>OY759258.1:6911205-11911205 GCA_963662185.1 Eilema griseolum | reverse complement strand
TCACTGTTTAGTTTTAAGTATGTTTGTGTTGCACCAAAAATAAAATGTATTTTCTTTTCTTTCTTTTCTTTTCTTTTCTTTTTTTTCTTTTCTTTTCTTTTCTTTTCTTTTCTTTTCTTTTCTTTTCTTTTCTTTTCTTTTCTTTTCTTTTCTTTTCTTTTCCTTTCTTTTCTTTTCTTTTCTTTTCAATGTTACAAAAACATCCAAAATTTCTAGCAAAAAAAAATACAAACTATCGATACCTTCACAACCCTACTACACGGATCTAATTTGTTAAGGGCCGTCCCTTTGTTTACGGGAACAAATTGCCGCTGGATAATTGGCTTAAACTCCCCTACAGGATTACTGAGGGCTCAGTGATAGCGGGTGGCGCGATTATATACAATAAACGACTTATTCAAATGTAAATATATAGTTGATAGTCAAAGAATTATAATTATGTACTACGTATATCTTATTATTAACTCTGAATATTAATTTTATTAAATGATAAACACACAAAATAGATTCGTGATTATGTCGCGTCGAACAACCCACTTCGTATCGTTCCCGGCGCAAAGGTGCCCATGATGCTGGCTGCGTTGCCTCGCTGAATCGCAATGGCCATCCTTTGTCCCAGGAACGAGTTGGAGCGGGAGTATAAAAGTATATTGAAATTAGATTAAGTAAAAGTGGTGTAGTGGTTGACAGTTCGACCGCTAAGTTCGGTATCCGCTTGTTGCAAATATTTTGTGGGTATGAATTTTTTTATTTTTTTATACCACTTAGTTGGCAGACAAGCATACGGCCCACCTGAAGGGAAGCAGTTACCGTGGCCTATGGGCGTATGCAACACCAGGGGTGTCACACTCGCGCTGCCGACCCTGAAGAAACCCCATATTGTAGGCGCTTGGGAAAACCGCAGCAGGGAGGTCATTCCACAGCTTGAGTGTGCGTGGGATGAAGTTTCTTTCATACCGCACAGTGCGCACCGTCTCAGGTCGCAATGTGTGAGGATGAATTCCCTGCCTATGGCGAGAAGTGCGATGATAGAATGTAGTACGGGCATCATGTCAAACAATTCGTCTGAGCACAAACCATTGTATAGGCGGTAAAACACACACAGTGAGGCAAAATCCCTCCTAAGGCTAAGAGGTTCCACACTACCTGTGAATAAGGGATTGTCAACCAGCCTCAATGGTATGTTTATGTGCATTTGTTTGGGTATTTCTATATGTAATATGCATAAATTTACAAAAATTGTCATTATTATCGTCACCTTTCAACTCCGCTACACGATTACGGGTCCTGAGTAATTAAATTAAAATTCATTTATTGCCAGATCATCGATCTATAGTGTTAGTAACAATTTAACTTAAAAACTAATGTTAGTAATAAATACAAATGAATAACAACACTCCACTGAGACACGTGTGGAGTGTCATCCAGTGCTGCAACAAGGGGGAGTCCCGCCTGTCCTTAAACACACTCAGGAGACTGCTGTTGGAGCTGCGGCGGAGTCGTGCCAAGGCAGAGGCCGAACGCTTTCTAATAATAGCATAGAAATCGTCTGTGCGGGCCTCTGCAAACATTCCTGATACACTGCATCTCCGAGACAATCCCAACAACATCCTGAATGCGTTATCATACTGAATGCGCAGGTCGTTATATGCCCTTAATATCGGAAAGTATAATTATAATTAGAAACAACTTACTCCTAATTATGTACTGATCATCATGTAGCTTTGAATTTTTAAATTTCATTTATTTATTTGACTGTGATTAATTTATGACATAATACCATGTTTTATTCTGTGTTCAATTGATTATTGTTTAATTTTTTCTGAGTTCAATGTTATTAATTCCGAATTAATTAATTAATTTAATTTGACAATGATTTATGAAAGCATTTGACATGGCGATTTGATCCAAATATTTCAATTAAGCATTATTTTAGCTACATTATATTTTGCATGTCAGAACATTGACTGACGAAATATGCGATTCTTATATTTATGTTTAAAACCCTGTACCTACCATATTTCTGCAAATAAACATATTTCATTTCATTTCATTTCATTTCATTTCATTTCATTTCATTTCATTTCATTTCATATTAAAATATTAAAATTGAGCTGAGTTTCTTGCCAGACTTTCTTCAAATTACGTTGTGAACTGGTGTCGCGGTGGTCACTAAAAGTAAACTTATTTTATCACTATTTAACCAAAAGCTTTCTAATAAAATAAAACAATCCGTAGATTTTGCGCCCATTGCTAACAAACAGACGAAATATAAACAAAGCTAATAAACGACTAAGTGCCAATGCACTTGTCATCTGTAAATTGTATAATTGAACAAGCATTTTGAGGAACACTTTAATCCCGTGCGGCGCCCGTAGAGGCACGCTAGCAACATAAAATCGCTGTAACTGACACCCCACCTTTATCTAAGAAGTGCTCGCTGACACTGTAACCCCGCACCCACCTACTAAATTACATTTGAGTGCCGTGTTGATTTTTAAATTAAGTTTACCTCGGCATTTTAAGATTTAATTATTTATTTTATATGCTAGTTAATTAGAGGAATGCGTGTAGATTTGTTTGGGAAGAGTTGTTAAGTAACTGTTTCTGTTTAACAAAATTGTAGCTGTAATTTCTGAAATTACGTAGTAAGAAAATGCAGAATTTGGCCAATCTCTTCCCATGCGGTGTCGTACAAGGCGATTAAGGCTGTTTAACTTCAGACAGATATATACAGCCCAGACTCAGCCTCAGATGTATGGCTTGAGTGAACAATAGTGCCCGGGAGACGGCAATAGGCTCACACCCTATTACGTGGGGATTCAATGATTGGTGAAATGTAGGTGTTAATTCACTTCTAACCCTCCGGGGAAAAGGCGTGATTATATATTATATGTATTGTGCTCAGGGACTTCAAGGAATTTCGGATACATAACAAATAGAGAAATGTTTCTTTATTTCTACGATTTTATCTATAAAATATAAAAGATGCATAGAAGTATGAAATTACATATAACAGCATCTAATTTCCTAACAATGCTTTATTACATGATAGCGTAGTAATACAAAAGTCGAGCAATAATGGCTTATTTATTAAAACCATTTAGGTAAAGTGTTACCATTATATTAGTTGGAGTAACCTAATTTTTGCCAGCATCTCAACTAATTTCCGCTTTATTTCTTTTAACTTTTATCATTTTTAAGTCTATTTAAATCTAATATGAATTCATTTCTGACTCAGTATAAAATTCTTCTTCACTTCTATTACATGCGTCACAACGGCACGCTGGACTAGATTTATATAATGGCGGGGCACCGTGACTGGACGTATTGTCTAGCATTTCTGTGGATAAGTAATCCCCATCATTAATGCATATACTACAAACATTGTGCTTTTGAGGATCAAGTTTATTAATCATATTAAGCGTACCATTGTTAACTTCTTCGTAATTATGTTCTGTTAGACAAGGACCGTTTTCTTTACCGTAATACAAGTCTGCTTTTTCATTACATTCGTTACAACGACATGCTGGTCTAACTTTATACAATGGAGGAGCACCAAAGGAATCAGCTAGTATATTTGGTGGTGAGTAATTTTTGGAAGCATTACTTTCTTCTGTTCCTTTGTTTGTAGCCATGATTTTGTATCTCTTTGATTTTATTTCTTCATTTTGGTTGTAAGATGAAAGTGGTTTAAATAAATTTTGAATTGCGGACCCATTTTGATATGTTTTTGGTGAAAATATTATGATCCGTGCACTTCTGAGGCTTAAAATAGTGTTCCTTAACATTGTGGTAGAAGTTATTTTTATTCAATGCTGTGTTTATTGAAATTAATGGATATAATTGTAATTTTTTTATATCAGTTTTTAATGTTTTGATTTTTAATTCTTTGTGATTGATTTTGTGAATGTTGTTTTATTATTTTGTATTTCGTATTTGTTGACACGTTTGTGAAACGTCAAATGTGATGATGAGTTCTTGTCTATGTAATAAGTTTTTATAGTTAAATTCACATAATCTGTATTTCAATATTTAATAGGTATTAATTGGTACCATACCGGGACAAGATGGGGCACTATATTTCTCGTAGCCGAGGGAGCCATCTCGAAACCAAAGATGGCCCTGGGTCAGTTGGGGTGCGAAGGAAATACCTTATTGGGCATTTTAGCATTTGAGACACAATACTGCATATGGCTTTAGTTAAAAAAGACACACGCCGTTTCTAAAACTTACTGAGGTAAGACACTACGGCATATACAGTCCCGGGGCCTTTAAGCGGGGCGTGAAAAAGCATCTGATGAGGCCGCCAAGCTGAGTGCCACCATTGTAGCACTTAGTGTCCGTAATGGTGACCCTCTTTCCTGAGACTTTGCCTTTAGCTTACCATCAGGCGAGGTGAGGTCAAGTTGGCGTGTCCTATATAAAAAAAAAAATCCGTCCAATTGAGCGTACTTCCGCCCTACAGAATATCGCGGCCATAATAACCTAGTGTTGTGTTCCCGGCGGTGAGTAGGGTAGCCAGAGCTCACTGGAGAGTGTTTGTGCTGTCAATGGGATGTTCAAAGGTTTGTTTTACTTTGTCTTCTACGGCTATATATCGTGGCCTATGGACCTGTGCAACACCAGGGGAGTCACACTCGCGCTGCCAACCCTATATCCCTGAGACGGCGCGAACTGTACGGTATGAAAGAAACTTCATCCCACGCACACTCAAGCTGTGGAATGACCTCCTTGCTGTGGATTTCCCAAGCGCTTACAATATGGGGTTTTTGAAGATGGGCATCAGAACGTTTCTTCATGGTCGGCAGCGCGAGTGTGACACCCCTGGTGTTGCATACGTCCATAGGCCACGGTATCCACTTCCCATTAGGTGGGCTGTGTGCTTGCCTGCCACATAAGTGGTATAAAAAAAAAAGAATCATTGAAGTGTCGGGGCCGATTTTGACAGGATTTTTACTGTAAAATTAGTAAAAAAAATAAAAGAAGACTCACAAAGAACACAGCAATTTCTGGGTACATTTAAATTCAACCCAATCTCACCAACGTGATATATATGAATATATTTAGATCGAAGGACTCGTAGGGGTGAATCTAAGTACCGCTAATAATGGGGTGTGTTTATTGCCTTCCCATATGTCAGCACCTGCTCAATGGGTTTTATTACTGAGCTAATCTAGCGTTAAATGTGTATTTAAAATATTTGAGTTTACCATAGATTTTAAGTGATTATTTTATTGATTTTTACCATGGCACACACCAATGACTTTTTGATGCTTTTCGAAGTTATGTATGTATTTATCGCAGGTTTATAAGTGCCTGGTTAATGGCAATTTGCTCGCCACCTATTTCATTGGGACCTAAACATAAACTGGCGAAATGTGGGTGCTAGCACCTCTGCCTAACCCTTCGGGGATATAGGCGTGAGTTTATGTTATGTTTATCGATAACTAGCGGTCGCCCGCGACTTCTTTGTAGACACGTTTTAACCCCTTAGGGGTGGAGTAACATAAAATCTGTTCTTAGCGGAAGTCTACACCCTACAAGGAACCTACCTACCAAATTTTAAGTTCGTAGGTGTTATAGTTTCTGAGGTAGGACACGGCGGTATTTCCGCCCAATTGAGCAGTCCGGGGAAGTACCTCCGCTCTACAGAATACCGCGGCTATAATAACTTCGTGTTGTGTTCCCAGTGGTGAGTAGGGTAGCCAGAGCTCACTGGAGAATTTGTGCTGTCAGTGGGAAGACTAAAGGCTTATCCTGCTTTTTCTTCTACACTGATGGCACAGAAACTCTGCACTTACAGGGTTGGCAGCGCGACTGTGACTCCTCTGGTGTTACAAACGTCCATAGGCCACGGTAACCACTTTCCATCAGGTGGGTGTGCTTGTCTGCCAACCAAGTGGTATAAAAAAAAATATCGTCATATAACAGACACTGCAAAAAATGGCATTTAATTTTGGATTTTATGACTATACGCTTTAAGTTTGGAATTGAATGAAAATATTTGTATTACACTACTTCTTCATTCACTATTCAAAAAACCTTTCAATTTTGAACAGTATTGCTTTCAAGTCTAAAGTTATATGATTTTTAGCAGTGTTATGACAGTGGTTTTTCTTTAGCACAATCGAGGTCCAAGTATGAAGAAAACTTCGCGCAAGCTGTGCAATAATCTCCCTGCTATGGTTTTCTCAAGCGACTTGTATATGGGAACTTCAAGAAGGGCATCAGAAGGTTCCTACAAGTTCGGCAGCGCGAGTGTTACGCCCCTGGTGTTGCCCATATGCCACAGTAACACTATTTCATAAGATCGTGTGTTTGTCTGCCACCTAAGTAGTTTAAAAAAATCATCACCATCTTAGTCATGATTGCCGCGTGATTCTCGGCAGAGTAGAATTTGTACCACTCCATCTCTTCCCATGCGGTGTCGTACAAGGCGGCTAAGGGATCGGGCTGTTTAACATCAGACAGATATATTTAACCCAGGCTCAGCGTCACATGCAAGGCTCGAGTCAACAATAGTGCCCGGAATACGGCAATAGGCTCACCCCCTATTACGTGGGACCGAATAAAATGATTGGTGAAATGTAAGTGTTTATTCACCACTGCCAAACCCGCCGGGGATAAAGGCGTGATTATATGTATGTGTATGTATGTATGCATCGTCTTAGCCTTTTAATTTTTTAAAGTATCAATTAGTTTATTTCGAAAAAATCTTCCCTAATAACTAAAACCGCGACAAAAAATCTAAATTCACCCCAGATTTAACAGCTCTTTTTAACTAAGGGTTGAAATGGGGTGGGTGTCGATGTCAGGTGACATGTGGTGACAGCAAACAGGGGTGGCGGCGGGTGGCCAACACTAGCTGATTATAGTCACATGTTAATTGTTTAGAGTTAAGCTGCGTTGTGTTGATTTAAATTTGGATGGGGTCGTATTTTACTATGCTCGCCAGTAGAGTTGAAACAGTGTCATAACATATAACAGCCTCTGTGGCGTGGTGATAGTGAACGCCATGCAGGAGGCGCGGGTTCGGTCCCTGCCCAGGGTAAATATTTAGAGGTCAGATAGTAGTCGCTTCACAGAACATACCGGAGTTCAACCAGATCCGCTATTAGACTGATAAAGCGGACTTTAGACTCCCGAGGTGAGAGCTTCAGATACGACCAGGATTAACTCCTAGCAGTAGTTTGCTCCCGTCCGTCCATAAGTTCTTCCTACGGTCCCGGGTTCTTTAAGTGCGGCGTGAAAAAGCATCTGATGAGGCCGTCAAGCTGAGTGCCACCATTATAACATTATCTTTCCTTTCCTGGGACATTGCCTTCAGCTTACCATCAGGTGAAGTGAAGTCAAATGAATGAAAATAAATATTGTTTCATATAAGAAAAACAGTCAAGTGCGAGTCGCGCTAGCCCATTAAGGGATTCGTACACTGCTACATAAACGGTAATATCTTTTTAGAGAGTTTGATTTTAGCACAGTTTTAAGACATTACAGACCTGAGTAAGTGGTATGAATATCAAACTTGATACCTTCACGCATTCCTGAGAATAAGGTCGTGACAGACAGACGGACGGATTATACGACGGATTTATAGAATGACACTTGAACATAAATAAATAATAATGTTAATTAATAATAATAATAAATACATAATGGTAATGATTATAGATTTAATGTAGATGTAAGAAATTGACAAATGTACTAAATTCGCACGCCATCACATGGCAGAATATGAGCGAACTACACTATGTTATATAACACCTCTATACACCATGTTCTAGCAAATAAATTAATTTGAATTTGAATTTTGATAACGAAGTGATCCTATAAGGGTAACGCTTTTTCCTTTTGAAGTAGGGAACCTTAAAAAACAGTAATACCCAAATTTTATCGACCCATTTGCCAGCAATTTGAACATATGTGACAAATATGATCACCAACAACTTATCCTAAGGGTAAATACTATTAATTATTAGGGGGCCAAACGAGGGGTAAATGGCATTACCCAAATTACCCGAGCACTTATTTTTATTGGATAATTTGTATTTATTGGGAGATTCTAATTTGTATTGTGTCCACTTAGATGTTTAGTGATAATTATAAGGTTATTATTTTAGTAACTTTGAAGAAGGAAGGCGGTAATGTTTGATTACTAAGTTGGAGGTCCCGGGTTCGAATCGTAAACATATATATTCTCGTCTGTAAATCCTCGAAGAGGTATGTAGACGTGTATTGACACCCACATTTCCCTATGATTTTCAGAACCACGCAATAGGGGCCGAGTCTATTGCCTTCAAGCGGACTTTGTCATGGGCTGTAGGTTTACTGTTAGATAGAGAACAGCTAGCAATAATTTTTTTAAATCATTTATTTGTATAGACTATTTTTATTTTATACTACTTAGGACGTGCACACGGCCCACCTGATAGAAAGTGGTTACCGTGGCCTAAGGACGTGTGTAACACCAGGGCAGTCACACTAATGCTGCCGATCCTGTAAGAACACAGAGTTTCTGTACCGTCAGTGCAGAAGACACAATCAGGACAAGCCTTTGGTCTTCCCACTGACAGCACAAAATCTCTCCAGTGAGCTCTGACTACCCTACTCACCGCCGGGAACACAACACGAGGTTATTATAGCCGCAGTATACTGTAGAAGTACTTCCACAGTCGGACTGCAAAGTTTTTTGTATTGTTCGTTTGTATTGTTGGAATACCATCGTGTTCTACTTCCGTTAAAGCGGAACTTACAAAACGTCAAAAATAATACAGACTTGTTTTGCAAATGGAGCACCACATTGCGAAAAGCAGCCATTTTTGGTCCATTTACAACATATCTCATTTCAATACTCCAATTTTCTTACTCAGACAAACAGTTCTACTTTTGTATTATCTGTGGTATCTTATCAGACGAACATACAAACTACATTTAGTGATCATTCTTATGGCTAAACACCATCTGTCACAGATAACACTGATCAATCATAGATTCTTCCAAATACTTTTAACATAATTTTTTAGAGATATTATTTCCTCTCGAAGATGCCAAATCAAATTTCATCATATTACCATCAGAGGCTTTCAGCTCGGACCTCGAGGACTGTTTACTCTTTCTCTTCATTTTGTTTGTTTTTTATACCACATAGGTGGTAGACAATGCCCACCTGACGACAGTGGACACCAGTGGGGTGACACTCGCGCTGCCGACCCGATAAACATAGAGAGTTTCTGTGACGTCAGTGCAGAAGACAAAGCAGAACAAGCCTTTGGTCTTCCCACTGACAGCACAAAAACTCTCCTGTGAGCTCTGGCTACCCTACTTACCGCCGGGAACACAATACAAGGTTATTATAGCCGCAGTATACTGTAGAAGTACTGCCACAGCTGGACTGCAATTTTTTTTTTTGTTTTTCGGAATACCACCGTGTTCTATCTCTGTTAAAGCGGCACTTACAAAAAGAAAAAAAAATCCGTGGAGATTTTACGCATGTAAAAAAAAGCCAAAGCCTAATTTTTTGCTATACAATATATGTGGCAGACAAGCAGCACCTGATGGAAAGTGGATACTGTGACCCTATGAACGTGTGTAACACCAGTGGAGTCGTTTGTTCATCAAATAAATTAGAAGAAGCTTTGGACTTGCCCGGTGATGTATTTAGGTGACTCATAGGTTCCTGCTGATTCATTATTGATTCATAATATCACCCGTGATACATATATCCCAAAAATTGATCAATTGCAGCTAATACAGCATGATTGACATGTTTTTCGTCCAATCGTAGGATTTATCACACGATAAGTTAGATATTTGTAAAATTGTAGGATTTATCTCGCGATAAGATCGTTATTTATTACAAATGTGACAATATGATCGTTCAATACTCGTGATTGCTTGCGATTTATTTTGTATTGTAATATATATTTGATAATATATTTCGGGGAGGCAGGTGGAGATATATTTTTACCCGATTATTGCGAAGCAAAAGGTTATGATTTTGACCGACTATGTAAGTATGTATTTAGTTTCATCAGTTCCCTCATAGCTTCTCAGCTACTTATTAGAACGGGACAAATAAGGTATCGTTAGAAGCGTCTTAGTTGTCCGCTGGTTATAGGCTATATGATGTGTCACTAAATATAATGTGTCGCCCTCTAACGGTCATAAAGTACTGTGTTAATACATAAATTTGAAATAAATGTATCGTGTTTAGTATCAACTAAAAGGGCTTAATTAGCATATATCAAATAATTATAAATTATACCTATTGCATGCCCCAAAATATTTTAAATAAAAAAAAAGTTTAAATCTAAAACCCGACTACTGAAAAATCACGCTCTAAAAAGTGTTAAACAAGAAAATATCAAGGACAGCCGTGGTCGTATGCCACTTAAGTCTAACAAAACTATACATTCCAGAGAAAAGTGGCATACGACAACGGCTATCCTTGATATTTTCTTGTTTAACAATTTTCAGAGAGTGATTTTTTTTATTTTTTTATATAGGACACGTCAATTAGACTTCCCCTTGCCTGATGGTAAGCTGAAGGCAAAGTCCCAAAAAAGAGGGTCACCATTACTTACACATACCGTGTGACAATGGTGACACTCAGCTTGACGGCCTCATCATATGCTTTTTCACGCCCCGCTTAAAGGACCCGGGACTGTAGGAAGAAGGAAACACGTGAGCTGGTAATGAATTCCAGGCCTTAATGGTGCGACAGAGGAAAGAGTCTCCGAACCGCTTGGTTCTTGATCGGATATTTTAGTAGTTGGGTTTAAGTTTTAGTAATAATTAACTATCAATTACTTGCATGTATACTTACTATAGTGCAAAAGCTAGAGGTAGCTGAGGTTGCAAAATGTGAGGACCGGTAACTATGGAAGGATTCTCTCTTCGTTTACACCTAAGTATAAAACATGTATTTGACAAGTTGCAATGTGTCACAGACTACAGTGTGAGCGTAAATGTTCAAATCAAATCAAATCAGTTTATTGTGAAAATGGGTACAATAGTGATACATATAATATGGTTTCTCCATTCTCCGCCTCAAGGCATACAATAAAATTTACTAATATAATAATTAAGTAGTGTAATAATTAAATTATGTCAGCATACCTAAAATCTTACAATTTATACAATTTTATGCCCAACAGGCAATGTCCATATTTAAATTTGTCATTACATTTTGTCACTAAAATATCTGTATTATATCACTTACAAAGTTTTATCTTCAAGTGTGTGTTTTATACTTGTTTACAACTTGTTGAAAATACATCCTATGTGAACGAAAAAGTATCTGAGATACATGTATCAAACAAGTATTGTATTTTGATTAGTCTTTATTTTTATAAACAAGTTTACAACTTGTTTCGTGGTGTAAACGAGGGGTTATATCAGTTTTGATGCCGTACATTTTTGCAATTATCATTTACTTCTAAGTAAACTTAATATGTTATAATCCTTAATAATTTTCTTTTCTACACAACACAGATTACAATAATTGTGATTATTATGAAATTAAGATTATACAATCAAAGTCTGAATTGCAATCCAAAAACTTGTGCAAATAGAAAATCTAAGAAGAATTAATGAACACTAAGTTTTTTTTTATACCACTTAGTTGACAGACAAGCACACGGTCCACCTGATGGAAAGTAGTTACCGTGGCCTATGGACGTCTGTAACACCAGAGGAGTCACAGTCGCGCTGCCAACCCTGTAAGTACAGAGTTTCTGTGCCGTCAGTAGAAGACAAATCAGGACAAGCCTTTAGTCTTCCCACTGCCGGCACAAATTCTCCAGTGAGCTCTGGCTACCCTACTCAAAGCTGGGAACACAACACGAAGTTATTATAACCGCGGTATTCTGTAGGGCGGAGGTACTTCCCCAGTCGGACTGCTCAATCGGGCGGATATACCGCCGTGTCCTACCTCCTTTAAAAAGTAAGTACTTAATAACTATTCAAAGGAATATATATTTATAGCAATTAGTTACACAGTTGGGCTTGGGTGTGGACACTCTTGAGTGAATTAACATACGTTGCGATTTTAGAGAATATATCAAGTTCTGAGTTATTTTTGGCCATATCATTATACTGACGGGCCATCCTGACCAGGGGGTTATAGAATTCTTTATTATCTTTATTTATTTTAATAGGTTTTCTTGCAGCTTCGTAGGACCATGGTCCCGTGTATTTTGATATTCAACCGATGTCCATTTTCGACAGTTTTTCTACGGTAGCGATACGTTCTAGCTATCGTTTGTTTCGAGATGAAATTGTGTTAATGACCTGTATTGCCAAGCTATCTGGCACTTACTAGTTACAAATATAGTTCTCTGAGTTTCTTGCTGGTATCTTCTCAGTAGAACTAACCTACCGAATCAGCGAAGGAATCATTTTCCAATGGTTTATTTTACATTATTTAATATTTTGTATTATATCTTGACATACCTAATTGTAAAATTTTGACGTTCATATGTGCTCTTTGTGTGCCTAAACTGAATAACCTCGTACCTGCAGCGCATCAGGCATGTTTGCAGCGGCAAACACAGACTGTTTTCACACAAGTATGCGCAAAAGAGGAGCCTCCCTGATACGCAGGGTGCGAGACAGCTCCAACATCGTCCTGGCAATGATTGCTGAGAGGTTGGACTGCCCTTACATTAGGCATTGCTGTCAGAGACACGTCCCGCAATGCCGGATGTAAAGGCTATGTAATAATTTGACATTATTTGATTGAATGACTGACTGTTATATATATTTTTTTGATTTTTTGATTTTTTATTTTTTTTTTATTTTTTTGATATTTTTTTGATCATATCATAATGTATTAATTGATTTATTATTGCGTATTGTTTATCATTATTGTATTAATTATTTATTAGTGTCAATTTAATTCCATATTTTTACTCAATTAATTAAATTACTGAATCTAAATTTTTATAAAACCAAATTTATCAGTTTTCATGTCCTACATCGCTACGTATATGGGTGAAATTTACCTGAAATAAATTTATTTTATTTTTTTTATTTATTTTAAATAAAGTTGATTCTTTGATTTTTTGATATGTCCCTCTCCTCGGCTGATGATAAGGTTCCGTGGAAGTATTAAAACTAAACGAACTTCAAATTTTATAGTCAGAAAGAGCGAAGAGAACATAAAATAAAATAGACATACCTCCCAATTCTGGTATCCGGTGATAAAACATGCCGGTCCTGGCCAGCCACTCCAGCTGCATATGATGTAGCACCCTATCACCAGGATGGTGGAAGGCTGAAGGCATTGGAGCTCCCGGGGGCAGCCCTCCAGGCTGGGACATTGGGTAGTTGAAGAGGGCTGCTGATTGAGCAGCTACGAGAGCAGGGTTTTGAGGGAGAAGGCCTGGCTTTGGGATTATCCCTGTGAAATAAAAGACAGTATCAGATAGTGTTGACCTTTTTAATACGCTTTTATGAGATTAGTTATATTTTTAAGTATTTTTTTTTATTAAAATATTAATGTACGTTGCTAAGTTTGTATGTAAAGGAATTTTTAAGTCGATTAACTTCGGGTTGATTTGAAATTTGGCACACTTATCAATGATTGATGACAATATAATAGAATTAAAAAAAACAATATCAAAATCGGTTCAAACATTTGGCAGCCTCGAATTAAAAATAAAAGACACTACACTTTTTACCCGCCTGCGTCAGCGACGGTAATGTATTACCCTACCGTTCGTTCTTTAACTATTATTTATAATCAGTAATGACAGTCTAGAAATGTCTTGAAGTGTGTAAGTATCATATCTGCCTACCCTGCAGGCCTATTTGTACATCCGTGATTGTGGCTGGTAACAATGCCGAAATATCAAATATTCGACAAAACAAATACATAGTTACTTACATACATACATAAAATCACGCCTTTATCCCCAGAGGGTTAGACAGAGGTGAATTAACACCAACATTTCACCAATAACTGTATTCGGTCCCACGTAATAGGTGATGAGCATATTGCCGTATATCGGATAATAGTTGACTCGAGCCTGAGGCTGAGTCTGGGCTGTATATATCTGTCTGATGTTAAACTGCCCTATCCCTTAGTCGCTTTGTACGACACCGCATGGGAAAAGACGGGGTGGTCCAAATTCTACTCTGCCGGGAAACACGTACATAGTTAATATCGCATTAATTGTTTTAATAACAAAATAATAAACTTACCAGGTCTATAGCTCTCATACTCCTCGTTCCCACCTTCGACTCCCGGCGAAATCGGAGGACTATAACTCCCCGAGCGATTACCATCATCAGACCCAGGACTCGCGGACCGACTGCTCTGTCCAGACCGCGGACTTCTCTGACCGGACCGTCCAGATCGGGGACTCTCTCTCCCCTCACACTTGTTAATCATATTCTGCTCAATCTGAGCGTCATAATTCTCTTGATACCTTCCTATATAATTTTTATTATTATGTATTAACGTAAGATATTTCTGTTGAGAGATTTTATCTTGTAGACTACTCTCAGGAAGCTGTCTAGAAAGTAATGCATCTATACAAAAAGATTTCTTCCCTTGGTTCAAGATAGTCTTCTCTTCGGAGTTATAGAATTTCATGTTTTTCGGGCTATTAGATCTGCTGCGGTCAGGGTTCGATTCCGTGTCGATTTCTAACGGTTTCTCTTGTATTTCGTTCGAGTTTCTTCGGTAGATTCCGTGAGGTAGGATTTGAGAAGACATGTTGGAGATTGTCTATGGGCGTTTTACATTATGTACCTGTTAAAGAAAGCTTTTGTTAGTTTATTTAAAATTTTGTGCCGATTGTGGTGGAGACCAGTGTAGCGGCATTAGGTTAGGGCGCGGTTGGGGGACCTCTACGTAAATTCCCTAAATTTAGAGAAAAATCATTATGTTGGCAACACTAAAATAATTCGCACCGTTCAATCAGCAACGCGGGAATCCCCGCCCATAGAGAAACACACTTTTATTTTTAACGAAACGGAATTGGCAGCTCATTTCTCATTCATTATATCGGTGCCATCGGTGGATGCCATTGAACGAGTTATTTCAATTATCTTCAAATAAAGAAATGCAGTAGGTACCTAATCAGACGGTTCTCGCTACGTTTCGATGCTGGTACGGAACCCTTCGAGTGCGTATCCAATTCGTGCTTGGCCAGTTTTTTCAAATGGGTTTGCAGTTAGAAGGTGCGAGTAAAATAAAGAGGAGGGGGGCGCCGTATGAATCTCGCCCAGGGCGCTGGTAGTGTTAAAACTGGCACTGGTGGAGACTATGGGCAATTGAGGATCAGAGACGAAGAGGTTAATAGCGGAAATTGGCCGCCGTATCCACGACCAAGGCGGTGATTCCCGCTACAGCTAGTTCCTGGGGCAAAGGATGACCATTGCGATTCAGCGAGGCAACGCGGTCAGCATCATGGGTACCTTTGCGCGGGGAATGATACAGGCTGGGTAGTTCGATACGACATAATTGGGCATCTATGTTGTGTATTTATGTTTTAATATTGATATTTTATACTTAAAATACTTATTTATCGATAAAACATTTATTTATTTTCATTATCATATTTACATTTACTTCTGTAAATAAAATAATCGCAATTGCTTGTATACCCTAGACCAAAGAAAGACATAACATAACATAAACTCACGCCTATATCCCCGAAGGGGTAGGTAGAGGTGCTAGCATCCACATTTCGCCAGTTTATGTTTAGGTCCCAATATAATAGGTGGCGAGCTTATTGCCATTAACCGGGCACTTATAAACCTGCGATAAATACACACATAACTTCGAAAAGCATCGAAAAGTAATTGATGTGTGCCATGGTAAAACCTGGGATCGAACCCGAGACCTCGTCTTAGCAGTTCATTACCCATACCACTAGGCTACTGCGGATCTTCCGGTAGATTCCACTCTAAAATTAGTCCCGTTAGGCTTTAAAATCTTGATCAGGCCTACGACTAAGGCTCTAAAATTTGTATTTACACTTTATTTTTATTACTCGTCAATCAACTACCATATTCCTTTACTAAACAAATACATACCTCGTTATCCAATTAAACATGACAGACAGACAGATATCTATATCAATGATTGCCTATTGGTGTCAGAATCCGCTCAGATTTCGAACGTAAATATTTAATGAGTTGATCGATTCAGTTTGCCAATGAATTTAGTGGCGGATATTAAAAAAAAAGATCTATGATTCGTTTATGGTTTTTATGCTTTCTTTTATGGTAAAACTAGCTGTTGCCTGTGGCTCTGCCCGCGTGGTTTTATACATATAAACCTTTTTCTTTAATCATTCTATATATTGCTGAAAATTGTATTAAAATATGTAGTTTAACGAACAGACAGTAAAGATACAGCCTACAGGCTTGGCTACGTCGGTAGCTTAATGGCCAAGGATTTGGCTTTAGGGTAGAAAAATTCCGGGTTCAGATCCTGGCCATTGCTTAGTTGGAGGGTTTAGAGAGAATATTAGTAATTTCAATCAAGTTTTCATCCCCGGAGGTTTAGGCAGGTGAATTAACACCCACATATCACCAATCATTGAATTCGGTCCCACGTAATAGGGAGTGAGCCTATTGCCGTCTTCCAGGCACTATTGTTGACTCAAGCCATGCATGCATATATATGTCTATATGACAGCCATATATACCTTAGTCGCCTTGTACGACACCTCATGGGAAGAAATGTGGTGGTCCAAATTCTACTATGCCGGGAAGTCTAATTCTATCATGAAACTACTCCCACTAGTTCCATGATGTTGGAAAAGAGTTCAGTAGATGAAATATCACATGAATTCTAAATACATTACACTCCCTTTTTCTTGCAATCGTGTAAAAATAATAATTTAATTAACAAAACTCTGTGGTTAATTCGCATATTATTAAAAGCTCCTCACAGATAATATATCGCATAATCTATGCATTATCAAATATAAATATAAAATATTAATAAACCGATATCTATGTTCGATAGTGTCGCGTGTCTCCATTATCGATACTTATTATCGTATTAGATACTGCCTACTGGAGGTGTCACTCCCCTGTGGCTGATTTACCAACGTAAGGCTGCATTTCCCTATTGAGCAGTCCGACTGGCGATGTATCTTCCCCCTTCAGAATACCACGGCTATAATAACCTAGTGTTGTGTTCGCGGCAGTGAGTAGAGTAGCCAGAGCTCACTGGAGAGTTTTTTGTGCTGTCAGTGAGAAGACCAAAAGCTTGTCTTGATTTTGTGTTCTGCAATGACGGAACAGAAAATCTCTGTTCTTACAGGGTTGACAGTGCGAGAGTGACTCCCTTAGTTTTGCACACGTCCATAGGCCACAGTAACCACTTATCATTAGGTGTGCCATGTGCTTCTCGGCCACCTCAATGGTATTAAAAAATCATCAATTAACCCATCGCAGTCCACTGCTAGACATCCTCCCAATGTTGGGAGGCTCTGGCCTACTGTTTCCACGCTGGCCAGACGGGTTGGTACAGGGTTTAATTTCGAGTTTTCCTTCTCTCGCAGTGATATCGTCTGCCAATTTTAGTAATTTCAATCACGTCTTTATCCCCGGAGTGTTAGGCAGAGGTGAATTAACACCCACATTTCACCAATCATTGAATTCGGTCCCACGTAATAGGGAGTGAGCCTATTGCCGTCTTCCAGGCACTATTGTTGACTGGAGCCGTGCATCTGAGGCTGAGTCTCGGCTGTATATATCTGTCTGATGTTAAACAGCCCTATCTGTTAGTCGCCTGTCGGATGTAATGGGGTGGTGATACTTTGTATTCTTTCTGCGTCACCACACAGATAATAAAATATATGTATCAATCTTTTAATTTCATTTTTTATTACTATAAAACGTAGGAATATCAAAAATCCCTACCCTGCAAGCGTAACCTATCTTTGGGTCGGCCGGGGTGCGAGGGATATGCCTGTCAACCTCACCTTCGGCAACCAAAACGACCCACAGGCGGCGTGCGTTTTAGTCGGTTCGAGTCCGACATAACCTCCTCCACCGGCTCCGGTGGGGAGGTATCCGTGGGTATTTTGCGCACGTAAAAAAAAAAGCATAACCTATCTTTACCATGTTTCATTGTTTTAAGTATGCAATATTTCGGCTGATTTGAGTACCTCCGTGATCATGGTGCTTGCAACAGCGCCGAAATATCAGTAGCTCAAAACAATGAAACATGGTAAATATCTCGTTTATTTTGATACTGATGCGAGTGATCATGATAGTTTAAATAAGTAGGTAACTTATCTTTTTCTAAAACCAAAATAGACTATATAAACCTAACCTTATCGATAAGCTTCCTAGGGTAAAAAACATTATTAAAGTTACTTTAGATAAGGGCGTTACACATATATTCAAGGGTGCCACACACACATACACGGCACGTGCCGCTACGAGCGACGACACGTGTCTTGTATAGCAATCACTCACTGATCAGTAGTTAGTCACGTAACGCTATCGAATACAGATAATATAATAGTGATTTAATATAGGGATGCTATTACGGCTTTCTTTTAAAGATGTAGGACACGGCGGTATTTCCGCCCGATTGAGCAGTCCGACTGGGGAAGTACCTCCGCCCTACAGAATACCGCGGTTATAATAACTTCGTGTTGTGTTCCCAGCGGTGAGTAGTGTAGCCAGAGCTCACTGGAGAATTTGTGCTGTCAGTGGGATGACTAAAGGCTTCTCCTGCTTTGTCCTCTACACTGACGGCACAGAGATTCTGTGCTTACAGGGTCGGCAGCGCGAGTGTGGCTTCTCTGGTGTTACACACGTCCATAAGCCACGGTAACCACTTTCCATCAGGTGGGCCATGTGCTTTTCTGCCACCTAAGTCTGATCGAGTTAACAATAGCGGTCAGAATACGGCAATAAGGTCACCCCCTATTACGTGGGAGCGAATACCATTATTAGTAAAATGTGTGTGTACTAGTACATTCACCTCTGCTTAACCCTTTGGTGAAAAAGGTGTGATATATATGTATGTATATTTTAAGAACTTTAATAAACTTAATTCAATTTTGATAAAAATAATAATAATAAACAGACACGCACTCACTCACACAGCAGCTTAATATCGAATAGGTAAGCACTTGGCTTAGGCCCGTGTTTTCCTAAAAATCCCGGCAGTAGCCGAGGTTCTAAAAAGAATAAAATAATAATAATAACGTTTTTATTGTACACCAATTACACATTACACTAGAATATGTGATACAAGTTCCTATCGTTGATATTTTTTTGTTAATTACTTTTGAGAGTCAAACTTATATTTTATTTATATTATTTTGGGACAAGCAACAGCTATAATTTGCTACCTTTCAGTGGATACTAAACAACATTTTTAACTCAATTTTATTTTTTAACACAGTACTTTATAACCGCTTGAGAACGCCTAAAACTAGCGGACAAGTAAGACGTTTCTAACGATACATCATTTGTCCAGTTCCAATAATTAGATTTGAATAGATTTTACTTATTGTAACATTATAGTGACCCTTTTTTCCTGAGTCTTCGTTTTCAGTATATCATCAGGCGAGGTGAGGACATATTGACACCCTATCTATACTAATATTATAAAGCTGCAGAGTTTGTTTGTTTGTTTGTTTGAACGCGCTAATCTCTGGAGCTACTGGTCCGATTTGAATGATTCTTTCAGTGTTGGGTAGTCCATTTATCAAGGAAGGTTTTAGGCTATATATCATCACGCTACTACTTAAGGGAGCGGAGCATTGATAATAAATGTTAACAATTCCGGCAATTTTTCATACATATTTTGAATACTAAAATATACGGGCTCAAAGGGATAAGCTTCAAAATATACCCCGGGCGAAGCTGGGGTGGGTCAGCTAGTAAAAAATATAATTACAAAAACAGAAGTCTTTTATACCATTACAATAAGTGTGAGAAAATATGTGTTATTAATTTCTCACAGCAGTTTCTTAAACGAAAGACATCAACGCCATCTGCAATTAAATACTATCGCCATTTATTACATAAGTTATAATAGCTGCTGAATTGAAAACACCTAAACAACAATTATTTACCTATGAATTTATTATTTTTTCGAGACCGCTGTCAATATGTTGTAACAAAAGACATGTTGACGATATACTGCTTTGAAAGAAAAGAAAAAAAGAAAATTGTTCTTAATAACGAGTCATTCATACACATATAAAATTGAAAAATAGATACATAAAAAAAACAAAAAAATTACAATACTGAATAGAATTTTTTTTGTAATACTGTCTGCAGCCTCTAACATGTTCAGCGACCCTAGTTGCAAAAGATCGTCCCGTTTGGCCAATATATTTTTAATATGTAATAAAAAATATATTGGTAAAACCAATAAAATTAATTCATATATACCACTTTTTTGATCGATTGAATTAACACCCACATTTCACCAATAATTATATTTGGTACCACGTAATAGGGGGTGAGCCTATATCCGTATTCCGGGCGCTATTGTTTACTCGAGCCATGTATCTGAGGCTGAGTCTGGACTGTATATATCTGTCTGATGTTAAACAGCCCTATCCCTTAGTCGCCTTGTACGACACCGCATGGGAAGAGATGGGGTGGTCCTAATTCTACTCTGCCGAAAACCACGCGTTGTGTGTTGTGTGTTATGTGTGGAATAAAAAGCGGCTTTGTATTCGGATAAGAGTCTAGCGCATTTGTAAGAAATATGACTGATGAACGGTATACGAGCCCATCGCTTTTTGTCTGTCTCCAGGGTCATAGATGTATATCCTATGTATATACTGCCTTTGTATGCAAAATTTATGACAGCCCTGGATCTCTTGCGTGCCATTATACGGCTCACCTGATGTAAAGTGGTTACCGTGGCCTATGGACGTGTGTAACACCAGAGGAGTCACACTCGCGCTGCCGACCCTGTAAGCACAGAGTTTCTGTGCCGTCAGTGTAGAAGACAAAGCAAGCCTTTAGCTATCCCTCTGACAGCACAAATTCTCCAGTGAGCTCTGGCCATACTACTCACCGCTGGGAAGACAACACGAAGTTATTATAACCGCGGTAATCTGTAGGGCGAAGGTACTTCCCCAGTCGGACTACTCAATTGGGCGGAAATACCGCCGTGTTCTACCTCCTAAAGAAACCGTCTATCAGTTGGGATGGAAATCCGTTATTAGTAGCTATTAATTAGATTAATAATAGTTCCTCCTCGAAGTCCGACTGCGACATTGGAATTTACAATAAACGGTGCACCATTGAGAGGTAAAAGAGAGGGTTTGATTCCTAAATAGTCTGATCCTATAAAGTGAAGTACGGAACCCTAAAATACTTAATCAGCTCTGTGTACATATTATCCCTTGAATTATACTTATTCGAGTCTAAAAGATACACGAAAAAGCTTTTAAGATAACCGAAATAACGGCCAGAAGACAGACATCTTGATTTTATTATCTATATTGAAATAGTTTGATATTATTATTATACGCGAAATATTTTTTAATAATGAGTAGAGACAACTAGAAATAGTCTTAGTAGAGACAACTTCATAATTCAACAACATTGCTGATTAGTAGCGACTGCCATCTGACTGTTTGATGCCATAACCCCGAGACAAAAGTTTGTTCCGGAGCCTCATCCATTTTGCAGTAGATGTACAATACCTGCTTACTAAAATTAAATACCTAGTTATATTATAAAATAATTGGAGAAGCAAGTGAGAGGACCTCTGGTTCCAGTGATATATAAATCTTATTTGAAATTCTCTTTAATCTAGGTATATTTAGTAGACCTATGTTCTTAATAACGAGCCTATTACCATTAATAATTAAACTCCAAATGCTATAATAATGAACCCGGGAATCAAATCTTGGGAACTCACACTCGTCTACAAAATAAGTACAGACTTTTGCTTCAGATCAAAAAGACAGGATTATCATATTGAAATAAAAAATAAGAAAGGAAAAAAAAGGATTATGAAACGTATGTAAATAAAAAAATATGATAAAAGATCGAAGACGTTTTACAAAAATCATTAAGTGTTTAAAAAGAATTTGAAACTTCATGAAGTATATTTTGAATTAAAAATAAAATAACCATAAATAAAAATAAAAATAAACTTACCTTCACCAAGAAAGAGAATTTAAAAAGTTTCACCACAGACAAAAAAGGAAACACTTCACACTTTTTCTTTTTTCAAAAGCACACACCAATACACGTTCGCGCCACAAAACGCGTTCGGATACCCACTCGAGAGCAGTACCAACAAACAACTGAATTATTTTATTAAGGAAAGCACCGATTATCATCATATTGTGCCGTATGTGGACTAACGGTTGGGCGGTACACCCATTGTACCAAGACCCGCATATTTGTATACCTTTAAACCAATTTCTGGGTGTTGAAAAGGTCAATATATTTTGGTGATTTCCACGCCCCACCCCTATTGTCATCTGTCTCACTTTAGTAACTTTTATCTCGTTCTATCTTGAAGGATTTCTGCATGAGTTGTCTCATTCTATCAGTTTAAGTTAACCACAGCAGATTTTGTGTTTGAACAACCAAATAATGTTTTGTAAGTCTATTTTTTTTTGTTACTTAGTTCTTTTAAGGCTGTAATATGATAATATTTAGTTTGAGCTTGTTAAATACATTTAAAAAGGGGCGATGACTTACGTAATTACAAAATGGATGGACTCCTTCTGTTGAGTTGTTGATTATTTTTTTCTTTTTACATTACAAAGGTATAGCAAGGATGAGAATGGGTGCAGGAGAGGGGATGGTCCCTATGGAGGTAAACAAAACTCCTGCTAATTAATGAAATGGTATTGGCGTAGGTTTTTCTTTCAGGGTTGAAACCACACAGCAGTTAGGCACTCCTGTAAAAACCAAAATGAACCAGGTCAAAAGAAAGAGTAGAGAGCGGATCCCGGGTTTCAAAGAGTGCTATATCAATGCAATCTAGTCCTAGGCCAGCGATCAAATCAAATTTTTTTTCTTTCTTTTTTTTCTATGTTTTACTTAATAACCTTTATCTGGTTTTAATTAACGCCCTTGATCATGTCATGTGGTGCGAGAGGTAGAGATGGAGTGCCTTACTGTATTGTGGTGTCATGGACTCGCAGTATATTGGTTTGGTAATTACAAAATTATAATGTGCATATAGTATGGGATTCTTCAAGAGGGGCATCAGAAGGTTTTTTCGTGGTCGGCAGCGCGAGTGTAACACCCCTGATGTTGCATACGTCCATAGGCCACGGTAACCACTTAACATCAGGTGAGCTGTGTGCTTGTCTGCCACCTAAGTGGTATACAAAGAAAATAGTATGATGGTATGGTATCCTGACTGTGAACGTGTGTAGGTACTGTATGTTTTTATGTGTTGTAAACAAATTGTGTTTTATTCTTAGTTTTAATTTGTTTTAAATATAGAATGAAACACCTGGCTTATTTTTGTCATGAGATTTCTAAATTAATATTGTGAACTACTAAGGACCTGGTGGAAAATCTGCGCCAGGCACTAGTCTGGCATTAGCACAACCGTGTCCTATTTAGCATACCTTTTTTATACCATTAGGTGGCAGACACCCACACGGCGCACCTGATGGAAAGTGATTACCGTGTGCAACACCAGGAGCATCACACACGTGCTGCCAAACCTGTAAAAAAAGAGTTTCTGTGTCCACTTGACGGCAATCCTGCTCAATTCAATAAAAATGCTAGTGCAAATTCACTAATTTATAGGAGTTAATTTTAAAGTGTTTTTTACATTTAAAGTATTTTTACATAAAATCTTTCTCTCTTACATCTGCACTTTCATGAAAATTAGACTCTCTCGTATTGTTATTCTTCTGTGCCCTGCCGGGTTTGCTGGAAGTAAACTCAATTTTGAGTTAAGCTCGCCTTTGTATATTACATCTATTATTCTGTATAAATGTAATTTTATGTGTGTGTGTGTGTGTACAATAAAGTGTAAATAAATATTTACATGTACAAAATTCATTGTAACTTACTCATGATCGGAAAGTCGCCTTCGATGGTGCACCATTCACAAATTGGCTAATTTAAAAAAAAAATTATACTACTTAAGTGGCAGACAACCACACGGCCCACCTAATGGAAAGTGGTTACCATGACCTATGAACGTATGTAACACCAGTGGAGTCACATCCGTGCTGCCAACCCTGTAAGAACAGAGATTTTCTGTGCCTTCAGTGCAGAACACAAAATCAGGACAAGCCTTTGGTCTTCCCACTGACAGCACAAAAACTCTCCAGTGAGCTCTGGCTACCCTACTCACCGCCGGGAGCACAACACGAGGTTATTATATATTTGATTCACTAATCAAATTAGCTACTTTTTACTAAATGTGAAAACGGTACTTTATAAGGAAACTTGTATGAAATAAATTATTGTGACGTTATAATATTCAATAGTAATATAATTTACTATTATAGGTTGTGTGGATGATTAAAAGTAAATAAAAACTGTAAAATAAGTACCGACGCCATTTTTACCGGCCTTTTGCCATTCTTGATTTAAGTAATAAGCTCAGTTAAATAATTTATTTTAACAACTGGAAAATAACTAAGTGCTTAGCTACTTAAGCCACAAATGTTCTGCCGGGAAGTAGAACGGTAGATCCAATTAATACTGACTTTACGAATGGTACGTACTTAACTCTTCTTGATTGAAAACGACTCGCACTTGACTGGTTTTTTAAGTACTTACCTATCACCAATGACATGATATATTTTCATTGTTGTGATGGTATTTTTTCTCAATATTACTTACCGAAATTATTAATATTCTCGCAAACTCTTTCAGCTAAGCTAAATTGCCTGTTAGGAATGGTTTTATGTCGCCGCATCGGTAGTGTAATAGACAGGATTCGAACACAAAACCTCTCGATCATAAGGCCGACTCGACAATTAAACTACCGAACCGATACTTGAAATTATAAGCCATTCTTATAATTCAGCGTTGTCTAGACAAACTTAATTCAGAACTAAAGCATAAATTAAGGCTTGTTATAAAGAAAACTATACAAGTACCCAGCTATACTTGAACCTGTTGGCTTGGCTCGCGACGATGGTAAGAGACCGGACGGTATGTCGTTGATGCCTTGGAAGATGGGTAGGTCTTTGGTGTGGGATGCAACTTGCGTCGACACCCTGGCACCTTCCCATCTCCCAAGTACGATGGACTGCACATCCGCTGATGCTGCATCGGCGGAGACTCTCAAACGGCGCAAATATACCAATTTAACTGGTAATTATATTTTTGAGCCGTTTGGAGTCGAAACGTTGGGTCCGTGGGGTCCAAGCGCGCGCGTGCTATTCAAAGAAATAGCTAAGTGACTAATCGACGCTTCCCGTGACCATAAGGCTAGCCTTTACCTCGAAGAATTGGCATCGCCATTCAGCGTGGTAATGCCGCCAGCCTCTTGGGCACGGTACCAGTAGAGATCGATGGGGAGGAATTTTTCGATGCCTAAAATTGCAGTCTCTTTCTTTTATTCCATTTTTGTATATATTGTATAGTTAGCATAGTTTTATATAAATTTGTAAGTAATATTAAAATAGCATATTTTAAGTACCCAGTAAATATTTTCTAAATCCATACTCATTAGGAGTATCCGAACATAGTGTGAACAAGACAGCACTTTTTGACGTCCATTGTTTTGAGTTTAGGCGGGTACTTTTTAATCCAATGATGTTCTGTGCGTGAACGAGACAGGCGTATGTTTAGCACAAGTTAAAAAAAGAGTAACGTGATGTTCTTTACAATTCTTTATTTGAACTGGATTTAAATGAATGAATGATAAGTGTTGAATGGAATTTTATTTTGTTGACAGTTTTTTTATTAGTATCAATGTAATTGGGATACCTATTTACCATCGCGAGTGTATACAGTAAGCATCGTGTGTCGTGAATGTGATCGAGATTGGGTTCGAGTTGGTAGTGAGAGTGAAACCAGTGGTAGTGCAGATACTGTAAAAGACTGTAAAAGAACTCGAAAGAGGGTAGATTTACTCCTAAAAAACTTTTTTCGCTGTTCACCGCCAATACTTCAGGTCCTGCGTGATCCTTTGCAACATTGCAACTGGAAACTCAAAACACAACATGGTAAATATCCCGATAACCTTAATACTAATGTGAGTGACCATGATGGTTTTTTTCCTGGATATTGATTTGATGAAATAGATAATTTTGATCCGCGAGTGGAAATCTCTAAAAATATCTGTTATCAAATCTACAATGATTTAAGTCTATTTTTGATATAACAACGCCTAGGTATTTGCCGCGTGGTTCCCGGCAGAGTATAATTTGGACAACCCCATTTCTTCCCATGCGGTTTCGTACAAGGCGACTAAGAGATAGGGCTGTTTAACATCAGACAGATATAATACAGCCCAGACTCAGCCTCAGATGCATGGCTAGAGTCAACAATAGTGCTCGGAAGACGACGAAGGTTTACCTTTGCCTAACCCTGGGGGATAAAGGCGTGATTATATGTTTGTAGGTATCTCCGTATGACTCGACAAAAGTGTAAAAATCCCCAAGGAACTAATTTGGGATGATTATTTTTCTTGTAGTAATGTACATCGTGCATAAAGAATAAAAATAAAATAAATAAATAAATCTGTACATCAAATCCATTCAAATTCTTTTTACTTTGTAGCTCGAAGCTCACTCTTCTGACATCTGATGACGCAAAGCTGGCTGTATGGAACAAAACAAAAGGAACAAAGGGATCCAAGGAGATTTAAGCACGAAGAAAAGATAAGATTCACTGCTAAGTAAGAAAAAGGAGTCCGGTAAGTGTTTATCTACTTTTTACAAGGACGACTCCGCCGATCCCGAGAGGAGAGTCTGTTATTGAACCTTGTCCATTAATCTACTGGTGTTCAGTGTAATATGTATTGCTAGTAAGGTCGACTTGGCCCCAATATACCACAAGATTTTTTTTACAGTAAATCTCAATAATACTTGGACATTAATTATTAGTCCTCTCAGAACAGAACTCACGATCGCACTCAAAAACCATAAACTTACGTATCAATATTACAGCACGTTATCATTTTAATTCAATCTTAATAACTACAACCACAGATAACATATCCACGGAGAAGAAAATATTCCATCCTCTGTGCTACCTACATATTCAAACTTAAATAAAGAAAACAAAATTTGAATCATTAAAAAAGTAATTTCGAAACAAACATGGTGGCCATTTGACAGCTGACAGTTTCGCGCGCAAATCGCAATCTACATAAAATTATATAATGTCGCCGAAATTAGTCCTCGCGGGGTTTAATTAATTTTAAGCGTCGTAGGAGGGGTGAGAAATGGCGTCTAATCTATGAAAATGGATGAAAATTTTCATTTCAACTTAAATTGCCACCATTAAGGGGATTGTATAGACAAGAGCTCGTTTTAGAGGAGGAGTTTTGATATAGTCTATGTATTTATGTATGATTGGGGAGGTTTGAGACGAGGTTGGGTGATTATTTATGGAATTAGATATAATGTATCTCGATACATTATACCTAATTCCAACCCCTCGGGGTTAGAATTGAATCGAGACGGTTATATGAGTGATCTAACTAATAATGAAATTAAATACAAACCTCAGTCAACGCTTTATATATAAAATTTATATACATACATTATGCTTTTCCCCCTTTTTACCTTCAGGATAGGCAGAAATAAAAACCCGCCGGCTGCTCTATCCTTATCCCTTAAATCTTTTCGAAAAAAATCTGACGTACATGACTTTAATACGAGAATCAATAATAAACTAGTTGTACCACGCCTATATCCCCGAAGGGATAAGCAGAGCTTCTAGCACCCACATTTCGCCAGTTTATGTTTAGGTCCCAATGTAATAGGTGGCGAAACTATTGCCATTAACCGGGCACTTATAAACCAGCGATAAATACACACATAACTTCGAAAAGCATCGAAAAGTCATTGGTGTGTGCCATGGTAAAACCTGGGATCGAACCCGGGACCTCGTCTCAGCAGTCCATTACCCATATCACTAGGCTACCCAAGCTCATATTCATATTCATGCATACAAATATTAGGACTTCACCTATGAAATTGCGGAAATTTTCTTACAGATTCACAAGCTCGTTATTCCTGTAATTTAATAGCTATTTCCGTTATTTATATCTTGTTTGAAAGTTGATTTCATGATTTTACAACTCTGTATTACATATTGTTTTTATTGGCCGCTTGATAAATTAAATTTGATTTTCAAAAACAGTACTTCCTAAATGCTATCTTTTTTACATCTGTCACTTTTCAAAAATGTAATAAAAGTGTTTGTTAGCTTAATGTTGTCATTCATACACTAAAAAATCATAAAATTTGGATTTGTCATTCCTTAAAAAAAAAATTTGGTTTCCTCTAATTTCTTCAAAAAAAAACGGCTATTTTGTAACGACCTATTATTTGTACTGAGCGGAAATCGAACCCGTGTCTCCTGCGTAGCACGCCGCCACCCCACAGACCTGCTTCCACTGTCTATCAACAGTTACACAGGTGAGGCCAGGGTCTATACACCTCAAAAGTACCCTATTTGTTGACAAATGGCTGTCTCAATGTTGTTCCAAGCAAGTTTATTTCCCTTCACAAACAACTTAGTGCTGTCGAAACATATTTGTCATCGCTGATAAGCACAACATCACAATCTGTCAAGTAAGAATCGTGTAATCATTTACAAATCATTTAGCTGAGTTTTCTTCTGGGAATGGGGTTGCCAGGTATTGAGATAAATTGGTAGGTGTACTTTAAAATTGTCGGCCTAATTGGCGCCCCAAAAAGTAAGTAAAGTATGTTTATTTATTTATTTGGAAGACGAACAGCCATAACGAAGGTATAGTGATTAAATTAGTTACATACAGCCAATTACAGATCCTCACTGATAAAATTCAGACAGTAATCAAAATGCGGACTAAAAAGTTTGTGTCATTTTGATTTGTGTCACTTTGACAATAAAATGTTACAAAATCCCTTTTTGTAACAAGTATGGTTACAAGTGCTATGTGAATCGTACTACTATACAATTGAACATTCTCCAACATATTTCTTTGAAAAAGAAACAAAAAATAAGTAAGTATATCAAGCGGGCCGCGGCAGTGGCGCGTCTGGCGCGCCACCCCGTTTCCGGGGACGAGTTGGGGACTCTGTAGTCCCCACACCCGAGAAGAGGGCCAGATCGTGAGAGATGGCCCTGGGTCGCCGGGGTGCGAGGGATATGCCTGTCAACCTCACCTTCGGCAACCAAAACGACCCACAGGCGGCGTGCGTTTTAGTCGGTTCGAGTCCGACATAACCTCCTCCACACGGTGGGGAGGTATCCGTGGGGATTTTGCGCACTTAAAAAAAAATAAAGTAGTGGACTGCGGAGAGTTAATTGATTGATTGATATCAAACATAGGTATAATTACTTGCAAGGTGTGTGGGTCCCACTGAGGTAACCTTACTTGCTGGGCCTCGATTCTGCTAAAGCAATACCACTGTCATACCACGACCATAGCTAAGAAATCCATTTAATTATAGACTTTTTTTTTCTTTTCTTCTTTATTTGGGTAATCAAACAGAAACACAATATAACATTAAATTAAAATAGCATACATACGTAATGTAATAGATGTGTTCCCTACAACATTTACCACAGCTTAGCAGGGTACTATTAACCAAAGAAAAGTGGCATATGACCACGGCTATCCTTGATTTTTTCTTGTTTAATACTTTTTATAGCGTGATTTTTCAGCCGTCGGGCTTTTTTTTTTTTTTTTTTTTTTTATATAGGACACGTCAATTGGACTTCGCCTTGCCTGATGGTAAGCTGAAGGCAAAGTCCCAGAAAAGAGGGTCACCATTACTTACACTTACCGTGTGACAATGGTGACACTCAGCTTGACGGCCTTATCATATGCTTTTTCACGCCTCGCTTAAAGGACCCGGGACTGTAGGAAGAAGGAAACACGTGAGCTGGTAATGAATTCCAGGCCTTAATGGTGCGACAGAGGAAAGAGTCTCCAAACCGCTTGGTTCTTGATCGGATGTTTTGCACCGTGTGCGGATGACATCTAAGACCTGCACGCGTTGTCCTGTGTAGGAAAGGAGAGGGTGGGACTAATTGGAAGAGCTCATCAGAACACTCCCCATGGTACAGACGGTAAAATACAGCCATGGACGCAACATCTCTACGCAGCTGTAAAGGTTCTAGGGTGTTCGTGATCTCGGGATTCCCAATGATGCGGACCGCACGTCGCTGCAACCTGTCGAGAGCATCTAGTAAGTACTTTGCTGAACCATCCCAGAGATGCGAGCAGTACTCCACACAGGAGCGAATTTGTGTCTTGTATAGAAGACACCGCTGCTCCGGCGTGAAAAATCGTTTCACTCTGTTCAGGACTCCGAGTTTTCGTGAGGCTGTTTTGATGATGCTTTCGATGTAGTTTTTGTTATTCAGGTTGCAGCGAACATCCATACCTAGGATATTGAGATTGTCCTGCAATGGCAGTGGCGTGCTCTGAAGAGTGGGGAGGGGAAGGAAAGAAGATACTTTTGCTGTAAATGCACATGCCTGCGTCTTCTTGGCATTGAACTCAACCAGGTTCTCAGAGCCCCATTGAGAAATGTGATTCAGGATCCCGTCAAGCTCAGTGACAAGAAGCTGCCTTTTCTCTGCGATATCTGACTGTTTGGCCGTAGGATGTCCATGATAACTCCCATGTAAAGTACTATCATCTGCATAACAATGAACATTGCCGGTAGACAGCATGTCGTTGACATGCAGAAGAAAGAGAGTGGGTGATAAGACGGACCCCTGGGGCACGCCAGCATTTACCTGCAGAAACTCCGAAGCTCGTCCGTCACAAAGGACGCGAATACGGCGCCCCTGCAGGAAGCTAGCAACCCAGTTGCACAGCCTAGAAGGCAGACCAAAGGCAGGTAGCTTGGAAAGAAGCGATTTGTGCCAGACTCTATCGAAAGCTTTGGCGATGTCAAGGCGCGTAAGCATTGGAGACAACTCCGCTGCACATTTTTTCAAAACTACCGCTGGAATACCATCCGGACCACTGGCTTTCCGGACATCGAGTGATTGCAGCACTGCACGGACATCGCGTTGCCTGATATGTATATCAGGCATCGCGTGGTCACTGTCGGGTAGTGTGGGTGGCTGCGTACCACAATCATCGATTCGGGAGTTGGCCGCAAAGAGATTAGCCAGCAGATTTGCCTTCTCTTGCGGCTCATGGGCCAGGGATCCATCAGGGTTACGCAGCGGAGGCAGCGAAGGCTGACAGAAGTTGGCTTGCACGGCTTTAGCCAGTCGCCAGTAGCCACGGCTTCCCGTGGGATGCATCACTAGCTCTTGACCAAGCCGCGCTATGCGCAGGGCATCCGCTCTGACGTAGGCCCTTCTACAGACCTTTGTGGCTCTGTTGTACGCCGCCTTGAAGTGGCCCAGATTGGGATGGCGCGTGGCGCGCGCCCTTACCCAAGCGCGGTACGCAGACTGTTTTTGTTCAACAGCTTCCGCGCACTCGCGCCCGAACCAAGGGCGCACCCCGCGGTCACCGGTGACATCGGTGTATGAGATATAGTATTCCATACCCAGACCGATCTCACCGGCGACAGCAGTAGCACAATCCGATGGGTTCTTACCTTCAAAGCAGCGCTCAACCCACGGGATGGACGCAAAATAGTCACGAAGTCCATCCCAGTCCGCTGACGAGTAGTGCCAGAGACGCCGCTTCCCCTGCACGGGTCGTGGGGGCGCTATAATAGGCACCGTGGAACAGACCAGGCAGTGGTCGGAGTTGCCTAAAGCGGCTCGCACCGATACACTGTACTGGTCCGGATCACTCGTCAGCAGAAGGTCTAGCAGAGAAGGTGCTAGGCCCGACCTTCTTGGTATCCTAGTGACCTCGTGCACCAATTGGGTCAGGCCGTGCGCCAGAGCAAATGCGTGGGCGGCTCTTCCCGCATGGTCTGTTTTGGAGGAGCCCAACCAGATCTCGTGGTGGGCGTTAAAATCCCCCAAAAATACCATTTCGGCATTCGGAAATCGCTCCTGCGCATCATCTGCCGCCTGACTCAGATATTCAAAGAGTCGAGTTGTCTCAGCATCTCCTGTATGGGAACGGTAGAGGCACACATAGATCTGACTCGTAGGGCCATGGTCTACGTGTACCCAAAGGACGGAGAAGGATGGGTCCTCTAGGCAGCGCAAACGGCGACAGCAAACATCCGCCCTAACAAACACGCACACCCCGGCTTTTGCACGAAAACTTTCCTCAAGAACATAGCCAGGGTAGAGCAAGTAGGTCGTGTCGTCAGGGCGGTGTATTTGCGTCTCCGTTAGAAAAAACATGGCAGGTTTCGCCGTCTCTAGGTGTTGGTGGACGGCGTTGAGGTTTGCATGGAGCCCACAGATGTTAGTGGACTCCACCTCAAATAGCAAGCTTTTGGGAGTGTGACGAGCCGCTGTGTTGCCTATTTCTCTTAATTGCGCTGCCATGAGTTTGGGTGGGAGAAGGCGTGAAAAAAGAGGTGATTGCCGCCGCAGCACCGTGTGACAAAGCGCGGGATATTGGTTTTATCTATGAATGTGAGGCATGGCGAGAGCCGACGCGCCGAACGGAAGGGCCCCCGTACCCCCCCGAGTATGGTCGCCGGGCTCCCAAATCCGGTCACCAACCGGCACGACGAACCATATCGGGATTATGCGCGGCCTGGTGAGGCAGCCTCCCAAGGTGGTTAACCCCAGTTGGGCCCCTGTACTATACCGCGGGCGGCCAGCGGCACCACCGTTTCTACAGGTCTCCCTGTTCGGCGCATCGCCCCGCGCCATCCCCACTAGACTACGCCAAGACCCACTGGTCCCACTAGTGCTGCGACAACCACCACCTCTGCCCGGCTATGCACTTGCTGACCCCTGAACACAATCCAACCGAGATTGAATTGCTATGGAGGGTTTTTCGCAATAGTGCACGGTGGTACCTACCCGGTCGAAACTTGAGACAAATTTGTGCCACCAAGTTTCTACCACCAGTTAAAAACGGGCTTTAGTTTTAAACTTATTTTTTTGATTACATTACTTTGGGGCAAGCAATAGGTAAAATTTATACACATTTGAAATGTGCTAGTTAAGCCCTTTCAGTTGCTACCCATCACAACATATTTATCTCAAATTTATTTTTTAAAACAGTACTTTATGGCTGCTAGAGGGCGCCACAATAGATTCAGTGACACAATATATAGCTTAAAACCAGCGGACAACTAAGATGCTTCTAACGATACCTCATTTGTCCAGATTAATTATGCGATTGAGGAGCTATGAGGGGACAGATGAACCTACATAAATACATAGCCTGTCAAAATCATAACCCTCCTTTTACTTTGCCGTAGTCAGGTAAATATAATACTTACCGAGTATATCGCGATATAATCAGTGTTAAAAATAGTTTTATAGGCTAGAAAAGTTTTGTAGCACAGACTTCAGGGGCATTAAAATCATGCTCGTGTTAGTATAAGATGGTACAAATACATACATTTATTCATACCTATAAATCCTCGGAGGGTCTTCATTTCGCTAACTATGATTTTCGGTCCCGTGGGTCGAGCCTATTGCTGTCAAGCGGGCACTATGTTATGGGCTGTATGTTTGGTCATCTTAGTCATCTTTTATGACGGAAAGGGTACCAATTCCAAATCAAAAGCTGGCAACACTGTGCTACATATCAAAATGGCATTCAAATTGACAGGTGTCACAGATAACGTTAGTATTATTATGAATTATTTGCTCTTTAGTATCTCACTATCGCACGATTTATTGATGACATGTACAGACGATAAATATTTGTTATTTTTTTTACCACATTATCGTCGTGTGAACATCTAGAGCTTTTGTGTAATAAATCTGTTACATTTTGAATATAAATAAATAACTTAAAATTATGAAGAAACATGACAGACCTGAAAAATATTATTGTCATATAAAAAAAAGTCAAACAAGCTTTTCCCGCTAATTCATCAATAGGGATTCCATCTGTGGCAAAATGCAGACAGAGCGGTTCATACACCTGAAGGGAGGAGACATCTTGGAATCGAACGTCCCTGGATTGTCTTGGGATGCTGGTCCTTAGGCACTTCTCTCGCATCCCACGAGAGAAGTGCCTAAGGACTACCATCCTTATATCTCAATACCCAAGAATGTGTGCGGTTTTAGTCGATTCAAGTCCAACATAACTGCGCCCACTGGGCGGTGGGGGGATGTTTTCACAAAAATAGTGGTTTTCCATCAGGCAGTAGACATAACAAACCACACAAACGATATCCCTTCTCTACCCATACGAATGCCTTGCCGCGTGGTTCCCGGCAAAGTAGAATTAGGGCCTCTCAATCTCTTCCCAGGCGGTGTCGTACAAGCCGACTAAGGCATAGGGCTCTTTAACATCAGACAGAAATATCCAGCCCAGACTCATCCTCAGATGCATGGCTTGAGTCAACAATAGTGCCCGGAATACGGCAATAAGCTCATCCCCTATACGTGGGACCGAATATAATTATTGGTGAAATGTGGGTGTTAATTCACCTCAGCCTAACCCTCCAGGGATAAAGGCAGGATTATATGTATGAACGACTAAAAACGATGATGACAAAACGCGCGGAGCTAGTGTTTAAACCTCTGTTATTCAGTACACACATAAACAAACCGCCAAAAACATAGACCTAAGCACAAAATCCGCGGTCATTGCGCCAATACCGGCGTGGACTCGTGTGAACCGCGCTATCACCGCACGCAAATACTGAAAGCAAACATATTACTCGCGATAAGTGGCGTGGGAATATAATTAGTCGATTTGTGGCTGGACGTGGGATTTGGTAGTTGATGGGGGATAATCGTGCTAAAATATATACCTAACTAACTGACAAGACTTGGGCTTGGCCTGTGGTATGTTTCAAAACATATCACTGCATTGAGCCCGTAATTTTTTAATACATACATACATATGATCACGCCTCTATCCCCGGAGGGTTAGGCAGAGGTGAATTATCACCCACACTTCACCAATAATTGTATTCGGTCCCACGTAATAGGGGGTGAGCCTATTGCCGTATTTCGGGCACTATTGTTGATTCGAGCCATGCATCTGAGGCTATTCATATAATATATGGAAATTTGTCGGATTTGTTGACATTTATGGTCACTGCTCCGCTCCCTTAAGTAGTACCGTGATGACATATAGCTTAAAACATTCATCTGTAAATGGACTATTCCACACTAAAATATTTTTTCAATTCGTATAGTAGTTTCTGAGATTAGCGCGATTAAACAAATTATTAAACTCTTCAGCGTTATAATATTAGGATAGATAATTGGTAGGTTCGGTTAGATTTTCGATGAAGTCAAAGCCAAATCAATCAATTAATTAGTCAATTGCAGTCCACTGCTGGACATAGACCTCTCCCAATGTTGGGAGTTTTCAGTCTACTGTTTCCACGCTGGCCAAACGGGTTGGCACAGGGTTTTATTTCGAGTTTCCCTTCTCTCGCAGTGATATCGTCTGCGTATTTTTCCGTTAGTCGCCTCTTACGACACGCTTCGGATGAGATGGGGTGGTGATACTTGTATTCTTTCTCCGTTACTACACGGATACATACAATGATCAACTATTTATTCTTTATTGTACACCTACAAGACATATTTTACAAATAAGTGAAATATTATTATTGTTATTGTAATTTAGCAGGCAGGTAGTCGTAGACAACTGATAATGCCTGTATCCAGTTTCCATTTTCTTTCCTTCTATTTCTCTAGTTTGAGGTAAAATGTATCACGTCTGTTTTTGAACAGGTTGATACTGTCAGCTGAGACGACATGTTCTGAGAGCTTGTTCCACGTTCTGACTACGCTGTTACTGATGAAATGTCTGTGAGGATTGTTGTTGGAGAAGCTAGTGCACAACTTCAGATGGTGTACTCTTACGTGTGCATTCTCGTTACGAATAAAGAGGGCATCAAAGTTGCAAAGATTTTGAATGTGTGGCGATGCCACATGTACCCAGCGCCATCTAGCGTCAGCAAGCAGAACTATTACATAACTACGAATCCTACATCGCGCAAGTAAAGTTCTCGCGCTGGGACAACATGTATACATCAACCCAACGGCGATCGTTGGGCCGCGGCCCGCCAGGCGTGATCACCTTGCCAGGTCGGAGGATCCTTCCTTTGTGTTGGAGGAACATATCACCTCGTTCCTCCACAAATGTTTCTACAAACCTCCACGATTTCTCCGTTCCTTCAGTGTTGTATGTTGTGTGTTGTGTATGTACAAAGGCGAGCTTAATTCAATGTTGAGTTTTTTGCAATCCAATGAGAGCCAAAATCATATTCTATAAATGTATTTGCACTTGTTTAGAGTGATTGGACTCCACGCGGGGAGTAGCGGCATAGTGAATAATATTTAACCTTTTGGTAGCAAATAATCATATTAAAAGCACTTGACGAGCCGGTGAGCATATTGGTACAGATAATTTATATTAAGTAGCTACTATCAATCAGTAGAGTGTTTAGTATTATCTTTATAACATAAAAAGGTTTACTTTTCGATGTGTATCCGAACGACGACACCAAACTAGTCATTTTGTAACTTTTTTTTTGGGAAGCGATTCGTATATTATTTGAGTGGTTCTGTAGAATTTTTATTTCATGCAATATCTAGGTATACTGTTACAAGCGGAGGCGGCTTAAATGTGTGAGGTCGCTCACCGACTTCCGTCTTCCATGAGCGTATTCCTTGAGATGGTAGGTGGAGCCACCCTAGCAGAAGCAGGCCAGGGCCTTTCTGAGAGCGAAATGCAGACACTATTGTTCCAACACCCGAGGGGGCAATCTCGAAAATGTATATCAGGGCCATCTACATTTTCGAGATGAGACGAGACCAGATCACACGAGGTACGAAGAATATGTCTTAGGTAATCTTATACCGAAATATATAAAGACGGGCATTGAGGCTGGTTGACAATCCCATACTCACAGGTAGAGTGGAACCTCTTAGCCTTAGGAGGGATTTTGCCTCACTGTGTGTGTTCTACCGCCTATACAATGGTTTGTGCTCAGATGAATTGTTTGACATGATGCCCGTAGCTACATTCTATCATCGCACCTCTCGCCATAGGCAGGGAATTCATCCCCACACATTGCGACCTGAGACGGTACGCACTGTGCGGTATGAAAGAAACTTCATCCCACGCACACTCAAGCTGTGGAATGACCTCCCTGCTGCGGTTTTCCCAAGCGCCTACAATATGGGGTACTTCAAGAGGGGCATCAGAAGGTTTCTTCATGGTCGGCAGCACGAGTGTGACACCCCTGGTGTTGCATACGTCCTTAGGCCACGGTAACCGCTTCCCATCAGGTGGGCCGTGTGCTTGTCTGCCAACTTGGTGGATAAAAAAAAAAAAATACCCTAGCATCTGAAGACCGGAGACAATGTGCGGTTTTAGTGAGCCCGTTTCTTTATTCTTACACCCCTGCCCGGCGGCGGGGTAGTTATGTCGGACTCATACATACATACATAAAATCACGCCTTTATCACCGTAGTGTTAGGCAGATTAACACCCACATTTCACCAAAAACTGTATTTGGTTCCACGTAATAAGTGGTGAGCCTATTGCCGTATATCGGACACTATAGTTGACTCGAGCCCCGCATCTGAGGCTGAGTCTGGGCTGTATATATCTGTTTGATGTTAAACAGCCCTATCCCTTTGTCGCCTTATACGACACCGCATGGGAAGAGATGGGGTGGTCCAAATTCTACTCTGCCGGGAACCACGCGGTGGATTCTACTTTGCCCGCGAACCGCGAAAAATCCCCACGGATACCCAACGGAGCCGGTGGGAGAGGTTATGCCGGACTCGAACCGAATCAAAGAATCAAAGAATCAATTTCATTTATTCAGTTTAGGGCGTTTAGGCACATAAAGAGCACATATGAACGTCAAAATTTTACAATTATGTATGTCAAGAAATAATATAAAAATATTAAATAATGTAAAAATAAACCATTGGAAAATGATTATTTCGCTGGTTGGGTAGATTAGTTCTACTGAGAAGATACCAGCAAGAAACTCAGCGAACTACATTAGAACTAGATTATTTTTCATTTTAAAATTTGTTTTGGTTTACAATTTATTTTGTGCGAGCAAGAAAGAGACTTGTATGTTAACCACGCATAACATCATTAAGGTACTCATCCACTTTATAGTAACCTTTACTCATTAAAGTTTTTTTCACTTCTATTAAGAATTCTTCTTCTTAATAAAACAAATCGCGCCTGTGGGTCGTTGTTAGTTGCCGGAGGTGAGGTTGACAGGCATAGCTCTTGCACTCCGGCCGATCCAGAGCTATCTCTTTCGATCCACACACCGCCTTAGAATCAACATAGCTGGGTGTACATCATCATCCTCCTCCCCTTATTTATTTGGGGTTGCAGTCATTTCAACATTCACTCCCTTCTTAACCATGTCATCATTCACACAGTCCATCCACCTCATTTTAGGCCTCACTCTACCCTTGTAGCCATCAACTTCCATAGTTAGTGCCTTCCTTACGACATTACTTTCATCCCTACGCATTACATGCCCGAACCAGGACAAACGAGCTGGGTGTACGGTGGGCCCAATAAAACGTTACTCTCTCCGGCTTACCCTATGCCATCTCATCAGCATCATCATATCAGCCACACACAGTCCACTGCTGAACATAGGCCTCTCCCATAGACTTACAGAATGACCGATCTAAAGCAGCCCGCATCCAGCGCTTCCCGGCGACCTTGATGAGGTCGTCATTCCACTTGGCCTTTGGGCGTCCTACGCTACGTTTACGCGTACGCGATCTATGCCATCTACGGCTATAATAACCCCATGCTCAGGGATCCCTAACTATCTGGTTATGTGGTTATGTAGCTCTCAGTGTTTTATCGTTATCAATCGTTATCAATATCGCTTAATTGACACTAAGTGACGGTAAGTGGCTGAGTGAAAGCAAACATGGCTACCGTGCATTTGTTTTGGACATTATCGAACATGTGTTTTTGTGTAACTAGGGCTTAGCAGAGAGAGACTACTGATGTTATAAGGCCGAGTTGGATTACCAGGTTGAACTATGTATCTTCTTCTTCTCAATCCTAGCGTTAATCCCAGTCAAATCGAAGCCTTCACCTCGGAGTCTGGGGTCCGCTTTTTCTAGTACAACTGGAGGTTTAGCTAATCTTCTATATTTTCCGTGATGCGACTGACATCTGAGCTCCAAAAACCATTATTGATATTAAAATGTTGCAGTTAGACATTTTAGTTTTCTGAGTTTATCTTATCACTTTTTCCGCCCAATTGAGCAGTTCGATTGGGGAAGTACCTCCGCCCTACAGAATACCGCGGCTATAATAACTTCGTGTTGTGTTCCCAGCGGTGAATAGGGTAGCCAGAGCTCACTGGAGAATTTGTACTGTCAGTGGGAAGACTAAAGGCTTGTCCCGCTTTGTCTTGTACACTGACGGCCCAGAAACTCTGTATTTACAGGGTTGGCAACGCGACTGTGACTCCTCTGGTGTTACAAACGTCCATAGGCCACGGTAACTCCTTTCCATCAGGTGGGCTGCGTGCCTGTCTGCCAACTAAGTGGTATAAAAAAAACCTGTGGAACCAGCGAAAGAATCATTTTCCAATGGTTTATCTACCTTATTTATTATTTTTATTATATTTTTGACATAATTGTATAATTTTGACGTTCAAATGTGCTCTTTATGTGCCTAAACTGAATAAATAAAATTGATTTTTTGATAAGCTTGTAACCACTTTCCATAAGCTGGGCCGTGGGCTTGTCTGCCACCTAAGTGCTTTAAAAAAGAACCGAAGCCGGTACGAGAGGTTATATAGGACTCGAACCGACTAAAACGCATGGCACCTCTGCCATCTGCCGTGTTGATCTGGCCTTTCTCAGGTGTGGGAACCAAGGAGTCTCCAACTTGTCCCCAGAAACGGGGAGGCGCGCAATGTACGCCACTACCCACGTAACTTTGGGCTGAATAATCATGGTAGAATTAATTAAAAAGTGTTTTATTTCAATAAATGATATTCGCGTAAACTTCCTACAATAGGTATAATAAATAATAATAAATGAATATTCCTCAACATTCCACACAACGCTATCTAGACCCATATATATGGGTACAAGCTATAGCATAGCTTAACTAGCATGTGTTATGGAATCTAGAATGCGGATAAACATACTTACATACTTTTTTTTTGTAAATACATACATATTATCATACATAGAAACACCCAACAAATAGCTTTACTTATGAAATACCTACTTAAAGATCGTAGGCGCAGTCTTCCCTCTCGGCGTTGAGAGATCAAACGGCAGTTACTCCCATAACACCATAAAAACTATAAAAAGAAGAGAATTCGAGTAACCAGACCCCGTTATTTTCTTATACTACTTAGTTGGCAAACACGCACACGGCCCACCTGATGGAAAGTGGTTACTGCGGCCTATGGACGTGTACAAAACCAAGGGAGTCACACTCGCGCTGCCAACCCTGTAAGTACAGAGAGTTTCTGTGCAGTCAGTGTGAAAGACAAAGCAAGACGAGCCTTTGGTCTTCCCACTGACAGTACAAAAACTCGCCAGTTAGCTCTGGCTACCCTACTCACCGCCGAGAACACAACACGAGGTTATTATGGCCGCGGTATTCAGTAGGGCGGAGGTACTTCCCCAGTCGGACTGCTCAATTGGACGGAAATACCGTCGTGTCCTACCTCCTAAATAATCCTAAATAAGCTAAATTGCTTGTGTTAAGAGTGGGTTCACATCGGTAATGTAATGGCTAGGAATCGAACTCAGACTTCTCGATCATACAGTTAAAATACCAATGCTTCTTCCATGCTTTTAATTTAATGGACCATAGATATAGTAGGTATTCAGATACCTACCGTATTACTACGTTTATTTATTACTAGTTATTATTACTACGTTTTTATACGCAAGTACTCAGGTACTTGCGTATAAAAACGCTTCGGATGGTTGATGCGTTGCCGCGTCGGGGGTCGTGCATACGAGTACAGTTGTATGGTACAGTAGTGCGCGATTAAAGCAATTAGCAGAGAATGAAACGTTCAGCGATCGTGTGTGGTGCGAGAGAGAGCAGAGAGCGATTGATTCCCCGAAGAATATTCCTCGCCTGATGGAAGGCTGAAGGCAAAGTCTACCATGTTACAATGGTGACACTAAGGTTATCAAGCCTTATCATGTTTTTTCACTCCCCACTTAAAGGACCCGGGACTGTAGGAAGAAGGAAGCACATGAGTCGATAATTAATGCACGGCTTTAATGGTGTGACAAAGGAAAGAGTCTCCAAACAGCTTGGTTCTGGATCGGATATTCTGCACAGTGTGAGGGTGACATCTAAGCCCTGCACCTATTGTCCTGTATAGAAAAGGAGAGGGTGGGACTATGTTTTTAAATTCAATTTACCCACAGTATTAAAGCCCCAGGGCCTTTAGATTTGGTATGAAAATAGGCTAGGACTGAAACTCCTTTAAATTTACTTTTTTTTTTTATACCACTTAGGTGGCATACAAGCGCACGACCCACCTGATGGAAAGTGGTTACCGTGGCCTATGGACGTGTGTAACACCACAGGACAAGCCTATAGTCATCCCACTGACAGCACAAATTCTCCAGTGAGTTCTGGCTACCCTACTCACCGCTGGGAACACAACACGAAGTTATTAGAACCGCGGTATTCTGTAGAGTGGAGGTACTTCCGCAGTCGCAGTGCTCAATTGGGCCACCTGGGTAGGTTTAGCAAAGTACTTACTAGATGCTCTCGACAGGTTGCAGCGACGTGCGGTCCGCATCATTGGGAATCCCGAGGTAACGAACCTTTACAGATGCGTAGAGATGCTGCGTCCATGGCTGTATTTTACCGTCTGTACCATGGTGAGTGTTCTGATGAGCTCTTCCAATTAGTCCCACCCTCCCCTTTCCTACGCAGGACAACATGTGCAGGTCTTAGATGTCATCCGCACACGGTGCAGAACATCCGATCAAGAATCAAGCGGTTCGGTGACTCTTTCCTCTGTCGCACCATTAAGGCCTGGAATTCATTACCAGCTCACGTGTTTCCTTCTTCCTACAGTCCCGGGTCCTTTAAGCGGGGCGTGAAAAAGCATATGATGAGGCCGTCAAGCTGAGTGTCACCATTGTCACACGGTATGTGTAAGTAATGGTGACCCTCTTTTCTGGGACTTTGCCTTCAGCTTACCATCAGGCAAGGCAAACTCCAATTGACGTGTCCTATATTAAAAAAAAAATATAAAATTGAAAAATAGAAACTAAAAAACAAAAAAATTACAATACTGAATGGGATTTTGTAGAGGACAAAGCAGGACAAGCCTTTAGTCATCCCACTGACAGCACAAATTCTCCAGTGAGCTCTGGGTACCCTACTCACCGCTGGGAACACAACACGAGGTTATTATAGCCGTTATTTAATATACAATCATACTTTCCTTCCATTTCGATTCAGATTGAAAAACTTGAATCGGTCCAGGTGGGATTCAAACCCGTTTCCCTTACAGGAGGAACGCTCGGACCAATGAGCTACCGAACCTTCGCATGAAACCATCCAAATTCTTCTAGACGAATCTCCGACTGGGGAAGTACCTCCGCCCTACAGAATACCGCGGTTATAATAACTTCGTATTGTGTTCCCGGCGGTAAGTAGGGTAGCCAGAGCTCACTGGAGAGTTTTTGTGCTGTCAGTGGGATGACCAAAGGCTTGTCCTGCTTTGTCCTCTACACTGACGGCACAAAATCTCTGTTCTTACAGGGTCGGCAGCACGGATGTGACTCCACTGGAGTTACACACGTTCATAGGTCATGGTAACCACTTTCCATCAGGTGGGCCGTGTGCTTGTCTGCCACCTAAGTTGTATAAATAAAAAAATAAAAAATGAAGGATATATTACGTATCTTATCGTTTTTAATAGTTAGTGTGTACTAAATGCTTTAAAATTTCCATCCATTTAGGCAATCTACAATATGTATTTCTCTCCTCCGCTACCTCTTGTCACTGACACCACACGTCGGGGGTGGTTAGGGGCGGGCGCCAGTGCCGCCCGAGCGGTAATTTGTTAGCTAATAGCTCCCCCGGCATATCTTTAATCTGATCGCTAATTGGATGGGACGCAGGGACGCACTCGGACGCAGGCGGTGAATATGGAAAAAATATGCTTTATTTTTTATTGTAGATTTCATTGAATACCTGCTTACATACATACCCCGGAGGGTTAGGCAGAGGTGAATTAACACCCACATTTCACCAATAACTGTATTCGGTCCCACGTAATAGGTAGTGAGCCTATTGCCGTATATCGGACACTATAGTTGACTCGAGCCCCGCATCTGAGGCTAAGTCTGGGCTGTATATATCTGTCTGATGTTAAACAGCCCTATCCCTTAGTCGCCTTGTACGACACCGCATGGGAAGAGATGGGGTGGTCCAAATTCTACTCTGCTGGGAACCATGCTGCTTGTTTTAACTATTTGGATGAAGGCAACAAGGGTCACTTTATCTCTTACTGTGGATTTCTGACAATGTGTTAGCAAGCAACTACAAATAATGTTAAGAACAATAGTGCGCTAATGATGGTAACAGAGTCCAAGAGTGGAGATCGCGAGAAGGCAGACGGAAGGTAGGATACCCCGTAGCCAGATGGACGGACGACCTGAAAAAGGTGGGTGGGCAGACTGGATGCGGAAGGCAGAGGATCGGATAAAAAGCGTATGAAAAGCATATGATGAGGCCGTCCAGCTGAATGTCACCATTGTTGTTTTGCCTTCTAAATAATTTCTAAGTAAATGTCTAATAATTAAAGAAAAATGTTAAGGGTGGACAACCCTTATCACTAAGGGGTATGAAAAATAGATGTTGGCCGATTCTCAGACCTACTCAATATGCACACAAAATTTCATGAGAATCGGTCAAGCCGTTTCGGAGGAGTACGGGAACGAACATTGTGACACGAGAATTTTATATATTTATATAATATATATATATATATATATACATATATAAGTATATACCTTTTGCTTTCCTGAGAATTTTACTCAGCACCATTCTCTAATTTTATGAGTTACCTGCTTTCTTTATTAACATACACACATGCACGCAAGCACGCACACATAAACGCACGTACAGACATATACTTATGTGTGGACATATTTAAAAAGAAAAATGTAATCAGTGCTCTTAATAGCGTCATATATACCACATTATAATTCACGCTTCCTTCAAGTCTAGATAGGTATGCAATATATCCCAGAATTCCAGTACAAATCACACCCAACGCCAACCCATCACTTTCCACGCCTAGCGACCATTCCTGCACAGATATGCTGTTGTTACCAACATTAAGTGTATATAACGCGACATTATAGCACAAATTGTTTCTCTGAGTGCTTTTGGGAGTTACCTCCCATCGTTGGGAGGAAGGAGGCTCGAGAGGTGGAGTGGGAGTAACGAGTTTCAATGCAATGAGAGAGCATTTTCAGTAATTATCGCAATTAGCCGACTACTGCGTAGGTATGTGGGGTAGTCTGGGAGCTAGGGTGCAGATATATGGGGTAAGAATTGAAAAAATATATAGTTAAGCCTGAGTATTGTGTATTTGAAAAATTAAATAAGTAAATACTACAAAGTGCTAACGAAACTTAAATATTAATATAGCTAGTCATTTCGGCTCTAGAATGCGACTAAATAGACTTAGTTAATTCTTTTTTGTGAAAATATACAAAGAAAAATAAAAACACTTAGACAAAAACATAAATTCACGCCTATATCCCCGAAGGGGTAGGCAGAGGTGCTAGCTGTTTGGGGGGAGGTTACCTGTCAAACAGAGGAAGTTATTACAAAGAGTGACATCTGTTGGGTGTTTGTGCAAGTTTAAGAAACAAACATCATAACATAACATAAACTCACGCCTATATCCCCGAAGGGGTAGGCAGAGGTGCTAGCACCCACATTTCGCCAGTTTATGTTTAGGTCCCAATGTAATAGGTGGCGAGCCTATTGCCATTAACCGGGCACTTATAAACTAAAAACACTTAGGTCAATAGAAATAAGCAAATGGAATACTTGCAATGAACGGGAATGGAACCCATGACGTCTAATTTGACAGTCGAGCCCATGGCTGCTAGTCTATTGAAATGTCACATTTATTGGGCTTAGCGTGCATTTGTCAGTGGACTCAATTTTATTATTTAGAATATCAGAGTCGGCTTTAAGAGGTTGTCGGATGTTTTGTTTGAAAGGCTTATTTTTAACTAGCTGTTACCCGCATATAAGTCGCGTATTTTCTCAAGGTTCAAGGTCTAATCGACCCCTATACCAAGTTTTATCAAAATTAATTCAGTGGTTTAGGCGTGAAAACGTAACAGACAGACAGTCACACACAGACATTAGCATGGATTATTTTGTGTCTTCACTTCTCCTCTTAGCATTGCTTCGTGTGTCGTTTTTATTGATGTATAGACACACACAATTATTTATAATATTCGCGACCATATAAAGTATGTACTTACAATTTTTTCTTGAAGTTAAAATCTCTGTTAAGCTCCTGGGCTAGCCAGTGTCGAGGGCTAAGAGAAACGAACAAATTAAAGATGAGACGCGATGGAACACCCACTTATATCTCGAGTGGCTCGCGGTGGCACAGAGCCCATCAGATGCGGAGAGTGCAGGTTTGATTACCTACAAACAGCGACGGCTTTCAAAGAATCAATTTCATTTATTCAGTTTAGGCACATAAAGAGCACATATGAACGTCAAAATTTTACAATTATGTATGTCAAGAAATAATATTAAAATATTAAATAATAAATCAATAAACCATTAAAAAATGATTCTTTCGCTATTTCGGTAGGTTAGTTCTACTGAGAAGATACCAGCAAGAAACTCAGCGAACTACATTAGAACTAGATTACCTTTTTTTTTTAAATATGCTTTAGTTTACAATTTATGTCCGCGATAGTCTAGAGGTATGGGTAATGGACTGCTGAGACGAGGTCTCGGGTTCGATTCTAGGTTTTACCATGGCACATACTAATGACTTTTCGTTGCTTTTCGAAGTTATGTGTGTATTTAGTGTAGGCTCGCCACTTACACATTTGGACCTAAACATAAACTGGCGAAGTGTGGGTGCACCTCTGCCTATCCCTTCGGCGTGAGTTTATGTTATGTTATGTTACAATTTATGTAGTGTGAGCAAGCAAGAGACTTATGTTGATCAGGCATTTTTATCATCAAGATACTCATCTACTTTATAATAACCCTTTTCATTAGAGATTTTTGCATCTATCCTATGCATGCTTGCTGGTATACTACGTATACTGTTTCGTGGCTATCTTAGGCAAGAGTAATATTGCACGAAAACAGTAGTAAAAAATACTAATAAAAATATAATTACTGCGTCTGAGGCGTAGCGGTTGTGAACACGTACACAGAAGGCGCGTGTTCGAGACCCGTTCAGTGCAAAATTTTTATGTATAAATATGTGTATTAGCATTTGTCTGAGTGTTTCTATGTATATGACTAAATTCTATCTAAAAATTCATTATCAGCTCACGTGTTTCCTTCTTCCTACAGTCCCGGGTCCTTTAAGCGGGGCGTGAAAAAGCATATGATAAGGCCGTTAAGCTGAGTGTCACCATTGTCACACGGTATGTGTAAGTAATGGTGACCCTTTTTTCTGAGACTTTGCCTTCAGCTTACCATTAGGCAAGGCGAAGTCTAATTGACGTGTTCTATATATAAAAGAAACCGAAATTGAACCACTAATTGGTCAGTTAGAAGTTGTATAATATATTTTTTTTTTATAGTTGTACATTAGTTAATTTGTATAAAATTATTTTTTAAAAAAGGTCGTTACAACCTTTAGTTAAATACCTAACCGAATGGAGTATAAGTATGTTTATCCGCATTCTAGAACCCATAACACAAGCTAGTTAAGCTATGCTTAGTATGGGTCTAGATAACGTTGTGTAGAATGTTGTAGAATATTTATTATATTATATTAATTTAATAGCCAACCGCGGTAGCCTAGTGGTTTGGGTAATGGACTGCTGAGACGAGGTCTCGGGTTCGATCCCAGGTTTCACCATGGCACACACCAATGACTTTTCGATTCTTTTTGAAGTTATGTGTGTATTTATCGCAGGTTTATAAGTGCCCGGTTAATGGCAATAGGCTCGCCACCTATTACATTGGGACCTAAACATAAACTGGCGAAATGTGGGTGCTAGCACCTCTGCCTACCCCTTCGGGGATATAGGCGTGAGTTTATGTTATGTTATGTTATTAATTTAATAGTTATCTCCCAAACCCCATCAGCTGAACTATAAAAACTAAAGACCTCTCTCTCTCTCTCTATTTCTTTATTTTAATTTTTTTAATACACTTTCTATTTAGTCTAGTCGATAACTACACCATATATTTTGTTTTTATAACATTACTGTCCATCCCAAGGTTGCCTGGAAGAAATCGCTTGAGCGATAAGGCCGCCCATTGTACATTGAACTGTATATATGCTACCTACTTGTCCTACTGTAAATCTGTTGGTGTACAATAAAGAATTATCTATCTATCTATCTACAGGCATATCCCTCGCACCCCGGCCGACCCAGGGCCATCTCCACGATCTGGCCCTCTTCTCGGGTGTGGGGACTACAGAGTCCCCAACTCGTCCCCGGAAACGGGGAGGCGCGTCACGCGCGCCACCGCCGCGGCCTGCTTCTGCCAGGGTGACAGGCGACTTCACCTGTCACCCCCAGGCCGGCGCTCATGGGGGGCGGAGGTCGTTCATCGACCTCCGACGCCCGAGTTGCCTTCGTACGCGGGCAGCTTGTCTTGCGATCCTTCGTCGCTCCCGCTGCCGCTCCCGCCGAACGCGACAAAGGCGCAGGTTCGATCCCTGCTCAGTGCAAATATTTGTATGCATGAATATGGGTATTTGCATTGGTCTCGGTGTTTCTATGTATTATATGTATGTATTTACAAAAAAAAAAAAATATTTAAGTATGTTTCTCCGTATTCTAGATTCCATAACACAAGCTAGTTATACTATGCTTACCATGGGTCTAGATAGCGTCGTGTAGAATGTTGTAGAATATTTATTTATATTTATCTTAGATGTCATCCGCACACGGTGCAGAACATCCGAACAAGAACCAAGCGGGTCGGTGACTCTTTCCTCTGCCGCACCATTAAGGCCTGGAATTCATTACCAGCTCACGTGTTTTCTTCTTCCTACAGTCCTGGATCCTTTAAGCGAGGCGTGAAAAAGCATATGATGAGGCCGTCAAGCTGAGTGTGACCATTGTCACATGGTATGTGTAAGTAATGGTGACCCTCTTTTCTGAGACTTTGCCTGCAGCTAACCATCAGGCAAGGCGAAGTCTAATTGACGTGTTCTATATAAAAAAAAAAAATTTGCTTAACTGGAGAAGTAAAAAAACACTAATTTTGTAAATAATTTCGTTTAAAAAATAATTACACACCGAGGAGCTAATAATGTAAACAGAAATAAACAATAGAAGTGAAGCTACATTTGTTAGAACGAGACGGCGCACATCAGGGTGTAGGAGTGAGCGAGACAGTCGCAGTGGTACTGTTAATCAAGTAGCCGATGTTGTCTGGGGGGACGGACTTGGGCGTTCGATAAAATAAGGCGGATTTTTCTGTTTAGGATTGTTTTACCTACGGCTTATGTGGGCAGTTCTTTGCAAATAGCCGATTTCCGTGGATTCTGTGCTTACAGGGTTGGCAGCGTGGGTGTGACTCCCCTGGTTTTGCACACGCCCATAGGCTACGGTAACCACTTTCCATCAGGTGGGCCGTGTGCTTGTCTGCCACCTAAGTGGTATTTAAAAAAAAAATCACCAGAATTGTTGATTCAAGCCATGCATCTGAGGCTGAGTCTGGGCTGTATATATCTGTCTGATATTAAAGAGCCCTATCCCTTAGTCGCCTTGTACGACACCGCATGGGAAGAGATGAGGTGGACCAAATTCTACTCTGCCGGGAACCATTCTAGGCTTGTTTGTCCTGATTGTGTCTTCTGCACTGACATCACAGAAACTCTCTGTCCTTACAGGGTATGTAGCCTACAGGCCATTAGGGGGTACCGCACAACATCCTTTGAGGTGGTGACTCTTGATTCTCCTCGCCTGATAGCCACTGTTGATCCTGGAAGCGGGAGCCCTTTAGGCGCTATATCGAAACCGGAAGATTGCGCGGGAGCGGGAACACGAACCCGAGCCTGAAGAAATTAGTGCCGTGAGATCCTAGCTCCACTGGGATATGGTGGCGGAGTGGGAGCGACGACTTGGACCGCCACGCGCAGGGCACGCTGTAATAGCGAAGGTACGTCCCATCATGAGAGACTACTGAAGAGGCCACACGGGAGCCTTTCTTACTGGCTGACACAGGCTTTCACAAAGCACGGGTGCTTTGAGGACCATCTGTGTCAGATCAGAAAGGAGTTAATATCCGAGTGCCATCACTGTGACGCGAGCGAGGACTCAGGGCTGAAAACAACCACCGAGTGCCCGGCGTGGGAGACGCCGAGGTAGGAGCTAGTGGCAGCCCTGGGGGTGAGAGTACTCTCGCTCACCGCCATAGCCGCTTGCTAATGGTGATGTTGCACTGCACGGGTGCGTGGACTGCTGCCGTCTCCTTCTGCAGCAGGCAATGCTCGGAACGTAGGAGACTCGCTAACCGCACCCGCACAGCCCGCGGTGAGCGAAGGCTTCTCAGGCGTCAGAGGTTGCAAAAAGACCTTCGACCCTATGGGCGCGGGCCTAGGGGTGATGGATGGAGCCTCCTGTCATGCGAGCAGAAGCAGACCGCGGCAGTGGCGCGCAATGCGCACATCTCCATACGATTGATATCTCCACATGATTTTTCGCACAGTAAATAAAAAGATACCCACGCCATTTAGAAAGCGTTTTCTTTGAAAATGTTACTACAGGGTTGTTTACTATTTCATTTTCATTACAACGCCATCTAGTAAGAGTTTGACAATATCAAAAATGTAACATAACGCCATCTATAACTAACTTTTTAATTCTTGTTATACAAGTTCTGTCGATAGATGGCAGTATACAGAGATTGTCTTGTAATTTCGATAGGTGTCGCTAGTAGTCTTAACTGCATGCGTTTGGTTAAATGTATTTAGGGGCTGGGTCTAGACTCTACTACGAGTATTATTAATAATCTATGGCCTGGACTTTGGGTACATAGAAGTATTATATTATGTGTTTAGGGCAAATCGACATACTTAAGGTTTTTAGAGTAGATCGTAACACTTACAAATCGTTGAAAAACATACGGTCGTCCCATCATTCGTTTACCGATCCGCTTCTGGTCTCCACTCTAGGACTCGCTTGCAGCCATGGCCAGCCCTTTCTCTTCTGTATTTATTCTGAGTTGTATTAGTCATCATCCGCATATTAGCCTAGTGGTATGGGTAATGGACTGCTGAGACGAGATCTCGGGTGCGATCCCAGATTTACCTAGACACACACCAATGACTTTGCGATGCTTTTCGAAGTTATGTGTGTATTTGCGGGTTAAGTGCCCGGTTAATGGCAATAGGCTCGCCACCTATTACATTGGAATCTAAACATAAACTGGCGAAATGTGGGTGCCAGCACCTCTGCCGACCCCTTCTGGGATATAGGCGTGAGTTTATGTTATGTTCTTTTAATTTGGGACTTCACAACTCCGAGAGGAAAGCCGTTTCAGTTAGTCGTCGCCGTCTTTCAGTTAGTTGTACCAGCTTAGGGTCAATTCAGGTCAGATAGGAAACTGGCCGAACCAGAGGCGGCGTTAAGCGTGGGCGACGTGGGCCACCGCCTACGGCCTCGCGGTACAAGGGGCCTCGCGACTCAAAAATGTTTAAAGCGAGAATAAAACAAAAAAAATATAAATCAATTTTGTTGTGAAACATGTTTTCTTAGTCTGGCAACATTTGCCGCCGACCAGAGTGCGGGGAATCCCCGGTTTATTTGTTTACTTTCTTTACTAGGAAGTCAACCAATCAAATCAAAGTACGCAACGCAGTCGCTAGGCGCATAACAATAGAAACGTATAATTGTGTTATTCAATATTGTTTATTTTTATGACTGTACGTACCTATTTTGATAAGAATAGTGTGTTCAATGTTTTAATAATATTTAGTGAATAAATAGATAGTGTTTAGGTATATTGATTGCTCCTGTAAACTGACCCAAAATTTTAAAACAGTGACTTTTTTAATTGTTTTTTTGTTTTCTTTGTGATTTGTAACACACCGGTACCTGTACTCGTCTATTTTACATAAGGTAAGAAATATTTAATTGGTAATAAGTATATAACGCAGTAATTACTTGTTTATAAAATACGCTTTATAATATCTCTTGAAGGAAACCAAAAAAGCTTTAAGGTAAAAAACGTATCGACTTTTTAAGTTTTTAAAACTAGCAGGTAGTAAAAGCTATCTTAAAGATTTTTATTTGAAAACTAATTTAAATTTAGGTTTTACAATATTATGTAGATAAAACTGCAAAAAAATGTTAACTATTGCTTTCGTTTACAGTGTATAGATACGACGTTATCGACATGTCCGGCCGAGATAGAGATATTGGAAGAAAATGGGAGTCTGGATCAGCAAAAAGAAAAAGAAAAGCTGAAAGAACTGCAACCAACCAAGTTTTGAGTTTAAATTTGATGAAGTTCCTCAACCAAACTGCATTTGGTAGTACAGAACCTTCTGAATCGATAGCTTCGACTTCTACACAACAAACGTCCGAGATACCGTTGGAAAATGCTCTAGATGCACTGAATACCGAGAGCGAACGTCAGTTAGACGTAGAGCTTGGATCATCTTCTAGCCAATCAAAAATTGACGCTGAAACTCTTGTGCTGTCATCAAGCAATCAAGAAGAACAGATTGACATAGATTCTCCAATTCGCAGCGACGACGCCAGCGCCATAGTTCAGCAAGTACTTGTTAATTCGGATCCGGGATTGTGGACGTTTCCCATAACGGATACACAGCGTCGTGACATAGTTCGAAGCGGCCCCACACAGCAATTAAATAGCGGTGATGAATATTATCCCAAAGGTGATGATAACAGACACTTTTCCAATTTCTATTTCTCGAGAAAACTAAATAATGGTGAAACTCAACATCGTCGCTGGTTAGTGTATTCCAATTCCCAAAATAAAGTTTACTGTTTTCCATGCAGACTATTTAGCAATTCACAAACTCAGGTGGTGCAAGGAGGGTGTTGTGACTGGAAACATTTAAGTAGCATTTTACTTAGACATGAGAATACCAAAGAACATATGTTCCAATGGTTAAATTTAGAGAAAGGAATAAATCAAGGCAAAACAATAGACCAAGAAAACGAAAGGCTAATACGTGAATCACAAAAACATTGGCACAACTTGTTAGAGAGAATAATTGACATAATAAACTTTTTGGCCTCTCATAATCTTGCATTTAGAGGTCACAGAGAATCTCTCAAGACAGGTGACGGTATTAAGAATTCCGGTAATTTAATAGATTTATTTAAACTGATATCAAAATTTGATCCTTCTTTACGTGAACACATGAAACGCATTAGTGACAAACAACTTTCACACCATTATTTAAGTCACGATATTCAAAATGAATTGATCATATTGATGTCAAAAACAGTTGTCAATGAAATTATTCGTAAGGTTAAAGAAGCAAAGTATTATTCTTTTTTGCTCGATTGCACAAGAGATTGTAATAGAGTTGAACAAATGTCGGTTATCTTAAGATTTTGTGATACGTCAACTGGTACAATAGTCGAACATTTTATGGGATTTCTAGCTGTTACTCAGACAACTGGAGAATATTTAGCCAATGCTATACTGGAACACCTAGAAAAATATGACTTAAATATTCAAGACTGCCGTGGCCAGGGATACGACAATGGTGCAAATATGGTAGGTGTAAATAGTGGAGTTAAAACTCGAATATTGAATATTAACCCTAGGGCATTTTTCACACCTTGTGGCTGTCATAGTTGGAATCTACTATTGGTAGATGCAGCGAACTCATCTATGGTAGCAAAAACTTTTTTTGGTTTCATACAAAAAATTTATTTGCTATTTTCAAGATCAAGCAAGCGCTGGGATTTTATAAAAGGAAAATTAAAACTTACTATAAAACCTTTATCAGACACAAGATGGGAAAGTAGAGTCGAAGCAGTAAAGGCCGTATTATTGCAATTTGATGAAGTGATTGAATGCATAAAAAACTTAAAAAATCAAACGGAGGAATCAGACACTCTCAGTGATTGCGATTCAATACTAAATGAAATGTTAAGTTTAGAATTTATCGTATCTTTACATGTGTGGTATGAGATATTATTGCGTGTTAATATAATAAGTAAATTATGGCAATCAGTACAAATTCATTTAAGCATTGCTCTTGAACATTTACACACATTTTGTGAATGGATAAAAGAGTATCGGGAAACTGGATTTGAGAAATCCCTGTCTGATGTTCGGAAATTTACTGAGAAAAGCTGTTATGACCTGCCAAAAGAGTTTAAGAATAAAAGAGTAGCCAAAAAGAAAAGGATGTTCGATTATGAAAGCAGCGATGAACCTATACAGTCTCCCAAAATCCGGTATCAAACAGATTTTTTTTACGCCATGATTGATTCTATAATAACCAATATGGAATTAAGATTTACGTCTTTAAATCAACATTTTGAAGACTTTGGTTTTCTCTATGATTTAAGCGCGCTAAAAAATATGCCACAGGAGCAAATATTAAAACACTGTAACGATTTACATAACGTCCTGCGTGTGGGTGAGAGCAGTGACTTCCAACCATTTGAATTATATGAAGAATTAAATACAATGATCCCGAATTTACCCAACTTCATTAAAGACGTGAAACAGCTGCTGTCATACATAACAGAAAATAGCTTGAAAGAAATTTACCCAAATATTTACATTGTCATCCGAATTTTATTAACAATTCCGGTAAGTACAGCCTCTGCTGAAAGTTTTTCAAAATTAAAATTAATAAAAAATTATTTGAGAAACACAATGAGCCAAGAAAGACTTTCAGCTTTGGCTGTTTTATCAATTGAATCAGATTTGGCATCTAGGCTGAATTACGATACCATAATTAAGGAATTTAGTAACGTTAAAAGCAGGAAATTTCTGTTCCTTTAATAAAGAAATCTAATGTTTTTTAAGATACACTTTAAGAAATGTATATCTCCACCTTTATATTAACGATTTGTAATTTTTCATTTAATACTTATTAATCTAATTTGTATTTTTATGAATAAAAACTTGGCAGTGTTAATTGTTTTGTTTGTTTTTATTATTTTATAAAATCCGTCTTCAGGTCGCCATAGAACAGGGCCTCGCGAAATCTGTCTTGCCCACATCAAATTTAGTTGTTGCCCCGCCACTGGGCCGAACGCTTAACGAATAGACCTTTCAGGTAAGGTTAGTTTAGCCCCGTATGGTCTTCACCAGTTTGCCAACATCAAAGTATGTAAACAAATTGAACCCCTATTTCCAAAATAGCGGCCGTGGGACAAGGGCTGTAACCCTGCAAACTTGGATTTAATTTAAAACTAATCCCACTTAATATTTAAAAACTAAAATTGCGTCTCGTGGCGAATGCACGACCGGACCAAAAAAAAAACTTAATTATAATATGGTTCCGGACACTTTCTGTACCGCCATCCACAAATAAGACAAATTGTACAACGGCATCTAGTGAAAAACTTGGAACTAGTTTATGTAAACATTTGAATACTTAGCACTAAACAATGAACTAAAGTTAAATTTGTCTCTTATTGTACGGAAACCTTGTCTCTCAGTGCGCGAGTCCGAATAAATATATTTTATTATCTGTGGTCCGAATCCAACATCACCGACTTTGAATTATACAATAAAAACACATAATATATAGGCTAAAATCTTTATTTATTAACAATTATATACTCTACATGTAATTAAACTTTTATATAAACAGCGTTCGGAAACGCCATTTTGACAGTACAACTGTCAGCGAACTGTCAAATTTCGTGGCTTTTGATTGGTTGACAAGTTCTGGTACACTGATTGGAGAGTATATTTATTTTTATATTATTTTTTACGGAGTTTTATGAATATTTTAATGTCTGGAATAACATATAGATTTCTTTTTATTCTTGAATGTCAGGCCTAACAAAAAACTGTTTCAAGTTCAGTCTCAATCTAATTACAAATACCCAAATATCAAAACTTCTCGGTAACACAATTTTCGGTGACATCGTGGTGTTAATATTTGGTATATGAGAGATTACATCAAGACTAAATTGTGAAAAGGAATACGAGAATTGGATCCCGGCTCCAATGGGTTGCAGGTAAGTCACTTACTGAATATCTCATCCTAATTTCCTACTATCATTATAAACAAGATATTGTCCACGGTTTCACTCGAGTAAAATTTTGATCTCGCCCCCACAACTTACGAGAACCTTATCCCGGAATAAAAACTAACCTATACCAGAGTAAAATCTATCCATGTACCATAATTCAGCCAGATTAAAACCACGATTCTTCTAAAGCATAACCACTGTCATAACCACATAAACTGCTAAAAAAATCCATTCAATTTTAAACTCTAAAACAATGCAGTTAAAGTCCAACGTTACAATCATTCTTGCAGAAATGAATGAAAAGGTATAAAACTGTTTTCATTTAATTTTATTCTTTAAGAGTATAAAAATAAAGTCTAAAATTTAATGGCGACGAGGTCTCGGGTTCGATTCCAGGTTTTACCATGGCACACACCAATGACTTTTCGATACTTTTCGAAGTTATGTGTGTATTTATCGTTTACAAGTGCCCGGTTAATGGCAATAGGCTCGCCACCTATTACATTGGGACCGAAACATAAACTGGCGGTGGTGCTTAGCACCTCTGCCGACCCCTTCGGGGATATAGGCGTGAGTTTATGTTATGTTAAAATTTAATGACATTTTTTGCATCATCTGCGGAATGACAGTGGTATTGCTTCAGTAGAGCAGGCCCTCAATTTTACCAAAGTAAAACCATCGTCATACCACAGACACTGCAGAAAATGACATTTTAGCCTTTATTTGTATATACTTAAAGTACAAAATTTAATGGAAAGAGTATCGTAACAACTGAAATAAAATTAAACAGATTTTTTAGCAGTTACTGTGATATGACCGTGAATTTGCTTAAGCAGAATCGGGGCGCTGTTAGAGCGTGATTAAATAATTAACATCCAAATATCTTTACAATTTTTCACATGGATGTAAAAATTAGTTATTCAATAACTCTGTAACAGCTGAACAGATCTAGCTAAAATTTGGTATAGCGATAGATTATTATTACAGGATTAAAATTGGGCAATATCTAGTTCACAATAAAAGGTAGAATAGTTTACAGAAAATGATACAGACCTCATATTTTTTCCATTTATTTAAATTTTTTAAATTCAATTTAACAAAAAAAATAACAGAAGTTTTACTAAACTAATTAAACTTAACATACACTAGTTATGGGAGCATTTCACATGGCTATTTGTGTTCGCTATGCGTTTATGTTTGGCCAAATATTTGTTGTACAGTCAGCGCCAGAAAGATCTTAAAAACATACAATAATGTTTGTATTTACGCGATCAGGGTATAGGTAGGTCAGCGGGAGCGACTAAGGATCGCAAGTCAAGCTGCCCGCGTACGAAGGCAACTCGGGCGTCAGAGGTCGATGAACGACCTCCGCCCCCCATGAGCACAGGCCTGGGGGTGAGTGGTGGAGCCGCCTGTCACCCTGGCAGAAGCAGGCCGAGTTGGGGACTCTGTAGTCCCCACACCCGAGAAGAGGGCCAGATCTTAAGAGATGGCCCTGGGTCGGCCGGGGTGCGAGAGTCAACTTCGGCAACCAAAAAACGTCCCACAGGCGGCGTGCGTTTTGGTCGGTTCGAGTTCGACATAACCTCCTCCACCGGCTCCGTTGGGAAGGGGGGAGAGGGGGGGGGGGGTTTGTACACGTACAAAAAAAAATAGTTACTGGTAGAAACGTCAGGCAAACCAAAGGTATGTTTGTACCTATACCATGATTGCATTAATACCCGTTAACATTATTGTATATCATGGAACGCGAAAGTTTAAGTCTGATCTTGACACTGTCTCATCCTATCAACACAATCGTCTTATTGTTTTATGGTCCAAACTTAAAGTATGTACTAAACATCAGATCAACCAGTCAACAGGAAGGCGGAATACCAAAAGGAGGTAGGACACGGCGGTATTTCCGCCCGATTGAGCAGTCCGATTGGGGAAGTACCTCCGCCCTACAGAATACCGCGGTTATAATAAATTCGTGTTGTGTTCCCAGCGGTGAGTAGGGTAGCCAGAGCTCACTGGAGAATTTGTGCTGTCAGTGGGATGACTAAAGGCTTGTCCTGCTTTGTCTTCTACCGACGGCACAGAAACTCTGTACTTACATGGTTGGCAGCGCGACTGTGACTCCTCTGGTGCTACAGACGTCCATAGGCCATGGTAACTACTTTCCATCAGGTGGGCCGTGTGCTTGTCTGCCAACAAAGTCGTATAAAAAAAAAAAGGTTAAAGGACATACAAACATTCAAATACAGGCATATATAACCATCCACGGCGCGTGGTTCCCGGCAGAGTAGAATTTGAACCACCCCATCTCTTCCCATGCGGTGTCGCACAAGGCGACTAAGGGATAGGGCTGTTTAACATCGGACAGATATATACAGCCCAGACTCAGCCTCAGTCAACTATGGTATCCGATATACGGCAATAGACTCACCACCTATTACGTGGGACCGAATACAGTTATTGGTGAAATGTGGGTGTTAATTCATTTCTGCCTAACCCTCCGAGGATAAAGGCGTGATTTTATGTATGTATGTATGTATAACCAAACATACATGGCAGCCAAGTAACAAATTGACAAGTAAACCCCTCGTTTTCACCAAGAAACAAGTTGTAAACTTGTTTGCTACAAAATTGTAGAAGACTTGTCAAACAAAATTACTTGTTTTATGCATGTATTGAGACTAAAATCTTTATTTTGGAGCCGCGTGGTTCCCGGCAGAGTAGAATTTGGACCACCCCATCTCTTCCCATGTGGTGTCGTACAAGGCGACTAAGGGATAGGGCTGTATAACATCAGACAGATATATACAGCCCAGACCCAGCCTCAGATACATGGCTCGAGTCAACAATAGTGCCCGGAAGACGGAAATAGACTTACCCCCTATTACGTTTATTAGCTTAACTAGCTTGTGTTATGGAGTCTAGAACGCGGATAAACAAACTTAGATACTTTTTTTTTGTTGTAAACTTGTAAAAAAAATATTATAAGTAGAAACCCAGACCAATGCAAATATACATATACATATATACAAATATTTGCACTGAGCAGGAATCGAAACCGCGCCTCCATCGTAGCAGAGGAACGTTCTACCGCTACGCCACAGAGGCCAAACATGTCAAATACGCAAATAGCCATGTCAATTACCGCCATTGGAGTCAAAGGATGTGACGTAGTGACTGAACAATGTTTAAAAAAAAAAGACTAATCTATGATTGTTTAAAAAAATGACTAGCTCCGGTTTTTCGTTTTATAATCACTGAGATCTCATTTCCGACAACGTTATTCCTTTGACGAGTGTATCACGGCAGGTAATTAGTGGTAGCGGCAGAGGTCTTTTCTGTCATTTTTTAGTGTTAGTTCCTAGTAAATAGGGCTACCTTAACTCTTTTCGTGGATGTTGTAGGGATAAGGCTATACTCAGTACAACAGTAAAGAGCAAAAAAAAGTGTCCGCTTGGCGGTAATAGGTGTGACGCCTCGCCTCTATTAGGTATGACCGAAAATCATAAATACAGAAATTTGTGTATTTAATACAACTCTGCCTACCTCTGCGGGGTATTACTATTAAATTACTAATAATTTATGAAGGGTGCAACGGTAGTTCAAAGTTCGGGGAGAGTCAGTTGAATGTCAGGTGCAGCGGCAGCGGGATCAGAATTCTACACAGGCGGAGGTGCGGGATATAGTTAGTTAGTAATAAATAAACTTGAGTTGTACTGCACTCGAGTTTATTTTTAGACTAACAAAAATCATCACCATAACAAACGCCAGAATAGAATTTGGGCCAGCTCATCTCTTCCCATGCGGTGTCGTACAAGGCGACTAAGGGATAGGGCTGTTTAACATCAGACAGATATATACAGCCCGGCCCAGCCTCAGATGAATAGCTTGAGTCAATAATAGTGCCCGGGAGACGGCAATAGACTCACCAAATATTACGTGGGACCGAATTCAATGATTGGTGAAATGTGGGTTGTTAGTTCACCTCTGCTTAACCCTCCAGGGGTAAAAAACAAGATTTATATGTATGTATGTTATGGGATGTATGTTTCTGTCAACTAATAGACCTATTTTACGCCCCGTTTTATTGTCCATTACTGTGCCTATATATTTGTATATAGTCCAATATTCGAGTTTATCATTGTGGATTGCATATTCTAGATTATATAGCATGCGGTGACGGAGAAAGAATACAAGTATCACCACCCCATCTCATCCGATGGGTGTCGTAAGAGGCGACCAACGGAAACATACGCAGACGATATCACTGCGAGAGAAGGAACACTCGAAATAAAACCCTGTACCAACCCGTATGACCAGCATAGAGTTAGTAGACCAAAGCCTCCCAAATATTGGGAGAGGCCATGTCCAGCAGTGGACTGCAATAGGGTCATTGTTTGATGGACCTGAGAACTTGGTTTAGTTAAACCATTCCAAAGGTGAAATCCGTTCTAAGAGTACGTGTTTATGTGCGAGCGTATGTATAATTTTTCTTTTCATTAAAAAGCCGCATAGTTCCCGGCAGAGTATAATTTGGACGACCCCATCTCTTCCCATAGGGCTGTTTAACATCAGACAGATATATACAGCCCAGACTCAGGCACAGAAGCATGGCTCCGAGTCAATAATAATGCCCGGAAAACAGCATTTGGCTCATCCACTATTACGTGGGACTGTATTCAATGATTGATCAAATGTGGGTGTTAGTTCGGGTTAGTGTGGGTAGTCTCCGGGGATTAAGGCGTGATTATATGTATGTTCATTAAAAAATAAGGTACCTTATATAGTAACATTTTTGAACAATATATGACCTCTGCCGCCCACACCGAGCACATTAAGTAAGTATATATACACGTATAATTATTGTGTTTGTTTATCAAACAACAATTGTTTGTGTTTAACAACAATTGTTCGTGACAAACAACAATTTAGTTTGAATATGCGTTTGGTTTAGCGCCGGGGGTTCCGCCCGTCCGGGTGTTGTCTCCGAGGCGGGTTGAGGACTGTGGACAAACAAATTTTATTATTTATATATATATTGGTTAAGATACATCCTTTTCATGACATGAATATAGATATGTTTAAGCAGAATATAAAAATGCTACTGGTTCGGAAGTGCTACTATACAGTAAGAGATTTTGTCAGTGATCAGAATATAATTTGAATAATATAAGACTTGACATAAATTTAAATACATATTTGACATTAACTTAATATACAGATAATCAGCTTAATTAGGGTTTGGACATCAATATATTTTAGACTTGGAAAAAAAAAACATAAATTCTGACAACCATTATAATTATACTAACCACTTGACATTTAATTAATTCTGACTAGTGATAATTTAATTATATATTAAAACTATTTACTTTGACTGATAACAGATAATTTGCACTAATTTGTAATTGTGTTTTTCTAAAATAAATGGGGAACAATGTACCAGTATTTCGAGTTGATACAACAGCTTACGAGCATCAAAAAATTTGTACGTCTACATTGACAGAACATGTTGAAACTTGTAATGTAATATTATAAACTTCCACCTGTACCTACACATGTTTCCGCAAATAAAGTTATCTTTATCTTTATCTTCTTTTTTAATGTGCGCAAAATTCCCACGAATACTGAAGCCGGTGGGGGAGGTTATGTCGGACTCGAACCGACTAAAACGCCACCTGTGTGGGCCTAAGGTTGCCGGAGGTGGATTATCTGAGACACCCCAGCACCACGGCCGGCCCAGGACCGTCTCTTATGAGACGGCTCTTTTCCGGTGTGGGGACCACGGAGTCACCATCACGTCCGCGGTATGGGGAGGCGCCGCCGCGGCCTGCTTTGGCCTGAGTGACAGGCGGCTCCACCCGTCACCCCCAGGCCCGCGCTCATAGGGGACGGAGGTCATTTACCGCCGCTTGTGCGCGGCGAGTGGAGTATCCAGCAATCGACCGCCATCACTCACGGCGGTATCTCTTTTTTTTTTTTTTTACGTGCGCAAAATCCCCACGGATACCTCCCCACCGGAGATGTCGGACTCGAACCGACTAAAACGCACGCCGCCTGCGGGTCGCTTTGGTTGCCGAAGGTGACGCACTCTCGACTCTTGCTCATTCTTTCTCATTTTCTACCTCAGCCCCGCAATGATCTCAAATATGTTACAGAATAGACACACTTCAGGGGTATCTGTGGAAATTTTGAAAAAAAAAGATAGAGCGATTACGGTCAAACTATAGGATAGATAGACAGATAGATAGATATAATATTATATGTGGGCCATACCGTAATAGTTGGGGTTACCTGGGTGCACGGGCGCCGGCGACCGGCGGCACCACGTCCCCGGAGACATCTGCCAATATTATATTAAATTGAATTAGTTTTTTTTTTTTATACCACTTAGTTGGCAGACAAGCACACGGCCCACCTGATGGGAAGCGGTTACCGTGGCCTATGGACGTATGCAACACCAGGGGTGTCACACTCGCGCTGCCGACCATGAAGAAACCTTCTGATGCCCCTCTTGAAGAACCCCATATTGTAGGCGCTTGGGAAAACCGCAGCAGGGAGGTCATTCCACAGCTTGAGTGTGCGTGGGATGAAGTTTCTTTCATACCGCACAGTGCGCACCGTCTCAGGTCGCAATGTGTGGGGATGAATTCCCTGCCTATGGCGAGAGGTGCTATGATAGAATGTAGCTACGGGCATCATCATGTCAAACAATTCATCTGAGTACAAACCATTGTATAGGCGGTAGAACACACACAGTGAGGCAAAATCCCTCCTAAGGCTAAGAGGTTCCACTCTACCTGTGAGTATGGGATTGTCAACCAGTTTTTGTAAAATTAAAACATACCTTGAAAGAGTAGCTTTATATAACAACTAGCTGACCCGTCCCGGTTTCGTCTGTGGTATATTTTGAAATCTCAAATAACCCCTTTGAGACCGCCTCCTTCTGCGAGCAAGTAATGCTCGTGAAGGAGAAGGCAGGGCGGGGCGGGAGCGGCAGCGGAAGCGACGAAGGATCGCAAGCCAAACTGCCCGCGTACTGAGACAACTCGAACGTCGGAGTTCGACGAATGACCTCCGCCCCCCATGAGCGCAGGCCTGGGGGTGACGCGTGGAGCCGCCTGTCACCCTGGCAGAAGCAGGCCGCGGCGGTGCCTCTCATTTCCGGGGACGAGTTGGGGACTCATCGAGAGAGATGGCCCTGGGTCGGCCGGGGTGCGAGGGATCTTGTTAACCACACCTTCGGCAACCAACAACGACCTACAGGCGTCGTGCGTTTTAGTCGGTTCGAGTCTGACATAACCTCTCTCATCGGCTCCGGTGGTGTGGGTATCAGTGGGGATTTATTGCTCGTAAAAACCCCTTCGAGCCAGTATTTTTTTAATCTCCCAATAATGTAATATTAGGTCTTTAGCTATGAAATTGCCGAAACTTTCTAACATATTCATGAGTTCGTTATTCCTGTAATTTAATAGCTTTTTCATAATTTATATTTTGTAGGCCGCGGTAGTCTAGTGGTATGGGTAATGGACTGCTGAGACGTGGTCTCGGGTTCGATCTCAGGTTTTACCATGGCACACACCAATGACTTTTCGATGCTTTTCGAAGGTATGTGTGTATTTATCGCAGGTTTACAAGTGCCCGGTTAATGGCAATAGGCTCGCCACCTATTACATTGGGACCTAAACATAAACTGCCGAAATGTGGGTGCTAGGCGTGAGTTTATGTTATGTTCTGTTATAGTTTGTTTGAAAGTTGATTTCATGATCTTACAACTCTATATTAAATTTTGTTTCTATTGGCCGCTTGATAAATTAAATTCGATCTTCAAAAACAGTACATCCTAAATGCTACCCATTTTGATGATAAATTTCGTATTACTTATTTACAGTTGTTACAATATTTCAAAAATGTAATAAAAGTGTTTGTTAGCTTAATGTTGTCTCATTCATACACAAATAAAATCATAAAATTTGGATTTGTCATTCCTAAAAAAATGCAAAAATATTAGTACCTACTTAAAATTGGGTTACCTACAATTTCTTCAAAAACGCGGCAATTTCATATGTAACGACTATTATAATTTATTTAATTAAACTTCATGCACACATGTACACAGGCGGACTTAATGCCACAGGCATCGATGAACGACCTCCGCCCTCCATGAGCGCCGGCCTGGAGGTGGAGCCGCCTGTCACCCGCAGCAGAAGCAGGCCGCGGCGGTGGCGCGCCTCCCCGTTTCCGGGGACGAGTTGGGGACTCTGTAGTCCCCACACCCGAGAAGAGGGCCAGATCGTGAGAGATGGCCCTGGGTCGGCCGGGTTGCGAGGGATATGCCTGTCAACCTCACCTTCGGCAACCAAAGCGACCCACAGGCGGCGTGCGTTTTAGTCGGTTCGAGTCCGACATAACCTCCTCCACCGGCTCCGGTGGGGAGGTATCCGTGGGGATTTTGCGCACGTAAAAAAAAAATGCCACAGGCATTCTCTACCAGTCAACCCAATAAGTGGTGCAGAGAATAACAAGGTAGGTGCATTACGAAAGGTAACTTAGGTGATCACTATTACATTTTTTTATACCACTTAGGTGGCAATCAAGCACACGGTCCACCTGATGGAAAGAGGTTACCGTGGCCTATGGACGTGTGTAACACCAGAGGAGTTACACTCGCGCTGCCGACCCTGTAAGCACAGAGCTTCTGTACCCTCAGTGTAGAAGCCTTTAGTATTCCCACTGACATCACAAACTCTCCAGTGAGCTCTGGCTACCCTACTCACCGCTGGGAACACAACACGAGGTTATGCGGTATTCTGTAGGGCGGAGGTACTTCCCCAGTCGGACTGCTCAATTGGACGGAAATACCGCCGTGTCGTACCTCCTACATAATATACAACCGGGATAAGTGTATTCCCGGACAACCGGGATCGATGGCTTAACTCGCTTACCGAGGTACGACCTGACCAATGCAAATACTCATTTTCATGCATACAAATATTTGCACTGAGCGAGAATCGAACATACTACGTCTGTGCACTAACTGCTGACGAAAAATAAAATCAAACTAACCTGTCTCAACAAATATGGCTGTCTATACAACGGCACGTTGATTCCTCTCGGCCTCGCGTCGTACCTCTCCTGGCCGTGTTGACCGTTGCCGGTGTGTTGCCCACTGTTGCCGGCGAGTTGCCCACCGCTGGGCTTGTCCCGCTCGTCGCGCTCGTAGCGGCGAGGCCGGTCCTTGTAGTCGAAGCGTTGGTATTCGCGGCGGTTGTCTTGATCTGGAGAAAAATGGAGATCTTCATGGAGTATTTTCCTGATTGCATCTGAGACCAGGGTGACCTCGGAGCTCAGGGTCCGCGTACTTCCTGCCCCACTGCGCATGATCTTGGTTTATTTTATATACCACTTAGGTGGCAGACAAGCACACGGTCCACCTGGCCCTTAATTACTAAAGCAAAACCACTGTCATATCACAGAGACTGCAAAAAATGGTATTAAATTTTAGACTATATTTCTATGACATTAATGTTCAAAATTGAATGAAAAGAGTTTCTTTATATATTTTCGTTCACTCTGCTTTTTGATTTTGGACCTTAACTTCGTTGATTTAAAGTCTAAAATTAACATACATACATATAATCTTAATTAGGCAAAGGTAAATTAACACATTGCAACCTGAGACGGTACGCACTGTGCGGTATGAAAGAAACTTCATCCCACGCACACTCAAGCTGTGGAACGAACTCCCTGCTGCGGTTTTCCCAAGTGCCTACAATATGGGGTTCTTCAAGAGGGGCATCAGAAGGTTTCTTCATGGTCGGCAGCGCGAGTGTGACACCCCTGGTGTTGCATACGTCCATAGGCCACGGTCACCACTTCCCATCAGGTGGGCCGTGTGCTTGTCTGCCAACTAAGTGGTATAAAAAAAAACCACATTTCACCAATCATTAAATTCGGTCCCACGTAATAGGGGGTGAGACTATTACTGTAATTTCAGTTTTTAGTCTTTAAAATGAGTTTCTAAATAAACCTAATTTTTTAAACAAAAGGGCGAAATACGCCGCAATGGAGCCACAATATTATTTTGTGCCCATTGCGGTGGAGACTATGGGCAGTTGGGGGTCGGACACGAAGATGTTGATCGCGGAAATTGGCCGCCGCATCCACGACCATGGCAGTGACTTCCGATCCGGCTCGTTCCTGGGGCAAAGGATGGCTATTGCGATTCAGCGGGGCAACGCGGCCAGCATCATGGGCACCTTTGCGCCGGGAACGATGCGGAGTGGGTTGTTTGACGCGACATGATCGCGAGTTTGTGTCGTGTATTTGTGTTTTAATTATTTTGTCTATTTGTAATGTGTTAATTATAATAAAGAATAATATTTAAAAATAATTAGCTTCCAAAAATAATTATATTCATTCCAATTTTTTAAATAAAATATATTAAAAATACACATCAAGATTGTTTAAATTTAGTTAAGTACGTAAGTAAGTACGAATGGAGCATAGATCTGTCAGTGGTTTATTGGTTAACGAGATGACCACCCGACCGCGAGGTCCCTGGTTCGAAGACTGACTGACTACCGATGTTACTCCAAATAAATTTGATTATGTTATGTTCAACTTACATGTATTATTTTTAGTTTGCATGTTCCTTATCGAGTTGACAATGGCGCGTGCTGCTGAACTCAAGTGATTTTCGTCGTGTGAGCGTCTGTGGACATATAATATATATATAAACATCCCTATATCCCCGAAGGGGTAGGCAGAGGTGCTAGCACCCAAATTTCGCCAGTTTATGTTTAGGTCCCTATGTAATAGGTGGCGAGCTTATTGCCATTAACCGGGCAGTTAAAAACCTGTGGACATATCAACAATTAATATATTAAATCTACCCTCACCACAACTGTCTAATCCCTCGTTTTAACCTAAGTATAAAACATATTAGGAGGTAGGACACGGCAGTACCTCCGCCCTACAGAACACCGCGGCTATAATAACTTCGTGTTGTGTTCCCAGCGGTGAGTGTTGTGTAGCCAGAGCTCACTGGAGAATTTGTGCTGTCAGTGGGAAGACTAAAGGCTTGTCCTGCTTTTTCTTCTACACTCTGTGCTTACAGGGTTGGCAGCGCGACTGTGACTCCTCTGATGTTACAGACGTCCATAGGCCACGGTAACCACTTTCCATCAGGTGTGCCGTGTGCTTGTCTGCCACCTTAGTGATATAAAAAAAAAAAATGATTTATGGACCACCATAAATCAATTTTTTTTTTTTTTTGCCACCAGGCAATGATGGAAAGTGGTTACCGTGGCGTATGAACGTGTGTAACACCACGGGAAGTCAATACTCGCTGCTTATCCTGTTAGCACAGACAGTTTCTGTGCCGTCAGTGTAGAAGACAAAGCAGTACAAGCCTTTGGTCTTCCCACAAACAGCACAAAAACTCTCCAGTGAGCTCTGGCTACCCTACTTACCGCCCGGAAGACGACACGAGGTTATTGTAGCCGCGATGATCTGTAGGGCGGAGGTACTTCCCCAGTCGGACTGCTCAATTGGGACGGAAATACCGTCGTGTCCTACCTCCTCTAAATACAACTTGATGGCTACACGTGTAGCCAACAAGTTGTGCTGAACGAAAAAGTATCTGAGACACATGTATAAACCAAGTATTGTGTTATGACTAGTTTTTTACAAGTCTTCAACAAGTTTACAACTTGTTTTTGTGAACACGAGGGGTAAGGAAAGTAACCTCTAACATAACCTCTCCCACTGGCTCTGGGGGGTTATCCGGGGGGATTTTTCGCATGATAAAAAAAGGGGTAAGGAAAGTGGATCTCTTCCTGAGGTGGTGTCGAAAACAATACAAGGTATCTCATAGGTGAATTTAAAAAGATTAATTTCTTCATCTTGGCTTTAATCCCAGTAGCATCCGAAGCTTCAACTCCGAGTCTGGGGTCCGCTTTAGCAGTCTAACTGCGGATTCGGTTGAACCGACCGGTAATGTCAAAATGTTCAATATTGTCTTTGGGTTGTGGAGGTCCACAACCCAAAGACAATATTGAAGCATTGCAGTTAAGGCCAGCAGTATTTTACCGTCTGTACCATGGTGTGTGTTCTGATGAGCTCTTCCAATTAGTCCCACCCTCCCCTTTCCTTCACAGGACAACACGTGCAGGTCTTAGATGTCACCCGACCACGGTGCAGAACATCCGATCAAGAACCAAGAGGTTCGGTGACTCTTTCCTCTGTCGCACCATTAAGGCCTGGAATTCATTACCAGCTCACGTGTTTCCCTCTTCCTACAGTCCCGGGTCCTTTAAGCGGGGCGTGAAAAAGCATATGATGAGACCGTCAAGCTGAGTGTCACCATTATCACACGGCATGTGTATGTAATGGTGACCCTCTTTTCTGAGACTTTGCCTTTAGCTTACCATCAGGCAAGACGAAGTCTAATTGACGTGTTCTATATATATAAAAAAAAAAGCTGTGGAATTATATTCATGCTCCAAAATGGTGTCGCGGTAAAGAAAGTGGCCGCTACGCAGGCGCGGGTTCGATTCCCGTTCGTTGCTAATATTTGTATGCATGAATATGGGTATTTGTCAATGCAAATCAACAAATTTCAGGTCATACTTTGGAAAGCACGTGAAGCCGTCGGTCTTGGTTGCCATAACAACATCTATGGCAATCGTTACGGGTAGATGGAGCCCTGTTTGGTAGTTGGAGACTGGTCTAACTGCAATGGGTTGTGGAGGTCAGGTGGCAGTCGCTTCACGGATAATGTTGAAGATCAGTCAAATCCGCAGTTAGACTGGAAAGCGGACCCCAGACTCAGAAGAGAAAGCATCGGATGCAACTGGGAATAACGCTAGAATGAAGAAGAGGACTGAGTTCAGAGGAGCTTGGAGGTCAGGATCCTCCTATTAAGCTACTTCCTGGAGCCCCATACACCTGCAGCAAGATATTATCTCCCAAAAGATGAGTACTAAACAAACAAACAACACTTACCCCATGACGCGCCCATTGAAGTTATTGACGGGACAGTTGCCCAGTATCCCGTTGCCGCTGTTCCGCCTGCGTCCCTCCTTCCACTCACCCCTCTCGAACCTCTCCGGCCTTTTCTCTTCGTTTACATTTAGTTGGGCCATCTGAAAATAAAAATAGTATAAGAACAAATATTTTAACCACTATGCTATATATATATATATATATATATATATATATATATATATATATATATATATATTTACGAGGAGGTAGGTCACGACGGAATTCCCGTCCGAATTGAGCAGTCCAACTGGGGAAGTACCTCCACCCTACAGAATACCGCGGCCATAGTGTTCCCGGCGGTGAGTAGGGTAGCCAGAGCTCACTGGAGAGTTTTTGTGCTGTCAGTGGGAAGACCAAAGGCTTGTCCTGATGTTGTGTTCTGCACTGAGGGCACATAAAATCTCTGTTCTTACAGGGTCGGCAGCACGGGTGTGACTCCATTGGTGTTACACACGTTCATAGGTCACGGTAACAACTTTCCATCAGGTGGGCCGTGTGCTTGTCTGCCACCTAAGTTGTATAAAAGAAATGCTGCCATGAAACTGATGAGTGGTGACATATTTTAACAGCCTCTGTGGCTTGGCGGTAGTGAACGCGACTGCCACGCAGGAGGCGCAGGTTCGACCCCGCTCGGTGTAAATATTTGTATGCATGGGTATGGGTATTTGCATTGGTCTGGGTGTATCTATGTATAATATGTATGCATTTACAAAAAAAAAGGATTTAAGTATGTTTATCCGTATTCTAGATTCCATAACACAAGCTAGTTAAACTATGCTTACCATGGGTCTAGATAGCGTTGTGTAGAATGTTTATTTATTACTAGCTGTCCCGGCAAACGTTGTTTACCCTTAACATTTAGGGGGATGAAAAATAGATGTTGGCCGATTCTCAGACCTACCCAATATGCTCACAAAATTTCATGAGAATCGGTCGAGCCGTTTCGGAGGAGTTCAAGTTCGAACACCGTGACACGAGAATTTTATATATAAGATTATTATACTTACCCGACTACGGCAAAGCAAAAGGAGGGTTATGATTTTGACAGGCAATTTATATAAGTATGTATGTATGTAGGTTCATCTGTTCCCTTATAGGTCCTCAACTACTTATTAGAACTGGACAAATGAAGTATCGCTAGTCCGCTGGTTGTGTAAAAGACTCGCTGGTAACTATTTGTAAGGAACCGACCAAAAACGCACGCCGTGACGGGTCTCAAATGATGTAAGGTAATTGTAAGCCATTTCCCTCGCGCCCCAGACTTACCCAGGGCCATTTCCAATTTCGTGGGAGAGAGGGTTTTTTTATACCACTTAGGTGGCAAACAAGCACACGGCCCACCTGATGTAATGTGGTTACCGTGGCCTATGGACGTGTGCAACACCAAGGGAGTCCCACTCGCGCTGCCAACCCTGTAAGTACAGGAGTTTGTGCCGTAGGTGTAAAAGACAAAGCAGGACAAGCTTTTGGTCTTTCCACAAAAACTCTCCAGTGAGCTCTGGCTACCCTATTCACCGCTGGGAATACAACACAAGGTTATTATGGCCACGGTATTCTATAGGGCGGAGTCAGACTGCTCAATTGGACGGAAATACCTGTCGTGTCCTACCTCCTGGCCTGACCCCATCTGGACCCTGGAAGGGAGACGCGCATCGCTTCGCTACCCCAGAATCCGAAAATGTTACGAATTTTGTTTGCGATTCGTCTGAGTCCATAGCGTAGGATGTACTTTTCATGGGAGGGCGACGAGGCCTCTCCCTCCCAATGTTTAGGCAATCTAGAAACTAAGTAGTAGTCTCACCTGACTCTTGATCTGCTGTATCTTCGCAGCTATTTCCGCCTGTCGAGCCTGTTCATCATAAGCAATCTTATCAGGAGTGTTCCTTGAGGAGTTTGAAATGCTGTTCCGTTTGACTCGGGTATTGGGGATGCTGTTGCGACGCTCGTTGAGTTTAGGTTCGATGATTGGGTAAATCGGCTGACAGATTGGGTACGGTTGGGGTATCACCTGGAATGGAGAGATTTTTTTTTATTCAATTCAATTCAATTCATTTATTTGCTTCGAATATGGTTACATTATAGGTCTTAAAAGCTAGTGAATACAGCATATTCTGCCCCGTAGAGCGAGCAAATTTTAATGTCATTATCTTTACAAGCATAGTGTTTCAAAATTATATTATATTCAAAATTATTAATATATTCGATTTTATTTTCAATGTCAATATTACAGGCATAATGTCAAACAATAAATTATTCAGTTGTAAGTTTTAATGTCGGCAGGTACTTAAGCATAATGTCAAATATATTATATTTATCCGTCTATAATATTGTGGTATTCTTATCGTCAAGGTATTGTTGTACACTGTAATACATTTTGTTTAATAAAAAGTCATGTACTTGTTTTTTAAATTTTGTCAGTGGCAGTTCTTGTAGCGCTCGCGGGAGATGATTATAAATTGAGATTGCCATACAATAGGCATTACCCCTGATCGAGGGAAGCTTAAATCTATGTTTATTTCTAGATGTCTATGTTTATTTAATACTATTTAGTTCGGAGACAAGCATACGGGCCACCTAATGGAAAGTGATCATCGTGGCTAATGGAGCCGTGCAACACCAGCGGCATCACGCTAGCGCTGCCGACCCTGAAGAAACCTTCTAATGCCTTTTTGAAGAACCCCTGTGTGCGCATAATGTGTGTATTGTGTATATTCATATTCATTTATTACTTGCAAATATGGGTTACATAAGATGTTATATAGATTAAATAGTGTCACCATATTTCACCTTAATAGGCATGCAATTCTTATAATACAACAAGTCTAATAATTATAATCCATAATTAATACAGATCAACATTATTTCTTAAACAAGAGTATGTCTAAGTCATCACTTTAATACAGCAATTACCTTATTTATAATTCCGACATTTCCACATTAAGAATAATATTGACTACAGCATAATGATGTCATAACATAATATTTATACAGTCAATTTATTATAATGTCAGTTTAAATTCAGTAACTATATTCAATGTCAATTAATTTATTAAATACTTCAATACTAATACATAATCAGGATAAATTAACATACAAATGGCAACAAATATCAAAGGCAATGAGACTACAAAAATTACAAAACGTCTTTCAGATATTCGTCTACAGTGTAGTATGCTTTTGTAAGGAGTAACTGTAAAACATTATTTTTAAATTCGTGTGTGTTGTCAATTTCTAGTGTACATTTTGGCAACTTATTGTACAAGCGAGGAGCCATACAAAAAACACTCTTATCATACAGCGCTGTTTTATGTTGGGGTATACATATTGACCTAGTACATGTTGTGTGTATGTACAGTACGGGTACGTGTATAATGTACTTTGTTTTTTTTTTCTTTTTAATAGGAATAATGGCAAATACAGTAAGCTACCTGGTTTGGTTAGGCTACAGTTGAAAACCAGCGCTGCAGATTGTGCCTAATCTGTAGCATCAGCTGAACTGCGGCGTTTTAAACACACACTCCACACTGACACATGGTATTAATGGCATTACTATTTTTTTGTGTGTGTTTAATAAACGTATTTTCTTTCTTTCTTTCTTTCTTTCCATGGGATGCCCCTCGCTGGCTGTTATGTTAGACCCGAACCGATTAAAACCGCATGCCCTCTCGGGTCTTCAGATGCTTTTGGTATCTAATGTCGTTGTCTTGAAATAGTGATATTTATGCATGGTGTTACCTGAGGATACATGATGTTGTAATGCGGGTACGCCGTCTGCGGGTACGGTACCATGGTGGGGTACAGCTCCGGCACCACCAGCTTGGGAGCGGGGGCCACTGACGCCCAGGGGAGAGCCTCTTGGTACTGGGAAGTAAAAAGTCAGATATTTATTATACATACGAAAATTTTGAAGTGGTTTTTGGAGAATTCCATCATATTTAATTCGAGTGGAAGTGGATACCTTCCCTTCCACTGGCCGGCAGGGTTCTCGAACCGACTAAAGCCGCACGCCGTGCCAAGATGTAAGATGGCTTAAGCAGCCATTTTTCCCACACCTTTGTTAACCCCGAGCCATGTCTGGTTTCGAGATGACCTTCTCCGATGTGGGAATTACGGTGTTCTTATCTTACCCCGGGAGAGGTGAGACCCACATCGTGCCGCCGCTTGCTTCTGCCAGGGTGACATGCGACTCCTCTGTCACCCTAGTCTCGCACTCATCAGGCTGTTGAACGACCTTCGAATATCTGAATGGCCTCCGCTGCGCCTGCTGGATATAGGCCTCTCCCAATGTTGGGAGACTGGCCTACTGTCTCCACGCTGGCCAGATGGATAGGTACAGGGTTTTATTTCGAGTTTCCCTCCTCTCGCAGTGATATCGTCTGCGTATTTTTCCGTTAGTCGCCTCTTTCGACACCCTTCGGATGAGATGGGGTGGTGAATCGGATCGAACACAGGTTTCGTTTTTATTATGCTAACTGAGGTAACAGACACGGTCCACCTGATGGAATGTGATTTATCATTGCCTATGGACGTGTGCAACACCAGAGGCGTCACAATCGGGCTGCCGACCATGTAAAAACCTTCTAAATGCCCTTCTTGAAGAACCCCATATTAAATAAACTTCACTTACCGGATATGGTTGCAGATGTGGCTGTGGCAGCATCACGTTCCCCACAGGGTACGGCCCGGGCAGTACCTGGGGTACTTCCACTTGACCGTACGGCACGCTGTAACTGAATACAACATGTTACTTCAATAATACTGTAAGTATATTTGAATAATGTTTAAGGGAATTAACATGATCATGGTAAAGACACATACCTACATACATTTGGTTTGCCTGACGTTTCGACCGGTTTACACCCGCCGGTGTCACAGGCAAACAATCAAATTCAGTCCCAATTATTAACTTTTTAAATTCATCATTAAATTTCAAATTACTTTTATTACGATCAATATACCTGTAAACGCAACGTAGAACGAAATAAATGCGATTTTCTCCTACACTTCATACACCATCTCCTTTCCTACATAGGACAACACGTGCAGGCCTTAGATGTCACCCTCACACTGTGCAGAATATACGAGCAAGAACCAAGCGGTTCGGAGACTCTTTTCTTTGCCGCACCACCAAGACCTGGAATTCATTACCAGCACACGTGTTTCCTTCTTCCTACAGTCCCGGGGCCTTTAAGCGGGGCGTGAAAAAGCATCTGATGAGGCCGCCAAGCTGAGTGCCACCATTGTAGCACTTAGTGTCTGTAATGGTGACCCTCTTTCCTGAGACTTTGCCTTTAGCTTACCATCAGGCGAGGTGAGGTCAAGTTGGCGTGTCCTATATAAAAAAAAAAAAAAAAAAAAAAAAAACATTTGCACTACGAGCAACTGGCGTGTAACGTCACTTGAAGTACGATTGCTAAACTGGCAGCAACAGATGGCAATTTGATAGACTATTCACCTGATTACTGGGAATTAGAACCTAAATATAAAAAACTATGCTATGATGAATGGGATAAGATTTTTGAGATTAAATCTGTGCATAAGGGCATATGGTATAAGACCATACAGAATAAGCTCCCTCGTACACCCTGGTTCGATGATTCTAGATTACCTAGAAATTATGTAAAGATAGCACTAAGGATCAGATCTGGACATCTCCCATCGGCAAAGTTCGCATACCTAATGAAAAAAACAAATTCACCCAATTGTATTGTTTGCAATACAATTGAAGATATACAACATTTGCTGATGGAATGTGTTCGGAATAAAGACGAACGCGATTCACGAACGCGCTGACCGAACTAAATCTAAATAGACAGGATATAGGTCTCATTCAAACGATCTTAGCAAGACCTAAATCTGAAGAGGCTATGAAATTATGTCGTTTGGCTCTGGTGGTTCAGCAGTGAATTGATGAATCTTATGTTTACCCACTTTAATAAATTATTGTTGTCATGTATAATATCGAAAGAAACGATGGGATTGGCATATCCTTTATGGATAAAAATCCCTAATTTAAATTAAGATTAAAAAATATTCCACATGAGCAGTTCATATACACGCATTATTATAAAGTGGTCATTATTCGAGGATGAAAGTGTGGTTTCTCTGGTGTTACACACGTCCACAGGCCACGGTAACCACTTTCCATCCTGTGGGCAGTGTGCTTGTCTGCCACCTAAGTGGTATAAAAAAAATGGTCAAATAGCTTATTGTAACTGTAATTATTAAGCATGAAGCTGTATGGTAGAACAAATATGATATTCCTATTATGTATTACTATGTATCTTTGGGAACCCTGTGGCCCACGCATCCGAGGAGGGCCAGATCGAGAGAGATGGCCCTGGGTCAGTCGGGGTGCGAGAGATATGCTTGTCAACCTCACCTTCAGCAACCAACAAGGACCCACAGGCACCGTGCGTTTTAGTCGGTTTGAGTCCGACATAACCTCTGAGGGAACTCTCGGGAGAGGGGGAGGGGGAGGGTATCCGTGGTGATTTTTTCGCACGTAAAAACAATACTATGGTATCTTAAATAAAAGCTATTTGTAAAAGTAGGCACCTAACCGTATGGAGTATAGTGTACAAGTTTGATGGTATATTTACCTTCTCTGCTGATGCTGAATGGAATTGGTGTCGACGCAGGCGCCGCACGCCGCTCCCGTGTAGTCCACTGCAGCGTATGGATACGAGGGATCTGGATTACAATAAAAAGTTATTCATAAAACCATAGCCGTTGAATTTGGACCACCAGATCTCTTCCCATGCGGTGTCGTACAAGGCGACTAAGGGACAGGGCTGTTTAACATCAGACAGATATATACAGCCCAGAATCAGCCTCAGATGCATGGCTTGAGTCAACAATAGTGGCCGGAAGACGGTAATAGGCCACCCGCTATTACGTGGGTCCGAATTTAATGCTTGGTGAAATGTTGGTGTTCATTCACCTCTGCCTAACACGCCGGGGATAAAGGCGTGATTATATGTATGTATAAAACCAGGCTCGTAGGGAGTAAAAAGTTGTCTCTATCCCAATGAGCAATGAAATTAAACACGCGCAACTAACATCTTCTTTATCTTAGCGGCAATATCCCAGTCGTATACGAAGCTTATACCTCGGAGTCTGGTGTCCGTTTTACCAGTCTAACTGCGGGTTTGGGTGAACTTTGATATTTTCCGTGAAGCAACTGCTGTTGAGTGTTCTGATGAGCTCTTCCAACTAATCCCACCATCTCCTTCCCTACATAGGACAACACGTGCAGGGCTTAGATGGTCACCCTCACACTGTGCAGAATATACGAGCAAGAACCAAGCGGTTCGGAGACTCTTTTCTTTGCCGCACCACCAAGACCTGGAATTAATTACCAGCACACGTGTTTCCTTCTTCCTACAGTCCCGGGGCCTTTAAGCGAGGCGTGAAAAAGCATATGATGAGGCCGCCAAATTGAGTGCCACCATTGTAACACTTAGTGTCTGTAATGGTGACCCTCTTTCCTGAGACTTTGCCTTTAGCTTACCTTCAGGCGAGGTGAGGTCAAGTTGGCGTGTCCTATATAAAAAAAAAATGTCCTCCACAATCCAAAGGCGATATCGAATAATTGGAGTTAGATCAGTTTTTGTTCTTTTTAGGGCTCCAACTGTGCGTAATAACTGCCATAGATGTTCGTATGGCAAGACTAGACAAATGTAAATACCTATATTCAATTAATTAGCCCCCACGAAGTCCACTGAATGTGCGCCATTTTATCCGATCCTTCGCCTTCCGTATCCAGTCTGTCCCAGCCACCTTTTTTAGGTCGTCCGTCTATCTGACTAGGGGGCGTGTCCTACCTTTCGTTTACCTTTTCGCCGTCTCCACTCTAGGACTCGTTTGCTCCAACGGCCATCGGTCCTTCGACAAACGTGGCCAGCCCACTGCCACTTCAGCTTGCTTATTCTGTGACCTATGTCGGTAACTTTAGTTCTCTGTCGGATAACCTCGTTCCGAATTCTATCCTTCAGAGAAACTCCAAGCATAGCTCGCTCCATAGCCCACTGCGCGACTTTTAAGCTATGGACCAGCCCCACTGTAAGTGTCCACGTTTCGACACCGTAAGTCATAACAGGTAGGACGCACTGTTCAAAGACCTTTGTTTTAAGGCATTGCGGTAAGGGTGAAGAGAAGACTCCTGCTGCCCAACCCAGCTGGATCCTTCTGGCTAGTTCTTTCTCGAAGTTGTTTTTACCGAGCTGGATAACCTGCCCCAGGTAGATATATTTTTGAACAACTTCGAGAGTCGCCCCTTCGATGGCAATCGGTCTCGGTGCAACATGTTCGTTGAAAATAATTTTGGTTTTATCCAAGTTTACACCGAGGCCGACGCGTCGAGAAGCTCCATCTAGGCTATGCAGCATTTCGCCCAGTTGTTCCAACGATTCCGCTAAATATGACGACCTCGTGAACCGAAGATGTGAGATGTATTCGCCATTATTTTTGATTGAAACAAAAACGTATATATATATAAATTACTAGCTGACCCACCCCAGATTCGCGCAGGGTATATTTTGAAGCTTCATATCCCTTTGAGCCCGTATGTTTTAGTCTTCAAAATATGTATGAAAAATTGCCGGCTTCGTTATGCATGTAATGCTTCGCTCCCTTAAGTAGTAGCGTGATGATATATAGCCTAAAACCTTCCTTGATAAATGGACTACCCAACACTGAAAGGATAATTCAAATCGAACCAGTAGTTCCAGAGATTAGCGCGTTCAAACAAACAAACAAACAAACTCTGCAGCTTTATAATATTAGTCTATATACATATAAGATGAAAAATATATATACATATAAGAGGTTTAATAACAAACTCTCAAGTGAATTTGCATACCTAGTAACATTCTCCATTGTTTTAAAAAACTAATTAATATACGTACCAATCCTGAAGGTAGTCTCGTTGTGAGGAGATGGAGTCAACTTCTGCTCGTCCTGTTGTACCACTTGCTGGTACATGTGCATAGGAGCTTCCTGGTGAATTCACCATTGCGTTAGTGTCGTGTACTATCTAAAATTGCTTTAAAGATTGTACTCGTTGTTAAACAATTACTCATACAATTACAATCTAGACCTTGAGGCTAATAAGTAATTTAAATTTAACTTAATTTACTAACACTTACAAGTTAAGAATGTATCCATTGACACTTTTCTTATAGTCTCTATTGAAATTAAAAGACACTTTGTTCTTGTGTTCTTTAAACGCAAATTAAAGATTGTAAGCGACGCAATTCCAGTAGTTTTAACTGCGTTTGTACGTTTAAGAATAGTGTATGTTTGACGTAATAAACGCAAGAGGGCAGTAGCATTTGTGACACCGAGCAGAAAATACGTTGATTTTTTTATACAACTTAGGTGGCAGACAAGCACACGGCCCACCTGATGGAAAGTGGTTACCGTGACCTATGAACGTGTTCCGTGACCGTTCGATTGGAGCCACTAAGCTACCGACGCTTCACAAATTGAACCACTGGTCAGTTAGTTAGCCTAGTTTAGTTAGGTACCTAGTCGAATGGAGTACAGTACTTACAACTCGGACCTGGTAGGGATATCCTTGCGCGACGGCCCCAGGGTACATCACGTTCGACATATTGGATAACGACATCGGCCCTGCGGACAATGAGGGAAAATTTATTGAGTGGATTTAGACTTTACCTAGAGGAAAAGTACTCTAAGACACTGGATAGGACACATTCCCTACACATTGAATGTTAATAATTAGGTATAATAAATATCTATTACTGTTATAATTTGTACGAATTGAAAATTGTTAATATCTGTTTTAAATGCTTATTTATTTTTACATTTTTTTTTTACTTTTTTTACATTTTTTTTTACATTACAGTACATTTACATTTACAAAAAAAAGTATTTAAGTATATTTATTCGTATTCTAGATTCCATAACACAAGCTGGTTATGATACACTAGGCTTACCATGGGTCTAGATAACGTTGTGTAGAATGTTGCAGACTATTATTATTATTATTATTGAAATGTATGATATAATAGAATCTAATAATATGTTAAATTGCAGTTGAGCTTTATAATGATAATTTTAAATTGTGACAATTGCCTATTTGTTGACATCGGCATTTCTTTCACAATTGCAATTAACAATATCAATTTAATCTTAAATATGTATAGTAAGTAACTTATTCATGTATATATTTATCATTTGGTATTATTTAGTAAGTGGTTTAATGATGATCTTATAATTTATCTGAAAATTCGTATGCCTAATGAAGGCGAGATATGCTGTATCTAAAACTGAAAATTTTACATCTTATCTTCACCGTGTCTCCTACGAATAAATTTCATTCCAGATCATTTCATTTCATGTCATTTGATGTCATTTCATGTCATTTCATGTCATTTCATGTCATTTCATGTCATTTCATGTCATTTCATGTCATTTCATGTCATTTCATGTCATTTCATGTCATTTCATGTCATTTCATGTCATTTCATTTCATTTCATTTCATGTCATTTCATTTTTAAAACACAGTTTTGTTTACCTTATTTAGTTTTTAGAGTACACACCACAAAATAAGTCTCTTGGCCGCAGCGTGGCAGTTACAACATGTAATGTTGCCAGTATCGTCTTTTTGTTTTACCAGATCTTTTACTGTTCAGATATGTATTTAGTAAAACTGCCGAACTTGAGAAGTTAAAGGAGTAGAAACTTCAGTTAAAGTGTTTCAAGAGAGAGTTCTGAAGCGTGTTGTGAAACTGACAGATATATACAGACCAGACTCAGCTTCAGATGCATGGCTTGAGTCAACGATAGCGCCCGGAAAACACCAATAGGCTCACCCCCTATTACGTGGGACCGAATTCAATGATTGGTGAAATGTGGGTGTTAATTCACCTCTGCCTATCCCTTCGGGGATAAAGGCGTGATTATATTGTATGTATGTTTACCATTCTTAATTTAATAAGCTCAGTTAAATAATTTATTTTAACGACATGAAAATACCCGATTCGCTAGGTACGTCCGGTAATAACCCTTGCTGGCTGGGGGGTTTAATCCGTGGGGAATTCCGCACGAAAAAGGTATTATTCGCTTTTTGTACCTCCCTCTGTCTATATGGGGTGCAAAATTTTGATGAACCAACTGCAATGTGCTATTCGCTTTGGTATTTTGGCTCTATCTATGTTCTTGAAGTACTTACGTATATTAGGGTCCGGTAGAGGCACAGGCGTCATCTTATTCTGTACGTGTTGGTTCAAGCTGACGTCTTGTGGGACGAAATGGTTCTGTACATGCTGTTGGGGGGAGGTTACCTGTCAAACAGAGGACGTAATTACAAATAGTGACATCTGTCGGGTGTTTGTGCAAGTTTAAGAAACAAACATCATAACATAACTCACGCCTATATCCCCGAAAAGGTAGGCAGAGGTGCTAGCACCCACATTTGGTCAGTTTATGTTTAGGTCCCAGTGTAATAGGTGACGAGCCTATTGCCATTAACCGGGCAGTTATAAACCTGCGATAAATACACACATAACTTCGAAAAGCATCGAAAAGTCATTGTGCCATGGTAAAACCTGGGATCGGACCCGAGACCTCGTCTCAGCAGTCCATTACCCATACCACTTTTTTTTCACGTGCGCAAAATCCCCACGGATACCTCCCTACCGGAGCCGGTGGAGGAGGTTATGACGGACTCGAACCGACTAAAACGCACGCCGCCTGTGGGTCGTTTTGGTTGCCGAAGGTGGGGTTGACAGACATATCCCTCGCGGCCGACTCAGGGCCATCTCTCACGATCTGGCCCTCTCCTCGGGTCTGGCCCTCTCCTCGGGATGACCCATACCACTAGGCTATACTATAACAAAAAAATAAGTAATTTTTAGTGCAAATATTTTATTTCATTAATATGCCTACAAGCATTGGCCTGGGAATTTCTGTGCCTCGGACAGCAGGTTAAGTCTTTAACCATGCCAATTACCATACGAACATTACAGATAGGAGCACTCAAAATTTCGACTAGTCTAACTGCAGAACTTTAATATCGCCAATTGATTCTGGAGCTCAGATGGCAGTCGCTTCATGGGAAATACCGAAGTTCAACAGCTTCATAGTTAGACACGGCCGGGGTGCGAGGGATATGCCTGTCAACCTCACCTTCGGCAACCAAGGCGACCCACAGGCGGCGTGCGTTTTAGTCGGTTCGAGTCCGACATAACCTCCTCCACCGGCTCCGGTGGGGAGGTATCCGTGAGGATTTTGTACACGTAACAAAAAAAAAGCTTCATAGTTAGACTCAAAAACGTCGCCAATACAATGGTTTGTGCTCAGATGAATTGTTTGACATGATGCCCGTAGCTACATTCTATCATCGCACCTCTCGCCATAGGCAGGGAATTCATCCTCACATATTGCGACCTGAGACGGTGCGCACTGTGCGGAAAAAAACTTCATCCCACTCAAGCTGAATGAACTATCTGCTGCGGTTTTCCCAAGCGCCTACAATATGGGGTTCTTCAAGAGGGGCATCAGAAGGAAGGAATTTAAGGAGGTAGGACACGACGGTATTTTCGCCCAAATGAGCAGTCCAACTGGGGAAGTACCTCCGCCCTACAGAATACCGCGGCTATAATAACTTCGTGTTGTGTTCCCAGCGGTGAGTAGGGTCTTCTACACTGACGGCACAGAAACTCTGTTTTTATAGGATTGGCAGCGCGACTGTGACTCCTCTGGTGTTACAAACGTCCATAGGCCACGGTAACCACTTCCCATCAGGTGGGCCGTGTGCATGTCTGCCACCTAAGCGGTATAAAGAAAACCGATACTAGGTTGGTAAAAGACTAAGATAATAATTTAAATATTACCTCTTCCGTCCTGTATCCTTGAGAAAATGGCTGATACTGTATCTCTTGGTTCTCCTTAGCTCTATTCAAATCATTCGACGGCCTCTGATTGGTCAAATCCAAGCTCTTTTGAACATCGAACGATTTATGATTGGTTGTATTTTGATTTTCGAACGAACGCTGATTGGTTGTTTCAATCACTTCTGTTTTCTCAACGATTATGGTTTCGAATTTTTGTATTGGTTCTTCTTGTTGAATTGGTTGTATGGCTTTTATTGGGTCGACTGGCTGTGGTGATTCGGGGATCGGTGATGAAGATTTTGGTGATGGTAAAGTGTTGGTTTCCTGTTAACAGATAATTTGTGGTTATTTTCTTTTAAGAATAATAAATAAATATTCTAAGACATTCTACACAGCGCTGTCTAGACCTATAGTAATCAACTAACTTGTGGTATGGGTTCTAGAATGCGTATAAACATAAGTATTCTTCATTCGGTTGGGTACTTAACTAAACGAAAACAATCTTGATATGTCTTTATAATATGTTTTATTGAACATACATACATACAATCACGCCTTTATCCCCGGAGGGTAAGGCAGAGGTGAATTAACACCCACATTTCACCAATCATTGAATTCAGTCCCACGTAATAGGGGGTGAGCCTATTACCGTCTTCCGGGCACTATTGTTGACAAGCCATGCATCGATGGCTGAGTCTGGGCTGTATATATCTGTCTGATGTTAAACAGCCCTATCCCTTAGTCGCCTTGTACGACACCGCATGGGAAGAGATGGGGTGGTCCAAATTCTACTCTGCTGTGAACCACGCGGCGGTTATATTGAACAATTCAGTTTATATTAATAATTGTTTGTTTAGCATAACATAACATAAACTCACGCCTATATCCCCGAAGGGGTAGGCATTTCGCCAGTTTATGTTTAGGTCCCAATGTAATAGGTACTGAACCTATTGCGATTAATCGAGCACTTAAAAACCTGCGATAAATACACACATAACTTCGAAAAGCATCGAAAAGTCATTGGTGTGTGCCATGGTAAAACCTGGGATCGAACCTGAGACCTCGTCTCAGAAGTCCATTACCTGTTTAGCAACCCATTTTAAAGACTATAAACCAAATTTGAACCACTAGTTAGTCCATTCATTAGCCTTGTTTATTGGTTTCTCACATGTGTTTTTATAAAAAGTCGCTACAAGATTATCAAACACTTTGACAAAACAAACATTATGACATTCGGAAATAATTCACATCATTTAAGCGACATGGATATAAGACATTTAAATAAAACTAATATTGACATAGGTATAATACAACATTTTTAGGACTACATCGAATTTAAACTGGAAAACGCACATTAACATGATATGTAATGAAATGTATTATGTAAGTATATTTACTAAGCCGAACACTGCCTCTTATAATACAGGTTGCCCTAGTTTAAGAAGCAGGGCTCAACAAAATAACAAGGTAGATAGAATATTGTGCTTGTTAATGTCATTATAAAACAAAAAAAAAAGTACTGTAAGTAACTATACTTTAATATATATTGTAAGATTCATGTTACTATGTTTAAAGACAAATAAATCATTATTATTATTAATATTATTATTATATGTAAAAAACTAAATAGTTTCTCGTATGCACTCTATATGATATCTTAAGTTAAGTACCAAACCGAATTGAGTATAGATAAATTTTTAAGGTTACCGTACCTCAATAGGAAGAGGAACCCAAAGGATCACTTCTTTGTCCGTCTGTCTGTCAAGCCCTCCTTTTTGTAAACAAAGACATACACGGAAACAGCCAGACCAATGCAAATATTTGCACCAAGCGTGAAGTGATCCCACACTTCCTTTTTTTTTATATAGAACTCGTCAATTAGACATCGCCTTGCCTGATGGTAAGCTGAAGGCAAAGTCTCAGAAAAGAGGGTCACCATTACGTACACATACCGTGTGACAATGGTGACACTCAGCTTGAAAGCCTCATCATAAGCTTTTTCACGCCCCGTTTAAAGGACCCGGGACTGTAGGAAGAAGGAAACACGTGAGCTGGTAATGAATTCCAGGCCTTAATGGTGTGACAGAGGAAAGAGTCACCGAACCGCTTGGTTCTTGATCGGATGTTCTGCACCGTGTGCGGGTGACATCTAAGACCTGCACGTGTTGTCCTGTGTAGGAAAGAGGAGGGTGGGACTAATTGGAAGAGCTCATCAGAGCACTCACCATCCTGCGCAGTAGTGGAACGTTTTGCCACTACGCAATAGAGGTCGTTATTAGGAAACAATAGCTACCTTCTCCGATGTCTTCTGCGTCTGCGGACACCCATCATGTCTCCTGCATTCACAGCAGCACTTACTGCGAGGCTCCTCACTCGGTGGGCACTCACATTCTGTAAGCAAACCAGCATCCAAACTATTAAGACTATCCCAGTCCACTGTTGGGCGTAGGCCTCTCCCAATGTTGGGAGTCAATGGCCTCAGAAGTACCATTTTTGCTTGCAGCATGTATTGTTTTGTTTATTGTGCTTGTATTATTTGTTTTCTTTTTGTGAAGAGAAAATAAAAAAGTAAGGAAATAAAGAAATTAGCGTATCGCATCCACTGCTGGACGTAGGCCTCTCCCAATATTGGGAGGCTCTGGCCTACTGTTTCCACGCTGGCCAGACGGGTTGGTACAGGGTTTTGTTTCGAGTTTTCCTTCCCTCGCACTGATAGGAAGCTCGTGAAGTGCGCATGGATAAAAGTAGATATTTACTTATTTTTTAATTTTATTTAAGAACATTTTTATCCGCCTGTCTTCATGCACACTTGTACATAGGCGGATTTAATGCTACAGGCATTCTCTATTAGTCAACCCAATAGATATCTAGCTGTTGTTTATGAGGTAGGGCACGGCGGTATTTCCGCCCAATTGAGCACTCCGACTGGGGAAGTACCACCGCTCTACAGAATACCGTGGTTATAATAACTTCATGTTGTGTTCCCAGCGGTGAGTAGGGTAGCCAGAGCTCACTGGAGAATTTGTGCTGTCAGAGGGATGACTAAAGGCTTGTCCTGCTTTGTCCTCTACACAGAGAGACTCTGCTTACTGGGTCGGCAGCGTGAGTGTGGCTTCTCTAGTGTTACACACGTCCATAGGCCACGGTAACCACTTTCCATCAGGTGGGCCGTGCGTTTGTCTGCCAACTTTTTTTTTACGTGCGCAAAATCCCCACGGATTTATCCTCACCGGAGCCGGTGGAAGAGGTTATGTCGGACTCAAACCGACTAAAACGCACAAAGGTGAGGTTGACAGGCATATCCCTCGCACCCCGGCCGAACCAGGGCCATCTCTCACGATCTGGCCCTCTTCTCGGGTGTGGGGACTACAGAGTCCCCAACTCGTCCCCGGAAACTGCTTTTGCCAGGGTGACAGACGGCTCCACCTGTTACCCCCAGGTCTACGCTCATACCATTGCACCATTTCTAGCCTGCTATTCCAAAAATACCAGTCCATCTAAAGGTTGTCTGGAAGTGATCGCAGGCCGCGATAAGACCGCCCATTTGTACATACTACTATGAACTTTGTTAATATTTATTTTGTGTTGATTATCGGTGTACAATAAAGTTTTATTCGTTCATTCATTCATTCATTCATAGGGGGCGGAGGTCGTTCATCGACCACTGACGCCCGGCTTGTCTGCCACCTAAGTGGTATAAAAAAAAACCTCAGCGGGGAAAAAGGCGTGAGCATATATAAGTGACCTTACCGTTATCTATAAACGAATGCTGCTTCTCCAGTCGACCGCGTCTCTTTTCATTGTTTTGGTCTAATGGCTGTAACAAATATCACATCGTTACATTAAAAATATCTTATGTGCTTGTCTGCCACCTTAGTGGTATAATAATGATGTAATTACGTTTTGTTGTTCGTCCATAACCTGCTCGTACAGTACCGGCGGGTTGGCGGGGTCGAATTGGTACACACTGCCGTCAGGGTTGGTGAGGGCGCGCCCCGTCTGTTAAACATATGTAATATAAGAGTACGGTAAATTACAAACGTAATACGTGACATGCTGAGAGAACTATTTAAATATATAACATAACATTCACGCCTATATCCCCGAAGGGGTAGGCAGAGGTGCTAGCACCCACATTTCACCAGTTTATGTTTGGGTCCCAATGTAATAGGTGGCGAGCCTATTGCTATTAGCCGGGCACTTATAAACCTGCGATAAATACACACATAACTTCGAAAAGTATCGAAAAGTCATTGGTGTGTGCCATGGTAAAACCTGGGATCGAACCCGAGACCTCGTCTCAGCAGTCCTTAACCCATACCATTAGACTACCGCGGTACACAGTACGCGGTACTTTTTTTTTTTTGTTTTACGTGCGCAAAATCCCCACGGATACCTCCCCACCGGAGCCGGTGGAGGAGGTTATGTCGGACTCGAACCGACTAAAACGCACGCCGCCTGTGGGTCGTTTTGGTTGCCGAAGGTGAGGTTGACAGGCATATCCCTCGCACCCCGGCCGACCCAGGGCCATCTCTCACGATCTGGCCCTCTTCTCGGGTGTGGGGACTACAGAGTCCCCAACTCGTCCCCGGAAACGGGGAGGCGCGCCACGCGCGCCACCGCCGCGGCCTGCTTCTGCCAGGGTGACAGGCGGCTTCACCTGTCACCCCCAGGCCGGCGCTCATGGGGGGCGGAGGTCGTTCATCGACCTCCGACGCCCGAGTTGCCTTCGTACGCGGGCAGCTTGTCTTGCGATCCTTCGTCGCTCCCGCTGCCGCTCCCGCCCCGCCTCCTCCTTCACGAGCATTACTTGCTCGCAGAAGGAGGCGCCGGCCGCCCACGCATCCGCGCAGCGAACCATCGCCGCGAGCAAGGTGGAGAGCGTGAGAACCCTCACTCCCAGGGCCGCCACAAGCTCCCGCCTCGGCGTCTCCCACGCCGGACACTCGGTGAGCGTGTGCGGACCTGAGTCCTCGCTCGCGTCGCAGTGATGGCACTCGGACGTTGGCTCTTTCTGCATCCGACGCAGATACTTTCCGAAGCATCCGTGCTCGGTGATCATCTGCGTCAGACGGTACGAGAGGCTGCCGTGTGGCCTCTCTAGCCACTCCCCCATGATGGGTCTTACCGCCGTTACTACGGCGTGCCCTGCGCCTGGTTGCCCAAGTCGTATCTCCCATTCCGCCACCATTTCCCTGTGGAGCCGGGATCTCACGGCCCGAATTTCTTCGGGCTCGGGATCGTGACCCCGCTCCCGCGCCGCCCTTCGGAACCGGTATAGCTCCTCCGAAAGGCATCTCGCTTCCAGGATCCATGGTGGCGATCCGGCGAGGAGACTCGCCGCGTTGAATGATATCGTGCGGTACCCCCTTATGATGCGGCACGCCAACTTCCGCTGCGGACGCTGCAGCAGGAGCATGTGCCGATCACTCAGGGTGTCCGCCCACACGGGACACCCGTACAGGGCCATGGACCGCACGACACCCGCGTAGAGTCTCCTGCAGGAGTCCTCCGGGCCCCTCAGGTTGGGCAGTAGCCGCGCCAGAGCGTAGGCTGTGCCCGCCAATTTGGGGCCCAGACTTCGGAAGTGCTTCCCGAAGTCCCACCGGCCGTCGAGCACGAGCCCCAGATATTTCATCTGGGGCTTGATGCCGATGAGAGTGCCTCCCACTGTGAGACTGGAACCAGGTGGTGGCGTGCGCCGAGGTCCATGAAAGAACATGGCCTCGGATTTATGCAAAGCCACCTCAAGGCCCAGGCGCCGGATCCGTTCCACGACTTGAGCAACCGCGGTCGTGGCCCTCAGGGTCGCTTCGCGGTGTGTAGCCCCGCTCGCCGTCACTAGCGTGTCGTCCGCATAGCACGTGACGGCGGCGCCGTCCGCAAGCTCACCGCGAAGCACCCAGTCGCATCCAATGTTCCACAGTAGCGGCCCGAGAACCGATCCCTGTGGAACACCGCACGACATCTCACGCCGACCGACGCCGGTCGCACTTGGGTAGATGACGGCTCTCTCCGTCAGGTACGCCCCGACTATGCGGCGGAGGTAGAGAGGCACACCGTGGTACACGAGTGCCTCCCTGATGCAACTCCAGGGCAAGGTGTTGAACGCGTTGGAGATGTCCAAGGACACCGCCAACGTCACCTCACCCCGGGCAACTGCCTCCTCCGCCAAAGTCCTCACGCGCATGATGGCATCCACGGTGGACCGCCACCGGCGGAAGCCATATTGGGCATCCGCCAGGTCCGGCCCCCTACCAGAGAGGTGCTCGACGAGGCGCTTCGCAATAACTCTTTCAAAGAGCTTGCCCACCTCGTCGAGCAACACAATGGGCCGGTAGCCGGACGGTTCGTCCGCCGGGCGACCCTCCTTTCGGATGAGGACCAGTTTCCCCGTCGTCCACATCTTCGGAAACTGGCCCCGCTCCAAGCATGCGCTGAGGAACCCTCTCAGTCGGGGTTCGAGACCGTCTTCTCCCAGAGCTAGGACCCACGCGCAGCCTGGAATGCCGTCGGGTCCCGGGGCGGTGCTCTTCTTGGCTCTAAGCCTTCGCACCGCCAGCTCCAGTTCTACCCAAGTGACCTCGGGGACTTCGTCGTCAACTACCACACTGGGCGCCACAGGCGACCGAGGTGGCGGAGTCATCTGCGGCGGAACGTGTTCCGCTCGCGCCGGGAACAGGGACTCGACCACTCCACCGAGCAGAGCTGGCTGGAGAACCCGGGTCAACGGCGGGGCCCGGGGGCGCAGCTTTCCTCTTACCATAAGGTAAGGCCGCCCCCATGGGTCCCGCTCCAGCGTCTCCATGAGCTCCTTATAAGCCGCGGCTTTCGCCCGCTTAATCTCCGCTCGGAGGGCATCTCTGGCCTCCCTGTATCCCACAGTACGCGGTACTAGGCTACTGTAGTATTACTGTTAAAATATTTTTAATCAAAAATTCAATCAAAGAATCAATTTCATTAATTCAGTTTAGGCACATAAAGATGTCAGTCGTTTCACGGAAAATATAGATTATCGACAGTTTCGTAGTTACATTCAAAGTTACATTGAAATCAGTTGCTATATATTTACTATATAATATATACACTACAGTTACATACATATATATAGTACAGTTGATATACTATATATACTGATATACAGAACTTCAACAGGGTGATTAATTGTAAGTTATTTTTTAAATAAATTGAGAGCATTACCTGTGGGTGAATAACGACGGCCCCAGCGGGGACGGCCGACATGTCGGACACAGCCCACACCACGGCCGCGCCCTCCGCCGGGCCTCCCGCGCCCGGCTCGGGGCTGGCCCCGCCTGCGACACGACAGTCAACGCCACAGTTAGTTTCTGAACACACGTACCAACTTCTCTTAGACTACTTGTACAGTCCTCATTTATATATAACTTATGTGAAAAATTGTATTTATTACCCCTCGTTTACATAGCGAGGGATATGCCTGTCAACCTCACCTTCGGCAACCAAAACGACTCACAGGCGGCGTGCGTTTTAGTCGGTTCGAGTCCGACATAACCTCTTCCACCGGCTCCGGTGGGGAGGTATCCGTGGGGATTTTGCGCACGTAAAAAAAAAACCCTCGTTTACACCTAAGTATAAAATATGTATTTGACAAGTTGCAATATGTCACAGGTTTACAGTGTGAACGCAATTGTGTTTTATACTTGTTTACAACTTGTTGGCTATACATACTATGTGAACGAAAAAGTATCTGAGATACGTGTATAAAACAAGTATAGTGTTTTGATTAGTCTTCAACAAGTCTTCAATAAGTTTTTTATAAACAAGTTTACCACTTGTTTCGTGGTGTGTACGAGGGGTTATAGTAATCACAAAATAAAAGGTCCGTTTTGACAATAATGCACGCCTATGAAGTTCTCTATTAGATCAAATTATTAGATTATAGATCATAATCTGATTAGATTATAGATCAAAATGTTCTGACGGTAATTAAATTTTTCATTGACGAGTATCATTCACACCCAATGGCACTTAGCCGTACATAACAATTATATCATATTGTCTATAGACTATTAATAATCGGTTAAGGAAAAAAAAAGCTACATAACATAAACTCACGCCTATATAAATACCCCCCAAAGGGGTAGGCAGAGGTGCTAGCACCTACATTTCGCCAGTTTATGTTTAGGTACCAATGTGGCGAGCCTATTGGCAAAAATAGTGGCATGACCAAAAGCTTTGTCTTCTACACTGACGGCACAAAAACTCTTTGTGCTTACAGGGTCAGCAGCGCGAGTGTGACCCTATGATATTGCACACGTCCATAGGCTACGGTAACTACTTTCCATCAGGTGGACCGTGTGCTTGTTATCTTATATCTTATAGTCTCACAGTCTTATAGTTTATCTTATAGGACTAAGTTTTAAGTATACTTACCTGTTGGTGATGGGGTGATGGAGTCGGTACTGCGAAGACTGAGGGTCTTGTAGCCAGAACTAGACGGCGATAGGCGCCAGCTACTCGATGCTAAGTCACCTGGGAAGATATAGCATGCTTAGACCATCATCATCAAATTTCATTTCCGAGGAGGTAGGACACGACGGTATTCCCGTCCGAATTGAGCAGTCCGACTGGGGAAGTACCTCCACCCAACAGAATACCGCAGCGATAATAACCTCGTGTTGTTTTCCCGGCGGTGAGTAGGGTAGCCAGAGCTCACTGGAGAGTTTTTGTGCTGTCAGTGGGAAGACTAAAAGCTTGTCTTGCTTTGTCTTTTATACTGACGGCACAGAAACTTGTGCTTACAGGGTTGGCAGAGCGTGTGTGACTCCCTTGGTTTTGCACACGTCTATAGGCCACGGTAACCACTTCCCATCAGGTGGACCGTGCGTTTGTATGCCAGTTAAGTTGTATAAAAAAATATAAAGCATTTAATATGCTAAATATTCAAATTGATTAAGATAGAAAAAAATTATCGGTTCAGGCGTGATTAGAACTCACAATCTTTCCTTGTAGAGAATGCTCTGACCATTGAGCCACTGAACCACTGAAGCATTGCGACGGTGGGAGTCATCTTACCGACATTCGTACGAACTATCGGAAGCAATTATTAATCGCGGGTTCGAATCCCGCCTGAACCGATTATTTTTTTCCTATCTTAATCGATTTGAATAGTTAGCATACTAAATAATTTAAAACTTTATTCAATATACATAGCGATTATACTTAGTCTGGCCATAAATACTGTTACAATTAAAATGAGAAAGATATTACATTTGAATTTGGAATCTGTCATTTTCATACTATTGTTCATTGTGTTTTCTAATTTTGGCGCCAATACATTGTACAATATTTTGCTATATTAAAATGGAGTGGGGTGATAAAGAAAACCGAATCGCTGCGATTGCATTAAACAAAGTTGGTATGGAGCCGAATGTAATTTTTAAAACTCTCCATACGCTTGGTATTAGTCAAATGTTTGTGTACCGGGCTAATAATAGGTACAATGAGACCTCCTCTGTTTGTGACAGAAAAAGATCTGACCGTCCACGTAGTGTTCGTACGAAAAAGGTGGTCAAAGCAGTAAGGGAAAGAATTCGAAGAAATCCTGTCCGAAAGCAAAAGATTTTATCTCGGGAGATGAAGATAGCACCCAGAACCATGTCGCGCATTTTAAAAGATGACTTAGGACTTGCAGCCTATAAAAGACGCACTGGTCATTTTTTAACTAATAATTTAAAAAAGAATAGGGTGGTAAAATCGAAGCAACTACTGAAGCGGTATGCAAAGGGAGGTCACGGAAAAATTTTGTTTACGGATGAGAAAATCTTTACAATTGAGCAACATTTTAACAAACACAATGACCGTATTTATGCTCAAAGCTCTAAGGAAGCTTCCCAATTAGTCGACAGAGTGCAACGTGGGCATTATCCGACTTCAGTGATGGTTTGGTGGGGTGTTAGCTACGAAATAGTGACTGAGCCATATTTTTGTGAACCCTTAACAACACCATGTTCAATAACCAAGTATGGTCCTTCCAACAAGACTCAGCGCTGGGTCATAAAGTTCGGTCCACGCAGTCTTGGTTGGAAGTGAACGTTTCGGACTTCATCAGAGCTGAAGACTGGCCGTCGTCTAGTCCCGATTTTAATCCGCTGGATTATGATTTATGGTCAGTTTTAGAGAGTATGGCTTGCTCTAAACGCCACGATAATTTGGAGTCCCTAAAACAATCCATACGATTGGCAGTGAAGAATTTTCCCATGGAAAGAGTGTGCTTCTATTGATAACTGGCCTCAACGTTTAAAGGACTGTGTTGCAGCCAATGGAGACCACTTCGAATAAGCTTTTCATATTTTAAATTGTTTTATATTTATGTATTATACTAACCCACTGTAAAAGTAATAAATATTATTTGCAATAAAAAAAAATGTTTTTTCTTCGTAACAATATTTATGGCTAGACTAGGTATAAGATATATATAATATAGGCTCCTCACCCTGGCGGCTGAGCAGGCGCGGCGGCGCGGGCTCGGCGCCGGTGTACCCGCCGAAGCTGTGGCTCTTGGACACGGCGCCGCGCCCGCGCCACGAGCCGCCCGCCTCCAGCGACTGCACCTGCGGCACCGGCGGGGAGGGGGGATTAGTGCCAGTCGCAAAGCATTCACTTCAGTCTACGGGTCTATTTTACCAGTCCAACTTCACATTTGGTACAACTTCGATATTTTCCGTAAAGCGACTGCCATGTGATCTCCACAACCCAGTGACGATATCATCATGGCATTGAAGTTATACCAGTTAGAATAGGTTCCGGTCGGAATGGAAAAGGCGCCTGTGATGATTAAATAAAACACTAGCTACTTAACCACGATCATTTTTATTCACCTGTTCATTATTAATACAAATGAACCTCGGGTGCTTAATCTCCCATTAATCTCCCCATACATACATTTAGGCTCGGTTTATATCGTGGCTGTTGGAACGAAACCATAGCGCGATTTAAAGTTTTATACAACGCCATCTATCGAGCTTTGATGCAAACTTATATATATATATATTAAAACTATGTAAATCTTGGACACCAGTTGTTGAACCTTTTAGGACTTCAACTAACCGTAACGACTGCCATTGATGTTTGTATGGCAACTGGCATCGACGGCTTAACGTGCTCTCTGAGGCACGAACAGACTAATGCAAATACAAATATTCATGCTTACAAATATTTGCACTGAGCGGGGATCGAACTCGCGTCTCCTGCGTAGCCGCGTAACTGCGTAGGCTGTCAAGTTATTGACCTTGACATCATCGAATTTTACGTATACTCCATTTAGTTAGGTATATTTAATAAAATTCCTCAGGATTTGATTAGCATGCCACGCAATAAATTTCAAATAGAAGTCAAAAAAACTTTAACGAATAAAGGTTACTATAAAGTAGATGAGTATCTTGATGATGTAAATGCGTGGTCAACATAAGTCTCTTGCTTGCTCGCAAACATAAATCGTAAACTAAAACAAATTTAAAAAAGAAAGATAATCTAGTTCTAATATAGTTCGCTGAGTTTCTTGCTGGTATCTTCTCAGTAGAACTAGCCCACGGAACCAGCGAAAGAATCATTTTTCAATGGTTTATTTTTACATTATTTAATATTTTCGTAATACATCTTGTTGTACATTCTTCATGGTCGGCAGCGCGAGTGTGACACCCCTGGTGTTGCATACGTCCATAGGCCACGGTAACCGCTTCCCATCAAGTCGGCCGTGTGCTTGTCTGCCAACTTTGTGGTATAAAAAAAAAATTAACTTGATTCTTTGATTGACTTAACTGAACGTTAACAATCTTAATATGTCGATTTAACTGTTTTATTTAAAAACACAGTTTATTTTTTTGTTTTGAAACACAAGCGTGGTTCCCGGCAGAGTAGAATTTGGGCCACCCCATCTCTTCCCATGCGGTGTCGTACAAGGCGACTAAGGGATAGGGCTGTTTAACATCAGACAGATATATACAGCCCAGACTCAGCCTCAGATGCATGCCCCGAGTCAACAATAGTGCATTAGTCTGAGTGTTGATGTTGTGATGCAAGAGTGGGAATCGAATCCTCGCCCCCTGCAGTCGAATGCTTTACCGCTACGCCAAAAGACACATCAATATTGTTTACGAGTTAAGTACCGGACAGAGTACAGTGTCACTCAACAGTCATAAATTGGTCACTAAAATCAATGTGTAAGTACCTTCAGCAGTTTATTCCTGCCGCCGCCCTCAGGAGTGAGCAGCTTCACTGGTCCGGACGCCAGCCACGGGAACTGCGCCTCGTCTTGCTATAATGGATAGAAATATGATGTGTACTATTGACTATCACCAAAATTTGAAAAAAAAAAAAAGAAGAACATTGAATCCCGCCCCGTCGTCTTTTTTAATAGGCTCTGATCCTTCCCAATACTGCTTTATATGTTAGTTTGTTAATAACTAAACTGCAACTATGACTTTACATTATTTTTAATTCCCGAAGTAGTCACGCAAATTATAAATTTTCAATTTCCTCTTTAAATTACTAATTACTTTTACTATGAACTATACATGTGTAAACGCAATGTTTTCTTGCACTCCATACATTTGCAATTTACGGGGCTGGCGTGTGACGTCACTCGTAAGTAAGATTTTGTATGGAGAGCTTTCGGCGTCGCGAAAAATTGAATTTACGCACTCAAATATCTTTAAAATTATTTGTCGTTTAGAGATTCATCATATTATTATTGAGTAATATTTTTTTGATGATAAAAATAATAGTCAAATAACTTATATTCTCAGATAAGTTCCCCCTTTATGCCTCACGTCGGCCTCGAACCGATTAAAACTGCACGCCAGGGTATAAGATTACCTAAAGTAGGTATATCCCTCGCATTCCGGCTGACCCAGCAGCCATCTCACTGGAGAGTTTTTGTGCTGTCAGTGGGAACACCAAAGGCTTGTCCTGATTTGTCTTCTACACTGAACAACTGTATAAGAAGCGCGAGTGTGATTCCTTTGGTGTTGCAAACGTTCACAGACCACGGTAACCACTTTCCATCAGATGGGCCGTGGTACTATAAACAAAAATCTTCTCCGATTTCGAGATCTAGTCTGATCTCATGTTACTAGATTTATAAAAAATTAATATAGCAGAGTAATCTAATTCAAAAAAGGGTTAGAATTAGTAACAGAAATAATTACTTATTTTTCTGCAGCTTATCATACAAATAAGTATCTCAAATATAGAAGAGAAAAGAGACTGCATATAAAACACTAGTACTTAGTTCAATTGAGATAGGAAAAATTGAATCGGTTCAGGCGGGATTTGAACACGCGATCTTTCCCTTACAGGGATTAATCTCTGAACTCAGAGTCACCGAACTACGTCCGAAGCCATCCAAATTGTTCCAGTATACTTCGAAACCAACGAGATGAATAATTAAGATAAAAAAAAAATTGAATCGGTTCAGGCGGGATTCGAACACGCGATCTTTCCCTTACAGGGGGTTTCAGGAGGGGTTCGGTAGCTAAGTGATTAAGTGCATTCCCCCTGTAACCTTATCTTAATCGATATGAATAGTTAGTGTACAAAATGCTTTATAATTTCACTCAACCAGTGTTTAGATTAATTATGTAATAAAAAACTTACAGAACTGAAAATTCTCCTCCGGACTCTCTCGTATTCCTTCTCTCTTTGCTCTAAAGACTTGCTCCTGTTGGAAGACAGAGAGCCCGCGCCGGTCTCATCCAAGGAATGCGTGTCTCGTTTCAATATAGACCTGGTTAATATACAGTATGTATTTGAGAAATTATAAAAACTAAAAGAAATAAAAATACTATAATAAATCCGACATTCTCTTGCACTCCATACATTTGCACTACGCGCGACTGGCGCGTGACGTCACTCGCAAGTACGATTTAGTACAGAGCGTTCTCGGCCGATTTGAGAAATATATTTACAAAATCAAAACATTGAAACTATTTGTCGTAAGTAAATTTCTCTTTAGCAGTTCATTTATATTATACATACATTACATTAAAATAAATTAGTCGTGTAGCAAAATTATTGCCACAGAATAACAGACACTATGTGAGATCTCCGAGTGTAAGCATCGCGGGCAGTTGGACCCATAAAAAATAGTTGGAGGATAGGCAGGGAGTTCATCCCCACACATTGTGACCTGTGCGGTACGAAAGAAACTTTATCCCACGCTCGCTCAAGCTGTAGAACTAACTCCCTGGTGTAGTTTTTCCAAGTGACTACGATATGGGGTTCTTACAGGGTCGGCAGTATGGGTATGACCCCTGGTGATGCACACGTCCATAGGCCAGATCAGATGGGCCGTGTGCTTGTCTGCTACCTATGCGGTATAATTTTTATTTTACCGGAATCGAGCCATCTAGAACTACGCCACCGCTTCAGCGCCCATAAATGGTGGCCACTTTTACCATCACAAGGTATTTAAAGATACTTACTTAGCATGCTGGATGTCCGGCTGATGTCGTTGAGGGCTCGGGGGGAAGGTTGCCGTACACCATTCCTTGAAACTGGTGCAGGGGATACGGCCGCCACACGTGCCTGCAAGTTGGAAGTACATTTAAAAACAGCTAAATCCATGAGTACTATGGGCGTATAAGGCTCTTGCAAGCCGATACACTTGCAAGTCGGTGCAATTACAAGTCAGTGCACTTGCAAACCGATGCACTTGCAAGCCAGTGCACCCGTTAAACAATGGACGAATCTCTGGCGCAAGTTATCCTGTTCTCAAATCTCTACGCGTACTGGTTAGTTCATTTTAGGTGGGAAGGCAGCCATAGTTCCGGATTTCGCCAAGCGGTTGTGGGTACTCACCGCTCTTGGAGACGAGCACGCAGGTCTTGTGCGCCTGGTCCAGGTGGTGCGACAGCTGGAACAGCGCGGCGCAGCGGTGCACCAGCATGCGCCCGTATGACGTCATCACCGGGAAGCGCACGATGCAGCGCCTGCGCCACACAGAGAGGAGGCGGCGTTAGTAACAAACACAGATAGGAGGCAGTTTAAGTAATTATAGACTGAGTCTTGCGCCTATCGAGAGTACCACCGAGAAGCGCACGATGCAGGGCTTGTGACAGACTAGGCATGATACAACAGGATAAACATAGAGAGGAGGCGACCTTAGTAATTGTTGACTGGCAGTCACAGGCCCAGCCTGACGTCATCACCTGCATGATGCAGCACCTGGGTACAGGGGCGTTACTACAAGGCAAACAAACACAGAGAGGAGGAGGCGACATCGCCTCCTCTCTGTGTTTGCCGTAGTTTCGAACCCCGTGACCTTTTGTTCGTAAAACCGACTCCTATACCACTCAGCTACCACCACTTAGACCAATATTACCAAGTTCAAATTAAGAAACACGAGAGGGTTTGCGAAGTTCGATATCCTTAGGCATTTTCGTAACCTTTTTTTTCTAGACCGTTCTAGAAGAATGACCCTAATTTCACTCCCATCGCCCAAAGTGATGATGACACACATACCCAGTGTCGTTGACCAGCGAGTGCAGTTCCTTCTCAATCTTGAGAAGCGCCATCCTGTCGCGAGGGTTCTTGTTCAGGGTCTCCTTCAGGAACGCCACCAGTTCCGCGCCGGTCGGTTCGTTTCTATCATCTGGGAAAACATACACTTTTTTATATATATCAGACGCACCAATTCAGCTTAACCTCTCCTGATGGTAAGCTAAAGGCAAAGTCTCACGAAAGAGGGTCACCATTACAGACACTAAGTAATGTCACAATGGTGGCACTTAGCTGGGCAGTCTCATCAGATGCTTTTTCACGGTAAAAGGTGTGACTCCCCTGATGATGCACAGACTAATAGGCTACGTTAACCACTTTTCATAAGGTAAGCCGTGTGCTTGTCTGCCACTTAAGTTGTAAGTAAAAACCTTCCGCATTCTGTGGGCTAGCGGAAGCCTCACTGGTCATACCAGCTTCCCCTAGCCTAGCGGGTATCTCACCATATAAAACAACCTGCCGTGTGCCCTAGGCCGTGACATTAAGAGTGAACAGTCGGAAAAAAATCTTTAGGTTACTATAAAATAGACGAGTACCTTGATGTAAATTCGTAGTCAACATAAGTCTCTTGCTTGCTCGCAAACATAAATTGTAAACTAAAGCAAATTTTAAAAAGATAGATAATCTAGTTCTAATATAGTTCGCTGAGTTTCTTGCTGGTATCTTCTCAGTAGAACTAACCTACCGAACCAGCGAAAGAATCATTTTCTAATGGTTTATTTTTACATTATTTAATATTTTTATATTATTTCTTGACATAACTGTACAATTTTGCTTTTTTCTTAGGGCTTTTTTTATGCGCAAAATCCCCACGGATACAAGTCAGAGCCGGTGAAGGAGGTTATGTCGGACTCGAACCGATTAAAACGCACGCCGCCTGTAGGTCGTTGTTAGTTGCCGAAGGTTAGGTTGGCAGGCATATCCTTCGTACCCCGGCCGGGCCAGGACCATCTCGTCCGACTTTTCTCTCCTAAGTTTTTTATCCTGGCTGGGGCGTCAGCTGCTCCCGTAAAACCACAGTGATGCCCATGGCTACATTCATCATAGCACCTCTCGCCACAGGCAGGGAGTCCCCCCCCCCCCCATTGGACATCTCGCCCCGATCCATACTTATAATGAATTTATGAAAAGCATAGTTGGGTTGGGTTGGGTTAGGTTTGGATAAAAACTGATAAAAGCAAAATAAATAAAGAATCAACATACATTTTTGATAATCACCTGAATCGTTTCTACTTAACGTGATATTCTTTGGTCTCTCTTTGCGCTCTGGACACCTGAGTAAAGAAATAATACAACGTCCTTTAGATGTAAGACTACTTAGAATCACAAAAATATCAAGGAGAGCCGTGGTCGTATGCCACTTTTCCCTAGACTATATCGTTTTGTTAGACTAAGTGGCATACGACCACGCCTATTTTTTTTTATACCACTTAGGTGGCAGACAGGCACACGGCCCACCTGATGGAAAGTGGTTACCGTGGCCTATGGACGTGTGTAACACCAGAGGAGCCACACTCGCGCTGCCGACCCTGTAAGCGCAGAGTTTCTGTGCCGTCAGTGTAGAGGACAAAGACGGCAGAGTTTCTGTGCCGTCAGTGTAGAGGACAAAGCAGGACAAGCCTTTAGTCATCCCACTGACAGTGCAAATTCTCCAGTGAGCTCTGGCTACCCTACTCACCGCTGGGAACACAACACGAAGTTATTATAACCGCGGTATTCTGTAGGGCGGAGGTACTTCCCCAGTCGGACTGCTCAATTGGGCGGAAATACTGTCGTGTTCTACCTCCATTAGGCCTATCCTTGATATTTAGTGTGATTTTTAGTACACGGGTTTTATATATAGTGGCAGTGTATTCCACAGGCAGATTTATCGAAAAAAACTTGTATAGTGCAGCGGCATTGTCTATGTGTAGTGTATATGTGTATGTACCTGTTCAGATTGGTAGGCTTTTTTAATCAAATCAAATCAATTTATTGCCATATATGGGTAGGTACATAATAATATAATACTATGTATGCTATGTTTGTGTAAATACATGTACCTACCTGTTCAGGTAGGTACGCTTATAATATTTTTTTTTGTTTTCTTTTCTTTTTGTTTCTTTTTTTTTTCTGTAATGTACACTTCACATCCCCTTTCATTATTTTATGCATCTCTGCTACTCAAAGGATTGCTGGGAGAGAACTCATTTTGAGTTAAGCTCGCCTTTGTACATCTTCTTTGATGTGTTTTGTGAATGATCTCTGTACTGTGTGTGCAATAAAGAATTAAATAAATAAATAAAAATACACAGGTTACAGGTTACAGGTCACTGGAGAATTTGTGCTCTCAGTGGGATGACTTAAAGCTTGTCCTCCTCCTCTACACTGACGGCACAGAAACTCTGTTTGGTGTTACACACGTCCATAGGCCATGGTAACCATTTTCCATCAGGTGGGCCGTGTGCTAGTCTCTTTAATATGGAAAATTTAGATGTCAGTATTTCCGTGCTAAACATAATAAACACCTCCATGTAAAATATTCAATAATCTGTTTTTTTTTAATGTCACCTTACATACCCCTTCATTACACTAAGCTTCTCTGCTACTCAAAGGTTTACTGGGAGAGAACTCATTTTGAGATAAGCTCCTTTGTACATGTTCCTTGGAATGTTTCATTTGTGATATCTGTTGTGTGCGTGTGTGTACGTGCAATAAAGAATTAAGAATAGTGGCACTCACCTACAGTAATACATCTGCTCATCAACATCCAGACTGGCAGATTTTCTTATAACTTCAGGGTTGGGCACCGCTGCAACCACAAAAATACATTTTTAATCTATACAAATAAATGTCAGACAGTCTCTGTGGTGTGGGGGTAGTAAACGCCGCTACATAGGGGACGCGGGTTCGTTTTCCGCTCACTGCAAATATTTTTATGCAAGAATATGTATGTCTATTTGCATGGGTCTGGGTCTTTCTGTGCCTCAGAGGGCGTGCCGGTTGCCATATCATTTATGGCAGTCGTTACGGGTAGTTGCAGACCTATAAATTCGATTAGTCTAACTACAGAACTTAGACATCTCCATTTACACATTTACATTTAGACACACACTCCACACCGGCCGACATGTAAGTTATGTAAGTGTAGGTTGTTATATGTTAAGTTATGCATAACGTCAATTTTATTGGTTTTATTTTGTATTTTGTGTGTTTGTGTGTGTGTCTAATAAACGCATTTTCTTTCTTTTTTTCTTTCTTTCAATTGTGGAAGTCAAATGGCAGTCGATTCACGGAAAATATCGAAATTCAGGCGCAAAAGTTAACCCTCGTTTTCACAAAAAAAAAGTTGTAAACTTGTTTGATACAAAACTTGTAGAAGACTAGACAAAACACAACACCTTTGAATGTTTTTTTTATATAACTTAGGTGGCAGACAAGCACACGGCCCACCTGATGGAAAGTGGTTACCGTGACCTATGAACGTGTGTAACACCAGTGGAGTCACATCGGTGCTGCCGACCCTGTAAGAACAAAGATTTTATGTGCCCACAGTGCAGAACACAAAATCAGGACAAACCTTTGGTCTTCCCACTGACAGCACAAATTCTCCAGTGGATTCTAGCTACCCTACTCACCGCTGGGAACACAACACGAAGTTTTAACCGCGGTATTCTGTAGGGCGGAGGTACTTCCCCAGTCGGACTGCTCAATTGGGCGGAAATTCCGCCGTTTCCTGCCTCCTTGTAACAACTAGTGACATATTGCAATTTGTCAAATACATGTTTTATACTTACGTGAAAACGAGAGGTTAGATTGGAAACCCGACTGAGTGGGAAAACAGGCTTAGATAATGATGATAATCTCACCTGTCTCAATATCCGAGCAGTCAGGACATTCGTCTGAACACACGATCCCCGAATCTTGCTTCGTAGGACACGCGTGCCGACGTCGACGACCTCTGTAGGGCACACAACACACTATCAATTAATAGGGAGGCACAGGTAAAACTAATATCAGATGGCGTTTTGATGTGTATTTTTGTATTTGTCTATTTTTGTTATTCTCGTAAATTGTCATCACAGCGAACAAGAACTATGTGCCTGGCGTCAGCGCCAACTAGCGGCCCCATCTGAAAACCAGCGCTGCGTATACTCGCGTTGCGGTGTACGCAGCATTATGCTGAGATAGGGCCCTATTCGGGGCTCGCACAATGTAAAGTAAATTAATAAATAAATTACTTTGAATAATGTATCCATCATGCATTGTGTGGTCGTAAATAAAATAATATATTTCTTTCTTTCTTTCTTCCTTCCTTTCTTTCTTTTTCTTTCTTTCCTTCTTTCTTTCTTTCCTTGTTTCTTTCTTTCTTTATGGCGTCACCTTCACTGGTGCATGTCTTAGAGTCTATAATCCTGTTTCTTAGATCAGACTGTCAGAGGTGCTTGTCAATCTTGTCGTTCACATTTGCATTGAGATTATATAACAAAATGTATGAATAAAAATGTGCTTCGCATGACAGTGGCGAATTTAAAAAATGAGTTGAAAAAGATAAATGCCAACCTACATAAAAATCATCAGGTTTTTTTTATACCACTTAGGTGGCAGACAAGCACACGGCCCACCTGATGGGAAGTGGTTACCGTGGCCCATGGACGATTTTAACACCAGAGGAGTCACAGCCGCGCTGCCAACCCTGTAAGTATAGAGATTCTGTGCCATCAGTGTAGAAGACAAAGCAGGACAAGCTTTAGTCTTCCCATTGACAGCACAAATTCTCCAGTGAGCTCTGGCTACCCTACTCACCGCTGGGAACACAACACCGCGGCTATAATAAGCCGTGGTATTCTGTTTATAGGTAGGCAGGTTTGAAATGGTCGCTACATATTACAGCAGACGAATTTGGTATCCATATTTTGATGCACATGGCTTTAATCTACAACGTCCCTTATCAGTAAGGAAACGATGAGGACCTTTCTTTTTACACTGAAATGCACTACACAGTGTCATTATTTACTCTACAGAAGACTTCTTCCTTTATTTACTAACAATTTGTATGAATGTTTATTCTACAGAAGACATCTTCTTTTATTTGCTAACAATTTGTATGAATGTTTATTCTACAGAAGACTACTTCCTTTATTTACTAACAATTTGTATGAATGTTTATTCTACAGAAGACATCTTCTTTTATTTGCTAACAATTTGTATGAATGTTTATTCTACAGAAGACTTCTTCCTTTATTTACTAACAATTTGTATGAATGTTTATTCTACAGAAGACATCTTCTTTTATTTGCTAACAATTTGTATGAATGTTTATTCTACAGAAGACTTCTTCCTTTATTTACTAACAATTTGTATGAATGTTTATTCTACAGAAGACATCTTCTTTTATTTGCTAACAATTTGTATGAATGTTTATTCTACAGAAGACTTCTGCCTTTATTTACTAACAATTTGTATGAATGTTTATTCTACAGAAGACTTCTTCCTTTATTTACTAACAATTTGTATGAATGTTTATTCTACAGAAGACTTCTTCCTTTATTTACTCACAATTTGTATGAATGTGTATTCTACAGAAGACTTCTTCCTTTATTTACTAACAATTTGTATGAATGTTTATTCTACAGAACACTTCTTCCTTTATTTACTAACAATTTGTATGAATGTTTATTCTACAGAAGACTTCTTCCTTTATTTACTAACAATTTGTATGAATGTTTATTCTACAGAAGACATCTTCTTTTATTTGCTAACAATTTGTATGAATGTTTATTCTACAGAAGACTTCTTCCTTTATTTACTAACAATTTGTATGAATGTTTATTCTACAGAACACTTCTTCCTTTATTTACTAACAATTTGTATGAATGTTTATTCTACAGAAGACTTCTTCCTTTATTTACTAACAATTTGTATGAATGTTTATTCTACAGAAGACATATTCTTTTATTTGCTAACAATTTGTATGAATGTTTATTCTACAGAAGACTTCTTCCTTTATTTACTAACAATTTGTATGAATGTTTATTCTACAGAAGACTTCTTCCTTTATTTACTAACAATTTGTATGAATGTTTATTCTACAGAAGACTTCTTCCTTTATTTAGTAACAATTTGTATGAATGTTTATTCTACAGAAGACTTCTTCCTTTATTTACTAACAATTTTTATGAATGTTTATTCTGCAGAAGATTTCTTCCTTTATTTACTAACAATTTGTATGCAATTTGATAGCAATAGATTACCAGCGATAATGCGCCACCTATCGGGATAAATAAGTAGTGTGTCTCCTCATTAGGAGGCAACATGTGTGGTCTTTTAGTTCTACCCAAACTATGCACTTGTCATATAGGTTCTAGTAAGCGGATAAAAATATTTAGATAATTCTTTTTACCCGACTACGATTGAAGCAAAAAGAGGGTTATGATTTTTACAGGCTATATATATAAGTATATCCAAACCCCTTCGAGTTTGGAGATTTACGAGAACGAGAAAGAAAGATGAAAATTAGGTCTCCCCACAAACTTGTGCTAAATCAACATGTAACAACTACTTAAATGGAAAAAAGAAAGAAAAAGAAATGAATACTTATTCAGGCACGTTGGGCATTTTTCGTAGAAACATTCTACGGAAAATGCTCAATTGGTAATTTTTTTTATTAATGTTCTACAATATCTTACCTGCAGTTAGGACATGCGCAGGCGCCGCACACACAGGCGACGCGCGGGTTGTTCGACAGCAAGTCTCGCGGCGCGTCAGACAGCCATCGGCGGGCTCGCTGCCGTTGGTCGCAGTGTGTGTCGTCCCAACCACCGGAGGTTATCTACAAATTTGTTTAGGTTAGGTTAGGTTATCATGAGGCAAGAAGTTATATGAAATATCGGGACTTCTCGCGAATTATATCTTGGAACTTACTATGTCTGCCGTCAAAAACCGTCAGTTCAACAAATTGGCAGTAGCAGAACATCTTGAGTCGGGTACCAATCACTGGATTGAGCTTCATAAACCCAAAGTCCTCTCCACTGATCGTCACTACTATTCACGGATTGTGCGTGAAGCCATTGAAATAAAAAAATATAAAAATTTCAATAGGTAAGATGGATTCAAACTATCCGGCACGTGGAATCCAGTGATTAAGATACTAAAACCAAAAAACACAGTGCCGTTAAAAACTGACATAGTGAGTGTGGTGTGTCGCCAGCCTAACCGTTCATAATAAGTGTAATTAATTGGAACATTTTTGACCGCCTACCCACGTAGGCGGTCAAAAATGTTCCCCGCATACCTCTCGACGCTCGAAGATTAGTCAAGTCGTGACCACGGGTGCTGCAACGCATCCGAAACGTCGGCAGAAATAGTAAGTTCCAAAATATTATTCGCGAGAAGTCCCGATATCTTGTATAATTATGAATTCCGCGGTAGCCTAGTGGTATGGGTAATGGACTGCTGAGACGAGGTCTCGGGTTCGATCCCAGTACCATGGCACACACCAATGACTTTTCGATGCTTTTCGAAGTTATGTGTGTATTTATCGCAGGTTTATAAGTGCCCGGTTAATGGCAATAGGCTCGCCACCTATTACATTGGGACCTAAACATAAACGCGAAATGTGGGTGCTAGCACCTCTGCCTACCCCTTCGGGGATATATATAGGCGTGAGTTTATGTTATGTTTATGTTTATGTTTATGCTTTATTGTGAAACATACATTTTTAGGTATCTGTGGAAAAAATACGGGACGCGTCGGCAGAAACAAATCAATCAATCAATGATAGATCATATTAAATTAAATATGGACTCAAAGGGCTGATCAATTAATCACGCCAGGTGATTAGTTGATCAGCCCTTTTCTTGCTATGAAAACGATGGGGTTGCCGAGTCGAAATTCGTGATGGTCGGCTCCTCAGACGAAGAATACCCTTACCTTTCTCTTAAAAATCTAAACCCCTTCGAGTGACAAATGGTACCGAAAGGATTTGGAGATTTAAGAGAACGAGATAGAAAAATGAAGGAAGATGTTCTCCCCACAAAGTGTGATGAGTCAACCTGTTACTTAGAAGAAAAAAGAAAAAACATTTTGTGCAATGCTAATTTTGGTAGGTGCGATTTGGGCATTTTTTACTACAAATAGGGTTTAAAGAATTTATTCTCAAAAAGACATACACAGTGACTGCCATGAGAACATAACAATAAATAAGTACTTAAATAGGTCACCGATACGACTAAAGAGGGGTACTCATTTGGCGGTTTCGATCTAAAATGTATGTTTGCCTGATTAGGTTTCAATTTAGTATATAGGCTGACAGTTGAGACTTAAAAGCGCTAAACGAGTTTACATTTTTTATTTCAGACGGAAGACCATTATATATTTGTGCTCCTTCATAGGTAATACTCTTTTTTGCGTAATTTGTACGTACATATAAATACATAAGTCAAACTTACAACACTTTTTGTTTTTCTTTTATTTTTCGTCCGGGGTTAAAGATGTAATTCGCGATGGCCGCCTCCACAGGCGAAGAATATCCTTTTCCTTTCTCTTACGTGTCCAAAGTCCTCGGATAATAAAGGTATTCGGAGATACTTTGGAAACGTAAAAGAACCAAAAAGAAAGATGACTACTCTTTTTTGCGTAATTTGTACGTACATATAAATACATAAGTCAAACTTACAACACTTTTTGTTTTTCTTTTATTTTTCGTCCGGGGTTAAAGATGTAATTCGCGATGGCCGCCTCCACAGGCGAAGAATATCCTTTTCCTTTCTCTTACGTGTCCAAAGTCCTCGGATAATAAGGAATTCGGAGATACTTTGGAAACGTAAAAGAACCAAAAAGAAAGATGACTACTCTTTTTTGCATAATTTGTACGTACACAAGACAAAACGATAGCCTGTCTAGTGATATAAGTATTATACATATCTTTATATTGATTTTGGCAAGCAGAAAATGTCACCAGTATGTTCTACATTGTGTGTGTAACAATAATTCGTTTCCTCACTCACACACACTTACACACTTGCAAATTACAATTGATTCAAAACCATTCGTATTTATTTATCATCCATCAGTTAATTACTTACCTATTAAGGGAATGTTGAGGTAACATCACAAAAGTATCTTGATATTTTAGTTATAATTTTATAGCAAGTTAAATCAGTAGTATTTTTATTATTACTGAGCGAGTATTGTTGCACACACATTGCATGAATGTTTCTCGTATTGGAATTTATGCTACCCTCATTCTCATGATTAAAATAACATGATAATTTTATTTTTATCTGTCAACAATTGGATGCGTTGTGCTTTCCACACGGTTAATTAACAACTTTTTTATTTATTGTTTTTTATTTATAAAAATGAATCAACAACTTACAACTATTATGAGAGCGCATATTATTACTTTGCATGAGCAAAATATTTGAATACATGAAATATCTCGAAAATTGAACATATCGGTAAGTAGTGTTTTCTGCAATTTATTATTATGAAAGTTATTTGATCTTATAATCATCATCATCCTGGAGAATATATATATATATATCTCCCAATACTAATAATAAACAAAAATATATAAGTAGGCATATAAAATTTACAGAATTTTAACAAGGAATTTTATTACTTTTTTTCCATTACAGAGCAGCGGTGGGTGCCCCGATATGGCGATTCAGGCACAAGAGACCGTCTTTCCCCAAAGCCTTTGCCTACACCGATGCGTGTTCTTTGCATAAAGAGGTGGTTGAAAAACATATTCAAAGCCCCTTCCACCCGTGTTATGGCCACCAAACACCATGTTACATTGCAAACAGTAAGGAACCATCTTCGGGCAGCTGGGATGGGCAAGAAAATATTTAACGTGGGATCTTCATCGTCGAAGTAGGTTTAGGTTTGCCAGGGGATATTAAAATTTTGACTGGTGCAACAATATAGTAATATTTAGTGATGAAAAATATTTTAAATCAGACAGGGATGGACGCAAAATTTTATGGAAAAAAACAGGTGAGCGATATTGCCAAAAAAAATATTCTACCGTGCAGGTCTAGTGGTCATATTACTTGAATTATTTCTGTTTAATTATATTGCAAATCTGAATTTTAGTGGTTTCAATTATACTTGGTATATATACTTCGGTATAGGTAACTTGGAATAATTAAAACCACTATATACTATCTAATATATAGGCAAATTTAAGCAAATAAATGACTATTATTATCTATAAGTATTATTTTATAATTCACATTTATAATAAAAGTTGGAATTTATTGCGCCATTTCTTCTCCACTAGTGCTTAGGAACTAAAAGATGTAGGTAATTATGTGGCATCATTTTGAGAAATAAAAAAATTGAACTGAAAATAAGTGAGTGATGTTATTGTTAACGAAATGAGAAGTTATTATATTTGCATATAGTATAATTTCTAAACGTTAACATGGTGATTCACTACACTTTAGTTACTGAAAGTTAATTAGTTTACCTGCGTCCATGCTTGTCTGATTTAAACATCCAGAGGGATAATATTGAATAACCTATTTATTATATAAAGAATGTGTAATGTATAAACCTAAACCTGTTGCACTCGGCTACGACCACGTGGATTTCAATTATCCCGAACAATAGTATATGACTATTCTTAGGTCTACTAAATACTATTTAGCAAAAATGTTTATCAAAATCTGTCTAACTGTTTAGAAGGAGTTTAGTTACAAAAATTGTGACATATATATATATGTAATTCTACGACACAACACAATTAAATTATTTATTTACTGAACAATCTTACTTTATTATTATATCATTGAAACAATGATGTTGTTTTATTTTCCATATTATTTTTGAGACTACGGAACACTAAGTATAAACGACAACTGTATGGTTCCTTAGTATAACAAACAAAATAAAAAACAAAAACAAAACTATTTTTTTAATCAAAACTACTACATCAATACAGTTGCGGTTCGAACTCGCTACCTTTATAATGCCATTACGCCTATAATACCACTCAACTGCGTGAGCCTGTGTTAGTTTAATGAAATTTACCTTCCCATTCGATGGTAGGCAAATCACTCACTAACACATATTCAATCGTTCACGATTCATGATCGTGCACACTGGCACACATAAACATAATACACTAATACGCCTGTAACGATGACGCACACATGTGACTTCAAAGCAATGGAGTTATTGTTTTTGACTGTTCACACACATATGTAAAACATACGGGTGTTTCCACTTGACCCAGATGATAAATAGATTTTATTAGATGGATAGGCTAACGTTTTTGTCTTGTGTACATATAAATACATAAGTCAAACTTACAACACTTTTTGTTTTTCTTTTATTTTTCGTCCGGGGTTAAAAAGATGTAATTCGCGATGGCCGCCTCCACAGGCGAAGAATATCCTTTTCCTTTCTCTTACGTGTCCAAAGTCCTCGGATAATAAAGGGATTCGGAGATACTTTGGAAACGTAAAAGAACCAAAAAGAAAGATGACTACTCTTTTTTGCGTAATTTGTACGTACATATAAATACATAAGTCAAACTTACAACACTTTTTGTTTTTCTTTTATTTTTCGTCCGGGGTTAAAGATGTAATTCGCGATGGCCGCCTCCACAGGCGAAGAATATCCTTTTCCTTTCTCTTACGTGTCCAAAGTCCTCGGATAATAAAGGAATTCGGAGATACTTTGGAAACGTAAAAGAACCAAAAAGAAAGATGCAGAAAGATGCTCCCCTCACAAACGTGTGATGAATCAACCTGTAACTGCTACGTAGAAGGCCAAAGGGAAAGAACCGTTTTTATGAAGTGAACATTACTATAGGCGCTTTTGGGCAATTTTTATAGAATACTCTTCACCTCTAGAGACAGATTATGACAATTGAATTATAACACCTTTTTGAATTGTCAAAATCTGTGAATATAGGCGAAGAATGTTCTACGAAAAAAGCCCAAAAAGCGGAATATAAATAGAACACGCACACATGCAGGCAGGCATGAACGCATGCACGCACGCACGCACAAATCACCCTAAAGTTGACTGGAAGAAAATGCCCGTGGCATTAGTTCCGCCTTTATATATTTATTTTATATTTTTGTGAATAATATTAAAGAAATAAATGCTTAGTCACCTGAATCTCAACGGGCAGCTTCTTCTTAAACTCTTCACTACACCTATGACTAGGGTCTTCACTATTGGTTTCGTCCTCCCCAACGGCGGGGGCGAGCGGTGGGGGCGAGTCGGCGTGAGGGGGCGATGCAGCTTCGCGTATTGCCTGGCTACGGACTAGTTGTTTCGATTTGAAGCTCTGAAAATATGAGATAAACAGTTCTAGAATGTGCACATATACACATAAGCCACCAGACTATCAACTTGACCTCTACGGCTCGGTTCATAAGTGGGAGCTGAGAATTGTCGATAATCCCATACCCACTGGCAGTATGAGGTCGCTCAGTCTCAGTAGAGATTTACGCTATGGGTGTTCTTCCGTTTGAATGTGTGGCTGTTTGACTAGCTGATTTTTGCACTTTATATGCTGCAAAAATCAGCTAGTCCAACAGCCTTTCTGACGGCATATCATGGTTATGTTGCACCTCTCTTAAGGTATGGTATCATGTTTGGGGCAATTCTACCGACAACGAAACGGCATTTGTGGCACAGAAGAGGTGTATAAGGTCTTTTTGCCATTTAAAACCGACAGACAGCTGTAAACCACACTTCTCCCAATTAAAGGTATTAACACAACCATGTATCTACATTCTGGAAGTGATATTATTTGTTCGTAAAAATATGCATCTGTTTACAACATTAAATAGTAAGAGAAAAAATTTAACAAAAGCATACCATCAAACAAGACTACTTTAATAAATAGTAGTTTTTTATGTATGGCTCCACGAATTTACAATAAATTACCGAAAAGAATTATGGAGCTTGCGGAACTCAGTGTGTATAAAAAAGAAATTGAGAATATTTTATTAAGCAAATGTTATTACACGATAAATGGTTATTTAAATGACAAAATACTAGATTTGAAGCAAATTATAAAATTCAATTATAACTCAACAACAATATAGGTAAATATTTGTTATTGACTAATTTAATGTTATTATGTTGCATGAATTAGATTATTTAGTATGTTTAACATCAAAATACTGACATGTATAATTTTGACATGAAAAATTTCATCTATTCATAACTCCTAATTAAAATTTGTTAATTTTATTTTTATTGTTATAACATGTGACATTATTGCATGCTAATCAAACTCAAATGTATTGCTTGTAACATCTTTATATCGCAAAAAATAAATTGAATTGAATTGAATGTGATCAGAATTACGCCCACGGTTTTATTCTATCATTGCTCCGCTCGCCATGGGCAGGGAATTTATCCTTTTATGTATTTAAATATAAAGGTCATCAGGTGTGAGAACGGAGACAATATCATTTTGTAAGATTTCTCATGTTGTAAGAGGTTGTAAGAGGCGACTAACGGAAAAAAAAGCAGACGACTTCACGGCAGGAGAAGGAAAACTTGAAATAAAACCCTGTACCAACCCATCTATCTACCCAGCGTGGAAATATTTTTTTTTTGGTCAAAGTCTCCCAACATTGAGAGAGGCCTTGATTTTTTTTAATACATCTTAGGTGGCAGACAAGCACATGGCCCACCTGATGGAAAGTGGTTACCATGACCTATGAACGTGTGTAACACCAGTGAGTGAGCTCTGGCTACCCTACTCTCCACCGGGAACACAACACGAAGTTATTATAACCGCGGTATTCCGTAGGGCGGAGGTACTTCCCCAGTCGGACAGCTCAATTGGGTGGAAATACCGCCGTGTCCTACCTCCTCAAAAAATTTTGATTGATTGATCATCAAGTGTACTCTAGAAGTAACATCGCAACACGCGCGTACGCAAGCGGGCATCTGTTTCGCGCAAATCGTACCTATGTAATTTTGCACGAAATTTATTCAGTATTGTTTAAATTAAAGGTATTTTTAATTTGTTTATTTTTACATTATTCAAATTTATTATACAAATGATTTACATGAGACTGACGAGAGGAGTTCTATCAAATACATAGTTTTTACACCTTCACCATTAAGCTTAACACAGTGATTTAACATTGCGTTCTGTTACGTGCAAATCGTGTGTATTTTTTAGATCAATATCTTTTTACACGAATAAGGATGCGTGTAAACGATACAGAACGAATTTTAAAAAGATAACGATTAGACGAACAGCTATCGACTCAATAAAGAAGACACTTACCCGGCTTCTGTTCAGTTGACTGGTGTTCTCCTCGGAGCTGCTGTTCTTGTCTACGTCTGCGTTCTCCATTGCTTACGATATTACACTGAAAATACACGCAGTTGTTAGGTTATTAGGTATATCCTTAATAGGAATACCTAGGGTCACTGACAGCACTCGAACCCATCGGATGGGATGCCCAAAGGCTCAGAGAAGCTCTGGTGTCGAGGTTGGAAGATCAGAAGTAGTTCCGAGAAAGTCAACATTTCAACAGATTGCGATCAAACACGCATAAGATATTAAGGACGACATTCCCGAGTAGGACTAGAGAGATCGGTAGAGATGGCCCTGGGTCAGACGGAGTGAGGGATATGCCTGTCAATCTCACCTCCCACAACAACGACCCAAAGACGGCGTGCGTTTTAGTTGGTTCAAGTCCGACATAACCATAACCTCCCCCACCGGCTTCGGTTGTGTTCCGTGGGGATTTTGCGCACATAAAAAGGACGTTGTAGTTTATACATCCATCGCGCAGACAAGAATTAAAAAAAAATTGATTCGGTAATTGTTAAAAAAAATTACCACTTAGGCGGCAGACAAGCATACGGCCCACCTGATGGAATGTGGTTACCGTGGCCTAAGGACGTGTGTAACACCAGAGGAGCCACACTCTCACTGCCGACCCTGCAAGCTCAGAGTTTCTGTGCCGTCAGTGTAGAAGACAAAGCATGACAAGCCTTTAGTCTTCCCACTGATAGCACAAATTCTCCAGTGAGCTCTGGCTACCCTACTCACCGCTGGGAACACAACACGAAGTTATTATGGGCGCGGTATTCTGTGGAGCGGAGGAACTTCCCCAGTCGGACTGCTCAATTGGGCTCCGTTAATACGTATAACAATAACATAATTCAATAATTTTTATCTCCAATTTAAAGACACGACAAGGCACTCTAAAATTATATAATAATATAAGTAGAATCATCGCAAAACTATTAATAAAATAATTATTATAATATTATATTTAGTAAAATATGAGCAATACGTACCTTCAATCAATCACTCGATAAAATGACACGTCTAAAACACAGGTATTTCGTACAAATACAAAGGGGGAAATTATTACTTAGCTATTAAAGATATTGGACCAACACAGTGTCTACTCTAATTAGAAGGCAACTATTTTTTTATTACTTTTTAATACTACATCCATTAAAGCCTCGTTAGTCAAATACTCTTTTCGAAATTATCAAATTTTTCGCGCTCTTAAGTTGGTAACTATATAGAACACAATATTCTGATGTTGGTAAGCTCGTTTTTCTTTTTGATTTTTAGTTTTTTTAACGGTTTTTTTGGTTGCGCTCGTGGACGGTGAATGACGGAGTGCATTTTTTTTTAATTGATTATTGCAATATGGCGGAAAATTTTAGGGAAGTGATGAGTTTTAGAGGTGGCTGGTTCACTCTGATAGGCGCCATCCATCTGTAACAATGATACATTACTATTAGAAACTGCAGATGTTTTTATATAGGACACGTCAAACAGACTTCGTCCCGCCCGATGGTAACCTGAAGGCAAAGTCTTAGAAAAGAGGGCCACCATTACATGCATATACCGTGTACAATGGTGGCCCTCGGCTTGATGGCCTCATTATGTGCTTTTTCACGCCCCGCTTAAAGAACCCGGGATTGTAGAAAAAGGAAACACGTGAGCTGGTAAATAGTTCCAGGTCTCAGTGGTGCAGCAAAGGAAAGAGTCTTAGAACCGCTTGGTACTTTTTTTTTATACCCCTTAGGTGGCAGACAAGCACACGGAGGTAGGACACGGCGGTATTTCCGCCCAATTGAACAGTCCGAGCAGTGTGCTTGTCTGCCACTTAAGTGGTATATAAAAAAAACGGCCCACCTGATGGAAAGTGGTTACCGTGACCTATGGACGTTTGTAACACCAGAGGAGTGACAGTCGCGTTGCCAACCCTGTAAGCACAGAGCCTCTGTGCCGTCAGTGTAGAAGACAAAGCAGGACAAGCCTTTAGTCTTCCCACTGACAGCACAAATTCTCCAATGAGCTCTGGATATTCTGCACCATCATAGGGATAGGCAGAAATGTATTATGGTGTCCACTTTTGGTAATATCTCCGGGTCTACTCAACTAATTGCAATCAAATATACGGTAGATTTTAAGTAGACAGCCTCGTTGGCGCGACAGTAGTAAACGCAGCCGCTACGCAGAAGGCGCGGGTTCGATCTCCGCTCTCCGGCTATAGACATGCTGCGTAATACATACATACATATAATCACGCCTTTATCCCCGGAGGGTTAGGTAGAGGTGTTTTAACACCAACATTTCAACAATCATTGAATTCGGTCCCACGTAATAGGGACTGAGCTTATTGCCGTATTCCGGGCACTATTGTGGACTTAAGCCATTCATCTGAGGCTAAGTCTGGGCTGTATATATCTGTCTGATGTTAAACAGCCCTATCCATAGATGCGTAATAAGGGGCAAGATTTTTAAGGTATGTTCCTAGAGTTCTAGGAACCGCCCCGGCCTGGGGGTGACAGGTGGAGCCGCCTGTCACCCTGGCAGAAGCAGGCCGCGGCGGTGGCGCGCGTGGCGCGACTCCCCGTTTCCGGGGACGAGTTGGGGACTCTGTAGTCCCCACACCCGAGAAGAGGGCCAGATCGTGAGAGATGGCCCTGGGTCAGCCGGGGTGCGAGGGATATGCCTGTCAACCTCACCTTCGGCAACCAAAGCGACCCACAGGCGGCGTGCGTTTTAGTCGGTTCGAGTCCGACATAACCTCCTCCACCGACTCCGGTGGGGAGGTATCCGTGGGGATTTTGCGCACGTAAAAAAAAAAAAAGAGTTCTAGGAACAGCAACAATTGTCAAAAATCGTACAATAATCCAGACAGTTCCACGATTTTCCTTCTTCCTACAGCCCCGGGTCCTTTAAGTAGGACGTGAAAACGTATATGATGAGGCCGTCAAGTTGAATGTCACCATTGTCACACGGTATGTGTAAGTAATGGTGACTCTCTTTTCTGAGACTTTGCCTTCAGCTTACCATCAGGCAAAGCGAACTCTAATTGACGTGTCCTATTATAAAAAAAACAGTTCAAAGGATGAACCAACAAATATCTTGCGCCCTACCTTCCCTCACAACCCCATAAAGGCAAAGGTTCCACCATGAGTCATAAGACGCATAGTCTGAACTTGCAAGGGCAATGGGTCACGGCTGTTTTATAGTGTCATGCGTTTCCATTATCACGCGGCAACAATGTTTTTTTATACCATTTAGGTGGCAGACAAGCACACCTAATGGAAAGTGGTCACCGTGGCCTATAGAACTGTACAAAACCAAGAGTCAAAGAAATTGTAAATAGGCCATTAGACAAGGTCATCAGATGCTTCCCAATACTGTTTAATAAGTTTGCGTGTTCTGGAAAAATATTCCTTGCATAATAAAATGGCCGCGTGGTTCTCGGCAGATGGCCGCGTCGTTTCCGGCAGAGTAGAATTTGGACCACCCTATCTCTTCCCATGTGGTGTCGTACAAGGCGACTAAGGGATAGGGTTGTTTAACATCGGACAAATATATACAGCTCAGCCTCAGTCTCAGATGCATGGCTTGAGTCAAAAATAGTGCCTGGAAGATGGTAATGATTAGTGAAATGTGGGTGTTAATTCATTGTTTATTGTTTTAAGTAAAAATTAAGCCATATGGTCAGGAACTTTTATTGCATTAAGCTAATACCGATGACAATTATACGTCTAAATAGAATAAATCTACGTATCCGTAAAGATTCCGATATTTAATTATAAATTCAATCCAGAATTGACGCATACGTCAATATTAAATATTCTCGTGCCGTACGACGCAATGGATTCGTACGTAAGACGGTTCGATAATTCTGAATGATTGCTGTTTCTTTACGGCTTACATAACCGGGGGGCGTTGATGGTACCGGCTTTTTATATTACTCAGGTGGGGGATAAGCCGGCGGCTTGTTTTATGACAAGCAGCTTAGGTAAAAGTGCTATAACTAAAGTAAATAATGTATGGCGTGGCAATAGAGCGTCGATTACTATGTTAAGGGTCGCAGGTTCAATTTCACGCAGTGCAAAAAATTGCCAATATAATTTTACTAGCTGACGCACTCTGGCTTCCTCTGTGGCATATTTTAAAACCTCATATCACTCGTAAGTTTTTAGTCTTGAAAATAATATACGGAAATCTGCCGGATTTCTCGACATTTATGATCACTGCTTCGCTCCCTTAAGTAGTAACGTGATGATATATAGCCTAAAACCTTCGTCGATAAACGGGCTATTTAACATACAATTTTTTTTCAAATCGGACAAGTAGGTTAAGATTAGTGCGTTCAAACAAACAGACAAACTCTTCAGCTTTAAAACATTGGTATGTTAAAACACTCAAACCTAACATAAAATCAATAGCAGATATTATAAATAGATCGAAACCTACAAAACTAGTATTGCTTCAATGCAACAACCGGGTCACCTGGAGCCAGCCCCTCCCGTTGCACCGGGCGTGGTGCAGGTGACCTATATGCGCGGCTGTCGACCCCTCCCGGGTACACTCGCGAGGCCGGGACTGACCTACTGAACTATTGGGATGGGAGCCCGCTCAGTTCTTTGTCAAGGATGATATTGGTTTCAATTTGTGACGTTATTTTAGAAAAAAAACCATATGCTTTAATGACATTTTAAAGCATTTAGTATGCTAACTATACAAGTCGATTAAGTTCGAATTCCGCGTGAACAGATTCAAGAATTTTCCTATATAGCAATGAAAAGTTTTTTAGTTTAGTAGTTTTGGTAACATTGATGCTGTATTCGGTAATTGAATATAAGTTTCTTTTTCCGTGTTGTGAAGGAGCTTTCTTTTTTTTTTTACGTGCGCAAAATCCCCACGGATACCTCTCCACCGGAGTCGGTGGGAGAGACTAAAACGCACGCCGCCTGCGTGTCGTTCTGGTTGCCGAAGGTGAGGTTGACAGGCATATCCCTCGCACTCCGGCCGACCCAGGGCCATCTCTCACGATCTGGCCCTCTTCTCGGGTGTGGGGACTATACAGTCCCCAACTCGACCCCGGAAACGACCACCGCCGCGGCCTGCTTCTGCCAGGGTGACAGACGGCCGTCGGCCGACGGTCGTTCATCGACCTCCGACGCCCGAGTTGCCTTCGTACGCGGGCAGCTTGGCTTGCGATCCTTCGTCGCTCCCGCTGCCGGGTGTTGTGAAGGAGTAAGAATACAAGCATCACCACCCCTTCTCATTCAATAGGCGTCGTATGAGGCGACTGAGGGAAAAATACGCAGACGATATCACGAAAGAGGCAAACTGAAAATAAAACCCTGTACCAACCCGGCTGGCCAGCGTGGAAACAGTAGGCCAAAGCCTCCCGACATTGGGAGAGGCCTATGTCCAGCAATGGACTGTGATAGACGAATAGATTGTATTATTATAATGTAATAACTGAAAGCATTGGTAGCTTAGTGGTTATAGAGTCGGCCTTACGATCGGCAGGTTCCAGGTTCGAAACCTGGCCAATACACTACCAACGTAACAATCACAATAAGCTCAAAATGAAGTATAGGAGGGAGTTACACCTGGCCACTGTTCTTTTTGGAATTATAAAGACAGGCAAACCTTTCTACCTGTACTCGAAACTGTAATGGCTCAATGAAAGCAGTCGGTACTTGACAAGGGCATCGCGCATGAACCTGCATGTACCGAAACATAGAACAGCGGCATTTCAGGGTGGTTTCAGATATCGTGCAATTAAGATATGGAATAATATTCCTCCGCCACTGAGAAGGCTTGCCGGAGTCCATGGTTTTCGCGTAAGGTACAAAAATATCCTTCTCAGTGTCCAGAAATCTAGTCGATAATTAGGCTTGGTATGTATTTACTCAGTACGGTTGCGGGTCGCCCTGGGGTGCTAATAATGCTTGCTGTTGTTTTGTTTGAATTTATAAACGTATTTTCTTTCTTTCTTTCTTTTCTTTCAACGTGAATCCACTGCTAGCACAAGCAATTGAGCTTAGTTGGAGGGGTCAGAGGGAACATTAGTAATAGCGGTTGCCAATATGTCTTTAAAAAAATACTTACAGGTACTCCCGTTAACCTCTCCAGATAACTTAAATTGTTTGTGTTAGTGTGATAGCCTGGACTCGAACCCGTAAACCTCTCGATCTTTAAACCGATTCCTTAACCACTAAGCTACCGACTATATAGAAAGAAAGAAAGAGAGAAAGAAAGAAAGAAAGAAAGAAAGAAAGAAAGAAAGAAAGAGAGAAAGAATGAAAGAAAAAAAGAAAATATTTTATTTGCGACCACACACAATGCATATACTTCAACTATAACCTACAAGACACACCTCTTCATACCCTTTTATCATATTACAGATGTGAATATATTATCTTTTACACGTGCCTCATAAAGACCTTACACCATAAACAGTATAGCCTTGGAGTGATTCATATCGGGACCTTCACCTTGCTATAACTTATGTAGGTAGGCAGGAGTGGTGCGGCGAGACGCGGCCGCGAATATTTTCGACTCAAGGTGAATGGTGAGAAACCGTGGGGAATAGCGAAAAAGTATGGCGATTTCTTTTAAAGATTATACATTACAAGGTATAGCTAGCCTTGACAGCCTCTGTGGCGTGGTGGTAGTTAACGCGAAGACGCGAGTTCGATCCCCGCTCAGTGTAAATATTTGTATCCATGAATATGGTTATTTGCATTGGTCTGGTCGTGACGCCAGACTTAGCCTCAGACGCATAGCTTGAGTCAACAATAGTACCCGGAATACGGCAATAGGCTCACCCCCTATTACGTGAGACCGAATACAATGATTGGTGAAATGTGGGTGTTAATTCACCTCTGCCTAACCTTCAGGGGATAAAGGCGTGATTATATGTCTGTATGTCATGTCTGGTCGTGACGCACAGTTAGGTATGATAGGAACTTCATCCCTCGTACGCTTAAGCTGTGGAATAAACTCCCTGCCGTGGTTTTCGCAAGCGACTACACTATGGGGTTCTTCAAGAAGGGTATTAGGAGGTTCTTACATGGTCGGTGACGCGAGTGTGTTGCACATTTCCATAGGCCCTGGTTTAATAGTGTTCTGATAAGCTCTTCCAATTAGTCCCACCCTCTCCTTTCCTACACAGGACAACACGTGCAGGTCTTAGTTGTCACCAGCACACGGTGCAGAACATCCGATCAAGAACCAAGCGGTTCGGAGACTCTTTCCTCTGTCGCACTATTAAGGCCTGGAATTCATTACCAGCTCACGTGTTTCCTTCTTCCTACAGTCCCGGGTCCTTTAAGCGGGGCGTGAAAAATCATATGATGAGACCGTCAAGCTGAGTGTCACCATTGTCACACGGTATGTGTAAGTAATGGTGACCCTCTTGTCTGAGACTTTGCCTTCAGCTTACCATCAGGCAAGGCGAAGTCTAATTGACGTGTTATATATATTAATAAAAAATAAAAAATACACTGGCCGACCCAGGGCCGTCTCTCTCGATCTGGCCCTCCTTGGGAGGAAATGTGTTCTATACAAAAAAAAGAAAATTGGTCACGGTAACTTTCCATCAGATGGACCGTGTGATTTTCTGCCACCTAAGTTGTATAAAAAAACACTTTTCATCAGGTGGGCCATGTGCTTCTCTGCCACCTAAGTGGTATAAAAAAAGCACGTTAAGCCGTCACTCCTGGTTGCCATACGAACATCTATGGCAGTGGTTACGGGTAGTTGGAGCACTAACAATACTAACAGCTGGTCTAACTGCAATGCTTCGGTATTTTTTTTTTATATAGGACACGTCAATTGGACTTCGCCTTGCCTGATGGGAAGCTGAAGGCAAAATCCCAGAAAAGAGGGTCACCTTTACTTACACATACCGTGTGACAAAAAAAAATCGCATGAAATGGCAGTCGCTTCACGGAAAATATCAAAGTTCACCCAAACCCGCAGTTAGTCTGGTAAAGCGGACCCCAGACTCTGAGGTGAAAGCTTCGGATGCTACTGGGAGTAAGGCCAGGATGAAGAAGAAGGTATTGCTTGCAGGTTTTTCTGCGTTTAGATCTGTTGCATTTTCGCAACCTATATTATTATTACTTATGTTGAACACACTAGCAGCCATTAGGCTGATGCGTGTGTGTCTCATGATTCGGAGATTTTGTCAAGTCTGTTTTTGAAACTATTAACACTGGGTGCCAAAACAACATTTTCAGGTAGGCTGTTCCACTCTCTAACGACACGGTTACATAGATTTAGTGGGTGACCCCTCAGGTGCTTGTTCTCGTTGAGGCTCCTTTTTTTTTATACCACTTATGTGGCCGACAAGCGCACGGCAGATCCGATGGAAAGTGGTTACCGTGGCCTATGGACGTATGTAACACCAGAGAAGCCACACTCGCGCTGCCGACCCTGTAAGCACAGAGTTTCTGTGCCGTCAGTGTAGAGGACAAAGCAGTACAAGCCATTAGTCATCCCACTGACAGCACAAAAATCTCCAGTGAGCTCTGGCTACCATACTCAACGCTGGGAACACAACACGAAGTTATTATAACCGCGGTATTCTGTAGGGCGGAGGTACTTCCACAGTCGGACTGCTCAATTGGGCGGAAATACCGCCGTGTCCTACCTCCTACGATCCTACCTAATGCAGAAAAAGTCTTTGTTTGTCCTAATACTAACTGCCAGTGGGGACGCCATTATCCGGACTGGTGATCAGCCCTTCTGTGCGGGCCCTATGTAACGACCGCTATTGGTATTCGTATGAAAAACGGATTAGACGGCTTAATGTGCTCTCCAAAGCACGGCAAAACCTATAGAAAAGCAAATAGACCACTGAATTCAAATCACTGTCCCGTAATGTACAGAATCCCCGTCTCATCTGAAGGGTGTCGTAAGAGGCGACTAATGGCAAAATACGCAGACGATATCACTGCAAAAGAAGGAATATTCGAAATAAAACCCTGTACCAACACGTCTGGCCAGTGTGGAGACGGTAGACCAAAGCCTCCCAACATTGGACTGCGATAGGCTTATTAATTCTGAAAATCTAAATTCTAAAAATGGTCTGGGTGTTTCTATGTATAATATGTATGTATTTACAAAAAAAAAAGTATTTAAGTATGTTTATCCGTATTCTAGACTCCATAACACAAGCTAGTAAAACTATGATTACCATGGGTCTAGATAGCGTTGTGTAGAATGTTGTAGAATATATATATATTATACCTCCCATGCGGTGTCGTACAAGGCGACTAAGGGATAGGGTTGTTTAACATCAGACAGATATATACAGCTCAGACTCAGGCACAGACACAAGGCTTGAGTCAACAATAGTGCTAGGAAGACGGCAATAGGCTCACCCGCTATTACGTGGGTCGAAAACAATGATTGGTGAAATGTGGGTGTTAATTCACCTCTGCCTAACCCTCCGGGGATAAAGGCGACGGTCGTGTCTCACTAATGCATAGTACGTAATTAATTAATAAAAATAATTAATTCGCGAAACGCGCCGCTCGGGCGCCGCTGCCCTACATCGCCACGATGGCTACCAACAAGGCGATCATAGTGAACGAGTTACTGGCGTTCATCCAGAATGCAGTCGACACTATGGACGAGATCAGCATCCTGCAGATCTGCAAGTCCAATTTCAAGGAAGAGGAGGTCTGCAGCGGTAAGGCGCTGCTATACCAATCGGTTGGCAAAACTGCCCAGATGCCATCTCGCAGAAGGGATGGAGGGGAACGAAGTGTGCAGGACATCATCACCCTGCTGAAGGAAACTGACCCGGATGACGTGCCAGATTTCGTCGCGAAGGAGCTGCACAAGCTTCCGCCGGTGGGATTCGACCACGTAGATGTCACAAGACTTCTCAAGGACATCACGTTCTTGAAGTCCAGCCTTGCTGATGTGTTGGCAAAATTAGAGACTTCTGATAAAACTATCAGAGGACTACAAGCGGAATTATTGCTACTCCGTAACAGTAATACAGCTAGTACGTCACATAATGTAGCCTCTAATAATGTCAACGTACGACGAGGCGCGCAGAATGCGTCATTTTGCAGTTTTGAGTCAGCAAAATTTGATTCGCCTGAGTCGCCGATGGCCGAGGAGCGTGCCGCGAACACGATCGCGCGCCCCGCCGCCCCCGCTGCCCCTTCATCGTCCGTGAAGAGGCCGAATATCACGTTGCAAGTTCCTCAGCCACGTGACTACGCAGCTGTTACGGCCAGCACCCCTACAGCCGTACCCACAAAGAGACGGCAGTGTAGTGTCATTCAATGCAACACTGCATCCGTCAAGGCGCCGGGGAAGGAGCCTTGTGATGTGGAGGACTTCAAAGTTGTTGAGAAGAAGAAGAAGTCCTCCCGCAAGAACCAGTGTGGTACTGCAGCGAGGAGCATTGAGCAGCAGTTCCGCGCAGAGGTCCCTTCGACGATGGTCTACGTATCTCGTGTACATCACAGCGTGAAGATCGTAGACGTCGCGAACTATCTCCAAAAGAAAACCGGGATGGGCTTAAGGGTGGAGAAGCTGGACTCTCGTCACAACGTGAGCTTCAACTCTTTTGTGGTGCGAGTTCCAAACAGCCACACCGCTACCATCCTGCGTCCTGACTTTTGGCCGACGGGGGTGAAGTTTCGGCGCTTCCGAGGACGCCTGCCGACACGCGACACCCCGTCCCGTGACACGTCGACGTCATTACGTGTGTTTTAGGTTAAGATATATTATATGTATTTTTAGTTTTAAGGTATATATTTATGGGCCGTAGAATAAGTTTTTAACATCCTGTAACTTTTCTATTATTGCCTGAAATAAATGATTTATTATTATTATTATTATTATATATATGTATACTATTTGCAAGCAGGACCTGCTGACTGCGTAGTAGTTGAAAGCAGAGATTTTGCATTTTCATATGAAGGTCGATACACAGCTTGCACATCTGCACATCACAAAGAAGGGTGCAGAGCGCGTGTGCAGTGCCCTAATAACCTGATAACCGGTGAAAACCGGATCGTTCGGCGAGGGCCGAGCGTCGCCGAGCTCTCCCGATTCGAGATCGGTGGTACATATTGATATTGAAGATTCAAATTACGAGTAATAAAATGGCCCTTACTAATAAAAAGTTATACAGGGTGATGTAGATGTGTATAACGCAATTTTGTATACATAATATAATACTAGGCCCAATGCAAAATAGTTCGTCTAGTCTGATATTTTCTTTATAAGATTTTTTTTAACTTCATTATTGTTGTCTATCTATATAAAATATTAAGCTGTTCTCCTATCGCATGTCGCGTTACTTATGCCCTTTTTCAATTATGAACCAATAAACTATTTAAGCTTTTCTGGTGTGGGACGCAACATGTGTCGATACCATTCCCCCTACCCATATATCTGGCACAGCTGGCTGTACCGGTGCTGCTGCAGCTTCTGCTCTTAAGCGGCGCAAATATTCCAATCTCATTGGTGATTATGAATTTGTGCCGTTTGGAGTCGAAACGTTTGGGCCGTGGGGTCCGAGCACCCGCAATCTCTTCAGGGAATTTGCGAAGCGTTTGGTCGACGGTTCTTCTCGTCACCAGAGCGCTGGCCTTTTTTAGGTCAGAGAATAAGCATTGCCATACAACGTGGCAATGCTGCCAGTCTTCTGGGAACGCTACCACAAGAGGCATGCGATGCGGAGAAATTCTACGACGCATTTTAACTTTTGTTTAATTATTCATGCTGATTGAATTATCAGCTTTTTCATATTTCATCTAGCAAGACCAATGCCGGTGTCCGCATACCTCTTCGACGACTTGTGGAAATGTACAATAAGCATTTCAATGACATTGACATCTTTGCTGCATCTTATAACCAATTCAAAAGTCATGCTAACCGTATTGTCGAACTAGGCTGGTATCCGTAAGTCTTAAAATTTTACATAGTTTCATAGTTTAATTGCTGTACTTAGGTAATATCATTATTTATAACCTGTTTCTTCGCTATTATACATTTTTGTTAATCTGTGAACAATGTTGTGGGTTATGTGTTTACATAATTCTATTATCTATTTTTTTTTTTCTAAACTGTACCATGTAACCGTTTTTTGTTCCCAATAAATAAAATAAAAAATAAAATAAATATTATTTTTTATTAATAAACATCATGTATCTAAATTAGTTCCATAGTATAGATTAGATCTCCCTTATTTATAAGGATATTGTATAAAAGTTTTTACATTTTAGATTTTTAAATTCATAGATATCCTGTTTTAAATTTGAAGAAGTTGTAAGCAAAATATTTCGTCTAATTGTTAATTGATGCAAGAGTTCCTATATCATTGAGCTAAGTAAGAATATACCTTCTTTGTACAATTTTATGGTCCATAAATTAAATTTGTAAAAGTAATTCTGTGTCATTTGTCAAGTGAGACAGCATAAGTTTTATTTAGTGTTTTGTTACTATATGGAATGCATTCATCATTCATTGTGTCTTATATGGATATGAAATAGTTACTTAATAAATTGGCACTGAAGTCAAATGAAATGCTGTGTACAGATATAAGTGGACTTCAGATTGAAAATGTTGTATAGCTTGTAGAATTATATAGTCTTTGTAATCTGATATCTGTTTCTGTACCTATTGTATTAAATAAATAAATTCTGAAAGTTTCTGTTATTTTCATTAGTTTTCACATATTGTTATGTCGTGGTCGTGAGAAGTGGCAAACCCGTGCGTGAAGAGCTTCGTAAGCGAATAGTTTGTGAGGTCGATGCTGGCAAATCAAGTTACCAAATATCTTAAGACTTGATACTTCCCAGATCTACAGTCCAATCTATCATTCAGCACTGTAAAAAGAATGGAACCACTTCTTGTTTAAAGAAAACTGGTCTACCACGCATCACGAGTGCAGCAGAAAACAGAGTCCTAAAGAAAATTATCAAAAATAATCATCGTGCTCGAACTGGAGAACTCACAGTGCAATGGAAGGATATGATTCATAAAGAGATCTCAGTTGATACTTGCAAAAGAGTCTTAAAAAGAATGGGTTACGGATTTTACACTAAGGAGAAACCACTGTTGACTGTTGTACAAAAGAAAAAGAAATTGAAGTTTGCTCGTGATCATTTAAACTGGACTTCCGATCAGTTATTTGGAGTGACGAGTCTAAATTTGAAGTGACATTCGCGATGAAAGGAAGAAAGTGATTTGGAACAAAAATGAGACATTTCATAGTGATTGTCTTTTTTTTTCTACAACTTAGGTGGCAGACAAGCGCACGGCCCACCTGATGGAAAGTGGTTACCGTGACCTATGAACGTGTGTAACACCAGTGGAGTCACATCGGTGCTGCCAACCCTGTAAGAACAGAGATGTGCCCTCAGCGCAGAACACAAAATCAGGACAAGCCTTTGGTCTTCCCACTGACAGCACAAAACTGTCCAGTAAGCTCTGGCTACCCTAACCACCACCGGGAATAAAACAAGAGATTATTATAGCCGTGGTATTTTGTAGGGAGGAGGTACTTCCCCAGTCGGACTGCTCAATTCGGACGGCAATACCGTCGTGTTCTACCTCCTCTGTCAAACGAAAACAAAAAGTGAAGATCCCGGCGTCTATTATGATATGAGGCTGCATGTCTGCACAAGGTGTTGCTAGTATGCAGTTTGTGGATGGTTCTATCAATGCTGCGAGGTATCAACACCTTTTGGATGAGAGTTTATTGCCTTCTATCTCGTCACTCAAGCATCAAGATTCCTTCATTTTTCAACATGTGCTGATTTTCAACATGTGATGGTGCTTCCTGTCATGCTGCAGCCGATCGAAACCCTAAATACCGAAATTACACTAATATTCCCTCGAACCCCTCCAGCTAAGCTAAATTGCTTGTCACGTCGGTATTACAGCCAGGATTTGAACCCGGTACCTCAAGATCATAAGGTCGACTTCTTAACCAATAAGCTGTCAACCCTTCATTCCGCCATTCTAGTTGTACGAGTTATATATCGTACATGGCACGCGCGCATCATTCACATCAGCACTTTTCTGTCGCCTTACATAAATTGTATATTTTCGCGACAGTACGCATTCACAGTTCATAATAAGCGGTACTCATCAATCCATTTTAGCATTAGTTACGGGATAGTTAAGTGAACAATAAACTCATCTCATTTTATCTATCAGTGACTTATCATTTCAAGTAACAAAGTTTTGTGTGCGCCACATTCAGCAGCGCAGACATACTTTTTCTGTTACTGTTACTGTCGCGAAAATATACAATTTATGTAAGGCGACAGAAAAGTGCTGATGTGAATGATGCGCGCGTGCCATGTACGATATATGACTCGTACACTAGTAGTGGTCATATTTTTGAAATTGGTTTATAAGACTATCAAATATACTTTACATACATGGTAATAGCCGCGTGCTTCCCGGCAGAGTAGAATTTGGACCACCCCATCTCATCCATGCAGTGTCGTACAAGGCGACTAACTGTTTACCATCAGACAGATATATACAGACCCATACTCAGCCTCAGATGCATGGCATGAGCCAACAATAGTGCCTGTAATACGACAATAAGCTCACCCTTAATACGTGGGACCGAATTCAATGATTGGTGATATGTTGGTATTAATTCACGTCTGCCTAACACTCCGGAGATAAAGGCGTGATTACATGCATGTGTGTATATACCCTATCATTTCTTTTGCTTCTATCAATCCAAAGGTTGCCTGGAAAAAAACGTTTTTAGCGATAAAGCCGCCCATTGTGCATTATAATTATTGTTAATTTGTTTTCTTATAATACTTTTATGGTGTACAATAAATAATATCTTATCTTATCTTAATTGGTTGCCAAATATATCAAATATGCAAATACAAACAGCTATGTGAAGTGTCAACATGAAATATGCGTCTGTATTCAGTAACATGGTGAGTGTTATGATGAGCTCTTCCAATTAGTCCCACCCTCCCCTTTCCTACACAGGACAACACGTGCAGGTCTTAGGTGTCACCCGCACACGGTGCAGAACATCCGATCAAGAACCAAGCGGTTCGGTGACTCTTTCCTCTGTCGCACCATTAAGGCCTGGAATTCATTACCAGCTCACGTGTTTCCTTCTTCCTACAGTCCCGGGTCCTTTAAGCGGGGCGTGAAAAAGCATATGATGAGGCCGTCAAGCTGTGTCACCATTGTCACATGGTATGTGTAAGTAATGGTGACCCTCTTGTCTGAGACTTTGCCTTCAGCTTACTATCAGGCAAGGCGACGTGTTCGATATAAAAAAAAACAAAATCACCGATATAGTAAGTATAAATAGATGGGTAATATTATTGGCAAAAATATAAGGAAAATGATCACAATATATACTTACATTATAAGTTTGTTCTATGCGTAGGTAGATAAAAGGAAGGAAGGGAGGGAGGGGGAGATTGTAATTGATTAATTTTGTTATCATGCGAAAGGAGATGAGTGTGCGGGGGCGGGGGTGTCCGCCCTAGTTTGCAATTACGAATAAATATGATACCAGTTGAATACCTTTGTAGAATGCTTCGAAAATATAAATTTTTTGGTAAGATTGGGTCTAAATTTTTTCGTATAGGAAGGTTTTTTGGGCAATGCATTGACTAAAATAAGTGATGTACAAGACGACTAAGGGATAGGGCTGTTTAACATCAGACATATATATAAACACCTCAACAAAGTCTAGGGAACAAGATGACCGCAATTTTTTTTTTTCGTGTAAATCTTGTTTTGCAAATAACTGGCAGCAAATAAATAAAAATAGAATAAAGTAGATTACAGAGTTGTTCGAAATTTAAAAATAAATTTAAATAAGTAATGATTTTCGAATATGGAGGGAAAACTTTTAAAAGTGTTTGATTGTGCAGTTTCTCTGAGGCAAAATAAAAATTATTTTTTTTGATTGTAAATAACGTTTATTATCAATAATACGTCTTTTACGTATGGTTTGTGCATTTTTGTGACTGTAGTCATCATGTCACGTCGTCATTTAAGTCGCGAAGAGATGTTAAGGGCTGTTGGTATGCTGCAAGCTGGACGAACTCAACGCGACGTAGCGGATGCTGTCAACACCCAACCAAGCGTAATTTGCAGATTATGGGCACGCTACAGGTCCACAGGGGATGTTGCCGAACGTCACAGGGGACGAAATAGGGTTACTACCCCGCGACAAGATCGTTTCTTGCAAAATTCCGCAAGGCGGCAATCCACGATTACTGCTCGTCAGTTGGTCGCAGGCCTCCAGTCTCAGCATCAAGTGGTTATTAGCGATCAAACTGTCAGAAGAAGACTACACGAAGCCAATCTTTATGCTCGCAGACCGCTTAGGGTTCCAGCTCTTCGACGTGGAAATCGAGGTCGTCGCTTATTGTGGGCTAACGCACATTTACAGTGGACCGACCATCAATGGGCACGGGTTCTGTTTTCCGACGAATCTTGCTTCGGTTTTCATCCTGATTCGAGAAGAGTGCGTATATGGCGAGTTCCTGGACGTCGGAGTTGTCTCCAGAATCCGCAAGAAGTTCATCCTTACCAAGGTGGAACAATCATGGTATGGGCTGGAATTCGCCTTGGTGGAAGGACCGACCTCGTTTGGATACGGGGCAATTTGAATGCAAACCAATACATTCAGGAGGTTATACACCTCATGGTAATCCCTCATTGACAGCAGTTCGGTCAAGATTTTATGTTCATGCAAGATAATGCACGGTCACACACCGCGAGGGTAGTGGTCAATGCGTTAAGCGAGCACAATATGACGACGTTGGAATGGCCTGCTCAGTCTGCCGACCTCAATCCCATAGAGCATGCCTGGGATTTGCTTGGGAGAAGAGCTTTCAGTGATTCTTTGGAAAATCTGAACACTGAAGAACAACTTTTTTTGCAGCTTCGCAGTGTATGGAGCCATATTCCACAGACGATGATTGACAGTCTCATACTAAGTATGCCACGCCGTTGTCGAGCTGTTGCTAATGCTTTAGGAGGTCCTACAGATTATTAAAAACGTGTAATTTATTGAGGAAAAAACTAAAAAAATTATTAATCTCAAAATGTTATTATGACATTGAAGACTTTTTAAATGATAAAGATGTTTGACATAATATAAATTGAATTGTAATTAGGTAATTATGAATGCTATTGATATTACAATTTGACTTAAATTTTGACATTAAATAGTATGGGCACTTTTGACATTAGGAGTAAGTACCTTGTAATAATTGTGTCACAATAGTATAAAAATAATAATTAATAACATAATTTGAATTGTTAAAAACATGCATGCAATAGTTTAATTTAAATATGACATCCTAACCAGATAATTTGTACGCCACAAATGGCAGAATATGATGAGACATCACATGTATATCATGTTATTATTATATCTATAAATACCATATTCACAAATAAAGATTATTATTATTATTATTATTATTATTATTATTAAAGTACGGTTAATTACTGTATTTCTTACTACCTCGTTATTTTTGTGCCTAATCATAGAAGGTTGTAATACTCAATATTGGCACTATTCAATTCTTTCTTAAAAAAAAAAAAATTGGTATGAAAATGTTTTTATTAAAATTAAAATTAAAAACGGTATAAAAATACCCTTCTATTGATATAAAACACTCACTATTACAAGAAAGGGTTTTTAAATAAAAACTAGAAATGTCCTTGTTCCCTAGACTTTGTTGATGTGTGTATATACAGCCCAGATTCAGCCTCAGATGCATGCCTCGAGTCAACAATAGTGCCCGGAAAACGGCAATAGGCACACTTCTATTACGTGGGACCGAAAACAATGATTGGGGAAAGGTAGGTGTTAATTCACCCCTGTCTAACCCTTCGGGGATAAAGGCGTATGTATGTAAAATAAATGATATCTATAATACTAAATTATATTGAATTGAATGTTTGTAGTGTTAAAAATAATAATAAATATTTCTGTAAATGTATGGGAATGTATAAATTACCCACAAATTAACTCTATAACAAAATCTTATACACTAAAACATTTTTTGAACTATTTTATCAGAGATCAAAGAGAGCGTTAAGTGTTTCTGTTGGCTAATCTTTGTAACGGCTAAGCCGATTATGACAGAACTTTCAATGGCAGATAGCTATATATGAAGAAGGAAACGCGTGAGTTGGTAAGCAATTCCAGGTCTTAATGATGCTGCAAAGGAAAGAATCGTCGAACAGTTAGTCACATCTTTTTCTTTTTTTAAGTGCGAACATACCCCACGGATACCGCCCCGCCGCGCACCGGAGCCGGTGGGAGAGGTTAAGTCGGACGCGAACCGACTAAAACGCATATCGCCTGTGGGTCGTTTTTGGTTGTCGAAGGTGAGGTTGACAGGCATATCCCTCGCACCCCGGCTGCAGTAAGTCACAGTTAATAATATTTACAATTTATAAACGACTACTAATTTTGCACATACAAAGGGCGACATGTTCTCAATAAGGTACAGGGGTGATTATCAATGAAGCTTGCTTGTAAACGATTTTATTTTTAAACTGAGGGGATATTTCGCATTATAGGGTGACGACAGAGATGTACAAATCACGAACGTAGTGGATGTGGCAACCATTAATGCTACGGTATGGATATAGGACCCTATCAAGAGCTTTGGGGCGCTAAACAACCTCATCTGCTAGGCAGTGTACCTGCTAAATAGGAGGAATTTAAGGAGAAAGATTTTAGCGGAGACTGTCCTATAGGGTTGGAAGGTTAAATGGCAGTTGCTTCCGGAAAAGTCAAAATGACAATGATAATCTGACATCCTGAATAAGTAGACCACGGGTTTCAAAGTAAAAACTATATAACGCAATTAGACAATCGGTATGAGGGTGATGATTGAGCCGTAACAGCATTCTATCATCATCATTAGCGCTATTCCCAGTTGCATACGACTTCGACTAAAGTCAAAGTCAAAGTCAAAAATAATTTATTATGTATAGACCATCATATCGGCACTTACAAAACGTCAACAAAAAAGCAACATGAATATCAGTTTAGTAAATGGACCACCGGTTCGAAACGCGGCCCCGACCTGAGAAGACTCCGGCAAGAAACTCAGCGGGCATTTCTTTTTTTGGTCTATTTACAAACATATACTTAGTCTACTTAACCGCGAGACCCCTAATTCCGAGAAGAAAACCTTCGCTAGACCTATATCCGTCAATCAGCAGGTGTACCAGCTTGCAGGTAGGATTGGCTCGGACCCCTTAAAATCTTGGTGGACAACACCAATGATAATTTATTTATAGAATATTAATAACCGCAATGGAAAAGAATAATATTAAGAATCCTCTAGAAAAATATATATTAGAAGATTTGGATGGCTTCAGGCGAAGTTCAGTGGTTCAGTAGTCAAGAGCATTCCCCCTGTAAGGGATCGCGGGTTCGAATCTCGCCTGAATTGATAATTTTTTTTTTTTATCATAATCGATTTAAATATCCGAGTGATGCCCAAGGGACGGCAAAAGAAGCAAAGGACGACAAAAGAAAAGCTAAAAAGATGACATTTCCAAGTTCGATTCTCTCTCAGTGCAAATATTTTTATCATAAACTAGCTGACCCACCCCCCCAGCTTCGCCCGGGGTATATTTTGAAGCTTCATATCCCTTTGAGCCCGTATGTTTTAGTCTTCAAAATATGTATGAAAAATTGCCGGATTTGCTAACATTTATTATCAAAGCTCCGCTCCCTTAATTAGTAGCGTGATGATATATAGCCTAAAAACTTCCTCGATAAATGGACTACCCAACACAGAAAGAATCATTCAAATCGGACCAGTAGTTCCAGAGATTAGCGCGTTCAAACAAACAAACAAACTCTGCAGCTTTATAATATTATTAGTAAATTAGTAATTAGTATAAATATGTATTTGCATTAGTCTGGATGTTTCTATGTATAACGTGTACGTATTTACAAAAAAAAAGTATCTAAGTATGTTTATCCGCTTTCTAGATTAAATAACACAAGCTAGTTAATCTATACTTACCATGAGTCTAGATAGCGTTGTGTGAAATGTTGTAGCATATTTATTTATTATTGTAAAATGAAATAAAACCGTATCCAACTTTTCTAAGATCCATGTCCCTATGAAATGTATATGATTGTAGATGGTTAATTGAGGCCAGGACGTATATCCTATTGTCCAGACAGACAGACAGGACAAATAACGGTCAACTCAGTTACAACGGTCTGTTTTTTTATACGACTTAGGTGAGAAGTGGTTACCGTGGCTTATGGATGTGTGCGACACCACGGGCGTTATACAGGCGCTGCCGACCCTGTAGAAACTTTCTTATGCCCCTCTTGAAGAACCCCATATTGGAGGCACTTGGGAAAACCGTAGCAGGGAGGTCATTCCATAGATGAAGTTTCTTTCGTAGCGCACAGTGCGCACCGTCCCAGGTCGCAATGTGTGAGCATGAATTCCCTGCCTATAGCGCGCGGTGCGACGATAGAATGTACCTAGCTCTGGGCATCATGTCAAATAATGCATCTGAGCACAAACCCTTGTATAGGAGGTAAAACATTCACAGCAAGGCGAAGTCGCTCTCGTGGCTGAGAGGTTCTACACTACCTGCGAGAATGGGATTGACGACTAGCCTCAATGTCCGTCTTTGCACCGAGTCGAAGGGGTCAAGCTGGTATGCAGGTGCTCCAGCAAAAAGGTGACAGCAGTACTCCATGCGGGGCCAGACATGTGCCTTATAAAGAAGGTGTCGCTGCCCCGCAACGAAGTACTGCTTCGCCCTGTTGAGCACTCCAAGTTTCTTTGATGCCAACTTAACCTTGTCCTCCAAATGACTGCGGTACTGGACGTCGCTGGAGATATCGACATAGAAGATCCCGATACTCGCGAAAATGATAAGCGGTGTGTCCAGGTATTGTGGCGTTACAGTAAATGGGGTTTTCTCAGCGGTGAATATAAATACATGTGTCTTAGTGGGGTTGAATTGGACTAGGTTTAGTAGTCCCCAATCGGATACTCCAGAGAGAGTAGTCTCGATTTCGGACACAAGTTATTCGCGACTCTCCTCCACCTCGGACTGAGGGATATTTGCACGGCCCGTGTAACACGTGTCCCCGGTACTGTCGTCCGCATGATAATGAATGGAGTCATCAGCAAAAACAGTGTCGGAGACAACACGGAGCCTTGTGGGATACCAGCGTTTATGTTCATGCGGTTTGAGCTGCTGCCGTCGACGACGGCTTGGATACTTCTGTTGGACAAAAAGCTGACAATCCATTCGTATAGTCCCTCGGAGAATCCATAGAGTGGCAACTTCGTAAGAAACCTCTGTGCCAGACCCGATCGAAGACTCGCAATATCGAGGCTGACCGCTAGTGCCTCACTCCGACTCTCCATAGCTTGCGCCCACCGGTTTGTGAGATATACAAAAAGGTCATCGGTAGAGCGACCATGGACCGCTCAGTAGATCGTTTCCTTCAAGGTATCTCTCATGTATTAATAACACGCTCCATCACCTTCGAGAGAAGGAAGGTGATAGCGATAGGTCTGTAGTTGGACGGATCTGTCCTGTCACCTTTCTTAGGCACAGGATGTATAAAGGCAGTCTTCCACGAGGCCGGGTCTGCATACCATTACGATGGGTATATGAAGTAGCTGTAGACCGCGGATGCGCCCGCGTCGTATTCAAATCCCGTTCACGCAACAAATGGGAATCTTCTTCTTCATTTTAGCGTTTATACTAGTCTCATCCGAAGCTTTCATCTCGTCTGTGGTTCGCTTTACCAGTCTAACTGCAGATTTGGCTGAACTTCGAATTTTTCGATATGGTTGGGCCATGTCGAAAAATTCGAAGTTCAGCCAAATCTACCTGCAGCCCATTATCTTATCGTATGTGTGTGTGATTAGAATAACACGTAAGCAGATTTTTTACAATTATTTAACCCTGCCCCCACCCTCCCCCTTCCCCTTGTCAGCAAGTAAGCAAAACTCTTAACCCCACTTTTAAACATTGGTACTTATATGCATATTTCTTTTCATGTTTGTATGGGTAATCCATGCTGAATTAGTATGAAAAATTAAATAACTACTGCTTACATTATCATTCATCATTACCTAGACAGCCCCCCACCCCATGTCATCAAAAGTAAGCAATGCAAAGACCAACCTCCCCCTTTAGTGCTTACGTATACTTGAACGGCCCCTCATACACACATACAGTACACACACCCACTCATCATACGTAAAGAATGTAATGTATTACAGAAATGACGTATGAATTTATTATGTGTGCGTGGAATTTTCTTGTGTTAAATGTGTATTTTTAGACATGTGTGTGTGTAGATGTTTGTATGTGTTGGCATTGAGTATGTGTATGTATACTGGAGTTTCCTGCGTCGTCGCATGTTTGAAATACTTGCGGGATGTTTAATGTAAACGAAACGAACAACATTATTAGTAAAACGTATCGTAATTAGATTCCCGGCAGAGAAGAATTTGGGCCATCCCATGTATTCCCATGCGGTGTCGTACAAGGCGACTAAGGGATAGGGCTGTTTAACATCAGACAGATATATACAGCTGGCCCGGGGACGAGGCAGGGACTCTATGGTCCCGACACCAGCCCTACCACCACACCACACCGGCCGGGGTGCGAATGATATGTCTCAGATAATCTAACCTCCGGTAACCATAGCGGCCCATACAATCGGCGTGCGTTTTAATCGGTTCAAGTCCGACATAATCTCCCCCATCGGCTCCGGCGGTGGGGGTTATTCGTGGGGATTGTGCGCACAAAAAAAAATGTCGCTAATTACTCCAAAAATTTGGACGCAACAGGAAAATAGCTGAGGGCGATCATGATGCACACACATACATAATATGAAAATGGTTGTCAAAATCCCACTCACACAAATAAATAATATACGATAGCACGTAAACAATACGTCAAAGCATATGAATGAAACACGTTACGTGTTACGTCCACTTGTATAATTCCACATTTGAAATATTGAGGATTTATTTTTACATCTGTCGTGTAAACATTTACAGAAAAAAAGCGTCTGATTTTTTTTTATTAGTACTCTTTGTAAATATTTATTGAGATATGATTACAATGGATATTATTTGGCGGAGTAGAATTTGGGCTACCCCGTCTCTTCCCATGCGGTGTCGTACAAGGCGACTAAGGGATAGGGCTTAACATCAGACAAATATATGCATCTCAGACTTAGGCACAGACACAAGGCTCGAGTCAACAATTGGTGAAATGTGGGTGTTAATTCACCTCTGCCTAACCCTTCGGGGATAAAGGCGTGATTATATGTATGTAAGTATAGTTTGAATGAGTTGATTAGCGATAGATATTTTTATATAGCATAACATAACATAAACTCATGCCTATTTCCACGAAGGGGTAGGCAGACATTTCGCCAGTTTATGTTTATGTATATTTTTATATAGGACACGCCAATATGACTACAACTCGCCTGATGGTAAGCTCTAGGTAGTCTCAGGAAAGAGGGTCATCATTAGATACACAAACAATGTTACAATGATGGCCCTCAGCTTGATGGCCTCATTAGATGATTTTTCACGCCACACTTAAAGGACCCGGAACTGTAGGGAGAAGGAAACACGTGAGCTGGTAATGAATTCCAGGTCTTGGTGGTGCGGCAAAGAAAAGAGTCTGCAAACCGCTTGGTTCCTGTTCGTATATTCTACACAGTGACATCTAAGCACTGCACGTGTTGTCCTGTGTAGGGGAGGAGAGGGTTTCCTTCGTATGGATTCACCGACCCGAAAAAAGTGACCAGGGTGGACTAGATGCGGAGGGCGGGGGCCAGAGCAATGGCGCATTTGGAGAGGCTAATTGATTTGATAACTCCACCTATTCAAACTAGAACAAATCGTTCAACAGCAAACTAGTCAAAAATTTCCGTCCAATTGAGCAGTCCGGCTGGGGAAGTACCTCCGCCCTACAGAATACCACGGCCATAATAACCTCGTGTTGTGTTCCCGGCGGTGAGCTCACTGGAGACTTTTTCTACCGACAGTAGGAAGAACAAAAGCTTGTCCTGTTTTGTCTTTTACACTGACGGCACAGAAACTTGTGCTTACAGGCTTGGCAGCGCGAGTGTTTTTTTTTTTTTTTAGTTGGCAGACAAGCACACGGCCCACCTGATGGAAAGTAGTTACCGTGGCCTATGGACGTCTGTAACACCAGAGGAGTCACAGTCGCTCTGCCAACCCTGTAAGTACAGAGTTTCTGTGCCGTCAGTAGAAGACAAAGCAGGACAAGCCTTTAGTCTTCCCACTGACAGCACAAATTCTCCAGTGAGCTCTGGCTACCCTACTCACCGCTGGGAACACAACACGAAGTTATTATAACCGCGGTATTCTGTAGGGCGGAGGTACTTCCCCAGTCGGACTGCTCAATCGGGCGGAAATACCGCCGTGTCCTACCTCTGTCGAGTGTGACTGCCTTGGTGTTGCACACGTCCATAGGCCACGGTAACCGTCTGCCTACCAAGTGGTATAAAACAAAAAATGAACATATTACAAATGGCTCCCATCAAAGTACCAAACATTCATATACCTACACCCAAAACCGTCCATCACAATCTTTACATACACAACTAACCAACAAAACACGCATCGTTGGCAGAGCTGCGCGTGCGCCTGTAAACGGCACGTATTAATAGATCGGCGAAATGTGGCGTGACGTCACCAGTTCGAGTGTTCTTCATGGCTATCGATGCTCGACACAAATCTTCTGTTTTAAGGGAGGATAATGATTCAGCGACCTTTTTAGGTTTGAAGAGGACAAAAATACCATACCTTATACCTTATAGGATCACTTCATTGTACGTCTGTCTGTCAATGAGTGAAGGTATCAAGTTGCAGTTCATATATATAAAGAGGCAACTCGAGGGTCGGAGGTCGATGAATGACCTCAGCCCCCCATGAGCGCAGGCCTTGGGGTGACGTATGAAGCCGCCTGTCACCCTGGCAGAAGCAGGCCGCGGCGGCGATGCGCCTTGCGCGTCACCCCGTTTCCGGGGACGAGCAGAGAGCCAGATCGAGAGAGATGGATCTGAGTCGGCCCGGGTGCGAAGAATATGGCGTAACAGGCGTCGTACGTTTCAGTCGGTTCGAGTCCGGTGGTGGGAATATCCGCACGTAAAAAAAAAGGTCTGTCACGTCTTCAAACTGTACAAAATCAAACTTCTAAGTCAAAGCAATAAAAATATATAGCAGTTTATTAGCGTAAATTCGTCTCTGAGCACAATTTCATACAGAACCCTCGGAGTGCGAATCCAACTCGCAATTTACCGATTTCTTATATTTGGTCCGTCAATTGACTGCACCCCGTTAGATGGTGAAAAGATGAGGTGCAGTTCAGAAGATGAAGACCACCACTTCCGATATTATTGAACTTAGAGTGGTTGTCCTTACCTTGACGACCTTGACAAGGATCCGCACACGGTGCAGAATATCAGATCAAGAACCAAGCGGTTCGGTGACTCTTTCCTTTATCGCACCATTGAGGTGCATCATCATATACACATGTATAAAACACAACAAGACCCATACACTGAAAACACGACTTCACACAACTATTGAATGAAATTTTAAAGCATACTAAATGCTAATTATTAAAATCGATTAAGAAATAGAAAAAAATGGATCGGTTCAGGCGAGGTTCGAACCCGTGATCTTTCCCTTACAGGGGATATATGGAATTTGAATGGTTTTGAGCGAAGGTTCTGTGGCTTAGTGGTCAGAGCGTTGTCCCTGTAAGGGGAAGATCGCGGGTTTGAATACCCGCCTGAACCTATCCAATTTTTTTTTTTTTTATACCACATAGGTGGCAGACAAGCGCACGGCCCACCTGATGGAAAGTATTTACCGTGGCCTATGGACGTGTGTAACACCAGAGAAGCCACACTCGTGCTGCCGACCCTGTAAGCACGGAGTTTCTGTGCTGTCTGTGTAGAGGACAAAGCAGGACAAACCTTTAGTCATCCCACTGACAGTACAAATTCTCCAGTGAGCTCTGACTACCCTAATCACCGCTGGGAACACAACACGAAGTTATTATAACCGCGGTATTCTGTAGGGTGGAGGTACTTCCCCAGTCGGACTGCTCAATTGGGCGGAAATACCGCCGTGTCCTACCTCCTATATCTCTTTTCTTTTCTATTCTTTTCTATATCTAAATCGATTCATACAACTAGTTACCCATTTCCTTCTGTATAACCATGTGTGTATAAGCACGTGCTTTATACACATGTATAAAAACTGTATAAACCATGACGGCTAGTTGGAAGTGCGCCATCAGAGTAATAGGTGTCGTAACGTGCTGCTAGTATTTTGTGTTTATGTCTTTCTATCGATAAGGTGGCTGCGTTTTTATGGGGCGTAAATCCTTAATCAATATCCGGATATTCGAGAGATTGCTTAGCAGGTTGTGAACGGGGTAACTGAAGATCCCTTGTTTATACAACTTAGGTGGCAGACAAGACACCTGATAGAAAGTGGATAATGCGGCTATAATAACTTCGTGTTGTGTTCCTGGCAGTGAGTAGGGTAGTCAGAGCTCACTGGAGAATTTTGTGCTATCAGTGGGAAGACTAAAGGCTTGCTCTGCTTTTTCTTCTGCACTGACGGCACAGAAACTCTTTGTTCTTAAATGGTCGGCAGCACGAGTAAGACTCCCCTTATGTTGCACACGCATATAGGCCACGGTAACCGCTTTCCATCAGGTGGGCCGTGGATGGGGAATGGTAGGTGGTGAATTAACACCCACATTTCACCAACCATTGACTTCGGTCCCACGTAAATAGGGGGTGAACCTATTGCCATCTTTCGGGCACTATTGTTGACTCAAGCCTTGCATCTGAGGCTGAGTCTGGGCTGTATATATTTGTTTGATGTTCAACAGCACTATCCCTTAGTCGCCTTGTACGACACCGCATGGGAAGAAATGGGGTGGTCCAAATTCTACGCTGCCCGGAAAAATAAAGACAATTGCGACTGGTTAATGTTGCCATGTTTTACTTGCAGGGTCTAACTTGGATCCGCAGGTGATTAAATGATTTCTAAGTTTTCTTTTGATTTGATGTTTGCTACTGAAATAGCTGATTCTTAAAAAAAATGTATCTTTCTTACGAAACATCCCGTTCTCGACTCCTCAAAGAAAATGTAATAATGGATATAAGAATATAATCGTTCAACATCCTATGCCAATTCAGCTAAAGGTTAAGTCTGGACTCGAGTCCATTAGCAACTGAATATCGCTGTTCTGACGCCTCTAGCGAAACAAAATATAGACCGCGCCGCGGTCAATGTCAAATATATTATTCAGTGATGTAAAAATATCGGTACTGCGTTCTCGATTATTTTATTTATTTATTTATTTGGAAGACCAACAGCCATAACGAAGTTATAGTGATTGACGTTAGTTGCATACGGCCAATTACAGGTCCTCACTGATACAATTCAGACTGTAGTCAAAATGTGAACTGAAAAATTTGTGCCACTTTGACAATTATTGGTAATCAAATGTCACAAAATTCCTCTTTGAAATTATAATAGTTACAAATGCTGTGTGAATCATACTACCATACAATTGAAAATTCTCCAACATATTTATTGGAAAAAAGAACAACCTCTAGGATTACTGAAAAAAATCTTAACATACTTCAAAGTTAAAGTCAAAAGTCATTCATTCCGCATAGACCATTAAATTGGGACTTCAAAAACGAGAATTTGTGCTGTCAGTGGAAAGACTAAAGGCTTGTCCTGCTATGTCTTCTACACTGACGGCACAGAAACTCTGTACTTACAGGGTTGGCAGCGCGACTGTAACTCCTCTGGTGTTACAAACGTCCATAGGCCACAGTAACCACTTTCCATCAGGTGGGCCGTGTGCTTGTCTGCCACCTAAGTGGTATAAAGAAATTAAAAAATTAAAGTTTAGGCTTGATGACTTACGGTGCCGAAACGTGGACACTTACAGTGGTCCATAGCTTAAAAGTCGTGCAGCGGGCTATGGAGCGAGGCATGCTTGGAGTTTCTCTGAAGGAAAATTCGGAACGAACTTATCCAACACAGAACCAAAGTTACCGACATAGGTCGCAGAAAAAGCAAGCTGAAGTGGCAGTGGGCTGGCCACGTTTATCGAAGGACCGATGGCCGTTGGAGCAAGCGAGTCTTAGAGTGGAGACCGCGAGATGGCAAATACAAGGTTCCTACCCCCTAGTCAGATGGACGGACGACCTGAAAAACATGGCTGGGATCAACTGGAGGATAAAATGGCGTACCTACATTGGAAGAGGCCTATGTCCAGCAGTGGACTGCTGTGGGCTAATTGTTTGATTGATTGATCAGTTTAGGCTCATAAAGAACACATATGAACGTCAAATTTTAAAATGATGTCAAGAAATAATATAAAAATAATAACATAACATAACATAAACTCACGCCTATATCCCCGAAGGGGTAGGCAGAGGTGCTAGCACCCACATTTCGCCAGTTTATGTTTAGGTCCCAATGTAATAGGTGGCGAGCCTATTGCCATTAACCGGGCACTTATAAACCTGCGATAGATACACACATAACTTCGAAAAGCATCGAAAAGTCATTGGTGTGTGCCATGGTAAAACCTGGGATCGAACCCGAGACCTCGTCTCAGCAGTCCATTACACATACCACTAGGCTACCTAAAAATAATAAACAATGTAAAAATAAACCATTGGAAAATGATTCTTTCGCTGGTTCGGTACGTTAGTTCTACTGAGAAGATACCAGCAAGAACTATATTAGAACTAGATTATCTTTGTTTTAAATATGATCAAACAACACCAATTTATATTGGGTGAGCAAGCAAGAAATTAGGATGAACTACAATTATGTCAAGAAATATTATAAAACTAGCTTTTGCCCGCGGCTCCGCCCGCGTAGATGTCAGTTATCGCGACAAAACATAGCCTATGTCCTTTCCCAAGATCTAATCTACCCCTGTACCAAATTTCAGCAAAATCGGTTCAGTGGTTTAGGCGTGAAAGCGTAACAGACAGACAGACACAGAGTTACTTTCACATTTATAATATTAGTAAGGATAAGGTAGATAAACCTTTGGAAAATGATGTTTTCGCCGGTTCGGTAGGTTAGTTCTACTGAGAAGATACCAGCAAGAACTATATTAGAACTAGATTATCTTTGTTTTAAATATGATTAAACAACACCAATTTATATTGGGTGAGCAAGCAAGAAATTAGGATGAACTACAATTATGTCAAGAAATATTATAAACATATTGAATAAGGTAGGGTAGATAAATCACTGGAAAATGACTTTTTCGCTAGTTCGATAGGTTAGTTCTATTGAAAAGATACCAGATAAAGAAACTCAGTGAACTATATTAGAATTAGATTACCTTTTTTTTTAAATGTGGTTTGGTTATGGTTTTGTTTACAATATATATATTATGCAGGCATTTTTTACAATTTATATATTGTGCAAGCAAGAGATTAGGAATTTGAGCAGTCCGACTGGGGAAGTACCCCACCGTACAGAATACCGCGCCTATAATAACCTCTTGTTGTGTCCCCGGCGGTAAGTAGGGTACCCAGAGCTCACTGGAGAGTTTATGTGCTGACAATGGGAAGACCAAAAGCTTGTCCTGATTTTGTATTCTGCACTGACGGCACAGAAAATCTCTGTTTGACCCTGTAGGTCGGCAGTACGGGTGTGACTCCTCGTGTTACACACTTTAATTGGTCACGGTAACCACTTTCCATCAGGTGGGGCGTGTGCTTGTCTGCCACCTAAGTTGTATAAAAAAATAAGATGAAAAACAAACATAAAACTAAAACATATCGACAACACACACATCCCTAATCTGCCACGCCGGAAATACCGCGTAAAAACAGTCCATCGACAGATGCCAGTCAGTCTAACGACTGATCACATAAAACTTATATTATTCATGTTTTCTAAAACATAAAGCCCGCGTGGTTCTTGGCAAAGTAGAATTTGGACCACCCCATCTCTTCCGATGCGGTGTCGTACAAGGCGACTCTAAGGGATAGGGCTGTTTAACATCAGACAGATATATACAACCCAGACTCAACAATATTGCTCGAAATACAGCAATAGTTTCACCCCTGTTACGTGGCATCGAATACAATTATTTTATTTATTGAACTTTACGCACATACCTGGACCAAACCGGGAAATTTAGGTTTTAGGGGCAGGTCAGAAGTACTCTAAACCGACGAGCATGCATAAAGAATGTAATGAGAGTGAATGAAGCGAAAGTAGTATGTCAGGATCGTAGCAAATGGAGATCCGTGATCTCTGCCTACCCCTATGGGAAACAGGCGTGATTTTATGTATGTATGTATGTATGTATGCACAAGTACATAGGTGGACTTAATGCCACAGGCATTCTCTACCAGTCAACCAAAGGTGGTGCAGAGATAAATTAGAGGTGCATTATTAAGTTACATTGACTAGATAAACACTATAGGTACATAACCATATGGAGAATACAATATATACAATACAACATAGATATATATGTATATATAACAACAACATAAACTGAAGCCTATATCCCCGAAGGGGTAGGCAGAGGTGCTAGCACCCACTTTTCGCCAGTTTTTATGTTTAGCTCCCAATGTAATAGGTGGCGAGCCTATTGCCATTAGCCGGGCACTTATAACATAACATACAACATAAACTCACGCCTATATCCCCGAAGGGGTAGGCAGAGGTGCTAGCACCCACATTTCGCCAGTTTATGTTTAGGTCCCAATGTAATAGGTGGCGAGCCTATTGCCATTAACCGGGCACTTATAAACCTGCGATAAATACACACATAACTTCGAAAAGCATCGAAAAGTCATTGGTGTGTGCCATGGTAAAACCTGGGATCGAACCCGAGACTTATGTATATATATTATAGATAAACCTACATATACATAAACATACCAACACATCCATATACCTACTTAAATATATATTAGATAACTGTGTGATTTATTTGAGATCATTGCCTCGATGATTCTGCCAGTTTGTCGAGAAGTAATTGGCGAACTTTCGCCTTGTACACAAGATGGCTGGTGGCCCTCCTGATTATAAGAGGTAGCGCGTACTAAACGAGCAAGACTGTATAGAAAAAGAAGCATGAACAAACCCAGAAGCATGAGTAGGACAGCTTAGGAGCCCGCGTCACGTCCCGCCTTAGTGTAATGTAATGTGCTCGCGACGTTGTAATCTACAGTAAAAACCCATCAAAATAGACCCCAGCCGATTTGGAGATTACTATCAAGCGAGGAGAAGACTAGGTCTAATATGGGGTTCTTCAAGAGGGCCATCAGAAGGTTTCTTCAAGGTCGGCAGCGCGAGTGTAACGCCCCTGGCGTTACACACGTCCATAGGCTATGATAACCACTTCCTATCAGGTCGGCCGTGTGCTTGTCTGCCACATAAGTGGTATAAAAAAAATTACGTGTCCTTTTATATTAAAAAAGTAGTAGACCTTTTTTACGCCGCGTTTTAGCGTCACTTAGTGTGTCTATTGAGAATGTATATCTAGTCTAAAGGGTGGTCTCTCGTCTGTTTTTATGTGGCCCCACACATCCTACAGTAGGTATTTTTCTTACCTTAATCATTAAAAAAATTGTTTACATAAATATTTTTAGCATGACTGCAGTGCAAAAATTTGCATAAACATTGTTCAAAGTCATTAACACTTTTATTATCGGCTTTATTGCATGCGCGGGCGCATGTTGTGATGTTTTCAAACAATCAAGTCAGCTCTAGGTATGTGGTGTGAAGATATAGCGAATGATCTCATGGGTTCAATACAATTAGTACGACTCATCGTTGTCACCATCCCAGTTGATATTAGAGGTCGCCAGTTCGAATCCCACTCAGTTCAAAGTTCCCGGCAGAGTAAAATTTGTACCACCCCATCTCTTCCCATGCGGTGTCATACAAGGCGACTAAGGGATAGCACTGTTTAACATCAGACAAATATAAACAGTCAAAGTGTTATCCTGTTTTGTCTCCTGCACTGACGGCACAGAAATTCTGTTCTTACAAGGTCAGTGGTATAAAAAATATAAACATGATTCGGAGGGCCGCCCCAAATGAAAGAGGAAAGTGCCAAGCAAAAGAATAGAGGAAAGCCTGCTGCAGTCTCCGAGTTCGTAAGTATAACTTGCAGGTGTTGTCTTGGACCACAAACGTTTCAAGTAGCCTCAGCAGTTGAGGAATCAGTTAGGACATCTAATTATATGAATAGATCAGAATACCACGGCTATAATAACCTCGTGTTGTGTTCCCGGCGGTGAGTAGGGTAGCCAGAGCTCACTGGAGAGTTTTTGTGCTGTCAGTGGGAAGACCAAAGGCTTGTCTTGATTTAGTGTTCTGCACTGAAGGCACAGAAAATCTCTGTTTTTACAGGGTTGGCAGCACGGATGTGACTCCACTGGTGTTGCACACGTTCATAGGTCACGGTAACCACTTTCCCATCAGGTGGGTCGTGTGCTTGTCTGCCACCTAAGTTGTATACAAAAAAAAATGTAGATCTATACTATGTTTTACACCTCTGAAAAGTTTGTTTGTTTGAACGCACTACTCTCAGGAACTACTGGTACGAATTGAATTTTTTTTTTATGTTGATTAGTTCGTTTATCTACGAAAGTTTTAGGCTATATATCATCACGCTTAAATCTCTGCCGCACCATTAAGGCCTGGAATTCATTACCAGCTCACGTGTTTCCTTCTTCCTACAATCCCGGGTCCTTTAAGCGGGGCGTGAAAAAGCATATGATGAGGCCGTCAAGCTGAGTGTCACCATTGTCACATGGTATGTGTAAGTAATGGTGACCCTCTTTTCTGAGACTTTGCCTTCAGCTTACCATCAGGTAGCCTATATAAAAAAGAACAAGTCCCACATACTCATAACATGATTTCATACACAATTAGTTACCCATATCCTCCCAAGGAAGGTCATGTCGAAAAACCCTGGGACGGACGGGGTGCGAGGGATCTGTCAACCTTTTTTTTTTTTTTTTTTTTTTACGTGCGCAAAATCCCCACGGATACCTCCCCACCGGAGCCGGTGGAGGAGGTTATGTCGGACTCGAACCGACTAAAACGCACGCCGCCTGTGGGTCGTTTCGGTTGCCGAAGGTGAGGTTGACAGGCATATCCCTCGCACCCCGACCGACCCAGGGCCATCTCTCACGATCTGGCCCTCTTCTCGGGTGTGGGGACCACAGAGTCCCCAACTCGTCCCCGGAAACGGGGAGGCGCGCCACGCGCGCCGCCGCCGCGGCCTGCTTCTGCAAGGGTGACAGGCGGCTTCACCTGTCACCCCCAGGCCGGCGCTCATGGGGGGCGGAGGTCGTTCATCGACCTCCGACGCCCGAGTTGCCTTCGTGCGGGGGCAGCTTGTCTAGCGATCCTTCGTCGCTCCCGCTGCCGCTCCCGCCCCGCCTCCTCCTTCACGAGCATTACTTGCTCGCAGAAGGAGGCGCCGGCCGCCCACGCATCCGCGCAGCGAACCATCGCCGCGAGCAAGGTGGAGAGCGTGAGAACCCTCACTCCCAGGGCCGCCACAAGCTCCCGCCTCGGCGTCTCCCACGCCGGACACTCGGTGAGCGTGTGCGGACCTGAGTCCTCGCTCGCGTCGCAGTGATGGCACTCGGACGTTGGCTCTTTCTGCATCCGACGCAGATACTTTCCGAAGCATCCGTGCTCGGTGATCATCTGCGTCAGACGGTACGAGAGGCTGCCGTGTGGCCTCTCTAGCCACTCCCCCATGATGGGTCTTACCGCCGTTACTACGGCGTGCCCTGCGCTTGGTTGCCCAAGTCGTCTCTCCCATTCTGCCACCATTTCCCTGTGGAGCCGGGATCTCACGGCCCGAATTTCTTCGGGCTCGGGATCGTGACCCCGCTCCCGCGCCGCCCTTCGGAACCTGTATAGCGCCGAAAGGCATCTCGCTTCCAGGATCCATGGTGGCGATCCGGCGAGGAGACTCGCCGCGTTGAATGATATCGTGCGGTACCCCCTTATGATGCGGCACGTCAACTTCCGCTGCGGACGTTGCAGCAGAAGCATGTGCCGATCACTCAGGGTGTCCGCCCACACGGGACACCCGTACGGGATCTGTCAACCTCACCTTCGGCAACCAAAAACGAACCACAAGCGCCGTGCCGGCAAGGCGAAGTCTAATTGAAATGTTCTATATAAAATAAAAACTACTTAAGGGAGCGGAATAGTATAAATGTCAATAAATCCGGTAGATTCTCATACATTGTTTGAAAAATATAAATTACGGGTTTAAAGGAGTGAAAGTTTCAAGATATGGCACGTGCGGAGCTGGGTCGGGGCAGCTAGTCTAATTATATGTAGATAAAAAAGATAATTTTCTAAATAATCAACAATTGGTATGTAGTACAAACAACATCGGAATAATAAAAAAAAAGTTGTCGAGACAAACATAGTTAAGACTATGTTCATATTAACAGAGCGGAGCGGAGCGAGGAAGCGGTAGAGAATAATAAAAATTTCTATTAAAATATGGAAAAAATTTAATCAGTTCAGGTAGGATTCAAACCCGCGTTCTTTCCCTCACAGGGAAAACGCTCTGATCACTAAGCAACAGAACCTTTGCCCGAAACCATCCAAATTCTTCTATACATAATTATATCCTTCTTACGGCGACGATAAAAAGGAGACGGGGATTTCTGGGTCAAATTGTAATGAGTTGAGAAATGACTTAAAAAAGCGATATAATTTTTCTATTTGATAATTTAAAAAAAAAACAGCTCAAATTGAACATCAGGAAGACGAGAAATCTTAAAACTAAGTTTATTCCACGAATATGATTCAATATCGATTACTGTGATCGATTCATATATTGTCAATAAAATCACTTTCATCGTAGTATTATTTCAGTCAAAGTGAACATACAACTAACAACATAATAATAACAATAATACAAATTTAAAAAATATAATAACAGTGTAATTATAATAAATTCTGAATGGATTTTCGTTAATCGATTAAATAATTCTCGTGTTTTTCAAATGTATAAGTCGTATTAATCTGTGCTGTGACAACTGACAGCTTCCTGACTTTCAGTCAATCAGTTATTACAATTACAGTTCACAATGATAACTTAAATGATTTTCCCCAGCTTACAGAAAGTGAATTAATTCTAATATATTTAGGAAAATATCAGATAAAACAGGCACGTTCATACTATGGTGAGCATCTAAGAGGTAATGAAGGCTTCATTATAGAAGTGTGCAGGGTGGTTAACCTCACTTACTAAATCTCTTATAGCTCTGCTCTCTGATGTTCAAAATCTGCAGATTTTTCAGGGATGGTTTAATAATATATAAGCTCTCACTTGAGGCCACTCTCAACTTTTTACATTTAGGCCCAAGAATATATGAAAGCGAATCCATCTCCTTTGTAAAAGATTTATTGTCTTATCTGTTCAACTGAATGCAGTAACAAGTGCGACATCTGTGGTAGAGAGTTCGATGCTTAGGTCCTGCCTTTACAAGTTGCAGGTTTCTGCTGAAAAATTCTCAGCAACACAACGAGGTTCGTTCATTATACGTAGATTGAGCTCATTTGATCTAACTTGAATATATATTGAAGAAAATACCCTGGTAATGGCAGCCGCGTGATTCCCGGCAGAGTAGAATTTGGACCACCCCATCTCTTCCCATGCGGTGTCGTACAAGGCGACTAAGGGATAGGGCTGTTTAACATCAGACAGATATATACAGCCCAGACTGAGCCTCGGATGAATGGCTTGAGTCAACAATAGTGCTCGGAAGACAGCAATAGGCTCACTCCCTATAACGTGGGACCGTATTTAATTATTAGTGAAATGTGGGTGTTAATTCACCTCAGCCTAACCCTCCGGGGATAAAGGCGTGATTGTATGTATCTTGGAAATGTTTAGTGGTTGCTTCAGGGTTTATGTTTTTCGACCACATCATCACTTATCACCAGGTTAGATAATGGTTTATGGCATGTTTGATCCCTACTAGGCTGGTTTCCTATTAAATGCAATCAAAATTTGTCAAGTCAAAGTCTAACACGTAGACGGGCGTAGTTAATTCATGATTTGTTACTCATCTCCACTCCGCTTCGCTCCAGTAGACAGTCAGCCTAACCGTACACCTCGCAGCCAGATCCGGCAGTGATGACGTAGCCGCTAAATTGGGAGTTACGGCAATGAGGTAAATGCACCTCTTGACATGAAATGTTTGCGTAAATCAATCGACATATTTATGGGTACTAATAACGCTGCGCGTGCGCAGATTCCAAGAGGATCTTGTACGCAGGTCGAACTTTAAGTAGCTTTTTCAACACGTCAATTTGACTTCACTTCACGTGATGGTAAGGTGAAGGAAAAGTCTCTGGAGAGAGGGTCACCATTACATACATATACCATGTTACAATGAAGACACTCAGCTTGACGGCCTCATCATATGCTTTTTCACGCCCCGCTTAAAGAACCTGGGACTGTAGGATGCTAATTTGATTTCTGCTGTCTTTTTAGCGTTCCGTACCTCAAAAGCGAAATGAAACGGAACCCTCATAGGATCACTTCATCGTCCGTCTGTCTGTGACCTTTTTCTCAGGAATACGTGGAGGTACCAAGTTGAAATTCATACCACATACTAAGGTCTATAACGTCTTGAATCTGAGCAAAAATCAAATTTCCAAGTCAATGCATTCAAAATATATTACGGTTTATATAGCTAAGTTACGGTACTCTCGATGCGCGTATCCGTGGGGATTTATCGTACGCAAAAAAAGTATCAATTTGCCAAGAATAGTCCCCCATCCTATTACTGACATAGCTAGTATTGCTTAACTTCGCAACCTTCAGGTAGTGTGGAACCTCTTAGCCTTAGGAGGGATTTTGCCTCACTGTGTGTGTTCTACCGCCTTTACAATGGTTTGTGCTCAGATGAATTGTTTGACATGATGCCCGTAGCTACATTCTATCATCGCACCTCTCGCCATAGGCAGGGAATTCATCCTCACACATTGCGACCTGAGACGGTGCGAACTGTGCGGTATGAAAGAAACTTCATCCCACGCACACTCAAGCTGAATGACCTCCCTGCTGCGGTTTTCCCAAGCGCCTACAATATGGGGTTCTTCAAGAGGGTCATTAGAAGTTTTCTTCATGGTCGGCAGCGCGAGTGTGACACCCCTGGTGTTGCATACGTCGAGAGGCCACGGTAAACGCTTCCCATCAGGTGGACCGTGTGCTTGTCTGCCAACTAAGTAGTATAAAAAAAAACCTACTCGATTACCATTTAACCACGAGCTCCTCACATTAAATCCCATAAACATATTTCATAGAAAACGTGAATTTTCATAGCCTACATAACTATTTTTTCTAGCTTTTTAAGTCACATAAATAGTCCTATTACATCAGTTTTTAAGGCTTAAGCAATATTACAATGCGTCTGATTTATTGTTTTTCGCTTCATGGCATACTTTCACGCATGGTGTGATGGGATTTCTTGCTTGGTTTAGTTAGTAAACATAAGCATTAGGTCATATGGCATAATCGTGTTGACGAAATTAGGGCTTACACTCATGCTCTGGGACTGAAAGAAGAAATTGAATCGTTAAGATACTCAAATAATATTCAACATTAACATCTCTCTCGATCTGGCCCTCTTCAGATGTGGGGGCCACGGAGTCCCCAACTCGTTCCCGGGTATGAGGAAGCGCGCAATTCGGGCCACCGCCTGATTTTGCTAGGGTAAAAGGCGGTGCTAACCGTCAACCCCAAGCCTGCGCCTAAAGGGGGGACGGAGGTCATTCTGCGACCTCTGACGCTCGAGTTGCCTCAGTACGGCAGGGCGGTTCGCGATTCTCCTTCACTCCCGCTGCCTCTCCGCCTCCTCCTTCATGAGCATTACTTGCTCGCAGAAGGAGGCGCCGGCCACCCACGCTTCCGCGCACCGAACCATTCCCGTTAGCCGTAAAGGGTGGACTCGAAACTTTCCTTTTATGAAATGTTCAATGATTGTATAGGAAGAGTGGAAAGAAAAAGGTATCACCCTTTTGCAATAATAATGCAATTATAATCATCATTCAAATCATATCAAATCAAATCAAAATTTATTTTATAATCGTTGTACAGTATTTTACATGGTTCTTAATCTATCGTGCGTTATTACATTGTGCATGGGTAGGTATATTAGGTATATATAGTACATATTTGTGCAGTTAATTGTCTTTACTTAGAGATATTTATCTAAGCTGTGCCTGAACTAGGTAGTCCTGTGCTTCAGGCGTCAAGTGCAGATTAATAATATTTCATAAATACTATTACAGATACAATCATCAATCAATTTATTGCGTTAGCCCTAGTCGCTTCACCTCGGAGACGGCTATATTGGGAGCAACTGCCGTCTAGATTGGATGGCATTTGCTCCCTTTGTCTAGATTGGACGGCAGTTGCTTGAGTTGTGATTAGTGGTCAACGTCTGACAGAGTTGTTTAGGGCGTCCACATAGGACTTTGAAAATTGACAACGGGGACTTTTTTTTCTACCGCAAGAACACGGCCGACCTGATGGAAAGTGGTTACCGTGGCCTATGGACGTATGTAACACCAGAGGAGTCACTTCGCGCTGCCGATCCTGTAAGCACAGAGTTTCTATGCCGTTAGTGAAGAAGACAAAACTGAGCAAGCCTTAAGTCTTCCCACTGACAGCACAAACTCTCCAGTGAACTCTGGCTACCTTACTCACCGCTGGGAACACAACACGAAGTTATTATAGCCTCGGTATTCTGTAGGGCGGAGGTACTTCCCCCGTCGGACTGCTCAAATGGACGGAAATACAGACGTTTCCTACCTCTTACCTAACGTTTAAGCACATTAGCGTTCAGATGAAATACCAATAAGTGGGTTGGCTGATCTACAATATTTTCCGTGAAGCAACTGCCACAACCCTTGGCGATATCAAAGTATGGCAGTTACTTCAGGGGGCCACATTGAGTGATTCTACTTTAAAAGTGTAACTTTATAAATTTCCAGCAGATCTTAATATCAATCAATTAGCCCACTGCAGTCCACTGTTGGACATAGGCCTCTCCCAATGTGCGCCTTTTTCTCTGATCCTCCGCCTTCCGCATCCAGTCTGTCCCAGCCACCTTTTTCAGGTCGTCCGTCCATCTGGCTAGGGGGCGTCCTACCTTTCGTTTACCTTCTCGCGGTCTCCGCTCTAGGACTCGTTTGCTCCAACGGCCATCGGTCCTTCGACAAAGTGGCTCTTAATAGATTCCTATAAAATTAGTTAGATGCACTGAGTGTGCATAATAGCAGCAGAATCATAATAATTACGATACTAAGATTGTAATTTCGTGTAAATATTGCCGCATGACAAAGTATTATCCTATTAAAGTAGAGTAACCTTTTAGACATGCAGCTATTGCACTTTGAACCACCCATAACGACTGCCATAGATAGTCAACTAAATCTTAGATACAATTAACGAACTTATTCAAACCTATATTTTGTCCCAGAATTCAAAACCAATTCCCAGAAACAATCCAAACCAAAATCAAAATGAGTCATAACATCCACAAGACTATTAATCATGATTCCGATCTCCAATTTGCCGTCAAATCGTACCGGTAACCCGTCGCTAACCCTCTATTGTCAGGGTCATATGACTCACTGTGACCTTCCAACAAAAAGGCTATTCAAGAGATGGGAGACACACCCCGTCCATAAAACCTGTAATCGGTACACAAGGTACAGCTTTAGCTGTATAAGCTTTTGTTTAATCGATATTAAGAAGGTATATCTTACTCGGAATTGTAGCGGTAGCCTAGTGGTATGGGTAATGGACTGCTGAGACGAGGTCTCGGGTTCGATCCCAGGTTTTACCATCGCACACACCAATGACTTTTCGATGCTTTTCGAAGTTATGTGTGTATTTATCGCAGGTTTATAAGTGCCAGGTTAATGGCAAAAGGCTCGCCACCTTGAGACCTAAACATAAATTGCCTACCCCTTCGGGGATATAGACGTGAGTTTATGTTATGTTATGAATTGTAGAAAATATATGCGTGTGGTGAGGGAGAAAGAATACAAATATGACCACCCCATCTCGTTCGAAGGGTGTCGTAAGAGGCGACTAACGGAAAAATACGCAGACGATATCACTGCGAGAGAAGGGAAACTCGAAATAAAACCCTGTACCAATTCATCTGGCTAGCGCGGAAACTGTACGCCAGATCCTCCCAATATTATAAATAAATAATAATAAATATTCCACGACATTCTACACAACGCTATCTAAACCCATGGTAAGCATAGCTTAACTAGCTTGTGTTATGGGATCTAGAATGCGGATAAACATACTTAGATACTTTTTTTTTTGTAAATACATACATATTATACATAGAAACACCCAGACCAATGCAAATATACATATTCATGCATACAAATATTTGCACTGAGCGGGAATCGAACCCGCGCCCCCTGCATAGCAGTCGAATGCTCTCTATTGGGAGAGGCCTATGTCCAGCAGTGAACTGCGATGTTCTTATTGATGTTTTTTTTAAAATATAGCCTTTTTTTTAATGTGCGCAAAATTCTCACGAATATGATGGCCGGTGGGGGAGGTTATGTCGGACTTGAACCGACTAAAACGCACGCCGACTGTGTGGGCCGCAGGTTGTCGGTAGTGACATTATCTGAGACATAAGCCCCGCACCCCGGCCGGACCAGGACCGTCTCTTATGAGACGGCCCTCTTCAATGTATCATATAGCCAAGATCTTGGGAACCGTTATATTATAATACTTTATTTCTTACTAGCTGACCCACCCCAGCCTGTATATTTTGAAGCTTCATATCCCTTTGAGCCCGTATGTTTTAGTCTTCAAAATATGCATGAAAAATTGCCGGATTTGTTAACATTTATTATCAATGCTCCGCTCCCTTAAGTAGTAGCGTGATGATATATAGCCTAAAACCTTCCTCGATAAATGAACTAACCAACAGTGAAAGAATCATTCAAATCGGACCAGTAGTTCCAGAGATTAGCGCGTTCAAACAAACAAACAAACTCTGCAGCTTTATAATATTAGTATAGATTTACATGAATCATCTAAGCACGCACGATAAGTAACAATAATATTGTCAAATGTCAAAAATAATAATGTCAATATGTACTACAAATTCCTAAAAATACTTAACGTTAAAATCCACTGACCTACATTATATTCCGCGAACTCCTAAACTATAAATCTCAATCGTTAGACCTAACCATACAGTTCGTATCGTGTTGATCTTAGTTTAATGCCTAATTCTACGAAACAGGGTGAAGCCCGCCCACCATTGAATCAGCTGCTATGACTCAAATCACCTTGACTGGGCCATAAGGGCTAAGGGCTATTGATCGAAAAAGTCAACCAATATTACATACATATACGCACGCCTGTTCGAATAGGGCCAGATCGAGAGGCCGGCGTGCGAGGGATATGCCTGTCAACCTCACCTTCAGCAACCAATAACAAAATACAAGCGCCGTGCGTTTTAGTCGGTTCGAGTCCGACATAACTCCCCCACCGGTTCCGGCGGGAGGTTATCAACGGGGATTTTTCGCATGTAAAAAAAAAACGCACACACGTGTCGTACAAGGCCAGTCCGGGATAGGGCAGTTTTCCATCTGAGAGTAAACATATAGCCAAAGACTAAATATGGGTGTATTAACACCTATATTTCGCCAACTATGATTTTTGCTCTCACGTAATAGTGGGCGAGCCTATTGCTGTCAACCGGGCACTTAATTTTTTTTTACGTGCGCAAGATCCCCACGTATACGCCCCTACCGGAGCCGGTGCGAGAGGTTATGTCGGACTCGAACCGACCAAAACTCACGACACCTGTGGCTCGTTTTTGGTTGCCGAAGGTGAGGTTAACAGGCATATCCCTCGCATCACAGCAAAGATTTGAATAGTATCGTATACAGGTCCCTATGGTTAGCAACACGAGTATGCTTCCCTTGGAGTTGCACACTATCCATAGGTGTCGTAGTCTGTTAAGGGCTAGGGCTGTGCTCCATGAGACAGTAAACACACAGCCAGACAAAGTGCCTGCTTGAATCAATAAATCAATTTCATTTATTCAGTTAAGGCACATAAAGAGCACATATGAAAGTCAGAATTTTACAATTATGTCAAGAAAGAATATAAAATATTAAATAATGGAAATATATCACATACATAACATAACATAAACTCGCGCCTATATCCCTGAAGGGGTAGGCAGAGGTGCTAGCACCCACATTTCGCCAGTTTATGTTTAGGTCCGAATGTAATAGGTGGCGAGCCTATTGCTATTAACCAGGCACTTATAAACCTGCAATAAATACACACATAACTTCGAAAAGCATCGAAAAGTCATTGGTGTGTGCTATGGTGAAACGTGGTATCGCCCGAGACCTCGTCTCAGCAGTCCATTACCCATACCACTAGGCTACCGCTACGCGGTACGGTAATATATACCATTGGAAAATGATTCTTTCACTGGTTTGGTAGGTTAGTTCTACTAAGAAGATATTAATAGATAGAGATAACGCAGACAACTATATTAGAACTAGATTACCTTATTTTTTAAATTCACTTTATGGTGTACGAGCAAGCAAGATACTTATGTTGACCACGCATTTACATTATCAAGATACTCGTCTACTTTATAGTAACCCTTTTGTCATCAAACATTTAATTTTTTAATTCTTTAGTGGCATGTCAACCAAATTCTGAGGAATTTTACTACACTAACAATATGAAGCCGTTTGTAGAATTTGTATACTACAAAGGAATCACTAACAATATGAAGTCTGAGTTTACAGCTAGTTTGTTTATATTTCTCATATTAAAATTATCTATGTTAGATTTTTATTCGAAAAGAACTAGGTTCTTTCTTACATATTTATAATATATTATCGTAAATAAATTGAGAAGCAACTGTTAACATATTAATTTCTTTAAATTATTTTCTTTTCAGTGAGGTGTGAAAACGCATCTGATGAGGCCACCATTGTAATATGCTACGTATTTGTTATGGTGACCCTGTCTCCAAAGACTCTGCCTTTAGCTAACCATCAGGCAAGGTGAAGTCAGATTGGCGTGACCTAGATAAAAAAACAATCTGAAGTGAGTGGGCCCTGGTGTGGGAGATGCGAGAGGAGGGTTGTTTTCGTGCCAGGTGCCATGTTATTTCACATGAGTTGTAATATGTATATCTCAATTTTTATTCACAAAACAAAATGGTTATTGTTTATTGATATTCTAGAACCAGAGGAAGCTCTAAATCCACAGAAATGGAAAAAAGGCCCATCGATAATTACAATGGTTCAGTAATTGCAATTATTGGGATCAACGTTGCAAACAACAATTATATGTATTAACTTATTTAGTTTCATAATGCATGAGTGACTCTGATGATTTATTTTGTGCCATTTATTGTTTTTTGGTTGAATATTAGTAACAAAGATTACTACGATTATAATAAATTATTACGATTGAGGAGCGAGTTCACATCTATAGTGCAGTTGGCCATAAATTGAACCCTGTACCTCTCAAATGTAATCCCAACTCATTAACCACTAAGCAACCGACACCTACATAGTTGTCGGTTCCACACCACATCCATCTTTTGAACACAACATATGGCTGTAGGGCGTTGTCTACTTTTTAACTATGGCACAATAGTATAAAATATTCATACAATGCATGGCCCACTGGATTTCTTTGAATGAATGTACTGATCGCAGTATGAAATATTCTTTTGTTCTATTTCTATTGAATATTTTAATGAAGACATTGTTTCTATAAATTATACCTACTGGTAGACCTATCAGATCAAGATATTTTATTTATTTAGGTATTTATTTTTTTAAAGATTTTAGTCCAAAATAATGTTGCATCAATATTTAAAAAAAAATAACATGTCACAGATTAATAATTATTTTTAATTTCTCTTGTAATAAAAAAAAAGATTTCATATCAATGGCATCTTTTTTAAATCATATTTGTAAGTAAACAAGACATTTTAATGCCTGAGTAAATATTATTTCCGCTTTATTTTACAGATTACATGATAAATTAGTGAATAAATACAGATATATATGAAAATAAAACTAAAACTTACGCAATTTGCTGGTTTTCAGTTGTCTGTAATTCATGAAAACAGATTATCCCTCCGATAAATATAGATCAAAAATGTAGTCCAAAATAGACAATAATACATCCACGGTTCACACGCGAGGAACACAGTCACATCATGATCGGAATGTTAGACAAAACGTAGGATTTTGTACAGTCGACGACAGATGGAAATTCAAGAGGGAAACTGATAAAATCCGAAAGATTTCATTTGAGTCTGTGAGCACTTTGTTACACCACCGTTTTGATTCTACATATGCATTATCAAAATGTATTTTATTAACACAATTGTCCGTATGTAGACACTCATGCCCGGAGACGCAGCGTCCGTAAATTTTCACAAATTCTAACTCGTTTTAACGATATCACTAAATAAAATGATGTGTGAAATGACATGAAATTTTGACATGCGCACTCCATTTATGTTTGGCTGACGACATCTAGTAATTTTCATGTACGGAGTTTTAGTTTCAGAACTGTCAAATTAGCTGCTAAGTACGACTACTCCTCAAGAGATGGCAGCCTAATAAATATTAGTTTTAGAATTTATTTTATAGATGGCGTTACCACTATGAACAAGAAATTCTCCTGTCCCCATGTTGATATTAATATGGAGTACCATTTTTTACTTGCTGAACCTCACTAACCTTGCTAGTCAATGCACCTACTAAACGACAGACGGGATTCTAGAAATCAATCTAAAAACAATAAGCGGAATACGATTTTGGAGCCCGGGGTTTGGTCAACATCGTTTGGTTATATCTCGCCTCTGTCTACCCCTTTGAGGCTAAGTAGGCGTGAATATATATATATATATGTAGTAAGATGGCATTCTAAGCAGCAAGTTCAGGCGAGAGCATCCGGGTCAAATCATACATTATGTATTAGGCGCCAGTTGTTCAACTAAAACCAGCTGTAGATCGGGTTGCCAGGTAAGAAATACAAATGTCCTGACTAAAGTTTAATCTCTTTACCAAAAGCCTGGGTTTTTTTTAAACAATCGCGGTGTGAATTCATAATTTTATTATACAACGGTTCGTGGTTCAATGATTTAACCGCGAAAAGTCTCAACCGTTGTATAATTATGAAAAGCCTGGTTGCGACCCAAGGCCTCGACTTTTGGAGTCATTATTTATCTTCTTTTGGCTTTTATGGGAGTAACTACGGACGATAGACGAGACTCTGGCTCAGGTTTGCTTCACGAGGTTCATGGGTCACCAGGCTGTCAGTCGCTGTCTTATAAGTCAACAAACCAATCAAAAAAGTATTTATAATAATAATAATAATATAATATAACGTTTATTTCAGAAATTCTTCCATATTTGTTAGTTAAACTTACAACTAATGTTAGTAGGTAAAAATACAATTAAATAGTTTGGGTGCGCCACCCCGATCCGGGGACTGTGTCAGACTTTATTGCATGTAGTTTTATGCACCGCCCCAGGATCGGGGAGTCCCACCGATCAACCAACGCTCTAAGGATGGTATTGGGACTGCCGCGGGTACGGCGTAAGAGTGAGGCGCTTCTTTTGCGCATGATCGCCGAAAAACTGTCAACGTTTGCCTCGGCAAACATGGCAGATGCGCTACAAAAACGCGGCAGTCCCATCAGCACCCGGAACGCGTTGTTGTATTGAATACGCAGATCGCTGTATGCCCTCTGCGTAAAGCCCGTCCACAGGCTGCACGTATAAAAACACTGGCAAAACGCTTTGAAAAGCGTCAGCTTTACCTGCCTGTTACAGTGTGCAAACCTGTGGGCCAGCATGCCACATCGGACAGCCAGCGATCTGCGCTCCCTCTCAATGTCAGCGTTATCTCTTAAATCCTCCGAGACCCAGTGGCCCAAATACTTAAAATTTGCAACTCTTTTTAGCGGTGTACCACACAACATGACTGGTGGTATTCTGTGAAAATCTCTCTTACCTGCTTTAAAAAGCATGAACTCGCTCTTGAGTGCGTTATATTTGAGCCCGTGCGCCCCGGCGTAGGATTCACAAATTTTAATAAGTGTCCTGAGGCCTCTGATCGATGGGCTCAACAGAACCATATCATCAGCATAGCTTATATTATTAATACAAATACCATCAATATGACACCCGATTCCGGTCCCGCTGAGCTCATCGATCAGACCATTCATATACAGGTTAAAAAGTGTGGGCGAGGTTAACCCTCCCTGCCTAACGCCACACTCCAACCTGTATTCTGCCGAATAGAATTCAGCCCACCTTACACGGTTTTGTTGGTTGTCATACCAATATTTGAACAGATTAATTATTTCCGACGGCACACTTGTATCTCGTTCCATTTTTCTCCATAGCACTCTATATGACACCAGATCAAACGCCTTTGATAGGTCCAGGTAACACGCGTAAACAGGCGTATTTCTTGCTGTATAGTACTGCACAGTCTGCTTGAGACAAAGGATTGCGCTCTCTGTTGACAATCCGGGCCGAAACCCGAATTGAGCATCATTAAATAATAAATGTTGTTCTAGCTGTCCTTCAAGCAGACTGTCCAGCACCTTAGCAATCACTGTTGCCAACGAAATAGGCCTATAATTGGCTAATCTAGAAGAGTCACCAGTTTTATTTTTGACTATCGGTACCACAACTGTTCGCATTAATTCACCGGGTATGTATGAATGACCCACACATAAATTAAAAAACATTGAGAGAACGCGAGGCAAGTGCACCCCCGCATGCTGTAGGTGCTCGATGCTGAGACCGTCGTGTCCGGGTGACTTACCCCTCACCATGCTCTTTATTATGGTCCTGACTTGTTTTGTTGTAAAAGTTACGTCGCGCTCGGCACAGACGGCCTCAGAATCAGGCACAGGAAATGGCTGAGAATTTAAAGGTGACTTTATTTCAAAATGTTGGCGGAACAGGTTCGCTATCCCGCACGGATTGCACACACCCTCAACGCTCACCGGCAGGCCCGGCCCGGGACACAGCCTATTAGTTGATTTCCAGAATTTACTAAAATCTTTATTTAGGTGATGTTTAGCTAACATGTCCATTTTTATTTGGTTTTGGTGGGCTTGGCACCATTTCAACTTGGACTTAAAAATTCTTCTGGATTCGGTCATACCAGTAAAAGTCGCGCCACATGTAGGCCTACCGCTCAGTAACCAAGTTTTGTACGCAAGCCGGGCCCGCCCGTGCGCGTCACGGACGTACCTATTCCACCCGATAACATGTTTATGTCTGCGCCGTCCAATCGCTTTGTCATTATAACTGCATTCAGCCGCAGTCACAAGTACACTTACAATGTTATTATACATTTCATCTAAAAGTTTTAAATGACTATCTTTATTACACATTTTATCACAACAATTATTAAATTCTAAATTAAAGTCAATATGTTTTAAGTGTAAATTACAATAACTATGATATTTATCAATTTGAACAGCATCCCGTTCTCCCCAAATAGTTTTATTGACTTGTGAAATTGGTTTCGTTATGATCGTATGAATTATATTAAAACAACATTCTAATTATATTATATATATATTATACCGTGTAATGATGTCTCCTCTTTTCAGGTATTTCATTTCAACACTCCATAAACTTTTTGGCCTCTTTCTAAATCAACTGTTTGTATGGAAAAGAAATTTGGGTTTTTTTTTTAGTTTGTTTATTGACACTTGTACTTTCACACGTTATTTCGATCAGTAATCAGTACATAAAAAACTGAGTTGTTGGCGGAATCGTTGGGATCGCCATAAAAGAAAAAAAAAATTATACCGTGATTTATACTGTTGATTGATAGGACTTGGTGGAATTTGAAATTGGAAGAAGTATACCTACAAACCAATCAATATAATATTTATTTTATGGTGTTGATTGATGGAATTTGGTGGAATTTGAAATTGGAAGTAGTATGTTCTTAACTGTAATTGTAAACCTTTGAGGATGCCATAGAGCGAAACCAGTCAAGTGTAATAATAAAAAATACTGTGGAAAACATACAAGTGTGTTTCAATATGTGTAATCATAATAATCATAATATTTTATTTAGTGCATCATAGGCACAGATAACATGATACTAAATTATTATAGGTTAGGTCGATGAATGACGTCTGCCCCTATAAGCGCAGGCCTGGGGGTGACGGGTGGAGCCGCTTGTCACTAGCAGAAGCAGGCTGCGGCGGCGGCACAGGTTGCGCGTATACCCGTTACCGGGGACGACCCTGTGGTCCCCGCATCTAAAGACGGCCAGATCGAGTAAGATGGCCCTGGGGCAGCTGGAGAGCGAGGGATATGCCTGTCAACCTCACCTTCAGCAACCACAGGACCCGTGCGATTTAGTCGGTTCGAGTCCGACATAACCTCTCCCACCAGATTCGGCGGGGAGGTATCTATGGGGATTATTTCGCAATTTAAAAAAAGTGTCATAGGTTAGTTACAGCAATCCTAATAAATATACTCAATACTCAATACATTTATTGCGTTCCATAATGTAGTAAAAAATAATAACAATTGTCACAGTAAGCGCAACAAGAACTTCAGACCCCAAAATCTGACATACAACATCCCAAAGCTAAACCATCCCCCCTTAAACCAAAGCTAAACCACTGTCACAAGGTTACTGTTAACAATCTATATAATTTTAGATTTTAAAGCAATACGGTTAAGGTTCAAAATTAAAGGGCATTTTGCAGAGTAAATAGGTACAAAAATGCAGAGTAAATAATGAAACATTTTGGAATTTAATCGTGTAGAAAAAAGTCTAAAATTTCCATGCCATTTTTTGCAGTTTGTGGTATGACAGTGGTTTTGCTGTAGTAGAATGAGGGCCTGGTATGATCACCTTACCTAGTTGAAAAATCCTCCCTTGGTAAAGGAGGAACACACATCCACACATATCAAAGTATATATACTAAAAAGTATCTAAGTATTTTTACCTACATCTTAGGAAAAATTCTAAGATCTGGTAACCCAGATTGCGGGCGCCGAGAATACAAAATTTCGCGATATCGCGATGTGTCTCTTATCTTACCTGTTTATATTCAAACACTTAGGGTATGTACTGTATCGGTTTCAAGATAACCTTGGAGATTCTGGGAGGAGGTTGTACGATCTCTATTAAAGAACTATGACACCAGGATAAAATCTGCACGCCTCCTGCAGTAACCATTTTTTCAGGTGGACTGTGTGCTTGCCTGGTACGGAGAAATATCGCACCCCGTTTCTTCACACATTTGATATTTTACCTCTACTTTAGAATGGTTTCTAAAGTAGAGGTAGTTTTTAAAGTTCATTCTAATGTAATAGAGGTAGAGTATTCTGCCTCTATTTAAGAATGGCATTATTAACCATAATATCTTATAATTGTCCTATTGTTTTGTTTTGTTTGTTATTTTTGGTTTTTAATTTAATTATTATAATAATAAAAATAATTAATATTCTTTATTGTACACCAAAATACAGAAATGAACATGGATTTTTATACTTACATAATAATGTACAATGGGCGGTCTTATTGCAATTATTATTTTTATTGTATCACTTAATGCACGATTTTTAATTATGCCATGCTGAGTACATATGTTTTGGAACTCAATCTGGAACCGAACCTTCCAATTATATCTTGTAAAATTTTGATTGTTGTTCTGTTTGTGTGCCAAATAAATAAATCAATAACGGTAATTCTAAAGAAGAGATAGAATACCAACAAGTAACCAAGCGATTTGTAGACTTTTTCTTTGGTCGCACCATTAACACCTGGAATACATTACCAGCTCACGTGTTCCCTTCTTCATACAGTCAGGTTCCTTTAAGTGGAGCGTGAAAAAACATCTGACGAGGCTGTCAAGCTGAGTGCCACATTATAACATGATCGTACGTGTTTGTAATGATGACCCTCTTTCTTGAGACTTTGCCTTCAGTTTACCATCAGGCGAAGTGAAGACAAATTGGCGTATCTTATATAAAAAAACCAAACCACTAAATAAACACCCGGTATATGAACGGCTATGGCTAAAATTTGAAGCAGGGAATAGTCTGAAATAATAGACCTTTAGGACAGTTTATATCCCAGAAATAGGTTCTTATTGATTGCAGGTATTCATGTGGTGACGCAGAAAGAATACAAGTATCACCACCCTATCTCATTCAAAGGGTGTCGTTAGAAGTGACTAACGGAACAATACGCAGACGTAATACAGCGAGAGAAGGAGGATGCTCGTGAAGGAGGAGGCGGGGCGGGAGCGGCAGCGGGAGCGACGAAGGATCGCAAGACAAGCTGCCCGCGTACGAAGGCAACTCGGGCGTCGGAGGTCGATGAACGACCTCCGCCCCCCATGAGCGCCGGCCTGGGGGTGACAGGTGGAGTCGCCTGTCACCCTGGCAGAAGCAGGCCGCAGCGGTGGCGCGCGTGGCGCGCCTCCCCGTTTCCGGGGACGAGTTGGGGACTCTGTAGTCCCCACACCCGAGAAGAGGACCAGATCGTGAGAGATGGCCCTGGGTCGGCCGGGGTGCGAGGGATATGCCTGTCAACCTCACCTTCGGCAACCAAAGCGACCCACAGGCGGCGTGCGTTTTAGTCGGTTCGAGTCGACATAACCTCCTCCACCGGCTCCGGTGGGGAGGTAGGTATCCGTGGGGATTTTGCGAACATAAAATAAAAAAAAAAAGCGAGAGAAGGAAAACTTGAAATTGTTGATATTTATTTAGATACTTGAACACTGTGCAGAATATACGAGCAAGAACCAAGCGGTTCGGAGACTCTTTTCTTTGCCGCACCACCAAGACCTGGAATTCATTACCAGCACACGTGTTACCTTCTTCCTACAGTCCCGGGGCCTTTAAGCGGGGCGTGAAAAAGCATCTGATGAGGCCGCCAAGCTGAGTGCGACCATTGTAGCACTTAGTGTCAGTAATGGTGACCCTCTTTCCTGAGACTTTGCCTTTAGATTACTATCAGGCGAGGTGAGGTCAAGTTGGCGTGACCTATATAAAAAAAAAACCTATACCAACCAGTCTGGCCAGCGTGGAAAGAGTAGGCCAAATACTGCCAAAATTCGGAGAGGCCTATGTCCAGCAGTGGACAGTGATAGGCTATCAGTATCAGAATAAACGGGATATTTACCATGTTTACGCGTAGTAAAAGAACTCGAAAGAGGGTAGATCGATATAATTACTCCTAGAAGAAAAAACTTTTTCTTTGTTCACCGCCACCACTCCAGTTCCTCCGTGATAATGGTGCTTGCAAGTTGCAACAGCGCCGAAATATCGGAAACTGAAAATAGTGAAACATGGTAAATATCCCGTTTATTCTGATACCTACTGATGTCAGTGACCATGACAGTTTAAATACCTATATAGCGATAGGCTAAATGAAATAATGAAATGATTGTGGGAACTTAGTAATCAAAATTCCACGCAGGTAGGCCAGGTTTGGTAGTATTGCTATAAATTGACCCCCAATTTTTGTAGTAGAGATATAAACGCTTGTAGTTGATATTCAGCGTACGCGGTACCGGATGTGCTCAAATACCAATGTTACCTGCGGCAGATTGGCGATCCTTGAGTGTATAAATAAAAAACCGTGGAATAAAGTCACTGGAGTGCTCACTGGAGAGCTTTTGTGCTGTCAGTGGTAAGTCCAAAGGCTTGTCCTGATTTTGTGTTCTGCACTGAAGGCACATAAAGTCTCTGTTCCTTCAGGGTCCGCAGCACGGATGTGACTCCACTGGTGTTACACACATTCATAGGTCACGGTAACCACTTTCCATCAGGTGGGCCGTGTGCTTGTCTGCCACCGAAGTTGTATAAATAAAACTTGTTTATACCTAAGGAGTACAAAAAAATTTGGGTATTTGAGAAATTTCGGAAACCTATCTTAAAAGATGTAGAAATTTATCTAATACCTGTTACAATTCATCATTTCCCCGTAAAACTTCTATAATTAGAAAAAAATACACATTTTAACTATATTAGCTTAAAAACTGCGCGTAAAACAGACGGTCACGTGACATTCTGTACGTGACGTCGTTAAATAATATCTACGGAGAGATCAACCAACGAAACTTTCCGTTACGCTAAGAATTTTTTTTATAGTTCCGTCATGTGCGTTTTTATATTCCATTTGTACACCATATTCCATGGTAGGACATAGCGCACTCATACCTATAAGTACACATTCAAAAATACTTACAAACATACATACAACAGTCACAGAACCTTCTAGAACTAAATAACGCTCACGCTTACCAAATTTTTTCGCACACGGGTCGCTGTCAGACATTTTAATGGGCCCACTATTTTCGGATAAAATAAAACTACATATTTTTTTAACTGCAATTTATACCTGGGTTCCGATTCAGGGGTACACCACATTTACAATACGAGTGACGTCAATTCAATTAGATTTTTTTAGTAATTCCTATATTGTTAGTACATTAATATTTCCTTTTTAATGTTAGGCGACTAAGGGATAGGGCTGTTTAACATCTGACAGATATAAACAGCCCAGAATCAGCCTCAGATGCATGGCTTGAGTCAACAATAGTGCCCGAAAGACGGCAATAGCCTCACCCCCTATTACATGGGGGCCGAATTCAATGATTGGTGATATGTGGGTGTTAATTCACCTCTGCCTAACCCTCCGAGGATAAAGGCATGATTAATAATAATAATAATAATGTCATAACGCCGGGGACACGTTGACTGGTATACCGGGAACTTGCGCCCCGCAGATTCACCTCTCGACAACCTTAGCCGCTCAACGGATGTTGCTCCATGGTCGCACTATAAGTGGCTATTTTAATGGGGCCCATGCAATGAGTTGGCAAGTCACCACCGGCCTTTTTACAATTTTGAGACTTATTGTCACGGCAGGCGTCCGTTAGTCTCCCCCATAGCCCATTCACTAGTCCATCTAATTCTCAATCCCATAGCCCATAATTTAGTTTCCACAGCACCGCACAGCAATAGTCTCTGCACCTGGCGGGGACCATCTCCCGGTGTATCATATTGTGCGCTCGGGGATGATATCCGCCACGTGTGTGTATTCCTAGCATATTAAATTCTCATAAAAGGGCCTCTACGTCTTGGCTTCGGCCCGACGCACGCCTTCCAAAGGCTCGGGACTCCATAGTCCCGAGAGTCAAGGTACTGAGAAACAATAATAATAATAATAACCCCGCCCGGGTCCTTAGATGCCTGGATTCCATAAGTAACACCCTCGTACCGCGGTTGATGCATGGCTATCTCCAGTTTCGAAATGGTCCTCACGTGTGATTCCCGGCAGAGTAGAATTTGGACCACCCCATCTCTTCCCATGCGGTGTCGTACAAGGCGACTGAGGGATAGGGCTGTTTAACATCAGACTTATATATACAGCCCAGACTCAGCATCAGATGCATGACTTGAGTCAACAATAGTGTCCGGAAGACGGCAATAGGCTCACCTTCTATTACGTTCGATCCAATTCAATGATTGCTGAAATGTGGGTGTTTATTCACCTCTGCCAAATCCTCCGGGGATAAAGGCGTGATTATATGTATGTATATAATATATGTAAGTAAGGGATCCGCGGAGTTTACTTTTTATAACTTTTCGTAACTTTCTAAGTCATGTTTCAAAAAGGTATTTTTTTTGTATAAGTATGTAATAATATTTAATATTTACATAATGTACACGGAAGTTATCTAAATTAAAATATGTAAAAAAAAACAGAATATACATATATCTAAACAATCCTGCAGGTTCAGGCGTCAAAGAATTCCTCCCCATCGATGTCAACCGGGAAGGTGGCCAGAAGGCTGGCGGCATTGCCACGTTGAATGGCAATACCCATCCTTTGCGCAAGGAATAAACCAGCCCTCTGGTCACGGGTAGCGGTAATCTGAATGATTTTACTCACTGATGAACTTTATGCAGCGTGCATTAAATTGTACTGAAGCATAATAGACAAGTAAGTATTTATTAATCTTCGGAAAAACCTTTTTAATAAAATAGTATACTAAAATGTCAAAATATTTGCATTTTTCCTTAATTAAGTAGTTCCAAAATGACACTTTAACGAGAAAAAAAAACCGATTAAACGTGATAAATATTGCAAAAGGTCGTTTATTTAAATTCTGCAATATTTCCTTATTTTCAATCTTGTGCGGCAATCTATGATCAGTGCTTCATCCGAGCACCAAATCCGGTTACATTCAAAGTTTGCACTTTAGAATCAATGAGAGGTTACTGTGGCCTATGGACACCAGAGGCGTCACACTCGTGCTGATAAACCTGTAGATACCTTCTAATGCCCTTCCTTCTTGACATACATACATACATAAAATCACGCCTTTATCTCTGGAGGGTTAGGCAGAGGTAAATTAACACCCACATTTCATCAATAATTCACCAATATTTCACCAATAATTGTAGGTATTTGGTCCCACGTAATAGGGGGTGAGCTTATTGCCGCATTCCGTACACTATTGTTAACTCGAGCCATGCATCTGATGCTGAGTCTGGGCTGTATATGCTGGCAGGCTGTCTGATGTTAAACAGCCCTATCCCTTAGTCACCTTGTACGACACCACGTGGGACGAGATGGGGTGGTCCACATTCTACTCTGCTGGCAATCACACGTTTCGCCCAATCCTTCTTGAAGAGCCCATAATATTGATGGTTGGTAAAATCACAGCAGGGCATTCATCCCACATCTTGAGCGTGCGTGTGATAAAGTTTGCCTGAATTTATCTATCCATCCAAACAAACTTTATAATATTACATATATACATATAGGTACTTACACCTGTAAATACCAGAAGGGGTAGGTTTATTTATATAAGACACGTCAATTAGACTTTGTCTGGCCTAGTAAAGGCAAAGGCTTAGAAAAGAGGTATATATATATACATATACCATGTTACAATGGTGATAGCTTGACGGCCTCATCATATGCTTTTTTATGCCCCGCTGAAAGGACCCGGGACTGTAGGAAGAAGGAAACATGTGTGCTGGTAATGAATTCCAGGCCTTAATGGTTTGACAAAGGACCCTTTAACCAGCTTTAATCACCTTTGATGTCGTTTTGTTTCGTGCAGAAATCCCCACGGGATTATCCACCCCCACCAACCAATGGGGGTGATTAGATATGTCCCGACAAAGGCCCCTTTAAAAATTTACCCTTTGATGTCGTTTTGTTTCGTGCGGAAATCCCTACGGGATTACCCACACCCACCGGCCAATGGGGGTGATTAGATATGGCGGACTCAAAGCGACTAAAACTACAAATTGAAATGTTTAAACAAATCGTAATATAAATATTAATATCTAACCGTGGGATCTCAAACTAAAGCGGAAACCAAGTAGACAGACGATGAATCACATACATGTTTCGTATGTGGGAATCGAAATGACAGCTAGGAAAGAACACTATATACCTATCTCTATGGGGCATCTCTGTGTGCGCTTACGAAGAAGGACGGCGGGCTTAGGCCAATAGCGATCGGGAGCGTACTCCGTAGACTGACGGCCAAGCTGGCGTGCCGATCAGTGAGGGAAGCGATGACGGAGTATTTGCTGCCGCACCAGCTTGGTTTTGGGGCGCGTCGGGGATGCGAGGCGGCTATCCATGCAACGCGCGCGTTTGTCATGGACCCTGACCGTTTGGACTGCGTGGTGCTGAAGCTCGATATACGAAATGCTTTTAACACATTGGAGAGAGACGTTCTTTTGAGTGAGGTCAAGGATCAGGTTCCCTCTCTCTACCCTTTTCTGTTTCAAGCGTACCATCATCCCTCTAATCTCTTCTTCAATAATAACTTAGTCTCTTCGCAGGTGGGTGCTCAGCAAGGGGATCCGCTGGGGCCCCTCATTTTCAGCCTGGCAATCCATAAAGTCATTACGGAGCTTAAATTCGACCTGAATTTATGGTATCTTGACGATGGGATCCTCGGGGGTTCACCGGAAGACGTCTACCAGGATCTGAACGCTTTGATTCCTCGTCTCAAGAATCTGGGTCTGGAGGTGAATCCCTCTAAATGCGAATTGTTCCCTTGCAGTGCTGAAGCTCGTTCTTGCTTTTCTCGCTTCAATTCCCTTTTGCCTGGTATCAAAGAACTTTCTCCGTACTCCTTCACCCTCTTAGGGTCTCCTATCTTCCCTGATGGAGTGCCAGAAGCAATTTCTTCCCGCACTAAACTTCTCCTGACCGCTCGAGAACGTCTCAAAGACCTTTCTGCGCACGTGGCGCTGGCCTTATTGCGCAGGTGCTTTGCCCTCCCTAAGCTAACGTATCTCCTGCGGACTACGCCTACCTGGGTATGTCCAGTGGAAGTCGCAGCATTCGACGACAGCCTTAGATCCACTGTTGAGTCGATTTTAAATGTATCTCTCAATGAGTCTCAGTGGACACAGGCGACTCTTCCCATTCGTCTCGGAGGTATCGGGGTGCGACGCGCGCGGGATGTGGGTGTGCCGGCTTTCCTGGCGTCGGCGCATGGGGTAGCGGATCTCGTCACTGTAATCCTCCATAATAATGGTGGCAGAGTGACCGTGCCCTTTGCGCCCGGCGCCGAGACAGTGTGGTTCGCCTGCAGTTCAGCGGCGTCGAGACCAGTCGTGCCCACTGTCCAGCGCGCTTGGGACGAGGGCATTGCTGTAAGGCTTAGGGAGCAGTTATTGGAGGTTGCTTCGGGAGCCGATATGGCCAGGCTCCGAGCAGTGTCACAGCCGGAATCGGGAGCGTGGTTGCACGCGCTGCCTTCACCTCACCTGGGCACTTTGTTGGATGACAATTCGTTGCGGGTGGCGGTGGCCCTCCGCCTGGGCTGCGGGTTGTGTGAACCCCATAGATGCACCTGCGGTTCCATGGTGGCGAGCGATGGCCATCACGCACTGAGTTGTCGTAGAAGTACGGGTAGGTTTCCGCGCCACCATGCTCTCAACGACATACTTCGGAGAGCCTTTGTGTCGGCGGATATCCCATGCCTATTAGAACCACCTGGCCTCAGCAGATCCGACGGCAAAAGGCCGGACGGTATGACTCTGGTGCCATGGAAAAATGGTAAGTGCCTTCTGTGGGATGCCACGTGTGTCAGCACGGTTGCGCCCAGTCACCTGAGCCGTACTGTCCGGTCTCCGGCAGCTGCTGCTGAGGACGCAGCGGATAAAAAACGAGAGAAGTATGCGGCGTTGACAGAGCAATATATGTTCGCTCCCTTTGCGGTCGAGACAATGGGTAGTTGGGGTACCGACGCCAAGAATCTGGTGAGCGAATTAGGGCGCAGGTTGAGGGACAAAACCGGTGACGCCCGCTCCGGCTCGTACCTGGGGCAACGGTTGGCCATAGCTGTTCAACGGGGCAATGCCGCCAGTGTCATAGGTACCTTTGCACCAGGTACGATGAGGGGCGGGTTAATAGATTAGACTGTCACTCTGACTGTACAAAAATGTGGACAATATTTTAATTGTATAATGTAATAATTAATTTTTATATATTGGCGTACTCTAATTTCTAAATTATTGTAAATCTAATTTTAAGTGAACTTTATGTTTTTATTTATTAAGCTATATACCTTAATTAATTATTATTTTAGTTTCTTTAGATATTTTGTTACGTGCACGGGGTACAATTAAATGCCGTTTACTCAACGAAGAGATTTATTAGCTCACCACAAACTAGACAATTTAATCACTAGTACACACAGTACTCTTCAACAGTTCCAGTCGCTCAGTAGTTCACAGTAGTCCGCAGTCGTTGCTCAGGTCGCAGGTAGAATCTTCTTCGATCGCTTAATTTCGCTGTGTTCGTTATCGATCTCAAAGACAGAATCAATCGTGTCGCTATGCGAGCGTGTTTTTATACCTCTCAATTAGGAGGATCGATTATCTAGAAAGTTCGCGAGCGACAAATACCTATTCTTTGATCTTGCCGCCGTCGCTGACCTTCGAGTACATTCTCGATATTTACCTATTGTTTGTTTTTTATTCAAAAGAGTGTGTAGGTACTCGTAGGTAGGTTGTGACTTTGTGTTGACAATTCTAGATTTTTCTATGCCATTCGGTAGAGTACCTCGTCACTAACAATGCGTTTTTATTTCTTGACGATTTAGTTTTCGAGATATCGACGGCGGTCGTAACAATATATTCTCTACGTACACCTAATTGTCCTAAAATATTATTTTCCTATTTTCTTATCTCCATCCTATGGTTGCCTGTAAGAAATTGCCGCAGAGCGATAAGGCCGCCATCTGTACGTACCACGGAACTTGTATCACTTATTCTAGTGTAATGTGTAATTGGTGTACAATAAAGACGTTATTATTATTAATATTTACTTTATTTTAATATTCAACTTATAAATTATATTTTTAAAAACATATAAAAAACATCTATTTAAAAATATAAAAAATAGTGCTCCACCGGTATCGGGTACAGGGACCAAGCTACCGGTGGTTAGGGCTCCAGAGAAAGAAACTTCCGCACGATGCGCGCCGTATCAAGAAGCACAGCCTTCTGCATCTGGCCCTTGATCCAACCATCTAACCCGAGCCTCTTTAGGTGTTGGTCGAGGCTCTTTGCTATTAGTTTATTATTATTATTATTACATATTCTCATACATATTTTTACTCTTAAACCTACATATAACTCACATGGTTGCCAGCCAGCCAGCCGTGTGTTCCCGGCAAAATAAACTTGAACCATCCCATCTCTTCCCATGCGGTGTCGTACAAGGCGACTAAGGGATAGGGCTGTTTAACATCAGACAGATATATACAGCCCAGACTCAGCCAGAGATGCATGGCTTGAGTCAACAATAGTGCCCAGAAGACGCCCGAGGCTGATTCTGGACTGTATATATCTGTCTGATGTTAAACAGCCCTATTCCTTAGTCGCCTTGTACGACAACGCATGCGAAGAGATGGGGTGGTTCAAATTCTACTCTGCCGGAAACCATAATAATTTCGTGTTGTGTTCCCAGCGGTGAGTAGGGTAGCCAGAGCTCACTAGAGAGTTTGTGCTGTCAGTGGGAAGACTATAGGCTTGCCCGGCTTTGTCATCTACGCTGACAGCACAGAAACACTGTGCATACAGGGTCGGCAGCGCGAGTGTGATTCCTCTGGTGTTACACACATCCATAAGCCACGGTAACCACTTTCCATCAGGTGGGCCGTGTGCTTGTCTGCCACCTAAGTGGTATTAAAAAAACCACGCGGAGCCCAGAGATCAAGTAATCGGTATTCTTCATTTATAATATACCAATATTAAGAGAACTTCTTTGTTCTGTCAAACTGGTTTTACTAGTGTTTATTACGTAGGTGTCCTACCTGCACCCACTGCCAGTGACCTAGACAGACGAGTGACCTTTTGTGCATAGTCTAGTCTTTAGACTTTACCTAGGTCTTGTGCCCTGGTTTGTGCTATAATTTTACCTACCCATTTTAATACGGTGAAGCAAAAAGGGGGTATGATTTTGATAGGCTATGTATGAATGTAGGTTCATCTTATAGGTATTTAAACTATCATGGTCACTTACATCAGTATCAAAATAAACAGGATATTTACCATGTTTCATTGTTTTGAGTTTCCGATATTTCGGCGCTGTTGCAAGCACCATGATCACGAAGGAACTGTAGTAGTGGCGGTGAACAGAGAAAAAGATTTTTCCTAGGAGTAATTATATCGATCTACCCTCTTGAAACTCCCTCGGAAACTCAAAACAATGAAACATGGTAAATATACCGTTTATTTTGATACTGATATAGGTTCATCTATTCCCTCATAGCTCCTCAACCAAAGAATCAAAGAATCAAAGAATCAATTTCATTTATTCAGTTTAGGCACATAAAGAGCACATATGAACGTCAAAATTTTACAATTATGTATGTCAAGAAATAATATAAAAATATTAAATAATGTAAAAATAAACCATTGGAAAATGATTCTTTCGTTGGTTCGGTAGATTAGTTCTACTGAGAAGATGGGTAGTTCTTCGAAGACAAAATTTTCTATTTCTGTGGGTGTATTTCTGTAACCAACTAACATAATTGCCTGTGAATTTTTGTTTTGGATACTTTAGCTTTGTCTCTAACTTGGTCAAATGATATTTTAGAAATAGTTGTTGTCTAGGTACAAAATAAAAACATTTGAACTATGTTCTTCTGATTCATATGACGCGTCCGTTTGCCATTTTCCGGAAGAAAATGTTTGATCTGGCGTTTTTCATTTGACAAATTCACATAAATAATATTTTTTAAGGAAAGGAAATGAATTGTCCTTTTATAAAATAATGCGATGTAGTTAAAACTACTTATACTTTTTTTATAAATAAGTAAAACATAAGTGTCCGGCGTATAATACTGACTAATATGGTGCAAGCTGCGCTTGACCATAGTTGACCGGGTAATACTGCTAGGAGAGTGATTTTGCGCGCGGGAGGAACCAATCGTGCAACGAACAAGCTAGGAGGTGGACATGCGGCTGGCAGCCAGAGAACCTGGTGACACGAAGGTAAATATATGATTCATCTGTGCTTGGTTCAGGTGACATTCTGATTACAATGCCTACTTTATCAGATTTATTTTATTGTTTTAAAACCTCAATTTGCGTTTGCCGTGATGCTTTTAGGTAATATTTTAGTGTGGATTTTTTTTAATACTGAAGCCTGTATGAATATGGAGTTATGCATAATTAAAGGCAAAATCCTGATTCCTCTGTGCCTGCTTCATATGGTCAAAACACCATATGGATTAGAAAGGAGCGGTTTTATAGCATCAATTTGCTTTTATACATACATATGTATTAAAGTATAGCTGCTACAAGTGTATAGCCGCTTATAGAAACTCTACATTTTATGGTCCTTCGAGCCGGATTCTGTTAAACCTTATACTTTCATTGGTACATAGTTTAAATATTTTAATTAGCATTTTTGATACATTGTACTATAACTATTACGCTATTAATAAAATGGCAATTTTAAGATTAATTTTCCCTAATAAAAACCTGAAAAGTTATTTATCTTTAAATATCTGTATAAATTTTTTCTTTTAATATTGTAGTTGTTGTACAATGCTACGACCTGGAGGTAAAAAAGGAGAAAAAAAGTCTGGGAGAACGCGTTATGGAAAACATGAGAAAAGATCCAGACAAGTATACTCTGTGCAAATTTAAATTAAAGAAACATATTTGAAAAGAAAGAGAGAAGGTTCTTGCAGAATTTAACACCTAAACAAGAAAAAATAGCTAGCTAATGAAGGGTTGATCATCAGCAACCTTGGACCACTCAGATTCAGACGATCGGGGTTTTTCTTATATTTAAACGGACAAAAGTGTCTGACACCATTGAGGAAAATACGATCACTCCATCTTCATCGAAAAATTCAGGATCTTGTCACCAAGAATTTTTTTTGAGGATGAAATTGAAAGCAGTTCGCTCCCTTACAAAATGTCAAGAAAATATTTCTTTTAGTAATGTTATTAACTTTCTTACTTGTGTATGTTTGTTTTGATAGTTGGACACACGATACATTACTAAGACTGATGTCAAGTGCCATTACTAGAATTAGTTTATACTGTGATTTTTTAATTGTAAAATATTTATCTAATTGATAACAGCTATTTATTTATCTATATACATTAAATGTATATTATATCTATGTTAATATTTACATTAATAAAAAAACAAAATTAAAATGCGTCGTGGAATTCCTCCGCATCGCATGCCTCTTGTGGTAGCGTTCCCAGAAGTCTGGCAGCATTGCCACGTTGTATGGCAATGCTTATATCTCTGACCTAAGAAGAGGCCAGCCCTCTGGTCACGAGAAGCGTCGACCATATACTTCGCAATCTCCCTGAAGAGATTGCGGGCGCTCGGACCCTACGGCCCAAACGTTTCTACTCCAAACGGCACAAACTCATAATCACCAATGAGATTAGAATACTTGCGCTGCTTAAGAGTCTCTGCAGAAGCTGCAGCAGCACCAGCACAGCCAACCGTGCCAGGTATATGGGTCTAATTGATTAAGTATTAAAGTTTTTTAATTTAATTTTTTGTTTCTGATTTATCTGTTACCAATTCTGATTCCTCTGGGCACAAAATATTTAAATGTCGATATCTTGAAAACTACTGTATAAAAATGAGTCCCTCATTCAAATATATGATCTTTGGAATCCATATTTTCATATAGATATGTGTTACAAAGCTTATAGTGTAATTTAATTTTGGCCAGATGAATCAGTTGAAGAATGAAATTTCGAAGAAATACCAGCAAGAAACTCAGCGAACTACATTAGAACTAGATTATTTTTCTTTTTATTTATCTATTTACATTTAATGTATTTATTTGTGTAATGAATTTAGTAAATAATAATTTTTATTCTAAGTAATCTATACAGAAATAATTTATAAATATTAAATACAATAAAAATAAAATAACTATTATACAACTTATAGCTAAGAACAATTAAAATGCGTCGTAGAATTCCTCCGCATCGCATGCCTCTTGTGGCAGCGTTCCCAGAAGACTGGCAGCATTGCCACGTTGTATGGCAATGCTTATTCTCTGACCTAAAAAGAGGCCAGCCTTCTGGTCACGAGAAGCGTCGACCATACGCTTCGCAATCTCACGGAAGAGGTTGCGAGCGCTCGGACCCCATGACCCCAAAGTCTCGACTCCAAACGGCACAAATTCATAATCTCCGATGAGATTGGAGTATTTGCGCCGCTTGAGAGCCTCTGCAGAAGCAGCAGCAGCTCCAGCACAGCCAGCCGTGCTAGTTATATGGGTAGGAGCCATGGTATCAACGCATGTGGCGTCCCACACCAGAGTCCTACCCATCTTCCATGGCATTAACGACATGCCATCCGGTCTCTTGCCATCGTCACGCGCCAAACCGTTTGGTTCTAGTACAGCTGGTACACCGGCGGTGACAAGAGCACGGCGGATTATGTCATTGAGGCTGGCGTGCCGTGGAATTCGCCCTGCGCTCCTGCAGCACGACAGACCATGGTGTCCGAGTCTGTCAACGGCTTCTCCACAACGGCATTGATGCGGAGAAACACACGGCGCACCTAAACGGAGACAAGTTGCGATGCGGAAGGTAGTGTCATCTAACATAGTCCCTACGTTAGATGACGGAAGAGCTTGTAGCCAAAGACCCGATTCCCACACTCCAACCGCCAGTAAACGGGCACGCTCAGCAGCATTGGAACATGTATTTAGTAATTTTTTTCCAACTAAGCTGCAGAGCGGCCCGTCCCACTGACGCTGTGAGAAGAGGTTCCTTGGGAGATCGGTGTTTGGACATGCAATTTTCCAAGCGTTCACTGCATCAGTCTTACACAATACTTCAGAATTAACTAGTGTAGGTGCAAGGATTTTCCTAGTTAATTCTTCGGTACTGTGGACTGAAGACAGGAACGCTGGTAAGCTGACATCTGAAATTTTGCGAATACCGGCACAAACGGATTTGGTCCAGGTATGTGCGCCTAGGTCTTCCCCTTCCGACGGTACCATCCACACTCGCCTCATACACCTGCTTCGTTAGTCTTCTTTCATTCATTCTCTCAACATGACCAAACCATCTCAACATTCCTCTCTCAATTCTCATCACTACATCTTCTATCACTCCACATCGTTCTCTTATCACGCTATTTCTCACTCTATCTTTCAAGGTCAAGCCACACATACTTCGCAACGCACGCATTTCTACTGCATTCACTCTACTCTGATGCTTTTTCTGCCACACCCAACTTTCACTACCATACATAAGAGTCGGCACCAATACTCCTCCATGTACAGCCAGTCGTGCCTTTTCGGACACTTTCCGGCTGCTCATAAAGTTGTGTAGTGCCCCATTCACTCTATTTCCAGCCATCACTCTCCTTTCAACATCTTCTTCATGCTTTCCATCTCTCGTAAACAATGTTCCCAAATATATGAACTCATTCACTTGTTCCACTTTTTCTCCATCTATACAAATCCTACACTCTGTCACGCATTCATCTCTTTCAAAAACCATAACTTTTGTCTTACTAACATTCACTTTCATTCCTTTCCTCTCAAAAGCTTCATGCATAGTTGTTACCATCTCCTGCAACTCATCTGCCGATGACGCCAGTAAAACCTGATCATCAGCATAAAGAAGACATTTGACGAGTAAATTCTTCATTCTCAAACCACATTCTTTATCTTTCAAATCTTGCAAACAACTGTCCATGAATAAGTTAAACAGCCATGGTGACGCTACACATCCCTGTCTAACCCCCTTTTGGATACTAAACCATTCAGTGTATGACCCATGTATCCTCACGCAAGCTCTGGAGTCCTCATAGAGAGACTTCACAGCTCGAATAAGGTTGCTGCTCACCCCATACATAGACAGTACCGACCAAAGTTCATTCCTCACCACTTTGTCATAGGCCTTTTCCAAATCCACAAATGCGCAATAGACTTTTTGGCTCTTGGCCAAAAATTTCTCGGCTATGCTTCGCAATGAAAAGACCTGATCCGTACATCCCATTCCCTTTCTAAAACCCGCTTGTGCATCCCATATTTTCTCATCGGTTTCTTTCATAACTCTCTCAATCAACACTTTCGCATACAGTTTGCCGACGACGCTGAGTAGGCTAATGCCCCTGTAGTTTTTGCAGTCTTGATGCGAGCCCTTTCCTTTGTAAAGTGGAACTATAACGGCCTTACACCAATCACTTGGTACACGACCGCTAACCCAACATATGTTGAAAAGGCGGCACAACTGACTTGCTACAAGGCCCTGTCCAGCCTTCAGCATCTCGACTGTCACCTTATCATATCCTGCTGCTTTACCAGCTTTCATACTTTTTAATGCACTCACAACTTCATTCATACTAATACCACTTTTATCAGCATCAACATAGTCATCCATCACCGAGGTTAGTACATGTACACCATCCTCTCTTTCAAACAAGCTTTCAAAATAGTCCTGCAATCTTTTTAACACACATTCCTCACCTTTTACAATACTTCCATTCTGGTCTCTAATAGCGTTCAGCTCGGAGCTCTGTGTTTCTCCTCTGGCTAAACGAATGGACTTCCAAAAGAACTTAATGTTCGTCTGGAAATCCTCAGATAACCTTTCATCAAACACGTCTTTTTGTTCCTTTTTCTTTCTAGCAATCACTCCTTTCACTATCCCTTTCAGTCTTCTATATTTATCTTTCGCTTCATCCACATTCTCAATTGTAGCTTGCTGCATTCTCTCATTAGCTCTGACTGAGAGCCAGTCAAGCCACGCTTTCTTTTTCTCACATACCAACTTTTGCACTTCTTTATCCCACCATGCATGCTTCACCTTTTGCACTTTACTTCTTTTACTTATACCACATACTTGGGAAGCCACACTCACAATCTCATCTTTGAATATCTTCCATAACTCCTCAATCTCACAAATACTATCAAGATCATGAAACCTTTCAGTCAATTTGCTTCCATACTCCTCTCTCACTTTATCTTCTTGCAAATTTTCTACTTTTATTCTTTCTAGAACACTTATGGGCTCACGCCTTTATTTATTGGCATATTAATCAAGTCCTGAGGAATTTTATTAAATATTTTTATGCAGCTGCCTACAAATGAATCACCAACCTTGTGAAGCCTAAGTTTTGGTACAACTAGTTTATTTTTATTTCTCGTATTAAAATTGTGTACATCAGATAACCACTAATTAGATCTAGAGAAATGAGGTATCGTGAGAAACGTCTTAGTCATGAGGTGGTCCATCGACTGCAGAGGTGCACCACAATCACAGCCACCGCCCCCCCAAGTTCAGGTAACTACATTTTACGCGTTTAGCCCTACAGCAGCCGATCTATTGAGGGACTTCCAGGTGGACCATTTTTTTTTTTTTATATAGGACACGTCAATTGGACTTCGCCTTGCCTGATGGTAAGCTGAAGGCAAAGTCCCAGAAAAGAGGGTCACCATTACTTACACATACCGTGTGACAATGGTGACACTCAGCTTGACGGCCTTATCATATGCTTTTTCATGCCCCGCTTAAAGGACCCGGGACTGTAGGAAGAAGGAAACACGTGAGCTGGTAATGAATTCCAGGCCTTAATGGTGCGACAGAGGAAAGAGTCTCCGAACCGCTTGGTTCTTGATCGGATGTTTTGCACCGTGTGCGGATGACATCTAAGACCTGCACGCGTTGTCCTGTGTAGGAAAGGGGAGGGTGGGACTAATTGGAAGAGCTCATCAGAACACTCCCCATGGTACAGACGGTAAAATACAGCCATGGACGCAACATCTCTACGCAGCTGTAAAGGTTCTAGGGTGTTCGTGATCTCGGGATTCCCAATGATGCGGACCGCACGTCGCTGCAACCTGTCGAGAGCATCTAGTAAGTACTTTGCTGAACCATCCCAGAGATGCGAGCAGTACTCCACACAGGAGCGAATTTGTGTCTTGTATAGAAGACACCGCTGCTCCGGCGTGAAAAATCGTCTCACTCTGTTCAGGACTCCGAGTTTTCGTGAGGCTGTTTTGATTATGCTTTCGATGTAGTTTTTGTTATTCAGGTTGCAGCGAACATCCATACCTAGGATATTGAGATTGTCCTGCAGTGGCAGTGGCGTGCTCTGAAGAGTGGGGAGGGGAAGGAAAGAAGATACTTTTGCTGTAAACGCACATGCCTGCGTCCTGGCATTGAACTCAACCAGGTTCTCAGAGCCCCATTGAGAAATGTGATTCAGGATCCCGTCAAGCTCAGTGACAAGAAGCTGCCTTTTCTCTGCGATATCTGACTGCTTGGCCGCAGGATGTCCATGATAACTCCCATGTAAAGTGCTATCGTCTGCATAACAATGAACATTGCCGGTAGACAGCATGTCGTTGATATGCAGAAGAAAGAGAGTGGATGATAAGACGGACCCCTGGGGCACGCCAGCATTAACCTGCAGAAACTCCGAAGCTCGTCCGTCACAAAGGACCCCAATACGGCGCCCCTGCAGGAAGCTAGCAACCCAGTTGCACAGCCTAGAAGGCAGACCAAAGGCAGGTAGCTTGGAAAGAAGCGATTTGTGCCAAGCTTTGGCGATGTCAAGACTAATTGCCAGTGACTCGCCGTGCTTGTCCATAGCCTCACCCCAAAGATGGGTAACGTATGCTAGAATATCACCCGTTGACCGTTTCGGTCTGAAGCCATATTGCCGGTCATTAATTAAGGAGTGATCCTCTAGGTGCCGCATGAGCTGTTTGTTAATTATGTGCTCGAATACTTTGCACAGCACTGAGGTGACGGCTATGGGTCGATAGTTGGCTGGCTCCGAGCGATCCCCCTTCTTGGGAATCGGCTGAACATTCGCCTCTTTCCAAGGCAAAGGCACTGTACCCGAACTGTAGGATAGCCGGTACAGGCGCGTAAGCATTGGAGACAACTCCGCTGCACATTTTTTCAAAACTACCGCTGGAATACCATCCGGACCACTGGCTTTCCGGACATCGAGTGATTGCAGCACTGCACGGACATCGCGTTCGTATCTTATCATCGTGGTCACTGTCGGGCAGTGTTGGTGGCTGCGTACCACAATCATCGATTCGGGAGTTGGCCGCAAAGAGATTAGCCAGCAGATTTGCCTTCTCTTGCGGCTCATGGGCCAGGGATCCATCAGGGTTACGCAGCGGAGGCAGCGAAGGCTGACAGAAGTTGGCTTGCACGGCTTTAGCCAGTCGCCAGTAGCCACGGCTTCCCGTGGGATGCATCACTAGCTCTTGACCAAGCCGCGCTATGCGCAGGGCATCCGCTCTGACGTAGGTCCTTCTACAGACCTTTGTGGCTCTGTTGTACGCCGCCTCGAAGTGGTCCAGATTGGGATGGCGCGTGACGCGCGCCCTTATCCAAGCGCGGTACGCAGACTGTTTTTGTTCAACAGCTTCCGCGCACTCGCGCCCGAACCTAGGGCGCACCCCGTGGTCACCGGTGACATCGGTGTATGAGATATAGTATTCCATACCCAGACCGATCTCACCGGCGACAGCAGTAGCACAATCCGATGGGTTCTTACCTTCAAAGCAGCGCTCAACCCACGGGATGGACGCAAAATAGTCACGAAGTCCATCCCAGTCCGCTGACGAGTAGTGCCAGAGACGCCGCTTCCCCTGCATGGGTCGTGGGGGCGCTATAATAGGCACCGTGGAACAGACCAGGCAGTGGTCAGAGTTGCCTAAAGCGGCTCGCACCGATACACTGTACCGGTCCGGATCTCTCGTCAGCAGAAGGTCTAGCAGAGAAGGTGCTAGGCCCGACCTTCTTGGTATCCTAGTGACCTCGTGCACCAATTGGGTCAGGCTGTGCGCCAGAGCAAATGCATGGGCGGCTCTTCCCGCATGGTCTGTTTTGGAGGAGCCCAACCAGATCTCGTGGTGGGCGTTAAAATCCCCCAAAAATACCATTTCGGCATTCGGAAATCGCTCCTGCGCATCATCTGCCGCCTGACTCAGATATTCAAAGAGTCGAGTTGTCTCAGCATCTCCTGTATGGGAACGGTAGAGGCACACATAGATCTGACTCGTAGGGCCATGGTCTACGTGTACCCAAAGGACGGAGAAGGATGGGTCCTCTAGGCACCGCTGGGGGTCAGCATCGTTGCATATGCCGACGATATCACGGTCCTTGTCGAGGCGACATCGCGAGCCGAAATTGAGCGTAAAAGCGCCGTTTCAATGGGCTTGCTCAGTGATTGGGGTTCGCGAAATCGATTGTCCTTCTCGCCCAGCAAGTCATCAACGATGACACTGGGTGGCAGGCTCCAACGGCCTCCCATTATCAAGATGGATTGCACCACGATTGGGTCCGTGAAATCCACAAAGGTTCTGGGGGTGGTACTGGACTCTGGCCTGTCCTTTGCGCAACATGCCCTTGATATTGGCGAACGAGCAGCCAAATGCTTCGGCAAAATGAGTAGGGTATCTGCATCATCATGGGGTGTTAAATATAGGGGTCTGTTCACGGTGTATAGGGGCACCTATGTCCCCACGGTCACATATGCTGCGGCCGTTTGGTACGAACGAGCCCTTTTGCATGCTGTTCGCAGCCCCCTGTTGCGAACGCAGCGGTCCAGTTTAATGCTGCTCACAAAGGCCTATAGGACGACTAGCACGAACGCGCTAGCGGTACTTGCGGGAGTGCTGCCGGCTGACCTGGAGGTAATCCGTGCTGGTTCGCTGGAGAAACCTAGGCTGAGTCTTCTGGCTGAACATGGGGAATCGAGTAGGCAGCTGCAGGAGGAGCTTAAACAGTGGAGGGAGACCACTAGGGCTGACGCATTACGAACCTGGCAGAGACGCTGGGATACAGAGGAGAAGGGAAGAACAACGTACCTTTTCTTCCCTTTGGTAGAACAGCGGCTTGCATGGCATTGGGTCGAGCCGGACTATGAGCTGTCCCAGCTCCTCACTGGACATGGATGTTTTCGAAAGAGACTGTATGACCTTGGCCTTGGTAGCGAAATTGTATGTTTCTGTGGTTTGGAAGATGAAGACCTACACCATGTGCTGTGGGTCTGCCCCCTGTATGATGACATCCGCGACAACATGATGGGAGGTGTGGTAAGATCGGAGGCTGGGCCTATGTATTACTCGGACCTTGTAGGTACACCCCAAAACTTCGGACGGCTGCGGAGCTTTGCGCGCGTTTGGCACGAGAGGCGCAAAGCTCGTGAGGTCTCTAACGGCGACGAAGCCTGTTAGTGTGGCGTGCTGCCCCAGAAAGGGGAGAGAGCGAAATGGTGAGGCACATAAAATAATTTGTAGGGAGTCAAGAAATGCGCGCCTGAAAGAGAGCAGATGCCAGTAGGGTGCGCATCTCCCAAGATTCGGCCCGTTATAACCAAGATGGTTGGTAGGGCCATGGGAAGGAGGTGGGAATAGTGGGTCCTCTAGGCAGCGCAAACGGCGACAGCAAACATCCGCCCTAACAAACACGCACACCCCGGCTTTTGCACGAAAACTTTCCTCAAGAACATAGCCAGGGTAGAGCAAGTAGGTCGTGTCGTCAGGGCGGTGTATTTGCGTCTCCGTTAGAAAAAACATGGCAGGTTTCGCCGTCTCTAGGTGTTGGTGGACGGCGTTGAGGTTTGCATGGAGCCCACAGATGTTAGTGGACTCCACCTCAAATAGCAAGCTTTTGGGAGTGTGACGAGCCGCTGTGTTGCCTATTTCTCTGAGTTGCGCTGCCATGAGTTTGGGTGGGAGAAGGCGTGAAAAAAGAGGTGATTGCCGCCGCAGCACCGTGTGACAAAGCGCGGGATATTGGTTTTATCTATGAATGTGAGGCATGGCGAGAGTCGATGCGCCGAACGGAAGGACCCGAGTCGCCGGGCTCCCAAATCCGGTCACCAACCGGCACGACGAACCATATCGGGATTATGCGCGGCCTGGTGAGGCAGCCTCCCAAGGTGGTTAACCCCAGTTGGGCCCCTGTACTATACCGCGGGCGGCCAGCGGCACCACCGTTTCTACAGGTCTCCCTGTTCGGCGAATCGCCCCGCGCCATCCCCACTAGACTACGCCAAGACCCACTGGTCCCACTAGTGCTGCGACAACCACCACCTCTGCCCGGCTATGCACTTGCTGACCCCTGAACACAATCCAACCGAGATTGAATTGCTATGGAGGGTTTTTCGCAATAGTGCACGGTGGTACTTACCCGGTCGAAACTTGAGACAAATTTGTGCCACCAAGTTTCTACCACCAGTGAAATTAATTTTAATTATTAATTTAAGATCATGCCCGGGTGGTAGGCTCTCAGGAGGCCGAATGTTGTCCCTCTATGTTAATGGATGTTACCTAGAAGGTACTGCTGAGGTTGCCGGAGTTAACTCTGAAAAGAGCTGTTTGTCTTTTTGTTGCCATTGTGGTGAGAGATCACCTAGACTCTGCGTTACCGAATGCTAGGCATCCAGGGTGCACCGGACATTGGGAATCTAGTTCACTTTATTGACGTCACTCGTGGAGGCTCCTCCCTTGCACCCCATCTCATCTCTGTGCTAATCGTAGCTTTCGTAGCAGGTGGAAACATGTCTCTGCCTAACCCACTGGGAAAGAGTCGTAACTGTATGTATGCTCTTTAAATAAAATGTGTCAAGTCAATCATAAAAACAAACAAATATTACTTATAATATAGATACTATAAGAACACGTGACTAGCATAACCTTGCATTCCTTTGCCTTGTGTTTAAAAAACATATAACCAATATGGCTGACATGTAACAGCTGATTTATTGTATCACATTATCTAAGTTTTAGAATTATATATATTCTAGCAGAAAAATTGAGTGGGAATTGAAGTCGGTAGAACGTTCTTTTGTATTAGCAGTTGGACGCTCTACCGCTAAACCATAGAGTAACAATTTATTAATCTGTGGCCATAGTTCGTCAAATTATGTTCAATTATATTAATTTCGTTTCTGTTCAGCAGGTCTAAAAAGGTCACTTTATTGGTATTAGAGGGTATTAGTTAGGTATTAGGATAATATTTTGTTATGCGACAATATTTACTCGAAGTGCTTAGTAAATTAATTGTTGTAATCCGCGGTAGCCTAGTGGTTTAGGTAATGGACTGCTGAGACGCGGTCTCGGGTTCGATCCTAGGTTTTACCATGGCACACACCAATGACTTTTCGATGCTTTTCGAAATTGTGTGTATTTATCGCAGGTTTATAAGTGCCCGGTTAATGGCAATAGACTCGCCACCTATTACATTGGGACCTAAACATAAACTGGCGAAATGTGGGTGCTAGCACCTCTGCCTACCCCTTCGGGGATATAAGCGTGAGTTTATAAAAAAAAGATTCTGCTTATATGAGTGACCATTTTATAAGTTTATACGAATCTGGTCCTCAATAATTCTACTAAAGCAAATCACTGTAATACCACAGACACTGCAAAAAGTGGCGTTAAAGTGCCTTAAAGTCCATAATTAAATGAAAAGAGATCCATTACAATTTTTCATTCACTCTGCATAAAGCCTTTTAATATTGAACTTTAAAAGCATTGCTTTAAAGTCTAAAATTAAATTGATTTTTAGTTCCGTGGTGTGACAGTGGTTTGTTTCTAGCAGAATCACTAATGTGACCTTTTTAGAACCTCAGTTCAGTTCGGTTCGGTTCAATTCAGTTTCGTTCAATTTAGTTCAGTTCAGTTATATTTTTTTCAGGTCATTGGTTATATTCTGTGGTTTGACCATAGAGTAATTATTATGTTTTTACAATTGACACGGATCTATATCCTAATAACAAGTACGGCATTCCACGACTTATTTTTTTTGGCAGCGATAGTTGGAGGATCGTTTTAAGTATATAACGATTACTACAAGCGCCGGCGCCGGTTTTTTTACTTGAATTTGTTAACCTTCATAAACCCACGCTTTGGTCTAGTAGACCATTAACATTTTCATAGCAAACTTCCGTTGTTAAAGTTTATATAAGTAACAAGTAATAGCTTGGAAGAAGTAGGGTAAAAGAGGATTATATTTTGCTGAGGATGTGGCTGTTTTTTTTTTATATACAACTTAGGTGGCAGACAAGCACACGGACCACCTGATGGAAAGTGTTTACCATGACCTATGAACGTGTGTAACACCAGTGGAGTCACATCCGTGCTGCCGACCCTGTAAGAACAGAGATTTTGTGCCGTCAGTGTAGAGGACAAAGCAGGACAAGCCTTTGGTCGTCCCACTGACAGCACAAAAACTCTCCAGTTAGCTCTGGCTACCCTACTCACCGCCGGGAACACAACACGAAGTTATTATAACCGCGGTATTCTGTAGAGCGGAGGTACTTCCCCAGTCGGACTGCTCAATTGGGCAGAAATACCGACGTGTCCTACCTCCTGTAACATATATGAATATGATAAATGTGTAATGTGTAATGTAATTGGTAATAATCATTGTTGAAATAAATATATGATCGATCATGGAGGATTGGCTGGTTAAAATGCGTCGTGGAATTCGTCCGCATTGCATGCCTTTTGTGGTAGCGTTCCCAGAAGACTAGCAACATTTCCACGTTGTATGGCAAAGCTTATTTTCTGACCTAAGAAAATGCCAGCTTTCCGGTCAAGATAAACGTAGACCATACGCTTCGCAATATCCCTGAAGAAAGTGTGGGAATCCTGAGGTCACGAACACCCTCAAGCCTTTGCAGATGCGTAGAGATGCTGCTGCTTCCTTGGCTGTATTTTACCGTCTCTACCATGGTGAGTGTTCTGATGAGCTCTTCCAACTAATCCCACCATCTCCTTTCCTACATAGGACAACACGTGCAGGGCTTAGATGTCACCCTCACACTGTGCAGAATATATGAGCAAGAACCAAGTGGTTCGAAGACTTTTCTTTGTCGCACCACCAAGAATTCATTAACAGCTCACGTGTTTCCTTCTTCCTACAGTCCCGGGTCCTTTAAGCGGGACGTGAAAAAACATCTGATGAGGCCGCCAAGCTGAGTGCCACCATTGTAACATTACTTAGTATCTGTAATGGTGACCCTCGTTCCTGAGACTTTGCCTTTAGCTTACAATCAATCCTAGATAAACGAAAAATTATTTTGAAAAAGAAATAAAAAATCTGTATACCGTGGGTAATGGAGGGTTGACTCTTTTAACCAACCAGTTGTCATGGCCAGCTGGTTGCTGATGTCATCATCTAAATCCTTGTATTAGTTACCTAATGGCGCTCGTGCTGTGTTTAACGTCATTTCATTTTAATCTTAATGAGTACTGTGAAAGAACTTGCTGGCTTGGCAGACCGGGTTTGATTACCCGGGTTGAAATAATTTGATTGGGAGTTCCTGACGGCCGTAGCGGTAGAACGTTTGACTGCTAAGCAGGAGGTTCGGGTTTGATTCCCGCTCAGTGCAAATATTTGTATGATTGAATATGTATATATGCACTAGCTTTTACCCGCGGCTCCGCCCGCGTGGATGTCGGTTCCCGGCAATTATTCGAATTTTTCTCACCTTTTAAATCTTTCCTAGACGTCCACGAACATTTCAAGACCAAGATAAGATAAATCCGTTCAACCGTTCTCGAGTTTAACCGAGACGAACGAACAGCAATTGATTTTTATATATATATATAATTATATATTGGTCTGGGTGTTTTTATGTATAATATGTAAGTATTTCCAAAAAAAAGTATTTAAGTATGTTTATCCGCATCCTAGATTCCATAACAAGCTAGTTAAGCTAGGCTTACCATGGGTCTAGATAGCGTTGTGTAGAATGTTATAGAATATTATTATTTAGTAAATTATTCATTAATTATTAATCCTGTTGATATAATATATGGCACTTAGTGGAACTTGCTAAACAAATTGAATAAGACACTTTGTATAATTGACTGTATTCTAGACAGAGAGTAATTTCGGAAAATAAAATAATACCGCGATGCACCCTTCTTAGTGTTGGCGCCAAAACTCACAAGATAATACATTTTTGGCGCGAAAGTATGTATTAAGCACGCCATATTTTCACAGATGTTTTTTTTCTACAATCTACAAATGGCTGCGTCAGTCATAGACAATAATAAACCTTTAATAACTGATCAATTATAAACAACCTTGTTTGTTTTTTATTGAAACGCCGCGACGTCAATGGTTAGTTGTAACCACAGATATCTAATTCTAGAGACAGGTTCATATAAGTAGTTTTTTTTAAATTTTCACTGCGTTGTTTATTTGACTTGCGATAAGATTATGTGTGTTTCAGACGTTGTTCTATCCTTGTACCAAATTTCAATCATTTCCGTTCAGCCGTTATAGCATTATTGAGTAACAAATATCTGAAATGCATTTCACCAATCATTGTTTTCGGCCCCACGTAATAGCGGGTGAGCCTATTGCCGTCTTCCGGACACTATCGTTGACTCGAGTATTGTATCTGTGCCTGAGTCTGAGCTGTATATATCTGTCTGATGTTAAACATCCCTATCCCTTAGCCGCCTTGTACGAAACCGCATGGGAAGAGATAGGATGGCCCAAATTCTACTCTGCCGGGAACTGCGATTAGAGGGGCGTGGATATATTTCTATTCTATGGTGTACTTGCTCTATGACTGCAACAATTAGCGTCGAAGTCACGATAACACGGAATCTGAGAAAATTATGTCAGCCTGACCTCAGGAGGCTCGGCTATAGACTTCAATGTCATTAATAGCAAGCAATATTGCTTTTATAAATTACTTAGTTGCAAAGTAATTGCCGTCTTGAGAATAGTGTCTAATTAAAGCCTAGTGGGATGGGTAATGGACTGCTGAGACGAGGTCTCGGGTTCGATCCCAGGTTTTAGCATGGCACACACCAATGACTTTTCGATGCTTTTCGAAGTTATGTGTGTATTTATCGCAGGCTTATAAGTACCCGGTTAATTTCAATAGGCTCGCCACCTATTACATTGGGACCAAAACATAAACTGGTGAAATGTGGGTGCTAGCACCTCTGCCTACCCGTTCGAGGTTAAAGGCGTGAGATTATGTTATGTTAAATTTAATTATTAGAACCTTTTCGGATACATGCAGTGTAAGATTCTTCTTGATCCCAGCATTAATTCTGGTCCCATTCGAAGCTTCCTTCGACCTCAGAGTTTGGTGTCCGCTTTTCCAGTCTTTTTTTATACCAATTAGGTGGCAGACAAGCACACGGCCCACCTGATGGGAAGTGGTTACCTTGGCTACCAGGGGCGTCACACTTGCGCTGCCGACCCTGAAGAAACCTCCTAATATCCCTTTTGAGGAACCCCATATTGTAGGCGCATGGGAAAACCGCAGCAGGGATTCTAACTCTATAGACTTAGGGTAGACCCTCCATCTGACCTCCATAACTCCTTGACGTTATCGTAGAATTTTATTGCACTTAGACCAATCGTTGGATTTTTTAGGCTTTTTAGATGTTCTGATGATAACATGGACCGCGTTCTCTCCGAGGCACGGGAATACCCAGTGTAAGATCCAAATGTCAAAATTAATTTCTCAATAGAGCCAGCAGAGATTTCAATGAAATCTCGCGGTCACACAACGAAGTTGACTTAATCAACATCAGCATACCTACCAAAACTCACTGGAGAATTTGTGCTGTCAGTGTGATGACTAAAAGCTTGTCCTGCTTTGTCCTCTACACTGACGAAACAGAGACTGTGCTTACAGAGTCGGCAGCGTGAGTGTGGCTTCTCTGATATTACACACGTCCATAGGCCACGGTAACCACTTTCCTCCATCTGACCTCCATAACTCCTTGACGTTATCGCAGAATTTTATTGCACTTAGATCAATCGTTGGATTTTTTGGGCTCCACTTACCCGTGACGACTACCATATATGTTCTGATGATAACATGGACCGCGTGCTCTCCGAGGCACGGGAATACCCAGTGTAAGATCCAAATGTCTTCAAAATTCATTTCATAGTAGAGCCAGCAGAGATTTCAATGAAATCTCGCGGTCACACATCGAAGTATACCTACCAAAACTCACAGGAGAATTTGTGCTGTCAATGGGATGACTAAAAGCTTGTCCTGCTTTATCCTCTACACTGACGGCACAGAGACTGTGCTTACAGGGTCGGCAGTGCGAGTGTGGCTTCTCTGATATTACACACGTCCATAGGCCACGGTAACCACTTTCCATCAGGTGGGCCGTGTGCATGTCCGCCACCTAAGTGGTATAAAAAAAATGTCTTCTTTGAAGGGTGAATGAGTAGCGTACTGTCTATTTTTGTGTCTGTCGTCTATAATTTACACATTGTATTCTTATACAACATCTGTAGGTATTTAGTCTTACCTAAAATCTTGTAATTGACCTTCTTGTACCTTCATTTCTTTTTTAAAGAATAAAATAATATAAAATAAGATTGCCAAGTACGCCAAAACAACTACCACTCAATCCTGCAGCTATAGTCACCATCAAAAGGTTGCCTGGAAGAAATCGCTTAAAGCGATAAGGCCGCCCATTGTACTGTTTCCTTATTATTATTTTTTTAGTATCATATATTCTTTACTTACTTGGTGTACAATAAAGTGTAAATAAAATAAATTGCTTAAGACATATCCCTGGCACCATTGTTGACCCAAGGCCATCTTCGGCTGCGAGATACTTGCGAGAGCCTTGGGTGTGAGAACCACGGTGTCCCTATCTTGCCCCCGGAAAAATGAGGAACAGGGCATCGCACTGCCACTTTGGTCTGCTTCTGCTAGGATGACAGGCGGTTCAGCTCCACCTGTCACCTCCAGGCCCGCGCTCATGGAGGATGTAGGTCATAATCATAACTAACCTAAAAGGTAAATAGAATCCATGTGGTGACTCAAAGAGAATACAAGTCACCATCCCATCTCATCCGACGGGTATAGTAAGAGGCGATTTGGAAAAATACGCAGACGATATCACGGCAAGAGAGATATCAAAACTCTAATTAAAACCCTGTACCGTAGCCGCGAGGTTCCCGGCAGAGTAGAATTTGGGCCACCCCATCTCTTCCCATGCGGTGTCGTACAAGGCGACTAAGGGATAGGGCTATTTATTATCAGACAGATATATATAGTCCAGACTGAGCCTCATCTGATGCATGACTTGAGTCAGCAATAGTGCCCGGAAGACGGCTCGAAATAGGCTCACCCCCTATTAAGTGGGACCGAATTCAATAATGGGTGAAATGTGGGTGTTAATTCCCCACTGCCTAATTCTCTGGGGATAGAGGCGTAATTATTTGAATGTATGTACTAACCCGTCTGGTCAGCGAGGAAACAGTAGGCCAAAGCCTCCCAACGTTGAGAGGCCTATGTCCCAGCAGTGGACTGCAAAAGGCTAATTTATTGATATTAAGTAGTATCGCCTCTCGTACCTACTACTCCTCTGCCTACCCTTTCAAATACATATAGCTGTGAGTATTTCTATGTATGTCTTAATTAATACATATTCTACTAACCCACCCATGGCCTGACCTTCGCTGTGTAACAAAAAATGTAGGTAGACCGGTCTGTTAAGGTCAAACGGCGATAATATTCGACTTTTTGGTGTTAATCTAACAAAATTCTTCAACTCTTTACGTTATCCATTCTTATAATGTATGCTCGCTGTTTAATTTAAAAATACTTATAAAAGATTAAAACCACACACTGTTTAATCTGTGTGTCTGAACAAAGGGCCCAATTTATAAAACCTTGTCAAACGAAATAACTGAAATAAGACTTTTAGGGAATTTAGTCAACTAGTCCATAGAAGTCCACTGCTGGACTAGGCGTCTCCCAATGTTGGGAGGCTGTGGCCTACTGTTTCCACACTGGCCAGATGGGTTGGTGCAGGGTTTTATTTCGAGTTTTCCTTCTCTCGCAGTGATATCGTCTGCGTATAAGAAAGAAAGAAAGAAAACATTTTTATTTTACTTAGCTTAAAACAAATATACACAGTACAGCAATATGTGACAATAGCCAAGTGGAATGATGTCCGCCTCTCAGCTTAATGCTGTCCGGGTTTGTTTGCGGACAGCGCTGATTTTCAGATACGGCCGGACAGTGACAACACTTTAATCCAAAAGGTTATAAAAACTACAAAACATCATGATAAACAATGACAACAAAAAAATTACAAAAATTCAAACTAAAATAAAATAATAAGTAGGAAAAAGAAAGAGATGTTTCCAGCGTATGTTTCCATTAGTCGCCTCTTACGACACCCTTCGGATGAGATGGATGGAGTGATGATACTTGTATTCTTTCTCCGTAACGACACGAAATGGATAATAGGAATTTAGTAAAAAACCAACCAAAAATTTCTTAAACGAAAGACAAAACTGCTATGATTAAATTACTTGGGCCCTCAGTTCAGATGTATGTACGCAACCTTTGATGCCGTAAGGCGAAACCAGTCAGGTCTAATAACAGATAAAAAATACTGTGGAAAAGTACAAGTGAGTTCTCAATATGTGTTACAACAAATTCCACAAAGTGCCATCAATAATCAACAGTATAAATAAAACTAAGTGTATGTCTTATATGCTGTTTGCGGTTCCCGATGGAGCAGACTAGGGCTACCTTATCTCTTCCTGGGTATCCTAGAAGGTGACTAAGGGATAGGGATTTCCATCTGACAGTAAACATATAACCTGCTCATGACAAGGAGCCCGCTTAATGGCAATTTTTCGCAAAATGTGGATGTTAATATATCTCCTCCCACCCCTTCGGGGATTTGTACGGCTGAATATATGTGTGTATGTTTGTAAGTTTTCGTTTCCTCACGGTCCTCTCTCTTAAATGTTTTGTTGAAGGTTAACCACACAAATATAAAATATGTATGTATGTGTCAATAGAATTATAAATAAATACTATCTGTTAACCAGAGGATAGAGAGATTGGAGTCTATGAAGCTCACTAACCTTTTTAGGGCAAAACTTCACCCCAATGCGAGGATAGCAAATTATGAGACAGTTCAGTCAGTTCAGTTGAAATCTGCAGGGCTGTCCTAAAGCAAGAAGAGTGGTCGTTGCCACCTCTATTACAGTTTAAAATAATCCAATTCTCCATAAGAAAATCTATTGAAAATTCAGTTTTGATATGTCAAAATCAAATACGTTTTTTCGGAACACAATTTTCAAGTGAAAATTGATACTGTCATCATTTTTAATAGTAGATAGTGACATTGAAATGCATTTCAATTAAGTATTTATTTATTTTTATTTTACTCCAGTCTGTTACTCCTAGAAAGTTAGAATTTGACAAAAGAAAAATTTCAATTAGAAATCCATTGTCAATGTCAATGTCAGTCTAAATTTAGTTTTGCGTGATACCTATTTAGTATTCGCTTCGTTGCGTTATCCGAAATTTTGAATTTAAGGGTACCTTTTTCTTTGCTGAATAAGTCATTTATTTTAAATTTTACATGAAAAATGTTCAATAACTACAAAGTTATTTAGAATTTAATTTCTTACAATTTTGGCATTCATAATTTTTTCCTAAAATTGTCATTTTCTAATTTTTATACCCCAAAAGGTGGTGTTTTTGTTTTTTTTTTCTCATAGGAAAAATCCTAGTAGCAGTTTATTTCAGGAATCATTGGGGGAGGTCACTGGTAGTTTAGTTTTAGCTTTGCGTGGTGGTCTGATTGTTGCGTTCTCCTCGATCTTGCATTTAAGGGTGAATTTTAATTTGCCATAATTAGTTGTTTTTGTTGCTTAGAATTACATTTCCTACATTTTGTTTTTCATAATTTTATTGTACCTGGTTATATTGGTGGTTATGTTAAATATGAATAACAAATTATAACCTTCTAATTTTGTAATATCCCATATTCTAACATAGCACTTAATGTCATAATTATTCTGAATTCCGCTCACCAAAAATATTCACTACAACATTCACAAAATATGCAACAGGTTTTCTCATAACATAAAATAACAAAAAGAAAAAACTACCAAACCCAGTTTTGATATCCCGCTTAAAAAATATGGCCGTCCACAAATCCGCGCCATAATTTTACGAAGATCGTTCTAAAATCCGCCAACGGAATAACGTCTCATCATAATTAAAGTTACAACCTGTTTTTAGAGATTTTTAATCGATTCTGAGGACATATCGATATCTCGCTCTTAGCCTATCGTTCAGTTTGCTTTGTGTGACTCTGTGAACGGACGTGCTCACTTCTAATTCTATTTTTTTAATTATATTTCAAAACTGTGTTCTATATTTAAAACTTATTTCAATGGTGAGTTTTTAACTTCATTCCAATTTTAAATAAGTCTCTTTTTTATTTTTTTACGCCGGCATCTGTTTTTCTTTTTAATTTAGTGATTTAATCTTTTTTTTTCGTGAAGGCATTGATGTAGATAGATGTGAATTGAGGAAAATTACTATTGTATTCTATAAGCGACTTGAATAATTTATAATCTTATTAACTTATTTAATACGAGTAGTCTTGATGCTGTATTCTTGTTCTTTATTTAAATTGCAAAGTAGTTACACTGAGAACCAAGACTTTGTAACATTAGCTTCTATGTGATATTGCGAAATATTCACACTTATTAAGCCTGTTTGTCGGTTATGTTTTCGCACCTAGCCAATTAAAATTCTTTTATAAAGTTTCGCATTATTATTACCTGGAGTAGAATATATGTTTTTCTAAACGAACGGAGCTGCGAAAATTAACCACTACGTATATATTTTTTAAATCAAAATACAGTAACTTTGAGCGCATTTTAACTATGATCAAGATGAATTAAACTGTGTTACCACATCTTACACACTGGCTATTACTAAAGTAATACTTTATTTGGATTTCACCTAGTGAAAATCGTGAAAATTGAGCGCATATTAAGAAAATGTGTGGGACTCTAAGGCATATAAATTTCGATATACACAGTAAAGTCACGGCTTTGTATCCTTCAGAGAGTAGGTAGAAACGTCAGTCGCGAGCAATGTGCCATTTGCAACGTCGCCTGTATTGCTACTAAAGATTTTTTTTACAGAAAATCTAAGTAAGTTTTGCCGGTCTCGGGAGCGAACCCAAAACCTTATCGCCTTATAGTCGTATCGTGAAGTCAACCTTTTTGTTACTAACAGACCGACGGCCAACGAAGTGATTCTATAAGGGTCCCGGTTATTTCTCTTGAGGTACGGAACTCCAAAAAATATAATTTTGAGTTTACAAAGGAGAAAGATATCGGAAGCACATACCTTCGAGGCGAAAGTCTACGGCACTTCAATTGCAGGTTGGAACACCTGCTAAAGAACGGTTTATAACGGTGTTGGATGGTTTAAAGCTAAATAAGTACCCTGTCTGGTCCGCGTAGCTTTGAATGCAACCGAAATTGGCGCTTGGATTGGAAAATATGACATCTATACAAGTACAAACAAACTGCCTGACAAGTGAAAACAAATTCTAGTAATTATTTGATACAGTTTTTTAAATATACTGTAACATTTCTCCCAAGCCCTTCAGTTAAACTAAATAGCTTGTAATATGAGTGGATTCATCAGTAGTGTAATGGCTAAGATATGAACCTAAGACCTTCTGATCGTCGATCTCATTGTCCACTAAACAACACAGTAGGTATTTTTTCTGCAAAAAAAATACAAGCGACATTTTAATGTCAAGTGTCAAGATTCATTAAATGTTTTATTTTTGACCAGTCTTTGAAAATTCGAAATTCAAAATTCATTCCCGCCTTTTGCACATCGTTTAGAAGTCGGGCACAGATAACCTAACTAAAGTCCAATTAAATATTTGATTCACTAGTCAAATTAGTGACTTTTTACCAAACGTCAAAACGGTAAAGGAAACTTGTATGAAATAATTGATTGTGACGTCATAATTTCTAATAGTCAAACAATTTACTTTTATTGGTTGGATGGATGATTGAAAATAATTAAAACATATGAAATATTAACTGACAGAACTTTTACCGCTCTTTTACCATTCTTAATTTAATGAGCTTAGTTTAATAATTTATTTTCACTACAGGAAAATACTCAATTCACAGATTATCAAAAAAATCCCGCGCAGACATATTTGCTGTCCAGTTCGCGAGATTTCGGTGACCGTTGAAGTTGTGAAGAATAATACGTTGGTTGGTTGGCCTTGAGAACCAGTTAGTGTAGACCGTTAGTAGGTTTGATGTTCAAATTCCAACAAAGTATATTATAACGACGAGAATATGTTGAAAAACCTTCGCATTTTAAGTTAAACTTAAATTTTATGTTAACAGAACACGCGTTGCTTAATTTTTTTTATAAAACCTCGTATAATTCATAAGTATATCTACGTAATTTAATTAGACAATTAAGTTCATATTCTGGGTTAGTCGCGATTCCCCCCTTTTCGATCCATTTCCTCATAATATTGTGATAAAACGCCGTTTTAAAATTGAAATTTTTAAATTCGCCGCGTGGTTCCCGGCAGAGTAGAATTTGGACCACCCCATCTCTTCCCATGTGGTGTCGTACAAGGCGACTAAGGGATAGGGTTGTTTAACATCGGACAGATATATACAGCCCAGACTCAGCCTCAGATGCATGGCTCGAGTCAACAATAGTGCCCGGAATACGGCAATAGGCTCACCCCCTATTACTTGGGACCAAATACAACTATTAGTGAAATGTGGGTGTTAATTTACCTCTGCCTAACCCTCTGGGGATAAAGGCGTGCTTATATTGTTTCTTAGTTTGTTAGCGGTGCATTAGTTTCTCTACAGTTTATCTCCACTTGTCTTTAGATAATCCCAAAATGTAATTACAAATTGTTGATAAAGCTGCTGACTGCTGAGATGAGGTTTCGAGTTCGATACCAGGTTTTACCATGGCACATACCAATGACTTTTCGATGCTTTTCGAAGTTATGTGTGTATTTATCGCAGATTTATAGGTGCCCGGTTAATGGCAATATGCTCGCCACCTATTACATTGGGATCTAAACGTAAACTGGCGAAATGTGGGTGCTAGCACCTCTACCTAACCCTATAGGCGTGAGTTTATGTTATGTTATGATAAAGCTGTACTGATTGCTGATTATTATTCGATAACGTGTATCTATCGTATTGATGAGTCAAGATTGACTAATATTGGTAATCTATGATGCAAGTGTACGACCATGACTGCACGCTCCTTTCCGGATCTAATTGGATATATTCTCGGAAAAGCCTTTTTTTCGTGCGCAAAATCCCCACGGATACCCCCCACTGGAGCTGGTGGGAAATGTTATGTCGGACTCGAACCGACCGTACGCCACCTGTGGATAATTTTTGGTTGCCGAAGGTGAGGTTAACAGGCATATCCCTCGCACCCCAGCCGACCCAGGGTCATCTTTCTCGAGCTGGCCCTCTCCTCGGGTGTGGGGACCATAGAGTCCCCAACTCGTCCCCGGAAATGGGGAGGCGGGCGAGGGTGACAGGCGGCTCCACCCGTCACTTCCAGGCCTGCGCTCATGGAGGGCAGAGGTCGTTCATCAATTCTCGGAAAAGCCTGGGTGTTTAATGATTTGATGAATGTTGTTGTGTTGATTCCCGGTGAAATAGAATAGGAATAAATACGAAAGAATGTTTGAAAAAAAATCTAACGTACATAATTTTAATACATAGAGGGTTAGGCAGAGGTGATATAAATTTTCATTCATTTCACCAATCATCGAATTCGGTCCCACGTAATAGGGGGTGAGCCTATTCCCGTCTTCCGGGCACTATTGTTGACTCAAGTCATGCATCTGAGGCTGAGTCTGGGCTTTATATATCTGTCTGAAGTAAAACAGCCCTATCCCTTAGTCGACTTGTACGACATCGTATGTTAAGAGATGGGGTGGTCCAAAGTCTACTCTGACGGGAACCACGCGGCTTTACGAGAAATAAAAATAAACTTGTTATACCAAAACTCAGGCTTCACAAAGTTGGTAATTCGTTTGTTGTTAACTGTATAAAAATATTTAATAAAATTCCTCAGGATTTGATTAACATTGCAATAAATAAATTTAAAATAAAAGTGGAAAAAACTTTAATAAATAAAGGTTACTATAAAGTAGGTGAGTTTATTGATGATGTAAGTTCTTGCTCAACCTAAGTTTCTTGCTTGATCGCAAACAAAACCATAGGTAAAGATAATCTAGTTCTAATATATGTAGTTCTCTGAGTTTTTTGCTTCTCTGAGTTGGAATCTTCTCAGTAGAACTAACCTACCGAACCAGCGAAAGAATAATTTTCCAATGGTTTATTTATATTACTTATTAATTTTGTAATATTTCTTGACATAATTGTAAAATTTTGACGATCATCACGTGTAAAATAAAAATTATCGTCATAGACAAGATAGAATAACAAAATTCAAATATCAATATTCTTAATTCAAATCCGGATTCGCTATGACATCATATACCACGCACGTAGGTAGCAAAGTCACTAAGGTGGCCAGGTCAAACACATTTACCTTTTTATAGACCTTAGAGGACAGCATCAAGGAGGTTCGGACGTATCCGAGATTATTTAGAGGTTTATTAATGACATTTGAATATAAGACCTTGTTAGACATGTTATTTATAAAGTATTTGGAAGGTCACGCAATATTTTGGACATGTTTGTAGATGTTATTCGAACTGGTCAATATATGTGGTTGTCTGGTTGTTAACTAAATTAAAATATCAAAATAAACAGAATATGCCTAAACAATCCTGCAGGTTCAGGTGTCAAAGAATTCCTCCCTATCGATGTCAACTGGGAGGGTGGCCAGAGGACTGGCGGCATTGCCACGTTGAATGGCAATACCAATCCTTTACGCAAGGAATAAACCGGCCTTCTGGTCCGTGTACATTATGTAAATATTAATTTTGACTAGTGGTTTCCTAAAATACGTATACAAACAGTTCTCGCCGCGCGGGATTAAAATAGGGTCCTTTTTTCCCCTTTACTTTCGGATACCCTTACCCCGCAGTGGAGTGAGGGTGGTTACGTAGAAATCGAACCGACTAAAACACGACGTCTTATGTCTTTAGATGCCAGGGTGTAATATTGCCTAAAACATGAGAGGGATCTCCGGTTTCGAGATGGTTCCCTCAACTAGAGGATATAATATGTGTTATTCTAGAAGACTATAATATGTTCCTGATTCGAATCTTGACTAGCAGGTACAATAGCGACGTTAACTCATTTCTAACACAAGCAATTTGGTTTTGGTGGCGGGGTTAGTGGGATATTATAAGTAGTTTTGGTTCCTAGTACATACATATAATCACGGCTTCATCCCCGGAGGGTTAGGCAGTGATGAATTAACACCCACATTTCACCAATCATTAAATTCGGTCCCACGTAATAGGGGCTGAGCCTATTGCCGTCTTCTGGCCACTATTGTTCACTCAAGCCATGCATCTTTGGCTGAGTTATATTCGTCCTATGTTAAACAGCCCTATCCCTTAGACGCCTTGTACGACACCGCATGGGATAGGGTGGTTCAAATTCTACTCTGCCGGGAGCCACGCGGCTAGTACTCTTTAAAAATGTCTCTGTACCAAATAATATCTATTTGAATTCAAAAATATTGCAACAGCCGCATGATTCCCGGCAAAGTAGAATTTGTACCACCTCATCGCTTCCCATGCTGTGTCGTACAAGGTGACTAAGGGATATATATTGCCCAGACTCAGTCTCAGATGCATGGCTCGAGTCAACAATAGTGTCTGGAAGACGGCAATAGACTCACCCCCTATTATTAGAGAAGGAAAACTCGAAATAAAACCATGCTCCAACCCGTCTGACCAGGGAGGAAACAATAGGCTAAAGCCTACCAACATCGGGAGAGGCCTATGTCCAGCAGTACACTAAGATTAGCTAATTGATTGATTGGTGAAATATGGGTGAAATGAATCTGCTTATATCTTTGGCGTTAAACAGTCGTGAATATATAAAAGAATATAATTACAACTAACTTTGAATAAGCAAACCTTGGCTTGGCATACCTATTTAGATGGTTCGTGTTCGGCTTATTGTATTTTATTAATTCTTAAGTCAATTAAAGAAATCTTTAAAACTTTAACCGCGGTAGCCTAGTGGTATGGGTAATGGACTGCTGAGACGAGGTCTCGGGTACGATCCCAGGTTTTACCATGGCACACACCAATGACTTTTCGATGATTTTCGAAGTTATGTGTGTATTTATCGCAGGTTTATAAGGGTCCGGTTAATGGCAATAGGCACGCCACCTAGATTGGGACCTGAACATGAACTGGCGAAATGTGGGTGCTAGCACCTCTATCTACCCCTTCGGAGAAATAGGCGTGAGTCTATGTTATGTTATGTTATGTTAAAACTTTAATCATTCGATGGACCAATAAAAATGTATATCTGTTGATGTAACCGTTTGCGAAAAGCCTTGTTATCAAAGTAGAAACTCAATTTAAAAACTTGAAAGTCAATAAAAATCAGTCAGGTGCGTGTCGGAATTGGCACAGAGGGTTCCGTAACTGAGTTCCGAAACTATATTGTGCTGAAGGTGGAGGATCGGGTAAAGTGGCACAGACTTTAGGCTAAAAACAAAATTGATAGAATTTTTTTAATCGTATTTAAAGAGATATAGATTGGAGAGAAAGAATGAATGAAAGAAGACTAATGATACAGGTGTATGAGGTGAGTGGGGATGGTACCGTCGGTAGGGGAATACCTAGGCGCACATACCTGAACCAAATCGGGGAAGTTTTAGAAAAGGGGCAGGTCAGGAGTACCCTAAACAGACGAGCATGCATGAAGAATGTTATGAGAGTGAATGAAGCGAGAAAAGTGCGTCAGTATCGTAGCAAATGGATATCCGTGATCTCTGCCTACCCCTATGTGAAACAGGCGTAATTATATGTATGTATGTATGTATATTTCAGACATATCCCTTTACTTGAGTTATAAGATATTACTTTCTGCTATATCTCCTCCTATTTACGATTTAATTTAACTTTTTTGGACGCTTTTACTCCTTAACCTAAGAGCCTGTAACTTATTCGTCAATTAAATGTACCTACAGTATTCTTTTTACATAGGACACGTCAATTACACTGAAGGCAAGCTGAAGGAAAAGCCTCAGAAAAAAGGGTCACCATTACATACATATACCATGTTAAAATGGTGACACTCAGCTAGACGGCCTCATCGTATACGTTTTCACGCCCCGCTTAAACGACCCGGGACTGTAGGAAGAAGGAAACACGTGAGCTGGTAATGAATTCCAGGCCTTAAAGGTACGACAAAGGAAAGAGTCACATGATTCTTGATCAGATACTCTGCATCGAATGCGGGTGACATCTAAGCCCTGCACGTGTTGTCCTGTGTAGGAAAGGGTAAGGTGGAACTAATTACAAAATTGAAAGATTGACTTCGCGTAGCGTCTCCTCTGAAAGAAAGAAAGATGAAAGAAAAATATTTTATTCAAGCCAGCGGGCACCCCACCAAATACAAACAGGTAGGCAATATAACAATTAGCAGGTACATCAAATCAAAACAGTAGGCACATTAAAATTAAGCTACGGATGCAACACTCCACACTATGCGAACCCAAATAGTGCCCCATCTCAGCATTGAATGCTGCGCACACCCTTCGTTGGGTATGCACAGCGCTGGTTTTCAGATGGGGCCACTAGGCAGCGCTGACGCCACGCACCATCCCACAGATACAGTACACTCTGCTCACTCCCCACTAAAAATAGCGTTAAGTTTCATTGAAATCTCGACAATATAATTAAATCAATTCTACATTTACCTGATTCTAAATATCCTCATTATCATACATGAATTTTATTAGCCATTCACAGTTGACATTTGAGTTTGTCCGTCACCCTCCGCGGGGCACTTGTTACATTCGAGTGGAGGGGGGAGGGGGGTTTCTAGGTAAACTAGAAGTGTAAGACTCAAGGTTTTGTGTCGTTCCGTCAGTGTGGATTCTTTATCATTGAGTTGTTGTATAAATGAAGATAATATGTCGACGACATTTTAATTATAAGCTTCCTGAATTTGTTTGTTTTGTTGGGATAAAAAGAGCTCCTTAAAACATGGGACTTTTTTTAAACTGGTCATATAATGAAATTTTTTTTTTAATTAATTTTGTTAATTCACCTCTGCCATACCCTCCGGGGATAAAGGCGTGATTTTTTTTTATACCACTTAGGTGGCAGACAAGCACACGGCCCACCTGTAGGAAAGTGGTTACCGTGGCCTATGGACGTTTGTAACACCAGAGGAGTCACAGTTGCGCTGCCTGTAAGCACAGAGTCTCTGTGCCGTCAGTGTAGAGGACAAAGCAGGACAAGCCTTTAGTCATCCCACTGACAGCACAAATTCTCCAGTGAGCTCTGGCTACCCTAGTCACCGCTATGAACACAACACGTAGTTATTATAACCACTGTATTCTGTAGGACGAACTTCCTCAGTCGGACAGCTCAATACCGCCGTGTCCTACCTATACCTACACAAGTTTAAGTATTATAAAGTAGATTCTAACCCGGGACCTCTTGACCGCTAAGCTTTTAACCACTACGCTACTTATATGGAAGATACTTCGGCAGAATGTATAGTATTCTTGATACATATGCCCTCAGTTTATTTGAAAATTGAAACTTGTCTGCTCACCCCAACAGGATTAATAAGTATGAGTATATAGATAGAGATACAAGGTCGTTGACTTATATTTTACAATAGCTTCACAAGTACTCGAGTTAAGACAATATTTGAGCAAATGTGACTGTATATCACGCGGGTGTCGTGCGGTCCATGGCCCTGTACGGGTGTCCCGTGTGGGCGGACACCCTGAGTGATCGGCACATGCCCCTGCTGCAGCGTCCGCAGCAGAAGTTGGCGTGCCGCATCATAAGGGGGTACCGCACGATATCATTCAACGCGGCGAGTCTCCTCGCCGGATCGCCACCATGGATCCTGGAAACGAGATCCCTTTCGGCGCTATACCAGTTCCGAAAGGCGGCGCGGGAGCGGGGTCACGATCCCGAGCCCGAAGAAATTCGGGCCGTGAGATCCCGGCTCCACAGGGAAATGGTGGCGGAATGGGAGCTACGACTTGGGCGACCAGGCGCAGGGCGCGCCGTAGTAGCGGCGGTAAGACCCTTTGTGCACGTAAAAACAGAAAGTGTGACTGTATATCATATACTAGTATGTTGTTTGTGTTAGAATTATAATTATTATCTCTAATTACCTCCATATCTGCTCGCTTACGAAACGTCTCCTAAAACTAGACAGTCACACACTAGACAACTAGACAAGTCTAAGAACAATAATGGGGACAATAACGGGCCACTGCCCCCTCCACAAGCACCTATACACTATCGGTGTTGCGGATGCCAATTTGCTGGGGATGTTTTGTTGCCGAGGAAACGGCTGCCCACGTAATACTGGAATGCGAGGCAGTAGCCTATCAACGATCACAAATCCTCGGTACAGTGAGGTCGCTCCGCGAAGCCTGTGAAACCCCCAGTAAGCTTCTGCGCTTCTGGGCGGAGCTAGGCTGGCTACTCTAGCCAGAACTCTGCACGCACAATGGCCCAAAAAGAGGCTAAGTGAGGACAAGGGAGTCCTTTTCCATTCCATTTTTTCATCCTATATAAATAAATGTGAAAGTTTGTAAAGATGTCTGTATGTTTGTTATTCAATCACGTTCTAACGACTGAACAGATTTAGCTGAAATTTGGTGCAAGAATAGATTACAGTGTGGAATAATATATACATACACACATACGCATTCATATAATCATGCCTTTATCCCCGGAGGGTTAGGCAGAGGTGAATTAACACCCACATTTCACCTGTCATTGTATTCAGTCCTTTCCTTCCTTTTTCCTACAGTCCTGGGTCCTTTAAGCGGGGCGTGAAAAAGTATCTCATGAGGCCGCCAAGCTGCGTGCCACCACATTACTTAGTGTCTGTAATGGAGACCCTCTTTCCTGAGACTTTGCCTTTAGCTTACCATCAGACGAGGTGAAGTCAAGTTGGCGTGTCTTAGATAAAAAAAACGTAATATGTGGTGAGCCTATTGCCGTTTTCCGGGCACTATTACTGACTCGAATCATGCATAGGCTGAGTCTGGGCTGTATATATCTGTCTGATGTTAAACAACCCTATCCCTTAGTCGCCTTGTACGACACCGCATGGGAAGGGATGGGGTGGTCCAAATTCTACTCTGCCGGGAACCACTAATATACAGGCCAATAATATACAATTTATATCTTTTAATATAATACTTACTTGCTTTAACATGAGTAAAATATCTATAAGTATATCTTTTTATCCTATATTTGTGTTTCTAGGTGGCTCGTCTTTTCGCGGCAATACCACAGTGTTGCCTGTATAATGGGTTCGTTACACTTCTAAAATGGTAGTAACTTTTTTTATGGTGATAAAATCAAATTAGCGTATAATTGTTAATTAAATAGATAATTCAATTAATTATTTTCATTCATAAAGATTACGAAAGTAATTATTTGCAGCTCAAATTAGTCATTAATTATAAATAAACATAAACATATTAGCTGCGCTTGGTGGTTTTGTATGTGTTGATTTAAACTAATAAAAAATACGTAGGTAGACTGGGTACGGTTGAAACGGTGGACGGTTGAAACAAAACAAATATCTCGTGAATAGTGCTTGATGAGGTGAGGGGTACAAGGGGAGTATGAAGCGGGCGATTAGTTGAAACACGAATTTTAGTTTTACATCGCGCTTCGAGGGACGTGTTTGTCAATAGGAGGCCCCATTGTGTTTTTTGACAGAAAAGTAAGTATTTTTGCACGTACATTTTTGCGATTATTAAGATTTTGTTTAAAGTTAGAGTATTGAGTTTTTTTTTTCATTTTAATTGAAGTTTGTAGAATACCGTAGTATGATTAGTTTTTATTTAAATTTATTGTCATTTTTACTGTGAACCGTTTTATATCAAGAGGCGCATTGGGGACAGTTGAAACATTATTTGTGGGTACGGTTGAAACAGTTTTTTTTAGTAAATTTTCTTGTTTCTTAGATGCCAAGGGTACGCCAAAGAAAGACTACGAAAGGTCAGGCCGAGTTATCAACGTACAAACAAGCCGACTACACCACCTTTATTTTCGTCAGAAGCAATACGACCCTCTACCAAAAACTCCACCAAGGAAATTAACAAATAGGGGCCGAAAGACCAGGAAATCTACAATCTACACAAACACACCTGAAAAAGAAGAGATAAGAAGAGAATATGAAACAAATTGAAACAAACCAAAGCTAAGCAAGTTAAGAAAAGATTAGGTGGAGGAAAGATTTAAAAAATGCTACAAACAGAAAAAAAACAACAAGAATCATCATCATCAGAAGAAGAGGAGCGCTACTGTGTTGTTTGTATGTCAGCATATTTAGAAAGCAGACTGATAACAATGCACAGTGCACAGAAGGTAGCCTTAGTAATGTTTGCCACAATTGTGACTCCTCCGAATGATCTCGTAACCATGCAAGTATTTTTGTTTAATATATTATTTGTTATAGGAATAATGTCTTTAGTTTTTTCTAAACTCTAGTTTATAATTAATAGTGGTACACAAAAATTGCAATAATATTATCATCACCAACATCTGATTATTATTTAGTTTAAGTGTACTTATTTATAAAACTTTGAAGGCTGCTTAAAAATAATGTTAGATTAATAAGTATAGCCAAAGACTTGAATAGAAAATATTTGTTATATTTAACTGTGCCATTACGATACGTAAAATGTTATTAGATGATTAATAAAACATGATAATTGATTATTTTTGTATTATTTTCATGTGTTTCAATTGACCCCGGGCACTGTTTCAACCGACCCTGGCATGGGGACGGTTTTTTTTTTAATATGATCTTACACAGAAAATACAACACAGTGATCTCAAATAACATTGCCCATTAGTAGACAGATACAAGGTCTTTTATTTAATATATTTCCGACATCGCTCACTTAACAAATCCCGATGCTATGCACGATGAACGCTAAAATGTTTCAACCGTACCCAGTCTACCCTATATATATAATATGTATTGTGCTAACGCATTTTGACAAAATATTGTTATAAAGTTGCGCGTTGATATCTTTTGTTCGACGTAGTCGTCTACAAATCTATTTATATAAATACAATTTAAATGTCTGTATCAATCAATCAATTAGCCCACTGCAGTCTACTGCTGGACATAGGCCTCTCCCAATGTGCGCCATTTTCTCCGATCGTCCGCCTTCCGCATCCAGTCTGTCCCAGCCACCTTTTTCAGGTCGTCCGTCCATCTGGCTAGGGGGCGTCCTACCTTCCGTTTACCTTCTCGCGGTCTCCACTCTAGGACTCGTTTGGTCCAACGGCCATCGGTCCTTCGGCAAACATGGCAAATGTCTGTATGTTATATTAAAATAACAGATTTTTATAAGTAATAGGTACAACGATTAAGATATAGAAAAAAATGAGACGGTCCAGGCGGGATACGAACCCGCAATCTTTCCCTTACAGGCGGAACGCTCTGACCACTAAGCCACCGAACCTTCGCCAGAAACCATCCAAATTTTTCTATACATATATCTGTCTTACAGCGACGCGGGTTACGGTCTTACGCCTGAACCGATTCAATTTTTTCTATATTTTAATTTTTGATTTGAATAGTTAGCATAATAAATGCTTTAAAAATTTCATTCAATAATAGGTGCACGTTTATTGTTAGCAAATAATTATGTGTACTTTTTTTTGTTTGTCTTCCCATTTGTTTGATCTGCGTCCCTTACCCCTCACCCAGGAGTAGTGATGCAATTTATGTTCTAATCAGCTTGTTTAGTAGAAGTAATTGATAAAACCCTTACTATTCTTTTATTACAATTTATTTTATTCTCGAAAAATTACCAACGGGGCAACGCGTGACTCCGCCGCGGTCTGCCTCTGCTAGGGTGAAAGGTGGCTCCATCCATCACCCCCAAGCCCACGCTCATGGGGGGTTCGGTCATATTATCTCTGATCCTGTAGTACCACCTATACAATGGTTTGTGGTCAGATGAATTGTTGGACATGATGCCCGTAGCTACATTCTATCATCGCACCGCTCGCCATAGGCAGGGAATTCATCCCCACACATTGCGACCTGAGACGGTGCGCACTGTACGCTATGAAAGAAACTTCGTCCCACGCACACTCAAGCTGTGGAATGACCTCCCTGCTGCGGTTTTCCCAAGCGCCTTCAATATGGGGTTCTTCAAGAGGGGCATCAGAAGGTTTCTTCATGGTCGGCAGCGCGAGTGTGACACCCCTGGTGTTGCATACGTCAATAGGCCACGGTAACCGCTTCCCATCAGGTGGGCCCTGTGCAGCTGCTTGTCTGCCAGCTAAGTGGTATAAAAAAAATTAGGTTCAATATCTGGCACCACTGATGATCTGTGCAATGATCGATTTTTGTACATTATTTCTGTGATAGAATTGTTTTATACCACTTAGGTGGCAGACAAGCACACGGCCCACCTGATGGAAAGTGGTTACCGTGGCCTATGAACGTGTAACACCAGATGAGTCCAGTCGCACTGCCAACCCTGTCAGCACAGAGTTTCTGTGCCGTCAGTGTAACCAATCTGCTTACTTATGCTGCTAACGTATGGTTTTCAACTCATCGTTTTCAACTTTCGTCTTCCACGAGACTAACTACCAAAACGGGAGCGATCAAATGTTAAACTATACACACACACAAAATCACGCCTCTATCTCTGGAGGGTTAGGCAGAGGTGAATTAACACCCGCATTTCACCAATAACTGCATTCGGTCCCATGTGGTGAGCCTATTGCCGTATATCGGACACGACCCCGCATCTGAGGCTGTTAAACAGCCCTATCCCTTAGTCGCCTTATACGACAACGCATGGAAAGAGATGGGGTGGTCCAAATTCTACTCTGCCGGGAACTAATATTGTGTTAACTTAAAACATTTTTTTTTTAAATTTTAGTCTACTGTTTTAAAAATGTATTAGTTCGCTCGCTTATACCTAAGTTTAATCTTTATATTAATAGCCATAAGAAATGTTCAAATCGCTCACCCAATTGAAAAGCAAGTAAACAGTTTAAAAAGATATCATAATCAAATAATACTGTTTCCTTTGCGAAGGAACTATTAAAAGTAAAAAAAAATGGAGATTTTGAATTAAAAAAAGATGAATCTAAAGCCCAAATTGTCAAACGCTTTACTTCAGTTCATTTGGTTGAGCAAAGTGTAGGTACAGTCGCCCTCAGAACTAGCTTAACCTACTGATAAAATTAGCTCTAAAACTTTTCATAAAATAAAATAAAAACACAACATCAAATACATTAAACTTGTAATAAATAAAATCAGTCAGCAATTTTTGAGGATGTTTGTACTTGGGCCAATGCAATATAAGCCAAAAGTCGAATAATATTTCAAAAGATTCAAGAAGAAGGCGGTGCTGATACTTCTAGAAGACAAGAAGATGAGAAGATTGAAGAGTCGGGATGTTGACCTAGCCTCTCCTTGGCTTTGTCTGTATCTTAGAGATGTTTCAGACATAGCCTGATAGAGGTTACGTTTTATCCCTTATTTCTACGTTAGAACAGAAGATAAATGAAGAAAATGAAAATTATTTCAAGAAGAGCATTGCAAAAGGAAACAAGGATATTGATGTTAAATCTTTTATACAAAGTCACTTTAGACTAAAATTTGTAAATTTATAAAACTTGTTATTATTAAGTTCCACCAAACGCCGTCAATCAACAGCATAATAAACAGTGTATACTTAAATTTACATGTAGTAGGTAGGACACGGCAATATTTCCGCCCAATTGAGCAATCCGACTGGGGAAGTACCTCCGCCCTACAGAATACCGCGGTTATAATAACTTCGTGTTGTGTTCCCAGCGGTGAGTAGGGTAGCCAGAGCTCACTGGAGAATTTGTGCTGTCAGTGGGATGACTAAAGGCTTGCCCTGCTTTGTCCTCTACACTGACGGTACAGAAACTCTGTGCTTACAGGGTCGGCACCGCGAGTGTGGATTCTCTGGTATTACACACGTCCATAGGCCACGGTAACCAATTTCCATCAGGTGGGCCGTGCGCTTGTCTGCCACCTAAGTGGTATAAAGAAAAAAAACGTCATTTCGGAACTTCGAAAAGCATCGAAAAGTCATTGGTGTGTGTCATGGTAAAACCTAGGATCGAACCCGAGACCTCGTCTCAGCAGTCCATTACCCATACCACTAGGCTACCGCGGTACCTAGATATGATAGAAATGTCATCAGTAAGTAAATGATACACATATTTAAACAGTATTTAATATAATGTCGTTTATATGTCATTAACTATTCAGAAATCAATGACATTAACAAATGAAGCTGACTCCCTTGACATTCTTGTATTTATCAAATTCTTATTCAAATTTATTATAGTTGCAACATTATATATAAAATATAATCTAAAGTACCTGCATATAGTTAAGTGTGATAATATAATTTTCTATCTGTATAAAAATGATATGCATTTTTTAATTATATTATAAAATATTTTGATGCATACCAAGTTATTATATAAAAAAAAATTAATCAATTAATTAATTAAATTCTTTTTTTTTACCCCTTGGTCGGCCCACCTGATGGAAAGTGGTTACCGTGGCCTATGGACGTGTGCAACACCGAGGGAGATACACTCGCGCTGCCCTGTAAGCACAAATTTCTGTGCCGTCAGTGTACAAGATAAAGCAGGACAAGCTTTTGGTCTTCCCACTGACAGCACAAAAACTCTCCAGTGAGATCTGGCTACCCTACTCACCGCCGGGAACACAACACGAGGTTATTATGGCCGTGGTATTCTGTAGGGTGGAGGTACTTCCCCAGTCGGACTGCTCAATTGGACGGAAATACCGTCTTGTCCTACCTCTTCCAAAGATTATAAGATCACAATTACATCCATATATAGCGAACAAATCATTCATGAAATGTATAAATACTTATAATAAGTGGTCCGAGGATATTTCCTTGAGAGACTCCATACTTAACGTATTCATTTAATGACAATGTCCATATCTGTCTAATGGTAACTAAGTCGTATTCATTCTTACCGAGGATTCCTGATAAAGATATTTATAGAAATCTTGATTCACGGAACCTATAATCTGGTTTCTTCCAAGGTTTTTTAAGAGTAACTTATGATTCACTTAATCAAACGCATTGGACATATCAAAAATTAACATTTTCCAGATTGTAAACTATTTAATAACATGTATTTATTAAAATATCAATGTTATAAACTAGGTAAAAAGCAACAGGTCAATCAACTATCAATTGACTAAAAATATTGATCTACATATCTTAGCTATTAATAATCACGAGATCACGAACACCCTAGAACCTTTACAGATGCGTAGAGATGTTGCGTCCATGGCTGTATTTTACCGCCTGTACCATGGTGAGTGTTCTGATGAGCTCTTCCAATTAGTCCCACCCTCCCCTTTCCTACACAGGACAACACGTGTAGGTCTTAGATGTCATCCGCACACGGTGCAGAACATACGATCAAGAACCAAGCGGTTCGGTGACTCTTTCCTCTGTCGCACCATTAAGGCCTGGAATTCATTACCAGCTCACGTGTTGCCTTCTCCCACAGTCCCGGGTCCTTTAAGCGGGGCGTGAAAAAGCATATGATGAGGCCATCAAGCTGAGTGTCACCATTGTCACACGGTATGTGTGTAAGTAATGGTGACCCTCTTTTCTGAGTCTTTGCCTTCAGCTTACCATCAGACAAGGCGATGTCTAATTGACGTGTTCTATATAAAAAAAAAATACTGGGTGCATTTTTCAAGTGAGCATGGATGGTCACGTCCTAAACTAGGAGAAATAGCGACAAGTACTCAAAGGAGTCTCCGACATTTCTGTACCTACCTGTAAATCCTCGAAAGGGTAGGCACAGATGTATCAACATCCACATTTCACCAACTATGATTTTCGGTCACATGTAATAGGGGCTTTTGCCGTATGTGGCTGTATGTTTACTGTCGGATGGAAAACAGCCCTATCCTGTAGTCGCCTTCTACGTCACCCACGGGAAGAGCTGGAGTGGGCCTATTCGATACCACGGGGAACCAGCACGGCAAGTGTAAAGTAGGCCTAAACATCAGCGCTGCTGATTTGAGTAGGCATAAAATTCATGAACACAGCCTCTGTGGCGTGGCGGTATTGAACGCGACTGCTACGCAGGAGGCACGGGTTCGAGCCCCGCTCAGTGCAAATATTTGTATGCATGAATATGGGTATTTGCATTGGTCTGGGTGTTTCTATGTATAATATGCATGTATTTACAAAAAAAAGTATTTAAGTATGTTTATCCGTATTCTAGATTCCATAACACAAGCTAGTTAAACTAAGCTTACCATGGGTCTAGATAGCATTGTGTAGAATGTTGTAGAACATTTATTTATTTATTTTTGTTATTATTTCTTAATAGTTACCAACTTCGTTATAGCGAGATTATATTAGTTAGTTGCATTGCATAAATTGTCGGTAGATGCAAATTTTGACATTTATATCTGACTAGCTGACCTGCCCCAGCATCGCCCATGGCATATTTAGAAACTTCATATCACCCCATTAAGCCCGTAACTTTTTAGTCTTCAAACAATGTTTAGATATCTGCTAGATTTATCCCGGCAGAGTAGAATTTGGACCACCCCATCTCTTCCCATACGGTGTTGTTTAACATCAGACAGATATACTCGTATACAGCCCAGCCCAGACTCAGACTCAGATAGATGTCTTGAGTCAACGATAGTGATGATAGTAGAACCGAATTCAATGATTGGTGAAATGTAGGAGTTAATTCACCTCTGCCTAACCCTCAAGGGATAAAACTGTGATTATATGTATGTATGTATGCGATAATAATAACCTCGTGTCGTGTTCTCGGCGGTGAGTAGGTTAGTCAGAGTTCACTGGAGAGTTTTTGTGCTGTCAGTGGGAAGACCAAAGGCTTGTCCTAATTTTGAGTTCTACACTGACAGCACAGAAAATCTCTGTTCTTACAGGGTCGGCAGCACGGGTGTGACTCCCCTAGTGTTACACACGTTCATAGATCACGGTAACTACTTTCTATCAGGTGGGCCGTATGCTTGTCTGCCGCCTAAGTATAAAAAAAAATCACGTGATTTCGTCGTCTACAAGTTGAATTTATACAAAAATGTATAAAATATAACAGGTTTTGTAATATAATTATATTTATTTGTACATTTTATTACTTACAAAGTTAAATCAAAAAGTTTGGTTGAAGTTTGTGTCGTGACTGGATTTTTAATGTCTGTCTTGTTATAGGGACTCCGCGTGGTGACAGATAAAGAATACAAGTATCACCACCCCATCTCATCCGAAGGGTGTCGTAAGAGGCGACTAACGGAAACATACGCAGACGATATCACTGCGAGAGAAGGAAATTCTTCAAAAGGGGCAATAGGAGGTTTCTTCAGGGTCGGCAGCGCGAGTGTGACGCTCCTGGTGTTGCACGAGTCCATAGGCCACGGTAACCACTTCCCATCAGGTGGGCCGTGTGCTTGTCTGCCACATAAGTGGTAAAAAAAAACCAATATAAGTACACATTCAAAAATACTTACAAACATACATACAACAGTCACAGAACCTTCTAGAACTAAATAACACTCACGCTTACCAAATTTTTTCGCACACAGGTCGCTGTCAGACATTTTAATGGGCCCACTATTTTCGGATATAAATAAATAAAAAAAAAAACAACATAAAACCCTGTACCAACCCGCCTGGCTAGCGTGGAAACAATAGGCCAAAGCCTCCCTGTAATGGAAGAGGCCTATATCCAGCAGTGGATTGCCAAAGGCCAATTGGTTGATTGATAAGTTCAATAGATGTTCCAGCTCGTCTTACCGGTCACCTAGCTTTAAGAGTTCTGCTTTATTAACGCACCATGGCGAAGACACCAGCGGCATAAGCCTGGCCACTTCTGGCATCCGATAGTCGCCAATTCCAATGGCCATGGGCGTGAAAAAGCATCTGATGAGGCTGCCAACCTGAGTGCCACCATTGTAACATTACTTAGAGTCTGTAATAGTGACCCTCTTTCCTGAAACTTTGCCTTTAGCTTACCATCAGGCAAGGTGGAGTCAAGTTGGCGTGTCCTAGATCAAAAATAGGGCCTCGACATTCATGTTAGTACTTCTTTGTTATTACGTCACAGACAAAAACCGATTGACTGACAACTGAGAGAGCGAGGTGCAGTTCACACATCGCCAGGCTGCCAGAGTATCCAGAAGCCACGTAGTGAGCTGTAGCTTTGGCGACGTTGCCAAACTGTTGCCATGTGAGGTAGGTAGGTACCATATATTTTAACATTAACTGCTTAGATATGCACTCGGCGACGGTCCAATGGCCTCTGCCTCACTAGGTGAGGCAGAGCTCGGTGGTTGTCAGTACACCGTGATTATGGCGCTTGTAATAGCACCGAAATGCTCAACAAAAATAATAAACATGGTAAATATCCCGGCGAGTATTACACTAGTGAAATAGGTATTTTTTTTTTAATACAACTTAGGTGGCAGGCAAGCACACGGCCCACCATGGAAATTGTTTACTTTGACCTATGAACGTGTGTAACAACAGTGGAGTCACATCCGTACTGCCGACCCTGTAAGAACAGAGATTTTATGTGTCCTCAGTGCAGAACACAAAATCAGGACAAGCCTTTATTCTTCCCACTTGCAGCACAAAAACTCTCCAGTGAGCTCTGGCTACCCTACTCACCACAGGGAACACAACACGAGGTTATTATAGCCGTGGTATTCTGTAGGGTGGAGGTACTTCTCCAGTCGGACCGCTCAATTCGGACGGGAATACCGTCGTGTCCTACCTCCTCGAGAAATGAAAAAAATATATATGTTGTCTGACTGTACAATAATCTAACGTCAAATGCGTCTTTGCAAGTTTTTTTTCAAGGACTTTGGTTAGATACACGTCAGTACTAGTTTTCCGTCTAAAACCGTCGATCCTAATCAATCATTGTTCATAATAACTACAAGATATCAGTTCTCAGACTAAACCCAATGTGAACGAGCTTGCAAAAACGACCAGATAGTATCTAGGTTCTAATTGTCATTGTGACCTAGACTCAAATGCCGCGACCGCTAAAATCTTAATAAGGACGAGTCTCACTCGCACTGGCGACCTTGTAAGAACAGAGTTTTTGTGCCGTCGGTAAAGAAGACAACGCAGGACAAGCCTTTAGTCTTCCCACTGACAGTACAAAAATCTCCAGTGAGCTTTTGCTACCCTACTCACCACTAGGAACACAACACGAGGTTATTATAGCCGCGGTATTCTGTAAGGCGGAGGTACCTACTTCCCCAGTCGGACTGCTCAATTGGGATTATACCACACCGTGCTCTGTAGGGCGGAGATACTTCCCCAGTCGGTCTGTTCAATTGGGAATATACCACCATGTCCGACCTCCTATAAAAGTTCTACTATTTTAAAAGTTCTTAAAAGGTAGGACACGGCGGTATTTCCGCCCAATTGAGCAGTCCGACTGGGGAAGTACCTCCGCCCTACAGAATACCGCGGTTATAATAACTTCGTGTTGTGTTCCCGGCGGTGAGTAGGGTAGCCAGAGCTCACTGGAGAGTTTTTGTGCTGTCAGTGGGATGACCAAAGGCTTGTCCTGCTTTGTCCTCTACACTGACGGCACAAAATCTCTGTTCTTACAGGGTCGACAGCACGGATGTGGCTCCACTGGTGTTACACACGTTCATAGGTCATGGTAACCACTTTCCATCAGGTGGGCCGTGTGCTTGTCTGCGACTTAAGTTGTACAAAAAAAAATCCGCTAGAATTTCTCATAAGTTGCTAAGTTATTCCACACAGATCTATTGACAGTTAAGTCACACACAAGCTGTTAGTACACATGTACCGCAGGTTGCGCAAACGCGTGTGTACGTAAGTGAGAGCCAAGGGCGACTGCTGACGTCACATTCTCTCGAATTAGACGCCTGCGCACCAACTATTAGTGTCGTGATTTAGATATATTTTCAATGTTATTATTTGTTTATTGGATTGTGTCTATCTGACTGACTGAGGCAGTCAGTCCGTTGGAGGGTAGGCAGTGATGTAGGCTTGTTAGACAGCTAGGAAATTCTAGATTCTCGGTATTTTATGTTTCGTGGCTAGGATAGAATATCGGAATTTTATGAGGAGGTAGGACACGGCGGTATTTCCGCCCAGTTGAGCAGTCCGACTGGGAAAGTACCTCCGCCCTACAGATTACCGCGGTTATAATAACTTCATGTTGTGGTCCCAGGGATGAGTAGGGTAGCCAGAGCTCACTGTAGAATTTGTGCCGTCAGTGGGATGACTAAAGGCTTGTCCTGCTTTGTCCTCTACACTGACGGCACAGAAACTCTGTTTTTACAGGGTCGGCAGCGCGAGTGTGGCTTCTCTGGTGTTACACACGTCCATAGGCCACGTTAACCACATTCCATCAGGTGGGCTGTGCGCTTGTCGGCCACCCAAGTGGTATAAAAAAAAAAAAATACACTTTTAAGTTTCGGATTACGAATATCTATTTACCTATGATTTTCCATTCACTTTCCATCAGGAGGGCCGTTGGCTTGTCTGCACTTAAGTGGTATACAAAAATTGGTGTCTCCGTGTTCCCTTGAGGTATGGTAGGACATAGCGCACTTTAATGTTACCTAGAATAAGAACTGTACACAAATCTATGATCCACAAATAAATATATTGAATTGACTCTATAGTGGCCACACAAGAATAGAGCCAGAACGAGGGAAATAGCCCTGGGTTGACAGGGGTGCGAAGGATATGCCTGCCAACCTCACCTCCGGCAACCAACAATGACCCACAGACGGCGTGCATTTTAGTCGGTTCGAGTATTCAGTATATTTATTCATGAACAATTTTTACATTGTGTTTGAAAATTTTTACAACAAATAGTAATAATAATAAAGGGAATAACAATATTGCACGCAAATTGTTATTACTGTTACTTCCTTTATTATTATGTCCGACGTAACCTCCCCACTGGCATGTAGGGAGGGGGAAGGGGGTTTAAAAATAAACATTCAATCGTCAATCGCGGTCACATCATTGCCCTTTCAAGCCCAGGGTTGACTTTACCACTATTTCTTTTCATTAATCCTACCTTGACTTTCATAGGAGCAACTGCCGTTCGTCTCCCAACCCCCAATGAATGAAGGACCTCGTCTTTCAATCAGCAGGTGAGTTTGGCAAGGGTTTCGATGATCTTCATAGTAGAAATATATGGTAGTCATTGATCAAAAGAGTAATTTGTATGAAAACTTGCATAAGATAAAATATTATGACGTCATACTTTATTATTGTGAGGAAAGCCACTCTAACGAAGAACTAAAGTTACCGACATAGGTCGCAGAGTAAGCAAGCTGAAGTGGCAGTGGGCTGGCCACGTCTGTCGAAGGACCGATGGCCGTTGGAGCAAGTGAGTCTAGAGAGCGATATACGGAGGTAGGACACAATGGTATTCCCGTCCCAATTGAGCAGTCCGACTGGGGAAGTACTTCCCCCCTTCATAATACCACGGCTATAATAACCTCGTGTTGTGTTCCCGACGGTGAGTAGGGTAGCCAGAGCTCACTGGAGAGTTTTTGTGCTGTCAGTGGAAAGACCAAAGGCTTGTCTTGATTTTGTGTTCTGCACTGACGGCACAGAAAATCTCTGATACAGGGTCGGCAGCACGGGTGTTACACACGTTCATAGATCACGGTAACCACTTTCTTTCAGGTGGGCCGTGTGCTTGTCTGCCACCTAAGTTGTATAAAAAAATGTACGAGAAAGTAAACGGAAGGTGGAACGGTCCCTAACCAGATGGACTGACGACCTGAAAAAGGTGCGGAAGGCGAAGACTAAGAAGCTATACTGTAAATTAGGAGAGGCCTGTGACCAACCGCGGTAGTCTTTTGGTATGGGTAATGGACTGCTGAGATGAGATCTCGGGTTCGATCCCAGGTTTTACCATGGCACAAACCAATTACTTTTCGATGCTTTTCGAAGTTATGTGTGTATTTATCGCAGGTTTATAAGTGCCCGGTTAATGGCAATAGGCTCGCCATCTAGGCTCGCCATCTATTACATTGGGACCTAAACATAAACTGGCGAAATGTGGGTAGAGTACACCTCTGCCTACCCCTTCGGGGATATAGGCGTGAGTATATGTTATGTATGTGACCAGTAGTGGACTGCTATTAGGCAAATTAATTTAAGTCCATATTAGTTATAGTGGCGAATTTTTAAAAGCCAGTAAGCTTTGAAATTTAATTAAGAATCTACTTAAAATGTAAATATATTATAAATTCTATACATTATTAATTTTATTTAACAAAATGTAATTTAGATTTTCCTCTTAACAACAAACTTACCTACATATATATCTTTATTAAGCAATAGATTTATATATTATTATGTATATACCGACAACTTGCTTATTTACAATTCAAATGACAACCAGTTTTAATGTTACGTTTATATTATAATACGATAATAACTTAATAATACTACAATAATTTAATACAATATTAAATATTATAATATTAAACCACGGTAGCCTAGTGGTATCGGTAATGAACTGCTTAAACGAGGTCTCGGGTTCGATCCCAGGTTTTGCCATGGCACACACCAATGACTTTTCGATGCTTTTCGAAGTTATGTGTATATTTATCGCAGGTTTACAAGTGCCCGGTTAATGGCAATAGGCTCGCCATCTATTACATTGGGACCTAAACATAAACTGGCGAAATGTGGGTGCTAGCACCTTTGCCTATCCCTTCGGGGATATAGGCGTGAGTTTATGTTATGTTATAATAATATAATATCATAATAATAATTAAAAACACTACACATTGTTGGAAGTTTATGCGAATACCTACAGATTGAAATATACGAGTGGAAGATTTTGACCTTACCTGGCGAGGAAGTACTCTAAAAACTGGAGATAGTGAATTTTATTCAAAGGAAACGTTTTACCTTGTCTACCATGGTGAGAGTTCTGATGAGCTCTGCCAACTAATCCCACCCTCTCCTTTCCTACACAGAACAACACGTGCAGGGCTTAGATGTCTCCCTCACACTGTGCAGAATTACGAGCAAGAATCAAGCGGTTCGGAGACTCTTTTCTTTGCCGCATCACCAAGACCTGGAGTTCATTACCAGCTCACGTGTTTCCTTCTTCCTACAGTACCGGGTCCTTTATCGGGGCGTGAAAAAGCATCTGATGAGGCCACCAAGCTGAGTGCCAACATTGTAACATTACTTGTATCTGTAATGGTGACTTTTCTCTTTCCTGATACTGACCCTCTTTCCTGATACTATTATGCCTTTAGCTTACCATAAGACGAGGTGAAGTCAAATTGGTGTCAAAAAGTGCGAGTCGGGTTCGCGCACTAAGAGTTCCGTACGAAACTATATTGAAGCGCGTACTTTTGCTACAAAGCGGTAATTCTCTTGAATTGCATTGAATTACAAGTTGCTTTTTAGGGTCATGAAATTTGGGATTGGCTCATCACCTTAATCCACCTATCTACGGTAGCAGTATGGTGCAGGTAGCTACATATTTAGGTAAGGTTTGCGAACTCTTTCCTTTACTATAAGACCTTATTACTAACCAAATGACTTTTCAATGCTTTTCGAAGTCATGTGTATATTTATCGCAGGTATATAAGTGCCCGGTTAATGGCAATATGCTCGCCACCTATTACATTGGGACCTAAAGATAAACTGGCGAAATGTGGGTGCTAGCACCTCTGCCTACCCCTTCGGGGAATATAGGCGTGAGTTTATGTTTTTGAATGTTATGTACTAACCAAATGTCACGATTCTAGCTCAACGGGAAGTACCCAACAATCAAACTTAACGCAATCAATCAAGTGAATTAAGGTTTATCGAGTACAAATTCACGATTCAATTCAGTTTCGTACAAGTCCGACTCGCATTTCACCGATTTAAATAGTTAATTGCATGCTCTTTAACTTTGTCTCAGACATTTTTATGATATAATATTCTACAATATAATATAATATTCTACAACATTCTACACAACGCTATCTAGATCCATGGTAAGCATAGTTTAACTAGCTTGTGTTATGGAATCTAGAATACGGATAAACATACTTAAATACTTTTTTTTGTAAATACATACATATTACACATAGAGACACCCAGACCAATGCAAACACCCATATTCATGCATACAAATATTTGCACTTTTTTTCTTTTTTTTTTATATAGGACACGTCAATTGGATTTCGCCTGGCCTGATGGTAAGCTGAAGGCAAAGTCCCATAAAAGAGGGTCACCATTACTTACACGTACCGTGTGACAATGGTGACACTCGGCTTGACGGCCTCATCATATGCTTTTTCTACTAAACTGAGCGGGGATCGAACCTGCGCCTCCTGCGTAGCTGTCGCATTCGCTACTACCACGCTACAGAGGCTGTCATGATAAAACTTACAATTTTGCTGAAAATTGCTGAAAGTTCGTACCCAGACAGGCAGACAAACAAAATTGTATACAAGAAAGACCGCCAAAACAAAATGCTAGACGCGAAATACGTCGTTTTATTGCAACTAAAAAACTAAGAACACAGACCCGTCGCTAGGAGTGGCGCTACATCATGGCTGTATGTATATATTAGAGTCGTTTCTCGGAAACTGATGTGACCTCAGCTGGTGACGACATCACGATGTAATCTTTAGATATTCTGTTAGCGTGTGTTGTGTCTAAAGATGGAGTGTATACTTACTAGTGTATAGATTTGTTTAACTTGTTGTTTTAAACCCCCGACGCAAAAACGACGGGGTATTATAAGTTTGACGTGTCTGTGTGTGTGTGTGTGTCTGTGCCATCGTAGCTCCTGAACGGATAAACCGATTTGGATTTAGTTTCATTTGATTGAAAAGTATATTAGTCAGGAGTGTTATTAGCTATGTTTCAATAAAATCGGACCAAGATGGGCGCCGCTACTAAATGACGGAGTACATTTTTTTTTTCAACTCCCTCAATATTGGTATCAAATGAAAGGGCTTGATTAGTAAAATACACATACAAAATGACAAATTTCAAATACAAGATGGCTGCCAACACAAAATGGCGAATTACATTTTATTTCACAACTCTCTCAATATGGGTATCAAATCAAAGAGCTTGACGAGTAGATAAATTTTAAAAGTGTAAAATAAAAATTGATATTAAAAATTTTAAAAAAACTCCGACACAAAAAACACCCCTCAAAAAGTTGAAAATAAGTTGTGTTAGCCCTATAACTTTGATATACCTAGTAATATATATTTTGATTCAAGCGTTGTCCTTGTCGGGGGACCTTGGATCGTTTCGATAATATGACGTAGTGCTCTACCAGTTAGGGTCCCCCGACATGACAACGCTTGAATCAAAATATGTATTACTAGGTATATCAAAGTTATAGGGCTAACTAACACAACTTATTTTCAACTTTTTGAGGGTTGTTTTTTGTGACGGGGATTTTTAAATTTTATATCACTTAGATGACAGACAAGCACACGGCCCATCTGATGGAAAGTAGTTACCATGGCCCATGGACGTGTGGAACACCAGAGGCGTCATACTCGAACTGCTGTAAGCACCTTCTAATGCTTGAAGAACCCCATATAGTAGTCACTTGAAAATACCACAGCAGGAAGTTCATTCCACAGCTTGAGCGTGCGTGGGATGAAGTTCCTCTCATACCGCACAGCGCGCACCGTCTCAGGTCGCAATGTGTGAGGATGAATTCACTGCCTATGGCGAGTGGTGCGATGTTTTTTTTATATAGGACACGTTTTTTTTTATACCACTTAGGTCGCCGACAAGCTCACGGCCCACCTGATGGAAAGTGGTTACCGTAGACTATAGGCGTGTGTAACACCAGAGAAGCCACACTCGCGCTGCCGACCCTGTAAGCACAGAGTGTCTGTGCCGTCAGTGTAGAGGACAAAGCAGGACAAGCCTTTAGTCATCTCACTGACAGCACAAATTCTCGAGTGAGCTATAGCCACCCTACTCACCGCTGGGAACACAACACGAAGTTATTATAACCGCGGTATTCTGTAGGGCGGAGGTACTTCCCCAGTCGGACTGCTCAATTGAGCGCAAATACCGCCGTGTCCTACGTCAATACGTCTTTGATAAGGCTAGAGTTATTTAAGAAAAATGTGTATTGCATGTGTGTAAAAATATATAATCATTTGCCGAACAATATTGCTGAACTACCTGTAAGATTATTTAAAAGGACAGTTTGAAATATTATTAAATAAAAATAATTATGACGTACATGAATATGTAATGACAAATTTATAGAATGACACTTGAACATAAATAATGATGTTAATTAATAATAATAATAAATACATAATGGTAATGATTATAGATTTAATGTAGATTTTTTTAAGAAATTGACAAATGTACTAAATTTGCGTGCCATCACATGGCAGAATATGAGCGAACTACACTATGTTATTGTAACACCTCTATACACCATGTTCTAGCAAATAAATGAATTTGAATTTGAATTTGAATTTGAATTTGAATTTGAATTTGAATTTGAATTTGAATTTGAATTTGAATTTGAATTTGAATTTGAATTTGAATTTGAATTTGAATTTGACTTCGCCTTGCCTGAAAGTAAGCTGAAGCCAAAGTCTCAGAAAAGAAGGTCACCTTTACTTACACATACCATGTGACAATGGTGACACTCAGCTTGACGGCCTCATCATATGCAATTTCACGAGTACCCGGGACTGTAGGAGGAAGGAAACACGTGAGCTGGTAATGAATTCCAGGCCTTAATGGTGCGACAGAGGAAAGTCTAGTGTAATTCAAAGAATAATACGAGAGATAAAGTCTAGTGTAGAATGTAGCTGTGGGTATCATGTCAAACAATTCTTCTGAACACAAACCATTGTACAGGTGATAAAACACACACAGTGAGGAAATAGTAATATATTCATCCCTTTCTTGCAGGGTCAGCAGAAGCAAATCTACAAGAGTGTAAGGGCCCTATTAAAATCTTTTTATTTTTATTCTACAACATTCTATACAACGCTATCTAGATCCATGGTAAGCTTAGTTTAATTAGCTTGTGTTATGGAATCTAGAATACGGATAAACATACTTAAATACTTTTTTTTTCTAAACACACACTTAGTATACATATTACTGCACGTTACTGCAGTGCATCAGGAATGTTTACCGAAGCGTGCACTGACTGTTTTGGCACCATCCTGCGAAAGAGGATGGCATCTATGATGCTCAGGGTGCGTGGGAGCGTCAACGGCATTCTGAAGGTCATCAATGAGAAGCCGTGTTGCGCTATCATGGCGCATAGGGTGCGTATACATATGCATGTTCCCTGTGCGTCAGGAGGGCGGGGCCGGTATATGAACTGATTTTTTTTTTGTGATTTTGTGTTATTTTGTTACTAACATAGCTTTTAAGTGTGTACTACTAACATTGTTTATGGATCAAGGTCTGAAATAAAGTTTTAAAAATTAACTTTTATTAATATTATATCTATTAAAGCCAAAGTCGGTACATCTGCTGAAGGAACCACGAGGATCTGACGCAGCGGAAATTTGTTCCATGGAACTACTGAGAGTTTTTTAACAGTAATTAACGCGATCATGGTATAGGTACATAAGGAGGTAGGGCAGTCCGACTGGGGAAGTACCTCCGCCCTACAGAATATTGCGGCCATAATACCCTTGAGTTGTGTTCCCGGCGGAGAGTAGGGCAGCCAGAGCTCACTGGAGTTTCTGTGCCATCAGTGTAAAAGACAAAGCAGGACAAGCTTTTGATCTTCCCACTGACAGCACAAAATCTCTCAATGCTTGCAATGCTGGCATAGCGAGTCTCTCTTGGTTTTGCACACGTCCATAGGCCTCGGTAACCACTTTCCATCAGTTGGGCCATGCGCTTGTCTGCCACCTAAGTGGTATAAAAACAAAGCATACATACCTTTGGTTTGACTGACGTTTCGACCAGGGTTACACCGTGGTCACAGGCTGACCGACTCTGCGGTGCACGCCCGCCGTCTTCGAGCTCGTGATCTTGAAGATAATTCCTATACCCTTCGCAGTCTGATAGACACTGGACAGTTTGCTTACAGAATAAGGAATCTGTTTGGTATTTTTTAATTTTTTATTTATTTATTTTATCACACGTAACAGATTACAACCAATAAGAGATACAATAATAATAAAAGCAATAGGATTAGAGTCCAGGTTGCATTCCACAAGAACGCGTGTACAAATGAGTTAAGATGAAGGAGTTTCTAACAGGAACACACATAAAGCTAGTTTACAATTTTATATTTTTGACACATTAGACATGATGGAGTTCCTAACTACGGTTGGTTTAAAAGTTGTTTTGCCGTTCTAACAAATAAAGTCAGCTTAGGTACAAAAATATCGAAGGCTGAATTATCCCTGGCGATTTCGTTGCACTGACGAGCCATCCGACGGTATGTGACGGTACATGGATTAGATTAGATTAAGAACCTTTCTTTTCGCTTAAATCTTTTGAAATAGGTATCAATTAACCTATCGCATTTCACTGCTGGACATATACCTCTCTAATGTTGGGAGGCTTTGAACTACTGTTTCCATACTGACCAGACGGGTAGTAGGTACAGGATTTTATTTCGAGTTTTCCTTCTCTCGCAGTGATATCATACCTACATACATACATATATATAACCAGGCCGTTGTCCCCGAAGGGTTAGGCAGAGGTGAATTAACACCCACATTTCACTAATAATTAAATTCGGTCCCACGTAATGGGGGATGAGCACATTGCCTTCTTCCAGGCACTATTTTTGATTCAAGCCATGCATCTCAGGCCGAATTTGGGCTGTACGACAGTCACCTTGTACGACACCACATGGGAAGAGATGGGGTGGCCCAAATTCTACTCTGCCGGGAACCATGCCGCTGTGATATCGTCAGTGTATTTTTCCGTTCGTCGCCTAGTAATATGGGTAATGGACTGCTGAGACGAGGCTTCGGGTTCGATCCCAGGTTTTACCATGGCACACACCAATGACTTTTCGATGCTTTTCGAAGTTATGTGTGTATTTATCACAGGTTTATAAGCGCCCGGCTAATGGCAATAGGCTCGCCACCTATTACATTGGGACCTAAACATAAACTGGCGAAATGTGGGTGCTAACACCTCTGCCTACCCCTTCGGGGATATAGGCGTGAGTTTATGTTATGTCTTACGGCACTCTTTGGACAAAATGGTGTGGTGATACTTGTATTCTTTCTCCGTTACCACACGGCTTAAGTACTCAATGGATTTTTATGTAGTTTTCAGCAATATATAGAGATTTTCAAACGGGAGTTATAATACATATGGGTGGCGGCAACGGGATAGCAATTCCGCAAGGGGAATTTGACCTAGTTTCTAAAACTCTAATTTTAAATTTAAGGCTAGTTACACATTGGGAATGTATCCTTAAATCTATTTCTGAATGCACACTGGAGTGGACAATAAAACCTTAAACCTCACAGTTTGGTTTCATTTAGCTCACCACCGGAAGATTAAAAGTTTCCAATATCCGCTGATTATCCTAGGCATGTGTATCTCCAAGGCGCCCGAACTTTTATGGTAATGTATTTACAAACCAATTTTGTTTTTATTTCTTTTAAATAGGAGATTACACACTTACTTTTTCACATTTATCATTACAACTGATCAGACCACATCTTTTTATTATTAAAATTGGCGCGGGCATCAGCTCATGAAGACTAAATAAATAAATCAAACGTATTCACACATGCCAGTGCTGCCTAGTCGCGAGTTACAAGTAACAAAGTCTTAGTTTGGTCGCCGCCACTTAGCGATATGTCAAGGGCAGTGGGTTCGCTCGCCGGCTGAAGCTTATCTACATTCACAGCGCAACATAGTCGGGCAACGTACAAAATTATAATGTATTTTTAGGGTACCGTGCTTCAAAAGGAAAAAATCTTATAGAATCATATTGTTAGCTTGAATCGAGTAGGTAAGCCTCAATGTACCTATTTGTAACGAGGCATTATTTCATTATAAATACTCTTTGATGTTACCTATTGCATCTATTTATCTATGGTTTATATTTTGCCGCCAGAAAAAGCGTACACGGCAACCGACTTTTGTTTCTTTCGTGTTAAGTAAATATATTATTATTGAGTATCAAAATAATCGGGATATTTACCATGTTGCATTGTTTTGAGTTTCATGGTAAATCATCGAGAACTGGGACAAGGTGGTTTATCTGGACGAAACGTGGCTCAACGCCAATCACTCAGTCTCCAAAACATGGACAGACGACACAGAGAAATCCTGTACCAAAGCACCAGAAGGCAAGGGCCAGCGTTTGATTATCTGCCACGCTGGCACAGCCAAAGGTTTTGTACCTAACTGCTTGTGGGCCTTCAAATCCGTGAAAACAAGTGATTATCACGAAGAGATGAATTTTGAGAATTTCAAGAAATGGTTCACAAAACTATTAGACAATTTAAACGAGCCCCACTACATTTTAATGGACAACGCCCCATACCACTCTGTGCAAATTAATAAAGCGCCTACCGCGAACAACAATAAAGGCGAAATAATAGAGTGGCTGCAAAACAATGGTGTGGCAGCTAATACTCAAATGCTGAAAAAGGAATTAGTTAGATTGTTGAACCTTCATAAACAGCAAACAAAGAAGAAATATTTCTTGGATGAGATGGCAAAATCAAAAGGGCACACCGTGATTCGGCTACCGCCCTACCACTGCCAATATAATGCAATCGAAATGATATGGGCGCAGATCAAAGGTGGGTTGATTTGTATTTATTTTAACATGTTTTTATTTAGGTCACTGGTGACTGTCTAGTCGGCTAGTACTATTTAAAGCTATTTTATTTCACTAGCAAATTGCATTTTTATTTTTATCCATGTGCTTATATCAATTACACACTTTTAACGTACAAAATTATGTACTTATAATGTACTTACCCCGATCTCGCTCTTTGACTTTGCATCATTTTCAATCTAAACCATTATTGTTTCAGGTTGTGCAGCCAGGCTTAACACCACTCCACCATTCACAGCTAATAAAATGCTTACGTTGCTACAAGAGGCATGTAGTCAAGTGACTCCGGACAATTGGAGGAAAGTGGTTGAAAAGACGAAAAAGCTATGCTTAGATGATTGGAATCGAGACGTGCGATACGACAGTATAGTAGACCAGCCGTTTATCATAAACATAGGAGAAAGCAGCTGCAGTTCGGATTCCGAGTCTGAGACGCAATCGGTGACACCATTGTCAGATTCAGATTAATGTATATTAAAAAATCATAAATAAACCGCTTTTGTTTTATTTGAGTAGGTATATACAATAAATTTGTTAAATCTCCTTTATTTTATTATCACAAACAACTTAAATGATTATAAATCTGACACTAAGAGCGTAGGTGCTCTATTGATGTATTTTGTACACTCGTTTCCATTTTCGATATTTGTTTATCGATACTTTTCCGTACTAGTCGATATCTTCCAAACGGAGTAACTTTTGCAGGACGTCAACGTAAAGTCTGATTGAGATAATTTCTTGTAAGTGTTAATAATTATTATAATTCCAACGGGATATTATTGTAATTGCATATATCTGCCTAAAATTAATAAATATCATTTTTAGACACCGCCAATTCGATTATAATATAACGGTGACGCTACTACAAGGTTGTGTCGTGGGAATAACTGTCAGTGTCATAGGGATCAAGGTTCGCCGAGCTGATTATAAATGATAAAAGGATTCTTATTGATTAAGCCCTGTCCTGAGGTGTGGATAATAATATATTGGTCACCACTTTCAAATTAGATAGAACGTCATACTTATCTTTTTTGTGACGTCATTCCTATATATTCCTTGGTCGCCATTTTTGACTGCGAACAGTGTATTGTTGTCTGTGATGCGTCTGTGAAGCCACTAGTGGCGCCATCTGAAAACCAGCACTACGCATACCCTAGTGTGCGAAGCATTCATGCTGAGATGTGGTGGGCCATTCGAGTGCGTACGATATATATTTATTTATTTGATGCTCTATACATTGTGTATTCTTTAATAAATACTTTCTTTCTTTCAATTCATTGTCCGCCTGTGTCCAAATAATGTATATCTAGTTATAAATGTTCGAGTCATTGTCCTAATGTAACTGTCAAGTGGCTCGATAGATGGCGTTAAGATCGAATTAGGTCGCACTATGGTTTGTTTCACGGCCACCTATAAATAGAGGTAAAAATAAATTGTTTTTGTGAATCGTCAATGGATAATAATTACATCAAGTACCTACGAGTAAAAGTGTATCATTTCTTCGTCGTCCCGACCACGTTCATGGTCCTTCGGAGCCGGAGTAACCGGGTGAGTCATCGGTAGTCATCAGTGGTGGTAGTGTAGTGAAGGGTTACTCGTAAATTTAATTCGAGGATGAGGGAGTAACTCATTTTACCAAATGAGGTACTCACGAGGTACCCCTCATTTGAGGTGAGGAATCCCTTGATTCGCTCGGTGATTCTGCATTTAATTACCTCACGCGACTCACGCGAGTCGGTCAATGAGGAGTGAGGACTGTGAGGAGAGTCGTTCGGCTCAATGTGACCGCCACATCGCGTATCGCAATACATACCTACATATAAATGTATGATTAATATAGATAATAATGATCATATTAACAATAAATATTCCACAACATTTCACACAACGCTTTCTAGATCCATGGTAAGCATAACTTAACTAACTTGTGTTATGGAATCTAGAATGCGGATACAAATACTTAGATACTTTTTTTTTTACAACCAGACCAATACAAATATTCATATATTCATGCATACAAATATTTGCATTGAGCGGGAATCGAACCCGCGCCTTCTGCGTGGCGGCCGCGTTCACGACCGCCACGCCACAGCTGAGGCGGTCTTGTGTTTTTGTTTACTTACCTCTGGTGACCGTAAGAGCTTGCGAGCGAGAGCGACCCGTGAATCCCGTGATGCATTGCTAGGAATAATGGGAACTATTGCTGTTTCTTTCATACACATCATTATCCATATCGCTACTATATGTTTAGGCTAGCTGTTGCCGTTGGCTCCGCCCGCGTGTAATAGGTAGATCTGATCCCGTTCCCGCTACCCACAGGAAACATTTGCCGGGATAAAAAGTATCCTACATTTTATACTATTCTAAGCTAGGTATTAGAATCTGTGTGCCAAATTGCATCCAAATCCATTCAAAGTTTTATTTTTCGTGATTGATTCACAAACATCCTCACAAACTTTTGCATTTATATAATTAGTGGAAATTAATATCATTAATACTGTAAAAAGCAATTATTGTAGTATTGTTTTTTTCATTCACAGTGATTGAGCGCGAATTGACCAAAATAAACCAACCAATGACACTTAATTATCGACGATAAATCTAAAAGGATAAAGCTCAAAGTTGAAGCAGAAAGCAGATTTGTTTGCTCACTCACTCGCTCCTCATTTACTCATTTCCTCATCGTTTAGTTCCTCATTTACTCGTGAGTCGTGAGTCGTGAATAGGTGCAAGCTAGCGCGCGCGGTGCGGTACGATTGTAAAATGAGGAATGAACGATGAGTGAGGCGGTTCATTGCGAATATTTGAGGAACTCGCTCAATTTGACGTCACGAGGGCCTCAAATGAGGTACCTCATGAGTGAGGGACGCACCACTATGGTAGTGGCTATCTACCCTTTCGTCTCAGCTGGACGGCGAGTTGCGGTTCAGAACAAGACCCCCTGCAAGCAAGGCGCTGGGTGCGAAGCGTTGCAGTCTGCAGTGTTGGCGGGTACCGAGTGGCCAGTGGTGCCATTTTCGGAGGTGAGGCGGAAGCGGAGGGAACTACGCTACGGCGGCAGAGTTACGGCAAAGTCCCGTTAGGGAACGTCGTTGGAGAAAAGCCAAGAACACAGGTAGTAGTGAGTGCCGGATCAAATTGTGAGTACATTTTCAACCTTATTTCTTTGAAGAAAATTAAATTAAATAGTTAAAAAAAAGTGCATAGAAGTTTGAACTTTAATTTCAAGACAACTGGAACTTAAGAAAAATTTGAAGAAATTAGTATTAAGTCTTGGACTTAGAAAATATTTAGTTGTTTAGGACTTGTGTTAATTTTAAGTAAAAAGTGGTTTAGACGGGGAATCCATGCCCGATTTCATATAGAATACTGGTCCAAAACACTTGTAAAATTTTATGGATTTTTTAGGACTGAATTTGATGTCATTTGTGACTTAGAATATTTCGTTAAGATTTATTGCCTATAGCTACATTGTGGTCTAACTGTACTTTATTGTTGGCTGTAAGACTTGGTAATTGAAATTTGTAATCAGTTGGGATTTTTGTTGTATAAAAATGGAATCGTTAAGCAACATCCAGGCGGACATTAAGGCAAAAATGCATAAAGCAAAAACAAATTTTAAGAAGTCCTCAAAGGATCGCCTAACGATTACATATCTAGAAACAAGGTTAGAGAACTTAGATAAACAGTGGGCCTTGTTCACAAATACCCATACTACAATCTTAAGCACAGTAAATAAGACTGACCTTAGTAATTCCGATTATGTTAAAACCGACTTGTATGATGAAGTAGAAGAGTTTTATGTACAATATAAAAGCGAATTAAAAGAAGTAATTTTATCAAAATCTAAGGTAACTGCTACTATTGAATCTGCAAACCCAAAGCCGTGTGGTGAACTAGTAGTAAGTAGAGTAAAGTTGCCTGACATTAAAATACCAACATTCTCGGGGAAATACTCGGAGTGGCAAACTTTTAAAGATCTATTTGTAAGTCTAATTCACGAAAACAAAACAATCGATGATGCTCAAAAAATTTACTATTTAAAAGGTCACGTAACTGGGGAGGCAGAGCAACTATTAAGAAATGTTAAAATTGCTTCTGATAATTACGCAACAGCGTGGAATACGTTAAACAAAATGTACAACAACAAAAGGTATTTAGCTAAGGGTATTATAAAGCGATTACTAAGCCAGAAGGTTTTAACTTCAGAGTCAGCCTCAGAAATTAAAGGTCTGGTAAATACTACATCTGAATGTTTGGACTCAATGAGAGCTCTGGGGGTAGATATATCCTCTTGGGACATTTTAATTATTTATATTATTAGTGCCAAACTTGATCCAGAAACTAGAAAGGCTTGGGAACTGATGGTGTCATCAGATCAGACTGATGAATTACCTACCTATACAGAATTCTCAGAGTTTCTAATAGGTCGCTTCAGGGGTCTGGAGAATTTAGACCAGAAACCCCGTGGTGATAAAAAAGTCAACACCAAATCCTTTCATATTGTAAAGGCTAAAGGTCCTAATTCCTGTGCGTTTTGTGCTGCCGATCATAAAATAGTTTCTTGTAAGGCATTCAGTAAAGAATCAAACGAAAAGCGACGCGAATTTGCTATGGATAAAAAATTATGCTTTGTTTGTCTGCATAGCAACCATTCTGCCAAACAGTGGAAAAACATCACCCGGTGTAAGGCGTGCAAACGCCGCCACCATTCTTTATTACACCCTAGTGGTGTTTCTGGGTCAGTAGACGAGGAGACGGTTCACGAAACAGCCTCATCGACGGGGTCGATGAAGGAGGAATTTGCTTCCGGTAGTCAGAAGCAGGCCGCGCAAGCGGAGGGGTCTAACGAGCCACTGGTATCTTGTCTTGCGACAGGGAACTGTAATAAAACAGTTCTGTTAACGACAGCTGTTGTACAAGCTGAGTCGAAAGACGGGACTTTTCGTATGGTTAGGGCTTTATTAGACCAAGGGTCGCAAGGATCTTTTATTACGGAATCTATCGTTCAGTATTTGGGGTTAAAGAAATTTGCGGCTAAACACACTATAAGTGGTGACAAAAGTGTGATCTCAAGGTCCACTGTCAACTTAAACATAAGATCTAGGGTTGATCCCCGTTTTCAAATTATGGTTAATGCCTACGTCTTGAAGTCGATTACGTCCCTTCTACCAGTTACGAAAGTAACTAGAGTAGAACGGATACAATTGACTGTGGGTGAGTTGGCTGATCCCGAGTATCACAGGCCCAACAAAATTGACGTTTTGTTGGGTGCTGAGATATACAGCCACATTATAAAGGCAGGTATTAACCGGGATTCGAGTGGGTCAATCTTAGTGCAAGATACTGCCTTCGGGTGGATATTGTCTGGCGCCTGTGAAGTGGATAATCGGGCTAATGTCTCTTCTCATATCACGGTGATGCATTCTTGTCTAAGCGCTGACGAGTTCTTGAAAGGATTCTGGGAATTGGAAGCCGAACCAACTGGAATCAAGAAGATGCTCACGGAAGAAGAGATAAGATGTGAGGAGCTTTTTACAGCCACCACAGAAAGGGATAGTCATGGTCGATATATCGTACGGTTACCATTTCGGGACGCTGATCCGGACTGCAAGTATGGTGGGTCAAGGAAAATAGCTGAAAAAAGATTAAGAGGGTTAGAATTTAAATTAGGAAAGAATATTAAACTAAGAACAGATTACACTATTGTTATAAAGGATTATTTAGAACTTAATCATATGAGAAAGGTCACTAATTTAGAAAAAACCAATAAAGAAGCTGTTTACTTACCCCACCACGCTGTAGTCCGGGAGGATAAGGACACGACCAAGGTAAGGGTTGTGTTTGATGCATCCTGTAAGGGGATGAACGGGATATCCCTTAATGATAACTTGATGATTGGTCCATCTTTGCAAGCCGAACTCCGTCATACTATTATGTGCTGGAGAAAATATAAAATATGTCTAGTTGGAGACATAATCAAAATGTATCGACAAGTTCTAGTACATAAAGAAGATACTCCATTTCAGCGAATACTTTGGCGAGAAAGTCCTGAACGAGATATAGAAGAATTCGAATTGGTCACGGTAACTTTCGGAACGGCCGCAGCACCATATCTTGCCGTGCGGGCCCTGCAACAAGTAGCTAATGACGAGTGCCAAGATAGTCCTGAAATAGCAAAAATAATAAGAAACGACTTCTATATGGATGATCTTATGACTGGGGCTGAGAATGTCGATAACGGTTATAAGATTTACAGGGAACTGACGCGAGTACTGGCTAAAGGCGGGTTTCAAATGCAAAAATGGATTAGTAATAGCAAGGAATTATTGGATAAGATAAAAAATGAGAATGATAGTTCGGACGAAGTGTTGAGAATAAAGTTGGATGAAATAACAAAAATTCTAGGACTTACCTGGTATCCGCGGGAGGACGTCTTTCGATACACTGTTAATCTTGCTCCGCTGTGTGAACCTGCTACGAAAAGGAAGGTTATTTCCGATATTTCACGGTTGTTCGATCCTCTGGGATGGTTGGCGCCACGTATAATTGGCGCCAAGGTCTTTATTCAGAAATTATGGCTGGCTGGTATTGATTGGGATCAAGAAGTTCCCATCAATTTATTGACCGAATGGATGACTTACCGTCAAGATTTACCCTCTTTAGAAAATGTGAGAATCCCACGATGGTTACATACCCACCAGACAGGAAGGCTGGAGTTACATGGTTTCGCGGATGCATCGAAACTAGCATATGCCGCTGTTGTATACCTCAGAGTGGTAGACGAAAAGGAAAATATTCATGTATCATTAGTGACGTCGAAAACAAAGGTAGCTCCGATAAAACAGGTGTCGATCCCGAGGCTCGAACTATGTGGGGCAGTTCTATTGTCGAAATTGATTGTTGAAGTGGCTGAAGTATTAGAAATATCCAAGGCCAACCTATACGCTTACACGGATAGCGAGGTAGTGCTGGCATGGCTGAATCAGCACCCAAGCCGATGGAAAACTTTCGTTGCAAATAGGGTCTCGGAGATATTAACCACTATAGATACTCACCATTGGTCCCATATTTCGTCCAAGCGAAATCCAGCTGACTGCGCGTCTCGCGGTATCTCTCCAACAGAACTATCAACGACCTCAATCTGGTTTGATGGGCCAGAATTTTTGAGGCACAAAGTGATTGATTTCAAGAAACCAAAACACCTGGTCACAAGTCAAGAACAAACGAAGACGCACACCACTGTCTTGGATGTTACTCTATGGCAAAGGTTCTCTTGCTTATCCAAACTCCTTCGCGTAATTGCTTACTGTCGCAGGTTCTTGAATCTCAGGAAAACTTCAGGGAAAAAGCACTGCACTAAGCATTTGATAGCTCAAGAAATGAATGCAGCTTTGGAAGTGTGTGTGAAGAGATGTCAAGAGGAAGAGTTAGGCGAAGAATTAGAGGAATTGAGGGATAAAGGAAGTTTAAGTACAAAGGGAAAGCGATTGAAGTCCTTGAACTTGTTTTTAGATGCACATGGTGTAATAAGGGTAGATGGGAGACTAGAAATGTCTCAATTAAATTATAATGAGAAACATCCGATTCTCATTCCACGAGATTCGTTTCTAACAAATCTCTTGATTGCGGATGCACATAAAAAGACAATGCATGGTGGTCCGCAACTCATGATCACCTATTTGCGCTCACTGTATTGGATTGTAGGTGTCAAAGGATTGGTCAAAAAATATTATAGAGGTTGCGTAACGTGTATTCGCTACTCATCCAAGGTAACAACCCAACTTATGGGTCAAATGCCGTCCTCTCGAGTGACACCCAATAAACCTTTTTTCATGAGTGGTGTCGATTACGCAGGCCCTATAAATATAAGGGTTTCAAAGGGAAGACGACATGCCTCCAGGTAGATGGTTGCTAGGTAGAATAGAGCAAAAACATCCAGGTCCAGATAACGTTACTAGAGTGGTGACAGTACGCACAAAGGGCACAGTTATTAAGAGGCCTACCTCAAGGTTATGTATCTTACCTTTAAGCACATAATTGTAACACTTTTGTATTTTTTTTTTGTATGTACTCAGGTTGAAGGACAGAGTGCATTCTGTTCATGATGGGCGGTTGTTTGAAGGACAAGGTGCATTATGTCCTTGATGGGCGGTATGTCCAAATAATGTATATCTAGTTATAAATGTTCGAGTCATTGTCCTAATGTAACTGTCAAGTGGCTCGATAGATGGCGTTAAGATCGAATTAGGTCGCACTATGGTTTGTTTCACGGCCACCTATAAATAGAGGTAAAAATAAATTGTTTTTGTGAATCGTCAATGGATAATAATTACATCAAGTACCTACGAGTAAAAGTGTATCATTTCTTCGTCGTCCCGACCACGTTCAGCCTGTCTAACAAGACTTTTTCTCAGAATTGCGTGGAGATATCAAGTTGAAAATACCACATACTCAGGTCTATAAAGTCTTGATAATGTTTTAAAATCATTTGAAATATATTACGGTTAATGTAGCTTAAGTTATGGAACCCTTGGTGCGTGAGTCCAACTCACACTTGACTGAATTTTTTTCTATTGTAGTCTAACAGCGCACATAAAATGTAAAAAAATATTTTCCTTGTATCATGACTTTTGTGGGACGACAGCCACATGACCTCCCGGGGTAGAGAGGGAAAGAAGCCTACGTCTGAGCCTCATCAGCAAACCGGTGAAGGGGATGAAATTAACATATGTGTAAATTTATTTCTAATCTAGTAGGTATATAGGGTTTCTTACTTCAAAAATGACGGCTTTCCATACCACGCTTCAGCCCTTATTTCACCCCCTAAGTATAATAAATGAATTAAATAATATTGGTAAGTTTTCCTAATATTATTATTCCTTCCTACTCTTAGGTACGCTAGATGTTTTTTTAAAGGACACGTCAATTAGACTTCACGTCGCCTGATAGTAAGCTGAAGGCAAAGTCTCAGAAAAGAGGGTCACCATTACTTACATGTACCTTGTTACAATGGTGGCACTCAGTTTGAAGGTATCATCATATGCTTTTTCACGCCCTGCTTAAAGGATCTGGGGCTGTAGGAAGAAGGAAACACGTGAGCTTAGAACCTAAAAGGTATCAACCACTTAAACCATGTGACTAGTGGTTCAGGCTCTGCGTCGAAAATTCAGTCAGAAGAAATAATTAGATAGATAGATAGATAGATAATTCTTTATTGTACACCAACAGATTTACAGTAGGACAAGTACGTAGCATGTATACAGTTCAATGTACAATGGGCGGACTTATCGCTCAAGCGATTTCTTCCAGGCAACCTTGGGATGGACAGTAATGTTATAAAAACAAAAGATATGGCGTAGTTGCCGACTAAACTTAAATAGATAGTGTATTAAAACAAAAGAAAGAGAGAAAAGTAAGTAAAATAAAATTAATATACGGCTTTACACAAAAAATTATCAACATAAATACTGACATACAAATACATATACATGTGCTACATAAATATATACATAAAGTAGATAGTTCATACTAATACAAATGGAAAATAGTGAGTGAGCACATAATTGTGAGCTATTACTTAAGTATATAAAGGTCTTTCGTCATCATCATTATCTTAGCATTATACTCTGTTGCAACCGAGCTTTTTTCTCCTCTTGGTTTGATTTCTAAGGCTCTTATGGATGCGACTGCCGCCTGACCTCTCAACGTCGAGAGAAAAATAGTACGTGTCAGGACCTCATCGGAAGGCTTTACATACATACATGCATATAATCACGCCTGTATCCCCGGAGGGTTAGGCAGAGGCCACACCCACATTTCACCAATCATTGAATTCGGTCCCACGTAATCGGGGGTAAGTCTATTGCCGTCTTCCGGGCACTATTGTCGGTAGGCTTTAACCCGAAGATATCAAAGGATCGAATAATCAAAGAATTTAGGCACACATTGAGCACATATGAACGTCAAAATATACCAACCAGTATAGAGATATCTGTCTTACATAAATAAAACACAAAATATAATTTATACAATTGTTTTATTGTATTTAAAGCGTAATTTTAATAAATAAGTTTATGATAATGAATCAATGTTTTGCCTGGTACACACCAACGGAACAAAGACGAATAAACGCAGAACTTACCTCCACACTGATTTATTAAGTGTTCGTTAGTCGTCGTTCGCTTGGTGTCTACGCGGCATCACACTAAATATCGGTACATTAACAGTAATTTTACAAAAATATGTTTATTGGTAACAAACAAATAACCGTGGGTTATATAGTTCGCATTTTAAATGGGAACTGGGAACTAACTGTTCGGTTAAACTCCTTAACCAACATTTTAGTCTCAAGTATTAAAATTAGTCAACCCTAAATTGCTATTAGGTAAAGATTGTAAAGAATCTAGTCTAACATAGTTTCCGTATGGAGTGCTGATAGTTTGGGGTCCTGCTGCGTAAGGATTTATCACTAAGTTGATGCCTTTAGTGTCAGTTTGGGTACCGGTGGCGCCATCTCTGTTCCAGGAAGCTGAAATTAAAAGTACTATTAGCGACATCTATGAGTTGTATCTTGAACTAAATGGTTTAGCGACATCTAGTGGATAAGTGTACAACTACTAAGGTATGGATTTCATTTAGAAGATCTATTTCATTTTAATTTGTTCTCATTTGGTTAACTATAAATGTCATTTAATAAAAAAAAACACAAAAGTAAAGTAACAGTGAAAAATCTAGTGTTTTGCCGTCATTTAATTAAGAGAACAAAGATTAATGCGATTTCAAATTTAAAAACTGTATTACTTCTTTTTTTTATTCAAAAAATTAAAAATCTTTATTGGATCCATTCAATACAGGAATTATAAACATAAATAGTGTGATAGTGTCTGCATTAGCTTAGAACTGTGTCGCAGATACTAACGCCACCACTCCAGGCCGAACTGGGCACCAGAGTTCCATCATAGACATGAGTGCAGTAAGTATAAGTAAAAAGAGAGATAAAAAAATGCAATATTGACAGCTTAAAATTGAACAGCCGCGTTCTTCCCGGCAGAGTAGAATTTGGACCACCCCATCTCCCTTCCCATGCGGTGTCGTACAAGGCGACTAAGGGATAGGGCTGTTTAACATTAGACAGATATATACAACCCAGACTCAGCCTTAGATGAGTGGCTCGAGTCAACAATAGTGCCCGGAAGACAGCCATAGACTCACCCCCTATTACGTGGGACCGAATTTAATGATTGATGAAATGTGGGTGTCAATTCACCTCTGCCTAACCCTTCCGGGGATATAGGCGTGATTATATGTGTGATTATATAAAATTCAAACTGAGAATTATATATTTAGTTAGTGTGTATCTAAATGTGTATGGGTGTGTTCTGTGTGTAGGTAGTGAAGTGTGTAGATGTGACGTGACATGTTAGTGTAGGTTTGAGTCGTGCCCGATCCGTAGTACACCTAACAAGTTCACCTTGGTGGACTACGGGCACTTGTTTTGGCCCATAGTACACCTCTTAGGTGTACTATGGGCACAACTATACATTGTATCATCCGTAGTATACCTGAGAGGTGGTCTATGGCTACTTTGTAAGTTATATGACCCTAGGCTGGTGACCTCAAAGGTGAAAGAATGTAAAACTTGTATAAAGTAGTTACTTCAAATTGTAAAAATAAAACTCTCCTCCACATGTAATCGGTTAAAAACAATAAAAGTAAAAGACACGTTTTTTTATACCACTTAGTTGGCAGACAAGCACAAGGCCCACCTGATGAAAAGCGGTTACCGTGGCCTATGGACGTTTGTAACACCAGAGGAGTCCACAGTCGCGCTGCCAACCCTGTAAGTACAGAGTTTCTGCGCACCGTCAGTAGAAGACAAAGCAGGACAAGCCCATAGTCTTCCACTGACAGCACAAATTCTCCAGTGAGCTCTGGCTACCCTACTCACCGCTGGGAACACAACACGAAGTTATTATAGCCGCGGTATTCTGTAGGGCGGAGGTACTTCCCCAGTCGGACTGCTCAATTGGGCGGAAATACCGCCGTGTCCTACCTCCTTGGGACACGTTTTAAATATCAAACGATTAAAATTGTTTTATCCATACCACGCCTCTACGCACGCGCGCATTTGCATCTGACAGAGAAATCCTGAAATTCCCTCGTTCTGAATTTATATACGGCCTCTTAAGTAAGGATTTTTTTTCTTTCGAATAAACATTCTTAAGAAGTCATTACCTGCTAACTATCCACCCTAGTTCGCACGGGTATCTAGTACGATGATTACCCGTTATATAAATAAAAGCTCATTCAAAACGATTATACAATATAATCCTCTCGTAATTAAAATATGTAAATAACTAGAAAAACCGTATTAAAATTCGTTGTGTAGTTTAAAAGTTAACGGGGATATAACACATGCGTAACCGTCATTTTTGGGGTTCCGTACATCAAATGAAAAAAAAAACGGAACTATTATTAAGGGCCCCGTTAATGATCAAATTTGTTTGTCAAATTTTACGTTTTCATCAAACAATAGCTTAAACGATCAAACCAAAGATCAAACAAATTTGACGCAGGTACATTCGTACATTTGACTGTCTCCTTTTGTAACATAAAGTTGTATTGTTCTTTTTCAGTGAGTACACTATTCTCAGCACTGCCATCATTGACCGTGACATCCTCCATGATGTCAACACAAAAACCACAGAATAAATGAAATTTTGTTTGACAAATACCACCGTACATGTTCAAACTTGTTTGTCAAACGGGTATTCAATCAAAATTTTTGTCAAACACGTCAAACACGTAGATTGTTTGACAAACACTTCAAACATAGCTGCATACTATCAAATAGTTTGACAAACACGTAAAATTTGTCAAACATTTTGATCGTTAACGGGGCGCTTTAGGATCACTTCGTTGTACATCTGTCTGTCTGTCTGTCAAGTTTTTTTCTTAGGAATGCGTGGAAATTCATACCACTTACTCTGGTATAATATCGCCTTGAAACTGTGCAAAAATCAATCTTCTAATTCAAAGCATTCAAAATATATTACTGTTTATGTAGCTTAAGTTACGGAAGCCTCGGTGCGCGAGTCCGACTCGCACTTGACCGGCTTTTCAGTTTATTATTATCATACAAGCATTAGCTACGGTTACATCTAAAACTTGAATTATTTTGGCTTTAACGAGAGCAACTTCAAGTACATTTTAATAGCGTAAAACTCGGCGGGATATTTACCATTTTATTAACAACTAGCTGACCTACCCCAGCTTCGCCCGGGGTATATTTTGAAGCTTCATATCCCTTTGAGCCCGTATGTTTTAGTCTTCAAAATATGTATGAAAAATTGCCGAATCATTTATTATCAATGCTCCGCTCCCTTAAGTAGTAGCGTGATGATATATAGCCTAAAACCTTCCTCGATAAATGGACTACCCAACACTGGAAGCATCATTCAAATCGGACCAGTAGTTCCAGAGATTAGCGCGTTCAAACAAACAAACAAACTCTGCAGCTTTATAATATTTTTTCATTAACAATAGGTTACATTAAGTTACACCATTAATGTGAATGATCATGTCAATCTCAAATCATATTTGAGCATTTTGTCCTGGAACGGATTTTTAAATAGCGGGCATAAGTTAATGTTAAATAGAGACTAACGCCATCTCTGGAAATAGTTCTGAACTTACTGATCTACCGTTAGGACTGTTTCAAATGTTTACTAAAATTACCAATAGATGTCAATAATATATTCTTTAGTTGACAATAAGTATTTTATTAATATCGGTAGTTATATACAGTTTTACAGCAGACCCTGGACCTCATAGCGGACCCTAGACTAAAAGGTGAAAGCCAAGGATGATGATGATGAAGATCGTACAAAATAGGTTTTTAAATTGAACAGTAAAGGACCCCAAAATGTAGAGTCAGGAAAATATTCCTAGACCATCCATAATTGGACCATCCCATCTCTCTGCCTATGCGGTGTCGTACAAGGCGACTAAGGGATAGGGGCGATAGGGCTGTTTAACATCAGACAGATATATACAGCGCAGACAGCCTCAGATGCATGACTCGAGTCAACAAAATAGTGCCCGGAAGACGACAATTGGCTCACCCTCTATTACGTGGGACCGAATTTAATTATTGGTGAAATGTGGGCGTTAATTCACCTCTACCTAACCCTCTGGGGATAAAGGCGTGATTATATGTATGTATGTATGTAAAAAATTAGCAAACTGTTACAATAAAATAAAGGCATTTTAATGAAAAAGTGGTATATGTGGCAGTAAAAAAAACCATTATTAATTAGTTATCTGTTTTTCTGTCTGCTTGTTCCGAAATAGCAGAGTGGATTTTAACAGAATGATTTTAGTGCAGATAATTAGTATTCTACAACATTCTACACATCGCTATCTAGACCCATGGTAAGCATAAATTAACTAGCTTGTGTTATGGTATCTAGAATGCGGATAAACATTATTTAGATACTTTTTTTATAAATACATACATATATACATAAATTCAGACCAATGCAAATATACATATTCATGCACACAAATATTTGCACAGACCGGGAATCGAACGCGCGCCCCCTGCGTAGCAGTCGAACGTTCTACCGACCTAAACTATTGACAGATTCCGCACCCAAAAAAAAATAAAACATAGACCTGTGGGGACACAGCTTTATGTGCGGTGAAGACACAGCTCTATACTAGAGTGAGCAAAAACTGTATTTCATACGAGAAGACTAGTCACGGGCTTGTCGGGCTGTGTGTCGGTCATTTACACTAGTGAAATAAATAATTAATTCAGTTCACAAAACATTCTTTCCTTTCTCCCAAAACGTAAGAGCTCGACCCCGTGCCTCCACAGACCGAAGATCACACAGTTAAAACTAGTAAAAAATATAAAGTTCGTTTGTTAAATTTGTAAATTTTTTTTTTTTTTTTTTTTTTTTTACTTGCGCAAAATCCCCACGGATACCTCCCCACCGGAGCCGGTGGAGGAGGTTATGTCGGACTCGAACCGACTAAAACGCACGCCGCCTGTTGTTAAATTTGTACCTAAGCGTTCAGAAACTTTGTTCGTTGACTGTACTTTTTAGCTTTCACTACATCCAATTTTAGTAATACAATCAACTCACGTCATACGTCATCAGATAAACCCAATCTGTATAACTTTCTCGTGATATTGTATCACTTTCACGCCTAAATCCCCGAAGGGGCGTGCAGAGATGCTAGCACCCACATTTCGCCAGTTTATGTTTAGGTTCCAATGTTATACTTAAGTGGCGAGACTATTGCCATTAACCGGGCACTTATAAACCTGCGATAAACACACACATAACTTCGAAAAGCGTCGAAAAGTCATTGGTGTGTGCCATGGTAAAACCTGGGATCGAACCCGAGACCTCGTCTCAGCAGTCCATTACCCATGCCACTAGGCTACCTTGGTTCTTTTTTGTTTGTTTAATATGTGTTTATACAGGGTGTATTTTTGAAACGGGGCAGTAAGGGCAAGTACATTAACCATTGCAGTTACAGCAAAACGTTCTCAAAAGACCTTCCCTAACTTTTTGGGACATTTTGAACTGCATTCACAGATTTTGTAAAAAACTTACAGTTAGCAAAAAAAATGCAAAAAGTTCAAATTTTTTTTATGCCAATCGATTCTATTTCATGTGTGGATCAAAAAACTCTATGGGACTATTTTAGTTTTCAGTACTAGAAAAGACAGAAATCGCCAAAAACGTTTCCCATACATTTCGTACGGAAATATGATAAATCAACTCGAAACTCATAGGTCAGGTAAAATTTTGAACTTTTTTAAATAAAAAAAATCATTTAAACATTTAAGAAATTGGTTTATGAAATAAATTGCTCAAAATGATTTCCATTTTCACGAATACATAAGTCTATCCTTTTTTGCACTGAACGAATGGCGGCTAATAATGTTCTGGGATGAATATTACGTAAAATGGTCATTAATGCATCCTTGAGCTCTTGAACACTGGCGTACGTCATCTTATACACCTCGTTTTTCACGAAGCCCCATAAAAAAAAATCAAGTGGTGCTAGATCGGGGCTACGAGGTGGCCACTGTGTTGGACCATGTGTACCTATCCACTGTGTACCGAATAGGCGGCTCAAATTGGAACGTGAAAGGTGACTGTTATGTGGCGGAGCACCATCTTGTTGAAAATGAACTTTTCGCAATTCCGACAGGGGCCATTCGTCCATCTCGTTTTCAAGATGGTGTAAAATGACTTCATTATACATGGCAGAATTCAGTGTCCCTTCATAAAATTCCACCATTATGACTCGATTGGACATTATACCACACCAACAGTTGAATGAGAAGCGAACCTGATTATGACTTGCCGTAACTCTTAGTGGATTTTCTTTGGACCAATAGTGGTGATATTTTCTGTTGTACATACCGTTATTGGAAAAATTCGTTTCGTCTGACCACAGTATGTAATTTAAAAAGCCATCTGCAAAAAGTAAGCCTTCGAACATCATCACCCGGATGTAACACTTGAACTATGCGCCCATATCGATAGCACTTGTAGCCGTATTTCTTCCATATCTTTATCACAAGGGAGTGGGATACACCTACTTCAAGGGCGACTTGCTTGGACGATACCTCTGGATATGCTTCGACATAAGTCAGTACCGCAATCTCCGTGTCCATGTCCACACGAGGCTGCCGCTTTCTTTTGAAAGAACCCTGCAATTCCAGGTTTTTCAAAAGATTTGTAATAACCTTTCTTGTTGGCACATGCCGCAACGGATACTTATTGCGGTACCACACTGATGCAGCTCCCGCATTTCGATTATTGACAAAATACGCTTCTAATAAGTCAATTTTTTCACGATTAGAAGACATTTTAGCGAAAATCCTTAATTAATAACTCATACGAAGTTTCTCAGCTGAAACTAAGTATAACACACAGATTTTCGAATCAAATTCGAAATTTGAGGGTAATAATTCTTTTTATTTACTTTACAGTCAATTCTACCCACTTCCTGGCCATAACAAAAAGTTAGACCATCGTAGAAATTTGTTTCTGTTGCCGAAATGTATGGGAAACGTTTTTGGCGATTTCTGTCTTTCCTAGTACTGAAAGCTAAAATGGTCTCATAGAGTTTTTTGATCCACACATGAAATAGAATCGATTGGCATAAAAAAAATGGACGTTTTGCATTTTTTTTGCCAACTGTAAGTTTTTTACAAAATCTGTGAATGCAGTTCAAAATATGTCAAAAAGTTAGGAAAGGTCTTTTAAGAACGTTTTGCTGTAACTGCAACGGTCAAGGTACTTGCCCTTACTGCCCCGTTTCAAAAATACATCCTGTATATAAAGTCGCTACAAGATTGTTTACCTTCAGTTTTTATAGGATACGTCAATTAGACTGTACCTCGCCTAATGGTAAGCTGAAGGCGTAGTCTCAGAAAAGAGGGTCGCCATTACATAGGTACATTACCATGTTACAATGGTGACACTCAACTTGACAGCCTCATCATAAGCTTTTTCACGCCCCGCTTAAAGGACCCGGGACTGTAGGAAGAAGGAAACACGTGTACCTAAAATGCAATGGATAAGTACCTAACCCAAATGGAGCAGAGGTACCGATTAGCAGGAGAGGTTCTTAGGCTTGAAGGTTTTAGAGGGCATCATATTTTCCTTGCATCAGTCCAGAGGAGAAAATCCATATGAATACTCGATATTAAGCTAATAATTTAATTGTGTAAGAAAACTAAATTTGCTCAGAAATAAACAGAATGAAAAGTGTTTTTTGTGGATACAAGTTCCTTGTTCAAATCTATTAAAATGGATGATTTAGCGGCCCCATCTGAAAACCAGCGCTGCGCATACTCTCAGTGTGCGTAGCATTTAATGCTGAGATGGGGCCTTATTTAGGTTCACACAGTGTGAGAGTATAACTAGGTTAAGGTTATTTGTAAATATAGTACATAAGTAACACTGTAAGAATAAAAAAACAAAAAAAAAACATTGTTTTTCTTATTTCAGGCATGGTTCGGTTGCTCAGTGGTCAGAGCATTCCCCTTGTTAGGGAAAAATTGCGAGTACTAATCCCGCCCTTAACTGATTCAATTTTTTTCATATCTTCATCTATTTGAATAATTAGCATACTAAATGCTTTGAAATTTCATTCAAAAGTTTCTTGTTTACAGAAATAGCAAATCGCAGAAAAACATTCTATGCACAAGCACATTTGGAGGCCCCTGTAGGAATTGTAAAGCCACAGAATAGTTCTGTGGGCAAACCCAAGAAGCGCGTAAGCTTAGCATCGCCATAGAAGATGACATGCGTGCCAATGGTCTAACTTTTTCAAAGATTCTTCATAGATTGTCTTTGTCCAAAGGCAAGGCAAAGTGGACGAAGATAAAGCCGGAAGCCGGAACCCGGACTCCGAGTCAAGAAAGCCGCAAGAAAGGCGAATAACTCACAGAAGAACTCAACACGAGCAGCAGTATGTAGCAAAAGTAATATGCGAAAAGAAATTGCCAAAATTGCGGATAAAACATTCAGTGCACATGCTGTACTGCAAACGTTGTCACTTACTAAAATGCTGTACCTAATGTAATGGTGTTGCTTGCATTTCGTTAGGCTTCCAGTGAGGTGCTCCAGCGTAAGGTTGTTGGTAGTAAACCGGACGCTGCGGAGTAGATTGCCCTGGCAAGACACACTTTAGTAATCATCTTCGGAATCTTGAATCAATCAATTAGCTTATTACGGTCCAGTGCTGGATATAGGCATCTCCCAATATATAGGGACTAATTCTCCGCCCTGCGCATCCAGTCTATTCCAGATACCTTTTTCAGGTCGTTCGTCCTGTATCCGGGGGTAAGATGTGGACACCGCTGTTTCAATCTCGAAGCCGGAGATGGTCTTGGGACAGTCGGAGAGTGAGAGATATGCAACTTAATGACCTAACGGCGCGAGGTTTAATTCGGTTCGAGTCTGACATAAGCAGCCCCGTGAGCTCCTGGAACTATAAAAAGCCGAGCTGCCTGTTACTCAATAGTTGTATGGCAGTTGCTGAGGGTGAGACTGCCGCTGACATATTCCACACTCCCCGACCCAGAGCTATCGAAGGCCCCCTCGGCTATGTGACAATAATGTTACCATCATTCCGTGTCGGTTGGCGGTCACCAGGCCACCATCGTGGCTTGCTTCTACTAGGGTGATAGGCAGCTCCACCTATAACCCCCAAGAAGCCCCCATACCTGAGCACACCATAAAAATAATGATGCAAAAGTATTCTTACATATATGCTCGTCATGCGGCCCGGGCTGTCCATGCACGTGTAGGTGGACCTCCTTCTGCTGAGGCTGCCAGCCGTGGCCATGATGTCCGTGAGCCTTCGCGAAGAAGGCGCCGATCTGGAAGTATGCAATAGTAGTGGTTAAAATAATAATACATACATACATACATAAACTCACGCCTATATCCCCGAAGGGGTAGGCAGAGGTGCTAGCACCCACATTTCGCCACTTTATGTTTAGGTCCCAAAGTAATAGGTGGCGAGCCTACTGGGGAAGTACCTCCACCCTACAGAATACCGCTGCTATAATAACTTCGTGTTATGTTCCCGGCGGTGAGTAGGGTAGCCAGAGCTCACTGGAGAGTTTTTGTGCTGTCAGTGGGATGACCAAAGGCTTGTCCTGCTTTGTCCTCTTCACAAACGACTCAAATTCTCTGTTCTTACAGGGTCGGCAGCACGGATGTGACTCCATTGGTGTTACACACGTTCATAGGTCATGGTAACCACTTTCCATCAGGTGGGCCGTGTGCTTGTCTGCCACCTAAGTTGTATAAAAAAAATATATAAAATAACATTTTGCAATTTTTGCAAGCGTCTCTAGGTTTTTTTCAATAAATCACACACACACACACACACACACACCACAAAACCCTGACCTACATAGAAATATCCTGTTGCGCTCAAGATATTAAATGGTCATTGACTTCGCTGTCTTGAGGTCAATAATCTTCTACAAAAAGAGGTACGAACGGCATAAAAATGATCGCTAAAAACTAGGCCAATACGCCTACCTCAAGACAAGCACCGGTGCTTTATTTGGTTCGCACATTTTGTCGTTTCTAATGTTGATTGAAATTTTAAAGCGTTTAGTATGCTAACAGGGAGAACGATCTGACCTTTAAGCAACAGAACCTTTGCCCGAAACCATCCAAATGCTTCTAAACATAATATCCGTCTTACGGTGACGGTTAAGTGCCATCTTCCGACATTCGTACGAATTATCGGAACCAATGATAATGATGTTGCAATAATTTCTAAACATTGGTTTTCGATGACTCCGCTCAAACTATTGAATAAAATTTTAAAGAATCAAAGAATCAATTTCATTTATTCAGTTTAGGCACACAAAGAGCACATATGAACGTCAAAATTTTACAATTATGTATGTCAAGAAATAATATAATAATATTAAATAATTTAAAAATAAACCATTGGAAAATGATTCTTTCGCTGGTTCGGTAGATTAGTTCTACTGAGAAGATACCAGCAAGAAACTCAGCGAACCACATTAGAACTAGATTATTTTTCTTTTTTAAATTTGTTTTGGTTTACAATTTATTTTTTATTTTGCGCGAGCAAGCAAGAGACTTATGTTGACCACGCATTAACATCATTAAGGTACTCATCCACTTTATAGTAACCTTTACTCATTAAAGCATTTAGTATGCTAATTATTCAAATCAATTAAAATATAGAAAATATTGAATCGGTTCAGGCGGTTTCGTTCAATAGCTTGAGCGGTTATTCCCCCTGTAAGGGAAAGATTGCGGGTTGGAATCTCGCCTGAACCGATTAAATTTTTTCTATATTTTAATTGGTTTCTAATGTTAGTGGGCGGCTTCTGCTGGTGGTAGTAAAACACGGTATTTCTATCACAATTGAGCAGTCCCGGTAGCCTAGTGGTATGGGTAATGGACTGCTGAGACGAGGTCTCGGATTCGATCCCAGGTGATGAATCACCGCACTTGCATATATACAAACATATATTTACGATACCTGTCCGTTTGTCACTACATATTGGCGTTTTGCCATGAAGCATATCTTTGTAGAGCTGACAGCACCTTGATCTTTTAAATAGTATATTGCAGAATCAAAAGTTTTGTTTTTATTTTCATTTAAAATTTACTAATAACGGTAGTGGTATGGGTAATGGACTGCTGAGACGAGGTCTCGGGTTCGATCCCAGGATTTATTATAGCACACACCAATGACTTTTCGATGCTTTTCGAAGTTATGTGTGTATTTATCGCAGGTTTATAAGTGCCCGGTTAATGGCAATAGGCTCGCCACCCATTACATTGGGACCTAAACATAAACTGGCGAAATGTGGGTGCTAGCACCTCTGTCTACCCCTTCGGGGATATAGGCGTGAGTTTATGTTATTTATGTTGAGCAGTCCCAGTGAGCAGAGCATTTTTTCTTTTCTTTTTATGTGTAGTGTGTGTGTATAATAAATGGTTTTCTTTATTTCTTTCAGTCCGACTGGGGAAGTGCCTCCACCTTACACAATGAGTGTTACTCCTCGGGGGTTGCACTACACATCCATAAGCCACGGTAACCACATTCCTTCAGATGGGCCGCGTGGTTTTCTGCCACCTAAGTGGTGTTAAATAGTGGTTACCGAGCAGGTTTACACATTTTTTTTTATACCACTTACGTGGCAGACACGCCTTCGGACCACCTGATGGAAAGTGGTCACTGTGGCCTGTGGACGCGTGCAAAACCAAGAGAGTTACACTCGCGCTGCCAACCCTGCAAGCATTGAGAGTTTCTGTGCCGTCAGTGTAAAAGACAAAGCAGGACAAGCTTTTGGTCTTTCCACTGACAGCATAAAAACGCTCCAGTGAGCTCTGGCTACCCTACTCACCGTCAGGAACACAACACGAGGTTATTATGGCCGCGGTATTCTGTAGGGCGGAGGTACTTCCCCAGTTGGACTGCTGAATTGGACGGAAATACCGTCGTGTCCTACATTGCAAGGCATACCTACTAGCTAGGTCAATTTTAGGATAAGTGACCATTCTTAATACATTCTAATTTGTAACCATTCCTTACCTACTTTTTTTGGGAATACAGCGTACATGTTAGGTATAAACATATAGTGACTATCAAAATTAAGAAAAAAGTGGTTAGGTCGGCGTTTTGCCACTCTTTACTATTGCCACGTCTCACAATTTCTGTCAAGTATGTCATGTATATGTCACAGTAAACTGTCAGGATTGGCAGAGGGGCGAATATGCCAGGTTTCTGATCTATGGTCAGGAAACAAAAAAAAATGACATGATTTTTATTTATTTTAACATTGTAGTACCTATGTATTCCCCTGTGTGTTGATGCTACCTTTAAAAATGTGCGCTGTGTTTTCTAAATAAAACATATTTTCTTTCTTTCTTTCTTCTTTCAAGAATGTCAAGATCGATCTGATGCAGACTGTACTCCCCACAAGGTATATAGGAGGTAGGACAAGATGGTATTTCCGCCCAATTGAGCAGTCCGACTGAGGAAGTACCTCCGCCCTACAGAATACTGCGGTTATAATAACTTCGTGTTCTGTTCCCAGCGGTGAGTAGGGTAGCCAGAGCTCACTGGAGAATCTGTGCTATCAGTGGGATGACTAAAGGCTTGTCCTGCTTTGTGCTCTACACTGACGGCACAGAAACTCTGTGCTTACAGGGCCGGCAGCACGAGTGTGGCTTCTCTTGTGTTACAAACGTCCATAGGCCACGGTAACCACTTTCCATCAGGTGGGCCATGCGATTGTTTGCCACCTAAGTGGTATAAAAAAAAGGAAATACAATATCACCGAAAGTAGGTATTCTGCAAATATTGGAACGGTACACAAAAAACGAAACAGTCTCGTATCATTTCTAGCAGATTATCATAACGGCATCTTTGTCTAACTTATTTATTAGTTGTATAGTTGTCCCTTTCGCTCGAGTTCCGGTTGTACCAACACTTTCACTTCATTTTGTTAGCGTGACCTTGGAGTGATTGTCAATGTCATTGATGGAACAAGGTGTGAATTGAGACGTAACTGTTGTTCCGAAATGTTTAGGTAAGTACTGAAATAACAGACCAGGGGATGAATGAGAGACTCAATTATTCGAGGGGACGAGTGGCGCAGGGGACGAATTTAAACATTATATCTGTCTTACGGCGACAAATCCTGCGGGAACCGTTTTAATTTTTTCTATCGTAATCGATTTGAATAGTAACATAACTAAATAGTAGTAAATAGTAACGTAACATACTAAATGCTGTAAAATTTCATTCAATTGATCACAATTGGTAACCGCGGTACCCTAGTGGTATGAGTAATGAACTGCTGAGACGAGGTCTCGGGTTCGATCCCAGGTTTTACCATGGCACACACCAATGACTTTTCGATGCTTTTCGAAGTTATGTGTGTATTTATCGCAGTTTTATAAGTGCCCTGTTAATGGCAAAATGCTCGCCACCATACATTGGGACCTAAACATAAACTGGCGAAATGTGGGTGCTAGCACCTCTGCCTACGCTTTCGGGGATATAGGCGTGAGTTTATGTTATGTTATGATCACAATTGGTTCAATAGAACCGGTGATATGACCAAAAATCGTGACTACCACCATTTGGATAGAGCCGAGGGCATCAGTTTTTTTTTAACCAGGACACCTCAATACCTATGTCTTTATCTCGCTCAAAGTATACTCTCAGGAAAGAGGAGGAGGATTCGAGGAGGTAGGACACGGCGGTATTTCCGCCCGATTGAGCAGTCCGACTGGGTTAGTACCTCCGCCCTACAGAATACCGCGGTTATAATAACTTCGTGTTGTGTTCCCAGCGGTGAGTAGGGTAGCCAGAGCTCACTGGAGAATTTGTGCTGTCAGTGGGAAGACTAAAGGCTTGTCCTGCTTTGTCTTCTACTGACGGCACAGAAACTCTGTACTTACAGGGTTGGCAGCGCGACTGTGACTCCTCTGGTGTTACAGACGTCCATAGGTCACGGTAACCACTTTCCATCAGGTGGGCCGTGTGCTTGTCTGCCAACTAAGTGGTATAAAAAATTAAAAAAGGGTCACAATTACAAACAAAAACAATTCTAGAATGGTGGCCCTCAGCTTGGCGGCCTCATCAGATGCTTTTTCACGACCCGCTTAAAGGAACTGGGATTCTAGGAAGGAAACACGTTAAAGACATAAAAATAGTAATTACCTTAGCAGCTAGAGCGACGAGAATAAGCTTGAATGTCATCAGTGATACTATCAGCGTCATCACTGTTACCAGGGTCCCTACTCCTATGAAAGTGGTGGCAGCTCCCGCCTGGAAGGCCAGAGGAATCAGGGCCTGGATCATCTTCTTCATGGGCCTCCCGAAGGTCCTTCCTGGAAGAGTTAAAAGGTATTTTTAGTTGATTGCACTGAACAGTCAGTCAGATCATTAGCTTACCTACCAGCGGTTAACCGGTCGAAACGTACATACTGCCTGACGTTTCGACCAGGGTACCCCAGCCGTGGTCACCTGGTCGAAATGTACATACTCACATACAATGTCTGCAGCATCAGCTGAACTGCGGCCTTTTAAACACACACTCCACACTGACACATGGTATTAATGAAGTAGACTATACTAGGAAACCGAAAGTAGATAAAGTATAGTTATGTGTATTTAAACTATCATGGTCACTCACATCAGTATCAGAATAAACGGGATATTTACCATGTTTCATTGTTTTGAGTTTCCGATATTTCGGCGCTGTTGCAAGCACCATGATCATCTTTTTCTTTGTTCACCGCCGCTACTCCAGTTCCTCCGTGATCATGGTGCTTGCAACAGCGCCGAAATATCGGAAACTCAAAACAATGAAACATGGTAAATATCCCGTTTATTCTGATACTGATATAGTTATGTGTTTATTCTACTTTTTTTTTGTATACATGGCCTGTTATGGCATTTATGGGATTACTATTTTTTGTGTGTGTGTTTAATAAACGTATTTTCTTTCTTTCTTTCTTTCTTTCATACATTTGATTTGTCTGAAGTTTCGACCAGGTTACAGTTACACCGTCTGTGGTCACAAGGTATGTATGTACTTATACCATGATCCCGTTAATTCCCGTTAACATTATTGTATAAACTTCATTGTACTACTGCGAATTTTCCGCGTCGTCAGCGAGGAAGTCAACGGTTGAAAGAAAAGTCACTGTACACTTTCACTGAGTTAAGTAATTAAGTGACATTGCACTGTTTGCGTGTTAACAGCAATTGTTCACTTCAGGGGTGCGTGAAGTAGAGTGGCGATGACCACAGCCGATGATCGGTGCGCGTGATTAAGGCATAAATAATATGAATTGTGGAAGATCGAAGCAAAGAAAGGTTTTAAGCTGTTGGAACTCTGTACTGCATCACGGAGCGTAGCGCGGGAGTGACTCAGTAATCACGATAATATCCGCGAAAATAAAAAATTTCATTCATAAATAATCATAATTTTTGTAAACCATATCACACACTTTCATTTTTAAACAACTTTTTAGATAATAAGAAATTATCTTGCAAAAAATCAACAGAGCGGTCATCAAGTGTGGTGAGACTACTACCACAGAATATATAGTTATCGGCATATATCTTGACCCCCAGTGAGGATTGAAACGAGGCCCTGGCGCGCGCGAATTGCTTTGATATAATGTATCCTATATATTTATAAAGGTCCTTTAAGCGGGGCGTGAAAAAGCATATGATGAGGCCGTTAAGCTGAGTGTCACCATTGTCACACGGTATGTGTAAGTAATGGTGACCCTCTTTTCTGGGTCTTTGCCTTCAGCTTCCCATCAGGCAAGGCGTAGTCCAATTGACGTGTACTATAAAAAAAAATGTATGGCGAATAGTAGTAGTATAATATAGGGAACACCCCATTTTATCCTTCAAAAACCACCCAAAACGATTTTTACGCTTTAACGCGTACGTTGCTCTAGCTACAGCTGATCTCTGGGGACCACAGAGGCCACTACCCATCACCTTTATCCCGCTGTAGAAGAAGCTTCCCATGGACAGGACCTTTCTTGGACCACCTTCAAGAATCAAGTGGCCGAAGTAACAAAAGTAACAAAAAACTCGTTCCTTTGTCGCACCATCAAGACCTGGAATTCATTACCAGCACAAGTGTTTCCTTTTACCTATAGTCCCGGGTCCTTTAAGCGGGGCATGAAAAAGCATCTGATAAGGCCGCCAAGCTGAGTGTCAACATTGTAACATTACTTAGGGTCTGTAATGGTGACCTTCTTTCCTGAAACTTTGCCTTTAGCTTACCATCAGGCGAGGTGAAGTCAAGTTGGCGTGACCAAGATAAAAAAACCGGGTTTAGTGGGGTTTCTCAGATGAGGTAAACCTACGGTGTGAATGGGGCGTTTCGCCGCAGACTATGGTCCACCTGCGAATTTGTGCTATTTCCCCACATACATGTACAGTAGAGGAACTCATGAGTGCCTCTGAGAACTCTATAAGGGTGGCTGCACACTGAACAACCAGAGCTTAAATAACCTCGTGTTGTGATCCCGGCGGTGAGTAGGGTAGCCAGAGCTCACTGGAGAGTTTTTGTGCTGTCAGTGAGAAGACCAAAAGCTTGTCTTGCTTTGTCTTTTACACTGACGGCCAGGCCCCTCTTCCCCACTGGGCACTATGGGCACGTGCCCAGGGCCCCGCGATCGAATGGGGCCCCCTAGTTCCTGCCAGATTACCAAATGATAACCGATATTTAGGTATTACCGAAAAACATTAATTTTGAAAAATCTGATGATAATGACTTACTACAATACCTACGCTTATTATATTAGCTTTAGTTTGCCGCATGCGGATAGCTATACCTTGTACAACATAGCTTGAACTTTTTGACAGATGGGTCAGTGATGGGAAACAGAAAATATCTATTGGTGTAAAAAATGTGTTAGCTAAATATGTGGCTGTATGTATGTTTTAAACTATTCAAAATAAATAAATTCATTCGTCAATCAATTTTATTGCACTAGACATAAAAACATTGGGTAGGTACCATTGTTTTCAGTTTTTCTATTTAAATTTTACTTCGAAGCAATAAAAACCACTTAAGACTTTCGGAAAATGCTTGAGTCCTTAACAGGTACTCTTATGTTGTGTGTCTATTCTTATGATTATTATAAATTTTTAATATTATTAAAATAAGAAAATATTGTTCGTCGTTGCAAAGTTATATCGATTTCAGATTTGACATCCGTCAAAAAGAAAGATCAAACTAATAAATAAACAGGGTATAAGTACTCCACTCTCTCTCAAAAATGAGTTTTTCTGATATTAGTATATTTAGGTTAATTTAAATACCTATATGTAAGTATAAGAATACAATTAAAAGAAAAATTATTAAATTAAAAAAAGAAGAATTATTTGATGCGGTGTGGTTTATGTCTTTAAGAAACCTATTCGAACGTCATTCGTAATACCAAAGACAAAAAAGGGGAATTCCCGACTCCCGATCGTCGTTTGACTTGACGAACGGGAATTCCCTTCAAGTATTTGTCTGCGATGTTGTGGCGTTTGTTTTGTTTGTAGTTGTTAGTTTGTTACTGACTGTGCTTGAGCTCTGACAAAAAAATAGTATTGTTTGATTAAATCGTCGTTTGTCTGTTTTGTGTTAGCGAATATTTTCGTTATAAAATTAATTAAATATTGAATTATAATATAAAATGTCGAAACGGTCATATTCTAGTGGATCTGAAAAAAGGAAAAAAGCTCTACATCAGAAAGAAGTAACTGAAAAGTTACCAAAATTAACATCATATTTTACTACTACTACTGGAGAAACTTCTGTAAGTAGCAATCAACTCATAAATGTTCCACATGATGACTCAGCTCAATTACAAATTGCGGGAATTTCTAAACCTTCATGTTCCAATTTTGAAAAAGAGATTGAATCAGAAAGCGACTATTCCTACGACGAAAGTGCAACGACTTCAGTAACTTCACTAAAACCGACAACTCCAACTGTGTCAATTGAACAGCAGTTTTCCAACACAGAAGAATTAATATCGCACGATCCCGCCGATTATTTTCACGAAAAGTTTGTTGAAATAAATCGCGAAATTTTAATTCGTAAGGGACCAGTATATTTTCAAAATAAAGATTCTGACTTTTCCGAGGCATCCAGAACCTACAAAGATGGTAATAAATTAGTGACGAGATATTTCAACAAAGCATTATTTATTCGCAAATTAAAGAACAATGAAAGCGTCGAAAGAAAATGGTTGCTGTATTCGCCTTCCAAATGCTCTGTATTTTGTTTTTCATGCTGCTTATTTAACCCAACTGATGTTAATCTTTGCTCTCGGAATGGATGTAATGATTGGAAGCATATTAATCACATAATTTTAACACATGAAAATAGCCCAGCGCATAAGCAATCTATGATGACTTATCTGGCACGAAGTAAAGCGGTTGGTAGAGTAGATATAGAGTTATTATCTCAACATCAAAAGGAAGTGGATTACTGGAGAAACGTACTTAAACGGATTGTAGCTGTTGTAAAATTTTTGGCATCGAGAGGGCTTCCATTTCGCGGCGACAATGAAATCCTAGGATCTCCAAACAATGGAAATTATTTGGGTTGTGTGGAATTATTGAGTGAATTTGATCCATTTCTTGCAGATCACTTAAAAAAAAAATTTGGGAATCCTGGAAAGGGTAACATTTCTTATTTATCAGCAAATATCTGTAATGAGTTTATTGAAGTAATGGGAAAACAGGTTCTAAAAAAAATTATAAATGAAGTTAAATCAGCAAAATATTTTTCCATAAGCGTTGACAGTACGCCCGATCTGTCTCATATTGACCAGCTAACTTTCATCATTCGATACGTAAAAGACTGTGTTCCTGTTGAAAGGTTTTTGAAATTTATACCTATTAAAGAGCATAAATCTAAGTATTTAGCGGAGACCATCTTAAATTTTTTAGAGATACATGATATTCCCATAAAAGATTGCAGAGGACAAAGCTACGACAATGCTTCAAATATGTCGGGAAAGTATAGTGGTCTACAAACAAGAATCAAGGAAAAATGTGAATTTGCCACCTTTATACCATGTGCAGGACATTCACTAAACTTGGTAGGTGTCCATGCTGCTGGGTGTGTACCGGAGGCATCACAGTTTTTTGAAATAGTTCAGAAAGTGTACAACTTTTTTTCGGTCTCTACCCACAGATGGAATATATTAACAGAACATTTAGGTTCAAAAAAAGTTGTTAAGAGTCTTTCACAAACCAGATGGTCAGCCCGAGCTGACGCAGTAAGTGCTTTGCATGGGGGTTATAAAAGAATATTAGAAGCTTTAATCACCATCGCAAACGATACTGAAAAGGCACGAGAAACAAGAGACGAAGCCCTTAGTCTGTCTAGAAAAATGGGAAATCTAGAATTTATTATACTGACGGAAATCTGGAGCACCATATTGGAAAGAATAGACAAAACAAGTAATTATCTTCAGAAAGAAACAATAACACTGGACGTTGCAACCAATTTGTTGACTTCACTTTATGATTTTATTACTAACCTCAGGGATAAATTTGATAACTTCGAATCATCTGCCAAAGAAAATAACCCAGAATCTGACTACAAAGATCTATCTCAAAGAACAAGACGTAGAAGCTCACGGCAGATTTTTTTTGATGGCTCTGCGCCATCAGTCCAATTGAATGGAAAAGAGCGATTCAACGTTGAAACCTTTCTCCCAATAATCGATACCTTGAGTGTTCATCTAAAACAGCGACAAAGTTCATATGAGACCGTCAGTCAACGTTTTAGTTTATTTTTTCACTTAAAAACTCTGAATTCCGAAGAGATACGACAAGGATGCAAAGAATTTTCTCAAATCTATCACGAAGATGTAAATGAAAAAGAGTTAGAAATAGAATGTCAACATTTAAAAGAATACTTAAAAAATGTTCAGAGTGAAAATGAAGCATCTAACAGTGTACAGGCAGTATATAATCTATTAAAGCAAAACAAAATTGAAGACACATTTCCTAACGTAGAAATTGCATTGAGAATATTTTTAAGTATGATGGTAACTAACTGCAGCGGAGAACGCTCCTTCTCCAAATTGAAACGAATAAAAAATGAATTAAGAAGTACAATGCTTCAAGAGAGATTAACTAGTTTGTCGCTGATGTCCATAGAATGTGATATTCTCAATACCATAGATTTTGAAGATGTGATTAACGATTTTGCTCATCTTAAATCTAGAAGGGTACCTTTGCAATCAACATAGAATTAATCTAAGGATTTTATGTTAAGCGAGTTACTTTTGTAGATTATTTTTTATATTTCCTATTTTTTTATAGTTAGTAACTAAATAAAAATAAATTTAGAACCTTGTTTGTCTTTCTTTATCTATTGTAACTAAATAGTGTTTTCTCAAGGTCCTAGGGGCCCCATGATCCTAATGTGCCCAGGGCCTCAAATAGTTTAAAGACGGCCCTGCTGACGGCACAGAAACTCTGGTGCTTACAGGATTGGCAGCGCGAGTGCCTTAGTGTTACACACGTCCATAGTCCACGGTAATCAATTTCCATCAGGTGGGCCGTGTGCTTGTCTGTCAACCAAGTGGTATAAAAAAACAAATAACAAATTATCGTTGTCACGTCGTCGACACGACAACAGAAGAACCCAAAAACACTTAAACCTGCGTGCAAAGTACATTTTGTGATGTCATTGGGGTCAAGATATACGCCGGTATCTATACACTCATCGGCACCACGTGTGTCGGCCGAGTGAAACCGGTTCGAATCTGTTATACAGCCCGAGCTACTTTCTTCGCATGCCTCTAGTAGATTACGTTATACGTATATTGGTAATTATTGCGTGCTTGAAGTCGTTGCTTTGGACTAGTGCGGAAATAAATGGTGACAATGACAAAAAAACAAATAGTAATACAACCGTGCAAATGAGGACCTCCGTGTCGTAGCGGTAGAGCATGCGACTGCTATGCAGGGGGCGCGGGTTCGATTCCCGCTCAGTGCAATGTGTATGCATGAATATCGACGGGTAAAAGGAAATAGGGCATAAGCGACATTTTGGTCAAAAATGAGTTATTATGCCATTGGACTTAAAATTTTCTGCTCTTTCGACTCCCATGGTTCTACGATGACTTTTTTGGCGTTTATGCCCAAGCAAAACAAATACAATTTATAGCGTTATTTTTGCTAACCGACGAAAATTCTGGTCATTTTTGCTATAAAGGTGATTGTACCCCTACAAAAATGATTTATTTTGGGTTTGTTGTCGGTAATACTTTTTTACTTCACAAGGGTGCCAAGCTTTTGGTTGTTTATGCCTTTTAAGCATTTCAATTGAAAAGTACAAATGTTGCTTAAAGCTTACTTCCATTTCGTAATTTAACAGAGCTATGGCGCTTGTGCCCTATATACAAAATGCATACTTATATTACCCTGGCGGTTATCTCCTATTTCCATTCAGTTCTTAATGACAGCCAAGTCGGTTATGCTCTATTACCTAAATTGATTTTAATATGACACTGGTGGTTATACCTTACTTCCGTTTACTAAAATAAACACGATTCGTGTTTTTATTAGTAAGGGGGTTAATTTTGATTTTTCTTGATTAAAAAGTATTAAAAAAACTCCTTTTTTATTTCAAAAAACATCACACTATCTGCTCGTTAGCAAATATGAAATGACGAGCTATATCTTTTAAATCTACCATTTAGTGTAAAATTATAGCAGGGTATACTGTAATAGGCTTCTTAGTAAAATAGATCCTTAGTATGTTTCTGTGAAAATTTACTCCCAAGCAATTTCACCCTACTTTAGAAGTTAGAGACCCAATTACGGTGTCGTATAATATCTGTTTTAGATATTTTCCTGATGAAGGATTGTGTTGGTTGCGCTACTTCATTACTTTTGGGGTGGCTTTTCATCCATATTTATGCGTTAGCGACATTGTCGCTACGAAGCAAAGAACAATGTGTTACTAATGTCTTTTATCCTGGTATTGTTTTGAATGCCGAGTGTTTCTTGTGCCCTATTACCTTTTAAACAACCACTATGAAAAGTACCTTATCCTTCTTTTCCTATAATATTGATTGAACGGTCTAGTCGCTTATACCCTTTTACCTTGCGAAATGATAAATTGGACTGTCGCATATGCTTCTTATCCTTTAATATTTGATTTTGTCATTTGTATCTTATGCCATATTTCCTCATTCAAAAATTATAAGCTGTGGTTATAAGCGACAAAAACTACTTTAAATAACGTCAAATCACGAAAACTAAGAATACCAGTAACTGTTCCATTTCTATCTGATTTTATAACTGTTTCGCTTTTCACAATATCTTAATAAATGACAAAAATACGTCAGTTTTTCTAAAATTTAAAACTTTGAACGGCTCTCCTGAACATTTCATCTTTTGTCGCTTATCCCCTATTTCCTTTTAACCGTCGATATGTATATTTGCGCTGGCCTGGGTGTTTCTATGTATAATATCGACGGTTGAAAGGCTAAAGGACGTAAGCGACAAGAACAATTGATACCCAAATTACACTGTGTTGTAAAGAGTGTTTCATGTGCTTTAAGACCTTTTTTTGTATGAAATGTCGATGTCGCTTGTACCTTTTTGCTTTTCAACCGTCGATATGTATGTACTTCCAAAAAAAAAAGTATTTAAGTATGTTTATCCGCATTCTAGATCCCATAACACAAGCTAGTTAAGCTATGCTTACCGTGGGTCTAGATAGCGTTGTGTAAAATGTCGTGGAATATTTAAGTGGTAATCTTTTTTTTTATCTAGGACACGCCAACTTGACTTCACCTCGCCTGATGGTAAGCTAAAGGCAAAGTCTCAGGAAAGAGGGTCACCATTACAGACACTAAGTAATGTTCCAATGGTGGCACTCAGCTTGGCGGTCCCATCAGATGCTTTTTCACGCCCCGCTTAAAGGACCCGGGACTGTAGGAAGAAGGAAACACGTGAGCTGGTAATGAATTCCAGGTCTTGGTGGTGCGGCAAAAAAAAGAGTCTCCGAACCGCTTGGTTCTTGCCCGTATATTCTTCACAGTGTGAGGGTGACATCTAAGCCATGCACGTGTTGTAATTACATATTTGAGCCGTTTGGGGTCGAGACGCTGGAATCATGGGGTCCAAGTGCCCGTGTCTTGTTTAGAGACATCTCTAAACGTTTAATTGGCGCTACCCGTGACAAGAGAGCTGGTTTATTTCACGCACAAAGGATAGGTATTGACATTGCCGCCAGCCTTCTGGCCACCCTTGACATCGATAGGGAGGAATTCTTTGATGCCTGAACCTGCAGGATTGTTTAGGTATATTCTGTATTGTTTTTATATTTTAATTTAGGTAACTCCCGTGTACATTATATAAATAATAAATAAAACTCGTTGAGGAATGAACTCCTTGTGGTTTACCCAATCGGCTAATTTATGAGGTTGGTTTTGAGGAGTTTTATGGGAATATTATACTATACCTATAACATTCCCATAAAACTCCTGAAAAGAATAAAACTTCCAATTTTGAAATCGTGATACCTCCGCGATTGTGAACCGTTAAAAAAAGAATGAAACCTTAGATGAATTAAATAAAAAAATTGAAACCTATTTTGCAATTGCATGATCCACAACTTTGTCTAACTTACTTTTGCTGTATGTTGGATGGAGCTATACCCCTTAATCGCCTTCGACGCCCGCGGGCAGAGATGGGATGGCCTTAATTCTACTCCTCACTTTTAAATTTATCAGTAACTGTTGTCGCTTACTGTACCTATAGTATGAGTATCATCGCCCTTGATATGCCAATACTTAAGTTACCTACATGGTCAGTCATCACTCAGGGTCGTATGACCTTTCAAGTGTCATATAATAAGTTCAAAATAAACAAACAATAGGTGCTTAGGTGACCTCTCAAAGAGCTCAGTGACTTCCGATAGATAAGAATAAACAAGATGCTACAGCTTAAGAATCTCAAGATCATGAACTCACAGTTTTCTTGAGTTTTTTTTAAATAGGACACGTCAATTAGATGTCGCCTTGTCTAGTGGTAAGCTGAAGGCAAAGTCTCAGAAAAGAGGGTCACCATTACTTACAAATACCATGTGACAATGGTGACACTCAGCTTGACGGCCTCATCATATGCTTTTTCACGCCCCGCTTAAAGGACCCGGGACTGTGGGAAGAAGGAAATCCGTATAGTCGTACTCAAGAGTTTGCCTCATAAAATCATAACACATAAACTTATTTATTCGTAAGAATATTGTAAATTTAAAATTTTATCGAAATAGGTAATCATAATTTAGATCAATCAATGACTTTTCGATGCTTTTCGAAGTTATGTGTGTCACAGGTTTATAAGTGCCCGTTTAATGGCAATAGGCTAGCCACCTATTACATTGAAACCTAAACATAAACTGGCGAAACGTAGATGCTTACACCTCTGCTTGCCACTTCGGGGATATAGGCGTGAGTTTATATATATAAATAAATAAATAATAATTGATTTTTGACTCTACATTTCTTACTTAGAAAAGTTATGCTATATATAAAATTCTACTCTGTCCGCGTGGTTCTCAGCAGAGTAGAATTTGGTGTGGTACAAAACGTTGATTCTTGGGAGAAGTCGGCCCGCAGCCCACTAGTAAATAATGAAATATCAATCAACCAATGTGCGCCATTTTTTCCGATCCGGATTTGGATCTGGATGCGGATCCAGTAAATAATGAAATAACCCAACATAAATCGTGATAGCATCCGGTAGAAATAGTTTCGTTCGAGACTCGTTCATGTTGCCTGTGGGCACGTAATTTCGTATGGACATTCCACGGTATCCCCCTAGACAGCAACTGGCCTCGATTACGATTATTGGCTGCAACAACTCAAGCGGATACTATTAGCACAATGTAGAACGCTTTCTGTCATTAGAGGAGTAATATAATCACGCCTTTTTCACCGGGGGGTTAGGTAGAGGTGAAATCACCAAACTTTGCATTCAGTTCCACGTAATAGGCGAGCCGATTGTCGTATTCCGGGCACTATTTTTGACTCGAGGCATGCATCTTAGACTGAGTGAGCTGTATATATCTGTTTGATGTTAAACAGCCCTATCCCTTAGTCGCCTTGTACGACACCGCATGGGAAGAGATGAGATGGCCCAAATTCTACTTTGTCGGTATCGGTAACCACTCTGCCGGTACCATGCGGCTACTTTGTTTCGTGTAGGCATTCTACGGTATACCCTGGTATCCCACTAGACAGCAACTGGCCCCGATTACTATTATTGGCTGCAACAACTCAAGCGGATACTATTAGCACAGTGTAGAACACTTTCTGTCATTAGCGAGAGGTAACACTGTAGTTAAATTATAGATTTTCCTCTTAAACGAGTAATATTCAGGAAATTACCAGCCGTGGAGCACTTACGAAGGGGTTGACGGTTTCTTTGAGTTCTTTTACAACGCGTATCTAGTAGAACTCGAAATGGATATATTTTGTCCTATAAACGAGTAATATTCAGGAAATTACCAGCCGTGGAACACTTATTTCCTCTTAAACGAGTAATATTCAGAAAATTACCAGCAGTGGAACACTTACGAAGGGGTTGACGGTTTCTTTGAGTTCTTTTACAACGCGTATCTAGTAGAACTCGAAATGGATATATTTTGTCCTACTTTTTCACTGTTTACTGCCAATACTCCAGTTCTTCCGTGATCATGGTGCTTGCAACAGTGCCGAAATATCGGAAACTCATAGCAATACAACATGGGCAATATCCTGATAACTTTAACAATAGGAACATAATATGAAATTACCGTTTATTTAAAGACATTAGAGTAAACACAATTTATAGTAATAACATTTTTGCATTTTTTTTAGGAATGAGAAATCCAATATTTTGTGAGTGTATGAACGAGATAACAATAAGCTAGCAAACACTTTTATTACATTTTTGAAAAGTGTCAGCTTTAAAAAAGTAATACGAAATTTATCATCAAAATGGATAGCATTTAGGAAGTACTCGTACTGTTTTTAAAGGTCGAATTTTATTTATCAAGCGGCCATAAAAACAAAATTTAATACAGAGTTGTTAAGTCTTGAAATAAACTTTCAAAATATAAATAATGGAAATAGCTATTAAATTGCGAGAATCACAAACTCATGAATATGTAAGAAAATTTCGGCAATTTCATAGGTCTTTTTCCTGTTTCCTATGTGAAGACTAATGTGAGTGGCCATGATAGTTTAAATACATATTGGGAATATGTTGTAATAAATCAGACCCTTTCTTTTGATTTCAATTCCCTTTTATTTTTATTTATTATTCTTAATAATTAATTACAACTACAGAGTAGTTTGTCAGAATCTTGTTCTCTATGTTAATTAGGTATTCTTGTCTTGTAAATCGTCACTAATTTTGGTCTTTTTGAGCGTATTTATATTTATATCCCCGACCAATAATATTCCAATACTATTCTACTGGTGGTAGAAACTTGGTGGCACAAATTTGTCTCAAGTTTCGACCGGGTAGGTACCACCGTGCACTATTGCGAAAAACCCTCCATAGCAATTCAATCTCGGTTGGATTGTGTTCAGGGGTCAGCATGTGCATAGCCGGGCAGAGGTGGTGGTTGTCGCAGCACTAGTGGGACCAGTGGGTCTTGGCGTAGTCTAGTGGGGATGGCGCGGGGCGATGCGCCGAACAGGGAGACCTGTAGAAACGGTGGTGCCGCTGGCCGCCCGCGGTATAGTACAGGGGCCCAACTGGGGTTAACCACCTTGGGAGGCTGCCTCACCAGGCCGCGCATAATCCCGATATGGTTCGTCGTGCCGGTTGGTGACCGGATTTGGGAGCCCGGCGACCATACTCGGGGGGGTACGGGGGCCCTTCCGTTCGGCGCGTCGGCTCTCGCCATGCCTCACATTCATAGATAAAACCAATATCCCGTGCTTTGTCACACGGTGCTGCGGCGGCAATCACTTCTTTTTTCACGCCTTCTCCCACCCAAACTCATGGCAGCGCAATTTACAGAAAAAGGCAACACAGCGGCTCGTCACACTCCCAAAAGCTTGCTATTTGAGGTGGAGTCCACTAACATCTGTGGGCTCCATGCAAACCTCAACGCCGTCCACCAACACCTAGAGACGGCGAAACCTGCCATGTTTTTTCTAACGGAGACGCAAATACACCGCCCTGACGACACGACCTACTTGCTCTACCCTGGCTATGTTCTTGAGGAAAGTTTTCGTGCAAAAGCCGGGGTGTGCGTGTTTGTTAGGGCGGATGTTTGCTGTCGCCGTTTGCGCTGCCTAGAGGACCCATCCTTCTCCGTCCTTTGGGTACACGTAGACCATGGCCCTACGAGTCAGATCTATGTGTGCCTCTACCGTTCCCATACAGGAGATGCTGAGACAACTCGACTCTTTGAATATCTGAGTCAGGCGGCAGATGATGCGCAGGAGCGATTTCCGAATGCCGAAATGGTATTTTTGGGGGATTTTAACGCCCACCACGAGATCTGGTTGGGCTCCTCCAAAACAGACCATGCGGGAAGAGCCGCCCACGCATTTGCTCTGGCGCACGGCCTGACCCAATTGGTGCACGAGGTCACTAGGATACCAAGAAGGTCGGGCCAAGCACCTTCTCTGCTAGACCTTCTGCTGACGAGTGATCCGGACCGGTACAGTGTATCGGTGCGAGCCGCTTTAGGCAACTCTGACCACTGCCTGGTCTGTTCCACGGTGCCTATTATAGCGCCCCCACGACCCATGCAGGGGAAGCGGCGTCTCTGGCACTACTCGTCAGCGGACTGGGATGGACTTCGTGACTATTTTGCGTCCATCCCGTGGGTTGAGCGCTGCTTTGAAGGTAAGAACCCATCGGATTGTGCTACTGCTGTCGCCGGTGAGATCGGTCTGGGTATGGAATACTATATCTCATACACCGATGTCACCGGTGAACGCGGGGTGCGCCCTTGGTTCGGGCGCGAGTGCGCGGAAGCTGTTGAACAAAAACAGTCTGCGTACCGCGCTTGGGTAAGGGCGCGCGCCACGCGCCATCCCAATCTGGGCCACTTCAAGGCGGCGTACAACAGAGCCACAAAGGTCTGTAGAAGGGCCTATGTCAGAGCGGATGCCCTGCGCATAGCGCGGCTTGGTCAAGAGCTAGTGATGCATCCCACGGGAAGCCGTGGCTACTGGCGACTGGCTAAAGCCGTGCAAGCCAACTTCTGTCAGCCTTCGCTGCCTCCGCTGCGTAACCCTGATGGATCCCTGGCCCATGAGCCGCAAGAGAAGGCAAATCTGCTGGCTAATCTCTTTGCGGCCAACTCCCGAATCGATGATTGTGGTACGCAGCCACCAACACTACCCGACAGTGACCACGCGATGCCTGATATCCATATCAGGCAACGCGATGTCCGTGCAGTGCTGCAATCACTCGATGTCCGGAAAGCCAGTGGTCCGGATGGTATTCCAGCGGTAGTTTTGAAAAAATGTGCAGCGGAGTTGTCTCCAATGCTTACGCGCCTGTACCGGCTATCCTACAGTTCGGGTACAGTGCCTCTGCCTTGGAAAGAGGCGAATGTTCAGCCGATTCCCAAGAAGGGGGATCGCTCGGAGCCAGCCAACTATCGACCCATAGCCGTCACCTCAGTGCTGTGCAAAGTGTTCGAGCACATAATTAACAAACAGCTCATGCGGCACCTAGAGGATCACTCCTTAATTAATGACCGGCAATATGGCTTCAGACCGAAACGGTCAACGGGTGATCTTCTAGCATACGTTACCCATCTTTGGGGTGAGGCTATGGACAAGCACGGTGAGTCACTGGCAATTAGTCTTGACATCGCCAAAGCTTTCGATAGAGTCTGGCACAAATCGCTTCTTTCTAAGCTACCTGCCTTTGGTCTGCCTTCTAGGCTGTGCAACTGGGTTGCTAGCTTCCTGCAGGGGCGCCGTATTCGCGTCCTTTGTGACGGACGAGCTTCGGAGTTTCTGCAGGTTAATGCTGGCGTGCCCCAGGGGTCCGTCTTATCACCCACTCTCTTTCTTCTGCATATCAACGACATGCTGTCTACCGGCAATGTTCATTGTTATGCAGACGATAGCACTTTACATGGGAGTTATCATGGACATCCAGCGGCCAAGCAGTCAGATATCGCAGAGAAAAGGCAGCTTCTTGTCACTGAGCTTGACGGGGTCCTGAATCACATTTCTCAATGGGGCTCTGAGAACCTGGTTGAGTTCAATGCCAAGAAGACGCAGGCATGTGCGTTTACAGTAAAAGTATCTTCTTTCCTTCCCCTCCCCACTCTTCAGAGCACGCCACTGCCACTGCAGGACAATCTCAATATCCTAGGTATGGATGTTCGCTGCAACCTGAATAACAAAAACTACATCGAAAGCATCATCAAAACAGCCTCACGAAAACTCGGAGTCCTGAACAGAGTGAGACGATTTTTCACGCCGGAGCAGCGGTGTCTTCTATACAAGACACAAATTCGCTCCTGTGTGGAGTACTGCTCGCATCTCTGGGATGGTTCAGCAAAGTACTTACTAGATGCTCTCGACAGGTTGCAGCGACGTGCGGTCCGCATCATTGGGAATCCCGAGATCACGAACACCCTAGAACCTTTACAGCTGCGTAGAGATGTTGCGTCCATGGCTGTATTTTACCGTCTGTACCATGGGGAGTGTTCTGATGAGCTCTTCCAAATTAGTCCCACCCTCCCCTTTCCTACACAGGACAACGCGTGCAGGTCTTAGATGTCATCCGCACACGGTGCAAAACATCCGATCAAGAACCAAGCGGTTCGGAGACTCTTTCCTCTGTCGCACCATTAAGGCCTGGAATTCATTACCAGCTCACGTGTTTCCTTCTTCCTACAGTCCCGGGTCCTTTAAGCGGGGCGTGAAAAAGCATATGATAAGGCCGTCAAGCTGAGTGTCACCATTGTCACACGGTATGTGTAAGTAATGGTGACCCTCTTTTCTGGGATTTTGCCTTCAGCTTACCATCAGGCAAGGCGAAGTCCAATTGACGTGTCCTATATAAAAAAAAAAAAAAAAAAAAAAAATTCGCGATTTAAATTTGTACTTGTTATTAATAACATGTAACAGATTATGTAATTTAATTAGAAATAGGTTTGGATCTGATGCTGGTGTGCGATAGAGGCATATTATGATTAATTTATAAACGAGGATTTCTACGCCACAAACCTCAAACACCTTTTGTGCAGCATACTGTTGCAAGAATTGCATTTTGTTGAAATGAAGGTTATTTTTTATGAGAAAGCAGGACCCTCCTCTTTGCTTTTCTCTGCAGTAGCTATCACCTAACTCATAATTACGAATTTGTAAATAGTGTTCGAAGTTTTTTTGTAAAAACGTTTCTGTTAAACATATTACATCAGGTTCCCTATTTTTTTCTCGTAGCTCTTCCAGCGTTAACTCGAATATTTCTTTCTTTGATAGGATACTAGCGATATTTTGGTGAAAAAAAAAGGTACAGGCAACATCAAAAGTAGATGATCATCTTTTCTATGGTGACCCTCTTTTCTGAGACTTTGCCTTCAGCTTACCATCAGGCAAGGCGATGTCTAATTGACGTGTTCTATATACATATAAAAGGTATAGGCAACATCAAAAGTTCATGATCATCTTTTCTGTTCCTCTAATGTTTGTTAGCTACAAAAACGGTACAAAAAACACATAATTTACTAATAGTGTGGCCAAATCTGGGTCAGTTGGCTAATAGCTACTTTTTAACAAATCATAGAAAGTATATATCATTTAAGGTTTTTTACTTTTATTTTCTCTTCGTTATAGCGATAGCTTTCATTATTTAATAACTGAATCACCCAGCAGCTGTGCTTACAGCGAAGTCCGACCTCAAAATCAACAGAATGATTGCTCTTATTACGTGTTAATATGATGATTGTAGTGTATTGACACATACGTACATACCTACATTATAATTCCGCCTATATCCCCGGAGGGTTAGGCAGAGGTGAATTAACACCCACATTTCACCAATCATTTTATTCTGTCCCACGTAATAGGGGGTGAGCCTATTGCCGTTTTCTGGGTACTATTGTTGACTCGAGCCATGCATCTAAGGTGGATCTACGGCGTGTTTACTAGCAGAGTAGAATTTGGGCAATCTCTTCCCATGCGGTGTCGTACAAGGCGATAAGTGATAGGGCTGTTTAACATCAGACAGATATATACAGCCCAGACTCAGCCTCAAATGCATGGCTCGAGTCAAGAATAGTGCCCGGAATACGGCAATAGGCTCACCCCCTATTACGTGGGACCAAATGCTGTTATTGGTGAAGTGAGGGTGTTATTTCGCCTCTGTCTGGCCCTCCGGGGATGAAGGCGTGATTGTATGTATGAGTACATCGAACTCACGCAATGTACACACAGTATTAATTTTCAAGTGATTGTTTGGAAAAAATATCAGATTGAAACATGTTAGCGAGTTTCGTATTACAATAACAATGTAAGTAATCTCTTTCGCGTAGAAAGTTGTGTCCATCTTAATTTACAACAGATCTAATTGAGAAAAAGCTATTAATTATTTACGCTTTTTAAATTTGCGATTGGTAGATCGTAAATTTTTTAATTGAGAGGCTTGCAATTGGAAATACATTAATGGTAAATATCTCTTTTTTTATACAACTTAGGTGGCAGACAAGCACACGGCCCACCTGATGGAAAGTGTTTACAGTGACCTATGAACGTGTGTAACACCAGCCGAGTCACACCCGTGCTGCCGACCCTGTAAGAACAGAGATTATCTGTGCCGTCAGTGCAGAACACAAAATCAGGGCAAGCCTTTGGTCTTCCCACTGATAGCATAAAAAATCTCCAGTGAGCTCTGGCTACCCTACTCACCGCCAGGAACACAACACGAGGTTATTATAGCCGTGGTATTCTGTAGGGTGGAGGTACTTCCCATACAAATTACTTTTTTATATATTAAAATCCCGAAGTTCATAATAACGAATGTTAGATTGACAAAATGTTCAAAATTAAGTATCAGATCAAGAACCAAGCGGTTCGGAGACTCTTTCCTTTATCGCACCATTAAGGCCTGGAATTAATTACCAGATCACGCGTTTCCTTCTTCCTACAGTCCCGTTTCCTTTAAGCGGGGCGTGAAAAAGCATATGATGAAGCCGTCAAGCTGAGTGTCACGATTGTCACATGGTATATGTAAGTAATGGTGACCCTCTTTTCTAAGACTTTGCCTTCAGTTTACCATCAGGCAAGGCGAAGTCTAATCCGCCTGTCACCCTGGTAGAAGCATGCAGGGGCAAGTTGGGGACTCTGTGGTCCCCATACCCGAGGAGAGGGTCAGATCGAGCCGGGGTGCGAGGGATATGCCTGTTAACCTCACCTACGGCAACCAAAAACGACCCACAGGCGTCGTGCGTTATAGTCGGTTCGAGTCCGACATAACCTCTCTCACCGGCACCGGTGGTGAGGGTAGCAGTGGGAATTTTTCGATAGTGGTATGGGTAATGGACTGCTGAGATGAGGTTTTGCCATCCCCGATCCCAGGTTTTACCATGGCACACACCAATGACTTTTCGATGCTTTTCGAAGTTATGTGTGTATTTACACACATACCTGACATACATTTACCCCTAAAGACTCCAAATGCTATCGTATTGTCATAAAGGACCTCCATCACAGCACTCCCCATGAAGCAATATCAGAAGCCATTGAGGTAACCAACAATAAAATTAAAGGTGAAATCATCAATGCACGATACGGACCCGACAAGAAACCTACATCGACGTTCTTTGTAAACCTTGAGCCCAGTGCTAACAACCCTGCAGTCAAAAACATCGTTCACATATTCAACCAAAAAGTTAAGATAGAGGATCCTCGTAAGTCAAAAAGTATCGTCCAATGCCAACGTTGCCAGCGCTATGGGCATTCAAAAAATAATTGCATGAGACCATTCAGGTGCGTCAAATGCGGGGAAGGTCACAAAACCTCCGAGTGCAAAAAGATAGATAGATCTTCACCTGCTAAATGCGCTCTCTGCTCTTGCGACCACCCGGCTAACTACAAAGGGTGTGAAATATATAAAGAAATCCTTGCCCGACGAAATAAAAATTCTACCCCAAGGGAAACTCGACCCGCCCCAGCAACCTTAACTCTGCCTACTATCCCAATATGCTCTACCTCAACAATAACCGAAGGAACCGAAAAACCCACACACCAACGCACATACGCTGAAGTTACCGATGGCAAGAATACCCAATCAAATAAACAATCCTACAACAAGCTGGAAGATATCCTACTCAAACCAAGCGAGAAAATGGATCTCCTAATACAACAAATAGGCTCCTTAGTGAGTCTTATCACCACTCTCGTCTCTAAACTTACAAAATGACTTCCCTACTCATTGCTACTTGGAACATCAACGGCCTTGCCCCTAATAAAAACGAACTTGAGATGCTCATCAAATCCAATAAAATTGACGCTTGCCTTATTTCTGAATCGCATACTTCAACAAGAAGCCGAATATGCATCCCAGGATATTCCGTGTATTTCACCTGCCATCCTGATGGTGGGGCCCATGCTGGCACCGCAATAGTAATCAAAAACAGTGTGAAGCATTGCCTCTTGGATTCCACAACGGCCCCCTATCTTCAAGCCACGACTGTAAGGGTGGAAGACCGATCGGGACCCCTTAATCTTTCTGCGGTATACTGTCCTCCACGCCACACCATAAAGGAGAAAATGTTTACTGACTTCTTCAAGACACTGGGCAACCGATTCATTGCTGGTGGTGATTGGAATGCCAAGCATTCATATTGGGGATCTAGACTAACAGTCACTAGAGGGCGTGAACTGAAAATGAGTATAGACGCAAATCACCTATTAGCTATGTCAACCGGGGAGCCTACATATTGGCCCACGGACCGCAATAAAACACCTGATCTGCTAGACTTTTTTATCGCAAAGGGTATCAGCGTACAGAACACCCTCATAAAGTCGAGTCTCGATGGTAGCTCTGACCACTCGCCTGTCTTACTAACAATTAGTCCAGGGGCCATACCCAGTGACACTCAGACTGACCATCTCCACAATCACAGAACTGATTGGAGATGCTTTCGGGAGTTCCTGGCCTCAAACATAAACCTCAATGTCCCACTTAAAACCAGGGAGGAAGTGGATGACGCGTGTTTACACATCACAAACCTGATCCAAGTGGCGGCTTGGTCTAGTACTCCTGAACTGAAGAATCCATCGCATGGGGTACCGATCCCTCTTGTTGTCAAGAAGAAAATCGCTGAAAAACGTCGCCTTCGCAGAATTTGGCAGACGTCCCACAGGCGCGCGGATAAAACCAGATTAAACCGAGCAATCAAAGAACTCAAAGATCTTCTGGCTGATGCTGCGAACGAATCCCTCAAACAGAGATTGGTTAAAATGTCTCCAAATGCTAATGGAACCCACAATCTCTGGAAGGCAACTAAGTACCTCCCACAGCCGCAACAGTGCTCTCCGCCTATTAGATCCGGAAACAAATGGGCACGAACTGACCAAGAAAAATCCCAGGTCTTTGCTACATACCTAGCTGGAGTCTTTAAACCCAACAATACGGATGTTCCTGAAGATCCGGAAATAGATCAAGTCCTAAGGCAAGATCTACAACTATGCCTGCCGTTAAGGTCTACCTCACCAAGGGAGATAGCAAGCGAAATAGCCAAAATGGACCCTAACAAAGCACCTGGATTTGATTTGATCACCCCCCGGATACTGAAAGAGCTCCCTAGGAGGTGCGTCGTCTTTTTGACCATTCTTATAAACGCCACACTGAGAACCTCACATGTTCCTGCACTCTGGAAAACATCTCAAATCGTTATGATCCAAAAGCCTTGCAAGCCTCCTAACGAAGTCTCTTCTTATCGGCCTATTAGTTTGACGCCAGTGTTGTCAAAATTATGGGAAAGGATCATCCTCTTACGATTATCCCCCTGCCTAGATATGGACCACGTGATACCTGATCACCAGTTTGGCTTCCGGAAGCACCACTCAACCATAGAACAAGTCCACAGAGTCTATTACACAATTAGGCAGTGTCTGGAAAAGAAAGAATACTGTTCGGCTGCATTTCTCGATATACAACAGGCCTTTGACCGGGTTTGGCATAAAGGGCTACTCTGCAAAATTAAAAACTTCCTTCCACACTCCTACTACCTGCTGATGGACTCTTACCTGAGTGACAGAAAGTTTCAAGTCAAGCTTCGTGACGCAAGATCTTCCCTCTTCGACTGCAGAGCAGGAGTGCCCCAGGGCTCAGTACTTGGTCCGGTGCTTTACAACATATTCACTAGTGACTTTCCCCAGTCGCCCGAAACAACTGTAGCAACATTTGCCGACGATGCAGCCTTCCTCAGTTGTAACAGTGATCCAATTGAGGCGAGTAGACTGTTGCAATCTCAGCTAAATGCCACCAGTGCTTGGCTTACCAAGTGGCGCATAAAAGCAAGCGCCCCAAAGTCTCACCACATCACATTTACCCTAAGACGTGAATCCTGCCCCCCGGTCATCCTAGGCCTCGACACACTGCCCCAATCAACCTGCGTTAAATACCTAGGATTTCACCTGGATCGAAGGAGGACATGGAAAGATCATATAAAAACGAAGCGCAATGAAATTAACCTGAGATTTAAAAACCTACTCTGGCTCCTCGGTAGACAGTCTGCCTTATCCCTATCTAACAAGCTAAGGGTATATTGCTCCATAATAAAACCAATCTGGACATATGGTGTCCAACTGTGGTCGACAGCCAGCAAATCTAACATCATGTGCCTGCAGAGAGCTCAAAACAATATTCTAAGGGTACTTTCCTCTGCACCCTGGTATGCTCGCAATTCGGAAATCCACGAATACCTGGGAATCTCAACCATCCTGGATGAAGTCAAACAATACTCAGCCAACTACAGGGACCGCTTGACAACTCACCCAAACCCGTTATCCAGTATGCTTTTGCAGCCAAACCCGATTGGAAGACTCAAAAGATCCGACGTGTTGACTTAATAAGGGGAGACGGAGCAGTGGCTCTGAATCACCAAACGCCAAGCACTCACCACTTACCTGATTATAGTCTAGATGACTGATCGCAGGTCCATGCGAAGAAAAAAAAAAAAAAAAAAAAAAAATGTGTGTATTTATCGCAGGTTTATAAGTGCCCGGTTAAGTGCAATAGGCTCGCCACCTATTACATTGGGACCTAAACATAAACTGGCGAAATGTGGGTGCTAGCACCTCTGCCTACCCCTTAGGTGATATAGGCGTGAGTTTATGTTATGTTATGATAGATAGATAGATAGACAGATAATTCTTAATTGTACACCAACACATTTACAGTAGGACAAGTAGGTAGCATCTATATAGTTCAATGTACAATGGGCGGCCTTATCGCTGAAGCGATTTCTTCCAGGCAACCTTGGGATGGACAGTAATGTTATAACAACAAAAGATATGGTGTAGTTACCGACTAAACTTAAATAGATAGTGTATTAAAACAAAAGAAAGAGAGAAAAGTAGAATAAAATTAATATACGGCTTTACACAAAAAATATCAACATAAATACTGACATACAAATACATATACATGTATTAAATAAATATATGTATACATAAAGTAGATAGTTCATACTAATACGAAGGGAAAATAGTGAGTGAGCACATAATTGTGAGCTGTTACCTTTTTTTGTGAGTTATTACGTTATGTTACTTTGCTAGTCATATATCAATAGCCCGACTGGGGAAGTACCTCCGCCCTACAGAATACCGCGGCCATAATAACCTCGTGTTGTGTTCCCGGCGGTGAGTAGGGTAGCCAGAGCTCACTGGAGGGTTTTTGTGCTGTCAGTGGAAAGACCAAAAGCTTGTCCAGCTTTGTCTTTTACACTGACGGCACTAAAACTCTCAATGCTTGTAGGGTTGGCAGCGCGAGTGTGACTCTCTTGGTTTTGCACGCGTCCATAGACCACGGTGACCACTTTCCATCAGATGGGCCGTGTGCATGTCTTCCACCTAAGTGGTATTAAAAAAAAGTGAATTTCGATATGAAGCTGTACTAAATGGATCTTTAAGGAAGTGAAATTTGCTTTTTGTTGTTGTCCTAAGTAATAACTGGGAAATGATAGCTTTTTAAAGCTTCAAAATAATTAAAAATCAAAAACCCGATTGCAGACTTTCCAAAAATCCGCTTTTTCGATTTTTTGTCATTGAACGTACCCTAGTGACACAAATTCAATCTATAATTCATCAGACAGCCTGTGTGACGTGTTGGTAACGCGTTCGATTCCCGCTCAGTGAAAATATTTGTATGTCAGCGTCTATTGGCTTTGGTTTGGATGTTAAGAGGGAATTTTTCGCACGTTAAAAAAGGCACTGACAATCTTATATATTTATACTAGCTGTCCCGGCAAACGTCGTTTTGCCATATAATGTTAAGGGTGGACAACCCTTAACATTTAGGGGGATGAAAAATAGATGTTGGCCGATTCTCAGACCTACTCAATATGCTCACAAAATTTCATGAGAATCGGTCAAGCCGTTTCGGAGGAGTTCAAGTTCGAACACCGTGACACGAGAATTTTATATATAAGATTGTTCAGTTTTTGAGAAAAGTTCGAACTCCTGCTGTCCAACCTACAGCTCGTGTTAGCCTTTTGTACAAGGCTTTATTGGTTTAGTTTTACATTTAGTATACTTTTTTATACCACTTGGTTGGCAGACATGCACACGGCCCACCTGATGGAAAGTGGTTACCGTGGCCTATGGAGCTTAATCTCTGTGACAGCTGTCAGTAAAATCACGCCTGTGAAAAATTTCTAAATCGTACAGACAGTACCTGTCAATGTCATACTATATGCCGCGAGGTTCCCAGCAGAGTAGAATTTGGACCACCCCATCTCTTCCCATGCGGTGTCGTACAATGCGACTAAGGGATAGGGCTGTTTAACATCAGACAGATGTATACAGCCCAAACTCAGGCTCAGATGAATGGCTTGAGTCAACAATAGCGCCCGGAAGACGGCAATAGACTCACCCACTATTAAGTGGGACCGAATTCAATGGTTGGGGAAATGTGGATGTTAATTCTTTGCCTAACCCTCCGGGGATAAAGGCGTGATTATATGTATGTATGGGCATGCCGACTTAATTAGCGTAACCACATACTATAAACTACGAAGCTGACTGTACCTTGGTATTTACAATGTCTTTGACCTTAACCGGTTTATATTGCAACAACTAAGTAGGTATGTGTGTATGTTTACCACTGAGTGTACCTGCTCCTGTCCTGAATATCTGTGCTGATCTGTTCAACCACATATATAATTAACAATGAATAGTTTTTTTTATATAAAAGACACGTCAATTAGACTTCGTCTTGCTTTATGGTAAGCTGAAGGCAAAGTCTCAGAAAAGAGACTCACCATTATCTACTTAATGACAATGGTGACACTCAGCTTGACGGCCTCATCATATGCTTTTTCACGCCCCGCTTAAAGGACCCGGGACTGTAGGAAGAAGGAAACACGTGAGCTGTAAGGTGTAAATTCGCCGGGATATTTACTATGTTTATTATTATATGTCAACAACTAGCTCGGCGGTCGTCAGTACACCGTGATGATGGTGCTTGTAACAGCGCCGAAATATTGGTTACTCATAGAAAATTAAAACATGGTAAATATCCAGGCGAGTTTTACACTATTTTTTTATACCACTTGGTTGGCAGACAAGCATACGGCCCACCTGTTGGAAAGTGGCTATCGTGGCCTATGGAAGTGTGCAGCAGGGAGTCACACTCGCGCTGCCAACCCTGTAAGCACTAGAATTTCTGTGCCGTCAGTGTAAAAGACATAGCAAGACAAGCCTTTGGTCTTCGCACTGGCAGTACACAAACCCCCCCGATGAGCTCTGGCTATCCTACTCACCGACGGGAACACAACACGAGGTTATTATGGCCGCGGTATTCTGTAGGGCGGAGGTACTTCACCAGTCGAACAGCTCAATGAGACGGAAATACCGTCGTGTCCTACCTCCTCTCAACAAGTGGGTCGGTTTCAGGTTTTAGTCTTTAAAAATGAGTTTCTATACGAAAAAAATATGAATAAACAGTTTGTTTACGTTAAGAACTGAACCAATTTTTTATTTTATCACTTATATGGCAGACAAAAACACGGCCCACCTTATGGAAAGTGGTTACCGTGGCCTATGGACGTGTGCAACACCAGGGGAACACTCGTGCTGCCGGCGGCCCTGTAAGGACAGGAAGTTTCTGTGCCGTCAGTGCAGAAGACAAAGCAGGACAAACCTTTGATCTTCCCATTAACAGCACAAAAACTCTCCAGTGAGTAGGTATAAATGGACATAAACGACTGCACTTGAGGTTTTTTCTTAGTTATAACGTCATCTTAAAGACTCTTGACTCAAGCCATGGTAGAAAAATGTTAGTTTTGAGTTACTAACCTCACGAGTCTAAAGAATAGAATAGATCTTTATTTGCCTTGAGGTCTGTACTACAAAACCCTACAAGAAAACGTTAAATAAAAATAATTTTAATATGTACTTACCAAAAATGTAAATTTAATTAAATTAAAATAAGCAAAAAATTAAAATTTACGCGTCTTTGCGTGTACCTAACAGATAAACAAATTAAAATCACAAAAAGTGATGTGAATTAACCATTAATTATTTTTTATATGGAATGAATTTATGAATTTATTCTATGGAATTAACAAAACGCAAAGTTCTATGGAACATTATAAAAATAACGGAAAAAATGTAACAAAACAATCTTACCTACGGAGGTATCCATCTCTAAACTTAAATCTTCAATCTGCCGCATCTTTCTATTCACTTCATAATTATCACTTTGGTTATTATCATTATTTAAATTAAAACTAACTATATTTTTGGTATCAGCATCACTTGAACTGTCTACGTCCGCACTGCAACTGGCACGCGCGAAAAAAAGTAAAAACAAATATATAATGCACATAAATTTACACATTCTCACTTTATTATACAGCAAAATACTTAAACACGGTATAAACCATTTAATAATTTCTTTTAAATCCATCATTATTTCCAAAGAAATAAACAATTTTAAAAACGTATTTTTCGAAAATAAACACGCGACAGATACAAAATAAACATGGACGTCATTTCGCGCCCACAGCAATGTCAAAACTGATGCTATTACCGATGCGTTCGGAAAGCCCGCTCGCCCACCTATTTCTTCTTTCACTAAAGAGTTATGCACACTGGTGCTAAGTTAACAAATAAATACATTTAGTCACGACTTTCGCTTCCCATTATTATTCAAGTCCTGTCCAATTTAAGTACAAATGCGTAATTTTATGAAAAACCCGAGAAAACAGTGCGTAGAAAATATAGAAAGTTTTTTTTTTCCACATTTAGGTCGGTTATGGAAACAATAGTATTACGGCATTCACGGTTAAATATGGTTATGAGGACTTCCGTCAAGATCTTTGTTTTGTGCCATTATTCGTAATTATTGAAAAAACGACAAGTATTGTTTTTGACCACGTTCGAATTTTAAAATGTTCTATTGTAAAATAATACGTTTAGAAAGTGGTGAAACGGGCCTTTGGTTTGTCAGCTAGGAACCTTTTTCAGAACGAAATATACACTTTAGTTTCATTCAGACAAATACTTGCTAGGTCCTGACCTACTTATTGTACTGGACAAGAACAAATACTAAAGCACTTGTATTAGTCATATTTAAATAACAATACGACAGGCAGCGCTGGTAGACAGTAACAGTAGAAAGAAAGAAAGAAAGAAAGTAAGAAAGAAGAAGCATTTATGTAAAAACACACAACGTACAGAGAGTCTGACAAATATATAAACACAGTAGAGTATTTTTTTTCAAATAGGCATATTCATGCATACAAATATTTGCACTGAGCGGGGTTCGAACCCGCACATCCTACGTAATGGCCACGTAACCACCATGCCACAGAGACTCTCAACTAGTCTATAGTTACGAAATGACCGCCCATTTAGAGAATGAGGCCATTAGGCGAATGGGATCATCCGCTGGGCAGATTGTCTGATTGTCACTTTCCATCACTTATGTCGTGACATGAAGGTGTCAAGCATCATCATCATCTACTCGTTAGTCGCGGTCGCACCCGAGTAATATAATTTTCAAATCGATTAACATATAGAAGAAACTAGCTGACCCACCCCAGCTTCGCCCGGGGTATATTTTGAAGCTTCATATCCCTTTGAGCCTGTATGTTTTAGTCTTCAAAATATGTATGAGAAATTGCCGGATTTGTTAACATTTATTATCAATGCTCCGCTCCCTTAAGTAGTAGCGTGATGATATATAGCCTAAAACCTTCTTTGATAAATGGACTACCCAACACTGAAAGAATCATTCAAATCGGACCAGCAGTTCCAGAGATTAGCGCGTTCAAACAAACAAAAAAGCTCTGCAGCTTTATAATATTAGTATATATTAGATTATTACCGTCGCCGTAAGACGGATATATGTATAGAAGAATTTGGATGGTTTCTGGCGAAGGTTCTGTGGCTTAGTGGTCAGAGCGTTCCCCCTGTAAAGGAAAGATCGCGGGTTTGAATCCCGTCTGCACCGATCCCAATTTCTTTCTGTATCTTAATTGATTTGAATAGTTAGCATAGGGGAGACCTAGGAGAGTTGTGGCAATTTTTAGTTTTAGGGGAATATCTCGCTCTAGAAATATACCACAGTTGTGACCTATGTGAATAAATGTAGCAACATTCCTTCCCTTTCTAAAACAATTATCAAAATTAAGCATAGTATTACAGTTTTCGAGATATTCAACAAAAAGAACGATTACTCCCTTTGTCACTACTCCCCTATCACCGAGGTAAGATGTGACAGGTACCGAGGAAAGTTGTGACAGCTATTTATTTATACTGTTTAATTATTAAAAAATACCATTACACATATAATAAATAAATTAAACATGTTCTTTTTTAACATAAGTAGTTTAATCATCTTTTAGCACATCAAGTATCAACAAATACAATGTATTCATAACAAGTAATCATATCTTATACTGATAGGCAATTATGGCAAACGTATTTCAGCTCTCCTCCAGTACAATCTGCGTGTGACCAAGCTTTACATTCTAGGCATTGCACCCACTCCTTATTTGATCTGCTGTTTGAAAAGGCTTCAAGGCAAACCATGCAAAAACAATTATTTTCTGCCTCTTCTTCGTCATCACTTGTTCTCTTCTACTTATTAGTCTTCTTGGCTGTTTTAGGTTTCTTCTTATCTTCGCTTAAGACACGCTTTTTCACATTCTTCGCCTTTCTATTGGATTCTATAGGAGCTATTTCGCCCTTAGTAGGTGTATCAGTAAGCATAGAAGATTTGATTTTGCATTTGTTCGGTTGACTGTTTTTTCTCGGCGGAGCTTTTGGCAATGGCCTAATTGATTCTGGCGAGAACACATTAGAAACAGTGGCAAGAGGAGTATGGACTGTGGACATGGAGGCAACAGGTTCATTGGACTTATGGTTCACAGCGAATGAATTTCTAAATGGCATGGTATGTTCTATAGATGAGCTTGGAGTAATGGCTTTTGCTTCAACGTTATCAACTGTCCGGTGTTGATATTTGGAGTTCGTCGTTGCATGAATAGTTTGAGCCATACTTCTGTCTGTTTATTCTCCTCCCATGACTTTGGAATTTTTTATTATATTTTTTGGCTAACTTATATGCAATGACCCTCGTTTCTTTTTTTGTTAGATGATGCACATGTTAGCAAATAATAACTTAATATTTTCTCCTCCTCTTCTGTAAATGTCGTTGGACGTGCAAAACCCATAGATGGAGCCTCGCCTATTGGGTTTGCTTGATAAGCCACTTTCTTCGTAATATATCTCGACAAAGACATATAGTTAAGATTGTAAGACGACGCGGCATCTCTTAAACTTCTGCCTCTCAATCTTACCTCTTCAAAGGTCAGTTCATATATTTCAACACTAGCAGTGCCTTTATCGGGTTTTCGTTTGTTGTTATTAGGCATTCTGAAACAAAAAAGTAGTCATCCAGCATGCAGAATTTGCACCACCAAACCACAGCCAACGCATTATTTCTTATCGTAAATGACTTTTTTGACACATGCGTTTATTGTGGATTGTACTTGCAATATTTTGCCTTAATATTCCAATGTACAAACACACATACAGACATTGCAAATGAATAAAAAAGTGTCGAAATAAGTCAGCAGAAAAATGAAGTCAAATAGGAGAGTTGTGACAGGCTGTCACAATTCTCCTAGGAGCTCAAAATTACGCCTTGCACCGAATAATAATTTAAATTTTCTAAACAAGATGCAAACAAAAAAAATGATGACACCTTTTGAGACTTAAATAACTACACAACTTAAGAAAAAATAACACAACAACGCACATGTAATATTGTATGGTATAAATTCAATCAAAATTTTGACGAAAAACTTACTTTTGGTCTTTTTTTGCACGCCGATGTTATAACTACGAAACCTCTTCGCGTGCGCCACCGGCGGGTACTAAGTCAACTAGTGTGTCGTTAAAACGTCAATCGACCATTGTTGCCAGCTTGCTCACCTTCGTAGCTAAGGAGAAATAGCGTCTGTCACAACTCACCTCTGTCACTAATCTCCTAGGTCTCCCCTACTAAATGCTTTAAAATTTCATTCAATATAATTATTATTCTTTCTGAGACAAGTATTCATCTCATTTGATAACATAACATAAACTCACCCCTATATCCCCGAAGGGGTAGGCAGAGGTGTACCACCCACATTTCACCAGTTTATGTTTAGGTCCCTATGTAATAGCTGGCGATCCTATTGCTTTTAACCGGGCACTTATAAACTTGCGATAAATACACACATAACTTCGAAAAGCATCGAAAAGTTATTGGTGTGTGTGTGTGTAAATTTCTTTAACTATCAAATACATTAATACATCAGACAGATATTTACAGGCCAGAGTTAGCCTCAGATGCGTGGCTCGAGTCAACAATAGTACCCGGAATACGGCAATAGGCTCACCACCTATTACGTGGGACCGAACACATTTATTGGTGTAATGTCATAATGTGGGTGTTAAACACCTCTGACTAACCCTCCGGAGAAAAAGCATGATTATACGTATACATTTATTTTTATCTACATCACTATCTTTACAGGCTAACCTAATACAATAGTGTTATCCTTAAATATATTATTATTATAACATAAAACATATAGTGCAATTTTTGAGAACTCACTCAGGGAACATGTAAAAAGATTAGCACATTGCATCTCAATTTTCACTGACATTGCTTATTTTAATTTTATTTTAATTATGTAACTTTATTAACTAATAATGTATTATTTCGTATGCCTTTAGGCGAAACCTTGAAGACCATTATATTTTTTATTGTAACACCTTTTTTACCTATGTTTGACGAATTAAATTGATTATTGATATGTGCCGTCCGCTTCTTCATTGAGTGCGCGTTATCACAGCTTTGCTTAAGTATGTGCCTAAGTCTATATACTTAGTCTGGCCATAAATACTGTTACAACTAAAATAAGAAAGATATTACATTTGAATTTGGAATCTGTCATTTTTATACGATTGTTCATTGTGTTTTCTAATTTTGGCGCCAATAGATTGTACAATATTTTGCTATATTAAAATGGAGTGGGGTGATAAAGAAAACCGAATCGCTGTGATTGCATTACACAAATTTGGTATGGAGCCGAATATAATTTTTAAAACTCTCCATACGCTTGGTATTAGTGAAATGTTTGTGTACCGGGCTATTAATAGGTACAATGAGACCTCCTCTGTTTGTGACAGAAAAAGATCTGGCCGTCCACGTAGTGTTCGTACGAAAAAGGTGGTCAAAGCAGTAAGGGAAAGAATTCGAAGAAATCCTGTCCGAAAGCAAAAGATTTTATCTCGGGAGATGAAGATAGCACCCAGAACCATGTCGCGCATTTTAAAAGATGACTTAGGACTTGCAGCCTATAAGAGACGCACTGGTCATTTTTTAACTGATAATTTTAAAAAGAATAGGGTGGTAAAAACGAAGCAACTACTGAAGCGGTACGCAAAGGGAGGACACAGAAAAATTTTGTTTACGGATGAGAAAATCTTTACAATTGAGCAACATTTTAACAAACAAAATGACCGTATTTATGCTCAAAGCTCTAAGGAAGCTTCCCAATCAGTCGACAGAGTGCAACGTGGGCATTATCCAACTTCAGTGATGGTTTGGTGGGGTGTTCGCTATGAAGGAGTGACTGAGCCATATTTTTGTGAAAAAGGTATCAAAACAAGCGCACAAGTGTATCAAGATACCATTCTTGGGAAGGTAGTTAAACCCCTTAACAACACCATATTCAATAACCAGGTATGGTCCTTCCAACAAGACTCAGCGCCGGGTCATAAAGCTCGGTCCACGCAGTCTTGGTTGGAAGTGAACGTTTCGGACTTCATCAGAGCTGAAGACTGGCCGTCGTCTAGTCCCGATCTTAATCCGCTGGATTATGATTTATGGTCAGTTTTAGAGAGTATGGCTTGCTCTAAACGCCATGATAATTTGGAGTCCCTAAAACAATGCATACGATTGGCAGTGAAGAATTTTCCCATGGAAAGAGTGCGTGCTTCTATTGATAACTGGCCTCAACGTTTAAAGGACTGTGTTGCAGCCAATGGAGACCACTTCGAATAAGCTTTTTATATTTTAAATTGTTTTATATTTATGTGTTAAACTAACACACTGTAAAAGTAATAAATATTATTTGCAATAAAAAAAATGTTTTTTCTTCGTACCTAACAATATTTATGGCTAGACTAGATATATATATATATGGTGGCGCGTGGCCACGTGCGGTAGTGGACTGTATTGCGGGGATGTAGCTAACTGTTCCATTGACGCTTTACACACAAAAGACAGGTGATCGGGTTGCCGCGGGCGTGATCCAGGCAATGAATGCAACCCGAGAAATTAGGAGAGGATGCACTAACCTTCACGACACACGTGTTTCATCGCAGCCGGTACACGGATCTTCTCTTCCTTGCTCAGGAGCTGCCGTCAGCATCACTAGATCACTTGAGGAACACACGAGAGGCACAATCCGATCGGTATAAGTCTATGAAGCGGTAAAAATGTAACAAATATTAATCATTTTTGAGAGACGCGAGCGCGGTCCGTCCTTACGCTGGCTAGTTCAAAGCGAGACTGAGTGTCTATATCACAAATGGCGGACGGAAGCTATCTAGTACTATTCTATGGTGAGTGCGGGTAGGGAGACGGGTATAGAAAGAGTGTGTTTCCGCGTCAAGAAATACAGCTTCTACATCGGCGCAACCATTCCCCCCGGCTTGAAGGGTTACCTTCGAAACGACAAATGCGAAACAAATCTAAAGTCTAATCTAAATCTAGGTTTGGGAAATAACAACTAAAATATAAACCTAGATTGGAGCTCGTGCCTACCGCTGGCTAGGCAGAGGGCAGAGGCGAACAAACAACACAACGCAACAGTCTCGACCAAGACGAGACGCGATTAGCCAACAACAAAATAAGGGTCTCTTCACGTGGGACCGATACAACAAGCGAGTGCTTCTTCTCCTCGGGTGGTTCGGAAACCGTAGTGGGATTGAATTGACTAACTGGCCACCCATCTAACGCGGCATGAATCCAGGACGGTCCACCAAACCACAACGGGTGATCCAAAATTTGCGAAGGAAGCAATCCACGAGAGAGACAATCGGCTGGGTTGTCGGTGCCAGCAACGTGAAAGAGATTATGTGGCGCCAATTCAGATTGAATTTTTGCCACTCTATTAGCGACGAATGTGTCCCAACGATGGGGCGAAGAGTGGGCCCAACACAAAGCGACTGTTGAGTCCTAAAAGCTAAAATTCTACTAATATTAATGCGAAAATTTACAATTATGTCAAATAAATTACCTTAAAGATTCCGACCACAATACAAAATGTCATTAAGCGACACGGAAGTGCTAGTCTTAGCACTGCCATCCAAAACTACGCGGAGTTTTAGTAGTAAGCTTATCTTCTCTAATAACTCCGCGGTGCGGGATAATGTACGAAGGCTGGGTCCCGCCAGTGTCCGCAGGCGCAGGTGAGATGTAACCTTTATCTAAATATTCGTTAACAACCTCATCATAGGCCCGCTTCGACTTTGGGGACGCCTGCATCTTTCGTTCCAAACAAAGAAAGCGTTTTTCAGCGGATACACGGGAGCCACCGAGTGAAAACTTGCGGATGGTAGACTCCAGTGGCGGCTCGACGGTGCAACAGAACGAAGCAGTCGAGTGACTAAAACTATCTATAGAAGCGGGTGCGGAACCAATTATAACAAAACCAAGAACTGTTTCCAGTGCGTGCGGAGCGGGGTACGTCGGTCCCCCTTGAACCTTACGTGATAACTGGAGGTGCGGGAGAATCGAAGCGCCGATCAATATATCGACGACTCCAGGAACAGCGTAAGTCTCATCTGCTAAAGGCAAGTCTTTAAATTTCGTTAATAAAGACGTGTCAACCGGGACGGTAGGCAACTGTTCAGCTATTCTATCTATAACGAGCGAATCCATGTCATACCAAATATTATTATTAAAACGAGATCTAAACCTTGTTTTAACGGTGCCACGAACAGCTGACTGTAAGCTTCCAAAACCCTTCACCACTGAGCGGGTTGAACGCTTATCAACATTGAAACCAAGACGCCGACAACAATCTTGAGTAATAAAATTACTTTGCGAAGCGCCATCTAACAGCGCTCGAACAATGCGCGGCTTACCTAATGCATCAACAATAACAACGCGAGCGGTCGCAAGACACACAGTAGTGAGTGCAGCACTAGCGGAGAACGAACACAAGGTGACGTCATCCGCGGCGGTCACCGGGCGGGCCGGAGCGCGCGCGAGCGCGGGCTGCGGCTGCGGCGCAGGCCGCCGTGTGTCACCGCTCGACGAGCCAACCGTGCTCACATTGGATGCGGCATTACTATTCTCAAAATGAAGCAAAGTGTGGTGTCTCGCTTGACATTTGCGACAACTATTTCTACTATTACATAAAACAACGCGGTGTTTAGTACCGAGACAATTAAAACAAAAATTATTAGCGCGAACAAATTTATAACGATCACTAGGCGACAACTTTAGAAAACCAGGACACCTGTACAGTTGCGAATGATGAGTGCTACACAAAGAGCAAACAGGTGATTGTACATGTGCTGGTGCGGTACTAACATAAGTATGAGTTGACCTCAGTGACTTCGATGACGCATCTACTTTGCGTGCAGAATCAACAACTATCTTCGCGCCTTCATGTTTCGATGAAGAGCGTTGCAATACTTTTATATGCTCGCGAACAAAACTTTCTAAGTCTTCGAACTTAGGAATTTTATTGCCGCGATGATCCGACTCAAACAAACGAATGGTTTCGGAATCTAATTTCCTTAAACCCATATACAAAAATACGAAGTCGCAGAGGTCATCGATCTTTAGGTTCTTTACGGCGCGAACAGCTGACGCGAAAGTATCTAGAAATTTCTCTAAGTTTTGATCGTTACATGCCGTAATAGATTTCAAATCAAACATCTGATCTAAATAGGCGTTAGCTACCGATCTTTTATCCTCATACCTAGCTTTCAAAGTATTTAAAATTAAATTATAATTCTCGGCACTAAACGTAATTCCAGCGCAAACGGTTATAGCTTTACCAGTCAATTTTTCAACGAGATAATGCAATTTTTCGTGATCTGTCAACGAATCGTTCTTATCTATTGTATTCTCAAAACTATCTATAAATAGACACCAATTGCGAATGTTACCATCAAATTCGGGTATTTGAATTGGTGGCAACTTAGGTCGGTCGCGAGTGGGGTTGGGTAGGTCAGCCGGTTTCTCCAAACTCCTAGCGACGCGTTTGATACGACAATACAAATCGTCAAACGACGACAAGGCTTGATAACTCACTGAGTAATCGGGATTCAAATTCAACTCTAAAACGTTGATGTCATGTACTAAGGTTTCGAAATCCGCGCGTAGACTATCTAAGTTTTCTATAGAACACAAGAACGAATCTCTGATGACCAAATCAGAGGTTTTAAGTGCATTATCATAAATCGATTGTACGCGAGAGTAAATCATTTCTTTTTTAGCGTATAAAAGTTTCAATTGAACCTTACCGGTCTTATCAACCTTTGGGGACATGTTTACAATTAAATCTCAAACTAAAGTGCGGTAAACAACAAATATGAAATGACTTAATCCTAGCGGTACAGAGCAGCGAGGCGGCGGGTAGGTATTTACAACTGTGAATGCACGCTTGAACAAACGCGCATAGCAACAAGGTCGTACCTACGCGATGGTCGCTGTCTAGGTTCAACTATTATTTCAGAGATTAAGTATTGCGTAATATCTATTCAAATTAAAATACTTTCGTATGAATTGGAATGAGATGCGAGCGAGGTAGGTACAACCACGTGTCTACCCACGCAGGTATTAGGCAAATACGACGTAATTGAAAAAAAACAAAACAAAGCCAAATGCGTTAGGTATTACACTGTGCCTATGCACTAGGGTGTCTAGTATACCTAAGATCTAAGCCTAAACGCCTAGATGCGGGGTTTTCTACTAAAATAACTAGGTATTTAGGCGCGGTGCGAAAATTGCGAACTACGATTAAGTGTTGATATGATACCTAACCTATGTATGTACCAGGTAGGTACTATGCGAGCCAGCGGCGAACGGACAACAAATTCTAAGCCTAAATGTCTGGATGCGGGGTTTTCTACTAAAATAACCAGGCACTTAGGTGCGGTGCGCTTATTCCCATTAGAATAATAACAAAATACGAACTACGGCTAAGAATCCGGCTCGATCCGGACCAAAAAATGGTGGCGCGTGGCCACGTGCGGTAGTGGACTGTATTGCGGGGATGTAGCTAACTGTTCCATTGACGCTTTACACACAAAAGACAGGTGATCGGGTTGCCGCGGGCGTGATCCAGGCAATGAATGCAACCCGAGAAATTAGGAGAGGATGCACTAACCTTCACGACACACGTGTTTCATCGCAGCCGGTACACGGATCTTCTCTTCCTTGCTCAGGAGCTGCCGTCAGCATCACTAGATCACTTGAGGAACACACGAGAGGCACAATCCGATCGGTATAAGTCTATGAAGCGGTAAAAATGTAACAAATATTAATCATTTTTGAGAGACGCGAGCGCGGTCCGTCCTTACGCTGGCTAGTTCAAAGCGAGACTGAGTGTCTATATCACAAATGGCGGACGGAAGCTATCTAGTACTATTCTATGGTGAGTGCGGGAAGGGAGACGGGTATAGAAAGAGTGTGTTTCCGCGTCAAGAAATACAGCTTCTACATCGGCGCAACCAATATTATATATATATATGTTTGAAGTCGATAGAGCCGATGAAGTGGTACGCGATAGTTTTAAAGTTAGTACCTATTGCATGATTTATTCTATGGTTTTACGTGGAAGTTATTTTGTGCGCAGTGTGCAGTCCTCTTTACTAAACCAGCTACGGTATTTGACAATACAATGAAAACCATTTATTTATTCAGTTTATTAAATAATTGTCTTATTGTTTCCGGTACATACATTTTGAGTACAAACTTAATGATATAATTAGACAGTAAAATTACAAGATGGCGGGTCTCACCTCAATTTGTGATGGCAATTTATTATTTTGGACGTTTTATTATTAAATTAGCTGTAATTTGTTGTATGTGTATTATTATTTTTATGCAGCCACCAAGAAAATAATAACTGAACACGTAAATATAATATAAAAATGCACATATTATACTTAACGGAATATTTTCCTGCTTTTAAAATGAATTATTTATCTGGGCACATTAAATTAAGAATGATAAAAAGCTGTAAAAGTTGCGACTGCAAACTGGTAAACCTAATAACCTCGTGTTGTGTTTCCGGTGGTGAGTAGGGTAGCCAGAGCTCACTGGAGAGTTTTGTACTGTCAGTGGGAAGACCAAAGGCTTGTACTGCTTAGTCTTTAACATTGACGGCATAGAAACTTGTGCTTACAGGGTTGGCAGCGCGAGTGTGACGAACTTGGTGTTGTACACGTCCATAGGCCACGGTAACCACTTTCCAGCATGTGGGACGTGTGCTTGTCTGCCAACCAAGTGGTGCTGTTATTTTTGTGGTTTGTGTCAAAGTCAAAGTCAAAAATCATTTATTCTGTATAGACCTCTGTATAGACCATTATATCGGAACTTACAAAACGTCAACAAAAAAGGAACATGAATATCAGTTTAGTAAATGGAGCACCGGTTCGAAACGCAGACCCGTCCTGAGAAAACGCCGGCAAGAAACTCAGCAGACATTTCTTATTTTTGGTCTATTTACAAACATACACTTAGTCTACTTAATCTAAATACAAAAATTTACTTGAGTACCTAGCATAGTTGAGCGAACAGCTAATTTCCAAGCTTGTTCATCCAAATATTCTTGGATTTTATAATAGCCTTTCTGGCACAATTTACCTTTAACAATATTTTTAAATTTACACACAGGTAAATCCCTAATTTCATTAGGGAGCTTGTTAAAAAAGCGTATACAGTTGCCCTGAATGAATGACTAATTTTTTCAAGTCGACTACCATAGACTACAAGATTGTTTTTGTGTCTGGTATTTATTTTATGCCGGTAACAAACTCTAGAGAATTTTGTAACATTTTTCCGTACATACATGAGGTTCTAGAAAATATATTATGAGACTACGGTTAAAATATCTATCTCTTTAAACTTTTCTCTGAGGCAGACTCTTGGGCCTTAATTATAAATGGCTCGCACAGCCCGCTTTTGTAGTTTGCAGTAGTTACTTATCGCCGTAGTTGCTATGACACCGACCTCATACCTACAAGATTAGATAAAATTACTTTTTTTTTAACTGTAACACGATCCAAATATGTAAGATAACACAACTTTCACCAAAACAAATAAGTAATTGGAGTTTTAAAGTTTATCTTTGACTTTCATTAGTAGTTTTTAATTGTTTGTTATTTGATAATATTATATTACTTAACCTATGAACGTGTGGCAACACCAGGGGTGTCACACTCGCGTTGTCGACCCTGAGGAAACCTTCTCAGAACCCCATATTGTAGCCGCTTGGGAAATCCGCCTACAATATGGGGTTCTTCAATAAGGGCATCAGAAGGTTTCTTCATGGTCGGCAGCGCGAGTGTGACACCCCTGGTGTTGCATACGTCCATAGGCCACGGTAACCGCTTCCCATCAGGTGGGCCGTGTGCTTGTCTGCCAACTAAGTGGTATAAAAAAAAATCCGCAGCAGCAAGTTCATTCCACAGCTAGAGCTTGCGTGGGATAAGTTTCTTTTATACTGCACAGTGCGCACCGTCTCAGGGTCGCAATATGTAAGGATGAATTCCCTGCCTATGGCGAGCGGTGCGATGATAGAATGTAGCTGTGGGCTTCATGTCAAACTATACATCTGAGCACAAACCATTGTAATGATTATAAAACTACCCTGGTTCTGTCAATAAACTCCATATACTGGTGGTCTGGAAGAGATCGCAGACCGCGATAAGACCACGCATCTACATACATATATATAATCACACCTTTATCCCCGGAGGGTTAGGCAGAGCTAAACTGACATCAACATTTCACCAATAATTTTATTCGGCCCCACGTAATAGGGGCATTTCGGGCACTATTGTGGATTCGAGTACACGATATCTGTCTGATGTTAAACAGCCCTATCCCTTAGTCGCCTTGTACGACCCCGCATGGGAAGAGATGGAATGACTCAAATTCTTACTCTGCTGGGAACTACGCGGCTTTAAACTATCTAGCATGTACGTATTCGCTTTAACTATCTTGTTTAGTGTGGAAAAGAGTACTTATCTTTAGGTACCAAGTTTAGTGAAATTAGGGACGCACGCAATCGTCAAAAAAGCATACCATAGGACATATATGATTACCTTAAAGTAGGTAGTAATTATGTTATCTGTGCCTTAAAGACAAAAATGGCTGGTATGTGCATGGCGCAGGCCCCTTTTAAAATGCTATAACTATGGCACAATATTATATATATAGGCACGCGAAATTTTTTACATGTTTTCTACAATTATTGTAATTTTTAAGTTAGTTTATTTATTTAATTATAACGTTTTTTTTTATTATATCCTTTTAATTATCTTGACACGAGACAAAAATGTACATTCGTTCATAATTATTTAGTGTTAAGAAATCACTAGCTATGTATCTTCATTTATAAGCTGACGTCTCGAAAATGCCCCAGTGGAGTTTGTTGGGCCGTTTCTTCTCCACTAGCGCTTAGGAAGCGGTGGTTAACTTAGTTCTAAGCAGAATTTGACGTCAAAAAGATGTAATAAGTTGCACTATTTTGAGAAATAAAGAATTTTAATTTGAATTTGAAAGGAATTAATCTAACACTGTATATATATTTTTTTTTATTTTTTTTTATATATAGGACACGCCAACTTGACCTCACCTCGCCTGATGGTAAGCTAAAGGCAAAGTCTCAGAAAAGAGGGTCACCATTACAGACACTAAGTGTTACAATGGTGGCACTCAGCTTGGCGGCCTCATCAGATGCTTTTTCACGCCCCGCTTAAAGGCCCCGGGACTGTAGGAAGAAGGAAACACGTGTGCTGGTAATGAATTCCAGGTCTTAGTGGTGCGGCAAAGAAAAGAGTCTCCGAACCGCTTGGTTCTTGCTCGTAAATTCTGTACAGTGTGAGGGTGACATCTAAGGCCTGCACGTATTGTCCTATGTAGGAAAGGAGATGGTGGGATTAGTTGGAAGAGCTCATCAGAACATTAACTATGGTAGAGACGGTAAAATACAGCCAAGGAAGCAATATCTCTACGCATCTGCAAACTATATACCTACCTATACATAATATATATTCATCATTATTGTGTACAAATTTGAGTATTATCCTTATGGTTAAAACTAAAACTATTATTAGATAGCTACTAAAATACACTAAAATAAAATAAACATAAAAATTACATACATAATGCGTCATGAAATTCCTCCGCATCATCCTGGTTAATAGTTCATGGTTAATATTTTACCTGCACCTACCTCAATGCATCTCTGCATCACCCTAAGGTAGACTGTCAGATAATGCCTTTGGCATTAAGTCCGCCTTTGTACAATAAAATGTGCATAAAGTTAAAAATAAATAAATAAAAATAAATAAACACTAACCTGCAGCACGCACCTGAGATGTGAAGTTCTCCGGCAATCGATATATTAATGGCGGCAAAATATTTAAAACACTTCGTCAAAGTATAGGCTCTGTAATAGTTCAGCACAATTTACACTTATATAATTATTAACGTCCATAGACCACGGTAAACACTTCCCATCAGATGGCTCCTGTGCTTATCTGTCTCTTAAGTGGTATAAAAATATAGAAATCAATCCTTTCAACAAGAAAATAACAGCAATACATAGGTACCAATAGATACTAGTATGCAGTCTGTGGTAGCATTGATAAACTTTCTTTTTTTTTTTTCCAAACTATGCATTGCAATGGTATTCTTGCACGCGACCAGTCAGATGCAGTTGAATTACTTTTATTTATTAGAGACTACTAGCGCCATCTATTGAAAGTCTTTGGAAACTTTGACGATACCGTGAACAGTGGCAGCATCACATATAGTTTCGTTTATAAAAAGTTGACATAAAGTAAAAATCCGTGTGATTATAATTTAAGAAAGGTGTGCTACGCTGCTACGCAGGAGGCGCGGGTTTGATCCCCGCTCAGTGCAAATATTTGTATGCATGAATATGGGTATGTGCATTGGTCTGGGTGTTTCTATGTATAATATGTATGTATTAATAAAAAAAAGTATTTAAGTATGTTTATCCGCATTCTAGGCTTCATAGCACAAGCTAGTTAAACTATGCTTTTCAAGGGTCTAGATAGCGTTGTGTGGAATGTTGTAGAATATTTATTTATTATTATTTATTTATGTATGTATGTATGTAATTATTATATACAGTACATAATTATTAATAATTAAAAATTTAATTAGAATAAAAAAAACATTTGCGTTTAATTTATGAATCTAAATTACAACGTTAATGTTTTTTCTAATGAGTTTTATATATATTAATGTATTCCAAACTGTGATTACACAGATGTCTAGACCAGATACAGAATCTTTATATCAAATTATTGTAGTGTCGCCAGCGGGTCTAAAAAAGTCACATTGAGCGATACTGCTAAAAACTAGTAACTTTATAGCAAGAATCAAGCGGTTCGGAGACTCTTTTCTTTGCCGCACCACCAGGACCTGGAATTCATTACGAGCACACGTGTTTCCTTCTTCCTACAGTCCCGTGTCATCAGGCCCCTCTTCCCCACTGGGCACTATGGGCACGTGCCCAGGGCCCCGCGATCGAATGGGGCCCCCTAGTTCCTGCCAGATTACCAAATGATAACCGATATTTAGGTATTACCGAAAAACATTAATTTTGAAAAATCTGATGATAATGACTTACTACAATACCTACGCTTATTATATTAGCTTTAGTTTGCCGCATGCGGATAGCTATACCTTGTACAACATAGCTTGAACTTTTTGACAGATGGGTCAGTGATGGGAAACAGAAAATATCTATTGGTGTAAAAAATGTGTTGGCTAAATATGTGGCTGTATGTATGTTTTAAACTTATAATAGGTAAATATTGTCCACATTTTTGTACAGTCAGAGTGACAGTCTAATCTATTAACCCGCCCCTCATCGCACCTGGTGCAAAGGCACCCATGACACTGGCGGCATTGCCCCGTTGAACAGCTATGGCCAACCGTTGCCCCAGGTACGAGCCGGAGCGGGAGTCACTGGTTTTGTCCCTCAACCTGCGCCCTAATTCGCTCACCAGATTCTTGGCGTCGGTACCCCAACTACCCATTGTACCATTTTAAACTATTCAAAATAAATAAATTCATTCGTCAATCAATTTTATTGCACTAGACATAAAAACATTGGGTAGGTACCATTGTTTTCAGTTTTTCTATTTAAATTTTACTTCGAAGCAATAAAAACCACTTAAGACTTTCGGAAAATGCTTGAGTCCTTAACAGGTACTCTTATGTTGTGTGTCTATTCTTATGATTATTATCAATTTTTAATATTATTAAAATAAGAAAATATTGTTCGTCGTTGCAAAGTTATATCGATTTCAGATTTGACATCCGTCAAAAAGAAAGATCAAACTAATAAATAAACAGGGTATAAGTACTCAACTCTCTCTCAAAAATGAGTTTTTCCGATATTAGTATATTTAGGTTAATTTAAATACCTATATGTAAGTATAAGAATACAATTAAAAGAAAAATTATTAAATTAAAAAAAGAAGAATTATTTGATGCGGTGTGGTTTATGTCTTTAAGAAACCTATTCGAACGTCATTCGTAATACCAAAGACAAAAAAGGGGAATTCCCGACTCCCGATCGTCGTTTGACTTGACGAACGGGAATTCCCTTCAAGTATTTGTCTGCGACGTTGTGGCGTTTGTTTTGTTTGTAGTTGTTAGTTTGTTACTGACTGTGCTTGAGCTCTGACAAAAAAATAGTATTGTTTGATTAAATCGTCGTTTGTCTGTTTTGTGTCAGCGAATATTTTCGTTATAAAATTAATTAAATACTGAATTATAATATAAAATGTCGAAACGGTCATATCCTAGTGGATCTGAAAAAAGGAAAAAAGCTCTACATCAGAAAGAAGTAATTGAAAAGTTACCAAAATTAACATCATATTTTACTACTACTGAAAAAGAGATTGAATCAGAAAGCGACTATTCCTACGACGAAAGTGCAACGACTTCAGCAGACAGCAGTTTTCCAACACAGAAGAATTAATATCGCACGATCCCGCCGATTATTTTCACGAAAAGTTTGTTGAAATAAATCGCGAAATTTTAATTCGTAAGGGACCAGTATATTTTCAAAATAAAGATTCTGACTTTTCCGAGGCATCCAGAACCTACAAAGATGGTAATAAATTAGTGACGAGATATTTCAACAAAGCATTATTTATTCGCAAATTAAAGAACAATGAAAGCGTCGAAAGAAAATGGTTGCTGTATTCGCCTTCCAAATGCTCTGTATTTTGTTTTTCATGCTGCTTATTTAACCCAACTGATGTTAATCTTTGCTCTCGGAATGGATGTAATGATTGGAATCATATTAATCACATAATTTTAACACATGAAAATAGCCCAGCGCATAAGCAATCTATGATGACTTATCTGGCACGAAGTAAAGCGGTTGGTAGAGTAGATATAGAGTTATTATCTCAACATCAAAAGGAAGTGGATTACTGGAGAAACGTACTTAAACGGATTATAGCTGTTGTAAAATTTTTGGCATCGAGAGGGCTTCCATTTCGCGGCGACAATGAAATCCTAGGATCTCCAAACAATGGAAATTATTTGGGTTGTGTGGAATTATTGAGTGAATTTGATCCATTTCTTGCAGATCACTTAAAAAAATTTGGGAATCCTGGAAAGGGTAACATTTCTTATTTATCAGCAAATATCTGTAATGAGTTTATTGAAGTAATGGGAAAACAGGTTCTAAAAAAAATTATAAATGAAGTTAAATCAGCAAAATATTTTTCCATAAGCGATGACAGTACGCCCGATCTGTCTCATATTGACCAGCTAACTTTCATCATTCGATACGTAAAAGACTGTGTTCCTGTTGAAAGGTTTTTGAAATTTATACCTATTAAAGAGCATAAATCTAAGTATTTAGCGGAGACCATCTTAAATTTTTTAGAGATACATGATATTCCCATAAAAAATTGCAGAGGACAAAGCTACGACAATGCTTCAAATATGTCGGGAAAGTATAGTGGTCTACAAAAAAGAATCAAGGAAAAATGTGAATTTGCCACCTTTATACCATGTGCAGGACATTCACTAAACTTGGTAGGTGTCCATGCTGCTGGGTGTGTACCGGAGGCATCACAGTTTTTTGAAATAGTTCAGAAAGTGTACAACTTTTTGTCGGGCTCTACCCACAGATGGAATATATTAACAGAACATTTAGGTTCAAAAAAAGTTGTTAAGAGTCTTTCACAAACCAGATGGTCAGCCCGAGCTGATGCAGTAAGTGCTTTGCATGGGGGTTATAAAAGAATATTAGAAGCTTTAATCACCATCGCAAACGATACTGAAAAGGCACGAGAAACAAGAGACGAAGCCCTTAGTCTGTCTAGAAAAATGGGAAATCTAGAATTTATTATACTGACGGAAATCTGGAGCACCATATTGGAAAGAATAGACAAAACAAGAAATTATCTTCAGAAAGAAACAATAACACTGGACGTTGCAACCAATTTGTTGACTTCACTTTATGATTTTATTACTAACCTCAGGGATAAATTTGATAACTTCGAATCATCTGCCAAAGAAAATAACCCAGAATCTGACTACAAAGATCTATCTCAAAGAACAAGACGTAGAAGCTCACGGCTGATTTTTTTTGATGGCTCTGCGCCATCTGTCCAATTGAATGGAAAAGAGCGATTCAACGTAGAAACCTTTCTCCCAATAATCGATACCTTGAGTGTTCATCTAAAACAGTGACAAAGTTCATATGAGACCGTCAGTCAACGTTTTAGTTTATTTTTTCACTTAAAAACTCTGAATTCCGAAGAGATACGACAAGGATGCCAAGAATTTTCTCAAATCTATCACGAAGATGTAAATGAAAAAGAGTTAGAAATAGAATGTCAACATTTAAAAGAATACTTAAAAAATGTTCAGAGTGAAAATGAAGCATCTAACAGTGTACAGGAAGTATATAATCTATTAAAGCAAAACAAAATTGAAGACACATTTCCTAACGTAGAAATTGCATTGAGAATATTTTTAAGTATGATGGTAACTAACTGCAGCGGAGAACGCTCCTTCTCCAAATTGAAACGAATAAAAAATGAATTAAGAAGTACAATGCTTCAAGAGAGATTAACTAGTTTGTCGCTGATGTCCATAGAATGTGATATTCTCAATACCATAGATTTTGAAGATGTGATTAACGATTTTGCTCATCTTAAATCTAGAAGGGTACCTTTGCAATCAACATAGAATTAATCTAAGGATTTTATGTTAAGCGAGTTACTTTTGTAGATTATTTTTTATATTTCCTATTTTTTTATAGTTAGTAACTAAATAAAAATAAATTTAGAACCTTGTTTGTCTTTCTTTATCTATTGTAACTAAATAGTGTTTTCTCAAGGTCCTAGGGGCCCCATGATCCTAATGTGCCCAGGGCCTCAAATAGTTTAAAGACGGCCCTGCGTGTCATTAAAGCGGGGCGTGAAAAAGCATCTGATGAGGCCGCCAAGCTGAGTGCCACCATTGTAACATTACTTAGTGTCTGTAATGGTGACCCTCTTTCCTGAGACTTTGATTTTAGCTTACCATCTGGCGAGATGAAGTAAAATTGGCGTGTTTGTTTAAAAAAAACCACAAGGTTCACATACATGGCAAAGTTCACGAAACACTCAACGTTTGTTGAAGTGAGGTAGGGTGTTTATTATTGTGTAATTTCCTGTGTTTTTTTTATACAACTTAGGTGGCAGACAAGCACACGGCCCACCTGATGGAAAGTGGTTACCGTGTCCTATGAACGTATGTAACACCAGTGGAGTCACATCACACACACAAAATCAGGACAAGCCTTTGGTCTTCCCACTGACAGCATAAATACTCTCCAGTGAGCTCTGGCTACCCTACTCACCACCGGGAACACAACACGAGGTTATTATAGCCGTGGTGTTCTGTAGGGTGGTATGTGTGACCTCTTTTTTTTTTACGTGCGCAAAATCCCCACGGATACCTCTCCACCGAAGCCGGTGAGAGAGGTTATGTCGGACTCGAACCGACTAAAACGCACGCCGCCTGTGGGTTGTTTTGGTTGCCGAAGGTGAGGTTGACAGGCATATCCCTCGCACCCCGGCCGACCCAGGGCCATCTCTCACGATCTGGCCCTTGTATGTGTGACCACTTAGCACTAAATGTTTCTTTCTTTCTTCTATCTGTCTTTCAGTTATATCCGAGCGCGGGGCGGGTTAATAGTTCAAAATAAAACAACAAAATACCATTTAACAAATATTTATTTCCAAATTTATTTTACAACGAAAATTTGATATTTAGTTTATAACTAAACTAGAAAACTACTTCAACTCATTCGATGCCTTGCTTCTTACATACATTTAGAAGGAAATCTTTGTTGTATACAATAATATATATAGGTATGTGTATACCTTTGATTTGCCTGCCGTTTCGTTTTTTTTTATACCACTTAGGTGCCAACCCTTTAAGATGGTGATTTGAAAAAAGGACAGGTCAGAAGCATTTGAACTCGGATTGCATGAAAGAATTAATGACAGCAGATGAAGCTCGTCAAGTGTGTAACGATAGAAGTAGATAGAGGGCTGTTGTTTCTGCCTACCCCGGAGGGAGAAACGCATGAATGTATGTAAGTCAAATTCATTGCATTGAATGAGTTGACTATTTCACGAAAACATTGAACCAAATACCTTATAAAATATATATATTATATAAATAAAATAAATATGGTTGCTATTTATATACTTCTATTTTTTTTAATAAAACTCAATTGTTTGGTCATATACATGGAAATTGATTAATTATATTTGCATATATTGAGTTTATTATTATATGAAAGGATCATAAGTCGTATATTTAAAATACAATAATATATTTAGTATATTTTTAGAGTCTGCATTGCTATTTAAAAGATTAAGTGACTATGCAGAGATTTAACATCTAGTGTGATATAAATTTTTAAACTGTAATTGCCTACACAATTGCAAATGCAGCTTTCAAATAAAATAAATGTAGTCAATAGAAAGTAAATGTAGTCTATTACATACTTACTTAAATGTAATTGCAATCACACTGAAATTAATTATTCAAATCACTTATTCAAATCCAAAACTCCTATTACAAATATTTGCAAAGTAAATTGCTTTAGTATGGCTAGAACATTTATGTATCTAACAAGTAATACGTGATAATTGCAATGTCCATGCAACTCTTTACAAACAGTGCATAATAATTAAATCTGTAGTTTTGCAGACGCGACAATTTGTATTAAAATCCTTATTATTTCTATTTGAAGTTACGAGTTTTCTTTTTCATATTTCTCGTTACTCTCTTTAGGATTTTAAAATATTAAAGAAAGTTTACTTTTTTAAAAGATTTCTCTTCACTATAACATTTCTTTCTCTTAATGAAAGTAGCCCCCATAGTGCATAACTACTTCCACACATGCAATTAAAAGTAGATAGACCATATCGATATTATTTTACATATTTTTTTTTCCTCTCGCTCTAGCAGAGATTAAAATATTAACACAATGTGCAACTACTGTTATCCGTTTTTAATTGTGTTGAAAGAAAACAAGTAGTAGCCAACACAATCAATCCATAATAAATGAGTTTGCAGAGTTTAAATTGAATTGCAGAGTTCACTTTCTACATTTGCTGAGTGGAATTCCCGTTCCATGTGTTATTATCGTCGTCTGCTGGTCTATCGCTAGGTAGACGGTGAATGTTGCCACGGCGGCGGAGATTACTGATGCTTGGTTGCGGGGCTTGGGGTGCCGACGGGCTCGGTTCCCGGGAAGCGGTCACCGCGGGAGGTGGGAACACTCTTGACCGTACCCAATCGTATAGCTGTTGTGTAGGCTGTATTATCATTGTTGTGAAGATCTGTGTGAAGTATGCTGAAGGGAATAGAATAAAAAAATGGTTAGTGAGTGTCGCATGTTGACCTGATATGTATGGGGTGTGGGGTTCGATATCCGGATCAGGGGAATTATTTTTTTTTCTTTTAGGTAAATTTCAACAACAGCATGAACCTGGTCTGATAAAAAGTGTCCAGTTGACGGTAATAGACATTTTTCCCCTTTTATTTAATGTGCGCAAAATCCCCACGGATACCCCCATCACTGGAGCCGATAGAGGAGGTTATGTCGGACTTGAACCGACTAAAACGCACGCCGAATGTGTGGGCGGCAGGTTGCCGGACGTGAGATTATCTGAGACACATCCCTCGCTCCCCGGCCGGCCCAGGATGCGAGGACCACAGAGTCCCCATCTCGTCCCCGGGTATAGGGAGCCGCAGCCTGCTAGAATGACAGGCGGCTCCACCAGTCACCCCCAGGCCCGCGCTTATACTCTTGTAGCCTTGATTACCGTGCCGTCCTAGACGTAATCAAGGCTACCGTACCTGACGTCCTAGGATCAACGCTAAGATGAAGCAGTAGTGATGCAGTACTCACTGATGATAGTAGAGAAGCTGTTGGAACTGGCGACAGCAGGCGCGGAGGCGCGGCGAGGCAGCACCAGGAGCGCGGCAGAGGGCGCCAGCTGCAAGCCGCGGAGGCTCGCCGACGAGTCCGTGAGTTCACGGCGAGGGAACGCCGTCCACAGGGAGAACGTGGTGGTGGACAGCTTGGGAGAGAGAGAAGTGTACACATTAAGGCACTATTCACATCCCACTAGCAAGCCTATTGTATGGCAATCTCAATTTATAATCATCTCCCGCGAGCGCTACAAGAACTGCCACTGACAAAATTTAAAAAACAAGTACATGACTTTTGATTAAACAAAATGTACAGTGTACAACAATACCTTGACGATAAGAATACCACAATATTATAGACGGATAAATATATATTTGACATTATGCTTAAGTACTTGCTGACATTAAAACTTACAACTGAATAATTTATTGTTTGACATTATGCCTGTAATATTGACATTGAAAATAAAATCGAATATATTAATAATTTTGAATATAAAATAATTTTGAAACACTTTGCTTGTAAAGATAATGACATTAAAATTTGCTCGCTCTACGGGGCAGAATATGCTGTATTCACTAGCTTTTAAGACCTATAATGTAACCATATTCGAAGCAATTAAATGTATTGAATTGAATTGAACCATTAACTATAGACAGAAGCTGAGTTCTGTCTATAGTTAGTGGGAGAACGCTCTGACCACTAAGCCACAGAACTTTCGCCCGAAACCATCCAAATATTCTTCATACGACATATCCCTCCGTCCTCTTTCGACTCATTGGTTCCGATAGTTCGTACGAATATCGGTAGATGTCTTACGACTCATTGGTTCCGATAGTTCGTACGAATATCGGTAGATGTCTTACGACTCATTGGTTCCGATAGTTCGTACGAATATCGGTAGATGTCTTACGACTCATTGGTTCCGATAGTTCGTACGAATATCGGTAGATGTCTTACGACTCATTGGTTCCGATAGTTCGTACGAATATCGGTAGATGTCTTACGACTCATTGGTTCCGATAGTTCGTACGAATATCGGTAGATGTCTTACGACTCATTGGTTCCGATAGTTCGTACGAATATCGGTAGATGTCTTACGACTCATTGGTTCCGATAGTTCGTACGAATATCGGTAGATGTCTTACGACTCATTGGTTCCGATAGTTCGTACGAATATCGGTAGATGTCTTACGACTCATTGGTTCCGATAGTTCGTACGAATATCGGTAGATGTCTTACGACTCATTGGTTCCGATAGTTCGTACGAATATCGGTAGATGTCTTACGACTCATTGGTTCCGATAGTTCGTACGAATATCGGTAGATGTCTTACGACTCATTGGTTCCGATAGTTCGTACGAATATCGGTAGATGTCTTACGACTCATTGGTTCCGATAGTTCGTACGAATATCGGTAGATGTCTTACGACTCATTGGTTCCGATAGTTCGTACGAATATCGGTAGATGTCTTACGACTCATTGGTTCCGATAGTTCGTACGAATATCGGTAGATGTCTTAAGACTCATTGGTTCCGATAGTTCGTACGAATATCGGTAGATGTCTTAAGACTCATTGGTTCCGATAGTTCGTACGAATATCGGTAGATGTCTTACGACTCATTGGTTCCGATAGTTCGTACGAATATCGGTAGATGTCTTAAGACTCATTGGTTCCGATAGTTCGTACGAATATCGGTAGATGTCTTACGACTCATTGGTTCCGATAGTTCGTACGAATATCGGTAGATGTCTTACGACTCATTGGTTCCGATAGTTCGTACGAATATCGGTAGATGTCTTAAGACTCATTGGTTCCGATAGTTCGTACGAATATCGGTAGATGTCTTACGACTCATTGGTTCCGATAGTTCGTACGAATATCGGTAGATGTCTTACGACTCATTGGTTCCGATAGTTCGTACGAATATCGGTAGATGTCTTAAGACTCATTGGTTCCGATAGTTCGTACGAATATCGGTAGATGTCTTACGACTCATTGGTTCCGATAGTTCGTACGAATATCGGTAGATGTCTTACGACTCATTGGTTCCGATAGTTCGTACGAATATCGGTAGATGTCTTAAGACTCATTGGTTCCGATAGTTCGTACGAATATCGGTAGATGTCTTACGACTCATTGGTTCCGATAGTTCGTACGAATATCGGTAGATGTCTTACGACTCATTGGTTCCGATAGTTCGTACGAATATCGGTAGATGTCTTACGACTCATTGGTTCCGATAGTTCGTACGAATATCGGTAGATGTCTTAAGACTCATTGGTTCCGATAGTTCGTACGAATATCGGTAGATGTCTTAAGACTCATTGGTTCCGATAGTTCGTACGAATATCGGTAGATGTCTTACGACTCATTGGTTCCGATAGTTCGTACGAATATCGGTAGATGTCTTAAGACTCATTGGTTCCGATAGTTCGTACGAATATCGGTAGATGTCTTACGACTCATTGGTTCCGATAGTTCGTACGAATATCGGTAGATGGCTCTTAACCGTAGCAGTAAGACCGATATACGTATAGAATTCATCCTCATACATTGCGAACTGAGACGGTGCGCACTGTGCGGTATGAAAGAAACTTCATCCCACGCACACTCAAGCTGTGGAATGACCTCCCTGCTGCGGTTTTCCCAAGCGCCTACAATATGGGGTTCTTCAAGAGGGGCATCAGAGGGTTTCTTAGTGATCGGCAGCGCGAGTGTAACACCCCTGGTGTTGCATACGTCCATAGGCCACGGTAACCACTTGCTATCAGGTGGGCCGTGTATGCCACCTAATTGGTATATTAAAAAAAAATTGGATGGTTTCGAGCGAAGGTTCTGTGGCTTATTGGGCAGAGCGTTCACCCCGTAAGAGCAAGATCGTGGGTTCGAATCCCGCCTGAAACGATAAAAAAATTTCTATATCCTAATCGAGTATAAGAATATGCTCAAAGATTCCGTGACACACACACACACACACAGACGCGTACCTGCAGGTTGTCGGCGACGTACCGCTGCACGTCCCCCAGCGAGTCGTCGGCGTCGAAGTGCGCCGTGTGCGAGGCGCCGTCCGGCAGCTTGAACTGGATGCGGGCGCGCCCGCTGCTGTCACCCGGCGCTGACGGCAATGGGACTGTTATAATCTACGACATACTATTTTACGCCGCCGTACCTTTGTACGCCGCCATATATACGACTAAACATGTTGAACAAAAATTGTTGACCTAACATCTTGCCTGCTGCTTGACCTAACACATGTTTAAACAAATAAATATGATTTGATTATACTTTTTTTAATGTGCGCGGACTCCCCACGGATACCACCGGGGCCGGTGGGGGAGGTTATGTCGGACGTGCACCGACTAAAACGCACGCCGACTATATGGGCTACAGGTTACCGGAGGTAAGATTATCTGAAATATATCCCTCGCACCCTGGTTGGCCCAGGACCGTCTCTTATGAGACGGCCCTCTTCGGGTGTGGGGACCACAGAGTCCCCACCTCGTCCCCGGGTGTGGGGAGGTATTTTCTTAGGTGGCAGACAAGCACTAGGCCCACCTGATGGAAAGTAGTTACGGTGACCTATGAACGTGTGTAACACCAGTGGAGTCACATCCGTGCTGCCGACCCTGTAAGAACAAAGATTTTGTGTGCCATCAGTGCAGAACACAAAATCAGGACAAGCCTTTGGTCTTCCCACTGACAGCACAAAAACCTTCCAGTGAGCTCTGGCTACCCTACTCACCACCGGGAACACAACACGAGGTTATTATAGCCGTGGTATTCTGTAGAGTGGAGGTACTTCCCCAGTCGGACTGCTCAATTTGGACGGGTATACCGTCGTGTCCTACCTCCTCAAAAAACTATATATAGATATAATATATGCTTCTGCTAGGTGACAGGCGGCTCCACTCGTCACCCCCAGGCCCAGGACATACTGTACTGATTCATTTTGTTACTGTTTTTTTTGTACCACTTAGGTGGGCAGACAAGCGCACGGCCCACCTGATAGAAAGTGGCTACCGTGCCCCATGGACGCGTGTAACAGCAGGGGACTCACATTCGTGCTGCCGTCACCGAAACCATGTAATGCCTTTCTAGAAATTCAAATGTGTTTCCAGCGGTGAGTAAGGTAGCCAGAGCTCACTGGAGAATTTGTGCTGTCAGTGGGAAGACTAAAGGCTTGTCCTGCTTTGTCTTCTACTGACGGCACAGAAACTCTGTACTTACAGGGTCGGCAGCGCGACTGTGACTCCTCTGGTGCTACAAACGTCCATTGGTCATGGTAACCACTTTCCATCAGGTGGGCCGTGTGCTTGTCTGCCAAAACCACCAGCAATACTAAGAGAGTTTCACCACAGGACGCGTCAGCTAACAGCCGTACTGTATAGCTACTACAGTAGGTACGTACAGGCGGAAGGCGCGGCGGGTGCGGGGGCCGCGGGAGGCGCGGGAGGCAGAGGCAGGTCCCTCGCCCTCCTCTCGGCGCGGTCCTGCGCGATTTGCTCCAGGATGCGCTGCCGGGCCAGGTTGTTCTCCATCTTCTCGCGCTTACGTTCCTCCTGTAGTAAGATAAAATTTATATATAAAGCATACATATATAAAACCACGCCTTTATCTTCGGAGGGTTAGACAGAGGTGAATTAACACCCACATTTCACCAATCATTGTATTCAATTCCACGTAATAGGAGGTGAGACTGATTGCCGTCTTCCGGGCACTATTGTTGACTCGAGACCTTGTATCTGTGCCTGAGGCTAGGCTGTATAATATCTGTCTGATGTTAAACAGCCCTATCCCTTAGTCGCCTTGTACGACACCGCATGGGAAGAGATGGGGTGGTCCAAATTCTACTCTGCCGTTTATTTGATTTATTCATCTTAGAGCTTATGAGAGCTTCGTGGCTCGTATCTAAGTGATTTATCAGTAGATTATTTTGGGCGTCCTAAGACTAACCTAGCTAGCGTCGTTTAACCACACAATATGTTAGCCTACTCCGTTACCAGGTTACCACTCAGCCAGGAGCCTGTCTGGTTGGCAATAGGTAAACAATAATTTACTCCGAAGGGGTAGGCAGATGTGTATTAACATCTACATTTCACCAACTAAAATTTTCGGTCCATCACACCACATGGGAAGTGATGGGGTGGTCCAAATTCTACTCTGCCGGGAACCACACTTATATAATTATTATTAGCGTGTAAATTCAAATTGGAAAATGACAACAATCAGAGCGGGTCTTGAACTCGTATTGCCAGCTGAGTTACCTGAACCTATTATGCGTCGGTAGCTTAGTGTATCCTAGGCATTACACTACTGACGTGAATCCACTCCTCACACAAGCAATTTAGCTTGTATGAGGGGGGGGGGGGGGGGGGTTCTAATATTCTTAAAAAAAACAAGAGATAAATAAATCTCATCATCTTTCACAAGCACACGGCCCACCTGATGGAAAGTGGTTACCATGACCCACGAACGCGTGTAACACCAGTGGAGTCACACCCGTGCTGCCGACCCTGTAAGAACAGAGATTTTGTACCGTCAGTGTAGAGGACAAAGCAGGACAAGCCTTTGGTCGTCCCACTGACAGCACAAAAACTCTCCAGTGAGCTCTGGCTACCCTACTCACCGCCGGGAACACAACACGAAGTTATTATAACCGCGGTATTCTGTAGGGAAGAGGTACTTCCCAAGTCCGACTGCTTAATTGGGCGGATATACCGCCGTGTCCACCTCCTCAATCTGGGAGGGTTTAGCCTACTATTGCCACGTTAGCCAGACGGGTTGGCAAAGGGTTTGTTCTCGAGTTTTCCTTCTCTCAGGTTTTTCCGACCTCGGCAGAATATCGGCCAGGAGCCACAACTCCTCCCCTAAATTTAGGGAGGAGTTACCGCTTCTGTAGGCCAGGGTGCACCGCGTGGAGGTTTTCTAGCCCGCACTCGCAAGCGATATGATGCGATCATATTACTAACTAGAAACAAAAAACTGTACCGACCTGTATATGCTTGAGCTCCTGGTCTGCCTGCCAGCGTTTGAGTTCAGCCACTCCCTTCCCCTGCGACCGACGCTCTATCTCTTTCTGCTTCTCAGCCTAGAGAGAGAAGAAAAAAAAGCGTTTTATTAGACCTTCTTCCTATCGTCTCGGGTCCTTTAAGCAGGGCGTGAAAAAGCATCTGATGAGGCAGTCAAGCTGAGTGTGTCACCATTGTCATATGGTATATGTATGTAATGGTGACCCTCTTTTCTAAGACTGCCTTGAACTCACCATCAGGCGAGGCGAAGTCTAATTGACGTGTCCCACATAAAAAAAGGATACATCATTATTTTTTCTACAATTTTATTTGAGATATCGGTATGATGATATCAGTATGACTTCACCTCACCAGGCGGTAAGGTGCTGTAAGTGAAGTAAAAGCATCTATTTAAGATACATACATTATATAATGTTCACCGCGGTAGCCTAGTGGTATGGGTAATGGACTGATGAGATGAGGTCTCCGGTTCGATCCCAGGTTTTACCATGGCACACACCGATGACTTTTCGATGCTTTTCGAAGTTATGCGTGTATTTATCGCAGGTTTATAAGTGCCCGGTTAATGGCAATAGGCTCGCCACCTATTACATTGGGACCTAAATATAAACTGGCGAAATGTGGGTGCTAGCATCTCTGCCTACCCCTTTGGGGATATAGGCGTGAGTTTATGTTATGTTATATAATGTTCACGCCTGTAAATCGTCAAAAGTGTAAGCAGAAGTGTATTTGCACCCACATTTCGCAAACTGTATTTTCAGTCCCACGAATTAGGGGCGAACCTATAGACGAACGAGCATGTAGTCAACTAACACATCATTACAAATGCCAAGAAATACTGCAGCTACTGCCACCTGACCCCTCAACTTCGAAAGGAAAACCCACACGTCGTTTCGTCCATCACTCATTCGATGTACTAACCAACTTGCAGGTAAAGTTGTAAGCCAAACTTTAACTACACCTCTGCTCACCCCTTTTTTATCGTGTTAAATATCCCCCCGGATACTCTCCCTCCCCCACCAGAGCCATCCCTCGCACCCTGGCCGTCTCTGCTTACCCGTTAAAATCTTTTTACATAATTACCTCCTTCTCTTTGTCGGCTTTCTCCCTCCTCCTCGCGTCTATCAGCTCCTTGGCGCGTTCCATCTTCTCCTCCATATCGGTGGTACTCTCAGTGTCCATGGGAGTCTCCGTCTGTAACAGAAAATATCTTCAATGTACAAACATTTTATAGGAACAAAATATTTTATAGGAGGTTAGACACGGCGGTATTTCCGCCCAATTGAGCAGTCCGGCTGGGGAAGTACCTCCGCCCTACAGAATACCGTGGTTATAATAACTTCGTGTTGTGTTCCCAGCGGTGAGTAGGGTAGCCAGAGCTCATTGGAAAGTTTTTGTGATGTCAGTGGGAAGACTATAGGCTTGTCCTGATTGTTTCTTCTGCACTGACGGCTAACAAACTCTTTGTTCTAAGTTCTTACAGGGTCGGCAGCATGAGTGTGACTCCCCTGGCGATGTACACGTCCATACACCACGGTAACCACTTTTCATCAGGTGAGTCGTGTGCTTGTCTGCCTAAGTGGTATTAAAAAAAACTGCAACAAAATGAGTCCGTACAGTATGTTCCGGATCTGGGGGGGACGGGTGGAGCCGCCTGTCACCTAGCAGAAGCAGGTCGCGGGCGGCGCCTCCCCGGTAACTGACCTCATTAGGAGTGACGGGCGCCGGCGGAGTGGCTGTCTGCGAGGGTCCAGCTTCATCAGACTTGGGTCTGCGGACGCACACGTCGTCCTTACAGACCACTTCGTACTCCGGCGATGAGTCGGTCTTCGCCTGCTTTGCTGGTGGGGCAGAAGCATCTAGAAGATATGGAGCGTATTTACCATGTTGTATTGTTTTGAGTGGCCGATATTTCGGCGCTGTTGCAAACCGTGTTCCTCCGTGATCGTAGTGCTTGCAACAGCGCCGAAATTACGCGCTAACTTTAGTAAGTACTAATATAAAAAAAAACCCACAGAGTTTCTTGCCGGAGTCTTCTCAGGCCGGAGCTAAAGCGGTGGTCTAAACTAGTATTTCTAGGAGGTAGGACACGGCGGTATTTCCGCCCAATTGAGCAGTCCTACTGGGTAAGTACCTCCGCCCTACAGAACACCGCGGCTATAATAACTTCGTGTTGTGTTCCCAGCGGTGAGTAGGGTAGCCAGAGCTCAATGGAGAATTTGTTCTGTCAGTGGGAAGACTAAAGACTTGTCCTGCTTTGTCTTCTACATTGATGGCACAGAAACTCTAGTGCTTACAGGGTCAGCAGCGCGAGTGTGACTCCGTGGTGTTACATACGTTTATAGGCCATGGTAACCACTTTCCATCAGATGGGGTATAAAAAAAAATAGTCTGTCACATTTTACGATTTCGACGTTTTGTAAGTTCCGTTTCAATAGTCTATAGTTCTATTCAGAACAGATCATTTTTGACTTTGAATTTAAATGGGAACTGGATATATCAGTGGTAGAAACAAAACCAATTTTTAACGAATTCCATCGTGATTTTTATGGTGATTTTTGTTCGTTTGTTATCCTTGGTTTTAAATCAATGATGATTCGCGTAATTTTTATACAACTTAGGTGGCAGAGACGCATAAGGCTACCTTGTGGAAAGTGGTTACCGTAGCATATGGACGTGTGCAATACCAGGGGCGTTACACTCGCGTCACCGACCCAGTAAGAACCTCCTAATACCCTTCTTAAAGAACCCCATAGTGTGGTCGCTTAGTAAAACCACGGCAGAAAGTTCATTCCACAGCTTAAGCGTGCGAGGGATGAAGTTCCTATCATACCTAACTGTGCGTACTGTTCAAGTCGCAATGTGTGGGGGTGGATTCTCTGCCTGTGGCGAAAGGTACGATGATTGAATGTAGCTGTGGGCATCATGTCGAACAATTCGTCTGAACACACCATTGTACAGGCGGTAAAACACACACAGTGATGCAGTTTCTCCTGAAACTGAGCGGTTCCACACCGCTAGTGAGTACGGGATTGTCGACAGTCCTCAGCGCCCGCTTTTGCACCGAGTCGAAAGACAAGCTGGTAGCCCGGCAAAAGGTGACAGCAGTACTCCATGTGAGGTCTGACCAGTGACTTATAGAGTACAAGTCTTTGCCCCGCAGTGAAGTATTTCCATCCAATTGAGCAGTCCGACTGGGGAAGTACCTCCCGTCCTACAGAATACCGAGGCCATAGTAACCTAGTGTTGTGTTCCCGGGGGTGGGTAGGGTAGCTCACTGGAGGGTTTTTGTGCTGTCAGTGAGATGACCAAAAGCTTGTCATGTTTTGTCTTTTACACTGATGGCACAGAAACTCTCAATGCTTGCACAGGGTTGGCTAGACTACCATCGAGTTTTAGCAGAGGCGAAAGGCAAGACCAGCAGAAGTTTCACTCGGCAGCTTTGGCGAGCAACCAAAATGTGCGACTACTAGATGGCGCAAGCAGCTCACCAATTCTGCCAATGAACTCAAACTGGTCATGGCTATTGCCTTCTTACTGGACCTCGAGGCAGCATTCAATTTCCGCTTCACTTCAGCAAACGATGTTCGAATCCTTGTTGGCAAGAGCCGTGGTCCAAGCCTTGTAGGGAGATTGCTTGCGATATCTTCTTTAGATCTATCTTCCATCTTCAGAAAGTATCAAAAATATCGATAGCCTTACCCGCTCCTTCTTCAGCGGCCTTCTTTTCCACTTGTTTCTTGTCAGCCGCACTCTCGGCCGTTTCCTCCTTTCTCTCCTCAGCCCGGCGGGTGGTAGTCATCCTGGATTCCGTCTGGAGGAAGTTGACCGTCTGTTCCCTGGCGTGTTCCGCTGATGACGTCACGTGTTCAGCTGACGTCGAAGGCTGCATTGTTTTAACCTTGTCTGTGGAGTTTGAAATATCCGTTTCGGTCTCGTGTCTCCCCTGATATCGCCCCTAGGGGAGACATCAAGATTTTTTCAGTCCTGTTGTCTCCCCTAGAATGGGGAGACACCAGAATTTACTTTTAATATAACATTTTGATTTCTTTCTTCTTTTAAAAATAATTGTAACATACTCTATCATTTCTTTTGCTTCTATCCATCCAAGGAAGAAATCGCTGTTAGCGATAAGGCCCCCATTGTGAATTGTTATCTTATAAATTGGATATATAGATAGCTAGATAGACAGACGGAGGGATGTTCTGTGGATTCCCAAGCGACTCCAATATGGGGTTCTTCAAGAAGGGCATTAGAGGAAACCCACAAGGTCGACAGCACGAGTATGGCACTAGTATAGGTATTTAACCTATCATGGTCACTCACATTAGTATTAAAGCTATCGGATTGGATAATAAAATTGTAAAGTGCAACAGTGGGGATTTTTTATCTTTTTATTTAATTACACACACACTGACACTACCTTTACAAGGAAAACATAATGCGATAGTGCCGTTACCTAATAACCTAAATACCTAACAAACTAATTAACATACATACATACATACATATATTCACGCCTTTATCCCCGGAGGGTTAGGCAGAGGTAAATTAACACCCACATTTCACCAATAATTGCTATTCGGTCCCATGAGCCTATTGCCCTATTCCGAGCACTATAGTTGGCTCGAGCCATGCATCTGAGGCTGAGTCTGGGCTGTATATATCTGTCTGATGTTAAACAGCTCTATCCCTTAGTCGCCTTGTACGACACCGCATGGGAAGAGATGGGGTGGCCCAAATTCTACTCAACCGGGAACCACGGGGCAAACTAATTAATACAATCCCTTTACAACTTCACTACTGGGACGAAACTATCTTGATACTTTTTAATTTTAGTTTGTTTTTCATACATAGCAGTAGACATACGTAGAAATTATTTAGTGATATTGATTATTTTTTTATTCTCGAAAAATGACCACTTAATAATAATATAATGAACTGCTAAAGTGAAATATTCTTATGACAAATAGTTTTAAAGATATTTGATTCTGAAAATTAAATTTTTCGCGGCGCCAGACATGGCTCCATACAAAATCGTACATGCGAGTGACGTCACACGCCAGTCGCGCAAATGTGAGTGCAAGAGAATTTCGCATTTATAAAAAAAAAAAAAAAAAAAAAAATTTTATTGTGTCAATAAACATGGTTTACATAGATGGTATTTGAAGACTCCTTTTAAGCAAGAAGTGCCTGTGTTAGGAGCCTCCGCTCCTCCATTTCATAGGTTGTAACTATTAACACAATACAATGTTAAGCTAATCAATAAAGTTATAAAGTTTTAATTTTTCTTATTTCTTTGCTTACAATTTTCTTAAATTTATTTTGTTTATAATATTCCGTGTATAGGAATATGAGTAGGTATGTGTGAGCGTGAGCGTGTGCGTGTGCGTGTGTGTGTGTGTGTGTGTGTGTGTGTGTGTGAGTGTGTGTGTGTACGCGTGTGCCTGTATGTGTGTATGCGTGTTCGTGTGTGAGCGTGCATATGTGTATCTAAATAGTACGCTGTAAAAGTGTTTCCGTATCTTCATATGTCAGTAGCTTTATCCATTTCATTATACTCTGTTTACATTCATAGTACTTTTTTGAATAAATATTAAGCTCTTTGTTTATTGCATTATACAATTGAGCCGATCTCTTGTTAAACTGTATAGAAGCAAAGGTAGTTCTAGTTTTAGGCACTTGGACCACTTTATATGATCTTCTTTTAGAGTTATTCATGTTTGAGTCGTAAATTAAAGTCTTATGTTTTTTCATTATTGTCTGGGATATATATAATTTTCGGACAGAGAGCACATCACTGATTTGATAAAGTTTATCAGTAGGGAATCTCTTTATTTTAAAATACATTATTTTTAATAAAGCTCGTTGCGCTCTTTCCACTTTTATAATTTTTGTCTTTGCCGCTCCTCCCCATACAGGAATGCAATAGACCAGAACCGATTGCACAAGGGCTAAATATATTTGTGATAAAACATTTTTTGATGAGTTACCATTGTCACTTTTAATTCGCGGCAACACATGTCTTAAAGTCTTAAAAATCCAACTCAGCTTACGTACTCTAGCCGTCATTTGTTCCAGGTGAGGATACCAAGTTAATCTTTGGTCAATTACTATGCCTAGATATTTAATTTCTGTGACTTTATCGATACTTGGGCAGTTACAATTTCTACCGTTTGCATCGTTACATGAATGTATTTTAATTTTAAAGTCATAATTTGGTTGGGTACTATTATAAATACTGAAACATATGTATTTGGTTTTAGAAGTATTTAATGTGAGTAAGTTGGAATTTAACCATCCAGCAATACAGTTCAAACCTGCTTCAGCTTTACGTTGAACATCGACCCAGGACTTTCCGTGGAAAACTACAGCTGTATCATCGGCGTAACAAAATACTTCGGCACTCTTAATTTTCATATTGCAGAGGTCGTTTATGTATATCAAAAAGAGGGTAGGGCCCAATATACTACCTTGGGGCACGCCATGTGTTACCTCTACATCCTCACTTACAAAGCCACCTATTTTAGTCCTTTGTTTCCTGTCTGCTAGATAATTTTTAAAAACATTCAAGGCAGTACCTCTTATCCCGACCTGTTCCAATTTTCTTACAAGTTTAGGTATAGAGACGGTATCAAAGGCTTTTTTGAGATCCAAGAAGACAGTCAAGCATTTATGACCACTATCTAGACGTTCGGCTACTAAAGAACTTAGGGCAATGACTGCGTCTTCAGTAGATATGTTTTGTCTAAAACCAAATTGAGAGTTAGATATAATGTCAAACGCTTTTAAATAATTTTGTAGTCTAGTATTTAATAATTTTTCAATAATTTTAGCTATAGAACTCAAAAGAGATATTGGCCTATAGTTGTTGATATCGTCTCTATCGCCTCCCTTGCGAACCGGGATGATAATTGATTGTTTTAATGGAGCGGGGAAGACACCCTTTGAAAAACATAGGTTAGTAAGATGTGTTAGGATGGGAACAACATCATTGCTGACATATTTTAGAAATTTTGTTGAAATGTTATCGCAACCTGGAGCACTGTTAGGTTTTAAGCTATTTAACACTCCATTTATCTCTTTACAGTCTGTATCCAAAAGTACGAAAGAATTGAGTTGAGCCCAAGTTTTATCAGACCGATTAGAATCACTGCTTACGCTGGGCTGTATCTGTTGAGCTAATTGTGTGCCGATGTTAGCAAAATATTTATTAACATAGTTTGCTGATTCAATAGGGGTTGTCATAACACCTAATAGTTCGTTATTTTGACTTTTATCATTATTATTGTAAGTTATATCTTTAATATTTTTCCAGAGCAATTTATTATTTGTAATTGAATTTGATAACAGTTCCCTTTCATATTTTATTTTTATTTTTTTTATTAGGTGATTACAATAGTTTCTATACCGTGTGTATGTAATTTTTAATATAATATTATGAGGATCCTGTTGCAGCTTCTTTTGTAGTCTATTACGATTCTTTATACAGCGCAAGATGCCTTTGGTGATCCAAGGTTTAATTATGCGCTTATTGTTCGGAATGTTTACAGTTCTCGTACTAAACTTGAGTGAATCAGTGAGTTTTTGTATCAAAAGAGAGCACAATAAATTTGGATCATTACATCGCAATAATTCGTGAATTTTATTATCTTGCAGGTATTTTAGAGCCTGTACATAATCTATGGTTGTGGAAGTTTTTTGAGTAGGTTCTATGTATTTTATCTTGGATAATACTAATAATGTTGTGTAGTGATCAGTGATAGAAGTATGTAGAACAGCTATGGATGCAAATACCTTTTTCTTGTTTAATTTAAGCATGAAATGATCAAGACAATTTCTCTTTCTCGTAGGTAATATATGCCCAGGCAGAACACCATGCAAGGCGAGCATATCGATATATTTCACTCTATTTGTATACTCATAAGACGTTTCATCAATTTTTTTTAATATAGTGATATTTATGTCACCCGTTATTATAATACCTTTTTGTGAAGTTAATGTATTTAAATGTGTATCAAGCGAATTTATAAAACTCTCAGCGTTTTGGTTGGAAGGGGATCGGTAAATGCACAAGATTATATTATTAAGTACATCAAGTTGCAAACAGGACGCCCCGGACAATGTTATTTCTCTAACCTTCGCTTTTAATGTGTTTTTCACGTAGATAACTACTCCGTCATTTTGATTCAGTTGGCGGGTGGTAGTGAAAGAGTTATAACTTTTGAGTTGTGGAATAGGTTTATGAGTGTTTAATCTACATTCCGTTAGTATAACTATATCTGTTTCGAACAAGAGAGTAGATAATGTTGTTATTAAACTGTCAAAATTGCGGTATATACTCGCGATGTTCTGTGAGACAATAGTTAGATCATTAATTTTAACACTTATATGTTTCTTAAGCTCAGAACTATCACACTCGATAGTACGCGCAATTTCGATGTTGTCTATATCAGTCACTGTTTGTAGTATATCGGTCATAACGTTTGATAATTAATAGAATAATCGTTGTCCCGAGATAAGAACATACATACTGTACAGGTAAACGGAATAACAAAGCGTCAAGTGTCAATAACAAACTTGCATTGGTTACTGACGCCAAAAAAGAGCTATTGCGAGCGTGATGTATGTACGAGTACCATATATTATGTGATTGTGTAATTGTTGTGAGTTTTTGTTGTATGTGGTGTATTTTTGTGTTATGGGACTGACTAGTGTGTTCATGTGAGTCGTGTGTGTACTTGGCGTAGGGAGTGTTACAGTTAAGAATACTATATATCATCGGGCAAGTTACCTTTAGGTCACCTAATTTCACACAAAAATAATAAAAATGATAAAAACCTGAAGAATGATATTTCACAGCATGCGATGTGATGACAAGTAATTTTGTGACATAAGATACAGACAATATGTTTCCTCTATATTCCATCTCAATGCATAGATTATAGCCTGCTGCACCATTATATATCGCTAGTCATTTCATTGTAATAAGCTTATGTACCTGTTCCTCAGTTCTAATTGTAATGGTTGGTGAGTGCTCATCCTTCTTCACATAGACCCTGCCAAAAGCGGTCCAACAAAACTTATAGGATCCGGATTTGGTTAAGTCTCTGGCTAGGAAATGGAGACGAGACCCCTTCGCTGTCAAGTGGTCTGATAAGTATACGGGTATTTCTTCGTGGGTTTTAAAGCCTAGATGCTTGCAACAAAGTTTATTTTTATGCTTTATATTGAAGGCTTTAGTCATCTTCAGTACTTGTGATTTCAAAATTGTTGAGCCCGTTTCCACAACAATAGGTGCACTCTGGTTCTCCATATTCTTTCCCCGAACCCTGTAAATGTCCTTGATGTCTTGTTTGTTAATCCTGCAATCAATGGTTTCAGCAAGGGACATAGTCATTTGGATGAGGTCTTCCTGAGTTTCATTTATTTTCTTTGGAACATTCTTTATAACAAAGTTAGTTTTGCGATCACCGATTTGTATTTCTTCGATTTTGTTCTCCAAAACTGCCATGTACTTCCTATCCTCCTTGGCCTGACCATCTAGTTGGTTAATTTTCTGTTTGAATTCCTCGTTTTGCGCAGTTAAAAATGCAATTGAGTTCTCGATATTAAGGCTTGATTGTTTGATTAGTTCAAGAGTTGAGCTAATTTTTTTTGTCTCATTTTCTTGCTTGTTTGTGAAATTGGTAAACATTTTTCTCACCTCCTCCTTCAATTCCTCTAATTCGTATTCCAAGTCACCCCTGCGTCTTTTAGCTCTGACCATTGCATAGTTAGTAGGCGTCTTTTTATCACTACTCACCAGGTCAATTTCCGTATCCGAGAGTGAATTATTTTTCGATGCATCCATAACACTAACACAGTTGTGTCTGTTTTTGAGAGATATTAGCACTATAATAATTGTCAGTTCACTTATAGCCAAGTTTTTCGTAGTACAGGTCGAACAATATTACACCAAACAATGTTCTATCAAGGAACTGTCGCTCAATTGTCGCTCAGTCTCGCAGTAACGGTTGTTCGCCTCGTCACTATGCAGTATATTTCTTCGGAGGCAGTCCAATATTGGACACTATTTGCTTGATAATAGAAAATATTATAAGTAGTCCAAGTTAGTGCCGCCGCCGCTGCCTATAGACCGCGGTCCGCCGTGGGTCAGTTATTAATAACAGATTTGCAGGGTAGGAGCACAAAATACACAGTAAAATCCAATTGTTTTTTCCACTTTTAGGCGTAATTTGGTATTTTTTCCATGGATTTGAATACTTATTAATATAGCACAACACTGCAGCAAGACGATATGCACTTATTATACAATTGCTTTGGAGTTTAAACACTGTTTATCTATTTTTACAATGAGCGCGAATTAATAGTGACTGTGTCGTAGTGCAGGCCGGGGGGGAGGATTTATCTCGTTCTACGTTGCGTTTACACATGTATAATTCATAATAAAAGTAATTTGAAATGTAATGAGGATTCTAAAATGTTATAAATTAGAAGTGAATTTGATTGTTTATATTTTGACTTATTTTGGGAATTAAAAATAATGAAAAGTCAAAGTTTCAGTTTAGCTAAGCAATATTTTATTATGCAAGGCATACTTTTTCAGAACAAGCTAACATATTAAGAATACCACGGCTATAATAACCCCGTGTTGTGTTCCCGTCGGTGAGTAGGGTAGCCAGAGCTCACTGGAGAGTTTTTGTGCTGTCAGTGGGAAGACTAAAGGCTTGTCCTGCTTTGTCCTCTACACTGACGGTACAAAAACTCTGTTCTTACAGGGTCGGCAGCACGGATGTGACTCCACTGGTGTTACACGTACATAGGTCACGGTAACCACTTTCCATCAGGTGTGCTTGTCTGCCACCTAAGTTGTATAAAAAAGCAGTATTGGGAAGAATCGAAGACCTTGTCAAATAGCCTATTGGACCTCAGAACTGTAAAGATCCTTAACAGGACCCCGATTTTCTCTATTTATCAACCACTAACACTCAAACAACAGAAACTTCAAAATGTAATTTGGCTTTAGACCTTATTGTTAGTCAGTTAAAATATAAAATGTGTTTAACAGTACTTACGATGTTCTTCCAATATCCTATCTATCCTGGTGGCTAGGTTTGTGGGCTGAACACCCGCGCACACCACCTCCAAGGGGGTCCCGTTCCTTCCTATGAAGAAGAGCGATGGTACCGGGACGAATTGATCTGGTGTGATGGTTAAGAATGTATCAGATAATTCAATTGAGGAATTTTATGGCGAGGTGGTTATATTGAATTCATACATTCATACATACATACATATAAACACGAAGGCAGAATTAACACCCACATTTCACCGATCATTAAATTCTGTCCCAAGGAATAGGAGGTGAGCGTTCAGGCCTGGGGGTGACTGGCGGGGCCGCCTGTCACCCTGGCAGAAGCAGGCCGCGGCGGCGGCGCGCCTCGCGCTCATCCCCGTTTTCGGGGACGAGTTGGGAACTCTGCAGTCCCCACACCCGAGGAGAGGGCCGGATCGTGAGAGATGGCCCTGGGTCGGCCGGGGTTCGAGGGATATGCCTGTTAACCTCACCTTCGGCAATAATAATCAGTCTCCGCGCATGCGCACACCTGAGCGGTCGCGATCGTTGTAGATTTAAATAGTCAAAATGTCAGATAGTGTGAATACCCTTAAATGTGTAAACTGTAATATAGTTATATCCGAAGTGCTAGCATTTATTCAAAATAAACTTGATATAATAGACAATGAAAGTTTAGTAAGAATCTGTGTGTCGGCCTTTTCTGAGGAAGACATTGATATCGCAAAAAAGTTGTTGTTTGCGTCTGTAAAGACAAAAAGAAAGCAAATATCAAGACGGAAGCAGAAAAAAGAAAAGGATATTGATGATATGATAATGGTGCTCAAGACAACTGAACCAAATCAAATACCAATATTTGTTGCCTACAATCTGGAGAAATTGCCACCAATTTGTTTCGACCATGTCGATGTTACGAAGTTATTAAAAGACCTGTTATGTTTACGTGAAGAAATAAAAGAAATAAAATCTAATTATGTGACGAGAAGTGAATTAGATAGTAGGCGAAAAAGTGATGTAAATGTAGTAAATACTCCTATTTCGTTACTACATTCAAATATTAATGTGAGAAGAGGAGGGTACATGTTAGATAGTGGACCCATAGGTTTGTCACATGTTTCTGAGACGTCACCTAGTCAGAGTCACTCGCCTGTGCAGATGTCGCCGTCGTCGTCGCCGATCCAAACGAGATGCGAGTCTGCTGTGCAGGCTCGCTCAGTTGATCACAGCGTGATTGAAGCGAACAACTCGATGCGGTATCGTTCTCTCTGTCCCTCGAATACGGATACAAATTGTGCCGTCTCGCTCTCACGTGTGAACTCAACTTTGTTGGAAAGAAACGTTGCTGTCGCTGACAGGAATGACAATTCTGACACTTCTGTCAGTCCAAGTAAACAAAAACAACAAACTATGGCGGAGGTTGTAAGCAAAGGTGAATGGAAGATAAATAAAGAAATGGATGAGCAGTGGATTTATGTACAGAATAGAAAACATAGAAATCGTTTTGCCGGTAAGATGGGTACGGCTCAGTCGTCTTATACGGGAAGTTTCAAGGCAGCGGATTCAAGTGTTCCACTATTTATTTCAAATGTGGATAAACAGACGTCGGAATCAGACATCCGTGAATACATCAAAACCAAGACGGGAGTGTCGGTGGAAATGGAGAGGATCAGCATGAAAACTGAAAGACCCTACAACGCCTTCAAAGTATTTGTTTCGAGACACAGGCTGGATTCATTTTTGGATGATAGTCTTTGGCCGGAGGGTATTCGTTTCAGAAAATACATATTCTTTAAAAAGACTAACGAATCTGAACGTGTTGTAAACAAAAAACCGGTAAACAATGAATAATATAACGCTAGCCAGTTTCAATTGTAAAGGTGTGCATAGATCTATGGATAGTGTGAGAGATATATGTAAAAAGGCAGATATTGTGGCACTACAAGAGACCTGGATATGGCCACATGACCTAGCTGTCTTGGGGAACCTGGATGATAGTTTTGCCTACACTGGAAAGTCAGCCATTGATACCTCTGTGAAGGTGATAGCAGGTAGACCATATGGAGGAGTGGCACTATTGTGGAGAAAGACTTTATTTTCGTCGGTGTCTATTGTGAAGTGCAAAAGCGATCGTCTAGTAGCAATAGAGGTGGAATATGAGAACCGTTCCATGTTGTTGTTTTCTGTCTACACTCCCTTTGACGATGGCAAGAGTGAAAGTTTGGTTGCATTTACTGAATGCTTGGGTGAAATAGTGGCTGTGGTGGAGAGCTGCAACGTTGAATGTGTTGTGATAATGGGTGATTTTAATGCTCATCCGGGAACGCGATTCTTTTCTGAACTTATCTCGGTATGTAATGAACAGATTTGGTCCTGTATTGACTATGAGTTGCTTCCAGAGAACACACATACATTTGTTTGTCAAGCCAGTGGTTCATTGCGCTGGCTAGATCATTGCTTAATATCTAGTGCAGCCAAAAATTTAATTGCTAATGTGACTGTATCTTATGGGATGTATCCTTCAGATCATTATCCTGTTTTGTTTGAGTGCAATCTAACTAAGATAAATAAAAAACAACCTGTGCAAAATTTCATTAGTAATAAGATTAGATGGGGAGAAAGAAATGCTGAGCAAATCAAAAACTACAATGAATTTTGTAATAATAAATTAAATGCAATTAAATTACCAGAATGTTTAGAATGTTCTCAAAAAATGTGTAATAATGCTAATCACTTAATTGAAATTGATAAGTTGTACTCTGACATAATATCAGTTCTTCAGGAGGGTGCTGTATCTACCTATATTGGTGCAGACAATATCAAAAGACACAAATATATCACTGGCTGGAATAAATTTGTAAGCAGTGCTCATAGGGAGGCTCGATTGCACTATAAAAACTGGCTATGGCAGGGTGCACCAGCCGGTGGTGCATTGTTTGAGGCAATGTGTAGTTCCAGAAAAACTTTTAAATCAAAATTAAAATCTGTTCAAAACAATCAACAACAAATTAAATTAGATATTTTGGCAGATCATCACTCAAAAAAACAGTTTGCAAAATTTTGGAAAGCCACAAATAAATTAAATCTGAGGCCGAGCCTTCCTGTGAGTGTTGCGGGTCAAAATGACCCAAAAGGTATAGCCAATCTTTTTGTTCGACACTTTAAGGTCGAGTCACCTTTGAGGGCTGAGCAGAAGGTGGTTGATGTTCAGAGTGGAATGAGGGGTGATGAGTCTATAAGATTCACAGCTAAGCAAATTGCCACAGCAATAAATAAAATGACAAAAGGCAAATCGCCGGGCCATGATAACCTGAGTGTTGAACACCTAAAATATGCAGGGCATCAGTTATACAGTGTTCTTTCTTTGCTGCTTAATCTGTGTCTTAACCATCACTACCTGCCACGGGATCTCATGTACACTGTGGTAGTTCCTATTATCAAGGACAAGACAGGGGATGCCTCCGACATTTCTAACTACAGGCCAATTTCACTGGCCACAATAGTTGCCAAAGTCTTGGACAGTCTGCTTGATAAACAGCTGGCCGAACACATTGAACTCCATGATGCTCAATTTGGTTTCAGGCCAGGTTTGTCCACGGAGAGTGCAATTCTGTGTCTCAAGCAAACTGTTCAATATTATACGAGTAGAAAAACACCTGTATTTGCCTGTTTTCTGGATCTGTCGAAGGCATTCGATCTGGTATCCTACGAGGTACTGTGGAGTAAACTTCGGACAGATACAACGGTGCCAGATGATGTAGTGTCTTTGTTTCGATACTGGTATAATAACCAGGAAAATAGTGTAAGATGGGCTGAGGCCCGGTCTGATGTGTATGGGTTGGAGTGTGGAGTGAGGCAGGGAGGGCTAAGCTCCCCCCGTCTGTTCAACTTATACATAAACCGTTTGATCGGTGAGCTCAGCAGCGCACGTGTCGGTTGTCACATTGATGGGGTTAGCATGAACAATGTGAGTTATGCTGACGACATGGCGCTGCTGAGTCCATCGATTGGCGGCCTCAGGAAGCTAATAGCCTTGTGTGAAGCATATGCTGTTTCTCATGGGCTCAAGTATAATGTAAAGAAAAGTGAGCTCCTTATGTTTAGGTCAGGTCCACTAAAGCATACAGATGTGCCGGAGGTCTTGCTTGGTGGAGTTAGATTGAACTGGGTAAAGTCTTTCAAGTACTTGGGCCACTGGGTCACGGACGGGCTCAGGGATGATTTAGACGTTGAAAGGGAGCGTAGGTCGCTGGCTATCAGGTGTAACATGGTTGTCCGGAGGTTTGCACGTTGTTCGAACACAGTCAAAGTGACTCTCTTTAAAGCCTTCTGCACGTCCTTCTACACGTGCAGCTTGTGGATGTGTTACACTCTACGGGCATATAACGACCTGCGCATTCAGTATAATAACGCATTCAGGATGCTGTTGGGGCTGTCTCGGAGATGCAGTGCATCAGGAATGTTTGCAGAGGCCCGCACAGACGATTTCTATGCTATTATTAGAAAGCGTTCGGCCTCTGCCTTGGCACGACTCCGCCGCAGCTCCAACGGTCTCCTGAGTGTGTTTAAGGATAGATGGGACTCCCCCTTGTTACAACACTGGATGACACTCCACACGTGCCACAGATAGTGGAGTGTTGTTATTCATTTGTATTTATTACTAACATTAGTTCTTAAGTTAAATTGTTACTAACACTATGGATCGATGGTCTGACAATAAATGAATTTTAATTTTAATTTTAATTTAATAAAAAACGACCCACAGGCGGCGTGCGTTTTGGTCGGTTCGAGTCCGACATAACCTCTCCCACCGGCTCCGGTGGGGTGGATGTATCCGTGGGGATTTTGCGCACGTAAAAAAAAGGGGGGTGAGCGTTTTGCCGTCTTCCAAACACTATTGTTGACTCAAGTCATTCTGCTGTCATGTCATGTGCTGAGTCTGGGCTATATATATCTGTCTAATGTTAAACAGCCCTATCCCTTAGTCGCCTTGTACGACACCGCATGGTAAGAGATGGATGGTCCAAATTCTACTCTGCCGGGAACCACGCATTATTTTGAACTGAAACCGACTAAAGCCGCCCATCGTCTTTGGTCTCAAATGCCGAGGTTTAAGGTATCCCAGTTAGGCGTTTTCCTCGCACACTGGCTGACCCTAGGCAAAGTCAGTTTTGAAATAGAGGTTTCAGGTGTGGAACAATGGCGTCCCAATTCACATAAGCGACCTAAAAATATTACTGGGGAATGGATTTATATTTCATCTATTTTTACTAGGACACGACAATTATTTTTTTTTGAGGAAGCAGAACACGACGTTTTTTCCCTCCAATTGAGCAGTCCGACTGGGCAAGTACCTCCGACCTACAGAATACTGCGGCCATAATAACCTCGTGTTGAGTTCCCGGTGGAGAGTTTGATGGCCAGAGATCAAGAGTTTGTTAGCTGTCAATGGGAAGACCAGAAGCTTGTCCTGCTATGTCTTTTACACTGACGGCACAGAAACTCTCTGTGATTACAGGGTTGGCAGCGCAAGTGTGAATCCTTTGATTTTGCACACGTCCATAGGCCATGGCAAGCACTTTCCATCATGTCTGCCACCTAAGCAGTAGTGGTATAAAAAAATTAGACTTCGCCTTGCCTGATGTTAAGTTGAAGGCAAAGTCTCAGAAAAGAGGGTCACCATTACTTACACATACCATGTGACAACGGTGACGGCCTCATCATATGCTTTTTCACGCCCCGCTTAAAGGACCCGGGACTGTAGTCCAAAATACCATTTATTAAAGGATACAGATCTGCGCGAAGTGAGTGTAGTTAGAGGAGCCACTCTTCAGCTTCACAGCCAAGAAGTTGTCCTGGTCGGAGAGGCGAGTCACGACCGCTGTGTCGTCGATGGTCGTCGCCATCTCCAGGGAGAGGTCGTTTTCGCCTGAAAGGAAAAGATAATAAAAAGAAATTAATATTTAAGGAGGTAGGACACGGCGGTATTTCCGCCCAATTGAGCAGTCCGTCTGGGGAAGTACCTCCATCCTACAGAATACCGCGGCTATAATAACTTCGTGTTGTGTTCCCAGCGGTGAGTAGGGTAGCCAGAGCTCACTGGAGAATTTGTGCTGTCAGTGGGGAGACTAAAGGCTTGTCCTGCTTTGTATTCCACTGACGGCACAGAAACTTTGTACTTACAGGGTTGGCAGCGCGACTGTGACTCATCTGGTGTTACAAACGTCCATAGGCCACGGTAACCACTTTCCATCAGGTGGGCCGTGAGCTTGTCTGCCAACTAAGTGGTATAAAATAAATATAATATTAAGCTACATAAACCGTAATATATTTTGAATGTGTTGGCTTAGAAGTTTGATTTTTGCACAATTTAAGATGTTATAGACATGAGCCGCGGTAGCAAAGTGGTATGGGTAATGGACTGCTGAGACGAGGTTTCGGGTTCGATCCCAGGTTTTACCATAGCACACACCAATGACTTCTCGATGCTTTTCGAAGTTATGTGTGTATTTAACGCAGGTTTACAATTGCCCGGTTAATGGCAATAGGCTTGCCACTTATTTAAATGGGATTTATACATAAACTGGCGAAATGTGGGTGCTGTAGCACCTCTGCCTACCCCTTCAGGGATATAGGCGTGAGTTTATGTTATGTTATAGACTTGAGTATGTGGTATGTTGATACCTACACGCATTCTTGAGAAAAAGGTGTTGACATACAGACAGACAGACAAACACACGGACAACGAAGTGATTCTATAAAGGTTACGATTTTTTCTTTTTGAGATACGGAACCCCAAAAATAAAAACCCAACTGCTGTCTAAAACATCAGGACAAGATTGATAGCTGGCGGTAAAATTATTGGGTACCGCCTGCTATTAGACTTGTTTCGATGACAACGGTATTTCCGTCCCAATTGAGCAGTCCGACTGGGGAAGTACCTCCAACCTACAGAATACCGCGGCTATAATAACCTCGTGTTGTGTTCCCGGCGGCGAATAGGGTAACCAGAGCTCACTGGAGAGTTTGTACTGTCAGTGGGAAGACCAAAGGCTTGTGCTGATTTTGTGTTCTGCACTGACGGCACAGAAAGTGTGACTCCCCTGGTGTTACACACGTTCATAGGTCACGGTAACCACTTTCCATCAGGTGGGCCGTGTGCTTGTCTGCCACTTAATTTGTATATAAAAAAAATCTACTAGTCAATTTTCCACAAAGGAACTAAGTACTTAATCTTTATCTACTAGTAATTTCCGTGATTAGTAACATAACATAAACTCACACCTATATCCCCGAAGAGGTAGGCAGAGGTGCTAGCACCCACATTTCGCCAGTTCATGTTTAGGTTCCAATGTAACGAGCCTATTGCCATTAAACGGGCACTTATAAACCTGCGATAAATACACACATAACTTCGAAAAGCATCGAAAAGTCATTGATGTGTGCCATGGTAAAACCTGGGATCGAACTCGAGACCTCGTCTCAGCAGTCCATTACCCATACCACAAGGCTACCATTATTAGTAATCTTTTAAATGAAAATAAAAACATAAAAATTTTGACTCTGCAATACACCATTAAAAAGATCAAGGTGCTGTCAGCTCTATAAAGATACGCTTCATGGCAAAACGCCAAGTTTATAGTGTGTAGTTAGTGACAAACGGACAGGTGTCGTAAATATGTTTGTATTTATGCAAGTGTGGTGATTCATTCATTTAGAAAGTCTTAAAAATATAAATATGAGGAATCATTGAGTCATTTGAGCAAAAAATATTTGAATCTCAAATGTATATTTAGGGAAAATCGGAATGAAATTTTTATAGGAGGTAGGACACGGCGGTATTTCCGCCCAATTGAGCAGTCCGACTGGGGAAGTACCTCCGCTCTATAGAATACCGTCGTTATAATAACTTCGTGTTGTGTTCCCAGCGGTGAGTAGGGTGGCCAGAGCTCACTGGAGAATTTGTGCTGTCAGTGGGAAGACTAAAGACTTGTCCTGCTTTGTCCTCTACACTGACGGCACAGAAACTCTGTGCTTACATGGTCGGCAGCGCGAGTTTGACTTCTCTGGTGTTACACACGTACATAGGCCACAGTAACCACTTTCCATCAGGTGGGCCGTGCGCTTGTCTGCCATCTAAGTAGTATAAAAAAGGGGGATGTTACATTTGAACCAGATTGGTATGATGACCCATGATAAACATAGCTTGTATTATGGAATCTAGAATACAGATAAACATAGTTAATTTTTTGTTTTGTAAATACATATATACATATTATACATAGAAACACTCAGACCAATGCAAATACCCATATTTGAACCCTCGATCAGTGCAAATATATACAAATATTTGCATTGAGCGGGGATAGAACCCGCGCCTCCTGCGTGGCAGTCGCGTTCACTACCGCCATGCCACAGATTTTACAGAAATTAAGAAGGCAAGAGCAGTACAGTTAGTTTATTTCATCTAATTTATGAATATACAAGATTTTATCTACACCAATATTATAAAGTTGAAAAGCATACATAAATATATATATATATATGTATATATATATATACTTATGCTTGACATTGTAGGAAGTTTACATGAATATCACTCATTGCAATAAAAAAAATAATAGAGGAGGTAGGACACGGCGGTATTTCCGCCCAATTGAGCAGTCCGAATGGAGAAGTACCTCCGCCCTACAGATTACCGCGGCTATAATAACTTCGTGTTGTGTTCCCTGCGGTGAGTAGGGTAGCCAGAGCTCACTCGAGAGTTTTTTGCCGTCAGAAGGATGACCAAAGGCTTGTCTTGCTTTGTCCTCTACACTGACGGCCCAAAATCTCTGTTCTTACAGAGTCGGCAGCACGAATGTGACTCCACTGGTGTTACACACGTTCATAGGTTATGGTAACCATTTTCCATCAGTTGGGCCGTGTGCTTGTCTGCCACCTAAGTTGTATAAAAAAAAACACCTTTTGACAGATTCTATCCCATTTTTTTGTAATTCATTATACTTAGTCATGTTTAGAATACTATTCAGTAGCTATGGTTGCTGGATGACAGGGTGACTAAAGGTGGTAGTTCTCATATAACTCAGAGTGCTCAATGTACAAAGTGATTCTATTTGTACATTTCTTGTATATATTATATTAGTATACAGTGAAAGGAATTTTATTTAGCTTAAATCACATAATATTTTAAGCTTACAACTTAAGCTTCGTCCTCTTCCTCATTGTATTTGATAGTATTCACTGTGCTTTTGCTTCAGCTTTTTAGCAAGCTTGCAATTGATAATAAAATATGTTTTTTTTTATACCACTTAGTTGGCAGACAAGCACACGGCCCACCTGATGGGAAGCGGTTACCGTGGCCTATGGACGTATGCAACATCAGGGGTGTCACATTCGTGGGAAGACATTTTGCCAAACACAGTTGTCCAAACAAAGTGGTATCAGTATCATGGAATACAATATTATTGTAATCTTTTGTACAGTTCTAAGTTAGCAGAGAAATAGACAGACATATAAAAGTTGTATTGTATGATGAATCATTCTTAACAATGTTGATTCTCGCAGTATGAGAATTTCTTGGATTCAAATATTCTATTTAGTAACTGGAATAGGGATGTGTCCTATTTTTTATTATTATCCTAAACTGTACATTTTACAATATTATGTACTGTAAAAGTGAACCTTCTTATGAAAAATAGATTTAAAGATATTTTATTTTAAAAATTTAATTTCTCGAGCCGCCCGAAAACAGTCCATACAAAATCGTGGCACGTGGTGACGTCAGTGAAAATGTATGGAGTGCGAGAGAATATCGCATTTATTTCAGTCTACGTTACGTTTACACGTATACAGTGCGTAATAAGATTGATTTGAAATTTAATAAGGAATCTAAAAAGTTGTAAATTATGCTTTATTTCAATTGTTTATATTTTGACCTATTTTGGGAATTTAAAATAATGAAAAGTCATAGTTTCAGTTTAGTTATGCAATATCATACTTTACTTTGCATATTTTTAGATAAAATACTAAGACATTAAGTAGTATTGGTAAGTATTTGATGACTCAGGAAACTACCCTATTAAATTAATACCATAGAGTTCCCTTATTAAATGTACTATACACAATATTACTGTAATATATAAGCCATATTTGATAAATAAACCAAACAGACTATTGTCTTAACGGTAACCTTGTAATCACAGCTATGATGTCAAAATACCTGTAATAGCTGCCTAACCTCTAAGTTTGACATAATCTGACCTATATAACAATAAAGTTTCACTAAAACTGCTTTTATATCTATGTGATGCTATAAATGTGTTTAAGTATACAAATAAAAAATTATAAACAAAATACCTTCGACAAATACGACGAAAATTGCATTTTTTTGCTTGGACAAATTTACCGCCTCGGCGATGCTGCCCCCGAACCAATGCATCGTTATCACAGCTGCTGCAAGTTTTCTAGCTCAGTTATAAGCTGGTTTTGTTTATTTGTTCTATTTAAGACGATGCCACAATGTTTAGTTTTGAACAAAAATATTACGCCGACATGACACAACAAATTTTGACAGCTGACGTGTTTATTTTTGTTCTTTTTTCTCAGGATTATGTCTGTGTTCAGAAACTACGATATATTCCCGTTTTTGGTAAACGTTTTTAAACTCTTCAGCTCTTTCTCGTCATCAATTTGGTAGAAACAATTATATTATTTGTTATAAAATTTTATAAAAAATATATATATTTTCGACTTTGAATTAAAATACATAGTAAATAATTTTTATTGGAAGCTTTTATGTGTAACTTCTGAACATAAATTTGTAAATGACTAATAACCTGACCAAAATGAAAAGTAACATGAAAAGTTAACACTTGTAAAGGATTCATGGTAGATATAAAAAGGTAAGGTTATATTTAGAATGAGAAGAATGATTTATGCGATTGTCTATGATTCATTTCATGTGACCTTGGAAATTACTACTCGATAATAGATGGCCTTAAATGCACAGCAGATATTACAAGTAAAATATAGTTCTACTCGATAATAGATGTCTCTACAGTATGACGATACTTGAGTCATATTGTTACTTAAGAACATCCGTGACGAGGACTAGGGCCACTTTGCGTTAAGTCTCGGATTTGATTTTTATACCACTTAGGTGGTAGACAAGCACATGGTTCACCTGATAGGCTGTGGCTGTGGCAGATATTTTCGATATTTTAAAATAATTTCTAATCGTGTTAGCCCTGTGAGGAATAAGTACAATGCAACGTAATTATTTTTCTCAGGTTAGGGGGGACAGATAAGCAGTCACTTCCGTAATAGCCAAAATAAATACCGTAATAGCCAAACAACTAATTTGATTTGCAATAATTACAAAAAGTAGGTGTCAATTATGTTTAGCCTCAATCTAGAACCCATGACACAGGGTAGTTTTACTAGAGTACCTATGTACATTGAGTCTAGCTAGATAGACTAGATCCTAGAATATTAACAGAGGTAGGACAGAACGGCATTCCCGTGCCAATTGAGCAGACCGACTGGGAAAGTACCGCCGACCTACAAAATAATAACCTCGTGTTGTGGGTAGGGTAGTCAGATCTAGAGTTTTTGTGCTTTCAATGGGAAAGCAAAAGGCTTGTCCTGCTTTGTCTTCTGCTGTGACAGCACAGAAATTATTTGTATTTACAGGGTCGGCAGCGTGAGTGTGAAGGCTCCGGTGTTGTACACGTCCATTGGCCACGGTAACCACTTCCCATTAGGTGGGCCGTGTGCTTATCTGCCACCGAAGTTGTATTAAAAATATTTATTTATATAGAAAGAAAGAAAGAAAATACATTTATTGCAAAACACAACGCACATTACATATACTTATATATCTACATAAGTTAGAATAAAAGACAGAATTAAAAAATAAAATAGAAATAAAAACACAAAAAACATAAAACTCAAAGAGCTCATACCCGCCTCAATTTGTTATCTATGGTTGCGTACATACGTACATGGACATATAATAATAATAAAGCTTATTTATTCCATGCAAAACAAAATATGACAAATAATTAACTAAAAAATAAAAGCGTTATACATTTAACATTTAACAATCGAAATAAGATTTTTTTTTTATTTGACATGTACATACATATAATCACGCTTTTATCCCCGGAGGATTAGGCAGAGGAGAATTAACACTCACATTTACCAATAATAATTGTATTCAGTCCCACGTAATAGGGGCATGCATCTGAAGCTGAGTCTGGTCTGTTCATATCTGTCTGGTGTTAAACAGCCATATCCCTTAGTCGCCTTGTACGACACCGCATGGGAGGAGATGGGGTGGTCCAAATTCTACTCTGCCGGGAACCACGCGTCAATAGAACGTATAACTGCTAAGTAGAATGAATGTGGAATGAATCGCTAAAGGAAGTAGGACACGGCGGTATTTCCGCCCGATTGAGCAGTCCGACTGGGGAAGTACCTCCGCCCTACAGAATACCGCGGTTATAATAACTTCGTGTTGTGTTCCCAGCGGTGAGTAGGGTAGCCAGAGCTCACTGGAGAATTTGTGCCGTCAGTGGGAAGACTAAAGGCTTGTCCTGATTTGTCTTCTACTGACGGCACAGAAACTCTGTACTTACAGGGTTGGCAGCGCGACTGTGACTCCTCTGGTGTTACAGACGTCCATAGGCCACGGTAACTACTTTCCATCAGGTGGGCCGTGTGCTTGTCAGCCAACTAAGTGGTATAAAAAAAAAATCGCAGTTCCGATTTTTCGTGAACTGCGATTCTCGTAGCTCGTACCTATCTAAGTGATTTATCAGTAGATTACTTTGGGCATCCTAAAACTAACCTAGCTAGCGTCGTTTAACCACACAATATGTTAGCCTACTCCGTTACCAGGTTACCACTCAGCCCCAGGTTACCACTCAGCCAGGAGCCTGTCTGGTTGGCAGTAGGTAAACAATAATTTCCTCCGAAGGGGTAGGCAGACGTGTATTAACATCTACATTTCACCAACTATAATTTTCGGTTCCACGGAAAGGGGAGTGAGCCTTTTGCCGTAAATCTGGCACTTTTTTTTATATAAGACAGGTCAATTAAACTTCGCCGCCTGATGGTAAGCTGAAAAGCTGTCTTAGAAAAGAGGGTCACCATTACTTACATATACCATGTGACAATGGTGGCACTCAGTATGACGGCCTCATCATATGCTTTTTCATGCCCCGCTAAAGGACCCGGGACTGTAGGAAGAAGGAAACACGTGAGCTGGTAACGATATCCAGGCCTTAATGGTGCAACTAAGGAAAGAGTCTCTGAACCGCTTGGTTCTTGATCGGATATTCTGCACTGTGTGCGGGTGACATCTAAGTCCTGCACGTGTTGTCCTGTATAGGAAAGGGGAGGGTGGGACTAATTGGAAGAGCTCATCAGAACATTCGCCATGGTACAGACGGTAAAATACTGCCAAGGACGCAACGTCTCTACTTTATCATCAGCTGTATGTTTACTGTTGGGTGGAGATCAGTCCTATCTCATAATAATACGTTAACAACCTGTCAATGTCAGGACAAACACAACACATAAGTACATACACACACACTCACACCACACACAAAAAAAACACAAAATTAAAAACATAACTGTCAGCACATCTAATTAGAAATCCTGTCACTATTTATAACTGGCAAGAAAGCAATTAAACAATTTGTTTTCGACACTGGCTACACGCTCCAGCGCCCGCAGTTTATTGCTGTGGCAACATTTTACTTACAAGTGAGAATAACGACTCGAAAACTCAATGAATCGTGAAATGGTATGTTTGCGCGACTTGCTTTGCCTCTGTAGCTATTATTGGAGATATACACAGATATATTATATCAGGGATAAGGCATACAAACATATATTCACGCATGTAAATCCTTGAAGGGGTAGGCAGAGATGTATTAACACTTACATTTCGCCAATTACGCACGCGCTCATAGGCCACAGTAACCATTTTCGATCAGATGTACACGGCTCATTTTGTCTTGTCAGCTTGTCTGCCACCATAGACCACGGTAACCATTTTCCATCAGGTGGGTCGTGTGCTTGTCTGCCACATAAGTGGTATAAAAAATATGATTTTTGATTCCACATAGTAGGTAGTGAGCCTATTACTGCCAAGCGTGCACTTTGTCATGGTCTGTATGTTAGCTGTCGGGTTGAGAAAAGCCCTATCCTTTAGTCTTCTTCTACGACACCCACGGGACTAGATGGCGTTGCCGTATTCTACCTTACGGGGACCTCGTGCGAATACCTTCGAGGCCCTGTATCAGATGATTAAAAAAACTCTTTTATATAATCTTCATTTCATGTTTGATGTTATATTATGGACTAGCTGTACCCGCGACTGCGTCTGTGGAGACTCAAGTCCCAATTTTCCTTTATATTTTATACCACTTAGTTGGCAGACAAGCGCACGGTCCACCTGACGGAAAGAGGTTACCGTGGCCTATGGACGTGTGTAACATCAGAGAATCCACACTCGCGCTGCCAACCCTGTAAGCTCAGGGTCTCTGTGCCGTCAGTTTAGAGGACAAAGCAGGATAAGCCTTTAGTCATCCCACTGACAGCACAAATTCTCCAGTGAGCTCTGGCTACCCTACTCACCGCTGGGAACACAACACGAAGTTATTATAACCGCGTGATTCTGTAGGGCGGCGGTTCCCCAGTATAACCTCCCCCACCGGCCGCGGTGGTAGGGGTATCCGTAAAAAGGTATATGTATCTACTTGTAGACTTTATTCACCAAAATCTGACTAACCCCTAATCCTACAGAGGAAACAAATAAAGCTACATACATACAAGCATGCACAAAACATTACCCTCGTTTCCGCAATCGGATGATAAGACTTAGCCTTCAACTGCTGCGTGGTTGTGAACACATTTCACATCTGCAATACACGAGTTCTGTGGCCGGACAGCTGTTTCACCGCAATGTCTGAGCACAGTTTTATTGTTCAAGAGTTCTGCACGCTGTACTTAGTGATTTAAGAGCTTTGTTTCATTTATATGAGTGCTCTGTTCACACATAGTAGTTTAGTGTGATACAAGACGGTGTGGAAGGCGGACGTGTCACTTTGAGATTTATTTAATATTGCATGCTCTAGTTTTTCTGAAAATTATACTTTAATAATTAAAGTCTTAGAGTTATATAAGCCCCAGAGCTTGTGTGAGTCCAAATGACGCGCTCATTTACGCACGCAAGCAAATTCTTGATGAGATTGTTTTCACAGAAGTTTTTTTTTATACCACTTGGTTGGTAGACAAACACGGCCCACCTGATGGAAAGTGGTTACCTTGGCCTATGGACGTGTGCAACACCAAGGGAGTCACACTCACGCTGCCAACCCTGTAAGCACAAGAGTTTCTGTGCTTTCAGTGGAAAAGACAAAGCAGAACAAGCTTTTGGTCTTCCCACTGACAATACAAAAACTCTACCGTGAACTCTGGCTACCCTACTCACCGCCGGGAACACAACGCGTGGTTATTATGGCTGCGGTATTCTGTAGGGCGGAGGTACTTCCCTAGTCGGACTGCTCAATTGGACGGAAATACCGTCATGTCCTACCTCCTTTTAAAGTAAAAGGTAAAAGAAACCGTGTAAGCAATATCATCGAGCATTGAGAATCATCGGATTTTAGGGTAAGAGATTTTCTTACTTTTGCTGACAAGGGAGAGGTGGGGTTAAATAATTGTAATAAATCTGCTTACGTAATACTTGATCAACTATATATTTAAACTGATCCCAATATTTCGATTATTTTCCAGCAGCTCCCGTCACCAACCAATATTGGTTGCATCTCCCACCCCTCCCCAAACAGGAAACCATTTAATAAAAACTGCTGACAACCCTAATACTAAAGAAACGAAATCGCTCGTTAAGCTTTAACGACTTCGTTAATTTGTAACACAACACCAAATTAGATTCGAACAAGTCATAAATATACCAGAGACAAATAGATCGATTGTTAGCTGTCAACTGTCATATGTCACGCTAACTGTCAGGCATTTTAATTTGAATTCTTTGTGACAGTTTGGTTAGTATGGTACTTTGAGATGGTGATGGGCAGGATTTTCTGGAATTTGTCTGATTGTATGCGTGTCAGCGGTGGCTTGGTAGGAACGAGTGCAACGCGTGTAGACTTATAAAGAGTGAAGAATATTCATTTTGTACATTCGTACTTTGCTTTGTTGCGGAGGCGAGGGGTCCATATAACCCGATTCTTGCCGGCTTGCTCTACTAAGAGAAGCTGTGCTATATATGTTTTAATTTATACTTTCATAAATTAATAATTTAGACTTCCATAATTCGAAATTCTATAACCAAAATTGAGTTGCATTACATTTACTATAAAAACATAAGTTTAAAACTAAAACCCGACTCAATCTATCAAGAATAGCCGTGGTCGTATGCCATTTTTCACTAGAATGTCGTTTTGTTAGACTATGTGGCATACGACCACGGCCATCCTTGATACTTTTTCAGTAGTCAGGTTTTAAACTTATTTGTTTATTGATATTATTTTGGGGCAAGCAATAGGTATTTATTTATTTTTTTATTTTTTTTTATATAGGACACGTCAATTGGACTTCGCCTTGCCTGATGGTAAGCTGAAGGCAAAGTCCCAGAAAAGAGGGTCACCATTACTTACACATACCGTGTGACAATGGTGACACTCAGCTTGACGGCCTCATCATATGCTTTTTCACGCCCCGCTTAAAGGACCCGGGACTGTAGGAAGAAGGAAACACGTGAGCTGGTAATGAATTCCAGGCCTTAATGGTGCGACAGAGGAAAGAGTCTCCGAACCGCTTGGTTCTTGATCGGATGTTTTGCACCGTGTGCGGATGACATCTAAGACCTGCACGCGTTGTCCTGTGTAGGAAAGGGGAGGGTGGGACTAATTGGAAGAGCTCATCAGAACACTCCCCATGGTACAAACGGTAAAATACAGCCATGGACGCAACATCTCTACGCAGCTGTAAAGGTTCTAGGGTGTTCGTGATCTCGGGATTCCCAATGATGCGGACCGCACGTCGCTGCAACCTGTCGAGAGCATCTAGTAAGTACTTTGCTGAACCATCCCAGAGATGCGAGCAGTACTCCACACAGGAGCGAATTTGTGTCTTGTATAGAAGACACCGCTGCTCCGGCGTGAAAAACCGTCTCACTCTGTTCAGGACTCCGAGTTTTCGTGAGGCTGTTTTGATGATACTTTCGATGTAGTTTTTGTTATTCAGGTTGCAGCGAACATCCATACCTAGGATATTGAGATTGTCCTGCAGTGGCAGTGGCGTGCTCTGAAGAGTGGGGAGGGGAAGGAAAGAAGATACTTTTGCTGTAAACGCACATGCCTGCGTCTTCTTGGCATTGAACTCAACCAGGTTCTCAGAGCCCCATTGAGAAATGTGATTCAGGATCCCGTCAAGCTCAGTGACAAGAAGCTGCCTTTTCTCCGCGATATCCGACTGCTTGGCCGCAGGATGTCCATGATAACTCCCATGCAAAGTGCTATCGTCTGCATAACAATGAACATTGCCGGTAGACAGCATGTCGTTGATATGCAGAAGAAAGAGAGTGGGTGATAAGACGGACCCCTGGGGCACGCCAGCATTAACCTGCAGAAACTCCGAAGCTCGTCCGTCACAAAGGACGCGAATACGGCGCCCCTGCAGGAAGCTAGCAACCCAGTTGCACAGCCTAGAAGGCAGACCAAAGGCAGGTAGCTTGGAAAGAAGCGATTTGTGCCAGACTCTATCGAAAGCTTTGGCGATGTCAAGACTAATTGCCAGTGACTCGCCGTGCTTGTCCATAGCCTCACCCCAAAGATGGGTAACGTATGCTAGAAGATCACCCGTTGACCGTTTCGGTCTGAAGCCATATTGCCGGTCATTAATTAAGGAGTGATCCTCTAGGTGCCGCATGAGCTGTTTGTTGATTATGTGCTCGAACACTTTGCACAGCACTGAGGTGACGGCTATGGGTCGATAGTTGGCTGGCTCCGAGCGATCCCCCTTCTTGGGAATCGGCTGAACATTCGCCTCTTTCCAAGGCAAAGGCACTGTACCCGAACTGTAGGATAGCCGGTACAGGCGCGTAAGCATTGGAGACAACTCCGCTGCACATTTTTTCAAGACTACCGCTGGAATACCATCCGGACCACTGGCTTTCCGGACATCGAGTGATTGCAGCACTGCACGGACATCGCGTTGCCTGATATGGATATCAGGCATCGCGTGGTCACTGTCGGGTAGTGTTGGTGGCTGCGTACCACAATCATCGATTCGGGAGTTGGCCGCAAAGAGATTAGCCAGCAGATTTGCCTTCTCTTGCGGCTCATGGGCCAGGGATCCATCAGGGTTACGCAGCGGAGGCAGCGAAAGGTAAGGTATAATTTATACATATTTGAAATGTGCTAATTAAGCATTTTTAGTTGATACCAAACATATTTATCTCAAATTTTATTTTTTTACGCAGTACTTTACGACCGCTAGAGGGCGCCACATTAGATTCAGTGACACGTTAAATCTATACTTATATATAATATTATAAAGCTGCAGAGTATGTTTGTTTGTTTGTTTGAACGCGCTAATCTCTGGAACTACCGGTCCGATTTGAATGATTCTTTCAGTGTTGGGTAGTCCATTTATCGAGGAAGGTTTTAGGCTATATATCACGCTACTACTTAAGGGAGCGGAGCATTGATAATAAATGTTAACGAATCCGGCTATTTTTCATACATATTTTGAAGACTAAAACATACGGACTCAAAGGGATATGAAGCTTCAAAATATACCCCGGGCGAAGCTGGGGTGGGTCAGCTAGTAGCCTATAACCAGCTGACAGCTAAGATGTTTCTAACGATACCTCATTTGTCCAGTTCTAATAAGTGGTTGAAGAGCTATGAGGGAACTGATGAACCTACATGCATGCATACATACATATATAGCCTGTCAAAATCATAACCCTCCTTTTACTTCGCCGTAGTCGGGTCAAAATGCGATGGTCGATTTATTGTTCAACAGTAAAGACATTTTTCCATCGGCCTCTTCTTTGACCCTTCACCAAAGATGTGTTGGCTTTTATAGAAGCGACTGTCGTCTGACCTCACAACATTGAAAGGAAAGCCTGCACTCAGGGCCTTTGTTGTTATTTAGCAGGTGCACTGACTTGCAGGTGAGGGTGGCTTGGGCCTTGGGGATGTTGCTAGAACTTTTTAAACTCAAGATTATTACAGCTGTGTACCTAATTCTAAAATTTTGTAAGAGTGTATGGGTAGTGTGTTTAGGACATCAGATAAGTAAACTTTTTATATAGGACACGCAAATTTGACTTCACCTAGCCTGATGGTAAACTAAAGGCAAAGCTTCTGGAAAGAGGGTCAGCATTACAGACACGTAGCGTTGATGAGGCCGCCAAGCTGAGTGTCACCATTGTAACATACAATGGTGATACTCAGCTTGGCGGCCTCTTCAAATGCTTTTTCACGACCCGCTTAAAAGACCCGGGACTGTAGGAAGAAGGAAACACGTGAGCTAGTAAGTAATTCCAGGTGTTGTGTTCCCGATGGTGAGTAGGGTAGCCAGAGCTCACTGGAGAGTTTTTGTGCTGTCAGTGGGAAAACTAAAGGCTTGTCCTGATTGTTTCTTCTGCACTGACGGCACAAAAACTCTCTGTTCTTACACGGTTGGTAGCACGCGTGTTAACTTCCTTGGTGTTGCATATGTTCATAGGTCATGGTAACCACTTTCCATTAGATGGGCCGTGTGCTTGTCTGCCACCTAAGCTGTATCAAAAAAATAAAAGGTAAAGGAATTCAAACAAGCCACTACAAATATTATCTAAAAGCTAACGAAATACACTATTTCTTTCTCTTTCATCAATTGAATACAAAGCTTGCACTTTGAAGCCAGGGATTGCTCTCCTATTACTTCTTTTCTTATGAAGAAATTACCGCTTAAGCCACCCCCTCTCCTCTCTCCAAACCCAAGAAAAGAACCAGCGTCTGAGCCTCTTCCGCTTGTATGCCTCTAGCAGATGAAGTTGACTGAAGCCAAAATCTTGGCCCCATATAATTCTAATCTGAATCTTTTTTTTTATATCACTTAGGTGGCAGAAAAGCACACGTCCTACCTGATGGGAAGTGGCTACCGTGGCCTATGGACGTATGCAACCAGAGGTTATATTCTTAACGGTAAACTAAAATTTTATTGAGTGGGAAATTTGTAAAACTATCGCAGGCTCTACACCCCTTCGTGAGCGTGGTGTAGTGTGATTCACCCCTCAGAAACTCACCCCTTTATTAAATTAGCGAGTTGTGTGATCGATTCTATTAAACAATACTCCATTAACCCTTCAGTGGGGACTTTACAATTGTATTATCGAGGATTTATATTGTTAACTTTTTAACATAACATAACATAAACTCACGCTTATATCCCCGAAGGGGTAGGCAGAGGTGCTAGCACCCACATTTCGCCAGTTTATGTTTAAGTCCGGTTCCGCCCCCCATAAGCGCCGGACTGGGGGTGACAGGTGGAGCCGCCTGTCACCCTGGCAGAAGCAGGCCGCGGCGGTGGCGCGCCCAGCGCGCCTCCCCGTTTCCGGAGTCCCAATGTAAATAGGTGGCGAGCCTATTGCCATTACCCAGGCACTTATAAACCTGCGATAAATACACACATAACTTCGAAAAGCATCGAAAAGTCATTGGTGTGTGCCATGGTAAAACTTGGGATAGAACCCGAGACCTCGTCTCAGCAGTCCATTACCCATACCAGTAGGCTACCGCGGCTTTTTATTTTAATAAAAATATTAAACTGTGGGACCGAATACAATGATGGTGAAATGTGGGTGTTAATTCACCTCTGCCTAACTTCATAACATTTTTAGACCACTGATGTGGCAGACAAGCATACGGGCCCACCTGATGAAAAGTGGTTGCTGTGGTTTATAGACGTGTGGGACACCAGGGTAATGTGCAATTAGGTATTACATTGTTTAGTTAAATTAGTTACTTTTTACTAACGTCAAAACGGTAAGTTATAAGTAAACTTGTATGAAGTAATTTATTGGGCTAGCGGTAGAATGTTAGACTGCTAGGAGGCGCGGGTTCGATTCCCGCTCAGTGCAAATATTTGTATGCATGAATATGTATATTTGCATTGGTCTGAGTGTTTCTATGTATAATATGTATGTATTTACAAAAAAAAAAGTATCTAAGTATGTTTATCCGCATTCTAGATTCCATAACACAAGCTAGTTAATAAATTATAATTAAAATCCATACGTCTAGACAGCGTTGTGTGAAATTTTGTGGAATATTTATTTATTTATTTAATATTATTTATAATTAATTTCCTATCAAAGGTTCGGTGGCTGATTAAAAATAAATAAAAACGATAAAATAAGAATCGCATAGTTATGATTTACGTGTAAGCTATCATATCCAATACATTTTATTTTTTTTGCCGCGTGGTTCCCGGCAGAGTGGAATTTGGACCATCCCACGCGGTGTCGCACAAGGCGACTAAGGGATAGGACTGCTTAGCATCAGAAAGATATATACAGCCCAGACTCGGCCTCAGATGCATGGCTTGAGTCAACAATAGTACCCGGAAGACACCAATAGGCTCACCCCCTATTACGTGGGACCGAATACAATTATTGGTGTAATGTGGGTGTTAATTGACCTAACCTAAACCTCCAGGGATAAAAGCGTGATTATATGTATGTATGTTAATTTTTTATAATAGTTATCCAATACCCAAATGCACCTACCTAAGTATCCGCTTCAATGGGCATAGCTGGCAACCCTAATTCTAAATTTCCCATCATCAGTGGGTCAGCTACTGGAAAACATTTAATTTGACAATTCACGAATCGATGTTTGAGCATGGTACACCGAAACCTTTCATTATCAAATTATATATTAATTACACAAATGGCCGCATAGAGCGCAAAATGGCGTAGACTTGGATTAGGAAAAACACTGTGGTGTAGCGGAAGTACGTTCGACTGCTACGCAGGGGGCGCAGGTTAGATTCCCGCTCAGTGTTTGTTTGCATTAATATGTATATTTGCATTGGTCTGGACTCTGGATGTTTCTATGTGTGATATGCAGACGAGCAAAATCCCTAAACGTATTTAAAGCAATGGTAAAGGACTACTACCTATCATTTTGAACACTGTGACAACTCACAATTAATATGCTCACTATTTTCCATTCTTATTAGTATGTACTATTTACTTCGTATATCTATTTATGTGCTAAAGTTGTATATTTATTTTACTTTATTTGAACTTCTCTCATATCATTCTTTCTTTTTGTTTTTTTTTTTAATACACCTTGTTTCTAGTTTATTTGCTAACTACACCAAATCTTTTGCTTTATTACACTACTGTTCATCCCAAGGTTGCCTGGAAGAAATCGCTTCCAGCGATAAGGCCGCCCATTGTACATTAAACTGTAGGTATGCATGCTAACTACAAGTTTTTCTGTAATCTATTGGTGTGCAATAAATAATTATCTATCTATCTATCTATCTATATGTATGTATTTACAAAAAAAAGTATCGAAGTAAATTTATCCGCGTTCTAGATTCCATAACACAAGTTAGTTATGCTATGCTTACCATGGGTCTAAATAGCGTTGTGTGCGATGTTGTGGAATATTTATTTTCCCGTCTTAAGCACGGAAAGTACGCTTTTGATGTTTCAAAACGGGTAGATAATGAGGTTTTGAGTTCAGTTGGTAAGTTGAACAATAAATGGAGAAAGTCTTGCTGGTTATTTTGTACAGTAGATTTCATATTATAAATCTCTGAAAGAGTTAGGAGGATCAAACAAGTATTAGGTCATCGGGAGCAGGCCTGGGAGTGGCGGGAGGAGCCGCCTGTCACTCTGACAGAAGCAGGCGGCGCCTCCACATTTCCGTAGACGAGTTGGGGAATCTAGGCTAGATCGAGAGAGATGGCCCTGGGTTGGCCGGGGTGCGAGGGATAAGCCTGTTAACCTCACCTTCGGCAACCAAAAACGACACATAGACGTGCGTTTTGGTCGTTTCGACTCCGACATAATCTCTCCCACCGGCTCCGGTAGTGGGGGTTTTTCGCACGTCAAAAAAACAAAGGTAATCGGGGATATTTTTCTACGTATGATATGTATGTATTAACAAAAAAATGTACCTCTCGCATTTCTATATTCTGTAATACAACCTTTTTTTTTACGTGCGCAAAATCCCCACGGATACCTCCCCACCGGAATCGGTGGGAGAGGTTATGTCGGACTCGAACCGACTAAAACGCACGCCGCGAAGGGTCGTTTTGGTTGCCGAAGGTGAGGTTGACAGGCATATCCCTCGCACCCCGGCCGACCCAGGGCCGTCGCTCACGATCTGGCCCTCTTCTCGCGTGTGGGGATAGTCCCCAACTCGTTCCCGGAAAACGGGGAGGAGCGCCAGGCGCGCCGCCGCCGCGGCCTGCTTCTGCCAGGGTGACAGGCGGCTCCACCTGTCACCCCCAGGCCAGCGCTCATGGGGGGCGGAGGTCGTTAATCGACCTCCGACGCCCGAGTTGCCTTCGTACGCGGGCAGCTTGGCTTGCGATCCTTCGTCGCTCCCGCTGCCGCTCCCGCCCCGCCTCCTCCTTCATGAGCATTACTTGCTCCCAGAAGGAGGCGATACAACCTAATTAAGCTATGCTTACCATGGGTCTAGATAGCGTTGTCTTACATAGTTAGATAGTGCCACCACAATGTGGATACTACAAGCTAAGCCAGAAATTATCTAAGTGTCCCCCGATACTGCTAATTTTATGTCATCAAACCACTGTAATACAACTTTAGACTGACTTTACTGTTATGCAGTTAGAGTCTGAAGTTAATAGAATTTTAGGGGGTAGGACACGACGGTATTTCCGCCCAATTGAGCAGTCTGACTAGGGCATTACCTCCGCCCTACAGAATACCGCGGCTATAATAACTTCGTGTTATGTTCCCAGCGGTGAGTAGGGTAGCCAGAGCTCACTGGAGAATTTGTGCTGTCAGTGGAAAGACTAAAGGCTTGTCCTGCTTTGTCTTCTACAATAACGGCACAGAAACTCTGTAGGTACTTACAGGGTTGGCAGCGCGACTGTGACTCCTCTGGTGTTACAAACGTCCATAGGCCACGGTAACCACTTTCCATCATGTGGGCTGTGTGCTTGTCTGCCACCTAAGTGGTATAAAAAAAAATCTTGTAGAGGGAATGAAAAATTTAATATTGTACTTTAAGGGTATAAAATAAAGTCTAAAATATGCTATAATTTTTTAAATGCACAAAATTAGCAGAATAAGGACTGTGAACGTAAAATATAAAAATTGTTTTCAATATAAATGTATAATCTGTTATCTATCTATGTTCCTAAGAAAGATAGAGATGCTTACAAAATTATAAAAATGTCTTCTCTACCACGTTGCGCGGTCTGTACAACAAAACAAACAGTACCCCCGTGTATAAATAACACGTATTAAACAAATGAGCAGTTTGCTCGAGCACCCGACAATTACTACAGTGTGTGCGGGGCTTTATGTTGGAGCCAATACCACCAATATTGGGGACAATGTGTGATGACATATTTTTGAAGCATTATTAATATTTTTGAATTTTGAAGAAGAAATAAAGATGAAATTGAAATTGAAATTGAAGCTATTAAGGATAAAACCGATCGATGCGATGCAAGTAAAATGCTTTGATGCCTTATGATCTTGATTTGAAACGGGCCCGGAATGGCCGACACAGCAATAAAAAACTATAAGAGGCACATTCAACTGCTATGCTGGTGGTACGGTTCCCGCTCAGTGCAAATATTTGTATGCATGTTTTATTTTAAAAATTAGACTCGTCAATTACAATTCACCTTGCCTTATGGTAAGCTGAAGGCAAAGTCTCAGAAAAGATTATTTATTTATTTATTTAAACTTTTTGCACAAATACACAAAGATTGTACAAAGGCGGACTTAATGCCACAGGCCATGGTATTATCTGGGGCACGGTATATGTATATAAGTAATGGTGAACCTCTTTTGTAAGACTTTACCTTCAGCTTAGCATCTGGCAAGGCGAAGTTTAATTGACGTGTCCTATATAACTAAAAGAACAACTTTTTATTGCGAGAATTGACCTCCGTGCTTCTGGGCTCCAGAACTCTCCAAACACTCCAACATTGGTTCCAAACATTGGTCTAAAATTCCTAACCTATAATTTGTGCACACAATACAAGCTTAAAACCATAAATTATGGTGTACTTTAACGGTGATAATTTGTTTAGAAATATGTCTATTTTGTTATTAATAATATTGTATATCGTTTTGTTTTTTTTTAATGAGCGAATGAGTACCTAACACATTAATTTCTTTGGTTAACGTGCAATCTAGACTTTTTTTTACGTGTGCAATCAGAAATCCGCACCACCGGAGCCGGTGGGAGAGATTCTGTCGGACTTGAACCGACTAAAACGCACGACGACTGTGGGTCGTCTGAGGTTGACATGCATATCCCTCGCACCCCGCCGACCCAGGGCCTTCTCTTTCGATCTGGCCCTCTCCTCGGAAGTGGGGACTACAGAGTCCCTAACACGTCTCCGGGTAATATGCAATCTAGACTAATATAATACAGGAGAAGAGTTTGTATGTTTATTTGAACGCGCTAATCGCAAGGACTAATGGTTGAATTGGAAAGTCCTTTTTGTGTCGACTAGTCCGTTTATCTAGGAAGGTTATAAGCTATATATCATCACGCTACTACTCAGAGGAGAGTAGCAGTAATCATAAATGTCATCATAATTGGCAGATTAAGATACGTCATTCGAAAATTAATAAATTGTGTATTTGACTGACCAGTCAAATTAGTTACTTTTTACTAACGTCAAAACGGTAAGTTATAAGGAAACTTGTATGAAGTAATTTATTGTGACGTCATTTACTATTATATGCTGGGAAACATCCACCCAGACGCGTTGTTACCGGCAGATGGCCGTGTGGTTTTATTTTTATACACTAGGTGGCTGACAAGCGCACGGCCCACCTGATGAAAAGTGGTTACCGTGACCTATGGACGTGTGTAACACCAGAGAAGACCCTGTAGCCACAGAGTCTCTGTGCCGTCAGTGTAGAGGACAAAGCAGGACAAGCCTTTAGTCATCCCACTGACAGCACAAATTCTCCAGTGAGCAGTGGCTACCCTACTCACCGCTGGGAACACAACACTCAGTTATTATAACCGCGGTATTCTGTAGGGCGGAGGTACTTCCTCAGTCGGACTGCTCAATTGGGCGGAAATCCCACCGTGTCCTACCTCCTCATAACTTTCTCACAGGTTCCCGGCAGAGTATAATTTGGGCCACTCCATCTCTTCCCATGCGGTATCGTACAAGGCGACTAAGGGATACGGCTGTTTAACATCAGACAGATATATACAGCCCAGACTCAGGCACAGAAACAAGGCTCGAATCAACAATAGTGCCCAGAAGAGATGGGGTGGTCCTACTCTGCCGGGAACCACGCGGCCTCTTTTATTATCTATTTGTCTACCCAATTTCAGTCCTTTGAGCTTGATTGAGCGACAAACATCTAAACATGATCACAAACACACACTAAGAAAGTTCTCTAAATACTAATTCCCGCAAGGGAGTGTATTAGGGACAACTTTATTTTTAATTTATATCAATGACCTTTGCAACTCAAAACTTCAAAATGGCTATATTATATCATATGCTGATGATACGGCTCTTTTGTTCTCAGCTAAATCCAGAGATGAGTTATTTAAACACGCTCAAAAGGGTTTTAATTATGTGACGAAATGGCTCCAACGAAATCTTTTATCACTAAATACCGATAAAACTAAATATATGTTGTTTACAATGCGAAATACTAATAAACCTGTGACTAACATAAACATGTATGCACATTATTGTACAACCGCTGACCTTGCATGCGCTTGTCCTACATTAACAAAAACTGACAATATAAAATATCTTGGAGTAACGATTGACACAAATCTGAATTTCCGTAAACATATTGAATTGCTTTGTGCAAGAGTACGAAAATTAATGTATATATTTAAGAATTTACGCGCAATATCGGGCTATAAATTAATTAAGCAGGTATATTTGGCGTTGTGTCAGTCCATTCTTACTTATTGTATAACGTCCTGGGGTGGGGCTGGACCCTCAATCTTACTTCCATTAGAGCGTGCTCAAAGAGCTATCTTAAAAGTAGCCACGTTTCGTCCTTTTAGGTTTCCTACAGAACAACTCTACAGGGCCTGTAAGGTGTTAACAGTTCGCCAATTATTTATTCTGAACATCATACTACTCCAACATACCAAACTCCCTACACCCGCAGTACCTTCAGATAAGAGAAGAAAAGATATAGTTTGTGAAAATCCACAAGCTAAGCATGAGTTCGTGAATAAATTTTATATGTTTTTAGGGCCTTTTCTGTATAACAAATTAAACAAAATACTAGCCATATATAATCTAAGTTATTGGAACTGTAAGGTTTTAACTACAAAATATTTAGAAAAACTAGATTACGCAGACACGGAGAAACTGTTAGAAATATTAAAATAGGTAGCGATAAGCTGTAAACATAGATACTTTTACATTATGTTGTATAACTTTTGCAATAGGCACTTTAAATAATAGACCAGACATAACCTGAAGCACAGGTTTATAAAAACCTAGATCAGGTAGGTCGCAAAATGTAAATATAGTAAGATTATTAATTTAAATTCTATTTTACCAATAAAAACTATTCTATGGCACATTTATAATATGCTACTTCTAATGTAGACATTATAGTACTTACTTATATGACTTAGCTATTAAGACCATAATTGTAAAACTAGTATTAGTACAATGTACAGCCCTCATTTTTGATGAATAAATTATTATTATTATTATTATTATAATTTAACGCAAGCAAAAAGACCGCAAACAAAACCATAAATAATCACTTTACTTTTTCAAAAATATTTCAATTATTTTCTCTGTGGCAAAATGGCGGGCGATAGTCGTTTCGTTCCGCGCTATAAATCTTGATATTATTAATTATCCCATTAGTTGTCTGTCCAGTATAAGTTGAACTATATGTGTATTACTGAATATTGTTATTAAAGACCACCCTTATTCAGTTACTGTGGAGATCTTCTTCACCCTAGCGTTACTCCCAGTCGCATCTGAAGCATTCACCTCGGAGTCTGGGGTCCGCTTTACCAGTCTAACTACAGGTTCGGATAAACTTCAATATTTTCCGTGAATCGACTGTGGAGATAAGTAATTTAAATTTGTTACACATACATACGTACATATAATCACGTCTTTATCCATGGAGGGTTAGGCAGAGGTGAATTAATACCCACATTTCACCAATCATTTAATTCGGTCCCTCGTAATAGGAGGCCTGCCGTCTTCCAGGCACTATTGTTGACTGAGTATATATATCTGTCAGATATTTAACAGCACTATCCCTTAGTCGCCTTTACGACACCGCATGGGAAGTGATGGGTTGGTCCAAATTCTACTCTGCCGGGAACTGTTAATCTGTTTGTTTATGTTATGTTATTTGGGTGTAGACCACTTCAACGTTTTTGACACCCTACCACACCTGCGAACCGATGCGCCTGCTAAATACTTAACAGATAAGCCTCTGGTGTAGGCTTTCCTCTCGGCGTGGGGAGATCAAACGGCAGTCTCTTCTAGAAAAACCAACATACATGGGACATCTGGGATGGGCGACTGTACAGCGATAGTTACTGGATTCGAATCCTGGTTTAATTTTTTTTTAATACAGCTTAGGTGGCAGACAAACACACAGTCCACCTGAAGAGAAGTGGTTATCGTGACCTATGAATGAGTGTAACACTGGAAGAGTCAGACTCGTGCTGCCGGCCCTGTAAGAACAGAGGTTTTTTGTGCCGACAGTGCAGAACTCAATATCACTACAAGCCCTTGCTCTGATCTTGCTCCGGCTACCCTATTCACCGCAGGGAACAGAACACGAGGTTATTATGGCCTCGTTGTTCTGTGGGGTAATTACACTATTGTAGTGAACCCACTTCTAACACAAGCAATTTCGCTGAACCATAGGCGTTAATAGAAATATTTTATATCATTCAATACCTAGTAGTTAGTGAATGAAGCGAGAGTAGTATGTCAGGATCGTAACAAATGGAGATCCGTGATCTCTGCCTACTCCTATGGGAGACAAGCGTGATTTTATAAATGCATGTATGTGCTAGGTAAGTACTATTAAAAATGATACATGTGCACCACTAAGTAGCATAAATCTATTAGGTAAGGGGAACCAACAGGAATAGTGTCACACAGACCCTTCACAAACACATACATACACATCGACAAACAACATCCGTATACAAAAGCTAATCTTCTAAAATATTTACCGACAATACCACTGTCATCTTAATATTGTCAACGTTTGAGATCAAAGCCGAAGTAAGGGGAGGTCTGGCAACACTGGTCGAATTTAATGGCTCGTGTCATTTTGCGAGCGCACGTTAAGTAAAACGGAACGCGGCCGGAAGCCACGCCCCTTCCGCCGGGCTGTCATCGTGACAGCGCGCCAAATTACAAGCCACAGATTATGTTAGTAATCAAGACTGGGGGTTTAGTTTTTGTGGGTTGATTATTATGTTATGTTGTGACGTACATAAATAGATTTATTTAGCACATTTTCGAAGTGATGATTGAAATTTTGGGAGAATAAAGATCAAATGGATTGCTTAATACCAATTACTTCTTCAAACACAAGTTATTTAATACAAAAGATTGTCTCGCGTATCCTACGATGAAGAATAAAGAATTATCTATCTATCTTTCTATGTTCGTGAGACGAGAATGAATTCTAATCTTGAATTTGAAGCAGGATGCAGAAACTATACTCTATTTGGTTGTATACTTAACTAAACAATCTTTTTTTTTTTAATACCACTTAGTTGGCAGACAAGCACACGGCCCACCTGATGGGAAGCGGTTACCGTGGCATATGGACGTATGCAACACCAGGGGTGTCACACTCGCGCTGCCGACCATGAAGAAACCTTCTGATGCCCCTCTTGAAGAACCCCATATTGTACGCGCTTGGGAAAACCGTAGCAGTGAGGTCATTCCACAGCTTGAGTGTGCGTGGGATGAAGTTTCTTTCATACCGCACAGTGCGCACCGTCTCAGGTCGCAATGTGTGCGGATGAATTCCCTGCCTATGGCGAGAGGTGCGATGATAGAATGTAGCTACGGGCATCATGTCAAACAATTCATCTGAGCACAAACCATTGTATAGGCGGTAGAACACACACAGTGAGGCAAAATCCCTCCTAGGGCTAAGACGAGGAGAGCACTCTACCTTTTTTAATGTGTTTTACTTACAAAACAGTTTATTAATATTTTTCTGTTTAGAAACTCATTTTAAAGACTAAACACCGATATTGAACTACTAATTAGTCAGCTAGTCAGTTTAACTTATTTGTTTAATATATGTTTATATAAAAAGTCGCTACCGGATTGTTTACCTAAAGATTAAATTAGATAAAGGTTCTTAACTAAAGAACCTCACCGAATGGAGCATAGATAATTTGGCATGGTCTTTTTGTATTCCATTTGTCAGCTGTATGACAGCAAGAGTTGCTCACTGTTGCCAGTCAAATTGATTATTTGTCGGTTATCGCGACCACATTTGGACTTCGTGAGTGGAGCTGCGGAAAATAGCTATTAGTACCTATACCTCTACAAAGAAATCATAGATCAATACTAAAAATAGTGGATAATAGAGAATAGTAGATTTGATGGAGCGATGGCGACGTTTGGTGACACAGTGATCAGAGCGCTTTAAAAAAATTGAAATTTCTGTTCTTAATATTTTTTCTTAATTATAAAATTGCCACTTTGAACATTCTTACAGTATGGTACAAAAATGACAACTAAAGTAGGGACAAGATAATAGGTCACTTTTGACATTTCATCAAAATTCAACAACGTAACCTTGTAACGGCGGGCATAAAATAAGAACTGCACAATTGCTTAACGTTTTTCAATTACGTTTACATATTTATTGTAATAATGACCGATACGAGTAATTTTACGATTTGCTTTCACTAATAAACCATTCTAAACATAATAAACAATTTCTGATCTAAAGAACTGAACGTCGTTACAATGTTGCGTCAGTCAACCCTTTTTCTTTTTAAACACTAGGGATGTTACTCTAAAAATCGAAAGCTGATAGGATTGTAAGTTGAATCGAATGCAATGATTACTTGTGAAGAAAAATCACCATAAATTTATAACCACGTTGTGATTATAATAAAACCTAATTATACATATTTATTATTCTTTTAACTAATTATAAAAATACAAAAAAATAACTAAATAGAAAGGTCATTGATGTTGGGTGCAATTTAGGTGGATGTTGCTGGCAACACCAGTGCCTGTCGATGACGCATGTCATGTCGCCATAACATGATGATGACGCAGTCTTTTGTTGTTGTGCGAAGTGACTGTGCGTTTTTGGTGTGCTCTCTGTTATTTTCTTCTGATCCGGCTTTTTCATTGAACTGATCTTACTGATTACGTTTACCTGGCTATAAATTGGACTCCGATTGCTTAACGATTATTAAACAAGAAAAACATCACAGTCTTACTATGTCGAAACGGGAGAAAACTCTAAACAGTCAATCTCGCGAACTAGTGCTGAAATTGTACAATTATTTTGGACGTGAATCAGTTAACGATGGGCCTCTTTTACCATTGAAACCACCGAGAGAACGCGTTGCCGAAGCATTGGGAATAGGGAAGAAGACAGTAACTCAAATTCTGAAAGAGAAATACGGACCATCAGGCTCAGAAGATAATACTTTACGTACACCGAAAAAACGAAAGAGGGACAAGAAAATTGTTGACGTTGATAATTTTGATGCTGCTGCAATTCGCAACCACATTTATGAATATTACTCGAGAAAAGAATATCCTACACGGGAAAAGCTATTGAGTTCGTTAAAAGGCGCAGGCTTATTTTTTGGAGGCAAATCGTCTCTATCAAAGGTTTTGAAATCGATTGGCTTTAGATTTAAAAAATCCGACAAGCGGAAAATCCTGCTAGAACGCTACGATATTATTTTGAAGAGAATAACATTCTTACGTCAGGTAAATAAAATTACGGATTGGGACAATGTCGTGTTTATTGACGAAACATGGTTGAATGCGAACCATACGGTTGCGCGTACATGGACCGATGATACAGCGGCCTCCACCTCAAAAGTTCCATCGGGAAAAGGAGCCCGACTTATTATATGTCACGCGGGATCAGCTTCTCAAGGTTTTATTCCAGACTGCCTCCTCGCATTCGCCTCTAAAACTACAACAGATTACCATGAGGAAATGAACTTTGATGTTTTTAAAAAGTGGTTTGAGAAGCTGCTAGTCAGCTTAGAAAACCCATCGAAAATTTTAATGGACAATGCTCCGTATCATTCTGTACAAGTTGATAAACCACCAACTCAAGCAAATAAAAAGCAAGAAATTGTCTCGTGGCTGGTAAGAAATGGTGTGGAGGTAAGTCCAACTTTATTAAAAGTTGAGATGTTAAATCTGGTAAAAGCAACTAAGCCGTCCAAGCTCCGCTATGTAATCGATGAACTAGCCCTAGAGCATGGACACGAAGTTATTCGATTGCCTCCCTACCATTGCCAGTATAACGCCATCGAGCTTATTTGGGCACAAATAAAGGGTCATGCAGCGCGGAACAATACTGAACCACCCTTCAGTACTGCTAAAATGATGACTCTGCTACAAACTGCATGTGCAGACACTACAGAAGACTGGCGAAAAGTCGTGGAGAAGACAAAGAAAATAATTTTACAAGATTTTGAACGAGATGTGAGAATAGACAATATTATTGAAAATGAATTAATAATATCTCTGAGTGCTGACAGCAGTGATGAAGATAGCAGTTCCGATAGTTCAAGTGAATAAAAGCAATTTTTTTGTTAAATTACGTAGGTACTTGTCTTATTTTGCTCCTTTAATTTATGAAAGAAAAAATAATAATGGGACAGGGATTCGCATGATCATTTTTAAAATTCACATATGTTTCAAGTCTGTATCGATTCATTCGATTCATTCATTTAATCGATGTTTTTAAGCAGGTCACCTCACTATGAATATAAAACTGACATCTGTCAAAAGTGACCTATTATCTTGTCCCTACTTTAATGAGCACTTTCTCATGATTTTATATTCCGTACTCGCTTTCCACTGTTATTGTATTATAGTGGAGCGGTTACGCCACTTGAGTTGGCATCTCCCCTATCTGACGACAGTAGGTTTAGAAGTGATGTACGACAATAACAGAACGTAAGTATTGAATGAAATTTTAAAGCATTTGGTATGCTAACTACTCAATATTTTGAGGAGGTAGGACACGGCGGTATTTCCGCCCAATTGAGCAGTCCGACTGGGGAAGTACCTCCGCCCTACAGAATACCGCGGTTATAATAACTTCGTGTTGTGTTCCCAGCGGTGAGTAGGGTAGCCAGAGCTCACTGGTGAGTTTTTGTGCTGTCAGTGGGATGACCAAAGGCTTGTTCTTGCTTTGTCCTCTACACTGACGGCACAAAATCTGTGTTCTTACAGGGTCGGCAGCACGGATGTGACTCCACTGGTGTTACACACGTTCATAGGTCATGGTAACCAATTTCCGTCAGGTGGGCCGTGTGCTTGCCTGCCACCTAAGTTGTATAAAAAAAATATATCAATATAGGAAAAAAAAAATCTGTTCAGGCGGGATTCTAATTCGAGATCTTTCTCTAAGATTTGGATGATTTCAGGAAAAGTTTTTGTGGCTCAGTGGTCAAATCATTCCCCCTGTAAGGAAAAGATCGCGGGTTCGAATTCTGCCTGAATCGATTCATTTTTTTCCTATCTTATTCGAAAACGTAAGTAAGTCGTATATTATTATGAGATTTGTTTTATTGGCTGAACGCAAGAATTCCTAAGTATACGTATATTGCATACTAGACGACCCACCCCAGCTTCGCCCGGGGTATATTTTGAAGCTTCATATCCCTTTGAGCCCGTATGTTTTAGTCTTCAAAATATGTATGAAAAATTGCCGGATTTGTTAACATTTATTATCAATGCTCCGCTCCCTTAAGTAGTAGCGTGATGATATATAGCCTAAAACCTTCCTCGATAAATGGACTACCCAACACTGCAAGAATCATTCAAATCGGACCAGAAGTTCCAGAGATTAGCGCGTTCAAACAAACAAACAAACAAACAAACTCTGCAGCTTTATAATATTAGTATAGACTAGACGACCCACCCCAGCTTCGCCCGTCATATTTTATAACTTCATATAACCCCCTTGAGCTTGTATTTTTAGTCTTCTAATAATGTATTGAAAATTGCCGAACTTGTTGACAATTTTTTTTATTCCACTTAGGTTTTTTTTATATACCACTTAGTTGCCAGACAAGCACACGGCCCATCTGATGGGAAGCGGGTACCGTGAACTATGGACGTATGCAACACCAGGGGTGTCACACTCGTGCTGCCGACCATGAAGAAACCTTCTGATGCCCCTCTTGAAGAACCCCAAATAGTAGGCGCTTGGGAAAACCGCAGCTGGGAGGTCATTCCACAGCTTGAGTGTGCGTGGGATGATGTTTCTTTCATACCGCGCAATGTGTGCGGATGAATTCATCGTAGCATTAGGTGGCTGACAAGTACACGGTCCACCCGATGGAAAGCAGTTACCGTAACCTATGGACGTGTGTAACACCAGAGAAGTCACACTCGCGCTGCCGACCCTGTAAGCTCAGAGTGTCTGTGCCGCCAGTGTAGAAGACAAAGCAGGGCAAGCCTTTTGTCTTCCCGCTAACAGCACAAACTCTCCAGTGAGCTCTGGCTACCCTACTCACGAGTCATTACGTCACAAGTTATTACGGCCGCGGTATTCTGTTGGGCGGAGAAATTCCGTTCCGTTCAGTCGGACTGCTCAATTTGGACGAAAATACCGCCATGTCCTACCTGATCACAACTGCGCTCCCTTAAGTAGTAGCGTGATGCGGCCGGGGTGCGAGGGATGTGTCTCAGATAATCTTACCTCCGGCAACCTGGGGCCCACACAGTCGGCGTGCGTTTTAGTCGGTTCAAGTCCGACATAACCTCCCCCAGCGGCTCCGGTGGTGGAGGTACCCGTGAAGATTATGCGCACATTAAAAAAGAAAGTAGTAGCGTGATAGCCTTAAACCTTCGTCAATAAATGGACTATTCTATACAAAAATATTTTTTTATTTTAACAAGTAATTCCTAAGATTATTAATAACTAGCTGACCCACCCCAGCTTCGCTCGGGGTATATTTTGAAGCTTCATATCCCTTTAAACCCGTATGTTTTAGTCTTCAAAATATGTATGAAAAATTGCCGGATTTGTTAACATTTATTATCTATGCTCCGCTCCCTTAAGTAGTAGCGTGATGATATGTAGCCTAAAACCTTCCTCGACAAATGGACTACCCAACACTGAAAGAATCATTCAAATCGGACCAGTAGTTCCAGAGATTAGCGCGTTCAAACAAACAAACTGCAGTTTTATAATATTAGTACAGATTAAAAGTAATTTAACATAGAATTACTAGTAATTTAACATAGGATTACTAGTAATTTAACATAGAATTACTAGTAATTTAACATAGAATTACTAGTAATTTAACATAAAATTTCTAGTAATTTAACATAGAATTACTAGTAATTTTGGTCACTGTCATCATTCTCTGAGTCTTTTCCGAACTCGGTCGGAGTCGGCTTTCTGTCTAACTAAGATAAGACTGAACTTCGATGTTTTCTATGAAGCGACTGCCACCTGACCTCCACATACCATTGGTGATATCTTAGTATTGTAGTTAGATCAGTTCTTGGAACTACCCGCACCTAACGACTGCTATATTGTTCGTATGACAAGAGGCGGCGTTAAGCGTGGGCGACGTGGGCCACCGCCTACGGCCTCGCGGTACAAGGGGCCTCGCGACTCAAAAATGTTTAAAGCGAGAATAAAACAAAAAAAATATACATCAATTTTGTTGTGAAACATGTTTTCTTAGTCTGGCAACTGACCAGAGTGCGGGGAATCCCCGGTTTATTTGTTTACTTTCTTTACTAGGAAGTCAACCAATCAAATCAAAGTACGCAACGCAGTCGCTAGGCGCATAACAATAGAAACGTATAATTGTGTTATTCAATATTGTTTATTTTTATGACTGTACGTACCTATTTTGATAAGAATAGTGTGTTCAATGTTTTAATAATATTTAGTGAATAAATAGATAGTGTTTAGGTATATTGATTGCTCCTGTAAACTGACCCAAAATTTTAAAACAGTGACTTTTTTAATTGTTTTTTTGTTTTCTTTGTGATTTGTAACACACCGGTACCTGTACTCGTCTATTTTACATAAGGTAAGAAATATTTAATTGGTAATAAGTATATAACGCAGTAATTACTTGTATGTAAAATACGCTTTATAATATCTCTTGAAGGAAACCAAAAAAGCTTGAATGTAAAAAACGTATCGACTTTTTAAGTTTTTAAAACTAGCAGGTAGTAAAAGCTATCTTAAAGATTTTTATTTGAAAACTAATTTAAATTTAGGTTTTACAATATTATGTAGATAAAACTGCAAAAAAATGTTAACTATTGCTTTCGTTTACAGTGTATAGATACGACGTTATCGACATGTCCGGCCGAGATAGAGATATTGGAAGAAAATGGGAGTCTGGATCAGCAAAAAGAAAAAGAAAAGCTGAAAGAACTGCAACCAACCAAGTTTTGAGTTTAAATTTGATGAAGTTCCTCAACCAAACTGCATCTGGTAGTACAGAACCTTCTGAATCGATAGCTTCGACTTCTACACAACAAACGTCCGAGATACCGTTGGAAAATGCTCTAGATGCACTGAATACCGAGAGCGAACGTCAGTTAGACGTAGAGCTTGGATCATCTTCTAGCCAATCAAAAATTGACGCTGAAACTCTTGTGCTGTCATCAAGCAATCAAGAAGAACAGATTGACATAGATTCTCCAATTCGCAGCGACGACGCCAGCGCCATAGTTCAGCAAGTACTTGTTAATTCGGATCCGGGATTGTGGACGTTTCCCATAACGGATACACAGCGTCGTGACATAGTTCGAAGCGGCCCCACACAGCAATTAAATAGCGGTGATGAATATTATCCCAAAGGTGATGATAACAGACACTTTTCCAATTTCTATTTCTCGAGAAAACTAAATAATGGTGAAACTCAACATCGTCGCTGGTTAGTGTATTCCAATTCCCAAAATAAAGTTTACTGTTTTCCATGCAGACTATTTAGCAATTCACAAACTCAGGTGGTGCAAGGAGGGTGTTGTGACTGGAAACATTTAAGTAGCATTTTACATAGACATGAGAATACCAAAGAACATATGGCACATATGTTCCAATGGTTAAATATAGAGAAAGGAATAAATCAAGGCAAAACAATAGACCAAGAAAACGAAAGGCTAATACGTGAATCACAAAAACATTGGCACAACTTGTTAGAAAGAATAATTGACATAATAAACTTTTTGGCCTCTCATAATCTTGCATTTAGAGGTCACAGAGAATCTCTCAAGACAGGTGACGGTATTAAGAATTCCGGTAATTTCATAGATTTATTTAAACTGATATCAAAAATTGATCCTACTTTACGTGAACACATGAAACGCATTAGTGACAAACAACTTTCACACCATTATTTAAGTCACGATATTCAAAATGAATTGATCATATTGATGTCAAAAACAGTTGTCAATGAAATTATTCGTAAGGTTAAAGAAGCAAAGTATTATTCTTTTTTGCTCGATTGCACTAGAGATTGTAATAGAGTTGAACAAATGTCGGTTATCTTAAGATTTTGTGATACGTCAACTGGTACAATAGTCGAACATTTTATGGGATTTCTAGCTGTTACTCAGACAACTGGAGAATATTTAGCCAATGCTATACTGGAACACCTAGAAAAATATGACTTAAATATTCAAGACTGCCGTGGCCAGGGATACGACAATGGTGCAAATATGGTAGGTGTAAATAGTGGAGTTAAAACTCGAATATTGAATATTAACCCTAGGGCATTTTTCACACCTTGTGGCTGTCATAGTTGGAATCTACTATTGGTAGATGCAGCGAACTCATCTATGGTAGCAAAAACTTTTTTTGGTTTCATACAAAAAATTTATTTGCTATTTTCAAGATCAAGCAAGCGCTGGGATTTTATAAAAGGAAAATTAAAACTTACTATAAAACCTTTATCAGACACAAGATGGGAAAGTAGAGTCGAAGCAGTAAAGGCCGTATTATTGCAATTTGATGAAGTGATTGAATGCATAAAAAACTTAAAAAATCAAACGGAGGAATCAGACACTCTCAGTGATTGCGATTCAATACTAAATGAAATGTTAAGTTTAGAATTTATCGTATCTTTACATGTGTGGTATGAGATATTATTGCGTGTTAATATAATAAGTAAATTATGGCAATCAGTACAAATTCATTTAAGCATTGCTCTTGAACATTTACACACATTTTGTGAATGGATAAAAGAGTATCGGGAAACTGGATTTGAGAAATCCCTGTCTGATGTTCGGAAATTTACTGAGAAAAGCTGTTATGACCTGCCAAAAGAGTTTAAGAATAAAAGAGTAGCCAAAAAGAAAAGGATGTTCGATTATGAAAGCAGCGATGAACCTATACAGTCTCCCAAAATCCGGTATCAAACAGATTTTTTTTACGCCATGATTGATTCTATAATAACCAATATGGAATTAAGATTTACGTCTTTAAATCAACATTTTGAAGACTTTGGTTTTCTCTATGATTTAAGCGCGCTAAAAAATATGCCACAGGAGCAAATATTAAAACACTGTAACGATTTACATAACGTCCTGCGTGTGGGTGAGAGCAGTGACTTCCAACCATTTGAATTATATGAAGAATTAAATACAATGATCCCGAATTTACCCAACTTCATTAAAGACGTGAAACAGCTGCTGTCATACATAACAGAAAATAGCTTGAAAGAAATTTACCCAAATATTTACATTGTCATCCGAATTTTATTAACAATTCCGGTAAGTACAGCCTCTGCTGAAAGAAGTTTTTCAAAATTAAAATTAATAAAAAATTATTTGAGAAACACAATGAGCCAAGAAAGACTTTCAGCTTTGGCTGTTTTATCAATTGAATCAGATTTGGCATCTAGGCTGAATTACGATACCATAATTAAGGAATTTAGTAACGTTAAAAGCAGGAAATTTCTGTTCCTTTAATAAAGAAATCTAATGTTTTTTAAGATACACTTTAAGAAATGTGTATCTCCACCTTTATATTAACGATTTGTAATTTTTCATTTAATACTTATTAATCTAATTTGTATTTTTATGAATAAAAACTTAGCAGTGTTAATTGTTTTGTTTGTTTTTATTATTTTATAAAATCCGTCTTCAGGTCGCCATAGAACAGGGCCTCGCGAAATCTGTCTTGCCCACATCAAATTTAGTTGTTGCCCCGCCACTGCGTATGACAACCATGATCTATAACTTAACATGCTTTCCTAGGTACGAAAATATCCAGTTCAATACACACGAATACAAATATTTGCACTGAACTGAAATCAAACCCGTGCTCTCTGCGTAGCAATCGCCTTTAATACTACCACGCCACAGAGAATCTGCCTCTTAGGTATAATACAGGTTGCCCTAGTTTAAGAAGCAGGGCTCAACAAAATAACATGGTAGATAGAATATTGTGCTTGTTAATGTCATTATAAAACAAAAAAAAAATACTGTAAGTAACTATACTTTAATATATATTGTAAGATCCATGTTACTATGTTTAAAGACAAATAAATTATTATTATTATTATAAATTTAGTTTAAATTTTGTTTCTTTTTTATTTAGTTTAGAAATTTAGTCAATTTAGTTTAGTTCCGTTAGTAATTTCGTTCAGTAATATTCTTAAAAAAATAATCTAAGAATAGTCTCTAATTAAGCGCATATAATTAGGTACAGTAATTACTTCAATAAGTACTCATCATCACGGGCTTAACGAGGAGCTTGTTACACCGCTAAATATATAGATACACCTTAATTAGTCCACAAATTAATTAAAAGTGTCGTAAGCTATCTTTATATTAGGTATGTAGGATTGGATGTTTATTATTAGAATATAACCAACCCTGTAAGTACAGAGTTTCTGTGCCGTCAGTGTAGAAGACAAAGCAGGACAAGCCTTTAGTCTTCCCACTGATAGCACAAATTCTCCAGTGAGCTCTGGTTACCCTACTCACCGGTGGAAACACAACACGAAGTTATTATGGCCGCGGTATTCTGTAGGGCGGAGGTACTGTCCCAGTCGGACTGCTCAATTGGACGGAAATATCACCGTGTCTTACTATAAAATAACTATTATACAACTTATAGCTAAGAATAAGTAATTAAAATGCGTCGTGGAATTCCTCCGCATGGCATGCCTCTTGTGGCAGCGTTCCTAGAAGACTGGCAGCATTGCCTCTTATGGTAGCGATCCCAGAAGACTGACAGCATTGCCACGTTGTATGGCAATGCTTATTCTTATGTAGGTAAATATAGCTTTAAATGTTTTATAGGATAGTAGGTGACAAAACCATAGTGGAACCAGCAGGCATATGCTGTAAGAATGTTTCGATCGATCGAACAAACTCGACAGATGAAATATGACAGACGAACTCTATACCTATATAAATTTAAAATAGAAGTGAAAAAAACTTTAATGAGATAAGGTTGTTAATGCGTGGTCAACATAAGTCTCTTGCTTGCTCGCACAAAATAAATTGTAAACTAAAGCATATTTAAAAAAGAAAATAATCTAGTTCTAATATACACTCGAGAGCAATGAATCCGGGTCACTTAAAGAATCCTAAAAATCTCGGAAACTAAAAATGCTAGGTTAATGCAATAAATTGTATTTAATAGACAATGTAATACTCCTTAAATGAAGGTATTAAAACTTCTTAGTTATTGTAAAGTTATATCATAAAAAAATCAAATTTGAAAAAGGGCCACTTTCGAAGATGGAACTACGAAATTACAGCATTTGGTGTTGCTTTTGTTTGTAATCTGTCATTTATGTGGGTACATAAACCATGTTGATAGTGCTCTATATTCATTAATCAAGCTGAAATTATGTCGCTTACGCCTGAAGAATGCACCAGAATACTTACAATGCTGGAAACCGGCCGGAGTCAGCGCGATACAGCCAGGACTGTCGGTGTGTCGCTGTCAACAGTACAAAGAGTTCTCCGACGTTACGAAGAAACTGGTTCTAACCTACGCAGACCAGGAACGGGCAGAACCAGGTGTACCACAGCACGAGAAGACCGATACTTGGTGAACACCATGCTTCGAAATCGCTTTCTCACAGGAACTGAACTCACCAATCAGTTTCGACGCCTCGGAGGAAGTAACCCAAGTGCATGGACAGTAAGACGTCGGCTTGCTGAATCTAACTTAAAACCCCTTAGACCTGCAAACGGCCCTAAACTGGAGCGTGGGCATCGTATTTCGAGACTAAGTTATGCCCAGAGCCACGTAAATTGGAGTATTGAAGATTGGTCAAAAGTTATGTTCTCCGACGAATCAAAATTTATGCTCTACAAGCACGATGGAAGACACAGAGTGTATCGAAGACCAGGGGAAAGATTCAAGCAAGCATGCATCGAAGAAAAAGTAGCCTACGGTGGTGGGTCTGTACTTGTGTGGGCCGGAATTTCTTCTGAAAGTCGCACAGAGCTGGTGATCATAGAAAACGGCTCTTTAACTAGCGTAAGATATGTGGAAGAAATCCTCAATGATCACGTTGGTCCATTTATGGTCAATTTAGGTGAGGATGCTATATTTATGCATGACAATGCCAGACCTCATACAGGTAGGATTGTGAATGACTACCTTCAAGAGATGAACATTACTCGTATGGAGTGGCCAGCGCGCAGCCCGGATATCAACCCGATCGAGCATGCTTGGGACGAGCTAGGCAGATGCGTAAAACAACGAAACCCTCCCCCAATCACGCTTCGTGAGCTCAAAATTGCTCTCACAGAGGAATGGGAGAATATTCCCCAAAATCGTATAAGGAACTTGGTGTACAGCATGCCAAACCGCGTAAACGCAGTAATGGAAGCACGAGGAGGCAATACGAAGTATTAAAATTCAAGAAAATCGTAATAAAGTTCAAAAATTTCATGTTTCCTATTTTTGTTTTAAGGAGAGATCAGCAGTTTTTTTCTTTATGTAATTTTGTGTTAATAAAATGTATGGTGACTCATATTTTTTTTACTTTCATTTAAGGAGTATTACATTGTCTATTAAATACAATTTATTGCATTAACCTATCATTTTTAGTTTCCGAGATTTTTAACATTCTTTAAGTGACCCGGATTCATTGCTCTCGAGTGTAGTTCGTTGAATTTCTTGCTGGTATCTTCTCAGTAGAACTAACCTACCGAACCAGCGAAAGAATCATTTTCCAATTTGTAAAATTTTGTCGTTCATATGTGCTCTCTGTGCGCCTAAACTGAATAAATGAAATTGATTCTTTGATTCTTCTTTAATGAATCATGAAATTTGCAGCATGAGAAATTAAAATCTCACCGTGGATTCAGCTGTCGAGTTCGTCCGATCGTTTGAAATGTTCTTACAGCATGTGTCTGCAGGACAGTCATGGGTATATCTGACAATGACACCATTGGCAGACTTACCTATAGTAAGTATATCGTGTTCTATGAAGCCAAGCCAGCATTCCTTCGGTCCTCATACATTTGTTTCCCACTTAGTGACGTCGTCGCCACAAAAACAAGACTAGTATGCTACGGAATGCCAATATAAGCGAATAAATGAAGAAATACGCTACGAGATTTCTGTATTAGTGAAAAGTTAGATAGATATGCTACAATATTTCTGTATTAGTGAAAGCTTAGGTAGGTATGCTACGAGATCACTGTGTTAGTAAAAACTTAGGTATCTAGGTATGCTACGAGCTAGGTATTTTACTGAATACTTAGACAAGTATGCTATGAGATTTCTATGGGTATTAGTGAAAACTTAGATAGATATGCCACGAGATTTCTGTATTAGTGAAAACTTAGGTACTTAGGTATGCTACGAATTTTCATATTAGTGAAAACTTAATAAGTAAGCCACGAGATTTCTGTATTAGTGAAAACTTAGATACCTAGATAGGTATGTTACGAGATTTATGTACCTACTAGTGAAAACTTAGATGTTATGCTGAATATGCTGTTTCTATATTGGTTAAAATTTAGGTAGGTATGCTACGAGTTACCAACATTAGGGAATATTTAGGTAGGTATGCTACGAAATGCCAATATTAGCGAATACTTAACTTTTAATCTCTCAATCTCAAAGCATACCTCTGTATGCTGCGATATAGGTACCTAGGTATATTTAAATAGGTATAGGTACCTACTACGAGATGCCAATATTTAAATAGGTATGTTACGAGATGCCAATATTAGCGAACATTTAGATAAGAACTCTACGAGATGTCCATAATAGCGAGAACTTAGGCCAAAGTGCTACGAGAAGACAGTATTACTGAGAATAGAGTGCAAAGCAATGCAAGCATGCAAACATTTTAAAGTTCTATAAGAAACTAGCAACTTTCTCCCTCTGCATTTTTTTTATAAATATTCGAAATATGAATTGTAAATACTTACAACAAACACTTGACGTAATCCCAAGGGTGAAGCTAAAATTACAATATAACATTCGCTACGCGTTTCCGAACGTCAACTCACATCACTATTTGAGTGCATTCGAAATGCGTCACTAATGTCATTTTAATACAAACTTACTTCACTCAAACGACAAGCGACATTGAACTCTATTTCAAGAACACTAAGATCTATGTGAAATGTAAATTTAATTTGGGTGATGATTTTGATTTCGCGCTCCTATCGTCAGAAATGGCGGGCTTGTGACATTTTTGACAGTTGGTAAATGGAATAGAAATCTCAATGGGTGAAATTATCATTTTGCTTAGAGGGTAAGTAGCTCACAATGTTTTGTAATTGTGAGCAGCCTGTGGTTTTAGTCTGCTTTTTCTTTTGCCTTTTAGACAAAGAAGTGCAGAGACGGTTTGTACACGGAGTCTATGAACGAAAGAAGATTGACGAGTCAATTTTGTGAGCCGATAGGGAATAATTAGTTTAAGTCGATTAAGTTAGATAAATGAAATGCTTCGATGGGATTTGAATCTGCGACCAATCCGTTACAGCAGAAATGCTCTGACCACATAGTTACCGAACTAATACAGCCGACAAAACCCAACAACTTCAGAAATTACTCAGTACAGACATAAAAAGACGGACAGATACAAAAATTACTCGTCTTGGCGGGAACTCTACCTTCACAGATATTGAGTAGGTGCCTATTTAGCAGAGCTTTATAATAATTCTACTCTACTTCTGAACAACAAAAAAGCAAAAGTACCTACTTAAACTAAGAAATTAAATAAACCACAGTAAACAAAATCCATACTAAATTAATGAGACGTATATTCTCAACAAGATTAAAAATCATCCGTCGGCCGAACGTCAGTCGTCATGCACACTGCTAATGAAAGAAAATTACGACCGAAAAAAAATAACAAGCATCTCAAATTTCGAACCCTATTAAACTACCAATCGTAGCACCGGATTTTGATTGCGAGGCGTGACAGCGCTCATTACTTACAGAACAACTAAGGAAACGCAATAACCAACTATATCTGTATCCCTCACTCGTTTGTAATTTAGAAGGAGATGGGAGATAATTTGATTTTCGAAAGCAATTTTCGCGGGCTGTTGAGCACTTCACAGCGTGTTTTAATATTTAATGGCGGTATTAAATTTGTTATGAATAAGATTATTATATTATTGTGGATTTATGTTTAGGGCGCGTAATGGTGCGTTGGCTGTTCGCGTTAATGTTAGCGAATGTGATTTGTTTATTTTACACATTAGATAGCGATATTATTTGATTATCCTTCTATGGGTGATTTAATTTCGTGGTGTGGGGTGAATCTGTCCTCTGGGAAGTAATTATAGGGTATCAGATATAACATTGTTGTAGGCATGATCATGAATGTTTAACTTGATTATTGTGACTTAGGCTAGTCACAATAATCAATCAGCTGCTTCCCACGACACCGTTCGCGTCGAATGCTAAAACTTTTCCTAAAACCCAAAGGGACCTATTCCCAGAGCAAAAGTACCCAGTGGAGTAGAATAGGGGCTAAGGGATGGGCTGTTCTCCATCCGACAGTAAAAATACAAACATGACAAAATGCACATGACATACAAACAGTCTCGTTCCAATCCTATTATCTACGTGGGGCTGAAAATCATACATACATACATACAATCACGCTTTTATCCTTAAATTCGGTTCCACGTAATAGGGGGTGAGCCTATTGCCGTATTCCGGGCACTATTGTTGACTCAAGCATCTGAGGCTGAGTCTGGGCTGTATATATCTGTCGGATGTTAAACAGCCCTGTCCCTTAGTCGCCTTATACGACACCGCATGGGTCGTATATCATAGGTGACGAAAGGTAGGTAAGTATTAACACACCTCTGCCTACCCCTTCGGGGATTTACAGGCGTGAATATATGTGTGTCCTATTTTACTCCAGCTACCTATAAATTACCTATTAATGGTTATTGTTTATCTAGCAATTGATTTGATTAACTATTTAATCCTTATTTATTTTTGGGTTCCGTACCTCAAAAGGAAAATAACGGAACCCTAATAGGATCACTATGTTGTCCGTCTGTCTGTCGATCTGTCTGTCAAGTAATAAGTTCTCAGTAATACGTGGAGGTATCACATTGAAATTCATACCACATACTTAGTTTTATAACGTGTTGAAACTGTGCATAAATCAATCTTCCAAGTCAACGCATTCAAAATTATATTACGGCTTATGTAGCTTAAATTACGGAACCCTTGGTGCGCGAGTCCGAATCGCACTTAACTGATTTTTTATCATTGGGCAGGTAAGATATAATGGAGTCCTACGACATAAACATAAACTCACGCCTAAATCGCCGAAGGCAGAGATGCTAGCACCCACAATTCGCCAGTTTATGCTTAGGTCCCAATGTAATAGGTGGCGAGTCTATTGATGATGATGGAGGGCCCTATGACCATCCCTGATTTAATTATTAGCAGGTACTTGGTCCCATAGGCGTCTTGCTTTTTAGTCGGTTCGAGTCCGACATAACCTCTCCTATTTCGCACGTAAAAGTAAATTGTGCCAGAAAGGCTATTACGAAATCCAAGAATACTTGGATGATAAACAAGCTTGGAAATGAGCTGTTCGCTCAACTATGCTACTCAAGTAAATTTTTGTATTAAGATTAAGTAGACTAAGTGTATGTTTGTAAATAGACGAAAAAACGAAATGCCCGCTGAGTTTCTTGCCGGAATCTTCTCAGGTCGGGGCCGCGTTTCGAACCGGTGCTCCATTTACTAAACTGATATTGATGTTCCTTTTTTGTTGACGTTTTGTACCTAAGTGCCGATATAATGGTCTATACAGAATAAATGATTTTTGACTTTGACTTTGACGTAAAAAGAGACGTAACAGTAAATATAGGATTTATTTATTCAATATTTTATGCCACACACAGTACATCATAAATAAAAAAAATTCAAAGACAATGTACAAAGGCGAGCTTACCTCAAAATGAGTTCTCTCCCAGCAAACCTTTGAGTAGCAGAGGAGTATATAGTCATGATCAGCTGATTGATGGATGTAGTTCTGGCTCAGACTTTCCTTTCGTGGTTAGGAAGTTAAAAGCAGTCGCTCTATTATATTATGATATAATGACCCATTAAAATAACTACATAAATATAAAACATATATTTGAAAGTATATTTTCGTTCGGTTCGAATCCCGCCGGAACCTATACAACTTTTTCTATTAATCGATTTGAACAATTAGCCCTACTAAATGTATCTAAATTTCATTCAATAAAAATAGTGCTACACCGGTATCGGGTACAGGGACTAAGCTACCGGTGGCAAGGGCTCCATTCAGAGGAATCTCCTCACAATACGTGCCGTGTCGAGGAGTATTGACCTAGCTGCCTAACGAGAGCCTCATAAGGTGTGTTCATGCCTTATTATTAGAGCTCTTCCAATTAGTCCCACCCTCCCCTTTCCTACACCGGACAACACGTGCAGGTCTTAGATGTCATCCGCACACGGTGCAGAACATCCGAACAAGAACCAAGCGGTTCGGAGACTCTTTCCTCTGTCGCACCATTAAGGCCTGGAATTCATTACCAGCTCACGTGTTTCCTTCTTCCTACAGTCCCGGGTCCTTTAAGCGGGGCGTGAAAAAGCATATGATGAGGCCGTCAAGCTGAGTGTCACCATGGTCACACGGTATGTGTAAGTAATGGTGACCCTCTTTTTTGGGACTCTGCCTTCAGCTTACCATCAGGCAAGGCGAAGTCTAATTGACGTGTCCTATATAAAAAAAAAACAAGTTTAACCTTTGTTTAACTAATCTCTAAACTTTTACGTTCCATGTTTTTTTATACCACTTAGGTGGCAGACTAGCACACGGCTCACTTGATGGAAAGTGGCTTATGGACGCGTGCAAAACCAATAGAGTCACACTCGTGCTGCCAACCCTTGAAAGTTTCTGTGCCGTCAGTGTAAAAGACAAAGCAGAACAAGCTTTTGGTCTTTCTACTGACAGCATAAAAACCCTCCAGTGAGCTCTGGTTACCCTACTCACCGCCGGGAACACAACACAGAGTTATTATAGCCGCGGTATTCTCTAGTGTGGAGTTTCTTCCCCAGTCGGACTGCTCAATTTGACGGAAATACCGTCGTGTCCTACCTCCTATAACCTACATACCTTTGGACATCCATACCATGGTCGCGTTAATTACCGTAAACATTATTGTGTAACCCTTGTTTGATCCCTTAGCAATGTAACTCCACTATTCGAACTCCAAACCTCCTAATTCCATCCCATAAATAAATCATAAACAATTTAAAAGCTCCCAACAAAAGTCACCTAACCAAAACGTCTAGAAACTTCTCCTCAAGTTTATGATACACAATTTATGACCGCTATTCACACAAATATCTCATAAATAACGTTGTAGTACATCAGTGCGGGAAATAGCCACAATCAATTTAGGAGGGGGTGCCGCTAAGTGCTGGGGGGAGGGGACAAATTGCTCTCTAATGACGGGAACTTGGCTGGACGGTGGTGCTGTCTTTGCGCTTACTCGCTCGTGTGATTAAAAAAGTTTTATTAACGGCATTGATTTCCCTCATCGAATTATATGTGAGTCAAGTTGAGCGTGGATAGCTTAGTGGTTAAGAGTCGGCCTTTTTTTACGTCGGAGTCGGTGGGAGAGGGTATATCGGACTCGAACCGACTAAAACGCACGACGCCTGTGGGTCGTTTGTATAGTTACCGAGGGTAAGGTTAACACCGGTTAGAATCCTGGCCATTAGGTAAGTACACTACTAACGTGAACCCACTCCTAACACAAGCAATTTAGCATAGCTGGAGGGGTCAGAGGGAATATTAGTAATTTCGGTTCCAATATTTTTTTTTGCGTAAAACGCCCAACGGCCAGGTCGAAGGACGACCTCATGAAGGTCGCCGGGAAGCGCTGGATGCGGGCTGCTTTAGATCGGTCATTCTGGAAGTCTGTGGGAAAGGCCTATGTTCAGCAGTGGACTATGTGTGGCTGACATGATGATGATGATGAAGATTTTTTTTATAATTTAGAAAATAATTTGATTCTATATTATACATACAGCCACACCCTTTTTCCAAGTGGGGTAGGCAGAGACTACAGTTTTCGACTTACCACGATCCTGGCATACCTACCTCTTTCGCTTCATACCTACTTCCATAATTGTTTTCATACATGCTCGCCGGTTTCGGGTACTCTTGACATGTCCTTTCTAATAAAGCCTTCGATCTGTTTGACATACGTATGTCTACGTCGACCCCTACCGGGATATCCATTCACCCTCGCTTCATAAATTTGTTTAGTCAATCTTCTTTCTTCCATCCTCTCCATATGTACGAACCATTCAAGCATCCCTTTCTCTATCTTAGTTATACACCACAACGTTCCCGTATTCCTCACTCGATCCGTCCACTTTACCCCTGCTATACTTCATAATATAGTTTTTTGACTGTTTATACGGTTGACTGATGGCGCTTGGTGAAACCTGCTACTCGCATTGAAATACATACTATAATGTTCAATAAAAGACGGACTAACGCAAATCTGATTTATTGTAGGTAGACACAAATAAACATTCTTGATGTAGGTCCCTACCCTCCATTATTTATTTATTTATTGTATGAAAGACTTACAGCTAATAATACAGAGCAGGTAAATATGCAAATATATTAAAAAATATGTGACAGAGAGCCGGTTACAAGTCTTCGCTTGTAGTGACACTATAAAATACAGATAGATACTGTGAACAAATTAAAAACAAATAACAATTTTAATAAATATAGAAAACGAAGGGTACCTAACTAATTAAAAATATAAACTAACTAAAATACTAACTAACTATAAACTTATTAAACAACTAGTAAACGTAGCAACTTGACTAACTGTTTGGTTTAAAGAAGTCCAGGCTTAGATGCTTCCTAACTGTAGGTACACTTAAAGTAAAAGGATCAATATCGTGCTGCCTACAGACTTGATTAAATTGTCTACTCACTCGCACTATAAAATATTTGTACTTTACCACTACATTTTTAAAAGCTAAAATAAAAGCTATAAAAAAAATATCTGGCCAGTTTCCTCACGGCATCAAGGTTCTTTTTTAAAATATGTTTATTCAGAAATATATTTTTTTATATCACTTAGTTGGCAGACAAGCACACGGCCCACCTGATGGAAAGTGGTTACCGTGACCTATGGACGTCTATAACACCAGAGGAGTCACAGTCGCGCTTCCAACCCTGTAGAATGTAGAAAATAAAGCAGGACAAGCTTTTAGTCTTCCCACTGACAGCATAAATTCTCCAGTGAGCATTGGCTACCCTACTCACCGCTGGGAACACAACAAAAAGTTATTATAGCCGCGGTATTCTGTAGGGCGGAGGTATTTCCGCAGTCGGACTGCTCAATCGGGCGGAAATACCGCCGTGTCCTACCTCCTATAGTTATATATAATAATAATAATAATAATAATAAATCATTTATTTCAGGCAATAATAGAAAAGTTACAGGATGTTAAAAAACTTATTCTACGGCCCATAAATATATACCTTAAAACTAAAAATACATATAATATATCTTAACCTAAAGCACGCGTAATGACGTCGACGTGTCACGGGGCGGGGTGTCGCGTGTCGGCAGGCGTCCTCGGAAGCGCCGAAACTTCACCCCCGTCGGCCAAAAGTCAGGACGCAGGATGGTAGCGGTGTGGCTGTTTGGAACTCGCACCACAAAAGAATTGAAGCTCACGTTGTGACGAGAGTCCAGCTTCTCCACCCTTAAGCCCATCCCGGTTTTCTTTTGGAGATAGTTCGCGACGTCTACGATCTTCACGCTGTGATGTACACGAGATACGTAGACCATCGTCGAACGGACCTCTGCGCGGAACTGCTGCTCAATGCTCCTCGCTGCAGTACCACACTGGTTCTTGCGGGAGGACTTCTTCTTCTCAACAACTTTGAAGTCCTCCACATTACAAGGCTCCTTCCCCGGCGCCTTGACGGATGCAGTGTTGCATTGAGTGACACTACACTGTCGTCTCTTTGTTGGTACGGCTGTAGGGGTGCTGGCCGTAACAGCTGCGTAGTCACGTGGATGAGGAACTTGCAACGTGATATTCGGCCTCTTCACAGGATGTTTCGTCTAAAAATACCTACCTATTTAGATTCACCTGATGGAATGTGGTTACCGTGGTCTGTGGATGTGTGCAACACTAGGGGCGTCACATATTTGCTGCCGATTCTGTAAAAACAGGGTTTCTTTGCCGTCAGTGCAGAAGAAAAAACAGGACAAGCCTTTGGTCTTCCTACTGACAGCTCAAAAACTCTCCACTGAGCACATGCTACCCTACTCAGGCTACTCACCTCAGGAAACACAACACGAGATTATATACCATCATAACCGCCAATACAACCTTAATAACCCCCGTCGCAAAAACGACGGGTGTTATAAGTTTGACGTGTCTGTGTGTTACAACCGTAACAAAAAATAAACCTTTTTTTTACGTGCGCAAAATCCCCACGGATACCTCCCCACCGGAGCCGGTGGAGGAGGTTATGTCGGACTCGAACCGACTAAAACGCACGCCGCCTGTGGGTCACTTTGGTTGCCGAAGGTGAGGTTGACAGGCATATCCCTCGCACCCAGGCCGACCCAGGGCCATCTCTCACGATCTGGCCCTCTTCCCGGGACGGTTGCAACCTGGAAACCAATAGGTAGATACACCTGCTGATTATCGTCAAAGTTCAAGTGCAGGTTTTCACTTCAGTACCTACCTACAGGGGGTTTTCCGAACCGACGACGGCGATGCGTCAGGCGTCATTCCTATTGGAAAAGCTCGAGACAACTGTTAGAATGGCGAGGTAAAGGAGAATAAATCAAGGCACAAATACAATTATAGAATTTATTCCAATATTGCAATGAGTAGGTACACATCTATCGCGTACGAAAGTTAATGTTGCAAGTACATACACACGGTATCGGTTCTTCACTGTTAACAAACACACCTTATAACAAACAGTTTTTAATTATATTGTGCATTACTTACATGGTAATATTACAATACTTCACTCTTATAGTAATAGGAAAGATTTTGATCTTTGTTCGGTAACTCTTTTGAGCTGACTGTGACTACCAAAAATGGCATTAACCCCCGCTATTCACTCAATTATATTGTTGACTTCAGGTACCTAAATCACACCCGTAATAAAACTATTCGTATTTACAGACAAAAAAGTGCGAAAGCACTTATTTACGATGTTTCGTCTAAAAATACCTATCTATTTAGATTCACCTGATGGAATGTGGTTACCGTGGTCTGTGGACGTGTGGCGTCACATATTTGCTGCCGATCTTGTAAAAACAGGGTTTCCTTGCCGTCAGTGCAGAAGAAAAAACAGGACAAGCCTTTGGTCTTCCTACTGACAGCTCAAAATCTCTCCACTGAGCACATGCTACCCTACTCAGGCTACTCACCTCAGGAAACACAACACGAGATTATTATAATCGCGGTATTCTATAGAGCGGAGGTACTTCCCCAGTCAGACTGCTCAATGAGGACGTGATAAATGTCGTGTCCTATCTCCGTAGCCTACGTGTCCTATCAGACAAATCTTGTAGAACATAATAAAATGTCACTGACAAATTGATAAAGAAAATCGCAAGAATAAAACTAAAATCGTGTTAACAAAATTGAGTGACCAGTCCGCGCTAAACGGAGCACAAAACGATGAAATTTATACTTAGTGCTGACATTGGCAAAACATTCTGATCACCACCAATTACCAGTGTACAGTGCCAGCACAAATATCACTAGTTCCATCTCCCTCTACCGTGTCTGCAGACTATAGGTGTCTCTTTTGCGCAACACACAAAAGTGTTCTTAATCATTTCGCGCTTGGAACCTTAAAGTCGTATATTAATTAGAGGACAGGTAACATACAACCCTATAAAGGAACAAAATAGAGTTCAGTTTCGATTAAGTATAGATCTATTGAAAATTTCATGAGCGTTTTTGTGAATCTGTTCCTTATTATAACTACAAAAAGCATATTACTAGTTGTAACTGAACGGCGTATAAAGCTTTTCAAACAGAAATTCATCGTGAAAACGTTAGTAGTATTTTGATGGTAGCCATAAAGTCTAAATTCGCTCGTCCAGTGGTAAGGTTTAATACAATAAAAAAAGACGTTTTGACAACACCCCGTATGGGCGTGGCAGTTAGTCACGAGTTTACGCGGGAGTTTTGTAGCGGATGGACGTTCCTTTCGAATTTGAAATGTGATATTCCGTTCTGAAATAAAAAAATGTATTTATATTTTTTAAATTAATTTAAAGTTTTTCGTAATAAGTTTGATTGTGCAACATAAAATATGTATTGATACGTTTTTATTGTTGACAGTGATAATAATGACAATTGAAACGTAAACAAAAGATTTATTGACGTATTTTATTATTAAAAAAAGAACAAGTGTTTGTGTTTTAAAAGTGTTTGAAAAACAAGTGACAATGGAATCAAACTTAGAAATAGGCGAAACAAAAACTCAAAAGAAAATTCCTAAGCCATTTTCGATAGAATCTATAATTGGTGATAGAAAATCACCAGAAATAGACATAGAGAATAATATTTCGGAAAATTCTAGAAATTCAGAAGAGGAAGAAAGTGATAGATTGGAAGGATTAAATCAGATGAGATATTACGCGCCTTTTTTACAACAAAATGGATTCCCTTTCTTATTGGGGTACCCTGAGCCGTGGTTGTCGAGGGTTTTAGGGTCGGTACCGGGACCAGTGAGAGATAATAGAGAAGAAGAGAAGAGGGAGAGCCCTGTCAGCGTTGGGAGTGAGGCAGAAAGCGATGGAGGAGATGATACTAATGCAGGTTTGGATATTTTTGTAATAAATCACATCCAATTTGTTATAGGTGTTTAATTTGTTGTAGTTAGTAGAATAGGTTAAGATTTACAATGTACAATTTGCTAACTGCCGCATTGGGGCAACCTGTAATGGTAGTTACATAAGGAAAAAATATAAAAAAAAAAAAAAAAAAATTATAATTTTGCTGTTCGGCTCCACCAGCGTAAATTGAATTTCTGAATTATGATCTGCTAAACACAGGAGGGAGGCCACGAGCAGAAACTACCATGACTACATGACGAAGCAACTACATACCTAATAATACAAAATAAAAAGCAATACATATATAAAATCACACCTTATGCCCGGAGATTTAGGCAGAGGTGAATTAACACCCACATTTCACCAATTATTGTATTCGGTCCCACGTAATAGGGGGTGAGCCTATTGCCGTCTTCCGGGTACTATTATTGATTCGAGCCTTGTATCTGTGCCGGAATTTTAGCTGGATATAAGTATCTGTCTGATAATAAACAGCCCCTATCCCTTAGTCGCCTTGTACGACACCGCATGGGAAGAGATGGGGTGGCCCAAATTCTACTCTGCCGGGAACCACGCGACTATTGCAAACAGTGTGTTTTATTATACCACTTACCGTAGTTCGGTCCCACGTATAGGGATGAGCCTATTGCCGTTTTCTAGGCATGCAAATGAGGCTGAGTCCGGACTGTATATATCTGTCTGATGTTAAACAGCCCTAACCCTTAATCACTTTATACAACACCGCATGGGAAGAGATGGGGTGGTCTAAATTCAATTCTCAAAAAATCAACGACCAAAGGCTTGTCCTGCTTTGTCCTCTACACTGACGGCACAAAATCTCTGTACTTACAGGGTCGGCAGCACGGATGTGACTCCACTGGTGTTACACACGTTCATAGGCCATGGTAACCACTTTCCATCAGGTGGACCGTGTGCTTGTCTGCCATCTAAGATGTATAAAAAAAAAGCCATATTCAAAGTTTAAAAATAGTTTAATTTCAATTTACTTTTCTTAGTGGTTCATTTTTACTTGAACTGGGAAACATAATTTTTGCTAGCCGTGTTTTATTACAACATCCCTTACATAAGGTGTTTTGAGATTTTTTGAGATTGACATGGTCATATTTGTTAGGTACTGGAAACAAATTAATTAGGAACACGACGGTATTTCCGTCCAATTGAGCAGTCCGACTGAGGAAGTACCTCCACCCTACAGAATACCTCGGACATAATAACCTCGTGTTATGTTCCCGGCGGTGAGTAGGGTAGCCAGAGTTCACTGGAGAGTTTTTGTACTGTCAGTGAGAAGACCAAAAGCTTGTCCTGCTTTGTCTTTTATGCTGACGGCACAGAAACTCTCAATGCTTACAGGGTTGGCAGCGCGAGTGTGACTCTCTTGGTTTTGCATACGTCCATGGGCCACAGTAACGACTTTCCATCAGGTGGGCCGTGTGCTTGTCTGCGACCTAAGTGGTATAAAAAATAATTAAAAACACGGTAAATATCCCGGGCAGTGTTAAACACTATTAAAGGCACTCCCGGTTCATTAGATGCCCCAGTTAAAACTAATTAGTGACCCTTGCATAATAGAATACAGTGTTATTAATTTTAATTTATATATATTTTTGTCTTGAATATTCACTAGAATAATTGATTCACCAAACGTTCCCATCAATCCCGTGATTAAGTTTATCTTGGCCTTTACCAGAACGTCTGAATTATGATCTGCTAACACGAGTAGAAACTACCATCATGGAACAACATCAAAATAATACAATATAAATAGCAATCAAATTAATTAACTAAAATAAATCCATTGACAATTGTTTTGTTGAGCCTATATTGTTATTCTGATTAAGTTTTTGTTAATGAATTACTTTTTTTAAAAATAAAAACAGATTTATTTCTTTTTCAAATATTGATATAGAATATAGAGTACTGAACGGAATTGCATTATTACAACTCATTATTACAACAATCTGTATACTCGTATTTCGCAAAATAAATTTCATAATTAGGTAGATACATATTATTTGAATTTGGAACATCGCGCGTCGGCAAAAGAGAGAGAGGTCTTATATCACCTATCTTTAAAAATCTCTTCACAAAATCGAAGCTTGGATTCCTGCACCAAAAAAAAAAAAGAATTAAAGAATCAATTTCATTTATTCAGGCTAGGCAAATAAAGAGCACATATGGACGTCAAAATTTTACAATTATGTCAAGAAATATTATAAAAGTCCATTGAAAAATGATTCTTTCGCTGGTTCGGTAGGTTAGTTCTACTGAGAAGATCGGCAAGAAACTTAGATAATTATGTTAAAGCTAGATTATCTTTTTTAAATATGGTTTTTTTACAATAATTTATATGTACTGCGAGCAAGCAAGAGACTTATGTTTACCACGCATTTACATCTTCAGGACTATCTACGATCTACTTTAGAATAACTTAAGTAAGTCAAGTTTAATTTAAGTATTAGGTGGCATACCTATATAATATATATATAAATAAATATATATATAATAAATATATAAATATTATAATTATTTAGTGGCATATCAACCAAATCCTTAGGGATTTATTTACTTACATATTTTTATACAGCTGCCTTTTTTTCAATGTGCTCAAAATCAAAATCTACACGGATCCCCCCCCCCCCCGACCGATGGGGGAGGTTATGTCGGACTTGAACCGACTAAAACGCACGTAGACTGTGTGAAATCCTTAGGGATTTAATAACATATTTTTATACAATTGCCTTTCTTTTTTTCAATGTGCTCAAAATCCACACGGATTCCCACACCACCGGGGCCAGTGGGGGAGGTTATGTCGGACTTGAACCGACTAAAACGCACGTGGACTGTGTGGGCAACAGATTGCCGGAGGTTAGATTATCTGAGACATATCCCTCGCAGCTGTAGCCTAGTGGTATGGGTAATGGACTGCTGAGACGAGGTCTCGGATTCGATCCCAGGTTTTACCATGGCACACACCAATGACTTTTCGATGCTTTTCGAAGTTATGTGTGTATTTATCGCAGGTTTATAAGTGTCCCGTTAATGGCAATAGGCTCGCCACCTATTACATTGGGACCTAAACATAAACTGGCGAAATGTGGGTGCTAGCACCTCTGCCTACCCCTTCGGGGATATAGGCGTGAGTTTATGTTATGTTATGTTATGAAGACCTAGTTATTGTCACACAAATGGGGTTATTTCCATTTGTATGACAATTGTTTCTGCGATGGCTCTACATAAAAGGCACTTAGTACTAGACGCTCTCGACAGATTGTAGCGACAGCGTAATGTCCCCTGAGGCCACCATCACCCTTAAATTTGACCAAGCGGTTTCTGGAGATTTAACCTAACTTGCAGTAGCAAAAACTGTCAATACTTACAATGGTACCCTTTTGATTTTTCAAAGTGTTTATTGCATGAATATTTTTATTTTTATTTTTTATACCACTTAGTTGGCATACAAGCACACGGCCCACCTGATGGAAAGTGGTTACCGTGACCTATGGACGTCTGTAACACCAGAGGAGTCACAGTCGCGCTGCCAACCCTGTAAGTACAGAGTTTCTGTGCCGTCAGCAGAAGACAAAGCAGGACAAGCCTTTAGTCTTCCCACTGACAGCACAAATTCTTCAGTGAGCTCTGGTTACCCTACTCACCGCTGGGAACACAACACGAAGTTATTATAACCGCGGTATTCTGTAGGGCGGAGGTACCTACTACCCCAGTCGGACTGCTCAATCGGGCGGAAATACCGCCGTGTCCTACCTCCTTAATAATCCTTAATAAACATAATAAGTAAGACCTCCAGTGTAAATTAAATCCTAGAGATTAACAAATAAATTAGGTTACATTACACAAAGTTATTGAGCTTTTTACGAATGTAACCACATGTTTGTAGATCATTAAAAATACAGAGAATATAATGGGGTAAATTGAAATTTTGTTTTGATTTCACCAAGCACCTACAGTATGGGGTTCTTCAAGAGGGGCATCAGAAGGTTTCTTCGTGGTCGGCAGCGCGAGTGTAACACCCCTGGTGTTGCATACGTCCATAGGCCACGGTAACCACTTCCCATCAGGTGGGTCGTGTGCTTGTTAAGAGGGCTGTTCCTTACACCGATGGTGCACAGGTACTTGTTGAGGAGGCAGTGGCCCTTTATTGTCCGCATAATAGTTCTTAGACCCGTCTGCTTACCGATGGCATGGCCATTTTATTGCCTGCAGTCGGTGGATTGCTCACACTGTTTTTGCCAATATAACAACAAAAGCTGAAGTTATGAGTACCTACCAAGATTCAATAATCTACTTGGAAAAAGAACATTGAACTATATAGTCCCTAACTTATTAAACAAATTACTTAAACATTTAAAAAGTAAAATAAATTGTTAGAATCTAAAAGCTACATTAAAAACCTACCTTATTAATACATTAAAATAATTAAGTAGCTAGAAAATAAAACTAAAAATCAAAGAAAAGATATAATCGAAAAGTAATGAAACATCCTGTAAGCAGCTCGGTAAGTCGCAGCGGCAAACTTATTCATATTGTGAGCCATTGTGCGCTGTAAATTTACCAATCTACCCGCACATTATTTTACTATACACATAAAAAATATTATATTACGAACACAGAACGAAAGTAAAATTGTATTGTACCCACAATGTAACATATTTTTGTTGTGCAGATTTAATTCTGATATTGTTATACCTAGATTAAGTACTTGCCTACCTGATGTACAGAATTAGTATTATATAGACTCGACGACGAACGTAGTGTACGGACAAACCTTTCTGGTTTTTGTTACACTACTAAGGAATTAGACCCAATGTATGTTTTTCTGCCTAATTTAATTAAAAAAAATACAAAAATATGAGGGTGAATTGGTTATTGGACTGACTAGTCATATTATTTACTTTTTACTAAACTTTAAAACGGTAAGTTATAAGGAAACTTGTAGGAAATAATTTATTGTGACGTGATAATATTCAATAGATAGTCAAATAATTAATAGGTTGCGTGGATGATTCAAAATAAATAAAAACTATAAAATAACGCAACTTTTTCAGCACTTTTATCGTTCTGAACTATATATATTGTATCTACAGGAAAACACTCAATCACAATAAAACATTTTTGTCAGTTAACTATCAATTCTAATAATAAAATATTTATAATAAGTTACCAAATAGCCTCAAAGAAATTAGTACGATCAATGCATTTAAATGATTTTTTTTTTACATTACTATGTTCTTATATTATTGGCGAATTTTTAAATAATGATAAATTGTGATTGTAGCAACAATCGCGTTCACAGCCGCCACGCTACAGAAACTGACATCGTTTTTGACTATTCGGAGTTTGAGATTAGATCGTGACGCAATTGTGAATAGATTTTTAACAGAAGAATTGACTGCTCTAAAATTGCAACCGTTTAGTACTTCGCACCCTCAGTGTCACCAGAAAATCAACAAATAACCCAATTAGAAATGGATGCTTGACATTATAAAGACAATTTCACGCCACTAGAACGCATCTGTACCGTAAAATTGACGAGTTTCCGAACGACCCGACCTCTTGTTTGGCGCGAATTTGCTCCCAGGTGACAGATGTCACAATTTTTTATTTTTTTTTATTTAGAGCGCGAGACATTACTCCCAACAGTCCCAACGTGTTACTTCCTAGCCATCAAGAATTCGTTTTATGTTACTAACACACTGTTATAAAAACGTATTACGTCTAAGTTTAAAAAGTAAAACCCAACTGCTGAAAAATCACGCTCTAAAAAGTATTAAACAAGAAAATATCAAGGATAGCCGTGGTCGTATGCCACTTTTCCCTAGAGTGTATTGTTCTTTTAGACAAAGTATAGTTGTGCCGACCCCAAATAATTGAGACAAGGGCAGGTAGATGATGATTATAAGGTTATTGACCATAAAGTCTTTGTTAAAGAAGCATTTCGATATTTTATTCAGGTATTCAGGCCAAATGATCAAAGTTATAATGAAAATGGTAATTACTGATAGGTACAAAATAAATTAACATCGCAATCACGCCATCACAGTTTTTAACGACACCGTTTCTTCAACATTATATTTATTACTGAAATAAAACCTAAAAATAACAAATAAACACATAAATCAACCATTTTTATTTCCATTTTTAAAATTCATCCGCCATTTAAGGAAAACTGTCAATGTGACAGCGTGAAAATTTAAACTAAAATAGAACGTGACTGCCATATTGAGTGATATTTTTTTTATATTGCAATCGATTCCGGTTTTATTCAGGGGCGTTACCACCATCTCTTAAAAAAAATCATTTATTGTCAGACCATCGATCCATAGTGTTAGTAACAATTTAACATAAGAACTAATGTTAGTAATAAATACAAATGAATAACAACACTCTACTATCTGTGACACGTGTGGAGTGTCATCCAGTGCTGCAACAAGGGGGAGTCCCACCTGTCCTTAAACACACTCAGAAGACTGTTGGAGCTGTGGCGGAGTCATGCCAAGGCAGAGGCCGAACGCTTTCTAATAAAAGCATAGAAATCGTCTGTGCGGGCCTCTGTAAACATTTCTGATGCACTGCATCTCCGAGACAGCCCCAACAGCATCCTGAATGCGTTATTATACTGAATGCGCAGGTCGTTATATGCCCGTAGGGTGTAACACATCCACAAGCTGCACGTGTAGAAGGACGTGCAGAAGGCTTTAAAGAGAGTTACTTTGACTGTGTTCGAACAACGTGCAAACCTCCGGACAACCATGTTATACCTGATAGCTACGATCCCTTTCAACGTCTAAATCATCTCTGAGCCCGTCCGTGACCCAGTGGCCCAAGTACTTGAAAGACTTTACCCAAGTAAAAGTAATTAGTATTATTATTGCTGTGTGTGTTCTACCGCTTTTACTACGTCAATGGTCTGTGCTCAGATGAATTGTTTGAAATGATTCCCACGACTACAGTCTATCATAGCACCGCTCGCCATAGGAAGGGAATTCATCCTCACACATTGAGACCTGAGTGAGACGGTGCGCACTTTGCGGTATGAAAGAAACTTTTTTTTTTTATACCACTTAGATGGCAGACAAGCACACGGCCCACCTGATGGAAAGTGGTTACCGTGGCCTATGGACATGTGTAAAACCAGAGAAGCCACACTCGCGCTGCCGACCCTGTAACACAGAGTCGCTGTGCCGTCAGTGTAGAGGACAAAGCAGGACAAGCCTTTAGTCATCCCACTGACAGCACAAATTCTCTAGTGAGCTCTGGCTACCCTACTCACCGCTGGGAACACAACACGAAGTTATTATAACCGCGGTATTCTGAAGGGCGGAGGTACTACCCCAGTCGGACTGCTCAATTGGGCGGAAATACCGCCGTGTCCTACCTCCTATAGACTTCTTCCTATAAACTTCATCCCCCGCACACTCAAACTGTGGAATGAACTCCCTGCTGCGATTTTCCCATGCGCCTACAATATGGGCTTCTTCAAGAGGGGCATTAGAAGGTTTCTTCAGAGTCGGCAGCGCCTCTTCGTTCATCGACCTAGATCCTAAGTATCTAGGTCGATGAACGACCTCCGCCCCCCATGACCCCATGAGCGCAGGCCTGGGGGTGACTGGTGGAGCCACCTGTCCCCCTGGCAGAAGCTGGCTGCGGCGGCGGCGCGCCTTGCACGCCTTCCCGTTTCCGGGGACGAGTTGGGGACTCTGTAGTCCCACACATCGTGAAAAATGGCCCTGGGTCGGCCGGGGTGCGAGGGATTAGCCTGTCAACCTCACCTTCGGCAACCAAAAACGACCCACAGGCGGCATGCGTTTTGATCGGTTCGAGTCCGACATAACCTCTTCCACCGGCTCCGGTGGGGGTAGGGGGGGTGTATCCGTGGGGATTTTAGAAAAGTATCCTAAGTATCTCGGTGGACGCTGACGCTACGATTCACGCTATGAAAGAAAGTAACAAATTACTTAGAATTGAACCAATTGTACCAATTACGTATAATTTTTAGATATACCGCGGTAGTCTAGTGGTATGGGTAATGGACTACTGAGACGATGTCTCGGGTTCGATCCCAGGTTTTACCATGGCACACACCAATGACTTTTCGATGCTTTTCGAAGTTATGTGTGTATTTATCGCAGGTTTATAAGTGCCTGGTTAATGGTAATAGGTTCGCCACCTATTACATTGGGACCTAAACATAAACTGGCGAAATTTGGATGCTTGCACCTCTGCCTACCCCTTCGGGGATATAGGCGTGAGTTTATGTTATGTTATTTAATTGTCATTGGAAATGTTTATATCCCCAGCTACGCCCGTGACATATTTTGAAGCCTCGTATCCCCCGTGCTTGCACCTAATTTTATAATCGTCAAACAATGTATGAAAATCTACCGGATTTATTCACATTTATGATCACTGCTCGGCTCACTTAAGTAGTAACGTGGTGAAATTCTAGCCAAAACCTTCGTCAATAAACGGGCTATTCAATAAAAAAGATTTTTTAAAATCGGACCAGTAGTTCCTGAGATTAGCGTGGTCAACCAAACAATCAAACAAACTCTTTAACTTCATAATCTTACTTAGTATTGAAATAATTTTACTATTTAAAAGATAATGGTAAGACCCATTCGAATAAAATGCATTCGAGTTCACAATCGATTTAACTCGCCGCGCCGTTCGGAAATTTAAAATTCAAACCGCAGTTATGGCGGGGACTTTATGTGTTTACCAATTTATGAAATGCAGTTGTTTAGGCCGTATCGTTAGCTTTCTTTGCTTTTGTTATTTTTTATTGACGGTAAATTCAAAATGGTCGACTTTACGATTCATTTGGCGCGCTCGATAGCTGTCAATCGTCGTTCGTTTGTGTAAAATAAATACATTTATTTGCTAGAGGGATCTTTGAAATGCTTTTTTTTTCCATGAATCTAGTTGAATGCTTGAATCGCAATAGGTACTTAGTGGTATCTTTATGTGTTTTCCTGCATTCTTCAGGGTTTCTAGGAGGTAAAGTCGCACTCAAAAGTGGCTCTGTGTACTACCTACTTACTAGATAAGTAGCTGTACCTAAATAACGAATAAGTAAATGTTGTCTTTTTCTGTCTTTCTTTCTTTCTGGATGAAATTGTTGTGAGCGAAAATGAATTTTGAATTTGAAATAGGACGCAGAAACTAGATAAAGTAAGTTTCTGAATTTTAACACCTTGGTATAAATTAACAAAAGGCGGTTAAGTTCTATCTATTTGTACGTATCACAAATTATTTTCAGACAAGCCATGTCAAAACCCTAATCCTAAGATATAAATAAAATAAATTAAATAAAGACTTGTGCGTTGATAGCCGTCCATGTTGCATGTTTAGTTAGCAGTTAGGTACCATTCGCGTATCATTCATCATTCTGATTACGTTTCCGCAACTCATGAGACACACCCTACAGAATACCGCGGTTATAATAACTTCGTGTTGTGTTCCCGGCGGTGAGTAGGGTAGCCAGAGCTCACTGGAGAGTTTGTGCTGTCAGTGGGATGACTAAAGGTTTGTCCTGCTTTGTCCTATATACTGACAGCACAGAAATTCTGTGCTTACAGGGTCGGCAGCACGAGTGTGGCTTCTCTGGTGTTACACACGTCCATAGGCCACGGTAACCACTTTCCATCAGGTGGGCCGTGCGCTTGTCTGCCACCTAAGTGGTATAAAAAAAAAGAATTGTTAAATATTCCAGACTGCAATCTATACCTGTATCAAATTTCAGCCATATCCAATAAGCTGTTTAAGCGTAATTGAGTACCTAATAATCATTGAAAGTCGGGTTTCGAACGAGAGATCCCGACGTCGTGTAAACTCTCTTATTAGGTACAAACAGTCTAGCTTAGCTGGAGGGGCTAGCGAGAATACTAATAATTTCTCAAATGTGTGAAACTACTTTTGAACACGTTTGTACTTACCTGTACAGGACAAGCAGAGCGAGTTACAATAGCTTTTAACTCTAGCCAAGTCCTGGAATGAATGATAATGTAATTTCAATATCAATCTGACGTCTGTCTAGAGAATTCATTTGTTTAAAGTATTTATTTACATAATGTACATGGGAATTATCTAAATTAAAAAATATAAAATATACATATTTAAACTTGAAGGTCCCGGCATCAAGGAATTTCTCTCCATCGATGTCAACCGGGAGGGTGACCAGAAGGCTAGCGGCATTACCATGTAGAATGATAATACTAATACTTTGCGCATATTTTTAAAAATAAATCATGTCTTATCAGGTGACCAATCATTTTTCTTCTTCGGTTCTCTATTATTTCTAGTATCGACCTTCTTTCCTGTACTTTTTTTATACAACTTAGGTGGCGGCAAACAAGCACACGACCCACCTGATGGAAAGTGGTTACCATGACCTATGAACGTGTGTAACACCAGTGGAGTCACATCCGTGCTGCCGACCCTGTTAGAACAGAGATTTTATGCCGTCAGTGTAGAGGACAAAGCAGGACAAGCCTTTGGTCATCCCACTGACAGCACAAAAACTCTCCAGTGAGCTCTGGCTATCCTACTCACCGCCGGGAACACAACACGAAGTTATTATAACCGCAGTATTCTGTAGGGCGGAGGTACTCCCCCAGTCGGACTGCTCAGTTGGGCGGAAATACCGCCGTGTCCTACCTCCTCCAACTTTGTTTAGTACTCTTTCGTTAGTCATTCTTTCTGTCCAGCTTATTCTCTCCATCATTCTCCAGCACCACATTTCGAACGCCTCCAGCCTGTCTTTGTCCCCGTGTGTCATAATCTACGTCTCACATCCATAGAGTGCAATGCTCCAAACACAAGTTTTAATGAATCTTTTTCTTATTATTAAAGAACCGCGGTAGCCTAGTGGTTTGGGTAATGGACTGCTGAGACGAGGTCTCGGGTTCGATCCCAGGTTTCACCATGGCACACACCAATGACTTTTCTATGCTTTTCGAAGTTATGTGTGTATTTATCGCAGGTTTATAAGTGCCCGGTTAATGGCAATAGGCTCGCCACCTATTACATTGGGACCTAAACATAAACTGGCGAAATGTGGGTGCTAGCACCTCTGCCTACCCCTTCGGGGATATAGGCGTGAGTTTATGTTATGTTATGTTATGTATTTAATCTATATATATAAAACAAAGTCGTGTTAGTTACACTATTTATAACTCAAGAACGGCTGTACTGATTTGGCTGAAAATTAGTAGGGATATAGATTAGAACGAGGAGACGGACATAGGATACTTTTCATCCCGCTCGACTTTGTTCCCGTGTAACGTGATATAAAACCACAATGAGAATACAAGTCGCTATAAAACGAGGTATAACTATATAAATACTGCCAGACATTACCAGTCCATACCAAAGTAACATTTTCTCTCCTCAAAGAAAATTTCTTTAACAAGTCCATACAACATGATATATCGCACAATATTCAAACTCGGAATAATATCAACAAAAAGTTGGAAATAGTCCGTGCAGTAAATACCTATGGTGAAAGAACTACGGGATTTATCATTCCCCGTCTATTAAATAATTTACATCAATCTTTCATACAAAGCATCACCAATATAAATTTAAAAAGAAAATTAAAAGCACATTTTATGAACAGCCTGTAGATGCCTCGTGCAAAACCGGTTTTGCTCAATCGATGCAACCGCCCGCTCTGCTTTAACGTTAGGTTTATGTTATATTGTTATAATAAGTAAAGAAATGTAATATCTGCTTGTTTAATTGTGTGTTGTGCTTGTTTAATGGCGCACCAGACAAACCCCCAGTGGTTTTAGGATGTGCCAATGTGTGTAACGATTGTATTATATTTTGTAAGTAAATAAATAAATAAAAATAAAAAAAAAACAAAAACGCATCTGACTTGGCATAACAAAACGCAAATGACAGCTACACGTAACTTTGTCTATGGTTAAGTATAAGTAGGTTTCTAATAGGGTGCAGACATCCGCTAAGAAGGTTTTTTTTTATATACGACACGCCATCTTGTCCTCAGCTCGTCTGATGTTACCATCAGGCTAAAGGCAAAGTCTCAGGAAAGAGGGTCACCATTACAGACACTAAGTGTTACAATGGTGGCACTCAGCTTGGCGGCATCATCAGATGCTTTTTCACGCCCCGCTTAAAGGCCCCGGGACTGTAGGAAGAAGGAAATACGTGTGCTGGTAATGAATTCCAGGTCTTGGTGGTGCGGCAAAGAAAAGAGTCTCCGAACCGCTTGGTTCTTGCTCGTATATTCTGCACAGTGTGAGGGTGACATCTAAGGCCTGCACGTGTTATCCTATGTAAGAAAGGAGATGGTAGATTACAAAACTCCTCTCCTAAAAGGGTAAAACGGGTTTACGCGTACGAAGTCGCGGGCGGCCGCTAGTCTTAAATTTATTTATTTATTTATTTATTAAGGTACATCAACAGTATACATATTATACATTTTCTATAATAGTTGCATCCGTGAAATATTCCAATATGCATACCTATTAGCCGCTAAATTGCTATTTGGTACTGTAGTACCAAAAACACGCTCTACGGCAATTGCTACTTGGTACTGTACGTCAACAAGTTTTTTTGTTTATACGAGCTCTGTCGTCACTCAGCGGGCGGCGCCATTAACACTTTCACAGCGACTCACGAGTACTGCTCGGTATTCATACTTTTCTTCAACTCGCGATTCACGAGCAGGACTCGTTACCGCCTTTCATACTGTTTATTAGAAAATCACGTCGCCTAGTCGTGATTCGCTTCATACGCGTTTGTAGCTGAGATTATAAGCTACTCACACATATGCAATACATGTGCAAAGCGGGAACAGGCGAGCCACAATATGCAATCGCCCGCGTCGCTCGCGCAGCCCGCCGCCGGCGAGTAAACAGGGTGAACGCTATTGCATTTTGGCGCGAAAGTCTATGCGCGAGATTGCTGATTATTTACAGAATGATGATGACTCTGATATTGAGGAGACTCTCTCCTCGAATCTCTCGAATGATGAAATTGAAGGTAAATAATAATTTATATATATAATAATATATATATTATTTCTATGTAGGTAAACCATTTCCGCATTGAGTATAGATACTTCTAAGTATACTTCTAATAGAAATTTCTTTTGTAGAGTTGATATCTGACCTGCAAGGGGTTGTAGACAGTCAAGAAAGGTACGATGATGGTGGAATTGAGGAGCAGGAGCAATTTCGTGAACCGGTCAACCAGCGCGGGCGCATCCGGGAGCGTACACAGAGATCTCGGCGCGGGCGTCAGCGCGGCGGCACAGTGCGCTCAACTACACGCGGGCGATCTTCACATCGATTTTCGCTAAGAGAAATGGATAAGGCCAATGGATGGACGTATGTGCCAAGAGAACGTCCATTAGAAGACCCTGTCTTCGAAGAGGTAACTCGTGTCTTAGCCCCCATAGATGAGAATTCGTCAGAAATCGACTGCGGTTTTCCCAATTTTTGATGGCTTGTGGTGAAGGCATTGTGGCAGCTAGGTCTACTGATGACGCAGGTCCATCTCGTGGAGCACACCTGGTCGGCAAGACTTCTAGATTAGTGGAAAGACACTTCATTGAAAGAATACCAAGTACAGAAAAGAAGACAAAAGTGACGAGAGTCTGTAAAGTTTGTGCCGACACTATCAAACACAAAACTGGAAAACGAGGACGCAAGGAGACTGTTTTACTGCCCTGATTGTAATGTGCCATTGTGCAATGACCCGTGTTTCAAAAAATATCACACGGTAAAGAATTATCATCTATAAAAAAGCATTCGCTGTATGTAAGACTTTTTTTTTTCTTGAAAAAATTACTATTTTGATTTTGTATTAACAAATATAACATAAATAATATAATGTATTTTTATTTATTATTCATAAACGACAATAGTATATCTTATAAATACAAAAAGAATTATCTGTGTACTCATTTTAGTTATGTTTATATGACATTTACAAATATGCAGAAACTTGCCCGCGTACCGTATTAAGCGGCGCCTTAAATGCTCCGCTGTGAAAGTGTTAACTGACGTCATCTGAGTGCAATTTGCAATTCACGTGACGACCCTTTTTTTTCAGGAAAGCGGTTTAATTCTAATATATTTAGGTACATATCAGATAAAACAGGCACGTTCATACTATGGTGGAGCATCTAAGAGGTTAGAGACGTACACAACATTCGCATGCATTAAAATAATAATTGTATGAATTTAGTTAGACAAAAGAGTGAAACTATTAGTACAGTTAGTATTTAGACAAATAATAATTTGATTATTAATAATACATCGATTTGATTCGATTTTATTCCGACTATTAAAATTAAATAATGGAATGAATAAAGTGTGAAATTTGCATAGGTACATTGAAATCATAAACAATTTGATTATTAAAATAATTACATCGATATACTGAACATTGATTACATTTACTAAATTGATTACATTGATTGAAATTGTGAAATTGATTGAGACTCACGGAATTCAATCCATAGTTAAATTAAATCAAATTCCAATTCAAACTCAAATTCAAATTCAAATTCAAACCTAAATTCAACTTCAAATTCAAATTCGAATCCAAACCAAATTCAAAACAAAACCCAAATCCAAACTCAAATCCAAATCCGGAACCAAATCCGAATTCAAACCACATTACATTACTAAATGAGCAATAATTTAATAATATTCTAAAAAAAAATGCAAAAAGAAGATAGAAATCGAAGCTTTAGCAACCCTCAGTGTTAATAAAAAATGCTTCCTGTTATTGAACGCTTACTTAGCCATTGCCCTATGGTTGTGTCCTATGTTTTTATTATTATCGTAAACTATTATTAACTCAATGAATCAATGAAAATTCAATGAACTGTAAAAGAGAAACTGTCTTATGACAAATTGTTTCAAAGCTATTGGATTTAAAATAATCGATTTCTCAAGCCACCCGAAAACGCTCCATACAAAATCGTGGCACGTGGTGACGTCACAGTGCTCTAGCGCATAGTGAAAATGTATGGAGTGTATGTAAGAGAATATCGCATTTATCTCAGTCTACGTTGCGTTTACACGTATAAGTGTTTAATAAGATTGATTTGAACGGAGACGGATTCGCTTTCATACATTCTTGGGCCTAAATGTAAAAAGTTGAGAGTGGCCTCAAGTGAGAGATTATATATTATTAAACCATCCCTGCAAAATCTGCAGATTTTGAACATCAGAGAGCAGAGTTATAAGAGATTTAGCATCCATGCAGAATTAGAAGCCGACAACTCTCGAAGCAGGCTGTTCCCATAACACACTTCTGTAATGAAGCCTTCATTACCTCTTAGATGCTTACCGTAGTATGAACGTGACTGCTTTATCTGATATGTCCCTAAATATATTAGAATTAATTCACTTTCTGTAAGCTGGGGAAAATCATAAACCGTAATTGTAATAACTGATTGACTGAAAGTCAGGAAGCTGTCAGTTGTCACAGCACAGATTAATACGACTTATACAGTTGATAGCCCTCTAAAATCCAACCACACGTCCTGATCGACCACCTGAATCTTGTGGAGGGTGGACACACGGCAACAAATTTACTGGCGTGGCTAACGTGGCTCTGGTGAAATTTCTTGAAAAGCTTGACATTGGCGTTTCGTCATTAATAATTTTATAAACATTTACAATTTACTTGATATTGGCAAAATTACAGCTCTTTGCTGAAGAGACCATTAATAAATGAACATTGAACATTATACAGTTGATAAACACGAGAATTATTTAATCGATTAACGAAAATCAATTCAGAATTTATATTATTACACTGTTATTATATTTTTTAAATGTGTATTATTGTTATTATTATGTTTTGTTGACTGAAATAATACTACGATGAAAGTGTTTTTATTGACAGTATTGTTTGAATCGATCACAGTAATCGATATTGAATCATCTTGGAATAAACTTAGTTTTAAGATTTCTCGTCTTCCTGATGTTCAATTGAGCTGTTTTTTTTAATTTTGTATTAGAAAAATATACCGCTTTTTTTAAGTCATATCTCAGCTCATTACAATTTGGCCCAGAAATCCCCGTCTCCTTTAATAAGGAATCTAAAAAGTTGTAAATTTTGCTATATTTCGATTGCTTATATTTTGACCTATTTTGGGGATTAAAAATAATGAAAAGTCATAGTTTTAGTTTAGTTCTGCAATATCTTAGTTTACTTTGCATATTTTTAGATAAAATACTAAGACATTAAGTACCTAGTATTGATAAGAATTCGATGACTCAGGAAAATAGGTACCCTATTCTGGTCAAAAATACATTTCCCTATATTTTTATTCGATACGAAACTTAACCCTCAAAATCACCCAGTAATTGTTTTGATCCATCTGTCTACCCAATCTCGGCACAATCGTCCCCCAGTCGCTCAATCAGCCCGAATTAGACGGTCCGGCGTGGGCGGGGCGCCGAGTCAGCGTTTTTCGTCGACGCTTTTTATCGCCCATTCGGACAGATATTGGACACAAAAACTCGGGGAAATGATGGGTGAAGAAAAACAAATGTCTTTACTGAATGATGTTTGAAGAGGGGCTTTTTTGTGGTTGTGGATAAAGAATAAGGTCTTGAACGGTCTTGAATTGTACGGTTCGGTCTATCTATTCCGCCTTGATCCTAGGTGAGGATTGCGCTGGTGGCCTGAAATACAGTATCCTATTTAGTTTGGGCACCAGTCTTCCTCAAAAACTGATATATAAATGATATTGTAATAAGAAACAAACAAGATTTTCTTATTGAATGAAATTATAAACATTTGTTATGCTAAATATTCAAAATCGATGAATTTAGATGGTTTCAGGCGAAGGTTCGGTGACTTAGTGGTCAGAGTGTTCCCTCTGTAAAGGAAAGATCGCGGGTTCGAATCCCGCCTGGACCGTTTCAATTTTTTCTATCTTAATCGATATTTTTATTATCACTTTTGTTTTGTTTTTTTTTCTCAGCTGTTGGCTGGCTTTAACTACATTTTTTATTATTATTATTCCTCTTTACTTATTTTATAAACTTAAAAATTATTTTTTAACCGAGAGAGAGAGAGAGAGAGAGAGAGAGAGAGAGAGAGAGAAAGAGAGAGAGAGAGAGAGATTCTAGAAAGAAGAAAGTTCTCAATTCGGATGTTTATGTTTTTTTTTAAATACATAACTATAACGTAAAAGTTATTTAAAATTATAAAATTTGTGTGTGTATTTATCGCAGGCTTATAAGTGCCCGGTTAATATCCCCGAACGGGTAGGCAGAGGTGCTAGCCACACACATTTCGCCAGTTTATATTTAGGTCCCAATGTAATAGGTGGCCAGCCTATTGCCATTAACCCATGACTTCGAAAAGCAGCGAAAAGTCATTGGTGTGCCATGGTAAAACCTGGGATTGAATCCGAGACCTCGTCTCAGTAGTCCATTACCCATACCACTAGGCTACCGCGGCTAGACAATAGAATATTATCTATTCTGTGCCTGTAATCTAACGAATACCAGAAACTATTACATACATACATACATAAAATCACGCCTGTCTCCCATAGGGGTAGGCAGAGATCACGGATCTCCATTTGCTACGATCCTGACATACTACTCTCGCTTCATTCACTCTCATTACATTCTTCATGCATGCTCGTCGGTTTAGAGTACTTCTGACCTGCCCCTTTTCTAAAACTTCCCCGATTTGGTCCAGGTATGTGCGCCTAGGTCTTCCCCTTCCGACGTTACCATCCACACTCGCCTCATACACCTGTTTTGTTAGTCTTTTTTCATTCATTCTCTCAACATGACCAAACCATCTCAACATTCCTCTCTCAATTCTCATCACTACATCTTCTATCACTCCACATCGTTCTAAAAACTATTATTAGATACTAAAATAAAATAAAATAATTAAATATAATAATTACACACATAATGCGTCATGAAACTCCACCGCATCATACATAGCCTAATAAAACAATACATTATAAGGACAAGTGGCATACGACCACGGCTATCCTTGATATATTCTTGTTTAATACTTTTTATAGCGTGATTTTTCAGTAGTCGGGTTTTAGTTTTAAATTTATGCTTTCACGTATTTTGTGACACGTGCGTGACGTTACTCCTTCATAGGCTCCACCTGAAAATCAGCGCTTCACATCACACAAAACACGTGTGTGTGCAGAGGTGTGACAACCTTTTCAGACCCGTCGTTATTTTCACTGATTTTATTTAAGTGTAATGTTAATATGTATGGCCTAGAAGTATAAGGTGTTTTTAAATATATTTAAACAGCATTAAATAAAGTACAACATATCAATATTAAAACACAAACACACAAAATAGATTCGCGATTATGTCGCGTCGAACAACGCACTCCGCATCGTTCCCGGCGCAAAGGTGCCCATGATGCTGGCCGCGTTGCTGAATCGCAATGTCCATCCTTTGGCTTAGAAACAAGCCGGAGCGGGAGTCACCGCCTTGGTCGTGGATACGACGGCTAATTTCCACGATCTACCTCTTCGTTTCTGACCCCCAACTGCCCATAGTCTCCACCGCAATGGACACAAAATAACATTGTGGCTCCATTGCAGCGTATTTCACTCTTTTTAGGCCTAGAATAGATGTTTTTCTTTCTTACTTCTTTCTGCTTTAACTCTTGGTCTATTTACATTTTTAACTTGTTTGAATTATACCAACTATTCCTTTTACTTTCCATCAGGTAACGACTCCGAGCCAGACCCTGAAGACTCTTCAGACACACCTCGCGAGAGTAAGGCGCGTAGGAGAAGAACCGCATTCACGTCGGAACAACTCCTCGAGTTGGAGAGAGAGTTCCACGCCAAGAAGTACCTCAGCCTCACGGAGAGGTCACAGATAGCGTCGGCTTTAAAACTTAGTGAAGTACAGGTACCTATAAATACCGAATAACTATAATATAATTTATTTATCTAGTGTATTATATTTTTATTACATTAAGAATATTTACATAATACACACGGAAATTATAGAAATAAAAATATATATAAAAAAGAATATATATCCAGTGTTAAAAGATATACAGCCCAGACTCAGCCTCAGATGCATGGCTCGAGTCAACAATAGTGCTCAGAATACGGCACGCACACGCACACGCACACGCACACGCACACGCACACGCACACGCACACGCACACGCACACGCACACGCACACGCACACGCACACGCACACGCACACGCACACGCACACGCACACGCACACGCACACGCACACGCACACGCACACGCACACGCACACGCACACGCACACGCACACTCACACGCACACGCACACGCTCATGCACACGCACACGCGCACGCGCACGCGCACACGCACACGCACACGCACACGCACACGCACACGCACACGCACACGCACACGCACACGCACACGCACACGCACACGCACACGCACACGCACACGCACACGCACACGCACACGCACACGCACACGCACACGCACACGCACACGCACACGCACACGCACACGCACACGCACACGCACACGCACACGCACACGCACACGCACACGCACACGCACACGCACACGCACACGTACACGCACACGCACACGCACACGCACACGCACACGCACACGCACGCCAACACTCACACGCACCTATTACGTGGGACAGAATGCAATGATTGGTGAAAATTGGGTGTTAATTGTCTGTCTAACCCTTAGGGGATAAAGGAGTGATTATATATATGTATATTAACTTGATCGGTTACCATTTAGCCACAAACTCCTAAAAGAACATGGATCAACAATTACCAATAGCATTTCTCTCCTCAGGTAAAAATCTGGTTCCAAAATCGCCGAGCGAAGTGGAAACGCGTAAAAGCCGGCCTAGCGTCAGGGAGCCACTCCAGCAAGAACGGCTCCGGGACCAAGATCGTAGTTCCTATACCCGTCCACGTGAACAGGTTTGCGATACGGACCCAGCATCATCAGATGGAGAAACAGAATCTTCAGTTCAGGTACTACTTGTATTTATAAATCGGAAAGTTTGTTGAGCCACCACTTAGATAGCAGACAAGCTCACGGCCCACCTGATGGAAAGTGGTTACCGTGGCCTATGGACGTGTACGAAACTAAAGGAGTCACACTCGCGCTGCCAACCATGTTAGCACAGTTTCTGTGCCGTCAGTGTAAAAGACAAAGCAGGATAAGCTTTTGGTCTGCCCGCTGACAGCACAAAAGCTCTGGCTATTCTACTCACCGCCGGGAATACAATATCTGGATCTGGATGAAGTTTTGTACAGGGATATATTACACTTTTGAATAACACATAGGCCACTTTAGACCCTGGGTACAGACTCGAGTGAGGGATATGCCAGAGGCAAACTCACCCTCGACAAACTGACTGGTTAAATTAGCTACTTTTTACTAAACGTTAAACGGTAAGTTATAAGGAAACTTGTATGAAGTTATTTATTGTGACGTCATAATATTTAATAGTCAAATCATTCACTATTATAAGTTGGAGGAGGGGGATTAAAAATTAAGTTTTAAAATTAAAATCCTACTACAGAAAAAATTACGCGCTAAAAATATTCAAGGATAGCCGTGGTCGTATGCCACTATTCCTTAGAATGTTTTGTTAGACTAAGTAAAAATCATAACCCTCCTTTTACTTCACCGTAGTCGGGCCGATGGACGTGTGCAACACCAGGGCGCCACACTCGCTCTGCCGACCCTGAAGAAACCTTCTAATGCGCCTCTTGAAGAACCCCATATTTTAGGCATTTGGAAAAATCGCAGCATGGAGTTCATTCCACATTCATTCTACTTGGCAGTTATACGTTCTATTGCCGCGTGGTTCCCGGCAGAGTAGAATTTGGACCACCCCATCCCTTCCCATGTGGTGTCGTACAAGGCGACTAAGGGATAGGGCTGTATTACATCAGACAAATATATACAGCCCAAACTCAGCCTCAGATGCATGGCTCAAGTCAACAATAGTGCTCGAAATACGGCAATAGGCTCACCCCCTATTACGTTGGACCGAATACAATTATTGGTGAAATGTGGGTGATAATTAACCTCTGCCTAACCCTCCGGGGATAAAGGCGTGATTATATGTATGTATGTATGTATGTATGTACGTTCTACTCCTATGCTAAAGAGGTCACAATTAATTCTCAATGTATTTCCACAGGTTAGAAAGACAGCAGCCCTTGCCTGGCAGTCTACTTCAGTCCCAGAGCTCCGCCTTCCTCAGCGCATCCAAAATCGATCGGCTAGACTCCAGAGAGGTGCTCAGTCCCCGACACGGGGGTAGCCCTATTTATGACACAACGATCTCACGTATGGGGGCCATGAGTTCGAATACAATGAGACATTACCAATCTAGGCCTAGTTAATTTTGTAAACGACATAGAAGTATATAAAATGTGAAGTGTTTCATCTTTTTTATGGGACAAAATTAGGGAAGTACAAGTGGCGTTTCTCAGATTGAAAAGTTTTTTTTTGTCTACAAACGTAAAATGAGGTATCATTTCGTAGCAGACCGCATTAGACTATTGCAGACGGCATATGACTACTGCAGACCACATGACTACTGCAGACCGCATATGACTACTGCAGACCGCATATGACTACTGCAGACCACATATGACTACTGCAGACCGCATATGACTACTGCAGACCGCATATGACTACTGCAGACCGCATATGACTACTGCAGACTGATGACAAATGCTGACCGCACATGACAACCGCAGACCGCATATGACTACTGCAGACTGATGACAAATGCTGACCGCACATGACAACCGCAGACCGCATATGACTACTGCAGACTGATGACAAATGCTGACCGCATATGACTACTGCAGACCGCATATGACTACTGCAGACCGCATATGACTACTGCAGACCGCATATGACTACTGCAAACCGCATATGACTACTGCAGACCGCATATGACAACTGTAGAAGCATGCAGTAGATACAGCGTGCCGTAAAATAAACCTTTTTTTTATACAACTTAGGTGGTAGACAAGCGCACGGCCCACCTGATGGAAAGTGGTTACCGTGGCCTATGGACGTGTGTAACACCAGAAAAGCCACACTCGCGCTGCCGACCCTGTAAGCACAGAGATCTTCTGTGCCGTCAGCGCAGAACAAAAAATCAGGACAAGCCTTTGGTCTTCCCATTGACAGCACAAAAACTCTCCAATGAGCTCTGGCTACCCTACTCATCGCCGGGAACACAACACGAGGTTATTATGGCCGCGGTATTCTGTAGGGTGGAGGTACTTCCCTAGTCGACTGCTCAATTGTCCTACCTCCTCTGATGTGAAGTTACAGACAAATGAGCGGATTGCGTAGCTAATAATCTTTTATTTCCATAGACACATACATCAGGTTTTTGTTTAACTTTGATACAGACAAACGGCACTATTGAGAGGCCATAGAGGTAGGACACGGCGGTATATGCAGGAGGTAGGACACGGCGGTATATCCGCCCGATTGAGCAGTCCGACTGGGGAAGTATATACCTCCGCCCTACAGAATACCGCGGTTATAATAACTTCGTGTTGTGTTCCCAGCGGTGAGTAGGGTTGCCAGAGCTCACTGGAGAATTTGTGCTGTCGGTGGGAAGACTAAAGGCTTGTCCTGCTTTGTCTTCTACACTGACGGCACAGAAACTCTGTACTTACAGGGTTGGCAGCGCGACTGTGACTCCCCTGGAGTTACAGACGTCCATAGGCCACGGTAACTACTTTCCATCAGGTGGGCCGTGTGCTTGTCTGCCAACTAATTGGTATAAAAAAAAAAACACTATATATTTAGTTTTTTTACTGTCCATCCCAAGGTTGCCTGGAAGAAATCGCTTCTGCGAAAAGGTCGTATGTACATTGAACTGTATACATGCTACCTACTTGTCCTACTGTAAATATGATGGTCTACTCTACAGTAAAGAATTATCTATCTATCTATCTATCTATCTATTTAACACTAAATAATGTTATGACATTCAAGTCTATATTGCTGCGACCGGGGTGCGAGGGATATGCCTGTCAACCTCACCTTCGGCAACCAAAGCGACCCACAGGCGGCGTGCGTTTTAGTCGGTTTGAGTCCGACATAACCTCCTCCACCGGCTCCGGTGGGGAGGTATCCGTGGGGATTTTGCGCACGTAAAAAAAAAATGTCTATATTGCTATATCTGCTGCTGCGGTTTGCGGTCGGCTACGAAATCAAATTTTAAACCACACCTATAGAAAGAAATAGAATACGAGTAGGTTCACTTAGGTAGCATAATATCCAGAGGTTTCGAACCTAGGGACTCCCGATCATAAAGACTTAACCACTAAGTTAACGATGCTTTTAGTCCTAAGTAATTATTTTTCCGGCAGAGTAGAATTTGAAACACCCCATCTCTTCCCATGCGGTGTCGTACAAGGCGACTAAGGGATAACGCTGTTTAACATCAGACAGATATCTACAGCCCAGACTCAGGCACAGATACAAGACTCGAGTCAACAATAAGCTCACCCCCTATTACGTGGGGCCGAAAACAATGATTGGTGAAATGTGGATGTTAAATCACATCTGCCTAACCCTTCGAGGATAAAGGTGTGATTATATGTATATTACTAGCTGTGCCGGCAAACGTCGTTTTGCCATATAATATTTAGGGTGGACAACCCTTAACATTTAGGGGGATGAAAAATGGTCGATTCTCAGACCTACTCAATATGCTCACAAAATTTCATGAGAATCGGTCGAGCCGTTTCGGAGGAGTTCAAGTTCGAACACCGTGACACGAGAATTTTATATATAAGATAGATAGATTATAGAGCTCACTGGAGGGTTTTTGTGCTGTCAGTGCTTTGTCTTCTGCACTGACAGCACAGAAACTCTGTTCTTACAGGGTTGGCAGCACGAGTCTGACTCCCCTGGTGCTGCACGCGTTCATAAGTCACGTTAAACCCCTTTCCATCAGACCATCAATTCTACTAAAGCAAAACGAATATCACACCACAGACACTGTAAAAAATTATATTAAATTTTCGACTTTATTTCTATATACTTAAATCCAAAATTAAATGCAACAAGTTTCATTACAAATTTACATTCACTATGCAAAAAGTCTTTGAATTTTGAACTTTAGGACTATTGTTTTAAAGTCGAGAATTAAACGGATTTTAAGCAGTATTCGTGGTATAACAGTGGTTCTTTAGCAGCCCAAGTGGGCCGTGTGCTTGCCTGACACCTAAGTTGTAAATTTAAAAAAAACAATATTTGCTTTAAACTGCTCGGCAAGTAAACACAGATGTTTTTGTTCGAGAGTGTACTAATAGGAGAGGTAAGATTTGTGTGAAGTTCCTTCTAAGAAGATTTATTCTTATTCTTCTGCAGAATATCCGTTCAAAGACTCTTTCCTTTGCCGCACCACCAAGACCTAAAATTCATTACCAGTTCACGTGTTTCCTTCTTCCTACAGTCCCGGGGCCTTTAAGCGGGTCGTGAAAAAGCATCTGATGAGGCCGCCAAGCTGAGTGCCACCATTGTAACATTACTTAGTGTCTGTAATGGTGACCCCCTTTCCTGAGACTTTGCCTTCAGCTTACCATCAGGCAAGACTAAGTCTAATTGACGTGTCCTATATAAAAAAAATCTACTTAATTTCTCAGGTACACACATACATAATAATCACGTCTTTATCCCCGAAGGGTTCGGAAAAGGTGTATTACATAACATAACATTAACTCACGCCTATATCCCCGAAAGGGTAGGCAGAGGTGCTAGCACCCACATTTCGCCATTTTATGTTTAGGTCCCGATGTAATAGGTGGCGAGCCTATTGCCATTAACCGGGCACTTATAAACCTGCGATAAATACACACATAACTTCGAAAAGCATCGAAAAGTCATTGTTGTGTGCCACGGTAAACCTGGGATCAAACCCGATACCTCGTCTCAGCTATCCATTACCCATACCACTAGGCTACCGCAGTAAATTAACACCCACATTTCACCAATCATTAAATTCGGTCCCACGTAATAGGGGGTGAGCCTATCGCCGTCTTCTGGGTACTATTATTGACTCAAGTCATTCATCTGGGGCTGAATCACAGGTACGGAGGAAAAGATATTCGCAAAAATCTTTATTTATCAATTAATTGTAAAATATAAACCTGATATCAGGTAGAGATATATAATAACATGTAATAAAGCAATGCCTATGTAATAATGTCAAATTATTATCATTAAAGAATGTGTGATCAATTTAAATGTGTTTTTTTTATTATTTTGTTTTTGTTAGCTGGTTAATGCAGCCAGCATCATGGGCACCTTTGCGCCGGGAACGATGCGGAGTCGGTTGTTTGACGCGACATGATCGCAAATCTATTTTGTGTGTTTATCTTTTAATATTGATATTTTGTACTTTAATTACTGCTGTTTACAATGCTAGTCACTTGTACAAGATCAAATAACCCGCCCTATCGCTCCCATGTCATCAAATACCCCTCCCACTTGCCTGCGTTGCCACGTTGGATGGCAATGGACAGCCTTTGGACCAGGAACGATCCGGAACGAGTGTCACCGGTCGCCTCGATAACTAAATTATATTAGATAGTACCACAGATTAAATAATAGCTGTAGGTACTCACAGTTCCGTCCAGATGGAATAGTGAATAGCGTAAGACTCACCGGGATATCGTGTTTATTATTTTTAACACGCTTTTATGAGCTTCACTTGTAACTATGTATGTAAGAAAATCTTGGAATCCTAATTTGACCCCCTTCACGGTCTTCGATTAGGATGAAATTTTGCACACGCTCTGAGTTCTGATGACAAATACATGACTAGCCAAGAAACGTCGTTACAAATCCAATATGGCGGACTAGGGAGGCCGCCATATTGGATTTGTAACGATGGCGATGGAAAGATAGCGAACTGGCTGTTTGAAATCCACCCCCATGATATGGGTATCAAATGAAAGGGTTTGCTGTTAGGAAAACAGAAAGACAGAAAGAAAGCGTGGGGCGTAGTGTGTACTAAAAACGGGCTTTTTAGGTTTTTAAACTATTATTTTTTGTATTTCGGCGGTGTTACAAGATTTTTTTAAACGACTTAGGTGGCAGACAAGCACACCGAACACCTGATGGGACGTGGTTACCGTGGCCTATGGATGTGTGCGACGCCTGCATTCAAAAATGCTATGGCACATCAAAAGCAATTTTGTATGTCTCTCACGCCTGCCATGGCAGGGTCTTGGAATAATAATTGAATTGTAATTTCTAACATATTTGCTCAATGTACATAATCTAACTGCTCTTAATACCCCCGCCGGGGGAAGGATGTACAAATGCAGGAAGTTTTTTTTTTTAAACCACTTAGTTGGCAGACAAGCACACGGCCCACCTGATGGGAAGCGGTTAACGTGGCCTATGGACGTATGCAACACCAGGGGTGTCACACTCGCGCTGCCGACCATGAAGAAACCTTCTGATGCCCCTCTTGAAGAACCCCATATTGTAGGCGCTTGGGAAAACCGCAGCAGGGAGGTCATTGCACAGCTTGAGTGTGCGTGGGATGAAGTTTCTTTCATACCGCACAGTGCGCACCGTCTCAGGTCGCAATGTGTGGGGATGAATTCCCTGCCTATGGCGAGAGGTGCGATGATAGAATGTAGCTACGGGCATCATGTCAAACAATTCATCTGAGCACAAACCATTGTATAGGCGGTAGAACACACACAGTGAGGCAAAATCCCTCCTAAGGCTAAGAGGTTCCACACTACTAAGTTCTTGTAGGAGGTAGGACACGACGGTGTTTCCGTCCAATTAAACTGGGGAAGTACCTCCGCCCTACAGAATACTGCGCCCTTAATAACTTCGTGTTGTGTTCCCAGCGGTGAGTAGCGTAGCCAGAGCTCACTGGAGAATTTGTGCTGTCAGTGGAAAGACGAAAGGCTTGTCCTGCTTTATCTTCTACACTGACGGCTCAGTAACTCTGTACTTACTGGCCCGGCAGCGCGAGTGTGGCTTTTCTGGTGTTACACACGTCCATAGGCCACGAGGTAACCACTTTCCATGAGGTGGGCTGTGTGCTTCTCTGCCACCTAAATGGTATAAAAAATTGCATTTATCCTATAATTCTGGCCCTCTTCTGAAATTTCTTAAACTTCTGGCCCCCCATTAATAAGTTTACCCACCACTGGTTTAGACAGAGCTGTGTACTATATCCTAGAATAATCCAGATTATTATTACTTATTATATTACAACGCCATCGCGAGTACCTACCCACCCATCCAAACAATACAATAACAAACAGCATCACTTACGAACAGATGTGTGACTGTACATCACGCTACTAATCCGGGGGCGGGGCAGAGAGACAGACCCGCGGGGCTTATACAATGTCACAAAGGTTACAAATGACGGCGATTTGTGTGTCAAAGTCAAAAGTTGAATTTATCAGCTGCTTGTAATATTATGGTTATATTGTTTAATGAGTGAATAACAACACAAACAACTTTTTTAATTTTTGGTGGCGAATTTTGCTCGAAGATAACTCAACTTTGAGTTAAACTCACATTTGTACATTACATCTCATCTTTTTGTATAAATTAGTATTTATTTATGTGTACAATTAAGTACATAACATACATTCTATAGGAGGTAGGACACGGCGGTATTTCCGCCCAATTGAGCAGTCCGACTGGGGAAGTACCTCCGCCCTACAGAATACCGCGGTTATAATATCTTCGTGTTGTGTTCCCAGCAGTGAGTAAGGTAGCCAGAGCTCACTGGAGAATTCGTGTTTTCCGTGGGATGACTAAAGGCTTGTCCTGCTTTGTCCTCTACACTGACGGCATAGAAACTCTGTGCTTACAGGGTCGGCAGCACGAGTGTGGCTTCTCTGGTGTTACACACGTCCATAGGCCACGGTAACCACTTTCCATCAGGTGGACCGTGCACTTGTCTGCCCTGCCACCTATGGGGTATTAAAAAAAACTTTAAATCACACCTGTTTCCCATAGGGGTAGGCAGAGATGATGGATCTCCATTTGCTACGGTCCTGACATACTACTCTCGCTTCATTCACTCTCGTTACCTTCTTGATTTGGCGTGATTTAATGTATGTATGTATTAAGTATAAATAAATAAGTTTTAGAAAAAGTTATTAATTAACCCCTCTTAAAGAATTGCATCGCCATTCAGCGTGGTAATGCCGCCAGCCTCTTGGGACTGTACCAGTAGAGATCGATGGGGGAATTTTTGGATGCCTAAAGTTCCAGTCTCTCCTTTTATTATTACATTTTGTTAATATTGTATGGTTAGCATAGTTTTCTATATATTTTCTAACTATTTAAATATATTTTATCTGTATATTAATAATAAGATAGTTTAAATCGTCAATATTATTCGTGATAAACAAAGTATAACATATTTTTTTAATTTACCTTCTGGGAACGCTACCAGAAGAGGCATGCAATGCGAAAGAATTCCACGACGCATTTTAATTATTTTTAAGCTATAAGTTTTAAAATAGTTTTTTCAGTTTTATTTCAATTGTTTATTATTGTTTATATATGTTAACTTCAAAGCAGAATATGTTTATATAATCCATATCAAATATATCCACAAAAGGCACAATCAGGTCAAACCTTTGGTCTTCCCACTGAAAGCACCAAAACTCTCTAGTGAGCTTTGGCTACCCTACTTGCCGCCGGGAACACAACACCAGGTTTTTATAGCCGTGGTATTCTGTACCTACTTCCCCAGTCGGACTACTCAATTAGACGGAAATACCGTCGTGTCCTACCTCCTCCAAAAAAAGAATTTCTGTGCCGTCAGTGCAGAAGGTACAGCAAGACAAGCATAAAAACTCTCCAGTGTGCTATGGCTACCCTAGTCACCGCTCACCGCCGCTGCTTACTATGAGGTCTAAACAGCGCTGTGTAGAATATCAAAAAAATGCATAGAAGTCATTACATTTGTGTCTAATATTCACCGTTTAAACGCCCGCCCCTTTTAAACACATTATAACTACAATAGCTACCGTTAGGGGGCGTTGTGATCGCTTTACGCGCCTTTGTGATCAAATTAATTGTCGTTCACCGTTTTAGGGTCCCGCGCGCTAAAAGCCAAGCTTTAAAACGCCTGTCATATAATTGTCAAGTCATTTGGCGAGCTGTCAAAGTGAAATTCGTTGAAATAATTATGCAGATGTAATTTTATTCATTATATACATCATCATCCAATACTATTAATTATTCTGTGCCTGAGGTTATATCCTGGTTGATTTCAAAATGTGTACCTACTTCAGAGGTAATAAGCCGCTTGGTTCCCGGCAGAATAGAATTGGGACCACCCCGTCCTTCCCATGCGGTGTCGTACAAGGCGACTAAGGGATAGGGCTGTTTAACATCGGACAGATATATACAGCCCAGGTTCAGCCTCAGATGACTGACTTAGTCAACAATAGTGCCACGAAGACGGCAATAGCCTCACCCCCTGTTACGTGGGACCGAATTTTATTATTGGTGATATGTGGGTGTTAATTCACCTCTGACTAGCTCTCCGGGGATAAAGGCGTGATTATATGTATGTATGTATGTATGTATGCAGAGGCAATATTCTTATCTTTACTTATATAAGAGCGACTACCTTCAGATGAACCAGTGCCTAAGCCTCGTCTGTTCCTCCGCAGGTGCATAGAGCAACCAATGCAATAAAATGCCTACTAGGTAGGTACTTAGTAATTACTATGTAGTTAGGTAGAAACAAAATTGTAAGTTAGGTGCCTGGTTGGTTGCCTGGAAGAAATTGTGTAAAGCGATAAGGCCACCCTTTGTACTGCTCATTGTCTTCTCAATTTCTGAAATTTGAATATTGTAATTGGCGTACATACAATAAAGAATATAATTAATAAATAAATTAGTTATATCTGTACACTAAGGATATTAAAAAAGTACACTTGCCTATTTTTATCTGTTTGTTCGCGATAGCATAGGTCCACCCATCTGTCCATTCCAAGGCTGCCTGGAATAAATCGCTTTCAGAAACGAGGCCGTCCATTGTACATTAAACTGTATATACATGCTACCTACTTGTCTCAGCTGTAAATGTATTGGTGTACAATAAAGTATATCTATCTATTTATTTATAGATGCAGAAACTACTGAGCTGATTTCGATATTTCAAAGGTCTTGTCTTAATCAAGTCTTGGACTTAAACACTTCCATGTTTGATTGCAATTGGTTAGTAGAACTAGAGACAACATCAAAAATATACCTGATCCTCTATCCGCAATAATCGACTTCTACTCAAACGGACCCGCGTGGAACACCTAGTATATTAATAAAATTCGCACAAAACATAACATATAATTACGCCTTAATCCCCGTAGGATTAGACAGAGGTGAACTAACACCCTCATTTCACCAATCATTAAATTCGGTGCCACGTAATAGGAGGTGAGCCTATTGCCGTCTACTGGGCACTATTGTTAACTCGAGCCATGCGTTTGAGGCTGAGTCTAGGCTGTATATATCTGTCTAATGTTAAACAGCCCCCTTTTTTCGGTATTGGACAGATTCGTGGATTGGACAGTTTCGTGAATTCGGCAGATTCGCTACTCGGCAGATTCGCTACTCGACAGATTCGCTACTCGACAGATTCGTGGATTCGACGGATTAGCTATACGACAGAAGTACAGGTGTAAAGAAAATAAAAACAATAAAGTAACGCACTTTTAATTAGAGACAGAAATGTTAACGTCTTTATTCGTTTTAAATATAAAATTTACTTTGCACAACCGTTTTAAGCAATCAACCACGCTAATTTCATTCTGCAATGCTGCCTTAGTCGCCGTGTACGACACCACATGGGAAGAGATGGGGTGGTCCAAATTCTACTCTGCCGGGAACCACGCGCACAAAACACAATATAAAATTCAAATTATACAACCGGTCTAATACCCCATTAAATTCAAAACGTTTAGTCCACATTATGTGAATGACACTGGCTTAGAATCGAACCTATGGCCTTTCACAGCCATGCAATTAATGGTATCACTCCCCTGGTGTACAGCAGCCACGCCCCATGAGATACCCTGTCGCTATTATACAGAATTAATAGTTATAAAGCGAGAAGATTGCGGCAGATGGTGCTGAAAAGATGCTGCATGATTTCGAGGTGATTATGTTTGCGGTGATCTTGAGATAATAGGCGCAGTAGACGTTGTACTATTATTTATTGTCCTGGGTTTAATTCATATATTCACGGTTTGGGTTTAATTCATATATTCACGGTTTGGCTCGCGACGATGGCAAGAGACCGGATGGTGTGTCATTAATGCCATGGAGAATGGGTAGGACTCTGGTGTGGGACGCAACATGCGTCGATACCATTGCAACTACCCCTATTCCTGCCACGGCTGGCTGTGCTGGTGCTGCTGCAGCTTCTGCAGAGACTCTTAAGCGGTGCAAGTATTCTAATCTCATTGTTAATTATGAGATTGTGCCGTTTGGAGTAGAAACGTTTGGGCCGTGGGGTCCGAGCGCCCGCAATCTCTTCAGGGAGATTGTGAAGCGTATGGTCGACGCTTCTCGTGACCAGAGGGCTGGCTTCTTCTTAGGTCAGAGAATAAGCATTGCCATACAACGTGGCAATGCTGCCAGTCTTCTGGGAACGCTCCCACAAGATGCATGCGATGCGGCAGAATTCCATGACGCATTTTAACTTTTGTTTTATTTAATTATTATTTTTTATTAATGTCAAAATTAGCATAGTTTTAAAATACATTAAGTGTAAATAGATTAATATAGAAACTACTGGTGCAATAAATATATCATACATATAATTCATACATACATACCTTCATGTAATAATTTTATGTGCCTATGTATTTATGTATCTGTAGATATAGATAGGTTTATTCCATGAAATAACATAATCTCGAATTCTTCTTTACTTCTATTTTACCCTGAGTACTGGCAGTATAGTTCATACACTGGTTATCTAGAAGAGATCGCAGACCGCGATAAGACTTCGCAATGTACAGCTCGGCGGTGCGCCTGGCGCGCCTCCCGATTTCCGGGGACAAGTTGGGGACTCTGTGGTCCCCACACCCGAGGAGAGGGCCAGATCGAAAGAGATGGCCCTAGGTCGGCCGGGGTGCGAGGGATATGTCTGTCAACCTCACCTTCGGCAACCAACAACGACTCACAGGTGGCGTGCGTTTTGGTCGGTTCGAGTCCGACATAACCTCTCCCACTGTCTCCGGTGGATTTTGCGCACGTAAAAAAAAACCTATTGTACAACAATCTAACATGTATGTACCCATCGTATGTATCCTATGTTTGGTGTGCAATAAAGAGTATTTATCTTATCTATCACGCCTTTATCCTCGAAGCGCTAGGCAGAGGTGAATTAACACTCACATTTCACTAATCATTAAATTCGGTCCCTCGATGAGTCTATTGCCGTATTTCTGACACTATTGTTGACTCGAGCCATGCATCTGAGGTTGAGTCTGGGCTGTACATTTCTATTTGATGTTAAACAGCCCTATCCCTTAGTCGCCTTGTACGACACCGCATGGGAAGAGATGAGGTGGTCCAAATTCTACTCTGCCGGGAACCACACGACTTCGATTTTTAGGATTTTAGGTACACGGGTTTGATTCGTAAATTAGAAAAATTGAGCAGTCCGACTGGGGTAATACCGCGGCTATAATAACTTCGTGTTGTGTTCCCAGCGGTGAGTAGGGTAGCCAGAGCTCACTGGAGAATTTGTGCTGTCAGTGGGAAGACTAAAGGCTTGTCCTGCTTTGTCTTCTACTGACGGCACAGAAACTCTGTACTTACAGGGTTGGCAGCGCGACTGTGACTCCTCTGGTGTTACAGACGTCCATAGGTCACGGTAACCACTTTCCATCAGGTGGGCCGTGTGCTTGTCTGCCAACTAAGTGGTATAAAAAAAAAAAAAACAAAGTAATTCTTAAAAGCAGCGCATGAGGCAGTGTTCTGTTCAGGATCATTGAGTTTACTTATTTCTTTTAAACCTGGCTATTGGATAAAGCTGTTCTCCATCTAACATTATACATATAGCCAATGAGACAGTGCCCGTTTGACGGCAATAGACTCGCCCCGTATTACGTGGGACCGAAGAACATAGTCGGCGAAGTGTGGGTGTTAACCGTCGCCGTAAGACGGATATTTGTATAGAAGAATTTGGATGGTTTCGGGTGAAGGTTCTGTAGCTTAGTGGTCAGAGCGTTCCGCCTGGAAGGGAAAGATCGCAGGTTCGAATCCCACCTGGATCGTTAAAATTTTTGACACGCTTTTATTAGCTGCACTTGTAACTATGTAAGAAAATCTTAATTTGACCCACTTCCCGGTCTTCTATTAAGATGAAATTTTGCACACGCACTGAGTTCTGATGACAATACATGACTAGCTAATTCATGTCATTACAAATCCAATATGGCGGCCTCCCCAAGATGGCGGACTGGCTGATTGAAGGGTTTGCTGTCAGGAAAACTAAAAAAATAAAAATAGTCATATGACTTAAATTCAATATGGCGGACAGACTATTTGAAATGCACTATTTCACATAGGTAATTATTTATCATTCATCATGAACTGAAAATTTCTATGTTTTCCTGCGATCTAATGAAGATTTGCTAAAGGGAAAACTCCTGAGTCATCAAATTTCCGAATTATTTTGTAATTTTTAGTGCATGCTAAAAGCGTGTTTTATAGTTTTTTTAATAATCTATCTTAATCGTTCTGGAATAAATCTAACTATTATCACAATAAAATTGAAAACAAACCACATCCGACCCTAGAAATCGCCGCCATTGCCGACTGCAGTGCCACAACCACCCCATCGAGAGCCGCGCCGGTATAATCCGCGTGGCGTTTAAATCAATTTCCATGTCGGATCTGTTATGCTAATGCGTGTCGTTTGTAACTCACCCCGGGTAGGGGTGGGGGTTGTCGACATCGATAAGTTTAGCGATGAATTCACTTACATCAATGAATTTATATTTATATGTATGAAAATATATTTGACTGCCTCTGTGGCGTAGCGGTAGAATGTTCGACTGCTAAGCAAGAGGCGCGGATTCGATTCCCGCTCAGTGCAAGTATTTATATGCATGAATATGTAATATGTATTTGCATTGGTCTGGGTGCTTCTATGTATGATAATGTATTTAGAAATCAAATCAAATCAAATCAAATCAAATCAATTTATTGCGATATATGGGTACACAGGTTACAAGTAAATACATTTAGGTTCAACCATATTTCAGCCAGTTTGGCATGCAATAACGTCACACATATTATGACGATATTTGTTTATAAAATTAGAAGCTAAGAATTTGCAATTTAATACAGAAAAATTTCATAACATTGGATATCAATATTTCCGTGCTAAACATAATAAACACCTCCATGCAAAATAATCATTAAATTAGTCAAATACAATTTATATACCTAATAAGAAATGTCAAAGTTATGATTGAATTATACAAATATAATACAAAGATAATAGTATCTAAGTATGTATGCTTATTCGCATTCTAAATTCCATAACACAAGCTAGATAAGCTATGCTCACCATGGGTCTAGATATCGTTGTGTGGAACTCTCGATCCGTACTCACATAAACAACACCCACAACAAACACGATTTATAACACAACAAAAGCTGTGTTTTAAACGTGTGTGCCAAATTAGGTGAAAATTGGTTAAGAAATGCGCTCTCTAAAACGGAATTGACAAACAAAGAGACTTACGGACAAAAGTAGAATCGGCCACCTTTTCGATGGCGTGGTTCCCGGTAGAGTAAAATTTGGACCACCCCATCTCTTCCCATGTGGTGTCGTACAAGGCCACTAAGGGATAGGGCTGTTTAACATAAGACGTCTATTATTACACTCCAAACTCAGCTTCAGATGCATGGTTGAGTCAACAATAGTGCCTGGAAAACGGCAATAGGCTCACTCCTTGTTACGCAAGACCGAATTCAATCATAGGTGAAATATGGGTGTTAATTCACCTCTGCCTAACCATCCGGGGATAAAGGTGTGATTACTGTAAATGTATGTATGTCGATACGGAGACTCACACTAAAAACAAATATTGCACACGTCCATAGATCATTCACCACTTTTTATCAGGTGGGCCGTGTGCTTGTCTACCAAGTGGTATAAATAAATTGATCTATCGACATCGATATCGTGTAAAGTACCACCATCCACCCCTACTCCAGAAGGCTGCCAAACGGTGCATAAAATTCATAGCCATGTTCCCCGCGCGATATTTGGAGCGCACTTCACTCATCATTATGTGGCGAGGAATATATTATCTGTGTTTACTTGAGTTTATGCCGCGTTTATTTTATACAAACCTACTTATTTATTTTTTATTTTATTCTTTTATGGACACATACAATGTTAAAATTAGTGAAATCTACTCCCATTTAATGGTTTTCAGTAGGCAGTTATAAGTAATTAGTAAGCTATATTTTTCATACTTTTTTTTTTACGTGCGGAATATCCCCACGGATACCTCCCCACTGGAGCCGATGGAGGAGGTTATGTCGGACTCTAACCGACTAAAACGCACGCCGCCTGTGGGTCGCTTTGGTTGCCGAAGGTGAGGTTGACAGGCATATCCCTCGCACCCCGGCCGACACAGGGTCATCTCTCACGATCTGGCCCTCATATATTTTTTTCATACTTTAAAAGCCGCTATCTTCGTGTGTGACATGTCTATTATTAATAAGTCATTGTTTTTAATAATAACTCTTCAAATTATTATTAAATGAATATCTAATTTAAATATCTGAATAACTATTCCTTTTAAATCGGCGCCATCTCTATTTCACTCCGCATACTAAGTAGTCACACCATAGATAACAAAATCATATTTTTTAATAATCCGCATTGTTCTTTTTTCAAACAACGCGGGCGTCCGTGGCGCCTTTTTGTTGTTTTTTTATTTTCAACGAATATTAAAAAGATATTGTAACACATTTTTTTATGAGAATCCGGTGGGATTTGAGTATTTTTGACGGAAAAATATACCACAATGGCGCCAAGTGAGACGTGATTAGAAGCCGAATCAATTGTTCTATCAGAATTTGGATATTTATGAAGCTGTAATGTGATGTGATACTATTGTTTCGTAAGTTCTAATCTGCATTTTAGAGACATTAAGCGCTAATCGACATATTTACGACCACGAATGGTCAAACTATTGATAGATATCTAATTTACGACTTCAATACAATGGATGGAAGTTCGTTACTGAGTCCATTTTTATGATCGTGTCTTTTGGCAAAAAAAAAACTAAAGGATGGCAAAGAATTGTCATAGACAAGGTCGTGATACACGAGCCCTTTCAGTGAACAAGTTTCGTATTCAAGATGAGTTGAGGTGTCGGTACCTACCTAGTTATTTTAAAGTACAGTCATTTCGGACAATACATACATACTTACATATAATCACGCCTTTATCCCTGGAGGTTTAGGCAGAGGTGAATTAACACCCACATTTCACCAATAATTGTATTCTGTCCCACGTAATAGGGGGTGAGCCTATTGCCGTATTCTGGGGACTATTGTTGACTCGAGCCATGCATTTCAGACTGAGTCTGAGCTGTATATATCTGTCTGATGTTAAACAGCCCTATCCCTTAGTCGCCTTGTACGATACCGCATGGGAAGAGATGGGATGACCCTAATTCTACTCTTCCGAAAATCACGCGAATTATTTTGCTGATCTTATTAAATTAAAAATTGTAAAAGAGCGGTGAACGATGCGTCTGTTCTTATTTTATCATTTTCGTTTTCATCAAAATTTATACAACAGGATATTATCTATTACTTATAACTCAAACAATTACTGTTTAATACAATCAAACTCTCCATCTTGTCACGCAAAGCCTCAATACATTACAAATTCATGTTGCAACGGACCTTCTTTGAAGTGCCGCGGCCATAGACTACGTCTTGTCTATGGCCCTATTTCTTTTTAATTTCTTTACACCGCCGCCGATCATGCATTCGGGGAATAATCGACAATTGTACGTGTCTTACATTTTTATTGAAGCTGTTAAATAAATCCTATATTACCTATACCTATTATCAGTAATCTGAATCTTTACTGCTTCATGAAAGTATTTTGGGACCGTTATCTGTGGTTATCTAAACAGTGGGGTAACTTTGGGAAAATTTAAAATTTGAGCCAAAAAGCACCAAGCAAACGTAAGAAACAGATGAAGGATAGGAATAGCTTTTCCATTTCTGAAGAATGTGCCGATATAATTATTGACAATTTATATTATTTTGATGCATCTTTATAATCTTACTGTATTTTCCGGTTGCATCCGAGTTTTGCACTTCGGAGACAACTGCCCGCTAACTTCTTCTCCTCTTCTTGGTTACATTACTTGTATTTTTTTTATACAACTTAGGTGGCAGACAAGCACACGGTCCACCTGATGGAAAGTGGTTACCATGACCTATGAACATGTGTAATACCAGTGGAGTCACATCCGTGCTGCCGACCCTGTAAGAACAGAGATTATGTACCGTCAGTGTAGTGTACTGTATGGGGGCAACTGGCGTCTTACATCTCAACCTTGATAGCGCGTAGAGCCTCGTCCGTTGATCAGCAGGTGTAACAGCTACCACGTAAAATTGACTCAGCCCGCTAAAAAGTTAATAGGACCCCTAAATAGTATAAAAGGTAGAAAAAATCTACCATAAAATTATGCTTTTTCCATTCATCTCCGGTTTCACACATCTTAACATTCCCCCCCCCCCCCCCCTCCCCCCTTTCTAGCCATATCATCTTTCACACAGTCCGTCCATCTCCTCTTAGGTCTTCCACGCCCCAGTTAATGCCATCTACCGTTACCTAATTATTTTTTATTTTTTTATATAGGAAACGTCAATTGGACTTCGCCTTGCCTGATTGTAAGCTGAAGCAAAGTCCCAGAAAAGAGGGTCACCATTACTTACACATACCGTGTGACAATGGTGACACTCAGCTTGACGGCCTCATCATATGCTTTTTCACGCCCCGCTTAAAGGACCCGGGACTGTAGGAAGAAGGAAACACGTGAGCTGGTAATGAATTCCAGGCCTTAATGGTGCGACAGAGGAAAGTCTCCGAACCGCTTGGTTCTTGATCGGATGTTTTGCACCGTGTGCGGATGACATCTAAGACCTGCACGTGTTGTCCTGTGTAGGAAAGGGGAGGGTGGGACTAATTGGAAGAGCTCATCAGAACATGCCTTTCTTACCATATTTCTTTCATCCCTCCGCATTATCTGCTCGAACCAGGATAAAAGATTTCTACCCTTCATCTTAGCGTTCATCCCAGTCGCATCCGAAGCTATCACTTCGGAGTCTGGGTTCCGTTTTACCAGTCTAACTGCTGATTTAGCTAAACTTCGATAAATTTCCGTGAAACGATTTCTACTTACGTATAAAAATTCAACAAAACTATTTGCCGCTCAAACAATACAAAATCATTTAAAAAGGGCTACCGTCCTACTCCTTATGCGTCGCACGTACCACAGATAACATCCGTCTTTGATGTGCATTACAAATATAATGCAGCGACGAGTAAGCACCGCCTCAGGAATAACAACCTTGCGCCCTTTGCCTTGGACGTGAAAAAAGTTGGCACTCATTGTCTATGGTGGTGGCGTTTTTGCCATATTTATATAATATGGCCAGTGATGATTGAGCTTCCGACTATGTAGTTATTTGATATTTATGGTTTCAACTACGGAACGGTTAACTTAAGTTTCTAAAATTAGTTATATCAGTACGCTGTACGCTTAATGTCAAACAATCAAAGTCAGTTCAAGCCTTATATCTAGATGGAGCGAGACTTAAGGTAATCTCGAGGACTCGTCTCAATACCTCTTGCGTCGTCAGAGCCTTGCAAATGGCTCCAACAGATGGATACTTGCGGATAGGATGATTGAAAAAAAAAGCATGTGTTTCGCTCACTTACACATTCTTCTTCTGGCTTATCTTAGCCTTTACAGGCGCGACGGTATCTACTCATCCAAAGATTTTCAACCTTGACAGGAAATATAGCGTCAAACCCTTGTTGAAGAGAAAGCCTTGTCTGCTAATCAGTAGGTGTACAGTCTGTAGATGTCAGTAGATGTCTCTTAACCGTCGCCGTAGGACGGATATTGGATTGAAGACTTTTGGATGGTTTCGGGCGAAGGTTCTTTGCCGTTCCCCCTGTAAGTGAAAGATCGTGGGTTCGAATAGCGCCTGAACCGATTCAATTTTTCTATATCTTCGTCTATTTAAAAAGTTAGCATACTAATGCTTTAAAATTTCATTCAATTAGTATTATAGACAACTAAGTTCTTAATTTTTTCTAACAGTCCATCACTTAATACAACCGCGCCAAATCTGACAGCTCTAAACAAAATGGCTCACATTAACATGGCCGCCGCTCTCGTATTTATGTTATGCTAATTGATTAATTGGAATCGGGCGTCGGCGGTGCCTCAAAGTGCACTTTTATGCCGTTCAAATAAAACGTGGTTTTTATTTTATTTGTTTTTCACGTCAGACATTTCTCAGAAGGCTCCTTGGGAAGACGTAATCGATCGATTTCCCGCCATTTTGCTGTCAAATTGTACAATTGATTTAAGGTTACTGTTATTTTTCTGTGTGACTTTATCCGAAGTTACATGCAGAATTTAAAAATTTAATTTAGGTATGTAGCTAAATCGTGCTTATAAGATAAAATATTGAGTTGTTGTGCCTTGTGTCCGCAGTTTCCCACAGAAAAGGCACTTAATATCCCTCTGAGAACAGTAGTCTCAAGGCAAACAGGCGCACGGCCCACCTGATGGAAAGTGGTTACCGTGGCCTATGGACGTGTGTAACGTCAGAGAAACCACACTCGCGCTGCCGACCCTGTAAGCACAGAGTCTCTGTGCCATCAGTGTAGAGGACAAACAAGGACAAGCCATTAGTCATCCCACTGACTGCACAAATTCTCCAGTGAGCTCTGGCTACCCTACTCACCACTGGGAACACAACACGAAGTTATTATAACCGCGGTATTCTGTAGGGCGGAGGTACTTCCCCAGTCGGACTGCTCAATTGGGCGGAAATACCGCCGTGTCTTACCTCCTGAAAAAATAAATATATAAATCGTGCTTATAAGATAAAATATTGCGTTGCAGTACATGATATCTCCAGTTTCCCACAGACAAGCACTTAATATCTCTCTGAGGACAGTAGTCTCAACATGGCGGTCATCGACAAAATCGAGACATCTCTTAATAATTTTGAAGCAACTAATACGTTATATGTAACTGTTCATATAAGTAGATTGAGAGCCCGGTACGGCTCTCAATTGGCAATCTTGGCGGTAGTGAACGCCGACGCTACACAAGAGGCACGGGTTTGATCTCTGCTCAGTGCAAATATTTGTATTTGCATTGGTCTGATTGTGCCTCAGAGAGCTCGTCAGACCGTCGGTCCCGGTTGGACATCTATCACATTCGTTACGGGTAGTTTTTTTTTTTACGTGCGCAAAATCCCCACGGATACGTCCCCACCGGAGCCGGTGGAGGAGGTTATGTCGGACTCGAACCGACTAAAACGCCCGCCGCCGGTGGGTGGTTTTGGTTGCCGAAGGTGAGGTTGACAGGCATATCCCTCGCACCCCGGCCGACCCAGGGCCATCTCTCGCGATCTGGCCCTCGTCTCGGGTGTGGGGACTACAGAGTCCCCAACTCGACCCCGGAAACGGGGAGGCGCGCCACCGCCGCGGCCTGCTTCTGCCATCGTTCCGGGTAGTTAGAGTCCTAAAAAAGTTCAATAACTGGTCTAGTTACAAAGCTACGATATCACCTTTAGGCTGTGGAGGTCTGATTTCAGTCGCTTCACTGAAAATATCAAAGTTCAGACATATCCGCATTTAGACTGGTAAAGCGGACCCTAGATTTAGAGGTGAAAGTTCCGTATACGACTGAGATTAACGCTAGGATGAAGAACTGTTCTTATCGATTAAGATAAGAAAAAGTTAAGATAAGATAAGATAACATTCATTTAAATAACTTTTGTTTTTTTTACGTTCAATTGGCTAAAAGTCTTTATTACATTAAATAAAATATGCTATTATAATATACAATTACTTACAAATTTATATAAAACTATGCTAACTATACAATATATACAAAAATGTTTTTGATTGATTCCTCCCCATCGATCTCTACTAGTACCGTGCCCAAGAGGCTGGCGGCATTACCACGCTGAATGGCGATGCCAATTCTTTGAGCGAGGTAAAGGCCAGCCTTATGGTCACGGGAAGCGTCGATTAGTCGCTTCGCTATTTCTTTGAATAGCGCGCGCGCGCTTGGACCCCACGGACCCAACGTTTCGACTCCAAACGGCTCAAAAGTATAATTACCAGTTAAATTGGTATATTTGCGCCGTTTGAGATTCATTTATTTGACTTAATTTATCTCTTCGACCAATGAAATCGCTGAAAAAAGGTGTCACATGACCAAAACGTCATGACGTAGACATATCTCAACAACTCTATGGTCGAAGACAACTCCTTCTCTTCTTGTCTACGCTACCAAGCTAAGGGTTATTTGATAGATTGTCTATACAAAGATAATTTATGATTCAAAACTGAGTACCTACCATTCTAGAACACGGGCGTAATCAATCAATCAATTAGCCTTTTTATAGGAGGTAGGACACGGCGGTATTCCCGCCCGATTGAGCAGTCCGACTGGGGGAGTACCTCCGCCCTATAGAATACCGCGGTTATAATAACTTCGTGTTGTGTTCCCAGCGGTGAGTAGGGTAGCCAGAGCTCACTGGAGAATTTGTGCTGTCAGTGGGAAGACTAAAGGCTTGTCCTGATTTGTCTTCTACTGACGGCACAGAAACTCTGTACTTACAGGGTTGGCAGCGCGACTGTGACTCCTCTGGTGTTACAGACGTCCATAGGCCACGGTAACTACTTTCCATCAGGTGGGCCGTGTGCTTGTCTGCCAACGAAGTGGTATAAAAAAAAAAGCCTATCACAGTCCACTGCTGGACATAGGCCTCTCCCAATTTTGGAAGGCTCTGGCCTACTGTTTCCACGCTGGTCAGACGTACAGGGATTTATTTCGAGTTTTCCTTCTCTCGCAGTGATATCGTCTGCGTATATTTCCGTTAGTCGCCTCTTACGACACCCTTCGGTTGAGATGGGGTGGTGATACTTGTATTCTTTCTTCGTCACCTACGGTCCTAAAATAAATAGCAGTTGGGCTTTATAATGATAATTTTAAATTGTGACAATTTCCTATTTGTTGATATCGACATTTCTTTCACAATTGCAATTAACAATATCAATTTAATCTTAAATATGTATAGTAAGTAACTTATTCATGAAAATATTTATCATTTGGTATAATTTAGTAAGTGTTCTAATGATGATCTTATAATTTATCTAAAAAAATCGTATGCCTAATGAAGGCGAGATATGTTTCAAAACTAAAAATGTAACATCTTATCTTCACCGTGCCTCATACGAATAAATCTCATTTCATTTCATTTGAAATTATCAATAGAGTAATTAATAGGTTATCAAAAGTAAGAATTATTTATTATTTATTTCTAATGACGCGTATCAGGTCCGGCCTAATCTCCAGATCATCAGTGATACCTGGTGAGCTCGGTGCGCCTTCTGCAATTAACGTAATGCAGGTACCCAAAGAAGCAACTTCTAAATAAGAGATTTGACTTTCTGAGTTCCTTTTTCAGTGAAAAAAAACTCTAAGTACGACCAAAATCAAGACACACCGACAGAAACATTAAAATCCTTACTCTGTACACTATTTCCATTTTACGATTGATAAATTGATCCTGTATATAAAATTATACAGTCAACAACTTATTAAATGACGTCATATAAAAGCAATAGACATTCACGGCGCAGGAATCAAAGACAAATCAATTAGAGGTGCGTTCATTTCGTTGCATTGTAATGCAATGCGATGCGCGGTTGTCTTTGAATGGCCGACTGGACGTGCGGTGCATGCTACCTGTGCTTATTCAAGGGGCCGCAATTAAAAAATATATATTTAGAGGTTGGTTTTACTGAGAGAATTTTGTATTAAATATTGAGGGCAGTTTTGGCGTAGCGGTGGAGCGGTTCACTGCTACGTCAGGAGAGTGGATTCGATTCAAGCTCAATGTAATTATATGTAAGCATGAATATGTATATTAGTTTGGGTGTTCACGCGCCGTCCACTGCTGGACATATGCCTCTCCCAATGGGCGTCTTTTTATCCGATCCTCTGCCTTCCGCATCCAGTCTATGTATAATAAATGTATGTATTTAAAAAATGTACCTATGTATCTTTTTCCGTACTCTAGATCCCATAATATAAGCAAATTCTTATAGTCTTAAATATAGGTTATTCAAAAAGGGCATTAGTAGTTTTCTTTAGTGTCGGCATCACGAGAGTAACGCTCCTGATATTGCTTACGTCCATAGGCCACGGTAACCACTTTCCATGTGCTTCCACTGTTCCGTGTGCTTGTCTAAGACCTAAGTGATATAAAAAGTTAAAAATAAATATAATATAAATTATACGTTCGGGAATATTTTTTATTTTATTTACTGAACAGTTTACCAGAACCAGACCTTTAAAATCAAACTGACAGTGACAGTTGATCGTATAAATAGATTTTAGAAAAGCTTTTTGTTATTTTTATAGCGTACAGGTGTTCTATAAAATTCAATACTATAGAAATTTTAAAGCATTAAGTATGTTAGCTATTCAAATTGATTTAGACCTTACAATATGGGGTTCTTCAAGAGGGGCATCAGAAGGTTTCTTCATGGTCGGCAGTGCGAGTGTAACACCCGTGGTGTTACATACGTCTATAGGCCACGGTAACCACTTCCCATCACGTGGCCCGTGTGCTTGTCTGCCACCTAAGTGGTATAAAAAAAAGATATGAGGGTAAGATCGCGGGTTTGAATCTCGCCTGGATCGTTTAAATTTTTTCTATCTTAATTGATTCAATACTATGTTTTATTATTTGTCGCTATTTGATTAGTATTTAAGTACTGAAACCATACATATGGTAACCGCCCTAGGAGAATTGCTTTCTTTTAAAGAAAATTAGAACCAATATTATTAATTCACTCTAACCACTTCAGCTAAGTTAAACTGCTTGTGTTAGGAGCTCATGTCGGTAGTGTAATGACCAGGATTCGAGCCCGGGACCTCTCGATCATGAGGCCGACTTCTTACCGGTTAGAAATAGGGCTGAGACGGAAAAACGGTAGTCCCACAAACACAAACTCAATCGGGACGGAATCTCCGAGGAGGGCCAGATCGAGAGAGATGACCCTGGGTCAGCCGGGATGCAAGGGATATATATGCTTGACAACCAACAATGACCCACAGGCGTCGTGCGTTTTAGTCGGTAACCCCTCCGACCAGCTCCGGCGCGGAGGTATCTGTTAGGATTTTTCACACGTAAAAAAGGGACAGAATACAGACAAAAAAATGCAACCTAAAATACCTTTTTTTTTTATATAGGACACGTCAATTGGACTTCGCCTTGCCTGATGGTAAGCTGAAGGCAAAGTCCCAGAAAAGAGGGTCACCATGACTTACACCTACCGTGTGACAATGGTGACACTCAGCTTGACGGCTTCATCATATGCTTTTTCACGCCCCGCTTATAGGACCCGGGACTGTAGGAAGAAGGAAACACGTGAGCTGGTAATGAATTTCAGGCTTTAATGGTGCGACAAAGGAAAGAGTCTCCGAACCACTTGGTTCTTGATCGGATGTTTTGCACCGTGTGCGGATGACATCTAAGACCTGCACGTGTTGTCCTGTGTAGGAAAGGGAAGGGTGGGACTAAATACGATTCGAACTCATACTCTGAAGGTTCAGTATACAACTAGATTGTAGTTCAAGCCGGCTTGGGCAACTTATGCGGCAGCACCTCTCCCCCGCAGACTATCAAACGCCTATGGCAAATTCTGATGAAGACGGGAGCGGCCCTGTACAGGGCTGCTCTGAAGCTTTCCACTAGCACGTATCCCTCTGATTAGCCCTGGGTCGGCCGGGGTGCGAGGGATATACCTGTTAACCTCACCTTAGGCAACTAAAAACGACCCACAAGCGTCGTGCGTTTTAGTAGGTTCGAGTCCGACATAACCTCTCCCACCGGCTCCGGTGTAGAGCATGCAAGGGGTGGGCTGGTTCTCCAAGCACAGCAATGTGGACATCATGCTTCCCATAACTGTGGAAGCCATTTGATGTTGTATGATGACTCCCACTGTTGTGGGAATCACGATAACAATGTCAGTCGGGTTGCGAAGGAATTACCTTATTAAGGAATCTTACACACCGGTAATTGACACCGGAGACGGCGCGGCGTGCGGTTTAAGTCGGTCAGAATCTGCACGGTATTTCACTACAATATGTAATAGACAGCTCAAAAAATTAACAAATATTAATTTTAATAATACTTTTTATTTAGAGCAACTTCTTGTTTGTTTTACACCTAATCACCCCAGATGATTCATATTTGTAATAAGAGGTTGTATTGTGTCTTAGATTTTGGTTTGAGAACACGAATACCATATAATGCAAATTTTATAACGTCATCATATTAAAATAACTGTCAAAAATGTCAAAGTGACTCATTACATAGACAATATAGAACTCAGGATGAGTGCTACACGTTAATTGATTTATTTATTTATTAGCTGGACCACGCAGCGCGACATACCTGCACGAAAATTGTACCGACAGCAAATTAGGACTATAATATGGTATTATTTTGATTCGAAATATTTTCTTTTACAGACGGCAGAGGCATTTTAACACCCATATTTCGCCGCTATGACCTTCGCTCCGGATGCCATCAAGCAAGCTATTTCTCATGGTCCATATGTTTACTGTAGGACGGACAGCCCTATTCCTTAGTCGTCTTCTACGACATGGGACTAAGAGATGGGGTGGAACAATTTCACAGGAAACTAACATTTAAAAATTGGGAATTAGTATTGGTAATAAGGAAGATTGTCAATCACAATCACAGGCAGAAAGTACAAACTCCATCACCATCTTTGAGATTTAAATCTACGAAGCTCTGAGTAGTGAGCGGAGTCATCAATAATCAATGTTTAAAAATGATTGCAACATCATTCATACATCATTTGTAAGGGAAAGATCGCGGGTTCGAATTTCGTCCGATACCGTTTCAAGTTTTTCTATCTTAGTCGATTTGAATAGTTAGCTTGCAAAATGCTTTAAAATTTCATTCAAAAGTACTTACAAAAGCGGTGAGTAGGGTAGCCAGAGCTCACTGGAGAATTTGTGCTGTCAGTGGGATGACTAAAGGTTTGTCCTGCTTTGTCCTCTACACTGACGGCACAGAGACTCTGTGCTTACAGGGTCGGCAGCGCGAGTGTGGCTTCTCTGGTGTTACACACGTCCATAGATTTTCCACCATCTTCCTTATTGAAAATTTTCATACTTCGCCATTAATAAGTACATGATTTAAGTGCACCACCCAGACAATATATTGTGTTGTTTACTATAATAGACAGTAGTATTCCTCAATTGTCTCTAATGGGCTATTAACATTTAGTATAATATTATGTAAATAGGCGTATAAGATTTGGCTGCTAACGGTACCTCCTAGCATCCGGTAGTCTATGGTACGCTCACAAATCTTCGAATTATGATAATTGCCGATGGTCACCAAACGGAAATTATTGACGAATTTGTTATTGATTGTTAGTGTGTCATTGTTTTTAAATTATTCCGTGAATGGGTAAGCAGAGAAGTGTTATAAACGTACAGACGACCAGAGCCTCATCGGTTATTCAGTAGGAGCATCGGCTTGCATGAGAAGTTAACTTGGGCTTGCCGACTGTCACCCTAACTACAGCTACCCAGGGAGAGGCGGTGACACAATGCCCCTTTTGGTGGTAATGGGGTTACTGTGGTTAAGATCCTCTCTAGCATCCTGATATATAGCACATTTCGCTAATATATATTATATATTAACCATTGCCATTAACCGGGCACTTATAAACCTGCGATAATTACACACACAACTTCGAAAAACATCGAAAAGTCATTGATGTGCGCCATAGTAAAACCTGGGATCGAACCCGAGACCTCGTCTTAGCAGTCCATTACCCATACCACTAGGCTACCGCGGTTTTTTTAGGATGATAATGAAGTCTAGACATTCCCAAGTCGTAACACAGTCACACGTTATAATGACATCACTGATGACGTCATCCAATAAAGATTTAATAAAACACATTGATATGCATATTCGGTGCGAATAATTGTGGCTCATGAACATAATAACATACGACACTGAATAATAATACAAAGACCGTTTAGTTCACCTCCTTACATACATATCATCACGCATCATATCTTTGCATGGATAGACAGAAGTGTTAGTGTCTAAATTTCGTGATCTAAGGTTTTTATATACCACTTAGGTGGCGGAAAGCAAAAGGTCTGTCTAATGGAAAGTTGTTAACGTGGCTTATGGACGTTTACAATACCAGGGGAGTCACACTCGTGCTGCCGACCCAGTAAGAACAGAGAATTTCTGTGCCTTCAGTGCAGAAGACAAAGCAGGAACAGTCTTTGGTCTTCCCACTGACAGCACAAAAACTCTTCTGTGAGCTCTGGCTACCCGAGTAACCGCCGGGAACACAATACGAGGTTATTATGGCCGCGGTATTCTGTAGGGCGAAGGTACTTCCCCAGTTGAACTGCTCAATTGGGGCGGATTACCTCAGTTTTTGACCCCACGTACAATATTGGTGAAATGTGGGTGTTAATTCACCTCTGCCTAACGCTTCGGGGATAAAGCCGTGATTATATGTATGTATGTGCGAGAGTCCGGCCGGGGTGCGCGGGATGATAATGAGCTGTTCAATATATAAATCTGTGAATATTATGTCTTGCTGTTTCCTGTAAGCAACCTTCTGTCCTAAGAGAGAGACCAAGCCAGGTCTAAGCATGGGTGACCACTCTTCACACAATGAGCATCCTCCTTACTATGGAGAGCACGTTACACAGTCGGTAACTTTTTTATCTTGCTTAAAATTCCCACGGCTATCAGCCACCCCCCTCCCCTCCCCCGCGCCGGATTCCGTAGGAGAGGTTATGTCAGACTCGAACCGACTAAAACACACGGCGCCTGTGGGTCGTTGTTGGTTGCAGAAGGTGGGGTTGATAGGCATATCTCTTGCACCCCGGCCGAGCAGTCGGTACCTTGTCATACGAACTTCTGCGGCATTGTTACAGGTAAGTTACGTCAAAACGGAAATCTATTTATGCCACCTTTGTCAATGGTTGATCGCACCTTAACTCAGAGGTCACACGATAATTTCTCCCAAGATATCTAAAAAATATGCCGAAGGGTTTGGATGCACTAACGCAAGAATGATGACAATGTCAATTGTGAAAGGGAGGAATGGGCCCCACAGAAAATACAATCCTGTATATACTGCACGCAACGTTTTATTGCCTGACCTCTTTGACAAAACACAATAATGGTCTTCTAACAATAAACGAACACACAGCAATAACAAATTACAATCGTTACTATTACAAGAACTCGTTGCACATTACAATTAAATGGCGTCACTTTAATTAATATTAAATTAATTGGCTGTCATTGTTACAAATTGGTCACAATGGTTTGGCGCGAACTCATCCAATATGGCGGACAATTACGAAGCGATTGCGCGCCAAATATGTTGGCAGTATTGTATGCAAAGTTTGCCAGTGCATCGGTTAGCAACTGATTGATCATAATTGTGGTTCTCAATGTTTTAGTTCTTTTGTGTCAATAGATATTTGTTTTTTATTAACTTTTTTTAAGCTGACTACGAGTTTTGTAGTTTCCGTAGAGCTTTTGTCAGCTACGTCAGACACAATCGCCGGAATGTATCACGCTATATTCACGCATACATTAGTTTTTTGGGGGTACTGATCATGGTAAATCTGTCTTCAAATACAGTAGATCTACCGCCAAATATAGCGACAGCGCTCAGTGGAGAGTTTTTGTGCTGTCAGTGGGAAGACAGCTTTTGTAGCATGGCGAATGTGGTTGCTACGCAGGAGGTGCGGGTTCGATCTCCTTACAGTGTATGCATGCAAAGTCCTCCATAGGCCACGATAATCACTTTCCATGGTATAAAATAATATCGAATATAGTCCGCAGGATATGACGCCGCGCGTGTTCCCGGTTGTTTTTGCAGACATGGACCACTGGATGCCAGACGTTGGGCAATTGAAACCTATCCTCATGATTGAAATTTTTGGACTTTTTGTTTTTCGCATAACATTCGCTTCCCTAACCAATCTTGGTATATAGTGGCGTTCTGTCGAGAGCATCTGAGGGTTATATAACTCGATCCAGTGGTCAGTACCGGACTCCAATAAGACAGTACCGGACGCCAAAATATCGGAACCTCAGAAATAGGCGTGAAAAAGCATATGATGAGGCCGTCAAGCTGAGTGTCACCATTGTCACATGGTATGTGTAGGTAATGGTGACCCTCTTTTCTGAGACTTTGCCTTTAGCTTACCATCAGGCAAGGCGAAGTCTAGTTGACGTGTTCTATAAAAAAAAACATAGTAAACATCCCGATAACTTTAATATTAATGAGAGTATCTAAATATGCTAGATACAAGTTTTAAAAAGCTTCAGAACCACTGGCCGCCATTCGTGGCATACAAACAGCTTTATTATATCGATTAGATATCGATTTTGAGAATCGATTTTACGGTACAAGGATATTGATACTTTAATAGCATTTAATTATATATTATTAACTGATATTTGTGGCTGTTTGCACATTACTACTGCGTACCAACGAAGGCTATTTACCGAACTGGCGATGGCGCGACGTCAGAAAAATAAAAATACACAGACAATGCATTCTAAACATTTTAAAGGTATTGCACCTAGCCCCTGGGTCGGCCGGGGTGCGAGGGATATGCCTGTCAACCTCACCTTCGGCAACCAAAACGACCCACAGGCGGCGTGCGTTTTAGTCGGTTCGAGTCCGACATAACCTCCTCCACCGGCTCCGGTGGGGAGATATCCGTGGGGATTTTGCGCACGTAAAAAAAAAAAAAAAGGTATTGCACCTTGGCTTTTCGTTCTTGTTTTATAACCTAACATACATACATATCGGCAATAGGCTCACCCCCTATTACGTGGGACCGAATACAATTATTATTGGTGAAATGTGGATGGTAATTCACCTCAGCCTAACCCTCCAGGGATAAAGGCATGATTATATGTATGTATGTATACATACATATAATCAGGCCTTTATCCGTTAACATCTCGACTCGAACCGACTAAAACGCACGCCGTCTGAGGGTCTTAAGTTGCCGGAGGTGAAATTGCCGGAGTCATATCCCTCGCACCCCGGCTGGACCCTCGCACATACATACATATAATCACGGCTTTATCCCCAAAGCGTTAGGCAAAGGTGAATTAACACCCACATTTCACCAATCATTGTTTGCAGCCCCACGTAATAGTGGGTGAGCCTATTCCAATCTTCCGTTTACGATTCTTGACTCAAGCCGTACATCTGAGGCTGAGTCTGGGCTGTATATATCTGTCTGATGTTAAACAGCCCTATCCCTTACTCGCCTTGTACGACACCGCATGGGAAGAGATGGGGTGGTCCAAATTCTACTCTGCCGGGAACCACGCGGCTTTTAACCTTCTCTTCTAAAAAGGAGGAGGTTCTCAATTCGGTTGTTTATTTTTTTATATTTTTATGCGCATAGCTCCGTCATTAGTTGGCAGATTTGCAAAATATTTTTTTTCATTCGAAAGATGTTTATTAGGTCCCATTTAAATTTTGTACATGTCTGACGAAGCGTTTCAGGAACAGACCACGGAACCTTTTCAATAATAATAGATACCAGAAAATCAACCGCGCTTATTGTAGTAGCATATTATTAGTGCAATGTGTATCATCATAACATCACGCCTGTATCCTTTGAATGGGTATGCAGAGGAGTTCAGAATATTCAGTGACAATTCCGGTATTTTATGCACTTAGCACCGACTTCAACAAATGGTCTACGAGCATTTTTACCATAACATAACATAAACTCACGTCTATATCCCTGAAGGAGTAGGCAGAGACGCTAGCACCCGCATTTCACCAGTTTATGTGTAGGCCCCAATGTAATAGGTGGCGAGCCTATTGCCATTAACCGGGCACTTATAAAGCTGCATTTATCGCACACATAACTTCGAAAAGCATCGAAAAGTCATTCTTGTGTGTCAACTTCATCCCACGCACACTGAAGCTGTGGAATAACCTCCCTGCTGCGGTTTTCCCAAGCGCCTACAATATGGGGCTCTTCAAGAGGGGCATCAGAAGGTTTCTTCATGTTCGGCAGCGCGAGTGTGATACCCCTGGTGTTGCATACGTCCATAGGCCACGGTAACCGCTTCCCATCAGGTGGGCCGTGTGCTTGTCTGCCAACTAAGTGGTATAAAAATAAAAGTTATAGGGTAGCTCAACGTTCCAACCAAGATGACTCAACCCCATAAACCCGTACAATAGCGTCATAAACAATATTAATACTCAAACAGGTGTCTATGGTTTAACGCTCATAAACTGCGATTGCTTCCGAATTGATTGTGCGGTGAATGACAATTTGTCTATAGTTTCTGAGTAGTTTCGTGATGTGATATTATCTGTACTCCATTCAGTAAAGTACTTAACTTAAGATTAACAATCTTGATCTGTCTTTTTATAAAAACTCATGTTAAAAATATAAACTAGTCTAACTGACAGACTAACTAGTTTTTGAATAAAATTTTAAAGCGTTTAGGATGCTATTTTAATCAATTAAGATAGAAAACATTTAAACGGTTCAGGCAGGATTTGAAGCTGCAATTTTCCCTTACATGGGGAACCATCCAAATTCTTCTAAACATATATCCGTCTTACGGCGACGAATATCGGCAGACTGTTTGTTAGTTCTGGTCTATCTGGCTTCACATGCTCTTCAATTTGAAACAACTTTTTTTCGATAAGAGGGATAATGGGCAGAAAAGAGGTGAAGGTTTTTGATTGGAACATCAAGGACATGATTTCTCACATGTTGTTGTCAAAAACAAACACTCATAAAGGTGAAGTTCGTTATTAAAAAATCTGATAAGAAAGAGAAAACAGATTTTAACTATTTTCGTTTCGTTTTTTTATAAGGACCAGATTTGAAAGGGTGCACGGGAGGTCTACTGTTCACAGAACTACTAGTAAATTAAATATATTAAAAAGACACATCAAGATTGTTAACATTTATTTTTAACTAGCGTTGTGTGAATTCATAATTATACAATGGTTAGGGACTTTTCACGTCTGTCTGTCTACTACTACTGTCTGTCAAGTCATGACCACTGGTGCTGCACCGCATCTGAAACGCACTGTGCGGTATGAAAGAAACTTCATCCCACGCACACTCAAGCTGTGGAATGAACTCCCTGCTGCGGTCTTCCCATGCACCTGCAATATGGGGTTTTTCAAAAGGGGCATTAGGAGGTTTATTCAGGGTCGGTAGCGCGAGTGTGACGCCCCTGATATTGCATAAGTCCACGGTAACCCCTTCCCTAGTCTGCCACCTACTTGTGGTATAAAAAAAAATGTCGGAGAAATAGTAATTTCCATAATTTAATCGCAAACAGTCCCGAACCGTTGTATAATTATGTTTACACTAGCTGACCCACCCCAGCTTCGCCCGGGGTATATTTTGAAGCTTCATATCCCTTTGAGCCCGTATGTTTTAGTCTTCAAAATATGTATGAAAAATTTCCGGATTTGTTAACATTTATTATCAATGCTCCGCTCCCTTAAGTAGTAGCGTGATGATATACAGCCTAAAACCTTTCTCGCTAAATGGACTACCCAACACTGAAAGAATCATTCAAATCGGACCAGTAGTGCCAGAGATTAGCGCGTTCAAACAAACAAACAAACTCTGCAGCTTTATAATATTAGTATACCTAGATTTAGTTAAATACATAGGTTACACTAAAAGTTTCCGGAACTGGCCACTTACATAAACAATATTTAAAAATTTATTACAACATTTGAAAATAGAACTCTTTGGCTGTAGAATACAGTTTGTTTTATCTGACTGTCTTTTGTTTTTACCTTGTGGTGCCATTTAAAAAATTGTGTGTCTGCATCAACATGGATTTAACTCGGGAAAATTTTCGTAGTAAGATTTTCTACGATTTTAAGTGTAATTTGACGGCTCAACAGAGCATCGCCCGGCTTGAAACAGCTTTTGGCGATGAAGCTCCATGCAAGACGACTGTTTATAGCTGGTTTGCAGAATTCAAGCGTGGTCGTATCAATCTCAGTGACGAATCTCGCGATGATCGGCCGTCCACCGCTGTGACCAACAAAAACATCGATGCTGTGCGCCGTATGATTGAAACAGACAGGCATGTGACCTACCATGAAATTCGCGCATCCTTAGAAATAGGCATGAGTCAAATACAATCAATCCTACACAAACATTTGGGTGTGAGAAAGCTGTGCTCACGGTGGATCCCACATAACTTGACCGAGGATCAAAAAACGGACCGCGTCACTTGGTGCAGTGCCATGCTTACCAGATTCAACGAAGGTGCGTCAAATTTGGTGTGGGACATAGTAACAGGTGACGAAACATGGATTTATTGCTACGATCCCAAAACAAAGCAGCAATCGAGCGTATGGGTCTTTCAAGATGAGCCGAAATCAACCAAAGTGGCGCGCGTGAAAAGTGCATCTAAGCGGATGATTGCTTCTTTTTTTAATAAAACTGGACACGTGGCTACTGTTGCTTTAGAAAATCGTCGTACTGTGAATAGTGACTGGTAGGTACACGACCATTTGTTTGCCGGAAGTTATTGACGAACTCCGTAAAAATAACCGTAAACGCCGTATCATCCTGCACCACGACAATGCTAGTTCTCACACGGCCAGACAGACAAACGACTTTTAGAAGGCGAAAAATGTAGAACTCATGAGTCATCCTGCATACAGTCCCGACCTGGCACCTTGTGACTTTTATCTGTTCCCAAAAATTAAGAACCAATTACGCGGCCAACGATTTTCATCACCAGAAGAGGCTGTCGAGGAGTATGAAAAACACGTTTCAGAGGTCACCACAGAGGAGTGGCACAAAAGTTTTCAAAACTGGTTTGATCGAATGAAAAAGTGCATAGACGCCAAGGGAGATTATTTTGAAAAACAATAAATTAATTTTGTACCTTTAATAGTATTTTTTCATATTCATTCCGGAAACTTATACACGTAGTTATCTAACTGAATGCAGTATAACATAGGTAAGGTTTAAACCGAAGTAATAACAGCTACGTCGCGTCCATCCAATAGCAAACACAGTCCATGACAAACTACTCACATTTGACGTCAATAGGCTCACCCCCATTATAAGGAACTGATCTCTTAACTAACTTGTGTGCTTTTTTATACCTGAAAGTATCTACACTCATTCTTCTTTTTCATTCACTCATTCTTCTTTTTTATACCTGAAAGTATCTACACTCATTCTTCTTTTTCATTCTCTCATTCTTCTTTTTTATACCTGAAAGTATCTACACTCATTCTTCTTTTTTATACCTGAAAGTATCTACACTCATTCTTCTTCTTCTTTTTTATACCTGAAAGTATCTACACTCATTCTTCTTTTTCATTCACCCATTCTTCTTTTTTATACCTGAAAGTATCTACACTCATTCTTCTTTTTTATACCTGAAGGTATCTACACTCATTCTTCATTTTTATACCTGAAAGTATCTACACTCATTCTTCTTCTTCATTCACTCATTCTTCTTTTTTATACCTGAAAGTATCTACACTCATTCTCCTTCTTCATTCGCTCATTCTTCTTTTTTATACCTGAAAGTATCTACACTCATTCTTCTTTTTCATCATCTTAGCGTTAATCCCGTGGCCGGAGTGCGAGGGATATGTCTCACATGATTTCACCTCCGGCTTGTCCTGCTTTGTCCTCTACACTGACCGCACAGAAACTCTGTGCTTACAGGGTCGGGAGCGCGAGTGTGGCTTCTCTGGTGTTACACACGTCCATAGGCCACGATAACCATTTTCCATCAGGTGGGCCGTGCGCTTGTCTGCCATAGTCGGCGTGCGTTTTGGTCGGTTTAATTCCTCCCCCACCGCGCACATGAAAAAAAAAATTAGAGTGTCTGCTTTAGCAATCTAACTGCGGATTTGACTGGACTTCGATATTTTAAGCGACTTTTTAGGCATCTACCCGTAACGACTGCCCGAATGAACATTTAGTTCGTATCCTGGCAACGGGGACCGACGGCATAACGTTCTCTCCGAGGCATGATCAGACCAATACAAATATCCATATTTATACATACATATAGTCACGCCTTTAACCCCGGGGGATTAGATAGAGGTGAATTAACACCCACATTTCACCAATATTCGGTCCCACGTAATAGATGGTGAGCCTTTTGCTTTATTCCGGGCACTATTATTGACTCGAGGCATGCATCTGTGAGTCTGGACTGTATATATATATGTCTGATGTTAAACAGTAACTATCCCTTAGTCGCCTTGTACGACGCCGAATGGGAAGAGATGGGGTGGTCCAAATTCTACCCTGCCGTGAACCACACGGCTTCCCTCCGCATATTCATGCATATAAATATTTGCACTGAGTAAGGATCGAACCACGCCACGCCACCAATGCTGTCTCTACACTTTGGTTGTTCCTAAACTCATTATCCTACTTAAAACCTAAAAATGGCTGTCCAAGGCTACATAAAAATAGCGGTACTCACTCGTTTGTCGTTTTGGCCATTGAATTAGCACGAGCGTCACGTTTGGAGTCTCGTTTCTAATGAATTGGTCGTAAATCAAACGTCCCCGCTGCAGTGCTTCATGTGACAACTAGGTAGGTATTTGACGTTCATTTTGGCGCGATTTATATGGGAATGTCGGTTCCTGTTTGTCTGTGGTTTTTAAAAATAAAATTAGTTTTTTTTAATCATTGTTGAAGCGTATGTCGCCTATATTCTAAGTTCAAAATTTTAATATCTAATTTAAATAAAATCATTTTTTTCTTTTTCGGTGCGACTAGCTGTTGCCCGCAGTCCGTCGTGGCGGGTATTTGGAGCCCTATAAAATCTAACCGGTTGTGGAGGTCAGAAGGCAGTCGCTTCTTGGAAATATCTTAGTTCAGCCAAATCTGCAGTTAGTCTTGTAAAGCGGACTTCAGACTTCAGATGCGACTGGGATTAATTCTAAGATGGAGACACGAATGTTGGATTTATTGCTCGGTAATCTTGAGGATTGGGAACCCATCGTTCGCGGGTCCGATGTCTCCTTTTTTTCATACCACTTAGTTGGCAGACAAGCACACGAAACACCTGATGGAAAGTGGTTACCGTGGCCTATGGACGTTTGTAACACCAGAGGAGTCACAGTCGCGCTGCCAACCCTGTAAGTACAGAGTTTCTGTGCCGTCAGTCGAAGACAAAGCAGGAGAAGCCTTTAGTCTTCCCACTGACAGCACAAATTCTCCAGTGAGCTCTGGCTACCATACTCACCGCTGGGAACACAACACGAAGTTATTATAGCCTCAGTTTTATATATTCTGTAGGGCGGAGGTACTTCACCAGTCGGACTGCTCAGTTGGGCGGAAATACCGCCGTGTCCAATAAATCTGTGTGTATAAATCTGTAACAGATTGTAACAGATTCTGCAGACTGATATAAATCAGTCTACAGAAAGTTTCGTGGAAAGAGAACGGCATCCTTGTTTCCTCCCTTAGTAGTGTAAAAAGTACCAAAGCCCCTACTCATTACAGTATGATAAATCACACTTGAATGTCTGTATGTGTAATCGATCTTCGAAACATTCCATTGTTCTATCAATAATCGTCCAATTTACCGAGAACGAATCTATTGTTATTCTATTTCAAAGAAAAGGAAATTGTCTTTGGTTTCCTTGATTAGGCTATTAAGATTGTCTATGGTTGTTTTTTCTAGACGGAATTCGTCTAGACTAGACTATGGTCACAGCATTACTTAACGCTACGTGACTGAATGATATATTAAGTAGGTCTTAATTTTGTGTTTAAAGCGCCATATTTGTTCCCAGTGGAGTAGAACAGGGTCATCCCATCTCATCCCGTGGGTATTGTAGAAGGTAATTAAGGGATAGAGCGGTTCTCCATCCGAAAGTAAACATACAGTCCATGACCAAGTTCCCGCTTGACGGCAATGGGCTCACTTCCTATTACTTGGGACCGAAAATAATAATTGGCGAAATGTGGGTATTAATACTCCTCTGCCTTCCCCTCCGGGAATTTACAGGCTTGAATATAATGTACATATAAACCTCACTTTCAGGCTACAGTACCACTGCATATAGCTTGTGAGGCTCCTAGATTGGACCCTATCAATAAATCACCATTGCGACCTCATTTTAAGACTCCTGCATAATTGAGGACCGAACTTTTAGGTCGTATGGGTACGTAGCTGATGAGGCTCTTACAGGCACAGGCTCTCCTCTCTGGATTGGGGAGTCAGACGGCAGTTAGCTCTCATAAGTCACGATACCAAATAATGAAAAGCTAGAGGGAGGGCAGATTCGTTTTAATACCCACACTTCGCCAACTATGATTTTCGATCCAACGTAATAGGAGGCGAGCCTATTGCCGTCAAGCGGTCACTTAGTCATGGGCTGTTTATTTACTGTCATATGGACTACAGCCCGTCGCGTTCTACGACACCCACAGGAAGAGATGGGGTGGCCCTAATCTACTCCACTGGAATCAATCAATCAATGAGCCCAACGTAGTCCATTGCTGGACACAGGCCTCGCCCAAAGTGCGCCATTTTATCCTCTGCTTTCCGCATCCAGTCTCTCACATTCATCTTCCGTTTGCCTTCTCGCAGTTCACTGAAAACGGGAAATATATTAAATTCTTACCTACTCATTCACCTACTACCAAAACATATTGTTCCAGCTCATTACTTACCTAGATTTCACTTTCAATCTAAAATGGTCCAACACAAAAAATATACAATAGATAACTTATCTCAACAATAAATTATGCTAAATATATAATTCAATAGCTAAAAAATAACCGGATGTAACAAGTGTGAACAGATCAATTTTATTTCTAACACCCAATGAGCCGCCATGACTGGTGTGAAGAAAACAATAGCCCATAGACAATCACGTTAAATTTCCAAACAAACGCACTGTGATATTATCTGTGAAGGTAAGCAAGAGTAGGTTGGCGGGAAAGTATGTTCCGTAGATATTGTAATAATATAAATTAATATCTTTCTGTACCTACCTATATTGGTTTATCTGTTAAATGTTGGATTTATTTATTATTGTAAAAAGGTTGCATTTCAAATTCCAATTCAGTCATTCATGAAATGGATCATTATTTATGATAAATGTCCAAGTGTGTAAGAATTAAGACTAAAAATGAAAAAACATTGTTGATAAGATAAGTAAATACTTATTTATATTTTATTTTATACATTTATTATACAATCTTAAAGTAGACAGACTAATGACAAACATTTATAGCACAATGTTGTGAGCCTTTCTATATAATATATTTTATTATATAAGTTTATTATTAATGTAAATATTAGCATAAATTTAAAATACATTAAGTGTAATTACGTACTAAATATTTCTCTAGATCACGATAGTAATTTTCATTTTGATTGTAGGTCATTATTTATGTGAAAATTTAAATCTTTAGATCGAATAAAAATGCTTATTAAATGAAAGTTACAATGTTATAATCAAGGAGGTAAGACTCGACGGTATTTCATATTCATATTCATATTCATTTATTACTTGCAAATATGGGTTACATAAGATGTTACATAGATTAAGTAGTGTCCAATTGAGCAGTCCGACTGGGGAAGTACCTCCGCCCTACAGAATACTGCGGCCATAATAACCATGTGTTGTGTTCCCGGCGGTGAATAGGGTAGCCAGAGCTCACTAGAGAGTTTTTGTGCTGTCAGTGGGAGGACCTAAAGCTTGTCCTGCTTCGTCTTTTACACTGACGACACAGAAACTCTATGTGCTTACAGGGTTTGCAGCGCGAGTGTGACTCCTCTGGTGTTGCACACGTCCATAGGCCACAGTAACCACTTTCGGCTGATTGAACTTTTTGGCTTTTTTTATACCACTTATGTGGCAGATAAGCGTACGGCCCACCTGATGGAAAGTGGTTACCGTGGCCTATGGTCCCTATGGATGTGTGTAACACCAGAGAAGCCACACTCGCGCTGCCGACCCTGTAAGTACAGAGTTTCTGTGCTGTCAGTGTAGAAGACAAAGCAGGACAAGCCTTTAGTCATCCCCCTGACAGCACAAATTCTCCAGTGAGCTCTGGCTACCCTACTCACCGCTGGGAACACAACACGAAGTTATTATACCCGCTGTATTCTGCAGGGCGGAGGTACTTCCCCAGTCGGACTGCTCAATTGGGCGGAAATACCGCCGTATTCTACCTCCTACAGTGCTGTTGTGCTGTGGCTGTGACTTACATAAAATAATGATACAATTAAATGTTTTTAATAGAGTAGTGACCCCAAGCTAGAGTATTAATAGCATCTTCTAATACATAACGTTTTTTTTCACTGTGTGAAAGTAATATTTTATTATTTTTGTGAGCGTATATTGTATGTTTTATTGAATTAAATCTTAACATCTCACTATGATATATTTTTTCTTCTAACAAACCGGTTTTATAATCATTTGGAGTTAAATTTCTTATAATACTTTTATTATTACCCTTTGCTTTAGCTGTTTGATTTTGTACATCCATGGCATATATTTTTGCTCGAAGTCCTACAAACTCGTTAATAATTTTGCCATTGTTTTCGTCTTTAAAAAGTCCTAATCGCTTTTTATTTATGAGAGGTAAACCATATATATTATCAGGAGGATAATCAGATGTATCAAAGTAATTCTCTAAATTTTCTTTAATGTCGTTATAAAAATTATCGGTAAATATCTGGTATACTAAACTATCAGTATCTGTATACAATAGTTTAATATTTTCCATATATTTTTCTTTCATGAAATCGTAATGAAAGTCATACATTAATGTTTTTGAAATATCTAAAATACAAAATCCAAGGTAAATAGGTTTGTTGTATAAAACTTGTGTTTTGTTTAATTGTACAGCGATTAAGTCCTCTGAAAATACAGATAAACTATGAAATTCAGGTCTTGCTATTAAAGTTTCAGCTCCCCGAGTTTTCCCACAATTTTCCCATCGGTTCACTAATTTTACATTTACTCGTTTCAAAACATTTTCCATTGTTTTACCAAAAACAGTGTTATTCATTAATTTAAAAAAATCTTTTTCAAAATCTGAAGTTGCCAACGAACGCATGCGAGTGTTTAAATCTATATAAACTTTTAACCACGCCGATTGGCGGAATTTAAGAATTTTGTGCACTTTAAGCAAACGAAGTCCTTTTTTCAAACATTGTTTAAGATTCCTATAATGAATGACGTAATTCTTTTTATCATTTAAATTTGGAATCAATTTTTTATCTTTACTATCACCAAAACATATATTTTCAGGACATAGCGGCAAATCCGAATGAGAATCGTGTAATTGTTCTGGATATTCTAAGTCCACTTCTAAAATGAAACCGTAGCCTGCATCGTCAGGGACATGAAAGTCAGTATTAACATCAACCCATTCAAATTGTCCAGTAGGAAGACATTGAGACATAGCCCAACCGTAGAGGTTATTTGCATCCAGATACATTAGAAAAGAAGATGGTACAGAAGAATTATATTCTGACATATAAGAATTATTTGCTTTAGCATGTCTGGTACTACATTGAGATATACCACCGCGAATATTTTTTGAAATAAAAGTAATTTTATTAATATCAGTTAACAACTCTAAATTTATTTTAGTGTGGGCTAACATGGCATCCCAACTTAAGCCCGGTGCTGTGTAATAATGGGCAGGATCTAATTCGTATGTTTTAATACATACGTCCCTAAAATTTTCAAATATATCTGCTAACAATAAAACATCTGTTTTTATATATAAATCAGAATATTCTTTCATATTTTTACAATGGAAATAATTCCATACATCTTGAGCATGCTGGTAATCATTTTCAGTAACATGCATATCAGATACCAAGTTATAAAATTTATCAGGAGTAGGCAGACGTGTTAAGTTTAAACATTCGAATGAAATCATGTATTCGTAAGGATAAATACCTTTACGTATTAAGCGCCGAAGGTCTTCCTCACAAGGAAAATTTAATTTGAGTTCTCTGAATTGTTCCAATAATAAATTTTTAGATAATTCTTCTAAACTACTAGACATGAATTTAAAAGAATCGAGAAATCTTAACTTTATGATGCGGTTATTAATATTTAAACTTTTTGAAACAGAAATGTACTTATCTTTATTCTCAGGAATTATTTCTATGTTACCATCTTCAAAAGTAAGACTATGAACAATAAAATGAGAATCATGATTACCCAAGTTGTGTAGAAATATGGGTACGAAATTTGGTACTCTATACTTTTCAGAACAAATAGTATGTCCAACTCCTTCATATAAACCAGTAAACCAATTATAACAAATTTCAAAATTTGCATTTAAGCTTTGATTACAAACATAACACACTTTTGTTTGATTAGACACATTAATATTTTCTTCCGTTAAAGGTAACGGACTTTTAACAAACGTAATTTTTTTACCGATATTTACCAAATCTTCTTTTATCATTTTCATAAACATACGTGCACAATCTTTACCAGTATGTGACCTATACTTTGAAAGCCTATCATCGTATGAACATTTAATGTAATAGCCAAAGGCATAAGTTTCATGTTTTTGGATGTTTTCGGTTGATGAATTATTTGGATTATTAGAACATCCGTTAGTAGGACTCAAAAAAGTTTTAAACTTAGCGTATATTACGAAGGGTACTCTTAATTTTCGTTCGTAATTGTTAAATGAGATTAAGTTTGAAGGTTTTAACTCATTAAACCAATTTATTTTTCTATCACATTCCGATGGTAATTTTGTTGAAATGTGAAAACAATCATTTTCTTGATGTTGTTTTAAATTATTATGCGATGTAAAGTTTAACAAACAACCATCACAAATATAGACCGCACATTTTGATGTTGAAATTTGTTTAGCTACTAACCTTGAAACATTTTTTATATAACAATAATGACCTCTGCTAGCTTGTGTTATGTATAATAAATTTATATGTATGTCCTTTTTTTCTTTTGTAAAATATAACGGACCAACCACAATATTATGCTTTTTTACATTATCGTAATCTAAACCAAAAACATTTATACTGAGATCATTAAGTTTTTCAAATTTATTAATATCTGTCAGCTTTACGGGAAAGGTAATATTATCGAATTTTAATTTATTTTTATAAGGAATATAGCATGTTACCCTCTCAGCATGGGCTTTAGCTGGAAATAACGCTGATAAAACTGCCCATCGAAAACATTCGTTATCTTTGTTTTGCACATTAATTACTGCTTTTTTAACTTTTATGTCTAATGGTAAATCTATGTAAGATGACCCTCGTAATGGGTTAAACTTATTCACATTCAGATCCATGTAATTTATGTTTAGTAAACTCCATCCACTATCTCTTCTCTCTAAATTAGAAATTTCGGAATTTATTTCAGTAGTTATTAAAGAAAAAATCATATCTTTATCATCACTACGACTGACAATATAATTTGATATTTGGAAGTCGAATGTATTAATCAAGTTTTTAGTTGGCTGTATAAAGTCTGCATTGAGAATAAAATTTACTTTTACAATAAAAAGATCTGTGATACATCGTTCAAGTAAACTAAATACGACATCTTTATTTTCTTTTAAAAATAATTCAGGTGTTTGAAAAGTTTGGGTATTGTTATCAATAATCATATTGGATTTAATTCTATACGTGATAATTCTATTTCCAAATGCACTTTCAACGATTTTTACGTTTTTTAACTCTGAATCATTATTTAGAGAATTATGTGCATTACTTTTCAAATGGTTACTTAAAATATGTTTTTTTACCGATACATTGCACAGTGAACAATTAATTATATCATTACTTTCTGTACTTACAGTTTGAAAAAACACTGACGATGTGGATGGTGCTTCAATATATATTCTTTTCGCAGCTGGTTCTTCTTCTGCTGTTGTGACAGATTCTCTTTTTCCTTTTCCAGTTTGAGTAATATGGAAATCCTGGTCGAATTCTGATGATATAAAATCTAATGAAACTTCTTCAGCAAGCTTTACGAGTTCCGAATCAAATATATCACAGTTTAATGTATCCATGGCTTCTTTTTTAGCTATTTGTTTTCTTTTTAAGTTCTTTTTTTTTATTTTTAGGTCTTAACCATTTGTTGTGCAATATTTTACACGCATCTTGGCATGTTTCCACAGTTTCCTCAATGCAATTTATTCTGTCTTTTTCATATCATATGTAATTTTTTATAAGATGGGATGCTTTAGCATCATCGTAATTGTCTGAAAAAATATAAGCCGTACCCACTTTTATTCATCGTCCAACAGTGGATAACTTTTTAGGAACCTTCTTCGGCTTCTCGCAGAACTCTGTGTCATTCCTCCTTTATAGAATGGTGGTCTTTACTTTGTAGCTAAGAATACCTTCTTCATCAGTTTGCTCATCAGCTTCTTTTGTTTCTTAAAAGTTTTTTAAATGTATTATAAAGAAACTGAAACAATATTAAAAAATATAGTAATATTCAGACAGTGTAATCTAGTTCCAGACTAAAAAGAGTTCGTACTTTGATAAGGACTGCTTATCCGTGAGCTGGTGGAGAAAGAATACAAGTATCACCACCCCATCTCATACTCTCATACAAGAGGCGACTAACGGAAAAATACGCAGATGATATCACTGCGAGAGAAGGAAAACTCGAAATAAAACCCTGTACCAACTCGTCTGGCCAGCGTGGAAATAGTAGGATTAAGCCTCACAACATTGGAAGAGTCCTATATTCAGCAGGCCCTCGATTCCAAAACCATTATCATACCACAGACATTACAATAAATTGCCTTGAATTTTAAACTTTATGCTTTACTTTTAAAGTTCAAAATTAAATGATAACATATATACATATATATAATCACGCCTTTATCCCCGGAGGGTTAGGCAGAGGTGAATTCACACCCACATTTCACCAATCATTGAATTCGGTCCCACGTAATAGGGGGTGAGCCAATTGAAGTCTTCCGGGCACTATTGTTGACTGAAGCCTTGTATCTGTGCCTGAGTCTTAACTGTATATATCAGTCTGATGTTAAACAGCCCTATCCCTTAGTCGCCTTGTACGACAACGAATGGGAGGAGATGGGGTGGTCCAAATTAGACGTGGAGTGGCTCGCCAGCTATTACATTGGGACCTAAACATAAACTGGCGAAATGTGGGTGCTAGCACCTCTGCCTACCCCTTCGGAATATAGGCGTGCCTAACCCTTTTTTATACCACTTAGGTGGCAGACAAGCACACGGCCCAACTGATGGGAAGTGGTTACCGTGGCCTATGGACGTGTGCAACACCAGGAACGTCACACTCGCGCTGCCCCTGAAGAAACCTCCTAATTTTTGAAGAACCCTATATTGTAGGCGCATGGGGAAACCGCAGCAGGGAGTTCATTTCACAGCTTGAGTGTGCGTGGGATGAAGTTTCTCTCATACCGCACAGTGCGTACCGTCACAGGTTGCAATGTGTGGGGATGAATTCCCTGCCTACGGCGAGCGGCGCGATAATAGAATGGAATGTTGCTGTGGGCATCATGTCAAACAATTCATCTGAGCATAAACCGTTGTATAGGCGGTAGAACACACATAGAGAAGAAAAGTCCCTCCTAAAGCGGAGAGGTTCCACATCACCTGCGAGTATGGGATTGTGAACCAGCCTCAACGCCCGTCTTTGCACCGAGTCGAATGCGTCAAACTGGTTAGCAGGCGCTCCAGCAAAAAGGTGACAGCAGTGCATCATGGGGATAAAGGCGTGATTATATGTTTGTATATATGTATGTATGTACTATTTGCAATATGAAATATACTTACAGAACCGAAACGTAAGAACTGCACACTGTAACTTATGAAGACCACTAATGATATCCAGTTCATCAAACTTCCACCTTAGTCTTTTTACTATATTAGAACTGTTAACTTAACTTCCTCCACTGTTGACGTCAACGTTTTAACTGATTTTAATAAGGGAGAGGACTCTCTTTTATACAACCAAAATATCATTACGAACGTTAAAAGTTCAGCCTCAGATAACAGACAATTTTTTTTTTATTGTGTGCCAAATACCTCTGATAACAGACCCTTTTTGTATCAGATAACGATATCGGATGGAGTTTCTGTCTGGTTAGTCATAGCCTCAGATAACAGACCTTTTGAGCGTTATCCTGTTAATTTGGACTCCAACAGAGTACTTTGTTATATCTTATGATTGTACTACAAAGCGGTTCACTCGATATTGCAACCGGACGCTAACTAGACAAAAGAATGCTTTTTTAAAATAGTGCGACAAAAAAAAATTACGAACGTCATCATTTTACACACCAATCAGAAACGCGACAGTGCGTTACGTCATCAGGTGGGCCGTATGCTTGTTTGGCACCTTACCACTTAAGTATTAAAAAAACGAAAAAAAATACGTCATTAATAATATTTTCGTAATAATAATAACATAAAAATAATTTATAATTCGTATACATTAGTTATGCGGTAGTCTAGTGGTATGGGTAATGGACTGCTGAGACGAGGTCTCGGGTTTGATCCCAAGTTTTACAATGGCACACACCAATGACTTTTCGATGCTTTTCGAAGTTACGTGTGTATTTATCGCAGGTTTATAAGTGCCCGGTTAATGGCAATAGGCCCGCCACATATTACATTGGGACCTAAACATAAACTTGCGAAATGTGGCTGCTAGTACCTCTGCCTGTTCGGTTCGGGGATATAGGCGTGAGTTTATGTTATGTATGTAATTATGATGACGTATAATTTCTTCACGCGAGTAAGAAGATAGCTATATTTTTTGTATAAGTACCATTTTTGAAAGCCGCAATGTTCCTGCATGACGAATCTATAGGGACTTTTGTATGACCACCTGATAGAAAGTGGCTACCGTGACCTATGAACGTGTGTAACACCAGTGGAGTCACATCTATGCTGCCAACCCTGTAAGAACAGATTTTATGTGCCTTCAGTGCAGAACACAAAATCAGGATAAGCCTTTGGTCTTCACACTGACAGCACAAAAACTCTCCTCTCCACCGCCGGGAACTCAACATGAGGTTATTATAGCCGTGGTATTCTGTAGGTACTTCCCCAGTCGGACTGCTCAATTGGGACGGAAATACTGTCATGTCCTACCTATGTATGACAATACATAAAAATAGCGAAGCGACTAATCGACGCTTCCCGTGACCATAGGGATTTTACCTCGCTCAAAGAATTGGCATCGCCATTCAGCGTGGTAATGCCGCCAGCCTTTTGGGCACGGTACCTGTAGAGATCGATGGGGAAGAATTTTTCGATACCTAAAGTTGCAGTCCCCCTCTTTTTCTCTATTTAATTTTTGTATATATTATAATATAGTAAACATTTAATTGACGCTACCCGTGACCAGAGGGCTGGTTTATTCCTTGCACAAAGGATTAACCCCAGAAGCCTGGGGGTATTGCCACGTTGAATGGCAATACCCCCAGGCTTCTAGCCACCCTCCCGGTTGGCATCGATGGGGAGGAAATCTTTGATGCCTGAACCTGCAGGATTGTATAGGTATATCCTGTATTGTTTTTATATTTTTATTTAGATAACTCCCGTGTACTTACATTATATAAATAATTAAGTATTTTACTTAACATAGTTTTGTATACATTTTATAAGTAATTGCATAATTTTTTTCTGTGTATTATAAAAGCATATTTTATGTAGCAAGACTGAATAAATAGGACCATACATCATTTTTATTCGCGTTTTTTTTTTGTATCGTATAGCCGGAGCCTTAGAAAAATTTCAATTTCAAAGCGGCGTAAAATGGCTACATTTTTGTTTTACGTGCGCAAAATCCTCTCAGATACCCCCCACCGGAGACGGTAGAAGAGATTATGTCGGACTCGAACCGACCAAAACGCACGCCGCCTGTGGGTCGTTTTTGGTTGCCGAAAGTGAGGTTGACAGGCCGTCCCAGAGCATCTCTGTCGATCTGGCTCTCTCCTCGGGTGTGGGGACCACAGTGTCCCCGACTCGTCCCCGGGAATGGGGAGGCGCGTGAGGCGTGCCGCCGCCGCGGCCTGCGTAAAATGGCTACTAGTTCGGTAGGTACAAGTTGACATTTACATAAATTCTCATGCACACATTGACAGTGTAAAGAGCAATATTGACATTAGCACAGATAACTTAGCCTACTCACACATAACGCGATTTTCCCGCGTATATTAGCATTTTTCTAAGTATTATTTCATCGTTCAACAACTCAGTTCCGCACCTTGTTAAGGAAGGGCTTCATAACAGTTTTACTAGTTTGCTGATCTCCAAAACTCCAGATTAAATAATAAAGTGGAAAGTGACAGAACAAAATGTAAATAACATTATTTAAGTAGTGCTGCGTCATTCAACCAATTTGCTGGGGACGCCATCTTGTATCGATGGCTCGGTTTAGCTAGACAAGGGATGAATGGAGTCGTAGTGAACACTTATTAAATTTAGCATATTAGGCATTTGACTCATCAGTTAAATTAGTTACTTTTTATTAAAAGTCAAAACGGTAAGTTATTAGGAAACTTGGATGAAATATATTATTGGGACATCATAAAATTCAATAGGTAGTCAAATAATTTAACATACATAGCAAAACATAGTTATTATTTATTTATTTTACACTTTATTGTACACCAAGTAAGTAAAGAATACATGATTATACTATTATAGATCGGGTGAATGATTAAAATTAAAAAAAAACTATATAATAAGAACTGTCAACTTTTACCGCTCTTTTACCAATCGTAATTTAAAAAGCTCAGTTAAATAATTTATTTTAACTACAAGAAAATACCTAATTCTCAATTATTACTGATGGTTTTATAAGATTTTAGTTGAATAAAAATAATTAATTCTCCAATTTTTTTAACAGTCCTCACTCCATAGCTCTCGCTCATCAAATTGAAATTGGAACACTCATAGACAATAACGATGGTATCAATGGCCGTTTAGCATACTACACAGTTTAGTTAACTTTAGTTTGGCAATCGATGCTTCTTTTGTGTTCCATGTTTAAATGTGACTGTTCGATTTGGCGCCTAAATAAATACACTATGCATTATTATTACCACCGTTTATGAGTGAGAAGAAAATTATATTTACTTAGGTGGAAAAATATCAATAATAATAATAATTTATTTCATGAATTCAATAATATATGTTACGTAGTTTCATAATATATAGCTATCTTTTATACTTATTGCATACTTTATACATAAACTCTACATTTTTATTGTCAAATCAATCTTACGTTATACTTAGATAATAAGCTGTGCTACATAGCTTGTGTCTGAACTAGGTAATCCTGTTTTTAGGCTTGTAGTGCAACAAATAAATAATTCATACGTGTAAAAGTTACTTACAAAGTGAATTGGTAATTAAATCTAAACTTATATCTTAGTAACTAAACTACTTAACAATATTCATTTCACCACCGTTATCAACTGCAATGGCTTCTATGTATATTCTGTGGACATATTTTATATTTTAGACGTAAAATGTGCCCACAATGTAATTTAAACGCGCGGTACACATTTCTTGGGTGCCCTTTGAGGACAGGACAAGGCGCTCTGTGGTGGACGAGCTCTAATTCACTAAATTGACAAAACATAAATTATTACAAAACAATGCACGCCAGTCAGGCCCTGACCCTTTACGTGCGCTAAATCCCCACGGATACCTCCCCACCGGAGCCGGTGGAAGAGGTTATGTTGGACTCGAACCGACTAAAACGCACGCCGCCTGTGGGTCGCTTTTGGTTGCCGAAGGTGAGGTTGACAGGCATATCCCTCGCACCCCGGCCGACCTAGTGCCATCTCTCACGATCGGCCCTCTCCCTCCGCGGCCTGCTTCTGCCAGGGTGACAGGCGGCTCCACCCGTCACCCCCAGTCCTGCGCTCATGGGGGGCGGGGGTCATTCATCGACCTCTGACGCCCGAGTTGCCTTCGTACGCGGGCGGCTTAGGCCCTGACCCTCGTCAACACTGGTCGAACTGCAATGCTTAGATATCGCCATAAGATTATGGATGGAGGCGGTTCACGGAAAATATCGAACTTCAGCCAAACCCGCAGTTAGACTGGTAAAGCGGACTCCAGACTCCGAGGTGAAAGCTTGGGATGCTTCTGGGATAAGCTAGGATGAAGAAGAGGTACCTGCTGATCGAGATTGACATATATGAGGCTCTGGCACTAGCTGTTTTCGGCAGTCACTTCAGTAAAAACCAAAAGTGTGGAAAGGATAGGAGAACGAACCTTAGTTTCCAAAGTGCTGGCTTTCTGGCCTGGCCTGTGTGCAAAACTTCAACATAATGCATCCAGATCTAACAAATCCAATGAAGATTTTAATTTGATACATGAACTACTATCGCCATCTAGTGCCAAGTAGAATAGAAACAAAGTCATGTGAATAGGTGTGAATTTAATTGCTTGCTTATTTAATGTCCTAACATAGATTCATTTTAAATGACGCGTCTATTATTTCTTAAAAATATATTTCAATATTTAATAGACTCATGCTGGAAGGAAACTACTTAATTATGTATTTTATTTTCATAACTTAATTTTGAAATTTAAATAAGGTTTTTAAACAAAGTTTATTAAATATTTTGCATATTTTTATTAAATATATGTTAATCGATATTTGTGTTAATTGACTTAGATCGAAATTTAGTTTCTGTTCATTTTCACAGGTGATGTTGCACTTCTAGCGCCATCTCTAGTCGAGTAGCTAACTCTAAATCTATTTATAAAATGTAACCTTGTCTATGGCACTTGGCACAAGTACCCGAGTGAAGTTCAGTTTTGACAGTTGTAATGTAACAGTGGTCATCCTAGTTTTTTATACCTCCTTGCATTTTGATACCAAAATATTAGATATTCGTTAAGTGGTATTACGTGAACAAGATGAAAATGAGAGCCCACGCACATCGGGAAAGGTGGAATGCGACCCGCTAGCGACGGTGAGTCCACTAAACAGTATGTAGTAAGCTTCTGCCTGTATTTTTAACTGATTAAAAAAAACCGTAGTCAATTGGCTGTTAACCTTTTAACTAAAAGCGGGAGACGCGTAATTCGACGCTATGCCGTGTATAATTTTATTACTATTCGCTCGGCAGCGCATACATTAGCAAGAGGACGCTCGCCCACATTACTTTTCGGTCTATAATATTATAACGACTAACTGTAATCGTTACTTATCGAAACGTAATTGTTTCTTTATCTCCATTAGTACTAAATTCTTATTTAAACCCTTGATTGGGTATAAACTGCTTGATAATACACATTAACTGTATGCAAAGTTTATTTATCATAAAAAATAGAGTAATCAGTGATAGTGTCTTCAGTTGTGTAATAAATAATTGGCCGAATGCGAGTTGTCAAAGCCTATTGTTGTGCGAAATTTTACGACGAATTTATATACAGGTGAGTAGTTTTTAGACTTTTTTTATTTATTGATGTTTTTCAAACTAGTTCTTACTTTATATGATGCATTATCTATTGAGATTATTTTATTATCAATATTTTTATGACACTCAAATAAATTCACACTGTAATCACTCTCTAGTAACTAGCTAAAACAAGTGATGTATTTGAATACTAACTCAAATTTAGAATATCTGTATAAAAGAAACAAATGTATGAATATCTGGACTTAAAATTTTTAACTTTAAAATCATTTTTACTTAACAATATCCTTTTAAAATAATATGTCTGTCTTTATTATCAATCAATTCTTAATTTATGTTAATCTATATCACAATTAACCTACTTTCAATATTGTAATTTTGTTTTTAGTGTATATATTTTACATTTGAAACAAGATTTAGTCAATTTTATTTTGAAATAAAACAATTTTTACCACATTTTATCTGAAATTAATATTAAAATATTTATTTTAGTAACTTAAATATCAATTTCGATGTTAACAAAAAAGATTATTATCAATTTTATAGTTTTTAATTAGAATTTTTTGCATAAAATCTAACAAAAAAATTTCACTAACTATAAATGTCAGCCATAGTTAAATTATTATCAATGCTACTTCACTACACAAGTATAATTTCAAACAGTAATCTTTTTAGATAAGTATCAGTCTTATCTTTTTTGTTAAATTGATGTAATTATGGTATCTTTGATTAGAGTTTTTATGTAACAGCCTACAATTGTTAAGACTACTACATTTGAATATTGAGATATGCATTAAGTACATTTTAAAAATAAAACATTGTATGCAGCACCATCTAAAACCTTGTGATATGGGTTCTAGTACACAGATAAACAAATTTATATTCCTTTTTTTATGAATACAAATATAATATTCTTACATACGGATGCAAATATCATTGCGAAAATGTACTTCTAACTAAAGGTTTGGGGGCAGTTTGGGGGTCTTTGTATAGAATTAGATCATAAAGATAATAGGGTATTATTAGTTTTTAATAATTACATGGATAAGGATTAATAGAGGTAAGAGGGTCTTATCTGTGTTTCAATTACATTTCTAGCAATAATTGTTATAGAATATTTTTCACAATTTCATTGCCGGTGGGCAACTCTAGGCATGCCATCCTGTGGAAGCCAGTTACAATACTTTTTTTTTTCACGTGAGCAAAATCCCCACGGATATCCCTCCACCGGAGCGGGTGGGAGAGGTTATGTCGGACTCGAACCGACCAAAACGCACGCCGCCTGTGGGTCGTTTTTGGTTGCCGAAGGTAAGGTTGACAGGCATATCCCTCGCACCCCGGCCGACTCAGGGTCATCTCTCACGATGCCAGTTACAATACCAGTATAAATAATACTGAATAAGTGCCTCATGCCAAGTTATGCTCGTGAAGGAGGAAACGGGGCGGGAGCGGCAGCGGGAGCCTCCCCGTTTTCGGGGACGTGTTGAGGACTCTGTGGTCCCCACACCTGAGGAAGGCCAGATCGAGAGAGATGGTCCTGGGTCGGCCGGAGTGCGAGGGATATGCCCGTCAACCTCACCCGCGGCAGCCAAAAACAACCCACAGGCGCACATGTCCATAGGCCACAGTAACTACTTTCCATCAGGTGGGCCGTGTACCTACTTATCTGCCACCTAAGTTGTCTAAAAAAATATCAGATCAGACAAACTATCTGGATTTTCCATTTCCTACAGTAACTTAATATAAAAATTACCTTCGCAGTTGACGGCAATAGGTTCACTAATAATCATTGATGAAATGTTAGTATTAATATTCTGCCTACCCCTTCAAGGATTATGGGCGTGAATAAAACGACTACCAATACATACCTAACACCAATGTAATCAATAAATTGTCTAAAGGAGGTAGGACACGGATGTATTTCCGCCCAATTGGGCAGTCCGACTGGGGAAGTACCTCCGCCCTACAGAATACCGCGGCTATAATAACTTCGTGTTGTGTTCCCAGCGGTGAGTAGGGTAGCCAGAGCTCACTGGAGAATTTTTGCTGTCAGTGGGATGACTAAAGGCTTGTCCTGCTTTGTCCTCTACACTGACGGCACAGAAACTCTGTGCTTACAGGGTAGGCAGCGCGGGTGTGGCTTCTCTAGTGTTACACACGTCCATAGGCCACGGTAACCACTTCCCATCAGGTGAGCCGTGTGCTTGTCTGCCACCTAAGTGGTATAAAAAAAAATCGTCTATACAATAATTATTCTCTGAGCCTTTTCCCAATTCTATTAGGGTCGGTTTTCTAGTCTAAGATGCGGATGAACTTCGATAATGTCCGTGAAGCAACTGCTATCTGACCCCACAACCAATTGGCGATATCGTAATCATCTGTATATACATACATATAATCACGCCTTCTTCCCCGGAGGGTTAGGCAGAGGTGATTTACACCCCACATTTCAACAATCATTGAATTCGTTCCTACGTTTAAAGGGGTGGAGCCTATTGCCTATTGCTGCTATTGCTGGCACTATTGTTGACTCGAGCCCTGCATCTGGGCTGTATATTCTGTGTAGGCTGTAAAGCGATATACCATACATATATTTTACATAAACTCACGCCTATATCCCCGAAGGGGTTGGCAGAGGGTGCTAGTACTCACATTTCGCCAGTTTATGTTTATATAGGTCCCAATGTAATAGGTGGGCACTTACAAACCTGCGATAAATACACACATTACTTCGAAAAGCATCGAAATGTCATTGGTGTGTGCTATGGTAAAACCTGGGATCGAACCCGAGAACTCATCTCAGCAGTCCATTACCCATACCACTAGGCTACCGCGGTTACTGATTTTAATTATGAAATATCAAAGTATAACAGCTACTAACATGTTTGTTAGGTAGGTTACTTGTAGGGTAGATTTATAGGTAGATTTCCACTAAGAACGGATTTTAGGCCCCCTAATACTATTATTGGTCGAATTGTGGGTGTTAATACACCTCTGGCTACACCTTTTGGGGATTTACAGGATGTAATCTATGTTTCAAACTCATCAGGTTATGTTCAAGCCGCGTGGTTCCCGGCAGAGTAGAATTTGGACCACCACTGGCTCGAGTCAACAATAGTGCCCGGAATACGGCAACAGGCTCGCCCCCGTATTACGTAGGACCGAGTACTATTATTGGTGAAATGTGGGTGTTAATTCACCTCTGCTTAACTCCCCTCGGATAAAGGCGTGATTTTATGTATGTATGTATGTAATCTATGTTTCAAACACATCAGGTAATGTTAAAAATTACGATTTTTTCTTTTCTAGGTACTGTTTTACAGTGGGATTATAAGATTTTTTACAGATATTTTAGTTTAATGTGCATATTTTAATATTTAATCACAATATCAGATTAAGATAGATACTAGATAATGATCGAATTTACATATTATGTAGGTATCTAGGATAAGAGACAATCGTCGAAAATAATTTCGAACATGTATAAAAACAATGGTGAGATACACTACTTATTAATCCCGATAGGTGGCGCATTATCGTTGGTATTTTGTTGCTAAATTCAGACAAATTGTTAGTAAATATAGTAAAGAGTCTTCATTGGAATAAACAATGACGCTGTGTAGTGCATTACAGTGTAAAAAAAAAGGTCCTCATCGCTTCCCTACTGATAAGAAAAGAAGGATGCTGTAGATTAAAGCCCTGCGCATCAAAAACTGAATACAAAATACGCCTGCTAGATTATATGGGGACCATTTTATACCTGATGATATTTAAGTAGGGAAGCATTTCTCTTCTTCAGCTCTTGCTGCATGATCCGGCCTGCCGTCCTGTATCGATCGGAGAGTTGGCTCGTAAAGGTGACGAATGAAAGACGGTTGCATGTAGCCGAGATGCGAATGTTGAGATGGATGTGTGGTGTGACAAGAATGGATAAGATTAGGAATGAATATATTAGAGGAAGTTTGAGAGTAGCACCAATCGCGGAAAAGCTACGAGGAAATCGTTTGTCCTGGTTCGGGCTTGTAATGCGTAGGGATGAAAGTAATGTCGTAAGGAAGGCACTAACTATGGAAGTGGATGACTACAAGGTGAGAGGGAGACCTAAAATGAGGTGGATGGACTGTGTGAATGATGATATGGTTAAGAAGGGAGTGAATGTTGAGATGACTGCAACTAGAGATGAATGGAAAAAGAACACATGTTGCGTCGACCCCAAATAATCATGGGATAAGGGCAGGAGGATGATGATCTCTTCTTTTAAATTCGCCACTGTCATGCAGGAGCACATTTTTATTGATAAATTCACAAACAAAATTGTAATCTTTCAATGTAAATGTCAACGACAAGATTGACAAGCACCTCTGACGCAAGAAACATGATTATAGACTCTAAGGCCAGCACCCGCGGAGGTGTCGCCATTTGAGATTAGTTTTGCCTGTACCTCCCCATTATGGAAGTAGGAGAAGCGACAGATGTATTATAGGATAGTAGCAAGTGAAAATGTGGTCTTTGCTTACCCTAATTTGAAAGAACCGTGGCTACATAATACAATTAGCGCGGTCTCAATTATTTATATTATGTTTATTCAGATTATTTCTATTCTTCTATACTTTCTTTCTTTAATTCTTTATTGTACACAAGAAAAGAATACATCAACAGGTAGGTAATCACATATAGATCTTGATGTACAAAGGCGAGCTTAACTCAATATTGAGTTTTCTCCCAGCAAAAATATTTTTTACCTGCGAAAAATCCCCACGGATTCCGGCAGGAGTCAGTAGGAGAGGTTATGTCGAACTTGAACCGACTAAAACGCACGAGCTTATCTGCCACCTAAGTGTTATTAAAAAAACACCACGGAGGTCGTCAAATATAAATTTACTAGCCGGCCCTCCTCGACTCCGCCCGTGGGCAAACTTAAAAAGCACGCATCACTCCTTTCAACCAAAAATGCTCTCAATTTATTAATGCTCTAATTATGTAGGTATAGGAATCTGCCGGATTTGTTGACATTTATGATTACTAATCCGCTCCCTTGGGTAGTAGCGTTATAAAGCTTATAGCCTTCCGCGATAACCGGACTATTCAAAACGCAAAAGATTTTTTTCTACACGAACCTATAGTTCCTGAGATTTGTGCTTCAAACAAACAAACTCCTACGTACATACATATAATCACGCCTTTATTCACTGAGGGTTACGCAGAGGTGAATTAACATCCACATTTCACCAATAATTGTATTCGGTCCCACGTAACAGGGGGCTTATTGCCGTATTCCAGGCATTATTATTGACTCGAGCCATTCATCTGAGGCAGAGTCTGGGCTATATATATATGTCTGATTTTAAACAGCCCTATCCCTTAGTCGCCTTATACGACACCGCATGGGAAGAGATGGGTTGGTCCATATTCTACTCTGCCGGGAACCACGCGGCAAACAAACTCTTCAGCTTTGGATTATTAGTAACTTCAGTTTCGCTATGTTGAGTCCCTATGAAGTAGATCCTCACCATTTCTTCCCGTGGGTGTGGTAAAAGGCGACTGGGTGTGGTGAAATCCTCATAGGGTAGTGTCCTGAGTCATCCAATTCTTACCAATACTACTTAATGTCTCAGTATTTTATCTAAAAATATTCACAGTAAACTAAGATATTGCCTAACTAAACTGAAACTATGACTTCTCATTATTTTTAATTCCCAAAATAAGTTAAAATATAAATAATCGAAATAAAGTAAAATTTACAACTTTTTATATTCCTTATTTAATTTCAAATCAATCTTATTAAGCACTTATACGTGTAAACGTAACGTGGACTGAGATAAATGCGATATTCTCTTGCACTCCATACATTTTCACTGTGACGTCACCACGTGCCACGATTTTGTATGGAGCGATTTCTGACGCCTCGAGAAATTGAATTTTTTCAAAGTCAAAGTCAAATCAATTTATTGGGAAAATTGGTGGTTACAATGTGATGTAGTAATAATTGTATTAAGTCTCTCCATTCTCTACCTCAAGGCATACAATAGACAACATTTTATATAAAATTCAATGTACTTAAATAACTAAACAAAATGTCACAATTATATTAAACAAATGAGGTACATGTCTATTTATATACAAATTAAATCAAATCAAACTAAATTAAATCAAATTATACAATACAATAAATTAAAAGTTCCTGTCTTTGTCTTCCAGAAACTCAGTCACACTATAATAGGTTTTGTTCACAGAAATAATTTCATCTCATGCTTAAATTTATTTAAAACTCTTATATCTTAGATTTTTTTAAAAATCAAATACCTTTAAAACTATTTGTTATAAGAAAGTTTCACTTTAACAGTGCATTATATTATTGTCAAATGTACAGTATACGACGATACGGGGCGGGAGCGGCAGCGGGAGCGACGAAGGATCGCAAGCCAAGCTGCCCGCGTACGAAGGCAACTCGGGCGTCGGAGGTCGATGAACGACCTCCGCCCCCCATGAGCGCCGGCCTGGGGGTGACAGGTGGAGCCGCCTGTTACCCTGGCAGAAGCAGGCCGCGGCGGTGGCGCACCTAGCGCGCCTCCCCGTTTCCGGGGTCGAGTTGGGGACTCTGTAGTCCCCACACCCGAGACGAGGGCCAGATCGTGAGAGATGGCCCTGGGTCGGCCGGGGTGCGAGGGATATGCCTGTCAACCTCACCTTCGGCAACCAAAACGACCCACAGGCGGCGTGCGTTTTAGTCGGTTCGAGTCCGACATAACGTATCCGTGGGGATTTTGCGCACGTAAAAAAAAAAAAAAAAAAGCATACGACGATAAAATAAAAAAATTAACACAACCTTATTGGCGTATTGTGAGTGTTAATACACGTCTGTCTGCCCCTTCAAGGATTTACAGGCGTGAGTATATGTAATTATGTAGAAATTAGTCCTATTACAAAACTCATCAACGCTAATAAACTCGCAAACGTTGCATCAAACGACCTTATGTGATATAGACGGCTCATTTTGTGCATACCAGCTCAAAATTGACAAGTGAGGGGGCGGCACTGGTAGTGGGGGGCGGGGGTCAGCTGACATTTTAGACCAGTTGTTTAATTATAACTTGTGATCTATATCAATACTACTGTATAATGATCATTTGTTAAGTAGCCGTGTATGTACATAGAAAATATTTAAAACTAAAACATGACTACTGAAAAATCACGCTTTAAAAAGTTTTAAACAAGAAAATGTCAAGGATAGCAGTGGTCGTATGTCACTTTTCCCTAGCATGTATTGTTTTCTTAGATTAAGTGGTATACGACCACGGCTATCCTTGATATTTTCTGGTTTAATACTTTTTAAATCGTGATTTTTCAGTAGTCGGGTTTTTATTTATATTATTTTGGAGCAAGCAACGGCTATAATTTATACATATTTGTAATTTGCTAATTAAGTCCTTTCAGGCGATATCAAAAACGGCATATATATCTTGAATTTATTTTTTAACACTGTACTTTATGACCGCTAGAGGGCGCGACATTAGATTCAGTGATACGTCATATAGCCAATAACCAGCGGACGACCAAGGCGCTTCTATTGATACCTTATTTGTCTAGTTCTGATAAGTAGTTGAGGAGCTATGAGGGAACAGATGAACCCTTCTATAATCTGAAGTAAAAAATTACATTAAATGAGTTTCGTGACACTTTTTTAGTTAACTCTGCAAAAAGCCTTTTAATTTTGCTTTAAAGTCTAACTTTTAATGAATTTTTGATACCCCCGATGCTGGTGGGAGAGGTTATGTCGCGCTCGAACCGACTAAAACGCACGTCGCCTTAGGGTCGTTGTTGGTTGCCGAAGGTGAGGTTGACAGGCATATCCCTCACACCCCGGCCGACCCATGGTCATCTCTCTCGATCTGGCCCTCCTCGGGTGTGGGGACCACAGATTTACCCAGCTCGTCCCCGGAATCGGGGAGACGCTGCTAGGGTAACTGGTGGCTTCATCCGTACCTCCCCAGGCCTGCGCTCATGGGGGTGGACGTCATTCATCGACCTCCGACTCTCAAGTTGCCTTCGTACGCGGGGCAACTTGGCTTGCGATACTTCGCCGCTCCGGCTGCAGTGTCAGTGGTATGACAATGGTTTTGCTTTTGCAGAACGCCCAGGTTAACTTATTTATCGCAAATCCACCAGGTGCTAGGCGTGAGGGTAACTTAAAAGCCGTGCCAAGTAAAACCCAATTGTTATGTCGTAGTGTGTTTTGTATGGCAACCTCTATCTACAACAAGATACCTGCGAAGATCCGATCCGAAAATGTTACCGTATTCAGGTGTAAGCTTATAAAAACTTTAGCACATAAGGCTTACTACACCATTGACGAATTGGCTTGTCCTGCTTTGTCTTCTGCTGACGGCACAGAAACTCTGTACTTACAGGGTTGGCAGCGCGACTGTGACTCCTCTGGTGTTACAGACGTCCATAGGTCACGGTAACCACTTTCCATCAGGTGGGCCGTGTGCTTGTCTCCCATCCTCAATGATAATTGTCTCGCATGACATTGTAAAGACATATTTATATTAATGTTACTGTAAATTTAATTTGTACACCATATTCCATGGTAGGACATAGCTCACTTTAATGTGACCTAGAAATAAGAACTGTACACAAACCTATTATCCACAAATAAATAAATTGAATTGAATTGAAATTGAATTGACTGTTCTTCATTTGAGCGTTTCTCCCAGTCCCATATTGCAGTCGCCTGAAAAAACCACAGCAAGGAAATCATACCACAACAAAAACTTTTGTAGAGTTGCAGAAAGTATAATCGGTTGTCGTAGCACTAGTGGGACCAGTGGGTCTTGGCGTAATCTAGTGGGGATGGCGCGGGGCGACGCGCCGAACAGGGAGACCTGTAGAAACGGTGGTGCCGCTGGCCGCCCGCGGTATAGTACAGGGGCCCAACTGGGGCTAACCACCTTGGGAGGCTGCCTCACCAGGCCGTGCATAATCCCGATATGGTTCGTCGTGCCGGTTGGTGACCGGATTTGGGAGCCCGGCGACCATACTCGGGGGGGTACGGGGGCCCTTCCGTTCGGCGCGTCGGCTCTCGCCATGCCTCACATTCATAGATAAAACCAATATCTCGCGCTATGTCACACGGTGCTACGGCGGCAATCACCTCTTTTTTCGCGCCTGTGAGGCCAATTCAGAATTTACCAGTTTTTTTCTGCGCTCAATCTAGGTTAACGCGAAATATTTGAATATTGGTTGCGCCGAAGTAGAAACTGTATTTTTGACACGGAAACACACTCCTTTTATACCCGTCTCCTCTTCCGCACTAACCATAGATGTAGCTTCCGTCCGCCATTTGTGAAATATAGACACTCAGTCTCGCTTTGAACTAGCCAGCGTAAAGACGGACGGACCGCGCTCGCGTCTCTCAGAAATGTATAATATTTGTTACATTTTTACCGCTTCATAGACCTTTACCGATCGGATTGTGCCTCTCGTGTGTTCCTCAAGCGATCTAGTGATGCTGACGGCAGCTCCTGAGCAAGGAAGAGAAGATCCGTGTACCGGCTGCGATGAAAACACGTGTGTCGTGAAGGTTAGTGCATCCTCTCCTAATTTCTCGGGCTGCATTCACTGCCTGGATCGAATCCGCGGCAGCCCGGCCACCTGTCTTTTGTGTGTAAAGCGTCAATAGAACAGTTAGCTACTTCCCGCAATACAGTCCATTACCGCACGCTGCCAAGCGCCACCATTTTTGGTCCGGATCGAGCCGGATTCTTAGCCGTAGTTCGTATTTTGTTATTATTCTAATGGGAATAAGCGCATCGCACCTAAGTGCCTGGTTATTTTAGTAGAAAACCCCGCATCCAGACATTTAGGCTTAGAATTTGTTGTCCGTTCGCCGCTGGCTCGCATTGTACCTACCTAATACATAAATAGGTTAGGTATCATATCAACACTTAATCGTAGTTTGCAATTTTCGCACCGCACCTAAGTGCCTGGTTATTTTAGTAGAAAACCCCGCATCCAGACATTTAGGCTTAGATCTTAGGTATACTAGACACCCTAGTGCATAGGCACAGTGTAATACCTAACGCATTTGGCTTTGTTTTGTTTTTTTCAATTACGTTGTTCTCGGCTCGCGTCGTATTTGCCTAGTACCTGCGTGGGTAGACACGTGGCTGTACCTACCTCGCTCGCATCTCATCCCAATTCATACGAAAGTATTTTAATTTGAATAGATATTACGCAATACTTAATCTCGGAAATAATAGTTGAACCTAGACAGCGACCATCGCGTAGGTACGACCTTGTTGCTATGCGCGTTTGTTCAAGCGTGCATTCACAGTTGTAGGTACCTACCTATCTGCCGAGTGTCGCTCGCGCCGCCTCGCTGCTCTGTACCGCTAAGATTAAGTCATTTCATATTTGTTATTTACCGCACTTTAGTTTGAGATTTAATTGTAAACATGTCCCCAAAGGTTGATAAGACCGGTAAGGTTCAATTGAAACTTTTATACGCTAAAAAAGAAATGATTTACTCTCGCGTACAATCGATCTATGATAATGCACTTGAAACCTCTGATTTGGTCATCAGAGATTCGTTCTTGTGTTCTATAGAAAACTTAGATAGTCTACGCGCGGATTTCGAAACCTTAGTACATGACATCAATGTTTTAGAGTTGAATTTGGATCCCGATTACTCAGTGAGTTATCAAGCCTTGTCGTCGTTTGACGATTTGTATTGTCGTATCAAACGCGTCGCTAGGAGTTTGGAGAAGCCGGCTGACCTACCCAACCCCACTCGCGACCGACCTAAGTTGCCACCAATTCAAATACCCGAGTTTGATGGTAACATTCGCAATTGGTGTCTATTTATAGATAGTTTTGAGAATACAATAGATAAGAACGATTCGTTGACAGATCACGAAAAGTTGCATTATCTCGTTGAAAAATTGACTGGTAAAGCTATAACCGTTTGCGCTGGAATTACGTTTAGTGCCGAGAATTATAATTTAATTTTAAATACTTTGAAAGCTAGGTATGAGGATAAAAGATCGGTAGCTAACGCCTATTTAGATCAGATGTTTGATTTGAAATCTATTGCGGCATGTAACGATCAAAACTTAGAGAAATTTCTAGATACTTTCGCGTCAGCTGTTCGCGCCGTAAAGAACCTAAAGATTGATGACCTCTGCGACTTCGTATTTTTGTATATGGGTTTAAGGAAATTAGATTCCGAAACCATTCGTTTGTTTGAGTCGGATCATCGCGGCAATAAAATTCCTAAGTTCGAAGACTTGGAAAGTTTTGTTCGCGAGCATATAAAAGTATTGCAGCGCTCTTCATCGAAACATGAAGGCGCGAAGATAGTTGTTGATTCTGCACGCAAAGTAGATGCGTCATCGAAGTCACTGAGGTCAACTCATACTTATGTTAGTACCGCACCAGCACGTGTACAGTCACCTGTTTGCTCTTTGTGTAGCACTCATCATTCGCAACTGTACAGGTGTCCTGGTTTTCTAAAATTGTCGCCTAGTGATCGTTATAAATTTGTTCGCGCTAATAATTTTTGTTTTAATTGTCTCGGTACTAAACACCGCGTTGTTTTATGTAATAGTAGAAATAGTTGTCGCAAATGTCAAGCGAGACACCACACTTTGCTTCATTTTGAGAATAGTAATGCCGCATCCAATGTGAGCACGGTTGGCTCGTCGAGCGGTGACACACGGCAGCCTGCGCCGCAGCCGCAGCCCGCGCTCGCGCGCGCTCCGGCCCGCCCGGTGACCGCCGCGGATGACGTCACCTTGTGTTCGTTCTCCGCTAGTGCTGCACTCACTACTGTGTGTCTTGCGACCGCTCGCGTTGTTATTGTTGATGCATTAGGTAAGCCGCGCATTGTTCGAGCGCTGTTAGATGGCGCTTCGCAAAGTAATTTTATTACTCAAGATTGTTGTCGGCGTCTTGGTTTCAATGTTGATAAGCGTTCAACCCGCTCAGTGGTGAAGGGTTTTGGAAGCTTACAGTCAGCTGTTCGTGGCACCGTTAAAACAAGGTTTAGATCTCGTTTTAATAATAATATTTGGTTTGACATGGATTCGCTCGTTATAAATAGAATAGCTGAACAGTTGCCTACCGTCCCGGTTGACACGTCTTTATTAACGAAATTTAAAGACTTGCCTTTAGCAGATGAGACTTACGCTGTTCCTGGAGTCGTCGATATATTGATCGGCGCTTCGATTCTCCCGCACCTCCAGTTATCACGTAAGGTTCAAGGGGGACCGACGTACCCCGCTCCGCACGCACTGGAAACAGTTCTTGGTTTTGTTATAATTGGTTCCGCACCCGCTTCTATAGATAGTTTTAGTCACTCGACTGCTTCGTTCTGTTGCACCGTCGAGCCGCCACTGGAGTCTACCATCCGCAAGTTTTCACTCGGTGGCTCCCGTGTATCCGCTGAAAAACGCTTTCTTTGTTTGGAACGAAAGATGCAGGCGTCCCCAAAGTCGAAGCGGGCCTATGATGAGGTTGTTAATGAATATTTAGATAAAGGTTACATCTCACCTGCGCCTGCGGACACTGGCGGGACCCAGCCTTCGTACATTATCCCGCACCGCGGAGTTATTAGAGAAGATAAGCTTACTACTAAAACTCCGCGTAGTTTTGGATGGCAGTGCTAAGACTAGCACTTCCGTGTCGCTTAATGACATTTTGTATTGTGGTCGGAATCTTTAAGGTAATTTATTTGACATAATTGTAAATTTTCGCATTAATATTAGTAGAATTTTAGCTTTTAGGACTCAACAGTCGCTTTGTGTTGGGCCCACTCTTCGCCCCATCGTTGGGACACATTCGTCGCTAATAGAGTGGCAAAATTCAATCTGAATTGGCGCCACATAATCTCTTTCACGTTGCTGGCACCGACAACCCAGCCGATTGTCTCTCTCGTGGATTGCTTCCTTCGCAAATTTTGGATCACCCGTTGTGGTTTGGTGGACCGTCCTGGATTCATGCCGCGTTAGATGGGTGGCCAGTTAGTCAATTCAATCCCACTACGGTTTCCGAACCACCCGAGGAGAAGAAGCACTCGCTTGTTGTATCGGTCCCACGTGAAGAGACCCTTATTTTGTTGTTGGCTAATCGCGTCTCGTCTTGGTCGAGACTGTTGCGTTGTGTTGTTTGTTCGCCTCTGCCCGCTGCCTAGCCAGCAGTAGGCACGAGCTCCAATCTAGGTTTATATTTTAGTTGTTATTTCCCAAACCTAGATTTAGATTAGACTTTAGATTTGTTTCGCATTTGTCGTTTCGAAGGTAACCCTTCAAGCCGGGGGGAATGGTTGCGCCGAAGTAGAAACTGTATTTTTGACACGGAAACACACTCCTTTTATACCCGTCTCCTCTTCCGCACTAACCATAGATGTAGCTTCCGTCCGCCATTTGTGAAATATAGACACTCAGTCTCGCTTTGAACTAGCCAGCGTAAAGACGGACGGACCGCGCTCGCGTCTCTCAGAAATGTATAATATTTGTTACATTTTTACCGCTTCATAGACCTTTACCGATCGGATTGTGCCTCTCGTGTGTTCCTCAAGCGATCTAGTGATGCTGACGGCAGCTCCTGAGCAAGGAAGAGAAGATCCGTGTACCGGCTGCGATGAAAACACGTGTGTCGTGAAGGTTAGTGCATCCTCTCCTAATTTCTCGGGCTGCATTCACTGCCTGGATCGAATCCGCGGCAGCCCGGCCACCTGTCTTTTGTGTGTAAAGCGTCAATAGAACAGTTAGCTACTTCCCGCAATACAGTCCATTACCGCACGCTGCCAAGCGCCACCAAATATTAATACGCGAACAAGCCTATTATTGTATTCAACTTTGTTATAATAACATAACTAAACATGTTTGACTAGACTTATATAAATTTCCGCTAGCTGTAGCCCGCGATTTTGCCCGCATCGCGACCAAACATAGCCTGTGTTGCTTTTTTGTTGTTGAGCTTTTTCAAGCTCTACTTTATCTCGTGTGTCTCTAGTGTATATACGCCTCTGTGACTGCGACCTCGGAGGGTTCGATTCCCGCTCAGTGCAAATATTTGTATGCATAGATATGTATATTTGCATTGGTCTGGGTGTTTTTATGTATAATATGGATGTATTTACAAAAATAAAATATCTAAATATGTTTATCTGTATTCTAGATTCCATAACATAAGCTAGTTAAGCTATGCTTACCATGGGTTGTGTGGTTGTGTAGAATATCTTACAATATTTGCTTATTTATCCTTTGAAAATATAGCGTTGTGTAGAATGTTTATTTATTAATTTATATATCTCGGACGCCCAATTGAGCAGTCCGACAGGGGAAGTACCTCCTCCGCCCTACAGAAGACCGCGCCCATAATAACCTCGTGTTGTGTTCCCGGCGATATATAGGGTAGCCAGAGCTCACTCGAGCGTTTTGGTGCTGTCAGTAGGAAGACCAAAAGCTTGTCCTGCTTTGTCTTTTACTCTGACGGCACAGAAACTTTCTGTGCTTACAGGGATGGCAGCACGAGTGTGACTCGCTTGGTGTTGCACACGTCCATAGGCCACGGTAACCACTTTCCATTAGGTGGGCTGGGGTGCGAGGGATATGCCTGTCAACCTCACCTTCGGCAACCAAAACGACCCACAGGCGGCGTGCGTTTTAGTCGGTTGGAGTCCGACATAACCTCTTCCACCGGCTCCGGTGGGGAGGTATCCGTGGGGATTTTGCGCACGTAAAAAAAATGGTGGGCCGTGTGATTGTCTGCAACCTAGGTGGTATAAAAAAAGCAATTTAATTCAATTTGGCAAATAAAAAGCACATATGAACGTCATCATCATTTTACAATTATGTCGAAAAATATTATAAAAATAGTAAGTAAATAAATAGACCATTGAAAATATCATTTTCCAATGGTTTATTTGCATTGCTTATTACTTTTTAGCGACTAATCGAAAAATACTCAACAAAAATACTAAAAAAACATCTTTCGTTGGTTCGGTTGGTGCGGTAGCCTAGTGGTGTGGGTAATGGACTGCTGAGACGAGGTCTCGGGTTCGATCCCAGGTTTTACCATGGCACACACCAATGCTTTTCGATGCTTTTCGAAGTTATGTGTGTATTTATCGCAGGTTTATAAGTGCCCGGTTAGTGGCAATAGGCTCGCCACCTATTACATTGGGACCTAAAAACATAAACTGGCGAAATGTGGGTGCTAGCACCTCTGCCCACCCCTTCGGGGATATAGGCGTGAGTTTATGTTATGTAGTTTATATATTATGGTTCGGTCTGTTAGTTCTACTGAGAGTTTTTGAAATTAGCACACGTTCAAACAAACAAACAAAAAAACTCTTCAGCTTTATTATATTAGTATAGATATATAACTTTTATAAAGAGGACTGTTATAGAAATCTATGAACTTTAGATAAATTTTGCAAACACTCCCCAAGGTTACGTGTCACCACATATCAAAATACAGCACACCAGTTAAATAACCTATGCTTCATTTAAAAACAAAACAAACCAGTTAAAATCTTATCCTAGATATTAAAACTTCTAAGACACATCGTTATATGTGTATAAATGCATAATGTATTACTGTCGAATACATATTTATCGTTCGAATAAAATTATGCGTGTCTTGTTGGTTACCTATCTATACTATATAATATTATAAAGCTGCAGAGTTTGTTTGTTTGAACGCGCTAATCTCTGGAACTACAGGTCCGATTTGAATGATTACTTCATTGTTGGGTAGTCCATTTATCGAGGAAGGTTTTAGGCTATATATCATCACGCTACTACTTATAGGAGCGGAGCATTGATAATAAATGTTAACAAATCCGGCCATTTTTTATACATATTTTGAAGACTAAAACATACGGGCTCAAAGGGATATGAAGCTTCAAAATATACCCCGGGCGAAGCTGGGGTGGGTCAGCTAGTCTATCTATAAGATTATTTTGCCGACTGTACCGAAGGCTCTGTAGACAACCTAGAGGTGATGAGAATAGAAGTGAAGTAACTAATGTCCGGAAACCGGAGCTCCAACAATAACAAAATAAATAATGTCCCCGTTTCCGGGGACGAGTTGGGGACTCTGTAGCTCCCACACCCGAGGAGGACCAGATAGAGAGAGATGGCTCTGAGTCGGCCGGAGTGCGAGAGGTATGCCTGTCAGCCTCACTTTCGGCAACAAAAATGAACCACAGGCGGCATGCGTTTCAGTCGGTTCGAGTCCACGTAAAAAAAAATCAAAGAATATTATTACACTCGAGAGCAATGAATACATTACTTAAGAATTCTAAAAATCTCGCTTAGAATGCTAGCTTAATAAAATAAATGGTGTAACTAGACAATTAAATACTCTTCATATAAAAGTAATAACATTTTATCATTTACTACATTTTCTTTAAAAAACTGCTGATCTCACTTTAAAACAAAAAAGGATACCTACCTTACTTTTTTAAGTAATATTACTCCTCATGCTTCCATTACTGTGTCTACGCGGTTTCTTATATTGTACACCAAGTTTCCGATGTTGGGAGTATTCTCCCATTCCTCAGTGAGAGCATGCATGCTTGAATAATTACTCTGGTCTTCTAAACACTCTGTGCCTTTCATCGTGCTTGTAAAGCATAAATTTGACCATTAAGCACAATTTATTTCATTAGGCTAGCGCCCTTAGTTTCTGATATTTTTAGGATTCTTAAGTGATTGTATTCATTGCTCTCGAGTGTACTAGTACTCATAATGATAGTGGTATACCTCCAAATATTGGTCCAGCAAATGTCAGTCCTCAAAATGGTAAAATTCTTAACGTTTAATTGAAATACGCAGGTCTTACTTCCATTGAACGACGAGACTCAGACGGAGAAATTATTTTCATTCTAAATGGTGCCGTGTTGGATGCCGGTGGAGTTGAATAGGGTCACTCCTTCTGTTCCTGTGAGTGTCGTTGAAGGCGACTAAGGATTAGGGTGGTTATTCTCCATCCGACATTAACATACAATATACGTATTATACTAAAGGTATATACAAAATAGTATATAGGCATTAAACATACTAGGCTCGAGTGACGTGGAACCGAAAATCATAATTGTTGAAATATGGAAGTTAATACACCTCTGCCTACCTCCTCGAGGAATTACAGGCTTTTTTTTACGTGCGCAAAATCCCCACGGATACCTCCCCACCGGAGCCGGTGGATGAGGTTATGTCGAACTCGATCCGACTAAAACGCACGCCGCCTGTGGGTCGCTTTGGTTGCCGAAGGTGAGGTTGACAGGCATATCCCTCGCACCCCGGCCGACTCAGAGCCATCTCTCACGATCTGGCCCTCTTCTCGGGTGTGGGGACTACAGAGTCCCCAACTCGTCCCCGGAAACGGGGACGCGCGTCAGGCGCGCCACCGCCGCGGCCTGCTTCTGCCAGGGTGACAGGCGGCTTCACCTGTCACCCCCAGGCCGGCGCTCATGGGGGGGAGGAATTACAGGCTTGAATATACCTATATGTAGATATGTAAGTTTTCGCCAACCACGGTCAGCGTAACCAGATTTCAAGTACATTTTTTTACTAGCACGACACTTAATGTCATCGTAAAGAGTCGATAATTTACGAGTGTGTTGAGTGTTTCGGTTTTAGACGGTTCCATTTAACGGAAACATCGTTACGGCTATCAGTGTTACGGTTTTATTAATTACCGGTAATTTAATTTAGTGTTATCACTTGACAACCGCTGTTTGAAATAGATGTCAGTTAAAAGGTCCAGTCTTCGACATGTATATTAGCACATAAATAACATCTACATATACCTATAATATTATATTATATATTTATATTTCGCCGCGTGGTTCCCGGCAGAGTAGAATTTGGACCACCCCATCTCTTCCCATGCGGTGTCGTACAAGGCGACTAAGGGATAGGACTGTTTAACATCGGACAAATATATACAGCCCAGACTCACCCTCAGATGCATGGCTCGAGTCAACAATAGTGCCCGAAATACGGCAATAGGCTCACCCCCTATTACGTGGGACCGAATACAAATATTGGTGAAATGTGGGTGATAATTCACCACTGTCTAACCCTCCGGAGAAAAAGGCGTGATTATATGTATGTATACCTATAATATCCGCGTGCCTCGCAGAGCACGTTAAGCCGTCGGTCCCGGTTTTTTTATATACCACTTAGGTGGCAGACAAGCGCACGGCCCACCTGATGGAAAGTGGTTACCGTGGCCTACGGACGTGTGTAACACCAGAGAACCCACTCGCGTTGCAGACCCTTTACATACTTTATCGTGGTCTGTATGTTTACTGTCTGATAGGATTCATAGGTTTTTTTCATCTATCACAATGTTACAATGGTGGCACTCAGCTTGGCGACCTCATCAGATGTTGTTCACGCCCAGCTCATAGGACCCGGGACTTTAGGAAGAAGGAAACACGTAAGCTGGTAATGAATTCCAGGTCTTGGTGGTGCGGCAAAGAAAAGGGTCTGCGAACAGCTTGGTTCTTGCTCGTATATTCTGCACAATGTGACGGTGACATCTAAGCTCTGGTGTGAATGTATGTGTGTATGTATGACATTTCATCACTCACCGTCTACTGCAACATCACATCCCCAGTTTATAGTCTTACGCGTTTAAAATAACTTAAAAGACCATCTTAATATAATTTTTAATTACGAATAATACAAAAATAGTCTACCCAGACCTATTATAATTAATGTGATAGCTGATACATATCATATCATTGCTGATAACGTATTTTTTGTGAAGAAAAAACTCACTTGATATTTGAACCAAATTAATAGCCATGCTAATTTTATGGGCCTGTCTTGTTATACATCGAGACTTGGACCTAAGTAGCGAAACGAACGCCCTGGCCGGATTGTTTTGTACACAACAAGATACCTGCGAAGATCCGATTGGATCCGCCCAATTGAGCAGTCCGACTTGGGAAGTACCACCGCCCCACAGAATACCGCGGTTATAATAACTTCGTGTTGTGTTCCCAGCGGTGAGTAGGGTAGCCAGAGTTCATTGGAAAATTTGTGCTGTCAGTGGGATGACTAAAGGCTTGTCCTGCTTTATCCTCTACATTGACGGCAAAGAGACTCAGTGCTTACAGGGTCGGCAGCGCGAGTGTGGCTTCTCTGGTGTTACACACGTCCATAGGCCACGGTAACCACTTTCTATCAGGTGGGTCGTGTGCTTGTCTGCCACCTAAGTGGTCTAAGAAAATTAAAAAACTATGCTTGGTGAATTTGAGTTCGTCTAACGCCGTAGCACATTTAGGTCCAAGATATAATTCCTCTTCCCATGTGGTGTCGTACAAGGCGACTAAGGGATAAGGCTGTTTAATATCAGACAGATATATACAGCCCAGACTCCGCCTTAGATGCATGAGTCGAGTCAACAATAGTGCCCGGAAAAATCAATAGGCTCACCCTCTATTACGTGAGACCGAATACAATGATTGGTGAAATGTGGGTGTTAATTCACGTCTACCTAACCCTTCGGGGTAAAAGCGTGATTATGTGTTCAAATTCTTTTTGAATCGAATAGTCCGTTTATCGACGAAGGTTTTAGGCTATATATCATCACGGTACTACTTAAGGGAGTGGAGCAGTGATCATAAATGTCAACAAATCCGGCAGTTTTCTATACATTATTTTGAGGATGAAAAATTATAGGATATGAGGTTTCTCAATATCGGGTGAAGCTGGGGCGAGTCAGCTAGTCTAAATATATATAACTCAAAGCTGACTGACTGACTGACTGACTGACTGACTGACTGTCATACTGATCTATCAACGCACAGCCCAAACCACTGGACGGATCGTGCTGAAATTTGGCATGCAGGTAGATGTTATGACGTAGGCATCCGCTAAGAAAGGATTTTGATTAATTCTACCGCCAAGGGGATAAAATAGGGGATGAAAGTTTGTATGAAACTTAGTCAATTTTAAACCGATCGGGCCTCAGCCCGAAAAAAGTCTCAACTTTGCACAGATAAAGCTACTATGACGTAGGCATCCCCTAAGAAAGGATTTTGAGATGCAAGTTATAGAAGACTAGCTGTTGCCCGCGACTCGGCCCGCGTGGATGTTGGTTATCGCTTTATGTTGAGTCAACGCTATTGAGCATAAAATTTTTCTAAAATAAAAGTAGCTCACGTTACTCCTTATTACGTCAGCTACCTGCTAATAAAAGTCCCGTCGAAATCGCTCTAGTCATTCCAGAGATTAGCCTGAACAAACAGACAGACAGATAGACTTTATTGGCAAGTAGCTGATGTAATAAGGAGTAACGTAGGCTACTTTTATTTTAGAATTTTTTATGCTCAATAGTTGGCTCAACACTAAGCGATAACTGACATCCACGCGGGCGGAGCCACGGGCTACAGCTAGTTTGTCATATTTGTTATAGATATAAATAGAAGATAAAATATTATGTGAGAGAAATTTATTTACAAAAAAATACCGAGCCTTGCTCAGCTTTAAGTAATCTGTGAAAGTTAATAATATATCATTAATAAAACGGTTATTTAGCGAATATGTTAACGGAAGTTCAAAAGCGGTTTTTTATGTGTTAATATGTAGAAAACTAACATTGGAGGAGTAATTAAAATTTTAGACGGGCAAATAATCTAGTTTTGGTATTAACATAGCATGTGAAAAAGCTTAGTGGTTTTATTTACTAGGTGATGCCCTCGGCTATGCTTGCTATAAGTACAGCCAGGTACAGCCTTAACAGTCTCATTCTTAGGAGGGACTTTTTTAAAAAAAAATTATTGTATCATTTTGATATATAGTTACACATAGTCTTTGTCTCCCGAACTATATTCTTATCTTGTATCTCAGAAGACAGTTTGTGAGACTGCCTCGCTGTGTGTGTTCTACCGCCTATACAATGGTTTGTGCTCAGATGAATTGTTTGTCATGATGCCCACAGCTACATTCTATCATCGCACCTCTCGCCATAGGCAGGGAATTCATTCCCCACATGCGACCTGAGACGGTGCGCACAGTGCGGTATGAAAGAAACTTCATCCCACGCACACTCAAGCTGTGAAATGACCTATCTGCTGCTGGTTTCCCAAGCGGCTACAATATGGGGTTCTTCAAGAGGGGTATCAGAAGGTTTCTTCATGGTCGGCAGCGCGAGTGTTGCACATGGTGTTGCATACGTCCATAGGCTACGATAACCACTTCCCATTAGGTGGGCCGTATGCTTGTCTGCCACCTAAGTGGTAAATATAAAAAAAGCAGTTGCAATAGGTCTCTGTAATCATTATATATTGATAATTGAAATATGCCCAATCACATTTAATCAAAAAATAATATTGTTAACATATTCACACATCATTTCAAATTTAATTTTGTATGATATAATGTATACCTAACTGTTTTGTGTCCCAATAAAAGCAAAAAGATACATACAACATATTTCACGCCTATATCCCCGAAGGGGTAGGCAGAGGTGCTAGCACCCACATTTCGCCAGTTTATGTTTAGGTCCCAATGATTACATTATACACCTATTAAGGTGGCGAGTATATTGCCATTAACCGGGCACTTATAAACCTGCGATAAATACACACATAACTTCGCAAAGCATCGAAATGTCATTGGTGTGTGCCATGGTAAAACCTGGGATCGAACCCGAGACCTCGTCTCAGCAGTCCATTACCCATACCATTGTTATTGTTACGCGGTCAGCATTAAGCTGAGAGGCGGCCTTTATTTCTACTTGGCTCTTGTCACAAATTGCTGCACTGTGTATATCTGTTTTTTTATGCTAAGTAAAATAAAAATGTTTTCTTTCTTTTCTTTGTTAAGAATCGTTAATATAACAACTATTTTTTTAATATATCCTACGTACAGACACGTCACGATTACTTTACATAATATTATATATTAAATTTTATATATATAAAAGTACACAGTGTCTAGTTAGAAGTACATAAATTATTTTGAGACGAGATTTTATGTGATCAATAAATAGTTCGTTTATACGCGAGCAGGTTGCTGCTAATCGTTTATAACACTTAGGTGGCAAACTAACACACGACCCACCACACGAAGTGGTTACCGTGGCATATAGACGTGTAAAACACCAGGGGCGTTACATTTGCGCTGCCTACCTTCTCATACCCTTCTTGAAGAACCCCATATTATAGTTGCTTGGGAAACCAGTAGGTAGGACAGAATTGTATTTCCGTCCAATTGAACATGGAGGAGGTAGGACACGACAGTATTTCCTTCCATTTGAACAGACAACAGACAAGTTCACGGCCCACCCGATGGAAAGTGGTTACCGTGGCCTATGGACGTGTGCAGCATCGAGGGACTCACACTCGTGTTGCCAACCCTGTTAGCACAAATGCCGTCAGTGTAAAAGACAAAACAGGACATGCTTTTGGTCTTCCCACTGACAGTACAAAAACTCTCCAGTGAGCTCTGGCTACCCTACTCACCGCTGGGAGCACAACACGAGGTTATTATGGCCGGGGTATTCTTTAGGGCGGAGGTATTTCCCCAGTCGGACTGCTCAATTAGACGGAAATACCTTCGTGTCTCACGTATATACAATTTTCACAAAAAATATTCATTAGTTCTTTGTCTCTGTGGCGTAGCGGTAGAATATTCGACTGCTACAAAGGGGGCGCAGGTTTGGTTCCCGCTCAGTGCAAATATTTGTATGCATGAATGTGTATATTTGCATTGGTATGTATTTACAAACAGCATCTAAGTATGTTTATCCGCATTCTGGATTTCATAACACAAACTAGTTATTCGCTTACCATGGGTCTGTGTGCGATAAATCCCCATGGGGTATCCATGATCCACGGAGCCGGTGGGAGAGGTTATGTCGGACTCGAACCGACTAAAACGCACGACGCCTGTGTGTCATTTTTGGTTGCCGAAGGTTTTTTTTTTTTTTATACCACTTAGTTGGCAGACAAGCACACGGCCCACCTGATGGAAAGTGGTTACCGTGGCCTATGGACGTCTGTAACACCAGAGGCGTCACAGTCGCGCTGCCAACCCTCTTAGCACAAGTGTCTATGCCGTCGGTGTAAAAGACAAAACAGGACATGCTTTTGGTCTTCCCACTGACAGTACAAAAACTCTCCAGTGAGCTCTGACTACCCTACTCACCGCCGGGAACACAACACGAGGTTATTATGGCCGCGGTATTCGGTAGGGCGGAGGTACTTCCCCAGTCGGACTGCTCAATTGGACGGAAATACCTATACAATTTCACAAAAAATATTCATTAGTTCTTTGTCTCTGTGGCGTAGCGGTAGAATATTCGACTGCTACATAGGGGGCGCAGGTTTGGTTCCCGCTCAGTGCAAATATTTGTATGCATGAATGTGTATTTGCATTGGTATGTATTTACAAACAGCATCTAAGTATGTTTATCCGCATTCTGGATTTCATAACACAAACTAGTTATTCGCTTACCATGGGTCTGTGTGCGATAAATCCCCATGGGGTATCCATGATCCACGGAGCCGGTGGGAGAGGTTATGTCGGACTCGAACCGACTAAAACGCACGACGCCTGTGTGTCATTTTTGGTTGCCGAAGGTTTTTTTTTTTTTTTATACCACTTAGTTGGCAGACAAGCACACGGCCCACCTGATGGAAAGTGGTTACCGTGGCCTATGGACGTCTGTAACACCAGAGGCGTCACAGTCGCGCTGCCAACCCTGTAAGTACAGAGTTTCTGTGCCGTCAGCAGAAGACAAAGCAGGACAAGCGGTGTCTTCTATACAAGACACAAATTCGCTCCTGTGTGGAGTACTGCTCGCATCTCTGGGATGGTTCAGCAAAGTACTTACTAGATGCTCTCGACAGGTTGCAGCGACGTGCGGTCCGCATCATTGGGAATCCCGAGATCACGAACACCCTAGAACCTTTACAGCTGCGTAGAGATGTTGCGTCCATGGCTGTATTTTACCGTTTGTACCATGGGGAGTGTTCTGATGAGCTCTTCCAATTAGTCCCACCCTCCCCTTTCCTACACAGGACAACGCGTGCAGGTCTTAGATGTCATCCGCACACGGTGCAAAACATCCGATCAAGAACCAAGCGGTTCGGAGACTCTTTCCTCTGTCGCACCATCAAGGCCTGGAATTCATTACCAGCTCACGTGTTTCCTTCTTCCTACAGTCCCGGGTCCTTTAAGCGGGGCGTGAAAAAGCATATGATGAGGCCGTCAAGCTGAGTGTCACCATTGTCACACGGTATGTGTAAGTAATGGTGACCCTCTTTTCTGGGACTTTGCCTTCAGCTTACCATCAGGCAAGGCGGGGTCCAATTGACGTGTCCTATATAAAAAAAAAAAAAAAAAAAAAAAAGCCTTTAGTCTTCCCACTGACAGCACAAATTCTCCAGTGAGCTCTGGCTACCCTACTCACCGCTGGGAACACAACACGAAGTTATTATAGCCGCGGTATTCTGTAGGGCGGAGGTACTACCCCAGTCGGACTGCTCAATCGGGCGGAAATACCGCCGTGTCCTACGTTAGTTCTAGTAAGTAGTCCTACGTAAGTTAACAGGCATATCCCTCGCACCCCGGCCGACCCATGGCCATCTCTCTCGATCTGGCCCTCTCCTCTGGTGTGGGGACCGCCAGAGGAGTTGTAGAATAATTATAGAATATTTAATGATTCGTTAAAGTTTTAAACTGCCTTGTCTGTACTCTTTGGTTACAAATCTTATCATATCTGTGAATCGGACTAGTTCTTTTTTCTGACACAAATAGAATTTAAAATAAATAAATAGGTACCTTTATCAAAACATTTTATGTATCTCTGCTTACACACACACACTCACACACACCACACACACACATATTACGCTTCCGGTGCAAACGTAAACCCGTTAGTAAGATTCACTATTTATATGCATGTATAACATTTTATACTAATCGTTATTATTTTATATCGACAGACGTCCCCTAAGAAAAATATTATTAATAATTTTATTTATAAAAATCCACGTGGACCCGGCAGAGTAAAATTTGGACCCCCATCTCTTCCCATGCGGTGTCGTACAAGGCGACTAAGAGAAAGGACTGTTTAACGTCAGACAGATATATACAGCCCAGACTCCGCCTTTTTTCGGGGACGAGTTGGGGACTCTGTAGTCCCCACGTACCCGAGAAGAGAGCCAGATCGTGTGAGATAGTCCTGGGTCGGCCGGGGTGCGAGGGATATGCCTGTCAACCTCACCTTCGGCAACCGAAACGACCCACAGGCGGCGTGCGTTTTAGTCGGTTGCAGTCCGACATAACCTCCTCCACTGGCTCCGGTTGGGAGGTATCCGTGGGGATTATGCGCACGTAAAAAAAGAAGCCCAGACTCCGCCTCAGCCTCAGATCTTAGATGCATGGCTCGAGTCAACATTAGTCCTCGAAAGACGGCAATGAATTAAATAGCCGTCAGTGGGAAGACTAAAGGCTTGTCCTGATTTGTCTTCTACTGACGGCACAGAAACTCTGTACTTACAGGGTTGGCAGCGCGACTGTGACTCCTCTGGTGTTACAGACGTCCATAGGCCACGGTAACTACTTTCCATCAGGTGGGCCGTGTGCTTGTCTGCCAACTAAGTGGTATAAAAAAAAAATATATATATATAATGCCTATTAGTGGATCCGAATACAATAATTGTTGAAATGTGGGTGTTAAGTAAATTCAAATCTGCCTAACCCTACGGGGATAAAATCGTGAATATATTTATGTATGTATGCAGTTATAAAAGACCGACCATTCTGTTTTTATCTAACTACGGCGAAGCAAAAGGAGGGTTTTTTTATGATTTTGTTGACATGCTATGTATGTAGGTTCATCTGTTCCCTCATAACTCCTCAAACACTTATTACAACTGGACAAATAAGATGTTGTGAGAAGCGTTCTCAATCCACGGTAACCACTTTCCATCAAAACTGTAGCGCATAAAATAACTTAAAATAGCCCATAAAAGTAATTGTTTAACTGACATTAAACTTTTAATTTTTTGATATATATATGTATGGTTTATTTAAAATATCATGGTCACTCACATCAGTATCAAAATAAACGGGATATTTACCATGTTTCATTGTTTTGCGTTTCCGATATTTCGGCGCTGTTGCAAGCACCAATGTCACGCTTGCAACAGCGCCGAAATATCGGCAACTCAAAACAATGAAACATGGTAAATATCCCGTTTATTTTGATACTGATTTGTATGGTTGTTTATCTCGAGGTAGATACTTTTTTTTATACCGCTCAGTTGGCAGACAAGCACACGGCCCACCTAATGGGAAGCGGTTACTGTGGCCTATGGACGTATGCAACACCAAGGGGTGTTACACTCGCGCTGTCGACCATGAAGAAACCTTCTGATGCCCCTCTTGAAGAACCCCATTTTGTAGGCGCTTGGGAAAACCGCAGCAGAGTGGTCATTCCATATCTTGAGTGGGCGAGATAATTGAGAAGATACACGTAGGTACCTGGCATATATTAAATTTATTTTTGAGCAATAATACAAAAAGATTTGGAGCCTTTCGTAGCGCAATGAAATTACTTTGTAATAAAACCAATTTTACTAGGTATCTAAATGAAATAAAATATTAATATAATATTTTAGTTTTTATTTGATAATTTTAGTATCTTTATGTAACGCATATTGTATTGTTAAATAAAATAATTATATTTTTTCGAACCCTGAACTAAAGTGAAGAGTGTAAAATTAGTTTGATATTAGGACGGGAGCCCCACGAATCGCAAGGCCCTAGATACTTGCCCCCAACACTAGCGCCACCCATCGTCAAACCCGTGAACAATTTTTACCAAACAGTTAATTTGCAATCTGACTTCCAACAGGTTTCTGAACGAGTATTATAAAATTAACATTTGCAACTTATTTTGAGTTAGAAAAAAAAACTAGATTTAATGTAGCCCGCGTTAAAATTACACGTTAGTGTGCGTTTACACGTGTAGATAGACCGCGTTAGTATTACACATCAGTGTGCGTTTACACGTGTCGTTTTTGGTCGCACGTTGACCCGATTTTTCGACCATTTTTTTTTAAATTGTTACCAAGTGGGTGAGTAGACACAAGTTAATATTTTTTTCTCATAGAAAATTTTTGAATGAAAATCATGGGACTCGCGTTATCGTCACGTCCAATACCACGATATAGTGTTTAAATTCTAATATGGCTAATAGTACCTATTTGACATATTGTAATACCTCTTTGAAGTAAAAACTTCTTTATGCTATAAAACCAGACTATTTTCACTGCCGTGTTGGTTCCCAGTGGAATAAAATAGGGCCACCCTATCTCAACTTGTGGGTATCGTAGAAGGCGACTAAGGGATAAGGGTATAGGGCACATACAGCCCATGACTAAGTGCCCGCTTGACGGCAATAGGCTCCGCCCTTATTACGTGGGACCGAAAATCATAGCTGACGAAATGTGGGTGTTAATACACATCTGTTAACCCTTCGAGGATTTACAGGCGGTATATTTTATGAGTATAATATATTTTCACTTCTTTCGGCACTCCCGATTTTTTATGTAAGACTATAGTTACCAGAAAACATGGTTACAAAACGGACAATATAGGTAGGTTTCTGAGTACCTACTCAGAAAGGGTTGCATGTAACCGAGATGCGAATGTTGAGATGGATGTGTGGTGTGACAAGAATGGATAAGATTAGGAATGAATATATTAGAGGAAGTTTGAGAGTAGCACCAATCGCTGAAAAGCTGCGAGGAAATCGTTTGTCCTGGTTCGGGCATGTAATGCATAGGGATGAAAGTAATGTCGTAAGGAAGGCACTAACTATGGAAGTGGATGGCTACAGTGAGGTGGATGGACTGTGTGAATGATGATATGGTTAAAAAGGGAGTGAATGTTGAGTTGACTGCAACTAAAGATGAATGGAAAAAGAACACATGTTGCGCCGACCCCAAATAAACTTGGGATAAGGGCAGGAGGATGATGATGACTCTGGCTGCACAAAGCGCGTTTTTGGGGTCTCTTTGGTGGTAAGAGCGGGGCGCGAGGGGCGGAGGCGGAGACGCGCCTGCCAACCAATCATAAACCATCTATATCTATACTAACAATTTCTTTTTAAATCTGAAACCCGACTACTGAAAAATCACGGTTTATAAAGTATTACTACCTCTGTGGCGTAGCGGTTGATCGTGCGACAGCTACGTCGGAAGCAACTGGTTCTATGCCCGCTCAGTGCAAATATTCGTATCCATGAATATATATATATATATATATATGTATTGGGTCTGAGTGTTTCTATGTATAATATGTGTGTATTTAAGAAAAAAGTATCTAAGTATGTTTATCCGCATTCTAGATTCCATAACACAAGCTAGTTAAGCTATGCTTACTGTGGGTCTAGAAAGCGTTGTGTAGAATGTCTTACAATATTTGTTATTGTTTATCCTTTGAAAATAACTAAGAATATTCACACCTTTATTACCGGAAGGTTATGCAGAGGTGAATTAAAACCCACATTTCACCAATTTTTTTTATATAGGACGCGCCAACTTTACTTTACCACGCCTGATGGTAAGCTAAAGTCTCATGAAAGAGAGTCACCATTATAGACATGTAGTATGTTACAATGGTGGCACTCAGTTTGGCGGCCTTATCATATGCTTTTTCACGCCCCGCTTAAAGGACCCAAAACTGTAGGAAGAAGGAAACACGTGAGCTGGTAATGAATTCCAGGTCATAATGGTGCGGCAAAGAAAAGAGTCTCCGAACCACTTGATTGTTGATCGGATACTTTGCACTGTGTGCGGTAGACATCTGAGCCCTGCACGTGTTATCCTGTGTAGAAAAGGTCTTTATATTCGGTCCCACGTAATAGGGGGTGAGCCTATTGCCGTCATCCGGGCACTATTGTTTACAGGAGCCATGCATATGAGGCTGAGTCTGGGCTGTATATATCTGACTGATGCTATACATACATATCAAAATCATAACCCTCTTTCGCCGCACACGGTTAATAAATAAACTAGCTACTTATTAAACTTTCTACCTTCGGTATAAACACGCCTAGGGGGCAGGGCTGGTCTCCTTTTGATGCGATTGATGGCATCGATTACCTAATCAATTAGAAACCTTTAGTTTGCAAATATCTTTGTGTGTTCAATTTTAAACATGGCTATTTTAAAATGTACATATTATACATAGAAACAAAATGACAAAAGTGAACTTTTTTAAATAGGTACATGCTAAGTGGCAGAAAGGCACACGGCCCACCTGATGGAAAGTTGTTACGTGGTATTTTTTACTGTGCACAAAATCCCCACGGGTACACCCACCACCGGAGCCGGTGGGGGAGGTTATGTCGGACTTGAACCGACTAAAACGCACGCCGACTGTGTGCGCCGCAGGTTCCCGGTGAGATTATCTGATCCATATCCCTCGCACCCCGGCCGGCCCAAATGGCCTATGGACTTGTGTCTAAGCAAGTCACACTCACGCTGCCGACCCTGTAACAACAGAAAGTTTCTGTGCCGTCAGTGCAGAAGACAAAGCAGGAAAAGCCTTTGATCTCCCCACTAAATAAATATTCTGCAACATTCTACACATATATCTAGACCCATGGTAAGCATAGCTTAACTAGCTTGTGTTATGGAATCTAGAATGCGGATAAACATACTTAGATTCTATTATTATTATTTTTTGTAAATGCAAACATATTATACGTAGAAACACCCAGACCAATGCAAATATACATGTTCTTGCTTACAAATATTTGCACTGAGCGGGAATCGAACCCACGCCCCCTGCGTAGCAGTCGAACGTTCTACCGCTACGCCACGGAGGCCGTCACTGACAACACAAAAACTCTCAAGTGAGCTCTGGCTACCCTAGTCACCGCTGGGAACACAACACGAGGTTATGGCCTCGGTATTCTATAGAGCGGAGATACTTCCCCAGTCGGACTGCTCAATTAGGACGGGAATACCAATGTGTCCTACCTGTATCTATCTCGTTATCTTCTCAATTTTAGTCCCAAAGGTAGTTCACCTCGGAGTCAGGGGTCCGCTTTCCGGTTTGTTCTTCGCATGGTCTTCTGGAAACTATGTGACTCCGCGACCACGGCTGCTGAAAGGTAGCCGAAACGTCGGGCTGTAGTGTATCAAATAATTCACCCATCCCAGTCCACTGCTGAACATAGGCCTCTCCCAATATTGGGAGACTTTCAACCTACTGTTTCCACGCTGGCCAGACGGGTTGGTGCAGAGTTCTATTTCGTGTTTCCTTCTCTCGCAGTGATATCGTCTGCGTATTTTTCTGGTAGTCTCCTCTTTCGACATCCTTCTGATGGGATGGGGTGGAGATACTTGGATTCTTTCTTCGTCATAACCGCGTGGTTCCAGTCAGAGTAGAATTTGGAACACCCCATCTCTTCCCATGCGGTGTCGTACAAAGCGACTAAGTGACAGAGCTGTTTAACATCAGACAGATATATACAGCCCAGACTCAGCCTCAGATGCATAGCTTAAATCAACAATAGTGGCCGCACCCATAGCACCCTTATTACGTGAGACCGAATTCAATGATTGGTGAAATGTGGGTGTTAATTCTGCTTAACCCTCCGGGGATAAAGCCGTGTAGCCGTTAAGCCGTTTTGTAAAAGTGTAAATAGTACCTAATAAATCGCGATAGAAACAGCTAAAAAGTTGTTTTATTATAAAAAAACTGTACCCATCCATGGGAATATTATCGCTCTCATTTTTTTGTCACCAAAAAAGTTTCCTTCAAGCTATTTTATCGCTAACTCTTAATCACTATTTTTGCTAACGGTACATCCTTAATGGCGCACTTAGCTACTTAATGTGATTAAATTAATTGAAGCTGCTATTTAAATCGAACGGTCAAATTGACAAGTTTAGTGGAAAAACACTTTATTTATACAAATAAATAAAATTAGAGTGTCTGTTTGTAACGTTAAAATAACAGTTTTTTAATTAACTACTTTTTAGAACTGGACAAATCTGGTATTGTAAGCAGCGCCTTGGTTGTCCGCTGGTTATAGGCGACATACATGTCCCTGAATCTTATGTGGCGCTCTCTAGCGGTAAAAAAGTACTGTGTTAAAAATAAATATGAGATAAATATGCCGTGTTTGGTATTAAATGGAACGTCAAAATTAGCACTTTTAAAATATATACATTATAGTTATTGCTTGCCTCAGAATATAAATAAAAAAAAGTTTAAAACTAACACCTCGACTACTGAAAAATCACACTTTAAAAAGTATTAAACAAATAATATCAGGGATATTTAAACTATCGCTCACTCACATCAGTATCTAAATAATCGGGATATTTATTTCTTCCGTGATCATGGTGCTTGCAATGCGTATGCGTAAGTAAATATCCCGATTATTTAGATACTGAAATATCAGGGATAGCCGTGGTTGTATGAAAAGAAAAGAAAAAGAAAATCGCGGAAATTGGCCGCCGCATCCACGACCAAGGCGGTGACTTCCGATCCGGCTCGTTCCTGGGGCAAAGGTTGGCTATTGCGATTCAGCGAGGCAACGCGGCCAGCATCGGGAACGATGCGGAGTGTGTTGTTCGACGCGACATAATCGCGAATTTGTTTAGTGTATTTATGTTTCAATTATTTTGTATGTTTTAATTAAATACAATACAATACATTGTAGGGAAAAGTGGCATACGACCATTGCTGTCCTTGATATTTTCTTATTTAAAACTTTTTAAAGCGTGATTATTCAGTAGTCGGGCTCTAGTTTTAAACTTATGTTTTATACTTTAATAACATGAAGGTAAATTCTAAAACTAAATGTCATTGTTGTAGTGTCTATGACATGACTGTAAATTTGCAGGATCGAGAGCGTTTGTCAAGATTGTACCACTTTTGGGGGTAAAATAAATGATGAACAGTACCTACCAAAGAACATGGAATTTCATATTTAATAACACATGTATTCACACCTGTAAATCCACGAAAGAGTAAGCAGAGATATTAACACCCACATTTACCCAACTACCTTTTTATATAGGAGGTAGGACACGGCGGTATTCCCGCCCAATTGAACAGTCCGAATGGGGAAGTACCTCCGCCCTACAGAATACCGCGGTTATAATAACTTCGTGTTTTGTTCCCAGCGGTGAATAGGGTAGCCAGAGCTCACTGGGGAATTTGTGCTGTCAGTGGGATGACTACAGGCTTGTCCTGCTTTGTCCTCTACACTGACGGCACAGAAACTTTGTGCTTTACATGGTCGGCAGCGCGAGTGTGGCTTCTCTGGTGTTACACATGTCCATAGGCCACGGTAACCACTTTCCATCAGGTAGGCCGTGTGCTTGTCTGCCAACTGAGCTGTATAAAAAAAAAGTATCTACCTCGAGATAAAAAACCATACAAATAAGTATCAAAATAAACGGGATATTTACCATGTTTCATTGTTTTGCGTTTCCGTGGCAACAACGCCGAAATATCGGAAACTCAAAGAAACATGGTATGGTATGGTGCGCTAGTGTGCCACCTAAGTGGTATATAAAAAAAAACTAAAATTAAAGTCCCACGTAACAATGGGCGAGTCTTTTGCCGTCAAGCGGGAACTTGAATACCTGAATTTAATTAATATTCACAATCAGGCGACAGAACGATATTTTCCCATGCGAAATCAAGACTTAGGTAATTATTCAAACTGATTACAGAAATTATTAAACCAGTTTTGATAGAACTTATCTTTTACTAGTTGTCTAAAACAAATACTGCGTGCGTGGGCGTCGGCTCGCTAAATTTGAGATACTTTTTAAACTATTCGAATTTGAGGTTAATGACAAATAGTCTAGTTATTGAGAACATGGTTGATGGTCAATTTATATAGTAACATCAGGTATATATTTTCATTTAAAGATTTTATACATAGTATATTCTTGTTCACTACCGCCACGCCATAACTGGTAAAGCGGACCCTAGACCCCGAGATGACAGGCCTGGGGGTGACAGGTGGAGCCGCCTGTCACCCTGGCAGAAGCAGGCGGCGCGCCTGGCGCCCCCCCCCCCCCCTCGTTTTCCGGGGACGAGTTAGGGACTCTGTAGTCCCCACACACCTGAGGAGAGGGCCCGATCGTGAGAGATGGCCCTGGGTCGGCCGGGGTGCGAGGGATATGCCTGTCAACCTCAACTTCGGCAACCAAAACGACCCACAGGCGGCGTGCGTTTTAGTCGGTTCGAGTCCGACATAACCTCTTCCACCGGCTCCGGTGGGAAGGTATACGTGAGGATTTTGCGCATGTAAAAAAATAGACCCCGAGATGAAAACTTCAGATGTGACTGAGATTAACGCTGGGATGAAGAAGAAGAGAATATGGCGCAGGGTTTTCTCTTTTTTTACTACTTAAGTAGTAAACAACTACACGGCCAAAAAAGGGTCTGAAGGTGTTTCAATGTTTGTTACTCTGTCATGCTCAAACGGCTGAACGGATCTGACTAAAGTTTATAAATATTTGACTGAGCGGCACTCGAACTCGCGCCTTCTGCTTAGCAGTCGCGTACCGCCACGCCACAAGGCTGTTGAGGAGGTCTAATATTATCCCATAAAAAAGTCATTACAATAAACTAAAAGCGTATTTATCTTGCCCACAGAGTGATATGTCAACACGCAGCACAGCATCATCGTTCCGCGCGCGACGCGGCCACAAGGAACGCTCCAAGAACTTCACCGAGCTGGAGAAGAGAACGGTGCTCGAGCTGATTGCACGCCACCGCGATGTGCTGCGGCAGGGCAGGTCCAACAACGCCACGAATAGGAGCAAACAGGTGAGCCATGACGGAATAGTATACTGTGTGACATGGAACTGTCGCGATTTGTTACGGCAGGGCATGTTCAACAATGTCATGAACAGGAACAAACAGGTGAGCCATGACGTAACAGTATACTGTTTAACATGGAACTGTGCCTGATATTATGACGTATGTGGACCTATCAAGAAATGACCTAAATTAGATAAAAGCCACCCATAGGCAGCCCCAACATTCAAACTGGCATACTACAAAATGATACTATACTCTCGTTACTCTATCGGAAGATGCTATAATTTTTACAAATGTCGGTAAATATTAGGTCTGTTTTGACGATTACACGTCAATAAGTCGTGAATCGCTATTGGCCTCAAAAACGCGAAGCTCCTGAAACCCCTTACCTGGCGGGCTAAGGTGACTTCTGACTTAGATTAGCTTAATATGCAAGCCACAATCTAACTGTATACTGTCTAACATGCAACTTTGTCTCTATCTTACTGGTCGATATGGAACTACCACAGTTGTTCTTAATTTGTTTATTTAAATAGGCATACACCAACATTGATGAGTCACACTCTATAAATTAATTATTGTATAGAGATGTCAGACAAACAATAATAATTGCTGAAATCAGCTAAAGTGACTACTGGCTTGGATTGGCTCAACATGAAAGCCACAATCTAATAGTATACTGTCTAACATGGAACTGTTGTCAGTGCCTTACTGTTCAGACAAACAATTAATAGTTACCGAATAGTTTACACCTCTGCCAAGGAATTTTACGACTTCTTAACCTATAACGGAAGCCTAGCAGGGTAGGCAGTTATCTTGGATAGCAGTACCATTAAGATATAATAACATAACCGTGATATAACATGATATAGTACGTAATTACTGTGGTTAGTTGATAAACAGATTAATATTTGTCACACAAGGACGTTCCGTTTCATTTGATTGGTAACAATTGTTAAAATTGATTTGTTAGTTTTGCTATGACGACCTCCGTGGCATGTGGAGTGCTCGACTGCTAAGATAGAGGTCACAGGATCGATTCTCGATCAGTGGAAATATTTGTGGATGACATTTTCATACATAAATATTTTCAATAATCGAGAATCGAACCTACAGTTCACAAAGGAGATCAATCAATCAACTAGTCCATCGCAGTCCACTGCTGGACTAGGCCTCTCCCAATTTTTGAGAGGCTTTTGGCTACTGTTTCCACACTGGCCAGACGGGTTGGTACAGGGTTTTATTTCTAGTTTTCCTTCTCTCGCAGTGATATCGTCTGCGTATTTTTCCGTTAGTCGCCTCTTACGACACCCTTCGGATGATACGGGGTGGTGATACTTGTATTCTTTCTCCGTCTCCACTCGGATAAGAAGATGCCTTCCTTCTTCCTACAGTCCCGGGTCCTTTAAGCGGGGCGTGAAAAAGCATATGATGAGGCCGTCAAGCTGAGTGTCACCATTATTACATGATATATGTATGTAATGGTGACCTTCTGAGACTTTGCCTCCAGCTTACCATCAGGCGACGCAAAGTCCAGTATGACATTTTCATACACAAATATTTCCACTGATCGAGAATAGAACCTACAGTTCACAAAGGAGATACCTTCCTTTCTTCTTTCTACAATCTGGGGTCCTTTAAGCTGGGCCTGGAAAAGCATCTGATGAGGCCGTCAAGCTGAGTGTCACCATTGTCACATGGTATGTGTAAGTAATGGTGACCCTCTTTTCTGAGACTTTGCCTTCAGCTTATCATCAGGCGACGCAAAGTCCAGTATGACATTTTCATACACATATATTTCCACTGATCGAGATTAGATTGAGGAGGTAGGACACGGCGGTATTTCCGCCCAATTGAGCAGTCCGACTGGTGAAGTACCTCCGCCCTACAGAATACCGCGGTCATAATAACCTCGTCTTGTGTTCTAGACGATGAGTTGGGTAGCCGGAGCTCACTGGAGAGTTTTTGTGCTGTCAGTGGGATGACCAAAGGCTTGTCCTGCTTTGTCCTCTACATTGACGGCACAAAATCTCTGTTCTTACAGGGCGGGCAGCACGGATGTGACTCCACTGGTGTTACACACGGTCATAGGTCATGGTAACCACTTTCCATCAGGTGGGCCGTGTGCTTGTCTGCCAATTAAGTGCCTGCCAAAAATCGAACCAGCAGTTTACAAAGGAGATACCTTCCTTCTTTCTACAGTCTGGGATCCTTTAAGCGGAGCCTTAAATAGTATATGATGAGGCCGTCAAGCTGAGTGTCACCATTGTAACATGGTATATGTATGTAATGGTGCCCCTCTATTCTGAGACTTTGTCTTCAGCTTACCATCAGGCGAGGCAAAGTCGAATTGATGTGTCCTATATTTATATAAAAAATACGGTATACAACTTTATATAAAACTAGCACCGCGCCGCGGTTTCACCCGCGTAAATCCTGATCCCATGGGAATATCGGGATAAAAAGTAGCCTATGTTACTCACGAAGAATGTAGCTTTCTAATGAAAAAAGAATTATTAAAATCGGTCCAGTGCTTTATGAGTTTATTCGTTACATACAAAAATACAAATCTTTCCTCTTTATAATATTAGTATAATAGATAATACAATCGTGTTTTCTTCGTGGACTTTAGATTTGCATTGGTCTGCATAGTACTATGCATGTACTTACATACATATAATCAAGCCCTTATCGCCGGAGGGTTAGGCAGAGGTGAATTAACACCCACATTTCACCACCATTGTATTCGGTCCCACGTAATAGGGGGAATTGAGTACTATGTATGTATTTACAAAAAAAATTGTATGTAGTTCTGGAGTTAGGGTAGTCGGAATTTTTAGGGCTCTAACTACCCGTGACGACTGCCATAGATGTTCGTATGGCAGCCAGGATCGACGGCATAACGTGCTCTCTGAGGCACAGAAATACCTAGATTCTAGATTTATGCACATAAACATATTCATGCATACAAATCTCCCCACCCCATCTCTTCCCATACGGTGTCGTACAAGGCGACTAAGGGATAGGGTTATTTAACATCAGACAGATATATACAGCCCAGACTCAGCCTCAGAAGCATGGCTCGAGTCAACAATAGTGCCCGGAATACGGTAATAGGTTCACCCCTTATTACGTGGGACCGAAATTCAATTATTGATGAAATCTGGGTGTTAATTCACCCTGCCTCACCCGCCAGTGATAAAGGCGTGATTGTATGTATGTAAATATTTGTACTGAGCAGGAATTGAACCCGGGCGCCCTGCGCAATAGTCAAATGTACAACCACCACGCCACAAAGTCTGTCACAGTTGATCACAGGAATGGAATCAGTACTCCACATAGGGGGACAAACATAAACATAAACTCACGCCAATATCCCCGAAGGGGTAGGCAGAGGTGCTAGTACCCACATTTCGGCAGTGTTTAGGTCTGAACACAGACATGCGGACGACACGCTAGTGACGGCGAGCGGGGCTACATACCGCGAAGCGACCCTGAGGGCCACGACCGCGGTTGCTCAAGTCGTGGAATGGATCCGGCGGCTGGGCCTTGAGGTGGCTCTGCATAAATCCGAGGCCATGTTCTTTCATGGACCTCGGCGCACGCCACCACCTGGTTCCAGTCTCACAGTGGGAGGCACTCTCATCGGCATCAAGCCCCAGATGAAATATCTGGGGCTCGTGCTCGACGGCCGGTGGGACTTCGGGAAGCACTTCCGAAGTCTAGGCCCCAAATTGGTGGGCACAGCCAACGCTCTGGCGCGGCTACTGCTTAACCTGAGGGGCCCGGAGGACTCCTGCAGGAGACTCTACGCGGGTGTCGTGCGGTCCTTGGCCCTGTACGGGTGTCCCGTGTGGGCGGACACCCTGAATGATCGGCATATGCCCCTGCTGCAGCGTCCGCAGCGTGGGATCGAACCCGAGACCTCGTCTCAGCAGTCCATTGCCACCACCAAGCTACCGCAGAACCACAGATATATACAAGTTTTAAAAAAACAAAAGACAACATGTCAACATTTAGTTCCGAAGGTAACACCTTACACGCGGGCGTCGGTATGTCTTGTCAGCAGTAACTACGAAACTATTCGGTTTAATATTTCTATGATGCAAGCATTGCAAGTGTCATATTATATTATTATTATATGCACATTTGTTGGTACATCATAATTGCATTAGCGTTTGGTTTCTACAAGAACCCTTCCCGCTCCCCCCTCAAAAATTCTGTAGACCGAAGTCTCAGAGATTCATTGATAGTTCTGACGTCACCAAAAAGTCTTAAGCCTCTGCAGTTGCGTAGAGACCTATGATCTTGGCGAAGGTTCTGATGAACTCTTCCAACTAATCCCACCCTCATCTTTCCTATACAGGACAACACGTGCAGGGCTTAGATGTCATCCGCATACGGTGCAGAGTAGGCGGGCCAGATCGAGAGAGATGACTGCCAGGGTGCAAGGGATATGCCTGTCAACCTCACCTTCGGCAACCAACAACGACTCACAGACGCCGTTTTTAGTCGGTTCGAGTCCGACATAACTTCTCCCAGCAGCACCGGCGGGGAGGTATCTGTGAGGACTTTCCACTCTGGCAGTAGGCATGAGAATTGATCTCGGGTTCTTGTCCCGTCTTGCATTTACTATTTCTAATGTAAGTAGATAAATCTATCCTCACATAAAATTGGCGGCCCGCCTTTGGCACCCCCTTTTTTATTGTGTGCTTTATAGGGTTTTATGTCGGACTCAAACCGACTAAAACGCACGCACCCTTGGGTCTTCGGTTGCCGGAGGTGAGGCCGACCCGACCATCTCTTTCGACCTCTCTCATACCTTCGGGTATGGGGTTTATGAATGGTTATTTTTAAAAGCGTCTGCGTCGTTTCTACATTCATATACATAATAATCACGCCTTTATTCCCGGAGGGTTAAGCAGAGGTGAATAAACAACTACATTTCACCAATCATTGTATTTGATCCCACGTAATAAGGGGTGAGCCTATTGCCGTATTTCGGGCACTATTGTTGACTCGAGCTATGCACGATCTGAAGCTGAGTCTGGGCTGTATATATCTGTCTGATGTTAAACAGCCCTATCCCTTAGTCGCCTTGTACGACACCGCATGGGAAGAGATGGGGTGGCCCTAATTCTACTCTGCCGGGAACCACGCGGCTAATCGTATCTACCTCTTATTAATATAACATCATTTCTTTTTAGTTTTAGTTCCTTTTTTTTGCTGGGGGATTTATTTATTTATTCTTTATTGTACACACTAGCTGACCCACCCCAGCTTCACCCGGGGTATATTTTGAAGCTTCATATCACTTTGAGCCCGTATGTTTTAGTCTTCAAAATATGTATGAAAAATTGCCGGATTTGTTAACATTTATTATCAATGCTCCGCTCCTTTAAGTAGTAGCGTGATGATATATAGCCTTAAACCTTCCTCGATAAATGGACTACCCAACACTGAAAGAATCATTCAAATCGGACCAGTAGTTCCAGAGATTGGTGCGTTCAAACAAACAAACAAACTCTGCAGCTTTATAATATTAGTATAGATAAATGGTATTTAAACAAAAAGATGATATGTAATGTAATGTACAAAGCCGAACTTAACTCAAAGTTGAGTTCTCTTCCAGCAAACCCGGGCCTACGCAGAGACATTGCAATACGAGAGGCAAAGTCTAGTGTACGTGAAAGTATAGATTTATTATAAAAAGGTATACAATATGTATACCTTATTATCTATAAGGTAGGACACGACGGTATTTCCGCCCAATTGACCTACAGAAACCACGGCTATAATAACCTCGTGTTGTATTCCCAGCGGTGAGTAGGGTAGCCAGAGCTCACTGGAGAGTTTGTGCTGTCAGTGGGAAGACTAAAGGCTTATCCTGCTTTGTCCTCTACACTGACGGCACAGAAACTCTGTGCTTACAGGGTCGGCAGCGCGAGTGTGGCTCCACTGGTGTTATATACGTATCACGCTAACCTAAACAACATTCAAATTTATGCTAAGTGAGTAACAATGTGTGTAATAATAAGTAAGTAATGTTTACTTTTAAATTATTTTTACTCTTAGTTAAACATTCAAAATAAATTTAAGCCAAAATTTATGTAGTAGAAGAGCGGAGTCTCCTAACACAGGCTTTTATTTGCTTAAAAGGAGGTTCCGTTCATTATTTAAGTAAAATGTATTGTTATATCAATAAAGTTTATTATTTATAATATATTATTATTAAACGGATGGTATTTAATGTATATCAAAAAGAGTACATTTTGTACGACAAAATAATCCAAATTCACATCAAAAATACTGATTGAGCACCAACAAACTACTGCAAGTAAGTAGTTAGTTAGCAACCAACCAACCAATATTATAAAAAAAATTACCACAAAGACATAAGCTTCGCTTGGCTTCGCTCCCGCCTTAGTCTTCTAACCTAACCTATCCATTTCGGGGTGGGTGGTGATCATTCTGAACTTAATTAGATGCACAATCAGTATTTTTACTGAACGCGAAAATATTATCTTTATTAAACGTCCATAGACCACGGTAACCACTTTATTGTCTACCACCTGAGTGGTATATATATAAAAAAAATACCCATTTCCAATATTTTCTCATTATAACCTTCGTCGAGCAAATACTGCCATTTTTGCAACCAAATATATAAACACGACACTATATTCTGTCAGCAAATTCTTAATATATGTAGCAGTGATCGCATTAAGTGACATTTTATTATAATCTGTATGTATCGAGTGAATATAACTGTGAAACAGACAAAATGGATACTCAGAGCCAGTTATACAAATATGTGAGTTTTTTTTTAATAAATTTTTAGATTATCAAGCAAAATTTTGATGGCTTTTGTATGAGATAAGCGATTCTTTTTATTTTTCGCTTTGAACATGCATCTTTTTGCCATCAATTGAGTACTTTACACATTCACACATATATAGATTATAGTTTTTTTTTTTTTAAAGAATATTAGAACCGAAATAACTAATATTCCCTCTAACCTGGAGGGGTTAGAGGGAATATAAGCTAAATTGCTTGTGTTAGGAGTGGGCTCACGTCTGTAGTGTAATCGCCAGGATTCGAACCCAGGACCTCTCGATCCTAGGGCCGATTCCTTAACCACTAAGCTACCGACGCTTTTTATATATTCACGCCTGTAAATCCCTGAAGGCGTAAGCATTTAACACCCGCTTTTCGACAACTATGATTTATAACTATGAATTATTTTATCTAGCGGATTTTTTTTTTATACTACTTAGGTGGCAGACGAGCACACGGCCCACCTGATGGAAAGTAGTTACCGTGGCCTATTTTGTCAAGGGCTGTATGTTTTACTGGCGCATGAGTATTTTAACTTCCAAATAGATATTATCCCGCGCGTGGTCCCCGGCAGAGTAGAATTTGGACCACCCCATCTCTTCCCATGCGGTGTCGTACAAGGCGACTAAGGGATAGGGCTGTTTTACATCAGACAGATATACAAAGCCCAGACTCAGCCTCAGATGCATGGCTCGAGCCAACTATAGTACCCGGAAAACGGCAATAGGCTCACTCCCTATTACGTGGGACCGAATACAATTATTGGTGAAATGTGGGTGTTAATTCACCTCTGCCTAACCCTCCGGGGATAAAGGCGTGATTATATCTATGTATGTATTAAGATATTAAAAAAAACAGACTCAAAAAATGTATGAAATTTTAAAGCATTTAGTATGATAACTATTCAGTTAAAATGACCTGGAAATTTAAATCCCAGTAAGGAATAGATCACAGGTTCCAATCCCGTCTGAACCAATTTAATTTTTCTATCTTAATCAAACTATATACTTAATACCTTTGAACAGGAAAGCCTGTTCTACCCGTTCTTCTCAAAATTTTAGAGTCACGCCTCTTTCCCAGTGGGGTAGGCAGAGACTACATGTTTCCACCAGCTACGATCCTACCATACAAATAACACCCTTACCGTCTCCCAATCCGCAGTTGGTGTGGTCCACAATATGTGAGGAGGTGAACAAACGCTGCGGCGGCGACCGGCCGCGCACTCCTGCGCAGGTCAAGATGTGGTACGAGAACTATAAAAAGAAATGCAAGATGCGCGCGCACGATACACAGGTAATATACCACAATTTACTCTTATTTCATTCCTTCGTAACAGTGGAAGTAGATGTGGAGGTGTATAAGGCCCCTGCATGATTTACGAGGCCCAGTCACTCTCACCTGCTTATTGTGAGAACTGATCAGGCTCTAGCACCGGATTTTATCTCAGGTTTGGAAGGTCTTCTTCTTCTTCTGTGTATAATGGTCTGGTATTTAAATTTTATTGACCCAGAACTTGGGCACAGCAACAGTGCTCTCCGTTGCTCTACATAGGTCTTCGGCAGTGCAAGTGAAGGGGCACATTGAGCAGGAAAGCCAATGTGATATGGACTGGGATTGGGCCCCGCAGTCGCAGGACTCTTACGGCCGGTCGATAAAGCCTGAATTAACATAAATCAATCAAGCCCACCGCAGTCCACTGCTAGACATAGGCCTTCTTTTTTTATACCACTTAGTTGGCAGACAAGCACACGGCCCACCTGATGGGAAGCGGTTACCGTGGCCTATGGACGTATGCAACACCAGGGGTATCACACTCGCGCTGCCGACCATGAAGAAACCTTCTGATGCCCCTCTTGAAGAACCCCATATTGTAGGCGCTTGGGAAAACCGCAGCAGGAAGGTCATTCCACAGCTTGAGTGTGCGTGGGATGAAGTTTCTTTCATACCGCACAGTGCGCATCGTCTCAGGTCGCAATGTGTGGGGATGAATTACCTGCCTATGGCGAGAGGTGCGATGATAGAATGTAGCTACGGGCATCATGTCAAACAATTCATTCCATGCCTCTCGCAATTTTAGGAGGCTTTAACCTCCTGTCGCCACGCTGGCCAGGCGGGGAGGTTGATTTTTCTGTTAGTCGCCTCTTTTGTTTTATTGTGCGCGAATTCCCCTGGATACCCCCACCACCAGGGCCGGTGGGGGAGGTTATGTCGGACTTGAACCGACTAAAACGCACGCCGACTGTGTGGGCGCAAATGTTAGGGGCAGTAGGAGATTATCTGAGACATATCCATCGCAACCCGGCTGGAGTCATCTCTTACGACACCCATCAAATGAGATGTGGTGGTGATACTTCATCTTGTAGCCTGGCGTCCGCCTTTTGATTGGACTGACACGTTTTCATGAGGGTAACTGCAACTGACCTCCTAACCGCTAAAAGAAACCATACACCAGCGTCCCGTCCTTCAATGAGCAAGAAGCCGATTGCCTCAATGCCTTTCACATAGAGGGCAGGGCTTCGGTGCCACTATAATATCACTGCCTACCCCTGATATAGTCGAAGGACTAATGGCTGTTGGAACAAACCAGTTCTAGACTTCCTAGAGAGGAGACTGCGAGAAGGTAAACGGAAGGTGGGACCCCAAGTCAGGTGGACTGGCAACACGAAGGACTGTGATCTAGGTAAATTGATTAATACACTGATACACGTATTGAAATACACTATTTTTTATAATTACACCTGACCGGTTTCGCCTTACGGCATCCTCAAATGTTTACAATTGCAGTTAAGAATAGTTCTTAAACATTACTTCATTATTATTATAATATGTGGGAGGTTGTATAATCATGTACCAGTACAAAAAAATCCCCGAAATTTAGGTAAATAAAATAATATTTAGATGGTAATGAAAGTTTTTATTTTATGACACCTAACTGGTTTTACTTTACAGCATCCTCAAAGGTTTACAATTGCAGTTAAGAACAGTTCTTAAATATTACGACACTATAAATCATATATGGGTGCATATATAATCATGTACAAATAAATACTGTGGAAAAAGTACAATTGTATTTCAATATGTGTAACAACAAATTGCACCAAATGCCATCAATCAACAGTATAGATATGTTCATATATTCGCCTTGTCTGATGGTAAGCTGAAGGCAAAGTCTCAGAAAAGAGGGTCACCATTACTTACACATACCATGTGACAATGGTGACACCAGCTTAACGGCCTCATCAAATGCTTTTTCACGCCCCGCTTATAGGACCCGGTACTGTAGGAAGAAGGAAACACGTCAGCTGGTAATGAATTCCAGGCCTTAATGGTGCGACAGAGGAAAGAGTCGCCGAACCGCTTGGTTCTTGATTGGTTACTCTGCACCGTGTGCGTGTGACATCTAAAAGTATAATATAGTTTATGATAGAAATATCTAAAATATTAAAATTTAATAGTAATATTTATACATTATCTAAGATACAACATATTTACACTAATTTAATAAAATATGAACTAATATTTACAAGAATATAAAATAGGATACAAAAGGATCAAATGGATCAAATTAAGCATCGAAGAATTCCTCCCCATCGATGTCGACTGGTAATGTGCCCAAAAGGCTGGCGGCATTGCCCCGTTGGATGGCAATGCCAATCCGTTGAGCGAAAAAGAGGCCAGCCCTTTGGTCACGCGAAGCATCGACCAGTCGTTTTCCTATTTCTTTGTATAGCGACCGTGCGCTCGGACCCCACGAACCCAGCGTTTCAACCCCAAACGGCTCAAATATGTAATTGTTTGTAATGTTATCATATTTTCGCCGTTTGAGGGTCTCAGCAGATGCCGCAGCAGCACAAGCGCAATCCGTCGTACTTGGAAGATGGGAAGGGGCAAGGGTGTCGACGCATGTTGCGTCCCACACCAAAGGCCTACCCATCTTCCAAGGCACCAAAGACATACCGTCCGGTCTCTTGCCATCGTTGCGCACCAAGCCAACTGGTTCAAGTATAGCTGGAACACCAGCGGTGACAAGAGCCCGGCGGATAATGTCATTTAAATGTGCATGACGTGACATGCGGCCTGCGCTCCTGCCGCATGATAGGCCGTGATGCCCAAGGCTGTCGACTGCCTCACCACAGTGACATCGATGAGGAGAAACACAGGGAGCACCCAAACGAAGACAGGCTGCAATTCTAAACGTCGTGTCGTCCAACATGGTGCCAATGTTGGACGACGGAAGGGCCTGAAGCCACACACCAGATTCCCACTCTCCCACAGCCAGAAGGCGAGCACGCTCTGCAACATTAGAGGACGTATTTAGTAACTGTTGTCGTAATATGCTGCAAAGTGGCTCATCCCAATGTCTCTGGGAGCCTAGGTTGGTGGGCAAAACATTTTCCAAGCATTTATAGCTTCGGCTTTGCCTGGCACTTCGGAATAAACCAGTGTGGGTATCAAGATTTTCCTGGTTAATTCCTCTGTGCCATGAATCGAAGCTAAAAAAGCTGGTAAACTTACATCGGAAATTTTACGAACACCGAGCCCACCCCAGCGCACCGGGAGCGATGCTTGGAGCCAGGCTCGGTCGTTCAAATCTACATTCAAAATTTTGCATAGGGTATTTTGAATAATCTTGTCCAACTTACCTAAAAGTGCCAAATGTTTAAAAAATTGTGATGATCGTAGAGCATGAGTTAATTTTGGGACGAAAAGACAATATCTAATAATGGTAAAAGCTGAATGTATATTAATTTGGAGGAGTCGGTCCGAAACTTCATTAAAATTTAGAATTTTATCCTCAATAAAGGCATCATAGGCTTCTTCAAGAATCGGGGCCCCTAGGAGACGGAGTGAACTTTTATCTAACACTTTCAAATTAGGGGCCAAAACATTAAATCTCGAAATTGCCAAAGATTTGTTAATATTACCGTTAAGGAAAATTTCACATTTTGAGGGATTTAGTTCTAAACCAATAGTTTTAAATTTATCTTTCAGAAAAGCCAAATCTCGAAGCACTGTGTCTATATCCCCTCCTAGAGTACCGTCATCAAGATACCAGATGTTAAATTTCGAATTTAGTTGCCGAATGATTGGATGTATTGATAAACTGAAAATGAGTGGCCCAAGAGGGTCACCTTGTTGACACCCGACCGCCGACTCTAAAACATTTTCCTTAAATAGTAATTTGGAAGGGTGTCTGTAGCACTGCCAAAGAAATTTGAAAATTTTGGGTGTTTCCAACTTGGCCTGTGTCAACAAGGTATCCCTGTTAAAATAAAATAATAATAATAATCTAAAATATTAGACATTTTATAAGCTAATATTAGTATTGTCTATCGACATCAATATAATTAACGGTTCACAGATGTCACATTAGATAAATAAAATAAATAAAAATAGCATTATTCATTTAATTTATGCCATCGTAAACCATTTTTTAAAAATGTTCAATATTTATATATAAGGCTTTTATTATAATTTATTTGAAATGACGTAATAATCTTGTTTAGAAGTCCGTGAATTAATGTATTAACTAAAGCCCGCGACTCGGGCTTCATCGAATCCTTATCCAGTTCAGCAGTAGGCTATCTATTATTCCAGACTACATACATACATATAATCATGCCTTTATCCCTGGAGGGTTAGGCAGAAGGGAACTAACACCCACATTTCACCAATAACTGTATTTGGTCCCACGTAATAGAGGGTGAGCCGTATTCCGGACACTATTGTTGACTCGTGCCATGCAGCTGAGTCTGGGCTGTATATATCTGTCTGATGCTAAACAGCCCCATCCATTAGTAGGAACCGCATGGGAAGAGATGGTGCCGCGTGGTTTCCGGCAGAGTAGAATTAAGGCCACCCATCCCATCTCTTATTCCATATGTATTACGAAATTTCAGCCAGATCCCTTCAGTATTTTCTTTACATAGGACACGTTAATATCACATCGCTTCTTGGCAAACTGAAGGCAGTCTCAGGAAAGAGGGTCACCATTAGAGTAACAAACAATGTTACAATGGTGACACTCAGCTTGACCTCATCATATCCTTTTTCACCCCCAGCTTAAAGGACCTGGGACTGTAGGAAGAAGGAAACACGTGAGCTGGTACAGAACTCCAAGAATTAATAGTGTGGCAAAGAAAAATATCGCCAACCGCTTGATTTTTAATCTGCACCACATGCTGATGACATCCCCACCACCACATGCTGATGACATCCCCACCACCACATGCTGATGACATCCCCACCACCACATGATGATGATGATAGCCCTGCAAGTGTTGTCGTGTATAGGAAAGGAAGAATTAGGTTCAGAATGACTACTTTTGCAAGTTGACCACTTTTCAAGTTGTCTACTTTCCTGTAATGACCACTTTCCCAAAATGACCACTTTCCCAGAATGACCACTTTTCAAATAGTCTACTTTCCTGTAATGACTACTTTCCCAAAATGAACACTTTCCCAGAATCACCACTTTTCAATTGGTCTACTTTCCTGTAATGACTACTTTTCCAAAATGACCACTTTTCCAGAATGACCACTTTTCAAATAGTCTACTTTCCTGTAATGACTACTTTCCCAAAATGAACACTTCCCAGAATCACCACTTTTCAATTGGTCTACTTTCCTGTAATGACTACTTTCCCAAAATGATCACTTTCCTAAAACGTCTACTTTATAATAACACTAGCAACAGAATTATAGCATTTATTAGATTTAGAGAGTGGTATTAGATGATTAGATTGCAGGAGATGGTAACAACTATGCATGAAGCTTTTGAGAGGAAAGGAATGAAAGTGAATGTTAGTAAGACAAAAGTTATGGTTTTTGAAAGAGATGAATGTGTGACAGAGTGTAGGATTTGTATAGATGGAGAAAAAGTGGAACAAGTGAATGAGTTCATATATTTGGGAACATTGTTTACGAGAGATGGAAAGCATGAAGAAGATGTTGAAAGGAGAGTGATGGCTGGAAATAGAGTGAATGGGGCACTACACAACTTTATGAGCAGCCGGAAAGTGTCCGAAAAGGCACGACTGGCTGTACATGGAGGAGTATTGGTGCCGACTCTTATGTATGGTAGTGAAAGTTGGGTGTGGCAGAAAAAGCATCAGAGTAGAGTAAATGCAGTAGAAATGCGTGCGTTGCGAAGTATGTGTGGCTTGACCTTGAAAGATAGAGTGAGAAATAGCGTGATAAGAGAACGATGTGGAGTGATAGAAGATGTAGTGATGAGAATTGAGAGAGGAATGTTGAGATGGTTTGGTCATGTTGAGAGAATGAATGAAAGAAGACTAACGAAACAGGTGTATGAGGCGAGTGTGGATGGTACCGTCGGAAGGGGAAGACCTAGGCGCACATACCTGGACCAAATCGGGGAAGTTTTAGAAAAGGGGCAGGTCAGGAGTACTCTAAACCGACGAGCATGCATGAAGAATGTAATGAGAGTGAATGAAGCGAGAGTAATATGTCAGGATCGTAGCAAATGGAGATCCGTGATCTCTGCCTACCCCTATGGGAGACAGGCGTGATTTTATGTATGTATGTATGTATGTATTAGATGAGAGTTCATCAGAACATTTGCCATAAAAAACCGGCAAGAGCCTAAATCGCCTGCACGTGTTTTCTTATGTCAATTGAACTTGAGTAACAAATATCTGAATGTGTTCAGGAATTTTCACATTTATTACTTACACTAGCTGATCAGTCCCGGCTTCACCCGTGTTATATTTCATACATACATACATACATACAATCATACCTTTATCCCCGGAGGGTTACGCAGAGGTGAATTAACACCCACATTTCACCATCATTGTATTCGGTCCCACGTAATAGGGGGTGAGCCTATTGCCGTTTACCGGGCACTATTGTTGCCTCGAGGCATGCATCTCTGGCTGAGTCTACGCTGTATATATCTGTCTGAAGTTAAACAGTCTTATCCCTTAGTCGCCTTGTAAGATAGGGTAGTCCAAATTCTACACTGCTGGGAACCACGCGGCTTTTCAAAACCCCATATCACCGCTTAAAACCAACTTTCAACAAACGTCGACAAAATCTGCCGGATTTGTTGACATTTATAGTTACTGCTTCGCTCGCTTCAGCAGTAGCGTGATTATATTTAGACTATAACATTCATCGATAAACAGGCGAGTCAATACAAAAAGAATATTTCAATTCGGTCCACTAGTTCCTGGGATTGGCGCATTCAGAGGAGGTAGGACATGACGGTATTTCCGTCCAATTGAGCAGTCCGACTGGGGAAGTACCTCCGCCCTACAGAATATCGCGGTCATAATAACCTCGTGTTGTGTTCCCGGCGGTGAGTAGGGTAGTCAGAGCTCACTGGAGAGCTTTGCACTGTCAGTGGAAAGACCAAAAGCTTGTCCTGCTTTGTCTTTTACACTGGCGGCACAGAAACTTTTGTTCTTACAGGGTTGGCAGCGCGAGTGTGACTCCCTAGGTGTTGCACACGTCCATAGGCGATTTTTTTTTTTTTTTTTTTTTTTTATATAGGACACGTCAATTGGACTTCGCCTTGCCTGGTGGTAAGCTGAAGGCAAAGTCCCAGAAAAGAGGGTCACCATTACTTACACATACCGTGTGACAATGGTGACACTCAGCTTGACGGCCTTATCATATGCTTTTTCACGCCCCGCTTAAAGGACCCGGGACTGTAGGAAGAAGGAAACACGTAAGCTGGTAATGAATTCCAGGCCTTAATGGTGCGACAGAGGAAAAAGTCTCCGAACCGCTTGGTTCTTGATCGGATGTTTTGCACCGTGTGCGGATGACATCTAAGACCTGCACGCGTTGTCCTGTGTAGGAAAGGGGAGGGTGGGACTAATTGGAAGAGCTCATCAGAACACTCCCCATGGTACAAACGGTAAAATACAGCCATGGACGCAACATCTCTACGCAGCTGTAAAGGTTCTAGGGTGTTCGTGATCTCGGGATTCCCAATGATGCGGACCGCACGTCGCTGCAACCTGTCGAGAGCATCTAGTAAGTACTTTGCTGAACCATCCCAGAGATGCGAGCAGTACTCCACACAGGAGCGAATTTGTGTCTTGTATAGAAGACACCGCTGCTCCGGCGTGAAAAACCGTCTCACTCTGTTCAGGACTCCGAGTTTTCGTGAGGCTGTTTTGATGATACTTTCGATGTAGTTTTTGTTATTCAGGTTGCAGCGAACATCCATACCTAGGATATTGAGATTGTCCTGCAGTGGCAGTGGCGTGTTCTGAAGAGTGGGGAGGGGAAGGAAAGAAGATACTTTTGCTGTAAACGCACATGCCTGCGTCTTCTTGGCATTGAACTCAACCAGGTTCTCAGAGCCCCATTGAGAAATGTGATTCAGGATCCCGTCAAGCTCAGTGACAAGAAGCTGCCTTTTCTCCGCGATATCCGACTGCTTGGCCGCAGGATGTCCATGATAACTCCCATGCAAAGTGCTATCGTCTGCATAACAATGAACATTGCCGGTAGACAGCATGTCGTTGATATGCAGAAGAAAGAGAGTGGGTGATAAGACGGACCCCTGGGGCACGCCAGCATTAACCTGCAGAAACTCCGAAGCTCGTCCGTCACAAAGGACGAAAATACGGCGCCCCTGCAGGAAGCTAGCAACCCAGTTGCACAGCCTAGAAGGCAGACCAAAGGCAGGTAGCTTGGAAAGAAGCGATTTGTGCCAGACTCTATCGAAAGCTTTGGCGATGTCAAGACTAATTGCCAGTGACTCGCCGTGCTTGTCCATAGCCTCACCCCAAAGATGGGTAACGTATGCTAGAAGATCACCCGTTGACCACAGATTTTAACCACAGACACAAATAATTCAAACAGACTTTTCAGCTTGATAATATAAGTATATATTAGGAGGAAGCCTGCATCGTTGTCAATATGTGTCTTGTAGCTGACAACTGGTTTCTCTTTATGTTCCAGCAAGTGCAGTCAGAGCCACCCAGCCTGCTGGACGGCATGCTCTGGCAGAACATACATCCACTCGATGTCAAAGGTAAATATTAAAGATAAAACTATAACATCAGACAGATATATACAGCCCAGACTCAGCCTCAGATGCATTGCTTGAGTTGACAATAGTGCCCGGAAGAAAGCAATAGGCTCACCTCCTATTACGTGGGACCGAATTCAACGATTGGTGAAATGTAGGTGTTAATTCACCTCTGCCTAACCCTCCGGGTATAAAGGCGTGATTGTATGTTTTGTAAAACTATATATCCGATATAGATTAAGATAGAAAACATTTAACTGTCCAGGCGGGATTCGAATCCGCGATCTTTCCCTTAGAGGGGAACGCTATGACCACTACGACGGAATATAATCTTGGATGGTTTCAGGCGAAGGTTTGGTGACTCATTGGTTAGAGTATTCCCCTTGTAAGGCAAAGATCGCGGGATCGAAACCCGCTTGAATTGATTCAAATTTTTTTCATACCTTAATCGTTTCTGAATGTAAGAAATGTTAATGTATTTAAATGCAATCTAGTGTAATGCCTTATGTAATTTATAGCATATAAGCGCTTTGGTGTAAGCTTATATTACTAATGAACATAAACATAACATAACATAAACTCACGCCTATATCCCTGAAGGTGTAGGTAGAGATGCTAGCACCCACATTTCGCCAGTTTATGTTTAGGTCCCAATGGCGAGCCTATTGCCATTAACCGGGCACTTATAAACCTGCGATAAATACACAAATAACTTCGAAAAGCATCGAAAAGTTATTGGTGTGTGTCATAGTAAAACCTGGGGTCGAACCCGAGACCTCGTCTCAGCAGTTCATTACCCATACCACTAGGCTACTAATTACTAAAAAATAAATAGATTCTAAATGCTTTAAAACTTAATTAAAATTATATTCTCTTGTTGCAGATGAAGATGGCGAGCCTACCACGAGCGCGGACGGTGGCCACAGCGGCAAGGATGATGACTGCATACCTGTCAACGTTAGTACATACTTACCCCATTACCATACTTACCCCTTTACCATACTTACCCCTTTACCATACTTACCCCTTTACCATACTTACCCCTTTACCATACTTTTTTTCCATACCATATATTTGTGATGTCAGTGGTAAGACCAAAAGCTTGTCCTGCTTCGTCTTTTACACTGACAGCACAAAAACTCTCAATGCTTGCAGGGTTGGTAGCGCGAGTGTGACTCTCTTGGTTTTGCACACGTCCATAGGCCACGGTACCACTTTCCATCAGGTGGGCCGTGTGCTTGTCTGCCACCTAATATTAAGGTTATTTTGAGTACTATGTTAGTCAAGTACGATCTGATGGTGACTGTTGCCGGCTTGCAGGTGATACCTCACTTGCTCAGCTTGCCCCCATATCTACCTCATTTTACTATAAGTCTCAAAACATTAAAGTTAATATTATTATCGATTCCAGATGTCGAACGGTCGATTATCAAGTACGAACGAAAGCGAAGACACGATGCCGAACGTCCTAGAGCCCCAAGTCCAGATTATACCCCAGTCTTCCCCCACCCCACCGCCCCACAAGTTACCCCTAACCCCCTTACCCATCCAATCCCTTCCCATACTAACAAACCCCCTCCAAGCGATCGAACAAGCTAGGATACAGCAAAATTTCCTTCAAAAATTAAACGAGTTATCAAATACCCCATTAAATTTGAGCAATTTAGATGAGATAAAACGAAAAAATGGACACGATAGGAGTCAGGAGAAGACTGAAGAGCAGATTAAACACGATTGTGGTACAGCTACGGAGGAGGAGAGATTGTACTTCACTGCGAAAAGGCAGCATGCTATTTGGGAGCATGAGGCGAAGATGAAGATTCTAAATATGGAGCTGAGACAGAAAGAGGAGATATTTTCGCTGCAGAAACAATTGTTTTTAATAGAACTGAAATTGAAAATGGACTTCTTGGAGAAAGCTAGCGCTAAATGATGGGGTAAGTGTGGTCACATTTGTTACAAGCAATTTTTTTTATTGAAATTTATTGAAAGAAAACTCGAAATAAAATCCTGTACCATCCCGTCTAGCCAGGATGGGAACAATAAGCCAAAGCCTCCCAACATTGGGAGAGGCCTATGTCCAGCAGTGGACTATTTGGTTTTATTTTTTAAGATTGCCTCCAGGATGTAATATCTGGATGATGACACAATTGGGGGTACAATGTGGGTGTTACCCCACCATAGTTTTTGAAGCCCAAACCGGTACATCTTCTGATTATCAGACGAGACCCTGATCCAGACTTTCCTCTCGGGGTTGGAGTCAAATAGTTTTATATTTGGATGTCAAAGGCTACAATGTATTAAAAAAAAGGATCTTATTATGTTTATCCCGCCTTCTAGAACCCATATTATACTCAGCCGGGGTACGAGGGATACGCCTCCCAAAACTTCATCTCCGGCAACCTACAACCCTCAGACGGCGTGCGTTTTAGTCAGTTCAAGTCCGATATTAACCTCCGTGTATGCGTGGGGATTTTTTACAAGTAAAAAAAAAAAGAAAATCCGCGTGGTTCCCGGCAGAGTAGAATTTGGACCACCCTATCTCTTCCCATGGGGTGTCGTACAAGGCGACGAATTGATAGGGTTGTTTAACATCAGACAGATATATAAAGCCCAGACTTAGCCTCAGATGCATGGCTTGAGTCAACAATAGTGCCCGGAATACTGCAATGGCTCACCCTCTATTACGAGGAACAAATTCAATGATTAGTGAGATGTGGGTGTTAATTCACCTCTGCCTAACCCTCTGGGAATAAAGGCGTGATTATATGTATGTATGTAAAAAAAGGAGAAGTCTGTTAAAAAAGAAGCCTTATATTTAGTTTTTTTTTTTGCTACACATTTTTTCAATTCAACTACTGAGGAGTTTATTTATAATGACGTGTATTATATTGCGAATTTGTGCTATTTCCCCGGGGTGAAAAAACCAGTCCGGACCCATCTCGGACTGATGCAAGTAGCTCAGTTCGCAGACTATATTTCTTAAAAAAGGGTTCAAATCATATCCTTTATTTATTCGTGCGCAAAATCCCCGCCGATACCCCCCACCGGAGCCGGTGGAAGAGGTTATGTCGGACTCGAACCGACTAAAACGCACGCCGCCTGTGGGTCGCTTTGGTTGCCGAAGGTGAGGTTGACAGGCATATCCCTCGCACCCCGGCCGACATAGGTTCAAATCATATCCTAGAAGTTAACATAACTTCCATTTCAAAGATACAAGCTACGATTGAATACTCACCTGTAGTTTTAGAATAAATTATTTAACTGAGCTTATTGAGTTAAGAATGGTAAAAAAGCAACACAAATTGCGTCGGTTTTTTAATTTTTAAATCATCCACCCAACCTATAATAGTAAATGATTTTACTATTAAATATTCAATGAATCAATCAATCAGCTCACTGCAGTCCACTGCTGGACATAGGGCTTTCCCAATGTGCGTCATTTTCTCCAATCCTCCGCCTTCCGCATCCAATCTGTCCCAGCCACCTTTTTCAGGTCGTCCGTCCATGTGGCTAGGGGGCGTCCTACCTTTCGTTTAAATATTATGACGTCACATTTAAATATTTCATAAAAGTTCCTTTATAACTTACCGTTTCGACGTTTAGTAAAAAGTAACTAATTTGACTAGTCAGAGTCAAATACCCAATTATTTATACTTATACTATTATTTTTTAAAAGTTTGTGGCGTTGTAGGGAGTAATCTCTGAATTTACTGAATTTGAAAATCCTTAACATTTTAAACGGTCGCGGTGTGAATTCATAATTATACAACGATTCGGGACTCTTAAAAACTGACATAGCGAGTGTGGTGTGTCGCCAGCCTAACCGTTCATAATAAAAGTAATGGTGGGTAGGCGCACAAAAAATGTTCCCCACATACCTCCTTTTTTTTTTGCGGGCGCTAAATCCCCACGGATACCCCCCCCCCCCCCCCCCCCACCGGAGCCGGTGGAGGAGGTTATGTCGGACTCGAACCGACTAAAACGCACGCCGCCTGTGGGTCGCTTTGGTTGCCGAAGGTGAGGTTGACAGGCATATCCCTCGCCCCCACATACCTCTCGACCCTCGCAAGCTAGTCAAGTCGTGACCACGGATGCTCCAACGCATCCGAAACTTCGGCACAAATAGTACGTTCCATGATTTACTCGCGGAAAGGCCCGAACCGTTGTATAATTATGAATCCTTTTATCAAAAGAATGCCACATTATTTCTGAGTACCATAGGCGGGAATTGGATCAGAAATCTTACTCGGGCGGGCCCCAGGCACACAACAGCTAGTAATAAATAAGTCAAAAGGAGGTAGGACACGGCGGTATTTCCGTCCAATTGAGCAGTCCGACTGGGGAAGTACCTCCGCCCTACAGAATACCGCGGCTATAATAACATTGTGTTGTGCTCCCAGCGGTGAGCCAGAGCTCACTGGAGAATTTGTGCTGTCAGTGGGAAGACTAAAGGCTTGTCCTGCTTTGTCTTCCACACTGACGGCACAGAAACTCTGTACTTACAGGGTTAGCAGCGCGACTGTGACTCCTCTGGTGTTACAAACGGCCATAGGCCACGGTAACCACTTTCGATTAGGTGGGCCGTGTGCTTGTCTGCCACAAAAGTGGTATTAAAAAAAAAGTTGAATAATTTTGTTCTTTTTACTTCACAGTTTGCGCTGCATGCAGAGAAATAAGTCGTTACCCCCATTCGTTTTATAAAACGAATGCGGCAAAGGTATCCATCCGAAAGGCCGAGTGTATCTAGTTTTATAAAAGTGCCATCTATCGTAGAGTTACCGAATTAATTTCTTTGGTTTGTTCCGTAGTCAAACTACTGGCAACACCACAGAAAATAAATGTTTATATTTTTTTCTTTGCAATATTACTTAAATTTATAAGCAGCTATTGAGAAAGTATATTTTAAACAAGCTTGCAAACGAGGCCATGGTTAGGACTAAAAGGTCGTGGTTCAAACAACCATAGTACAGCGTGAATTTATTTTTTTATAAGTAAATTATTGATCATGCTACACAGCTTCGTAGTGCCGAGCTATGGCTTAAAAGGCCAATAAAAACTAAAAATGTGATTATGAAATTTATTATTTTTGTATTCGTTATATCTACATAGCTTATTTTTATGTTTTTTTTTTCTATAGACCGTAAGGAACTTGCCTAAGTTCATAAAACGCTGCAGTTTTTTTATAGTATTATCTATGGCAGCTGTATTGATTTTGTTGTCGGTCGTGTCAAATTTTAGTTTAAAAAATGAATGTGTCAATATTAAGTCTGTGGACAAAAAAAATGGCACTCTGGGAGTGCTGACAGAAGTGAAAACTTGAAAAATTAAGAAATTAGTAAAACCGCCATCTACCGGATACTTCACTGTATATGCTATTACTTCTTAAAGTCTCCACTAGGTGTCGCTATACTATGAACTTAGAACGCCACTTAGTAGAGAGTTTAAGAATTACATAGGTGTCGGAAACGGTAACAGTGTCGCAATATTAAACCAAAATTTGATACAAGTGACGTTTGAAAACTGCCAAGTAAATAACGCGTATTTTCTATAATTAAATAGTACTTAGTGACCGCTGGTCCGTAATAATTTTCAATGGGGTAGATCTATGACGATTCTTATGTAATTCGAAAGACTAGAGAACGCCCATTTGATTGAATGTGACGTTTAACAAAAACAGCGCTAGTGTGACAGATGTCAAACTGACATCTGTCAACACAATCCAAATTTAAACTCAAAAGTGTCAGTTGTTAAGTTTAAATTTGGAATTTAGTCAAAATATTTGAATTTATACTCCGTTTTGTTAGGTACTTAATTTACTAAAGGTTAATAATATTGGTGTCTTTTGATTTTTTTTTAAATTTAAAAGCTCCTTTTATTATTTTTTTAGTTTAAAAACTCCGTTTAAAAAAAATGGCGTGTAAAAACCGATATCGAAGCACTAGTTTAAGCAGTTTATTTGTTTAATATTCTGTACCTTTAGTCAAATATGTACCTAAACAAAAGGAATATAGTTATATAACGAATATGCAATTCTAACTGCACCAGCGACAAGTGACATAACTTAGAATTTGATCATAGAGTCAAGATTTGGGGGACTGTATCGTGTCTGTAATATGATGGCAATTCACTTATAGACATTATGAAAAATGCTTTTAGACAAACAAATTTTTTGATATAGTAACATTGGCATGAAAAAACATTTTTTTCAAATACCGCTCAATTATTTTATTTAAAAAATAATGTTTATAAGTGAACTGAAGGTATAAAACCTAGTCTTAGAATTTGTATCAATTGTATGAAATAGTTTGAATTTTCTATAGAAAATATTATTTGGTATGTAAAATTGATTACCGTTAATGATTGAAAAGGGATTTTTTTGTCTTTTAACCCCCATCGTTATCGGTCAAGCAAAATAGAATGAGAAATAGAGTGTTAGCATTTATGTCAAAAGATATAAAGCCCTTAACACTCCGGGTAGGCCGATTTTGATGAAAATTTTGCTATTTCATACAATTTTAATAAAGAGTCAGTGACGTGCCAATAATCGAAAACCATTGTTAATAATAAATAATAATAATAGTTATTACATATATAAGATATTGTTATTTTAGATTACTAGATACGTAAATAACGTTTAGACAAAAAAATTCGACACAGTATGATATTATTATTATTAATAATGTAGACAGGAAATAATAAATCAGTACAAAGGCTTCCGGTTGGTTGCCGTTACCTCAGTGCAGTGTATTGTAAATAAATAAAATAGGTTTAGACTGTAAAAAGTAAAATTTTAGAAATTTTTTAACGAGGGCGACTTACACCTTCGCGTTTTTTGCATAATTTAATAAAAAAAAATCCTTTTTTTTTATAGCCAGATACAAAAAATATTATCTGGCAGTATTAATTCGAAAAAAAATATGTAAATATAATTATTATTTTTATTATTAATTTGATATTTTTAGCCTTAAAAATTGGTGTAAGCACCTCGATCATGGCAATACTTTTTAAAATATTTTTTAAAATGGCAATGTAAACATTGTGATGTATTTTACGATCTCAATACAGATTAAAAAAGATATTTTTTTTTTACCTCCGATTAAATTCAACGTGAAATTATTAAAAAGAAAAACTGTCAATCTTTATGTAATATGTTTTTTTTTTATTCATATCGATACGTTAATCTGATAAAATTGGATATTATTAAAAATAAAGAATTTATTTTCTGTTCCGATGTCTTTCATTTAATTAGACGCCATCACCTTCATTCTTCAGTTTGAAATATCGTTAAATAACTACCAATTATATCCGATACCTTACACACTAAAAAGCATCGCATCATATCTATATTAATTCATATATATATATATATATATATATATATTCATATATATCATATATATATTTATCTTATCTTGGTCTTGAAATGTTCGTGGAGGTCTAGGAAAGGTTTAAAAGGTGAGAAAAATTCGAATAATTGGTGGGAACCGACATCCACGCGGGCGGAGCCGCGGGCAAAAGCTAGTATAATAAATTAAAAATTCTTAAGCGTCAGTAGCTTAGTGGTTAAGGAGTCGGCCTTACAATCGAAAGATCCCAGGTTCGAACCCTGGCCATTACACTACAAACGCGAACCCACTCCTAACACAAGCAATTTAGTGTAGCTGGAAGGGTTAGGGTTAGTAATTACGGTTCTAATATTCTTTATAAAAAATGTCTGTCTGTCTGTCTGTTACGCTTTCATCACTAAAACACAACCGAATTTGATGAAATTTGAGATAAACGTGAGGAAATGACATTGGCTATGCTTGGTCGCGATGTGCGGGCAACAGCTAGTATCTTATAAGAGAAACAAATACAAATTTTATTTCACAAATAATGTTTATTGGAGTATTCTTAACTTTTAGGTACATCTTTATCAGATTATATAATATATAATATATTTTTTTAATATAATTTCAGTAACTCTCAAGTTTTTCATCGTAGCAACCTGCTGGCTCAACATTCACTTTTAAATAATACATATTTTAGGCTAGCAGTCCGACTGGGGATGTAACTACCTCCGCCCTACAGAATACCGCGGCCATAATAACCTCGTGTTGTGTTCCCGGCGGTGAGTAGGGTAGCCAGAGCACACTGGAGAGTTTTTGTACTGTCAGTGGGAAGACCAAAAGCTTGTCCTGCTTTGTCTTTTACACTGACGGCACAGAAACTCTCTGTGCTTACAAGGTCGGCAGCGCGAGTGTGACTCCCTTGGTTTTGAAAAGTCTATAGGCCACGGTAACCACTTTCCATCAGGTGGGCCGTGTGTTTGTCCGCCAGTGGTATAAGTAGCAAAACTTGCTGAACTCGCTTCTCCTTTTTCATCTTAGCGTTACTCCCAGTAGCATCCGAAGCTATCACCTCGGAGTCTGGGGTCCGCTTTAGCAGTCTAACTGCGGGTTTGGCTGAGCATTGGTTCATTGGATTATTTAGGCTCTAACTACCCGTAACGACTGCCATAGATGTTGGTATGGCAATTAACATGTAATGTATGTGAAAAGTCCCCGTGGTTCCCGGCTGAGTAGAATTTGGACCACCCCATATCTTCCCATAAGGTGTCGTACAAGGCGACTAAGGGATAGGGCTGTTTAACATCAGACAGATGTATACAGCCCAGACTTAGCCTCAGATGCATGGCTTGAGTCAACGATAGTGCCCGGAAGACGGCAATAGACTCACCGGTTACGAGGGACCAAATTCAATGATTTGAGAAATGTGGGTGTTATTTCACCTCTGCATGGGTTATGCAGAGTATAAATGTGTGATTATATTATGTATGTGTGAAAAAATGTAAATGTATAGTTTTTTTTTTAATAGGAAACGTCAATTAGACTGCCTTGCCTGATGGTAAGCTGAAGGCATAGTCTTAGAAAAGAGGGTCACCATTACTTACATATACCATGTGACAATGGTGACACTCAGCTTGGCGGCCTCATCATATCCTTTTTCAAGCCCCGCTTAAAGGACCCGGGACTGTAGGAAGAAGGAAACACGTGAGCTGGTAATGAATTCCAAGCCTTAATGGTGCGACAGAGGAAAGAGTCACCGAACCGCTTGGTTCTTGATCGGATGTTCTGCACTGTGTGCGGATGACATCTAAGACCTGCACGTGTTGTCCTGTGTAGGAAAGGGGAGGGTGGGACTAATTGGAAGAGCTCATCAGAACACTCACAAATGAGCGAATTGCGGAACTGATTTTCTTTTATTTCTATGAACCATTTATGTATTGTCAAATGACTTGTCGTCTCTTCGCATAGATTAACTTTTAAACTCCGATATGGAAAAAGAGACTATTGCGAAGCCGCAATAAATTAAAACAATAAACAAAATCATTTTTAAGTCTATTTCGTGGAACGCTGCAACTGCTGCATACGTCTGCAATAGGGCTGTGTCCTATTTTTTGTTATTATCGTAAACTGTACATTTTACAAAAATATAATGAACTGTAAAATTGAAATTTTGTTATGACAAATAGTTTTAAAGATATTTGATTTTAAAAATTAAATTTCTCGAACCGCCCGAAAACGCTTTATACAAAATCGTGGCACGTGGTGACGTCACACAAAGCGCACTGGCGCGTAGTGAAAATGTATGGAGTGCAAGAGAATATCGCATTTATCTCAGTCTACGTTGCGTTTACACGTATACAGTGAATAATAAGATTGATTTGAAATTTAATAAGGAATCTAAAAAGTTGTAAATTTTGCTTTATGTCGATTGTTTATATTTTGACCTATTTTGGGAATTAAAAATAATAAAACGTCATAGTTTCAGTTTAGTTAGGCAATATCTTACTTTACTGTGAATATTTTGAGATAAAATACTGAGACATTAAGTAGTATTGGTAAGAATTCGATGACTCAGGACACTACCCTATTTTAGTATGCGGTCGGCAACGAAACCTTTAGACAGCGGTCAGCCTCAAATAATACAAAACTTACAAACTAATAAATAATACTCACATAATAAATTAACACATAAAAAAATTAAGCTAATTATTATTAATTATTATTATTATTATTGATTTATGAACGGAATTGGTCCCGAATTAAAAATAATACTTATTTTATAGAATACTAAATCACGGAATAATACAAATAATACACACAAAAAGTACAATTTTCTTTGCACAGGATAATATAGGTATTTAAACTATCATGGACACTCACATCAGTGTCAAAGTAATCGAGATATTTACCATTTTGTATTGATCATCAGGAACTGGAGTTTATGTGGCGAATGAACCGCATAAATCTGCAATCGCTCTACATTTATTGGAGTCTGATACTGACCACTGGATCGAGTTCATCATAACCCTCAGATGCTTTCGACAGAATGCCACTATATACCAAGACTGGTTAGGGAAGCGATTGAAATTAAAAAGTATAAAAATTTCACTCGTGAGGATGGGTTTCAACTGCCGAACATCTGGCATCCAGTGGTCCGTTTTTGCAAAAACAACCGGGAACAAGCCAAAACAAATAGCGAGTGGATACAGTAAGCATCGTGTGTCGTGAACGTGATCGAGATCGGGTTCGAGTTTGTAGTGAGAGTGAAACGAATGGTAGTGCAGATACGCGTACTCGAAAGAGGGTAGATCGATATATTTACTCCTAAAAATCTTTTTCACTGTTCACCGCCAATACTCCAAGTTCCTCCGTGATCATGGTGCTTGCAACAGCGCCGAAATATCGGAAACTCAAAACAATACATGGTAAATATCCCGATTACTTTTATACTAATCCATAGGATAATTTAATTGTATTCATCTTTTTATATATATTCCAATCTGGTTAGGTACAACCAGCATCAGATTGATCTTGATGAACAAAGCACTCAAAATGATCTTAACACCTCAGTATTCGCTGTTCTACTGATTGTTCTTGTATTTGGTATACACCTTTAGTATATTTTTTTATATAACTTAGGCCCACCTGATGGTTACCGTGGCTTATGAACGTGTGTAACACCAGTGGAGTCACATCCACTACGACCCTGTAATAACAGAGATTTTAAGTGCCTCCAGTGCAGAACACAAAATCAGGACAAGCCTTTGGTCTTCCCACTGATAGCACAAAAACTCTCCAGTGAGCTCTGGCTACCCTACTCATCGCCGGGCACACAGAGGTTATTATAGCCGTGGTATTATATAGGGTGGAGGTACTTCTCCAGCTGGACTGGTCAATTCGGACGGGAATACCGTCGTGTCCTCTATCTAGTTTGGACGATAATACAATTTAAATCGCTAAAAAGTTTGACTTGCTCTTAATACCTTAGTTTTAAGATCATTTTGAGACTTCTCGAATGAGTGCTGATACAAGTATCCTTGAATTACAGTTGAAAACACAATTCCTATTGTATTTAGATAAATTCTCATCAAAGATTTATATTAAATATGACTTTGAAAATTAATATCATTAAATTATTATAACATTTATAAAAGCAAATATTATAAAATTGTCAATACTTGGGTTAAGTTAAATAATTCTAAATAAAATATTCTACGTTCTAAACTATTTTTTGACTTTTGAATGTAACATATTACATAGGTAATACACAAAGATTTTTAATGGTTATTAAGCCTCATTCATTGGTCCTGTGGCCAAAGTTTGAATCCGAAATCATTATTGTGGCATTGTTCGATAAATAATATGCTAACCCATAATACTAGAAACCAAAAAAATACAGCCAGTAATATAGTTATTTAATACTTCTGCCTACCCCTTCATATCACGCACAACGAGTTAGAAAAGAGGCTAGGTGCAGACAAGAGTCCTTTTCCAACACCCCTTCATACAAGCGTGAATACAATTTTAATACCCCCACCACGGACGCCGGTGGGGTAAGTTATGTCGGACTTAAACCAACTAAAACGCACGCCGTCTGTATGGGCCAGATTATCTGAGACATATCCCTCGCACCCCGGTCATATCCCTCGCACCCCGGAATTTATTAACAGCTTATCATAATCATTGCTCCGCCATATGCATAGCTGCAACCAAAGCTTGGTTCACCCCAATCACAGGATCCTTTATATGCAACTTCAGATGCGATTTCAACCCGCTTGCTTTTCTAAAAGACTGTCCACACTGATTACATATATATGGTCTCTCACCTGTATGACACCTGATATGAGAAATCAAGTCATTCCTCTGTACAAACGCCTTCTCACAATACGAACATTGAAACGGTCTTTCACCTGTATGAGTTCTACGGTGGTTTTTCAATGTACCCGAGGCTGCGAACTTCATTGGGCATAGATCACATTGATAAGGACGTTCTCCGGTGTGGGTTCTTCTGTGTTTGACTAGTGCACTTGATGTTGTGAAACCGTTTCCGCAGTCATCGCAGACAAATGGGTGTGCACCGCTGTGTTTGCGAGTGTGTGCGTCCAGCTCCCCTTTGGAGACAAATCTATAATGTTTCAAGGTAGTATATGAGTAATGTAATTTTATTTTTGATGTAAATTAATGACAATGAAATAATAAAAACACTAAACAAAAGCTCAGGTTTCAGGTTGAGGAACAAACGTTGAACAAAATTTTTTTACCACAGATCCTCCTTTTTTAAATTAAAGTAACTCGAATATGTGTCTTTTAATACTTCATTCTAAAAAATGGGCCCAGTTACATTGGAGATTATGAGGCACAAACTAACAGAAAGATAACATAAAACATTTTAAATTTAATTTTGCTATCAATAGCATTCATTACATTTGTATGTATTTATGACAAACTGTCATTTTAATATTACAGATAATACAGACACATCATCATCAATTTAATTTATTTAATATAGATTGTTGAGCAATTGAGCAGTCCGACTGGGGAAGTACTTCTGCCCTACAGAATACCACAGTTATAATAACTTTGATTTGTGTTCTTCCCAGTGGTGAGTAAGGTAGCCAGAGCTCACTGGAGAAATTGTGCTGTCAGTGAGATGACTAAAGGCTTGTCCTGCCTTGTCCTCTACACTGACGGCACAGAAACTTTGTGCTTACAGGGTCGGCAGCGCGAGTGTGGCTTCTCTGGTGTTACATGCGTCCATAGGCCACGGTGTCGTATCTGCCACCTAAGTGGTATAAAAAAAAAGGATAACTCACCCTTTCTCACAGCTTTTACATTTGAATGGCTTTAAACCCTGATGTCTCCTCATATGTTGAGCCAAATTTGTCTTCTGACTAAAGCCTTTACCACACTGTGAACACAAGAATGGCTTCTCACCAGTATGTGTCCGCATGTGTTCTTTCAACGTACATAACATATAAAAACCTTTACCGCAAACTGTACAACGGTGCTTTTTATCAGTATCGTGAGTTTTCTTGTGAGTCTCTAGGGCTTCTTTGTTTAAAAAGTTCTGTACACAAATATCACAAGTGAAACCATTAGTTCTAGCGTGTGCGGTTAATAAATGGTTTTCTAAATATGCTTTATATTTGAACTCCCGTTTACATACTTCGCAAACATGTTTTATATTGTCCGTTTCTTCGTGCCTCTGCATGTGAGCCGATAGAGAAGTTTTATTTTTAAATTGACGTAAACAAAATGTACATTGGAATAATTCTATATCATCATTAACTGTAGTATTTTCATCACGGTGAACGATTTGGTGCTGTTTCCAAGCATACACAGTTGTAAACATTGCCTGGCATTTCGTGCATTGAATTTTGTTTTTAATTGTTTTACCTTTATTAAATTTTAATGTTTTGTAAGCGTCACATTTTTCCTCTTTCAAATGTGTTTTATATTTCTCTTTACTTGTAAACTGAGCCCGGCAATAACATTCGTAACGGATACCAAGCTTTTTGCTTTTCGGTTTAGGTTTTATATTTGTCTTCTCTTCATTATCTAAAGTACCACTTTCAAACTGATCTCTATCATCAAAATCATTCAAATATTCCCCATCATCTGTATTATTGCCTGTCTCCTCTTTGACAGATACCTCATAGGAGCCAGGCAATTCAGGTATACTAAATTTGTTAAAACTAAGATCTGCTGTTGAACAAACTGGTACTTCTAACAGATTTTTCTTACTGAAACCATCTTCAATACCGCCATTTGATGAAACAGGTGACATTAAAGTACCATACTCGCTTAATTTCTCTTTTAAACCTATATTTTCGTCTTTGACAGAAAAGTTATGAGTACTTTGAGGGAGCTCAGCGACGCCAGCTGTATTTCGGCAAACGTTATTTAAAATCGTCTCCGACTCGTAACAGCGTCGTTTGAATGCATCAGCCTGACACATCATAGATTCGCAAGCATCACACACTTGTTTTGGCAAGCTATCTTCGAGTTTTATATCAATATTGGCCGTAAAACCAAGCATTTCAAGTAAGTTTCGATCTTCTCCCTCTGTCTTTGTTAAAAGGGATTTTAAGTTTGTTGATTGTACTAAACAAATTCGGCATATTTTATCGAATAACTGTACACTTAGTTCCATATTATTAATTCAGATAAATAGATGTATTTAAATTGTAACACTTGACAAGTTGACACACAACAAAGAACAACATGGGACCGTACGAATACGATACGACAACAACTAAACTAAGGTATGTTCGGGGAGTATCTTATTAGTTATTAGTATTACTACTACTAACTTATTGGTTACTAGCGAGATTGAAGTTTCTAAAACATGCTTCCTAAACATACGCAATTTTTTTAAGTGTATTTTGATCAATGGCATTATTGTAAGTTTACTAATTTTCTTAAGTTAATTTTGAAAATTAGTAGTACAGTAATATGTAAAGCTCATTCATTCAGTACTGAATCATGTCCCTCCCAAAGTTTTTATATCTTTGTTTAACAACAGAAATAACATTTTTTGTTGTGTTATCAACATGTTTAACGGCATAAATTCGATTTATGCCGTGTTCCCTATAGATTTTTTTGATCTAAATATAGCTCAATTTGGCTTCTCATAATCTCGTTTACAAGAAATTGGCATCGGTAAATTCGTTGTTAGAAACATTGTTTCATTTCTGTCTGCTCATACACTCATCAGCAAGTACACATTCTTTGAAACAACGCTTTTTATTGCGTCCTGTAATACTTTCGGGGTTCACCTCACAATAACAAATGATTAGGTATACCTATATATCGCGGTAGCCTAGTGGTATGGGTAATGGACTGCTGAGACGAGATCTCGAGTTCAATCCCAGGTTTCACCATGGCACACACCAATGACTTTTCGATGCCCTTCGAAGTTAAGTGTGTATTTATCGCAGGTTTATAAGTGTCCGGTTAATGACAATAGGCTCGCCACCTATTACATTGGGACCTAAACATAAACTGGCGAAATGTGGGTGCTAGCACCTCTGCTGTTATGTTATGTAGGTATATGAGAGAGTGGAACAGACTACCAAAAGACGTCGTTTTGCACCTATCGTAAATATTTTTAAAAACAATCTTGACAAACCAGATCACAGGACATACACGTATCAGCTCAATAGCTGCTAGAGTGCTATTTGTTACATACATACATAAACTCACGCCTATATCCCCGAAGGGGTAGGCAGAGGTGCTACCACTCACATTTCGCCAGTTTATGTTTAGGTACCAATGTAATAGGTTGCGAGTCTATTGCCATTAACCGGGCACTTATAAACCTACGATAAATACACACATAACTTCGAAAAGTCATTGGTGTGTGTCATGGTTAATCCTGGGATCGAACCCGAGACCTCGTCTCAGCAGTCCATTACCCATACCACTAGACTACCGTGGTTTGTTAATATATAAATATCAGTTAAAGGAGAACAGGTCTCTCTCTATATCAGACTAGGACCAACTAAAATCGCATCACATTTCGTCTATCGGTCTAAGTGGCCGGAGAATTTAGCATGCCCAAGAGAAGGTATCTCTGAGACTCAGACCAACTTTGGCCATCAACATTGACGATTTCTTGGTGATCTAAGTCCCCCCATAGATTAATAATAGGTCGTTACGTATGCAATGGCCGTCTTTTTTTTTAAAGAAATTGGAGGTAACCCAATTCAGTTCATTTATTGGCTCACAATAATTAAAAATTAATTTTCAGTACTAACAAACAGAATGACAAATTCAAATTTTATCATTTTTTTTGTGTTTGAACGAGATAACATTAAGCTAACAAACGCTTATATTACATTTATGAAAAGTGACAGCTGTAAAAAAGTAATACGAAACTTATCATCAAAATGGGTAGCATTTAGGAAGTACTGTTTTTGAAAATCGAATTTATTAAGCGACCAATATTGAAATTGAAGGAATTTTGAAATGACTATTTGTAACGAACGAATGAGTTTTGAATGATAACACTATTAATTGACATTTAGCCTTGATCGACATATAATATATTGTATAATATTGATTGACATTTAGTATAAATTGTCATTTTTTTTTAACTATTGTAACTTATATAAGCAATGACGTGATGTTTAGCTGCTTAATATTTCAATTGCGTATTTGAAATTTAAAAATGCTTGTGTGCTGTAAAATTTCAATTTACAATGGTAATAATAAACTGATTTATATTCTGGAATGTATGAAATATAAATAATTTGACAGTATGAACATTTCTAGAAGTAATAAAAAAAAATCAAAATTTAATACAGAGTTGTAAAATCTTGAAATCAACTTTGAAACAAAATATAAATAATGGAAATAGCTATTAAATTACAGGAATAACGAACTCATGAACCTGTAAGAAAATTTCGGCAATTTCATAGGTAAAGACCTAATATTATCCCCCTTACCTTATAGAGAGGGATACAACGTCACCCGTCACCCTGGGCCTGTGTTCTACTAGCGCCACGACTAGTCAAACAATGTTATACTTATTAAAGTGACGGCGAGGTCCGTGAGGGTAGAAATGAAATTCAGAAAAATTTAATAAATAGAATATATAATTTATTTGCTTATTTGTAGAGCGGTGAGCCGTTTCTTCAGATCGAGGAGTACGTTCACTTCGGGTTGCCACACCGCCTTGTCTTTTGTAGAGGCTTTTAATTTTCGCACCTTGTCACCCTGGTAAAGAAAAAAAAATATTTGAGTCCTAGTCTTAGATGGTTATAACTACGAAATTTAACATCAACAGGAAAGTACCCTTAGACGTTTTTCTGTGCGGAAGTCCCCATGGACTCGAACCGACAAAACCGCGACCCGTCTTGGATCATTAGTTACCGAGGGTATCACGCCTTTATCCCGGGTTAGGCAGAGGTGAATTACCACCCACATTTCACCAATCATTGTATTCGGTTCCACGTAATAGGAGGTGAGTCTATTGCCGTTTTCCGGACACTATTGTTGCCTCGAGCCATGCAACTGAGGCGGGATCTGAGCTGTATATATCTGTCTAATGTTAAACAGCCCTATCTCTTATACTCTGTCCATACGTTTATTTTCTTTTTGACAGCTTACGCATATGAATTACTGTTTTTATTTTCGGAATAATGTACTAGTGTAATGTCGTACTTTATTGACGGGTAACGCCCACTTAGTGAAGTGCCCTGTGCATAACAAACAGACACAGACTATAAAACAGCGTCTTGAAATAAGATAAATCGATCAATTGTCTTCAAATCGATTATTTGTAAATTGATTTATTTTCTTTTCGACAGCTGCATTAGATTGTAAGTATGCACGTGTTAGTGAAATTTAACGCATAGTTAATAACGTCTTCGCTTTTTCTTGGGTGTAGAGAGTGTATTATGCTGCATACCACTGCTGCCGTAGGCTTCTTTGGCAATTTTTGTAACTGTTGGAACACTGATTCCTAAGGCGGCAGCTACACGGTTTCGAACCTGCGATATTGGTAGTAGCGGTGCACCATTACGACATTCCTTCTCAAAGTATTCTTGAAGACGTCTCACAAACTCCCTCGATTGTCCTTTTAACACAGTTCCTTTCGGCATATTGAGAACTTAAGTATGCTCAACTGAAGAATTTATGTATCGATAAGGAGGAATATAAATACTCAACTCAACTTATGATATTGTAAAAGAATAAACAATGAACCGAAAAACAGTGACTGTGACACAAGCGTTGCATGGCAAGTAACAACAATATGGCGTCGCCGGGTCAGTGACGCAATGTGTTATGATATTGCTAGTGATAACCTGTTTATAATGCGCTTATAGCTTATATTTTTTATATATATAAATAGTATAATTTTATTGATTTATTATTTATTTATTTCTTATATAATTTTTAAAAACCTGATAAATGCTAGTTAATATTTATATTAAATTATGTCGATATATTAAATCAATTGAAAGTTGTTCTTAAATAAAATCGATAATTATTTTGAATGGAATCGGTAACGTGCGAGGGCGTCACTAAATTCGAACTGTCTCAAACTGTCAAAAAGAAAATAAACGAATGGACAGAGTATAGTCGCATTGTACGACACCGCATGGGAAGAGATGGGGTGGTCCAAATTCTGCTCGGCCAGAAGTCACGCGGGTGAGATTGTCTCTGGCATATACCTCACGCCCTGCTGACCCAGTGCCATCAAGACAGCACCCTCAGGAGTTAGACCAGAGTGGGCAAGCAACATAGGACAAGCTCTAAAAGTAGACATAAACCCCAGGTCTGTGAGCTTATCTCTGTTTTTATACAAGTTACTGCCATATGACCCTTCCCCAGACAACCTCAAGAGGAAAGAAGCCTGCATTAGAGCCTTGTCCCTATCAGGTGTACCGCCTTCAAGTGCGGTTGATTTAGGCCTCAAAGATAAAATAAGATAAGATAATATTTATTTGCTAAAAACCGTTTAGTCGACATTTGACAGATTCTACTTTTGACATCATAGTCTACTATTGACAGATTCTACATATGACAGATTCTACGTATGACAGATTCTACATGTGACAGATTCTACATATGACAGATTCTACGTATGACAGATTCTACATATGACAGATTCTACATATGACAGATTCTACGTATGACAGATTCTGTATTTGACAGATTTTGAAAAAGTGAGACAAGTAACGGACACCTTGTGGAATCAAAAATAATACTGTTATATAGTAATCACTATATTTATTGATAAGCATAATTTGTTTTTATAACAAGTATTAAATGTTTGTATTATAGTACTAATATTTTTAGAAACAGTCACAATTACCAAATTAACGTTAAATTATTTTTTTTGTTAACATAATTACGTATAAACAATCACAGTGAAAACAGTAGAAACGTTATTAATTAACAAGCAACAATCATTTTTATCACATTAATTATAATTAGTATTCTCTTTATTCATTCTAAAAAAATACAAATTAGTAACATAGTTACATCGGTATTTAAACAATCACATTCAAAAAATTATACTTATTTGTAAGTAAATTAAGATTAAAAATAAAAATTACAGGAGCAGTTGTATATAAATTATTTTCTTAAAAAAATCTTCGACCGATATTTCATCGCTTTGAAGTTTCTTGACAATTTTGCTGTATTTTTTATCAAAGTTAATGTCGCGGTACCGATGTTTTTTTCGCACAGATTGGAAGAGGCTATTACGAATGTGTACATATAATATACATAGTCAAGTGCTTATTATATAGTTCTTAAACTTCGATTGGACACAACATGTTTTACCATTGAGTGGTGTACAAATTATTATTTAACTTTAAGTCATCACATCTACATTATACATCAGTCATCTAGTTACAAACAAAAGTCAATCCTACAGGGTCATGTCCTCGAGAAAATCCTTAATACTATAATACTATAGTTCTCAATCAACGATCTTTTGAGCGCCCACTTTTTTTTTTTTGTTAATTATTATTATTGCGATCTGTCTAGGAGACATTCAGCAATATTTAAGTAGTAATGGATGATCTGTGAGGTACAAGTCCTATGACTCGCCCTCTAATTTTTTATTTTTATTTCATAGCAGGTCTTGAGGGACTCTTTTTTTTAGTCTCTTCACTCTTGGGAATATTTCCTCCATAAGTTGGTGAGCCAATATGTTCGGGTGCAGTTGCAGTCTTTCTTTGTATTTTGTAGCTCTCTCCTTTAATTCTTCTTTTACGGTTTTGATGCCAAGTTCTCGGTGAAGTCTTTCATTAGTGACATACCATGGTGCGTTTACTATCATCCTTAGCATTTTTGATTGAAACCTTTGCAGAATTTCTAGGTTAGAGTTGGCGGCCGTGCCCCATAGCTGTATTCCGTATGTGTATATGGTTTTATTATACTCTTATATAACAAAAGTTTATTTTCCATTGAGAGTTGACTGTTTTTATTCATCAGCCAATACATCTTGCCCACTTAAAACGATTGTTGTTCAAATTTTTTATATTTTTGGGAGTTTTGTTGTTGAAGAGACCCTACACACCCTACAGTACGCTATTTATGTGTATGTTGCTCACCTGTTCAGCTATCGCCTTCTCCAACTCCGTCACAGCATCCCCCGACGCGGCTGTCGTTTGTGGGGCGACTAACCGCGTCTTGGGGTCCTGTTTCTTCTTGGACGCGGGCTGTAATATAATTATGAGTTAGTTTTTTCATAAATACATCACGCTCCATTACCGTTAGAGTAGGCAGAGACAATTAATGCTAACAGAGATTTTCTGTGCCCTCAGTGCAGAACACGAAATCAGGACAAGCCTTTGGTCTTCCCACTGACAGCACAAAAACTCTCCAGTGATCTTTACCTTATAGAGGGAATGCAATTACCACTGTACCTCGCCCTCTAAATTTTCCTATATATAACGCGGGTTCGAATCTTGCCTGAACCAGTTCAAGTTTTTCTATCTTAATCGTTTTGAATTACCACTTGTCTAGTAGACAGATCTAGTTCTGAAATGCTGCTTTTAACAGCAATCCTTAGCTGAATTACCTTCGCTGCAGGTTGAGGAGTGGGTTGTGCGGCTGCCAACTGCTTCTTGAGGTCCAGGAGTTTCTTCACCTCCGGCTGCCATACAGCTTTGTCTTTCGTGGAAGCCTTCAGCTCGCGGACTTTCTCACCCTGCAACAAGATTTTTATAATATATCATTATACTATATTGCCAAAGGGGTAAACAGAGGTGTAATACACACACCAATATTAAGGCAAAATAAAGATTACGAAGCCACGTGATTCCCGGTAGTACTCTGCCGGGAAGAGATGGACCCCTATCTCTTCCCATGCGGGGTCGTACAAGGCGACTATGGGATAGGGCTGTTTAACATCAGACAGATATATACAGCCCAGACTCAGCCTTAGATGTATGGCTCGAGTCAACAATAATGCCCGGAAGACGGCAATAGGCTGACCACCTATTACGTGTGACCGAATACAATTATTGGTGAAATGTGGGTGTTAATTCACCTCTGACTAACCCTACGGTGATAAAGGCGTGACTATATGTATGTATGTATGTAATGAAGATTACTTTCCTATACATATTTACTTCTTACAGGGTCTCCTCTGGTGTTGCACACGTCCATAGGCCGCGGTAACTACTCTCCCTCAGGCGGGCCGTGTGCTTGTTTGCCACCTAAGTTGTATAACTAAAAAAAAAAGGAGGTAGGACACGGCGGTATTTCCGCCCAATTGAGCAGTCCGAGCAGTACCTCCGCCCTACAGAATACCGCGGCTATAATAACCTCGTGTTGTGTTCCCGGCGGTGAGTAGGGTAGCCAGAGCTCACTGGAGAGTTTTTGTGCTGTCAGTGGGAAGACTAAAGGCTTGTCCTGCTTTGTCTTCTACACTGACGGCACAGAAACTCTGTATTTACAGGGTTGACAACGCGACTGTGACTCCTCTGGTGTTTCAAACGTCCATAGGCCACGGTAACCACTTTCCATCAGGTGGGCCGTGTGCTTGTTTGCCACCTGAATAGTATAACTAAAAAAAACATTACTTTATAACAATATCTTACCTGAGCAGCTATTGCCTTTTCCAGTTCGGCTACATCACCACTAAGTGGAGAAGAAACTTCGACGCCATTTTCCTGGGAAATTATTATTGACGATAAAAAAAATACAATAAAAAATCCAGCGTCTACTGTAGCCAGTATAATAAATTACATGACATAAACTCACGCCTATATCCCCGAAGGGGCAGGCAGAGGTGCTAGCACCCACATTTCGCCAGTTTATGTTTAGGTCCCAATGTAATAGGTGGCGAGCCTATTGTCATTAACCGGACACTTATAAACCAGCGATAAATACACACACAACTTTGAAAAGCATCGAAAAGTCATTGGTGTGTGCCATGGTAACACCTGGGATCGAACCCGAGACCTCGTCTCAACAGTCCATTACCCATACCACTAGGCTACCGCGGTTATTACTTTTTATTATTATTTATTTATTATTACTGCAATAATAAGGAAGTTTCTTTCTCTGGAGCCCTAACCACCGGTAGCTTGGTTCCTGTACCCGATACCGGTGGAGCACTATTTTTTATGTTTTTAAATAGATGTTTTTTATTTATGTTTAAAAATATAATTTATAAGTTGAATATTAAGTAAATAATAATAAAATTTTCAATAGGGAAGCCGGTGGAATTACGACCCATTGAGAAGACTGCAGGAATCGCGTTAAAGGATTCTCTCGCCATTGTGAGGCACACACTTTGAAGAAATAGGGACGCATTGTCGCTTCGCCCCCTTACCTTGTTAGCTCTGTCGGTGCGGTCGCTCTGCGAGCCCGCGTACTTAGCGCGGAGGCTGTCCAGCAGCTCCGTCTCTATCTTGGCGAACAATGGCTCCGGCTTGCCGATCACGTGGCCGGGAGGGAGGTACTGGAGGAATGTTGGGTTGCTGCAAGAGGTACAAGTATTATATACCGGTATAATAGTACAGACCCACGATTCTGCTGAAGCAAAAGCACTGCCACGTCACTGTTGAAATATTACTTTATTATTATTATTTTTGTAAACTACTTGGTTGGCAGACTAGCACACGGTCCACCTGATGGAAAGTAGTTACAGTGGCCTAAGGACGTGTGCAACAACAAGGGAGTCACACTCACGCTGCCAACCCTGTAAGTATAAGAGTTTCTGTGCCGTCAGTGTAAAAGTCAAAGCAGGTTAACCTTTTGGTCTTTCCACTGACAGTACAGAAACTCTCCAGTGAGCTCTGGCTACCCTACTCACCGCTGGGAACACAACAGTAGGTTATTATATATAACTATGCTACTCAAGTATTTTTCTGTATTTAGATTAAGTAGACTAAGTGTATATTTGTAAATAGACCAAAAAGAAAGAAACGCCCGCTGATTTACTTGCTAGAATCTTCTCAGGTCGGGGCCGCGTTTCGAACCGGTGGTCCATTTACTAAACTAATCTTCATGTTCCTTTTTTGTTGACGTTTTGTAAGTGTCGATATAATGGTCTATACAGAATAAATGATTTTTGACTTTAACTTTGACTTTGACTGTGGCTGTGGTATTCTGTATTAATATAATTTTAGACTTTAGAACGATGCGGTTTAAATTCGAAGTTCGAAGAATGAAATAGTGTAATGAAACTCTTTTCGTTTGATTTTGGACTTTTATCTATATAGAAATAAAGTCTGAAATTTAATGCAATTTTTTGCAATATCTGTTTTTGCTTCATTAGAAATTTGAATCGTGGGCCAGGCTCTGTGGCGTGGTGGCAGTGAACGCAGTCGCTACGCAGGAGGCGCAGGTTCGATCCTCGTTCAGTGCAATTATTTGTTTGCATGAAAATAAGTATTCGCATTTCGCATTGGTCTGGGTGTGCCTCGGACAGCACGTGAAGCCGTCGGTCCTTATGATACCAACATCTATGGCAGTCGTTCCGGGTAGTTAAATCCTAAATAGTCCAACAACTGCTCTAACTGCAATGTGAAACCTTTGGGTTGTGGAGGTCAGAAGGCAGTCGCTTCACAGAAAATATCGATGATTTTTTTTTTTTATATAAGACACGCCAACTTGACCTCACCTCGCCTGATGGTAAGCTAAAGGCAAAGTCTCAGGAAAGAGGGTCACCATTACAGACCCTAAGTGCTATAATGGTGGCACTCAGCTTGGCGGCCTCATCAGATGCTTTTTCACGCCCCGCTTAAAGGCCCCGGGACTGTAGGAAGAAGGAAACACGCAGCCAAATCCGCAGGTAGTAAAGTGGACCCCAGATTCCGAGGTGAAAGACTTAGATAGACCTAGCCCCGGAAGGAGTAGTGAGGGATATGCCTATTAGGCAGTCGTATACCCCAGCATCATCTGAATACCAAAGGCCCCGCCTTTGGTATTCAGATGATGCTGTCTTAGTCGGTTCGATATAAGTACACAAGCAAGAATGTAACCCGCCTGGTGTTTTTGCATTCGTCCATAGGCCACAGAAACCTTTTCCATCAGGTGGCCGTAAGCTTTTCTGCGACCGAAGTGGCATAATTGGGTATTTACCTGTAGTTAAAATAAATTATTTAACTAACCTCATTAAATTTAGAATGGGAAAAGAGCGGTAAAACTTAAGTCAGGTACTATTTTATACTTTTTATTTATTTTTAATCATTTACCGAACCTATAATAATAAATGATTTGACTATTAAATATTGTGACGTCACAATAAATTATTTCATACAAGTATCCTTGTAACGTTATCATGTGTGTTACTGGTGAAAAAATATTATTGTAATTGTAAAATCTATTATTTAGACAAATGTTGCATATGTAGACGGAGGTAGGACACGGCGGTATTTCCGCCCGATCGAGCAGTCCAACTGGGAAAGTACCTCCGCCCTACAGAATACCGCGGCTATAATAACTTCGTGTTGTGTTCCCAGCGGTGAGTAGGTTAGCCAGAGCTCACTGGAGAATTTGTGCCGTCAGTGGGAAGACTAAAGGCTTGTCCTGCTTTGTCTTGTACTGACGGCACAGAAACTCTGTACTTACAGGGTTGGCAGCGCGACTGTGACACCTCTGGTGTTACAGGCGTCCTTAGGTCACGGTAACCACTTTCCATCAGGTGGGCCGTGTGCTTGTCTGCTAACTAAGTGGTATAAAAAAAATATACTTACTCTGGGTTAATTCTAAGCGCGGTGGGGTCTATCTTCAGCTGTTCGCCCAGCTTGCGACTCGTCTCCGGTATGTAGGGGGACAGCAGCGCGCACAGCAGGGATACTAGCTGGCAACACAGGCCGATGGCGGTGCCGCCTCGCTGCCTGGCAACACAGAAAAAAGGAATTTAAAAAAAGTATCACTAAAACCATATGGGAAACCAACCCCACTCCCATGTCGACATACCACAGCCCAGATTACACTATTTAACATAAACTCACGCCTATATCCCCGAAGGGGTAGGCAGAGGTGCTAGCACCCACATTTCGCCAGTTTATGTTTAGGTCCCAATGTAATAGGTGGCGAGCCTATTGCCATTAACCGGGCACTTATAAACCTGCGATAAATATACACTTAACTTCGAAAAGCATCGAAAAGTCATTGGTGTATGCTATGGTAAAACCTGGGATCGAACCCGAGACCTCGTCTCAGCAGTCCATTACCCATACCACTAGGCTACCGCGGTCTTTTTTTTTAATTCTCTACTCTACTACCTATCTACTATCTCTATACATCTATATATAATCCATATATATATATGTTCAGGTAGTTAAATAACTTACTTGTCATCATCGGAGCCCTTCAGCAGTACCCAGGGCTGTTCCGCCTGCATGTGCTGGTTGCCCAACCGCGATATACTGAGGACGTGTCGCAGGGCTTCTCGGAGACGGCCCTTCTCTAAGTGCTGCACGTACGCTGGAATTAAATTAGCACTTGGTAGAACTTGCAACGCATATTAAATTATCCCCAGTTACTAAATCTAACCGGTTTCGCCTCACGGCATTTTCAAAGGTTTCTATGACATAACTGAAAATGCCCAGAGGCGAAACCGGTTAACTTTAAAAAATAAATATTGTGGAACAGTACCTACCATCTACTGTTTTAAGATGGCGCCATGGGTTGTGGGAAGCACTGTCCCCAACGAACCCTGGAAAGGGGGGAGGGGATTCGATAGACGAGCTCGTGTTATTGCTATCTTGAGCCACTTGTTCAAAAAGTTTGCCGGAGCCTAAGTATAGGCACCCACTGCACAACAACGAATTGGCTTCTGTCCGATTAAAAAGCCGCCGGAACTTCATGAGTTCCATCTGGCTACAAACAGTCCCACACAGCGAAAGAGGGAGCAAAGGTGGGGAGATAAGCATCCAGCAGGTTTCAAAACTATCCAAAATCAACACTTACCAACAACCTCTCTATTGATCAGCGCGATGAGCTCATAGTCTGCACGCGTGAGCACCAAATCCGGGACTCTGCCCTTGAAGGTGTTGGCGCAGAACGAGAGCGAGCGGTGACAGAAGTTGCCCAGGTTGTTTAGCAGCTCCGAGTTGTTCCTGGAATACAAGACGTGATTAGACATTTGAGAATTTTGGCCATGGGATTTTTTTAGTCATCAAACCTTTTTATGGTCGTTTACCATTTTTAGCTTTAAAACCTTTTTTGGTTATAGAACCTTTTTAGGTCATAGGACCTTTTTTTGGCCATCGAACCTTTTTTTGATCAATTAACTTTTTTGTGGCCAAAGGACCTTTTTTAGTTATCGAACCTTTTCTTTGTCAGCGTACCTTTCTTTGGTCACTGGACCTTTTTTGGCTATCGGCCTTTTCGTTTCGGGAATCTCCATGGATGCTACTACATCTGCCGATCACCGGAGATAGGTATGTCAGACTTAAACCGACAAAAACTGCACATCGTGGTCTTTAGATGATGGGTTACTAGCTTATGCCACATCCCTCGTATCAAGGTTGATCCCGGTTCTTCTCCTGTTTCGAGAGGGCTCGATCGGGAATGGCTACCATGGTGTCCCCATCTTGCCCCGGAAAGGGGGGGGACGCACATCGCTCCGTCACTGCCTGCTTCTGCTAGGGTGACAGGGGGCTCTACCCGTCACACACCAAGATCATGGAGGATGGAGATCGTTGAGCGACCTTCGATATTTGAGTCACCTCCGTTGCTCCAAAACTTACCTGGTCCCTAACTCCGTCCAACTGAAGCTCGAGTCGGAGGTCTCCGGCCGGATGCTGGCTAGGTAGAACCGCCACACGTCCGATGGTATACCGGTCTCCTGCGCGTCAGAGCCGAAGACACCCACTCCTCGCGACTTAGAGAATTTGCCGTCTTCGTAGTTCAGATACTCTGGAAAGAGACGATGCGCGAATTTGCGTGAAATTTTTCAACTAAAATGGGGTAAATTTAATTAGGCAATTTTTTGAATAGAAACTGCTCACCACCGGTAGTGTTAATGGCATTACTCTATCACCATGACTTCGCCGGTAGTGTCAAGAGTATTATTCTATCCTCATGGCACCACTGGTAGTGTTAGTGGTATTATTCTGTGCTTATGACACCACTAGTAGTGTCAATGGTGTTATTTTATCGCAATGACACCACCGGTAGTGTCAGTGATATTATTTTGTGCTTATGACACCACTGGTAGTGTGAGTGGTATTATTTTGTGCTTATGTTACCACTGGTAGTGTCAATGGTGTCATTCTATCCCCATAACACCATCGGTAGTGTCAACGGTATTATTGTGTGCCCATGATACACCGGTAGTGTCAAGGGTATTTTTCTATCCCCATGACACCGCCGGTAGTGTCATTAGTATTATTCTATACCCATGTTACACCCGTACTGTCAAGGGTATTATTTTATTCCCATGACACCACTGGTAGTGTTAATGGTATTTTTCGTAAGTAGTTCTAAAGTAATAGACAAAGATTTCGTAGAAAGTCTGAATGGTCACCTGTGGCGAAGCAATGTCCGACGAGCACGTGACCCTCGTTGACGCCGATGAGGGTCGCCGGGAACATCACCACGTGGAACGGAACGTTGTCCTTAGCCATGAACTGGTACAGCTGGACCTGGGACCACACACATTAGGTTTAGAAACTAGTAGCTTAACTTTATAGGTATCAGATGGGAAAAACATAACATAACATAAACTCACGCCTATATCCCCGAAGGGAGACAGACGTACTAGCACCCACATTTCGCCAGTTTATGTTTAGGACCCAATGTAATAGGAAAAACTTCATAAAAAAAGCCATACAAATATTATAAATGCTCAAGTAACTTTGTCTATATCTATCTGTTTTCTTATATACCACTTAGGTGGCAGACAGGCACACGGCCCACCTGATGGGATGTGATAACCGTGGCCTATGGGCGTATTCGACACCAGGGGAGTCACACTCGGGCTGGTAATCCTGTAAGAACCCTTAAATGCTCTTCTCAACACTCGTTTTCACAAAGAAACTAGTTGTAAACGTGTTTGATACAAAACTTGTCGAAGACTTGTAGAAGACTAGTCAAAACTAAATATTGGTTTCATACACGTATTGAGACTGACTTTTTTTTTATTCAACTTAGGTGGCAGACAAGCACACGGCCCACTTCATGGAAAGTGGTTATCATGACCTATGAACGTGTGTAACACCAGTGGAGTCACATCCGTGCTGCCGACCCCGTAAGAACAGAGACTTTGTGCCATCAGTGTAGAGAACAAAGCAGGACAAGCCTTTGGTCATCCCACTGACAGCACAAAAACTCTCCAGCAAGCTCTGGCTACCCTACTCACCGCTGGGAACACAACACGAAGTTATTATAACCGCGGTATTCTGTAGGGCGGAGGTACTTCCGCAGTCGGACTGCTCAATTGGGCGGAAATACCGCCGTGTCCTACCTTTTACACTTTTTCGTTCACAATGTATAGCCAACAAGTTGTAAACAAGTTTAAAACACATTTGCGTTCACACTGAAGCCTTTGATATTTTGCAACTTGTCAAATACATGTTTTATACTTAGGTGAAAATGAGGGGTTAAAGAACCACTGAACTGATTGTGATGAAATTTGATACAGAAATAGATTAGATCTTGTGGAAGATCATAAGCTATGTTTGGTCGCGATAACACAGCTAACTATCATACTATGCTAAAGACCAAAATCAGAAAAATAAAAGCATATAGATAAATAAGAATGCTCTTAAAGAATAAGGAGGTTATGTCGGGGGGGCGAGTTGGGGACTCTGTAGTCCTCACACTCGAGGAGAGGAACAGGTCGAGAGAGATGGCCCTGGGTCGGCGGGGGTGCGAGGGATATGCCTGTTAACCTAACCTTCGGAAACCAGCGCGAGTGTGACACCCCTGGTGTTGCATACGTCCGTAGGCCACGGTAACCGCTCAGGTGGGCCGTGTGCTTGTCTGCCAACTAATTGGTATAAAAAAAAAGACCCACAGGCGTCGTGCGTTTTGGTCGGTTCGAGTTTGACTTAACTTCTCCCATCGGCTCTGGTGGTGGGGGGGAGCTATGGGGAAGTTTCGTATGTTAAAAAAAAGAAGTTATGTCACACTCGTACCGACTAAAACGCACGCTGTCTGTGGTTCGTAGGTTTCTGGAGGGGGAGGGGAAGTTTGGTTGAGACATCTCTCGGACTCCGGCCAACCCAGTGTCAACTCTAAAGAGCTGCTGAAAAGTACTCACATTATAATCCTTGTCAACCTTCCACCATTTCTCGTACTGCTTGGTCGCGATTTGAGTTATACTCATATACCCGACCGGGGCATCGAACCACACGTAGAACACCTGAAGGCACAAACGATATTTATTAAAATAAATAAAATAGAAGTATTTATTTAATATTAAAAGAAGTATTTATTAACCATATTCTTTTGTGAACCAACAAATAAATGAACTATGAATTATAAGTTAATTTAGGTAAATACAAAAGTATTACCATTTATACTCATTATATTTTAATTTATCAGTTCGTTTGTTCCCGCTTATTGGCTAGACCGATTTTGACGGAACTTTTAGCTGATGTTAAAAGGCATAACTTAGGCTAATTTCACACATAGGAAACATTCCCTTACTTTTAAAAAGAAACAATACTGCATTAAAGGACTTTCGAAAATTCGCTTGCCAAACCTGTTAATCGAACCAACTAAAATCCAAAAAATAAATTTGTTTGTGTGCGTGTGTGTGCGTGTGCGTGTGCGTGTGTGCGTGTGTGTGTGCGTGCGTGCGTGCGTGCGTGCGTGCGTGCGTGCGGTGCGTGCATATGCGTGAGTGTGTGCGTGTGCGTGTTCGTGAGTGTGTGCGTGTGCGTGAGTGTGTGCGTGTGCGTGTGTGTGTGTGTGTGCGTGTGCGTGTGTGCATGTGTGTGTGCCGTCACGTTTGCGTGTGCATTTGCGTGTGCGTGTGCGTAAACGTGTGCGTGGGCGTGGGCGTGTGCGTGTATGTGTAATAAACGGTTTCACTGGTACATTAAATATGTGTTTTATTCCTGTTAAGATATACCTAATTAGAAGCAGCATGGAGCGTGCATCCGCGTGTACAATGGCGACAATAGATACATTGACATGAGACAAAATATTGAAACTTGTACCACAGAATTACCTTATTAGTATACCCTTCTATGGGTACAGGCACTCCCCACTTGAGGTCCCTGGTGACGGCCCTAGGTCTGAGGGGCTCTTTCAACCAGGAGCGAGCCACGGCCCTGGCGGGAGGGGACCAGGCCTTTTCGTTGGCGTTAATGTAGCTGCGGATTGAAGGTTCCAGCTGTGGACAGTAAATAGGTTCATAAAACTAAAATACAGAGATTATAATTACAGACATTGTACATTCCAATGTACAGAATATTAGCCACAGTATCCCATTATAGAAGACATACATACATTTAATCACGCCTTTATCTTCAGAGGATTAGGCAGAGGTGAATTAACAAACATATATCACCAATTATTGTATTCGATCCCATGTAATAGGGGGTGAGTCTATTGCCATATTCCGGGCACTATAGTTGACTCGAGGCATGCATTTGAGGCTGAGTCCGGGCTGTATATTCTGTCTGATGTTAAACAGTCCTATCTCTTAGTCGCCTTGTACGACACCGCATGGGAAGGTATGGGGTGGTCCAAATTCTAGTCTACCAGGAACCGCGCGGTTAAAATAGTTATAGAAGACATTTGTCAACTCAGTTGGAGTCAGCTTTCGGACTTCGATGAATTCCATGAAGCGACTCCCATATGACCTCTGCAACCCATTGGCAACAAATTACGTAGGATCAATTTATGGAACTTAAACTACCCGTAATTTACAGAGGTGCTAATTTTACCAGCTCACGTGTTTCCCTCTTCCTACAGTCCCGGGTCCTTTAAGCGGGGCGTGAAAAAGCATATGATGAGGCCGTCAAGCTGAATGCCACCATTGTAACATGGTACGTGTCTGTTATGGTGACCCTCTTTCTTGACACTTTGCCTTCAGCTTTGCGAGAAGTCAAATAAGTACCATTGGAAGTATAGAACTTTAAAAAACAGTAATTTGTGACTTGTGACGTCAACTCGATTAAAATATAGGAAAAATTGAATCGCTTCAGTCGGAATTCGAACCCGCGATCTTTCGCATACAGGGGGAACGCTCTGACCAATAAGCCACACTTTGACATTGTGACGTCAACGTCACTGGACGCAGTGAAATCCACGACTGTTGCTCACTCAAAATTTTCTATGACAACTGCACAACGGATATCCCCACCCGGATTCGAACCTACTATAACGCACGCCGTCTGTGGGTCGTAGGTTGCCTGAGGTGTGACTGGCTGAGCCATATCCCTCGCTAGCCGGCCGATCTAGAGCCATGTATTTCGAGCTGGTCCTTTTTGGTTGTAGATACCACAGAGTCCCTATCTAGCCTCCGAATATGGATTGAGCACCGCAGCCTGCTTCTAAGTAAGTAAGTAAATCATTTATTGCTCGAAACACAGTATGTTACAATGGTGTTACAAAAACAAATAAGGTCCTCCCTTCTGCGGTTTTCCCAAGCGCCTACAATATGGGGTTCTTCAAGAGGGGCATCAGAAGGTTTCTTCATGGTCGGCAGCACGAGTGTGACACCCCTGGTGTTGCATACGTCCATAGCCCACGGTAACCGCTTCCCATCAGGTGGGTCGTGTGCTTGTCTGCCAACTTAGTGGTATAAAAAAAAAAAAAGGTCCGACATGCTTCGCAGTTTCTCTGCATGCAAAATCCATTGATAATGTTACATATTCGATTGATGATGATGTAGGTAATTCAATTGTAATAAGATTAAAATTAAAATTAGAATACATATAAAATGTCCAATGATGTCAATATTTAGTGTCAAGAATACATGCAAGTATAATTTATTTATTTATTTATTTTTATATAAAAGAATACACAATACCTACCTACTAATAATTACACATACAATAATCATGCACGCGCTTAAAGACTCTGTCAGTCACAATTGTAATATATTTAATTCAAATACCGACCTGTCCCAACTCAATGAAGAGTTGTTCGCTAGGCTTGATCGTAGGGGTTTGCTTGCACACCTTGCACTTGGGCTCGAGTAGCTCAACCGCGTTGATGAGCTTCCCGCACTTGTCGCACTGGTCCCCGCGGGCATTCTCGTACCCGCAGCCGGGGTGAGGACACGCGCCTTCCACGAACCTTGATGTACAAATTACTATATTTATTTATGCACACACAAAACAAATAAAACATAGATCAGATCTCGACAAATTGGTACATTTTTTTTATACAACTTGGTGGCAAATAAACACACGGCCCACCTGAAACAAATTTTATAGCAGGTGGTACACATTTCGAGGTCTCGGGTTCGATCCCAGGTTTCACCATGGCACACACCAATGACTTTTCGATGCTTTTCGAAGTTATGTGTGTATTTATCGCAGGTTTATAAGTGCCCGGTTAATGGCAATAGGCTCGCCACCTATTACATTGGGACCTAAACATAAACTGGCGAAATGTGGGTGCTAGCACCTCTGCCTACCCCTTCGGGGATATAGGCGTGAGTTTATGTATGGTACACATTTGCCAATCATAAACAGGAAGAAAATTAAAGGATGCCTGCTATCAAACTTGTTTCGATGTTTTAGACAGCAGCGGGTTTTTTTTTAGTTATGATTTGACATATATATTTTATTAATCTCCTTCAGACTAATTGTTCCGCCGCGTGGCCGCATGGTTCCCGGCAGAGTAGAATTTGGACCACCCCATCTCTTCCCATGCGGTGTCGTACAAGGCGACTAAAGGATAGGGCTTTTTAATATCGGACAGTATATACAGCCCAGACTCAGCCTCAGATGCATGGCTCGAGTCAACAATAGTGCCCGAAATACGGCAATAGGATCACCCCCTATTACGTGGGACCGAATACGATTATTGGTGAAATGTGGGTGTTAATTCACCTCTGCCTAACCCTCCGGGGATAATATGTACATATGTATGTATGTGAGATAACTAATAATTGTAAATCTAACACTAATACTAACGTAAGATAGATAATATTGAATAAATTTAATTGAATTCCCTCCATTTTGATACAATCTACAGAATACCGCGGCTATAATAACTTCGTGTTGTGTTCCCAGCGGTGAGTAGGGTAGCCAGAGCTCACTGGTCAATTTGTGCTGTCAGTGGAATGACTAAAGGCTTGTCCTGCTTTGTCCTCTACACTGACAGCACAGAAACTCTGTGCTTACAGGGTCGGTAGCGCGAGTGTGACTTCTCTGGTGTTACACACGTCCATAGGCCACGGTAACCACTTTCCATCAGGTGGGCCTTGCGCTTGTCTGCCATCTAAATAGTATAAAAAAAAACAATTCTCAATAAAAAAAAATTGGCATCACGCATTTCAGCATCATAAAATCAACGCATAATTTTGTTGACTGTTCATGTACCCTATGACACTCGGAAGATGAATACTTTTCATTTGAGACCTCATTCACCAAAATCTGTATAGCCGTTAGACCTGTAGAGTGGTACTAAGAAATTTACATACATACATACACGGTACCACGGGTTTGACTACTCTGGTGTTACACACGTTGATAGGTCACGGTAACCACTTTCGATCTTTTCGACAGCAGTCGGGTTTTTTATTTTTTTTAATCATTTATTTTATTTAAGAGAGAAAATCTGTGTGGTAACGGAGAAAGAATACAAGTTCCACCACCCCATCTCATCCGAAGGGTGTCGTAAGAGGCGACTGATGGAAAAATAAGCAGACGATATCACTGCGAGAGAAGGAAAACTCGAAATAAAACCCTGTACCAACCCGTCTGGCCAGCGTGGAGACAGTAGGCCAGGGCCTTCCGACATTGGGAGAGGCCTATGTCCAGCAGTGGGCTATGATGGGCTAATTGATTGAAGAGAGGAAACAATGAAGGGGACTTCTCGATCTCACTACCGCCGCTGATATGAACATGTTACGAAGGTTTGAAGTAGCAATTACCTGTCAGCGAGGAACCTGTCGCAGTTCTGACAGAACAGCTGTTCCACGGTCTGTGAGCTCACGAACCCGTTGTCGCGCAGCTTCACAAACAGCTTCTGGCAAATTCTGTGAATCATAAAATATTACATAACATAACATAAACTTACGCCCATAACCCCGAAGGGGTAGGCAGAGGTGCTAGCACCCAAATTTCATCAGTTTTTGTTTTGGTCCCAATGTAACCGGACACTTAAAAACGTGCGATAAATACACACATAACTTTGAAAAGTCATTGGTGTGTGCCATGGTAAAACCTAGGATCGAACTCGATACCTCGTCTCAGCAGTCCATTACCCATACCGCTAGGCTACCGCGGTTATTATAAAATATTTTAATACTAAAAATAAATGTGTTGCTTAGCCATTGGGGTAGTTCAAGTAATACGTAAGCACTAAAGGGGAAAGGGGGGTGACATGGGGGTGTGGGGTCTAGATAATGATTATTTAAGCAGTAGTTATTTAGAGATAGATAGATAGATAATTATTTATTGTACACCAACAGATTTACAGTAGGACAAGTAGGTAGCATCTATACAGTTCAATGTACGATGGGCGACCTTATCGCTGAAGCGATTTCTTCCAGGCAACCTTGGGATGGACAGTAATGATATTGACTAAACTTAAATAGATAGTGTATTAAAACAAAAGAAATAGAGAAAAGTAAGTAAAATAAAATTAATATACAGTTTTATTATTTATATATTTACTTTTCCACATATAATATAGCTTGCATTACCCATATATTACCCTAAAAAAACATGAAATGAAATATGCATATAGGTACCAATGTTTACGTTAGCATGGGGTGGAGTTAAGAGTTTTGCTTACTTTTGCTGACAAGGGGGAGAGGAGATTAAATACATACTAATTAGAAAAATAATTATAGCTACTTGGTAATAATACGTCAATATTATTAATTTACGTAAAATATATTATTATTTATATCAATAATAATATAATTATTACGAATTTATTAATAAAGACGCATTTTTTTTCATAGCGCACTGTCTCTGATTCGTGCATAAAATGATGACGTACGTCATCATTTATTTGTCGCTATTTTAGAGTACTGACAACATATCTATAGTTTATCATTGTAGATTATTCCTTTTTTTATATATAGAACACGTCGACGAAGTCTAATTGACTTTGCCTTGCCTGATGGTAAGCTGAAGGCAAAGTCTCAGAACAGAGGGTCACCATTACTTACACATACCGTGTGACAATGGTGACACTCAGCTTGACTGCCTCATCATATGCTTTTTCACGCCTCGCTTAAAGGACCCGGGGCTGTAGGAAGAAGGACCTATTTATATTTGATTCAAGCGTCGCCGTGTCGGGGGACACACTAACTGATAAACCACTCTGGCATGTTATCGGAATAATACAAGGTCCCCTGTTTATAAAGGAATGTTCTTAAATGTCATTGTAAACCCTTGAGGATACCGTAAGGCGAAACCGGTCAGGTCTAGCATATATAAAAAAATATGGAAAAGTACAAGTAAGTTATCAATATGTGTAACAACAAATTCCACCAAGTGCCATCAACCACCAGTTCCCAATTGAGCAGTCCGACTGGGGAAGTACCTCCGCCCTACAGAATACCGCAGCCATAATAACCTCGTGTTGTGTTCCCGGGGGTGAGTAGCCAGAGCTCACTGGAGAGTTTTTGTGCTGTCAGTGGGAAGACCAAAAGCTTGTCCTGCTTTTACGCTGACGGCACAGAAACTCTTGTGCCTTACAGGGTTGGCAGCGCAATCGTGACTCCCTTAGTGTTGCACACGTCCATAGGCCACGGTAACCACTTTCCATCAGGTGGGCCGTGAGCTTGTCTGCCAACCAAGTGGTACAATGGTGTTTCTTTTGCCATCTACATTTTTGATTTTGTTGTATTGCTGTATGTTAATATTTACATCACAATTATATATGCTTTTATTTTAACTTTAATTCAGCTTATTGACATTGTTAATAATTAAATAAATAAAATAAATAAATAATAATAATAAAAAAATCAATCAACAGTATTAATAGTACAAAGTTTAATTTTTTGCACAAATACTCACTCGGTTTGTTCCGGAGTGCTGGTCCGTCCGAAGTAATCGAACCCAATATTAAACCAACGATACACGCTGTTGTGCAGCTCGAAGTACTTGTCGCAGATCTCGCGGGGGGTTACCCCTTCTTCTAACGCCTGGGAACAACAAAACAAGAGGGGCATCAGAAGGTTCCTTCATAGTCGGCAGCGTCCATAGGCCACGGTAACCACTTCCCATCAGGTGGGACGTGTGCTTGTCTGCCACTTAAGTGGTATAAAAAAAATAGATATATAGTATGTATTACAGCCGCGTGGTTCCCGGCAGGGCAGAATTTGGACTACCCCATCTCTTCCCATGCGGTGTCGTAGAAGGCGACTAAGGGATAGGGCTGTTAAACATCGGACAGATATATATATAGCTTAGACTCAGTCTCAGACGCATGGCTCGAGTCAACAATAGTACCCGGCATACGGCAATAGGCTTATTATGTGGGACCAAACACAATTATTGATGAAATGTGGGTGTTATTCACCTCTGCCTAACCCTCCGGGCATGAAGGCGTGACTATATGTATGTATGTATGTATAGTATATACTGCCTTCTAGTTACTAGCCCACGAAAGGAAACGAAGCTGAGGTGACTTTCTTTTCGTTTTTTTTTAAATTATTTTGTAATGTGTGAAAAATCCCCGATAACCCCCCCCCCCCCCTTACCTCGGGGACGGTGGAGGAGGTTTTGTCGGCCTCGAACCAACTAAAACGCACGACGCCTGTGGGTCGTTTTTGGTTGCCGAAGGTGAGATTAACAGGCATATCCATCGCACCCCGGCCGACCCAGGGCCATCTCTTTCGACCTGGCCCTATATTCGGTTGTGGGGACCACAGAGTCCCCAACTCGTTCCCGGAAATGGGGAGACGCGCGAGGCGTGCCGTCTCCACCGATACAATTACTCCTAAAAAACTTTAATAATGAATAAGAAGGGGTGCTTTACCTTTGTCTCAGTGGCGGTTCCATACTCGTCTGTCCCACTGATATACAGCGTGTTGTAATCACACAAGCGGCAGTACCTGCAATGTTAATACCAAACAATAATAAAACATATAAGTAAAATCAAAACAGAATGGATGAGAGACTTCGAACCCGGGACTAAGGTGCTAGTACAAAAAAAAAGGTTAAACTAATCGAGTGACGACGGCCCCTTTCTAGGGTTAAAATAGGGACACCAAAAATGTTGTTGTGGTGTGTCGCCTAACCGTTCATAATAAATGTAATGGTGGGTTGGCGCTCAAAAAATTTCCCCGCATACCTCTCAACGCTCGCAAGCTAGTCAAGTCGTGACCACGGGTGCTGCAACGCATCCGAAACGTCGGCAGAAATAGTAAGTTCCAAGATATAATTCGCGAGAAGTCCCGATAGCTCGTATAATTATGAATTCACACCGCGTAAGTTTAAAAATAACAATAGGAGCTTAATTCTTGATTCTGTCATGTAAAACAAGTAAAAACTCACCTAGCGAATATGTCCGCCGATAGAACACATCCGATAATATTCCCCAGATGGGGTACATTGTTCACATAAGGTAGAGCCGACGTGATGAGGATGTTCTTACGACCTTTTACCGGTAATCTGGGAAGTAAAAAAAAAAAGAAATTTTAATAAATGCATAGGAATGTTTACGAATAAAAATTTTTGTCGGTTTGTTTTTGTGTTTTGTAATGGGTAATCTCCGAAACGGCTGAGCCGATCTTGACAGGATTTTTCTGTACATAGACGATAAAAATGAAAGTTTTGCCGCACCACCAAGACCTGGAATTCATTGCCAGCTCACTTGTTACCTTCTTCCTGCACTCCCGGGTCCTTTAAGCGGGTCTTGAAAAAGCATATGATGAGGCCGTCACCTGAGGGTCACCATTGTCACATGGTATGTGTCAGTAATTGGTGACCCTCTTTTCTGAGACTTTGCCTTCAGCTTACCATTAGGCAAGGCGAAGTCTAATTGACGTGTCTTATATAAAAAAAAATCCATGGTCACGAAGTTGCGGACACAGCTAAATTAATATGATAAAGCTGAAAAGATTTCTTGTTCGTTTGTTAGAACGCACGAATCTCGAGGAACGACTGGTCCGAATTGAAAAAATCTTCTTGTATTGAATAGCCCGTTTATCGAAGGAGATTATAGGCTACAAATCATCATGGAGAGGGCCATATCATGAGAGATGGCCCTGTGTCGGCCGGGATGCGAGGGATATGCCTGTAGGGTACCTAACGTACCTCATAATTTATACAATATTTACATAAATATTATTTATTACATGTATACTTATTTTATTTGCCGACTGTACATTTTACTTAATCTACACAACTTACATATTATCTAATATTATTTTATGTGAATTATATTGGTTGGTCGATGTAACTTGTCGATATCATAAATATCGACATTAAGTTATCGACAGTGTCTCAGCTCATTGCCATGTAGATATATAAGTTCTATATAGGTACCCGCTCCACCGATGCGCACGCGCAGAGGACACAGCCAGTCGCTAACCATACACGACGCGAAGCGCTTGCTATTTCCTTCCGCTAAACCGCATGTTTATTTACTTTAATCGATCTTGTTGCTTATATGTCTAAGTGTAGTATATACCTAAATATAGTCTTTGTCTGTACCTATCGCCTATCGTCCAATCTATCTTCCGTGCTTTCTATTGCCAAACTATAGTGAACTGTACCTATCTTTCTGTGCCTGTGCTTAAACTGACTTTCTGTGTCTGTGCTTAAAATAAACTTTCCTTTCTTCTGTTGGTGAGTGTTTAATTGTGAGTACAAACATAAACCCCATACTGGTGACCCCTATATTGAACAATGTCAGAGGATAAAGATTTTCAAGACGCAGTGGGGCAGCCACGCCCTAATTTAAGTGATGGGAACAAGTCGATAGAAAACATCGATGTTTTTCGAGTAGGCGTGCGAGTGCCACCATTCTGGGCGGAAGAGCCTGATATTTGGTTTGCTCAAGTCGAAGGACAATTTGCCATTTCTGGTATTACAAGTGACCATACAAAATTTAATTATGTCATAGGTCATCTCGACAATCAACATTCGAGGGAGGTTAAAGACATAATTGTAGATCCACCAGCGACCAATAAGTATGAGAAGCTCAAAACTGAACTTATTAAGAGGCTTAGCGCGTCCAAGGAGATTAAAATCAAGCAATTATTAATGCACGAAGAGCTCGGGGACCGCAAGCCATCGCAATTTCTCCGACATCTTCGTGGCCTTGCTGGTTTAAATATTCCTGATGAATTTCTGAAGACGATATGGATAAGTCGCCTTCCACATTGTATCCAGACCGTACTGGCAGGACAAGCCAGTTCAACTTCACTTGAAGAGCTAGCTGATTTAGCGGACAGGGTGAACGACCTCGCTTCTTCGACTCCAAAGGTTGCTGCTGTAAATGAAATCCCTGGCTCCGTTATTAATGATTTGGTGCGGGAGGTTGCTGAGCTGCGGAAACAATTTCAGAGTTTATCGTCGGGAAGGAACAGCAGAACTCGTTCATCGCATTCTCCACGTCCTCAACGTAACCGAAGTACCTCAAGGCAGCGGTCGCAGTCAAATTATCGCAAGTTTCCTCTATGCTGGTATCATGGGTGTTTTGGAGAGAAGGCTGCTAAGTGCATACGGCCCTGCGACTACAAGGCGGAAAACTCCATGGGCGGTCGGTAATGGCGGCTGACGATTGCCCTTCTTCATCAACTGGTCGCCTGTTTGTCACGGACAGATCTTCGAAGATGCAATTTCTAGTCGACACTGGTAGCGACCTGTGCGTCTTCCCAAGGTCAGCACTGCGAGATCGTCGTCAGCGGACTGAGTTTAGCTTATCGGCTGCAAATGGTTCTAATATCGCGACATATGGTTATATACATTTAAATTTAGATCTTAGCTTACGTAGAAGTTTTGTATGGCGTTTTATTGTTGCTGACGTCACAAAACCCATCATTGGCGTAGATTTTTTAAATTATTATAGTCTTGTTGTTGACGTTCGCAATAAACGTCTTATCGATAATTTAACGTCAGTTTCCGCTATTGCTAAAATAGCTCATTGTATCGATGTTTCTTCTGTAAAAGTGGTAACAGGTGAGTCACGGTTTCATAGAATTCTCGACGAGTTTCCCGAGATTACTCGACCAGCCGGTATACATCACACTACGCCACACAATACAGTACACCATATAAATACGACCCCTGGCCCTCCCGTTTCTTCACCTCCTCGTCGTTTGGCTCCTGACAAGTTAAAAATAGCTCGAAAGGAGTTCCAAGACATGTTGTCCAACGGTACAGCTAGGCCTTCACAGAGTCCTTGGTCATCACCTCTGCACCTAGCACCGAAGAAGAACAACGGGTGGCGTCCTTGCGGTGACTACCGTAAATTGAATGCTCGAACCGTGCCTGACCGGTATCCGATTAAGCATATTCAAGACTTCGCCCATAATATCGCTGGTTGCAAAGTATTTTCAACTTTAGATCTTGAAAAAGCTTACAATCAGATACCGGTTAGCGCCGAGGACATTCCGAAAACAGCCATTACGACACCATTTGGAATGTATGAGTTCCCTTACATGACGTTTGGTCTGCGAAACGCCGGTCAGACGTTTCAGCGTTTCGTAGATGAAATGACCCGGGGACTCGACAATGTGTATTGTTATTTGGATGATTTTTTAATTTTTTCGGACAGCCCAAACAGCCATGCACAGCATCTACGTGAAATCTTCAGCAGACTGAAGAAGTACGGTATGCTGGTTAACACCTCCAAATGCGTATTTGGTAAGAACGAGGTGAAATTCTTAGGATACAACATTTCAGAGCATGGATGCAGACCTCTTGACGAGAAGGTGCAGGTGGTAAAAGATTTTCCACCTCCTACAAACGTGCGGCAACTGAGAGCGTTTCTGGGTATGCTTAACTTTTATAGAAGATTTCTTCCTAAAGCAGCCCAGATCCAAGCTCCATTACATGCCCTACTAACAGGTTCTGTCAAAGGTTCACATCCCATTAACCTATCTGGAGATACCTTAGCAGCTTTTCAAGCTTGCAAAGACAGCTTGTCCGACGCCGCCTTATTGTCACATCCAGATTGTTGTGCTACACTCGCAGTGGTTACTGATGCTTCCGACAAAGGCATTGGTGCAGTTTTGGAACAATACAAAGACGGAGCATGGCAACCATTAGCTTTCTTTTCAAGAAAGCTTAGCCCGTCTCAAATCAAATATTCACCATATGACCGGGAGCTTCTTGCCATCTATGAAGCCATTAAATATTTTAGGCACGAGCACGAGCACGAGGCTAGGCATTTTGTTGTCTATACTGACCATAAGCCAATCAGTTTTGCTTTCCACGAATACCTGTTCGCCAAGGCAGTATAGACATTTAGATTTTATTTCCCAGTTCACCACGGACATACGTCATATATCCGGTAAGGATAATGTCGTTGCGGATACATTATCGCGTATTGAGGAATTGGAAGCGCCTGTAAGCCTCGAGACATTAGCTGAGAGACAACTAGTAGATTCAGAACTACATAAGTTGTTGAGCGAGGGTTCGTCTCTGCACCTGCAGAAACTTAACGTTCCAGGAAGTTCTGTTTCGTTATACTACGACGTTAGTAACGCAACTTCCAGACCTTACATACCCAAGACTCTCCGCAGGCAGGTATTTGATAGTCTTCACTCACTTAGCCACCCTGGCGCTAATGCATCGGCCCGACTAGTAGCCGAGCGATTTGTTTGGCCAGGCGTGAGGAAAGACTGTAGAGAGTGGGCGCGCACTTGCTTACTGTGTCAGCGAGCAAAAATTCACCGCCACGTGAACGCACCTCTTGGCACTTTTGCCCTTCCACGCGCCCGTTTTAAACAAATCCACATAGATTTGGTGGGACCCCTTCCTTTATCTCATGGCTATCGGTATTGCTTGACGGCAGTAGACCGGTTTACCCGATGGCCGGAAGCAGTACCAATTGAGGATATTACTGCCGAAACGGTAGCCAAGGCTCTTTTGTCCATCTGGATAGCTCGATTCGGTTGTCCGACAGACATCGTAACAGACCGTGGACGACAGTTCGAGTCGGCTCTGTTCCAATGTCTGTCTAAGCTGGCTGGTTTCGAGCATAGGCGGACCCAGCCTCTAATGGTTTAGTTGAGCGTTTCCACCGGCAACTAAAAGCCGCTATAGTGTGCCACGCGAATGATAGGTGGTCCGAGTCTTTACCCTGGGTGTTATTAGGGATTAGGACGGCATTTAAAGAAGATTTGAAGGCTTCCTCTGCTGAACTGGTTTATGGAGAGCCGTTAAGACTTCCTGGTGAATTCTTTGAACCTACTGTTACTGGTAGCACCGACTTATCCGACTTTTCTGCTAGAATCAGAAATTTCGTTGATAAACTGCGACCCGTACCAGCTGCCCGTCATAGTAAGCCGAGGGTATTTGTATACAAGGAGTTGGAGACTTCTGACTGCGTCTTCCTGCGTGAAGACGCATCACGAGGTTCCCTTCAACCTGCATACTCTGGACCGCACAAAGTTCTCGCCAGAGGAGATAAAGTTTTTAAAATACTCTTTAATAACAAAGAGATGACAGTGTCAATAAACCGCCTTAAACCGGCTTTCACACTGTCTGTTCAAAATAAACCAGAAACAGATGACCAACGCGACCACGTGACCCGTTCTGGGCGACGTGTAAGGTTTCCCGATTTTTTTTTTTTTTTTTTTAATTTATTTATTTAACCAGAAAAAAATACATTGGGTCTAATGCCTTAGTAGTGTAACAAAAACCAGAAAGGTTTGTCCGTACACTACGTTCATCGTCGAGTCTATATAATATTAATTCTGTACATCAGGTAGGCAAGCACTAAATCTAGGTATAACAATATAAGAATTAAATCTGCACAACAAAAATATGTTACATTGTGGGTACATATATGTTTATTGCAACAATATAATTTTACTTTCGTTCTGTGTTCGTAATATAATATTTTTTAAGTGTATAGTAAAATAATGTGCGGGTAGATTGGTAAATTTACAGCGCACAATGGCTCACAATATGAATAAGTTGCCGCTGCGACTTACCGCTCTGCTTACAGGATGTTTCATTACTTTTCGATTTTTTCTTTTCTTTGATTTTTAGTTTTATTTTCTAGCTACTTAATTATTTTAGTGTATTAATAAGGTAGGTTTTTAATGTAGCTTTTAGATTTCTACAATTTATTTTACTTTTTAAATGTTTAGGTAATTTGTTTAATAAGTTAGGGACTATATAGTTCAATGCTCTTTTTCCATGTAGGTTATTGAATCTTGGTATTATCAACTTTTTATTGGTCACGCTTCTGGTTAATTTATTGTGAGAATTAACTATTTGTAGGTCCTCGTTAAAGTATTGTTCTGTTAAGATATTATATTTTATTTTATCCTGAACTGGCATCAAAGAGCAGTATGAGAACAATTCGTGTTGATTATTTTTATACTCTTCCCTTATCTTCCGGGGAACAATGGTTTTCAGAATACGTAACTGTAGTTCATAGATTCTGTCTATTTTTGATTTAAAAGTGCGCCCGTAACTACTTAGTCCGTAAGATATCACTGATTCACCCAATGCTTTATATAATGATAGCAAAATTGGATATGGAATTTTATGCCTTAGTATAGAGAATTTGGCCAGTATTGCGCGCAATTTATCACATACATGTTGAATGTGATTAGACCAAGTTAATCTGTCGTCAATAATCACACCTAGGTAAGTCTGTGTATTCACTACTTCTAGGGCCTCACAGTCACAATTTATATTTTTATGTAAACAATTATGACTGTGCGATATTATTGTAATAGGAGATGTTTTCCTATTTTGATTTGTACTTATATACATAACTTTTGTTTTACTACTATTTAGGACGAGTCCGTTATCATGGGACCATTTAGACAGAAAAGTAAAATCGCTTTGTAATTTACCAAGAGCCATGTCAATATCCGAGTCGGCCGAGAGTAAACAAGTATCGTCAGCAAATTGATAGACTTCGCAGTTTTTTATGACGTTTCCTAAATTATTAACGTAAGTTATGTAGTGTAAAGGTCCGAGTACTGAGCCTTGTGCTGTCCCTTCGCTAACGTGTACCTTACCACTGAAAGCGCTATGGACTTTCACCTGGTAAGTGCGGTCCTGTAAATAATTTTTGCACCATTCCAATAACGGACCACGAATCCCACTTTCTTCCAGACTATCTATTATTTTACAGTGGCGGAGTGTATCAAACGCTTTACTATAATCAATGAAAGCTGCAATTACATGTTGTTTGCCATCTAAATGTTTATTGACAGAATCCGTAAAATCCGAAAGTAGCTGTGTAGTGTTCCTACCTGGTTGAAAGCCATACTGTTTTGATGAAATGATGTCATTCTTTTTATAGTATGAATACATTTGATTTCCTATAAATTTTTCGACAACTTTATCAATTGTGGGGAGAATAGTGATAGGTCTATAGTTTTCATAATCTGTATGGCTGCCTTTTTTGTATATTGGCCTAACTATTCCGGTTTTCAGCTGGTCAGGATATCTACCGGTGACTATGCTCGTATTAATTAGATTGACAATAGTTGCTGTTATTTTGTCAATTATGCGCTTTATATCACTTGCCCGTATGCCATCTGAACCTGGTGCTTTTTGATTGTTCAGATTTTTTATAAGGGGTTGCACCAGGTCTGATCGGGCTTTAGTGAAGTACATTGTAACATTTTTAGGCATACTGTATGTTGATTTATCTAGCAATGGATTATCACAATTTGGTGAGATAGACTTCACACTTCTCTCAAATGTCTGTGCAAATTTATTCGCTATATCACTCGGCCCACTTGTGCTTTTTTCAAATGCTGCAACGATAGACTTGTCAATGGATGTTTTAATTCTTCCGGTTAATCTATTCAGTAATTGCCAGAGTCGTCTTATATTATTTTTGCTTTCATATATTTCTTGTTTTATGTGTTTATTTTTTGTTTTCTTTATTAAATTATTAGCAAAGTTTCTAGCCTTATTATATTTCAAACGCAATATGTTATTATTTGAATCATTTTTCCACTCGATAAATAATTTGTCCTTATATTCACATGCTTTATTTATTTTTTTACTAACCCACGTATTGTTTTGCCGAGACGATCTGGTATTACATTTAATATTGATTTCTGCTTGACTATAGCTTTTATTTATACTATCATTTATAAATGTGTATATCTGTGTAGGACACGACATGTTATTAGTTGATTGCCAGTCAATGTGATGTAATAGTTTTGTTAATTTTTTAGAATCTGTTATTGTTTTAAAAGAAGTACATGAAACATCCTGTATCATCGGTCCAATGCAAGCTACCGCTATCGCCCGGTGATCGGCCAGTACAGTTCCGAGTGCGGCCGTAAACAGTTCCTGTGAGTGAGATCTCACGAAAATATGATCGATACATGTTTTACTTATCTTACCGTCCTTTGTTTCAATTCGTGTGTAATCGGATATCCCACTCACAAGACCACAGCCATACAAAGAAGTTTTGTATTTATGTTTCACAGGACAGTCAACCTTTAGGTCAATGTTAATGTCTCCCAGCAAGTATAGATCACAATCCGTATCAATACTAGGCAGAGTATGCTGCAATTCATTTATAAACAAGTATTTATTATATTTCGGTGGCCGATACACTGCACACACAGTCGCGGAATAGTGAAGTTGTGTATGTATTTTAAAAGTGAGGCATTCAAAGTGTTCTGTTTTAATTTTAAGTTTTGATATTTTATGTGTGTTATGTATATATACTATTATACCCCCACCCTTTCGAGCATTCCGTAACTCTGTTATCATGTTATAGCCGTCGATATTGTATAAGCAACTAAGATTTTCTGAAATATTAGCCTCAGTTAATATGACAACATCTATTTTTTGTGGGCATGAGCTAATGCATTGTTCTAATGTTGAGAAATTTTTAATTATTGACCGAATATTTATATGAAGACATAGTAACTTCATTAGTCCCTTTGGTATAGATTTTAAGTAATTTTGAATATTTGAGCAATTTTTTAATTCAAACACATTATCTTCTTCGAAAGAAGTCATTTTGGATGTGGAAAAGTTACATAATGATAATATATATCTAAATTAAACGAAACAAAAAACATAAAAAAAAAGCCTGCCAGATACCTACCTATTTTTCACTAGTTGCTATTTTTACGTCACTCAAAGATCTTACTATTATCGGTTTCTCATTTTCAGATTTTCGAGCTAATATTGTTCCTTTTTTGCACCAGATGAATTTGTAGGTATTCTTTAATTCTTGCTTCGCGTTCCATAGTAGTTTTTTGTTATGTGGTGTGAGAGCTTCGTTAACATATATTTTTTGCTCACCGACCCCATTTGCTACATTGGAGATGAAATTCTTTGCATGCAGTGGGATGCTTTTAGCTGCAACTATCCATTTCTCCTGCGTACTGTCGTCCTTCACTATGACTCGAACGGGGCCAGGGTGGTCTTTTCTACCACTCATTCGTTTCACACTTATAATGTCTGCTTTAGGCATCGATAGTTTTTTGGCCAGTGTTTCCGCTATATCTATTACATTTTCTTGGTCTTGTTGTGGCAAGTTATTTATATCGATGTGATTAGACAGTTGTTTTTGTTCCATCTGTTGGATATGTTGTTCGAGAGCGCCTATACGAATTTCTAAATTAGTATTTTTGTTAGTGACTTCCACAAGTTTCCTTTTTACGTCAATAATTGTTTGCTTAAGTGCGTGAACGCTTTCAAGCACTTCATCCATCTTGTCACTATGGAATTGCATGGACTGTCTCAGATCTTTCATCTCCTTGTTTATAGCCTTTTGTACTTCTGAGGTTATATTTTTTAGGAGTTTATTTGCATCAATATTAACTAATGTACTAGGTTCTGTAAACGATTCTTCATTCCCTTCTTCATCTTCATTCGGGATTATAAATGATGACTTTCTGCCCGAGAACTCTAGACATTCCTGACAAGTCCATTCTAGAGTCTCCGCAGCACGAAGTGCACTTATCTGCTTTTTCGAGAGACCGGAGCAGAGCTTGGTGCTATGAACAATCTTCTCACATCCAGCACATTCTAGTCCAGGGCTTTTGGCCGTGATATTTTTATTGCACTTATCACATTTATTCATCTTGAGGGTATGAATTTAATATAATTAATATGAAAAGATTATTTAGGCTTATTTTTTTGAATTGTAATTATAATATACAAATAAATGGAAATTAAAACGAATTATATTTTTATTTTATACACGCGTGATGGTAGACTGAAGGTGAAGTGACGAATGAATTATTATCGCCCTTGACGGTCTCTGGTGGGGGGTGGTGTAGGGTACCTAACGTACCTCATAATTTATACAATATTTACATAAATATTATTTATTACATGTATACTTATTTTATTTGCCGACTGTACATTTTACTTAATCTACACAACTTACATATTATCTAATATTATTTTATGTGAATTATATTGGTTGGTCGATGTAACTTGTCGATATCATAAATATCGACATTAAGTTATCGACAGTGTCTCAGCTCATTGCCATGTAGATATATAAGTTCTATATAGGTACCCGCTCCACCGATGCGCACGCGCAGAGGACACAGCCAGTCGCTAACCATACACGACGCGAAGCGCTTGCTATTTCCTTCCGCTAAACCGCATGTTTATTTACTTTAATCGATCTTGTTGCTTATAGGGTAAAAGCCGGATAGTTGCGCTAGTGGGATACTTGCCACGGTTTCGAATACACTATGTTACGGATGTAAGTGGCATTAGCGCTTTACTATAGTTGTAAGTACCCCTCCCGCAGACCTCAGTGCCACGTCAACCGTCACCATAGACGGACGCGTTTTACTCGTGCGAGCGAAAATCTTCCGCGGTGAATCTTCGACAGGCGACGAAATTATATTGGTAAGTTAATTCTGTTGAATATTTTTATTACTAAATGTGATTTTAATTCATCTTTTATTTCTTTGCGTGCATTAGGCTTTAAACTGGAAAGTTTATTACATATTATTGTAAAATTATTATTATTTATTTCGCAAATGAAAAAGGCAAGTATCCGTATCAAAAAGGATAGTTGCCCTTGAAACTTGTGCGGATAGTTGCTCTGGGGGCAACTATCCGCAACTATAAATTCTTTCACGAACAAAGGCAAATATTTTCTTTTTGTTTTTTACTCATTGTGGCTTTTTTTTACGTGCGCAAAATCCCCACGGACAATAAGTATTCAGGTCGTGGGTAGAACCCGTATCAGTGTTTTTTTCAGATTCTTTATTATTATTATTTTGATACCACTTACGTGGCAGATATGCACCTAATGGAAAGTGGTTACCGTGGCCTATGGACGTACGCAACCCCAGGGGCGTTACATGTGCTGCCTACCCTGAACAAACCTTCAAATGCCCTTCTTAAATGACACCATATTGTAGTCGCTTAAGAAAACCACGGCAGGGAGAGTTCATTCCACAGTTTAACAAAATAAAATGAAATAAATAATTAACTTTTTAGGTAAGCAAAATGCCTCGCAAGTATCAGCGTAAAGCAGGCGTGGTGCCGCGTCACATAAGCTGGACAGAGGAAAGTTTAGGTCTTGCATTCCAAGAGTTGGATAAAAAAAAAGGAATCAACGAAATATCGCGAATGTACGGGATACCCTCTCGTACATTAAAACGACGGTACGAAAAGAAAAACCAGCAGGTGCTCACCCAAGGTAAGTTACACTTCAGAATGTATTTCATTAAGATACTTGATACTATTGCGTTTTTATTGGCGTCGATGCATTTATCCGTGTCGGTATTCATTTAGCATTTTTTTTCATTTCCAGGGAAATATCCTGTTCTTGGTTTTGATAATGAAAAAAGATTGGTGGCTCATATACTGAAGCTCGGAGACGCAGGATTTCCTCCTGAAAGAAATACTATTCGCCAACTAGCTTACCAGTTTGCCGAAAATATGAGGTTAAAGCATAACTTTAACAATGAAACCAAAACGGCCGGGCCACAATGGTTAAAAAGCTTCCTTGAAAGAAATCCCGAAATAGTTTTGAGACAAGCTGAGGGTTTATCAATTGAAAGAGCGAGAGGTCTCAACAGAGCAGAAGTTGCAAAATTTTTTGATCTACTTATATCTGTCTTAACTGAAAATGATTTGCTGGGTAAACCGGATAGAATATATAACATGGATGAAACCGGCGTCCAACTTAATAATAAACCTGGTAAAGTATTAGCCAAGAAAGGTGCTAGAGCCGTTAAATCAGTAACTTCCGGAGAAAAAGGAGAAACAATCACTATTGTTGCTTGTTGTAATGCTGTCGGCAATTTTCTCCCACCACTTCTGATTATTAAGGGAGTAAATAAAAAACCTGAATTCGAAGAAGGCCTTCCGCCTGGTTCCAAAGTTTATATGAATAAGAAATCGGCATACATTTCCTCAGATCTTTTTTATAAATGGTTGACTGAACATTTTATTCCCTGTAAACCACCAGGAAAGGTATTATTGATTCTTGACGGTCATTCATCGCACTCAAGTGCTGTAAATATGCTAGAAACTGCCCGGGACAATGATGTAGTATTACTTTGCTTACCTAGTCACACTACTTCTGCTTTGCAACCATTAGACAGGTCAGTGTTTGAACCATTAAAAAAATATTATTTTGCTGAGACAAATCATTTCATGCGCACCAATCCACAAAAAAAATTGAATCGGTATAATTCTGGCCAGCTTATTGCCAAAGCGTGGATCCGTGCAACTACGCCTGCAAATGCAATTAGTGGTTTTCGTGGCAGTGGTATATACCCAGTCAATCCATGCGCTCTCTCTGACGCTGAATTCGCTATATCAGATATTGCATTGGGAGAACAAGCTCAAGAAAGAGAGTTTATTTCAGTAAATTATGAAGCACCAGGAGTTTCTGGAGAGCCTACATTACATGAGAGTGTTCAAGTGTCTGGGTCTGACCTAAATAAGGAAAACAAAGCGCCTCCGCTAGGCGATCAAGTCCCAAACTATACTGAAGGTGAGCAAAATAGCGTGAACCAAAATCATACGCCACCTAGGACCTCTCCAAATATTTTAAACCTGTCCCAAGACTGTTTAGCCCTAGCAGATGGTGTAATTGAAAAGTATATCTTGGATGGCTCTGAATTATCGTTTCCATCACTGCTTGACACTTCACATAACCAAAATTTAGAAATTGAAACACCATCAAAATTTTTACACCAATCGTCTCCCATACCAAAAATACCATTAAGCATGTCCAAACGAGCTAAACAGTCTGCAGAAATTTTAAATACGTATGATAAAATAAATGAAAAGAAGAATAAAGATGATAAAACGAAGAAAACAAATAAAATTAAAGATTCAAAAACAGTAAAAACTAAACCAACTGGTAGCAAGAAAAGCATCGAGAGAAAAAGAGGGCAAAAACAGACGAAAAGATGTATTGATATTACCAGCAGTGAAACTGAATCAGAAGACACAGATTATATTAAACTAATGAAAGGTAGAGCTTTAAGGAAGAGAAAAGTGCAAATTTTCAGTTCTGATAGTGAAAATGAAGAAAATATATATATAAGTCCGAAATCATTTAAAGGAAAAGCCACTAAAGGAATACCAATCAAATCAACCAAAATATTAAAAGGTGAAAATTCTAATTTAAAAATTAAAAACAAAAAAGTTTCTGTTAATGATTATTGCGTAGAATGTTTTGAAAACTACAATTTTACAAAATCCAAATCAGATTGGATTCAATGTGAGATATGTCGAATGTGGTTGCATGAAAGTTGTACAAAATTTGAAAATGATTGCATGAGATGTGGAAAGATGAAAACCCTTGCTTCTACTGATTAAGCAATGCTAATGCCAAAGTTGATTGCCATATTGTTCTATCTATAAGATAAATATTAATATTTTATTGATAAGATTTTATTAGTAAAATATTATTTATATTAAATATTGATTTAGAGGCTATTTTTGTTATATTTTTTATTTTAATGGTAAAAAATATTTGTATGATGTTGATTAGTACTTAATAAAAGATTGCAATAAATAATAAAGACTGGTTGAGTAAATCGATATGAATTTGTTTTTCTTTAAAAATCATTGTGAAGCGTCTATCCCCGCATGAGGCAAGTATCCTCTGAAGTATTATTTACGTTAGGCAACTATCCGCTAGAGTAGGCAACTATCCTTTCTTGGAGAGGCCAAATTAAAAAGGTTTTACTCAAAACCTTTAATAATTATGTTCTTTACAATTGGCTTCTATAGTAGTTCAAAGACCTATAATTTGATATATATGTTGCAATATTCTTATTAAGCACATATTTCTTTATTATAGAGCTTTTTTGAAAAGTGGCGCAACTATCCGGCTTTTACCCTATGTCTAAGTGTAGTATATACCTAAATATAGTCTTTGTCTGTACCTATCGCCTATCGTCCAATCTATCTTCCGTGCTTTCTATTGCCAAACTATAGTGAACTGTACCTATCTTTCTGTGCCTGTGCTTAAACTGACTTTCTGTGTCTGTGCTTAAAATAAACTTTCCTTTCTTCTGTTGGTGAGTGTTTAATTGTGAGTACAAACATAAACCCCATATGCCTGTCAACCTCACCTTCGGCAACCAAAAACGACCCACAGACATAACCATTAATATGCCAATAAATAAATTTAAAATAGAAGTGAAAAAAACTTTAATGAGTAAAGGTTATTATAAAGTGGATGAGTACCTTAATGATGTTAATGCGTGGTCAACATAAGTCTCTTGCTTGCTCGCACAAAATAAATTGTAAACCAAAACAGATTTAAAAAAGAAAAATAATCTAGTTCTAATGTAGTTCGCTGAGTTTCTTGTTGGTATCTTCTCAGTAGAACTAATCTACCGAACCAGCGAAAGAATCATTTTCCAATGGTTTATTTGTACATTATTTAATATTTTTATATTATTTCTTGACATACATAATTGTAAAATTTTGACGTTCATATGTGCTCTTTATGTGCCTAAACTGAATAAATGAAATTGATTCTTTGATTCTTTGAACCTCTTCCACCGGCTCCGGTAGGGGAGTATCCGTGGGGATTTTGCGCACATAAAAAAAAGCTACAAATGTAAGCTGCAGAGCAGTAATGTCACAAATCCGGCCGATTCCCATACATTACCTACTTGAAAATTAATAAATAGGTTTCGAAATATGCAACAGGCGAAGCTGAGCGGGTCAACTAGTATTACGTAGTACGGTATTTATAGTACGATCACAAAAGATACATATAGATACATAGATTTTGTAGGAGGTAGGACACGGCGGTATATCCGCCCAATTGAGCAGTCCGACTGGGGAAGTACCTCCGCCCTACAGAATACCGCGGTTATAATAACTTTGTGTTGTGTTCCCAGCGGTGAGTAGGGTAGCCAGAGCTCACTGGAGAATTTGTGCTGTCAGTGGGATGACTAAAGGCTTGTCCTGCTTTGTCCTCTACACTGACGGCATATACTTACACTAGCTTCTGCGGCTTGAGAGGTGTTTGAAGTTTCTTCAAGCCGTTGTGCCAGTTGTCCTTCGCTACCTCTATCTCCTCTGGTGTAGGACCTGCCACGACCTCCTGGTCTGGAGAACTGAAAAGAAGAAAGCTTTTTAATTAGATATATTTTTTAAGCATACTGTATAGAGAAAGGATGGATGCCGAAGGCAGAAGATCGGATGAAATGGCGCATATTTGGAGAGGCCTATGTCCAGCAGTGGGCGGTGGGCTGATTTATTTATTTATTTATTTTTTTATTTATTTGGCACACAAAACAGAAAACAATCAAAATTTTACAAAATATCATTTGAAGGTTCAGTTCCAGATTGAGTTCCAAAACATGTGTACTCAGCATGGTATAATTAAAAGCGTGCATTAAGTTTAACAATAAAAATACTAATCAAAAACCAAAAATAACAAACAAAACAAAACAATAGGACAATTACAAGATATCATGGTTAAAAAAAAAAAAAAATTAGGCAGTAATCAATCCCTGTAACAAAGCAACAGCAAATTTAAAGCTTGGCTATAACCTTTTTAACAGCATTCTTGTATGTTGATAAACTAAGGCTGAAAATATCTATTTCATGGCTATGCTCATGTAGGAGTTCATTATATAGACGACGCATTCTAACAATCGGGTTGAAAAAAGATGTGTTGTTAATGTGTACATTTAATACGAAGCTCTTGAGGTGGGGTTGACGATGTCTAAATTTAATATTAAATTCTATTAAGGTTAATAATTCCGGAGAGTCAATTAAGGAATGAACAATCTTATGAAGGCATATAAGATCACTATATTTACGGCGCTCTTCAAGCGATTGCAACTTGAAATGGTCGAGTTTCTCCGCATACGACTTCAGCTGAATTGATTGATTGATACAAAGGCATCGGTAATAGTAGCACGAGTTCAATTATTTATCCCAACTTATAAATATTTCAACGCGCTTTATGATGTTATCACTTCAAAAGAAAAAATAATTTAATATTAATAATTATTCACATCTGCGTGGTTCCCGGCAGAGTAGAATATGGACCACCTCATCTCTTCCCATGCGGTGTCGTACAAGGCGACTAAGGGATAGGGTTGTTTAACATCAGACAGGTACATACAGCCCAGACTCCGCTAAACTGACTCAGATGAACGGCTCGAGTCAACAAGACGGCAATATGCTCACCCCCAATTACGTGGGACCGAATTCAATGATAAGTGAAATGTTGATGTTGAATCGCCTCTGTCTAACCCTCCGGGCATAAAGGCGTGATTATATGTATGTCTTATTCACATACCCAATTGGAGACACCAGGCTGGCAATTTGTGGGACGCCTAGCGACGAATTTGCTCCAAAGGGGCCTGTTGCAGAACCATCCCACTGTTTCACAGCATCCTGTAGAAGAAAACGTTTTTAAACTAGGATAGCGGTAGCTAGCATGGCGGTATTAAACGCAACTGCTACGCATGGGACGCGGGTTCGATTACCGCTCAGTGCAAATACTTGTATGCAAGTCTATTTGCTAGTTGTGTCCTCTTTGCCCTCGGAAATCCACTCGGATACCGCCCGCCGTGGTGGTTATGTCGAGCCCGAACCGACTAAAATCGCACGGCCGTCTTGGGCCATCAGTTCCCAGGGGTGAGGTAGCCTCTGCCATATCCCTCGCGCACCCCGACTTACCGTGAACTATAGAAAGCCCCATCGGGTGTGGGATAACGACGTTTTTTTTACCCCAGAAAAAAAGGAAGGGGCGCAAATCGCGCCGCCGTCTCAGCCTGCTTCTGCTAGAGTGCTCATTTAACGACCTCCGACGCCAGAGTCGCCTAGTGGGCATTGCGGGCTATGTGTGACGGAAGGGACCTAAGTCTCCACCGGCCTCGTTCCACCGCCTCCTTCTCGAGCATTATTTGCTCACAGCAAGAGTCGGTGGCTCCAACGTGCTGAACGAGAGAACTCCCAGTCCCAGAGTCGCCAAAAGTACACGCCTCGGCGTCTCCCACGCCGGGCATTCGGTCTGTTCTGGTCGTGCTTCAGAGAGCATGTTAAGCCGTCGGTGCCGATTGCCATACGAACATCTGTGGCAATTATTATGTGTAGTTGGAGCCCCAAAGAGTTTAACAACTAGTCTAACTGACAGGAGGTAGGACACGGCGGTATTTCCGCCCAATTGAGCAGTCCGACTGAGAAAGTACCTTCGCCCTACATAATACCGCGGCTATAATAACATCGTGTTGTGTTCCCAGTGATAAGTAGGGTAGCCAGAGCTCACTGGACAATTTGTGCTGTCAGTGGGAAGACTAAACGCTTGCCCTGCTTTGTCTTCTACACTGACGGCACAGAAACTCTGTACTTACAGGGTCGGCTGCGCGACTGTGACTCCTCTGGTGTTACAAACGTCCATAGGCCATGGTAACCACTTTCCATCAGGTGGCCGTGTGCTTGTCTGCCACCTAAGTGGTATAAAAAAAAACTTCGGTATCGATAATGGGTTGTGGAGGTTTTATGGCAGTCGCTTAACGAAAAATATCGAAGTTCAGTAAAAACCGGACTCCGGATTCCGTTTATCCACGATGGACACAAAAATTACTGAACGGTTTAAGATGTGGATTTGGAAGAGAAAGAAAGTAAGAAACATTTCTTTAGTGCTAAGTGGTCACATATACAGGCAATTACACAACAAACAATAATGTCATTGGAAGTACTGGAAGCATGTTCACACATTAATAATGTTACGACAGACGTCGATATCTCGAAAACTAATAATCGAATCTTCAAGAAATAAAAACGCAATGTTAGTGACGAGGTACTCAACCGATTGGCGTGGAAAAATCTAGAATCGTCAACACTAAGTCATAAACTACATACCGCCAAGTACAAAAGAATAGGTAAATATCGAGAATGTACTCGAAGGTCAGCGACGGCGGCAAGATCAAAAGAATAGGTATTTATCGCTCGCGAACTTTCTGGATAATTCGATCCTCCTAATTGAGAGGTATAAAAACACGCTCGCATAGCGACATAATTCATTCTGTCTTTGAGATCGATAACGAACACAGCGAGCTTAAGCGACCGAAGAAGATTCTACCTGCGACCTGAGCAACGACTGTGGATTACTGTGAACTACTGAGCGACTGGAACTGTTGAAGAGTACTGTGTGTACTAGTGATTTAATTGTCTAGTTTGTGGTGAGCTAATAAATCTCTTCGTTGAGTATTTAATTGTAACCGTGCACGTAACAATAATAAACATGCTTTCAAACTCCCAACGCAACAAACGTGCAATCAGAGCGACACACAAATGTGTTTCAAAACGATTTTCTAATATCAAACTTACCTGTATAGCCTTAGCATTGGCTAATGCTTCAATCCACCTTACTATGTGGCTGCAATCCACTAGGTATACTTGTTTGAGATCATTGTTATAGTATATGGGGTACAGCGTGCTCCAGATCGCTATGTCCACTGCAGATATCTTGTCCTGAAAGCGTGTAATGATAAATTATTATAGGCTACTAGCTGACCCACCCCAGCTTCGCCCGGGGTATATTTTGAAGCTTCATATCCCTTTGAGCCCGTATGTTTTAGTCTTCAAAACATGTATGAAAAATTGCCGGATTTGTTAACATTTATTATCAATGCTCCGCTCCCTTAAGTAGTAGCGTGATGATATATAGCCTAAAACCTTCCTCGATAAATGGACTACCCAACACTGAAAGAATCATTCAAATCGGACCAGTAGTTCCAGAGATTAGCGCGTTCAAACAAACAAACAAACTCTGCAGCTTTATAATATTAAAAGTATAGATTTAACTAAAACTTTTAGGAGGTAATACACGACGGTATTTCCGTTCAATTGAGCAGTCCGACTGGGGAAGTACCTCCGCCCTACAGAATACCGCGGTCATAATAATCACATGTTGTGTTCCCGGCGGTGAGTAGGGTAGCCAGAGCTCACTGGAGGGATTTTGTACTGTCAGTGGAAAGACCAAAAGCTTGTCCTGCTTTGTCTTTTACACTGACGGCACAGAAACTCTCAATGCTTGCATGGTCGGCAGTGTGACTTGGTTTTGCACGCGTCCATAGGCCACGGTGACCACTTTCCATTAGGTGGGCCGTAAGTGGTCATTTTTCGATAAAAAAATTATCGAAAAATGACCACTTTATAATAATATAATGAACTGCTAAAGTGAAATAGTCTTACGACAAGTAGTTTTAAAGATATTTGATTTTGAAAATTTATTTTTTCGCGCCACAGTACAAAATCGTACTAGCGAGTGACGTCACACGCCAGTCGCGAGTAGTGCAAATGTATTGAGTTCAAAGAGAATTTCGCATTTATCTCCGTCTACGTGGCTTTTACACATGTATAGTTCATAATAAAAGTAATTTGTAATTCAATGAGAAATCTAAAAAAAGTTATAATTTGGGACTGAATTTGATTGTTTACATTTTGACTTACTTTGGGAATTCAAAATAATGAAAAGTCATAGTTTAGTTAGGCAATATATTATTTGGCAAAGCATATTTTATGATAACAAACTAACATATTAAGCAGTATTAGGAAGAATCTGACGACCTTGTCAAATAGCCTATTAGGTGAGAGACGTGCACACAGTCTAAGGACGTGTGAAACACTAAAGGCGTTACACTCGTGCTGCCGACCCAGAATACACTTTCTAATGCCCTTCTTGAAGAACCCCATATTATAGTCGCTAGAGAAAATCCACAGCTTGATGAATTTCCTTTCATACCGCACAGTGCGCACCATCTCATATCGCAATGTGTGAGGATGAATTCTCTGCCTATGACGAGCGGTGCAATGAACAGGGCGTCGTGCAGTTCTGCTGGTGACAGGTAGCGCTACCTGTCATCCCCTGACTCGCTCGGAGAACTAGCCCACCCCCTGTCTGCTCTCCACTATTCCCTCTACTAGGGAGACTTAAGAGGGACACGTAGAGAGCCTCCGAGCCGACCTCTTAGAGTCACCCCTGCCTCGGAGACCAAACAAGAGCTCCTAAAAGCAAGCATTGGAAGCAACCTGGAATGGCGCTCGGATGGATCCAAATTGGTACACACAGATTAACGGAAGAAGCTCTGATATAAGCTTTGCTCACACAGTTAAGAAGTCAGAAGGTAGTTGCTTCCATAAAAGCCTTACAAGCTAAGGAGTATGGAGCCCCAGACTCCTCAGCTCCAGGACTAACACTATTATGATAATTGTTTTTTAAAACCACTAACTCCCAGTATATACTGATGTTTCTCTAGTAGACTGTTGAGGGTCTGCAGTAACGCTTGCAACACTTGCTTCAGATCTGATGGGACGGTCTTTGACGTTAGAATAGTATCCACTGTGGGGTGGAGACGTGTAGCTTCCCATTCTAGCATCTGTGGGCTGAAAGAGAGGGAGATAGTTACTTTTTTTATTATTGTGGTGTGGAGGAATGTGGACAATTGTTCCTCTATTATATAATGTTAAGTTTCACGCAGGCCCAAGTATAGAGACTAGGTGCGGAAAAAAGAATCCTCTTTCCAGCTTAATGTTAAGTTTGTGTGTGTACCTAAGTACCTTTTTATTGAAGGAATACTTAAGTAAGTTTATGTATGTAATAAGTAATTTTTCAACAGCAACTTATGTATGTATTGTGTGTGCGTAAATTCTAAATAAATAAAGATCTCTATTACCTGCACTATGTATTATTATTAAGAGTTTTGCTTATTTTTGCTGACAAGGGGAACGGGGGTTAAGTAATAAATCTATTTACGTAATATTGCAATGGTCCCTAAATTGTCTCTACAGTTTCAAGTTTGTTTGTCTCTAACCAAAATAATGGTACCAAAAATGGAACATACCACTGTCCATTCTCCGACAGATCCAGTATAGGGAACAGGTACTGCGCAGCTGCATTGCTGGCGAAAAACCTGAGGCTGTCGTCCACCTCCAGCAGAGGGAGCGCCCTTGGCCCTGCGAATACATCATCTGAAATCATAGTTGATTGCTCAATACCAATACCCAAGTTAGTTGCATGCGGTGAGAAGTACATTAGAAGAGAAGTTGCAAGCAGATGTACTGTGAGTAAGCGGGTTACATGCACTTTTTGAAGAAGAGATTTCCATAGCAGGATAGATACATACATATAATCACAGTTTTTTCCCCTGAGAGTTAAACAGGAGTGTTTTTTTTTATACCACTTTTTTTTTTATATAGGACACGTCAATTGGACTTCGCCTTGCCTGATGGTAAGCTGAAGGCAAAGTCCCAGAAAAGAGGGTCACCATTACTTACACATACCGTGTGACAATGGTGACACTCAGCTTGACGGCGGCCTCATCATATGCTTTTTCACGCCTCGCTTAAAGGACCCGGGACTGTAGGAAGAAGGAAACACGTGAGCTGGTAATGAATTCCAGGCCTTAATGGTGCGACAGAGGAAAGAGTCTCCGAACCGCTTGGTTCTTGATCGGATGTTTAGCACCGTGTGCGGATGACATCTAAGACCTGCACGTGTTGTCCTGTGTAGGAAAGGGGAGGGTGGGACTAATTGGAAGAGCTCATCAGAACACTCCCCATGGTACAGACGGTAAAATACAGCCATGGACGCAACATCTCTACGCAGCTGTAAAGGTTCTAGGGTGTTCGTGATCTCGGGATTCCCAATGATGCGGACCGCACGTCGCTGCAACCTGTCGAGAGCACCTAGTAAGTACTTTGCTGAACCATCACAGAGATGCGAGCAGTATTCCACACAGGAGCGAATTTATGTCTTGTATAGAAGACACCGCTGCTCCGGCGTGAAAAATAGTCTCACTCTGTTCAGGACTCCGAGTTTTCGTGAGGCTGTTTTGATGATACTTTCGATGTAATTTTTGTTATCTAGGTTGCAACGAACATCCATACCTCTTGGTGGCAGACAAGCACACGTCCCACCTGATGGAAAGTGGTTACCGTGGCCTATGGACGTTTGTAACACCAGAGGAGTCACAGTCGCACTGCCAAACCTGTAAGTACAGAGTTTCTGTGCTGTCAGTGTAGAAGACAAAGCAGGACAAGCCTTTAGTCTTCACACTGACAGCACAAATTCTCCAGTGAGCTAAGAACCACATTTCATGAATAATTGTATTCAGTATCATGTAATAGGGGGTGATCCTATTGCTGTATTCTGGGCGCTATTATTGACTCGAGCCATGTAGCTAAGGCAGAGTCTGGGCTGCTGTATATATCTACCAGATGTTAAACAGCCTTATCCTTTAGTCGCCTTGTACGACACTGCATGGGAAGAGATGGGGTGGCCCAAATTCTACTCTGTCTATTACACCGATTACTCTGTGATTACACCAGCTTTTCAGACTTTATGATGACCACAGACTTTTCTACACACAGGTCATAAAAGAAATGTATAATGTCTTTTATTTATTTCATGTACATTATAAACCGCGGTAGCCTAGTGGTATTGGTAATGGACTGCTGAGACGAGGTCTCGGGTTCGATCCCAGGTTTTACCCATGGCACACACTAATGACTTTTCGATGCATTTCGAAGTTATGTGAGTATTAATCGCAGGTTTATAAGTGCCCGGTTCATAGCAACAGGATCGCCACCTATTACATTGGGACCTTAAAATAAAAACTGGCGAAATGTGGGTGCTAGCACCTCTGCCTACCCCTTCGGGGATATAAGCGTGAGTTTATGTTATGTTATGTTATGTACATTATGTAAATTTTAAATGACATTGTGATTCTCATACGACAATAAAAATACAAATAGAGATAACATTTTTGAAACATACACGGTATGTGTAAGTAATGGTGACCCTCTTTTCTGAGACTGCCTTCAGCTTACCATCAGGCAAGGCGATGTCTAATTGACCTGCTCTATAAAAAAAAATAAAAACATACTACATGCATTTTATTACTTACTTTAATAAACTGACAACCTTTTTAAATTTTATTATTATTGTTTATATTTAAATGATAAGATAACAGTGATCCATAAATTTGATTAAACAATATTTATTTTTTAAATATGACCTCAATCAGTAGGACATTTCAAAGTTAAACAATCACAAATATTGGTTATATTGGCAGAAAGAATAATTTCATTTGTTCATTGAGATTAGGTCATTGAGATGCAAAAATAATTTAACACCTATTACTTCATTTTTTTTTTATACCGCTTAGGTCCGACAAGCGCACGACCTATCTGATGGAAAGTTGTTACCGTGGCCTATGGACGTGTGTAACACCAGAGAAGCCACACTCGCGCTGCCGACCCGGTATGAACAGAGTTTCTGTGCCGTCAGTCAGACAAGCCTTTAGTCATCCCACTGACAGCACAAATTCTCCAGTGAGCTCTGGCTACCCTACTCATCGCTGGGAATACAACACGAAGTTATTATAGCCGCGGTATTCTGTAGGGCGGAGGTACTTCCCCAGTCGGACTGCTCAATTGGGTGGAAATACCGCCGTGTCCTACCTCCTCATTCCGTTAAGTACTTAACAAGAGGAAAAGAATCTTGTGGCGACTTTTTATAAAACACATATTCAACAAGTAAACTAAGCTAACTGACTGACTAACTAGTGATTTAATTACCGTTTTTACTTTTTAAAATTGAGTTTCTAAACAGGAAAATATTTATAAAATGAGTTTCAAAATAACATAACATAAACTCACGCCTATATCCCCGAAGGGGTTGGCAGAGGAGCAATTTTAATACCAAACAATAATAAAACATATAAGTAAAATCAAAACAGAATGGCTGAGAGACTTCGAACCCGGGTCTAGGGTGCTAGTACAAAAAAGGGTTACACTAATCGAGTGACGATGGCCCCTATCAAGGGATAAAATGGGGACACTACCTTGAAAATGTACTTATAAGATTTTTATTAGAATTATAAAAAGTATAGTCTGACGCAACTTGCATCAATTATTGATTCTTGCAGGTTTGTTGATGTAGGCATGTTTTTAAGAGTTTTATTTTTTTATATTTTGACAATAATATACTAATAAAGAACAGATAGTAAGCATGAAATGAGGAGTAGCAAACATGCGTTCATGTTTCCGGCACTATTATAGACGTATAATGCCAATATATACTTATTTTAATTTATTACAGGAAAATTCACCTACCTTCGAAAGATGCATTCACAAGTTCAACCTTTTTCCCGGCTAAGTTAGCCGCAATAAGCAGCTTTAGCGTAAAAGTATTGTTTTTGTTTGTGTAGATTTTCATTTTAATACAGTTTTCAGTCTTAAATGTTTAATTATTATTCAATAACAATTTTCCATAACCACCAAAAAAAAAAGCCCGCTTAGTTCCTTGCCGAAGTCTTCCCAGTTCGGGGTCGCGTTTCGAACCGGTGATTCATTTGCTTAACTAGTCTTTCATATTTCGTTTTATATTAAAGGTTTGTAAGTTCCGTTGTTTTGTAAGTTTAATGGTCGATGCAGAATAAATCCATAAATTATTTTGACTTTGACACCATAATTATATAACGGTTTGGGACTTTTCGCTATTATATCATGGAACTTACTGTTTCAGATGCGTTGCAACACCCGTGGTCACGACTTGACTACTTGACAGAAATAGTAAGTTCCATGATCTACATAAACGCACGCCTATATCCCCGAAGGGGTAGGCAGAGGTGCTAGCACCCACATTTCGCCAGCTTAAGTTTAGGTCCCAATAGCCTATTGCCATGGCACTTATAAACCTGCGATAAATACATGCATAACTTCGAAAAGTCATTGGTGTGTGCCATGGTAAAACCTGGGATCGAACCCGAGACCTCGTCTCTGCAGCCCATGACCCATAATACTAGGTTTTAAAATAAATATTATTAAAAAGACACATCAAAATTATTTGCGTTTAGTTAAGTACCCAAACGAGTGGACATAAAGACCTCAATGTACCATATTCTTAGAAATAAGCGCCTACAATATGGGGTTCTTCAAGAGGGGCATCAGAAGGTTTCTTCATGGTCGGCAGCACAAGTGTGACACCCCTGGTGTTGCATACGTCTATAGGCTACGGTAACCGCTTCCCATCAGGTGGGCCGTGTGCTTGTCTGCCAACTTAGTGGTATAAAAATATATATATATAATTATTATTATTATTATTTTAGTGTTGCTTTTTTATTCTCAACTCATTGAGTTGGTATTAACCATATTTACGGGTCGAAACCAAGTAAATGTGGTGTGTGTGTGTGTAATTGTGTATATCGTGTGTTAGTGGGTGTGTGTTTTCAGTGTCTTCTTTCTCACAATTCTGCATGTGTTCAATATAGCAGCTTTATATTATTATAAGTACACACAGAATTGATTAGGTATCTTGCAAGCGTGCCAAATAGGGTCTGGTTCAGCATGTGCTAGATTGATGACTAGCGCAAGCTTTTAGAGTTCCACACCCAAGCAAAACATATAAGTAGGTAATGCAGGTAGAAATTCCCAAGTGAAGCAAAATGGAATTTATTAGTTATATGCATAGAATTATTATCTATCACAGAGGATAAACATTTTAATTCAATTCAATTTCAATTCAATTTCAATTCAATTTCAGTTCAATTTCAATTCAATTTCAATTCAATTTCAATTCAATTTCAATTCAATTTCAATTCAATTTCAATTCAATTTCAATTCAATTTCAATTCAATTTCAGTTCAATTTCAGTTCAATTTCAATTCAATTTCAATTCAATTTCAATTCAATTTCAATTCAATTTCAATTCAATTTCAATTCAATTTCAATTCAATTTCAATTCAATTTCAATTCAATTTCAATTCAATTTCAATTCAATTTCAATTCAATTTCAATTCAATTTCAATTCAATTTCAATTCAATTTCAATTCAATTTCAATTCAATTTCAATTCAATTTCAATTCAATTTCAATTCAATTTCAATTCAATTTCAATTCAATTTCCATTCAATTTATTTTATTTCAATATAATATGGGTACAAAGATGTTACACGCAATACATTTGTGTTCCACCATTGAAAATCGCAATGTTGCCAGCCTTCTGGGAATGTTATCGGTTGGTGACGATAATGAGGAATTACATGAGACATTACGTAAATTTTTTGTTTTAGTTTTTTTTTTCTGTATTTTGTAAAAAGTAAATATTTTGACTTTATAGGTAAGTATGGAAGTATTATGAGGTCAACTTATTATTTTACCTGATAATAATTTCTAGTTTTAAATTTCACTTAGTATTTTTCTGTTATGCATACAGTGAAATGACAACGTTCCAGTGCTATTAGTATTATTAAATATTTTATAAGGCAAATCAACAGGCTATGTATATTTCATTTCAGTGCTATTAGTATTGAAGTAATTGGGCCTTCCTCCGATCACTCTGTACTACTAACTAACTACTAATGTGAGTGACCATGATAATTTAAATTCCAGTGCTAGTTTATATTATTCCAGTAGTAGTATTCCAGTACTGGATTCAATTGTTGGACTGGATTGATACTGGTGTAAATGTGAATGGCATTATTATAAATGGTAAAATTGAGGTTATAAAGATTTTATCGCATAATAATTCCAAATATTATAAGGTAAAATACTGTATAAAATATTTATTTTATGAAATAAGGAAAACGCATGAGAAATTCCATAGACCAATAAGAATGTGTCAACTACCTTGAAAATGTACTTATAAGATTTTTATTAGAATTATAAAAAGTATAGTCTGACGCAACTTGCATCTATTATTGATTCTTGCAGGTTTGTTGATGTAAGCATGTTTTTAAGAGTTTTAATTTTTTATATTTTGACAATATTATACTAATAAAGAACAGAAAGTAAGCATGAAATGAGGAGTAGCAAACATGCTTTCATGTTTCCGGCACTATTATAGACGTATAATGCCAATATATACTTATTTTAATTTATTACAGGAAAATTCACCTACCTTCGAAAGATGCATTCACAAGTTCAACCTTTTTCCCGGCTAAGTTAGCCGCAATAAGCAGCTTTAGCGTAGAAGTATTGTTTTTGTTCGTGTAGATTTTCATTTTAATACAGTTTTCAGTCTTAAATGTTTAATTATTATTCAATAACAATTTTCCATAACCTATGATACCCAGCTGGCAGGAGAGCTGGTTTTTGAAGACTGGAATCTGGACATCTGTCAACCTGTATATTTTAATTTAAAATTTGTAGCATTCTTTCTTATTCTTTCTTTAAGTTTCAGAAGGTCATATAGGAGATGCAAGATATTGTATGCGTGTAATAGTAAAATGTCAAATAATGGAACGTGAAACGTGAATAGATTTGACAATGACAAATCGTATTGAGTTTTTTTTCAACGCAACCTCGGTATTTGAGCTCCGTCTCAATAAACGCAAAATTTATTTTATGAAGTGTAGCTATTAATATATGGTTGGTATATAATGCAGCGAGGGAAGGGAGCAAACAACCTAGTACCTATTTACTCTTATAAACTCTTCCCTCTTATATACTCTTTGATACATTGACACAAAGTACTTTACGTTGATGCACCAAATAAAGTATAGGATCACCGGATCACGTTCCCTATGTCATTTCGGATAATAGGCATCGCTGAGCACCAACTAGATATTATTTTGGCCCTGTCTACTTATAGATGACTGATTAAGATCCCTATTATTCGTTTTCCAGTGTCGCGGTTTCAATGCGTGTTGTCTCCATACTCTGACATACATTGTACTAGGGGCAATGACGTCAATTGAGTATTACCAATATATACACTTACTTTAGTGACAAAAATCGCACATTGTCTTGGGTCTGAAATACCGGTGACATAACATAACTATACATCAATGGTGACGGTTAAATGAGAGGCAGATCAGTACCAGGACCAACTGATAATTGTGCTATTTATTAATCGTTTATTAGCATTCATTAATAATATTTTTTATTAGATTATCCTACTTTCTACCTTCACTACCGTAATAACTTTAATGTAACCTAGAATAAGAAATGATCCACAAATAAATAAATTATAATATATAATCCTTTTCTATCAGGTTTACTTTACGTACACTCACATTGGAAGTGGTCTAACTTACCTACATGGACCGCTCCACCTTCTTCTTCTTTATACCACTTAAGCACACGGTCCACCCAATGGGAAGTGATTACTGAGGCCTACGAATGTGTGCAACGCCAGGGGCGTCACATACACGCTGCCGACCCTATAAGAACTTTCTAATATTCTTCTTCATTTACGCGGGCGAAGACATACTATAATATTATAAAGCTGAAGAGTATGTTTTGTTTGTTTGAACACGCTAATCTCAGAAAGTACAGGTTCGAATTGAATAACCTCCTCCACCGGCTCCGGTGGGGAGGTATCCGTGGGGATTTTGCGCACGTAAAAAAAAAAGTTCGAATTGAAAAATTATTTTTGTCTGATTATCGACGAAGGTTTTAGGCTATATATCATCAGTCAGTCTGTCAATCAGCCTACTACTTAAGGGGGCGGAGCAATGATCATAAACCTCAACAAATCGGCTGTTTATTTTAAGACTAAAAAATTACGGGCTTAAAGGGGTGATAATAGGTCGTTACATATGAAATTGACGAAATTTCCTTACAGATTCATAACTTCGTTATTCCTGTAATTTAATAGCTATTTCTATTAGTTATATTTTGTTCGAAAGTTGATTTCAAGATAGAAGATATGCCACTGGCGAAGATGGGGCGGGTCAGCTAGTTTTCAATATATGTGAAAGGGTATAAAATCAGGTACGTACTCAGTAATGACGATTAAATAAACAAACATTATTCTATTTGATAAAACATTTATTTTGCAAAAATTAAATATTTATTTGTCACTAATTTAACCCTCCCTACGCATTATTTTATTACTCACTATATCTAAATTAGACATTGATTTTGGAATAAACTTACAAATAAATAGTAAAATGCAAATAATAGTAGGCGATAACAAAACAAAAATACCTACATTACTTTCTTTTATGAATTAGTTACAAATGTAATGAAACTTTAACAAATCATGAAATTGATGAAAATATAAAATGCTGAGTATCTAACAAAGATTATACAAAAAATTATCAAGCTCGCTAAAAATGTCATTTTTATGCATACATAAACACTTAGACCTACTACCTCATGCAGGCGCGTGTTTCGTACAAATAACATGGTGAGGGTGTCGTACAAAAAACATTTGTTTTTTTTTATACCACTTAGGTGGCAGACTAGCGCACGGCCCACCTGATGGAAAGTGGTTACCGTGGCCTATGGACGTGTGTAACATCAGAGAAGCCACACTCGCGCTACCGACCCTGTAAGCACAGAGTTTCTGTGCCGTCAGTGTAGAGGACAAAGCAGGACAAGCCTTTAGTCATCCCACTGACAGCACAAATTCTCCAGTGAGCACTGGCTACCCTACTTACCACTGGCAACACAACACAAAGTTATTATAACCGCGGTATTCTGTAGGGCGGAGGTACTTCCCCAGTCGGATTTGCACGAAACAGAAGCACGTATAAGGCAGCGGGCGCTGTTAGTGTTATGTTAAACTTAATAAATAACTCGTAATCTATTGTGCATTTCATATTAAAACTACAATACAAAATTAATGTACTTTGCAACTAAAATATAATAAAAACTTGTTTAAAAAAATGTAGGTAATTTACAAAATTACACGTAACTTACTACTAATGTTTTTCAGGCATCATAACAGAAAAAAAACATTACCCTCGTTTGCGTAGTCGGGTAAAGAAGGAAAACGAAAAAGAAAAATCTCAATTTTTACAAAATGTATATGATTTTAACAATTTTTTCATATATTGTACTTGAATACGTAACCAGCGGAGTACATAGATGGTTAAGTAAGTATCTAACACACCAAAAATGTTCAAAGGCAAACACATATTACACATTCAATCCATGGGTAGGTTTAAAAAACATGTTTTGTCCAATCACGGAGGATGCGTCAAAATCTAGAAGCGACCTCCACAAACATACTCTTAGAGCGTTCAACTAAATTGGGTTCTTGTATGTATTACTCAATAAAAAGTAAAACATTGTAGTTTTAATTTGATTTTCATTCATATTATCAGAGAAATCAGCTGTTAGATGTCATAATTTCCCGCCAAATTTGACAATATTGGGTGGACGAGGGTAATTTGAATTTTAGTGGGTAACACTATTTCTAGATAATGCTCGTAAAATGAAAGCAACTGTCATAATTTTTTTTTTCTTACCGTTTCTTACATGCCAGCTTGAATGATACGTGTAAAGACAGTAAATGAAGCTCGTATGGACAGAAGCAGGTGGCGAGCTATTATGTCTGCCTACCTTGGAGGGAATGTATGAGTGTGTGTATGTACATTTTTGGTGTGTTAATCAGAGTATTACATTTAACACATAATCTAATATTACATTAGTGATATATAAAAATAGCACGAGATCTTCATACACACAAACATCTATTTTAAGATGGAAATTGATTTTTTAAATTAGAAATAAATTATAAAATGGTTGTTGTTAACAAATATTAAAAAAAAACTGTTAACAAACATGTCCAAATAAATAAACTGATAGTATTCGACTTTTGACTTGGTACATCGCCAAGAGAAGTGAGAAGTTCGGTTTGTTTCGGTTTTGTACAGTATCCTCTCTGTCGCACAACGCATATCTGTTGATCGATATATTTTTAGAGTAGTTAAAACTGAATTTATAGTTTTAATCCTAATAACATAATAGATATAAACGTTTGTGAAGATGTTTGGATTGTCACTCAATAACAATAATACGTCTGAATTGACCTCGCCGAAATTTGTTATATGGATAGACCATAGTCTAGCATAAAACTAAGACTACTTTTTATCCCTAGATTAGATTCCAAAATCCTATGGACTGCGAGGACGAAATTTAATACATCAGACTTCACAAGCCGTTCATAAATACAAACGGTTTTAACTACTCTATAAAGGTATCAAACTGTAAGTGCAATGTGCGACAGAGAGAACGCTCTACAATCGAAACGAATCGAAGCATGCCGATCTTACCCGAACTCTTACTTTTCTTCCCGAACCGAACGCGCCAAATCCAAAATAAGGTACTATACTTACATTTTAATTTTTAACATTTTCTTTACACAAAGTTTAGTTTAAAAAAAATTGATATCATCAATTCATTCACAGTCACACTGTCTTAACACTACGATATTAATCTTAATGCTAAAAATTTAATATCCTTCATCCTTTACCTGCACTTTATTTTTTTTAATAATTTTGGTTCTAAATATTAAACATTTACTTATTGTTAACAAAAAATTCAACATTCAGAACAAACCAAATGCCGCCCTCTAGTCTTTGAATTTTTCCGATTAAGTTTTATAGGAAAAATTTGCGTATACCAATAAAAAATTATTCATAATTAAAATTGTTATGAAAACATTGAAAACATACCAAAATACTCTACCAAAAAAAATCTTAACTGGTTTTTTGGACGTTCAACAGTAAAAATCTGTTCAACTAAACTGGGTTTTCTTATTATTATTGCTAGTAACATTCGCTTTACCAGTATCGTCTACCTTAATATGTTTGTGAACGCATTCGAACGCACTGTTTCGTACAAATCATATGATATTTCTGCACGATTTTTTTTTCACAAAACGTACGGGTTTAGTGAAAAAAAATCGTGCAGAAATATGGATATGGGTATATGCAACCACACGCTTGAGGTAACGGACAGTCTAATAAGATTTGTATGAAAAATATTTAGAAACAAAATTAAAAAAAAAACATGTACAATCAGTCATTTCAGAGACCAACATCAAAACTCTAAGCCAAATATCACATTCAAAAATATATTTAATAAAAAAGAAATATACACCATTAATTTATATTACAGTTTAAATAGCCTATTTCGTGCTTATTTAGTTAGAGAAAGGTATTTATCGTGTTTTTGACAATGTGGTTAATTATAATCGTTATATGGCAATACAAAGTTTAAAAAACGAAGACCATAGATAATTAATAAATATCGCGATTTTCACCAACTGGATAATATTTAACGATAAAATAAAATTCTTTCAACCGATTCTATCGCACTTTTTATTGCATTATCAGTATGGTCGAACTAGTATAGTTCAAATTCCGTGAATTGAAGGAAGCCGCCATTTTATCTTCAATAATGTCAAATAGTTTGACAGTGACAGCCGTAGTTCCTAATTTCGCCATTTAACGAAACCGTTGGTGCATCTATATGACCATAGTTAAACATTTTGTCAAGTACTTGGCTGAAATTCCAATAAAAATATAGAATAACGAATAAAACATTTATTCAATCTGCAAAACCCCTTTTAACTTTGGATTCTAATCGCATTGTTTTAAAGTCTAAAATTAAATTGATTTCTTAGCAGTGTAGTGGTATACAGTGGTTGCTTTAGCAGCATTAAGGCCCTGATCTATATTTTTTATGGAATTACAGCCAATTGATTAAATTTTAGAATCTAACAAGTATACGAACTATCACATAATTTAGATTATATAGAAGCACTCAATATTTCTACTCATTGTACTTGGCAATACTACTCTTAACTTCAAAACACACATTTAAAATTTTTATATCGTTACCCTTCCATATTAAGATGTTTCTGATTTAGTAACATACTTTGAAAAAAAAAATACACATATGGCCGTCTTGTATCTGTAAAATGGATTCATAGAATTCTATGGATATTTGTTACTCAATCACGCAACGGCTGAACGGATATTACTGAAATTTGGTATGGCTATCCCCATACCCATCCCCATTTTGGTTAAGAATAACACATCTTTTTTTATCGCTGGTATAATCTCTCTATATATCGACATTCTTGATTCGATAGGCTTACTATAGATAGTTTCGAGCCTGCAATCTACCAATGGTATCTTATTTTCAACGTGCGGTAACCCCCTCGGATACCACCCCGCCAGACTTGTGTGGTTTTGTCGGACTCGGACCGAATAAAACCGCACGGCCACCTCAGGCCATCAGTCATGGGTGAGGTAGCCCTTGGCATAGCCCTCGCGCACCCCAAGTGACCCAGGGCCATAGAAGACCCTCTCGGGAGAGGGACTACGGCACCCCTAACTTTTCCAAAATAAAAAATCGATGGTAGGTATGTCTGACATCACAACATCTCATTAATGTTTAAATTTTCAATTCCATAAATCAAAAATTTTCAAAGTATGCATACTTTTCAGAAACAGTACATAGAATTACAATAATTCTAAAAGCACGGGATGGTATACATTCATAAATCGCGCTATTTTTTTTGAAATAAAGTATTACCATACTTTATGAGTGAACTAAATAGTGTTGCAATAACTAGTATCGATATAATTAATCGATAGTCGACTAAAAGTGATATCGATACTAAGAGTAATTTGAAATATTATTAACTTTTTATTCTATACTAGCTAGACGCGAGACAAATAATGTCCACAAAGGATGCTAAATGCTGATGCAGTATCTATATTTAAAACTGACCAGTCAAAAAAACTCACGGTTTTCTCAAAGGGTTATAATAACGATTCAATGTGTGTAGCAAGTGCTACCAAATGCCAGCGATCAACAGTATTAACAGGCTACTGGAGTATATGATATCAATGTTAGATTCTAATGACGATAGCTTATTGGTTAGTACTTTTTTTATACCACTTAGGTGGCAGACAAGCGCACGGCCCACCTGATGGAAAGTGGTTACCGTGGCCTATGGGCGTGTGTAACATCAGAGAAGCCACACTCGTGCTGCCAACCCTGTAAGCACTGTTAAATATTTAATTTTTCAACACACTTTACTTTTGCTTAGCTTCTAAGAATCCAAGCGTGATGTGAAATGGTCTATACTTTCTCCAACTAGACGACTATCAAATGCAATAAAATATTTCCAGATTTCACTTGAACCTTCAGAGTGCGTTATCAACAAACAAATTCTTAAGCTTTAATATGAGTTTACTACCGCCTATATCCATTCGAATTTACCTGTGATATGCAATCCTATGTAAGTATAGGACCGATTAATTCAACTCAAACACAATCGATCCCAACTATTCATACATTAATACTAAATAATCGATACATACAAATATACTCTTAATATATCGATATCACGGCGTTCTATCGACACAACACTAGTCTATTCACTCCTTTGTCTCTGACTATAGTCTATGGGTAGAAGATAGTGGTGATACTTTCTCTCTGTTTTTCTTTTCTGAAGCGTTTGAACCGGTGTGTAGGGAACCGGACCAGTCGCCGAGTTGGGAGACGGGTCGGTAGAACTTGCTTGAAGTTCGATTGAAGACCGGTAGAAGTTCGTTGGCTTCGTTTGAGAGAGCCTGTGGAGGAATTGTTGTTTTATTTATTTATTGTAATTTTGATTTTTATAAAGATAAGTATCATAGCTGCGTTTTAACTCGTTTTACGGAGCGATTCAACGCCTAGTATCCAAATTTATCTAGGCGTTGAATCGCTCCGTAAAACGAGTGTTCAGCGCGTAATGAACATTCTGCTAATATCGCGCAAAAGGGTACTTTCTGAACGTACCCCCGTACTTTTTTTTTTTAGGTCTTGTCTGCCACTTAGGTGGCAGACAAGCCCCCGGCCCACCTGATGGAAAGTGGTTACCGTGGCCTATGGACGTTTGTAACACCAAAGGAGTCACAGTCGCGCTGCCAACCCTGTAAGTACAGAGTTTCTGTGCCGTCAGTGTAGAAGACAAAGCAGGACAAGCCTTTAGTCTTCCCACTGACAGCACAAATTCAGTGAGCTCTGGCTACCCTACTCACCGCTGGGAACACAACACGAAGTTATTATAACCGCGGTATTCTGTAGGGCGGAGGTGCTTCCCCAGTCGGACTGCTCAATTGGGCGGAAATACCGCCGTGTCCTACCTCCTAATATTTATTACAATTAAACTTTCGTGTTTCATGATATAGGAGTACAATAAGGTTGAATGTGACCACGGTCGGTGTAACCTGGTCGAAACGTGACGCAAACCAAAGGTATGTATGTACCTATACAATGATCCCGTTAATTCCCGTTAATATTATTGTAATAAGGTTCCAGTTTCTTCAGAAGTCTCCACCAGAACTTGTGAACAATTCCAAAAATGGCGCTCTTGTCATTCATCCTTTTACAGTTTCTCCTTTGCGCGTTTTGATCAAATCAAATCAAATCATATTTATTGTAAATCATAGGTACAGAAGATGTTCTCATAATAATTAGTTCAGCTATGTTTCACCATTTGGGTATACAATATTAAGTAGATTATTAATTTTATCAAATTATTAGATTATTAATTAAATTGACAATTTAGTTATCACATAAAATTAAATAAAAAATCAATAAATTATCATGCACCAGCACCACATTCATTTTCATTTTGTCATTATAGGTATATACCTATTAATTACAGTGAGTTATCCTCCAAAAAGCTTATCACAGTAACGTTGAGTCCCTAATGCGATACGGAATCTTGTTCTGGGGTAACTGTAAGGACAAAGATAGAGTTTTCAAGGCTCAGAAAAGGTGTATTAGATCAATTTGTAAATTAAAACAGACTGACAGCTGTAAACCATATTTCAGTAAATTGAAAGTATTAACTATGCCCTGTTTATATATATACGAAGTAGTTAACTTTGTGAAGACTAATTCGAATTTATTTTCTAATTATAATGGTGAGCGACACAAGCACAAAATTTGCTGTCCACAGCACAGAACGACTTTGTTCGGTAATAGTATCTTTGGTATGGTGTCCAAAGTTTATAACAAATTGCCAAAACAATTACTGGAAATTCCAAGCCTTAAGCTTTTTAAGTCTAAACTAAAACGACTACTAATTGAAAAAGCGTATTACAGTGTCAGTGAGTATTTATGTGATGAAATTGTTTTGACATAACGATATTTAATTGTGTATTTTTATTTTATTATAATGTAATTTAATTGACATCTTACAATTTTGACAATATTATTTCTTGTTTGGACTTATTGTATTACTTTAATTAACATTCTTTAAGTTTAATTTAATTTATTGACAATGAATTTATTGTGTTGGTTAAAATAGAATGGTGTATTATTTAGTGTAAAATGTCGATTTCTCTTACTATATTTAGATTTCTTAATAGCAGTTTGATATTTATTATCTCAATTGTATGTATTTAAATTTAATGATATTTGCATGCCTTAGGGTGGAAAATGGAGAAACTTTATTATTATATTTTGTCACAAATTGTACCTACCTATTTTCGCAAATAAATTATTATTATTATTATTATTAAAAAAAATTCATTAATGGTATAATAACATTTTTCAATTAATAATTTGCGAAGTTTTAATTTAAAATTGTCCATTTTAATTATATCTCTAATTTTTATTGGTATTTTATTATATATTCGTGGACCTAGGCAAAACACACTGTTATGTAATAATTCTGTTTTACTAGCTACTATGGACAATTTATCACAGTTTCGAGCCCTAGTTCGGAACTCAAACAATTCTATGTTAGATTTAATAAATATTGCAACTTCATAAAGATACGTGGAAGCACGGCATATCAAGAAACGTAGGCTTCAGTCACTCAATCAATCAATTCAATTAACAATCAACATATGCCTTTATGTCGCACTAATTATAGTCAACACTCGCCGTTGTACCGTATGTGTTCTGCTTGCAATAGCGTTTGTAACGAGATTGATATTTTTGGCTCATCTGTTTGCTCACTGAAGCATTACCTAAGGGATTATGCACAGTGACTGCTGCTTCTTTAATAATCCTCCTTCTTCAATAATTGTGCAATAATGTACCCCTAGCTTTATTAAAATATGCACTTGTTTGTGCATAAAAGTTAGTGCATGCAGATATTAAAAGTTTCCAATATCCGCTGATTATCCTAGGCATGTGTTTCTCCAAGGCGCCCGAACTTTTATGGTAATGTACTTACAAACCAATTTTGTTTTTTTATTTCTTTTAAATAGGAGATTACACATTACTCTGTCACATTTTACTTGCTCCATTCAAAAGTAAACAAATAATAAAAATACAACACACATATAATTATTTTATTTAATTATTACAATTGGCGTCTGTCCTTCTGGAAATGAACACTGCATCATTTCCAGAAGGACAGACACTAACCATCATTTAAGATTTCGCATGTTAAGCCACGCAATTATATAATGTGTGTCCAGTTTAGTGAACCGAAAAAAAAAACAAACCTATCACATTACACTGCTGAATATAAGCCTCTTTCAATATTGGGTGGATCTGGTCTACTGTTCCCACGCTGGCCAGACGGGTTGATACAGGGTTTTATTTCGAGTTTTCCTTCTCTCGCAGTGATATCGTCTGCATGTTTTTCCGTCACCACATGGAGCATTAAGTACTCACCTTTAAATATATGATAGCGTCTGTACCGTAACCCTCACAGGACATTAGCGTGAGGTCCCCGTGGAAGTACCGAGCGTACAACCTCGAGATGGGCAGGCCGTAGCCGTAACCTGAGGAACAAAAATTTATGATTAGTGCTTGAAATTGTTCATCTAAATTACTGTAAGACGGAGATAGCCGAAACTCCAAAAGCATGGATGTGTTATTTTTTTTTATACAACTTAGGTGGCTGACAAGCAGACGTCACACCTGATGGGAAGTGGTTACAGTGGCCTATGGACGTATGCTACACCAGGGCGAGTGTGACACTCGCGCTGCCGACCATGAAGAAACCTTCTGATGCGCCTCTTGAAGAATTATAGGTTATACCAAGTAATCATACAAGTTCTAAGGGTTCATTTTGTTCTTCTCAACCAATTGCGATGAAACATACAACAGATTTTAGGTGCTACCAAAACCTTTATAACAAAGAGTCGTGCGGTAAACAACACCAATGACAAACAAGTGATGTATCTACAAGAAAAAAGTAGTAACAGTAGCTTGTGGTTACTGTAGTATGAAGTGACGTCATATCTACTAGACAGTAGTATGAGGTGACGTCATATCTACTACACAGTAGCATGAGGTGACGTCATATCTACTAGACAGTAGTATGAAGTGACATCATATCTACTAGACAGTAGTATGAGGTGACGTCCTATCTACTAGACAGTAGTATGAGGTGATGTCGTGTCTACTAGACAGTAGTAGGTGGTGACGTCATATCTACAAAGACAGTAGTATGAAGTGACGTCATATCTACTAGACAGTAGTATGAGGTGACGTCCTATCTACTAGACAGTAGTATGAGTTAACGTCGTGTCTACTAGACAGCAGTAGGAAGTGACGTCATATCTACTAGACAGCAGTAGGAGGTGACGTCATATCTACAAAGACAGTAGTATGAAGTGACGTCGTATCTACTAGACAGTAGTATGAGATGACATCGTATCTAATAGACAGTAGTATGAAGTGATGTCGTATCTACTAGACAGTAGTATGAGGTGACGTCCTATCTACTAGACAGTAGTATGAGTTAACGTCGTGTCTACTAGACAGCAGTAGGAAGTGACGTCATATCTACTAGACAGCAGTAGGAGGTGACGTCATATCTACAAAGACAGTAGTATGAAGTGACGTCGTATCTACTAGACAGTAGTATGAGATGACATCGTATCTAATAGACAGTAGTATGAAGTGATGTCGTATCTACTAGACAGTAGTATGGGATGACATTGTATCTACTAGACAGTAGTATGAGGTGACGTCATATCTACTGGACAGTAGTATGAGGTGACGACATATCTACTGGACAGTAGTATGAGGTGACGTCGTATCTACAAGACGGTAGTATGAGGTGACGTCATATCTACAAGACAGTAGTATGAAGTGACGTCATATCTAATTTACAGTAGTATGAGGTGACGTCATATCTACAAGACAGTAGTATGTGCTGACGTCATATCTACAAGACAGTAGCACGTGGTGGCGTCATATTTACAAGATAACAGCACATGGTGACTCTATATCTACCAAGAATAGTGTGTCATATTTATAAGACAATAGCACGGTGTGACGTCATATATACAAGACATTATTACGTTGTGACGCCATATCTCACCGTGCAGCCTCACAGAAAGTGGTGACGTCATGAGCTTACCAGCAAGCGGGACGGTGTGCGAGTCTGACTTGGAGGGTTGGGGCGCCGTACTGTACATATACTTGAAGAGGAGGTCGGTCACGCTGCGAGGGATTCCACCACCTCGGTCAGACATCTGGAGAAGAGAAATTACATACATAAGATTAGTGGTTAAGGAGGCAGCCTTTCATGGCTCTTTTTCCAGTGGCTGTGGTACAATAATGGTTCAAAATTGGGTACAATTGTTTAATCCCCTTCCCCTTGTTAACAAAAGTAAGTAAAACTCTTAGCCTCCCCCCCCCCCCCCGCCATGCTTACGTAAACATTGGTACCTATTCATGTTTGTTTTCTTTGGGTAATGTATGCTATATTATGTGTGAAGATAAATAACTACTGCTAAAGTAATCAATTATCTAGACCCCCCATGCCCACCCCATCTCTCTTGATCTGGCCCTCCTTGGGTGAGGGGAACACGGAGTCCCCAACTCGTCGCAAAAAAACGGGGAAGCCTACACCTACACCGCGGTAGCCTAGTGGTATGGGTAATGGACTGCTGAGACGAGGTCTCGGGTTCAATCCCAAATTATACCATGGCACACACCAATGACTTTTCGATGCTTTTCGAAGTTATGTGTGTATTTATCGCAGGTCTATAAGTGCCTGGTTAATGGCAATAGGCTCGCCACCTATTACATTGGGACCTAAACATAAACTGGCGAAATGTGGGTGCTAGCACCTCTGCCTACCTTTTTGGGGATATAGGCGTGAGTTTACACGTTTTGCCACCCACATTTTGCCAGTTTATGTTTAAGTCCCAATGTAATAGGCGGCGAGCCTATTGCCATTAACCGGGCACTTATAAGCCTGCGATAAATACACACATAACTTCGAAAAGCATCGAAAAGTCATTGGTGTGTGCCATGGTAAACCTGGGATCGAACCCGAGACCTCATCTCAGCAGTCCATTACCCATACCACTAGGCTACCGCAGTTTTACACTATTAGAATCAAAATAATAATAAAGCATCTGAAATTCATCGTCAAAAATATATATACTCAATAATAGGAAATGCCCTCACTTTAACAGACACATCCTCCCGCCCCTGGATGACATTGACGGTGATGGGAGGGGGAGAGTCGTGGCTCTCCATGGTGGCTCGCATGGAGTTCTTGAACAGCTCGAACAGCATGTGATACAGATGAGACGGCACGTACACTATAGGCATGGAGCGCTCGCTCGGGACTGGGAAAGAGAAGGATTCTTATATAGATTCATTAATGTAACATTGATATCGCGATGCAGGATCATTCGTTACGAAATAGTTCGACTCTAGTTTCACTAGATGGCGTTGATTACAACTAATGTTGCCATATATACATATTCATGCCTGTCACATGTGTTCCTGACTTGAAGTCTACAGTATGAACAAATTTTAATGGCATTTAATGCAGCGTGTTTGATAAATTTTGTTTTAAAAATCCTCCAACGCACTCACAGATGCCGCCAGATTACGTGGGGTGACAACTGCCTGGCAATGGCTCCCCTACAGGCTTAACGTCGTTGAGGGTGACATGCAAGCCAATGCTCTCACTATCATGGACGCCCAAGATTGTGCTAAGTGATGGAGTACGATACGGAAAGCGGACGCTGAGGTCACCCGTGACTCACATGCAATCAAGAAAATAAGTTTCTATGAAGGTGATGAAACTCACCTCCATGCTGCAGCAGTTGTAGTTCTGGTGATGACAGATAATACCGGTCGCAGAGGAACCTTGCGTTCTCATAGGCGTCCTTCACTACGCCCACCACGTCACACGCCGGATCTATAGAACCAATATGTCGTCCACCATTTTCTATGCCGTTGACAGAAGCTTTCTTGGCACCTATCTGCTCGCCGAAGAGTATGGCTGGGAATAAGAGAGAGGATTTTTAACCACAGAGTCACATCATCAGTTTAAGAGTTCTTCGTGAGGTGTTCGTCTCGTAGTTCTCTTCTTTTTGGATTTACTTTATAGGCTTTTTATGGCGTAAGTGCCGTCTGCTGTTATTTTTTTCTAAAGCGTAAATCCCCTCCGCCATCCAATGAGGAGATTTAAGCAAGAACCGACTAAAAGCACACGCTGTCTCGCAACTTAAGACCGTAACATTGCTTAAAACTTCGACTCCTAGTCGGCTCGGCGCTGATGCGCTCGAAGATGGCTAACATAGCCGATCTTCGCGGTGAACTCTCGTGTACACTGAGGGCCTGATGGTAAGCTGAAGCCAAAGTCAAAAGAGGGTCACCATTACTTACATATACCATGTGACAATAGTGACACTCAGCTTTACGACCTCATCATATGCTTTTTCAAGCCCCGCTTAAAGCACCCGGGACTGTAGGAAGAAGGAAACACGTGAGCTAGTAATGAATTCCAGGCCTTAATGGTGAGCCTTAAAGAGTCACCGAACCGCTTGGTTCTTGATCGGATATTCTGCACCGTGTGCGGATGGCATCTAAGCTCTGCACGTGTTGTCTTGTGTAGGAAAGGGGAGGGTGGGACTAATTAGAAGAGCTCATCAGGACATTTATCATGGTACAGATGGTAAAATACTGCTTGACTCCTCAAGGAATCCGAAGGTACCTGTGGGTTTCTTCTCCTAATTGATTATGGATACTTACTGTGCTGGTTAATCAACATCCTGATGGATATTCGGCTCATATAGAACCTGTCCAGGAAGTACTGTATCGAGTTCTCTGTGCCAGGGTCCACCTCGTGGGACTCTTTCAGCTCGAGGACTCCCTGGGCCATGGTCTGGACGACATCTGCGTGGCGGTTTCGGATGTGGACTAGGCGCTCGCAGAACCTATGAAGTAAGGGAAATTTTATAATGTTGAACAGCTATTAAATGGAATTTTCTCCGCAGAATATGGACCAATAGCAGACTCCAGGGTGAACGGTAAAGTTCGCTATTCCACTTTTGCAATTTTTGGACGACGAAGACCTTTCGGTTGTATTACTAGCTCCCCACCTCTCCATGTGTGTATTAGAACATAGGCTACTTTTTATCCCAGGACTTGTGGACTATGGGAACAGTTGCAACTAAGAGGTAGGACACGACGGTATTCCGTCCCAATTGAGCAGTCCGACTGGGGAAGTACCTTCACCCTACAGAATACCACGGCTATAAAAACCTCGTGTTGTGTTCCCGGCGGAGAGTAGAGTAGCCAGAGCTCATTGGAGAGTTTTTGTACTGGGAAGACCAAAGGCTTGTCCTGATTTTGTGTGCTGCACTGAAACTGACGGCACAGAAAATCTCTGTTCTTACAGTGTCAGCAGCACGGGTGTGACTGCCCTGATGTTACACACGTTCATAGGTCACGGTAATCACATTCCATCAGATTTAAAAAAAAAAATTATGCCACTTAGTTGGCAGACAAGCACACGGGCCACCTGATGGGAAGCGGTTACCGTGGCCTATGGACGTATACATCACCAGGGGTGTCACACTCGCGCTGCCAACCATGAAGAAACCTTCTGATGATGCCCCTCTTGAAGAACCCCATATTGTAGGCGCTTGGGAAAACCGCAGCAGGGAGGTCATTCCACAGCTTGAGTGTGCGTGGGATGAAGTTTCTTTCATACCGCACAGTGCGCACCGTCAGAGTGCGCTTGTCTGCTACCTAAGTTGTATAAAAAAAACTACTACTCACTGACTCAACACAGGCGGCTCGGGGTCCCTCTGCTCAAATTGTATGATCTCCTCGAAGGATCTCTCGTACCACTGGTTCACCAGACCGACAGACGGCATCCGCAGCAAGTTCTCCGGTAATAGTGCTATCTCCTTCATAATGTTCGCTAGTCTGTAAGGAAAAGAGAGACGGATATTAATTTGGCGTTTTTGAAAGTATTTATAGCGCCTCACCACGTTCATCGGGGCATAAGTCAATTTCACCAGCTAATTCTCTAAGGTTCGGAAGGTCAGACTGATGACAGTGGCGCTGACAAGGGTCAAAATTAAGTTTAAAACTAAAACCCGACTACTTAAAAAATACTATTTAAAAAGTTTTAAACAAGAAAATATCAAGGATAGCCGTGGTCGTATGCCACATTTTCCTAGAACGTATATTGTTAGACTAAGTGGCATACGACCACGGCTATCCTAGCTATTTTCTTGTTTATAACTTTTTAAATAGCGATTTTTCAGTAGTTGGGTTTTAGTTTTGAACTTAATTTTTATTTTTATGTTTTTGGAGCAAGCTACACATATAATTAACACATATTTGTAATGTGCTAATTAAGCCTTTTCAGATGATACCAACCACGTTATATTTATCTAAGTTAATTTTTTAACATAGTACATTATGACCGCTAGAGGGTGCTACATAAGATTCAGCAATACGTCATATAGCCTATAACCAGCGGACGACCAAGACGCTTCCAATGATACCTCATTTGTCCAGTTCTAATTAGTAGTTCAGGAGCTATGAGGGAACAGATGAACCTACATACATACATACAAACATACATACGTACATAGCCTGTCAAAATCATAACGATCCTTTGGCTTCGCCGTAATCGAGTAAAAACAAACTAATAAAAGAAGGGGCAAGGGAGCGGGCTTCAGACCCCTTTTTTTTAACGTGCGCAAAATCCCCATGGATACCTCCCCACCGGAGCCGGTGGAAGAGGTTATGTCGGACTCGAACCGACTAAAACACACGCCGACTGTGGGTCGTTTTGGTTGCCGAAGGTGAGGTTGACAGGCATATCCCTCGCACCCCGGCCGACCCCGGGCCATCTCTCACGATCTGGCCCTCTTCTCGGGTGTGTGGGGACTACAGAGTCCCCAACTCGTCCCCAGAGGGCTTCAAACCCCAAGGATCAAAGAAGAAGAAGATATTTTTACTGTTTGAGGCGAAGTGCACCTTTCTCTTAGCCTTTCCCCAACTCAGTTGGGGGTCACCTTTCCAGTGTAACTGTGATGCGGCTAAACTTCTATACGTACAGTGAAGCGACTGCCATCTGACCTCCACTACCCATTGGCGATTTCGAAGTTCTGTACAAGACTAGTTGGACTTTTTACGGCTCCAACTACCGTACCCTAACGACTGCAACAGATGTTCGTATTATTTTTACAAAGTAAATTAATTATGTCTTGACATCAAAATATTGAATAGACATTAAAATCTAAAATGAAATTATAAACTGACATCACCTACATTATTTCTATTCTATCTTAATGTTGTTCTTATTAATATTATTGACATTGTTAATTGAAATTGAAGGAATTTTGAAATGACTATTTGTAACGAACGAATGAGTTTTGAACGATAACACATTTACTGATTTAGCTATTAGAATTGCATGCCTATTATGGTGGTATATGACGAAACTATGTACCTACTGGATATAACACCTTTATGTAACCCATATTTGTAATGAATGAATGAATGAATGAATAAATAAATAAATAAATAAATAAATAAATAAATAAATAAATAAATAAATAAATAAATAAATAAACATGACAACAGGGACCGACGGCTTAACATGCTCTCCGAAGAAGCACGGCAATACCCAGACTAATATAAATAGATGTATTCGTGCATATTTGCATTGAGCGGGAATCGAGCCCGCACCACCTGAATAGCAGTCGAATGCATTACCACCACGCCACAGAGATCTTTAAAAAAATAAATAAACATTCCACAAAATTCCACACAACGTAATCTAGACCCATGGTAAGCATAGCTTGACTAGCTTGTGTTATGGAATATAGAATGCGGATAAACATACTTAGATACCACCAATGCAAATATATACATATTCATGCATACAAATATTTGCACTGAGCTGGAATCGAAGCCGAACGTCAATATAGTACGTCATTTATAAACTAGATATCTGTTTTCTAAACTTGTTGCTCTGGACACTATAGTATCCAGGACGTAAGACGCAGAAGCAGGCCGCGGCCGTGGCGCGCCTCCCCGTTTCCGGGGACGAGTTGGGAACTCTGTAGTCCCCACACCCGAGAAGAGGGCCAGATCGTGAGAGATGGCCCTGGGTCGGCCGGGCTGCGAGGGATATGCCTGTCAACCTCACCATCGGCAACCAAAACGACCCACAGGCGGCGTGCGTTTTAGTCGGTTCGAGTTCGACATAACCTCTTCCACCGGCTCCGGTGGGGAGGTATCCGTGGGGATTTTGTGCACGTAAAAAAAAAAAGGACGTAAGACGCCATTTTTTTTTGGATACCATGTTATCCACAGACGTTCAAGTGATTAACTACAGGATGTTGTATTTAAATTTTGAATGTGTGTAAAATATATTTTGATACCTACTGATATTGATTTTATTTGGAATACATACTTAAGTAAATTTAAGTATAAGCCTAAATTTTGACAATATATATTTCGTTTAAAATTTCTATTCTAATTAAAAATCCCACTACTTAAGTACCTAATTAAAATTAAAAAAAAATTCTAAATTGTTTTTCATTTTAGTTATAACGTTTAAGCCTAAGAATGGGGGACATTCTGGGAAAGCGACTTTTTGGGAAAGGGACATTATGGGCAGATGACATTTTGGTACTAGGGGACATTTTGGGAAGTCGACATTTTGAGCCACAACGAATTGTTGATGTGTTATGCCGAAGGAGGCGCTCCTTCGTAGCAGTCGAACTTTCTACCGCTACGCCACAGAGGCCGTTTAATTACTTGTCAGCCCGCTCATTTCAACCGTGGAGTATTGTTATAGCAGATTCGGTAGGTATACCTCAGTATAATAGGCTCAAATTTCTATCTCACATCCTCTCTCTCGGTCGCACACAATGCTAAACAATTAGCGATTCGGCTTAACACATCAACAATTAAATACAACATCCTGTTGTTAACGAGGACACGCATTGTTGTGCGCAGGAGTATAAATTGTTATCTTGCCATAACATGCTGTATATCAAGTTACTGAGATGAGATGGCTCCGTGGGGACCGAAGAGGGCCGTCTCATAAGAGACGAGCGATATGTCAAATTCAAATTCAAATTCATTTATTTACTAGAACATGGTGTATAGAGGTGTTATAATAACATAGTGTAGTTCGCTCATATTCTGCCATGTGATGGCGTGCAAAAAAGCAGTGTGCTTGTGATGCGCGGTCGGCGACGGTCGCGTCTCACTAATGCATAGCTTCGTAATTAATTAATAAAAATAATTAATTCGCGAAACGCGCCGCTCGGGCGCCGCTGCCCTACATCACCACGATGGCTACCAACAAGGCGATCATAGTGAACGAGTTACTGGCGTTCATCCAGAATGCAGTCGACACTATGGACGAGATCAGCATCCTGCAGATCTGCAAGTCCAATTTCAAGGAAGAGGAGGTCTGCAGCGGGAAGGCGCTGCTATACCAATCGGTTGGCAAAACTGCCCAGATGCCATCTCGCAGAAGGGATGGAGGGGAACGAAGTGTGCAGGACATCATCACCCTGCTGAAGGAAACCGACCCGGATGACGTGCCAGATTTCGTCGCAAGGGAGCTGCACAAGCTTCCGCCGGTGGGATTCGACCACGTAGATGTCACAAGACTTCTCAAGGACATCACGTTCTTGAAGTCCAGCCTTGCTGATGTGTTGGCAAAATTAGAGGCTTCTGATAAAACTATCAGTGGACTACAGGCGGAATTATTGCTACTCCGTAACAGTAATACAACTAGTACGTCACATAATGTAGCCTCTAATAATGTCAACGTACGACGAGGCGCGCAGAATGCGTCATTTTGCAGTTTCGAGTCAGCAAAATTTGATTCGCCTGAGTCGCCGATGGCCGAGGAGCGTGTCGCGAACACTATCGCGCGCCCCGCCGCCCCCGCTGCCCCTTCTTCACCCGTGAAGAGGCCGAATATCACGTTGCAAGTTCCTCATCCACGTGACTACGCAGCTGTTACGGCCAGCACCCCTACAGCCGTACCAACAAAGAGACGACAGTGTAGTGTCACTCAGTGCAACACTGCATCCGTCAAGGCGCCGGGGAAGGAGCCTTGTAATATGGAGGACTTCAAAGTTGTTGAGAAGAAGAAGAAGTCCTCCCGCAAGAACCAGTGTGGTACTGCAGCGAGGAGCATTGAGCTGCAGTTCCGCGCAGAGGTCCCTTCGACGATGGTCTACGTATCTCGTGTACATCACAGCGTGAAGATCGTAGACGTCGCGAACTATCTCCAAAAGAAAACCGGGATGGGCTTAAGGGTGGAGAAGCTGGACTCTCGTCACAACGTGAGCTTCAACTCTTTTGTGGTGCGAGTTCCAAACAGCCACACCGCTACCATCCTGCGTCCTGACTTTTGGCCGACGGGGGTGAAGTTTCGGCGCTTCCGAGGACGCCTGCCGACACGCGACACCCCGTCCCGTGACACGTCGACGTCATTACGTGTGTTTTAGGTTAAGATATATTATATGTATTTTTAGTTTTAAGGTATATATTTATGGGCCGTAGAATAAGTTTTTTAACATCCTGTAACTTTTCTATTATTGCCTGAAATAAATGATTTATTATTATTATTATTATTATAAAATTAGTACATTTGTCATTCAAATATTCATGTACGTCATAATAATTTTTATTTAATAACATTTCAAACAGTGTCCTTTTAAATAATCTTACAGGTAGTTCAGCAATGTTGTTCGGCAAATGATTATATATTTTTACACACATGCAATACACATTTTTCTTAAATAACTGTCTGTCTCAGATAATCTCACCTCCACCTGCGGCCCACATAGTCAGCGTGCGTTTTAGTCGGTTCTAGTCCGACATAACCTCCCCCAACGGCCCTGGTGGTGAGGGTATCCGTGGAGATTTTGCGCACATTTAAAATAAAGGGGGGTTGGTGGAATCCTAAGCGTCCCGTCGTAACTACGGTTCTAGGACCAAAGTAGTGTGAGAGGACGGAGAAAGAATACAAGTATCACCACCCCATCTCATCCCAAGGGTGTCGTAAGAGGCGACTAATGGAAAAGTATCATTTTCTGACATTTTTGACATTATAACATAAACATAAACTCACGCCTATATCCCCGAAGGGGTAGGCAGAGGTGCTAGCACCCACATTTCTCCAGTTTATGTTTAGGTCCCAATAGGGTGGCGAGCCTATTGCCATTAACCGGGCACTTATAAACCTGCGATAAATACACACATAACTTCGAAAAGCATCGAAAAGTCATTGGTGTGTGCCATGGTAAACCTGGGATCGAACCCGAGACCTCGTCTCAGCAATCCATTACCCATACCACTAGGCTACCGTGGTTGTTTGACATTACATTTTACCATTATATGATTGCTTACGCTTCAACATATCTGATGACAAGGACTTTGACCGGTTCCCTGTCAGCGCCGGCCTACGTACGCAGACGATATCACTGCGAGAGAAGGAAACCTCGAAACAAAACCCTGTACCAACCCGTCTGGCCCGCGTGGAAACAGTAGGCCAAAGACGACATTGGGAGAGACCTATGTCCAGCAGTGCACTGAGATAGGCTAATTGATTGAAATTGATTGACCACAGACTTCAATTTTATTGGGAATCCATTTTTTTGTGTCCCGGCAGTACCGGCGGACCACCCCATCTCTTCTCATGCGGTGTCGTCCCAAGGCGACTAAGGGATACGGCTGTTTAACATCAGACAGTTATATACAGCCCAGACTCGGCCTCAGATGCACGGCTTTAGTCAACAATAGTGCCCGGAAGACGGCAATAGACTCACCACCTATTATGTGGGACCCAAAACAATGGTGAAATGTAGGTGTTAATTCACTTCTGCTTAACCCTTCGGGAATGGAGGCGTGATTATATGCATATATGTATGTATGTACTTTGAATTTGAGTAGTTGGATCATTAGTCCAACAGTAGTGAGACCACGAGTCTGGTGGGGGTTTTTTTTTTTACGTGCGCAAAATCCCCACGAATACCTCCCCACCGGAGCCGGTGGAGGAGGTTGTGTCGGACTCGAACCGACTAAAACGCACGCCGCCTGTGGGTCGTTGTGGTTGCCGAAGGTGAGGTTGACAGGCATATCCCTCGCACCTCGGCCGACTCAGGGCCATCTCTAACGATCTGGACCTCTTCTCGGGGGTAGTCTGGTGGGGTAGAATTGTTAGGACTAAGGATAAAACATCGTCGCTGCTTACCCACGTAAAGCAAGGTCCTTGACTAGTACATAGGTGACGTGTCATAGGTATACAAACAACCAGTTACATAAAGTTATCGGCTGATTACGAAGTCACATATTGACACCAAAAGGCCTTGGTTTATACTAACAAATAACAATGAGCCATGTCGGTCATAGTGACGAGCGGAGCGGGGAGCGATTTTGATATACGATGTTTCATAAAATAATGAAAACCCAATAACCTAATCTCTATCTAAAGGTAGGAGATGGTATTTCCGTCCAATTGAGCAGTCCGGCTGGGGAAGCAGAATACCGCGGCCATAATAACCTTGTGTTTGTTCCCGGCGGTGAGTAGGGTAGCCAGAGCTCACTGGAGAGTTTTTGTGCTGTCAGTGGGAAGACCAAAAGCTTGTCCTGCTTTGTCTTTTACACTGACGGCACAGAAAGAAATCTTTGTATTCACAATTGTTAATCTAAGCCAAATTTTTTGGAAGAACTGTAATGTACAAATTAGTGCCCGCTTGACAGCAATATGGTCGTCCCCTGTTACGTGAGACAAAAATCATAGTTGTCGAAATGTGGATGTAAATATATCTCTACCTATCCCTTCTGGGATTTACAGGTGTCCAATGTCAAAATCAAAGTCAAAAATCATTTTTCTGCATAGACCATTAAATCGGCACTCACAAAACGTCAATATAAAAAGAAATATGAAAGACTAGCTTAGCAAACGGAATACCGGTCCGAAACCTGGCCCCGACCTGTGAAGACCCCGGCACGAAACACAGCGGGCATTTTTTTTTTTGGGACACATCTATTTTACTTATATAATAGTACTTATGTCTTGATTACACGCACCCAGTGGACTGGCGAGACAGTGCTTTCGGCCGAGTGCAGTGTCTTACCACTCCACTCGGTGCATGTCCACATTTCAGACAGCCTGTGTGGGGTGGCGGTAGTGAACGCGACTGCTACGCAGGTTCGATCCCCGCTCAGTGCAAATATTTGTATGCATGAATATGGGTATTTGCATTGGTCTGGGTGTTTCTATGTATAATATGTTTGTATATACAAAAAAAAATCAAGTATGTTTATCTGTATTCTAGATTCCATAACACAAGCTAGTTAAACTATGCTTACCATGGGTCTAGATAGCGTTGTGTAGATTGTTGTAGAATATTAAATAATAAAAATATAATAAATAATATTATTATTTATATATCGTTAAAGTAATTGATCCAACCAGCTAGATAATGTTATCCAACTTTAATTCGCTGCATGATCGCATATTACCACAGAATAAATAATTGACATTACAGAGGTAAGTACATTTAAAATGGTGATTTTAACCTAGTTCACGCTTCATCGCCCAATCACAAACAAGTATTTGATGTTATCTGGTATGCAAATTGTAGATTATGAATGGATGAATGAATTTCTTTATTTATAAGCAACAAAGGCTCAATATTTGTTAGTATTACTTATGTCTATGTTAGTAAAACTCCCCCCCCCCCTCCCCCCCCCGCTATGGTACAGCAATGATTTAGGTGGCGACTATCCAATCTTCTCGCGATCATGTTAGTATACAGATTAGTATTCGTGTTTTACTATTAGTTTCCTATATATATATATATATATGTGTATATATGTGTATATATATGTATATATATATATACGTGCGGGCTAGAAAACTTCCACGCGGTGCACGCTGGGCAACAGAAGCGGCTACTCCTCCCCTAAATTTAGGGGAGGAGTTGCGGCTCCTGGCCGATATTCTGCCGAAGTCAGAAAGACCTGAGAGAAGGAAAACTCGAGAACAAACCCGTTGCCAGCCCGTCTGACCAGCGTGGCAATAGTAGGCTAAACCCTACCAAATGAATAGGCGCCACAACAAAAGGCCCCCAGTTCCCGGCGGTCCCGCTATTCTCAGCCAAGGTAGCGGTTCGGGTAACGGCGGGACGGGGGGTGCGAAGAATCTCCGGGCTACGGGAGGCTACCGAAACCGGCGCCTACTACTGGCAACGTACAATTGCAGTACACTTCGTCTGGACGGGCACCTCGCGGAACTAGAGGTAGAACTAGGTCGCATAAATTGGCATATATTAGGGTTGTCCGAGATCCGAAGACAGGGGGAGGACACGACAACCACTGAGTCAGGCGACCTGTTCTACTTCAGAGAAGGAGAACAGCTCTCCCAGGGAGGTGTCGGTTTTCTGGTAAAAAAGGACCTCATTAGCAGCGTTGTTGAAACCGGTAGTGTGTCGAACAGGGTAGCGTACCTTATCGTAAAAATCACGAACAGTCGTTCGCTGAACGTGATACAGGTATATGCGCCGACCTCGCTTCACCCCGACGAAAGTGCCGAGGCCGTATATGAAGATATTGCTAAGGTAATGAATCACACCGCCAAGGTCACTTACGTTGTTATGGGGGACTTCAATGCCAAAGTGGGAATACAAGAACGCGGTGAGACGAAAATCGGACCTTATGGAGTGGAGTGCTGAAATCACAGGGGACAAATGCTAGTCAACTTCCTCGAGGCGCAGGGGCTCTTCTTAATGAATAGTTTCTTTAAGAAAAAACCCCACAGGAAGTGGACTTGGCAACGTCGGGACTCTGTGATAAGAAACGAGATAGACTTTTTGATAACGGACAGTAAGCACATATTTAGAGACGTCTCTGTGATCAACAAGTTTAAAACCGGAAGCGATCACAGACTTGTCCGAGGCTCTCTAAATATCAACATCAAGGCTGATTCCGAATGATACGGTCTACTCTCCGACCTACGCCACTCCAAGTCACTCTAGGGTCCGAAAAGTTCCAATTGGAACTTCAAAATCGTTTCGCAACACTGGAAACCACAAACGGCATTGACGAGAAAATCGACACAGTGGTCAAAACATTACAGGAAGTGTCTCGAAAGTTCTTTCCCGGGAAACGCAAACAGCGAGAGTCCAAGCTCTCTCCTGAGACTCTCGAACTTATGAGAAAGAGACGTGAGAAGTCATCCACACCGTCGTCTTCGTCAGATGAGAGAGCCTTAAACCGACAAATTAAAAAGCTGATTAGACGCGACCTCCGACGCTACAACACCCATATCGTCCAGGAGGCGATTGAGCGAAATAGGGGGTCGAAAGTGTTCGCTCAGCAGTTGGGGAGGCCCCATCTGACGAAACTTAAAACTGCGGATGGTAAAATGACTGCCTCAAGGTTCGAGATTCTCGATGAGATCGAATAGTTCTAAGGACAGCTATATGCATCACGGACGAGTAAACCTACGGGACACAGCGATGAAGACCACAGAGCCCCACTCACGCGCCATTACACCGAAGAGATACCCGATATCGAGCAGTGCGAGTTGGAGGTGGCTCTCAGACAACTGAAAAACAACAGGTGCCCAGGTGATGACGGAATTACTACTGAGCTCCGGAAAGCAGGCGGAACTCCAATCCTGAAAGAGCTAGCAAGTCTCTTTAATTCCGTCATCCTACAAGGTCTAACACCTAGGGCATGGAGCGGGAGTGCGGTGATACTGTTCTTCAAAAAAGGAGATAAGACCTTGCTGAAGAACTACAGGCCCATCTCACTCCTGAGTCATGTCTACAAGCTGTTCTCGAGAGTCGTCACAAATCGTCTTGCGGGTAAGCTCGACGAGTTCCAACCACCGGAGCAAGCCGGGTTTCGAAAAGGTTATAGCACCGTGGACCACATCCATAGGTCTTTGAACAGTGCGTCCTACCTGTTATGACTTACGGTGCCGAAACGTGGACACTTACAGTGGGGCTGGTCCATAGCTTAAAAGTCGCGCAGCGGGCTATGGAGCGAGCTATGCTTGGAGTTTCTCTGAAGGATAAAATTCGGAACGAGGTTATCCGACAGAGAACCAAAGTTACCAACATAGGCCACAGAATAAGCAAGTTAAAGTGGCAGTGGACTGGCCACGTTTGCCGAAGGACCGATGGCCGTTGGAGCAAACGAGTCCTAGAGTGGAGACCGCGAGAAGGTAAACGAAAGGTAGGACGCCCCCTAGCCAGGTGGACTGACGACCTGAAAAAGGTGGCTGGGACAGACTGGATGCGGAAGGCGGAGGATCGGAGAAAATGGCGCACATTGGGAGAGGCCTATGTTCAGCAGTGGACTGCAGTGGACTGATTGATTGAATAATTGACTTCTTGCGTCTTTACAAACTACCACCCTGCGGCGCCCACTGAATGTAGCAAGATTTTTAATGTTTTCAATGCGTCAAGATGTCATTTAGTTATTAAATCATTATGATATATGCAGAGCATTATACGGAATTGATTTCAACATGCAGTTGGATGGAGGCGGGAATGTGCATGCAGTGTTTTGAACGTATACGGAGATATTCAGTGTGCAAGAAAGATTTAAGAGTGAACCGACGCACTAATTCAGTTATACGGAACCAATCTCAATTCAATAGTAGATGGATGTAATTTAGTTATTATAATCATTATGATATACGCAGAGCATTATACGGAATTGATTTAAACGTACATTCGGATGGAGGCAGGAATGTGCATGCAGTGTTTAGTAGGTATACGCAGGTATTCAGTGTGCAAGAAAGATTGAAGAGTGAACGGACGCACAAATTCAGCTAGAAATATTTAATTTGAATATCACCATTTAACGTTTAAATGAAATTTGACGTCGACTACTGATATGATACTGATTAAAACATCTTACATACGCATTGAAAACATTAAAAATCTTGCTACATTCAGTGGGCGCCGCAGGGTGGTAGTTTGTAAAGACGCAAGAAGTCCTTCGCGATTTATATATATATATATATATATAGAATTTGGACCACCCCATCTCCTCCCATGTAGTAGTAGTAATAGTGCCCGTAAGACGGTAATAGGCTCACCCCCTATTACGTGAGACCGAATTCAATGATTAGTGAAATTCGGGTGTTAATTCACCTCTGCCTAACCGTCCGGGGATAAAGGCGTGATTATATGTATGTATGTAGGTATGTATGTATGTATATATAACAAAGTATTAGTCTACCGAAAAATTAATAGTATGCCCCGATATAGCGTTAAGCACCTCTTTACAAGAAGGCGGCCGCGAGACAAGGGTTGTAAGGTCACAATCAACCCTCTCTTGACAGTCAAAAAATAAACTCAGTAAGTTAATTAGATGCAATTTTAAAGTAATTATGCTTTAGCCGAAACAAAATCGTGAGTGGATACAGTAAGCATCGTGTGTCGTGAACGTAATCGAGATCGGGTTCGAGTTTGTAGTGACAGTGAAACTAGTAGTGCAGATAAGCGTAGTAAAAGAACTCGTAAGAGGGTAGAACGATATATTTACCTATCTACTTCTTAAAACTTTTTCTCTGTTCACCGCCAATACTCCAGTTCATCCGTGATCTTGGTGCTTGCAACAGCGCCGAATTTTTTTTATTTTTTTATACCGTTTAATTGGCAGACAAGCACACGGCCAACCGATGGGAAGCGGTTACCGTGGCCTATGGACGTATGCAACACCAGGGGTGTCACACTCGCGCTGCCGACCATGAAGAAACCTTCTGATGACCCTCTTGAAGAACCCTATATTGTAGGCGCTTGAGAAAACCGCAGCAGGGAGGTCATTCCACAGCTTGAGTGTGCGTGGGATGAAGTTTCTTTCATACCGCACTGTGCGCACCGTCTCAGGTCGCAATGTGTGAGGATGAATTCCCTGCATATGGCGAGAGGTGCGATGATAGAATATAGCTACGGGCATCATGTAAAACAATTCATCTGAGCACAAACCATTGTATAGGCGGTAGAGCACACACAGTGACGCAAAATCCCTCCTAAGGCGAAATGTCGGCAACTTAGTAGGTACAACACAACATGGTAAATATCCCGATTACTCTAATTCTAATTAGTATGCTATTGCCAACTATTCAAAGTCGATTAAGATAGGAAAAAGGAAAATCCCCAAAAGCTTTTGGTCTGTTAAAAAAACAATAAAAAAAAGTCAAAAATTGATTTTTCGTTAAAACTTTAAAGAAATAATACTGACATAGTGATTATTTTTCACATTAGATCGAGGTTTAATTAAGAAAAAAAAAGTATTATTACAAAAATTGGTTCTCTTTTAATGGGGAGGCACAGACAAAACTAATCTTAGATGGCGTCACCTCCGCTGGTGCTTGTATTAGAGTCTAGAATTCTATGTTCCTTACGTAAGCTTTGCTTGTCAATCTTGTCGTTGACATTTGCATTGAAAGTGATTGAAAGTATATATTTTTGTTTGATAATTTATCAATAAAATGTGCACCTGCATGACAGTGGAGAAGCTCTCTTCTATAATATCTTCTTTTAATGTTATTTTTAAACTTTCGCGGTGTGAATTCATAATTATACAAGATATCGGGACTTCTCGCGAATTATATCTTGGAACTTACTATTTCTGCCGGCGCTCAAAAATGTTCCCCACATACCTCTCTACGCTCGAAGACTAGTCAAGTCGTGACGGGTGCACACGGGTGCTGCAACGCATCCGAAACGTCGGCAGAAATAGTAAGTTCCATGATATAATTCGCGAGAAGTCCCGATACCTAGTATAATTATGAATTCACACCGCGAAAGTTTAAAAATAACATTAAAAGAAGATATTAGAGAAGAGAGCTTCCCTACATAAAAAATCATCAGGTTTGAAATGGTCCCCACATACTCCAGCAGACGAATTTAGTATCGAGTTTTTGATCACAGGGCTTCAATCTACAACATCCGCTTTTATTTATCAGTAAGGAAACGATGAGGTAGGTTGAGGAGGGTATTTCCGCCCAATTGAGCAGTCCGACTAGGGAAGTACCTCCGCCCTACAGTATACCGCTGTTATAATAACTCCGTGTTGTGTTCCCGGCGGTAAGTAGGGTAGCCAGAGCTCACTGGAGAGTTTTTGTGCTGTCAGTGGGATAACCAAAGGCTTGTCCTGCTTTGTCCTCTACACTGACGGCACAAAATCTCTGTTCTTACAGGGTCGGCAGCACGGATGTGACTCCACTGGTGTTACACACGTTCATAGGTCATGGTAACCACTTTCCATCAGGTGAGCCGTGTGCTGGTCTGCCACCTAAGTTGTATAAAAAAAAGATGAGGACCTTTCTTTTTACACTGAAATGCACTACACAGTTTCATTGTTTATTCCACTGAAGACTCTCTACTATATTTACTAACAATTTGTATGAATTTAGCAACACAATACCAGCGATAATTTTTTTTTACAGCAGGACAACCCTTTTGTCATCCCACTGACAGCACAAAAACTCTCCAGTGAGCTCTGGCTACCCTACTCACCGCCGGGAACACAACACGGAGTTATTATAACCGCGGTATTCTGTAGGGCGGAGGTACTTCCCCAGTCGGACTGCTCAATTGGGCGGAAATACCGCCGTGTCCTACCTCCTCAAAATAATGCGCCATCTATCGGGATAAATAAGTAGTGTATCTCCCCATTGTTTTTATACATGTTCGAAATTATTTTTGACGATTGTCTCTTATCCTAGATACCTACATAATATGTAAATTCGATCATTATCTAGTATCTATCCTAATCTGATATTATGATTACATACATACATACATATAATCACGCCTTTATCCCCGGAGGGTTAGGCAGAGGTGAATTAACACCCACATTTCACCAATCATTGAATTCAGTCCCACGTAATAGGGGGTGAGCCTATTGCCATTAACCGGGCACTTATAAACCTGCGATAAATACACACAGAACTTCGAAAACATCGAAAAGTCATTGGTGTGTGCCATGGTTAAACCTGGGATCGAACCCGAGACCTCGTCTCCGCAGTCCATTACCCATACCACTAGGCTACCGCGGTTATATGTATGTAGATAAGATTATTTACTTCTCAAATCGATATCAGCTCTTCGATTTGGTTAGATAATGGAATTAGGTTTCTAGGTTAAGAATTATATTGGTATTGTGTGAAGACGGAACTAGAAATTTTATCAATGATCACCAGCCTTCTTGTCTCTTGTTCTGATGGGCATATGTAGGTCCCAAAGGGTCTGAAGGTTAATAGTCCTATTAAAAATCTAACATGACATAACATAACATAAATAGTTTGAGTGTGCGTTGAGATGAAGTCCCTGCTACGGTCTTCCCATGCGCCTACAATATGGGGTTCTTCAAAAGGGGCATTAGGAGGTTTCTTCAGGGTCGGCAGCGCGAGTGTGACGCCCCTGGTGTTGCACAAGTCCATAGGCCACGGTAACCACTTCCCATCAGATGGGCCGTGTGCCCATATTCCTACAAATAAACTCATTTCATTTCATTTCATTTCATTTCTCTGCCACCTAAGTGGTATAAAAAAAAGAAGTTCTTTTCATACCGCACTGCGCGCACCGTTTCCAGGCGCAATGTGTAAGGACGAATTCCCTGCCTATGGCGAGCGGTGCGATGATAGAATGTAGCTGTGGGCATCATGTCAAACAATTCATCTGAGCACAAACCATTGTATAGGCACACAGCGAAATCATGATTTCATTTATGTTCATTTCCATGCTAGCGATTGCCGTCTCGTCTGTCTATCAGAAGATGTACTAGTTTGCAGGTGTGGTTGGTTTAGACTCCAAAGATCTTGGCAGGTGCCATAACGTTATGTAAGAAGATTAGGTAACATACCTGACTGGTAGCTCCTTCCTCAGGAACATGAAAGACTTTTTTTCGCACGCATTCAGACCTGTAAATAAAAAGAACAAATGTTAACCTCCTTCTGTAATTATGCAATGACAGGTGAAGTCTACAGAGTAATCGCAAACAGAGACAATAAGAATAAGAATAATAAAAATAAGAATCTTTATTTCCTAGAATATGGTTGGTGGGGTGATTAAGGATATAAAGGATATTCTGCCATTTGTGGCGTGCAAATATTAAATTTATATGTATAAATTTATGTTATCTACAGGGTAATACGGGAGCCCCGTAGTTCCCAGCGCGTCAGGCAGTATTTGAAAAATTCTATTTGCAATTAAAAAATACAAATCCCGACTTGCTGTCTAAAAGACCGAAACAAGCTTGACAGCTGGCTGTATCCTATTGGCAATCATAAGCCGGTATAAGACGGTACGCACTGTGCGGTATGAAATAAACTTCATCCCACGCACACTCAAGTTGTGGAATGAACTTCCTGCTGCAGTCTTCCCATGCGCCTACAATATGGGGTTCTTCAAAAGGGGCATTAGGAGGTTTCGTCAGGGTCGGCAGCGCGAGTGTGACGCTACTGGTGTTGCACGAGTCCATAGGCCACGGTAACCACTTCCCATCAGGTGGGCCGTGTACTTGTCTGCCACCTAAGTGGTATAAAAAAAAAGTAATTAGACAGCAGTCGGGTTAATTAGTAACTTTACTTCATTCAAATAGGTACTTAACTACAGGTAAACAATCTTGTAGCGACTGTTCATAAAAACACATAATAAACAAATAAACTAGGCTAACTAACTGACTAACTAGTGGGCAGATTTTGGTGTTTAGACTTTAAATGAGTTTCTAAACATCATCATCATCCTCCTGCCCTTATCCCAAGATTATTTGGGGTCGGCGCAACATGTTTTCCTTTTCCATTCATCTCTAGTTGCAGTCATTTCAACATTCACTCCCTTCTTAACCATGTCATCTTTCACAGAGTCCATCCACCGCATTTTGGGCCTCCCTCTCCCCTTGTAGCCATCCACTTCCATAGTTAGTACCTTCCTTACGACATTACTTTCATCCCTACGCATTACATGCCCGAACCAGGACAAACGATTTCCTCGTAGCTTTTCTATGATTGGTGCTACTCTCAAACTTCCTCTAATATATTAATTCCTAATCTTATCCATTCTTGTCACACCACACATCCATCTTAACATTCGCATCTCGGCTACATGCAACCGTCTTTCATCCGTCACCTTTACTGGCCAACTCTCCGATCCATACAGGACGGCAGGCCGGATCATGCTCTTATAAATTTTGCCCTTATTAAAAATTATTAATAAACAGAGTTTTAAAATAATATATTAAAAAGACACATCATGGAGTTTAAGTACATATAGTATAAGAATTATATCGAATACATTTGTTACAATACAATATGTCAAAACTACTAATCAAATAACCCGCCCCTAATCGCTCCCGGTGCAAAAGTGCCCATAACACTTGCTGCGTTGCCACGTTGGATGGCAATGGACAGCCTTTGGACCAGGAATGACCCGGACCGAGTGTCACCGGTCGCCTCGATGAGCCTCTGTCCGATTTCTTTAATAAGGCTTTTAGCTTCCTTGCCCCAACTCCCCAGAGTCTCCACCGCTATTGGCACGAACTGGTACAGCGGTTCCAAGTCGGCGTACTTAAGCCTCTTCCTTGAGCCGGCGTCTTCCGCAGCGGCCGACGCGGAGTGAATGGTGCGACTAAGGTGGCTGGCGGCTACCGTGCTGACACACGTTACGTCCCAAAGTAGACATTTGCCGTTCTTCCAGGGCACCAAAGTCAGTCCGTCCGGCCTCTTACCATCCGACCTGCTCAGGCCCGGAGGCTCAAGCACACAGGGGACGTTTGCGGATACAAGGGCCCTGCGGACGATATCGTTAAGAGCGTGGTGTCGCGGAAACCTCCCAGTGCACCGTCGGCAACTCATAGCGTGATGGCCATTTGCTTCCACCGTGGAACCGCAGGTGCATATGTGGGGTTCACACACCTTACAGCCCAGGCGGAAAGCCACCGCCACACGCAGAGAGTTGTCGTCAAGCAGGGTGCCTAGGTGAGGGGACGGCAATGCCTGTAACCACGCTCCAGATTCAGGCTGTGACACAGCCCGCAGTCTAGCCTTATCGGCCCCTGTCACCCCCTCTAATAATTGAACTTGGAGTCGCTTCACCCCCACATCATCCCACGCTCGCTGAAGATTCATTGGTTCAGGGATAGACGCGCCCGCATTGAGGGCCAACCAAGCTAACACAGCATCCGACATAAAAGGTATGATCACCCCGTCACCATTAGGATTCAATAAATTAGTAACGAGGCTACCAACCCCATGTGCCGACGCCAGAAAAGCTGGCAGACCGACATCCTGCGCGCAACGCACCCCAAGACCACCACATCGGATTGGTTGAGCCGCCTGACTCCACTGAGTACCATCTAGGGAAACGTTCAATACTGACTCCACCACCGATTTCAAGGCATCGTCGAAAGACGAAACTTCCTCGGGACAGAGCCAAGTGGGGGTGGTTCGCAGCAAGTATGTGATCTTCGGGAGAGCGAAGCACATGCGCAGTAAGATAATCGCAACATGCGCGGAAAGGCCTTTCAAACGTTCGTGAGCGACAAGGAGAAGCTGCTTTCGAGCAGTGATGGCCTCAGGAACGGCTGAGAGAAAAATTGGGGATCCTAAAAGGTGGAAGTCAGCCGAAGAAAGTTCCTTTAGGCCAGGGAAAAACGAATTAAATTGAACAAAGTGTGATCGAGCCTCCGAGCCGCAGGGGAAAAACTCGCACTTCGAGGGGTTCACCTCCAGACCTAGGTCTTTAAGACTAGGAACTAAGGTCTTCAGATCCTGCAGCACGTCTACTGGTTTGCCCCCGATTGTGCCATCGTCCAGGTACCATACGTTAAGGCTGGATTTGAGACCTCGGATCGCCTTATGAATGGCTAGGCTAAACACAAAATATTATATCTGTGATCACAGATAGTGTTGTAACCGTTACACCACTAGCCGGGCCAGTTTTAGGATGAACATTCTAAACACGTTGAGATTGAGACTCTGTGCCTCTGAGATCACATCAAGCCGTGGGCGTCGACGTATAGTATGCACCAGAGCCTCGTCTCATCAAAGATTAGTAGTATACCAGGTCGCATGAGAAGTTAACTTAAGTATTAGAGATCTACGAGGGGCCTTGTACAGGCTCCTATTCATTAATACACCGATAAACAACTTTCAAAGCCTCAAATATGTTTTACCATCGCACATAACCCAATATACGTCCATCATTCAATATCTATAACCAAATCAGAGTCTTATTACACACCCCATTATTTTCTAGTCAAAATCCAATAAACGCGGACCGGTTGATACTCAATTTTATAGCACAATGCCTGCTAATTTTCTGAGTAGACGGCTCAGAAAACCATTTGCAATAGAATTGAATGAGCTGTATGTAATATGATTGAGTATAATATAGCTATTTATCTATATAATAAAATGGTTTGTGTACGCTTCAAATACTCGCAAAAGTTCTGTTTCGGTTGAGCTAAAATTTTGACTCAATACCTAGGTACAGCTCGCTTACGCGAACGAGGACTCGGGGCCGCACACGGGGCGGGAGCGGCAGCGGGAGCGACGAAGGATCGCAAGCGATCGACAGCGTACGAAGGCAACTCGGGCGTCGGAGGTCGATGAGCGCAGGCCTGGGGGTGACTGGTGGAGCCGCCTGTCACCCTGGCAGAAGCAGGCCGCGGCGGCGGCGCGCCTGGTGCACCTCCCCGTTTTCCGGAGACGAGTTGGGGACTCTGTAGTCCCCACACACCCGAGGAGAGGGCCAGATCGTGAGAGATAGCCCTGGGTCGGCCGGGGTGCGAGGGATATGCCTGTCAACCTCACCTTCGGCAACCAAAACGACCCACAGGCGGCGTGCGTTTTAGTAGGTTCGAGTCCGACATAACCTCTTCCACCGGCTCCGATGGGGAGACATCCGTGGGGATTTTGCGCACGTAAAAAAAAAGGTACAACTCGCTTCAGATATGGGTTTTATCTACATTTCGCCGGTACATCTGGATCATACCTGGATTTATAACAGGATATACTGCCATGTTTGGGTGGGAATACATACGTAGCTTCGATAAAAATCATATCAGCCAAACCCAAAGGAGGGTAAGCGGACCCCGGGCTCTTAAGTGTCAACGCTAAGATCACGATAAAATGTGAATACTTCCAAACTTTGTTTACATACATTTGTACAATGTGAAGTGAAGCTAGTTTTAAAAACATTACATAACAAAAGCAATGACTGTTAATAATATTGTTATCCCTTTTGTACACGTGCGACCAAGATATGCGCAAACTCTATTTGTCTTCCTTTTCGTTTGCATAGATACTGACCAGTGTCAACGTACTTCGGACCTTTGCCCCGTTCGAATTATAAACATTGATGACCTTCGTGAGTATTTCGCGTGTCTAGTCCAATATGGCGGCGCAGTCGTAACTATTTTGGCGCCAAATACGAAAATTGGCAAAGAACTTCCAACTATTTGTTTCGTAATTATTCTAGTCAATATTAGTCATCGATTTTCTTAGTTTCGAGTAGTGAAGAGGGCATTATTGACAAGCCGTGAGGATAGATTCACAGATTTCATAGATAATTATTAGGTATACCCACTCTTCTCAAGGTCAAAAAGTAAGCGACCTACCTTGACGATGTTGCGGACCCAAATTTTGGACAATCTGTACGGTACTATGAAACGCTTAAGCTGTTTATTCCGCAATCGGGCCCGAAAACTTCACGTGACGTTTTATTCAGCAAACAGTAGGCAAGAAATCCGATGCCTTTGAAGACTAGGCAGGGAGTACATTCTCATACATTGCGCAAAAACACACAAGAACTTAATCCCACACACGCTCAAGTTGTGGAATGAACTCGCTGCTGTGGTTTTCTCAAGCGATTATAATATAGGATTCTTCAAGAAGGGCATTAGAAGGTTTTAAGGGTGGGCAGCACGAGTGTAACATCCCTAGTATTGCATACGTCCGTAGGCCACAGTAACTACTTTCCATCAGATGGGCTGTGTGATTGCTTGCCACCTAAGTGGTATAATAAAAGTATTGCAAAAGTATATACGATTTCCTTAATATTATTAGGGGAAAATTAGATTGTCGCACAATTTCGACTATGCATCAGGGGGGATGTGGCCTAAAAGCACGTGTCGGCACATACCACATTTCTATGGCACATACCCATATCTAGGGTTGCCAAAAATGTCAAAAGAATTAGATACAGGAGAATTCTATGTTTGGTACCACAAAACAGTAAATAATATGAGGAAGATTTCCGTTTTCTACCCAAGATTTTTTCCGGTTACAACCCTGAGGTTACGTAGTTTTCTACCCACGATAACAAATACAGTTAGTTTGTACGAGCGCGGTATTTAATTCTAATACTTTTATATTAACGTCTATTTCATATTATTGCAGCGTTTTAAGCAGCCCTATCCTCACCAGGTACACACGATCTTGTATAAATATTACAAATGTTATAAATATTTTTTATCTAGAACATGAGATACGTTAAAACAATATTTTTATTTCACAATCGTTATCTGCCGCTACCTGTAAGCGTACTATGACAGTTTTATCACATTATGAAATTAGAATAATAAAAATTTGCATTTATTACTCTCAGTACAGTCGTAATTCATCTATTTATTTTTAGTAATTTATTACCTGAGTATAATGACGGTTTCCGTTCTCAACCCACGAAACTCTACCCACTAGTAAAAAGAATAATATATTAATTCGTTTTCTACTACCTGCAAAAGTTCTTTACGTTCTCTACCCTGACGTATTGTGGCTACGTATTTGTTTATAATTCAAATCGATTAAGATATAGAACAAATTGAATCGGTTCAGGCGGGATTTGAACCCGCAGATTACGAAAGACGGATATATGTATGGAAGAATGTGGATGGTTTCGGGCGAAGGTTCTGTGGCTTAGTGGTCAGAGCGTTTCCCCTGTAAGGGAAAGACTGGGATCTTACTTTTTAGAACTCCGCCTGAACAGGTTCAAAGTTTTCTATATCTTAATCGATTTGAATAGTCGGCATACTAAATGCTTTAAAAATTTCATTCAAAATAGTTTATAATTATAATGTCGTAACTTGGTCGTAACCGCATTTGTTTACAATACATCTATTAACGTTGTAGGCCTTATCATATGTGAATATGGGACAGTACTAACAAAATCACATATATACGGGTTGTATCGGTGCATATGTACTGTCAGCATAGTATAAAGAGAGGAGAATATTTATTATATAATGCTAATAGTTACGTATCTGCGTATACGATAACCGCGGTAGACTAGTGGTATAGGTAATGGACTGCCGAGCTGAGGTCTCGGGTTCGATCCCGGGTTTTACCATGGCACACACCAATGCCTTTTCGATGCTTTTCGAAGTTATGTGTGTATTTATCGCAGGTTTATAAGTACCCGGTTAATGGTAATAGGCTCGCCACCTATTTCATTGGGACCTAAACATAAACTGACGAAATGTGGGTGCTAGCATCTCTGCCCACCCCCCAATAGGCGTGAGTTTATGTTATGTCATGTAATACGTATCTTTACAATTAAGTTGGCAAAGATCAAGTTGTACCACTTTCAAATTGCAATGATCCTCCAATTTTATAATTTATTTATTGTATCTGTACTGTTCCCGTCCATATTCCCACTATAGTAACTCCGTGACTCTCGAACACAAGGGGTTATGAGCCTGTCGGAGGTCGATGAACGACCTCCGCCCCTAATGAGCGCAGGCCTGGGGGTGACAGGTGGAGCCACCTATCACCCTGGCAGAAGCAGGCCGCGGCGGTGGCGATGCCGAAGTTTTAAGCACTGACATATAAATTGTAAGATCTATGTACACTTGGTAAGCAATAAATGAAAAAACAAAAAATCCCTGGTGTGTAGACTACGTCTATAGGCCACGGTAACCACTTTCTGCCAACTAGCTAACACCCAATTATTTCTCGACAGGCAGCGCATCCACCGAATGTTCTATCAAAAAAAAATCTAGACAATTACTCAGACGTTTCGCTAGAATGATTCAATTGAGAGAATTAACCAGACAAAAAATCTTGTTTGTGCCGACTGCGATTGTCTGAAGACAACTGATTCTGTTTATAAGCAAGCTTCTAGAATAACATTCTATTATCGTGAAAAATAATATAATCATTTATTTCTTTAATTCCGTCAATTATTCATAAATTAGATACAATATTATTCCAGAGCTCACTGAAGAATTTGTGCTGTCAGTGGGATGACTAAAGCCTTGTCCTGATTTGTCCTCTACACTGACGGCACAGAAACTCTGTGCTTACAGGTCCATAGGCCACGGTAACCAATTTCCATCAGGTGGGCCGTGCGCTTGTCTGCCACTTCAGACAATACAACTAAAATAACTATTTTGTATAACTTACACCTAAAAATAATTAAAAGACGTTGTGGAATTCCTCCGCATCGAATGCCTCTTGTAGTAGCATTCTCAGAAGACTGGCAGCATTGCCAATATATATTTTATTACCAAATATTTTAGAATTCAACGTTATGCCTATTAAAAAGGGCTTCGTACCCGTAAGACCTCAGAGTTTAGACCTCATAAAATGAGGGTCCTACGGGTGTTTTTGTGATAAGGGTTCAAACTATCACGTGCGGGTACACAGGCAGTTCGTTACACTAGAACGAATCAATTGAGATAATTAACCGGACAAAAAACTTGTTTGTGCCGGCCGTGACCGGATGTGGTCAGCTGATTGTTTGTGTACAAAACCTTCTGGAATAACATTTTATTATAGTGCAAAAATATTTTTTTGATTACATACATACACATAGGAATTAACACCCACATTTCACCTATAATTGTATTCGGGCCCACGTAATAGGGGGTGAGAATATTGCCATATTTCAGGCACTATTGTTGACTCGAGCCATGCATCTGAGGCTGAATCTGGGCTGTATATATCTGTCTGATGTTAAACAGCCCTATCCTTTAGTCGCATTGTACGACACCGCATGGGAAGAGATGGAGTGGCCCTAAGTCTACTCTGCCGGGAACCACGCGGCAAATTACCAATGTATCCAAAAGATTTTAAAGTGTTGCGTTATGCCTATTAAAAAAGGCTTAATTACCCGTACGAAGTCAAAGTTTGGACCTCATTTATATAGGGATCTTAAAATGAGGGGCGTACTGGTGTTGTAGTGATAGGGTCAATTTTTTTTTAAATTCTATTCTATAACATTCCACAACTCATACTAAGCATAGATTAACTAGCTTGTGTTATGGAATCTAGAATGAGGATAAACATACTTAGATTTATTTTTTATAAATACGTACATATTATACATAAAAATACCCAGACCAATGCCAATATGCATATTCATGCATACAAATTTTTGTACTGAGCGGGAATCGAACCCGCGCCGCCTGTGTAGCAGTCGAACGCTCTATCGTTACGCCACAGAGACACTGTCTTTGAGGCTTTCTTTCTTACCTGTACGACCTCAAAATTTGGACCTCATTAAAAAATGAGTCTTAAAATGTGGGTCGTACGGGTCCTACGGGTCCTTGTGACAGGGTACAAATTTTAAAGGTTTTCACTAGGATTAAATTAATCAATTGAGAGAATTAACCAAACTAATGCCGATCGTGACGCATAATGTAAGCTGATTCTGTTTGTGTTCATGGACTTCTAGAATACAGTAGAATGTTCCCTTAGTATGTCATTGATAAAATCTTTGACATAAAATAACATAAACTCACGTCTATATCCCCGAAGGTGTAGGCAGAGGTGCTAGCACCTACATTTCGCCAGTTTATGTTTAGGTCCCAATGCAATAGGTGGCGATCTATTGCCATTAACCGGGCACTTATAAACCTGCGATAAATACACACATAACTTCGAAAAGCATCGAAAAGTCTTTGGTGTGTGCCATGGTAAAACCTGGGATCGAACCCGAGACCTCGTCTCAGCAGTCCATTAGCCATACCACTAGGCTACCGCGGTTATTTTATGAGTAGCATATTTTACGAGTAATGTAAATGAATGATAGAGCTGAGGATATCATTGTAATAATTAGTAAACGACAGCCTCTGTGACCTGGCGGAGATCGAGGCCGTTACGCAGGAGGCTCGGGTTCGATCCCCGCTCAGTTTGTATGCATTGGTCTGGTCGTGCTTCGAAGAGCACCTTAAGCCGTCTGTCCCGGTTGCCATACCAATATCTATGGCAGTCATTACGGGAAGTTGGAGCCCTAAAAAGTCCAACAACCCACCACTCCCTCTTATCTCAAAGAACGATTCCAGTTCCTCCATGACACACATACGAGATGAATCATCCGAGAATTTGAGGCTGAGAAATCAACTGATTTTGTTGATAAGTCATTCTCTGTCAGGGCTGTGCGCTTATGGAACGCATTGCCATTGAGTATCAGACGAGCAAAAACATATTTAAAAGAATGATAAAGGACTACTACCTATCATTGTGAACACTGTGACAGCTCACAATTAATATGCTCATTATTTTCCCTTCTTATTAGTATGTACTATTTACTTCGTATATCTATTTATGTGCTAAAGTTGTATATTTATTTTACTTTATTTGAACTTCTCTCATATCTATCTTTCTTTTTGTTTTTTTTAATACACCTTGTTTCTAGTTTATTTGCTAACTACACCAAATTTTTTGCTTTATTACATTACTGTCCATCCCAAGGTTGCCTGGAAGAAATCGCTTCCAGCGATAAGGCCGCCCATTGTACATTAAACTGTATGCATGCTAACTACAAATTTTACTGTAATCTATTGGTGTACAATAAAGAATTATCTATCCATCTATCTATCTAGCTGCAATGCTTCGGTATCGTCTTTGGTTTGTGGAGGTCAGGTGGCGGTCACAGAAAATATTAAAGTTCAACCAAATCCGCTTTTTCCGTGAGTCCCGTCTTACGACACCCTTCGAATGAAATGGGGTCGTGATACTTGTATTCTTTCTCCATCACCACACGCAATCTCCACATCAATCGAAAAATCCCAAATCTTGTTTGGATCCAAAGTATGCACTTAGGAGTCTGGGTCCATTCTATTCGTCCTTCTCTAGAATAGTTTATCTTAAATGAAAATTTAAAGCTTTTAGTAAGTATATTAAATCGATTATGATAGAAAAAAAAATTAATCGGTCAAAGCGAGATTCGAACCCGCGATCTTTCCCTTACAGGGTGAACGCTCTGACCACTAAGCCACCGAACCTTCTCCTGAAGGACTAATCTAGTTCTAACATAGTTCGCTGAGTTTCTTGCTGGTATCTTCTCAGTAGAACTAACCTACCGAATCAGCGACAGAATCATTTTCCAATGGTCTATCTTTACATTATTCAATATTTTTATATTATTTCTTGACATACCTAATTGTAAAATTGTGACGTTCATATGTGCTTTTTGTGTGCCTATACTGAATAAATGAAATTGATTATTTGATTCTTTGAAACCATCCAAGTTTTTCTATCTACCGGGTGCCAATACCGGATAATGAAGTTTTTTTTTTATATAGGACACGCCAACTTGACCTCACCTCGCCTGATGGTAAGCTAAAGGCAAAGTCTCAGGAAAGAGAGTCCCGGGGCCTTTAAGCGGGGCGTGAAAAAGCATCTGATGAGGCCGCCAAGCTGATTGCCACCATTGTAACACTTAGTGTCTGTAATGGTGACCCTCTTTCCTGAGACTTTGCCTTTAGCTTACCATCAGGCGAGGTGAGGTCAAGTTGGCGTGTCCTATATAAAAATATATATATATATATATATACAAGAACTTTTTTATGCCTATCGCGACTGCATAATATCAGCTGAATCTGTTTGTGTACACAAGCTTCTGGAACAACATTCTGTTATCATGGTTTTTAACTTTTAAATATACAACTGCGTGTGGTAAACAAAATTCTTGTTTGATATTGTAAACATATGCCCATTCATGCATTCATTCAATACTCACAATCGTTCAGAAAGAAAGAAAGAAAGAAAGAAAAAAGAAAGAAAGAAAGAAAGAAGGAAGGAAAGAAAGAAAGAAAGAAAGAAGGAAAGAAAGAAAGAATGAAAGAAAGAAACATTTATTTAGTGCTAAGTGGTCACACATAATGGTTCACAGCTAATAAGACTAGTCTTTTTAGGTTACGTACCTCAAGAGGGAAAATCGGAACTCTTAGTTCCCGACAGAGTAAAATTTGGACTACCCCATCTCTTCCTATCCGGTGTCGTACAAGGCGACTAAGGGTTAGGGCTTTTTAATTTCAGACAGATATATAGGTACAGCCGAGATTCAGCCTCAGATGTACGGCTTGAGTCAACATACACCTGGCACGTGGTGACGTCACAGCACGCTAGCGCGTAGTGAAAATGTATGAGTGCAAGAGAATATCGCATTTATCTCGCGTTGCGTTTACACGTATACAGTGCGTAATATGATTGGTTTGAAATTTAATAAGGAATCTAAAAAGTTGTAAAACTTAGTTGTATTAATAAATGATCACAATATCAATGTTCTATCTTCAAAATTGTGTTACGTAAAAACCGTTTATGACATTTAATATGATTTTGACAGATCGAGACTGAATTTTGAATAGATTTTTTTTAGAAGTAATTAAAGCTTCAGGTTGGAACTTGGACTGTACCACCACCCTAAAGATCCTGGTGAGGCACCATATACCCCTAAATAACGTCCCTCTTCTGTATATATTTATAGTGTTATCAGCTCTCTCAGTGGGTAGGTATTGGAGATTGGATAAATCACGTAAAGACTTAAGAAAAACCGTCTTAAAATGTCTTCAATGACAAAAAGTGCCGTTGACGTTCGGCCAAGTACTACGCTGTGACGTAGGACTAGGGTGTCCATGTTTATTTGCTACATTCAACATCATTGTAACGATAGTCCCGGTAGCATTCAAAGTCGCTGGTCTACTCTTTCCTTTATTATTTTTTTACATTTTTACATTATTACTACTACTACTTGCGGGAATGATGATAACCAAAATCTTTCTTCTCCTCTTTGTGTTTCCTCTTTATTCATTAGAGATTGCCTTGTGCAATAAGGCCGCCATTTGTTATGCCACAAAACTGTACCAAATTTTGTCTTTCTGTATCCATTTTTTGTGTACATACAATAAAGAGATATATTATTACTATTATTATTATTATTTAATATTTTTATATTATTTCTTGACATACCTAACTGTAAAATTTCAACGTTCGTATGTGCTCTTTGTGTGTCTATACTGAACAAATGAAATTGATTCTTTGATTGATTGATTCTTTATACGACTTAGGTGACAGATAAGTAGACCTGATGGAAATTAGTTAACGTGGCTTATGGACATATACAATATCAGGGAGTCAGGAGCCTCTGACTTCTGACCAACTGAGATCAAGAGAAAAGTCTGCGCCAAAGCCTCGTCTGCAGCAGATGGAATCGGCTCACAGGTGACGTCGGTTTAGGCCAAAGATTTATGTGGTTCATATACCATCACTATTTCGATATTGCATGTAAATATTTTCATGCAGTAACACCAAAATATATTTTATCCCATTGAAATAAAACCTTTTTTTACTCGACTGCGCCAATGTGTTGCGCGCATATGCATGTATGTAGTTTATTTTAATCCCCTCTATAGACGTAGGGTACATACAATATCCGTGGGGATTTTGCGCACGTAAAAAAAAAAAAAAGAAAGTATAGTCTACTTCATTAATACCATGTGTACGTGTGCAACACCAGAGGGGTCACACCTATGTCCAGCAGTGGACTGCAATGGGTTAATTAATTGATTGATACTCGCGCAAACTGTCGATAAATGACAGTATCACATAGATTTTATCTTAATGTCTTCGCTTCACAAACATCTATATAAATCTTGTCCGTAAGTCGTAACAAATTTACACCCGCGCCAGTGACGTCACAGGAACAGACGCAAATTCGTCGGATCGTTAACTCCGCTATATTTTATAGTGATAATAGTACGGAAAGTTTCTGCAGAAATTGGCACCGGTGAAAATACCGGATTAGTAATTATTTGAATGGTATGCCAACCGTAATAACATTAAATGTTTAAGAATAATTATAAATAGTTATGCATAGTTAATTATGATATTAATAGTTATCTTACTATATTTATAATATTATAAAGAAGAACCATCTAAAGAGGATATTATAAAAAAAAAACCGCGGTAGCCTAGTGGTATGGGTAATGGACTGCTGAGATGAGGTCTCGGATTCGATACCAGGTTTTACCATGGCACACACCAATGACTTTTCGATGCTTTTCGAAGTTATGTGTGTATTTATCGCAGGTTTGTAAGTGCCCGGTTAATGACAATAGTTAATGATAATATCGCCATCTATTACATTGGGACCTAAACATAAACAAGTTGCAATATGTCATAAGGCTACAGTGTGAACGCAAATGTGTTTTATACTTGTTTCTTGCCGAAGTCTTCTAACGTCTGGGTCGCATTTCGAACCGGTGATCTATTTGCTAAACTAGTCTTCATATTTATTTTTTATATACAACTTAGGTGGCAGACAAGCACACGGCCCACCTGATGGAAAGTGGTTACCATGACCTTTTTTTGCCGTCAGTGTACAGGACAAGCCTTTGGTCATCCCATTGACAGCACAAAAACTCTCCAGTGAGCTCTGGCTACCCTACTCACCGCCGGGAACACAACACGAAGTTATTATAACCGCGGTATTCTGTAGGGCGGAGGTACTTCCCCAGTCGGACTGCTCAATTGGGCGGAAATACCGTCGTGTCCTACCTCCTCCATTATTTTTTCTATTGACGTTTTTTAAGTTCGGATTTATTGGTATATGCAGAATAAATGATTTTTGCCTTTTTTATTAGAAGGTTCCTATAGAGCCGGCAGCACGCCCCTGATGTTGCACACCAGCTCACGTAAATAGGCCACGGTAACCATTTTACAACAGTTGGGTACGTGTACTTGTCTGCTACCTAAGTAGTATGAAAAATACTGACGTTTTGAATACTGAGGAGTAAAAGTTTAGAGGTATGCCAATTAACGGAAAACCATGGCAGCCACTGCGGCTTGCAGGTGAGATGGGCTTGAACCGTAAATATCTTGGAGACAAACACCTGTGATTAAACCCCTCCCACCCCCAGGACTGTTATATCGGACCATCTTAAGTCTTCAGACGCTGGGGTGTAAGATTGCCTCCGACATATCCCAGCAAACCTGACTGATAAAGGGCCATCTCCAGTTTCGTGATGTGTAAGAATCATGGTGTTCCTAACTGTTCCTAACTTTCCATACTACCCCCGGCAAGGGGGGAGGCATCGCTCCCTCCCCGGTACTTGTTATTACCTTAGACTGTAGTCATCATTCTAATAACAACTCTAACCATTTGATGACGTCACAGAGGTGGGATGTCCCTCATTACTGTCGCTCAATAAAATCTAGAATAAACGGCATGTTGTTCTGTTCACCCCTATTACGTGAGGCCGAACAGGCGTGAATATAATAGTGTACGTATGTTGAACATGAAATCAAGAATGATGACGCCACAGCGCAGCGGATTTATTCGTTATTACTGTCGTACAATACATTCTAGAATAAACGATTTGCTGTTCAGTTGATCTAGAAAGTTCTAGCCGAATCAGCTGTCGCGTAGATACTTAACGGGTCGAGGTGAGGAGGCTATCACTCAGACCGTTTCTGTGCGACCGACGTCTGACCTCCCGATGTCGAGAGGAAAGCCTTCACTAAAGCCTCTACTATCGATCAACAGTAGGGTTACCATGTTATACAACTGCAGGATTTATTAATACTATTAATATACTTCTGCTTACCCCTTCGGGGAGTTTCAGTCGTGAGCATATGTATACACAGTATAAAAACACGAATGATGACGTCACAGAGGTGGGATTTATTAGCCATTACTGTCGTTCAATAAATTCTAAAAAAGAAAGATAGAAAGAAAGAAAGAAAGAAGAAAGAAAGAAAAAAAGAAAAAATAAAAAAAGAAAGAAAGAAAGAAAGAAAGAAAGAAAATGTATGTTTAATTCAACTTACTCCATAACGTTTGGCTAATTACAGTAATTATACTCGTATATACAACAAAACAAAACTAATTATAATTTTTGACCGCCATTTACTTCCCTGTCTCAGCCATAGCACAGAATAAACGATTTGCTGTTCAGTTGATCCAGAAAGTTCTAGCCATATCATCTGTTGCAAAGTTACGTAACAAGTCGAGGTAGTGAGGTTATCACTCAGACAGTTTATGAGTGACTGCCGTCTGATTCGACGCCGACAGAGAGAGGGCGCCAGTGTCACCAATGTAACATGAAATATTTTTTAGGAGGTAGGATACGACGGTATTTCTGTCCAATTGAGCAGTCCGACTCCACGAAGTACCTCCACTCTATAGAATAACGCGGTCATAATAAACTTGTGTTGTGTTCACGGCGGTCAGTAGGGTAGCCAGAGCTCATTGGAGAGATTTGTACTGTCAGTGGGAAGATCAAAATCTTGCCCTGCTTTGTCTTTTACACTGACGGCTCAGAAACTCTCTGTGCTTACAGGGTTGGCAGCGCGAGTGTGACTCCCTTGGTTTTGCACACGTCCATAGGCCACGGTAATCACTTTCCATCAAGTGGGCCGTGCGCTTGTCTGGCACCTAAGTAGTATAAATAATAATAATAGTGACCCTCTTTTCTGAGACTGCCTTCAGCATACGCCTTACTTACGTGTACTATTTAAAAAGCAACTCTAAATAGCTGATGATGTCACACTGTCAGAGGTGGGATGTCACTCATTGATTGTCGTCAATAACGTTGATCTAGAAAGTTCTAGACCATTCTAGACGCGCGCGATTCTGTCGCGAAGTTATGTAAAGTTGCATTTAGACCAAACCAACTTAGAACCAGAGCTAAGAAATCACTTCTAGCGATAAGGCCGCCCATTGTACATTAAACTGTATACATGCTACCTACAAGTTCTACTGTAATCTATTGGTGTACAATAAAGAATTATCTATCTATCTATCTATATATCTAAATAAAACCTGACAACTAAAAAGGATTAAACAAGAAAACATCTAGAATAGCCGTGATCGTATGCCACTTTTCACTACAATGTATTGTTTTGTTAGACTAAGTGGCATACGACCACGGCTATCCTAGATATTTTCTTGCTTAATACTTTCTCAGTAGTCGGGGTTTAGTTTTAAACTATTTTTTTTTATTTATATTATTTTGAAGCAAGAAATAGTTATAATTTAAACATATTTGAAATCTACCTACTTATTAAGCACTTTCAGTTGATACCAATGACGAAATATTTATCCCAATTTTTTTTTTATACCACTAATGTGGCAGACAAGCACACGGCCCATCTGATGGAAAGCGGTTACCGTGACCTATGAACGTGTGTAACACCAGTGAATTACATCCGTGCTGACGACCCTGTAAGAACAGAGATTTTATGTGCCCTCAGTGCAGAACACAAAATCAGGACAAGCCTTTGGTCTTCCCACTGACTGCACAAAAACTCTCCAGTGAGCTCTGGCTATCCTACTCACCACCGGGAACACAACACGAGGTTATTATAGCCGTGGTATTTATTTATTTTTATTTATTTATTTATTCTCTCATCTACATTTATTTTTACAGGTTACCCTAATACAACAGAGTAGGCAATTTAATTACATCTTTACTTATAGCATATAATTGTTAAAGCGGTATCTGTGAATTCCCTCAGAGAGCAACTAAACAGGTCAATATTTATTGAAATGACGTTGAGTGTCCGGAGGGCTCGGGTAAGCGGCGCCTCCCTCAGCAGGTTGGTGCGCGCGCTCGGTACTTGCAGCAGTTGTGGCCTCCGGCGCCTCCCCACGTATCCGTCTGGGACGCATAGCTTGATACTCTCGAGTATGGCCGGATTTTGGATTTTGGATGGTATTCTGTAAAGTGGAGGTACTTCCCCAGTGGGACTGCTCAATTCGGACGGGATTTATCATAAAACTTCATGACCGCTAGAGGGCGCTACATTAGATTCAGTGTCACGTTATATAGCCTAAAACCAGCGGGCACAGCATACCTACCTATACCTACATGTTAATTGCTGTTATTTTTAAGCTGTTATGTTTTTTTTTTACTTGTTGTTTTGTTGGGCGGTAGCCTAGTGATATGGGTGATGGAATGCTGAGACGAGGTCTCGGGTTCGATCCCAGGTTTTACCATGAGACACACCAATGACTTTTCGAAGTTATGTGTGTATTTATCGCAGGTTTATAAGTGCCCGGTGAATGGCAATAGGCTCGCCTCCTATTACATTGGAACCTAAACATAAACTGGCGAAATGTGTGTGATAGCACCTCTGCCTACCCCTTCAGGGATATAAGCGTAAGTTTATTTTATGTTATGTTATGAATAATAACTAGTGCGATTTATTTTCGTTCGAACTAGCTTTAAAAATCACTGATTCTGAATCGCGCTATGAAAGTTCTCACACTGCAGTGTAAGATATACAGCAGCATAATGCAGAAGCAAATAGATGTGGTATATTGAAGAGTAATACTGTACTAAAAAGATGTTCAGAATTTAGTCTCGATCTACTCTCAATCTGCCATATGACCCGACCGCTATCCAACAGATTGTAACAAGTTTGATATAAGGCGGTACTCAATTACCAATCGTAAACCGAAAGAAAATTGGTACCGCCTACTATCAAACTGGTTCCGATCTGTTAGACAGCGGTCGGGATTTTATTTATTTTTATTATGATATAGGCGTTATGGGTTTTCTTTCCGATAGTGGATTTCTTTTTATGTGTAGTGTAAGTGTGTACGTGTGTGTATAATAATTGGTTCTTTCTTTTTATGTGTAGTGTAAGTGTGTGCGTGTGTGTATAATAAACGGTTCTTTCTTTTTATGTGTAGTGTAAGTGAGTGGGTGTGTGTATAATAAACGGTTCTTTCTTTTTATGTGTAGTGTAAGTGTGTGCGTGTGTGTATAATAAACGGTTCTTTCTTTTTATGTGTAGTGTAAGTGTGTGCGTGTGTGTATAATAAACGGTTCTTTCTTTTTTTATTTCATACATAGCCTATCAAAATCCTCCTTTTGCTTCGACGTATTCGGGTAACAAGAACATTCTTTCTTAATATTTTAGTGTAAACGAAACCTTGTTTAAAGAAGAACAACGAACGAATGTTCTGTCACTGATTACATTAAAAGAATTTATCGTAGAGGAGATAGAATGAACACTCACTCGTTTGGTCTAAATACACCTTAACAAGGCGAGGTGAGGAGGTTATCACTCAGACCGTTTATGTGAATATTAAATGATAAAACGAGGATATAATACTGGTATTCATTATGTTAGTCTTTGATTACCTCATGTCATGCTGTACACATATATCAATTGGTTTATTGTAGTCCACTGCTGGATATATTAGGTCTCTTAACGTCTATTAATTTCTTAACGTATTAGGTCTCTTTACGGGGAAACGTAGCGTAGGACGCCCAACGGCCAGGTGGAAGGACGACCTCATGAAGGTCGCCGGGAAGCGTTGGATGCGGGCTGCTTTAGATCGATCATTCTGGAAGTCTGTGGGAGAGGCCTATGTTCAGCAGTGGACTACGTGTGGCTGACATGATGAATATTTTTGAGGAGGTAGGACACGGCGGTATATCCGCCCAATTGAGCAGTCCGACTGGGGAAGTACCTCCGCCCTACAGAATACCGCGGTTATAATAACTTCGTGTTGTGTTCCCGGCGGTGAGTAGGGTAGCCAGAGCTCACTGGAGAGTTTTTGTGCTGTCAGTGGGATGACCATAGGCTTGTCCTGCTTTGTCCTCTACACTGACGGCACAGTTCAACATCTCTGTTCTTACAGGGTCGGCAGCACGGATGTGACTACACTGGTGTTACACATGTTCATAGGTCATGGTAATCACTTTCCATCAGGTGGGCCGTGTGCTTGTCTGCCACCTAACTTGTATAAAAAAAAATAAAAAATAAATATGAAATTGTCGAAATTTTCTTACAGATTCATGTGTTCGTGATTCCTGTAATTTAATAGCTATTTCCATGATTGCCACGTTGTATGGCAATGCTTTCTAACCTAAAAAGAGGCCAGCCTTCTGGTCACGTGAAGCGTCAACCATCGAGCTTCGCAATCTCACGAAAGAGGTTGCGGGCGCTCGGAACCCGTGACCCTACGTAAGTTAAACATACATACATACATAAGTATAATCACGCTTTTATCCCCGGAAGGTTAGGCAGAGGTGATTTAACACCAATATTTCATCAATTATTAAATTCGGTTCCACGTAATAGGGGGTGAGCTTATTGCCGTCTTCCGGGCACTATTGTTGATGGCACGAGCCATACATCTGAGGCTGAGTCTGGACTGTATATATCTGTCTAATGTTAAACAGCCCTATCCCTTAGTCGCCTTGTACGACACCGTATGGGCAGAGATAGGGTGATCCAAATTCAGTCGCCTGTCACTCTAGCAGAAGCAGGTCGAGACGGCGGCGTGATTCTCCGCCTTTTTCTGGGAAAAGATGGGGACGCCGTTGTCCCACACCCTATGGGGCCTTCTATAGCCCTGGGTCAGTCGGGGTGCGCGAGGAATATGCCAGAGGCTACCTTACCCTCGGCATCAGATGGCCCAAGACGACCGTGCGGTTTTAGTCGGTTCGAGCCCGACATAACCACCCCGCTGGCCATGGCGGGGGGTATCCGAAGTGGATTTCCGCACGATAAAAAAAAGGGTGATCCAAATTCTACTCTGCCGAGAACCACGCGGCATAAAAGTTAAAATATACGCATTTTTTTTTTACATACTTTTCTTAAAAGAGTCTCACAATTGTTATTTTATAACTTAACTACACAAATAAAAGAACGTGTTAGTGACACAATGTGTTAATAAAACTGAAGGCAGACCCGAGGTGTACAATTACACACTGAAACACAACACCGGTGTGTAGCAGACTGTGGTCAGATTGCGAGATTGTATTGTTGCGCATGCGCATAATACTGGTATAACTAACATTGACACTTGTAATGAAGGGCAAACTTCTTGGAGGAGAAAGAGGTAGAACACGACGGTATTTCCGTCCAATTGAGCAGTCCGATTAGGGAAGTACCTCCGCCCTAAAGAATACCGCGGCCATAATAACCTCGGCGGTGAGTAGGGTATTCAGAGCTCACAGGAGAGTTTTTGTGCTGTCAGTGAGGAGAACAAAAGCTTATCCTGCTTTGTCTTTTACACTGACGGCACAAAAACTCTCTGTTCTTTCTGGGTCGGCAGCACGAGTGTTACTCCCCTGGTTCATAGGTCACGGTATCCACTTTCAATCACGTGGACCGTGGGTTTCTCTGCCACCTAAATTGTAAAAAAAAAAAATATACATGCATCTGCGTCAGTGAAGCCTCGCGCCATTTAAAGCCGATGTAAATAGCTTCAAAGCGATAAGATGGCCGATAGTGCTACTACATTTTTTATTATTCTCTTAAATAGCGTTAAAGAATGTTTATGTAGTGTAATAAATGTCGTATTGTATTGATGAATTAACTGATTACCTGTAGATAATTGAAAAGTGCAGGAAAAGGCAAAGTGCAGTAAAATCCAATGTTTAAGTTACCTACATAACATAAACTCACGCCTATATCCCCGAATGGGTAGGCAGAGGTGCTAGCACCCACATTTCGCCAGTTTATGTTTAGGTCCCAAAGGTGGTGAGCCTATTGCCATTAACAAGGCACTTATAAACCTGCGATAAATACACATAACTTCGAAAAGCATCGATAAGTCATTGGTGTGTGAGACAGATTTTTTTTTTTTTATACCACTTAGTTGGCAGACAAGCACACGGCCCACCTGATGAGAAGCAGTTACCGTGGCCTATGGACGTATGCAACACCAGGGGTGTCACACTCGCGCTGCCGACCATGAGGAAACCTTCTGATGCCCCTCTTGAAGAACCCCATATTGTAGGCGCTTGGGCAAACCGCAGCAGGGAGGTCATTCCACAGCTTGAGTGTGCGTGGGATGAAGTTTCTTTCATACCGCACAGTGCGCACCGTCTCAGGTCGCAATGTGTGGAGATGAATTCCCTGCCTATGGCGAGAGGTGCGATGATAGAATGTAGCTACTGGCATCATGTCAAGCAATTCATCTGAGCACAAACCATTGTATAGGCGGTAGAACACACACAGTGAGGCAAAATCCCTCCTAAGGCTAAGATACAGAGGGATACAGTCCAGATTCCGCCTCCGATGCATGGCTCAAGTCAACAATAGGACCCGAAATACGGCAATAGGCCCGTCTGCCTAACCCTACAGGGAAAAAGGCGTGATTATATATATGCATAAATGGTTTGTAATGAATACTATAGAAGAAAATAAAATATATTCTATTAATGGAACAAAACCATTTACAATTATATAATAGTAAATGGATTACTATTTCGGCGGAGGCTGTGAGGGCCGCGGATTGCCGGAGGTGAGATTACCAGAGACATATCAATCGCACCCCGGCCGGCCCAGGACCGTCTCTTATGAGACGGCCCTCTTCGAGTGTGGGTACCACGGAGCCCCCATCGCATCCTCGGGAATGGGGAGGCGTGCATCGCACACCGCCGCCGCGGTCTACTTCTGTCTGGGTGACAGGCGGCTCATGAGGGACGGAGGTCGTTTTACGACCTCTGACGCCTGAGCCGACTCAGCTTGCGAGCAACGTGGTTTGCGATTCTACTTCACTCCCGCTTCGCCGTCTCCATCACGAGTATTCCTTGCTCGCAAGCATTACTTGCTCGCAGTTATTGCCACCCTATAAACTAAAGCTGTCATACATAACAATCCACTCTAACAATAGATAATATAAACTTTAAACACAGATAACCAAACCAATAAACTTCGATTGTACAACGATTTCGCGTAAAACATTGTCAACAATATGTTTGGTTGTTTACTGTGTGACGTTGTTTAATCAAACAGTGTACCTAATATTTACAATAACAAAACGCTTGGAACATAACATAACATAAACTCACGCCTATATCCCCGAAGGGATAGGCAGAAGTGCTAGCACCCACATTTCGTCCGTTTACGTTTAAGTCCCAAAGGTGGCGAGCCTATTGATATTAACCGGGCACTTATAAACCTGCGATAAATACACACATAACTTCGAAAAGTATCGAATGGTATACCATAGTAAAATTTTCTAGATTTTATCAACCCAATTTGGCCACACCCACAGAATGCCCTACACAGGCCCTAGTACAGGTGGAAGACATAATGGGCAAGAGAACAAATGCAGCATGGACTTAGATGGGCCCCAGAAGAGGGTACATGCGACTGATCAATATAGTTCGCCAAGAGACCAAAATGTAGCATGGGCCCCGCAGTCGCAGGGCGCTTGCAACTGGTCTATATAGCCCTATTTTCCTTATTGACGGTCAATTACGCAGGCGATCCTCTAAATTTTTCCAACATTTTTTTTTATACAACTTAGGTGGCAGACAAGCACACGGCCCACCTCATGGGAAGTAGTTACCGTGGCCTATGGACGTATGCAACACCGGGGACGTTACACTCGCGCTGCCAGCCATGAAGAAACCTTCTGATGCCCTCTTTAAAGAACCCCATACTGTAGGTGCTTGGGAAAACCGCAGCAGGGAGGTCATTCCACAGCTTGAGTGTGCGTGGGATGAAGTTTCTTTCATACTGGACAGTGCGCACCGTCTCAGTACGCAATGTGTGTGGATGAATTCCCTGCCTATGGCGAGAGGTGCGATGATAGAATTTAGCTGTGGGAATGTAAGATTTTGTTTATTTGAAGTCGGTCTTCGCCTTAAATACCTATCAACATTATCACCAGTTCCTCACCATTTATTTTATGATAACATAACATGAAAATTAAGCAAACAATAGATAGTAACATACATACAATAATAATTACAGAGTAAACACACTTCGATTAATGTACAACAATTTTGCGTTGACTAAACGTTATCAATACTTTGAGTGTGTTTACTATGATTATAATACATATATATAATCACGCCTTTATTGAGCTGTGAATTAACTTGACCCCGGAAGAGGGCGATAGGCTCACCCCCTATTAAGTGGGACCGAATTCAATGATTGATGAAATGTGGGTGTTCATTACCAGTTCACGTGTTTTCTTCTTCCTACAGTCCCGGGTCCTTTAAGCGGGGCGTGAAAAAGCATATGATGAGGCCGTCAAGCTGAGTGTTACCATTGTCACACGGTATGTGTAAGTAATGGTGACCCTCTTTTCTGAGACTTTGCCTTCAGCTTACCATCAGGCAAGGCGAAGTCTAATTGACGTGTACTATATATTAAAAAAAACGATTATGATTGCAAAAACATTGAATTTGATTCATCGCCGTAAGACGGATATATTATAGGAAGATTTGGATAATTTCAGGCAAGGTTCCGATGGCTCAGTGGTCAGAGCATTCCCCCTGTAAAGGAAAGATCAAGGGTTCGGATCCCGCCTGAACTAATTCAATTTTTTTTTCCTATCTTAAATGATAAAAGTATAATATAATGACAAGTATGTATGTTTATTGACAGCCTCTGTGGCGTGGTGGTAGTGAATGCGACTGCTACGCAGGAGGCCCGGGTTCGATCCCCGCTCAGTGCAAATATTTGTATGCATGACTATGGGTATTTGCATTGGTCTGGGTGTTTCTATATATAATATGTATGTATTTGCAAAAAAAAAGTATTTAAGTATGTTTATCCGTATTCTAGATTCCATAACACAAGCTAGTAAAACTATGCTTACCATGGGTCTAGATAGCGTTGTGTAGAATGTTGTAGAATATATTATTTTTGTATGTAACGAATAAACTCAAAAAGTACTGGACCGATTTTAATAATTATTTTTTCATTAGAAAGCTACATTCTTCGTGAGTAACATTTTATCTCGATATTCCCATGGGATCAGGATTTACGCGGGTGAAACCGCGGCGCGGTGCTATTTATTTATTTATTTATTTATCACAAAACAATTTTTACATTGTGTCGGATTGGAAAATATAATATAATTTCAAAGTATTGAGTATTTACACATACATTATGAACAATACAATATAAATTAAAATAAGCTATTCTATGAGCTCAACAAATTATTCATCAATCAAATTGGCCCATCAGCATTAAAACATAATAATCCTAATAAATTAATCAGTCAACAGTTTATAATAATTCAATAAGCATAATAATCCAATTATATTATTCAATTAAATATTTCATCATCCAATAAATAATAATCCAATAATTAGTCATCTTTATCATTCCAATAAATTAGTCCATTCAGAGGTCGGCACTTCTAACAAAAAAAAAAATAATAAAAATAAAAGAAAATATAACGGAAACTAAATATTACATTCCAATAAATAATAATCCACTAAAATAGTCATCTTAATTATTCAATAAACAATAATTCAATAAATAAGTCACTACAGAGGACAGCACTTCAAACAAAAACAAAACAAAATATAACGGAATCTAAATATACAGAGAAAGATCAGCTTTTATTTTTATTTCACTTGTGTCGAATCCAAATATCCTCTATCGAGTAATAACAACCCTCTATCAAAAAAACCCTCAGTTTCGCCTCAAAGTCACTTTTATAAAGTGAGATTTTTATCTCTGATGGGAGTTTATTGAACATTTTTATCGACATGTATTCCGTGCCATGCTTGAAAATATCCAACCGTGGAGTGGTTCTTATTTGGAAGTCCTTCCGCCTTGTACTTTCTCTAACTACTCTTTCATTTTCTGTTTCGTACTCGTGTATATACTTTTTGAAGTATGTTAGTAGTACGAGTACGTACAGACTGGGAACAGTCAATATCCCAAGCTCCTTGAAGTGTTCCCTACAGGACTCTTGTTGCCTGATACGCACGATTGTGCGAATGGCTCTTTTTTGAATGATGAAGGCCTTCTGAATGTTGTATTCATAGCTGGCCCCCCATAGCAGAATGCTGTACCTTAGCCTAGACTCCACCAGCGCATAGTACACTGTCTTCAGCTGCACAGTGTCAACATCATTTCGTAGGCTTCTGAGCACATAACAGGCCGAGCTAATGGCGTCTTCCACTCTAGCAACTTCATGTTTCCAGTTTAAGTCGCTATCCACATGAACGCCAAGAAACTTAGTGACTTCCACTGTTTTAATTTGGCTACCATTTAGGCTGCAATTGAGCTGATCACTGCCTATTGCTGATGATCTGAAGAGCATGGTATTTGTTTTTGCTGGATTTACCTGCAGTCCGTTTACGGTGAACCAGGCATTTAGCACTTTCAGCGCTTCGTTCACATGCTCGCTTAGACTGTCCATGTTGTCAGCTGAGACTATGGCGTTAGTATCATCCGCAAACAGTACCAACTTGGTGTGATTGTTTAAATTATTCTCCACATGATACACAAGATCATTGACAAAAATTATGAAGAATATCGGACCCAATATGGACCCCTGCGGCACACCCCTGGCACAACAGAACATTTTAGACTTGTAAGCTTGCTCACAAACCTGTACCGTACTATCCTTGTTTTTATTGATAGAGCACTATGATAGACCCCTAACCTCCACAAAAAATTTCCGATTTTCCAAGTAAGAGTTCAAAAGTTGCATGGATTTATCACGTATGCCGTAGTAATCGAGTTTGTTTAACAATAACTCATGGTTCACCGTATCAAAGGCAGAACTTAGGTCCAGAAACAGTCCAGCAACCTTCTGCTTTTTATTGAGCCTATTCCTAACATCACTAATTAAGGTGTCTATGGCATCGCGGGTTCCAACTCCGAGCTGATAGCCGAATTGCTTTAAGTTTAATAACCTATTACCATTGAGGTGTCTCATTAATCTTACTTTGATAACCTTTTCGAAAATTTTTGAAACTGTTGGCAAAAGTGAAATGGGCCTATACATTTTGGGATCCTGTCTAGACCCTTTTTTATGGATGGGAATTATTCTGGCTATCTTAAATTGATCAGGAAAAATGCCTTCTTCCATACACTCATTGTAGAAGGTACTAAGAGATTCGCTAGTAGTAAATATGTTTGCATTCCGTACAACATTGTTCCAACGCTCCACATACCTAATCTTAGCAATAACAAAACGCTTTGTCTTACTAATTGCCTTCGTTTCGGTATTCACGTACTTTATGTTTGACTAACTGTCCAATAGCGTAATTAACTGGCAAGTTACTTAAATCACTTAAAAACGGTAATTGTATACAAACTTCTACGAAATAACTAGGTGTGACGTCATCTTCTGTTGTTTGTTTTACTCGGCTAATCTTTGAAATGGCTGGCCCGATTTTGACTGGTAGATATATGATGTTTTTAGTTATAACTTTGGGTACTTTTATTCCACTTAGGTGGCAGACAAGCACACGGTCCCCCTGATGGAACGTGGTTACCGTGGCCTATGGACGTGTGTAACACCAGAGAAGTCACACTCGCGTTGCCGACCCTATAAGCAAGTTTATGTGCCGTCGGTAAAGAGGACAAAGCAGGACAGGCCTTTAGTCATCCCACTGACAGCACAAATTCTCCGCTGAGCTCTGGCTACCCTACTCACCGCTGGGAACACAACACGAAGTTATTATAACCGCGGTATTCTGTAGGGCGGAGGTACTTTCCCAGTCGGACTGCTCAATCGGGCGGAAATACCGCCGTGTCCTACCTCCTTGGTTATGTACATTTCACATCCCCCTTCATTACTATATGCTTCTCTGCTACTCAAAGGTTTGCTGGGAGAGAACTCATTTTGAGTTAAGCTCGCCTTTGTACATTTTCTTTGAAATGTTATTATTTATGATCTCTGTACTGTGTGTGTGCAAATAAAGAATTAAATAATAAATAAATGACGAGAGTTGCTATAATTTAATATACTGCGTCAAGCGTGTTAGCTAAACTAATAAGAAAAGTACCAAGGACAGTATAGGCGACAAAAATAACTATATTTACCGCCGCGAGTGATTCTAAAAGTTGTTAACGCGTGTACTGACTGGATTGGCGTAATGTTACAAGGCGAGCATTCACGCAGTCAGTACGGAGAATTAGCCGGTCGTACATTACCCGGTTTTGGTTTGACACGTATTAGAAAAGTGCGCATATGCAACAGACGGTGCCTTTTTCTTCGTGCGTTTGAAGTCCCCGCAGAAACCTCCCAACACTTTACGAAAACGAATCTAATTGTAAGTTAATACTGAAGGTAAATCTGACCACACCCAAGAAGAGGGCCAGATCGAGAGAGATGGCCCTGGGTCGGCCGGGGTGCGAGGGATATGCCTGTTAACCTCATCTTCAACCAAAAACGACCCACAGGCGGCGTGCGTTTTGATCAGTTCGAGTCCGACATAACCTCTTCCACCGGCTCCAGTGGGGGGTAAATCTGACAATTAATATATAAATTCTAAAAATTTTCTTATGAATTGAAGTACTGTATTCCAGTTCCAATTAAGCAGTTCACCCTACAGAATACCACGGCTATATTAACCTCGTATTGTTTTCCCGGCGGTGAGTAAAGCCAGAGCTCACTGGAGAGTTTTTGTGCCGTCAGTGGGAAGACAAAAGGCTTGTCCTGATGTGTCTTGTGCACAGACGGCACAGAAACTCTGTTCTTACAGGGTCGGCAGCACGGGTGTGACTTCCCTGGTATTGCACATGTTCATAGGTCACGGCAACCCTTTTCACCAAGCAGTTACACACAACAAGGCGTTACCTCATCGGACCCCTAGGGCCGTTGCACATCCACGAAAATAGGGAATACCCAACTCAAACCAGTCGGTGCATACCTTAACGTTCACATGTCTTATGCGACAGTATTTTTGACGTTGTAAGCTAACAACCAAACACACAAAGAGCCTATTGTCACCAGGTGCTAATGTCGAGAATATGCTAAACAGAATTCTGTGAAGTCTAGTCTGTGACGTCACTTGTCATCAGCTGATTGTCATCACGATTTATCAAATGATCACGAGGTCAAATATTATTATACATGTTTTGATTTATGCGGGTAGAATAGTTTTTTTTTAAATCACTTAGGTGGTAGACAAGCGCACGGCCCACCTGATGGAAAGTGGTTACCGTGACCTATGGACGTGTGTAACACCAGAGAAGCCACACTCGCGCTGCCGACCCTGTAAGCACAGAGTCTATGTGACGTCAACAAGCCAATCTCACTTGAAAGGCGGTGTATCTTTTTTTTTTTTTTTTTGCGCCACGCGCGCCACCGCCGCGGCCTGCTTCTGCAAGGGTGACAGACGGCTTCACCTGTCACCCCCAGGCCGGCGCTCATGGGGGGCGGAGGTCGTTCATCGACCTCCGACGCCCGAGTTGCCTTCGTGCGCGGGCAGCTTGTCTAGCGATCCTTCGTCGCTCCCGCTGCCGCTCCCGCCCCGCCTCCTCCTTCACGAGCATTACTTGCTCGCAGAAGGAGGCGCCGGCCGCCCACGCATCCGCGCAGTGAACCATCGCCGCGAGCAAGGTGGAGAGCGTGAGAACCCTCACTCCCAGGGCCGCCACAAGCTCCCGCCTCGGCGTCTCCCACGCCGGACACTCGGTGAGCGTGTGCGGACCTGAGTCCTCGCTCGCGTCGCAGTGATGGCACTCGGACGTTGGCTCTTTCTGCATCCGACGCAGATACTTTCCGAAGCATCCGTGCTCGGTGATCATCTGCGTCAGACGGTACGAGAGGCTGCCGTGTGGCCTCTCTAGCCACTCCCCCAGGGCGGTGTATCTACTAATTAAAGAACAAGACCTATTTAACAAAAAAAAATGAAATGAAATAAACTCACGCCTATATCCCCGAAGGGGTAGGCAGAGGTGCTAGCACCCAACATTTCGCCAGTTTATGTTTAGGTCCCAATGTAATAGGTGGCGAGCCTATTATTATTTTTTTTTATATAGGACACGTCAATTGGACTTCGGCTTGCCTGATGGTAAGCTGAAGGCAAAGTCCCAGAAAAGAGGGTCACCATTACTTACACATACCGTGTAACAATGGTGACACTCAGCTTGACGGCCTCATCATATACTTTTTCACGCCCCGCTTAAAGGACCTGGGACGGTAGGAAGAAGGAAACACGTAAGCTGGTAATGAATTCCAGGTCTTAATGGTGCGACAGAGGAAAGAGTCTCCGAACCGCTTGGTTCTTGATCGTATGTTCTGCACCGTGTGCGGATGACATCTAAGACCTGCACGTGTTGTCCTGTGTAGGAAAGGGGAGGGTGGGACTAATTGGAAGAGTTCATCAGAACACTCCCCATGGTACAGACGGTAAAATACAGCCATGGACGCAACATCTCTACGCATCTGTACAGGTTCTAGTGTGTTCGTGACCTCGGGATTCCCAATGATGCGGACCGCACGTCACTGCAACCTGTCGAGAGCATCTAGTAAGTACTTTGCTGAACCATCCCAGAGATGCGAGCAGTATTCCACACAGGAGCGAATTTGTGTCTTGTATAACACCCACATGTCACCAATAATTGTTTTCGGTCCCACGTAATAGGTGAGACTATTGCCGTATTCCGGGCACTTATTGACTCGAGTCTTGCAACTGAGGCTGAGTCCAATGTGAAGTGTTTACTCTCTAGTAGTAAACAAAGATTGCGTGTCACAATATGATGCGATAAAATTCGATAACATTGTGAATATCGTACGATTAATACCGATAGATTGCCTTGAAACCGATATACGTCAATAATAACGACCTCACATTGAAGTGATAACACTCTTATATTAAAAAATAAACAATGGAGCTATTGTAGGTATTTAAACTATCATGGACACTCACATCAGTATCAAAATAATCGGGATATTTACCATGTTTCATTGATCGAGTGGTCGAGTTTGGAGTGAGAGTGAAACCAGTGGTAGTGCATATTCAAGAGGAGGTAGGACACGGCGGTATTTCCGCCCAATTGAGCACTCCGACTGGGGAAGTACCTCCGCCCTACAGAATACCGCAGCTTTAATAACTTCGTGTTGTGTTCCCAGCGTTGAGTACGGTAGCCAGAGCTCACTGGAGAATTTGTGCTGTCAGTGGGAAGACTAAAGGCTTGTCCTGCTTTGTCTTCTACACTGACGGCACAGGAACTCTGTACTTACAAGGTTGGCAGCGCGACTGTGACTCCTCTGGTGTTACAAACGTCCATAGGCCACGGTAACTACTTTCCATCAGGTGGGCCGTGTGTTTGTCTGCCACCTAAGTGGTATAAAAAACGCGTAGTAAAACAACTCGAAAGAGGGTAAATCGATATAATTACTCCTAGAAAAAACTTTTTCTCCGTTCACCGCCACTACTCCAGTTCCTCCGTGATCATGGTGCTTGCAACAGCGCCGAAATATCGGAAACTCAAAACAATGAAACATGGTAAATATCCCGATTATTTTGATACTGAATGGAGCTATTGAGACAACTCTATAGGTATTGATTAATACATACATACATACATACATATAATCATTCACCGGAGGGTTAGGCAGAGGTGAATTAACACCCACATTTCACCATCATTGTATTCGGTCCCACGTAATAGGGGGTGAGCCTATTGCAGTATTCCGGTCACTTTTGTTGCCTCGAGCCATGAATCTGAGGCTGAGTCTGGGCTGTATATATCTGTCTGATGTTAAACAGCCCTATCCCTTAGTCGCCTTGTACGACACCGCGTGGGAAGAGATGGGGTGGTTCCTGGTCCAAAGGCTGTCCATTGCCATCCAACGTGGCAACGCAGCAAGTGTTATGGGCACTTTTGCACCGGGAGCGATCAGGGGCGGGTTATTTGATTAGTACATGGACTAAGCATTGCTTGTTGCTTTAAGTTAATAAATAATATTATTATTTTATTGTTCATATCAAAACATATAACATTATTCTATTTCAATTGCAGATAAAAGGACAAAGACTTCGATATTTCAGACAACAATGTGTTTTTTTATAATAATAGCTATTGTAAATGTATGGGTAATGGACTGCTGAGACGAGGTCTCGGGTTCGATCCCAGGTTTTACCATAGCACACACCAATGACTTTTCGAAGTTATGTGCGTATTTATCGCAGGTTTATAAGTGCCCGGTTAATGGCAATAGGCTCGCCACCTATTACATTGGGACCAAAACGTAAACTGGTGAAATATGGGTGCTGGCACCTCTGCCTACCCGTTCGGGGATATATGTATAGGCGTGAGTTTATGTTAATGTTATGTTATAATAGTTTGAAACATACAGGTTGCCTGGAAGAATTGCGTAAAGCGAGAAACTCGCCCTTCGTACTGCTCTTGTCTTCTCAATTTCTGTATCATAAATATTGTAATTGGCGCACATTAAAGTATATAATAAGTTAAATAAAATTACACAATGCTTATCTTCATTACAACAGCCTTGTGTCCTGATTGCGTCCAAGGTTTCAGTCTTCACCTCGGAGATCGGGTCCGCTTTTACCCGAATGTGCCTACGAATCGATAATTATTGATAAATAAAAACCCGACTGCTGTCTAAAATATTGAAATAAGTTTGACAGCAGATGGTAACCATTAATTTTCTTTCGGTTTATAATAATTGGCTACTGGGTACTAACAGCCTGATATCAAACTTGTATTTTAGATAATTTAGTTCGATCTTTTAGACAGCAGTTGTTTGTTTAATAATTTATTTCATTTTCCGCTTCGCAAGACCTACCACGGTAGTCGGCCTGAGGGTGACAGGTGGAGCCGCCTCTCACCCTGGCAGAAGCAGGCCGCGGCGGCGGCGCGCCTCCCCGTTTTCCGGGAACGAGTTGGGGACTCTGTAGTCCCCACACACCCGAGGAGAGGGCCAGATCGTGAGAGATGGCTCTGGGTCGGCCGAGGTGCGAGGGATATGCCAGTCAACCTCACCTTCGGCAACCAAAGCGACCCACAGGCGGCGTGCGTTTTAGTCGGTTCGAGTCCGACATAACCTCCTCCAACGGCTCCGGTAGGGAGGTATCCGTGGGGATTTTGCGCACGTAAAAAATATAGAAAAAAACCTACCACGGTAGTACTACATGGGTACCGCCATGAATTTTTGGCTTCTAACAAGCGGTTTCGTTCGAGATGGCTCTTTCGGGTGTGGTAGCGGTAGTAAACGCGACTGCTACGCAGGAGTTGCGGGTTCAATTCCCGCTCAGTGCAAATATTTGTATGCAAGAATATGTATATATGCATTGGTCTGGGTGTTTCTATGTATAATATGTATGTATTTACAAAAACATCCGGCAAGGGGAGCGCTCGTGGCGCTATCACCCCGACCTGCTTCTGCAGGTGTGATAGACTCCTCCACTTGTATTTTAACCCTCGGAACTGGAGGACAGAGTTTGTTGAGCGACCTCAGACGTCTACGTAGCTGTCTACTCCGTCCAGAATATACGGGCGTAATATATGTGTAAACAAAACACCGATCGATTACACCTATAAGACCCCATCAGTAACCGTGTCACAGACAGCTTTGTGTTTGACAGCTGTCATTACTGTCAGTTGTCATGTCACAGATATCAAACTATGTTATGACAAGCATAATGCTGTCACCTTGGTATATAGTTTATGGTATTGTTTCTATATTTTTCAAATGATCTGATTACGTTCAAGAAATAAATCATAATTTGACGTAACTATAAATCCTCTTCTTCCTATAAGCAGCCTGTTGTAGTCCACTGCTGGACAAAGGCCTATCCCAATGTGTGCCATTGTACCCAATTCCACCGCCTTTAGCTTCCAGTCAGTCCCAGCTACCTTTTTAGTTTATACAACTTATGTGGCAGACCAGCATACGGCCCACCAGATGGCAAGTGGTTACCGTGACCTAGAAACGTGTGTATCACCAGTGGAGTCACACCCGTGCAGCCGACCCTGTAACAACAGAGATTTTTTGTGCCTTCAGAGACAGAAAATCTGGACAAGCCTTTGGTCTTCCCACTGACAGCACAAAAACTCTTCAGTAAACTCTGGTTATCCTGCTCACCGCCGGGAACACAACACGAAGTTATTATAGCCCGGGTATTCTGTAGGGTCGAGATACTTCCCCAGTCGGACTGCTCAATTGGGATCGAAATACCGTCGTGTCCTACCTCCTTAAAACCTTTTTTAGGTCAGTAGTCCATCATAGCTGGGGGTGTTCCACCTTCTATTTACCTTCTTGGTCTCTTCCCTATAGGACTCGTTTGCTCCAACGACCATCGGTCCATCGACAGATGTAGCCAGTCCAATGCCAGTTTAGCTTGCTGATTCTGCGTGCTATGTTGGTAATAGCGTCGGTAGCTTATTGGTTAAGGGGTCGGCTTTACGTTCGAGAGGTCCCGGGTTCGAACTCTGGCCATTACACCACCGACGTGAACCCACTCCTAACACAAGCAATTTAGCTTAGCTGGAGGGGTTAGAGAGAATATTAGTAATTTCGGTAATATACTTATTAGGAGAAAAAAAAAACGACGGGTTACACTCCGGGAGTGCCGGCAGAAGTGAAAACTTGAATATTAACGTTGTGCATATTTGATATTTTGGAATGGTTAGAGAATGATTTTGTACGAATTGCTTTCATTATCAGTATAAAAGTACTATTATTTATGTGGTGGAATACAATATTCATTTATTGCGCTATCGTACACAAACATGACAATTTATATTACATTAAAAATTTAACACTTCAGAACGATTACAATTATTTTACATTAAAAAGTTTATCACCGCCATCACACATGTGACAGTCGTGTGACATTCGCGCAAGCGCCCTGCGCCGCCTGTCCTCTCTCCATCCGCCTTACGAATTTTCGATCAGGTCACGTGTCCTGACGCGAGTTTAGAAATTTTTACCCATTCCAAAAAAGTACACAGCGCCGCTTAAGAAGTTTTCACTCCAACAAATTCTCGTTACACCAAAATTACAACCAAAATCCTCGTTATGAATTCTATCTTACAAACAGCTCAAATTTATCAAGTCAGTAATGAGAAAATGGACTCCATACTCCAAATGCAAGGACTGGAGCCAATCATGATTGGCGCTCGGATGATGATGAGAAAAGAGATATTCACAGTATTGGAGCGACTGCCGCCTGACCCAGACCTTGAGTGCAAAACTTGCACCTGCCCTTTTTTACACCACTTGAAAGGCAAATAAACACATAGATGGAAGTGGATACCGTGGCCTATAACACACTCATGATTACAACCCTGCAGGTACGTTCTACAGCACTTCTTGAGGAACCCCATATTGTAGTAATTTGGAAAAACCATAGAATAAACTCCCTGCTGCGGTTTTCTTAAAAACCTGCAACATGGGAATCTTCAAGAGGGGCATTGGAAGGTTTCTTCAGGTTATGTCGGCAGCACGAGCGTAACGCCCCTAGTGTCGCACACGTCCATAGGCCACGGTAACCACTTCCTATCAAGAGGCCGTCTGCTTGTCTGCCACCTAAGTGGTATAAACCATCAATTAGAAAGCGTACTTCCTTTTAAATTAGTTCATCGATTATAACTTCAGAACTTCAGATCGATACATTGTATCCTTACTAGTCCTTACTAATATTATAAATGTGAAAGTAACTCTGTCTGTCTGTCTGTCTGTTACGCTTTCACGCCTATACCACTGAACCGATTTTGCTGAAATTTGGTACAGGGGTAGATTAGATCTTGGGAAAGGACATAGGCTATGTTTTGTCGCTATAACCGACATCTACGCGGGCGGAGCCGCGGGCAAAAGCTAGTATTATATAAACTAGGTGCTAAGCCAGCCAAGGTCAAATAGCATGGTTCAAGAAAGTAGGTCGCAATTCATATTGTGTTGAGGAAACACGCTGTGAGTGATGATCAGTTAGTTTATTGATATTGAAGACACGTGGAGTTGCATGCACTTGCCGTGATAGCAGATAATGACGTCATCTTGTGTTTATAAATACGTACATATAATCACGCCTTTATCCCAGGAGGGTTAGGCAGAGGTGAATTAACACCCACATTTCACCAATCATTGAATTCGGTCCCACGTAATAGGAGGTAAGCCTATTGCCGTATTCCGGGCACTATTGTTGACTCGAGCCATGCATCTAAGGCTGAGTCTGGACTGCATATATCTGTCTGATGTTAAACAGCCCTATCCCTTCGTCGCCTTGTACGACACCGCATGGGAAGAGATGGGGTGGCCCAAATTCTACTCTGCCGGGAATTGTAGTCTCGAGAGACGACTTCGACTGTGCAAATCCAGTCCAGCAGTCGTGTCAAAACGGCCATCATAGCGTGCCGCAACTATGGTTTTCAAATATCCAGGTTTTAAATCTTGATTAAAAATTATGCAACATATAATTAGATATTTTATAAATAATAACTAGTGCGATTTATTTTCGTTCGCACTAATTTTAAAAAATCACTGATCCTGAATCGCGCTATGAAAGTTCTCACACAGCAGTGTAAGATGTACTGCAGTATAATGCAGAAGCAAATGGATGTTCAGAATTTTGGTGCTAAAAGAAGAGACGAAAAAAAATATTGACATATATTTATCGAGTAGGGTATCTAAATGAAGAGAAATTCAAGGAGATTACAAAAATATATACATGTCATGTCATAAAAACTTTAAAATAAAATTTATAATTTTAAAAAAAACCCGACCGCTGTCTAACAGATCGGTACCAGTTTGATAGCAGGCGGTTCCCATTAATTATCTTTTGGTTTATGATTGGTAATTGGGTACCGCCTGATATCAAACTTGTAACGATCTATCAGAGAGCGGTCGGGTCATATGGCATATTGAGAGTAGATCGAGACTAAATTCTGAACATCTTTTTAGTACAGTATTACTCTTCAATATAGATACAACATCCACTTGCTTGTTAGAACTTTCATAGCGCGATTCAGGTTCAGTGATTTTTTAATTAGTGCGGACGAAAATAAATCGCACTAGTTGTTACTTATAAAATATCTAATTATGTAATTTTTGTTAGATGACTCTGACATAATAATATGTTGCATAATTCTTAATCATTAATTAAATCCTGGATATTTTAAAACTATAGTTGCGAGACGCTATGATGGCCGTTTTGACACGACTGGATTTGCTCGTTTTCTCTTTATTGGTGTAAAATAAGACGAAAAAAAAATTTTCTTTCATTTATCGAGTATCTAAATGAAGAGAATTTCAAGGAGATTACAAAAATATGTACATGTCATATCAAGTTTTTAACTTTAAAATAAAATTTATAATTTAAAAAAAACCCGACCGCTGTCTAACAGATCGGTACCAGTTTGATAGCAGGCGGTTCCCATTAATTATCTTTTGGTTTATGATTGGTAATTGGGTACCGCCTGATATCAAACTTGTAACGATCTATCAGAGAGCGGTCAGGTCATATGGCAGATTGAGAGTAGATCGAGACTAAATTCTGAACATCTTTTTAGTACAGTATTACTCTTCAATATACAACATCCATTTGCTTCTGCATTATACTGCAGTATATCTTACACTGCAGTGTGAGAATTTTCATAGCGCGATTCAGAATCAATGATTTTTTAAACTAGTGCGAACGAAAATAAATCGTACTAGTTATTATTTATAACATAACATAAACTCACGCCTATATCCCCTAAGGGGTAGACAGAGGTGCTAGCATCCACATTTTGCCAGTATATGTTTAGGTCCCAACGTAATAGGTGGTGAACCTATTGCCATTAACCGGGCACTTATAAACCTGCGATAAATACACACATAACTTCGAAAAGCATCGAAAAGTCATTGATGTGTGCTATGGTAAAACCTGGGATCCAACCCGAGACCTCGTCTCAGCAGTCCATTACCCATACCACTAGGCTACCGCGGACAAAAAATATAATTCCCACGCACGTTCTCGGTGAGCTGATAGTAGGAATCACGGAAGAATGCGCTTGAGCACAATGGTCTGAAGGTCCCATTACCCCATTGTCGATGACCTGATCGAGTGTACGACACAGAGAAGGAAAATTCGAAATAAAACTCTGTACCAACCCCTCTGGCCAGGCAGCGTGGAAACAGTACGCCAAAGCCACCCAACATTGGGAGATGGCTATAGATGGTAGATAGATACATAATTCTTTATTGTACACCAGCGGATTTACAGTAGGACAAACAGGTAGCACGTATACAGTTCAATGTACAATGGGCGGCGTTACCGCTGAAGCGATTCTAGGCTATATTTTTAGTGCAAAAATATGTGACGAAAAAAAAAATGTATTGCTTATATTTATCGAGTAGGGTATCTAAATGATGAGAATTTCAAGGAAATTTCAAAAATATATACATGTCATATCATAAAAACTTTAAAATAAAACAAAACCTGACCGCTGTCTAACAGATCGGTACCAGTTTGATAGCAGGCGGTTCCCATTAATTATCTTTTGGTTTATGATTGGTAATTGGGTACCGCCTGATATCAAACTTGTAACGATCTTTCAGAGAGCGGTCGGGTCATATGGCAGATTGAGAGTAGATCGAGACTAAATTCTGAACATCTTTTTAGTACAGTATTACTCTTCAATATAGATACAACATCCACTTGCTTGTTAGAACTTTCATAGCGCGATTCAGGATCAGTGATTTTTAAATTAGTGCGAACGAAAATAAATCGCACTAGTTGTTACTTATAAAATATTTAATTATGTAATTTTTGTTAGATGACTCTGACATAATAATATGTTGCATAATTCTTAATCATTAATTAAAACCTGGATATTTGAAAACTATAGTTGCGAGACGCTATGATGGCCGTTTTGACACGACTGGATTTGCTCGTTTTCTCTTTATTGGTGTAAAATAAAAGACGAAAAAAAAATTTTGCTTACATTTATCGAGTATCTAAATGAAGAGAATTTCAAGGACAGCTTTGTGTTTGACAGCTGTCATTACTGTCAGTTGTCATGTCACAAATATCAAAATATGTTATGACAAGCATAATGATGTCACCTTGGTATGTAGTTTATGGTACTGTTTTTATATTTTTCAAATGATCTGATTACGTTCGTTCGAGAAATAAATCATAATTTGACGTAATTATAAATACTCTTTTTCCTATAAGCAGCCTGTTGTAGTCCACTGCTGGACAAAGGCCTCTCCAAATGTGCGCCATTTTACCCAATTCCACCACCTTTAGCTTCCAGTCAGTCCCGGCTACCTTTTTATTTCATACAACTTAGGTGGCAGACCTGCATACGGCCCACCAGATGGCAAGTGGTTACCGTGACCTAGGAACGTGTGTATCACCAGTGGAGTCACACCCGTGCTGCCGACCCTGTAAGAACAGAGATTTGAGAGAACTCTGGCTATCCTACTCACCGCCGGGAACACAACACGAAGTTATACTATTATATATACTATTATTTATGTGGTGGAATACAATATTCATTTATTGCGCTATCGTACACAAACATGACAATTTATATTACATTAAAAATTTAACACTTCAGAACTATTACAATCATTTTACATTAAAAAGTTTATCACCGCCATCACACATGTGACAGTCGTGTGACATTCGCGCAAGCGCCCTGCGCCGCCTGTCCTCTCTCCATCCGCCTTACGAATTTTCGATCAGGTCACGTGTCCTAACGCGAGTTTAGAAATTTTTACCCATTCCAAAAAAGTACACAGCGCCGCTAAAGAAGCTTTCACTTCAAAAAATCCTCGTTACGAATTCTATCTTACAAACAGCTCAAATTTATCAAGTCAGTAATGAGAAAATGGACCCCATACTCCAAATGCAAGGACTGGAGCCAATCATGATTGGCGCTCGGATGATGATGAGAAAAGAGATATTCAAAGTATTGGAGCGACTGCCGCCTGACCCAGACCTTGAGTGCAAAACTTGCACCTGCCCTTTTTTACACCACTTGAAAGGCAAATAAACACACAGATGGAAGTGGAACACACTCATGATTACGACCCTGTAGGTACGTTCTACAGCACTTCTTGAGGAACAATATATTTTAGTAATTTGGAAAAACCGTGGAATGAACTCCCTGCTGCGGGTTCCCCAAGTGCCTACAACATGGGGTTCTTCAAGAGGGGCATTGGAAGGTTTCTTCAGGTTATGTCGGCAGCACGAGCGTAACGCCCGTAGTGTCGCACACGTCCATAGCCCACGGTAACCACTTCCCATCAGGACGCCGTCTGCTCGTCTGCCACCTTTATTTTTTTTATACCACTTAGTTGGCAGACAAGCACACGGCCCACCTGATGGAAAGTAGTTACCGTGGCCTATGGACGTCTGTAACACCAGAGGAGTCACAGTCGCGCTGCCAACCCTGTAAGTACAGAGTTTCTGTGCCGTCAGTAGAAGACAAATCAGGACAAGCCTTTAGTCTTCCCACTGACGGCACAAATTCTCCAGTGAACTAAGTGGTATAAACCGTCAATTAGAAAGCGTACTTCCTTTTAAATTAGTTCATCGATTATAACTTCTAAACTTCAGATCGATACATTGTATATTATATAAACTAGGTGCTAAGCCAGCCAAGGTCAAATAGCATGGTTCAAGAAAGTAGGTCGCAATTAATATTGTGTTGAGGAAACACGCTGTGAGTGATGATCAGTTAGTTTATTGATATTGAAGACACGTGGAGTTGCATGCACTTGCCGTGATAGCAGATAATGACGTCAGCTTGTGTTTATAAATTCGTACATATAATCACGCCTTTATCCCTGGAGGGTTAGGCAGAGGTGAATTAACACCCACATTTCACCAATCATTGAATTCGGTCCCACGTAATAGGAGGTAAGCCTATTGCCGTATTCCGGGCACTATTGTTGACTCGAGCCATGCATCTAAGGCTGAGTCTGGACTGCATATATCTGTCTGATGTTAAACAGCCCTATCCCTTCGTCGCCTTGTACGACACCGCATGGGAAGAGATGGGGTGGCCCAAATTCTACTCTGCCGGGAATTGTAGTCTCGAGAGACGACTTCGACTGTGCAAATCCAGTCCAGCAGTCGTGTCAAAACGGCCATCATAGCGTGCCGCAACTATGGTTTTCAAATATCCAGGTTTTAAATCTTGATTAAAAATTATGCAACATATAATTAGATATTTTATAAATAATAACTAGTGCGATTTATTTTCGTTCGCACTAATTTTAAAAAATCACTGATCCTGAATCGCGCTATGAAAGTTCTCACACAGCAGTGTAAGATGTACTGCAGTATAATGCAGAAGCAAATGGATGTTCAGAATTTTGGTGCTAAAAGAAGAGACGAAAAAAAATATTGACATATATTTATCGAGTAGGGTATCTAAATGAAGAGAAATTCAAGGAGATTACAAAAATATATACATGTCATGTCATAAAAACTTTAAAATAAAATTTATAATTTTAAAAAAAACCCGACCGCTGTCTAACAGATCGGTACCAGTTTGATAGCAGGCGGTTCCCATTAATTTTCTTTTGGTTTATGATTGGTAATTGGGTACCGCCTGATATCAAACTTGTAACGATCTATCAGAGAGCGGTCGGGTCATATGGCATATTGAGAGTAGATCCAGACTAAATCCTGAACATCTTTTTAGTACAGCGTTACTCTTCAATATACCACATCCATTTGCTTCTGCATTATACTGCAGTATATCTTACACTGCAGTGTGAGAACTTTCATAGTGCGATTCAGAAGCAATGATTTTTTAAACTAGTGCGAACGAAAATAAATCGTACTAGTTATTATTTATAACATAACATAAACTCACACCTATATCCCCTAAGGGGTAGACAGAGGTGCTAGCCTCCACTTTACGCCAGTATACGTTTAGGTCCCAATGTAATAGGTGACGAGGCTATTGCCATTAACCGGGCACTTATAAACCTGCGATAAATACACACATAACTTCGAAAAGCATCGAAAAGTCATTGATGTGTGCTATGGTAAAACCTGGGATCGAACCCGAAACCTCGCCTCAGCAGTCCATTACCCATACCACTAGGCTACCGCGGACAAAAAATATAATTCCCACGTACGTTCTCAATGAGCTGATAGTAGGAATCACGGAAGAATGCGCTTGAGCATAATAGTCTGAAGGACCCATTACCCCATTGCCGATGACCTGATCGAGTGTACGACCCAGAGAAGGAAAATTCGAAATAAAACACTGTACTGTTCTGTACCAACCCGTCTGGCCAGGCAGCGTGCAAACAGTACGCCAAAGCCACCCGGCATTGGAAGATGCCTATAGATGGTAGATAGATACATAATTCTTTATTGTACACCAACGGATTTACAGTAGGACAAACAGGTAGCACGTATACAGTTCAATGAACAATGGGCGGCGTTACCGCTGAAGCGATTCTAGGCTATATTTTTGGTACCAAAATAAGAGACGAAAAAAAATGATTTGCTTATATTTATCGAGTAGGGTATCTAAATGATGAGAATTTCAAGGAGATTACAAAAATATTTACATGTCATATCATAAAAACATTAAAATAAAATTTATAATTAAAAAAAACCCGACCGCTGTCTAACAGATCGGTACCAGTTTGATAGCAGGCGGTTCCCATTAATTATCTTTCGGTTTATGATTGGTAATTGGGTACCGCCTGATATCAAACTTGTAACGATCTATCAGAGAGCGGTCGGGTCATATGGCAAATTGAGAGTAGATCGAGACTTAATTCTGAACATCTTTTTAGTACAGTATTACTCTTCAATATAGATACAACATCCATTTGCTTCTGCATTATACTGCAGTACATCTTACACTGCAGTGTGAGAACTTTCATAGCGCGATTCAGAATCAGTAATTTTTAAAATTAGTGCGAACGAAAATAAATCGCACTAGTTATTATTTATAAAATATCTAATTATATAATATATATAATATTTGTTAGATGGCTCTGACATAATAATATGTTGCATAATTCTTAATCATGTATAAAATATCAAAATCAAAATATTTTTATTTTTCTACTCATACATTGTTATAACATCCATATATTGAGAGAAACCCCAGTAAGTTAAAAAATACTTGTTACGGGGTGTTCTCGCTGCTTCCCCTAGGTTTTAGTATACAATGCTGAGAACTTAATATAGCTGCTTCAATATAAAGATAATATAATTTTATATAATAGTAAGCCCGGTCGCACGTTACAACAGTGTTAACATACATAGTCGGTACTTTGATGTACAAAGTGATCTATGTGCGAGGGAGAAGATAAAATGATATATTTATGAATACACCTACTTAACAATATTCGTGATTTTTTTCTACTGCTCTGTTTGTAAAATAAATCGCATTAGTTATTATTTATAACATAACATAAACTCACGCCTATATCCCCTAAGGGGTAGACAGAGGTGCTAGCCTCCACTTTTCGCCAGTATACGTTTAGGTCCCAATGTAATAGGTGGCGAGGCTATTGCCATTAACCGGGCACTTATAAACCTGTGATAAATACACACATAACTTCAAAAAGCATCGAAAAGTCATTGATGTGTGCTATAGTAAAACCTAGGATCGAACCCGAGACCTCGTCTCAGCAGTCCATTATCCATACCACTAGGCTACCGCGGTACTTTGTTGTTTGTTTGTACGGTCTTTGTTGACAAAAAATATAATTCCCACGTATGTTTTCGGTGAGCTGATAGTAGGACTCCCGGAAGAATGCGCTTGAGCATAATGGCCTAAAGCTCCCATACCCCATTGCCGATAACTTGATCGAGTGTACGACACAGAGAAGGAAAACTCGAAAATAAAACTCTATACCTACCCATCTGGCCAGGCAGCGTGGAAACAGTACGCCAAAGCCACCCAACATTGGGGGATTACTGACGTTTGGCAAAAAACGTTTCCCAAAGTGACACTTGCCAAAGTATGTTTCCCAAATTTTCATTTGGCAAAAAAACATTTGGCAAAACCATCTTTTCGCAATTTTGCAGTTAGCAAAACTACTTTTAGCAATTTATTGTTTAGCAAATAATTACATGGCAATGTTTCATTTTACCAAATATTATGTAGTCAAATATGGTTTGGCATACACACTGCTGCATGGATGTTTGTTTCACCTTGAACAAATAATTTACAGGTAAGAACTTCTATAATAATTATATTGTTTAAGATATACAATTCAATTCTGGCGCTTCGCCGGCCGCTGCGGCGGCACGCTCGCTTCGCTCGCTCGGCTCGCGCTCTGTTGGGATCACAGTTCTAACCTAACCTAACCAACTTTTCTAGAATAATAATGATGATTTACATCAGACTTTAATTTACAATTTTTCATCCATATTAAAATTTGAACGAACTTCCTTTGGAATATATTTTTTTACAAAATAAAGCATTTGCTTAATGCATTTTTGACTAAATGAAATTTGAGCAAGTAAAAATTTGCCAAATGAATATTTGACCAAGTGAATAAAATGCGAAATGTAAATTTGCTAAGCATTCTTTTGGAAAATGAAACTTTGCGATAAGTTTTTTGGGAAGTGAAATTTGACGAAACATATTTTGCCAAACGGCAGGACCCCAACATTGGGATATGGTAGATAGATACATAATTCTTTATTGTACACCAGCGGATTTACAGTAGGACGAACAGGTAGCACGTATACAGTTCAATGTACAATGGGCGGCCTTATCGCTGAAGCGATTCTAGGCTATATTTTTGGTGCCAAAATAAGAGACCAAAAAAAAAATGTTTTGCTTATATATATCGAGTAGGGTATCTAAATGATGAGAATTTCAAGCATTTTAAAATATATACATGTCATATCATAAAAACTTTAAAATAAAATTTATAATTAAGAAAAAACCCGACCGCTGTCTAACAGATCGGTACCAGTTTGATAGCAGGCGGTTCCCATTAATTATCTTTCGGTTTATGATTGGTAATTGGGTACCGCCTGATATCAAACTTGTAACGATCTTTCAAAGAGCGGTCGGGTCATGTGGCAGATTGAGAGTAGATCGAGACTAAATTCTGAACATCCACTTGCTTGTTAGAACTTTCATAGCGCGATTCAGGATCAGTGATTTTTAAATTAGTGCGAACGAAAATAAATCGCACCAGTTGTTACTTATAAAATATCTAATTATGTAATTTTTGTTAGATGACTCTGACATAATAATATGTTGCATAATTCTTAATCATTAATTAAAACCTGGATATTTGAAAACTATAGTTGCGAGACGCTATGATGGCCGTTTTGACACGACTGGATTTGCTCGTTTTCTCTTTATTGGTGTGTCAATTTTATTATTTTATGTTTGGCTCCTCTGGTGTTACACACGTCCATAGGCCACGGTAACCACTTTCCATCAGGTGGGCCGTGTGCTTGTCTGTCACCTAAGTGGTATAAAAAAAAAATAACTAGATGTCTGGGGAGACAAGAAATATAAGTGCGTTCTTTGACTTTTACGCGCCTAAAAAACATTAGTCTATGTCTAAAAACCATTTCTATGGACTAATATAACATCGCAATATTATGATAACACGTTATTAAATCAGTGCAACGAATTAATTAAGAAAGTCGGTCAAGTGCGAGTCGCACTCGCTCACGAAGGGATCCGTACCATTATTTAGTCTACCTTAAAATTACTTTGTATGGGAGTTTACCTTAAATGTTTATTATATTCTGCTTTTAATTTTTTTGTTATAGCAGTAGTAGAAATACATTTACCTGTGAAAATTTCAATTCATCAGTATCAAAATAATCAGGATATTTACCATGTTGCATTGTTTTGAGTTTCTAATATTTCAGCGCTGTTGCAAGCACCGAACTCGATGTCGATCACTTTCACGACACACGATGCTTACTGTATGTATCCACTCGCGATTTTGTTTTGGTTTGTTCCCGGTTGGTCTTGCAAAGCATAATAAGGTGCTTGCAACAGCGCCGAAATATCGAAAACTCAAAATCAATCAAAAAATCAAAATAAATATCGGGATTATTTTGATACTGATGTCAATGACCATGATAGATTAAATAGCAAAATTTCAAATGTCTAGCTGTCATGCTTCCTGAGACAGTCTGGTGAAAGACAGACAGACAGACAGACAAATAGACAGACAGACGGACATAATTATGGAAAATTGATTGTTAAGATGTCTTGAACACTTTGGATGCTTACAACTATTTAAGCAATGTGATAGCTAATCTAAAATTGAAGTTCTATATTACGATTATTTTGGGTACTTTGCTAATTAATATTATTCTGATCCTGTCTGTCCAATCAGGCGCAGGCAATAATGTGGTGAAGCTTGTTCGTGTGATAGGGCAATTTTATTTTACACCACTTAGGTGGCTGACAAGCACACGGCCCACCTGCTGGGAAGTGGTTACCGTGGCCTATGGACGTAAGCAACACTAGGAGTGTTACACTCGCGCTGCCAGCCATGAAGTAACCTTCTGATGCCCCTCTTGAAGAACCCCATATTGTAGGTGACATAAGGTTCAGTTTTTACCCCATGTGTACGGAACTCTAAAATTCAGTGCAACGAATTACTTAAAAAATCGTATATTTTTCAACGCAACCCGTTATTGCATAACTATGACGTCACAATCTTTATCATGTCACGTAAATTGTTTACTGAATAGCTTATTACAATATTGTTATCGCGTTTGATTGAATAATCGTAAGTTTAAATTATTTGTTATGTTTCAAAATTGTTACGTTAACCTTAAAAGATCTAGTTATTGTAGTTTTAATCGGCTAAAACCGCACGCCCCGTCTCGAGTCTTCGGTGTACGAAAGGCAGATAAATCACGTCGATTTTTTTTATATCTGTTTATGAGTATTCAATATCCGTGATAGCAATCTAGGCACAATGTCCAACAGATCAATAATCATTATTCTAAAGCGAATCCTACTGCGTCATCTGACTTTGATACCATTTGATGATATGATAATCCAGTACTTCGTATCTATAAGAACTTGATACCCATCTTAAAGTAAGATAAGATTGTATTTGTGGGCGTGTTTGTTGTGGATGTGTACCGCGTGGTTCCCGGCAGAGTAGAATTTGAACCACCTCATCTCTTCCCATGCGGTGTCGTACAAGGCGACTACGGGATAGGGCTGTTTAACATCAGACAGATATATACAGCTCAGACTGTCTCAGATGCCTATATTTTTGGTGCCAAAATAAGAGACGAAAAAAAAATGTTTTGCTTATATTTATCGAGTAGGGTATCTAAATGAAGAGAATTTCAAGGAGATAAAAAAATATATACATGTCATAATATCATAAAAACTTTAAAATGAAATTTATAATTAAAAAAAAACCCGACCGCTGTCTAACAGATCGGTACCAGTTTGATAGCAGGCGGTTCCCATTAATTATCTTTCGGTTTATGATTGGTAATTGGGTACCGCCTGATATCAAACTTGTAACGATCTTTCAGAGAGCGGTCGGGTCATATATGGCAGATTGAGAGTAGATCGAGACTAAATTCTGAACATCTTTTTAGTACAGTATTACTCTTCAATATAGATACAACATCCACTTGCTTGTTAGAACTTTCATAGCGCGATTCAGGATCAGTGATTTTTAAATTAGTGCGAACGAAACTAAATCACACTAGTTATTATTTATAACATAACATGAACTCACGCCTATACCCCCTAAAGGGTAGACAGAGGTGCTAGCATCCACATTTCGCCAGTATAAGTTTAAGTCCCAATGTAATAGGTGGCGAGGCTATTACCATTAACCAGGCACTTATAAACCTGCGATAAATACACACATAACTTCGAAAAGCATCGAAAAGTCATTGATGTGTGCTATGGTAAAACCTGGAATCGAACCCGAGACCTCGTCTCAGCAGTCCATTACCCATACCACTAGGCTACCGCGGACAAAAAATATAATTCCCACGTACGTTCTCGGTGAGCTGATAGTAGGAATCACGGAAGAATGCGCTTGAGCATAATGGTCTGAAGGTTCCATTACCCCATTGCCGATGACCTGATCGAGTGTACGACCCAGAGATGGAAAATTCGAAATAAAACACTGTACTGTTCTGTACCAACCCGTCTGGCCAGGCAGCGTGCAAACAGTACGCCAAAGCCACCCAGCATTGGAAGATGCCTATAGATGATAGACGTAATTCTTTATTGTACACCAACGGATTTACAGTAGGACAAACAGGTAGCACGTATACAGTTCAATGTACAATGGGCGGCGTTATCGCTGAGGCGATTCTAGGCTATATTTTTGGTGCCAAAATAAGAGACGAAAAAAAAATGTTTTGCTTATATTTATCGAGTAGGGTATCTAAATGATGAGAATTTCAAGGAGATTACAAAAATATTTACATGTCATATCGTAAAAACATTAAAATAAAATTTATAATTAAAAAAAAAACCCGACCGCTGTCTAACAGATCGGTACCAGTTTGATAGCAGGCGGTTCCCATTAATTATCTTTCGGTTTATGATTGGTAATTGGGTACCGCCTGATATCAAACTTGTAACGATCTTTCAGAGAGCGGTCGGGTCATATGGCAGATTGAGAGTAGATCGAGACCTAAATTCTGAACATCTTTTTAGTACAGTATTACTCTTCAATATAGATACAACATCCACTTGCTAGTGCATTATACTGCAGTACATCTTACACTGCTGTGTGAGAACTTTCAAAGCGCGATTCAGGATCAGTGATTTTTAAAATTAGTGCGAACGAAAATAAATCGCACTACTTATTATTTATAAAATATCTAATTATATAATATATAATATTTGTTAGATGGCTCTGACATAATAATATGTTGCATAATTCTTAATCATTAATTAAATCCTGGATATTTTAAAACTATAGTTGCGGCACGCTACGATGGCCGTTTTGACACGACTGGATTTGCTCGTTTTCTCTTTTTGGTGTAAAATAAAAGACGAAAAAAATAAATTTTGCTTACATTTATCGAGTATCTAAATGAAGAGAATTTCAAGGAGATTACAAAAATATATACATGTCATATCAAGTTTTTAACTTTAAAATAAAATTTATAATTTAAAAAAAACCCGACCGCTGTCTAATAGATCGGTACCAGTTTGATAGCAGGCGGTTACCATTAATTATCTTTTGGTTTATGATTGGTAATTGGGTACCGCCTGATATCAAACTTGTAACGATCTTTCAGAGAGCGGTCGGGTCATATGGCAAATTGAGAGTAGATCGAGACTAAATTCTGAACATCTTTTTAGTACAGTATTACTCTTCAATATACAACATCCATTTGCTTCTGCATTATACTGCAGTACATCTTACACTGCTGTCTGATAACTTTCATAGCGCGATTCAGAATCAATGATTTTTAAAACTAGTGCGAACGAAAATAAATCGTACTAGTTATTATTTATTACATAACATAAACTCACGCCTATATCCCCTAAGGGTTAGACAGAGGTGCTAGCCTCCACTTTTCGCCAGTATAAGTTTAGGTCCCAATGTAATAGGTGGCGAGCCTATTGCCATTAACCGGGCACTTATAAACCTGCGATAAATACACACATAACTTCGAAAAGTATCGAAAAGCATCGAAAAGTCATTGATGTGTGCTATGGTAAAACCTGGGATCGAACCCGAAACCTCGTCTCAGCAGTCCATTACCCATACCACTAGGCTACCGCGGACAAAAAATATAATTCCCACGTACGTTCTCAATGAGCTGATAGTAGGAATCACGGAAGAATGCGCTTGAGCATAATAGTCTGAAGGTCCCATTACCCCATTGCCGAAGACCTGATCGAGTGTACGACCCAGAGAAGGAAAATTCGAAATAAAACACTGTACTGTTCTGTACCAACCCGTCTGGCCAGGCAGCGTGCAAACAGTACGCCAAAGCCACCCAGCATTGGAAGATGCCTATAGATGATAGACATAATTCTTTATTGTACACCAACGGATTTACAGTAGGACAAACAGGTAGCACGTATACAGTTCAATGTACAATGGGCGGCGTTATCGCTGAAGCGATTCTAGCCTGTATTTTTGGTGCCAAAATAAGAGACGAAAAAAAAAATGTTTTGCTTATATTTATCGAGTAGGGTATCTAAATGATGAGAATTTCAAGGAGATTAAAATATATACATGTCATATCATAAAAACTTTAAAATAAAACAAAACCTGACCGCTGTCTAACAGATCGGTACCAGTTTGATAGCAGGCGGTTCCCATTAATTATCTTTTGGTTTATGATTGGTAATTGGGTACCGCCTGATATCAAACTTGTAACGATCTATCAAAGAGCGGTCGGGTCATATGGCAGATTGAGAGTAGATCGAGAATAAATTCTGAACATCTTTTTAGTACAGTATTACTCTTCAATATAGATACAACATCCACTTGCTTGTTAGAACTTTCATAGCGCGATTCAGGATCAGTGATTTTTAAATTAGTGCGAACGAAAATAAATCGCACTAGTTGTTACTTATAAAATATCTAATTATGTAATTTTTGTTAGATGACTCTGACATAATAATATGTTGCATAATTCTTAATCATTAATTAAAACCTGGATATTTGAAAACTATAGTTGCGAGACGCTATGATCGCCGTTTTGACACGACTGGATTTGCTCATTTTCTCTTTATTGGTGTAAAATAAAAGACGAAAAAAAATTTTGCTTACATTTATCGAGTATCTAAATGAAGAGAATTTCAAGGAGATTACAAAAATATATACATGTCATATCATAAAAACTTTAAAATAAAATTTATAATTTTAAAAAAACCCGACCGCTGTCTAACAGATCGGTACCAGTTTGATAGCAGGCGGTTCCCATTAATTATCTTTCGGTTTATGATTGGTAATTGGGTACCGCCTGATATCAAACTTGTAACGATCTTTCAGAGAGCGGTCGGGTCATGTGGCATATTGAGAGGACATCGAGACTAAATTCTGAACATCTTTTTAGTACAGTATTACTCTTCAATATACAACATCCATTTGCTTCTACATTATACTGCAGTACATCTTACACTGCAGTGTGAGAACTTTCATAGCGCGATTCAGAATCAATGATTTTTAAAACTAGTGCGAACGAAAATAAATCGCATTAGTTATTATTTATAACATAACATAAACTCACGCCTATATCCCCTAAGGGGTAGAGAGAGGTGCTAGCATCCACATTTTGCCAGTATATGTTTAGGTCCCAACGTAATGGTGAACCTATTGCCATTAACCGGGCACTTATAAACCTGCGATAAATACACACATAACTTCGAAAAGCATCGAAAAGTCATTGATGTGTGCTATGGTAAAACCTGGGATCGAACCCGAGACCTCGTCTCAGCAGTCCATTACCCATACCACTAGGCTACCGCGGTACTTTGTTGTTTGTTTGTATGGTCTTTGTTGACAAAAAATATAATTCCCATGTACGTTCTCGGTGAGCTGATAGTAGGAATCACGGAAGAATGGGCTTGAGCATAATGGTCTGAAGGTCCCATTACCCCATTGCCGATGACCTGATCGAGTGTACGACCCAGAGAAGGAAAATTCGAAATAAAAAACTATACTGTTCTGTACCAACCCGTCTGGCCAGGCAGCGTGCAAACAGTACGCCAAAGCCACCCAGCATTGGAAGATGCCTATAGATGATAGACATAATTCTTTATTGTACACCAACGGATTTACAGTAGGACAAACAGGTAGCACGTATACAGTTCAATGAACAATGGGCGGCGTTATCGCTGAGGCGATTCTAGGCTATATTTTTGGTGCCAAGATAAGAGACGAAAAAAAAATGTTTTGCTTATATTTATCGAGTAGGGTATCTAAATGATGAGAATTTCAAGGAGATTAAAATATATACATGTCATATCATAAAAACTTTAAAATAAAAAAAACCCGACCGCTGTCTAATAGATCGGTACCAGTTTGATAGCAGGCGGTTCCCATTAATTATCTTTTGGTTTATGATTGGTAATTGGGTACCGCCTGATATCAAACTTGTAACGATCTTTCAGAGAGCGGTCGGGTCATACGGCAGATTGAGAGTAGATCGAGACTAAATTCTGAACATCTTTTTAGTACAGTATTACTCTTCAATATAGATACAACATCCACTTGCTTGTTAGAACTTTCATAGCGCGATTCAGGATCAGTGATTTTTAAATTAGTGCGAACGAAAATAAATCGCACTAGTTGTTACTTATAAAATATCTAATTATGTAATTTTTGTTAGATGACTCTGACATAATAATATGTTGCATAATTCTTAATCATTAATTAAAACCTGGATATTTGAAAACTATAGTTGCGAGACGCTATGATGGCCGTTTTGACACGACTGGATTTGCTCGTTTTCTCTTTATTGGTGTAAAATAAAAGACGAAAAAAAAATTTTGCTTACATTTATCGAGTATCTAAATGAAGAGAATTTCAAGGAGATTACAAAAATATATACATGTCATATCATAAAAACTTTAAAATAAAATTTATAATTTAAAAAAAAAACCCGACCGCTTTCTGAAAGATCGGTACCAGTTTGATAGCAGGCGGTTCCCATTAATTATCTTTTGGTTTATGATTGGTAATTGGGTACCGCCTGATATCAATCTTGTAACGATCTTTCAGAGAGCGGTCGGGTCATACGGCAGATTGAGAGTAGATCGAGACTAAATTCTGAACATCTTTTTAGTACAGTATTACTCTTCAATATAGATACAACATCCACTTGCTTGTTAGAACTTTCATAGCGCGATTCAGGATCAGTGATTTTTAAATTAGTGCGAACGAAAATAAATCGCACTAGTTGTTACTTATAAAATATCTAATTATGTAATTTTTGTTAGATGACTCTGACATAATAATATGTTGCATAATTCTTAATCATTAATTAAAACCTGGATATTTGAAAACTATAGTTGCGAGACGCTATGATCGCCGTTTTGACACGACTGGATTTGCTCATTTTCTCTTTATTGGTGTAAAATAAAAGACGAAAAAAAATTTTGCTTACATTTATCGAGTATCTAAATGAAGAGAATTTCAAGGAGATTACAAAAATATATACATGTCATATCATAAAAACTTTAAAATAAAATTTATAATTTTAAAAAAACCCGACCGCTGTCTAACAGATCGGTACCAGTTTGATAGCAGGCGGTTCCCATTAATTATCTTTCGGTTTATGATTGGTAATTGGGTACCGCCTGATATCAAACTTGTAACGATCTTTCAGAGAGCGGTCGGGTCATGTGGCATATTGAGAGGACATCGAGACTAAATTCTGAACATCTTTTTAGTACAGTATTACTCTTCAATATACAACATCCATTTGCTTCTACATTATACTGCAGTACATCTTACACTGCAGTGTGAGAACTTTCATAGCGCGATTCAGAATCAATGATTTTTAAAACTAGTGCGAACGAAAATAAATCGCATTAGTTATTATTTATAACATAACATAAACTCACGCCTATATCCCCTAAGGGGTAGAGAGAGGTGCTAGCATCCACATTTTGCCAGTATATGTTTAGGTCCCAACGTAATGGTGAACCTATTGCCATTAACCGGGCACTTATAAACCTGCGATAAATACACACATAACTTCGAAAAGCATCGAAAAGTCATTGATGTGTGCTATGGTAAAACCTGGGATCGAACCCGAGACCTCGTCTCAGCAGTCCATTACCCATACCACTAGGCTACCGCGGTACTTTGTTGTTTGTTTGTATGGTCTTTGTTGACAAAAAATATAATTCCCATGTACGTTCTCGGTGAGCTGATAGTAGGAATCACGGAAGAATGGGCTTGAGCATAATGGTCTGAAGGTCCCATTACCCCATTGCCGATGACCTGATCGAGTGTACGACCCAGAGAAGGAAAATTCGAAATAAAAAACTATACTGTTCTGTACCAACCCGTCTGGCCAGGCAGCGTGCAAACAGTACGCCAAAGCCACCCAGCATTGGAAGATGCCTATAGATGATAGACATAATTCTTTATTGTACACCAACGGATTTACAGTAGGACAAACAGGTAGCACGTATACAGTTCAATGAACAATGGGCGGCGTTATCGCTGAGGCGATTCTAGGCTATATTTTTGGTGCCAAGATAAGAGACGAAAAAAAAATGTTTTGCTTATATTTATCGAGTAGGGTATCTAAATGATGAGAATTTCAAGGAGATTAAAATATATACATGTCATATCATAAAAACTTTAAAATAAAAAAAACCCGACCGCTGTCTAATAGATCGGTACCAGTTTGATAGCAGGCGGTTCCCATTAATTATCTTTTGGTTTATGATTGGTAATTGGGTACCGCCTGATATCAAACTTGTAACGATCTTTCAGAGAGCGGTCGGGTCATACGGCAGATTGAGAGTAGATCGAGACTAAATTCTGAACATCTTTTTAGTACAGTATTACTCTTCAATATAGATACAACATCCACTTGCTTGTTAGAACTTTCATAGCGCGATTCAGGATCAGTGATTTTTAAATTAGTGCGAACGAAAATAAATCGCACTAGTTGTTACTTATAAAATATCTAATTATGTAATTTTTGTTAGATGACTCTGACATAATAATATGTTGCATAATTCTTAATCATTAATTAAAACCTGGATATTTGAAAACTATAGTTGCGAGACGCTATGATGGCCGTTTTGACACGACTGGATTTGCTCGTTTTCTCTTTATTGGTGTAAAATAAAAGACGAAAAAAAAATTTTGCTTACATTTATCGAGTATCTAAATGAAGAGAATTTCAAGGAGATTACAAAAATATATACATGTCATATCATAAAAACTTTAAAATAAAATTTATAATTTAAAAAAAAAACCCGACCGCTTTCTGAAAGATCGGTACCAGTTTGATAGCAGGCGGTTCCCATTAATTATCTTTCGGTTTATGATTGGTAATTGGGTACCGCCTGATATCAAACTTGTAACGATCTATCAGAGAGCGGTCGGGTCATATGGCATATTGAGAGTAGATCGAGACTAAATTCTGAACATCTTTTTAGTACAGTATTACTCTTCAATATACAACATCCATTTGCTTCTGCATTATACTGCAGTACATCTTACACTGCTGTCTGATAACTTTCATAGCGCGATTCAGAATCAATGATTTTTAAAACTAGTGCGAACGAAAATAAATCGTACTAGTTATTATTTATAACATAACATAAACTCACGCCTATATCCCCTAAGGGTTAGACAGAGGTGCTAGCCTCCACTTTTCGCCAGTATAAGTTTAGGTCCCAATGTAATAGGTGGCGAGCCTATTGCCATTAACCAGGCACTTATAAACCTGCGATAAATACAAACATAACTTCGAAAAGCATCGAAAAGTCATTGATGTGTGTATATAAAACGTAGGATCGAACCCGAGACCTCGTCTCAGCAGTCCATTACCCATACCACTAGGCTACCGCGGTACTTTGTTGTTTGTTTGTACGATCTTTGTTGACAAAAAATATAATTCCCACGTATGTTTTCGGTGAGCTGATAGTAGAACTAACGGAAGAATGCGCTTGAGCATAATGGCCTAAAGCTCCCATACCCCATTGCCGATAACTTGATCGAGTGTACGACACAGAGAAGGAAAACTCGAAAATAAAACTCTATACCAATCCATCTGGCCAGGCAGCGTGGAAACAGTACGCCAAAGCCACCCAACGTTGGGAGATGGCTATAGATGGTACATAGATACATAATTCTTTATTGTACACCAGCGGATTTACAGTAGGACGAACAGGTAGCACGTATACAGTTCAATGTACAATGGGCGGCGTTACTGCTGAAGCGATTCTAGGCTATATTTTTGGTGCCAAAATAAGAGACGAAAAAAAAAATGTTTTGCTTATATATATCGAGTAGGGTATCTAAATGATGACAATTTCAAGGATTTTAAAATATATACATGTCATATCATAAAAACTTTAAAATAAAAAAAAAACCCGACCGCTGTCTAACAGATCGGTACCAGTTTGATAGCAGGCGGTTCCCATTAATTATCTTTCGGTTTATGATTGGTAATTGGGTACCGCCTGATATCAAACTTGTAACGATCTATCAGAGAGCGGTCGGGTCATATGGCAGATTGAGAGTAGATCGAGACTAAATTCTAAACATCTTTTTAGTACAGTATTACTCTTCAATATAGATACAACATCCACTTGCTTGTTAGAACTTTCATAGCGCGATTCAGGATCAGTGATTTTTAAATTAGTGCGAATGAAAATAAATCGCACCAGTTGTTACTTATAAAATATCTAATTATGTAATTTTTGTTAGATGACTCTGACATAATAATATGTTGCATAATTCTTAATCATTAATTAAAACCTGGATATTTGAAAACAATAGTTGCGAGACGCTATGATGGCCGTTTTGACACGACTGGATTTGCTCGTTTTCTCTTTATTGGTGTAAAATAAAAGACAAAAAAAAATTTTGCTTACATTTATCGAGTATCTAAATGAAGAGAATTTCAAGGAGATTACAAAAATATATACATGTCATATCAAGTTTTTAACTTTAAAATAAAATTTATAATTTAAAAAAAACCCGACCGCTGTCTAACAGATCGGTACCAGTTTGATAGCAGGCGGTTCCCATTAATTATCTTTTGGTTTATGATTGGTAATTGGGTACCGCCTGATATCAAACTTGTAACGATCTATCAGAGAGCGGTCGGGTCATATGGCAGATTGAGAGTAGATCGAGACTAAATTCTGAACATCTTTTTAGTACAGTATTACTCTTCAATATAGATACAACATCCACTTGCTTGTTAGAACTTTCATAGCGCGATTCAGGATCATTGATTTTTAAATTAGTGCGGACGAAAATAAATCGCACTAGTTGTTACTTATAAAATATCTAATTATGTAATTTTTGTTAGATGACTCTGACATAATAATATGTTGCATAATTCTTAATCATTAATTAAATCCTGGATATTTGAAAACGATAGTTGCGAGACGCTATGATGGCCGTTTTGACACGACTGGATTTGCTCGTTTTCTCTTTATTGGTGTAAAATAAAAGACGAAAAAAATATTTTCTTTCATTTATCGAGTATCTAAATGAAGAGAATTTCAAGGAGATTACAAAAATATATACATGTCATATCAAGTTTTTAACTTTAAAATAAAATTTATAATTAAAAAAAACCCGACCGCTGTCTAACAGATCGGTACCAGTTTGATAGCAGGCGGTTCCCATTAATTATCTTTTCGTTTATGATTGGTAATTGGGTACCGCCTGATATCAAACTTGTAACGATCTATCAGAGAGCGGTCGGGTCATATGGCATATTGAGAGTAGATCGAGACTAAATTCTGAACATCTTTTTAGTACAGTATTACTCTTCAATATACAACATCCATTTGCTTCTGCATTATACTGCAGTATATCTTACACTGCAGTGTGAGAATTTTCATAGCGCGATTCAGAATCAATGATTTTTTAAACTAGTGCGAACGAAAATAAATCGTACTAGTTATTATTTATAACATAACATAAACTCACGCCTATATCCCCTAAGGGGTAGACAGAGGTGCTAGCATCCACATTTTGCCAGTATATGTTTAGGTCCCAACGTAATAGGTGGTGAACCTATTGCCATTAACCGGGCACTTATAAACCTGCGATAAATACACACATAACTTCGAAAAGCATCGAAAAGTCATTGATGTGTGCTATGGTAAAACCTGGGATCGAACCCGAGATCTCGTCTCAGCAGTCCATTACCCATACCACTAGGCTACCGCGGTACTTTGTTGTTTGTTTGTATGGTCTTTGTTGACAAAAAATATAATTCCCATGTACGTTCTCGGTGAGCTGATAGTAGGAATCACGGAAGAATGCGCTTGAGCATAATGGTCTGAAGGTCCCATTACCCCATTGCCGATGACCTGATCGAGTGTACGACACAGAGAAGGAAAATTCGAAATAAAACTCTGTACCAACCCCTCTGGCCAGGCAGCGTGGAAACAGTACGCCAAAGCCACCCAACATTGGAAGATGCCTATAGATGATAGACATAATTCTTTATTGTACACCAACGGATTTACAGTAGGACAAACAGGTAGCACGTATACAGTTCAATGTACAATGGGCGGCGTTATCGCTGAGGCGATTCTAGGCTATATTTTTGGTGCCAAAATAAGAGACGAAAAAAAAATGTTTTGCTTATATTTATCGAGTAGGGTATCTAAATGATGAGAATTTCAAGGAGATTACAAAAATATTTACATGTCATATCATAAAAACATTAAAATAAAATTTATAATTAAAAAAAAAACCCGACCGCTGTCTAACAGATCGGTACCAGTTTGATAGCAGGCGGTTCCCATTAATTTTCTTTCGGTTTATGATTGGTAATTGGGTACCGCCTGATATCAAACTTGTAACGATCTTTCAGAGAGCGGTCGGGTCATATGGCATATTGAGAGTAGATCGAGACTTAATTCTGAACATCTTTTTAGTACAGTATTACTCTTCAATATACAACATCCATTTGCTTCTGCATTATACAGTTATACTGCAGTACATCTTACACTGCAGTGTGAGAACTTCATAGCGCGATTCAGAATCAGTAATTTTTAAAATTAGTGCGAACGAAAATAAATCGCACTAGTTATTATTTATAAAATATCTAATTATATAATATATATAATATTTGTTAGATAGCTCTGACATAATAATATGTTGCATAATTCTTGATCATGAATTAAAACCTGGATATTTGTAAACTATAGTTGCGGGACGCTATGGTGGCCGTTTTGACACGACTGGATTTGCTCGTTTTCTCTTTTTTGGTGTAAAATAAGAGACGAAAAAAAAATTTGCTTACATTTATTGAGTACGGTATCTAAATGAAGAGAATTTCACGGAGATTTCAAAAATATATCCATGACATGTAAACATGTAACATGAAAATAAAATTTATAATTAATAAAATATAAAATCCCGACCGCTGTTTAACAGATCGGAACCAGTTTGATAGCAGGCGGTTCCTACTAATTATCTTTCGGTTTATGATTGGTAATTGGGTACCGCCTGATATCAAACTTGTTACAATCTGTTGGACAGCGGTCGGGTCATGTGGCATATTGAGAGGACATCGAGACTAAATTCTGAACATATTTTTAGTACAGTATTACTCTTCAATATACAACATCCATTTGCTTCTACATTATACTGCAGTACATCTTACACTGCAGTGTGAGAACTTTCATAGCGCGATTCAGAATCAATGATTTTTAAAACTAGTGCGAACGAAAATAAATCGCATTAGTTATTATTTATAACATAACATAAACTCATGCCTATATCCCCTAAGGGGTAGACGGAGGTGTAATTCTCCACTTTTCGCCAGAATATGTTTAGGTCCCAATGTAATAGGTGGCGAGGCTATTGCCATTAGCCGGGCACTTATAAACCTGTGATAAATACACACATAACTTCAAAAAGCATCGAAAAGTCATTGATGTGTGCTATGGTAAAACCTGGGATCGAACCCGAGACCTCGTCTCAGCAGCCCATTACCCATATCACTAGGCTACCGCGGCACTTTGATGTTTGTTTGTATGGTCTTTGTTGACAAAAAATATAATTCCCATGTACGTTCTCGGTGAGCTGATAGTAGGAATCACGGAAGAATGCGCTTGAGCATAATAGTCTGAAGGTCCCATTACCCCATTGCCGATGACCTGATCGAGTGTACGACCCAGAGAAGGAAAATTCGAAATAAAACACTGTACTGTTCTGTACCAACCCGTCTGGCCAGGCAGCGTGCAAACAGTACGCCAAAGCCACCCAGCATTGGAAGATGCCTATAGATGATAGACGTAATTCTTTATTGTACACCAACGGATTTACAGGAGGACAAACAGGTAGCACGTATACAGTTCAATGTACAATGGGCGGCGTTATCGCTGAGGCGATTCTAGGCTATATTTTTGGTGCCAAAATAAGAGACGAAAAAAAATTGTTTTGCTTATATTTATCGAGCAGGGTATCTAAATGATGAGAATTTCAAGGAGATTACAAAAATATTTACATGTCATATCATAAATACTTAAAAATAAAATTTATAATTCAAAAAAACCCGACCGCTGTCTAATAGATCGGTAACAGTTTGATAGCAGGCGGTTCCCATTAATTATCTTTCGGTTTATAATTGGTAATTGGGTACCGCCTGATATCAAACTTGTAACGATCTTTCAGAGAGCGGTCGGGTCATATGGCATATTGAGAGTAGATCGAGACTTAATTCTGAACATCTTTTTAGTAAAGTATTACTCTTCAATATACAACATCCATTTGCTTCTGCATTATACAGTTATACTGCAGTACATCTTACACTGCAGTGTGAGAACTTTCATAGCGCGATTCAGAATCAGTAATTTTTAAAATTAGTGCGAACGAAAATACATCGCACTAGTTATTATGTATATATTATAAAATATCTAATTATATAATATATAATTTTTGTTAGATGGCTCTGACATAATAATATGTCGCATAATTTTTAATCAAGAATTAAAGCCTGGATATTTGAAAACTATAGTTGCGGCACGCTATGATGGCCGTTTTGACACGACTGCTGGACTAGATTTGGTCGTTTTCTCATTTTTGGTGTGTCAAATTTATTTTTTTCTTACACACGTTCATAGGCCACGGTAACCACTTTTCATCAGGTGGGCCGTGTGCTTGTCTGTCACCTAAGTAGTATAAAAAAAAAATCTAGATCTCTGGGGAAGCAAAAAATATAACTGCGTTCTTTGACTTTTACTCGCCTAAAAAACATTAGTCTATGTCTAAAAACCAATTCTATGGACTAATAAAACATCGCAATATTATTATAACACGTTATTAAATCAGTGCAACGAATTAATTAAGAAAGTCGGTTAAGTGCGAGTCGCACTCGCTCACGAAGGGATCCCTACCATTATTTAGTCTACCTTAAAATTACTTTGTACGGGAGTCCACCTTAAATATTTATTATATTCTGATTTTAATATAGTTTATTATGGCAGTAGTAGAAATACATTTACCTGTGAAAATTTCAATTCATCAGTATCAAAATAATCGGGATATTTACCATGTTGCATAGTTTTGAGTTTCCGATATTTCAGCGATGTTGCAAGCACCATGATCACGGAGTAGTGGCGATGAACAGAGAAAAAGTGTGTTCTAGGAGTAATTATATCGATCTACCCTCTTTCGAGTTCTTTTACTACGCGTGTCTGCACTACCACTGGTTTCACTCTCACTACAAACTCGAACTCGATGTCGATCACGTTCACGACACACGATGCTTACTGTTTGTATCCATTCGCGATTTTGATTTGGCTTGTTCCCGGTTGGTCTTGCAAAGCAAAATAAGGTGCTTGCAACAGCGCCGAAATATCGGAAACTCGAAATCTATCAAAATAAATATCGCGATTTTTTGATACTGATGTCAGTGACCATGATAGATTAAATACCAAAATTTCAATTGTCTAGCTATCGTGCTTCCTGAGACAGTCTGGTAAAAGACAGACAGACAGACAGACGCAAATAATTATGGAGAATTGATTGTTAAGATGTCTTGAACACTTTGGATGCTTACAACTATTTAAGCAATGTGATAGCTAATCTAAAATTGAAGTTTTATATTACGATTATTTTGGGTACTTTGCTAGTTAATATTATTCTGATCCTGTCTGTCCAATCAGGCGCAGGCAATAATGTGGTGAAGCTTGTTCGTGTGATAGGGCTATTTTTTTTTCTAAACCACTTAGGTGGCAGACAAGCACACGGCCCACCTGATGGGAAGTGGTAACCGTGGCCTATGGACGTATGCAACACCAGGAGTGTTACACTCGTGAAGCCGGCCATGAAGTAACCTTCTGATGCCCCTCTTGAAGAACCCCATATTTTAGGTGAAATAAGGTTCAGTTTTTACCCTATGTGTACGGAACTCTAAAATTCAGTGCAACGAATTAATAAAAAAATCGTATATTTTTCAACGCAACCCGTTATTGCATAACTATGACGTCACAATCTTTATCATGTCACGTAAATTGTTTACCGAATAGCTTATTACAATATTGTTATCGCGTTTGATTGAATAATAGTAAGTTTAGATTATTTGTTATGTTTAAAAATTGTTACGTTAACCTTAAAAGATCTAGTTATTGTAGTTTTAACCGGCTAAAACCGCACGCCCCGTCTCGAGTCTTCGGTGTACGAAAGGCAGATAAATCACGTCGATTTTTTTTATATCTGTTTATGAGTATTCAATATCCGTGATAGCAATCTAGGCACAATGTCCAACAGATCAATAATCATTATTCTAAAAAGAATCCTGCTGCGTCATCTGTCTGTGATACCATTTGATGATATGATAATCCAGTACTTCGTATCTATAAGAACTTGATACCCATCTTAAAGGTTTTAGATAAGATTGTATTTGTGGGTGTGTTTGTGGTGGATGTGTACCGCGTGGTTCTCGGCAGAGTGGAATTTGAACCACCTCATCTCTTCCCATGCGGTATCGTACAAGGCGACTACGGGATAGGGCTGTTTAACATCAGACAGATATATACAGCTCAGACTATCTCAGATGTCTATATTTTTTTTGCCAAAATAAGAGACGAAAAAAAAAATGTTTTGCTTATATTTCTCGAGTAGGGTATCTAAATGAAGAGAATTTCAAGGAGATTACAAAAATATATACATGTCATATCATAAAAACTTTAAAATAAAATTTATAATTTTAAAAAAAACCTGACCGCTGTCTAACAGATCGGTACCAGTTTGATAGCAGGCGGTTCCCATTAATTATCTTTTGGTTTATGATTGGTAATTGGGTACCGCCTGATATCAAACTTGTAACGATCTATCAGAGAGCGGTCGGGTCATATGGCAGATTGAGAGTAGATCGAGACTAAATTCTGAACATCTTTTTAGTACAGTATTACTCTTCAATATACAACATCCATTTGCTTCTGCATTATACTGCAGTATATCTTACACTGCAGTGTGAGAATTTTCATAGCGCGATTCAGAATCAGTGATTTTTTAAAACTAGTGCGAACGAAAATAAATCGCACTAGTTATTATTTATAACATAACATAAACTCACGCCTATATCCCCGAAGGGGTAGGCGGAGGTGCTAACACCCACATTTCGCCAGTTTATGTTTAGGTCCCAATGTAATAGGTGGCGAGCAGATGCATGGTTTGAGTCAATAATAGTGCCCGGAAGAATGTAATGATTGGTGATATGCGGGTGTTAATTCACCTCTGCCTAACCCTCCGGGGATAAAGGCGTGCTTATATGTAGGATGTATATATGTGTACTTGAAAGGATGGGCTGTAAATGTCATAACGGCAACTTCTATGGACACTTGTATTAAATATCAATCAATCAAGTTTTTTTTAATCCGGCACATTTGTAGTCTTTGTTATCATATTCGGTAACAAATAGTGCCGGATAGTCTTTTTTTTTATAATCAACTTTTGACCACGGGTGCTGCTGTGGGGATACCACATGTACCCAACGCCATCTAGCAACCGCACGCCTAACTAGAACGTCACTACGAATCCTACATCGCACAAGTGAAGTTCTCGCGCTGGTACAACATATATAAATTGTTGATATGATTTAAATCACTTGATTTAAATCAGTGATTTAAATCGTGATTTTAATCAAGGGATTTTTTCAAAAAAATCATTGATTTAAATCATTTAATTTTTACTACAACCAAATCGGCCCAAAATTGTTTAGGGAATTCCCCGGACCATATACCCATAGCGTAACAGTTTCGGGGAAACCCCGAAACTATAGTACGTGACGCATGGTACCAAAACGGTTCCAGGATTCCCCGAAACTAAAACACGAGACGCATTTCGCTTTTCGCCCGGTCATTCGTAATTGACTAGTGAAAGAGTGAATACAACAAAAAGATGTCTGGAAGAAAAAAAGATGCTGTGTGGGTTTATTTCGATGAAAAAAAGTCCGCTTCCGGCAAATTTAACAAAGCGGTGTGTAAACGCTGTAATAAGGAGTTAATGGGCTTAGTAGCAAGAATGAAGCAGCATTTGGAAACATGTGCGACGGAGCACAATCGATTAAATATTGGTGGGAAGTTGCTTGATGAGATTTTCGAGGAAGAACAGAACAAGTGTAAATCAGATTTAGATAACAAACCTGTATGCTTGTCCATTGATGGATGGTCTAACATAAGAAACGATCCTATCGTTTGCTCGTGTGTCACAGCCAATGACGGCAAAACCGTCCTGGTTGATACTTATTGATACGACCGATCATCATCACACTGCCGACTACTTAGAGACTGTGGCAAATGCGAGTATACAGAAAGCAGAAAAGCTATATAACTGCAAAGTTAGAAGCGTTGTGTCGGATAACGCCGCCAATATGGCAAAAATGCGTAGACAGCTTGAATCAAACAGTGGTGATGATGATGGCGCTGGAGGTAATATACCTATAGTTACATACGGATGTTCAGCGCATATTCTTAATTTACTGGCTAAAGATTTAGAAATTCCACTTGCTACAAAACATGTTCTAAAAGTTATCAAATACTTCAAAAATAATCATTTCGCACATGCTAAATATTCACTCACCAAGGCGAATAGTTTAGTAATACCTCAAGAAGTAAGATGGATTACGATGTGTGATTCACTAAAGAGCTATATTAGAAACTGGCCGATTTTGATGCAAATTGCCGATGAAAATAAAGAAGATATTAGCTCTGATATCAGAAAGCTCATACAAAATATGAGTATTAAAAGAAATGCAGAGGACCTTGTGGCACGACTGGAACCAATATCCAAAGCGTTAGACAAGATTCAAAGCGATAACTGTACTATTTCAGATAGTGTGCTTATCTGGAAAGAATTAGTAGATCAACTGGAAGATTTACTAAACATTACGCAAATGAAGATTGTCATGAATCGTTACCGACAAGCCATGACATCGGCTCATTATTTAGCTTACATGATAAATCCAAAACTGCCCCAAGAAAAGCTGTCGACCGATGAAAGTGATGCAGCATTACAATTTCTACAAGAAAACTATGGAGAGACTGGTAGTAGTTTAATGAGTAGTATTATCCGTTTGAATGCTAAAGTTGAGCCTTTCACGGGAGTATTAGTCGGTAAACAAGTCATACAGAACACTGCCCCCACTGATTGGTGGCTAGCAATACATAATATGAAAAAATGTATAACCGAAGAAGAATTGGCTATAATTATGCAACTGCTGATTACAGTTGCCTCCTCGGCTGGGGTCGAAAGAATATTTTCGGTATTCAATTTAGTGCACTCCAAAATAAGAAATAGATTATGCACGGAGAAGGCAGCCAAATTGGTATTCATTTTAAAATGTTTGAATTCTAAAAAATAAATAGTTAAAAAGAATAATAAATTTGATAATGTTAAAAGTTATAATAGTTATATCGAATTCAATAGGAATAGATTTATATGTTCGTTTTTTAGTCTATAAGTTTGACTTTAAGAACTTGTTATTTTATTTTTCAAAACTACTGTTTTAAAACTTTTAAAATTGTAGACTTTAATAAATTTAATTAAAATACGTTGTTTTCGTTTTATTATATAACTGAACTGGCTATTTAATTAATAAAAAAAGACAAGAAAATGAAAAAATAAAAAAAATCTGATTTTAATCAAATAAATCCGATTTTAATCAAATTAATCGGATTATTATGATTTTTTTATAATAATCATGATTTTTATCAACCCTATTAACATCATCCCAACGACAATCGTTGGGCCACCCGCCAGGCGTGATCACCTTGCCTGGTCGGAAGATCCTCTTTTTGTGACGGAGGAACATCAAACCTCGTTTCTCCACACTGCAACGCATCCGAAACGTCGGCAAAATTAGGAAGTTCTACAATTTAATCCCAAACCGTTATATAATTATGAATAAGTAACACGGATATTTGTATTGAATACTTTGGATGGTTTTGGGCGAAGGTTCTGTGGCTTAGTGGTCAGAGCGTTCCCCCTGTAAGGGAAAGATCGTGGGTTCGAACCCCGCCTGAACCGATTAATTTTTTTTCTATATCTTAATCGATTTAATTATGAATACTTTAATATTTATATCTGCGGTTACGATACGAATGAATTTAAAGAAAAAACCGGGCAAGTCACGCGTACAACTAGCACTTTTCTAAAATGTTCTACATTAATCCCGGTAGCTTCTGAAGCACTTCACCATAGAGTCCAGAGGCCGCTTTTTCCAGTGTAACTGCGCGTTTGACTAAACTTGGACATTTATCCGTATCGAAGATTTTTTTATACCACTCAGGTGGCAGACAAGCACACGGCCCACCTGATGAAAAGTGGTCACCGTGGCCTATGGACGCGTGCAAAACCAAGAGAGTCACACTCGTGCTGCCAACCTTGTAAGCATTGAGCGTTTCTGTGCCGTCAGTGTAAAAGACAAAGCAGGACAAGCTTTTGGTTTTCCCACTGAAAACACAAAAGCCCTCCAGTGAGCTCTGGCTACCCTACTCACCGCCGAATTGAATTGAATTTTTTTTTTCTTTTTTATACCACTTAGTTGGCAGACAAGCACACGGCCCACCTGATGGAAAGTGGTTACCGTAACCTATGGACGTCTGTAACACCAGAGGAGTCACAGTCGCGCTGCCACCCTGTAAGTACAGAGTTTCTGTGCCGTCAGTAGAAGACAAAGCAGGACAAGCCTTTAGTCTTCCCACTGGCAGCACAAATTCTCCAGTGAACTCTGGCTACCCTACTCACCGCTGGGAACACAACACGAAGTTATTATAGCCGCGGTATTCTGTAGGGCGGAGGTACTACCCCAGTCGGACTGCTCAATCGGGCGGAAATACCGCCGTGTCCTACCCCCTCTGTTGAAAGAATTGAAAGAAGAAAAGAAAAACAAGAAAAAAGAATTGCAGTGAGACCAGTTCTTGGTATTTTAGAACTCAAACTACCCGTAACGACTGCCACAGATGTTCGTACAACAACAGAGACCGTCTGTTAAACGTGCTCTTCGAAGCACGAAAATCCCTAGACCAATGTAAGTAGACATATTCATGCATCAATTGTCCCGAGTTGTTATCAAAACTTTCATTCAATGTACCATGTAAGTCAATTCGATTTAATCCACCGCTACGAATTCCGAATGCTTCTACAAATTACAGGCGAAACAGCTACATAGTGAGGGCTACTCGTAACTTTAACAGGCTATGTAAGCAGCACGATATTGACCCTTTCTCAACTAGTGTGCCCGCGGAGAAGAGGGCCAGATCATCAGAGATGACCCTGGGTCGGCCGGGGTGCGAGGGATATGCCTGTCAACCTCACCTTCGGCAACCAAAGCGACCCGCAGGCAGCGTGCGTTTTAGTCGGTTCGAGTCCGACATAACCTCTCCCTCCGGCTCCGGTGGGGAGGTATCCGTGGGGATTTTGCGCCCTGGGTCGGCCGGGGTGCGAGGGATATGCCTGTCAACCTCACCTTCGGCAACCAAAGCGACCCGCAGGCGGCGTGCGTTTTAGTCGGTTCGAGTCCGACATAACCTCTCCCTCCGGCTCCGGTGGGGAGGTATCCGTGGGGATTTTGCGCACGTAAAAAAAATAAAAAAAAACTAGTGTGGCCGCGGCGAGAAGGTGCTTGAGATTAACATTTTTCAAACCCAGAAATTGATGTACTATGTTCATGGTATTGACTATGTAGATCTGTTGTGTAGTTTATATATTTTTTCTTCCATAAGGTTTGTGCAATGCGTGTTTTTGTTTACAATGTTTTACCTACGCAGCGACCATAAGTGATAACTTGTTATTGGCTTTCTATGACCTAGTCCAACGCGCATGTTTACATATAAATAAATAAAAAAGAAAATTAAGCAGCGAACGAGAATCGAACCCACACCTCCTGCGTGGGAGTCGCGTTCAGTACCGCCACGCCACAGAGGCTAGTACTTTTCTAAAATCTTTATCATGATAGATATCATGTTACAACTTAACCGATAAGACAGAGTGTGATGTTATTTTATATCATGGGATTAGCAGGAGACGCCATTCATCAGCCTATAGCGCCGCGCAGTAGCTTATTACTGCGCTATCATTGAATATGACAGGGGGCTATCTTATCTGAACGGCTTTATTGTATTCATTGGTCTGTCTTAGTTAACCTACTACCGACAGTAAATAAAGATACAAGACAAAATGCATGTTTTACGGCATTTGGCTCGACCACTATTACGTGGGAAAACGAAAACTATAGCAAAATGTGGGTGTTGGTATACATCTCTGTGTACCCCTTCTTCCCACTCTACTACAGCTATAGGTTCCTACAGGGTCGGCAGCACGAGTATAACGCCTCCGGTATTGCACACGTCCAATGGCTGCTAAAGTGATATATAAAAATGAAGTTTAAAACTAAAATACGACTACTGAAAAATCACGCTTTAAACAAGAAAATGTCAAGGATAGCCGTAGTTGTATGTCACTTTTTCCTGGAATATAAGATAAATGTGAATAAGTGACAAGATTATTCGCCGTAGTCGGATATAAAAAGCTGAAACTTAAGCCTGATTTTTTTGTACACAATAAACACAAAGGAAAGACAAATAGATTTTCCGCCAGGAAGTAAGTAGGTACTTAGGAAATATCTTCAAGGAGACTACCTACTCGAAACGTCTTAATAGCATACTAAATAGATTAAATTTATGTATCAGGTAGATAATTTGGTTAGTGGACATTGCTACATTGCTGGACTGTGAGCTTCTACACATCCCTTTCACTCACCATTTGATAAGTACGGTGTATAAACTACTTTAAACTTCCGAGAATTTAAGTGAATTGTGAGGTAATAGTGCTATAATAGCTGTGTTCGTATACAAACGAGCAATCGTGCATCGCGCGCAAACAATTGACATTTCAATTGCTCAATTGAATGATAGCACGCCACACGTGCTAAATGAACACAATTGTGCAGTTGCTACACACTGCGGATTGTATACCGACATTGGATGGTTCACGGACGCAGACACGGATATATCCCAGCCAAACTCACCTCCGGCAATCAACAACCCACAAACAGTGTGCGTTTTAATCGGTCCAAGACCGGCATAACTACTCCACCGGAGTTTAAGCGGATCACTGCGAGAGAAGAAAACTCGAAATAAAATCTTGTACCAACCCGTCTGGCCAGCGTGGAAATAATAGACCAAAAGCCTCCCAATATTGGGAGAGGTTTATATCCAGCAGTGGATTGCGATGGACAAATTGATAGACTGAGTAAGCGGATACCAGACTCTGAGGTAAAAGCCTCGGATGCACCCAGAAACCACGCTGAGATGATGATAAGAGGAAGGAAGGAGGAAGGATTCTACCTTCCTGCTGCTACACGATTATATTAATATGAACTAATCCTATCACACATATTTGCAGATACAGCCGACAGTAAACAGGAAACTGCAGAGAACATCAAGGCCACTGGGTAATTTAAAAATAATACCAACATTTGGACAATGAATTAAAAACAAACTGACAATTAATTCGTAATTACCGGCGCTCGCAGTCTAATGGGGGGGCACACATGCTACGAAAAGTCGTTACGATAATATTGTACCGTTTAAATTGAATCGATAAATTGATGCGTCTATGTAATATAATCTATGGGGTGACGCAGAAAGTCTCACCCATCTCATCCGAAGAATAAGAAGAAGGAGGCTACCAGAAAAATACACAGAAGATACCATTGCGGGATAGCGTTGCCAACTCTAGAAACGATGACCCCGTGGGATTTTGAAGAAATCTTTGGAGAGTTTCAAAAGTTCGGAAAAATGAGAATTGGTTTTTTTTTTAAAGAGAAAAAGAACAAATCACTTCGTGTCAAAACGGCCATCATAGCGTGCCGCAACTATAGCTTTCAAATATTCAGATTTTACACAAATTGATAACTCACTTGTACTTTTCCACATTACTTTATTGCTTATTACACCTGACCGGCTTCGCCTTACGGCATCCTCAAAGGTTTGCAATGACATTTTTAATAAAGTAATGTGGAAAAGTACAAGTGAGTTATCAATATGTGTAACAACAAATTCCACCAAGTGCCATCAATCTACAGTATAAATAGTCATTCAGGTTTTAATTATTGATTAAGAATTATGCACACAAACAAGCTATGAAAATACAAATAACTTATTTATTTGCTATTTTTTTGCATGCTTTGTGTTGACAACATATTAATATGTTAGAGCCGTCTAACAAAAATTATCTATACTAATATTACAAAGATATTACAAAGAGGAAAAATTTGTATTTTTGTATGTAACGAATAAACTCAAAAAGTACTGGACCGATTTTAATAATTCTTTTTTCAGTAGAAAGCTACATTCTTCGTGAGTAACATAGGCTACTTTTTATCCCAAAATTCCCATGGGATCAGGATTTACGCGGGTGAAATCGCGGCGCGGTGCTAGTATATTATATAATTAGATACTTTATGAATAATAACCAGTGCGAATTACTTTCGTTCACGCTAGTTTAAAAAATCACTGATTCTGAATCGCGCTATGAAAATTCTCACACTGCAGTGTAAGATCTACTGCAGTATAATGCAGAAGCAAATGGATGTTGTATATTGAAGAGTAATACTGTACTAAAAAGATGTTCAGAATTTAGTCTCGATCTACTCTCAATCTGCCATATGACCCGATAAAACTCTGTACCAACCCATCTGGCCAGGCAGCGTGGAAACAGTACGCCAAAGCCACCCAACATTGGGAGATGGCTATAGATGGTAGATAGATACATAGTTCTTTATTGTACACCAGCGGATTTACAGTAGGACGAACAGGTAGCACGTATACAGTTCAATGTACAATGGGCGGCGTTATCGCTGAAGCGATTCTAGGCTATATTTTTGGTGCCAAGAGATGAAAAAAAAAATGTTTTGCTTATATTTATTGAGTAGGGTATCTAAATGATGACAATTTCAAGGAGATTAAAATATATACATGTCATATCATTAAAACTTTAAAATAAAATTTATAATTAAAAAAGAACCTGACCGCTGTCTAACAGATCGGTACCAGTTTGATAGCAGGCGGTTCCCATTAATTTTCTTTCGGTTTATGATTGGTAATTGGGTACCGCCTGATATCAAACTTGTAACGATCTTTCAGAGAGCGGTCAGGTCATATGGCAGATTGAGAGTAGATCGAGACTAAATTCTGAACATCTTTTTAGTACAGTATTACTCTTCAATATAGATACAACATCCATTTGTTTCTGCATTATACTGCAGTATATATCTTACAATGTAGTGTGAGAACTTTCATAGCGCGATACAGAATCAAAAATTTTTAAAATTAGTGCGATCGAAAATAAATCGCACGAGTTATTATTTATAAAATATCTAATTATATAATTCGGATTTACAGTAGGACAAGCAGGTAGCATGTTTACATGCGTTATCGCTGAAGCGATTCTAGCCTAAATTTTTGGTGCTAAAATAAGTGACGAAAAAAAAAAGTTTTACTTATATTTATCGAGTAGGGTATCTAAATAAAGAGAATTCAAATGAGATTACAAAAATATATACATGTCATATCATAAAAACTTTAATATTCAATTTTTAATTTATAATAAATATATATTTTTAATAAAAAATATAATTAACAAATCTGTTTCTGATTTGTAATAATATCTCTTTGACTAAATATATATCTTTATACTGACATTTAATTAATTAATGATATGCTTTATTGGCAGATAATGATAAGAATTGAGTAACCTATGATTGTCAAATAACTAAAAATTATGTAATTAATAAAGGAACATTATAGAAAATATATCTAGTGCTCATACAGGAAGTTTACGAATACTCATATTTGTAAGTCTACATTGACAGAACGTGTTGAAAAAAAAAATCCCGACCGCTGTCTAACAGATCGGAACCAGCTTGATAGCAGGCGGTTCCCATTATTTTCTTTCGGTTTACGATTGGTAATTGGGTACCGCCTGATATCAAACTTGTTACAATCTGTTGGATAGCGGTCGGGTCATATGGCAAATTGAGAGTAGATCGAGACTAAATTCTGAACATCTTTTTAGTACAGTATTACTCTTCAATATACCACATCCATTTGCTTCTGTATTATACTGCTGTACATCTTACACAGCAGTGTGAGAACTTTCATAGCGCGATTCAGAATCAGTTATTTTTAAAACTAGTGAGTACGAAAATAAATCGCACTAGTTATTATTTATAAAATATCTATTCTAATTTTTGTTAGATGGCTCTGACATAATAATATGTTGTCAACACAAAACAAGAAAAAATAGCAAATAAAAAAGTTATTTGTATTTTAATAGCTTGTTTGTGTGCATAATTCTCAATCATGAATTAAAACCTGGATATTTATTTATTTATTCATTTATTTGCATAATACAGTCATAATAAGTTGGTCGCTAAAAAATAAAATAAGTACAATGTATTATCACCAGTAATGGCACGCAAATATTACATTATTTTAAATTATATCATTATTTGAAAGCTATAGTTGCTGCACGCTATGATGGCCGTTTTGACACGACTGTCTTTGCTCGTTTTCTCTTTTTTGGTGTGTATTTATTTCTGTGCCGGTCTCGCCATAGTTTTCTTCAGTTATTCGTCTAACAGTTCGTTCTCTAATTAAGCGCACCAAATAGTGCCGTAAATATAGGTAGCGAAAAGGTTCAACCGGAATTACCTTCTTTGCTCAATGTAGTTTCAATGTTAATATTAAAAACTTAAGATCAACTATTCTACCTTATATCTGCAGTATTTACACGGTAATTACCTGAAAAAGAAAAAAAATACAATTTAAAAAATATTTTGCACATTCTTAAAGTTTCCCATTGTCACAATGTCTCATATGAATAGTCACAATTTGTCAAATTGGTACTAGAGTCAACGCCAGAAAATTAGTCCCGCGGTCAAACTCGGAACTAAAAATATCGCCGCCATACTCAGCCATACTGTGCGTTGATTGGTTCAGGACATCTGTTCAATATTACATAATATAAACCTAGAAATAAACTAAATAAGAATATATGTATTAATTTCTTTAAAAATATAAAATTGCATACATTTGTGTTAACTCGTCAATAGATGGCGCTTTGCAGCTTATATGTATCGCGTTTGATTATAGAATTTAGTTCGTATATCTCCGATAGATGGCATTGTACCATTTCTCTAGATCACGATATGGTTTTGTTACCGAAACAATTATGAAAAGTGATATTTATTAAAATATATGGTGGATGAAGATCAGAATACAGTTGTGGTTTTATTTATAGTAAAACCCTTCTAATAATCCCTCAAATCGTCTAACCGATCGTCCAAACATCGCGGCAACGTGTTGTGTGCCCCACACCTTGACAGTACGGTTTAGAGTTGCCAGCATATTTATTTTACTACCTACCTCCTTATCGACTATACTGCGCAAAAAATATTTTTAACACGCTTGCACACAATGTTACTAACATTAATGGAGTTAGGACACGGCGGTATTACCGCCCCGTCCCAATTGAGCAGTCCGACAAGGGAAATACAGAATCCCTCGGCCATAATAACCTCGTGTTGTGTTCCGGCAGTGAGTAGGGTAGCCAGAGCTCACTGGAGAGTTTTTGTGCTATCAGTGGGAAGACCAAAGCCTTGTCCTGCTTTGTCTTCTACACTGACGGGACAAAAACTCTCTATTCTCGACTGTCGACAGCACGAGTGTGACTTCCCCTGGTGCTTCCATAGGTCACGGTAACCACTTTCTATCAGGTGGACCGTGTATTTGTCTGACACCAAAGTTGTATTAAAAACAATATCTACATTACCTACTTAATGACTAACTGCGTAATGAATATTTTTAATACACTTGCTCATAAAATTGCCTAATACTTTTTAGGGTCACATTGCAAGCACCCCAGGGGGCCATCTTGAGATTGACTAAGTTCAACCAGGGTATTTGAAGAAGAAGACACCCAGGTATGGAGATCCGAAACAGTGTGCGGTTTTAGTCGGTTCGAATCGGATATAACCGACTCCTTCGGGTATCTTGATTTATCTGAGGACATATTGTATAGACCGAATTGATAGATGGTCTGTATATACAATCAGTCCTCAGATACATAGTGATTCAAGTGAGTGTCATCACTGCGACGCGAGCGAGGACTCGGGGCTGCAGACGCTCACCGAGTGTCCGGCGTGGGAGACGTCGAAACGGGAGCTGGTGACAGCCCTGGGACCTCGTGGCGGTGGTTCGCTGTGCGTTTGCGTGAGCGGCTGGTGCCTCCTTCTGCGAGCAAGTAATGCTCGTGAAGGAGGAAGCAGCGCGGGCAGCTGGAGCGACGAAGGATCGCAAGCCAAGCTGCCCGCGTACTGAGGCATTTTGGGCATCGGAGGTCGATACCAGTGGGGATTTTATGCACGTAAAAAAAGTGAGTGTGAATTCTAGAAAACGAGTCTAAGAGAAGATCTATAAACCTAAAATTTAATAGCATTTTTGCAGTGTCAGTGGAATGACAGTGATTTTGTTATGACATAAACTTCGTAGAATCAGGGCCCTGAAGTTTCGTGATCAATGAAATGGTCTTTTTTTTCACAAGTGTTTTAAGAAACGTCACATAAAACACGCGAGTGTTCACACGCCACTCCGCCTGCGGCCTGTGCATTATGCAATAGGTACCTCTACTGTAGCATACTATAGTACGTAAATTAGCACATTTGCAGGTGTCAAATAATACATAACATAACAGAAACTCACGCCTATATTCCCGAAGGGGTTGGCAGTGATGCTAGCACCCACATATCGCCAGTTTATGTTTAGGTGCCAATGTAATAGGTGGCGAGCCTATTGCCATTAACCGGGCACTTATAAACCTGCGATAAATACACACATAACTTCGAAAAGCATCGAAAAGTCATTGGTGTGTGCCATGGTAAAACCTGGGATCGAACCCGAGACCTCGTCTCAGCAGTCCATTACCCATACCACTAGGCTACCGCGGTATTACTATTACAGACATTGAATAATAAATGGTTGAGTTTGTCCACTTAGTAAAGGTAAAAACCCGCGTAGTTCCCGGCAGAGTAAAATTTGGACCACCCCATCTCTTCCCATGCGGTGTCGTACAAGGCGACTAAGGGACAGTGCTGTTTAACATCAGACAGATATATACAGCCGAGACTCAGCCTCAGATGTGTCTGACTTCCCAAAGGCGATATCGAAGTATTGGAGTTAGACCAGTTCTTGAATTTTATAGGGCTCCAACTATTTGTAACGACTGGTACAGATGTTCGTATAGCAACCAGGCCCAACGGGTTAATGTGCTCTCCGAGGTACGACCGGACCAATGCCCATTTTCCTATTCATACATACAAATATTTACATTGCGTGGTTTCCGACAGAGTAGAATTTGGACCACTCCATCTCTTACCATGCGGTGTCGTGCAAGGCGACTAAGGGATAGGGCTGTTTAACATCAGACACCAGACTCAGATTCAGATCTAGTCAACAATAGTGCCCGTAAAACGGCATTGGTGAAATGTGGATGTTAATTCACCTCTGCCTAACCCTCCGGGAATAAAGGCGTGATTTATCCTCAAAAGACACCCAAAAACGTGTACTGCGCATGAAGAATACATTTTATACTATTTATACTGTTCATTGATAGCACTTGGTGGAATTTGTTGTTACACATTGTATTTTTCCACAGTATTTTTTATATGTTATTAGACCTGACGAATATTTCAAAGAATCAATCAAAGAAGAAGTTCTCAATATGTGTAATACATTCTATGACGGTGTCAAGATATACGCCGGTAACTATAGTATACATATAAGTGTTAGAATTAATTACATAGAACACGAGTGGCGAACGAACAAACATCTATATTAAACTGTTCAAGCCCAAGAGTAAACTGAATTTACCGAGGTCCAAGGTTAATTCAGTTGGAACACTTCTCATTCGCCATTACAGGCAAGGGACATCAAGGTCAATTAGGTATTAATGATTCAATCATCATAATCAAAGCTATTGGCTTTCCTTCTTCCTACAGTCCCGGGTCCTTTAAGCGGGGCGTGAAAAAGCATATGATGAGGCCGTCAAGCTGAGTGTCACCATTGTCACACGGTATGTGTAAGTAATGGTGACCCTCATTTCTGAGACTTTGCCATCAGCTTACCATCAGGCAAGGTGAAGTCTAATTGACGTGTTCAATATAAAAAAAATATTAAAATACAAAATCATCATCATCATGTACTAGTCTCGGCTGTATTCCAGGTATGAATGTAGACTGGAAACAGTGCGTACAGTGAGGTACGGAAGGAACTTCATACCACGCACGCGCAAGCTGTTTAATGAACTCCCTGCTGTGGTATTTTAAGTGACTATAATATGGGGATCTTCAAGAAGACATTAGAAGGTTCCTATAGGGTATAGTGTCGGCAGCACGAGTGTGACGCTGCTGGTATTGCACACGTCCATAGGCCTAGTTCCCATTATGTCCGAGAATCGATCCTAAACTAATTTTAAAATCCCTAAGTTACTACGTCGGAAGAGGAAGACCTAGGCGCACATTTCTGGATCAAATCGGAAGTACTCATCAGGAGTACCCTAAACCGACGAGCATGCATGAAGAATGTAATGAGTGAATGAAGCGAGAGTAGTATGTCAGGATCGTAGCAAAGGAGATCCGTGATCTCTGCCTACCATTATGGGAAACAGGCGTAATATTATGTATGTATGTATGTATAAGTTACTACGAGTTGAGCTACCCTTGGACTCGAAAACATTATTTCATTTTTAGCGCATCGAAAAATCCATACAATCGTAAATTTCCACCCTACTGTTACCAACCCTCATTTTTTAATAGCGGCAAAACAACGTATGCATTTTCTTGTCAGCCAGTATCCCTATCGGCCGGGGTGCGAAGGATAAGTCTCAGATGCTCTCACCTCCGGCAACCTGCGGCCCACACAGTCGGTTTGCGTTTTAGTCGGTACAAATCCGACATTACCTCCCCCACTGGCTCCGGTGTTGGGGGTAACCGTGAAGATTTTGCGCACATTAAAAAATATAGAAAAAAGAATCTAGTATTCATATAGAAACCTGTCAGCATTTATTTGCAACGTCTACGAGTGAGATTTACAGGCAACACTGATTGATATAAATGCTTCCTAGTTCCTAGTCAATTACTAGTGCAACTACGGAGCCAATTGCCGTCTAGAAGTGCGAAAACACACACTCTGTGAGTGTTATGCAACCAGAAATAGAATTATTATGATTGTTTTCAATGCATAAAGAAGAGATACAGTCTCTGTGGAACTTCAAGAAGGAAGCCTGCGTCAGAGCCCCGTCCTTCAATCAGTGTACCCTTCAGGTGATGTTGGTTTGGGCTCCGAAGATCTTGGGGGCCTTTAAAGCCTAGCCTGCTGTATGTATGTTGACAGCCTCTGCTGCGTGGCAGTAGTGAAAGCGGTCGCCACGCAGGCGGCTCAGTCCTAATATTTGTATGAGAACATGTCTATTGGCTTCGGTCTTAGTATTTCTGTGCCGCGACTCTCAGGGGCACGACCGCGGTTGCTCCAGTCGTGGAACGGATCCGGCGGCTGGGCCTTGAGGTAGCTCTGCTTAAGACCTCGGCGCACGCCACCGCCGTGTTCTAGGCTCACATTAGAAGGTACTTTCATAGGTATCAAGCCCCAGATGATTTCGAGAAGTATTTCCGAAGTCTGGGTCCCAAATTGGAAGGCAGGGCTAACGTTTTGGCGCGGCTGCTGCCCAACTTGAGGGCCCCGGTGGACTCCTGCAGAAAATTCTACGAAGGTATCGTGCGGTCCATGGCCCTGTACGGGGGCCTCGTGTACACGCTGAGACAGGAACATGGCCCTGCTGCGCGGCCCGCAGCAGAAGATCGCCTGCCGGATCATCAGGGGGTACCGCACGTCATGGGAAGCGTCGCGGAATGGGAGCTACGACTTGAGCGACCAAACGCAGTGCACGTCGTAGTATCGACGGTAGAGCCCATCATGGGGGAACGGCTATAGAGGCCACACGGCAGCCTCCGTACCGTCTGGTTGGAGCCCTAAAACGTCCAATAACTGGCCTAACTGCAAAGCTTCGACATCGCCAATGGGTCGTGGTGGTCAATGGCAGTCGCTTCACGATATATGTCGAAGAACATTTAGACTGGATGACTGAATCCTTCATGAATGACACAATCATCTGACATATCCTTTCTTTGTCCTTTTTTAAAAAGACATAGTTTGTGAAACATCAATTTCCGAGTGATGAGATTCTTTTTTTCTTTTTTATCCCACTTAGTTGGCAGAAAAGCACACGGTCCACCTGATAGAAAGTGGTTACCGTGACCTATGGACGTGTGTAACACCATATAAGCCACACTCGCGCTGCCGACCCTGTAAGCACAGAGTCTCTTTGTCGTCAGTGCAGAGGACAAAGCAGGACAAGCCTTTAGTCATCCCACTGACACCACAAATTCTCCAGTGATCTCTGGCTACCCTACTCACCGCTGGGAACACAACACGAAGTTATTATACAAAAACCACATGTCTTGATATTATAACAATGAAAACAAACACGTACAGGATATTCATTGAATTCATAATTACATCTTAAATCTACAATACCAAGCTTGAAACTTGAATGGCTGCCAACAAACCCGAAACGTTTCGTAAACAACAAAGGAGAATAAGATATTGGAGGTTAGTTGAAGGTAACAGACAGCGGTTAAGGTTCTTTTTATACCGGTGGCAGACAAACACACACCTGATGGGAAGTGGTTTCCCGGAAATGTGTAATACCAGCGTAACACTCGTGTTGCTGTGTCATTCTCTGAGCACAGTGTCGAGCACAGCGCTGCGACATCATTCTGGGAGTCGTTATTGGTTGCCGAACTTATGAAAGGCTGTGTGGCTTCTTTAGCCACTCCCCCACGATGGGTCTTACCACCGCTACTGCGGCGTGCACTGCGCTTGGTCGCTCAAGTCGTAGCTGCCATTCCGCCACCATGTCTCTGTGGAGGTGGGATCTCAAGGCTTGAATTTCTTCAGGGTCGGGACCGTGATCCTGCTCCCGCGCCTCCTTTCGTATCCGATATAACGCCTAAAGGGATCTCGATTCCAGGATCCACTATGGCGATTCGGCGAGGAGGCTCACTGCGTCAAACGATGACGTGTGGTACCCCCAGATGATCCGGCAGGCCATCTTCTGAGGGCCGCGCAGCAGGACAATGTGCCTGCCTCTCAGCTTGTCCGCCCACACGAGGCCCCCGTACAGGGCTATGGACCCCACGATTCCCACGTAGAGTCTTCTGCAGGAGTCCTCCGGGCCCGTCAAGGTATAGACACTACAGTAATGGTCAGAATTGCACAGCTGCTGACCCTGCAAGAACCATTTGATGCACTTCTTAAAGAAGAATCAATCATCAATCTTACAATCCCTTTTGAAAAATTCACTCTGTATACGTTAACATGTGCCAAAGTAGTAAACATTTTTTTACGCAGCGTTGTAGTGATCATTACTGTGTCTATACGGTTTGTATATAATCAAATCAGTTTATTGTGAAAATGGGTACAATAGTGATACAGTAAAATAATATAATATGGTTTCTCCATTCTCCGCCTCAAGGCATACAATAAAATTTAGTAATATAATAATTAAGTAATGTCAAATTATGTCAACATACCAAAAATCTTACAATTTTACGTTTTTTACCAATTTTATGCCCTACAGGCAATGTCCATATTTAAATTTGCCATTACATTTTGTCAGTACAATTTCTGTATTACATCACTTATAAAGTTTTATCTGCAAGATACTCCTTTATTGTGTAGTATACCTTGTTAGTCAATAGTTTCTTTACTTCTCTTTTGAATAATACAATATTTGTAATTGAAGAATAGAATCTAAGACTACACACCATAATATGAATCGTTTATTAACATGTTTTTTACACCTCGATGTACGTGCACAGTCTTTCGTCATGGAGTTTTGTTTACTTCCCATAGTCTACAGTGATTCATACTTCATGGTACTATGGCGAAAACTGACCGTACTTTGAATTCATACAGCAAACATACACATCTATATTAATATTATAAAATTGTTTGTTTGTTTTGTTTGAATCTCAGGAACTACTGTTTCGAATTGAAAAATTCTTTTAGTATTGAATTAAAATATTTTATTTCTTATTTTTTTATACCACTTAGTTGGCAGACAAGCACACGGCCCATCTGATGGGAAGCTGGGTAGATGGCTCCCACCGTCACCGTAAGACAGATATACGTCTTAGATGCACACGGTGCACAATATCCGATCAAGAACCAAGCGGTTCCTAAATACATCAATTGAATAATTCATATATTTAGTGGCAGATCTACTACCATTTGGCGTACAAAAATTTGATAACAAAATAGGTACTTTGCTGACAAATACAAATAGGCTATATATCCATTTCATGCGTCACAATCGCATAAAAGTAAACAATAACAGATGTACTTGCTGTTATTTAGTCAACTGCGCACACGCAGCGCTGTGTAGTATATAGTTTTATTTGCTGTCAGTTGTTTGTGAGTCACCACCAAGAGCGGATGTAAGCAATAAACTTGATAACAATTAAAAATAGCTTTGTTAGAGATTTAAAAATAGAACTTCAGATGATATTCGCGCTAGAACCTTCTAGAAGCGCTGGTTCGATACAAATAATCATCATCAGTGTTCATTCCGGTTCTATTCGAGACTTTCACCACAGAGCCTGAGGTCATGTTTTATGTATGAATATTTACACTGAGCAGGAATCGAAATCGCGCCCCCCTGGGTCGCAGTCGCGTTCACTACCACCACGCCACAGAGGCCGTTCTACGAAGTTTTTTTTTTTTTTTTTTGGGCACGTCACGTATTATTCTGTATACACAATTTCTTAGAATTGAATTCACTTGTTGATCAAAATATGAGTGAACTACTTTGAATATGGGGTCGTTGAAGTATTACGTAAGCAGATTTATAACAATTATTTAAATCCCCCCCTCATCAGCAAAAGCAAGCAAAACTCTTACTCCCTCTATGTTTGTGTAAACATTGATACCTGGATGCATTTTTTTTTTTTTTTGTTTATGTATGTAATGCAAATGCATGCTTTTTATATACCACTTAGTTACCGTGGCCTCTGGACATGTGCAATATATTATGTGTGAATAAAAAAAATAACTACTGCCTACGTATACGTAATCATTAACTAGACCCCCTATCCTCGTGTCATCAAGATAAGTAATGCAAAGACCTCCCTCCCCCTTTAGTGCTTATGTAATACTTGAAAGGCCCCTCTGAAACTTAGATAATCTACAAGTTTGAAGCGTGTTGGCGGCAAGCGGTAATATCACCTTAAGATGAGCGTCATGCTTTTTGTAACTGGGTTTTATAGTTTCTTAGCATTTAATCGTTTCTTTGTAAGTCGTAGCTAAAAGTCGCATCTGTAATTTTATTTTATTTATTTGGCACACAAAACAGAAAACAATCATAATTTTACAAGATACCATTTGAAGGTTCGGTTCCAGATTGAGTTCCAAAACATGTGTACTCAGCATGACACAATTAAAAAGCGTGGATCGGCCGGGGTGCGAGGGATATGCCTGTCAACCTCACCTTCGGCAACCAAAAACGACTCACAGGCGGCGTGCGTTTTGGTCGGTTCGAGTCCAACATAACCTCTTCCACCGGCTCCGTTGCTTTACATAGGTCGTCGGTAGTGCAAGTGAAGGGGCACATCGAGCAGGAAAGCAAATGCGACATAGACTGGGATTGGGCCCCGTAGTCACAGGACTCTTGCGACCGGTTGACAAAGCCCCATTTTGCCACGTTTTCTCTCCACGGGTACAACTTTCTGTCTGCCACCTCTGTCGTATGAAAGAGGCACCCACATTTCGCCAGTTTATGTTTAGGTCCCAATGTAATAGGTGGCGAGCCTATTGCCATTAACCGGGCACTTATAAACCTGCGATAAACACACACATAACTGCGAAAAGCATCGAAAAGTCATTGGTGTGTGCCATGGTACAACCTGAGATCGAACCCGAGACCTCGTCTCAGCAGTCCATTACCCATACCACTAGGCTACCGCGGTATTTATACTCAGTATAAAAAAGACACTATAAGAAATGTAGTTCAGTAACTGCCACAATATACTTGCCTACGGTTCATAGACCGGTGACTGTGACTCATCTGATTGCTTATACGAACAAAACTGTTTAGCTTTCAATATGTTGCACGCAACGGAAAATCCTTGGACATTGAGAGAGTATAACAAACAGATTTCTAACATACGACCTATAGATTAACTACTAAATGTTAACAATAGAAATTATACGTATTATGTTATCCGGAATAATAGGATAGAATTCGGAGCAAGGTTATCCGACAGAGAACTAAAGTTACCGACATAGGTCGCAGAATAAGCAAGCTGAAGTGGCAGTGGGCTGGTCACATTTGTCGAAGTACCGATGAGCGTCGATGAACGACCTCCGCCCCCCATGAGCGCCGGCCTGGGGGTGACAGGTGGAGCCGCCTGTCACCCTGGCAGAAGCAGGCCGCGTCGGTGGCGCGCCTGGCGCGCCTCCCCGTTTCCGGGGTCGAGTTGGGGACTCTGTAGTCCCCACACCCGAGACGAGGGCCAGATCGTGAGAGATGGCCCTGGGTCGGGCGGGTGCGAGGGATATGCCTGTCAACTTCACCTTCGGCAACCAAAACGACCCACAGGCGGCGTGTGTTTTAGTCGGTTCGAGTCTGACATAACCTCCTCCACCGGCTCCGGTGGGGAGGTGTCCGTGGGGATTTTGCGTACGTAAAAAAAAAAAAAAAAAATACCGATGAGCGTTGGAGCAAACAAGTCCTAGAGTGGAGACTGCGAGAAGGTAAACGAAAGGTAGAACGCCCCCTAGCCAGATGAACGGACGACCTGAAAAAGGTGGCTGGGACAGATTGGATGCGGAAGGCATAGGATCGGAAAAAATGGCGTACATTGGGAGAGGCCTGTGTCCAGCAGTGGACTGGGGTGGGTTAATTGATTGATTGATGGTTATCCGTGCGTTGGTGGAGAAAGAATACAAGTATCACCACTACAATAACTCATTTTTAAAGGAGGTAGGACACTACGGTATTTCCATCCAATGGGGGAAGTACCTCCGCCCTACAGAATACCGCGGCCATAACTTCGTGTTGTGTTCCCAGCGGTGAGTAGGGTAGCCAGAGCTCACTGGAGAGTTCGTGTTGTCAGTAGGAAGACTAAAGGCTTGTCCTGCTTTGTCTCCTACACTGACGGTGCAGAAACTTTTTGCTTACAGGGTCGGCAGTGCGAGTGTGACTCCTCTGGTGTTACACACGTCCATAGGCCACAGTAACCACTTTCAATCAGGTAGGCCATATGCTTGTCTGCCACTTAAGTGTTATAAAAAAAAATAAACTGTCGGAAGGATGACACCCTTCCGACAGTTTATTTTTTTTAAAGAGGCGAATAAAGGACACTTACGCAGACGATATCACTGCGAGAGAAGGAAAACTCGAAATATTAACATAGCAGGCCGTTCGTCCAGGATGGAAACAGTAGGACTAAAACTGCCGACATTGGGAGAGGCCTGTGTCCAGCAATGGACTTCAATAGGCTAATTGATTGATTGCGTGAGTTTATGTTATGTGTAATAGGAAGTGAGCCTATTGCTGTATTTCGGATACTATTGTTGACTCAAGTCATTCATCTGAGGCTAAGTCTGGGCTGTATATATCTGTTTGATGTTAAACAGCCCTATCCCTTAGTCGCCTTGTACGACACCGCATGGGAAGAGATGGGCTGGTCCAAATTCTACTCTGCCGGAAACCACACAAGTTTACAATCACACGTTTTAAAACATAATTTTCCTACATCGGTCCCCATATTGTAATTTGATAGTTAAGTGACCCAAATACTTAAATCCAGTACTTATCGAATAGTTAAATACAATTAATTTACCTCCATCGTACTCAAAAAAACTCATCACACAATATAACATAAACCCACGCCTATATCCCCGAAGGGGTAGGCAGAGGTGCTAGCACCCACATTTCGCCAGTTTATGTTTAGGTCCCAATGTAATAGGTGGGCGAGCCTATTGCCATTAACCGGGCACTTATAAACCTGCGATATATACACACATAACTTCGAAAAGCATTGAAAAGTCATTAGTGTGTGGCATGGTAAACCTGGGATCGAACACGAGACCTCGTCTCAGCAGTGCATTACCCATACCACTAGACTACCGCGGTTTAAAAACTCATAAACCTAAATAATAATATTAGTAGAAAACATTACGCACCTCCTTCAAAACATGCTCACCTTGGACGAAATTGCGTTTGATCGCCGCAGTTACTAGTACTGTATTTGATTTCTATATTATCTGCGAGATACAGAGGAAAAAATTATGTTATAAAGCTGAAGGGTTTGTTTGTTTGTTTGATAAAACGTGGTATAACTACTCAAATGAGCGGAGCAGTAATGATAAATGTCAATATATCTGGAAGATTCCAAAACGTTATTTAAAAATTAATAAATATAATATTTCTGGCATTGCCCAAAAAAATGTTAGTAACAAAAACAGCTTACCTATATCATATGTTAGTAAAACTGTAATTGATTATTCACACAAAGTCAGTCAGTCAGTCAGTCATATATATGGACGTAACTAATGTGTGTGTCTTTGGCAAGGTGAAAACATGTCCAGTGCTGCATTCCGACGTATCAACAGCTGACTTTCCTGTGAACTCGAAATCCTTATGCACTGTACCCAACAGCAGGATGTTATGAGGTATGAAACATGTTTCCTGCAGTGCAATCAAGTGTGACGATAGACATAAAGTTCTAATGCATTCCAACGAACTCGTGAGCGATCTACAGTTAAATGTGATAAACTTTGCTCTGTCATTGTTCCCCATTACTGATTTTTATTACTACTGTTTTTAATACATAGCGGGTATTTGTTTATACCAAAAAGTAAAGTGGTTACAGTGGCCTATGGACGTGTTCAAAACCAAGGAGTCACACTCGCGCTGGCAACCCTATAAGCACAGAGAGTTTTTGTGCCGTCAGTGTAAACAAAGCCGGACAAGCTTTTGGTCTTCCCACTGACAGCACAAAAACTCTCCAGTGAGCTCTGGCTACCCTACTCACCGCTTATGGGGGGTATGCTTAAATGATTTAAATGGCGGGTAATACGGGGTTGAAGTAAGTTGAAGTTGAGGAGGGGAGGCGGTTAGTTATATTATTAGCCCATCTTTAGGTCATGTCAAATAACCCACCCCGTAACGTTCCCGGCGCAAAGGTCAAGCGGGTAGAGTTGCCTCGCAATCGCAATGCATATCCTTTACTTCAGAAACGATCCAGAGCGAGAGTCACCACCTTGATCGTGGATACGGCGACCAATTGCCGAGATCAGATCCTTTGCCTCCATCCCTAATTGCCTAAAATCTCCACCGTAATGAGCACAAAAAGGTACCGGGGTAGTCCCATGATGCACATCTTGGGACTACCTTGGCTTGACATCGTCGAGGAAGACTTGGCATGCTTTGTCTCACTACCAAGGATGTCCAAGACCGTGCTAAGTAAAGGAGTAAATACTAGAAAACAGATAAGAAGCCTTGGATGGAACCAGGACTCAATATTATGATGATACGTCTTACTTGGGGTAATCCGGCACGAGATAATTTTCATTGCTTAGTTTAATTTATAGGAGTGCTATTTTTTAATAGTGTTTCTACTTCAGACTAACCCCTCGTTTTCACCACGAAATAAGCTATAAAACAAGTTGTAAACTTGTTTGATACAAAACTTGTTGAAGACTGGTAGAAGACTAATCAATACACAATACTTGTTTTATACATGTATCTCAAATACTTTTTCGTTCACATAGGATGTATAGCCAACAAGTTGTTAACAAGTATAAAACACAATTGCGTTCACACTGTAGCCTATGACATATTGCAAATTGTCAAATACATGTTTTATAATTAGGTGAAAACGAGGAGTAAGAAAAACTGTTATTTTATTCTAAAATCTCGATTGTACAATTTCTTTCTTGTTTCTTAAAAAATCAAAATTCTCACCTTTTTTAATAAAATTGTCTTGTCTATCGATGAAGTATTAATGGTGTTCCAAAGTTTTGGCGCGAAGCCATAGTTTAATATGAATAGGTCAATGTTGCCAGTAATAACACGCTTACGGTTCAAATATAGAACGCTTCCTGGACAGATTATGTAAATAATGATACAATAAGGTGTGTGACGTCGACGTCGCGTCGCGGCGGCGGTCAATGACGGCGTTGAATTATTATTACTGCTGACATGATTTCCTTTCTTTTCTTATTATTATTGATGGAAAAATTTGCTGCGTTTTTTTTTCTGAATAGCTGCGTGGTTCCCGGCAGAGAAGAATTTGGACCACACCGTCTCTTTCCATGCGGTGTCGTACAAGGCGACTAATGGATAAGGGTGTTTAACATCAGACAAATATATACGAGTACAGCCCAAACTCAGCTTCAGATGCGTGGCTCGAGTCAACAATAATGCCTGGAAAACGGCAATAGATTCATGTCCTATTAATGATTGACGAAATGTGAGTAGGGTAGCCAGAGCTCACTGGAGAGTTTTTGTTCTGTCAGTGGGAAGACCAAAGGCTTGTCCTCATTGTTTCTTCTACACTGGCACAGAAACTCTCTTTTCTTACATGGTGGGTAGCACGGGTGTAACTCCCCTGGAGTTGCACGCGTTTATAGGTCACGGTAACCACTTTCCATCAGTTGAGCCGTGTGCTTGTCTGCCACCTAAGTTGTATAAAAATGTGGATGTTAATTCACCTCTGACTAGCAACACAACAACAATTAACTGCCGGTCAAAAGTTTGTCATCATCATAACCGTCCTTATAAAGATTTACCCATTGCATCTTTCCTTACACATACTCTGAATTCGAGATCACAACTAGGTTACTGACTAGTAGGTGCTCCACGTGGACAAAAATGTTAAAATAAAATTACATCCACTAATAGCACTTGCTTGTGGACTAGGCTGGGGGCTCTAAGTAAGTCTGAAACGGTGTTAGGAGCTCGAAGCTCGCTGATAGTATTTGATTGGTACGGTGGCTATTTTAACCTTGAGAAGAAAGCGTGCTTGAAGGCTCGTCTATTTTTTAAAGATTCAAAGAATCAATTTCATTATTCAGTTTAGGCGCACAAAGAGCACATATGAACGTCAAAATTTTACAATTATGTCAAGAAATAATATAAAAATATTAAATTATGTAAAAATAATCCATTGGAAAATGATTCTTTCGCTGGTTCGGTAGATTAGTTCTACTGAGAAGATATCAGCAAGAAACTGAACTATATTACGAGTAGAACTAAATTATCTTTCTTTTTTAAATTTGCTTTAGTTTACAATTTATTTTGTGCGAGCAAGCAAGAGACTTATGTTGACCACACATTTACATCATCAAGATACTCATTTACTTTATAAACCTTTATTCATTAAATTTTTCACTTCTATTTTAATATATCTATCTATCTTGGAATAGCCAACGACTTTTTAGTTAGTCAACAATTTATACAGAAATGTTTCTATCGAATCAGGAAAAATGTACACATAATTTTTTCTGTTCCGGGAACACAAATAAAAACAATACAAGATCTGATTTTTTTTCTCAGAATTCCATGTGGCAATAGAAACGAGTTTCAAGAAAATATAATTAAGAAATTGTTTTTTTAGGGTTCCGTACTTCAAAAGGAACAAAATTTTAATCTTCATAGGATCATTTCGTTGTCCGCCTGTCTGCCTATCTGTCAAGAAGTTTTTTTTCAAGAATGCGTGGAGGCAATTAAGTTGAAATATTCATACCACTTACGAGTACCTACTCATATCTATAACGTCTTGTAACCGCATACTTCCCGGCAGAGTAGAATTTGGACCACCCCATCTTCTCCCATGCGGTGTCGTACAAAGCGACTAAGGGATAGGGCTGTTTAACATCAGACAGATATATACAGCCCAGACTCAGCCTTAGATGCATGGTTCGAGTCAACAATAGTGCCCGGAATACGGCAATAGGCCCCCTATTATGTGGGACCGAATTCAATAATTGGTGAAATGTGGGTGTTAATTCATCTCTGCCTAACCCTCCAGGGATAAAGGCGTGATTATATGTATGTATGTGATATTTAGGAATCGAAACTAGGACCACGTCGACATAGGTATAGCATACCTTGGAATTGGAAAAGTGTGACGTATTTACATTTAAAATGTACCTAAATGTTTATTTTCTTTATAAAAACGTGGACTACCGCCAAAAAGTTGTTAATCAATAGGTACGTGACGTTTTAGTGTTGCTATATTAAAAAATACACGTCTGGAAATTAGTAAGATTTATAGATCATTATATATAAATACAAACGTAAATAACTTCACATAGGTATTTGCAGAGTTTAAATTGAGCCGAATATAAACCCGGAAAATTTTCTGTAGTTGAAATAAATTATTAAATTAAGAATGATAAAAGTGCGGTCAATTATATTATGTGTATTTTCTTCGCTGTGTGTGTTCTACCGCCTATACAACGGTTTGTGCTCAGATGAATTGTTTGACATGATGCCCACAGCAACATTCTATCATCGCACCGCTCGCCATAGCCAGGGAGTTCATCCCCACACATTGCAACCTGAGACGGTACGCACTGTGCGGTATGAGAGAAACTTCATCCCACACTGTGGAATGAACTTCCTGCTGCGGTCTTCCCATGCGCCTACAATATGGGGTTCTTCAAAAGAGGTATTAGGAGGTTTCTTCAGGGTCGGCAGCGCGAGTGTGACGCCCCTGGTGTTGCACAAGTCCACGGTGCACGGTACCACTTCCCATCAGGTGCTTGTCTGCCACCTAAGTGGTATAAAAAAAAAGCTCCCTAATGAAATTAGGGACTTACCTGTGGATAAATTTAAAAATATAGTTAAACGTAAATTGTATTCAAGTATTAAAATCCAAGAATACTTGGATGATAAACAAGCTTGGAAATGAGCTGTTAGCTCAACTATGCTACTCAAGTAAATTTTTGTATTTAGATTAAGTAGACTAAGTGTATGTTTGTAAATAGACCAATAAAAAAATGCCCGCTGAGTTTTTTTTTTATACCACTTAGTTGGTAGACAAGCACACGGCCCACCTGATGGAAAGTGGTTACCGTGGCCAATGGACGTTTGTAACACCAGAGGAGTCACAGTCGCGCTGCCAACCCTGTAAGTAGAGTCTCTGTGCCGTCAGTTTAGAAGACAAAGCACGACAAGCCTTTAGTCTTCCCACTGACAGCACAAACTCTCCAGTGAACTCTGGGTACCCTACTCACCGCTAGGAACACAACACGAAGTTATTATAGCCGCGATATTCTGTAGGGCGGAGGTACTTCCCCAGTCGGACTGCTCAATTTGGCGGTAATACCGCCGTGTCCTACCTACGTTTCTTGCCGGAATCTTCTCAGGTCGGGGCCGTGTTTCGAACCGATGTTCCATTTACTAAACTGATATTCATGTTCCTTTTTATTGACGTTTTATAAGTGCCGATTTAATGGTCTATGCAGAATAAACGATTTTTTACTTTGATTAGAATAAAGCCACTGATAGCGCGGTTGAGATTGCACAAACAGTGAATCATTGACACGGGAAGAAGAAGATCCATCTATATATATATATATATAACTCAAAGGTGACTGACATAGTGATCTATCAACGCACAGCCCAAACCACTAGACGGATCGAGCTGAAATTTGGTATGCAGGTAGATGTTATGACGTAGCCATCCGCTAAGAAAGGATTTTGATTAATTCAACCCCCAAGGGGATAAAATAGGGGATGAAAGTTTGTATGAAACTTTTTCAATTTTAAACCGATCGGGCTGAGACTTTGCATGCAATAAAGCTACTATGACGTAGGCATCCCCTAAGAAAGGATTTTGAGATGCAGGCTATATAAGACTAGCTGTTGCCCGCAGCTTCGCCAGCGTGGATGTCGGTTATCGCTTAGTGTTGAGTCAATGCTATTGAGCATAAAATTTTTCTAAAATAAAAGTAGCCTACGTTACTCCTTATTACATCAGCTACCTTGTTGACTCAACACTAAGTGATAACCGACATCCACGCGGGCGGAGCCGCGGGCAACATATATTTTATAAATAGATCCATACTTTGAGTTCGTACGGATAAGTAGCATATTTGAAAAGGAAAGCCGGTAGCAATCGTGTCATACTAATCCCCACCGCTACTGTCTACCCCTCCGGGGATATACAAGCGTGAATATATATAACAGTATTGCGTACTGTATTATCGCCTTGCGATGGGTCAATGCTAAAGACATTACTGTGTGTGTACGTGACTAAAAGCACTGCGCTATGTTACTAAGACTGGTGTCCATGTCATGTCAACTGGATTTTTTTTTTTTTTTTTTGGATTTGGATTTGGATGGATTACTTACGCCTGTAAATCACCGAAGGGGTAGGCATAAGTGTATTAACATTTATTTATAATCGTAGTTCCCGGCAGAGTAGAATTTGGACCACCCCATCTCTTCCCATGCGGTGTCGTACAAGGCGACTAAGGAATAGGGCTGTTTAACATCAGACAGATATATACAGCCCAGACTCAGCCTCAGATGCATGCCTCGAGTCAACAATAGTGCCCGGAAGACGGCAATAGGCTCACCCCTATTACGTGGGTCCGAATTTTATGATAGGTGAAATGTGGGTGTTAATTCACCTCTACCTAACCATAACATAACATAAACTCACGCCTATATCCCCGAAGGGGTAGGCAAAGGTGCTAGCAATTACATTTCGTCAGTTTATGCTTAGGTCCCAATGTTGCGAGCCTATTGCCATTAACCGGGCACTTATAAACCTGCGATAACTCTGCCTAACCTTCCGGGGATGAAGGCGTGATTATATGTATGTATCTATATATGGAACGCGATAGTTTAAAAATTAAGTTTAAATGTATAACCCGATTACTAAAAATCACGCTGTAAAAAGTATTTAACAAGAATCCAGGCACTTAAGAGATCGGGGACCTAAGTTCTTATGGATTAACTTTATTTTCAACTTTATGCACAAGTCTTAATGCCACAGGCATTCTCTACCAGTCAACCAAAGGTGGTGCAGAGAAAGACTCAGTAGGTGCATTATTAAGTGTAATATTATAGAGAGAATTAACCGTATACAGCAACAAGAATTCAACAAAGTAATATATAGTATTATAAAGCAGGTAAATTTTGATATAGGTACTTACATACAATACATATTTTTTTTTACAACTTAAGTGGCATACAAGCACACGGCCCACCTGATGGAAAGTGGTTACTGTGACCTATGAACGTGTGTGACAACAGTGGAGTCACATCCGTGCTGCTAAGCCTGTAAGAACAGAGATTTTATGTGCCCTCAGTGCAGAACACAAAACCAGAACAAGTCTTTGATCTTCCCACTGACAGCACAAAAACTCTCCAGTGAGCTCTGGCTACCCTACTCACCGCCGGGAACACAACACTAGGTTATTATAGCCGCGGTATTCTGTAGGGTGGAGGTACTTCCCCAGTTGGAATGCTCAATTCGGATGGGAATACCGTCGTGTCCTACCTCCTACAGAATATAAATATAATATACATAATATAAATAAACAAGGGTGTACATAACTATACATATCAAATACAGATATTAAATATATACATAACCATACAATATACATACTTAAACACATATGCCTTAAATATATTTATCTTCAAATTTACAGCCACGACTGTCGTCTAACCTCCCAAAAAAAACCAAAGACTGCAGGTTGACCCCGTGTATCTTAGTAATCCACTGTCCCGTGTATCGTACGAAGGCAACTCGGGCGTCAGAGGTCGATGAACGACCTCCGCCCCCCATGAGCGCCGGCCTGGGGGTGACAGGTGGAGCCGCCTGTCACCCTGGCAGAAAGGGAACGAGTTGGGGACTCTGTAGTCCCCACACACCCGAGGAGAGGGCCAGATCGTGAGAAATGGCCTTGGGTCGGCCGGGGTGCGAGGGATATGCCTGTCAACCTCACCTTCGGCAACCAAAACGATCCACAGGCGGCGTGCGTTTTAGTCGGTTAGAGTCCGACATAACCTCTCCCACCGGCTCCGTATACGTGGGGACTTTGCGCAAGTAAAAAAAAAACAGTCCCGTGTATATATCCCACCCAGACATACGTATCTTTGTGAGATGTAACACAAACCTAATCAAATCATTCAGAGCAGATTTCGGCTCGTATAATTAATCCTACCTAACCCCTAACTGCCCATAACTGTTTATATAACCTGACCTTTCAGACTGTCTGTACATCACAGTTACATAAGTGCCAATTGCTAATGGAAGAGACGGGTCGAGGTCAGAGCATGTCTCGTAAATATATATATTTACTAGCTGACCCGGCAAACGTTGTTTTGCCATATAAGTGACACCGGTAGACGCCTGGGGGGGATAATTCACCAAGTGATAATGATAGGAGGTAGGACACGGCGGTATTTCCGCCCAATTGAGCAGTCCGACTGGGGAAGTACCTCCGCCCTACAGAATACAGCGGCTATAATAACTTCGTGTTGTGTTCCCAGCGGTGAGTAGGGTAGCCAGAGCTCACTGGAGAATTTGTGCTGTCAGTGGGAAGACTAAAGACTTGTCCTGCTTCGTCTTCTATACTGACGGCACAGAAACTCTGTACTTACAGGGTTGGCAGCGCGACTGTGACTCCTCTGATGTTACAAACGTCCATAGGCCACGATAACCACTTTCCATCAGGTGGGCCGTGTGCATGTCTGCCACCTTAGTGGTATAAAAAAAAAAAGGTTGAAAAATATAAAATGCTATCAAAACATAGGGGTCGGTGGTAGGAGGGTAAAAATTTAGAACTACCTAAATGTTTTTTTCAATTCCACACCATACAAAAAGAAAAAAAATATTGTCACCACTGTAACATTACTTAGTGTCTGTAATGGTGACACTCTTTACTGAGACTTTGCCTTTAGCTTACCATCAGGCGAGGTGAAGTCAAGTTGGCATGTACTAGATAAAAAAAAAGAAGAGGGCTAGCTCGACCGGGGTGCGAGGGATATGCCTCCGGCATCCTATGACCCTCAGACGGAGTGCGTTTTAGTCAGTTCAAGTCCGACATATTTTTTTTTTATATATAGGACACGTACATTAGACTTCGCCTTGCCTGATGGTAAGCTGAAGGCAAAGTCTCAGAAAAGAGGGGTCACCATTATTTACATATACTTACTATGTGACAATGTTGACACTCAACATGACGGCCTCATCATATGTTTTTCCACGCCCCGCTTAAAGGACCCGGGACTGTAGGAAGAAGGAAACACGTGAGCTGGTAATGAATTCCAGGCCTTAATGGTGCGGCAAGGGAAAGAGTCACCGAACCACTTGGTTCTTGATCGGATATTCTGCACCGTGCGCGGGAGACATAACCTCCCTCACCGGCTCCGACGAGGGAGGTATCCATGGGGATTAGTCGTACAATAAAAAATGACAGTATCATATAAAGCTTTTGTTGAAAACCAATAAAATTATTTTACTTCTAACAGTATGACCTTCACGAATAGTCCTACTCCGATCGATCGGAGACGGTTTTTGGAACATCGGCAGTTCAAGACACTCTTTAACGTAGTATTCGTGTATTATTAATTGAGCGAGCGAAGCGAGCAAGTCTCCGTTTCAAAAAGGTCACCGATTTCGCATTCGTCTGAAGTATGTCTATTCTTAAGGGAAAAGTCGCTGGTTTGAATTCCGTCTGAGCAGATTCCATTTCCAATCCAATCACTGGATTGAGCTTCATAAACCCAAAGTCCTCTCCACTGATCGCCACTACTATTCACGGATTGTGCGTGAAGCCATTGAAATCAATAAATATAAAAATTTCAATAGGGAAGATGGATTCAAACTATCCGAAACGTGGAATCCAGTGATTAAGATACTAAAACCAAAAAACACAGTGCTGTTAAAAACTGACATAGTGAGTGTGGTGTGTCGCCAGCCTAACCGTTCATAATGAGTGTAATGGTGGGTAGGCGCTCAAAAAATGTTCCTCGCATACCTCTCGACGCTCGAAGACTAGTCAAGTCGTGACCACGGGTGCTACAACGCATCCGAGACGTCGCCGTCGTCGGCAGAAATAGTAAGTTCCAAGATATAATTCGCGAGAAGTCCCGATATCTTGTATAATTAGTAATAATTACAGATTCCATCTTTTCTATATTTTTTTTTTTTATACCACTTAGTTGGCAGACAAGCACACGGCCCACCTGATGGAAAGTAGTTACCGTGGCCTATGGACGTCTGTAACACCAGAGGAGTCACAGTCGCGCTGCCAACCCTGTAAATACAGAGTTTCTGTGCCGTCAGTAGAAGACAAATCAGGACAAGCCTTTAGTCTTCCCACTGACGGCACAAATTCTCCAGTGAGCTCTGGCTACCCTACTCACCGCTGGGAACACAACACGAAGTTATTATAACCGCTGTATTCTGTAGGGCGGAGGTACTTCCCCAGTCGGACTGCTCAATCGGGCGGAAATATCTTATTCGATTACTAGTATTCACGTGTATGTACCTCCGAAGCTGTAGACAGGGACATGTGTGGGTGTCTGAGTCACACATTACGTGTTGTTATCGTAAATAAATAACCTACACAGATGTTATTGCGTCATGGCAGTCTTTTTACGACGAAACTGCTGTAAACATGTGATTCTTTGTTTGTTTGTATGAATAGACTCCGAAACTACTGGACCAACTTATTTCTAAGAATCCGGCAGATTCCTATATTTTATTTAAAAATTAACACATGTGTATAAATAAATAGGTACCTATGTTCACGCCTGTCAATCACTGAAGGGGTAGGCAGTATTGAATAGAATTTTGAATTGTTTATTTCTAGGAATCCGACATTCCTAAACATTATTTAAAAATTAACACATACATATAAATAGGTACCTATGTTCACGCCTGTCAATCCCCGAATGGGTAGGCAGAGCTGTATTGACACCCACATTTCTTTATGATTTTCGGCGCCACGTTTTTATAATACCAGAATTAATCAATTGCTTGTGCGCGATGGACGCAAAAACTACTAATGTAACATTAGTTAGTGTCTGTAATAGTGATCCACTTTCTTGATACTTTCCCTTTAGCTTACCATCAGGCGAGGTGAAGTCAAATTGGCGTGTCCTAGTTAAAAAAAAAACTGTAGATAAGAGATCCACGCGAGCGGAGCCGCAGGTGGAAGCCTACTGATATTACAATTTTGTTTATTATGGTTTTTATTCATTGCGGCTTCTCAATAGTGTATCGAAGTTTAATAAAATTCAGTATCAAAATAAACGGGATATTTACCATGTTTCATTGTTTTGAGTTTCCGATATTTCGGTGCTGTTGCAAGCACCAAACTCAAAACAATGAAATATGGTAAATAGCCCGTTTATTTTGATACTGAATTTTATTAAACTTCGAGATGTGAGTGACCATGATAGTTTAAATACCTATGTTTAACAAAATTATCATATTTAAGTAATTATATTATTTAATATTTGTCGGTCTCTTTGTTTGTATATATATTTACATATTGTTTGGATGATTTTATATTGTTATTAGATTAATATTTTCAATATAATGTGATATTGTTCGAGAAATAAATGAATATGAAAATGAGGTGTAAAGCGAACAAAAGCGTGTCAAATAGATTACGATAATGATTGAAGTGATCTATTTAATTACGGTAATTAAAAACGAATTGGATCATCATTTTGACGGAGGTAGGACACGACAGTATTCCCGTCCCAATTGAGCAGTCAAACTGGGGAAGTACCTCCACCCTACAGAATATCACGGCTATAATAACCTCCGTGATGTTCCCGTCACTGGAGAGTTTTTGTGCTGTCAATAGGAAGACCAAAGGCTTGTGCTTATTTCGATGGCTTCACGCACAATCCGTGAATACTAGTGGCGATCAGTGGACCGGACTTTGGGTTGATGAAGCTCCATTCATACAGCGATAGTTTAAAAATAACAATATGACACATGTAACTACATAACATAACATAAACTCACGCCTATATCTCCGATATGGTAGGCAGTAGTGCTAGCACCCACATTTCGCCAGTTTATGTTTAGATCCCAATGTAATAGGTGGCGAGCCTATTGCCATTAACCGGGCACTTATAAACCTGCGATAAATACACACATAACTTCGAAAAGTCATTGGTGTGTGCCATGGTAAAACCTGGGATCGAACCCGAGACCTCGTCTCAGTAGTCCATTACCCATACCACTAGGTTACCGCGGTTTTTTTAACTAAACAATAATTTGTACAACAAGAGATACATAATTATGTTGATGTTAAGGATGTAACACATTAAAACACATGCAGACTCGACCCACATAGGTCATGAGTGGGTGTATTTGATTATCTCTCTCTATGACAAGCTAAACAGCTTTTAAAATATAGAATTTCATAATGACTTCTCACTGTGCTATGCTATCAAACTCCGTTTGAGTGCATTTATGGGGGGATTAGGTGAAACGGCCCATGCAAAAGGGCAGATCACCGGTCAATAGTAAATAAATAAATAAATATTCCACGACATTCTACACAACGCTATCTAGACCCATATGGTAAGCATAGCTTAACTAGCTTGTGTTATGGGATCTAGAATGCGGATAAACATACTTAGATACTTTTTTTTTTGTAAATACATAGATATTATACATAGAAACACCCAAACCAATGCAAATATACAGGGTGTATTTTTGAAACGGGGCAGTAAGGGCAAGTACCTTAACCGTTGCAGTTACAGCAAAACGTTCTTAGAAGACCTTCCCTAACTTTTTGACATATTTTGAACTGCATTCACAGATTTTGTAAAAAACTTACAGTTGGCAAAAAAAATGCAAAAAGTCCAAAAATTTTTTTTTATGCCAATCGATTCTATTTCATGTGGGGATCAAAAAACTCTATGAGACCATTTTAGCTTTCAGTACTAGGAAAGACAGAAATCGCCAAAAACGTTTCCCATACATTTCGGCAACAGAAATAAATTTCTACGATGGTCTAACTTTTTGTTATGGCCAGGAAGTGGGTAGAATTGACTGTAAAGTAAATAAAAAGAATTTTTACCCTCAAATTTCGAATTTGATTCGAAAATCTGTGTGTTATACTTAGTTTCAGCTGAGAAACTTCGTATGAGTTATTAATTAAGGATTTTCGCTAAAATGTCTTCTAATCGTGAAAAAATTGACTTATTAGAAGCGTATTTTGTCAATAATCGAAATGCGGGAGCTGCATTAGTTTGGTACCGCAATAAGTATCCGTTGCGGCATGTGCCAACAAGAAAGGTTATTACAAATCTTTTGAAAAACCTGGAATTGCAGGGTTCTTTCAAAAGAAAGCGGCAGCCTCGTGTGGACATGGACACGGAGATTACGGTTCTGACTTATGTCGAAGCATATCCAGAGGTATCGTCCAGGCAAGTCGCCCTTGAAGTAGGTGTATCCCACTCCCTTGTGATAAAGATATGGAAGAAATACGGCTACAAGTGCTATCGATATGGGCGCATAGTTCAAGTGTTACATCCGGGTGATGATGTTCGAAGGCTTACTTTTTGCAGATGGCTAAGAGGAAAAATAAGCAGAGATCATGAATTTTTAAATTACATACTGTGGTCAGACGAAACGAATTTTTCCAATAACGGTATGTACAACAGAAAAAATCACCACTATTGGTCCAAAGAAAATCCACTAAGAGTTACGGCAAGTCATAATCAGGTTCGCTTCTCATTCAACTGTTGGTGTGGTATTTAATTTGTCATTTTACACCATCTTGAAAACGAGATGGACGAATGGCCCTTGTCGGAATTGCGAAAAGTTCATTTTCAACAAGATGGTGCTCCGCCACATAACAGTCACCTTTCACGTTCCAATTTGAGCCGCCTATTCGGTACACAGTGGATAGGTACACATGGTCCAACACAGTGGCCACCTCGTAGCCCCGATCTAACACCACTTGATTTTTTTTTATGGGGCTTCGTGAAAAACGAGGTGTATAAGACGACGTACGCCAGTGTTCAAGAGCTCAAGGATGCATTAATGACCATTTTACGTAATATTCATCCCAGAACATTATTAGCCGCCATTCGTTCAGTGCAAAAAAGGATAGACTTATGTATTCGTGAAAATGGAAATCATTTTGAGCAATTTATTTCTTAAACCAATTTCTTAAATGTTTAAATGATTTTTTTTATTTAAAAAAGTTCAAAATTTTACCTGACCTATGAGTTTCGAGTTGATTTATCATATTTCCGTACGAAATGTATGGGAAACGTTTTTGGCGATTTCTGTCTTTTCTAGTACTGAAAGCTAAAATGGTCCCATAGAGTTTTTTGATCCCCACATGAAATAGAATCGATTGGCATAAAAAAAAAATTTGAACTTTTTGCATTTTTTTTGCTAACTAAGTTTTTTACAAAATCTGTGAATGCAGTTCAAAATGTCCCAAAAAGTTAGGGAAGGTCTTTTAAGAACGTTTTGCTGTAACTGCAACGGTTAAGGTACTTGCCCTTACTGCCCCGTTTCAAAAATACACCCTGTATATATATTCATGCATACAAATATTTGCACTGAGTGGGAATCGAACCCGCACCCCCTGCATAGCAGTCGAATGCTCTACCGCTACGCCACGGAGGCCGTCAGTATCCCCTGCTAGAAGCAATGATGTATCATAAACGATATATAACCATTATATGAATCTCTATTTCCCTTAGTCACACCATCAAGCGTCAACAGCTGGACCAATTAGACTTTTTTTTTTTGTTGTTTGTTATTATCAGAAGGTTTTTATGAAAAAAAAAAACATACATACATACATATAATCACGCCTTTATCCCCGGAGGGTTAGGCAGAGGTGAAGTAACATTCACATTTCACCAATCATTGAATTCGGTCCCACGTAATAGGGGGTGAGCCTATTGCCGTGTTACGGGCAATATTGTTGAATCGAGCCATGCATCTGAGGCTGAGTCTGGGCTGTATATATCTGTCTGATGTTAAACAGCCCTATCCCTTAGTCGCCTTGTACGACACCGCACGGGAAGAGATGGGGTGGCCATAATTCTACTCTGCCGGGAACTACGGAAACTAAGGAAGAATACTTAACAACCATTTAATATTTGGATAATGTAAACATTAAATAATCATCGTTAAAACAGGACAACGTCTGTCGGGCCAGCTAGTAAACTATACATAATAATATGTTGTCCGTACTATAAAATGGCGACAAAAAATGATGACGAACCACTTTACGCACTAAATACAACGCGACAGTGCGCTAGGAAAAAATAAATCTCCGAATATCACATTCCATCGATTTTTATATGGAAAAAATTTAATCGATTCAGGCAGGGTTCGAAACTGCGATCTTTCCCTTACAGAGGGAACGCTCTGACCACTAAGCCACAGAACCCTATATCATATCCGTCTTACGGCGACGGTCCCTGTAGGCTGTAAGGGAAAGATCGTGGGTTCAAATCCCGCCTGAACCGCTTAATTTTTTTCTATATCTTAATAGATTTAAATACTAAGCATACTAAATGCTTTGAAATTTAATTCAATCCCATTCCATTTTCGAAATTTCACAACTCATTCCCACCTCACTCAGAAACTATAACATTTTTTTTAATTACCAGTATCATTAACATAATAAAATTAACCATTCATTACTTTTACATGAATAAAACATTGGACACACATTTAAAATTGGAATGTCATTCTAATCAATTAAAAAAAAAAAGTGTTACCTAACATATTCATTCGTTTACATACACATACAATAGACCAAATTGGTAAAAGGTAAAATGGTATTATATTTATAAACAAGTGGGCTTACATAAAAGGTTTAATATCAGTAGAGGAAACTCGTCAAGTGTGTAAGAATAGAAGCAGATGGCGGACTGTTGTTTCAACATAGCATCAAAGGGAAATATGAATGAGTGACATGTATGTATATACACATCCATAGAGTAAGTTATACACATCCATAGACTTACTAATACTTGTGTCTCTTATCTTAATTATCATGACCAAAAGTAGCTATATCCTATTCTCTAGCCTACCAAATACATATAACCAAAAAAAAAAACTGATCAACCCATTTCAGATTTGGTTACAAACATTTTTTGTTTATTTTTGAAAGGAAAATAAAAGTTAAAGCCACTTAACTTTTAAGATTGATGAAGAAATCAATACTAAGATGAACTCATAATCTACTAAGATCAACACTTAATTCAAAATTCAACACAATGTAAAAGTTGTTAAAAAATAAAAAAATAATACATACTTATTATGCCTAAAGAATTGAAAAGAAAAAACTTGCATTTTAATGGTATATTTTTATCTCAAGATGGAGAATATTTGTAAACATGAAAATTATATCCTTATCATACTTTTCTAAACTTATGCGTCTGATGTAGCTCCAACTGGGGTGCTTGCATGAAAACAAATAATGAAAGAGTGAAAGGCAACTTTTTGTTCGAAAAGGTATTTTTATCCATTTATTTAAATATAATGCAATATAATTCAATAAATAATTTATTATTAATATATTATTTTAATTTATTTAAGTAGGTATGTATGCTTATGAAGTGCAATAAAAAATATAGTGCACCATAAGTGTTTTAAATTAGAATAATTAAAAAAGAAAACCAATAGCATAACATTTTTTTATTATAAATTCATGTCTATGGTTACAAATTGAAATATGTAACCATGTTATTTGGGGAACACATTGTGCAGTAAATATATTATTAAATGAAACTTGGTATTATTTCAGAGAACTTCATAACATTAGAGAATTTTATTGTTATATTCAAGTTCATAACAAAAAAAAAATATCTTCAAAATTTCAAAATAATTTAACCCTATAATAGCATAGCAAATTATTAGTATCACATTGGTTGTACACATGTAATAATTATATAATAATGTAACAAGTGACACACATACTACATATTGATAAATACTAAACATACACATAAACACATTTTACAGCTATTGCTAATAAAAAAAAAATTGCTAAATGTGTACAATTTTGTGAATTTAATAAGTATGGGCTATGAGAATAATACAAATATATATCTTAAGTTTTTAATAAAAATATTTATTAGGAGTATGTGAATTAGATGAAGCCACGATTTACGATTGAATTTAAGATGACTCTAAAATATTAAAAACCAAAATATTGAGGTCATATGCTAAACAGGTGAATATTGGCCTTGACACAGCGCAGAACTAGGTAATGATTGCAAAAAAAATTATAAGTAATACAGTAGAATGACTTCAATGACTTACCAAAATCTATAAATTGCTTTATAGACAGCGGCGAAGGGTTGAATTGTGAATAAAAATCTAGCATTTTCGTAACATTGCTGAATATTGCCCCCGCTAGCCTCATCTTGAATAAGTATTATCAACGTCTTGTAAACTAAAATATTTCTAGTTCACGTCAAAACAAATTCACAGTCACAAGTAAATAAAACACATTCTCACTTAATTCACAATTTTAACTCTCGCCGGCACACAGGTTCACCGGTGTGAGAAAATATTTCGACTGAACTAGTGTTGTTCGGATTTCTTGATTTTATACTGTGACGCAAATTGTGAACTTTGCCCGGCTGCGTTGTACCGCTTGTAAACGGCATGTTATTGTTTATTTTAGTATACATTGTCGGGGTACTTTAACTTTAATACATTAATGAAATTGTATTTTAATGAAAATATATAATCATTTATTTACTGAGATGGGGTTTTGAATCAATCAAAGTCAATCAACCATGAAGCAGATAAGTCAATAATCAACATTGCATTTATAATTCATTTTATGGTTGATTCTATATAGGTACTAAGTACTATCGAGGAATTAAGAAGCAATGTATATAATAACTAACGAGTAATTCGTAAAATCAAAGTGACAATAACAATTCCAAATTCCAATTTCTAGTGCTGCGAATCCGATTTAATCGATTGCTAAGATTTACAAAAAGTCAATCGAAAATAAAAATTGACATCACTATTTGGCAATCAGCTGTTTCAGCCTGTTTTGTGTTGCCTTTTGTCTATGAACTTTTGATAAGGCTTCTGTGTCTGACATTTTAATTGACATTTGGTATATTATCATTCCATCAAAAACCAAAAAGGAACGTTGTTGTGACAGGCGCAGTTTTTCAAATAAAGTAAAGTATTATTTATTTTATTATGCAATGTTAAATCAGTGATTCTGTGACCCAAATGATTGGACTTCTTACTGCTTTCCTTGTTCCGAAAACTCTAGATTATGGAGCCAAGAGAACTAAATCTGTAAGATTATATTTATTGTCATATGAATACTACGTTGTTGCAAGTTGTGTATTAAAAACTTGAGTTATTTAACGAGCAAAAAGTTGAATTTAGTTTTCTAGTAACGATGTTAGTTTTCTAAGAAATTACAGTTTTAGTAAATCCATGTGGAAGTCATTTTTATCCTAGCGTTAAAGCTTTCGCCTCGGAGGCCGGGAACCGCTATACCAGTCTCAACTGCGGGTTTGGCTAAATTTCGATATAATCCATGAAGCCTCCTGCTCTTCACAACTCAATGGCGATATTGCATTGCTGTTAGATCAATTGTTGGACTTTTTAGTGCTCCAACTACTTGTAACGGCTGTCATAAATGTTTGGCAGGGACCGAAGGTTTAACGTACTCTCCGAGACACCAATGCAAAATGCAAATACCCATATTCATGCTACAAATATTCGCAGTGAGCGGAAATCGAATCCGTGCCTCTTGCATAGTGACCGTGTTCACTACCGCCACGCTACAGAGACTGGAAGTCATAACTAGTGTAGCTACAGAACTTCAATATTGCCAATTGGTTATGTACTTCAGGAGACTGTTGTTTCACTGGAATTATAGAAGTTTAGCCTCATCTTAGACGAGAACACTGACCCCAATTGAGTTGAGTAAAAGCTCAGACAATGGTGATGAGGAAGCCTCAAGAATTTACTATCTAATGAACTCAATTGCAAAACAGTAATTGGGACAATTCTTTATTTATTTTTTTTTATTTTTTTTTTTATATAGGACACGTCAATTGGACTTCGCCTTGCCTGATGGTAAGCTGAAGGCAAAATCCCAGAAAAGAGGGTCACCATTACATACACATACCGTGTGACAATGGTGACACTCAGCTTGACGGCCTTATCATATGCTTTTTCACGCCCCGCTTAAAGGACCCGGGACTGTAGGAAGAAGGAAACACGTGAGCTGGTAATGAATTCCAGGCCTTAATGGTGCGACAGAGGAAAGAGTCTCCGAACCGCTTGGTTCTTGATCGGATGTTTTGCACCGTGTGCGGATGACATCTAAGACCTGCACGCGTTGTCCTGTGTAGGAAAGGGGAGGGTGGGACTAATTGGAAGAGCTCATCAGAACACTCCCCATGGTACAGACGGTAAAATACAGCCATGGACGCAACATCTCTACGCAGCTGTAAAGGTTCTAGGGTGTTCGTGATCTCGGGATTCCCAATGATGCGGATCGCACGTCGCTGCAACCTGTCGAGAGCATCTAGTAAGTACTTTGCTGAACCATCCCAGAGATGCGAGCAGTACTCCACACAGGAGCGAATTTGTGTCTTGTATAGAAGACACCGCTGCTCCGGCGTGAAAAATCGTCTCACTCTGTTCAGGACTCCGAGTTTTCGTGAGGCTGTTTTGATGATGCTTTCGATGTAGTTTTTGTTATTCAGGTTGCAGCGAACATCCATACCTAGGATATTGAGATTGTCCTGCAGCGGCAGTGGCGTGCTCTGAAGAGTGGGGAGGGGAAGGAAAGAAGATACTTTTGCTGTAAACGCACATGCCTGCGTCTTCTTGGCACTGAACTCAACCAGGTTCTCAGAGCCCCATTGAGAAATGTGATTCAGGACCCCGTCAAGCTCAGTGACAAGAAGCTGTCTTTTCTCTGCGATATCTGACTGCTTGGCCGCTGGATGTCCATGATAACTCCCATGTAAAGTGCTATCGTCTGCATAACAACGAACATTGCCGGTAGACAGCATGTCGTTGATATGCAGAAGAAAGAGAGTGGGTGATAAGACGGACCCCTGGGGCACGCCAGCATTAACCTGCAGAAACTCCGAAGCTCGTCCGTCACAAAGGACGCGAATACGGCGCCCCTGCAGGAAGCTAGCAACCCAGTTGCACAGCCCAGAAGGCAGACCAAAGGCAGGTAGCTTAGAAAGAAGCGATTTGTGCCAGACTCTATCGAAAGCTTTGGCGATGTCAAGACTAATTGCCAGTGACTCGCCGTGCTTGTCCATAGCCTCACCCCAAAGATGGGTAACGTATGCTAGAAGATCACCCGTTGACCGTTTCGGTCTGAAGCCATATTGCCGGTCATTAATTAAGGAGTGATCCTCTAGGTGCCGCATGAGCTGTTTGTTAATTATGTGCTCGAACACTTTGCACAGCACTGAGGTGACGGCTATGGGTCGATAGTTGGCTGGCTCCGAGCGATCCCCCTTCTTGGGAATCGGCTGAACATTCGCCTCTTTCCAAGGCAAAGGCACTGTACCCGAACTGTAGGATAGCCGGTACAGGCGCGTAAGCATTGGAGACAACTCCGCTGCACATTTTTTCAAAACTACCGCGGGAATTCCATCCGGACCACTGGCTTTCCGGACATCGAGTGATTTATATTATAAATATTATAATCATGGTAGCACAGATGCAAAGTATGCAATATAGCAGTAACCCACGCATGGCACTGCCCGCGTGGGATTACGACCCAGTTCCCGTTGCTGATCCACCTCAATAGTTTGAAGACACTCACAAATAATGTGATTTTTTTAATCTGCTCAGTATACTGACCTATTTAGTAAGAATGTATCTCAACGAAACTGACACTAATATACACCAGCTCATTGTTGCTACTATTCCTGTTCTCACTCCGTACTCCAATTCCTATATACCATGTTAAATATCACTTATGACTCCTGTCTTGGGCCTGAAAATTAATTTAACTGAAAGTTAAATCATGGTCAAATTCCAAAACTATGCATCAGGACCAACCCAAGTGAGAACTGTAGCAGTCTATCCTACCATGTTCCAGGACTTGTTAAATATAAAATTAATCTCTGATTCCAGATGGTCCACAAAGTCTTTGTGTATGGTACATTGAAACGGAACGAACCAAACCATCACTGGTTGACGAACCAGAATAACGGAAAAAGTAAATTTGAAGCAAACGGTACTACCATCACCAAGTATCCACTGATCATAGCCACACGGTATAATATACCATTCTTATTGAAAGCTCCTGGTAATGGATGTTTTGTAAAAGGTATGTTAATTTTTTTTTATGTAGATATAGCTTCCCATGGGTAACGGGAATGGGAAGGTCAATTCTGCAATTTTTTTTTAACATTTAATCGAGGCTTAGTTAAAAAAACATTGTACTAATCAAATAGCTCACACCTGACTGCTGTGCAAAGGTGCCCATCACAATTGACACTGTCGAGAGTCATCAGTAGCCTTTATGAGCCTTACAAAATATTGGTATTCTTAGAATTGGTTGGTTCTTTGCAATCGTTTTTGAAATGCGTCAGCTAGTGCGAAAGGAGGTAGGACACGGCGGTATTTCCGCCCAATTCAGCAGTCCGACTGGGGAACTGAACCTCCGCCCTACAGAATACCGCGGCCATAATAACTTCGTGTTGTGTTTCCGGCGGTGAGTAGGGTAGCCAGAGCACACTGGAGAATTTGTGCTGTCAGTGGGAAGACTAATTTAAATACTTATCCGGCTTTGTCTGCTACACTGACGGCACAGAAACTCTGTACTTCAGGGTTGGCAGCCCGACTGTGCCTCCTCTGGTGTTACACGTCCATAGGCCATGGTAACCACTTACCATCAGGTGGGCCGTGCGCTTGTCTACCACCTAAGTGGTATAAAAATAAATATGATTTTTAATTTGGCAGACAGTTGCTAGAACTGATAGTTGCGTGATTAAGTAGATTAAGTTTCTAAAACTTGTTTTCTTTTTTTTGTTCAAGTGTATATTCAGCCTGTTCTTAAGTTAGTTGATGGTTTGTGCTGAAATGACGTCATTGGGCAGCTTCCACTCTCTAACCACTCTGTTACTGAAGAGGTTTTTTTTTACTTGCAGGTGAAGTGTATGAAGTAGATGACTATATGCTGGGCAAGTTGGACATATTAGAAGACCATCCAAATTACTATGTCAGAGAACTTGATCAAATTCTTATAAAAGATGAGTGAGTGTCTGTTGAATAATTATCTTATTTTGCCAACAATAGGATTAGTCAGGTATCCCCTTGAGGGCCATCGCGAAACCAGAGATAGCCTCGGGTCAGCCAGAGAGTGAGGGATATGCCAGTGGCAATCTTACTCCCGGCAAGTGAATAACCACCCTTTTTAGTCGGTTCGAGTCCGACATAACCACGCTTGCTGGCTCCGCTGAGGGGAGGGTGGGGATTCGATTAATGAATGAATACCTTAGAACAAATTCTGAACTATTAGCAGATGGATCACTCACACAAATGTAAATACATAATACTTTTTTTGTTTTTTTTTTTTTTTTTTACGTGCGCAAAATCCCCACGGATACCTCCCCACCGGAGCCGGTGGAGGAGGTTATGTCGGACTCGAACCGACTAAAACGCACGCCGCCTGTGGGTCGTTTCGGTTGCCGAAGGTGAGGTTGACAGGCATAACCCTCGCACCCCGGCCGACCAATACATAATACTTTATCGTAATCACCTGACTAACGCTTAAAATGGGTATGTAGTGGAACGCTCCCACTGATTTTTATATAGCGTTTGACAACGTTAATCATAAACTTTTACGAATAAATATAATTTACATTTAACATAACAGTATCTACGAAAGTCGGTGTAGGTCATATTATCTATATGATCGAACTTCATCACTATAATATGTTGACAGCCGTATATGGAATCTATTATTAATAATGAATCGTGGAGTACCACAAGGTTACTGTTTCGGTCCAACCCTTTTGGAAACTATGATGGTGATATTTTATGTTATTTCAAATGTACTTGTTAATGTTTCAAGATGATTTAAAGAAACCAGTGTTTAGTGGTCTTGCAATACGAAACTGCGAATGTTTTAGAATAACTATAATAGGTTATTTTTTACTAATCGAAAATTGCTGGCAAAGAAAAGGTAAAACCTTAAACTTTGTTCAGAAAGAGTAGGTAGTTATTGGAAGTTAGTATCTTTATTGAAATTTAAGTACGCCTAATTTTGTATATTTCTTATGCCAGTTACACACCAGACGTTTTAGTTTCTTTTGCGTATAGTTTTTGTGTGCTTGACTCAGGATAAGGAGGTAGGACACGGCGGTATTTCCACCCGATTGAGCAGTCCGACTGGGGTAGTACCTCCGCCCTACAGAATACCACGGCTATAATAACTTCGTGTTGTGTTCCCAGCGGTGAGTAGGGTAGCCAGAGCTCACTGGAGAATTTGAGCTGTCAGTGGGAAGACTAAAGGCTTGTCCTGCTTTGTCTTCTACTGACGGCACAGAAACCCTGTACTTACAGGGTTGGCAGCGCGACTGTGACTCCTCTGGTGTTACAGACGTCCATAGGTCACGGTAACCACTTTCCATCAGGTGGGCCGTGTGCTTGTCTGCCAACTAAGTGGTATAAAAAAAAAAAGGATTCATTTTACTCAAAAGACATTTTGGAGGAAGGACTGTCAAATAGGAAGTAGGAAGGCTATTTTGGGGAAAACATTTTTTGCTACATACATTTTAGGAAAGCGACATTTTAGTAAGGGACATTTTGGGAAAGAGACATTTTCGTAAAAGCCATTTTGGGGAAGAGACTTTTTGAGAAAGGTATATTTTGGGAAAACTTGGCATTTTGAGGAAGTGACTTTATGCGAAAGGTATATTTTGGGATGGGACTTTTTACGAAAGTGAAGGATAGTTTATATTATACCTAAAAATTATATGCGGTACATACATTTTCGTTTATTGTTCATATCTAAGAAATATACAAGGTCAATAGCGTTTTTAATTTTATTATCAATAGATAAAAAGTAGTTGATAGAATTTATTGTTATAGATAGTGTAAATATTAGTATCTTACAGATATAGGTCATAAATATTAAGTAAGGTATACTACTAGTTTGGTTAGATACTTAAATAAAGGGGAACACCTTCCTACTACATATCCACCACTACGCTGTCATTTGATCAAGATATTTCCCGGCATCTGTCGGACTAAGTTGACGTTAATAAATAGCTTTAGTTTTTAGCTAGTGTACCAATTAGAATTGAATTAACACATCTCAGTTGTAAATCCCACAGCCATATCCCAACAGCTAAAATATACTATTTAATTAATTAAAATTTTCCAGAAAAACTAATGAAGAACGCATAATTTTATGCTGGATCTACTCGCTTCCCAAGTTCAGACCTGAGCTCTTGAGGCTTCCGATGGAGGAGGATTACAGATCTGAAGGTCCACATGGAAGACCATATTTGGAAAAGTAGGTACATAGCTAAAGCAATGAGTGTGGTGACGTAGAAAGAATACGAGTATCACCACCCCATCTCATGCGATGGGTGTCGTATGAGGCGACTGACGGAAAAATATGCAGACGATATCACTGCGAGAGAAGGAAAACTCGAAATAAAACCCTGTACCAACCCGTCTGGCCAGCGTGGGAACAGTAGGCCAAAGCCTCCCAACATTGGGATAGGGCTAATGTCCAGCCGTGAACTGCGATGGGCTAATTGATTCATAGTTGAAGTAAGAATAATTTCTAGCTGTCTCGACTTCGCATAAGAAAGCACTGAAATCGTTAAAAAATGCCTACAATCCGGTTGCAGCAATACCTATTAGGTTCAAGTGTGAATCTAAACCCTCCAGGGATCTATCTTTAAATTTTCGCTGTGTCCCTTTCTTTTACAATATAGCAAGATTTGGGACATGGTGGTTCCCAAACCCGAGGGGGCCATCTCGAAACTGAAGATGGTTCAGGGTCACATATTACTGAGGCACCTTACACCCTGGCATTTGAGACCCGAGACTGCGTGCGGTTTAAGTCGGTCAGAGTCCGACATAACTACCCACGGCCGGCGGGGTAAGGATCTGTGGGTAATTCGACATGAATAAAAGTAAGCCGTTGTCTTTGGATGCTTCGAAATGTGAAATTTTCAATAACTTTTATTATTATTGTATTGTAGGTTAGCAGGCAGGAAGTCGTAGACAACTGATAATGCATGTATCCAGTTTCCATTTTCTTTTTTTATATTTCTCTAGTTTGAGGAAAAATATCTATTTTTGAACTGGTTTTGTTCTTTTTTTTCAGAGACAATGAATCGACTCCAGAAGACGTGGATGAAGAATGTGATGAAATAGCAAAGAAGTATTCAAATTGAAAAATAATATTTATTTGTTATACAAGACTGCAACACGTAACTTTACATCCCACCTCAGCGAGGAAATGACTAAATGCAAAAAAAAGCCAATTAAAAAAAATGTACACCTAGCCAAGGAGTTTCTAGTCTGAGCATTTAACAAATTAAAAAAAAATTGTGATAAATTCGGCACCATAGAGGTAGAAGTAATAGGTTTAGTGATATTTTGAAACACAACCAAAGGTTGCACACGATGTTCTAAATTCAAATTTACTTTACCCTCTAGAGGATAAAAACGACTTTTGCACTCAGAAATCGAAGAGCAAAATTACTCTTTCCGAGATAGTGGGATGAAAATATATTTTATATTCTAATTATAATAAATTATACATTCCTGTTCCTGTTTAATATTATTATTAAAATATTTTATTAATGTTGACATTGTGATATTTCTATTTTGTTATTATATTTATACTATACATAGTTATAAATACTCTTTCTTTCATTTTAACCAAACGTCTTTGATCTATAGAAATAGAACTACAAAATTTAAGGATAGGTCCACAATGGTTCGTTCTTGGAGCTAAGTTTGGCAACGCTGCTAGAATAGGGTTGTGTCCTATTTCTTTTTACTATCGTAAACTGTACATTTTACAATAATATAATGAACTGTAAAAGTGAAACTTTCTTATGACAAATAGTTTTAAAGATATTTGATTTTAAAAATCAAATTTGCGAGGCGCCCGAAAACGCTCCATACAAAAAGCACGTGGTGACGTCACACCTCGCTGGCTCGTAGTGAAACACGTATGTAGTGCGTAATAAGATTGATTTGAAATTAAATATGGAATCTAAAAAGTTGTAAATTTTGCTTTATTTCGATTGTTTATTTTTTGACTTGCATACATACATATAATCACGCCTTTATCCTTAGAGGGTTAGGCAAAGGTGAATTAACACCCACATTACACCAATAATTGTATTCGGTCCCACGTAATAGGAGGTGAGCCTATTGCCGTCTTCCGGGCACTATTGTTGACTCAAGCCATGCATTTGAGGCTGGGTCTGGGCTGTACATATCTGTCTGATGTTAAACAGCCGTATCCCTTAGTCGCCTTGTACGACACCGCATGGGAAGAGATGGGGTGGTCCAAATTCTACTCCGCCAAGAACCACGCGGCTTACTTAAATACATAATAGTAATTATTCATAAAAAAATATCTTTAGGACCATCTATATATTTTTTCCCCAAATTTTGGGAGAGAGACCAGCTGTTGGAATTTTTAAGAGTTTCAACTAACCGTAACGACTGATATAGATTTTCGTATGAGAACTAGGACCGAACGCTTAACGTGCTCACCGATTCTCGACCAGATCAATGCAAATACCCATGTTCATATTTGTACTGAGCGGGATCCAAACCCCCTGCATAGCAGTTACGTCGACTACCGCCACGCCACAGAGGCTGTTTATATGAAGTTACTAACCCGCAGTTTAATTTTCAGAAAGACTAGAGTAAAGAGACAAGCCAGGTGCTGGGTCTACTTCCTATTGAATTTCAAACCGGAGCTGTTAAATCTACCCATGCTGGACAGTTATTCCTCAGCAGGGGAACATGGAAAACGATATAAGGAAAGGTCAAAAAGAGATCCTAACTATCAGTATCTGTATGAAGTGATTAAGGTAGACCAGCGTATATGGTCCTTGTATTGCGTTTTATTCATTGAAACAAAATGTCCGTTGAAATCAAATGTCCATCGGGAAAAATGTCCGTTGTGTTACAAAATTTCAGTTGTGTAACAAAATGTCCATTGTGTAACAATGGTCCTCGTATTGCGTTTTATTCATTTAAATAAAACGTCCGTTTGAAATCAAATGTCCATGGGGAAAAATTTCCGTTGTGTAACAAAATGTCCATTGTGTAACAAGAAGTCCATTGCAATAAAATTCTCATTGAAACAATTTTGTTGTACTTTTAACAAAATGTTCACAGCGTAACGACAAGACCGTATACTGTTATAGAAAAGTCAATTAGAGATCTTAACTAGGTCTCTGCATCGATACGAAGTCATAAGTAGACCAGTGTATATGGTCTTTGCTTTTTTTTATTATTCATTGAAACAAAATGTCCGTTGTAGGAAAATGTCCACAATAATAAATAAAATTATTGTCCTTTGGCCACAATCGCCCTGAAGAGCTTGGACCCCACGGTCCAAACGTTTAGACTCTAAACGGCACAAATTCATGATCACCAATGAGATTGGAATATTTGCGCGGGTTCAGAAGCTGCAGTAGCACCGGCACAGCCAGTTGTGCCAGGTATATGGATAGGGGCAATGGTGTCGATGCATTTTGCGTCCCACACCAGAGTCCTACCCATAGTCCATGGGATTAATCACATATCATCCGGTCTCTTGCCAACATCGCGCGCCAAACCGTTTGGTTCAAGCACAGCCGGCACAGCGATATCTTAAGTTCTATAATTAGACTACTTGGGCTTCGAAGACTCCAACTTGCCGTAGCGACTGCCACAGATGTTCTTACGACACGAGGCACTTTAATTATTTGTGTATTCAATTTAAGTATTTGTATTTAAAACTATTTTTTTCCCTTTTCCAGCGGAAATGAATCAACTATTAGCGACCTGAGCGACATTTTTCTAAAGAAGTGAATTTGATAACTTATATTGTTTTTTTTTAATATTCTTAATTTTTTTTTATTAAAAAAAATCTATTCATATTTGACATTCATGTTTACTTTATGTGATACTGCTTTAATTTTATATGCATTGTTATTAAATCAGTTAAAAATATCATCTTGTATAATTTTTCAATAAACGTTAGATCTATTTAACTGGCTCCATAACAGGAGGAGGTTTTCAAATTTACCAAGGACAGATTATTACAAAACCACCCGCGCGCCTTTGCCTCGTTTGTCTCACGATTTGCCGCCGCGTGGTTCCCGACAGAGTAGAATTTGGACCATCCCATCTCTTCTTATGCGGTGTCGTACAAGGTGACTTAAGGATAGGGCTGTTTAACATCAGACAGATATATACAGCTCAGACTCAACCTCAGATGCATGGCTTGAGTCAACAATATTGCTCGGAATACAGCGATAGCCTCACTCCCTATTACGAGGGACCGAATACAATGTCCAACTGGGGAACTACCTCCGCCCTAGAGAATACCGCGGCTATAATAACTTCGTGTTGTGTTCCCGGCGGTGAGTAGGGTAGCCAAAGCTCACTGGAGAATTTGTGCTGTCAGTGGGAAGACTAAAGGCTTGACCCGCTTTGTCTTCTACACTGATGGCACAGAAACTCTGTACTTACAGGGTTGGCAGCGCAACTTTGACTCCGCTGGTGTTACAAACGTCTATAGGCCACGGTAACCACTTTCCATCAGGTGGGCCGTGTGTGACACGATCACGGTGAAATAGAGTTCTTTAGATTGTGATATGACCCCTCGTTTGCTCAACTCGAAGACGGCAGTTCTGTCTGACTTATGTTATGATGATGGGATCTTGGAGCCTGGGAATTATTATTTGCCTTTAGATTTAAATAATAGTCCAACTCCTATTCAAAGATATAATTCAGTCACCTTCTGTCGATAGCGACAGTAGCGACTTGCAAAAAATAGAAGTTTTTGGTGACTTACACAAACTACAATTTAGTACACGTAAAGTATAACTAAATAGTAGCTTGTTTGTAGAATTTAAAGAAACGGATAGTTTAAGACGTCTATGATCATTACTTATAAAGTAGCCACTGCGAACAACACTATCTTGAATTTAAACGAAGAAGCGCCATCTAGTTGTGACGACTGTAAAAAAGGCTACTTTATATAGACAACTCAAAATTATTATTTTGCCGAACTATTTTAGCTGAAAGCCTGTACGACCACAATTTGTATCCTATCACAAAAACACTCATACAACCTTGTTTTTCATACATACATACATACACACTACAATCACATCATTTTTACATATTACCGCAGCCATAATAACCTCGTGTTGTGTTAATATCTAGCGCTCACAAAATAGTTTTTATACTGTCAATGGGCATTCCAAAGACTTGTCCTGTTTTGTCTTCTGCTCTAACGGCACAGAAACTCTTACAGATTCGGCGACATGTATTACGCTTATTGCACATGTCCATAGGCCACGGTATCCATTTACCTTTAGGTGGGCCGCGTGTTTATCTACCAACCAAGTGGTATAAAAAAGTATGCCTTTATCGTCTGCTGATGAGATCTTAAAGTAATAGAAGGAGGCTTTGGTACAAGCCGTGACGGTTTTCTCCGCACACCGATACAAAGTTCCAAGCCCGTACTATTCAGTGTCTTAACAAAGTAGGTAGTAGGTATAATACTTACTCTGTGAACATAGTGCTGACACTTTGCTGACAGCAGTGACAGCATGTTGGGATCATATCTTGCGAATTGCGATTGATGCCGTTGAGGTTATGTTTTCATTTCGTCGTGTTACGGGCAACTTTTAGTACTTCATTTTTCATATTATGCGATTTAACTCTTATTTTTTACTTTAACCTTCTAAATAAACTGAAGTGTGATATGGATTTCGCACGCAAGCAATTGGAAAAATACGGCTGGACCGACGGTAAGTGTTATCAATAAAATGAACCACTGGATTGGTGTACAACTGTAGAGAGTGCCTAACATCGTAAATATACCATGAACAATGGTATTATTACCACTCATCACGCTCCATGATCTCAGAGATCCTTGAGCTGGTCTTAGTATGCTATTTAGCATCACTTCGTTCGTTGTCAGTCAGTCTATTTCAAAGACAGGAGATCTTATCACAACTCCTAGTAATCATATTCTTTAAGCCTTTTGCGAACACAGCTGGGGTTGGCTTTCCAGTCTGTGATGTAACTGCACTTCAATATTTTCCGTGTAGTGATTGCCATCAGACCTCCACTGCCAATTGGCAATAGCGAAGTTCAGTAAGACACAGAACTTTTGAGGGCTCTAACTACCCGTAATGACTGCTGTAGGTTACTTATACAGCTTTTATGAGAGTGATTATGGTTCGAGCGATCCCTGAGAGAAACGCCTATGCCAGAGCCTCGTTTGTCAATCTGCATGTGTACAGGCTTGCAGGTGAGATTCGCTTAGGCCTCTAGGTGGCCCTCTAAAACACTTGGGCAAAATCAAATAATACATTAAAAGCACATAAGTACATATCTTCCTCTTAATGTTAATCCCAGTCGCATTGGAAGCCACTGAATCAAAAGCAGACCCCAGACTCCGGTCTGGGATCTGCTTTTGCCAGTCTAACTGCGGATTTGGCTAACTGTCAATATTTTTCGTGCCTGACCTCCATAACTTAAATAATATATAAAAAAATAAAGTTTACTAATTCACTTGCAGGAAAAGGATTAGGGAAGCATGAGAATGGTATATCAGAAGCTCTGAAGCCTAAATTGAAGCGAAGTGCAGCTGGCATAGGTCATGATCCGGCATCCGAGTTCAACGAACACTGGTGGAGCGCTCTGTATGATAAGGCTGCTGCTAATGTTGAGGTGAGCTGCAGAGACACTACGAAGGAACTTTTAAAAGAATCTTGCAACCCTAAGTTGCTGCTCCAGCTAAATTTCTTGCCTTAGGCTGTCCATTGCCTCGTGCCAGAGCATGGATAAGTGCACACGTTCCTTACAATCTTTATGCCACATAGATTAGCTGGAGTGGTTACTACTACTATTTCCAGTGGGAATGCCTATGATGCCATAGACCCCACAGGTGATCAGCCTTTCTGTGTGGGCTATTTCAGCCATTTCCCCTATATAACCACCCTCACAAATGTTCTTAGGATGACCTGGATTGATGGATTAATATGCTCTTCAAGGCACTGTAACACCCAGAGTAACGCAAATATATATGCAATGTTATTAAAATATTTGCACTTAGCGGGAATCGAAAGTGCGCTTCTTGTGTTGCTGAAGGGGCTTTTGCTTGCTATTTTTTTTCATTTTATTTCAAGTAACAAAAATAATTACAGGTACAAGAAAGAAATGGTAAAACAAAGAAAATTAGAACAAAAGATGACTTTCAAATTACAAACAGTACATGGAAACTAAAACAGAAGACTAAAAATGTTGAGAATGAAGAACAGTACTCAGACTTCTTTGTACGAACTGCGGTGTTGACCGGCGGAGGGAGTAAAGTGAAGAAAGTGAAAGAATCTGACTCTGAAGATGAAGGGGAAACAAAAGACGTATTTAAGATGACAGACGAGGAATTGTTTAAGGCTTGCGAAGGCAGGACAGCACATAAGTAAGTTATTATCATCTTATTACTATTACCAATGGGATCACCGTTGAACAGACAGGTGATCAGCCCTTTTCTTGCACTCATATTTCCCATATAACTACTGGCATTGGCTGTCCTCACCACACAGAAGCTAGTAATGTTATAATCGCAACATTATTCTTAGTTGCAGGGTCTCTCTTTTCCTTCAAGTTTATTGGAGCGACTGCCTCGCTAGGGGGTGACTACACACTGATAGATGAGCTTCATCCATGAAGTAGTATAGTTAAAATGAAGTGTATTTTTGGTAGTCTAGGCTCACGCAGATAATGTAATAGCTATTTCCAAACCCGTTACCTCTCTATCATTAGAATGACTATCTTAAATTTTTTTTCAAATCTGTATAAACCCCAAAAAAACCTAAAAGCTAAGAAGGGGCACCATATACCTTGTTTAAATATTGTGTATTATATTTGTAAATCTTTTTACTACAGAGGTGCGCGACATGGTCTGAAAGCTACTGGGAAACTAGCAAGAATAGCTCAACAGGAGGCTCTATTGCTCACAGAATCGAGGTTTAATGGTTACTCCCATGCCAAAAAGTTAAAAGAAAAGGAGGTTGAAGAAATGAATTTTAATAGTGATACTGAAGTTTTAGAACGTAAAAAGAAAAAAAAGAAACGAAAGCGCTGTAATAGTCATGAAAAAACCGAAAAAGTTAGTGAACAAACTAGTGTTGCCAGTTTGCATGTTGAAAATAATGACATGGAAGCTGATGATGTTGCGAGTGAGATAAAAGAAGACAATGTTAGTAGAAAAACGAAGAAATCAAAACGAAAATATCCGTACCAGGCGTGAATAACTTAACAACTCGAAAATACCAATTTTTCAGGGCCGCCATTTTAAAGTTTAAGTTTTATCTGTAAATTCAGATTTTAAGTTATTGAATACTTTTTTATCTGAATGTAATTCAATTGTTTGGGGTTTTGAGATAACATAAGATTATTTAATGAATTTACTGTATTTATAGAAAATAAATGACATATCAAGTTGTTCACCAATGAGTTATCAAGTTGTTCACCTAAGTACCTTTAAGGGAAGTACGTGTGTAAAAAATCAAAAGTAATAAGTATAGTCTCTGCCTACCTCTTATGGGACTGAAATCGTGATATTATGCATGTAAGTATGTGTATAGGTATGTATAGGTAATTAAGAAACAAACAATTGCAAAATAATAATTTTTATTCCAAAAAAAAGTTAAAATATTATGGCATTAGTTAAATTCTTCACCGTTTCCTCCTGCATCAGGGTCTTCGGAGTCTAAATCAGGATCGATGTTTGATGTGTGACTATCAGTTTTAATGTTTTTATAGAATTCGTGAAAAACGGGGTCTATGAGTGGCAATAAATCCATCAAATCCTTCTTTTTCTCTTTACTTATTGGTAAAGTCTCTTTTGATACAACTTCTAATTCTATAGCGTCTAAATTGAATTTCCCTCTTTTCCTGTAATTTATGACTCTAAAAGAGCTTTCGTTGTCAAGATTAGTCTTAAAACGTATTTCTCCGATAGGTTTCTTATATTGCAGCCATTTCACTGGTTGCCATAAAAATTTTTCACCACTAGCATCCTTTTTTTTTATTGTAAATAGACCTTTCTTGGAACTCAATTCCGCAAAATTTAGAAAATTTTCTAGTTTCATGGGTACAATGGCAAATCCGTTATTAATTTTGCAGGATCTTATCAGTTGCATCCAATCATTAAGATGATTTATTTTAAGCTGCGTTTTCTTTTTAGTTCTTTCGATAAGAGCATGATCTGAGTCACATTCCATGTGGCTATGTCCGCTAATCAAAAACTTATGATTGATTGTCTCTAGGGTTGGATGCACATGCAATAAATACATGAACATCATTGCAACAGCGTTATTTTTATTCTGGCCACCACACGTGTCAGAATAAAATGTGACCTCTGTAACTTCAGATGGCAAATTTTGTAAAAAATGCCACAAACACGAAGCAATTTGATTTGCTCCTCGAGCACCGATGGTTTCGTCCCACATGTAACAAGTAGCTTTATCATCTTTTAAGTTATGAATCGTAAGATTGTAGGACCATAGTTGTCTCTTATAAAAAGAGACAGACGTTTTCAGGAATGGCGTAGGTAAGCATTGTTGAAGATCAAATGCATAAGCTCGAAAATTTGAATTGCGCTTTGCTTCATCTTTGTCATTTCTTTTTGCTGCATAAGCGTTTTCGGCTTGTGATTGATGCTCACCTAGCTCTTCTATAAAGTTGGTCTTTTCCTCTCCTTCAGCTAATGCTATCTTTGTATTCAAAAGATCGCATGTGTGGCAAGTATCTTTAGCCGGTTTTTTGAATGATAAGTTTAAATCGTGAAAACACTGGGAATACAATTTAAGTGAAATAGGATTTGGGCAACTTTCTCTATATAAACGATACATAGCAGCTATAGAAAGGTCCGATGATAAATATTTTTTATTTGTTCTATTTCTGGAATAATGACTTTCGTAGTATGGGAATGATAAGATGTGATCTTTGGCAGATTTTAAATCATCAACAGTCCTTTTATTTTTAGATGGCTGATGTCCTCTTGTATCAGCTGGAATGATTCCGGTTGTGGAGTGTTTTTTTTTATCTATTACAATGTTAATGAAACCTTTAGTTTCCCCAAAAGTTTTACAAAAACAATCTTTACAAATTGGTCTGCTTTCATTATTAATTGTTAATGTATATTTGCAATAGCAATCTCTATTAATAGTTCTGCTGTCGGTTTTCTGTGTTTTCTTTGGTAATATGATAATATGGCTGGCAATATACGCAGCTCTCCGATCTCTGCTTCCTAAAGTCCAATATTCATCAAAGCACAGCTTTCTTTCCAATTCAGAAAACCGCTCAATACATTTCAGTCTACAAGAAGTTAGTGCTCGTATTTGCCTCGCAGCAATTTCTTTACCTTTTTCTGTAACGTAGCTTTGACCAGAATTTCTTAGTCTTTTACATTCTTCTCTATTTTTCCTTGATCTACCTTTCCTTTTTCTAGTATGAATTTGATCTTCTGAGTCAACAGGCAGCACTTCGCAAATAGTCTCGTCATTAGTAACTGCTATTCTATCTATGGGAGAACGAAGATTATTGTTGGAAAGATTGTTATTTACTGGACTACTTGTATGAAATCTATCAATCTCAAAACCACTGCTAAATATAGATAAACTTTCATCTTGGTCTTGGGATGGTAAAGTCACGTGAACTTGGGCTGTAGTTATTATAGGAATACTTCGTTCTTCTATCTCACTATCTGTATTAGACTCATTGCACTTTTTCGGTAATTCATAGTCCGGATCAGCGACACTGTCATCGGAAAGATATAGATCGTCTTCGAGGTTAACATTGCTGATTTGTTGAGTGTTTAAATCTTTATTCAGATTTTCCTCAGAAACGTTGTTAAAATGGAACCTTTCGTAATCTTCAGCTACCTCTTTTAATTTTCCTGAAAAAAAATATACGTTTATTTGGTACCCGCAACTATTTAAATAATTGCGAAATGTGGATGCTAGGTACACCTCTGCCTAACCCTTAACGGATTACAGGCGTTATGTTATATTATTCACTCATTAGGAAACTCATTACAATTTTTTGTTTCCAATGGTTGTAAATTCTCTTTATATGAAATTTTTGAAACGATAAATACCTAATTATGTACCTGTAAGTAATTGATAAATACATGTACCAAATTTCATCAAGATCCAATTCCGCAATGTTGAAAAAACTACAAACAAAGTAAAGCCTCATCTAAACAGGCACGAGTACCGCCCTACGCATCGTCTTATGCGAGACTAGCTGTTGCCCGCGACTCCGCCCGCGTTGATGTCGGTTATCGCTTAGTGTTCAGTCAACGCTATTTTTCTAAAATAAAAGTAGCCTAAGTTACTCCTTATTACATTAAATAGCTACCTGCCAAAAAAGTCCCGTCAAAATCGGTCCAGCCGTTTCAGAGATTAGCAGGAACAAACAGACAGACAGACAGACAAAAAATGTAAAAATTGTTATTTTGGTGTATGTACCGTATTATATTCATGTGCATGTAGTAAAAAAAGGTTATTTCAATATTACAAACAGACACTCCAATTTTATTATATGTATAGATGATACACGTTAACGCGCGTGCCTCTAAACTAGCGAACATGATACGCGGCGATGATACGGAACGGAGATTTTGTCGGTAGCTTAGTGGTTAAGGTGTCGGCCCTACGATCGAGAGGTCCCGGGTTCGAATCCTGGCCATTAAACTACTGACGTGAACCCACTCCTAGCACAAGCAAATTAGCTTAGTTGGATAGGTTAGAGGGAATATTAGAAATTATACAAATGTGGACGCAGCATAACGTACTCGTGATGACGTGCCGCATGGTATACGCGCCTAGGTCACTGAATGAAAGCTAATAAGTACCTATTGTTGATTCCTCATATCAAGTTATACTTACCTACCTATTAACAAGTTGAATTCGTTCAAGTTCAACAAAGATACCTACTTTTAAAGATTCACTTACCCACAACCCACAACTAGGTACCTAACTACTTTTTGCAAAGTAGGTAAGTACCTAAATGGGGAGAGAAGCTAATGTGCAAGTTTACAAAATACCTATTTACAATAATTTACTTACCTTCAGTTATGGCTTCTGTACTTTCTAAACTTTCACTAGAATGTATTAATGACTTTCCACGTAATTCTTCTAAAAAACGGTATCTTCTTGCCGCCATTGTACCTATTACATTAATTACAATAACCAAACAATTGTTATACAATTTTGTTTTGAATTAATCACCACGCGCCAAAACAAATCAAACTCGGTCAAGGACACTCTGGACAAGTGACACGCGCGAAATCCTACCTAAAAAACGTGATTTAAGGATAACCCGCCAAAACTGCAGCTATCTCTATTTAACATATCACTTTGTCTCATCGCATGCGCAACGGATAAAAAAATTAATAGATGATAGATTTATTGGTCACAAAATACAACGCAATTTCGAAGCGGTAATAACTGAACAACTTGATTTATGCTATTAAAAACGTTAAGTAGGTTGTTTAAATAAATGAACATCTCGTGTTGTTCGTTAATTTTTCTTAATAGTTGGCAGTATTATAATGACATGTTGAGTTGTGTAAATAATTACAATTTGTATTTTTTTAATATCTCAAGACGTCACATTGTACCATTTAGTAAGAGAGTTATTCAAAAATTCACATGTTTGCTATGTGCGGTAAAACAGACCTATCGACTTAGTCATTTATTCACCCTATGAAAGAAGCAATCCTAATGCCTATTATGCAATAAAAAAATAAATATGTAAGTCGACTTATCAACCTATTCACGCCTGGTACGGATATAGTAGTGATATTGAAATGATCCCTGAAAATGAAGAGCTTATAATTAAGACTAAGATGAATAAAAAACAGAGAGATGCTAATACAGGGTCCTTTGGTGCAATGGATACTTTTGAAAATTGTAATCAAAAAACTAAAAAGAAGAAAAAGAAAAATGATGAGTTATAAATATTGTATATATATAATCAAGGTCAATTAAATTATTTTTATTAAATTACTTGCAATTTATTGAACCATCATATTTCAACATAAACCGTAAAGCGTTCTCGTATTTAAACTTTATCAATCAATAGTTAGTCAATAACCTTTCGGGAAGTTCGTCTTGCGTATGCAGTTCATCCTAGCCACTTTTTATAGGTCATCCTTGCTAACTACGCCCAGCTAAACGAAGCACTATACTCTTTGGCACGAAGTATAAAACATTTTCTTAATTCCACATATTGATAACTCACTTGTACTTTTCCACATTACAGGTGTAATAAGTAATAAAGTAATGTGGAAAAGTACAAGTGAGTTATCAATATATGTAACAACAAATTCCACCAAGTGCCATCAATCAACAGTATAAATAGTTTGGTAGAATTCATAACTTTAGTACGCCAACACAGTCAGTCTGTCAAAATTAACTGTCAATGTCAACAACTGTTATTCTGGAATCTTGCTTTTGAGCTACGAACTCGCAATTTCTTATAATCAGCTCGGCGAACCTTGATCCCTATGACAGTTCATACTAGTGACGGGTCGTGTCGATATATCGCAACTTTTTATAGGCAAAGGCGTGACTTGCATTCAGCCACATCGATAAACATGTTTTTAAAATATAATCTACATTACTATAATTATAATGCTTGTTATATTTACAAGTATCCGTGTATTTGTATATGGGGTTGCCAATATTCCGATGCAGAGGTAACATGGTCGGACTGTATAATTTTAATGTGAATTAAAATTTTAGTTATAGCAACACTATCTGATCTGTCACTACGCTAGTACTGTCAGTTCGCTACGCCAGTACGAGTGCTAACGCCTTGTATGCGCCACGTGTTTTCTTGTGTCAACGGAATGCTTTGTTTGTTACTATTGTTGTTTTCTGTTTTTGTTATTGTTGCTGTTTTGTGTTTGTTGGTGTTTCAAAATGCCGAAAAGACTGAGAAAAACTGTACTCAACAGTGAAACGCGGGAGTTTGTTGTACGCTTGCGTGACTATTTTGCTCGCGAACTACAAAATGGCGGACCTTTGTTGCCACTTGACAACGTACGCGACCGTGTTGCTGATGCTTTGGGAATTGGCAAAGCTACCGTTTCCCGAATTACAAAGGAGAAGTTCGGCGAATCGTCGATGGAGGAGAACAAATTATCAACTCCAAAGAAGAAAAAACATAATAGGGCACGACCCGTAACTAACCCCGATGATTTCGACATGGCAGCGATACGAAACCATATTTACGGCTATTATTTTCGAGGTGAACTGCCGACTTGCACAAAATTATTAGCGTCGCTGAAATCGGCTGATTTATTTAAAGGTGGATTCACTTCTCTCAGGCAAGTTATAAAAAAATGTGGATTTCGTTATGGGAAGTGTGACAAAAGAAAAGTGATAATGGAGCGGAAGGACATTGGATTGATGAGGTGTGATTTTCTACGACAAATAAAAAACATCGAGAACTGGGACAAGGTGGTTTATCTGGACGAAACGTGGCTCAACGCCAATCACTCAGTCTCCAAAACATGGACAGACGACACAGAGAAATCCTGTACCAAAGCACCAGAAGGCAAGGGCCAGCGTTTGATTATCTGCCACGCTGGCACAGCCAAAGGTTTTGTACCTAACTGCTTGTGGGCCTTCAAATCCGTGAAAACAAGTGATTATCACGAAGAGATGAATTTTGAGAATTTCAAGAAATGGTTCACAAAACTATTAGACAATTTAAACGAGCCCCACTACATTTTAATGGACAACGCCCCATACCACTCTGTGCAAATTAATAAAGCGCCTACCGCGAACAACAATAAAGGCGAAATAATAGAGTGGCTGCAAAACAATGGTGTGGCAGCTAATACTCAAATGCTGAAAAAGGAATTAGTTAGATTGTTGAACCTTCATAAACAGCAAACAAAGAAGAAATATTTCTTGGATGAGATGGCAAAATCAAAAGGGCACACCGTGATTCGGCTACCGCCCTACCACTGCCAATATAATGCAATCGAAATGATATGGGCGCAGATCAAAGGTGGGTTGATTTGTATTTATTTTAACATGTTTTTATTTAGGTCACTGGTGACTGTCTAGTCGGCTAGTACTATTTAAAGCTATTTTATTTCACTAGCAAATTGCATTTTTATTTTTATCCATGTGCTTATATCAATTACACACTTTTAACGTACAAAATTATGTACTTATAATGTACTTACCCCGATCTCGCTCTTTGACTTTGCATCATTTTCAATCTAAACCATTATTGTTTCAGGTTGTGCAGCCAGGCTTAACACCACTCCACCATTCACAGCTAATAAAATGCTTACGTTGCTACAAGAGGCATGTAGTCAAGTGACTCCGGACAATTGGAGGAAAGTGGTTGAAAAGACGAAAAAGCTATGCTTAGATGATTGGAATCGAGACGTGCGATACGACAATATAGTAGACCAGCCGTTTATCATAAACATAGGAGAAAGCAGCTGCAGTTCGGATTCCGAGTCTGAGACGCAATCGGTGACACCATTGTCAGATTCAGATTAATGTATATTAAAAAATCATAAATAAACCGCTTTTGTTTTATTTGAGTAGGTATATACAATAAATTTGTTAAATCTCCTTTATTTTATTATCGCAAACAACTTAAATGATTATAAATCTGACACTAAGAGCGTAGGTGCTCTATTGATGTATTTTGTACACTCGTTTCCATTTTCGATATTTGTTTATCGATACTTTTCCGCACTAGTCGATATCTTCCAAACGGAGTAACTTTTGCAGGACGTCAACGTAAAGTCTGATTGAGATAATTTCTTGTAAGTGTTAATAATTATTATAATTCCAACGGGATATTATTGTAATTGCATATATCTGCCTAAAATTAATAAATATCATTTTTAGACACCGCCAATTCGATTATAATATAACGGTGACGCTACTACAAGGTTGTGTCGTGGGAATAACTGTCAGTGTCATAGGGATCAAGGTTCGCCGAGCTGATTATAGTGAAAAATGTCTTTAGCAAAGATATTAGCGCTTGATAAACTTGCTAATTTCTTTAATATCATTCGCCAGAATGGCGGAATAAGGTCCTCCTTGTACAAACTTTACAGGTAAACTATAAAAACGTTATGTAATTGCGGACAGGTTATGTTTTCAAGATTGACTCAAACAATTTTGCTTACTTGGTAACCAGAAGAACAATTTTAACATAAATAGTTATGTATGTTGCCTTTCAACATGCATCAGTATTTGTGTTATGAAGGTTGGTTCAAAAAATAATAGAAAACAACCCGTTAAATTGAAAGATAATTACAATAATTACAAACATTACATTCTTTATATTGGTCTTAATATAAGAAGATTTAGGGCTTACACACTAGCTATAACTATTACTACACCACAACGTATAATAAATAATTAAATTATAACTGTTAGGGGTGTTTATTGTTATAGAACCTGAGAATTTAAAAAGAAAATAAGTGGTAGTACACTTTTCCGAACTTAACTTGGCCGAAGTCGCGGGCAACAGCTAGCAAAATTATAAACATTAAGTTATTGATATTATAACTATCAAATGAATGAATTTTGGTTACAAACCCATTTACAATAACTTCTATCTTGTTACCTATTTTTATGATCACATTTCAACACATACTGTACCCGAAGCAGATAAATTTAATTTCCCTATAAAAAAATTTCATAATATTTTTTGCTTTTAATGGTAACGATTTTACTAATGCTTAGTAGATAGTGCCTAGTAATGTATAATTGGTATAATAAATAAACATGATAAATAGCCTTTTAATCATTCTTCAACTGTTAATTATTTGTAAATTGTAAATCACAGAAGGGGCAGAGGTTATTTTTTTTTTAAACTGTAGAAACCTTTGAGGATGCCATAAGGCGAAACCTGTCAGGTCTAACATATATTAAAAATAATTTGGAAAAGTACAAGTGAGCTTCTCAATATGTCGCACCCTTAGAACATAAATGGCACTAAACGAAAATGTTAATTTTACAGTATGGCCGTTTTAAGATTTTTTAAGAATTGAATGGGTGATATGGAACTTAAAAAATATAAATAAAGCTTTGTGATCGGCTTGAAATAACAGTTTAACTAACGCTGTTTCAGTATCCAGTGGCATACAATAACATTATTGATTATTTATCAATGGAGAAGCATTTAAAAAAAAGTTTAGCATTGTGTCGGTTATAGTTTTCTAGTTATTCAAAACTTTTTCTTAATGACCTCTAAATTGTTATTTTACCTACATTGTAATGATAAAAAAGAGGGAAATAAAACAATATAACTACTAAAATAATAAAGAATTATATTTATTTGGCACATGCTCACAGTTTTCGGTCAAAATTACCACATATATTCATAATTAACAAATCTGTTTAAATCTAGATAAAAGTATTATGAAACTACAAAAACTTCGTCATTTTATCATAAATAACATTAATAATAAAATCTTGTTCTTACTACTTACTAATCAGTACAATTATTAGAGGTATTTCTACTTATCTGCTAAGGTTAAAAGTCTTTCGAAGTAGGAACTGTAAAAGTTACGTAAAAATCAGCGTATTAAAGGTTTAATTATCATAAGAGTCAGCAAAAATCTTGCAGTAACTTAAAAATATAGTTTTTCACAAAAAACCGTAAGTAATTATAAAAATATTGTATCAAAATCTTGTACATACTATAAAATCTTGTAAAAACTGAATTACGTAAAAACCAGCAAAGCTTTTTAGCAATTTAGTCGTTAAGCTCAGTTCTAGAACCGAGAAAAATATTAATAAACTAACAGTAACTTAAAAACATTTTAACACATAAATCACAAAACAAACTTATCGAAAACTTCTTCTTACAAATTATAAATCAACAGTTTTTTTAAAGGCATTCTCACTACTCTACCTACCTAGTTCAAAACTCTATCAAAGTAGGAATTGTAAAAATTGGGTATCAAACCAGCATCTAGAAGGCTTTTCACGTCATTCTTTTTTCTTTCAGATAAATCCAACTTTTGGTTATACAGCTGTTGCAGTTCTTGAGTCCGCTGGTTCCTTGTACTGACCCTTTTAGTTCCCAGGTCAAGTTCTTTGAAATCATCAAAGTAGGATTTTTTATAATAAATTTTTACCTTATCATCTTCAATTTTCACCACTTTGATGACTTTTATATCAGATAGTTTGACAACTTCACTTTCAACACTTTTGTTCAATCTAGGAACTGGCAGTTGTTTGATGTCTCTGAAATCGTTATAAGCCATTTCGTTTACTATGAATGGTGTGCCATGTTTTTTTGCACTTCTGATAGCGGATACGTACTGGGAAGGCACATAAATGGGTCCAGATTTAAGTATTCTTTTTATTTGTTTCTCAATAGTTGAATGTGCTGCATCTCCTTCGTTCTGTGTGTGTCCACGGATTAAAAATTTGTGTGTTATAGATGTTATTTTCAAGTTAAGTACTGCGTAGATGTACATACCGATGATGAACTGATTTTTCTGCTGGCCGCAGCAGTTATCTGAATAGAAAACCACATCTAAGTCTTCGCCAGCTGAAGAAGATTTCTTTTGCAAGTATTTTAAGACACAGCTGGCTATTTCATTTGCTCCACGGTTACCTTGAGACTCGTCCCAGAAAAAGCATTCAGTATTATCTCTTGCAAGCTCAGAGATAGTAAAGTTCAAGCAATTTATCTTTGACTTATAGAAGAAAGTTGATACTTCTCCATTTGGTATCGTCATTACCGCTTGTAGGTCGTAGCATGCGACGATAAAGTTGCTTGAAACCTTCAATTTATCGTTAGCTTTTTCTTCACGACTTTTCTCCTTCTCTGCTAGATGTCGTTCGTAGTCTTCCTTCAGAACTTCTTTTTGAGGACCTTCGGCCAGCTTGTATATTGTGCATTGTTCGCATTGGTCCTTCTTGGGAACAAAGAAGCTAATGTTAAAGTCGTTATTAAAAACTTTTCGGTAGGTATGTAGCTGTACGTAAGGCAATCCGTGTTTTATGCAATCTTCTTTGTACTCTGTATAAATATCAGTTAATGTTTTTCCACCATCTATGAATTCTCTGGTAGTTTGCTTGCGCAAATAGTGGCTTTCGATGCGAGGAATGCTGTTAATGTGTTTTTTCACTTCTTCTATCATTTCAGCGGGCACTTTTCTGTGGTTTCCATGCAAGCCTCTTTTTTCTCCTTCTAGAACACCGGTCAATGTATTTTTCTTCTCTACTACAGTTCTTATGCACCTATCTGTAATATCCAGCGAATTTTTGAAAAAGGTTTTGCAAACCCTTTCTTTGGAGCCGTTAACATCGAAATTGTAAGCCATTTTCGGCTTTCTATTGGAATTAATCTTTTTATATTGATATCTAGGCTTTATCTCTGTTATGTTACGAGCTATGTATTCTCGCTGTCGCATCAATGAGGCCATGGCCCAATAATCATCAAAAATAAGTTTTCGTGACTCCTCAGAAATTCTATCTGCGCATTTTAGCCGACATGTACTTCCACAAGGTTGCTTAATCGTTTTAGCTGGATAAACGGTTTTCTTTTTTGAGTTTGAAACATATTTTTTGCCTGCATTTCTTAGAATCTTCACAATATTTGTAGTAACGATGTTATTATTTTTCTTCTTTCGTTTTCTTGTAACTGCATCAACTGGCTGAGTTGGAGCTTCTTTTGCAGTATCGTTCATCGTTCCTGTGTCATTTGTATCAAAATGTATGATTTCGACGTTATCGGCACGGCTGGAAGAGACGACATGATCACCATCATTCGGAGCAAGACCACTTTGAAGATTCGAATCTGCAGGAAGATGATCACTTCTTTGATGATTATTAGAAACTTCAACAATCTGAGTGAAGGAAATGTCATCAATTTTTAAAGTGTTTGGCATTTGGCCATTCATGTTACTATTTGCGTTCTCTGTTTCGTCATCCGGATTAGAAGGGTCGAAATTATTACGTGTGTCATTGGTACTTTGAGTTATTTGTTGGGTGTTTGGACTTTGTACAGACAAAGCTGAAGCTGAACTGGATGATGTACTTGAGGACGAAGATGAGGACGAGCTGGAAGATGAAGACGATGACGACGAGCTTGACGAGTTCGATCTCCGGCATTTTTTCTTTGATGGAAAGTATGTTCTATCATCATCTGAGGCGGGAGAAAAGTCACCATCGTCACTGTTAGTTTGGTTGTGATAAGTGCTAGTTAAGGGTGAACTTCTCATGATGTTCAAATCGGACGCACTCATTGTTGAAAGGGGTTCAACAATATCAGAATTTCTTTTAGAAGCAGGCTTAGTATTTTGAGATTCATCATCGTCATCGTTGTTCTGAGTTGATAATTCTATCATCCTTCTGCATCTACTTCTCTTCGGATCCATGATAGTGTAATGCCTTAAACAAAAAGCCTTTTCTTATTAAATTCGTATACAAACAAAATCCTAATTAAAGTTAACATATAACAGACACTAAACTGAAACTGCCACTTATGCAATTGCGAACAGCGAATATTTACAAGCAAATGTATCGATTAAATGGCGCGTTACCGAAAATGCCCGTTATTAAATTCGTATAAGAACAAAATCCTAATTAAAGTTAAAAAATAACTGACACTAAACTCAAACTGCCACTTATGCAATTACGCACAGCTAATATTTGAAAGCATATTTATTGATTAAATGGCTCTTTACAGAAAATGTCCGTTATTGAATTCATATAAAAACAAAATCCACACTAAAGTTATTAAATAACTGGCATTATATTCAAACTGCCACTTATGCATTTACTCACTGTAAATATTCGAAACCATATTTATTTAATAAGTGGCACTTTTAAAAAAACCATCATGGCAAAATATTGCACAGTTTTCTAAAGTTTCTCACTCTCAATATTATCCTCCCTATTTCCAGGCAAGACGAGTTGAAAGATGGCACATTGGTGGGCGAAGACAAGTTTGGCAACAAGTACTTTGAGAATCCCCGCTACTTCTATGGCAGGAACCGCTGGGTGGAGTACTCGGACAACTATAACATGAATTATGATGGAAGTCAGGTGAGTTATTACTATTTTTTTTTTTTTATACAACTTAGGTGGCAGACAAGCACACGGCCCACCTGATGGAAAGTGGTTACATGATCTATGAACGTGTGTAACACCAGTGGACTCACATCCGTGCTGCCGACCCTGTAAGAACAGAGATTTTGTGTCGTCAGTGTAGAGGACAAAGCAGGACAAGCCTTTGGTCGTCCCATAGACAGCATAAAACTCTCCAATGAGCTCTGGCTACCCTACTCACCGCCGGGAACACAACACGAAGTTATTATAACCGCGGTATTCTGTAGGGCGGAGAGGTACTTCCCCAGTCGGACTACTCAATTGGGCGGAAATACCGCCGTGTCCTACCTCCTCAAAAAAAAAGTTATTATTTAATAGCCAAATAATCTACACATACATTGATTAAGACTGAAAAAATTGATTAGGTACAGGCGAGATTCGTTCGATCCCCCTGTAAGGGACTCGATCGATTAAGAAAAATAATTAAATCGGTGCAGGCGGGATTCTAACCCGCGATCTTTCGCTTTTAATTTTAAAGCATACTAAATGCTTTAAAATTTAATTCAATGTACATACATATTGTTACGTGTTCGTACAGCAACTGGGACCAACAGCTTAATATGCTCTCCGAGGAATGATCAAACCAGTCATATTCATGCATATAAATACTGTGTGTGTAATTTGGACCACCCTATCTCTACCTATGCTATTTCGTATAAGGTGACTAAGGGATAGGGCTGTTTAACATCAGATGGATATATACAGCTCAGACTCAGCCTCATATGCATGGCTCAAGTTAACAATAGTGCCTGGAAGATGGTAATAGGCTCACTCCCTATTATGTGGGACCAAATTCAATGATATTGGTGAAATATGTGTGTTGTATCATCTCTGCCTAACCCTGCGAGGATAAAGACGTGATTATATGTAAGTGTGTACAAATACTTAAATTGAGCGGGGATCGAACCCGCGCCTGCCTCGTATCGATCGCATTCATTACCTTCACGCCACAGAGGAACCCAACATTTACTCTTTTTTCTTGTGTACGTCACAAGTATCCATTTATTTTAATCTGCATTTTTGGGGGGTCTTTATCTACACATATATGTCAACCCCATCATACTCTGTACCAGTAACACATTCTTTTTTCTTTTCTTTCCAATTGTTTCCTCTATTTTCCTAATTCCTCTACTAAATAATGTCATTCAATCATCTACCTGCCCTTGTCCCAATTGTTTTGGGGTCAACATGACATTCCCCTCCATATGTTCTGGTCAGATGTAATTTTTCCCTCCCAGTCACTCCCTTTGTCATATCCTGTCGGCTGTAAATATAATTTATATATTTATTTTTGTTATTTTGGACCTTTTTTTTTACGTGCGCAAAATCCCCACGTTTACCCCCACCGGAGCCGGTGGAAGAGTTTATGTCTGACTCGAACCGACTAAAACGCACGCTGCCTCTGGGTCGCTTTGGTTGCGGAAGGTGAGGTTGACAGGCATATCCCTCGCATCCCGGCCGATCCAGGGCCATATCTCACGATCTGGCCCTCTCCTCGGGTGTGGGGATTACAGAGTCCCCAACTCGTCCCCGGAAACGGGGAGGCGCGTGAGACGCGCATCCGCCGCAGCCTGCTTCTGCCAGGGTGACAGGCGGCTCCACCTGTCACCCCTAGGCTCGAGTTGCCTTCGTACGCGGGCAGCTTGGCTTGCGATCCTTCGTCGCTCCCGCTGCCGCTCCTGCCCCGCCTCCTCCTTCACGAGCATTACTTGTTCGCAGAAGGAGCCGCAGGCCGCCCTGTTATTTGAGACCTAACATGTGATCGGTTTCAGTTAAAACCATAAGCAGTCATTTTAGGAGATGTTTGGCGTGTTAGGTATCCCTTCTCACTGTTAGGCCGCCTTCCTTCAATTCTCTCTCAGAGGTTTTCCCATGTGTGCAATCTTTTTTACCATCTTGTTACCAGTTGATTTCCGAGATTCTGTGCTAGTCTATTCTGATGGTGAAAATATACAATAATTCTGTTTTATTTTCCAGGTTCCCGCTGAATGGTTTGGCTGGCTCCATTACAAGACCGATCTCCCGCCATTCAAGGTGAGTTATATCTTCATTCTATTAATTTTAGAATGTAAATGATACCTTCAAGATCTTCACAAACATCAACAACGAAGAGCGCCTTCTGGAACTAAACCTAATCACACTGGAACCTCATTGAAACATACTAAAACCTGACAAACATTATAATGTATCAAACATAGAAAACATCTACACAATGAACTCCAACAGACATCTAAGAGGTCACTCGTTGAAATTATGCAAGCCTCGATGTGCCAGCAACCCTAGGTATCACTTCTTGCCGAACCGCGTGGTGCAAATGTGGAACTCCCTTCCGGAAAGTGTAATAAAAGCTCCTGATGTGAATGTTTTTAAAAATAGACTTGATAAATATTAGACAAGCAAAACACAAGCTGCTAGTGTATTAAATAATAATAATAATAAACATGTATAATATTAGTAGGATTTTATTTATCTTACTTAGGTGGCAGACAAGCACGCGACCTACCTGATGAGAAGCGGTTACCGTGGCCTATGGAAGTGTGCAACACCAAGGGCGTCACACTCGTGCTGCCGACCCTAAACCTTCTAATTTCTTGAAGAATCCCAAATCGTAGTCACTTGGAAAACTGCAATTACAGAATAAAATTTCTTTCATACCGCACAGGCGCGCGGTGTGAGGATGAATTTCCTGCCTGGTGAAGGTAGGCTGGCTGCTCTAGCCAGAGTTCTTGACGCCCAACATTTTTCATTCCCATTCCCTGCCTATGGCGAGGGATTCGGATAGGAATAGGATGGAAGATTAATAATAATATGACTACTTATTACAGGACCCTTCCCGCCCCAAGTACCCATGGTTGGCGGAATTCACGGAGAATTTATCTGGCACCACTGGACAGTATACACCTTACAGCACCACACCCCCTAAGATTGAAGCTTGGGAGGCCCCAAGGAAGAGCAGCGCTTAAAGGCATTCTATAGGATTCTCTTGTCGAGGGCAGATTTTGCAAAAATAAACCCTATTTATAAATATTCTTTACGTGTTCTCCTATTTCCTACAGTTCTGGGTCTTTTAAGCGGGGCGTGAAAAAACATAATGATGAGGCCGTTAAGCTGAAAGCCACCATTGTAACACGGTAAAAAAAATAGTGACCCTCTTTCCTGAGACATTGCCTTCACCTTATCATCAGGCGAGGTGAATACGACATTGAAGTGTCCTATATAAAAATATCTTGACATAACCTAGTTAATGGTACTAAATTAGTAATAGAGACATTTTTTATGTGTGCAACCCTATGCCCATAGACAAGATTTTTTAAGAACTAGCTGAACTATCCCTGTCAAAATGCTGTAAATTATGATTTTTAGTTGTAAGTAGTACATTTAATAAAATAATCATTGTTATATTATTTGTTGTTTTATTAAATTTTTTTAAATCTCAGTTAGGTGGCAGACAAGCACACGGCTCACCTGATGGGAAGTGGTTACCGTGGCCTATGGACGTGTGCAACATCAGGGGCATCACAATCGCGCTGCCGACCCCGAAGAAACCTCCTAATGCCCTTTTTGAAGTACCCTATATTGTACTGTGCATGGGAAAACCGCAGCGGGGAGTTCATTCCACAGCGTACGGAGGAGTTCATACGTAGGTACATATACATACATATAATCACGCCTTTATCTCCGGCGGATTAGGCAGCGGTGAATTAATCCACACTTCAACAATCATAACATCCACATTACACCAATCATTGGTCCTACGTAGTGGTGAGCCTATTGTTGACTCAAGCCCTTAATCATCCCTCATCTGAGACTGAATTTGGGCTGTATACAGTGTGAATTTTTGAAAAGGGTTTGGATGGCCAAATCCGAAACGATAAGGAATAGCAAAGCAAGTAATGCTCAAAGGAGTCACGAGCCTGATTTTTATGAAACTTAAAACCTCTATTAGATTTTTGAAAAACCAAAAATCCTAGCTGGAAATCGAACCCGTTGATTTTGAAATATAAATCAAATAAAATCATTTTATTTGCATAAGACAGGTAGGTACATAAAGGTGGTTTCATTTACAATAATGTGCCAGTGCTCTGTTTATTACCTCGATAGGTGTGCAAATTTTGTATTTGAAGATACATTGTCAAGTGTTAAAATATTTAAAGAAATTGTCACATCGAATTTTATTTGTAATAGCATCACATAAATACAACGTATCGAATAATATAGGTATTTAAACTATCATGGTCACTGACATCAGTATCAGAATAACAGCGCCGAAATATCGGAAACTCAAAATATTGAAACATGGCAAATATCCCGTTTATTCTGATACTAACGTATCGAATAATTAATAACTAAAATATAGACAACCCACCTTTATCATTATACCACACGATAGTGTCTGTGAAGTAATGATATACGGCAAATTTAAGTTTGCATGAGTGCTTGCTGCCACATTACAACCTTTACAACATGGGAAATTAAAATCTCACCACTGTTGATGAGTTCGTTTGATCGTTCGAAACGTTTTTTTTTACATCACTTAGTTGGCAGACAAGCGCACGGCCCACCTAATGGAAAGTGTTTACCGTGGCCTATGGACGTGTGTAACACTAGAGAAACCACACTCGCGCTGCCGACCCTGAAAGCACAGAGTTTCTGTGCCGTCAGTGTAGAGGATATGTGCCTGCTGCTAAGCAAAGGACGAAGCTCTGGCGCAAGATTTCCTCTCTGGGTTAGGTAGGAGTTACTAGAAACCAAAAACAGTAAGCGGACTCTCTCCAAGTACCAAAGGCAAACTTTGGGCGCTACTGGAATTGAGGTGATGATGATGAATCCAAATACTCAAACTGTACACCTGCTGTGGTTTTCTTATGCGAGTATAATATGGGGTTCTTCAAGCAGTGCATTAGAATGTTCTTAAGAGTGTGACGCGCCTGGTGTTGCACAAACCGCATCTCATAGGGGGGGGGGGTTCGAGTGCTTGTTGCCTCAAAATGTTTTTGGTGGATGAAGATAACATATAATTTTGTAATATGACCTATATATAATTAAAAACATCACTAAAACCACCTACATCTTTCTTCAAAGAGGCAGCCATTTTTTTTCATTACCGCGCAAATCAGCACTTGACAGTCTTGACACAATTTTTTTTTCACTGAGGCTTCAAAGCGGGTGTAGATAACATTTCGGTACGGTTAATTCGTATACAGCGCCTGTTATTATTTCTACTTGAAACCTGTTTGGCATTGCCACGGTGCGGGCAGTGGATGTCAAAGTTTTTTGGAAGTTATCGGAGAAGCCATCTGTATTACCTATTTATATAATGAGGAGCTATTTAAAAAAAGAACTTAATCTGTCTATTCGCGATTGACGGAAAAACTACTGAACGAATTAAGTGTACCTACTTATAAACATCCACATTTCGCTATTCATGATATTCGGTTCCATATTAATAGCGGGTGAACCTATTACCGTCAAGGTGGTAGGTACATTGTCATGGGCTGCAAATTTACTGTGGAATGGAGAACCCTTAGTCGCCTTCTACGATACCCATGGGAGGTGATAAGGTAGCTCTATTCTAATCCACCGGGAATAAATACGACTCTTTTCTTTATTAGAAGAAATTGCACTGAGCGAGAATCAAATTCGCTTTCACAACTTGCTTTCGTAGTTGAACGGTCTACCGTTTCATACTACCGTGATCTGTACCTAGGTAGGTATACTAGTTGTACTCGTGGCTTCGTCTATGTGAACTGTGATTTGTACGGGTTTCAACTTTTTTGCGCGGTACACCTTAACCATTTGAAAACATAAGTAGGTAGAATAAATTTTGTACCTACACCTTCCTACACCCATCTACTGTAAAAAGCGCATTAAAAATTGCCAAGCTATTTCAGAGATTGGCCCAACAAACAGACAGACAAAAATAATACAATTTTATTTAGAGGTTTAACGTAGGTATATTGATAATTTAATATTACGAATGGTTACTAATGTATTATTTATTTGTAAATAGATATAGATTATAATACAGGGGCATTCGATTCCCGCTCAGTGCAAATATTTGTATGCATGAATACGTATATTTGCATTGGTCTGGGTGTTTCTATGTATAATATATGTATATGTATTTACAAAAAAAATGTATCTAAGTATGTTTATCCGCATTCTATATCCCATAACACAAGCTAGATAAGCTATGCTTACCATGGGTCTAGATAGCGTTGTGTGGAATGTCGTGGAATAAAAAAATAAATAAAAGACTTTAAATCATCAATTTAACAATATTTTCAAACATTGACATCTTGTTTACGCCTATATTTAAAGCAGATCGGTTAGCCCGAACGAGACCAAATCATACATCAATGTCAGATTATATAGGGCACGTTCTCCTACCGAGAGAAAAGGCGGCAAAAATAGATCTGCTATTGTATTTAATGGCTACTAACAAAACGTAATATTATTTCCAATGAGGCATATAAGTATTTGTTCTTGTTTCGTAAGTACCTAGTGTAAGTATTGGGATATTATTAAACGAAAACTAACGTACACAATAAACTAAATGTTTAATAGAATATAAGTGGGGTCAAAAAGTACAGGCATCAAAAAAATACCTACCCAATTGGGACGCGAATATTTTTGATTGCGTTCAAAATTTTTTTTTGGGATTCTTTTATTTTTATTTGCGATAGACGCAAAACTACTAAAGGAATTGTGATACAGTTTTTGCTACAACGATTTTTACGTTTGTATGATCATAATTTTTTAAAAATATTTTCAGTTTATGTTTTTTTAAATACAATTATAAAAAGACATAAACTGGCGTAATGTGGGTGCTAACACCTCTGCCTTCCCCGTCGGGGATATAGGCGTGAGTTTATGATGACGATGATGTTAATGATATTTAAAAAACTATCTAAAATGATTATCCTCATTCTAGGTTCCATAAAATAAGTTAGTTAAGCTATGCTTACCATGGGTCTAGATAGCATTGTGTAAAATAAAATAAAAACAATTGATCGAGAAAAATCTGAGATAGGGCCAAAAGTCGTGAAAACCGACATCAATGCAGGCGAAGCTGCAGATATTATCTAATTAACAGAGTTATTAAAAAATTAGAAAATATTTTTTTAACATTGACCAATAAGCATCACACAATAAAATACTTAAAATACATTTATATTTACCTACTTTTAAAAATAAACTTAACCCTTCTCTGCCGTTGGGTTAATAATTGATGTCATGTGAGTGCAGATAAATGTAACCTATTATTTTTTTGGCTACTTAAAAAAGGGTCGGAATATTTGATATAAATCATTAATTTAATTTTAGTTATTGAGAAAAATTACTTATTACAATTTAAAGTTATATATTGCTTATTGTGAGTTCTGTATACTTAATTATATCATTACTATTCTCAAATACGTAAATAAAATTATTCATTTTAGTGAAAACAACAAAAGATTAGGCTTGAAACAGCACACATTTATGTTGTAACCATATAAATATAATGAACACAACCAATGCGACTACCGAGTGATTATAATAATCGTAACATTCCTTTACAAATTGATTTGAAACATTTATTATATCGGCGTAAGGCCAACGGCCATAGGGTCAAACTTTAAGAACCATTGCCACTCACCAACTGCCCACAATATATTTACAACAACGCACACGACCCAAGACGAAGACCAAGCTTTCTTCAAATTAACATTCTAAAATATGACTTATGCTGTTGGAATAAACTTCAATATCGACGATGATTACTTCAAATTATCCAACACACTCGTGCAATTTTTCTGATACGATAAAAATTATTCTTTAACAGTGTACGATAAGGTTTAAAGTTGCATGAGTAAATTGATTAAGCTCCGAGAACGGACGAAACTTTTTTGCTATCTCAGGTAAAAATATCTTTTAGTCGAGTCAAATCCAGTGAAAATACGACGCGACGCGGTCCGTACGTGCGCGCATTTTGGTTATAAACTTTTATTTATAGTTTTGTAACACAAACTTAATGTTTTAAATGAAAACGCACAAGTATATGTAATTAACGTGTCATTTCTCAGTGTAAGTGCAACCGTTGGCAGTTTGATATGTGTTCTCATTTATGAAACTGTTTCGAAATAGTTCTGTGCTGTGCAAAAGGTGCCTGTAGATACGTTTACAAAACAGGATTTTGTGTTTTAAACGATTTTATGGTGAGTTAATGTTGATTTGGTAGCTAAGTCACAATAATTGTAGTATTTGGATGTTTGATTTTGAGGCACAGAGGCCGGTGAAGAACAAAGGCGTCGTGATAAACTAGTTTGAAAGTAAGCGGCATATTATTTCGTTAGTCAACCGGTAACAAGGATGTTTTGTGGAGGATATGTGCCCGTTTTTTTTTAAAGAACATTTTGCATGGGTGGCAGATGGTGTGATTAAGCTCGCCTACATTTTATACAAGTTATAGTTTGGTTTAGTATGTAGATCTACCTAGCATTTTTTTTATTAAACAGGTAGATACATTATATCTCTGTAACTTTTTGTTTTTTTCAAATTCAAATTTATTTATCTCGTGAAGCATAATTTACAAAATAGATGTTACATAAATAATAGTACAAGACATATTTCGCCAATGGCAATCTATGTAATTTATTTAACTAAAATTTTAACCGTAACAAAAATGTATCTCGTTATTTTATTTAATAACTGTCAAATATGTAAGTAAATTAAAAGAATATTCACAGCAAAGATAATTGGTATGTTTTATGAGTAGACACAGACAGAGTATACAGTTACGCTTACTATCCCAGAAGGATTAGGCAGACGAGAGGCAAATAACCATCAATATTTTAAGGATTTCACGAGCCTCTGTATGTGTCTGTTCGATCCCACGTCTAAGTTTAGTAACATACGGATGAAGGTACCTAATACAAGTACTACAATAAATCGATTAAGACAGAAAATATTCAATCGGTTCAGGCAGGATTCTCACTCGCGATCCAAGTTTTTCTATCTTATTTTTCAATGGTTAGCGTACACTTTTTTTTTTACGTGCACAAAATCCCCACGGATACCTCCCCACCGGAGCCGGTGGGAGAGGTTATGTCGGACGCGAACCGATTAAAACGCACGCCGCCTGTGGATCGTTTTGGTTGCCGAAGGTGAGGTTGACAGGCATATCCCTCGCACCCCGGCCGACCCAGGGCCATCTCTCACGATCTGGCCCTCTTCTCGGGTGTGTGGGGACTACAGAGTCCCCAACTCGTTCCCGGAAAACGGGGAGGCGCGCCAGGCGCGCCTCCGCCGCGGCCTGCTACTGCCAGGGTGACAGGCGGCTCCACCAGTCACCCCCAGGCCGGCGGGTTAGCATACATTAAATGCTTTAAAATTTTATTCAATTGTCTGGACAGAGTACTTAATCAAAAATCAATGTTTATAAATGATTTTTACATCATTCATTGGTTACGATAGTTCGTAGATGGCTCCCACAATCACTGCCAGACGGATATACATAATATTTAGACAAATTTGGATGGATTTAGGCGAGTTTCGGTGGCTTATTGGTTAGAGCAGTCAAATATTCTATAATATATACTTCGGCTCGGCTAGGTACCTTTGGTTTATATCTCATAACTTATTATTAGCTCACTTGTAACTACTTTTTTTTTTTTTTTTTTTTTTTATATAGGACACGTCAATTGGACTTCGCCTTGCCTGATGGTAAGCAGAAGGCAAGGTCCCAGAAAAGAGGGTCACCATTACTTACACATACCGTGTGACAATGGTGACACTCAGCTTGACGGCCTTATCATATGCTTTTTCACGCCCCGCTTAAAGGACCCGGGACTGTAGGAAGAAGGAAACACTACTACTACTAATTAAAGTTAGTAAACTAAGCCTATTAGTAACCCGTCGCGTGTTTCCGGCATAGTCGAATTTGGACTACTCCGTCTTTTCCTATGCGCTATCGTACAAGGCTAATAAGGGATAGAGCTGTTTAACACCAGACGGCACAGATACAAGGGTCGAGTCAATAATAGTGCCCTGAAGACGGCAATAGGCTCACCCGCTATTACGTGTGACCGAAAGTGAAATGTGTGTGTTAACTCACCTCTGCCTAACCCTTCGGGGATAAAGGCGTTATTATATGTATATGCATAAATGTATGTATGTAGTAACTGAGTTCTCACATTACTAATTATTTAATATAATATTCATAAAACATCTAATCAAAGTTATTTTAAGTGTGGATTTACGAGAGCGTTTACAACGATTGTGTTTAATAAGTTTTTAGATGGAATTTGCAATATCCCATTTAAAAACCTATAGAAATACATCATGTGGGTTGAAATTCGTTCGTCACCGACAAAATAACTTTATCGTTATTCTCTCTGAGATAGGTCCTATGGTGCCAAAGGGTTTCCATAAAAAAAAAAGTTCAATGTCGCTCCAGATAGTGCTATGATACAATACAGCATCTTCCACTTTGAATATCACTATTTTTTAACCGACTTCCAAAAAGGAAGAGGTTCTTAATTCGATCGGTGTTTTTTTATTCTTTGCTATGTATGTACACAGATTACTCTTAGATTTATAATCCGATTTTTGTGATTCCTTTTTAGTTCGATGCAGAATATGGTTGCCATTTGGTCCCAGAAAAAAAAATTGTTTTATTATGTGAATGAATTACTTATCCTTTTTTGAAACACTATCTTTTTTTTTAATTTGTTATACCCGTGGTTATACCTATTTCACTATAAAACTTTCGATTTAGAGACAAAATCTATAAAAACCAGGACGATGAATAAGATAATTTTTATTTTGTTTTTTATTTCTTACAGCACGAAAATGTTACCGGCCTACACTTATGAATATATATAACAAAAAATGTAAAAAGACAATAAAGAATTAAGTAGAATGTTTTATCATGGGCACAGTGCATCGGAAGGGTTAAAATTTTACTATTTTTCTTGTCTGTCAAATGATGAGTTCCCTTTTTCTTTTTTTATCTATGACGATCTATATATTTTTTAAGCACAGAATAGATATCCTATTGACGCAATAAGTAAAAGACGTGTGGCACTCGGGGACTGCCGCGGTAAAGCTATTGCATAGCATTTTTATGAACTTATGCAATTATAATAAATAATAATATAATTTGAATTTGAATTTGAATTTGAATTTGAATTTGAATCTGAGTCTGAGTCTGAGTCTGAGTCTGAGTCTGAGTCTGAGTCTGAGTCTGAATCTGAATTTGAATTTGATAACTAACAACTTATGCAATTATAATTACTTACGTTAAGCGGAGCTACTTCGGAGCAGCTCGGCTCGATTCGTGCGAGCTCGGAGTTGGGGGTGTTAGGTTTTTTCGTTACGGAATTTCTGGATTCGGTCTCCACGCTCAAGGCCCGCGATAAAAGCTATGCAACAGCTTAAAACTTTACCTAAGTTTAATTTATCCTATTTGAAAACTGATAATAGCTTGAGAAATCTTTTCAAATGATTTAATTCCTCTAATTTTTACTGTGCTTCTATACTTATCATCTATACTTCATCAAACTTTGTGCTGTTAAACTATCATCAAATCGTGTTGTAATGTGTTCACTAGATTGTAACTTTTTTTTTTTTTTTTTTTTTTTTTTTTTACGTGCGCAAAATCCCCACGGATACCTCCCCACCGGAGCCGGTGGAGGAGGTTATGTCGGACTCGAACCGACTAAAACGCACGCCGCCTGTGGGTCGTTTTGGTTGCCGAAGGTGAGGTTGACAGGCATATCCCTCGCACCCCGGCCGACCCAGGGCCATCTCTCACGATATGGCCCTCTTCTCGGGTGTGGGGACTACAGAGTCCCCAACTCGTCCCCGGAAACGGGGAGGCGCGCCACGCGCGCCACCGCCGCGGCCTGCTTCTGCCAGGGTGACAGGCGGCTTCATCTGTCACCCCCAGGCCGGCGCTCATGGGGGGCGGAGGTCGTTCATCGACCTCCGACGCCCGAGTTGCCTTCGTGCGCGGGCAGCTTGTCTTGCGATCCTTCGTCGCTCCCGCTGCCGCTCTCGCCCCGCCTCCTCCTTCACGAGCATTACTTGCTCGCAGAAGGAGGCGCCGGCCGCCCACGCATCCGCGCAGCGAACCATCGCCGCGAGCAAGGTGGAGAGCGTGAGAACCCTCACTCCCAGGGCCGCCACAAGCTCCCGCCTCGGCGTCTCCCACGCCGGACACTCGGTGAGCGTGTGCGGACCTGAGTCCTCGCTCGCGTCGCAGTGATGGCACTCGGACGTTGGCTCTTTCTGCATCCGACGCAGATACTTTCCGAAGCATCCGTGCTCGGTGATCATCTGCGTCAGACGGTACGAGAGGCTGCCGTGTGGCCTCTCTAGCCACTCCCCCATGATGGGTCTTACCGCCGTTACTACGGCGTGCCCTCACTAGATTGTAACTATGGATTAAATGAATTTTGAATTTGAACTTATCATCGAGCAGCGTTACATTTCTAATTAGGAACACGATGCCACAGCATATAGCTATGACGACGATACTTTGACTTTTTAATTTTAATCTTGAATAAGGAAGCAATAAAACGGCCGCTTTATTTCTATGAGTACTTAAACGGTGGCCTATTAATAATCTCTTTTTAGAGTTCCGTATCCAAAGGTTATATAACGGAACCCTATTACTGAGATCCCGGGCTTCACCCTTGGGATGGGATCACCATTATAATAAATAAATAATAATAAAAAAAAAAGACGTGTGGCACTCGTTGACTGTAGCTGTGGGCATCATGTCAAACAATTCATCTGAGCACAAACCATTAGCCACCAGTTATAATTTTATGGATAGGCAGTAAAATATGATGTACCGTGATATATTTATTTATTTGGCACACTAAACAGAAAACAATCAAAATTTTACAAAATATCATTTGAAGGTTCAGTTCCAGATTGAGTTCAAAAACATGTGTACTCAGCATGGTATAATTAAAAAGCGTGCATTAAGTATAACAATAAAAGTAATAATCAGACTTACTACATATATGTACCTATATTGCCAGTCGTAAAATATTATATTTGATACGGCTATAGAGATTGTGTGTCTAAATATAGTGATATTGAACTTTGAAATACTTCTATGTGACGAATTTCTGAATTTTATAAGTGCGTGCATGAATAATATGTTAAAGGAATACGCTTAGGGTTGCCATTTAAATAATTATAAAGGTTTAAAAAGTCAGAAGGTATTACCACGCTCAATTTTTTTGCGGACAACACCATAGAACGGCTTCAGTTGATTGGCAGGAACGGTTATATCGGGCTTGAACTAACTAAAAACGCACGCCGGATTTTCAGACTTCAGATGCCGAATTGTAAGGTGGTATAAGCAATGACGTATTTTTTTTTTATACCACTTAGGTGACAGACAAGCACACGGCCCACCTGATGGAAAGTGGTTACCGTGGCCTATGGACGCTTGTAACACTAGAGGAGTCTCAGTCGCGCTGCCAACCTAGTAAGTACAGAGTTTCTAAATTAACAATTTAATTAATAATCTAATAATTTAATAAAATTAATAATCTAATTAATATTGTATAGGTACCCAAATGGTGCAACATAGCTGAACTAATTACTATGTGAACATCTTCTGTACCTATGATTTACAATAAATATGATTTGATTTGATTTTATTTCTGTGCCGTCAGTGTAGAAGATAAAGCAGGACAAGCCTTTAGTCTCACTGACAGCACAAATTCTCCAGTGAGCTCTGGCTACCCTACTCACCGCTGGGAACACAACTCGACGTTATTGTAGCCGCTGTATGGCGGAAGTACTTCCCCAGTCGGACTGCTCAATTGGGCGGAAATACCGCCGTGTCCTAGCTTTTTAACAATGTGTCATATACCAAGATGGCGGCATTCAAAAATGGTGCAAAACACAAAGTATGAAATTATATAGCGAACTACTAATAACGTAACTAACTTTTAACGGGAATTATTTTTTTTAACGGGAATTATCGCGTGATCATGGTATAGGTACAAACATACCTTTGATTTGCCTGACGTTTTAAAAAAGTTGGCTCTGTGTTAAAAATGTACTCCATACCGACAGTTTACAACACAGGCTTAAACGGCCGGGGTGCGAGGGATATGCCTGTTCGGCAACCAAAGCGACCCACAGGCGGCGTGCGTTTTAGTCGGTTCGAGTCCGACATAACCTCCTTCGCCGGCTCCGGTGGGGAGGTATCCGTGGGGATTTTGCGCAAGTAAAAAAAAAAACACAGGCTTAAAAGTAAACAACATCGTGGACACACCGAAGAATGTCTTTTGCACCGTTGCAGTGTCCAAGGTGTCTATAAGATAGATTGCAGCTGCGGTAGTTCCTGTATAGGCCAAACGAAGCGGACTATTGCTGAACAAGTCAAAGAACACATTGCAGCTGTAAAGAATCACCAGACGAGCAAATCTGAGATTGCAGAACATTTGCTAGAAGCAGGCACCAATCACTGGCAATATTAATTATTATTACGAATTTATTATACAAGACGTTTTTTTCCTTAACGTACTGTCGCGTCATTGGTGCGTAAAAGTATTCCTAATGTAATTCTGTATGCTGGGTAATTTTTTGTCGCCATTTTAGAGTACGGATAAGTTATGTATAGTTTATAAAACATCATTGGGTATACGTATAAGGCATTTCCATCGTATTCGGCTTATCCCGGGTCATCTTCGGTTTCAAGGTCTATGGAGTATTAGTTTAAGACTTTCGTGGTCCAAGTCAACTAATTATGAATACTTACTACGAGTATCAAGAGTTTGTTTCTACAAACTAATCTCTGGAATTACTGATGTGATGGGGTGACGCGGAAGAAACTATGGGTCACAGCTAATCAATGATAAACTCTTCTACCTAGCTTGCAACGACCCTTTGTTGCCACAAAAACTTTTTTCTAGTTCATGGAACGTCAAGCTGGTACGTGCCACCTGCCCCGTATATTATCGTTCCAAGAATACTTTATGATGTGTTGAATAAGACTAGTTTTTATTATGGCCTAAATATACTTTATGGATGGAAGATCGCTTCAGACTACGAACAGGTCTAATAGCATCGAAGAAGTTCACAGAATTAGTGGGCAAGATTGTCTCTCCGAACTGCGAGGACTGCGGCGTTCTCGAAGACGTGTTACACATTCTCTGCGACTGCGTACGCTACAGGTCTTACAGAGATGTACATTTGAGGGTCGCGAGGGATCAAAGTGTCGGCCTGTGCAATAGCCTCCTATTTTATATATAATGCGCAAAATCCCCACGGATACCCCTACCACCGGCCCTGGTGGGGGAGGTTATGTCGGACTTGAATCGAATAAAACGCACGCCGACTGTGTGCGCTACAGGTTGCCGGAGGTGAGATTATCGGCCCAGGACCGTCTCTTATGAGACGGCCCTCTTCGAGTGTGGGGACCACGGAGTCCCCATCGCATCTTCGGAAATGGGGAGGCGCGCATCGCTCACCGCCGCCGTGGCCTGCTTCTGCTACTCCACCCGTCACCCCCAGTGCAATAGCCTCCTGGTCAACCCTGGTTCGGCCTAGGCTGAGACTTTGTATAGATTAACTGAATTAGTTTGTTTGGTAGTTGTGTTTTGGAGTAGACTAGTATTTAGTGTACGCTGATGTGTCTTCACGGGGCGATGTATTCGGGAAGCGACAAAACCCTTCAATAAATTAAAAAAATATATTTATACAAATATGTGCAGCCCTATTTCTCTTCGGGATAGGCAGAGATAACAGCCCGCCCTCTGCCTCTGAACTGAACTGAACGAGGCACTGGCGTAGGCTTTCCTCTCGAAATGAGGGGGTGAGATGACAGTCATTCCTATTGTGGCTGTGATAAGCCACATACGAGTATGATTCATCATTCTTAGTCCCGGTTACATTTGAAACCTTAACGTGGGAGTCCAGATGAGACTTGGTTTTATCGGCTATATTGGAAGCGACTGCCGCGTGACCTCCCAGCCTGAGTTGTGGTTAGTGGTCAACTACTGACAGAGTTGTTCAGATTGCCCATATAGGCCTCGGTCTTGACCTAACAACTATTGACAGCCGGGGCCGATCCGAAATACGAGTTCAGTTGAAATACCACTAAACGATCACCTTAGGAGATGATCCTAGGAGGAGGTAGGACACGGCGGTATTTCCGCCCAATTGAGCAGTCCGACTGGGGAAGTACCTGTGCCCTACAGAATACCGTGGCTATAATAACTTCGTGTTGTGTTCCCAGCGGTGAGTTGGGTAGCCAGAGCTCACTGGAGAATTTGTGCTGTCAGTGGAAGACTAAAGGCCTGTCCTGCTTTGTCTTCTACTGACGGCACAGAAACTCTGTACTTACAGGGTTAGCAACGCGACTGTAACTCCTCTGGTGTTACAAACGTCCATAGGCCACGGAAACCACTTTCCATCGGGGGGGCCGTGTGCTTGTCTGCCACCTTGGTATCCGCGCCTAGGTAGATTAACCCACTGATATTTTTTTAATAAGTAAGTAATTAAGCTACCGATGATGATTGCAAACAAAATATACACTGTTGAAACAAGCGTGGCATGTTACAAATAAAAAAAGTAACCTAACATTCCATAAACAATAACTGAACCACAGAATATAAAGCGTCGAGCCAATGGCCCCACAGTACCATTAGTTCCGAGCCAAGTAACCCGACACTCGACTTGATGACTGTGAGAACGGACCAATCAGCCAATCACTTTTATTATTATATCAATCGAGATGACAACGACGCCATTGATTATATTATTTGGCGCGCTTTTTTCATTTCACGATGAAAATATGGTGATGTTTATATTGTTTATGGTCAGTTGATTGAATAGTTTTTTTTTTTTAATTTTAACTATGAGTGTTTGTTGTTAATTCTTTTGGTGGTTCTTTACCTAAATTGTAGCCAATATTTAGGTCTAATTTCTAAATGTAAAATTAGAATAATAAATTAAAAAGTAGTACCTAAATCGATCAAAAGACTCGTTTTACACAAGGGAATTGTGCAAAAATCCCCACATATTTCAAATACCATCCCCGTGGACCTTGTGGCGGTTATGTTTATGACTCATACCTAATAAAACCACACGCCGCCGTATCAGGTCTCAATCACCCGGGTGTACCTTGTAAGGTTACCTAATAAGACATTATCCTCGCACCCCGGCTGACACTGGGATATCTACGGTTTTTAAAATACCACATACTACTCCAGAAAGGTGGAGTGGACTTGCTAACATAACTTTGTCTGCACTCCACTGTGCTGTATGCTAGGGAGGTTTCGTAGACGTATGTGGACAGCCTTCCACAGGGCCACTTCTGCGTCAATGGAATTTGGACGTAGGCGGCAGCGTTCCCTCTGTGGGATGGAATGGAAAGGAACTCTTTTGTCCGCCCTTAACCTACTTTTTAGGGCCATTGTGCGTGCAGAGTACTGGCCAGAGCAGCCAGCCAAGCTCCGCCCAGAAATGCAGAAGCTTACTGGGGGCTTCACAGGCTTGGCGGCTACCGTCTCGCATTCCATTATTACGTGGGCGGCTGATTCCTCGGAAACAAAACACCCCCTGCAAAGGGGACAGTCCGTAACAACAATGGTGTGTAGGTGCTTGTGGAGGGAACAGTAGCCCGTTATTGTCTCCATTTGTTCTTTGACTTCTTCTGTCTAGTTTTAGGAGACGTTTCCTGAGTCGTTTCTTAATGGCATAGCCATTTATAACACTGTATGGGAGAACTTCCAAACCAAGCACTCCTGGTGGTATTGAGTTTCTGCTTCCCGTAGACCTAAAATACAATCATGAACCTCCTAATTCATGCTTTAAGGTTTAAGAAGTAAAATTTGGGTCAACATTCCTCAGCAGTCAGTTGTATAAGAATTATATTATTTTATCTGTGGTTGTATTTATCTGTGAAGATTGTTATTTCCTGTATTTCCTGTTCATTTGCTAATGAATACACTTGTTATCAACATATCTGTCTGTCTTAACATCTATATATATATTTGCAGACAATAAGTTTAGTGTTCCTTCATTTCTTGTAATTCTATATCGGTACCTAACTAAAAGCTTACATTATGTACACAGGTCATGAGGCACGATTTCCGCGTAATATAATTATCTATACAATAACGTTATTGTACTTATTACATAATGTTTTGAGAAAGTGAATTATAGTATGAAGTTAAAATATTTCATTTTCGTGATAAATTGCCGTCTCATGCGACTGCGTCGTGATCCAAAGATCAGAGGGTCAGTTACTATTCAATCCACGAAGATTCAGCCTCAGATGCATGGGTCGAGTCAATAATAGTGTCCGGAATACGGCAATAAGCTCAGCTCATATTACGTGGGACTACAATGATTGGTGAAATACATACATACATTACATGCATACATTTAATAACGCCTTTATCCCTGGAGGGTTAGGCAAAGGTGAATTAACACCCACATTTCACCAATAATTATAGTATTCGGTGCCTAAGGGGTGAGCCTATTGCCGTTTTCTGGGCACTATTGTTGACTCGAGTCATGCATCTGTGGCCGAGTCTGGGCTGTACATATCTGTCTGATGTTAAACAGCCCAACCCCTTAGTCGCCTTGTACGACACTGCATGGGAAGAGATGAGGTGGCCCTAATAATACATAATTCTACTCTGCCGGAAACCACGCGGCGGATGTGTGTGGGTGTTAATTCATCTCTGCTAACCCCTCCGGGGATAAAGGCGTGATTATATGTATGTATGTATGTATGTATGCTCAATCCACGAATTTGTCCAATCTATGAGTCTGTCGTACACCGAACTCGTTCATTCAATTCCCTGAGCCTTTTCGCTACTCAGGGATTGGTTTTCCAGTCTAAGTGTGATGCGGCTGAACTTCGTTATTTTCCGTGATGTGACTGCCGTCTGACCCCCACAACCAATTGGTAATATCTCAGCTTTGTAGTTAAACACAGTCGTACAGCGAATTCATTATTTGAGCCTTTTCCAAACTCAGGGTCAGCTTTCTAATCAAACTAAGATGGGGCTGTCATTTTCCGTGAAGCGAATGGCACAAGGCCACAACCATATGTAGGAGGTAGGACACGACGGTATTCCCGACCGAATTGAGCAGTCCGACTGGGGAAGTACCTCCACCCTACAGAATACCACGGCTATAATAACCTCGTGTTGTGTTCCCGGTGGTGAGTAGGGTAGCCAGAGCTCACTGGAGAGTTTTTGTGCTGTCAGTGGGAAGACCAAAGGTCTGTCCTGATTTTGTGTTCTACACTGAGGGCACATAAAATCTCCGTACCGATGCTGCAATCGGCTTGCAGAATTTTTATGAAGAAATATCCGTGTGAAGTAGGGGACGGGTCATATAATAAAAAAAAATATTATTTTGATTCTTTATCTGTAATGAAGTAATGCAATAGTTTCGTCATTGTGATTACGTCACTGTCATCTGTTGTTGACCTCAGTGTCATGCTGTCTGTACTCGTATTAAGACGCTTTGATATAAATACTTACATATATACGGTTCCCGGCAGAGTAGAATTAAAGCCACCCCATCTCTTCCCATGTGGTGTCATACAAGGCGACTAAGGGTTAGGGCTGTTTAACATCAGACAGATATATACAGCCCAGACTCAGCCTCAGATGCATGGCTCGAGCCAACAATAGTGTGACCGAATACAATTATTGGTGAAATGTGGGTGTTAATTCACCTCTGCCTAACCCTCCAGGGATAAAGGCGTGATTATATGTATGTATGTATCCACAACTATAAAATCGAAGAGGTCGGCAGAGGGGAACTGTATCTGAATCGCCTTCCCATCACACTACCTCTGCCTACCTCTTCGGGGATTCACAGGCGTGACTGACCAAGCCGCCCCGGCTCCACCCATGGTATATTTTGAAACCCCGTATCGCTCCTTTAAAGCCGTAATTTTTTAGTATTCAAAATGGTGTGGGTATGGGAGCGGAGCAGCAAATAATGTTTGGAAATCTGCCGTTAGTAGCGTGATGATATTACCCCATAACCTTCATCGATAAATGAAATATTCAACACAAAAGGATTTTTCAATTCCAACCAGTAGACGTATCTAGTACTATTATCTATTCTGTGCGAGTAGTTCCTGAGATTATCGCGTTCAACCAAACAAACAAACTGGTCAGCTTAATAATATTAAAATACATCTATCTATATGTATAAAAAAATCAATTGCTGTTCGTTAGTCTCGCTAAAACTCGAGAACGGCTCAACGGATTTTGATCTCGAAATGTTCGTGGAGGTCTAGGAAAGGTTTAAAAGGTGAGAAAAATTCGAATAATTGACGGGAACCGACATCCACGCGGGCGGAGCCGCGGGCAAAAGCTAGTATAGTATAGATATCACACAACAGATTGCTAAACATAGAAAACAACAAGTCCATAGAGTGACACCATTTCGCCAATTGTCCTCGCCTTTGTAATTGACCTCCGCAGTGAGACGGGGAGAGGGAATGTCTCTTAATAACCAGCTGCTTAAGTACTTGCCTTAAGTGATGATGATATAATCCTGTACTATTCACTCCTTTTTTTATACCACTTAAGTGGCAGACAAACACACGGCTCACCTTATGGAAAGTGGTTACCGTGGCCTATGGACGTGTGTAACACCAGAGAAGCCACACTCGCGCTGCCGACCCTGTAAGCACAGAGAGTTTCTGTTCCGTCAGTGTAAAAGACAAAGCCGGACAAGCTTTTGGTCTTCCTACTGACAGCACAAAAACTCTCCAGTGAGCTCTGGCTACCCTACTCACTGCCGCGAACATAACACGAAGTTATTATGGCCGCGGTATTCTGTAGGGCGGAGGTACTTCCCCAGTCGGACTACTCAATTGGGCGGAAATACCGCCGTGTCCTAACTTTTATTGATTATAGTAATAATAATGATATTAATGTATGCTAATTTCACTCTTTTTTGTCTCAACAAATTCACCCCATTATTATTTTAATGCATGCGAATGTTGTGTACGTCTTTAATGGGTATGCATATTGGAATATTACACGGATGTAAACTATTATAAAAAATGTATAATATACAGTTGATGTACCTTAATAAATAAATAAATAAATACTTATTTATCTACAGTAAATGTATTTTAAATCTGTGCTAATATTTACATTAATAAAAAATAATAATTAAATAAAACAAAAGTTAAAATGCATCGTGGAGTTCCTCCGCATCGCATGCCTCTTGTGGTAGCGTTCCCAGAAGACTGGCAGCATTGCCACGTTGTATGGCAATGCTTATTCTCTGACCAAGAAGAGCCCAGCCTTCTGGTCACGAGAAGCGTCGACCACACGCTTCGCAATCTCCCTGACTGAAAGGGAATCGAACCCACGCCCCATAAATATACATCTAACTATAATACAAACTAGGAGTAACAAAAATATTTTTTCTCAGACAATTATGTATAAGAGTTTGCCATTTCAATGATTGTTGGTTGCCTAAATGTCTGCAACTACTCATTTCTTTAGAAAGCATAATGTTAGAGTTTTTATCGTAAATTGTAGGTATGGGCAGAGACAATGCAGCTCTAGTTCACATGCAAACTTTAGGTCAAGAGAAAGTAGTTTATGGGATTTTTTATAAATGTTGTTTTGGCGACATGCGATTTTCTTGACGCGGTAGTTTTGTGGTAAAGGAGACAGGCTTGCGATCGAGAAGTACAGGGTTCGAAACCCATTCCTAACACAGGCAAATGTAGGTTTACCTGTCAAAAACGACATTCTTGTAAAACAATTTTCATTAACATCGTGATGGTTTTAGGAGATAGAGATTAAATTAAAACTGAATTTAGAACAGATTTTTATTAGGAGAAATTGGTCATCTGGTTTAGATACAGAACTTCGACATAACTAAATGGGTTGTGGAGATCAGATGATAGTTACACAACATAAACTCACGCCTATATCCCCGAAGGGGTAGGCAGAGGTGCTAGCACCCACATTTTGCCAGTTAATGTTTAGGTCCCAATGTAATTGGTGGCGGGCCTATTGCCATTAACCGGGCAGCTATAAACCTGCGATAAATACACACATAACTTCGAAAAGCATCGACTAGTCATTGGTGTGTGAACCCGAGACCTCGTCTCAGCAGTCAATTACCCATACCACTAGGCTACCGCAGAAAGACGACGGTAGCTTCACGGAAAATATCGAAGCAGTTTGTATGGTCGTTAATAATGAAAGACATTTTAACGTAACAATCCAATATACAGGTACTTATGGAAATAATAACAATATAATGGCTACCTGCCTGTGTTTGGATTTAGAAAGTGACAATTTGCAAACCTCCAGGTAGTCTTATGAAGATTAAATGGTATTATGTCAGAAATATGCTATGAATGGGTCCTGTTTACGATATTCGAGCAGTACCAACTTATCTTTTTTTTTTTAACTACTTAGGTGGCAGACAAGCACACGGCCCACCTGATGGAAAGTGGTTACCGTGGCCTATGGACGTGTGTAACACCAGAGCAATCACACTCGTGCTTCCGACCTTGTAAGCACAGAGTTTCTGTACCGTCAGTGTAGAAGACAAGCCTTCAGTCTTCCCACTGACAGTACATATCTCTCACTTACGTTTTATGTTCTAACCATTGAGAAAGGATTTATAGTAAATTTACCCTTGAAGGGGTCGCAATAAGAATTTTTTACCCTCATTCCTGACAAATAACATTCTTTCTTATAAACACACATAGTTTGTGTTACTGTCCCTTCAGATGTGTGGACAGGTTGGTACCTGCAACCTTTATAACAAGGGTAAAGAAATACAGCCAGCTTACCTGCCCTTGTCCCGATCCCTTGTACCTTTGTATCCCTACAGTAGATTAGCAAGGAATTCGCGGCATATTGAAAAAAAGTTCTATTAAGGCGGTATCTTAAAAGTGGGATATTTAACAAGATTTCTTTTGTACAAGTTAAACAAATTAAGTAGATATTATTATTTGTTATCATATCACAGGTAATAATCCAGTTTATAGAATTTAGAGATGTTATAATATAAATAATAATGAATAAACATAACATAAACTCACGCCTACATATATCCCCGAAGGGGTAGGCAGAGGTGCTAGCACCCTCAGTTCGCCAGTTTAGGTTTAGGTCCCAATGTAGGCGAGCCTTATGCCATTAAACGGTCACTTATAAACCTGCGATAAATACACACTGGGATGGAACCCGAGACCTCGTCTCATCAGTCCATTAGCCATACCACTAGGCTACCGCGGTATTAATATAATAAATAAATAACATTCTATTATATTTATTGCTAACTGTCGTGTCACTGTGTTCCCTGTGTCTCACTAAAATAGATATAGCCAGGCAGTTGACATTTTCAAATGATGTATTTCTGTTGCTGCTACAATGTTTATTTAATATCGCAGGTATCTAATACTGCAGGCACACGCCGTAAGAACGTTTTGAACGTCTTATGTGCGTTTACAGAATTTAGAGGTCAGAATTAAATCGAATAATGATCGATTTTTGGGTTTAGGAACGAGAGAGATTTTTTTATAATTTAGGCACCCCTGCAGCTAAGGTCCAAAGAATAGTGGCCGCCATTGCAGATGCTGTCCCTAGATTGACGACCCTACCTTGACGGCCTTAACAAATGTATTTTCTCACCCCTCTTAAATATACAACGATAGGAAGACGGACTATGTAATCATGTTTTATTTACTACCGAATCACTAACAGTCACGACTTTAACTTTGTTTAACACGCGCGGAGTCGCGGTCTTAAACTAGTTTGATTGCATAATAATTCAACAAAATAGTACGCAGAAACTATAAAGAATCAACAATGCATTATGATCGCGTCTCCCACGCTTAAAATTAAAAAAAAAAACAGCTCACGAATTGTTGACAAACCACTTCACGGAGGTTGATGACCGCGTGTAATCATTCAATCATTCATTCGCCGTCATTCTCTATAATAAAAATATTATCTGTGGCGATCGAAGTTTAAAAAGTTTATCTATACTTACTTAATTATTTATTGACAGTGGACTTAAGTAATTTATTTAACTATGAACTATGTTAGTTAGTAATCTAACAAAAAACTAAGTAGGTACCTATGTCTGTTTCTATGTTAAAACATCATGCAAAACGGCGGCATTAATTTTGATTAAGCTTTTTGAATTCAAAAGCTTCTTAAACGTTCAACTTTTAAAGTTTTGCGGAATACAAGAATGTTATCGGGATTTAACACGAGAGCCTATTCCAGGCAATTCCACCTTTTATCCCTGCAATGCTATGTTCCAGACTGAAATCTATCCTTTTGACAAATTTCAGCTCAATCCGTTCAGCCCTTTGAGCGTGATTTAATAACAAACATCCACACATCGTAACAAAATTTCACATTTTAGGTTTCCATAAATACACACATAGAATATAATCACGCCTTTATCCCCGGAGGGTTAGGTAGAGGTGAATTATCATCCACCTTTATTGTGCATTTCACCAAATATAGTATTCGGTTCCACATAATAGGAGGTGAGCCTATTTGCCGTTTTCCGGGCACTATTGTTGCCTCGGTCTGCGTCTAGGCTGTATATATCTGTCTCATGTTAAACTGCCCTATCCCTTAGTCGCCGTGTACGACACCGCATAGGAAGAGATGTGGTGGTCCAAATTCTGGGGAATGGTAACAACGCGGCATACAATTAACGAAATATTTTTGCCGGTTTCCTCAACATTCACGCCTTTTTTCCAGTATGGTCGGCAGAGACTACAGTTCTCTACTTGCCCCGATACTGGCATACCTTTCGCTTCTTCTACTCTTGACATGTCCTTTCTTTAAAATGCCTTCGATCTGATACGTATGTCTACGTTGACCCCTACCGGGTTGATATAAATATGGAAAAGTGAAACTAATATAAAAAGGTATAAAGTATATGATGTAGAATCTAATGTTGGATAGATAATGATTCATACGGAACCCTTCGTGCGCGAGAGCGACTTGCACTTGGCCGATTTACTTTTTAATATTAGTAAGTTATTAAGAGGTTGGAAGTAGAATTATGTAGGTAGGTACATGATCTTCACACTGTCAAAGGTGATTGATTTCTGTACCGTTATCAAAAAACAGTCTATACTGTTATGTCTTGTACCAAATTCACGCCTTCTCTAACAAGGTGATTAAATTATAAGAAAGAAATCAGCGGGCTTTTATCATAGTTTTTTTTTTTTTATACAACTTAGGTGGCAGACAGGCACACGGCCAGCGGTGAGTAGGGTAGCCAGAGCTCACTGGAGAATTTGTACTGTCAGTGGGATGACTAAAGGCTTGTCCTGCTTTGTCCTCTACACTGACGGCACAAAACTCTGTGCTTACAGGGTCGGCAGCGCGAGTGTGGCTTCTCTGGTGTTAGACAAGTCCATAGGCTACGGTAACCACTTTCCATCAGGTGGGCCGTGCGCTTGTTTGCCACCTAAGTGGTTTAAAAAAAACACGGACCACTTGATAGAAAGTGGTTACCGTGGTCTATGGGTGTGTGCAATATTAGAGGAGTCTGCCGCCGACCTTGTAAGAACAGAGAGTTTCTGTGCCGTCAGTACAGAAGACAAAGCAAACCAAGCCTTTGGTCTTCCCACTGACAGCACAAAAACTCTCCAGTGAGCATGACAGTGGAGAGAGTTGGTGCAGTGTGTAAGATTACTAAAGGTGCGTCTACTGCTTGCTTTTTCGCAACATTTTCTCTAAACACACGCAACAGAACATTGTAGAGATGATTCTGTGGTTTATAATATTTTTATGATGTTTGGCACTTCAGAGAAAGTATTCTTTCTCTAAAGTGCCAAGCATTTAACAACAACCGCCTTTTTCATGTCATGTCATAAAATATAGACGTTACCTGTGACCAGAGGCTGGCTTATTCCTTGCGCAAAGGATTGGTATTGATATTCAATGTGGCAATGCCGTCAGCCTTCTGGCCACCAGGTTGACATCGATGGGGAGGAATTCTTTGATACCTGAACCTGCAGGTTTGTATAGGATATGATAACACATTACAGTACATGTACGGACAACATTATGAATGAATGAATGATAAATGAATGTACAAATGGCGGCCTTATCGCTACAAGCGATCTCTTCCAGGCAACCTTTGGATATATAATGTTTATAGATATATTCTGTATTGTTTTTATATTTTAATTCAGATATTCCGATGTATATTATGTAAATACATTATCTATAATATTTTGTAGTGTGTTTTGTTGTGAAAAATATGAGTTGTAGACGCATTCTAACAATAGGTATAAATCGCGGGCTGTTATGTCTGCCTACCCCGGTGGGAATAAGGTGTGAGTAATATGTATGTAGGTATCATTTCAATTTGGCTACAAAGAGAAACGAAAAAATCTTTGGTGTGATCTGTCAAAATAAAACCTAACATACGTATTGCCTTGAAATGTTAAGAATCACAATTTTACATACTGAGTCCATGGATTGATTGGGAAGCAATCAATTAGTCTATTATAATCCACAGCTGGATATAGGCATCTCCCAATGTGCGCCACAACGTCAGATGCCTTGCGCATCCAGTCCATTCCAGCCACTTTTGTCAGGTCTTCAGTACATCTTGCTAGGGGATATCCCATCTTCATTTTCCTTCTCACGGTCCCCACTATAGGACTCGTTTGCTCCTTCCTTCGACAGATGTGGCTAGCCCATTGCCACTTCAGCTTGCATATTCTGCGAGCTATGTCGGGATTAGACAAATATTTATTGGTATTTAAACTATCATGGTCACTCATATTAGTATTAGAGCACTATGTCCCTGAAGAAATTCGGCTGTGATATCCCGGCTCCACAGGGACATGGTGGCTGAATGGGAGCTACGACTTGGGGGACCAAGCGCAGGGCACCCCGTAGTAGTGGCGGTAAGACCCATCATGGGGGAATCAAAGAATCAATTTCATTTATTCAGTTTAGGCACACAAAGAGCACATATGAACGTCAAAATTTTACAATTGAGTATGTCAAGAAATAATATTAAAATATTAAATAATGTACAAACAAACCATTGGAAAATGATTCTTTCGCTGGTTCGGTAGGTTAGTTCTACTGAGAAGATACCAGCAAGAAACTCAGCGAATTATATTAGAACTATTATTATTATTATATTATTATTGATGAAATTGAATGCTTGAGTGGTACTAATGACGATAATGATTATTTAAAATTTGACATGCAATGTAATTCTTTATTCTTATCACCGACAATTTCTAATGACATTATAACAATAATAAATGCATTAAATAATACAAATAGCACAGGATGTGACGAAATTGCTACTCATATTATTAAATCGGTGGCTACTATTGTTGCACCTATCCTCAGTCACGTTATGAACATGTGCATCGAAAGGGGTATTTTTCCAGAGAGATTAAAGCTGTCTGTGATCAAGCCTTTGTACAAAAAAGGTAACAGAGAAAGTCTCAGTAATTACAGACCGATAGCTCTACTGTCAATATTCTCTAAAATTTTTGAAAAGGTATTATATAACAGTTTGTACTCTTTCTTAGAACACAATAAAATCCTAGTAGACGAACAGTACGGTTTTCGAAAAAATAAAAATATTAACATGGCCATGTATAAACTAAATGAAAAAATTATAACTAATATTGATACAAGAAATCCTGTAGCGGCTCTGTTCATGGATATGAGTAAGGCATTTGATTGTGTGGATCGATCTAGACTCCTAAAAAAACTAGAAAGGTATGGAATCAGAGGTAATGCTCATGCCCTCATAAAAAGTTATTTAACAGACAGGAAACAAATGACTACCCTAAGTAAAATCTGTATAGAATCAAAAACAGAAATAAAATACGTCTCAGATCTAAGAGCAACTAAATATGGTGTACCGCAAGGGAGTATTTTAGGGCCACTATTATTTCTTCTGTACATTAATGATATGCCCAAAGTTACACGTCATCCAATGGTCTTGTTTGCTGATGACAGCACCATACTTTTTAGTGCTAATAAAACTCAAACAATAGAAATTGATATAAATGAGTGTCTAAGGGTACTTATTAACTGGCTAGAGGCTAACAATTTAAAATTAAACTTTGATAAAACTAAAATTATGACATTTGAACAAAGGACTAATCACATAAAACCTGACATAAGATATGACATGAAAATAATTGAAGAAACTGATTCCACAAAGTTTTTAGGCATAGTATTAGACCGAGACATGTCTTGGAAAAGTCACAGTGAGAGTGTTTGCAAACGACTGAGTCAATGTTCATATGCGCTGTACAACCTCTCCAAAATAGTGAACCAGACAACTGTGCTTACCGCGTATCATGCTTTTGTAACATCTTCTCTAAGATATGGGGTCATATATTGGGGTAATTCCAATAATACAGAAATGGTATTTAAGTCACAAAAAAGATGTGTTAGAGCTATATGTGGTATAAAAAGTACCGATAGCTGCAAACCTCATTTCTTAAGTCTTGGCATTTTAACATTACCTTGTTTATATATATTTGAAGTGGTCACATTCATAAAAAATAACTTTCATTTATTTGAGACTCTCAATAGTTCACGGTATAGTTATAAAATTAGATGTGTACAACATAAAAAAACCGTGTTTAATCAAAATTTTCTTGGAATGGCGCCCAAAATATATAATAAATTACCAGAATTCATTCTTCAAATTAGAAATATTGTATTTTTCAAAAGAGAAGTTAAGAAACTATTGACTAACAAGGTATACTACACAATAAAGGAGTATCTTGAAGATAACACTTTGTAAGTGATAATACAGATATTTTTGTGACAAAATGTAATGACAAATTTAAATATGGACAATATGGACATTCCCTGTTGGGCATAAAATTGTAGAAATTGTAAGATTTTTGGTATGCTGACATAATTTAATTACTACAATACTTAATTATTATATTAGTAAATTTTATTGTATGCCTTGAGGCGGAGAATGGAGAAACCATATTATATTATTGCACCTACTGTATCACTATTGTACCTACCCATTTTCACAATAAACTGATTTGATTTGATTTGATTTGATTTTCTTTAGGAGTGGCTAAAGAGGCCACACGGCAGCCTCTCGTACCGTCTGACGCAGATGATCACCGAGCACGGGTGTTTCGGGCAGTATCTGCGTCGGATGGAGAAAAAATCAACGTAAAAAAAAGAACACTAAGTTTTATTGTTTCGAGTTTCCGATATTTCGGTTCAGCGCCGTTGCAAGCACATGATCATGAAGTAACAGGAGTATTGGTGGTAAACAGTGAAAAAGTTTTTAGGAGTAAATATATCGATCTACCTTCGTTTGAGTTCTCGACAGCTGTAATAAAAATATTTATTGTTACCCGAACAAACAAGTGGAGTAACTGTACGACAGCTAAAACTAATATTGGTAATTGGCAGCTCACATTGCCAATATTTTTTAATATCATACACACAATGATAGCAGGTCGATCGTGACTTGTTTGTGCTACTTAACTTAGTTCAAGCCTGCGGCTGTAATATTCTACCCATCTCCGGCCTCCATTAGAGTGACCCTGTAGGTGACAGTTTGGGTTAGCTGTCACCCTAAGCAGAAGCAGGCCAAGGGTTGTGTTTCCGCGCTTGTCTCCCTATTTGGAGGGTACAGCATTCGAATTTCAACGATGGGTTTGGAAACATTGGGAATCAAGTCAAGTTGGACAGCAGTACTAGGAGTATTCTACCTAAGGTATACCTGGTTTTGGTCCCGGCGATAAGTAGGGTAGCCAGAGTTCACTGGAGAGCTTTTGTGCTGTCAGTGGGAAAACCAAACCAAACCTGCTTTGTCTTCTACACTGACGACACAGAAACTCTGTTCTTACAGGGTCGGCAGTGCGAGTTTAACTCCCTGGTGTTGAATACGTCCATAGGCCACGGTAACCACTTTCCAACAGATGGGCCGTGTGCTTGTCTGCCACCTAAGTGGTATAAAAAAAGGAATCAGAAGGTCAGGACGCGTGTAGAACTATAATCTATTGTATCATATAGCAATCGCTCCGAAAAAGTCGAAATACACCAATTAATAAAGTTATAGGTTCCAACTGGATGCAATTGGAATTAGTACTCGGATGAAGAAGGGATAACCAGTCACTTTAAATGACCAATTATATTTATTCTTGTCTGCTATTCAATAAAATACAGCTGTCAACATATAATACACCTATTTGAGTCTCGATTAAAACAGCTGGTCACACCGGATGCGGCCATAGTGAACGGATGCGTGTAGATGTAACAGGACTGTTGTTTTTACCGCGTAGAGCGCTCCATATGTTTTTTGCGCGCCATACTTTGTGCAGAATGGCGATGGAATTTTATACGGAGCATGTTGAGATGTTGGAATTTGTATTTTTAATTAATTTATGAAATGCTGAACATTTATGAAATTATTTATGGTAAAAAACGTTAAAAAATGAATGCGTTTGACTGTAGGAAGTTGAAATGACTTAAGTCGTTAACGTGAAATAATAATTATAAATAACAATTCATGTTTCTTAAAGAAACGTGCGTGGTTCCCGGTAGAGTAGAATTTGGACCACCCCATCTCTTCCCATGCGGTGTCGTACAAGGCGACTAAGGGATCGAGCTGTTTAACTTCAGACAGATATATGTAAACAGCCGAGACTCAGCCTCAGATGCATGGCTTGAGTCAACAGTAGTGCCCGAAAGAAGGCAATGCTAAAGACACACACATTAGTTACATTCATAAATATGACTGACTGACTGACTGACTTGCTGTTTGTTTGTGTAAATAATCACTTACAGTTTTACTAGCACAGCATATAAGCTTTATTGTTAGTAACATTTTTATGGGCTATGCCTGAAATAAATTATTTTATTTTATTTATTGTATTTAATAGGCTCACCCTCTATTACGTGGGATCAAATGCAAGGATTGGTAAAATGTGGATGTTTATTCACCTCTGCTTAACCCTCGGGGGATAAAGGCGTGATTATATGTATGTTTTTAAACAAATTAAGAATCTGGCAGCGAAATTATTATTATTTTTAATATAATTAGTTACCGATAATTACCAGCACATGATGACCCCAAGTCGCGAGAGTAAAAAGATTGATCTAGGTAATCTATGAATGGTGAATTTGTCATATATGCCGCTTACTATAGTTATTTACATGATTGCAAAGACTATTAAAAAGAAAAGCTGTAATCCTTCTACACCTTATGACTTCACTATGGAATAATACAGATGTTCTGATGAGCTCTTCCAATTAGTCACGCCCTCCCCTTTCCTACACAGGATAACACGTGTAGGTCTTAGATGTCACCCGCACATGGTGCAGAATATCCGATCAAGAACCAAGCGGTTCGGTGACTCTTTCCTTGCACCATTTAGCCGGGAATTCATTACCAGCTCACGTGTTTCCTTCTTCCTACAGTCGCGGGTCTTTTATATCATATGCGTGAATTAGCATATGATGAGGCCGTCAAGCTGAGTGTCACCGTTGTAACATGGTATATGTATGTAATGGTGACCCTCTTTTCTGAGACTTTGCCTTCAGCTTACCATCAGGCAAGCCGAAGTCTAATTGACGTGTTCTATATAAAAATAAATACCCTTTAAGTGGGGCGTGAAAAGCGTATGATGAGGCCATCAAGCTTATTGGACTTAATGGTGACCCTCTTTTCTGAGACTTTGCCTTCAGTTTACCATCAGGCTATGCAGTCTAATTGACGTGTCCGACATAAAAAAAACCAACCTAATTTTTTTATCCCTCTCTTTTCCTAACGATATGTTTAAAAATTTCAGTAGCACCACGGAGCCACAACTACTCCAGGATGTCGTTGGGAGACGTGACGTCAGCGCGGAGCTCACCAGCACCAGAAGCCTGCCCTGAGTGTGATGCCACTGCATCCGTCACATCTGATTTACATAAGGTACATACATTCATACAATCACGCCTTTATCCACGAAAAGGGACTCCCTACCCCGAGAAGAGCCAGAACGACAGGGCTGACGCGGGGTCGGCCGGGGTGCGTGTGATATACCTTTCAACCTCACCTTCGGAAACATGATAACACCTACCATCATAACATAACCTCTCCCACCGGCTCCAACGCGGGATTATCCGGGGGGATCTTTCGCAAGTAAACAATACATACATACAATCACGCCTTTATCCCCGGAGGGTTAGGCAGAGGTGAATTTACACCTACATTTCACCAATCGTTGAATTCGGTCCTACGTAATAGGTCACCCCCTATTACGTGGGACCGAATTCAATGATTGATGAATATTGTCGTCTTCCGGGCACTATTGTCGACTCGAGCCATGCATCGGAGGCTGAGTCTGGGCTGTACATAAGGTAACAAGCGTTTATTTCGGTGTTCCACGATAAGATCTTCAGGATTCAGCCAAAATTAACTACACGGTAGGTTCATTTGCTGATTAGCGAACGAGGCTGTGGTACAGGGTTTCCCCTTGGGGTCAGACGGTAGTCATCAACCCTCGAGTTTATTTCTCTCCAACTAAGGTGGGCAAAGGCTTGGCTTTTCCTAACATCTCGGCTTTCATTCTATCTTCGATATTTTACCTAAAATGAGTACCATCTGACTTTCACAACCCACTAGTGGTCGATATAGTTTTGTAGTCAGACCAGAGAGGGCCCTGAATCCGCAAATTTTATGTCATGGCAAAACCACTTGGTTGCGCCGATGTGGAAACTGTATTTTTTGACATGGAAACACACTCCTTTTAGATCCGTCTCCCCCTCCGCACTAACCATAGAGTAGGGCTAGCTGTAGCTTCCGTCCGCCATTGTGTGAGATGTGGACGGCCACTCCCGCTTTGAACTAGCCAGCGTAGGGACGGATCGCGAGCGCGTCTCTCAGAAATGAATAATATTTGTTGTATTTTAACCGCCTCATAGACCTTTACCGATCGGATGGTGCCTCTCGTGTGTTCCTCAAGGGATCTAGTGACGCTGACGGCAGCTCCTGAGCAAGGAAGAGAAGATCCGTGTACCGGCTGCGATGAAAAACACGTGGGTCGTGAAGGTTAGTGCATCCTCTCCTAATTTCTCGGGCTGCATTCACTGCCTGGATCGAATCCGCGGCAGCCCGGCCACCTGTCTTGTTTTGTGTGTAAAGTGTCAATAGAACAGTTATCTGCTTCTCCGCAATACAGTCCACTCGCGCACGCTGGCCCATGCGCCATCATTTTTGGTCCGGATCGAGCCGGATTCTTAGCCGTAGTTCGTATTTTGTTATTATTCTAATGGGAATGAGCGCACCGCACCTAAGTGCCTGGTTATTTTAGTAGAAAACCCCGCATCCAGACACTTAGGCTTAGAATTTGTTGTCCGTTCGCCGCTGGCTCGCATTGTACCTACCTAATACATAATAGGTTAGGTATCATATCAACACTTAATCGTAGTTCGCAATTTTCGCATCGCACCTAAGTGCCTGGTTATTTTAGTAGAAAACCCCGCATCCAGACATTTAGGCTTAGATCTTAGGTATACTCAGACACCCTAGTGCATAGGCACAGTGTAATACCTAACGCATTTGGCTTTGTTTTGTTTTTTTTCAATTACGTTGTTCTCGGCTCACGTCGTATTTGCCTAGTACCTGCGTGGGTAGACACGTGGCTGTGCCTACCTCGCTCGCATCTCATCCCAATTCATACGAAAGTATTTTAATTTGAATAGATATTACGCAATACTTAATCTCGGAAATAATAGTTGAATCTAGACAGCGACCATCGCGTAGGTACGACCTTGTTGCTATGCGCGTTTGTTCAAGCGTGCATTCACAGTTGTAAGCACCTACCTACCTACATAGTTAACGCTCGCGCCGCCTCGCTGCTCTGTACCGCTAGGATTAAGTCATTTCATATTTATTGTTTACCGCACTTTAGTTTGAGATTTAATTGTAAACATGTCCCCAAAGGTTGATAAGACCGGTAAGGTTCAATTGAAACTTTTATACGCTAAAAAAGAAATGATTTACTCTCGCGTACAATCGATTTATGATAGTGCACTTAAAACCTCTGATTTGGTCATCAGAGATTCGTTCTTGTGTTCTATAGAAAACTTAGATAGTCTACGCGCGGATTTCGAAACCTTAGTGCATGACATCAACGTTTTAGAGTTGAATTTGGATCCCGATTACTCAGTGAGTTATCAAGCCTTGTCGTCGTTTGACGATTTGTATTGTCGTATCAAGCGCGTCGCGAGGAGTTTGGAGAAGCCGTCTGACCGACCCAACCCCACTCGCGACCGACCTAAGTTGCCACCAATTCAAATACCCGAATTTGATGGTAACATTCGCAATTGGTGTCGATTTATAGATAGTTTTGAGAATACAATAGATAAGAACGATTCGTTGACAGATCACGAAAAATTGCATTATCTTGTTGAAAAATTGACTGGTAAAGCTATAACCGTTTGCGCTGGAATTACGTTTAGTGCCGGGAATTATAATTTAATTTTAAATACTTTGAAAGCTAAGTATGAGGATAAAAGATCGGTAGCTAACGCCTATTTGGATCAGATGTTTGATTTGAAATCTATTACGGCATGTAACGATCAAAACTTAGAGAAATTTCTAGACACTTTCGCGTCAGCTGTTCGCGCTGTAAAGAACCTAAAGATTGATGACCTCTGCGACTTCGTATTTTTGTATATGGGTTTAAGGAAATTAGATTCCGAAACCATTCGTTTGTTTGAGTCGGATCATCGCGGCAATAAAATTCCTAAGTTCGAAGACTTAGAAGGTTTTGTTCGCGAGCATATAAAAATATTACAACGCTCTTCATCGAAACATGAAGGCGCGAAGACAGTTGTTAGTCCCGCGCGCAAAATAGATGCGTCATCGAGGTCACTGAGGTCAACCCATACTTATGTTAATACCGCACCAGCACGTGTACAATCACCTGTTTGCTCTTTGTGTAGTACTCATCACTCGCAACTGTACAAGTGTCCTGGTTTCCTAAAATTGTCGCCTAGTGATCGTTATAAATTTGTTCGCGCTAATAATCTTTGTTTTAATTGTCTCGGTACTAAACACCGCGTGGGTTTATGTAATAGTGGAAATGGTTGTCGCAAATGTCAAGCGAGACACCACACTTTGCTTCATTTTGAAAATAGTAATGCCGCATCCAAGGTGAGCACAGTTGGTTCGTCGAGCGGTGACGCGCGGCAGCCTGCGCCGCAGCCGCAGCCCGAGCTCGCACGCGCTCCGGCCTGCCCGGGGACCGCTACGAATGACGTCACCTTGTGTTCGTTCTCCGCTAGTGCTGCCCTCACTACGGTTTGTCTTGCGACCGCTCGCGTGGTTATTGTTGATGCATTAGGTAAACCGCACATTGTTCGAGCGCTATTAGATGGCGCTTCGCAAAGTAATTTTATTACTCAAGATTGTTGTCAACGTCTTGGTTTCAATGTTGATAGGCGTTCAACCTACTCAGTGGTGACGGGTTTTGGAGGTTTACGGTCAGCTGTTCATGGCACAGTTAAAACGAGGTTTGGATCTCGTTTTAATAATAAAATTTGGTTTGACATGGATTCGTTCGTTACGGATAAAATAACTGAACAGTTGCCTACCGTCCCAGTTGACACGTCTTTATTAACGAAATTTAAAGACTTACCTTTAGCTGATGAGACTTACGCTGTTCCTGGAGTCGTCGATATATTGATCGGCGCTTCAATTCTCCCGCACCTCCAGTTATCACGTAAGGTTCAAGGGGGTCCGACGTACCCCGCTCCGCACGCCCTGGAAACAGTTCTGGGTTTTGTTATAATTGGTTCTGCACCCGCTTCTATGGATAGTTTTAGTCACTCGACTGCCTCGTTCTGTTGCACCGTCGAGCCGCCACTGGAGTCTACCATCCGCAAGTTTTGGGAGATTGAGGAGGTCAATGTCCCACCAATCCTAAGCCCTGATGACAAGATGGCTGAGGAGATTTATTGTCGCACGACTACTCGCGATGAGCAGGGTCGTTATGTTGTCGCGCTCCCTTTCAAGGGAGATATTTTTTCGCTCGGCGACTCCCGTGCATCCGCTGAAAGACGCTTTCTTTGTTTAGAACGAAAGATGCAGGCGTCTCCAAAGTTAAAGCAAGCCTATGATGAGGTTGTCAACGAATATTTAGATAAAGGTTACATCTCACCTGCGCCTGCGGACACTGACGAGACCCAGCCTTCGTACGTTATCCCGCACCACGGAGTTATTAGAGAAGATAAGCTTACTACTAAACTCCGCGTAGTTCTAGATGGCAGTGCTAAGACTAGCACTTCCGTGTCGCTTAATGACATTTTGTATTGTGGTCAAAATCTTCAAGGTAATTTATTTGACATAATTGTAAATTTTCGTTTATTCGCTGTGGCACTCTCTGCAGATATTCGACAAATGTTTTTGTGCCTTGAAGTGCGCGAACCCGATCGTAGGTTTCAACGATTTTTGTATAGATTTTCACCGCAAGAACCTTTAATGGTTTACGAGTTTAATCGTGTTTGCTTCGGGCTTAAATCTAGCCCTTTTCACGCACTTCGCACCGTCAAGCAGTTGGCCGCTGACGAGGGCGATGCATTTCCTAAAGCGAGAGCCACCATTGAGACTGGCTTATACATGGACGACTTCGTGTATAGTGTAGATAGCGAGGCCGAGGCTGTCGAGACGGCCGCTCACGTTATAAGTCTCATGAAGGCGGGTCAATTTGATCTCGTGAAATGGACGAGCAACTCGCAAACAGCGTTAGAGTCGATTCCACCGTCGCACCGATTGTCTTCGGTTAAGGAGTTCGATGAAAGTGATACGCACAAGGTGCTTGGTTTAAGCTGGTCGCCCGCATCTGATACGTTTAGTTTGAAAAGTAGTTCGACCCCGCAAACTTGTACTAAACGCATTATCCTGTCGTGTGTGGCACGGATATGGGACGTAATGGGATTCGTAGCTCCTGTCGTTCTGTACGCCAAACTACTTATAAAAGAGCTTTGGCTTTCGAATTGTGATTGGGACGACACCGCGCCCGACAACATTGCTAAGTTGTGGGTTCGCTTTAGAAAAGAACTCTCTGTGCTTGACCAAGTACAAATTCCGCGTCATGTAGGTATATCGCAACATAGTGTTGTTACGGTAGTAGGCTTCGCGGACGCTAGTGAGAGGGCGTATGGAGGAGTAGTCTATTTTCATGTCTCGAATGTAGGTAAGGTTTCAATTAGCCTTATAAGCGCGAAATCGAAGGTCTCTCCCCGTAAGGTCGTCTCTCTGGCACGCCTCGAGCTATGCGCTTTACTATTGTTGGTTAGATTGATCACCTCTATCGCCAATGCTTGTAGTAGTCGCATTAATATTAATAGAATTTTAGCTTTTTCGGACTCAACAGTCGCTTTGTGTTGGGCCCACTCTTCGCCCCATCGTTGGGACACCTTCGTCGCTAATAGAGTGGCAAAAATTCAATCGGAATTAGCGCCAAAAAATCTCTTTCACGTTGCTGGCACCGACAACCCAGCCGATTGTCTCTCTCGTGGACTGCTTCCTTCGCAAATATTAGATCACCCGTTATGGTTTAGTGGACCGTCCTGGATTCATGCCGCGTTAGATAAGTGGCCAGTTAGTCAATTCAATCCCACTACGGTTTCCGAACCACCCGAGGAAAAGAAGCACTCGCTTGTGGTGTCGGTCCCGCGTGAAGAGTCCCTGGTTTTGTTGTTGGCTAATCGCGTCTCGTCTTGGTCGAGACTGTTGCGTTGTGTTGTTTATGTAGGCCGATTTTTGAGAATTTTATCTACACGCGGTCATATAACCGCCGCTGATTTAGATAAGGCTGAATTGATCATACTTCGCGAATTGCAGAAGTGTTATTTTGCTTCTGAATTTAAAAATTTAGAATTTAACAAACCTTGTAGTCGTTCTTTCCGACACTTGAAACCATTTTTGGAAGATGGACTCATTCGAGTAGGTGGTCGTTTGAGAAATTCAGGTTTAGGATTTGAACAAAGGCACCCAGTAATTCTCCCGCGTAAGGACCACGTATTAGATTTGTTAGTAGATTATCATCACAAGGTGAATTGTCACGCTGGTCCCGATTTGTTAATGTCTATTTTGAGACAGAAATACTGGATAGTTTCCGCTCGTAATTTGATTCGCGCTAGAGTACACAGATGTGTACCTTGTTTTAAACTCCGCCCGCGTTTTATCGCGCCTGAAATGGCCGATCATCGCTCTTGTCGTGTTGTTCAATCCGCAAAACCTTTCGTACACACCGGCACAGACTTTGCTGGGCCTTTCAAGGTCACCATTGCTCGTGGTCGTGGCATTCGCTCCACGAAAGCTTATGTTTGTTTGTTCATTTGTATGACAACTCGCGCGGTTCATATAGAGTTGACCGGTGATTTAAGTACGCCAAATTTTATGTCCGCTTTTAAACGTTTTTTGTCGCGTCGGGGTCCGGTTAAGCGCATGTATTCGGACAACGGTACAAACTATGTAGGGGCCCGACGTAGTATTTCGGAATTGCACACATTCTTACGGTCTAAGTACTACCAAAGTGAATTCGCTCACATCTTAGCCGAAAATCGCATTGAATGGTACTTTAACACGCCTGCAGCTAGTCATTTTGGTGGTAATTGGGAAGCGAATATTAAAAGCCTTAAGTCGCATCTGTTTCGCGTCATAGGCGAACAGATTCTCTCGTTCGAGGAGTTGAGTACCGTACTCGCGCAAGTAGAGGCGGTGATGAACACGCGTCCGCTGTGTCGGACTCTATCTAGCGATCCGTCAGAGCCGTTAGCGCTGACGCCAGCTCACTTCTTAAATATGACTCCTTTAAAATATTTGCCCGCAATAGATGTTGATGACGATAGAATACACCTCCTAACTCGTCACGCTCTTTTAGATAAGATGGTCCAATCGTTTTGGAATCGTTGGAGAACCGATTATTTGCACACGCTGCAGTCACGTCAAAAATGGAATACTCCATCCAACCCAATTACTGTAGGTACGGTGGTAGTCCTTATGACTGAGAATGCGCCTCCTTTACATTGGCCTCTAGGAGTAGTAGAGGAAATTTTTCCCGATGCCCGCGGGATAACTCGTGTTGTACGGGTTAAAACTGCAACCGGATCGTATCTGCGCCCGGTTGTTCGCCTCTGCCCTCTGCCTAGCCAGCAGTAGGCACGAGTTCCAATCTATGTTTATATTTTAGTTGTTATTTCGCAAACCTAGATTTAGATTAGACATTAGTTTTGTTCCACATTTTTCGTTTCGAAGGTAACCCTTCAAGCCGGGGGGAATGGTTGCGCCGATGTGGAAACTGTATTTTTTGACATGGAAACACACTCCTTTTAGATCCGTCTCCCCCTCCGCACTAACCATAGAGTAGGGCTAGCTGTAGCTTCCGTCCGCCATTGTGTGAGATGTGGACGGCCACTCCCGCTTTGAACTAGCCAGCGTAGGGACGGATCGCGAGCGCGTCTCTCAGAAATGAATAATATTTGTTGTATTTTAACCGCCTCATAGACCTTTACCGATCGGATGGTGCCTCTCGTGTGTTCCTCAAGGGATCTAGTGACGCTGACGGCAGCTCCTGAGCAAGGAAGAGAAGATCCGTGTACCGGCTGCGATGAAAAACACGTGGGTCGTGAAGGTTAGTGCATCCTCTCCTAATTTCTCGGGCTGCATTCACTGCCTGGATCGAATCCGCGGCAGCCCGGCCACCTGTCTTGTTTTGTGTGTAAAGTGTCAATAGAACAGTTATCTGCTTCTCCGCAATACAGTCCACTCGCGCACGCTGGCCCATGCGCCACCACCACTCATGCCATAGACATTGCAAAAAATGACATTAAAATTTTAGACTTTATCTTCATGTGGTTAAAGACTACAATTAAATGGCACCTTTTAGAGTGAAGAGAGGTTTAGATTTTGTACTGTCAGTGGAAAGACCAAAAGCTGGTCCTGCTTCATCTTTTACACTGACGGCACAGAAACTCTTGTGTTTACAGGGTTGGCAGCTCGAGTGTGTGTGACTCCCTTTGCGTTGCACACGTCTAAAGGCCACGGTAATCACTTTCCATCAGGTGGGCCGTGTGCTTGTCTGCCAACCAAGTGGTTTAAAAAAAAAATGTTAAGAACTTTTTTTCATTTAATTTTGAACTTTAGGCTTATATCAGTAACGTCTAAAACAGAATGGCATTTTTTGCAGTGTATGATAGTGGTTTGGACATTGTCGGACATTTTAGGACTCGGAACTACCATAACGAATACCATCCAAGTTACCCATCGAACCTTCTGACAGATAACCGGCTCTCCGAGGCACAGAGGGGTCAGCTAAGACTGGCCTAGACTAGTAGAACTGGTAACTTCGCTACTTGCTGACCCGCTCTTACCATTTAAACACGAGTCCTCAACTGACCTTGATGGTGTACCTACATGAAGTTATTTTCTTCCATTCCAGTACCAAGTAGCCTGCACGTGCAAACCAGGGTCGGCCCAGTACGCGTGTGCAGACGAACCGGGGCCTCCTCCCCCGGCCAAGACCGACACTCCACCAGCTCTACCACCTAGGCCCCCCACCAGTGCGCTCACTGCTACTAATAGAAGAAATAATGGTAAGATATTATTATTTCGCTTCCGTTATCAATTAATTAAGTAGCTTGTCGCAGGCAACTGCTGACATTGGTCTTTTACTATGATGGGAGGCTTTGTTCTACTGTTTCCACGTTGGCCAGACAGGGTTTTATGTCGAGTTTTCTCTCTCCCAGTGATATCGTCTGCGTATTTTTCTGTTAGTCGCCTCTTACGACACCTTTCGGTTGATTTTTTTTTATACCACTTAGGTGGCAGACAAGCACACGGCCCACCTGATGGAACGTGGTTACAGTGGCCTATGGACGTTTGTAACACCAGAGGAGTCACAGTCGCGCTGCCAACCCTGTAAGTACAGAGTTTCTGTGCCGTCAGTGTAGAAGACAAAGCAGGACAAGCCGTAAGTCTTCCCACTGACAGCACAAATTCTCCAGTGAGCTCTGGCTACCCAACTCACCTCTGGAAACACAACACGAAGTTATTATAGCCGAGGTATTCTGTAAGGTGGAGGTAGTTCCCCAGTCGGACTGCTCAATTGGGCGGAAATACCGCCGTGTCCTACCTCCTATTTGTCACAGAATAAAAATTGTGTCACGGTTCCTGGACGAAGTGGGAATCATTCATCAGTCTTGCGTTGGTTTCGGTCGCATGCGAAGTCTCCTCGGACTCCGGGGTCCGGCTTATCCAGTCTAACTCTGTTGCGAGTGGACTTCGATATTTTTCGTAAAGCGACTTTCAGTGATTTCACATCCTATTGGCGATATCGAAGTATTGCAGTTAGACTATTTCTGGGCATTTTTAAGGGTCCAAGCACCCGTAACGACTGACGATGTTCGTGTGACAACAGGGACCGAGCGACGACTTGAGTCCGAAGCACGGAAATCCCAGACCAATGCAAATGCCCATATTCATGCATATAAATACTTGCAGTTAGCGGGAATCGAATATGCACCTCCTGCGTAATAGTCGAGTTCACTACAGCCACACAAAAGCTTTCATTTGTGGTTTAACCAATATATTTTCCTTATTTGCAGCAAGAACCATGAGATATCAGTTTTTTTTTTCAAAAGGCAGGTAGTTGCACCGAAGCTGTCAACCACCATCTTTTGTATTTTCGTTCGAAAGAAACTTTTTTTTTACTCAACCATTTCTATCAGATTCGTTACGATTTGGCAGATAGAGGATTTATTGTTAGATGTTTTCCGGTCATCAATTCTTTTTTCTATTCAGTATTTCTTATAGCAGCGTACTTATAAAAAATGGCTACACATTATACACAACTTTTGTCATTCATATATACCATTCAAAGTTCGAAGAATACCCGTATGTGGGCGATTTCTTCCCACGGACTGTTCTCATTACAACAAATAAAAAAAAAGATTGCTCTAAATAAGTACTTACCTGAATATTTGTTCAATAAAATAAGGTGTTTCATCTGTGGACTTCGCAAATACACAAATAAATCCATAACTCATGAAGCTCTTCTGTTAATTTAGACCTTTTTACCTGGACATTACATTGGAGTTATTGCGCCTGCGTGACGCCATTGTCAAATCACATAACCTAACACTATTCACGTAAACTGAATGTAGAAAGTAACGCGATGTTTACCGCGACGAAAACATTAAATAAAATTAATATTTGAATATTATTATTGTTAATATTGTGTTAGTCAATGAAAATAAGTATCGTTTGTGTTATAAAGAAAGACAAAACAAAAAAGGAGGGAGAAATATTGAAAAAAAGAAAACATCGAAAATAAGGAATTTGAATTTGGAATTGATTTTTTTAAAATTATACGTAAAAGTGATAGCGTTGACATAGTTCAATGAAGTAAAAATACTCTTTTGTTTTTCTATGTAAAGAGGTCATTGTTCTTTGGCTTGGGCGTAAATATCGATTTTGCAAAAAAGGCGCGTAATTTGAAAGTTCCTTTACAGTGTAATAACATTAGTGATATCAATTAAACTGTTTTTTTTATTATTTATTGATTTTAGTGAATTATGCAATAAACAGTGAATCGTGTGCAATAACTGTAGTGCTATTAGTGGAATTTTGTTATGTTTTTAAACGACTAGGAATGCAAGCGTGTGGTGTTATGCAAGTCGTACAATATCAAGTATCGACTCCGAGGTCGGCTATTGCAGCTGATGTGGCACAGCACTATGTGCCGCCACCGCCTTATTTTGGTAATAATATACTTATAATAATAATAATAATACAGGTATATAAGTACCTAACTGCCGGGTTTGTTAGAAATGCATTTCTCAAAATCAGGATGGTTTCTTTGTACATATCTATGGCTAGACCAGCTGCACAGAATTTTTGTGCGGAAAACCCCACGGGTACTTCTCCGCCGACTGTCGTGTTGGTTACATCAGACTCGAACCGACTAAAACCGGTCGTCGTGTCGTATAACAATTAATTTATCCGTTTTTTTCCTTTTGGGGTACGGAACCCTAAAAATTACCATATCCACTATTCACCACGACTTTGCTACTACTACGCAAATACTGTGTAGGTAATATGAGTTATGTTATCTGTGACCTAATATTGTCCGATATTTTGATTAGAACAGTGATTATAGAGTAGAACACCTACCTAAGTGATTTAAAAAAAGAAGTACATACCTACGTTCTTTTTAAACGAAAAATAAATTCTAAATTCGAAAATACAGCATCAAATACATTTTCGTTACTCCGTCACTAAATAGTCGTGTAAAAAGTTTAATCATTACAAAAAAATAAGTTTAATAAAATGTCTACTTACTACAGATCACGATTGTCGACGCTCGAGTAGCCCATAAAAAATAACGGGTCACAATCGTGCGTTACAAAATTGCCGAAAGTGAGATTATGTACTTACATACAATATGGTTGGGTACTGTGATGAATAGAAAATGATATTTCAAAAATGGAACAAAAGAACTTGTACTTAGTTTAAAAAAAAAAATTATTGACGATGAATTTCTTATGCTTTATTAATATTTTGATTTGAATAGTGTAAACATTAGCTTTAACACAAAAGACTAATAAAATAATGTAATATTTGCATGCCACTACTGGTGATTGATAGTACTTATTTTATTTTTAGTAACCAACTGACTGTATTATGCAAATAAATAAATAAATTAAATTTGTCCGTAAGTTACCCGCATGCCGCTAGATGGTAAATATCTGAGGTGCAGTCCAGGCCTTCAATTCTACTAAAGCAAAATTACTGTCATACACAGACACTGCAAAAACTGACATTAATTTTTAGACATTATGTCTGTAATGTTAAAGTCCAAAATTAAATAAAAAGAGTTTCGTTGCCCTTTTTCATACACTCGCAAAAAGCCTTATAATTTTGAAGTTTTATAAGCGCAGTGCTTTAAAATCTAAAGTTAAATGGATTTTTTAGCAGTGTACGTGGTAAGACAGTGGGTTTACTCTAGTAGAATCGAGACCCAAAAGATTCGGGCCAGAATTCCAGATATTAAAATGGTGGCCAAGTGAGCCGATTCCTCATAAAAGTAATGAGCTTACAGGATTTGATAGGGAGATCCTCTTTTAAAAATGCAATTGAAACACTGCCCGTAACTTCGAACCATAACTTCGGAAGTACTTTTTATGGTAGAGAAGTGTAATATGAAAAAGATACACATACTGAGAACACACTACTTGTACTTCTTTCAAAGTCACAGAACAGAGGGTCACCATTACTTACATATACCAAGTGACAGTGATTCAGCTTGACGACTTCATCAGATGCTTTTTCACGCTCCGCTTAAATGACTGTAGGAAGAAGGAAACACGTGAGCTGGTTAGGCCAGGCCTTAATGTTGCGACAAAGGAAGGAGTCACCGAACCGCTTGGTTCTTGATTGGATATTCTGTACCGTGTGTGATATCTAAGCTCTGCAAATGTTGTCCTGTGTAGGAAAGGGTAGGGTGGGGCTAATTGGAATACCTAATGGCAGTTTTAACCCGAAAATTTGGTGGTTGTAGCTTGTAATGGTGACCATTTTTGCCCGAAACTTTGCCTTCAACTCATAGCAGGCGATGTGAAGTCATATTAACGCGTGCTATAAAATATTTACCTGAACAAAATAAGCTTAAGGGAGGGTCACGACGTATATCCGTCCAATTGAACAGTCCGACTGAGGAAGTACCTCCGCCCTACAGAATACCGCGGCCATAATAACCTTGTGTTGTGTTCCCGGCGGTGAGTAAGGTAGCTCACTGGAGAGTTTTGGTGATGTCAGTGAGCCGACCAAAAGCTTGTCCTACTTTGTCTTTTACACTGACGGCACAGAAACTCTCGGTTCTTACAGGGTTGGCAACGCAAGTGTGACACCCTTTGTTTTGCACACGTCCATATGCCACGGTAACCACTTTCCATCACGTGGGCCGTTTGCTTGTTTGCCACCTAAGTGGTATAAAAATAGATTTCCTCTCTGTGCTCAAGATGATATCTAAATATAAAAAGATGTGAGAATTTTTTTTCCTCCTGATTTTGGACTAGAAGTGTTTGATACTTTAATGATATCGTTTTGACTAATCCTCTTCTATTTCCAGCATCAGTCGGCTGCAACGGCAACGATGGAACCTGCCGCCGTCGCAAATATGCCTGGTGGTGCGTCGGCTGCGGAGCCCTGGCCGCGGCACTGGGTGGCTTATTGGCAGCGCAGCATATCCTACTGCGGGCGTATACCGCTTCCCCACAGCACCTGGAGACAGTACCAGCAGCGGTTCCGGCTGCTATGGTGAGAGTTCGTTAAGATCTAGATGCTTGTAAATTCCTGAAGGGATAGACAGAGGTGTATTAGCACCTCTTCGTTATTAGTTAGAAGAAACATGTTTACACTAAAAAAAATTGACGGATAGGAAAGAATAAGTATTAATTAGCTTTTATGAAGTTCCGAATGTCCGAATCTCGCATGTTACGAATGTCCGAATGGCCGAATGTCGAGTGTTACGAATGTCGCATGTTACTAATGTCTGAACGTCCGAAGGGCGAATGTTACGAATGTTAAATGTTACGAATGTCCGATGTCCGAAGGTCGAATGTTACGAATGTTCGAATGTCCGAATGTCGAGTGTTACGAATGTCCGAATGTCGCATGTTACGAATGTCCGAAGGTCGAATGTTACGAATGTCGGGTGTTAAAAATGTCTGAATGGCAGAATGTCGAGTGTTACGAATGTCGCATGGTACTAATGTCTGAATGTCCGAAGGACGAATGTTACGAATGTCGAGTGTTACGAATGTCCGAATGTCTGAAGGTCGAATGTCGAGTGTTACGAATGTCCGAATGTCGCATGTTACGAATGTCCGAATGTCCGAAGGTCGAAGGTTACGAATGTCGGGTGTTAAAAATGTCTGGATGGCAGAATGTCGAGTGTTACGAATGTCCAAATGTCCGAAGGTCGAATATTACGAATGTCCGAATGTCGAGTGTTACGAATGTCGAGTGTTACGAATGTCGAGTGTTACGAATGTCGAGTGTTACGAATGTCGAGTGTTACGAATGTCGAGTGTTACGAATGTCGAGTGTTACGAATGTCGAGTGTTACGAATGTCCGAAGGTTGAATATTACGAATGTCCGAATGTCGAGTGTTACGACTGTCCAAATGTCGAGTGTTACGAATGTCCGAATGTCCGGATGTCCGAAAGTCGAATGTTACGATTGTCCGATTGTGGAGTGTTACGAATGTGCGAATGTTCAAAGATCGAATGTTACAAATGCCAGAATATCCGAATGTCCTAATGTCTGAAGGTCGCATTTTACGAATGTTCTAAGGTCGAATGTTACGAATATCACGTCAAAAAGTCCCGTCTCGGACGTTTACTTTTTCAATCTAAATATAATTACAAATATAATAGTATGGAAAGAAGTAAATTAGTTTACAAAATACGCTTATGTTTGCAGCTGGTGCTGACAGGAGTGTGCATCATGAGCCTGGCGCGCCGCCGCAACCGATACAGCTATATGGTAAGAAAAGTATGTTCGTTTTGTCATTATTTATAGCATGACAAACTCTCTATTGAATATAAAACCCCACTCAAAGAAGAAGAATCAAAGAATTAATTTCATTTATTCAGTTTAGGAACACAAAGAGCACATTATGAACGTCAAAATTTTACAATTAGGTATGTCAAGAAATAATATAAAAATATTAAATAATGTAAAAATAAACCATTGGAAAATGATTCTTTCGCTGGTTCGGTAGGTTAGTTCTACTGAGAAGATACCAGCAAGAAACTCAGCGAACTATATTAGAACTAGATTTTTTTTTAAATTTGCTTTAGTTTACAATTAATTTTGTGCGAGCAAGCAAGAGACTTATGTTGACCACGCATTAACATCATTAAGATACTCATCCACTTTATAGTAATCTTTGCTCATTAAAGTTTTTTTCACTTCTATTTTAAATTTATTTATTTGCATATTAATCAAATCCTGAGGAATTTTATTAAATATTTTTAAACAGCTGCCTACAAATGAGTCGCCAACCTTGTGAAGCCTAAGTTTTGGCACAACTAGTTTATTTTTGTTTCTCGTATTAAAATTGTGTACCTCAGATAGTTTTTCGAAAAGATTTAGGTTTTTTTGTCTACTGAAATATCACGCTTTAAGGTTTAAGGTTTAAAGAATTTATTCACAAAAAGACATACACAGTCACTTCCATGAGAACATAACAATAAATAAGTACTTCAATATGTCACCGACACGACAAGAGAGGGGTACTCGTTTGGCGGTTCCGAACTTAAAAGTATATTTGCCTGATTAGGTTTCAATTTAGTATGTAGCCTGACAGTTGAGACTTAAAAGCGCGAAACGAAACGTACGTAAGGTAGGACACGGCGGTATTTCCGCCCAATTGAGCAGTCCGACTGGGGAAGTACCTCCGCCTTACAGAATACCACGATTATAATAACTTCGTGTTGTGTTCCCGGCGGTGAGTAGGGTAGCCAGAGCTCACTGGAGAATTTGTGTTGTCAGTGGGATGACTAAAGCTTTGTCCTCTACACTGACAGCACAGAAACTCTGTGCTTACAGGGTCGGCAGCACGAGTGTGGCTTCTCTGGTGTTACAAACGTCCATAGGCCATGGTAACCACTTTCCATCAGGTGGGCCGTGCGCTTGTCTGCCACCTAAGTGGTATAATAAAACGAGCTTACATTTTTTATTTCAGACGGAAGACCATTATATATTTGTGCTGCTTCATAGGTAATACTTTAATAAGTATTAAACAAGAAAATACCAAGTACAGCCATGGTCGTGTGCCACTTTTCCCTAGAATGTATTGTTTTGTTAGACATACATACATACATAGTCTGTCAAAATAATAATAATAATGTCTTATCAAATGTGTGAGGCCACACCAAGACTTTTTTTTTGGCGCGGGCTTTCCTCTTAGGATTGGGAGGTTAGAACCAGTGGTCGCACTCGAACTGACGAAAACCGTCAATACGGCCGTCTCGGGTAATTGTTTGCTGAGGGACTTTAGTATTATGTTATCTGTACCGAGGGTGAGGTCATCCCTCGCATACCTTGGCTCACCCAGGATCATCGAAGGCCACCTCGGGTATGGGACAACAATGTCCTCATCTTTTTCCAGAAAAAGGCGTGCTCTGTTTCTGTTAGGATGACAGTGGCCTCCACCCGTCACCTCCAGGCCCGTGCTCATCGAGGATGGAGGCCTGTGAACAAAATGAACCTTCTTACATTACATACACCTACCTCCCCGTTCCCGTTCCACGATCTCCACACTCGATGATGGCCAGATCGAGAGAGATGGCCCTGGGTCGGCCGGGGTGCGAGGGGTATGCCTATTAACCTCACCTTCGGCAACTAACAACGACCCACGGGCGCCGTGCGTATTACTCGGAGTCCTACATAACCTCTCCCACCGACTACGACGGGGGGTTGTCCGGGGGGATCTTTCGCAAGTAAACAATACATACATATAGTCACGCCTTTATCACCGGAGGGCTAGGCAGAGGTGAATTAACACTCACATTTCACAAATCAATAAATTCGGTCCTACGTAATAGGTGGTGAGCTTATTGCCGTCTTCCGGGCACTATTGTTAACTCAAGCCATGCATCTCAGGCTGAGTCCGGCCTGTATTATATCTATCTGATGTTAAACAGCCCTATTCCTTAGTCGCTTTGTACGACACCGCATGGGAAGAGATGGGGTAGTCCGAATTCTACTCTGCCGGGAACCACGCGGTTTTGCAAGTAAACAAAAACTGCATGTAAGAAATTGCCGCAGAGCGATAAGGCCGCCATCTGTACGTATCACGAAATTTAAATCCCATATTGTAATGTAATATGTTATTGGTGTACAGTAAATACGTTTATTATTATTATATCTCGGTTCCGTGACTCTCGGGACTATGGAGTCCCGGACCTTTGGAAGGCGTGCGTCGGACCGAAGCCAAGACGTAGAGGTCCTTTTATGAGAATTTAATATGCTAGGAATACACACACATGGCGGATATCATCCCCGAGCGCACAGTATGATACACCGGGCGACGGTCCCCGCCAGGTGCAGAGACTATTGCTGAATATTGAAACTAAATTACGGGCTATGGGATTTAGAATTGGATGGACTGGTGAATGGGCTATAGGGGGAGACTTATTATCTCTCTTATATATAAAATTCTCGTGTCACGGTGTTCGAACTTGAACTCCTCCGAAACGGCTTGACCGATTCTCATGAAATTTTGTGAGCATAATGAGTAGGTCTGAGAATCGGCCAACATCTATTTTTCATCCCCCTAAATGTTAAGGGTAGCCCCCCTAATTTTTTTTTAAATTTTTTTGGAAAATTTTTTGTTTTATTTTTTTATGACACAGCATACAAAAATACATATAACCCTGAATTTTCAACCCTCTACGATCATCCCCTATTTTTCTATCGCGATTTTTATCTTTCAATTATTAGTAAATCCCCCCACACTTACATTAGTAAATAAGATATTTTTGTTGAAATAAAAATACATGGCATAACAACGTTTGCTGGGTGAGCTAGTTCTTATTATAATCCTTCTAGACCTTATGACTTCACTATAGAACGATACAGCTTAGAGGAGTGTACCTAATCTGTATTGTGTATTGTCGACAGATCAAAGTGGTGGGCGCTTGCTGTCTCGTCTGCGCCCTGACCTGCGTGCTCGTCACCATCACTACCACCGTCATACATATGAACAAGTAAGTAATATAATATCTAATACTCGCTCGCACTCTAATTTGCTTTAGTCCGTCAAGGCAAGCTGAGTGTCACCATTGTCACACGGTATGTGTAAGTAATGGTGACCCTCTTTTCTGGGACTTTGCCTTCAGCTTACCATCAGGCAAGGCGAAGTCCAATTGACGTGTCCTATATATAAAAAAAAGTCCAGGTATTTCTGTGCCTCGGAGGGTACGTTAAGCTGCCGGTCCCTGTTGCTATACGAGCAAGGAGCTCTCGGAGGAGGTAGGACACGGCGGTATTTCCGCCCGATTGAGCAGTCCGACTGAGGAAGTACCTCCGCCCTACAGAATACCGCGGCTACAATAACTTCGTGTTGTGTTCCCAGCGGTGAGTAGGGTAGCCAGAGCTCACTGGAGAATTTGTGCTGTCAGTGGGAAGACTAAAGGCTTGTCCTGCTTTGTATTCTACTGACGGCACAGAAACTCTGTACTTACAGGGTTGGCAGCGCTACTGTGACTCCTCTGGTGTTATAGACGTCCATAGGTCACGGTAACCACTCTCCATCAGGTGGGCCGTGTGCTTGTCTGCCAACTAAGTGGTATAAAAATACAAAAATTCGCACTCGTTAAGGGTATTTAGAGCCCTAAAAAGTCCAAAAACTGGTTTAACTGCAATACAATATTTCGATATTGCCATTGGGATGTGGAGGTCAGATGTCATGGGCAGTCACTTCATGGAACATAATCAAAGTTTAACCAAACACGAAGTTTTGATGGAAAAATTGAATCCTGGGCTCCAAGGTGAAAGCTTCAGATGTTACCGGGACTAACGTAAGAATGATTTTGAGATATACTCATGTCCTTAGGGGTAAGTAGAGGTTTTCCGGGGACGAGGTGGAGACTCTGTACTCTCTCTCTCTCTCTCTCTGGCCAAATCGTGAAAGATGACCCTGTGTCGGCCGAGGTGCGAGGGTTATGCCTGTCGACCTCACCTTCTGCAACCAAAAACGACCCACAGGCGGCGTGCGTTTTGGACGGTTTGAGTCCGACATAACCTCTTCCACCGGCTCCAGTTGGAGGTATCCTTGGGGATTTTGCGCTTGTATAAAAAAGGGGTAAGGGGGTAAGTAGAGGTGTATTAACACCCACATTTCACCAACTATGATTTTTGGTCCAACATAACAGGGGGCGACCCTATTGCCACCACTGGCTATATGTTTACTGTTGGATGGAGAACAGCATTAGCCCTTAACTACTACACCCACGGGAAGAGACGGGCTGGCACGGGAAGGGATGGACTAGATTCTAAAATCTGCTCTAGGAGGGGTAGACCCAAAAAACGCTAATTTGGTGTTGTAGAAGACGATATTCGTACCAATAATCTCACTACCATGGATGTCCAAATGCGAAATAGAGGAGTAAAAACTAGAGGGTGGAGTTCAAACTCCGGTTTGAAAGCCTCCGATGCAACTGGAACTAACTTTCCACTTGTTCCAGACTCCAGACCCTCAAGTTCTGCGAGTACACCAAGCTCACGCGGACGTGTACCTGCTTCTCCAGGCCACCGGATGCTCAACACGCAGCTGATGATGAGGGTAAGTAGTCTCTTTCTGCTGGGGTCCTCTGGTTGCAGTTGGTCCCATAAACCTGTATTGTTCCTTATCGTGTATGTCCCCTTTAGTTTATCTGTATGGGTGCTCTAGAAGAAGCAGGTTCTATACAGGATTCTAAATTTTCCTAATCTGGTGTCACCAGAAGGGGCTAACAGGCTACTTTTTACACCCACTTAGTTTAGTATACCTATTACATATAATTACGCCTTTATCCCCGAAAAGTTAGGCAGAGGTGAATTAACTTCTACATTTCACCAATCATTGAATTCACATCCACCTAATTGGGGGTGAGCTTATTGTCGTCTTCCGAGCACTATGGCTGAGTCTGGGCTGTATATATATATATCTGTATGATGTTAAACAGCTCTATCCCTTAGTCGCTTTATACGACACCGAATGGAAGAGATGGGGTGGTCCAAATTCTATTCTGCCGGGAACCACGCATTACATAATACGGTATCACTGCAAGAGTACCCATGTTTACCCTGAAGGGGGTAGGAGCACATCACGCCGCCGTCTTGCCTTACTTCTGCTAGGGTAACAGGCGGTTCCACTTGACATTCGGCGACCTCAGACGCCCGAGTCGCCTCCTCGCATTGTGGGCTATATGGGACGGGATGGAGCTAAGTCTCCTCCAGCCCCGGTCCCCCACTTCCTTCTCGAGCATTACTTCCTCGCAGAAGACGGCGGTGGTAGCCCATGTGCTTGCGTTCTGCACCATCACTGAGAGCAACGTTATGAGTGAGAGAAGTCCCACCCCCAGCTTTCAAGTCCTCCTGGGCACTTAAGCTACGACGGTATTTCCGTCCAATTGAGCAGCAAGACTGGGGAAGTACCTCCGCTCTATAGAATACCGCGGTCATAATAACCTCGTGTTGTGTTCCCTGCGGTGAGTAGGTTAACCAGAGCTCACTGAAGAGTTTTTGTGCTGTCAGTGGGAAGACCAAAAGCTTGTCCTGCTTTGTCTTTTACACTGACGGTACACAAACTCTCTGTGCTTTCAGGGTTGGGTTTTGAGTGTGACTCCCTTTCTACAAACCTAACCACTTTCCATCAGGTGGACTGTTTGTCTGCCACCTAAGTGGTATAAAAAAAAAGTACTTCACGTGGTGTATGTATGTATGTTGTGTGTGTATAGGTACCTACTGCAAACCACATACACTCATAAACATAAACTGACACCTCACACTCACAAACACACATCCACACACACACATACCCACAAATTATACAATAATAAATAATCACAAAGACTATATCGTGTGCGAACAAAACAAAGTAGAAACAGTGAAAATAAATAACACGTAGAAATTGTGCTGTGAGTGGGATGACTAAAGGCTTGTCCTGCTTTGTCCTCTACACTGACGGCACAGAAACTCTGTGCTTACAGGGTCGGCAGCGCGAGTGTTACTTCTCTGGTGTTACACACGTCCATAGGCCACGGTAACCACTTTCCATCAGGTGGGCCGTGCGCGTATCTGCCACCTAAGTGGTATAAATAAAAAGACATGACAACGACTGAACTCTGATGAATGAGTGATTGAATGAATGACTCTGAACAGGCAAATGTAGTGTAACATACTAGAAGCCTATTTTTTTTTCTCCTTTTTGGCAAGTAATAGATATATGCCAATGTCAAGTAATATAGTAGTAGCAATATAAGTATATATATAAATGTCTTTAGAATTATTAATGGCGACACGCCAAAGTCGAGATTTTCAAGTTACGGTCCTCAGTAAAGTTGTGGGGACTTTACTAGAAGCTCCCTAGGGAGGTTTGGAATCAACACGAAAAGTCACAATTCACTGTAATTTGCCACTTTTCACACTTGTGTGTGTTATCAAAGATATTATATCTAAAAATCCACCATTTGACATTTTTCAACCAACTTCTACATAAAATCTCGAATTCACACCAATTTTGGACCATTTTTTTTTTCGTTATGTAATAGTATATAAAATAAAAAAATAACCATTTTTCAACCAACTTCTACATAAAATCTCGAATTCACACCAATTTTGGAACAAATATTTTTTTTTATTTTTTTCGTAATGTAATCGTACCTATATAAAATAAAAAAAATACCGCGATGCGCCATTATTCATGTTGGCGCCAAAACTCCAGAAGCCTACTTAAATGACGACCTCTGTGGCGTAGCGGTAGAGCATTCGACTGCTATGCAGGGGGCGCGGGATCGATTCCCGCTCAGTGCAAATATTTGCATTGGTCTGGGTGTTTCTATGTATAATATGTATGTATTTACAAAAAAAAAGTATCTAAGTATATTTATCCGCATTCTAGATTCCATGGGTCTAGATAGCGTTGTGTGGAACGTTGTGGAATATATATATTTATTTATTATTATTTATTAAATATATATCTCTGTAAACCATGTTTTTGACACAAGATTTTTTTTTTTTTGTGTGTGTCAGTGGTCCGCTGCGTGTTCGAGGGCGTGTCCGCGTGCGGCGTGGTCCACGGCGCGCTGTACTGGTGCCTGCGCGGCGTGTTCGCGCTGTCGGTGAGCGCCGTGCTCGTGTGCATCTTCAGCTGCATGCTCGCCTACCAGCTGCTCAGGTACGTGCCGTTGTTATGTTTCAACTCAACTTATATAATTACGAATCTTTAACTTTTTGTACTTTGCCAATAGATGACGCTAGTAGTCATTTTAGAATTCGATGTTAAGAGTCTCCATAAGCTTTATATAATAAACCAGTCAGCTACAGTCTCCCTCTTTTCCTCTATTCCATTTTTGTATATATTGTATAGTTAGCATAGTTTTATATTAATTTGTAAGTAATTGTATATTTTATTGTGTCAATAAAGTATTTCCTCTCAGGGTAAATGAGTCAAAGAAAAAAAAAAAAAACCATTAGTTCTGACTTTCGCAACTAGATGTCGCTAGTGGCAAAATTAGAAGTCGGTGTTAAGACTCTCCACCGAGGTTTCTTTATAACTCCGTAAATTATGTACTGAATCGTTCGTTCGTTCTTGCTTCTTAAATACAGTGATAATAAAAGGTGAAGACAAGTGTGACTGTTTCAATAAACCAGCCGTTCTAATCACATAAACCTTGCTCCACTCACACTCCCACCACGCCACAAGAGGCTGTCCAGGTTGCAGGTGGTCCCATAAACCTGTATTGTTCCTTATCGTGTATGTCCTCTTTAGTTCATCTGTATGGGTGCTCTAGAAGAAGCTGGTTTTATATAGAATTCTAGATTTTCCTAATCTGGTTGCACCGGAAGGGCTAACAGGCTACTTTTTACACCCACTTAGTTAGGTATATTACATATATACACTAGCTGTCCCGGCAAACGTCGTTTTGCCATATAATGTTAAGGGTGGACAACCCTTAACATTTAGGGGGATGAAAAATAGATGTTGGCCGATTCTCAGACCTACTCAATATGCTCACAAAATTTCATGAGAATCGGTCAAGCCGTTTCGGAGGAGTTCAAGTTCGAACACCGTGACACGAGAATTTTATATATAAGATATAATCACGCTTATACTATATTAGGCCAAGGTCTCCCAACATTGGGTGAGGCCTATCCAGCAGTGGACTACGATGGGCTAGTTGATATTGGTTGATATACATAATATCTTATCTTCATCTGGCGATCCCAGTTTTCTTTTTGTTTTTTTATGCCACTTAGGTGGCAGACAAGCACACGGCATCTGATGGAAAGTGGTTACCGTGGCCTATGGACGTGTGTAACACCAGAGAGGCCACTCTCGCGCTGCCGACCCTGTAAGCACAGAGTCTCTGTGCCGTCAGTGTAGAGGACAGAGCAGGACAAGCTTTTAGCCATCCCAGCACAAATTCTTCAGTGAGCTCTGGCTACCCTGCTCACCGCTGGGAAAACAACACGAAGTTATTATAACCGAGGTATTCTTTAGGGCGGAGGTACTTCCCCAGTCGGACTGCTCAGTACCGTCGTGTCCTACCTCCTATAATACTTTTTATAGAAAAAATGTGCAGCGGAGTTGTCTCCAATGCTTACGCGCCTGTACCGGCTATCCTACAGTTCGGGTACAGTGCCTTTGCCTTGGAAAGAGGCGAATGTTCAGCCGATTCCCAAGAAGGGGGATCGCTCGGAGCCAGCCAACTATCGACCCATAGCCGTCACCTCAGTGCTGTGCAAAGTGTTTGAGCACATAATTAACAAACAGCTCATGCGGCACCTAGAGGATCACTCCTTAATTAATGACCGGCAATATGGCTTCAGACCGAAACGGTCAACGGGTGATCTTCTAGCATACGTTACCCATCTTTGGGGTGAGGCTATGGACAAGCACGGCGAGTCACTGGCAATTAGTCTTGACATCGCCAAAGCTTTCGATAGAGTCAGGCACAAATCGCTTCTTTCTAAGCTACCTGCCTTTGGTCTGCCTTCTAGGCTGTGCAACTGGGTTGCTAGCTTCCTGCAGGGGCGCCGTATTCGCGTCCTTTGTGACGGACGAGCTTCAGAGTTTCTGCAGGTTAATGCTGGCGTGCCCCAGGGGTCCGTCTTATCACCTACTCTCTTTCTTCTGCATATCAACGACATGCTGTCTACCGGCAATGTTCATTGTTATGCAGACGATAGCACTTTACATGGGAGTTATCATGGACATCCAGCGGCCAAGCAGTCAGATATCGCAGAGAAAAGGCAGCTTCTTGTCACTGAGCTTGACGGGGTCCTGAATCACATTTCTCAATGGGGCTCTGAGAACCTGGTTGAGTTCAATGCCAAGAAGACGCAGGCATGTGCGTTTACAGCAAAAGTATCTTCTTTCCTTCCCCTCCCCACTCTTCAGAGCACGCCACTGCCGCTGCAGGACAATCTCAATATCCTAGGTATGGATGTACGCTGCAACCTGAATAACAAAAACTACATCGAAAGCATCATCAAAACAGCCTCACGAAAACTCGGAGTCCTGAACAGAGTGAGACGATTTTTCACGCCGGAGCAGCGGTGTCTTCTATACAAGACACAAATTCGCTCCTGTGTGGAGTACTGCTCGCATCTCTGGGATGGTTCAGCAAAGTACTTACTAGATGCTCTCGACAGGTTGCAGCGACGTGCGATCCGCATCATTGGGAATCCCGAGATCACGAACACCCTAGAACCTTTACAGCTGCGTAGAGATGTTGCGTCCATGGCTGTATTTTACCGTCTGTACCATGGGGAGTGTTCTGATGAGCTCTTCCAATTAGTCCCACCCTCCCCTTTCCTACACAGGACAACGCGTGCAGGTCTTAGATGTCATCCGCACACGGTGCAAAACATCCGATCAAGAACCAAGCGGTTCGGAGACTCTTTCCTCTGTCGCACCATTAAGGCCTGGAATTCATTACCAGCTCACGTGTTTCCTTCTTCCTACAGTCCCGGGTCCTTTAAGCGGGGCGTGAAAAAGCATATGATAAGGCCGTCAAGCTGAGTGTCACCATTGTCACACGGTATGTGTAAGTAATGGTGACCCTCTTTTCTGGGATTTTGCCTTCAGCTTACCATCAGGCAAGGCGAAGTCCAATTGACGTGTCCTATATAAAAAAAAAAAAAAAAAAAAAAAAAAATTTTATATAGGACACGTCAATTAGACTTCGCCGCGGTAGCCTAGTGGTATAGGTAATGGACTGCTGAGACGAGGTCTCAAGTTCGATCCCAGGTTTTACCATGGCACACACCAATGAATTTTCGATGCTTTTCGAAATTATGTGTGTATTTATCGCAGCATTATAAGTGCCCGGTTAATGGCAATAGGCTCGCCACCTATTACATTGGGACCTAAACATAAACTGGCGAAATGTGGGTGCTAGCACCTCTGCCTACTCCTTTAGGGATATAGGCGTGAGTTTATGTTATGTAATTTAATACATCCTCTTGTCTTCTATGTCAGCGTCTATGATTTGGTAAAGCATAAAAATAGATATTAAAATGTCATAACATTACAAAAAATGTCTAATCTAAAAGTAATGTTGTAATGTTTGTGTACAGATAAATTCCCAAATCTGCAAAAATGCCCAAACAAACCATGTCTTATCGATTGTAAAATAAAATGTTAAAACACATAAAAATAATTCCAAAAACCTTGATAAATATGTCGTAGAAACATTTAATAATGAACCAAAAGAAGAAATCCACATGCCAAGCTACATGTCAACAATAGAGATATATAACTGACGAAGATTGGCCACCCCCAAGCACATGTAGGAGTGGTCTTGTACTTCCTCTTACTGGCGAGAAACAGATAAATACAGTTTGATACAGACACTATAATCTACTTAAAGAAACCTTGTTACTTCAACGACTGTCTTACATCAAAACAGCAAACATGGGACTACGTAGGTACGAGACCGAATCAGAAATTGCATGGTCTGCTACAATAGACTACAGCCATATACCAAGAGTACTTGTGCCACGATATTGGTGTGTGGTCGCTCATAATTTACGAGCAAGATGCTTAAACAGAACGGACGTTAGACAACCAAAAGTAGACTGTGCCAGACAGAGGCTGAGACGGAACTCCAATAAATACATATGTCGGCCAGTAGTGACCACTGGTAGATGTATGACAAGAATCCCTGTATGTGGTGCTCGATATACTGGTAGATGTGCGAAAGGTGCAGGCAGATATATGGGAAGATCATTAATGCGTGCTGGCCGGTATATGAGCAGATCCTCAATGGACTCTGGCAGATATTTTGGACGAGCTTTCAACAGAGGAGGTCGATATATAGGTAGAAACTCGATAGGTGCCAGCTCATATATTGGAAGAGTTTCGTACGATGCGAGCAGTTATTTGGGTAGATCATCCTTGAGTGCTGGCAGGTCTCTAGGAAGAGCGTCCTGGTATACCGGCAGCTTATTAGGAAGATCCTCTATGGCTACAGGAAGATTTTTGAGGAGGAGTTCTATGAGCGTAGGTTCTTATCTAAGCAGAGGCTCTAGGAGTTTATATGGAACCTTAAGGAGTTTATCAAACTGGACGAGAAGGACTCTCAGTAGAGCATCAAGTTTAAGCTGTCATGCCATGAGCCTTGCAAGTGAAGCATCGTATGTGTCCGCGCCCTATTACACAAGGAAGTTCAGTAGTGACGTTAGAAGTAGGGCTAGCAGGTTTAGTAACTCATCAACTATGAGGACCATAAGCAATTTTCTGGAAAATTCAAGGAGAATACCCCCACCATGCCGCGATGCCGATTGCAATTGCCAAGAATGTCCTTACGATTGTATGTATTAAAACTTTGTTTTGAAGCTTCGTGTTTCTTTTAGTCTTCTTTCCTAATATGGCCGGGTGCATGGGACCCCGCCAAGGTCTTCTGGATCTAATAGCCAGTCGGTATACCTGCATATTCACGGATGAGGTTCTGGTGCAGGTTTTTCTCTTGCGGTTGGAGAGTCTGGAAGCTAAATCATGGAGTGGTCAATGAGCGGATCCCGAACTCCAAGGTGCAGGCTTTAGATGCAGTATTAAGGCTGCCTTTCCATCAGATATGTTCTATGCCATGTTGCCATGGATGCATTTGATATCCATCAATCATATTCATTGGTACATAATATACCAGTGGTGGAAACGGATTCTATGTTTTTTTTATATAGAAAGACGCGTGCTAAGGAATCTTGTGTTGTGGAAGTGTACTGTGGATGCATGGTATGGATGCACAAGAATACATTCGAATTTTGAACATATGTGGGTAGTTATCATGCTGTACGATTAATTATTAATGTAAGCTTAAATTTTACATCCTCGTGCCATAGCTGTATAGCACATCTTTTGTTTTATCATATTGCTGTCCATCCCAAGGTTGCCTGGAAGAAATAGCATTCAGCGATAAGGCCGCCCATTGTACATTAAACTGTATATACATGCTACCTACTTGTCTCTGCTGTAAATGTATTGGTGTACAGTAAAGTATTATCTATCTTTCTATCACATCTCTAGTGGAAATGCAGCCTAATGTCGTGACGATGATGATGCAGTATAGCATGTTAACTGTTCATGGTTCAGTCATGGAGTTCTCGTAAATTCCGATTAACCTTTTGCTCAACAGAAAAACAACACTAAAACGTAAATATTCATAATCAACCACAAAAACATATAAAACACGAAATGATAGACTAAATAAATATTATTAGATTAAATAGTTTGACATTATACCGTACAGACACAGTATTTCTAACAAAATTCATTGTCTAACAAAATTCATTGCAAAAAAACTGCTTGAAATACGCGTTATCTGTGAGTTTAAATATTGTTCTTCGAACTGTCAATGTGTGCTGGCATGTATGTGAATATATCCTTGTAGTAGATCTTTTTTACGCCGCGTTATAGTGCCATTTACTGTGTCTATAGAGTTTATATATAGTCTATGATTAAATACTAAATTATGTCTTTTTTTCTTCTGCCGCACTTGTCTCCATCGTATGCAGTTTCTTGTTGATTGAAGTGAGAGCAATCTGTTGTATACGCAGTCTGTTCTCCAGCATCTTGATACTATTTTTCAAGTCTGTAACTTCTGCTTTCACACTTACATAGTCCATTATATCTGGTACTTCGTAAGCCATTCTGACTTTTCTCACTTCATCTAATTTTATAGCCAGACTGTCAGCTTGCACTTCAATTATATCCCTTTCTTTATCCAACTGTTTTGTTTGTATTTCTTTTTGTTTTATCGACTTCAAGATGTTAGTCAAGTACAAATTTTGTGCCATCATAGACTTTTTATGTATCGTCAAATTCAAATTTGCGTCTCCAGTCATCTTCTTCAACTCTGCTAACTGCTGGAGTTTCTGGTCTATTATCTTGCAACACTCAGAATTATCAATTGTCAGTTTCTCGAAATCCACCGGTCGCAAACTCTCGCTCAACTCTGTCTTCACCCTGATCTGACCTTTTAGCTTGCTGTATTGTGTGTTCATCGTGCTAGTTCTTAACCTTAGCTTGCCGATTTGGCTGTCGCATATTTTAACCCATTCCGTCATAAACCTGATCCATATTTCTGCTGGGATTCTCTGAGCTATTTTGTCCCAACCTTGGATTATGACCTCTTCTTGGAATTGTTTCTCGGCTCTTTCAATATCGTTTACTCTTAAACCCACTTCTTCTAGTTGGGCTTTTAGTAGACTTTGCTTTTTAGAAGCGTTTCGTCTCGAACGTTCCAAATTCTTCACTACGAGCTCCATTTCTGTGGACACTAATTCTGATCTCTCTAAAACGTTGATTCTAGGACCAGTTCCAAATACAACAGTGCCGCCAAGTTTGGCAGAAGATTCAATTCTTCGCGTAGATCCTTTTGATGGGCTCAGCAAAATTTTAGAAGGGGATAACCCTGAATCACCAAGCGCAAACTTTGATACCTGTGATTTCGTGTAACTTCCAATATTCAGAGATGAATTGCTATGCAACTTAGCTGCTAACTCCAACGCTTGACTAACACCTTGCATCAAAGATGGATCTAATCTCATTATAGCTCTTTCTAATATTTCATTCTCAATTATAAGAATCTTTAACTGATGTTTACTTTCATTTACAAGTTGTATAAGCTCTGCATCTGTTAGTTCGTACTCATTAAAACCGTGGCTCACAGATCTTGAATTTTGACTTATACTGCTTCTTTGTGTCGAATGTAATTGCGACATTGTGGTTGATTTTCATTAAATAAACGTAAATAATAAAATATAAGTATATTTGATAGTATAGAAAGTCACAAGTAATCCTGTCAGCGTTCTGTCAGATTCTGAATCATATGAGGCGTTGATATTTTCCTCATAGGTGAATGGTTGCATGGCAACTGTTGTTATGGCGTTATAAGGTGCTATTTAAAAGTCTATGTGGCCTATATAGAAGCTGTCTGGCCTTCGCGAAGTATTTTATTGTATGTGAACATGAATATAAAAGATGTTATGGGGTTGTATTCTTTTAGTTTATTGCTTTTAGCGTCTGGAGGTCGTTTTGTTTGAGAATTGACGACCTGTATGTTTGTTGTGAGGGTTTAAGGAAAGGGTCTTTTAGAATAAGTTTGTTACCATTCTGTTCAGTTGGCACGCTGCCATTTTTAGGGGTCCGCTCTTTTATAGTAAAGGTTGTAGCCCGAGGAGGCCCAAATCGAGAATGATGGCCCTGGGTCGGCCGGGGTGTGAGTGATATGCCTGTCAACCTCACATTCGGTAACCAACAACGACCCACAGGCGCCGTGCGTTTTAGTCGGTTCGAGTACGGCTCGAGGCATCCGTATTTCGCATATAAAAAAAATATTATTATGATACAAAAATTGAGTCAAGGTTCCTGAATGAGGTGGGAGCGCGAATGAAGTTTGAAATTGAACGATGCGAAGAAACTAGATAAATGAGCCAAAAGAAGCTTTTCTTTTCTGTATTTTGACACCTATCTGTATATGCTTTGTGGTTCCCGGCATAGTGGAATTTGGGCCACCCTATTTCTTCACATCGTCACCGTCGTACAAGGCGACTAAGGGATAGGGCTGTTACACATCAGACAGATATATACAGCCCAGACTCAGTTTCAGATGAATGGCTTTAGTCAACAATAGTGCTCAGAATACGGCAATAGACTCACTCCATATTACGTGGTACCGAATACAATTACTGGTAAAATGTGGGTGTTAATTCACCTCTGTCTAACCCTCCACAGTTTTTACATACATACATATAATCAGCCCCTAAAGGCGTGATTGTATGTATGTATGTAAAAACCATAGTTGTAGGTGTTAATACAATCTCTGCCTACCCTTTCGAGGATTTACAAGCGTGAATGTATGTATGTCATATTTTTGAACCCACTGGGTCCCCAGCCCAGCGAGCTAACCTATTGCTGTAAACTAGAACACATTCATGTACTATAATAGTCCTTGGCAGTATTTTACCGTCTGTACCATGGTGAATGTTCTGATGAGCTCTTCCAATAAGTCCCACCCTCCCCTTTCCTACACAGGACAACACGTGCAGCGCTTAGAAGTCACCCGCACATGGTGCAGAATATCCGATCAAGAACCAAGCGGTTCGGTGACTCTTTTCATTGTCGCACCATTAAGACCTGGAATTTATTACCAGCACACGTGTTTCCTTCTCTCTACAGCCCCGGGTCCTTTTAGCGGGGTGTGAAAAAATATATGATGAGGCCGTCAAGCTGAATGTCACCATTGTAACATGGTATATGTATGTAATGATAACCCTCTTTTTTGAGACTTTGCCTTCAGCTGACCATTAGGCGAGGCAAACTCTAATTGACGTGTCCTAGATGAGTATAAAAAAATAATATCAAATTATGTGTTTGTTCCAGCCATGAACGCAAGAAGATGTACTGGGAACAGCTGGAGCTGAGATGCAGGTCTCTGTATAGACCCTCGACGGGACAGGCCACACCTGCGGCCGGGAGACAAGTCCAGGTTAGAATTTGTGAAGCTTTTGAATTTTGCAACGGTCCAAATCATCATCATCATAGTCTTTGCATTATCCTCGGCTGCATTTAAGCTTGGAGTCCAGGGTCTGCTTACTTCTTCACCTGAAACGCCTTCACGGCCTCTGGGGCGTAGTGGTAGAACGTTAGAATTCTACGAAGGAGGCGCGGGTTTTATTCCCGTTCAGTGCAAATATTTGTATGCATGACTATGTATATTTGCATTGGTCTGGTTGATTCTATGTATGATGTGTATGTATTTAAAAAAAAAGAGTATCCAAGTATGTTTATCCGCATTCTAGATTCCATAACACAAGCTAGTAAAGCTACGCTTACCATGAGTCTAGATAGCGTTGTAAGGAATGCCGCCCTACAGAATATCACAGCCATAATAGCCTCGTGTTGTGTTCCCGGCGGTGAGTAGAGTAGCCAGAGCTCACTGGGGAGTATTTGTACTATCAGTGGGAAGACCAAAGGCTAACCTGCTTTGTCTTTTACACTGACGGCACAGAAGCTCTTGAACTTACAGTTGTACGTTGGCAGCGCGAGTGTGACTCCCTTGGTGTTGCACACGTCCATAGACCACGGTAACCACTTTCCGTCAAGTAGGCCGTGTGCTTATATGGCAACCAAGTGGTATATAAAAAAAACCACCCCAAGGGACAGAGTTCTTTCTTGTTATGATGGAAAATGTAGATAATATTCAAGAAAGACAAGTCCTTGAAAACCGGCTACATTAGCGTTTAATAGAGAAGTGATATTACAACAATAGGTAGGTACTTTGTATGAAGGGGCCGAGGCCAAGGGCGAAGATGGTAATACAAGTAGGTCATGCGTATCATGTCATGTTTCCGAAGGGTGGGCCCCCTGTTTTGTGTATTGAAAATGAAAATGAAAAAATATTTATTGATGCAAAATGTTACATAGGTACACAATTTCATAACACAACAAGTATAGTCATTTTGGGTAACTCTGACCAAGTTTCGTGTAATAAGTATGTTATGATCTAATGAGAAACATTCTGCAGAAAACCCACTTAACTTAACCTAGATCTATCTGTGGTTTCCTCACTAGGCAAGCCTGTATCGAGGAAACTTACTTATATTTACTGTACACAGTACTCGCTCAGTGCAAATATTTGAATGCTCGCGTATTAAGGGGTCTGTACGAAATTGAATTGAGGTGCGAACTTGTGCTACGTTAACAGCAATTTAGTTTGATTGCGTTACATTAGTTAAGTTTGATTTTAGGGTACTACCGTAGATACCTTAAACCTAGCGAAAAATATATTTAGTCCTAATTTTTACCCTCATACCACCGACCCCTATCTTTTGATAGCATTTTATATTTTTTAACCCCGGTCGATAGCTGATCAAGAAATAATGGCAAAACAACGTTTGCCGGGTCAGCTGGTAATTTTAAAAAATCACAATACCTATAGTCCGTTCACGAAGCCGTGCGAAAAAAGGTAAACAAACCATAAAAAAGGTTCTTTTAGGTGTCAGTTTTTTATCAATAATTGAACTACGAATTTAATAAATATTTTATCTATGTAAGAAGCTAGATAAAATTATGAACAAACCGGCATATTTTAGGTGATATTTTCTAATACAAGCTGAATATTAATTAATTCGTTTAATTAATATTCACCTTAACACATATCATATTTTTTAAGTAAAATTTTAATATTCAAAATTATTGACCTTATAAAAGACCTAAAAATGTTGTGAATATCAAACTTTGAATGCATTTGTAGTACTACTAAATAAAGGTGAACAGTAATACTAAGTAATGAAAGTACAATTAATAGTTTCTGTATTTAGCCGGGTTACACCCGCCATTTTTTACTCGTGTTCAACTTGTTGACGCGAGAGTTTCTTCCCGGATTGTTTTCGTTAATTCTTTATTATTCGTTGTTAAAGTTATTGTTTTTGTTAAGTTTTATAGTTGTGTTAAGTTTTTATATTCAGTTATTGTTAAGTTTCTTTTCTCTGAACGTTAATTTTGGTGGAAATGGGTGAACCTGGTCCGAGCGGTGCTTGTACGTTTACTTCACCGAAGAAAAAACGTTCCAAGCGTACTCCAATGCATTCTATGGATAAGGAGACAGTTATTAATGTGTTCAAACATGTAGAAGAGGCTTGGCCCAAAGATTCGTTTCCCTACAAAACTGATATTATGGACAAGACTGCAGAAATTATGGGAATATCACGAGCCTCTGTATACCGGTTTGTACAAGAAAAGAAGACAACAGGTCGTCTCGAATCTCCGCCACCACCAACATACAGGCAATCTTTGATTCATAGCGTAAAGTACATATGTTTTATTTTGAAAATGAACTGCCAATAATTGACAAGGTTTTGGAAGTAAATGCTGACGATATGTTGCCAAATTTTAAAAGGACTACATTAATACACTACAAAAGTTTGACAACCACTGTTTTCTTTGTTTACCATTTTTCTCACGGCTTCGTGAATAGACTATACGTTTATATTTTCCTTTTCTTTACGTCAGATGCGCAAGTCGAAACGTTTTCCAATATTTTTTTTTTTTTATATAGGACGCGTCAATTGGACTTCGCCTTGCCTGATGGTAAGCTGAAGGCAAAGTCCCAGAAAAGAGGGTCACCATTACTAACACATACCGTGTGACAATGGTGACACTCAGCTTGACGGCCTCATCATATGCTTTTTCACGCCCCGCTTAAAGGACCCGGGACTGTAGGAAAAAGGAAACACGTTAGTTGGTAATGAATTCCAGGCCTTAATGGCATTAAAAAATGGGCATAGTCAAATGTTCAGAATTACCCACGAAAGAGAAGAAGGAGTTGTTTAAGCAACTCGAGGAGCTGAAAACAGAACAGACGAATCTTCGAATTGCTAAAGTAACCGGTGGAGTTGCGTCTAAACTGTCTCAAATTCTTGTAGTGAGCAAAGCCATTGCCCGAGTCTACATTGTCTACCGCCAGAAGAAGGGCCAGGAAAGAGATAAGAAGGAAATCTCTATTCCCCCTCGAGTTTATGCTGTCAAAGCTTAAAATAAAATATTTAATTTTCAGAGCAACTGCAGTTGCTGCGCTCAGTGTCACCCGACTCAGCCAGCCTGGGACATCAGCCTGCAGCACCGGTTCTGGGCACCAGGTATATTGTAGTAATATCTCGATCCAGGTTTTCACCTTCCTAAGAGGCCTTCAATGGCGCTGGATCAGGCTGGACGTTAAGGATATGTTAGAGTTACTGGTAAACCGAGGTGGAATGTGGTTTTAGTCGGTGCCAGTCCGACTTAAGCGCCCTGCCGGCAGCAAGTTTTCACCTCGAACCCTGGTGTTTATTAATTTACCTCTGAATTTGGCCTATACGGCTTCTATAGGAGACACAAACGATTGACCCCTGATCACTGTAAGGGAGACAAGATAAGACCAATGAAGATAAAGAGTAGAAGTTTTTCTCTCGGTGCATCCTGGACAATGGAGACGGCAGGGTCTCTCTCCCGCAGAGGAGACGACGAGAAACTGATGTGGTTTTTTAGAAGTCTGCTTGAAGGCTTTCCACGTGGTTCTCTGAATAGCAGATGGCAAAGTTTTCTTTTACGTTCAACCCCCACAGATACCCCCACCACCGGAATCTGTGTGAGAGGTTATGTCGGACTCGAACCGACTCAAACGCACGACGCCTGTGAGTCGTTTTTTGTTGCCGAAGGTGAGGTTAACATATCCCTCGCACCCCGGCCGACCCAGGGCCATCTCTCTCCTCGGGTGTGGATATCACAGAGACCCCAACACGTACCCGGAAGCAGATGGCTCAATGGAGACCAGGTCTTGGAGTGACAGGTGTGATCGCCTGTCATCCTAACAGCTGTAAATAAAATGTTATTTATATGCGCAGCGCGCATTTTTTGGGTGTCTTTTGAGGGTAGATATAGAGGAGCGAGGGAATTGGAATTCCTCCACTTAGCAAATGTTTTTAAAAAGACCAAAAAAAAAGTCCGCTGAGTTTCTTGCCGGGGTATTCTCAGGTCGGGGCCGCGTTTCGAACCGGTGGTCCATTTGCTAAACTAGTCTCTCATATTTCTTTTTATATTGACATTTTGTAAGTGCCGATTTAATGATCTGTGCAGTATAAATGATTAATGCCTTTGACTTTACATACACACATATAATCACGCCTTTATCCCTGGAGGATTAGGCAGAGGTGAATTAACACCCACATTTCACCAATCATTGCATTCAGTCCCACGTAATAGGGGGTGAGCCTATTGCCGTCTTCCGGGCACTATTGTTGACTCGAGCAATGCATCTAAAGCTCAGTCTGGACTGTACATATCTGTCTGGTGTTAAACAGGCCTATCCCTTAGTCGACTTGTACGACACCGCATGGGAAGAGATGGGGTGGCTCAAATTCTACTCTGCCGGGAACCACGCGGGTTTTGACTTTGACTTTATCAAACCAGAACGTGCTCGCCCGGGTCTCATTTATTACGAGACTTGGGCTCAATATGCCAGGAACTATACTTATCGTGAACAGCGTGGCCAGTGTATTGTAGGAGAGCGTATTCCATGTTCCAATATTATTTTTTTCAGGAATATCACCTAATTGAATTACTTGTTCCAGGACGTATAGGTAACCTGTACTCTCCCAACCCAGGAACCGGTAGGAAGACTTCGGCGTGGAGCTGGTTCCCATGGCCAAGGAGCAACAGTCAGAAGTGAGTATATAGATGTATGGGGACTAGGAGTTTGATTTCCGTGCCCCGAAGAGCACGTGAAGCCGTTGGTCCCGGTTGCCATACCAACATCTATGGCACTCGTTACGGATAGTTGGAGCCCTAAGACTAACTCATAACTTATCCATCTCAATTTCTTCCAGTTCCAGATGCCGTATGGGAGGGGTCCCCCAATCCGGAGACAGCGCTTACGGGTTCTGTGAAACGGATCCTCCCCCTCAAAACCCTTCAGGCTATGACGCGCGGTACCCTCACACCTTCGAGCAGCCCTTCCAACGCGCTCAAGTGCATAGCCAGCAGAACTTCAACCAGCATAGAGAGTTCGCACAGCATCAGCAGAATTTCGCTCAGGTAAGAAACTGTTCTCCATCTAACAGTAAACATACAGGCTATTACAAAATGCCTGCTTGATGGCAATAAGCTCGCTCCGCATTACATGGGAGCAAAATCATCTCTTCCCATGCGGTGTCATACAAGGCAACTAAGGGATAGGGCTGTTTAACATCAGACAGATATATACAGCCCAGAATCAGCCTCAGATGCATGGCTTGAGTCAACAATAGTGCCCGGAATACGGCAATAGGCTCACACCTTATTACGTGGGACCGAACAATAATTACATACATACATACATAAAATCACGCCTGTCTCCCATAGGGGTAGGCAGAGATCACGGATCTCCATTTGCTACGATCCTGACACACTACTCTCGCTTCATTCACTCTCATTACATTCTTCATGCATGCTCGTCGGTTTAGAGTACTCCTGACCTGCCCCTTTTCTAAAACTTCCCCGATTTGGTATGTGCGCCTAGGTCTTCCCCTTCCGACGGTACCATCCACACTCGCCTCATACACCTGTTTTGTTAGTCTTTTTTCATTCATTCTCTCAACATGACCAAACCATCTCAACATTCCTCTCTCAATTCTCATCACTACATCTTCTATCACTCCACATCGTTCTCTTATCACGCTATTTCTCACTCTATCTTTCAAGGTCAAGCCACACATACTTCGCAACGCACGCATTTCTACTGCATTCACTCTACTCTGATGCTTTTTCTGCCACACCCAACTTTCACTACCATACATAAGAGTCGGCACCAATACTCCTCCATGTACAGCCAGTCGTGCCTTTTCGGACACTTTCCGGCTGCGCATAAAGTTGTGTAGTGCCCCATTCACTCTATTTCCAGCCATCACTCTCCTTTCAACATCTTCTTCATGCTTTCCATCTCTCGTAAACAATGTTCCCAAATATATGAACTCATTCACTTGTTCCACTTTTTCTCCATCTATACAAATCCTACACTCTGTCACGCATTCGTCTCTTTCAAAAACCATAACTTTTACCGAACAATAATTGACCCGCAAAAATCACGAAATATAGTGAGATATCACGTGTTTTTTTTTTAATTATGCGCGAAAGAAGTGAATACTCTGTATTTTTAAAATAACTTGTTACTAAAGAAGTACTCGTGATTTTGTATAGGAGGAGGGGAGGGGTAGTCTGAAACCTCACCAGCTATCACCATGGGGGACGGGGGGTTAAAAATTGCCAAAAAAGCATCATATTTTTAATGGAAAACGGCATACTAAGTTCTCCTTTCATTTTCAGGCTCAACCAAACTTCCAGCCAGCCAACTTCTCCCAAGAGCAGTTCGGTGAGGCGAGCGGAAGTTTCGACGCAGCCACCGGCGTGTGGGGCCCTCCACCTCCATACAGCCCTCAAGGAAGGAGTGGGAGCAGGTTGGTAGACCTCCAGCTTAACTTGCTTGTGTTAGGAGTGGGTTCACGTCGGTAGCGTGAATGGCCAGGATTCGACACCTGGATCACTCCATCGTAAGACTCTTTAAGCTACCGACGCTTAAATTCAAACAGGTCTTTATGATAATTGTCAATCATTGTCATACCATAGACACTGCAAAAATGCCATTAAATTTTAGACTATGATGTTGCTAAAGTCTAAAATTAAAACAGCATCTTGTTGATTAAATAAAAAATGTAATGAACTATACTTTATCTAAAATTAAATGGCGTCTTGTAGATTGATTTTATAAAAAATGTAATTTCTGCTGCGGTTTTTTTTTATACTACTTAGCAGACAAGCACACGGCCCACCTGATGGAAAGTGGTTACCGTGGCCTATGGACGGTTGTAACACTAGAGGAATCACAGTCGCGCTGCCAACCCTGTAAGTACAGAGTTACTGGACCGTCAGTAGAAGACAAAGCAGGACAAGCCTATAGTCTTCCACTGACAGCACAAATTCTCCAGATAGCTCTGGCTACCCTACTCACCGCTGGGAACACAACACGAAGTTATTATAGCCGCGGTATTCTGTAGGACGGCGGTTTTCCCAAGCGCCTACAATATTATGTGGTTTTTTCAAGAGCATCAGAAGATTTCTTCATGGTCGGCAGCGCGAGTGTAACGCCCCTGGTGTTGCATACGTCCTTAAACCACGGTAACCACTTCCCATCTGGTGGGCTGTGCGGTTGTCTGCCACCTTAGTGATATAAAAATGGATTTGACCATTATATCAATAAAGTCTTTTAAATTGTATATATTGCAGTGTCGGTAATTAGCACAATCAGTCTGGGGACTCTGTAGTCCCCACACCCGAGGAGGGGGCCAGATCGTGAGAGATGGCCCTGGGTCGGCCGGGGTGCGAGGGATATGCCTGTCAACCTCACCTTCGGCAACCAAAGCGACCCACAGGCGGCGTGCGTTTTAGTCGGTTCGAGTCCGACATAACCTCTCCCACCGGCTCCGGTGGGGAGGTATCCGTGGGGATTTTGCGCACGTAAAAAAAAATGCACAATCAGTGTACAAATAGAAAGTATTTTTAAACGGTCATCTTTTGATATAATACCTATTATGTGTTAGTACGCTGAGATAGGGAAGTAAATGGTGGCCAGTGTTGCCGTCACAAAAAAGGAAAGTTTGTAATTATTTATTTATTTATGAACAAGCAGCTACAAGCTGATGTGTTCACATTTAGTGATAAAATGTGTAGTTTCTCTATTGAAGCCTTAACTGTCCGTCACTTTTTTGAGCTGTGTTGCCCAGTCGTAGCCAGTTATCAAGTCTATTAACTAGGTTTTGATTAATATTTTATGTGTGAGTATTGCTAGTAGTCAAATATTTTCTTTCTTTCTTTTCTATCTTTCTAAAAAACAGTCATGCCAACATTTATTTATCTAAATAAATACAAAAATGATCGTAAAACGTATGTATTTTCTTTTTAGACATCATCTCCACCACCAAGACCCAGCAACCGCCACGTTACTGCACCATCATCACATCGACCGTCCTGACCACAACCAAACACACACCTGCCGAAACTCATACTTAATGCACCAACCAGACAACCACCCCCGCCACCCAGACGTCAACCGTCCCGAACTATCCAGAATCAACCCAGAACTAGCAGAATTAGCTCGGTTGAACCCTGAATTAGCTCGGTTGAACCCAGAATTGGCTCGGTTGAACCCGGAATTGGCTCGGTTGAACCCGGATTTGGCTCGGTTGAACCCGGAATTGGCTCGGTTGAACCCGGATTTGGCTCGGTTGAACCCGGAATTGGCTCGGTTGAATCCGGAATTGGCGTTAATGAGTCCAGAATTGGCTCATATGGGACAGATGGGTCAATTAGGTCACTATCCGCCTGAAGTGCTGCAAGAAATGTCTTCGCATCTACCGGATCCTAGGTTTAATACTTTGAGGGGACATTTGGTGCCCTATAGGTGTCAAAGGTTGGGTATGAGCGCGAGTAACTTGCATAGGGATTGCAGAATGCCAGATGATAACGTAGCCATTGAGTGCTTACATCAGAAGACAGGCAGTAAAGGTGAGATTTTTTGCAATATCTTACATACATACTATTTTTTTTTTATACCACTTAATTGGCAGACAAGCACACGGCCCACCTGATGGGAAGCGGTTACCGTGGCATATGGACGTATGCAACACCAGGGGTGTCACACTCGCGCTGCCGACCATGAAGAAAACTTCTGATGCCCCTCTTGAACAGACTGGACTGGATGCGGAAGGTGGAGGATCGGAGAAAATGGCGCACATTGGGAGAGGCCTATGTCCAGCACTATGCCCACTGCGTTGATTGATTGATATTGAATGAAATTATAAAGCATTTAGTATACTGACTATTGTAATCGCTTATGATAGGAAATCTTTTTGAATCACTTCAGGGGGGATTCAAACCCGCGATCTTTCCTTTACAGGGGGATGCTCTAACCAATGAGCCACCCAACCATACCTGAAATCAAACAAATCTTCCTATATATATCCGTCTTATCCTATCATCTACCGATACCCGTACGAACAATCGGTAGATGGCTCCCTAGAAAAATCGCGTGAATTGATTTAAAGTTTTTCCTACCCTTGATATTTTCATACGACGACGAACGTAATGTACGGACAAACCATTCTGGTTTTTGTTACACTACTAAGGCATTAGACCCAATGTATGTTTTTCTGGTTAAATAATTAAATACAAAAAAAAAAAATTGGGCAGTCCGACTGGGGAAGTACAATGTATTCTGTAGGGCGGAGGTACTTCCCCAGTCGGACTGCTCAATTGGGCGGAAATACCGCCGTGTCCTACCTCCTCAAATATCGTAAAATGTGGCGGAATACAGGATGATTAATGGAGTGAATGATTTGTACGCTGGAGACAGCGGAATATTATGTACAACCAACTTTGAAACAACTTTTATACAATATTCATACATATAAATGAATCTTATCTTATCTTAAATAAAAACGATAAAATAAGAATCCACGCAAATTTTACTGCTGTTATACCATTCTTAATTTAATAAGCTCAGTTAAATAATTTATTTTAACTACAGAAAAATACCTAATTATGCAGTTTTTATATCATATTATTGTTTAGTTTCAGATCAAAGTACAGATTCCTGTCAGAAACAGGGCAAGGAAAACCTTGGCTTCCAGAATGACAAACATTCACCTATAAGGTAAGTTATTTTTTTCACACATTCCATAATAATAAATGCGGGTGCTAACACCTCTGCCTACCCCTTCGGGGATATAGGCGTGAGTTTATGTTATGTTATGTTTACGATTTCCTAAGTGTTATAATATCACTGACACTGCTAAAATGTCGTTAAATTTTAGACTTTGTCTGTAAAAACTTAAAGTCCAAAATTAAATAAACAGATAACATACATACATATATTTACGCCTTTATCCCTGGAGGGTTAGGCACTAATCATTGTATTCGGTCCGGTAATAATAGGGGTCTATTGTCGTCTTCCGGGCACTATTGTTGACTCGAGGCATGCATCTGAAGCTGTGTCTGAGCTGTATATTATATCTGTCTGATGTTAAACAGGCCTATCCCTTAGTCACCTTGTACTACACCGCATGGGAAGAGATGGGGTGGTCCAAATTCTACTCTGCCAGGAACCACGCGGAAGGCATTTATTTCATTTTTTTTATAAGACACGTAAATTAGATTTCACCTGAAGCTGAAGGGTCACCATTACTTACATATACCATGTGACAATGGTGACACTCAGCTTGACAACCTCATCATGTGCTTTTTCACGCCCCGCTTAAAGGAACCAGGACTGTAGGGACATTTAGTCTACAAGATGACATTTAATTGAAATAAAAGCAATATTACTAATTCTATGGTCATGGCTGCTGAAAAGTGACCGAAAAGTCGGGCTAACTGTAATTTTTCGCACATAAAAAAGTATCTACTTGATCTCATCTTGGTCAGCTTTCACCTCGGAATCTGGGGTCCACTTTACCACTCTGACTAAAGATTTTGCTAAACTATCGATATTTTCTGTGAAGTGACTATCTCCACAACCTAAATTAGACTCAGCAAGTCCTACAAATAAATGAATCTTATCTTATCTTATCTCATCTCATCTTACCTATCTTATCTTACTTTATCGTATAGTATCTTATCTTATCTTATCTTATCTTATCTTATCTTATCTTATCTTATCGGCGATATCGAAGCATTGCAGCTAGACCAGTTGTTAGACTTTTTTGGGCTCCAACTACACGTAACAACTGCCATAGTTGTTGGTATGGCAACCGGGATTGCTTAACAAGCTCTCCGAGGCACTAGACAACCGTAAACAACAGCCGGTTTACACTCGAAATACTACACCTGCCTACTCTGCACTTACTATTTCTTGTCACCGGCGAAACTTATTTATATTTTTTTGTTTGATATGTATTTATAATTATAATTTTTGTTGATTATATAAATTAAATTTAATGTACACTCACACCCAAGATAAACCTGGTTTTATGGGTGCTTCTATGAGATGAACTAATAATATAAAAAAAAATGCAAATACTTATATTCATGTATATAAATGTACTGAGCGGGCATCGAACCAGCGCCTCCTGCGTAGCGGTCGCGTTCACTACCTCCACGCCACAGAGGCTGTCAAGTAATTCAGTATATTCAGTTTAATTTCATTCTTTCCAGGTCCTCAATGCAGGACTGTCGGCAACACGTTGCCAACCAAAACGCAGAATCCGAAGTGTATTTCGCTGACGTGTCTAGTTGCTGCAACGTCTCAGTCAAGGTAAGCACTTAGGCTACGGTTTTTTATCGGTATGTTACCTTCGGAATATGCCGTCGTCTCGTAGAGTCTACGAGACTCTTTAAGTTCTTCGCCTAGTGATGTAGTGATGTCGAGGAGCGGAATGTCATATTCTGTGGACAATAATCAATATTCTATTGACAGATCTTCCATATTTGGCGGCAGATCTACTATTTTGAGTGCCTACCAAAAATATATCTAATATATAAAATTCTCGTGTCGCGATGTTTGTAGTTAAACTCCTCCGAAACGGCTTGACCGATTCTCATGAAATTTTGTGAGCATATTGGGTAGGCTTAGAATTGGACAATACCTTTTTTCATCCTTAACTTATATTTTTAATTTTAATTTTTATGACGCAGCATTAGAAAATACATACAACCCTGAATTTTCCGCCTTCGCCGGTCGATAATCTATCAACTATGGCAAAACTAAGTTTGCCGGGTCAGCTAGTTTCCCATAAAATTCTCTGATTATAACCCAAAATCTCTATTTCAGGCCGACTGCTGCGTAAATGCGAACGTTTCAGCTTTAGTAGGCACCATAGAAAACCATCCAGAGTCCACCTCCGAATCAGACACGGGGTCATTCACGTTGACCCGCCAGCAGAGGCCACAACCCCAAGTGGGTTCAAAAAGACGACCCCGTCAAGAAAAACATGTGAAAAACCAAGAAAAACTGCGTCAAGTACTTAACTCTTCAGTTAGATTGACCGAACAACAGATAGAACAGTTGAATAACTCCATGAGAATGAATGAACGAATCGAGCGAGAACGAATGAGTGACCGAATGAACGATTCGAGGGATAGACTTAGTGATAGAGACAGGGATCGCATGAATGATATTAGAATCAGTGATCGGATGAATGAAACGCGATTGAGCGAAAGAATGAGTGATTCTAGAGACCGATTGAATGAGAGGTGTGACCGCATGGAACGTATGAATGATTCAAGGATTAGTGATCGAATGAATGAGACTCGATTGAGTGAGCGAATGAATGATTCACGTTCAGAAAGGATTAATGAAACTCGGCTGAGCGAACGGGAAAGAAAGAATGACACTCGCCTAAGTGAGCGCGATAGAATGAATGATACTCGTTTGAGTGAACGTGACAGAATGAATGACAGTCGTTTAGCTGAACGCGAACGTATAAATGACACTCGCCTAAGTGAGCGAATGAATGATTCAAGAAGCTGTGACATAAACGATCCACGCATAGAAAGAATGAATGATTCTAGAATCAGTGACCGAATGAACGATTCTAGAATCAGTGACCGTATGAACGATTCTAGAATCAGTGACCGAATGAACGAAACCCGTCTTAGTGAACGATTGAATGAATCTCGCATTGAACGAATAAATGACCCCAGAATTGAACGTATGAACGACTCTAAACTAAGCGACCGTAATGACCGTAGCGATCGCCACGATCCACGTATTGAACGAATGAGTGAACTAAACTCGAGCATACGATTGGAAGGCCAACGTTCACACATTTCGCCTTTACGTCTCAGAAGTCCTAAACCAAAAGAAAGACATTCAGAGCCGAAAGCGTTCACTCAAATATCGCCTTTGTCACCTAATACTGAAGAGTCATTATTGTCTGATGATGGAACTCCAGACCAAGTGTACTCGAATGATCCCGAACCTTCTAAATGTTTAGGACCTGACTCTCAATACGAGCCCGTGAGGGAGTCAAAGGAAGAAATCTTAAAAGGTAATATCAACCATATACACTGCTATAGTGACACTAATACGATGGATTCTGGGTGGCAAAGTGGTTCGGAAAAACAGGTTACTGATTAAATACAATAATTTACTAGTGTTTTTTGGGGGAATACCCGTACGTGGAGTGAGATGGGTGATTTAATTTTACAGTAATTTTGTTAACATCAACTATCTGGCTTTTTATTTTGTATTTTCTAGGAAATTTTTGATCCTAGTTTTATCTGACTGTCGAGGCTTTGTTTAGGACCTTTGTTATGTTATACACATAATTAATATAATTCTTCCCTGGAACTAACATGTAGTTAGTTCTGGTTTACAGAATATGGGTTGAATTAGTCCCAAATATTTACCCGTAAGGGGTTCTTTTTTTCAATTGGGATATTTTAAAGGACAGGTTATGGAGAAAAGGAATTTAGAAATCATCATTTGTACAATAATTACGTAAAATATTTAAAATTTTAATACGTATTCGTATAGTGTGGTCCTAAATAAAAAAATACTTATTGAGATTTAAAAAATAACGAAATTTTTAGCATTATTCTTAAAATACAGGTAATACTGTCTTTTGTGCGTATGTGATGTGTTCTATAAACTGTGCTAAAATCTATGAAATTTACTGTACATTATAGGTGTAATACAACTATAATTAATAGGATATTTCCACATTTTTACACTATTGTCGTGTGTGTGGATTATGTTGTTAGGACCTATGTAGACGAGAGACACTTTGTGACCTAATGAAGGACTATTCGGGTGAATATACGCACAAACAGCTTAAGACTATGAAAAACTAAATAGCATATTCTGATATAGCTTACTTTGTCCAAATAATGTCATCCGCTGCCTGTTTTCATGTCAATAATATGGTTCAAATTTCGTGCAAAGAATAATTTCTGATGTGCAGGCGTCCTCTTGCATTTCATGTAATGAGACATCAAACGGCCTAAGTCGCTAAAATTGTATGAAAGCATAAAAAAAAAATATAAATCTTTTGAAACAAACATTCAACTCTATTATTCATTGTGAGTGAATGAAATGAACGTAATATAATATGCTCACTCAATTTAGTATTGTAAAGAACTTTGAAATACCACTGAGGTTAGGTCTTTCATCTACTCTGGTCAATGATTTCCATATACTAAACAAGCTATTTAGAACAAAATATTGTGTCACGAGTGGGTGAAGTCGAATTGTCATACTATTCAGGGACTCAATAACTGAGTTGATCAATTTTGACACCAATGTGTACAGGCATAGCGTGCATTTTTGTACTTCGCGACAGAATTTTTCTGTACAGCTAGTCTTGTATATAGAAATAATTGACTCTGTCCGTTATTATAACGAGTATAGTTCTAAACCCTAGTTGCGTAGACCCACGTAATTAGTACGTTTAGATACATAAAAATATAATAAAACTAGTTTTGATCCCTTCTTGGTGGAGTACACAAATATAGCAGTACATTGCCAGTGTATATTAAAATAAACTTATCGTTCAATGACCTTGCGTTCTCGTTCAAAAGATAATAAACAATTAAAATGTTTAAATTGCTTATTCACTCTTTCATTCATTATCATTCGGTCGTATTCATTTAAAAATCAATTCACTTAAGTATAATTACGTTCGAAAATCTTTAATATTTACGTAAAAATATTATTGTAATTAATATTTTTATTGATAATGATTATTTTTGTTATTGTTGTGATTTTTATCGTAATGCCCTCTTAATTAATCTAGATTATTATTTGTAACAAGTATTTCAACTTACAGTTTACAATTGAATAAAACAAAGCTGTTTATAAGTTAAAATATGAACAAAATATTTTAGTCAGTTTTAATAAATATGACAAGATATCCCAATGTGTAGCTATTATCCAAAATACTATAAATTTGATATCCGAATGTTAAATAAATACTATTTGACAGTGCTATCAGACAGTATTGCAAGACTGTGCTATCAGACAGTATTGCCAGACTGTGCTATCAGACAGTGCTATCAGACAGTACTATCAGACAGTACTATCAGACAGCGCTTTCAGACAGTCCTATTAGACCATAATATCAGACAGTATTATCAGACAGCACTATCCAGATAGTACTATCAGATAGTACTGTCTCATATTACTATCACAAAATCACAAGATGTGCTTAGAAATTCTGTTATTTTTTCATGAATAGCGTTATCTTTCTATCTCGTACATCAGATGAAGCTTATCAAAGCTCTATAACTAAGACCTGCATGCGTGCTTGCCAATATAATGACTCGATATTTTCTATATACGTAATGTGAGTATTTAGTGGATGTGCCAAGTAGTTTGTGTGATGATTTTAGATATTTATTGTATGTTGAAGTGATACTGATATTTATTTAAATATCATATTTTATAATCACAATATGTGTTATATATGATATGATATGATATGATAGTTAATCTTGCCTTGTTTTAGTTTATTATACACTTAAAACGAAATTATTCATCATATCATGTACTTGTATTCTTTAAATATGTTTTTCTTATACTGTTGTTATTATCATTATCTTCATCATCATCATCATCATTTGTATTATTTTGTGAAGGTTGGATTAGAAGGTTTTTGAAGGGTTTTCTTATACATAAATGATTATTGTTTGTCACTGAAGTTTTTACCTGATTAGGATAATCTAAATACCACATATAACTATCGTTCAATATTTATTCAATCGTTCATTCTTTTTATCATTCATTCATTACCATACCTTCATTCCTTTGATTTCATTCGTTCACACGTGATTTGAGCAACCAAGTGAGAATTGTTTAACACGTTATGAACTCATTACAATTTAAAATAAAATTATTTGTTAAAACTAGTAGTCACTTCAACGTATGAATAGTTTTTTTAATAATAAAATCGACCAAACTTAGATTCCTATGATCTGGTATTGTAGATTCTACTGTTAAGAGGTACTTGAAGTATGGTTTAGAATATCCATTATTTTCTTTATTAATTTTGTTTTCAATTCGTCCGTCCATCCATCCAAACCCTCTAGAGAAGTGGAAATACGTTTGTGGAATAGAATAATCTTAATAGACTTAAACGTCAAAATATTTCATATATACATACATACATAAACTCACGCCTATATCCCCGAAGGGGTAGGCAGAGGTGCTAGCACCCACATTTCGCCAGTTTATGTTTAGGTCCCAATGTAATAGGAGGTGAGCCTATTGCCATGAACCGGGCACTTATAAACCTGCGATAAATCACACATAACTTCGAAAAGCTTCGAAAAGTCATTGGTAAATGCCATGGTAAAACCTGGGATCGAACCCGAGACCTCTTCTCAGTAGTCCATTACCCATACCACTAGGCTATCGCGGTTATTCATTATTCTAGTCTACAGTACGTCGGCCAACGTATTGCCACTTGTCTTGGGGGCTGTTATTCAATGATATTGTAGCTAGTAGTTGCTAGAAGCAATGGCATAATGGCAATCAAATCGGAGATTGCGTTTTAGTCCCACCCTCCCCTTTCCTACACAGGACAACACGTACTGGGCTTAGATGTCACTCGCAAACGGTGCAGAATATCCGCTCAAGAACCAAGTGGTTCGGTGACTCTTTCCTTTGTTGAACCATTAAGGCCTGGAATTAATTACCAGCTCACGTGATTCCTTCTTCCTAAAGTCCCGGGTCCTTGAAGCGGGACGTGAAAAAGCATATAATGAGGCCGTCAAGCTGAGTGTCACCATTGTCAAATGGTATATGTAAGTAATAGTGACCCTCTTTTCTGAGACATTGCCTTCAGCTTAATATCAGGCAAGGTGAAGTTTAATTGACGTGTGCCCTGAGTGTTCCAACTAACACAAGCGTTTAAATCCATCAAGGATACTTCTAAAATACTAAATTACAATACTAATAGCATTAATTAGAAATATTGCCATTATATAAATTTATAGCGCTATTTAAAAATATAAATTTTTCGTATCATTCATTCACTAACCGGTCAAATCATTCGTTCATATAAAACGAGTACCTCATATACCGCATACCTAATATCTAGATGGCCACAATTTATTTTAATAATATCGTGAAGAACTATAAAAAGTATTATTTTATAAAACAAATGTTGCCATAAAAACATTGTTTTTATTCTTCCATGAAAAGCAATAAGTTTTTGTAAATAATTTTAAATATAATAAGCGTATAATGTAATTTTTTGTCTATTATTATAAAAATAAGATGCAGTAATACTTGTTAAATTTGCCCATATTTTAAAACGTTATCTGGACTTATCTTACACACGATTGTGTATTTTCTTCCGTTTAATCAATACATCATACTTCGTGTTGTGTTCTCGGCGGTGAGTAGGGTAGCCAGAGCTCACTGGAGAGTTTTTGTGCTGTCAGTGGAAAGACCAAAAGCTTGCCCTGCTTCGTCTTTTACACTGACGGCACAGAAACTCTCTGTACTTACAGGGTTGGCAGCGCGAGCGTGACTCCCTTGGTTTTGCACACGTCCAGAGGCCTCGGTAACCACTTTCCATCATGTCGTGCTTGCCTGCCACCTAAGTAGTTTAAAAAAAAACACCAGTTTCCATTCCATTCCGGTTTATTCGATTCGGTACACCGATTAAAACCTCTGTGGGTATACATATTTGCATTGGTCTGGTCGTACCTCGGAGAACACCTTAAGCTTTCGGTCCTGTTTGCCATACGAACGTCTATGGCAGTCGTTACGGGTAGATAGAGCCTACAAAAGTACAACTACTGGTCAAGCTGCAATACTTTGAGAAACTTCGAGTTTCAAAAATAAATCAATTTTAGATGGTTAACAAATATTTCTGCATCCTATTGAGTAGTTGTTAGATTTGTCTGTAATGCCTATATGGAATTGTTTTACTGTGTATACAGGGTGTAAATTATATTGACGTTAATAACAAATCGTTTTTTAATCATCTACATTTTGTTCATGGGGTTATTATTAAAAAAAAATAGTATTATATATATTTAATTTGTACCATGGTATACTCCAACATTTTTACAGTAGCAACACTCTGTATACAATAATCGTTTGTACTATTGAATATTGTGTATATTTTTCATATTGTTAAGCTTATTTTTAATAATTTTAGTTTTACTTTACCTTTTCAAAAATCCACATTTTATATAAAAATTTCATTCTATGTAAGTCCAACGAATTTGATATTGGTAGAATATTTGACATTGGCATTTTCTTGCCATATAAAAAAATTAGAAATATACTAACATTAATTTACATGTTTAGTATTAGTTGTTTGTTAATAAGTTATTATTGTTTTATGAATAGACACGTGTCTACAGTAAATATATTTATATCACGATCCTGTCGCTATATTTATATTGAATAATTTAAATATAAGATTGATTTTGTGCCAATATTATTGGATTACGGTATAGGATTGCGATATTTATTAGCAATATATATGAATTGTCTATTCGTAGTTCGTACCCTGTGAGTTCTTAGAAATTCTATAAAATTCTCAGCTATTCTTTATTTTCTCAATTGCAACTTAAAAAAATGTTTCTCGTATCCATTTTGAAAACAAACAAACAACTAATATCAATAAATATTTATTATGTTATCACAGTTTCCTAATGTCGTCGTGGTTTCTATTTTACAAATAAATATTATTAATAATAATAATTGAATTGAAACTACAATGTGTATCAATAAATGTGATGTTTATTTACTATTAATGTTTAAGATTATTTTTCATTGTACCTACTTTGTTAGATCGATATTATTAATAATGGTTCTATTAAAAGACTGAAATCTTATTTTTGAGTTTTACTTTATTAATTTGTACTGGTCCCATGGGTGAATATTTTGGTGGGAATCTAATTACTTAGTCATACTTTCTCAATAAATAAAATTTTTATTTTTATTTTTATTTTATTTATTTACTTTCTCAATATTCATGCATAAAGAAAACAAAAGTACGATAATAAACATAAAACTAGGGGGCGAGTAGGAACTACAAATATGGCGAGTGGGCGCAGGGTACCAATTTTAGAGGACCAGTGGGATCGTCGCCTTTTTGGGACTTATGATTAATATAGATATAAAATCTTATTTTTGAGTTTTATTTTATTAATTTGTACTGGTCCCATGAGTAAATGTTTTGGTGGGACTCTAATATTTTGTCATACTTTCTCAGTATTCATAAAAAAAGAAAACAAAAGAAAGATAATAAACATAAAACTAGGGGGCGAGTAGGAGTACAAATATGGCGAGTGGGCGTAGGGTATCAATTTTAGGGCACCAGTGGGATCGTCGCCATTGGGACTTATTGATATAGATATATTAATATGAAATAAAACAATACAATTAGTAAGTTTTTTAATATTTTATTATTACTTATTTAGTTTCCTATACTTACAGTTAGGCATAGGACCCCCCTTACAAATTAAATGATTCATAGAAAATATATATTTTGTAAATATTTACTTGTTTAACAAGATTGTGAATGACAGAAAGATACCTTGCACCATTATGATCGATTTTCAAAATGATTATGATCCCAACACCTATTCCAAATATAGTTTCACCATTGTCAAAGAATTATGAGTCATACTATCCCTTTTTTTCATGATTAATCAAAAAGAAACATCAATAGTATAATGAGTAAAATAACAATAGTGAAACAAGTTATTTGGAAATTCGAATATCCCAAAAACTAACGACAAACATCTGTAAAAGGGGTCCTATCAAAGCTAAATTAAAAGTAATCACATAACGTGAAAGTAAGTATTGCAAGCACCAAAAAATAAAAACTATTTAGTAAAAAAATAACAATATGGCCAATATTTAGTTTTATAGATAGGTATAATTTTTTTAAATTAATTATTTAATTCTCAAAGGACATTCCTGATAGTCTTTCTCTTACGCTGTAGTGATACCTCTCGTTTTTACCAAGAAACAAGCTGTGAATTAGTTTGATACAAAACATGTAGAAGACTTGTTAAAACAATTATTTGTTTCATACATGTATTGAGACTGTCTCGGACACTTTAGTCAACAAGTTGTATATAAATTTAAAATACATTTGTCTTCACACTTAAGTCTGTGACATGTTGCAACTTGTCAAATACATGTTTTAAGCTTTGGTGAAAATAAACGGATATAGGTTATTTCTTTTTTTTGTGACAGCGTCACGTTTAACCGTGTAGGTGAAAAAATAATAGACTGAATTACTCATAAAGAAAAATAGAATGTGACGACATACAGATAGAAGTTGGTAAGCAATGATATTTACATTAATACCTATATAGAAATACATACACATGTGATTTTTTTTTATATCTGAAATCTAGCCTAGAGTGATGTTTCTAAGCAAGTTTAGTCCATTGTGTACCACATCATCACAGTAATAGGAGAGACGGTGGTCGAATAGGGGCCTAGTAATAATTCAAAACTAGAAAAATAGAAATTTATATTTCTTTTCACCTATACCATTGATCATTTTACAATTAATTTTGTTTATTAATTGAGTTAAATTCAAATTATTTCGATGTTATTAAAATTCAAGAGCTAGTCAGTAGATTATATTTTGCAGACTGTGGTAACCCTAAAAGAAATGTGACCTTGAAAAACAAAGTTTTAATGTTGCCAGTAGGCTTATGTATAGTTTATTAAATTGAAGAACACTATTATATATTATATTCACAATTAATTCATTATTGATCTGAGTTATTATTGAACAGTTATCATAAGACTAGTGGACTTAAATGCGTTAGCATTATTATAATAGTTAAATGCACACTACTTAAAAGACCTTACTCCAAAATAAAACTTGCCATAACTAAAAAAATCGAGCGGTTTGGTAAATTACTAGATTGGATAGCAAATTCTTCGGCATAATTTAAGTTACTAATCACAAACTAAGTATACGAGCATGTTGGTTTGATGGTAAACTGTCCGTCTAAGGCATTCTTAGGCATCATTACAGAAAAGGCCTAAGGCCGAAGGCGTAAAGTATAACAGAAGTAAATGCGAGTCTGCCTATTGTCTTATGGCTTACGAAGACGATTTTTTTGCTTTGATTATAATTTACACTTTTTTATACCACTTAGGTGGGCAGACAAGCACACGGCTCACCTGACAGATAGTGGTTACCGTGCCCTAAGTAAGTGTACAACACTAGAAGAGTCACACTCATGCTGTCAACCCTGTAAGAACAATAAGTTTCTATACCGTCTGTGCAGAAGACAAAGCAGGACAAACCAGAGAGTTTTGGCTGGCCGTGAGTAGGGTCGCTAAAGCTCACTGGAGAGTTTTTGTGCTTTGTCACTGAGACTACGAACACGAGGTTATTATGGCCGCGGTATTCCGTAGGGCGGAGGTACTTCCTCAGTTGGACAGCTAAACCTTTCCGTACTATGTGGTTTGCTTTATTCTTAATTGTGTTTTTTTTTCTCAATATGTGTCTTTTGGAAGTAAATGTGCATTTAACATTATATTGGTATTAATACCTAAACTAAATTAATTACGTCATTACATTACCGTTACATAAATCACTTTATTTTATATCTAAATTGTGAAAATAACTATCAAAATGGTGTAACATTGTAAACTTTAAAAATGTCTATTATTTGGCTACAGGTTAAAAAAATTTGAGCAATGATTTTAAAAATCTAAAAAAAAAACTGCGGATGTTTTATGGAGGTCTACAGATTTCAATTGCATTAATTACACTTTTATAAATTTGTTTCAATATTTTAAAGTAAGTATTTAGAATTAAAGTTATCGGGATCCGTGATCATGGTCCTTGCAACAGCTCCGAAATATCGGAAACTCAAAACAATACAACATGCTAAATATCCCGATAACTTTAATACTAATATGAGTTTAAATACTTACACATATTTTTATTTCTTTCTGTCCATAATACATTTGAAAATATGTTCGTACACAATGCCGAGACAATGATAATAATATAATGACAGGGGAACATACTACAAAACGTTAAAAAAATAATTTGTTATTCTATTAAACATTTTGACAAAACATTCCCGCTATTTCTACAATTGTCATTTTATGGACAGATAAAAAAAAACTTTTAATATCGATGTTTTAGTAACAATGTTGCCAATATAATTTTAATCGATTTATTTGAAGAGTAATAACAAACTCGCTATAACTAATAAGCAGCTGGCCACTGCCATGTTGGACTTGCCAGGTACCGAACCTTGAGGCTCCACTAGCACAAGTTTGTTGTTTGAAGTATGTTCTGCGACCGTAGCCGCTGTACCGTCCATGTCTCCGAGACGCTGGTTTGCCACTCTTAGATTCCGGAGGATAGCCAATACATCTTCTGTGAAATAAAAAGCAATTTCTATAAATTACCCCAGAAACCTAGGTACTCAAATACACACACAAAAATGCACGCAGCTGAAGGTTTCACAAATCACAAAACATGTTGCTGTCTGCAAATCTTGCAAACGAAACACCTTTTTTGTTAAGCTTGAAGTGTTCTAAGTGTTGCTTGATGGATAAATGTTAAATTGTTTTCTTTTATTTGTCAATAAAACTTATCTTATCTTATCTTATCTTATCTTATCTTTATGAGCTTCAACTATAGGTACCTATACCTATGATAGGATTGCATGCCTAAACAATGACGCACTCCACTACAATCATCTGTGTAAAAACGTCTATTGTTTCAAGAACTATGACATGTATACAAACCTTGAGGTCGATTAGTCGTGTGATAAATCTGAGCACGCTTTGTGCTGACTAGTGGCTGACATATTATTATTTAGAACAAAACGTCCGCTCACTCGCGCTTTCTGTCACATTATGACTAATTGACCAACAAATCCGAAAACAATCGTCAATATGCATGTCGTCATTTAGACTTATGGAAGCTACACACCTTACGGTATAGGTACTTGCGCGCAAATGTAGACTTGCACCAATTTCAAATAAAGTGCACTCGTGTGCAAGTCTAGACTTGCGCAAGTATATGTGTGTAGCTACCATTAGACAAGCTAATAATACCCACTGAAATATTTCCTGTTTGAAAATAAAATTGTCATAATGAATAAAAATATCATTCGTTTATCCCTCAGAGCTCGGTCACAATAAAAATGGATGGGTCGACAGTCGACAGGTAAGCGATGGCTGTCATTATGAACACATCTATCATTCCGGCTTGCTGAAAGCCGAAGCCGTAAAGGGCTTAGAATGATAAAACTCTTTTTAAAACCGGTGTATTATAGATCAAATATGTTAATCATGCCTTTTGTAGATGGTGTAGGCAGATGTGTGTAAACATCTGCATTCGACCGATTTTATTTCTATGGCGTTTGAAATGATAAAACTTATATTGTATTATAAGTGAAGGTAACCTAGAATTCTAGACATTAATGATATCAACGCGGGCGGAGTTCAAGTATTACGTAAGCACTAAAGGGAAGAAGGGGGTTCTTGTATTGCTTATTTTTAATGACGGGGGGGAGGGGGGGGGGGGGGGGCTAGATTATGATTACGTAAGCAGTAGTTATTTACTTTTTCACACACAATATAGCATGCTTTACTGGATAATGGACATTGTGATTTATAATTTTATTGAGATTTTTTGTGTGTGACGATATTATTTGACATTAAATTATGTACTATTTTTTTTATATCCTATGCTGATTTGAGACTATTGTAATGATTTTTATTTAATTTTAATATTGTCCTAGTATTGCTTGCCTAATTTGGTGGAACTTGTATTTCGTTTACATCATTATTACAGCTTAGATGTATAATTAATATGTTACATGTTCAGCAATAAAATTATTTGATTTGAATACATTACCCGTTAGAAAACAATCTTGAAAAGAAGAATGCATATAGGTACCAATGTTTACGTAAAGCATGGGTGGGGTAAGAGATTGCTTACTTTAGGTTAAATAATTGTAATACATCTGCTTACGTGATATTTGAACGGCCCTTAACCTTGTTTATAATATTAGTACGATAGGATAGTAAGTCCGCCGCGTGGTCCCCGGCAGAGTAGAATTTGGGCCACCCCATCACTTCCCATGCGATGTCGTACAAGGCGACTAAGTGATAGGGCTTTTTAACACCAGACAGATATATACAGTCCAGACTCAGCTTTAGATGCATTGCTTGAGTCAACAATAGTGCCCGGAAGACGGCAATAGGCTCTCCCCCTATTACGTGGGACTGAATTCAATGATTGGTGAAATGTGGGTGTAATTTCACCTCTGCCTAACCCTCCGGGGATAAAGGCGTGATTATATGTATTTATGTACGCCAGTAGGCTATTTTACTGGATATTTTTTTCCAGCAAAAGCTAAGATATTAAGCGGTGTTGGGAAGAATCCCACGACATTGTCAAATAGCCTATTGGTTGTGCATGTCAGGTGGCAGTCACTTCACAGCAAATATCGAAGCGCATCTTAGTGAGACTAGAAAGCCAGACACATGGAAAAAGGCAGAGAGAATGAGGATAGTAAGCAGAGGTAAGAGGATAGATAGGCATGTTTTAGTATTCAGCGCCTATTTCCATCCATCCAGCTCCGGTTATAACAGTAGTTCAAAGCTCAAAGTACAACAGTTCCACTTCTAACCTGCCTCTTTGTCTCCATTCTCATAGTCCACCTTGATGAAGGTGGTGAGAGAGACCTCGTACACCTTGTTGGATTCACTGGACGCGATCGAGCGACGCCTGCGGCCGTACGCGAACTGTCCGTTGCTGCATTGTACCTGACATTAATAATAAGGGTATCATCAGAAAGAAACAATCTATCAATTAATTAAATAATCATGCAATTAATCAATAAGTCAAGCAGTCAATCAGTCAATCAGTCAATCATCTAATCAGCTAATCAGTCAGTCAGCCAATCAGACAATTAGCCAATCAGTCATCAGCCAATCAGTCAATCAGTTAGTTAGCCAATCAATCAATCAATACATGTCAATCAATCAATAAAAAGGATATTGTAACAGCCTAAATTACTAATATACTATATTACCTGTAAACCCTCCAGTTACGCTAAAGTGCTTAAGTCAGGAATGGGTTCACGACAGTAGTGTATGTAATGACCAAGATTCGAACCCAGGATCTAAACGAAAGAACCAACACTAAACATATCTGCATGTTGCATATCTTATAAGCAATTCTATTGTATGCCTTGAGGCGGAGAATGGAGAAACCACAATTTATCACAGCACCACTATGTACCCATTTTCACAATAACATGATTTGATTTGATTTGATTTGATTTGATAAACTAGAAACCGAATTTTGACCCATTCCTGATCGAACATGTTTGGGCCAAGCCAATCTCACCTGCACGCCGGTACACCTACTGAAAGACGGATGGAGCATCTGGCCATTCCACTTGGGGCTAGAAGGTTACACGGCAGTCGCTCCCGTAAAAGAGAAGTAGCAGGAGAGTGGATCTTAGGCTTACCACAAGCTGTAGAAGTAACCGCTACTAAATGATAATGATGACAACAGAATGTAACTTACCCCGGTGCACTTGTCCAGGCACACGGTGACGGTCCCCTTGAACTGCACGTAGGTGGTGTCCGGGAACTTGAAAGCCTTAAACTTGGCTGTCAGGGTGTCTCCGTCAGTGGTCACGAAATTGTCGAACAGGTAGGGGTCTACTGAGCACCTGGAGTAAGATAATTTCAGCTGATTATTGGTTTGAATACGTTGTCTAGAGGGTCTTAGACATACCCAGCACGCTTAGGGGAAGTAGAAGACCACTGGCCACTTGGTGGAACAACATCAAAAAAATTACCTTGAAAAATGGTGGTAATTGTATTAGATTTTTTTACTTGAAAAATCGCTGGAGCTGTTGGGATAGGTTATGTCGGACTTGAACCGACTAAAACGCACGCCGCCTGTGGGTCGTTTTTGGTTACTGAAGGTGAGGTTGACAGGCATATCCCTCGCACCCCAACTGACCCAGGAACATCTCTCTCGATCTGGCCTTCCTCAGGTGTAGGAATCACAGAGTTCCCAAATCGTCTCCGAAAACGGCTGAGCACGCTCTGCTTCTGCCAGGGTGACAGGCGGCTCCACCCGTCACCCCCAGAATCATATTAGGATAATATTTTGTCATGAGGCAATTTATATACGAAATTAGCACAGTGGTCTGTGTCGTTGTGATTCTGCTCATATGAGTGACCATTTTAAGAATCACATAGGAATCTATTGAGAGCTCACTGGAGAGTTTTTGTGCTGTCAGTGGGAAGACCAAAAGCTTGTCCTGCTTTATCTTTTACATTCACGGCACAGAAACTCTCTGTGCTTACAGAGATCTGGGTTAGCAGCGTGAGTGTAACTTCCTTGGTTTTGCACACGTCCATAGGCCACTGTAACCACTTTTCATCAGGTGGGTCGTGTGCTTGTCTGCCACCTAAGTGACAATAAAAAGAAGGATCTACTGGGAATTTATAAAGATACTAGTTTTAGTAGAATCTCTCATTGTGGCGTTTTTAGACCACCAGGTCAACCTTATATAGTACCCAGACTCCCTAGAACAGAATTCTCTGGCGCAGATATACAGGATGACCCGACACCAGATAAACTGGAAAAAGGGTTGAACAAAGAAGCGGATCATTAGTTTTATTGATGTCATTCTTGGCTTCAACCAAACATTGAAGCACTCAATTTCTCTTAGAAATAATACGTACATACGCCTTTATCCCCAGAGGGTTAGGCAGAGGTGAATTAACATCCACATTTCACCATTCATTGCATTCGGTCCCACGCAATAGGGGGTGAACCTAATACCGTGTTCTGGGCACTATTGTTGACTCAAGCCATGCATCTGAGCCTGTGCGTGGGTTGTATATATCTCCCTGATCTTAAAAACAGCCGTATCCCTTAGTCGCCTTGTGTGTCGTACACCGCATGGGAAGTGAGGGGGTGGTCCAAATTCTACTTTGCCGGGTAAATAATATGATGATGATGATAGGTAGCCTAGTGGTATTGGTATTGGACTGCTGAGACGAGGTCTCGGGTTCGATTCCAGGTTTTACCATAGCTAACACCAATGACTTTTCGATGCTTTTCGAAGTTATATCTGTATTTATCGCATTTTTATAAGTGCCCGGTGAATGGCAATAGGCTCGCCACCTATTACATTGGGACTTAAACATAAACTGGCGAAATGTAGGTGCTAGCACCTCTGCCTACCGCTTCGAGGATATAGGCGTGAGTTTATGTATGTTTATGATTCATTTTTTTTTATACCACTTAGTTGGCAGACAAGCACACGGCCCACCTGATGGGAAGCGGTTACCGTAGCCTATGGACGTATGCAACACCAGGGGTGTCACACTCGCGCTGCCGACCATGAAGAAACCTTCTGATGCCCCTCTTGAAGAACACCATATTGTAGGCGCTTGGGAAAATTGTAACCGACATACCCGTTCAGTATGATTGTCTCCTGCTGTTTCCCTGTGTCGGTGACATGCATGTAGTTCACTAGTAGGCCGTAGATGGGCGCCGACTCTTCGTTCAAGAATATTTCCATGGTGAGAGGAGTGCCGGGGGTCACGGAGATCTCACCTGACACTCTGTGGAAGGAAGTGTGTAAGAATATTAATATTGGTAGAAGTGATTAAGAGCGGGTGTGTATAGTATTTTAAGGGCGGAAATCGGATAAGGGGGTGGTTATGTCGGACTTGAACCGATAAAACCGCACTTCATTTTGGGTCATCGGTTACCGGGGGTGAGGTAGCCTCTGGCAGATCCCTCACTCCCCGGCTGACTCATCGAAGGCCCCCTCGGGTGTGGAACTACAGTATCTTCAACTTCCCCTCTGACGCGGCCTACTTCTGCTGGGAAAACAGGCAGCACCACCTGTCACCTCCAGGCCATGAGTAAATGCAGGACGGTGTGTACGGCCTCTCTGGGTGTATGGACCCTGCTAACCTCATAGGTACACAAGCCAACACCGTCTGCTAGTCAGTCCACTTGTTGATTAACAGACGAGGCTTTTATTTTACGTGCGAAAAATCCCCACCGGAGGCGGTGGGAGAGGTTATGTGGGACTTGAACCGACTAAAACGCATGACGTCTGTGGGTCGTTTTTGGTTTCCGATAGTGAGGTTAACAGGCATATCCCTAGCACCCCGGCCGACCCAAGGGCATTTCTCTCGATCTGGCCCTGACCGACGAGGCTATCCACTTCGAGTTCGGGTCTAATGTAGGTCGCTCCTATAGCAACCACGTTAGTTACCCAAGAGGAGACGCTTAGTCTCTTAACACTCCGGAGTTCAGGATCCGGTTACTCTTTCTAAGTCCTCGGCTCCAACTCCCAATACACTATTACAAAAGGAATTTCATAATAAGTTTTTTTTCTGAGCAATTCATTATTGTATCTACTTACTGTTTTCCATTCTGCTTGACAATGGCACCAAGAACTGGTTCAGGAGCCTTGCCTTCTTCAGTGAAAGTAATGTTCAGCACCCTGGAAAATGACAAGAAGGTGTTCAAAGCCTAGGAGTTACTACAAACTACATTATATCCTTGTAACCCAGTCGGGTCAGTCTTAGAATGAGTATCCAATAATCTCAACTTCATCTCATCCGAAGGCGACTAACGGAAAACACGCAGACGATATCACTGCGAGAGAAGGAGAACTTAAAATAAAACCCTGTACCAACCCGTCTGGACAGCGTGGAAACAGTAGGCCAAAGTCTTCCAATATTGGGAGAGGCCTATTTCCAGTAGAGGACTGCGATAAGCTAATTGATGAACCATAAACCATTCTTAACATATTGAGATTGAGAGTCATCCGCGTCTCGAAGAGCATGTTAACGCGGCGGCTGATATTGTGGCATTTGTTACGTGTAGTTCGAGCTCTAAAAAGTCTGATTATCTTGTATAACTACAGAACTTAGATATCGACAGTGGGCTTGGAAAGCAAGATGGCAGTTGCTTCACGGAAAATATCGAAAAACTGAGTTGGGTTGGTTGGTGCTGTGGATTTCTTTATGAAACTAAAACTAAGGCAAACGTGCAATGGTCACAGTGCGGATGCAACTGGTTTCGAAGGTCGAGAGTGGGGCCTCACGCAGGGATGCGAGAGGAGGGTTGTTTTCGAACCAGGTGCCATGTTAATTCGCACGAGTTGTCCATACATATACCATATTACAATGGTGACACTCAGCTTGACGGCCTCATCATATGCTTTTTCACGCCCCGCTTAAAGGACCCGGGACTGTAGGAAGAAGAAAACATGTGAGCTGGTAATGAGCCTATAAAAATGGGATGGATTTTTTTTTATACCACTTAGGTGGCAGACAAGCACACGGCCCACCTGATGGAAAGTGGTTACCGTGGCCTATGGACGTTTGTAACACCAGAGGAGTTACAGTCGCGCTGCCAACCCTGTAAGTACAGAGTTTCTGTGCCGTCAGTAGAAGACAAAGTAGGAGAGGCCTTTAGTCTTCCCACTGACAGCACGAATTCTCCAGTGAGCTCTGGCTACTTTACTCACCGCTGGGAACACAACACGAAGTTATTATAGCCACGGTATTCTGTAGGGCGGAAGTACTTCCCCAGTCCTACCTCCTTAATAATAATAGAGTAGTCTGCCATCTGTTTACTTACTCAGGCTCATCAAAATCCAGTGGGAAGGGATGGATGTCTCTGCTGATTCTCTGCTTCCCAAGCACCACGCATCTGGCAGACACTGTCTCCCGACCGCCTACTGCGTCCTCGATGACAACCTTGTGGTAGAAAGTGCGTTTACCCTGAAAATGAAAAAATTGCTGTAGAGACAATGCCTTTTTTATACCATTTAAATTGCAGACGAATGCGTTCCACTGCAGATCTGAGGATGACGGGTGGAGTCACCTGTCCTGATTTCTTCCTTCTTTGTTTCTATCATCAATCCTTTAATTAACCTCTTACAGTCCACTGCTGGACATAAGCCTCTCCCAATGTTGTGAGGCATGGGCCTACTATAATAATAGTAATCATTTATTCATCAGACAACATTGAGTCCATTTGGTTAATAACAATCAATTTCTTATTGTCTATGTTAGAAAAATTAAAATAAATTAATTAAAATAAACAAAATAAAATCCAATCAAATTAAATTTAATAATCAAATCAAATCAAATATAATCAAATTATATCAAATCAAGTCAAATTAAATTAAATCAGATCGAATCAAACCAAATCAAATTAAATTAAAATAAATTAAGTACATCAAAATAAATTCCATTATTTATTACACTTGACTGAATTATTTCTTATCTGTCCCACCCAATGTTTTAGAACGGGACAGTCTATTTCACGTTGTCCATACACAGCGTGGAAACAATGCACGTGGAACAAGTGCAGGGTTTTATTTTAGGTTTTCTTTCTCTCGCAGCGATATCGTCTGCGTTTTTTTGTAGTCACCTCTTACGGCTTCGGATGAGATGGAGTGGTGATGTTTGTATTCTTCCTCCGTGTGATGGGTACACGGATAATTGCTGCTATAGTTTATTATATTACCACTTTAACCCTTCCCAACAACATTAAAAGCAAATATAAAACGACCTTAATCCCAAACGTAATATGTTTTGCCAGAACACGTCTATTACAAAGTTTCCGCTATCAAACTCCTTACAATTTAAGTCCTAACTGTTGTAATTAGGACCTAAAAGTGCTCCCAAACACACAGAATAATTGCCGTAATATAGTGTAAGAGCTGTTGGCTATACCGACTTAATACATACATACATATAATCACGCCTTTATCCCTAGAGGGTTAGGCAGAGGTGAATTAACACCCACATTTCAGCAATAATTGTATTCGGACTCACGTAATAGGGGATGAGCCTATTGCCGTATTCCGAGTACTATTGTTGAGCTCGAGGCTTGCATCTGAGGCTGAGTCTGGGCTGTATACTTATTATATGTAGGTACATACATATAATCACGCCTTTATCCCCGAAGGGTTAACCTTGTAACTTTAATTCTGCTGTTTTTTTTATATATACAACTTAGGTGGCAGACAAGCACACGGCCCTCCTGATGGAAAGTGGTTACCGTGACCTATGAACGTATGTAACACCAGTGGAGTCACATCCGTGCTGCCAAACCTGTAAGAACAGAGATTTTCTGTGCCTTCAGTGCAGAACACAAAATCAGGACAATCCTTTGGTCTTCCCACTGACAGCACAAAAACTCTCCAGTGAGCTCTGGCTACCCTACTCACCGCCCGGAACACAACACGAGGTTATTATAGCCGTGGTATTCTGTAGGGTGGAGGTACTTCCCCAGTCGGACTGCTCAATTCGGACGGGAATACCGTCGCGTCCTAACATAAGCTGTTGTTAAAAATGTGAAAGATTCTGATGTTTATAATTGAATCACGCTCTCAATCAATAAGAGGCTTCATTGTATAAAACTAATACTATAGTCTATCTTTAATCCAAATTAGGTAGCCAGAGCTCACTGGAGAGTTTTTGTGACCATTGACAAGTGAAAACCTTCTTATTATGGCCCCATAAACTCGCTACGGCTTCTTCCTTTCACCATCTGATGATCTTCTCTTCTTTGCTCCTATCGTCAATCCTTCAATTAGTCATCGTAGTCCACAGCTGGACATAAGCCTCTCCCCACTGACAAGTATCTTCCCACTGACAAGTGTCTTCCCACTGACAAGTAGGAAGACTAAAAGACTTGTCCTGATTTTTACTATTTTTTAATACCACTTAGATGGTAGACACGGCTCACCTAATGGAAAGTGGTTACTGTGATGGGTTTTTTAACTATAATAAAACTACAGGTCCAATCTATATCAATTATTTATGGGACCAAATGGCACCTACTCTGCATCGAACTAAAAATAGAATCACTAAAATCGGATCATTAATCTCAGAGGAATTGGCGTACATACATATTAAATGATAAACAAAAGATACCAATTGAATTGATTTAATCAAAATTGTTTAATTTATTTTATTTGAATTAGACATTTTTTTCTGTGTTTAATTTAACATTTGATATGTGTTATATATATGAATTAGAGTACTTATAAATAAACCTAAATATAGAATGCAAATATTTGATTACATAACGGATTTAATTTAATTTAACTGTGTCCAAATTATAATTATTATTGTACCTATCTATTATTGGACCTAAATGTTGCAATGCCTGGAAAAGGCGCCAAGTTTTAAGTACTGACATATAAATTGTAAGATCTATGTACACTTGGTAAGCAATTAACGTTTTGAATTGAACCTCCTCCTTTTTGGAAGTATGTTAAAAATACGTGGAAAAACATGGTGTACTCACAGACATCTTATGTAGCACCCTGGTGACTCCACACTTATGAGGGTCTTGTAGATCTAGCACGAACATTGCTGTCTTGCCGTCCAGCTCAGGCTGGCAAGGTTTGTAAGCTGAAAAGAGAATGGTACAACGTAAAAAAGAAATATAATTGATGGTACATGCATGTATGATGTCCCGGTTTGATTTCAGGGTTAGGCAAAACAATGACGGCTTCTGTGATGTGACTGTAGTGTTCATCAGGAACGCAGGTGATGCGGTTTCGATTCTTGTTCGGTGCAAATATATTTTTTTTCTCTTTATTGAAAGGGCTTTGTCGCTAGAGCGATTATGTTGCCCATATTGAAAACAAGTATACAAATCAAACAAAAAAACAAATACATATATGCATAGTTATAATATGCTTAACCTCTAAACTTAACTAAGTTGTACAGTGCCCGGGCTGTATCCGATAATGGCTCAGACAGGACACTGTTGCAACTCCCCGCCATTAGGCTATTCTTCAACAGAGGATCCCTGTGCATTTCATTCCACACACATTCCATCAAAATATGGTACAGGTCATCGAGTGTATTGCAGGTGGTACAGTTTGGGGATGTTGATTGCCGCATTAGGAGCGCGAATTTATTTGATGGAATGTGTCCGGAACGAAGTCGAAGTGCAATTACTGTATCTTGTCGATTGACACCACAACCATCAATCCAATTTAATTTAATTTAATTCTTTATTGCACACACACAGTACAGAGATCATAAACAAAACACATCAAAGAACATGTACAAAGGCGAGCTTAACTCAAAATGTGTTCTCTCCCAGCAAACCTTTGAGTAGCAGAGAAGCATATAATAATGAAGGGGGATGTGAAGTGTACATTACAAAAAAAAAACAAAAAGAAAAGATAAAGAAAGAAAAGAAAATAAAAAAGATAATAAGCGTACCTACCTGAACAGGTAGGTACATGTATTTACACAAACATAGCATACATAGTATTATATTAATACATACTTACACCTACACATAATACATAATATACCTACATACATATATGTATATATATATCCAAGGAGAGCGCAGAGTATAGGGCTGGATCGTCGGCGCCTTCTTCTGCGAGCAAGTAATGCTCGTGAAGGAGGAGGCGGGGCGGGAGCGGCAGCGGGAGCGACGAAGGATCGCAAGACAAGCTGCCCGCGTACGAAGGCAACTCAGGCGTCGGAGGTCGATGAATGACCTCCGCCCCCCATGAGCGCCGGCCTGGGGGTGACAGGTGGAGCCGCCTGTCGCCCTGGCAGAAGCAGGCCGCGGCGGTGGCGCACCTGGCGCGCCTCCCCGTTTCCGGGGACGAGTTGGGGACTCTGTAGTCCCCACACCCGAGAAGAGGGCCAGATCGTGAGAGATGTCCGGGGTGCGAGGGATATGCCTGTCAACCTCACCTTCGGCAACCAAAACGACCCACAGGCGGCGTGCGTTTTAGTCGGTTCGAGTCCGACATAACCTCCTCCACCGGCTCCGGTGGGGAGGTATCCATGGGGATTTTGCGCACGTAAAAAAAAAAGAAAAAAGGGCTGGATCGTTCTATACCAGATTCCCTTTTCTTTCGACCTCTCGTCAAAATATTCTTTTGTATTTGTAAGCATGAATATGTGACTCGGTCTGAATATTTCCGTGCTTCGGAGAGCACGTTAAGTCGTGTCGCTCCCTGTTGTCTTACGAACATCTATGGCAGTCATTACGGGTAGTTGGAGCCCTAAGAAGTACAACAGCTGGTCTAGCTGCAACACTTCGCTATTGAAGTTCAGCCTCGTCGCAGTTAGACAGGAAAAGACGGACCCCGGACTCCGAAAGACCTCGAATGGGACCGAGACTAACGCAAAGAAAATGATGGTACACTGGTCTGGGTGTTTTTATATATAATTTTATCCACAGTTGCGTTGGTATCATACATCTAGGCTGTAATGAGGGGTAAGCTGCATAACCCAGCGATACTGGTTTTTTTTTATACGTGCGTAAAATCCCTATAGATATCCCCCTTACCAGAGCCGGTGGGAGAGGTTATGTCGAACTCGAACTGACTAAAAAACAGAGTCCCCCAACTCGTCCCCGGAAATGGGGAGGCGCGATGCGAGGTCACCCTCAGGCCTGCGCTCATGGGAAGCGGAGGTCATTTATCGACCTCCGACGCCCGAGTTGCCTTCGTACGCGGGCAGCTTGGCTTGCGATCCTTCGTCGCTCCCGCCCCGCTTCCTCTTCCACGAGCATTACTTGCTCGCAGAAGGAGGCGTGCGATACTGGGTGCTTTGTGTCTGTGTGTGCCGGACCGGTACGTGTGGCGCCGTCGCCGGCCGCAGCTGCAGGCCGTTCTGCACATGCGGACTAACCTGAAGGCCGAGGCCCGTTCACTCGGACTCTTCTCGCCCTCAATATGATAGCTAAAATAGTGGATATGTTTGCGGGTTCTCTGAGTGAGTTTACGAGGGCGTCATTGTATGTTGTAAGTTGTAGAATATTAGTAGTATAGTTTTATGTGTATATACAAATGATACAAATTTGAATTTACGATGTTACAATACAATGTATAATTTATTAACTGCCGCATTGGGGCAACCTGTAATGGTTGTTGTATAAGGAATATAGGTCCCACTAGGATATAATAGTGTTGTGTAGAATGTCGTAGAATATTTATTAATTATTTAGCCGCGTGGTTCCCGGAAGAGAAGAATTTGAACCACCCCATCGCTTCCCATGCGGTGTCGTACAAGGCGACTAAAGGATAGGGCTGTTTAACATCAGACAGATATATACAGCTCAGACTAATCCTCAGATGCGTGGTTTGAGTCAACAATAGTGCCCGGAAGACGGCAATACGCTCATCCCCTATTACGTGGGCCCGAATTTAATGATTGGTGAAAAATAAGTTTACAACTAAAACCCGACTACTGAAAAATCACGATTTAAAAAGTATTAAACAAGAAAATATCAAGGATAGCCGTCGTCGTATGCCACTTAGTCTAACAAAACAATATATTCTAGGACATACATACATACATAGCCTGTCAAAATCCTTTGGCATCGCCATTGTCGGGTAAATATGGGTGTTAATTCACCTCTGCCAGCTCTCCTGGGATAAAGCCTTCTATTAATATTTCTTCTTCTTCTCTGAATATTTTTAAAAGACGTATAAGAGATTACTTTCTCTCTCAACAATAGCAGAAATACATATGTATTTGTATGTATGTATGTTTATTTATGTATTTATGTATGTATGTAGGTATGTATGTATGTATATATGTATGTATGTACGTGAGTATGTGTATGTGTATGTGTGTATATGTGTATGTCTATATTTGTGCCTATTGTCTGGGGTATACACATTTTATACCTTCTTATATTAATTCTACACTTGTGCACTAGACTTAGCATCTCGTATTACAATTCCTCTGCGCACTCCCGGGTTTGCTGGAAGAGAACTCAACTTTGGGTTAAGCTCGCCTTTGTACATTACATCTCATCTTGTTATATTAATGTAATATATGTGTGTACACTAAAGTATAAATAAATAAATAAATAAGCCATAATTATATGTATGTATGTATTTTTTTTTGGTTTATACCACAAACTGCATTTTTCCATTCTAAAGTAGGTACTATGAATTATTGCTCTCCAGGGGGGATATAATTAACCCTGGTCTCAGACCCTGGACCCAATTAAACGAACGTGTACTAATCCCGTTCATGTCTGTCCCGGGAATACAATTAATTACAGCCCTACGTGCCCGGGATATGTATTGTTATATTTTGATGTTGAATCCGCCATTTGTATATTTTAATGTACTTCCTAAGGTATAGTAATATGATAAGACCATTGTCTTAGTTTAATTGTTAATGAGGTTTGTGGGGGACAGAGTAAATTTCTGATAAAATATATTAGTTTATTTATCGCGGTAGCCTAGTGGTATGGGTAATGGACTGCTGAGACGAGGTCTCGGGTTCGATCCCAGGTTTTACCATGGCACTCACCAATGAGTTTTCGATGCTTTTCGAAGTTATGTTTGTATTTATCGCAGGTTTATAAGTGCCCGGTTAATGGCAATAGGCTCACCCCTATTACATTGGGACCTAAACATAAACTGGCGAAATGTGGGTGCTAGCACCTCAGCCTACCCCTTCGGGGATATAGGCGTGGATTCATGTTATGTTATTGTCTGGAATAACACATAGTCAACACAATCCAGAAATAGCAATGTGTTGCCTGTACAATTAGAATGCCAGAAATCAAAATATCATAAGAGTGAAGTCGCGGGCATTAACTATATAACTTTATTAATAGCTAAATTTTACGTCCTATCCTACTCAGGATAAATCTCAAAAACAACTTATTTTGCATTATAACTATTACGATTCCTGTCGGCTTGCCCTGAAAAAAAAATCATCGAAAAGTCATTGGTGTGTGATATGGTAAAACCTGGTATCAAACCCGAGAGCTCGTCTCAGCAGTCCATTACCCACTAGGCTACCGCGGTTTTCCAGACAATAATCTATCTATTCACCATATTTCAGTTAGATCTATACAGCCCTCTACGCATCTTCATAAAATTTGTCATTAAGCTAAATACCACACACTGATTTATCGGGAAATCTCAGAAACTATAACACTTACAAACTTGAAATTGGGTAGGTAGGTTCCTTATAGGGCGTTGACCTTTAGTTTCTACACCCTTAACAATAAACCTAGTCCTAAGTACACAGCCGTATCCCGACACGAGTCAACAATGCCTCCAATTTATTCAACCTTGCCCAAAAAATCTCGACAAGGCTCTGAAGTACGGAAAACACTTGAAGTTTCTCCGATCTCGAGTGTCATCGGTACTTGACATATTTCGAAATGATTGTTGTTACTTTTTAGGGTGACAGTCCGAGATTTTTTTCCTCCCTTCTGGCGAGATTTTAGAGATATTTTTGAGGAATTTACTTGTTACGCTGGCAACTATACTAGACATTTTTTGTGAATTAAAAAAATAAATAAAAATAAAACAGTGACACTTCGAGAGTGTTGACAGAAGTGAAAAAAAAAATGTAAACACTTCTTTTTTAATCAGTGAATATATATTTTTAATCCATATTCATATATCTACTACTTTAGGAATTTTTATTATTATTTATCTGTTATTTACCAGCCGCGGTAGCCTAGTGGTATGGTATCGCAATAAATTGATTTGATTTGATTTTGATTTGATTTGTAATGGACTGCTGAGACGAGGTCTCGGGTTCGATCCCAGGTTTCACCATGGCACACACCAATGACTTTTCGATGCTTTTCGAAGTTATGTGTGTATTTATCGCAGGTTTATAAGTGCCCGGTTAATGGCAATAGGCTCGCCACCTATTACATTGGGACCTAAACATAAACTGGCGAGATGTGGGTGCTAGCACCTCTGCCTACCCCCTCCGGGGATATAGGCGTGAGTTTATGTTATGTTATGTTGTCTGTTCTTTGCCGAGAACCACGTGTACAACACACACTTAGTCCTCGGCAGAGTAGAATTTGGACCACCCCATCTCTTCTCATGCGGTGTCGTGCTCGTGGGATAGGGTTGTTTACTGTACACTGCCCAGACTCAGCCTCAGATGTATGGCTTGAGTCAACAAATAGTACCCAGAAGACGACACCTCACCTCCTATTACGTGGTACCGAATTTAATGATGAAATTCAAAGTGGAGACCTATAATTTGGCTTTCTGTCGCCTACTTTTAAATGTGCACATACTGTTGTGACTGCCTGGAGTGTATATTTTGTTTTATATATTTTGTAATTTTTAGCTGCTGGTTTCCCAAATAAAGATAAATAAATAAAGATAAATAAATAAATAAATGTGGGTGTTAATTCACCCCTGCCTAACCTACCGGGGATAAAGGCGTGATTATGTGTATGTATGTGTAAAAGTCGTATTAAATAGAATTCAGTTAGTTGTAGATATTTATATTCATATGTGTCACATGTTAATTGTTACAATTTGACCATAAGAGGTGTCGGTAACGGTGTCGCCACTCTTGCGAGTGCTTTTTTTTTCTCATCTCAAAATATGTTCTACGAAAAATAATTGACGCGCCTTAAGAAGTCTATACTACAATTATGAAAATTACTGTACTATAGGCCAGTATCTACTTTCAAAATCAGAGCGATTTTGATTACAAAGTCTCTCTTTTAAGGAGGTAGGACACGGCGGTATTGCCGCCCAATTGAGCAGTCCGACTGGGGAAGTACCTCCGCCCTACAGAATACATAAATAACTTCGTGTTGTGTTCTCAGCGGTGAGTAGGATAGCCAGAGCTCACTGATACACATAGGCAACGGTAACCACTTTCCATCAGGTGGGCCGTGTGCTTGTCTGCCACCTAAGTGGTATAAAAAAAAAGATCTTAATATCGAGGTATTAAGAGCAAATAAAAGTGTTTAATTGATTTAAATCGTATTATTGTCCGAACTTAAGGTGTATACCGAATATCAGAACAATTAGTCAACAGGAAGGGAAACCAAGGCATCAACATCTGTATCTCTGGCACAGGGATAAGCCATAATATATCTATTTATATCATATTCTATACAAGTTACTTCTATATATATACACAATTGAACTAATAAATAACTAATATAATATTACAACAATTATCAATATGGTTCAACAAACAATGCTCAGTCCATGTACTAATCAAATAACCCGCCCCTGATCGCTCCCGGTGCAAAAGTGGCCATAACACTTGCTGCGTCGCCACGTTGGATGGCAATGGACAGCCTTTGGACCAGGAACGACCCGGAACGAGTGTCACCGGTCGCCTCGATGAGCCTCTGTCCGATTTCTTTAATTAGGCTTATAACATTCATATAAAACTATGCTAACTATACAATATATATACAAAAATGAAATGGAGAAAAGAGTGAGACTGCAATTTTAGACATCGAAAAATTCCTCCCCATCGACCTCTGCTGGTACCGTGCCCAAAAGGATGGCGTCATTACCACGCTGAATGGCGATGCCAATTCTTTGAGCGAGGTAAAGGCCAGTCTTGTGGTCACGGGAAGTGTCTATTTGTCGTTTCGCTATTTCTTTGAATAGAGCGCGCGCGTATGGACCTACAGACCCAACGTTTCGACTCTAAACGGCTCAAAAATATAATTACCAGTTAAATTGGTATATTTGCGCCGTTTGAGAGTCTCCGCTGATGCAGATATTTTATTGCTAAGATACTAACACTACATGATCATATGCTACTAAAAATTTATGTATTGGAAAAATCTAGAATAAAACTTATTCTATTCTATTAATACCATTTTGAGTACTTTGATCGTGAATCAATTTGATGCTGAATGTACAGTACATAATTTAAATACAGCTATAATATTCCTTGACAAGAGAACCTCATTATAGTTTGAATTTTAAAAAAAGAACATGACAGTTGACAGATGACGTTGATAAAGTCAATACCGTTTCTTTTTATTAAACGTCAAAACTGTTATAACTAGGTGTGACGTCATACTGTGCTATTATTAGTTTACAATTGGTTTGGTGAATGATTAAAAAGAAATAAAAATGATGATAATGATATTTTTATAAGTAAGATGAGTTACTTTTAAACAGAGAGGCGTGTTAGCGTCAAAAGTAGATGATTATTTTCAGATTTTAATAATGGTTTATGATGAAAGTAATTTATATTTCTTTATGAAAATGCAGTTTATGTTAAACTGCATTTTCATAAAGAAATATAAATTACTTTCATTAATGGGGTTTATCGAAATATTTATAGCCTTTGATTACAATATAATGAGTATTTTTCATCAGATTTTTAAGTTATCTAATTTTCAAGCGTCAGTAGCTTAGTGGTTAAGGAGTCGGAATTACGATCGAGAGGTCCCGAGCTCGAATCCTAGCCATACCGACGTGTACCCACTCCTAACACAAGCAATTTGGCTTAGCTGGAGGGGAGAGAGGGAATATTAGTAATTTTAGTTCTAATATTTAAAAAAAATGTAACTGTCTGTACGTATATTCAAGTGTAGACTTACAGATTAATAATATTATGGTCAATATGAGAACTGAACGCTTTTAAAAAAAAACTACCTAATTAGATAGTATTATAAAATAATACAACACCTTCTACATTTTTAGTATTTCTACATCATATAATCTATTTATTATATTATAATAATATTTTAATGTTTCTGTTTCAAGTCTGAAAATAACATTTCTCTAATAAAATTTGCTTAATTCATGACATAAAGTAGAGAGTTTCCCGCGGTTTCTAAACGAAGCAAGGATGACAAATACAAGATGGCGGCCTAATTAACATGAGAACAGACACTTTCGCTCTGCACAATGCGCGGGGAACGTGTGTGCTAACACTTCAAAGTTATGTAAACAGTAATATATATTTGTTTAGACTTAGTAACGTAATGGAGTAGAACTAAATATTCTATAGACAATTAGTGTAGTTGCAGGCATATATTTTGACCCCAAGTCACAAGAGAAAGCTGCAGTGACATCGTGCGGACACATCTGTCGAAGGACGGATGGCCGTTGCTTCAAATGAGTTCTAGAGTGCAGAATGGGAGAGAGAAGGCAAACGGAAGGTGGGACACCCCTAGCCAAATGGACTTCAAAAATAGGGCTGGGATGAACTGGATGCGGAAGGCAGAAGATTGGTTGCTATAGTGTACATTGGGAGAGTCCTATGTCCATGATATTTACTAAGTTTTTATAGTCAAAGTCTAAAATCATTTATTCTGCATAGACCATTTAATCGACACTTCCAAAACGTCAAGCATATCGACCACCGGTTCGAACGTGGCCCCGACCTGAGAAGACCCCGGCAAGAAACTCGCGGGCATTTTTTTTAAATCTATTTACAAACATTTACAGTGTCTACTTATTCTAAATACAATAATTTACTTGAGTAGCATAGTTGAGCGAAAAGCTAATTTCCAAACTTGTTTATCATCCAAGTATTCTTGGATTTCATAATAGCCTTTCTGGCACAATTTACTCTTTACTTCATTTTTAAATTTGTTCACAGGTAAATCCCTAATTGCTTGTTAAAAAAGCGTACCTATACAGTTGCCCTGGAAAGAATAACAATTTTTTTAAGACTTCTAATCACAGACTACAAGTATACGTTTTACTTTTACTGACTCCAATTAATAAATGATTCTTACCTTTCAACTGGTCCAGATAGGAGATTCTTCTGTCTCCATCCATTGGGACGGTGATCTTCATAACCTCTGATGTGCATTCTATCTGGGACTTGGAACCTGGAACCAAACAATAATTATTTATTGACTTATGCCTTTTTTTATACAACATAGGTGGCAGACAAGTACACGGCCACCTGATGGAAAGTGGTTACCGTGACCTATGTACGTGTGTAACAACAGAGGAGTCACACCCGTGCTGCCGACCCTGTAAGAACACAGAATTTCTGTGTCCTCAATGCAGAATACAAAATCAAGACAAGCCTTTAATCTTCCCGCTGACAGCACAAAAATTCGCCAGTGAGCTCTGGCTACCCTACTCACCGCCGGGAACACAACATGAAGTTATTATAGCCGAGGTATTCTGTAGGGTGGAGGTAAACATAACATCTAAACATAAACTCACGCCTATATCCCTGAAGGGGTAGGCAAAGTTGCTAGCACCCACATATCGCCAGTTTATGTTTAGGTCCCAATGTAATAGGTGGCGAGCCTATTGCCATTAACCGGGCACTTATAAACTGCGATAAATACACATATAACTTCGAAAAGCGTCGAAATCATGCCATGGTAAAACCTGGGATCGAACCCGAGATCTCGTCTCAGCAGTCCATTACCCATACCACTAGGCTACCGCGGTAGGTAAATAAATTAATTTGAATTTGTTTTAAATGTTAGTATAGCTACAAGCTGGGGATAAATAACATGACGTAACTGAATGCATGGCCAAAACTCACACCAGCGACCTGTTTCGCCAGATTTTAACAATACCGGTTCGGTACGACTCAATTTTTTGTTTTTTAAAGTATATTCTTGAGTTTGTAACCTGTTTCCGAGATCCAAAGTTGAATTAACACAGCTATGTTTGTTGAGATTACATTCATCTAAGGTTAAAATAGCTTACTACGTACATATATTACTACTTTTAGGGCTCCATCAAGAGCTTTGGGCCTCTGGACACCTAATCTCCCATCGTCACCTTCGGTAACCAACAATGAAACACAGACGCCGTGCGTTTTAGTCTGTTCGAGTCCGACTTAACCTCTCCCATTAACTCTGGCGGGGGGTATCCGTGGGTCCTACTAGTACTACTGCCTAAGCTATGGCACAGGCTTTCCGGCTTACTTCTTGGAGTGGTAGGTCTTACCGTAGTACCTAAATGCGCCAAATAGAAAAGAAGTAGGAACGTGGACCCCAAGCTCCATTATGAAAGGAGAATTTGTGCTGTCAGTGGGATGACTAAACGCTTGTCCTACTTTGTCCTCTACACTGACGGCACAGAATCTCTGTGCTTACAGGGTCGGCAGCGCGAGTGTGGCTTCTCTGGTGTTACACACGTCCATAGGCTACGGTAACCACTTTCCATCAGGTGGGCCGTGCGTTTGTCTGTCTGCTGCTAACTGGTATAAAAAAAAAGAAATTTAAAGCATTAGGCTTTAATTTTTTTATTGTTTATTTTTTTATTTATAAATTTTTGCTCGCGTATTCCTTCTTTCTATATTTCAGTCCGACTGTCGTCTGACCACCCAATCTCGAAAGGAAAATGCCCGCCTCCACATGCCCGGGGATTGGATGAAGACTCCGTGGTCCTCACACCCGAAGAGGGCCAGCTTGAAAGAGATGGCTCTGTGTCGGCCGGGGAGCGAGAGATGTCTCCGGCAATCTCACCTCCGGCATCTTATGATCCTCAGACAGCGTGCGTTTTAGTCGGTTCGACTCCAACATCCAACCTCTCCCACCGGCTCTGGCGGGGGAGTATTCGGGGGAATCCTTTCCCACGAAATAAAAGAGGAAATACTGCATCAGAGCATTCATTCAATTCATCAATTATTCGGAGTACTAATTTGTAAATGATGAATAGAAAACAAAGGCAACATGCCAATTCAATGTAAAACTAAAATAGCTATCATGAAAGAAGTAATCTCAAATGTAGATCAGCTTCGTACACATACACGAAACAGTAATTTAAGGCAGTTGCCAAATAGAAAAAAATATAATATGCCAACATCTATCAATCTATATGGAACCAAAATTTGTCAATATATACTACCCGAAATTTTGAATAGCTTACCAGAACAAATAGTGCAAAAATATGTAACAAAACAACCCTTTGTAAAAAGTTTACAGAGCCATTTCTTAAACAATTTAAACGACTGTATTTGAAGTAAGTATATTATCTTATAAAAAAAAATGTATTTTAATATATTTGGGTACCTACTTGCAATGTAACACTAACTAGGCAAACTCACGCTCGCATATAAACCATTATGGTTTAAGCGGGTGGTTTAAATTTGTAAGATGTGTGTAATGATATGAATTGAACAATAATAAAAAATAAAAAAAATGTAAACGCTTGAAATATTATGCAAATATTTAGCTTTAAGTATGTTTTATCACTTTAATAAGAAATTGAATTTAAATAACACGTAAACTAATGTAATAAGATATAAACTAATATTTACAAGAATATAAAATAGGATACAAAAGGATCAAATTAAGCATCGAAAAATTCCTCCCCATCGATGTCGACTGGTAATGTGCCCAAAAGGCTGGCGGCATTGCGCCGTTGGATGGCAATGCCAATCCGTTGAGCGGAAAAGAGGCCAGCCCTTTGGTCACGCGAAGCATCGACCAGTCGTTTTGCTATTTCTTTGTATAGCGACCGTGCGCTCGGACCCCACGAACCCAGCGTTTCAACCCCAAACGGCTCAAATATGCAATTGTTTGTAATAATAAATAAATAAATAAATAAATAAATAAATAAATAAATAAATAAATAAATAAATTGAATTAAAATATTGCCGCGTGGTTCCCGGCAGAGCAGAATATGAACCACCACATCTCTTCCCATGCGGTGCCGTACAAGGCGATTAGACTGTTTAACATCAGACAGACATATATTATACAGCCCAGACTCAGCCTCAGATGCATGGCTTGAGTCAACAATAGTGCCCGGAAGACGCCAATAGAGTCACCCTCTGTTACGTGGGATCGAATTCAATGATTGGTAAAATGTGGGTGTTAATTCACCTCTGCCTAACCCTCCGAGGATAAAGGCGAAAAGTTATATGTATGTATGTATGAATTAAAATAAATCACATAGAACCCTTCACAGACTCGCTCTTGATCGCCTATTTTTATATTTTCCGAGGTACTTCATACATTTTACAGCCTTTTCCAACAATTATAACAAGGAAGTATACGTCTCATAAATTCTCCTTCCTAGCGAATTAATTCCAAACCGCATCGCGTTAAGTTTCGTCCATTACTCTAGCCCAGATAACATAAGGACGGTTCACACGCGAACGCATCCGTTTGGAACGAGCGACGAACTATCACATAAGATAACTGAGTGTGTGCTAACCATTACATACACACATACATATAATCACGCCTTTATCCCCGGAGGGTTAGGCAGAGGTGAAATAACACATTTCACCAATAATTGCATTGGGTCCCACGTAATAGGGGGTGAGTCTATTGCCGTATTTCGGGCACTATTGTTGACTCGAGCCATACATATGAGGCTGAGTCTGGGCTGTATATATCTGTCCGATGTTAAACAGCGCTATCCCTTAGTCGCCTTGTACGACACCGCATGGGAAGAGATGGGGTGGTCCAAATTCTACTCTGCCGGGAACCGCGCGGCATACCGGTAACTATTATATTATAGTTATTTAGGATACCGTGGTGACGGAGAAAGAATACAAATATCACCACTTCATCATCCGAAGGGTGTCGTAAGAGGCGACTAGCGAGAGAAGGAAACTAACCAACTGCCAACTAAGTGGTATAAAAAAAAAGAAAAAAAAAAGGAAAATTTTAAATAAGACCCTGTACCAACCCGTCTGGCCAGTGTGGAAACAATAGGCCAAAGCCTCCCAACATTACGAGAGGTCCATAGCTAACAGAGCATTGCGATAGGCTAATTGTAGGGCTCGTATTCCAGAACGATATTCAGTCTTGAAGTCTTAATTTTAATTGACAGAATGTCATTGATAATCAGCTCTCAGTTTTACTTAAATCGAGATTATATTGGAGGTAGGACACGGCGGTATTTCCGCCCAATTGAGCAATTCGACTGGGGAAGTACCTCCGCCCTACAGAATACCGCGGTTATAATAACTTCGTGTTGTATTCCCAGCGGTGAGTAGGGTAGCCAGAGCTCACTGGAGAATTTGTGCTGTCAGTGGGAAGACTACGCTTGTCCTGCTTTGTCCTCTACACTGACGGCACAGAGACTCTGTGTTTACAAGGTCGGCAGCGCGAGTGTGGCTTCTCTGTTGTTACACACGTCCATAGGCCACGGTAACCACTGTAAATTGACGTCTCAAAAATCCATCACATCGCAGTTCACTACAGGACATAGGCAGCTTCCAATATTGAGAGTTTTAGGCTTACCGTTTCCACTAATTAGTGGTGAGGTGAGGAGCTATGAGGGAACACATGAACCTACATACATACATACATAACCTCTCAAAATCATAACCCTCGTTTTGCTTCGCCGAAATCGGGCAAAAAGTCACACGAAACATACAAAAATATTTGATACTCTGTGCCAAAAGCAATATACCGTATTACAGAAAATTGTCAGGAAACAGCTCAGTTGACAAAGATAGTTATCTGAGCGCGCGTCAGAGGTCGCGTGTTCGATTCCCGTGCGTGATACTAAGATTTATTGCCCGGAGTATTACCGCATTGTTATTGAAGCTGGGGCTGAAAAATTTCTTTTATAGATAATAATTACTTTTATTGCTGTTGCGTGATTTTTACGGAACCTTGGAAAATGTCAAAGATATTAAGAATAGTTGCACATACATAAATCTACGCCTGTAATTCCTAAAGGGATAGGCAGAGGTGTATCTACGTATCGTCAATTATGATTTGTGGTGCCACGTAACAGGTTTTTTTATATTATTTTTTTATACCATTTAGGTGGCAGACAAGCACACGGCCCACCTGATGGAAAGTGGTTACCGTGGTCTATGCACGTTTGTAACACCAGAGGAGTCACAGTTGCGCTGCCAACCCTGTAAGTACAGAGGTATGAGCCTATTGCCGTCAAGCGGACATGTTGTCATGGCCTGTATATTTACTGTTGGATGGCGAATAGCCCTATCTCTTAGTTGCCTTTTACGACACACAAGAGAAGCGATGAGGTGTTCCTGTTCTACTCATTTTAACATTTGACTGCACCACGTCAGATGGTAAAGAGATAGATAAAGGTCAGACGATCACCACTCTCGGATTGTGGCATATTTAGAAATATTTACAATTATTTAACTAAACTCTTATTGAGGAGACTCCAAGGAGGTAGGACACGGCGGTATTTCCGTCCAATTGAGCAGTCCGACTGGGGAAGTACCTCTGCCCTACAGAATACCGCGGCTATAATAACCCCGTGTTGTGTTTCCAGCGGTGAGAGGGTAGCCAGAGCTCACTGGAGAGATTTTGTGCTGACAGCGGGAAGACCAAAAGCTCTCAGGTTGGTTTTAGGTCCCAATGTAATAGATGGCGACTGTGGCGAGCCTATTGCTATTACCCGGGCACTCATAAACCTGCGATAATTACACACATAACTTCGAAAAACATCGAAAAGTCATTGGTGTGTGCCATGTTAAAACCTGGGATCGAACCGGAGTCCTCGTCTCAGCAATCCATTACCCATACCACTAGGCTGACGCGACGTTAAGTTAAAAGTAATTAATCTGACTTGTAAGTCAAATACTCCTCCACCGGCTCCGGTGGGGAGGTATCCGTGGGGATTTTGCGCACGTAAAAAAAAATGCCGAGTGTGAGGTAGCCTCTGGCATATCCCTCGCATACTTCGGCTGACCCTTCGCCCCTGGTGTGAGGAGAAGCGGAAACCGAGCGGAAAGTTATCGCGGTTCGAACTAGGCATTAAACGTTTTATGGTGTTTAACGGTTCGTTAATAAAATATATCTTTCAGCTTTAATGTGCGTTATAACGGAGAGCTATCCTCCTTCACCTGTAGGTGCCGTTACAATAAAAGTAATGGAATTCCTCCGTATCGTATCATCAACCAGTTCTCTATGCATTATTTGACAGCTTCTGTAGCGTGGAGGTAATATTATACACAACTGCTACGCGGGAGGCGCGTGTACGATTCCTGCTCAGAGCAAATGTTTGTATGCATAAATATGGATAAAATGGGATGGTGATGCTTGTATTATTTCTCAGTTACCTTTTTTTAAGTGCGGAAAATCCCCACGGATACCCTGCCACCGGAACCGGTGGGAGAGGCTATGTCGGACTCGAACCGACTAAAACACGCCTGTGGTTTTTTTGTGGGTTCCGAAAGAGAGGTTGACAGATGACTCAGGGCTATACCTCTCGATCTGGCCCTCCTCGGGTGCGGGGACCTCAGGGTCCCCAACTCGTCCCCGGAAGCGGGGAGAAACACAACGCGTACCGCCGCCGGCCTTCTCTGCTAGGGTGACAGGCGGTTACACCCGTCACCACCAGGCCCGCGCTCATTGGGGCGGAGGTCATTCATTGACCTCCGACAAATTTCTACCATTGGAAGTTATGTAGATGCCGTAAGCGCACAGATTATAAAAAAAAACATATCCTGAAGGGTTCAATATAAAATATCGTAAAAAAACGTGACTCCCAAAAAAAGAAAATAATTTCATTTCACAATTTTTGAACAAGTAATTTCTGCAAGAATTTCCATATATTGCTTGTGTTTGAAAATTCCGCTCCTCCAGTATAGTCTTACCCCAAATCCATTAATATGGCTCCATACACTATAAATACACACATATCCACATCAAAACTCTTGACAATCTTTCATATATCTATATTGTTTATAACAATACCTTTTTAATTAAGATGTGTTTATAAATGATAGTAGGAAGCAGCTGCCGTCACGGTTCACGGGTCGGTTCCTTGGCAGCGCATTGTTAGAGACAAAAGAAACGCCAGTGGCGACGACTGGGCATACTCTAGGCAGGTCAATGATCTGGACACACCCATGTGACTATGGGTTTAGTTTTATTTTAAACTAGCTGTCCCGCCCCCAGTTTCGCCTATCGTATATTTTGAAACTTCGTATTATTCCTTTCAGCCTGTATTTTTTTAGTCTTCATAATAATATATGTATAAAAAAATATTTTAAAACTAAAACCTGACTACTGAAAAAGTAGGTATTAAACAAGAAAATATCTAGGATAGCCGTGGTCGTATGCCACTTAGTCTAACAAAACAATACATTGTAGGTAAAAGTGGCATACGACCACTGCTATCCTAGATATTTTCTTGTTTAATACTTTTTCAGTAGTCGGGTTTTAGTTTTAAACTTATTTTTTTTTATTAGTAATTAACAATAAAAGCTTTCAAATCAATTCTTGATTTTGCTCTGTGCTTTTAGCATCAATTATATGAGCTTTTAAACTTATTGTTTTATTTATATTAATTTGGGGCTTGAAATAGGTATAATTTATTTATATGTGAAAGGCGCTAATTAAGCCTTTTCTGTTGATACCAGAACACGACATATTTATCTCAAACTAGCTGACCCACCCCAGCTTTGCCCGGGATATATTTTGAAGCTTCATATCCCTTTGAGCCCGTATGTTTTAGTCTTCAAAATATGTATGAAAAATTGCCGGATTTGTTAACATTTTTTATCAATGCTCCGCTCCCTTCAGTAGTAGCGTGATGATATATAGCCTTAAACCTTCCTCGATAAATGGACTACCCAACACTAAGAGAATCATTCAAATCGGACTAGTAGTTCCAGAGATTAGCGCGTTCAAACAAACAAACAAACAAACAAACTCTGTAGCTTTATAATATTAGTATAGATTTATTTTTTATCACAGTACCTACTTTATGGCAGCATTAGATTCAGTGACACGTTATATAGCCTATAACCAGAGGACGACTAAGACGCTTCTAAAGATGCCAAATTTTTCCAGTTCTAATCAGTGGTTGAGGAGCTATGAGGGAACAGAATGATGAACCTACATACATACATAGCCTGTCAAAATCATAACCCTCCTTTTACTACGCCGTAGTCGAGTAAAATTGACGGATTTGTAGACATTTGACTCCGCTCCTTTAAGTAGTATCGTGATGATATAAAGCCTATATATACTTTAATTCCTGTCCATCCTAAGGTTACCTGGAAGAAATCACTTTTAGTGATAAGACCGCCAATTGTGCATTTAACTGTAACTTTAACTGTGTATCTTCCGCGGTAGCCTAGTGATATAGGTAATGGACTGCTGAGACGAGGTCTCGGGTTCGATCCCAGGTTTACCATGACACACACCAATGACTTTTCGATGCTATTCGAAGTTATGTGTGTATTTATCGCAAGTTTATAACTGCGCGGTTAATGGCAATAGGCCCGCCAGCTATTACGTTGCGACCTAAACATAAACTGGCGTAATGTGAGTGCTAGCACCTTTGCCTACCCCTTCGGGGATATAGGCGTGAGTTTATGTTATGTTATGTTTAACTATGTACAATTATCATTGGTAATATTGGTATGCAATAAAGAATTATCTATATATCGATCAAGAACTAAGCGGTTTGGTGACTCTTTCCTCTGTCGCACCATTAAGGCCTGGAATTCATTACCAGCTCACGTGTTTCCTTCTTCCTACAGTCCCGGGCCCTTTAAGCAGGGCGTGAAAAAGCATATGATGAGGCCGTCAAGCTGAGTGTCACCATTGTCACACGGTATGTGTAAGTAATGGTGACCCTCTTCTCTGAGACCTTGTCTTCAGCTTACCATCAGGCAAGGCGATGTCTAATTGACGTGTACTATATAAAAAAAATAATAATATGATATTAAAGAAAGGTTAACAGCAAATCTAACGATTAACAATAAACTATTGAATTACAAAGTATTCCATACTTTGTAGAAGAGAGATAGTTAATTTATTCAACTGTATATGGTCAGATTTACGGCGTGTCCCCCACATAACTCAGGGGAGCTCCTTATCGGACGACGCGAGGGTTAAACGGTAGGTTAGGCAGACAGTTAAGTTATAAGAGGTGGCGATTTATTAAATTAAAAGTTTTGAACCGAAAGAGGAACGCAAAAGTCGGGAATACAGAAAGTAGGATAAATATGAAATATTGACATCCTATTACATATAACAATAATTGATCCCTATTATGAATGAATAATTTTACTTTCCATCAGTCGGGTGCTTGTCCTGCCACCTAACTTAGGTGGCCCGGGTAACTGGGAGTGTTAAGTAAGCTTTCAAAAATCTGCATGCGTTTCTTTTTGTTTTTAAAAATAAAGGTAGGTTTTCATAACATAACATAAACTCACGCCTATATCACCAAAAGAGCAGGTAGAGGTGCTAGCACCCACATTTCGCCAGTTTCTGTTTAGGTCCCAATGTAATAGGTGGCGAGCCTATTGCCATTAACCGGGCACTTATAAACCTGCGATAAATACACACATAACTTCGAAAAACATCGAAAAGTTATTGGTGTGTGCCATGGTAAAACCTGGGATCGAACCCGAGACCTCGTCTCAGCAGTCCATTACCCATACCAATAGGCTACCACGGTTATTAGGTAGGTTTTCTTTGAGTGAAAATCGCTATCTCCAGTATTTAAAATACTTTACATCCAAGTAAGATCGAAATCTTCCACCCTGTATATCGGAGTCTTCACAAATACTCCGAGATATGACCTCAGAACTAAATTAGGACCAACGAGCGGGAGCGGCAGCGGGACCGACGAAGGATCGCAAGCCAAGCTGCCCGCGTACGAAGGCAACTCGGGCGTCGGAGGTCCGGGGACGAGTTGGGGACTCTGTAGTCCCCACACCCGAGAATAGGGCCAGGTCGTGAGAGATGGCCCTGGCTCGGCCGGGGTGCGAGGGATATGCCTGTCAACCTCACCTTCGGCAACCAAAACGACCCACAGGCGGCGTGCGTTTTAGTCGATTCGAGTCCGACATAACCTCTTCCACCGGCTCCGGTGTAGAGGTATCCGTGGTGATATTGCGCACATAAAAAAAAAAAAATTAGGACCAACGAGAGTAAGCAAACCATTCTTTCAATACAAAAAAAGGACATGTCAAGAGTACCTGAAACCGGCGAGCATGTATGAAAACAATTATGAAAGTAGAAGAAGCAAAAGATGTCAGGATCGTGGTAAGTGGAAGACTGTAGTCTTTGCCTATCCCACTGAGAAAAAGGCGTGACTGTAAGTATGTATGTATGTATGTATGTATGTACAATGTTATCAGCCCGCTAACGCCTATCCATTGTACCGCTAAACACGGAAACAATGAGAGTGACCGAAGCTCGCTGACCGAATAATTGTACAACTTGTGTGTTTGAGTTGCTCCTCTGTGCGCTGTGCGCGAAATTGTTTGCTAATCTTGTGTGAATATGTTTACTCTAGGCGCCTATTACGTAGCGTATACGAATTATTATCTGTGGTTTTTTTTTATATCACTTAGGTGGCAGACAAGCAAACCGATGGAAAGTATTGCCAACCTTGCATGCATTGAGAGTGTCTGTACCGTTCGTGTAAAAGACAAAGCAGGACAAGCCTTTGGTCTTCCCACTGACAGCACAAAAACTCTTCAGTGAGCTCTGGCTACCCTACTCACCGCCGGGAACACAACACGAGGTTATTATGGCCGCGGTATTCTGTAGGGCAGAGGTACTTTACCCCCTTTGTACCCCAGTCGGACTGCTGATTGTGGTAGCGTATATATGAAATCGCAACGCCAGTAGCTTAGTGGTCAAGGAGGCAGCCTTGCGATCGAGAGGTCCAGGGTTCGAATCCTGACCATTACTGTACGGACGTGAACCCACTCCTAACACAAGCAATTTAGCTTAGCTGGAGGGGTTAGAGGGAATATTAGTAATTTTGGTTCTAAAATACTTTAAAAAAAAAAGTAGACCGAAGTTTGGGAAGCTTGTTTTTTATGCCACTTCGTTGGCCAGACAAGTTACTAACAACAACAGATAGAAAGTGGTTACCGTGGCCTATGGACGTGTGCAACACCGAGGACATTACTGCTGCCGACCTTGTAGAAACCTTCTAATGCCCTTCTTGAAGAAACCCAAATTAAGGTCGTTTAGAAAATTTGGTTTTACCTCACCTGACAAAATTAATGAAATAAATACAATTAAAATTTAAAAATTATTATACGCTATCGGCTCGGTAGTCTCTACACTGAGGGCACAAAAACTCTGTGCTTACAGGGTTGGCAGCGCGAGTGTGGCTTCTCTGGAATCATATACACACGTCCATAGGCCACGGTAACCACTTTCCATTAGGGGCGCCGTGCGATTGTCTGCCACTTAAGTGGTATAAAAAAAAGTCCTATTAAAAATCAAAAAGTCAAAATCAAAAATGAAAATGATTCACGACTAAAGACTACTAATTTTTACGTATTTTTATCTAGGACACGTCAATTTGACTTCACCTCGCCCGGTAACCACTTTGATTGAGACTTTGCTTTCAGTTAACCAGCTGAAAGCAAAGTCTCAGGAAAGAGGGTCACCATTACAGACACGTAATGTTACAATGGTGGCACTCAGGTCGGCCTCATAAGATGCTTTTTCACGCCCCGCTAGGACCCACGTGATCAGGTAAAATACTCTAAATAATAAATAAATAAATAAATAAAATAGCCTTTATTGCTGTTCTTTTCGCTTATTAACATATAAATACATGCTTAATTCCTAATTTTTAACTTGGTTTGAGTTTATATTCTCGGCAACCGGTTTATGTGAAACAGCTTGTCTGTCGACAAAGGCCTCCTCTAAAGATTTCCATATAAAATACTCTACTACTAAAATATTTCTTTTTTATCTAGGCCACGTCAATTTGACTTCACTTCGCCCCATGGTAAACCGAAAGCAAAGTCTCTGGAAAGAGGGTTACCATTACAGACACCTACCATGTTGCAATGGTGGCACTCAGCTTGACGGCTTCATCATATGCTTTTCACACCCCGCTTAAAGGACCCGAGACTGTAGGAAGAAGGAAACGCGTGAGCTGGTAAGAAATTCTAGGTTCAATCCTTAATGGTACAGCAAAGGAAAGAGTTTTTTCTTTTTTTTTAAATCTAGGACACGCCAAATTGACTGGTCTCGTCTCGTCTGATGGTAAGCTAAAGGCAAAGTCTCAGGAAAGAGGGTCACCATTACAGACACTAAGTAATGTTACTTGGTGGAAATGTACAAGGGCTGGGCCATGGGCAACAGCTACTCATCAAAATAATGTTTTCCTAAACGAACAACACATTGTCGGTTACATCAAAGCGGTAACACAACTGTGACGTCATCCAGACGGCTTCCTCTACAGTCTGGTCACGCGTGGAGGCGCTCTTGCGCCGACGCCGGATGCGATGCGCGCGCGCAGTCACGTGATTACGTCTTATTTACGAAGGTAGGTACGTTTTTTGCGCTAGTATGATGTTTAGGTAATACCTGTTAGCTGTAGCATCGCTTGAAAGCGCATTTATTATTATAATCAAAACTTCTTGACGTCTGTTTTCATAGAAAATTTTGGGTGAGCAATAAAAAACATACATACATATAATAAACATACATACGTATAATAAGCGTTCGGCCTCTGCCTTGGCACGACTCCGCCGCAGCTCCAGCAGTCTCCTGAGTGTGTTTAAGGACAGGTGGGACTCCCCCTTGTTGCAGCACTGGATGACACTCCACACGTGTCACAGATAGTGGAGTGTTGTTATTCATTTGTATTTATTACTAACATTAGTTCTTAAGTTAAATTGTTACTAACACTATGGATCGATGGTCTGACAATAAATGAATTTTAATTTTTTTTAATAATCACGCCTTTATCCCTAGAAAGTTAGGCAGAGGTGAATTAACACCCGCATTTCACCAATAATTATTGTATTTGGTACCACGTAATAGGGGGTGAGTCTATTGCCGTATTCCGGGCGCTATTGTTGACTCGTGGCATGCAACTAGGGCTGAGTCTGGGCTGTACATATCTGTCTGATGTTAAACAGCCCTATCCCTTAGTCGCCTTGTACGACACCGCATAGGAAGAGGTGGGGTGGCCCTAATTCTACTCTGCCGGAAACCCGACTCTAAAAATCACGCTTTAAATCACTTGTTCCTAGAATGTATTGTTTTGTTAGACTAAGTGGTATACGACCACGGCTATCCTTGATATTTTATTGTTTAATAGTTTTTAAAGCGCGATTTTAAGTAGTCGAGTTTCAGTTTTAAAATTAATTTTAAAACTGAAACATATTTAATATTTATAAATTATTTCTTGATTTGTTTAATAAAAAAAAAATATATATTATTTTGGGGCACGCAATACCTATAATCAATACATATCTGTAATGTGCTAATTAAGCCCTATCAGATGATATCAACCACGGTATATTTATCTCAAGTTTATTTTTTAATACTGTACTTTATGTCCGCTAGAGGGCGCTATATTAGATTCGGTGATACATCATATAGCCTGTAACCAGCGGATGACCAAGACGCTTCTAATGATACACTCTCACCTTAATGGTGTCGCACCATTAAGGCCTGGAATTCATTACCAGCTCACGTGTTTCCTTCCTCCTACAGTCCCGGGTCCTTTAAGCGGGGCGTGAAAAAGCATATGATAAGGCCGTCAAGCTGAGTGTCACCATTATCACACGGTATGTGTAAGTAATGGTGACCCTCTTTTCTGGGACTTTGCCTTCAGCTTATCATCAGGCAAGGCGAAGTCCAATTGACGTGTCCTATATAAAAAAAAAAAAATTACTAATTTATTAATTTATTTCTAATTATTGTAATATTTTAATATTATGTTAGAGCTCACTGGAGAGTTTTTGTGCTGTCAGTGGGACGACCAAAGGCTTGTCCTGCTTTGTCCTCTACATTGACGGCACAAAATGTCTGTCCTTACAGGGTCGGCAGCACGGATGTGACTCCACTGGTGTTACACACGTTCATAGGTCATGGTAACCACTTTCTATCAGGTGGGCCGTGTGCTTGTCTGCCACCTAAGTTGTATAATAAAATAAAAAACATGTGACTCCTCTTTAGAGTGAATACTTTTTTAAGAGCGTTGAGAACTTTTTTGTGATGTAAATACTTTTTATACAGACTGTTTTCACTCCTGTCAGCATTCCTGGAGTGCCACAATTTTTTTTACTAGTGAGGTAGTAAAAACACGTGACACAGATGTTCCTATAGCATTCGGGGACCACCTTATTGGAATAGGATGTGTGGCATAGAACTCCTAATGATTTATCTAGAGGCCTAGATGTTTAATCCAGGGCGGGTTAAGAATTAAGTAAAAAAATAAAAAAAATAAACTCCAATTAGTCCCACTCTCCCCTTTGCTACACAAGACAACACGTGCAGGTCTTAGATGTCACCCGCACATGGTGCAGAACATCCGATCAAGAACCAAGCGGTTCGGTGACTCTTTTTTTTTTTTTTTTTTTTTTTTTTTTATATAGGACACGTCAATTGGACTTCGCCTTGCCTGATGGTAAGCTGAAGGCAAAGTCCCAGAAAAGAGGGTCACCATTACTTACACATACCGTGTGACAATGGTGACACTCAGCTTGACGGCCTCATCATATGCTTTTTCACGCCCCGCTTAAAGGACCCGGGACTGTAGGAAGAAGGAAACACGTGAGCTGGTAATGAATTCCAGGCCTTAATGGTGCGACAGAGGAAAGAGTCTCCGAACCGCTTGGTTCTTGATCGGATGTTTTGCACCGTGTGCGGATGACATCTAAGACCTGCACGCGTTGTCCTGTGTAGGAAAGGGGAGGGTGGGACTAATTGGAAGAGCTCATCAGAACACTCCCCATGGTACAAACGGTAAAATACAGCCATGGACGCAACATCTCTACGCAGCTGTAAAGGTTCTAGGGTGTTCGTGATCTCGGGATTCCCAATGATGCGGACCGCACGTCGCTGCAACCTGTCGAGAGCATCTAGTAAGTACTTTGCTGAACCATCCCAGAGATGCGAGCAGTACTCCACACAGGAGCGAATTTGTGTCTTGTATAGAAGACACCGCTGCTCCGGCGTGAAAAACCGTCTCACTCTGTTCAGGACTCCGAGTTTTCGTGAGGCTGTTTTGATGATACTTTCGATGTAGTTTTTGTTATTCAGGTTGCAGCGAACATCCATACCTAGGATATTGAGATTGTCCTGCAGTGGCAGTGGCGTGCTCTGAAGAGTGGGGACTCTTTCCTCTGTCGCACCATTAAGGCCTCGAATTCATTACCAGCTCACGTGTTTCCTTCTTCCTACAGTCCCGGGTCCTGGTGGTCCCCGGATGAAAAAGCATATGAGCATGAGAGATAAGTCAAGCTAAGTGTCACCATTGTCACATGGTACGTGTAAGTAATGGTGACCTGAACCTTGCCTTCAGCTTACCATCAGGCAAGGCGAAACCTCTGCATACCACTTTGGAGCTTTACAAACGTGAACATATGTAGCTATGTATAACAGGATCAAAATGCTAAGTATATTTTTAAACAAGATTATTAGCAACCGTAATTACTAATATTCCCCCTAACCCTGGACCTCTCGATCGTAAAGCCGACTTCTTAACCACCAAGCTACCAACAGTTATACACTCTCATCTTAGTCTACTCATTTCATTCTCTTAACATTTCCCCAACTCAATTGGAGTCGGATGTCCAGCCTTTTTTATACTACTTAGGTGGCAGACAAGCACACGGCCCACCTGATGGGAAGTGGTTACCGTGTGCAACACCAGAGGAGGCACACTCGCACTGCCGACCATGTAAACACAGAGAGTTTCTGTGCCGTCAGTGTAGAAGATAAAGCAGGACCAGCTTTAGTTGATCATGCTGACAGTACAAAACTCTCCAGAGATATCTGGCTACCCTGCTCACCGCGGGGAACACAACACGAGGCTATTATGGCGGCGGTACTTCCTTAGACGGACTGCCCAAATGAACGAAAATACCATCGTATCCTCCATAACTTACAACATTTTCTCATATTCGCGCTGCCGACCCTGAACAAACCTTTTAATGCCCCTTTTGAAGAACCCCATATTGTAGGCGCATGGGAAAACCGCAGCAGAAAGTTCATAAATTCTAACTGTGATGTGGCTGATCTTCGATATTTCCTGTGAAGCGAATACCATCTAACCTCCATTTTTTCCTTCGATCTCCATTGAACCGACTAAAACGCACGCCGCCGAAGGTGAGGTTAACAGGCATATCCTTCGCACCCCGGCCGACCCAGGGCCATCTCTCACGATCTGGCCCTCTCCTCGGGTGTGGGGACCACAGAGTCCCCAACTAGTCTCCGAAAATGGGTAGGCGTAGGGTAGGGTGACAGGCGGCTCCACCAGTCACCCCCAGGCCTGCGCTCATGAGGGGCGAAGGTCGTTTATCAACCTCCGACGCCCCATGTTATCTGCATAACAGCTAGACTAACAGCTTATGAAATATAATTTGATGACAGACAGACAAACAGACAGTAAACTCTTAGATATAAAAAAGGTTCCGTTTTCATCTATTACGCGTGGAACACTAAAAAACTACCCTACTCCAACATTCTTAAACAAGTCAAGAAAAAACCCGATTGCCAGCAAGCGGATCCCGCCGTCCGATTTATTACCCACAGGTGACACGCTGACACACTCATCATTAAGGACTCACCCATTCATGACTGGTTTGACATACTTCAACGTGTAGGAGCCTGGCAAAAACTGGTATACAAAACAGGTTACTAGTAGATTGTAATGTGATAATGGTAATGAGGGCGTAGGTAGGTTACATTATGTGAAGGTTCCGTATATTCGGATAGAGGCAAGCGGATGATAATAAGTTACTAAAAATGTGTGTGTTAATTCCTTTCTACCTACCCCTTTACAGACAACACGCGTGAATGTGCTTAAAGAATTTTTCAGCTTAAATAAAAATGTCATTCCCAATAAGGGTCCTTTAACATAAAAGGGTTTTATTGATTCAATTACGGTACCCTATTCAATAACTGTCTTAATAATTTTTAGCCTACGGACAGATGCTGAGTGTACCATATATGGTACATGGTACATATATGGTGTCCCATTAATTTTATGGTACAAGGTTTATAAATAGGTTATGTTATGAGATCTACGGTGTAAAAAGTGATTATTTATAGTTGATGGGTTTTTGCTGGCGCATATAAAGGACATAATATAATTCTCTTTCCATACATATTCGGTTCAAAATTTAATGTGACGGTCAAAGAAATCAGCTGCATATTGTCTTGTTAATATTACAACTTTATTCATAGAACATAATCAATAATCAATTTAATTCGTCAAACATAGGTAAAAAAGGTGTTACAATAAAAAAAAATATAAAGCTCTACAATGTTTCGCCTAAAGGCATACGAAATAATACATTACTAGTTAGATAATTAAAATAAAATTAAAATAAGCAATGTCAGTGAAAATTTAGATGCAATGTGCTAAGTCCATAGTCGCCAAAAATGTGCAATTCAATCAAATGTCAAAATATAATATTATGGAAATATGGTATACAAATCAAAATAGCAGATGACAAATGTTATCATTTAAAAATTCATTAATTGAGTAATAAGTTTTGTCAACTAGAAAGTTAAATAGGCTACGCTTGTATTCACTAATATTTGAGCATGTCCTAATATGTTTTGGGATTTTATTATATAATTTTGGTGCCATTGCATAAAAGCTCTTGTGGAGAAATGTGGTTCTAGTCTACTCAATAGGTGCAGTTTCTACATACATATCTATATGACTTCACGTCCTACCGACGTGAACCCACTCCTAACACGGGCAATTAAGCTTAGCTGGACGGGTTTAGAGGGAAATTAGTATTTTCGGTTATAAAATTCTTAAAAAAAAAACAATGGTCCCTCTTCCTGTTTAAAGGACCCGGGACTGTAGGGAGAAGGAAACACGCGAACTGGTGAAGAGTTCTTTTGCTCAAACGGTTCAACGGATCTGGTTGAAATTTGGTCCATGTACAGATTATAGCAGTAGTGGATGGTATTCAACACATAGCCCTTGTATTACCTGGAATAGGTTGCAGGAACGGGAACAGAATACCACGCGAGTGAAGCCATGAGCAATGGTATTTTTTTACCACTTAGGAGGTAAATAAGTATATGGCCCACCTGATGGGAAGCGATTACATTTGCCTATGGACGTGTACAACACCAGGAGTGTCACACCCGTGCTGCCTACCCTGTAAGAAGTGGTCCTCATTGTGTCTTTTGCACCGGCGGCACAGAAACTCTCTGTTCTTACAGGATTGACAGTATGGGTGTGGCTCCCCTGATGTTGCACACGTTCGCGGGTAACGGTAGCCACATTCCATCGGGTGGGCAGTGTTCTGGTCTGCCACCTGAGTTATACAAAAGAAAAGAACCTTCTGATATCCTTAATTTTGTGAATAAATCTTTGAGAAGGTTGGTTTCATTGCATCCAAAGATTATAAAGCCCTGAGTTCAAACTAGTACGCCTTATTTATTTACCTAATTCATCTTGACTTTTACAGGAGTGACTACCATCTGACCACTAACTCCTACAGCCTACGCCAGAGCCTTGACTATCAATCCAATCAGCAGATAAGAATGACTTGGGTCTCTACGATGGTGGTGGTCTTTTGAGATCAATTAAAATCTGAATGCTAAAATAATCGTAATCCTTATATATCGGAAAAGGACCAAGCTAAATGTACCCTCTCACTCGCACGCAGGGATCAATAAAATTGTTTATCTTTCATTAATATAGAAATAAAAATAAGATCTACAAAAACTCAGCCTGTATATGTACTTACTATTTAATAGAAAAGTAGTGAAATAAAATGTTATGGCAAAAAGTCGCAGATGCTAACGGTACAATAGAGAGGGGACAAGTATCAATATGTCGACATTATACTGGCCATTAAACTAGCCATGAAAATTCTAACAAAGGTGTGATATTCTAAGGGGTTTCAAAATATAGATAGATATATAATTCTTTATTGTACACCACACACAGGTAAGACACGACGGTATTTCCGTCTAATCGAGCAGTCCGACTGGGGAAGTACCTCCGCCCTACAGAATACCGCGGCCATAATAACCTCGTGTTGTGTTCCCAGTGGTGAGTATGGTAGCCAGAGCTTACTGGAGAGATTTTGTGCTGTCAGTGGGAAGACCAAAAGTTTGCTCTTAGCGTTAATCTCAGTCTCATCCGAAAATTTCAACGCGGAGTCTGGAGTTCGCTTTACCAGTCTAACTGTGAATTGGGTGAAATTCGATAACGCTGCCCCCTAGTTAACTGTAACTGAAATTTAAAGCATTTCTAATAAACTAACATTTATTTAAACTTTCATGTTCCATTATACACAATAATGTTTAAGTATGTATGTTAATCTACCAGGAGATCAAGAACAGTGAGGCAGTAAATGAAGAACCTACTACGTCACGAACTCGAAGACAGCGGGCGTGCACCACTGAGCCAGTCAGTCTGTGACCACAGCCGGTGTAACCTGGTCGAAACTTCAGGCAAATCAAAGGTATGTACGTATACCATGATCGCATTAATTCCAGTTAACATTATTGTGTATTCCTAATAATTTCAGTTACTAGTATTCTTTTTGAAAAATCGATTTTAATATGCCCGCTGCCCCCTAGTTAACGGTAACTGTAATTGATAGTCTATTTATACTGTTACTGCATTTGTTCCACATAGAGGATGCCGTAAGGCGAAACCGGTCCGATCTAACATAATATATTAAAAGTAATGTGGAAAAGTACAAGTGAGTTATTGGTGGCGCGATTGGCCACGTGCGCGAGTGGACTGTATTGCGGGGAAGTAGCTAACTGTTCCATTGACGCTTTACACACAAACAAGACAGGTGACCGGGTTGCCGCGGATGTGATCTAGGCAATGAATGCAGCCCGAGAAATTAGGAGAGGATGCACTAACCTTCACGACACCACGTGTTTTCATCGCCGCCGGTACACGGATCTTCTCTTCCTTGCTCAGGAGCTGCCGTCCACATCACTAAATCACTTGAGGGACACACGAGAGGCACAATCCGATCGGTAAAGGTCTATGGAGCGGTTAAAATGCAACAAATATTATTCATTTCTGAGAGACGCGCGCGCGCGGTCCGCCTTTACGCTGGCTAGTTCATAGCGGGACTGAGTGTCTATATATCACAAATGGCGGACGGAAACTATTTCTAGTACTATACTATGGTTAGTGCGGGAGGGGAGACGGGTATAGAAGGAGTGTGTTTCCGCGTCAAAAAATACAGCTTCTACATCGGCGCAACCATTCCCCCCGGCTTGAAGGGTTACCTTCGAAACGACAAATGCGAAACAAATCTAAAGTCTAATCTAAATCTAGGTTTGGGAAATAACAACTAAAATATAAACCAAGATTGGAGCTCGTGCCTACTGCTGGCTAGGCAGAGGGCAGAGGCGAACAAACAACACAACGCAACAGTCTCGACCAAGACGAGACGCGATTAGCCAACAACAAAATAAGGGTCTCTTCACGTGGGACCGATACAACAAGCGAGTGCTTCTTCTCCTCGGGTGGTTCGGAAACCGTAGTGGGATTGAATTGACCAACTGGCCACTTATCTAACGCGGCATGAATCCAGGACGGTCCACTAAACCATAACGGGTGATCTAAAATTTGCGAAGGAAGCAATCCACGAGAGAGACAACCGGCTGGGTTGTCGGTGCCAGCAACGTGAAAGAGATTCTGTGGCGCTAATTCAGATTGAATTTTTGCCACTCTATTAGCGACGAATGTGTCACAACGATGGGGCGAAGAGTGGGCCCAACACAAAGCGACTGTTGAGTCCTAAAAGCTAAAATTCTACTAATATTAATGCGAAAATTTACAATTATGTCAAATAAATTACCTTAAAGATTCCGACCACAATACAAAATGTCATTAAGCGACACGGAAGTGCTAGTCTTAGCACTGCCATCCAAAACTACGCGGAGTTTTAGTAGTAAGCTTATCTTCTCTAATAACTCCGCGGTGCGGGATAATGTACGAAGGCTGGGTCCCGCCAGTGTCCGCAGGCGCAGGTGAGATGCAACCTTTATCTAAACATTCGTTAACAACCTCATCATAGGCCCGCTTCGACTTTGGGGACGCCTGCATCTTTCGTTCCAAACAAAGAAAGCGTTTTTCAGCGGATACACGGGAGCCACCGAGCGAAAACTTGCGGATGGTAGACTCCAGTGGCGGCTCGACGGTGCAACAGAACGAAGCAGTCGAGTGACTAAAACTATCTATAGAAGCGGGTGCGGAACCAATTATAACAAAACCAAGAACTGTTTCCAGTGCGTGCGGAGCGGGGTACGTCGGTCCCCCTTGAACCTTACGTGATAACTGGAGGTGCGGGAGAATCGAAGCGCCGATCAATATATCGACGACTCCAGGAACAGCGTAAGTCTCATCTGCTAAAGGCAAGTCTTTAAATTTCGTTAATAAAGACGTGTCAACCGGGACGGTAGGCAACTGTTCAGCTATTCTATCTATAACGAGCGAATCCATGTCAAACCAAATATTATTATTAAAACGAGATCTAAACCTTGTTTTAACGGTGCCACGAACAGCTGACTGTAAGCTTCCAAACCCCTTCACCACTGAGCGGGTTGAACGCTTATCAACATTGAAACCAAGACGCCGACAACAATCTTGAGTAATAAAATTACTTTGCGAAGCGCCATCTAACAGCGCTCGAACAATGCGCGGCTTACCTAATGCATCAACAATAACAACGCGAGCGGTCGCAAGACACACAGTAGTGAGTGCAGCACTAGCGGAGAACGAACACAAGGTGACGTCATCCGCGGCGGTCACCGGGCGGGCCGGAGCGCGCGCGGGCGCGGGCTGCGGCTGCGGCGCAGGCTGCCGTGTGTCACCGCTCGACGAGCCAACCGTGCTCACATTGGATGCGGCATTACTATTCTCAAAATGAAGCAAAGTGTGGTGTCTCGCTTGACATTTGCGACAACCATTTCCACTATTACATAAAACAACGCGGTGTTTAGTACCGAGACAATTAAAACAAAAATTATTAGCGCGAACAAATTTATAACGATCACTAGGCGACAATTTTAGGAAACCAGGACACTTGTACAGTTGCGAATGATGAGTACTACACAAAGAGCAAACAGGTGATTGTACACGTGCTGGTGCGGTATTAACATAAGTATGGGTTGACCTCGGTGACCTCGATGAGGCATCTATTTTGCGTTCAGAAGTAACAACCTTCTTCGCGCCTTCATGGGTCGATGAAGAGCGTTGCAATACCTTTATATGCTCGCGAACAAAACTTTCTAAGTCTTCGAACTTAGGAATTTTACTGCCGCGATGATCCGACTCAAACAAACGAATGGTTTCGGAATCTAATTTCTTTAAACCCATATACAAAAATACGAAGTCGCAGAGGTCATCGATCTTTAGGTTCTTTACGGCGCGAACAGCTGACGTGAAAGTATCTAGAAATTTCTCTAAGTTTTGATCGTTACATGCCGTAATAGATTTCAAATCAAACATCTGATCTAAATAGGCGTTAGCTACCTATCTTTTATCCTCATACTTAGCTTTCAAAGTATTTAAAATTAAATTATAATTCTCGGCACTAAACGTAATTCAGCGCAAACGGTTATAGCTTTACCAGTCAATTTTTCAACGAGATAATGTAATTTTTCGTGATCTGTCAACGAATCGTTCTTATCTATTGTATTCTCAAAACTATCTATAAATAGACACCAATTGCGAATGTTACCATCAAATTCGGGTATTTGAATTGGTGGCAACTTAGGTCGGTCGCGAGTGGGGTTGGGTCGGTCAGACGGTTTCTCCAAACTCCTAGCGACGCGCTTGATACGACAATACAAATCGTCAAACGACGACAAGGCTTGATAACTCACTGAGTAATCGGGATCCAAATTCAACTCTAAAACGTTGATGTCATGTACTAAGGTTTCGAAATCCGCGCGTAGACTATCTAAGTTTTCTATAGAACACAAGAACGAATCTCTGATGGCCAAATCAGAGGTTTTAAGTGCATTATCATAAATCGATTGTACGCGAGAGTAAATCATTTCTTTTTTAGCGTATAAAAGTTTCAATTGAACCTTACCGGTCTTATCAACCTTTGGGGACATGTTTACAATTAAATCTCAAACTAAAGTGCGGTAAACAACAAATATGAAATGACTTAATCTTAGCGGTACAGAGCAGCGAGGCGGCGCGAGCGATACTCGGCAGGTAGGTAGGTATTTACAACTGTGAATGCACGCTTGAACAAAACGCGCCCGGCAACAGCCAGATCGTACTTACGCAAGCCAGACCGCTGTCTAGGTTCAACTATTATTTCAGAGATTAAGTATTGCGTAATATCTATTCAAATTAAAATACTTTCGTATGAATTGGAATGAGGTACAACCACGTGTCTACCCACGCAGGTACCAGGCAAATACGACGCGAGCCAGCGGCGAGCGAACAACGTAATTGAAAAAAATAAAACAAAGCCAAATGCGTTAGGTATTACACTGTGCCTATGCACTAGGGTGTCTAGTATACCTAAGATCTAAGCCTAAATGCCTAGATGCGGGGTTTTTTACTAAAATAACTAGGTATTTAGGCGCGGTGCGAAAATTGCGAACTACGATTAAGTGTTGATATGATACCTAACCTATGTATGTACTAGGTAGGTACTATGCGAGCCAGCGGCGAACGGACAACAAATCTAATCCTAAATGTCTGGATGCGGGGTTTTCTACTAAAATAACCAGGCATTTAGGTGCGGTGCGCTTATTCCCATTAGAATAATAACAAAACTACGAACTACGGCTAAAATCCGGTTCGATCAGGACCAGAAAATGGTGGCGCGATTGGCCACGTGCGCGAGTGGACTGTATTGCGGGGAAGTAGCTAACTGTTCCATTGACGCTTTACACACAAACAAGACAGGTGACCGGGTTGCCGCGGATGTGATCTAGGCAATGAATGCAGCCCGAGAAATTAGGAGAGGATGCACTAACCTTCACGACACCACGTGTTTTCATCGCCGCCGGTACACGGATCTTCTCTTCCTTGCTCAGGAGCTGCCGTCCACATCACTAAATCACTTGAGGGACACACGAGAGGCACAATCCGATCGGTAAAGGTCTATGGAGCGGTTAAAATGCAACAAATATTATTCATTTCTGAGAGACGCGCGCGCGCGGTCCGCCTTTACGCTGGCTAGTTCATAGCGGGACTGAGTGTCTATATATCACAAATGGCGGACGGAAACTATTTCTAGTACTATACTATGGTTAGTGCGGGAGGGGAGACGGGTATAGAAGGAGTGTGTTTCCGCGTCAAAAAATACAGCTTCTACATCGGCGCAACCAGTTATCAATATGTGTAATTGAAAGTGTTTCTAATAATTTCGTTTAATAGTATTCTTTTTGGAAAATCCATTTTAGTAAAATTGGCCGCCGTATCCACGACCAAGGCGGTGACTCTCGCTTCGGCTCTTTCCTGGGGCAAAGGATGCGATTCAGCAAGGCACCGCGGCCAGTACCATGGGTACCTTTGCCCCGGGAACGATGCGGAGAGGGTTGTTCGATGCGACATAATCGCGTATCTATTTTGTGTATTTAAGTATGATTTAATACTGAGCAAATTGTATATTAATTATTAAAAAGTTTAATATAGAATATCGATATCGCTATCTTCGAACAGTAACATCACTATTTATCCTTTTATACTCTTTGGTAATACAAACTACTAACGCAAGTGTGTACCGTGCGAGCGTAGTTTTTTATTATTTTTTATCATTTTTAGGGTTCCGTACCTCAAATTGAAAAAAAAACCAAACCCTTATAGGATCACTTTCTTATCCGGCTGTCTGTCAAGACACTTTTCTCGTAAATGTGTGTACGGATTAAGTTGAACATTATATTAAATTTTCTAGATTGCAACCTCTTACAGCTGTAATAAAGATTAACGTCTAGGGCAACGCAATAAAATACATTCTATCATCACACCGTCATATGCAGGGAATTCATCCTCACTGACGACTTGAGACGGTGCGTACTTCATCCCACGCACACTCAAGCTGTGGAATGAACTCCCTGCTGCAGTTTTCCCAAGCACTTACAATATGTGGTTCTTCAAGAGAGGTATTACAAGATTTCTTCAGGGTCGACAGCGCGAGTATAACGCCCCTGGTGTTGCATACGTCCATAAGCCACGGTAACCATTTCCCATCAGGTGGGACATGTGCTTGTGGTAATAAAGAACCTAAGTGGTATATAAAGAAAATGCTGCTTTTGTAAAATAAGTTCAATTTATCGATTTGTGGATCATAGGTTTGTGTATAGTTTTTATTCTAGGTCACATTAAAGTGCGCTATGTCCTACCGTGGAATATGGTGTACAAATTAAATTTAGATAAACATTCAAATAAATATCACATACTTTACAATGTTATGCGAGATAATTATCATTGAGAAATTCGTCAATGGTATAGTAAGCCTCATCTGCTAAAGTTTTTATTAGCTTACACCTAAATACGGTAATATTTTCCAATCGGTTCTTAAATAAATTTAATTTAATAAATGAGGGTTGCTTTTCACAAATGTAGCTACCTCAATTATATACATTGATGGAACTTTTAAAATACCCAACTCTTTGAATTTATTCCTGCATGATTCTCTTTTTTTTAAACCTATCACACAACGAATGCAGCAATAAATAATCGTAATTTGAGTTGCCCCAAATTATTATGCTATATCTGAGTTCATCCCTCAATTAATTTTAGTACGGAACCTTCAGTGCGCGAATCCAACTCGCACTTGAACAGTTTTTTATTGCTTAGAGTAGGTACACCCAATATGGACGCAATATGTTTTTTTTTTATTGTAAATGAAATGGCGAACACCGATACTTAATCGAGTTTTGTTTATAAATATTACTTATTAATAGTTTATTATACAAAAGTAAACTAATGTAATAAGATATAAACTAATATTTACAAGAATATAAAATAGGATACAAAAGGATCAAATTACGCATCGAAGAATTCCTCCCCATCGATGTCGACTGGTAATGTGCCCAAAAGGCTGGCTGCATTGCCCCGTTGGATGGCAATGCCAATCCGTTGAGCGAAAAAGAGGCCAGCCCTTTGGTCACGCGAAGCATCGACCAGTCGTTTTGCTATTTCTTTGTATAGCGACCGTGCGCTCGGACCCCACGAACCCAGCGTTTCAACCCCAAACGGCTCAAATATGTAATTGTTTGTAATGTTATCATATTTTCGCCGTTTGAGGGTCTCAGCAGATGCCGCAGCAAAGTCGTTTATTATACTGGTTTTTATACATATTTTTATATTTATTAGTATAGATACATTATGTCTTAATATAATAACTGGGTAGGTAGACGTTTATAAACCCGCATTTGAAAAGATAGTTACTAAGTAGTTAGTAAGGATTATGAGTGCGTATACGGGTCAGTAACACTACTGCATAGATTATGAACAGGTGCTGATTACCTACTATTTGTTGCTAGAATATAGTGCCTAGTGCGTAGTGTTGTGGGCTAGTCGTGTAGTCGATTAGTCGATATTACTAACGATATAATTATGAGTGCGTATGCGGGTCAGTAACACTACTGCATATATTGTGAACAGGCACTGATTACTATTTGTTGCCAGAATATAGTGCCTAGTACATAGTGATGTATCAACCCGTCTGGCCAGTGTGGAAACAGTAGGCCAAAACCTCCCAACATTGGGAGAGGCCTAGTCCAGCAGTGGACAGACATGGGCTAGTTGTTTGTTGTTTGCATAGTGATGTAGGCTAGTCGAGTAGTTGATTAGTCGGTATTACTAACGAACGATATAATTGTTAGTGCCTAAATGCTGTATATAAATCGGTAGCATTACTGTATGGATTGTAAAAAGGTGCTGATTACTACTTGTGGCTAATCGAGTACTTACTTTATTAGTCGATATTACTAACAATGTACTTTGGTTTGTTTTATGATAGTATCTTGTCAGCGATTGATTAAACCAATCATGCATTTAATTTTTGAAGCTATTGTATGCTATGTTTTGCCTGTAATTTAAATCGTAAACTCGGACGTGAACCCATGCCCTACCTTTCTAGGGATACTCTGACCTACTGAACTGCTTATGTTACTACTAGGCACTAATTGAATTCAGATTAGGTATTCCCGTCCCAATTGAGCAATCCGACTACGGAAGTACCTCCACCCTACAGAATATAGCGGCTATAATAACCTCGTGTTGTGTTGTTACCGGCGGTGAGTAGGGTAGCCAGAGCTCACTGGAGAGATTTTGTGCTGTAAGTGGGAAGACCAAAAGCTTGTCCTGCTTTGTCTTTTACACTGACGGCACAGGAACTCTCTGTGCTTACAGGGTTGGCAGCGCGAGTGTGACTCCCTTGGTTTTGGACACGTCCATAGGCCACGGTAACCACTTTCCATCAGGTGGGCCGTGTGCTTGTCTCCCACCTAAGTGGTATAAAAAAAAAGATATATATGATTTGTACAACTACAACCAAATATTAATTTAATTTATTCAGCTTAGGCACATAAAAAGCATATTTATGTGCCTAAACTGAATTGTTTGTGCAACGTCAAAATTTTACAATTATGTCAAGAAGTATTGTAAAAATATCAAATAATGTAGAGGCCAGGAGGTAGGACACGGCGGTATTTCCGCCCAATTCAGCAGTCCGGCTGGGGAAGTACCTCCGCCCTACAGAATACCGCGGTTATAATAACTTCGTGTTGTGTTCCTGGCGGTGAGTAGGGTAGCCAGAGCTCACTGGAGAGTTTTTGTGCAGTCAGTGGGATGACCAAAGGCTTGTCCTGCTTTGTCCTCTACACTGACGGCACAAAATCTCTGTTCTTACAGGGTCGGCAGCACGGATGTTACTCCACTGGTGTTACACACGTTCATAGGTCATGGTAACCACTTTCCATCTGGTGGGCCGTGTGCTTGTCTGCCAACTAAGTGGTATAAAAAAAAAAACAATTGGAAAATGATTCTTTCGCTGGTTCAGTAGGTTAGTTCTATATTAGAATTATATTAGAATTAGATTCTAATGTTTTATTTTTTAGAAATGATTTTGTTTACAATTTATATTGTGGCAGCAAACAAGAGACTTATGTTGACCACGCATTTTTATCACCAAGATACTCATCTACTTTATGATATTTTTTTTTCATTACAAATTTTTCACTTGTATTTTAACAATTTATATTTAACTTAACGTCAGCAAGCAAGAGATTAGAATGACCATACATTTTTTCATTAAGATAAGCGATTCTCTTACTACAAACATGATCGATGTAGCTGGCACATCCCTAGACGGTAATTACTGGTCGAGCGCTGGTCCACTATGTAGGTTACACAGAGACACACATATGTGACCTCCAAGGCACACAAAATGGCGGACAGCTATTTAATAAATTTTGATACATATATTCACGCCTGTTAATCTCCGAAGAGTTATGCAGAAGTGTATTAACACCCACATTTCGTCATCTATGACTTACGGTGGGAGGAGGTAGGACACGGCGGTATTTCCGCCCGATTGAGCAGTCCGACTGGGGTAGTACCTCCGCCCTACAGAATACCGCGGCTATAATAACTTCGTGTTGTGTTCGCAGCGGTGAGTAGGGTAGCCAGAGCTCACTGGAGAATTTGTGCTGCCAGTGGGAAGACTAAAAGCTTGTCCTGCTTTGTCTTCTACTGACGGCACAGAAACTCTGTACTTACAGGGTTGGCAGCGCGACTGTGACTCCTCTGGTGTTACAGACGTCCATAGGTCACGGTAACCACTTTCCATCAGGTGGGCCGTGTGCTTGTCTGCCAACTAAGTGGTATAAAAAAAAACGGTCCCACGTAATAGCGGGTGGAACCTATTGCCGTCAAGCGGACATATACTTTCTCATGGGTTGTATGCTTAAGGATCTTGAGGTTAAAAATAACGTTACGCGGAACCTCATACACTATGGCTTTTGTTTTTTTTTATCATCCCCAAAACATCGCCACCCCTCGGAGCCGGTGGGGGAGGTTATGTCAGATTTGAACCGACTAAAACGTACGCCTTCTAGTTAGTCAGCAGCCATAATATCCTCTTGTTGTGTTCCCGGCGGTGAGTAGAGTAGCCAGAGCTCACTGGAGAGCTTTTGTACTGTCAGTGGGAAGACCAAAATCTTGTCCTGCTTTGTCTTATACACTGACGGCACAGAAACTCTCTGCTTACAGGGTTGGCAGCGCGATTGTGATTCCCTTGGTGTTGCACACGTCCATAGGCCACGTTAACCACTTACCATCAGGGGGGCCGTGTGCTTGTCTACCCCCCAAGTGGTATAAAAAAGTACTTTTTCTCACTGGCTTCCCTTTCGAAAATGTTCACACTTCGCCAATGTTGTTCACATAATATCTTAGTTGGGTCCATGATGTGTGGTCCGTTTATCTAGAAATATGTATCAAGGAATTTTACTCTAAATTATTATGTTGAAGTCTCAAGTGTAACAGATTACGGATATTTCTGCGTGTCGTGGCCCAAATTAAGCCCTCTAGGCAATCGTGAGGCGCTTAATTCGAAGACTGTTAGGCTGGCTACAGACTCTCGACTAAGAGTTGCGATAGGGTTGTGTCCTATTTTTTTTATAATCGTAAACTATACATTTTACAATAATATAATGAACTGTAAAAGTGAAACTTACTTGTCTATACTTAATAATAATATAAGATATATCTATACTAATATTATAAAGAGGAAAGATTTGTATTTTTGTATGTAACGAATAAACTCAAAAAGTACTGGACCGATTTTAATAATTCTTTTTTCATTAGAAAGCTACATTCTTCGTGAGTAACATAGGCTACTTTTTATCCCGATATCCCCACGGGATCAGGAATTACGCGGGTGAAACCGCGGCGCGGTGCTAGTGATAAATAGTTTTAAAGATATGTCATTTTAAAAATTCAATTTCTCGAGCCCTTAAACGCTCCATAGAAAATCGTGGTACGTGGTGACGTCACAGCGCACTGGCGCGTATTTTTTTTTTTTACGTGCGCAAAATCCCCACGGATACCTCCCCACCGGAGCCGGTGGAGGAGGTTATGTCGGACTCGAACCGACTAAAACGCACGCCGCCTGTGGGTCGTTTTGGTTGCCGAAGGTGAGGTTGACAGGCATATCCCTCGCACCTCTCACAATCTGGCCCTCGTCTCGGGTGTGGGGACTACTGAGTCTCCAACTCAACTCCGGAAACGGGGAGGCGAGCTGGGCGCGCCACCGCCGTGGCCTGCTTCTGCCAGGGTGACAGGCGGCTCAACCTGTCACCCCCAGGCCGGTGCTCATGGGGGGCGGAGGTCGTTCATCGACCTCCGACGCCCGCACTGGCGCGTAGTGAAAATGTATGGAGTGCAAAAGTATATCGCATTTATCTCAGTCTACGTTGTGATTACACGTATACAGTACATAATAAGATTGATTTGAAATTTAGTAAGGAATCTAAAAAGTGGTAATTTTTCCTTTATTTGGATTGTTTATATTTTGACCTATTTTGGGAATTAAAAATTATGAAAAGTCATAGTTTAAAATTTAGTTAGGCAATATCTTAGTTTTCTGTGCATATTTTTAAATAAAATACTTAGACATTAAGTAGTAAATAATCGCGGTAGCCCAGTGGTATGGGTAATGGACTGCTGAGACAAGGTCTCAGGTTCGATTCTAGGTTTTACCATGGCACACACCAATGACTTTTCGATGTTTTTCGAAGTTATGTATGTATTTATCGCAGGTTTATAAGTACCCGGTTAATGGCAATAGGCCTGCCACCTATTACATTAGGATCTAAACATAAACTGACGAAACGGGGGTGCTAGCACCTCTACCTACCCCTTCGGGGATATAGGCGTGAGTTTATGTTATGTTATGTAATAAATCTGCTTACGTAATATTTGAACGACCCCATATTAGATTATATATTATTATAGATTCTAAACACAAATATATATTCTTTGAACTCTTGTCTGTTTGTCTATGGTGACTTGGGGTCTAGACATATACCGGCTACTATTTATGTATTCAAGACTAGTCACAAGTCTGTCGACGCCTTTACAGTACCGACCCTATGACCGACCAGTTTCTAGTACACACACACGTCCGCCAAGCGTGATTGATGACCTACTCCTCGAGAAAGTTGTGACCTAGGTCTAAAGAATGGGCCTAGGTAGTAAAATTATCTGAACAAGTACCGTGAAGTACTCGTAGGTTAATATTTTGTTGCGTTAGGTCAATAGGACAACACAAACCATATATTGTGTCAATTGTGTGTTATGTGCCAGTGGCTGTGGTGTGGCGTTAGTGTACGCAACTGCTACGCCGAGGTGCGGATTCGATTCCCGCTCAGTGTAAGTATTTCGCATGAATGTGTTCCTAGTGGCGTAGATAAGGGCCACTCAATTTTTTTAAACCACTTAGGTGGCAGACAAGCACACGGCCCACCTGATGGGAAGTGGTTACTTTGGCCTATGAACGTGTGCAACACCAGGGGCGTCACACTCGCACTGCAGACCCAGAAGAAATTTCCTAATGACACTTTTGAAGAACCCCATATTGTAGGCGCATGGGGAAACCGCAGCAGGATGTTCATTCCACCGCTTGAGAGTGTGGGGAATGAAATTTCTTTCATACTGCACAGTGCGTAACGGCACAGGTTGCAATGTGTGGGGATGAATTCCCTGCCCACGATGATAGAATGTTGCTGTGGGCATCATGTCAAACAATTCATCTCTTCCTGTGAGTGTCGTATAAGGTGACTAAAGGAATAGGTCTGCTCTCCATCTAACAGTAAGCTTGATGGCAATAGGCTCGTCACCTATTAAGTGGGACCGAGAATCATTGGTGAATTGTGGGTGTTAACACTCCTCTGCCTACCCCTTTGGGGATTTATACAGGCGTGAGTATAAACCGCGGTAGCCTAGTGGTATGGGTAATGGACTGCTGAGACGAGGTCTCGGGTTCGATCTCAGGTTTTACCATGGCACACACCAATGACTTTTCGAAGTTCGTGTGTATTTATCGCAGGGTTATGAGTGGTTATGAATGGTGCAATGGCAATTGGCTCGCCACCTATTACATTGGGACCTAAACATATGTGGGTGCTAGCACCTCTACCTACCCCTTTGGGGATACAGGCGTGAGTTGATGAATGAATGAGTATATATATTTATGTATGAATATTCCTATTTGCAATGGTCTGAGTATTTCCAAAAAAAAACTGAACAGTTGAGTTTGTTTGGTTGCACACGCTAATTGAATAGTTCGTTTATCGAAGAATGCTATAAATAAGTTATATTTATCATCACGCTACAACACAAAAGAGAAATTGCGGCGATAAATATATTGTAGATTAAAAGGGTTTTAATCTCCATGCCACGGAGAGCACGGTAAGCCGTCGGTCCCGCTTGCCATACGAACATTTATGGCAGTCATTACGGGTAGTTAGAAAGAAAAGAAAGAAGAACACAAAACTAACTTAAAACTAAACAGTGTTATTTATTATATTATTTAGTGCTTGTATTGGGCACATTTAGGTTACACCAAGAATGGGACCAGTTCAGCATAATGCTGGGTACTACGTACCCACCGCTGGTTTTCAACTGGCCGCTAGAGGACATCTGAGCCGTTAAAAAAAAACGTCAGCTTATGTAATGGTACACAAAACAGCACCATGAACAGCAAAACAAACCCATCGATGGTGTTCGATCTGTGGCTCTGTGGTAAATAAGAAGCAAGAGCCTTTAAACAAGAAGAGAGAAAAGTTAGAGTCTTAAACAGTCCGACAACTGTTTTAATAACAGTCCAGCGGACCACCGATTCCGAGGTCAAGGTTTCGGATGCGGTCGGGTTTAACGCAAGGTTGATGATGTTTTTTTTATACCAATTAGGTGGCAGACAAGCACATGGCCCACCTGATGGGGAGTGGTTACCGTGGCCTATGGACTCGTGCAACACCAGGAGCGTCACACTCGCGCTGCCGACCCTTAAGCCCCAAGTTATGATATTTAGTTATAGATAAGAATTATATTATATTATCTGTGGTTATGGTATAGGGACCTCTATATAATTATGGTTGAGGTGACCGCTTACCCTCAGACGAAGCGTATACTCGTTTGCAACTTTAGTTGTGTAGTGGATGGTGATTGAATTACCTGTAATTAGAAAAATATGGATTAGTATAGACATGAATGTAAAGGGCTTTAGGAGCAGAGGTAGACTATTAAAAAATATTGTTTGCGTGAACAGGATATGGCAAAGAGGGAGTGACTGAGGAGATGACATCTGAGAGGGATGGTTTATAAGTGCCTCGCCACCTAAACCTAAACCTAAACATAAACTGGCGAAGTGTGGGTGCTAGCACCTCTGCCTACCCCTTCGCCCTTCGCTCACGCCTAAATCCCCGAAGTGTATGTTATGTTAAATTAGTTACTTTTTACTAAACGTCAAAACTAAGCTAAAAGGAAACTTCTATGACATAAATTATTTTAACGTCATAATATTCAATAGTCAAATCATTTACCTACTTATTGAAAGATGGGTGAATTATTAAAAAAAAAAATTTTTAGAAATTATTATTTATTTATTTATTTTATTCAATCGTAAATTAAGTATTTGACAATCAAAAGTATGACGTCATATATCTTAATTTCATACAAGATTCCTTGGAACTTAACGTTTTGACGTTTAATAAAAAGTAGCTAATTAGACTAGTTTAGTTTATTTTTTATTTCATAAACAATCTTACATTGTATTGAAATGTTGTAACTTCAAATTAACTTAGTTCGCATAACTATAACGCAAATTCAATAATTTAAAAAAAATGACAAAAGTTGTAACATGTCAAAGATATTCAAATTAAAAATTATGTTGTCTAGCTCAATAAAACTTAAGATTATCATTTATATTATAAGTAGTCATCATTCAATTAAATTACAAATTTACGAGAAAAGAAAAATCATTTAGATGACACACTATCTAAAAAATAACTATTCACTCAACCACGCTACTTTATACAAAACCACGTGAAAAAAGTATCTAGGTTTCCATTCAGAGTGTTGATTTTTCTCAATATAAACCTCAGTTACAATCTTTCAAATTCCATCTCTGAGATTCTGATCGTGAGAGTAATATTTCTAAAATTACAGTATTAAAAACTAATGTAGTTTCGCGATACCATCATCTCGACTTACCGCCATTACTGTGGGAATGAGTTGCCATGAGAAAAAAATGTTAGGCTCTATGACAGAAAGCTATGTGACATTTGAGGTTAGAATTTAAAAAAAAGTTCGAGTAAACACGCTTATGACTTGTAACTGTAAGTCAATCACTACAAAATATGCTATTATAGCAGTACTATTATTTAATCTGTAGTAAAACTAACCATTCCATTTATTGAATAAGGCTGATACCATCCCATTGATATTGTCAAATTATTGTGCTAAGACTGTTGTATGTTGTCTTTGATTTGGAATAAAACTGTAGGTATGCATTCGAAAGTGATGCACCGCAGTTTCTATTTTAGAAAAGGCTAAAATAGCATGTCCTTTACGGTACAGAATTATTAGTTAGAAATATTAATCGTAGATACTAAATTAATAATAATAATAATAATAATAATAATTTATTTTCGTTAAAAATAAGTTACAGTTTAAATGTACAGTGATCGAAGTCACCTTTTAAGCAAAATTTGCCTGTGTCAGGTGACATCGCTCTTCCATATCTACTAGTTATTAATTAGAGTTACATGTAGCTGTAAACAAACTATCACAAATAAATGCAGACATGTACTATCTAGGTATTATGTAGATATAAGTGCTTTACTTTAGAGCTAATTACAACTATATTATTGTTAATTAATACATTATTACACATACAAATTAAATTAATTGTACTAAATTACTATTTAATTTAATTTTATTTGATTAAATTTGGTTTGGTTTGAGTCGATCTGATTTAATTTAATTTGACTTGATTTGATTTAATTATATTAAATTTGATTAGGTTATTTAATTTAATTTGATTGGATTTTATTTTGATTATTTTATTAACCAAATGGACTTAATGTTGTCTGATGAATAAATGATTATTATATTATTATTATATAGTACTTACTGGTTTTTATATTCGCCATTAAAGTAAGTACCAAGAAGAAAGAGAAAAATGTACGAAATTAGATGCGTTAAAACATTTTTTGAGTTGCTGAGACAGATTTTCGATTTTAATCAATTAAGAAATGTTTGCTGTAAGGGACACTTTATTAATGATATAGACATTTAAAGTATACCAAACGATAGAGTGCAAAACTCCGACTTCACAATCATTGTCGCCAAATGTCCCTTACATGTTAATAACCGCGGTAGCCTAGTGGTATGGGTAATGGACTGCTGAGACGAGGTCTCGGGTTCGATCCCAGATTTACCATGGCACACACCATTGACTTTTCGATGATTTTCTAAGTTATGTGTGTATTTATCGCAGGTTTAGGAGGTTATCGGAGGTAAGACACGGCGCTATTTCCGCCCAATTGAGCAGTCCGATTGGGGAAGTACCTCCGTCCTACAGTATACCGCGGTTATAATAACGTCATGTTGTGTTCCCAGCGGTGAGTAGGGTAGCCAGAGCTCACTGGAGAATTTGTGCTGTCAGTGGGATGACTAAAGGCTTGTCCTGCTTTGTCCCCTGCACTGACGGCACAAAGACTGTGCTTACAGGGTCGGCAGCGCGAGTATGGCTTCTCTGGTGTTACACACGTCCATAGGCCACAGTAACCACTTTCCATCAGGTGGGCCGTGCGCTTGTCTGCCACCTGAGTGGTATAAAAAAAAACAAGGTTTATAAGTGCCCGGTTAATGGCAAAAGGCTCGCTACCTATTACATTGGCACCTAAACATAAACTGGCGAAATGTGGGTGCTAGCACCTCTGCCTACCCCTTCAGGGATATAGGCGTGACTTTATTTTATGTTATGTCCCTTACATTATTCACACTTCTGGTGTCCGATAATCATAGGGACCCCTCGCCATTGCTACCTTAGTACAGAGAAGTCACTGTTAACAGTTCCAGAATGATTTGAAACTATCGTCGCTTCTCTGTTCCCATTGTTAAACATAATCTTTATCAAGATTATACGTTAATCATTATAATAATGTCTCATACGTCACAGAAAAGAATTCGCTGAGAACAGATATTTATCAATTGACTTACTGGTGGCCTATTATTTTATGTAATTACCACCTTTCAAGACATCGTAATTATAGTGTTCTACCATGCCACTTTTGTCTATGGTGTGAGAAAAATGTAATGTTCGTGCTATATGTATCTATGGAGGTATACTTACCGATATATATCGCGTGGTTCCCGGCATAGTAGAATTTGGGCCACCCCATCTCTTCCCATGTGGTGTCGTACAAGGCGACTAAGGGATAGGGCTGTTTAACATCGAACAGATATATACAGCCCAGACTCAGCCTCCGATGCATGGCTCGAGTCAACAATAGTGCCCGAAATACGGCAATAGGCTCACCCCCTATTACGTGGGACCAATATACAATTATTGGTGAAATTCACCTCTGCCTAACCCGCCGGGGATAAAGGCGTGATTATACGTATGTACCTATGTACTTATTAATAAATTTTTTTTTGAAAAATATTTTTAATTAATATTAGAACCAATATAATTATTAATATTCCCTCTAATCTCTCCAGCTAAGCTAAATTGTTTGTGCTAGGAGTGGGTTCACGGTAGTAGTGCAATGGTCAGGATTCGAACCCAGGACTTCTCGATCGTAAGGCCGACTCCTTATTCACTAAGCTGCCGAGGCTTACTTTCATAGTGTAAAACAAGTGTAAAATTGAACAAATTAAACAAATTGTGATCAGTCCGACTGGCGAAGTACCTCCGCCCTACAGAATACTCAGCCATAATAACCTCGTGTTGTGTTCCCGGCGGTGAGTAGCGTAGCCAGAGCTCACTGGAGAGTTTTTGTACTGTCAGTGGCAAGACCAAAGGTTTGTCCTGCTTTGTCTTCTAAACTTTCGCCACAGAAACACTCTATGCTTACAGGGTCGGCAGCGCGAGTGTGACTCCTCTGGTGTTGCACACGTCTATAAGCCACGGTAACCACTTTCCTTCAGGTGGGCCGTGTGCTTGTCTGCCACATACGTGGCTCCCTCTCCTTTCCTACGCAGGACAACAATTGCAGGGCTAAATGTCACCCTCACACTGTGCAGAATATACGAGCAAGAACCAAGCGGTTCGGAGACCTCTCACGTGTTTCCTTCTAATATATTGACATGTACCATTCTTCACAATTTTAATGACTTGTTTGTTTCATTTTATGTTTTGACATTAATTTTGTGACTAATATTTAGAATTTCAATTGACTTATAGGACATGTGCTGAACTAATGTTATTATGTTTAATGATTGTATTCGATATATGTGTAATTAAATGTTTGCATGCCATAAAATGGTAAATGTGCCGCACAAAACTATTGGACCCGACATCTTTGTAACCACATTTAAGCAAATAAATGAATTTGAATTTGAATTTCTTCCTACAGTCCCGGGTCCTTTAAGCTGGGCGTGAAAAAGTATATGATGAGGCCGTCAAGCTGAGTGTCACCATTGTCACATGTAAGTAATGGTGACCCTCTTTTTCTGTGACTTTGCCTTCAGTTTACACTGTTTACAAAACAGTGGTATACAAAGTACCCATATTCGTGCATACAAATATTTGCAGTGCACGGAGATTGAACCCGCACATCTTGAGTAATATTCGCGGTATTGCTAACCTATGTACCGGTGCGGTGCTTCAGCAATAAATATTTCAGATTTATTGCCAAAGCACCGGTTCTTTGGTCAGAAATAATTTAAGTATTAATGAGTAATTAACGACTCATAAATGTTATAATTACAAGATTTGCGACGACTTATATAGCAATTTGATTGACTGGTTTTAGTTTTATGACTTCGAATAGTAGAATTGTTATTATTACCTTTTGTGATTGGCACCTTAATAGACATATAGTAGGGTAACCAGCTGTGAGTAGGGTAGCCACGTTTCCGGGGACGAGTTGGGGACTCTGTAGTCCCTACACCCGAGAAGAGGGCCATATCGTGAGAGATGGCCCTGGGTCGGCCGGGGTGCGAGGGATATGCCTGTCAACCTCACCTTCGGCAACCAAAAGGACCCACAGGCGGCGTGCGTTTTAGTCGGTTCGAGTCCGACATAACCTCCTCCACCGGCTCCGGTGGGGAGGTATCCGTGGGGATTTTGCGCACGTAAAAAAAAAAAAAAAAGGGTAGCCAGACTGGAGAGTTTTTGTGCTGTCAGTGGGAAGTCCAAAGACTTGGCCTGATTGTTTCTTCTGCACTGACGGCACAGAAACTCTCCGTTCTTATAAGGTCGGTAGCACGGGTATGAGTCCTCTGGTATTGCACACGTTCAAATGCCACGGTAACCACTTTCCATCATGTGGGCCGTGTGCTTGTCTGTCACCTAAGTGGTATAAAAAAAAGATGAAGAAATTTTCTACATAAATCTTACAATACTATAGTTGCGGCACGCTATGATGGCCGTTTTGACACGAATGGTTTTGCTCGATTTCTCTTTTTTGGTGTGCTTAATATTGACAACGAAATGTTAGACGAATAACTAAAAAAAATATGGCGAGACCGGCACAGAAGAAAATATACTTCACACACCAAAAAGGAGAAAACGAGCAAAACCAGTCGTGTCAAAACGGCCATAATTGCGTGCCGCAACTATAGTGTAGAATAAAAATGGAGTATTTAACTGTCTAGTCAAATTAGTTACCTTTTACATAACATAACATAACATAAACTCACGCCTATATCCCCGAAGGGGTAGGCAGAGGTGCTAGCACCCACATTTCGCCAGTTTATGTTTAGGTCCCAATGTAATAGGTGGCGAGCCTATTGCCATTAACCGGGCACTTATAAACCTGCGATAAATACACAGATAAATTCGAAAAGCATCGAAAAGTCATTGGCGTGTGCCATCGTAAAACCTGGGATCGAACCGGAGACCTCGTCTCAGCAGACCATTACCACTAGGCTACCGCGGATCAGTTACCTTTTACTAAAGGTTAAAACGGTAACTTGTATGAAAACTTGAATAAAATAAGCAATTGTGACGTCATAATTTTAATTGTCAAATAATAAACACGCACGCCTTGAGCCGGCATTTGGTTGTCTATATTATAATTATGATAACATCTATTTAGATTTATTATGTTACTTACAGAAAAAAATAAACTTAAATGAAATTTAAAACTAAAAACTATTATTAGGTACCTACTAAAATACACTAAAAATAAAATAAAAATTACATACATAATGCGTCATGAAATTCCTCCGCATCATCACCGACCGGTAACGTACCCAGAAGGCTGGCAGCATTGCCACGTTGAATGGCAATGCTTATCCTCTGTGCAAGATAATTTTTATCATTTACGCAAAATAAATAATTTAATTTGATCTGATCTGATCTGATTTGATTTGATGGAGTAAATAAAAACGGTAAAATAAGGACATTATGAAACTTTTACAACTCTTTTACCATTATTAATTTTATGAGCACAGGTTAAATAATTTATTATAAAGTACTCAGTCTATGAATTTTGACTCATGACATCTGTATGTAAGTTACAGTTGTCTGTTAGTTTTATTTTTTGTTCTTTAATATTTTATTTTACGAATTATACAGACATTTCAAATGTAGGATTTTACATTGACTTTTTATATCCAAATAAATCGTCCTTGCGTTCTTTTAATAAAAAATGTATTAAAAAAAACAAAAACCTTACCGAAAAGAAAATTATGTAATTGCGCGCAAAAACAAGTTCTATTTTTAAATCAACATTCTTTTTTTTTTACAAAAATGACGCGAATGTTTACCCGGAACGAGTTCTTTGTTTAAAATTAATATCAACGACATCATGGTTTATAGCTTGCCATTCAAGAAAAATGAGACAAGGTTTGTGTTTAATAACTGTAATAAAAGAAATTGCAGTACCTAATGTTCGCGTGATTTGCAAGGATAGGTACCTCATGTTAAATCATTTTTTTGGAAAAGCTAGAAGGGTTAGGCAGAGGTGAATTAACACCCACATTTCAAAAAGTAGAAGAAGAAGATATGTTTTTAGGGTAACCCAAGGGTAAAATGAAACTATATTTTAAGACTTTGGTGTCCGTATGGCTGTCACCACGTTGTATCTCGAAAATCGTGGTAGCTAGACAGAAACGAATAGCGGGAGCGAAGGAGGCAGCGGGAGCGAAGGAGGAAGCGGGAGCGAAGGAGGATCGCAAGTCAACCTGTCCGCGTACTGAGGCAACTCGAGCGTTGGAGGTCAATGAATGACCTCCGCCTCCCATGAGCGCAAGCCTGAGGGTGACGGGTGGAGCCGCCAGCCACCCTGGCAGAAGAGGCCGCGGTGGCGGTGCGCCTTGCGTGCATCCCCATTTCTGGGGACGAGTTGGGGACTCTGTGGTCACTCGAGGAGAGGGCCAGATCGAGAGTGATGGCCCTGGGTCGGCCGGGACGCGTGGGGGAAACTGTCAACCTCACCTTCGGCAACTAAAAGCGACACACAGGCGCCGTGTGGCTTAGTCGGTCCGAGTTCGTTTTTCGCACGTATAAAAAAAGGTTATATAAGATTTCAAACGGACGAAGCTGGGGCGGGCAGCTAGTTATTATATAACCAGCTAAATATTTGGTTCTGAAAGCAATCAAGAGATACTTATGTATATAAATACCTTAAAAAAATAATGATAGATGACAGCTACAAAAACATATTGGTGTGGTTGTGGTCTTGTCTTACCTATTTTTTGTATTATACAGAAATTCTATTATTTTTTTATAACACTTGGTTGGCAGACAAGCACACGGCCCACCTGATGGAAAGTGGTTACCGTGGCCTATGGATGTGTGCAACACCAAGGGAATCACACTCGTGCAACCGACCCTGTAAGAATAAGAGCCAGTGAGCTCTGGCTACCCTACTCACCTAGTATAAGAAGCGACCAATATTTGGACAATTTTCATAGGAAAATCCGCGACTTTGACAGTTTTTCTCCATTTTTAGGCGATTTACCACAGTAAATTACTTGTTACTAAAATATTAAATAAGAAGAAGACATTATTCAGTACACAATATTAAACTCTCATAATAAAATGCTATTACTAGACTTACACTTTGCAAACAAAAGGACTCTGCACCAGAGAAAATATTAATGTCGCCGTAAAAAAAAAACAAAAGGCGAAGGAACACGTTCTATTTTTAAACCGGCGTCAATTTTACTTTTTTCCGTTGCGGTCAATGTTGCTAGCTTCATTCGTTTTGAGGTAAAAAATTTATATTGAGATTCTTTAAAAGATTATATTGGTATTAAGATTGCAAAATTATTATTATTATTGATTATAGACGAGCAGCTTTGAGCTGATATGTCTATGTCACAGTTCACACATGTTGAAGAACAGTTCAATTTAGTCACTACACTTGATTGAGCCCATAGTTGTGAAGTTTGTTTGTTAGCAACCAGTGATCCAGTCTGTTTTTAAAGTTGTTCACTGAAGTGGCAGTCACAACATCTTCGGGTAGTCTATTCCAGTTGTGGACTACCCGGTTACTAAGAAAGTGGTGCGCAGTGTTTGTGTTTGTTGTTGCACGAATTATTCTCAGGCTATGTCCTCTGGCTGATTTAGTGGGAACTTTTGGTATGTAAATTGTGTGCATATCAGGCAGGTTATACTTATGGGTTATGATCTTAAATGTCTCTATTAGGTCACCTCGAAGGCGTCTTGCATTACTATTGGTTAGTACCCAGGGAAACTCAGGGTCCATTTCGAAGAGGCTTTTGGCTTTACGCCATACCGGCTTTGATAGGTATAAAAACTCTATAGACGCAGTAAGTTGCATTTTGTTAGTAAAGCTGGGTCTATATAGTATATGGTCTAGGTCTAGGTGTAGACATTGGCTAAATACCTACGCTGCCTCTAAAGGGGCATGCCATATGAAGACCTATGACAGTCGTTACGGGTAGGTGAAGCCTTAAAAAGTTCAAGAACTGGTCTAACTGCATTGCTTCGATTTCGGCTTTGGGTCCTGGAGGTCGGATACCAGTCGCTTCACGGAAAATATCGAAGTTCAGCAAATCCGCAGTTAGACTTGTAAAGTGGAACCCAGACTCCGAAGTGAAAGCTTTAAAAGCGACTGGAATTAACAATGGAAAGTGGTTACCGTGGCCTATGGACGTGTGTAACACCAGAGAAGCCACACTCGCGCTGCCGACCCTGTAAGCACAGATTCTCTATGCCGTCAGCGCAGAGGACAAAGCAGGACAAGCCTTTAGTCATCCCACTGACAGCACAAATTCTCCAGTGAGCTCTGGCTACCCTACACCTGGGTACCTAATCTCTGAAGAATCTCGGTATATTTTGACGGAATTTTCACTGCAGATACCTAGCTATTGTTATAAGGCGTAACATGACTATTATTTTAGCAAAAGCAAAGACTGACACACAAAAACATACTAGATCAAAAAGTTATAGCTGTTGAATAATAAATCTACCGCGGTAGCCTGGGTAATGGACTGCTGAGACGAGGTCTTGGGTTCGATCCCAGGCTTTACCATGGGACACACCAATGACTATTCGATGCTTTTCGAAGTTGCAGTTACATTGGGACCTAAACATAAACTGGCGAAATGTGGGTGGTAGCACCTCTGCTTACCCCTTCGGGGATATAGGCGTGAGTTTATGTTATGTTATGTTAATAAATCTGATGTAAGTACATCTCAAAGAATTATCTCTAGAGTCTATGGGACTGATGTCCCCAGAGACAACAGCTACATGAATATTCTAGTTTATTTAAAACAACTAGACTTTATACATATTTCAGTGGGTATCCCCCGGGAAATTTAGATTATATACGTCAAGATAAAGTTTTTAAACCAGTGTTTACAGAAGAGACAATATGGTTTTAAGTGGCTAAAATTATGACAGCTTCTGTGGCTTGGTGGTAGCGCATTCGACTGCTACGCAGTGGGCGATTCGATTACCGCTATGTGCAAATAATTGTAAGCATGATTCTTTTTTATATATAGAACACGTCATAGGCTTCTCCCAATATGCGCCATTATTTCCGATCCTCTGCCTTCCGCATCCAGTCTGTCCCAGCCACCTTTTTCAGGTCGTCCGTCCATCTGGCTAGGGGGCGTCCTCCTTGCGTTTACCTTTGGGAGAGGCCTATGTCCAGCAGTGGACTACGCTAGGCTAATTGATTGATTGATTGAGGATACGTCAATTAGACTTCGCCTTGCCTGATGGTAAGCTGAAGGCAAAGTCTCAGAAAAGAGGGTCACCATTACTTACACATACCATGTGACAATGGTGACACTCAGCTTGACGGCCTCATCATATATGCTTTTTCACGCCCCGCTTAAAGGACCCGGGACTGTAGGAAGAAGGAAACACATGAGCTGGTAATGAATTCCAGGTCTTAATGCTGCGACAAGCGAAGGAAGAAGAATATAACTATTTGCATTGTCTGGGTGTTTGTGTGACTTGGAGAGCATGTTAAGCATACGGAACATCTATAACAGTTGTTACTTGTTACGGATAGTTGGAGTCTTAAGAAGTCCAACTTTTGGAGGTCTGATAGCAATGATAGCATACCAGCCGTTTCATGGATGCAGTTAGACTGGATAAAGCGGAACCAGGATGCTGGGGTGATGATTTCGGATGCGACCATGACTATCGCGTAGATGATGAATGATGATTATATATGTGGCGATGCCACATGTACCCAGCGCCATCTAGCGACAGCAAGCAGAGCTATTACGTAAAACTACGAATCCTACATCGCACAAGTGAAGTTCTCGCGCTGGGACAACATGTATACATCAACCCAACGAAAATCGTTGGGCTGCGGCCCGCCAGGCGTGATCACCTTGCCTGGTCGGAGGATCCTCCCTTTGTGTTGGAGGAACATCACACCTCGTTCCTCCACATATATATTTTTATATATATGATACGTCAATTAGATTTCGCCTTGCCTGAAGGTAAGCTGAAGGTAAAGTCTCAGAAAAGAAGGTCACCATTACTTACATATACTATGTGACAATGGTGATACTCAGCTGACCATAGTAAATTAAGGCAATTTTAATTCTTGCACAAACTCAGGCGTTCCAAGGGAATTCCAGAGGCTAACATTGACACAATCCGAGACATGTACCACGAATCCGGTTTGCTGATTCGGACAGCTGTTGGAAACACGACCCATCACCATCAGTGTGCACCAAAGATCCGTCCTCAGTCTTTACTTGTTTTGCGTGATATTAGACGCTTTAATAATAATAATTTAATTATTCATAATTTTAAAGTAAGTACATTTTTGTATACGTCATCCAATTGACTCAATTTTGTCGGACAGCATCAGAGACAGATATGAGCAGCCTCCAAGGTTGATCATGTGTACTGATGATATTGCATTGATGGATGCAGGATTGACAGTAGCAGATTGGTGCATCGCGTGAATATGTGGAAGGAGGAGCGCCTCCTTCCACATTTTGAAGGTTCGCTCCGCCAACATTCTCAAGCGTGAGATAAACGTGGCGATGATCTGGTCGAGCGCACGGACCTGGTTAAGCACCAGAGATCTGTACTTCACGTGTCTGGTGATATTGGCTACGACGTCAAAGCAAGTATTACCGCCGCGTGGCTGGAAATGACTGGCGTCATATGCGATCCTAAAATACCAGTCAGGTTGAAGGGCAGGTCTATAACGACCTGTCCTTTTACACTGCCGTGAGGACTGGCCGCTGCTAGAGCGACACAAGCAGGAATTACGTATCACGGAGATGAAAATGCTGCAGAGGATGTGCGGAGTCACGCGTAAATATTGCGAGAGGAAATCTTGTACCCGTGGCAGCCTACATGTCCGTGACATCGCATATAAAATGCAAGAGAGTCACTTCCGCTCGTGCGGCCACATCTTGCGGCAGCCACCAGGCTACGGGGGTAACAAACGCCGGGTCCAGGTAGAATGGGCAGATCCGAGATGACATGAGTGCGACAGGTCTCACTACCATGGACGCCCAAGATAGTGTGAATTGGAGTGGAGTAGGTGGTACTGGTAAGACACGACGGTATTTCCGTCCAACTGAGCAGTCCGACTGGCGAAGTACCTCCGCCCTACAGAATATCGCGCCCATTATAACCTCGTCTTGTGTTCCTGGCGGTGAGTAGCGTAGCCAGAGCTCACTAGAGAGTTTTCGTGCTGTCAGTGGGAAGACCAAAAGCTTGTCCTGCTTTATCTTTTACACTGACGTCACAGAAACTCTTGTGCTTGCAGGGTTGGCAGCGCGAGTGTGACTCCCTTGGTTTTGCACACGTCCACAGGCTACGGTAACTACTTTCTACCAGGTAGGCCGTGTGTTGGTCTGCCAACCAAGTGGTATAAAAAAATAGTGGAGGAGGAAGAGCCAGAAGGGGGACCCTGAGATGCGAGGGCACCTTGGCCTCGGATGCAATCAGGAAAATACGTCTCTAAATAGAGTTCCTCACGATGATAATGACCCAATACTCTTTTTTTTTACGTGCGCATAATCCCCACGGATACCTCCCCACCGGAGCTGGTGGAAGAGGTTATGTCGGACTCGAACCGACTAAAACGCATGCCGCCTGTGGGTCGTTTTGGTTGCCGAAGGTGAGGTTGACAGGCATATCCCTCGCACCCCGGCCGACCCAGGGCCATCTCTCACGATCTGGCCCTCTCCTCGGGTGTGTGGGGACTACAGAGTCTCCAACTCGTCCCCGGAAAACGGGGAGGCGCGCCAAGTGGCCTGCAATGACCCAATATTGATTACACATTTGATTATAAGATAAATATTTTCATAAAGTAATATAATATTTGTATGTGTTGCCATTTAAATACAAGAATGCCCAGCAAGTTAAATATAATACCGCATACATGCATTACACGCGTCGTCGCTCACAATACTGAGAAACACATTGTTGGTTAGGCTATAATTAAGGAACAAGCCCACAGAGTATGCGAAAAATATGCTCTAATGGCCGAACAGCGAACGCTGTTTGCATGCGTGGTAAATAAAAAAGCAAAATATTTGTGGTCTGTGATTCAAGATGGAGGTGATTATGTGATGTTTACTTGCGATTTTCAAAGACTGTAGATACGTGGAGTTTTAGAGATTTTTTTTTTATATGGGACACGTCAATTGGACTTCGCCTTGCCCGATGGTAAGCTGAAGGCAAAGTCCCAGAAAAGAGGGTCACCATTACTTACACATACCGTGTGACAATGGTGACATTCAGCTTGACGGCCTTATCATATGCTTTTTCACGCCCCGCTTAAAGGACCCGGGACTGTAGGAAGAAGGAAACACGTGAGCTGGTAATGAATTCCAGGCTTTAATGGTGCGACAGAGGAAAGAGTCTCCGAACCGCTTGGTTCTTGATCGGATGTTTTGCACCGTGTGCGGGTGACATCTAAGACCTGCACGCGTTGTCCTGTGTAGGAAAGGGGAGGGATTTGTATTGGTTATCTTTTTACGCTAAATAGATAGGATGCCGATAGTTCGTACGAATATCGGTAGATACTCCCACTGTCGCCGTAAGACGGACATATGTATAGAAGAATTTGGATGGTTTCAGGCGAAGGTTCGGTGGCTTAGTGGTCAGAGCGTCCCCCTTTAAGGAAAAGATCGCGGGTTCGAAGCCCGCATGGACCGTTGAATCGATTTTGAATAGTTAGCATAGCTAAATTCTTAAAATTTCTTTCAATAGAATATAATTCCTACCTTTGTAACTATTAGTGTATGTAATGGTGACCCTCTTTCCTGAGACTTTGCCTTTAGCTTACTATCAGGCGAGGTGAAGTCAAGTTGGCGTGTCCTAAATAAAAATAAAAAAAACTACATCATAGATTAAGACATGTTTGTAAATATTTTCCAAGATCAATAAAACATAATTCTATTCTTACGCGAGAGACCCGTCTGGCCAGCGTGGAAACAGTAGGCCGAAGCCTCCCAACATTGGGAGAGACCTATGTCCAGCAGTGGACTGCCTTGGGCTAATTGATCGATTGACAAACATTCACAAACTTGCACATCTAAAATATAAAATACACGTGTCGCGGGTATTTGTAGTTAAACTACTCCGAAACGGCTAGACCGATTCTCATGAAATTTTATGTGCATATTGAGTAGGTCTGAGAATTGGATAACATTTATTTTTCATCCCTCTAAATGTTAAGGGTAGTCGTACCCCTAAATTTTAGATACATATTTATTTTTATTTATGAACATAAACTCACGCCTATATCCCCGAAGGGGTAGGCAGAGGTGCTAGCACCCACATTTCGCCAGTTTATGTTTAGATCCCAATGTGATAGGTGGCGAGCCTATTGTCATTAACCGGGCACTTATAAACCTGCGATGAATACACACATAACTTCGAAAAGCATCGAAAAGTCATTGGTGTGTGCCATGGTAAAACCTGGGATCGAACCCGAGACCTCGTCTCAGCAATTCATTACCCATACCACTAGGCTACCGCGATATACACGCGCGATGATACAGCATTAGAAAATACATACAACCCTGAATTTTCAACCCTTTACGATCAACCCCTATTTTTTCATCGCGATATTTTAATTTTTTATTTTAATTATTTCCTTCTATTACGATTTTTTTCTCAAATGGTTTTTTTTTTGTAGTTGTTGAATAGTCCGTTTATCGACGAAGGTTTTAGGCAATATATCATCACGCTACTACTTAAGGGATTGACCATAAATGTCAATAAATCCGGCAGTTTCCCATAAATTATTTGAAAATTAAAAAAATACGGTCTCAAATATATGTTAGGAGGTTTTAAAATATGCCACTATCCCACAAATACCACAGTGTAAGTACGTAATCTAATCAAACAGCAAGAATGTAATTATAAAATAAAAAATAAAATAATATCAAGATAGTGCGAGCCGTTTTCGAGAATGCAAAAGCAAGCAAACAAACATTCCCTTTTGAATTAATCTTATTTAGATCCCAATTAGTGGTGGGACACACATTACGAGTGGTCCCGGGGGTTTTAATTAATATAATGTTGGTACATTGTTGAGAATTGAGAGCTATATTTAAATGGACAATGAGTATAAAAATATGTAGATAGGTCGTGTTTTTCACTTTTGTGCCTATTACATTCATCGTCACATAATATAAACTCACGCCTATATCCCGGAAGGGGTAGGGAGAGGTGCTAGCACCCACATTTCGCCTGTTTAAGTTTAGGTCCCAATGTAATAGGTGGCGAGCCTATTGCCACTAACCGGACACTTATAAACCTGCGATAAATACACACATAACTTCGAAAAGCATCGTATAGTCATTGGTGTGTGCCATGGTAAAACCTGAGATCGAACCCGAGACCTCGTCTCAGCAGTCCATTACCTATACCACTAGGCTGCCGTAGTTTTTGTGTAAGCGTTTATCGAGTATATTGTAATCAAGGGTCGAATAGTCTTTTAAAATTATTCAGGGGTCAAATGGGACGATTAGACGTTAAGGAAAGGATGAAGGGTCGAGTAGGTCCAGGCCCCAATTTACGTACTTTTAACGAAGTAACTTTCAGATTATCTTGGGTTACCTTTCATTAAGTAGCCACGGTAGCCTAGTGGTATGGGTAATGGTCTGCTGAGACGAGGTCTCCGGTTCGATCCCAGGTTTACCATGGCACAAACACCAATAAGTTTTCGATGCTTTTCGAAGTTATGTGGGTATTTATGGCAGGTTTATAAGTACCCGGTTAATGGCAATAGACTCGCCACCTATTACATTGGGACCTAAACATAAACTGGCGAAATGAGGGTGCTAGCACCTCTGCCTACCCCTTCGGGGATATAGGCGTGAGTTTATGTTATGTGTTATGGTTCAAAAGTATGATTTCTTCTATAATCATCTGTGCAAAGGTTAGGCTTGTGTTATTTATTATTAGCCTTATTTAGCCGCATACAACGAAATATGAACATATTCGTTTATACCTATATTTGATATTCACATGCATAACGTGTAATTACGTACAAATACACGTACCTATATGACGATATTTTAGACATTTTTTCTTATTCGACATGTTCATTCATAAATACATACATATATTCACGCCTGTAACTCACCGAAGGGGTAGAGAGATGTGTATTAATACCCACATTTCGTCAACTATGATTTTCAGCCCCACGGAAGACAAGCACACGGTGTATTGAAAGAAAGAAACCATTTATTATACACACACACATTACACATAAAAAAAAATTGCTTGGAACATCTATGTACCCATATATCGCAATAAAATAAATTGAATTGAATTGAATCTCATTGATGGGAAGTGGTTACCGTGACCTATGGACATGTGCAACCCTGAGGCGTTACTTTCGTGCTGCCATCCCAAGACGTTAGTATGTAGGTAGTTTGATAGCCCCACACCCGAGAAGAGGGCCAGATTGTGAGAGATGGCCCTGGGTCGGCCGGGGTGCGAGGGACATGCCTATCAACCTCACCTTCGGCAACCAAAACGACCCACAGGCGGCGTGCGTTTTAGTCGGTTCGAGTCCGACATAACCTCTTCCACCAGTTATTCCGGTGGGGAGGTAGTTTGATAGTTGAGATATAAAAGCTATGTCGCATCTACATTTTAATCTATGCCAGTATAATAACAGTGTCAGTAGCACCCTAGTTATTTCTTTAAACGCTGCAGTTAACTCATAATATGTTGTCGCTTACAGGCGCAGCCAGGTTGAGAAGTAATTGACTCTTGGTTACGATCTCGAAAATTACTCAGCGTGTTATGAAAAATATTATAGAGCTATATTTTTTTATTAATATTCTCAGCGAGTGTGTGAATCTTTGAGGGTAATTACATACATAAATATTAACATAACATAAACTCACGCCTATATCCCCGAAGGGTTTAGGCAGAGGTGCTAGTACCCACATTTCGCCAATGTATGTTTAGGTCCCAATGTAATAGGTGGGGAGCTTATTGCCATTAACCGGGCACTTATAAACCTGCGATAAATACACACATAACTTCAAAAAGCATCGAAAAGTCATTGGTGTGTGCCATGGGATCGAATCCGACCTCATCTCAGCGGTCCATTACCCATAAGGAGGTAGGACACGGCGGTATTTCTGCCCAATTGAGCAGTCCGACTGGGGAAGTACCTCCGACCTACAGAAAACCGCGGCTATAATAACTTCGTGTTGTGTTCCCAGCGGTGAGTAGGGTAGCCAGAGCTCACTGGAGAATTTGTGCTGTCAGTGGGAAGACTAAAGGCTTGTCCTGCTTTGTCTTCTGCACTGATGGCACAGGAACTCTGTACTTACAGGGTTGGCAGCGCGACTGTGACTCCTCTGGTGTTACAAACGTCAACCACTTTCTATTAGGTGTGCTTGTCTGCCACCTTAGTGGTATAAAAAAACCCATACCACTAGGCTACCGCGATTCCTACATATTATCACGTCTTTATTCCCGGAGGGTTAGGCAGAGGTGAATTAACACCTACATTTTACCAATCATTGTATTCGGTCCCACGTAATAGAGGGTGAGGCTATTACAGTTTTCCGTGCACAATTTTGGACTCAAGCCATATATCTGAGGCGGAATATAGGCTGTATTTATCTGAGTGATGTAAAACATTACTATCCCTTAGTCGCCTTGTACGACACCGCATGGGAAGAGATGGGGTGGCCCAAAACCTACTCTGCCGGAAACTCTGCGAGTACTACGTATAATATCATAACTGCACTTGAGTAAGCAAAAAAAATACAAATATCACCATCTCATCGGACACTGCAAAAAATGGTATTAAATTTAAGACTTTATCTTTATACAATTTAAGTTCAAAATGAAATGAAAAGAGTTTCATTCCACTATCTCAATCACTCTAAAAAAAGGATTATAGATCCATCCATAAAGAGCCATCTAGTGACAGAAGACCGAATTAGGACGTCGCTACGAGTCCTACATCGCACAAGTGAAGTTCTAGCGCTGCCGCGCTGGTACAATATATGTACATCATCCTTACGACAATCGTTGGGTCACGGCACGACAAGCGTGATCACCTTAGCTGGTCGGAGGATCCTCCCTTTGCGTCATCACACCTTGTTCTTATTTTTTTTATATAAGGCACGCCAATTTGAGTTCACATCGCCTGATAATAAGCCGAAGGCGAAATCTCAGGAAAGACGGTCACCATTATAGACACAATGTTACAATGGTGGCACTCAGCTTAGCGGCCTCATCAGATACTTTTTCATGCCCCGCTTAAAGGAGAACCCGGGACTGTAGAAAGAAGGAAACACGTGAGCTGGTAATGAATTCCAGGTCTTGGTGGTGCGGCAAAGAAAAGTGTCTCCGAACCGATTGGTTTTTGCTCGTATACTCTGCACAGTGTTAGGGGGACATCTAAGCCCTGCAAGTGTTGTCCTATGTAGGAAAGGAGAGGGTGGGATTAGTTGGAAGAGCTCATCAGAACACTCACCATGGTAGAGACGGTAAAATACAGCCAAGGAAGTGACATCTCTACGCATCTGCAAAGGTTCTAGGGTGTTCGTGACCTCAGGATTCCCAATAATGCGGATCGCGTGTCGCTGCAGCCTGTCAAGAGCTTCTAGTAGGTATTTCGCGGAGCTATCCTAGAGTTAAGAGCAGTATTCGACGCAGGAGCGAATTTGTGTCTTATAGTATACAGAAGACACCGAGGCTCCGGCGTGCTTTACAGCAGAAACGAGGCCCAGGTACGAAGTATTAGAAAATAAATCTTTTTGTCTCTGTTTACCTCTATATTATTGATCCTATATATTAATAATTTAAATATAAAACCAGCCAGTGTTACCACCCATCTAGGCAACGTATTCTAAATAAGGCATATTGCGCACAGCCCGACACCCATATACGGGAGCGGAACTGACGGGTTTATTCGGGTCACGGATTGCGACAGTTTGTCGCGAATGTGGACCTTACCTTATTTGATTTTGTGAACGTCTGAGAGAATGAATGATTTAAAGAAAAATAGGAATCTGTTCGTCTTTCTGTCTGTTTGTACTGACAGCATCAGATCAATCTTGACTAAAATTGTAGTTACTCAAAACGATCTTAATACTTACCAAACTGTTTCACACGAACCACTTGATGGATAGTGGTTACCGTGGCCTATGAACGTTTGCAACACCAGAGGAGTCACACTCGCGCTGCCGACCCTGTAAGCTCTGGCTACCCTACTCACCGCTGGGAACACAACACGGGGTTATTATAACCCCGGTATTCTGTATTATCTATTTATCTGAACTAAAGATAAACCGCGGTAGCCTAGTGGTATTGGTGATGGACTGCTGAGACGAGGTCTCGGGTTCGATCCCAGGTTTGACCATGGCACACCAATGACTTTTCGATGCTTTTCGAAGTTATGTGTGTATTTATCGCAGGTTTATAAGTGCCCGGTTAATGTCAATAGGCTTGCCACCATTGGGACCTAAACATAAACTGGTGAAATGTGGGTGCTAGCACCTATGTCGACCCCTTCGGGGATATAGGCGTGAGCTTATGTTATGTTATGTTATATACTTTTTATACCACTTAGGTGGCAGAGGCACACAAGCATACCCAGCTTTACCTCTGCGCCACCAGCCAGATATTTTTTAAGCATTGCGTTAGATATCAATCGGTGGAGTTGGTAGCTCAGTGGTTAAGGAGTCGGCCTAACGGTCGAGAGGTCCCGGGTTCGACACTACTGACGTGGACCCACTCCTAACAAAAGCAAAGCTTAGCTGGAGGGGTTAGAGGGAATTTTGGTTCTAATTTCGGTTTAACAGGCTGCCTAATCATCTGTTGGATATCATATACAGCACACATAGGTTCAAATCTGAGTTAAGAGAATTCTTGTTGGACAAATGTCTTTTTTTTTTATCTATATAGAACACGTCAATTAGACTTCGCCTTGCTGATGGTAAGCTGAAGGCAAAATCTCAGAAAAGAGGGTCACCATTACCTACACATACCGTGTGACAATGGTGACACTCAGCTTGACGGTCTCATCATATGCTTTTTCACGACCCGCTTAAAGGACCCGGGACTGTAGAAAGAGGGGAACATTTATAGTGTAACTGACCTATAGGTGGTATTGCTCAAGTATAATTCAGATACTAATAGTTATAAATATTTTATGTTATTTTAATTATTAATTCAAATCGTAATTGTGTAATTAAAATCAAATTAACTATTTGTATGAAATTCTTTTAATATAAATGTTAATTTATTTTTGTTTTAAATTGAATGACATCTATAGGACGTAGGACACGGCGGTATTTCCGCCCAATTGAGCAGTCCGACTGGGGCAGTACCTCCGCCCTACAGAATACCGCGAATACTTCGTGTTGTGTTCCCAGCGGTGAGTGGGGTAGCCAGAGTTCACTGGAGAATTTGTGCTGTCAGTGGGAAGACTAAAGTCTTGTCCAGCTTTGTCCTCTACACTGACGGCACAGAAACTCTGTGTTTACAGGGTTGGCAGCGCGAGTGTGGCTTCTCTGGTGTTACACACGTCCATAGGCCACGGTAACCACTTCCCATCAGGTGGGCCGTGCGCTTGTCTGCTACCAAAGTGATATAAAAAATGTTTTTATAATTTTTAATTATTTTTGTGTTTTAAATTGTTTGACCTTTTTATTTCTATAATTGAAATTTCAAACACAATGTATTATTGTTTATTGAATAAATAAATCAAAACCGCACAGATCAGAGTATTCATTATTTACTAAGAAATGAGAAAATCATATTCTATTTAATCTATACTTTTACCAAAAAAAAAATAGTCTATAAATCCTTCTAACAACATAACAAGCGACTCTTCTTTTTGCAATTTTCTTAAAAGTCTGCGGTATCATGAACAAAATTACGCGTGCCCATAAACTTAATACTTACTAACTTAAAAGGTAAAAAAAAGGATCTCAAAAGGATCTTAATAACATAACATAAACTCATGCTTATATCCCCGAAGGGGTAGGCAGAGGTGCTAGCACCCACATATCGTCAGTTTATGTTGAGGTCCCAATGTAATAGGTAGCGAGCCTATTGCCATTAACCGGGCACTTATAAACCTGCGATAAATAATAAAAGGATCTTAATACCAAGGTATTAACATAAATATAATCAAGCCTTTATCCCCGGAGGGTTAGGCAGAGGTGAATTAACGCCAACGTTTCACCAATCATTAAATTCGGTTCCATGTAATAGGGGGTGAAATCTATTGCCGTCTTTCGGGCACGTCCAAATAAATAAATGAATATTCCACAACGTTCCACACAACGCTATCTTGGTAAGCATGGCTTAACTAGCTTGTGTTATGGGATCTAGAATGCGGATAAACATACTTAGATACTTTTTTTTTTGTAAATGCATACATATTATACATAGAAACACCCAGACCAATGCAAATATACATATTCATCATACAAATATTTGCACTGTGCGAGAATCGAACTCGCGCCCCCTGCATAGCAGTCGAATGCTCTACCGCTACGCCAACGAAGTCGTCAAAACGTCCAAAGGCCACGGTAACCACTTTCTATCAAGTGAGCCGTGTGCTTGTCTGCCACCTAAGTGATATAAAAAACGGCTGTTTCGATGTTGACAGGATTTTCACTGAAAGATAGCTAACTTAGACTGCTTACATTTATTGTAGAAAAATTATTAGAGATCCGAATGAAACACTAAACATATAATCATATAATCACGCCTTTATCCCCGGAGGGTTAGGCAGAGGTGAATTATCACCCACATTTCACCAATAATTGTATTCGGTCCCACGTAAAAGGTGGTGAGCCTATTGCCGTATTTCGGGCACTATTATTGACTCGAGCCATGCATCTGAGGCTGAGTATGGGCTGTATATATTTATCCTACGTTAAACAGCCGTATCCCTTAGTCGCCTTGTACGACACCACATGGGAAGAGATGGGGTGGTCCAAATTCTACTCTGCCGGGAACCACGCGAAAACACTAAAACCCAGATTAAACGCGTACAAAGTAGTAGGCATGGCTAGTACAATAACATTCAAGGATATCCGCCTATTCTTTTGTTCAAACAACATCATATGACTGAGCCTTAAGTTATTTGCACAAGAAAAATCCTTTAGAATTAAGCTTTCAACATGGCTGACACCTACTATGCAACCAACGGCCTTACCCGAGAAAGGTAATACATACAATAATAAAACACTACGAACAAAACTTAAAATCATCTTTATTACTAGAAAAATAAAGACTATATTGCACATTTCGAAAAGCATTCATATCTTTGTATTCAATAACGGATTGTTCATTGTAAACTGAACTGTATAACCAGGTGTTAAATATCATATTTGTGTAGTAAGTATTGTCCTACGCAAAATCTTTCAACCTACGCTTATGACGTTATTTGCTTGTCTGTTAAGATTTTAGTTTGATTTTGTGATGAATATCTTCTTCCCCTTAGATTTATCTAATCCCAGTCGCATACGAAGGTTTCACCTCGGGGTTTAGGGTCCGCTTTACTTTTTTTTTTACGTGCGCAAATCCCCACGATACCTACCTCCCCACCGGAGCCGGTGGAGGAGGTTATGTCGGACTCGAACCGACTAAAACACACGCCGCCTGTGGGTCGCTTTGGTTGCCGAAGGTGAGGTTGACAGGCACATCCCTCGCATCCCGGCCGACCCAGGGCCATCTCTCACGATCTGGCCCTCTCTGGGTGTGTGGGGATCTTACTTAACACCATGTATGACCACATTTCTGCAAATAAATGAATTTTGAATTTGAATTTCGAATTTACAGAGTCCCCAACTCGTTCCCGGAAAACGGGGAGGCGCGCCAGGCGCGACGCAGCCGCGGCCTGCTTCTGCCAGGGTGACAGGCGGCTCCAACTGTAGGGTCCGCTTTACTAATCTAACTTCGATATTTTCCGTGAAACGACTGTCACCTGACCTTCGCAACCCAATAGTGATAAAGAAGCATTGAAGTCAGACCGATTGTTGGACATTGGGGTCCAATTACCCGTAACCACTGCCATAGATGTTGGTATGGCAACCGGGACCAACGGCTTAAGGTGGCAGACAAGCACACGGCCCACCTGAAGTAAAGTGGTTACCGTGACCTATGAACGTGTGTAACACCAGTGGAGTCACATCCGTGCTGCCGACCCTGTAAGAACAGAGATTTTATGTGCCCTCAGTGCAGAACACAAAATCAGGACAAGCCTTTGGTCTTCGCACTGACAGCATAAAAGCTCTCCAGTGAGCTCAGGCTATCCTACTCACGGCCGGGAACACAACACGAGGTTATTATAGCCGTAGTATTCTGTAGGGTGGAGGTACTTCCCCAGTCGGACTGCTCAATTCGGACGGGAATGCCGTCGTGTCCTACCTCCTATAAGTGCACTGCGTGCTCCGCGTGCTCCAACTAGACCCCCAAAATAATATAAATAAAAAATTAAGTTTAAAACTAAAACCCGACTAATGAAAATCAAACTATAAAAAGTGTTAAACTAGAAAATATCAAGGATAGCCGTGGTAAAACTGCGGTAGCCTAGTGGTATGGGTAACGGACTGCTGAGACGAGTTCTCGGGTTCGATCCCAAGTTTTACCATGGCACACGCCAATGACTTTTCGATGCTTTTCGATGTTATGTGTGTATTTATCGCAGGTTTATAAGTGCCCGGTTAATGGCAATAGGCTCGCCACCTATTACATTGGGACAAAAACATAAACTGGCAAAATGTGGGTGCTAGCACCTCTGCCTACCCCTTCGGGGATACAGGCGTGAGTTTATGTTATGTTATAAACTATTCTTAACAACTATTATCTCGCAAAGCTATAAACCTTGAAGTCCAATGTAATACCGACAACATTATGTCACTAATACTTACTTGTATGTCATTATCCCACAATTGTATGAATTGCATGAGCTAGCCTTCAGTTTGGTCAATAATAATGTGTTTACGAGCTTCGAGGGTCACGCGATTCGGATTTGATGTGTTTCTGATTATATTTTAAGATGGCGCCTGGAGCAAGTTCCTATTTAAACTATGGTGAGGGAGCATTATTTGTTACTGTGAAAATGCTCTTGTATACCATGCTTACTATATCAAGTTTATGTCTGATATACTCGTATATTGTATATGTAATATATTTATTATGCCGCGTGCTTTCCGGCAGAGTAGAATTAGGGGCACTCCATGCGGTGTCGTATAAGGCGACTGAGGGATAGGGCTGTTTAACATCAGGCAGATATATACAGCCCAGACTCAGCCTCAGATGCATGGCTCGAGTCCACAAAAGTGCCCGGAATACGGCAATAAGCTCACCCCCTATTACGTGGGATCGAATTCAATTATATTTGTATTGTAAAAGTACGCCAAACAACTACCACTCATTCCTACAACTTTAATCACCTTCCAAAAGTTGTCTGGCAGAAATCGCTTAAAGCGATAAGGCCGCCCATTGTACTGATTCCTTGTTATAAACTTTTGTAATGATATTTATTAATGGTGTACAATAAAGTATATAATAAAAAATATATTTTACAGTTAAATATTATTTATATTTTCAAATTGTAAATTAAATATAAGGCGACTCACAGCTAGATGGACTGACGACCTCAAAAAGGTGACTGGGACAGACTGGATGCGGAAAGCGGAATTACGGGAGATCTAGCGCACATTGAGAGAGGCCTAGTACTGCCTGTTCAGCAGTGGGCTGCGATATTCTTATTGTTTTTTGTAATAAAGGACACGTCAAATAAACTTCACCTCGATCACGCTCGAAAATCATAACCACTTCCTCAGTCGGTTCGAAAACAATAACAAACAAAACAACAAAAAGAAAACATAAAACATAAACTCACGCCTATATCCCCGACGGGGTAGTCAAAGGTGCTAGCACCCCCATTTCGCCAGTTTATGTTTAGGTCCCAATGTGGCGAGCCTATTGTCATTAACCGGGCACTTATAAACCTGCGATAAATACACACGAAAAGAAATTCAAGTCATAAAATTACGTCATATTATTTAATTCGACTTTTTTCCTGTAATTTGGCATAGCGTAGGTAATATATCCAACGATGTGTTGTGCCACGGTTCAGTACGTTATAACAAAGAGTATTTTGGCCCAGTTGGCTGCCCCTCCTCCCGTAGATTGGGAGAGTAATGTACTTAGTAATAGACAGTAGCATTCAATGGCATCTGAATTTGCTTGGATGTCTTTTTACGCGACTGTCTAAAAAAAGTAGTGTATTGTTTGTAAGATTCACTTGGTTTTGAACTATTTTTTACCCGAGTGCGACAGTGAGGGTAATGTTTTAAGCCCGTATGTATTATGTATGTATGTAAGATTGTAGTTTTCTTTGTTCCCGGCTAAAACGACCCACAGGCGGCGTGCGTTTTAGTCTGTTCGAATCCGACATAATCTCTTCCACCGGCTCCGGTGGGGAGGTATCCGTGGGGATTTTGTGCACGTAAAAAAAAAGGGCTCGAGGGATTTCGATTTGTGTGGTATCAAACGAAAGGTATTCATCTCCCGAGTGTCATAGCGTACATAAAATGTCAATAAATAGTAGGTACACGGGTGGATTTCTGGTGCTTAATTTTTTTTTATACCACTTAGGTGGCAGACCAGCACACGGCCCACCTGATGGGAAGTGGTTACCGTGGCCTATGGACTCGTGCAACACCAGGAGCGTCACACTCGCGCTGCCGACCCTATAAATTCGTGTTGTCGAATTTTTTTTTCACTTAATTTTATCGAGTAGGATATCAAAATGAAGAGAATTAAATGGCAATTACAAAAGTACTTTATGTATCTGTGCTATGCTTGCTTTTATTTATCTTTTATAGACATAATTTGGACTTGGTAACACTGCAATTAGAGTAAGTATATGACATTTTTGTACAATATTTACACTTTAAGAAGGAATCTGTAGTTCACTTTTTACAAGAGGTAGGACACGGCGGTATTGCCGTCCAATTGAGCAGTACGACTGGGGAAGTACCTCCGCCCTACAGAATACCGCGGCCAAAATAACCTCGTGTTGTGTTCCCGGCCGTGAGTAGGGCAGCCAGAGCTCACTGTAGAGTTTTTGTGCTGTTAGTGAGAAGGCCAAAAGCTTGTCCTGCTTTGTCTTTTACACTAACGGCACAGAAACTCTTGTGTTTAGGTACAGCGTTGGCAGCGCGAGTGTGACTCTATTGGTTTTGCACACGACCATAGGCCACGGTAACCACTTTCCATCAGGTGGGCCGTGGACCTACCAAGTGGCATAAAAAATAACAATATTTACCCGTTAAAAAGGGTTCTGTAGCTCACCTTTCGAGCACGGAACCCGTAAAAAAGTTGATCTACTTATTAGCATTCTGTTATAGTTTGCTCAAAATTCGTGTTCAGCAGAGTGTAGGCAGGAATAACAAAGTTGACTTAATATTCTCTTAGAAGCGTCTCCTTCGTGATTTGTGAAAAAAAAAACATGATTTAAAATTCAAATTTCCGTAGTGATATCTCAAATATTAGAATATTATTTATATTCTAATATTTGAGATAGACAGAGCTCTTATATCAGAGTCTGTATAAAACAGGTTTTTGAGTAAAGATTTATAATTGTTACATACAGGGTAGGCAGAGGTTTTTTTTTATACCACTTAGGTGGCAGACAAGCACGAGCCGTGTGCTTGTCTGACTGATATGAAAGTGGTTACCGTGGCCTATGGACGTGTGTAACACCAGAGGAGCAACACTCTCGCTGCTGACCCTGTAAGCATAGGCTTTTTGTGCCGTCAGTGTAGAAGACAAATCAGGACAAGCCTTTAGTCTTCCCACTGACAGCACAAATTCTCCAGTGAGCTGTTAATCGCCTCAAACGACAGTAACGACACCCTTCAATCGTCGCCGAAGACGGATATTTGTATAAAGAAATTTGGATGATTTCAGGGGAAGGTTCGGTGGCTCAGTGGTCAGAACGTTCCCCCTGTAAGGGAAAGATCGTGGGTTCGAATGCCGCATGGATCTTAATTGATTCTTCAGATGTTAATACAAAGTCAAAAATCATTTATTCTAGATAGACCATTAGGCAGGTACTAGCACCCACATTTCGCCAGTTTATGTTTAGGTCCCAATGTATTACGTGGCGAGCCTATTGTCATTAACCGGGCACTTATAAACCTGCGATAAATACACGCATAACTTCGAAAAGTCATTGGTGTGTGCCATGGTAAAACCTGGGATCGAACCCGAGACCTCATCTCAGCAGTCCATTACCCATACCACTAGGCTACCGCGGTTATTATACGTATGTATGTATGAATGTATGTATAAAGGTATGATTTAGAACTCTGCAGTAACTAGCGGTCCCCATAATATCTCTATGAGTTTATATGACACTAGCTGACCCACCCCAGCTTCGCCCGGGGTATATTTTGAAGCTTCATATCCCTTTGAGCCCGTATGTTTTAGTCTTCAAAATATGTATGAAAAATTGCCGGCTTTGTTAACATTTATTATCAATGCTCCGCTCCCTTAAGTAGTAGCGTGATGATATATAGCCTAAAACCTTCCTCGATAAATGGACTACCCAACACTGATCGGGTAGGGTATCGGCATCATCATGGGGTGTTAAATATAGGGGTCTGTTCACGGTGTATAGGGGCACCTATGTCCCCACGGTCACATATGCTGCGGCCGTTTGGTACGAACGAGCCCTTTTGCATGCTGTTCGCAGCCCCCTGTTACGAACGCAGCGGTCCAGTTTAATGCTGCTCACAAAGGCCTATAGGACGACTAGCACGAACGCGCTAGCGGTACTTGCGGGAGTGCTGCCGGCTGACCTGGAGGTAGTCCGTGCTGGTTCGCTGGAGAAAGCTAGGCTGAGTCTTCTGGCTGAGCATGGGGAATCGAGTAGGCAGCTGCAGGAGGAGCTTAAACAGTGGAGGGAGACCACTAGGGCTGACGCATTGCGAACCTGGCAGTGACGCTGGGATACAGAGGAGAAGGGAAGAACAACGTACCTTTTCTTCCCTTTGGTAGAACAGCGGCTTGCATGGCATTGGGTCGAGCCGGACTATGAGCTGTCCCAGCTCCTCACTGGACATGGATGTTTTCGAAAGAGATTGTATGACCTTGGCCTTGGTAGCGAAAGTGTATGTTTCTGTGGTTTGGAAGATGAAGACCTATACCATGTGCTGTGGGTCTGCCCCCTGTATGATGACATCCGCGACAACATGATGGGAGGTGTGGTAAGATCGGAGGCTGGGCCTATGTATTACTCGGACCTTGTAGGTACATCCCAAAACTTCGGACGGCTGCGGAGCTTTGCGCGAGTTTGGCACGAGAGGAGCAAAGCTCGTGAGGTCTCTAACGGCGACGAAGCCTGTTAGTGTGGCGTGCTGCCCCAGAAAGGGGAGAGAGCGAAAATGGTGAGGCACATAAAATAATTGGTAGGGAGTCAAGAAATGCGCGCCTGAAATAGAGCAAACGCCAGTAGGGTGCGCATCTCCCAAGATTCGGCCCGTTATAACCAAGATGGTTGGTAGGGCCATGGGAAGGAGGTGGGAATAGGTACCCAACACTGAAAGAAACATTCAAATCGGACCAGTAGTTCCAGAGATTAGCGCGTTCAAACAAACAAACAAACAAACAAACTCTGCAGCTTTATAATATTAGTATAGATTACATTTTAAGCTGCGCAGCAATGTCACCGCAACAATTTCGGGCAGCAAAATCATGCAGCATGCAAGTCAATTAATAAACATCAGCGTGCTAATGCGCACTGTGCGGTATGAAAGAAACTTCATCCCACGCACACTCAAGCTGTGGAATGACCTCCCTGCTGCGGTTTTCCCAAGCGCCTACAATATGGGGTTCTTCAAGAGGGGCATCAGAAGGTTTCTTCATGGTCGGCAGCGCGAGTGTGACACCCCTGGTGTTGCATACGTCCATAGGCCACGGTAACCGCTTCCCATCAGGTGGGCCGTGTGCTTGTCTGCCAATTAAGTGGTATAAAAAAAATAATGAAAGAATCTTCATCCCACGCACACTCAAGCTGTGGAATGACCTCCCTGCTGCGGTTTTCCCAAGCGCCTACAATATGGGGTTCTTCAAGAGGGGCATCAGAAGGTTTCTTCATGGTCGGCAGCGTGAGTGTGACACCCCTGGTGTTGCATACGTCCATAGGCCACGGTAACCGCTTCCCATCGGGTGGGCCGTGTGCTTGTCTGCCAACTTAGTGGTATAAAAAAAAACAGCACATCACCACAAACAGCACAACACTGCTGTACAGCACTGCGTGCTGCAGACTTCGGAAACATATCTTTAAGATTCTATACACATATTCGAACTGTATCTCCACACACGTTAAAGTGATACAAAAAATTCGCAATGTCACCGACCGTCCACACAGTGTGCTAAACGAGTTCGTTTGGACCAAAACCGGTCGTGATGTGTTTGGCAGTGCAATAACCTTGGACAAAAACTGTTTAAAAACACACTCGGAACTGTGATGAGGTTCTATTTTATTAGATTACAGATTAAGCTAGCTGTGGGTGAGACTTCATCCATGAGGACTTTCTTTTTTACGCCAGGGTCACCATTACTTAAATATACCATGTTACAATGGTGATACTCAGCTTGATGGCCTCATCATATGCTTTTTCATGCCCCGCTTAAGTTTGTAAAGTATGTAAGGGTAGATTCAAATGGCGGGCTGCTGTGTATTTCTCTAAGCACACAGCGTGAAGCACAGGGCTGCAACACCCTTGATAGCGGTACTCATTGGTCGGGCTGGGTGACGTCACTGAAAATCGACCAATGACAGTCTCTATAAAGGCTGATGCAGCGCTGTACTCGACTCTGTGTGCTTAGAGAACTACACAACTGTTCTCTGTATACCCCGTAGAGAAATAAGCTTGAGTATGTATCTATTAAGATAATTTCCATTTTATAACGAGGACTCATTTTTCATGACTAATCAAAAATGATACTCAGGCAAACCTAGAACGCAAGGAAATTCCTATAGGATATTATTTATATACCACTTAGGTGGCAGACAAGCACACGGCCCACCTGATGGAAAGTGGTTATCGTGGCCTATGGACGTGTGTAACACCAGAGGAGTCACACTCGCGCTGCCGACCCTGTAAGCACAGAGTTTCTGTGCCGTCAGTGTAGAAGACAAAGCAGGGCAAGCCTCTTCCCACTGACAGCAATTACTTATTCAGCGTAAAATACAAACTCAAAAGAACTATAATTAAAAAACCAGATATCCTCGATAGTCATATCTTCACAATGAAAGTGACAACACACATGACAAGTCTACAAGACTAAGGTCAACCAGTTAACCATAAGTGGCAACAGTTCACGAACATGACGCATAGAGAAGCCATCTTTGATTTTATTATTGTGTTTCTTTTTTTAGTTCTTTATTGTACACTTATAAAAATAATTAAAATATTATGTATTAAGGCGAGCTTAACTCAATGTTGAGTTCACTTCCAGTAAACCCGGCAGTGCACAGAGGGAACGCAATCCAATGAGAGGCAAAGTCTTGTGTACATTTATGTCAAGATTTAATAATGTGAGTAGGTATATGGAAGGTATATCCCTGACAAATGCATTACATATACATACATATAAAGCCATCATAGGCCTACATAAGCATTCTTGAATAAAGAATATATGTACATATACATACAAATAAATATATATTAATGTCTGTTATGGTTGAGAGAGAAAATAATTAGACGCTTAGACGTGAAAATAAGCCTGTACCAACCCGTCTGGCCAGAGTGGAACAGTTTTATTTTAACATGCGGAAAATCCCTACGCATACCCCCACCCCACAGTCGGACTCGAACCGACTAAAAGCGTTTGTGGGTCGTTTTTGGTTGCCGAAGGTGAGGTTAACAGGCATATCCCTCGCACCCCGGCCGACCCAGGGGCATCTCTCTCGATCTGGTCCTCTTCTCGGAGAGTGGAATAGTAGGCCAACGCCTCCCAATATTGGGAGAAGCCTATGTCCAGCAGTGGAGGGCGATAGACTAATTGATGATGAAAGTTGAGTACAACTTGAGATAAGACAGTCAGAAAAGAGTCGCCAATACGAATATCCACGTATTTGGAACAGCGGATACAAAGTCTTCTTCTACTTCGAGGCAATGGCTAGGTCTGGCATATAATGGTCTGGTATTTAAATTTTGTTGACCCAGAATTTGGCCACAGCAACAGTGCTCTCCGTTGCTCTACAAAAGTCGTCGGTAGTGCAGGTGAAGGGGCACAGCGAGCAGCAAAGTAAATGCGACATGGACTAGGATTGGGCCCCGCAGTCGCCGGACTCTTGCAACCGGTCGATAAAGCCCCAATTTGCCACGTTTTCTGAGCAGCGGCCAAAAAAATAATCACAAAAGAACCTAAATAAATCACGATAGAATCCACTAAAAATAATATAATTTCAATTATTCATTCCGCTCCGGCTCGTTTCAGGGGCAGAGGATGGCCATCGCTATTCAACGAGGCAACGCCGCCAGTGTCATGGGCACCTTTGCGCCGGGAACGATACGGAGTGGGTTATTTGACTTGACATAACATAACCGCGGTAGCCTAGTGGTATGGGTAAGGACGAGGGCCAGATCGTGAGAGATGGCCCTGGGTCGGCCGGGGTGCGAGGGATATGCCTGTCAACCTCACCTTCGGCAACTAAAGCGACCCACAGGCGGCGTGCGTTTTAGACGGTTCGAGTCCGACATAACCTCCTCCACCGGCTCCGGTGGGGAGGTATCAGTGGGGATTTTGCGCACGTAAAAAAAAATGTGGTATGGGTAATGAACTGCTGAGACATGGTCTCGGGTTTGATCCCAGGTTTTACCATGGCACATACCAATGACTCTTCGATGCTTTTTGAAGTTGTGTGTATTTATCGCAAGTTTAAAAGTGCCCGATTAATGGCAACAGGCTCGCCACCTATTCCATTGGGACCTAAACATAAACTGGCGAAATGTGGGTGCTAGCACCTCTACGATATAGGCGTGATGTTATGTTACATAACATGACTAAATCTATGATTGCAAATAATGATGTGACATTAAAATTGTTTGTATGTTGAATAAAATCAATTATTTAGAATTATTCATTATCTATATTAAAAGTTTTACTAACGGTAAACATACTATAAACTTGAACACATAACTGCACAATGACATTTGTGATATAACCCACGCAGTACTAAGTTTATGAAATACGTTTTTATGCCACACCTACGGTCCTACAGCCCACTGTGCGACTAATAATGATTGCTAGACGTTATTATCATTCTTTAAACAGTAAAAGTATAACACCCCAATGGTTCAATTCTTGATTAATGGCTAAGTATTCTGCCGTCCTTACGTAAAGTGCAATAACTAGGAAAAAGTAGTTTTCGAGAAAAACGCGGTTAAAGATTTATTTTTTGATTTGTTTGTATCTCCATCACTAAACATGTTATTGACTTGAAACTTTTACCACTGTTAGATAAAAATGTAAAGAATATTATGTAGTACTTAATATTTGTAAATATATTCATTTTCGATATTAAAAAACAATAAAACTACTTATGATTAGTACTATTAGTATGTAAAAAGAAAGTTTACTAGTTATTACCGCAATAACTATGGCACTTGTTGCACTAATAATTAGGAAACTTACATAATACATTGTTGATAAACAAATGTTAATTATTTATGAACTGTTTCCCAACCAGTAGTGCAATAAGTGACTTACTTATTGCTGTTTTCATTAGTAAGAAGTAAGTTTGAAAGTACCATTGAACAATTTGTACCCAAGTACAAATTATTTCTTTGTACTCATACTAGATCAATTTCAGTATTTTCTTATGTAAGATTTGTTTGTGAACTATTAAGAAATCAATATACTGGGATGTTTATCCGTAGAGCACTGATGCATCATCGTGACACTGATGTCACTAGACAGATAAAGTTTATTAGTAGCGTGCTCACGACGGTAATGTGAAAATGTTGGATGAATGCTTTGTATATTATGGTCCTTGATTATATCTTTATCTTTAAGATTCTTATGACGATATGATCCTCTTTTGTCCACTTGGTCATCAATTTCTTCAATGAGTGCCAAACGAACATGACTATTATTTTGTGGGTTGTAACCAAGTGTAGTTAAGAAATAAGTTTTGCAAACGTTATTTTTTTCGTTGTTGATTTGAAAATGATATAGTAATATACAACGTCTCTCTTATTCTTATCTGCCTTTGTACTTCTTGTTTTTATTTTCTTTGGTTCAACCATTCCTTTCATGAATACACCTCTAGCCACCCAATTGAAATTTACATACCGATCATGTATTTCTCTTCTAGCATCTTCAGCAATCTTAGTTGTGCACTTTTTGCGACATTTATCATTACATGGTGGTTTCAATGAAAACTTTTCTTCGGCATCTTCTTTTTTATATTTTACGTTCAGGAAGAGGTTAATCAAATTTACGTCTTTCCTTGGCTAGCCCGCTTTAGTAAGTCCTTTTACATTCTCAGTAATTACAGATGCCTACACTTCGCTATTTTCACATTGCATCCCGCTATGTTAAATCTCTTCACATTCAGATTCTACACAATCAGTGTCTACACGATCAGTCTTTTTACATACTCTCTCTTTACGTGTATCCCTTTTTTCATTCTCAGTAATTACAGTTGCCTCCACTTCGCTATTTTTACATTGAATCCCGCTATGTTAAATCTCTTCACATTCAGATTCTACACGATCAATCTCTTCATGTACTCTCTCTTTACGTGTATCCCTTTTTTCATTCTCAGTAATTACAGATGCCTTCACTTCGCTATTTTCACATTGAACCCCGCTATGTTAAATCTCTTCACATTCAGATTCTACACAATCAGTTTCTACACGATCAGTCTCTTCACATACTCTCTCTTTAAGTGTATCCCTTTTTTCATTCTCAGTAATTACAGATGCCTCCACTTCGCTATTTTCACATTTTATCCCGTTATATTAAATCTCTTCACATTCAGATTCTAAACAATCAGTTTCTTCACATTCAGTTTCTACACGATCTCTTCACATACTCTCTCTTTACGTATATCTGTAAAGAGAGAGTATGTGAAGAGATCACATACTCTCTCTTTACGTGTATCCCTTTTTCATCAAGCATATTTTGAATATAATTTATATTAGTAAGGGGTGAATTTGAATAATTACCTATAAAATCTGGGTAATCAGATCAGATCTTCGTCCTTGACACTATCATCGGAATCTTCAAAATAATTTATAGATCGGTTCATGTTGTCCTTTTCTTCATCGGATGATGGAAGGGTTTCATAGCACATAAAAGTATATAAGAGTCTCTTCACACTCGTAAATATATTTAACTCCCCTTGTACCCCGCTCGACCCCTGTTACTAGTTATAACCGCAATAAATAGTAATTTTATTTCTATTAGTTTCACGTAGATATACAACATTCTTCTACTCTTCCTAAAAATAACTGTAATATATCTGTTTGTTACATAAATTTCTTTATGATGATGAATAAGATTCCTTAAGATAACCGCAATAAATCAACTCTTGTTGCGCTAATAACTAGTAAATGAAGATACAAATAACTAAATAGTGCAAATTATAAATGCAATAACTATAATAATTGCGCTCATTAATAGTAAACTAACTTAATATCGTACGAAATTTATTCCTATCTATAGTTAGGTCGGTCTTACTAAGTAATCCAGAGAGCAGATATATAGATATTGCGGTAATGTTTAGTATTAAAACAGGCTCCGTCATAGATACGTTAAAACTGTCTAAAGCGAATATATAGATCTTGTTCTGCTGAATCCGAATATGTATTTAACTCATTTCGCGCCAAAACACGAGTTTTTGCACTTTTCGTAAGAACGGCAGTATTATACCCCGTCCATTATGTTATTGTATTTTTAAATAGATGGCAGCAGTGATTGCATAAAAATTTAGATTACGTTAAAAATCTCGATTAAACAAATCATAAATCGATAATTGAAAATTTAGGTATCATGGTTGTGTATAAATTATTAATTATGATCTACATACATACATATAATCACGCCTTTATCCCTGGAGGGTCAGGCAGACGTGAATTAACACCCACATTTCACTAATCATTAAATTCGGTCCCACGTAATAGGAGGTGAGCCTTCCGGGTACTATTGTTGGCTCAAGACATTGATCTGAGGCTGAGTCTGGGCTGTATATATCTGTCTGATGTTAAACAGCCCTATCCCTTAGTCGCCTTGTACGACACCGCATGGGAAAAGATGGGGTGGTCCAAATTTTACTCTGCCGGAAACCAACACCAATATAAGTATACCTATCATCTTTTATAATGCTAAGCCAGGTTAGAAAGCGTTCGGCCTCTGCCTTGGCACGTCTTCGTCGCAGTTCTAACAGTCTCCTGACTGTGTTTAAGGACAGGTGGGACCTCCTTGTTGCAACACTGGATGATACTCCACACGTGTCACAGATAGTGGAGTGTTGTTATTTATTTGTATTTATTACCAACATTAGTTTCTTAAGTTAAATTGTTACTAACACCGATCGATGTCTGTCATTAAATTAATTTTTATTTAATTTAATTTAATTAATTTTCCCCGCTATCAATCAATCAATCAATTAGCCCACTGCAATCCACTGCTGGACGTAGGCCTCTCCCAATGAGCGCCATATATCGTGGCTAAAACACCTATCGTGAAAGCTTCAAAAGTTTAAATTAAATAATATAATAATAATAATAATAATAAATGATTTATTTTCAACCAACAACCAATATTGACAAATTTAGAGAAATCACAGTACAGGTGATAGGCAAGATATGGCTGTGGATTGCTGGTGCCTGTGGTAGGTAAATAAATTACCTGTATTACTGGACACCAGGATTCCACGAATAACACAAATGACTGTACATAACAGTGCTCAAAAAGCAAAAGTACAGGTAATCGGTTTACGTTCTTACACAAAACTAAAATCTAAGAAATAACAATATAAAAAGTGAGTGAGTTGAGTGTGTTGTGTTGTGTGTGTGTGTGTGAGTGTATGTGTGTGTGTGTGTGTGTGTGTGTGAGTGTGTGTGTGTGTGTGTGTGTGAGTGGGTGAGTGTGTGTGTGTGTGTGCGTGTTGTGTGGGTGAGGATCGATATCGACGGGTAAAAGGAAATAGGGCATAAGCGACATTTTGGTCAAAAATGAGTTATTTATGCCATTGGACTTAAAATTTTCTGCTCTTTCGAATGCGCTTACTCCCATGGCTCTACGATGACTTTTTTGGCGTTTATGCCCAAGCAAAACAAATACAATTTATTGTGTTATTTTTGCTAACCGACGAAAATTCTGGTCATTTTTGCTATAAAGGTGATTGTACCCCTACAAAAATGATTTATTTTGGGTTTGTTGTCGGTAATACCTTTTTACTTCACAAGGGTGCCAAGCTTTTGGTTGTTTATGCCTTTTAAGCATTTCAATTGAAAAGTACAAATGTTGCTTAAAGCTTACTTCCATTTCGTAATTTAACAGAGCTATGGCGCTTGTGCCCTATATACAAAATGCATACTTATATTACTCTGGCGGTTGTCCCCTATTTCCATTCAGTTCTTAATGACAGTCAAGTCGGTTATGCTCTATTACCTATATTGATTTTAATATGACACTGGTGGTTATACCTTACTTCCGTTTACTAATATAAATACGATTCGTGTTTTTATTAGTAAGGGGGTTAATTTTGATTTTTCTTGATTAAAAAGTATTAAAAAAACTCCTTTTTTATTTCAAGAAACATCACACTATCTGCTCGTTAGCAAATATGAAATGACGAGCTATATCTTTTAAATTTACCATTTAGTCTAAAATTATAGCAGGGTATATTGTAATAGGCTTCTTAGTAAAATAGATCCTTAGTATGTTTCTGTGAAAATTTACTCCCAAGCAATTTCACCCTACTTTAGAAGTTAGAGACCCAATTATGGTGTCGTGTAATATCTGTTTTAGATATTTTCCTGATGAAGGATTGTGTTGGTTGCGCTACTTCATTACTTTTGGGGTGGCTTTTCATCCATATTTCTTTGCTTCGTAGCGACATTGTGTGTTACTAATGTCGTATATCCTGGTATTGGTTTGAATGCCGAGTGTTTCTTGTGCCCTATTACCTTTTATACAACCACTATGAAAAGTACCTTATCCTTCTTTTCCTATAATATTGATTGAACGGTCTAGTCGCTTATACCCTTTTACCTTGCGAAATGATAAATTGGAATGTCGCATATGCTTCTTATCCTTTAATATTTCATTTTGTCATTTGTATCTTATGCCATATTTCCTAAATTCAAAAATTATAAGCTGTGGTTATAAGCGACAAAAACTACTTAAAATAACATCAAATCACTAAAACTAAGAATACCAGTAACTGTTCCATTTCTATCTGATTTTATAACTGTTTCGCTTTTCACAATATCTTAATAAATGACAAAAATACGTCAGTTTTTCTAAAATTTAAAACTTTGAACGGCTCTCCTGAACATTTCATCTTTTGTCGCTTATCCCCTATTTCCTTTTAACCGTCGATATGGTAAGTGCAAACCCTACTTAAATATATTTTTTTATACCACTGATGGAAAGTGGTTACCGTGGTCTATGAACGTGTGCACCACCAAGGGAGTCACAATCGCGCTGCCAACCCTGTAAGTACAGAGTTTCTGTGCCGTCAGTGTAAAAGACAAAGCATGCACTGTTGTAACGTGCGACAGGGCTTACTATTATATAAAATTATATTATCTTTGTATTGCTGCAGCTAGATTAAGTTCTCAGCATTGTATACTCAAACCTAGGGGAAGCAGCGAGAAAACCCCGTCACAAGTATTTTTTAATTTACTGGGGTTTCTCTCAATATATGGATGTTATAACAATGTATGAGTAGAAAAATATAAACATTTTGATTTGATTTGACAAAGCAGGACAAGTTTTTAGTCTTCCCACTGACGCCACAAAAACTCTCCTAAACTCTGGCTATCCTACTCACCGCAGGTTCTCTCTAAATCGATACAGTGTACACAAACCTTAACTTAAAAGACATAAACATTAGCCAGCGACAAATCTAATGAAAAATTTACAACATGCAGTCATTTTCTATTTCGTTTTATTGTTCATATTAAAACAGCCGTCATTACGGGACTGGCCAGCGTAATAAATCTTTTGTTCTATGACGAATTTGGTTTTATTGCTAGCTGTGACTGCGACTTCTCTGCGTGAATTTAGATTTAAGGAACCCTACATAGACCAAACTTCGAACGTAACTGGTTTCGAACTGAGAAGAAAACATCCTCGATCGCAACTGGTTACGATCATAGACGAAAAGAACTTCGATCGGAACTGATGTTACCATTGTGGCTGAAGTCCAGATCTAGGGTAAGCCTCGGCCAGGAGAAATATTCTCTGATAGGGGAAAAAATGGGGTCGGTAGCGAGCTCTTGCGTGTCACGAGAAGCCCTCGGTACACAAATAAATTAATACTTTCACGCTCTTGTGATAAGCGTGTTTAAAGGAGGTAGGACACGCCGGTATTTCCTTCCAATTGAGCAGTCCGACTAGAGAATTACCTCCGCCCTATAGAATACCACAGCCATAATAACCTCGTGTTGTATTCCCGGCGGTGAGTAGGATAGCCAGAGCTCACTGGAGAGTTATGGTGCTGTCAGTGGGAAGACCAAAGGCTTGTCCTGCTTTGTCTGTTATACTGACGGCACAGAAACTCTCTGTGCTTAAAGGGTTGGCAGTGCGAGTGTGACTCCCTTGGTTTTGCACACGTCCATAGGCCACGCTAACCACTTTCCATCAGGCGGGCCGTGTGCTTGTCTGCCAACCAATTGATATATTAAAACAAGAAGCCCTCGGTACACAAATAAATTAATGTTTTCACGCTCTTGTGAAAATAAATTGTATTTTTTGGAATCGAGAGCGTTTCAAAATAATAAAATTTCATGGGTCCAATTTTTGGCTGAGCCGTGAATTTTGGCATACTGGCCGACTAGTTGTCAGAACATCTGCTGTCTGGCCAATTTATTATCGTCCGAAAACTGTCTCGGCAAGTCTTGGGTTCGAATCCGGACGCGAAAAAGCAAATGACAAGGCCGTGAAGCTGCGACCATCATTGTAATATTTTTGTTGTTTGTAGTGATCCTATAAAGATACCGATTTTTCTCTTAAGGTACGGCACCTTAAAAAAATAGGTGTGCCTTTTTTGTTTTGATTCACGAAACTTTAATAAAGAAGTAGATCAAAAGCGGATTCGGATACCCCATTTTGTCACCCCAGGATGACCATGACTAATTTCCTTTGCTCGTAGTCACACTGCACGGTGTGACTAAAAACACAGGACTCGTCACACTGCTAGTGTCGGGAAACCATGACTATTTATGCAGAAGAAAAGTACCTATTATTTAGTTTTTTTTTATCTAAGAAGATGGTAAGCTAAAGGTAAAGTCTCAGGAAAGAGGGTCACCATTACAGACACTAGGTAATGTTACAATGGTGGGTCGATAAATGGCTAACAGTTATTTGGTTATGAAGCAGCTGCATCTGTGCATTCAAAATAATATCGAACGAGCTTGTAGGAAAGATGTTATTTATGACAAGAGTTCATCTATGTAAATGAACTATCATAAAAAAAGAAAAATAAAAAAGAAAAAAAAGAAAAGAAAAAATTAAATCTTTGGAGTGAAAGGACATAAGCAGATGGCGTGCTGTTGTGTCTGCCTACCTAAGAGAGCAAAAGCGTGTAGTAAAATTTCGATTTATTCCTCTCGAAATCTACGAAACGCAAGAAAAAGGGGAGTCACGACTAACCTAAAATTTCCGGGTCAGCACGTGACGTATTTTATTGCCATAATAATAGTTATTAAATTCTTATTAAAAGAACAATAACACAATATAAGGCTGCGTGGGGGCGACCCGCCTACACGAGACCTTAATTAAGTAGGTACCACTTTTTGTACCCAATGACTCAGATGTTAACGGTAACTGCGGTTCATTGGTCACGCGTTCGATGCGCGTCCTTAAATGGTGCGGGTACCATTATTTGAGAATACAATGTGGGTACCTATTAATATTGTAATTTTATTGTGTATTTTTTTGAAGTTGAAACGTATCTTTACGATTTATTGTGTATTAGCAGTCGCCTGCGTGGAATTTGACTCCGTTCCCGAAACCTATGGGAACCTTTTTTACCGATTACGGTGAAGTCAAAGGAGGGTTATGATTTTGACCGGCTATGTATGTATGTATGTGAGTTCATCTGTGCTCCTGAACTACTTATTGGAACTGGACAAATGAGGTACCATTAAAAGCGCTATATGGCGTATCACCGAATCTAATGTAGCGCCCTCTAGCGATCATAAAATACTAAAATGTGTTAAAAAATGAGATATCTATTTATCTAACTCACTCCATCCCATGGTTGCCTGGCAGCGATTGCCTTGGCAATAAGGCCGCTATTTGTTATGCCATAAACTGTACCAAATTTTGTCTTTCTGTTTCCATTCTCTGTGTACATACAATAAAGAGAATATTATTATTATTATAAATATACCGTGTTTGGTAAACATTATAAATATTTATAAATTGTAGGTTTTGCTTGCCCCGAAATAATATAAAGGAAAAAAAAATAGTCTGACAAAACAATACATTTTAGGATAAAGTGGCATACGACCATTTTCTTGTTTAGTATCTAAGTACTTTTTAAAACGTGACTTTTTAGTAATCGGGTTTTAGTTTTAAACTTATTTTTTACCGGAATAAAGAGTAAGAACTTATGAGTACTATAATTCATACTGTGTGTTAATGGGTGTTAATTCAACTCTGCCTAACCCTCCGGGGATAAAGGCGAGATTATATGTATGTATGTTAGCCAGGCGGGATCTCTCGATGATATGTCCCTCATCACGAAACTATCGTCGTTATTCTTAGATAATAAATTAAAAAACATCATACCTTTAGCTACCGCAGCGTGTACGAAGCATAGACACAACAGCAACTTTATCACGGCCATCTTGAGTTTATTTAAAAAAAAACAACACTGATCACTTGTCACTATGGTGGGTACCTGAAGAAAAGAAAAATATGTTAATATTTATTAGAGTAATAAAAATACTGTGGTAGTCTAGTGGTATGGGTAATGGACTGCTGAGACGAGGTCTCGGGTTCGATCCCAGGTTTTACCATGGCGCACACCAATGACTTTTCGATGTTATGTGTGTATTTATCGTAGTTAGTGGTTAGTGGCAATAGGCTCGCCACCTATTACATTGGGACCTAAACATAAACTGGAGAAATGTGGGTGCTCTCTCATCTCATCCAAAGGAGAGTAAGAGTGACTAACAGAAAAATACTCAGATAATATCACTGTGAGAGAAGGAACACTCAAAATTAAACCCGTTTGACCAGCGAGGAAACAGTAGGACAAAGACTCCCAACATTGAGAGGGGTCGGCTGGGGTGCGAGGGATATGCCTGTCAACCTCACCTTCGGCAACCAAAACGACCCACAGGCGGCGTGCGTTTCAGTCGGTTCGAGTCCGACATAACCTCTTCCACCGGCTCCGGTGGGGATTTTGCGCATTTAAAAAAAAAGGCCTATGTCCACTAGTGAACTGCGATATATATATTCTTTGTGGCGCAGCGGTAGAACATTTGACTGCTACGTAGAGGGCGCGGGTTCGATTCCCGCTCAGTTCAAATATTTGTATGCATGAATATGTATATTTGCATTGGTCTGGGTGTTTCTATGTATGATGTCGTGTTGTGTTCCCGGCGGTGAGTAGAGTAGCCAGAGCTAACTGGAGAGTTTTTGTTCTATCAGTGTGAAGACCAAAGGCTTGTCCTGATTTTGTGTTCTGCACTGAAGGCACATAAATCTCTGTTCTTACAGGGTCGGCAGCACGGATGTGACTCCACTGGTGCTACACACGTTCATAGGTCACGGTAACCACTTTCCATCAGGTGGGCCGTGTGCTTGTCTGCTACCTAAGTTGTATAAAAAAATGTGTATGTATTTACTGAAAAAAAAAAATCTAAGTATGTTTATTTGCATTCTAGATTCCATAACATAAGCTATTTACAATATGCTTACCATGGGTCTAGATAGTGATGTGTAGAATGTTGTAGAATATTTATTATTATTATTATTATCCCCATCACTAAGAAGAACCCCGCTGCCCATTCCCGGGAACCATTTCGATACGGAACACTAATATATGACCCGGAAACATAGCTATATAGCATGTTTCGTATTATTAAATAATTCAGAGAACAGAAGAGTAATGATTATTTTAATTACCAATCACGGCACGGGAATCGAACCGGCTACGCTCCGGTGGTGTGCAGCGATGCGTTTGAAATCAGTATACGGTAAAATTTACGGACAGTAAACGAGGGGCGCCTGATGTAATGTACAAACTAGCTGATTGAGTAGAGTGATTTAAAAAAAATGGCCTCCATAAACAAAAAAAATGTAGCACACTGGAAATGTTTTCAACGCGCCTAAAAATCTTTTCACTTCAAAGAGGTGTCAATAAAATATCACAATTCTTCAAATAGGTTTTTTTATACAACTTAGAAAGGAAAGAAAGAAAGAAAGAAAGAAAGAAAGAAAGAAAGAAAGAAAGAAAGAAAGAAAGAAAAGAAAGAAAGAAAGAAAGAAAAATATTTTATTTAAGTTCCACACAGTGGGCATCCTATTAGGTACAAATAGGTAGGTAATATAATAATTCGTTTGTATATTAAATTAAAATAGTAGATATATAAAAATTAAGCTACGGGTGCAACATTCCACACTATGCGAACCCAAATAGTGCCCCATCTCAGCATTGAATGCTGCGCACACCCTTCGTTGAGTATGCACAGCGCTGGTTTTCAGATGGGGCCACTAGGTAGCGCTGACGCCACGCACCATTTTATAGATACAGCAAATTTTATATCTACGTATTATTCTATTATAAAGTCGAGTCGGAAGGAGTTTTAAATGCGCTTGCAAAAACAAAACTCCCACGAACGGAACGAGCGTAAAGGACTCACTACCCTTACGTGACAGACAAGCACACGGCCCACCTGATGGAAACTGATTACCGTGACCTACCGTGCTACACCAGAGGAGTCACACCCGTGCTACCGACCATGTAAGAACGGAAAGTTTCTGTGCCGTCAGTGCAGAAGACATAATCAGGACAATGCAATTTAGTCTTCCCACTGACAGCACGATCACTCCCCAGCTCTGGCTACCCTACTTACCGCCTGGAAGAGAACACGAGGTTATTATAGCCGTGTTATTCTGTAGGGTTCTCTTTTAATTTTAACGGGTCGGCAGCGCGAGTGTGGCTTCTCTGGTGTTACACACGTCCATAGGCCGCGGTAACCACTTTCAATTAGGTGGGCCGTATACAAGTCTGCCACCTAAGTGGTATAAAAAAAAATATGGGTATTAATGCACTTCTGTCTAACCCTTTGCGGATATAGGCGTGATTATATGTATGTATGAAGTATGTATGATGTGATAAGGAAAATACCTTCATATCTAACGTTATTTCTTATTTCACGAGGTTATGAATATAAAAACAAATTTATCATTTATATAGCTTTACAGAAATAGTGATGTGTTTCCGGGATCTTTGCTATTTACGTTTTCTTAACGTTAATGAGATTTTTTTACGTGCGAAAGATCCCCACCGATCCCCCCCCCCCCCCCGCCGGAGCTGGTGGGAGAGGTTATGTCTGATTCGAACCGATTAAAATGCATGATGCCTGTGGGTCGTTGTTGATTGCCGAATGTGAGATTGACAGCCATATTGTCTATTTTACTAATTGGAGAAGCTCATCAGAACACTCACCATGGTAGAGACAGCACGTCAAAATACAACCAAGGAAGCAACATCTCTACGTAAGTAATACTAATATCCTCTCATGGTCACTCACATCAGTATCAAAATGAACGGGATATTTACCATGTTTCATTGTTTTGAGTTTCCGATATTTCGGCGCTGTTGCAAGCACCATGATCACGGAGGAACTGGAGTAGTGGTGGTGAACAGAGAAAAAGTTTTTTCTAGGAGTAATTATATCGATCTACCCTCTTTCGATTTCTTTTACTACACGTATCTGCACTACCACTGGTTTCACTCTCACTACAAACTCGAACGCGATCTCGATCACGTGCACGACACCTCCGTGATCATGGTGCTTCCAACAGCGCCGAAATATCGGAAACTCAAAACAATGAAACATGGTAAATATCTCGTTTATTTTGATGCTAATATCCTCTTTTTCTTATTTATGTTTACAGATGCGTAGAGATGTTGCGTCCATGACTGTATTTTACCGTCTGTACCATGGGTAGTGTTCTGATGAGCTCTTCCAATTAGTCCCACCCTCCCCTTTCCTACACAGGACAACACGTGCAGGTCTTAGGTGTCGCCCGCACACGGTGCAAAACATCCGATCAAGAACCAAGCGGTTCGGAGACTCTTTCCTCTGTCGCACCATTAAGGCCTGGAATTCATTACTAGCTCACGTGTTTCCTTCTTCCTACAGTCCCGGGTCCTTTAAGCGGGGTGTGAAAAAGCATATGATGAGGCCGTCAAGCTGAGTGTCACCATTGTCACACGGTATGTGTAAGTAATGGTGACCCTCTTTTCTGGGACTTTGCCTTCAGCTTACCATCAGGCAAGGCGAAGTCCAATTGACGTGTCCAATATAAAAAAAAAAAAAATTATATGACACGTTTCCAGACTTCGGAGGATTCCTTAAAATATATTCTTTATTACCGTTTTTACAAATTTCGCATTACAATTAGAGTGTACACTTAGGTATAATGAAGAGTTTACAGTGCAAATGTAAAATTGCATTTATTGATTATTTTTATACAACTATTGTGGCAGATAAGCACACGTCCCACCTGATGGAAAGTGGTTACTGTGACCTATGGGCGTGTGAAAAACCAGAGGAGTCACACCTATTCTGCCGACCCTGTATGAACAGAGAGTTTCTTGCCGTTAATGCAGAAAATACAATCAGGACAAGCCTTTAGTCTTCCCACTGACAGCACAAAAACTGTCCAGTGAGCTCTGGCTACCCTACTCACCGCTGAACACAACGCTAGGTTATTATAGCCGTAGTATTCTGTAAGGTGGTTTACTTCCCCAGTCGGACTGCTCAATTGGGACGGGAATACCGTCTTTTCCTACCTCTGTTCATCCAAGTCCAAGCTTAAATTCACCTTGTGTTATGAATTCCTGGCTGTCAATAGTCATTAGGTCAAGATGGAGGCCTATATAGGCGACCTGTGCAACTCAACCACTGGTTTGTCTACCACAACTTGTTATGAGTGTTCTGATGAGCTCTTCCAACTAATCCCACCATCTCCTTTCCTACAAGGACAACACGTGCAGGGCTTAGATGTCACCCTCACACTGTGCAGAATATACGAGCAAGAACCAAGCGGTTCGGAGACTCTTTTCTTTGCCGCACCACCAAGACCTGGAATTCATTACCAGCACATGTGTTTCCTTCTTGCTACAGTCCCGTGGCCTTTAAGCGGGGCGTGAAAAAGCATCTAATGAGGCCGCCAAGCTGAGTGCCACCATTGCAACACTTGATGTCTGTAATGGTGACCCTCTTTCCTGAGACTTTGCCTTTAGCTTACCATCAGGCGAGGTGAAGTCAAGTTGGCGTGTCCTATATAAAAAAAACTACTCAGGCTGGCAGGCCGATATAACCGACAAACTAACGCTGATAATTATTATAGTTAGGACACACTGCCGAAGACTTTTTTCTTCAGCCTTAAAGATGGCATATGGATATAAACGCATCGCAATCAAATTAATAGTTGCAATAAACGCCTTTAAATGACATAAAGGTCTTAAGGCTCACGCCGGAGAGGCTCACTAAATCCCTTTTACGTTTAATATACTTTATTGCGCACTCTAACAGATCTTATAACGGATTAATAGGTATGCAATTAAACTATTAACTGGTAATAATAATAAAAGAAATAAAATCCTTCACATATTACAATAAAAGTCTCGGACTAAGATATCTAATTAATGGTTATAGAAGTTTTATGATGCAAGTTATTTTTATCCGACTACGGTGGTGATGATGGGAAGTGGATCCCGTAGCCTATGGTCGTTTGTAACACCAGAGGAGTCACAGTCGCGCTGCCAACCCTGTAAGTACAGAGTTTCTGTGCCGTCAGTAGAAGACAAAGCAGGACAAGCCTATAGTCTTCCACTGACAGCACAAATTCTCCAGTGAGCTCTGGCTACCCTACTCACCGCCGGGAACACAACACGAAGTCATTATAGCCGCGGTATTCTGTAGGGCGTAGGTACTTCCCCAGTCGGAACTAAAGTAATAGGAGGGTTATGATTTTGACAGGCTATGATGTATACCTAATATATATTTATGTATGTAGGTTCATCTGTTCTCTCATAACTCCTCAACCAATTATTAAATCTGTACAAATGAGGTATCGTTAGAAGCGTCTTAGTCGCCCGCTGGTTATAGGCTATATTATGTGTCACTGAATTTATTGTGGCGCCCTCTAGCGGTCGTAAAGTACTGTCCGTTCCAGCCTCAACATATAGGTTCGACCTGAACCTCCCCACGCTAGAATTGCAAATAATATTACTGATTGTGCCAAGACATAATGCACAGTCTTAAGTGTTTCAGGGTCAGCAGAGTGTCTTAAGTTAAACTAACACTGTTATGTGCGCACCTGGTAAACAATAGTAAATAGTAGTTGTATGCAGTTTTGTAATGGCAAACCTACAAAAGGCCTACAGAATACCGCGGCTATAATAACTTCGTGTTGTGTTCCCAGCGATGAGTAGGGTAGCCAGAGCTCACTGGAGAATTTGTGCTGTCATTGGAATGACTAAAGGCTTGTCCTGCTTTGTCCTCTACACTGACGGCACAGAAACTCTGTGCTTACAGGGTTGGTAGCGCGAGTGTGGCTTCACACGACCCACGTCCATAGGCCACGGTAACCACTTTTCATCAGGTGGGCCGTGCGCTTGTCTGCCACCTAAGTGGTATAAAAAAACATTATTACATACAATTTATGCAACATGCAATCTAAAAGGTCAAAACATACAACTTTAGACTTCACAACACATGTTTCAAAAAGCTTTCCGTGTACTCATGAGACCAGGTAAGCAAGGTCTTCAGTATAAGGTCCTTTTTTTTCTTTTCTTTTTTATACCACTTAGTTGGCAGACAAGCACACGGCCCACCTGATGTTAAGCGGTTACCGTGGCCTATGGACGTATGCAACACCAGGGGTGTCACGCTCGCGCTGCCGACCATGAAGAAACCTTCTGATGCCCCTCTTGAAGAACCCCATATTGTAGGCGCTTGGGAAAACCGCAGCAGGGAGGTCATTCCACAGCTTGAGTGTGCGTGGGATGAAGTTTCTTTCATACCGCATAGTGCGCACCGTCTCAGGTCGCAATGTGTGGGGATGAATTCCCTGCCTATGGCGAGAGGTGCGATGATAGAATGTAGCTACGGGCATCATGTTAAACAATTCATCTGAGCACAAACCATTGTATAGGCGGTAGAACACACACAGTGAGGCAAAATCCCTCCTAAGCCTACTTTGCTTCACACATTATCATACCTATGTGGCAGACTTACTTTATCCTGTTATACACCTGAGGCTCCATGTAGGCACCAAATCGTCTTGCAAATTCGGTTTTTACTATAGTAATAGGAAGTTTATAAATCCGTTTTTTTACGCGACAAATGGAGTTATTACTATGTGTCTGCCAAGTCAGTGCCCTAAAAAAGTCACCCCAAGATGTGCCCACTGCCACCTCAGATGATTTTTCTGCGAAATATCAGCAACTTTAGTTCTTTATCGGATGCCCTCGTTGCAAATTATATTCTTCAAAGCTGGTGGCTTATGTGGCGTAGTGGTAGAACGTTCAACTGCTATGCAGGGGACAAGGGTTCGATTCCCGCTCAGTGCAAAATATTTGTATGCATGTTTGACGCTCACTCATGTTGACATGTACCTAATTTGCGTGGGCGGCCGGCGCCTCCTTCTGCGAGCAAGTAATGCTCGTGAAGGAGTAGGCGGGGCGGGAGCGGCAGCGGGAGCGACGAAGGATAGCAAGACAAGCTGCCCGCGTACGAAGGCAACTCATGTGCACGTGGCGCGCCTCCCCGTTTCCGGGGACGAGTTGAGGACTCTGTAGTCCCCACACCCGAGAAGAGGGCCAGATCGTGAGAGATGGCCCTGGGTCGGCCGGGGTGCGAGGGATATGCCTGTCAACCTCACCTTCGGCAACCAAAACGACCCACAGGCGGCGTGCGTTTTAGTCAGTTCGTGTCCGACATAACCTCCTCCACCGGCTCCGGTGGGGAGGTATCCGTGGGGATTTTGCGCACGTAAAAAAAAAAAAAACATGTACCTACCTAATTTGTTCAATTTATTTCTGACCTTTTGTTTAGTTATTTAAGTACATTACACAAAATTTTGCCTATTGTATGTCTAGAGGTGGAGAATGGAGAAACTTTATATCATTATTGACATCACATTGTAACCCATTTTCACAATAAATAGATTTGAATTTGAATTTGAAAATGTATAACATGTACATTTGTATTAATTTGGGTGTTTCTATGTATCTATTTGCAAAAAAAATTACCTAATGTTATTTCCGTAGTCTAGATAACGTAAGTTGGTTAAACTTAGGTGACAGACAAGCACATGGCCCGCCTGATGGAAAGAGGTTAGCGTGGCCTATAGACGTGTGTAACACCAGAGGAGCCACACTTGCGCTGCCGACCCAGAGTCAGAGTCGAGACAGAGTCTCTGTGCCGTCAGTGTAGAAGACAATGCAGGATGGACAAGCCCGTAGTCTTCCCACTGACAGCACGGATTCTTTTTTTTTTTTTTTTTTTTTTTTTTATATAGGACACGTCAATTGGACTTCGCCTTGCCTGATGGTAAGCTGAAGGCAAAATCCCAGAAAAGAGGGTCACCATTACTTACACATACCGTGTGACAATGGTGACACTCAGCTTGACGGCCTTATCATATGCTTTTTCACGCCCCGCTTAAAGGACCCGGGACTGTAGGAAGAAGGAAACACGTGAGCTGGTAATGAATTCCAGGCCTTAATGGTGCGACAGAGGAAAGAGTCTCCGAACCGCTTGGTTCTTGATCGGATGTTTTGCACCGTGTGCGGATGACATCTAAGACCTGCACGCGTTGTCCTGTGTAGGAAAGGGGAGGGTGGGACTAATTGGAAGAGCTCATCAGAACACTCCCCATGGTACAGACGGTAAAATACAGCCATGGACGCAACATCTCTACGCAGCTGTAAAGGTTCTAGGGTGTTCGTGATCTCGGGATTCCCAATGATGCGGATCGCACGTCGCTGCAACCTGTCGAGAGCATCTAGTAAGTACTTTGCTGAACCATCCCAGAGATGCGAGCAGTACTCCACACAGGAGCGAATTTGTGTCTTGTATAGAAGACACCGCTGCTCCGGCGTGAGTTCTGGCTACCCTACTCACCGGTGCGAACACAACACGAAGTTATTATGGCCGCGGTATTCTGTAGGGCGGAGGTATTTCCCCAGTATTGCTCAATTATTTTTGATGAATAAATTATTATTATTATTATTATTATTATTATTATTATAATTGGGCGGAAATACCAGTGTCCTACCTCCTATAAAATATGCATAGTATGGGCCTAGATAGCGTAGAATATGAATTAATATTAATTCATATTCGTAGCCCGCTGCGTGACTTTTAATTTGTGAACTAACCCCTCTGTCAGTCTCCAAGTTTCGAGACCGCAGGTCACAACGCATGTAGTTTAGCATATATACAGTTAATAATTTTATGAACTATGTATATCCGGTTTTGAGTAATAAATATATAACAGTTTTATATCCTAATCATAACTGTGTGAACAGAATTCTGTAATTAAGAGGGCGTTCACCAATATAAGTGTCTTATTTGCAAATTTTAATTAATTTAATGACTTCTATTACTTGTTAAAGGAATTTCAAATGGTTTGAATACGTACAGAGCTTCTTGTTGCTTGATATTATCATGCCTTTATCGCCGGAGGGTTAGGCAGAAGTAAATTAACACCCACATTTCACCAATCATTGTATTCAGTCCCACGTAATAGGGATGAGCCTATTCCCGTTTTCCGGGCACTATTGTTGACTCACGCCTCAACCTAAGGCTAAGTCTGGGCTGTATATATCTGTCTGATGTTAAACAGCCCTATCCCTTAGTCGCCTTGTACGACACCGCATGGGAAGAGATGATTTATTTATTTATTTATTCAACTTTATGCACAGTAATTTTGTACAAAGGCGGACTTAATGCCAAAGGCATTATCTAACAGTCAACCTTAGGGTGATGCAGAGATACATTGAGGTAGGTGCAGTGCACTATGACCACAATAATAATACATACATTATACATACACACTATAATACATAAGAAATTCATACACATACTTTTAAATATATTTACTTACATATTATTTACTTATACTTACTACTTATATATATATACTTATATATATTCGTATAATATATGCTTATATAATATAAAAAATGAGGTGGTCCAATTTCTACTCTGCCGGGAATAATTAAATGACATAGAAATCCTCCAACACCTGATCCTCCGTGTTGCGCATTCAGTTTATCTCAGCTAATCCTATATATAAAAAAACATGTTATACATAGTTACAAATATTTAAAAAAAAAAAATAGTTAAAAGTGTAGATGGCTCAGAGTCAGCCGGGGTGTGAGGCCCTTGCCTTAATTATAATCTAATGAATACAAAACTTCATCTAAATAGCCTCAGTAATTGTAGCGTAATGTTAAAACAGACGTTTGGCCTCATAAGACTACCACTGTTCCATATCTTCAACACAAATAACAGTTTCGAAGTGTCATTGTCTGTCCTCTGTCAGTCTCTGTCAATCCTCAAAAGAAAGGGTTGACAAAATGGGTCCAGTAGTTTCGTACTATTTACGAACAAACAAACGTACACAATGATATTTGTTAAACGATTAACAGTAAACTGAACACATGCTGTTTCTAGTCACGCTTTTGAATATATAACTTATTAGTTTTCTTTTGTAAAATGTAAAATAATGTGAAATTATTATAAATTATAATAATTACAAAGATATTATTTACATAATCTATTTATGTACTCACGCTTTGTAAGCTAAATAGGGGTAGGTAGATGTGTCATAATTACTAAGCACCAATCTCACTATAGAGCCCAATATCCGCCTCCATTACTTTTTCTATTGGTTTATACGGGTTTTTATAGAAGCGACTAACATCTGAACTAGGACAACCCCATCTCTTGCCGTGGGTGTCGTAGAACGCGAGTAAGGGATAGGGCTGTTACCCGTTTGACGGCAATAGCCTCGCCCTCTCTTTGAGACCACTGTTAACAAATACGTGTGAATTCACGCCTGTAATAAAAACGAAAGACCACCCTCTGATTATAGAAATCTTAAAAAGTATAACACCTACAAACTTGAAATTTGGTAGGTAGGGTCCTTTATATGGTGCAGATATCGGGGCGGCTCGGGGGTCAGTATTTTTTATACCACTTAGGTGGCAGACAAGCGCACGGCCCACCTGATGCAAAGTGGTTACTGTGGCCTATGGACGTGTGTAACACCAGAGAAGCTACACTCGCACTGCCGCCCTGTAAGCACAGAGTTTCTTTGCCGTCATGTGTAGAGGACAAAGCAGGCCTTTAGTCATCCCACTAACAGTACAAATTCTCCAGTGAGCTGGGGCTACCCTACTCATCGCTGGGAACACAACACGAAGTTATTATAACCGCGGTATTCTGTAGGACGGAGGTACTTCCCCAGTCGGAATGCTCAATTGGAATTTTGCTCACAATAAAAAAAAAGATTGTAGATATTCACTAAGAATGGATTTTACGAAACTAAGGGAGGTATTTTTAATTTTTTTTATACCACCTAAGTGGGTGGCAGTAGGCACCTGATGGGAAGTGGTTAACATGGGCTATCGACGCATGCAACACTGGGGGTGTTAAACTCGCGCTGCAGACTATGAAGAAACCTTCTGATGCCCCTCTTAAAGAACCCTATATTGTAGGCGCTTGGGAAAACAACAGCAGGGAGGTCATTCCACAGCTTAAGGCGGGAATTAAAACGGTTCTATGCGTACGAAGTGGCGGGCGGCCGCTCTGTTAGATATTCTATCCGAATATGTCACTTCCTGGTCTTCAGTCAGTCTTTGAAGGTTGTCGGCCATCTTAACACACAAAAACGAGAATATTCAGTTACATAAATACTGCGAATCTTACCGCTATGATGTCATCTTGATTAACGTTTGTAGTTAATTAATTCTGATGTCACTGGTTTGGTGTTTTTGTGAACTATTCAATATGGTCTCTAAAAATATAGTAGGTATGAGTGATGAGAATGTTAATCCTATAAAAAAGAAAAATAATCTAGTTCTAATATAGTTCGCTGAGTTTCTTGCTGGTATCTTCTCAGTAGAACTAACCTACCGAACCAGCGAAAGAATCATTTTCCAATGATATATTTTACATAATTTAATATTTGTATATTATTTCTTGACATATCCAATTGTAAAATTATGACGTTCATATGTGCTCTTTGTGTGCCTAAACTGAATAAATGAAATTGATTCTTTGATTCTTCTTTGATTGTATATAGCAGTAAGTATATCAATAGACTATTTTTTTTATTATAGACTTTATATAACCGCGGTAGCCTAGTGTTATGGGTAATGGACTGCTGAGACGAGGTCTCGGGTTCGATCCCAGGTTTTACCATGGCACACACCAATGACTTTTCGATGCTTTTCGAAGTTATGTGTGTATTTATCGCAGGTTTATAAGTGCCCGGTTAATGGCAATAGGCTCGCCACCTACTATATTGGGACCTAAACATAAATTGGCGAAATGTGGGTGCTAGCACCTCTACCTACCCCTTCGGGGATATAGACGTGAGTTTATGTTATTTTATGTTATGTTTATTATAGAAAATTGACCACTCTATAATAATAATAATGAACTGCTAAACTGAAATAGTCTTACGACAAATAGTTTTAAAGATATTTGTTTTTGAAAATTAAATTTTTCGCGCCACCCGTATACATTCTATACAAAATCGTACTAGCGAGTGACGTCACACGCCAGTCGCGAGTAGTGCAAATGTACGGAGTGCAAGACAATTTTGCATTTATCTCGGTCTACGTTGCGTTTACACATGTATAGTTCATTATAAAAGTAATTTGTTATTTTATGAGGAATCTAAAAAGTTGTAATTTGGAACTGAATTTGATTGTTTATATTTTGACTTTTTTTTTTTTTTTTTTATTTTTTTTTTATACCACTTAGTTGGCAGACAAGCACACGGCCCACCTGATGGGAAGCGGTTACCGTGGCCTATGGACGTATGCAACACCAGGGGTGTCACACTCGCGCTGCCGACCATGAAGAAACCTTCTGATGCCCCTCTTGAAGAACCCCATATTGTAGGCGCTTGGGAAAACCGCAGCAGGGAGGTCATTCCACAGCTTGAGTGTGCGTGGGATGAAGTTTCTTTCATACCGCACAGTGCGTACCGTCTCAGGTCGCAATGTGTGGGGATGAATTCCCTGCCTATGGCGAGAGGTGCGATGATAGAATGTAGCTACGGGCATCATGTCAAACAATTCATCTGAGCACAAACCATTGTATAGGCGGTAGAACACACACAGTGAGGCAAAATCCCTCCTAAGGCTAAGAGGTTCCACTCTACCTGTGAGTATGGGATTGTCAACCAGCCTCAATGCCCGTCTTTGCAACGAGTCGAAGGGGTCAAGCTGGTATGCAGGCGCTCCAGCAAAAAGGTGACAGCAGTACTCCATGTGAGGCCGGACCTGTGCTTTATAAAGAAGGAGTTGCTGCCCCGCAGTGAAATACCGCTTTGCCCTGTTGAGCACTCCGAGCTTTCTTGATGCCAACTTAACCTTGTCCTGCAAATGACTTCGGTATTGGACGTCACTGGAGATATCGACACCAAGGATCCCGATACTCGGGGAGATGGTAAGCGGTGTGCCCAGGAATTGCGGCGCTACAATGAATGGGGTTTTCTTAGCGGTGAATACACATACTTGTGTCTTAGTGGGGTTGAATTGGACCAGGTTTAGTCGACCCCAATCGGACACTCCAGAGAGAGTAGTCTCGATTTCAGACACAAGTTGTTCGCGACTCTTCTCCACTTCGGACTGAGGGATATTTGCACGGCCCGTGTAATACGTGTCCCCGGTACTGTCGTCCGCATAACAATGAATGGAGCCATCAGACAGCATGTCATTGATATGCAGCAGAAACAGCGTCGGAGACAACACGGAGCCTTGTGGGACACCAGCGTTTATGTTCATGCGGTCCGAGCAGCTGCCGTCGACAACGGCTTGGATGCTTCTGTTGGACAAAAAGCTGGAGATCCATTCGCACAATCCCTCGGGGAGTCCATAATATGGCAACTTCGTAAGAAGACCTTTGTGCCAGACCCGATCGAAGGCCTTCGCTACATCTTATATACTTACTTTGGGAATTACAAATAATGAAAAGTTATAGTTGCAGTTTAGTTTTTTATTTTTTTATACCACTAAGTTGGCAGACAAGCACACGGCCCACCTGATGGGAAGCGGTTACCGTGGCCTATGGACGTATGCAACACCAGGGGTGTCACCCTCGTGCTGCCGACCATGAAGAAACCTTCTGATGCCCCTCTTGAAGAACCCCATATTGTAGGCGCTTGGGAAAACCGCAGCAGGCAATATCTCATTTTACAAAGCATATTTTGTGATAAAAAAACAACTGAACGGATTTGATGAAATTTACTACAGGGATAGGTTAGAGTTTGAAATAAGACATAGGCTATGTATATCCCAGGAATTGATTCCTATCTATACTATAATATTATAAAGCTGCAGAGTTTGTTTGTTTGTTTATTTGTTTGTTTGAACGCGCTAATCTCTGGAACTACTGGTCCCATTTGAATGATTCTTTCAGTGTTGGGTAGTCCATTTATATTTACTGTCAGATCGAGAACAGCCCTATCCCTTTTTTACCTGCGAAAAACCCCACCGGCTCCAGTGGGAGTGGTTATGTCGGACTCGAACCGACTAAAACGCACAGTGCCTGTGAGTCGTTTTTGTTTACCGAAGGTGAGGTTGACAGGCATACCCCTCGCACCTCCGCCGACCATTTGTAACAGTCCTATCTCTAAGTCATTTACGAAAGCTACAGGAGGAGATGGAGTAGCCCTATTCTCTATATATATCATAGAATTCGTTATGTTATATTGGGAATTGCGATGTAAAGGGATAGCCCCCGAAAGGGCATGTCAATCACAGGCTCACTGTCAATTTTTCGCCAGAATTTAGTTGTATAAAAGCTTGTCGCTTCCTGTAACTCGTATAAGCCGTTCCCTAGAAAGGTGCCACTAGACAGACAATTTTAATACAAATCTATCTATTATATGCAGTTTCTCACGATTGACTTGCAAATCAGGTCACGCTTCGGAAGTATTTGCAAGTCTTATATCATGCTTAGTTGATCAAAGACATAATAAATCACTACAAATAGATTTCTGCTGTCAATGACTTCTGTATAATACTAGACAGCTTGTATGAAAAAAAAAATGGTATTAGGTAAGTGTCAGAACATTCTATCTTTTTTTAAAACCACTTAGGTGGCAGACAAGCACACGGCCCACCTGATGAAAAGTAGTTACCGTGGCCTGTGGTCGTTTGTAACACTAGAGGAGTCACAGTCGCGCTGCCGACCCTGTAAGTACAGAGTTTCTGTGCCATCAGTGTAGAAGACCAAGCAGGACAAGCCTTTAGTCTTCCTACTGACAGCACAAATTCTCCTGTGATCTCTGGCTACCCTACTCACCGCTAGGAACACAACATGAAGTTATTATAGCCGCGGTATTCTGTAGGGCGGTCCCAGTCGGACTGCTAAATTGGGCTCTCTCTCTCTCTCTCGCTCTCTTCAAATTTTAGAGCTGACTGTCCTCTTGTCGGTGGAGCAATCGCTATTCTTCTCTTTTATTCGTTAATCCCATGGCTTCCTGATCCGACGCCACTTCTTTTTTATCTTTATCAGTGTCATGAACGTTACTTTTGGCTTGTATCTTCCTTTCTTTTCACCTATCTTCCTATCTATGATGTCTTTTTATAAACGAATCATGTAGTATCAGGTGACCAATAATTTTTCCTTTCCTTGCATCCTTTTCAGTACACTTTCATTCGTTATTCTGTCTGTTCAGATTATATCCTCCATCCATTTCCAGCACCAAATTTAGAACGTTTCCAGCTGGTATCTGCCCCCTGTATCCATTCACATTTCACATCCATAGAATGCAATGATCAAGGCCAAGATACCCACACTCGAGAAGAGGGCCAGGTCGTTAGAGATGGCCCTGGGTCGGCCGGGGTGCGAGGGATATGCCTGTCAACCTCACCTTCGGTAACCAAAACGACCCACAGGCGGCGTGAGTTTTAGTCGGTTCAAGTCCGACATAATCTCCTCCACCGGCTCCGGTAGGGAGGTATCCGTGGGGATTTTGCGCACGTAAAAAAAAAAAAAGGCCAAGATACCTATCCAGTCCTTTATAATTGCCCTAATATTCGTCTTCTGTGATAAAAATTGTTTAAAGCATTTAGTATGATAACTATTCACAGCCGTAAGACGAATACATGTATAGAAGAATTTGGATGGTTTTGGGCGAAGGTTCTGTGGTTTAGTGGTTAGAGCGTTCCCCCTGTAAGGGAGAGATCGCGGGTTCCAATCTCGCCTGAACCGATTCAATATTTCTATATCTTAATCGATTCTATGGACAATTATAGACCAGTCAATATTATGGACTAGCTGACCTACTCCAGCTTCGGCCGTGGCATATTTAGAAATGCCCATTATTTTTAGTCCACAAATATTGTATGGAAATCTGTCAGATTTGTTGACATTTATGATTACTGCTCCGCTCCCTTCAGTAGTAGCGTGATGATATATAGTCCAAAAGCTTAGTCGATAAACGGACTATTTAATACAAAAATATTTTTTCAATTTGAATTGAACGAGGTCCCGATTTGTAAAGACACCGGCAAGCTTAGAAACTCAGCGGGCATTTTTTTTGGTCGCCCACTTTGTGGTGATGGGGCCTCAAAAATCCAATTCTTGACGGCTTTCCAATGGGAGGTATGGTACATGACAAACTATATCTAGACAAGTTTTAGTTTCCATCGGCTTACCTTTTAAAAATTTCATACTTTCGCCTCTGGTGTTCATTAGCCCGAATCAATTTTGATTTTAAAAGATCAAGGCTGAATCTTGAACAGATTTTGATTACTTAAATAGGCCTTCTGATGACAATAGGACCAATGGAAAAGTATACTATTGCAAACAAAAATAATTACTCAAAACGGTCGCGACATATTCGAGTAATCTAGTAAAATACATACAAAAATTATTCTGACGAACTAAAATACTTCTCCTTTTTTAAGAGTCGGTTAAAAATCACTTATCTCGCATTAAAACAAACTTACAGTGTCTCACCCCATTAAGATTTACTTAATAATCACTAAAGATTAACTCTATCCTTGTCACACGTACTAAAAATAACATTCGTCTCGCTCTATCATGTTAAAATTCAACTTATTTCCTGGAGCTACTTTGACAGCTTGATTTTTTTTAACATTTCGAGGTTATTATTTCATACAAGAAAGTTTATATTAATATTACAAAGTTTCTAAGTAATTCTTAATGTCGTCTAACTTACATTTAAGTTATAAAACTTAAAACTAACTTAGCTAAGTAAGTTATTATAACTTTACTCGTAATAATAATGCGAAAACTTTTCATTAGTCTCCCAAACATAATAACTTAGCCATTAGGCCATGAATAGTATAATTTACTTAAAATAGACGAAAATATACTTAATACTTACTTATTTCAATCAAAACTCACTTACAACACTTCACAAAAATAACATAACATAAAAAACAGCTGTATTAATAATCAAAAACTTGCTTAATTGTTTAAAAGCTAATTGAACTATGAAAACATGTTTGGATTTTGTTAGTTTGTTTTATAACAGACGGTTGTTGAGACGTTCGTTCACCGCGGCGGTCAGCTCTCGACTGGTTTTTCCTTGACTTGAATGCTTGATTGGGTAAGGCTGCGTGTACGCAGGTGGTTTTGAGGTTGTGTCGGGTTGCGTAGGTGGTATGATAGATTTATTGTATTTATCTACTGCAGCATATGGCGAGAAGAAAGGTAACGGGATGTACTGTGATGCTGGTGATTGGGAATTATTATTTATTTATTTATTTTACACATTACGCACAAGTACATAGGCGGACTTAATCCCACAGGCATTCTCTACCAGTCAACAAAAGGTGGTGCAGAGAAAGACTCAGTATGTGCATTATTGAGTGTAATATTATAGAGAGAATGTACCGTATATAATATACCGTATAATTTTCTTATTGTTTAATTATTGTAAATTTTTGATAGACTTGAAATGAATTATTGTAATAATATTATGCATGTTCAAACACAGTGTAAATTGTTACTGAATAAATAAATAAGAATAAGAATATACAGGAACAAGAATTCAATAATGTAATATATAGGTATATTAGATACCCACCATAACTTAATAAGTATAGTATGATAAAGTATAGTAATATTCACAACTTTTCTCTTCGGGGTAGGTAGAGACGAATGTTTGAAGAATTTTTGGACATGTATCATGCCTGCGGGTACATTCAACTCAGGGTTTCATTCTCAAGTTCACACCCTTTGAAGTATGTCCTATGTTTCAACAACTAGATATATAGCTATCTATCTATCTAGTTGTTGAAAGTTGTTTATTGTACACCAACAGATTTACAGTAGGACAAGTAGGTAGCATGTATACAGTTCAATGTACAATGGGCGGTGTTATCGCTGAAGCGATTTCTTCCAGGCAACCTTGGGTTTGGCAGTAATGTTATAAAAAAAAAATGGTGTAGTTACCGACTAAACTTAAATAGATAGTGTATTAAAACCAAAGAAAGAGAGAAAAGTAAGTAAAATAAAATTAATATATGGCTTTACGTAAAAAGTTATCAACATAAATACAGACATACAAATACATATACATGTACTAAATAAATATATACATAAAGTAGATAGTTCATACTAATACGAAAAGAAAATAGTGAGTGAGCACTTAATTGTGAGCTATTACCTACTGTGTACGACATGATAGGTAGTGGTTCTTGACCATTAATTTAAACACATTTAGTGATTTTGCCTGTCTGATGTTCAGTGGCAACGCATTCCATAAGCGCACTGCCTTGACAGCGAAAGACTTGTCAGCAGTCAGTAGAATGTATTGGCATAACTAGTGAGGTAACTTCATCCCATGCACGCTCTTGCTGTGTAAAGATCTCCCTGATGTGGTGTTCTTAAGCGACTACATTATACATTCAAATATTTATCAATCAATGTCTTTCGTAGTCCACTGCTGGGCATAGGCCTCTCCTAATGATTTAAATATTTTTAAAAAGAATTTTTTTTTTGGTGCCTGGCTCCCGAGCTAGTTTTATACAAAACTGTGTTATGGGAGTCAATATGAATTATGGTTGTGTAAATTGTGGAGGAAGGAGGTGATATATTCCTCCAAAATAAAGGGAGGATCCTTTTACCAGGCAAGGTGATCACGCCTGGCGTAACCGAAGCTACTAATCTTCCCTCTAACCCCTCCAGCTAAGCTAAATTGCTTGTACTAGGAGCGGGTTTACGTCGTTAGTGGCCAGGATTCGATCCCGGGACCTTTCGATCATAAGGCCAAGTCCTTAACCACTAAGCTATCGACGCATTCATGTTGGAAGACTTCGGCCTACTGTTTCCACGCTGGCCAGACGGGTTGGTACAGGGTTTTATATCAAGTTTTCCTTCTCTCGCAATGATATCGTCTGCGTATTTCTCCGTTAGTCGCCTCTTACGACACCCTTCGGATGAGATGGAGTAGTGATTCTTGTACTCTTTCTCCGTCACCACACAAATTAAAACACCTCTCTTGACCTTCGCGTGACCAAAGGGCTGGCCTCTTTTTCGCTCAACGGATTGGCATTACCATCCAACGGGGCAATGCCGCCAGCCTTTTGGGCACATTACCAGTCGACATCGATGGGGAGGAATTCTTCGATGCTTAATTTGATCCTTTTGTATCCTATTTTATATTCTTGTAAATATTAGTTTATATCTTATTACATTATTTTACATGTTAATAAAAACTTATTCACTAATTAAATCTAATATAATATGTACATTAATAAAAAATAAAGAAACTAGGTTTATGTACCTCTCTAAATATTTATAGTACTTACTCAGTTTTTGAAATGATAATCATCACCGTCAACAAGACTGCGCAGCTGGTGGTTCTAGATAAAGCTTTAAAATACCGAATCTTTTTTCCTAACCTGCCAAATCAAATACTTATCTTCGATTTAATACCTTGTATACACAAGGCGGTAGTTTAGAGAGGGAAGGGAATTTAGAGGAAAAATCTTTTATTATTTCTTTTATTATTCCTCTCTGTGCGTCCGGGATTGAGGAAAGAAAATTCAACTGAGTAAGCTCGTCTTTCTACCTACATACTTCATCGCTATATATAAACTTTAACATGTTTGTTGTCTGTTTACAAGAAAAGTCAAGAAAAATATTTTTACATTTTCTGTCATGCATGACACTTTTCATTAAGGATATAACTACTTATAAATACACATACATATAATCACGCCTTTATCTATGTAGGGTTAGGCAGAGGTGAATTAACACCCGCATTTCACCAATCATTGTATTTGGTCCGGGCGCTATTGTTGACTCAAGCCATGCATCTGAGGCTGAGTCCGGGCTGTATATTTCTGTCTGATGTTAAACAGCCATATCCCTTAGTCGCCTTGTACGACACCGCATGGGAAGAGATGGGCTGGTCCAAATTCTACTCTGCCGGGAACCACGCTGTCTTTATTTACTATCTACGCATTTATTAAAAATCTGTCATTCACAATTCACAATAGACACTTTATAACATAACATAACATAAACTTACGCTTATATCCCCGAAGGGGTAGGCAGAGGTGCTAGTTTATGTTTAGGTCCCAATGTAATAGGTGGCTAGCCTATTGCCGTTAACCGGGCACTTATAAACCTGCGATAACTATAATAGACACTTTATAGATTGAAGATTTTGAATTCTATCAATATTGGCAATACCTAAAATCAATAATATGTATTGTGTCGCCACCTTTATGTTGCACGATTGCGAAGTGAAGGCTTCGAAGGCTGTCCACATCCCAATTATAAAAGAACACAACTTTTCACAAAATTTATACAATTCTCTACCTTATTTCATAGGAACATAAGCTTATTATCGCCTGCTTCTGTACTCCAAACTTGACAAAATTTAACTTTCAACCTTGTTGTTCAAGATTTTGGGTGTATTTTGGTTTGTGTATAAATAATTCAGAAGTTTATGCTATGAACGTGTTAATATAATATAACTTCTTCAGTAAATCGATTACAAAAGGGAGTAATTAGTTTTAACTTTCATTTTTTTTATACTATTAGGGATAAAACGATCTGAGGGTAATTGGTTTTTCGCACTTATGAACCTTTTTTTTATATAGAACACGTAAATTAGACTTCACCTTGCCTGATGGTAAGCTGAAGGCGAAGTCTCAGAAAAGAGAGTCACCATTACTCACACATACCGAGTGACAATGGTGACACTCAGCTTGTCGGCCTCATCATATGCTTTTTCACGCCCCGCTTAAAGGACCCCGCTTAAGGAGACTCGAAGCAAGCCTCTACAGGGTTGCACCTGTGTCTGTAATGATGACCCTGAGTCTTTGCCTTTAGCTTACCATCAGGCGAGGTGAAGTCAAGTTGGCGTGTCCTATATAAAAAAAAACCTGCGGAATTTATCATACGTGGTTATGTCTCTCCCGCAAGAGGAAGCCATCTGCCATCTCCGTTACCCAGGATGCACCACGTGGAGGTCTTCGCAGGCAAAGCCATCTCCCTTTGCCTGGATTATCTAGGGACACCGTGCTTCCCATACTCTATATAGCCGAGGTGTGCAGGTAATGCCTTATTGAGTAGCTTTACACCTCGGGATTGGAGACCCGAGACTGATGGGCGTTCATGAACTTGGGCCTCAAGAATCAAAGAATCAATTCATTTATTCAGTTTAGGCATACAAAGAGCACATATGAACGTCAAAATTTTACAATTAGGTATGTCAAGAAATAATATAAAAATATTAAGTAATGTAAAAATAAACCATTGGAAAATGATTCTTTCGCTGGTTCGGTAGATTAGTTCTACTGTGAAAATACCAGCAAGAAACTCAGCGAACTATATTAGAACAAGATTATTTTTCTTTTTTAAATTTGCTCTAGTTTACATTTTATTTTGTGCGAGCAAGCAAGAGACTTATGTTGACCACGCATTAACATCATTAAGACACTCATCCACTTTATAGTAGGTAACCTTTACTAAGTTTTTTTTTCTTTTTTATTCAAGGATGTTTGGCAGGGCCCGATATACCCAAATTTCATCCTACCCATACCTGTGTATTGTCGAATTAACTCAAATACCACGTTAATTAAAATTACACAACGCCTGTACAAATGTTTATGACAGGCTAATCTATTCATTACATAGCAACATGTATTGCTATAATATATCCCGCAGGCATTTGTATTAATTTTGTTTGTGTTGTAACGCTTGCAGGCACATTTATAGCACCGAAACTTAATTATCAGAATTTATTTGTAAGCTAGCTGTTTCCCGCGGCTCCTCCCGCGTGACTTTCTGGTCCCGTTTGCTCTGCACCTTGTGTTCAAGCTGACCTTTTACACTCGTGAAGTCGATATTCGTCGAGCCTCTGTTGCACCACATAACTCATATCATTTACATGAGTACCTAATTTCTTAGTATAATGCATATTTATACTGGATTATTACTGGATATTCCATACTGGATTTAATAGAGTAGAATTTGGACCACTCCATCTCTTCCCATGCGGAGTCGTACAAGGCGACTAAGGGATAGGGCTGTTTAACATCACACAAATATACACAGGCCAGACTCAGCCTCAGATGAATGGCTTGAGTCAACAATAGTGCCCGGAAGACGGCAATAGGCTCACCGCCTATTACGTGGGACAGAATTTAATGATTGGTGAAATGTGGGTGTTGATTCACCTCTACGCAACCCTCCGGGGATGGCCGGGGTGCGAGGGATATGCCTGTCAACCTCACCTTCGGCAACCAAAACGACCCACAGGCGGCGTGCGTTTTGGTCGGTTCGAGTCCGACATAACCTCCTCCACCGGCTCCGGTGGGGAGGTATCCGTGGGGATTTTGCGCACGTAAAAAAAAAAAAAGCCTCCGGGGATAAAGGCGTGATAATATATATGTGTATGTGCTCCTCTCCTCTACTTCAGATAGTAGCATATTATACGCCTATGTCACTTACAAATAATTGAATTTTCTATTGGGTACATTTTTTCGGAAAAGGTTGGCCCCGTGCCTTTACCTATTTGACGAGAAAATAATGCAGACCATTGCTTTCCCGCGTATTCACTCACATGCGAATGACAAATAAGGAAAAGAGTGTCTACAGTTGGAGTGTATGTTTACGAGATGCGGAAAACAGGGCGTATTCGTAGATTGACTTGGAGGTCAGGTGCGCAGTAAGTACACAAAAGCGACATGCGCGTATGAATAAAACCGTTCAAGTACGAATCGAATTTGCTCACATAACGTTCCGTATCATGTATGAGATATTAGTCACCCTTGTCAATAAGCAGTGGCTGGACATAGGCCTCTCTCAATGTCGGGAGGCTTAGGCCTATTGTTTCTACGCTGGCCAGACGGGTTGGTATAAGATTTTTTTAGTTATTTTTTTATATGTATATAGGACGCGCATATTATTTCGAGTTTTCCTTCTCTCGCAGTGATATCGTCTGCGTAATTTTTTCGCAAATCCCCTCTTACGAAACCCTTCGGGTAAGATGGTATTTCCGCCCAATTGAGCAGTCCGACTGGGGAAGTACCTCCGCCATACAGATCACCACGGCTATATAAACCTCGTGTTGTGTTCCCAGCGGTGAGTAGGGTAGCCAGAGCTCACAGGAGAATTTGTGCTGTCAGTGGAAGACTGAAGGCTTGCCCTGCTTTGTCTTCTACTGACGGCACAGAAACTCTGTACTTACAAGCCTGGCAGTGTGACTGTGACTCCTCTGGTGTTACAAACGTCCATAGGCCACGGTAACCACTTTCGATAAGGTGCTTGTCTGCCACCTAAGTGGTATAAAAAAAAGGTGTGCTGCTGCTGTATTCTTTCTCCGTTATTACACGGGTATTTATTTTAATCTGGCCTTTTTGTATATTTATTTTATTCAGTTATTCAGTATAATATGTTGTTATAGTTATATATTGACGACCTTCGTGGCGTAGCGGTAGAGCATTCGACTGCTATGCAGGGGGCGCGGGTTCGATTCCCGCTCAGTGCAAATATTTGTATGCATGAATATGTATATTTGCATTGGTCTGGGTGTTTCTATGTATAATATAGTATTTACAAAAAAAAAGTCTCTAAGTATGTTTATCCGCAATCTAGATTCCATAACACAAGCTAGTTAAGCTATGCTTACCATGGGTCTAGATAGCGTTGTGTAGAATGTTGTGGGATATTTATTATTTATTTGTTTATTTTTTATAGTGGCAATAGAACTTAATACAGCTGTCATGGTTTATGAGATTGAATATATGCGAGATAAGTAACAGACATCAGCGTATTCAATTGTTTATTGTATATGTCTTGAGTGTTCTCTATTCGCGATTTCATACTTTGTCCATTGAGACGGCCAATGGCAGTGGGGAAATTATTGTCTCTGGATGAATTTCACAATATCTGTGCGGCTGGCGGAGCACTCATATCTCCCCTCAGAAGAGGGGAGTTGGCACTCTTGACATAGCCTCATGTCGAATACGTAAAATAGAAATTTACTCTGCTTTGGTTAGGCACCATACCATCACAAATGGAGAGAGAGCCTGGTGACATGCAGACAGAGAGTGGCGTCTTATTAATAGGGATCTGTTTTTACCCTTTGGGTATACGAAACCCAAAAAAAGTACTCGCTATTGCCGGCAGCCCACTCGCATGTAATTTGTTTTGTACGAACTGAAACATAATTTTTTGGGGAAATTTCCCAAATTATCGCCCAAACTTCTTAATTTTTCTTCGTTAGTTTATCGGCTTTATTGGATGATTTTTCACCCGGGATTTTAGGAAAGTAGTCAATTGACCACGGAGGACAGAATAACAAAAGAACGGACAGAAGAAAAAAATCTCTAACATTTTTCTCTCAACTCAGTATGAGTAGGCTTTCCAGTCTGTATTACAGCGGCTAAACTTCAATATTTTCCATGAAGCGACTGTCATCTAACCTACACAACCAATTGGCGATGTCGAAGTGCTATAGTTAGACTCGTTCCAATTTTCAGGGTGCATTTTTGGAGCCAAAAAAGCAGGTATCCTAACCGCTATATTTACATTAAATCGCTCAACATTTACTGCCCCGTTTCAAAAATACAATCCTGTAAAATTTTGCAACCCAATCATGCTGGTAATATCAAGACATATTACTTTATACTCTCCACTAGAACAAAGGCAGTTATTTTAATACAGTGGTTGTATAAATACACCCCCTCCCCGCCCCTCCTGACACCCTCCCCTAGACCAATGACGCAATAAAACGGGGTATGGAGTACACGATTCCCGGGCAAGCTGCATTGATTGCAACCACGCGCAGTGCAGTTGCGCTGTACAACTTTAAATATAGTGATGGGATGATAGTCGATATTTTGAGAAGCTTTTTTTTTTATATAGAACACGTCAATTAGACTTCGCCTTGTCTGATGGTAAGCTGAAGGCAAAGTCTCAGAAAAGAGGGTCACCATTACTTACACATTCCGTGTGACATTGGTGACACTCAGCTTGACGGCTTCATCATATGCTTTTTCACGCCCCGCTTAAAGGACCCAGGACCGTAGGAAGAAGGAAACACGTGAGCTGGTAATGTTTCTCTCAAGTTTATTTCAAACCTAATCGAAATTATACAAGGTATTACAGAGACAGCTACGCGGAATATCTTATCACAGAAGGCGATGGAGCTTATGAAAGAAAGAAGTAGACTACAAATCAAACCTAAACTGAGCAAAATGGATAAAGAAAAGCTAAAAGTACTGTACAAAACTACCAACAAAGAAATAAGGAAATGTTACAATGCTTACAGAATGAGTACTATACAGAGATACCTCGAAAAATCTAGATCAGCCAAAAAAGCTTTCAAAAAACTGAACAACACAAAGTCTTGGATACCATCTCTGCAGCCCGGCTCCAACAAGAGTTCTTCCCGAATGGAGGTAATCAATGCAGCTACGCAGTTTTACAGACAACTCAAAGAATCAAAGAATCAAAGAATCAATTTCATTTATTCAGTTTAGGCACATAAAGAGCCACCCCTAGCCTGCTCTCTACTGTACTAGGCTTTAGAGGGGTATGTGAAGAGACTCGAAGCAAGCCTGAACAGGGTTGCACCTACGGAATTTATCATAGTTAGTTGTCTCTCCTGCAAGAGGGCACTGCCATCTCCGTTACCCAGGATGCACCACGTGGAGGTCTCCGCAGACAAAGCCCCCTCCCTTTTCCTGGATTATCTAGGGCCACCGTGCTTCGCATACTCTATATAGCCGAGGTGCGCAGGTAATGCCTTATTGAGTAGCTTTACACCTCGGGATTCGAGACCCGAGACTGATGGGCGTTCATGAACTTGGGCCTCTAGAATCAAAGAATCAATTCATTTATACAGTTTAGGCACACAAAGAGCACATATGAACGTCAAAATTTTACAATTATGTATGTCAAGAAATAATATAAAAATATTAAATAACGTAAAAATAAACCATTGGAAAATGATTCTTTCGCTGGTTCGGTAGATTAGTTCTACTGAGAAGATACCAGCAAGAAACTCAGCGAACTACATTAGAACTAGATTATTTTTCTTTTTTAAATTCGTTTAGGTTTACCATTTATTTTGTGCGAGCCACCAAGAGACTTATGTTGACCACGCATTAACATCATTATGGTACTCATCCACTTTATGGTAACCTTACTGTACAGCCAACGAGATCCCCAAAAACAAACCAATACCGATAATCAATATCTGTTAACCGCGTTTATTTCAAACCTAATCGAATAAATGAAGTTAACTTTATCGATATTCATACTAACTGTCTCTTCCTTAATAGTCCTGATTACGTCACTTCCGTTCTTGACCCCGTAATATCTAATTCTACACTATCTAATGCTCTAACAGCTACCATCCTAATATCAACCTTATCGTATACTTACAAGCTTTATTTTAGCATATTAGCTTGGTTAAGTGAACTACTTACCATTGCAAATTAGGTTGTTTCCCCTGAGGAATAAACTTCATATTGGCTTGGAATATTTTATATAGGTTATGTCTTCAGTTAAGTCCAGGGAAAATTGGATTTATTTTTATTTCAAAAGATAACTTTCCTGGATGTTAGTGCACTTTAGATGAATTTAGAGCTTTTATTGTGCACCCCTGCTCGAACATTCCCGAAGGAGGAGGTAGGTATTATTATTATTATTAGCCTTTATTGCTGATACTAAACAAAAACTTAACATGTAACAAAGTGTTGTAACTTAAATCTAATATATCGGGTTTCCCAGTTCAGTGATCAGCGTGTCCTCTGACACATAGGCCTCTTCCAGCTGCTTCCATTCTTTTCTATTGTTAGCTTTTCTGAACCAGATTGTTCCTCCAATCATCTTGATATCATCTGTCCCTCTTCTAGCTTGCCTACCTCTATTTCTTTTGCCTTCACGTGGCTGCCATTCCGTTATAATTTTTGTCCATTTCAGTCTGCTTTCCCTTGTCATATGTCCTGTCCATCGCCATTTTAACCGTCTTATTTTCTCTAGTACGTTCTCCACCTTTGTTGTAGATCTAATGTCTAATGGAGGTAGGTAATATACACATAAATATACATTCGAGGAGCTTTTTCTCCATGGTGATAGAATGGTGGTAGTGAATCATTTTCCTCATCATCATCTTGGGGATCGGCCGGTTGCATCCATGGGCTAAAAAAATTAGCCTATCGCAGTTCACTGCTGGACATAGACCTCTCCCAATGTTGGGAGGCTTCGGCCTACAGCCTCTGTGGCCTGGCGGTAGTGAACACGACTGCAACGCAGGAGGCGCGGGTTCGATCCCCGCTCAGTGCAAATATTTGTATGCATGAATATGGGTATTTGCATTGGTCTGGGTGTTTCTATGTATAATATGTATACATTTACAAAAAAAAAAAGTATTTAAGTATGTTTATCCGTATTCTAGATCCCATAACACAAGCTAGTTAAACTATGCTTACCATGGGTCTAGATAGCGTTGTGTAGAATGTTGTAGAATATTTATTTATTTACTGTTTCCACGCTGGCCAGACGGGTTGGTACAGGGTCTTATTTCGAGTTTTCCTTCTCTCGCAGTTATTTAGTCTGTGTATTTTTCCATCACCTCTTACAACACCCTTTGAGTAAAATGGGGTGATGATACTTGTATTCTTTCTCCGTCACCGCACAGATTAAATACATATATCTGTCCTTCCTATGTGTTCTTCATTCTTCTAACTTTAGTTAATTAAGTTCACAGTCTCATAAAAACACATTTATTTATATTACTTAGGTGGCAGACAAGCACACAGTCTACCTGATGAAAAGTGGTTACCGTGGCCTAAAGACGCGTGCATAACCAAGGGAGGCACACTCGAGCTGTCAACCCTGTAAGTATAGAGAGTTTCTGTGCCGTCAGCGTAAAAGACAAAGCAGGACAAGCTTTTGGTCTTCCCACTGACAGCACAAAAACTCTCTAGTGAGTTCTGGCTACCCTACTCACCGCCGGAAACACAACGCGAGGTTATTATGGCGCGGTATTCTGTAGGGCGGAGGTACTTATCCAGGCGGACTGCTCACTTGGACGGAAATACCGCCGTGTCCTACCTCCTAAGGGAGTCACATTCGCGCTGCCATCACTGTAATCGTAGAGAGTTGCAGTGCCGACAGTGTAAAAGACAAAGCAGGACAAACCTTTGGTCTTCTCACTGACAGCACAAAAACAATCCAGTGAGTTCTGGCTACCCTACTCACCGCTTGGAATACAACGAAGGTTATTATAGCCGCGGTATTCTGTAGGGCGGAGATTCCCCAGTCGGACTGCTCAGTTAGACGGAAATTCAATTTGGAAGTAAACACCGAATTACTTTTTGAACCATAACTATAATTTGCTCTTAAAATAGGGATATGTACATAGTCCTTTAAGGAATAATGATTTTTGTCACTAATTCACATGTGTTCGTAAAATCAAATACTACGCCTTTATTAAAAATGAACAAAATCGCACAAAATTCAACGAAAACTGTTCAATTTTGAACCTTAATGCCTATATCATAAAAAGCAACAAAATCTTACTAACCAGCAAAATGATATTTGTAATTTTTGCTATGTTTTTGCTATAAATTCCGAGTATTAAGCGTAGTATTTTGTTATTATCATTTTGTTTCAACATTGAAAATCAAAGTGTTATTTCAAAATGATGTCCCTCAAAAGGACTTTTGGTTTTATTTTTATAATTTTGGCACTAATACAGGTGAGTGATGTTATTATTATTATATTTTCTTGCTGTAGGTTTTTGGGGTCCCGCAAAAATCTCTGGGGCCTACGCCAACGTTACTTGCAGACTTGTACTTATGCTGATCGACTAACGAGGTTTTTGTGCAGGCTTTTTTTTCAATACTCAATACATTTATTGCATACCATAATGTGTGTTGTTTTTCTTGGGGATAAGAGGTTAGATGGGAGTAGCTTACATGTAAATCAAACTATGTACTCCATTCGGACCTACCTACTTAACTAAACAATCTTGATGTATCTTTTTGACATCTTTTATTTAATAGAAAAATAAATTTAAACACTAAAACCCGACTATTTAAAAATCATGCTCTAAAAAGTTTTAAACAAGAAAACATCAAGGATAGCCTTGGTCGTATGCCACTTTTCTTTACAATGTATTGTTTTGTTAGACCAAGTGGCATACCACCACGGCTATCCTTGATATTTTATTGTTTAATACTTTTTAAAGCAGGATTTTTACTCGACTACGGCGAAACCAAAGGAGGGTTATGGTTTTGACAGGCTATGTATGTATGTACCTTGGTTCATGTGTTCCCTCGTAGCTCATGAACTACTTAGTAGAAATTTCAGGCAAATCTAAAATACATTCAACTATATAAACATACATACATGTACTAACGCCTAGAAATCCCCAAAGTGGTAGATAGGGGTGTATAGTCCCTCTAAGTAGGCCAATTACCTCGACTCCTTCTGTGAGCAAGTAATGCTCGTGAAGGAGGAGGCGTGGCGGGAGCGGCAGCGGGAGCGACGAAGGATCGCAAGCCAAGCTGCCCGCGTACGAAGGCAACTCGGGCGTCGGAGGTCGATGAACGCCCTCCGCCGCCCATGAGCGCAGGCCTAAGGGGTGACAGGTGGAGCCGCCTGTCACTCTGGCAGAAGCAGGCCGCGGCGGCGGCGCGCCTCGCGTGCCTCCCCGTTTCCGGGGACGAGTTGGGGACTCTGTAGTCTCCACACCCGAGAAGAGGGCCAGATCCTAAGAGATGGCCCTGGGTCGACCGGGGTGCGAGGGATATGCCTGTCAACTTCACCGTGCGTTTTGGTCGGTTCGAGTCCGACATAACCTCTTCCACCGGCTCCGGTGGCCCCCCCATCCGTGGGGATTTCGCGCACGTAAAAAGAAAAAGTAGGCCAATTACCGTCAAGTTGGCAATAATAAAAACGTAATTATTGAACTAGGAACTTCCTCCTAATTCTGTGTGATGGGTCTTAGAATTCGGATATATACCTATACGAACATATGTATATGTTTCTTTTGCATTTACATATATATTATACCTACATAGACCCACTCAGATTAATGTAAATATACGTAATTAATATATAATAATGCGTAATGGACTGCTGAGACGAGGTCTCGGGTTCTATCCCAGGTTTTATCATGGCACACACCAAATGACATTTCGATGCTTTTCGAAGTTATGTGTGTATTTATCGCAGGTTTATAAGTACCCGGTTAATGGCTATAAGCTCGACACCTATTACATTGGGACCCAAACATAAACTGGCGAAAACTGGTTAGCACCTCTGCCTACCCCTTCGGGGATATAGGCCTGAGTTTATAAAAATAAAAAAAGTTATAATAATTTATCGTTTATTATGTTACAGAGCATCTCAAGCCACTTAATCGGAGGCCCTGTCGTTTATCCAGGGGTAGTCGTTGGGCCGCGTCCCTATGGTTACGGGTATGGGGGTTACCCGTACCCTCCAGCAGCAGTAGCATATCAACCACTACCGCCCCCTCCCCCAGTGTTCTTAGGCTAAATAAATAGTTACTTTAACACTTTGGTTTTTTTTCCTCTTTTACTTTCAACATTAGCAGCGTGGTTTCCGGCAGAGTAGAATTTGGAACACCCCATCTCTTCTCATGCGGTGTCGTACAAGGCGACTAAGAGATAGGGCTGTTTAACATCAGACAGATATATACAGCCCAGACTCAGCCTCAGATGCATGGCCCGAGTCAATAATAGTGCCCGGAATACGGCAATAGGCTCACTCCTATTATGTGGGACCGATTTCAATGATTGGTAAAATGTTGGTGTTAATTCACCTCTGCCTAACCCTCCTGGGATAAAGGCGTGATTTTATGTATGTTATTATATTATAGTGTGACCGCAGTGTTAGGTAAATTTTAATTCCACAACCAATAAAATAATTCACAACATTCTACACAACGCTATCTAACCCATGGTAAGCATAGCTTAACTAGCTTGTGTTATGGAATCTAGAATGCGGATAAACATACTTAGATACTTTTTTTTTTGTAAATACATACATATCGTACATGAAAACACCCAGATCAATGAGATAAATATTTGCACTGAGCGGGAATCGAACCCGCGCCTCCTGCGTAGCAGGCGAATGTTCTGCCGTTATGCCACAGAGGACGTCAAAATGCAATTAAACTTGTAATTAATTCGACTGCTGTCTTTCTAAAGTTTGACAGCACTCAATAATTTTTCTTTCGGTTTATAATTGACAATTGGGTACAGTCTGCTGGTAAACTTATTTGATCTTTTAGACAGCTGTCGGGTATATAGCAAGTCGAGATTTTTATTGCCGGCTTGACGGTAAAAAACGTCAATTAGATGTCACCTCACCAGATAGTAAGCTGAAAGCAAAGTCTCAGAAAAGAAGGTCACCATTACTTACATAGACCATGTTACAATGGTGACACTCAGCTTGACAGCCTCATCATATGCTTTTTCACGCCCCGCTTAAAGGACCCAGGACTGTAGGAGAAGCAAACACGTGAGCTGGTAATGAAATCCTGGCCATAATGATGCGACAAATCAATGTGGTTGTATCCACAATCTTGTACTTGATTCATTCATTCATTGAAACTCATTTGGGACATTAACCCACTGGTCCCATAAAATCGTACCCTGTGTCCACACGTCTCCATTTTTACTTTTGCCTTTGCGACTGCTAGATGACCTACACTCAACCAATACACCTATTGATTGACTAATCTAGTGCAGGATTTTCTCTGGGGTTAGGAGGACGATGGCAGTCGCTTCCAAAAGCCTAAACAAGCCAAGAGAAACAGGAGAGTGGACCTCATGCTCTAAAGTGTATAGTCATTTATGTATAAATGTTTAACAGTACGGGGCCAAGGACACAAACCTGTGGCACACCACGCAAGACATTGAATGACCTTGTTTCAAATTGCAGCATAAGTAGTTATCGATTAGGGTTAGGTTTCACAAGCACGGAAAATGACATCTAACTAAAAGGTCAGCGCAGACAGAGAAGAATAATTCTAGGCTTAGGTATTTTCTGACGGATCGCGTATGTTCGAGTATGGGCTTCCCGCGTATCTTGCAGGACAAGTGAGCATTTCTTGTCAGGTTCAAGTATAAATTCACTTTATTTCAATAAAGTTAAAGTTGATTTTAGTCTTAAAGCGTTTAGTATGCTAACTATTCAAATCCATTAAGATCCCCCCATGAGCGCCGGCCTGGGGGTGACAGGTGGAGCCGCCTGTCACCCTGACAGAAGCAGACCGCGGCGGTGGCGCGCCTGGCGCGCCTCCCCGTTTTCCGGGAACGAGTTGGGGACTCTGTAGTCCCCACACACCCGAGAAGAGAGTCAGATCGTGAGAGACGGCCCTGGGTCGGCCAGGGTGCGAGGGATATGCCTGTCAACCTCACCTTCGGCAATCAAAACGACCCACAGGCGGCGTGCGTTTTAGTCGGTTCGAGTCCGACATAACCTCTCCCACCGACTCCGGTGGGGAGGTATCCGTGTGGATTTTGCGCACGTAAAAAAAAAAAAAATTCATTAAGATCTAGAAAAAATTGAATCGTTTCAGGCCCGTAATGCGGATATATGTTCAGAAGAATTTGGATGGTTTCGAGCGAAGGTTCTGTGGCTTATTGGTCAGAGCGTTCTCTCTATAAGGAAAAGATCGCGGGTTTGAATCCCGCCTAGACTGATTATTTTTTATTTTAATAGATTTATAAAAGTCTCTCCGCTGCGCTCCTCCATGTCTGAGCTGACCTATAGCTCTTCTAGTGTGTGTATTAAAAATGGTATGTCAACCACTCTGCGGCCTGCGGCGATTCACGACTTTTCTAGAAGATTTTCTTTAACTTATATATGAGGTACTATCAAGATATTCTGGACCCAAGTCAACTTCACTTACGAGTGACAAGGCTCTGAGGCAGATTTTTCTCTCGGGATTGAGGAGTCAGACGGCAGTAGCTGCACTAGGATTGTTCATGTAATTAAATTTTCGCATGCAGTGCTTGATAAAATATGACGAACTTAACCTCAATTGATACACATCTAATTTGTGTGAGTATAAGTATAGCATGTTACAATGGTGGCACTCAGCTTGGCGGCCTCATTATATGCATTTTCACGCCCCGCTTTAAGAACCCGGGACTGTAGAAGAAGGAAACACGTGAGCTGGTAATTAATTCCTGGCGTTAATGATGCGACTAATGTGGGTGCTAATACGCCTCTTCTTACCACTTTGGGGGTATGTATCCAAGCATCAATGCGGTTGTATCCACAATCTTGTACTTGGAGCCCAGGGTCAATTCTCTTACAACTCACTAAGGGCACTAAACCACTGGTCCCATAAAATTCTTAGCCTGTGTCCACATATACCATTTTTACTTTTTTATTTTTACATAGTCTTTTTTATTAATAAATTATTGAGTGAGTGAATGATTGATTAAGTGATTGATTGAGTTTTCTAAACACTTAATTAAAGTTTGCAAAACTATGGCGTACTAAGGACCGTGTTCTAGAATCTCCTGAATCTCAATTTTAGTCAGGACAGACGGTATAGACAGATTTAATAGATTGTATATACTAATTGTTTTTACCATGCGAAAATTCCCTCGGATACCGCCCCGTGGGACCCAGTGGGGGTGATTATGTTGGACTCTGACCGACTAAAACCACACGGCCACCTCAGGCCATCAGTTACCGGGGGTGAGGTAGCCTTTGGCATATTCCTCTCGCACCCCGACTGACGTGCAGTCTTAGAAGGCCCTGATGAGTGTGGGATTACGGTGTCCGTCTTTCCCTAGAAAAAGGAAGGGGGCGCACATCACGCCGCCGTCTCGGCCTGCTTCTGCTAGGGTAATAGGCGGCTCCACCTATAACCCCCAGGCCCTCGCTCATGGGGTCCTTATATAAATCGTGAATCAGATCTGAGTACCATTTTAGAACACGGGCCTTAAACCTGATTGGCATTTAAATTAAATACCAATGAAGTGTGTAGGTACCACTTTTTTCAATTGCATAATTGATTGATTGCTTATTTACATGATCGTATGATTGATTGATAGGTTGGTTGATTCGTAATTGCTTGATTGATTAATAGGTTGATTGATTCATTACTGCTTGATTAATTAATCAAGCAATAAGTATTAAAAAAAGGATAATAATAATGACATTGCTGACATAATTTATATAATTTAACACATATATTTAATACACAAGATTTACTACTTAGTCTTATGATAGCTAACAACATACGGTACCAACAGTCCGGCGTCAACACTGCTTAGGCCACAACGTAAAACCGTTAAGATATTATATATCTTTAACAAATATGTTTTGGCGAAAAAATATCTTTTTCTATATAGTTTCAGAAAATAGTTGAACGTTACAGTTCTTAGGCTAACATTTTAAACAACAACAGATTTTTAAAACTGTGAATATACGATATAAATGTGAGATTACAGCTAGATAATATATTTAAAAAAAAAGTTTAATTTTTGATATGTATTACCTAGGCACCTAACATAGTTTAAGAGTTTCACTAAAATATTATAAGCGAGAATTAAAATATATATCTTATAATTATATCTTATATTAAGACTAGAATATAACATGATATGTTTATTTTATAGTATTTATTTATTTTAACATCGATAATGCCTAATAATTTATAAATGCCTCAGCCAGTAAGATATGTATTTGTTTCATTGAATACTTAATTAATTTTAATTTATTTTATACTATTCATAATATTTAGAGATTAAACACATTAAAATGTTTTTTTTTATATAATAAGATCCGACAATTGTCGCAATAAATACTATTTTTTAAATGACATTCATAAGTGTTTAATATTGAAACATTTATTTTATTTATAGATTATTCTAATACTACACGATAAATAATAACAATAAAATGATATGTCGCATTTGTCCTATTATCTTTTTTTCAATTTTTTCAAAGCCTTTTTTAAAATTAAATTCTGCATCAGTTTACCGTTTTCCAAAGCGAAATTTTCATTTTTTTTAAATCCATTGTGTTTTTTGATTTGATTTTGTGACTACACTCAATAATAAATTAAAATAAAATAACAATAAATTTTGAATAATTAATAGTTGAGAAATTTAAAAAAATATGATTGTAATGCGTATAATCACAAAATCTATGAAAAATAATTTTGCGAGTTATTCATGACTCGAAAAACTCGTAAAATTATTATTTTATTCTTTTTTACTAATAAAAACCGAAGATTATTGAGTAAGCTTTTTAATTTAGCAAATCATAGATGTTTAGTTTTATTAATTTTTATTAGTAAAATAGACAGTTCACATTTATATCTGTTACCGCTGCGTGAAATGGCACACGATAATAAAAAGAAATAATTTGATAATTAATAAATTATTATTAATAACTAAATTATCCAGCCTATATGATTAAATTATAAAAATTCTGAATAAATCGTATACCATTTCACGTAACGAGTAATCTGGATGATTTAATGGAATCTGTACACATTGCCGATACGTTTTTCGCCAGCGGTGTGCTGGACGTATTCACGAATCTGGTCTGTGGCCACTGGACCGATGCAGACCAGAGGCTCCTTGAAGTATCCACAGCTCTGAGGACAAGAAAGTTTAATTTATTGAATGAATCCTAATTTTTTGCCTTCATTGTGGCCTTGTGTGGTGACGGAGATACAAGCATCACCTCCTTATATGGACCAAAGATTCCGAAGGAAATCCGTGGGATCTGTGAAAGCTTGCTTTTTTTCGCAACCTTATGTCACCAATTAATCATTGTGTTAGTTAGATAATAATGGTATTTGTATGCTTTTTCATCAGTTAATCAATTAGCCTGTCGCAGTTAAGAGCTGGGCATAGGTTTCTCTCAATGTTGAGAGACTTTGGCATACTGTTTCTACGCTGGCCAGACGGGTTGTTACATATATAAATTCCCATTGGTGTAGGCTCATTACATTCTTCATGCATGTTCGTCGGTTTAGGGTACTCCTTACCTGCCCCTTTTCTAAAACTTCCCCGATTTGGTCCAGGTACAAACCTGGACCAAATCGGGGAAGTTTCGGTCTAGGTCTTCCCCTTCCGACGGTACTATCCACCCTCGCCTCAAACACCTGTTTCGTTAGTTCTCTCTCATTCCTTTCCTGGAAGGTTGCCTGGAAGAAATCGCTTCCAGCGATAAGACCGCCCATTGTACATTAAACTGTATGCATGCTAACTACAAGTTTTACTGTAATCTATTGGTGTACAATAAAGAATTATCTATCTATCTATCTATCATTCATTCTCTCAACATGACCGAACCATCTCAACATTACTCTCTCAATTCTCATCACTACATCTTCTATTACTACAAATCGCTCTCTTATCACGCTATTTCTTACTCTATCTCTAAGGTGACATACTTCGCCACAGACGTATTTTTTTCGTAGTTCTATCGCAGTGATATCGTCAGCGTATTTTTCCATTAGTCGCCTCTTACGACACCCGTCAAATCAAATGGGGTGGTGATAATACGATTCTTTTTTCGTCACCAAATGGATATGTTCATAAGCTCTAAAATTGCTTGTCGAAAATATAACGATCTTCTCTTTTATCTTTATTACCAATTCACGTCAATAACTCGGTTTAATTTTAAACATTTACCAATATTTCATTGAATGTCTATAATTTATTTAACAGAAAACGTCCCGACATCGTTCGAACTCAATCAATTACAAACTTTGGCAATTAATAACCGTTATTTTGATTGAAATGGATGTCACAATTTCTGCCTTTGATGTATTGAGTCTGATTCGATCAATCAATTAGTTTCTTCCAGTTCACTGTAAGGCAATTCTGTTCAGTGGACTGTGCTTTCCGAGACACAGAAGGGTTTATGTTAAGAATCTATTAAGAACTAAGCATACCTATATAGGTATATACAGGGTACATTTAAATGGAGCAGCTAGTTCGATTCTGAAATTAGAAAAGGATTAGTCTAAGGTTTGAAAGAGACGAATGCGTGACAGAGTGTAGGATTTGTATAGATGGAGAAAAAGTGGAACAAGTGAATGAGTTCATATATTTGGGAACATTGTTTACGAGAGATGGAAAGCATGAAGAAGATGTTGAAAGGAGAGTGATGGCTGGAAATAGAGTGAATGGGGCACTACACAACTTTATGAGCAGCCGGAAAGTGTCCGAAAAGGCACGACTGGCTGTACATGGAGGAGTATTGGTGCCGACTCTTATGTATGGTAGTGAAAGTTGGGTGTGGCAGAAAAAGCATCAGAGTAGAGTGAATGCAGTAGAAATGCGTGCGTTGCGAAGTATGTGTGGCTTGACCTTGAAAGATAGAGTGAGAAATAGCGTGATAAGAGAACGATGTGGAGTGATAGAAGATGTAGTGATGAGAATTGAGAGAGGAATGTTGAGATGGTTTGGTCATGTTGAGAGAATGAATGAAAGAAGACTAACGAAACAGGTGTATGAGGCGAGTGTGGATGGTACCGTCGGAAGGGGAAGACCTAGGCGCACATACCTGGACCAAATCGGGGAAGTTTTAGAAAAGGGGCAGGTCAGGAGTACTCTAAACCGACGAGCGTGCATGAAGAATGTAATGAGAGTGAATGAAGCGAGAGTAGTATGTCAGGATCGTAGCAAATGGAGATCCGTGATCTCTGCCTACCCCTATGGGAGACAGGCGTGATTTTATGTATGTATGTATGTATGTAGTCTAAGGTTTTGTATTATGTTCGCAAATACGCAAAAAGAACCCCTGTACCAACCCGTCTGGCCAGCGTGGAAATAGTAGGCGTGAGTTAGTGAGCTGACTGTAAAATCTTACGACAATACCATTACAGATCACTTAGTTACAATGGCTTGACGACCTCACAAGATATAATTTTTCACGTCCTCTTTAGGGAACCCGGGAATGTAGGAGAAAGGAACAAAACGAACACGTACAGTCCGGTACTCCATAAGAACTTCTGTCATATTTGGTACAAGTAGGGAGAGTCTTCTTATAGTCCCGGGTCCTTTAAGCAGGGCGTGAAAAGTCGTTTGATAAGGCCGCTAAGCTATAATACTTATATGTACCGCATGATTTCCAGCAGAGTACAATTAGGGCCACCCCATCTCTTCCCATGCGGTGTCATACAAGGCGACTGGTACCTGTTACGTGGGACCGAACCGAACAATGATTGGTGAAATGAGGGTGTTAATTCACCTCTGCCTAACCCTCCGGGGATAAAGCCGTGATTGTGTGTATGTATTTATTTTGTCATTTGACGACATCTCGATCAATCTGGCTTCCTCCTAGTTTCTTCCCATCTAGGAGGGATCCTGGATGGGAGGAAGCCAGAAGATACGAGAAGAAAATATTGAATTTCAACAGCTTCGTAGTCAGTCTGAAAGTGAAATAGGAACAGGTACGGAGAGTGATGAAGAATCTTCATGGAGGGACTCACCTTCCTAGCCTTCTGGCGGTGACGACGTTGCATGATGCAGCACAGTCCCCTGGTGATGTCACATTCTCCTGAAGTGGCGCAGTCCTCGTTGTATTGCTTGCGGCCGGCTGATGGTGGACGGCAGACGTGCATCTCGCCTAGGTAGAAGAAGACCATATAATAACAAGAGCTGAAGAGGGTATGCTGTGGTGTGTGGTATTAAGTCTTCAACCAAGTTCCTATTCCAAGTAGTTCCATAGGTTGTACGTTGGATTACTCAGGGAGTGGTTTATATTTTGCAGGAGTGATCATCGAACTGCCAACTGGGAAAAGCCCTACACTAGAGTCTGCAGGTGTACCATCTTGGGCACTGAAAAATCTTCAGGGGCAGGGCAAATGAAACCATAAGGCAGTTAATCATTCTCCCATTGAGGACTCAAGGAGAGGAGATTATTGCTTCAATAGTGGGGTCACCATAATTGATATCACAGATCCCTTATGGGGTGTAGTGATGGATTTGAATCCAATTCTTTGATCAATAATTCGCACCTATATAAACATAATGGTATCCATTCTTTATAGCTTACCATCAGCCCTATTGTCGTTATATAGATAAGAATTTCATGAAAATCTAAGTGGTGAATTTCTTAAATCTGTGTCTGTAAAGTTTACTGAACTTATGAGTCTTCTAGAATAGAGTGAATAATTATGCTGTTTATAAGCAAGGGTGCTCTACCATCGACCGTATAATGCATGACGTAGCAACCCGTGATATACTTGGAGTCCTTGAACACCAGACCTTTCAGTCTTTCAACCTTTATAAAATAATGAAGGTCTGGGATCCACGGTATCTTAGTCCAGGAGATAAATGTTAATTGTATTAAAACATTATAATTGAAGAGGAAACTCGTGAAGGATTAAAGTTAGTGGAGGACTTTCGTATCTGCCTATTCTGGAGAGAAATAGCTGTGAGTGATATGTATGTATGTGTGCTGCAATTGATTATAACATAACTCACCAGGCACAACTTCCTCGCAAACAAGTCCAGCATCGCATTGGTTCTCTCTATTGCAGATCTCGCCAAATTTCCGTCCAGCAAATGCCGGCAGACAACGCCCTCCGTCCTCTGTTGACAAGATATTAGACTTTATTCATAGCAAGGAACTCTACAGCCTTAAATGCCTTATTGGGTAACCTCATGGTGCTGGTAAACCTCAGCATTAACTAGTAACAGGACATCGAGTATTTATGCCGTTTTTTGTAGAACTGAACAACGAACTGAGCCAAGCATGGAGTTAAACATAGCTACGAATATTGTTCATGATCCTTCTAGCGAAAGTTTTAGCCGATACTGTCTATCCTTTTGTGAGAAGACTCACCAGAACACTCGATAAAATATTCGCTAAAACGCTAATGCACAAGAATGCTCAAAACTAGAGAATGTAAAAGTTTATCAGCACAGACTGTTTTCAATTACCCAATTCGATATTGGTACCGGATGAATAGTCGACACCATGTTCTGTTTTCACATATATCCTACAAAATCAGTTCGATACGGCCATTTGCTCGATAGCGCAGGCTAGTTAGGGTCACTAGGAATGAAAACCCTAGCATAAACCTGCAAGCAACATTCGACCTTATTGACATGACATAGTATCAAGTGATCAGAAAATGACATTAAGGTTGAAAATCGCTTGAAGTCACTGTTTTAGTCTCTGTGTCTTATTCAATAATGCGATATCAAAAGTAAACACAGCGGTGTCAGCTTCGATATCTAAGTTTCATATGGTTTACTTCGCTTTCTGTCAGCTATCTGGTGACGGCTCTCGTCGTCCGACCCCGATATCGGACCAGATAGTGTGAAAACGCTCTTACACGGTAAATGAGAATCAAAGAATCAATTTCATTTATTCAGTTTAGGCACACAAAGAGCACATATGAACGTCAAAATTTTACAATTTGGTATGTCAAGAAATAATATAAAACTATTAAATAATGTACAAATAAACCATTGGAAAATGATTCTTTCGCTGGTTCGGTAGGTTAGTTCTACTGAGAAGATACCAGCAAGAAACTCAGCGAACTATATTAGAACTAACTTTTCTTTTTTAAATTTGCTTTAGTTTACAATTTATTTTGTGCGAGCAAGCAAGAGACTTATGTTGACCACGCATTAACATCATTAAGATACTCATCCACTTTATAGTAACCTTTACTCATTAAAGTTTTTTTCACTTCTAATTTAAATTTATTTATTGGCATATTAATCAAATCCTGAGGAATTTTATCAAATATTTTTGTACAGCTGCCTACAAATGAATCACCAACCTTGTGAAGCCTAAGTTTTGGTAAAGCTAGTTTATTTTTGTTTCTCGTATTAAAATTGTGTACATCAGATAGTTTTTCGAAAATATTTAGGTATTTTCTGAGAGCTGAAACAGCAAGTGGTTTCAATCGAATCTAGTCAGATTTCACCACCCCCATTGGCCGGCAGGGGTAACATCCGTGGGGGCTTCCCCACGAAAAAAGAAGACCGTCCGTCCTACCAATTTCAGTAAAGTAAACCCAATTTATGAAATTGTTCATTTTAATATTACGTCAGATCTTTCATTTCTACAAAGAGCACCATTTCGTTTTCAGCATAAATTTTATTTATTTATTTTTTAAACGATTTGACAGGCGAGGCCCTGTCAAGACGCTGTCAGTGTCATTGTGTCAGTTCGACGTTAAAAAATCAAAGGTAATTTTACCTTAAATGCCGAAATCAAAGGTATTATTTTAGACGAGCTCTGCTACACGGAAGAAAAAATCGGATTCTTTCTATTAAACGTCAAAATGGTGAAACTTTTTATTGGAAATTTTACCTTAAATTCGGTAATCAAAGCTAATATTTTATAAAAAGACTGACCTCTGCTACGCGGAAGAAAAAATAGGATTTCTTTTTATTAATCGTCAAAATGGTGAGTTCTATGGTAACTTGTATGAAAAGAATGACATCACAGTTCAATATTGTCAAATAATTTATTATACCTAGATTAGGTGGATCATTAAAAATAAATAAAACTTTAAAATAAATAAAGTAATAGTTTTTGCCGCTCTATTACTTTTTATCTATACTATAATGTTATAAAGCTGCAGAGTTTGTTTGTTTGAACGCGCTAATCTCTGGATCTACTGGTTCGATTTGAATGATTCTTTCAGTGTTGGGTAGTCCATTTATCGAGAAAGGTTTGAGGCTATATATCATCACGCTACTACCTAAGAGAGCGGAGCATTGATAATAAATGTTAACAAATCCGACAATTTTTCATACATATTTTGATGACTAAAACATACGGGCTCAAAGGGATATGAAGCTTCAAAATATACCCCGGGCGAAGCTGGGATGGGTCAGCTAGTCCTTAATTTAATAAAGTCAGGAAATAAAAAAAGTTATGTGTATTTATCGCAGGTTTTTAAGTGCCCGGTTAATGGCAATAGACTCGCCACCGTAAAACGGTCGCCCACGTAATACTGTAATGCGAGGTACAGGCTTATCAACGATCTCAAAATTTCGGCATACTAAAGTCGCTCCGCGCAGCCTGTGAAGTCCACAGTAAGCTTCTGCGTCTCTGGACGAAGCTAGGCTGTTTGCTTTAGCCATCATTCTTCACGCGTAATGGCGCAAAAAAGAGGCTTAATGCAGATGAAAGAGTTATCTTTTCATTCCATTCTATTCAACAGAGCGGAGCCGAGGGTATCACCTAGTTAGCTAGACTACTAAATGTGAGATCTTTCTTTATATAGTAAAAACCTATTACTTAATATAAAATATTCATAATCCACACTCTAAATCACATATCCAATTTTCTTTCGTCATTTTTCAACAGAAATAAATTGAAAAGCTCTTGTTTTCTTTTACATAAACGTTCATAAACGACAATTTATAATTCAGAAGGCGTCCTGAATCCGATTCACATCCTCCTTGGAGGCTGTGAATCGGAAATGAGGTATAAACATCCTGCTTCATAATGAGACATGAATGTATTCTTTTGCTTGTCTTTCTTTGATGTGTTGCTTGTATGTTTTGCTAGGACTGGTATTGCATTTTGAGTAGTTATAAATATTATTGTTGAATTTGTTGAGTTAGTCGCGTTTCCCCCCATTCTTTATTCCCCCTAAAATTACTTAATTAATTTATTTTATTTATTTTTATTCTTTATGCACGATGTACATTGGCGGACTTAATGCCGTAGGCATTCTCTACCAGTCTACCATTGGGTGGTGCAGAGCTAGTACGTGGTAGGCGCATATTAATGAGGGATAAGTTAGGTTCAACAAGGTAAACCGATTTGATTGTTCGATAGCATGTAGATGATACTATAGATTAATTACATACACTTACATAAACAGTACATATACTTACATTCGGCTGTAAGATAGCGTTTTATCACGTTATTATAATACAAAAAAATAGGGGAAAACGAAAAGGGGAAGATGTCAATGTATTTATATGCGTTGATATTTTGCAGGTATTTAGTAATTTTAGGTCTCAACATAAAGCAACTTCTGTAAGAATTGGCACTAGCCCAATTTGTCGGGGCATAAAATAGTTAATTAAACGTGAACTGCATCCCTAAAATACGATAACACGAATTTTGAATGTTTGCACTTCAGTGCGAAAGTACCTATTGCACATCTATTCACACATCGTCGAATGTATTCCAGCGCAATGCACATTAGTTAGGAAGTATACCTTATCGATTCACATATCGTCGAATGTATCTCAGTGCTATGCACCTTGATGCAAAAGTATTCCTCATCGATTCACTAATCGTCGAATATATCTCAGTGCGATGCACATAAGTATGATGCACGTTAGTGCGAAAGTATTCTTCATCGATTCACACATCGTCGAATGCATTCAAGTGAAGCACGTTATTGCGAAAGTATTTCTTATCGATTCACACATCGTCAAATGTATTCCAGCGCGATGTATCGCGTAACGTGTAACGTGTACGTTATTGCGAAAATATTCCTCATCGATTCACAAATCGTCGGATGTATTTCAACGCTTCTGAGGCTCGCATTCTAGAACGACACTCAGTCTTGAATTTCGATTTATCTGAGGACTAATTGACATTTTTTAAGTCGATCAGTCATTTTTAAGAATACGGGTCAAAACAAAATGTGGTTTCTATCTTACAATGCGGTCCACTTTTGGCATCACAATTTGAGATTTCTACTTTTAGGGTTTCGTACCTCAAAAGGAAAAAAACGGAATCGTTATAGGATCACTTCCTTTCCGTCTGTCCGTCTGTCTGTCTATCTGTCTGTCTGTCTTCAGTCAAGACCTTTTTCTCAGGAATGCATGAAGGTATCAAGTTGAAATTCATACTATAACGTCTACAGCGTCTTAAAACTGTGCAAAAATCAATATTTTAACCCCTCGTTTACACCACGAAACAAGTTGTAAAACAATTTGTAAACTAATTTATAAAAAAACTTGTTGAAGACTTGTAGAAAACTAATTAAAACACAATACTTGTTTTACCTATACTTGTATCTCAGATACTTTTTCGTTCACATAGAATGTATAGCCAACAAGTTGTAAACAAGTATAAAATACATTTGCGATCTCACTGTAGCCTGTGACATATTGCAACTTATCAAATACATGTTTTATACTTAGGTGTAAACAAGGGGTAAGTCAACGCATTCAAAATATATTACGATTTAAGTAGCTAAGTTACGAAACGAGATGTTGCAAAATCACAGAGACAAAGACAGAATCCATGGCTGTATTTTACCGTCTGTACCATGGTGAGTGTTCTGATGAGCTCTTCCAATTTGTCCCACCGTCCCCTTTCCTACACAGGACAACACGTGCAGGTCTTAGGTGTCACCCGCACCATTAAGGCCTGGAATTCATTACCTGCTCACGTGTTTCCTTTTTCCTACAGTCCCGGGTCCCTTAAGCGGAGAGTGAAAAAGCATTATGATGAGGCCGTCAAGCTGAGTGTCACCATTGTCACATGGTATGTGTAAGTAATGGTGATCCTCTTTTCTGAGACTTTGCCTTCAGGCTATCATCAGGCAAGGTGAAGTCTAATTGACGTGTTCTATATAAAAAAAAAAGACGAGAGTCGCACTTTTCCGACTTTTTATTTAACGTGACATTATTGGTTGAACCGTTCATGTTAATCATAGATTCAAAAAGCACTTTACGTAAACGCCTACCCCAATCTCTGTTAATAAACAATTTGCTGGCCGAAAATCGCTAAGTTTCTGGGATGTGAATTCGTAAATGTTTTATTACTTCGAGAAGCTGTTTTGTATATAAATTGTTAACTAAATGAAACGTTTGACTAAAAACTTAGAGGGCTATTTAAGAAATGTATGGAGTGGCGTGGTTTCCCGCAGAGTAGAATTCTTTTCTCCTTTCTTTTATACCACTTAGTTGGCAGACAAGCACACGGCCCACCTGATGGAAAGTGGTTACCGTGGCCTATGGACGTTTGTAACAGCAGAGAAGTTACAGTCGCGCTGCCAACCCTGTAAGTACAGAGTTTCTGTGCCGTTAGTAGAAGACAAAGCAGGACAAGCCTTTTGTCTTCCTACTGACAGCACAAATTCTCCAGTGAGCTCTGGCTACCCTACGGACCATAAATTGTAATTCACACCACATACTCAGGTCTATAACGTCTTAAAACTTCTAAGCCAACACATTCAAAATATATTACGGCTTATGTAGTTTAAGTTACGGACTCTCGCGAGTGATCTCGGTGCGTGATTCCGTCTCGTATCTTTTTTTCGTGCAAACAATCCCCTCAGATTACGGAACAATGCGCACGTCACCTGTGTGTCGTATTTGGTTGCCGAAGGTGAGGTTGACAGGCATCTATTTCGATCTGGCCTCAAGTGTGGAGATCACAGAGTCCCCAACTCATCCCCGGAAACTGGGAGGCACGCCTGCTTCTGCCTGGGCGACAGGCGGCTGCACCCGTCACCCTAAAGTCCGACTCGCAATTGACCGGCTTATTTTATTTAATATAATGGTTGTCATACTTTGGTTCTTTCTCCGTCACCACGTTTTATATGACTAGTTACAATAATAAACAATCTGATCACAGCGTAGCAAAGGTAGTGACATTTTGTTGATATATGCGTGACCCTGGAAGGCTAATAATAGGTAATTATATTGTGACGTGTCAGTAATTACTATAAAATATTATGGTAAAGCGTAATGAAGCAGAAACAAACTATTTAATTAAATGAGTCACGTAAAGCTTTGGTATGCAAAAATTCAGTTTTGTTAAGGTTACTTTCCACGGTATGTGATTGTGCGTATTAAACACATGGTAACACACGGCACAGCCGCGTGGTTCCCGGCAGAGTAGAATTTAGACCACACCATATCTTCTCATGCGGTGTCATACAAGGCGAATAAGGGATATGGCTGTTTAACAGAAGACATGGTGGTAGAAACTTGGTGGCACAAATTTGTCTCAAGTTTCGACCGGGTAGGTACCACCGTGCACTATTGCGAAAAACCCTCCATAGCAATTCAATCTCGGTTGGATTGTGTTCAGGGGTCAGCATGTGCATAGCCGGGCAGAGGTGGTGGTTGTCGCAGCACTAGTGGGACCAGTGGGTCTTGGCGTAGTCTAGTGGGGATGGCGCGGGGCGATGCGCCGAACAGGGAGACCTGTAGAAACGGTGGTGCCGCTGGCCGCCCGCGGTATAGTACAGGGGCCCAACTGGGGTTAACCACCTTGGGAGGCTGCCTCACCAGGCCGCGCATAATCCCGATATGGTTCGTCGTGCCGGTTGGTGACCGGATTTGGGAGCCCGGCGACCATACTCGGGGGGGTACGGGGGCCCTTCCGTTCGGCGCGTCGGCTCTCGCCATGCCTCACATTCATAGATAAAACCAATATCCCGCGCTTTGTCACACGGTGCTGCGGCGGCAATCACTTCTTTTTTTCACGCCTTCTCCCACCCAAACTCATGGCAGCGCAATGTATAGAAAAAGGCAACACAGCGGCTCGTCACACTCCCAAAAGCTTGCTATTTGAGGTGGAGTCCACTAACATCTGTGGGCTCCATGCAAACCTCAACGCCGTCCACCAACACCTAGAGACGGCGAAACCTGCCATGTTTTTTCTAACGGAGACGCAAATACACCGCCCTGACGACACGACCTACTTGCTCTACCCTGGCTATGTTCTTGAGGAAAGTTTTCGTGCAAAAGCCGGGGTGTGCGTGTTTGTTAGGGCGGATGTTTGCTGTCGCCGTTTGCGCTGCCTAGAGGACCCATCCTTCTCCGTCCTTTGGGTACACGTAGACCATGGCCCTACGAGTCAGATCTATGTGTGCCTCTACCGTTCCCATACAGGAGATGCTGAGACAACTCGACTCTTTGAATATCTGAGTCAGGCGGCAGATGATGCGCAGGAGCGATTTCCGAATGCCGAAATGGTATTTTTGGGGGATTTTAACGCCCACCACGAGATCTGGTTGGGCTCCTCCAAAACAGACCATGCGGGAAGAGCCGCCCACGCATTTGCTCTGGCGCACGGCCTGACCCAATTGGTGCACGAGGTCACTAGGATACCAAGAAGGTCGGGCCAAGCACCTTCTCTGCTAGACCTTCTGCTGACGAGTGATCCGGACCGGTACAGTGTATCGGTGCGAGCCGCGTTAGGCAACTCTGACCACTGCCTGGTCTGTTCCACGGTGCCTATTATGGCGCCCCCACGACCCGTGCAGGGGAAGCGGCGTCTCTGGCACTACTCGTCAGCGGACTGGGATGGACTTCGTGACTATTTTGCGTCCATCCCGTGGGTTGAGCGCTGCTTTGAAGGTAAGAACCCATCGGATTGTGCTACTGCTGTCGCCGGTGAGATCGGTCTGGGTATGGAATACTATATCTCATACACCGATGTCACCGGTGACCGCGGGGTGCGCCCTTGGTTCGGGCGCGAGTGCGCGGAAGCTGTTGAACAAAAACAGTCTGCGTACCGCGCTTGGGTAAGGGCGCGCGCCACGCGCCATCCCAATCTGGGCCACTTCAAGGCAGCGTACAACAGAGCCACAAAGGTCTGTAGAAGGGCCTATGTCAGAGCGGATGCCCTGCGCATAGCGCGGCTTGGTCAAGAGCTAGTGATGCATCCCACGGGAAGCCGTGGCTACTGGCGACTGGCTAAAGCCGTGCAAGCCAACTTCTGTCAGCCTTCGCTGCCTCCGCTGCGTAACCCTGATGGATCCCTGGCCCATGAGTCGCAAGAGAAGGCAAATCTGCTGGCTAATCTCTTCGCGGCCAACTCCCGAATCGATGATTGTGGTACGCAGCCACCAACACTACCCGACAGTGACCACGCGATGCCTGATATCCATATCAGGCAACGCGATGTCCGTGCAGTGCTGCAATCACTCGATGTCCGGAAAGCCAGTGGTCCGGATGGTATTCCAGCGGTAGTTTTGAAAAAATGTGCAGCGGAGTTGTCTCCAATGCTTACGCGCCTGTACCGGCTATCCTACAGTTCGGGTACAGTGCCTTTGCCTTGGAAAGAGGCGAATGTTCAGCCGATTCCCAAGAAGGGGGATCGCTCGGAGCCAGCCAACTATCGACCCATAGCCGTCACCTCAGTGCTGTGCAAAGTGTTTGAGCACATAATTAACAAACAGCTCATGCGGCACCTAGAGGATCACTCCTTAATTAATGACCGGCAATATGGCTTCAGACCGAAACGGTCAACGGGTGATCTTCTAGCATACGTTACCCATCTTTGGGGTGAGGCTATGGACAAGCACGGCGAGTCACTGGCAATTAGTCTTGACATCGCCAAAGCTTTCGATAGAGTCTGGCACAAATCGCTTCTTTCTAAGCTACCTGCCTTTGGTCTGCCTTCTAGGCTGTGCAACTGGGTTGCTAGCTTCCTGCAGGGGCGCCGTATTCGCGTCCTTTGTGACGGACGAGCTTCAGAGTTTCTGCAGGTTAATGCTGGCGTGCCCCAGGGGTCCGTCTTATCACCCACTCTCTTTCTTCTGCATATCAACGACATGCTGTCTACCGGCAATGTTCATTGTTATGCAGACGATAGCACTTTACATGGGAGTTATCATGGACATCCAGCGGCCAAGCAGTCAGATATCGCAGAGAAAAGGCAGCTTCTTGTCACTGAGCTTGACGGGGTCCTGAATCACATTTCTCAATGGGGCTCTGAGAACCTGGTTGAGTTCAATGCCAAGAAGACGCAGGCATGTGCGTTTACAGCAAAAGTATCTTCTTTCCTTCCCCTCCCCACTCTTCAGAGCACGCCACTGCCGCTGCAGGACAATCTCAATATCCTAGGTATGGATGTACGCTGCAACCTGAATAACAAAAACTACATCGAAAGCATCATCAAAACAGCCTCACGAAAACTCGGAGTCCTGAACAGAGTGAGACGATTTTTCACGCCGGAGCAGCGGTGTCTTCTATACAAGACACAAATTCGCTCCTGTGTGGAGTACTGCTCGCATCTCTGGGATGGTTCAGCAAAGTACTTACTAGATGCTCTCGACAGGTTGCAGCGACGTGCGGTCCGCATCATTGGGAATCCCGAGATCACGAACACCCTAGAACCTTTACAGCTGCGTAGAGATGTTGCGTCCATGGCTGTATTTTACCGTCTGTACCATGGGGAGTGTTCTGATGAGCTCTTCCAATTAGTCCCACCCTCCCCTTTCCTACACAGGACAACGCGTGCAGGTCTTAGATGTCATCCGCACACGGTGCAAAACATCCGATCAAGAACCAAGCGGTTCGGAGACTCTTTCCTCTGTCGCACCATTAAGGCCTGGAATTCATTACCAGCTCACGTGTTTCCTTCTTCCTACAGTCCCGGGTCCTTTAAGCGGGGCGTGAAAAAGCATATGATAAGGCCGTCAAGCTGAGTGTCACCATTGTCACACGGTATGTGTAAGTAATGGTGACCCTCTTTTCTGGGATTTTGCCTTCAGCTTACCATCAGGCAAGGCGAAGTCCAATTGACGTGTCCTATATAAAAAAAAAAAAAAAAAAAAAAGACATATATATAGTTCAAACTCAGCCTCAGATGCATGACTTGAGCCAAAAATAGTGCCCGGGACCGAATTCAATGATTGGTGAGATGTGAGTGTTAATTCACCTCTGCCTAACCCTCCGGGGATCAAGGCGTGATTATAAACGAATAGGGACTACCACGCACCGTGTTCAATCAATTATTTTCTTCTTTTGATCATCTCTGTGCTCATTTAAATGACATTAGAGGACCAATATTCTTAACAAAAATATGTTCTACAAAATCAAATGTCAATCAACTACCAAATCCACTAGTGGACATAGGTCTCTCCCAATGTTGGCCTGGCGTGGAAACAGTAGGGTAACTATAGACGGGTTGGTACAAGGTTTTATTTCGAGTTTTCCTTTTGTACCGTACCGTATAAACCGCGGTAGCCTAATGAAATGGGTAACACATCAGTGACTTTTTGATGCTTTTCGAAGTTATGTGTGTATTTATCGCAGGTTTATAAGTGCCTGGTTAATGGCAATAGGCTTCGCCACCTATTACATTGGGACCTAAACATAAACTGGCGAAGTGCTAGCACCTCTGCCTACCCCTTCGGGGATATAGGCGTGAGTTTATGTTATGTTATGTTTTCCTTTTGTCGCAGTGTTATCATCTGCGTATTTTTCCATTAGTAGCTTCTTACGACACCCGTCGGATGAGATGGAGTGGTGATACTTGTATTCTGTCTCCGTTACCACACAGATAATGTCTTCTCTTAATCAGCATAAAAGTTACAAAGTATACCTAATTAGAGAAATAATTGTCAAAGTTTTTCGTCATAATTTAATGAGGGACCGCGATAGGCCTGGGGAATGTTAAGAAATACTTCAAGTAGAAATACTCGTATTATATTATAAATGGACTTTGTTATATCAAGAGTTTTGGGGAATATTTCAAGGGTAGGTAAAGGTGCGAATTCATGGGCGACTGCAGACCGCAACAGCAGATACTCTGTACCGTGATATAGACTTAATTAGATGTACTGTTTATTATTTTATTTCATTACGGATTTTCAATGGTGTCGTTAATCCGAATTGAAGTTTAACAAGTAATGTATGTGAAAAGTTTTAATGAAGGTGATCAACAATTTAATATTTTTTAACTTAAAAATGTATTTCTTTTGTTAATTGTATCCAAACGTATTGTTGTAACCTGCAAAATGTTTCAGAATTGCATTACAGAACTAAAATGCTTATTAATTTTATTATATACAACACGTCAATTAGACTTTGCCTCGCCTGATGGTAAGCTGAAGGCAAAGTCTCAGAAAAGAGGGTCACCATTACTTACACATACCGTGTGACAATGGTGACACTCAGCTTGACGGCCTCATCATATATGCTTTTTCACGCCCCGCTTAAACGACCCGGGACTGTAGGAAGAAGGAAACACGTGAGCTGGTAATGAATTCCAGGCCTTAATGGTGCGACAGAGGAAAGAGTCACCGAACCGCTTGGTTTTGATCGGATGTTCTGCACCGTGTGCGGATGACATCTAAGACCTGCACGTGATGTCCTGTGTAGGAAAGGGGAGGGTGGGACTAATTGGAAGAGCTCATCAGAAAACTCACCATGGTACAGACGGTAAAATACAGCCATGGACGCAACATCTCTACGCATCTGTAAAGGTTCTAGGGTGTTCGTGATCTCGGGATTCCCAAAGATGCGGACCGTACGTCGCTGCAACCTGTCGAGAGCATCTAGTAAGTACTTTGCTGAACCATACCAGAGATGCGAGCAGTATTCCACACAGGAGCGAATTTGTGTCTTGTATAGAAGACACCGCTGCTCCGACGTGAAAAATCGTCTCACTCTGTTCAGGACTCCGAATTTTCGTGAGGCTGTTTTGATGATACTTTTGATGTAATTTTTGTTATTCAGGTCGCAGCGAACATCCATACCTAGGATATTGAGATTGTTCTGCAGTGGCAGTGGCGTGCTCTGAAGAGTGGGGAGGGGAAGGAAAGAAGATACTTTTGCTGTAAACGCACATGTCTGCGTCTTCTTGGCATTGAACTCAACCAGGTTCACAGAGCCCCATTGAGAAATGTGAACCAAGATCCGGTCCAGTTCAGTGACAAGAAGCTGCCTTTTCTCTGCGATATCTGACTGCTTGGCCGCAGGATGTCCATGATAGCTCCCATGTAAAGTGCTATCTTCTGCATAACAATGAACATTGCCGGTGGACAGCATGTCGTTGATATGCAGAAGAAAGAGAGTGGGACCCCTGGGGCACGCCAGCATTTACTTGCAGAAAGAAGCCGAAGCTCGTCTGTCACAAAGGACGCGAATACGGCGCCCCTGCAGGAAGCTAGCAACCCAGTTTCACAGACTAGAAGGCAGACCAAAGGCAGGCACATTTTTGCAAAACAACCGCTGGAATAACATCCGGACCCCTGGCTTTCCGGACATCGAGTGATTGCAGCACTGCACGGACATCGCGTTGCCTGATATCATCGATTCGAGAGTTGGCCGCAAAGAGATTAACCAGCAGATTTGCCTTCTCTTGCGGCTCAAGGGCCAGGTATCCATCAGGGTTACGCAGCGGAGGCAGCGAAGGCTGGCAGAAGTTGGCTTGCACGACTTTAGCCAGTCGCTAGTAGCCACGGCTTCCCGTGGGATGCATCACTAGCTCTTGACCAAGCCGCGCTATGCGCACGGCATCCGCTCTGACGTAGGCCCTTTTACAGACCTAAAATGATGATGTTATTATACATATAAACGTTCCTCTTCAATCACTCAATCTATTAAAAAACCGTATGAAAAGCCGTTGCGTAGTTTTAATGATTTAAGCATACATAGGGACACAGAAAGTGATAATTCATTGTTATCGATTATCGTAATTCGGTAATTGGCTTGAATTATTATCAAAAAACTGGTCAAATTCGAGTCGGACTTGGTGGTGACGGTGACCGCGGTAACTCTGGTAGAAGCGGTCCCCACACCTGAGGAAGGCCAGGTCGAGAGAGATCGCGTTCTGAGGGTTCCGTATAAAACTGGATTGGGAGAAGAACTTAAGCTACATAAACAGCTGTATCTTTGACGGCATTGTTTTAGAAGTTTGATTTTTTGACAGCTTCAAGGCATCGAAGACTTATGTTATCGGTATGAATATGAAATATTAATATTGAAGAATAAGGTGAAACGTAATAATATTATCTTATTTGGAAGTCATATCGTATAATATCTAATTTTATTGTGTTCTCCGAAGGTAAAAGATAAAATATATGTAAATAATATGATACTAGGTATATGATACTCGTTATAATACTTGTTATATATTATACACACGTTCCTGACGTTCAGATGACTAAAATTATTTCGTTCTGTGTACCATATTATGGTAATAGGATATGGAGGTAATATGGGCAGTTTTTTTTCATACTTATATATATTTTTGTCTTTAGATACCCACATTTCGTTAACGATGTTGTTAGGTGACAAGTAATAGGTATATTTTCGTCTATAAATACCCATATTTCATCAACGATGTTGTTCGGTGACAAGTAATAGAAGCCTTTTTTTTAAGGATATTGGTAACCGAAAACACATAACAACCTAAGAAACTCTTCCTTTAACAATCTATTATTTTTTTATTGTAAAGAATATTTTCATAAAGAATATTAACATAAACTAAACATAAACTGACGAAATGTGGGTGCTAGCACCTCTGCCTACCCCTTCGGGGATATAGGCGTGAGTTTATGTTATGTTATTTTTCCTTTAGTCGTCTCTTACGACATCCTAGCATGAGATGTGGTAGTGATATTTGTATTCTTTCTCCGTCACTACAGAAATAGATCCTTTCTTTTTCAAGTCGGTTAATAATGGAAATATTCTGTGTGGAATACATACATAACATGTCAGCACTCGTGATATTAAACCTTTTACAATGGGTTTAAGTTACAAATAGCTCCTACTGTTCCTTTTAGTTTTATTATAATACTAGCTGACCCGGCGAACTTGGTACCGCCTTAGCGTAAATTTGATGCACTACTTTATTTTGTATAGCTGACCTATCTATAATATCCTCCATATAAAAATGAATACCTATTTACCACATATTTTTTTGTTTTAAATTGAATCACGTTGACTTTTGTTAGCGCGGTTATGTCTGTGGTGTCATAGATCACTAGCACCCACATTTCACCAGTTTATGTTTAGGTCCCAATGTAATAGATGGCGAGCCTATTGCCATTAACCGGGCACTTATAAACCTGCGATAAATACACACATAACTTCGAAAACTCATTGGTGTGTGCCATGGTAAAACCTGGGATTGAACCTGAGACGTCGTCTCAGCAGTCCATTACCCATACCACTAGGCTGTTCTAAAGGAAAAATACGCAGACGATAATATTGCGAGGGAAGGAAAATTCGATATAAAACCCTGTACCAACCAATCAGGCCAGCGTGGTAATAGTAGGCCAAAGCCTCCCAACATTGGGAGAGGCCTATGTCAAGCAGTGGGCTACGATAGGTTAATTGCAAGTCGGAAGCTTAGTGGTTAAGGAATATGCCTTATGATCGAAAGGTAAAATTTTACACTACTGACGTGAACCCACTCCTAGCACAAACAATTTAATTTAGTTGGAAGTGTTAGAAGGAATATTAGCAATTTCGGTTGCTAATCTTCTTTATCTAAAATTAATAAAGAAACAAATGATTGTTAGAGGAAGAGTCTCTATTTGACCTGTATGGTTTTTTGTGTTTGTTATACCAAGTTTTCACGGGGTGAGGTTTTATAGACGTGAACGCAAATACGGACGCATTTACTATAACAAATATGTCAGCAGTATCATACACGATCCTCTTTCTACGGTGCGTTGTCCGTAAAATCGCTCGCGCGTCTGTGGAATCACGGATCGTGGAAAGCATCCTCTATTCTGTTGTAATAAGAATGAATTTCAATTATTCTTGAAAGGTCCTTTCTTTTTCAATGTCCAGGAAATCAGGATCCGTAGTTACTTGTCAATTTTCGATAGGAGTAAACCGCAACAAGTAAGTGCACTTGACCTGGAAGATACAGCTTCCAGCTCAAGTGTTTTCTTTTTCCTACATTCCCGGGTCAGTTCTTTCCACAGCGGGGCTTGAAAGGATCCGAAAGGGAAACTGATAGGGTCTTCAAAGCATTTGAAGAGACCGTTAAGCTGAGTGCCACCATTGTAACATTGAACATGGTACAAAGAATCAAAGAAGAATCAAGAATCAAAGAATCAATTTCATTTATTCAGTTTAGGCACATAAAGAGCACATATGAACGTCAAAATTTTACAAATATGTATGTCAAGAAATAATATAAAAGTATTAAATAATTAAAAATAAACCATTGGAAAATGATTCTTTCGCTGGTTCGGTAGATTAGTTCTACTGAGAAGATACCAGCAAGAAACTCAGCGAACTACATTAGAACTAGTTTATTTTTCTTTTATAAATTTGTTTTGTTTACAATTTATTTTGTGCGAGCAAGCAAGAGACTTATGTTGACCACGCATTAACATCATTAAGGTACTCATCCACTTTATAGTAACCTTTACTCATTAAAGTTTTTTTCACTTCTATTTTAAATTTATTTATTGGCATATTAATCAAGTCATGAGGAATTTTATTAAATATTTTTATGCAGCTGCCTACAAATGAATCACCAACCTTGTGAAGTCTAAGTTTTGGTACAGCTAGTTTATCTTTATTTCTCGTATTAAAGTTGTGTACATCAGATAGTTTTTTGAAAATATTTAGATTTTTTCGTACATATAAGATATTTTCATAGATGTATTGAGAAGCAACTGTTAAAATATTAATTTCCTTGAAAAGTTCTTTCAGCGAGTCACGGGGTCTGAGGCTATAGATCGCTCGTATCGCTCGTTTCTGTAGTATAAATATAGTTTCAATATCGGCAGCTGAGCCCCACAGCAGCAGACCGTATGACATAACGCTATGAAAGTAGCTAAAATAAACTAGTTGTGCAGTTTCCTCATCAGTCAGTGACCTTATTTTTCTAACCGCATAGGCAGCTGAGCTAAGTCTTCCTGCCAAGGCTGTGATATGAGAACCCCATTGCAGTTTGCTATCTAGAGTTATTCCAAGAAAAACTGTGGTATTGACTATTTGGACAGATTCGTTATTCATTTTAATATTAATATCTGCCTGTCTTACATTTGGCATAGCAAACTTTACACATTTAGTTTTCTTCGCATTGAGCAGCAAGTTGTTACTTGTGAACCAATGTAATATATCAGAAAGGGTATTATTCACTTCGTCAAGTACTACTTTATGTCTATCAGTCTTAAAAATTAATGATGTATCATCAGCAAATAATACAATTTCACAAAGATTTGTCGCGAAGTAAGGAAGATCATTAACATATATCAAGAATAGACTGAAGGGGTCCTAATATCGAGCCCTGGGGTACTCCCATAACTAATGGGGCACCAGAAGAGTCAGTGCCATTAACATTAACTTTTTTAATTCTGTCCGTAAGGTAAGACGTAAGTAATCTAAGTGAGCCGCTTGAAACACCATAATATTCTAATTTTAGTAACAACAAACGTACGTATATATAATGGTGGCCCTCAGTCCTGAGACTTTGCTTTTAGGTTACCATCAGGCGAGGTAAGGTCCAATTGACGTGTCCTATATAAAAATATATCTGCTGTACACTGTACGCAGTCGGTTCGAAATCGTACCTTAAAGCTGAGCTTCTGTACTACAAATATTTTATGTTAGCACAGTGTCAGTTAACTCCCAAGTTTACAACCTTAATAATAGTTTTAGGGAGCTTTCAGCGAGCTTTTAGGGAAGGTGAGTTAATGGTAGTGTAGATTACAGCTTAAAGCTAATGGATGAACTAAAATTACTCCACTAAGGGTCGTGGTGTCGACTCCACCCATCGCTCTTTGTGAAGGTTATTTTAGGTCAAATTGATCGTGGTTATTTGTTTATTGTACATACGGAACTCTTTCTTTTTACGTGCAAAAAATTCCCACGGATACCCCCCGCCGGAGGCGGTGAGAGGTCTATAGTAAGAAGAACTATCGAAGAACTCTTTAGGAGTCCAGCTACCCATAACGTCTGCCATAGCTGATGTTAATATGACAATAAGACCAGTTAGTCAAAGCTCAAAAATCATTTAAACTGCATAGACCAATAAGTCAATTAAGAAATAGAAAAAATCTAATTGGTTCAGGCGGGATTCAAACCCGCGATTTTTCCCTTACAAGGGGAACGCTCTGACCACGGAACCTTTCGCCCGAAACAAATCAAATTCTTCTAAACATATTTCCGTCTTACGGCGACAGTGGGAGCAATATACCGATATTCGTACGCCTGAACCGATTCATGTTTTTTTCCATATCTTAATCGATTTGAATAGTTAGCATAAAAAATGCTTTAAAACTTCATACAATAGACCATTAAATCGGAACTTACAAAACGTCAAATATGAAAGACTAGTTTAGCAAACGGACCACCGGCACCGGTTCGACCTGTGAACACTCCAGCAAGAAACTCAGCGAGCATTTTTTTATCTATTTACAAAAATATACTTAGTCTACTTAGTCTAAATACAATAATTTACTTGAGTAGCAAGGTTGAGCGAATAGTTCATTTCCAAGCTTGTTTATCATCCAAGTATTCTTGGATTTTATAATAGCCTTTCTGGCACAATTTACTTTTAAGCGTTTGTGTTAGGGCCGCTTTCCACGGTGTGTAATTATAAAGACGCTATTTCGCGGACCACGCAGCGTGGAAAGAAGCTCGTCCGTGAAACTTTAGACACGTTTGTCATAGTAAATGTGTTCGTTTCTGCGTCTCCCCATCCGTAAAATATCGCACCTTGAAAACCCGACGTAAAATTACACCTAGGAGGAGGTACGACACGACGATATTTCCGTCCAATTGAGCAGTCCGACTGGGGAAGTACCTCCGCTCTATAGAATACCGCGGCCATAATAACCTTGTGTTGTGTTCCCGGCGGTGAGTAGGGTAGCCAGAGCTCAGAGGATTTTTTTTGCTGTTAGTCGGAAGACCAAAAGCATGTCTTGCTTTGTCTTTTACACTGACGGCACAGAAACACTCTGTGCTTATAGGGTTGGCAGCGCGTGTGTGACTCACTTGGTTTTGCCACCACTTTCCTTTAGGTGGGCATTATCTAAGTAGAATAAAAAAATAAAATATAAACTCAGTCAAAAGTACTTTTATTTCAATAAGTAATAACATTGACTTTAAAAAAATAAACTAAAACATGGCAGTGAAAGAAATTGCAAAGTTAATATCAAAAAATTTCAAACGAAAATAAAAACTCTGACATTTTATAAACGAATCAACCTTTTTGAATCTTCTGTACAACTTTAACTTTAACACAATAAGCGGCGTTTTCTTTCAACTTTGCTACACAAACAGAAAATGTGGGTACAATGTACATAATATTACAATAAATTAAGCAAATTGCACGTACAATGAGAGTTGGAGACCGTACTACTGGTGGTAATCTCGAACGGTTGCGGTAAAGAGTTTTGGCAACTCTATTTTTTTTTTTTCTCTTTATTGAAGGGCTTTGTCGCTAGAGCGATTATGTTGCCCATATTGTAAACAAGTATACAAATCAAACAAAAAAAAAGAAAAACATAAGTATATGCACAGTTATCATATGCTTGACCTCTAAACTTAACTAAGTTGTACAGTGCCCGGGATGTATCCGATAATGGCTCAGATAGGGCACTGTTACAATTCTCCACCATTAGGCTACTCTTCAACAGAGGATCCCTAAACGTTTCATTCCGCGCACATTCCATCAAAATATGGTACAGGTCATCGAGTGTAGTAACTCTATATAAAATAAGGTTATTCTTGGAGGTAGGACACGACTGTATTATCATTCAAGAGATCATTCTACTACCTCCGCCGTACAGAATACCATGGCTATAATAACCTTGTGTTGTGTTACCAGCAGCGGTGAGTAGGGTAGCCAGAGCTCACTGGAGAGTTTTTGTGCTGTTAGTGGAAAGACTAAAGGCTTGTCCTGCTTTGTCTTCTACACTGCCGACGCAGACAATCTGTACTTATAGGGATGGCAGCGCGACTGTGACTCCGCTGGTGTAACAAACGTCAATAGGCCACGGTAACCACTTTCCATCAGGTGGGCCGTGTGCTTGTCTGCCAACTAAGTGGTATAAAAAAAAAGTACGAAATACGATCGAGTTTCAAAAGTACCTCACTATTAATAACCGCTATATTTCAGCTGCTTTTGCGTGTTACATTTTCAGCCATTCTCAATAATTAATGGCAACACTGAGGCTGAGAACACTCGAGTTGAGAGCAGTTGAATGAACACGCATTTTGCATTAGTTTAAAAGGTTTGATTTATACAGTTTCTAGTGAAAATATGACGCGATTTTCCTCGTCTAGTCTCCTCTTACTTACAAACCACGCGGCCCACGAGCGGAGGTGACTCGGGCGTCGGAGCTTGCAGAATGACCTACTTCGATTCGCGCCTCCCTATGCTCGGGGACGAGATGGGGACTCCGTGGTCCCCACACCGAAGGAGCGCCGTCTCAGAAGAGGCGGTCCTGGGCTAGCCGGTGTGTGAGGGATATTTTTCAGATAATCTCACCTCTGGAAACAGTCATTCAGTTTCAGTCAGTTCAAGTCCGACATAACTTCCCCCACTGGCTCCGGTGGTGAGGGTATCCTTGGAAATTTCACGTACAATAAAAAAATAATTCTTTTGTTCCTTTTGAGGTATGGAACCTTAGGAAAGACTTCCAATAAGGCTTATAAAAAGTTCTACTTACCAGTATCCAGACATAGAAGACCACGGCAACAGTCTCCGTTGGTGGCGCAAGGTGAGGAGTAACAGTGAGCAGGTTCGTCGATTACATCATCGATGCGGTTGCCTTCAAGGGCTTCTGCGTACACTTCCTCTGGCTCCTGGTAGAAGACAGTTAGTATGATTAATATAAAGGTACCCCACCACCAGGCCAATAAAGGCATAAATAAAAAAAGGCATTTTTTAACCCACGACGCAAATACGACAGTGTGTTTTAAGTTTGATGTGTGTGTGTGTGTGTTTCATAACTCCTTGGAACCGATTTAGATTTAGTTTTTGTTTTGTTTTGAAAGGTATTTTAGCTACACACACCCGGTTCTTAGCCATGTTTGAAAATAATCTGCCCAAGATGGCCGCCACCACCAAAAGACGGAGTGCATATTTTATCACAATTCTCTCAATATGTTTATCAAATGAAAGGACTTCACTAGTAAAATACCATATGCTATAATAAATTTGAAATCCAAGATGGCCGCCACCACAAAATGGCTAATTATATTTTTTTCACAACTCCTTCAATATGGTTATTATAGTAGATCGATTTAAAAAGTTTTAATTAAATACAAACTTTAAAAAAACCCCCGTCACAAAAAATCAACCTCCTAAAAGTTGAAAATAAATGGTGCCCCTTTTACTTTGATGAACCTAGTAATATTTTTGTTATTCAAGCGTTGCCATGTCGGAGGGACCTTGGATCGTTTCGATAATATGACGGAGTGCTTTACGAGTTCCCCCTTACCAGGTTCCGCGATATGGCAATGCTTGAATAAAAATATTACTAGGTTCATCAAAGTAAAAGTGGTAGGTACCATTTATTTTCAACTTTTTGGAGGGTGATTTTTTGTGACGGGGTTTTTAAAAGTTTGTTTCAAGATCAAAGAATCAAAGAATCAATTTCATTTATTCAGTTTAGGCACATAAAGAGCACATATGAACTTCAAAATTTTACAAATATGTCAAGAAATAATATAAAAATATTAAATAATTTAAAAATAAACCATTGGAAAATGATTCTTTCGCTGGTTCGGTAGATTAGTTCTACTGAGAAGATACCAGCAAGAAACTCAGCGAACTACATTAGAACTATTTTATTTTTCTTTTTTAAAATTATTTAGGTTTACAATTTATTTTGTGCGAGCAAGCAAGAGACTTATGTTGACCACGCATTAACATCATTAAGGTACTCATCCACTTTATAGTAACCTTTACTCATTAAAGTTTTTTCCATTTCTATTTTAAATTTATTAATTGGCATATTAATCAAGTCCTGAGGAATTTTATTAAATATTTTTTAGTTTTTAATTAACACTTTTTAAATTGATCCACTATAATAACCATATTGAAAGAGTTGTGAAAAAAATGTAATTCGCCATTTTGTGGTGGCGGCCATATTGGCGATCTTCATTATTATATTATTAGGTTTATAAAGGGCACAATTTATTTTCAACTTTTTGGAAGTAGTTTTTTGTGACGGGGGCTTTTTAAATTTTTGATTTAATTTATTGCCAAATGTATATGCAAGTTAAGATGTCATAACTGCAGTGAATTTTTACGTAATATTCTGACGTAGCTTGAAGGAAGTTTTGTTTACCTACTTACTACTGTATATGTTAAGTCATATAATAGTAGTAGTATATCTATATTTAATGTTTGCCGCGTGATTTCCGGCAGAGTAAAATTTGGGCCACCCTATCTCTTCCCATGCGGTGTCGTACAAGGCGACTAAGTGATAGGGCTATTTAACATCAGACAGATTATATACAGCCCAAATTCAGCCTCAGATATATGGCTCGATTCAGCAATAGTGCGAAACGGCAATAGGGTCACCCCCTATTACGTGGGACGAATACAATGATGGTAAAATGTGGGTGTTAATTCACCTCTGTCTAACCCTCCGGGGATAATGGCGGATATGTATGTATGTAACATTTCTTAATTTATTTAAGTAGCGGTATTTTGAGGAGGTAGGATACGGCGGTATTTCCGCCCAATGGAGCAGTCCGACTGGGGATGTACCTCCGCCCTGCAGAATACCGCGGTTATAATAACTTCGTGTTGTGTTCCCGGCGGTGAGTAGGGTAGCCAGAGCTCACTGGAGAGTTTTTGTGCTGTCAGTGGGATGACCAAAGGCTTGTCCTGCTTTGTCCTCTACACTGACGGCACAAAATCTCTGTTCTTATAAGGTCGGCAGCACAAATGTGACTCCACTGGTGTTACACACGTTCATAGGTCATGGTAACCACTTTCCATCAGGTGGGCCGTGTGCTTGTCTGCCACCTAAGTTGTATAAAAAAAAAAGATGTCAGCTAACAAAATGCATCGTAAAAGTCGGCTCGAATTACCTACCCTTTATGTGCGAGTAAGCTAATGTCAATATTTTTCTAACCTCCTCCACCGGCTCCGGTGGGGAGGTATCCGTGGGGATTTTGCGCACGTAAAAAAAAAAAAAAAAAAACTGTCGGTATATTGTGTATAGACTATTGGATGAAATTTTAAAGCATTTAGTATGTTAACTATTAAGATTTAGAAAAAATTGATAAGGTTCCGGCGGGATTCGACTGTCGCAGTAAGACGGATACATGTATAGAATAATTTGGATGGTTTCGGTTCTGTGGTTTAGTGGCCAGAGCGTATATAATAAAGATTTTCAGGAATCGGCCTGGATATGCACGATACAGATGGCGATGTACCCGTGTGGGCAGTCGGAGGACAGGTATTGTCCTCGCGCACCTGATGGTATGCGATTTGCACTATGAGTCAGTAGTAAAAAATTTGATAAAATACGATTAACTGATGGATATCGACGAAAATTCCTATTCTGCAGACGAAATACGGTCCTACGATGCACAGGATCCACCTGATGTACTCGTGTATGGTATCAGACGACGCGGAACGTCGTCGCACACAACTTGGTATAGCTATCGTATCAGGAGTCAGTACAAAAATTATGAGCGTCAAGCAATATGCTGTGGTAAATTGTCCAAAAATTTGCACAAAGCGGTGAAGTGAGTGAATTTTCGTGGAAATTTTCCAATTTTCCGGATGCGCCGTGTAGCCGGCAGCGGTGCAAATTTAAAAATATATAGCACTAGTGTGTATTTATATCGTAATTTTGGTTCAAAAAATTAAAATTAAGTTTCTATCAGTTCCGGCCAGAGCGTTCCCCATGTGAGGGAAAGATTGCTGGTTCGAATCTTGCCTGAACCGATTCTATTTTTCTATATCTTAATCTATATGTATAGACTGTTTAGTACAAGTATGTCAAACTTTTACTAATCTAAGTGGCAATAGTATGTGGCAACTGCCCAACCGCGGTAACCTAGTGGTTCGATCCCAGGTTTTACCATGGGACAACACACCAATGACTTTTCGATGCTTTTCGAAGTTATGTGTATATTTATCGTAGGCTTATAAGTGCTCGGTTAATGGCAATAGGCTTGTCACCTATTACATTGGGACCTAAACATAAACTGGTGAAATGTGGGTGCTAGCACCTCTGCCTACTCCTTCGGGGATATAGGCATGAGTTTATGTTGTGTTATGTGGTAATTGCTGTGTTTATAGAGTATGTAGAAAATCTAAGAAAGGTGTACATACGTATCTCCTTTGTATATTATTAAACTGTAATCACTGTTCAAAGGTCAAAAAAACGACACGAAAGTGTCCTTTTCCAATTAACTTGGCTATACCCAATAAATATATTTTCGTACGAAATCAAGGTCTATAAATACGAATTAATTGTGATCACATTGGTCGACCTTTACGCCTACGTAAAGCGCATTCGTTCGTAAATACCACTGAATTACGCGGTTAATTTACACGGATTTACGCGTCAGATAGCACCGAATTACGCGTACCCGTTATTATGTGGACCTTATTTGAAATTAGGGTTTGTTATTTCAGTGTATGGTTACGTGTGCGTATAAAATGGTGGCTTTTTAAATTAAGTATGTTGTAATACGTGTGCTTGAGTACGAATGTTGGGAAATGGTGCGTTTTACTTTAAAACATAAAAATAAATGTGTTGTTATTCACTGTATTGTTAGATCTCCTCAAAGAACCTCATCATTTTGGAATTAATTTAAAACTCTCAATTGGAATTTGCAGTTCCAATTTGGTCACCTTTCTATTGCTGTTACGAGAATAGGATTGAAACGGTGCAAAAACTACCTTAGGTCGATGCATTACAGATGCTGCCGCTCAAGATTGACACTGTCCTATCCTAACCATTACAAAATTCTCAGCCTGGAGTCGAAAACGTAATCTTGTTAAAGTCATGATGCTGCATGGAATATGTAATACACTTATTATCTTTTTCTTTTAATATTTTTTTTTCTTTCTTTATCTTTTTTTGTTATGTACACTTCACATCCCCCTTCGTTTCTATATGCTTCTCTGGTACTCAAAGGTTTGCTGGGAAAGAACTCATTTTGAGTTAAGCTCGCCTTTGTATGTTTTCTTTGGAATGTTTTTATTTATGATCTCTGTACTGTGTGTGTGCAATAAAGAATTAAATAAATAAAACATAAAAATAATAACGACTGTTCCAATATTTGTAACAATTTATGCTACATCGTACCAAAAAATGTTATCTGCCGAGAGGCGCGTATGCCCAGGCTCTTCCACACAACGAAGTGTAGAACCAACGACGGGATACGCGCGCCTCTGCGTCGTCTTTTAGATAATTATAACACGTACTTTGTTAATTTAGATATTTTCACACTTTCGGACAATGAATTTAGAATGCAAGCCATATCTTCACTTCTTTGATTCAATTTGAGGCAAAGGATTGGCATACTTTTAACTCTGGGTCGGCCGGGGTGCGAGGGATACGCCTGTCAACCTCACCTTCGGCAACCAAAGCGACCCGCAGGCGGCGTGCGTTTTAGTCGGTTCGAGTCCGACATAACCTCTCCCATCGGCTCCGGTGGGGAGGTATCCGTGGGGATTTTGCGCACGTAAAAAAAAAGCCCAATTTTAACTCTTTCAACTACTACATTATTTTGAGGTTATATATTTACCAATTTGTATAATGTCAAATTTCATTTTGTATGATATAATGTATAACTGTGTGTCTTGAGTCAAAAATATAGTCGCCGAAAGACAGCAATGGGCTCACCCCCTATTACGTGGGACCGAATTTAATGATTGGTGAAATGTGAGTGTTAATTCACCTCTGCCTAACCCTCCGGCGATAAAGGCGTAATAATATGTAGGTATGTGTCGTAGAATGCAACTAAGGGATAGGGCTGTTCTGTCCATCCGACAGTCAGTATACATACAGCACTTAAAAACTGCCCGCTTGACAGTAACACGCTCTCTATTCCCTATGACGTGGGTGGAACCGAAAATCATAGTTGGGCGAAATGTCACTTTCCATCAGGTGGGCCGTGTGCTTGTCTGTCATCTAAAAGGTATGAAAAATGTACTACTTTTTCATGGGCTGTTCACTGGATGGATGGAGAACACCTTTGAGAATTAGACACCTCATTTTTCGAAGTCGGTTAAAGTAAACTCACCTGTCCATAGGGATAATGACGATAGCCGGTCCTGCCGTACCCCATGTTGGCCAACATGTCGGAGCTGAACCGGTTGAAGAGGCCACCCCACGCATGAGCTGTCCCAGCCACGGCCAGCACCAGCACCGCAGTAACTGCCATTGTGGTGCTGTGGGCAAAGGGGGAGAGTTAGGAAAAATTTCCCAAAAAGTCAACAAAAAAAACACAAAATTATTTTCATAACCACAATAAATAAATAAATATACGAAATTACACACAACCGGCAAGCATGTATGAAAACAATTATGAAAGTAGAAGCAGCGAAAGAGGTATGCCAGCATCGTGGTAAGTGGAAAACATTAGTCTCTACCTACCCCACTGGGAAAAACGCGGGACTATATGTATATATGTATTACACACAACGCCTGTAGGCCCATACGAAGCATAGTTTAACCAGATTGTGTTATGAGATACCTAAGTTGTATAAAAAAAAAAAAATTATCTTACTGCGGATAAACATACTTAGATACTATTTTTGTAAATACATACATATTATACATATAAACATCCAAGCCAATACACATATACATATTCAGGCATACAAATATTTGCACTGTGCGCAAATCGAACCCACGCCTTTTATGTAGCAGTTGAACATTCTACCAATAATAATTTTATGAGAGCTCAGAATTTCGGCTTGTGGGTGCACATCGTTCTGGTAGAACGAACCAGACCAGAACGGGAACATTCCGGCAAGAACCAAAACTTGGGCCCAAAACTTTTACATAAATGCCGTTGATATCTTTTTACTCGTATCGTGTGAAAAATTCCTACGGAAATCCGTGTAGAAATATCTATATAATTGCCAGATAAAATTCAACATTCAAATTCATTAATTCACAAGCGGCTATGAATGTCGGGATTACAGCTTTTATCTGGTTATAAAAGTAAATTTAGAAGTAATTAACAACCAGATTTGCAAGGCAATCAAAATTAAAACTCAAATTGTGACTTCTCAGGACACCTAATTGGTGAAATTTTTACAAACAGAGTTACGGAAATGAATTTTTCCTTATTTTTTATACAACTTAGGTGGCAGACAAGCACACGGCCCAACTGATGAAAAGTGGTTACCGTGGCCTATGAACGTGTGCAACATTAGGAGAGTCATACTCGTGCTGCCGACTCTGTTAGGATAGAGAGTTTCTGTATCGTCAGTGTAGAAGATAAAGCAGGACAAGCCTTTGGTCTTCCCACTGACAGCACAAAAACTCTTCAGTGAGCTCTGGCTACCCTACACACCGCCGGGAACACAACGCGTGGTTATTGTGGCCGTGGTATTCTGTAGGGCGGAGGTACTTCCCCGGCGGCGTGTCTGTAAAGGCGAAGTCGCATTAGCGCGAAACTGCAGTGGAGAGGCGCGGTGCGTCAGCGGAGTTCACGGATAGTATAGAAGTTCAGCCGCATCTTAGACTAAAAGGCCGACCCCAACTGAATTAGGAAAAGGTTCCGAGAATGATGATTTGTGTCCAGAATTCATACAAATATTTGTCTGTCTGAATGAAATTTTAAAGCATTTAGTATGCTAACTATTTAAATCGACTAAGATATAAAAAAAACAATGTTTAAAAATGATTATCGGAATCAATGAATGATGTTGCAAACATTTTTAAACATTGATTTTTGATGACTCCGCTCAAACTAATACATTTAGTATTTCTTTAAATAGTTTGAGCGGTGTCATCAAAAATATTTTTTTTTTATACCACTTAGGTGGCAGTCAAGCACACGGCCCACCTGATGGGAAGTGGTTACCGTGGCCTATGGACTTGTGTAACACCAGGGGAGTCACACTCGTGCTGTCGACCCTGAAGAAACCTCCCAATGCCCCTTTTGAAGAACCCCATATTGTAGGTGCATGAGAAGACCGCAGCAGGGAGTTCATTCCATGAATGTTTAAAAATGATTACAACATCATTCATTGGTTCCAATAGTTCGTACGAATATCGATAGATGGCGCTTAACCATCGCCGTAAGACCGATATATGTTTAGAAGAATTTGGATGGTTTCGGGCGAAGGTTCTGTAGCTTAGTGGTCAGAGCGTTACCCCTGTAAGGGAAAGATCGCGGGTTCGAATCCCGCGTAAACCGGTCCATTTTTTTCGGTATGTTAATCGTTTTGTCTGTCTGTATGTGTATTATGCTTTCCCTCCAAAACCACCGAACCAATTGTCATGAAATTAGATACAGACGTAGTTAAGACCTTGGGAAAGAACTTAGGCTATGTTTGGTAGCGATTTATCCAATACCCACGCGGGCGGAGCCGCAGTCAAAAGCTAGTCTTTATTAAATTTGTAAATGTTTACGAAGACCCAGGCCATTTACAATTTCATAATAAGAAGAAAAACAGATTTATAATAATAATAATGTTTATTGCAAAAAAACATTTTGTGGCTGACACTAAAAATAAAATACTAAATCGTATTTTATTTTTAATGTCAGCCATGTAATTTTTTTTAAACATTGATCTTTGATGACTCCGCTCAAACTATTAAATGAAATTTTAAGCATTTAGTATTATATTCTTTGTTTCTAACTGCTGTTCCTAAGCTTCGTTTTCTCGCGAACCGTAATTATATTTCAGTTGTAGTTTACTTTTCACAACACAAAGAGTCCTTTACTTCGAGACCCAGAACGTTTGTTTTTAATCAACTCCTTAATTAAGACAGAAGATGTTTCTAAGCGTATTATAATAATATTTAAAACTAGGTAATAAAATTGAAGATTAAAATTGAATTGGTTTTTTTTATCATGTTTTTTTTGCACTTTTAATCCCCAAAGGTTTGCTGGGAGAAAACTCAATATTGAGTGTACAATAAAGAATTAAAGAAAGAAAGAAAGAATTTAAAGCATTTTATTCAAATCTATTAAGATGAAAACTCGCTGTAGACGGATACATCGGAAGATTTGAATGGCTTCGGGCGTGGTTCGGTAGCTCAGTGTTTATTCATTTTTAAGGAGGTAGAACACGGCGGTATTTCCGTCCAATTGAGCAGTCCGACTGGGGAAGTACCTCGGCCCTACAGAATACTTCGTGTTGTGTTCTCAGCGGTGAGTAGCGTAGCCAGAGCTCACTGGAGAGTTTGCTGTCAGTGCGAAGACTAAAGGCTTGCCCTGCTTTGTCTTCTACACTGACGGCACAGAAACTCTGTGCTTACAGGGTCGGCGGCGCGAGTGTGACTCCTCTGGTGTTACACGCGTCCATAGGCCACAATAACCACTTTCCAGGTGGGCCGTGTGCTATTCTGCCACGTAAGTGGTATTAAAAAAAGCCCTTATAAGGGAAAGATCACGGGTTCGAATTTCGCCTGAATCGATTTAATTTGTCCTATCTTAATTGATAGGTAATAAAATATAATTAACTGCGAAAATAAAAAATATACCCTTACGAAAAATAGTTTTAAAGATATTTGAGAATGGAAAATCAATTTCTTCGCGCCGTCCGAAAACATACAAAATCGTACTTGCGAGTGACGTCACACGCCAGTTGCGCGTAATGCAAATGTATGGAGTCAAGAGAATATCGCATTTATCTCAGTCTACGTTGAGTTTACACGTATATAGTTCATAATAAAAGTAATTAGAAATTGAATATGGAATCTAAAAAGTTAAAAATTGGGACCAAATTTGATTATTTATATTGTGATTTACTTTGGAATTTGAAAATAATGAAAAATCTTAGGCAATATCTTATTTTACAAGGCATATCTTTTCAGAGCTGTATCGTTCCCGGCAGAGTAGAATTTAGACCACCCCATCTCTTCCCATGCGGTATCGTACAAGGCGACTAGGGGATAAGGCTATTTAACATCAGACAGATATATGTACCTAGTCTAGCCATAAATATTGTTACGAAGAAAAAACATTTTTCTTTATTGCAAATAATGTTTATTACTTTTACAGTGTGTTAGTTTAATACATAAATATAAAACAATTTAAAATATAAAAAGCTTATTCGAAGTGGTCTCCATTGGCTGCAAGACAGTCCTTTAAACGTTGAGGCCAGTTATCAATAGAAGCACGCACTCTTTCCATGGGAAAATTCTTCACTGCCAATCGTATGGATTGTTTTAGGGACTCCAAATTATCACGGCGTTTAGAGCAAGCCATACTCTCTAAAACTGACCATAAATCATAATCCAGCGGATTAAGATCGGGACTAGACGACGGCCAGTCTTCAGCTCTGATAAAGTCCGAAACGTTCACTTCCAACCAAGACTGCGTGGACCGAGCTTTATGACCCGGCGCTGAGTCTTGTTGGAAGGACCATACTTGGTTATTGAACATGGTGTTGTTAAGGGGTTTAACTACCTTCTCAAGAATGGTATCTTGATACACTTGTGCCGATGTTTTGATACCTTTTTCACAAAAATATGGCTCAATCACTCCTTCATAGCTAACACCCCACCAAACCATCACTGAAGTTGGATAATGCCCACGTTGCACTCTGTCCACTAATTGGGAAGCTTCCTTAGAGCTTTGAGCATAAATACGGTCATTTTGTTTGTTAAAATGTTGCTCAATTGTAAAGATTTTCTCATCCGTAAACAAAATTTTTCTGTGACCTCCCTTTGCGTACCGCTTCAGTAGTTGCTTCGATTTTACCACCCTATTCTTTTTTAAATTATCAGTTAAAAAATGACCAGTGCGTCTCTTATAGGCTGCAAGTCCTAAGTCATCTTTTAAAATGCGCGACATGGTTCTGGGTGCTATCTTCATCTCCTGAGATAAAATCTTTTGCTTTCGGACAGGATTTCTTCGAATTCTTTCCCTTACTGCTTTGACCACCTTTTTCGTACGAATACTACGTGGACGGCCAGATCTTTTTCTGCCACAAACAGAGGAGGTCTCATTGTACCTATTAATAGCCCGGTACACAAACATTTGACTAATACCAAGCGTATGGAGAGTTTTAAAAATTACATTCGGCTCCATACCAACTTTGTGTAATGCAATCACAGCGATTCGGTTTTCTTTATCACCCCACTCCATTTTAATATAGCAAAATATTGTACAATGTATTGGCGCCAAAATTAGAAAACACAATGAACAATCGTATAAAAATGACAGATTCCAAATTCAAATGTAGTATCTTTCTTATTTTAATTGTAACAGTATTTATGGCCAGACTAAGTATATAGCCCAGACTCAGTCCCTGATGCATGGCTTGAGTCAATAAATAAATAATATTCTACAACATTCTACACATCGCTATCTAGACCCATGGCAAGCATAGCTTAACTAGTTGATGTTATAGAATCTATAAAGCGAGTAAACTTACTTAGAAAACTTTTTTTTGTAAATACCTACATTATACATACAAATTATAATATACAAATTACAATACATTATACAAACACCCCACCAGACCAATGTAATTATACATATTCGTGCATACAAATATATGCACTGAGCGGGAATCGAACCCGCGCCTCCTGCGTAGCAGTTGAACGCTCTACCGCTACGCCACAGAGGCCGTCCATAATAATAGTGCCTGGAAGACGACGATTTAAGCGGGGCGTGAAAAAGCATCTGATGAGGCCGCCAAGCTGAGTGCCACCATTGTAACATTACTTAGTGTCTGTAGGTGACCCTCTCACCTGAGACTTTACCTTTAGCTTACCATCAGGCGAGGTGAAGTCAAGTTACCGTGTCCTAAATTAAAAAAAAAGATAGTTTCACCCTCTTTTATATGGGACCGAATTTAATGATTGGTGAAATGTGGGTGTTATTTCACCTCTGCCTAACCCTCTGGGGATAAAGGCATGATTATATGTAGGTATGTATGTATGTATGCGAACTAACATATTAAGCAGTATTGAGAAAAATCCGACGACCTTGTCAAGTAGCCTTTTTTTTTTTTTTTTTTTTTTTTACGTGCGCAAAATCCCCACGGATACCTCCCCACCGGACCCGGTGGAGGAGGTTATGTCGGACTCGAACCGACTAAAACGCACGCCGCCTGCGGGTCGTTTCGGTTGCCGAAGGTGAGGTTGACAGGCATATCCCTCGCACCCCGGCCGACCCAGGGCCATCTCTCACGATCTGGCCCTCTTCTCGGGTGTGGGGACCACAGAGTCCCCAACTCGTCCCCGGAAACGGGGAGGCGCGCCACGCGCGCCGCCGCCGCGGCCTGCTTCTGCAAGGGTGACAGGCGGCTTCACCTGTCACCCCCAGGCCGGCGCTCATGGGGGGCGGAGGTCGTTCATCGACCTCCGACGCCCGAGTTGCCTTCGTGCGCGGGCAGCTTGTCTAGCGATCCTTCGTCGCTCCCGCTGCCGCTCCCGCCCCGCCTCCTCCTTCACGAGCATTACTTGCTCGCAGAAGGAGGCGCCGGCCGCCCACGCATCCGCGCAGCGAACCATCGCCGCGAGCAAGGTGGAGAGCGTGAGAACCCTCACTCCCAGGGCCGCCACAAGCTCCCGCCTCGGCGTCTCCCACGCCGGACACTCGGTGAGCGTGTGCGGACCTGAGTCCTCGCTCGCGTCGCAGTGATGGCACTCGGACGTTGGCTCTTTCTGCATCCGACGCAGATACTTTCCGAAGCATCCGTGCTCGGTGATCATCTGCGTCAGACGGTACGAGAGGCTGCCGTGTGGCCTCTCTAGCCACTCCCCCATGATGGGTCTTACCGCCGTTACTACGGCGTGCCCTGCGCTTGGTTGCCCAAGTCGTCTCTCCCATTCTGCCACCATTTCCCTGTGGAGCCGGGATCTCACGGCCCGAATTTCTTCGGGCTCGGGATCGTGACCCCGCTCCCGCGCCGCCCTTCGGAACCTGTATAGCGCCGAAAGGCATCTCGCTTCCAGGATCCATGGTGGCGATCCGGCGAGGAGACTCGCCGCGTTGAATGATATCGTGCGGTACCCCCTTATGATGCGGCACGCCAACTTCCGCTGCGGACGCTGCAGCAGAAGCATGTGCCGATCACTCAGGGTGTCCGCCCACACGGGACACCCGTACAGGGCCATGGACCGCACGACACCCGCGTAGAGTCTCCTGCAGGAGTCATCCGGGCCCCTCAGGTTGGGCAGTAGCCGCGCCAGAGCGTTGGCTGTGCCCGCCAATTTGGGGCCCAGACTTCGGAAGTGCTTCCCGAAGTCCCACCGGCCGTCGAGCACGAGCCCCAGATATTTCATCTGGGGCTTGATGCCGATGAGAGTGCCTCCCACTGTGAGACTGGAACCAGGTGGTGGCGTGCGCCGAGGTCCATGAAAGAACATGGCCTCGGATTTATGCAAAGCCACCTCAAGGCCCAGCCGCCGGATCCGTTCCACTGTCAAGTAGCCTTCCATTTTCCAAGAATAACACTTTGTAACACAATAATATATTGTGAAATGATATTTATGAAACGAATATAATAATGTAATTAGATAAGATACAACGAATTACGAGCGCGATACTAAAATATATATCTACGTGCTCAATATTACATTTTGCTTGGAATTACAAAGCGAAGGCGGTATTACCAGTATTATGTATGGTAATAATGCCTCTCTCACTCATCAAATGACATGATATAAAATACATACATACAATACATTAATACAAAAAAAATACATACATCTATGTATATATTAACAAAATCTTTTTTTTGCCCTGAACAGAAATCGAACCTGCGCCCTCTCCGCAGCAGCAGTCAAGTTTACTATCGCTATATCCCAGAGGCTGTCAGTGTTTCTTACAAAATTAATGATTTTCACTAAGTTGTACATGAGAATCTAGAATATTTCAACGTAATTATTTTCATTCGTGAAATCACGTTATTGTTCAAAAAGTCTAAAAAGACCCGATTGTTGGCAATAGGGTTATCCTAAGAAATAGCACACAAACGTTGCCTTACGTGCCCTAGCGCGATAAAAACGCAAAACAATTACATATGAAAAAATAATTATACTTTGTTCCAATGAGGTTAATTGCATACACCGAAATAAAACATAATAATAATACTTAATCTGCAAATAGAAATCATAAAAAAACTATATAGTAGGTATTAATCCAAAAATAGAACTCATAAATAACGACTTCTTTCTAAAACGCAAATCAAAATAAAGAGTCGCACTTCAGTCTTCTAGAAATAGAAATGAGGTTCACATGAAGTTCAAACTTATTTATAAATCGAATTCCAAATTCAAAATATTAGAAACTTAACTATTTTATTATTCGATAATCAAAAACTTGCACAAAAAAACTTATTATTCTATTTTCAAAACCTAAATTCTAGTTTAAAATTAGAACAAAAGTAAATATATGAGGGATGGACTTACCGATGCATGGTGTCTCGATGAGGGCCCGTGAGGAACTGGCCGGCGATCCATACCGAGAGGGGCTGGAGTGCGCATGGTAGGGTGTCATAAGGGTGAGTCCATTAGGGAGGGAAAGATGATGCGATTGAGTAGGTAAAGGTTAAAGGTTAAATTGCAAACGGTTATAAGGGACCTTTTAAAAGTGTGATAATATGTTTTTTTATTATCAGGGTGTTATCTATTTGATATGAATAGTGTTTATAATATTAGGTTTGCTATACGGTACTATAATTATATCGTAATAGCCCATATAATGGGGATACAAAAAAAATTTAAAACTCGTCACAAAAAATTACCCTCAAAAAGTTAAAAATAAATTGTGTTGCTTCGCCATACGATTCTCACCTATTTTTTTTGTTCACAACATTCTACACAACGCTATTTAGACCCATGGTAAGCATAGCTTAACTAGCTTGTGTTATGTAATCTAGAACGCGGATAAACATACTTAGATCCTTTTTTTTTGTAAATAACATAACATAACATAACAACATAAACTCACGCCTATATCCTCGAAGGGGTACGCAGAGGTGTTAGCACCCACATTTCGCCAGTTAATGTTTAGGTCCCAATGTAATAGGTGGCGAGCCTATTGCCTTAACCGGGCACTTATAAACCTGCGATAAATACACATATAACTTCGAAAAGCATCGAAAAGTCATTGGTGTCTGCCTTGGTAGAACCTGGGATCGAACCCGAGACCTCGTCTCAGTAGTCCGTTACCCATACCACTAGGCTACAGTTTTTTGTATCACATACATATTATACATAGAAACACAATGTAAATCGTATACATATGCATGACATAAAATATTTGCACTGAGCGGGAATTGAAGCCGCGCCCTCTGCGTACCAGTCGAACTTTATATCTCTACGGCACACAGGCCGTCGAAATATCTATCAGTGTCGGAGAAGTTAGACCCAAACGGGAAATTGTTGAGGAGAGGACCAGATCGAGAGAGACGGCCCTGGGTCGGCCGGGGTGCGAGGGATATGCCTGTTAACCTCACCTTCGGCAACCAAAAATGACACACAAGCGTCGTGCGTTTTAGTCGGTTCGAGTCCGACATAACCTCTCCCACCGGCTCCGATGGTGGGGGTATCCGCTGCGAGATCTAGAAAAGCGATCTCAGGAATATCGCGCGCTCCCGTACTTGTTCGTATATTTATTTGTACTTAGGTTAGATTATTAATAAATAATCACAATATTGTATCCCGGTGGATACAATATTGTGATAATAGTGCCACTCCATCTCTTCCTTTAGGTGTCGTAGAAGACGTCTCAGGGATAGCGCTGTTCTCCATCCGACTGTTAACATACACCCCGAGACTAAGTACCCGTTTGACGGCAATAGGCAAGCCCACTATTACGTGAAACCTAAAATCATAGTTGGCGAAATACATACATACATATGTATAATCACATCTTTATCCCCGGAGGGTTAGGCAGAGTAAAATTAATACCCACATATCACCAATCGTTAAATTCGGTCCCACGTAATAGGGGGTGAGCCTATTGCCGTATTACGGGCACTATTGTTGACTCAAGCCATGTATCTGAGGCTGTCTGGCCTGTATATATCTGTCTGATGTTAAACAGCCCTATCCCTTAGTCGCCTTGTACGACACCGCATGGGAAGAGATGAGGTGGTCCAAATTCTACTCTGCCGGGTTTATAGAAGCTTATAGATTTTTTTTTGAGTCTATGCTATGGAACAAATTGACATATCCTTGAAGTATTGAACCGATTTTATCGGATAAATTTGAAAACAGTACATAGTGTCGGCTATCGGATATCGACTATCATTGTCCGATGCCGATATCAGATAGGTTAATGTGAAAACGGCTTGATGCTGACTATGAAGGGTAGGCAGAGGTGCTAGCACCTACATTTCACCAATTTATGTTTAGGTCCCGATGTAATAGGTGGCGAGCCTATTGCCATTAACCGGGCACTTATAAACCTGCGATAAATTCACACATAACTTCGAAATGCATCGAAAAGTCGTTGGTGTGTGCCATGATAAAACCTGGGATCGAACCCGAGACCTCGTCTCAGCAGTCCATTACCCATACCACTAGGCTACCGCGGTTATAACTTATTTATGCGAATTTAACCTGCATATCCACAAACAAAATCGCAACAATTGTCCACTACTGTGACATCGCCCTAACATTTTCGCCGCCTTTAATGGATGAGCAAAAATACATAGTGACGTCATTTCATTCGATGAATAAGGCATGTATTCATATTGTGCGACTGTAGGCTTGAGCTATAGCTGGCTCTAGATTAGATTAACTTATTTAATTTACGCAAAGTGTTTTTGTAATTTTTGTAGATCTTTATCAGAATAGAAGCTATTACCCGCGGCTTCGCCTGGGTGGAATTTTAATCCCGATACCGCAACGTATGGAAACCTATCCCAGAGGTAAAAAGTATCAATAAATAAATAAATAAATATTCCACGACATTCTACACAACGCTTTCTAGACCCATGGTAAGCATAGCTTTAACTAGCTTGTGTTATGGAATCTAGAATACGGATAAACATACTTAAATACTTTTTTTTTTTGTAAATACATACATATTATACATAGAAACACCCAGACCAATGCAAATACCCATATTCATGCATACAAATATTTGCACTGAGCGGGGATCGAATCAATCAATCAATTAGCTCATCTTAGTCCACTACTGGAAATAGTCCTCTCCCAATATTGGGAGGCTATGACCTACTGTTTCAACGCTGGACAGACGACTTTTTTATAAACCACTTAGGTGGTGGACAACCATACGGTCGCCGTGGCTAACAGACGCGTGCTAAACCAAGAGAGTCACACTCCCGCTGCCAACCCTGCAGGCATTGAGAGTTTCTGTGCCGTCAGTGTAAAAGACAAAGCAGGACAAGCTTTTAGTCTTTCCACTGATAACACAAAAACTCTCCAGTGAGCTCTGGCTACCCTACTCACCGCCGGGAACACAACACGAGGTTATTATGACCGCGGTATTCTGTCGGGTGGAGGTACTTCCCCAGTCGGTCTGCTCAATTGGACGGAAATACCGCCGTGTCCTACCTCCTATTAGTTGGGACTCTGTAGTCCCCACACCCGAGAAGACGACTCTCACGATCTGGCCCTAAGTCGGCCGGGGTGCGAGGGATATGCCTGTCAACCTCACCTTCGGCAACCAAAGCGACCCACAGGCGGCGTGCGTTTTAGTCGGTTCGAGTCCGACATAACCTCCTTCACCGTCTCCGGTGGGGAGGTATCCGTGGGGATTTTGCGCACTTAAAAAAAACCTCCTATTAGTTGGTGCAGGGTTTTATTTCGAGTTTTCCTTCTCTCGCAGTGATATCGTCTGCGTATTTTTCCGTCAGTCACCTCTTACGACACCCTTCGGATAAGATGGAGTGGTGATACTTGTATTTTTTCTCCGTGACCACACGGTTAAAAAGTAGCATAATGTTAAACAAACATCTCTACAAACTTTCACAATTATAATATTAGTAGGTTAAGCTACATATATAAGTTAACAGCCTTGGCTAAGTGGTAATCGAGTAGGTCAATACAAGGTTAAGTACTACTAGCTAAGTCAGTCATGGGATGGGTGACATTGAAACAATCCCGGAGCTCGAAAGGCACGTAAACAGTCTGTCCCTATTGTTATACAAACATCTATGGCGTCATTATGGATAGTTGGTGTCGAAGGTTAATTCCCTGAAGGGGTAGGCAGAGATAATATTACCTACCCGCTTTTAATACAAGGTGATTTCCGGCAGAATAGAATTAGGGCCACCCCATCTCTTCCCATGCGGTGTTGTACAAGGCGACTAAGGGATAGGGCTGTTTAACATCAGCCAGATATATATAGAGTCCAGACTCAGCCTCAGATACATGTCAGAGCTCACTGGAGAATTTGTGCTGTCAGTGGGAAGACTAAAGGCTTGTTCTGATTTGTCTTCTACTGACAGCACAGAAACTCTGTACTTACAAGGTTGGCAGCGCGACTGTGATTCCTCTGGTGTTACAGACGTCCATAGGCCACGGTAACTACTTTCCATCAGGTGGGCCGTGTGCTTGTCTGCCAACTAAGTGGTATAAAAAAATAAAAATAAAAAAACATGGCTTGAGTCAACAATAGTGTCCGGAATACGGCAATAGGCTCACCCCCTCTTACGTGGAACCGAATACAATTATTGGTGAAACGTGGTTGTTAAATTCACCTCTGCCTAACCCTTCAAGGCAAAAGGCGAGATTATATGTGTGTATGTATGTATGTTAAGCAATACTAGCTAAATCAATCATCCTATGGGTGACATTGGATTTGACATAGGATTGGATTATAGGAGGTAGGACACGGTATTTCCGCCCAATTGAGCAGTCCGACTGGGGAAGTACCTCCACCGTACAGAATACCGCGGTTATAATAACTTCGTGTTGTTTTCCCAGCGGTGAGTAGGGTAGCCAGAGCTCACTGGAGAATTTGTGCCGTCGGTGGTAAGACTTAAAGCTTCTACACTGACGGCACAGAAGCTCAGTGCTTGTAGGGTCGGCAGCGCGAGTAGGACTCCTCTGGTGTTACACACATCCATAGGCCACGGTAACCACTTTCCAACATGTAGGCCGTGTGCTTATCTGCACATATAAAAAAAAAAAGACAATTCATAAAATAAACTATTTTCGAAGACAATCCAAGGTAATAAAAAATAAACCTTGAAGCTAGTAATTTACTTTATTATTGTTTAAAATAAAACCATTTATAACTAAGATGGTCTAGCGATAACTTCTGTAAAATAAAAAAAAATATTATGGCTGGAAAAAGTTAAAAATGTCATGCGATTTGACACATGCTGTATTAAATTCAGTACACCTACTGGATGTTCATGATTGCTGATGATTAGGACTAGCATTTTAGTTTACATTTTGTCATTGTGTCGATTAAGATTTGAATCGGTTCTTACCCTTACAGGAGGAACGCTCTGACCAATTTATTTATTTTATTTATTTATTTATTAAATTGTGGAACATAGGTTTTAGAGAGATCTTAAAATAATAAAAACATAAGTGCACTATGTCCTACCACTAACATGGCGCACACATTAAAATAAGCGAGAACCTTCGCCCGAAACTATCCAAATTATTCTAATATATACATACATCCGTTTTACAGGGCGACAGTGGTAGTCTCTCCCGGACACGCAGACGTTGCAACCTATTCAAAATCTGTGCGCACCATAAATAGAATTACAGAATCACATTCATAAAGAAGGCTTACGCGAAAACGCCTCGAAATAAATTATACTTAACATTAACACATAATAAATTGATCTAGATAAGGTTTTATGGGGACGATAAGGTAATACGATCTTACGCATTTACATATGATTTTCCTGAAAACCAGAAAATATCACATTAAAAGCTGTATGAAAAATTATTATCATCCATGCTAGGAATCAGCTTAAACATAATGCTACTTTGTCTTTTCCAGCTGTATTGGGAACGACTGGCGTTTGACCTTCCAGCCTGAGTTGTGGTTAGAGACCAACTGACAGAGTTCTTCAGGTTGCCCATATATCTTCTTTTTATACCACTTAGGTGGCAGACAAGCACACGGCCCACCTGATGGAAAGTGGTTACCGTGGCCTATGGACGTTTGTAACACTAGAGGAGTCACAGTCGCGCTGCCAACCCTGTAAGTACAGTTTTTCTGTGCCGTCAGTGTAAAAGACAAGGTAGGACAAGCTTTTGGTCTTTCCACTGACCGCACAAAAACTCTCCAGTGTGCTCTGGCTACCCTACTCACCGCTGGGAACACAACACGAAGTTATTTCAACCGCGGTATTCTGTAGGGCGGAGGTACTTCCCCAGTCGGACTACTCAATTGGGCGGAAATACCGCCGTGTCCTACCTCCTCCATCTTGATCTATGGCCGACTTTGTTTTGAACGTGCCCTCCGAAGAAGCTCTCAGATGAAATACCGCTAAGTGATCACCCATCCGAATGGTAAGTAACTTAACCCACTTATCATTTACCGAACAGTGAACGCACCTGACAATGATCAATGCAATTAGACATATACATATACTAGCTGTTGTCCATGGATCCGGTCGCGGGGATATCGGTTATCACGACAAAACATAGCCTATGTCCTTTCTCATGGTTTAATCTACCCTTATACCAAATTTCATCAAAAAGCGTAACATACAGACAGAATTACTTTCGCATGTTTTTTTTTTATATAGAACACGTCAATTAGACTTCGCCTTGCCTGATGGTAAGCTGAAGGCAAAGTCCCAGAAAAGAGGGTCATCATTACTTACACATACCGTGTGACAATGGTGACACTCAGCTTGACGGCCTCATCATATGCTTTTTCACGGCCCGCTTAAAGGACCCGGGACTGTAGGAAGAAGGAAACACGTGAGCCGGTAATGAATTCCAGGCCTTCATGGTGCGACAGAGGATTATATTTCTGTGTCGATTGACCTTGTTCTATTTGTATTCTTTATTGAAATTTATGTGAAAACTAAATTAATAAATTAATGTATAATCTTATAACTTAATAAAATTAATAACCTACTTATAGTTTATTTTATAAGACATAACATAACATAACATAAACTCACGCCTATATCCCCGAAGGGGTAGGCAGAGGTGCTAGCACCCACATTTCGCCAGTTTATGTTTAGGTCCCAATGTAATAGGTGGCGAGCCTATTGCCATTAACCGGGCACTTATAAACCTGCGATAAATACACACATAACTTCGAAAAGCATCGAAAAGTCATTGGTGTGTGCCATGGTGAAACCTGGGATCGAACCCGAGACCTCGTCTCAGCAGTCCATTACCCAAACCACTAGGCTACCGCGGTTATTTTATAAGTTCCTTTAATATAGATAATAATATATTATAGTGTAATAATATCTTACTGTTTAGATGCCGGTACCTAGGTTAGAAATATTTAGACGTAGTTGTGATTATATAAGTCCACTAATTTACAAATCATTGCCAGCGTCGATTATAGACGTACCTCATAAAAAAATTGTGTTGCGTTACATAAATAGTTGGTGGATGAGACTTTTTATACTGTGGGAGACTTTTTAAATAAATATGCATGTTATTCGCACCACTGCAGAAATGCGTTATAGCTGCTGTGATATTATTGTGACTGCAATATTTTTTGTTGCTAAGTAGATATTGTTTTGTTAACCTAATAATCTGTATTTGCATGTCAACTTTATGACGAAATGTGCTTGATTACTATATTTTTTATTTCCATCTTTTGTTGTACCACTTTACAAGCAAATAAATAAATGAATTGAATTGAATTGAATGATTTAATAATATCATACATGCGGTGTATACCTGTAAGTAATTGTAACATTATTATTTACATTTTTGTAACATTATTATTTGCATTTTTGTAACATTATTATTTGTTTTTTTGATTGTATTTGGTATATGTTGTTATGGTAATAATTGTTAGCAGACTTAAATAAATAAATTTAACTAATAAATTGTATGGAAATCAGTCATACTACCTTTTGAAATTTACACCAATAGGTATGTATGGTGTGTTGAAAACTGACGAGTAAGCACAGATATTTAATCGGCAAATGTGCTGATATGTGTTTATGTGACGTGTAATATTCTTATGAATAAATGAATTATGAGTTATATAATGAGCAATCTTGCCAAAGTTACATTAAAGACAAATAAACGAGAGCGTTTCGGAGACTCTTTTCTTTGCTGCACCACCAAGACCTGGAATTAATTACCAGCACACGTGTTTCCTTCTTCCTACAATCCCGGGTCTTTTAACCGGGGCGTGACAAAAAAATTTGATGAGGTCACCAAACTGAGTGCCACCATTGTAACATTACTTAGTGTCTGTAATGGTGACCTTAACTTACCATCAGGCGAGGTGAAGTTGGCGTGTCCTATATGAAAAAAAAGTTTTAGCGCGCATTCTCGACCAGAGCATATATGCTGAAGTCTATCATCAGTACTATAACTTACAAAGATATTAAAATTTCTCCTTCACCAGATCTTATTTTCGAAATTGCGTACTTGCGGTTTGTTTACTGGTAGAAGTATTCAGACTTGGGAGCTACAAAATTAGACCGCAGATTCCGCAGATATTTGCATCCCACACCACAATCGGTCTGCGGTATACGCAATCAGATGCTTGGGTCTAATGTAGCACTGTGTTTGCTATTGGGCGTTTGTTGTTTTTTTTTTTTTAAATTTACTTCACAAAAAAGTATTCATTTCAAAGAGGTGTCACATGTCTGTGTATTGACACATTTTTTCTACTATTAAAGGTGTACTGTACTGGCCGTAAAGAATTTAAATAAAAACGAAATATCTTGTCAATTGCAATTTTTTGGCATAGCTCATATTTTTCAAATAGCAATAAGGCAAATGCTTCGAAAGTCTGCGTGAACGTCTGGGTTCGCCATTATTGCAAAAAAAAGGCAATGGTAGGGCTCTTAGCCTTAGGAGGGACTTTGCCTCGCTATGTGTGTTCTACCGCCTATACAATGGTTTGTGCTCAGATGAATTGTTTGACATGATGCCCACTGCAACATTCTATCATCGCACCTCTCGTCATAGGCAGGGAATTCATCCTCACACATTGCGAACTGAGACGGTGCGCACTGTGCGGTATGAAAGAAACTTCATCCCACGCACACTCAAGCTGTGGAATGACCTCCCTGCTGCGGTTTTCCCAAGCACCTACAATATAGGGTTCTTCAAGAGGGGCATCAGAAGGCTTCTTCGGGGTCGGCAGCGCGAGTGTAACACCCCTGGTGTTGCATACGTCCATAGGCCACGGTAACCACTTCCAATCAGGTGGGCCGTGTGCTTGTCTGCCACTTAAGTGGTATAAAAAAAAGGCAAATGCTTCGTCGAATACACTGTCCGCACATAGTATTTGTGTGTCAAATACGCAGATACGAATAGCCAGTTAGTTATATGTTCATTAGCCTGAAAAGATATGCCAGGATCGTGGCAAGTGGAAATCTGTAGTCTCTGCCTACCCCACTGGGAATAAGGCGTGATTGTAAGTATGTAGCCTGAAAAAAAATCAGACCAAAATAATTCGTGTAGTTTCGAATACAGATTCGTAGTAGAATTTACCGAACCAGTGAAAGAGTCATTTTCAAATGGTTTATTTACTTTATTTAATATTTTATACTATATAATAATTTTATTATTACATTATACAATTATAATATTGTCTACATTTTTGTAAAGTCAAAGTGACAGTCTAATCTATTAACCCGCCCCTCATCGTACCTGGTGCAAAGGTGCCCATGACGCTGGCGGCATTGCCCCGTTGAACAGCTATGGTCAACCGTTGCCCCAGGTACGAGCCGGAGCGGGAGTCACCGGTTTTGTCCCTCAACCAGCGCCCTAATTCGCTCACCAGATTCTTGGCGTCGGTACCCCAACTACCCATTGTCTCGACCGCATATTTTATACTATTTAATTCTATTATTATATATACAATATAAAAAAGTGAAATTAAACTAAAACTACATGTAGGAAAAAGTTACAATGCGTCATGGAATTCCTCCGCATCGCATGCCTCTTGTGGTAGCGTTTCCAGAAGTCTGGTGACATTGCCACGTTGTATGGGAATGCTTATTCTCTAATCTAAGAAAAGGCCAGCCTTCTGGTCACGAGAAGCATCGACCATAATGAAGAGATTGTGGGCGCTCGGACCCCATGACCGAAAGAATAATTCAGGAATACTGGTAATAATTATATGTAGGACACGACGGTATTCCCGTCCGAATTGAGCAGTCCGACTGGGGAAGTACCTCCACCCTACAGAATACCACGGCAATAATAACCTGGTGTTGTTTCCGGTGGTGATTAGGGTAGCCAAAGCTCACTGGAGAGATTTTGTGCTGTCAGTGGGAAGACCAAAGGCTTTTCCTGATTTTGTGTTCTGCACTGTGGGCACATAAAATCTCTATTCTTACAGGGTCAGCAGCACGGATGTGACTTCACTGGTGTTACACACGTTCATATGTCACGGTAACCATTTTCTATCAGGTGGGCCGTGTGCTTGTCTGCCACCTAAGTTGTATAAAAAAATATATAAGTAATTAATTATTACGTGAATGCCAGAATTAAAGTTCAAGGTTATGAGACTCGTTTCACAATTGTATTGTCAGTAAACATTAAATTCTCGCACAGAGAATACATTACAAGCTACGAGGGAGAACTTTTGATAAATCCTCTACAATTCATACTTCCCACTGTGAAACTATTTGCTTGATAAATTATTTGCCCTCCGGGAAGGGATGTTACGTCAACCCTTGTTAGAATACGAATGTTAAGAGGGTCACATACTATCGTACAGGTTTTATAATATTTTTTGTTGTACAGGACACGCCTGATAGTAAGCTGAAGGGTTCCTCACACCCGAGGAAGGTCAGATCGACAGAGATGACCGTGGGTCGGCCGGGCTGCGAGGCATATGTCTGTCAACCTCACCTTTGGGAACCAGAACCGACCCACAGGCACCGTGTGTTTTAATCGGTTCGAGTTCGAGGGGATATTTCGCACGTCTTTTTTTAAATAACTTTGGTGGCAGACAAGCACACGGCCCACCTGATGGAAAGTGGTTACCGTGGCCTATGAACGTGTGTAACACCAGTGGAGTCACATGCGTGCTGCCGACCCTGTAAGAACAGAGATTTTAAATGCCTTCCGTGCAGAACACAAAATCAGGACAAGCCTTTGGTCTTCCCACTGATAGCACAAAAACTCTCCAGTGAGCTCTGGCTACCCTGGTATTCTGTAGGTAGGAGGTACATCACCAGTCGGACTGCTCAATTCGGACGGAAATACCGTAGCATCCTCCCTCCTAAAAAAAAAACAAGCAATAAGCAAAAAATTAAGCTGAAGGTAAGGTTTTAGAAAAAAGGGTCACCATTGCACACAGCAATAATGTTACAATGGTAGCTCTCAGCTTACGGCCTCATCACAACATTTGTCACCCGTTTTGCTTTGGGTTCAGGGCTAACAAAACTCGGGAATCAAATCTTATCCGTAATTCAGATGGTTGGTTTACTGGGGCCTCGAAGATCTTAATGGAGCTTTTTTGACTGTATATCCCATGGATTCTTGAAACGGCGTCTGAAAAAGCATCCGTCCAAGCTTCAAGATAAAAATGATGCAGAATAAACGAGTAAGAACCAAGCGGTTCGAAGACTCTTTCCTTTCCCATACCTGCTACGGTTTTCCCAAGCACCTACAATATGGGGTTCTTCAAAAGGGGCATCAGAAGGTTTCTTAATGGTCAGCAGCGCGAGTGTGACACCCCTGGTGTTGCTTACGTCCATAGGCCACGGTAACCACTTCCCATCAGGTATGGTTGTCTACCACCTAAGTGGTATAAAAATAAACCATCAAGACCTGGAATTTATTACCAGCTCACGTGTTTCCTCCTTCCTACAGTCCCGGATCCTTTAAGCGGGGCGTGAAAAAGCATCTGATGAGGGCGCCAAGCTGAGTGCCACCATTTTAACATTACTTAGTGTCTGTAATTGTGACCTTCTTTCCCGAAACTTTGCCTTTAGTTTACCATCAGGCGATGTGAAGTCGAATTGGCGTATCCTAGATAAAAAAGCCACCATTTCTGCAATGGTAGCGTCAGTGCCGTTTATCATCAGGCAGGGTGCAGTGAAATGGACGGATCAAACGTTAAAAATAACTTATTTGTTTCCTACGAGAGTGTAGCCCTGGTTTTATATGTTTCGACATTAAAATAGATGGTTTATGTATTGTAAGATGTCAGAGAACAATGGCAACGTCAAATAGCTACAAATTGTTTGGCGTTCATTAGAATAGAAGGGTTTAATTAATAACTAGGCAATATACGAAATTTCACTTATTCATGATTTATGTTTTGGGATAATTTTCGTACAGATTTATGCCTGATAGAAATGTATTAGGTGACCATACCCCGAAAAGAACCAGACCGAGAGAGATGGCTCCGGGTTGGCCTTGGTGCAAGGGATTTGCTTGTCAACCTCACCTTCGGCAACCAACAATGACTCACAGACGCCGTGCGTTTAGTCGGTTCGAGTCCGACATAATTTCTCCCACCGGCTCCGGCGTATACATGGGGATTTTTCGCACGTAAAAAAGGGAGCCATACACTCAAGCAGCAGTTGTAGCAAATTGCCAAAAAGAAAATAATTTGAATAAGAGAAATCAAGAAGTGATATGTTGCGTATATAGGACAGCGGTCGGCAACCTGCGGCCCGCGACCCTCCTCTGTGCGGCCCGCGAGCCCGCAAATCCGCGACTGTTTTTTATATTTATTTTATTTTACAATTTTAGGGCAACTTACAGCTAAAAAAGGTTCAATATTATATAATTAATAGGATGAAGGCCAATTATCAGTTTCCACATTTAGGTAGGTATTATTACATCTTTACATACTAATGCAAAGATAGGCTTTATAGTACTTAAAATGCAGACAAGTATATTTTTACGAGGAGGTAGGACACGAGGACTGGGGAAGTACCTCCGCCCTACAGAATACCGCTGCCATAACAACCTCGTGTTGTGTTCCCGGTGATGAGTAGGGTAGCCAGAGCTCACTGGAGGGTTTTTGTACTGTCAGTGGAAAGACCAAAAGTTTGTCCTGCTTTGTCTTTTACACTCACGGCACAGAAACTCTCAATGCTTGCAGGGTTGACAGCGCGAGTGTGACTCTCTTGGTTTTGCACGCTTCCATAGCCCACGGTGATCACTTTCCATCAGGTGGGCAATGTGCTTGTCTGCCACCTAAGTGGTATAAAAAAAGGCTTGCCCTGCTCTGTCTTCTACACTGACGGCACAGGAACTCTGTGCTTACAGGGTCGGACTCCACTAATTTACAACTCATTGCCAGCCCCGATTATAGACCAACCTCTTAAAAAAATGATGTTGCATTACATAAATGGTTAGTGGACGAGACTTTTTATACTGTGGGAGACTTTTTAATGAAATATGCATGTCATTCGTCTGCAGAAATGCGTTATAGCTGCTGCGCTATTATTGCGACTGCAATATTTTACACAGCTCATAGGAAGCCATAACTGTGACATATAGACGTGTGCGACGCCAAAGGCATCATACTCGTTTTCAAGAACCTCCTATTATAGGCATGTGAAAAAATCGCAGCAGGGTAGTAGAGAGTAAAATTTGGACCACCCCCTCTTCCCATGCGGTGTCGTATAAGGCAACTAACAAATAGCTGTTTAACATCGGACAGATATATACAGCCCAGACTCAGCCTCAGATGCATGGCTCGAGTCAACAATAGTGCCCGGAAAACGACAATAGGTTCACCTCCTATTACGTGTAACCGAATGCAATGATTGGTGAAATGTGGGTGTTAATTCACCTCTGTCTAACTCTCCGGGGATAAAGGCATGATTATATATAAATACGAACAGAGATCACTACACAGCTTGAGCGTATGCGGTATGAAGCCTCTTTCATACCTCGCTAAGTACATCGTTTCCAGTTTCAACGTGGGAGGATAATTCCTTTGCATGTCGCGAGCTGTATAAAAATAGAATGTAATCCTGGGCATCATGTCGAAGATTTTTTCTGAACACACACCATTGTACAGGTGATCTCGGTATGAGTATTTTGATGATGTAAATGCGCGTTCAACATAAGTCTCTTGCTTGCTCGCACAACATAAATTGTAAACTAAAGCAAACTTAAAAAAAAGATAATCTAGTTTTAATATAGTTCTCTGAGTTTCTTTCTGATATCTTCTCAGTGGAACTAACTTACTGAAACAGCGAAAAAAATCATTTTCCAATGGTTTATTTAGATATACCTTATTTAATATATTTGTATTATTTCTTGACATAATTGTAAAATTTTGACGTTCATGTGCTGTTTACGTACCTAGACTGAATAAATGAAATTGATTCTTTGGTAGAACACACTGCGGGGAAAAGTGTGTCCTGAATTTGAGCAGATAATGCACCCAACTGCAACAAAACAACTACTTCTTCTACTTCGGAGGGAGGGGGGAGGGAGTTTAAAATAAAAACCTGACTACTGAAAAATCACGCTATAAAAAGTATTAAACAAGAAAATATCAAGGAACCCGTGGTCGTATGCCATTATTCTCTAGAATATATTGTTTTGTTAGACTGTTGTTTTGTTAAATTGTTTTTTTAGACAGCTATGTTAACTGACACAATAATCAAATTAAACTATTTAACCATGCTTGTAGCAACCCAATTGCTATTTGACAAGAGATTTAACAGACGATTAGTTAATTTTAGCGTTGATCAGCCTTTCGGAAACTGGGTGTAAGTGGCATACGACCACGGCTATCCTTGATATTTTCTAGTTGGATACTTTTATAGCGTGATTTTTCAGTAGTCGGGTTTTAGTTTTAAATATCATTTTGTGGTAAACAATAGGTATAATTTTAATATATTCATATTTATCTCAAATTTAATTTTTAACTCAGTACTTCATGACCGCTAGAGGGCGCCACATTAGATTCAGTGATACACTATATATCCTATAACCAGTGGACGACTATTACGCTTCTAACGATACCTCATTTGTCCAGTTCTAATAAGTGGTTGAGGACCTATGAGGGAACAGATGTACCTACAAATATACATAGCCTGTCAAAATCATAACCTTTTGCTTCGCCGTAGTTGGGTATAAATTTATATTCTCCATGACGCACTTGATGATATAAATACGAGAGCGTGACGTCAAAGTTTACAAAATACTGAAATAGAAGTTTCGAATTGCTGCCCAGGTCAATTACAGGCTCTATTTGCAGAGGTTCTTGCGTCAGAGATATTTCTGATAACAAATAGGGTAATTTGAATGAAATTTTAAAGCATTTAGTATGCTAACCATTAAAATCGATTAAAATTTAGAAAAAAATTCTAACCCGCGATCTTTATTTCAATTATTTATTTATTTATTTAAACTGATTAAACTTTTTTTACGCAGCAGCGTAGTTCCTGCCGAGTAGAATTAGGACCAACCCCATCTTTTCCCATGTGGTGTCGTACAAGGCGACTAAGTGATGGAGCTGTTTAACATCAGACAGATATATACAGCCCAGACTCAGCCTCAGATGCATGACTCGAGTCAACAATAGTGTCCTGAATACGGCAATAGGCTCACCCCCTATTACAAGGGACCGAATAAAATTGTCGGCGAAATGTGGTGTTAATTCACCTCTGCCTAACCACCATCACTGCTTAAAATCCATTTAAGTAATTTTAGACTTTAAAGCAATGTGATTAAAGTTCAAAATTAAAAGGTTGTTTGCAGAGTCAATGAAAAAGTGTAATGAAACTCATCATTTAATTTTGAACTTTTACCGTATAGAAATAAAGTCTTTAATGGACTGCTGAGACGATATCTCGGGTTTGATCCGAAGTTACACCATGACACACACCAATGACTTTTCGAAGTTATGTGTGCATTTATCGCAGGTTTATAAGCGCCCGGTTAATGACAATAGGCTCGCCACCTATTACATTGGGACCTAAACATAAACAGGCGAAATTGGGTGCTCGCACCTCTGCCTACCCCTTCGGGGATATAGACGTGAGTTTATGTTATGTTATGTTAAATAAAGTCTAAAATTTAATATCATTTTTTGCAGTGGTCTGTACTATGACAGTGGTTTTGCTGTAGTTGAATTGAGGGCCAAGACTCGTGTCCTGTGCTGTATGTTTACTGTCGGATAGAGAACAGACCAATCCCTTAGTCGCTTTCTACGAAACTTACGAGAAGAGATGGAGTGGCCCTGTTTCTACTCTACCGAGAATCTAACAGGGAAACTGCTCATTCATCACCTAAGTAATGTAATTATACAAGTCATAGACCATGGGAACCACTTCCCAGCAGATGGGCCGTATGCTTGTCTGCCACCTAACTGGTATAAAAAACTATAATCTATATATTTATGAGCGTTACCATCTTATTATGTTACCTTCTCACTCTTCGGAGCACGCTACTGTCACTGCAGGACCCCAGCCCGCACCACCTGGAGGTTCAGAGACTCTTTCCTATGTTGCACCATCAAGACCTGGAATTCATTACCAGCTCATGTGTTTCCTTCTTCATACAGTCCCGGGCCCTTTAAGCGGGGCCTGAAAAAGCATATGACAAGGCCGCCAAGCTGAGTGGGAGAGAGACAATGGTGGCCATTGGAATACTATTTAGTATAAGTAATGGTGACCCTGTTTCCTGAATCTTTGCCTTTAACTTACCATCAGGGTAGGTGAAGTCAAATATGCGTATCCTGGGTAATTAAAAAAACTATGAACTTAAGATATTTGAATAAATTAAAACAAAAGACAAACATTAAATAAAGTTATACATTTATTAAATAATCACTTCTTAACCAATTAACAATAAAAGGACATATTTAAATTAACAAAGCTAATAGTGCCTTCACAACCATCACGACTAGCTGCAGGAGGCCTGGCAGGAGTTTCCCTCCGATGCCAAGCAGGACTTCTTCTGATATCTCGGTGATGGCTGTAATGAGGGTTGTCAGAAGACCTTCCATGTTCACCATGCTGGAAGATGGAGTATTAGGGTTTGCTCCTACAGCATATTCTGGCAATGATCTGAAAGCAAGACGATGATCAATCAATCAATCAATTTACTAGTGTAATCTCGACGACCGCCGAGCTAGTTGTTATTGGGCAGACCATATCGGTCTACCCTCTTCCGCATTCGTTTGTTTGGGCAGACCAGTATGGTCTGCCGAATAACAACTAGCTCAGCGGTCGTCAGTACACCGTGATCATGGCGCTTGTAACAGCATTATTAATGTTTAGCAACAAAATATCGATTGCTCAACATTAATAATAAACATTGTAAATATCCAATATAATATAATATATATTTAGAGGAAGTTTGAGAGTAGCACCAATCATAGAAAAGCTACGAGGAAATCGTTTGTCCTGGTTCGGGCATGTAATGCGTAGGGATGAAAATAATGTCGTAAGGAAGGTACTAACTATGGAAGTGGATGGCTACAAGGGGAGAGGGAGGCCCAAAATGCGGTGGATGGACTGTGTGAAAGATGACATGGTTAAGAAGGGAGTGAATGTTGAAATGACTGCAACTAGAGATGAATGGAAAAAGAACACATGTTGCGCCGACCCCAAATAATCTTGGGATAAGGGCAGGAGGATGATGATTGTAAATATCCCATGTTAAACAGGACTTGTGTTAAACCGGGAGAGTTACAATCGCGCTGCCAACCTTGTAAGAACAGAGAGTTTCTGTGCCGTCAGTGCAGAACACAAAGCAGAACAAGCCTTTAGTCTACCCACTGACAGCACAAAAACAGTTCAGTGAGCTCTGGCTACCGTACTCACCGCCGGGAACACAACACGAGGTTATTATGGACGCGGTATTCTGTAAAGCGGAGTTGATTCCCCAGTCAGACTGCACAATTGATATGGGCTAGCTTTTGGGAGCGACTATTTTCCGATCGCTCAAGAACTCAAATCAAGCTCACGTTGTCACTCCGTCATACAAAATGGCAATGATGGAGTGACATAGTCATGTTATGGCTAAGCTCTGTAAATAAAGATTTAAAAAAAGCTCACGTTTAAACAGGTAAACTCGGTGATTAACGGATGAGGTACTGGGACAGGGCCGAACCTCCCAGTTAGACAATACTTGCTCCCGTAAAAGCCAAGATAAACGGCCCCAGGCTCCAGAGTACAATCTATGGTTGTACCCATATATGGCGCTCAGATCCTCATAAGTATAATCCTCACAAAAGCTGTTCTTACCTCAAGAAATTTACAATCGCGAGTGCTTGAGAGTACAGCTTCAATAGTGATGTCTCCAAAGCTCCAAGATCGACAGGAATCAGGCAAGAGATGTTTGAGGGTAGAGTATCAAAGATGGAGAGTAGAGATAAGAGGAGATTGTAGACGTTGTTCAATAGGGGGAGGAGTATATTGACTAATGGGTATACCGCTGGTAACTGGACACTTGCGCTCGCTGTTACTGGGGTCTGGAATATAAGATTGCAATTTTCAAAAATAAAACAACATAACATAAACTCACGCCTATATCCCCGAAGGGGTAGGCAGAGGTGCCAGCACCCACATTTCGCCAGTTTATGTTTAGGTCCCAATGTAATAGGTGGCGAGCCTATTGCCATTAACCGGGCACTTATATACCAGCGATAAATACACACAAAAATAAAAACTTATGTATTTTACAAGTAACACTTATGAATGTCAGAACTAACACGTATGAATGTTACTTGTGACATTATATATACGTATATTCTAATATATAAAATTCTTGTGTCACAGTGTTAGTTACTAAAGTCCTCCGAAACGGTTTGACCGACTTTTATGAAATTTTATATGCATATTCAATAAGTCTGAGAATCGGCTACTATCTATTTTTCATACCCCTAAGTTTTTATTTTATTTTTTAGTGACAAGGGTTGTCCACCCCTAACATTATTTTTTAAATTCTTATAAATATTTTTACCAAAGGGCTGGCCTCTTTTTCGCTCAACGGATTGGCATTGCCATCCAACGGGGCATACATCTCGACGCTCGAAGACTAGTCAAGTCGTGACCACGGGTGCTGCAACGCATCCGAAACGTCGGCAGAAATAGTAAGTTCCAAGATATAATTCGCGAGAAGTCCCGATACCTAGTATAATTATGAATTCACACCGCGAAAGTTTAAAAATAACATTATTTTAATCATAAGACCACACTTGTTGTACCTGCATTCTGTGAATAAATAAATGAATATGAATATGGGGTGGAATTTTTCGATGCTTAATTTGATCCTTTTGTATCCTATTTTATATTCTTGTATATATTAGTTTATATTAATATTTTTTATTACAAATACAAACCTGAATTTTCAACCCTCTACGATCAACCCTATTTTTCCATCACGATTTTTATTATTTATAATTTTTAATAAATTATGATTTTTCTCAAATTGTTTTGTTTTTCGGGTAACAGTCCGTTTATCGACAAAGATTTTAGGCTATATATCATCACGCTACTACTTAAGGGAGCGGAGCAGTGACCATAAATGTTAATAAATCCAGCAGATTCCCTTTCATTATTTGCAAAATTGAAGAAATACGGACTCAAATAGGTGATATGAGGTTTTAAAATATGCCACGAGCGAAGCTGGGGCGGGTCAGCTAGTATGAAATAAATTTGACATGGTTTTCACTATCATTTAGATATTATTTTTCTGAAAGGGCTGTTTATTCTATCTGGTATAATTTCTAGAACCATCCTAAATAAACTTTGAATATGGAATAATAAAATAGGGTCTTTTAATATTATATAAGTGTTTACTCAGTTCAAAATTATTTAACCGGGAGAAGGCAGTGTGTAAGCGTAGCAAGTCATAAAAGTGAGCTACGGCCTACTCATTATGGCGTGCCACAGGGAAGCATTCTGGGACCAACTTTATTCATAATGTATACAGTCAATGATGTACACGATAGTATAATACTTAACATTGTTACATACTATTTGGCAATAAATGATTTTTTTATTTCTTTTCATTTATAAGGTCATCCGTCACTTCGTGCAAACCGTGTGTACTTTTTGCACGATTTTCGTACAAATTTATTTGTACAAAACAATCACCCGCATGTGTACATATTATTGATATGTCCGTGCCTAACCCCTCGTTCTTCGTTTTTTCACTAACCCCTCCTTTACACCTAAATATAAAACATGTATTTGACAATATGCAAAATGTCACAGGTTGCAGTGTGAACGCAAAATGTGTTTTATACTTGTTTACAACATGTTGGCTATTCATACTATGTGAACGAAATCGTATTTATTTATTTACTTCTGCAATAAAGAAGTACAGAGCAAGCACACACAGTACAGAGACCATAAATAAAAACATTCCAAAGAAAATGTACAAAGGCGAGCTTAACTCTAAATGAGTTCTCTCCCAGCAATCCTTCGAGTACCAGAGAAGCATATAGAATATAAGCATAAAGAAATAAAGGGGGATGTGAAGTGTACATTACAAAAAAAAAGATAAAGAAAGAAAGAAAAAAAAAATTAAAATAAAAAGATAATAAGTGTATCTACCTAAAACAGGTAGGTACATATATGTATACACACATACATAATATACATAGGTTTTACATTCATACATACATCACACAATACATAATATACCTACATACATAGTATCTGAGATACTTGTATAAAACAAGTATTGTGTTTTGATTAGTCTTCTACAAGTCTTCAACAGAAACAAGCTTGTTAATAATACAAAACTTGTTGAAGACTTGTAGAAGACTAATCACAACACAATACTTGATTTATACATGTATCTCAGATACTTTTTCATTCATATAGGATGTATAGCCAACAAGTCGTTAACAAGTATAAAATACATTTGCGTTCACACTGAAGCCTGTGACATATTGCAACTTGTCAAATACATGTTTTATACTTGGGTGTAAACGAGGGATTAAATTACTTATGTAGACCGTTATAAGCGCTTCCATGCAATGCGCGGTTAACAAGAGTGAGTGAGATTCCGTTGTAATTGTCTTGTACTGTATTCTACGGTACGTTACTAAAATTCCCGGCAGAGTAGAATTTCGACCACCCCATCTCTTCCCATTCGGTGTCGTACAAGGCGACTAAGGGATAGGGCTGTTTGACATCAAACAGATATATACAGCCCAGACTCGGCCTGAGACGTATAGTTTGAGTCAACAATAGTGCCTGGAAAATGGCAATAGGCTCACCCCCTATTACGTGGAACCCAATTTTACGATTGTTTAAATGTGGGTGTTAATTCACCTCTGCCTAAACCTCCGGGGATAAAAGCGTGATTATATATATATATATGTATGTGTGCATGTATTCAGATAGGTTAAGCGGACACAACTCCAAGGTGAAAACTTTGGATGAGAATGGGATTACGTATGTTTGCACGTAATAAAAGGATGTATATACTATAGATTTCGCAGCTGTTACGTTTGTTGTTTGGAAGCGTGTTTATTATCATTAATGAGTAAACACACTTGCAATACTTCCAATGCCATTTTTGTTTGTTGTACATACATTACTTCTTAAACTTCGATACGAGTAAACGGCGTAATTGAAAAGCCGCAATGAATTAAACAAACGCGGACACTTACAGTGGGGCTGGTCCATAGCTTAAAAGTCGCGCAGCGGGCTATGGAGCGAGCTATGCTTGGAGTTTCTCTGAAGGATAAAATTCGGAACGAGGTTATCCGACAGAGAACTAAAGTTACCGACATAGGTCACAGAATGAGCAACTTGAACCAACAGTGGGCTGGCCACGTTTGTCGAAGGACCGAAGGCCTTTAGAGCAAACGAGTCCTAGAGTGGAGACCGCGAGAAGGTAAACGAAATGTAGGACGCCCCCTAGCCAGATGGACGGCTGACCTGAAAAAGGTGGCTGGGACAGACTGGATGCGGAAGGCGGAGGAACGGAGAAAATGGCGCACATTGGGAGAGGCCTATGTCCAGCAGTGAACTGCGCTGGGCTAATTGATTGATTGATTGCATGAATTAAAACCGTAAATAAAATTATCATATTCCAGTGTATTTCAGATATCGCATGCAGTCGCCTTTGGAATCATGTCTTTAGATGTAGTTAGTGGCTAACTTTTGACAGAAATGTTCTGGTCACCATCTTCTCCTACTAAATGCTAACGATAAATACATTACTGATTACCCCTGCAAGTATAAAGACTCGTGATAATGTAAGTACTTACCGTAATAAAAAGAACACTAGCAAAAAATAGTACAACCAAACCGATTCTCGCCATTTTGACAAAATAATTTAAATTTATTAATTAAAAAAAATGTATAACCACTATTAAATATATATTTACAATATTATTGATGCGATAAATAACAGTTTTATATACATATAACTTACATAATACGCATTTCTAACATTCACTAGTTTGATAGTACTATCTTGGATTGTAATTTACACATTTTTAATTACTTAATTTTTGTTATCATATATCTATATTTACATGTATTTTTCGCAATTCACAATTTCTGGAATTACAATTCTTTTGCGGATTTAGTAAGGTGTGTTTTAACACACAGATAATTGACTACAGTTTGACCTGCGCAAACCTACGTTAGGGTCAGAGGTCAGAAAGAATTAAAAACGGAATAATTATTATTCTGTTAGCTCGTGGTTAGAGTTTCTTTTTATATATATAGAACACGTCAATTAGACTTCGCCTTGCCTGACGGTAAGCTGAAGGCAAAGTATCAGAAAAGAGGGTCACCATTACATACACATACCTACCATGTGACAATGGTGACACTCAGCTTGACGGCCTCATCATATGCTTTTTCACGCTCTGCTTAAAGGACCCGGGACTGTAGGTAGAAGGAATCACGTGAGCTGGTAATGAATTCCAGCTCTTGGTGGTGCGACAAAGGAAAGAGTCTCCGAACCGCTTGGTTCTTGATCGGTTGTATCGTGCGTTGTAAACGGAAACAATCATTTCTATTACCACAACCGATATGATTCTTTGCTGGGATCGTTTAATGAACAATTTTGATTTCTACCTATCCCAATTAGGTTACGTAGGAAATAGGACACGACGGTTTTTCAGTCCAATTGAGCAGTCTGGGAGGTCAACTGGGGAAGTACCTCCGCTTTTCAGAATACTTCGTGTTGTGTTTCCAGCGGTAAGCAGGATAGCCAGATCTCACTGAAGAGTTTGTGCTGTCAGTGGGAAGACTAAAGGCTTATCCTGCTTTGTCTTCCACACTGGCGGCACAGAAACTCTGTGCTTACAGGGAAACAGCGCGAGTGTGACTCCTCTGGTGTTGCACACGTCCATAGGCCACGGTAACTACTTTCCATCAGGTGGGCCGTGCGCTTATCTGCCACCTAATTGGTATAATGTTTTTTTTAAGTAAGTACCTGTTTTTGGCAGTGTTTTGAGGATAGTACAGGGTGTTACCGCGATGTAGGAGCTAAATCGAGCAATCATTGTATATATCAAACCAACCAAGAGATCAAACTATATACCGATAACTATATGTATGAAAATTTATATTTGTATTGATCACGCATTACATATATACATATAATCACACCTTTATCCCTGGAGGGTTACACAGAGGTGAATTAACACCCACATTTTACCAATAATTGAATTCGGTTCCACCTAATAGGGGGTGAGCCTATTGCCGTCTGCCGGGCAATATTGTATATGTGTATAATATGTATGTATTTACAAAAAAAAAGTATTTATGTATATTTATTCCCATTCTAGATCCCATAACACAAGCTAGTTAAGCCATGCTTACCATGGGTCTAGATAGCGTTGTGTAGAATGTTGTGGAATATTTATTTATTTATTGTTTACTGGAGCCTTGCATCTGAGGCTGAGTCTGAGCTGTATTTATCTGTCTGATGTTAAACAGCCCTATCCCTTAGTCGCCTTGTACGACACCGCATGGGAAGAGATGGGGTGACCCTAATTCTACTCTACCGGGAACCATGCCCCTATTATGTACATAAACACGTATTTATGTATCAAAAATAATCATTAATCTAGGTATGTATGTACATACATACATACATAAAATCACGTCTGTCTGCCTATCCCATTGGGGTAGGCAGAGATCACGGATCTCCATTTGCTACGATCCTGACATACTACTCTCGCTTCATTCACTCTCATTACATTCTTCATGCATGCTCGTCGGTTTAGAGTACTCCTGACCTGCCCCTTTTCTAAAACTTCCCCGATTTGGTCCAGGTATGTGCGCCTAGATCTTCCCCTTCCGACGGTGCCATCCACACTCGCCTCATACACCTGTTTCGTTAGTCTTCTTTCATTCATTTTCTCATGTATGTCCGTATTCTAAAACCCATTACACAAGTTAGTTAAACTATGCTTAATTCAGGTCTAGATCACCATCACCATCCAAAGGTTGCCTGGCAGAAATCGCTTAAAACGATAAGTGCTAAGTACATTTGACTAGCACCCACTCCTAATACAAGCAGTTTAACTTAGCTGGAGGGATTAGGGGGAATATTATCTAGTAATTTCGGTTCTAACATAACATAACATAAACTCACTCCTATATCCCCGAAGGGGTAGGCAGAGGTGCTAGCACCCACATTTCACCAGTTTATATTTAGGTCCCAATATAATAGGTGGCGAGCCTATTGCCATTAACCGGGCACTTATAAACCTGTGATACATAACTTCGAAAATCATCGAAAAGTCATTGGTGTGTGCCATGGTAAAACCTGGGATCGAACCCGAGACCTCGTCTCAGCAGTCAAACCCATACCACTAGGCTACCGTGTTTACTCGTACGCGTGTGTAAATTATCTCTGGAGAGTTTTTGTACTGTCAATGGGAAGACCAAAAGCTTGTACTGCTTTGTTTTTTACACTGACGGCACAGAAACTCTCTGTGCTTACAGGGTTGGCAGTGCGAGAGTGACTCCCTTAGTTTTGCACACGTCCTTAGGCCACGGTAGGTAGCTATTTTCCATCAGGTGGGCCGTGTGCTTGTCTGCCACCTAAGTGGTGTAAAAAGTCCTAGACTGTCCTAGAATATTTACTATTATTTATTGACATAACCGCATGGTATTGATAGCAAATATTCGTTGAAAAAATGATCACTGCCTACCCTAAATTGACTGTAAGTACTTATATGTATTTTGTAGCTCACTTCTACAAATCCAATTAATTAAAAAACATAAAAGCTTTGAATTTGAAACCTTGCTATTTGACATGTGAGATTACTTACTGTTAATTAATTTCTACCGCACCAAAGTAAAATGGCGGCTTGCCTCTAAGGGTCAATCCACACTGAAAGAATAGCACGCGGTAGCGGCTTTTTGAGGAGCTTTTTTATTACAAACTATTTTGATTCTTATCTACAGGAGAAAAAGAAGATCGTAATTTGAAGGAGGCAAAGGTAGTGCGCAAGCCTTCTCACAATAATTTCTATTAACAAATTCTGACCGCCCCCCGTCGGCCGCTGCCGGCTGCTGCTCTTTTAATGGGGATTGACTCTAAGATGATGAGCTCTTCCAACTAATCCCACCATCTCCTTTCCTACATAGGACAACACGTGCAGGCCTTAGATGTCACCCTCACACTGTGCAGAATATATACGAGCAAGAACCAAGCGGTTCGGAGACTCTTTTCTTTGCCGCACCACCAAGACCTGGAATTCATTACCAGCACACGTGTTTCCTTCTTCCTACAGTCCCGGGGCCTTTAAGCGAGGCGTGAAAAAGCATCTGATGAGGCCGTCAAGCTGAGTGCCCCCATTGTAACACTTAATGTCTGTAATGGTGACCCTCTTTCCTGAGACTGTGAGGTGAGGTCAAGTTGGCGTGTCCTATATCAATATAAAAAAAGAGTCCGTTTTGAGAGCAAATAGGATAGGCGGGAATCAACAAAATCACATATATACATAGACCTTTTACTGTATGGACACAGCAATTAATCGCAAAAAAACAGTGTGAAAAACACGTTCTGTGTAAGTAAGCTTATGTCAATATTGTTCTTTAAAGAGTCATGTATAGGTGTAGGGTGTATGTATATACATATATCCCGGAGTGTTAGGCAGAGGTGAATTAACACCCACATTTCACCAATCATTGTATTCGGTGCCACGTAATAGGGGGTGAGCCATTGCCGTATTCCGGGTACTATTTTTGACTTGAGCCATGAATTTGAGGCTAAGTCAGCGCTTTATATATCTGTTTGATACATATGTGTTTGATATATATTATGATATACTGACATTATGTTGATAATACTTTGTGTAAAGCCGTATATTAATTTTATTTTACTTATACTTCTACTTAGCCTAGTGGTATGGGTAATGAACTGCTGAGACGAGGTCTCGGGTTCGATCCCAGGTTTTACCATGGCACACACCAATGACTTTTCGATGCTTTTCGAAGTTATGTGTGTATTTATCACAGGTTTATAAGTGCCCGGTTAATGGCAATAGGCTCGCCACCTATTACATTGGGACCTAAACATAAACTGGCGAAATGTGGGTGCTAGCACCTCTGCCTACCCCTTCGGGGACATAGGCGTGAGTTTATGTTATGTTATGTTATACTTCTCTCTATTTCTTTTATTTTTAATACACTATCTATTTAAGTTTAGGTGATAACCATACCATATCTTTTGTTATTATAACATTACTGTCCATCCCAAGGTTGGCTGGAAGAAATCGCGTCAGCGATAACGCCGCCCATTGTACATTGAACTGTATACATGCTACCTACTTGTCCTACTGTAAATCTATTGGTGCACAATAAAGAATTATCTATCTATCTATCTTTGATGTTAAAAAGCCCAATCCTTTTCACATTGTACGACACCGCATGGGAAGAGATCGGGTGGTCCAAATTCGTAAATAACTACTGCTTACGTAATCATTATTTAGAAACCATGTTATCAAAAATAAGCAATGCATTTCCGGGGACGAGTTGGGGACTCTGTGGTCCCCACATCCGAGGAATGTTAGATCGAGAGAGATGTGAGTCGGCCGGGGTGCAAGGGATATGCCTGTCAACCTCACCTCTGACAACCAAAAACGACCCACAGGCGTCCTGCGTTTTAGTCGGTTCGAGTCCGACATAACCTCTGCCACTGACTCCAGTGGTCCCCACCACTGTATCAGTGGGGATGTAGCGCACTTAAAAATACATAAATTCCCTGCACAGTAGAATTTGTACCATCCCATCTCTTCCCATGCGGTGTCGTACAAGGCGACTAAGGGATAGGGCTGTTTAACATCAGACAGATATATACAGCCCAGACTCAGCCTCAGGTCCATAGATTGAGTCAACAATAGTGACCGGAAGACGGCAATAGGCTCACCTCCTATTACGTGGGACCGAAATCAATGATTGGTAAAATGTGGGTGTCAATTCACCTCTGCCCTACGGGGAAAATGGTATGATTATATGTATGTATGTATGATTATAATCAATAGTAAAACATATAATTTCTTAACACAATTATCAATTGATGTAACGCTTTGCACATTCTGATAACAGGTGCATATATATACATATTATTGTAGAAAATAACACATAACTTATTAGTATCTATTATTAACATATTATTTATAAATTTATATTATTAATAGTGGACAATGCGGGCTGTTATTATTATATTTGCATTCTGTATCATCTTCCAGGTTTGTATACCATCTGTCTTTTATTAGTTCTATTTTTCTATTTTTGCTAATAGATGGCGTTAACACCCCGACTATCGGGGGCTTTCCTCTCGAGGAGTCAAACGGCAGATGCTCCCCCAAAAGCCAAGTAAATTAAATCAGGAGTAAGACGGTAGACGGTGACTCCCGGGATTCAAATAAAAAGCTTTGAACATAACCAGGGTTAGCACTGGTATTAGATATCTACGCAGTATCCCCAGACGGTTAGACAGAGGTGGATTAACTCCCACATTTCACAAATAATTGTATTCCAAATTCTAACGTAATAGGGGGTGAGCCTATCGCCGTATTCAGGACACTTTGTTGACTCGAACCATGACTCTGAGGTTGAGTCTAGGCTCTATATATCTGTTTGATGTTAAACAGCCCTATCCATTATTTGTTGACTCGAGCCATGACTCTGAGGTTGAGTCTGGGGTACATATATCTCTCTGATCTTAAACAGCCCTATCCCTTAGTCGCCTTGTACGACGCCGCATGATGAGAAGAGATGGGGTGGCCTAAATTCTACTCTGCCGGAAACCACGCGGCAGAGGCACAGTATTTAGGCACATAAATCACCGTTACCGGGCACTTCTGTTTGAGTTTTTAAATTCCATGACATAGCTTTTATATCCTTTGAGAACATCCTATAACATATCTTTGAGTTACCTAACGATACGAGCAGAACCTCTACTTTAACTGTCAATTACTCTCATACTCAGACACTGCAAATAATACCATTAAATTTAGACTCTATTCTTACAGTGTTAAAGTCCAAATTCAAATGCATTATTGTGAAACATAGGTACAAAGATGGTCTTTTACATAATTTGATCAGCCCGCTCAAAGGACCCCGGACTGTAGGAAGAAGGAAACACGTGAGCTGGTAATGAATTCCAGGTCTTGGTGGTGCGGCAAAGAAAAGAGTCTCCGAACTGCTTGGTTCTTGCTCGTATATTCTGCACTATCCAGTATATAGTGATGTCTCCTTCCATTGTCGAGTCCACACGTAGAAAGTTCTTCATCCACATGCCCTTTCTCGATATTTTTATTTCATCTGTCATGGCTAAATGGAACTCGAAAATTCAAAAGTTTCCTCCATATATTTTTAAAATATCTTCTTCATCACTGCGTTAATTCCGGTCGCTCCCGAAACATTCACCTTTGAGCCCGATTTTCTGCAGTCTGACTGCGGATTTGGCAGAACTTCGACATTTTCCGTGAAGCGACTGCTATCTAACCTCACAATCCATTAGCGTTATCGAATTATTGCAGTTAGACCAGATGTTGAACTTTTCAGTAGGTAGACGTGCTAGCACCCACATTTCGCCAGTTTATGTTTAGGTCCCAAAGTAATAGATGGCGAGTCTATTGCCATTAACCGGGCACTTATAAACCTGCGATAAATACACACATAACTTCGAAAAGCATCGAAAAGTCATTGGTGTGTGCCATGGTAAAACCTGGGATCGAACCCGAGACCTCATCTCAGCACCACCATTACCCATACCACAAGGCTACCGCTAATTAGCCTTAACAACTGCCATAGATACTCGCATGGCAACTGTACTGATGGCTTTACGTGTTTTCCGAAGCAAGACACATATTTAAATTATCTCTCTAAAATTTTCAGGTTCACCAAACAGAAGCAATGATTCCAGCCTACTCCGTCAGCGCAATCCGCCTAGCCTTCGACGAAATATCAACAGTTCTACCAATCGCGAACCAGCTCGCCTGTCTGCTCATACCGTTCCTGATAAACCTGATCAACAATTTAAACAACCTTTCTAACATAGTCCAAAATCTAACTCCAGCACTCTTACCATACTTCGGTTGTACTCTCCCTCTGTTATACGCGACTCTTACCGACCTAGCATCAGTTCTCTTCTTATACATAAGTGTTTTAATATCCCTATTCAGATCTAATGTGTTAGCTGCACCAGGTCTGTTACTAGGCCTGGTATCACAAGTGCTAAATTTGGTACTGAATCTGCTCAGTGGTCTGTCTGATGGGACTGGGTTGTTGAGCAGTTTGATCAAGTTGATTACAAGTATTGTTGTTGAGTTAGAGAAGTTGTTGGTTTAGTGTTATTTAGTTTAATAAATTATGTTTAAAATTATGTTGTTGGTTTTTTTTTTGGCCATAATATGCGCATTATTATGTAATTGGAAAATTGTCGTGTCTGTTAATTGGAGATGTAAAAAACACTTGGATTGTGTTATATTAACGATACTGAACACAAGTCTTGTTTTTAATTTTTTTTTTTTTAATAAAAGAATATTAGCAACTGCAATTTCTAATATTCCCTCTAACCCCTCCAACTAAGCTAAATTGCTTGTGCTAGGAGTGGGTTCACGTCGGTAGTCTAATGGCCAGCAATCGATCCCGGGACCTCTCGATCGTAAGGCCGACTCCTTAACCACTAAGCCACCGACGCTATCTGGATCCTGGTCCGTTTATCTGCGATGAAGGCAAAAAGAATTGAACCGATTTTGATGTGGTTTTTTTTGCAAATTCTTAATTTCTAATTAATATCGAAAGAGAAAGATCGTAGGTTTGAGGCCGGCCTGAACTGATTCAAAAAAATTCTTATTTAATTCCTATCTAAATTGATTTAATTCAATGCTAATTTTTTTTTATATAGGATACACCAACATGACCTCACCTCGCCTGATGGTAAGCTAAAGGCAAAGTCTCAGGAAAGAGGGTCACCATTACAGACACTAAGTGCTACAATGGTGGCACTCAGCTTGGCGGCCTTATCAGATGCTTTTTCACGCCCCGCTTAAAGGCCCCGGGCCTGTAGGAAGTAGGAAACACGTGTGCTGGTAATGAATTCCAGGTCTTGGGGGCGCGGCAAAGAAAAGAGTCTCCGAACCGCTTGGTTCTTGCTCGTATATTCTGCACAGTGTGAGGGTGACATCTAAGGCCTGCACGTGTTGTCCTATGTAGGAAAGGAGTTTAATATTAAATTCTTGTCATAGTATGTGACGTTTATATACCAATCTGCCTTAAAAATGGTGGAACCTAAATGTATTTATGTTAATAGCTCTACTACGGGACATTGGCAGAATTGGTGCCAGTGTTATTGGTATCAGATCAATAATTTAATTGGTGCCAGTGTTATTGGTATCAGATCAATAATTGAATTGGTGCCAGTGTTATTGGTATCAGATCAATAATTGAATTGGTGCCAGTGTTATTGGTATCAGATCAATAAGTGAATTGGTGCCAGTGTTATTGGTATCAGATCAATAATTGAATTGGTGCCAGTGTTATTGATATCAGATCAATAATTGAATTGAAATATATTTATACAGCGAAAGAATCATTTTTCAATGGTTTATTTATAATATTATTTCATATATTCGTAATATTTATTGACAAAACTGTAAAATTTTAACGTTCATATGTGCTCTTTTTGTGCCTATACTGAATAAATGAAATTGATTCTTTGATTTGCTGTAACATTTGTGAAGCCATATATCTCAATATATATCAATATATGGCTACAAAAATGTAAATAAATTGAATTGAATTTTGTTAAAAAGGTGGGGGTTCGGAATAAATCAAGAAATATCACCAAGTCGGGTATAGTGAGTTTTCACGTGTATTTATCTTTCCTAAATTTTAATTATAAAAGTGATATTTTGGGATGGGGTGGGGGAAAGGTTGTCTGTAACCTCACCAATTATCACCATGGGGGAGATGGGGGGGAGGGTTAAAATTTGCTAACACAACATCAATGGACAGGCCCCTATCACGAACAGTCAGTTTCAATCTAAAATTCATACTAGTTTACTTTGGTTCCAGATAGCACTAGTAGTATTAATATTCTCATGGTGCTACTCCACACATCTCCTCTAAAACCAGGTAGAGGTATTGATTAAGATAGAAAAGTACTTAAATCAGTTCAGGTGGGATTTGAACACACGTTCTTTCCCTTACAGGGAGAATGCTCTGGCTATTTAGCCACCGAACCTCACATGAAGCCATCCAAATCTTCCTTTATCCGTGTTACGGCAACAGTGGGATGAAAAATTGTAACATCATTCATTGGTGCCTATAGTTCGAACGAATATCGGTAAATGGCTTCTACCGTAGTCACTTCCCATGCGGTGTCGTACAAGGCAACTAAGAGATAGGGCTGTTTAACATCAAACAGATATATACACCCAGACTCATTCTAAGATCAGATGCATAGCTTGAGTCAATAAAAGTGCCCTGAAGATGGTAATAGACTTACCCTCAATGGGACCGAAATCAATGATGGGTGAAATGTGCTTGCTAAACCAATTAACCTAAATTCATTTTTAATAAATACCAAATCTTGTAAAACTGTCTCCACATCTTCCCCTAGAGTCCCATCGTCTGGGTACCATACATTAAATTTAGAATTTAACCGCCGAATAATGGGCTGAATAGCTAAACTGAAAATTACCGGTCCAAGAGGGTCTCCTTGTTGACATCCAACAGCTGATTTCAAAAGGTTGTCCTTGTATAATAATTTGGAGGGGTATCTGTAACATTGCCAAAGAAAATTATAAATTTTGGGTGTTTCTAATTTAGCTTGGTTCAACAAGGTGTCCCTGTTCACCGAGTTGAAAGCATTCTTCACATCAACCTTAAGAATGTCCTCACCTTTACTGGAGCCAAGGTAGGTAGATAAAGCATCTATGGCAGCCTTACAGCCCCCCTTTGAACTAAAACCAATTTGGAGGGGCTGGAACTTCAAAGCTAACTCGGTTTTGTAATATTTACAACAGAGTTTGGCTGCCATACGTCGGTACGTACATCCCACAGCAATGGGACGAATGCCACCATCTCCTTTCTAACTTTGATTTCTTTTTTAAATTTGCTTTAGTTTACAATTTATTTTGTGCGAGCAAGCTAGAGACTTATGTTGAACACGCATTTACATCATCAAGATACTCATCTACTTTATAGTAACCTTTATTCAGTAACTACACTAGTATAGTGCACTGATATTAATGTTAAGATCTTTGAATACCTATGTTTCACAAATACTAAATAAATGAAAAAATGAAAGAAAAAAGTTTTTTTCACATCTATTTTAAATTTATTTAGTGGCATGTCCTGAGGAATTTTTTTATATATTTTTTTATACAGCTGCCTATAAAAGAAAACCTGAAGTTTTGGTACAAAAAGTTAATTTTAGTTTCTCGTACCGAAAAAAAAAAAAAAGTAAAAAAAAAAGTAAAAATTTATTTTGCCATTACAAAACTGCAAACAACTATTCACATGTATGGTAGGTATGTACATAATAGTATTGAATAGAAACAATTCCAATATTGCCAAAAGCTTTCTACACTAGGCTTAGCCTGTCCTGTAGAAAACTTTTTTTTTTTTTTCTAATTCAGTAATTACAATAGTAGGTAAGATATAATTGATGTACTTATAAACACTATTACATACAATTTATGCAACATGCAATCTATAAGGTTAAAACATACAACTTTAGACTTCACAACACATGTTTTAAAAAGCTTTCCGTGCACTCATGAGACCAGGTAAGCAAGGTCTTCAGTATAAGGTCCTTAGCTTCACACATTGACAATTTACCTATGTGGCAGAGTTTATTTATCCTGTTATACACCTGAGGCTTCATGTAGGCACTAAATCGTCTTGCAAATTCGGTTTTTACTGTGGTAAGAGGAAGATTATAAACCCGTTTCAAGATCATGTCTCTATGGTAACCGGAGCTGATCACCTGCTTATGGGTTAGCAAAGTGATTCTTAGGATATATATCCTTCTGACGCTGAGCAGCTTACATTCCTTATACAACGAATTAGTAGGAAAACGAAAAGGTTTTTTCATCATTGTTTTTAGCACGGCTCGCTGAGCTCGTTCCAACTCAATCAGGTGAGAACTACCAGAACCCCCCCAGGCAGTGATACAGTACGATAAGATCGATTCGCAGAGAGAAATGTAGACTGTTTTTAGAAGGCTCATCGAAGCCACGTCTCGTAGAATTTTCATAACATATATAATCTTTCTAACTCTTGCAGACGTGGCCACGATGTGCTCGCCAAAGGTTAGTCTCTCGTCTATGGCGATCCCTAGGTACCTAAGTAAGTATTCTGTTCTACTTACTTGTATACACTTACAACCTAGTACAGTATCAATGGTGGCGTCAGTGCTACAAGAGTGCACAAGAATTTTAAAACCTGACGGAGGTGCTGAAGCAGCTGTTTTATGAAAGGCTATTATACGCGTTTTAGTAGGGTTAAGTGCCAGGAGATTATTATTCAGCCATATGGATATTTATACATACATACAAACATACTTTTACGTACATATAAATATATAACGAGGTCAGTTCAACTATTGCGGGTACCTCGCCATCAGAATCCCGGTCCGACATGATGTAAGTCCAAAATAATAGTCTCAACACTAAGCACAATAGTCTATTTATTCACTCCCGATAACAATTCAACAAAATCTTAAATGATTAAGGCGATGAAAATAGATTAAGTTTCGGAAACGCGGTAAGTTCAGTACAGGTTGGCAGAACGACCTCTCGCCCTCGAGTCCACCCAAAAAGTGTCGTTCCTCCAACATCATACGTCTTATGTCAAAACGAATGACAGCTGACAACTGTCAAACATGCCAACCCTGTACCGACCATACCCAAGCGCACCGCTTGACGTTTCCGACAAACGATAATAGATGGCGTTGTTCTAATCAATAGCGATATGCCTCTTTGTTGGTTCTGCGACATATATATTATGTCTGTTATTGTTGAGAGAGAAAATAGTCTCTCTAGACAATGCACTGCCACACCTCAAGAATGGCACAAACATATTCACAACTTTGTACACTAATGTGTAGAGCAGCCATTATAGTGACAGAGGAACTCAAATTGATCAAACATAGATAATATCAACCAAACCACGGGCGTGAGGGTCTCATTATTCTCACAACTTGAGGTCAAGGCGGGGTACTGGTACTGACTCTACCCAGTCTATCCTTACTTACTTGATTTTCTTATACCACTTAGGTGGTAGACAAGCACAAGGCCCATCTGATGGAAAGTGGTTACCGTGTCCTATGTACGTGTGCAAAACCAAGGGAGTCACACTCGCCCTGCCAATCCTGTGATCACAGAGAGTTTCTGGGCCTTCAATGTAAAAGACAAAGCAGGACAAGCTTTAGATCTTCGCACAGACAGCATAAAAACTCTCCAGTGAGCTCTGGCTTTCCTACTCACCGCCGAAAACACAACACGAGGTTATGGCCGCGGTATTCTGTAGGGTGGAGGTACTTCACCAGTCGGACTGCTCTATTGGATGCAAATACCGCCGTGTCCTACATCCTAGAAAAACTTTACCTTGGCCTAGAGACGTGTGCCACACCAGAGAAGTCACACTCGCGCTAAGGACCCTGTAAGCAAAGAAAGTTTCTGTGCCGTCACTGTAAAAGACAAAGCAGGACAAGCCTTTGGTTTTCCCACTGACAGCACAAAAACTCTCCAGTGAATATCTTGGTAATCATTAAATGTATAAAGCTGAAATTGTAAAGGTATTTTAATCTGAACACAGTATCCAATTAATGATTACAACACTCAGTTAATAAATCCTCAAGAAACTTAATTAAACGGTAGTTAACTAAGATCGCTGCGCATTGTAAACAGAGTTTAATTATATTTCATCAATATTCAATTATTCATAATATACATATTTGTTATATACATTGCCACCGTGTTGGTTCCCTGTGGAGTAATGCCACCCCATCTCCTAGGGATAGGGTTGTTCTCCATACGATAGTAAAGATACAGCCCATAACAAAGTTTTTTTATTTTTTTTTTACGTGCGCAAAATCCCCACGGATACCTCCCCACCGGAGCCGGTGGGAGAGGTTATGTCGGACTCGAACCGACTAAAACGCACGCCGCCTGTGGGTCGTTTTGGTTGCCGAAGGTGAGGTTGACAGGCATATCCCTCGCACCCCGGCCGACCCAGGGCCATCTCTCACGATCTGGCCCTCTTCTCGGGTGTCGGGGACTACAGAGTCCCCAACTCGTCCCCGGAAACGGGGAGGCGCGCCAGGCGCGCCACCGCCGAGGCCTGCTTCTGCCAGGGTGACAGGCGGCTGCGCCTGTCACCCCCAGGCCTGCGCTCATGGGGGGCGGAGGTCGTTCATCAACCTCCGACGCCCGAGTTGCCTTCGTACGCGGGCAGCTTTGCTTGCGATCCTTAATGGCCAACTACTGAAAGTCTTTCAGGTGGTCCACGAAGACTTAGTAGACTATGTTTTAAAAAATCACACTGAATACCTAAGTCTCCCCTACATATTATATATACCGCCGCAACGGCCCACCTGATGTTAAGTGGTTACCATGACTTATGAACGTGTGCAACATCAGGAGAGTAACACCCGTGCTACCGACACTGTAAGAAGAGAGAGTTTCTGTGCCGTCAGTGCAGAAGACACCATCAGGACAAGATTTTCCAGCAATTAAAAATATTGTACGTAGGCCTAGCCCAGTGGTATGGGTAAAGGACTGCTGAGACGAGGTCTCGGGTTCGATCCCAGGTTTTGCCATGGCACACACCAATGACTTTTCGATGCTTTTCGAAGTTATGTGTGTATTTATCGCAGTTTTAAAAGTGCCCGGTTAATGGCGATAGGCTCGCCACCTATTGCATTGGGACTTAAACATAAACTGGCGAAATGTGGGTGCTAGCACCTCTACCTACCTCTTCGGGGATATAGGCGTGAGTTTGTTATGTTATGTAAAAATATTGTTCCATCTTATAGAACAAACAATCGATACATCTTATCGATATGATAAAATTCGTGCTTAATCGATATCTATGCTTACGATTACGGCATCGTCCAATTAATCGATTAACGAAATGAATATAAAAAACTTTATTTATAAAAGTCACGTAGTAAAATCTAAGGTTTTGAATGAAAGAGTTACATTAAAAAAAATGTTCTAGTGTTTATTTATTAAATAATGATTACAAAAGATGTTTTTGAATATATATTTGTGTTCTTCGGTTTTTGTGGTGGTAAGCATGTTACTTTTCTAATTAAATTATTTATTTGAGGGTGAATTGACAAATGGAAGGTGGGACGCTCCCTTGTCAGACTGACGATCTGAAAAAGGTATCTGAGATAGACTAGATAAGACGGGAGTTGCTGCCTAATAGACTTCTATACTTTTTGTATAAAGAATATTAGAAATGAAATTATTGATATTCTCTCTAACCCTTCCAGCTACGCTAAATTGCTTTTTTTATACCACATTTTTTTTTATACCACTAAGTTGGCAGACAAGCACACGGCCCACCTGATGGAAAGTGGTTACCGTGACCTATGGACGTCTGTAACACCAGAGGAGTCACAGTCGCGCTGCCAACCCTGTAAATACAGAGTTTCTGTGCCGTGAGTAGAAGACAAAGCAGGACAAGCCTTTAGTCTTTCAACTGACAGCACAAATTCTCCAGTGAGCTCTGGCTACCCTACTCACCGCTGGGAACACAACACGAAGTTATTATAGCCGCGGTATTCTGTAGGGCGGAGGTACTTCCCCAGTCGGACTGCTCAATCGGGCGGAAATACCGGCGTGTCCTACCTCCTTATAAATTGGCATGATTGGCAGACAAGCACACTACCCACCTGATTTAAAGTGGTTACCGTGGCTTATGGACGTGTGCATCACCAAGGGAGTCCACCAAAGGAGGCCACTACAAAACCCACGTGAACCTTTCTGTTCAATTGAGCAGTCCGTGTATTGTGTTCCCGGCGGTGAGTAGGGTTACCAGAGGTCAATGGAGATTTTAAAAGCTTGTCCTGCTTTGTCTTTTACACTGACAACACAGAAACTCTTGTGCTTACAGGGTTGGCAGCGCGAGTGTGACTCCCTTGGTTTTGCACACGTCCATAGGCCGCGGTAACCACTTTCTATCAGGTGGGCTGTGTGCTTGTCTGCCACCTAAGTGGCATAAAAAAAGATATACATACATACATATAATCACGACTTTATTCCTGGAGGGTTAGGCAGAGGTGTGTGAGTAATGGTGACCCTCTTTTCTGGGACTTTGCCTTCAGCTTACCATCAGGCAAGGCGAAGTCCAATTGACGTGTCCTATATATGAAAAAAAAGAAGAATTAACACCCACATTTCACCAATAATTGAATTCGGTTCCACTTAATAGGGGGTGAGCATATTTTTTTTTATACCACTTAGCAGACAAGCACACGGCCCACCTGATAGGAAGCGGTTACCGTGGCCTATGGACCTACGCAACACCAGGGGTGTCTCACTCGCGCTGCCGACCATGAAGAAACCTTCTGATGCCGTATTCCGGGCACTATTGTTGGCTCGAGCCAAGCATCTGAGGCTGAGTCTGGGCTGTATATATCTGTCTGATGTTAAACAACCCTATCTTTTAGACACCTTAGAAGCTCACGGCCTTAAAACAATAAAATAGAATTGTCATATCCCATGATTGAATCTATAAGCAGTAGTGAACGCGAGGCGCGGGTTCGATCCCCGCTCAGTGCAAATATTTGTATGCATGAATATGGGTATTTGCATTGGTCTGGGTGTTTCTATGTATAATATGTATGTATTTATAAGAAAAAAGTATGTAAGTATGTTTAGCCGTATTCTAGATTCCATAACACAAGCTAGTTAAACTAAGCTTACCATGGGTCTAGATAGTGTTGTGTAGAATGTTGTAGAATATTTACATACAAAATTAATAATAAATATTCAATCTGTTCCAGGTATATGCAAACAACGTAATACCAGTCCAAACATATCCTGTTTACCAACAAAATGGATATATGAATCCTACAGTTAACCAACCCACCAATTATAATCCTTATAACTCAGGCGTCACGGTACAAAATCAATTGCAACAATTGAACATCTCCCCTTCTGCTATCAAGCAAGCTTTATTGAATAAGCTTTTGACGGGCGCGCCGGTACAGATTAATTTGAACCCTAGCACACAGAGTTATGGTACGAATTTGGGTAACGTTCCATATAATCAAATTCCGAATAATTTTGTACACAATCAAGTTACTGTACCTACTGAGTATTGGACAAATAAAGTAAGCGAAAATAATGACAAAACTTTAATTGAATCTAAGAGTAGTGCTCATCACAATCAGGATAATAAAAGGAAATTAAAATCGAAAAGAGGCAAAAAATGTGATGATTTAACTGAAGATATTTCACAGAAAGGTACAGTTGATCAGCAAATAAAAAATAAAAAGAAACGGAAAGAAAATTTACAAAGTTCCAGATATACAGAGGATTTAGAACTTGATAGTCGTGGAAACAAAAGTGCTAGAAATAAAAACCGGAAAAAGAAAGAAAAAGAACAAATGAAAGAGAACCTCGTTGAAAGCAATATAGAACAAAATACAAAACGACCACGTAAAAAGAAATCAAGGGTAAAAGAACAAGTTACAGAAAAGAATAACCCCGAAAATCGCGTCAGTAATATTACAAAACAAAAATGCATAAAAGAAAATATAGATTTAGACGTAACTAATTATAGAATGGATCATGAAAATAGACCGACAAGAAACTCCAAACACGATATTGATGAGACTATTAAATCTATTCCTAATACACCTCAAGATATTACCAACCATTATCTATTAAATATGAATCAGTTAAATAATCCACTGATGGGTAACTGGTTTGCAAATTATGAGAACCTGTACAAATCTTTATTAGCTAATCAAACATCCGTAACAACAGAAACAAAACCTAAGAGAAGAAAGAAGAATAAGAGAAACAGAAAGAATAAAAAGAAGAAGAATATTCAAAATAGGAATTCAACCGCAGAAACGGATAATAAAAACTCAATCCGAACGAGTACAGATTATGTTACTACAGAGCTGTATCCTGATCTAATTGTTGAAAGCTTTAAACCTTTTGAAACAGATGAAAAGAGCCTGAAGTATTCTAGCAATGAAATATTTCGAGATGGATATAGTTTGAACGAATTTGATAATGGATATGAAAGTGGTCCTTACGATGGGTACATAGATGATTACTATCCGTTGTTCACCGATAACGCTGCGTATACAGCTAATAATAAAGAAGTTATTATAAAAAACTTAAATGAAAACAAGTTTTTCTACGCAACAGACAAAACAACACATATGCCAATGAAACATTTAGATACAAATTATGATGTCTTTGAGGAAACTACAGATGATTATGAAGAAGATGCAAATATAAATGATGATATTGAAAAAGAAAACATTAAAAACTACATAAAAGATGTGGATTATGAAGTTACAGAAACATATTTTCGTAGTCCACCAATTTTAGAGTCACCAGACTTTATAACTAGACAGATAGATAAAAGTGAAATTAATCCTGAAATTGACAATACGTCTGGTGATAGCATAAGTAGATATGTGGGTGATAAGTCATTTAGTGCTAAGACCGCTAATTTTAACGGAGCTAAAAAGAATGGAATAAAAACACCACCCAAAGACATTGAAACAGTATACGCTAAGTCAAAGGTTGCTGCATATGGACCAGTTTATATACCAGATGATATTAGAACTGCTGATACATATAGTAATCCATGGGAAGATCATAGTTTTGAAAGTAATAGTTATCAAAGTGATGGAACTACTTATATTGTAGCTAAATCATATAATGAAGACGAAGTTTGGTAAATAGCTCTAAGCTGAAATGTAATATTGTTATTTATTAATAATTTAATTGTTATTTATTTTGATTATAATAATTTTTATAATTAATAACTTTTTATTGAACCCTGTTAGGGACCAGGTGGACAAATTGATGACACCAAGTTCAGTAACTCGTATAAATAGATAAATAAAATTACAATGAACGATTCCCCCAACATATAGTACTGACGCCGTAAACGGGAGTGGCGGTAGTCCATGGCTAGCTGCATGTGACAAACCATATAATTTGACTAGTTGTATCTCACGGTTTTAACCCACCGTACTCAGTTTTATTCTACGGCATCAATAAACTCACCTGCAATTATGAAATTGAATAAGGATGCATAAATGGCCTTACACAACGGAACAACGGTGATAGCACGAACAGTGTCAGGCAGTGTCGCAAGTATGTTGTATTATATCTATAGATTTTAGGGACATTGTGGATAATTGCCATACTAGATACAAGGATATGCATTTATTGTCATTAATACACTAAAATTTGTTTTGTTTTTCCATAATCATCTGAATTTTTTATTTACATTCTGGATTTCTACGGAGGTAGGACACAGCGGTATTTCCGCCCAATACAGAATACCGCGGTTACAATAACTTCGTGTTGTGTTCCCAGCGGTGAGTAGGGTAGCCAGAGCTCACTGGAGAATTTGTGCTGTCAGTGGGATGATTAAAGGCTTGTCCTGCTTTGTCCTCTACACTGACGGCACAGAGACTCAGTGCTTACAGGGTCGGCAGTGCGAGTGTAGCTTCTCTGGTGTTACAAATGCCCATAGGCCACGGTAACCACTTTCCATCAGGTGGGCCGTGTGCTTGTCTGCCACCTAAGTGTTATTAAAAAAAATCAGAATACTGACTTTTAATAACTGTTAAGGGCTCACTATTTACATACTAGTAAAACAACATCATAACGCTTATTACATTTATTTAACTAATAACATGATTTTTCTTTACAATACTAAATACATATATAATTATTTTGCACATAACACTGCTAATAAAGCATCTAACGCATCCCAATCAATATCTTCTCTGTGAAATAATTCTGCTAGAAACACCAATTGTAATAACTTATCTACAGTTTTATATTTTCTATCTAGAGATTTTATCTTCCCAACTGGCGGTTGTATAATTGAAGTTGAGGTATCTAAGGAAGGTAAAATAGGAGAAGGTAACACTGAAGGACAAGGCTGTAATGGTACATAGTCAACAAAAGATATTGGTGGTAATAAAGCTACTTTAAGTGGTGGCAAAGATATAGCATCTAAAATAGATTCAGTTATATCATTGGAATAAGTAAGAGTTGATGGAGGAATATCATCATAACTTGATACTGTACTACAATCTGCGAACAATAATGGTGTGTTTGATAAAGGATTATCTATAGGTACTAAAGGTACTTCATAATAAGATTGTGTCTTTAAAGGTAAAGTTGTTGGTATACAATGGGTAGGTGTCGATACTTTAGTATTAAATAAGTTAATAGACGAAGAAGGAATGGTTGATGTACGTTTTGGTAATGGTATACCGTAAGGATTAAATGAAGGTTTGGTTAATGGTATTTTTGGAGATGTCAAATAAGAAATGACAGATGATAATATATTTCGTGTCAAATTTGACACTATATCATTGAGAGAAGAAACAGCATTGGAGGTTGTTTTCGCAAGACTATATGAGGGTGAAACGTTTATATAAGAAGCAGGAATTGTAGACGTTGATGGTATTTTAGGAGGATATTTCATAGCTGGAGGAGAAATTACTTCCAATATCGTATTTGGCTTATTGTCTACACATAAAATTGGAGATACTAAATTATTGTTTGAATATATTGGTAATGGTAGTAAAGATATATCAGGTGTATTATCAATATATGATTCTTGAATTGATATGAAATTTGGTGTAACACTAGGAATTTTAGGTACATCTAGAAAATATTCAACATTTGAATTGAAGTTACAATCTAATGAATCTATAAAAAAATCTACAGTTGACTGCATATCAGGGATATTAAAGTTATTTGGGAAATCTAAATTCTCATCTAACATATGTAATGGCGATGGTTCAAAATTGAATACTGGTGGTGTAAAATCAAAACATTCAAAATCAGGGATATTTTGCTCTGGCAATAAACCTAATGCTGGTGACGGGGGGTAATATGTATTCCATAAATTGAAATCAGAAGTTATGTGAGTACCATCAATGTCTTTTACTCTAGAAATAGTTTCACCTTTATCTATAACCAGTCGATTGCGTATTGGATCATTTATTGAAGGCCTTATATTATCAAACTTTTGTGATTCTGAATATATTTTAGTAGATAAAGGTACTGTTGGTACTCTAGTTGTAATAAATGGATTTGGAGTCTGACTAATTTTAGCAGAATTTTGGGGTACTCTATTTGTCTTAGTCATTGTTGGTGAATAACCAGTTCCAGCATATAATGTGTTAAATGAATTCATATCAAGATTATTAATGGGATTCACAGTTGGAGGTCTCATGATAGAGGGAGTTAAAACATCCGGTAAGAATAATTGATTGTACTGTAACGGATATGGCAATGTATGTAAAGTATTTGGAGACCCCCGATACGACATTTTGTTCTCAGGAAAACAACTATAAGTTGGTAAATTTACTGAAGATATTGGAACTCCATTTAAGTTATTTATATTTCTCTTTAATGCCTCTAAACATATTAATGGTAAAGAATTGACACATGGTGTTGAAATAATATTCGTATTTGGAACTGTAGGTAATATACCATTAGACAATGAAGCTAATTTGATTGCGTTTTGTAACTGCAATGAAGCTTCAGGACATATATTAGGCTTATATCTGCAATCCTTTTTATTAGTTGACACTGGTAATAACGTATTACTATGAGGTCTCGAAGATAATGGTACATCTGATTGCAGAGCTTCAATCTTTGGTACAGATAAGCCTTTTGAAGATGATGTAACCACTAAAGGTGATGAATATTCCGCTAAAGACGGTGATGGGGAATCTGTTCCAAGGTACATAGATTTCAGACAATCTAATATAACATCACTTGAGGGAACTGATGGTGATGACAATGAGGGTACTCCGTTTGATGTTAGCGGTAGTGTTGAAGATTTGGATGGTACGGTAGCTGCGATTTCTGACAAGGGAAGTTTTGCAGCGAACGAAGTTGGGATGATCGTCTGTAAATTAAAAAGTAATAGTAAAAATAGGAGAACTACAGTTATGTAGTTAACAAACTCAAAATTAATACAATGTTAAACGTAGGCACTGCATTTGTTACAGACGTACAAAAATACAAAGCTTTTCTCTTAATAATATTATAGCATATTAATAAATGAGCAAGATTATATTTTACGTTTCACGTAAAAAATATGACAGACTTATCTAATAGTTTATATATATTTAATTATATATATTTTAATTTAGTTATATTTTTTTCTTTTGATACCACTTAGGTGACAGACAAGCACACGGCCCACCTGATGGAAAGTGGTTACCGTGGTCTATGGACGTGTGTAACACCAGAGAAGCCACACTCGCGCTGCCGAACTTGTAAGCACAGAGTCTCTGTGCCGTCAGTGTAGAGGACAAAGCAGGACAAGCCTTTAGTCATCCCACTGACAGCACAAATTCTTCAGTGAGCTCTTGTGAGAATTATATTACATTATTATCTGTGGTTTAGTTTAAACAATGAAAGAAATAAACGGACAGTACTGTCATTTACATTGAGTCTTCAAGATAGATATTTTTCTGTAAGAAGTTATCTTTTTATTTATAGTGGCCTAAAAAAAAGTATATTTGAGTCTAAATTATAAGAGAAATTAAAAGAGAAAAAAACCGCGGTAGCCTAGTGGTATGGGTAATGGACTGCTAAGACGAGGTCTCGGGTTCGATCCCAGGTGTTACCATGGCACACACCAATGAATTTTCGATGCTTTAAGAAGTTATGTGTGTATTTATCGCGGGTTTATAAGTACCCGGTTGATGGCAATATGCTCGCCAACTATTACATTGGGACCTAAACATAAACTGGCGAAATGTGGGTGCTAGCACCTCTGCCTACCCCTTCGGGAAATATAGGCGTGAGTTTATGTTATGTTATTATAAGAGACAGACAATAAGATGATATATTTTCTGGCATATATCTTGACCCCAAGTCGCTAGAGAAGTGAGGACATGGCGCGCGCGGTGTGGTTAGAGAATATGGAATACGATTTGTGGTGTGTTTTGGTGTGGTAACTATTTAAAATACCGTTTGAGCCGGTTGCAGCGGTAACATAACGAACTCGGCTCATCAAAAGTCCTTGACATTTCAGGAAAATCATATACAAGCGCACGGCCCACCTGATGAATAGTGGTTACCGTGGCTTATGGACGTTTGTAACACCAGAGAAGCCACACTCGCGCTGCCGACCCTGTAAGCACAGTCTCTATGCCGTCAGAGTAGAGGACAAAGCAGGACAAGCCTTTAGTCATCCCACTGACAGCACAAATTCTCGAGTGCGTTACGTGCGAAAAATCCCCACACCTCTCCCACTATCTCCGGTGGCGGGGATTCACCGGAGCTAGTGGGAGAGGTTATGTCGGACGCGAATCAACTAAAACGTACGACACCTGTGGGTCGTTTTTGGTTGCCGAAGGTGAGGTTGACAGGCATATCCCTCGCACCCCGGCCGACCCAGACCAATTGTATTATAACGAATTTTTTAAAGACAATAAATATAAAATAAATACCTGACAAAATAAAACACACACTAACATCGATAACACCCCCATTTTGAACTAAACCGTACTATTAAAACATTATCACATATTTATAACCTATATTATTATTACGTATTATTATTTCTAATTAACGTGTCATCGGGTAATTCAACGTAAATAATAATTATGTAATATGAAATTAATTCGAAAATTTTGAAAGCTTTTTCTAGAATTAACTATTATTTCTTACATAATTACTGTGATTGTCTTAGTGGTGGAGCGGTGGTATAATACCCCTGTTTCGTATGGGTCTTAAGTTCAATTCCCATCTCGTTGCTTCAGGTAGAAATTTATAAGGGTATTCTGTTAGCAATATAACAATATAGAGACTTCATAGAAGGTAGGACACGACGGTATTTCCGTCCCAACTGAGCAGTCCGACTGGGGAAGTACCTCCACCCTACAGAATACCAATTGTGTTCCCGACGGTGAGTAGGGTAGTCAAAGCTTACTGGAGAGTTTTGTGCTATCAATGGGAAGACCAAAAGCTTGTCCTGCTTTGATTTTTAAACTGACGGCACAGAAACTCTCTGTACTTAAAGGGTCGGCAGCGCAAGTGTGAATTCTTTGGTTTTGCACACGTCCATAGGCCACGGTAATCACTTTCCATCAGGTGGGCCGTGTGCGACAAGCACACGGCCACCTAAGTGGTATAAAAAAAAACAGAGAATTCCAAAAAGTATTTTGGTCTTCAAAGTATTATCTTAAATTATATGCAATATACAGACATGACAGCTTTACAATTATTACAATAGTACAGATAGATGATTACCACATGCTATTAATAATATTTCTAATAAGACATTTGGTAATAGTTAATAGAAAATAGATAGTTGGTAAAAGATTAAGTTACCTAATAAGTAATACTATCACGTACAAGAAATCTGTGACGCAGTAATCTGTGTGAGGGAAAGCATTCAGAGGGCTTACCATGACGTGATGAGGGAAGTAGAGCTGTATAGGTACTTATGGTGAATATTTTTTTTTATAGTTGGCAGACAAGCACACGGCCCACCTGATGGGAAGCGGTTTCCGTGGCCTATGGTTGTATGCAACACCAGGGGTGTCACACTCGCGCTGCCGACCATGAATAAATATGCGTGGGTAGCTTATCGAACCCGCGCCCCCTGCGTAGCAGTCGATTGCCTCAGAGGCCGTCGAGTTGATTTGCTCAACTATGCCTTTAAACAAATTATTATATTTAAACATACATACATACATATATAATCACGCCTTTATCCCTGGAGGGTTAGGCAGAGGTGAATTAACACCCACATTTCACCAATAATTGTATTCGGTCCCACGTAATAGGGGTTGAGCCTATTGCTGTATTCCGGGCACTATTGTTGACTCGAGGCATGCATCTGAGGCTGAGTCTGGGGTGTATATATCTTTCTGATGTTAAACAGCCCTATCCCTTAGTCGCCTTGTACGACACCGCATGGGAAGAGATGGGGTGGCCCTAATTCTACTCTGCCGGAAACCACGCGGCAATTTAAACATTTAAACTTAACATAACATAACATAAACTCACGCTTATATCCCCAAAGGGGTACCCAGAGGTGCTAGCACCCAAATTTCACCAGTTTATGTTTTGTCCCAATGTAATAGGTGGCGAGCCTATTGCCATTAACCGGGCACTTATAAACCTGCGATGAATACACACATAACTTCGAAAAGCATCGAAAAATCATTGGTGTGTGCCATGGTAAAACCTGGGATCGAATCCGAGACCTCGTCTCAGCAGTCCATTACCCATACCACTAGGCTACCGCGGTTAACTATTATATTTAGACCTAATAAATATGTTTGAAGAAAACAATCTGACGATGACAGAGAAAGAATACAAGTATCACCACCCCATCTCATCTGAAGAGTTGTTGAGGCTTAGGGGTCAGAGCGTTCCAACTGTAAGGAAAAGATCGCGGGTTAGTATCCCGCGTGAACCGATTCAATTTTTTCTAAATCTTAATCGAATTGAACCTCTGATGAAAAAAATCTTATACTTGCATCTTGATCAGGGCTACCCCCTCCCATTCGCGGACACACAGGGGAGTTCATAACAACATGCATCATTGTGAGTGGTACTCAATCATTTGGGAGAAAACTTCTTACATTGAGTTGTGAAAACATACGAATGTATAGTTGGGACTGTGGCGCTGAAAGTGACTCTGGAGTAAAATGTTTTTATGCGTAGCATAAAAAATTAGGAGGTAGGACACGACGGTATTTCCGTCCAAATAAGCAGTCCGACTGGGGAAGTACCTCCGGTACTACAGAATACAAATTCGAAGTTATTATGGACGCGATATTCTGTAGGTACACCTTATGGACCCTAAACCATCTCCAGGTTTGAGTAGGCTCCTCAAATTGAGGAAAGTATGCTTCTAAGTGCAATATAATGTATGTACTGTAATATAACCGCGGTAGCCTAGTGGTATGGGTAATGGACTGCTGAGACGAGGTCTCGGGTTCGATCCCAGGTTTTACCATGGCACACACCAATGATTTTTCGATGCTTTTCGAAGTTATGTGTGTATTTATCGCAGGTTTATAAGTGCCCGGTTAATGGCAATAGGCTCGCCACCTATTACATTGGGACCTAAACATAAACTGGCGAAATGTGGGTGCTAGCACCTCTGCCTACCCCTTCGGGGATATAGGCGTGAGTTTATATTATATATATATTACTGAAAAAAATAGATTTATTAGAGTTTTTTCTCACAACATATTTGAGTATGTTTTCTCTTCTCACCCATGTCAGAAGTTCTGGGCAGTTCTTCGAATCATCTTTATCCCTCAATGTGTAACAAATTGCCTGCTATATATATGTAAGTACTTAGTTGTTTGTGTGTTTGTTTGAAAGACCTATTCTTTGGAATCACCAATGTTATTTGAGAACAATATTTTTTCATTAAATGGCTCAAATTCTTGTAATCGTTATTAAAACAAATTAATTTATAAAACCAAAACCCGACTACTAGAAAAACACGCATAGGCAAAAAGAAAATATCAAGGATAGCCGTGGAACATAGCCTCCGTGGCCCCCAGACTCCGAGGAAATAGGACACGGCGGTATTTCCGCCCAATTGAGCAGTCCGACTGGGGAAGTACCTCCGCCCTACAGAATACCGCGGTTATAATAACTTCGTATTGTGTTCCCAGCGGTGAGTAGGGTAGCCAGAGCTCACTGGAGAATTTGTGCTGTCAGTGGGATGACTAAAGGCTAGTCCTGCTTTGTTCTCTACACTGATGGCACAGAGACTCTGTGCTTACAGGGTCGGCAGCGCGAGTGTGGGTTCTCTGGTGTTACACACGTCCATAGGCCACGGTAACCACTTTCCATCAGGTGGGCCATGCGCTTGTCTGCCACCTAAGTGGTATAAAAAAAAGGCTTCGGATGCGACTGGGATTAACAGGGAGACTAGAGAGAACTAAAATCAGTTCTCGTATACCACCTTGTCTAACAAAACAGTACATTTTAGGGAAAAGTGGTATATACGACATCGTATCCTTAATATTTTCATGATTAATACTTTTTAGAGCGTGATTTTTCAGTGTCGGGATTTAGATTTAAAAAAAAAAAAATTTTTTTATTAGCTGACTCGGCAAAGGTTGTTTTGCCATATAGGAGGGTAAAAAATTAGGACTAAACGTATTTTTCAATTCCACACCACAAAAAAATAACGAAAAAAAAATTTACCATAAAAAAAAAACATTTTTTTGGTGTGAACCGCCCTTAACACTAAGGGGTGTAAAAATTTGTTATAAACCTATTCTCATACCTACTGAATATACATATAAAATTTCATCAAAATCGGTGAAACCGTTTCGGAGGAGTATAAACACTAAAACTGTGACACAAGAATTTTATATATTAAATGTACATAGCCTGTCAAAATGATAACCCTCCTTTTGCTTCGACGTAGTCGGATAATGAAATCAACATTCCTATAGGTCTACTCATATTTTTATGTTGGTATGTTTGTTATCACTCAATCAATTTCATTGAAACTTTAGGAAATATTTAACTCAAAGGGCCTAGAAAAGTGTGTTCTTTTGGGGAGTCGAACCTAATACCTGTTTCTTCTTATACCACTTGGGTGGTAGACAAGCGACTCGCCTGATGGGAAGTGGTTACCGGGGCCCATGGATGTATGCAACACCAGGGGCACGGGGCATGTATGTTACACAAGTACTGCCCGACCCTGAACAAACCTTTTAATTCCTTTCTTGAATAACCCCATATTGTAGTCCTTTTGGAAAAAAATAATAATCTCCTCCTTTTGAGCTCGTTAAAAATCAAACACAAAAATACACAAATACAATTTTTATTATTACTTAACACATTTATAAATAAATATATGAACCGATACAAGAAAACAATTAAAATCAATAAACATAGTTATAAGAACTGTAGCCATAAGGGCTGACAAGGGGAGAGACCACACCATAGTCCATAGGACCATAGCTTGGCATAATTACCTCATTGTTAGTAGACAGAGTATTGCTAAGTAAGTTGCTGACCACTAAAAGTTGCAGGGCGTTGGCCAGATTATTGGCCACAGTACTATCCTGGATAATAGTAGTTGCAGGTAAGGTTACAGGGTTGGATACCACAGTTTCCACCCCGTAAGGCATTTCAACGATTGGTGCAGGGTAATTTGGGAGGTAGACCTGGTTCGGTATGACGGTTTCGGTTACTGCAGGTACCATAGGTCCGAGGCCACATCCTCCGGGTAGGAGGCCAGGTAGTCCATGAAAACCAGGAATTCTGTTGAGGATTTGAGCTTGGAGGACCTGTGAATTAGAGAAAATAAATGAATGAGTAAAGGGTTTTGATGAAGAGGTATAGAGGATATGACAGAACCTACACCCTGGACTTTAATATTTTTTTAATTCTGGAATTGTCCATATGACGTCAGCTCTCTTGATGATGAAGCTAATGGTAAAGTCACAGGAAAAAATATAATCATTACGAACACCAAACACCAACAATGATTCAATGGTGACTTTCAGCTTGGCGGCCTCATCAGATGATTTTTCACGCCCCGTTTAAAGGACCCGGGACTGTAGGAAGAAGGAAACATGTGTGTTGGTAAAGAAGTTACCACTGCTGTGGTTGAGGCTCTCGTACAGACCTTCGTCAAGGGGTTGGAGGACAGACAACCGCTACCATAAAAGCTATATAAGGAATATTTATACTGTAGATTGATGGCACTTGGTGGAATTTGTTGTTACACATATTGCACACTATTACACCTGACCGGTTTCGCCTTACGGCATCCTCAAAGGTTTATAATGACATTTTTTGAGGATGCCGTAAGGCGAAATCGGTCAGTGGTTACCGTGGCCGCACTCGCGTTGCCGACCAGACTAAACAGAGTTTCTGTGCCGCCTGTGTAGAAAACAAAGCAGGACAAGCCTTTAGTTTTCCCACTGACAGCTCGAATTCTCCAGTGAGCTTTATGGTGTCAGATATTTTTTAAGATGAGTGGTACCAACCATCCAGCAACATACAGATCCACTCCATCACTGTCTGCAATGGGGTGATCATACAGAGAATTAGCGATAGGGCTGTTCTCATTTGATAGTGAATACATAAAATCATTTAATCAATTTACCCAACGCAGTCCACTGCTGCACATAGGCCTCTCCCAATGTTACACACATGCCTTGTGTTTATACAACTCTGCCTTCCATTCAAGATTAAATGTGGTTAAGTCTTATGTAGATATATTTATATAAACACTTACATTGAAAAGTGCAAATTGAATGCAAACAACTGCAACGAACTTGGCGGCCATCTTGAATTTTCGATTGTGTTTATTAGAAGAATAAAAGTGTTATAATATCAATCGCAAATTTGTAGTAGTTTAAATACTAACTTTTTATTATCATAAGACTATGTTTTATCTAATTACTCAAGAGTTTACTGATAAATTAAAAATAATTGCAATAAAATATTACGATAAAGTCAGGTGACATTTCACCATTATTACACAAGCTCTGTGTAATTTTTATTATCTATGGCGACATCATTATGCACTAAACGCCATCTATCCAAGAAATACCGAAATGGTGAATCCTGCATCGCACTATGAAATTTCTCATACTGACAAATATATAAGCTTTTACTAATATAAATTACGAGCGATATATACAGTTGAGTTATCAAAATTTGTATATAAACAGCTGTATATATCCTGCATATTTTTTTTTAGCAGGGGCCTCAAAATATATTAGCATTATTATTGCATGAATGTATGAAAAGGGCTGCTTAGATAGCTTGAGCACGTAGAGAGGGTGGTTAAAAGAAGATTGACGAAACAGATTTATGAGGCAACCCAGATGTATCAGTCATCATCGAGAATGTTCCAAAGATAGAACAGCTCAACATACTTGGTTTATTGTCAAGAGTATCCTTACCGGAATATATCTTGACCCCAAAAAAACCCCAAAAAACCTCTATTGAATAATTCACAACACGGTTTCCGCCCTGCGCGATCTACCATAACGAATCATATTAACTTTGTAGACTACTTGAAAACTAATGTAACATCAGGCTGTCAAGTTGATGCGGCATATTTTGATTTTGAGAAGGCGTTTGATCGCGTGGATAATGATATCCTTTTGACTAAGCTGTCTTCTATAGGATTCGATAAGCAACTCATGAGATTTATGGCTGATTATCTTGGAGACAGAAGACAGTATGTCAAGCTGCGAAATCATAGATCACACGACTATTACACGAGGTCTGGGGTAAGTCAGGGTAGTACCCTAGGACCGACCTTGTTTCTTATCATGATAAATGACCTGCCTGCTGTCCTGACCCGATCAAAGTGCCTGATGTTCGCAGACGACCTTAAGTTGTTTGCATCGGTTAGGGAAATTGATGACTGCGAGGCTTTGCAACGGGACATTGACGCAGTTGCAGAATGGAGTGTAACAAATAAACTGGCATTGAATATCTCGAAATGCAAATTGATTACCTTCACTCGATCACGTTCTCCAATAACAGTGTCCTATATGTTGGGTGGGGCGCAGCTTGAGCGTGTTGCATCCATACGAGATCTTGGCCTGATATTTGATGCGAAATTGAACTTCCATGAACACATGAGAATTATATGTAAAGCAGCAAACAGATCTCTGGGGTTCATAATAAGGACAGCATCTCAATTCAATAACGTAATTGCAGTAAAGCTGCTATACAACTCATATGTGAGAAGCAAGTTGGAGTACAACGTTATTGTCTGGAACCCCTACGAAACCACTTATGCCTTAATGATCGAGAGAATACAACGCAAGTTCGCCCGGTATCTCTACAAGCGCTCATACGGATATTATCCTTTCATGTATCCCTCCCTGTTTGTCACAGGGATGATAGGTCTAGAAACTCTAGAGCTGAGACGTAATTGTTTACATGTGATACATTATTATCTATTACTAAATAATAAGGTAGATAACCCATACGTCTTAGCATCCATTAATTTCTTTGTCCCAAATAGTTATGTGCGTGCCACCGGGCGTAGACAGCATCGTCTTTTCGTAACGCCACCGACATGGCGCGTGCCTCAGGCCACCACTTGCCCCACCGCAAGGGCTGTGGAATTAATAAATGGTCTACTGCAATCTAACCCTGATGTCGACGTATTCTCCGACAATATACATCAAATGATGAGACACGTCTTAACGTACCTGAATGCACCCTCATGAGATGTGCATCATAAATGGCAAATCAGTAGTGGCTTAGCAATTGTATTATTATTCATATTTTATTACTTGCATGTACCTAGTAGCTTAAGTTAGTAAGTAGTATAACATTATAAGCGCTTTGGTGTTACACTGTTAGCTTGTATTGTTTGTAAATAATAAATAAATAAATAAATAAATAAATAAAGCATGAGAGAAATGAGGTCCTGGTGCGATTGGATTGGTTACGACCCCATCTCTTCCCATGCGGTGTCGTACAATTCGACTAAGGGATAGCGCTGTTTAACATCAGACAGATTATACAGCCCGGACTCCGCCTGAGATGCATGGCTCGAGGCAACAATAGTGCCCGGAAAACGGCAATAGTTTCACCCCCCTATTACGTGGGACCGAATACAGTCGTTCGTGTTGTGTTCCTAGCGGTGAGTGGGGTAGCCAGAGCTCACTGGAGAATTTGTGCTGTCAGTGGGAAGACTAAATGCTTGTCGTGCTTTGTCTTCTACACTGACGGTTCAGAAACTCTGTACTTACAGGGTAGGCAGCGCGACTGTGACTCCTCTGGTGTTACAAACGTCCATAGGCCACGGTAACCACGTTCCATCAGGTGGGCCGTGTGCTTAACTGCCACCTAAGTGGTATAAAAAAAAACAGTGATATTGAAATGTGGGTGTTAATTCACCTCTGCCTAACCCTCCGGAGATAAAGGCGTGATTATATGTATGGTGGCGCGATTCTCATGCCACCTGAGCTAGTGGACTGTATTTCGCGGGGGGTGAAGTTAACATGTTTCATATGACACTTTACGCAACAAACAAGATAGGTGATCGGGTTGCCGCGGAGGTGGTTTAGGCATTGAATGCAACCCGAGAAATTAGGAGAGGATGCACTAACCTTTACTATGCCACGTGCTGGCTGGGCCGGTGCACCGGTCTTGTCTTCCTGGCTCAGGAGCTGCTGCCCACATCACTAAATCACTTGAGGGACACACGAGAGGCACAATCCGATCGGTAAAGGTCTATGAAAGCGGTTAAAATCCAACAAACATTATTAATTTCTGAGAGTCGCGCGCGCCGCCGGCCATTGTTTTTTAGTTCAAAAGCGGAAGTCAATATGCGTCTATTTTGACAATTGAGCGGTGCGGAAACTATTGCTATCTCACTTTAAAAGGTAGCGCGGGAGGGAGATGGGTACAGGAAGCGTGTGTTTCAGTGCCAATGACTTGAATTACTACTATTGAGCGAAAAAAATACAAATTCTACCATCGGCGCAACCATTCCCCCCGGCTTGAAGGGTTACCTTCAAACGAAAAATGCGGAACAAATCTAAAGTCTAATCTAAATCTAGGTTTGGGAAATAACAACTAAAATATAAACCTAGGTTTGAACTCGTGCCTACTGCTGGTTAGGCAGAGGGCAGAGGCGAACAACCGGGCGCAGATACGATCCGGTTGCGGTTTTAACCCGTACAACACGAGTTATCCCGCGGGAATCGGGAAAAACTTCCTCTACTACTCCTAGAGGCCAATGTAAAGGAGGCGCATTCTCAGTCATAAGGACTACCACCGTACCTACAGTAATTGGGTTGGATGGAGTATTCCATTTTTGACGTGACTGCAGCGTGTGCAAATAATCGGTTCTCCAACGATTCCAAAACGATTGGACTAATTTATCTAAAAGAGCGTGACGAGTTAGAAGGTGCATTCTATCGTCATCAACATCTATTGCGGGCAAATATTTTAGAGGAGTCGTATTTAAGAAGTGAGCTGGCGTCAACGCTAATGGCTCTGACGGATCGCTAGATAGAGTCCGACACAGCGGACGCGTGTTCATCACCGCCTCTACTTGAGCGAGTACGGTACTCAACTCCTCGAACGAGAGAATCTGTTCGCCTATGACGCGAAACAGATGCGACTTAAGGCTTTTAATATTCGCTTCCCAATTACCACCAAAATGACTAGCTGCAGGCGTGTTAAAGTACCATTCAATGCGATTTTCGGCTAAGATGTGAGCGAATTCACTTTGGTAGTACTTAGACCGTAAGAATGTGTGCAATTCCGAAATACTACGTCGGGCCCCTACATAGTTTGTACCGTTGTCCGAATACATGCGCTTAACCGGACCACGACGCGACAAAAAACGTTTAAAAGCGGACATAAAATTTTGCGTACTTAAATCACCGGTCAACTCTATATGAACCGCGCGAATTGTCATACAAATGAACAAACAAACATAAGCTTTCGTGGAGCAAATGCCACGACCACGAGCAATGGTGACTTTGAAAGGCCCAGCAAAGTCTGTGCCGGTGTGTACGAAAGGTTTTGCGGATTGAACAACACGACAAGAGCGATGATCGGCCATTTCAGGCGCGATAAAACGCGGGCGGAGTTTAAAACAAGTTACACATCTGTGTACTCTAGCGCGAATCAAATTACGAGCGGAAATTATCCAGTATTTCTGTCTCAAAATAGACATTAACAAATCGGGACCAGCGTGACAATTCACCTTATGATGATAATCTACTAACAAATCTAATACGTGGTCCTTACGCGGGAGAACTACTGGATGCCTTTGTTCAAATCCTAAACTTGAATTTCTCAAACGACCACCTACTCGAATGAGTCCATCTTCCAAAAATGGTTTCAAGTGTCGGAAAGAACGACTACAAGGTTTGTTAAATTCTAAATTTTTAAATTCAGAAGCAAAATAACATTTCTGCAACTCGCGAAGTATGACCAATTCAGCTTTATCTAAATCAGCGGCGGTTATATGACCGCGCGTGGATAAAATTCTCAAAAATCGGCCTACATAAACAACACAACGCAACAGTCTCGACCAAGACGAGACGCGATTAGCCAACAACAAAATAAGGGACTCTTCACGCGGGACCGATACAACAAGCGAGTGCTTCTTCTCCTCGGGTGGTTCGGAAACCGTAGTGGGATTGATTTGACTAACTGGCCACTTATCTAACGCGGCATGAATCCAGGACGGTCCACTAAACCACAACGGGTGATCCAAAATTTGCGAAGGAAGCAATCCACGAGAGAGACAATCGGCTGGGTTGTCGGTGCCAGCAACGTGAAAGAGATTTTGTGGCGCTAATTCCGATTGAATTTTTGCCACTCTATTAGCGACGAATGTGTCCCAACGATGGGGCGAAGAGTGGGCCCAACACAAAGCGACTGTTGAGTCTGAAAAAGCTAAAATTCTACTAATATTAATGCGACTACTACAAGCATTGGCGATAGAGGTGATCAATCTAACTAACAATTGTAAAGCGCATAGCTCGAGGCGTGCCAGAGAGACGACCTTACGGGGAGAGACCTTTGATTTCGCGCTTATAAGGCTAATTGAAACCTTACCTACATTCGAGACATGAAAATAAACTACTCCTCCATACGCCTTCTCACTAGCGTCCGCGAAGCCTACTACCGTAACAACACTATGTTGCGATATACCTACATGACGCGGAATTTGTATTTGGTCAAGCACAGAAAGTTCTTTTCTAAAGCGAGCCCACAACTTAGCAATGTTGTCGGGCGCGGTGTCGTCCCAATCACAATTGGAAAGCCAAAGCTCTTTTATAAGTAGCTTGGCGTACAAAACGACAGGAGCTACGAATCCCATTACGTCCCATATCCGTGCCACACACGACAGGATAATGCGTTTAGTACAAGTTTGCGGGGTCGAACTAATTTTCAAACTAAACGTATCAGATGCGGGCGACCAGCTTAAACCAAGCACCTTGTGCGTATCACTTTCATCGAATTCCTTAACCGAAGACAATCGGTGCGACGGTGGAATCGACTCTAACGCAGTTTGCGAGTTGCTCGTCCATTTCACGAGATCAAATTGACCAGCCTTCATGAGACTTATAACTTGAGCGGCCGTCTCGACAGCCTCTGCCTCGCTATCTACACTATACACGAAGTCATCCATGTATAAGCCAGTCTCAATGGTGGCTCTCGCTTTCGGAAATGCATCGCCCTCGTCAGCGGCCAACTGCTTGACGGTGCGAAGTGCGTGAAAAGGGCTAGATTTAAGCCCGAAGCAAACACGATTAAATTCGTAAACCATTAAAGGTTCTTGCGGTGAAAATCTATACAAAAATCGTTGAAACCTACGATCGGATTTGCGCACTTCAAGGCACAAAAACATTTGTCGAATATCTGCAGAGAGTGCAACAGCGAATAAGCGAAAATTTACAATTATGTCAAATAAATTACCTTGAAGATTTTGACCACAATACAAAATGTCATTAAGCGACACGGAAGTGCTAGTCTTAGCACTGCCATCCAAAACTACGCGGAGTTTAGTAGTAAGCTTATCTTCTCTAATAACTCCGTGGTGCGGGATAATGTACGAAGGCTGGGTCTCGTCAGTGTCCGCAGGCGCAGGTGAGATGTAACCTTTATCTAAATATTCGTTAACAACCTCATCATAGGCTTGCTTTAACTTTGGAGACGCCTGCATCTTTCGTTCTAAACAAAGAAAGCGTCTTTCAGCGGATACACGGGAGTCACCGAGCGAAAAAATATCTCCCTTGAAAGGGAGCGCGACAACATAACGACCCTGCTCATCACGAGTAGTCGTGCGACAATAAATCTCCTCAGCCATCTTGTCATCAGGGCTTAGGATTGGTGGGACATTGACCTCTTCAATTTCCCAAAACTTGCGGATGGTAGACTCCAGTGGCGGCTCGACGGTGCAACAGAACGAGGCAGTCGAGTGACTAAAACTATCTATAGAAGCGGGTGCGGAACCAATTATAACAAAACCAAGAACTGTTTCCAGTGCGTGCGGAGCGGGGTACGTCGGTCCCCCTTGAACCTTACGTGATAACTGGAGGTGCGGGAGAATCGAAGCGCCGATTAATATATCGACGACTCCAGGAACAGCGTAAGTCTCATCTGCTAAAGGCAAGTCTTTAAATTTCGTTAATAAAGACGTGTCAACCGGGACGGTAGGCAACTGTTCAGTTATTTTATCTATAACGAGCGAATCCATGTCAAACCAAATATTATTATTAAAACGAGATCCAAACCTTGTTCTAACGGTGCCCTGAACAGCTGACTGTAAGCCTCCAAAACCCTTCACCACTGAGCGGGTTGAACGCTTATTAACATTGAAACCAAGACGTTGACAACAATCTTGAGTAATAAAATTACTTTGCGAAGCGCCATCTAATAGCGCTCGAACAATGTGCGGTTTACCTAATGCATCGACAACAATAACGCGAGCAGTCGCGAGGACAACAGTAGTGAGCGCAGTACTAGCGGACAACGAACACAAGGTGACGTCATTCGCAGCGGTCACCGGGCGGGCCGGAGCGCGCGCGAGCGCGGGCTGCGGCTGTGGCGCAGGCCGCCGTGTGTCACCGCTCGACGAACCAACTGTGCTCACATTGGATGCGGCATTACTATTTTCAAAATGAAGTAAAGTGTGGTGTCTCGCTGGACATTTGCGACAACTATTGCTACTATTACATAAAACAACGCGGTGTTTAGTACCGAGACAATTAAAACAAAAATTATTAGCGCGAACAAATTTATAACGATCACTAGGCGATAATTTTAGGAAACCCGGACACTTGTACAATTGCGAATGATGAGCATTACACAAAGAGCAAACAGGTGATTGTACATGTGCTGGTGCGGTATTAACATAAGTATGAGTTGACTTCAGTGACTTCGATGACGCATCTATTTTGCGTTCCGAACTAACAACTTTCTTCGCGCCTTCATGTTTCGATGAAGAGCGTTGCAATATTTTTATATGCTCGCGAACAAAACTTTCTAAGTCTTCGAACTTAGGAATTTTATTGCCGCGGTGATCCGACTCAAATAAACGAATGGTTTCGGAATCTAATTTCTTTAAACCCATATACAAAAATAAGAAGTCGCAGAGGTCATCGATCTTTAGGTTCTTTACGGCGCGAACAGATGATGCGAAAGTATCTAGAAACTTCTCTAAGTTTTGATCGTTACATGCCGTAATGGATTTCAAATCAAACATCTGATCCAAATATGCGTTAGCTACCGATCTTTTATCCTCATACTTAGCTTTCAAAGTATTTAAAATTAAATTATAATTTTCGGCACTAAACGTAATTCCAGCGCAAACGGTTATAGCTTTACCAGTTAATTTTTCAACGAGATAATGCAATTTTTCGTGATCTGTCAACGAATCGTTCTTATCTATTGTATTCTCAAAACTATCTATAAATAAACACCAATTGCGAATGTTACCATCAAATTCGGGTATTTGAATTGGTGGCAACTTAGGTCGGTCGCGAGTGGGATTGGGTCGGTCAGACGGTTTCTCCAAACTCCTAGCGACGCGTTTGATACGACAATACAAATCGTCAAACGACGACAAGGCCTGATAACTCACTGAGTAATCGGGATTTAAATTTAACTCTAAAACGTTGATGTCATGTACTAAAGACTCGAAATCCGCGCGCAAACTATCCAAGTTTTCTATAGAACACAAGAACGAATCTCTAATAGCCAAATCAGAGGTTTTAAGTGCATTATCACAAATCGATTGTACACGAGAGTAAATCATTTCTCTTTTAGCGTATAAAAGTTTCAGTTGAACTTTACTATCGGTACTTCCAACCTTTGGGGGCATTTTTACAACTAATATCAAACTAAAGTGCGGTAAACAACAAATGAAATGACTTAATCTTAGCGGTACCTACAGTACAGCGACGCGGCGCGAACGATATCCGTAGGTAGGTAGGTACTTATAACTGCGAGTGCCGGCTTGAACAAAACGCGCATAGCAACAAGATCGTACCTACGCGAGCTAGATCGCTGTCTAGGTTCAACTATTATTTCAGGGATTAAGTATTGCGTAATATCTATTCAAATTAAAATACTTTCGTATGAATTTGAATGAAATGCGAGCGAGGTATAACCACGTATCTACCCACGTAGGTATTAGGTAAATACGATGCGAGCTAGCGGCGAACGGACAACTTAATTGAAACAAATAAAACAAAAGCCAAATGCGTTAGGTATTACACTGTGCCTATGCACTAGGGTGTCAGGATACCTAAGATCTAAACCTAAATGCCTAGATGCGGGGTTTTCTACTAAAATAACTAGGTATTTAGGTGCGGTGCGTTTATTCCCTGTGGAATAAATAACAAAAGCGAGCTACGACTAAGGATCGATACGATAAGAGAAATGCGAGCGAGGTATAACCACGTACCTAACCTATGTAGGTATCAGGTAAACACGATGCGAGCCAGCGGCGAACGGACAACCCAGAAATTGAAATAGCCAAATGCGTTAGGTATTACGCTGTGCCTATGCACTAGGGTGTCTAGTATACTACTAAAATAACTAGGTATTTAGGTGCGGTGCGTTTATTCCCAATAGAATAATAACATAACAAAATGCGAAACTACGACTAAGTATCCGGCTCGACCAAGACCAAAAAGAATGGTGGCGCGATTCTCATGCCACCTGAGCTAGTGGACTGTATTTTGCGGGGATGAAGTTAACATGTTTCATATGACACTTTACACAACAAACAAGATAGGTGATCGGGTTGCCGCGGAGGTGGTTTAGGCATTGAATGCAACCCGAGAAATTAGGAGAGGATGCACTAACCTTTACGGGGCCACGTGCTGTCGTAGCCGGTGCACCGATCTTCTCTTCCTGGCTCAGGAGTTGCCGCCCACATCACTAAATCACTTGAGGGACACACGAGAGGCACAATCCGATCGGTAAAGGTCTATGAAAGCGGTTAAAATCCAACAAACATTATTCATTTCTGAGAGCCGCGCGCGCCGCCGGCCATAGTTTATTAGTTCTTCTTCTTCTTCTTATTTTATTTAAATGGCGCCTTGCATCGGTTATATAGATACCGATGATTCTGCCAACCTCAAGGTGGAGAGTAGGTTTAATCGTTTATAGAGGTCTCCAGGTATTCATGGTATTCTTAGTAATTTGGGTTTATCCTTATTGGTCACTGAAAAAGGGGACATCACAAGTGTTAGTAATAATAAATATGTGGATATATATATAAATAAATTAGAGGTCAGGGTTAGATTAGTTATATAGTAGGGGAGAGGGAGGGTTATTAGCACTATATTACAGATGAAAAGAGTGGAGGGGGGTTACAGTTTAATTTCATTTATAGAGATAAATTTGTGGAGGATCTTGATAAAGGGGGAGGATACCAGGGTAAGTAAGTAGGCCAAATTTATAGGTCGAGGAATCTGCTTTGGGAGAAGGTCGTATAATGGAACAACTATTCTTGGACAGGTGTAGAAGATATGCTCGAGACTGCCTTCATCCAAGCCACACTCACATAGAGAGTGGTCTCGAACTCTAATTTTGGCCAAGAATACTGGTGTGCAGACAAATCCTAAACGAAGGCGTATTATAACTGAGGTAGTTAACTTATTGAACCGTTTATTCTTAAAGAACCATGGCTTAGAAGGAATGGATGGTTGTATGGTTCCATAGAATTTACCCTTGATTATTTTAGAGGATTGCCATAAATCATCCCAAGATTTATCCTGGCAAGAACCGGATAAAGTGCGTAGGTCCCGAGTGAAAGCGTATTTGTATGAATCACATCCTGTACCGGCTGCCAATCTCGCGCAAGAATCCGCAGTTTCATTACCGGATATGCCAATGTGGCTGGGTATCCAAGCTAAGACCACCTCGATACCAGACATGTGACATCTGAGCAGCATGGCTTTTATGTTGAGTGTGAGTGGAAAATTGTTTTTAGACTTAAAAGGATTTTTTAATAAATCAGAGAGACAGCTCAGAGAATCTGTCAATATGAGTGTTTTTTTAAGATTATGTGATTCTACATAATTGACAGCTTCTAGGAGAGCGATAGATTCTCCTGTAAAAATGGAGTTATAAGGAGGGCTTTTAAAGCTCAGAATTATTCTAAATTTGGGAATCCATACTGCAGAGCCAACTGGAGCATCTAGGGACAATTTCGAAGCGTCGGTGTATAGGGTTGTCCAATCCGGCCAGTCACTACCTAATATGTTCAACAGACTTTGATTGGCTGATGTGCATTTTTTGGATATGCCAAAATCTAGAATAATTCTTGGTTGAAATATTAAGGATTGGAAGTCCAGATCAAAAAGGGGGTTTATAGGAAATTGACGGATAGGGACTGTGAGGTTGGCCAGTTTTCTATGTGAATTTATGAGGAGAGGAGGGGATTTATTCTTCCAGTAATCCGAAGAAGAGACCAAGAGACTAAGTTGTTGTAGTATAGGGAGTAGAGGATGAGAACCAATTTGGGCTGCATTAAAGAGAAACCTGTCGCATAAAAATTGCCGACGAAGATGAAGTGGAGGTTCCCTGCATTCAACTTGGAGGGCGTTGATAGGGGAGCATTTCATGGCACCTGTTATGATGCGAAGGCACTTCGACTGAATTCTTTCGAGTTTGGAAAGTGGCAATATGTTGCATGGCTCAAGTAGGAAAGTACCGTAGTCAAAGTGACTACGCACAATGGCATTGTAAATAAGTTTTTGGCAGAAGGGGTGAGAACCCCACCGGACCCCAGACAGAGACCGCATGACATTCACACCCTTCTCACACTTTTCTTCAACATATTTTAGATGGGGAGCACCTGTCAGTTTAGAGTCTAGAATAAGACCTAAAAATTTAACGGAGTTTAGGATTGGGATTGATTCATTAGCAACAGAGAGGTTGATGTATGGCGTGTTACGTTTGCGACTGAAAACAACTGCACTACATTTAGGAACTGAGAGAGAGAGGTTATGTTCGAAGAGCCAATTATTTAAATAAAAAAGAGCGGTATTGAGATTGGCGGCAGCCACTGAAAAAGATGGGGAAGTAGAGTAGAGAGCAACATCATCTGCATATTGCAGAATTTTGCAAAAAGAGTTGACAGAAAGATCTAGGTCACGAGTGTAGAGGTTATAGAGGATAGGGCTAAGGACTGATCCTTGAGGAAGGCCCTTCCAGACCACCTGAGAAGGGAGGGTGTTGCCCTGGTATCGAATAGATATTGTACGGCACATAAGCATGTTGCAAATGATATGAACCAACCTCACAGGTATACTCAGCTGAAGCATTTTCTGCCTGAGTAGTGGAAGATGGACATTGTCATAGGCAGCAGAGATATCTAGGAAAACCCCTATAGTATGTTCATTACGAGAGAAGGCCAAACGAATTTCGGAGGTCAGGATACTTAGGCTGTCCAGGGTTCCTTTGCCCTTTCTAAAGCCGTATTGACTGGGGGCTAATAATTGTCTGTTTTCTAAAATCCATTCGAGACGGTTTTTAATAAGAATTTCCATAATTTTGGCCAAGACAGAGGAAAGAGCTATGGGGCGATAAGAGGAAGAAATTTTTGGGTCCTTCCCAGGCTTCAAGATTGGAATAACTATTTGGCTTTTCCAGGAATCTGGAACTTGACCGGAGAGAAAGATAGCATTAAGAATGCTAAGGAAGAAAGATTTCGAAGAGTCAGACAGTTTACAAATGAATGAATATGGAATGCCATCAATACCAGGTGATGAATCCTGGAGATGATTAAGGGCACAAGATAATTCGCTAAACGTAAACATGTCATTCATATGATCTTGAGTAATGGTTAGATTGGGAGAGTGCAAGAGGGGAACACAATCAAATTCAGGTACATATGGAGGAGCCAGACTAGATAAAAAGTCATTTAGAAAAGAATTTGGGTCATTACTTGAAACAAATGTATCCACTGTGCTTCTTCTATATGCTTTAACCCTTTTCCAGACCAAAGAAAGGGGAGATCTGGGGGATAGGGATTGACAGAATTTACGCCAGCCTAGTGATTTTTTTTTTGATAAAAGTCTAGATGTAGTAGCTGCAGTCTTCTTAAAATTGACGTAATCTGTCATGGACAAGGTTAGAGCAAATTTATTCTCAGCTTCTGTGCGTTTCTGAACGCTCTCTGTGCACTCCGAATCCCACCATGGCGGGGAGGGGGTGAGCAGTTTGGGTTTTTTTTTGAGGGGAATGCAAGAGTCAGCAGCTGATTTTATTGCTGCGATTAGGCAGTCATACATGGAGAGAAAATTAGAAGGGTTTGGTTGAGGAAGAGACGTCAATTTTGTATCAAGTGAAGAAGAATACATCTCCCAGTTGGCGTTACTGAGTTTGTACTTTAGGAGAGGTTCGTAGCGAGACGGAGGCGGGGCAGAAGCCTGAGAGTAAGATATTAAGATTGGGAAGTGGTCACTACCGAGAGTATTTGGAAGAGTAGACCAAGACAGGAGTGGGGTTAGAGAATCAGAAGACAAGGATAGATCTGGGACACTGATGTTTTGTGTAGGAGGGACCCTGCGGGTTGCAGACCCATCATTTAAGACACATAAATTTAAATCATCTAGAATATTAAGTATTGATGTGGAAATAGTGTCATTTCGATGTGAACCCCATAGGGTATGACGACAGTTAAAGTCACCTAATACTATCATAGGCAAAGGGATGGATGAAAGAATTGAATTTACTTCTGATAGGAGAGTAAAGTCAGGATGAGGAATGTATACAGATATAATAGATATATTAATTGCTCTGATTGCAACTATGTGTAAACCAGCACTATGAGCAGGGAGTTGAATTTGAGAGAATGTGATGTTTCTCCTTATCAGCAGAGCACACCCCGCCCAACCATCGTCTCTGTCATCTCTCAGGCAAAAGAAACCAGGGATCCTAAAACGGGACATAGGTTTTAGTAAGGTTTCTTGAATAGCAAGGATAGCAAGTTGGTGTTGATTTATTAAATCAATAAGATTTGGCTTTCTGCGACGAATACTCTTACAGTTCCATTGAAGGAGATTGAGAACCATTGTTAAAATTATTTTTTGAGATAATCTCCAGTAATTGTTCTACAAGAAGGGCAACGTCGTGCGGTAGAGCATCTGACATTTTCGTTAGTATATTTATTAACGAACAGAGCAAAAGTTGGACAAGATTGTCATTGGGAGTGGCCAGAGGGGTAGTCTCTGTAGGAGGTTTAATGCAGCACCCATTGGGTTGAGTAGAAGGAGGCGAATTAGTCAATTCATTGTGTTCATGAACATCAAAAGATTTCCCAGGAACAAACCTTGGGCGTATAGGGAGGGAAATAGTTTTTTTATAAGATACAGTAGGAGGAGACAAGAGGGAAGGGGCAGGAGGAGAAATGAGAGAAGAATATTTGGGAGTTTGGGGCCTAGCAGCAGCCTCGGAATAGAGAGGTCTACGAGACTGAGGGAGTCTAGAAGAGGCTTCGGCATAACTTATATTTTCCTCAGACATAATAATTTTTATAGATTTTTGCCTGTTATGCTCAGGACATCTTCTGTCGGTAGCGGGGTGGTTACCGCCGGAACATAAAAAGCAAGAAATACCTGTATCAGCGACAGTACAGGAATCACCAGCATGGGATTGTGCACACTTATAACATCGGGGTTTTGACCGGCATTGCTTGGCAATGTGGCCGAATCGACAGCAATTCCTGCACTGTATTGTTGGAAGCTGGTAAAGAGAGACAGGAAGCGATGCATTAAAACAAAACACTTTATCCGGAAGGACCTGACCCAAAAAAGTTAGAACCACAGAGTTTGATGGAGCCCACACAGAAATATTGTCTCTTGTAATTTTTGTATTGAGACGTCTAGCTCTCACCACTTCTCCAGCAGTAGAAGATATACCCCCAACTAATTCCTCCAACGTCCAATCAGTGGGAATATCTCTCACTACTCCCATACGAAATATGCTGTAGCTCGGGATGTAGGCTACATAATTGTGGTCTTTAAGCAAAACAAGGTTTAAAAAACAATTTGCTGCATCTGCCGAATCGAACTCCACGCACACCCTATTACGGCCAATGTTTTTAATCCCTCCCGTTTTAATGTTTTCGACTTTATTTTTAAACAGGAACTGAGCAAACCTCAAAGATTTGAATGGTAAGCCGCTTGTTGGGTCCTGCTCCAATCTCGAGACATATACGTTATAGGGACCTTTGTCAGTACTTGAGTACTCGAGTTTAGAGTCAGAATCGTAACCCGGCTTTGAGTAGACGGATTGAATAGATTCCGCTGGCGAACGGGTCTTTTTATGATCGGGATCCGTCGAATCCGAAGCAGCAGAACGTTTTACCGTTTTTTTGGGTAAATCCGGAGGTTTACCTCCGCCCCCGTCAGGGGGTACATCCACGCTCATTTCCATTGAAATGAGCGCGGACGCCGATATATACGAAAAGTACTAACCTTATAAATACTATTCCACCACCAAAACAACACAAACACTTATTTTCCGAGTGGTAAACAAGGACAATAGTGTAGAAAAAGCCAAATATAACCTCAAAACGTACAACTCTCAACCGAGTGTCGGACCCGTTTATTAGTTCAAAAGCGGAAGTCAATATGCGTCTATTTTGACAATTGAGCGGTGGGGAAACTATTGCTATCTCACTTTAAAAGGTAGCGCGGGAGGGAGATGGGTACAGGAAGCGTGTGTTTCAGTGTCAATGACTTGAATTACTACTATTGAGCAAAAAAAATACAAATTCTACCATCGGCGCAACCAATGTATGTATGTATCGTCTGAAGAAAAGGTGTGTACCCAATATAAGAACAATCAGTCAACAGGAAGGGGGAGTGGGAGATTTGAGATCGTAGGTATGAAAGAGGACTCTTTTGTCTGCACTTAGCATGTTCTGTTAAGCCATAGTAGCTAGAGCACTCAGCACAGCTCCCCTAAGAAACGCAGAAGCTTACTGGGCACTTCACAGGCACCGCGTAGCGACCTCCCTGTGCCGAGGACTTGAGATCGTTGAGGGGCTTCTGCCTCGCATTCCTGTAATGCGTAGACGGCCGTTTTCTTGGCAACGAAACTCCCTCTGAAAAGGGGGCTATAGGAAGGGAGGCAAACCAAGGCATTATGATAATTTTGAGTACTTTGTTCTTCTAGATCGATGTGATGTTGATTGTACGTGTTCGTACAGAACGTTGAACTTTATTACCGTGTAGCAAAGATTATGAAGTTATGAACTGTTTGGTTCAAGACAGTATTGTTTTCACAGCATCCACATATGGAGACCAGCACGCATTGTTCTATCTGGGAAGGGAGGCGGGTGTTCTTTTGAGTATACATTCATTCCCTATTTGAATCCTTTTTTACCATCCCTTTTTTAGCGAAAAAAGGGAATTTCATCCCTTTTTTCGCTAAAAAAGGGAAGCCGTTTCCTTTTCCAAGCTTTGGTCCATCTCTGCAGCAGATTTCATCAACATTGGTTTAGTGACTATTTATAGTGTTGAGTGATGGCACTTGGTGGAATTTGTTGTTACACATAATAAAATACACTTGTACCTTTTCCATAGTATTTTTTTATTATTACACTACATTGCATTATTATTATATATAGTATATTACTACCTACATTTTACAAATTACTTTACATCATATTACATCACTTCATCATATTCATACATCACGTCACGTCACGTCACGTCACGTCACATCACGTCACGTCACGTCACGTCACGTCACGTCACGTCACGTCACGTCACGTCACGTCACGTCACGTCACATCACATCACATCACATCACTTACATTACATTCTTTATTATATTTATAATTATTGTGAAAAAAGTAGGATGCCGTCAGGTTTAATAATAAAAAATACTGTTGAAAAGGTACAAGTGTATTTCAATATTGGTTTAGTGCTTCAGGTAAGGAAGCATACTAGACAGACAGACAATTACTTTCGCAATATTATTAATATGAATTAAACCATCATTATTCATTATACGTAGGCGAACTAATTAAACTACATAAGTTGGAATATATACCCAAGGTCTCGGTTATTTGTATGTGGGCTAACAAGCTGCGACCGTCGTCTTTTCCTGGAATACCTTTGACCAGCCTACACAACTTTTACTGTAATTCCCCTGACTGTGTATTCAGTGTACAGTCAGCACCAAATCGCAAAGTTTTCAAACTACTTTTTGACTTGCAAAGTTCTCAAAATAATCTTAATACATATATATAGAATCACGCCTTTATCCCCGGAGTGTTAGGCAGAGGTGAATTAAAACCCACATTTCTCCAATCATTGTATCCGGTTAAATCAAACGCGGTAGCCTAATGTTATGGGTAATGGACTGCTTAGACGAGGTCTCAGGTTCGTTTCCAGTTTTTACCACGGCACACACCAATGACTTTTCGATGCTTTTCGAAGTTGTGTGTATTTTTTATTGTTGTTTATGAGTGCCCGGTTATTAGCAATAGGCTCGCCACCATCAATATTATATTGGGACCTAAACATAAACTGGCGAAATGTGGGTACTAGCATCTCTGCCTACCCCTTCGGGGATATAGGCATGAGATTATGTTATACTATAATAGGGGGTGAGTCTATTGACGTATTTCGGGCACTATTTTACTTGACCTATGCATCTGAGGCTGAGTCTGGGCTGTATATATCTGTCTGGTTAAACAACCCTATCCCTTAGTCGCCTTGTACGACACCGCATGGGAAGAGATGGGGTGGCCCAAATTCTACTCTGCCGGGAACCACGCAGCTAATGATCTTAACGCCTGTTCTGATATTTGGTACACGCCTTTAGTTCGAACGATAATACATATTAAATCAATAAAACATTTTGGTACTCTTCAGAAATCTTACGGATTTTTATAGCACAAAAAAAGGTGCATTACAGCTATATTTGGTATGGCTTGGACAGACTTTTGTTCACCTGTGTTTAAAGTCAATAAAAATTTTAACTGCGCCATGTATTTATATGAAAGTACCATATTTGTGAAAAAAGAAACAATCACTGTTCAATAAAAAGGACAATTATAATTAAAGGAAGGTTACACCCAAGCCACTGGCGGTAAATAGGTTAGAATTAGACATAGTTGTGTTTATATGGCTCTATTTTTTTTGTTTTTGTCAAGTGCTTATTATATAGGTCTTAAACTTCGATTGGACACAACATGTTTTACCATAGAGTGGTGTACAAATTATTATTTAACTTTAAGTCATCACATCTACATTATACATCAGTCATCTAGTTACAAACAAAAGTCAATCCTACAGGGTCATGTCCTTGAGAAAATCCTTAATACTATAGTAGCACTTCTCAATCAATAATCTTTTGAGCGCCCACTTAAAACGATTGTTGTTCAAATTTTTTATATTTTTGGGAATTTTGTTGTAGATTAATGGAGTCATGCATATTACACTTTTATGTAATAGGGCAGTCTTAGCAGGATGGACACATAGCCTGTTATTATCGCGACGATTACGCACGACTTTGTCCATTAATCTTGGAAACAGGTGTGGGTTATACCTGGTAAACAATGCTACCTCTAGTATGTATATGCCGGGGAGTGTTTACAACTCATTGCCAGAGTCGATTATAGACATACCTCATAAAAAAATTGTGTTGCATTACATAAATGGTTGGTGTACGACACTTTTTATACAGTGGAAGACTTTTCAAATAAATATGCATGTCATTCATACCACACTGCAGAAATGCGTTGTAACTATTACGGTACTATTGTGACTGCAATATTTTTAGTTGCTAAGTAGATATTGCTTTGTATACTTAATAATCTGTGTTTGCATGTCAGCTTTATGGCGAAATGTGCTTGATTACTATATCTTTTATTTCCATACTATCAAATTACAAGCTATATTCATTTGCTTGTAATGTGGTACAACAAAAGTTTTAATGTCGTTTATTTATTTAATATTTACATAATGTACACGGAAGTTATCTAAATTAAAATATATAAAAAAAAACAGATTACATACATACATACATAAAATCACGCCTGTTTCCCATAGGGGTAGGCAGAGATCACGGATCTCCACTTGCTACGATCCTGACATACTACTCTCACTTCATTCACTCTCATTACATTCTTCATGCATGCTCGTCGGTTTAGAGCACTCCTGACCTGCCCCTTTTCTAAAACTTCCCCGATTTGGTCCAGGTATGTGCGCCTAGGTCTTCCCCTTCCGACGGTACCATCCACACTCGCCTCATTCACCTGTTTCGTTAGTCTTCTTTGATTCATTTTCTCAACATGACCAAACCATCTTAACATTCCTCTCTCAATTCTCATCACTACATCTTCTATCACTCCACATCGTTCTCTCATCACGCTATTTCTCACTCTATCTTTCAAGGTCAAACCACACATACTTCGCAACGCACGCATTTCTACTGCATTCGCTCTACTCTGATGCTTTTTCTGCCATACCCAAATTTCACTACCATACATAAGAGTCGGCACTAATACTCCACCATGTACAGCCAATCGTGCCTTTTCGGACACTTTCCGGCTGCTCATAAAGTTGTGTAGTGCCCCATTCACTCTATTTCCAGCTATCACTCTCCTTTCAACATCTTCTTCATGCTTTCCATCTCTCGTAAACAATGTTCCCAAATATATGAACTCATTCACTTGTTCCTCTTTTTCTCCATTTATACAAATCCTACACTCTGTCACGCATAACATAAAACAGATTATATATCTAAATAATCCTGCAAGTTCAGGCGTCAAAGAATTCCTCCCCATCGATGTCAACCGGGAAGGTGGCCAGAAGGCTGGCGGCATTGCCACATTGAATGGCAATACCAATCCTTTGCGCAAGGAATAAACCAGCCCTTTGGTCACGGGTAGCGTCATTTAATTGAAATTGAATGACTAAGATCATCTAAAGGTATTATTAGATGACTCCTCTGGTGTTACAAACGTCCATAGGCAACGGTAACCACTTTCCATCAGGTGAGCCGTGTGCTTGTCTGACACCTAAGTGGTATAAAAAAAATGCAATGTCAGTGGTATGACAGTGGTTTTGCTTTAGTGGAATTGAGGGCCTGATGGCAACTGGTTACCGTGGCCAATAGGCTGCTGACCCTGAAAAAACAGAGAGCTTCTGTGCCGTCAGTCCAGAAGACAAAACAGGTCAAGCCTTTGGTCTTCCCACTAACAGCATTTTTTGACATGTCCTATAGAAAATGGGGTTATTTTCTATAGGACATGTCAAAAAAAATGTCGCTTCAGCTGCATCAAAGTCTGACTGAATAGTTCAGAGAATGATGAAGGAGAATAATATTTACAAAGAAACAAATGAGATCTTCAAATATTTTTTTTGGAACAAATCGCTGTGATAATTGAGAAAGGCAAATGGTGTGAACATAAAACAAAAGGTATACTCTCAAAGTAAAACATAGCTCAAATAAGACTTGGTTTTGTTTACCCTACGGCGAAGGAGGATTATGATTTTGACAGGCTATGTATGTATGTATGTAAGTTTATCTGTTCCCTCATAGCTGCCCACCTTCTCATTAGAACTGGACAAATGAGAGTATCATTGGAAGCGTCTTGGTAGTCCGCTGGTTATAGGCTATATGACGTATCACTGAATCTAATGTAGCGCCCCCTAGCGGTCATAAAGTACTGTGTTAAAAAATAAATTTGGCATAAATATATCGTGTTTGGTAAAGGCACATTACAAATATGTATAAATTATAGGTGTTGCTTGCCCCAAAATAATGTAAATAAAAAAATAAATTTAAAACTAAACCCAGACTGCTGAAAGTAGATGAATCTACTTTTTCCTAGAATGTATTGTTTTGTTAGACTAAGTGGCATACGACCACGGCTGTCCTTAATATTTTTGTCATTTTTCAGTAAGTAGGTAAGTAGTCGGGTTTTAGTTTTAAACTTATTTTTTTATTAAGATAAGTTTTATTATAAATATACATAAATACATACATATACTTATGCATGTAAATCCGCGAAGGGGTAGTCAGAAGTGTATTAATACACACATTTCACCAAACAACAAACATATTTTTTACGTCACTAAGGTGACAGACAAACACACGGTTACCGTAGCCCATGGAAGTATGCAACTCCAGGGGCGTCACACACATGCTGCGCCTGGATGCTGAAGGAACCCTAAAAAATCGTTGTTACCCCTTAAACGGGTACCCGGAACATCAGTTCATTAAAAGTATTATACAATCGTTTCCATATTTAAAAAAAATGTTTATTATCTTATTTACATAGGGAGATATAAAGTACAAATATTGTTAAAAACTAAATTAAATCTAGGTAGTGATAGTGGATATACGCGTAGCAAAAGAACTCGAAAGAGGGTAGATCGATATATTTACTCCTAAAAAACTTTTTCACTGTTCACTGCCAATACTCCAGTTCCTCCGTGATCATGGTGCTTGCAATAGCGCCGAGATATCGAAAACTCAGAACAATACAAAATAATAAATATCCGAATAACTTTAATACTAACATAACTTTAATACTAAAATAACAGGTAATTACTAAGCCCTAAAACGTAAAACAACTTGCTGACTACCTTCAATATCTCCAACGGGTTGTAGAGATCTCATGGTAGTCGCTTCACAATCAAAGTTCTGCTACGTCATAGTTAAACTGGAAAAAGTTGACGCCCGTATTTTGGAGGCGATGGTTTCTTTAGCGACCGAGACTATCGCAAGAATTATATGATGATGATTGAAATCAAAACAGATCATTCATTGGGAAGAAATCAAGACTAGAATCTATTGCTGAGTAAGGGGATTGTATATCTCTCCTTGAAATTGAAGGAGTGTATGATGCTGTGTCAGAATAAGATGACTTAAGCAACGCTTCATAAGGCGACATCAGATTCATTGTACTACGTGTCCGCTTTATAGGCTGTTCCATATTACCAATATTAGGAATACCTATAAGATTAGCACTAGGTAGTAATTGTTCAGGCAAAGATGTATAATACTGATTTTGAGTATTAGTATTAGGTAGATAACTGTTTTGAGTTGTGCTATAACTGATTTGAGGCGGACTGTAATCAGACACAGCAGAATTATGATTGATTTGAGATTGGCTGTAACTAGATTGAGTAGGGCTATAAGTGTTTTGAGGTTGGTTGTAACTATTTTGAGTGAAGCTATAACTATTTGGCTGTAGATCACAATTATCTTGAGATGGAATATAACTAATTTGAGATAGGTGGTTTTGAGGTAACTCTGGCATTATTTCTTTTGATTTTTCTGCAGTGGTTGTTAAAAGATTGCCTAATAGAAGTAATTGTAAAGCTATAGCTAAATTATTAAGAAGATTCCCATCTATATTTGATGTTTTTGGAGCTGTAACTTCAGATGGTTGTTTTGTGTGACAGTCTGTCGGCACATTTATCAAACTCGGCAACGATGGTGGTGAATTAATCAAACTTGGTAACGATAGAGCTGCTAATGACGGTAATCCAGTCATAGGTCTTGATTGACTCGTTATTTGGTTGTCACTGCAAACTGGTTGGGATGCCGTGTTGTGTGTATTCGTAGGAGCACTTATTGTTGAATATTGCGGTCCTGTTAGATGCAGGTATTGTTGTATTGACCGCTGGGCGTGTACTTTTGATATCTGAAACAAATGAATGAATGAATTCCATGGGTCTAGCGTTGTGTTTTCCGGAGATGTGTTGGGAACTCTGTGGTTCCCACACCCGAGGAGAGGGCCAGATCGAGAGAGATGGCCCTGAGTCGGCTGGGTGCGAAGGATGTGCCTGTCAACCTCACCTTCGACAACCAAAAACGACCCACAGACCTCGTGCGTATTAGACAGTTCGTGTCTGACATAACCTCTCCTACCGGCTCCGGTGGTTGGAGTATCCGTGGGTAAAAAGATAGCGTTGTGTAGAATGTTGTAGAAATTTATAAAGAAATATAATTTATAAAATGATATATTTATTTCTTTAGGTTAAGCAACACTAGCCAAGTTCATTCTTATTTATTAAGCCTCGGTAGCTCATTGGTTAAGGAGTCGGCCTTAAGATCGCGAGGTCCCAGATTCGAATCCTGGCCATTACACTACCGACGTGAACCCACTCCTAACACAAGCAATTTAGCTCATCTGGAAGGGCTAAGTGGAATACAAGTAATGATATTGGTTACTCTTAAAAAAAAGATAAATTATATGACATACCTTCCACGCCAAAGTCAGTAATAAAAAATAAATTACTCTCTTCTCCATGTTGCTATATGCTAAACAATCACTGAAGTATTGCCATATAATAATATAATGCATTGATATAGGAACACTTATCATTGATATGACGTAATTAATTATATCTCAAGATAATATATTGTGTGATTTATCTCAATTTCATCTTAAATGTGTAGATTCCACGTATAATTATAATCAAAATTATGGTTTATTTGCGAAAACAGGTACAGATAACGTATTACAGTCTCATTCCATCATCATTCAAACGACTCTTGTTAATTTCGGACGCGTCATTATCGACTCCTCTTTCTCTCTCTCCCAAGGGAGACGCTGTCACCTACGGTAAACACTGGCCACGGTGGGAGGGCCGCTCAGAGGCCTTCTAACTGTCCCTCTGACTAGCAGTAGAGAGTAGGTAAGGGACGGACTGAACACAAGTCAATATGACTTCATTCCGCCTGTTGGTAAGCTAAAGGTAAGCTTCTCAGGTCTCACCGCAGGACCACTTTACAAAATTCAATTAGCTGTTGGACACAGGCCTCTCTCAGTGTTAGGAGGTTTTAGTCTACTTCTACAGACGTGTTGGTACAGGGAAACACCCGTCGGATGAGATGTGGTGGTGATACTTGTATTCTTTCTCCGTCACCACACTGATAAGGTCATCTTTCACCTCGACATATAAGACACGAAACGGCGTGCGGTTTTAATCGGTTCGAGTCCGACAGACCAGCTGGGGCGTAGAAAAGGCATAGGAAGGTAAGTAGGTACATTTAGTTTTGCATAATTTTTGTACAAATATACATTGATAAGGGTTAGTATTACTGACATACTGTTACATATTAGTTTTCTTTTAAATACTTGGAACATATACATACTATCATATATACGAAATTAGGTAATCATTGTATGTATTATTGCATATTTTACTTTTGTAATCCTAGTTTTTAATATAAAAGAGGTCTTCGCGTACATATTGTGTAGGTTTTTCAAGATGGAGGCGATTTTCGTTGTGTGTGCGGCCATTTTGTCCACAGTAAGTTTTCTTTTTATACCACTTAGATGGCCAAATTGAGCAGTCCGACTGGGGAAATACCTCCGCCCCTTAGAATACCGCGGTTATAATAACTTCGTGTTGTGTCCAGCGGTGAGTAGAGTAGCCAGAGCTCACTGGACAATTTGTGCTGTCAGTGGGAAGACTAAAGGCTTGTCCTGCTTTGTCTTCTACACTGACGGCACAAAAAATCTGTGGTTACAGGGTTGGTCGCGCGAGTGTGGCTTCTCTGGTGTTACACACGCCCATAGGCCACGGTAACCACTTTCCATCAGACGGGCCGTGCTCTTGTCTGCCACCTACGTGGTATAATAAAAAAACACGGTCTACCAGATGGTAAGTGGTTAGCATGACCTATGGACGTGTGCGACTCCAGGGATTTTTACACTCGTACTGCCGATCCTGAATACCTAATTATCATCATTATCATTTTAGCGTTATTTCTGGTTGGGTCCGACGCCTAGGGCCCGCTTACTTACACTCTCTTAGAAGTAACTCTTAGGGGTACAACTGCTGTCTGACCTCCTGAAATATTCGTCAGATTTGTCTGTCTTTCTGTTCGTTGTTTCGGGTCATCACCGAAGTGGTTGTTGGGATCTTTTTCTTTAGAAAGTTGATGTGATAAGGTGCAGCAGCTACTTTTATTTTAGAGAAGGTACTTAGGGTTCTGCAAAAAAAATATTAAACCCATATCTTAGTGCACGCGGGCTAAGTCACGAGCACAGTTTGTAAATTAGTCGGTTCCAACTAAGTTTTTTTTTTATACCACTTAGTTGGCAGACAAGCACACGGCCCACCTGATGGAAAGTAGTTACCGTGGCCTATGGACGTCTGTAACAACAGAGGAGTCACAGTCGCGCTGCCAACCCTATAAGTACAGAGTTTCTGTGCCGTCAGTAGAAGACAAAGCAGGGCAAACCTTTAGTCTTCCCACTGACAGCACAAATTCTCAAGTGAGCTTTGGCTACCCTACTCACCGCTGGGAACACAACACGAAGTTATTATAACCGCGGTATTCTGTAGGGCGGAGGTACTTCCCCAGTCGGACTGCTCAATCGGGCGGAAATACCGCCGTGTCGTACCTACCTTAGTTGAACATCTTCTAAAATTATAATATATTTATGTTTTCAGACACGAGCTCAATGTCTACCACTGACCACAACTATACCAGTGGTACCACCATGCCAGCCCCAAGTGGTAACTACGTCTCCCGTAGTCACCACCACAACCATTATCGACAACTCTGTGTCAAACGCTTTAGCCAATGCTATCCAATTATTAATAGTTAGTAACCTAGTCGAAAACACCATGAACAATCCATTTCAGGCTACACTAGCACCTCTATGTGACCCCATACCTATCCAAGCCTCAGTGTATTCACCAGGATTAGATATCATCACTCCGGACTGCCTACCCTATTCCCTATCCCCATATGAACCTATAATATCTCCTTGTGACATCATACCTCCATGCGAACCAATAATAGAGCTGATTCCAAATATCTGTCCAGAAGTGGTTCCAATACAGAATTTTGGTTATGACAACCCACTTATTCCAAACTTTGGTTACGAAAACATTGGTTGTGGAAACTTCCCCAACTGTGGATGTGATAACTGCTATCGAAGTTTGTCTAATATTTTGCCCAACATTCTGCCAAATATTGGATGTGGTTGTGACAACTTAAGAGGACTGTCTAGTCTTCTTCCAAGTATACTAGGACTAGCAAATGTTGGTTGTGGTTGCAATGGTAATCCTTTTGGGCCAATGTATCCTTGTGACCAAGTTGGGTCAATACTACCCGAGGTGATTTTCAATCCGGCTGTTTCAACGCCGGCGAGCTATGGATACGGTGTCCCGAATTATCCTGTAGGAGTAACTGTCGACCCTTGGAATTGTGATTCGTTCCCTAACAGGTATTACGGGAATAACTATTATTACTGATCGGTTTTTAGCAGTATTTTTAAGGCAGTAGAAATAACAGAAAATAAAAAAATACATTCTATAATTTGGTTTTCTTTCGTCAATTTTATCTTTGGGTCTCGAATGTAAGATCCTCCGACCAAGAAGCAGACAGTTGATAATGGTGTAATCACGGCTATTATGATCTTTTTGAGTATTTTGCTGTTCAAGATCGATCTGCCTCTTGCTACCACAGCATGCGATGCGGAGGAATTTTACGTTCTTACAACGCTATCTAGACCCAAAGGAAGCATAGCTTAACTACCTTGATTAATGGGGTCTAGAATGCGGAAAATACAATGTATCTATTGTATTTTGTAAATACATACATAATAAACATGGAAACACCCACACAAATACAAATATTTATTTATTCTTTATAACGATGTACTTTGGCGGAGGCATTTTCTACATATTGGGTGGTGCTAGTACGAGGTAGGCGCATATTAATGAGGGATAGGTTAGGTTCAATAAGGATAATTGATTTTTGATATACTTATATACTTCTTCATGTATATAAACATCTCTTCCCATGAGGTGTCGTACAAGGCGACTAAGGGATAGCGCTGTTTAACACCAGACAGATATATACAGCCCAGACTCAGCCTCAGATGATTGGCTTGAGTCATCAATAGTGCCTGGAAGACGGCAATAGGCTCACCCCCTATTATGTGGGACCGAATTAGATTATTTGTGAAATATGGGTGTTAACTCACCTCTGCCTAACCCTTCGGGGATAAAGGCGTGATTATATGTATGTATATAAATATATATGTATGTATGTATGTATGTGTGTATGAATATAAATATTTACACTAAGACGGAAGAGAACCCGCAACCTCTAAACTGTAGCTGTTGAATGATCTACCTCTATGCCACAGAAGTCGTCAATAGAGATAAGGAATTAAAAAAAGACATTTAATTTTAAAATAATATATTATTATTTTCAAAAATAATTTACACTTTAAACCTACGACCAGAATTTTTTATATCACATTATGACTAGCCTTGTATGTTGCCTAGAAGACCCATCAAAGAACCTAACAAACCATTAGCATTCCTAATCCGATCCGCTAAAGGCATGCTAGGCAATATAGCAGGCACACTAATGCTATTAGGGCATCCACAATTAGGCGTTACAACTCTAGGCGACAGTGGTATTGCGTTAGGTCCTAAAATGTTCGAAGAGACTATGCTGTTAGGGATTAAATTTGGAGATATAGGCGAGAGCAAATTAGGAGAGACTGTAGGCGACAGTAGATTAGAGCATCCACATGAGAACGAAGGAGATGATAACACTTCGTTTATTATTGGCGCTGCTAATTGCATCGCTAGTTCCGAGGTAGCTGAAAAATAAAATATAAACCAGTTTAATTTTTAACCGAAAATACTAATACTCCCGATACACCTTCACTTATTGGTGTTAGAAGTAGATTCACAGCAGTAGTGTAATAGCCAGGAATCGAGACCAGGACCTCTCGATCGTACGGCTGATTACTGAACTACTAAATATGTAGTATATTATGTAAAAATTAAAAAAAAACCGTACACAACAATTAAATTTCCAAAAAGTTTAAAATATATTCTGCTAGTTAGCCCTTTGATATTATACCTATATTTTGATTCAAGTGTTGTCATGTCAGAGGACCTTAACTGACAAAGCACTCATTCATATTATCAGAACTATCCAAGTCATTTAATATTTTTATTTAATTTTTATATTACACTTTTTAAATTGATCTACTAGTCAAACTTTTTCACATACACGCACACACACACACACACAAACACACACACACACACACACACACACACACACACACACACGCACACACACACACACACACACGCACACACGCACACAGACACATCAAACTTATAACACGTTTTTGCTTCGAGGGTTAATAACTTCAGAAATTTTAGAACTACTGATTTATCTCTGCACCACCTTTGGTTGACTGGTAGAGAATGCCTATGGCAATAAGTCCACCTATGTGCTTGTGCATAAAGTTCAATAAATAATTCTTAATTTATGAGTTCGATGTCATAACAACATCAAGCCATATAAACTATTTGACTCTGTGTATATTACGTTCTAGAATTATTAATTACTAATTACCCATATTTCGCTGCAACAAATTGCATACAACCATCAATTGTATAGTATTTGCTAGGTTTTGGCAAATTGTAGGCGAACAGTCAGTGATTATTGTAGTGGTAGGCTCTGATACAACGGTAGGCAGTGGCACTATACTGTTGATAGGCGGTTCACTGATCACTGTAGGCGAATGTGCAGGTAGGCAGGAGGCTGGCTCTATGATTGTCTCTGGTCTGTTTAAAAGATGGAATGGTGGGCGTAAGGCTTGAGTACTTACTATCTGTAAGAAAAAAAAGTACATGTTTTTTTTTATTTAAATACGTATATATATAACACCAGCTAAGTTAAATTTCTTGAGTTGACGTCAGTAGTGTGCCTATGTCTAAATTCGAATCTGGGATCTCTCGATTTAATTCGCAGGGAATTCATCCCCACACATTGCGACCTGAGACGGTGCGCACAGTGCGGTATGAAAGAAACTTCATCCCACGCACACTCAAGCTGTGGAATGACCTCCCTGCTGCGGTTTTCCCAAGCGCCTACAATATGGGGTTCTTCAAGAGGGGCATCAGAAGGTTTCTTCATGGTCGGTAGCGCGAGTGTGACACCCCTGGTGTTGCATACGTCCATAGGCCACGGTAACCGCTTCCCATCAGGTGGGCCGTGTGCTTGTCTGCCAACTAAGTGGTATAAAAAAAATTTTTTTAAGGCAGATTCATACACTATTAAGCTATATCGACGTTAAATACGATATTATATAAGAATTTTATTTTTCTTCAGATTACAGAAAACGGTGCAGTTGTCTAAAGAAATATTAAACTTACCTGCAACCCCAATATTGCCAGACAAATAAATACCAAATACCCCATCTCCAAAATTAAAAATAAACTGGCCGTATCGATGTTACCTTAAGTCGAATCTCGATATTTAATTAAAAATAATAAATTTTACACTATTATTTATCCGATGACTATCTTTTGTTCGTGACTTATCTGAATTCATTATTTTATTGAACTGTCATAGTTATGTAATTATTAACTTAGCAAGAAGTTTGTACAGAATTACATAAATTATGATACAAAAGATAATTAAGCTGATAATAATAATATGAAAGCAATGTGGCAAGATCGATTAAATAGGAAAAATTGCGTCGGTTCAGGCGGGATTTCAACCCACGATCTTTCCCTTACAGTGGGAATGCTCTGACCACTAAGCCAACTTTCGCTCCCGAATTAGGCTAACCCCGCCAGCAACCCTTACAGTTAAGCAAACAAAATGGGGGTGAGTGATCAGTGTAATAGCCAGAACTTGAAGCAGTCGCTCGATTGATTAGTCTACTAATTAATCACTAAGTTGCCGTCGATGCTCTTAATATTAAAACATCTTGATTTTAATTATGCAACCATCTTGTTAAACTACTTTATTTAAAAAAAATATCTCTTTAAAATCCAAATAAAACTCCTGAATATAAAATCATGGAATATTTTATTACAATATAATAGGTTTCACCAATGGCGCCAGCTCAGGACATACAGGAGCCGCTAATGTCAGACAGTTACAGCCCCCAATAGGTAAATACGCTCCAGTTGTCAGGTATTCTACCGCTGGTTCGAAGTAATCAGCCACTAATGGCAAAGCAGAAGGTAAATATCCTAATCCACAAGGTAATTGAACTGCCAGAGGCGGTAAAATGAGTTGATCATTGCATACAGGCCTCTGACAATCACAGCTGTAGTAATCGTAGTCTATGGTTTCAATTATGGCGGGAAATGGTGTTACCACACTCGATAAACATGCAGGTTTTGGTGGAATTGGGATCGGTTGACGGAGGACTTTTTTTGGACGAGCATTCGTGTTCTGAAAAAGTTAAAAGATATAAATTATAAGTTAAGTAAATTTCATTGCAGTATATGGGATCTAAGTTCTAGGCTTTTTTTTTAAATTTTATTTTTTGACTTGCGCAAATTCCCCACGCATACCTCCCCACCGGAGCCGGTGGAAGAGGTTATGTCGGACTCGAACCGACCAAAACGCAGGCCGCCTGTGGGAAGTTCTAGGCTAAGTACCTACATACGCTCACGCCTATTACCCACCGGGGTAGAGACAACAGTCCGCCATTTTCTTCTATACTTATTCACGAGCTTTCTCTATTGTTAATAAACCTTTCATGCAAGCCCGCCGGATGCAAGTGCTTCTTACCTGGCCCTCGATTTAACATCAAATTTTAGAATTTATTTCTACGCTCCTAGAGTCCAAAATTAAATGAAAAGTTTAACTGTATTTTTTTTTATACCACTTAGGTGACAGACACCCACCTGATGGGAAGTAGCTACCGTGGCCTATTTTTTTTTAATACCACTAGGTGGCAGACAAGCACACGGCCCACCTGATGGAAAGTGGTTAGGTACCATGGCCTATGGACGTGTGTAACACCAGAGAAGCCACACTCGCGCTGCCGACCCTGTAAGCACAGAGTCTCTGAGTGACTGACGGCACAGTCAGTGTAGAGGACAAAGCAGGACAAGCCTTTAGTCATCCCATAAACAGCACAAATTCTCCAGTGAGCTCTGGCTACCCTAGTCACCGCTGGGAACACAACACGAGGTTATTATAACCGCGGTATTCTGTAGGGCGGAGGTACTTCCCCAGTCGGACTGCTCAATTGGGCGGAAATACCGCCGTGTCCTACCTCGTTGTTACACTCGCGCTGCCGACCATGAAGAAACCTTCTGATGCCCCTCTTGAAGAACCCCATATTGTAGGTGCTTAGGAAAACCGCAGCAGGGAGGTCATTCCACATCTTGAGTGTGCGTAGGATGAAGTTTCTTTCATACCGCACAGTGCGCTCCGTCTCTAGTCGCAATGTGTGAGGATGAATTCCCTGCCTATGGCGAGAGGTGCGATGATAGAATGTGCATTGTTTTAAGTCTAAAATTATATAGATTTTTTAGCAGCGTCTGTGGTATGACAATGGTTTCCTTTAGCAGAATCGAGGCGCTGCCCTTTTTTCAATATCTTGAAAATTTAACCATTGTTTTCTAAAATAGGATAATAATCTACAATACTGATATATTGGAAAAGTACTAATTATCTTAAAATTTATAAAATCTTGAATCCAGTCTATATGTTACGCTTTCACGTATAAACCACTAAACCGATTTCGATAGAATTTGATATAGGGGTAGATAAAACCTTAAGAAAGGACATAAGGTTATGTTTGGTCGAAATAACCGACATCATCTAGTAAAAAATAATTCTTACCAAAATTAAGACGAACATGAAAAATAAACTGTATTTAAACTCCATTGTCACCAAAATTTCTATGACATATGTATTGCTGCGACCGATTTCTTGTATTTACCTATTTATACAGAGTTCCATGTTCTAGAAAACGCATGCTATCGGCTTTTAAATGAAATATTGCAATCGGTACGTGGTTTGGTAACCCATATCTGAGTATTGCAAGAAATTATTAAAACGCCTTTTTTTTCCTTTACGTGTGCAAAATGCCCAAGGATACCCCACCACCAGAGCCGGTGGAAGAGGCTATGTTGGACTGGAACCGACTAAAACGCACGCCGCCTGTGGGTCGTTTTTAGTTGCCGAAGGTGAGGTTGACAGGCATATCCCTCGCACCCCGGCCGACCCATCTCTCTTGATCTGGCCCTCTCCTCGGATGTGGGGACCACAGAGTCCCTAACTAGTCCCCGGAAATGGGGAATTATACCAGGGTGGCAGGTGGCTCCACCCGTCACCCCCAGGCCTGTGCTCATGGGGGGCGGAGGTCCTCCGACGCCCGAGTTGCCTTCGTACGCGGGCAGCTTGGCTTGCGATCCTTCGTCGCTCCCGCTGCCGCTCCCCGTAAAATGCCTGGGTGATTCAGTAAGGAAGAATGCGGTAGCGGTTCTATTTATCTATAAGACCTCTGGGCTCAAGCCAACCGCACGTGCAAACAGGTACTTGGACTTCAATTCTGCCAAAGCAATCCCCTTTTTGACAAGGTGCACTGTCAAATAATCTATTTAATTTTAGACTTTAAAGCAATGCAGTTAAAGTCCGAAATTAAGTCTTTTTGCAAAATGAGTGAAAAATCGTCATGTAATTTTGGACTTTAACGTTTTAGAAATAAAGTCCAAAATTTAATGCTATTTTTGCAATGGTAGGACATTCATGGTTGTGGTTTTGCTTTAGTAGAACTCGATTCTACTAAAAGCCTGCTGATTGACGGAGGAGTGACTAAATAATTCACTTCTACGGTTGTATTAAGTTTGAGAACCCTAGATGTAGGTAATCGCCCAAAAATACTATTATCACGGATGTGACTCCACTGGTGTTTCACACGTTCATAGGTCACGGTAACCACTTTCCATCAGATGGGCCGTGTGTTTGTCTGCTACCTAAGTTGTATAAAAAAAAATTTGCTTTGTGCTGAAAGACCGCTCTGCGACATTTTGTCATGGCACACATGACTGTCATATATCATACTTGGGGGGCCAGGCCACACCGAAGCAGCAATTGCACCAAAGCAGCAATTGCATCAAAGCAGCAATCGCACCCTAGCACCTATTGCACCAAACCAGCAAATTTCTTGGCAATTTGCTGAGTCTGCAGCTACTTTAGTGTGCCCTTACTATTTAATATACAGAACATTTTGGCAATGAAGTAAGAAAATTAGGCTCAATGACAACTTTCGGTGTTTGAGCATAACATAATATATACATACCAAGTTACAATAATAGGCATGTGGGATTTTTTAGCTTCGTACGCAAATTATATTATCTGTGTTTCACCAATTTCGTAACTTTGAAAGCTAAAATAACATATTGTAGCTAGATAATTTATTACTTAATTTAGTTCCTGTGAAACAAAATTATACATTTGATTACTTAAATAAATTTTGTAATTTTAATTTTCACAATAATAACAGAATTATCTACAACAAATTGCCACATTAAAAAAATATAGATAATAAATTTTGATTGCGTACAATATTATATAGGCTTTGTGTCTGTTACTCGTGCTTTCAGTACATTTGATTCGAAGATGAAGACGAGAATATTTTTATTGTTTATTAATTATTTTATTTGGACCAAGGTAAACAAAAAATATGAAGTGAATAAAAAAAATTGGGTGTTTGAAGGCCATCAATGCGCGTAATCTGGGTCTCGACTCTGCTAAAGCAAAATCACTGTCATACCAGCAATACTGCCCAAAAAAAAACAATTAATTTTAGACTTGAAACTACTTTAAAGCAATGTGAAAAGTACAAAATTAAAAGTACTTTGCAGAGTGAATTAAAAAGTTTGTTGAAACTCTTATGCGATTAAAATAATGTATAAAATTTTATGCCATTTTTTGAAGTGTCTAAAACCGCGGTAGCCTACTGGTATGGGTAATGGACTGCTGAGACGAGGTCTCGGGTTCGATCCCAGGTTTTACCATGGCACACACCAATGATTTTTCGATGCTTTTCGCAGTTATGTGTGTATTTATCGCAGGTTTATAAGTGCCCGGTTAATCGCAATAGGCTCGCTACCTATTACATTGAGACCTAAACATAAACTGGCGAAATGTGGGTGCTAGCACCTCTGCCTATCCCTTCGGGGATATAGGCGTTTATCTTATGTTACGTCTGATATGACAATGGTTTTGCTTTAGTAGAATCGAGGACCTGGAAGCTGGAAGTTGATACTCCTGGTGATTGATGGCTGAGGCTCTGGCACAAGCTATCAAAAAATCATCATCATTCATCATTCTCTGAACCTTTCTCACATCAACTCTGTTGGGATCGATTTTCCAGGCTAATTGTGTTGCAGCTGAACTTCAATGTGTTTCTCGAAGCGACTGGCATCTGACCTCCACAACTAATTGGCGATGTCTTCTGTAGTTAGACTAGTCGGACTTTCAAGGCCCCTAACTATCGGTAACGACTACCTACCTACCTGTTCGTATGGCAACTGGGACCGACGGCTTAAAGTGATCTTCGAGGCATGATGGAGATCAAGGATATAAATATTTGCACTAGCGACAATCGAACCCGCGTCTCTTACGTAGCAATCGCGTCCAGAGTCACCACGACAGATAGATTTGTCATATAGTCTTTGTAAAATGAAAACCTACGTACTTTATTAAAAGAAAGTTTTTATTCACAGATGGTTGAAGCTCAGTTAGACCAAGGAGATCCGAGAATACAGCCAACTCCACCAGTGCTACCAACATATGCACAAAATACACCGCCATTATTGGCGCCAAAATGTTATCCAGAAACCGCTACTGCTTATTTTTTGCCTGCACCACCATTATCGCCAAAAATAACTATCCTAGATCAAAAATCAGACATAGCTTCAAATTTTAAACCTATTTTGAAGGAAGTATTTTCACCTTTACATGCACCGCCAAATATGGCGCTGAAACGTTCAAGTGTGGGTATTCCCACGCCAGCGGTGTTGCCAGAGCTAAAAGATGAAATTCCCTCCATGATTCGAAACAAAATTAATCAATTACCCGAATCGAATGATAAAGTTTGTAATACTTGTGCGATGGTTGCGAAGTTGCCAATTTATAATTTCGATCAAGAGTTGTTAAACGGATTTTTGGCTGGTATTGGTTTGTAAATGTCAAGTTTTATTATAAAGTTATTTATTTTGTTGAAAGACAATATTTCTATAATATTATTAGTTTAATTTCATATTCCTTTTGGTCTATAGTCTATAGGACAATACCAACATCTTTGAGACCCATTTTTTTTTGTTTAGGCGGAAAAATGTACCTTTCGCATTCCGCGAGCTCGGAGAAACCGCGCGGATGTGTGGAGCTCTCACCACACTAAAACAACCTGCCATGTGCCATACGCCGCGACTTAGTGAGTGAACCGTTGGAAATACTACGCACTCTTCAACGGATCACCGAAGCGCTGACCCGCAAGGCGCGGTACGGGCCCGTCTTCTGATTGGGCGATGTAAGACACACCAGGACATTACCCCTACGCGGGAGGCTCTACAGCGGGTGGAGGGCTAACCCCGACCCATCCACTCAAGGCCACACTAGGGCGACATGAGACGCAAGAATATGCGTGCATGCCGCCCAACAACTTTGAGACGCAGGGGCGCAGGCTTACCTCTGGGGTTCGGCAGTCAGTTAATCGCTACATTATAGTTATCTGAAAATTAGATAAGATACGATGACATAAGATAAAATAAGATTCATTTATTTGTAAGAATATTGTATAAAAGTTGTTACAAAGTTGGTTGTACATAATATTCTGCTGTCTCCAGCGTACAAATATATAGAATGTAGGTAAGTACACCGCGGTAGTTTAGAAATATCATTTCAATAATTTTCATATCAACGTTTTGTTAATTCTCGTCTACCGATAAAAGCAGCACGGTCACCGATATCATCTGTGTGACTTGTGACTTCTGTCATTAGTGTCAGATTTGCGGTAATCAGTTGATAGCTTGATTAGGCCTTTTCATTTGAAATTACATTTATTTATCAATATTTTGTGACATAAACCCTCACAATGGTGGAAGCTCAAAGGTTCAGGATTGAACAGGAGATGACCAACCTAGTCAATGAGCTAGACAAAAGTTATTTAAGAAAAATGCAAGTAAGTTAGGTTATGTTACCTATCAACATGCAATTCTTATGCAATAACCTCACCTATAGATAAAGTGGTAGTGAACACGATTGCTACGCAGGAGACGCCGTTTCGATTCCTTCTCAGTACAAAAAAAAATGGCTTTTTGCATTGGTTTGGATTGGAGAATCCGTTAAGCCGGCCCAGTTGTCTTATGAACATCTATGTTAATATTGAAGCTCTCAAAAGTTGGACTGGTAGACATTAACATCTATAGCAGTTATATGAGAAATGGGTTAAATGATATACCAACAGGTGTATTTTTGAAACGGGGCAGTACCTAAGGGCAGACACCTTAACTGTTGTAGAGCAAAATGTTTTTAGGAGCATACCCTAACTTTTTGAGATCTTTTGAACTGCATTCACAGATTTTGACAAAATCGTAGCAAGAAAAATGCTAACAGTTCAAAATTTTTTTTTTGTTTCAATTAATCCTACATCGCATAGTGATTAAAATATTGTATAGGATCATTTTAGCTTTGAGTGCTAGGAAAGACAAATCGCCAAAAACGTTTCCCATACATTTCAGCCAGAGGTTCAAGTCTTTACGATGATCAAACTTTTTGTTTTGCGTAGAAAGTGGGTAGGATTGACTGAAAAATAAAAAAAAAGAATGTTACCTACAAATTTCAAATTTGTTGCAAAGCTGAGAAAATAATTCATGTTAGTTATTATACTTAATAGAAGCATATTTAGTCAATAATTGAAATGTGTGAGCTACATTAGTGTGGTGCCGCTATAAGTATCCATTGTGGCATTTTATGTTTTTATACCACTTAGGTGGCAGACAAGCACACGGCCCATCTGATGGGAAGTGGTTACCTTGGCCTATGGACATATGCAACACCAGGGGTGTTACACTCGCGCTGCCAACCATGAAGAAACCTTCTGATGTCCCTCTTGAAGAACCCTTATTGTAGGTGCTTGGGAAAGCTGTAGCTGGGAGGTCATTCATGTGTCATGTGCCAATCACAGTAATTTTGTTGTTGCTCGATTATTGATGACAATATCAACCAGTTCAAAAATAGACTTTATGCATATCACTTCAAACTAGAGAAAAAAAAAACAAAAAGAAATTGGATTTTCAGTAATCTATGACTACCTGCCAGCTAACTTAAATATGGTATGGTATCATGAGCTGGTATCTGCAACTACGCATCGTGGTTGTGTGAGGGTGGGTATTTTACTTGGTCCCGCTAACTCATTGAAGAATGACAGCAGGCTATTCACACTGCTGGTGATCTCCTGGAGCGTACATATATTATTGAAGTACTTAGCCCTGTATGTGGCAGTTTAATATACAATAATAATAATAATAAAATGATTTACAAAGAAGGGCTGATCACCTGTCTGGCTAACGGAGTCACCACTGGAAGTAGTAGCCATTAATAATTCTGATTAATTTGCCAGGGAGACATGCACCGATGTGCTGCTCGGTGTTGTGATGATCCTTCGTCCTCTCTGGAGCGGGTGCACGGTTGTATAGATAATTGTACGGGACCTCTCAACCAAGCCAATAATTATGTACAGGTTAGTGAGTTAAATCTGTTTAAAAATATAATGTCCTTTATTTTTTATTGCCGAGGGTTTATATCTGACTCCACCAATAAAATCGAATGCCGTCTTGGGGTATTTGGTTACCGGTATTAAGATTGCTGTGGAGATGTTTTACATGTAAAGAAAATGCATTCTGATTAACACATTTTGTTTTAAAGAATATCAGAAACGAAATTACTATAATTCCTTTCAAATAAGCTAACTTGTTTGTGCTAGGAGTGGGCTCATGTCGGTAGTGTGATGGCCTGACCCCGAACCTGGCACCTCTCGATCGTTAGGCCGACTCCTTCACCACTAATCTACCGTCGCTGACGACAGAGCTAGATCGAGAGAGGACAGAGATGGCCCTGGGTCGGCCGGGGTGCGAGGGATATGCCTGTTAACCACACCTTCGGCAACCAAAAACGACCCACAAGCGTCGTGCGTTTCAGTCGGTTCGAGTCTGACATAACCTCTCCCACCGGCTCCTGTGGTGGGGGTTTCCGTGTAATTAACCTATACTATTATGTTCCTAAAGAGATTGTGCCTATATATTGGAGATGTAAAAAAAGCTTTTGTTAAATCTCTTGACCAGACTTAAAGACTTAATTTATCACTACATTACAACTAAAGATAAGAGCAAAAGTCACGATTACAGACAAGCCGCGTGGTTTCCGGCAGAGTAGAATTAGGGCCATCCCATCTCTTCCCATGCGGTGTCGTACAAGGCGATTATCGATTAGGCCCAGACTCAGCCTCAGATGCATGACTCGAGTCAACAATAGTGCCCGGAATATGGCAATAGGCTCACTCCCTAATACGTGGGACCGAATACAATTATTGGTGAAAAATGGGTGTTAATTCACTTCTGCCTAACCCTCCGGGGATAAAGGCGTGATTATATGTAGGTATGTATATTTGATACAAGTTTCCTTATAATTTATCGTCTTGACCCTTAGTAATAAGTAACTATTTTGAGTAGTCAGTCAAATACCCACTTTGCCTGTAATTTTTTTTAATTTTTTTTTTTAAAGTTTATTAGAACCGAACCGAACCGTGCCATTGATCACTACTCTCTCTCTATTTTACAGAATGAAATCAATCATCTACAAAACAGACTACAGAGATGTGTTATGGATTGCAACGACGCTGCTAAGGACAAACTGGGAGCAGATACTAGTCAACAAATGGTATTTATCTTACTGCTTAGGTTGTCTATGTGGCAGAAGCAGGCCGCGGCGGCGGCGCACCTGGCGCGCCTCCCCGTTTCCGGGGACGAGTTGGGGACTCTGTAGTCCCCACACCCGAGAAGAGGGCCAGATCGTGAGAGATGGCCCTGGGTCGGCCGGGGTGCGAGGGATATGCCTGTCAACCTCACCTTCGGCAACCAAAACGATCCACAGACGGCGTGCGTTTTAGTCGGTTCGAGTCCGACATAACCTCTTCCACCGGCTCCGGTGGGGAGGTATCCGTGGGGATTTTGCGCTCGTAAAAAAAAAGTTATCTATATGGTGACGGAGAGGGAATACAGTTAACCTCGTACCTTGTAGGGTCGGGTGTCTCACAATGAACCAGGCATCTACATTTAACCACCTACACATACATACATGGTAGCCTAGTGGTATGGGTAATGGACTGCTAAGACGAGGTCTCGGGTTCGATCCCAGGTTTTACCATGCACACACCAATGACTTTTAGGTGCTTTTCGAAGTTATGTGTGTATTTATCGCAGTTTTATAAGTGCCCGGTTAATGGCAATATGCTCGCCAGCTATTACATTGGGACCTAAACATAAACTGGCGAAATGTGGTTTTCCCAAGCGCCTACAATATGGGGTTCTTCAAGAGGGGCATCAGAAGGTTTCTTCATGGTCGGCAGCGCGAGTGTGACACCCTTGATGTTGCATACGTCCATAGGCCACGGTAACCGCTTCCCATTAGGTGGGCCGTGTGCTTGTCTGCCAACTAAGTGGTATAAAAAAAAAACAATGAACTAGGCAGCTACATTTATCCACCCACACATGCATACACGGTAGCCTAGTGGTATGGGTAATGGACTGCTGAGACGAGGTCTCGGGTTTGGTCCCAGGTTTTACCATGGCACACACAAATGACTATTCGATGCTTTTCGAAGTTATATGTGTGTTTATCGCAGTTTTATAAGTACCCGGTTAATGGCAATATGCTCGCCAGCTATTACATTGGGACCTAAACATAAACTTCCGAAATGTGGGTGCTAACACCTCTGCCTACCCCTTCGGAGATATAGGCGTGAGTTTATGTTATATATGTTATGTTATTTCGGAAATGCGACGTTGCTAATCTGGGCTAATAGGCGTAAAAGAGAGGTATTTACTTCCTCTTCTGCCCTCTAGTTTGGGTGGCGATAGCGTGCGAAGAGGGTGTGTCAGAAGCATTTTTACGAAAATTATCTCAAAAAGTAAGTTTTTTCTGCTAGTTTCTTTCTTTTTTCACGCTTTTACTGTAAATGATATTAGTTTTTGTCATAATAGGTCGTTCATATGAAATTGCCATTTTTTTGGAGAAATTGGAGTAAACACAATTTTCAGTACTAACATTGCATTGCTTTTTTTTAGGAATTTCAAATCCAAAGTTTATGATTTTTTTTGTGAATGAATGAGACACTAAGCAAACAAAAACTTTTATTACATTTTTGAAAAGTGACACCTGTAAAAAAGTAATACAAAATTTATTATCAAAATGGATAGCATTTAGGAAGAATTGTTTTTGAAGATCGAATTTAATATATCAAGCGGCTAATAAAAACAAAATTTAATACAGAGTTGTAAAATCTTGAAATCAACTTACAAACAAAATATAAAAAATAATGGAAATAGTTATTAAATTACAGTAATAACGAACTCATGAAACTGTAAGAAAATTTCGGTAATTTCATTGGTAAAGACAATCCAACATATAAATATGCATCATAATTCGTTACACTGTGAGATTGCTTTCCCGCCAAAATTTTGAGGTTATGTATTAAAACGTGGTTTGTCCTACAATGAGCCACTTTTGGATGGTACACATTGAACCATGCTTCAATATGTACACCCCAGTGGTTAAATGTGAACTAAGATTGTAATTATTTTGATTCGTTAAAGGACGGCACGAAAAAAGGTATAAGTGAGAAAAAGAGATGGACATTCGCTGGATGCTTGAGGCCCTACAAATGTATAGAAGTTCAAGTATTAGAATAGCAGCGAATACTTTCATAATTGCTTACCCAACCTTACGACGCTACGTAACACATCACATAACTTGCATGTAACCGTAAAAGATTTAGCTGAGAAAATATTGCTACCGAATCATCTTGTTTATACCAGAGAACAAGAAAAAGTTTATAAAGAGTACAAAAGAGTGCGTTTTAAAATTTTATGGACTGATTCCAAGAAACTGCCGTAAAGTAGTTTACTATCCCAAAATGCTTAAAAATGCTTAAAATTTCATTCAACACATGGAAATGTTTTGTGATGCATAACATATCTTCTTGTTTTTTTATATAGGACACGCCAACTTGATCTCACCTCGCCTGATGGTAAGCTAAAGGCAAAGTCTAAGGAAAGAGGGTCACCATTACAGACACTAAGTTCTTCAAGTTATTTAAGAGTTAAGAAGGTATTTTGAGACCAAAAAGTATTGTTCAGGTACAAATGAAGACTGATTAACTTGTAAATCCATAAAGCTTTATTTATAGTAAAATAATAAATATATAATATCGAACACCAGTTTTTATTATATTATAAAGTAATTTAAATACATAACATAACATAAACTCACGCCTATATCCCCGAAGGGGTAGGCAGAGGTGCTAACACCCACATTTCGGCAATTCCCCAATGTAATACGTGGCGAGGCTATTGCCATTAACCGGGCACTTATAAACCTGCGATAAATACACACATAACTTTGAATAGCATCGAATGGTCATTGGTGTGTGCCATGATAAAACCTGGGATCGAACTAGAGACCTCGTCTCAGCAGTCCACCACCCATACCACTAGGCTACCGCGGTAATTTAAATACAAATAAGTCTAAATATATATGGCTAATAAGGAAAATACCCCGGTTGAATGTGTACATCCCTATGGACACATTGAACTATTATAGGAGGTAGGACATGACGGTATTTCCGTCCAATTGAGCAGTCCGACTGGGGAAGTACCTCCGCCCTACAGAATACCGCGGCCATAATAACCTCGTGTTGTGGTCCCGGCGGTGAGTAGGGTAGCCAGAGCACACTGGAAATATTTTTGTGCTGTCAGTGGGAAGACCAAAAGCTTCCTGCTTTGTCTTTTACACTGACGGCAAAGAAACTCAATGCTTGCTGGGTTAGCAGCGCGAGTGTGACTCTCTTGGTTTTTGCACGCGTCCATAGGCCACGGTGACTAATTTCCATCAGGTGGTCTGCCACCTAGGTGGTATAAAAAAAACACAATCATGTAGTGGGTGACTGGAACAAGCTTCCCGAAGATGTGCTTACCCAATCGGTGAACAGTTTGAAGTCTCGTTTGGACAAATGGCTGGAAACAAATCACTAATATACGGGAACGCAGAGTGAGATGGACATATCAGCAAGTTGCTGTTCGTCCATTAAACCATAAACTAAAAAACCAGAAACTGCTGCGATAGGCTACTTGTTGGGAGGTCATTAAATGACCTCCGTTCTCCATGAGCGCAGGCCTGGGGGTGACAAGTGGAGCCGCCTGTCACTAACAGAAGTAGGTCGAGACGGTGACGCGATTAGTGCTCCTCCGCTTCTTTCTGGAGAAAGATGGGGACGCCGTTGTCCCACACCCGATGGGGCCTTCTATAGCCCTGGGTCAGTCGGGGTGCGGAAGGGATATACCAGAGGCTACCTCACCCTCGGTTACAGATGACCCAAGACGGCCGTGCGGTTTTAGTCGGTTTGAGCCCGATACAACCACTCCGCTGGCCGCGTCGAGGGGTATCCGAGTGGATATCTGCACGTTTTTTTTACATGCGCAAAATGCCCACGGATACCTCCCCACCGGAGCCGTTGGGAGAGGTTATGTCGGACTCGAACCGACTAAAACGCACGCCGCCTGTGGGTCGTTTTGGTTGCCGAAGGTGAGGTTGACAGGTATATCCCTCGCACCCCGGCCGACCCAGGGCCATCTCTCACGATCTGGCCGAGAGGGCCAGAGCTCGGGGGATATCTGCACGTTAGAAAAAGGCTACTTGTTGGATTAACTTAGCAGGCAAGACAAAGTCACTATGCTTGCATCAAAGCCTTGACATTCAATCAGATTTGGGGGATTCTTTTTCTCCATTTCACAATTTGATTTTTTCTGTTCTTTGGTTAATAAATTTAGTTTCTTGTTGCCCCTGTGGTGTGGCGGTAGTGAAAGCGACTGTTAAGTAGGTTCGGTTCCCTCGCAGTGCAAATATTTGTATGTATGAATATTGCAATTCGCATTGGTATGGACGTGCCTCATAGAGCACGTTAAGCCATCGACCCCAGTAGTAGCTGGAGCCTCGCTGGAGCAAGTTTTTATTTATAATCATACATACATATATGTAATCATGCCTTTATCGCCGGAGGGTTAGACAGAGGCGAATAAACACCCACATTTCACAAATCATTAAATTCGGTCCCACGTAATAGGAGGTGAGCCTATTGCCGTCTTCCGGGCTCTATTTTTGACCCTAACCATTCATTTGAGGCTGAGTCTCGGCTGTAAATATCTGTCTGATGTTAAACAGCGCTATCCCTTAGTCGCCTTGTACGACACCGCATGGGAAGAGATGGGGTGGTCCAAATTCTAATTATAATCAAACAAATTTTATTTTTCAGATAGACAAATGCACTATAGAATTTGAAAACTGTGCAGTCAAATGCGTTGACAAGCATATGGGCATCATTCCTAGTATGATGAAGACTATGAAGAAAGTCCTGGCCAGCGGCAAGCCACCACCGACGCAGTCAGACTGAGGATGGGTGGGCAGAGTATTTGTTATAAAGTTGGTTGTTACTGAAATATATTTATCTGATGTTTCGTTAAGAATAGTTTGTCTGAATATTATGGGGGTTGGGGGAAGTCGAACAGAAAACAGTACAAATTTTATAGTTATCGCAATAGTTTTTATATATACTACTAGACTGACTGTACAGGACTCCGATTCTGATAATTAAATACTAAAATCCACTGTCATACTTACCACAGACGATGCAAAAAATTCCATTTCATTTTTTTTTGGTTTTTTTTTTATATACCACTTAGTTGGCAGACAAGCACACGGCCCACCTGATGGAAAGTAGTTACCGTGGCCTATGGACGTCTGTAACCCCAGAGGAGTCACAGTCGCGCTGCCAACCCTGTAAGTACAGAGTTTCTGTGCCGTCAGTAGAAGACAAATCAGGACAAGCCTTTAGTCTTCCCACTGACGGCACAAATTCTCCAGTGAGCTCTGGCTACCCTACTCACCGCTGGGAACACAACACGAAGTTATTATAACCGCGGTATTCTGTAGGGCGGAGGTACTACCCCAGTCGGACTGCTCAATCGGGCGGAAATACCGCCGTGTCCTACCTCCTGATAAAATAATAATAAAAATAAAGTTATTTATTTCAGGTATTGCCCATAAAAATGTTAGTAACAATAAAGCTTATATCCTATGTTAGTAAAACTGTAATTGATTATTCACACAAACAGTCAGTCAGTCAGTCAGTCATATATATGGACGTAATTAATGTGTGTGTCTTTGGCAAAGTGGTAACTTGTCCAATGCTACATAATAGCACTGTCCACGTGAAGCCTTGCCGCAATACACTGCAGGAGGCTGTTGGAGCTGCCCCGCACGCGATCTAACAGTGATGCAATGCGGTTTCTTAGGATGGCTGCAAAGCTATCAATACCTGCCAGTTAAGGTCTAAAATTTAATGGCATCTTGTAGAGTGAATGAAAGAACGCGGCTATTTTCCTTGATATTTTCTTGTTTGATATATTATTTTAGAGCGTGATTTTGTCAGTAGGGTTTTAGTATTAATTTTTTTTTATTGTTCGTTTTGGGGCGTGCCATAGGTATAATTTATACATATTTGAAATGTGCTAATTAGGCCCTTTCAGTTGGTACCAAACTTGACACATCCAGAGCTCACTGGAGAATTTGTGCTGTCCGTCGGATGACTTTTTTTTTGCTTTTTTTTTACGTGCGCAAAATCCCCACGGATACCTCCTCACTGGAGCCGGTGGAAGAGGTTATGTTGGAGTCGAACCGACTAAAACGCACGCCGTCTGTGAGTCGTTTTGGTTGCCGAAGGTGAGGTTGACAGGCATATCCCTCGCACCCCGGCCGACCCAGGGCCATCTCTCACGATCTGGCCCTCTTCTCGGGTGTGGGGACTACAGAGTCCCCAACTCGTCCCCGGAAACGGAGAGGCGCGCCACCGCCGCGGCCTGCTTCTGCCAGGGTGACAGGCGGCTCCACCTGTCACCCCCAGTCGGATGACTAATGGCTTGTCCTGCTTTGTCCTCTACACTGACGGTACAGAAACTCTGTGTTTACAGGGTCGCCAGCGCGAGAGTGGCTCCTCTGGTGTTACACACGTCCATAGCCCACGGTAACGACTTTCCTTCAGGTGGGCCGTGCGCCTGTCTGCCACCTAAGTGATATAAAAAAAAACAATTTTATATTTGAACACAGTACTTTATAACCGCTAGTGGGCGCCACAATAGATTTAGTAACACATTATAGCCTATAACCAGTGAATGACTAAGATGCTTCTAACAAAGCCTCATTTGTCTAGGTCTAATAAGTGGTTGAGGAGCTATGAGGGAACAAATGAACCTAAATACATAAAATCAAAGAATCAATTTCATTTATTCAGTTTAGGCACACAAAGAGCACATATGAACGTCAAAATTTTACAATTGGATATGTCTAGAAATAATATAAAAATATTAAATAATGTAAAAATAAACCATTGGAAAATGATTATTTCGCTGGTTCGGTAGGTTAGTTCTACTGAGAAGATAACAGCAAGAAACTCAGCGAACTATATTAGAACTAGATTATTTTTCTTTTTTAAATTTCCTTTAGTTTACAAATTTATTTTGTGCGAGCAAGCAAGAGACTTATGTTGACCACGCATTAACATCAAAAAGATACTCATCCACTTTATAGTAACCTTTACTCATGAAAGTTTTTTTCACTTCATACATACATAAATAGCCTGTCAAAATCATAACCCTCCTTTTGCTTTGCCGTAGTCAAGTTAAAATAACTCTTGATTGCTAAACCAAGACCAAAGCAAAATCTTCCTACGAAACTATCTATTTTCAGAATGAAATTAATCGTGTAGAAAATAGGTTACTACTAAAATTAAATGACAGTTTGTGGAGTGAATGAAAGAAAGTAAAAAACTCTTTTCCATTTAATTTTTGATTTGATTTGAATTTTGATTTCAATAAGCCCACTGCAGTCCACTGCTGGACTTAGGCCTCTCCCAATGTGCGCCATTTTATCCGATCCTCTGCCTTTCGCATCCAGTCTGTCCCAGCCACTTTTTTCATGTGGTCCGTCCATCTGGCTAGGGGGCGTCCTTTTTTTTTATACCACTTAGGTGGCAGACAAGCACACGGCCCACCTGATGGAAAGTCGTTACTGTGGCCTATGGACGTTTGTAACACTAGAGGAATCACAGTCGCGCTACCAACCCTGTAAGTACAGAGTTTCTGTGCCGTCAGTGTAGAAGACAAAGCAGGACAAGCCTTTAGTCTTCCCACTGACAGCACAAATTCTCCAGTGAGCTCTGGCTACCCTACTCACCGCTGGGAACGCAACACGAAGTTATTATAGCCGCGGTATTCTGTAGGGCGTAGGTCTCCACTATAGGACTCGTTTGTTCCAACGGCCATCGGTCCTTCGATAAACGTGGCCAGCCCACTGCCACTTATTCTGCGACCTTTTATTTTTTTTTATCTAGAACACGCCAACTTGACTTCACCTCGCCTGATGGTAAGCTAAAGGCAAATTCTCAGGAAAGAGGGTCACCATTACAGACACTAAGTAATGTTACAATGGTGGCAGTCAGCTTGGCGGCCTCATCAGATGCTTTTTCAGGGCCCGCTAAAGGACCCGTGACTGTAGGAAGAAGGAAGCACGTAAGCTGGTAATGAATTCCAGGTCTTTATGGTGCGGCAAAGAAAAGAGTCTCCGAACCGCTTGGTTCTTGCTCGTATATTCTGCACAGTGTGAGGGTGACATCTAAGCCCTGCACGTGTTGTCCTGTGTAGGAAAGGAGAGGGTGGGATTAGCTGGAAGAGCTCATCAGAACACTCACCATTTCGGATAACCTCGTTCCGAATTCTATCCTTCAGAGAAACTCTTAAGCAAAACTCGCTCCATAGCCATAGACCATATTTATAAAGTCTTAAATTTAATGTAGGTGGTATGACAGTGATGTCTCACAAGAGACAGTCCTGGACCGGCCGGGGTGCGAGGGATATGCCTCAATTAATGTGACCTCCGGCAACCTGCAGCCAACATAGTCGGCGTGCGTTTTAGCTGGTTCAAGTCCGACATAACTTCCCACACCGGCCCCGGTGGTAGGGGTGTCCGTGGGAATTCTGCGCACATTAAAAAAAAAGATATGACAGTGGTTGACAACTAGCAGAATTGACGTACAGGATAGATATAGGCTGGAAAAGATTGCTGGAGGTCTCGCAGAGATCTCTTCGTGTTAAGTTACTTGTGGGGTTCTCGTTTTGCGCTTTTTCCGTGAATTATCCACGGAAAAAGCGGAAAGCGAGACCCCGTCGCTGTCCTTGTTGACTATATAAGGTTTAGGATTAAGACATATCCTATTATCCTGAGCCTACTGCTCATGCACTGAAGAGTTTTTGTACTTTCAGTGGGAAGACCAAAAGTTTGTCCTGCTTTGTTTTTTACACTGAACGCACAGAAACTCTGTGCTTACAGGGTTGGCAGCGCTAGTGTGACTCGCTTGGTATTACACACGTCCTTAGGCCACGGTAACTACTTTCCATCAGGTGGGTCGTGTGCTTGTCTACCATCTAAGTGGTATAAGATAATATATTTTGGCGACAGCTTATATAGAACCTACAAAAAAAACAAAAAAAATCTAAGTCAGCGGCAGCAGGTTTGATTCCCACTCGATTCGAAACGAAAAGCAACCTAAATTACTCGTTACGTCGTCGGCTTATGTACAGTAAAATAAAGAATGTGGCAAGTAAAGGATTTCAAATTGAACAATTCTGTCTTAATTGGCTCAGTCGTTTCGGAGATTACCTATTACAAACAGGGTCACGATTCTGCGATAGGAAAACCAGTCACACCACGGACACTGCAAAATAAAACATTTAATTATATACCTACTTTTTTTTTACGTGCGCAAAATCCCCCCAGATACCTCTCCACCGGAGCCGGTGAGAGAGGTTATGTCGGACTCGAACCGACTAAAACGCACGCCGCCTGTGGGTCGTTTTGGTTGCCGAAGGTGAGGTTGACAGGCATATCCCTCGCACTCCGGCCGACCCAGGGCCATCTCTCACGATCTGGCCCTCTTCTCGGGTGTGGGGCTAACAGAGTCCCCAACTCTTCCCCGGAAACGGGGAGGCGCGCCAGACGCGCCACCGCCGCGACCTGCTTCTGCCAGGGTGACAGGCGGCTCCACCTGTCACCCCCAGGCCGGCATTTAATTATGTACTAGCACTGTGATTTAACTCCAAAATATTTTTTTTTTTGCAGAGTGTACTCTATTCATTGAATTTTAAACCTTAGCTGTAAAGAAATAAATTCTAAAATTGAATGCCATTTTTTTGCAGTGTCTGGTATGACAGTGGATTTGCTTTAATAGAATTGAATGCCTCATAGAAAGACATTCGTATGTATCCACCTTCCATCCCCGCCTCCCTCCCGAACCGTGACCAAATTTTTGTTCTAAACAGTCTGTTTCGTAGTATCATAGACAATATTTGATGTATATATTTGCAATACATGTATACTTAACATGTAAATTAAGGTGCAGCTACAGCGTATATTTTTCGCAAAAAAGCATTGTATATGTGTACCAGATTCTCATGGCAAATTGGGAAATAAAAGGCACAATACTGGGGAAATTGGTTTAAACCATCTTGATACTTTTTAATTTTAATTTGTTTTTCATACATAGCAGTAGGCATACTTAAACATAATTAGGGATGTTCACAACTTTTTTTACTCTCGTAAAATCATTATTTTAAATACATACATATTATAATCACGCCTCTAGGTTAGGCAGAGGTGAATTAACACCCACATTTCACCAGTCAGTGTGAGAGTGAGCCTATTGCCGTCTTCCGAGCACTATTGTTGACTCGAGCCTTGTATCTATGCCTGAGTCTGAGCTGTATAAATATGTCTGATACGCCTTGTACGACACCGCATGCGACTATAACTTTGCCGTATAAAAATCACAATTTTTTTTTAAAACCGTGCCATGAGATTCTGGTAGACCTACAGAGATTAACATATCTATGGTTTTTCTTTTTTTAATGATATTCGACTTTAGAGAAAGAATCCTTTCTCCAAGTGGTAAAACATTTAACAACAATACTTTAAAGAAAGTACCTATTATTTCTCTAAAGTGATAAACATCTTAAAAAAAAATCAAGAAACCATAGATGTAAATATATATAATGTTCTGTTGCGTGTTTTTAGTGAAATAGTTGCGAAAAAAATGAGCTCTAAACGTACCTTCACTAACTAATATTGCCATGTAAACTTATTAGAATTATTTGTATAGTATATTGTTAGAAATATATTGTAGATACTTAGATGGTAGTTTTTTTATCGCAAATCGCAGAAGTCATAGGTAGAGGTGTATTACATAACATAAACTCACGCTTATAACCCCGAAGGGGTAGGCAGAGGTGCTAGCACCCACATTTTGCCAGTTTATGTTTAGGTCCCAATGTAATAGGTGGCGAGCCTATTGCCATTAACCGGGCACTTATAAACCTGCGATAAATACACAAATAACTTCAAAAAGTCAATGGTGTGTGCCATGGTAAAACCTGGGATCGAACCCGAGAGCTCGTCTTAGCAGTCCATTACCCATACCACTAGGCTACCGCGGTCATTATTAGAGGTGAATTAACACCCACATTTCCCCAACTATGATTTTTGGGTACCACTTAGGTAAGGGTAACCGCAGAGAGAGAGCAAACTGCTCGACCAGTCTTCAAGTGTAAATGCGGCGCTAGCTCGCATTGTTGAACATGTTCGAGCAGCCATGCGCGTGTTCGAGCACTCTAATAGCATAAGGTTGAAATTCAATTAATATTTAAAATCTGCTCAAGCAGTTTTTTTAATTTATTTTTATTAATGTCTCACGAAACTGGACGTTACATTTGGCATATTCATTACATAATCAATTCATCAGAAAGCGATGTAAAGTCCTTCTAGACGTGAACACTACGTGCGTTTTTCAAACATACAAAGAAAAGTAGATACAAAGCGGAAACAAAAGTCACAAAACAGGAATGATTGTCATGATCCTATTCACGATCACCCAGTCAAGCTGCCTTGACAGGATGATCGGGTGCGGCATCGAGTACCTAACATGTGAGCTTCAGTTGCTGTAGATCTGGTTATAAAAGAATTTCTTTATAGTAGCTGACGTTGAGTCGAAAAGATCCAAGTTTGTCGCCATGTCTGCGCTGACCCTAATAGGAGCGAGACTAATCATGCCAGTCGTATTGATGGAACCAAACAGACACCGGCGTTGAGACCTCATTATAAAAAACTGCTACTCAAAGGTTTGCTGGGAGAGAACTCATATTGAGTTAAGTTCGCCTTTGTCTTTTTTTTGTGTATGACCTCTGTACTGATTTTGAACAATAAAGAATTAAAAATCCTATCCTATCGACACGGCGGTATTTCCGCCCAATTGAGCAGTCCGACTGGGGAACTACCTCCGCCCTACAGAATACCGCGGCTATAATAACTTCGTGTTGTGTTCCCAGCGGTAAGTAGGGTAGCCAGAGCTCGCTGGAGAATTTGTGCTGTTAGTGGGAAGACTAAAGGCTTGTCCTGCTTTGTCTTCTACACTGACGGCACAGAAACTTTGTTTTTACAGGGTTGGCAGCGCGACTGTTACTCCTCTGGTATTACAAACGCTGATAGGCCACGGTAACCACTTTCCATCAGGTGGGCCGTGTGCTTGTCTGCCACCTAAGTGGTATAAAAAAAATACGCGATCCCATAAAGGCCATATAAAGTCGGCCCAAGTCAGATGGCAGTCACTCGAAGTTCAGCTTTGTAATACCTAGTTAGACTGGAAAAAGCGGAGTTCAGACTTCGAACGCCGAAGCTTCGAAAGTGACCAGGATTAATTGTGCACTACAATAAACATACTTCCATAATCCGGGTGATATGTATATCTTAGACGCGTCTTTATCTGGAGAACACAGGTTGCTGCAAGGCTAAAACACTGGTAGTAATACATACATATATATATAATCACGCCTTTATCCCCGTAGGGTTAGGCAGAGGTGAATTAACACCCACATTTCACCAATCATTGGATTCGGTCCCACGTAATAGAGGGTGAGCAAATTGCCGTCTTCTGGGAACTATTGTTGACTCAAGCCATGCATCTGAGGTTGAGTCTGGGCTGTATATCCTATCTGTCTGATGTTAAACAGCCCTATTCCTTATTTGCCTTGTACGACACTGCATGGGAAGAGATGGGGGGGTCCAAATTCTACTCTGCCGGGAACCACGCGGTGGTAATACCAAAAATCCATTTTTAAACCTAAAAAAAAATCGGTAAATCTAATATTACTTAGATTACCAGAAAAAACCAGGCTTCTCTGGATTGATCATCATATTCTGTGTATGAAAAACCACTGCTGCAAATTCGAAAACACTAGCGATAATGCAGCAGCGTTTAGAGGTCACAGAAAGCGCCTGTTGATTTTGCATTAGCAATTACATTAATGTAGACACAGATAGATCTATCTACCTATCTAACACCCCTGAGTCGGTCGGGGTGCGAAGGATATGCCTGTCACCCTCACCTTCAGCAACCAACAACGACCCACGCCGTGCGTTTTAGTCGGTTCGAGTCCGACATAACCTCCTCCACCTGCTCCGGCGGGGGGTATCCGTGGACATTTTTAGCACGTAAAAATAAAACCTACATTTTATGTATCACCATACGTATTTTAGCCTTGCAGAATAGACAATTCGTGTTCTCTCATTAAAGACGCGCCTAATGATATACCTACCTATGTAATCTACTGGAAATCTAATCATACTAAAGTTAGTGTTATAGGCTCTCTAATACTATAACGCTAGGACAATGATTTTTTTTAATACCACTTGGTTGGCAGTCAAGCACCCGGCCCACCTGATGGAAAGTGGTTACCGTGGCCTATGGACGTGTGCAACACCAAGGGAATCACACTAGCACTGCCAACCTTGTAAGTTACAAGAGTTTCTGTGCCGTCAGTGTAAAATACAAAGCAGGACAAGCTTTTGGTCTTCCCACTGACAGTGCAAAAACTCTCCAGTGAGCTCTGGCTACCCTACTCACCGCCGGGAACGCAATCAATCATCAATCAATTGGCCCATCGCAGTCCACTGCTGGACATAGGTCTCTCCTAATGTGCGCCATTTTCTCTGATCCTCCGCCTTCCGCATCCAGTCTGTCCCAGCCACCTTTTTCAGGTCGTCCGTCCATCTCGCTAGGGGGCATCCTACCTTTCGTTTACCTTCTCGCGGTCTCCACTCTAGGACTCGTTTGCTCCAACGGCCATCGGTCCTTCGACAAACGTGGCCAGCCCACTGCCACTTCAACTTGCTTATTCTGTGACCTATGTCGGTAACTTTAACGCCGGGAACACATCATGAGGTTATTATGGCCGCGGTATTCTGTAGGGCAGAGGTACTTCCCCAGTCGGACTGCTCATTTGGACGGAAATACCGTCGTGTCCTACCTCCTTTGATAAGTAAATGTACATATACTCCATTCACCTAGGTACTTAACTAAACGTAAAAAATCCTGATGTGTCTTTTTAATATGCTGGTGACATACGCTGCAATGGAACCACAATATTATTTTGTGCCCATTGCGGTGGAGACTATGGCCAGTTGGGGGTCAGAGACGAAGAGGTTGAACGCGGAAATTGGCCGCCGTATCCACGACCAAGGCGATGACTCCCGCTCCGGCTCGTTCCTGGGGCAAATAATGGCCATTGCGATTCAGCTAACAACGCGGCCAGCATCATAGGCACCTTTGCGCCGGGAACAATACAGAGTGGGTTGTTAGACGCGAAATAATCGCAAATCTACATTGTGTATTTATTTTTTAATATTGATTAAAAAAAATATTTAAAACATGCTTTAATCGAAAAAAACCCGTTCATAATTTTTTTTCTGTTTAGAAAAACATTTTAAACATATTTTATTTGATTAATATGTGTTTTTATTAAAGTGCGTTAGCCTAGTGGTATGGTTAATCTGGGTCGGCCGGGATGCGAGGGATATGCCTGTCAACCTCACCTTCGGCAACCAAAGCGACCCGCAGGCGGCGTGCGTTTTAGTCGGTTCGAGTCCGACATAACCTCTCCCACCGGCTCCGGTGGGGAGGTATCCGTTGGGATTTTGCGCACGTAAAAAAAAAAAAAGAAAGTGGTATGGTTAATGGCCTGCTGAGACGAGGTCTCGGGCTCGATCCCAGGTTTTACCGTGGCCCACACCAATGATTTTTCGATGCTTTTCGAAGTTATGTGTGTATTTATCGCAGGTTTATAAGTGTCCGGTTAATGGCAATAGGCTCGCCACCTATTACATTGGGACCTAAACATAAACTGGCAAAATGTGGGTGATAGCACCTCTGCCTACCCCTTCGGGATATAGGCGTGTGTTTATGTTTTGTTATGTTTATTAAAAATCTCTACAAAATTTTTTACCTTTAGTTAGGTGGTACCTAATTGACTGGAGTATAATAATTGACTTATAATCTACCCAATATGGGGTTCTTCAAGAGGGGCATCAGAAGGTTTCTTCATGGTGGGCAGCGCGAGTGTGACACCCCTGGTGTTGCATACGTCCATAGGCCACGGTAACCGCTTCCCATCAGGTGGGCCGTGTGCTTGTCTGCCAACTAAGTGGTATAAAAAAAAAAAAACTCTTTACACGCGGATATTAGTTTAAGAATTAAAATTAAAAATACCAAGAACAGTAAAAAGAAAGTATTGCAAGCAAAAATTGCCTAGAATGTGATAATAATATGTTGTTTAGACGACGTACTTAAGTATTTAAACTATCATGGTCACTCACATCAGTATCAGAATAAACGGGATATTTACCATGTTTCATTGTTTTGAGTTTCCGATATTTTGGCGCCTTCCTCCGTGATCATGGTGCTTGCAACAGCGCCGAAATATCGGAAACTCAAAACAATGAAACATGGTAAATATCCCGTTTATTCTGATACTGATGTACTTAAGTGATTTGTTGCTTCAATGTTATTGTATGCAATAGCCTCGTGGTTTCCGGCAGAGTAGAATTTAAACTCCATCTCTTACCATGACGTGTTGTACAAAGCGACTAAGGGATGGGGTTGTTTAACATCAGACAGATACAGTCCAGACTCAGCCGCAGATACATGGCTCGAGTCAACAATAGCGCTCGGAAGACGGCACTGAATTCAATGATTGGTAAAATGTGAGTGTTAGGTAATACAACTTTGCATAACACTCCGGGCTTGATTATACGTATGTATGTACATATGCAATCGGCAAAAATCTTGCATCCTGTGAATCAGCCTTTGATAAACAATTCGATAGATAATTGTTACAATTGAACACAATCTAAACAGATTGTAACATATCAAAATATTACACCAATTCTAATAATAAAAAGTTAGAAACGATTATGAAAACTAATATTTGTAGATATATACGCAATATTTGTTTAATCAAACGAAAAATCGAATATAAATACCTTATTATTTTGTTCTTTAATCATTAAATTAACGAATAGCAAGTAAATTAGTTGTAATAAATTATTAAAAATATCATAATGTATTTCGGGAGAGTTACCCTTTTGTTGGTTATAGCTGCTTGCGTGTCTGTAAGTATATAATATCTATCCTAATATAGATATTTCTGTATGTAATGAATAAATTTTAAAACTACTGGACTACTCCAAAACGCTTCTGCTGCATCTCGCCGTCTTAGGTATCAATAACCGGTCTATAAGTAACCCTATTAGGCATTGCCCTCGCACCCCGGCTGACTCTGGGCCATCTATGGTTTTAAGATGGCCCCGCGGGTGTGGGATGCATGGTATCTCCATCAAATCCCGGAAAGCCCGGATACCCCGCCGTCGCGTCACTTTCATCTAGTTACTGAAAGGGACAGTCGATCGCAATGTCACCCCCAGCCTGTGCACGGAGAACTAACCCACCCTACTCCTGCTCTACACTATGCCCTTTGCTAGCCAGAGGGACACGTGGAAAGCCTCCGAAAAGTCCTCTATAGTTCCACTCCCGTCTCGACCAGCTATGTTCGCGGGCGGCCTCGTCTACTCTGCGAGTGAGAGGCATTGTCGTCTTCGTTGTCCAGGCTGCAATGCGAGTTTTCGAACCACGCACCACTAATTGCCCGTATATCCTTATTGCAGTCTACTGTCAGTATATTACACATAAGTACTAATTGATTGATGTTTTATCAAGATGTATTTCTTTCCAGATCAATGCTGTGGCTATCAAGCGAAAGACTATGAAGACTAAGATTAAACAAACAAACCTTCCAAAAATCGCTTCACCTAAATGTGGTTGTCAGAACCCTATTGTTGACATTATCAGCAAAGGCATGGGCCCTGCAATAGAACCTCTTTTGGGAGCCCTTGGAACCCTTGAAATAGGTGTCCCTGGATGCCCAAGACCTGTAATTGAACCTTTAGGTACCCTAGCTCCCCTGCCAGTTGCTTACCCTGGATACAGAGCTCCTATCATAGAACCTGTCATAGGACCTTATGCACCCATTGAAATGGCCTTCTCAGCACGACAAACTCCAGTAATAGATATTCCAAATTATAGATATGCTGAACCATTAGAGCTAAGTTCTTTAGGATGTCTTTTCCCTTCAATAGAGATCCCTAGCTTTGGACTTCTGCCACCTCCGATGACATTACCTAGTATAGAATACTTCAATGCTGTTGATCTACCTTGCAGATGTCCTGGTCCTCAGTGTGGATGCCTTGCCCCTGCTGTGAAGCTACCTGCTTGCCCTCTTGGCCCTGTACCAATAGAAGTGCCCAATTGTGGATGCCTTCCCAGTGTTCCTTACTCCTATGGAGCCATCGCTTCAGTGATTGAACTACCATCATATTCCCCAGCTCCAGTCATGCCAGTTATGCCAGCTTGCGGTTGCCAAGGACCCTGCTCTTGCCCCGGTATTTCAGTTCCTCCTTGTGGCTGTAAAGGTCCTTGTTCATGTCCTGAATACCAAATTTTGTCGTGTGGTTGTCAAGGCTCTTGTTCATGCCCGGGAATTCCTGTATCACCTTGTGGGTGTAAAGGGCCTTGTGGATGCGGAGGTGTCCCGGTGCCCTGTGGGTGCCAGGGACCTTGTTCGTGCCCTGGGATCCAGGCTATAGGTGGTCTGTTACCAGGAATTGAAGTCCCATCTTGTGGGTGCGGATGTGGTCTTCCTGGATGCAATTGTGGACAGTATTTACGGCAAGTTACGTTGCAGCCGCCGTTTTTATGAATTATTTGTATATTGGTGATATTATATTTAATTGTATTAGTGAATAAATGATATTTTTTCGAGAAAATACTTATTTTTATTTGGTAGGTACTGTTTGAAGTTTATGCATATATCAGTCATTGAAACAGAACTGAATATAAATAAATAAAAATATGTAAAAATAACGAAAAGTGTGTAAATAAATAAATAACTACTTTTTAACGCATCCTATCTCGATTTATTTGATACCTTTTTTGATCATTATCACGAAAAAAACATAGCCTATATCCTTTCTCAAGGTTTAATCTACCCCTATATCAAATTTCATCAAAATCGGATCAGTGGTATAAGTTTTTTGGCAAAGTTTTACAGGAGGTAGGACACGACGGTATTCCCGTCCGAATTGAGCAGTCCGACTGGGGAGGTACCTCCACCCTACAGAATACCACGGTTATAATAACCTCGTGTTGTGCTTCCGGCGGTGAGTATGGTAGCCAGAATTCACTGGAGAATTTGTGCTGTCTGTGGGATGACTAAAGGCTTGTCCTGCTTTGTCCTCTACACTGACGGCACAGAGACTCTGTGCTTACAGGGTCGGCAGCTCGAGTGTGGCTTCTCTTGTGTTGCACACATCTATAGATCACGGTAACCACTTTCTATCAGGTGGGCTGTGTGCTTGTCTGCCAACCAGATGGCATAAAAAAAACAAAAGAAAGAGAGAGAAGTATTAGTAAAATAAAATTAATAACAGGCAAAGTTATCCACGCATTTATAATATTAGTATGAATTATTTACATTTAGTTCGGCCAATTTTCAGCAGCCATAGTCGCGATCTGATTATGATGCTAACGGTGTTTCTTTTTATTATTAAATTAAACCGCGGTAGCCTAGTGGTAAGGGTAATGGACTGCTGAGACGAGGTCTCGGGCTCGATCCCTGGTTTTATCATAGCACACACCAATGACTTTTCGATGATTTTCGAAGTTATGTGTGTATTTATCGCAGGTTTATAAGTACCCGGTTAATGGCAATAGGCTCGCCACCTATTATATTGTGACCTAAACATAAACGGGCGAAATGTGGGTGCCCTTTGGGGATATAGCCGTGAGTTTATGTTTATGTTATGTATTAAACTAAAGCATCGTATCTTGAAGCCTGGGATCCGCTCTCCTTCCCTATAATTGATTTCATCATCATCAACCTAGTGTTAGTCCCGGTCGCATCCAAGGTCTTCACCTGAAGCCCAAGCCCGCTTAAAGTAAGATTTGACTTGGGTTTGTTGCTATGCTGAGAGCGACTGTCGTCTGATCTTCCAGCCTGAGTTGTGGTTAGTAGCCGACAGCCGACAGAGTATTTCAGTTCGCCCATAGGCCTCCATCTTTACATAACGATTATTGGCTGCCGGAACCGACTTAAAACTTTGCCCTCCGAAGCACGGAAGTACTCCGATGAAATATACCTCAGAACATACATCATCTTGAACCTAAAATGTGCTCTATACGCATTACTACGCGTAGTTTGAATGACGTCAAGAGTTTGTATGTTTCTCTTATTACAAGATCAGGTAGACGAGACAAAATTGATAAGTCACGATTCTCACAAAGATAGCAATTCTGATCAATATTTCGATTGTTTTAAATATCGCAATTTCTTATGTAATATCACAGATAAATTATCTGTTATATAGGCACCATAAGTTTAAAAAGTTATTATTTTCAGTCTGTGGTCAGGTGGTTGTACAGATAAAAATATATTGTATAATCTATAAAAGGCGGAAGTAATCTTAATACTAGGCCCAAAAGGTGATAATTAAAATTTTAGCTGTGGTGAGTTCATTCAATAGTTTATTTTTATATACATTATAATATAGGAGTTATATGGACCGCATTAAATTCATCGGGGTCCAAACCCACCCCATCAGCAAACCTGCTGATTGACGAAACTCTTGTGCAGCCTTTTCTCTCAGGGTTGAGAATAAGATGACACAATATGATGTTTTTTATGTGCCGTTTTAATGGTCTGTACAGAATAAATGGTTTTTGAATGTTTTACTTGAGTAGCTACTCTGTAAGCCGAGAATGGTGCCTTATCTACGGTATATGTACGTTAAGCTTGTATTGATGAAGTGCAGTCTTATTTACTTAAGTGCCAAATATAGGGGCTAAATTTGTTTATAAAGGTGATCACCTAACTTGATAACACGTGATAACAGAAGCCGTAGCCGTTACCAACTTCACTGGCCTACCTACTGTTAACAAATTAACAGTCGAGTCTGGACTTATGGTCAGACCAGTGTGACAATCACGAATTTAATACTTCAATCTTTTGAAAACAAATAATAAATTCACTTAGTAAACACTTTTGTTTCAGAGAAATGGATTTCAATGCCATATTATTACTACTGGCAGCTTCGCTTGGAATAACTTCAAGTCAAAAGTTGCCACCAAGGGCAATCGCAGCGATAATGCAAGAAATATTGTCACCAAAGACAACAGAGCAGTTCACAGAAGCAATCAGAGGTGCTGCCAATTCAAGAACGCCTTTAGCAGAACTACTGGCAAATAGAAAAAGAAATATTATCTCGGAAGCTGGTCTGGCAAGAAATATTGCAAGAAAAGAAGTTTTACAAGAAGCTGTAATACCAAGAAAAGATGCTATCCAACAGGCTGTACATCCAAAAGTTATCCTACAAAAACCGAATGAAATAGTTTTACCAAAAAAAGTAGCGGCACGCAACTCAAATGAAGCTATACTTGTGAATACAGGAATCCAAAAAGCTAATGAAAAGCCTACTCAAGCAAAGATTGTTATAAAAAAGCCTGAACTAGCAACACCAAAGAAAATTTTAGTACAAAACCAAGAAGGTAATAGAAGAATAATTGTAGACAAAGCTAACGCAATACCTATGTTAAGGAATCTTCTTCTTCAGATAGACAATACTATTGCTAACAAAGGACTGCATCCTAAAACAGTGGTTGTTAAGGAAATGCCAAGAAAAGAATCAGAAATTAAACCAGTACCAGTAGTAGTGCAAAAATCTGGATTCCAATCCAGTAGGAGAGAATCTCCACCACTGACTGCAACAGTATCGAATGCCTTACCACAATCCAGAGGGCAATTTTTAAGAAAAATACCCATACCGCCTCCAACTATTTAAGTTAGGTGTGAATATTATAAATTAAGATTAACTTATTAACTTATTTTATTAGATAAAGCTTTGTGATTGTTGTGATTGAAATTTTTATTATGTGAAATAAATTATTACCTATTGACAAAATCTAACTCTTTTTCATCCTATCGCTCCGGTACCGGTCACTTCCGAAGTTTACACCTCAGAGCCGGGGTCCGCTTTTTTAAATTATACCACTTAGGTGGCAGACAAGCACAGGGCCCACCTGATCAAAAGTGGTTACCGTGGCCTAAGGACGCGTTCAAAACCAAGAGAATCACACTCGCGCTGCCAACCCCGCGAGCATTGAGAGTTTCTGTGCTGTCAGTGTATAAGACAAAGCAGGGCAAGCTTTTGGTCTTTCCACTGACAGCACAAAAATCCTCCAGTAAACTCTGGTTACACTACTCACCGCCGGAAACACAACACGAGGTTATTATGGCCGCGTTATTCTGTAGAGCGGAGGTATTTCCACAGTAGAACTGCTCAATTGGACGGAAATACTGTCGTGTCCTACCTCCTACTTCCTTGAAGCGACTGCTATCCAACCTCTACCCCTTTCCAACCGGTTCAATATAAGCGTGATGATCGATAAAAAAAAATCTGCATTACAAGTGCATTTGTTTTATTGAACGCGACCGGCCTCGATCGATCGTGCCGATGTATGCGTTTACGTTAAAAAATACAAGGACACGTTTCGACTCGTCAGTAGCCAGTGGATAGCTGTCAAGGATGGCCGCGCATTTCGGTCGTGGGTCACGATCACGTAAGTTTATTTTTATCCATTTTCTTCGTTATTTTGTGACAGTTTTTTGTTATGAAAGCCTAAAATAAATATCAATTAGTATACAGGTGTAACTTTTATTGAAATAACATAACTTCTGCTCTGCTTGTGGTTCGTTAAACTCACATCGTCACGATCGTGACAATCCGGGCTTTAATGCATTTCTGAATATGTAAGATGCATTTTTTTCATTGCTGTTTGTTGATATTATTGTGAAGGATGATAAGATTATTTTTTACCTTAGGTGCTGTTTCGAGAGACGAAGACGTTTTGAATGTTTTACAAGACGAAAACTCTCAGAAATTGAAGATTTTGAAGACCTAGGTGACCAGTTTTACCCCTTATTTTTTAATAGTCTGATTGAAGAGGAAGACCATGACCCCTTACCAGAAACTGCCATATCAAATGTAGAAAACACGACATCTTCATCCGCACCACCTTGGCTTCCTCCAGAACAACAGACACCGGCGTTAAATGAGGAATTCCTGAAAACTTAGTCATTCGTCGATCTGGTATGTGGAGGCAAATAGCCTTTACTGATAAAGACCATAACTACACAAGTCTTCCCTCAGTGCCAGTGAGGACACATATTGAGTACGTCCATGAGTATTTTGACAAAGAATTCTTCGAAATGACAGTTCATTGTTCAAATATTTATCACTTACGTAAATATGGAACGGAACTAAAATCTACACAGCTAGACATCAAAAAGCTATTTGCTATACACTTGATTATGTATCCTCATGGTAGATATTGAGATTTATAAAGGCGCTAAAACTATGTTCGGAAATAGTACATTAGGTTTAGGTCCATCTGTAGTATTATATTTAACTAAAACTATTCCGCCCAGTAGCTGTATTTACCACGATCGTTATTTCACAACTGTCCCTTTGATAGAGGAAATGAGCCAACAAAATCTGCATAGTACTGGAACTATCATGATGAACTGAATTCCAGGGCGTACAGCACTAAAATTTAAGAAGGACAGCAAAATGAACGTGGAGAACACAAGCAATTTGTAAGAGATTCTGTAAGCTTGGTCAAATGGAAAGATAATGAAGCGGTTTTAACGGCTTCTAACTGTACTGGAGCTGAACAAATAGACTACGTTAAACGATGAGACAAACGAACGAAATCTTACAAGGATATAACTATCCCAGAGTAGTCTGTAATTACAATAACCACATTGGAGTGGAGTGAATGTTTTGGATCAAATGATGGAATATTATCGTACCTTCATAAAAACAAATTTGGGATTTGGATTGGGCAGTAGTAAATGCTTGAAGGAAATGGAAAATAGATTGTGAAGCTAATAACCTCCCAAAAAAAAAATTTGCTTTGCTGGACTTTAAAATGGAAGTAGCAGATGCTTGTTTGAGTGTTCCAAACAAAAAACCTAGATCAAGCCATGACACAGATGTTGAAGATAGGGCACGGTACCTCAAAAGAATAAATACATGCCGTCAAAACCTTCCAAACGTTATGATGGCTATGATCACCTACCTACCTTTGACGAGCTGTCTGCTCCACGTTCTTGTATGTAAAATAATAATAATAATAAAAAAGTAGAAGCAAAATTCGCTGTGTAAAATGTAATATTTATTTGTGCATGTCACGGGGAAAAGATTGTTTTCAATTATACCACACCGACCGCGATAAGTATTTTTGATTGTAAAATGTTGATCTCAAAATGATTGCTATTTCGTTAATTATTATAAAGAAGTTTTGACTGATAATGTTAATGTAAGTTGTATTTTTTATAAATGTGATTTAGAAAGTTAGTTTAATACACATAGGAGTAAATAAACCAAAAATAAATACTCAATTATAAAGACCGATGATAAGATTATTGAATGATTGTAATAATTAAATACATACAAATTATTAAACCGTTCTTTCGTTTCATTAACACAATTAATTCCTTGAAAGTCACAACTGTGCGCATCTCAATTTATTCCTGATCGTCACAATCGTGCGAGTACTTTTCTGCGGAAAGGGGGGTACAAGATTTTTTAAACTATTTTTTATAACTTACCTGAAGCCTAAATAACTACACAATATATGTTATACACGAAAAAAATAAAAATTTGTTCACCGGTTGGAAAGGGCTATAACCCATTGGTCAATAAAATACTGCAATGAGACTGGATGTTCCAATTTTTAGAGGTGCACCTACCCATAATAACCACCATGTCTACAGTCAGCATCAGATCGATTTCGAAGAACTAAGTACTGAAAATGATCATAAGTACTTGGGCCACTGGGTCACGGACGGGCTCAGGGATAATGGTTTTTTTTTCGGGGTCAAAGGTCATAAAAATGAAATTTTCTGGTGTGAGGTATTGAATCAATGCGGATGCGTGGGCTGCCGGGGCCTCCTTCTGGGAACAAGAGATGCTCGTGAAGCAGGAGAGAAGAAGACTCGCTAACCGCGCGGGCCGCGAGCGGAGGCGGCTTGGGCGTCGCAGGTCGCAAAATGACCTTCGTCCCCCATGAGCGCGGGCCTAGTGGTGACGGGTGGAGCTACCTGTCACCCTAGCAGAAGCAGCTCCCCGGCCACGAGATGGGGACTCTGTGGACCCCACAATTCGTCTAATAAGAGTCGGTCCTGGGCTGACCGGAGTGCGAGGGATATGTCTCACCTCCGTCAACATGTTGCCCACAGAAGTCCATGAGGGTTCACAAATTATATCAACTCGACTCTTTGGACTCGGTGCAAAGAAGGACGTTGAGGCTCATGGCGACAATCCCATACTCGCAGGCTACGAGGAACCTCTCAGCCTTAGGAGGAACTTTGCCTCGCTGTGTGTGTTGTAAATAATAACATAACATAAACTCACGCCTATATCCCCGAAGGGGTATGCAGAGGTACTAGCACCCACATTTCGCCGGTTTATGTTTAGGTCCCAATGTAATAGGTGGCGAGCCTTTTGCCATTAACCGGGGACTTATAAACCTGCGATAAATACACACATAACTTCGAAAAGCATCGAAAAGTCATTGGTGTGTGCCATGGTAAAACCTGGGATCGAACCCGAGACCTCGTCTCAGCAGTCCATTACCCATACTATCGCGGTTGTTATTGTAAATAATATATGTAAATAAAACATTGGATAATGATTCTTTCGCTGGTTCGGTAGGTTAATTCTACTGAGAAGATACCAGCAAGAAACTCAGGGCGGTAATAGAACTAGATTATCTTTTTTTAAATAAGGTTTTGTTAACAATTTATGTTTTGCGAGCCACACATTTCCATCATCAAGATACTCAGAACATAACATAACATAAACTCACACCGATATCCTCGAAAGCGTAGGCAGAGGTGCTAGCCACACCTACCCACATTTCGCCAGTTTATGTTTAGCGATAAATACACACATAACTTCGAAAAGCCTGGGATCAAACCCGAGACCTCGTCTCAGCAGTCCATTTCCCATACCACTAGGCCACCGCCGTTAGCCTAGAAGATACTCATCTATTTTACAATAACTTTATTTCATTAAAGATTTTTTCACTTCTATTTTAAATTTATTTAATGGCATGTCAACCAAATCCTGAGAAATTTTATTAAATATTTTTATACAGCTGCCTACAAACGAATCACCAACTTTATGAAGCCTGAGTTTTGGTACAGTAAGTTTATTTTTCAATTAAGATAGAAATGATTGAAAAGGCGGGATTCAAACCCGCAATCTTTCTCTTACGGCGACGGTGGGAATTTGGATGGTTTTAGGCGAGAGGTTTGATGGTCGACCACTAAGGTCTGAGCGAGTCTCTGTAAGGGAAAGATCGCAGGTTCAAATCCCACCTAAACCGTTTCAATTTATTCTATCTTAATCAATTTATATATAAATCTAGAGAAAATGATTGAAGAACTAAGAAAACAAAGTGAAAGCATCGGACTATACATGAACCTGACCAAGACAAAATTACTAACAAATAGTATACATCAAGAGATTAAAATAAATAACCACCCTCTCGAATACGTAGAAGAGTATACCTACTTAGGACAAATCATCTCACATGCAGACCAATCAACCAAAGAAATAAATAGAAGAATAGCCAACAGCTGGAAAAAATACTGGTCCTTGAAAGAAGTAATGAAATCCATAGACATCAGCATAGGAATCAAACGGAAGGTCTTCGATACCTGTATCCTACCTTGCCTCACATACGGATGTGAAACCTGGTCACTCACTAAACTCCAAAGAGACAGCATAGTACACTGCCAAAGAGCCATGGAGAGGAGCATGCTTGGCGTAAAAAAGCAAGATAGAAAAAGACACACCTTCATAAGATCAAAAACAAAAGTAACAGACGTGCTAGATAAGATAGATCAACTAAAGTGGAGGTGGACAGGCCATTTAATGAGATGTCCCCAGGAAAAATGGAGTAAGATATTAACCGAATGGTATCCTAGAGATGGAAAAAGAAAGAGAGGAAGACAAGCAAAAAGATGGGAAGACGAAATAAAACTAACAGCTGGACCCAACTGGAGAAGAGTTGCAAAAGATAGAAAGCAATGGAAAATGTTAGAGGAGGCCTATGCCAAGAGGCACACTGAACTGAGAGACTTTCTGTGAGAAGACACTAATAAAAAAAAAAAAAAAAAAAAAAAGAGTTCAGGATAAAAGGCTGATTGATTGATTGATTGATTGAATCAATTTATATAGTTAGCACACTAAATGCTTTAATATTTCATTCAAGTTTATTTTTATTTCTCGTATTAAAATTATGTACGTCAGATTTTATTTCGTAAAAATTAAGATTCTTTGTACATATAAGATTATATACATAATTATACATAAGTTGCATACATACATATAATTGCTGACTGTTATCATAATATCAATTACATAATATCCGATTTGGTTTAACAGCGGTGTTGTATCACAACTTGTGAAATAAATTGCATATTCAACGATAATATTTAATTATTATTATTTCAATAATCAAATTATTATGAAAATTTGATAGCTGTACCTATTTATATGCTTGATTTTAGTTTTTTATATTACAATGTGTAGTTGATTACTAGAAATTATAGTTAAATAAAAATTACTATTCTTTAATTATAATGAATAAACATTTATTTTTCGTTTTCTCAGCAATTGCAACGGTAAATATTTTCTCATTTTACAGTTATTTTTGTATATTGTGTGAATATACATCACGCCTGTATATCCCTAAATTAGTAGGCAGAGGTGTATTTTATTTCACATTCCGCTAACTATAATAAAAATGGAAAAAGCAGACCCCAGACTCTGAGGTGAAAGCTTCAGATACACTAGGAGGAAGAAAATATGTCTATACACTTCACATTTCAGTGGTATACAGCCGTGAGTTTATACCTAACCAAAAACGGAACCTTAATTACTTAACCTACATTCCCTCCACAGGCACAATGCCAGATGTACTCCATGCCGTACCCTCGACCATGCCCATGCAGTCTTCCATCAGCTAGCCCACCATGTGCCAACCCGACACCAGTTTTCGCCACAGCACCATACGAAATTCCTGCCGCCATTCCAATACCAGCTGCAGCACCAAAAATGGTCTTTGGACCTCCACCCTACGAAACACCAAGACCTATTCCTGCTGGTATGGCTTTTGGACCTCCACCATGCGAAGTACCAAGGCCGATACCAGCTCCTATGCCAAGAATACCAGTTTCTACTCCAGTGTATGAAGTTGCCGCACCAGTTCAAGCTGTTGTACCAAATATACCAGTGATGCCAGCCCCATACGAGTTGGCTCTCCCAATTTCCACGCCAAGACCGTCTTGTGGATGTTCAGAAGTTGCTTGGCCAGTTGCTGAATTACCAGGGTTACCAGTATCTAATCCATTTTTACCAGCTGCTTCTCCTGTTTCCGCCTTAGCACCATTCTCCCCATTGCTGTCTCCTATTAGCACTTGTAGTAGATGCCAGTATTTGAAGAAGATTCCAATTCCACCACCTTGTATTTAGGTGCTGAATGAAGACTTGGGTCTTGGATGAAGAGCATACCTTCAATAACGTGATAAAGATAATTTGTGTGTATATTTATGTTTTTAATAAATTATTTTGAGTGCCTTATTTTTTTTTTCTTATTTTTTTGAACTGTATAGATGCTACCTACTTGTCCTACTGTAAATCTGTTGGTGTACAATAAAGAATTATCTATCTATCTATCTATCTATCAATCATAAAATTCGGTCTCATGTAATAGGGGATTAGCCTATTGCCGTCTTCCGTGCACTATTTTTGACTCACACCATGCATCTGATGCTGAGTCTGGGCTGTATATAACTGTGTGATGTTAAACAGCCCTATCCCTTAGTCGCCTTTTACGACACCGCATAGGAAGAGATGGAGTGGTTCAAATACTACTCTGCTTGGAACCACGCGGCTTTTTTCACTTGAAGTACTTAAATATATGAAGTAGTTACTAAATATAGGTATTTAGTGACTAAAGTTGCTGAATAATGAGAATTACCAAAATTTTATGTCAGCAGCTGCACCAATAGTAGTTAAACCGGCTAATTGGGAGTTAGACTCGTGCAGGAAAGGTTCCGTACCTTGTATGGGAGACCCCCCCCCCCCTTTTTACGTACCAAAAATCCTCACGGATACCTCCCTCGCCGAAGCCGGTGGGAGAGGTTATGTTGGACTCGACTGAAACACCGCCGCGACCTGCTTCTGCTAGGGCTCTGCTTCTGACAGGCGTGTATGGGAACCCCTTTAATCGTTTGTTTTATTCTATTTTTAGTATTTGTTGTTAAAGCAGCTACAGAAATACATACTTTGTAAAAAATCTACAGTTTGGAACAGTCACAATTATAAAAAAATAACATCACGAGATGTTGAAATAATTATCTTTATACCTACTTGATAATTTATTTATGCACTACTTGATACATCCTTTAAGATTTTATATAGATAAAACACATCTTCAGATAAAATATGTGTATTTAAATAGAAATTATTTTAATCTATAATCATACTATAACGACAATCAAACAAAGGCAGTTATTGAACGTAGAAATTCAGTTGCCAGCATCAAAAAGTTATTATAGCACAATTTTTATTCAGTTAAAAAAAGAAAATGTCTACAGTTTGGAATATGTTGTTTTTGGGATTACTGCAAGCTTTCTTTTTATCTGTAAGTATTTTTATAGATAATAAAAAATAAAGGAGTCTTAGACGTGAGTGTTGACATCTAAATTTAATAAAAGAAATAATTCTAGCTATAAGTATGGTATTAAGCAATATTATGGGGCGTAGGTAATATGTTCAGAAGACTTAATAAGCAACAAAGCGCAATTTTTTATACTTGTCATACATTTATAGCGCGGGTTCTTGACAAATACTTAGGTATTAAACTATCATGGTCACTGACATCAGTATCAGAATAAACTCAAAATAATGAAACATGGTAAATATCCCGTTTATTCTGATTCAAATACTTAGGTGTCAAAATTCATTCACTCATTTATGTAGATTCTGCATACCGTTCCAAATAACATTCATAATTCATTCCCGTCTCATTCTTAAGCTGTTACACAATTTTTACCTCACAATTTATTTAAAATTAATAGTACTCCACCGGTAACAGGTACAGGAACCAAGCTATCAATGGTTTGGGCTCCAAGGAGAGGAACCTCTTCACAATACATGCCGTGTCAAGGAGTGCCTTCTGCATCCAGGCTTTGACGACTTTTTTTTTTTTTTTTTTTTTTTTTTACGTGCGCAAAATCCCCACGGATACCTCCCCACCGGAGCCGGTGGAGGAGGTTATGTCGGACTCGAACCGACTAAAACGCACGCCGCCGGTGGGTCGTTTTGGTTGCCGAAGGTGAGGTTGACAGGCATATCCCTCGCACCCCGGCCGACCCAGGGCTATCTCTCACGATCTGGCCCTCGTCTCGGGTGTGGGGACTACAGAGTCCCCAACTCGACCCCGAAAACGACTATCGGAACTATTAACTAAAACATAATATTTTATTCTTTCAGACTGTCACCGCCCAAATATTCCAAAACATACCAGGACCACAGATAAAAAAGGTACAACCCATGCCATATAGTCACCAACAGCTGATGACTCCATCTTTATTATCTTCATTCACAACATCTATGCCTATTGGTGAAAAACTTGGCGCCATTGCTAATGTCATTCAAAAAATGCCCGCGAATCCTAGAGGAGTTAATCAAAGACAATATATGGCTGAAGCATTGAAGCAATCTGCTTTAGAAAGTCTCATGGTGGCAGCTAATGCCTGTAAATGTAACGCAAACCCCGAAAGCATGTTACCTTTGCCTATGCATCAAATGACAGTCGGAGGTGACGTAATTGGGCAAAGGGCGGTAAAAGTGAAGTATATTTGAATTTGAAATTGTAATGCTAATTTGTTCGTCTATAAAATGTAAGGTTATTTATTGAATAAATTATTTCATTTACTATAATATGTTGTTATTACTTATCTCGCCAGACATCTTAGTCTACATAATACACAATTTGAATTTCGGCAAGGGTTGTCTACTGAAGCGACTAAATTTATGTTGAAATACACTGTCCAGGTACTATAAAAATAGAAAAACCCTGGTGTATTCGTGTTTGCTGGACCTGTACAGGGCATTTGATTCAGTGGTTTATGATAAAGTATGAAAAAAGCTTGGGGAGCAGGGTGTCCCTGCCGATTTAATTGAAATACTGGTTTGTCGATCAAGTAAAATGGCAAGAGGCGCTTTTTGAGCCGTATAGGCTGGAGTGTGGTGTCAGGCAGGGAGGTTCTGCTCCCCTAGACTTTTTAATATGTATGTAAATGGACTGAATGACTGATTGAGGAGCTCAGCAACATCTATGTAGGTTGTCGAATTGATGATGTAAGTCTCAACAAAGTAAAATGGCAAGAGGCGCTTTTTGAGCCGTATAAGCTGGAGTGTGGAGTCAGGCAGGGAGGTCTTACCTCCCCTAGACTTTTTAATATGTATGTCAATGGACTGATTGAGGAGCTCAACAACATCTATGTAGGTTGTCAAATTGATGACGTAGGTAAGTCTCAACAATATTATGTGGACGACATGTTTCTTTTTACATGCGGAAAATCCGCACGAATACCCCTACCACCGGAGTCGGTGGGAGAGGTTATATCGGACTCGAACTGACCTGTGGGTCGTTTGATTGCCGAGGGCAGGTTAACAGATGTGGACGACAAGGTGTTGTTGAGCCCATCAATCAGTGCCATCCAATAGTTGGTAGCCACATGTGAAACATATGTCACTTAACACGGGTTTCGATATAATTCTGCCAAGAGCGAGCTGCTGGTATTCTGAGGAATAAGCAAAAGGCCACTGTTTGTACTACCGGATACACTCAGTGGTTCGCCATTGCTAAGGGTGAGTAAATTCAAGTACTTAGGACATATTATCAGTGAAGACTTAAAAGAGGATTGTGATATTGAGAGAAGCCGTAGGGTGTTGTATGTTAGTTGAAATACGGCATTCCAGGGCAACTGTATACGCTTTTTTAACAAGCTTCTTAATGATATTAGGGATTTACGTGTGGAAAAATTTAAAAATGTAGTTAAAAGAACTTACATTGTGCCAGAAAGGCTTAAACAAGCTTGGGAATGAGCTGTTTGCTCAACTATGCTACTCAAGGAAATTTTTGTTTCTTGCCGGAGTCTTCTCAGGTCGGGGCCGCATTTCGAACCGGTCGGTGGTCCATTTGCTAAATTAGTTTTCATATTTCCTTTTGAATTGACATTTTATAAGTTCCGATTTAATGGTCTATGCAGAATAAATGATTTTTGACTTAAGTCTTTTATGTTGGCTCGCAGGTATGCTCTACTAAAACCATGCTGTTCAAGGCTTTGACAAACTTTTTATACAAGTAGCCTGTGGACCACATATATTCAAAAATCTTACTGCGTCCTGCGTGTCAATATAATAACCTTTAGGATGCTGCTGGGGCTCCCTAGATACTGCAGTGCATCTGAAATGTTTGCAGTGAGAAGCACAGATAACTTCCATAATGTAGTACAATTGTTCAGGTTAAAATTATTGTTACAGTTATGGACCCTGTCGGGCACAGCACAATGTTTGGAGAGAGGAAGAGTTTGTCATACACAATATGTTCACTCTTACAGTTTTTTTAACTATTATATTAAATTTAAATGCCTTTTTAAAATACATTTATATTAAAAAGTTTAGTCTTTTTTGTCGGTTCGAGCCAAAACGAAAAGGATAAAAATGTAATGAAAAAGTCAATATGCGCTTGCGCGCAAAAGAGTAGCCTTGTTGGTGCACAGAATGTGGGCAAACTCTAGCAGCATGTTGAAGGTATTAGCAGGTAGGATGGAAGGAGTTGGGATGGGTAGGCTCACCAAGCTACATTTGAACAAGGGATTTGAACCTATCAACAGATTTGCTCTTAGTATTAAGATCATTTTGAGATTATGTAGTCGAGATCGATCTGATGCTGACTACCTAATGCTCAATGTTCAAAGAAATATACTTTTGGTCATATCTCCAGTTTTGCTCAGCCAAATGTGATTAAACATACGGTATTTTTAAAACCTGATCAAGATCTTTCTAGTTGAAAAAAAACCGCATCAAAATACTTTTAACAGTTTTTGTACCTATTGCGAACAAACAGAGAATGCTAGATTTTATTTTTACATACATACATACATATAATCACACCTTTATCCCCGGAGGGTTAGGCAGAGGTGAATTAACACCCACATTTCACCAATAATTGTATTCGGTCCCACGTAATACGGGGTGAACCTATTACCGTATTACGGGCACTATACCTAGTTGACCCGAGCCATGCATCCGAGGCCATTAACAGTTACCAGCCTTAGTCGCCTTGTACGACACCGCATGGTAAGAGATGGGGCGGACCAAATTCTAGTCTGCCGGGAACCATGCGGCATTTTATTTTTAATCCAGACAAAATAAAGATTTGAGCTTGCATAAATTCGCATAGAATTGAAAATTGGAGGAGGTCTTAAATACACCATAATACAAGAAATAACCGATGGTCCTATAAACTTGTAATTTTGGCAGTTGATACGTTTCATGTTGCTAGTATCCACTAAGAATGGAATTTTGGAAGTTTTGGTGCTAAGGGGGTAAAATAAGGGATGACAGTTTGTATAGAAGTTCATTCCCATTCATCCCTTACTTTAGTCCTTTAGAAATATCCACTGCTAAAATTTTAAGTTCAAGGACCAGTGGTGCAGACCCTGCGTTGATGACTCATAATATTATAGGAACAAGTAACTTTGTTTATAACAGATTTTTGATAATTTTAAAGTCGCGATATCTCTGAAATGGTGATAAGAAAAAACAATAATGCAGCCAATTTTGTAGGTAATTACATGATCTACAAATTGTCTAACCTACTTTTGCAATAGCACATTACGAATAAAAAATGCGTGAATACAATAATTTTGAATAAAACTTTGAACTTGAATACAAAATTCACTAGTTCAATCGATGGGGTATTGTGATATTTCTTGTATTATGGTATATTTAAGACCTCTTTTTTTTAAACCACTTAGGTGGCAGACAAGCACACGGCCCACCTGAGGGAAAGTGGTTACCGTGGACGTTTGTAACACCAGAGGAGTCACAGTCGCGCTGCCAACCCCGTAAATAAAGAGTTTCTGTGCCGTCAGTGTAGAAGACAAAGCAGGACAAGCCTTTAGTCTTCCCACTGTCAGCATAATTTCCCCAGTGAGCTCTGGCTACCCTACTCACCGCTGGGAACACAACACGAAGTTATTATTCCAATAACAGTGTCCTATATGTTGGGTGGGACGCAGCTTGAGCGTGTTGCATCCATACGAGATCTTGGCCTGATATTTGATGCAAAATTGAACTTTCATGAACACATGAGAATTATATGTAAAGCAGCAAACAGATCGCTGGGGTTCATAATAAGGACAGCATCTCAATTCAATAACGTAATTGCAGTAAAGCTCCTATACAACTCATATGTGAGAAGCAAGTTGGAGTACAACGTTATTATCTGGAACCCCTACGAAACCAATTATGCCTTAATGATCGAGAGAATACAACGCAAGTTCGCCCGGTATCTCTACAAGCGCTCATACGGATATTATCCTTTCATGTATCCCTCCCTGTTTGTCACAGGGATGATAGGTCTAGAAACTCTAGAGCTGAGACGTAATTGTTTACATGTGATACATTATTACCTATTACTAAATAATAAGGTAGATAACCCATACGTCTTAGCATCCATTAATTTCTTTGTCCCAAATAGTTATGTGCGTGCCACCGGGCGTAGACAGCATCGTCTTTTCGCAACGCCACCGACATGGCGCGTGCCTCAGGCCACCACTTGCCCCACCGCAAGGGCCGTGGAATTAATAAATGGTCTACTGCAATCTAACCCTGATGTCGATGTATTCTCCGACAATATACATCAAATGATGAGAAACGTCTTAACGTACCTGAATGCACCCTCATGAGATGTGCATCATAAATGGCAAATCAGTAGTGGCTTAGCAATATTATTATTCATATTTTATTACTTGCATGTACCTAGTAGCTTAAGTTAGCTGTTAGTTAGTTAGTAAGTAGTATAACATTATAAGCGCTTTGGTGTTACACTGTTAGCTTGTATTGTTTGTAAATAATAAATAAATAAATAAATAATTATAGCCGCGGTATTCTGTAGGGCGGAGGTACTTCCCCAGTCGGACTGCTCAATGGGGCGGAAAAACCGCCGTGTTAAAAAAGCCTCTGCCAATTTTCAGTTCTATGCAAATTTATACAAGCTTACCATTTTATTTTATCTATTTTGAAAAGTTTTAGAGTAGTTAACAAAATTCAGGTATTTTTTTGTATATATCCAATGCAGATACAACTGTACGGACATCTAATTTAGCTGTTCAAGACATCTCAGACAGAGAGTAAGAGAGTCGCTTTCACTGGTGCTAACCACCAGACTATTTACGTGGTAAAAAATATCTGGGTACCATTGCCAGCTATTTGTTACCGGGCCCAGGCAGAAGGGGTAGGCACAAACCTGTAACCTTGTCGAAACGTCAGGCAAATCAAAGGTATGTATGTAGCTGTACCACGATCGTATTAATGTATAACAATAAGTCCTGGTTTGACGTCGTGGAGTATGAAATGTGTGCCAATGGTCTCACTATCATGGTCGTTGAAAACTGTGCTAAGTTGAGGAGGAGAGGCTAGAAGGCGGACCCTGAGCTCCGCGTTCATCTCGACCTCCGATGCAATCAGGAAAATTCATCTTCATAACGATGATGATAAAAACGAGTGTTTTTATCATTAACTGTATATTTTCTTCCCTTGATCTTGATTCAATCACGTAACACTGATTACAAGCGTTTAAGATAAAATTATTTCTCAATCACTTCAATAATATTTGGATGAGTGATATAAGTATAATTGTAACCATTACATTCATTTTATTGACTGTCACGGAGTTTGGGTCTTAGTTTGGAGTGTTAGTCATGCGATAAATTACTAAAAAATGTGGTTTAAAGTTTGTATTTTGATAAAATTGGTGTGTGTGCAGGTAATTTGAACTGTGTTTTTGTTCTTCTTTTAAAAAAAAGCAATCACACGTATTCGTGCTCGTCCCTGAAAAGAAAATGGAGTGTCTGTTTGTGATTTGTTTAGTATTACATAGTATTCCTTAGATAGCAAAAAGTTTACCGTTTTATTTTTTTTCTGTCTTTCTGTCTGTTGTTGTTGTTGTGCCGGGCAATTTTCAAAGTGCCTGGGCCAGTTTACACAATTTCGGACGTAGACAGTTGTTGTTAAAAGCCTATTTTTATTTGCTGTTGTGTTGTTAGCTATTTAGAAATATCCCTAGGGTATGAAAGCAAACCACCGCCAAAGTTTATGATTCTTAAGGCAACAATTGAGCAGTCCGACTGGGGAAGTACCTCCGCCCTACAGAATACCGTGGTTATAATAACTTCGTGTTGTGTTCCCAGCGGTGAGAAGGGTAGCCAGAGCTCACTAGAGAATTTGTGCTGTCAGTGGGATGACTAAAGGCTTGTCTTGCTTTGTCCTCTACACTGACGGCACAGAAACTCTGTGCTTAAAGGGTCGGCAGCGCGAGTGTTGCGTCTCTGGTCTTACACACGTCCATAGGCCACGGTAACCACTTTCCATCAGGTGGGCCGTGAGCTTGTCTGCCACCTAAGTAGTATAAAAAAACATACCTTAGGAGATACCTATATAGTTCTAAACATTTTTAATCAAAACTATTTTCTTTTCACAGATATCACTCACCCAAGTCCTACATCACAATTTATACTACCCATCACCAACTGCAACCACAAGAAGATGTATAAGACAAATCAACAATTCCCCATTGCCATCAAATGGCTTGCCAGTCAACAATTTGCCATGTGGCAATGAATTGCCTAATGCAAATGTCATGATACAAAATTCTAATAACTTGGCAAATCAATATATCAATAATATGCCAATTGATAGACTAATACAAGACAGAAATGGCATAAATAATAATAGATTACCATTGAATAATATGCCAACTTTCAATAATATTGCAAATTATAACAATTTGCCAGTTAGTAATAATTTACCATGTTCCAAAAATATACTCCAAAACAGTATACCAATTGGTAATAATGTACCCATGTATAATATATTACCGAACAGAAATAACCAACAAAGCATCTATGATCTTCAAAATTTTAATGATATTCTAGCTGTAAATAGATTTGTAAATAACATAGATCCTGTTAATTTGTCAAATAATATCAACCGAATGTCATTTGTGAACGCAATTCAAAGGACTACAGATGCTTTGCCACCGAATTCTGTCCATCTGATATCAACACGTTCTTGTAACTTAGCCAACAGCCAAAATTTGCCAGTAAACAACATTATTGCAAATGACAATAATATATTTATACCTAAAGTAATGGCAAATTTGCCTCAAAATAATTTGCCAATAGCTAATGACGTTCAAAATCAGTATAATATGAACAACTTTTTGCCTACCAATAATATGTTAGTGGCACTAACTAATGGAGTGAATAATTCACCTCAAAATAATATAGCTATTAGTAATGGCTTAAGAAAAACATGTAGTGTACCGTTATCCAATAATTTGCCTAATAATTGCGTGCAAAATGGCCTGCCAATACCAAATAATTTACTTGTGAACAATGAAGCACAAGTATTAAGTAATTTTCAGATGGAGAATGGAATGGCAAGCAATAATAAGGGATTGCCAATTGCCAATCACAATATTCCGATTTCCAATACTATTCAAAATTATAGACCTCAAGTAAACGATGTTTACAATCCTTATACGATTACTACTAATATACCTCTGCATACCATTGTATCAAATGTAAATAGTATGCCAATAAATGTAAATAGCAACGTAGGTTCTTGTAATAATGGTGTATCGACAATTGCAGGATCTAATATTGGTGAAGGAATTTCGAAACATGAATTTTTATTAAATAACAGACCACTTTCTACCAGTTTACAATTTCCCAGTAACGTTGCCTTTACCAATAACTTCCCAGTTAATATGCCAATGATAAATAATTTACCTGTTACAAATAATTTGCCAGTTACAAATAATTTGCCAGTTATAAATAATTTGCCAGTTACAAATAATTTGCCAGTTACAAATAATTTGCCAGTTACAAATAATTTGCCCATTTTAAATAACTTGCCAACTTCAAATATCTGGCCAAATGATTACACATTTGCCAATTTGCCCCTAAGAAATAACGTATTTCAAAATGTATTGCCAGAATTAACAAACATGCAATTTGCAAACCAGCCAGGTCTTGCAAGCAATTTTAATATTGGTAGTGGACTCATAAACAATCTGCAAATAGAAGGTTTCGGCAATTGGCCAGTATTGAATGGATTGCCAATTGCCGGCATTACAGAAACAGTCACAGTTTTAAATAACCCCATATAAAGCTGTTAATAAGGCTTGTTTTTATTTGAATCTATATTCAAATAAAAATAATATATTATTTTAGTTTTTAATAAATTATGAATTAAGTATAAGTAGATAAATTAAGTTTATGAAGTCTAGGATTTGGCTAAATGGAAGGAACTTACGAGGAATTTCCGAAAAAAGGGTAGAGAAAAGTAAGACAAGAAAATGACATCACATATTTAAACGATAGCTTTTGTGATATATATTTTTTATTAAACACATTAAAATGTAATAAATAATTGTTACAGTAGAATTTTGTTTTCTTTTTCCACTTTCTCCTTCTCCTCATTTAATTTTCCGGGGTGAAACACCGACATCGTGGTCACCACAGCCGAGAGAGCCGACTCGAAACCAAACATGGCTCTAGGTCAGCCAGAGTACGAAGAAAATACCTTATAGATCACCTGGTGTTTAAGGACCCGAGACGGCATGCGGTTTTAATCAGTTCGAAACCGATATAACCACCTCTGCCAGGGTATTTTTGTACGAAATAAAAGGCAAAACATGACCTGCTGGCTTTTATTTACGATATCACAGAATCTCGTATTGCAATTCTTCTGTGCACTCTCGGTTTGCCTGAAGAGAACTCAACTTTGAGTTAAGCTCGTCTTTTTTTATATGGCTACACTAAAGTATAATACAAATAATTCACCCATTTTAAATAACTTGCCCACTTCAAATAACTGGCTAAATGATTACACATTTGCCAATTTGCTCCTAACAAATAACGCATTCCAAAATGTATTGCCAGGATTAACAAACGTGCAATTTGCAAACCAGTCAGGTTTTGCAAGCAATTTCAAGCAATCACAGACTCTCGTATTGCAAATCCTCTGAGCACTTCCGGGTTTGCTGGAAGAGAACTCAACTTTAAGTTAAGCTCTGCTTTGTACATACATAACATAGTCAAAGTCAAAGTCAAAAATCATTTATTCTGTATAGACCATTATATCGGCACTTACAAAACGTCAACAAAAAGTAACATGAATATCAGTTTAGTAAATGGACCACTGGTTCGAACCGCGGCCCCGACCTGAGAAGACTCCGGCAAGAAACTCAGCGGGCATTTCTTTTTTTTTGGTTTATTTACAAACATACACTTAGTCTACTTAATCTAAATACAAAAATTTACTTGAGTAGCATAGTTGAGCTAACAGCTCATTTCCAAGCTTGTTTATCATCCAAGTATTCTTGGATTTTATAATAAATAGCCTTTCTGGCACATTTTATTTTAACCAATATTTTTAAATTTAAACACAGGTAAATCCCTAATTTCATTAGGGAGCTTGTTAAAAAAGCATATACAGTTGCCCTGGAATGAATGACTAATTTTTTCAAGTTGACAACCACAGACTACAAGATTGTTTTTGTGTCTGGTATTGATTTTATGCCGGTCACAAACTCTAGAGAATTTTGAAACTTTTTTCCGTATAATAATAATATCGAAGACAGCCGTTATTGTGATCTGTGTCAAGCCAAGAATAGAAAAATATGTACTCTTTATTGCACACCCAACTTAAAATACATACAGAGGACAGTACACAGTAGTGAGTTTTGAGAGTCTTATCCCAGTTTGCCATTACTTCCAAACGGTGGAGCATTTGCTAGAACCAGGAATCTGTCTGTCTCTTTATGACTCATGAGACTTAACAAAGGTTAATTTAATTACTGTGTCTATTACAACATTTTTCCGATAAATTGCGCATGTTATGTTTCGTCACGTATTCATTGTATCTAAGTAATATTGTTTCATTTGGTTTTGTCTGTAATTCTCTGACAATCATGTATTGGCGATCGTCGTAAAAATACGATTTGAAATATTCTGCAGTTGAAAATCATAACACAACATAAACTCACGCCTATATCCCCGAAGGGGTAGGCAGAGGTGCTAGCACCCGTATTTCGCCAGTTTATGTTTAGGTCCCAATGTAATAGGTGGCAAGTCTATTGCCATTAACCGGGCACTTATAAACCTGCGATAAATACACACATAACTTCGAAAAGCATCGAAAAGTTATTGGTGTGTGCCATGGTCGAGCCCGAGACCTCGTCTCAGCAGTCCATTACCCATACCACTAGGATACCGCGATGTTTTTATACTACTAAGGTGGTAGACATGGAGACGGTCCACCTGATGGAAAGTGGATTATAGCCTATATACTATAGCCTATGGACGTGTACAATACCCTGTAAGAATCTTCTAAAGAACTCCTTATTGTAGTGCCTTGGCAAAACTAGACTAAATTTCCACAGCTCAAGAGTGCATGGGATGAAGTTTCTTTCATATCTGACTGAGCGTACTGCTGTGCCATTCTCTAAGCACACAGCGTCGAGCACAGTGCTGCGACATCCTTGGACGATCTCCAGTGACGTCACTCAATCCAACCAATAGCAAGCTCTATCAAGGCTGACGCAGCGCTGTGCTTGACGCTGTGTGCTTACAGAATTGTACAGCGGACTCTAGTCCCAGTGTAAGTACAGTATTGTGTTGTCATTTGTATTAGCTTAAGTTATTTTGTATTTTTTACCATGTATGTGTCGTAGGTTTTACCAACGATTTTTCGATGCTTTTCGAAGTTATGTGTGTATTTACCGCAGGTTTATAAGTGCCCGGTAAATGGCAATAGGCTCGCCACCTATTACATTGGGACCTAAACATAAACTGGCGAAATGTGGGTGCTGGCACCTCTGCCTACCCCTTCGAGGATATAGGCGTGAGTTTATATTATGTTATTTCGTACTACCGCCAACTTTAACACTCAGGTTATAGGCCCAGCATTTCTCTATATTGCTGCGTGGTTTCCGGCAGAGTAGAATTAGGGCCACCCCATCTCTTCCCACGCTGTGTCGTACAAGGTGACTAAGGGATAGGGCTGTTTAACATCAGACAGATATATACAGCCCAGCCTCAGCTTCAGATTAATGGCTCGAGTCACCAATAGTGCCCAAAATACGGCAATAGGCTGACTCCCTATTACGTGGGACCGAATACAATTATTGGTGAATTGTGGGTGTTAATTCAGCTCTGTCTAACCCTCCAGGGATTAAGGCGTGATTATATGTATGTATGTATTCCTCTAAGCTGTTCCATATACACTCTTTTCTAATTCCTCATGCAAGAAGGCCAATTAGCCTTCAGGGCAAATCGATGTATGAATTTGTGTAGTAATGGACCAAAGTTTTTTTTATACCACTTAGGTGGCAGACAAGCACATGGCCCACCTGATGGATAATGGTTACCGTGGCTTATGGACGTGTGTAACAGCAGAGGAGTCACACTCGCGCTGCCGACCCTATATGCATAGAGCTTCTGTGCCGTCAGTGTAGAAGCCTTTAGTCTTCCCACTGACAGCACAAACTCTCTAGTGAGCTATGGGCTATCCTACTCACCCCTGGGAACCAACACGTAGTTATTATAGTATTCTGTAGGGCGGAGGTACTTCCCCAGTCGGACTGCTCAATTGGACGGAAATACCGCCGTGTCCTACCTCCTCGTACATAGATCGCATTTTAATAATTTCTTGCAATACTCAGATATGTTACCAAACCACGTACCGATTGCAATATTTCATTTAAGAGCCGATAGCATGCGTTTTCTAGAACATGGAACTCTGTATAAATAGGTAAATACAAGAAATCGGTCGCAGCAATACATATGTCATAGAAATTTTGGTGACAATGGAGTTTAAACACAGTTTATTTTTCATGTTCGTCTTACGAATAGTTGAACCTGTTTCTTTGTGGTCGACCTCATGTTCTTAGGTAAACCGTTTTTAACACAATACGTGCTCTCATAAATACATAAATACGTTTTTTACTCGACTACGACGTAGCAAAAGGAGGGTTATGATTTGTAATGTAACGGATATGAAGGCTGTCACAGATGCTACAAGACGTGCTTTGTACCGAAGTTACCACATCTGATCGAAGTGAACATATGTACAAACGTATTTTTTTAGACATACACGTATGAAATACTTCAAGGAAACACAAATAATTGATAATGCAGGTGTGCCTTTAAAAGTGGGTCATCTTGTAGGCTCGTGTTTTGTGTGTATGTGTTTCAATTACAAGTATGAATCTTTCGCTTTGTCTATTAGTTTATGTGCACACTTTGCAAGTAAGTAGACATTTGTGTTGTTTATTTGTTTCGTATTCCTTTTTAAATCTTTGTTTTTGTTTCAGTGTTATTTTTATTTCAAAAAAAATGTAAATTAGTCATTCATTCATTAATATTTTTACATGGCACACACCAATGACTTTTCGATGCTTTTCGAAGTTATGTGTGTATTTATCGCAGGTTTATAAGTGTCTGGTAAAGTCCGGTTAATGGCAATAGGCTCGCCACCTGTTACATTGGGATCTAAACATAAACTGGCGAAATGTGGGTGTTAACACCTATGTCTATACCTATTGTTGGCGCGTGGGCCAACGTGCGCGAGTGGACTGTATTGCGGGAAGCAGATAACTGTTCTATTGACACTTTACACACAAAACAAGACAGGTGGCCGGGCTGCCGCGGATTCGATCCAGGCAGTGAATGCAGCCCGAGAAATTAGGAGAGGATGCACTAACCTTCACGACCCACGTGTTTTTCATCGCAGCCGGTACACGGATCTTCTCTTCCTTGCTCAGGAGCTGCCGTCAGCATCACTAGATCACTTGAGGAACACACGAGAGGCACAATCCGATCGGTAAAGGTCTATGAAGCGGTAAAAATGTAACAAATATTAATCATTTTTGAGAGACGCGAGCGCGGTCCGTCATTACGCTGGCTAGTTCAAAGCGAGACTGAGTGTCTATATCACAAATGGCGGACGGAAGCTATCTAGTCCTATTCTATGGTTTTTAGTGCGGGAGAGGAGACGGGTATAGAAAGAGTGTGTTTCCACGTCAAGAAATACAGCTTCTACCTCGGCGCAACCATTCCCCCCGGCTTGAAGGGTTACCTTCGAAACGACAAATGCGAAACAAATATAAAGTCTAATCTAAATCTAGGTTTGGGAAATAACAACTAAAATATAAACCTAGATTGGAGCTCGTGCCTACTGCTGGCTAGGCAGAGGGCAGAGGCGAACAAACAACACAACGCAACAGTCTCGACCAAGACGAGACGCGATTAGCCAACAACAAAATAAGGGTCTCTTCACGTGGGACCGATACAACAAGCGAGTGCTTCTTCTCCTCGGGTGGTTCGGAAACCGTAGTGGGATTGAATTGACTAACTGGCCACTTATCTAACGCGGCATGAATCCAGGACGGTCCACTAAACCATAACGGGTGATCTAAAATTTGCGAAGGAAGCAATCCACGAGAGAGACAATCGGCTGGGTTGTCGGTGCCAGCAACGTGAAAGAGATTATGTGGCGCCAATTCAGATTGAATTTTTGCCACTCTATTAGCGACGAATGTGTCCCAACGATGGGGCGAAGAGTGGGCCCAACACAAAGCGACTGTTGAGTCCTAAAAGCTAAAAATTACTAATATTAATGCGAAAATTTACAATTATGTCATTAAGCGACACGGAAGTGCTAGTCTTAGCACTGCCATCCAAAACTACACGGAGTTTTAGTAGTAAGCTTATCTTCTCTAATAACTCCGCGGTGCGGGATAATGTACGAAGGCTGGGTCCCGCCAGTGTCCGCAGGCGCAGGTGAGATGTAACCTTTATCTAAATATTCGTTAACAACCTCATCATAGGCCCGCTTCGACTTTGGGGACGCCTGCATCTTTCGTTCCAAACAAAGAAAGCGTTTTTCAGCGGATACACGGGAGCCACCGAGCGAAAACTTGCGGATGGTAGACTCCAGTGGCGGCTCGACGGTGCAACAGAACGAAGCAGTCGAGTGACTAAAACTATCCATAGAAGCGGGTGCGGAACCAATTATAACAAAACCAAGAACTGTTTCCAGTGCGTGCGGAGCGGGGTACGTCGGTCCCCCTTGAACCTTACGTGATAACTGGAGGTGCGGGAGAATCGAAGCGCCGATCAATATATCGACGACTCCAGGAACAGCGTAAGTCTCATCTGCTAAAGGCAAGTCTTTAAATTTCGTTAATAAAGACGTGTCAACCGGGACGGTAGGCAACTGTTCAGCTATTCTATCTATAACGAGCGAATCCATGTCAAACCAAATATTATTATTAAAACGAGATCTAAACCTTGTTTTAACGGTGCCACGAACAGCTGACTGTAAGCTTCCAAAACCCTTCACCACTGAGCGGGTTGAACGCTTATCAACATTGAAACCAAGACGCCGACAACAATCTTGAGTAATGAAATTACTTTGCGAAGCGCCATCTAACAGCGCTCGAACAATGCGCGGCTTACCTAATGCATCAACCATAACAACGCGAGCGGTCGCAAGACACACAGTAGTGAGTGCAGCACTAGCGGAGAACGAACACAAGGTGACGTCATCCGCGGCGGTCACCGGGCGGGCCGGAGCGCGCGCGAGCGCGGGCTGCGGCTGCGGCGCAGGCCGCCGTGTGTCACCGCTCGACGAGCCAACCGTGCTCACATTGGATGCGGCATTACTATTCTCAAAATGAAGCAAAGTGTGGTGTCTCGCTTGACATTTGCGACAACTATTTCTACTATTACATAAAACAACGCGGTGTTTAGTACCGAGACAATTAAAACAAAAATTATTAGCGCGAACAAATTTATAACGATCACTAGGCGACAATTTTAGAAAACCAGGACACCTGTACAGTTGCGAATGATGAGTGCTACACAAAGAGCAAACAGGTGACTGTACACGTGCTGGTGCGGTACTAACATAAGTATGAGTTGACCTCAGTGACTTCGATGACGCATCTACTTTGCGTGCAGAATCAACAACTATCTTCGCGCCTTCATGTTTCGATGAAGAGCGCTGCAATACCTTTATATGCTCGCGAACAAAACTTTCCAAGTCTTCGAACTTAGGAATCTTATTGCCGCGATGATCCGACTCAAACAAACGAATGGTTTCGGAATCTAATTTCCTTAAACCCATATACAAAAATACGAAGTCGCAGAGGTCATCAATCTTTAGGTTCTTTACGGCGCGAACAGCTGACGCGAAAGTATCTAGAAATTTCTCTAAGTTTTGATCGTTACATGCCGCAATAGATTTCAAATCAAACATCTGATCTAAATAGGCGTTAGCTACCGATCTTTTATCCTCATACCTAGCTTTCAAAGTATTTAAAATTAAATTATAATTCTCGGCACTAAACGTAATTCCAGCGCAAACGGTTATAGCTTTACCAGTCAATTTTTCAACGAGATAATGCAACTTTTCGTGATCTGTCAACGAATCGTTCTTATCTATTGTATTCTCAAAACTATCTATAAATAGACACCAATTGCGAATGTTACCATCAAACTCGGGTATTTGAATTGGTGGCAACTTAGGTCGGTCGCGAGTGGGGTTGGGTAGGTCAGCCGGCTTCTCCAAACTCCTAGCGACGCGTTTGATACGACAATACAAATCGTCAAACGACGACAAGGCTTGATAACTCACTGAGTAATCGGGATTCAAATTCAACTCTAAAACGTTGATGTCATGTACTAAGGTTTCGAAATCCGCGCGTAGACTATCTAAGTTTTCTATAGAACACAAGAACGAATCTCTGATGACCAAATCAGAGGTTTTAAGTGCATTATCATAGATCGATTGTACGCGAGAGTAAATCATTTCTTTTTTAGCGTATAAAAGTTTCAATTGAACCTTACCGGTCTTATCAACCTTTGGGGACATGTTTACAATTAAATCTCAAACTAAAGTGCGGTAAATAACAAATATGAAATGACTTAATCTTAGCGGTACAGAGCAGCGAGGCGGCGCGAGCGATAACCGTAGGTAGGTAGGTACCTACAACTGTGAATGCACGCTTGAACAAACGCGCATAGCAACAAGGTCGTACCTACGCGATGGTCGCTGTCTAGATTCAACTATTATTTCCGAGATTAAGTATTGCGTAATATCTATTCAAATTAAAATACTTTCGTATGAATTGGGATGAGATGCGAGCGAGGTAGGCACAGCCACGTGTCTACCCACGCAGGTACTAGGCAAATACGACGTGAGCCGAGAACAACGTAATTGAAAAAAAACAAAACAAAGCCAAATGCGTTAGGTATTACACTGTGCCTATGCACTAGGGTGTCTGAGTATACCTAAGATCTAAGCCTAAATGTCTGGATGCGGGGTTTTCTACTAAAATAACCAGGCACTTAGGTGCGATGCGAAAATTGCGAACTACGATTAAGTGTTGATATGATACCTAACCTATTTATGTATTAGGTAGGTACAATGCGAGCCAGCGGCGAACGGACAACAAATTCTAAGCCTAAGTGTCTGGATGCGGGGTTTTCTACTAAAATAACCAGGCACTTAGGTGCGGTGCGCTCATTCCCATTAGAATAATAACAAAATACGAACTACGGCTAAGAATCCGGCTCGAAGGACCAAAAAATGTTGGCGCGTGGGCCAACGTGCGCGAGTGGACTGTATTGCGGGAAGCAGATAACTGTTCTATTGACACTTTACACACAAAACAAGACAGGTGGCCGGGCTGCCGCGGATTCGATCCAGGCAGTGAATGCAGCCCGAGAAATTAGGAGAGGATGCACTAACCTTCACGACCCACGTGTTTTTCATCGCAGCCGGTACACGGATCTTCTCTTCCTTGCTCAGGAGCTGCCGTCAGCATCACTAGATCACTTGAGGAACACACGAGAGGCACAATCCGATCGGTAAAGGTCTATGAAGCGGTAAAAATGTAACAAATATTAATCATTTTTGAGAGACGCGAGCGCGGTCCGTCATTACGCTGGCTAGTTCAAAGCGAGACTGAGTGTCTATATCACAAATGGCGGACGGAAGCTATCTAGTCCTATTCTATGGTTTTTAGTGCGGGAGAGGAGACGGGTATAGAAAGAGTGTGTTTCCACGTCAAGAAATACAGCTTCTACCTCGGCGCAACCACCTATCTTTGATATTTTCTTGTTTAATACTTTTTATAGCATGATTTTCCAGTAGTCGGGTTTTACTCTTAAGCTTTATTTTTTATTAATATTATTTTGGGGCATTTAATAGGTATAAGCTATACATATTTGAAATGTGCTAATTAAGCACTTTCAGTTGATACCAAACACGACAAATTTATCTCAAATTTATTTTTTAACGCAGTACTTTATGAACGCTAGAGGGCGCCACATTAGATTCAGTGCCACATTATACTTAGTTTTGCCATAAATACTGTTACAATTAAAATAAGAAAGATATTACATTTGAATTTGGAATCTGTCATTTTTATACGATTGTTCATTGTGTTTTCTAATTTTAGCGCCAATGCATTGTACAATATTTTGCTATATTAAAATGGAGTTTTTTTTTTTTTTTTATATAGAACACGCCAACTTGACCTCACCTCGCCTGATGGTAAGCTAAAGGCAAAGTCTCAGGAAAGAGGGTCACCATTACAGACACTAAGTGCTACAATGGTGGCACTCAGCTTGGCGGCCTCATCAGATGCTTTTTCACGCCCCGCTTAAAGGCCCCGGGACTGTAGGAAGAAGGAAACACGTGTGCTGGTAATGAATTCCAGGTCTTGGTGGTGCGGCAAAGAAAAGAGTCTCCGAACCGCTTGGTTCTTGCTCGTATATTCTGCACAGTGTGAGGGTGACATCTAAGGCCTGCACGAGTTGTCCTATGTAGGAAAGGAGATGGTGGGATTAGTTGGAAGAGCTCGTCAGAACACTCACCGTGGTAGAAACGGTAAAATACAGCCAAGGAAGCAATATCTCTACGCATCTGCAAAGGCTCGAGGGTGTTCGTGACCTCAGGGTTCCCAATAATTCGGACCGCGCGTCGCTGCAACCTGTCGAGAGCATCTAGTAGGTATTTCGCGGAGCCATCCCAGAGATGCGAGCAGTATTCCACGCAGGAGCGAATTTGTGTCTTATAGAGAAGACACCGCTGCTCCGGCGTGAAAAAACGTCTCACTTTGTTTAGGAGTCCGAGTTTCCGCGAGGCTGTTTTGATGATGCTCTCGATGTAATTTCTGTTATTCAGTTTGCAGCGAATATCCATGCCTAGGATATAGAGATTGTCCTGCAGTGGAAGTGGCGTGCTCTGAAGAGTGGGAAGGGGAAGGAAAGAAGATATCTTTGCTGTGAACGCACAAGCCTGCGTCTTCTTGGCATTGAACTCGACCATGTTCTCGGAGCCCCATTGAGAAATGTGATTCAAGATCCGGTCCAGTTCAGTGACAAGAAGCTGTCTTTTTTCCACGATATCAGACTGTTTGGCCGCAGGTTGTCCGTGATAACTCCCGTGTAAGGTGCTATCGTCTGCATAGCAATGTATGCTGCCGGTGGACAGCATGTCGTTGATATGCAGAAGAAAGAGAGTGGGAGATAATACAGACCCCTGCGGTACGCCAGCATTTATTTGCAAGAACTCCGAAGCCCGTCCATCACAGAGGACGCGGATACGGCGCTCCTGCAGGAAACTAGCAATCCAGTTGCACAGTCTAGCAGGCAGACCAAAGGCTGGTAGCTTGGAGAGAAGCGATTTGTGCCAGACTCTATCGAAAGCTTTGGCGATATCAAGACTAATTGCCAGTGACTCGCCGTGCTTGTCCATAGCCTCACCCCAAAGATGGGTAACGTATGCTAGAAGATCACCCGTTGACCGTTTCGGCCTGAAGCCATATTGCCGGTCATTAATTAAGGAGTGATCCTCTAGGTGACGCATGAGCTGTTTGTTAATGATGTGCTCGAAGACCTTGCACAGCACTGAGGTGACGGCTATGGGTCGATAGTTGGCTGGCTCTGAGCGATCCCCCTTCTTGGGGATCGGCTGTACATTCGCCTCTTTCCAAGCCGAAGGCACTATACACGAGCTGTAGGACAGTCGGTACAGCCGCGTAAGCATCGGAGACAACTCCGCTGCACATTTTTGTAAGACCACCGCTGGAATACCATCCGGGCCACTGGCTTTCCGGACATCGAGTGATTGAAGCACCGCACGAACATCGCATTGCCTGATACGTATTTCAGGCATTACGTGGTCACCATTTAGTAGTGTCGGCGGCTGTATACCGCAATCATCGACTCGAGAATTGGCCGCAAAGAGATTTACTAGCATATTGGCTTTCTCTTGCGGTCCATGGGCCAGGGATCCATCAGGGTAGCGCAGCGGTGGCAGCGAAGGCTGACAGAAGTTGGCCTGCACGGCTTTGGCCAGTCGCCAGTATCCACGGCTGCCCGTGGGATGTGCCACTAGCTCTTGATCAAGCCGCGCAATGCGCAGGACATCCGCTCTGACGTAAGCCCTCTTGCAGACCTTTGTGGCTCTGTTGTACGTACGTGGCACGCGCCCTTGCCCAAGCGCGATACGCGGACTGCTTTTGATCAACAGCCCTCGAACACTCGCGCCCGAACCAAGGGCGCACTCCTCGGGCACCGGTGACATCAGTGTACGGGATATAGTATTCCATACCCAGACCGATCTCACCGGCAACAGCAGTAGCACAATCCGAGGGTTTCTTACCTTCAAAGCAGCGTTCAACCCACGGGATGGACGCTAAATAGTTGCGCAGCCCATCCCAATCTGCTGACGAGTAGTGCCAGAGACGCCGCTTCCCCTGCACGGGTCGTGAAGGCGCTATAATTGGCACTTTGGAGCAGACCAGACAGTGGTCGGAATTGCCTAAAGCGGCTTGTACCGAAACACTGTACAGGTCTGGGTGACTCGTCAGCAGAAGGTCTAGCAGAGAGGGTGCTAGGCCCGACCTTCTTGGTATTCTAGTGACCTCGTGTACCAATTGGGTCAGGCCATGCGCCAGAGCAAATGCATGGGCGGCTCTTCCCGCATGGTCTGTTTTGGAGGAGCCCAACCAGGTTTCGTGGTGGGCGTTAAAGTCCCCCAAAAATACCACTTCGGCGTTCGGAAACCGTTCCTGCGCATCATCTGCCGCCTGACTCAGATATTCAAAGAGTCGAGTTGTCTCAGCATCTCCTGTATGGGAACGGTAGAGGCACACATAGATCTGACTCGTAGAGCCATGGTCTACGTGTACCCATAGGGTTGAAAAGGATGGGTCCTCAAGGCAGCGCAAACGGCGACAACAAACATCCGCCCTAACAAACACGCACACCCCGGCTTTTGCACGGAAATTTTCCTCGATAACATAGTCGGGGTAAAGCAAGTAGGTCGTGTCATCAGGGCGGCCTATTTGTGTCTCCGTGAGAAAGAGCATATCTGGTTTCGCCGTCTCAAGGTGTTGGTGGACGGCGTTGAGGTTCGCATGGAGTCCACAGATGTTAGTGGACTCCACCTCAAATAGCGAGCTTGTGGGAGTTTGCAGAGCCGCTGTGTTGCCCAATACTCTTAAATGCGCTGCCATGATGAAAAGGAGAAAAGGGCGTGAAAAAAAGAGGTGATTGTCGTCGCAGCACCGCGTGACAAAGTGCGGGGGTGATAAAGAAAACCGAATCGCTGTGATTGCATTCACAAAGTTGGTATGGAGCCGAATGTAATTTTTAAAACTCTCCATACGCTTGGTATTAGTCAAATGTTTGTGTACCGGGCTATTAATAGGTACAATGAGACCTCCTCTGTTTGTGACAGAAAAAGATCTGGCCGTCCACGTAGTGTTCGTACGAAAAAGGTGGTCAAAGCAGTAAGGGAAAGAATTCGAAGAAATCCTGTCCGAAAGCAAAAGATTTTATCTCGGGAGATGAAGATAGCACCCAGAACCATGTCGCGCATTTTAAAAGATGACTTAGGACTTGCAGCCTATAAGAGACGCACTGGTCATTTTTTAACTGATAATTTAAAAAAGAATAGGGTGGTAAAATCAAAGCAACTACTGAAGCGGTACGCAAAGGGAGGTCACAGAAAAATTTTGTTTACGGATGAGAAAATCTTTACAATTGAGCAACATTTTAACAAACAAAATGACCGTATTTATGCTCAAAGCTCTAAGGAAGCTTCCCAATTAGTCGACAGAGTGTAACGTGGGCATTATCCGACTTCAGTGATGGTTTGGTGGGGTATTAGCTATGAAGGAGTGACTGAGCCATATTTTTGTGAAAAAGGTATCAAAACATCGGCACAAGTGTATCAAGATACCATTCTTGAGAAGGTAGTTAAACCCCTTAACAACACCATGTTCAATAACCAAGTATGGTCCTTCCAACAAGACTCAGCGCCGGTTCATAAAGCTCGGTCCACGCAGTCTTGTTTGGAAGTGAACGTTTCGGACTTCATCAGAGCTGAAGACTGGCCGTCGTCTAGTCCCGATCTTAATCCGCTGGATTATGATTTATGGTCAGTTTTAGATAGCATGGCTTGCTCTAAACGCCATGATAATTTGGAGTCCCTAAAACAATCCATACGATTGGCAGTGAAGAATTTTCCCATGGAAAGAGTACGTGCTTCTATTGATAACTGGCTTTAACGTTTGAAGGACTGTGTTGCAGCCAATGGAGACCACTTCGAATAAGCTTTTTGTATTTTAAATTGTTTTATATTTATGTATTAAACTAACACACTGTAAAAGTAATAAATATTATTTGCAATAAAAAAAATTTTTTTTCTTCGTAACAATATTTATGGCTAGACTAGGTATAGCCTATAACCAGTGGATGACTAAGACGCTTTTTACGATACCTCATTTGTTTAGATCTAATTAGTAGTTGAGGAGATATGAGGGAACAGATAAACCTACATACATACATACATATATACATACATACATACATACATACATACATACATACATACATACATACATACATACATACATACATACATACATACATACATACATACATACATACATACATACATACATACATACATACATACATACATACATACATACATACATACATACATACATAGCCTGTCCAACTCATGATCCTCCTTTTGCTTCGCCGTAGTCGGATAGTGAATTTTTTTATTCTTTCTTTCAATAAAATAATCGTCTGTAAATTTGATAATTTTTCAGTATGCCCTCAATGCCCCAGCTCGCGATTACATAATCGCGTATATACCAGTTGAGGAGTTACCCTATCTGGCGGTAAGTAGCTTTTATTCAAGACCTTTAAGACTATGGAAGAACCAGCCTTTTAAACGCTATCTCCTTAAGCCTTACAAAGCTGGGGTGCGGGCTGGGTAACCTCCACATTGGCTTCCTTGATTCTTCTCCCTCTGGACCGCGGTCCTGGTTAACGGAAGCGGGGGGGCTGGTGCACCATGGACGACGGTTAATAGACTCTAACTCACCTTCGGCAACCAAAAACGACCCACAGGCGGCGTGCGTTTTGGTCGGTTTGAGTCCGACATAACCTGTTCCACCGGGTCCAGCGGGGAAGGGGAGAGAGGGGGTTTCCGTGGGAATTTTGCGCACATAAAAATACCTTACAAGGCTTCAAGGATGTCGGAAAGGCCTTCTACACCCATTTCTTTTGTCTGGTAAATGACAATCTTTTTTTTTTCAGAACATTGAAGTGGCTCCCATAACCCAATACCAGATAATCCTCCCTGAAGGCTATGGCACTAGTCCAGTGATTTATATAGATGAAACAACATACTATACAGGACCTTTCAGTTCTGTAGGAGGATCGTACTATCTGAACCAGGGATTTCCAGGTAAGAGTAGTTTGTCTTTAATAGGCAGAAATGGGGTCGCCGAGTTTTTCGGGGGGTAAGGCAATCTCATCTACAAGATAACACACCTACTAATTAGGACGAGGCACTGCCACTAGCATTCCTTCAGGAGTTTGTGAATAATAACCTCGTGTTGTGTTTCCGGCGGTGAGTAGGGTAGCCAGAGCTCACTGGAGAGATTTTGTGCTGTCGGTGGGAAGATCAAAAGCTTGTCCTGCTTTGTCTTGACGGCACAGAAACTCTTGTTTACAGGGTTTGCAGCGCGAGTGTGGCTTCTCTGGTGTTACACACGTCCATAGGCCACGGTAACCACTTTCCATCAGGTGGGCCGTGCGCTTGCCAACTAATTGGTATAAAAAAATCTGAATAAAAATGAAACACAACAAACACACACATCAATATACTTCGTATTATGCGCGCTTGCACTGATCAGGAAACAAAACTACTTTAACACTCTATATCACCCAACCCCGTTCATCAATGAATTCCCTAGTCGTAGACGTAGTATACAAAAATAAACTTTATGATCAACTAAAATATTCTTTCTTTCAGTCTACTCCGTATCATCTGCAGTACCTACGTATTACATTCCTTCTATATCAGTACTACCTGCTGTCTCAGTACCAACAATCACCGTATCTACTCCAGCTACCTTTTCCACTTCATCTTTCTCAATCTCAATGTCTCCAACACTATACGTCAATCAGAATGATATCAACGAAGCTGCAGAAGTGATATTGCCTGTAGAAGAAGTGATATTGCCTGTTAAAGAAGTGGTATTGCCTGTTGAAGAAGTGGTATTGCCTGTTGAAGAAGTGGTATTGCTTGTTGAAGAAGTGGTTTTGCCTGTTGAAGAAGTGGTTTTGCCTGTTGAAGAAGTGATATTGCCTGTAGCTGCTGCTCCTATGCCAATATCTGGTTCGGTAGGTTTTAAAGGGAAGGTACCAGCTTCTGGGAAGGTTAATATTTATGCTAGATATTTTTGATTGTAATGTAATAAATCACATTAAAAAAAAATTGTGATCTTCATCAGCTGCCTGCTCTTATGTCAAATATGTATATATACTTTCTTTTCTGTAATTAAACCTTTCATTACGGCACAGAAACTACCTATTCTTACAGAGTCTGACTCCCACACATGACAAATTTCTGACATCTTAGCCGCTAGGCGCAGATCAATGTTTGCAATATATGCACTTGTACTGACTACGAACGCTTTACATCTCACCACTCCTTTTATTAATAACTTTTCTAGTACAGTCAGCATCAGATCGAGCTTGACGAGCAAAGTAAGTACTCAAAATGATCTGAATGCCTTAGTTTTCCCTTCCTGCCTCTCCAGACAAGTGACAATTTGTTGGCCGGCGTATTACAGAATTGAATGACGGGTGTATGAGATTTGAAGACACAATGAGTGTCGGTGACTCGATCTCACACGTCCATTTTTACGTGTGTAAAATCCCCTCAGATACCTTCCCGCCGGACCTGGTGGGAGAGATTATGTTGGATTAAAACCGACTGAAACGCACGACACCCGTGAGTCGTTTTTGGTTGCCAAACGTGAGATTGACAGACTCTCGATCTGGCCTTCCTCGGGTGTGACCACAGAGTCCGTAACTCGTCCCCGGAAACTGGGAGTCGCATCATTGCCAGGGTGACAGGCGTATCCACCCAGGTCATTCATTGACCTCCGACACTCGAGTTGCCTCAGTACGCGGGCAGCTTGACTTGCGATCCTCCTTCGCTCCCGCTGCCTCTTCTGCCCCGTCTCCTCCTTCAGGTCTCATACATCCATAAGCCACGGTAACCACTTTCCTTCAGGTGGACCGTGTGCTTGTCTGGCATCTCAGTTGTATAAAAAAATGCAAGTCCGCCGGTTTCGAGTATTTCTGAACTCCTCGTTTTTGAATACTTCACTAATTTGATAGAAGAGCCGCGATAGCCTAGTGGAATGGGTAATGGACTGCTGAGTCGAGGTCTGGGGTTCGATCCCAGGTTTTACCATGGCACACACCAATGACTTTGCGATGATTTTCGAAGTTATGTGTGTATTTATCGCAGGTTTATAAGCGCCTGGTTAATGGCAACAGGCTCGCCTCCTATTATTACATTGGGACCTGAACATAAACTGGCGACTTCGGGGATATAGGCGTGAGTTTATGATATGTTAGGTTTATGTTTAATTTGATCAGTGTATGTATATATATATATATGAGGTTGTCCCCGGCTGATCTTGGCCTCGATTTTTTGCTAAAGCATAACCGCTGTCATACCACGGACTCTGCATAATATCCAGTTCATTTTGGACTTGAAATCAATGTCATCAAAGTTCAGAATAAAAAGGCTTATTGCACAGTGAATGAAAAAGTGTAATGAAACTCTTTTCATTTAATTTGAAACTTTAAGCATATAGACATAAAGTCTAACATTTAACGTAATTTTTTTAATGACTGTGGTTTTGCTTTAGTAGACTCGAGAGCCTGGCCATTCACCTAAGTCTTACATACTAGATATATCATTCGTTCCGTACATATTTGTTCTATTAGCCCAAACCACCTTAGCATAACCTTTTCAGCGATTTATAGTAGGGTAAATTAGTTAGGTTTGTTTATTTTAGTGTATTTCTGTTTTATTAGTGAGGTGTCTGACGTTGTCACTCTCGTAAAAGTCAATAAAAATCAATTTACCCAAAATATTGGTATTGGAATGATCAAGGGCTTGTGCTTGGATGACTTTTATTCTTCATTCGAGCACAACCCCTAGATCATTCACAAACACATAAATCACTTGCCATCCAGCAATACGTCACACTTTTCACTTCACTACGAGAGGTTGTTAGATGTATTTAATAAAAAAAACACAAATTCGCTATATTATATATTTCATACATAAGTTGAAACAAAAACGATTTCTTCCATCAAATTTCTATTGAAACTCACTGTACATCTTACTTAAAACAAGTCAACAATTAATAAACCATCTGGTTTGCGCCATTGGCAACACTAACTAGACCACCAGCTGGTATAATACCCTCAAATGTAACGTAGCCAATAACAGGGACATTACCAGCTACAGCAGTGTTGCCACCTACAGGCAATTCTCCAATTACTGATAAATCTCCATATCCAGCAGATGCACCGATTGGAGCTCCTCCTAAAGGCATCCCAGCTAAAGCAGCATTATTAGCTGCGATATTACTTGCTGTTAAACCATTAAAAGCTAAATTATTAGCAGGAAAATTTCCCGAATTCGCAGCACCAAAGCCAGCTAGATTATTTGCTCCGCAGTTTCCATGTCCGATATTGCCCGGACCAAGGTTTGGTATTCCGTTAAAGCCAGTGGAAAGTCCTAAACCAGCAGGGCCTAAGCCGTGAGGTAGACCGGAAGGTACTCCAATACCAAGTCCCAAGTTGTTTGTGAATCCGTTGAGTGGTAATCCATTGCCAAACTTTGCTTGGCCAAATGAATTCTGTAACAAATAAAATATTGGATCTTAAAACTTGAACTGGTAGTATAAATGGTTGGTTCCAACACTTTAGTTTGAGAGTGGGTAGTTCACAGTTTAGTGAGGTCTAGAATGATGGTCCCTAATTTGACGGTATTGATAGCACACCCCCTATAAACCACAGTAGAGCTACCTATTACCATAGTCTCTATAGTAGTCTGCAGGGGACCTATGGCAATCCTTTGTAGGCTATACTGGAGTTCCATATAACAGGGTTGCATAGCTCTAGTCAATTTGGTTCCAACATATTAACCTATATTAACCAGTCGCAAGTGCCTTGCGATTACGGAGTCCCATCCCAGACCATGTTATATCTGCTCTCTTGATCATTGTGCCCCTCCACCTGCACCGAAGCCTGCAACGAAGACCTATAAGGCAACGGGTAAACGCTGTGACTGCCCAGTTCTGGACTGACAAAATTTAGCAAGAAAACTGAATGAAGTTAGCCATTGACTTGACAAAGAAGAAGAAGATAAAGATTAAGCCCCATAGTTAGTCTCAAACAATAAATTTCCTAATAGCTTCTAGAGTTTGTTAAAGATACATACCTGAATAAAACAGATCACAACTGTTAAAACAAAGAAACTGGACGACATTTTTGTATCACTAAAATTAATTATGATTTAGGTGATTGAAGAAAAAGACTACAATGAAAATATAAGGTGCTTTAGAAGGTTATATAGTTAATAGTTTGATAAGTATTACTTAATGATATCTATATGTAATACATAAGATGATAATAAGCATCAAACGATTGCATAACATACACTTAATAAAATTCTCAAGAATCACGATTTTTTTGATAATAGTTTTATCTCTTCATGGAACTGATTAAATCTTTTTCTCGTTAAACGAGATGTAATTATCACGTACTTTTAATAATTATGAAAGACAACCTTACCTGAGACTCATTACATCACTGTGACTCCTGTACACTAAATTCAAATGCGACAATTCACCGAGTTATTAAAACACCGAGTATTGAAACTTTGGAAGCTCATCGGCCTGCTTATGCTAGGGTGATAGGTGGCTTCACCTATTATCCATGAGCCTGAGAGGCTCATGGAGGATAGAGGTCTTTCAACGGTCTCCACCATCCAAGTCACCTTCGCGCATTGTGGGCTCTGTGGTATGGGAGAGACCTAAGTCTCCTCTGGCTTCACTCCCCCAGCTCACCAACATATCCCCCAGGGCATAAGTTGATTGGCAATGAAACAGATATTGTGATTAATATTGTAAGTGTAAAAATATCTCTGACCTTGAAATCAAGGAGGAATAAAAATTGGGGTGACTTAAGAAATTTGGAAATGGTACGAGTTTTAGTGGCAGAGGATCGGATAAAATGGCGCCTATGTTTAGCAGTGGACTACGGTGGATTGATGATGGTTGATTGATTGATGAGTTTTAGTGGGATTAATACGGAACAATTCTGAAAAATGCATATAACCAGATTTATTTCAAACTGAATGCACAAGAGTACCTTCCTAAAATGAGTGCAGAGGCCATTTTATTGACGATCGTAATTCAGATTTTAGACTTTCTAAATAGGTCACAAAGAAACACAAAACTAAAATCGATGGTCTTTGTGGCGTGGCAATAGTGTATTTGACTGCGAAGCAGGGGGTGCGGGTTCGACTCCCGCTGAGTGCAAATATTTGTACGCATGATTTTTTTTTTATACCACTTAGGTGGCAAACAAGCACACGGCCCACCTGATGGAAAGTGGTTACCATGACCTATGAACGTGTGTAACACCAGTGGAGTCACATCCGTGCTGCCGACCCTGTAAGAACAGAGATTTTGTGCCGTCAGTGTAGAGGACAAAGCAGGACAAGCCTTTGGTCATCCCACTGACAGAACAAAAACCGCGGTATTCTGTAGGGCGGAGGTACTTCCCCAGTCGGACTGCTCAATTGGTCGGAAATACCGTATATGTCTGGTTATTTTTATGTCACGGTCTTCGCGACGAAGAAGAAGTCTACGGTCCCGGTTACAATACGAATATCTATGGCAGTTGTTATGGGTAGTCGGAGCCCTACAAATTCCGATCTCGATATTGTCAATTGGTTGTGGAGGTTAGACAGCAGACCCTTCACAAAAAATACCAAAGTTCAGTCGCATCACAGTTAGACTATAGCGACCTCATTTGAGCTGGGAGAAGGCTCAAGGAATGATGATAATATGTACCAAAAATGTTACTAGAAAAGGAATATATTACCTGTACCATTAGGACCAAAGTGCATAAAAGAACGATAACTGCAGCCGCCATTTTGATGACGATAGAATTCTAAATTTAAATATTCAAAATCTTCATTTATTTAGGTCACAGATTAACAACTAACACTGAGCGAAACAATTATTATTTTTGCATTCACTGCAAATTCAAGTATCGATATTGAAAATCGAATGATAATATTACCAAGAATCGATTCTATTTATTATCTGTGGTTATGTAATTATTCGCACGTTTTTTTTTGTCTTATCGAAATAAATTATTGCCAAATGTAAAAAAAATGTGCGTGATGATAATATGAACTCGTGTGATAGATAATAATAAAATTGATGCTACTGATTACTTAATTTTATACCTCCTGCCATATATCTTGGACAAACATCACACAGCCCACCTGATGGAAAGTGGTCACCGTGACCTATGGACGCGTGCAAAACCAAGAGAGTCACACTCGCGCTGCCAACCCTGCAAGCATTGAGCGTTTCCGTGCCGTCAATGTAGAAGACAAAGCAGGACAAGCTTTTGGTCTTACCACTGACAGCACAAAATCCCTGCAGTGAGCTCTGGCTACACTACTCACCGCCGGGAACACAACACGAGGTTATTATGGCAGCGGTATTCTGTAGGGCGGAGGTACTTCCCCAGTCGGACTGTTCAATTGGGCGGAAATACCGTCGTGTCCTACCTCCTCATGCAGATTGTTTTGATATCATCTGTGATTGGTGAATTTGAACTCTTCCACCACCCCGTGGTATTCTCAAAAGATACCCAAAAAATTGGTATTGCGCATATAGAGCACTTTTTGAACACATTTTAGGTCCAAGATATATGGCGGAATGTGTACCTTCTTCTTTTGACAATATTATAACATCATTGTGTTGCCAATGCTAAGAAATGATTTTGAAAATGTGAATTCTTACTATCATCACGCACATTTTTCTGCAATGCGTTTTATTTCAGTTATGAAATACATACATACATATAATTACGACTTTATCCCTGGAGGGTTAGGCAGAGGTGAATTAATAATAATATTAATAAATCTACAACATTCTACACAACGCTATTTAGACCCATGGTAAGCATAACTAGCTTGTGTTATGGAATCTAGAATGTGGTTAAACAGACTTAGATACTTTTTTTTTTGTAAATACGTATATATTATACATAGAAACACCCAGACCAATGCAGATATACATATTCTTACATACAAATATTTACACTGACCGGAAATCGAACCCGCGCCTCCTGCGTAGCAGTCGCGTTCACTACCGCTAGGCCACAGAGGCTGTCACTCACATTTCACCAATGATTTAATTCGGTCCCACATAAGAGGGGGTGAGCCTATTGCCGTCTTCCGGGTACTATTGTTGATACAAGTCATGCATCTGTGGGCTGTATATATCTGTCTGATATTAAACAGCCCATTTTTTTTTTTACGTGCGCAAAATCCGGACTCGAACCGACTAAAGCGCACGCCGCCTGTGGGTCGTTTTGGTTGCCGAAGGTGAGGTTGACAGGCATATCCCTCGCACCCCGACCAACCCAGGGCCATCTCTCACGATCTGGCCCTCTTCTCGGGTGTGGGGACTAGAGTACCCAACTCGTCCCCGGAAACGGGGAGGCGTGTCAGGCGCGCCACCGCCGGATATTAAACAGCCCTATCCTTTAGTTGCCTTGTACGATACACGAAAAATAGCTATATTTTGGTTAACTATGGTCATTTTGTTGTACTACATACATACATACATACATAAAATCACGCCTGTCTCCCATAGGGGTAGGCAGAGATCACGGATCTCCATTTGCTACGATCCTGACATACTACTCTCGCTTCATTTACTCTCATTACATTCTTCATGCATGCTCGTCGGTTTAGAGTACTATACCAACGAATTCCGTTATCTTTCTTATTGTTGATAAATATTATAACCCTTTTGACTTGCAGTTAACCATTAAACTACCGAAACGTGTTTTACAAATCGTAAGATCATAGTCACTTCTGACTTTTGTACTCTCGCGTTTCATCTTTCTTACATATAAAATTCTCGTGTCACGGTGTTCGAACTTGAACTCCTCCGAAACGGCTGGACCGATTCTCATGAAATTTTGTGAGCATAATAAGTAGGTCTGAGAATCGGCCAACATCTATTTTTCATCCCCCTAAATGTTAAGGGTAGCCCACCCCTAAATTTTAATTTTTTATGTTTTAAGTAAAATTTTTTGTTTTTATTTTTTTATGACACAGCATACAAAAATACATACAACCCTAAATTTTCAACCCTCTACGATCATCGCCTATTTTTTTATCACGATTTTTATCTTTCGATTATTAGTAAATCCCCGCACACTTACATTAAGTAAATAAGTTATTTTTGTTGAAATAAAATACATGGCATAACAACGTTTGCTGGGTCAGCTAGTTTTATATAATAATGTTAGCGGAAATTAACGCGATCATTTGTATATAACTCGGAGCACATATCTTGTATCCAATAAGTGAGAAAAATGAGACCCTGACGAGCGCGAATTATTTTGATAAATAATAGCATATGATGAGGCCGTCAAGCTGAGTGTCACCATTGTCACACGGCATGTGTAAGTAATGGTGGCCCTCTTTTCTGGAACTTTGCCTTCAGCTTACCATCAGGCAAGGCGAAGTCCAAATGACGAGTCCTATATATAAAAAAAAAACAATGATTAGTGGAATGTGAGCCTCCTCCCCCGCCACTGTAGTATCCTTCAAAAGACACCCAATAAACGCATAGTGTACCTATAGACTCATATTCATTTACGTGCGAAAATCCTCACATAACCTCCCCCTCCCTGCCGGAGTAGGTGGGAGAGGTTATGTTGGACTTAAACCGAATAAAACGCACGGCATCTGTGGCTCGTTATTGGTGGCCGAAGATGAAGTAGACAGGAATATCCCTCGCACCCCGGCCGACACAGGGCCATCTCTCTCGATCTGGCCCTCTCCTTAGGAGTGGGGACGACAGAGTCCCCAACTCGTCCCCGGAAAGAAATGAGACCCTGACGATAAATATTCAATGATGAGAATGAGCTCCACCAACACCGTCGCATCCCTCAAAAGACACCCAAAAAACCCATAGTGTGCCTCTGCCTATAGAGTGTAATTACTTATTCCATGATCGCATTAATTTCCCTTTAATTCCCATGGATATCCCGCGTCCCCCACCGGACGGAGGTTATATCGGACTCGAACCAAATGAACACAGCGTCTGTGGGTTGTTTTTGGTTGCTGAAGGTGAGATTTTCAGGCATATACGTCGCACCCCGGCCGACCCAGAGTCATCTCCGACCTCCGTGGCGTAGCGGTAGAGCATTCGACTGTTATGCAGGGGGCGCGGGTTCGATTCCCGCTCAGTGCAAATATTTGTATGCATAAATATATATATTTGCGTTGGTCTGTATGTTTCTATGTATAATATGTATGTATTTACTGAAAAAAAAGTATCTAAGTATGTTTATCCGCATTCTAGATTCCATAACACAAGCTAGTTAAGCTATGCTTACCATGGGTCTAGATAGCGTTGTGTAGAATGTGTGGAATATTTATTTATTTATTTAACTCTCTCGATCTGGCCTTCCTCTGGTGTGGGACTTAAAATCATTGTACATCGTCACAGATAACATAATACTACATCGTTTCTTCTACCGCGGTAGCCTAGTGGTATGGGTAAAGGATTGCTGAGACGAGGTCTCGGGTTCGATCCCAGGTTTTTCTATGGCACACACCAATGACTTTTCGATGCTTTTCGAAGTCATGTGTGTATTTATCGCAGGTTTATAAGTGCCCGCTTAATGGCGATAGGCTCGCCACCTGTTACATTGGGACCTAAACATAAACTCGCGAAATGCGGGTGCTAGCACCTCTGCCTACCCCTTCGGGGATATAGAAGTGAGTTTATGTTTATGTATGTTTGATGTTTCTTCTATCCATCGTCGAGCTTGATGACGTTGAAACCTGATATTCGCCATAACTCTTATATCGCACATTCTTTGCGATTTGCTGATCAAGTAACATGCTACTTATTGGTCAAGTTCATTGCTAATATGACGTCATTATTCAACAAAAAGACATATTATATATGACTCTGTGGTGTTCTGGCCACTCTGTGATGTATGTATCTATATAAATGTAGTTTGATTACGGAAATAACTTCCTGTGGGTTTTTTTTATATAGGGCACGCACGCCAACTTGACTTTACCTCGCCTGCTGGTAAGCTAAAGACAAAGTCTCAGGAAAGAGGGTCACCATTATAGATACTAAGTAATGTTACAATGGTGACACTCAGCTTGGAGGCCTCATCAGATTTTCATGCCCCGCTTAAAGGCGCCGGGACTGTAGGAAGAAGGAAACACGCGTGCTGGTAATGAATTCCAGGTCTTGGTGGTGAGGCAAAAAAAAAGAGTCTCCGATCCGCTTGGTTCTTGCTCGTATATTGTGCACAGTGTGAGGGTGACATCTAAGCCCTGCACGAGTTGTCCTATGTAGGAAAGGAGAGGGTGGGATTAGTTGGAAGAGCTCAACAGAACACTCACCATGGTAGAAACGGTAAAATACAGCCAAGGAAGCAATATCTCTACGCATCTGCAAAGGCTCGAGGGTATTCGTAACCTCAGGGTTCCCAATAATTCGGTCCGCGTTTATTTCGTTGAGCCATCCCAGGGTTACGACAACTCGAGTATGATTTCCTGAGTAAAGCTGGAGTATGCATGTACGTCTGGGATGATGTCTGCTGCCGCCGTCTAAAAGGCATTGAACACAGGGACCTGTTCACTCTTTGGGTACGTATAGATCATGGTGGCCAGACCCGTATCTATGCGTGCCTATACAGGTCTCATAGCTTTAATTGTATCACATACATACATACATAATCACGCCTTTATCCTCGGAGGGTTAGGCAGAGGTGAATTAACACCCACATTTCACCAATCATTATAGGGAGTGAGCCTATTGCCGTCTTTCGGATACTATTGTTGACTCAAGCCATGCATCTGTGGCTGAGTCTGGACTGTATATATCTGTCTGATGTTAAACAGCCCTATCCCTTAGCCGCTTTGTACGACACCTCATGGAAGAGATGGATTGGACCAAATTCTACTCTGCCGGGAACCACGCAATGCAATCTCACTTCCAAAACTTGTTGGCGATATCAAAATTCAATAGCTAGTTTTGTCAGTAGTATTGTCGGACATTTTAGAACTCCATCTACCAGTAACAACTGCTTTAGTTGTCCGTTTGACATGTGAGTATCACAATATCTCAGAAATGGTCACCCATCTTTTTTTAAAATATGAGCAAAATCCCCACAGATACCCCCACCACCGGAACCGTTGGGGGAAGTTATACTGGACTTGAACCGACTAAAACGCACGCCGGTTGTGTGGGCCGCAGGTTGTCGGGGGTGAGACATATCACTCGCACCCCGGCCGAGACTACCTACAGAATACCACGACCATAATAACCTCGTGTTGTGTTCCCGGCGGTGAGTAGGGTAGCCAGAGCTCACTTTTTTTTTTTTACGAGCGCCAAATCCCCACGGATACCTCCCCACAGGTGGAGGAGGTTATGTCGGACTCGAACCGACTAAATCGCACGCCGCCTGTGGGTCGTTTTGGTTGCTGAAGGTGAGGTTGACAGGCATATCCCTCGCACCCCGGCCGACCCAGGGCCATCTCTCACGATCCGCCACGCGCGCCACTGCCGCGGCCTGCTTCTGCCAGGGTGACAGGCGGCTCCACCTGGCTCACTGGAGAGTTTTTGTGATGTCAGTCGGAAGACCAAATACTTGTCCTGCTTTGTCCTCTGCACTGTCGTCACAAAAACTCTCTGTGCTTAGTGGGTGGGCGCCGCGTGTGTGACTCTCCTGGTATTGGACACGCACAAGTCTATAGGCCACGGTAACCACTTTCCATCAGGCGGACCGTGTGCTTGTCTGCAACCTAAGTGGTATAAAAAAAAGAATGGTCACCCATCCTAAGACCGACTTGATTATTGTTGCTTACCGACGGGGGTAGGCAGAGGTGCTAGCACCCACATTTCGCCTAATAGGTGGCGAGCCTATTGCCATTAACCGGGCACTTATAAACCTGGGATAAATACACACATAACTTCGAAAAGCATCTAAATCCATTGGTGTGTGCTATGGTAAAACCTGGGATCGAACCCGAGACCTCGTCTCAGCAGTCCATTACTCATACCACTAGGCTACCGCGGTTTTTAATTTATAATAATAACCATAAAAGGGGTTTGAATATGCAATGAAAATAAATAAGTCATTATTTAAAACAATGACCTCACAAACAAACAACAAAGTATTCATATTTCATTATATTCTTAGAACTATAAATGCACAAACAAAACAAAATATTTACATTACAACAAATTTAAATTAATAATAACCAGGTAGACCATTATAACCGAAACCTGGTCCACCGATACCTGGACCAGCAAATCCAGGTCCCACACCAGCTCCATAACCAAATCTGTTAGGGGCAACAGCAGCAGCGGCAGCTGGGCCAAACGCTGGTGCAATACCTTCACTTACGATACCAACAACTCCATTACCACATCCATAGTCGATACCACCAGCTCCAGCAGTAGGTAAAGCACCTTCTAAAGCCACAGCACCCAAGAACGGCAGTTCACCAGCTATAGACAGTGCACCTTCAATAGCATTTTCTGATACTACTTGGATTCCAGTAGGTGCAATAGGTGAAAAACTATTCACTAAGAAACCACCACCGTTGGAAGGGGATACTCCAAAGCCAGGAATCTGGGGTTCCAAAGCACCGAAGGGAGCTCCACCGTAGGCGAATCTGCTGGCAGCCAATCCAGGTCCGTATGCCAAAGCACCAGCTCCTAAAGCCAGTTCTTCAGCTGCTAAAGCACTGCCCAAGCATTGCGCAGAGATGCTCTATAAAAAAAAATAAGTTTGGTGATTTTTGAAGAAATAATTACCCTGCATTAGGTATTACGAGTACGCCTGTTTTTCAATTACACAATTACGACTGAACGCATTCGAGTGAGTTCCCGCCAGAGTAGAATTTGGACCACCCTATCTCTTCGCATGCAGTGTCGTACAAGGCGACTAAGGGATGGGGCTGTTTAACATCAGACAGATATATATAGCCCAGGCTCAGCCTCAGATGCATGACCCGAGTCAACAATAGTGTCCGGAATACGGCAATAAGCTCATCCCCTATTACGTGGGACCGAATACTATTATTCGTGAAATATGGGTGTTGTTTCACCTCTGCGTACCGGGAACGGCGTGATTGTGTGCATGTATGCATTTGAGTGAAATTTAAAATAATAAATGCTTACAAGTAAAGGCCCTGTCTCAGATGCATGGCTTGAGTCAACAGTGCCCGGAAGATGGCAATAAGCTCACCTCCTATTACGTGGGTCCTCCTGATCTTTACCGCGTTTGATATAAATCCCAGAACTTCAAGTACAATAGAGCCCATCGTAGTTCACTGCTAGACATAGGCCTCTCCCAATGTTGGGAGGCAAGGGTCTACTGTTTCCACGCTGGGCGGGTTGGTACAGGGTTTTATTTCGAGTTTTCCTTCTCTCGCAATGATATCGTCTGCGTATTTTTCCGTTAGTCGCCTCTTACTACACACATCTGGGGTGGTGACCCCATCTCATCCGTAGGTATCACCATACCTACTTATATTCTTTCTCCGTCACCATACAGATAATTACTAAACTACTACAAGTGCTTATAAAAAATCTGTGTACCTGGACAAATACGGTTGCAGTGCAGAGTACGAAGAAAATCTTGGCAGCCATCTTGGATAAGACTTGTCAAGTAATTGTTCAACGAAATGAATGATATATTCGACCAATAGCCCAAACATTATATACCAATAGATTTCGTATAATTTTATCTATTTGTTAAGTTATATTATGACATTATAACATTATAGCGTTGACAACATAATGGTATATGTGAGTTGGTAATATCTAGATAAATATTTGATAGTATGTTTTCATTTGTTAAGGCTTACAAATGATATGTTACCATATCATTTGTAAGCCTTAAGTTATTATAATTTTTTATTTTTTTACATCACTTAGGTGGCAGACAAGCACACAGCCCCAGGTGGGCTGTGCCACGGGAAGTGATTATGGATGGTGGCCTATGGACGTATGCAACACCAGGGGGTGTTACACTCGCGCTGCCGACCACGAAGAAACCTTCTGATGCCCCTCTTGAAGAACCCCATATTGTAGGTGCTTGGGAAAACTGCAGCAGAGAGGTCATTCCACAGCTTGAGTGTGCATGGGATGAAGTTTCTTTCATACCGCACCGTCTAAATCATTTGAGGATGAATCATTGTGATATGTTGGTTCCCGGTGGAGTAGAATACTGCCACTCCATCTCTTTCTGTGGATATTGAAGGGCTGTTTTCCATCTAATAGCAAACATACAGCCCATGACTAAGTGGATTCTAGAAGTGAGAGCCCTATCGGCAGTATGTCCGTGCCGAAAGGTGGAGCGAGAGCGTGGACACGAACTCGAGCGCAAAGTAGTTTGGGCCGTGAGATCCCAGCGCCGCAGAGAATGGCGGAATGGGAGCTGCGACTTGGGTGACCACACGCACAGTAATAGCGGCGGTAAGATCCATCATGGTGGAGTGGCTAGAAAGGCCACACGGCAGCCTCTCGTACCAGATGACGTAGATTATCACTGGGCGTGGGTGCTTCGGGTGGTATCTGCATCGTGGAAAGAGCCAACGTCTGAGTGCCACCACTGCGACGAGAGCGAGGACTCGGGGCTGCACACGCTCACCGAGTGTCCGGCTTGGGAGACGCCAAAATGGGAGCTGGTGGCGGCCCTGAGAGTGAAAGTTCTCACGCTTGCCAACTTGCTTGCGACGATGATTCGCTGTGCGGATACATGGGCTGGCGGCGCCTCCATCTACAAGCAAGTAATGCTCGGGAAGGAAACGGTGGAGCGGAAGCGAAGGAGACTCGCAAATCGCGTGGCCCGTAACCGGAGGCGACTCCGGCGTCGTCGGTAAAAAAAAAAGCCCGTAGTTAGGTGCCCACTTGACAGCAATAGGTTCGCCCCCAATTATGTGGTACCGAAAATCATACTTGGTGAAATGTGGGTGTAAATACACCTCTGCCTACCACTTCGGGGACTTACAGGCGTATGTGATATGTTTGTATGAAGCCTCACCGAGACCTTCGGTGCTCACTGTCACCTACTAGCTGGTACAATCAGCGTCATAACGATATTCATAGCGTATGCAGATGAAGTCAAACTGATTTATTAATTTAAATTGTATTATTGCCCGTTAAGATATGTACCAAATATTAGAACAATCAGTCAACAGGGGGGGGGGGGGGGCAAAGACATTAAGATCATTTTGAGTACTTTATTTGTTAAGAGCGATCTGATGCTCACTGTACATCTATCTTCGCCTTCATACCGAAAATAACCCAAGCGTGAACGATGCGCGTATCCACATACCCGGGGACGAGATAGGCGTACTGAGTACCGGTACTCCGTGGTCCCCACACCCGAGGAGGGCCGTCTCAGTCGAGACGGTCCTGGGCTGGCCGGGGTACGAGTGATATGTCTCAGTTAAATTCAACTCCGGCAACCTGCGGCCCAGACAGACGGCATGCATTTTAGTCGGTTCAAGTCCAACATAACCTCCCCCATAGCCTACTATGGTCACGTTGCTTCGATATTAAGCTATGGTATATTATTGTGGGGCAATTCAACTGCTATTGAGAGAGCGTTCTTGAAGCAAAAAAAGTGCATAAGAGCAGTATGTGGGGTAGGGCCCCTAGAAACCTGTAGACCACTCTTTAATGCATGCATTTTAGTCGGTTCAAGTCCAACATAACCTCCCCCATAACCTACTATGGTCACGTTGCTTCGATATTAAGCTATGGTATATTATTGTGGGGCAATTCAACTGCTATTGAGAGAGCGTTCTTGAAGCAAAAAAAGTGTATAAGAGCAGTATGTGGGGTAGGGCCCCTAGAAACCTGTAGACCACTCTTTAAGAGGCTGGGGGTGCTGACTTTGGTGTCTGTCTACATATTGGAGGCAGGCATGTTCGTAATAAACCAAAGTCACTTGTTTGCTAAAGCAAGTGCAACATGCAGATTTGAGTCTCGAGACCCCACTAAAATAAAGTTCGAGATGTGCAGAACTACCTTTTACCAAAAAAACTGCTTTATAGTGACCATTAAGGTTTACAATCACATTCCAAAGGTGATCAGGGAACTGCCTAGGACTCAATTTAGGTCGAAACTAAGGCAATGGCTTATAAATAAATGTTTTTATGATCTGCAGGAATTTTTTGATTGCAAATGACTAAATATATAAATATTTATTATTCTTAACATTTCCAATTTAATATAATATACTTTTAATTTCACATATTAATTTAGTCATTGTAGTACTTGACATTGTAATTTAGCGACGCAATTTATTGAAGTAGGTATATTGACAAGAAAGCTCATTGACATTAAAATCATTATAATATTATTTTAAACATCTAACCTGACATTTCTGACAATTTCATGATAAATATTTGACATGATAATTGGAATGAAGGTTTTGCGGTATGTTCTATCGCATGCATTGTTAAGGCGTCTGTTGATTGATTATACTTAGTTACTTATTATAATTTATTTTTGTTTCGAATAGAATGTCGACTGTGTAATTTGTGCAGGTATAATGGGTTATGGAGTACTAACCAATGATGATATTTATATGAGATAACAACAATAGCAACAATGTACCTAAAAATTCGTATGCCTAATGCAGGCGAGATATGCTGTACTATCCACACTGGACAAATTAACACCTTTATCTTCACCGTGTCTCTTACGAATAAATTTTCATTTCATTTCATTTCATTTCCTCACCGGCTCCGGTGGGAGGGAATTTTAATGAAGATACAGTATCATTGGAGACATATATGGAGACATCGTGGTTTCGCCAACTAAGATTTTCGGTCCCACGTAAAAGCGTTTAAAGGAGGTAGGACACGGCGGTATTTCCGCCCAATTGAGCAGTCTGACTGTGGAAATACCTCCGCCCTACAGAATACCGCGGCCATAATAACTTCGTGTTGTGTTCGCAACGGTGAGTAGGGTAACAAGAACTCATTGGAGAATTTGTGCTGACAGTGGGAAGACTAAAGGCTTGTCCTGCTTTGTTTTCCACACTGACGGTACAGAAACTCTGTACTTACAGGGTTGGCAGTGCGACTGTGAATCCTCTGGTGTTACAAACGTCAATAGGCCACGGTAACCACTTTCCATCAGGTGGGCCGTGTGCTTGTCTGCCACCTAAGTGGTATAAATAAAAACAGCACTTAGTCATGTGCTGTATGTTTACTGTCGGATGGAGAACAGAATAGCCCTATCCCGGAGTCGCCTTTTACGATACCCACAAGAAAAGATGGAGTGGCCTTGTTCTACTCTACCGGGAACTAACACAGCATGGAACCTAAGGAATAAGGATCACCTTAATAGTTTCCATATAACATAAACTCACGCCTATATCCCCGAAGGGGTAGGCAGAGGTGCTAGTACCCACATTTTGCCAGTTCATGTTTAGGTCCCAATGTAATAGGTGGCGAGCCTATTGCCATTAACAGGGCACTTAAAAACCTGCGATAAATACACACATAACTTCGAAACGCATCGAAAAGTCATTGGTGTGTACCATGGTAAAATCTGGGATCGAACCCGCGACCTCGTACCAGCAGTTACCCATACCGTTACAAGTTTCCAATAATACGTTGATGATGACCGTCAGTTTAAGGACTGCATAACATGATTTTTTTTACTATTTCGATGGTAGACAAGCACAAGGCCTCCTCGCTTGCAACACGTGTAAGGTATAGCGTTGGTCATAATTACTGCTGCGGCCTTCCCATGCGCCTACAATATAGGGTTCTTAAAAAGGGGCATTAGTTGGTTTCTTCAGGGTCGGCAGCGCGAGTGTGACGCCTCTGGTGTTGCACAATTCCATAGGCCACGGTAACCACTTCACATCAGGTGCCATCAAAGTAGTATAAAAAAATGCAATTAACCCGACTGCTGTCTTTAAGATCGAAACAAATTTGACAGTAGGTGGTACTCATTAATTTTTCTTTCGGCTTATGATTGGCAATAGGGTACAGCCTGCCATCAAACTTGTCGATCTGTTAGCAACCGATCTTCTTGCATCAAAAAGTTATGTACGTCAATAACAGGGATGCCTATTAGAAACATTACCTCAATCACAATTATGATACATACATACATATAATCACGCTTTTATCCCCGGAGGGTATGCAGAGGTGAATTAAAAACCACATTTCACCATCATCGAATTCGGTCCCACGTAATAGGGGATGAGCCTATTGCCGCTTTCCGGGCACTATCCGAGCCATGAATCTGAGGCTGAGTCTGGGTTTTATATTTCTGTCTGATGTTAAACAGCCCCTATCCCTTAGTCGCCTTGTACGACACCGCATGGGAAGAGATGGGGTGGTCCAAATTCTACTCTGCCGGAAACCACGCGAGAATCATAACGTAAGTGTATAATTTGTATTCTGTACATGTACCTTTCAAAATAAATCAACAAATAGCAGTTAGGTTACCGTTTTTGATCTTTTAGATAGCAAGTCGACTTTTTGTTGGTAGTATTTTTTAATTGCAATTAAAATATATCCAACACTGGTTGTATAGAAGTGTTTGAAACGAATAGGGATGTGACTTCAACCACTCACGTATAGAAAGTTACTCGAAAGAGGGTGAAATTAGTGTAAAACCTCATAGGAGTATCTACTCCTCAATATCACAACTACTTCTGATTTTAGATTTTATTAAAGTAATATTTAATAAAGGAAGATGCTCTTAAACTAACAGGAAAATTAAAATAAAATCTTCCCAAGATGTTTGAATATAAGCAATGATAAAGAATACAACAAAATAAATACAATAATTACTTTATTATACATCGAATAATAAAATATCTTATTTAATAAACACCCTCAAAACTTATTCCTAACCCACCCTGTTAAACGATCTAGGACCAGCCATACCAGGGTATCCAAAACCTCCAGCTAAACCAGGAGCTCCATAACCTTGGTATGCTGCAGGGGCCATAGCTGGGGCCAACCCTTCGCTGACAATCCCAACTGCTCCATTACCACCTAAGTAGTCAATACCACCCACACCACCAGATGGTAAATTCCCTTCTAAAGCAACAGCTCCAAGGAAAGGTAGCTGACCAGTGACAGCAAGAGGACCTTCGATAGCATTTTCGGATACTACTGAAATACCAGTTGGTGAAATAGGTGATATACTGGAGACTGCAAAGCCACAACCGCTTGTAGGAAAAGAGTTAAGTCCATAGCCAGGTGCTGCTCCATAGGGCGCTGCGCCATAACCCATAGGGCCTGCTCTTAGGGCTCCAAGACCTGCCCCAAGTGCTCGACCGTTGTTGAGTGCGATTTCCTCAGCTGCTAGTGCTGCAGCTGCCATACCGTTTAAGGGTCCAATGACTTGAGAGGAGACAATCTGCGGAAAGGAATCATCAGTTAATTTTAAAACTAAATAACAGAGGGACATATTTATTGTAATTTTATGTCTATTCATTACATATTGAATTTCTGTGCTGATTTTGGGAATGTTCTACCAAACAAATCCAATAAAATAACTTGTTGAACTGAGGAATGGAACTCAGGGATTCAAGCTGAAACACAAACACGTGTCACGAGAAACTTAGCATTGTGACAACTGAGTAATGTTTGATGGATTTTGGCCCTAGTTGATATAATGCATCTTAGAAAAGACATCGAAGAAATAATCTTTTGATACTTTTACAGGAATGGATTTTCAGAAAGCTAACATTAACCCCGGTCACCAATCAAAGAAACAAAGAATCAATTTCATTTAATTAGTTTAGGCTGCAATCCAAAAAACTAGTTTTGTGAAATGTGAAATTCTTTAAGTTATTTCGTCGTATTTTAGTTCGACTCAAAGTGATAACAAAAAACTCTGTAAATATATGACTTACTTTGAGAAAGCAGGCTGAAGCGCACACAATCAGAAAAGATTTGGCGGCCATATTGCTATTTAGGTTGGATGGGTAGTCTTTGAATTAGATGACTGGAATGATTCCTAATTGATTGTTCGTAGTATTTATATCAACAATTTCATCGCATTAACAAATGTGCGTTAATAATATAATAAGAAATTTCAAATCAATTTTTGATTATAAATTTACAGATAAGATTTTCAGAAACATCTACGATACGTCGTAAGTGCGTGAGGTATTCACAGTTCACTTTTTGTTATCTTAAAGTGTTTTATAATAATTTTATAACTTCATCCAGACAGTGATAATAATTGATTTTGAAAATCAAATGATTTAAATGATACATATTGCAGAGATTGCAGGAGGTAGGATGCAGGCGATAGGCTCTAAGACTGTCGTATCCTACCTCCTGCAATCTCCACTCTACAGAATAACATAAACACAACATAACATAAACTCACGCCTATATCCCCGAAGGGGTAGACGGAGGTGCTAGCACCCGCATTTCGCCAGTTTATGTTTAAGTCCCAATGTAATAGGTGGCGAGCCTATTGCCATTAACCGGGCTCTTAGAAACTTGCGATAAATACACACATAACTTCGAAAATATCGAAAAGTCATTGGTGTGTGCCATGGTAAAACCTGGGATCAAACCCGAGACCTCGTCTCAGCAGTCCATTACCCATACCACTAAGCTACCACCACGGTTATAATAACCTTATGTTGCGTTCCCGGCGGTGATTAGGGCAGCCAGAGCTCACTGGAGAGATTTTGTGTAATCAGTGCGAAGACTAAAGGCTTGTCCTGATTATTTCTTCAGCACTGACGGCACAGAAACTCTCTTCTTACAGAGTTGGTAGCACGGTTATGACTCCCCTTGTGTTACATACGGTCATAGCTCACGGTAACCACTTTCCATCAGGTGGACCGTGTGCTTGTGTACCACCTAAGTTGTATACAAAAAAAGATACGTACTTATAAAGTTAACCTACTGGATAAAATATTTATATAAAAAGATTGTAATTTCAGTAAACCACGAACGAAAATTGTAAATACATTTCCTTGCAAGACGTGGTCATTATCATCTAAGCGAGATTCCAAGTCTCACATCTGATACTTTCACATCGGAGTCTGAGGTCCGCTTTCCATTCTAGTGTTTAGTTAATTTTGAATCCCTCTTCCAAGAGGTATAGTTTTGGCAGAGCCTCATCAATAGGTGTAACGGCTACCAAGTGAAAGTCCAGGATTCTAGTCCACTCAATTGCAAATTCATTTTTTAGTTTCCTGGAAGCTACTGGCTACTACCGTTTGATAACCCAACTCTGAGAGTTGTCTGAGCCACGCCCATCAAATTTTTGTTATGCCACTTGGTTGGCAGATAGTGGCAGAGAAGTGGTTACCGTGGCCTATGGACGTGTGCAACACCAAGGTAGACGTACTCGCGCTGCCAACCCTTTAAACACAAGAGTTTTTTTTTATACCACTTAGTTGGTAGACAAGCACACGGCCCACCAGATGGAAAGTAGTTACCGTGGCCTATGGACGTCTGTAACACCAGAGAGTCACAGTCGCGCTGCCAACCCTGTAAGTACAGAGTTTCTGTGCCGTCAGTAAAAGACAAAGCAGGACAAGCCTTTAGTCTTCCCACTGACAGCACAAATTCTCCAGTGAGCTCTGGCTACCCTACTCACCGCTGGGAACACAACACGAAGTTATTATAACCGCGGTATTCTGTAGGGCGGAGGTACTTCCCCAGTCGGACTGCTCAATCGGGCGGAAATACCGCCATGTCCTACCTCCTTAGTACTGTACTGTATGCTGTGTCGCAATAAACATTTTTTATTTCTTTCGTTCTGTGCGGTCAGTGTAATATTGAGATTGTCTTGGGCATCAGATTTTTTTTTGTGTAAATTATTTAATTATCAGAATACGTATTTAACAACAAGAAAGTAGACTTAATGTACCGCTAAAGCTACTGGAGCTTGTGTGCGACACATGCGATTCTCACTTCAGTACAAAACATTACAAATCTTATAAATAAATAAAATAGGAAAAATTATAATCATTGTAAACAAAACACCTACACAGTTTACAATTCAGCAGTCAAACACAATAAAACAGTACCTACAATTCAGCTAAAAGATAAGATATATTAATGTGGCTCTAAACACTACAGACCTATCTTTAAGATATATTTAGAACTTATGAACCTATGATATATTAGAACTGTACAATAGCTATCATTAAATCTTTTGTAGTTTGATTTTCTATTGTGAAATATAATATTTTACAAAAGAAAATACTATCTGCCTACCCCACCGAGAAAAAGGTGGGACTGTATGTTTGTATGTAATGCAACAATTATCTACTTTACAATATAAAAATCTCATAAGTTTTACTAACACAAATAATAAATTATTATCATTATCGCCTCTAACAAGAAATATTATGAAATTCTTTCATCGATAAGATTTTATTTCCGATAATTATTTTCAAAGTTACTCTGATATAAAATAGGCCTATTGTTTTTGAAATATTCATTCCATTATTCTCTTTCAAACACTGTGATTCAATTAATTAGTTTAAATATATATATTTTTAATAAAAAAAAATTTAAAATGATTCGTACTGCGATCTTTTGTATCCAGATCTTCTTTATCCAGGTAAATATCTTTTTTTAATAAGACTCTTGGCAGCACTGAGTTACACGGTGGTATTTCCGTCCAATTGAGCAGTCCGACTGGGGAAGTACCTCCGCCCTACAGAATACCGCGGCTATAATAACTTCGTGTTGTGTTCCCAGCGGTGAGTAGGGTAGTCAGAGCTCACTGGAGAATTTGTGTTGTCAGTGGAAGACTAAAGGCTTGTCCTGCTTTGTCTTCTACTGACGGCACAGAAACGCTGTACCTACAGGGTTGGCAGCGCGACTGTGGCTCCACTGGTGTTACAAACGTCCATAAGCCACGGTAACCACTTTCCATCAGGTGGGCCGTGTGCTTGTTTGCCACCTAAGTGGTATAAAAAAAAAAAATATATATATATATATATCATTTTAATCTAGGTAAAATTGCGAATCCTCTTCTATCCTTTCTACTAATCCTATCCTAATATTCTACAAATATGAAAATGCTTGGATGTCTGTTTTTCAATCATACACCAACGGCTGAACGGATCGGGATGAAATTTATTAGCAGGATAGATTAGAGCCTGGAATATCAAATAGGCTTTTTTATTTATCTCAGGAATAGGTTCTCATGGGTTGTGGGAACGGGATCAAAAAGTCCAGCTTCGCCTGTTTGGCTAGTATGTCAATATGCGTTTCATTATGACTTGTCAATGTTCGAAGTTTGACAGCTTCTAAGGGTAGTGAACATAGCCGCTATGCAGGAGGCGCGGGTTTGATCTTTGCATAACATAACATAACATAACATAAACTCACGCCTATATCCCCGAAGGGGTAGGCAGAGGTGCTCCGGACGTGCCTCGGAGAGCACGTTAAGCCGGTTAAGCCGGTTAAGCCGATAGGATAGGAAGGAAGGATAGTTGGAACCCTAAAAAGTCTCAACACCTGGTCTAACTGCAATGCTTCCATACCACCTTTGGGTTGTGGAGGTCAGATGGCGGTCGCTTCACAGAAAATATCAAAGTTCAGCCAAATCTGCACTTGGATTGGTAAAACGGATCCCAGATTCTGAGGTGAAAGGTTCAGATGCAACTGGGATTAACGCTAGGGTGAGGAAGAATACATACATATAATCACGCCTTTATCCCTGGAGGGTTAGGCAGAGGTGAAATAACACTCACATTTCACTAATAATTGTATTCCGTCCCACGTAATAGGGACACTATTGTTGACTCCAGCCGTACATCTGACGCTGAGTCTGGACTGTAAATATCTGTCTGATTTTAAACAGCCCTATCCCTTAGTCGCCTTGTACGGCATTGCGTGGGAAGAGATGGGGTGGCCCTAATTCTACTCTGCCGGAAACCAAGCGGCAAATAGGAGGAAAAATATTTGGACTGAAATTAAACTTCAAACAAGCATTTTGTTTGAAGTTTAATTTCAGTCCGAATGGACTGACTTCTTTACCTTATATAATAAAATATCTCTTACTTTTCAGCATGCCATCAGTCAAACAGTCATCGCTCCATCAAACATCAACAATGGAATCCCTCCATCTTTTGGATCTCTGAATCCTGGACTTGGTGCAGCATCATTGGCTGCAGCAAATATGAACGCAGGATTAGCTGGACAGATGATAGCTAATGGAGTATCCGGTGCAGCAGCATTCAATCAAATTGGAGCACAATCTCATGGCATAGCCTCCGGTCAGATGGGAATAACATCTGGTCAGATGGGTATAGCACCTGGTCAGATTGGTATAGCAAATGGTCAGATGGGATTAACTCCTAATCAGATGGGTATGACAGCTGCCCAGATGGGTATAGCGGCTGCCCAGATGGGTATGGCACCTGGTCAGGTGGGTGTAGCACCTGGCCAGAAGGGTATAAAACCCAACCAAATGGGTGTACCTATGGGCTTCACTTCTAATAATCTTGTACCAGGATATGGCCCTAATTTTGGTGGAAGCGGCAGTGGGGATGTAGCTGTAGCTGGAGAATTGCCAGTTGCTGGTACCACTGCTATAACCGGCCAAGTGCCAATGTCTGGCAAAGTGGCATTTACTGGTACTTTACCTGCTGGTGGCATTGTTACCATTTCTGGTCAATGTGGAGGAGTATCAAATCCTGCACAATTAAGTACTCCGTATGGCACAAAGCCTGGTTATAATAACAAATCATATCTTCATTAGATTTGATTGTCTTATTTGTAAATTAATTTATTATAGCTGTATTATCTATTTATTTAAATAAATGTTGAACTATTTAATCTTTTGTTTAATTCGGACACTATTTAACCCAACTACAACAAGGTTTTACGACTAGTTCTGGTAGATTTGTAGAAGAAAATCAAAAACCCCAATCAGAAAAAACAACCCCCAAAAAGTCGAAAATAAGTTGTGTTAGTTAGCCCTATAACTTTGATATACCTAGTAATAGATATTTTGATTCAAGCGTTGTCATGTTGGGGGACCCTAACCGGTAGAGCACTACGTCATATTATCGGAACGATCCAGTGTCCCCCCAATAACGACAACGCTTGATTCAAAATATGTATTACTAGGTATATCTCAGGAGGTAGGACACGGCGGTATTTCCGCCCAATTGAGCAGTCCGACTGGGGAAGTACCAACGCCCTACAGAATACCGCGGTTATAATAACTTCGTGTTGTGTTCCCAGCGCGGTGAGTAGAGTAGCCAGTGCTCACTGGAGAATTTTTGCTGTCAGTGGGATGACTAAAGGCTTGTCCTGCTTTGTCCTCTACACTGACGGCACAGAAACTCTGTGCTTACAGGGTCAGCAGCGCGAGTGTGGCTTCTCTGGTATTACACACGTCCATAGGCCACGGTAACCACTTTCCATCAGGTGGGCCGTTTGATTTACTGTCAAGCTCTTTAACTTGATACCCATTTTGTGTTGGCGGTTATCTTGGATTTGAAATTTGTCATATTGTATGGTATTCTACTAGTCAAGCCCTTTTATTTGATACCCATATTGACGGAGTTGAGAATTTTTTTTGTAGCGGCGGCCATCTTGAACTATTTTTTTTCAAACATAGCAAAGAACACTCCGGACTAATATACGTTTTAAACAAAAAAACAATCCAAATCGGTTCATACGTTCAGAAGCAACAATGCCACAGACAGACACAGCCACGTCAAACTTATAACACGTCGTTTTTGCGTCGAGGGTTAAAAATGGTTATTTAAATTTTAAAGGTCATCATTTCGAAGGCATTTTAAAGAAAGGACATGTCAAGAGAATTCGAAACAATTATTATTAATTTGTTATGAAGATATATACATACATACATATACAGGGTGTATATTTTTTGAAACGGGGCAGTAAGGGCAAGTACCTTAACCGTTGCAGTTACAGCAAAACGTTCTTAGAAGACCTTCCCTAACTTTTTGACATATTTTGAACTGCATTCACAGATTTTGTAAAAAACTTACAGTTGGCAAAAAAAATGCAAAAAGTCCAAAAATTTTTTTTATGCCAATCGATTCTATTTCATGTGGGGATCAAAAAACTCTATGAGACCATTTTAGCTTTCAGTACTAGGAAAGACAGAAATCGCCAAAAATGTTTCCCATACATTTCGGCAACAGAAACAAATTTCTACGATGGTCTAACTTTTTGTTGGCCAGGAAGTGGGTAGAATTGACTGTAAAGTAAATAAAAAGAATTTTTACCCTCAGATTTCGAAATTGATTCGAAAATCTGTGTGTTATACTTAGTTTCAGCTGAGAAACTTCGTATGAGTTATTAATTAAGGATTTTCGCTAAAATGTCTTCTAATCGTGAAAAAATTGACTTATTAGAAGCGTATTTTGTCAATAATCGAAATGCGGGAGCTGCATTAGTGTGGTACCGCAATAAGTATCCGTTGCGGCATGTGCCAACAAGAAAGGTTATTACAAATCTTTTGAAAAACCTGGAATTGCAGGGTTCTTTCAAAAGAAAGCGGCAGCCTCGTGTGGACATGGACACGGAGATTGCGGTTCTGACTTATGTCGAAGCATATCCAGAGGTATCGTCCAGGCAAGTCACCCTTGAAGTAGGTGTATCCCACTCCCTTGTGATAAAGATATGGAAGAAATGCGGCTACAAGTGCTATCGATATGGGCGCAAAGTTCAAGTGTTACATCCGGGTGATGATGTTCGAAGGCTTACTTTTTGCAGATGGCTAAGAGGAAAAATAAGCAGAGATCATGAATTTTTAAATTACATACTGTGGTCAGACGAAACGAATTTTTCCAATAACGGTATGTACAACAGAAAAAATCACCACTATTGGTCCAAAGAAAATCCACTAAGAGTTACGGCAAGTCATAATTAGGTTCGCTTCTCATTCAACTGTTGGTGTGGTATAATGTCCAATCGAGTCATAATGGTGGAATTTTATGAAGGGAAACTGAATTCTGCCATGTATAATGAAGTCATTTTACACCATCTTGAAAACGAGATGGACGAATGGCCCCTGTCGGAATTGCGAAAAGTTCATTTTCAACAAGATGGTGCTCCGCCACATAACAGTCACCTTTCACGTTCCAATTTGAGCCGCCTATTCGGTACACAGTGGATAGGTACACATGGTCCAACACAGTGGCCACCTCGTAGCCCTGATCTAACACCACTTGATTTTTTTTATGGGGCTTCGTGAAAAACGAGGTGTATAAGACGACGTACGCCAGTGTTCAAGAGCTCAAGGATGCATTAATGACCATTTTACGTAATATTCATCCCAGAACATTATTAGCCGCCATTCGTTCAGTGCAAAAAAGGATAGACTTATGTATTCGTGAAAATGGAAATCATTTTGAGCAATTTATTTCATAAACCAATTTCTTAAATGTTTAAATGATTTTTTTTATTTAAAAAAGTTTAAAATTTTACCTGACCTATGAGTTTCGAGTTGATTTAGCATTTTTCCGTACGAAATGTATGGGAAACGTTTTTGGCGATTTCTGTCTTTTCTAGTACTGAAAGCTAAAATGGTCCCATAAAGTTTTTTGATCCCCACATGAAATAGAATCGATTGGCATAAAAAAAAATTTGAACTTTTTGCATTTTTTTTGCTAACTTATTACAAAATCTGTGAATGCAGTTCAAAATGTCCCAAAAAGTTAGGGAAGGTCTTTTAAGAACGTTTTGCTGTAACTGCAACGGTTAAGGTACTTGCCCTTACTGCCCCGTTTCAAAAATACACCCTGTATAATCACGCCTTTATTCCCGGAGGGTTAGGTAGAGGTGAAGTAACACCCACATTTCAACAATAATTGAATAATTGAATTGCCGTATTCCGGGCACTATTGTTGACTCGAGCCATGCATCTGAGGCCAAGTCTGGGCTGTATATATCTGTCTGATGTTAAACAGCACTATCCCTTAGTCGCCTTGTATGACATCTCATGGCAAGAGATGGGGTAGCCCAAATTCTACTCTGCCGGAAACGCGGGAAAGTAGATAAAGCGAAAGATGTATGCCAGGATTGTACATATAGCAGGTGGAAATATATGTTATTTGCCTACCCCACTGGGAAGAGGTGTAACTGTATGTATTGTATGTATGTGTAATTTTTGTTCATTCTTCTACATTGAAGAATGTAGGTACTACGAATGACATTTAATTTTTGACTATAACAGAATTACAGTGAATTCTAAAATTACATGGGATTTTTTAAAGAAAAGAAGGAAAATATTTTTATTTAACTTAGCCTAAACATAAATCTAGACAGTATAGCAGTAAGTAACAATAGCCAAATAGAATAATGGCCGCCTTTCAGCTTAATGCTGTCCGCGTTGTGTGCAGGCGGACAGCGCCGATTTTCAGAGACGGCGGACAGTGAAGAGGTTTTTTTTTATATAGAACACGTCAATTAGACCCCGCTTTGCCCGATGGTAAACTGAAAGCAAAGTCTCAGAAAAGAGGGTAAACATTACTTACACATACCATATGACAATGGTGACTCTCAGCTTGGCGGCCTCATCATATGCTTTTTCACGCCCCGCTTAAAGGACCCGGGACTGTAGGAAGAAGGAAACACGTGAGCTGGTAACGAATTCCAGGCCTTAATTGTGCGACAGAGGAAAGAGTCACCGAACCGCTTGGTTCTTGATCGGATATTCTGCACCGGGTGACATCTAAGACCTGCACGTGTTGTCCTGTGTAGGAAAGGGTTTTTAGTATAACAGTGGTTAATAATTAGAAGAATTGGGGTCCGGGGCCTCGATTATGCTAAAGCAAAACAACTGTTATACCACCGACACTGCAAAAAAAATAATTTTAGGCTTTAAAGCAATGTGGTTAAATCCGTAATTAGTCTGGTAAAGTGGACCAAAGACTCTGAGGTGGGAGTTTTGGATGCTACTGTGATTAACGCTAAGATAAAAAAGATGGAGATCTAGGAAGAACCCCGTTCGTAAACATGAAAAAAAATGTTATAAAGCACCATCTAGTGATATAAAGAGTAACTTGTAACACGAACGATTTCTGGTAAAGAACAATGAAATTATAGTATTGTGATAGATGGCGCTCAAAGATACTAACATAATTTGTTATTTACTTACTAAGCTAAAGATTAGCCTGCTAGGCAAATTCCTCGACAGGTGGAACTAACTACATCAGCAGATTATTACAAGTCTCGTGCTCGTGTTCTGCTGACGACGGAACAGCTGTTACAAGTTATGGTTACCTCATCGAAATATTTGTTACTGTCTTTTGCAACATAAATAATGCAGTGGTTCCCTTACTAATCATCATCATCTTCATTAGGACGTATTATCCTAATTGCATCCGACGCCAAGGTATCCTCGGAGCTTAGGGTCCGCCTTCCGGTTTCTCTGAGGGTCCATAATAGTAAGACCATTTGTAAGCATGTCACCCTCCAACACGTCAAGCCAGGACTTCTTGGGCCTACCCCTTCTACCTGGACCCGACCAGGTATTTGTTACCAACGTAGCTCGGTGGTTGCAGCAAAACGTGGCCACACCGGTGATTTTATGCATTTTATCTGTGATGTCACGGACACAGGGCTGCCGCGGATGCGAGAGTTGTGCAGAAGTTTCCTTACTAATATTACCTACTTTGTTTGGATCTCAATTATGCTCAAACACCTGAGCGGATCTAATTGCACTTTGGTGTTCAAATGAGAGGGTGGGACTAATTAGAAGTGCTGATCGGGACATTTAAGGATACACACTTAAATGGTTACCTAATATCGACGTTAAAAACATAGCAGTTAACTGGTAAGTCATTTCCCTTTGGTTCCACTTTTCTCTTAGCGTTTCTCTCTCAACAATAGCGTTCGAGATTTTGAAGCAGCAAGAACTTAAAGCTTGCAAAAGTGAGACCACGTTGAGTGTATATATACGAATATGTCTACTACATTCTGACAAGGCCACATAAACAATCTAGCGGATCACCAATCTAGCGTCAGTCGGCAAAGTTGAAACCGGCTTTCTTATTTTTTATACCACTGTGGCGACAAGCGCACGGTCCACCTGAAGGAAAGTAGTTACCGTGGCCTATGGTCGTGTGTAACACCAGAGAAGCCACACTCGCGCTGCCGACCCTGTAAGCACAGAGTTTCTGTGCCGTCAGTGTAGAGGACAAAGCAGGACAAGCCTTTAGTCATCCCACTGACAGCCCAAATTCTCCAGTGAGCTCTGGCTACCCTACTCACCGCTGGAAACCCAACACGAAGTTATTATAACCGCGGTATTCTGTAGGGCCGAGCTACTTCCCCAGTCGGACTGCTCAATTGGGCGGAAATACCGCCGTGTCCTACCTCCTGGCTTGGAGTCATCATCGATCAGCATGTGATCCCGCTAGCAGGAGATGTTTACTCAGGTCCTGAAAGATTGGGTATTTGACTGTCCAGTCAAATTACTTAGTAACTTTTTACTAAACGTCAAAACGGTAGGTTATAAGGAAATTTGTGTAAAATAATTTAATATGACGTCATATTATTTAATAGCCACATCATTTGCTATGGGTTGGGTGTATGATTAAAAACCCCCGTCACAAAAAACAACCCCCAAAAAGTCGAAAATGAGTTGTATTAGTTAGTCTTAACTTTGGTATACCTAGTAATACATATTTTGATTCAAGCGTTGTCATGTCGGGGGACCTTAACTGGTAGAGCACTACGTCATATTATCGGAACGATACATGATCCCCCGACAATGACAACGCTTGAATCAAAATATGTATTGTATGTAATACACTCCGTCGTTTTTGCGTCGGGGGTTCAATGTAAATAAAAACAATGAAATAAGAATACACGCAACTTCTGCCGTTCTTTTTTCAGAAGCGTTGGTAGATTAGTGGTCAAGGAGTCGGCCTTACGATTGAGAGGTCCTGATTGGAATTTTGGCTATTACGCTACCGACTCAAACCCACTCCTAACACAATCAATTTAGCTTAGCTGGAGAGGTTGGAGGGAATTACTGTTGTAATATTCTTATTAAATAAAAAATATAAATTAATAAGCTCAGTTAAATAACTTATTTTACATAACATAACATAAAGTCACGCCTATATCCCCTAAGGGGTAGACAGAGGTGGTAGCACCCACATTTCGCTAGTTTATGTTTTGGTCCCAATGTAATAGGCGAGTCTATTGCCATTAACCGGGCACATAACTTCGAAATGCATTGAAAGGTCATTGGTGTGTGCCATGGTAAAACCTGGGATCGAACCCGAGACCTCGTCTCAGCAGTCCATTACCCATACCACTAGGCTAACGCAGTTATTTAACTTATTTTAGTTACAAGAAAATACACAGTTGTGAAGACTTGGCTTTCAACCTTACTCGCTTATCTTCAAACTGTACGTGATGAAATTGAAAGAGCCATTTATGCTCAGATACAATGCGTAATAACTTATCAGAAACAGGTTAAACATTACACGCATTATTATCAATTATCACATAATTCTTAAAAATCATTACATAACACTATAATATATTGTAATCATTGTATATAAAAGCCTTGTGCTCGAAAGACAAATCATTCAATTCGTCTTTTAAGTTCTTTGAACAAATAACTACTAAAAACAAAATGGCCGCCAAAGTTTTTGTTGCCTTGTGCGCTTCCATTCTTTTGATTGAGGTAAGTTTTATTTATGTCTTTTTAATCAAATATTTTGATAAAATATTAACGAAATTGTAAATTTTGAAAAAGTGAATGCTCAGACGGAATTGTACCCCCAACCAGACCCTTACAGGGGTAACACTTTGGCCACTGAGCTACGGAGTTGGTAATGATTATAATGGACTGGTTATGGGTCCAAATCCCGTTAGAGCTTCTTCTTCAAATCTAAATTGATTTGAATAGTTAGAAACAAATTATTTTGTTCCTTTCGTTTCATTGTTAATTCCTTTGATTCTCATTGAGCACAACCATAACATAATTGGACGTAGTTTCTCATTCAGAAGTAAATGCTTTGTGAAAAAAAAAATTACGGGTTGCACTCCGGGAGTGCCGGCAGAAGTGAAAACTTGAATATTAACGTTGTGCATTTTTGATATTTTGGAATGGTTAGAGAATAATTTTGTACGAATTGCTTTTATTATCAGCATAAAAGTACTATTATTTATGTGGTGGAATACAATGTTCATTTATTGCGCTATCGTACACAAACATAGCCAGAGCTCACTGGAGAATTTGTGCCGTCAGTGGGAAGACTAAAGGCTTGTCCTGCTTTGTCTTCTACTGACGGCACAGAAACTCTGTACTTACAGGGTTGGCAGCGCGACTGTGACTCCTCTGGTGTTACAGACGTCCATAGGCCACGGTAACTACTTTCCATCAGGTGGGCCGTGTGCTTGTCTGCCAACTAAGTGGTATAAAAAAAAAAAAAAAACATGACAATTTATATTACATTAAATATTTAACACTTCAGAACTATTACAATTATTTTACATTAAAAAGTTTATCACCGCCATCACACATGTGACAGTCGTGTGACATTCGCGCAAGCGTCCTACGCCGCCTGTCCTCTCTCCATCCGTCTTACGAATTTTCGATCAGGTCACGTGTCTTGACGCGAGTTTAGAAATTTTTACCCATTCCAAAAAAAGTACACAGCGCAGCTAAAGAAGTTATCACTTTATATATTAAGCAAAAAGCACGTATAACCACAATAAATATCACCAAATTCTTAATCATTTATCGGACTTCCATAATTAATTGGCGCTATCAAAGTTCTGTAGTTACAATAATCCGACTTTTGAGATTTCCAACTACCCGCAATGACTACCATAGATGTTTGTATAGCACCCGGGACCGACACAGCTTAACGAGTTCTCTGAGGGGAAAACCATATTTTTAGGATATCTACCTATTTATAATTAAACTTATCAAAAAATATTTTCCAGACTATCTCAGCCCAGTGCATCGGCAATCGTATTGCTGAAGAAATCGCTATGAGCCGTGGACTAGCTAACGGTCTTCCCTATGGAACAACTGCCTGGAACAATCCTTCAGTCTCAGGCTATGGATGCGGTTTCCCTGTCACCAGCTCCTCAGCTATCGCTCCTACTGGCATCAGAGTTATATCAGAAAATGCTATTGAAGGCGCCCTAAATGTTATTGGAGAGCTACCATTCTTGAGTGCTATAGCTATGGAAGGTTCTTTACCAAGTGTTGGAGCTGGTGTTATCGATTACGGCTGTGGAAATGGAGCTGTTGGTATCGTGAGTGAGGGTATTGCACCAGCATACGGTCCTGCAGCAGCCGCTGTAGGTCCTAGCAGATTCGGTTACGGACCTGGTTATGCTGGTCCAGGTGTACCTGCTGGTTTGGCTGGACCAGGTTATGGTTACAATGGTTTGCCTGGTTACGGTGTATATTAAGTTATAATTTTTTAGTGTAAATGTTGTATTTTTTTGTTTTTATCTCTAATAGTAAATAAAATTGAAGAATACCAATGATTTTTATTTGGTCCTAGTTTTACTATTCTTTTTTTAATTTCTTTTTCATACCACTTAACTGGCAGACAAGCACACAGCCCACTTGATGGAAAGTGATTTTCGTGTCCTATAGACGTGTGGTTGGTTTTGCCAAGTGAGTCACACTCGCGCTGCCAACCCGGTAAGCACAGAGAGTTTCTGTGCCGTCAGTATAAAAGATAAAGCAGGAGCACTGACAGCACAAAATTTTTTCATGCCCAGGAAGACCTGAAAAAGCATCTGATGAGACTGTCAAACATAAAACTTTAAAATAAAGAACCCGGAATTGTAGAAAGAAGAAAATATATGTGCTGTTGAAGAATTCTAAGTCATTATGGTGCAGCAAAAAAAACTGGTGTTGAACAGTTTGGTTCGTGATGGAATTGGTTGCAGCTCATGAAATGTATCCTCAGCTCCTGCAAGTGTTGTTCTGCCTTTAGTTTGGTCATTAGTTTTTTTTCTGCAATGGTATGCACCGGGTATCCCACTTGTATGATGATGAACAACATAATGAACTATTCGACGATATCTGTCTATGATCATCATCAAAAGATCATGCACATTCAAACCAGGTAGTTCTGCGATAAAGATCAAATCAAATCAAATCAGTTTATTGTGAAAATGGGTACAATAGTGATACAGTAGGTACAATAATATAATATGGTTTCTCCATTCTTCGCCTCAAGGCATACAATAAAATTTACTAATATAATAATTAAGTATTGTAATAATTAAATTATGTCAGCATACCAAAAATCTTACAATTTTACAATTTATACAATTTTATGCCCAACAGGGAATGTCCATATTTAAATTTGTCATTACATTTTGTCACAAAAATATCTGTATTATATCACTTACAAAGTTTTATCTTCTAAGACATCACCCTGCTTATTCGTTGTGCCGCAATGTAACAGCGCGCGTTGAGTCGACAGTTTTAGGTTGTTTTTTTACACCAGTTGTGTCTTCTATGTTAACAATTGAAGTCTACCGTCTACTAACGTTATAACTGCGTTTGAAACTATTTGTCAAGTAGAATAAGGGCCCAAGTGCCTCGATTCTGCTAAAGCAAATCCACTGTCACACTTTTGTAACTCGTAATCTGTAATGTAAATGTAATCTCGGGTGCTATTGGGTGCTTTATTTTAATTTTACATATATACATATAATTATGCTATTATCCTCGGAAGGTTAAGCAGAGGTGAATTAACACCAACATTTCATCAATAATTGAATTCGGTCCCACGTAACAGGGGGTAATCCCATTGCCGTCTTCCGTGCACCGATGTTAAACAGCGCCATCCTCCAGTCGTTCCGTACGACACCGCATGGGATAGATGGGATCGAATAGAGATGGGGTGGTCCAAATTCTACTCTGCCGGGAACCCCGCGGTTTAATTTTAATGGGGGTTTTCGTCCAGAATATTGTCAACCTCGTCATAATTAATTATGTGAAATGAGGAATGTTTTGCAGTCTACCAAAATGTACGATGATGACATACCTTTACTAAACCTTTCTGAAATACCTACATACATACGCTCACATCTTATTTCCTACCGGGTTAGCAAAGAAAACAGCTCGCTATCTGTTTTTATTCATACACACTTTACGCAGTCACTTATTCTAATTCCTCCTGAAAGCAAGAACTAACTATATTGATAACATTAAATAATTAAATGACAATACCTACTAGTAATAACGTGGTGAAAGTTAAAAAAAGAATTTAAAAAGTTAACGAAATACTACAGACACTGCTAAAAATCCATATAATTATAGACTTTAAAGCAATGCATTTAAAATCCAAAATTAAAGGGCTTGGCATGGGACTCATTTGTCCGCATTTAGCCTCCTTTTTTGGGGCCATTGTGCGTGCAAATAAAAAGGATTTTTGTAGAGCGAATGTAAAAGTGTAATGAAAAATTGTCAAAGACTACGACTGTTATTCGAAGGGCTAGAAGACAAACACACGGTCCACTTGATGGGAAGAGATTACCGTTAATAAAATTCAAAATGATTATTTTCGAAAATGACTTCTTTTTATACCACTCAAGTGGCAGACAAACACACGGCCCACCTGATGGGAACTGGTTACCGTAGCATATGGGCGTTTGCAACACTAGGGTTATACTCATGCTGTCAACCCTGAAGAATCCTTCTAATACTTACCCCTCTTGAAGAAGCTCTATCTGTCTAGCTTAATGGTTAAGGAGTCCGCGTTAAAGGTCCCGGGTTTGAATTCTGTCCATTACGTTATATACACTAACGATGTGAACACACTTAGAACCCTCCCCTTTCCTACACAGGACAACACGTGCATGTCTTAGATGTCATCCGCACACGGTGCAAAACATCCGATCAAGAACCAAGCGGTTCGGAGACTCTTTCCTCTGTCGCACCATTAAGGCCTGGAATTCATTACCAGCTCACGTGTTTCCTTCTTCCTACAGTCCCGGGTCCTTTAAGCGGGGCTTGAAAAAGCATATGATGAGGCCGTCAAGCTGAGTGTCACCATTGTCACACGGTATGTGTAAGTAATGGTGACCCTCTTTTCTGGGACTTTGCCTTCAGCTTACCATCAGGCAAGGCGAAGTCCAATTGACGTGTCCTATATAAAAAAATAAAAAAAAAGAAGTGCTGTCAGTGGAAAGACCATAAGCTTATCCTGCTTTGTCTTTTACATAGACGGCACAGAGACTCTTGTGCTTACAGGGTTGACAGCGCGATTATGACTCCCTTGGTGTTGCACACGTTCATAGGCCACGGTAACCACTTTCCATCAGGTAGGCCGTGTGCCTGTCCGCCAACCAAGTGGTTTAAAAAAAACCAGCAGATATACAAGTATGTTTATTAGCAATCTAGACCTTATAATACTAGCTGGTTAAACCGCGCTAACTTTGGGTCTGGAGAAAACTGTGTATAATATTCTAGAATATTTATTTATCCATCATCACCTCAGTATTATTCCTGGTTCCATCCAAAGCAAAGGGTTTAGACAAATCAAAGCAAAGAATTTAACAGAAGACCCAGGTCTTCTGTCATATCCTTTGCTTTGATTTGTCTTATCCTAGCTTTTATTAGAGCAACTGCCAACTGTTCTACCAATGATCTAACTATTATTAACATCTCTATACACACGTGACAATAAATTCTCAGCATCAGATGTACATAAATGTGTTAGTTTACTTCCTCAATTTTATAAAAGAAAAAAAATAAGTTTAAAACTAAAATTCGACTACTGAAAAATCACGCTTCAAAAAGTTTTTTCTAGAATGTATTGTTTTGTTCGAATAAGTGGCATACGACCACGGCTATCCTTGATTTTTTCTTGTTTAATACTTTTTAATACGTGATTTTTCAGTAGTCGGCTTTTAGTTTTAAACTTATTTATTATTTATATTATTTTGGGCAAGCGACACCTATAATTTATACATATTTGTAATGTGCTAGTTAAGCCATTTCAGATGATACCAAACTCGGTATATCTCGGTATATCATAAAGTACTGTGTTAAAAAATAAATTTGAGATAAATCTCAAATTTATTTTTTAACACAGTACTTTATGACCGCTAGAGGGCGCTACATTAGATTCAGTGATACGTCATATAGCCTGTAACCAGCGTACGACCAAGACGCTTCTAATGATATCTCATTTGTCCAGTTCTAAGAAGTAGTTCAGGAGCTATGAGGGAACAGATGAATCTACAAACATACGAGGGCTGCTACTTATGTATGCGGAATCTGGGTTCCAATAATTTTAAACGCAATGTCTGACCTCCATGCACATATTCGTTCTTTTTTTAAATACTGGCCGCTAATATTTTTTTCCTTATATACGTTAGTGTTTTGTTTTTGTTGGGTTTAAAATCGGGATGTAGGTAACTACTTTTCATCAGGTGGGCCGTGTGCTTGTCTGCCAACTAAGTGGTAAAAAAAATAATAAATAATATAGCCTGTAAAATCATAACCCTCCTTTGGTTTCGCCGTAGTCGGGTAAAAGTACATTTACAATAGAATGAAAATGAATTCACAGCAAAATTTATTTGTCTGCAAAGCAAATTCCACACCAGGTTGAACGCCACCAGCGACTCGTGTTACGTTACAAGTCTCGTGCACAATTTTGCTGATAAAGTGACAACTGTGGTAATTTTATTTTTTATACAACTTAGGTGGCAGACAAACACACAGCTCAGGTGATAGAAAGTGATAACCATGACATATAAACGTGTACATATACATATACATATCAACGTAACCAGGAGAGTCACACCCGTGCTATAGACCCTGTAAGTACAGAGTTTCTGTGCCATCAGTGCAGAAGAAACAATCAGAACAAGCCTTTAGTCTTCGCACTGACAGCACAAAAACTATCCTGTGAGCTCTGGCTACCCTATTCACCACCGGGAACACAACACTAGGTAATAACCTTGTGGCATTTTTATTATAACCGTGGTATTCTGTAGAGTGGAGGTACTTCCCCAGTCGGACTGCTCAATTAGGTTATAAGTTTAGTTGACACAAGCTGAGCATTGCTATTTTTTTTTTTTTTTTTTTTTTTTATATAGGACACGCCAACTTGACCTCACCTCGCCTGATGGTAAGCTAAAGGCAAAGTCTCAGGAAAGAGGGTCACCATTACAGACACTAAGTGCTACAATGGTGGCACTCAGCTTGGCGGCCTCATCAGATGCTTTTTCACGCCCCGCTTAAAGGCCCCGGGACTGTAGGAAGAAGGAAACACGTGTGCTGGTAATGAATTCCAGGTCTTGGTGGTGCGGCAAAGAAAAGAGTCTCCGAACCGCTTGGTTCTTGCTCGTATATTCTGCACAGTGTGAGGGTGACATCTAAGGCCTGCACGTGTTGTCCTATGTAGGAAAGGAGATGGTGGGATTAGTTGGAAGAGCTCGTCAGAACACTCACCGTGGTAGAGACGGTAAAATACAGCCAAGGAAGCAATATCTCTACGCATCTGCAAAGGCTCGAGGGTGTTCGTGACCTCAGGGTTCCCAATAATTCGGACCGCGCGTCGCTGCAACCTGTCGAGAGCATCTAGTAGGTATTTCGCGGAGCCATCCCAGAGATGCGAGCAGTATTCCACGCAGGAGCGAATTTGTGTCTTATAGAGAAGACACCGCTGCTCCGGCGTGAAAAAACGTCTCACTTTGTTTAGGAGTCCGAGTTTCCGCGAGGCTGTTTTGATGACGATTTTTATTGTATTGAATTATATTCGCAATAATTAGAACTGTGTCACATTGTTTCTTGGTGGAATCGTATGGGCCCACTTCTTCTCTTCCCGTGGGTGTCGTAGAAGGAGACTAAGGGAAAGATGAGGCTGTTCTCCATCTGACAGCAAATGTACAGGCCATGAGAAAGTGTTCGCTTGAGGGATATTAAACTCGCAACCGTGGCACCGATAATCATATTTGGTGAAATGTGAGTTAGTACACTTCTTCGTACCCTTCCAGCGATACAGGCGTCCTTATATGTATGTATGTAAGGTAATCAACAATAAGTTGATGTGCTTTTATGCTTGCTTTGTTAAAAAGTCTTCGTCTAATGTCAAACTTAGATGAATTTCAAAAGTAATGCCTTCCATTACAAACTAGTAGTTCCACAATAACAGTTCTGAATTTTAATGGATGTACAGGATCCCACCAACGCTTTTAGAACTCAGGCCATCTATTTACACATCTCCTTCCCATGGCCCTATAAACCATCTTTTTGGGAGATAAGCGCCCTACAGGCATCTGCAATCTCTCGGGCGCGCATTTCTTGACTCCTCATTATTTTTAGTGACCTTCTATTTCCGCTCTTTCCCCTTTCTGGAATTGCACCCTAGACCAACAGGCTTCATTGCCTTTAGAAACCTCTTGAGCTTTACGCTTCTCGTGCCAAACGCACGCGAAGCTTCGTAGCCACACGAAATATCGGAGTCTGTCTGTGATCAAGCTCAGAGCTCAGGCTAAGAAAAGATTTATTTATGGCATGGATGCAAGACACCCAGTAAAGTATTCATATGGATAATTAGGTTTTTGAGATGAAATTCTAAGGTGGGAGGAGATCCTTGTGAGCTCTTCCTTTTTAGAGCTTGTGAAGGTATCAGTATACTTTAACAGGTTGCCAGCTTGTTGGGATGCTTTTAGAAAGTAAAGATCACTAAAACAAAATGTCAATCGTCCATAATGCATATTCTGAATTATGCCATAATTTGAGCATGTGAAAATATGCATGAGCAATGTGCAGATTTTTTTTGTAGAGCAGAAATCCTCTCGTATACTTTATCCCCTCTTCCTGGCATAGCCGGCGTTTATGTCGGATTCGTACCAACTAAAATCGTATCCCATCTTAGATCATCTGTTGCCGGAGATGAGTTTGTCAATGACATATCTGTCGCACCCCCGCTGACCTAGGGCGATCTTAGGATACGAGAGAACTGGAATCTAAAGACCGCAGTATAGGTACGTGACAGAACATAAAATTTCATATAGCATCTGGTGAAATGCGTAACATCTTATCTAAAACAGGTAATTGTATCATACTCCACGCATTATCACGTAATTCTTTTAAATGATTACAGAATATTTGTAATAGTTTTATATAAAAGCCGTAGGCTTGAAAGTAAAATCATTCAATTCATTTTGTGATTTCTACAAACATAAATCTACTAAAACAAGATGGCCGCTAAAGTATTTGTTGTCTTGTCTGCTTCAGTTCTTTTGGTCCAGGTAAGTTTCTATAATAGCGTGTGTGCCAAAACAGTTCTTTTAATTATATTTTTATTATTTCCTTGTGTCTTTATATATTGAAGTCATAATGTAACGCTTTTAAAAGTGAAAATGTTAAAAATGTCGAATTTAATATTTCTTCATACATTATTTAACCTATACCATAACAGATAAGTGATATCATTTATAGACCATTTCATCGAATAGCCATCTGAAAAAACAAATTTTCTACAGAGCCCTGCTAGACGGGGCTCTTATTTCTTCGTGTAGTAAGCGCGGGGCACGTGTTGTACTATAGGTGATATTAAATATTGTACAAGGGGATGCACGTGGAGAAGGAAATAATCATACCGAATCATATTCTGTTCTCCGTGGGGCTATACGATTCGATAACCCATCAGTCAAATAGCAATTTGATAATGTAATTGTAGATTGATGAAATGGGCTTTGTAATTATAAATGATTGATATATTATTTTTTTAATTTCTAGACCATCTCAGCTCAGTGCATCGGTAATCGGATAGCTGAAGAAATGGCTTTAGGCTACGGCCCTGCAATGGCTAACGGTCTAGCCTATGGTGGATCACCTTATGGCATCTATGGAGCTCAAGCCCCTGGCTACGCATTGAACACCATTGCCCCAACCAGCGGTTGTGGTTTCCCAGTAACCAGCACCTCAGCTATCGCTCCTACAGGCATCAGAGTTATTTCCGAGAATGCTATTGAAGGTCCTCTTTCCGTTATTGGAGAGCTGCCGTTCTTGAGTGCTATAGGTTTTGAAGGATCCTTGCCAAGTGGTGGAATTGGTGCTATCAATTATGGTGCTGGTAATGAAGCTATTGGTATTGTGAGTGAAAGTGTTGCACCGGTGTATGGGCCTGCTGCTGCTGCTGTGGGTCCTAGCAGATTTGGTTATGGAGCCCCTGGTATGGGAGGACCAGGGTACGGTTATGGTATGCCTGGTTATGGTGTATATTAAGTTAGTATAAATGTTGAGTTTTTATTTGTTGTTATGATAGTATATGAAATTTAAGAAATTTGATGATTTTTATTGATTCCCGTCACCAATTCTATCATTTTCTTGGGCTTTTATTTTAATTTATTTATGTATGTACTCACAAAAACAAATATAGAGATACATAGGTGGAAACAGTAGTACAGATACTCTGCTTATTTATATTAGAAATCTCTTCCAGCAGATCTGAAAGTGGAGAGAGAGAAGTAGAGGACTTAGTGAAAAGTGTGTAGGGAAGACAAGAGGCAAATATATAAAATATATAACATAAATAATTAAACATAAATATATGTACATAAGCAATATAATATATAAGTATACATTGTTATATAATTTATGCATAAATAAAATAATAAATAAATATTCCACGACATTCTATACAACGCTATCTAGACCCATAGCATAGCTTAACTAGCTTGTGCTATGGGATCTAGAATGCGGATAAACATACTTAGATATTTTTTTTATAAATACATACGTATTATACATAGAAACACCCAGACCGATGCAAATACACATATTCATGCATACAAATATTTGCACTGAGCGGGAATCGAACCCGCGCCCCCTGCATAGCAGTCGAATGCTCTAACGCTACGCCACGGAGGTCGTGTACGCAAGAGTAAATAAGGATTAAGGGATTAAGGGAAGATCAGTTATAGGTGGAGGATAGATAATGCTGACGGAGTTTTCAGTTTCCACAGCCTCACAGCATGAAATGAATGACCTCCCTGCTGCAGTTTTCCCAAGCGCCTACAATATGGGGTTCTTCAAGAGAGGCATCAGAAAGTTTCTTCATAGTCGGCAGCGCGAGTGTGACACCCTTGGTGTTGCATACGTCCATAGGCCACGGTAACCGCTTTCCATCAGGTGAGCCGTGTGCTTGTCTGCCAACTAAGTGGTATAAAAAAAAAAGTGAACGGAGAAGGAAGATGTCGGTTTTATGTGAAGGAAATTTAAAGTATACGCTCTTTTGATGTTCGCCGCCGTCGCTGACCTTCGTGTTCATACTCAATATTTACCTATTGTTTGTTTTTATTCAAGAGGGTAGGTACTCGTAGGTAAGTTGTGACTTTGTGTTGACGATTCTAGATTTTTATTTCTCGAAGATTCGATTATTAGTTTCGTGATATCGACGTCTGCCGTAACAGTATAAAACATGGGTCTCGCTCTCCAGATGCTCCCAGCAGATCCCTGCTGGGACCATCGGGAGAGCGAGCAAAGGAAAAACTCTGCCAACACTGCCAAGTTTGATTTGTGATGAAAGGTTTGAGAGGGCAAGTAATACGGTGGTAAAACGACTTATCCTTTTCCTTACTAAATCCAATTTACAAAAAACTTAAAACTAGTCCTGTGTCAATCGCGATTGATCGAATCAAAATGATTAACTCGCGACACATACGAGTGAGTCAATCATCGTTTTCGAAGAGCTGATGGCAAGCTGAAGGTCGAAGATCTCTGAAAAGAGGGATTTACCTGTGGATAAATTTTAAAAGTGTAGTTAAAATAAACTGTGCCAGATAGGCTATTATAAAATCCAAGCATACTTGTATGATAAATTTAATATGCTTAGAAATGTTCGCTCGACCATGCTACCCAAGTGATTATTTGTATTTGTATGAATATGTGTATAAGTGGTATTTGTTTGTAAATAGACCAAACAAAATGCCCGCTGAGTTTATTGAGATTATATGTATGTATATATGTATGTATGTATATATGTATGTATGTATGTGTGTATGGAAAGTGTTACAATAGCCTATTTACGTATGCAACATTAGGGCATAAAAAGAAAAACCACAGCTTGAGCCTGCGTTTACGGTCTGCAATGTAGCTGTTGGCATTATGTCAAACAATTCATCTAAGCACAAACCATCATGAATGCCTTAGAAGTTGAACATACATAGCGAGGCAAATCCCTCCTGAGACTGAGAAGTTGTTGGGACCGGCAAGCCGAGCATCACTATTGTAATGGTGACCCTCTTTCCTTTGCTTGACTTTGCTTTTAGCTTACCATCAGGCGAGGTGAAGTCAAATTGACGTGTCCCAGATAAAAAAAAATTGTGTTTGTAACGGTGACCTTCTTCCCTAAGACTTTGCCTTCAGCTTACTATCAGGCGACGTGAAGTCATATTGATGTGTCCTATGTAATAATGCCAATTGTAATAATGCTCATTTCAGTATAACATTTACTTATTATATACCAAGAGAGTCACACTCGCGCTGCTGGCCCTGTTAGGATAGAGAGTTTCTGCGCCAGCAGTGTAGAAGACAAAACAGAATTACCTTTGATCTTCCCACCGACAGCACAAAAACTCTCCAGCGAGCTCTGGCTACCCTACTCAAAGCCGGGAACACCAAACGAGGTTGTTAGGGTCATGGTATTCTGTATGGTGAAGGAACTTCTCCAGTCGGACTGCTCAATTAGGACGGGAATACCGTCATGTTTCAAACAAGGCCATTCAAAGGTTACAGAGATATTTTACTGGAATAATTTTCGCTCTTTCGCTCATAATAAATTAATGATACAAACTACTTAAAAACACATTAAATTTATTTAACCCACTAAATTTTCAATATAAATAAGATACTCCTGCACCACAACCACAATTACCATTTATAGACACAGTGCCAATAGCTGGAATGGCACCACCGAAACTAACAGCTCGCATGACAGGAACCTGACCTACGACTCCCGTAGTACCAGCTAGAGGCAGATCAACAGCTACTTCAACGTTTCCTTCACCAGCTCCACCGTAAGGAGAAAGCCCTGCTGAGTAGGCATTAGCCCAGACCGCTGCAGGATAAGCAAGTTCTCCTAGAGAACCACGGCAGCCGAAAGGACCAGCTGCGCTAAGAGCGGCAGCAGGGTTCAAACTGCTAGCACTAGCACGTTCTGTGGAATACATAAAAAAATTGGTTTATAAAATGCAATAAATGTGATATGAATATAGGTGTTATAGTTGATGCTGGAGTGCGAGGGATATGCCTCCAGCAACTTCACCTCCGGTATCCTATGACCCTCAGTCGGCGTGTGTTTTAGTCGGTTCAAGTCCGACATAGCCTCCCCCACCGGCTCCAGCAAGTGGGATATCCATGGGAATTTTTCGCATATAAGATAGTTGCCATACAAATATAAATATTCTACATATTCCACATATTCCACATATTCCACATATTCCACATATTCCACATATTCCACATATTCCACATATTCCACATATTCCACATATTCCACATATTCCACATATTCCACATATTCCACATATTCCACATATTCCACATATTCCACATATTCCACATATTCCACATATTCCACATATTCCACATATTCCACATATTCCACATATTCCACATATTCCACATATTCCACATATTCCACATATTCCACATATTCCACATATTCCACATATTCCACATATTCCACATATTCCACATATTCCACATATTCCACATATTCCACATATTCCACATATTCCACATATTCCACATATTCCACATATTCCACATATTCCACATATTCCACATATTCCACATATTCCACATATTCCACATATTCCACATATTCCACATATTCCACATATTCCACATATTCCACATATTCCACATATTCCACATATTCCACATATTCCACATATTCCACATATTCCACATATTCCACATATTCCACATATTCCACATATTCCACATATTCCACATATTCCACATATTCCACATATTCCACATATTCCACATATTCCACATATTCCACATATTCCACATATTCCACATATTCCACATATTCCACATATTCCACATATTCCACATATTCCACATATTCCACATATTCCACATATTCCACATATTCCACATATTCCACATATTCCACATATTCCACATATTCCACATATTCCACATATTCCACATATTCCACATATTCCACATATTCCACATATTCCACATATTCCACATATTCCACATATTCCACATATTCCACATATTCCACATATTCCACATATTCCACATATTCCACATATTCCACATATTCCACATATTCCACATATTCCACATATTCCACATATTCCACATATTCCACATATTCCACATATTCCACATATTCCACATATTCCACATATTCCACATATTCCACATATTCCACATATTCCACATATTCCACATATTCCACATATTCCACATATTCCACATATTCCACATATTCCACATATTCCACATATTCCACATATTCCACATATTCCACATATTCCACATATTCCACATATTCCACATATTCCACATATTCCACATATTCCACATATTCCACATATTCCACATATTCCACATATTCCACATATTCCACATATTCCACATATTCCACATATTCCACATATTCCACATATTCCACATATTCCACATATTCCACATATTCCACATATTCCACATATTCCACATATTCCACATATTCCACATATTCCACATATTCCACATATTCCACATATTCCACATATTCCACATATTCCACATATTCCACATATTCCACATATTCCACATATTCCACATATTCCACATATTCCACATATTCCACATATTCCACATATTCCACATATTCCACATATTCCACATATTCCACATATTCCACATATTCCACATATTCCACATATTCCACATATTCCACATATTCCACATATTCCACATATTCCACATATTCCACATATTCCACATATTCCACATATTCCACATATTCCACATATTCTACATATTCTATATATTCTACAACATTCTACACAACGCTATCAAGATCCATGGTAAGCATAGTTTAACTAGCTTGTGTTATGGAATCTAGAATACGGATAAACATACTTAAATATTTTTTCTTCTGTAAATACATACTGGTTGCGCCGATAGTAGAATTTGTATTTTTTTCGCTCAATAGTAGTAATTTAAATTGATGATACTGAAACACACGCTTCCTGTACCCATCTCCCTCCCGCGCTACCTTTTAAAGAGAGATAGCAATAGTTTCCGCGCCGCTCAATTGTCAAAATAGACGCATATTCACTTCGCATTGAACTAGTAAACAATGGCGGCCGCGCACGCGACTCTTAGAAATTAATAATGTTTGTTGGATTTTAACCGCTTTCATAGACCTTTACCGATCGGATTGTGCCTCTCGTGTGTCCCTCAAGTGATTTAGTGATGTGGGCGGCAACTCCTGAGCCAGGAAGAGAAGATCGGTGCACCGGCTGCGACGGCACGTGGCCCCGTGAAGGTTAGTGCATCCTCTCCTAATTTCTCGGGTTGCATTCAATGCCTAAACCACCTCCGCGGCAACCCGATCACCTATCTTGTTTGTTGTGTAAAGTGTCATATGAAACATGTTAACTTCACCCCCCGCGAAATACAGTCCACTAGCTCAGGTGGCATGAGAACCGCGCCACCATTCTTTTTGGTCCTGGTCGAACCGGATACTTAGTCGTAGTTCGCAATTTTGTTATTATTCTATTGGGAATAAACGCACCGCACCTAAATACCTAGTTATTTTAGTAGAAAACCCCGCATCTAGGCATTTAGGTTTAGATCTTAGGTATACTAGACACCCTAGTGCATAGGCACAGTGTAATACCTAACGCATTTGGCTTTTGTTTATTTGTTTCAATTTCTAAGTTGTCCGTTCGCCGCTGGCTCGCATCGTGTTTACCTGATACCTACATAGGTTATGTACGTGGCTATACCTCGCTCGCATGTCTCTTATCGTATCGATCCTTAGTCGTAGCTCGCTTTTGTTATTTATTCCACAGGGAATAAACGTACCGCACCTAAATACCTAGTTATTTTAGTAGAAAACCCCGCATCTAGGAATTTAGGTTTAGATCTTAGGTATCCTGACACCCTAGTGCATAGGCACAGTGTAATACCTAACGCATTTGGCTTTGTTTTTATTTGTTTCAATTAAGTTGTCCGTTCGCCGCTAGCTCGCATCGTATTTACCTAATACCTACGTGGGTAGATACGTGACCAATACCTCGCTCGCATTTCATTCAAATTCATACGAAAGTATTTTAATTTGAATAGATATTACGCAATACTTAATCCCTGAAATAATAGTTGAACCTAGACAGCGATCTAGCTCGCGTAGGTACGATCTGGCTGTTGCTATGCGCGTTTGTTCAAGCTTGCACTCGCAGTAATAGGTACCTACCTACCTACGGTTATCGCTCGCGCCGCGTCGCTGTTCTATAGATACCGCTAAGATTAAGTCATTTCATTTGTTGCTTACCGCACTTTGGTTTGATATTTAGTTGTAAACATGCCCCCAAAGGTTGGTAGTACTGATAGTAAAGTTCAATTGAAACTTTTATACGCTAAAAGAGAAATGATTTACTCTCGCGTACAATCGATTTGTGATAATGCACTTAAAACCTCTGATTTGGCCATTAGAGATTCGTTCTTGTGTTCTATAGAAAACTTAGATAGTTTACGCGCGGATTTCGAGTCTTTAGTACATGACATCAACGTTTTAGAGTTAAATTTAAATCCCGATTACTCAGTGAGTTATCAGGCCTTGTCGTCGTTTGACGATTTGTATTGTCGTATCAAACGCGTCGCTAGGAGTTTGGAGAAACCGTCTGACCGACCCAATCCCACTCGCGACCGACCTAAGTTGCCACCAATTCAAATACCCGAATTTGATGGTAACATTCGCAATTGGTGTTTATTTATAGATAGTTTTGAGAATACAATAGATAAGAACGATTCGTTGACAGATCACGAAAAATTGCATTATCTCGTTGAAAAATTAACTGGTAAAGCTATAACCGTTTGCGCTGGAATTACGTTTAGTGCCGAAAATTATAATTTAATTTTAAATACTTTGAAAGCTAAGTATGAGGATAAAAGATCGGTAGCTAACGCATATTTGGATCAGATGTTTGACTTGAAACCCATTACGGCATGTAACGATCAAAACTTAGAGAAGTTTCTAGATACTTTCGCATCATCTGTTCGCGCCGTAAAGAACCTAAAGATCGATGACCTCTGCGACTTCTTATTTTTGTATATGGGTTTAAAGAAATTAGATCCCGAAACCATTCGTTTATTTGAGTCGGATCACCGCGGCAATAAAATTCCTAAGTTCGAAGACTTAGAAAGTTTTGTTCGCGAGCATATAAAAATATTGCAACGCTCTTCATCGAAACATGAAGGCGCGAAGAAAATTATTAGTTCGGAGCGTAAAATAGATGCGTCATCGAAGTCACTGAAGTCAACTCATACTTATGTTAATACCGCACCAGCACGTGTACAATCACCTGTTTGCTCTTTGTGTAATACTCATCATTCGCAATTGTACAAGTGTCCGGGTTTCCTAAAATTATCGCCTAATGATCGTTATAAATTTGTTCGCGCTAATAATTTTAGTTTTAATTGTCTCGGTACTAAACACCGCGTTGTTTTATGTAATAGTAGAAATAGTTGTCGCAAATGTCAAGCGAGACACCACACTTTACTTCATTTTGAAAATAGTAATGCCGCATCCAATGTGAGCACAGTTGGTTCGTCAAGCGGTGGCACACGGCGGCCTGCGCAACAGCCGCAGCCCGCGCTCGCGCGCGCTCCGGCCCGCCCGGAGACCGCTGCGAATGACGTCACCTTGTGTTCGTTGTCCGCTAGTACTGCGCTCACTACTGTGGTTCTCGCGACTGCTCGCGTTATTGTTGTCGATGCATTAGGTAAACCGCACATTGTTCGAGCGCTATTAGATGGCGCTTCGCAAAGTAATTTTATTACTCAAGATTGTTGTCAACGTCTTGGTTTCAATGTTAATAAGCGTTCAACCCGCTCAGTGGTGAAGGGTTTTGGAGGTTTACAGTCAGCTGTTCATGGCACCGTTAAAACAAGGTTTGGATCTCGTTTTAATAATAATATTTGGTTTGACATGGATTCGCTCGTTATAGATAAAATAACTGAACAGTTGCCTACCGTCCCGGTTGACACGTCTTTATTAACGAAATTTAAAGACTTGCCTTTAGCAGATGAGACTTACGCTGTTCCTGGAGTCGTCGATATATTGATCGGCGCTTCGATTCTCCCGCACCTCCAGTTATCACGTAAGGTTCAAGGGGGACCGACGTACCCCGCTCCGCACGCACTGGAAACAGTTCTAGGTTTTGTTATAATTGGTTCCGCACCCGCTTCTATAGATAGTTTTAGTCACTCGACTGCTTCGTTCTGTTGCACCGTCGAGCCGCCACTGGAGTCTACCATCCGCAAGTTTTGGGAAATTGAAGAGGTCAATGTCCCACCTATCCTAAGCCCTGATGACAAGATGGCTGAGGAGATTTGTTGTCGCACGACTACTCGTGATGAGCAGGGTCGTTATGTTGTCGCGCTCCCTTTCAAGGGAGATATTCTTTCGCTCGGTGACTCCCGTGTATCCGCTGAAAAACGCTTTCTTTGTTTAGAACGAAAGATGCAGGCGTCTCCAAAGTTGAAGCGGGCCTGTGATGAGGTTGTTAACGAATATTTAGATAAAGGTTGCATCTCACCTGCGCCTGCGGACACTGGCGGGACCCAGCCTTCGTACATTATCCCGCACCACGGAGTTATTAGAGAAGATAAGCTTACTACTAAACTCCGCGTAGTTTTGGATGGCAGTGCTAAGACTAGCACTTCCGTGTCGCTTAATGACATTTTGTATTGTGGTCAAAATCTTTAAGGTAATTTATTTGACATAATTGTAAATTTTCGCATTAATATTAGTAGAATTTTAGCTTTTTCGGACTCAACAGTCGCTTTGTGTTGGGCCCACTCTTCGCCCCATCGTTGGGACACATTCGTCGCTAATAGAGTGGCAAAAATTCAATCTGAATGAGCGCCACAAAATCTCTTTCACGTTGCTGGCACCGACAACCCAGTCGATTGTCTCTCTCGTGGATTGCTTCCTTCGCAAATTTTAGATCACCCGTTATGGTTTAGTGGATGTCCTGGATTCATGCCGCGTTAGATAAGTGGCCAGTTAGTCAATACAATCCCACTACGGTTTCCGAACCACCCGAGGAGAAGAAGCACTCGCTTGTTGTATCGGTCCCGCGTGAAGAGTCCCTTATTTGTTGTTGGCTAATCGCGTCTCGTCTTGGTCGAGACTGTTGCGTTGTGTTGTTTATGTAGGCCGATTTTTGAGAATTTTATCTACGCGCGGTCATATAGAGTTGACCGGTGATTTAAGTACGCAAAAATATTTGCCCGCAATAGATGTTGATGACAATGGAATGCACCTTCTAACTCGTCACGCTCTTTTAGATAAATTAGTCCAATCGTTTTGGAATCGTTGGAGAACCGATTATTTGCACACGCTGCAGTCGCGTCAAAAATGGAATACTCCATCTAACCCAATTACTGTAGGTACGGTGGTAGTCCTTATGACTGGGAATGCGCCTCCTTTGCATTGGCCTCTAGGAGTAGTAGAGGAAGTTCTTCCTGATTCCCGCGGGATAACTCGTGTTGTACGGGTTAAAACCGCAACCGGATCGTATCTGCGCCCGGTTGTTCGCCTCTGCCCTCTGCCTAGCCAGCAGTAGGCACGAGTTCAAATCTAGGTTTATATTTTAGTTGTTATTTCCCAAACCTAGATTTAGATTAGACTTTAGATTTGTTCCGCATTTTTCGTTTTGAAGGTAACCCTTCAAGCCGGGGGGAATGGTTGCGCCGATAGTAGAATTTGTATTTTTTTCGCTCAATAGTAGTAATTTAAATTGATGACACTGAAACACACGCTTCCTGTACCCATCTCCCTCCCGCGCTACCTTTTAAAGTGAGATAGCAATAGTTTCCGCGCCGCTCAATTGTCAAAATAGACGCATATTCACTTCGCATTGAACTAGTAAACAATGGCGGCCGCGCACGCGACTCTTAGAAATTAATAATGTTTGTTGGATTTTAACCGCTTTCATAGACCTTTACCGATCGGATTGTGCCTCTCGTGTGTCCCTCAAGTGATTTAGTGATGTGGGCAGCAGCTCCTGAGCCAGGAAGAGAAGATCGGTGCAACGGCCCAGCCAGCAAATGACAAAACAGCACGTGGCGTAGTAAAGGTTAGTGCATCCTCTCCTAATTTCTCGGGTTGCATTCAATGCCTAAACCACCTCCGCGGCAACCCGATCACCTATCTTGTTTGTTGTGTAAAGTGTCATATGAAACATGTTAACTTCACCCCCCGCGAAATACAGTCCACTAGCTCAGGTGGCATGAGAACCGCGCCACCACATACTATACATAGAAACATCCAGACCAATGCAAATACCTATATTCATGCATACAAATATTTGCACTGAGCGGAATCGAACCCGCGCCTCCTGCGTAGCAGTCGCGTTCACTACCGCTACGCCACAGAGGCTGTCATTAATATGGCAATCATTATGGGTAGTTGGAGCCCTCAAAAGTCTGACTAGTGTTACTATATAGCTTGGATATCCGAGGTTAGATTGCAGTCGCTTCACGGCATATCGAAATTCAGCCACAGTGGACGACAGAGGAATTGCGCGCCTCGACATTGATAGAGATATACTAATTTTCTAGGTTGGAAAATTATGGCGGAGTTTCAGTGAAAATAACTAATTTTTGGGATTTTGAACTTCAGTATCGACCTTTGGTATTTCGTATATTCAGTGTTTTAGGAATGATTCTCACCTGGACAAAATAAGACTGGAAGCATAGCAACAATAAAGTGAAGGTATTCATAATGATTTGGGTATTAAACTGAAAACTGATATTAAATAATTAACTAAATTGCAACTGGTAAACTCGGAGTCCTGAACAGATTGAGACGTTTTTTTCATGCCGGAGCAGCGGTGTCTTCTGTACAAGACACAAATTCACTCCTGCGTGGAATACTGCTCGCATCCCTGGAATGGTTCAGTAAAATACGTACTAGATGCTCTCGACAGGCTGCAGCGACGTGCGGTTAACATCATTGAGAATCCTAAGGTCACGAATACTCTAGAGCCTTCGCAGATGCGTAGAGATTTTGCGTCCATGACAGTTTTTACCGTCTGTGCCATGTTGAATGTTCTGATGAGCTCTTCCATTTAGTCCCACCCTCCCCTTCCTCTACAGGACAACACGTGCAGGTCTTAGATATCACCTGCACATGGTGCAGAATATCCGATAAAGAACCAAGCGGTTTAGTGACTCTTTCCTTTGTCGCACCATTAAGGCATGGAATTCATTACCAGCTCCTTCTCCTTCTTCCTACAGTCCCGGGTCTTTTATGCGGGGCGTGAAAAAGCATATGATTGGACCGTCAAGCCGAGTGTCACCATTATCACATGGTATATGTAAGTAATGGGACCCTATTTACTGAGTCATTGCCCTTAACTAACCATCAGGCAAAGCGAAGTCTGATTGATGTGTCTAATATATATATATATATATATGTAGTGTGGAACCTCTTAGCCTTAGGGGCGACTTCGCCTCGCCATGTGTGTTCTACCGCCTATACAATGGTCTGTGCTCAGATGAATTGTTTTACATGATGCCCACAGTTACATTCTATCATCGCACCTCTCGCCATAGGTAGGGAATTCATCCTCACACATTGCGACCTGAGAGGGTGCGCACTGTACGATATGAAAGAAACTTCATCCCACGCACACCAAGCTGTGAAATAACCTCCCTGCTGCGGTTTTCCCAAGCACCTACAATATATGGGGTTCTTCGAGAGGGGCATCAGAAGGTTTCTTCGTGGTCGGCAGTGCGAGTGTAACACCCCTGGTGTTGCATACGTCCATAGGCCACGGTAACCAATTCCCATCAATAGGGCTGTGTGCTTATCTGCCACCTAAGTGGTATAAAAAAAATGATTTGTGACTTTTAAAATACCGTTTACATTGTAATCTATGTTAGATAATGAATTGTCTTTCTGATTATTAAAAGTATAACACAAAAGCTGTGAAGAAATCGATAAAATTTAGCGCTAAACGGTTTCATTAATTTATCATGTTTGGACATATTTTTCAGAAATTATTAGTAACTTTGACAGCGTAAGTTAGTATATAACAAGCAGATTTTGTTTGGAATATCATTCTTATACATAAGACCGTATCTGATACATCAATCCAATATGTCTGCAAAGGTCATCTTTCTCGTCTGCGCTGTTGTTCAGGTTTGAAATGATTTTTATTCATTTGACTGAAAAATTAAGAAAGCCTCGTCTTGATCTTGGGATGGGTGACCATTTTTTACACATTGTATGTTAATCCATCAGTCCCAATTTGCCATACGAATACCTTCACTAATAATTACTAGGGGGGCCCTAAAAAGTTTGATATCTTGTTCAAACTACAAAACTTCGATGTCACCATGCAGGTCAGGTGTCGAATTTATGGGAGGTAGGACACGGCAGTATTTCCGCCCCATTGAGCAGTCCGACTGGGGAAGTACCTCCGCCCTACAGAATACCGCGGTTATAATAACTTCGTGTTGTGTTCCCAGCAGTGAGTAGGGTAGCCAGAGCTCACTGGAGAATTTGTGCTGTCAGTGGGATGACCAAAGGCTTGTCCTGCTTTGTCCTCTGCACTGACGGCACAGAGACTATGTGCTTACAGGGTCGGCAGCGCAAGTGTGGGTTCAATGGTGTTACACACGTCCATAGGCCATGGTAACCACTTTCCATCAGGTGGGCCGTGCGCTTGTCTGCCACTTAAGTGGTATAAAAAAATTTACTTAGACCCAAGTTACATAATTTTATAAATCTAATCACAAATAAATATTCATCATTAATAAACCTGATTTTTTCCTTTCAGTCAGTATTCTGCCAGTGTATCAATCGAGCTGCCATTGGTGGAACTGGATATGCTGCTCCTTATGCTTGGTCCGGTCCTGGATTAGCATATGATGGATTATCTGCTCCAACACTAGCATACGATGGCCTAGGTGTAGCAGGAAGAGGCTTAGTTCGTGACGGATTATTCCCAGCCATGGCTTCCAATTTAGAATTCACACCAACTAGCGGAGGAGGCTTAACTGTCACCAGTAGTTCAGCAATCCCCCCCACTGGCATCTCTGTAGTATCTGAGAACGCTTTTGAAGGAGCTTTGTCTGTAGCTGGAGAGTTACCGTTCGTGGGTACATCAGCTGTGGAAGGTGTGGTACCATCTGCTGGTGAGGGTGCAATTGATCATGCTTGTGGTAACGGAGTTAACGCCATGGAGAGTGAAATTGCTATTACTCCAACTGCAGCTGTCATACCTCCCATAGCTGCTACTTTTGCTTCTCCAATATCCCCTGCTGGTCGAATCGCTCCAAGTTCAGGCCTTGGTCTTGGTAATAGTTTAGGTTTTCGTGGTTATGGAAACCGTGGTTTAATGTAATAAGTATTTTCGTTATTTATTTTAATAAACTTTACCAACTATTCGGTTTTTTCTTCCTAACCATTTAAAATAAATCTCGAGCCTTCTAGGTATGACCTGGTAAATTTTTTCCACGGTGTTAGTTTTTACCCTACTGCACCAGAGACGGTAATGTGTTACGCGCATAATACATATGCGCGTGTAGTTTTCTTTATTCCCCTCTACAAGTCTAACGGCTAGAGGGATTTCGGTGAGTGTGAGGTCTCAAATGAAAGATGTGACAGAGAAGACACAACACTCACAGAGAACATACAAGCTGGAGTCATAGGGTATTTAAAATATCAACAAAAACTATGTTGTACTATGTTGTAAAATATCGCATGTATTTACGAAATACGCAATTATTATGTAGTGTGTGTCCGTTCAGTTTAGTGAATCTATCAATAAAGAGAAGTCAAGTGTATGACTCCTAACTTTGTCGTACAGATTTAACACGAAAAGATTCAACTTGCGACCAGTGTCTGTTTAGGGGGATAACTGTGATTAATTGAGCTACTTGAACATATATGCAAAAGATTTTGAAATGATATGCAAAATTCTCCCTATAATACAATATACATACATCTTGGGGTGACACTGGAGCCATCTATAGATTTTTTTAAGAACCAATAGAAATAATGAATAATGTTGAATAAGGCTGTCGTGGACTATATGATTTTTAATCTGTTATTTATTTATTTATTTAATTCTTTATTGCACACACACACAGTACAGAGATCATAAATAAAAACATTCCAAAGAAAATGTACAAAGGCGAGCTTAACTCAAAATGAGTTCTCTCCCAGCAAACCTTTGAGTACCAGAGAAGCATATAGAAATGAAGGGGGATGTGAAGTGTACATTACTAAAAAATAGATTATTAAACAGGATTATCTCTGCAATAAAACCTGCAGTTCTTCAAAACAACTTTGTATCTTTATTTTTCCTTGTTTCTTGCCATCTAACCGGAGCCTCTTTAGGTGTTAGTCGAGGCTCTTCGCTATTAGTCCATTGACTGACACGACTATCGGCACAATGATTGCTGAGTCAACATTCCACATATCGAAAATCTCGTGGGCCGAGTCCAAGTACTTAATCTTTTTATCTTTCTCAGCTTTCACGAGATTCTCGTCATGAGAAATGATGATATTAACGATTGTATTAATGCTCGGCGTTCGGATCGGTATATCACCACAATGTCAGGCTTGTTGGCTACAGCACGCCTGTCATTGTTATTATTATTAATATTGTTTCTCAGTTCCATGACTCTCGGGACTATGCAGTCCCGGGCCTTTGGAAGGCGTGCGTCGGGCTGAAGCCAAGACGTAGGGGCCCTTCTATGAGAATTTAATATGCTAGGAATACACACACACATGGCGGATATCATCCCCGAGCGCACAATATGATACACCGGAAGATGGTCCCCGCCAGGTTCAGAGACTATTGCTGTGCGGAGCTATGGCCGCGGTGGAAACTAAATTATGGGCTATGGGATTGAGAATTGGATGGACTGGAGAATGGGCTATGGGGGGAGACTAACGGACACCTGCCGTGACAATAAGTCTCATAATTGTAAAAAGGCAGGCGGCGCCTTGCCAAATCATTGCATGGGCCCCATTAAAATACCCACATATAGTGCGACCATGGAGCAACATCAACGGATGTTCAACGGAGCGTCTGAGGTTGTCGAGAAGTGAGTCTACGGGGTGCAAGTTCACGGTATACCAGTCAGCATGCCCTCGGCGTTATGACATTTTACACTTCCAACCTGGAGCATAGGTTCTGCTCTTGCAACTCCACTCATGGCCGGCCGATAAAGGCAAGCACACAAGATGAGAGGGAAAGATCCTAATCCTCAGGAGAATCGGGGTATGTGGTGTCGCCACTCACCAACAGCTCGCCAGAAACTGCCCCTTATTATTATTTTTAATCAGATAGGTAGTTGCCAGAACTGATAGTTGCCTGTATTCAGTTTCTAAAATTTGTTTTTTCTTCCTTTTGTTCAAGTGTATATCCAGCCTGTTCTTAAATTGGTTGATGGTCTGTGCTGAAATGACGTCAATATTTTATTGTATTACTATGTAGAATTGTGTTATATCTTGGTAAGTAAACAACACCAGTATGACAATATTTTAATCGATATCATTGAACTGTGCTAACGATAGAACCAAGATATATAGTAAAGTTTATAAAAAAATATTTTATATCGATATTAGAATCAGACACACTCAATTCGGTATTGAAGGAGGTAGGACACGGCGGTATTTCGGTCCAATTGAGCAGTCCGACTGGGGAAGTACCTCCGCCCTACAGACCGCCCTACCGCGGCCATAATGGCTTCGTGTTGTGTTCCTAGCGGTGAGTAGGATAGCCAGAGCTCACTGGAGAATTTGTGCTGTCATTGGGAAGATTAAAGGCTTGCCTTGCTTTGTCTTCTACATTGACGGCACGGAAACTCTTTGCTTACAGGGTCGGCAGCGTGAGTGTTACTCTTTTGGTGTTGCACTACTTTCCATTAGGTGGGCCGTGTGCTTCTCTGCCACCTAAGTGGTATAAAAAAAAAATTCAGGAAGTATGTATTTACAAATAAATAAATATTTCACAATATTCTACACAACGAAACTGTTATGGAATCTAGAATGTGGTTAAACATACGTAGATACTTTTTATTCATAAATACACAAATATTATACATAGAAACACCCAGACCAATGCAAATATACATATTCGTGTCTACATTTTTTTATTCTTTTTATATATAGAACACGTCAATTAGATTTCGCCGTGCCTGATGTTAAGCTGAAGGCAAAGTCTCAGAAAAGAGGGTCACCATTACTTACACATACCATGTGACAATGGTGACACTCAGCTTGACGGCCTCATTATATTTGCACTGAGCAGAAATCGAACCCGCGCCTCCTGCGTTGTAGTCGAACATTCTACCGCCACGTAACAGGCCGTCATATATCGTCAATGACATGAATTAAGGTTAATTCGATGGCCAATATTACGATATCTCTAACAGTAATTAAATTATGAAGTATTATAGTAATAATTATCAAGAAATGAGAATGTAAATTGTAACAGTTATCAAGAAATGAAAACGTTAATTGTAACAGTTTTGAATCTGTTTACATAATACTAGCATTTCATGTCTTATCTTATATTTGAAAATTTTCTTTCACGCAACTTTGATCGTATGATTTAGTATAAATAAGTTAAATGTGGTACCGAAGATCATTCTCTTGTCAGCTCTTGCACTAGAAGCTAATACTCTTAACATGTCTGCTAAGGTAATCTTCATTCTCTGCGCTGTAGCTCAGGTAAGAAGCTTCATTACTAAGATTACTATCATAATTTTTAACATACACATAATCACGAATTTATCCCTGGAGGGTTAGACAGGGGAAAAGGATTCATCAATTTTAGGAGGAGATAGGACACGACGGTATTTCTGTTCAATTGAGCAGTCCGACTGGGGAAGTACCTCTGCCCTACAGAAAACCGCGGTCATAATAACCTCCCAGGACAAGTATATGATCTTCCCACTGACGGCACAAAAGCTCTCCAGTGAGCTTTAGCTACCCTACCTACCGCCTTGAACACAACATGGGGTTATTATGGCCGTGGTATTCTGTATCTATTGGATTAATACGATATCTAGGTTTAACTTTGCTTGGCTTAGCAAAATTATCATTTTACGTTTTGAAAATAAATTACCGACACATCTAGAATGTAAGAAAGAATTAAAATTGAGTATGAGACATATCTGAGATTTAGTTTAAATTAATACTATCTATCCATCACTGTTTTCCACTCTTACTTTGCAATTTTAAGGAATTACATAAGGTATCCCTAAAATCATTTTCTGATTAGTTTAAACCCTGTCTGAACTAGCATCTGTAATCTGTAATATTGGTAGACAATCCCCTGTGGCTCGTATCTGTTCCGAGTACAATTCACTGTGCGGTAGCTCTGTGGATCTTGATATTTTTGCTGATTCTATCAGCAAGTTCAAGAAAAGCTTCTTGGCACCATCCGGGGGGCTAATTAACACTGAGGGTTGCTAAAGCTTCGATTTTTATCTTCTTTTTGCATTTTTTTTTAGAATATTATTAAATTATTGCTCATTTTGTAATGTAATGTGGTTTGAATTCGGATTTGGTTCCGGATTTTCATTTGAGTTTGGATTTGGGTTTTGATTTGAATTTGGTTTGGATTTAGATTTGAATTTGAATTTGAAGTTGAATTTGGGTTTAGATTTGAATTTGAGTTTGAATTGGAATTTGATTTAATTTAACTATGGATTGAATTCCGTGATTCTCAATCAATTTCACAATTTCAATCAATGTAATCAATTTAGTAAATGTAATCAATGTTCAGTATATCGATGTAATTATTTTAATAATCAAATTGTTTATGATTTCAATGTATCTATGCAAATTTCACACTTTATTCATTCCATTATTTAATTTTAATAGTCAGAATAAAATCGAATCAAATCGATGTATTATTAATCATCAAATTATTATTTGTCTAAATACTAACTGTACTAATAGTTTCACTCTTTTGTCTAACTAAATTCATACAATTATTATTTTAATGCATGCGAATGTTGTGAACGTCTCTAATAGGTATGCATATTGGAATATTTCACGGATGCAACTATTATAGAAAATGTATAATATGTATACTGTTGATGTACCTTAATAAATAAATAAATAAATAAATAAACTAAGATCAATTTTTTCTCTTTCAGTCAGTATTCTGCCAGTGCATCAACCGAGCTGCCATTGGTGCAACTGGATACGCTGCTCCTTATGCTTGGTCCGATCCTGGATTGGCTGCTCCAGCATTTGCATACGATGGACTAGGTATAGCTGGAAGAAGCTTGGGTCGTGAAGGATTATACCCAGCTATGACTTCCAATTTAGAATTCACACCAACTAGTGGAGGAACCCTAGCTGTCACCAGTGGTTCTGCAATCCCCCCTACTGGTATCTCTGTAGTATCTGAGAACGCTTTTGAAGGAGCTTTGTCTATAGCTGGAGAGTTACCGTTTGTGGGTACATCAGCTGTGGAAGGTGTGGTGCCTTCTGCTGGTGAGGGTGCTATCAACCACGCTTGTGGTAATGGAGTCAATGCTATGGAGAGTGAGATCACTGCGTTCGTACCTGAAGTTTCCATCGCTATACCTCCTGTAGCTGCTACATTCCCCATCACTTCACCTATTTCTCCTGCTGGCCGCTTAGCTCCTGGACTTGGAGTGACTCCTGGTCTTGGTCAAGCAAACAATTTTGGTCTCCGTGGATATGGAAATCGTGGTTTAGTTTACTGAGTGTTTTGTTATCTAGTCTAATAAATAATTTAATTGTGATTTCTTTCTTTATTTGTTTTTTATACCACATACCGTGGACTATGGACGTGTGCAAAACTAAGGGAGTCACACTCGCGCTGCCAACCCTGTAGTCACAGAGAGTTTCTGTGCCGTCAGTGTAAAAGACAAAGCAGGACAAGCTTTTGGTCTTCCCACTGACAGCACAAAAATTCCCTAGTCTGCTCTGGTTACCCTATTCACAACACAAGGTTATTATGGCCGCGGTATTCTGTAGGGCGGAGGTACTTCCCCAGTGGTACTGCTCAATTGGACGGAAATACCGCCTTGTCCTACCTCCTCGAGTATTTATAAGTTTTAGGGTATACTTAACGATATTTTCCACACCTGAAATACCCTTTCTCTCAATATCAACTTTAAGTATATAGGAGTATGCTATCTTTACATGGTTGGGTTTGTCAACCTTATAATCCTTTTCTTTCTTTCTTTTCTCTTCTTCATTGGTAGTATTATGCCCAATGAGGTTGCCTGACGCTCATCTCTCTACTTTTTTCGGAGGATTGGATGCAATGACGCACATTTGGGTAACAAATCAGTGTCCAGCAGTGGAATGCAATAGGCATACTGATTGACACACAAAATGGAACAATCAGCTGATGCAACAAGATCATTGCCATACAATAAAATATAACTAAAGTCACGTACATGTGATCGCAATCCGTTGCCATGACCTTTATCTAAGTAGATAATATATTGACACTTGCATCAAGGCTAAAGGTGCAACGACAAATGCTGGACAATGCTGAGCACAGCAGAACATGTGCAGAGGCAAATGCTGATGCAGATTTTTAAGTGCTATGTAATATTTGTGTAGTATGTGCATTGCTATCGCACAAATAAACAGTAGTTACATTGACCTATGATGTGATATAATATGATTTACATGCTGGAAAGTGTTTACCGTGTAATATAAACAAATATGTTTATACCTATAGGTCAAAAATTAGTTTTTTTTTTATACCACTTTGATGGCAGACAAGCACACAGCCCACCTGATGGAAAGTGGTTACCGTGACCTATGGACGTGTGTAACACCAGAGACGGCACACTCGCGCTGCCAACCCTGTAAGCACAGAGCTTCTGTGCCGTCAGTGTAGAGGACAAAGCAGGACAAGCCTTTAGTCATCCCACTGACAACACAAGTTCTCCAGTGAGCTCTGGCTACCGTGCTCACCGCTGGGAACACAACACGAAGTTATTATAACCGCGGTATTCTGTAGGGCGGAGGTACTTCCTCAGTCGGACTGCTCAATTGGGCGGAAATACCGCCGTGTCCTACCTCCTGAAGCCGCCTCTCTTAAATAGAGAGACTGGATGAAATGCATTCATATATTCGATATACCATACCAAAACATATCCTTATCATGCTGTACCTCCGTGGGTACATCAACTACTTTCTAGCCCTTTTTACTTCTCAGACCTCACATTTCCACAATTCAATTTAATTTATTACTTCTTTAATCGTACCAAACATCTACATTTTTTTTTCTAATTGTTACATTTAGAATGTCATTGTAAACATTTGAGGATACCGTAAGGCTAAACCGGTCAGGTCTAATTTATATTAAAATATTGTGGAAAAGGTATGGTCGACGCTTCTCGTGACCAGAAGGCTGACCTCTTTTTAGGTCAGAGAATAAGCAACGCCATACAACGTGGCAATGCTGCCAGTCTTCTGGGAATGCTACCACTCTTGTGGCATGCGATGCGGAGGAATTCCACGACGCAATTTAATTGTTCTTAGCTATAAGTTGTATAATAGTTATTTTAGTTGTATTGTATTTAATATTTATAATTAAAGTGTATTTTGCATAGCGCAGCGCATTTACAAATACAATACCTACCTATAACTATTAGAAATATACTCAAAATAAATATTCTTTTTTGTGGAAAAGTACAAGTGACTTTTTCAATATGTTTATCTACATACATGCTTATAAGTTGATAATAGCTCTCCTTTATGTATCGGTTAGTCACACATTTTAAGATATATGCTTCCCTGCTACTCAAAGGTTTGCTGGTATAGAACTCATATTGAGTTAAGCTAGCCTTTGTACATATTTCTTATAGGTATATATTTTTTGTGTATGATCACTGTACTGATTGTGTGCAATAAACAATTAAGAATAAGAGTAAGAATATAATAAAACAATCTATAAATTGTATGATGTTGTAATTCAGGTTTCCACTAACAAGAGTTGCTCTTTCAAAAGCCGCATTCGCAGGCGCATCTACCATTAATAATAACAGAGCCAGCAGCTGGGACAGCACCCTCGAACCTTACAGCTCCCAAAATAGGCACTTGACCGACGACAGCGGTGTTACCGGCAACTGGCAGTTCACCAGCGACGGCAACGTTGCCTTCACCGACACCACCAAAAGCTGGTGCACCTAACCCAAGCTCGCCAATGTTGCCAAGGCCTCCAAAGCCTCCGAAGCCTGAGCCTAAGCCAGCAAGAGAACCACCTCCGAAGCCAGCACCTAAACCAGAAGTAGAACCGCCTCCATGACCAAATCCTAATCCGCCTAGAGAAGCGCCTCCAAGACCAAAGCCGGAAGATATGCTTGAACCATAACCGAAACCAGCGTCAAGTCCAGCTCCATTGAAACCGTGGCTGCATTGACTGAATACATTCTGAAAAAAAGCAATTGGTAAATTTAAATTAATGTATCAGAACTTCAAGTAAATATAACTTACTATTGTAAAAGTATTAATGGCGAAGGAATACAAAAGCTAAGCTTTTATGTTACAAATCTTATAATCGTCACTGCACTGTGTTTCGGTAGCATCAAAAACCTTTATTTTGGAGCTTAGTGTCATGTCATGGCAGTTAGGTCTTTAAAACGAATGCTATCCCTTACGATATCAAAATAGTAATTGGCACCACATAAAATTATCAAGCAAAATGATTTAAAAAAGAATAGACAATTGAACTAGTAGTGTATTTTTTACAGGGTGAAAATCCATCAGATTCCAAGAAGCCAGTGGTTATATAGTACTCGAACCTTCTGAAACCGCATGCCATCTTTGGATTTTCAACTGTCGGAGGTAAGATAGCTAGAAAAAATTCTCTTGCACCTCGGCTGACCCAAAGTAATCTCTATTTTCGAGATGTCTATTGCTGGATAGGAGGTAGGACACGGCGGTATTTACGCCCAATTGAGCAGTCCGTCTGGGGAAGTACCTCCGCCCTACAGAATACCGCGGTTATGATAACTTCGTGTTGTGTTCCCAGCGGTGAGTAGGGTAGCCAGAGCTCACTGGAGAATTTGTGCTGTCAGTGGGATGACTAATGGGTTGTCCTGCTTTGTCCTCTACACTGACGGCACAGAAACTCTGTGCTTACTGGGTCGGCAGCACGAGTGTGGCTCCTCTGGTGTTACACCCGTCCATAGACCACGGTAACCGCTTTCCATCAGGTGGGCCGTGCGCTTGTCTTCCACTTAACTGGTATACAAAAAATATGTCCCCTCTCGATTCGTTACTTTTCCAAGATTTGTAAACTCACCTGTACAAAACAAGCTTGGATGCACAACAATAGAACAGTGAAGGTATTCATGATTGATCTTAGTTTCTTTTTCAACGAGGAGCTGAAGTGTGAATGATTTACTTGGAGCGAACTATAACTTTTATATTCAACAGTCTTATCACATTACGTGAGGTACGAAATTTCGCTGAAGCCTTGCAAATATTTATCGCAAATTATGCAAACCTTTCATAGACAAATAGATTGATAGTAAAGTTTTGTATAAAAGCAGTACCATACGCACCAAAATCATTCCTGTCATCAGTTCAACACTGAAAACATGTCTTCCAAAGTGATTCTCATCGTTTGTGCTCAAGCACTTTTCGCTCATGTAAGTTTATGAATTTTTTAAATTTTACTATTCAAACTACGTCAATTTGGGGTGTACAGGGCATCAAGGTCTTCAGAGTCCCAGTCGAATTGGTAAAACCACTCATCCTCGGACGAGATTCTAGTGGAGACTTAAGGTTTTGGGAGTCAGACAGTAACAAACACAGTTCAAAATATTTTGCGAATAATGCAACGACCTTTAACTACTTATATTTTAATAAGTTTTCAAGAAAATGAATTTCCCATTTCTGTATCAACCTGAAATTCCTACGTCACACTTTTCCATTCTATATCCTGTTCCCGTAAATATTTTTTTCTTTCTTATAAGCATTCGTGATAAAATTTTAAGTATTATAGAGTTTCGTGACTGCAAACATTCAGATTAGAACCACTTAACACATCAGTAGTTATATTATACATACACATACACACAATAGTGCCCGGTTAATGGCAATAGGCTCGCTACCTATTACATTGGGACCTAAACATAAACTGGCGAAATGTGGGTGCTAGCACCTCTGCCTACCCCTTCGGGGATATAGGCGTGAGTTTGTTATTTTATACACACATACAATCGCGCCTTTATCTCTGGAGGGTTAGGCAGAGGTTTGAATTCGGTTCCACGTGATGGGCGGTGAGTCTATTGCCGTCTTCCGGGCACTATTGTTGATTCAAGCCATGCATCTGAGGCTGTGTCTAGGCTTTATATATCTGTCTGATGTTAAACAGCCATAACCCTTAGTTGTCTTGTACGACACTGTATGGGAAGATATGGGGTGATCCAAATTCTACTCTACTGGGAACCACCGGGGATATTATTGACCTTGTAAAAAATCTAATCTTTATTTCAGGTTGCATTCAGTCAATGCATTCGCTCCGGAGGACAGGATGCATTGGCATTCATTACTCCATCAGCTGCTATTTCACCATGCGGATCCTTGAGAGCCAATAACTTGGGTTTCGGAGAAGGATTCGGCTTTGGTACCGGTCTAGGTATTGGTGCAGGCATTGGCAGTGGTTTCGCTGGTGGTAGCTTCGGTTCTACAGGTTTTGCAAGCGGCGGAGGCGCTTTTCCTATTGAGAGTCTTACCCCCATACCCCCCAATGGTATTGCTGTAACATCTGACAATACTTACGAAGGTGCTTTGGGTGTTGTCGGTGAACTGCCATTCTTAAGTACTGTCGCTTTGGAAGGAGTATTGCCGTCTGCTGGTGTGGGTGTAGTGAACCATGGTTATGGTAATGGAATCACAGCTATCACGAGAGAAATTGATAATTCTGGTGGTATTATTGGTGCAGGCGGTATTGGAGCCGGTTTTGGCTCTGGAATAATTGGTGCAGGCGGTATTGGTTCTGGTATTAATGGCGCAGGCGGTATTGGCTCTGGTATTATTGGCGCAGGTGGTTTTGACTCTGGTATTATCGGTGCAACTGGAATCGGTTTGGATGCTTATTGGAACCGTTTAGGTTTAGCAGGAGTTTCATCTGGAATTAATGGTCATAACTTTGGACAAACAATAGGTCGTGGATGTGGATGTTAGTACAGGAAATGTAAACAAATAAATGCTTCTGGAACTCATAGATTGTTTTTTTATTCTGTATATGATAAGTCCTGGCGGCCACACTGATGTCTGTGGCATTCGTTAAGGGTAGTTGAGCGCTATAAAAATTGTAACACTTTGGGATTTATTATTTAATTCCCAAAAATGTGCACATGTGATATACCACAATTTGTCAAACAGGAACAGGCGTGATGGAATTTGGCATCAAAATGCCAGATTAGTAATGGCGTCTGTGTATGACGTCACGCTTTCGTAAAATATCGTACACGTATGACAATTATTGTACGGTTGCTAACACTGACTGAGGATGTTCAAACGTCAACACAATAATATTGGTTGCGCCGAGGTAGAAGCTGTATTTCTTGACACGGAAACACACTCCTTTTATACCCGTCTCCCCTTCCGCACTAACCATAGATGTAGCTTCCGTCCGCCATTTGTGAAATATAGACACTGAGTCTCGCTTTGAACTAGCCAGCGTAAGGACGGCCGCGCTCGCGTCTCTCAAAATGATTAATATTTGTTACATTTTTACCGCTTCATAGACCTTTACCGATCGGATTGTGCCTCTCGTGTGTTCCTCAAGTGATCTAGTGACGCTGACGGCAGCTCCTGAGCAAGGAAGAGAAGATCCGTGTACCGGCTGCGATGAAAACACGTGTGTCGTGAAGGTTAGTGCATCCTCTCCTAATTTCTCGGGTTGCATTCATTGCTTGGATCACGCCCGCGGCAACCCGACCACCTGTCTTTTGTGTGTAAAGCGTCAATGGAACAGTTAGCTACTTCCCGCAATACAGTCCATTACCGCACGTTGCCAAGCGCCACCATTTTTGGTCCGGATCGAGCCGGATTCTTAGCCGTAGTTCGTATTTTGTTATTATTCTAATGGGAATAAGCGCATCGCACCTAAGTGCCTGGTTATTTTAGTAGAAAACCCCGCATCCAGACATTTAGGCTTAGATCTTAGGTATACTAGACACCCTAGTGCATAGGCACAGTGTAATACCTAACGCATTTGGCTTTGTTTTGTTTTTTTCAATTACGTTGTTCTCGGCTCGCGTCGTATTTGCCTAGTACCTGCGTGGGTAGACACGTGGCTGTACCTACCTCGCTCGCATCTCATCCCAATTCATACGAAAGTATTTTAATTTGAATAGATATTACGCAATACTTAATCTCTGAAATAATAGTTGAACCTAGACAGCGACCATCGCGTAGGTACGACCTTGTTGCTATGCGCGTTTGTTCAAGCGTGCATTCACAGTTGTAATTACCTACCTACCTGCCGCTGCCGAGTATCGCTCGCGCCGCCTCGCTGCTCTGTACCGCTAAGATTAAGTCATTTCATATTTGTTGTTTACCGCACTTTAGTTTGAGATTTAATTGTAAACATGTCCCCAAAGGTTGATAGGACCGGTAAGGTTCAATTGAAACTTTTAAACGCTAAAAAAGAAATGATTTACTCTCGCGTACAATCGATCTATGATAATGCACTTAAAACCTCTGATTTGGTCATCAGAGATTCGTTCTTGTGTTCTATAGAAAACTTAGATAGTCTACGCGCGGATTTCGAAACCTTAGTACATGACATCAATGTTTTAGAGTTGAATTTGGATCCCGATTACTCAGTGAGTTATCAAGCCTTGTCGTCGTTTGACGATTTGTATTGTCGTATCAAACGCGTCGCTAGGAGTTTGGAGAAACCGGCTGACCTACCCAACCCCACTCGCGACCGACCTAAGTTGCCACCAATTCAAATACCCGAATTTGATGGTAACATTCGCAATTGGTGTCTATTTATAGATAGTTTTGAGAATACGATAGATAAGAACGATTCGTTGACAGATCACGAAAAATTGCATTATCTCGTTGAAAAATTGACTGGTAAAGCTATAACCGTTTGCGCTGGAATTACGTTTAGTGCCGAGAATTATAATTTAATTTTAAATACTTTGAAAGCTAGGTATGAGGATAAAAGATCGGTAGCTAACGCCTATTTAGATCAGATGTTTGATTTGAAATCTATTACGGCATGTAACGATCAAAACTTAGAGAAATTTCTAGATACTTTCGCGTCAGCTGTTCGCGCCGTAAAGAACCTAAAGATCGATGACCTCTGCGACTTCGTATTTTTGTATATGGGTTTAAGGAAATTAGATTCCGAAACCATTCGTTTGTTTGAGTCGGATCATCGCGGCAATAAAATTCCTAAGTTCGAAGACTTGGAAAGTTTTGTTCGCGAGCATATAAAGGTATTGCAACGCTCTTCATCGAAACATGAAGGCGCGAAGATAGTTGTTGATTCTGCACGCAAAGTAGATGCGTCATCGAAGTCACTGAGGTCAACTCATACTTATGTTAGTACCGCACCAGCACATGTACAATCACCTGTTTGCTCTTTGTGTAGTACTCATCATTCGCAACTGTACAGGTGTCCTGGTTTTCTAAAATTGTCGCCTAGTGATCGTTATAAATTTGTTCGCGCTAATAATTTTAGTTTTAATTGTCTCGGTACCAAACACCGCGTTGTTTTATGTAATAGTAGAAATAGTTGTCGCAAATGTCAAGCGAGACACCACACTTTGCTTCATTTTGAGAATAGTAATGCCGCATCCAATGTGAGCACGGTTGGCTCGTCGAGCGGTGACACATGGCAGCCTGCGCCGCAGCCGCAGCCCGCGCTCGCGCGCGCTCCGGCCCGCCCGGTGACCGCCGCGGATGACGTCACCTTGTGTTCGTTCTCCGCTAGTGCTGCACTCACTACTGTGTGTCTTGCGACCGCTCGCGTTGTTATTGTTGATGCATTAGGTAAGCCGCGCATTGTTCGAGCGCTGTTAGATGGCGCTTCGCAAAGTAATTTCATTACTCAAGATTGTTGTCGGCGTCTTGGTTTCAATGTTGATAAGCGTTCAACCCGCTCAGTGGTGAAGGGTTTTGGAAGCTTACAGTCAGCTGTTCGTGGCACCGTTAAAACAAGGTTTAGATCTCGTTTTAATAATAATATTTGGTTTGACATGGATTCGCTCGTTATAGATAGAATAGCTGAACAGTTGCCTACCGTCCCGGTTGACACGTCTTTATTAACGAAATTTAAAGACTTGCCTTTAGCAGATGAGACTTACGCTGTTCCTGGAGTCGTCGATATATTGATCGGCGCTTCGATTCTCCCGCACCTCCAGTTATCACGTAAGGTTCAAGGGGGACCGACGTACCCCGCTCCGCACGCACTGGAAACAGTTCTTGGTTTTGTTATAATTGGTTCCGCACCCGCTTCTATAGATAGTTTTAGTCACTCGACTGCTTCGTTCTGTTGCACCGTCGAGCCGCCACTGGAGTCTACCATCCGCAAGTTTTCACTCGGTGGCTCCCGTGTATCCGCTGAAAAACGCTTTCTTTGTTTGGAACGAAAGATGCAGGCGTCCCCAAAGTCGAAGCGGGCCTATGATGAGGTTGTTAACGAATATTTAGATAAAGGTTACATCTCACCTGCGCCTGCGGACACTGGCGGGACCCAGCCTTCGTACATTATCCCGCACCGCGGAGTTATTAGAGAAGATAAGCTTACTACTAAAACTCCGCGTAGTTTTGGATGGCAGTGCTAAGACTAGCACTTCCGTGTCGCTTAATGACATTTTGTATTGTGGTCGGAATCTTTAAGGTAATTTATTTGACATAATTGTAAATTTTCGCATTAATATTAGTAGAATTTTAGCTTTTAGGACTCAACAGTCGCTTTGTGTTGGGCCCACTCTTCGCCCCATCGTTGGGACACATTCGTCGCTAATAGAGTGGCAAAAATTCAATCTGAATTGGCGCCACATAATCTCTTTCACGTTGCTGGCACCGACAACCCAGCCGAGTGTCTCTCTCGTGGATTGCTTCCTTCGCAAATTTTAGATCACCCGTTATGGTTTAGTGGACCGTCCTGGATTCATGCCGCGTTAGATAAGTGGCCAGTTAGTCAATTCAATCCCACTACGGTTTCCGAACCACCCGAGGAGAAGAAGCACTCGCTTGTTGTATCGGTCCCACGTGAAGAGACCCTTATTTTGTTGTTGGCTAATCGCGTCTCGTCTTGGTCGAGACTGTTGCGTTGTGTTGTTTGTTCGCCTCTGCCCTCTGCCTAGCCAGCAGTAGGCACGAGCTCCAATCTAGGTTTATATTTTAGTTGTTATTCCCCAAACCTAGATTTAGATTAGACTTATATTTGTTTCGCATTTGTCGTTTCGAAGGTAACCCTTCAAGCCGGGGGGAATGGTTGCGCCGAGGTAGAAGCTGTATTTCTTGACACGGAAACACACTCCTTTTATACCCGTCTCCCCTTCCGCACTAACCATAGATGTAGCTTCCGTCCGCCATTTGTGAAATATAGACACTGAGTCTCGCTTTGAACTAGCCAGCGTAAGGACGGCCGCGCTCGCGTCTCTCAAAATGATTAATATTTGTTACATTTTTACCGCTTCATAGACCTTTACCGATCGGATTGTGCCTCTCGTGTGTTCCTCAAGTGATCTAGTGACGCTGACGGCAGCTCCTGAGCAAGGAAGAGAAGATCCGTGTACCGGCTGCGATGAAAACACGTGTGTCGTGAAGGTTAGTGCATCCTCTCCTAATTTCTCGGGTTGCATTCATTGCTTGGATCACGCCCGCGGCAACCCGACCACCTGTCTTTTGTGTGTAAAGCGTCAATGGAACAGTTAGCTACTTCCCGCAATACAGTCCATTACCGCACGTTGCCAAGCGCCACCAAATATAATAATATTTAAGAAAGTGTGACGTCACGCTCTTCCGATTAGTGTTTGACATAACATAGTGGTTTTTTATTTATTTATTTAAACTTTTTGCCAGAATACGGAATGATTGTGCAAAGGCGGACTTTATGCCATGGGCTTTTTCTGCCAATTAACCTTTGGATCAATTAGCCCACCGCACTCCACTGCTGGACATAGGCCTCTCCCAATGTGCTCCATTTTTCCGATCCTCTGCCTTCCGCATCCAGTCTGTCCCGGCCACCTTTTTCAGGTCGTCCGTTCATCTGATTAGGGGGCCTCTACCTTCCGTTTACCTTTCACTGTTTCCTTTACCACTCTAGGACTCGTTTGCTCTAGCGGCCATCGGTCTGCGCGACTTTTAAGCTATTGACCAGCCCCACTGTAAGTGTCCTCGTTTCGGCACCGTAAGTCATAACTTTAGGGTGACGCAGAGATATTTATTTGGCCTGTAATTTTCTACAGCTGCTCTTGTACCTTTTTTAAAATAGGTGTTATATACGCGGACTTCCAAATAGTGGGGACTACTCCAGTAGTAAGAGAGCGTTGGAATAAAATTGAGAGTGGCACAGGGAGACCTGCTGCGTAGCTAACAATGAAAGCAGGAGGTTTGTTGTCTGATTTATTCAGATCAACCTGCTTCACTAATCTACCAGTAGGTAGATTCCCTGTCCACCTCAATGGACTCAATATCTAAACAGCATCCTCGCAGTTAGGAAACGGTGAGATGTTACTATTATTGCTTGGTTCTAAAATATTTGAGTAAAAATTGTCAATAAACATTATTACATAAAACATCGCCGTCGCTGGAGGAACACTGTCAATACTGTAGAATAGAGGGATAGGAATTGGAGTGCTTTTTCTATTTTACATAAGCCCAGAAAGCACGAGGATTACGATTTATGTTGGATTCAATCTTAGAAATGTAAAGAAACCTTTTCTAAATCTTTTACTCGTTGTCTCAGGATAACAAATGAGTTGTAATCCGACAAGTTCCTATATTTTTTGAATTTAGAATATTATTTTCCCTTTTCCTTTATTTATTTATTTATTTTATTTATTAGTTTTTTTTTTAGTTAATTAGTTGTATTTCATATTTTGGTACATTTTATTTATTATATTCTTTATTGTACGCCAATTACAATATTCATATTACAGAAATTTAGAAGACAAGAGCAGTACAAAGGGCGGCCTTATCGCTTTACACAATGTCTTCCAGGCAACCTTTGGATGAAAATGTACTTACAGTCCATCAAATCTAAGAGGTACCGTTTGACGTTTCATATTTTTCAAACCGAAACAACTTTGTTCATACGTACATTATTCAGTTTCGATAACCTTTTTCATAAAACCATGAATTTAGAAAGATTTCATTATTGTATCTAAAAATGTACAATTCTTAATATCTAAATGTAATTGAAAACTTTCAAACAAAGCAAAATAACACATATTTACACAGTAAATAATTTCTAATAGTTATATTCTTGACCGCATTACAAAGTTACGTAGTTAGGTCACTGCACGTAGTGTTGCGACTCTTCGGATACACTTGTATGCAAAAAAATCGTTTACATATACGAAAAATCGAATGTATTATTTACAAATTACACTTGACAACCAAACAAATATTTTTTCATGTGAATGGGATTTATCTCACATATTACGATTACATAACTAAATAGTTATGTAATCGTAAAATATGAGATAAAACCCATTCACCAAAAATACGTATTTATAAATCAAATATATTTGCTTCTTTAAAAAGTTGTCGAAAACGATTTGTCGATTTTTGATTTTCGCGCCCAAATAAGTCGGGGTTTCTCGCGCTAACGCTGTCGAAATAGTAAATGGAGTCAGGGATAGTGTTTTTTACATTTATTTTTGTGTATGATAGTATGGGTTTGCATATTACAGAGAAATAAACAAATTTTTAACAAGCACATCCATTGATTTTACAATTACAATTTTTTCTTCTAAGTCTTATTTCTACGTCTAAAACTAATAAAAATAAGGTATGTAGAACCCATTCACAAAAATGTTGTTGCCTGATGTTATAAATTAACGACGTTACTGCGCGACCGCATAATGCACTGAATACACAGATACCCTAAAATAAATTAATTTAATTATTTTTAGGTCAATAGGCAAAATCGCAGGTGTCCAAGTCTCTACAATTTTTTTTTTCTGGCAACACTGCCAACTACAAGCGCACGCGGTCCGCTCGGTCGGTTCGGCGTCAGCAGTCTCTCGCCATCTTGGAAGCTGACTGTGCGCGTACTTGCTTTCTCGTTTGTGTTTTACAATTTGTGACTTGGCTATTACTTTTCTGGACTGATCATTCTTTATCCGTTTACCTTGGCAATATTTATACTGGACTCCGAACTAAGCAAGTGTTTATTAATAATGTCGAAAAGAGGACGTACTTTGAACAGCCAGGCTCGTGAATTGGTGGTGAAATTACACGAGTATTTTGAGCGTGAATCTCAAAATGGTGGACTTCTACTGCCAGTTACACAAGTTCGGGATCGCGCCGGTGAAGCTCTCGGTATTGGTAGCCGCACCGTTGGCAAAATATTAAGTGAAAAATATGGGCCTTCGGGGAGTGACAGTAACGTACTTCACACACCGAAAAAACGAAAAAGAAATAAACCTGTGACAGGCATCGATGAATTCGATAGTCATGCTATTAGAAACCATATATACGGGTATTTTACAAGAGGCGAATTTCCAACATTGGCAAAGTTATGTGCAACTTTAAAAGATGCCGGGCTGTATAAGGGAAGCATAGAGTCGTTGAGAACGGTAATAACAGGAATTGGCTTCAGATACAAAAAAGTTGACAAACGAAAAATTGTTATGGAGCGACATGACATAATTATGCAGCGACTAACATTCCTGCGCGAAGTTAAACAAATTATAAACTGGGATAATGTAATATTTTTGGACGAAACTTGGCTAAATTCCAACCATTCTGTGCCGAAAACATGGACTGATGATTCTGAAGCTTCGTGCTCGAAGGTGCCGATAGGAAAAGGTGGACGCCTCATAATATGCCATGCTGGGTCAGCGTCTACAGGCTTCGTGGAAAACTCTTTATTAGCTTTCCAATCCAAAAGCACTAAAGAGTATCATGAAGAAATGGACGCAGTAAGGTTCCGAGAGTGGTTCTTAAATTTATTACAGAATATCCCTCCTAACAGCACAATTATAATGGATAATGCCCCATACCACTCTGTGCAAATTGATAAAGCACCTACGTCAGCCAATAAGAAAGCAGATTTGGTGGCATGGCTGCAAAGAAAAGGAGTGGATGCCGACATGTCACTATTAAAAGCTGAATTATTACAGTTAGTGAAATTGCATAAACCACCAAAACCGACATATGTAATTGACCAATTGGCCGAAGAGCACGGGCACAAAGTCATACGACTTCCTCCGTACCATTGCCAATATAATGCCATTGAACTGATTTGGGCCCAAGTTAAAGGTAATATTTTATAATATTATAATAATAACACGAGTACTTCTAACATTTATAATTTAAACAATGGTTTTCGTCTGCTATCAAATAGTTACATTATTGTTTTACAGGTTATGCAGCAAGACACAACACAAAACCACCCTTCAGTGTCAAGAAAATGGAAGGTTTATTAAAGGAAGCATGTGCCCAAGTTACACAGGAAGATTGGAGTAAAGTAGTACAAAAAACAAAGAAAATAATAATGGACGACTTCGAAAGAGACGTACACTTTGATAATGTAATGGCCAATCAACTGGTCATTAATTTAAATGACGATGATGACGAAGACGACGATACTAGTACTAGTAGTGAATAAAAAAATATCCTAAACATTTCTTTTATTTAATTATAACAATTGATTTCTTAAAATTCGGATATTATAGTAATCGATCTCTTAAAGTTCGGATATTATAGTAATCGATTTTTTCATCCCATCCCTATCATTCAATTGTCAGAACTGTCAAACGGTACTTCTTAGATTTGACGGACTGTAGTCTGGCCATAAATACTGTTACAATTAAAATAAGAAAGATATTACATTTGAATTTGGAATCTGTCATTTTTATACGATTGTTCATTGTGTTTTCTAATTTTGGCGCCAATACATTGTACAATATTTTGCTATATTAAAATGGAGTGGGGTGATAAAGAAAACCGAATCGCTGTGATTGCATTACACAAAGTTGGTATGGAGCCGAATGTAATTTTTAAAACTCTCCATACGCTTGGTATTAGTCAAATGTTTGTGTACCGGGCTATTAACAGGTACAATGAGACCTCCTCTGTTTGTGACAGAAAAAGATCTGGCCGTCCACGTAGTGTTCGTACGAAAAAGGTGGTCAAAGCAGTAAGGGAAAGAATTCGAAGAAATCCTGTCCGAAAGCAAAAGATTTTATCTCGGGAGATGAAGATAGCACCCAGAACCATGTCGCGCATTTTAAAGATGACTTAGGACTTGCAGCCTATAAGAGACGCACTGGTCATTTTTAACTGATAATTTAAAAAAGAATAAGGTGGTAAAATCAAAGCAACTACTGAAGCGGTACGCAAAGGGAGGTCACAGAATAATTTTGTTTACGGATGAGAAAATCTTTACAATTGAGCAACATTTTAACAAACAAAATTATTATTATGCTCAAAGCTCTAAGGAAGCGTCCCAAATAGTCGACAGAGTGCAACGTGGGCATTATCCGACTTCAGTAATGGTTTGGTGGGGTGTTAGCTATGAAGGAGTGACTGAGCCATATTTTTGTGAAAAAGGTATCAAAACATCGGCACAAGTGTATCAAGATACCATTCTTGAGAAGGTAGTTAAACCCCTTAACAACACCATGTTCAATAACCAAGTATGGTCTTTCCAACAAGATTCAGCGCCGGGTCATAAAGCTCGGTCCACGCAGTCTTGGTTGGAAGTGAACGTTTCGGACTTCATCAGAGGTGAAGACTGGCCGTCGTCTAGTCCCGATCTTAACCCGCTGGATTATGATTTATGGTCAGTTTTAGAGAGTATGGCTTGCTCTAAACGCCATGATAATTTGGAGTCCCTAAAACAATCCATACGATTGGCAGTGAAGAATTTTCCCATAGAAAGAGTGCGTGCTTCTATTGATAGCCTCAACGTTTAAAGGACTGTGTTGCAGCCAATGGAGACCACTTCGAATAAGCTTTTTATATTTTAAATTGTTTTATATTTATGTATTAAACTAACACACTGTAAAAGTAATAAATATTATTTTTCTTCGTAACAATATTTATGGCTAGACTAGGTATATTGGTTGGAGTATTTGGGAGTTGTTGGCGTTTAACAACAAAAAAAATGTAATAATTTATACATACTTATATAAGTGCACATAGTAAATATATGTATACTTAAAATACTTAATAATTATATAAATACAATAAACTACCTACAATATACATTATAATACTACTACAATATAATATATAATTATACACATATACATATACATATACATATACATATACATATACATATACATATACATATACATATACATATACATATACATATACATATACATATACATATACATATACATATACATATACATATACATATACATATACATATACATATACATATACATGTACATATACATATACATATACATATACATATACATATACATATACATATACATATACATATACATGTACATGTACATGTACATGTACATGTACATGTACATGTACATATACATATACATATACATATACATATACATATACATATACATATACATATACATATACATATACATATACATATACATATACATATACATATACATATACATATACATATACATATACATATACATATACATATACATATACATATACATATACATATACATATACATATACATATACATATACATATACATATACATATACATATACATATACATATACATATACATATACATATACATATACATATACATATACATATACATATACATATACATATACATATACATATACATATACATATACATATACATATACATATACATATACATATACATATACATATACATATGTCGGACTCGAACCGACTAAAACGCACGCCACCTGTGGTTCGTTTTGGTTGCCGAAGGTGAGGTATGATAGATATGATGATATACTATGTTACAAGTGACACCGTCGACAAATAGTGCTCCTTGACCATTCAACCCTGTAAGTACAGAGTTTCTGTGCCGTCAATGTAGAAGACAAAGCAGGACAAGCCTTTAGTCTTCCCACTGACAGTACAAATTCTCCAGTGAGCTCTGGCTACCCTACTCACCACTGGGAACACAACACGAAGTTATTATAGCCAGGCAAAAATACCGCCGTGTCCTATCTCCTTTGAAATTTATATTTGGCTGGTTAAAATCATCTAATATTAAAAATGTGTCAGCCGGTTGGTTTAGAACAATGTCAACTATGTTATCTGTAAAATTAGTTAACTGAGCTGCTAATGTATTCCCTAAGTTTTCGTTACGTATATATACAACACAAATGTGTATTTTAGAAGAAAGTTTTGGCTTCCCGAGACTTACGGTAAGGATAGATCCTCTGTAGACGAGCACCGTTCACTCAATCAACAGTATAAATACATACATACATGTAATCACGCCCTTATCCCCGGAGGGTTAGGTAGAGATGAATTAATGTAATCGGTGCCACGTAATAGGGGGGTGAAGCTATTGTCGTATTTCAGGCATTATTGTTGACTCGAGTCATGCATCTGAGGTTGAGTCTGGGCTGTATATATATGTCTGATGTAAAATAGCCGTATCTCTTAGCCGTCTTGTACTACACCCCATGGGTAGAAATGGAGTGCCCAAAATCTACTCTATCAGCAACCACGCGTCTACAGTATCAATAAAAAAAAAACAATTATTTATCAAATGCTTTACAGGGTGTATTTTTGAAACGGGGCAGTAAGGGCAAGTACCTTAACCGTTGCAGTTACAGCAAAACGTTCTTAAAAGACCTTCCCTAACTTTTTGGGACATTTTGAACTGCATTCACAGATTTTGTAAAAAACTTCGCAAAAAAAATGCAAAAAGTTCAAAAAATTTTTTTTAATGCCAATCGATTCTATTTCATGTGGGGATCAAAAAACTCTATGGGACCATTTTAGCTTTCAGTACTAGAAAAGACAGAAATCGCCAAATAAAAAACTCATAGGTCAGGTAAAATTTTGAACTTTTTTAAATAAAAAGAATCATTTAAACATTTAAGAAATTGGTTTATGAAATAAATTGCTCAAAATGATTTCCATTTTCACGAATACATAAGTCTATCCTTTTTTGCACTGAACGAATGGCGGCTAATAATGTTCTGGGATGAATATTACGTAAAATGGTCATTAATGCATCCTTGAGCTCTTGAACACTGGCGTACGTCGTCTTATACACCTCGTTTTTCACGAAGCCCCATAAAAAAAAAATCAAGTGGTGTTAGATCGGGGCTACGAGGTGGCCACTGTGTTGGACCATGTGTACCTATCCACTGTGTACCGAATAGGCGGCTCAAATTGGAACGTGAAAGGTGACTGTTATGTGACGGAGCACCATCTTGTTGAAAATGAACTTTTCGCAATTCCGACAGCCCCTGTTTTCGTTTCGTCCACCTCGTTTTCAAGATGGTGTAAAATGACTTCATTATACATGGCAGAATTCAGTTTCCCTTCATAAAATTCCACCATTATGACTCGATTGGACATTATACCACACCAACAGTTGAATGAGAAGCGAACCTGATTATGACTTGCCGTAACTCTTAGTGGATTTTCTTTGGACCAATAGTGGTGATTTTTTCTGTTGTACATACCGTTATTGGAAAAATTCGTTTCGTCTGACCACAGTATGTAATTTAAAAATTCATGATCTCTGCTTATTTTTCCTCTTAGCCATCTGCAAAAAGTAAGCCTTCGAACATCATCACCCGAATGTAACACTTGAACTATGCGCCCATATCGATAGCACTTGTAGCCGTATTTCTTCCATATCTTTATCACAAGGGAGTGGGATACACCTACTTCAAGGGCGACTTGCCTGGACGATACCTCTGGATATGCTTCGACATAAGTCAGAACCGCAATCTCCGTGTCCATGTCCACACGAGGCTGCCGCTTTCTTTTGAAAGAACCCTGCAATTCCAGGTTTTTCAAAAGATTTGTAATAACCTTTCTTGTTGGCACATGCCGCAACGGATACTTATTGCGGTACCACACTAATGCAGCTCTCGCATTTCGATTATTGACAAAATACGCTTCTAATAAGTCAATTTTTTCACGATTAGAAGACATTTTAGCGAAAATCCTTAATTAATAACTCATACGAAGCTTCTCAGCTGAAACTAAGTATAACACACAGATTTTCGAATCAAATTCGAAATTTGAGGGTAAAAATTCTTTTTATTTACTTTACAGTCAATTCTACCCACTTCCTGGCCATAACAAAAAGTTAGACCATCGTAGAAATTTGTTTCTGTTGCCGAAATGTATGGGAAACGTTTTTGGCGATTTCTGTCTTTACTGAAAGCTAAAATGGTCTCATAGAGTTTTTTGATCCCCACATGAAATAGAATCGATTGGCATAAAAAAAAAATTTTTGGACTTTTTGCATTTTTTTTGCCAACTGTAAGTTTTTTACAAAATCTGTGAATGCAGTTCAAAATATGTCAAAAAGTTAGGAAAGGTCTTCTAAGAACGTTTTGCTGTAACTGCAACGGTTAAGGTACTTGCCCTTACTGCCCCGTTTCAAAAATACACCCTGTATATTTCAGTCACTTTTATTTCTAGCACCTGTTTTCAGAAAATACATTCACAGCCACTTCTACCGTTGATGGAGACAGCACCAGCAGCTGGTACAGGACCCTCGAACCTGACAGCTCCCAAGATAGGCACTTGACCGACTACAGCGGTGTTACCGGCAACTGGCAGCTCACCAGCAACGGCAACATTACCTTCACCGACACCACCAAAAGCTGGTGCACCTAACCCAAGCTCGCCAATGTTCCCAAGACCTCCAAATCCTCCAAACCCTGAGCCTAAACCAGCAACAGAACCACCTCCAAGACCATAACCTAAGCCGCCAAAAGAAGCACCTCCAAGACCAAAGCCTGAACCAAGGCCGAAACCAGCGTCATTGATAAGTCCTGCTCCATAAAGACCGTGGTTGCATTGACTGAATACTTTCTGAAAAAGAAGAAAAATAAAATTAATCTACTATATTCTTCTGTACGTGATTTTGTAACCCGACTACTTCTAAAAGCTGAACCAATTTGAATGAAATTTTGTGTATATACTTCAATGGGTTCCTGGATGGTATGAAAACACAATTGGAATCTGTAATTAGCACTGCTGTCGGTATATGCACTACTTTTCTGGGTAGAATGAAGTTTGCTGTAGGATTTATGAAGTGCAGCGGTAGTGAATTGTTTTTAATACCGCTTAGGTGGCAGACATGCGCACGGCCCACCTGATGGAAAGTGGTTACCGTGGCCTATGGACGCATGTAACACCAGAGAAGCCACACTCGCGCTGCCGACCCTGTAAGCACAGAGCTTCTATGCCGTCAGTGTAGAGGACAAAGCAAGACAAGCCTTTAGTCATCCCACTGACAGCACGAATTCTCCAGTGAGCGTCTGGTTTGACCAGTTCTCGGGTAGATTAAAAAGTTTTATAAGGTTTTCTTGTCACAAACTTTTAACTAGGTATCAGGGTCCAGTTGACGGTAGTTCATAGGCAGCACACAAAATATTGGAGGGTATTATTTTCTAAAAAATGTACTACACTTCTAGTTTTCATAGTTTATGTCAACCACGAAGACTAAACTTACCTGTACAAAGCAAAATTGGATGCACAACGCTAGAACAATGAAGGTGTTCATGATTGATCTTGGTTTCTTTTTCAATGAGGAGTTGAAATATGGATGCTTTTCTTGGGCCAACCGATTTTTATATTCAACAGTCTTATCACTTTACGTGAGGAACGCAACTTTGCTGAAGCTTTGCAAATATTTATCGCAAATTATGCAAACGTTTCATAGGCAAATAGACTGATAACATAGTTTTGTATAAAAGCAGTACCATACGCACTAATATCAATCCTGTCAGCAGTTCAACACTGAAAACATGTCTTCTAAAGTGATTCTCATCTTGTGTGCTCAAGCACTATTCGCACATGTAAGTATCAAAATATTTTTTACTATCAAACACTTGATGCCCCGTAGACCTTCTACTACTCAGATAGCAGTGTAGAATTCGTTCAAATTCCAGTGGTATTTCCCAATGTCGAAAGTTCCAATAAGTAATGCATTTTTTTAAATTACAATATTTAAAACTTTTGTTTATAAATTTATAGTAACTTGAAAAAATTTAAAGTAATTATGAATTTTCAAAATACCTAAAACATCTAACTTAAATAACCTAATGAGAACTTAGAATGAAAACAATAGTGCCCGAAATACGGCAATAGGCTCACTCCCTATTATTACGTGGGACCAATTCAATGATTAGTGAAATGTGCGTGTTAATTGACCTCTCCCTAACCCTCGGGGGATGATACGATGAGGCGTGATAATATGTATACATACGTATGTAACTTTAATTATTTGCACTTTACAGTACATATTCAAATCGATAAAATACTCTTGCAAACTCGAACCTTGAGTATCGAGTTCCCATACGCTTGGTTACATTGTCGTCATGACGCTAGCTAGCTACGACAAATGTCATAACGGGCCTATTATTTTGTGATGACTATGGATATTGATTACAAAGATGATGTTAAATCACTTAAATCATCCGTTCATAAATTACTGACATCATTAAAATTTTTATCTTCATTTCAGGTTGCATTCAGTCAGTGCATTCGCTCTGGAAGACAGGATGCATTGGCACATATTACCCCATCGGCTTCGATTTCACCATGCGGATCCTTGAGAGGCAATAACTTTGGTTTTGGTGAAGGATTCGGCTTTGGTTCCGGTCTAGGTATTGGCGCAGGCATTGGTAGTGGTTTCGCTGGTGCTGGTTTAGGTTCTGCAGGTTTTGCCAGCGGTGGAGGTGCCTTTCCTATTGAGAGTCTCACCCCCATACCTCCTAACGGCATTGCTGTAACATCTGACAATATTTACCAAGGTGCTTTGGGTGTTGTCGGTGAATTACCATTCTTAAGTACGGTAGCCTTAGAAGGTGTATTGCCGTCTGCTGGTGTGGGTGTAGTTAACCATGGTTATGGTAATGGAATCACAGCTATCACAGGCAAAATCGATAATTCTGCTGGCATTATCGGTGCAAGCGGTATTGGGGCTGGAATTATTGGTGCAGGCGGTATTGGCTCCGGAATCATTGGTGCAGGTGGCATTGGAACCGGTTTTGGCTCTGGAATAATTGGAGCAGGCGGTATTGGCTCTGGTATTATCGGTGCCAATGGACTGGGCTGTGGTGCTTTCGGGAATGGTATTTCATCTGGAATTAATGGTGTCAACTTTGGACAAATAGGTGGTCATGGATGTGGATGTCATTAAAGAAAATATAAATAAATGAATGCTTCTGAGACTGATACATTGTTTTTAAATCCTATAAAAGGTAGGGAAAATGGTAACCTCATGATCTCATTTGATATCATAAATATTTATGATATTTGCTTCACCCTGTTCTGGCTGTATTTAAGTACTAAGATTTTGGCGACCCAAGCCACACTTAGTAAACAAAACAACTAAACAAAATCAAAAATGTTCACGCATTTTTTAAGTGTTAATTAAATATCGACCTATTTCATTTAGACATGTGTGGTAATATATAAAGTAGTGTGATCACACTGCAGCGATTTCTTGCATAGTATTTTAAACCTTGTCTTAATGAACTAAAATTGATATTTAATTACCACTTAAAACTGCTTGAGTAGGCTAGGCGTTACCTATCAGTAGGTGGTAACGCTTTGGGACTTTTCAACGGAGCAGACTCTGATGAGGCTAGCCTTTCGAAGCTGAGAGGTCAGACGTCGGTGACTTGCTTAATTAATGAAAATCAAATCAAATATATTTTTTATACCACTTCGATGGCAGACGAGCACACGGCCCACCTGATGGGATGTAGTTACCGTGGCCTATGGACGTATGCAACTCCAGGGGCGTTACAATTGCGCTGCCGACCGTGAAGAAACCTTCTGATGCCCCTTTTGAAGAACCCCAGGTTCTAGGCGCTTGAGAAAACCGCAGCAGGGAGCTCATTGCACAGGTTGAACGTGCGTGGGATGAAATTTCTTTCATACCGCACAGTATGCATAGGGCGTGGAAAACGATCTGTCGAGGTCGAGGATTAAGAGTCACCATTCTAGATACTATCAATCCTAAAGTTGTGTATTTTATAATCTCTACTAGAGGGGTGCATTCGACAACAATGATTTTCGGACCCATGTAATAGGGAGCGAGCGTATTGCAGTCAAGCACGCACTTTCTATGAAGGGCTAAATGTTTATAATCGCTTTCTGTGACAACCAGATGAAGAGAATCACAAAACGCTTTTGTCAAAATAAAAAAAATAATATCCGAAATAAAATATTTATTATTATTATATAACTATGGGGTCCGAGGAACTGCCAATGAATTAATTAAGAGAGTTATTTACATAATCGAGTGCAATGTGTCGAATTACCAAAAATCTAACAACACCAGCAAACAATTATCAGATCAGAGTATCATCAGAATAACTGCGGCGTGCCACAGGGTAGTCTACTACATATTTAGGAAAAGAAATAGAAGTAGAAAATTTCGGCAACAGTCTACAATGGAGGTAACTCCTACAGCGTGCTCACTGCTACTTTGTGGGTAGTACTTTCCTAGACAAGTCTATGCTTATGCTTTTAGATTAAGAGCACACTTGTATTTTTTACCCAAATACGGCGAAACAAAAGGAGGGTAATGATTTTGACTGGCTATGTATGTATGTATGAATGTGTGTAGGTTCATCTGTACTCTCATAGTTCCTCAGCCACTTATTAGAACTGGACAGATGAGATATCGTTAGAAGCGTCTACCTCGTCCGCTGGATATAGGCTATATGATGCATCACTGAATCTTTTGCGGCGCCCTCTAGCGGCCATAAAGTACTGTGTTAAAAAATAAATTTTGGATAAAATGTGCTAATTAAGTCCTTTCAGTTGATACTAAATCAACTGAAAGGGCTTAATTAGCACATTTTGAATATGTGCAAATTATACCTATTGCTTGCCCCAAAATAATCTAAATATAAAATTAAGTTTAAAACAAAATCACGACTACTGAATAACCACGCTTTCAAAAGGGTTAACCTAGAAAATATCAAGGATAGCCGTGGTCGTATGCTACTTAAGCTAAAGGCTTGTCCTCTACACTGACGGCACAAAATCTCTGTTCTTACAGGGTCGGCAGCACGGATGTGACTCTACTGGTGTTACACACGTTCATAGGTCATGGTAACCACTTTCCATCAGGTGGGCCGTGTGCTTGTCTGCCACCTAAGTTGTAAAAAAAAAATACATTCTAGGGAAAAGTGGCATACGACCACGGCTATCCTTGATATTTTCTTGTTTAACACTTTTTAGAGCGTGAATTCTCAGTAGTCGGATTTTATTCCACAGTATTTATTATTAGACCTGACCGGATTTGCCTTATGGCATCCTCTACGGTTTACAATGGTCATCCAAAATGGATGATGTGTGTTCTCAATATGTGTAACAATAAATTCCATGAACTATCAATCAACAGTATTATTTAAAGCAGGAGGTAGGACACGGTGTTATTTCCGCTCAATTGAGCAGTCTGATTGGGGAAGTCGAAGCCCTAGAGATAACGCTGCCAAAATAACTTCGTGTTGTGTTCCCAGCAGTGAGTAGGGTAGCCAGAGCTCACTGGAGAATTTGTGCTGTCAGTGGGAAGACTTAAGGCTTGTCCTGCTTAATCTTCTACATTAACGGCGCAGAAACTCTGTGCTTACGGGGTCGGCAGCGTGAGTGTGGCTCCTCTGGTGTTACACATGTGCATAGGTCACGGTAACCACTTTCCATCAGGTGGGCCCTGTGCTTGTCTATCACCTAAGTGGTTTAAAAAAGTATAAATACATACATATAATCATGCCTTTATCCCCGGAGGGTTAGGCAGAGGTGAATTGACACCCATATTTCAGTAATAATTGTATTCGGTCCCACGTAATAGGGGGTGAACTCATTGCCATAATCCGGGCACTATTGTTGACTCAAGCCATGCATCTGAGGCTGAGTCTTGGCTGTATACATCTGTGTGTTGGGAAGAAATGGAGTGGCCCAAATTCTACTCCATCGGAAACCACGCGGCTACAGTATAAATAAAAAAAACAATTATTTATCAAATGTATATATTTCAGTCTGTTTTATAATTAGCAGCTGTTTTCAAAAAACACATTCACAGCCACTTCTACCGTTGATGGAGACAGCACCTGCAGCTGGTACAGGACCCTCAAACCTTACGGCTCCCAAGATAGGCACTTGACCGACGACAGCGGTGTTACCGGCAACAGGCAGCTCACCAGCAACGGCAACATTACCTTCACCGACACCACCAAAAGCTGGTACACCTAACCCAAGCTCGCCAATGTTACCAAGACCTCCAAAGCCTCCAAACCCTGAGCCTAAACCAGCAAGAGAACCACCTCCAAGACCATAACCTAAGCTGCCAAAAGAAGCACCTCCAAGACCAAAGCCAGAACCATGGCCAAAACCAGCGTCATTGATAAGTCCAGCTCCATAAAGACCGTGGTTGCATTGACTGAATACATTCTGAAAAAGGAGTAAATTAAAATTAATTTATAAAATTCTTCTGTAAGTGATTTTGTAACCCGACTACTTCTAAAAGCTGAACCAATTTGAACGAAATTTTGTGTATATATATTTCAATTCGTTCCTGGATGGTATGAAACCACAATAGGAATCTGTAATTAGCGCTGCTGTCGGTATATGCACTACTTTTCTGGGTAGAATGAAGTTTGCTGTAGGATTTATGAAGTGCAGCGTTAGTGATTTTTTTTTTATACCACTTAGGTGGCAGACAAGCGCACGGCCCACCTGATAGAAAGTGGTTACCGTGGCCTATGGACGTACGTAACACCAGAAAAGCCACACTCGCGCTGTTGACTCTGTAAGCACAGAGTTTCTGTGCCGTCAGTGTAGAGGACAAAGCAGGACAAGCATTTAGTCATCCCACTGACAGCACGAATTCTCCAATGAGCGTCTGTGTGACCAGTTCTCGGGTAGATTAAAAAGTTTTTTAAGGTTTTCATGTCACAAACTTTTAACTGGGTATCAGGGTCCAGTTGACGGTAGTTCATAGGCAGCACACAAAATATTGGAGGGTATTATTTTCTAAAAAATGTACTACACTTCTAGTTTTCATAGTTCATGTCAACCACGATGGGTAAACTTACCTGTACAAAGCAAAATTGGATGCACAATGCTAGAACAGTGAAGGTGTTCATGATTGATCTTGGTTTCTTTTTCAATGAGGAGCTGAAATATGAATGCTTTTCTTGGGCCAACCGACTTTTATATTCAACAGTCTTATCACTTTACGTGAGGAACGCAACTTTGCTGAAGCTTTGCAAATATTTATCGCAAATTATGCAAACGTTTCATAGGCAAATAGACTGATAACATAGTTTTGTATAAAAGCAGTACCATACGCACTAATATCATTCCTGTCAGCAGTTCAACACTGAAAACATGTCTTCTAAAGTGATTCTCATCTTGTGTGCTCAAGCACTATTCGCACATGTAAGTATCAAAATATTTTTTACTATCAAATACTTGATGCCCCGTAGACCTTCTACTACTCAGATAGCAGTGTAGAATTCGTTCAAATTCCAGTGGTATTTCCCAATGTCGAAAGTTCCAATAAGTAATGCATTTTTTTAAATTACAATATTTAAAACTTTTGTTTATAAATTTATAGTGACTTGAAAAAATTTAAAGTAATTATGAATTTTCAAAATACCTAAAACATCTAACTTAAATAACCTAATGAGAACTTAGAATGAAAACAATAGTGCCCGAAATACGGCAATAGGCTCACTCCCTATTATTACGTGGGACCAATTCAATGATTAGTGAAATGTGCGTGTTAATTGACCTCTCCCTAACCCTCGGAGGATGATACGATGAGGCGTGATAATATGTATACATACGTATGTAACTTTAATTATTTGCACTTTACAGTACATATTCAAATCGATAAAATACTCTTGCAAACTTGAACCTTGAGTATCGAGTTCCCATTCGCTTGGTTACATTGTCGTCATGACGCTAGCTAGCTACGACAAATGTCATAACGGGCCTATTATTTTGTGATGACTATGGATATTGATTACAAAGATGATGTTAAATCACTTAAATCATCCGTTCATAAATTACTGACATCATTAAAATTTTTATCTTCATTTCAGGTTGCATTCAGTCAGTGCATTCGCTCTGGAAGACAGGATGCATTGGCACATATTACCCCATCGGCTTCGATTTCACCATACGGATCCTTGAGAGGCAATAACTTTGGTTTTGGTGAAGGATTCGGCTTTGGTTCCGGTCTAGGTATTGGCGCAGGCATTGGTAGTGGTTTCGCTGGTGCTGGTTTAGGTTCTGCAGGTTTTGCCAGCGGTGGAGGTGCCTTTCCTATTGAGAGTCTCACCCCCGTACCTCCTAACGGCATTGCTGTAACATCTGACAATATTTACCAAGGTGCTTTGGGTGTTGTCGGTGAATTACCATTCTTAAGTACGGTAGCCTTAGAAGGTGTATTGCCGTCTGCTGGTGTGGGTGTAGTTAACCATGGTTATGGTAATGGAATCACAGCTATCACAGGCAAAATCGATAATTCTGCTGGCATTATCGGTGCAAGCGGTATTGAGGCTGGAATTATTGGTGCAGGCGGTATTGGCTCCGGAATCATTGGTGCAGGTGGCATTGGAACCGGTTTTGACTCTGGAATAATTGGAGCAGGCGGTATTGGCTCTGGTATTATCGGTGCCAATGGACTGGGCTGTGGTGCTTTCGGGAATGGTATTTCATCTGGAATTAATGGTGTCAACTTTGGACAAATAGGTGGTCATGGATGTGGATGTCATTAAAGAAAATATAAATAAATGAATGCTTCTGAGACTGAAACATTGTTTTTAAATCCTATAAAAGGTAGGGTAAATGGTAACCTCATGATCTCATTTGATATCATAAATATTTATGATATTTGCTACACCCTGTTCTGGCTGTATTTAAGTACTACGATTTTGGCGACCCAAGCCACACTTAGTAAACAAAACAACTAAACGAAATCAAAAATGTTCACGCATTTTTTAAGTGTTAATTAAATATCGACCTATTTCATTTAGACATGTGTGGTAATATATAAAGTAGTGTGATCACACTGCAGCGATTTCTTGCATAGTATTTTAAACCTTGTCTTAATGAACTAAAATTGATATTTAATTACCACTTAAAACTGCTTGAGTAGGCTAGGCGTTACCTATCAGTAGGTGGTAACGCTTTGGGACTTTTCAACGGAGCAGACTCTGATGAGGCTAGCCTTTCGAAGCTGAGAGGTCAGACGTCGGTGACTTGCTTAAATAATGAAAATCAAATCAAATATATTTTTATACCACTTCGATGGCAGACGAGCACACGGCCCACCTGATGGGATGTAGTTACCGTGGCCTATGGACGTATGCAACTCCAGGGGCGTTACAATTGCGCTGCCGACCGTGAAGAAACCTTCTGATGCCCCTTTTGAAGAACCCCAGGTTCTAGGCGCTTGAGAAAACCGCAGCAGGGAGCTCATTGCACAGGTTGAACGTGCGTGGGATGAAATTTCTTTCATACCGCACAGTATGCATAGAGCGTGGAAAACGATCTGTCGAGGTCGAGGATTAAGAGTCACCATTCTAGATACTATCAATCCTAAAGTTGTGTATTTTATAATCTCTACTAGAGGGGTGCATTCGACAACAATGATTTTCGGACGCATGTAATAGGGAGCGAGCGTATTGCAGTCAAGCACGCACTTTCTATGATGGGCTAAATTTTTATAATCGCTTTCTGTGACAACCAGATGAAGAGAATCACAAAACGCTTTTGTCAAAATTTAAAAAAAAATATCCGAAATAAAATATTTATTATTATTATATAACTATGGAGTCCGAGGAACTGCCAATGAATTAATTAAGAGAGTTATTTACATAATCGAGTGCAATGTGTCGAATTACCAAAAATCTAACAACACCAGCAAACAATTATCAGACCATAGTATCATCAGAATAACTGCGGCGTGCCACAGGGTAGTCTACTACATATTTAGGAAAAGAAATAGAAGTAGAAAATTTCGGCAACAGTCTACAATGGAGGTAACTCCTACAGCGTGCTCACTGCTACTTTGTGGGTAGTACTTTCCTAGACAAGTCTATGCTTATGCTTTTAGATTAAGAGCAGACTTGTATTATTTACCCAAATACGGCGAAGCAAAAGGAGGGTAATGATTTTGACTGACTATGTATGTATGTATGAATGCGTGTAGGTTCATCTGTACTCTCATAGTTCCTTAGCCACTTATTAGAACTGGACAGATGAGATATCGTTAGAAGCGTCTACCTCGTCCGCTGGATATAGGCTATATGATGTATCACTGAATCTATTGCGGCGCCCTCTAGCGGCCATAAAGTACTGTGTTAAAAAATAAATTTTGGATAAAATGTGCTAATTAAGCCCTTTCAGTTGATACTAAATCAACTGAAAGGGCTTAATATAAATGAAAAAGCTCCAACAGTATTTTGCAAATGTTTGCTGAAAGGCACGACTCGAATGTTTTGAACCATTGTGCGCGTAGATGTATGTCTGCCGTACAATGGGTCTCTAAATAGTTTTAGTTTAGTTTTAAAATGTAATTTAATTTGTTTACTAATATAGTCCTAAGTATATTGTTACTAACAAAATATGAATCAATGCGTTCGAAATAAAATATATTTTATTTTATTTTATTTATTTTTAATTAGCACATTTTGAATATGTGCAAATTATACCTATTGCTTGCCCCAAAATAATCTAAATATAAAATTAAGTTTAAAACAAAAACACGACTACTGAATAATCACGCTTTAAAAAGCGTTAACCTAGAAAATATCAAGGATAGCCGTGGTCGTATGCTACTTAAGCCAAAGGCTTGTCCTCTACACTGACGGCACAAAATCTCTGTTCTTACAGGGTCGGCAGCACGGATGTGACTCTACTGGTGTTACACACGTTCATAGGTTATGGTAACCACTTTCCATCACTTGGGCCGTGTGCTTGTCTGCCACCTAAGTTGTAAAAAAAAAATACATTCTAGGGAGAAGTGGCATACGACCACGGCTATCCTTGATATTTTCTTGTTTAACACTTTTTAGAGCGTGATTTCTCAGTAGTCGGATTTTATTCCAAAGTATTTATTATTAGACCTGACCGGATTTGCCTTATGGCATCCTCTGCGGTTTACAATGGACATCCAAAATGGATAATGTGTGTTCTCAATATGTGTAATAATAAATTCCAGGATTTGCTATCAATCAACAGTATTACTTATAGCAGGAGGTAGGACACGGTGTTATTTCCGCTCAATTGAGCAGTCTGATTGGGGAAGTAGAAGCCCTAGAGATAACGCGGCCATAATAACTTCGTGTTGTGTTCCCAGCGGTGAGTAGGGTAGCCAGAGCTCACTGGAGAATTTGTGCTGTCAGTGGGAAGACTTAAGGCTTGTCCTGCTTAATCTTCTACATTAACGGCGCAGAAACTCTGTGCTTACGGGGTCGGCAGCGTGAGTGTGGCTCCTCTGGTGTTACACATGTGCATAGGTCACGGTAACCACTTTCCATCAGGTGGGCCCTGTGCTTGTCTATCACCTAAGTGGTTCAAAAAAGTATGAATACATACATATAATTCTGCCTTTATCCCCGAAGGGTTAGGCAGAGGTGAATTGACACCCATATTTCAGTAATAATTGTATTCGGTGCCACGTAATACTGGGTGAACTCATTGCCATAATCCGGGCACTATTGTTGACTCAAGCCATGCATCTGAGGCTGAGTCTTGGCTGTATACATCTGTGTGTTGGGAAGAAATGGAGTGGTCCAAATTCTACTCTATGGGAAACCACGCGGCTACAGTATAAATAAAAAAAACAATTATTTATCAAATGTATATATTTCAGTCTGTTTTATAATTAGCAGCTGTTTTCAAAAAACACATTCACAGCCACTTCTACCGTTGATGGAGACAGCACCTGCAGCTGGTACAGGACCCTCAAACCTTACGGCTCCCAAGATAGGCACTTGACCGACGACAGCGGTGTTACCGGCAACTGGCAGCTCACCAGTGACGGCAACATTACCTTCACCGACACCACCAAAAGCTGGTACACCTAACCCAAGCTCGCCAATGTTACCAAGTCCTCCAAAGCCTCCAAAGCCTGAGCCTAAACCAGCAAGAGAACCACCTCCAAGACCATAACCTAAGCCGCCAAAAGAAGCACCTCCAAGACCAAAGCCAGAACCATGGCCGAAACCAGCGTCATTGATAAGTCCAGCTCCATAAAGACCGTGGTTGCATTGACTGAATACATTCTGAAAAAGGAGTAAATTAAAATTAATTTATTAAATTCTTCTGTACGTGATTTTGTAACCCGACTACTTCTAAAAGCTGAACCAATCTGAATGAAATTTTGTGTATATATATTTCAATTCGTTCCTGGATGGTATGAAAACACAATAGGAATCTGTAATTAGCGCTGCTGTCGGTATATGCACTACTTTTCTGGGTAGAATGAAGTTTGCTGTAGGATTTATGAAGTGCAGCGTTAGTAAATTTTTTTTTATACCACTTAGGTGGCAGACAAGCGCACGGCCCACCTGATAGAAAGTGGTTACCGTGGCCTATGGACGTACGTAACACCAGAGAAGCCACACTCGCGCTGTTGACTCTGTAAGCACAGAGTTTCTGTGCCGTAAGTCTAGAGGACAAAGCAGGACAAGCATTTAGTCATCCCACTGACAGCACGAATTCTCCGGTGAGCGTCTGTTTTGTCCAGTTCTCGGGTAGATTAAAAAGTTTTTTAAGGTTTTCATGTCACAAACTTTTAACTAGGTATCAGGGTCCAGTTGACGGTAGTTCATAGGCAGCACACAAAATATTGGAGGGTATTATTTTCTAAAAAATGTACTACACTTCTAGTTTTCATAGTTCATGTCAACCACGATGGGTAAACTTACCTGTACAAAGCAAAATTGGATGCACAATGCTAGAACAATGAAGGTGTTCATGATTGATCTTGGTTTCTTTTTCAATGAGGAGCTGAAATATGAATGCTTTTCTTGGGCCAACCGACTTTTATATTCAACACTCTTATCACTTTACGTGATGAACGCAACTTTGCTGAAGCTTTGCAAATATTTATCGCAAATTATGCAAACGTTTCATAGGCAAATAGATTGATAACATGGTTTTGTATAAAAGCAGTACCATACGCACTAATATCATTCCTGTCAGCAGCTCAACACTGAAAACATGTCTTTTAAAGTGGTTCTCATCTTGTGTGCTGAAGCACTTTCCGCACATGTAAGTATCAAAATTTTTTTTTTACTATTCAAATACTTGATGCCCGTATACACTCTACTAATCACACTGCAATGTAGAATTTATTCAAGAATTTGTAACTATTGCCAATAGGTAAAGGCAATTTTTTAAAATTACAATATTTTAAAACTTTTGTTTATAAATTTGTAGCGACTTGACAAAATTTAAAGTAATTTTTAATTTTGTGACTATTTAAAAAACATTCTCTCAGTTGGACGACGGCGACGATAGCTTTACTTACCCGTGGTTCAACTAGTTGGACATAGTGGTTGGACTACGGGTCGGTAGCCTATTCAAATTGATGAAATACTCTTGAAAACTTGAATCTCTCTTGCAATCTTGAGTATTGCGTACCGAGTCGTTTGGTTACATTACTAGCTACTACGTCACGAAGGCAAATGTCGGCCTTTTATTTTGTGATGACTATGGATAATGATTACAAAGATGTTGATAAAATCACATAAATCATCAGTAGTTATATTATTGACATTATTAAAAATTTGATCTTCATTTCAGGTTGCATTCAGTCAGTGCATTCGCTCCAGAGGACAGGATGCATTGGCATTCATTATCCCATCGACTTCGATTTCACCATGCGGATCCTTGAGAGGCAATAACTTTGGTTTTGGTGAAGGATTCGGCTTTGGTTCCGGTCTGGGTATTGGCGGAGGCATTGGCGCAGGCATTGGTAGTGGTTTCGCTGGTGCTGGCTTAGGTTCTGCAGGATTCGCCAGCGGTGGAGGTGCCTTTCCTATCGAGAGTCTCACCCCCATACCTCCTAACGGCATTGCTGTAACATCTGACAATATTTACGTAGGTGCTTTGGGTGTCGTCGGTGAATTACCATTTTTAAGTACTGTAGCCTTAGAAGGAGTATTGCCGTCTGCTGGTGTGGGTGTAGTTAACCATGGTTATGGTAATGGAATCACAGCTATCACAGGCGAAATTGATAATTCTGTTGGCATTATTGGTGCAAGTGGAATTGGCGCTGGAATTATTGGTGCAGGCGGTATTGGCTCCGGAATCATTGGTGCAGGCGGCATTGGAGCCGGTTTTGGCTCTGGAATAATTGGAGCAGGCGGCATTGGCTCCGGTATTATCGGTACGACTGGTATCAGCTCTGGTGCTTTCGGGAATGGTATAGGTTTAGGAGGAATTTCATCTGGAATTAATGGTTTCAACTGTGGACAAATAGTTGGTCGTGGATGTGGTTGTCATTAAAGAAAATATAAATAAATGAATGCTTCTGAAACTGATAGATTGTTTTTCAATCTTATACAAAAAAGGTAGGGAAATTAGGACCCTCATTCTCTCATTTGATATCATAATAGGCATGATGACAGGTTTTAAAAATTACTTTACCATCTTATTACGGAGCTACTTTATCGAAAAATTCCTATTTCTGCAAATAAATAATAACTACAAGGAAAAATTATATTTAGTTTAAATATTTTATAAATTTAGCATCAAAACTCTAGAAGAATAATGGCGTCTGTCTATGACGTGACGCTTTCGTAAATTGACGTACACGTTTGACAATTATCGTACGGTTGGTACACTGGCTGAAGATGTTCAAACGTCAGCAACGATATACACAATGTCAAAATATTTTTATGAAAGCATGACGTCACGTTCTTTTGATTAGTTTTTGATCTAATATGGCGGATTGTTAGTAAAATATAAATAAATGAATGCTTCTGAGACTGATACATTGTTTATAAATCCTATAAAAAGTAGGGAAAATGGGACCCTCATTCTCTCATTAATTGATGGTGGCGCAATTCTCGCCACGTGAACTAGTGGACTGTATTTTGCGGGGGGTGAAGCTAACATGTTTCATATATTATGACACTTTACACAACAAACAAGATAAGTGATCGGGTTGCCGCGGAGGTGGTTTAGGCATTGAATGCAACCCAAGAAATTAGGAGAGGATGCACTAACCTTTATGACGCCACGTGCTGTCGGGGCCGGTGCACCGGTCTTCTCTTCCTGGCTCAGGAGCTGCTGCCCACATCACTAAATCACTTGAGGGACACACGAGAGGCACAATCCGATCGGTAAAGGTCTATGAAAGCGGTTAAAATCCAACAAACATTATTAATTTCTAAGAGTCGCGTGCGCCGCCACCAATGATGCTTGCTAGTTCAAAGCGGGAGTGAAGATGCGGCTATTTTGACAATTGAGCGGGGCGAAAACTATTGCTATCTCACTTCAAAGGCAGTGCGGGAGGGAGATGGGTATAGGGAGCGTGTGCTCAGTGTCAACCAATTGAGAGACGATTTGAATTTACTACTACTGGCGCAACCATTCCCCCCGGCTTGAAGGGCTACCTTCAAAACGAAAAATGCGGAACAAATCTAAAGTCTAATCTAAATCTAGGTTTGGGAAATAACAACTAAAATATAAATCTAGATTTGAACTCGTGCCTACTGCTGGCTAGGCAGAGGGCAGAGGCGAACAACCGGGCGCAGATACGATTCGGTTGCGGTTTTAACCCGTACAACACGAGTTATCCCGCGGGAATCGGGAAAAACTTCCTCTACTACTCCTAGAGGCCAATGCAAAGGAGGCGCATTCCCAGTCATAAGGACTACCACTGTACCTACAGTAATTGGGTTAGATGGAGTATTCCATTTTTGACGCGACTGCAGCGTGTGCAAACAATCGGTTCTCCAACGATTCCAAAACGATTGGACTAATCTATCTAAAAGAGCGTGACGAGTTAGAAGGTGCATTCCATCGTCATCAACATCTATTGCGGGCAAATATTTTAGCGTACTTAAATCACCGATACAACAAGCGAGTGCTTCTTCCCCTCGGGTGGTTCGGAAACCGTAGTGGGATTGAATTGACTAACTGGCCACTTATCTAACGCGGCATGAATCCAGGACGGTCCACTAAACCATAACGGGTGATCTAAAATTTGCGAAGGAAGCAATCCACGAGAGAGACAATCGGCTGGGTTGTCGGTGCCAGCAACGTGAAAGAGATTTTGTGGCGCTAATTCAGATTGAATTTTGCCACTCTATTAGCGAAGAATGTGTCCCAACGATGGGGCGAAGAGTGGGCCCAACACAAAGCGACTGTTGAGTCCGAAAAAGCTAAATTCTACTAATATTAATGCGACTACTACAAGCATTGGCGATAGAGGTGATCAATCTAACTAACAATCGTAAAGCGCATAGCTCGAGGCGTGCCAGAGAGACGACCTTACGGGGAGAGACCTTTGATTTCGCGCTTATAAGGCTAAGTGAAACCTTACCTACATTCGAGACATGAAAATAAACTACTCCTCCATACGCCTTCTCACTAGCGTCCGCGAAGCCTACTACAGTAACAACACTATGTTGCGATATACCTACATGACGCGGAATTTGTTTTTGGTCAAGCACAGAAAGTTCTTTTCTAAAGCGAGCCCACAACTTAGCAATGTTGTCGGGCGCGGTGTCGTCCCAATCACAATTGGAAAGCCAAAGCTCTTTTATAAGTAGCTTGGCGTACAAAACGACAGGAGCTACGAATCCCATTACGTCCCATATCCGTGCCACACACGACAGGATAATGCGTTTAGTACAAGTTTGCGGGGTCGAACTAATTTTCAAACTAAACTTATCAGATGAGGGCGACCAGCTTAAACCGAGCACCTTGTGCGTATCACTTTCATCGAATTCCTTAACCGAAGACAATCGGTGCGACGGTGGAATCGACTCTAACGCAGTTTGCGAGTTGCTCGTCCATTTCACGAGATCAAATTGACCAGCCTTCATGAGACTTATAACTTGAGCGGCCGTCTCGACAGCCTCTGCCTCGCTATCTACACTATACACGAAGTCATCCATGTATAAGCCAGTCTCAATGGTGGCTCTCGCTTTCGGAAATGCATCGCCCTCGTCAGCGGCCAACTGCTTGACGGTGCGAAGTGCGTGAAAAGGGCTAGATTTAAGCCCGAAGCAAACACGATTAAATTCGTAAACCATTAAAGGTTCTTGCGGTGAAAATCTATACAAAAATCGTTGAAACCTACGATCGGATTTGCGCACTTCAAGGCACAAAAACATTTGTCGAATATCTGCAGAGAGTGCAACAGCGAATAAGCGAAAATTTACAATTATGTCAAATAAATTACCTTGAAGATTTTGGCCACAATACAAAATGTCATTAAGCGACACGGAAGTGCTAGTCTTAGCACTGCCATCCAAAACTACGCGGAGTTTAGTAGTAAGCTTATCTTCTCTAATAACTCCGTGGTGCGGGATAATGTACGAAGGCTGGGTCTCGTCAGTGTCCGCAGGCGCAGGTGAGATGTAACCTTTATCTAAATATTCGTTAACAACCTCATCATAGGCTTGCTTTAACTTTGGAGACGCCTGCATCTTTCGTTCTAAACAAAGAAAGCGTTTTTCAGCGGATACACGGGAGTCACCGAGCGAAAAAATATCTCCCTTGAAAGGGAGCGCGACAACATAACGACCCTGCTCATCACGAGTAGTCGTGCGACAATAAATCTCCTCAGCCATCTTGTCATCAGGGCTTAGGATAGGTGGGACATTGACCTCTTCAATTTCCCAAAACTTGCGGATGGTAGACTCCAGTGGCGGCTCGACGGTGCAACAGAACGAAGCAGTCGAGTGACTAAAACTATCTATAGAAGCGGGTGCGGAACCAATTATAACAAAACCAAGAACTGTTTCCAGTGCGTGCGGAGCGGGGTACGTCGGTCCCCCTTGAACCTTACGTGATAACTGGAGGTGCGGGAGAATCGAAGCGCCGATCAATATATCGACGACTCCAGGAACAGCGTAAGTCTCATCTGCTAAAGGCAAGTCTTTAAATTTCGTTAATAAAGACGTGTCAACCGGGACGGTAGGCAACTGTTCAGTTATTTTATCTATAACGAGCGAATCCATGTCAAACCAAATATTATTATTAAAACGAGATCCAAACCTTGTTTTAACGGTGCCATGAACAGCTGACTGTAAACCTCCAAAACCCTTCACCACTGAGCGGGTTGAACGCTTATTAACATTGAAACCAAGACGTTGACAACAATCTTGAGTAATAAAATTACTTTGCGAAGCGCCATCTAATAGCGCTCGAACAATGTGCGGTTTACCTAATGCATCAACAATAATGACGCGAGCAGTCGCGAGGAAGACAGTAGTGAGCGCAGCATTAGCGGACAACGAACACAAGGTGACGTCATTCGCAGCGGTCTCCGGGCGGGCCGGATCGCGCGCGAGCGCGGGCTGCGGCTGTGGCGCAGGCCGCCGTGTGCCACCGCTCGACGAACCAACTGTGCTCACATTGGATGCGGCATTACTATTTTCAAAATGAAGTAAAGTGTGGTGTCTCGCTGGACATTTGCGACAACTATTGCTACTATTACATAAAACAACGCGGTGTTTAGTACCGAGAAAATTAAAACAAAAATTATTAACGCGAACAAATTTATAACGATCACTAGGCGATAAGTAGAGTAATATTGAGAGTTCTAACTCACTTCGTTCGTTGAACTCTCAATATTACTGATCTAGAACTCTCAATAGCACATGTACGATTGAGAGTTCTAACTCACTAATATTGTAATATTTACGAACGAAGTGAGTTAGAACTCTCAATCGTACATGTGCGATTGAGAGTTATAAATCAGTATTCGTAATCATCAGTACTCACTTCGTACGTTGAACTCTCAATATTACTGATCTAGAACTCTCAATAGCACATGTACGATTGAGAGTTCTAACTCACTAATATTGTAATATTTACGAACGAAGTGAGTTAGAATTTTCAATCGTACATGTGCGATTGAGAGTTATAAATCAGTATTCGTAAAATCATTTACCTAAGCCAACGTTCGACATTTTAATGCTGTTCATACACTTTCAATACACTACCGTTCCATCGGTTATAAATACATAATGTCATAATTACATCTGTTCATAATCAGTCCGTCAGCATTGCATCAAACATGAAATTCATTAAACAAGCACAATCGTTACAGATTAGTATAATCTGTAATGATTTACCCAAAATCAAGTTACGCCATGGAGAATTATTGCCGAATACAGTACGTTGCATCATTTGCGGACCATCAAATTGTGGAAAAACCAATTTGTTAATTGGTCTCCTTTTGCACGAAAATGGATTGACATTTCAAAATGTTTATGTATATTCTAAAACTCTATATCAACCAAAGTACATTTTTTTAGAAAAGGTTTTACGAGGAGTACCAGGAGTCAGTTTTCAGAAATATCAGGCAAATGATGACGTTATGAAAGTTTCAGATGCAAAACCTAATTCAGTAATTATTTTTGACGATGTAGCATGTGAAAATCAAAGTAATATGCGTGATTATTTTGCCATGGGAAGACATAAATTGATTGACAGTTTTTATTTAAATCAAACTTATAGCAAAATACCTAAACAACTAATAAGAGATAACGCTAACTTAATTGTGCTTTTTAAGCAAGACGAAATTAATTTGAAACATGTTTATGAAGAACATGTTAACACTGACATGACGTGGTTGGAATTTCGTAACATGTGTTCTCAAATATGGAAAGAGCCTTATGACTATGTTGTGATTAATAAAGACTGTCCTAAAAACAACGGGTGTTATAGAAAAAAGTTTGACACTTTTGTAGAATTAGATAAAATTTGAATATTTAAATAGACTGCTTTTAGTTTCTTGTCATTCTTTAATCGACTCTTATTGGATTACCATCTATTTTACATAATGGAAAAATCATTGAAAAAACAAATTGTAGATGCAACACAAGCTGTAAGAAAAAAAATACGTAACATGAAGGATTTTGAAGAAAATAACAGACAAGTGCTTGATACAGTTTTTAAGCCTGTTACAGAATCTCTTAATTTAATAGCCAACACCAATAATCAACCAGTTCTAACAAAAAATGAAGAAAAAGGAGAATTTCATGATCAAATTTCCAACCACGACTTACAGAATGATCAACATATAGAAGAAACAAATGATACCAATGATGATTCAGAAGCCGATATTGACTCTTCATTTGAGTCAATAGTCGATACTAATCCAGATCATGATGTATCATCTTGGTCATTATCTTCAGAAATATTAGCGGATGTACCATTTGGTGTAAGAAATGAACGTGGAAAGTTAATGTTAGGTTTCTCTAGTATAACGATTGGTGATGACGTTATTACTGTAGCCGGACACAAATACAAATGCACACCTGGCTTGCGACAGTTGCTCTTAAAAAAAGACGTTGATCTGAGCTTTGTTACAGATTATGACATGCAAAATTATAAGTCGATGTTACTTGTAACAAATGCACATCGTAGAGATTTTGATTCAAGAAAACCAATTAAAAGTAATAAAGGACAAAAATATATGCAAGTTATTAAACCTCTTTTCGATCAACAAAGTAAAAGTCCAAACTGTGAACCAAAAGTAGGAAAAGGATTACCTTTAACAAAAATGTGGAAAAAAAACACAGATTTTGTATATTGGGATGATCCAAATGAATTGGTTGATAGATTAAAGTTATTAATTACTTCTCGAGATGCTGGCAACACAGGACTAGATAATGAAATAATATCTATCGTTGAAGAACTACGTGAAAGCAAAATCATTAAATAGACTTACTAATAAGAAATGTCTATCATTTTATTGTACACCGTTCAACACAATACATCTTAAATATGAATTTAGACAAATTTGGTCATTATATTCATAAGCGATTACGTATATCAGAATTGCTGGAATTTTATGATAATGCATTGCTCAAATCTGAAAATGGTGATTACGATTTGAAGACATCGAAGCTAACAGGGGTCAAACCTCCTGAAGATGCAGATGATGCAGTAAACAAAGCATATGTAGATGAATTGAGAACTAAACTAATAACCGACTTACAAAAACTGCAAAATACTATGTTAAACGATGTTCAGATCCAGCTGGAGAAAGCTTTAAAAACAATAGTATCTGAGGCAGTGGTTCACTTGGAAAACAAATTTTATAGTCGGAAAGCAGTTGATGAGATAGTTGAAAACGCAGTTAAATTTGTATTAGATCAAAAGCATAAGCTTGAAAGTTCCTCAAAATGACAAAACAACAAATTGTTAACGAAATACATAAAGCTGCACGAAAAAATTATCCTCGTCGATCTGTAATTTTAAAAGGTATTGATGATTTGTGGCAAGCTGATTTAATCGACATGCAAAACTTGAAAAGATTTAATAAAAGTTATAACTATATTTTAATAGTTATTGATTGCTTCTCAAAGTACGTTTGGATAGAACCACTAAAAACTAAAAATAAGCATGATGTTTCTAACGCATTCGAGAAATTGATATCGACTAACCATCGGATACCAGCTCATCTCCAAACTGATTTGGGTACCGAGTTCTATAATTCAGCATTTCAAAAGCTTATAAAGAACTATAATATTAATCACTACTCAACTTTTTCAACGAAAAAGGCTTCAATTGTAGAACGTGTTATCAGAACTATTAAAAATAAATTGTATAAGTACTTTAGTCTCAGCGGGCACTATAAATGGATAGATTTTGGTTTGGAGAGTGTTGTAAAGACATATAACAACACAAAACATAGCACTATTAAATTAGCACCCGTTGATGTCAATAAATTGAATGAAGCAGATGTTAAAAATAATATTAAGAACTCAATAAAAACGGTATCCTATAAACATAAGCCCAAGTTTATGATTGGTGATAGAGTTAGAATTAGTAAATACAAACAACTATTTGAGAAAGGTTATACACCTAATTGGTCAACGGAACTATTTAATATAAAAAGTATCAATAACACTGTACCAGAAACATATCACATCGAAGATCAACACAAACAAGTTATATCAGGAACCTTTTACAAACACGAACTTCAAAAATCATCTTGTCCAGGTGTCTATTTGATAGAAAAAGTTTTACGAAGGAAAGGAAATAAACTGTTCGTAAAATGGTTGGGCTTAAGTAATAAAGAGAATAGTTGGATTGATAAGACTGCAATAGTGGAATAAATTATATACATAACAGTTATTAATTATAATATTTTGTTCATTATACTATGAGCTATGCAAGGTGGTGGACTACTCAATAGTGTTATTAATCATTTGCCATTTGAACTCCACTTACCCGGCTATAATTATTGCGGACCTGGAACAAAACTTTCAAAACGTTTACTGCGTGGTGATAAAGGTGTAAATAAGCTAGACGAAGCATGTATGTATCACGACATTGCATACGAAAACTATACAGACTTGTCTAATCGTCACAAAGCCGATTTACAACTTTTAAATATGGCCAAACAAAGAATGAAAGCAAAAGATGCTAGTAAAGGAGAAAAGCTGAGTTCGTGGGTAGTGAGTAAAGTTATGAAAGCGAAACTCAAATCTGGTGCTGGTGTTAAGACATTTCATAATTTGGTTACAAAAATTAAAAGAAAAATCAAGAAACGCGTACCCAAAGATGGTAAATCTTTAATACATGCAGCTTATATGGCTGCTAAAAAAATTGTTCCGTGCGTTCCAAAACTTCGAGTACCACGAGTCATACCTTTACCAAAAACAGGAGGCATTCTGCCTTTAATCCCGATTTTTGCCGGTTTATCAGCTTTAGGAGCTTTGGCTGGTGGCGCAGCGGGTATTGCAAAAACAGTGAATGATTATAAAGAAGGTCAAAAAAAATTACAAGAATCTGAACGTCATAATAAGACTATGGAAGCTATAGCATTAGGTAACGGTTTATACATTAAACCACACAAAAAAGGCAAAGGATTGATTATAAAATCGTCAAAAAACTAAGTAATAAGCTACCTAATCGTGCCTTAACTAATATCGATATTCAAAATTATGCATATGGTATTCCTTATTTTCGAGGAGTTTACATGAAGGATCAGTTACCAAAAATCCCTAAACGAATTGAATGTGGTATAGTTAACTTAGATAATTCAGAAAACGATGGAACGCATTGGGTAGCTTATGTCAAGGTAAATAATTATTGTGAATATTTTGATAGTTTCGGTGATTTAAGACCACCAATCGAATTGATACGATATTTTAGGAACTGCAATATTAATTATAACTATACAAGATATCAAAAATTTTATACAATAATTTGTGGACATTTGTGTTTAGAATATCTACAATCTTTTTGGAATAAATACTATAAATTTTATACTGTTCTTTAATTTTTATCATTTGCAAGATGACACTCACCTTGTCTATAACTGGAAACTCATCGGTATTAACTACCTTCTATCCAAATACGTTACAATTAATCGGAGAGTATGAATGTGCATTATTACATTTATCCACATATAATTCTATTCCAAATATTGATAAAACAAATAATAAGTTATACTATGGTTCAAATAATGTTATTGAAATACCTGAAGGTACTTATGAGTTGCAAGATATCAGTGATTATTTAAAATCTGAAGTAAAGGATGCATCCATAAAGCTTCATTGCAATAACAACACCTTAAAAACCATGTTATTTTGTACATCAACTATAGATTTTACTAAAGATTGTACGTTCGGAGGTTTGTTGGGGTTTAAAAGACAAGTCTTGGAAGCCAATAAATATCATGTATCAGAGTTTCCAGTCAACATTTTGCCTACAACCGTGATAAGAGTTGAATGTGATATAATTAGCGGTTCCTATATAAACGGACAATCCAGTCACATTCTACATGAATTCGCACTTAATGTCCCACCTGGATACAGAATTATAGAAATACCAAAAAACGCAATTTACTTTCCAATCAACCAAACCAACATCAGCTGCATACAGATCAGACTTTTGGATATAAATAATAACTTAATAAATTTGCGAGGTGAAGAAGTACAGTTGTATCTACACCTCAAAAGAAAAAATGATTGACTATACTAAATATAATATGTTTCTTCCAATTCAAAATAGCAGTTCTACTCGAACTCTCAATCAAGTAAGAACTCGACCTAAAAGGAGAATAAAGTTGAATAAAAACAATAAAGCATTTCTTAAGGCGATTGGTTTGTTAAAATGAATATCCTAGATGTTTTATCCGCTCCAGCCTACGACAACTCTGTGGAAGGAATTGAAATTCACTCTTACAAGCCTTACGTAACAAGTTTTAATAGAAGCGATGAAATCAGGATACCCATTAATCAGCAAGACTTGTATATATTACCATCAGAAAGCACTTTGTTTTTGGAAGGAACTGTTATTGTAAAGAAGGCTGAAAATTCGAAAGAGAGAGTCAGTAACGTTCATTTCACAAACAATAGTTTACTTTACTTGTTTCAAGATATAAGGTACGAAATAAATGGAGTGGAGATAGATAAAATAAAAAATGCTGGTATAACTAGCACGATGAAATCATTTATATCAATGAATGAGAGCGAAGCTAAAACATCTAATGCTTGGGGTTGGAATATCGAGGGAATAAGAAGTTCTAATGGAGGTAGCTTTTCTGCTTCTATACCACTTCGCAACATTCTTGGTTTCGCAGAAGATTTTAAGAAAGTAGTAATAAACAGTAAACATGAACTAATCTTATTACGAAGTAATACCAATCTGAACGCACTCAAACTCAACCCTGGTGAAATTGTAGAAGATATTATCATAAACAAAATAATATGGCGTGTACCGCATGTTAAAGTATCTGATAGAGAAAAAATAAACATTCTAAAATTGTTAGAAAAAGATCGACCACTTCAGATGATATTCAGGAATTGGGATTTGTATGAATATCCAATGTTGCCTAAAACCACCAAACATACTTGGTCAATAAAAACATCTTCGCAAATAGAGAAACCAAGATTTGTTATTATTGGTTTACAGACAAATAGAAAAAATAATGCTACATTTGATATGTCTCGATTTGATCATTGTGAGATTCGTGACGTTAAGGTATACCTTAACTCCACCTACTTCCCATATGAAAATATAAATACAAGTTTCTCGAATAATCGAATTGCTTTAATATATGAAAAATATGCTAAATTTCAACAGTCTTATTATGGGCGTCGCGCTGAGCCTTTATTAAGTGAGGAACAATTTAAAAACGTTGCTCCGTTATTCGTCATAGACTGTTCTAGACAGCCAGATAATCTTAAGTCAGGTCCTGTTGTGGACGTAAGAGTGGAAATTGAAAGTGATATTGATATCCCGGATCAAACTTCGGCATATTGTCTTATATTGAACGACTGTATAATTGAGTATAAACCATTAAGCAGCACTGTGAGAAAATTATCATGAACCCGAATACAATTATAGTGGATGTCCAGGGGTTTAAAGACACTTATAATAACTTTATAATCAAGGAATTAGCTCTAGCCACTCGTGTTTATACCCAAACGTTCTTAATAAAGCCCCCATATTTATTTAAATACTTAACTACGAATGAAAAAAAACAAGTTACGTGGTTAGAGAGAAACAGAGGGATTTACTGGAATGAAGGTTATATCGACTATAGAGAATTTCGACGCATAATTGTTCCTTATTTAGAAAATAAAGAAATTATTGTGAAGGGCTTAGAAAAAGTCAAGTGGATTCAAGATCTTTGTATGAATTGTATTTGCGTAGATCTTGGTGAAGACAAGTGCCTAAATTTATCACTGTTGCATCACAAATATTCAAATAATGAGACAAGTTTTAATTGTATTCATCATAATAAACAATGTGCACTTAAAAATGTTTTATGTTTAAAGAACTATTTAATAGAGCAAGAAAGGTAATTTGTCTTCCTATACACAGATTTAATAAATAAAACAATTTTTTAAAGTAAATGGTTTTTATTTTTTAACCCACATTTTAAATACCTATCTATAGGTAATTTTTAACACATTATTTTCACAGTACACACAATAAAAATTAAATTAAATATAAATATGACATCAGCAAATATTATTTGTATAAAAAATGGTATAAATATACATCAGTAAAATGTAGGTACATTTTACTGATAAATATTTCAATAAAACAAACTTTAAATCTTCATTGATTTCTTAATATCACTTTTAATGCATAATACCTATATATTATCATTTTTACACTAAATAATATTAAAATATAAATTATTTAAGAAATATTAATTTCAATACAAATGACGATCACATTTATTTACAAACTTACACTACACCACTATTTACATAAAATTAATCTAGTTAGGAATATTTTAAAACAAGAACTGTTATTAATAAATGTTAGGGAAAGAATAGCCGCATATTTTTTTTGATATATTATGTATTAAATTTTCGGTTTGATCAGAAATTTCGTCAACTGGATCTTTGACAATATATTGTGCCTTTATTATCTCCTCTTCATTCTCACTTGATCCGCTCAGGTCCTTAATCTCAATTTTGATCAAACGCCGTCCTTTTGTTGGTTCACAGTTTATAATGTATGAAGGTTGTCTATGTTTCTTTAATATTTTACTCACTATTTTTGATTCTGACTTGCGCGTGAATTTCTTTCTCTCGGCGTTTTTTTTAGGTGTTTCACGGTGTGTACTTTGAGCTGCGATCCATAATCGTTCAGTTTCTTCGTCAAATGCATATGGATCTTGCGCATTTGGAAGCGAATCTGGTGAATACAATCCATTTGGCAAACGGTTTCTTTCTTCAGTGTCTTCTATCGCGAATATATTCTCATTTGTGTTCTGAAAATAAAAAAAAACGTTAGTATGTTATTTACGTTACGTGACGTGTTACCTTTTCTATGAACACAATATTATAATAGTTTTTCAAATCAAATATCTTACCATGTTGTTTGTCGATTTGTAAACTAATAGATAAATTTAAAGTTGCACGTATAATTTACGTCCACGTCGTTAGTGATAAATTTAGAATGAAACAATGAACTTATAAAATTAACAACGGGATTATATAGCCACAGTTTCTGAAAATTGATACTATTTCTAATACATATTTCTTTAAACAACAAAATACTTACGACGTACAAGTTGAAACATGAAAATCCTATCATGTAAAAACACGTATTGTGCATAGCAAAGCAAAAAGATTTCTATGACGTGTTACCTCGCTATTGCAATGATTATTATATAGATAAGGGTACTAAGAACAGGTTGAGACATGAAAATTTGAACAAACCTGATTCAGGTACAGTTTACCCTTTACTTACCTATGTGTGTCGCAAAAGTTTTCTATTATGTCACTAGTTGAGAATGAAGTATAATAAAACGAAAATATGATTACATCATGTAGGTATTTATTTATAAATAAGAGTAAAAGGCATAGGTAGGTAGGTACATTCTTATAAGATAAAAACTTAAAGTACTTAAATACATTTTTAAACATCACAATGTCATACTTATGAAAAAATAAAACCCATCATAAATTTCAATTAAACGTCCTAAAATTCAGCCTAAAATTGAGCAATTACCCCAAGAAACAGTGTGAATGTTGTCCTTTAATATATACCGCTTATCATCATTGGATGATAATACAACTTTGTTGACACTACGGGTTACTAACTCGTGTTTCAAGGATTTAAATAATAAATTTTGTTTACGAATTATTTCATTATTGGTTAACGTTTTTTTATAATCTGCTTTTACTAAGTCTCTCACTACGCATTTCTTAACACCTTTAGCTTTTTTTAAAGTACATTGCTCAGATTGAATACAATATAATTTGGGACGTAGACCAATGAATTCCCTGATTATTTTACCACCCATTTCATCTTTGAATAGACCTGGCACCTTTTTATTCAAAATCGGTAAACTAAACGGATTACTTGTACTATAATTACTAGTATCAAAATAACTAATAAAGTAGTTTTTCATATCATTGTAAAAGTCGTTAGTTTCAATTTTATAAATAAAACTGTCTGTGTCCGTATAGCATAACTTGATAAGTTCTCTGTAATGTGGGCGCATAATAGAATAGTGAAAATCGTACATATGTTTTTTTGATAGTTCTAATACAGAGAAACCTATATATAGGGGTTTATCCATAACAATTTTTTCAGGTTTCATTTGAATCGCAACCAAATTCTCAGAAAATATAGAAACACTATGGAAGTTAGGTCTGGCAACCAAGGTATCTGCACTTAATCTCTTTTTTGTTTTATTTTCGCTATCACTCCACTGATTTACTAAATGAACTTTTACACGATTTTCATTATTTTCTAGCGTTTTACCGAATATACTGTTATTAAGCAATTTAAAAAAGTCTTGTTCAAATTCGGTCACTGCTTTTTGTCTAAGCTCGGTATTGAGGTCTATATATTGTTTTAAAAAAGCTTTTTGCCTAAAAGTTATAACGCGATGCACTTTGTTTAATATTAATCCATGCTTAATACAATTTTTCAAATGTACGTAATGTATTACGTATTTATATTTATCATATAAAGTTGTGACAAGTTTAGAAATTTTTCCTCCAGGAGGCACACATTTCTCAGGACAAAATGGCAAGTCATTATGCAAACGGTGTAAATATTTAGGATAAAGTAAATCTACCTCTAATATGAACCCATAATCTGCATCATCTTTTATATTCATGATATTTAGATTTTCTATCTCATTTTTATCAAGAAACCTGAAGTTTGATAAAGGTAAAGGTTGGCACATAGCATACCCATATAAATTATTGCAATCTAAGTATACAATAAATATATCATCTTGTTGAGGGTCATAATTTTCCATATATTTATTATTACTTTTTACATAACGATGGGAACTCATACAAAGACCTCCTCTTATACCCTCTTGTATTAACCTTATTATTGCTAAATCATCAATAAGTTCTAACTTAATTCCCGTTTTGAGAAGCATCGCGTCCCATGATAAGCTAGGAGCTGTTACATAAAAAGCTGGATCTAATTGATAAAATCGCTTAGAAGTATTTCTAAAGTTTTCAAAAACGTCAGTCAACAAAAGTACGTCAGTTTTGAGGTAAAGATCAGTATAATCACCTAGATTTTTTATTTTAAATTCAGACCATACTAATTTAGCATGCTGGTAATCTGCTAATGAAATATGTTGATTATTTAAGGAATTATAAAAATAACATTTTTCAGGCAGAACTGTCTCCTTATAGCGATTTATGTTGCTCATATAATCATAAGGATATACACCTTTTCGCGTAAGTAATTTAAATTGTTTTGGACAAGAGAAATTGTTTTTTAAGTGTATAAACTGTTCTTTTTTCAAACTTTTTACTAATTTGTCTAAACTAGTAGATAAAAATTTAAAGGAGTCCACAAACCGAAGCTGTACAAATTCATTTCTAGAAACTTGTATAAATTTTGTAAAAGAAATGTATGACTCTTTATTTTTAGCTATGATTTTAAGTGAACCGCTAGCTTCTCCTAATTTTTTAATAAAAAGATGGCAATCGTAACCTGAAAGGTTATGAAAGAAAATTGGTATAAATTTCGGAAGTTTATACATCAAATTACAGTAGTTATGTGCGGCTCCTCGATATTGACCTGTCAAATGACAGTGATCTCTTACTCGGTCTGTGATTAGTAAGTTTTGACAAATATGACAACGAGTGCTTTCATTGAATTTAACAGAATCTTCGTTGTTAAATATAATTGGTACACTATTCGACAGATTGTTGTTAATCCATTGAACATCCCTGTAAATATTCTCAACAAATTTATCTACACAATCTTCCCCACGGTAAGATACAAAACGATTTCTACTTTCATCAAACGAACAAACTATATAATAAGCGAATGCTATAGGTATATGTACCTGACATACTGAGGTACTCGCAACAGAGGGATCCTGGTTGCACCCTTGCACTGGAACCAACATGGCTTCAAAATCTGCGTAAATTACATATGGCACATTTTGTTTCCTTTCGTAGTTTTTAAACTCAATCACTGAACCTTTTTGCGGTAGCTGAGTCATTACACCGGCACATACATGAGAATCAATTTCCATGCTTGATCTAAAAAATAGCAAACACTCATCACAAAAAAATAATTTCCCATTATGGTTAGTTATTTGTTTTCTCACCAAACGCGATAAATCTTTGATCAGACAGTAATGTGAATATCTGCTCTTTTCTAATAATAGTAAATTAACTGTTTTTTGTTATCGTTATTAAACTGTGATTTGTATAAAGGTCCTATGATCTGTCTATTATTTTCTAAACCATATACATTTATTCGTAATCTTGGATTATTTTTTTCAAACATTTGTATATCGGTAAAAGTTACTGGAAATGACATTCCTTCTATGTTAAACAGATTGAAAACATTTGGATATGAAGAAACTCTTTGAATGTTCCTATTTGCAGGGTAAAGAGCTGCCGTGACCGACCACAGGAAACAATATATATCATTGTTACGAATATTTACACATGCCTTTTTATTTTTAATGATCAGAGGTAAATCAATAAATCTTGAACCACGGAGCGGTTGATATCTATTTATATTTACCTCCATGTAACAGTTATTAAGGAAAGTCCAACCAGAATCCCGCTCTTCAAATTCGTCTATCTTTTTCAGTAATTGATTAGCAACATCTGTAAAGAGCTTTGTAAAATCATAGTTCATACATATAATAATATTTTTGGTTTCAAATGATTTAACTTCTGGTATGTCGTGTTTAAGTAGTACAAACTTTGAGTATATATGAAAGTTAACCTTAAGGGAAGTGTGAGCTGCAAGAGATTGATCAATTAAAGATTTGACCCTACTGTGAAGGTGTCTGAAGAAAACAGGTAAAGATGTCTGTTCGTTCGTGTCAAGAGTATGTAATCTATATGTTGCTAATCGATTTTTAAAAGCAGAGTTCACTTTCTCCACGCCATGATCTAAAGTAATTACGTTATCTGACTTTCGGTGTATTTTACTCCTTAAATGTCCTATCCATTTCTTACCATTTACGTCAACACCACAGCTATCACAGAACGGCATATTAATTTGTGAAACACACAGACAGATTAGGATGGAATTTTTAATTGAAATTTATGATGGTCAATGGATTAATCAAATTTATTTAATATTTTTATGTATTACATACAAATAGATAATTATATTAAGTTTAGTAGGTACGGACTTATTTAAAATTAATTTTATTAGAAAAGAAAGTGGCTTCAGAATCTGCGAACAACTCGCTGGCTTGTCTAACAAATTTTTGTAGTTGAGCCCAGTGAGGAGATTCCTCGTCAGTCCGAAGCTTCAACCACAGCAGGTATTTTTTCCAAAGGTCGTCGCCACCTTCTTGGACGTCAACCGAGTTGTACACCTTCAAGTCAATGTGGAAGGGACCCTCGGTAGACAGTGTACGCCTCGTTTGACCGTTAGCCACCCGATTGTACAGCACCGATGTGGATGGAGCTCTGCCGGTGTTGACGGTGGGAGTTTCACTGTCGAGGTGGAAGATGTCGTATCCCTTTTGCGCAGCCTTTTTCTTTGAAGCTCTAAAACAGGGAAATTTTCTATATTATAATATTGTACCTTAGTACTTATAATGTTCATTAAATAAATAATAAATGATCATTATGTATATTGTTATGAACTGGACAACATCAGTTTTGCTTTAGTTAGGAATATTACGTGAACAGATTAATAGATGACTGTCATGAACGACACACAAAGTTTGATACTAATGGAACTCGAACGCAAGACTTCTGGATTTGCAACTACGGTCACTCATTACTAAACTACTTAGCCAGAAAAATAAATAAATCTCTCATAATAATATTATATTAACAAAAATAACAAATCTAGCATTATTTAACACGTAACCTCACTCACTCATATTTTGGTACATACCTATTGCGTAATGTAATTGATTATACGTATTTTAATTGGTAGTATTGGTACCTTATCATCACTTTACATCAGCTGGGTATAAGAGTACTAATGAGTAATAATTACCTCGGACATTCGCTTGAGGTACTTCTAGCAGATGACTTGCGTTTGACGGAGACCTTTTTGAACGTCCCAGCCTCGCTCCTTACCACTTTGTCACAATCGAACTCTTGGTCCGCTCTGAAAACATAATACCTATTATAAGTTACAAATAATAAATAAATACACAGAAAACTACTCAGAAAACTATCACATTATCTTCACAAAAACTTTCTCTTCGTAAAAACTATTTTTAACAGCACTAGATTTTTCAGTCGTAAATTATAATATAACCAGCTTTTGCCCGCGGCTTCGCCCGTGTATATGTCAACATAGCTTTAGTCTTTTCTCATGGTCTGGTCTACCCCACATCCAATTTCATCAATAGGTAAAGCGGTTTAGACGTCAAACCGTTGTTACGCTTTACCTTGTTACAGACAGACAGAAAGAGTTACTTTCGTATATTTTATGATATTAGTATAGATAAGTAATGAACATGTACGTACTGGTACATATGGACGTACCTTATACGATCGCTTGCAACGCTTTTGACAGCTGGTGACGATTTGCGCTTTCCAGCCCCCTTTGCTGCCTTCGAATTTGACTTGACGGCTTCGATCGACGACGCCCTCGCACTGTTGCCACTATCGTACTCTGAATCCGACCTGTAAATATTATAAACAGAATAGTTATTAAATTGCGACTAGTAACTCAGAAAACGAAGTGTTTAGTCTGCCAATTGCAACAATTCGGTAGTCACTCAAACTAATAAAATTTGACAAGACTAATAAGCTAAATACGCTATCACTAGTTAGTATCACTCACCGTCACCGTGCACAAAATAACGATAGGTTTAGTTCTGCCAAATTTGTTTAAAGGTTAAAAAGATTTCTCACTTAAAAACAATAGAACATGGGATAGAATATTTTATAACTTAGGAACTTACATTTTTTAGGTAGGTAGGTACAGTGACGATTAAACTCACAAAAAATCTGGAGCCAGGTGTTTAGTCTTCAAGGTGAAAGGTCTTGGTCTTCAAGGTGGAAGATCTTCAAGATGGTGGCTGCTCCAATGGATTCGTTCAACGGTATAATAACGAAGTCAAAATGAAGCACTGACTGAATGATTTCGGATTTTATAAGAAAATTAATGATAATTTAGCAAAATACGTTAGGGTTGTCACCACGCATAGGAAAAAATATCTCGTCACGTTACGTAATGGAAATAATCAAATTATGATATAAGTTATGTAAATTCTACATGAAAATATTAATAAGTTATACATATCTAATAATAATGTAAATATTTTGTATGATGTAAAGTTTACTTAATATTTAGATTCCCCTATTATGTTTGTATACAGTAAATACAGGAAATGGAAATAAAAATTAAACTTAACATTATACATATTATAAAAAAATGTCTTTCTTATAATTTCATTCTTTAATAATAACTCAAATTGTAATCGCTCAATAGCTCAGTCGGCTGAGCATTCCCCTGTAAGGGAAAGGTCATGGTTTCGAGTTCTACTTGAGCATTTCATTTTTCCCGATGTATTTGAAATAATAAATTGCATTAATAAATGCTGTCAATATTAATTAAAATGTAAACATTTAATTTATTTTATTTTTAGATATAAAATGTGATAAGTATTTGATTAAAAAACTAAATTATCTGGATTATAATATTCAAATATTCATTATGTTCAAAGAGTAGGTAATCTCAATAAATTATTTGAAACCAATGTAGATACCTATTAAATCCTTCACACAATATTTTATTGTATCGAAAAATAAGATGTTGTATTTATTTTAATTTATAGATAGTACATTATTAACTAATAGTGGCAGCCCTAATGTAATTCGTGTAAGCATTTTCGACCCACATAACTTCAAAGAATCACATGGAGTAAAATTACATACTCCACGTGTAAAAATCCTACAACCTGTCCAATCCTGTATCAATATTGTATTATTATTATTATAATTTTAACGAATAACTTAATTTTTGATCCCACTAATAATTATATTTAAACTTGAAAGTTTTTTAAAGATATTCTTCTTAATATGTAGGTGTATCAATTTGTAATGCATTTGCTGTGGATAAACCTATAAACAAAATAAAAATAAATTATGTTATATTCAATCACACTATAACGGCTAAACGGATCTGGTTAAAATTTGTTCAAGGAAAATGTCAGCCTCCGTGGCGTGATGGATTCGATTCCCGCACGGTGCAATAATTTGTTTGCATGAATATGACTATTTGCATTGGTCTGGGTGTTTATATGTATAATAATTATACAGTAAATTATATACAATTTAGGTACAAGATATGCATAAATGGCAACCTTATTGCTAAAAACAATATCTTACACGCGACCTACATCAACACCTTTGGACCCCAAGCCATCCGATCCTGCTAGGCAGTGCATCCGCTAAATAACAAGCTAGTGTTTAGTACAGGTTTTCATTTCAAGGTAGAGAGTTGGGCAACAGTCGATCTCGATAAAGTCAAAGTGCAAATATATAATACGGTCTTACAATATAGTTTTTATCTAACTATTTACTTTAAATAAGTAGGTATATATTATACAAATATTATTTTATGTAAAGATTGATCGTAGATGAAATATTAAAAAGTGAAGTCGTAGGTAAAACTAGTCAAGTAATTTCATTTATGGAATATTATTAGCGATCAGTAGCAGGTGCATTTAGGTATGAGAAATGCTATTGTTTATATCATTATCATATTGCACTCGGCGAAGCTCGACAGCCGCGCGAGTAACGAGACCTCACTGGGAGTGATGTGCCGACAAAGGCTTAGCGACTAGCAACAGACCAAATCGTGGCATCGTTTCATACGTGCTATGTAGGTTGCTATACTTAGGTTATGTAATATTGACTATATTGCACCACCACCTGTAATATTGTAATATTTACGAACGAAGTAAGTACTGATGATTACGAATACTGATTTATAACTCTCAATCGCACATGTAGGATTGAGAGTTCTAACTCACTTCGTTCGTAAATATTACATTAGTGAGTTAGAACTCTCAATCGTACATGTGCTATTGAGAGTTCTAGATCAGTAATATTGAGAGTTCAACGAACGAAGTGAGTTAGAACTCTCAATATTACTCTACTGCGATAATTTTAGGAAACCCGGACACTTGTACAATTGCGAATGATGAGCATTACACAAAGAGCAAACAGGTGATTGTACATGTGCTGGTGCGGTATTAACATAAGTATGAGTTGACTTCAGTGACTTCGTTGACGCATCTATTTTACGTTCGGAACTAACAACTTTCTTCGCGCCTTCATGTTTCGATGAAGAGCGTTGCAATATTTTTATATGCTCGCGAACAAAACTTTCTAAGTCTTCGAACTTAGGAATTTTATTGCCGCGATGATCCGACTCAAATAAACGAATGGTTTCGAAATCTAATTTCTTTAAACCCATATACAAAAATAAGAAGTCGCAGAGGTCATCGATCTTTAGGTTCTTTACGGCGCGAACAGATGATGCGAAAGTATCTAGAAACTTCTCTAAGTTTTGATCGTTACATGCCGTAATGGCTTTCAAATCAAACATCTGATCCAAATATGCATTAGCTACCGATCTTTTATCCTCATACTTAGCTTTCAAAGTATTTAAAATTAAATTATAATTTTCGGCACTAAACGTAATTCCAGCGCAAACGGTTATAGCTTTACCAGTTAATTTTTCAACGAGATAATGCAATTTTTCGTGTTCTGTCAACGAATCGTTCTTATCTATTGTATTCTCAAAACTATCTATAAATAAACACCAATTGCGGATGTTACCATCAAATTCGGGTATCTGAATTGGTGGCAACTTAGGTCGGTCGCGAGTGGGATTGGGTCGGTCAGACGGTTTCTCCAAACTCCTAGCGACGCGTTTGATACGACAATACAAATCGTCAAACGACGACAAGGCCTGATAACTCACTGAGTAATCGGGATTTAAATTTAACTCTAAAACGTTGATGTCATGTACTAAGGATTCGAAATCCGCGCGTAAACTATCCAAGTTTTCTATAGAACACAAGAACGAATCTCTAATAGCCAAATCAGAGGTTTTAAGTGCATTATCACAAATCGATTGTACGCGAGAGTAAATCATTTCTCTTTTAGCGTATAAAAGTTTCAATTGAACTTTACTATCGGTACTACCAACCTTTACAACTAAATATCAAACTAAAGTGCGGTAAACAACAAATGAAATGACTTAATCTTAGCGGTATAGTACAGCGACGCGGCGCGAACGATATTCCGTAGGTAGGTAGGTACTTATAACTGCGAGTGCAAGCTTGAACAAACGCGCATAGCAACAACCAGATCGTACCTACGCGAGCTAGATCGCTGTCTAGGTTCAACTATTATTTCAGGGATTAAGTATTGCGTAATATCTATTCAAATTAAAATACTTTCGTATGAATTTGAATGAAATGCGAGCGAGGTATAACCGTGTACCTACCTATGCATGTATTAGGTAAATACGATGCGACCTAGCGGCGAACGGACAACTTAGAAATTGAAACAAATAAAAACAAAAGCCAAATGCGTTAGGTATTACACTGTGCCTATGCACTAGGGTGTCTAGGATACCTAAGATCTAAACCTAAATGCCTAGATGCGGGGTTTTCTACTAAAATAACTAGGTATTTAGGTGCGGTGCGTTTATTCCCAATGGAATAAATGACAAAATGCGAAACTACGACTAAGGATCGATACGATAAGAGAAATGCGAGCGAGGTATAACCGCGTACCTACCTATGTATGTATTAGGTAAATACGATGCGATCTAGCGGCGAACGGACAACTTAGAAATTGAAACAAATAAAACAAAGCCAAATGCGTTAGGTATTACACTGTGCCTATGCACTAGGGTGTCTAGGATACCTAAGATCTAAACCTAAATGCCTAGATGCGGGGTTTTCTACTAAAATAACTAGGTATTTAGGTGCGGTGCGTTTATTCCCTATGGAATAAATAACAAAAGCGAGCTACGACTAAGGATCCGGCTCGACCGGGACCAAAAAGAATGGTGGCGCAATTCTCGCCACGTGAGCTAGTGGACTGTATTTTGCGGGGGGTGAAGCTAACATGTTTCATATGACACTTTACACAACAAACAAGATAGGTGATCGGGTTGCCGCGGAGGTGGTTTAGGCATTGAATGCAACCCAAGAAATTAGGAGAGGATGCACTAACCTTTATGACGCCACGTGCTGTCGGGGCCGGTGCACCGGTCTTCTCTTCCTGGCTCAGGAGCTGCTGCCCACATCACTAAATCACTTGAGGGACACACGAGAGGCACAATCCGATCGGTAAAGGTCTATGAAAGCGGTTAAAATCCAACAAACATTATTAATTTCTAAGAGTCGCGTGCGCCGCCGCCAATGATGCTTGCTAGTTCAAAGCGGGAGTGAAGATGCGGCTATTTTGACAATTGAGCGGGGCGAAAACTATTGCTATCTCACTTCAAAGGCAGTGCGGGAGGGAGATGGGTATAGGGAGCGTGTGCTCAGTGTCAACCAATTGAGAGACGATTTGAATTTACTACTACTGGCGCAACCAATTGATATCATAATAATCATGATGATAGTTTTTAAAAACTACTCCCCGATGTTATTACGGAGCTACTTTATAAAAAAAAATCTATTTTTACAAATAAATAAAGACTACAAAGAAAAATGATAGTTTTTTAAAATACTATTTAAATTTGGCATCAAAACGCCAGAATAGTAATGGCATCTGCCTACGACGTCACGCTTTCGTAAATTGTCGGACACGTATGTCAATTATCGTACTGTCGGTACACTTGCTGAGGATGTTCAAACGTCAATATTAAATAATTATTACGAAAGCATGACGTCACGGCTTCTGATTAGTTTTTGACCTAATATGGCGGATTGTTATGATTTATAATTTAGTTTTCATTAAAATAAATAGAATTGCACAAGTAATTTAAAAATACGTGAGTTTTCTCTCTTTCCCATATAATTATTTAAAATGATATTTAATTTTTTTATTCTTAGCGGGTGTTATCATGCCAATTATTATGATATTTGCTTCACCATGTTTGGGTAAATTAATATACTCAGATTTTCACGACCCAAGCCAAACTTACCCGAGAGTGTCAATTCACGGACGAGACTGTGACACAGGTTAGCCTTTCGGGGTTGAGAGGTCGGACGGCGGCGACTTCCTTAATTAATGTAAATCAAACTATGTAATGCCAATGGGATTCGGAAACAACCGAAATTGGGGCGCGGATGATGAGATCTTCTTTGTATAACTATGTAGTCACTAGCATACGAACAATAACATCTTCAGCCAATCTTCAACGCACGATAAGAAACTGGAGTGGTCTTTCCGCATACCAACGTGCTTTTATCTTATTAAAATCCCATGTGTTCTTTACATAGGGTGTGGAAAAGGATTTGTAGGGATCGTGGATTAAGGGTCACCATTCTGGATACAGTCGATCCTTAAATTGTGTTTTATGATTTACAGTATCATAGAATGCTTGCCACTCCAGCTACGTATCATTTAGAGGGGTGCATTCACCAACCATGATTTTCGGACCGGGTTTCGGGTGAGCCTATTCCAGTCAAGCACCCACTTTACCATGGGATGTATGTTTATGATCGCTTTCTATGACACCCATGAGCAGAGGTAGGATCAACAGAGCCGGCCAGCTCCACCGGGAATCTAATAAAATTAACAACATTTAATTGAATATATAACTAGAGAGAGATATAACTGAACCGAGACATTTTGCGATTAAACCATATACCTTACTATTATTATCGACGTTTCGGATGCGTTACAGCACCCGTGGTCACGTTTTTGTGCGCCTACCTTCCATTACCTTCTCTCTCCCTCCATTACAATGAATATAAGAGAATAATTTAGTCGCGAGAAGAATTATGGTTAAAAGTACTTTCTTAGACAGGTCCAATCATACCGAGAAATACATAACTTTACGACCACTAATGAAATTGCATATAAAAGAAAACAATCACTCAAATTGAGAGCACACTTGTATTTTTTCCTCAGTATTTATTGTTAGACATTGATTCTTCTAAAGCAAAACCACTGTCATAGCACAGAAACGACTAAAAATCGATTTATTTTAGACTTTAACCCAATGTAGTTAAAGTCCATAATTAAAAGGCTTTTGGAAGAGTGAATGAAAAAGTATAATTAAACTCTATTCATTTAATTTTGGACTTTAAGGATATGGAAAGATAGTTCAAAATTTAATGACTTTTTCAGTGTCTGTGGGTTGATAGTGGTTTTACTTTAGTAAAATGGAGGGCCTAACTGGTTTCGCCTTATGGCATCTTTAAAGGTTTACAATGATCATCCAAGATGTGTAATGTGTGTTCTCAATATCTGTAACAATAAATTCCCTCAAGCGCTATCAATCAACAATAAAAATACATAATTATAATCAGGCCTTTATCATCGAAGGGGAACCACTGCCTAAGCGGTGAATTAACACCCACATTTCAATAATCATTGTATTCGATCTCACGTGATAGGGGGTGAACCTATTGCCGTATTCCGGGAACTATTGTTGACATGAGCAATGCTTCTGGGCTGTTTATATCTGTCTGATGGGAAGAAATGAGTGGCCCAAATTCCACACTACCGCAAACCACGCGGCTACAGTATAGTTAAATAAACAATTATTTATTAGATGCTTTATATTTCAATCAGGTTTATTACTAGCAGCTGTTTTCAGAAAACACATTCACAGCCACTTCTACCGTTGATGGAGACAGCACCAGCAGCTGGTACAGGACCCTCAAACCTTACGGCTCCCAAGATAGGCACTTGACCTACGACAGCGGTGTTACCGGCAACTGGCAGCTCACCAGCAACGACAACATTACCTTCACCGACACCACCAAAAGCTGGTGCACCTAACCCAAGCTCGCCAATGTTGCCAAGACCTCCAAAGCCTCCAAACCCTGAGCCTAAACCAGCAAGAGAACCACCTCCAAGACCATAACCTAAGCCGCCAAAAGAAGCACCTCCAAGACCAAAGCCTGAACCATGGCCGGAACCAGCGTCATTGATAAGTCCAGCTCCATAAAGACCGTGGTTGCATTGACTGAATACATTCTGAAAAAGGAGTAAATTAAAATTAATCTATTAAATTCTTCTGTACATGATTTTGTAAGCCAACTACTTATAAGAGCTGAACTAATTTGAATGAAGTTTTGTGTATATACTTCAATGGGTTCCTGGATGGTATGAAAACACAATTGGAATCTGTAATTAGCACTGCTGTCGGTATATGCACTGCTTTTCCGGGTAGATTGAAGTCTGCTGTAGGATTTATGAAGTGCAGCGGTAGTGAATTTTTTTTTATACCGCTTAGGTAGCAGACAAGCGCACGGCTCACATGATGAAAAGTGTTTACCGTGGCCTATGGACGTGTGTAACACCAGATACCCGAGTTTTATAAGGTTTATAGGCAGCACACAAAATATTGGAGGGTATTATTTTCTAAAAAATGTACTACACTTCTAGTTTTCATAGTTCATGTCAACCACGATGGGTAAACTCACCTGTACAAAGCAAAATTGGATGCACAACGCTAGAACAATGAAGGTGTTCATGATTGATTTTGGTTTCTTTTTCAATGAGGAGCTGACATATGAATGCATTTCTTGGGCCAACCGATTTTTATATTCAACAGTCTTATCACTTTACGTGAGGAACGCAATTTTGCTGAAGCTTTGCAAATATTTATCGCAAATTATGCAAACGTTTCATAGGCAAATAGATTGATAGCAAAGTTTTGTATAAAAGCAGTACTATACGCACTAATATCATTCCTGTCAGCAGTTCAACACTGAAAACATGTCTTCTATAGTGATTCTCATCTTGTCTGCTCAAGCACTTTTCGCACATGTAAGTTTCAAAAACTTTTTTTTATTATTCAAATACTTGATGATTCTACATTGCTGTCTGATTAGTAGAGGGTATACCTCTACTAATCAGACAGCAATGTAGAATTCGTTCGAGAATTTGTAACTATTTCCCAATCTTGTGGTAATACAAAGTTCCTATGGGTAAATGCATTTTTTTTAAATTACAATATTTAAAAACGTTTGATTATAAATTTGTAGCGACTTTACAAAATTTAAAGTAATTTTGAATTTTGCGACTATTTGAAAAACATTCTCTCATTTGGACCACGATAGCTTTTCTTACCCGTGGATCAACTAGTTGGACATAGTGGTTGTACTACGGGTCGTTGGCCACATCACTAGCTACTACGTCACGAAGGCAAATGTCGGCCTTTTTTTTTTTTTACGTGCGCTACATCCCCACGGATACCTCCCCACCGGAGCCGGTGGAGGAGGTTATGTCGGGCTCGAACCGACTAAAACACACGCCGCCTGTGGGTCGCTTTGGTTGCCGAAGGTGAGGTTGCAGGCATATCCCTCGCACCCCGGCCGACCCAGGGCCATCTCTCACGATCTATGTGGGCCTTTTATTTTGTGATGACTATGGATAATGATTACAAAGATGTTGATAAAATAACTTAAATCATCAGTAGTTATATTATTGACATTATTAAAAATTTGACCTTCATTTCAGGTTGCATTCAGTCAGTGCATTCGCTCCAGAGGACAGGATGCATTGGCAATCATTACCCCATCGGCTTCGATTTCACCATGCGGATCCTTGAGAGGCAATAACTTTGGTTTTGGTGAAGGATTCGGCTTTGGTACCGGTCTGGGTATTGGCGCAGGCATTGGCGCAGGCATTGGTAGTGGTTTCGCTGGTGCTGGCTTAGGTTCTGCAGGTTTCGTCAGCGGTGGAAGTACCTTTCCTGTTGAGAGTCTCACCCCCATACCACCTAACGGCGTTGCTGTAACATCTGACAATATTTACCAAGGTGCTTTGGGTGTTGTCGGTGAATTACCATTCTTAAGTACGGTAGCCTTAGAAGGTGTATTGCCGTCTGCTGGTGTGGGTGTAGTCAACCATGGTTGTGGTAATGGAATCACAGCTATCACAGGCGAAATCGATAATTCTGCTGGCATTATTGGTGCAAGCGGTATTGGGGCTGGTATTATTGGTGCAGGCGGTTTTGGCTCCGGAATCATTGGTGCAGGCGGCATCGGAGCCGGTTTTGGCTCTGGAATAATTGGAGCAGGCGGTATTGGCTCTGGTATTATCGGTGCCAATGGTGTGGGCTGTGGTGCTTTCGGGAATGGTATTTCATCTGGAATTAATGGTTTCAACTTTGGACAAATAGGTGGTCGTGGATGTGGATGTCATTAAAGAAAATATAAATAAATGAATGCTTCTGAGATTGATACATTGTTTTTAATACAGATAGGGAAAAAGGAACCTCATTCTCTCATTTGATATCATAAATATTTATGATATTTGCTTCACCATGTTTGCGACCCAAGCCAACCTCTTTAAACAAAACTAATCAAAAATGTTCGAGCCCTTTTTAAGTGTTAATTAAATATTAACCCTAACTTTTGAATTCTCGCGTTTCATATCAACCTTATTTCATTTAGACACGGGTGATGATAATAAATGCAGTAGTGTGATAAAACTAGCGATTTATTGCATACTATATTCAGCCTTGTCTTAATGGACTAAAATAGATATTTAATTACAACTTATAACAGCTTGAGTATTTCTCCGCATGTTGATTTGTCCCACCTAACTGATTGACGGTCGAGACTCTGATGCAGGCTTGCCTTTAGGGTTGAGAGGTCGGGACTCTGTGGTCCCCACACTCGAGGAGAGGGCCAGATCGAGAGAGATGGCCCTGGGTGGGCCGGGATGCGAAGGATATGCCTGTTTACCTCACCTTCGGCAACAGAGGAGGTAGGACACGGCGGTATTCCCGCCCAATTGACCAGTCCTACTGGGGAAGTATCTCCGCCTTACAGAATACCACGGCTATAATAACTTCGTGTTGTGTTCCCAGCGGTGAGTAGGCACTTTAGAGAACTTTAGAGCTTATGATAAAGTGCGAGCTTAACTGGAATAGGCTCACTAAAAAGCCGGTCCGAAAATCATTGTTGGTGAATGGTCTCTAGATGATACGCACCTAGAGTGACATAACATCTGACAATATTTACGAAGGTGCTTTGGGTGTCGTCGGTGAATTACCATTTTTAAGTACGGTAGCCTTAGAAGGAGTATTGCCGTCTGCTGGTGTGGGTGTAGTTAACCATGGTTATGGTAATGGAATCACAGCTATCACAGGCGAAATTGATAATTCTGCTGGCATTATTGGTGCAAGTGGAATTGGCGCTGGAATTATTGGTGCAGGCGGTATTGGCTCCGGAATCATTGGTGCAGGCGGCATTGGAGCCGGTTTTGGCTCTGGAATAATTGGAGCAGGCGGTATTGGCTCTGGTATTATCGGTGCGAATGGTATCAGCTCTGGTGCTTTCGGGAATGGTATAGGTTTAGGAGGAATTTCATCTGGAATTAATGGTTTCAACTGTGGACAAAAAGTTGGTCGTGGATGTGGTTGTCATTAAAGAAAATATAAATAAATGAATGCTTCTGAAACTGATAGATTGTTTTTCAATCTTATACAAAAAAGGTAGGGAAATTAGGACCCTCATTCTCTCATTTGATATCATAATAGGCATGATGACAGGTTTTAAAAATTACTTTACAATCTTATTACGGAGCTACTTCATCGAAAAATTCCTATTTCTGCAAATAAATAATAACTGCAAGGAAAAATTATATTTAGTTTAAATATTTTATAAATTTAGCATCAAAACTCTAGAAGCATAATGGCGTCTGTCTATGACGTGACGCTTTCGTAAATTGACGTACACGTATGACAATTATCGTACGGTTGGTACACTGGCTGAAGATGTTCAAACGTCAGCAACGATATACACAATGTCAAAATATTTATATGAAAGCATGACGTCACGTTCTTTTGATTAGTTTTTGATCTAATATGGCGGATTGTTAGTAAAATATAAATAAATAAATGCTTCTGAGACTGATACATTGTTTATAAATCCTATAAAAAGTAGGGAAAATGGGACCCTCATTCTCTCATTTGATATCATAATAATCATGGTGATAGTTTTTAAAAACTACTCCCCGAGGTCATTACGGAGCTACTTTATTAAAAAAAATCTATTTTTACAAATAAATAAAGACTAGTTACAAAGAAAAATGATAGTTTTTTAAAATACTATTTAAATTTGGCATCAAAACGCCAGAATAGTAATGGCATCTGCCTACGACGTCACGCTTTCGTAAATTGTTGGTCACGTATGTCAATTATCGTACTGTTGGTACACTTGCTGAGGATGTTCAAACGTCAATAATAAAATAATTATTACGAAAGCATGACGTCACGGCTTCTGATTAGTTTTTGACCTAATATGGCGGATTGTTATGATTTATAATTTAGTTTTCATTAAAATAAATAGAATAGAAATAGAAAAACTCTTTCCCATATAATTATTTAAAATGATATTTAATTTTTTTTATTCTTAGCGGGTGTTATCATGCCAATTATTATGATATTTGCTTCACCATGTTTTGGGTAAATGAATATACTCAGATTTTCACGACCCAAGCCAAACTTACCCGAGAGTGTCAATTCACGGACGAGACTGTGACACAGGTTAGCCTTTCGGGGTTGAGAGGTCGGACGGCGGCGACTTCCTTAATTAATGTAAATCAAACTATGTAATGCCAATGGGCTTCGGAAACAACCGAAATTGGGGCGCGGATGATGAGATCTTCTTTGTATAACTATGTAGTCACTCGCATACGAACAATAACATCTTCAGCCAATCTTCAACGCACGGTAAGAAACTGGAATGGTCTTTCCGCATACCAATGTGCTTTTATCTTATTCAAATCCCATTCATCGTTGGGCTCAAGTCGAGAACAGTAGTGTTGCAGAAATGTAATAGATTTTTTCTCTAAATATTAAAGTTTGTGTAAAGAAATTTCACTCAAGTGATAACAACCATTAGTGCTAAATTAGTGTGTGGATTGATTGATCACGGCGACTGTTGCTGTCTTTGTCTGGCAACGCATCGTACGTCCGCGACAACGGGGAGTATATGCCTCACCCCCCCTGTGATAAAGGACAGCTGCATATTTTTCATCGCACTCACGATAATTTTGATACATCTATAATTGCAATGAATACACAACGCACACCACCTAATAAGATTTGTACAGATACTATTCAATTAGTCAGAAAGGAACATAAATTGGAAGGTGATGAATCCGTCACTGGCAGCCGCAAACGTAAGTCACCGGATTCCATGGATGAAGGTTTAATTATGGCGCGTCTCGACGAAAAATTTAACTTGCAATTATCGGTATGGAACAAGACCATCACTGATTCTATTACAAACTGCGTTACATCGGCGGTTAATGCTGCTATCTCTAAAGAGTTGGCGAAAATTTCATCAGTGTTAATTGAGATAAATATGAACATTACGAAACTAAACTCTGATTACAACACTATCAATACTTCTTTAGAAAATGCTGTTAGTCGGATCACGGCCATTGAAAATAGCCAAACATTTGTATCTGAGCGTCAGGAATGTTATGAGGACCGCCTAAAAACCTTGGAAGGTACTAACGCGAATAATAGTAACTACGCACTCCAGATAAATGCTTTAGAATACAAAATTGAGTCAATGGAGCAACATGCACGGCAATGCAACATTGAAATAAGCAATCTGCCGGAGCGGCGGGGTGAAAACCTTATCAATATTGTAGAATGCCTAGGGAGGGCAATCAAGCAGCCAATTCTAGCAGCGGACATTGCAGCTGTTCACCGTGTGCCTCATGCGGAACATAACAACACGCGCCCGAAGAATATTATACTAAAACTCACAACTAGAATGCTCCGTGATAATATTATTTCTGCATACCGTACTATAAAAAGAGTGGACAGTGCGCAGCTAGGTGTAGGTGGATCACAAGTTAACACTATCTACGTAAATGAACATTTAACTCTCAACAATAAAATTTTATTTCGCCATTGCCGTAACTCTGCTAAGAAATATAATTATAAATACGTGTGGGTCAAACATGGAATTATACTGGTACGTAAACAAGATACGTCACCCGCCATCGCTATTCGCTCGCAACTTGACATCAACAAAATTAAGTAGCATTATGTACTACTGTGTCGAAAGAATATATAACAAATATAAATCAAACAACTTTTGCTTTATGTCTACGATGACTAAAATACAAAAAATCTATCATGATAATAATTACAGTATTATGTGTGTGATATGTAGGTATTTTTATGTTATTTGTGTTTCTGGTGGTGGATGTGGCTGTATCCTTATGAAACTTAGAACAATGGCACGTAAACCTATGATATATTTATTCGAAAATAATTTATACGATAGGGTATCATACTGTAAATGTTGTGTTATGCTTATGGCACTGACCTTTGCATATGGTGGGCGTATGAGTATTATGGCGTATAATTGCTCGTTACCGACTTCCGGACGGGCGCGAACTTTGTCACGGTACCTTTGTGGTTTGTTTTCAGATAACAATGGATAAACTATCGGTTTGTTGTGGGAGCCATCGGGATTTGGGGGCCAGACGGCATACATTATACATGGATATTCTGCAGACATATGCTCAATACATTTACGTGCCATGTATCGAATACATAACGTTTATACTGCGTATTAGTGTAAAAAATTGTATTATATCGTGTAATTTCTATTTACCTAAAGCTTATTGGGAGCAATGTTATGTGTACGCACTTTCTGATGTTTCTTGTGGTGATACTGTGTTATGTCAAGTCTTGGCTAATTTTATAGATTTTGTGACTTGTTTTCGTACCTATATGACGGCGAGAATTGAAAAGATATGCCTATTACGTTTGTCTATAACTGACTGTAGTCGGATATATTGTGAGGTATACGTGAACAATAGTGGGATAAGTGAATCTCATAAAAATCATATGAATTTGAGTAATAATCTACTTTTTGTAAATTTATTACTCGTTAGTGCTGGGAAATGCGTGAGTGTGCCGTGTGGTTTGCAAAAAATGTTTTTGTTTATTGTTTTATACTGTGATGGTGGAAACATTTTCATTATTGTATTGTTTCGGGGTAAGATCACTGTGGGGCAACAGTCGACTGTGGTGGATTCCGGATGTAGCATGAGTGGTGGGGTGATTGTTGGAATGGGTGATTGTTGTTGTTGGTACAGCCCTTGTGTTCTACTGAGCTATATTATTTTATACCTACAGTTTAAAATAGGGACCAGATTGAAACATATCAGACAATACAGAGGGTTGCTCCATTACTTTGTAACAATGATGTTGATTGTTCTTCCTCTCGGTTATGGGTAGCCGTACATTGTCCGTATATTACCAGAATTGCCAAGGTTTGAGAACCAAACTTCATACACTTTACATGAACACATTGTCTAACAATTATGATATAATTATCTTAACCGAAACGTGGCTGCATGGGGATGTGCAAGATAATGAATACATAGATAACCGATATCAAGTGTTTCGATGCGATCGCGATCGCGCTGCAGCCGGCCGCCTGGACGGTGGGGGGGTGTTAGTGGCGGTGCGCCGTGAGTTCAGTGTGGTACTTCTTTCTGCAACGCACTTGCAGCGAGCTACTACTGATATGCCTGCTGCACGCACTTCGCTGGTAGATCATGTTTTAATCGAATTGCGTGCGCGTAGGTTTCGATGCATTATTAGTGCTGTATACATACCACCGGACGTAAATGCTGACACCTACAAATGGCACTTTAATCTCCTCGCCAGTATACTACAAATGCCAGATATTAATGAGTTTATTATCGCGGGGGATTATAACCGCCGAACAATTAAATGGCGCAACTGTGGCACGCACCTTGAACCGATAGTTGATGGCCATGCCTGTATAGCTGATAGGGAACTGATTTATTTTCTGAATATGCTGAATTGTTATCAGTTCAATAGGTTTGAAAACGCCAAAACAAATATATTAGACTTATTAATTACTAATGTACCTAACACAGAAACACTCGATACACAGTTGCCCCTGGTAAAGCCCAATACAAGCCATCCTGTTTTTATTGCACTGGTGCCTATTGACTGTCAACATCAACATACATCCTCCTTTGCATGTAAGCCCCGTACTCAGTTCAACTTTAATAGTGCGGATTATGATGCTATAAATAATGAAATCAGGGAAACGGACTGGCTGGATCTGTTCGCGGAGGGTAATGCAGAGGATAGGGTGTCTTTATTTTATGAGAAAATATATAGCATTATTAAGAAATATGTCCCTACAAAATTAATAAAGCCCTCACGTTTTCCAAAATGGTTCTCTCCGGCCTTGATACATATCTTTAAAAATAAAAATCAGGCATGGATCAAATGGAAAAAATACAAAAATCAATCTGATTATGAAATATTTGCGATGTACAGAGCCCGCTTTAAATCCGAATCAACCAAGTGTTATACAAAATATATTAAATCAATTGAATCTAGTATTCGGGAAAATATTAAATACTTTTGGGCTTATGCCAATAGTATGCGACCTAAATCAAGCTTCCCAAGTATGATAACATATAACAACCTCCAAACCCAGGATCCAGCCGAAATATGTCAATATCTCTCCTCATTTTTCAAATCTGTGTTTAAACCAACGCATGTTACGGCGGATTATTGTGTTTCTGATATGTCGGGTAATCCACTGTCTGATTTGAACATTAATAGTATACATATTTCAGAAAAAAGCGTCTTAGGTGAACTAAAGTCCCTGGATGTATCCAAGGGTTCTGGAGTAGATAATATACCACCCTCTTTCTTCAAAGCAACTGCACATACAATATATAAACCCGTACATTCGTTGTTCAGCTCATGTCTGCTGGAGGGTACATTTCCAAGTATTTGGAAATCAGCACGAATTGTTCCAGTTCATAAGGGTGGGGACCGTACCTCTGTCGAAAACTATCGCCCAATATCGATACTACCTACCCTTTCTAAGCTCTTCGAGAGACTGGTGCATAACGAGATATATCCCTTGTTACATAACATCATTATACCACAACAACATGGATTTGTGAAACGCCGATCCACTACCACAAATTTACTACTTTACACAACCTATCTATTTGAAGGTCTAGATGCTAACAAACAAATCGATAGCGTGTACACGGACTTTCGAAAGGCTTTCGATGGGGTGGATCACAAAATATTATTGGATAAACTTGCTTTTAATGGTATACATGGCAGCTTGTGGCGCTGGTTCAAGTCCTATATTATGAATCGTACGCAGAGGGTAGCCATGAATGGTTTTGAGTCCGATATTGTTTCCATAACGTCAGGCGTGCCTCAGGGTTCCATCCTGGGCCCATTACTGTTTAATCTGTTTATAAATGATGTAGGTCATTGTTTCAAATTTTGTAATTACCTCTTGTACGCTGACGACTTGAAAATGTACCATATAACTGAAAATCAGGATGATCAAGCTAAATTTCAATCCGATCTAGATCGCTTTTCAACTTATTGCACCAGTAATAAACTGGAGCTTAGTATCAATAAATGCAACAGTATAACCTTCACGAAGAGGAGGAACAATTTGATTTCGAATTACAGATTGAATGGCAAACAACTCAAAATAGTGAACTGTATCAGGGACCTTGGTGTAACCCTGGATAGTAGATTAGACCTTAATTTGCATGTCGATAACATAATAAATAAATCTTTCAAAATGTACGGCTATGTAATGCGCATAAGTGCCAAGTTCACTCAAACCTCCACATATCCTTACCTGTATAAGTCTCTTGTACGTTCACAACTTGAATACGGTGTATGCATCTGGAATCCATATTACCAGAAGTATGTTGAGGCCCTTGAGAGAGTTCAAAGTAAATTTTTGAAATGTATGCAGTACAGATGTTGTCGCCATTACTTGACATACGAACAATTACTAGACAAATACAAACTTTTAACTCTTAAGCAACGGCGCACTCAGCTTCAAGCCATGTTGTTGTACGATTTATGTCATAATAGATATGACTGCCCTCCAATTGTCAATAAGCTGTGTTATAGGGTGCCTACTAGGACTCACTGCCGTAACCCGTGTCAACTATTTGCTACTGCCAAATGCCGTACAAATTCCGGTAAACGCTCGCCTCTGCAAAGTATTGTACAGTCTTACAACGAGAACTTTAATTCTATTGACGTGGCTGCATCGCGTCCTGGTACGTTTAGGAGACAGGTGTTGGAGCAGTTGAGCGCCAAGAACAATATGTAGCGATTCAATTTAGAAATGTTAAATGCCAGGAGTGCGACGTAGCGATTCAATTTAGAATTTTTAAGTGCCGGGAGTGCAATGTAATGGTTCAATTTAGAAGTATTAAGTGCCAGGAGTGCAAGGTTGCGATTCAATTTGGAAATATTAAGTTCCAGGAGTGCAATGTAACGATTCAATATAGTAATGGTCAGCCGGGAATGCAATGTAGCGCAAAATTTGGAATATGATGTGCCAGGAACACAATGTAACAATTCAATCTGAAATATTAGTGTCGTGAACACAATGTAGCGATTAAGTTTAAAATAATAAGTGCCAGGAACACAATGTAACAATTCAATCTGAAATATTAGTGTCGTGAACACAATGTAGCGATTAAGTTTAAAATAATAAGTGCTAGGAACACAATGTAATCATTTATCACATAGCAAATTCAACGTGTCTACTCCATTTACTGTTGTGCTCTGTTCTCCATAAATTCAATTTGTGATAAACGGTGTGGGGGGTAAATTTGATAATACTTTTTGAGTTGTGTTTCATCACCATTAATGTAATTTACCGCTGTTTGTTTATCCAAATAAATTAAAAAAAAAAAAAAAAAAAATGTGTTCTTTACATAGGGCGTGGAAAAGGATTTGTAGGGATCGTGGATTAAGGGTCACCATTCTGGATACAGTCGATCCTTAAAATGTGTTTAATGATTTACAGTATCATAGAATGCTTGCCACTCCAGCTACGTATCATTTAAAGGGGTGCATTCACCAACCATGATTTTCGGACCGGGTTTCGGGTGAGCCTATTCCAGTCAAGCACCCACTTTATCATGGTATGTATGTTTATGATCGCTTTCTATGACACCCATGAGCAGAGGTAGGATCAACAGAGCCGGCCAGCTCCACCGAGAAGCAAATAAAATTAACACCATTTAATTGAATATATAACTAGAGAGAGATATAACTGAACCGAGACATTTTGCGATTAAACCATATACCTTACTATTATTATCGACGTTTCGGATGCGTTACAGCACCCGTGGTCACGTTTTTGTGCGCCTACCTTCCATTACCTTCTCTCCCCCTCCATTACAATGAATATAAGGGAATAATTTGGTAGCGAGAAGAATTATGGTTAGAAGTACTTTCTTAGACAAGTCCAATCATACCGAGAAATACATAACTTTACGACCACTAATGATATTGCATTTATAAGAAAACAATTACTCAAATTGAGAGCACACTTGTATTTTTTCCTCAGTATTTATTGTTAGACCTTGATTCTTCTAAAGCAAAACCACTGTCATAGCACAGAAACTACTAAAAAATCGATGTAATTTTAGACTTTAACCCAATGTAGTTAAAGTCCATAATTAAAAGGCTTTTTGCAGAGTGAATGAAAAAGTATAATCAAACTCTATTCATATAATTTTGTACTTTAAAGATATGGGAAAATAGTTCAAAATTTTATGACTTTTTCAGTGTCTGTGGTTTGATAGTGGTTTTACTTTAGTAAAATCGAGGGCCTGACTGGTTTCGCCTTATGGCATCTTTAAAGGTTTACAATGATCATCCAAGATGTGTAATGTGTGTTCTCAATATCTGTAACAATAAATTCCCTCAAGCGCTATCAATCAACAGTAAAACTACATAATTATAATCACGCCTTTATCATTGAAGGGGAACCACTGCCTAAGCGGTGAATTAACACCCACATTTCAATAATCATTGTATTCGATCTCACGTGATAGGGGGTGAACCTATTGCCGTATTCCGGGAACTATTGTTGACATGAGCAATGCTTCTGGGCTGTTTATATCTGTCTGATGGGAAGAAATGAGTGGCCCAAATTCCACACTACCGGAAACCACGCGGCTACAGTATAGTTAAAAAAACAATTATTTATTAAATGCTTTATATTTCAATCAGGTTAATTACTAGCAGCTGTTTTCAGAAAACACATTCACAGCCACTTCTACCGTTGATGGAGACAGCACCAGCAGCTGGTACGGGACCCTCAAACCTTACGGCTCCCAAAATAGGCACTTGACCTACGACAGCAGTGTTACCGGCAACTGGCAGCTCACCAGCAACGACAACATTACCTTCACCGACACCACCAAAAGCTGGTGCACCTAACCCAAGCTCGCCAATGTTGCCAAGACCTCCAAAGCCTCCAAACCCTGAGCCTAAACCAGCAAGAGAACCACCTCCAAGACCATAACCTAAGCCGCCAAAAGAAGCACCTCCAAGACCAAAGCCTGAACCATGGCCGGAACCAGCGTCATTGATAAGTCCAGCTCCATAAAGACCGTGGTTGCATTGACTGAATACATTCTGAAAAAGGAGTAAATTAAAATTAATCTATTAAATTCTTCTGTACATAATTTTGTAAGCCAACTACTTATAAGAGCTGAACTAATTTGAATGAAGTTTTGTGTATATACTTCAATGGGTTCCTGGATGGTATGAAAACACAATTGGAATCTGTAATTAGCGCTGCTGTCGGTATATGCACTGCTTTTCCGGGTAGATTGAAGTCTGCTGTAGGATTTATGAAGTGCAGCGGTAGTGAATTTTTTTTTATACCGCTTAGGTAGCAGACAAGCGCACGGCTCACATGATGAAAAGTGTTTACCGTGGCCTATGGACGTGTGTAACACCAGATACCCGAGTTTTATAAGGTTTATAGGCAGCACACAAAATATTGGAGGGTATTATTTTCTAAAAAATGTACTACACTTCTAGTTTTCATAGTTCATGTCAACCACGATGGGTAAACTCACCTGTACAAAGCAAAATTGGATGCACAACGCTAGAACAATGAAGGTGTTCATGATTGATTTTGGTTTCTTTTTCAATGAGGAGCTGACATATGAATGCATTTCTTGGGCCAACCGATTTTTATATTCAACAGTCTTATCACTTTACGTGAGGAACGCAATTTTGCTGAAGCTTTGCAAATATTTATCGCAAATTATGCAAACGTTTCATAGGCAAATAGATTGATAGCAAAGTTTTGTATAAAAGCAGTACTATACGCACTAATATCATTCCTGTCAGCAGTTCAACACTGAAAACATGTCTTCTAAAGTGATTTTCATCTTGTGTGCTCAAGCACTTTTCGCACATGTAAGTTTCAAAAACGTTTTTTTATTAAGAATAAGAATAATTTATTTGCCTTTAAACATGGTCACATAGGTCTTACAATATGTATGAGTACAGCATGTCTAACCGCAATCTGCAGCATGCAAATTTTTCAAATACTTTATTTTTCAAATAATTGATGATTCTACATTGCTGTCTGATTAGTAGAGGGTATACCTCTACTAATCAGACAGCAATGTTGAATTCGTTCGAGAATTTGTAACTATTTCCTAATCTTGTGGTGATCCAAAGTTCCTATAGGTAAAGGCAATTTTTTAAAATTACAATATTTATATAATTTTGATTATAAATATGTAGCGAAATGACAAAATTTAAATTAATTTTTAATTTTGCGACTATTTCAAAATCTATTATAGACTATTGGACCACGATAGCTTTACTTACCCGTGGTTCAATTAGTTGGACATAGTGGTTGTACTACGGGTCGTTGGCCACATCACTAGCTACTACGTCACGAAGGCAAATGTCGGCCTTTTATTTTGTGATGACTATGGATAATGATTACAAAGATGTTGATAAAATCACTTAAATCATCAGTAGTTATATTATTGACATTATTAAAAATTTGACCTTCATTTCAGGTTGCATTCAGTCAGTGCATTCGCTCCAGAGGACAGGATGCATTGGCAATCATTACCCCATCGGCTTCGATTTCACCATGCGGATCCTTGAGAGGCAATAACTTTGGTTTTGGTGAAGAATTCGGCTTTGGTACCGGTCTGGGTATTGGCGCAGGCATTGGCGCAGGCATTGGTAGTGGTTTCGCTGGTGCTGGCTTAGGTTCTGCAGGTTTCGTCAGCGGTGGAAGTACCTTTCCTGTTGAGAGTCTCACCCCCATACCACCTAACGGCGTTGCTGTAACATCTGACAATATTTACCAAGGTGCTTTGGGTGTTGTCGGTGAATTACCATTCTTAAGTACGGTAGCCTTAGAAGGTGTATTGCCGTCTGCTGGTGTGGGTGTAGTCAACCATGGTTGTGGTAATGGAATCACAGCTATCACAGGCGAAATCGATAATTCTGCTGGCATTATTGGTGCAAGCGGTATTGGGGCTGGTATTATTGGTCCAGGCGGTTTTGGCTCCGGAATCATTGGTGCAGGCGGCATCGGAGCCGGTTTTGGCTCTGGAATAATTGGAGCAGGCGGTATTGGCTCTGGTATTATCGGTGCCAATGGTGTGGGCTGTGGTGCTTTCGGGAATGGTATTTCATCTGGAATTAATGGTTTCAACTTTGGACAAATAGGTGGTCGTGGATGTGGATGTCATTAAAGAAAATATAAATAAATGAATGCTTCTGAGATTGATACATTGTTTTTAATACAGATAGGGAAAAAGGAACCTCATTCTCTCATTTGATATCATAAATATTTATGATATTTGCTTCACCATGTTTGCGACCCAAGCCAACCTCTTTAAACAAAACTAATCAAAAATGTTCGAGCCCTTTTTAAGTGTTAATTAAATATTAACCCTAACTTTTGAATTCTCGCGTTTCATATCAACCTTATTTCATTTAGACACGGGTGATGATAATAAATGCAGTAGTGTGATAAAACTAGCGATTTATTGCATACTATATTCAGCCTTGTCTTAATGGACTAAAATAGATATTTAATTACAACTTATAACAGCTTGAGTATTTCTCCGCATGTTGATTTGTCCCACCTAACTGATTGACGGTCGAGACTCTGATGCAGGCTAGCCTTTAGGGTTGAGAGGTCGGGACTCTGTGGTCCCCACACTCGAGGAGAGGGCCAGATCGAGAGAGATGGCCCTGGGTGGGCCGGGATGCGAAGGATATGCCTGTTTACCTCACCTTCGGCAACAGAGGAGGTAGGACACGGCGGTATTCCCGCCCAATTGACCAGTCCTACTGGGGAAGTATCTCCGCCTTACAGAATACCACGGCTATAATAACTTCGTGTTGTGTTCCCAGCGGTGAGTAGGCACTTTAGAGAACTTTAGAGCTTATGATAAAGTGCGAGCTTAACTGGAATAGGCTCACTAAAAAGCCGGTCCGAAAATCATTGTTGGTGAATGGTCTCTAGATGATACGTACCTAGAGTGACATAACATCTTACAATATTTACGAAGGTGCTTTGGGTGTCGTCGGTGAATTACCATTTTTAAGTACGGTAGCCTTAGAAGGAGTATTGCCGTCTGCTGGTGTGGGTGTAGTTAACCATGGTTATGGTAATGGAATCACAGCTATCACAGGCGAAATTGATAATTCTGCTGGCATTATTGGTGCAAGTGGAATTGGCGCTGGAATTATTGGTGCAGGCGGTATTGGCTCCGGAATCATTGGTGCAGGCGGCATTGGAGCCGGTTTTGGCTCTGGAATAATTGGAGCAGGCGGTATTGGCTCTGGTATTATCGGTGCGAATGGTATCAGCTCTGGTGCTTTCGGGAATGGTATAGGTTTAGGAGGAATTTCATCTGGAATTAATGGTTTCAACTGTGGACAAAAAGTTGGTCGTGGATGTGGTTGTCATTAAAGAAAATATAAATAAATGAATGCTTCTGAAACTGATAGATTGTTTTTCAATCTTATACAAAAAAGGTAGGGAAATTAGGACCCTCATTCTCTCATTTGATATCATAATAGGCATGATGACAGGTTTTAAAAATTACTTTACAATCTTATTACGGAGCTACTTCATCGAAAAATTCCTATTTCTGCAAATAAATAATAACTGCAAGGAAAAATTATATTTAGTTTAAATATTTTATAAATTTAGCATCAAAACTCTAGAAGCATAATGGCGTCTGTCTATGACGTGACGCTTTCGTAAATTGACGTACACGTATGACAATTATCGTACGGTTGGTACACTGGCTGAAGATGTTCAAACGTCAGCAACGATATACACAATGTCAAAATATTTTTATGAAAGCATGAAGTCACGTTCTTTTGATTAGTTTTTGATCTAATATGGCGGATTGTTAGTAAAATATAAATAAATGAATGCTTCTGAGACTCCTACTTTTTATAGGATTTATAAACAATGTGTTTATAAATCCTATAAAAAGTAGGGAAAATGGGACCCTCATTCTCTCATTTGATATCATAATAATCATGATGATAGTTTTTAAAAACTACTCCCCGATGTTATTACGGAGCTACATTATAAAAAAAAACTATTTTTACAAATAAATAAAGACTACAAAGAAGAATGATAGTTTTTTAAAATACTATTTAAATTTGGCATCAAAACGCCAGAATAGTAATGGCATCTGCCTACGACGTCACGCTTTCGTAAATTGTCGGACACGTATGTCAATTATCGTACTGTCGGTACACTTGCTGAGGATGTTCAAACGTCAATATTAAATAATTATTACGAAAGCATGACGTCACGGCTTCTGATTAGTTTTTGACCTAATATGGCGGATTGTTATGATTTATAATTTAGTTTTCATTAAAATAAATAGAATAGAAATAGAAAAACTCTTTCCCATATAATTATTTAAAATGATATTTAATTTTTTTTATTCTTAGCGGGTGTTATCATGCCAATTATTATGATATTTGCTTCACCATGTTTTGGGTAAATGAATATACTCAGATTTTCACGACCCAAGCCAAACTTACCCGAGAGTGTCAATTCACGGACGAGACTGTGACACAGGTTAGCCTTTCGGGGTTGAGAGGTCGGACGGCGGCGACTTCCTTAATTAATGTAAATCAAACTATGTAATGCCAATGGGCTTCGGAAACAACCGAAATTGGGGCGCGGATGATGAGATCTTCTTTGTATAACTATGTAGTCACTCGCATACGAACAATAACATCTTCAGCCAATCTTCAACGCACGGTAAGAAACTGGAATGGTCTTTCCGCATACCAATGTGCTTTTATCTTATTCAAATCCCATGTGTTCTTTACATAGGGCGTAGAAAAGGATTTGTAGGGATCGTGGATTAAGGGTCACCATTCTGGATACAGTCGATCCTTAAATTGTGTTTTATGATTTACAGTATCATAGAATGCTTGCCACTCCAGCTACGTATCATTTAGAGGGGTGCATTCACCAACCATGATTTTCGGACCGGGTTTCGGGTGAGCCTATTCCAGTCAAGCACCCACTTTACCATGGGATGTATGTTTATGATCGCTTTCTATGACACCCATGAGCAGAGGTAGGATCAACAGAGCCGGCCAGCTCCACCGGGATTCAAATAAAATTAACACCATTTAATTGAATATATAACTAGAGAGAGATATAACTGAACCGAGACATTTTGCGATTAAACCATATACCTTACTATTATTATCGACGTTTCGGATGCGTTACAGCACCCGTGGTCACGTTTTTGTGCGCCTACCTTCCATTACCTTCTCTCTCCCTCCATTACAATGAATATAAGGGAATAATTTAGTCGCGAGAAGAATTATGGTTAGAAGTACTTTCTTAGACAGGTCCAATCATACCGAGAAATACATAACTTTACGACCACTAATGAAATTGCATTTATAAGAAAACAATCACTCAAATTGAGAGCACACTTGTATTTTTTCCTCAGTATTTATTGTTAGACCTTGATTCTTCTAAAGCAAAATGACTGTCATGGCACAGAAACTACTAAAAAATCGATGTAATTTTAGACTTTAACCCAATGTAGTTAAAGTCCATAATTAAAAGGCTTTTTGCAGAGTGAATGAAAAAGTATAATCAAACTCTATTCATATAATTTTGTACTTTAAAGATATGGGAAAATAGTTCAAAATTTTATGACTTTTTCAGTGTCTGTGGTTTGATAGTGGTTTTACTTTAGTAAAATCGAGGGCCTGACTGGTTTCGCCTTATGGCATCTTTAAAGGTTTACAATGATCATCCAAGATGTGTAATGTGTGTTCTCAATATCTGTAACAATAAATTCCCTCAAGCGCTATCAATCAACAGTAAAACTACATAATTATAATCACGCCTTTATCATTGAAGGGGAACCACTGCCTAAGCGGTGAATTAACACCCACATTTCAATAATCATTGTATTCGATCTCACGTGATAGGGGGTGAACCTATTGCCGTATTCCGGGAACTATTGTTGACATGAGCAGTGCTTCTGGGCTGTTTATATCTGTCTGATGGGAAGAAATGAGTGGCCCAAATTCCACACTACCGCAAACCACGCGGCTACAGTATAGTTAAAAAAACAATTATTTATTAGATGCTTTATATTTCAATCAGGTTTATTACTAGCAGCTGTTTTCAGAAAACACATTCACAGCCACTTCTACCGTTGATGGAGACAGCACCAGCAGCTGGTACAGGACCCTCAAACCTTACGGCTCCCAAGATAGGCACTTGACCTACGACAGCGGTGTTACCGGCAACTGGCAGCTCACCAGCAACGACAACATTACCTTCACCGACACCACCAAAAGCTGGTGCACCTAACCCAAGCTCGCCAATGTTGCCAAGACCTCCAAAGCCTCCAAACCCTGAGCCTAAACCAGCAAGAGAACCACCTCCAAGACCATAACCTAAGCCGCCAAAAGAAGCACCTCCAAGACCAAAGCCTGAACCATGGCCGGAACCAGCGTCATTGATAAGTCCAGCTCCATAAAGACCGTGGTTGCATTGACTGAATACATTCTGAAAAAGGAGTAAATTAAAATTAATCTATTAAATTCTTCTGTACATGATTTTGTAAGCCAACTACTTATAAGAGCTGAACTAATTTGAATGAAGTTTTGTGTATATACTTCAATGGGTTCCTGGATGGTATGAAAACACAATTGGAATCTGTAATTAGCGCTGCTGTCGGTATATGCACTGCTTTTCCGGGTAGATTGAAGTCTGCTGTAGGATTTATAAAGTGCAGCGGTAGTGAATTTTTTTTTATACCGCTTAGGTAGCAGACAAGCGCACGGCTCACATGATGAAAAGTGTTTACCGTGGCCTATGGACGTGTGTAACACCAGATACCCGAGTTTTATAAGGTTTATAGGCAGCACACAAAATATTGGAGGGTATTATTTTCTAAAAAATGTACTACACTTCTAGTTTTCATAGTTCATGTCAACCACGATGGGTAAACTCACCTGTACAAAGCAAAATTGGATGCACAACGCTAGAACAATGAAGGTGTTCATGATTGATTTTGGTTTCTTTTTCAATGAGGAGCTGACATATGAATGCATTTCTTTTTTTCATTTCTTTTTGCATTCATTTCCAACCGATTTTTATATTCAACAGTCTTATCACTTTACGTGAGGAACGCAACTTTGCTGAAGCTTTGCAAATATTTATCGCAAATTATGCAAACGTTTCATAGGCAAATGGATTGATAACATAGTTTTGTATAAAAGCAGTATACCATACGCACTAATATCATTCCTGTCAGCAGTTCAACACTGAAAACATGTCTTCTAAAGTGATTTTCATCTTGTGTGCTCAAGCACTTTTCGCACATGTAAGTTTCAAAAACGTTTTTTTATTAAGAATAAGAATAAGAATAATTTATTTGCCTTTAAACATGGTCACATAGGTCTTACAATATGTATGAGTACAGCATGTCTAACCGCAATCTGCAGCATGCAAATTTTTCAAATACTTTATTTTTCAAATAATTGATGATTCTACATTGCTGTCTGATTAGTAGAGGGTATACCTCTACTAATCAGACAGCAATGTTGAATTCGTTCGAGAATTTGTAACTATTTCCTAATCTTGCGGTGATCCAAAGTTCCTATAGGTAAAGGCAATTTTTTAAAATTACAATATTTATATACTTTTGATTATAAATATGTAGCGAAATGACAAAATTTAAATTAATTTCTAATTTTGCGACTATTTCAAAACCTATTATAGACTATTGGACCACGATAGCTTTACTTACCCGTGGTTCAATTAGTTGGACATAGTGGTTGTAATACGGGTCGTTGGCCACATCACTAGCTACTACGTCACGAAGGCAAATGTCGGTTTTTTATTTAGTGATAACTATGGATAATGATTACAAAGATGTTGATAAAATCACTTAAATCATCAGTAGTTATATTATTGACATTATTAAAAATTTGACCTTCATTTCAGGTTGCATTCAGTCAGTGCATTCGCTCCAGAGGACAGGATGTATTGGCAAGCATTACCCCATCGGCTTCGATTTCACCATGCGGATCCTTGAGAGGCAATAACTTTGGTTTTGGTGAAGGATTCGGCTTTGGTACCGGTCTGGGTATTGGCGCAGGCATTGGCGCAGGCATTGGTAGTGGTTTCGCTGGTGCTGGCTTAGGTTCTGCAGGTTTCGCCAGCGGTGGAGGTACCTTTCCTATTGAGAGTCTCACCCCCATACCTCCTAACGGCGTTGCTGTAACATCTGACAATATTTACCAAGGTGCTTTGGGTGTTGTCGGTGAATTACCATTCTTAAGTACGGTAGCCTTAGAAGGTGTATTGCCGTCTGCTGGTGTGGGTGTAGTCAACCATGGTTGTGGTAATGGAATCACAGGTATCACAGGCGAAATCGATAATTCTGCTGGCATTATTGGTGCAAGCGGTATTGGGGCTGGAATTATTGGTGCCGGCGGTTTTGGCTCCGGAATCATTGGTGCAGGCGGCATTGGAGCCGGTTTTGGCTCTGGAATAATTGGAGCAGGCGGTATTGGCTCTGGTATTATCGGTGCCAATGGTGTGGGCTGTGGTGCTTTCGGGAATGGTATTTCATCTGGAATTAATGGTTTCAACTTTGGACAAATAGGTGGTCGTGGATGTGGATGTCATTAAAGAAAATATAAATAAATGAATGCTTCTGAGATTGATACATTGTTTTTAAATCCTATAACAGATAGGGAAAAAGGAACCTCATTCTCTCATTTAATATCATAAATATTTATGATATTTGCTTCACCATGTTTGCGACCCAAGCCAACCTTTTAAACAAAACTAATCAAAAATGTTCGAGCCCTTTTTAAGTGTTAATTAAATATTAACCCTAACTTTTGAACTCTCGCGTTTCATATCAACCTTATTTCATTTAGACACGGGTGATGATAATAAACGCAGTAGTGTGATAAAACTAGCGATTTATTGCATACTATATTCAGCCTTGTCTTAATGGACTAAAATCGATATTTAATTACAACTTAAAACTGCTTGAGTATTTCTCCGCATGTTGATTTGTCCCACCTAACTGATTGACGGTCGAGACTCTGATGCAGGCTAGCCTTTAGGGGTTGAGAGGTCGGGACTCTGTGGTCCCCACACTCGAGGGGAGGGCCAGATCGAGGGGTAGGACACGGCGGTATTTCCGCCCGATTGAGCAGTCCGACTGGAGTAGTACCTCCGCCCTACAGAATACCACGGCTATAATAACTTCGTGTTGTGTTCTCAGCGGTGAGTAGGGTAGCCAGAGCTCACTGGATAATTTGTGCTGTCAGTGGGAAGACTAAGGACTTGTCCTGATTGTGTCTTCTACTGACGGCACAGAAACTCTGTACTTATAGGGTTGGCAGCGCGACTGTGACTCCTCTGGTGTTACAGACGTCCATAGGTCACGGTAACCACTTTCCATCAGGTGGGCCGTGTGCTTGTCTGCCAACTAAGTGGGATAAAAAAAAAAAAAAAAAAAGATGGCCCTGGGTGGGCCGGGATGCGAAGGATATGCCTGTTTACCTCACCTTCGGCAACAGAGGAGGTAGGACACGGCGGTATTCCCGCCCAATTGACCAGTCCTACTGGGGAAGTATCTCCGCCTAACAGAATACCACGGCTATAATAACTTCGTGTTGTGTTCCCAGCGGTGAGTAGGGTAGGCAGAGCTCACTGGAGAATTTGTCTTGTCAGTGGGAAACTAAAGGCTTGTCCTGCTTTCTCTTCTACACTTATTTAATATAATGCCAATGGGCATTGTATCAAACCTAAATTAAGGTACGGATGATGAGATCGTTGTATATCTACGGGTTCACTAGCATACGAACAATACCATCTTCAACCAAGAGATGAAGCACTATAATAAACAGAAATGCTATTTTCGAATATCTATGTGTTTCCATCTTACTAAAATCATATGTGTTCTTTGCATAGGACGTGGAAAAGGATATGTTGAGGTCGTGGTTCTAGGGTCACCATTCTGGACACTGCCGAACCTAAACGTGTGTATTTTATGATTGACAGTATCATAGAATGCTTGTCACTACGTACCTAGGTACGTATCATCTAGAGAGCATTCACCAACAATGATTTTCGGACCGGGTTTTGGGTGAGGCTCTTCCAGTTAACAAATCGTTTTCTATGATACCCATGGGAAGAGGTGGGGTCAACCAGAACTGGACAGCTCGACCGGGAATCAAATAAAATGAACACCATTTAATTGCATAATCAACTAGAGAGAGAGAGACGGAGAATGTTGTGGAAGATGTAATAAAATTATAATTAAATATAACATATAATAAAATAATTAAAGAACTCATTCAGTGTAGTGACACCTACTGCAGACTATTCTTGTGCTATTGTATTTTGTATCTTCTTATATATTTTCTTTCCTTTTGTTGCAATATGTATCGTATTTTAAGTATCTTTTATTTATTTATATTATTGTACAAGCAAACGTAATAAATAAATATTTATGTGTAGGCTTGTAATTAGCAATATGTTTAACACAGTGTAATCTATATATTATTGTTATTAGTCTGTAAGCCTTCCTAAAAGTAATAAATAAATAAATACATAACTGTTCGAAACTTTTTTGCGATTAAATCATAGACCTTACTATTTTTGCCGAATTTTCGGATGCGCCGCAGCACCCGTGGTCACGACTTGAATAGCTTGCGAGCGTCGAGAGGTATGCGAGGAATATATTTGTGCGCCTACCTTCCATTACCATCTCTCTCCCTCCATTATAATGAATATGAGGGAATTATTAAATCGCGAAAAATTCCGAACACTTACATAATTATGAATTCTAACCGCGATAGCTTAAAAATGAATAAAACCTTAAAAGTGTCTGGCATTCATTAATTCAAATAATTACGCCTTTATCCCTGGAGGGTTAAGCAGAGGTGAATTACCACCCACATTTCACCTTTTTTTTAATACCACTTAGTTGGCAGACAAGCACACGGCCCACCTGATGGAAAGTGGTTACCGTGACCTCTGGACGTCTGTAACACCAGAGGAGTCACAGTCACGCTGCCAACCCTGTAAGTACAGAGTTTCTGTGCCATCAGTAGAAGACAAAGCAGGACAAGCCTTTAGTCTTCCCACGGGTGTCATAGAAAGCGATTATAAACATACAGCCCATGATAAAGTGCGAGCTTAACTGGAATAGGCTCACTAAAAAGCCGGTCCGAAAATCATTGTTGGTGAATGCTCTCTAGATGATACGTACCTAGAGTGACAAGCATTCTACGATACTATCAATCATAAAATACACAATTTGAGGTTCGACAGTGTCCAGAATGGTGACCCTAGAACCAAAAATCACACTGCCGCGCCGACTCGGACGTTTCAGTGATAAACCGTACCTATCACCTCCATACCTGCATTTGGAGAACCAGCTCGTCCCTTGTCTGTTCTTAACTATGCCTTATACAAGTGAGAGAGATAGCGGAGGTCCTTGAAGCAGCTCTCTACAGAACTGTCTTATCCAGAATTTACCGTAGGCGGTAGTGTCCCCCCTGTGAGAGAGAGGCACTGCTGTCTTCATTGCACAACGTACTTTCTCTTCACATTACTTACTGTTGTATAAAGATGAAGCGCAATCGGGCAGCCATACAACTATTTGTTGCAATATGTGTGCACCCGAAAAATGAGGACTTTATTAAGGAAACAATTATTTATCAGTATGCCATATATTTCAGTCAGTTAAAAACTAGTTTCTGTTATCAGAAAATACATTCACATCCACATCTACCGTTGATGGAAACAGCGCCAGCAGCTGGTACGGCACCATCGAAGATGACAGCTCCCAAGATAGGCACCTGACCGACGACAGCCGTATTACCAGTAACTGGTAGCTCACCGACGATGGCAACGTTACCTTCACCGACACCACCAAAAGCTGGTACACCTAACCCGAGCTCGCCAATGTTGCCAAGACCTCCAAAGCCTCCAAACCCTGAGCCTAAACCAGCAAGAGAACCACCTCCAAGACCATAACCTAAGCCGCCAAAAGAAGCACCTCCAAGACCAAAGCCTGAACCATGGCCGGAACCAGCGTCATTGATAAGTCCAGCTCCATAAAGACCGTGGTTGCATTGACTGAATACATTCTGAAAAAGGAGTAAATTAAAATTAATCTATTAAATTCTTCTGTACATGATTTTGTAAGCCAACTACTTATAAGAGCTGAACTAATTTGAATGAAGTTTTGTGTATATACTTCAATGGGTTCCTGGATGGTATGAAAACACAATTGGAATCTGTAATTAGCGCTGCTGTCGGTATATGCACTGCTTTTCCGGGTAGATTGAAGTCTGCTGTAGGATTTATGAAGTGCAGCGGTAGTGAATTTTTTTTTATACCGCTTAGGTAGCAGACAAGCGCACGGCTCACATGATGAAAAGTGTTTACCGTGGCCTATGGACGTGTGTAACACCAGATACCCGAGTTTTATAAGGTTTATAGGCAGCACACAAAATATTGGAGGGTATTATTTTCTAAAAAATGTACTACACTTCTAGTTTTCATAGTTCATGTCAACCACGATGGGTAAACTCACCTGTACAAAGCAAAATTGGATGCACAACGCTAGAACAATGAAGGTGTTCATGATTGATTTTGGTTTCTTTTTCAATGAGGAGCTGACATATGAATGCATTTCTTGGGCCAACCGATTTTTATATTCAACAGTCTTATCACTTTACGTGAGGAACGCAACTTTGCTGAAGCTTTGCAAATATTTATCGCAAATTATGCAAACGTTTCATAGGCAAATAGATTGATAGCAAAGTTTTGTATAAAAGCAGTACTATACGCACTAATATCATTCCTGTCAGCAGTTCAACACTGAAAACATGTCTTCTATAGTGATTCTCATCTTGTCTGCTCAAGCACTTTTCGCACATGTAAGTTTCAAAAACTTTTTTTTATTATTCAAATACTTGATGATTCTACATTGCTGTCTGATTAGTAGAGGGTATACCTCTACTAATCAGACAGCAATGTAGAATTCGTTCGAGAATTTGTAACTATTTCCCAATCTTGTGGTAATACAAAGTTCCTATGGGTAAAGGCATTTTTTTTAAATTACAATATTTAAAAACGTTTGATTATAAATTTGTAGCGACTTTACAAAATTTAAAGTTATTTTGAATTTTGCGACTATTTAAAAAACATTCTCTCAGTTGGACCACGATAGCTTTTCTTACCCGTGGATCAACTAGTTGGACATAGTGGTTGTACTACGGGTCGTTGGCCACATCACTAGCTACTACGTCACGAAGGCAAATGTCGGCCTTTTTTTTTTTTACGTGCGCTACATCCCCACGGATACCTCCCCACCGGAGCCGGTGGAGGAGGTTATGTCGGGCTCGAACCGACTAAAACACACGCCGCCTATGGGTCGCTTTGGTTGCCGAAGGTGAGGTTGACAGGCATATCCCTCGCACCCCGGTCGACCCAGGGCCATCTCTCACGATCTATGTGGGCCTTTTATTTTGTGATGACTATGGATAATGATTACAAAGATGTTGATAAAATAACTTAAATCATCAGTTATATATATATTATTGACATTATTAAAAATTTGACCTTCATTTCAGGTTGCATTCAGTCAGTGCATTCGCTCCAGAGGACAGGATGCATTGGCAATCATTACCCCATCGGCTTCGATTTCACCATGCGGATCCTTGAGAGGCAATAACTTTGGTTTTGGTGAAGGATTCGGCTTTGGTACCGGTCTGGGTATTGGCGCAGGCATTGGCGCAGGCATTGGTAGTGGTTTCGCTGGTGCTGGCTTAGGTTCTGCAGGTTTCGCCAGCGGTGGAGGTACCTTTCCTATTGAGAGTCTCACCCCCATACCTCCTAACGGCGTTGCTGTAACATCTGACAATATTTACCAAGGTGCTTTGGGTGTTGTCGGTGAATTACCATTCTTAAGTACGGTAGCCTTAGAAGGTGTATTGCCGTCTGCTGGTGTGGGTGTAGTCAACCATGGTTGTGGTAATGGAATCACAGGTATCACAGGCGAAATCGATAATTCTGCTGGCATTATTGGTGCAAGCGGTATTGGGGCTGGAATTATTGGTGCCGGCGGTTTTGGCTCCGGAATCATTGGTGCAGGCGGCATTGGAGCCGGTTTTGGCTCTGGAATAATTGGAGCAGGCGGTATTGGCTCTGGTATTATCGGTGCCAATGGTGTGGGCTGTGGTGCTTTCGGGAATGGTATTTCATCTGGAATTAATGGTTTCAACTTTGGACAAATAGGTGGTCGTGGATGTGGATGTCATTAAAGAAAATATAAATAAATGAATGCTTCTGAGATTGATACATTGTTTTTAAATCCTATAACAGATAGGGAAAAAGGAACCTCATTCTCTCATTTAATATCATAAATATTTATGATATTTGCTTCACCATGTTTGCGACCCAAGCCAACCTTTTAAACAAAACTAATCAAAAATGTTCGAGCCCTTTTTAAGTGTTAATTAAATATTAACCCTAACTTTTGAACTCTCGCGTTTCATATCAACCTTATTTCATTTAGACACGGGTGATGATAATAAACGCAGTAGTGTGATAAAACTAGCGATTTATTGCATACTATATTCAGCCTTGTCTTAATGGACTAAAATCGATATTTAATTACAACTTAAAACTGCTTGAGTATTTCTCCGCATGTTGATTTGTCCCACCTAACTGATTGACGGTCGAGACTCTGATGCAGGCTAGCCTTTAGGGGTTGAGAGGTCGGGACTCTGTGGTCCCCACACTCGAGGAGAGGGCCAGATCGAGGGGTAGGACACGGCGGTATTTCCGCCCGATTGAGCAGTCCGACTGGAGTAGTACCTCCGCCCTACAGAATACCACGGCTATAATAACTTCGTGTTGTGTTCTCAGCGGTGAGTAGGGTAGCCAGAGCTCACTGGATAATTTGTGCTGTCAGTGGGAAGACTAAGGACTTGTCCTGATTGTGTCTTCTACTGACGGCACAGAAACTCTGTACTTATAGGGTTGGCAGCGCGACTGTGACTCCTCTGGTGTTACAGACGTCCATAGGTCACGGTAACCACTTTCCATCAGGTGGGCCGTGTGCTTGTCTGCCAACTAAGTGGGATAAAAAAAAAAAAAAAAAAAGATGGCCCTGGGTGGGCCGGGATACGAAGGATATGCCTGTTTACCTCACCTTCGGCAACAGAGGAGGTAGGACACGGCGGTATTCCCGCCCAATTGACCAGTCCTACTGGGGAAGTATCTCCGCCTCACAGAATACCACGGCTATAATAACTTCGTGTTGTGTTCCCAGCGGTGAGTAGGGTAGGCAGAGCTCACTGGAGAATTTGTCTTGTCAGTGGGAAACTAAAGGCTTGTCCTGCTTTCTCTTCTACACTTAATTAATATAATGCCAATGGGCATTGTATCAAACCTAAATTAAGGTACGGATGATGAGATCGTTGTATATCTACGGGTTCACTAGCATACGAACAATACCATCTTCAACCAAGAGATGAAGCACTATAATAAACAGAAATGCTATTTTCGAATATCTATGTGTTTCCATCTTACTAAAATCATATGTGTTCTTTGCATAGGACGTGGAAAAGGATATGTTGAGGTCGTGGTTCTAGGGTCACCATTCTGGACACTGCCGAACCTAAACGTGTGTATTTTATGATTGACAGTATCATAGAATGCTTGTCACTACGTACCTAGGTACGTATCATCTAGAGAGCATTCACCAACAATGATTTTCGGACCGGGTTTTGGGTGAGGCTCTTCCAGTTAACAAATCGTTTTCTATGATACCCATGGGAAGAGGTAGGGTCAACCAGAACTGGACAGCTCGACTGGGAATCAAATAAAATGAACACCATTTAATTGCATAATCAACTAGAGAGAGAGAGACGGAGAATGTTGTGGAAGATGTAATAAAATTATAATTAAATATAACATATAATAAAATATTTAAAGAACTCATTCAGTGTAGTGACACCTACTGCAGACTATTCTTGTGCTATTGTATTTTGTATCTTCTTATATATTTTCTTTTCTTTTGTTGCAATATGTATCGTATTTTAAGTATCTTTTATTTATTTATATTATTGTACAAGCAAACGTAATAAATAAATATTTATATGTGTAGGCTTGTAATTAGCAATATGTTTAACATAGTGTAATCTATATATTATTGTTATTAGTCTGTAAGCCTTCCTAAAAGTAATAAATAAATAAATAATTACATAACTGTTCGAAACTTTTTTGCGATTAAATCATAGACCTTACTATTTTTGCCGAATTTTCGGATGCGCCGCAGCACCCGTGGTCACGACTTGAATAGCTTGCGAGCGTCGAGAGGTATGCGAGGAATATATTTGTGCGCCTACCTTCCATTACCATCTCTCTCCCTCCATTATAATGAATATGAGGGAATTATTTAATCGCGAAAAATGCCGAACATTTACATAATTATGAATTCTAACCGCGATAGCTTAAAATGAATAAAGCCTTAAAAGTGTCTGGCATTCATTAATTCAAATAATTACGCCTTTATCCCTGGAGGGTTAAGCAGAGGTGAATTACCACCCACATTTCACCTTTTTTTTTATACCACTTAGTTGGCAGACAAGCACACGGCCCACCTGATGGAAAGTGGTTACCGTGACCTATGGACGTCTGTAACACCAGAGGAGTCACAGTCGCGCTGCCAACCCTGTAAGTACAGAGTTTCTGTGCCATCAGTATAAGACAAAGCAGGACAAGCCTTTAGTGTTCCCACTGACAGCACAAATTCTCCAGTGAGCTCTGGCTACCCTACTCACCGCTGGGAACACAACACGAAGTTATTATAGCCGCGGTATTCTGTAGGGCGGAGGTACTTCCCCAGTCGGACTGCTCAATCGGGCCGAAATACCGCCGTGTCCTACCTCCTTAAACCTATCATTGTATTCGGTCCCAAGTAATAGGAGGTGAGCCTATTGCTGTATTGTTGACTCGAGCCAAGCATTTGAGGCTGAATCTGGCATACATATTAATTTATCTTTTTTTCGTGTGGATATACCTCCATTTATATCGCGTCGGTCACAGGGGCTACCTGTCCTTTTATGGCAAGGCATCTCCCTCACGGCGCAGCTGACTTTGCGGCATCTACGGTTAACCTAACCCTGAAAAGGTGCAATTAAATGGTGTTAATTTTATTTGATTCCCGGTAGAGCTGTCTGGTTCTGGTGGACCCCACCTCTTCCCACGGGTGTCATAGAAAGCGATTATAAACATACAGCCCATGATAAAGTGCGAGCTTAACTGGAATAGGCTCACTAAAAAGCCGGTCCGAAAATCATTGTTGGTGAATGCTCTCTAGATGATACGTACCTAGAGTGACAAGCATTCTACGATACTATCAATCATAAAATACACAATTTGAGGTTCGACAGTGTCCAGAATGGTGACCCTAGAACCAAAAATCACACTGCCGCGCCGACTCGGACGTTTCAGTGATAAACCGTACCTATCACCTCCATACCTGCATTTGGAGAACCAGCTCGTCCCTTGTCTGTTCTTAACTATGCCTTATACAAGTGAGAGAGATAGCGGAGGTCCTTGAAGCAGCTCTCTACAGGACTGTCTTATCCAGAATTTACCGTAGGCGGTAGTGTCCCCCCTGTGAGAGAGAGGCACTGCTGTCTTCATTGCACAACGTACTTTCTCTTCACATTACTTACTGTTGTATAAAGATGAAGCGCAATCGGGCAGCCATACAACTATTTGTTGCAATATGTGTGCACCCGAAAAATGAGGACTTTTTTTTTTTTTTTTTTTTTTTATACCACTTAGTTGGCAGACAAGCACACGGCCCACCTGATGGAAAGTAGTTACCGTGGCCTATGGACGTCTGTAACACCAGAGGAGTCACAGTCGCGCTGCCAACCCTGTAAGTACAGAGTTTCTGTGCCGTCAGTAGAAGACAAATCAGGACAAGCCTTTAGTCTTCCCACTGACGGCACAAATTCTCCAGTGAGCTCTGGCTATCCTACTCACCGCCGGGAACACAACACGAAGTTATTATTAAGGAAACAATTATTTATCAGTATGCCATATATTTCAGTCAGTTAAAAACTAGTTTCTGTTATCAGAAAATACATTCACATCCACATCTACCGTTGATGGAAACAGCGCCAGCAGCTGGTACGGCACCATCGAAGATGACAGCTCCCAAGATAGGCATCTGACCGACGACAGCCGTATTACCAGTAACTGGTAGCTCACCGACGATGGCAACGTTACCTTCACCGACACCACCAAAAGCTGGTACACCTAACCCGAGCTCGCCAATGTTACCAAGTCCTCCAAAGCCTCCGAAGCCTGAGCCTAAACCAGCAAAAGAACCACCTCCAAGGCCTAAGCCGGCACCTCCGAAGCCAATTCCTGGAGAAATGGCACCAGGAGCGATAGATGATAGTCCTGAACCGAAGCCGAAACCAGCGTTATTGATGACTCCAGCCCCATTAAGCCCAGGAATGCATTGGCTGAAGGCATTCTGAAAAAGAAGTCATTCTTATTTTAATCATAATCTGAGAGATAATCAAAAGTTTTTAATCTTTTGTTTTAAAATAGTAAATATTTTTCAATTATTGTTATTATTATTATTAAATTTGTAAGTATTTGTATATTATAATAGCATATTTTATGTACTTAAACGGAATAAATGTATAAAAAAATGCAAAAAAAAATAATATTAAAACATACACACACATACACATAATCACGTCTTTATCCCTGGAGGGTTAGGCAGAGGTGAATTAACACCTACATTTCGCCAATAATTGTATTCGGTCCCACGTAATAGGCCGTGATTCTATTGCCGTATACCGGGCACTATTGTTGACTCGACTAGCCATGCATCTGAGGCTGAGTCTGGGCTGTATAGATATGTCTGATGTTAAACAGCCCTATCCCTATCCCTTAGTCGCCTTGTACGAAGCCGCATGGGAAGAAATGGGGTGGCTCTAATTCTACTGTGCCGAAAAAAACGCGGCATTTATTAATGTGGGCACCAAACTTTAAGAGGAAACCCTACTCCAGAGCCTTGTCCTTGAATTTTAAAAGTATTGGCTACCAACCTCCAAGAATCAAGAGGCAGACCAGAAAAAGAAGAAGAACAAAAATCGTTTTGAGGAGGACTATAAAGAATACTAGATTTCGCAGTTGCTAAAATTATCCAAGATGGGTTATCCATTCACCTGTATGGAGCAAGCTTGGATGCACAGCAACAAAACAGCGAAGGTATTCATGACTGGTGGAGTTTCTTTTCAACGAACAGCTGAAGTGTGAATGATCTACTGGAAACCTCATGTTTTTATACTTCAGTCTTATCGCTCTGAGTGAAGAAATTATTTTGCTAGAGCTTGCAATATTTATCGCCATTGTTGCGATTGTTTTGCCGCCAATAATTATGCAAACATTGTTATAGACAAATATGAATTGTATTAGATAACAAAATTGGGTATAAAACCTGCGTTATACACGGTAAAAACCATTCCAGCCTCACGAACTGTACAGTATACACTCAAAACATGTCAGCTAAAGTGATTTTGATTTTCTGTGCGCAAGCACTTCTCGCACACGTAAGTTCCTAATGATTAATAATACATTTTAACATTTTTGTATTTGAATTTAATGATTGGTGTAAATTTACCTCTGCCTAACCCTTAGGGGATGGAGGCGTGAATATGTGTGTGTGTGTATATTCAAGTCTTCACCTGCTAATATTATAAGTATGAAAGTTTCTGCAGATGTTTGACAAGTATGTGAGAATGTTTGGATGTTCGTTATTCAATTCTTACAGGGTCAGCAGCACGGGTGTGACTCCCCTGGTGTTGCACACGTTCATAGGTCGCGGTAACCACTTTCCATAAAGTAGATCGTGTACTTGTCTGCCACCTAAGTTGTATAAAGAAAAGAAAAAATCAAATCATGTTTTAGTCAATCTCAGTAATCATCAATTTAATCTGTTTGTATTTTTTTGTTTCGTGGTGAGGACCCTAATAGTATGTAACTATTGTAAAGTTAACATATACAAACAACAATAAACAATTCATTTAAAATTAAAAGAACTATTATAAAACCTATAGCTAAAAAAATAATTAAATGCGTCGTGAAATTCATTCGCATCGCATGCCTCTTGTGGTAGCGTTCCCAGAAGATTGGCAGCATTGCCACGTTGTAATGCTTATTCTCTAACCTAAAAAGAGGCTAGCCTTCTGGTCACGAGAAACGTCGATCATGTGGGGAAGCCGTGGACAACAGCTAGTTATTTTATAAAAGTACCGACTTAATGGTCTCAACACTCCAATTCTCTTAAAGCCGTGCGAAGTAGAGAAGTAAAGGCTAGCAACCCCGTACTTCTGGTGAAACCCTTGGATGCAAATAAGATTTATGCAAATAGGACCTAAACTCGCAGAAGTTGTACTAATTTTCATTCAAAAATTCCAGGTTGTATTCAGCCAATGCATTCACTCGGGAATAGAGAACTGGGGACTTATTGCCCCATTGCCATCGGTTGGAATTACTCCATGTGGATCCCTGGGAATTAATAGCTTGGGTTTTAGGGAAGGATTCGGCTTTGGTTCCGGTCTGGGTATTGGCGGAGGCACTGGCAGCGGCTTTGCTGGTGCTGGCTTGAGTTCTGCAGGTTTCGCAAGCGGTGGAGGTGCTTTTCCTGTCAATAGTATCGCTCCCATACCTCCCAATGGTATTGCCGTAGAATCTGAGAATATTTATCAAGGTGCTTTGGGCGTTGTGGGTGAACTGCCATTCTTAAGTACTGTAGCTTTTGAAGGAGCGTTGCCATCTGCTGGTGTGGGTGTAGTTAACCACGGTTGCGGTAATGGAATCACTGCTATTACAAGTGAGATAGACGGTTCCGCTGGACTCATTGGTGCAGGCGGTATTGGCGCTGGAATGATTGGTGTAGGCAGTTTTGGCGCTGGGGTGTATGGTGCAGGTGGTACTAATTCTGGTATTACCGGTATTGGAATCGGTTCTGGTGCTATCGGGCAAGGTTTAGGTGGAATTGGATCTGGTATTGGTTTCAACGCTGGACGTGGATGCGGTTGTGGATGGTAATAAAAGAAACTATCTGTGAACTCAAAATGATCTCAAAATAGATAATGAGTAAATATTTTTGAAACTGATATAATTTTTTATTTCAATTATAAAATGGTTCCAATAGTATCCCTTTGTATTTAATATTGCTTCTATAAATGAAACTAAAAGTTTTAACTCTGCAATACGCACAGTAGCAGACGCAGGCGTCTTACCCGCTATGTCGAAGGTACTTGAAAAAATTATTAATTACAGGCTTACCAAGTACTTGGAATCGTGTAATTTGCTATCTGCGAATCAATATGAATTTAGGAAGAACTGCTTCAGCGCCGATGCTGTCCACAATTTAGTAGGCCATATAGTTGGGAAACTCGACAATAAGCTGAAATCTGTGGCAATCTTCCTGGACCATGCTAAAGCGTTCGATACGGTTTCAATTCCATTATTGCTATCGAAGCTTGAGTATATGGGTGTGAGAGGGAGGCAACTGTCTTTGTTCCAGAGTTTTTTAACTGGTAGATCTCAATATGTAAAGATTGGCGCCTACACCATTTCTGATGCTCCCATCGAGTATGGTGTTCCCCAGGGGAGTATTCTTGGCCCTAGCTTATTTTTGGTGTATGTGAATGATCTATGCAATCGAGAACTAGATGGTGGCCAAATATTTTCTTATGCAGACGATATCGATATCTTTAGTTTTTTCTTCCGACACCTGGACTAATGCCTATGGTATCGCTCAGAACGGATTTGATTTCGTAAACCGGTGACTGAGGGAAAACCTTCTGACCTTAAGTTCGACCAAAACTAAGGTTATTAACTTCTCAATCCGCAAAATTGATGTACCCTTGAATAGCCTTCTACAGATCACTGTCTTACCGACTTACAGTCAGTCCTCAGCTGATGTCCACTGCTGCATTGAGAGGGTCTCATCCATTAAATACTTGGCGATTACTCTGGATCAAAACCTAACCTTTAAACCACATGTTGACAGCTTGACGGGTCGCGTCCGCAAACTACTACGCTACTCAGCTGACTTCAATGTGATGAAGTTGGTCTATATTGCGATTTGCCAATCTATCCTAAGTTACTGCATTACGACGTAGGGTAGCGCTGATGCGTCCCATCTTATTACCCTGGAGCGAGCTCAGAGGGCTGTGTTAAAAGTCAGCTGCTTTAAACCTCGCCGGTTTCCTACAACTGAGCTTTATGATTACTGTCAGGTTTTGACCGTCAGACAGCTCTTTCAAATCAAATCAAATCATCTTTATTTCACAGAACATGGTTACAACATCAGGTTTTTTAATTTTCACAAGTACAGCACATTCTGCCACGTGGCGTTGAAATAATAATACCTATTACGGGATACAAGTCAATCACAACTAATTTCACTGTCGTTAGGACTCCAGCCAGTCATATTAAAACAAAATTCACAATGTCAGAACAATAATAATAAAAAAAGAATGGATCAGTGAAATGTTAAATAAAATGCAAATTAAATTAAATTAAAATAAAATGAGATAAAACAGCTAATTGTTGGATAATCAATTTGAAAGAATTCCATTAAAAATTAAAATCAATCAATCAATAAAAAATTAAAAATAAATAAATAAGATGAAATTACAATAAAATACCCAATGTCGAAATAAAACTTTGAAAATTCAATTAATTAATTAATCATTCACTTTCAGCTGCTATTTCATCTCTTAAATATTCGTCTACCGCGTAGTAGCCCTTTTCGCTTAGGATTCCATACAATTTCCTGCGGAATAGGGCTCCTTTGAGTTCTTTTAACCAGTCTGGTAGATGGTTATACAATGTTATGCACATACTAAATGAGTTTCTTTTGCACAACTCTAAGGTCACCTTTGGGATGTGCAATTTATTCCTCCCAATTGTCTCCCAATTTAATAAATAGGTGTGAATGTTTTTTGACAAAAATGCACATTTCCAGTATGTATAAACATGGCAGGGGGAGAATTTTATGTCGCTTAAACAGTGGCTTGCAACTAGTTAGCCCATCTACCCCATGCATTGCACGGATGCATTTCTTTTGGGCTACAAATGCCCTATCCGCTTCCACAGAGTTACCCCATATGACAATTCCATAGAGGAGCACCGAGGATACGTATGCATGATACGTTATAACTGCTGTGTGTAAATTAACAATTTGTCTAATTCTACTGAGTACGTATACAAAACGATCAATTTTAGTCAAGATCTTATTGATGTGCGACTTCCAGTTACAAAACTTGTCAATCGCAAAGCCCTGGAACGTACACTCGTTACAATTACTGATGATATTGTCCTTGTGTGTGATTTTAAGATCTGTTACTTTACTGTTATACGTTTGGAATTGCATTATGTTTGTTTTAGACGTATTTATTTTTAAGTTATTAATATCTAACCATGTATTCGCACTGTTTAGAGCTTCTTTTATGTTGAATTCAAGATCGTCGTCTTTGTGCTGGCTACTGCTATGAAGCAGCACTCTTTGACAAAGTTTATTCCCAATTCTACTCGCCATAATCATCTTGTAGCGGTATCCACGAGGGTCAGGACATCTTTTAGCCAAAGATTTTTCAATTTCCTGGGACCCTACCTTTACAATAAGCTCCACAAACAGTTGTGTCTCTATGGTCTAAATGGGTATAGGTGCAAAGCCGTTCTCCTTGAATGGCTTCTCTGTCAAACATATTCTGATACAGAAAATCTACTGAAAGTCTTACACACACACACACACACACACACACACACACACACACACACACACACTCACACACACATACTATTTATAATAATTAATGAATGAAATGTTAATTAATGATTGAAATGTTAATTAATGAATATGGTTTATAGTACATATTCCTGTATTTAGATTTTTGCACTTGGTTTTTTTTTTATATAGAACACGTCAATTAGACTTCGCCTTGCCTGATGGTAAGCTGAAGGCAAAGTCCCAGAAAAGAGGGTCACCATTACTTACACATACCGTGTGACAATGGTGACACTCAGCTTGACGGCCTCATCATATGATTTTTCACGCCCCGCTTAAGGACTGTAGGAAGAAGGAAACACGTGAGCTGGTAATGAATTCCAGGCCTTAATGGTGCGACAGAGGAAAGAGTCTCCGAACCGCTTGGTTCTTGATCGGATGTTCTGCACCATGTGCGGATGACATCTAAGACCTGCACGTGTTGTCCTGTGTAGGAAAGAGGAGGGTGGGACTAATTGGAAGAGCTCATCAGAACACTCCCCATGGTACAGACGGTAAAATATAGCCATGGACGCAACATCTCTACGCATCTGTAAAGGTTCTAGAGTGTTCGTGACTTCGGGATTCCCAATGAATCTAGTAAGAACCATCCCAGAGATGCGAGCAGTATTCCACACAGGAGCAAATATGTGTCTTGTATAGAAGACACCACTGCTACAGCGTGAAAAATCATCTCACTCTGTTCAGGACTCCGAGTTTTCGTAAGGAATTGTACTCAACCAGGTTCTCAGAGCCCCATTGAGAAATGTGATTCAGGATCCCGTCAAGCTCAGTAACCAGAAGCTGCCTTTTCTCTGCGATATCTGACTGTTTGTATAGTTAGTACCTATAGTGTAGTCATTGTTGCTATTGTGGAATCTTGGTGACCAGTAATACAGGTAATCAATTACCTATGACAGGCACCAGCGATCCACAACCGAATTCTGTGTACCCTAAACTGTGAATGTCTAAATATTGTAATTTCTTGGTTATTGATGAGAAATAAATCATTATTATTATTATTAAAAGTACACGGCCCACCTGATGGGAAGAGGTTACCGTGGCCTATAGACGTATGCAACACCAGGGGTGTTACACTCGCGTTGCCGACCTTGAAGAAATTTTCTGATGCCCTTCTTGAAGAATCCCACACTGTAGGTGCTTGGTCATTCCACAGCTTGAGTGTGCGTGGTATGAAATTTCTTTCATACTGCACAGTGCGCATTGTCTTAGGTCACAATGTGTGAGGATGAATTCCCTACCTATGGGGAGAGGTGGGATGATAGAATGTAGCTGTGGACATCATGTCAAGCAATTCATCTGAGTACAAACCATAGGCGGTAGAACACACATCGCGAGGCAAAGTTCCTCCTAGGGCTGAGATGTTCCACACTGCCTGCGAGTATGGGATTGTCAACCAGCCTCAACGCCCGTCTTTGCACCGAGTCGAAGGGGTCAAGCTGAATGCAGGGCTGGACCTGTACTTTATAAAGAAGGCGTTACTGCCCCGCATTGAAGTAATGCTTCGCCGTGTTGAGCACTCCAAGTTTTTTGATGCCAACTAACTACTACGGTAGTGGACGTCGCTAATGATATAGATATCGTGTCCAAGGATCCTGATACTCGAGAAGATGGTAAGCGGTGTGCTCAGGAATTGCGGCGCTACAATGTATAGGGTTTTATTAGCAATCTTTGTTATTTTCATTTGTATTCTCATTAGGAGTGCGGGCTAGAAACCTCCATGCGGGGAGGAGTGGCGGCTTCTGACCGATTTTCTGCCGAAGTCGGAAAGACTTGAGAGAAGGAAAACTCGAGAATAAACCCTTTGCCAACCCGTCTGGCCAGAATCGCAATAGTAGGCTAAACCCTCCCAAATGAACAGACACCACAACAAAAGCCCCCAGTTCCCGGCGGTCCCACTATTCCCAGCCAAGGTAGCGGTTCGGGTAACGGCGGAGCGAGGGTTGCGAAGAAGGGCTACGGGAGGCTAACGAAACCGACGACTACTACTGGCAACGTATAATTGCAGTACACTTAGTCTGGACGGGCACTTCGTAGAACTAGAGGTAGAACTAGGTCGCATAAATTGGTATATATAGGTAATAAAGACAGGGGGAGGACATGACAACTACTGAGTCAGGCAACCTGTTCTACTTCAGAGAAGGTGAACAGTGCTTTCCCAGAGAGTTGTCGATTTTCTGGTAAAACAGGACCTTATTAGCAGCGTTTAGGTCGTTATAGTGACAAACAGTACCTGTCGCCTCATACCTGCACTCAGAGAACTAGCTCGTCTCTTGTCTGTTCTCCACTATGCCTTATATAAGTCAGAGATAGTGGAGGTCCTTCAAGCAGCTCTCTACAGGACTGTCTCCCCTGTGGGAGAGAGGCACTACTGTCTTCAATGCACAATGTACTTTCTGTTCACATTACTTACTTTTGAATAAAATTAAACCAGAATTGGGCAGCCGTCCATCTATTTGATGCAATATGTGGGCACCCGAAAAATGAAAACTTTATTAAGGAAACAATTATTTATCAATATGCCATATATTTCAGTCAGTTAAAAACTAGTTTCTGTTATCAGAAAATACATTCACATCCACATCTACCGTTGATGGAAACAGCGCCAGCAGCTGGTACGGCACCATCGAAGATGACAGCTCCCAAGATAGGCACCTGACCGACGACAGCGGTGTTACCTGCAACTGGCAGCTCACCGGCGAAGGCAACGTTACCTTCACCGACACTACCAAAAGCTGGTACACCTAACCCAAGCTCGCCAATGTTACCAAGTCCTCCAAAGCCTCCGAAGCCTGAGCCTAAGCCAGCAAAAGAACCACCTCCAAGGCCTAAGCCGGCACCTCCGATGCCAAATCCTGGAGAAATGGCACCAGGAGCGATAGATGATATTCCTGAACCGAAACCGAAACCAGCGTTATTGATGACACCAGCCCCATTTAGCCCGGAAATGCATTGGCTGAAGGCATTCTGAAAAAGAAGTCATTCTTATTTGAATAATAATCGGAGAGCCAATCAAACGTTTTTTTTTGTTTTAAACTGTACATCATAAACATAAACTCACGCCTATATTTCCGAAGGGGTAGGCAGAGAAGCTAGCACCCACATTTCGCCAGTTTATATTATATATGGGTAAAATAGTAAGTATTTTGAAATAACTAATGTTGACACCAAACGCTGGTTTTCTTCTCAGGGTTTCGGTTCCGCTGGACTCATTGGTGCAGGCGGTATTGGCGCTGGAATGATTGGTGTAGGCAGTTTTGGCGCTGGGGTGATTGGTGCAGGTGGTACTAATTCTGATATTACCGGTATTGGAATCGGTTCTGGTGCTATCGGGCAAGGTTTAGGTGGAATTGGATCTGGTATTGGTTTCAACGCTGGACGTGGATGCGGTTGTGGATGGTAATAAAAGAAACTATCTGTGAACTCAAAATGATCTCAAAATAGATAATGAATAAATATTTTTGAAACTGATATAATTTTCTTTTAATTATAAAATGGATCCAATTTCTGGATCCCTTTGTATTTAATATCGCTTCTATGAACCAAACTAAAGGTTTGGTTCCGAACTCTGCAGCACACAGCAGTGCTGCAAAGCAGCAGATGCAGGGCATACCATGAAGTAGACTTGAATATGATAATTTTGTTTATGATTTTCATTCGTTGCGGTTTTTCAATGCCGCTGATTATCCGTATTCAAGTTCAACAAGTAATGTATGTTGACATTTTTAATACCACATTAATGGCATACAAGCGTACGGTTCACCTGATGGAAAGTGGTTACGGTGGCCTATAGACGTGTGCAACACCAAGGGAGCCACAATCGCGCCGCCAACCCTGCAAGCACATGAGTTTCTGTGCCGTCAGTGTAAAAAACTAAGCAAGACGAGCTTTTGGTCTTTCTACCGACAGCACTAAAACTCTACAGTGAGCTCTGGCTGCCCTACTCACCACCGGGAATACAACACGAGGTTATTATGGCCGCGTTATTCTGTAGGGTGAAGGTACTTCCCCAGTAGGACTGCTCTATTGGACGGAAATACCGTCTGGTTGCGCCGATGTAGAATCTGTATTTTCTGACGCGGAAACACACTCCTCCTATACCCATCTCCCCTCCCGCACTTCCTCTAAGTGAAAGGTAGCAATAGTTTTCGCCCGCCAATTGGAAAATAGACACCAGTCCCGCTTGAACTAGCCAGCGCAATGGCGGACCGCGCGCGCGTCTCTCAGAAATGAATAATATTTGTTGTATTTTAACCGCTTCATAGACCCTTACCGATCGGATTGTGCCTCTCGTGTGTCCCTCAAGTGATTTAGTGATGTGGACAGCAGCTCCTGAGCCAGGAAGAGAAGATCGCTGCAACGGCCCAGCTAGCAAATGACAAAACAGCACGTGGCGTAGTAAAGGTTAGTGCATCCTCTCCTAATTTCTCGGGTTGCATTCAATGCCTAATCACATCCGCGGCAACCCGATCACCTGTCTTGTTTGTGTGTAAAGCGTCAATGGAACAGTTAGCTTCATCCCCGCATAATACAGTCCACTAGCTCACGTGGCCAATCGCGCCACCATTTTTTGGTCCTGATCGAGCCGGATTCTTAGCCGTAGTTCGCAATTTGTTATTGTTCTATTGGGAATAAGCGCACCGCACCTAAATGCCTGGTTATTTTAGTAGAAAACCCCGCATCTAGACATTTAGGCTTAGAATTTTGTTGTCCGTTCGCCGCTGGCTCGCATCGTGCCTGCCTGATACATACATAGGTTAGGTATCGTATCAACACTTAGTCGTAGTTCGCAATTTGTTATTATTCTATTGAGAATAAACGCACCGCACCTGAATGCCTAGTTATTTTAGTAGAAAACCCCGCATCTAGGCAGGCTAGGTTTAGATCTTAGGTATCCTAGACACCCTAGTGCATAGGCACAGTGTAATACCTAACGCATTTGGCTTTTGTTTTTATTTGTTTCAATTTCTAAGTTGTCCGTTCGCCGCTGGCTCGCATCGTATTTACCTAATACGGTAGGTACACAGCTACACCTCGCTTGCATTCCTCTTATCGTATCAATCCTTGGTCGTAGTTTGGCATTTGTTATTATTCTATTGAGAATAAACGCACCGCACCTAAATACCTAGTTATTTTACTAGAAAACCCCGCATCTAGGCATTTAGGCTTAGATCTTAGGTATACTAGACACCCTAGTGCATAGGCACAGTGTAATACCTAACGCATTTGGCTTTTGTTTATTCTTTTTTCAATTAAGTTGTTCGTTCGCCGCAGCTCGAATCGTATTTACCTAATACCTACGTGGGTAGATACGTGGTTGTACCTACCTCGCTCGCATTTCATTCAAATTCATACGAAAGTATTTTAATTTGAATAGATATTACGCAATACTTAATCCCTGAAATAATAGTTGAACCTAGACAGCGGTCTGGCTCGCGTAAGTACGATCTGGCTGTTGCTAGGCGCGTTTTGTTCAAGCGTGCATTCGCGGTCGTAGGTACCTACCTACCTACGAAGATCGCTCGCGCCGCGTCGCTGCTCTGTACCGCTAAGATTAAGTCATTTCATATTTGTTGTTTACCGCACTTTAGTTTGATATTTAATTGTAAACATGTCCCCAAAGGTTGATAGGACCGGTAAAGTTCAATTGAAACTTTTATACGCTAAAAGAGAAATGATTTACTCTCGCGTACAATCGATTTGTGATAATGCACTTAAAACCTCTGATTTGGCTATTAGAGATTCGTTCTTGTGTTCTATAGAAAACTTGGATAGTTTGCGCGCGGATTTCGAGTCTGTATTACATGACATCAACGTTTTAGAGTTAAATTTAAATCCCGATTACTCAGTGAGTTATCAGGCCGACCCAACCCCACTCGCGACCGACCTAAGTTGCCACCAATTCAAATACCCGAATTTGATGGTAACATTCGCAATTGGTGTTTGTTTATAGATAGTTTTGAGAATACAATAGATAAGAACGATTCGTTGACAGATCACGAAAAATTGCATTATCTCGTTGAAAAATTGACTGGTAAAGCTATAACCGTTTGCGCTGGAATTACGTTTAGTGCCGAAAATTATAGTTTAATTTTAAATACTTTGAAGGCTAAGTATGAGGATAAAAGAGCAGTAGCTAACGCATATTTGGATCAGATGTTTGACTTGAAATCTATTACGGCATGTAACGATCAAAACTTAGAGAAGTTTCTAGATACTTTCGCATCATCTGTTCGCGTCGTAAAGAACCTAAAGATCGATGACCTCTGCGACTTCGTATTTTTGTATATGGGTTTAAAGAAATTAGATTCCGAAACCATTCGTTTGTTTGAGTCGGATCATCGCGGCAATAAAATTCCTAAGTTCGAAGACTTAGAAAGTTTTGTTCGCGAGCATATAAAAGTATTGCAACGCTCTTCATCGAAACATGAAGGCGCGAAGAAGGTTGTTACTTCTGAACGCAAAATAGATGCCTCATCGAGGTCACTGAGGTCAACTCATACTTATGTTAATACCGCACCAGCACATGTACAATCACCTGTTTGCTCTTTGTGTAATACTCATCATTCGCAACTGTACAAGTGTCCTGGTTTCCTAAAATTGTCGCCTAATGATCGTTATAAATTTGTTCGCGCTAATAATTTTTGTTTTAATTGTCTCGGTACTAAACACCGCGTTGTTTTATGTAATAGTAGAAATAGTTGTCGCAAATGTTCAGCGAGACACCACACTTTGCTCCATTTTGAAAATAGTAACGCCGCATCCAATGTGAGCACGGTTGGTTTGTCGAGCGGTGGCACACCGTCGCATAGGTCGCCCGTGCGGCCCGTGTCGGTGGCGCCTGCGCCACAGCCGCAGCCCGCGCTCGCGCGCGCTCCTGCCCGCGCGGGGACCGCTGCGAATGGCGTCGCCTTATGTTCGTTGTCCGCTAGTGCTGCGCTCACTACTGTGTGTCTCGCGACTGCTCGCGTTGTTATTGTTGATGTATTGGGTAAGCCGCGCATTGTTCGAGCGCTATTAGATGGCGCTTCGCAAAGTAATTTTATTACTCAAGATTGTTGTCAACGTCTTGGTTTCAATGTTAATAAGCGTTCAACCCGCTCAGTGGTGAAGGGTTTTGGAGGCTTACAGTCAGCTGTTCAGGGCACCGTTAAAACAAGGTTTAGATCTCGTTTTAATAATAATATTTGGTTTGACATGGATTCGCTCGTTATAGATAAAAATAACTGAACAGTTGCCTACCGTCCCGGTTGACACGTCTTTATTAACGAAATTTAAAGACTTGCCTTTAGCTGATGAGACTTACGCTGTTCCTGGAGTCGTCGATATATTGATCGGCGCTTCGATTCTCCCGCACCTCCAGTTATCACGTAAGGTACAAGGGGGACCGACGTACCCCGCTCCGCACGCCCTGGAAACAGTTCTAGGTTTTGTTATAATTGGTTCCGCACCCGCTTCTATAGATAGTTTTAGTCACTCGACTGCCTCGTTCTGTTGCACCGTCGAGCCGCCACTGGAGTCTACCATCCGCAAGTTTTGGGAAATTGAAGAGGTCAATGTCCCACCAATCCTAAGCCCTGATGACAAGATGGCTGAGGAGATTTGCTGTCGCACGACTACTCGTGATGAGCAGGGTCGTTGTGTTGTCGCGCTCCCTTTCAAGGGAGATATTTTTTCGCTCGGTGACTCCCGTGTATCCGCTGAAAAACGCTTTCTTTGTTTAGAACGAAAGATGCAGGCGTCTCCAAAGTTGAAGCGGGCCTGTGATGAGGTTGTTAACGAATATTTAGATAAAGGTTGCATCTCACCTGCGCCTGCGGACACTGACGAGACCCAGCCTTCGTACATTATCCCGCACCACGGAGTTATTAGAGAAGATAAGCTTACTACTAAACTCCGCGTAGTTTTGGATGGCAGTGCTAAGACTAGCACTTCCGTGTCGCTTAATGACATTTTGTATTGTGGTCAAAATCTTTAAGGTAATTTATTTGACATAATTGTAAATTTTCGCATTAATATTAGTAGAATTTTAGCTTTTTAGGACTCAACAGTCGCTTTGTGTTGGGCCCACTCTTCGCCCCATCGTTGGGACACATTCGTCGCTAATAGAGTGGCAAAAATTCAATCTGAATTAGCGCCACATAATCTCTTTCACGTTGCTGGCACCGACAACCCAGCCGATTGTCTCTCTCGTGGATTGCTTCCTTCGCAAATTTTGGATCACCCGTTGTGGTTTAGTGGACCGTCCTGGATTCATGCCGCGTTAGATAAGTGGCCAGTTAGTCAATTTCCGAAGTCAGGTTTCCGAACCACCCGAGGAGAAGAAGCACTCGCTTGTTGTATCGGTCCCGCGTGAAGAGTCCCTTATTTTGTTGTTGGCTAATCGCGTCTCGTCTTGGTCGAGACTGTTGCGTTGTGTTGTTTATGTAGGCCGATTTTTGAGAATTTTATCTACACGCGGTCATATAACCGCCGCTGATTTAGATAAAGCTGAATTGGTCATACTTCGCGAGTTGCAGAAATGTTATTTTGCTTCTGAATTTAAAAATTTAGAATTTAACAAACCTTGTAGTCGTTCTTTCCGACACTTGAAACCATTTTTGGAAGATGGACTCATTCGAGTAGGTGGTCGTTTGAGAAATTCAGGTTTAGGATTTGAACAAAGGCATCCAGTAGTTCTCCCGCGTAAGGACCACGTATTAGATTTGTTAGTAGATTATCATCATAAGGTGAATTGTCACGCTGGTCCCGATTTGTTAATGTCTATTTTGAGACAGAAATACTGGATAATTTCCGCTCGTAATTTGATTCGCGCTAGAGTACACAGATGTGTACCTTGTTTTAAACTCCGCCCGCGTTTTACCGCGCCTGAAATGGCCGATCATCGCTCTTGTCGTGTTGTTCAATCCGCAAAACCTTTCGTACACACCGGCACAGACTTTGCTGGGCCTTTCAAGGTCACCATTGCTCGTGGTCGTGGCATTCGCTCCACGAAAGCTTATGTTTGTTTGTTCATTTGTATGACAACTCGCGCGGTTCATATAGAGTTGACCGGTGATTTAAGTACGCAAAATTTTATGTCCGCTTTTAAACGTTTTTTGTCGCGTCGTGGTCCGGTTAAGCGCATGTATTCGGACAACGGTACAAACTATGTAGGGGCCCGACGTAGTATTTCGGAATTGCACACATTCTTACGGTCTAAGTACTACCAAAGTGAATTCGCTCACATCTTAGCCGAAAATCGCATTGAATGGTACTTTAACACGCCTGCAGCTAGTCATTTTGGTGGTAATTGGGAAGCGAATATTAAAAGCCTTAAGTCGCATCTGTTTCGCGTCATAGGCGAACAGATTCTCTCGTTCGAGGAGTTGAGTACCGTACTCGCTCAAGTAGAGGCGGTGATGAACACGCGTCCGCTGTGTCGGACTCTATCTAGCGATCCGTCAGAGCCATTAGCGCTGACGCCAGCTCACTTCTTAAATACGACTCCTCTAAAATATTTGCCCGCAATAGATGTTGATGACGATAGAATGCACCTTCTAACTCGTCACGCTCTTTTGGATAAGTTGGTCCAATCGTTTTGGAATCGTTGGAGAACCGATTATTTGCACACGCTGCAGTCACGTCAAAAATGGAATACTCCATCCAACCCAATTACTGTAGGTACGGTGGTAGTCCTTATGACTGAGAATGCGCCTCCTTTACATTGGCCTCTAGGAGTAGTAGAGGAAGTTTTTCCCGATTCCCGCGGGATAACTCGTGTTGTACGGGTTAAAACTGCAACCGGATCGTATCTGCGCCCGGTTGTTCGCCTCTGCCCTCTGCCTAGCCAGCAGTAGGCACGAGTTCCAATCTAGGTTTATATTTTAGTTGTTATTTCCCAAACCTAGATTTAGATTAGACTTTAGATTTGTTCCGCATTTTTCGTTTCGAAGGTAACCCTTCAAGCCGGGGGGAATGGTTGCACCGATGTAGAATCTGTATTTTCTGACGCGGAAACACACTCCTCCTATACCCATCTCCCCTCCCGCACTTCCTCTAAGTGAAAGGTAGCAATAGTTTTCGCCCGCCAATTGGAAAATAGACACCAGTCCCGCTTGAACTAGCCAGCGCAATGGCGGACCGCGCGCGCGTCTCTCAGAAATGAATAATATTTGTTGTATTTTAACCGCTTCATAGACCCTTACCGATCGGATTGTGCCTCTCGTGTGTCCCTCAAGTGATTTAGTGATGTGGACAGCAGCTCCTGAGCCAGGAAGAGAAGATCGCTGCAACGGCCCAGCTAGCAAATGACAAAACAGCACGTGGCGTAGTAAAGGTTAGTGCATCCTCTCCTAATTTCTCGGGTTGCATTCAATGCCTAATCACATCCGCGGCAACCCGATCACCTGTCTTGTTTGTGTGTAAAGCGTCAATGGAACAGTTAGCTTCATCCCCGCATAATACAGTCCACTAGCTCACGTGGCCAATCGCGCCACCACCGTCCATGTATAGTTGTAAACAAATGAGCGGTTTGCGGGACTGATTATTTTTTATTTCTACGGACCCTTAAAATTTTATTCATCATGTGTTGTCTCTTCACATATATTACTTATTAAATTTTGATACGGGTAAACGGTACCATTGAGAAGCCGCAATGAATTAATACAATTAACAAAATATTCCTATTCTAGTCGATTTCATGATACGCTCTCGCTGTCGCGTCGCGTCTGCTGCTGTCTGCGGTCGAAGAACAAGAATAAATGAGCGATCCTTGGACTCCAAGACGATGATGCAACAGATGCAACTAGAGAAAAAAACAAAGCTAAAACGATAAAGATAATTGACTTTGTATAGGTCTGAACATATCTGAAATAGTCAAAATGTCAGATAGTGTGAATACGCTTAAATGTGTAAACTGTAATACAGTTATATCCGAAGTGCTAGCATTTATTCAAAATAAACTTGATATAATATACAATGAAAGTTTAGTAAGAATCTGTGTGTCGGCCTTTTCTGAGGAAGACATTGATATCGTAAAAAAGTTGTTGTTTGCGTCTGTAAAGACAAAAAGAAAGCAAATATCAAGACGGAAGCAGAAAAAAGAAAAGGATATTGATGATATGATAATGGTGCTCAAGACAACTGAACCAAATCAAATACCAATATTTGTTGCCTACAATCTGGAGAAATTGCCACCGATTTGTGTCGATGTTACGAAGTTATTAAAAGACCTGTTATGTTTACGTGAAGAAATAAAGGAAATAATAATAAATAGGCGAAAAAGTGATGTAAATACTCCTATTTCGTTACTACATTCAAATATTAATGTAAGAAGAGGAGGGTACATGTTAGATAGTGGACCCATAGGTTTGTCGCATGTTTCTGAGACGTCACCTAGTCAGAGTCACTCGCCTGCACAGATGTCGCCGTCGTCGTCGCCGATCCAAACGAGATGCGAGTCAGCTGTGCGGGCGCGCTCGGTTGATCACAGCGTGATTGAAGCGAACAACTCGATGCGGTATCGTTCTCTCTGTCCCTCGAATACGGATACAAATTGTGCCGTCTCGCTCTCACGTGTGAACTCAACTTTGTTGGAAAGAAACGTTGCTGTCGCTGACAGGAATGACAATTCTGACACTTCTGTCAGTCCAAGTAAACAAAAACAACAAACTATGGCGGAGGTTGTAAGCAAAGGTGAATGGAAGATAAATAAAGAAATGGATGAGCAGTGGATTTATGTACAGAATAGAAAACATAGAAATCGTTTTGCCGGTAAGATGGGTACGGCTCAGTCGTCTTATACGGGAAGCTTCAAGGCAGCGGATTCAAGTGTTCCACTATTTATTTCAAATGTGGATAAACAGACGTCGGAATCAGATATCCGTGAATACATCAAAACCAAGACAGGAGTGTCGGTGGAAATGGAGAGGATCAGCATGAAAACTGAAAGGCCCTACAACGCCTTCAAAGTATTTGTTTCGAGACACAGGCTGAATTCATTTTTGAATGAAAGTCTTTGGCCGGAGGGTATTCGTTTCAGAAAATACATATTCTTTAAAAAGACTAACGAATCTGAACGTGTTGCAAACAAAAAACCCGTAAACAATGAATAATATAACGCTAGTCAGTTTCAATTGTAAAGGTGTGCATAGATCTATGGATAGTGTGAGAGATATATGTAAAAAGGCAGATATTGTGGCACTACAAGAGACCTGGATATGGCCACACGACCTAGCTGTCTTGGGGAACCTGGATGATAGTTTTGCCTACACTGGAAAGTCAGCCATTGATACCTCTGTGAAGGTGATAGCAGGTAGACCATAATATATGGAGGAGTGGCACTGTTGTGGAGAAAGACTTTATTTTCGTCGGTGTCTGTTGTGAAGTGCAAAAGCGATCGTCTAGTAGCAATAAAGGTGGAATATGAGAACCGTTCCATGTTGTTGTTTTCTGTCTACAGTCATTTTGACGATGGCAAGAGTGAAAGTTTGGTTGCATTTACCGAATGCCTGAGTGAAATGGTGGCTGTGGTGGAGAGCTGCAACATTGAGTGTGTTGTGATAATGGGTGATTTTAATGCTCATCCGGGAACGCGCTTCTTTTCTGAACTTATCTCGGTATGTAATGAACAGATTTGGTCCTGTGTTGACTATGAGTTGCTTCCAGAGAACACACATACATTTGTTTGTCAAGCCAGTGGTTCATTGCGCTGGCTAGATCATTGCTTAATATCTAGTGCAGCCAAAGATTTATTTGCTAATGTGACTGTATCTTATGGGATGTATCCTTCGGATCATTATCCTGTTTTGTTTGAGTGCAATCTAACTAAGAGAAATAAAAACAACCTGTGCAAAATTTCATTAGTAATAAGATTAGATGGGGGGAAAGAAATGCTGAGCAAATCAGAAACTACAATGAATTTTGTAATAATAAATTAAATGCAATTAAATTACCAGAATGTTTAGAATGCTCTCAAAAAATGTGTAATAATGCTAATCACTTAATTGAAATTGATAAGTTGTACTCTGACATAATATCAGTTCTTCAGGAGGGTGCTGTATCTATCTATGTTGGTGCAGACAATATCAAAAGACACAAGTATATCACTGGCTGGAATAAATTTGTGAGCAGTGCTCATAGGGAGGCTCGATTGCATTATAAAAACTGGCTATGGCAGGGTGCACCAGCCAGTGGTGCATTGTTTGAGGCAATGTGTAGTTCCAGAAAAACTTTTAAATCAAAATTAAAATCTGTTCAAAACAATCAACAACAAATTAAATTAGATATTTTGGCAGATCATAACTCAAAAAAACAGTTTGCAAAATTTTGGAAAGCCACAAATAAATTAAATCTGAGGCCGAGCCTTCCTGTGAGTGTTGCGGGTCAAAATGACCCAAAAGGTATAGCCAATCTTTTTGTTCGACACTTTAAGGTGGAGTCACCTTTGAGGGCTGAGCAGAAGGTGGTTGATGTTCAGAGTGGAATGGGGGGTGATGAGTCTATAAGATTCACAGCTAAGCAAATTGCCACGGCAATAAATAAAATGACAAAAGGCAAATCGCCGGGCCATGATGACCTGAGTGTTGAACACCTAAAAGATGCAGGGCATCAGTTATACAGTGTTCTTTCTTTGCTGCTTAATCTGTGTCTTAACCATCACTACCTGCCACGTGATCTCATGTACACTGTGGTAGTTCCTATTATCAAGGACAAGACGGGGGATGCCTCCGACATTTCTAACTACAGGCCAATTTCACTGGCCACAATAGTTGCCAAAGTCTTGGACAGTCTGCTTGATAAACAGCTGGCCGAACACATCGAACTCCATGATGCTCAATTTGGTTTTAGGCCAGGTTTGTCCACGGAGAGTGCAATTCTGTGTCTCAAGCAAACTGTTCAGTATTATACTAGTAGAAAAACACCTGTATTTGCCTGTTTTCTGGATCTGTCGAGGGCATTCGATCTGGTATGCTACGAGGTACTGTGGAGTAAACTTCGGGCAGATACAACAGTGCCAGATGATGTAGTGTCTTTGTTTCGATACTGGTATAATAACCAGGAAAATTGTGTAAGATGGGCTGAGGCCCGGTCTGATGTGTATTGGTTGGAGTGTGGAGTGAGGCAGGGAGGGCTAAGCTCGCCCCGTCTGTTCAATTTATACATAAACCGTTTGATTGGTGAGCTCAGCAGCGCACGTGTCGGTTGTCACATTGATGGGGTTAGCATGAATAATGTGAGTTATGCTGACGACATGGCGCTGCTGAGTCCATCGATTGGCGGCCTCAGGAGGCTAATAGCCTTGTGTGAAGCGTATGCTGTTTCTCATGGGCTCAAGTACAATGTAAAGAAAAGTGAGCTCCTTATGTTTAGGTCAGGTCCACTAAAGCATACAGACGTGCCGGAGGTCTTGCTTGGTGGAGTTAGATTGAACTGGGTAAAGTCTTTCAATTATTTGGGCCACTGGATCACGGACGGGCTCAGGGATGATTTAGACGTTGAAAGGGAGCGTAGGTCGCTGGCTATCAGGTGTAACTTGGTTATCCGGAGGTTTGCACGTTGTTCGAACACAGTCAAAGTGACTCTCTTTAAAGCCTTCTGCACGTCCTTCTACACGTGCAACTTGTGGATGTGTTACACTCTACGGGCATATAACGACCTGCGCATTCAGTATAATAACGCATTCAGGATGCTGTTGGGGCTGTCTCGGAGATGCAGTGCATCAGGAATGTTTGCAGAGGCCCGCACAGACGATTTCTATGCTATTATTAGAAAGCGTTCGGCCTCTGCCTTGGCACGACTCCGCCGCAGCTCCAACAGTCTCCTGAGTGTGTTTATGGATAGGTGGGACTCCCCCTTGTTGCAACACTGGATGACACTCCACACGTGCCACAGATAGTGGAGTGTTGTTATTCATATGTATTTATTACTAACATTAGTTCTTAAGTTAAATTGTTACTAACACTATGGATCGATGGTCTGACAATAAACGAATTTTAATTTAATTTAATGGCCGAAACTGAAAATGCACCTCCACACCTGCACTTGGAGAACCAGCTCGTCCCTTGTCTATTCTCCACTATGCCTTATATACAAGTCAGAGAGATAGTGGAGGCCCTTCAAACAGCTCTCTACAGGACTGTCTTAGCCAGAATTTACCGTAGGCGGTAGTATCCCCCCTGTGAGAGAGAGGCACTGCTGTCTTCATTGCACAACGTACTTACTTACTTTTGTATAAAAATGAAGCACAATCGGGCAGTCATACATCTATTTGTTGCAATATGTGGGCACCCAAAAAATGAGGAAATATTAAGGAAACAATTATTTATCAGTATGCCATATATTTCAGTCAGTTAAAAAACTAGTTTCTGTTATCAGAAAATACATTCACATCCACATCTACCGTTGATGGAAACAGCGCCGGCAGCTGGTACGGCACCATCGAAGATGACAGCTCCCAAGATAGGGACCTGACCGACGACAGCGGTGTTACCTGCAACTGGTAGCTCACCGGCGACGGCAACGTTACCTTCACCGACACCACCAAAAGCTGGTACACCTAACCCAAGCTCGCCAATGTTACCAAGTCCTCCAAAGCCTCCGAAGCCTGAGCCTAAGCCAGCAAAAGAACCACTTCCAAGGCCTAAGCCGGCACCTCCGATGCCAAATCCTGGAGAAATGGCACCAGGAGCGATAGATGATATTCCTGAACCGAAACCGAAACCAGCGTTATTGATAACACCAGCCCCATTAAGCCCGGAAATGCATTGGCTGAAGGCATTCTGAAAAAGAAGTTATTCTTATTTTAGTAATAATCTGAGAGATAATCAAAAGCTTTTACTCATTTGTTTTAAAATAGTAAGTATTTTTAAATTATTAAAACATACACCCACATACACACTATCACGCCTTTATCCCTGGAGGGTTAGGCAGAGGTGAATTAACACCTACATTTCACCAATAATTGTATTCGGTCCCACGTAATAGGCGGTGAGTCTATTGCCGTATACCGGACACTATTGTTGACTCGACTAGCCATACATCTGAGGTTGAGTCTGGGCTGTATATCTGTCTAATACAACCCTATCCCTCAGTCACCTTGTACGAAACCGCATAGAAAGAGAAGGGGTGGCTCTAATTCTACTCTGTTGTAAACCTCGCGGCAGTTATTAATGTGGACACCAAACGCAGTTCTCAGGATACCAACTTTAAGAGGAAACCCTGCTCCTAAGCCTTGTCCTTGAATTTTAAAAGTATTGGCTACCAACCTCCAGGAATCAAGAGGCAGGCCAGAAGAAGAAGAAGAACAAAAATCGTTTTGAGGAGGACTATAAAGAATACTAGATTTCGCAGTTGCTAAAATTATCCAAGATGGGTTATCCACTCACCTGTATGAAGCAAGCTTGGATGCACAGCAACAAAGCAGCGAAGGTATTCATGATTGGTGGAGTTTCTTTTTCAACGAACAGTTGAAGTGTGAATGATCTACTGGAAACCTTATGTTTTTATACTTCAGTCTTATCGCTTTGAGTGAAGAAATTATTTTGCTAGAGCTTGCAATATTTATCGCCATTGTTGCGATTATTTTGCCGCTAATAATTATGCAATTGCAAACATTGTTATAGACAAATATGAATTGTATGAGATAGCAAAGTTGGGTATAAAACCTTCGTTATACACGGTAAAAACCATTCCAACCTCACGAACTGTACAGTACACGAATACTCAAAACATGTCAGCTAAAGTGATTTTGATTTTCTGTGCGCAAGCACTTTTCTCACACGTAAGTTCCTAATAATTAATAATACATTTTAACATTTTTGTATTTGAATTTAATGATTGGTGAAATGTGAGCGTAAATTCACCTCTGCCTAACCCTTAGGGGTTGGAGGCGTGAATATGTGTGCGTGTATATTCAAGTCTTAACCTGCTAATATTATAAGTATGAAAGTTTCTGCTGATGTTTGACAAGTATGTGAGAATGTTTGGATGTTTGTTATTCAATTCTTACAGGGTCGGCAGCACGGGTGTGACTCCCCTGGTGTTGCACACGTTCATAGGTCGCGTTAACCACTTTCCATAAAGTAGATCGTGTACTTGTCTGCCACCTAAGTTGTATAAAGAAAAGAAAAAATCAAATCATGTTTTAGTCTATCTCAGTAATCATCAATTTAATCTGTTTCTATTTTTTTGTTTCGTGGTGACGACCCTAATAGTATGCAATTATTGTAAAGTTAACATATACAAATAACAATAAACAATTCATTTAAAATAAAAAGAACTATTATACAACCTATAGCTAAAAAATAATTAAATGCGTCGTGAAATTCATTCGCATCGCATGCCTCTTGTGGTAGCGTTCCCAGAAGATTGGCAGCATTGCCACGTTGTAATGCTTATTCTCTAACCTAAAAAGAGGCCAGCCTTCTGGTCACGAGAAGCGTCGATCATATGGGGAAGCCATGGACAACAGCTAGTTATTTTATAAAAGTACCGACTTAATGGTCTCAACACTCCAATTCTCTTAAGGCCGTGCGAAGTAGAGAAGTAAAGGCTAGCAACCCCGTACTTCTGGTGAAACCCTTGGATGCAAATAAGATTTATGCAAATAGAACCTAAACTCGCAGAAGTTGTACTAATTTTCTTTCAAAAATTCCAGGTTGTATTCAGCCAATGCATTCACTCGGGAATAGAGAACTGGGGACTTATTGCCCCATCGACATCGATTGGAATTACTCCATGTGGATCCCTGGGAATTAATAGCTTGGGTTTTAGGGAAGGATTCGGCTTTGGTTCCAGTCTGGGTATTGGTGGAGGCACTGGCAGCGGCTTTGCTGGTGCTGGCTTGAGTTCTGCAGGTTTCGCAAGCGGTGGAGGTGCTTTTCCTGTCAATAGCATTGCTCCCATACCCCCCAATGGTATTGCCGTAGAATCTGAGAATATTTACCAAGGTGCTTTGGGCGTTGTGGGTGAACTGCCATTCTTAAGTACTGTAGCTTTTGAAGGAGTGTTGCCATCTGCTGGTGTGGGTGTAGTTAACCACGGTTGCGGTAATGGAATCACTGCTATTACAAGTGAGATAGACGGTTCCGCTGGACTCATTGGTGCAGGCGGTATTGGCGCTGGTATGATTGGTGTAGGCAGTTTTGGCGCTGGGGTGATTGGTGCAGGTGGTATTAATTCTGGTATTACCGGTATCGGAATCGGTTCTGGTGCTATCGGTCAAGGTTTAGGTGGAATTGGATCTGGTATTGGTTTCAACGCTGGACGTGGATGTGGTTGTGGATGGTAATAAAAGAAACTATCTGTGAACTCAAAATGATCTCAAAATAGATTATGAATAAATATTTTTGAAACTGATATAATTTTCTTTTAATTATAAAATGGATCCAATAGCATCCCTTTTTATTTAATATCGCTTCTATGAACCAAACTAAAGGTTTGATTCCGAACTCTGCAGCACGCAGCAGTGCTGCAAAGCAGCAGACGATAAGTATTATTTAATATTATGTAACATGTTACTCATTGAATTGCATACAAACATATACTCATACCTGTAAATCCCCGGAGGGGCAGTCAGAGGTGTACTTAATACCCATAATTCACCAATTATGACTTTCGGTCCCACGTAATAGGAGGTGAGCCTATTACCGTCAAGCGAGCACGTATTCATGGGCTTTATTTTTTTTATACCACTTAGGTGGCAGACAAGCACACGGTCCATCTGATGGGAATCGGTTACAGTGGCCTATGAACGTGTGGAGCAACAAGGGCGTCACACTGGCGCTGCCGACCCTGAAGAAACCTCCTAAAGCCTCTTTTGAAGAACCCCATATTGTAAACACGTGGGAAAACAGCAGCAGGGAGTTCTTTACACAGCTTGTGCGTGCGTGGGATGAAGTTTCTTTCATACCGCACAGTGCGTACCGTCTCCGGTTGCAATGTATGTTTACTGTCAGATAGAAAACAGACCTATCCCTTATCGCCTTCTACGATACCCAAAAGAAGAGATGGGGTGGGGGAACATAGATTAAATAGGAATTATAATGAAACAATAAATGCTTCTCAAACATATTTTATTTAGTTACACCGTAATAAAAGAAGAAGCTTTTCTCATACAAGAAGAAACAAAAACAATTTCTTTTAGAAAATACACCCACACCCACTTATACCGTTAATGGAGACAGAACCAGCTGCCGGCAGAATACCATCGAACACCACAGCGCCCAAGATAGGCACCTGACCAATAACAGCGGTGTTACCAGCTACGGGCAGCTCACCGGCGACTGCTACGTTACCTTCGCCGACTCCACCAAAAGCACCCAATGGTGATGCAGCAAATCCAAGTTCTCCAGAACTACCAAGAAGTCCTGCACCACCAAGTCCTATACCAGTAAGCCCTAAGCCGCCACGTCCTAAACCACCGAAAGAAGATCCTCGAATATCCAAGCCTGGAGATAAACCACCAGGAACGATGCCTGCCAGTCCTGAACCAAAGCCTAGGCCAGCGTTACTAATTACTGTACCTCCGTGGACACCAGGGATGCATTGGCTGAAGACATTCTGAAAATGGATTAATATTAAGATATTAAAATTTTATCAGTATTATAATAGCTGAGTAGCTCACGGCTTTACCTGTATGAAATTTTATTTATGCGTGTCCTATTTAAAAAAATGTTATACACTCACATTTACCAAACTAGCTTGGAAGAAGAGAACAAAAACTGTGATTGGGTTCATGTTTGCTGTTTTATTGTGTACAAATGAAGAGTTGCCTGAATAACATTAGTTGCAACTATTTGCACGCTTTTATATTTGACACAGTTACTGATATTCTGTGTATTATCACTTTACGTGAGGAACTGCTCTCAATGTGCAATTACTATCGCAAATTACACACAAAACTAAATATTGCATAGAAACGCACTCTGATTGATAACGCAACTAAGTATAAAACTGGTAACAGTAAAATTGAACATTATTTCTGTGTCAGCAGTAAAGAAATATGTCTTGCAAAGCTGTCATCATCTTTTGTGCCCAAGCTTTTCTTGCTCAGGTAAGTTTAGTTTTCAAAATCGATTAAGATTGAACCGGACTCTCTTAAACGGAGGTAGGACATGACGGTATTTCCGTCCAATTGAGCAGTCCGACTGGGGAAGTACCTCCGCTCTACAGAATACCGCGGCCATAATAACCTCGTGTTGTGTTCCCGGCGGTGAGTAGGGCAGCCAGAGCTCACTGGAGGGGTTTAGTGCTGTTAGTGGAAAGAACAAAAGCTTGTCCTGCTTTGTCTTTTACACTGACGGCACAGAAACTTCCAATGCTTGCAGGGTTGGCAACGCGAGTGTGACTCTCTTGGTTTTGCACGCGTCCATAGACCATGGTGACCACTTTCCACCAGGTGGCCGTGGTATAAAAAAGATAGGGTGCTGATAATTGTACTTCTATTCTTTCTCCGTCACCACACATAACCAAATTACGATGAAAGTTACCTAAATGTATTTTATTTTTCCAGGTATCATTCAGTCAATGTATACGTTCTGGTAGAGAATACGCCCGAGTGTTAGCCTCACCTTGCGGTACTCCATTTGGCTCACTGGGAGCTATATATATATAATAAAATATATAATCTGATCTACGGCGCTGGACTTGGCTTGGATGAACTGCACCTTGGCTTTGGATTACGTAGTGGTATTGCTGGTCTTGGTTTCAATACTGCAGGTATTGGAGCTACTGGTGGTGGTGCCTTTCCTATTGAAAGTCTCGCCCCCATAGCTCCCAACGGTATTGCTGTAACATCTGAGAATGTCTATGGAGGAGTTCTGGGCTTTGTTGGTGAGCTGCCATTCTTAAGTACTGTAGCTTTTGGAGATGTATTGCCATCTGCTGGCGCAGGTATTGTTAACCATGGTTATGGTAATGGAATCACTGCTATTACAAGAGAAATAAATAATGCTGATGGTGTTTTTGATGTTGGATCCGCTGGTTATGGATCAGGTGGTTTTGGTTCAGCTGGTTTTGGATCAGCTGGTTTTGGATCATCAGGTTTTAGATCAGCTGGTTTTGAATTAGGCGGTATTGGCTCTAGCGTTCTTGGCTATGGTCCAGGTATAGGAGCGATTTCCTCAGGTGCTGGTTTTGGTGGTATAAGAGGCCGTACATGTAGTTGTGGATTGTAATGATACTGATTTCTACTTTGATCAATGTTAAAATTGACTGATATTATTTTGTAAATAAATATATAACATATTTCTTTTTGTGCTTCAATTTATTACCCTACTATAGTAATTTAAACCGTTGTTAATTCCTGTCGGCGCAAGTCTACTAATATAAGTGGTAATTACATATTTGAGCCGTTTGGGGTCGAGACGCTGGGATCATGGGGTTCAAGCCATATCTAAACACACATATCACATACACACATATCATATCTAAACGTTTAATTGATTTGATTTGATTTACCCGTGACCTGAGGGCTGGTTTATTCCTTGCGCAAAGGATTATATGATAGTACTGCCATTCAACGTGGCAATGCCGCCAGTCTTCTGGCCACTCTCCCGGTTGGCATCGATGGGGAGGAATTCTTTGATGCCTGAACCTGCAGGATTATTTAGGAATGTTCTGTATTGGTTTTATATTTTAATTTAGATAATTCCCGTGTACATTATATAAATAGCACATAAAGGTTGACATTATCCAACTGTTTTTAAAGTTAGATTTAAAGCATGTGCACCTAATCACCAACCATTTATTACCCGTGGCTCTACTGTTTGGTACTACCAGTAGTGTCATGAAAAATTTTACTGTCCCATGGCACTACTTCTCTAATACAGGCGGCTTCACTTGTTATCCCCAGGCCTGCGCTCATAGAGAATGTAGGTCATTTAATGATCTCCAAATCCAGAGTCGCCCACGTGCATTGCGTGCCATATGGGATAGAAGGGCCCTAAGTCTCCTCAAACCTCATTCCTTCGCCTCCTTCTTGAGCATTAATCGTTCACAGAAGGAGTCGATCGATCCTGGTTGTCATACGAACATTTGTGGCAATTGTTACGGATAGTTGAAACTCCCAAAAGTCTAACAACTGGTTTAATTGCAATACTTCGATATTGTTAATGGATTGTGCTTGACGGTCAGTTGCTTGACGGCAAATATTGAAGATCATCTGAATCCGCTGACTGACTGAACTAGATTGAAAAAAGCAGACCCGAGACACCGAGATGAAGGCTTGTGTGTGCGATATATGTAGTTTTTCATTACAATGCTCTGTTTTAGAATTTTACAAATTAGGTTTAGACATTCAACTATTTAAGCTTTACCTACGCATAACGTGTTAACGCACATAATGTTTTTACCCTGTCCATTCGGATTTTCTTGCCCACAGTTTTATTATAGGGTACGAGTAAGTACCTTGGGTACCTACAGGGTCGAACAGTATAAGTATTTAAACTATCATCGTCACTCACAAAGCAGTATCAAAATAATCGGGATATTTACCACGTTGCATTGTTTCGAGTTTTCGATATTTCGGCACGCTGTTGCAAGTACCACAGATCAGTTCCTCCGTAATTATAGTGCTTGAAAATATACCGATTTTTTTGATACTGAGTGTCGAACAGATCACCAATGTTAATTATGTCGGACGACTTTTGGGAGACCATTGGTTTCGTCACCTATAGGTTCATAAACGAGTCAGTTCTTTTTATCAACTAAAACAATACACATTGTAACAAAATCTTTTTCAACAAATTCTATAGTAATTTATTTGCTGTTATTTTGTTAATTACACTGATCTGGACGTTTTGATTGCTTATCGGCATTTTTATCGGGAAACTTCCGGTAATATTGTTCAAAACAATAGGTGCAAGTTACAAGCTGCTAATGTTAGATTCCTATTGTAGAGCTTATCCATTTTAGATAATGAAAAACCGGAGTCCATAATATAAAAACATACTGATAGTGAAATTATTACCTTTCTTTAGAAATTCTACCATGGTATTATCGAGAACTGCAACTTTAAGGTATATATCCAGTATGGTACTCAGTGGTAAACCTCAATTTATCTGGACTGAGTGTCCCTCTAGAATATGGGCCCTTAAGAGTAAATACGAAAAAGAACGTGTGGTAGCTGGGGCAAGGAAGCTCAAAGCCTTATTAAAGAAATCGGACAGAGGCTTATTGAGGCGACCGGTGACAATCGTTCCGGGTTGCACCTGGTCCAAAGGTAGGTCATCGCTACCCAGCGTGGCAACGCAGCAAGTGTTATGGGCACTTTTGCACCGGGAGCGATCAGAGGCGGGTTGTTTGATTAGTACATGGACTAAGCATTGCTTGTTGTACAATTTAGACATATTATATTAATTTGACGAATAATTACTAAAATATAAATGCTGTGTCTATCGACTCATAGGATACATATCCTCCGCCATTTATTTTGAAGCCAGTAAAAAGCAGTATAAGTTTATTAAATAATAAATAAATAAATACTCCACAACATTCCACACAATGCTATCTAGACCGATGGTAAGCATAGCTTAAGTAGCTTGTGTTATGGAATCTAGAATGCGGGTAAACATAATTGGATACTTTTTTTTATAAATACATACATATCATACATAGAAACACCCAGACCAAAGCAAATATACATATTCATGGATACAAATATTTGCATCGAACCCGACGAATATGTCGACTCATTCGTCGTGCATCTCGAAATTAGTCAGAGAAAAGTTTATTTAATGTTCAATCAGTGTTCAGACATTTCATTTCTCATTCAATCGAAGCGAGAGTCAAAGATGTCAAAAGTGAACCGATCCCACACTGTTCTATCTTTTTATTAATTCAATTAGCATCAATAATTCGTTTTATGTTTGAATGTGTCACTTTGGGAGTAAAATGAATAATTAAAGACGAAATTGAACAAAAAGTGAACTATTACGGCGACGGTTCACTAGTTGTTACTGTATTATAAATTCTATTTTAAATTAGGCAGTATTCTATCGACAGAATGTGAAGTTTCGGCTGAATAATCTCGTCAGCCTCACAGCTGCTTTGCTATTCATTCGGATCTCTATCATGCATATAAATAGTTCAGTAAGCACTTCCATCTTGGGCAAGTCTTGTTGAATTTCTGAGTTAGAAATATCCAGGAGTTACTTCACAGAGTCTTGAAACACCTCAGAAATCAATATAGGTATTAAAACCTTCGTGGTCACAGAGAGTTATCGCGATATTTTCCATGAATTGTTTTGAGTAGACCCATATTTCGTCACTGCTGCAAGTGCCATGATCATTGAGAAATTGAAGTACTAAAATGTAAAAAATATTTTAACTATCCAATAGGACAGTTAAAATATTTTTTTTATACCACTTAGGTGGCAGACAAGCGCACGGCGCACCTGATGGAAAGAGGTTACGGTGGCCTATGGACGTGTGTAACACCAGAGAAGCCACACTCGCGCTGCCGACCCTGTAAGCACAGAGTCTCTGTGCCTTCCGTGTAGAGGACAAAGCAGGACAAGCCTTTAGTCATCCCACTGACAGCACAAATTCTCCAGTGAGCTCTGGCTACCCTACTCACAGCTTGGAACACAACACGAAGTTATTATAACCGCGGTATTCTGTAGGGCGGAGGTACTTCCCCAGTCGGACTGCTCAATTGGGCGGAAATACCGCCGTGTCCTACCTCCTATGATATATTACATGGTAAATATCCCGTTTACTCTAATGTTTACCAAAGACAACGGTGAATTGTGGGAGTAGCTTCATACACAAACACAATACCTGATGTATTATAATTACGAGGATTAAAACAAATACTTTAGTTTCAGAAATATTTATTTACATCGATACCTAATAACATTTCATTCGATTTCATCTTAATTAATCAATTAATATATACTTAATCAATTACAATCCACAACTACATCCATGACCTACTGTATGCCCACAGTTAAAACCATTAATTCCAGAAATTCCTCCTAAACCTAAACCATTTCCAAAAGCACCAGAACCGATTCCATTCGCACCGATAAAACCGCCTCCAATACCGCCTGCACCAATAATTCCAGAGCCGAAACCGCCTCCAATACCGCCTGCACCAATAATACCAGCAGAATTATCAATTTCGCCCGTAATAGCAGTGATTCCATTACCACAACCGTGGTTAACTAAACCCACACCAGCAGATGGCAATACTCCCTCCAAAGCTATAGTACTTAAGAATGGCAGTTCACCAACAACACCCAAAGCACCTTCGTAAACATTCTCAGATTCTACAGCAATACCCCTGGGAGGTATAGGGGCGACGCTGCTGACAGCAAAGGAGCCACCACCAGTAGGAAGAATGCCTGCAATGTTTAAGCCAGCTCCAGCGAGGCCATTCCCAATACCTGCTCCAATACCCAGTCCTGAACCGATACCAAGACCAGAGCCTATCCCAAATCCTTCTCCATACGCCAGACCATTATTATTTAGTAAACTGCATGGAGAAACAGCAACAGGTGGGGCAATGAAGTTCCTAGAATTTTCTATTGAGTGAATGCACTGACTGAATCCAACCTGAAATTTAGAAAAAATTACTATTATTAGGAATTTAGGTCGAAAAAGTCAACAATCCAGTATGGGACATGATTCGTAAACAGTTCTATTCTGAATCTATGTGGGCACGTCCTGGACATTCGAAATTGTCTTGTATACGAGTCCGTCTCGAGGCAACCTACTACTATTTTTTGAAATAATATAATTGTAATCATCATTGGATAGCCTCTTTCGCGTGGCGGTATTGAATGCGGGCGCTACGCAGGAGGCGTGTGTTCGATCTCCGCTCAGTGTAAATATTTGTATGCATATGGGTATTTGCATAGGTCTGGTCAGGCCTCGGAGAACTCGTTAAACGGTCCCGGTCGCCATAAAAACATCTATGGCTGTCGTTACAAGTAGTAGGAGTCCTAAAAATTCCAACAACTGGTCTTACTGCAATGCTTTGATATCGCCTTTGAGTTGTGGAGGTCATAGGGTAGTTGCTTCACGGAAAATTTTGAAGTTCAGCCAAATTTGCAGTCAAACTGGTAAAGCGGACCCCAGGCTCTGAGGTAAACGCTTCGGATGCATCCCGGATTAACGCTAGGATGAAGAAGAATTGTAATCATTATTTTAGCGTTGTTCCCAGTTGCTTCACCTCAGAGCACAGGTTCCGTTCCATCTGTTCCTTTTAACGGTCTTTTAAAGCCTGCTACAATGCCTCATCTGTAGGCGTATTGACTTTCAGGTTAGGTCTTAAGAGGGCCATGTATACCCAACTTAAAGTGTAAGTAAATTACACTTTTAAAGTTAAAGTCCAGCCAAATATGCAGTTAGACGTGAAGAAACGAACCTCGAACTTTAAGGTAGATAGATTCAGATGCGACTGGACCACATACGGTGCAGAATATCCGATCAAGAATCAAGCGGTTCGGAGACTCTTTCCTTTGTCGCACCATTAAGGTCTACTCATTACCAGGTTACGCGTTTCCCTTTCCTACAGTCACGGGTCCTTTAAGCGCGGCGTGAAAAAGCATTATGATGAGGCCGTCAAGCTGAGTGTCACTATTGTAACATCGTATATGTATGTAATGGTGACTCTCTTTTCTGAAACTTTGCCTTCAGCTTACCATAAAATGAGGTAAAGTCTAATAGACCTGTCCGATATTTAAAAAAAAATTAATGCAAGAATGAAGAAGACATTTTTAAAGTGTCACTTTTAAAGTTGAGACAAATTTACAAGATTATTAAAAGTTCATCATTTGATACTTACGTTTGCAAGAAGTGCTTGAACACACAAGACCAAAACAACTTTAGTAGACATGTTTTTGCACTACAATTGCTGACACAATAATGATTTTAAAATATCTGTCACAGTATTTATACATAATTTTGCTATCTCTTGCAAAAAAATTTTTCTACGACACATTGTTTGCATCATTTGCGATAAAAGTTGCAAGGTGGTAGTAAAATTAGATTTCTCACGTAAATAGATAAAACTACGAAAATTTGAGTATAAAAACTAAGAGAATGGTTCTAGTAAATCATTCACTCTATAGCTCTTTTTTGTTGAATACAAAATCTAAATCAATCATGAATACCTTCGCAGCTTTATTGCTTTGCATCCAAGCTTGCTTCGTACAGGTAAGTTATATTATGTTCTTTGTGCTTAGTAACTATAGCTTTTAAGACTTAAGCGGTAAGAGTCATCTTATAATAATCTATTTAGAGTCAAGCTGTTAAAATGAAATTTAGTATCAAAAACGGTATTCTCTTGATGTTATAATTTTCAAATCAAAGCGTGATCGTTTAAAGTAGCATCAATCTAGCTCCATACATTCATATATATATTCACGCCTTTATCCTTGAAGGGTTAGGCATAAGTGAATTAACACCCACATTTCACCAATCACTATCTTCGGTCCCACGTAATAGGGAGTGATTGAGATTGAATGAGTTAATAGCCGTTTTCCGGGCACTATTGTTAGCTCGAGAAATGTATCTGTGCCTGAGTCTGAGTTGTATGTATCTGTCTGATGTTAAACAGCCCTATCCCTTAGTCACCTTGTACGGTACCACATGGGAAGCGATGGGGGGCCCAAATTCTACACTGCCGGAAACCTCACGGCTTCATACTGAAAATATTGTTATTACCAAAAATGGACCTCGTTTTTCACCGAATTTTTTTTTTAAAACATTTAGTACTTTTAGATTAGATTGAGATTGAATTTTGAATAGAATTGTTTTAAGGAAATTGGTTTTCAGGACTACATTTCAAAAACTACAAGACAAGAACTTAGTTTTAAACTCAAGGTACTCTCTCTAAGATAAACACAGCCATTATAAAGTTATTCCCTGAATCCTTTCAAAAAATATATTTTGAGGATTTGGAGAAGCGAGCTCATTTATGTTGCTAAAACTTTTAGACGAAAAGGTTTTTTTGAAGCTATAGAAATTAGTGAAGTAGGTATTGAGTAACAGGAATAGATCTCTCCCAACTTAGGAGAGGTTTATGTCCATCAGTGGACTGTGATGGACTAATTGATTGATTCTTCTTCTTCGTGTCAATGGCAACAATTTAAAAAAAAAGGAAGCTAAATGGGCCCAGCCCAAAATTCGACGACTTTGACCGCACCTTCCGTATCTTCAATTAGGCCAGCTATTGTGCAGGTGTAGGGGCACAGTGGGCATGACAGGAGGTGGTCCATCGACTGCAGAGGTGCACCACAAGCACAGCTACCACCTCCCGAGTCTAGGTAACCCTATTTTACGCAGTTGGCCCTACAGCAGCCGACCTGGGTCCTCAACCTATTTGGGGACTTCCAGGTGGACCATTTGATTGATTAATTGAGTAGGAATTGATTTACTCTTTTTTCCAGAATGTATTCAGTCAATGCAACCATGGTATATTTGGAGATATCAATAACGCTGGTTTCGGCTTCGGTTCAGGACTATCATCTATCGGTTCTGGTGTCATTTCTTCAGGATTTGGCTTCGGAGGTGCAGGCTTAGGTCATGGCCTTGGAGGAGGTTCTCTTGCTGGTTTAGGCTCAGGCTTCGGAGGCTTTGGAGGCGTTGGTAACATTGGCGAGCCTGGGTTAGGTGCACCAGCTTTTGGTGGTGTCGGTGAAGGTAATGTTGCCGTCGCTGGTGAGTTGCCTGTTGCCGGTAACACCGCTGTCGTCGGTCAAGTGCCTATATTGGGAGCTGTCAGGTTCGAGGGTACTGTACCAGCTGCTGGCTCTGTCATCATCAATGGTAGATGTGCCTGTGATTGTATCTACTGAAAATACCTTTTTATTTATAAAAAAAACTGAATTATATCAATGAATATCAAATGACTATGATTGTTTTACTATTAGTTGTACTTATTCCTTTACGAATAATACTGAAGATGTACTCTACCCTTTTATAGTGAGCGACACATATTTTGGCAATTCTCTACTACTACTCTAAAGCGATTTTGGGTCTCTTCTGTGGCTGAAGCGGGCCAATTAACCAATCATAAGCTATACCATAGAGTTATAGGATTTTAATAAGCCATAATACTGGCTGAATAAAATATATGTTTAAGGTTTTATTTCATTTTATACAACTTAGGTGGCAGACTAGCACACCGCCTACCTGATGGAAAGTGGTTACCATGACCTATGAACGTGTGTAACACTAGTGGAGTCACATCCGTGCTGCCGACCCTGTAAGAACAGAGATTTTGTGCCGTAAGTGTAGAGGATAAAGCAGGACAAGCCTTTGGTCATCCCACTGACAGCACAAAAACTCTCCAGCTCTGGCCACCCTACTCACCACCCGGAACATAACACGAAGTTATTATAACCGTGGTATTCTGTAGGGCGGAGGTACTTCCCCAGTCGGACTGCTCAATCGGGCGGAAATACCGCCGTTACGATTTGTGCTGCTAGGATTCATTACACTGGTACTGTACTTATATACATACATGTATATAATCACGCCTTAATACCCGGAGGGTTTGGCAGAGGTGAATTAACACCCACATTTTACCAATCTTTGAATTCGATCTCACGTAATAGGGATAAGCCTATTGCCGTCTTTCGGGCACTATTGTTGACTCAAGGCATGCATCTGAGGCGGAGGCTGGGCTATATATATATGTCTGATATTAAAAACCGCGGTAGCCTAGTGGTATGGGTAATGGACTGCTGAGACGAGGTCCCGGATTCGATCCCAGGTTTTACCATGGCACACACCAATGACTTATCGATGCTTTTCGAAGTTATATGTGTATTTATCGCAGGTTTATATAATGGCAATAAGCTCGCCACCTTATTACATTGGGAACTAAACGTAAACTGGCAAAATGTGGGTGCTAGCACCTCTGCCTACCCCTTCGGGGATATAGGCGTGAGTTTATTTTATGTTATGTTAGGATATTAAACAGCCCTATCTCTTAGTCACCTTGTACGACACCGCATGGGAAAAGATGGGTTGGTCCAAATTCTACTCCGCCGGAAACCACATTAAAAATATTAAGTAAAAAAGAAAATATCAAGGATAGTCGTGGTCGTGTGCCACTTTTCCCTAGAATGTATTTTTTGTTACAGTGAGTGGTAGAATGTATTTTTGTTAGGTGATCCTTGATATTTTCTTGTTTAATATTTTTACAATGTGATTTTCAGTAGTCGGGTTTTGGTTTTAAACTTAATTTTTTTATTTATATTATTTTGGAGCAAGCAATAGCTATAATATATATATATTTAAAACAACCGCGGTAGCCTAGTGGTGTGGGTAATGGACTGCTGAGACGAGGTCTCTCGGGTTCGATCCCAGGTTTTACCATGGCACACACCAATGACTTTTCGATGCTTTTCGAAGCTATGTGTGTATTTATCGCAGGTTTATAAGTGCCCGGTTAATGGCAATAGGCTTGCCACCTATTACATTGGGACCTAAACATAAACTGGCGAAATGTAGTTGCTAGCACCTCTGCCTACCCCTTCGGGGATGTAGGCGTGAGTTTATGTTATATTATGTTATTTTAAATGTGCCAATTAATCCCTTCCAGCTGATCCTAAACACGTTATATTTAAATCCAATTTATTTTTTAACACATTACTTTATGACCTCTAGAGGGCGTCACATTGAGTCCAGTATAGCCTATAACCAGAGGACGACCAAGACGCTTCTAACGATACCTCATTTCTCTACTTCTAATGAGCAGTTGACGAGTTATGAGGGAACAGATGAACCTACATACATACACAGCCTGTCAAAATCATAACCCTCCTTACGCTTCGCTGTAGTCGGGTAACAAAATAGCTCAGATTGCAGTGTAGTGGACTAGTGTGCTTCTACACAAAAGGAAGATATTGCGATCAGGAAATTAGCGGACCACAATGGGCATCCCGTTATTTATGTATCAATTCACGGTACTGCGCACAGACTCTCGGTCTCGAGGACCACAATGGAACTATCTAACGGCAGATGACACTTACCAATTGTAATTTCAGCTTGAGTTTACTGCGCGTAATATGTGACTCTAGTTTTGTGTGAAACCCTCAATGAGCAATATCAACTAAATAACAACATACACATTTTTCTTTTATGTGTATTTTTATATTTTGTACATTAATTTATAAAAAATGTTCTAAAATGTCATGTAAATCTTTGAGGATGCCGTGAGGCGAAACCGGTTAGATTTTTTTTTTATACCACTTAGGTGGCAGACGCGGCTCACCTGATGGGAAGCGGTTACCGTGACCTATGTACTCGTGCAACACCAGTGGCGTCACACTAGCGCTGCCGACCCTGAAGAAACCTCCTAATGCCCCTTTTGAAGAACCCCATATTGTAGGCGCATGGGAAGACCGCAGCAGGGAGTTTATTCCACAGCTTGAGTGTGCGTGGGATGAAGTTTCTTTCGTACCGCACAGTGCGTACCGTCTCAGGTTGCAATGTGTGGGGATGAACTCCCTGCCTAATAGCAAATAAGAAAGTAAAAGTCTAATAACAAATAAGAAATACTGAGGAAAAGTACAAGTGAGTTTTCAATATGTGTGTATTCAACATATACTTTTGTCCGGGCACTGTACAACTTAGTTAAGTTTAGAGGTTAAGCATATGATAACTGTGCATATATGTTTTTGATTTTTTGTATACTTGTTTTTAATATGGGCAACATAATCGCTCTAGCGACAAAGCCCTTTCAATAAAGAAAAAAAAAAAACATACACTTTTATTAAATAACAATTATATGCACAATCAATTAAGCCTATCGTAATCCACTGCTGGACATAGGTGGTGGCGCGATTCTCATGCCACCTGAGCTAGTGGACTGTATTTCGCGGGGGTGAAGTTAACATGTTTCATTGACGCTTTACACAACAAACAAGACAGGTGATCGGGTTGCCGCGGAGGTGGTTTAGGCATTGAATGCAACCCGAGAAATTAGGAGAGGATGCACTAACCTTCACGGGGCCACGTGCCGTCGCAGCCGGTGCACCGATCTTCTCTTCCTGGCTCAGGAGTTGCGGCCCACATCACTAAATCACTTGAGGGACACACGAGAGGCACAATCCGATCGGTAAAGGTCTATGAAAGCGGTTAAAATCCAACAAACATTATTAATTTCTAAGAGTCGCGTGCGCGGCCGCCATTGTTTACTAGTTCAATGCGAAGTGAATATGCGTCTATTTTGACAATTGAGCGGTGCGGAAACTATTGCTATCTCACTTTAAAAGGTAGCGCGGGAGGGAGATGGGTATAGGGAGCGTGTGTTCAGTGTCATCAATTTGAATTACTACTATTGAGCAAAAAAAATACAAATTCTACTATCGGCGCAACCATTCCTCCCGGCTTGAAGGGTTACCTTCAAAACGAAAAATGCGGAACAAATCTAAAGTCTAATCTAAATCTAGGTTTGGGAAATAACAACTAAAATATAAACCTAGATTTGAACTCGTGCCTACTGCTGGCTAGGCAGAGGGCAGAGGCGAACAACCGGGCGCAGATACGATCCGGTTGCGGTTTTAACCCGTACAACACGAGTTATCCCGCGGGAATCGGGAAAAACTTCCTCTACTACTCCTAGAGGCCAATGCAAAGGAGGCGCATTCCCAGTCATATGGACTACCACCGTACCTACAGTAATTGGGTTAGATGGAGTATTCCATTTTTGACGCGACTGCAGCGTGTGCAAATAATCGGTTCTCCAACGATTCCAAAACGATTGGACTAATTTATCTAAAAGAGCGTGACGAGTTAGAAGGTGCATTCTATCGTCATTAACATCTATTGCGGGCAAATATTTTGCGTACTTAAATCACCGGTCAACTCTATATGACCGCGCGTAGATAAAATTCTCAAAAATCGGCCTACATAAACAACACAACGCAACAGTCTCGACCAAGACGAGACGCGATTAGCCAACAACAAAATAAGGGACTCTTCACGCGGGACCGACACAACAAGCGAGTGCTTCTTCTCCTCGGGTGGTTCGGAAACCGTAGTGGGATTGTATTGACTAACTGGCCACTTATCTAACGCGGCATGAATCCAGGACGGTCCACTAAACCATAACGGGTGATCTAAAATTTGCGAAGGAAGCAATCCACGAGAGAGACAATCGGCTGGGTTGTCGGTGCCAGCAACGTGAAAGAGATTATGTGGCGCTAATTCAGATTGAATTTTTGCCACTCTATTAGCGACGAATGTGTCCCAACGATGGGGCGAAGAGTGGGCCCAACACAAAGCGACTGTTGAGTCCGAAAAAGCTAAAATTCTACTAATATTAATGCGAAAATTTACAATTATGTCAAATAAATTACCTTAAAGATTTTGACCACAATACAAAATGTCATTAAGCGACACGGAATTGCTAGTCTTAGCACTGCCATCCAAAACTACGCGGAGTTTAGTAGTAAGCTTATCTTCTCTAATAACTCCGTGGTGCGGGATAATGTACGAAGGCTGGGTCCCGCCAGTGTCCGCAGGCGCAGGTGAGATGCAACCTTTATCTAAATATTCGTTAACAACCTCATCACAGGCCCGCTTCAACTTTGGAGACGCCTGCATCTTTCGTTCTAAACAAAGAAAGCGTTTTTGAGCGGATACACGGGAGTCACCGAGCGAAAAAATATCTCCCTTGAAAGGGAGCGCGACAACATAACGACCCTGCTCATCACGAGTAGTCGTGCGACAACAAATCTCCTCAGCCATCTTGTCATCAGGGCTTAGGATAGGTGGGACATTTGACCTCTTCAATTTCCCAAAACTTGCGGATGGTAGACTCCAGTGGCGGCTCGACGGTGCAACAGAACGAAGCAGTCGAGTGACTAAAACTATCTATAGAAGCGGGTGCGGAACCAATTATAACAAAACCTAGAACTGTTTCCAGTGCGTGCGGAGCGGGGTACGTCGGTCCCCCTTGAACCTCACGTGATAACTGGAGGTGCGGGAGAATCGAAGCGCCGATCAATATATCGACGACTCCAGGAACAGCGTAAGTCTCATCTGCTAAAGGCAAGTCTTTAAATTTCGTTAATAAAGACGTGTCAACCGGGACGGTAGGCAACTATTCAGTTATTTTATCTATAACGAGCGAATCCATGTCAAACCAAATATTATTATTAAAACGAGATCCAAACCTTGTTTTAACGGTGCCATGAACAGCTGACTGTAAACCTCCAAAACCCTTCACCACTGAGCGGGTTGAACGCTTATTAACATTGAAACCAAGACGTTGACAACAATCTTGAGTAATAAAATTACTTTGCGAAGCGCCATCTAATAGCGCTCGAACAATGTGCGGTTTACCTAATGCATCGACAACAATAACGCGAGCAGTCGCGAGGACAACAGTAGTGAGCGCAGTACTAGCGGACAACGAACACAAGGTGACGTCATTCGCAGCGGTCACCGGGCGGGCCGGAGCGCGCGCGAGCGCGGGCTGCGGCTGTGGCGCAGGCCGCCGTGTGTCACCGCTCGACGAACCAACTGTGCTCACATTGGATGCGGCATTACTATTTTCAAAATGAAGTAAAGTATGGTGTCTCGCTTGACATTTGCGACAACTATTGCTACTATTACATAAATAACGCGGTGTTTAGTACCGAGACAATTAAAACAAAAATTATTAGCGCGAACAAATTTATAACGATCATTAGGCGATAATTTTAGGAAACCCGGACACTTGTACAATTGCGAATGATGAGTATTACACAAAGAGCAAACAGGTGATTGTACATGTGCTGGTGCGGTATTAACATAAGTATGAGTTGACCTCAGTGACCTCGATGACGCATCTATCTTGCGTTCCGAACTAACAACTTTCTTCGCGCCTTCATGTTTCGATGAAGAGCGTTGCAATATTTTTATATGCTCGCGAACAAAACTTTCTAAGTCTTCGAACTTAGGAATTTTATTGCCGCGGTGATCCGACTCAAATAAACGAATGGTTTCGGGATCTAATTTCTTTAAACCCATATACAAAAATAAGAAGTCGCAGAGGTCATCGATCTTTAGGTTCTTTACGGCGCGAACAGATGATGCGAAAGTATCTAGAAACTTCTCTAAGTTTTGATCATTACATGCCGTAATGGGTTTCAAGTCAAACATCTGATCCAAATATGCGTTAGCTACCGATCTTTTATCCTCATACTTAGCTTTCAAAGTATTTAAAATTAAATTATAATTTTCGGCACTAAACGTAATTCCAGCGCAAACGGTTATAGCTTTACCAGTTAATTTTTCAACGAGATAATGCAATTTTTCGTGATCTGTCAACGAATCGTTCTTATCTATTGTATTCTCAAAACTATCTATAAATAAACACCAATTGCGAATGTTACCATCAAATTCGGGTATTTGAATTGGTGGCAACTTAGGTCGGTCGCGAGTGGGATTGGGTCGGTCAGACGGTTTCTCCAAACTCCTAGCGACGCGTTTGATACGACAATACAAATCGTCAAACGACGACAAGGCCTGATAACTCACTGAGTAATCGGGATTTAAATTTAACTCTAAAACGTTGATGTCATGTACTAAAGACTCGAAATCCGCGCGCAAACTATCCAAGTTTTCTATAGAACACAAGAACGAATCTCTAATAGCTAAATCAGAGGTTTTAAGTGCATTATCACAAATCGATTGTACACGAGAGTAAATCATTTCTCTTTTAGCGTATAAAAGTTTCAGTTGAACTTTACTATCGGTACTACCAACCTTTGGGGGCATGTTTACAACTAAATATCAAACCAAAGTGCGGTAAGCAACAAATGAAATGACTTAATCTTAGCGGTACCTATAGAACAGCGACGCGGCGCGAGCGACAACGGTAGGTAGGTAGGTACCTATTACTGCGAGTGCAAGCTTGAACAAACGCGCATAGCAACAGCCAGATCGTACCTACGCGAGCTAGATCGCTGTCTAGGTTCAACTATTATTTCAGGGATTAAGTATTGCGTAATATCTATTCAAATTAAAATACTTTCGTATGAATTTGAATGAAATGCGAGCGAGGTATTGGTCACGTACCTAACCTATGTAGGTATCAGGTAAACACGATGCGAGCCAGCGGCGAACGGACAACCCAGAAATTGAAATAGCCAAATGCGTTAGGTATTATACTGTGCCTATGCACTAGGGTGTCTAGAATACCTAAGATCCAAACCTAAATGCCTAGATGCGGGGTTTTCTACCAAAATTACTAGGTATTTAGGTGCGGTGCGTTTATTCCCCATGGAATAAATAACAAAATGCGAGCTACGACTAAGGATCCGGCTCGACCAGGACCAAAAAGAATGGTGGCGCGATTCTCATGCCACCTGAGCTAGTGGACTGTATTTCGCGGGGGTGAAGTTAACATGTTTCATTGACGCTTTACACAACAAACAAGACAGGTGATCGGGTTGCCGCGGAGGTGGTTTAGGCATTGAATGCAATCCGAGAAATTAGGAGACGATGCACTAACCTTCACGGGGCCATGTGCCGTCGCAGCCGGTGCACCGATCTTCTCTTCCTGGCTCAGGAGTTGCCGCCCACATCACTAAATCACTTGAGGGACACACGAGAGGCACAATCCGATCGGTAAAGGTCTATGAAAGCGGTTAAAATCCAACAAACATTATTAATTTCTAAGAGTCGCGTGCGCGGCCGCCATTGTTTACTAGTTCAATGCGAAGTGAATATGCGTCTATTTTGACAATTGAGCGGTGCGGAAACTATTGCTATCTCACTTTAAAAGGTAGCGCGGGAGGGAGATGGGTATAGGGAGCGTGTGTTCAGTGTCATCAATTTGAATTACTACTATTGAGCAAAAAAAATACAAATTCTACTATCGGCGCAACCAATAGGCCTCACTCAATATTGGAAGGCTTTGGCCTACTGTTTCCACGGTAGTCAGACGGGTTGGTTTTATTTCAAGTTTTCGTTCTCTCGCAGTGCAATCGTGTGTGAATTTTTCCATGAGTCGCCGATCCAATTAGGTGGGGTGGTGATACTTGTATTATTTCTCCATCACCACACGAATTCGTGCATATACATGATTTTATTAATATTAAAGTATTAAATTTCATACAAACACACTTAAATGCATGTAATTATTACAATAAAACTAAAAGAACTATTGTACAACTTATACCTAAAATAATTAAAATGAGTCGTGAAATTCCTCCGCATCGCATGCCTCTTGTGGCAGCGTTCCCAGAAGACTTCCCAGCTCCCGCATTGCCACGTTGTATGGCAATGCTTATTCTCTGACCCAAAAAGAGACCAGCCTTCTGGTCATAAATACACTACAGTAAAGGTCTGGTGGTAAACGATGACTGTGTTCTGTGAACATGATCAGTGAACGTTTTCAAATATGAGGGAAGTCATGTAGTAGTCATCACACCCCTAAAATGAGGTGGATGGATTGTGTAAAAGATGATATGGTTAAGGGAGTGAATGTTCAGATGACTGCAACTACAGATCAATGTTTCGTGAAATTCCTCCGCATCGCATGCCTCTTGTGGCAGCGTTCTCAGAAGACTTCCCAGCTCCCGTATTGCCACGTTGTATGGCAATGCTTATTCTCTGACCCTAAAAAGAGACCAGCCTTCTGGTCATAAATACACTACAGTAAAGGTCTGGTGGTAAACGATGACTGTGTTCTGTGAACATGATCAGTGAACGTTTTCAAATATGAGGGAAGTCATGTAGTAGTCATCACACCCCTGAAATGAGGTGGATGGATTGTGTAAAAGATGATATGGTTAAGGGAGTGAATGTTCAGATGACTGCAACTACAGATCAATGGAAGGAAAACACATTTTGCGCCGACCACTAATAAAATTGGGATAAGGGCAAGAGGATGATGATGATGCATGAGGCAAATTGTTCTGATATTTCGAGATTTTAGCAGCGATAACAGCTAGAACTGGAGAGCAAAGTTGCACAATTATTTAATCGCAATTATACTTTTTTGTACCATTTGTAGTAAATCACTTTTTTTAACGCAGAATTGAAAGAAGAAAAAAAGATAGTTGTAAGAACATTTATTGATTAATTTACATTTCATCACTTGTGTACATTTTTACTTATTACTTAACGTCGATTGATTACCATGCACAAGCACATCCATTACCAACGGTTTGTCCAAAATTGAAACCATTAATTCCAGATGAAATTCCTCCTAAGCCTATACCATTCCCGAAAGCACCAGAGCCCACTCTATTTGCACCGATAATACCAGAGTCAGTACCACCTGCACCAATTATTCCAGAGCCAAAACCGCTTCCAATACCACCAGCGCCAATAATTCTGGCACCAATACCACCAGCGCCAATAATACCAGAACCGATACCGCCTCCACCAATAATTCCAGCAGAATTATCAATTTCGCCTGTGATAGCTGTGATTCCATTACCATAACCATGGTTCACTACACCCACACCAGCAGATGGCAATACTCCTTCAAAACCTACAGTACTTAAGAACGGCAGTTCACCGACAGCACCCAAAGCACCTTCGTAAACATTCTCAGATTCTACAGCAATACCCCTGGGAGGTATAGGGGTGACGCTGCTGACAGCAAAGGAGCCACCACCAGTAGGAAGAATGCCTGCAACGTTTAAGCCAGTACTGGCGAATCCATTCCCAATACCAAGTCCTGAACCGATACCAAGGCCAGAGCCAATCCCGAATCCTTCTCCAGCCAGGCCATTAGCAGTCATTGAACCGCATGGAGAAACAGCAACAGGTGGGGCAATGAAGTTCCTAGAATTTTCTACTGAGTGAATGCACTGGCTGAATCCAACCTGAAATTTAGAAAAAAAATACTATACTTAGGAATTTAGGTCGAAAAAGTCAACAATCCAGTATGGGACATGATTCGTAAACAGTTCTATTCTGAATCTATGTGGGCACGTCCTGGACATTCGAAATTGTCTTGTATACGAGTACGTCTCGAGGCAACCTACTACTATTTTTTGAAATAATATAATTGTAATCATCATTGGATAGCCTCTTTCGCGTGGCGGCAGTGAATGCGGGCGCTACGCAGGAGGCGTGTGTTCGATCTCCGTTCAGTGTAAATATTTGTATGCATATGGGTATTTGCATAGGTCTGGTCAGGCCTCGGAGAACACGTTAAACGGTCCCGGTCGTCATAAAAACATCTATCGCTGTCGTTACGAGTAGTAGGAGTAATAAAATTTCCAACAACAGGTCTTACTACAATGCCTCAATATCGCCTTTGAGTTGTGGAGGTCATAGGGTAGTTGCTTCATGGAAAATATTGAAGCTTAGCCAAATTAGCAGTCAAACTGGTAAAGCGGACCCCAGGCTCTGAGGTAAACTCTTCGGATGCGTCCGTGATTAACGCTAAGAAACGAAGAAGAATTGAAATCATGATTTTAGCGTTGTTCCCAGTTGCTTCACCTCAGAGCACAGGGTCCGTTCCTTCTGTTCCTTTTAACGGTATTTCAAAGCCTGCTACTATGCCTCATCTGTCAATCAGTAGGCGTATTGACTTTCAGGTTAGGTCTTAAGAGGGCCATGTATACCCAACTTAAAGTGTAAGTAAATTACACTTTTAAAGTTAAAGTCCAGCCAAATATGCAGTTAGACTTGAAGAAACGAACCTCAAACTTTAAGGTAGATAGGTTTAGATGCAACCGGACCACATATGGTGCAGAATATCCGATCAAGAATCAAGCGGTTCGGAGACTCTTTCCTTTGTCGCACCATTAAGGTCTACTCATTACCAGGTTACGCGTTTCCCTTTCCTACAGTCACGGGTCCTTTAAGCGCGTCGTGAAAAAGCATATGATGAGGCCGTCAAGCTGAGTGTCACTATTGTATCATATGTATGTAATGTTGACTCTCTTTTCTGAAACTTTGCCTTCAGCTTACCATAAAATGAGGTAAAGTCTAAAAGACCTGTCCGATATTTAAAAAAAATTAATGCAAGAATGAAGAAGACATTTTAAAGTGTCACTTTTAAAGTTTAGACAAATTTACAAGATTATTAAAAGTTCATCATTTGATACTTACGTTTGCAAGAAGTGCTTGAACACACAAGACCAAAACAACTTTAGTAGACATGTTTTTGCACTACAATTGCTGACACAATAATGATTTTAAAATATCTGTCACAGTATTTATACATAATTTTGCTATCTATTGCAAAAATTTTTGTCTACGACACATTGTTTGCATCATTTGCGATAAAAGTTGCAAGGTGGTAGTAAAATTAGATTTCTCACGTAAATAGATAAAACTACGAAAATTTGAGTATTAAAACTATGAGAATGGTTCTAGTAAATCATTCACTCTATAGCTCTTTTTTGTTGAATACAAAATCTAAATCAATCATGAATACCTTCGCAGCTTTATTGCTTTGCATCCAAGCTTGCTTCGTACAGGTAAGTTATATTATGTTCTTTGTGCTTAGTAACTATAGCTTTTAAGACTTAAGCGGTAAGAGTCATCTTATAATAATCTATTTAGAGTCAAGCTGTTAAAATGAAATTTAGTATCAAAAACGGTATTCTCTTGATGTTATAATTTTCAAATCAAAGCGTGATCGTTTAAAGTAGCATCAATCTAGCTCCATACATTCATATATATATTCACGCCTTTATCCTTGAAGGGTTAGGCATAAGTGAATTAACACCCACATTTCACCAATCACTATTTTCGGTCCCACGTAATAGGGAGTGATTGAGATTGAATGAGTTAATAGCCGTTTTCCGGGCACTATTGTTAACTCGAGAATTGTGTCTGTGCCTGAGTCTGAGTTGTATATATCTGTCTGATGTTAAACAGCCCTATCCCTTAGTCACCTTGTACGACACCACATGGGAAGCGATGGGGATCCCAAATTCTACACTGCCGGTAATCTCACGGCTTCATACTGAAAATATTGTTATTACCAAAAATAGACCTCGTTTTTCACCGCATTTTCTTTTTAAAACATTTAGTACTTTTAGATTAGATTGAGATTGAATTTTGAATAGAATTGTTTTAAGGAAATTGGTTTTCAGGACTATTTTTCAAAAACTACAAGACAAGAACTTAGTTTTAAACTCAAGGTACTCTCCCTAAGATAAACACAGCCATTATAAAGTTATGCCCTGAATCCTTTCGAAAAATATATTTTGAGCGAGAAGCGAGCTCATTTATGTTGCTAAAACTTTTAGATGAAAAGGTTTTTTTGAAGCTAGGTATAGAAATGAGTGAAGTAGGTATTGAGTAACAGGAATGGACCTCTCCCAACTTAGGAGAGGTTTATGTCCATCAGTGGACTGTGATGGACTAATTGATGGATTCTTCTTCTTCTTGTCAATGGCAACAATTTAAAAAAATAGAAGCTAAATGCGCCCAGCCCAAAATTCGATGACATTGACCGCACCTTCCGTAGCTTCAATTAGGTCAGCAATTGTGCAGGTATAGGGGCACAGTGGGCATGACAGGAGGTGGTCCATCGACTGCAGAGGTGCACCACAATCACAGCTACCACCTCCCGAGTCTAGGTAACCCTATTTTACGCGGTTGGCCCTACAGCAGCCGACCTGGGGCCTCAACCTATTTGGGGACTTCCAGGTGAACCATTTGATTGATTAATTGAGTAGGAATTGATTTACTCTTTTTTTCTAGAATGTATTCAGTCAATGCAACCATGGTATTTTTGGAGATATCAATAACGCTGGTTTCGGCTTCGGTTCAGGACTGTCATCTATCGGTTCTGGTGCCATTTCTTCAGGATTTGGCTTCGGAGGTGCCGGCTTAGGTCATGGCCTTGGAGGAGGTTCTCTTGCCGGTTTAGGCTCAGGCTTCGGAGGCTTTGGAGGCGTTGGTAACATTGGCGAGCCTGGGTTAGGTGCACCAGCTTTTGGTGGTGTCGGTGAAGGTAATGTTGCCGTCACTGGTGAGTTGCCTGTTGCCGGTAACACCGCTGTCGTCGGTCAAGTGCCTATATTGGGAGCTGTCAGGTTCGAGGGTACTGTACCAGCTGCTGGCTCTGTCATCATCAATGGTAGATGTGCCTGTGATTGTATCTACTGAAAGTACCTTTTTATTTATAAAAAGAACTGAATTATATCAATGAATATCAAATGACTATGATTGTTTTATTAATAGTTGTGCTTATTCCATCACGAATAATACTGAAGATGTACTCTACCCTTTTATAGTGAGAGACACATATTTTGGCAATTCTCTACTACTACTCTAACGCGATTTTGGGTCTCTTCTGTGCTGAAGCGGGCCAATTAACCAATCATAAGCTATACCATAGGGTTATAGGTTTTTAATAGGCCATAATACTGGCTGAATAAAATATTTGTTTAAGGTTTTTCTTTATACAACTTAGGTGGCAGACAAGCACACGGCCCGCCTGATGGAAAGTGGTTACCATGACCTATGAACGTGTGTAACACCAGTGGAGTCACATCCGTGCTGCCGACCCTGTAAGAACAGAGATTTTGTGCCGTAAGTGTAGAGGACAAAGCAGGACAAGCCTTTGGTCATCCCATTGACAGCACAAAACCTCTCCAGCTCTGGCCACCCTACTCACCACCCGGAACACAACACGAAGTTATTATAACCGTGGTATTCTGTAGGGCGGAGGTACTTCCCCAGTCGGACTGCTCTATCGGGCGGAAATACCGCCGTTACGATTTGTGCTGCTAGGATTTATTACACTGGTACTGTACTTATATACATACATGTATATAATCACGCCTTTATACCTGGAGGGTTAGGTGGAGGTGAATTAACACCCACATATCACCAAATTTGAATTCGATCTCACGTAATAGGGGTGAGCCTATTGCCGTCTTTCGGGCACTATTGATGACTCAAGCTATGCATCTGAGCCCAGACTCCAGGCTCAGGCCCAGGCTGTATAAATGTCTGATATTCCCCTATTTCTTAGTCGCCTTATACGACACCGCATGGGAAAAGATGGGTTGGTCCAAATTCTACTCCGCCGGAAACCACATTAAAAATATTAAGTAAAAAAGAAAATATCAAGGATAATCGTGGTCGTATGCCACTTTTCCCTAGAATGTATTTTTTGTTAGAGTTAGTGGTAGAATGTATTTTTGTTAGGTGATTCTTGATATTTTCTTGTTTAATATTTTTACAATGTGATTTTCAGTAGTCGGGTTTTGGTTTTAAACTTATTTTTTTATTTATATTATTTTGGAGCAAGCAATAGCTATAATATATATATATTTAAAACAACCGCGGTAGCCTAGTGGTGTGGGTAATGGACTGCTGAGACGAGTTCTCTTCTCGGGTGTGAGGACTACAGAGTCCCCAACTCGTCCCCGGAAACGGGGAGTCGCGCCACGCGCGCCATCGCCGCGGCCTGCTTCTGCCAGGGTGACAGGCGGCTCCACCTGTCACCCCCAGGCCGGCGCTCATGGGGGGCAGAGGTCGTTCATCGACCTCCGACGCCCGAGTTGCCTTCGTACGCGGGCAGCTTGTCTTGCGATCCTTCGTCGCTCCCGCTGCCGCTCCCGCCCCGCCTCCTCCTTCACGAGCATTACTTGCTCGCAGAAGGAGGCGCCGGCCGCCCACGCATCCGCGCAGCGAACTATCGCCGCGAGCAAGGTGGAGAGCGTGAGAACGTTATGCAGTCCTTAAACTGACGGTCATCAATAACGTAATAAACTAGTAACGGTAGCCTAGTGGTATGGGTAATGGACTGCTGAGACGATGTCGCGGGTTCGATCCCAGGTTTTACCATGGCACACACCAATGACTTTTCGACGCTTTTCGAAGTTATGTGTGTATTTATCGCAGGTGTATAAGTGCCCGGTTAATGGCAATAGGCTCGCCACCTATTACATTGGGACCTAAACATAAACTGGCGAAATGTAGTTGCTAGCACCTCTGCCTATCCCTTCGGGGATATAGGCGTGAGTTTATGTTATATTATGTTATTTTAAATGTGCCAATTAATCCCTTCCAGCTGATACTAAATACGTTATATTTAAATCCAATTTATTTTTTAACACATTACTTTGTGACCTCTAGAGGGCGTCACATTCAATCCAGTAACACGTCATATAGCCTATAACCTGCGGACAACCAAGACGCTTCTAAAGATACCTCAATTCTCCACTTCTAATAAGTAGTTGACGAGTTATGAGGGAACAGATGAACCTACAGACATAGCCTGTCAAAATCATAACCCTCCTTACGCTTCGCTGTAGTCGGGTAACAAAATAGCTCAGATTGCAGTGTAGTGGACTAGTGTGCTTCTACACAAAAGGAAGATATTGCGATCAGAAAATTAGCGGACCACAATGGGCATCCCGTTATTTATGTATCAATTCACGGTACTGCGCACAGACTCTCGGTCTCGAGGACCACAATGGAACTATCTAACGGCAGATGACACTTACCAATTGTAATTTCAGCTTGAGTTTACTGCGCGTAATATGAAACTCTAGTTTTGTGTGAAACCCTCAATGAGCAATATCAACTAAATAACAACATACACTTTTATCTTTTATGTGTATATTTAAATTTTGTACATTAATTTATAAAAAATGTTCTTAAATGTGATGTAAATCTTTGAGGATGCAGTGAGGCGATACCGGTTAGATTTTTTTTTTATACCACTTAGGTGGCAGACAAGCACACGGCTCACCTGATGGGAAGCGGTTACCGTGGCCTATGTACTCGTGCAACACCAGTGGCGTCACACTAGCGCTGCCGACCCTGAAGAAACCTCCTAATGCCCCTTTTGAAGAACCCCATATTGTAGGCGCATGGGAAGACCGCAGCAGGGAGTTCATTCCACAGCTTGAGTGTGCGTGGGATGAAGTTTCTTTCGTACCGCACAGTGCGTACCGTCTCTGGTTGCAATGTGTGGGGATGAACTCCCAGCCTAATAGCAAATAAGAAAGTAAAAGTCTAATAACAAATAAGAAATACTGAGGAAAAGTATAAGTGAGTTTTCAATATGTGTGTATTCAACATAATACTTTTGTCCGGGCACTGTACAACTTAGTTAAGTTTAGAGGTTAAGCATATGATAACTGTGCATATATGTTTTTGATTTTTTGTATACTTGTTTTTAATATGGGCAACATAATCGCTCTTTTTTTTTCTTTTTTTTACGTGCGCAAAATCCCCACGGATAACTCCCCACCGGAGCCGGTGGAGGAGGTTATGTCGGACACGAACCGACTAAAACGCACGCCGCCTGTGGGTCGTTTTGGTTGCCGAAGGTGAGGTTGACAGGCATATCCCTCGCACCCCGGCCGACCCAGGGCCATCTCTCACGATCTGGCCCTCTTCTCGGGTGTGGGGACTACAGAGTCCCCAACTCGTCCCCGGAAACGGGGAGGCGCGCCCGCGCGCCACCGCCGCGGCCTGCTTCTGCCAGGGTGACAGGCGGCTTCACCTGTCACCCCCAGGCCAACATAATCGCTCTAGCGACAAAGCCCTTTCAATAAAGAGAAAAAAATAACATACACTTTTATTAAATAACAATTATATGCGCAATCAATTAAGCCTACCGCAATCCATTGCTGGACATAGGCCTCACTCAATATTGGAAGGCTTTGGCCTACTGTTTCCACGGTAGTCAGACGGGTTGGTTTTATTTCGAGTTTTCGTTCTCTCGCAGTGCAATCGTGTGCGAATTTTTCCATGAGTCGCCGATCCGATTAGGTGAGGTGGTGATACTTGTATTATTTCTCCATCACCACACGAATTCGTGCATATACATGATTTTATTAAACTTAAGTATTAAATTTCGTACAAACACACTTAAATACATGTAATTATTACAATAAAACTAAAAGTACTATTGCACAACTTATACCTAAAATAATTAAAATGAGTCGTGAAATTCCTCCGCATCGCATGCCTCTTGTGGCAGCGTTCCCAGAAGACTTCCCAGCTCCCGCATTGCCACGTTGTATGGCAATGCTTATTCTCTGACCCAAAAAGAGACCAGCCTTCTGGTCATAAATACACTACAGTAAAGGTCTGGTGGTAAACGATGACTGTGTTCTGTGAACATGATCAGTGAACGTTTTCAAATATGAGGGAAGTCATGTAGTAGCATTTTAGGGGTGTCATCACACCCCTAAAATGAGGTGGATGGATTGTGTAAAAGATGATATGGTTAAGGGAGTGAATGTTCAGATGACTGCAGCTACAGATCAATAGAAGGAAAACACATTTTGCGCCGACCACTAATAAAATTGGGATAAGGGCCAGAGGATGATGATGATGCATGAGGCAGATTGTTCTGATATTACGAGATTTTAGCAACAATAACAGCTAGAACTGGAGAGCAAAGTTGCACAATTATTTAATCGCAATTATACTTTTTTGTACCATTTGTAGTAAATCACTTTTTTTAACGCAGAATTGAAAGAAAAAAAAAGATAGTTGTAAGAACATTTATTGATTAATTTACATTTCATCACTTGTGTACATTTTTACTTATTACTTAACGTCGATTGATTACCATGCACAAGCACATCCATTACCAACGGTTTGTCCAAAGTTGAAACCATTAATTCCAGATGAAATTCCTCCTAAGCCTATACCATTCCCGAAAGCACCAGAACCCACTCTATTTGTACCGATAATACCAGAGCCAGTACCACCTGCACCAATAATTCCTGAGCCGAAACTGCCTCCAATACCGCCTGCACCAATAATTCCAGAGCCGAAACCGCCTCCAATACCGCCTGCACCAATAATACCAGCAGAATTATCAATTTCGCCTGTAATAGCTGTGATTCCATTACCATAACCATGGTTCACTACACCCACACCAGCAGATGGCAATACTCCTTCAAAACCTACAGTACTTAAGAACGGCAGTTCACCGACAGCACCCAAAGCACCTTCATAAACATTCTCAGATTCTACAGCAATACCCCTTGGAGGTAAAGGGGTGACGCTGCTAACAGCGAAGGAGCCACCACCAGTAGGAAGAATGCCTGCAACGTTTAAGCCAGCACCAGCGAGTCCATTCCCAATACCTGCTCCAATACCAAGTCCTGAACCGATACCAAGGCCAGAGCCAATCCCAAATCCTTCTCCAGCATTGGCAGTCAGTAAACCGCATCGTGAAATGCTAACAGGAGGGGCAATGACACCCCAACCGTTTTCTACTCCTGATCGGATACATTGGCTGAGTCCAATCTGGAAATGACGAAAAAAACGTATATTTAATTTTATAGTAATGTCGTGGATGTAGGAGTCCAATCAAAACGATTTTCTTCTTCATCTTAGCGTTAATCCCAGTCACATACGAAGCACTCGCCTCGGAGTCTGTGGTCCGCTTTACCAGTCTAACTGCAGATTTGGCTGAACTTCAATATTTTCCATGAAGAGACTGCCATATGACCATGACAACCCGAAGGCGATATCGAAGCATTGCAGTTAGACCAGTTGCTGAACTTTTTAGGACTCCAACTGCCCATAACAACTGCTATAAATGTTCGTATATCAACCGGGATAGACAGCTTAATGTGCTCTCCGAGGCACAACCAGACCAATGCCCATGTTCATGCAAAAAATATTTGACCTGAGCGGGGAACTAAACTGTGCCGGCAGCGTATTCGTAGCGGCTACGTTCACTAGGTACCGCCACGCCACGGAGGCTGTCGATACTCAATAGAACGATACTCATGAGTAAATCACCAGAGCTTTCAAAAACCTCCAATCAAGTTTTGTTTTGAACTAGGTACAATCTGTACTTAGAACAAGTCATTCATCAATCCTTCTCATTGATTGGTATATGACTTTTCATTGATTGGTATATTAATATTGTTTCTATAATTTACTGAGATCTTTGTTGACATGATGATTACTTGTTATAATTGACATATTTGTATTGCATTGAATTGGTTGTCTTCAAAATTTATTAACATTGGATAATTTAACTAAACACATTTTCTTTGACCCTGTAATAATTAAATATAGGTACTTAAAAAACCACAATGGGTTCTTGCATGCCGACAAGGTAGGCCGAAGAGGACTTTTAAATGTACCAAATACCACTGTAATACCTTTGGTCAGCAATAAATGATTTTGATTTGATTTTATTTGATTTGATCAAGATTCACGATTAATCCAAAAGAAAAGTCATGAGTTGAAAACGTTTTTGTGAAAAAATATACGAAAATAATTAAAGTTTATCATTAAAAACTTACGTTTGCAAGAAGCGCTTGAGCACAGACAATGGTAATTACTTTAGCAGACATGTTTGTATAGGTGAATTGGTAAAACTGGAATGATTTTAATACGCCTACTTCTATTTTTATACAACTTTGCTATCTGTCACAACGAATCGTGCCTACGAAATTGCATAATTTGCGATAAATATTTGCAAGGTATTAGCAATGCTAGGTTCCTCACGTAAAGCGATAATACTACAATCAAATGAATATAAAAGACTGAGGAAGGTTCTAGTACATCATTCATAATTGAGCTCTTCGTTGAACAAGAAACAATCATGAATACCTTCACTGTTTTGTTGTTCTGCATCCAAGCTTGCTTCATTCAGGTTAGTCTTGGAATTCTACAGCGCTCGTGTTTCCTTTCTCATCATAGCCTTTATCCCGGTCGCATTCGATACTTTCACCTCCGAGTCTGGGATTCACTTCCTCCAGACAGACTACGGGTTTGGCTAAGCTTCAATAATATCTATGAAGCGACTGCTACCTGACCTTCACAACCTGAGAATTTGGAGAAGCGAGCTCATTAATGGTGCTTAAACTTATAGACAAAAAGGTTTTTTTGAAGGTATAGAAATGAGTGAAGTAGGTATTGAGTAACAGGAATAGACCTCTCCCAACTTAGGAGAGGTCTCGCTCAGCCCAAAATTCGACAACAGTGACCGCACCTTCTGTCGCTTCATTCAGGTCAGCAATTGTGCAGGTGTAGGGGCACATTGGGCATGACAGGAGGTAGTCCATCGACTGCAGAGGTGCACCACAATCACAGCTACCACCTCCCGAGTCTAGGTAACCCTATTTTACGCGGTTGGTTCTACAGCAGCTGACCTGAGTCCTCAACTTATTTAGGGACTTCCAGGTGGATCATTTGATTAATTGATTGAGTAGGAATTGATTTACTCTATTTTTCCAGAATGTATTCAGTCAATGCAACCATGGTATATTTGGAGATATCAATAACGCTGGTTTCGGCTTCGGTTCAGGACTATCATCTATCGGTTCTGGTGCCATTTCTTCAGGATTTGGCTTCGGAGGTGCCGGCTTAGGTCATGGCCTTGGAGGAGGTTCTCTTGCTGGTTTAGGCTCAGGCTTCGGAGGCTTTGGAGGCCTTGGTAACATTGGCGAGCCTGGGTTAGGTGCACCAGCTTTTGGTGGTGTCGGTGAAGGTAATGTTGCCGTTGCTGGTGAGCTGCCTGTTGCCGGTAACACCGCTGTTGTCGGACAAGTGCCTATCTTGGGAGCAGTCAGGTTCGAGGGTACTGTACCAGCTGCTGGCTCTGTCATCATCAATGGTAGATGTGACTGTGATTGTATCTACTGAAAGTACCTTTTTATTTATAAAAAAAAACTGAATTATATCAATGAATATCAAATGACTATGATTGTTTTATTATTAGTTGTGCTTATTCCATCACGAATAATACTGAAGAAATACTCTACCCTTTTATAGTGAGCGACACATATTTTGGCAATTCTCTACTACTACTCTAAAGTGATTTTGGGTTTCTTTTGTGGCTGAAGCGGGCCAATTAACCAATCATAAGCTATACCATAGAGTTATAGGTTTTTAATAGGCCATAATACTGGCTGAATAAAATATATGTTTAAGGTTTTTTTTATTTTATACAACTTAGGTGGCAGACAAGCACACCGCCTACCTGATGAAAAGTGGTTACCATGACCTATGAACGTGTGTAACACCAGTGGAGTCACATCCGTGCTGCCGACCCTGTAAGAACAGAGATTTTGTGCCGTAAGTGTAGAGGACAAAGCAGGACAAGCCTTTGGTCATCCCACTGACAGCACAAAAACTGTCCAGCTCTGGCCACCCTACTCACCGCCCGGAACACAACACAAAGTTATTATAACCGTGGTATTCTGTAGGGCGGAGGTACTTCCCCAGTCGGACTGCTCTATCGGGCGGAAATACCGCCGTTACGATTTGTGCTGCTAGGATTTATTACACTGGTATTGTACTTATATACATACATGTATATAATCACGCCTTTATACCTAGAGGGTTAGGTGGAGGTGAATTAACACCCACATTTCACCAAATTTGAATTCGATCTCACGTAATAGGGGTGAGCCTATTGCCGTCTTTCGGGCACTATTGATGACTCAAGCTATGCATCTGAGCCCAGACTCCAGGCTCAGGCCCAGGCTGTATAAATGTCTGATATTCCCCTATTTCTTAGTCGCCTTATACGACACCGCATGGGAAAAGATGGGTTGGTCCAAATTCTACTCCGCCGGAAACCACATTAAAAATATTAAGTAAAAAAGAAAATATCAAGGATAGTCGTGGTCGTATGCCACTTTTCCCTAGTGGTGGCGCCAGTAGTAGTAAATTCAAATCATCTCAATTGGTTGACGCTGAGCACACGCTCCCTATACCCATCTCCCTCCCGCACTACCTCTAAAGTGAGATAACAATAGTTTCGCCCCGCCAATGGTTGAAATAGCCGCATCTTGACTTCGCATCGAACGAATCAACAATGGCAGCGGCGCGCGCGACTCTCAGAAATTAATAATGTTTTGTTGGATTTTGAGCGCTTTCATAGACCTTTACTGATCGGATTGTGCCTCTCGTGTCCCTCAAGTGATTTAGTGATGTGGGCAGCAGCTCCTGAGCCAGGAAGAGAAGACCGGTGCACCGGCCCAGCCAGCACGTGGCGTCATAAAAGGTTAGTGCATCCTCTCCTACTTTCTTGGGTTGCATTCACTGCCTAAACCACCTCCGCGGCAACCTGATCATCTATCTTGTTTGTTGTGTAAAGTGTCATATGAAACATGTTAGCTTCACCCCCCGCGAAATACAGTCCACTAGCTCAGGTGGCATGAGAATCGCGCCACCACCTAGAATGTATTTTTTGTTAGAGTTAGTGGTAGAATGTATTTTTGTTAGGTGATTCTTGATATTTTCTTGTTTAATATTTTTACAATGTGATTTTCAATAGTTGGGTTTTGGTTTTAAACCTAATTTTTTATTTATATTATTTTGGAGCAAGCAATAGCTATAATTTATATATATTTAAAACAACCGCGGTAGCCTAGTGGTGTGGGTAATGGACTGCTGAGATGAGGTCTCTCGGGTTCGATCCCAGGTTTTACCATGGCACACACCAATGACTTTTCAATGCTTTTCGAAGCTATGTGTGTATTTATCGCAGGTTTATAAGTGCCCGGTTAATGGCAATAGGCTCGCCACCTATTACATTGGGACCTAAACATAAACTGGCGAAATGTAGTTGCTAGCACCTCTGCCTACCCCTTCGGGGATATAGGCGTGAGTTTATGTTATATTATGTTATTTTAAATGTGCCAATTAATCCCTTCCAGCTGATATTAAACACGGTATATTTAAATCCAATTTATTGTTTAACACAGTACTTTATGACCGCTAGAGGGCGTCACATTCAGTCCAGTAACACGTCATATAGCCTATAACCTGCGGACAACCAAGACGCTTCTAACGATACCTCAATTCTCCACTTCTAATAAGTAGTTGACGAGTTATGAGGGAACAGATGAACCTACATACATAGCCTGTCAAAATCATAACCCTCCTTACGCTTCGCTGTAGTCGGGTAACAAAATAGCTCAGATTGCAGTGTGGTGGACTAGTGTGCTTCTACACAAAAGGAAGATATTGCGACCAGGAAATTCGCGGACCACAATGGGCATCCCGTTATTTATGTATCAATTCACGGCGCTACTCACAGACTCTCGGTCTCGAGGACCACAATGGAACTATCTAACGGCAGATGGCACTTACCTATTGTAATTTCAGCTTGAGGTTACTGCGCGTAATATGAGACTCTAGTTTTGTGTGAAACCCTCAATGAACAATATTAACTAAATAACAACATACACTTTTATCTTTTATGTGTATTTTTATATTATGTATATCTATTTGCGATAAATACACACATAATTTCGAAAAGCATCGAAAAGTCATTGGTGTGTGCCATGGTAAAACCTGGGATCGAGCCCGAGACCTCGTCTCAGCAGTCCATTACCCATACTACTAGGCTACCGCGGTATAAGTAAATGTGCCCGGTTAATGGCAATAGGCTCGCCACCTATTGCATTGGGACCTTAACATAAACTGGTGAAATGTGGGTGCTAGCACCTCTGCCTCTGCCTACCCCTTCGGCGTGAATTTATGTTATGTTATGTATATGTATTTAAAGAATGTTCTTAAATGTCAAACCCTTGAGGTTGCCGTAAGACGAAACCGGTCAGGTCTAATAACAAATAAGAAATACTGTGGAAAAGTACAAGTGAGTTTTTAATATGTGTGTATTCAACATACACTTTTGCCCGGACACTGTACAACTTAGTTAAGTTTAGAGGTGAAGCATAATGATAACAGTGCATATGTTTTTGATTTTTTGTATACTTGTTTTCAATATAGGCAACATAATCGCTCTAGCGACAAAGCCTTTTCAATGAAGAGAAAAAAAAACATACACTTTTATTAAATTTCAATTATATGCATAATCAATCAAGCCTATTGCAGTCCCCTGCCCACTCCCCAGAAGACTGGTAGCATTGCCACGTTGTATGGCAATGCTTATTCTCTGACCCAAAAAGAGACCAGCCTTCTGGTCACAAACACACTACACTAATCATTTTGAGTATTTTCCTATCAATCTGATATCTATCTGACTGCTTGTACCCACGAGGGTATCCCACATAAAAAGAAGTTCGTTAGTGATGTTTGTACTACAATGCAGCGATTGTATTATTCTACCAACTAGAACTGGAGAGTAACCGCGGTAGCCTAGTGGTATGGGTAATAGACTGCTAAGACGAGGTCTCGGGTTTGATCCCAGGTTTAACCATGGCACACACCAATGACTTTTCGATGCTTTTCGAAGTTATGTGTGTATTTATCGCAGGTTTATAAGTGCTCGGTTAATGGCAATAGGCTAGCCACCTTTTACATTGGGACCTGAACATAAATAGGCGAAATGTGGGTGCTAGCACCACTGCCTACCTCTTCGGGGATATAGGCATTTCAGGCAGAATTTATGTTATGTTTATGTTAGAACTGGAGAGTAATGTTATACAATTATTTAACCGCAAATATACTTTTTTGTACATTTTGTAGTAAATAACCTTTTTTAACGCAAAAAAAAAGAAAAAAAAAGATAGTTGTAAGAACATTTATTGATTAATTTACACTTCACCATTTGTGTACATTTTTACTTATTACTTAACGTCGGTTGATTAACATGCACAAGCACATCCATTACCAACGGTTTGTCCAAAGTTGAAACCATTAATTCCTCCTAAGCCTATACCATTCCCGAAAGCACCAGAGCCCACACCATTTGCACCAATAATACCAGAGCCAATACCACTCGCACCAATTATTCCAGAGCCAAAACCACCTCCAATACCGCCAGCACCAATAAATCCAGCACCAATACCACCAGCCCCAATAATACCAGAACCAATACCGCCTGCACCAATAATACCAGCAGAATTATCAATTTCGCCTGTGATAGCTGTGATTCCATTACCATAACCATGGTTCACTACACCCACACCAGCAGACGGCAATACTCCTTCAAAACCTACAGTACTTAAGAACGGCAGTTCACCGACAGCACCCAAAGCACCTTCATAAACATTCTCAGATTCTACAGCAATACCCCTTGGAGGTATAGAGGTGACGCTGCTAACAGCGAAGGAGCCACCACCAGTAGGAAGAATGCCTGCAACGTTTAAGCCAGCACCAGCGAGTCCATTCCCAATACCTGCTCCAATACCAAGTCCTGAACCGATACCAAGGCCAGAGCCAATCCCAAATCCTTCTCCAGCCAGCCCATTAGCAGTCAGTAAACCGCATGGTGAAATGCTAACAGGAGGAGCAATGACACCCCATCCGTTTTCTACTCCTGATCGGATACATTGGCTGAGTCCAATCTGGAAAAGACGAAAAAAACGTATATTTAATTTTACAGTAATGTCGTGGATGTAGGAGTCCAACCAAAACGATTTTCTTCTTCATCTTAGCGTTAATCCCAGTCACATACGAAGCTCTCGCCTCGGAGTCTGGGGTCCGCTTTACCAGTCTAACTGCAGATTTGGCTGAACTTCAATATTTTCCATGAAGAGACTGCCATATGACCACGACGACCCGAAGGCGATATCGAAGCATTGCAGTAAGACCAGTTGTTGAACTTTTTAGAACTCCAACTACCCATAACAATTGCTATAAATGTTCGTATGTCAACCGGGATAGACCGCACAATGTGCTCTCCGAGGCACAACCAGACCAATGCAAATACCCATATTCATACAAAACAAATATTTGAACTGAGCGGAGATCGAAACCGCCAGCGTACTCGCAGCGGCTTCGTTCACTAGGTACCGCCACGCCACGGAAGCTATCGATACTCCATAGGACAATACTCAGTAAATCATCAGAGCTTCCAAAAACAAATCAAGTTTAGTTTTAAACTTGATACAATCTGTACTTAGAACAAGTCACTCATCAAGATTCATGACCAAAAGAAAAGTGATGAGTTGAAAAAGTTTTTGTGAAAAAAAATAATATACGAAACAATTAAAGTTAATCATTAAAAACTTACGTTTGCAAGAAGCGCTTGAGCACAGACAATGGTAATTACTTTAGCAGACATGTTTGTATAGGTGAATTGGTAAAACTGGAATGATTTTAATACGCCTACTTCTATTTTTATACAACTTTGCTATCTGTCACAACGAATCTTGTCTACGAAATTGCATAATTTGCGATAAATATTTGCAAGGTATTAGCAATGCTAGGTTCCTCACGTAAAGCGATAATACTACAATCAAATGAATATAAAAGACTGAGGAAGGTTCTAGTACATCATTCATAATTCAGCTCTTCGTTGAACAAGAAACAATCATGAATACCTTCACTGTTTTGTTGTTCTGCATCCACGCTTGCTTCATTCAGGTTAGTCTTGGAATTCTACAGCGCTCGTGTTTCCTTCCTCATCATAGCGTTTATCCCGGTCGCATTTGATACTTTCACCTCTGAGTCTAGGATTCACTTCCTCCAGACTGACTACGGGTTTGGCTAAGCTTGACTGCTGTCTAACCTTCACGACCCATTGGCGATATCAAAGCAGCAGAACAGTTGTTGGTCTTCTTAGGGCTCCAGCTACCCGTAACAATTGCCATTGATGTTCGTATCGGAGACTGACGGCTTAACATGCTCTCTGAGGCACCAGTCCAGTGTAAATGCCCATTCATGTACACAAATATTTGTAAGGAGCGGGGATCGAACCCGCACCTCTTGCGTAGCAGCCGCGTTCACTACCGCCTCGCTACAGAGGCTGTCCAAAGTTTTCTTTTTTTGTAATTTCATATAAAATTTAAAATCCTAGCCTTTGTGAGCTGGTACACCTGCTGAGTGACGGATGAGACCCTGGTGCATGTTTCATATATACTTAAGAATGGGTAAAATGCCAGCAGGGGACTACCATTTTACCCATTCTTCCAACTAGGTAGAGAATTTAATCATTATTTTGTTTTCAGAATGTATTCAGCCAGTGTAACCATGGATTTTATGGGGGTGGAGTCATTAATAACGCTGGTTTCGGCTTCGGTTCAGGACTATCAGCTATCGCTCCTGGTGCCATATCTTCTGGTTTTGGTCTAGGAGGTCTTGGAGGTCTTGGAGGTGGTTCTCTTGCCGGTTTAGGTCTTGGTGGTGCTGGTCTTCTCGGCAACAATGGTGACCTTGGATTTGGAGGAGGATTAGATGGTGCCTTCGGTGGTATCGGTGAAGGTAACGTTGCAGTCGCTGGTGAGCTGCCAGTTGCCGGTAACGCCGCTGTCGTCGGTCAAGTGCCTATCTTGGGAGCCGTCAGATTCGAGGGTCCTGTACCAGCTGCTGGTGCTGTCTCTATCAATGGTAAATGTGGTTGTGAATGTGCTTTCTAAAACAACTGAACATGTATTTTTTAAACTGTATGAAGTATATTAATGATTGTAAAAATAATATCGTTTGTTTTATTATCAAAGTTTCCTGCACGAATTGAATTCTGGAAATATCCTATTCCTCTCTTGCAATGGTCATCATTTGCCATAGAAAGGAGTCAGAACAAAACTGCTTCAGAAACGTGCTGGAGCTGGAAAGTGAGTGAAGTAGCAGGTAAATAAATAAACAAATAATGATTGCACAAAATTCTGCACAACGCTATCTAGACCCATAGTAAGCACAGCTTAACTAGTTTGTGTTATGGAATCTAGAATGCGGATAAACATAATAAGATTCTTTTTTTTTGTAAATAAATTTAATATTAATACATACATATCATACATAGAAACTTACTTCTTCATATGTGTTACTTAGTTTTCCCTTCTATCGACAGTCCACAAATCCTTTTTTTTTAAAACAAAGTGAGTCCGTACCATGTACTATTAAAACACGTCAATATTTGAATGGCTGTCATAGCTTTTTTTACGTGTGCAAGATCCCCACGTATACCCCCCCCCCCCCCCACCGGAGCTGGTGGAAGAGGTTATGTCGGACTCGAACCGACCAAAACGCACGCCGCCTGTGGGTCGTTTTTGGTTGCCAAAGGTGAGGTTAACGGACATATCCCTCGCACCCCGGCCGACTCAGGGCCATCTCTCTCAATCTGGTCCTCTTCTCGGGTGTGGGGATCACAGAGTCCCCAACTCGTCCCTGGAAATGGGGAGGCGCGCGGCGGCTGCACCCGTCACCCCCAGGCCTGCGCTCATGGGGGCGGAAGTCATTCATCGACTCCCGACACCCGAGTTGCCTTCATACGTGGGCAGCTTGGCTTGTGATCCTTCGTCGCTGCCGCTGCTGAATGGCTGTCATACTACCAACTGCATAAATAACTTTGTCATCTCATAAATAAATACATAAATAAATAGTATTACAAAGTTACATTAGCATTTCAGAATATGACTCCTGTTCAGTAATTGACCTGTTTTAAGAGTTCATGGTAGAATTTCAGTTCAAGTAATTTTATTTGATAGTTAACACAACATGACAAAATTGTACAACAAGCAATGCTTAGTCCATGTACCTACTAATTAAATAACCCGCCCCTGATCGCTCCCGGTGCAAAGTCCCCATAACACTTGCTGCGTTGCCATGTTGTAAGGCGATGGCCAACCAGGTACGACCCGGAACGAGTGTCACAGATCGTCTCTATGAGCTTCTGTCCGATTTCTTTAATAAAGCATTTAGCTACCTTGCCCCAGCTCCCCAGAGTCTTCACCGCTATTAGCACGAACTGGTACAGCGCCTCTAAGTCGGCGTACTTAAGCCTCTTCCTTAAGCTGGTGTCTTCCACGACGGCCGACGGCCAGTGGCCGATGCGACTAAGGTGGCTGGTGGCTACCGTACTGACACACGTTGCGTCCCAAAGTAGACACTTGCCGTTCTTCCACGAATGATTAATGATGATGATTTGATGATTAAAGAATAAAAATATTATCAATTAAAATATGTCAGATGATATATAGCCTAAAACTTTTGTCAATAAACGGGCTATTTAACACAATAATAATTTTTCAATTCGATCCTGTAGTTCCTGAGACTAGCGCGTTCAAACAAACAAACAAACAAACTCTTCTGCTTTATAATATTTATATAGATTACGAGTATGTTTATCAGTTAAAAGGGTACAACGCGGGCGGGATCGCAAGTAACAACTAGTAATATTACAAGAACCATACATATACATACAAACAGTCAAGCCTTTTTCCCAGTGGGGTAGGAAAAGACTACAGTCTCCCACTTGCGACGATCCTGGCATACATCTTTTGCATCTTTTACTTTCATAATTGTTTTCATACCTGCTCGCCGGCTTCGGATACTCTTGACATGTCCCTGCCCTGCCTTCGATCTGATTGACATACGTATGTTCGTTTGTTTACGTAGTTCCCCGTCTTAATTGTACAAGAAACATGTAATTATATCGTGGTTGAAATTGATACTCGTATGACCTTAGCAACACTACTAGAGATAAAAATATTGGTGCTTTTGATAGCATTTTGCTATCTGATTAAATTTCGTAGCAATTAATGTTTACCAATTTGCGGTCTCTACTCTAGGTTTCCTTTGCGACTATCAGCCTTTTTAGACAAGTGGCGTTTCGTTGGCGTATTATAGAATAGATTGAAAAAGTTATGGGATATGACTTAGAGGAAATTCGAGTTTATTGTACCGCCTTTTAAATCGTACCATATCTAGATTTTTCATTAAATTACACTTTTTCTTCTAGTGTTACTGTCGCCTCCAACTACCCACCATTTTAAGTTGACATCTAACACGAATTGTGTATGGGAGCGAATAATTTTCTTACTGGTTTGTAAGGTAACACGTAAAGGTAACACGTGATAAAGCCCATGCTCGAGAAGGAGGCGGAGGAGCCTTAGGTTCTTCCCGTTCGGCTCCCGCAATGCGCGAAGGCGACTCGAGCGTCGGAGGTCGTTGAATGACCTTCGTCCTCCATGTGCGCGGGCTTGGGGGTGACAGGTGGAGTCGCCTGTTACCCTAGCAGAAGCAGGCCGAGTCAGCAACGTGATGTGCCCCCCCCCACCTTTGTGGGGAAAGGTGTGGGCACCGTAGTCTCACACCCGCGAGTGCCTTCTGTGGCCCCGGGTCAGTCGAATATGCCAAAGGCTATCTCACCCCCAGTAACTGATGTCCTGAGGCAGCCGTGCGGCTTTAGTCGGTCCAAATCCGACATAACCACCTCCACCGGTTCCGGCGGGGTGGTATCCGAGGGGATTTCTGTACGTTATAAAAAGGGTGATTCATTTACTAATTTCAATAAAATAACAAATTGTACTGTGGTTTTATTTATTTAGTAGTATAATGTTTCAATTTACTAAATCACTTTTACAGAGCACATCCGTATCCTCTACCAGCCCATCCGAGAGCTGGAGCGGCGATACCTGGAGCGATGGCAGCAGCAGGAGCAATAGCACCGAATGGAGAAAGAGCTGCAGCAGGAGCGAAGGCACCAGCGTAAGCCGGAGCAAAGGCGGCATTCTCACTGATCATAGCATTGACACCATTACCGCAGGAGTGATTGACGACTCCAGCACCAGCAGTAGGCAGTACTCCCTCTATACCAACAGTACCAACAAACGGTAGCTCACCAGTCACGGCTAAAGGACCTTCGTACATGTTCTCAGATGCAACAGAGATACCAACGGGAGCAATAGCAGAACCGCTTGAAATAGGAAGTAATCCACCGCTGGTAGGGGTGATTTCCAAGCCGGGAGTGGCTAAAATGGGAGCTGCTAATTCAGGTACTCCGCGGGCATAAGGACTACCCCAGACTGGACGAGGTGTACCGATTACTGGACTCATGGCAGCAGCAGGGGCAATAGCACCGAAAGGAGCAAGACCAGCACCAGCGTAAGCTGGGCCGTAAGCCGCTGGCTCACCAACCATAGCATTGATACCATTACCGCAGGCATGGTTGACGACACCAACCCCAGATGTGGGCAACACTCCCTCCAAACCAACGGTACCGACGAACGGTAACTCACCAGCCACAGCTAAAGCTCCTTCATATATATTTTCAGATGTTACAGAGAGGCCAATGGGGGCAATACCGGAGCCGCTGGCGAGGGGAAGTAAACCGCCGCTTGTGGGGGTATAATCTAAACCAGGTGCGGCAAAAGCGGGGTTAGCAATGCCGTAAGCTGGAGCAGCGAGACCGTATGGAGCACCCAGACCACAGGGCGCACCCAAGCCGTAAGGAGAGGCTAAGGCAGGCGCAGCGATTCCAGGAGCAGCAGCCACCGCAGCGCGGCTGGTGCACTGGCTCAGTGCAGACTGTAATGAAAAAATGGCACCGTTAATATCGAATAGGACTAATAGACCAACCGTGATTGCTGTACGGCGGCCTTAGCTGTAGTGGTGGGGTACGAGATAAGGAAAGAACACGAGTCGAGAGCGAACAAACCCCTCTAGCAAACTGCCCTTTGGACAAATTCGCTGTGTGTGTTCTACCGCCTATACAACGGTTTGTGCTCAGATGAATTGTTTGACATGATGCCCACAGCAACTTTCTATCAACGCACCGCTCGCCATAGGCAGGGAATTCATCCCCACACATTGCAACCTGAGACGGTGCGCACTGTGCGGTATGAAATACAGAGTTTCTGTGCCGTCGTGTCGTGTAGAGGACAAAGCAGCACAAGCCTTTAGTCATCCCACTGACAGCACAAGCGTAGGTTTTGCACACCAAGAGAGTCACACTCGCAATGCCAACCCTGCAAGCATTGAGAGTTTCTGTGCCGTCAGTGTAAAAGACAAAGCAGGACAGCTTTTGGTATTTCCACTGACAGTACGAAAACCCTCCAGTGTGCTCTGGCTACCCTACTCACCGCCGTATTTATGCAAAAATAAATATGGTTGACTTCTGGTGTCATAATATTATTATGTTTTTAAAAATCCTGTACATGAATTTTGGGTTTAAAATCACATATTAAACTAATGAACTAGTAACCCGCGTCGTGGCTAAGAACGCGGTAAAAAAAGATTATTAGGTGATGGTGAGCGATATACCGCCGCCAGCGCTCATAGCATTAATAAATTTTCATAAATCTTGAAATTTGACTTCATATAGAATAGTAGTAGAATATATAGAAAAAAAATTACCTGCACAAAGAGCGCCTGAGCGCAGAAGACCAAGAAGACCTTAGCAGACATGTCTTTACTAGTGCTACTAACACAAGAATGATTTAGAACTGAATACCTTCATGTTTTATACTAAATTATGTCATAAAATTTCAAAAATATTAAACCTATAGGTAATTAAAATTATTAACTTGTGCAACAATAAATCTACAAATCGAAAAAACCAAAAGAGTCACGAACGATATTACGTTAAATATTGAAATGAAAGCAGTATGCGTTAAAATTATGAAATTGTGCGTTACCATAGTTGATACAACAGTTTTTAAATGTATAAAAAGTAAATGAAATAGTACACGTACATCATTCTTCAGTTTTTTTTTAAAGACATAATAGCAAATATGAATACTTTTGCAGTAATCTTCTTCTGCGTCCAAGCTTGCTTGATACAGGTGAGAGAGACTATTTTTATATTTTCTTGTGAATCTACTTTAAAGGTGTACACTAAAAATATATTTACATTCATACATACATAAACTCACGCCTATATCCCCGAAGGGGTAGGCAGCGGTGTTAGCAGCCACGTTTCGCCAGTTTATGTTTAGGTCCCAATGTAATAGGTGGCGAGCCTATTGCCATTAACCGGGCACTTATAAACCTGCGATAAATACACACATAACTTCTAGAAGCATCGAAAAGTCATTGGTGTGTGCCATGGTAAAACCTGGGATCGAACCCGAGACCGCGGTACTACTACGCGGTACGAATACCGCGGTAGCCTAGTGGTATGGGTAATGGACTGCTGAGTCCATTACCCATACCACTAGGCTACCGCGGTATTTATTTGTACTTTATTGCGATTGGTTTACGGCAGACAAGACCACTAATATATATATATATATATATATATATATATATATAATATAATAGGGCTGTTTTAAATCAGACAGATGCATACAGCTCAAACTCAGCCTCAGATGTATGAGTCGAGTCAACAATAGTACCCGGAATACGGCAATAGGCTTACCTCCTATTACGTGGGACCTAATTCAATGATTGGTGAAATGTGAATGTTAATTCACCTCTGCCTAACCCTCCAGGGAATTAGGCGTGATTATATGTATTTATGTATGTACATACACACACCCACATATCACCAATAATTGCATTCGGTATGCACGTAATAGGGGGTGAGCCTATTGCCGTATTCCGGGCACCATTATGTATGTATGTATGTATGTTTATTGTACACATTAATGACATTTATACAGAATAATGAAATATAATGCACAAAGATAAGCTTCAAAGTTGAGTTCTCTTCCAGCATACCGAGGAGTGCACAGAGGAATTGCAATACGAGAGGCAAAGTCATGAAAGTGAAAATTTTAATGTATGAAGGTATACAAACTGTATACCTCAGGCAATAGGCATACATATACACATACATACATATGCATACTAATGCTGCATTTTTGCTGAGATGGTGGTTACAATAGACTGCAAACTCATTGCTTCTCTTTTTAGTTGAAGCTTACCTTATTACTTAACATACATAATTCGCTGTTTGTTATGTCTACAAACGTGGTATGGGTAATGGGCTGCTGAGACGAGGTCTCGGGTTCGATCCCAGGTTTCACCATGGCACACACCAATGACTTTTCGATGCTTTTCGAAGTTATGTGTGTTTTTATTGCAGGTTTATAAGTGCCCGGTTAATGGCAATAGGCTCGCCACCTAATACATTGGGACCTAAACATAAACTGGCAAAATGTGGGTGCAAGCACCTCTGCCTACCCCTTCGGAAATATAGGCGTGAGTTTATGTTATGTTTTACTTTGGTCAGATTTATTTTTGTTTTCCTTTTATGCTATAAGCTATTTTTTTTTTGTTTTTTTTTTAACGCTATCTAGACCCATGGTAAGCATAGTTTAACTAGCTTGTGTTATGGAATCTAGAATACGGATAAACATACTTAAATACTTTTTTTTTTGTAAATACATACATATTATACATAGAAACACCCAGACCAGTGCAAATACCCATATTCATGCATACAAATATTTGCACTGAGCGGGGATCGAACCCGCGCCTCCTGCGTAGCAGTCGTGTTCACTACCGCCACACCACAGAGGCTGTATCCTTGAGGTGATGGAGAAAGAATACAAGTATCACCATCCCTTCTCATCCGACGACGGGTTTTGTAAGAGGCGACTAACGGAAAAATACCCAGAAGATATTAGTGTCAAAGTAATCGGGATATTTACCATGTTGTATTGTTTTGAGTTCAAACCTTGTTTCACTATTCACTGCCAATACTCCAGTTCCTCCGTGATCATGGTGCATGCAACAGCGCCGAAATATCGGAAACTGAAGTTAAGGAAGGAGGTAGGACACGGCGATATTTCCGCCCAATTGAGTATTCCGACTGGGGAAGTACCTCCGCCCTACAGAATACCGCTGTTATAATAACTTCGTGTTGTGTTCCTAGCGGTGAGTAGGGTAGCCAGAGCTTACTGGAGAATTTGTGCAGTCAGTGGGTTGACTAAAGGATTGTCCTGCTTTGTCCTCTACACTGACGGCACAGAGACTCTGTGCTAACAGGGTCGGCAGCGCGAGTGTGACTTCTCTGGTGTTACACACGTCCATAGGCCACGGTAACCACCTTCCATCAGGTGGGCCGTATCCTTGACTGCAACCTAAGTGGTATAAAAAAAAACTCGTGTGAGTGACCTTGATAATTTAAATACCTATACCGCAGAAGATTATCACTGCGAGAGAAGGAAAACTCAAAATAAAACCCTGTACCAACCCGTCTGGCCAGCGTGGAAACAGTAGGCCAAAGCCTCCCAACATTGGGACAGGCCTAGTCCAGCAGTGGACTGTGACGGACAAATTTTTTGTAATGTAGATTTTATTGTACTGTTCAAGTTCTTTAGCGATTTTATTCTTTGTATTTACAGAATGTGTTCAGCCAATGCATGGGTCGAGCTGGTATTGCCCCTGCTGCAGCCATCGGACCTTTCGGCGCCGGAATAGCCCCTCCTGCTTATGGAATGTTCCTAGATGCTATTGGTGGTATTAATCCATTTGGTTACGGTCCTGAATTCGCTGCTATAGACGCGATTGCTCAATACGGGGGTGCTGGAGAAGGCAATGTAGCTGTGGCTGGGGAACTGCCAGTTGCTGGTACCACCGCTGTCGCCGGACAGGTCCCTATCATGGGTGCTGTGAGATTTGGAGGTGATGTGGCTGCTGCTGGAGCCGTCATCATTACTGGACAGTGTGCTTGTGGTGCTGCAGTCCCCTATGAGTACTTGTACTGAAGATAAAATGTCTAAGTGACGTTAATAAAAGATTTTGAAAACAAAATTGTTTGATATTTTTAACCCCTGACGCAAAAATGACTGAGTGTTATAAATTTGATGTGTCTGTATACGTATGTGTGTATGTGTGTATGTGTGTGTGTGTCTATGGCATCCTAGCTCCTGAATTAATTAACCACTTTGGATTTTTTTTATTTGCCCATGCGCCTACAATATGGGGTTCTTCAAAAGGGGCATTAGGTTTCTTCAGGGTCGGCAGCACGAGTGTGACGCTCCTGGTGTTGCACGAGTCCATAGGCCACGGTAACCACTTCCCATCAGGTGGGCCGTGTGCTTGTCTGCCACCTAAGTGGTTTAAAAAAAAATATCCTCCCTAGAGCAAGAGTGTACTCATAACACAACAAGTATAGTCATTTTGGGTAACTGACCAAGTTTTGTGTAATAAACATGTTATGATCTAATGAGAAACATTCTGCAGAAAACCAACTTAACTTAACCTAGATCTATCTGTGGTTTCCTCACTAGGCAAGCCTGTATCGAGGAAACCTATTTAAACATATAATTGCTTTATCACTATTAATAAATTGTCTCTCACCTCAGCAAACAATCAATTCTAATAGATTATTATCTACATAGATAGGCATAATTCGAATAATAGATTTCAACAGAAGGATTGGTATATGTGCTTACATACTAGCATGCTATGTAATGATACGTTATTTGAAAATTAATAAACAAACGGCTTAAAGGGGCAATATGGGGTTTTGAAGTCTACCATAGACGAAGCCGGGACGGACTGGTTAGTTAGTTTTTATTTTCATATTCATTTTCTTAACCATTATAAGTAAATCATGAATCTCAATATTATCGATAGGTATTTAGTATTATGTTATCTGCGTCGATACCAAATTGTAGTACAATTCAGTTAAAAAAGAGCTAAAATCAAAGAATCAATTTCATTTATTCAGTTTAGGCACGTAAAGAGCACATATGAACCAGAGTACACCAGCTCTACAGCAACCCATAGTTGGCAAACAAATAATTTCAGATCGCATCTGTATGTATTTGATATGTATTCGTGTAGATATATTTGTGTTATTTTTATTTTTTATGCATATATTTATGTATGTATTGGTCTATATGCGTATGTAGTTTATGATGTTTGTATATATTTATATATGGATATATTATTATTTTATTTCTTTTAATAATTAAAACACAAATACACGAAACAAACTCGCGACCATGTCGCGTCAAACAACCCACTCCGCATCGTTCCCGGCGCAAAGGTGCCCATGATGCTGGCCGCGTTGCCCCGCTGAATCGCTTTTTTTAATTTTTTTTTTATTATTCTATCTTGTTATTTTTATTATTATTTATTTATTTTTAATCAAGTAATTAAATTATTATTATATAAAATTATTATGTAGTACCAAACTGAGAAAACTATCACCATAACACTTCGTGCACCTACTTTTAATATAAATATCTCTGCATCACCCTAAGGTTGACTGGTAGAAAATGCCTGTGGCATTAAGTCCGCCTTTGTACATTCTGTCTGTTTGTGCAAAAAGTTTAAATAAATAAATAAATGAAAGTCAAAATTTTACAATTATGTCAAGAAATAATATAAAAATATTAAATAACGTATAAATAAACCATTGTAAAATGATTCTTTATGTAATGTACGTAAAACGTAAAGTAAGTGTAATGTAAACGTATGTAAAATGATTTTAGGAGGTAGGACACGTGGTAATTCCGCCCAAGTGACTGGGGAAGTACCTCCGCCCTACAGAATACCGCGGTTATAATAACTTCGTGTTATGTTCCCATGGTGAGTAGGGTAGCCAGAGCTCACTGGAAAATTTCTGCTGTCAGTGGGATGACTAAAAGCTTGTCCTGCTTTGTCCTCTACACTGACGGCATAGAGACTCTATGCTTACAGGGTCGGCAGCGCGAGTGTGGCTTCTCTAGTATTACACACGTCCATAGGCCACGGTCGGACCACTTTCCATTAGGTGGGCCGTGCGCTAGTCTGCCACCTAAGTGGTATAAAAAACATTTTGCTGGTTCGGTAGGTTAGTTCTACGGAAAAGATTCCAAGTCAATGCACCTGCTAAATAATGGTTGTCAAAGTAATCTTTGAATAACGGTATAAAGGTTATAACAAAGATAGTAAAAAGCATTAAAAACTATATTTGGTAACTAAAATCTTGTTGAAGATATACTTAGAGATTGTATGACGTACCGTATCTTAATATACTAGTAACTGCAAAAGCCAATTTCACACTACTTGTACTGTTGCGAGTTTTAGTCGGTTCGAGTCCGACATAACCTCTCCCATCGGCTCCGGTGGTTTCCGCGGGGACTTTTTTTTTTTATATAGGACACGTCAATTGGACTTCGCCTTGCCTGATGGTAAGCTGAAGGCAAAGTCAATGCACCTGCTAAATAATGGTTGTCAAAGTAATCTTTGAATAACGGTATAAAGGTTATAACAAAGATAGTAAAAAGCCTTAAAAACTATATTTGGTAACTAAAATCTTGTTGAAGATATACTTAGAGATTGTGTGACGTACCGTATCTTAATATACTAGTAACTGCAAAAGCCAATTTCACACTACTTGTACTGTTGCGAGTTTTAGTCGGTTCGAGTCCGACATAACCTCTCCCATCGGCTCCGGTGGTTTCCGCGGGGACTTTTTTTTTTATATAGGACACGTCAATTGGACTTCGCCTTGCCTGATGGTAAGCTGAAGGCAAAGTTTGGGATTTGATTTTCATCAATCAACAGTATTAATAGTATATATTTATGTGATATTCTAGACTCACAATCAACCGCGGTAGCCTAGTGGGTAATGGACTGCTGAGACGAGGTCTCGGAAGCATTGAAAAGTCATTGGTGTGTTACCATGGCACACACCAATGACTTTTCAATGCTTTTCACATTGGGACCTAAACATAAACTGGCGAAATGCGGGTGCTAGCACCTCTGCCTACCCCTTCGGAGATATAGGCGTGAATTTATGTTATGTTTATGTCAGAACTGGAGAGTAATTTTGTACAATTATTTAATCGTAAATAGACTTTTTTGTACAATTTGTAGTAAATCATCATCAATCTTTTTGTCTGTCTGCCTGTCAAGAGATTTTTCGCACGTAAAATAAGTATTTATAGGAGGTAGGACTCGACGGTATTCCCGTCTCAATTGAGCAGTCCGACTGGAAAAGTACCTCCTTTTCCGACCTACAGAATATCACCGTAATGATAACCTCGTAGTGTATTTCCGAAGTGTAGGGTAGCCATAGCTCACTGGAGAGTTTTAGTGCTATCAGTGGGATGACCAAAGGTTTATTCTGCTTTGTTGTCTGCACTGACGGCACAGCAACTCTTTTGGGCGACCCCATCTCTTACATGCGGTGTCGTACAAGGCGACTAAGGGATAGGGCTGTTTAACATCAGACAGATATATACAGTCATGCATATATCTGTGTGATGTTAATACAATGCAACATGCAGACATATCACACTAATGTAATGCAATTAACCTCTGCCTAACCCTCCAGGGATAAAGGCGTGATTAGTATGTATGTTAAATGAATGTATTATTTACAAATCTAGGTCCATAAAATCATACAAACAAGCATTTTGATTATTATGCCCACATTTTATCGAAAAGTTCATGCTTGTTTGGCCTCTGGCACAAAATAATATATCTCAAAGCTATCAAATGAAGTTCACCAAGCTATCACAACATTTCGTTATGGATTATAAAAATTAATTCTAGAGCCAACAAAATAAGTAGCAGCATATTTGATATCAGTTTTCTAAGGTCTGTTTGTAGTCTCATCCTTCTATTCTTAATATTATAATATAATAAAACTAAAGGACTGGTGAGACGAGGTCTCGGGTTCGATGCCAGGTTTTACCATGGCACACACTTTTCGATGCTTTTGAAAGAAAGAAAGAAAGAAAATATGTTTATTAAACACACACAAAAAAATGTGTCAGTGTGGAGTGTGTGTTTAAAAGGCCGCAGTTGATGCTACAGATTAGGCACAATCTGCAGCGCTGGTTTTCAACTGTAGCCTAACCAAACCACCTAGCTTACTGTATTTGCCATTATTCCACTTAAAGGAAAAAAAAACAAAAAGCAAAGTACAATATACACGTACCCGTACTGTACATACACACAACATGTACTAGGTATACACAATACACACATTATGCGCACACACCCTCCATTAATTCATTTATAAGCCCCGAGTATTATACAAACAAAAACAAAATAATATAAATCAAAAACAAACAAGCAAGTACATAGTCACAATCACAATGTAAATAGCACATCATATACATAGCACATCCCCCACTATTTTCCCTATTCCCTTTCTAACAAATTGTATATCATGAGAATCATACAACAGAAACAAAATAAAACATAAATACAAAAAAGAAAATAAAATGTAACACGCAACAAAACAACAGCAAGCATTATTAGCACCCCAGGGCGACCCGCAACCGTATTGACTGAGTAAATACATACCAAGCCTATTATCGACTAGATTTTTGGACACTGAGAAGGATATTTTTGTACCTTACGCGAAAACCATGGACTCTGGCAAGCCTTCTCAGTGGCGGAGGAATATTATTCCATATCTTACTTGCACGATATCGGAAACCACCCTGAAATGCCGCAGTTCTATGTTTCGGTACATGAAGGTTCATGCGCGATGCTCTTGTCAAGTACCGACTGCTTTCATTGAGCCATTTCAGTTTCGAGTACAGGTAGAAAGGTTTGCCTGTCTTTATAATTCCAAAAAGAACAGTGGCCAGGTATAACTCCCTCCTATACTTCATTTTGAGCTTGTTGTGATTGTTCAGATATGGTGTCACATGGCTTCTTGGTGGTATATTATAACAAAAGCGAAGTTCGAAATTATGTGTGTGTTTATCGCAGGTTTATAAGTGCCCGGCTAATGGCAATAGGCTCGCCACCTATTACTTTGGGACCTCAAACATAAACTGGCGTAATGTGGGTGCTAGCACCTCTGCCTACCCCTTCGGGGTTATAGGCTTGAGTTTATGAGTTTATGTTATGTTATAAAACTAAAGAGTATGTTTATATTTTTGAACGCGCAAATCTCAGGAACTACTAGTTCGAATTGAAAAATTATTTTTGTATTAAATAGTCTATTTATCGGCAAAGGTTTTAAGCTTTAAAATATCACGCTACTATTTAAGGGAGTGGAGCAGTGATCATAAATGTAAACAAATCCGGTAGATTTCTAAACATTATTTGAGGCTCACAAAATATGGGCATATTCATATGAGGTTTCAAAACATATCACGGGCGAAGTTGCGGCGTGTCAGCTAGTATATTATATACTCACATCTGTATATCTCTCAAGGGGTGGGCAGAGGTATATTAACACTCAAAAATATACCATAATCTCCGCCCTCCCTATATCCTAAGCTCTAATCTATGTACCGAGCAACTCGGGCGTCGGAGGTCGGTGAACGACCTCCGCCCCCCATGAGCGCAGGCCTGTGGGTGACTGGTGGAGCCGCTTGTCACCCTGGCAGAAGCATGCTGCGGCGGCGGCGCTCCTGGTGCGCCTCCCCGTTTTTGGGGGACGATTTGGGGACTCTGTAGTCCCCACACACCCGAGGAGAGGGCCAGATCGTGAGAGATAGCCCTGGGTCCACCGGGGTGCGAGGGATATGCCTGTCAACCTCACCTTCGGCAACCAAAACGACCAACAGGCAGCGTGCGTTTTAGTCGGTTCGAGTCCGACATACCTCTTCCACCGGCTCCGGTGGGAGGTATCCGTGGGGATATTGCGCACGTAAAAAAAATCTATGTACCGAAAAATTACAAACTTTCATTAAAAATTTCATCCCTTATTTAAACCCCTTTTTATCCCCAACAAAAGGTGACTTATGTCCTTTTCCGAGCTCAAGATTAGTTCAGTAGTTTAGAAGTGAAAGCGTAACAGATAGATATAGTTACTTTCGCATTTATAATATAAGTATAGTATGGGTATATTGGATTTTTTTTATATCACTTAGGTGGCAGACAAGCACACGGCCCACCTGATGGAAAGTGGTTACCGTGGCTAATGGACGTTTGTAACACCAGAGGAGTCACAGTCGCGCTGCCAACCCTGTAAGTACAGAGTTTCTGTGCCGTCAGTGTAGAAGACAAAGCAGGACAAGCCTTTAGTCTTCCCACTGATAGCACAAATTCTCCAGCCAGAGGCTACCCTACTCACCACTGGGAACACAACACGAAGTTATTATAGCCGCGTTATTCTGTAGGGCGGAGGTACTTCACCAGTCGGACTGCTCAATTGGGCGGAAATATTTTTTAAACCCATTACAGATTCGCCACTAAGCTAGTTTTTGCAATATTAGGGGTCTTTTCTTTCCATTTTCCCCTTCTTTCAGGTATAATATACATTACAGTATAATATTACAACACACACAAACGACAAAACACACATACTATTAAGACATATTGATAATCTAAGAGGTTACAATTATATAATGCAAAAACATCTCAATTTTATCTGCATTTCTCATTAGAGGCTAACATTATAAACGGTACGAACTAAACGTTGATAGCTCAAGATCAAGAAACTATCTAAAATAATTTAAGCAAGATGAAAATCTTATATATTCTTTGTTTAGTGGCGCTGGCCCAAGGACTTCCGATAGAAACCCGTTTTTTTTATACCAGTTGCGTGACAGTCATGTGCTAGGCCCAAAAGTGGTTCCCATGGTCTATGAACGCAACACCATGGGCGACACACACTCGTGTATGGGAAAACCATTGCAAGGAGATCATCTCCTTTCCTACATAGGACAACACGTGGAGGCCTTAGATGTCACCCTCACACTGTGCAGAATATACGAGCAAGAATCAAGCGGTTCGGAGACTCTTTTCTTTCCCGGACCACCAAGATCTGGAATTCATTACCAGCACACGTGTTTCCTTCTTCCTACAGTCCCGGGGCCTTTAAGCGGGGCGTGAAAAAGCATCTGATGAGGCCGCCAAGCTGAGTGCCACCATTGTAACACTTAGTGTCTGTAATGGTGACCCTCTTTCCTGAGACTTTGCCTTTAGCTTACCATCAGGCGAGGTGAGTGCAAGTTGGCGTGACCTATATAAAAAAAAATACAAAAAAAATTCATCAGTGTATGTGATATGAAGTTTCTTTCATACCCCAAAGTGTGTACTATTTCTATTTACAATATTTTTGAGGAAAAGCATGCACGCGACTGTACTTTCGATCGTATATCCGGGGGGATATCCGTGGGAATTTTGCGCACTATTTTATATCCCCTATCATGAAAATAGGCATAATATTCTGGCTTCTCAGGAAAGCGCGGAAAATGAGAATAGTTTAACGATCAGTAGTAATAAGAAAGGTAATACAAGTAGCCGAATCCTCAGCCCTGTAAAATCTAGGCCCAGAAGTCCCAGTTTCATCAGACTACCTGGTGGAGTGGAAGTCACGACTTCCACTCCACCAGGGTTCACTTCATCACTCCACTTAAGCCTTAGCAGCAGCGGTAAGACCCACCATGACGCTGGGCCTAATAATGATGGACGTACATGTCTAGGACACGGTAACTTTCCATCAGAAGGGCGTTGTGATTTTCTGCCACCTAAGTTATATAAAAAATAGACAAAAAGTTTAATTAACTTTATTTTTCATATAGGATACGTCAACTAGACTTCACCTTGCCTGATGGTAAGCTGAAGGTAAAGTCTCAGATAAAAATAAGTTTAAAACTAAAGCCGTGGTCGTATGCCACTTTTCCCTACAATATAGTTTTATTAGACTAAGTGGCATACGACAACGGCTTTCCTTGATATTTTCTTGTTTAGTTTTAAACTTATTTTTTTATTTATATTATTTTGGTGCAAGCAATAGGTATAATTTATACATATTTGAAATGTACTAAATAAGCCCCTTCAGTTGATACCCAACACGACATATTTATCTCAAATTCATTTTTTAACACATACTATATGACCGTTATAGAGCGCGACAATAGATTCAGTGACATGTTATATATCCTATAACCAGTGGACGCTTAAGACACTTCTAAAAATACCTCATTTGTCCAGTTCTAATCAGTGGTTGAGGAGCTATGAGGGAACTGATGAACCTACATACATACATAGTCTGTCATAATCATAACCCTCCTTTTACTTCACCCTAGTTGGGTAAAACGACCGTCACCATTACTTACATATAGCATATGACAATGGTGACACTCAGCTTCACGGCCTCATCATATGCTTTTTCACGCCCCGCTTCAAGGACCCGGGACTGTAGGAAGAAGGAGACACGAACTTAAAAGAGTTACAATTACAGGTGAAGGTGTACGAGGCGCCTGCAAACGTCAAATATGAAATTCAAGAAGATGAAACTTCTCTGACAGAATTGAGCATGGTGCCGGTAAATATACACTGTCAAATAATTAGCCGCATGGTTCCCGGCAGAGTAGAATTTGGACCACCCCATCACTTCCCATGCGGTGTCGTACAAGGCGACTAAGGGACAGGGCTGTTTAACATCAGACAGATATATACAGCCCAGAATCAGCCTCAGATGCGTGTCTCGAGTTAACAATAGTGCCCGAAATACGGCAATATGCGCACTATTACGTGGGACTGAATAAAACTATTGGTAAAATGTGGGTGTTAATTGACCTTTGCCTAACCCTCCTGGGATAAAGGACTAACGGGAAAATGTGCAGGAAATCTCGAAATATAACCCTGTACCAACCCGTTGGAAGTGTATACCAGCGTGGGAACAGTAGGACAAAGCTTCCCAACATTGGGAGAGACCTATGTCCAGCATTGGACTGCGATGAGTTAATTAATTGATTGATTGAATATAATAGCGAAAGATTAAAAAACAAAACATGGTAATTTGGTAATTAAAATAAAATAAAAAAAACTCATTGCATCTGTTTAAATTTAACAGACCGAAAAATTGTTATCAAGTAAAACCCATTTTTTGCAAATCATAAACCGAAAGAAAACTAACGGGGGTTTTTACAGCTGCAGTCGGGTTTTTTTTATTTTTTAAATTGTTAGATATTTACTTTATAGTTTCACTGCGAACGCTGTACTATTCCGATGATACTTATTATTAGTAATTAAATCAGGAGGTAGGACACGACGGTATTCCCGTCCGAATTGAGCAGTCCGACTGTGAAAGTGCCTCCACCCTACAGAATACCACGGCTATAATAACCTCGTGTTGTGTTCCCGGCGGTGAGTAGGGTAGCCAGAGCACACTAGAGAGTTTTTGTGCTGTCAATGGGAAGACCAAAGGCTTGTCCTGATTTTGTGTTCTGCACCTATAGGTGAGCCTATTGCCTATGCCTATAGGGTGGTCCAAATTCTACTCTAACAGGAACTATTAATTAGTTTGTTTATGTGTGTAAAAAGGTTCATTTAGACGGGGACAGGCTCTGTGCTGGAGATGCGGGTTCGAGACCCGCTCAGTGCTAATATTTGTATGCATGAATATGTATATTTGCATTGGTGTGGGTGTTTCTATGTATAATATGTGTATATTTACAAAACAAAAAGTATCTAAGAATGTTTATCCGTATTCTACATCCCATAACACAAGCTAGTTAAGCTACGCTTACCATGGACCTAGATAGCGTTGTGTAGAATGTCGTGGAATATTTTATTTTAATTTTTTTTTAATTCTACAGAAGACTTTTTCTTTTATTTAGTAACTAAATGAAATTGGACAGCGATACAATACTAGGTATAATGAGCCACCTACCAGAGCCATCTACCACCTACCGTCTTCCGGGTACTATTGTTGACTCAAGCCATGCATCTGAGGCTGAGTTTGAGCTGTATATATCTGTCAGATGTTAAACAGCCCTATCCCCTAGTCGCTATGTAAGAGACCGCATGGGAACAGATAGGGTGGACCAAATTCTACTCTGCCAGGAACTTGTGTGTGTAAAAAGGTTCATTTAGACGGGGACAGGCTCTGTGCAGGAGATGCGGGTTCGAGCCCCGCTAAATGCAAATATTTATATCCATAAATATAGGTATTTGCATTGATCAGATCGTGCCTCGGAGAGCACGTTAAGCCAGCGGCTTCACTTCCGGCACTTCCGGTTGCCATACAGACATTTATGGCAGTCGTTAAGGGTAGTTGGAGCTCTAAAAAGACCATTGACTGGTCTAACTGCAATATCACCATTGCGTTGTGGAACTTAAATCCACACTTAGTCTGGAAAAAGTGTACCCCAGATTCCGAGATGAGACCAGGATAAACGCTATGATATATGAAGTGTTTCTCGCACGCTTCGGTTCCAGAAATCGTATACTAATCTCACCAGCAATAATCGCCATACCATAATCGGATCAAAATATGTATTACTAGCTGACCCACTCCAGCTTCGCCCGGGGTATATTTTGAAGCTTCATATCCCTTTGAGCCCGTATGTTTTAGTCTTCAAAATATGTATGAAAAATTGCCGAATTTGTTAACATTTATTATCAATGCTCCGCTCCCTTAAGTAGTAGTGTGATGATATATAGCTTAAAATCTTCCTCGACAAATGGACTACCCAACACTGAAAGAATCATTCAAATCGGACTAGTAGTTCCAGAGATTAGCGCGTTCAAACAAACAAACAAACAAACAAACAAACAAACAAACAAACTGCAGCTTTATAATATTAGTATAGATTATACAGGTAAACACTAAATTTTCCATATATGTTTTGTTACATTACTATCCACCCGAAGACTGCCTGGAAGAAATCGCTGGCAGGTCACTCATTGTTTTTTTTGAAAAATATTAGTAACCGCAATTTCTAACATTCCCTCTAACCTCTCCATGTCACCCTGGCAGAAGCAGGCCGCGGCGGTGGCGCGCCTGGATTGCCTTCCTATTTCTGGGGGCGAGTTGGAGACTCTGTGGTCTTCACACCCAAGGAGAGGGCCAGATCGAGAGAGATGGCCCTGGGTCGGTCGGGGTACGAGGGATATGCCTGTTAACCTCACCTTCGGCAACTAAAAACGACCTACAGGCGGCGTGCGTTTTGGTTGGTTCGAGTCCGACATAACCTCTTCCACCGGCTCCGGTAGGGGGGTATCCGTGGGGATTTTGCGCATCTCCAACTAAGCTAAATTGCTTGTGCTAGTTTTGTATGTTCATGTAATTATTGTACATTCAACTGTTTATACACACTACCTATTTGTCTCTTCTGTACATATATTGGTACGCACACTCAAGCTGTGGAATGACCTCCCTGCTGTGGTTTTCCCAAGCACCTACAATATGGGGTTCTTCAAGAGGGGCATCAGAAGGTTTCTTCGTGGTGTTCCCTGGTGTTGCGTACGTCAATAGGCCACGGTAACCACTTCCCAGTGGGCCGTGTCCTTGTCTGCCATCTCAGTGGTGTAAAAAAAAAATTGGTGTACAATAAAGTATTATCTATCTATCAATCTACTTATCTCACCTACGTTTACATCATACGAGATTCGCAATTGACTTATCTAGGGGGGATGGGTCATCCTTTCGCACTGCAATCATGGTTTATTGCCACAAAAATTCTGTTCACCCGGAAACTCTCAATAAATCAATTGGAGCCAAATTGGAAGATCGAGCGTGTTATGTTTCTGCGAATGTTTAGACGAAGCACCTTTATTTTACTGACTGAGCAAGTGAAGCTGATAAGAGTCACCGTTTCGACAAGATGGCCGATTTTGCTTTTATATATATCTATGTCTCTTTGTTGGCCCGTTCCGATCTAGAGGGCGCATTTCTTAACTAATTTTCACCTTACTTGGTACACATATTCTTCGGTGGCGGTGTGCGATGCGCGCCTCCGTTTATCCAGGGATGAGATGGAGACTTCGTGGTCCCCACATCTGAAGAGGCCGACCGGGGTTCGAGAGTTATGTCTCAGATAAACTCAGATCCAGCCCGTCAGCGTGCGCTTTAGTTGGTTCAAGTTTGACATAAACTCCCCCACCAGCTCCGGTGATGGGGGTATACGTGGGGATTTTATGCACTCAACTTTTGTCGAAAGCTTTTTTAATAGGTGGGAGAGAAATGAAGGGAAGTTTGCTGTCGTGTTATTTATGTACTCATCTTGTTGATTTTTGGCTGAAACATTAAGGACATGACTCATCACAACTTGTTGTGTAAAAAAAAAACAAGACTTGTGAAGGTGATTTCCTCATAAAAAAAAATAACAGATACGAAAACAGTTGAGAAATTCCCCTTGGAAGTGTTTTTCTTCTTTATTCAACTGAACCAGATTTGATTAACGGTACCAGAAAAATATGGCAAAGGGTGCTCGCGTGCTACTGTTCTTTTTTTATACCACTTAGGTGGCAGACAAGCACACGGCCCACCTGATGGAAAGTGGTTATCGTGGCCCATGGACGCGTGCAAAACGTGATTGACTGACTGACTGTCTATGTTATATATACGAGTATGTTTGATCATGTCATAATGTATTAATTGATTTATTATTGCGTATTGATTATCATTATTGTATTAATTATTTATTAGTGTCAATTTAATTCTATTGGATGGATCTAAATTTTTATAACACCTGAAGCTGAAAGGCTGAAATTTACCTGAAGTAAATTTATTTTATTTATTTATTAAAACCAAGGGAGTCACACTCGCGCTGCCAACCCTGTTAGCACAGAGAGTTTCTGTGCCGTCAGTGTAAAATACGAAGCAGGACAAGCTTTTGGTCTTCCCACTGATAGCACAAAAACTCTCAAGTGAGTTCTGGCTACACAGAACGCAGAACTACTGTTCTCAGAACTAGTAGTCCTTTCGATTGTATCTTGCAAGCAAGTAACTCTCCCCGTCTAAACAGGCCTTACGCAAGAAGGTGGGGCGGTTCATATATGCTCTACATCAATATGTTGATCTATCTCTAACCTATATATTTCAGAAAGAGCCGTTCGTTGAAGTAGCTACAATAGAAGTGCCTGCAGACAAATTTGAACTTACTTACCGTCCAATGAAGATGAGAATCCTTTACGAAGTGGGTGTACAAGCGTATACAGCGAACAAAGTTGGTCCATTGTCTGAAAAAGAAAAGTTTAAATGGGCGTAGATTTCTCAGTGTCATAATAGTCTGTTCTAAATTGAGTCTCAGTCTAATCTCAATCTTGATTAAGATAGTTAAAAGTGTAACGTCTCAGGAGGGATTCGAACACGAGACCAGTCCTTTATAAAGGGAATGTCACTGAGCTACCGAGCCACACTTTTAGTGCTCAAAATTCTCCTTATTCAACCATCTTGGATCAACGGTAGAAGCCATTCACCGAGTCATATGGTCTATCGGAAACAATGAAAGATATTACAATCACTTTTAAACATACGGTGCAGAATATCCGATCAAGAATCAAGCTGTTCGGAGACTCTTTCCTTTGTCGCACCATTAAGACCTGGAATTCATTATCAGCTCACGTGTTTATTTCTTCTTACAGTCCCGGGTCCTTTAAGCGGGGCGTGAAAAAACATCTGATGAGGTCGTCAAGCTGAGTATCACCATTTTAACATGGTATATGTATGTAATGGTGACTCTCTTTAATGAGACTTTGCCTTCAGCTTACCATCAACGAAGAGAAGTCTAATAGACGTGTCCGATAAAAAAAAATGAGTTAGTCTACAATGGTATTCTCGTAACACCATTTTCATTGACATAATGTTCGTTTTTGATATATGGGATATTGAAATTAGATTAAGACTGAATTTTTAAACAACTATTCGATGATGGTGAAATAGATGACGACGATGAAAAAAAATGAAAAAAAAGTATCCACATTAATTCAGAATTGTTATCACTATGCGATGATTTTTGAATAGAAAAATTATTCATTTATACATTCAAACTGTTTTTCTAAAATAAAATAAAAGGTTTACATATTGAAGAGCATTTTATCAGAAGCCCTATTATTATTTTTGCTTTATTATATTTACTAAGCCGCATGGTTCTCGGCAGAGTAGAATTTGGGCCACCCCACCTCTTCCCATGAGGTGTTGTACAAGGCGACTAAGGGATAGGGCTGTTTAACATCAGACAGATAAATACAGCCCAGACTCAGCCTCCGAGGCATGGCTCGAGTCAAAAATAGTGCCCGCAATACAGCAATAGGATTGTGGAGGAACGAGGTGTGATGTTCCTCCAACACAAAGGGAGGATCCTCCGACCAGGCAAGGTGATCACGCCTGGCGGGCCGCGGCCCAACGATTGTCGTTGGGACGATGTACATATGCTATACCAGCGCGAGAACTTTACATGCGCGATGTAGGATTCGTAGTTACGTACGTACGCGGCGCTGGGTACATGTGGCATCGCCACAGGATCACCTCGTATTACGTGGGACCGAGTACAATTATTGGTGAAATGTGGATGTCAATTAACCTCTGCCTAACCCTTCGGGGATGATATGTACGTATGTATGTATGTCTGTATGTTTATTCTTGGATTTATACAAGCCTCTAGACATATGATTCTGACACTGATAGGACAGCAGCTGGCAAAGGATAGTTAGGATATTATTTGAACATTAGATTATAAATTGCAGGCTTATTATGACTTGAAGGTTTTCTTCGAAGTATATGACAGATGAAGCTGAGAGTCGACTAGTTTTAGATTAAAGCTATTTCATTACGTGCCTTAAACTGTTTGAAAGGCAGCCAAAACTTATCAGGGATTGATAAAGTACCTTTCAAAATTATATTTTTTATCAAAAATCACCTTGAACTCGACTTTATCGAAGGTAACAGTGAAACAACCCATAAGCACACTACCCTCGCTGACGCATTCAGGTAGAAAATATTAAAAAAGTAAATTCCCAACTGCGGTCTAAAATATGGAAACAATTTTGATAGCAGACGGTAGCTTGCTTCTTGAATAACTTGTTATTGGGGTCTCGCCATTAATGAATTAAAAATGTTTAGACACAGTTGGCGGAATCGTTAGAATCGCCATAGAACAAATCAGAAGAAGAAAAATAGCAGGCGGTATCCACTGACCAATCATAAACCGAAACAAAATTAATGGAAACCTCTTTTTGTAATCGCTTTCTAATACTCTTCATTTTGACACCCTACTCCAGTGATGGCCAAATTTTTTTTTGAGGGGGCAGAAAGTTTAAAAAAATTTAGACGAGGGCCATAATTACAAAGGCCTCCCTAGTGGCGGCTGGTTATGTTGATTCTGACATTACATGTTATTTCAATTTTTGTTTTATTTCGCTTGGTTGACAGACAAGCACACGGCCCAACTGATGGAAAATGGTAACCGTGGCCGTGTGCAACACCAAGGGATAACTTTATAAGCACAAGAGTTTCTGTGCCGTCTGTGTAAAAGACAAAGCAGGACAAGCTTTTGGTCTTCCCACTGACAATACAAAAACTCTCCAGTGAGCTCTGGCCACCCTCACGCCGCCGGGAGTACAACACGGGGTTATTATGGCCGCGGTATTATGTAGGGCGGTAGTACTTCCCCAGTCGGACTGCTCAATTGGACGGAAATACCGTCGTGTCCTACCTCCTTTTTGAATTCCTAGTAAGTGTTACAGTTGAACTCGAAAAATAATATCCATACTAAGTTACGCATTCACGCCTAAACCGCTGAACCGATTTTGATGAAATTTTGTATAATACCGTGAAGCTAAAGAGCACCATTATAACATTATTAGTGTGTGTAATATGAGGGCCAGATCGAGAGAGATGGCCCTAGGTCGACCGGGGTGCAAGGGATATGCCAGTTAACCTCACCTTCGGCAACCAAAAAATGACCCACAGGCGGCGTGCGTTATTTTCGGTTCGAGTCCGACATAACCTCTTCCACCTGCTCCGGTAGGGGTATCCGTGGGGATTTTGCGCCCGTAAAAAAAGAAAAAAAAAGTGTGTGTAATGTTGATCCTCTTATCTGAGACTTTGCCTTCAGCTTAGCCTCAGGCGGGGTAAAGTCGCATTAACGTGTCTTTTAAATAAATTGACCTCCATTTCGTTTATACGGTCATGTTATTCAACTTAATTTAAAGTATTTATATAACTGAGGTCATTTTTTTGTTAATATATTTCAACAAGTCTCAATATAAATTGACCTCAACGTAAATTTAATTTTATGAAGACTCATAAAATCTCGACACACAAATAATTTCACGAATTTATTTCGTAACTATTTTATTATTTACAAACGACATACATACATATATATAATCACGCCTTTATCCGCGGAGGGTTAGGCAGAGGTGATTTAACACCCACATTTCACCAATCATTGAATTCGCTCCCACGTAATAGGGGGTGAACCGTGAGCCTATTGTCGTCTTCAACTCTTCGTCATGCCATGTTGAATGGCAATACCAAAATATTTTCGCAAAGAATAAAACAGCCCTCTGGTCACGGATAGCGTCAATTAAACAAAAAATGTCTTTAAAGACGGGCACTTGGATCCAATGATCCCAGCGTCTCGACCCTAAACAGCTCAAATATATACCACTTATATTACTATAAACGTTTTTTTCTGGGAATCCAAATCAGTAGAAAATTATTAGTATCGCGGGTACCACTCCCAGCGCTAATAAAAGTTTCAAATGCATGAAAGGACGCATTTACGATCACGATTCAAAAAATGATTCAACGCCATCTAGCGAAGTCAAGTTGAAATTTTACATAACTATCAATCACGTATAGTGATTGGTAAACTGGATAACAATGTATTCAGGCCGCGCAAATTTAGTTTTACGGTCTCTTTGGCGGGGAACGCGGGGCGCGACGGCAGAGAGAAGGCAATCAACCAATCAAAGATTAAATTAAATCTAACACGGGAACAGGCTCGTGTCACTGGTTGATCAGCTTTTTGTTGGCTAGTTAGTGCACGTCTTTTGTTGACTTTTGACCTCGACCTTACAAATTTTTGACCACGTTCGTTCGTGATTTTTGCCGATAACTATAAATTAAGTAAGATATGAAATGGCCTTTGTAATCTACTTGGTAGAGGATCACGTGACGTTAATCTTGAACAGGCATCTGTAGGTATAACTAAACACGCATAAAAACATCGCGTGATATAATAATAAGGGTTACATTTACATGCACCTGTGATACGATAAAGAGAATATGTACCTACTGTACTATAAAATTTACGTACATACATATAATCACGCCTTTATTCCCGGAGGATTAGACAGAGATGAATAATGAACACCGAAATTTTATCCATAATTGTATTCGGTCCCACGTAATAGGAGGTGGTATGCACGATTGTTGACTTGAGCCATGCTTTTGAGGCTGAGTCTAGGTTGTATATATCTGTCTGATGTTAAACAGCCCTATCCCTTAGCCGCCTTGTACGGTACCGCATGGGAAGAGATGGAGTGGCCCAAATACTACTCTGTCGGAAACCACGCGGCTACACAAATACTCAGCGATAAAATTTATGAAAAAAAAACTCATAAAAACATAAATATATTTCACTGTGACATAGAATAATAGACTGGATGAGGGACTGAAAATGATACACATTGGGAGAGACCTATATCCTCTATAAGTGGATTGTTATTGTTAATTAATCAATTAACAATAACAATCCATTAGTATGTACTATTATTAGTCTATCAATCGATAGACTAATAATAGTACATTACATAATATCATACTCTATAATATCTCAAAATGGGGGTGACAGGTGTCACCCTGGCAGAAGCGACTCCGCGAACCACTAAAGAACTACGTGGTCCCCACCCCCAAAGAGGGCCAAATCGAGAGAGATGGCCCTGTGTCGGCCGGGGTGCAAGGGATATACCTGCCAAGCACACCTCAAGCAACCAACGACGACCTCCAGATGTCGTGCGTTTTAGTAGGTTCGAATCTGACACTACCTCTCCCTCCCGCTTTGGCGGGGAGGTGTTTCCATGGGGATTTTTCAGACGTAAAATAATCCCCCTTCATTATTATATGCTTCTCATACTCAAAGGTTTGCTGGAAGAGAACTCATTTTGAGTTAAGCTCGCCTTTGTACATCTTCCTTGATGTGTTTTGTTTATGATCTCTGTTCTGTGCGTGTGCAATAAAGAATTAAATAAAAATAAATAAATATCTCAAAATAATATTGCGATATAAGACGCTGCTTTCTACGGTAAATTTAGGCTGACGAAGAAGCGGCCCTGTAATTACTAGGGCATAGTGAAGAGCAGGTAAGAGGTGAGCTGGTTCTCCAAGAGCGGACTGATGGTTACAAGTGCGGCTGATTGCCGAGATTTCTATGGGGACACTATGCTTCTCACATCCGAGGGTGACCATCTCCACCGTAATTGAGACCCGAGACGGCGTGTGGATTTAATCAGTTCGAAATCAACATAATCACCACCAATGGGTACAGGTGTCCGTGGAGATTTCCGCACGAAAAAAAGGTACCTATTGTGTAAGATGTTATTTATTTATATGTAGTTTATTTCAATGCCTAACGTACTTCCTAGAAGATGAAAACTTTAGCACATAACCTTCTAAATCAGCATTGAACGTTGTTTTTTTTTTTGCTATCTTCCATCACATGTCAAAACGCACACAATACAAAAATCTAGGTACAGTCGTCTTCATACATACATATAGTCTTGCCTTTATCCCCGGAGGGTTAGGCAGAAGTGAATTAACATCCACATTTCACCAATCATTGAATTCGATCCCACGTAATAGGGGGTGAGCCTAGTGCCGTCTTCCAGGCACTATTGATGACTCAAGCCATGCATCTGAGGCAGAGTCTGGGCTGTATATATCTGTCTGATGTTAAACAACCCTATACTTTAATCGCCTTGTACGACACCGCATGGGAAGAGATGGGGTGATCCAAATTCTACTCAGCCGGGAACCACAGTGGGTGATATAATAATATATCTACAGAAGTTGCTGTGTACCAAACTAAGTGGCATACATACTTTTTGAAGTTATGTGTGTATTTATCGCAGGTTTATAAGTGCCCGGTTAATGACAATAGGCTCGCCAACTGTTACATTGGGACCTAAACATAAACTGGCGAAACATGGGTGCTAGCACCTCTGTCTACCCCTTCGGGGATATAGGCGTAAGTTTATGTTATGTTATGTTATTTTACTTTAGTTATTTTAGTTTATTTGTTATTTTAGTTGCCTGTTCATCATCATCCTTGCAATAATCCCGGTTGCATATAAGGCCGTCACTTCGAGGTACGGGGTCAGCATTTTGCAGTCTAACTGAGACACGGCAGAACTTCTATATTATCCTTGAAGCAACTGCCTTCTGACTTTCAAAACCTATTAGCGATATTAGAAGTTCTGTAGCTAGACCATTTAGATTTTTTTTTGCGTTCAAAAAATCTCCACGGATACCCACAGGAGCCTGTGGGAGAGGTTATGTCGGACTCAAACCGACTAAAACACACGGCGCCTGTAGGTCGCTGTTGGTTGCCGAAAGTGAAGTTGACAGGCATATCCCTCGCACCCCGACCGACCCTGGGCCATGTCTCTCGATCTGGCTCTTCTCGGGTGTGGGGACAACAGAGTTTCCAACTCGTCCCCGGAAACGGGGAGGCGCGCAACACATGCGTAGCGTCTACTACATATTGTAACGTTAAACAACATTAATCAATTCAGTGTTTGACCATTGTTAGGACATGAAAGGCCTCTGTTCCCCTAAAGAACACATTTAGCCATCGGTCTCGGTGGCCACACATATATAACTTTCTCATATGTTTAAGGCTAATTACATATTAGGTATGTGTCCTTAAATTTATTTCTTAATGCACACTGGAGTGGACAATAAAACCTTAAACCTCACAGTTTGGTTTCATTTAGCTCACCACCGGAAGATTAAAAGTTTCCAATATCCGCTGATTATCCTAGGCATGTGTATCTCCAAGGCGCCCGAACTTTTATGGTAATGTACTTACAAACCAATTTTGTTTTTATTTCTTTTAAATAGGATATTACACACTTACTTTGTCACATTTAACTTGCTCCATTCAAGAGCAAACAAATAATAAAAATAAAACACACAGACATATATATGTAATAAAATATATATTTTTTAATTATTACAATTGGCAAATATATATATACAAATATATCTACACCACCATAAGGTTGACTGGCAGTAAATGCCCATGCCATTGAGTCCGCCTTTGTGCAATCATTCTGTATTTATGCAAAAAGTTTTAATAGATAAATAAATAGAAATAGAAGAAGGTCAGTCCTAAAAATGCTAGGTCAATGAATGACCTCCGCCCCATGAGCGCAGACCTGGGGATGACGAGTGAAGCCGCCTGTCACCCTGGCAGAAGCAGGCCGCGGTAGCGGCGCGCCTCTGTTGCCTTCGTACGCGGGCAGCTTGTCTTGCGATCCTTCGTCGCTCCCGCTGCCGCTCCCGTCCCGCCTCCTCCTTCACGAGCATTACTTGCTCGCAGAAGCAGACGCCGGCCGCCCACGCATCCGCGCAGCGGACCATCGCCGCGAGCAAGGTGGAGAGCGTGAGAACTCTCACTACCAGGGCCGCCACAAGCTCCCGTCTCGGCGTCTCCCACGCCGGACACTCGGTGAGCGTGTGCAGACCTGAGTCCTCGCTCGCGTCGCAGTTTTTTTTTTTTTTTTTTTTACGTGCGCAAAATCCCCACGGATACCTCCCCACCGGAGCCGGTGAAGGAGGTTATGTCGGACTCGAACCGACTAAAACGCACGCCGCCTGTGGGTCGCTTTGGTTGCCGAAGGTGAGGTTGACAGGCATATCCCTCGCACCCCGGCCGACCCAGGGCCATCTCTCACGATCTGGCCCTCTTCTCGGGTGTGGGGACTACAGAGTCCCCAACTCGTCCCCGGAAACGGGGAGGCGTGCCACGCGCGCCACCGCCGCGGCCTGCTTCTGCCAGGGTGGCAGGCGGCTCCACCTGTCACCCCCAGGCCGGCGCTCATGGGGGGCGAAGGTCGTTCATCGACCTCCGACGCCCGAGTTGCCTTCGTACGCGGGCAGCTTGGCTTGCGATCCTTCGTCGCTCCCGCTGCCGCTCCCGCCCCGCCTCCTCCTTCACGAGCATTACTTGCTCGCAGAAGGAGGCGCCGGCCGCCCACGCATCCGCGCAGCGGACCATCGCCGCGAGCAAGGTAGAGAGCGTGAGAACTCTCACTCCCAGGGCCGCCACAAGCTCCCGACGCTCGCGTCGCAGTGATGGCACTCAGACGTTGGCTCTTTCTCCATACGACGCAGATACTTTCCGAAGCACCCGTGTTCGGTGATCATCTGCGTCAGACGGTACGAGAGGTTGCCGTGTGGCCTCTCTAGCCACTCCCCAATGATGGGTCTTACCGCCGCTACTACAGCGCACCCTTGTCTCAGTTAGACTGCAAAATGCTGACCCCGTACCTCGAAGTAACGGCCTTTTATGCAAACGGGATTATTACAAGGATGATGATGAACAGGCAACTAAAATAACAAATAAACTAAAATAACTAAAGTAAAATAACATAACATAACATAAACTCACGCTTATATCCCCGAAGGGGTAGGCAGAGGTGCTAGCACCCACATTTCGCCAGTTTATGTTTAGGTTCCAATGTAACAGGTGGCAAGCCTATTGCCATTAACCGGGCACTTATAAACCTGCGATAAATACACACATAACTCCGAAAAGCATCGAAAAGTCATTGGTGTGTGCCATGGTAAAACCTGGGATCGAACCCGAGACCTCATCTCAGCAGTCCATTACCTATACCACTAGGCTACGGCGGTTGTAATCGTAACAAATGTAAATTAAAATATTTTTATCAGCAATTTTGGGAACACTATGACGCATAATGCGAATATTTCAAGTATTTACATACATGCGTCATTTTTATGCGTTTATTAATTAAAATATTTATTTATATGCGTCATAGAATTTCTGAAATTTGATGACGAAATAAACAATGCTGATAACGAAATATTATATTTTTTATTTGTAACGGTTCAGCAACTTCTGGGGACGATTGTACTAGCATGATATCATAATGCAATAATATACTACATAAGTTAAAGTTTATTTCTCAGTCTTACCAGAGATAGGACACAGAGTGGACGTATTTTTTGATTAAATTTTTTATCGTAATACAAAAAAGATTGCCATAATGAGGGTGGTATACTTCTTGTTTTTAATTACAGTAATCGCTTTGTGTGATGGTATTTCGCACCAAAAAGAGACGTCTCCTGACAATATCAGCGTAAAATCTCGTTCAGATAAGGATAAGCTGTTTCTCGATATTAGTTGGAGTAAAAAAACCAGCACTGATGAATCTGACCCCATTTTGGGATATAAGGTAAGTAATATCTGTATGTTATTATGATGGTAGCCTAGTGGTATGGGTAATGGACTGCTGAGACGAGGTCTCTAGTTCGATCCCAGGTTTTACCATGGCAAACACCAATGGCTTTTCGATGCTTTTCGAAGTTATGTGTGTATTTATCGCAGGTTTATAAGTGCCCGGTTAATGGCAATAGACTCGCCACCTATTACATTGGGACCTAAACATAGACTGACGAAATGTGGGTGCTAGTACCTCTGCCTACCCCTTCGGAGATATAGGCGTGAGTTTATGAGTTTATGTTATGATATAATGATGGTTGAAAGGTTATGAAAGTCTTCAGAAATAGAGTGCTTGATTTTGTTCCGTGTTTAGTACCAAATTACAAAATATATATTATAACCTCACCTTCGGCAACCAAAAACGATATACAGGCGGCGTGCGTTTTGGTCGGTTCGAGTCCGACATAACCTCTTCCACCGGCTCCGGTGGGGGGGTATCAGTGGGGATTTTGCGCACGTAATAAAAAAAAAATACCAATAACCTCAATACCAATAACCAATGACCTCTGTGGCGCACCTAGCGATAGAGAGGTCGACAGCAAAATCAGAGGTCAAATGATATGAGATACTTAACTTGTTTTCGTTTTTAAATATTCTCTGACTTTTTAAACACTATTAGTTCTGTGAACAGTAAACCTCGCGAGCTCCCTTTTCTCACAATAACACTGTCAGGTCATGTTTTTAATGTAATTTCAAAAAATAATCTAGATTCGTTAATAAATAACCCAGCTGCCCCTATTCCCTAACTTGTTTTTAAATCAAAGAACGCCTGTATCTAATTTGATGGAAATCTGTTAAAAAATACGCTTACTAGACTGCAACTGACAAATAAACAGATATACATAGATATTGGTGAAAACAGAAACTATTGCTCGCTTCGCTCATTAGATAAATAATTATATTTTTTGAATGTACAGGTTAAAATTTGGACAGTTAAGCCAATAAAGAAGATTGTATACGTCTTCAACGATGAACAGAAGGTCGAACCTGAGGAGAGAGAAAGAATGCCGGTAATTAAGATATGTTTATTAGTTATAGCTTTTTACTTTACGGGTACCATCGGAAGAACTTGGTGCCATGCTCGTAATCATGGCGCGGAGTGACAGCGCGTAAACTGCCGCTGTCTCTTTCTGCGAGCAAGTCATGTTCGAAAAGGAGCCGGTGGAACAGGCCCGGCAGAGACTTGTGACTCTTCAGGTCTCCTCACCTGGTTAAGTGAACTAAAAGAATAACATAGATAGTACGCATAGACTTTTTTCATACCACCTGGTTGGCAAACAAACACACGACCCACCTGATGGAAAGTGGTTACCGTGGCCTATGGACGTGTGCAACACCAAGTGAGTCACACTCGCACTGCCAAACCTGTAAGCACAAGATTTTTTCTGTGCCGTTTGTGTAAAAGACAAAGCAGGACAAGCTTATTGTCTTCCCACTGACAGTACAAAAACTAGAGTAAAACTCACCGTGATATTTACCATGTTTATTATTTATGTTGAGCAACCGATATTTCGGCGCTCTCACGGTATACACCATGATTATGGTGATTGTAACAGCGCCGAAATATTTATTTATTTATTTATTTAAACTTCATGTACAAATGTACAAAAGCAGACTAAATGCCACAGGCATTCTCTACCAGTCAACCCAATAGGTGGTGCAGAGAATAACAAGGTAGGTGCATTATGAAAGGTAACTAGGTAAAATATATATCAATACATACATATATACATAAATATATAAATAAAATATACATACACATAATATCCAACCATACATTTGTGGCGATGCCACATGTACCCAGCGCCATCTAGCGACAGCAAGCAGAACTTCTACGAATCCTACATCGCGCAAGTAAAGTTCTCGCGCTGGGACAACATGTATACTTCAACCCAACGACAATCGTTGGGCCGCGGCCCGCCAGGCGCGATCACCTTGCCTGGTCGGAGGATCCTCCCTTTGTGTTGGAGGAACATCACACCTCGTTCCTCCACACATTGATAAATATAATTACAATGAGGTTTCCTCCAATTTAACCAGCATGAGTTTCCCAATTTAAATGTGTGACGGCGGTGTGTATCGGTTGCTCAACATAAATAATAAACATGGTAAATATTCCGGTGAGTTTTACGCTAGTAATATGAATGACTCAAAACATACATAGTACAAAAACTCTTTAGTGAGCTCTGGCTACCCTACTCACCGCCGGGAACACAACACAAGGTTATTATGGTCGCGGTATTCTGTAGGGCGGAGGTACTTCACCAGTCGGACTGCTTAATTGGACGGAAATACCGTCGATTCCTACCTTTTTTTATACCACTTAGGTGGCAGACAAGCGCACGGCCCACCTGATGGAAAGTGGTTACCGTGGCCTATGGACGTGTGTAACACCAGAAAAGCCACACTCGCACTGACGACCCTGTAAGCACAGAGTGTCTGTGCCTTCAGTGTAGAGGACAAAGCAGGACAAGCCATTAGTCATCCCACTGACAGGACAAAATCTCCAGTGGGCTTTGGCTACCCTACTCACCGCTGGGAACACAACACGAAGTTATTATAACCGCGGTATTCTGTAGGGCGGAGGTACTTCCCCAGTCGGACTGCTCAATTGGGCGGAAATACCGCCGTGTCCTAACTGCTCATATACCTCCAAGACTAGCCTATGAAGCCACATTCTTTAATCAAAATGGTACTATTTTAAAATTACTTTACGCTGCTTCACACGAGAGTTTTTTGCGTTCCGTCTTTTGTTATTTGTTTAGTGAGGAGGAGATATACTTGTATGTAATACGCACTGAAAATGATCTTCTTTTTCAGGACATAAACGATAACAAGGATGTAAGTGATGAATTTGTTATAATTAATGTACCAGCAAACACAACTGAAGCTACTTATGATGGCGCGAAGAAGGGCGTCACATACGAAATAGGTGTGCTTTCCTACACTGCGAAAAATAAAGGCGCTTACGCACGGAAATCGAGAATACAATTGAATTAATATAGAAGATTACACTGTCCTCCGTGGTTAAATAAAATATTTATCTACGTATCATACTTGATTTTTATTTCTTTTCATTTTTAACCCCCGACGCATAAACGACAGGGTGTTTTAAGTTTGACGTGTCTGTGTGGTTTCTTCTTCCCATCAGGTGAGATGCGTGCTTGTCTGCCACCTAAGTGGTATAATGTGTATATATATTATATATATAATATATATGTATGATTGCTATCTTGCAGCCGCTTCATTGACTCTCTCTGGCCTCTGTGGCGTAGCGATAGAACGTTAAAATATTGTTCAAATAGTGAACGTGCAAATATTTGTATACATTAATTTGTATATTTACATTAGTCTGGGTGTTTCTGTATCTGGGTGTAATGTGTATAATATGTATGTATTTACAAAAAAAGTATTCAAGTATGTTTATCTACATTCTAGATTCCATAACACAATCTCGTTAAGCTATGCTTACCATGGGTCTAGATAGCGTTGTGTAGAATATTTTTTTATTCTCATTTGAAGGCCTCAGATGAGACCAGGACTAACGCAACGGTGATGATTATTAAAAAAATCTACTTAAGCAAAACCACTGTCACACCGCAGACATTGCAAGAAATGGTATAAAATTTTTGATTTTACCTCTATAATCATAATGTCCAAAATTAAATGAAAAGAGGTTCATTATACTTTTTCATTCACTCTGAAAAAAGCATTTTATTTTCTGTCTTTAGTCTTTAGAACACACACATTTGTTATAAGGAGAATTAAACTTACGGTGACAATTTTGATTTATATGAAAATAAAATTAGATTTTTTTTATACCACTTAGGTGGTAGACAAGCACACGGCCCACCTGATGGAAAGCGGTTACCGTGGCCTATGGACGTATGCAACACCAGGGGTGTTACACTCGCGCTGCCGACCACGAAGAAACCTTCTGATGCCACTCTTGAAGAATCCCATATTGCAGGTGCTTCGGGAAACCACAGCAGGGAGGTCATTCCACAGCTAGAGTGTGCGTGGGATGAAGTTTCTTTCATACCGCACGGTTCGCACCGTCTCAGTTCGCAATGTGTGAGGATGAATTCCCTGGCTTTGGAGAGAGGTGCGATGGTAGAATGTAGCTGTGGGTATCATGTCAAACAATTCATCTGAGCACAAACCATTTTATAGGCGGTAGAACACACACAGCGAGGCAAAGTTCCTCCTATGGCTGAGAGGTTCCGCACTTCCTAATATATCGGATTGCCAACCAGTCTCAACGCTCGTCTTTGTACCGAGTCAAAGGGATCAAGCTGGTATGCAGGTGCTCTAGCAAAAAGATGACAGCAGTACTCCATGTGGGGTCGGACCTGTGCGTTATAAAGAAGGAGTCGCTGCCCCGCAGTGAAGTAGGTACTGCTTCGCCCTGTAGAGCACACCAAGTTTATTTGATGCCAACTCAACCTTGTCCTCCAAATGACTCTAGTACTGGACGTCACTGGAGATATCGACACCAAGGATTTCGTTACTCGAGAAGATGGTAAGCGGTGTGCCCAGATTTCTTATATTCATATTTTTTATACCACTTAGGTAGCAGACATGCACACGGCCCGCCTGATGGATAGTGGTTACCGTGGCCCATGGACGTGTGCAACACCAGAGGAGTCACACTGTAAGCACAGAGTTTCTGTGCCGTCAGTGTAGAAGATAAAGCAGGGCAAGCTTTAAGTCTTCCCACTGACAGCACAAACTCTCCAGTGAGCTCTGGCTCAATTGGACGGATATACCACCGTCTCCTACCTCCTTTACATATGTACTTTACATATGTATATGTATGAGATATCGACACCAAGGATCCCGTTGCTAAAGGAGATGATAAACAGTGTGCCCAGATTTCTCATATTCATATGTGAATATGTATGTACGTACATACATATGTATGTAAGAAATCTAGTCTTTCTTAGAGCCTGCCTGAGACCCAACGACGCACCCCGCCACTTAAACAAATTGAAGAAAATTGATTTCGGATATGTTGTTAAGTGGTCATAATTTAACATAACGGGCGAGTGGGCGGATGTGTCATTCTATAAAATGGTGCCACTGCACATAGCTATTCGTATTGGCATATATGACATATTTGACAAACAATTACCGTGTGTGGACAGTATATTTCACGAAGCATTTTTGCCTTTTTTCTATACCAATTGGTTGGCAGACAAGCACACGGCCCACCTGATAGAAAACTGTTACCGTGGCATATGGACGTGTGCAACACCAAGGGAGTCACAATTGCGCTGCCAACCTTGTAAGCACAAGAGTTTCTGTGCCGTCAGTGTAAAAGACAACGTAGGACAAGCTTTTGGTCTTCCTACTGACAGTACAAAAATTCTCCAGCGAACTGGTGCACACGTCCATAGGCCACGGTAACCACATCCCATCAGGTTGGCCGTGTGCTTGTCTGCCTCCTAAGTGACCTTCCCGATTTGGCGTCAAGACATAACTATAATAATTAAGTATGCATTAAATTATTCATTTATTTCAAGGATTACAAGAAAAACCGCGGTAGCCCTGTGGTATGGGTAATGGACTGCTGAGATGAGATCTCGAGTTCGATACCAGGTTTTTCCATGGCACACACCAATAAATGTTCGATGCTTTTCGAAGTTATGTGTGTATTTATCGCATGTTTATAAGTGCCCGGTTAATGGCAATAGGCTCGGCATCTATTACATTGGGACCTAAACATAAACTGTCGAAATGTAGGTGTTAGCACCTCTGTCTACCCCTTCGGAGATATAGGCGTGAGTTTATGTTATGTAATGTATTATTTAATAGAATTGATTTAAGCTTTTACTAATTAAATTGGTTATGAATTTCCTAACAGAATAGGTTCGCAAAATATTAGGTTTGTTGACAAAATGCGTAGTTACCAAAAACCTTACTGCGACCGTGGAAGCGGAAATATGTAAAGAAGAACTTGGATGGTTTCAGGCGAAGGTTCGGTGGCTTAGTGGTCAAAGCGTTCCCCTGTAAGGGAAAGATCGCGGGTTCGAATCCCACCTGGACCTAATCGACCTTTAAGGATACGTTTTCAGCAATCGAACAAATAGATTTGTATTTTTATAGACAGGTTTGGTTTAATGTTTGCATCTTCATATAAAATGTACAAAATATGTCGCATAAAAAATGACATAAATATAAATAATAAATATTCCACGACATCCCACACAACGCTATCTAGATCCATGGGCAGCATAGCTTAACTAGCTTGTGTTATGGGATCTAGAATGCGGATAAACATACTTAGATTCTTTTTATTTGTGTAAATACATACATATATTATTATACATAGAAACATCCAGACCAATGCAAATATACATACTCATGCATACAAATATTTGCACTGAGCGGGAATCGAACCCGCGCCCCTGCATAGCAGTCGAATGCTCTACCGCTACGCCACTGAGGTCAAAAAAAAAGCCGTAGTAACGGCGGTAAGACCCATCATGGGGGAGTGGCTAGAGAGGCCACACGGCAGCCTCTCGTATTCGGAAAGTATCTGCGTCGGATGCAGAAAGAGCCAACGTCCGAGTGCCATCACTGCGACGCGAGCGAGGACTCAGGTCCGCACACGCTCACCGAGTGTCCGGCGTGGGAGACGCCGAGGCGGGAGCTTGTGGCGGCCCTGGGAGTGAGGGTTCTCACGCTCTCCACCTTGCTCGCGGCGATGGTTCGCTGCGCGGATGCGTGGGCGGCCGGCGCCTCCTTCTGCGAGCAAGTAATGCTCGTGAAGGAGGAGGCGGGGCGGGAGCGGCAGCGGGAGCGACGAAGGATCGCAAGACAAGCTGCCCGCGCACGAAGGCAACTCGGGCGTCGGAGGTCGATGAACGACCTCCGCCCCCCATGAGCGCCGGCCTGGGGGTGACAGGTGAAGCCGCCTGTCACCCTGGCAGAAGCAGGCCGCGGCGGTGGCGCGCGTGGCGCGCCTCCCCGTTTCCGGGGACGAGTTAGGGACTCTGTAGTCCCCACACCCGAGAAGAGGGCCATATCGTGAGAGATGGCCCTGGGTCGGCCGGGGTGCGAGGGATATGCCTGTCAACCTCACCTTCGGCAACCAAAACGACCCACAGGCGGCGTGCGTTTTAGTCGGTTCGTGTCCGACATAACCTCCTCCACCGGCTCCGGTGGGGAGGTATCCGTGGGGATTTTGCGCACGTAAAAAAAAAAAAAAAAGGTCAAAAAAAAAGCAATGTCGACGGGGTCTCTAATAATTCTTGCATTAAGACAAATCACAAATAACCTAACCGTGCCTATCCTGTCTTAATCTGTGGATGATAATAATTAATTGATACTTTTTATTATTAGATTTTTATTTGCAGCGTGGTTTCCGGCAGAGTAGAATTAAGGCATCTCTTCCCATGCAGTGTCATACAAGGCGACTAAGGGATAGGACTGTTTAACATCAGACAGATATATACAGCCCAAACTCAGCCTCAGATGCATGGCTCGAGTCAACAATAGTGCCCGGAATATGGCAGTAGGCTGACCCCCTATTACGTGGGACCGAAAAAAATTAATGTTGAAATGTTGGTGTTAATTCACCTCTGCCTAAGTCTCCAGGGATAAAGGCGTGTATATGTATGTATGTATGTAAATTTATTTATACAACTTAGGTGTCAAGCAAGCACGCAGCTCATATTTGATTAAAAGTATTTATAGTGGCCTATGGGCGTGTTCAACACCAGAGAAGTAACACTCGCGCTGACCCTGTAAGACAAACAGTTTCTGTGCCGTCAATGTAGAAGACAAAGCAGGACAAGCATTTTGGTCTTCTAACTGACAGCACAAAAACTCTCCAGTGAGCTTTGGCTACCCTACTCGCCGCAGGGAACACAATATGAGGTTATTATGGCTGCGGCATTGTGTAGGGCGGAGGTACTTCTCCAGTCAGACTGTTCAATTGGTCGAAAGTACCGTCGTGTCCTACCTACTTTTAAATATTTTTGCGATCTGTTAAATACTTTCGAAATATATTTTTTTATTATACACGTCAATTAGACCTGATGGTAAGCTGTAGGTAAAGTCTCAGAAAATAGGGTCACCATTTTACTTACACATACCATGTGACAATGGTCACACTCAGCTTGACGGCCTCATCATATGTTTTTTCACACCCCGCTTAAAGGACCTGGGACTGTAGGAAGAAGGAAACACGTGAGCTGGTAATAAATTCCAGGCCTTAATGGTACGACAGAGGAAAGAGTCACCGAACCGAAGGATCGCGAAACAAGCTGCCCGCGTACGAAGGCAACTCGGGCGTCGGAGGTCGATGAACGTTTTCCGCCCCCCATGAGCGCTGGCCTGGGGGTGACAGGTGGAGCCGCCTGTTACCCTGGCAGAAGCAGGCCGCGGCGGTGGCGCGCCTGGCGCACCTCCCCGTTTCCGGGGACGAGTTGGGCACTCTGTAGTCCCCACACCCGAGAAGAGGGCCAGATCGTGAGAGATGGCCCTGGGTCGGCCAGGGTGCGAGGGATATGCCTGTCAACCTCACCTTCGGCAACCAAAGCGCCGCACAGGCGGCGTGAGTTTTAGTCGGTTCGAGCCCGACATAACCTCCTCCACCGGCTCCGGTCGGGAGGTATCCGAGGGGATTTTGCGCACGTAAAAGAAAAAAAAAAGATTCACCGAACCGCTTGGTTCTTGATCGGACATTCTGCACCGTATGTGGGTGACATCTAAGACCTGCACGCGTTGTCCTGTGTAGGAAAGGGGAGGGTGGGACTACCATTTTGACTCTATATTGATTTATTTATGGGGTAAGCTTAGTAATTTATAGATCTCCAACTACCGTAACGACTGCCATAGCTGTTCGTATAGCAACCGGGACCGAGGGCTTAACTTACCCTCCGAGTCACGACCAGACCAATGCAAATACCTGTATTCATGCATGTAAATATTTGCACTGAGAGGGAATCGAACCCGCGCCTCCTGCGTAGCGGCTGCGTTCACTGCGCCACGAAGGCTGGGACTGAAGAGCAATATATTCTCCTAATAACAATCTATTCATAACTTTTGCTTAACTATAAACTATAAATTTTGCTTAGCTCCAAAAATATACAATAACATACCTAATAGCTGGAAAAAATTGAGTATTGACATGTTATTATAATATTGACGATTTTTTAAATGATACAATCTAAAGGTAAGAGAAACTTTATATCATTTTTGACATCACATTGTAACCCATTTTCACAATAAATATTTTTGAATTTTGAATTTTGAATTTTAAACACTGACATCTTAATGTAAAATTGTACGTATTGTTGTTGATATTTAATGATAAATAATGAAATTTAATGATAAATAGTAAAATTTGTACGCCAGAACCGGCAGAATATGAGATCTGAACATTATGTACCTAAACACCATTTTGTACCTTATTCAACGAATTAAGACTTTGACTCTGAGTTTGATCACGATTTTCATTGCTCTTTCCTTTTTGACATTTGGAAAATTCTCGTAGTAACATTTGTCTTTTCAAAAAACCACAATGTCAATGTTCTTTCTTGAAAATTGTGTTACAACAAAACCATTTTAGATATTGAAATTGATGTACACAGTCGAAGTCAAAGTCAAAAATAATTTATTCTGTTTAGACCATTATATTGGCACTTACAAAACGTCAACAAAAAAGGAACATGATTATCAGTTTAGTAAATGGACCACCGCCGGTTCGAAACGTGGCCCTGACCTGAGAAGACGCCGGCAAGAAACTCAGCGGGCATTTCTTTTTTTGGTTTATTTACAAAAATACACTTAATCTACTTAATCTAAATACAAAAATTTACTTGAGTAGCATAGTTGAGCGAACAGCTCATTTCCAAGCTTGTTTATCATCCAAGTATTCTTGGATTTTATAATAGCCTTTTTGGCTCAATTTACTTTTAACTATATTTTTAAATTTATACACAGGTGAATCCCTAATTTCATTAGGGAGCTTGTTAAAAAAACGTATACAGTTGCCCTGGAACGAATGACTAATTTTTTAAGTCGACTACCACAGACTACAAGATTGTTTTTGTGTCTGGTATTTATTTTATGCCGGTAAACTCTAGAGAATTTCGAAACATTTTTCCGTACAAACATGAGGTTCTCGAAAATATATTGTGAGACTACAGTTAAAATGTCTATCTATTTAAACTTTTCTCTGAGGGAGACTCTTGGGCCTAAATTATAAATGGCTCGTACAGCCCGCTTTTGTAATACAAATATTGTGTTTAAATGTGCAGAACTATCCCAAAGTACTGTAATGAATTTTGAATATTAAATAATATTAATGGGAATTAATGCGATCATGGAATATGTACTTGAATCAGCCTGTGACCACGGCCGTTATAACCTGGTCGAAACATCACGCACATCAAAGGTATGTATGTACCTATACCATGTGGTGGTGACAATTTTGATTTATATGAAAATGAAATTAGAATTCTTTATACCACTTAGGTGGCAGACAAGCATACGGCCCACCTGATCGGAAGTGGTTACCGTCACCTATGGATGTATGCAACACTAGGGGTGTTACACTCGCGCTGCGGACCGCGAAGAAACCTTCTAATGCCGCTCTTGAAGAACCCCATATTGCAGGTGCTTGGGAAAACCGCATCAGGGAGGTCATTCCACAGCTAGAGTGTGCGTGGGATGAAGTTTCTTTCATACCGCACAGTGCGCACCGTCTCAGTTCGCAATGTGTGAGGATGAACTCCCTGCCTATGGCGAGAGGTGCAATGATAGAATGTAGCTGTGTGTATCATGTCAAACAATTCATCTAAGCACAAAATATTTTATAGGTGGTAGAAAACACACAGCGAGGCAAAGTCCCTCCTAAGGCTAAGAGGTTCCACACTACCTGTGAGTATAGGATTGTCAACCAATGCCTGTCCTTGCACCGAGTCGAAGGGGTCAAGGTGGTATGTAGGCGTTCCAGCAAAAAGGTGACAGCAGTACTTCATGTGGGGCCGGACCTGTGCCTTATAAAGAAGGAGTTGCTGTCCCGCATTGAAGTACTGCTGTCACCTTCGCCCAGTTCAGTACTCCAAGTTTTCTTGATGCCAACTTAACCTTGTCCTCCAAATGACTCCGGTACTGGACGTCATTGGAGATATTATCGACACCAAGGATCCCTATACTCGAGGAGATGGTAAGCGGTGTGCCCCGGAATTATGGCGCTACAGTGAACATGGTTTTCTTAGAGATGAATGCACATACTTGTGTCTTAGTGGGGTTGAATTGGACGAGGTTTAGTCGTCCCCAATGGGATACTCTTGAGAGAGTAGTCTCGATTTCAGACACAAGTTGTACGCGACTCTTCTCCACCTCGCACGTATTTGCACGGCCCGTATAACACGTGTCCCCTGTACTGTCGTCCGCATAGCAATGAATGGAGCCATCAGACAATATGTCATTGATATGCAGCAAAAACAAGGTCGGCGACAACACAGTATGTTCATGCGGTCCGAGCAGCTGCCATCGACGACAGCTTGGATGATTCTGTTGGACAAAAAGCTGACGATTCATTCTCATAGTCCCTCAGGGAATCCATAGTACGGCAACTTCGTAAGAAGACCTTTGTGCCAGACCCGATCGAAGGCCTTTGCGATATCGAGACTGACCGCTAGTGCCTCACCCCGATTCTCGATGGTTTGTGCCCACCGGTTTGTGAGATACACAAGAAGGTCACCGGTAGAGCGACAGTGGCGAAAGCCGTACTGTCGGTTGCTCAGTAGATTCCTTCAAGGTATCTCAGGAGCTGTGTATTAATAACACGCTCCACTAACCTTCGAGTTTTTTGCGGTGCAGTGGCGGAAGGCAAGACTGGCAGAAGTATCCCTCGTCAGCTTTGGCGAGCGAACAAAATGAACGACTACCAGATGGGTAGCGCTCAAGCCGCTCGCCAATTCTGCCGATGTACTCAAACTTTGCCCTAGACGTTGCCTTTTTATTGGATCTCGAAGCAGTATTCAACTTCCGATTCACTTCAGCGATGTTCGGATCCTTATTGGCAAGAGCCGTGGTCCAAACCTTGTATGCAGATTGCTTGCGGTCTCTAGCTTCCCTGCAAGGCCTATTAAACCACGGGCGTTTGCTCGCTCCAGTCACGACCCAGCGGTTGGGTATATAGTATTCTATACCCACTAGAATCGCGTCAGCGACTGCTGTGCACAGGAGCTTGGATCATCAGAAGTGAAGCAAAGCTGCACCTAATGGGTACGACGCGAAGAATAAAGAATTCATTTATCACAGAATGAAAATACTTCTTTTAATTTTGAGTAGTAGAAGGAATGAGAGGAAACTGTAGGCCGAGAAGAGTATTTATGGAACAAATAGAAAAAAGATAGAAGTCATGTCATTTTACCAGCTTATAGGATCTTCTGCGAGCAAGTAATCCTCGTGAAAGAGGAGGCGGGGCGGAAGCGGCAGCGGCAGCGATGAAGGATCGCAAGCCAAGCTGCCCAAGAACGAAGGCAATTCGATCGTCGGAGGTCGATGAATAACCGCTGCCCGTTTCTCCGTTTCCGGGGACGAGTTGGGGACCATGTGGTCCCCGCACTCGAGGAGGGCTAGATCGTATGAGATGGCCCTGAGTCAGCCGGGGTGCGATGGATATGTCTGTCAACCTCACCTTCGGCGACCAATAATGATCCACAGGCGCCGTGCGATTTAGTCGATTCGAGTCCAACGTAACATCTTCCACCAACTCCGGCGGGGAGGTATCCGTGGGAATTTTTTCGCACGTAAAAAGTGGCGAGTGTTAAGTATAAAAAGAGATGTAATATGTATTATTCAAATGTTAACTATTGCTAAATTAAACAACACAATAAAATTTACATACATGCTTCATACAATATCTGAAATTTGACAGCAAAAATCAATAACCCCCATTTGTCACAGCTCAGTAAATTCTGTGCACAACTGTACCACAATAATGTCACAACAATACGAAACTTAATACATATTTGTAAGCTAAACCAAACAATCCAGTCAGATGCACTGCAGACGTGATACAGAGCGGACGTGTCATTGAATTATATTTCTAATCGTATTACAAGAGTATCGCAATGAAAGCAGCTTGCATTCTGTTTTTAATCGCCATGTATGAGGGACTCCTATCCGATGATACAATAAATGGCACATCTCCGGACAGTATTTCTATTACTTCGTTCGAAAATGAAAATAAAACCAAAATAGTTATAAATTGGAGTGAAGTGATTAGTGAGGATCCTGCTGACCCTGTTTTGGGGTATACGGTTAGTGATATTTGATTGATTTATATGGATCTAGGTAAATAGAGAGTTTTTGTGCTGTCAGTGGGAAGATCAAAAGCTAGTTTTGCTTTATCTTTTACACAGACGGCACAGACACTCTTGTGTTTACAGGGTTGGCAGCGCGAGTGTGACTCCCTTGGTGTTGCACACGTCCATAGGCCACGGTATCCACTTTCTATCAGGTGGACCGTGTGCTTGTCAGCCAACCAAGTGTTATGAAAAATATTGTGAAAGTCAGTTTTTGAATTTTTCCGTGTTGGGACCAAAACTGACGTAGGAGCATTTTTTGTCCCATAACATAACATAACATAACATAAACTCACGCCTATATCCCCGAAGGGGTAGGCAGAGGTGCTAGCACCCACATTTCGCCAGTTTATGTTTAGGTCCCAATGTAATAGGTGGCGAGCCTATTGCCATTAACCGGGCACTTATAAACCTGCGATAAATACACACATAACTTCGAAAAGCATCGAAAAGTCATTGGTGTGCGCCATGGTTAAACCTGGGATCGAACCCGAGACCTCGTCTCAGCAGTCCATTACCCATACCACTAGGCTACCGCGGTAATCATCAAATCAGTATAAAAATAAATGGGATATTTACCATGTTTCATTGTTTTGAGTTTCTGATATTTCGGCGCTGTTGCAAGTACCATGATCACGGCGGAACTGGAGTACTGGCGCTGAACAGAGAAAAAGCCACTACTCCAGTTCCTCCGTGATCATGGAGCTTGCAACAGCGCCGAAATATCGGAAACTCAAAACAATGAAACATGGTACAATGAACAATGAACCTGCCTCACGGAGTATGAGAGTGCGAAAAGGCGTGTAAGTACAGGGCACAGCTCGGGGGCACAGTGCTTAAGCACCATCGCCAGTATACCGTCCAGCCCACTCAACTTCCGAACATCTAGGGACTTAAGCTCGTGCCGGACCACCCGTTGCGTGATTTTAACTTATAAGCACCACAGCTGGAGATGATGGGTGGTTCGGCGTTCCCGTCATTCATAGTCGATTTGGCGCAAAGAGATTACTCAAAAGATAGGCCTTTTCCTTAGCGCCATGGGCCAGACTACCGTCAGATTATTGCAGCGGCGGAAGGCAAGACTGGCAGAAGTTTCCCTTGGCAAACTTTGCCCTAGACGTTGCTTTTTACTGGACTTCGAAGCAGCATTCAACTTCCGCTTCACTTCAGCGATGTTCGGATCCTTATTGGCAAGAACCGTGGTCGAAACCTTGTATGCAGATTGCTTGCGGTCTTTAGCTTCCCGGCAAGGCCTATTAAACCACGGGTGTTTCACGGGGAGCGATCCTGTCGCGACCCAGCGGTTGGGGATATAGCATTCCATACTCACTAGAATCAGGTCAGCGACTGCTGTTGCACAGGAGCTTGGATCATCAGAAATGAAGCAAAACTGCCTACAAGGGTACGACGCAAAGAATTCTCGCAGTCCGTCCCAGTCTGCCGACTTGTAGTGCCACACGTGCCGCCACTGAGGTGGCCGCGGTGGTTCAGGCTGCGCAAGTGTCACTTGCACCCGGACGAGGCTGTGGTCCGAATTACCGAGAGGTGCTTTCACCCTTATGGAGTATTCATCCGGGAGCGTAGTCAGCAGAAGGTCCAATATAGAGCTTCTGTGGGTCTCAAGTGATAGAATGCACCAGTTGAGAGAACCCATAGATCAGAGCCAAGTCGTGAGCAGCCCTTCCCGCAAAATCAGTCCTAGGAAACCCCAGCCACTCCACGTGGTGAGCGTTAAAGTCCCCCATGAATACTAAATCCGCAGTGGGGTACTGCTCAATTACCCTGTCCGCCGACCGCCGCAGCTCAAACAGTTGAGCCGTGCCCAGGTCACCGCTATGAGACCTGTAAAGGCACGCATAGATACGGGTGTGGCCACCGTGATCTATACGTACCCATAGAGTTCCCCGGAATCGGGGAGGCGCACTGCAGCCGCGGCCTGCTTCTGCCAGGGTGACCGGCAGCTCCACCCGTCACCCCCAGGCCTGCGCTAATTTTGGTAAGATCCGCGATGTTTCTGGCACAGTAGAATTTGGGCCACCCCATCTCTGCCCAAGCGGTGTCGTACAAGGCGACTAAGGGATAAGGCTGTTTAACATCAGACAGATATATACAGCCTAGACTGCGCCTTAGATGCATGGTTCGTGTCAACAATAGTCGCTGACTTCGGTAACAATAAGCAATAGGCTCATTCCCTATTATATGAAACCGAATACAATGATTGGTTAACTTACCTCTACCTAACCAATATCGGCCTACAAGTGTTCAATGTATTACTTACTTACTAGATGGTATCACTTCATACAATTTTAGTTTCAAATTGTTCCCGGAATTCTGCAGCCCGTGTTATGTACTTTTATAAATCTTTATCAGACATTTTTCAATAATGAATTATTCTATTTTACAGGTAAAAGTATGGACAGTAAATAAAGTAATTAGGACTTTTTTCACAAATAACTCAGAAGGAGAGATTATGTCCACAGAAATAGAAGAAATACCGGTAATTATGATAGATTTATTTATTTATTTAAGGCGTGATTACTTGTATGTGTGTATGATGAACACTGATTTTTATTTTTCATCATTTCTGTAAACTTAGGTACTAATATTTTATTCCGCAAATTGATTCTTGTGGGTTACGACTATGACTAGATCCATATTCTTTAAGGGCTTAGTAACATATTATAACATAACATAAACTCACGCCTATATCCCCGAAGGGGTAGGCAGAGGTGCTAGCATCCACATTTCGCCAGTTTATGTTTAGGTCCCAATGTAATAGGTGGCGAGCCGGGCACTTATAAACCTGCGATAAATACACACATAACTTCGAAAAGCATCGAAAAGTCAAATTTATAGAATGCCACTTGAATATAAATAATGATGTTAATTAATAATAATAATAAATACATAATGGTAATGATTATAGATTTAATGTAGATTTAAGAAATTGACAAATGTACTAAATTTGCAAGACGTCACATGGCAGAATATGAGCGAACTACACTATGTTATTATAACACCTCTATACACCATGTTCTAGCAAATAAATGAATTTGATTTGATTTGATTGATTGGTGTGTGCCATGGTAAAACCTGGGATCGAACCCGAGACCTCGTCTCAGCAGTCCATTACCCATACAACTAGGCTACCGCGGTTATTAGCGCTTAGTAACGATTATATAATTTATATCGTCTCTACCATGGTGAGTGTTCTGATGAGCTCTTCCAACTAATCCCACCATCTCCTTTTATATATAGGACAACACGTGCAGGCCTTAGATGTCACTTTCACACTGTGCAGAATATACGAGCAAGAACCAAGCGGTTCGGAGACTCTTTTCTTTGCCACACCACCAAGACCTGGAATTCATTACCAGCACACGTGTTTCCTTCTTCCTATAGTCCCGGGGCCTTTAAGCGGGGCGTGAAAAAGCATCTGATGAGGCCATGAGGTCCCCAAGCTGAGTGCCACCATTGTAACACTTAGTGTCTATAATGGCGACCCTCTTTCCTGAGACTTTGCCTGTCCTATATAAAAAAAATGCTACTAGAAGAAATTAATTTCTTTATCTTTTTTATTCTTCATCAATAGGCATTAAATATACACACATACATCTACTTTATATATATATGTAACACCAGAGAAGCCACACTCGCGCTGCCGACCCTGTAAGCACAGAGTCTCTGTGTCGTCAGTGTAGAGGACAAAGCAGGACAAACCTTTAGTCATCCCACTGACAGCACAAATTCTCCAGTGAGCTTTGGCTACCCTACTCACTGCTGGGAACACAACACGAAGTTATTATAACCGCGGTATTCTGTAGGGCGGAGGTACTTCCGCAGTCGGACTGCTCAATTGGGCGGAAATACCGCCGTATTCTGCCTCCTATTTTTACCTTCGATCGCAACAAGTAGCAATATAAAAATGTTTTCTTTAATACACACATTGATTTTCCAATCATCATGCTGTTCCAGTCATGATGCTGCATGGAATGTGTAACAATAGATTTGATTGTTCCAATATTTGTAACAATATATGCTACATTGTACCAAGAACTGTAAACCGGCGAGAGGCGCGCGTGCCCAGGCTTTTCCACACTGCGAAGTGCAGAACCAACGCCGGGGTACGCGCGCCCCTGTGTCGCCTTTTGGATAATTATAACACGCACTTCCCTAATTTAGATATTTTCGCACTTTCGCACAATGAATTTAGAAAGCAAGCTATATCTTCACTTCTTTGAGTCAATATGGCTCAGGATTAGCACAAATTTAAGTCTTTATTCACTATATTATTTTGCGGACATAAGTGTGGGTTTTTTTTTTTTTTTTTTTTACGTGCGCAAAATCCCCACGGATACCTCCCCACCGGAGCCGGTGGAGGAGGTTATGTCGGACTCGAACCGACTAAAACGCACGCCGCCTGTGGGTCGTTTTGGTTGCCGAAGGTGAGGTTGACAGGCATATCCCTCGCACCCCGGCCGACCCAGGGCCATCTCTCACGATCTGGCCCTCTTCTCGGGTGTGGGGACTACAGAGTCCCCAACTCGACCCCGGAAACGGGGAGGCGCGCCAGGCGCGCCACCGCGACATAAGTGTGGGTTATACATTTACCAAATTTAACAATGGTAACTTTCATTTTGTATGACATAATGTGTAACTGTTTTGTGTCCCAATAAAAGAAAATAAATAAATAAATTATCTTTCAGCCACTAAACGAGTTCAGAGACCCCAGCAATGAGGTTACCGAATTCGATATTCCTGCAAATGAAACTAAAGTGGTTTATAACGGTGTGAAGTCCGGAGTTACATACGAGATCGGTATACTCGCATACACTCAGGAAAATGAAGGAGCAATCTCACGAAGGGTGAGGGTTCAATTGCATACGGGTGAAGAGGAATAAATCTTTATCATTAGGCTCACATAAATTTTTACATTATATTGTGTTTTGTTTAGTTTAAAACAAAATTAATACTTGCCACTAAGCTTAAGAAGAACAAATAGAATAAGAAATAATATAGACATTAGACACACAATCAAAGTCAATGATGCTCTCACACATTGCAAAAGATTGAAATGGAGGTTTGCTGGCCATATTGCTCGCATGAATGATGACAAATGGGTCAAAAAGAAATAGTAACCTGGTCAGGACTAACGAAGAAACGACCCAGGGTGGTGCGGTTGTTAGACGAAATAACCAAGGTGGCTGGCTCAGACTGGATGGAAAGGCCAAAGATAGAGTGACTTGAAAACAAATGGAGGAGGTCTTCACTCGTTGAGAGGTCCTTAATAATGTAATTAAATTAATTACGTAATCATTCCAAAATCTAATTTCAAGTTATAATTGTAATTAATTTATTTCATTTTATAATTGTATAGTTTTAGTTTGTTAAGGAATTAAATAAAGGCTTATTATTATTATTAAATTATGCTACAGGTCCCGATAACACAAGCGGGCTGTGCGAGCCATTTATAATTTAGGCCCAAGAGTCTCCCTCAGAGAAAAGTTTAAAAAGATAGACATTTTAACAGTAGTGTCACAATATATTTTCGAGAACCTCGTGTATGTACGGAAAAATGTTTCCAAATTCTCTAGAGTTTGTGACCGGCATAAAATAAATACCAGACACAAAAACAATCTTGTAGTCTGTGGTAGTCGACTTGAAAAAAATAGTAATTCATTCCAGGGCATCTGTATACGCTTTTTAACATGCTCCCTAACGAGATTAGGGATTAACCTGTGTATAAATTTAAAAATATTGTTAAAAGTAAGTTGTGCCAGAAAGGCTATTATAAAATCCAATAATACTTGTATGATAAACAAGCTTGGAAATGAGCTGTTCGCTCAACTATTTATTAGCTACTCAAGTAAATTTTTGTATTTAGATTAAGTAGACTAAGTGTATGTTTGTAAATGATCAAAAAAAAAAGAAATGCCCGCTGAGTTTCTTGCCAGAGTCTTGTCAGGTCGGGGCCGCTTTTCGAACCGGTGGTCCATTTAATAAACTGATATTCATGTTCCTTTTTTGTTGACGTTTTGTAAGTGCCGATATAATAATAAATGATTTTTGCCTTTGACTTTGACTTTGACTTTCTTGTACTTGTTTGTTAATTAACTAAATTAAGTAATTAAGTAATTTTTTTTTATCCAGGGCTCTTTTTCAATGGGTTGTTTCGTACTGTGATTAGATTCACCCAAAACCGTTATGCAGTATTCGTAGTTTGACCCAGACCATTTGAAAATTTATTCAGAAATTAATTCAAACCGAAAAGAAATTTATAAGAGTAGGAATACGCCGCCTGGTTCCCGGCAGACCACCCCATCTCTTCTCATGCGGTGTCGTACAGGGTGACTAAGGGATATGGCTGAATAGCATCAGACAGACATAAACAGTCCAGACTTAGCCTCAGGTGCGTGGCTTGAGTCAACAATAGTACTCGGAAGACGTGTACGTGCGCAAAATTCCCATCGATACCCTCCCCCCCCCATTTCTTTCTTCTTTCGTTCTACCTCTAGTTCCGCGAGGTGGCCGTCCAGACGAAGTGTACTGCAATTGTACGTTGCCAGTAGCAGTCGTCGGTTTCGGTAGCCTCCCGTAGCCCGGAGATTCTTGGCACCCCCCGCCCCGCCGTTACCCGATCCACTACCTTGGCTGGGAATAGCGGGTCCGCCGGGAAATGGGGGCCTTTTGTTGTGGCGTCTATTCATCTGGGAGGTTTTAGCCTACTATTGCCACGCTGGCCAGACGGGTTGACAACGTTGACGACGGGTTTGTTCTCGAGTTTTCTCGAGTCTTTTCGACCTCGGCAGAAGATCGGCCAGGGGCCGCAACTCCTCCCCTAAATCTAGGGAGGAGTTGCCGCTTCTGTTGCCCAGCGTGCACCGCGTGGAGGTTTTCTAGCCCGCACTCCATATAAATGTATGTCAGAAATCTAGTCTTTATTAGAGCTTGCTTGAGCCCGACGACCCCACCACTTAAACAAATTGATGGAAATTGATTTCGGATATGTTGTCAAGTGGTCATAATTTAACATAACAGGTGAGTGGGCGGATGTTTCGTTCTATTTCGATTATTTATTTATTTAATGGTGACACTACATGGCTATTCGTATTTGCGCAATTGGCATATTTGAAAAATAATTACTAAGTGTGGACAGTGCATTTTTTTTTATACAACTTAGATGGCAAACAAGTACACGGCCCCCCTGATGGAAAGTGGTTACCGTGACCTATAAATGTGTGTAATGCTGCCGACCCTGTAAGAACAGAGATTTTCTGCGCCCTCAATGCAGAAAACAAAATAAGGACAAGCCTTTGGTAATCCCACTGACAGCACAATACAGTCGGATTTGTGATGCGACTAGTCGACCACAAGGATCTCATACATGTTCACGAAACAATAGATGTTTTTACATAGATGTAATGAATTCTGTGGGGTGCGTCATTTTAATATTGATAAACTATACAAATTCCTGAAGTACAACCAACCATAAAATAACAGGAAAAGTAAAATTTATAAGTAACTGTATATTAATACTAATTTCTATTATTTGAGTAATATTCTTAAACTAGCTTAAGTAAAATTAGTTTCCCTGTTGCGTCAACAGATGGCACTGTTAGAAAATGTACATCGCGCTAACGATGCGTTTTAGTTGGTTTATAAGATGAATTTATACTTTGAATAAACATTAACTTTTACGGCTATAACTAGCTGTTTCATTTGACCCCTCCTTGGGCACCTTCAGTACAGTAACTCTTTTTTAAATACCACTTAGGTGGCAAACAAGCCCTCTGCCCACCTGATGGATAGCCAAAAACTTATAGCTTGTGCCGACCCTGTAAGCACACAGAGTTTTGTGTCGTCAGTATAGAAGACAAATCAAGACAATCCTTTGATTTTCTCACTAAAAGCACAAAAGGCTCTAGTGAGTGTCTTCCGCACTGCGGGACAGATGTTTTTTTTACGACTCCTCTGGTCTGGTGTCTTTGATCTTCCCACTGACAGCACAAAAACTCTTCAGTGAGCTCGTGTAAGGCCTGGGGGTGACGGGTGGAGCCGCCTGTCACACTGGCAGAAGCAGGCCGCGGCGGTGGCGCGTCTGGCGCGCCTCCCCATTTCCGGGGACGAGTTGGGGACTCTGTGGTAGCCACACTCGAGGAGAGCACCAGATCGAGAGAGATGACCCTGGGTCGGCCGGGGTGCAAGGGATATGCCTGTCAACCTCACCTTCGGCAACCAAAAACGACCCACAGGCGGCGTGCGTTTTGGTCGGATCGAGTCCGACATAACCCCTCCCACCGGCTCCGGTGGGGGGGGGGGGTATTGTATATGAATATATGAAATAGTATGAAATTTAGCTGCAGTGGGTAAGTATTGTACAGAACGAATGTAAATGCATTAATACATACATAATAATCACATTGACCCATGCATATAAGACTGAGTCCGGACTGTATACATCTGTCCTATTTTTTTGTTAGTAAAGAATATTAGCAACCCCAATAACTAATATTCCCTCTAACCCCTCCAACTAAGCTAAATTGCTTGTACTAGCAGTGGGTTCACGTCGGGAGTGTAGGCCAGGATTCGAACCCGGGACCTCTCAATCATAAAGCCGACTCCTTAACCACTAAGCTACCGATCCTTTCCACGACCGAGGCCTATCCCTTAATCGCTTTGTACGACACTGCATGGGAAGAGATGGGGTGGTCGAAATGGTACTCCCATACAACTGTGGAGGAACGAGGTGTGATGTTCCTCCAACACAAAGGGAGGATCCTCCGTCCAGGCAAGGTGATCACGCCTGGCGGGCCGCTGCCCGACGATTGTCGTTGGGTTGAAGTATACATGTTGTCCCGAGAACTTTACTTGCGCGATGTAGGATTTGTAGTTTTACGTAATAGTTCTGCTTGCTGTCGCTAGATGGCGCTGGGTACATGTGGCATCGCCACACAACCACAGAACGGCTTGACTACCTACATACCTATTTTTCTTTTATCGTGGGAATGTCCCCACAGATACCCCCCACCCCAGCCGGAGCCGGTGAAGGTGATTATGTCAATTGAACCGATTAAAACGCACCCCGTCTAAGCGTCGTAGGTTGCCGGAGGTCCGGAGGTGGTGAACTTGCCGGAGGCCAAAGTCTCCCAGCACTGGGATAGGCCTATGTCCAGCAGTGAGGCGCGATAGGCTAATTGATTGTATATTTTAGTGCCCATAATACTTCCTAGAATGTTCTAACACATAACATAACCTTCTAAACAACATTTAATGACGCTTTTTTGTGACCTTCCATCATATCTTATAATACACGCAATACATTACAGTACAGTCGCCACCAGTATTAGTTTCATATTCCAACTTAGCTCTAAAAGAATTCATAGAATAATAAATAAAAATACTGAATTTGTTACATTAAAAAAAAGAAATTTGGGAACTGGTAGTAGGACCATGAAGATGTTATTTTCTTTTACCGTAACTGGATACTAACCTACAGTTTCGTACGCAGTCGAAGCCAATTTGTCCTCGAAGACCTCCTTTTTGACCCCAAAATGTACTCTATATGCGCATTTTTTGACGCATGGCGGCGTCGGCGGAGTTGCTTAAGCTTCACCCAATCATTGATTTATATTATCAAAAAGGTTCGCGCGCAGCAGAGCACTTTGATAATATAATATATTAATAATTATAATATATAGTTATATTAAAATAATGAATTAGGGTCGATAGCGCGAGTTTAACGCCCCTGATGTTGCAAACGCCCATAGTCCAGGATAACCACTTCCCATCAGGTGGGCCGTGTGATTGTCTGCCCCCTAAGTGGTATGAATTAAATTCACCATCTCGAATTGGCGTCAATATACATGCCGAGAACTATAATAATTGAGTATGTATGCATCTCCCTGGCAGAAGCAAGCCGTGGCGGCAGCACGCTTCGCGCGCCTCCCCATTTCCAGGGACGAGTTGGGGACTCTGTAGTCTCCACACCCGAGGAGAGGGCCAGATCGTAAGAGATGGCCCTGAGTCGGCCGGGGTGCGAGGATATCCCTGTCAACCTCACCTTCGGCAACCAAAAACGATCCCCAGGCGGCGTGCGTTTTAATCGGTTCGTGTCCGACATAACCTCCTCCACCGGCTCCGGTGGGTGGTATCGGTGGGGATTATGCGCACGTTAAAAAAAAGTATGTATGCATCAAATTATTCATTTATTTCAAGGATACGGTGGTATTTCCGTCCAATTGAGCAGTCCGACTGGGGAAGTACCTCCACCCTACAGATGACTAGGGTCATAATAACCTCGTGTCGTGTTTCCGGCGATGAGTAGCGTAGCCAGAGCTCACTGGAGAGATTTTGTACTGTCAGTGGGAAGACCAAAAGCTTGTTCAGCTTTATCTTTTACACTGACAGCACATAAACAATCTTGTGTTTACAGGGTTGGCAGCGCGAGTGTAACCACTTTCCATCAGGTGGGCCGTGTGCTTGTCTGCCAACCAAGTGGTATAAAAAAAAAAACAATTGCCTTAGGAAAGAGAAAAGTGGCGATTACTCTACTGGCAAGAGCGCAGCTATTAAGTATAGAAAGAGCGGTAGTATGTATTATCCAAAAGTAATTAAACAAACTAAATTAAACAATAGCCGTGTGGTTCCCAGCCGAGTAGAATTTGGGTTACCCCATCACTTCCCATGCGGCGTCGTACAAGGCGACTAAGGGATAGCTCAGACTCAGACACAGATATAAGACTCGAGCTAACAGTAGTGTCTGAATAACGGCAACAGGGATCGAAAACAATGATTGGTGAAATTCGGGTGTTAATTCACCTCTGCCCAACCCTTCGGGGATAAAGGCGTGATTATACGTATATAATAACAACTTAATAAAATTTACATACATGCATCATACAGTACCTAACATTTGACAACAAAAAATAATAACCGTGACAAATGGTGTCACGGTTCAGTAATTTCTGTGCACAACTGTACCACAATGACGTCATAACAAAACGAAACTTAATATTTTTGTAAACGAAACCAAACAATCCAGTCAGACATCCCGCAGACGTGATACAGAGCGGACGTGTCATTGAATTATATTTCTATTCGTATTACAAGAGTATACAATGAAAGCAGCTTACATCCTGTTTTTAATCGCCATGTGTGAGGGACGTCCAGCGGATGACACAATAGTCGGCACATCTCCAGACAATATAGGCATATCTTCTTACGGAGATGAAAATAAAGCGGGTCTGGTTATACATTGGAGTAAAGTGACTAGTAAGGATCCTGCTGACCCTGTTTTGGGGTATAAGGTTAGTGATATTTGATTATTTTTTATACCACTTAGGCAGACACGGCCCACCTGATGGAAAGTGGTTACCGTGGCCTATGGACGTGTGTAACACCAGAGAAGCCATACTCGCGCTGCCGACCCTGTAAGCACAGAGTTTCTGTGCCGTCAGTGTGGAGGACAAACCAGGACAAGCCTTTAGTCATCCCACTGACAGCACAAATTCTCCAGTGAGCTCTGGCGATTCTACTCACCGCTGGGAACACAACACGAAGTTATTATAACTGCGGTATTCTGTAGGGTGGAGGTACTTCCCCAGTCGGACTGCTCAGTAATTGCTCAATTGGGCGGAAATACAGCCGTGTCCTAAATGGAGAGATTTTGTTCTATGCCGCGTGGTTCCCGGCAGAGTAGAATTAGGACCACCACACAAGGGATAGGGCTGTTTAACATCAAACAGATATATACAGCCCAGACTCAGCCTCAGATGCTGGACTTGAGTCAACAATAGCGAATATAATATAGTACTATTACGTGGGACCAAATTCAATGATTGGTGAAATGTGAGTGTTAATTCGCCTCTGCCTAGCCTTCCGGGGATGAAGGCGTGATTATATGTATGTATGTTTTGTACTATCAGTGGGAAGACTAAAAGCTTCTCCTGCTTTGTCTTTTACACTAACGGTACGGAAACTCTTGTGCTTGCAGAGTTGGCAGCGCGAGTATGACTCTCTTGGAGTTGCACACGTCCATGTGGTATAAAAAAGTGTGAAAGTCAGTATTTGATTCTTTCCGTGTTGGGACCAAAATGGGCGTACGAGAGTTTTGGTCCCAAGTGGGACGAATTAGAATTCTTCAGTAAAATTCTTGAGTTTCACTTTATGTATAGTAATATTTATTAATTATTATATTATTACTTAACTGTCAAGAAGGATTATAATTACTTATTATTTTTTATCATCTATCTGATATATATTAGAGATCCATTGAAAATGTTACATATTCGGATAGATATCATCTATCCGAATATGTAACATTTTCAATGGATTTTGCATGCAGAGAAACTGCGAAGCATGTCGGACCTTATTTGTTTTTGTAACACCATTGTAACATACCGTGTTTCGAGCAATAAATGATTTACTTACTTACTTATACTATTATGTATTTTTTATTATTAATGTATTTATTAGTGACTCAACTGTCAAGAAGGATTATAATTAGGTACATATTATTTTTTATCCATCTATCTTATATATAATATTATGTATTATTTATTATTAATGTATTTATTTGTGGCCGCGTGGTTTGTCACCCTGGCAGAAGCAGGCCCCGGCGGCGGCGCGCCTGGCGCGCCTCCTCGTTCCCGGGGATTAGTTGGGGACTCTGTAGTCCCCACACACCCGAGAAGAGGGCCAGGTCGTCAGAGATGGCCCTGGGTCGGCCGGGGTACGAGGGATATGCCTGTCAACCTCACCTTCGGCAACCAAAGCGACCCACAGGCGGCGTGCGTTTTAGTCGGTTCGAGTCCGACATAATCTCTCCCTCCGGCTCCGGTGGGGAGGTATCCGTGGGGATTATGCGCACGTAAAAAAAAAACCTCACCCTCCGCAACCAAAGCGACCCACAGGCGGCGTGCGTTTTAGTCGGTTCGAGTCCGACATAACCTCTCCCTCCGGCTCCGGTGGGGAGGTATCCGTGGGGATTATGCGCACGTAAAAAAAAAACCTCACCCTCCGCAACCAAAGCGACCCACAGGCGGCGTGCGTTTTAGTCGGTTCGAGGCCGACATAACCTCCTCCACCGGCTCCGGTGCGGAGGTATCCGTGGGGATTTTGCGCACGTATAAAAAAAAAAAGTGGCTGCGTGGTTCCCGGCAGAGTAGAATTTGGACCACCTCATCTCTTCCTATGTAGTGTCGTACAAGGTGACTAAGCGATAGGGCTGTTTAACATCAGACTGATATAAACAGCCCAGACTCAGCCTCAGATGCATGGCTCGAGTCAACAATAGTGCCCGAAATATACGGTGGTACGAAAAAGTGGTGAAATGTGGGTATCACCTCTGCCTAACTCTCTAGGGATAAAGGCGGGATTATATGTATGTATGTATTTATTATCATAGATTTAACTAGAGAATATGGATAAATAAACCTATTATGAGGACCAGTCATATTTACTACCTAGTCTTATCGAGAAGTAGTCCTAAAGCTGCTAAACCTGTAATTATACATAAGAAATGTATGTTCGCGATGGGCGCAAAAACTACTGGACGAATTTTGATACGGTTTTTTTGTTCGAAAGGTCTTAGTCAGACTTAAAATCTTACGTTTGATTGAATGCAATCGGTTGAGTAGAACCGGGGATAAAGGATCCGGGCTAGGAATATTATAACTCCTGTTTTTTACGTGCGCAAAATGCCCTCGGGTACCACCCCCCTCCCCCCCCCCCCTCCCCACCGGAGCCGGTGGAAGAGGTTCTGTTGGACTCGAACCGACTAAAACGCACGCCACCTGTGGGTCGTTTTTGGTTGTCGATGCTGAGGTTGATATCGCTCGCACCCCGACATAGGTACTCAGGGCCATCTCTCTGTGTCCTACCTCCTTGATAACACAACGCTGAACTGATCGTGATGAAATTTGGTTTTTGTTTAGTCGTGATAACCAACAGACACGTAGACATAACCGCGGGTAAAAGCTAGTAATTTATAATTAAAAGACAGATCTCCATCACTTGACAATTAAGATATTTTTATTGAAAATAACATAAACTTAATCATTTTTTTTTAATGTGCGCGATATTCCCGGATAGTTTATATATATTTTATAAGAGGTAGGACATGGCGGTATTTCCACCCAATTGAGCTGACCTCCGCCCTACAGAATACCGCGGTTATAATAACTTCGTGTTGTGTTCCCAGCGGTGAGTAGCCAGGGCTCACTGGAGAATTTGTGCTGTCAGTGGGATGACTAAAGGCTTGTCCTCTACACTGACGGCACAGAAACTTTGTGCTTACAGGGTCGGCAGCGCGAGTGTGACTTCTCTGGTATTACACACGTCCATAGGCCACGGTAACCACTTTCCATCAGGTGGACCGTGCGCTTGTCTGCCACCTAAGTGGTATAAAAAAATATAGTTTAAAAAATACCGTGGGTGAAGCTGGGGCAGCTAATTATATTATATGCATGCAAATTTTTGCACAGACCGGAAAATGATGAGGTCATCTTGTAAAAAATATTGTGTCAATGACTGTGTTTAGAGTTTTTATTAGGTGCTTGAGTTATGAGGTTATGAGTCACACACAAACATACATAATTAATTTACCCTTGACTCATGGAAATAAACGATCATTATCATACTCGACCATTTTTTATCTGATTGTCTGGTTGCTCGCTATATACGCAAAAACTGCAAAGTCGATTTTGATGCGGTATTTTTTTGTTTAGAGTTAGACTTAAAGTTATATAAATATATATATATATAAATTGAAAATGAATTCTCGGTACTTTGTGTTATTACTTGGTATCGTAAAATATACATACATACATAATATTTAATCACGCCTTTATCCCCGGAGGGTTAGGCAGAGGTGAATTAACACCCACATTTCACCAATCATTGAATTTGATACCACGTAATAGGGGATGAATCTATTGCCGTCTTCCGGACTCTATTGTTGACTCAAGCCATTCATCTGAGACTGAGTCTAGGCTGCATATATCTGTCTGATGTTAAACAGCCCTATTCCTCAGTCGCCTTGTACGACACCGCATGGGAAGAGATGTGGTGGTACAAATTCTGCTCTGTTACTAAGGGATAGGGCTGTTAAACATCTTACAGATATATAGAGCCCAGACTCACCCTCAGATGCTTGGCTCGTGTCAACAATAGTCCCCGCAATACGGCAATAGGCTCATTCCCTATTATATGGAACCGAATACAATGATTAGTGAAAATTTGGGTGTTAATTTACCTCTGCCTAACCAATATTAGCCTACCAGTGATTCAGTATTACTAACTTACAAGATGGTGTCACTTCAAACAATTTTAGTTTCAAATTGTACACGGTCTTTCTGCGTGGGCTGCAGATAGTCCGTGGATAGTTTGAATTATGTACTTTTAATATTCTTTATCATAGGTATATTTTATAATGAGAATTTCTATTTTACAGGTAAAAGTATGGACAGTAAAGAAAGTAAAGAAGACTGTATACGCAAACAATGCAGAAGGACAGATTGTGCCTACAGAAATAGAGGAATTACCGGTAATTATGATACATTTATTTATATTTTCTTTATTGTACACTTACAAGGCATATTATACAAAGAAGTGAAATGTTATGTACAAAGGCGAACTTAACTTAATGTTGAGTTCTCTTCCTGCATATTCGGGAGTGCACAGACGAATTGCATTCGAATTAGAGGCAAAGTCAGTAAACTAATGTCGAGATTGAGTTACGATGGAAGATTTTTTTTACCTACGATCGCAACAAGTAGCAGTAGAAAAATGTTTACATTCCCATTCCATGGACAATATACTTGTCAGCGAACTAAAACCCTTCGGCCGCCATCGCAACTGATTGGTTTACGATGGAAGATTTTTTTTACCTACGATCGCAACAAGTAGCAGTAGAAAAATGTTTACATTCCCATCCCATGGGCAATATACTTGTCAGCGAACTAAAACCCTTCGGCCGCTATCGCAACTGATTGAGTTACGATGGAAGATTTTACCTTCAATGGCAACAAGTAGTGATAGAAATAATATATGTTTACATTAATACACACATTGAAAAAATCATTATCATTGTCTTTCAGCCACAAGACGATCACAAAGACGCCAGCGATGAGTTTACCGAAATCGATGTACCCGCAGATAAAACTGACGCGACTTATACCGGAGTGAAGATGGGAGTTACCTACGAGATCGGTGTTCTCGCATACACAGCTAAAAATAAGGGAGCATTCTCACGAAAGTCTAGGATTCAATTGAATGCTGCGAAAAAGGAATAAATCCTTATCAATAAGTTCACATTAATTTTTATGATAAATTGTGCTTTGTGCTTAAATTCCAGCAATAAATGTCTTTCTGTCTAATACTTATGTGTCTTTCTCTCTAATATAATTTTTATAAAATCATAATGAAGTCTAATCAAGTCTAATTTATTAAACCTCCCCTCATCGTACCTGGTGCAAAGGTGCCCATGACGCTGGCAGCATTTCCTCGTTGAATAGCTATGGCCAACGTACCCAAGTACGAGCCTCTAATATAATATTTTATACAGGATGTAGGAGACGACGGTAGTTCCTTCCCAATTGAGTAGTCCGACTGGGGAAGTACCTCCACCATACAGAATACCACGGCTATAATAACCTCGCGTTGTGTTCCCTGCAGTGAGTAAGGTAGCCAGAGCTCACTGGAGAGTTTTTGTCAGTGGGAAGACCAAAGGCTTGCCCTAGTTTTGTGTTCTGCAATGACGACACAAAAAATCTCTGTCAGGGTCGGCAGCATTGCACATATTTAAAGGTCACGGTAACCACTTTCCATCTGGTGGGCCGTGTGCTTGTCTGCCACCGAAGTTGTATAAAAAATTAATATTAAAATTAATATATATATATAATAATAAAAAATAATATATTAAAATGATTTTGTTACGACAAGATTGTTTTATTTATTTATTTTTTATTTATACTTTATTGTACACACATATATTACATTAATATAACAAGATGAGATGTAATGTACAAAGGCGAGCTTAAATAGGTATTTGTAATACTCTTTGTCAAGCCACAGACATTATATATCCCTGCATCACCCTAAGTTTGACTGTTGGATAATGCCTTTGGCATTAAGTCCGCCTTTGTACAAATTATTGTGCATAAAGTTAAATAAAAAAATTGGTTGCCTGTAAAGTCGGTATACGGGCGAAAGTTTTACGTGACAACGACTTTGAGTGGTAAAATAATTTTAATGTGAATATTCATTCGTATAGTAGGAAGAAGGATGAAATATCACTACACAATCGTTTTACAATTAACTGGCAACGTGTAAACTTGTATGCAGGCGCCTAAGCGAAATAGAAGCGCAAGACATGAACCGGTGTGTATGCCTATCTCTCTCACTCTCTCTCTCTCGCTCTGTCTCTCTCGCTCTTAGGCGGGCTAACTGTGCTCGAGTGGAAGGGACGCGTGCCTTTCACTTTTTATGTCTGTCTCTCTCGCTCTTAGGCGGGCTAACCATGCCCGAGTGGAAGGGACGCGTGCCTCTCACTCGCTCTCATTGTGAGCGCATAACGTGAGCGGAGCGTAACGCAGTTTCTTGAAGTGTCACCCGGCAAACCAATTTATAAGACGTTGTCACGTCAATAAATAAAAAAAAAACCCGTTCACAAAACATTCTCCAAAAAGTTGAAAATAAATTGTGTTAGTTAGCCCTTTAACTTTGATATACCCAGTGGTATAGGTAATGGACTGCTGAGAAAGGGTCTCGGGTTCGATCCCAGGTTTTACCATGGCACACACTAATGACTTTTCGATGTTTTTCAAATTTATGTGTGTATTTATCGCAGGTTTATAAGTGCCCGTTTAATGGCAATAGGCTCGCCACCTATTACATTGGGACCTAAACATAAACTGGCGAAATGTGGATGCTAGCACCTCTGCCTACTCCTTCGGAGATATAGGCGAGTTTATGTTATGATATGTTAAAAAATAACTAAAACTAAATAATAATAAATAATGAGTGATGAAATTGTTTTGACATAACGATATTTAATTGTGTATTTTTATTTTATTATAATGTAATTTTTTGGTATGTTATACCTAGTAATATTTTGATTCAAGGGTTGTCATGTCGGGGGACTCTTACTGGTAAAGCACTCTGTCATTTTACCAGAACGATCAAAAGTTCCTCCGACATTATAACGCTTGAATCGGAATAATGTATGGCGGAATTCGAACCCCGCGATCTTTCCCTTACGGGAATACGCTCTAACCACTGAGTCACCGAGGAACCTTCGACTGAAACCATCGAAATTCTTCTATACATAGTCATATCCATCTTGCGGTGAGGGAAAGATTGCGGGTTCGATTCCTACTTGACCCGATTAAATTTTAAGTAAGTAAGTAAGTAAGTAAATCATTTATGGCTAGAAACACGGTATGTTACAATGGTGTTACAAAAACAAATAAGGTCCGACATGCTTCGCAGTTTCTCTGCATGCAAAATCCATTAAAAATGTTACATATTCGATTGATGATGATGTAGGTAATTCAATTGTAATAAGATTAAAATTAAAATTCGAATACATATAAAATGTCCAATAATGTCAATATTTAGTGTCAAGAATACATGCAAGTATAATTTATTTCTTTATTTTTTTATATATAAAAGAATACACAATACCTACCTACTAATAAATTACACATACAATAATCATCTCATTTATAAGTCCCACATAATACATTAAAATTACACTTCAAATGTGATTTGTACCCAAACAATCATCATTTATCCTCAAGAAACTCCTTGACACTATAATAACACTTTTTCTGTCTTAATCGATTTGACTAGTTAAGATTTTATTATTTTTCGTAAAATTGATACTTTCAAAATCATACGCTCCATAATGGCAATAAAATTAGTCGGGATATTCTATATCAGAGTTATTAATCGAAGTTAGATCAAAGTTAGTGTGTAAGGTAGCCAAAGCTCAATGTGGAGTTTTTGTACTGTCAGTGGGAAAACCAAAAGCTTGTCCTGCTTTGTCTTTCACACTGACGGCACAAAAACTCTTGTGCTTACAGGGTTGACAGCGCGAGTGTGACTCCCTTGGTGTAGCACATATCCCACGTTAACCACTTTCCATCAGGTGGGCCGTATGCTTGTCTGCCAACCGAGTGGTGTAAAAAAAAACCAATCTGAATGATCTTCGCAGACATATTTTTTCTAGTGAAATAAACGAGATTGATGTCCAGTACCACTTCGCATTATATATTGCTCAGGACCTATATTTTGGACTTAAGATATGCCCATAAAGTGCTCAATACGCGCTGTATACGTTTCTTGACTGTCTTGTGAGGACAGCATGTATTGTGGTGTTCAGGCGGGAATGAGCTCAAATATTCACCAAATAAACATTATTACAAAGCAATCCGTGCTTGGCAGGGCTTCTGTGTCTCGCGATTTATGTCCAAGATACGCTATCGCACCTTGCTTTTTTATATCACTTAGGTGACAGACAAGCACATGGCCCACCAGATGAAAAGTGGTTACCGTGCCCTATGCATGTGTGCAACACCAGGGGCGATACACTCGTCCTGCCAACCATGTAAGCATAGAGAGTTTCTGTGCCGGCAGTGTAAAAGACAAAGCAGGACAAGCTTTTGGTCTTTCCACTGACAGTATTAAAACTCTCCAGTGAGCTCTGGCTACCCAAGTCACCGCTGGGAACTTAACACAAGGTTATTATGGCCGCGGTATTCTATAGGGTGGAGGTACTGCCCCAGTCGGACTGCTCAATTGGATGGAAATACCGTCGGGTCCTACCTCCTCCAACCTACCTACCTCCTTACTGGTGCAGCCAAGTATTGCGGAAACCTCCAGGTTACGTGGGAAACAAAAGGCTAGTATTGACGCCCCCACCGGTACTTGGTAGAAAGGACAGACCCAAGAAGCCTTAACTTGACGTGACGAATGGTCTCACTACCATGAACGCCCAAGATTGTGAGAAGTGGAGGAGGAAGAGCTGGAAGGTGGACCTTGACAGCAGTCCGACTGGGGAAGTACCTCCGCCCTACAGAATAGCTTCGTGTTGTGTTCTCAGCGGTGAGTAGGGTAGCCAGAGCTAACTGGAGAATTTGTGCTGTCAGTGGGAAGACTAAAGACTTACCCTGCTTTGTCTTCTATACTGACGGCACAGAAACTCTGTACTTACAGGGTTGGCAACGCGACTGTGACACCTCTGGTGTTACAAACGTCCATAGGCCACGGTAACCACTTTCCATCAGGTGGGCCGTGTGCTTGTCTGCCACCTAAGTGGTATAAAAAAGGGCACCTTGGCCTCGGAAGCTATCAGGAAAATATATCTCCATGTAGATAATGATCACATCTCCTGAGGTATACCAAATTCTGTCGTTAAACTGGTTTGAGCACGTAGAGTGAATTATAGACTCACCAGGAGCCACGTGCTGTTAGAAGGTTTCGAAAGATCCAATGGATATGAAAGTTGAGTTCGCAGTGAAATTTCAATTGGGCATGCTCTAAATTTGGTGACGGCACGTTAGAGAATGCGCAATAGGGAGGCACAGCCGAAACTAATCTCCGATGGTGTCACCTCCACAGTCTATAATCGAGGTCGATGAACGACCTCCGCCCCCCATGAGCGCTGGCCTGGGGGTGACAGGTGGAGCCGCCTGTTACCCTGGCGCGCCTCCCCGTTTACCGGGAACGAGTTTGGGACCCTGTAGTCCCCACACACCCGAGAAGAGGGCCAGATCGTGAGAGATGGCCCTTAGTCGGCCGGGGTGCGAGGGATATGCCTGTCAACCTCACCTTCGGCAACCAAAACTACCCACAGGCGGCGTGCGTTTTAGTCGGTTCGAGTCCGACATAACCTCTCCCACCGGCTCCGGTGGGGAGGTATCCGTGGTGATTTTGCACACGTAAAAAAAAAAGAGTCTTCAATCGTATGTTTCTTCTTGTGTCAGCGTTCCACAGAAGTCTTTTACCTTTATTTACTAACAAGGCTTGTCCTGCTTTGTCTTCTACACTGACGGCTCTGAAACTCTGTACTTACAGGGTTGGCAGCGTGACTGTGACTCCTCTGTCGAAAAAAAAATCGGTGGCGCATTATCGCTGGTGTTGTATTGTTGTCAAATTTCATACAAAATGTTAGTAATTTTTTTATAAGACTTAGGTGGCAGACAAGCGCACGGCCCACGTGATGGAAAGTGGTTACCGTCGCCTATGGACGTGTGTAACACAAGAGAAGCCACACTCGCGCTGCTGACCCTGTAAGCACAAAATTTCTGTGCTGTCAGTGTAGAGGATAAAGCAGGACAAGATTTTAGTCATCCCACTGAGAGCACAAATTCTCCAATGAGCTCTGGCTACCCTACTCACCGCTGGGAACACAACACGAAGTTATTGTAACCGCGGTATTCTGTAGGGCGGAGGTACCTCCCCAGTCGGACTGCTTAATTGGGCGGAGTTACCGCCGTGTCCTACCTCCTCCTAAAAATTACCCCACGCCGTGTCCTACCTCCTCCGAAATATTGAAAGCAGACTAATATATGAACTTAATAAAAACCTTTTTATACATAACATATATCAGAAACAAACCATTTAAGGCTATTATTATTTCATAATACGCTTAATGATAGTACACTATCAATATATATATTTTTTTAATATTTTTAAAACGTGTTATATTGTGATTGCACAAGCGACTGATTGAGTTAGGACCAGCTATCGCCTGGCTCAAGGATTTATGTTTCATGCGTGTGGAGCCGACTTATTATAGAGGTAAGAAGACAGTCGCTTCCCGGAAGATATTGTATGGTTTCATGAGATTGAAAGATGATCATTTTTCTCAAATATCAGCGTCAGCGGCATGTATAGTCAGCATCAGATCGTGCAAAGATGCAAAGAACTCAAACATAATATAACATAAACTCACGCCTATATCCCCGAAGGGATAGGCAGAGGTGCTAGCACCTACATTTGCTAGTTTGTGTTTAGGTCCCAATGTAATAGGTGGCGAGCCTATTGCCATTAACCGGTCTCTTATAAATCTGTGATAAATACACACATAACTTCGAAAATCATCGAAAAGTAATTGGTGTGTGCCATGGTAAACCTGGGATCAAACCCGAGTCCTCTCAGCAGTCCATTACCCATAGCACTAGGCTACGGCGGTTATAAAATACTGAAAATTAAAACCGTTAACTGTTCTATCACAAGAGTATATATCATAGGAGGTAGGACATGACGGTATTCTCGTCCGAATTGAGCTGTCCAACTGGGGAAATACTTCCACCCTACAGAATACCACCTCGTATTGTGTTCCCGGCGTGAGCTGTGATTAATCTAAGTAATAATTAGAATAAGATCAATTGTTTACTACCTTTGTACTATATTCACAGTCACAGTCGCGCTGCCAACCCTGTAAGTACAGAGTTTCTGTGCCGTCAGTGTAGAAGACAAAGCAGGACAAGCCTTTAGTCTTCGCACTGACAGCACAAATTCTCCAGTGAGTTCTGGCTACCCTACTCACCGCAGGGAGCACAACACGAAGTTATTATAGCCGCGGTATTCTGTAGAGCGGAGGTGCTTCCCCACTCGGACTGTTCAAGTGGGCAGAAATACCGCCGTGTCCTACACGTACAAGTAATTTAATATCATATTGCCGTACGTGTTTATAAAGTGACCTACTTAACCATAATTAAAATCCTATTAAACAATTATTTAACCTTGATTTTTCAAAACAATCACGTAATTATTGATAACAGTTAGCTTATAAACAGAAGACTCTAAGATGGATGTCATTTTTCTATACACTCGCACGAGGAGCTAATACATTTCACCGATATGTCTTATAAGGCGGTCTTCGTCTTTTGCGCTCAAGCATTTCTAATACAGGTAAGTCTCTTCCACATATCTTTTTTGGATAGAAGGCAGGACAAGACGGTATTTCCGTCCAATTGAGCTGTCCGAGTGGGAAGTACATCCGCCCTACAGAATACCGCGGCCATAGTAACCTGGAGCCAGAGCTCATTGGAAAGTTTTTGTATTGTCAATGGGAAGACCAAAAGCTTGTCCTGTTTCGTCTTTTACATTGACGGCACAGAAACTCTTGTGCGAACAAGGTAGGCAGCGCGAGTCTGACTTCCTTGGCGTTGCACACGTCCATAGGCTGTCAATAGGCTCTATAGTTTTCATTCAATCATTTGTTCGTTCATTTGTTCTATCGCTCGTTCGTTAGTTGGTTTATTTGTTCTTTCCTTATTCGTTTCTTCGGCTACTCATCATTATCATACAATCATTCATCAATCTATTTAGTCGATAGTTAGTACGTTACTTTGTTCGTTTATTCATACGTTCATTCATTAGTTACTTATTCATCTATCCACTCAATCAATAATTCGTTCGATTGTTCATTCGTTCATTCATTTGTTCACTTTTCATTGATTCATACAATAATTAAATGTTATGACTCATTTAATTACTGTTACCGCTATTTTAATGGAACTGATGCAAAAGACCTGTCATTGACCGCATTGCCACGTTTTTTTCCAAAAGTACTCAAGTGTGAGATTATTCAAAGTATAAAGATATAGTCGACAACTCACAGAAATAGTATGAAACAATAATATTGAAACTTCAATTTAATGAATATCAATTATCTTCTCTTTCAGAGCGTATTCAGCCAATACATCAGCCGTGCAGCCGTGGATGCATCTGGATTCGGTGCCTTTGGTTGGGGTAGTTCAATTTCCCCCGCATTTGGTTACGATGGGTTAGCTACCCGTTACGGTTATAATGGACTTGCAGCCCCCTTTGGACTGGCTGCTCCCTATGGATACAATGGAATCGCCTCTCCATGGGTCTATGAATCAGCTTACGCATCCGATGGTATCATTAATTGGGCTGGAAGAGGTCTGGGTTACGAAGGCATGTATCCCTCAATCGCTGCAGCTATGGAGATCACTCCTACCACCAGCTGTGGATTTATTGTGACTAGCTCTTCTCCAGTTCCACCTACTGGAATTTCTGTGATATCTGAAACTGGTTTTGATGGTATTCTAGCCATAGCTGGTGACGCTCCTTTTGTAGGTACTACTGGAATGGAAGGCGTGATACCTACTATTGGCTCTGGAGCTATCAGCCATGCTTGTGGAAATGGTGTTAATGCTATGGTCAGTGAGACTACAGTGTTTGCACCAAGTTACGCTGCTGCCGCCATTGCTCCTGGTATTGCTATCGCTCCAAGTTTGGCACCCGCTACCGCCTATAGATATGGTAGTGGTCTTATTTATTGAAAGAGTCAAAGTACGAGTATAATTTAGTTGCAAAAAAAACAAAAAAAAAATACAAAAAATAAACAGTGATTGGCTTATTTCGTTTGTTATTTGTTGGTAATGATATTTTCCTTAAAAATGGTTTTGTCAATGAGTAAATTAGGTTTATTTATTTTAACAGCATCCAGTAGAATTTTGAGGTAGCACTGTGAGACTGAAGGTCTCATAGTGGTATCTGTTAAATGCTTGAGAACTTTTTAAGTATTAATTAAATATCAACCTTATTCCAATAACACAAAGTTCACGATAGTAAACAATTATAGTATATTATTGAACCTCACTGTACAAATACGAAGCATCGGTAGTATAGTGGTTAAGGAGTTGGCCTTATGATCGAAAGGTCCCAGGTTCGGATCCTGGTCATTATACTACCAACGTGAACCCACTCCTAACACAAGCAATTTAACTTAGCTGGAGGGGTTAGAGGGAATATTAGTAATTTTGGTTCTAATATTCTTTAAATAAAAAAATAAACCGCGGTAGCCTAGTGGTATGGGTAATGGACAGCTGAGACGAGGTCTCGGGTTCGATCTCAGGGTTACCATGGCACACACCAATGACTTTTCGATGCTTTTCGAATTTATGTGTGCATTTATCGCAGGTTTATAAGTGCCCGGTTAATGGCAATAGGCTCGCCACCTATTGGGACCTAAACATAAACTGGCGAAATGTTGGTACTAGCACCTCTGCCGACTCCTTCGGGGATATAGGCGTGAGTTTATGTTATGTAATGTTAAAAAATAACTAAAACTAAATAAATTATTAGCAAAATAAGCTTACAGATTGCACCATAGCGCTTATATGTTGCCAGTTACAAAAAAAATAATTATACAATACATTACACAGATTATATTATTAATTGCTTTTTTATATTTTATATATAGAATCTGCCCTCTCATTCACAAGTGTTCTTCTACAGGACACCAAAAGATTGCACATATATGTCTGAATGGCTTGAATAATAAAAATATTATACTAGATGGCGTTTTATGCATTTTTTTTTTTTATTTAATTCTTTATTGCACACACAGTACATAAATCATACACAAAACACATCAAAGAAGATCTACAAAGGCGAGCTTAACTCAAAATGAGTTCTCTCCCAGCAAACCTTTAAGTAGCAGAGGAGCATAAAATAATGAAAGGGGATTTGAAGTGTACATTACAAAAAAAAAAGAAACAAAAAGAAAAGATAAACAATGAAAGAAAACAAAATAAAAATAAAAAGATAATAAGCGTACCTACCTGAACAGGTAGGTACATGTATTTACACAAACATAGCATACTACGTATTATATTAATACATACTTACACCTACACATAATACATAATATACCTACATACATATACATATATACATAAATATATATACATATATAATATAAATATATATAAATATACAAAGCATAAATAGATAAATATACAGACTTCATTATTGTGAGAGAAAATGTTCCCTTGTTCTTCTTCTGAAAATGTCCAGAGTATTACTACTGCGAATGGTGTGAGGTAGTGCGTTCCAAAGACGTACAGCTTGTACCGTGAAGGATCCATCATAACAGCTGGAACTGTGTGCAGGTGTGCGAAGCAGAAGAGAGGAAGAAAGACGACAGGGCTGGCCCCTAGGCACAAGATAATTGAAGCGTTCCCGCAAATAAGTTGGAGCATTAGGATTGTGAAGAATAGTATAGAGAAGAGTTAGAATGTGTAGGTCACGGCGCTGTCGAATAGGGAGCCAGTTCAATCTTTTACGATATTCCGTGACATGGTCATATTTACGAAGGCCAAACACAAATCGGATTCCCAGATTTTGCAAGCGTTCTAGTTTGTTCAGCAGTTCCTCCGATGCATCGAGATAACAGACATCAGCATAGTCTAGTAGAGAGAGTAAGAGAGATTGTGCAAGAGTAACTTTAGTCTGAAGAGGTAGGAGTTTCTGGAGACGTTTGAGGGATTGAAATGAACAGTATACCCTTCTACTTACCTCCGCGATGTGAACATCCCAGGCAAGCATAGAGTCGATGTGCACGCCTAAATTTTTTACACTTTTGGAATAACCAATTACTACAGAATCATATGTTACTGGAGGCAGAGAATCATGATCCAGGAGGCGGAGCATGTATCTACCACCAACAATAAGCGCTTGAGATTTTTTTGGGTTGACCAGCAATCCAAAAGATTTGGCCCAGATATTGATATTTTCAAGGTCACTGTTGATGGCATCCACAGCCCCAGGTAGTTCATCAGCTTTGAAATGTCGATATATCTGCAAGTCGTCTGCGTAGAGGTGATAATGCGAAGTTAGGACCTTCGTGATGGCTTTAATGAAGACAGAGAAGAGAAGAGGAGAAAGGACGCCACCTTGTGGAACGCCTGCTACTAAGTCGCACCAATCGGAGGAAGCATCATTCATTCTAACAGATTGTGAGCGTCCATGGAGGTATGATTTAAACCATGTAGTTGCAGAGGCAGAAATATTGATGGATGAAAGAATACCTAAGAGAATGTCAAAATCAACCGAGTTGAAGGCACTACTGAAGTCCAATAAGACCAAAACTGTAAGTTGTTTTTTCTCCATGGCCAATCTTATGTCATCTGTAACTTTAACTAGAGTTGTTATAGTACTATGGCCACGGCGAAACCCAGATTGGAAAGGACTTAGCAGGCCATTAGAGGAGAGGTAATAGGTGAGTTGATCGTGAACAATACTCTCAAGTACCTTTGACAGGATGGGAAGAATTGAAATGGGGCGGAATTGGGAGTATGTTGTAGGATTGGGTACTTTGGGCAAAGGTATAACAGAAGCTTTCTTCCATGATGAAGGGAAAAGGTTAGAATATAAGAAGTAGTTTATAATGTGAGCTAGGATTGGAAGAATGATATTTACGATGGGGAGAAACATTGGAAGTTGAAGGCCATCGTCACCGACCGCCCGAGTGGATATGGATTTTAAATGTTTACTAACATCCGCTTCTGTTACCGGATGAAATGAGAAGGAAGTATTTAAAGGTAGTGGAAGAGAAGAGAGAAGATTTAAGGTTGAAGATTTAACATCAATAGGGATAGCAGTTGGAGGCGCTGAGAAATAGGCATTTAATGCATTGGGATCCATGTCAGTAAGGTTGTCATAGGCGACCTTACCAATACCCAAGGATTTCAGGAACTGCCATTGTTGTGAAGTGTCAAGGTTTTCAATTGACTTGTGAATGTGGTCTCGTCTCGCATCCCTACACATACGATTGCAGCGATTACGCAGTTTCTTATATAAGTTCAACCCCTCCTCAGACGGGCACTTCATATATTTGCGCTTGGCCTTATCTCGCTTTGACATCATGTTTTTAATATTTGGAGAAAGCCATGGCGCAGGACGATGTCTAACTCTTACCTTTTTAAGAGGAGCATGTACATCAAAGATTGACAACAATGTGCCGGTAAAGATTGACACCTTCTCATCCAGGTCATCGCAGTCATAAACAGACGACCAGTCAGTACCATCCACATCACCACCCAAACGTTCCAGATCAATGTCTTTAAAATTACGAAGATATAGAAATTTACCCTTGCGTTTCGGAGGACGGAGTTTATAGGAGAGATATAAGAGATCATGGTATGAAAAAGGAGCAGATAACTGACCGTGTGAGGCCACCTTATGAGGGTTGGAGACTAGAATGAGGTCCAGTAGCGAAGGCTGAGTTTTTGGAACCTTATGTGTGGCTTTTAGGGGAAGAATGTGCATGTCCACAGAAGAGACAAGAGAGCAGAGTTTACGGCTACGTGAATCTTTTTTTAGTAGACAGGTATTAAAGTCCCCGAGGATAATTCTCTGTTCATACATTGACGAAAACTTTTCCAATTGCATTTCAAAAGCAGAGAAATAATCAATATTGCTCACAGGGCTGTAGTATACGCCAAGTAATGCTTTGGTGTGCTTAAAATCAATTTCAATAAAAAGATATTCTGTAAAATTTGAGTATACACCTGGAGACTGGTCAACAATTTTATGAGATATATCCCCACGCAGATACACAGCAACCCCGCCGCCACCCTTACCAGTTCTGTCAACACGCACAAGCTTATACCCGGGTAGAGAATACTGGGTGGAAGGGAGTGAAGGCTTAAGAAAAGATTCAGAGATAAGGATAGCATGAACACAGTCAGAATTATTGAAAGAAGCCAGCATATCACAATAATGTCCAGGAATGCTTTGAGCATTTATATGAACAACATTGAAATAATAAGGAAGGCCTGAAAAAATAGAGGACAGTTCGTCACAGAGCTGAGCAGCATTATTGTTACCAGATGCACTGGCAAAACTGTCATTAGACGCAACCGAAGAAGAACAAGAAGCAAAACTATCATCCGAGTCTGAAGTAACGTCTGAGTTTTCAGACATACAAATAAAAAAAAAAAAAAAAAATACTAAATATATATAAATATCTAATTTTGAATAATATATAAATTAATTATATAATAGGTATATAAAATAAATAATTACTAGTTTGAACCTAAAGCCAATCCTCTATGCACTCGCTAGTTGCATTTAAAAAAAAAAAATTACAAAAATTTTATAAAAAAGTTTTACATCGCAAAAAGACTAGTATTCAAACATTAAGTATTGACGTTTCCGAACGATTACGATAATGTTGTAAGACGTCAGTTACGTCAAAGTCTATGTAAATTAAACAAACTACAAAGCAAAACAAAAATGTGTAACTGACCGCCAATATTAATTCTCAACAGGAACAATAAAAATAAAAAAAAAGAATAATATTATATAACAAGTGTGAAAAAATTCGTTGTCGATCTATTTGCGCGGTTTCCTCTGCGAAACTGTGCCCGCACTAGCAGATGTCGCTTCGCCCACAGGATATTTCGCGAGAAGTTGTTGCAGTTCTGCCGCCGACTCGATTTTATGCCGCGAATTATCCGTGACTTGGACAACAATCTTCCCATCAGAGGTCCAGCACTGTCTCACACCATAATGCTTTCGAGCGCATACAAATAGGTCATGTCTGGGCTTTGTGAGGAACTCCGATAATGTTATACTAGTGCCCTTGAGCTTAGACTTATTACGCCATACCTGGCTCCGGGTCGCACGATTTTCAAACCTTACCAATAGTGGGCGAGGTTTACCAGTGTCACTCCCCAGCCGATGGCAAACAGCAATATCTTTAGCTGTGACACTTATAGCGTTCATTTTGTTTGTGATTACTTTTATGACACTGCCCGTGAGATCCGCTGTACTTTCCTCAGAGAGGCCATGCAGAAGAAGAACTTTAGCTCTTGATGCCATCTCATGCCGGTCTAAGCCCTTCATGAGTAATTCCATCTGGGATTTCAGAGCACCCAAGGTCTTCCATACAAGGCCCTTAAAATCAGTGAAATCCCGAGAAAGACTGGCTACACTCTTATGGATAGTGGACTCACCTCCAGCATTCTTCAAGTCCTCTTCATACTGTGCCATCCGTCTTGAGAATGTGGTTGACAGCTCCTCCATGCAGGCAAATAAGTTTGTGTAGAGATCCATTTTTGTTAACAAAGTTATTATGCAGTTGAGTGATTATGAATTAGAATTTATTATGTGAGAGGGTGCAATAGAGGATATAGAAGGTTTTTAGCTGTTATAAGGCATTCAATTGTAAGTAAAATATAGATATTAAATTAAAATACACAAGAGCTTTTTTAAAATGTCTTGACACTTCAACAGCTACCTGTTAATATCAGCAGCAAAAACGTACAAGTATCTAGATTAACAAGACCTTTTTTTTTCTGACATAACTCCCCACCGGAGCTGGTGGAGGAGTTATGTCAGATTCGAACCGACTAAAACGCACGCCGCCTGTGGGTCGATCTGGTTGCCGAAAGTGAGGTTGACAGGCACTGCCGCGGCCTGCTTCTGCCAGGGTGACAGGCGGCTCCACCAGTCACCCTCAGGCCTGCGCTCATGGGGGTCGGAGGTCGTTCATCGACCTCTGACGCCCGAGTTGCCTTCGTACGCGGGCAGCTTGGCTTGCGATCCTTCGTCGCTCCCGCAGCCGCTCCCGCCCCGCCTCCTCCTTCACGAGCATTACTAGATTAACATGACTGTCATGATAACTATATTTTAGCTTTATAGAGTTACAAATACCCTTCTTGATGCTTTGAGATACTTGCACACCTCAGAGAGTAACACAGCCTCCGGGATAGGTTAAAATACGGGCATCTATGGCAGTATTAAAGTTTTGTTGTATTGTTCTGAGTTTTGATATTTCGGCGCTGTTGCAAAAACCATGGTCTTTGCAGTAGCGGTACCTACAAAAGGAGTTCCTCCATGATCATGGTGCTTGCAACAGCGCCAAATATCAGAAACACAGAACAATACAACATGGTAAATATTCCGATAACTTTAATACTAATGTGAATGACCATGATAGTTTAAATACCTATATCTATGGCAGTCTTCATGTTTAGTTGGATCATAATAATGTTAAACACGCTGCTAAACATGCTGTACAAACTGTACAGTTACAGCACCTTTTGTTTGAGTCTAACAAAGTGTTTTCTTCGTCAAAAGTCTAACAAACAATTCTAACTAGAGAAATGTTATATTCCCACTGGGTTGTGGAGGTCAAAATGGCTGCTTCTTTATGAAAAATAACCAAAACACACTGATAGACATAACCTCTTCCACCGGCTCCGGTGGGGGGCATCTGCTGGCATCTAGAATACTTGAAGTGCTTAGCAGTATGACGAAGTATGCACTGCGGGATAAGGGCTTCTTCTCTATAAGCCGCAGGTCAGGCCTCAGAGTACAGATGTCACCTTTTTTGCCGGGGCACCGGATTCCGCTCGCCTCCCCTTATCAGCTTGAGTCCTTCAACTCGGTGTAAAGGCGAGCACTAATGGTCATCGATAATCCTATACTCACTGGCGGTATAGAACCGCTCAGCCTAAGGAGAAACATTGCATCGCTGTGTGTTTTACCGCCTGTATGATGGCGTGTGTTCAGGTCTACGGCTACATTCTATCATCACAACTCTCACCACAGGCAGGGAATCCATTCCCACATATTGCGACTTGAACAGTCCCCTTCTTCCTCCATCCTTCATCCTCTAAACTTCATCCTCCGCACGCTTAAGCTGTGGAAAGAACTCTCTACCGTGGTTTTCCCAAGCGACTATAATATGGGGTTCTTCAAAAAGGGCATTAGAAGGTCGTGTGGTGTTGCACACGTCTATAGACCACCGTAACCACTTTCTATCAGGCGGGCCGTGTGCTTGTCTGTACCAATGTGGTATAAAAAATCGTAATAAGATCCTTCTACATCCTACTGTCCATCCCAAGGTTGCCTGGAAGAAATCGCTTCAGCGATAAGGCCGCCCATTGTACGTTGAACTGTATACATGCTACCTACTTGTCCTACTGTAAATCTGTTGGTGTACAATAAAGAATTATCTATCTATCTATTTAGACATATGACCAAAGTTATAGGAAATTAGAATTTGCTAAGTAAAAAATTTGTTGTAATTCTGCTCTGATGAGTATCCATTTAGTGTTATTTATTTTTATAGTAAAATATTTGGATCTGGCTCACGAGGTTGTCGTGTCGACATGTGGAATGTGGATTCAGCGATTATTGTTCCGATAGTTGTGTCAGTTCACGGACTGATTGCCAAAAACCTCGACCAACATCTTAAGGGGCTCACATTAGACAGTTGGGTCAAGGGTCTGATGCAGAAGGCGGGATTCTTCGACACGGCATGCATTGTGAGGAGATACCTCTCTCTGGAGCCCTAACCACCGGTAGCTTGGCCCCTGTACCCGATGCCAATGGAGCACTATTTTTTATTAATAGATGTTTTTATATGTACATATTTAAAACTATAATATATTTGATATTTACTGTAATAAAGAGGAATAATTTTATTTAATTTTAGGAATTTAATAATATTAATTTTATTTTTTCCTACCACTATATCCATCCAAATAACAAACACAGAGGTTTGATGCAATATATGTTTATTTCTTTCAAATCATCCAGGATACAATTCATTGTCACTTTACAGACATCTACCAGCCAAACCTGCACGGTAACCAAAACCAGGGGCCATGGCAGCAGCAGGAGCAAAAGCACCGTAGGGACCAATGGCAGGACCAAAAGCAACATCTTGACTGACCATGGAGTTGTCGCCATTACCACAGGCGTGGTTGACGGCACCAACACCAGCAGTGGGCAAGCCCAAGCCCTCGATACCAACAGTACCAACGAATGGCAGCTCACCAATTACTTCAAGAATACCTTCATAAGCGTTATCAGATCTTAGAGAAATACCGACTGGAGCATTGGGAGAGCCACTGGAGACTGGCAGTGCACCGCCGCTGGTAGGAGTGAAGTCGATAGCAGGAGCAGCAGCACCGTAGATTCCATCGTAGGCTAATCCTCTGCCGGCCCAAGCAAGGCCATCATAGGCTAGGGGACCAGCCAAGCCATCGTACGCCAATCCTCTAGCACCCAAACCAGCGAATCCATCAATCGCCAAACCGGGAGCAGCCAATCCGTAAGGACCAACTACACCAGCACCGATGCATTGGCTCAATGCGGACTGGAAGAAAAAAAATATTTTGAATAAATAATTGTATTAAATGGCTATAACATTTGTCCACATAGCTGGTAAAATCAAGCTTTATTTCATTCCCGATTATAGTCATTACTGAAAGTGAATTGATGTACTTGTAAGATATTATTAAGGGCAAAACAGGAAAATGAAAAAGGAATTCATTGAATGCTTAGTGTTCTGCAACTTTACCCAGCAATGAAACAAAATAAACTTTAAACTGAATTAAGTTGATGAATAGACGATTTTACTACTACAGTCATGTCAACTAAAAATAATAATAACAGAAATTTGAATGCAATCTAGACGAAAAACCATACCTTGACGAGAAGCGCCTGAGCGCAGAAGACGAGAATAGCTTTAACAGACATGTTACTGTTTCTAGTGCTGACACGAGAATGATTTCCCAGAACTTTTACGCTTATTTTATACTAAATTATGTTATCATATTACAAGAAAAATATTGATAAATGGGTAAGTAATACAAAGTATGTGTAAGAGTTTTGTAAGCACGATAAGCCTAACAACTAAATTAAAAAACTAGGCTTTTAGTTTTCTGAAACGTGACATAATGGCGAAATCAAATATTGTATCGACGGGATGGTACTATATAAACTGGAGCAGAATTAGGCTTATTATTCTGTATTCAGCTTTTCGTTGAACTGAAAGAAGCATCAAACATGAACACTTTCACCGTTGTATTCCTCTGCATCCAAGCTTGCTTGGTACAGGTAAGAGAAAACTATCTAATTTTGTATTGCCGATTTTACCATTTTCTTTCTTGCATTTATACTTGTCATCCTTTGAGCCTATGCCCAAGTCTAAGTTGGATTTAAGTCTAAATACGAAACGTCTGGAATGTTCAAATGGGCGAATGTTGATTCTGTTCTGACTGACCTGTGGTTTATTTGTTTTTCTCAGAATGTCTTCGGCCAGTGCACCAGCGCTGCTGCTGTAATCGCTGAGCCAGGTCTCATTGCTCCTGGTCTAGCTCCCTATGGTCTGGCCTCACCTCTCGCATACGATGGTCTGATTGGCATGAGAGGCATCGCTCCCGCTGCTGCTGCTATTGCTCCCGGTCTAGCAGGTCCTTATGGTCTGGCCTCACCCCTCGCATATGACGGTCTTGCTGGTCCCTTCGGCTACCGCGCTGGAATTGGTGGACTCGCCTACCCCGGTGCTATTGGTTGGGCTGATGAGGTCATCCCTGCCTACGGTGGTGTTGGTGAAGGCAACGTAGCCGTTGCTGGTGAGCTGCCAGTTGCTGGTACTACCGCAGTAGCTGGTCAGGTCCCAATTATGGGCGCTGTGAAATTCGGAGGCCCTGTCAACGCTGCTGGTGCCGTGACCATCACTGGTCAATGTGCTTGCGGAGGTCTCGCCGAATACCTATACTAAATGAAGACACTTTTCATCACTACAAAGTCCAAAGTGGCATCTTATGCCACATTCGCTTGGAAGTTCAAAAATAAACACCGATTTTTCAACATTTATTCAATAGTTTTATTCCAATTTTATTCTATCGATAAAGGATGTCAACACACATCCAAATTGAAAATCAAGTTATGTTTAAAGCATAGAATTGTTTTGGCTTTCTTCTTTCAGTTCTTACCCGACTACGGCGTCAAAGTCAAAGTCAAAAATCATTTATTCTGTATAGACCATTATATCGGTACTTACAAAACGTCAACAAAAAAAGGAACATGAATATCAGTTTAGTAAATGGACCACCGGATCGAAACGCGGCCCCGGCCTGAGAAGACTCCGGCAAGAAACTCAGCGGGCATTTCTTTTTTTTGGTCTATTTACAAACATACATTTAGTCTACTTAATCTAAATACTAAATTTTACTTGAGTAGCATAGTTGAGCGAACAGCTCTTTTAAAAGCTTGTTTATCATTCAAGTATTCTTGGATTTAATAGCCTTTCTGGCACATTTTACTTTAAACAATATTTTTAAATTTATACACAGGTAAATCCCTAATTTCATAAGGGAGCTTGTTAAAAAGGCGTATACAGTAGCCTTGGAATGAATGACTAATTTTTTCACTTTTACTTTCACTTTCACTTTCTTTCACTACAAGATTGTTTTTGTGTCTGGTATTTATTTTATGCCGGTCACAAACTCTAGAGTATTTTGAAATATTTTTCCGTACATACCATGAGGTTCTCGAAAATATATTGTGAGACTACGGTTAAAATGTCTGTCTCTTTAAACTTTTCTCTGAGGGAGACTCTTGGGCTTAACTTATAAATGGCTCGCACAGCCCGCTTTTGTAACACAAATATTGTGTTTAAATGTGCAGAATTACCCCAAAGGAGAATTCCGTAGCTCAAAATACTATGGAAGTAACTGAAATATACTATTCTAGCCGTATCCACGTCTGTCAAGGTCCTAATTTTTGTTACAGCGTAGGAGGCCGAACTTAATCTACTGGCTATTTTATCAATATGTGCTGCCCACTGTAGTTAAGAGTCAATACTCAAGCCCAGGAACACTGTCGATTCCACAGGTTCAACACCTGTCCATTGAGTTGTACATTGGCGAAGCCAAAGAATTGTGATTAAGACAGGCTATGTATGTAGGTTCATCTGTTCCCTCATAGCTCCTGAATTACTTATTAGAACTGGACAAGTGAGATATCATTAGAAGCATCTTGGTCGCCCGCTAGTTATAGGCTATATTACGTATCACTGAATTTAATGTAGCGCCCACTTGTGGTCATAAAGTACAGTGTTAAAAAAATAATTTGAGATATACTCGTATAAACCGTGTTTGGTATCGTTTGAACTTATAGATGTTGTTTGCCCTAAAATTATATAAATGAAAAAAGAAGTTTAAAATAAAACACGACTGTTAAAAAAATCATGCTGTAAAAAGTATTAAACAAGAAAATATCAAGGATAGCCGTGGCCTAACAAAACAATTCCATTCTAAGGAAAACTGCCATACGACCACGGCTATCCTTGATATTTTCTTGTTTAATACCTACTTCTAAAGCGTCATTTTTCAGTAGTCGGGTTTTAGTTTTACCATCCCATTCTCTAGTAATATATTTTGACTCGAAGGGATCAGTAACAGTAGTAATGAAATTCTGATTCTATTCTTACGATCCAGGAACTTATTTCTGGGATAAAAGCAGGCTAAATGCTGCTAACCCTGTAAGCACAAGAGTTTCTGTGCCGTCAGTGCAGAAGACACAATCAGGGCAAGCCTTTGGTCTTCCCACTGACAATACAAAAACTCTCCAGTGAGCTCTGGCTACCCTACTCACTGCCGGGAACACTACACGAGGTTTTTATGGCCGCGGTATTCTGTAGGACGGAGGTACTTCCCCAGTCGGACTACTCAATTGGACGGACATACCGTCGTTTTTTTTTATATAGGACACGCCAACTTGACTTCACCTCGCCTGATGGTAAGCTAAAGGCAAAGTCTCAGGAAAGAGGGTCACCATTACAGACACTAAGTGTTACAATGGTGGCACTCAGCTTGGCAGCCTCATCAGATGCATTTTCACGCCCCGCTTAAAGGCTCCGGGACTGTAGGAAGAAGGAAACACGTGTGCTGGTAATAAATTCCAGGTCTTGGTGGTGCCGCAAAGAAAAGAGTCTCCGAACCTCTTGGTTCTTGCTCATATATTCAGCACAGTATGAGGGTGACATCTAAGGCCTGCACGTGTTGTTCCATGTAGGAAAGGAGATGGTGGGATTAGTTGGAAGAACTCATCTGAACACTCATCATGGTAGAGACGTTAAAATACAGCCAAGGAAGCAATAACTACGCATCTGCAAAGGCTCGAGGGTGTTCGTGACCTCAGGGTTCCCAATAATTCGGACCTACCTCCTGCTAAAATATAAATAAATGTAGAAGTTAATGAAGATGTCTAAGGTGAGATGCCGAGGCCGACCGCAGACAGCAGCAGCAGACGTAGATAGCACCATAAAATATACTTGAATAAGATAGTTTTGTTCATGCATTTGCAGCTTCTCAATGGTGCTATTTATCCTTATCAAATTTAAACAAGTATAGACAAGCACACGGCCCACCTGATGGAAAGTGGTTACCGTGACCTATGAACGTGTGTAACACCAGTGCTGCACCGTGCTGCCAACCCTGTAAGAATAGAGATTTTCTATGCCTTTATGGCAGAACACAAAATCAGGACAAGCTTTTGGTCTTCCCACTGACAGCACAAAAACTCTCCAGTGAGCTCTGGCTACCCTACTCACTGCCGGAAATACAACACAAGGTTGTTATAGCCGTGGAATTCTGTAGGGTGGAGGTACTTCCCAAAAGCTTGTCCTGATTTTGTGTTCTGCACTGGGGGCACATAAAATCTCTGTTCTTATAGGGTCGGCAGCACCGATGTGACTTCACTGGTGTTACACATGTTCATAGGTCACGGTAACGACTTTCCTTCAGGTGGGCCGTGTGCTTGTCTGCCACCTAAGTTGTATAAAAAAAAAAGTGGTACACTCACTACTATTCCTGATAGAAGGGATAAACTCAAGTAGGCTTGACGTCGTGGAGCACTGGCACGTATCTACCACTACACGGCCACGGAGGTGTGGTGGTAGTGCCTATGGTCTCACTACCATAAAAGTCATAGAGCGTGCGAATTGGAGGAAGTTAAAATGGTAAGGGAGCCTGGACTCTGTGAAGATGGCCTTGGATGCCATCAAGACCCAAGTCTTCAAGATAATGATGAATAAATGATGGTGTGAATGTGTTTGGTGTAATTTCAGTTCGGACAAGCTAACTAGACCAATAAAACTAAATAGCAAACATAGAGGTTTGATGCAATATTATGTTTATTTCTTTCAAATCATCTTGGATACAATTTCTTTTCACTTTACAGACATCTACCAGCCAAACCAGCACGGTAACCAAAACCAGGAACCATGGCAGCAGCAGGAGCAATAGCACCGTAGGGACCAATGGCAGGACCGAAAGCAACATCCTTACTGACCATAGAGTTGTCGCCATTACCGCAGGCGTGGTTGACGGCACCAACACCAGCAGTGGGCAAGCCCAAGCCCTCGATACCAACAGTACCAACGAATGGCAGCTCACCAATTACTTCAAGAATACCTTCATAAGCGTTATCAGATCTTAGAGAAATACCGACGGGAGCATTGGGAGAGCCACTGGAGACTGGCAGTGCACCGCCGCTGGTAGGAGTGAAGTCGATAGCAGGAGCAGCAGCACCGTAGATTCCATCGTAGGCTAATCCTCTGCCGGCCCAAGCAAGTCCATCATAGGCTAGAGGACCAGCCAAGCCATCGTACGCCAATCCTCTGGCACCCAAACCAGCGAATCCATCAATCGCCAAACCGGGAGCAGCCAATCCGTAAGGACCGACTAAACCAGTACCGATGCATTGGCTCAATGCGGACTGGAAGAAAAAAGTATTTTGAATAAATAATTGTATTAAATGGCTATAACATTTGTCCACATAGCTGGTAAAATCAAGCTTTATTTCATTCCCGATTATAGTCATTACTGAAAGTGATTGATGTACTTGTAAGATATTATTAAGGGCAAAACAGGAAAATGAAAAAGGACTTCATTGAATGCTTAGTGTTCTGCAACTTTACCCAGCAATGAAACAAAATAAACTTTAAACTGAATTAAGTTGATGAATAGACAATTTTACTACTACAGTCATGTCAACTAAAAAATAATAATAACAGAAATTTGAATGCAATCTAGACGAAAAACCATACCTTGACGAGAAGCGCCTGAGCGCAGAAGACGAGAATAGCTTTAGCAGACATGTTACTGTTTCTAGTGCTGACACGAGAATGATTTCCCAGAACTTTTACGCTTATTTTATACTAAATTATGTTATCATATTACAAGAAAAATATTGATAAATGGGTAAGTAATACAAAGTATGTGTACGAGTTTTGTAAGCACGATAAGCCTAACAATCAAATTAATAAAGTAGGCTTTTAGTTTTCTGAAACGTGACATAATGGCGTAATCAAATATTGTATCGACGGGATGGTAATATATAAACTGGAGCAGAATTAGGCTTATTATTCTGTATTCAGCTTTTCGTTGAACTGAAAGAAGCATCAAACATGAACACTTTCACCGTTGTATTCCTCTGCATCCAAGCTTGCTTGGTACAGGTAAGAGAAAACTATCTAATTTTGTATTGCCGATTTTGCCGTTTTCTTTCTTGCAATTATACTTGTCATCCTTTGAGCCTAGGCCCAAGTCTAAGTTGAATTTAAGTCTAAATACGAAACATCTGGAATGTTTCATTTGGGCGAATGTTGATTCTGCTCTGACTGACCTGTGGTTTATTTGTTTTTCTCAGAATGTCTTCGGCCAGTGCACCAGCGCTGCTGCTGTAATCGCTGAGCCAGGTCTCATTGCTCCTGGTCTAGCTCCCTATGGTCTGGGCTCACCTCTCGCATACGATGGTCTGATTGGCATGAGAGGCATCGCTCCCGCTGCTGCTGCTATTGCTCCCGGTCTAACAGGTCCTTATGGTCTGGCCTCACCCCTCGCATATGACGGTCTTGCTGGTAACTTCGGCTACCGCGCTGGAATTGGTGGACTCGCCTACCCCGGTGCTATTGGTTGGGCTGATGAGGCCATCGCTGCCTACGGTGGTGTTGGTGAAGGCAACGTAGCCGTTGCTGGTGAGCTGCCAGTTGCTGGTACTACCGCAGTAGCTGGTCAGGTCCCAATTATGGGCGCTGTGAAATTCGGAGGCCCTGTCAACGCTGCTGGTGCCGTGACCATCACTGGTCAATGTGCTTGCGGAGGTCTCGCCGAATACCTATACTAAATGAAGACACTTTTCATCACTACAAAGTCCAAAGTGGTATCTTATGCCACATTCGCTTGGAAGTTCAAAAATAAACACCGATTTTTCAACATTTATTTAATAGTTTCATTCCAATTTTATTCTATCGATAAAGGATGTCAACACACATCCATATTGAAAATCAAGTTATGTTTAAAGCATAGAATTGTTTTGGCTTTCTTCTTTCAATTGTTACCCGACTACGGCGTCAAAGTCAAAGTCAAAAATCATTTATTCTGTATAGACCATTATATCGGTGTTTACAAAACGTCAACAAAAAAAGGAACATGAATATCAGTTTAGTAAACTCCGGCAAGAAACTCAGCGGGCATTTCTTTTTTTTGGTCTATTTACAAACATACACTTAGTCTACTTAATTTAAATACCAAATTTTACTTGAGTAGCATAGTTGAGCGAACAGCTCATTTCCAAGCTTGTTTATCATCCAAGTATTCTTGGATTTTAGAATAGCCTTTCTGGCACAATTTACTTTTAACAATATTTTTAAATTTATACACAGGTAGATCCCTAATTTCATTAGGGAGCTTGTTAAAAAGGCGTAAACAGTTGCTCTGGAATGAATGACTAATTTTTTCAAGTCGACTACCACAGGCTACAAAATTGTTTTTGTGTCTGGTATTTATTTTATGCCGGTCACAAACTCTAGAGTATTTTGAAATATTTTTCCGTACATACATGAGGTTCTCGAAAATATATTGTGAGACTACGGTTACAATGTCTATCTCTTTAAACTTTTCTCTGAGGGAGACTCTTGGACCTACCTTATAAATGGCTCGCACAGCCCGCTTTTGTAACACAAATATTGTGTTTAAATGTGCAGAATTACCCCAAAGGAGAATTCCGTAGCTCAAAATACTATGGAAGTAACTGAAATATATTATTCTAGCTGTATCCACGTCTGTCAAGGTCCTAATCTTTTTTACAGCGTAGGAGGCCGAACTTATCCACTGGCTATTTTATCAATATGTGCTGCCCACTGTAGTTTAGAGTCAATACTCAAGCCCAGGAACACTGTCGATTCCACAAGATTCAACACCACTGTCCATTGAGTTGTACATTGGTGAAGCCAAGAATTGTGATTTAGACATGTTATGTCTGTAGGTTCATCTGTTCCCTCATAGCTCCTGAATTACTTATTAGAACTGGACAAGTGTGGTATCATTAGAAGCATCTTGGTCGCCCGCTAGTTATAGGCTATATTACGTATCACTGAATTTAATGTAACACATAACTTGTGGTCATAAAGTACAGTGTTAAAAAAATAATTTGAGATATACTCGTATAAACCGTGTTTGGTATCGTTTGAACTTAATTAGCACATTACAAATATGTATAAATTATAGATGTTGTTTGCCCTAAAATTATATAAATAAAAAAAGAAGTTTAAAATAAAACACGACTGTTAAAAAAATCATGCTGTAAAAAGTATTAAACAAGAAAATATCAAGGATAGCCGTGGCCTAACAAAACAATTCCATTCTAAGGAAAACTGCCATACGACCACGGCTATCCTTGATATTTTCTTGTTTAATACCTACTTTTAAAGCGTCATTTTTCAGTAGTCGGGTTTTAGTTTTACCATTCCATTCTCTAGTAATATATTTTGACTCGAATAGATCAGTAACAATAGTAATGAAATTCTGATTCTATTCTTACGATCCAGGAACTTATTTCTGGGATAAAAGCAGGCTAAATGCTGCTAACCCTGTAAGCACAAGAGTTTCTGTGCCGTCAGTGCAGAAGACACAAACAGGGCAAGCCTTTGGTCTTCCCACTGACAATACAAAAACTCTCCAGTGAGCTCTGGCTACCCTACTCACTGCCGGGAACACTACACGAGGTTATTATGGCCGCGGTATTCTGTAGGACGGAGGTACTTCCCCAGTCGGACTACTCAATTGGACGGACATACCGTCGTTTTTTTTATATAGGACACGCCAACTTGACTTCACCACGCCTGATGGTAAGCTAAAGGCAAAGTCTCAGGAAAGAGGGTCACCATTACAGACACTAAGTGTTACAATGGTGGCACTCAGCTTGGCAGCCTCATCAGATGCATTTTCACGCCCCGCTTAAAGGCTCCGGGACTGTAGGAAGAAGGAAACACGTGTGCTGGTAATAAATTCCAGGTCTTGGTGGTGCCGCAAAGAAAAGAGTCTCCGAACCTCTTGGTTCTTGCTCATATATTCAGCACAGTATGAGGGTGACATCTAAGGCCTGCACGTGTTGTCCTATGTAGGAAAGGAGATGGTGGGATTAGTTGGAAGAGCTCATCTGAACACTCATCATGGTAGAGACGTTAAAATACAGCCAAGGAAGCAATAACTCTACGCATCTGCAAAGGCTCGAGGGTGTTCGTGACCTCAGGGTTCCCAATAATTCGGACCTACCTCCTGCTAAAATATAAATAAATGTAGAAGTTAATGAAGATGTCTAAGGTGAGATGCCGAGGCCGACCGCAGACAGCAGCAGCAGACGTAGATAGCACCATAAAATATACTTGAATAAGATAGTTTTGTTCATGCATTTGCAGCTTCTCAATGGTGCTATTTATCCTTATCAAATTTAAACAAGTATAGACAAGCACACGGCCCACCTGATGGAAAGTGGTTACCGTGACCTATGAACGTGTGTAACACCAGTGCTGCACCGTGCTGCCAACCCTGTAAGAATAGAGATTTTCTATGCCTTTATGGCAGAACACAAAATCAGGACAAGCTTTTGGTCTTCCCACTGACAACACAAAAACTCTCCAGTGAGCTCTGGCTACCCTACTCACTGCCGGAAATACAACACAAGGTTGTTATAGCCGTGGTATTCTGTAGGGTGGAGGTACTTCCCAAAAGCTTGTCCTGATTTTGTGTTCTGCACTGGGGGCACATAAAATCTCTGTTCTTATAGGGTCGGCAGCACCGATGTGACTTCACTGGTGTTACACATGTTCATAGGTCACGGTAACGACTTTCCTTCAGGTGGGCCGTGTGCTTGTCTGCCACCTAAGTTGTATAAAAAAAAAAGTGGTACACTCACTACTATTCCTGATAGAAGGGATAAACTCAAGTAGGCTTGACGTCGTGGAGCACTGGCACGTATCTACCACTACACGGCCACGGAGGTGTGGTGGTAGTGCCTATGGTCTCACTACCATAAAAGTCATAGAGCGTGCGAATTGGAGGAAGTTAAAATGGTAAGGGAGCCTGGACTCTGTGAAGATGGCCTTGGATGCCATCAAGACCCAAGTCTTCAAGATAATGATGAATAAATGATGGTGTGAATGTGTTTGGTGTAATTTCAGTTCGGACAAGCTAACTAGACCAATAAAACTAAATAGCAAACATAGAGGTTTGATGCAATATTATGTTTATTTCTTTCAAATCATCTTGGATACAATTTCTTTTCACTTTACAGACATCTACCAGCCAAACCAGCACGGTAACCAAAACCAGGAACCATGGCAGCAGCAGGAGCAATAGCACCGTAGGGACCAATGGCAGGACCGAAAGCAACATCCTTACTGACCATAGAGTTGTCGCCATTACCGCAGGCGTGGTTGACGGCACCAACACCAGCAGTGGGCAAGCCCAAGCCCTCGATACCAACAGTACCAACGAATGGCAGCTCACCAATTACTTCAAGAATACCTTCATAAGCGTTATCAGATCTTAGAGAAATACCGACGGGAGCATTGGGAGAGCCACTGGAGACTGGCAGTGCACCGCCGCTGGTAGGAGTGAAGTCGATAGCAGGAGCAGCAGCACCGTAGATTCCATCGTAGGCTAATCCTCTGCCGGCCCAAGCAAGTCCATCATAGGCTAGAGGACCAGCCAAGCCATCGTACGCCAATCCTCTGGCACCCAAACCAGCGAATCCATCAATCGCCAAACCGGGAGCAGCCAATCCGTAAGGACCGACTAAACCAGCACCGATGCATTGGCTCAATGCGGACTGGAAGAAAAAAGTATTTTGAATAAATAATTGTATTAAATGGCTATAACATTTGTCCACATAGCTGGTAAAATCAAGCTTTATTTCATTCCCGATTATAGTCATTACTGAAAGTGATTGATGTACTTGTAAGATATTATTAAGGGCAAAACGGGAAAATGAAAAAGGACTTCATTGAATGCTTAGTGTTCTGCAACTTTACCCAGCAATGAAACAAAATAAACTTTAAACTGAATTAAGTTGATGAATAGACAATTTTACTACTACAGTCATGTCAACTAAAAAATAATAATAACAGAAATTTGAATGCAATCTAGACGAAAAACCATACCTTGACGAGAAGCGCCTGAGCGCAGAAGACGAGAATAGCTTTAGCAGACATGTTACTGTTTCTAGTGCTGACACGAGAATGATTTCCCAGAACTTTTACGCTTATTTTATACTAAATTATGTTATCATATTACAAGAAAAATATTGATAAATGGGTAAGTAATACAAAGTATGTGTACGAGTTTTGTAAGCACGATAAGCCTAACAATCAAATTAATAAAGTAGGCTTTTAGTTTTCTGAAACGTGACATAATGGCGTAATCAAATATTGTATCGACGGGATGGTACTATATAAACTGAAGCAGAATTAGGCTTATTATTCTGTATTCAGCTTTTCGTTGAACTGAACGAAGCATCAAACATGAACACTTTCACCGTTGTATTCCTCTGCATCCAAGCTTGCTTGGTACAGGTAAGAGAAAACTATCTAATTTTGTATTGCCGATTTTGACGTTTTCTTTCTTGCAATTATACTTGTCATCATTTGAGCCTAGGCCCAAGTCTAAGTTGAATTTAAGTCTAAATACGAAATATCTGGAATGTTTCAATTGGGCGAATGTTGATTCTGCTCTGACTGACCTGTGGTTTATTTGTTTTTCTCAGAATGTCTTCGGCCAGTGCACCAGCGCTGCTGCTGTAATCGCTGAGCCAGGTCTCATTGCTCCTGGTCTAGCTCCCTATGGTCTGGGCTCACCTCTCGCATACGATGGTCTGATTGGCATGAGAGGCATCGGTCCCGCTGCTGCTCCCGGTCTAGCAGGTCCTTATGGTCTGGCCTCACCCCTCGCATATGATGGTCTTGCTGGTCCCTTCGGCTACCGCGCTGGAATTGGTGGACTCGCCTACCCCGGTGCTATTGGTTGGGCTGATGAGGCCATCGCTGCTTACGGTGGTGTTGGTGAAGGCAACGTAGCCGTTGCTGGTGAGCTGCCAGTTGCTGGTACTACCGCAGTAGCTGGTCAGGTCCCAATTATGGGCGCTGTGAAATTCGGAGGCCCTGTCAACGCTGCTGGTGCCGTGACCATCACTGGTCAATGTGCTTGCGGAGGTCTCGCTGAATACCTGTACTAAATGAAGACACTTTTCATTACTACCAAGTCCAAAGTGGTATCTTATACCACATTCGCTTGGAAGTTCAAAAATAAACACCGATTTTTCAGCATTTATTTAATAGTTTTATTCCAATTTTATTATGTCAACACACATCCGAATTGAAAATCAAGTTATGTTTAAAGCATAGAATTGTTTTGTCTTTCTTCTTTCTATTTATTTCAGTTTTTACCCGACTATGGCGTCAAAGTCAAAGTTAAAGTAAAGTTAAAGTCAAAGTCAAAGTCAAAGTCAAAGTCAAAGTCAAAGTCAAAGTCAAAGTCAAAGTCAAAGTCAAAGTCAAAGTCAAAGTCAAAAATCATTTATTCTGTACAGACCATTATATCGGCACTTACAAAACGTCAACAAAAAAAGGAACATGAATATCTTAGTAAATGGACCACCGGTTCGAAACGCGGCCCCGGCCTGAGAAGACTCCGGCAAGAAACTCAGCGGGCATTTCTTTTTTTTGGTCTATTTACAAACATACACTTAGTCTACTTAATCTACATACAAAATTTTACTTGAGTAGCATAGTTAAGCGAACAGCTCATTTCCAAGCTTGTTTATCATCCAAGTATTATTGGATTTTATAATAGCCTTTCTGGCACAATTTACTTTTAACTATATTTTTAAATTTTTACACATGTAAATCCCTAATTTCATTAGGGAGCTTGTTAAAAAGGCGTATACAGTTGCCAGTAATTTTTTCAAGTCGACTACCACAGACTACAAGATTGTTTTTGTGTCTGGTATTTATTTCATGCCGGTCACAAACTCTAGAGAATTTTGAAATATTTTTCCGTACATACATGAGGTTCTCGAAAATATATTGTGAGACTACGGTTAAAATGTCTATCTCTTTAAACTTTTCTCTGAGGGAGACTCTTGGGCCTAAATTATAAATGGCTCGCACAGGCCGCTTTTATAACACAAATATTGTGTTTAAATGTGCAGAATTACCCCAAAGGAGAATTCCTTAGCTCAAAATACTATGGAAATAACTGAAATATATTATTCTAGCCGTATCCACGTCTGTCAAGGTCCTAAACTTTTTTACAGCGTAGGAGGCCGAACTTAATCTACTGGCTATTTTATCAATATGTGATCCCCACTGTAGTTTAGAGTCAATACTCAAGCCCAGGAACACTGTCGATTCCACAAGATTCAACACCTGTCCATTGAGTTGTACATTGGCGAAGCCAAAGGATTGTGATTTTGACAGGCTATGTATTGTAGGTTCATCTGTTCCCTCATAGCTCCTGAATTACTTATTAGAACTGGACAAGTGAGGTATCATTAGAAGCATCTTGGTCGCTCGCTAGTTATAGGCTATATTACGTATCACTGAATTTAATGTAGCGCCCACTTGTGGTCATAAAGTACAGTGTTAAAAAATAATTTGAGATGTATATCTCAAATTATTTTTTGATACCAACGAAACCAAACACTGTTTATACGAGTATTCGTATAAACCGTGTTTGGTATCGTTTGAACCTAATTAGCACATAACAAATATGTATAAATTATGGATGTTGTTTGCCCTAAAATTATATAAATGAAAAAAGAAGTATAGAAGAATATCGCGATAGCCTAGTGGTATGGGTAATGGACTGCTGAGACGAGGTCTCGAGTTCGATCCCAGGTTTTACTATGGCACACACCAATGACTATTCGATGCTTTTCGAAGTTATGTGTGTATTTATCGTAGGTTTATAAGTGCCCGGTTAATGGCAATAGGCTCGCCACCTATTACATTGGGACCTAAACATAAACTGGCGAACTGTGGGTGCTTAGCACCTCTGCCTACCCCTTCGGGGATACAGGCGTGAATTTGTGAATGAAATGAATGAATGAAAAAAGAAGTTTAAAATAAAACACGACTGTTAAAAAATCATGCTGTAAAAAGTATTAAACAAGAAAATATCAAGGATAGCCGTGGTCTAACAAAACAATTCCATTCTAAGGAAAACTGCCATACGACCACGGCTATCCTTGATATTTTCTTGTTCAATACCTACTTTTAAAGCGTCATTTTTCAGTAGTCGGGTTTTAGTTTTATCATCCCATTCTCTAGTAATATATTTTGACTCGAAGGGATCAGTAACAGTAATAATGAAATTCTGATTCTATTCTTACGATCCAGGAACTTATTTCGGGGATAGAAGCAGGCTAAATGCTGCTGGTTAGCAGCAGTACAGGGTTGATCAGTACAGGGTTCTGTAAGCACAAGAGTTTCTGTGCCGTCAGTGCAGAAGACACAATCAGGGCAAGCCTTTGGTCTTCCCACTGACAATACAAAAACTCTCCAGTGAGTTCTGGCAACCCTACTCACCGCCGGAAACACTACACGAGGTTATTCTGGCCGCGGTATTCTGTAGGGCGGAGGTACTTCCCCAGTCGGACTACTCAATTGGACGGACATACCGTCGTTTTTTTATATATAGGACATGCCAACATGACTTCACCTCGCCTGATGGTAAGCTAAAGGCAAAGTCTCAGGAAAGAGGGTCACCATTACAGACACTAAGTGTTACAATGGTGGCATTCAGCTTGGCAGCCTCATCAGATGCATTTTCACGCCCCGCTTAAAGGCTCCGGGACTGTAGGAAGAAGGAAACACGTGTGCTGGTAATAAATTCCAGGTCTTGGTGGTGCCGCAAAGAAAAGAGTCTCCGAACCTCTTGGTTCTTGCTCATATATTCAGCACAGTATGAGGCTGACATCTAAGGCCTGCACGTGTTGTTCCATGTAGGAAAGGAGATGGTGGGATTAGTTGGAAGAACTCATCTGAACACTCATCATGGTAGAGACGTTAAAATACAGCCAAGGAAGCAATAACTCTACGCATCTGCAAAGGCTCGAGGGTGTTCGTGACCTCAGGGTTCCCAATAATTCGGACCTACCTCCTGCTAAAATATAAATAAATGTAGAAGTTAATGAAGATGTCTAAGGTGAGATGCCGAGGCCGACCGCAGACAGCAGCAGCAGACGTAGATAGCACCATAAAATATACTTGAATAAGATAGTTTTGTTCATGCATTTGCAGCTTCTCAATGGTGCTATTTATCCTTATCAAATTTAAACAAGTATAGACAAGCACACGGCCCACCTGATTGAAAGTGGTTACCGTGACCTATGAACGTGTGTAACACCAGTGCTGCACCGTGCTGCCAACCCTGTAAGAATAGAGATTTTCTATGCCTTTATGGCAGAACACAAAATCAGGACAAGCTTTTGGTCTTCCCACTGACAGCACAAAAACTCTCCAGTGAGCTCTGGCTACCCTACTCACTGCCGGAAATACAACACAAGGTTGTTATAGCCGTGGTATTCTGTAGGGTGGAGGTACTTCCCAAAAGCTTGTCCTGATTTTGTGTTCTGCACTGGGGGCACATAAAATCTCTGTTCTTATAGGGTCGGCAGCACCGATGTGACTTCACTGGTGTTACACATGTTCATAGGTCACGGTAACCATTTTCCTTCAGGTGGGCCGTGTGCACTTCTGCCACCTAAGTTGTAAAAAAAAAATAGTGGTACACTCACTACTATTCCTGATAGAAGGGATAAACTCAAGTAGGCTTGACGTCGTGGAGCACTGGCACGTATCTACCACTACACGTCCACGGAGGTGTGGTGGTAGTGCCTATGGTCTCACTACCAGAAAAGTCATAGAGCGTGCGAATTGGAGGAAGTAAAAATGGTAAGGGAGCCCGGACTCTGTGAAGATGGCCTTGGATGCCATCAAGACCAAAGTCTTCAAGATAATGATGAATAAATGATGGTGTGAATGTGTTTGGTGTAATCTAGAAACTAGACCAATAAAACTAAATAGCAAACATAGAGGTTTGATGCAATATTATGTTTATATCTTTCAAATCATCTTGGATACAATTCCTTTTCACTTTACAGACATCTACCAGCCAAACCAGCACGGTAACCAAAACCAGGAACCATGGCAGCAGCAGGAGCAATAGCACCGTAGGGACCAATGGCAGGACCGAAAGCAACATCCCCACTGACCATAGAGTTGTCGCCATTACCGCAGGCGTGGTTGACGGCACCAACACCAGCAGTGGGCAAGCCCAAGCCCTCGATGCCAACAGTACCAACGAATGGCAGCTCACCAATTACTTCAAGAATACCTTCATAAGCGTTATCAGATCTTAGAGAAATACCGACGGGAGCATTGGGAGAGCCACTGGAGACTGGCAGTGCACCGCCGCTGGTAGGGGTGAAGTCGATAGCGGGAGCAGCAGCACCGTAGATTCCATCGTAGGCTAATCCTCTGCCGGCCCAAGCAAGTCCATCATAGGCTAGAGGACCAGCCAAGCCATCGTATGCCAATCCTCTGGCACCCAAACCAGCGAATCCATCAATCGCCAAACCGGGAGCAGCCAATCCGTAAGGACTGACTAAACCAGCACCGATGCATTGGCTCAATGCGGACTGGAAGAAAAAAAATATTTTGAATAAATAATTGTATTAAATGGCTATAACATTTGTCCACATAGCTGGTAAAATCAAGCTTTATTTCATTCCCGATTATAGTCATTACTGAAAGTGATTGATGTTCTTGTAAGATATTATTAAGGGCAAAACAGGAAAATGAAAAAGGACTTCATTGAATGCTTAGTGTTCTGCAACTTTACCCAGCAATGAATTAATGAAACAAAATTAACTTTGAACTGAATTAAGTTGATGAATAGACGATTTTACTACTACAGTCATGTCAACTAAAAAATAATAATAACAGAAATTTGAATGCAATCTAGACGAAAACCCATACCTTGACGAGAAGCGCCTGAGCGCAGAAGACGAGAATAGCTTTAGCAGACATGTTACTGTTTCTAGTGCTGACACGAGAATGATTTCCCAGAACTTTTACGCTTATTTTATACTAAATTATGTTATCATATTACAAGAAAAATATTGATAAATGGGTAAGTAATACAAAGTATGTGTACGAGTTTTGTAAGCACGATAAGCCTAACAATCAAATTAATAAAGTAGGCTTTTAGTTTTCTGAAACGTGACATAATGGCGTAATCAAATATTGTATCGACGGGATGGTAATATATAAACTGGAGCAGAATTAGGCTTATTATTCTGTATTCAGCTTTTCGTTGAACTGAAAGAAGCATCAAACATGAACACTTTCACCGTTGTATTCCTCTGCATCCAAGCTTGCTTGGTACAGGTAAGAGAAAACTATCTAATTTTGTATTGCCGATTTTGCCGTTTTCTTTCTTGCAATTATACTTGTCATCCTTTGAGCCTAGGCCCAAGTCTAAGTTGAATTTAAGTCTAAATACGAAATATCTGGAATGTTTCAATTGGGCGAATGTTGATTCTGCTCTGACTTACCTGTGGTTTATTTGTTTTTCTCAGAATGTCTTCGGCCAGTGCACCAGCGCTGCTGCTGTAATCGCTGAGCCAGGTCTCATTGCTCCTGGTCTAGCTCCCTATGGTCTGGGCTCACCTCTCGCATACGATGGTCTGATTGGCATGAGAGGCATCGCTCCCGCTGCTGCTGCTATTGCTCCCGGTCTAGCAGGTCCTTATGGTCTGGCCTCACCCCTCGCATATGACGGTCTTGCTGGTCCCTTCGGCTACCGCGCTGGAATTGGTGGACTCGCCTACCCCGGTGCTATTGGTTGGGCTGATGAGGCCATCGCTGCCTACGGTGGTGTTGGTGAAGGCAACGTAGCCGTTGCTGGTGAGCTGCCAGTTGCTGGTACTACCGCAGTAGCTGGTCAGGTCCCAATTATGGGCGCTGTGAAATTCGGAGGCCCTGTCAACGCTGCTGGTGCCGTGACCATCACTGGTCAATGTGCCTGCGGAGGTCTCGCCGAATACCTATACTAAATGAAAACACTTTTCATCACTACAAAGTCCAAAGTGGTATCTTATACCACATTCGCTTGGAAGTTCAAAAATAAACACCGATTTTTCAGCATTTATTTAATAGTTTTATTCCAATTTTATTATATCGATAAAGGATGTCAACACACATCCAAATAGAAAATGAAGTTATGTTTAAAGCATAGAATTGTTTTGGCTTCCTTCTTTCAATTGTTACCCGACTACGGCGTCAAAGTCAAAGTCAAAGTCAAAGTCAAAGTCAAAGTCAAAGTCAAAGTCAAAGTCAAAGTCAAAGTCAAAGTCAAAGTCAAAGTCAAAGTCAAAGTCAAAGTCAAAGTCAAAGTCAAAGTCAAAGTCAAAGTCAAAGTCAAAGTCAAAGTCAAAGTCAAAGTCAAAAATCATTTATTCTGTATAGACCATTATATCGGTACATACAAAACGTCAACAAAAAAAGGAACATGAATATCAGTTTAGTAAATGGACCACCCGATCGAAACGCGGCCCCGGCCTGAGAAGACTCCGGCAAGAAACTCAGTGGGCATTTCTTTTTTTTGGTCTATTTACAAACATACACTTAGTCTACTTAATTTAAATACCAAATTTTACTTGAGTAGCATAGTTGAGTGAACAGCTCATTTCCAAGCTTGTTTATCATCCAAGTATTCTTGGATTTTCTTTTTTTTTCCTTTCTGGCACAATTTACTTTTAACAATATTTTTAAATTTATACACAGGTAGATCCCTAATTTCATTAGGGAGCTTGTTAAAAAGGCGTATACAGTTGCTCTACTACCACAGACTACAAAATTGTTTTTGTGTCTGGTATTTATTTTATGCCGGTCACAAACTCTAGAGAATTTTGAAATATTTTTCCGTACATACACGAGGTTCTCGAAAATATATTGTGAGACTACGGTTACAATGTCTATCTCTTTAAACTTTTCTCTGAGGGAGACTCTTGGGCCTAACTTATAAATGGCTCGCACAGCCGGCTTTTGTAACACATATATTGTGTTTAAATGTGCAGAATTACCCCAAAGGAGATTTCCTTAGCTCAAAATACTATGGAAATAAATGAAATATACTATTCTAGCCGTATCCACGTCTGTCAAGGTCCTAATCTTTTTTACAGCGTAGGAGGCCGAACTAAATCTGCTGGCTATTTTATCAATATGTGATCCCCACTGTAGTTTAGAGTCAGTACTCAAGCCCGGGAACACTGTCGATTCCACAAGATTCAACACCTGTCCATTGAGTTGTACATTGGCGAAGCCAAAGAATTGTGATTTAGACAGGCTATGTATGTAGGTTCATCTGTTCTCTCATAGCTCCTGAATTACTTATTAGAACTGGACAAGTGAGGTATCATTAGAAGCATCTTGGTCGCTCGCTAGTTATAGGCTATATTACGTATCACTGAATTTAATGTAGCGCCCACTTGTGGTCATAAAGTACAGTGTTAAAAAAATAATTTGAGATATACTCGTATAAACCGTGTTTGGTATCGTTTGAACTTATAGATGTTGTTTGCCCTAAAATTATATAAATGAAAAAAGAAGTTTAAAATAAAACACGACTGTTAAAAAAATCATGCTGTAAAAAGTATTAAACAAGAAAATATCAAGGATAGCCGTGGCCTAACAAAACAATTCCATTCTAAGGAATACTGCCATACGACCACGGCTATCCTTGATATTTTCTTGTTTAATACCTACTTTTAAAGCGTCATTTTTCAGTAGTCGGGTTTTAGTTTTACCATCCCATTCTCTAGTAATATATTTTGACTCGAAGGGATCAGTAACAGTAGTAATGAAATTCTGATTCTATTCTTACGATCCTGGAACTTATTTCTGGGATAAAAGCAGGCTAAATGCTGCTAACCCTGTAAGCACAAGAGTTTCTGTGCCGTCAGTGCAGAAGACACAATCAGGGCAAGCCTTTGGTCTTCCCACTGACAATACAAAAACTCTCCAGTGAGCTCTGGCTACCCTACTCACTGCCGGGAACACTACACGAGGTTATTATGGCCGCGGTATTCTGTAGGACGGAGGTACTTCCCCAGTCGGACTACTCAATTGGACGGACATACCGTCGTTTTTTTTATATAGGACACGCCAACTTGACTTCACCTCGCCTGATGGTAAGCTAAAGGCAAAGTCTCAGGAAAGAGGGTCACCATTACAGACACTAAGTGTTACAATGGTGGCACTCAGCTTGGCAGCCTCATCAGATGCATTTTCACGCCCCGCTTAAAGGCTCCGGGACTGTAGGAAGAAGGAAACACGTGTGCTGGTAATAAATTCCAGGTCTTGGTGGTGCCGCAAAGAAAAGAGTCTCCGAACCTCTTGGTTCTTGCTCATATATTCAGCACAGTATGAGGGTGACATCTAAGGCCTGCACGTGTTGTTCCATGTAGGAAAGGAGATGGTGGGATTAGTTGGAAGAACTCATCTGAACACTCATCATGGTAGAGACGTTAAAATACAGCCAAGGAAGCAATAACTCTACGCATCTGCAAAGGCTCGAGGGTGTTCGTGACCTCAGGGTTCCCAATAATTCGGACCTACCTCCTGCTAAAATATAAATAAATGTAGAAGTTAATGAAGATGTCTAAGGTGAGATGCCGAGGCCGACCGCAGACAGCAGCAGCAGACGTAGATAGCACCATAAAATATACTTGAATAAGATAGTTTTGTTCATGCATTTGCAGCTTCTCAATGGTGCTATTTATCCTTATCAAATTTAAACAAGTATAGACAAGCACATGGCCCACCTGATGGAAAGTGGTTACCGTGACCTATGAACGTGTGTAACACCAGTGCTGCACCGTGCTGCCAACCCTGTAAGAATAGAGATTTTCTATGCCTTCATGGCAGAACACAAAATCAGGACAAGCTTTTGGTCTTCCCACTGACAGCACAAAAACTCTCCAGTGAGCTCTGGCTACCCTACTCACTGCCGGAAATACAACACAAGGTTGTTATAGCCGTGGAATTCTGTAGGGTGGAGGTACTTCCCAAAAGCTTGTCCTGATTTTGTGTTCTGCACTGGGGGCACATAAAATCTCTGTTATTATATATATAGGGTCGGCAGCACCGATGTGACTTCACTGGTGTTACACATGTTCATAGGTCACGGTAACGACTTTCCTTCAGGTGGGCCGTGTGCTTGTCTGCCACCTAAGTTGTATAAAAAAAAAAGTGGTACACTCACTACTATTCCTGATAGAAGGGATAAACTCAAGTAGGCTTGACGTCGTGGAGCACTGGCACGTATCTACCACTACACGTCCACGGAGGTGTGGTGGTAGTGCCTATGGTCTCACTACCATAAAAGTCATAGAGCGTGCGAATTGGAGGAAGTTAAAATGGTAAGGGAGCCTGGACTCTGTGAAGATGGCCTTGGATGCCATCAAGACCCAAGTCTTCAAGATAATGATGAATAAATGATGGTGTGAATGTGTTTGGTGTAATTTCAGTTCGGACAAGCTAACTAGACCAATAAAACTAAATAGCAAACATAGAGGTTTGATGCAATATTATGTTTATTTCTTTCAAATCATCTTGGATACAATTTCTTTTCACTTTACAGACATCTACCAGCCAAACCAGCACGGTAACCAAAACCAGGAACCATGGCAGCAGCAGGAGCAATAGCACCGTAGGGACCAATGGCAGGACCGAAAGCAACATCCTTACTGACCATAGAGTTGTCGCCATTACCGCAGGCGTGGTTGACGGCACCAACACCAGCAGTGGGCAAGCCCAAGCCCTCGATACCAACAGTACCAACGAATGGCAGCTCACCAATTACTTCAAGAATACCTTCATAAGCGTTATCAGATCTTAGAGAAATACCGACGGGAGCATTGGGAGAGCCACTGGAGACTGGCAGTGCACCGCCGCTGGTAGGAGTGAAGTCGATAGCAGGAGCAGCAGCACCGTAGATTCCATCGTAGGCTAATCCTCTGCCGGCCCAAGCAAGTCCATCATAGGCTAGAGGACCAGCCAAGCCATCGTACGCCAATCCTCTGGCACCCAAACCAGCGAATCCATCAATCGCCAAACCGGGAGCAGCCAATCCGTAAGGACCGACTAAACCAGTACCGATGCATTGGCTCAATGCGGACTGGAAGAAAAAAGTATTTTGAATAAATAATTGTATTAAATGGCTATAACATTTGTCCACATAGCTGGTAAAATCAAGCTTTATTTCATTCCCGATTATAGTCATTACTGAAAGTGATTGATGTACTTGTAAGATATTATTAAGGGCAAAACAGGAAAATGAAAAAGGACTTCATTGAATGCTTAGTGTTCTGCAACTTTACCCAGCAATGAAACAAAATAAACTTTAAACTGAATTAAGTTGATGAATAGACAATTTTACTACTACAGTCATGTCAACTAAAAAATAATAATAACAGAAATTTGAATGCAATCTAGACGAAAAACCATACCTTGACGAGAAGCGCCTGAGCGCAGAAGACGAGAATAGCTTTAGCAGACATGTTACTGTTTCTAGTGCTGACACGAGAATGATTTCCCAGAACTTTTACGCTTATTTTATACTAAATTATGTTATCATATTACAAGAAAAATATTGATAAATGGGTAAGTAATACAAAGTATGTGTACGAGTTTTGTAAGCACGATAAGCCTAACAATCAAATTAATAAAGTAGGCTTTTAGTTTTCTGAAACGTGACATAATGGCGTAATCAAATATTGTATCGACGGAATGGTAATATATAAACTGGAGCAGAATTAGGCTTATCATTCTGTATTCAGCTTTTCGTTGAACTGAAAGAAGCATCAAACATGAACACTTTCACCGTTGTATTCCTCTGCATCCAAGCTTGCTTGGTACAGGTAAGAGAAAACTATCTAATTTTGTATTGCCGATTTTGAGGTTTTCTTTCTTGCAATTATACTTGTCATCCTTTGAGCCTAGGCCCAAGTCGAAGTTGAATTTAAGTCTAAATACGAAATATCTGGAATGTTTTAATTGGGCGAATGTTGATTCTGCTCTGACTGACCTGTGGTTTATTTGTTTTTCTCAGAATGTCTTCGGCCAGTGCACCAGCGCTGCTGCTGTAATCGCTGAGCCAGGTCTCATTGCTACTGGTCTAGCTCCCTATGGTCTGGGCTCACCTCTCGCATACGATGGTCTGATTGGCATGAGAGGCATCGCTCCCGCTGCTGCTCCCGGTCTAGCAGGTCCTTATGGTCTGGCCTCACCCCTCGCATATGATGGTCTTGCTAGTCCCTTCGGCTACCGCGCTGGAATTGGTGGACTTGCCTACCCCGGTGCTATTGGTTGGGCTGATGAGGCCATCGCTGCCTACGGTGGTGTTGGTGAAGGCAACGTAGCCGTTGCTGGTGAGCTGCCAGTTGCTGGTACTACCGCAGTAGCTGGTCAGGTCCCAATTATGGGCGCTGTGAAATTCGGAGGCCCTGTCAACGCTGCTGGTGCCGTGACCATCACTGGTCAATGTGCTTGCGGAGGTCTCGCTGAATACCTGTACTAAATGAAGACACTTTTCATTACTACCAAGTCCAAAGTGGTATCTTATACCACATTCGCTTGGAAGTTCAAAAATAAACACCGATTTTTCAGCATTTATTTAATAGTTTTATTCCAATTTTATTATGTCAACACACATCCGAATTGAAAATCAAGTTTTGTTTAAAGCATAGAATTGTTTTGTCTTTCTTCTTTCAATTTATTTCAATTTTTACCCGACTATGGCGTCAAAGTCAAAGTCAAAGTTAAAGTAAAGTTAAAGTCAAAGTCAAAGTCAAAGTCAAAGTCAAAGTCAAAAATCATTTATTCTGTACAGACCATTATATCGGCACTTACAAAACGTCAACAAAAAAAGGAACATGAATATCTTAGTAAATGGACCACCGGCTCGAAACGCGGCCCCGGCCTGAGAAGACTCCGGCAAGAAACTCAGCGGGCATTTCTTTTTTTTGGTCTATTTACAAACATACACTTAGTCTACTTAATCTACATACAAAATTTTACTTGAGTAGCATAGTTAAGCGAACAGCTCATTTCCAAGCTAGTTTATCATCCAAGTATTATTGGATTTTATAATAGCCTTTCTGGCACAATTTACTTTTAACTATATTTTTAAATTTTTACACAGGTAAATTTCTAATTTCATTAGGGAGCTTGTTAAAAAGGCGTATACAGTTGCCCTGGAATGAATTACTAATTTTTTCAAGTCGACTACCACAGACTACAAGATTGTTTTTGTGTCTGGTATTTATTTCATGCCGGTCACAAACTCTAGAGAATTTTGAAATATTTTTCCGTACATACATGAGGTTCTGGAAAATATATTGTGAGACTAAGGTTAAAATGTCTATCTCTTTAAACTTTTCTCTGAGGGAGACTCTTGGGCCTAAATTATAAATGGCTCGCACAGGCCGCTTTTGTAACACAAATATTGTGTTTAAATGTGCAGAATTACCCCAAAGGAGAATTCCGTAGCTCCAAATACTATGGAAATAACGGAATTATATTATTCTAGCCGTATCCACGTCTGTCAAGGTCCTAATCTTTTTTACAGCGTAGGAGGCCGAACTTAATCTACTGGCTATTTTATCATTATGTGATCCCCACTGTAGTTTAGAGTCAATATTCAAGCCCAGGAACACTGTCGATTCCATAAGATTCAACAACTGTCCATTGAGTTGTACATTGGCGAAGCCAAAGGATTGTGATTTTGACAGGCTATGTATGTAGGTTCATCTGTTCCCTCATATCTCCTGAATTACTTATTAGAACTGGACAAGTGAGGTATCATTAGAAGCATCTTGGTCGCTCGCTAGTTATAGGCTATATTACGTATCACTGAATTTAATGTAGCGCCCACTTGTGGTCATAAAGTCACTGTACTTTATGACCACAAAAAATTATTTGAGATATACTCGTATAAACCGTGTTTGGTATCGTTTGAACTTAATTAGCACATTACAAATATGTATAAATTATAGATGTTGTTTGCCCTATAATTATATAAATAAAAAAAGAAGTTTAAAATAAAACACGACTGTTAAAAATAATGCTGTAAAAATTATAAGACACAAGAAAATATCAAGGATAGCCGTGGTCGTATGTCACTTAGTCTAACAAAATAATACATTCTAAGTCGGGTTTTAGTTTTATCATCCCATTCTCTAGTAATATATTTTGACTCGAAGGGAAGGGACAGTAGTAATGAAATTCTGAAGAACAGAGATTTTAAGAGCCTTCAGTACAGAACACAAAATTAGGACAAGCCTTTGGTCTTCCCATTGATAGCACAAAAGCTCTCCAGTGAGCTCTGGCTACCCTACTCACCGCCGGAACACAACACGAGGTTATTATAGCCGTGGTATGTAAGGTGGAGGTACTGCCTACTACTACTGTACTACTGTACTAAGCACACATATATATAAAAATATTCATAAAGAACTTGACATAATTGATCTCAACAAATTTGAACTGGTGGGAAATGACCAATTGGATCCTTACTAGGGACTATGATTTTACAGAGTCTCTGCTCGCCTTCATGAAATAAACACATTTCAATGCACATCCACTGACACACACAATCATACACATACACACACAGGTAACACAATACACGACATAGTATTATCAATCTTCACGTATCCCTAATATGTTAATATAAGCTGATGTTGATCACTAATGAATGTTAACCAATTTACGGATTAACCTAACAATGCGAACCTAATTCGTTTACTTATTGTTCACATACTAAACCACTATTTGGCCGAACACTGTTGCCTAAGATACAGGCCCTGAGCATAGTTTAGGTAACAGGGTTTATCGTTACTCGTTACATTTCGTTATTGTTATATTTTATCATTTATTCACTTGTGTCATACATAAACTATGTTTTTCTTGTTCTTGTTCTTGTTCTTCTTGCCCTAGTCGGACTGCTCAATTCGGACGGGAATGCCGTCGTGTCCTACCTCCTCGACTATGCATGCATGAATATGTATATTTGCATTGGTCTGGGTGTTTCTATGTATAATATGTATGTATTTACAAAAAAAGTATCTAAGTATGTTTATTCGCATTCTAGATCTCATAACACAAGCTAGTTAAGCTATGCTTACCATGCGTCTAGATAGCGTTGTGAAGAATGTCATAGAATATTCAATTATTTATTATTATTTATTCTTTCGGTTTGGAAAATGGGTACCGCCTGCTAACAAACTTGTATCTTTTTTTTCAGCATCAGTCGGGTTTATTATTTTTAATAATTGTTCTTGTTAAAATTAAAATGGGATCTTGATATACCATTTTGAAATCCTCGTGATAAGCCCTTTAATTTGATACTCATTTTGCAGTTTGTTTTCCTTTAAACTAGAGCGTTTTTTTTCGTGTCACCTCTCAAATAACACTTGGGCTACCGACACAAATCTAATGATATTTTAATTGAAGATATCCGTCGTTTGGTATAGAAGATATGAGGTAATAAAGAATTTTACAAACGTACATACATACATACGCGCGAAATACATAACCATTCTTGGCAGTCGGGTAAGGAAGCGGCCCTGAAATCCATTCATTTGACTCAGACTTTTTTCACACACATTACTCGTTAAACTTGAATACTGATAAACTGCGCCATTGAGAAACCGCAATGAATTCAAAACAATAACTAAAATTATCTTATTCAAGTCTATTTCATGGTATGCTATGCAACTGCTACTGTGCAACACTGCTGCTTGCTGCAGAGTTCGGAATCATACCTTTAGATTTTTGGACGCTCTGATTTTTGTAATTTCAATCACGTTCAGACGCTTTACTGAGATCGGCGCCATGACAGTTCCATGTTGAATTTTAATATAGAAAGAAGAAAGAAAGAAAGATGTTTATTGCGACACAGCATACAGTACAAATACAAAAAAAAAAAACAGAATGCAAAAAGAGAAAATTAAAAATTAAAAAAAATACAGTATAATATTTATATACTGTGGCGGGTGTGGTGCCACGTCACTTTGATGCCAAATATGACACTTGACAAGTCAATGTCACATCTGTCAGCAGCAGGACGTGACGTGTCACACATCACACCGCTACGTGGCAGATTCTCTTTTTTTACACTATTTTATATAATATAATATAATAAAAACACAGGAGGTACCTACTTAACCCCATCCACATACGAGTACGCTGTGTCCACAAAGGATGGGCACTCAGCATACACTGCGATGGGTATATGCCATCACAGCACTAGTTTTCAGTGCCACCCTTACTTAACTTAAATAACAAATACTATAACTACCTAATACATTTTTCTCATCGTCATGCAATAACGCTACTTGAAATCGAAGAAGACACGATAATCAGCAAGAGACTTAAGCATCAGAAAGATGTAAGGATTCAAAAAGTAAGTATCATTTCCAATATTTTTCAATGAGACAATATTTCATTACACATACATCACAACATTTTTCTTGTTAACATTCATCCTGATCGTTAGTCAGACCACTATCACCTTACCTTACCTTTAGCACCTATGCTAAAGTACCATTTGCCATTGTTACAGGTCTGCCAATACGAAAATAAGGCATGTACAGACAGCCTCACACCGAGAGCTGCCAAAAGCGAAAGGGGCGAATCTGGAATGACATAGCTTAGGGGCCATGACTTCAAGGTAAGCAAGTTGTGTGTAAGATTTAAAATAAGATTTAAAATAATATATATTTATAGCTCAGTAAATTTTTTTTTGACTTTGTAGAAGAAGTGCTTTGTACTTCACCTTAAAGCTGTATTTGGATTTTAGGTCCCTGATAGGCGGAGGCAGATCATTCCAGATTCGCATCGCTGCATATTTCAAGCAACCTCGGAAAGCTGTGGTTTTGTGCCTTGGCACAGAAATTGTACTGGTTGCAGACCTAACAGAGTAAGGATAGTGTGTCTTTCTCAAATAAATTTTCTCATATAGGTAGATAGGCTTCTTAGTTTTTAATATATCAAAAAGCATAGTTGCAAAGTGTAGCCTTCTTCTACCCTCCATCTTCAGAATATTATTATCATTAATATAGGATGTTACATGTTGGTATCGTGGTATCTGGTAACAGTATCGAACACAGGCATTTTGTTTTCGTTGTATAAGACTCTTTGTTCTTGCTAGTAAACATGGCCCATAGACTGTATCGCAGTAATTAAATCTAGACAGTACAAGACTGTCTACCAGCCGCTTCCTTAGTGCCGAACCTATATAGTCACGGATGTTATATAAAACTTTTAGCCTGTAAAAGGAATTTCTTACTGCCCTGTCTATGTGCCCCTCAAAACGAAGCTGGGGGTCCATTACGAGACCAAGGTTAGTTGCCTCTTCCACTCTTGCAACCCTCTGGCCATCTATAACTATTGATGGGTCATGCTGCAAGATGGACTGGATTTGTTTCTCGCTACCCAGTATCATAAATTTTGATTTTAAAGGGTTTAAAATAAGTGAATGCTCTTGTGACCATTGAACTACCCTTTCCAGGTCCTCATTTATTTTAGACACAGCTGATAGTGTGTCACCAGGCTTGAAGGACAAATATAATTGTGTGTCATCTGCATACATGTGGAAACGACAATTTTTAAAGGAGACTGTGATGTCTGCTGTATACAGAATGAACAGAAGCGGGCCCAAGATCGATCCTTGCGGCACCCCTCTTGTCACCTTAAGGGGGGATGATGACATTACCGTGCCGTCGTCCCTTTGGATTTCCACAAATTGAGATCTATTAGTGAGGTAACTGTTAAACCATTTTACTGTTTCTGGTGAGAACCCATAGTAAGAGAGTTTCGACAATAAGAGTGATGTATTCAGGGCATCAAAAGCTCTGGAGTAGTCCAGTAGGACCAGGGCTGTGCCCTCTCCATGATCTCTTGCTTCCAGAATGTTACGAACCACATCACCCAAGGCCATAGCTGTGCCCCGCCCCTTTCTAAAACCTGACTGCTTATCAGGGAGTATGTTATTGTGCTCTAGATACTCCATAACCTGTATATGTACTACCCTTTCCAACACCTTCGACAAACAAGGAAGTATACTGATAGGCCTAAGGTCTTTAATGGTGTTTGGATTGTTCTTTTTGGGTATTGGCCTAACCACAGAGCACTTCCACAGTCCCGGATGTATGTGTTGAGATAGATTTATTTATTAATTTTGTAATTATGCTCAGTGACTGCGGCAGTGTGAATACCCACATCTGTGCACTGATCCTGTCAATACCCTGTACCTGAGTCTTGATGTTATTTAAGATCTTCAGTACTGTTGGTTCATCTACGGGTTTAAGCTCAAAATTCACACCAGGGTTGTACCTATGGTGTTCATAATAAGTCAGTTTTGATAAACTCGCTACACATTCCCCCGGCACATCCAAGAAGGCTTTGTTGATGGTAGATGGGTCGTTGAAGTGACCCGGCAAACAGGTGTCCCGGTGTGAGTGGAGTACCTGGGTTTTAAGATTTTTCCACATAATTTTGGGGTTATTGATCTGTTCATTTATATTTTTTGTGAAGTAAACAGACTTCTCATTACGCAACGCCACAACGGCCTGGTGTTTAAGCTCCAAGTAATATTGCTTTTTTGACTCCTGTTTGGTACTTTGATAAGCGAGCCTCGCCCTATCGCGCAGACGAAACAGTAGCTTCACGTTGTCAGTTATCCATGGAGTATTCCCTGTCTTAAACAGATTTTGCTTCACAGGGGCATGCATGTCGAACAGATGCACAATCCAAGTGGACTGTGCATCCACCCCCTCGTCTACAGTACCCTGTGAGCATATATGGCGCCAAGGGATAGTCTGGAGATCACTATGGAAAAGATCTGGAAGGATATCTCCAAACGGTCTGTGTATAACCCACCTGGGTGCCTCCTTGACCATTTTTAGGGTTGACTCACAAGTCACCACTGCATGTCTACCTAGTTCCGGGACATGGGTAACTGTGACATTATGAACATTCATGTCTGTGCACACTATATCGATAAGGGTGCCTGTGTCATTGGTAAAGTGTGTTGGTGAGTTTACTATTTGATGCATATCAGTGTAGTTTAAGAACTGTAGAAGTTTCCGCTTGTTGGCTGCACTCTGGTCTAACATGTTTATGTTAAAATCACCCAAAAGAATGACATGATCATATGGTGCCAATGCACAAATGCTGGCAGTCAAGCTGTCCACAAACCTATCCTCGCACAGCCAGGGTGGCCTATATGCTGTGCCTACCAAAATTTTTTTGCCCATACTAGTCAGGGAAAGCCAGTATTCCTCAACTTGTGGGTCCAACGGGTGACTTCTAGTCCTAACAGCAATACCATTTCTTATATAGAATCCCACACCTCCCCCGACTCCACCCTTTATCTGTGAAGGCCTTGGAGTATGCCTAAGCTTGTAGCCAGGCACCAAGGGAGCTCTCCCATCCTCACCCAACCTTATCCAGGTCTCATTGATGGCCATGATATCGACTGAATGATGGTTCATAGCCATCAAAAATTCATCCTGCTTAGTACCGAGCGAACCAGCATTGAAGAGTCCAAACTTTAAGTGTTTTTTTTTATGCATTTTTATATAGAATTGAGTGATGCAAAGAGCAAGTACAAACATTCAAGCCTGTATTAGATTTAATCATTTGCAGTATGCAGTGATAGATCAGTGACAAATTGACCAAAACACCAACACCACACACCATCATGAATGCTTCACTTTGCAACCTATAGCAGATGCGATAACAACGGTCACACAACTTGGCACACCTGCTGTTTGTGTGATATAATATAAGTTTTGTATATTTTATAGCTAATAAAATGCTGCAAGTAGTAGTCTTATGTATATAATGGTCACACAATATGTCATGTGTGTTCCATGCTGACTGTATATACAATAAATATCGTAATATAACTATATCTAGTACGTAAGTAGTTATTGCTAATAGTTGCATGTCTGTAAATATTATATAATATTGCATATGGTCTAGAGTATTATGGTATGTGCAGTTTATCATCAGGTACACAAGTATAACTGCAGAAACTATCAATGTTGTAATATAGTTCCAGCTAGTCGCCACCTGTATTGGGAGGTTCAGATGATGATGATGACGTATTGAGAGGCTTATTCCCAAAAATACGCTCCAAGTCGGTCTCCGAGCGTATGACATACGTACGCTTCCCATCAGCCTGTTTCACCAGTATTCTGCCCTGCTTTGTCCAGGTATACCTCCAGCGAGACCGTGCCGCAGCCTGCCGCGTGAGATAGAACAGGTGCTTGTTTGTCCTTGTCAGACGCTCAAAGATGAGAAAGCGCCTCGGAGAGTCATCAGGGCTGGTAATGCCAGCCGAGGTGGCGCCTCGCCTCACACGCGCACTCTGAAGGAGCTCATCCCGCAGTCCGCGTCGCGCCAGACGCACCACAATGCGTCTACTCTTGGCCGTTACCTCTGCACCTGACCCAACCGCCCGCTCCACTCGGGGGCCCACCCGCTCGGCAAATACGATGTCGGTCTTCTCCAGCTGCACACCGATTCTGCGTGCCACGAGCTCAACCGTATGGACCACGCTTTCGCCAGCACTCTCAGGAAGGTTGATTATCTCCACGTCAGAGAGCAGCAGATCTTGCTCCCTATCGTTGAGTTCCAAGCTTAACTTCTCAATCCTTCTTTCCAACTCCGGTGCCGGTGAGGCCTCACTCTGACGGTTCTCAATTAGTTCGAGACGGCTCTCTAGGGAGTCAACCTTCCCCCTGCAAGTCGCCAACGACTGTCGAAGGTCGGCCATCTCGAGTCTGAACTCCCTCAGCTCCGACTTGAGATCGTCTCTCATAGCCCGTATCTCTGTCCTAAGGAGTTTCATTTCACGGCCTATGTCGCTTCCAGGCAGCGGACAGCTAGCCAGTTCCCCGCCAGACGCTCCCTGACTGCCAGCTTGACTGGGGGGCGTTACACTGCCATCACCTGCTGTAGGGGTAGTGACCTTCTTCTTCCCACATTTACAGCCCACTGTTCCCTCCTTCGCCGAGAGAAACTTCCCACACGCAGAGCATTTACCGGTCAAGGTTTTATTCACCATTTTAATCCCAGTTCCTCCACTGGACAAGAGATGACGCTGGCGTCACTAGTAAACAAGAAAGTCACCTGGAGGAGAAAGCCGCTGCAGGACCAACCGGTAACTACGATCACCAGGCACCGGTACACACAGTGATATCAAAGCACTTAAATTCCTCCGTTACACTGGTTAACTTTTTTTATTGTTGTATATAGGGTAGTCATATAATTAAGTACTGTTTGTATAAAGTTTTAGTTAAGATTTATGTAAGTTTGCGATTAAAATGTCACTGGATAACACTGTATGTAATTTATTATTAATTTTCCATTCACTTCACAATAATTTTTGCCTCGATTTCAGTATTCCGTTATTTTAATTTGATATAAACAGACCGCGAGTTTTGATTTCATTTACATTGATGTTCCGGCTAGACCAGCCAAGAAGTCCTGGTATATGGCTTGGTATATTGTAGCATGGTATATTGTAATCCTGATAACATTACGAATATCTCAATACTCGTTTCATAAATAATTGTTTGCCAAAATTTGTAGCGGGTCCACCAGAGAAATCATCCCCTTTAATACAGAAATAGATTAGTGTGGATTAATACATACGTATGCTACTTTTTTATCCCGGAAATAGGTCCCCAAGGGTAGTTGAAACGGGATCAAATTTCAAGTGGATATCAGCCGCAAATTTCAAGTAAATATTTTGATAGACTACGCGGGTAGCCAATAATGGCACCCCCATTTGATTACCTGTCCTGATAGAAGAGCTCGATTAGGCTTGACGTCGTGGAGGGTGGAGGTGTGGTGGTAGTTACGTGCCAATGGTGTCACTGCCATAGAAATCCAAGACTGTATGAATTGGAGGTAAAATCGGCAGGGGAGCCCGGACTCTGAAAGGTGGCCTTGGATGACATCAGGGCCCAGGCTTCGTGATGATAATGAATAAAAGATGATCTGAATATATGGGGGGTGTAATTTCAGTTCAGACAAGTTAACTAGACCAATAAAACTGAATAGCAAACATAGAGGTTTGATGCAATATTATGTTTATTTCTTTCAAATCATGTTGGATACAATTCCTTTTCACTTTACAGACATCTACCAGCCAAACCAGTACGGTAACCAAAACCAGGAGCCATGGCAGCAGCAGGAGCAATAGCACCGTAGGGACCAATGGCAGGCCCGAAAGCAACATCCTCACTGACCATAGAGTTGTCGCCATTACCGCAGGCGTGGTTGACGGCACCAACACCAGCAGTGGGCAAGCCCAAGCCCTCGATACCAACAGTACCAACGAATGGCAGCTCACCAATTACTTCAAGAATACCTTCATAAGCGTTATCAGATCTTAGAGAAATACCGACGGGAGCATTGGGAGAGCCACTGGAGACTGGCAGTGCACCGCCGCTGGTAGGGGTGAAGTCGATAGCGGGAGCAGCAGCACCGTAGATTCCATCGTAAGCTAAACCTCTGCCGGCCCAAGCAAGTCCATCATAGGCTAGAGGTCCAGCCAAGCCATCGTACGCCAATCCTCTGGCACCCAAACCAGCAACGCCATCGATAGCCAAGCCAGGAGCAGCCAATCCGTAAGGACCAACTAAACCAGCACCGATGCATTGGCTCAATGCGCACTAGAAACAATAATAAAAACAATATGTAAGTAGAAGTAGCAGAAGTCTTATTGACGTTTGTTCTACTTCTCCAGAAGCAGGAGAAAATCTACTAGCATTTCTCGTTTCCAAGATTTGTTGAATTTTAGCACGAAAGCAACTATCCTCTGGCCTTCCAATTACTAGCGGAAAGCCTGTGTCGGAACCTTATCCACTATCAGTAAGTTTGTTGCATGTAAGGTTGGTTTGGACCCTTGAGCTCTTGACAGGACACACCATAAGTATAATGTTTACAATAATTATGCAAAATATTAAAGATGGCTATTGAATTGACAGCTGTATATAACATTTAGTAAGTAATTTAAATCCGAATTTAAAAATTAAAGAAACGTACCTTCACGAGAAGCGCCTGAGCGCAGAAGACGAGGATAGCTTTAGTAGACATGTTACTGTTTCTAGTGCTGACACGAGAATGATTTCTCAAAACTTTTAGGCTTGTTTTATACTAAATTATGTTATCATATTACAAGAAAAAATATTGATAAACGGGTAAGTAATACAAAATATGTGTAAGTGTTTTGTAAGTACGATAAACCTAATAATTCAATTAAAAGTAGGCTTTTAGTTTTCTGAAACGTGACCAAATGACGAAATCAAATAATGTATCGACGGGATGATACTATATAAACTGGACCACAATTAGGTTTATTATACTGTATTCAGCTTTCTGTTGAACTGAAAGAAGCATCAAATATGAACACCTTCACCGTTGTATTCCTCTGCATCCAAGCTTGCTTGGTACAGGTAAGTGAAAACTATCAATTTTTTTTTTGCAGATTTCGCTATTTCTTCCATTTTATTTAATACTAGCTGACCCAGCCCAGCTTCGCCCGGGGTATATTTTGAAGCTTCATATCCCTTTGAGCCCTTATGTTTTAGTCTTCAAAATATGTATGAATAATTGCCGGCTTTATTAACATTTATTATCAACGTTCTGCTCCCTTAAGTAGTAGTGTGATGATATATAGCCTAAAACCTTCCTCGATAAATGGACTACTCAACACTGAAAGAATCATTCAAATTGGACCAGTAGTTCCAGAGATTAACGCGTTCAAACAAACAAACAAACAAACAAACTCTGCAGCTTTATAATATTACGTGATAATTAACAAATTGTTTCATTCTTTATCTAAATCCTAACTCACTTAGACGTTTTTCAAAATGATCCACTTCAATCATCCATTTATTGCGATAGTTGCTGGTCCAAGTGGATGTGGAAAGTCAGTCTTTGTAACAAATTTTATAAAATTTGTTAAAGACGTTTGTAACACAAATTTTGATCAAATAACATGGTGTTTTGATGAAATGCAACCTTTATACAATATACGAAATGTTAATTACATCCAAGGCATACCAGATTTAACTATGTTTAGTGGAAAGGATCCTCAACTCCTAATAATTGATGACTTAATGAGAGAGTCTGATGGACGTATTGTTGATATATTCACAAAAGGAAGTCATCATAGAACTTTAAGTGTGTTTTACATATCACAAAATTGATTATCACGTATGTATTAGTATAGATATAGGACACGTCCATTAGAGTTCGTCTCGCCTGATGGTAAGCTGAAAGTAAAGTTTCAAAAAAGAGGGTCACCATTACATACATATACCATGTGACAATGACACTCAGCTTGACGACCCCATGCTTTTTCACGCCTTGCTTAAAGGACCCGGGACTGTTGGAAGAAGGAAAGGGAACATGTATTGTGAGCTGGTAATGAATTCCAGGCCTTAATTGTGCGACAAAGGAAAGAGTCTCCGAACCGCTTGGTTCTTACATTTTTATACTTATTACCCTCTGGGTCTAACCCCAAATTGGGGTCGATTTTAAGGCTAAAAATCGGGTGAATATAGATTCTGACTTACCAGTAGTTTATTTGTTTGTTTTTTCAGAATGTCTTCGGGCAATGCACCAGCGCCGCTGCTGTAATCGCTGAACCTGGTCTAGCTCCCTATGGTCTGGCCTCACCTCTCGCATACGATGGTCTGATTGGCATGAGAGGCATCGCTCCCGCTGCTGCTGCTATTGCTCCCGGTCTAGCAGGTCCTTATGGTCTGGCCTCACCCCTCGCATATGACGGTCTTGCTGGTCCCTTCGGCTACCGCGCTGGAATTGGTGGACTCGCCTACCCCGGTGCTATTGGTTGGGCTGATGAGGCCATCGCTGCCTACGGTGGTGTTGGTGAAGGCAACGTAGCCGTTGTTGGTGAACTGCCAGTTGCTGGTACTACCGCAGTAGCTGGTCAGGTCCCAATTATGGGCGCTGTGAAATTCGGAGGCCCTGTCAACGCTGCTGGTGCCGTGACCATCACTGGTCAATGTGCTTGCGGAGGTCTCGCTGAATACCTGTACTAAATGAAGACACTTTTCATTACTACCAAGTCCAAAGTGGTATCTTATACCACATTTGCTTGGAAGTTCAAAAATAAACACCGATTTTTCAGCATTTATTTAATAGTTTTATTCCAATTTTATTATGTCAACACACATCCGAATTGAAAATCAAGTTATGTTTAAAGCATAGAATTGTTTTGTCTTTCTTCTTTCAACTTATTTCAATTTTTACCCGACTATGGCGTCAAAGTCAAAGTCAAAGAAGTCAAAGTCAAAGTCAAAGTCAAAGTCAAAGTCAAAGTCAAAGTCAAAGTCAAAGTCAAAGTCAAAGTCAAAGTCAAAGTCAAAGTCAAAGTCAAAGTCAAAGTCAAAGTCAAAGTCAAAGTCAAAGTCAAAGTCAAAGTCAAAGTCAAAGTCAAAGTCAAAGTCAAAGTCAAAGTCAAAGTCAAAGTCAAAGTCAAAGTCAAAGTCAAAGTCAAAGTCAAAGTCAAAGTCAAAGTCAAAGTCAAAGTCAAAGTCAAAGTCAAAGTCAAAGTCAAAGTCAAAGTCAAAGTCAAAGTCAAAGTCAAAGTCAAAGTCAAAGTCAAAGTCAAAGTCAAAGTCAAAGTCAAAGTCAAAGTCAAAGTCAAAGTCAAAGTCAAAGTCAAAGTCAAAGTCAAAAATCATTTATCTTTACAGACCATTATATCGGCACTTACAAAACGTCAACAAAAAAAGGAACATGAATATCTTAGTAAATGGACCACCGGTTCGAAACGCGGGCCCGGCCTGAGAGGACTCCGGCAAGAAACTCAGCGGGCATTTCTTTTTTTGGTCTATTTACAAACATACACTTAGTCTACTTAATCTACATACAAAATTTTACTTTAGTAGCATAGTTAAGCGAACAGCTCATTTCCAAGCTTGTTTATCATCCAAGTATTATTGGATTTTATAATAGCCTTTCTGGCACAATTAACTTTTAACTATATTTTTAAATTTTTACACAGGTAAATCCCTAATTTCATTAGGGAGCTTGTTAAAAAGGCGTATACAGTTGCCCTGGAATGAATTACTAATTTTTTCAAGTCTACAAGACTACCACAGACTACAAGATTGTTTTTGTGTCTGGTATTTATTTCATGCCGGTCACAAACTCTAGAGAATTTTGAAATATTTTTCCGTACATACATGAGGTTCTGGAAAATATATTGTGAGACTACGGTTAAAATGTCTATGTCTTTAAACTTTTCTCTGAGGGAGACTCTTGGGCCTAAATTATAAATGGCTCGCACAGGCCGCTTTTGTAACACAAATATTGTGTTTAAATGTGCTGAATTACCCCAAAGGAGAATTCCGTAGCTCAAAATACTATAGAAATAACGGGATTATATTATTCTAGCCGTATCCACGTCTGTCAAGGTCCTAATCTTTTTTACAGCGTAGGAGGCCGAACTTAATCTACTGGCTATTTTATCAATATGTGATCCCCACTGTACTTTAGAGTCAATATTCAAGCCCAGGAACACTGTCGATTCCATAAGATTCAACAACTATCCATTGAGTTGTACATTGGCGAAGCCAAAGAATTGTGATTAAGACAGGCTATGTATGTAGGTTCATCTGTTCCCTCATAGCTCCTGAATTACTTATTAGAACTGGACAAGTGAGATATCATTAGAAGCATCTTGGTCGCCCGCTAGTTATAGGCTATATTACGTATCACTGAATTTAATGTAGCGCCCACTTGTGGTCATAAAGTACAGTGTTAAAAAAATAATTGGAGATATACTCGTATAAACCGTGTTTGGTATCGTTTGAACTTATAGATGTTGTTTGCCCTAAAATTATATAAATGAAAAAAGAAGTTTAAAATAAAACACGACTGTTAAAAAAATCATGCTCTAAAAAGTATTAAACAAGAAAATATCAAGGATAGCCGTGGCCTAACAAAACAATTCCATTCTAAGGAAAACTGCCATACGACCACGGCTATCCTTGATATTTTCTTGTTTAATACCTACTTTTAAAGCGTCATTTTTCAGTAGTCGGGTTTTAGTTTTACCTTCCCATTCTCTAGTAATATATTTTGACTCGAAGGTATCAGTAACAGTAGTAATGAAATTCTGATTCTATTCTTACGATCCAGGAACTTATTTCTGGGATAAAAGCAGGCTAAATGCTGCTAACCCTGTAAGCACAAGAGTTTCTGTGCCGTCAGTGCAGAAAACACAATCAGGGTAAGCCTTTGGTCTTCCCACTGACAATACAAAAACTCTCCAGTGAGCTCTGGCTACCCTACTCACTGCCGGGAACACTACACGAGGTTATTATGGCCGCGGTATTCTGTAGGACGGAGGTACTTCCCCAGTCGGACTACTCAATTGGACGGACATACCGTCGTTTTTTTTTATATAGGACACGCCAACTTGACTTCACCTCGCCTGATGGTAAGCTAAAGGCAAAGTCTCAGGAAAGAGGGTCACCATTACAGACACTAAGTGTTACAATGGTGGCATTCAGCTTGGCAGCCTCATCAGATGCATTTTCACGCCCCGCTTAAAGGCTCCGGGACTGTAGGAAGAAGGAAACACGTGTGCTGGTAATAAATTCCAGGTCTTGGTGGTGCCGCAAAGACAAGAGTCTCCGAACCTCTTGGTTCTTGCTCATATATTCAGCACAGTATGAGGGTGACATCTAAGGCCTGCACGTGTTGTTCCATGTAGGAAAGGAGATGGTGGGATTAGTTGGAAGAACTCATCTGAACACTCATCATGGTAGAGACGTTAAAATACAGCCAAGGAAGCAATAACTCTACGCATCTGCAAAGGCTCGAGGGTATTCGTGACCTCAGGGTTCCCAATAATTCGGACCTACCTCCTGCTAAAATATAAATAAATGTAGAAGTTAATGAAGATGTCTAAGGTGAGATGCCGAGGCCGACCGCAGACAGCAGCAGCAGACGTAGATAGCACCATAAAATATACTGAATAAGATAGTTTTGTTCATGCATTTGCAGCTTCTCAATGGTGCTATTTATCCTTATCAAATTTAAACAAGTATAGACAAGCACACGGCCCACCTGATTGAAAGTGGTTACCGTGACCTATGAACGTGTGTAACACCAGTGCTGCACCGTGCTGCCAACCCTGTAAGAATAGAGATTTTCTATGCCTTCATGGCAGAACACAAAATCAGGACAAGCTTTTGGTCTTCCCACTGACAGCACAAAAACTCTCCAGTGAGCTCTGGCTACCCTACTCACTGCCGGAAATACAACACAAGGTTGTTATAGCCGTGGTATTCTGTAGGGTGGAGGTACTTCCCAAAAGCTTGTCCTGATTTTGTGTTCTGCACTGGGGGCACATAAAATCTCTGTTCTTATAGGGTCGGCAGCACCGATGTGACTTCACTGGTGTTACACATGTTCATAGGTCACGGTAACGACTTTCCTTCAGGTGGGCCGTGTGCTTGTCTGCCACCTAAGTTGTATAAAAAAAAAGTGGTACACTCACTACTATTCCTGATAGAAGGGATAAACTCAAGTAGGCTTGACGTCGTGGAGCACTGGCACGTATCTACCACTACACGTCCACGGAGGTGTGGTGGTAGTGCCTATGGTCTCACTACCATAAAAGTCATAGAGCGTGCGAATTGGAGGAAGTTAAAATGGTAAGGGAGCCTGGACTCTGTGAAGATGGCCTTGGATGCCATCAAGACCCAAGTCTTCAAGATAATGATGAATAAATGATGGTGTGAATGTGTTTGGTGTAATTTCAGTTCGGACAAGCTAACTAGACCAATAAAACTAAATAGCAAACATAGAGGTTTGATGCAATATTATGTTTATTTCTTTCAAATCATCTTGGAAACAATTTCTTTTCACTTTACAGACATCTACCAGCCAAACCAGCACGGTAACCAAAACCAGGAACCATGGCAGCAGCAGGAGCAATAGCACTGTAGGGACCAATGGCAGGACCGAAAGCAACATCCTTACTGACCATAGAGTTGTCGCCATTACCGCAGGCGTGGTTGACGGCACCAACACCAGCAGTGGGCAAGCCCAAGCCCTCGATACCAACAGTACCAACGAATGGCAGCTCACCAATTACTTCAAGAATACCTTCATAAGCGTTATCAGATCTTAGAGAAATACCGACGGGAGCATTGGGAGAGCCACTGGAGACTGGCAGTGCACCGCCGCTGGTAGGAGTGAAGTCGATAGCAGGAGCAGCAGCACCGTAGATTCCATCGTAGGCTAATCCTCTGCCGGCCCAAGCAAGTCCATCATAGGCTAGAGGACCAGCCAAGCCATCGTACGCCAATCCTCTGGCACCCAAACCAGCGAATCCATCAATCGCCAAACCGGGAGCAGCCAATCCGTAAGGACCGACTAAACCAGTACCGATGCATTGGCTCAATGCGGACTGGAAGAAAAAAGTATTTTGAATAAATAATTGTATTAAATGGCTATAACATTTGTCCACATAGCTGGTAAAATCAAGCTTTATTTCATTCCCGATTATAGTCATTACTGAAAGTGATTGATGTACTTGTAAGATATTATTAAGGGCAAAACAGGAAAATGAAAAAGGACTTCATTGAATGCTTAGTGTTCTGCAACTTTACCCAGCAATGAAACAAAATAAACTTTAAACTGAATTAAGTTGATGAATAGACAATTTTACTACTACAGTCATGTCAACTAAAAAATAATAATAACAGAAATTTGAATGCAATCTAGACGAAAAACCATACCTTGACGAGAAGCGCCTGAGCGCAGAAGACGAGAATAGCTTTAGCAGACATGTTACTGTTTCTAGTGCTGACACGAGAATGATTTCCCAGAACTTTTACGCTTATTTTATACTAAATTATGTTATCATATTACAAGAAAAATATTGATAAATGGGTAGGTGAGTAATACAAAGTATGTGTACGAGTTTTGTAAGCACGATAAGCATAACAATTAAATTAATAAAGTAGGCTTTTAGTTTTCTGAAACGTGACACAATGGCGAAATCAAATATTGTATCGACGGGATGGTACTATATAAACTGGAGCAGAATTAGGCTTATCATTCTGTATTCAGCTTTTCGTTGAACTGAAAGAAGCATCAAACATGAACACTTTCACCGTTGTATTCCTCTGCATCCAAGCTTGCTTGGTACAGGTAAGAGAAAACTATCTAATTTTGTATTGCCGATTTTGCCGTTTTCTTTCTTGCAATTATACTTGTCATCCTTTGAGCCTAGGCCCAAGTTTAAGTTGAATTTGAGTCTAAATACGAAATATCTGGAATGTTTCAATTGGGCGAATGTTGATTCTGCTCTGACTGACCTGTGGTTTATTTGTTTTTCTCAGAATGTCTTCGGCCAGTGCACCAGCGCTGCTGCTGTAATCGCTGAGCCAGGTCTCATTGCTCCTGGTCTAGCTCCCTATGGTCTGGGCTCACCTCTCGCATACGATGGTCTGATTGGCATGAGAGGCATCGCTCCCGCTGCTGCTCCCGGTCTAGCAGGTCCTTATGGTCTGGCCTCACCCCTCGCATATGATGGTCTTGCTGGTCCCTTTGGCTACCGCGCTGGAATTGGTGGACTCGCCTACCCCGGTGCTATTGGTTGGGCTGATGAGGCCATCGCTGCTTACGGTGGTGTTGGTGAAGGCAACGTAGCCGTTGCTGGTGAGCTGCCAGTTGCTGGTACTACCGCAGTAGCTGGTCAGGTCCCAATTATGGGCGCTGTGAAATTCGGAGGCCCTGTCAACGCTGCTGGTGCCGTGACCATCACTGGTCAATGTGCTTGCGGAGGTCTCGCTGAATACCTGTACTAAATGAAGACACTTTTCATTACTACCAAGTCCAAAGTGGTATCTTATACCACATTCGCTTGGAAGTTCAAAAATAAACACCGATTTTTCAGCATTTATTTAATAGTTTTATTCCAATTTTATTATGTCAACACACATCCGAATTGAAAATCAAGTTATGTTTAAAGCATAGAATTGTTTTGTCTTTCTTCTTTCAACTTATTTCAATTTTTACCCGACTATGGCGTCAAAGTCAAAGTCAAAGAAGTCAAAGTCAAAGTCAAAGTCAAAGTCAAAGTCAAAGTCAAAGTCAAAGTCAAAGTCAAAGTCAAAGTCAAAGTCAAAGTCAAAGTCAAAGTCAAAGTCAAAGTCAAAGTCAAAGTCAAAGTCAAAGTCAAAGTCAAAGTCAAAGTCAAAGTCAAAGTCAAAGTCAAAGTCAAAGTCAAAGTCAAAGTCAAAGTCAAAGTCAAAGTCAAAGTCAAAGTCAAAAATCATTTATTCTGTACAGACCATTATATCGGCACTTACAAAACGTCAACAAAAAAAGGAACATGAATATCTTAGTAAATGGACCACCGGTTCGAAACGCGGCCCCGGCCTAAGAAGACTCCGGCAAGAAACTCAGCGGGCATTTCTTTTTTTTGGTCTATTTACAAACATACACTTAGTCTACTTAATCTACATACAAAATTTTACTTGAGTAGCATAGTTAAGCGAACAGCTCATTTCCAAGCTTGTTTATCATCCAAGTATTATTGGATTTTATAATAGCCTTTCTGGCACAATTTACTTTTAACTATATTTTTAAATTTTTACACATGTAAATCCCTAATTTCATTAGGGAGCTTGTTAAAAAGGCGTATACAGTTGCCAGTAATTTTTTCAAGTCGACTACCACAGACTACAAGATTGTTTTTGTGTCTGATATTTATTTCATGCCGGTCACAAACTCTAGAGAATTTTGAAATATTTTTCCGTGCATACACGAGGTTCTCGAAAATATATTGTGAGACTACGGTTACAATGTCTATCTCTTTAAACTTTTCTCTGAGGGAGACTCTTGGGCCTAACTTATAAATGGCTCGCACAGCCCGCTTTTGTAACACAAATATTGTGTTTAAATGTGCAGAATTACCCCAAAGGAGAATTCCGTAGCTCAAAATACTATGGAAATAAATGAAATATACTATTCTAGCCGTATCCACGTCTGTCAAGGTCCTAATCTTTTTTACAGCGTAGGAGGCCGAACTAAATCTGCTGGCTATTTTATCAATATGTGATCCCCACTGTAGTTTAGAGTCAATACTCAAGCCCGGGAACACTGTCGATTCCACAAGATTCAACACCTGTCCATTGAGTTGTACATTGGCGACGCCAAAGAATTGTGATTTAGACAGGCAATGTATGTAGGTTCATCTGTTCCCTCATAGCTCCTGAATTACTTATTAGAAATGGACAAGTGAGATATCATTAGAAGCATCTTGGTCGCTCGCTAGTTATAGGCTATATTACGTATCACTTAATTTAATGTAGCGCCCACTTGTGGTCATAAAGTACAGTGTTAAAAAAATAATTGGAGATATACTCGTATAAACCGTGTTTGGTATCGTTTGAACTTAATTAGCACATAACAAATATGTATAAATTATAGATGTTGTTTGCCCTAAAATTATATAAATGAAAAAAGAAGTTTAAAATAAAACACGACTGTTAAAAAAATCATGCTGTAAAAAGTATTAAACAAGAAAATATCAAGGATAGCCGTGGTCTAACAAAACAATTCCATTCTAAGGAAAACTGTCATACGACCACGGCTATCCTTGATAGTTTCTTGTTTAATACCTACTTTTACAGCGTTATTTTTCAGTAGTCGGGTTTTAGTTTTATCATCCCATTCTCTAGTAATATATTTTGACTCGAAGGGATCAGTAACAGTAATAATGAAATTCTGAGTCTATTCTTACGATCCAGGAACTTATTTCTGGGATAAAAGCAGGCTAAATGCTGCTAACCCTGTAAGCACAAGAGTTTCTGTGCCGCCAGTGCAGAAGACACAATCAGGACAAGCCTTTGGTCTTCCCACTGACAATACAAAAACTCTTCAGTGAGCTCTGGCTACCCTACTCACCGCCGGGAACACTACACGAGGTTATTATGGCCGAGGTATTCTGTAGGGCGGAGGTACTTCCCCAGTCGGACTACTCAATTGGACGGACATACCGTCGTTTTTCTTTATATAGGACACGCCAACTTGACTTCACCTCGCCTGATGGTAAGCTAAAGGCAAAGTCTCAGGAAAGAGGGTCACCATTACAGACACTAAGTGTTACAATGGTGGCACTCAGCTTGGCGGCCTCATCAGATGCATTTTCACGCCCCGCTTAAAGTCCCCGGGACTGTAGGAAGAAGGAAACAGGTGTGTTGGTAATGAATTCCAGGTCTTGGTGGTGCGGCAAAGAAAAAAGTCTCCGAACCGCTTGGTTCTTGCTCGTATATTCTGCACAGTGTGAGGGTGACATCTAAGGTATGCACGTGTTGTCCTATGTAGGAAAGGAGATGGTGGGATTAGTTGGAAGAGCTCATCAGAACACTCATCATGGTAGAGACGGTTAAATATAGCCAAGGAAGCAATATCTCTACGCATCTGCAAAGGCTCGAGGGTGTTCGTGACTTCAGGGTAGAAGTTTATGAAGATATCTAAGGTGAGATGCCGAGGCCGACCGCAGACAGCAGCAGCAGACGTAGACAGCACCAAAAAATATACTTGAATAAGATAGTTTTGTTCATTGTTTTAATTGATTGCAGCTTCTCAATGGTGCAATTTATCTTTATCAAATTTAAACAAGTATAGACAAGCACACGGCCCACCTGATGGAAAGTGGTCACCGTGACCTATGAACGTGTGTAACACCAGTGGAGTAACATCCGTGCTGCCAACCCTGTAAGAACAGAGATTTTCTGTGCCTTCATGGCAGAACACAAAATCAGGACAAACTTTTGGTCTTCCCACTGACAGCACAAAAACTCTCCAGTGAGCTCTGGCTACCCTACTCACCGCCGGAAACACAACACAAGGTTATTATAGCCGTGGTATTCTGTAGGGTGGAGGTACTTCCCAAAGGCTTGTCCTGATTTTGTGTTCTGCACTGGGGGCACATAAAATCTCTGTTCTTATAGGGTCGGCAGCACCGATGTGACTTCACTGGTGTTACACATGTTCATAGGTCACGGTAACGACTTTCCTTCAGGTGGGCCGTGTGCTTGTCTGCCACCTAAGTTGTATAAAAAAAAAAGTGGTACACTCACTACTATTCCTGATAGAAGGGATAAACTCAAGTAGGCTTGACGTCGTGGAGCACTGGCACGTATCTACCACTACACGGCCACGGAGGTGTGGTGGTAGTGCCTATGGTCTCACTACCATAAAAGTCATAGAGCGTGCGAATTGGAGGAAGTTAAAATGGTAAGGGAGCCTGGACTCTGTGAAGATGGCCTTGGATGCCATCAAGACCCAAGTCTTCAAGATAATGATGAATAAATGATGGTGTGAATGTGTTTGGTGTAATTTCAGTTCGGACAAGCTAACTAGACCAATAAAACTAAATAGCAAACATAGAGGTTTGATGCAATATTATGTTTATTTCGTTCAAATCATCTTGGATACAATTTCTTTTCACTTTACAGACATCTACCAGCCAAACCAGCGCGGTAACCAAAACCAGGAACCATGGTAGCAGCAGGAGCAATAGCACCGTAGGGACCAATGGCAGGACCGAAAGCAACATCCTTACTGACCATAGAGTTGTCGCCATTACCGCAGGCGTGGTTGACGGCACCAACACCAGCAGTGGGCAAGCCCAAGCCCTCAATACCAACAGTACCAACGAATGGCAGCTCACCAATTACTTCAAGAATACCTTCATAAGCGTTATCAGATCTTAGAGAAATACCGACGGGAGCATTGGGAGAGCCACTGGAGACTGGCAGTGCACCGCCGCTGGTAGGGGTGAAGTCGATAGCGGGAGCAGCAGCACCGTAGATTCCATCGTAAGCTAAACCTCTGCCGGCCCAAGCAAGTCCATCATAGGCTAGAGGTCCAGCCAAGCCATCGTACGCCAATCCTCTGGCACCCAAATCAGCGAATCCATCAATCGCCAAACCGGGAGCAGCCAATCCGTAAGGACCGACTAAACCAGTACCGATGCATTGGCTCAATGCGGACTGGAAGAAAAAAGTATTTTGAATAAATAATTGTATTAAATGGCTATAACATTTGTCCACATAGCTGGTAAAATCAAGCTTTATTTCATTCCCGATTATAGTCATTACTGAAAGTGATTGATGTACTTGTAAGATATTATTAAGGGCAAAACAGGAAAATGAAAAAGGACTTCATTGAATGCTTAGTGTTCTGCAACTTTACCCAGCAATGAAACAAAATAAACTTTAAACTGAATTAAGTTGATGAATAGACGATTTTACTACTACAGTCATGTCAACTAAAACATAATAATAACAGAAATTTGAATGCAATCTAGACGAAAAACCATACCTTGACGAGAAGCGCCTGAGCGCAGAAGACGAGAATAGCTTTAGCAGACATGTTACTGTTTCTAGTGCTGACACGAGAATGATTTCCCAGAACTTTTACGCTTATTTTATACTAAATTATGTTATCATATTACAAGAAAAATATTGATAAATGGGTAAGTAATACAAAGTATGTGTACGAGTTTTGTAAGCACGATAAGCCTAACAATCAAATTAATAAAGTAGGCCTTTAGTTTTCTGAAACGTGACATAATGGCGAAATCAAATATTGTATCGACGGGATGGTACTATATAAACTGGAGCAGAATTAGGCTTATTATTCTGTATTCAGCTTTTCGTTGAACTGAAAGAAGCATCAAACATGAACACTTTCACCGTTGTATTCCTCTGCATCCAAGCTTGCTTGGTACAGGTAAGAGAAAACTATCTAATTTTGTATTGCCGATTTTGCCGTTTTCTTTCTTGCAATTATACTTGTCATCCTTTGAGCCTAGGCCCAAGTCGAAGTTGAATTTAAGTCTAAATACGAAACATCTGGAATGTTTCAATTGGGCGAATGTTGATTCTGCTCTGACTGACCTGTGGTTTATTTGTTTTTCTCAGAATGTCTTCGGCCAGTGCACCAGCGCTGCTGCTGTAATCGCAGAGCCAGGTCTCATTGCTCCTGGTCTAGCTCCCTATGGTCTGGGCTCACCTCTCGCATACGATGGTCTGATTGGCATGAGAGGCATCGCTCCCGCTGCTGCTCCCGGTCTAGCAGGTCCTTATGGTCTGGCCTCACCCCTCGCATATGATGGTCTTGCTGGTCCCTTCGGCTACCGCGCTGGAATTGGTGGACTCGCCTACCCCGGTGCTATTGGTTGGGCTGATGAGGCCATCGCTGCTTACGGTGGTGTTGGTGAAGGCAACGTAGCCGTTGCTGGTGAGCTGCCAGTTGCTGGTACTACCGCAGTAGCTGGTCAGGTCCCAATTATGGGCGCTGTGAAATTCGGAGGCCCTGTCAACGCTGCTGGTGCCGTGACCATCACTGGTCAATGTGCTTGCGGAGGTCTCGCTGAATACCTGTACTAAATGAAGACACTTTTCATTACTACCAAGTCCAAAGTGGTATCTTATACCACATTCGCTTGGAAGTTCAAAAATAAACACCGATTTTTCAGCATTTATTTAATAGTTTTATTCCAATTTTATTATGTCAACACACATCCGAATTGAAAATCAAGTTATGTTTAAAGCATAGAATTGTTTTGTCTTTCTTCTTTCTATTTATTTCAGTTTTTACCCGACTATGGCGTCAAAGTCAAAGTCAAAGTTAAAGTAAAGTTAAAGTCAAAGTCAAAGTCAAAGTCAAAGTCAAAGTCAAAGTCAAAGTCAAAGTCAAAGTCAAAGTCAAAGTCAAAGTCAAAGTCAAAAATCATTTATTCTGTACAGACCATTATATCGGCACTTACAAAACGTCAACAAAAAAAGGAACATGAATATCTTAGTAAATGGACCACCGGTTCGAAACGCGGCCCCGGCCTGTGAAGACTCCGGCAAGAAACTCAGCGGGCATTTCTTTTTTTTGGTCTATTTACAAACATACACTTAGTCTACTTAATCTACATACAAAATTTTACTTGAGTAGCATAGTTAAGCGAACAGCTCATTTCCAAGCTTGTTTATCATCCAAGTATTATTGGATTTTATAATAGCCTTTCTGGCACAATTTACTTTTAACTATATTTTTAAATTTTTACACATGTAAATCCCTAATTTCATTAGGGAGCTTGTTAAAAAGGCGTATACAGTTGCCAGTAATTTTTTCAAGTCGACTACCACAGACTACAAGATTGTTTTTGTGTCTGGTATTTATTTCATGCCGGTCACAAACTCTAGAGAATTTTGAAATATTTTTCCGTACGTACATGAGGTTCTGGAAAATATATTGTGAGACTAAGGTTAAAATGTCTATCTCTTTAAACTTTTCTCTGAGGGAGACTCTTGGGCCTAAATTATAAATGGCTCGCACAGGCCGCTTTTGTAACACAAATATTGTGTTTAAATGTGCAGAATTACCCCAAAGGAGAATTCCGTAGCTCAAAATACTATGGAAATAACGGAATTATATTATTCTAGCCGTATCCACGTCTGTCATTATGTTATATGTTATTTTATCATTATGTGATCCCCACTGTAGTTTAGAGTCAATATTCAAGCCCAGGAACACTGTCGATTCCATAAGATTCAACAACTGTCCATTGAGTTGTACATTGGCGAAGCCAAAGGATTGTGATTTTGACAGGCTATATCTCCTGAATTACTTATTAGAACTGGACAAGTGAGGTATCATTAGAAGCATCTTGATCACCCGCTAGTTATAGGCTATATTACGTATCACTGAATTTAATGTAGCGCCCACTTGTGGTCATAAAGTACAGTGTTAAAAAAATAATTTGAGATATACTCGTATAAACCGTGTTTGGTATCGTTTGAACTTAATTAGCACATTACAAATATGGATAAATTATAAATGTTGTTTGCCCTAAAATTATATAAATAAAAAAAGAAGTTTAAAATAAAACACGTCTGTTAAAAAATCATGCTGTAAAAAGTATAAAACAAGAAAATATCAAGGATAGCCGTGGTCGTATGTCACTTAGTCTATCAAAATAATACATTCTAAGGAAAACTGCCATACGACCACGGCTATCCTTGTTATTTTCTTGTTTAATACCTACTTTTATAGCGTCATTTTTCAGTAGTGGGGTTTTAGTTTTATCATCCCATTCTCTAGTAATATATTTTGACTCGAAGGGAAGGGACAGTAGTAATGAAATTCTGAATAACAGAAATTTTAAGTGCCTTCAGTACAGAACACAAAATTAGGACAAGCCTCTGGTCTTCCCATTGATAGCACAAAAACTCTCCAGTGAGCTCTGGCTACCCTACTGACCGCCGGAACACAACACGAGGTTATTATAGCCGTGGTATGTAGGGTGGAGGTACTGCCCTAGTCGGACTATGCATGCATGAATATGTATATTTGCATTGGTCTGGGTGTTTCTATGTATAATATGTATGTATTTACAAAAAAAGTAGCTAAGTATGTTTATTCGCATTCTAGATCCCAAAACACAAGCTAGTTAAGCTATGCTTACCATGTGTCTAGATAGCGTTGTGTAGAATGTCATGGAATATTCAATTATTTATTATTATTTATTCTTTCGGTTTGGAAAATGGGTACCGCCTGCTATCAAACTTGTTTCTTTTTTTTCAGCATCAGTCGGGTTTATTATTTTTAATAATTGTTCTTGTTAAAATTAAAATGGGATCTTGATATACCATTTTGAAATCCTCGTGATAAGCGCTTTAATTTGATACTCATTTTGCAGTTTGTTTTCCTTTAAACTAGAGCGTTTTTTTTCGTGTCACCTCTCAAATAACACTTGGGCTAGCGACACAAATCTAATGATATTTTAATTGAAGAAATCCGTCGTTAGGTATAGAAGATATGAGGTAATAAAGAATTTTACAAACTTACATACACACATACGCGCGAAATACATAACCATTCTTAGCAGTCGGGTAAGGAAGCGGCCCTGCAATCCATTCATTTGACTCAGACTTTTTTCACACACATTACTCGTTAAACTTGAATACTGATAAACTGCGCCATTGAGAAACCGCAATGAATTCAAAACAATAAATAAAATTATCTTATTCAAGTCTATTTCATGGTATGCTATGCAACTGCTACGTGCAACACAGCTGCTTGCTGCAGAGTTCGGAATCATACCTTTAGATTTTTGGACGCTCTGATTTTTGTAATTTCAATCACGTTCAGACGCTTTACTGAGATCGGCGCCATGACAGTTCCATGTTGAATTTTAATATCAGTTTTGATTTCATTTACATTGATGTTCCGGTTAGACCAGCCAAGAAGTCATGGTATATGGCTTGGTATATTGTAGCATGGTATATTATAATCCTGATAAAATTACGAATATCGCAATACTCGTTTCATAAATAATTGTTTGCCAAAATTTGTAGCGGGCCCACCAGAGAAATCATCTACTTTAGTACAGAAATAGATTAGTGTGGATTAATACATACGTATGCTACTTTTTTATCCCGGAAATAGGTCCCCAGGGGTAGTTGAAACGGGATAAAATTTAATTAACTTAATTAGCACATTACAAATATGGATAAATTATAAATGTTGTTTGCCCTAAAATTATATAAATAAAAAAAGAAGTTTAAAATAAAACACGTCTGTTAAAAAATCATGCTGTAAAAAGTATAAAACAAGAAAATATCAAGGATAGCCGTGGTCGTATGTCACTTAGTCTATCAAAATAATACATTCTAAGGAAAACTGCCATACGACCACGGCTATCCTTGTTATTTTCTTGTTTAATACCTACTTTTATAGCGTCATTTTTCAGTAGTGGGGTTTTAGTTTTATCATCCCATTCTCTAGTAATATATTTTGACTCGAAGGGAAGGGACAGTAGTAATGAAATTCTGAATAACAGAAATTTTAAGTGCCTTCAGTACAGAACACAAAATTAGGACAAGCCTCTGGTCTTCCCATTGATAGCACAAAAACTCTCCAGTGAGCTCTGGCTACCCTACTGACCGCCGGAACACAACACGAGGTTATTATAGCCGTGGTATGTAGGGTGGAGGTACTGCCCTAGTCGGACTATGCATGCATGAATATGTATATTTGCATTGGTCTGGGTGTTTCTATGTATAATATGTATGTATTTACAAAAAAAGTAGCTAAGTATGTTTATTCGCATTCTAGATCCCAAAACACAAGCTAGTTAAGCTATGCTTACCATGTGTCTAGATAGCGTTGTGTAGAATGTCATGGAATATTCAATTATTTATTATTATTTATTCTTTCGGTTTGGAAAATGGGTACCGCCTGCTATCAAACTTGTTTCTTTTTTTTCAGCATCAGTCGGGTTTATTATTTTTAATAATTGTTCTTGTTAAAATTAAAATGGGATCTTGATATACCATTTTGAAATCCTCGTGATAAGCGCTTTAATTTGATACTCATTTTGCAGTTTGTTTTCCTTTAAACTAGAGCGTTTTTTTTCGTGTCACCTCTCAAATAACACTTGGGCTAGCGACACAAATCTAATGATATTTTAATTGAAGAAATCCGTCGTTAGGTATAGAAGATATGAGGTAATAAAGAATTTTACAAACTTACATACACACATACGCGCGAAATACATAACCATTCTTAGCAGTCGGGTAAGGAAGCGGCCCTGCAATCCATTCATTTGACTCAGACTTTTTTCACACACATTACTCGTTAAACTTGAATACTGATAAACTGCGCCATTGAGAAACCGCAATGAATTCAAAACAATAAATAAAATTATCTTATTCAAGTCTATTTCATGGTATGCTATGCAACTGCTACGTGCAACACAGCTGCTTGCTGCAGAGTTCGGAATCATACCTTTAGATTTTTGGACGCTCTGATTTTTGTAATTTCAATCACGTTCAGACGCTTTACTGAGATCGGCGCCATGACAGTTCCATGTTGAATTTTAATATCAGTTTTGATTTCATTTACATTGATGTTCCGGTTAGACCAGCCAAGAAGTCATGGTATATGGCTTGGTATATTGTAGCATGGTATATTATAATCCTGATAAAATTACGAATATCGCAATACTCGTTTCATAAATAATTGTTTGCCAAAATTTGTAGCGGGCCCACCAGAGAAATCATCTACTTTAGTACAGAAATAGATTAGTGTGGATTAATACATACGTATGCTACTTTTTTATCCCGGAAATAGGTCCCCAGGGGTAGTTGAAACGGGATAAAATTTCAAGCGGATATCAGCCGCAAATTTCAACTAAATAATTTGTTAGACTACGTGGGTAGCAAATAATGGCACCCCCATTTGATTACCTGTCCTAATAGAAGAGCTCGATTGGGCTTGACGTCGTGGAGGGAGGAGGTGTAGTGGTAGTTACGTGCCAATGGTGTCACTGCCATAGAAGTCCAAGACTGTATGAATTGGAGGTAAAATCGGCAGGGGAGCCCGGACTCTGAAAGATGGCCTTGGATGACATCAGGACCCAGGCTTCGTGATGATAATGAACAAAAGATGATTTGAATATATGAGGGGTGTAATTTCAGTTCAGACAAGCTAACTAGACCAATAAAACTAAATAGCAAACATAGAGGTTTGATGCAATATTATGTTTATTTCTTTCAAATCAGATTGGATACAATTCCTTTTCACTTTACAGACATCTACCAGCCAAACCAGTACGGTAACCAAAACCAGGAGCCATGGCAGCAGCAGGAGCAATAGCACCGTAGGGACCAATGGCAGGCCCGAAAGCAACATCCTCACTGACCATAGAGTTGTCGCCATTACCGCAGGCGTGGTTGACGGCACCAACACCAGCAGTGGGCAAGCCCAAGCCCTCGATACCAACAGTACCAACAAATGGCAGCTCACCAATTACTTCAAGAATACCTTCATAAGCGTTATCAGATCTTAGAGAAATACCGACGGGAGCATTGGGAGAGCCACTGGAGACTGGCAGTGCACCGCCGCTGGTAGGGGTGAAGTCGATAGCGGGAGCAGCAGCACCGTAGATTCCATCGTAGGCTAAACCTCTGCCGGCCCAAGCAAGTCCATCATAGGCTAGAGGACGAGCCAAGCCGTCGTACGCCAATCCTCTGGCACCCAAACCAGCAACTCCATCAATAGCCAAGCCAGGAGCAGCCAGTCCATAAGGACCAACTAAACCAGCACCGATGCATTGGCTCAATGCGCACTAGAAACAATAATAAAAACAATATGTAAGTAGAAGTAGCAGAAGTCTTATTGACATTTGTTCTACTTCTCCAGAAGCAGGAGAAAATCTACTAGCCTTTCTCGTTTCCTAGATTTGTTGAATTTTAGCACGAAAGCAACTATCCTCTGGCCTTCCAATTACTAGCGGAAAGCCTGTGTCGGAACCTTATCCACTATCAGTAAGTTAATAGGTTTGCATGTAAGGTTGGTTTGGACCCTTGAGCTCTTGACAGGACACACCATAAGTATAATGTTTACAATAACTGGTGGCGCATGGCCGAGTGCGGTAATGGACTGTATTGCGGGAAGTAGCTAACTGTTCCATTGACGCTTTACACACAAAAGACAGGTGGTCGGGTTGCCGCGGGAGTGATCCTAGCAATGAATGCAACCCGAGAAATTAGGAGAGGATGCACTAACCTTCACGACACACGTGTTTTCATCGCAGCCGGTACACGGATCTTCTCTTCCTTGCTCAGGAGCTGCCGTCAGCATCACTAGATCACTTGAGGAACACACGAGAGGCACAATCCGATCGGTAAAGGTCTATGAAGCGGTAAAAATGTAACAAATACTAATCATTTTTGAGAGACGCGAGCGCGGTCCGTCATTACGCTGGCTAGTTCAAAGCGAGACTGAGTGTCTATATTTCACAAATGGCGGACGGAAGCTACATCTATGGTTAGTGCGGAAGGGGAGACGGGTATAAAAGGAGTGTGTTTCCGTGTCAAAAATACAGTTTCTACTTCGGCGCAACAATTCCCCCCGGCTTGAAGGGTTACCTTCGAAACGACAAATGCGAAACAAATCTAAAGTCTAATCTAAATCTAGGTTTGGGAAATAACAACTAAAATATAAACCTAGATTGGAGCTCGTGCCTACTGCTGGCTAGGCAGCGGGCAGAGGCGAACAAACAACACAACGCAACAGTCTCGACCAAGACGAGACGCGATTAGCCAACAACAAAATAAGGGTCTCTTCACGTGGGACCGATACAACAAGCGAGTGCTTCTTCTCCTCGGGTGGTTCGGAAACCGTAGTGGGATTGAATTGACTAACTGGCCACCCATCTAACGCGGCATGAATCCAGGACGGTCCACCAAACCACAACGGGTGATCCAAAATTTGCGAAGGAAGCAATCCACGAGAGAGACAATCGGCTGGGTTGTCGGTGCCAGCAACGTGAAAGAGATTATGTGGCGCCAATTCAGATTGAATTTTGCCACTCTATTAGCGACGAATGTGTCCCAACGATGGGGCGAAGAGTGGGCCCAACACAAAGCGACTGTTGAGTCCTAAAAGCTAAAATTCTACTAATATTAATGCGAAAATTTACAATTATGTCAAATAAATTACCTTAAAGATTCCGACCACAATACAAAATGTCATTAAGCGACACGGAAGTGCTAGTCTTAGCACTGCCATCCAAAACTACGCGGAGTTTTAGTAGTAAGCTTATCTTCTCTAATAACTCCGCGGTGCGGGATAATGTACGAAGGCTGGGTCCCGCCAGTGTCCGCAGGCGCAGGTGAGATGTAACCTTTATCTAAATATTCATTAACAACCTCATCATAGGCCCGCTTCGACTTTGGGGACGCCTGCATCTTTCGTTCCAAACAAAGAAAGCGTTTTTCAGCGGATACACGGGAGCCACCGAGTGAAAACTTGCGGATGGTAGACTCCAGTGGCGGCTCGACGGTGCAACAGAACGAAGCAGTCGAGTGACTAAAACTATCTATAGAAGCGGGTGCGGAACCAATTATAACAAAACCAAGAACTGTTTCCAGTGCGTGCGGAGCGGGGTACGTCGGTCCCCCTTGAACCTTACGTGATAACTGGAGGTGCGGGAGAATCGAAGCGCCGATCAATATATCGACGACTCCAGGAACAGCGTAAGTCTCATCTGCTAAAGGCAAGTCTTTAAATTTCGTTAATAAAGACGTGTCAACCGGGACGGTAGGCAACTGTTCAGCTATTCTATCTATAACGAGCGAATCCATGTCAAACCAAATATTATTATTAAAACGAGATCTAAACCTTGTTTTAACGGTGCCACGAACAGCTGACTGTAAGCTTCCAAAACCCTTCACCACTGAGCGGGTTGAACGCTTATCAACATTGAAACCAAGACGCCGACAACAATCTTGAGTAATAAAATTACTTTGCGAAGCGCCATCTAACAGCGCTCGAACAATGCGCGGCTTACCTAATGCATCAACAATAACAACGCGAGCGGTCGCAAGACACACAGTAGTGAGTGCAGCACTAGCGGAGAACGAACACAAGGTGACGTCATCCGCGGCGGTCACCGGGCGGGCCGGAGCGCGCGCGAGCGCGGGCTGCGGCTGCGGCGCAGGCTGCCGTGTTTCACCGCTCGACGAGCCAACCGTGCTCACATTGGATGCGGCATTACTATTCTCAAAATGAAGCAAAGTGTGGTGTCTCGCTTGACATTTGCGACAACTATTTCTACTATTACATAAAACAACGCGGTGTTTAGTACCGAGACAATTAAAACAAAAATTATTAGCGCGAACAAATTTATAACGATCACTAGGCGACAATTTTAGAAAACCAGGACACCTGTACAGTTGCGAATGATGAGTGCTACACAAAGAGCAAACAGGTGACTGTACACGTGCTGGTGCGGTACTAACATAAGTATGAGTTGACCTCAGTGACTTCGATGACGCATCTACTTTGCGTGCAGAATCAACAACTATCTTCGCGCCTTCATGTTTCGATGAAGAGCGCTGCAATACTTTTATATGCTCGCGAACAAAACTTTCTAAGTCTTCGAACTTAGGAATTCTATTGCCGCGATGATCCGACTCAAACAAACGAATGGTTTCGGAATCTAATTTCCTTAAACCCATATACAAAAATACGAAGTCGCAGAGGTCATCAATCTTTAGGTTCTTTACGGCGCGAACAGCTGACGCGAAAGTATCTAGAAATTTCTCTAAGTTTTGATCGTTACATGCCGCAATAGATTTCAAATCAAACATCTGATCTAAATAGGCGTTAGCTACCGATCTTTTATCCTCATACCTAGCTTTCAAAGTATTTAAAATTAAATTATAATTCTCGGCACTAAACGTAATTCCAGCGCAAACGGTTATAGCTTTACCAGTCAATTTTTCAACGAGATAATGCAACTTTTCGTGATCTGTCAACGAATCGTTCTTATCTATTGTATTCTCAAAACTATCTATAAATAGACACCAATTGCGAATGTTACCATCAAACTCGGGTATTTGAATTGGTGGCAACTTAGGTCGGTCGCGAGTGGGGTTGGGTAGGTCAGCCGGCTTCTCCAAACTCCTAGCGACGCGTTTGATACGACAATACAAATCGTCAAACGACGACAAGGCTTGATAACTCACTGAGTAATCGGGATTCAAATTCAACTCTAAAACGTTGATGTCATGTACTAAGGTTTCGAAATCCGCGCGTAGACTATCTAAGTTTTCTATAGAACACAAGAACGAATCTCTGATGACCAAATCAGAGGTTTTAAGTGCATTATCATAAATCGATTGTACGCGAGAGTAAATCATTTCTTTTTTAGCGTATAAAAGTTTCAATTGAACCTTACCGGTCTTATCAACCTTTGGGGACATGTTTACAATTAAATCTCAAACTAAAGTGCGGTAAACAACAAATATGAAATGACTTAATCCTAGCGGTACAGAGCAGCGAGGCGGCGCGAGCGACACTCGGCAGATAGGTAGGTACCTACAACTGTGAATGCACGCTTGAACAAACGCGCATAGCAACAAGGTCGTACCTACGCGATGGTCGCTGTCTAGGTTCAACTATTATTTCCGAGATTAAGTATTGCGTAATATCTATTCAAATCAAAATACTTTCGTATGAATTGGAATGAGGTACAACCACGTGTCTACCCACGCAGGTACCAGGCAAATACGACGCGAGCCAGCGGCGAGCGAGCAACGTAATTGAAAAAAATAAAACAAAGCCAAATGCGTTAGGTATTACACTGTGCCTATGCACTAGGGTGTCTAGTATACCTAAGATCTAAGCCTAAATACCTAGATGCGGGGTTTTCTACTAAAATAACTAGGTAATTAGGCGCGGTGCGAAAATTGCAACTACGACTGAGTGTTGATACGCTACCTAACCTATTTATGTATTAGGTAGGTACAATGCGAGCCAGCGGCGAACGGACAACAAATTCTAAGCCTAAATGTCTGGATGCGGGGTTTTCTACTAAAATAACCAGGCACTTAGGTGCGATGCGCCTATTCCCATTAGAATAATAACAAAATACGAACTACGGCTAAGAATCCGGCTCGATCCGGACCAAAAATGGTGGCGCATGGCCGAGTGCGGTAATGGACTGTATTGCGGGAAGTAGCTAACTGTTCCATTGACGCTTTACACACAAAAGACAGGTGGTCGGGTTGCCGCGGGAGTGATCCTAGCAATGAATGCAACCCGAGAAATTAGGAGAGGATGCACTAACCTTCACGACACACGTGTTTTCATCGCAGCCGGTACACGGATCTTCTCTTCCTTGCTCAGGAGCTGCCGTCAGCATCACTAGATCACTTGAGGAACACACGAGAGGCACAATCCGATCGGTAAAGGTCTATGAAGCGGTAAAAATGTAACAAATACGAGTACTAATCATTTTTGAGAGACGCGAGCGCGGTCCGTCATTACGCTGGCTAGTTCAAAGCGAGACTGAGTGTCTATATTTCACAAATGGCGGACGGAAGCTACATCTATGGTTAGTGCGGAAGGGGAGACGGGTATAAAAGGAGTGTGTTTCCGTGTCAAAAATACAGTTTCTACTTCGGCGCAACCAATAACTATGCAAAATATTAAAGATGCCTATTGAATTGACAGCTGTATATAACATTTAGTAAGTAATTTAAATCCGAATTTAAAAATTAAAGAAACGTACCTTCACGAGAAGCGCCTGAGCGCAGAAGACGAGGATAACTTTAGTAGACATGTTACTGTTTCTAGTGCTGACACGAGAATGATTTCTCAAAACTTTTAGGCTTGTTTTATACTAAATTATGTTATCATATTACAAGAAAAAATATTGATAAATGGGTAAGTAATACAAAGTATGTGTAAGTGTTTTGTAAGTACGATAAACCTAATAATTCAATTAAAAGTAGGCTTTTAGTTTTCTGAAACGTAACCAAATGACGAAAGCAAATAATGTATCGACGAGGTGGTACTATATAAGCTGGACCACAATTAGGTTTATTATTCTGTATTCAGCTTTCCTTTGAACTGAAAGAAGCATCAAACATGAACACCTTCACCGTTGTATTCCTCTGCATCCAAGCTTGCTTGGTACAGGTAAGTGAAAACTATCTAATTTTTTTTGCAGATTTCGCCATTTCTTCCATTTTATTTAATATATAGGACACGTCCATTAGTTCGCCTCGCCTGATGGTAAGCTGAAAGTAAGGTTTCAAAAAAGAGGGTCAACATTACATACATATACCATGTTACAATGATGACACTCAGCTTGACCTCCCCATGCTTTTTCACGCCTTGCTTAAAGGACCCGGGACTGTTGGAAGAAGGAAAGGGAACATGTGAGCTGGTAATGAATACCAGGCCTTAATTGTGCGACAAAGGAAAGAGTCTCCGAACCGCTTGGTTCTTACATTTATACTCATTATCCTCTGGGTCTAACCCCAAATTGGGGTCGATTTTAAGGCTAAAAATCGGGTGAATATAGATTCTGACTAACCAGTAGTTTATTTGTTTGTTTTTTCAGAATGTCTTCGGGCAATGCACCAGCGCTGCTGCTGTAATCGCTGAACCTGGTCTCATTGCTCCTGGTCTGGCTCCTTATGGTCTGGGCTCATCTCTCGCATACGATGGTCTGATTGGCATGAGAGGCATCGCTCCCGCTGCTGCTGCTATTGCTCCCGGTCTAGCAGGTCCTTATGGTCTGGCCTCACCCCTCGCATATGACGGTCTTGCTGGTCCTTTCGGCTACCGCGCTGGAATTGGTGGACTCGCCTACCCCGGTGCTATTGGTTGGGCTGATGAGGCCATCGCTGCCTACGGTGGTGTTGGTGAAGGCAACGTAGCCGTCGCTGGTGAGCTGCCAGTTGCTGGTACTACCGCAGTAGCTGGTCAGGTCCCAATTATGGGCGCTGTGAAATTCGGAGGCCCAGTCAACGCTGCTGGTGCCGTGACCATCACTGGTCAATGTGCTTGCGGAGGTCTCGCCGAATACTTGTACTAAATGAAGACACTTTTCATCACTACCAAGTCCGAAGTGATCCTGTCCCAAATTAAGATAATATACCACATTTGCTTCGGAGTTCAAAAATAAACACCGATTTTTCAGCATTATTTTAATAGTTTTATTCCTTTTCTATTGAATTGACGAAGTATGAAAACCAAGTTTTTTTGAAAGCATAGAGTTAGCGCTCTGCTTTGTCCAGTGTTTCGTGCGGGGCATCGTCGACGTCCCTTGGCGTCGACGTTGATGGCGCAATACACAAAATACGAATCGGTACTAAATTGAGAATTAAATATTTATTTAAATACTACAGAATACCGCGGTTATAATAACTTCGTGTTGTGTTCCCGGCGGTGAGTAGGGTAGCCAGAGCTCACTGGAGAGTTTTTGTGCTGTCAGTGGGATGACCAAATTCTTGTCCTGTTTTGTCCTCTACACTGACGGCACAAAATCTCTGTTCTTACAGGGTCGGCAGCACGGATGTGACTCCACTGGTGTTACACACGTTCATAGGTCATGGTAAACACTTTCCATCAGGTGGGCCGTGTGCTTGTCTGTCACCTAAGTTGTATGAAAAAAAAATCTGAAATAATTAACTCTTCTAAGATATAAAATATTGGAATCGGATCAGGCGGTAATTGAACCCGCAACCTATCCCTTACAGTGGGATCACTCTGACCACTAAGCTACAGAAACCATCTAAATTCTTCTATACTTACATATCGTCTTCTCCGAAGGTTCTGTAATGAAAAAGTGTCGTATCTGCATTACCACTGGTTTCACTGCCACTACAAGCTGTAGTGAGACATATGTTATGTCTGGTAATGGTCACACTACCACGAACGAATCTGACCTCCGTGGCGTTGCGGTAGACCATTCGATAGTTATACAGGGGGTGCGGGTTCGATTCCCGCTCAATGCAAATATTTGTATATTTGCATTGGTCTGGATGTTACTATGTATAATATGTATGTATTTACAAAAAAAAAGAGTATCGAAGTATCCGCATTCTAGATCCCAGAACACAAGCTAGTTAAGCTATGCTTACCATGGGTCTAGATAGCGTTGTGTAGAATGTCGTGGAATATTTATTTATTTATAGGCTACGGTAACCACTTTCCATCAGGTGGGCCGTGTGCTTGTCTGCCACCTAAGTGGTATAAAAAATGCCCAAGATTGGAGGAAGAAAAGCCGAAAGGCAAAATCTGGGCTCCTATGTGAGTGAGGGTCTTAGATGCCATCAGGACATATCTTTATGATGATTATGAGTAAACAACCCGGTTCAAAGAAATTTTATACCCAATTTTTTTTACGAAACGAAGTTGTAAATAATTTCACTTACAACTCTTAATAGAGTACAAAAATCGTTTGCACCTTTTTTGTCAAGATGGTTGCAAGGGTATGACTGTTTATCTTAATTTTTGAATAGAGGTTTGTACACAATGTAAATTATATTACATGAGAGATATAATCGATTAAGGTAGAAAAAAATAATTGATTTTTGATGAGGGATTGAGACCCGTGATCTGTCCCTTACAGGGGGAACGGTGTGACGACTGAGCCACCGAACCTTCGCCTGAAACCATTCAAATTCATTTTTTTTTATACCTCTTAGATGGCAGACAAGCGCAAGGCCCAAAGAAAGAAAGTGGTTACCGTGGCCTATGGACGTGTGTAACACCAGAGAAGCCACACTCGCACTGCCGACCCTGTAAGCAAAGAGTTTCTTTGCCGTCAGTGTAGAGGACCAAGCAGGACAAGCCTTTAGTCATCCCACTGACAGCACAAATTCTCGCGTGAGCTCTGGCTACCCTACTCATCGCGGGGAACACAACATGAAGCTATTATAACAGCAGTATTCTGTAGGGCGGAGGTACTTTCTCAGTCATACTGCTCAATTGGTGGAAATACCGCAAAATACAATATATACATAATTTGCAAATATATATTTTTTTCAAGACCAAAAATATAAAATAGATTTTTATTTTTTAATTAAACTTCAGAGGCTCATCGAGGCGATCGGGAACACTCGCTCCAGGTTGTTCCTGGTCCAAAGGCTGGCCATCGCCATACAAAGTGGGAAGTGTTATGGGCACTCTTGCACCGGGAGTGATCAGGGTTAATACATAAAACAGCTAATCAAATAGTACATGGACTAAGCATTGCTTGTTGAACAATTTTGACATTTTGTATTCTTAAATATATATGCAATTCTGTGGCTTAGTGGTCAAAGTGTTCCCCTGTAAGGGAAAGAGCGAGGGTTCGAATCGCGTCTGAACCAATTTTTTTTCTGTCTTAATCGATTTGAATTGTTAGCATACTAAATACTTTAAAATTACATTCAAAAGATACATAATTATGTTTTTCAAAAAATTCCTAACAAACATGTGCTATAAGATTCTGCTTTTTCTCAATTTTCTCATGATTAGCTAAACAGGAAGTTTCCTGAAATCTAACTTTTAATTCAATGCAATCAAATCAAATCATTTATTGCTTACTAAGTGTACATAGATCTTACAATTTATATGACAGTACTTAAAACTTAGGGCCTTTTCCACGCATTGCAAAATTTAGGTCACACATATTTTCTTTATTGAACTAGGTAGGTACAATAATAAATATAATTTGGACACAGTTAAATTAAATTAAATCCGTTATGTTATCAAATATTTGCATTCTAAATATAGGTTTATTTATAAGTACCAAATTAAAATACTTATCACGATGATGTTGTCAAGATAAATAATGTACACAATCACGACTAAGTAAATTATAAACTGGCGACGCAATCACTCGTCACCTAAAATTTGTACCCTGCGTCCTTTGTCTCCTCCTGTATTGGTTTTATCCATCTTCTTATATTGCTTTTATAGAACAGTAGGTACCACAAGTTTAAGCCTAAAATCAATTTCATACAGAACCCTGGTTTATACATAATAGCGTGATCTTTAACTTTGTCTGAAACATTTTCGTAATAAAACTTGCTTAAAACGCGACAAAACCTTTTTCAATTTTGTGAACTTAGACGGGGTCTAAGCAATTTAATTCCTATTTCAGGTATCGGCTTCGGAGGGCTTTTCGATATCATTTATGATGCTGTTTTGAACAATCCTACCAACTTTGAGTTGGGTATGAATGAATAATTGTACCTTCGGCAGAGACCCTCAAACGGCGCAAGTATAGTAATATAAGTGGTAATTACATATTTGATCCGTTCGGGGTCGAGACGCTGGGATCATGGGGTCCAAGTGCCCGTCTTTTGTTTAGAGACATTTCTAAACGTTTAATTGACGCTACTCGTGATCAGAGGACTGGTTTATTCTTTGCGCAAAGAATTAGTATTGCCATTCAACGTGGCAATGCCGCCAGCTTTCTGACCACCTTCCCGGTTGACATCGATGGCGAGGAATTCTTTGACGCCTGAACCTGCAGGATTATTTGAATATATAATATTATTTTTTATATATATTTTTATTTCGATAATTTCCGTGTATATTATGTAAATATTCTTAATGCAATAAAAAGTGAAATTGTACCTTTGGATGTTTAAATTTACCGTACAGAGCGGACGCGATTGTGTTGGATATTTTAAGATAGCTTTAAAGGTCAAGTCTCAACTTTAGATACCAATTTTCCCAGATCTTTTTTCTTCTGTTGACGAAGAGGCAGGAGGTAAGACACGAAAGTATTCCCGTCACAATTGAGCAGTCCGACTGGGGAAGTACCTTCACCCTACAGAATACCACGGCTTATTATAGCCGTGGTATTCTGTAGGGTGACCTCGTGTTGTGTTCCCGGCAGTAAGTAGGGTAGCCAGAGCTCACTGGAGAGTTTTTGTGCTTTCAGTTAGAGGACTAAACGCTTGTACTGATTGTATCTTCTGCACTGACGGCACAGAAACTATCTGCTCTTACAGGGTCAGTAGCAAGGGTGTGACTCCCCTGGTGTTGCACACGTTCATAGGTCACGGTAACTATTTTCCATCAGGTGGACCGTGTGCTTGTCTGCCACCTAAGTTGTATAAAGAAATAGAATCAAACTAGAAAATAATTCCTTATAAATCAATATTTATTTTTTAACTGCACAATGACTTGAATCATTTTCATTTAGTACAGGTATTCTACGGGAGCTCCGCAGGCGCACTGACCAGTAATGGTCACAGCACCAGCAGCGTCGACTGGACCACCGAAATTCACAGCGCCCATGATCGGGACCTGACCAGCGACAGCGGTAGTACCAGCAACTGGCAGCTCACCGGCGACTTCCACATTACCTTCACCAACACCACCGTAGGCAGCGATGGCCTCATCAGCCCAACCAAGAGCACCGGGGTAGGCAAGTCCACCAATTCCAGCGCGGTAGCCGAAGGGACCAGCCAGACCTTCATATGCGAGGGGTGAAGCCAGACCGTAAGGAGCTGCTAAACCGGGAGCAATAGCAGCAGCAGCGGGAGCGATGCCTCTCATGCCAATCAGACCATCGTATGCAAGAGGTGAGCCCAGACCATAAGGAGCCAGACCGGGAGCAATGAGACCGGGCTCAGCGATTACAGCAGCGGCGCTGGTGCACTGGCTGAAGACATTCTGAGAAAAACAAATAAACTACAGGTTAGTCAGAATCAAAACATCCAGACGTTTCCTATTTAGATTCTAAAGTAACCCCTAACTTGTGACAAGGCTCAGAGGATGACAAGTATAAGACAGAAATGGAGAAATCGGTAAAACAAAATTAGATAGTTTTCTCTTACCTGTACCAAGCAAGCTTGGATGCAGAGGAATACAACGGTGAAGGTGTTCATGTTTAATGCTTCTTTCGGTTCAACGGAAAGCTGAATACAGTATAATAACTTCAATTTAGGTTCAGCTTATATAGTACAATCCTCTCGATGAAATATTTTGATTTCGTCATTTTGACACGTTTCTGAAATTAAAAGTCTACTTTATTAATTTCGAGATTTATTACGTTTATCATGTTTACTAATTACACAAAATTTGAATTACTTACCTATTTATCAATTTCTCTTTTTATGTAATTCGATTACAACACATAATGTTAGTAATAAAGGTCCGCTGTGCTGTAACGTCATTCTCGTATCACCACTAGAACTAGCAACATGTCTGCTAAAGCTATTCTCGTTTTCTGTGCTCAAGCGCTTCTCGTCAAGGTAAGATTTATTATCAACATTTTTGGAAGTTCCTTTTATTATCGTACTTTCTTCTTCTTTGCTTGTTATAGAAACGTACCCTGAAATAAATGATTGATCTTTTGAAATCAACTAACGTGGATGGTGACTTCCTCTTGGTATACCCAGGTATTACCCTGGATTAACCATGAGGAAGACTAACTAGATTGTTTTCATGTCTACAGTTATGTAACAGTATTACTAGTCTTATACGTAATAATATTGTCACTTAATTTGAAATACTTTGATATTTTCCGTAAAGTAACTGCCATCTGACGCCCACAACCTATTGGCGATAAGTATTGCAGTGAGACCAGTTGTTCAAATTTTTAGAACTCCGACTACCCAACTGCCTAGATGTTCAATATGACAACCGGGACCCAGGGCTTAACGTACTAATCGAGCCACGTAAATTTTATTTAATTATTCATTTTATTTCTGACAACTTACTTCAACGGATGAATGACGCTGGTAAAAGTGAATGTTGCACATCCACCTTTACCAGAGGCTTATCTGCCTCCTGCACGACCATACCCCCATATTTCGCGAACGTTGCTTGACACGTTTGCGGAATGTGGGTTTGGAAATATCCAAACCAATATAAGTAGACATATTCACGCATAAAAATATTTGCACTCGGCGAGAATCGAGCTCGTGTTCACTACCACCACGCCACAGAGGCTGTCATGTAAACAGCTTTTAATTCCTATTTCTTTTTGTTTCAGTCCGTATTGAGTTCTTGCATTGTTACGTGCACTCGTCCGGTTTCTTCCGCCTTAGTATATGAAGATTTTGCTGCCCCTATGACTTATGATGGGTTCGCTGGTTGGGACGACAGAGGATTGGGTTACGAAAGCTTAGCTACTGCCATGGCTTATGATGGACTTACTAGCTGCGATGGTAGATATTTGGCATATAATAGCTTGGCTGCTCCTATGGTATATGATGGAGTCGTCGGTTGGGATAGCAGAGAATTGGCTTTCGATGGTTTATCTGCTCCTTTGGTTTATAATGGACTCGCTGATTGGGGCGACAGTGGATTGGCTTACAATAGCTTAGCTACTCCTTTGGCCTGCGATGGATTTGCTTGGGCTGGTAGAGGTTTGGCTCCCGCTCTCGATATCACTCCTACCAGTGGCGGTGCTTTACCAGTCTCCAGCGGCTCTGCCATTCCTCCTACCGGTATCTCCGTATTATCTGAGAACGCTTATGATGGTATTCTTGAAGTAGTAGGTGAGCTACCATTCGTCGGTACTGTAGCTTTGGAGGGAGTGTTGCCCACTAAGGGTCGCGGTGCAGTCAACCACGCCTGCGGTAATGGTGACAACTCTATGGTCAGTGAGGACACTGTGTTCACTCCTGCCATTGGTCCCTTCTGTGCTATTGCTCCTGCTGCTGCAATTGCTCCTGGTCTTGGTTACCGTGCTGGATGGGCTGGCAGGCGTTTGGGTTATGCTCTATAATAACTGAAGATAAGGATGTGTCATATAAAATTGTATCTAATATGATTTGAAAGAAATAAGCATAATTGCCACTATCTTTAACTCTGTATAGAATAAGACACTTTGTATTTATCTACTGTATTTTATTTTTCACCTAACCGGTTTCACCTCACTGCATTCTCAAAGATTGGTATTGGCGGTTATAACCGCGTTGTTTTATTAAATATGTGTAGCAGATTCCACCAACTGCCATCAATCAGCAATAGCAATATTAACAATCTTAAACTCTTGTGTAATATTTAATTTCAGACGTCCTATTATATAAAACTGGATGCTACGCCAGCTTCACTAACAAATAAATACCGATTTGTTTATCACGGGAATCAATTCTCGGGATAAAAGTCTCGTTGTGAACTCCTTGCGACGCGACACGCATACCACCTGAGGATCGAAAAAATATATCGTCAACCTTTTGTCGTTTCCATAACCGATCTATATACCCCGTTATTAACTATTATAATGAAGAAGTGTGGAATGTGCGGCGTGCAGTTCACCGATGGTGTGCAGTGTGCGGGCTGTAAGAAACATCTGGATTTCAGCTGTGCCAATATATCTGAGTCAGGCTGGAGAAAACTGGGTGTCGAGCGGAGAACGCAATGGAAATGTCCGCAGTGCAGAATTTCCTCGCCAGGTTTGTCGGTTGATTCACCCGCTACTATAGATACCATCCTTAGCGAAATTCGTGATATGAAGAAGCAACTTATGAACTTGCCGGCATTGGTCGACGATATGCGTGCAATTAGGATGGAGCTGGTGGAACTTAAAGCGTCTTGCGAATTCTCCAATGCCAAACTCGATGAATTTAGTACGAGACTCAATATTCTTGAGGAAAAAGGGACAAATATTGAGAAAATCCAAAACTTGGCGGACTCGCTACAGGCTGAAATGGCTAGTATAAAATCGGAGTTATCAACACAGGAACAGCGCTCACGATTAAACAATGTGGAAATTAAGGGCGTCCCTCTTAAGAAGGATGAAAACCTTTACTCTATCGTTGATGCTATTAGTCGCAAAGTGAACCATAGTGTACCGAAGACTCAAATAAACTATATATCAAGAGTCCCCGTCTTTAACTCAAAGGACAAATTAATTATTGTAAGTTTTCTTAATCGCTATGTTAAGGAGGACTTTATTGCTGCTGCAAGAGCTGATAAGGAACTATCCACCACTGACCTGGGATACCAGGGTACGTCGCGGCGTATCTATATCAATGACCACCTTACCACCGATTCTAAAAAACTACTAAGCAAAGTTAAAGTTATCGCCAACGAGAGAAAGTATAGTTTTGTATGGGTTAAACATGCTAAAATACATGTCAGAAAAGATGCCACTTGTAAAACCCTCATAATAAAAAATGACATAGATTTAAACAAAATCATCTAAAATGTTATTTAATTCTAATTATGTTTACGTTCTTTCATTATTGTCTCATAATTGCATGCCTGCTTAGTGTAGTGAAACATGACATCAATATAAAAAATGTACCATTTATTGTCATAACATGTAAAATGTTTATCACCTCTGCACCGCTTTTGAGCCCGGCACCTCTTTTTTGTTACGCTAATGAGCCTTTTGTATGGTCTTATCGCGCTGTTTATTATCTTACTCCAGCTTGTAAAAATATGCCTATCTCGCTTTGTCTTCAATATGCACCTATGTACAGTGTGATCTATTGCCTGCTTTCGCACTCGGAACCTACTTGTATCAACTCAGTGTCGTATAATCTTTACCAACTTGCTGCACTATACTATTTATGCTTGCATTACCCTCCAAATATAGTAATTATTATGATTCAATTAAAAATAATTTCCTTAAAGAATAAACTAGTAAATTATATATTGCTATGCAAAACTACTATTTTAGAATATTCGACGAATTCCGTATTGAAGTATGACTTAATGTCTTACAATCTATGGTACCTCGCTGTATTATATTATTTATACCCACATTACACGCCAAACATAATAACTACTATGATACTTTTAAATGACTCCTTCGGAAAGAATCAGCTAGTATATTGTATATTGCAATGCAGTGTTACCATTCTAGAATGCCCGACGTGTTCAGTATGGGATTGTGACATGGGTATAACTTGTTGCTCAGTTGAATTCTCTGTTTTCATTTACTCATCGGTTCATAATAAGCCCAAGGTAATTTGTTATAGTGCTACTTATTATGGTGTTGTATACATAAACAATGATTATACATAAATATAATGGACTTGATATCTACTACCAGAACGTAAGAGGTCTACGTACAAAAAGTGACAAATTTTACCGTCAGATGTCTTCCAATTCGTACGATATTATTATTCTAACTGAGACGTGGCTCAATGACGGCTTCCTAGACACTGAGTATTTTGACGATCGTTACATCGTATGGCGACGAGACCGAGACTACAATCTAACAGATCAAGAACGGGGCGGTGGCGTTCTTATTGCGACAAATAGACGAATGGCGGTCACCTCTCAGCCACTATTACACTCAACGGCTGAAGACCTTTGGGTAAATATACAACTCAAAGTGACTCACTCGAGGAAACCCGTCAATCTAGATATTTGTGTAATTTATTTATGCGACCAGAATAATGGTCTGTCTTTTTCTTCACAATTGTATAATTTTATTACGAAATTAACTCAATTGATTATGAATAATCCAACTCATAAATTTTTGGTTGCCGGTGATTTCAACATGAGTGATATTGTGTGGATGCCTATTGACAACCATTCGTATTGCCCGACTAATGTATGCTCCAATAATGAATATTTATTGACAGACGAATTATGTACGCTAGGACTGTCACAGTACAACGGTGTAGCCAATTCACAGGGTAAACTCTTGGACTTGGTTCTCTCAAATATAATAGTGAATGTATCTGAGTGTAGCGACCCCTTGGTGCGTATCGATTCCTATCATCCAGCATTATTAATAAAAATTCAGGATCTGGAAGTATCTACTCTCGAGTATGCACCGCGCTCACGGTTTGTGTTTAATAAAGGGGACTTTGAGTCGATTATTAGAGATATGAATGACAAGGATTGGGAGAATGAATTCCTGGAAGGATCAATAGACGATTCCGTTGACTTTTTTAATGAATATGTGGCTAATATACAAAATAAATACATACCTAAGAAACTTATCCGTAATAAATCTTATCCTATTTGGTATAATTCATCACTTATTAAATCAATAAAAGAAAAGCTTAAGTACCATAAAAAATTCAAAAACTACGGAAATCTATCTGACAAATTGACGTTTAATTTGTTACGTGAGAGAGTTAAGTCCATGGAAGATCTCTGTTACAGAAATTATATTATTCGCACAGAGCAGTCAATAAAAAACAACCCAAAATTCTTTTGAGCATTTGTAAAAAAACGTTATAATTTAAATGTATTACCTAGTAATTTATTATATAAAAATGAATCTTTACAAACTGGGAACTCTATTTGTAATGCATTCAGTTCTTATTTTAATTCTACTTTTCTCGCTCGCACCAACAACGATTCCCTAAGTCCATCCTTAACTTTACACAACTCTTATTCACCACATAGCGCAGTGACAGATATATCCTGTATTAAGGTAGAAGTTGATGAAGTATTTAACCTACTCAAGAATTTAGACGTATCAAAGGGCGCAGGCCCTGACAATATTACTTCAAGGTTCCTTGTTGAGTGTGCACATGCTATATCCCGTCCCTTAACTATTTTGTTCAGGAAGTCATTATCCTCATGTATAGTCCCAAGATTATGGAAATCGGCTTATATAACACCCGTCCATAAAAAAGGTTCCAGAACCGATATCACAAATTATAGGCCAATTTCAAAATTATGTATAATTGCGAAAGTTTTTGAGAGGATCATTTTCAAACAACTATACTCAGCCGTCGTGAAATCTCTAAGCCCTTACCAGCACGGGTTTTTAAAGAGCCGATCCACAGTAACCAACTTAGTTCTATTCAACGACTACCTCACCGAAGCTATGGATGGTGGTAGGCAGACTGATGTTGTGTATACGGACTACAGTAAGGCGTTTGATAGAATTGAACATAGTATCCTGTTAAACAAATTATATGACATCGGAATACACGGGGATCTACTGAGATGGTTCTCCTCATATGTGCATAACAGGTCACAAGCAGTTGTACTTAACAACTATATATCTGGCTGGGTTCCTTTGCCAAGTGGCGTTCCACAGGGTTCTTTGCTGGCTCCATTATTGTTCATCATCTATGTGAACGATATTGACCTATGTCTACAGTCATCCTCACTTCTCTGTTTTGCAGATGATATGAAAATTTTTAAGTCTATATCATCTCCTAATGATACGATAGCACTTCAAAAAGACCTCTGCCAACTTGAGGACTACTGTCGGACTAATAAATTGGACCTGAACCCCTCAAAATGCTCAGTCCTCACATATACTAGGAAGCTATTGCCTTTATCAACCACTTATGCGCTTGGAGGCACAACGCTACCTACGAGTAACTCTGTACGAGACTTAGGCGTATACCACGACGCTAAACTTTCCTTTGAAATGCATGTGGATGCTATAGTAAAAAAAGCTTCGAAATCACTTGGATTTATTATGAGACTGTCGAAAAACTTCACTGAAGCCAAGACACTTAAAATCTTATACTGTACTTTTGTCAGGAGCCATCTGGAATACGCATGTCAGATATGGAACCCCTGTTACGACAAATATATCGACCGTATTGAAAATATCCAAAAGCGCTTTATCAAATACCTCTGCTTCCATCAGGGCATTTCATATAAAGCTAGTAATTACTTAAAGCTCTGTCGGAGATTTCATCTCTTACCTCTTATCAACCGTCGTGAGATAAATGATTTCACCTTCATTCTCCGAATAATTAATAATGATATCAATTGTCCCGAGTTGTTATCAAAACTTTCATTCAATGTACCATGTAAGTCAATTCGATTTAATCCACCGCTACGAATTCCGAATGCTTCCACAAATTACAGGCAAAACAGCTACATAGTGAGGGCTACTCGTAACTTTAACAGGCTATGTAAGCAGCACGATATTGACCCTTTCTCGACTAGTGTGCCCGCGGCAAGAAGGTGCTTGAGTTTAACATTTTTCAAACCCAGTAATTGATGTACTATGTTCATGGTATTGACCATGTAGATCTATTGTGTAGTTTTTCTATTATTTTTTTTTTCTTCCATAAGGTTTGTGCAATGCGTGTTTTTGTTTACAATGTTTTACCTACGCAGCGACTATAAGTGAAAACTTGTTATTGGCTTTCTATGACCTAGTCCAACGCTATTCATGTTTTTATGCTGTAAGTTTTCCATGTACTAAATAAATAAATAAATAAATAAATAAATAAATAAAAAGTAGACGTGTTCCCATTCGATAGTGTCGAATATGATTCTTTTAGAATTTGTGGTAGTGTTATATGTTAAGTGGCAGTGGCCTGGCCACGTTTCTCGAAGGAACGATGGCCGTTGGATTAAACGAGTCCTAGAGTGGAGACCACGAGAAAGTAAGCTGAAGGTAGGACACCCCCTAGACAGATGGACGGACGACCTGAAATAGGTGGCTGGGACAGACTAGATGCTGAAGGCAGAGGATCGGATAAAATGGCACACAATGGGAGAGGCCATCAGTGGTTTAATTGACTGATTGATTGATATGTTTTAATAAGTTTACTTTACTTAAAATGCTGTTGCCCACTATATTGTACACCTCTGTGTTTCATTCTGATTTATGTCGCTTTTAGTGTGATGATGATGAGACGTGTAGTGATGGAGGTAGAATACATGTATAACCACTTCATCTCATCCGACGGATGTCGTAAGAGGCGATTAACAAATAAAAATACGCAGAAGATATAATTGCGAAATAAGGAAAACTTAAAATAATACTCTATACCAACTGTCCACCAACCAGTCTGGCCAGGGTGGAAATAGTAGGCCAAAGCCTTCCAATATTGGGTGAGGCCTATGTGTGCAGCAGTGGACTACGATAGGCTAGTGACTGATTGATTAATAGATATAAAAGTATCAAACATCCGTCTGCCCCCACATAGTATTAATAAATTTAGTAGTACAATTTGTGGCTGGGAAAGCAGTCTTATCGAAGATAATAAACACGATAGAGTGGAGTGAACTTATTGGACAAATACAAATAACATATGCTGCTTGTACAAGTTTTTACTTTTTCGGGATTTCGATATTTTAATTATAGTTGCGGCACGCTATGATGGCTGTTTTGACACGAACTGTAAGACGAATAACTGAAGACAAATATGGCGAGACTGGCACAGAAGAAAATAAACACTAAAAAAGAGAAAACGAGCAAAATCTGTCGCGTCAAAATGGCCATCATATCATACCATTTCTTAGCTTTTCAAGTTTGATTACTTTTATTTCCTATTTGCTATTTTCATTATTTACTATATAATTACTGCGGTAGCCTGGTGGTATGGGTAATGGACTCGGGTTCGATCCCAGGTTTTACCATGGCACACACCAATGACTTTCGATGCTTTTCGAAGTTATGAGTGTATTTAGCGCAGGTTAATAAGTGCCCGGTTAATGGCAATGGGTTCGCCACCTATTACATTTGGACCTTAATATAAACTGGCAAATGTGGGTGCTAGCACCTGTGCCTACCCCTTCGGGGATATAGGCGTGAGTATATGTTATGTAGTACCACAGACTTCATAATAGCACATCTTTGATACTTTTTCCGACTCAGTTGCTGTCGATTTTTCAGTCGAACTACGAAGCGGTCGATCTTTTGATCTTTCCCGTGAAGTGATTGTTATCTAACTTGTGCGATCTACTAACGATATCAGTTTTCCATAAATAAACCACTTGTCAGGATTTTTAGGATACACTATTTTCATTTTCTTACCGCAACCACTTCCACATATATTAGGTCTTTACGTATAAAATTACCGGAATTTCAATTAGCAAAATCGGGGAAATTGAATATCAGACAAATATTAACTTTGTTGCATAAATTATCTTTATTTCTTTTACGACATGTAGGATAGCAATTTTTTTCTTTTCAACCTTCTAAAAGCGTATATCATTGGTGTTCTTACAGAGGGTAATAATCTCTCAGTTGCCAGGCACGAGCTGGAGCGATAGCACCGTAGGGACCAATGGCAGGGGCGAACACAGCGTCATCACTGACCATAGAGTTGTCGCCATTACCGCAGGCGTGGTTGACAGCACCGGCACCTAAAGTGGGTAAGTCCAAGCCCTCGAAACCAACAGTACCGACGAATGGTAGCTCACCAATTACTTCAAGAATACCCTCGTATACGTTATCAGATCTTACAGAGATACCGACGGGAGCAATGGGAGAGACACTGGAGACTGGGAGTCCACCACCGCTGGTAGGGGTGAAGTCGATACCGGGAGCAGCAGCACCGTAGATTCCATCGTAGGCTAAACCTCTACCAGCCCAGGCAAGTCCATCATAAGCGAGGGGACCAGCCAAACCATCGTACGCCAAACCTCTGACACCCAAACCAGCGAGTCCATCATAAGCCAAACCCGGAGCAGCCAATCCGTAAGGACCAGCTAAACCAGCACCGATGCACTGGCTTAATGCAGACTGAAAGGTAAATACTATATCATCAATTTAATTACTTTATTTAAATATTGTTAAGTAATTCTAAATAATCTTCATTCTTATGGGACAATTAAGATGACAAAAAACCGCACGACTTAAGAATATAAAAGAATTTTTATGCGTTATAATAAAATTGAACCAAATGACTATTACAACAGTAATAAAGATATTAAAACATACCCTGACGAGAAGCGCCTGAGCGCAGAAGACGAGAATAGCTTTAGCAGACATGTTACTGGTTCTAGTGCTGACACAAGAATAATGTCCCAAAACTTTTAGTCTTATTTTATACTAAATTATGTTATCAGGAAACAAAGAAAAATTATTGATAAATAGGTAATTAATACAAAGCTTATGTAAACTAGATAAGCCTACGTAAATAATGAAATTAACAACGGAGTTTTTTAGAGTTCAGAAACGTGTCAAAATGTTGAAATCAAAATACCTTATTATTGTGATTCTACTATATATAGTAACTTAAAATGCAGAGTCATCATACAGTTTTCTGTGCAACATCAAACATGAACACCTTCACCGTTGTATTCCTCTGCATCCAAGCTTGCTTGGTACAGGTAAGAGAAAATTGTAAAATCAATTGCTAGTTTTCAATTCACAATTGTTTACAATTTATTGGTTAAGGTTGAGTGATTAGACAAAAATCATCAAAATAATTGTTTAATTTTTTTCAGAATGTCTTCGGCCAGTGCACTAGCCGCGCTGCTGTCGTCGCTGAGCCTGGTCTTATTGCTCCCGGTGCAGCGGCTCTTGGCTCACCTTTCGCTTATGATGGTCTGGCTGGTTGGGGAGGCATCGCTCCCGCTGCTGCTGCTATTGCTCCCGGTCTAGCAGGTCCTTATGGTTTGGCCTCACCCCTCGCATACAACGGTCTGGCTGCTGCTGCCGGTCCCTTCGGCTACCGCGCTGGACTTGGTGAACTCGCCTACCCCGCTGCTCTTGGTTGGGCTGATGAGGCCATCGCTGCGTACGGTGGTGTTGGTGAAGGCAACGTAGCCGTCGCCGGTGAGCTGCCAGTTGTTGGTACTACCGCTGTCGCTGGTCAAGTCCCAATCATGGGTGCTGTGAGCTTTGGAGGTCCAGTTGCCGCTTCAGGTGCTGTGACCATTACTGGTCAATGTGCTTGTGGTAACGAAGCTCCCCTGTATTACCTGTAGGTACTAGAAATGTCCACGAAAATATCAACATATTAAGAATAATATAACTGCAGCATTGAAATATTTACTTTCATTGACAATTTTTATTTAGGAAATATTTAATATCTATTCAACACACACGAAACAGAAATAAAATAATTTTGACCAATTGTTATGGTATCCGATTCTGTCAAAGATTTTTCTACAGCGGCATTGATGCAGAAAAACACACGGTTCACCTGAATGGAGGTACGGCGCGATGAAGAAGGTAGTGTCATCAAACATATATAATGTAGGGTGCTAGACGACGGAAGAGCTTGTAGCTAAATACTCGATATTCATACTCCAACCACTAGTAAATAGACACGCTCAGCAGCATTAAAACAAGGTTTTAGTATATTTTCTCTTACTAACCTGCAGTGTTCCGTCCTACTTTCGCTGTGAGAAAAGGTTCCTTGGGAGATCGATGTTCGGACATATGGAATTTTCCAAGCATTCATGTATTAGTCTTACATAATACTACAAATCATATCAAATCAAAATCTTTTGCGAATACCGAGCCCACCCAATCGAATCGGTAGAGACGCTTGTGGTGAAGTTTGATCATCCAAGGCCACATTTAAAATTTTGGTAAGGGTATTTTTTTTAATTTAGGACACGTCAATTAGGCTTCACGTCGGGTGGTGGTGAAGTCTACGGCCTCATTATGTGCTTTTTCAGGCCACGCTTAAAGGAACTGGCACTGTAGGAAGCAGGAAATATCTGAGCTGGTTATGAATTCCAGGTCATGCCTTAATTTTCTATAATTTTGATGTTGAGAGCTAATGAATTGAATTTGGAACTTTTTTTAACCATTAAGCTTACTTCGAAGAATTCTCGTTTATATTTTGAACTATGTCATAAATATAGATAAATAGACTTCAAATTTCATTTTCTTTTTTCACAAAATAATACACGTACATCTTTTTGACGTCAAATTCTGCTTAAAACTAAGTTTACCACCGCTTGCTAGGAGAAGAAACGGCGGAACAAATTCCACTATGGCATTTTCGAGACGTCATCTTATAAACAGGGATTTATTAAGAACAAATACGGACAAATGTACATTTTTGTCTCGTGTCGAGTTAATTAAAAGTTTATAAAAATCCTTTTAATAAAATTGTTAACATAAGTTAAAAGTTAAAATAATCGTAGATATAAAGTTTAAATATGGAAAAAATAATTCGCGTGGCTTTTAGGAGGGTCTTGCGCCATGCTCAAGGCAGATATTTTTATCTCTAAGGTTCATACCATGTGGGAATGGGACTACTTTTCTATGTGAAAAATATATAGCTGTAAAAGCAGTTATGACGGCCTCCGTGGCGTGGACTGCTGAGACGAGGTCTCGGGTTCCATCCCGGATTTAGCATGGCACATACCTATGACTTTTCGAAGTTATGTGTGTATTTGTCTCAGGTTCACAAATGCCCGGTTAATGGCAATAGACTCGATACCTATAACATTGGGACCTAAACATAAACTGGCGAAATGTGGGTGCTAGCACCTCTGCCTACGCCTTCGGGGATATAGGCGTGAGTTTATGTTATGTTATGTTGTGAAATAAATTTAAAAAAAATACAGATATGAAGTTTCCAAGTATATTTATTTATTTATTTCAGTTATCTTATCCTAGTTATTAAAATCGGGAATAGTACATTCATCGTCCATTCATGGGTCTGGTTGTTAATTTTCAACCTTACTACATAGCAGCCGAACTTCGATATATCCCGTGGAAGGACTGCCATCTAACCTTCACAATCCACTGGTGTACTCCACTCAGACCTTGGTTTATGAGACCATAACTAAGGTTGATTATGTTAAGCTGTTCTTTGCTTCGGATTACTATAATTATAATTGCAGGAACCACATTTATTGTGCATTATCAAAAGTAACCAAACTCAATGAGATTGACGGAGTTTTTGCAAAGACCTCCACCAAACAACATAAAACTATCCTCGTCGGGGTACAGAAAAACAGTTCTTAAGGAGCGGGCTTACGATCGAAAGGTCCCGGTTTCGAATCTTTGCCCTTACACTACCGACGTGAACACACTCCTAACACAAGCAATTTAGCTTAGCAGGAGGGGTTAGAGGGAATATTGGTAATTTTAATATAATAATAATAATTATTGGTCGCATTTTTCCCGGCAGTGTAGAATGTGGGCCACCCCATCTCTTCCCATGCGATGTCGTACAAGGCGACTAAGGGATAGGGCTGTATAATATCAGACATATATTATATACAGCCCAGACTCAGCCTCATTGCATCGCTCGAGTTAACAATAGGCCACAGAATACGGCAATAGGTGAAATGTGGGTGTTAATTCATCTCTGCCTTACCCTCCGGGGATAAAAACGTGATTATATGTATGTATTAGTAATTTTGGTTCAAAAATTATTTAAAAAAAATGTAATAAAAGATAAAAATGAAATAATTCATAGAATAGAGAGGTCATTGAGGCCGTTAGTCTCAGCAAGGCCTTTTGAGGCCAAGCCTTTCCCACTTACAAATCGCCTACTGATCAATGGCCGATTCCTTGATCTAGAATTGCCTCTTGGAGTTGGGAAATAATTATTTCCTTAAAAGTCATACAAGCCTATCTAGTAGGAGGTAGGACACGGCGGTATTTCCGCCCAATTGAGCAGTCCCACTGGGGAAGTACCTCCGCCCTACAGAATACCGCGGTTATAATAACTTCGTGTTGTGTTCCCAGCGGTGAGTAGGGTAGCCAGAGCTCACTGGAGAATTAGTGCTGTCAGTGAGATGACTAAAGGCTAGTCCTGCTTTCTCCTCTACACTGACGGCACAGAAACTCTGTGCTTACAGGGTCGGCCGCGCGAGTGTGGCATTTCTGGTGTTCCACACGGCCATAGGCCACGGTAACAACTTTCCATCAGGTGGGCCGTGCGCTTGTCTGCCACCTAAGTGGTATAAAAAAATGAAAAGATAAAAAGGACTTTAGACTTTGAGATGAAAGCCTCAGATGCAACCGGGATTAAGATATTGATGCTGAGGATAGTTGAAATAAAAAACAGACAATTATTTTGATGCATAATTTATGTTTCTTTTTTAAGTCATGTTGGATAGCATTTTTTTTTTTCAAGATTCTAATAGAAGCTATAAGCCATTTCTATGATCCGTGTAATTACAGAGTGTATATATCTCTGAACTGCCACAGGGAACGGTAGCCAAGACCAGGAGCAATCGCAGCAGCAGGAGCAATAGCACCGAAGGGACGAATGGCTGGAGCGAAAGCAACATCCTCACTGACCATAGAGTTATCGCCATTACCGCAGGCGTGGTTGACGGCACCAGCACCAAGAGTGGGCAAGTCTAAGCCCTCGAAACCAACAGTGCCGACGAATGGCAGCTCACCAATTACTTCAAGAATACCCTCGTATACGTTATCAGATCTTACAGAGATACCGACGGGAGCAATGGGAGAGACACTGGAGACTGGGAGTCCACCACCGCTGGTAGGGGTGAAGTCAATACCGGGAGCAACAGCACCGTAGATTCCGTCGTAAGCTAAACCTCTACCGGCCCAACCGAGTCCCTCATAGGCCAGGGGAGCAGCTAAACCATCGTACGCCAATCCTCTCGCGCCCAAACCAGCGAGTCCATCATAAGCAAAACCAGGAGCAGCCAATCCGTAAGGACCAGCTAAACCAGCACCTATGCACTGGCTCAATGCGGACTGAAAAATGAATAAGATATCGTTAATTGAACAATTATCACTTTCTTTATACTTTTTCGTTCTTATTAGATAATTAGATTCATAAAAGTCACACGGCAATCACTGCTGTGGCTTCTAAATATTTCAATTATTTATTTATTTATTAGTCTTATTAAATGTATTCTTATTAGTTTTTCCACTGTACTTAACTATACGGGTACAATTTATTGCGAGATGTTTTGCAGTGAAAAAGATTGTGGCGATGCCACATGTACCCAGCGCCGCGTACGTACGGAACTACGAATCCTACATGGCGCATGTAAAGTTCTCGCGCTGGTATAGCATATGTACATCGTCCCAACGACAATCGTTGGGCCGCGGCCCGCCAGGCTTGATCACCTTGCCTGGTCGGAGGATCCTCCCTTTGTGTTGGAGGAACATCACACCTCGTTCCTCCACACAGTGGTGACCCTGACGTGATCTGATCACGTAACCTTCGCTGAACATATCATCAGCATTCTCATCGTCACATCACATTCACTTCTCCCGCATGAGCGGTAATCAAGTCTTCGCCATCCAGCACTTTCGGCCCTTACAAGGACACCATAGCATGCAGCGACCGCTGCAGCCTGGTTACCCTTCGGCCTCACCTGCATCTAAGGCATACAGTGCACGTACATACGGTCCACGTAAGAAGAGGACATCTCTCCCGTCTACGTGGCACTCGGCCATTACGCAGCATTCGCCCCAATACACGGGGGACTTACCTCGCTTCATCGAGGATTCGCCCCGTCACTGCCGAGGACTCACCTCGCCCCACTGGCGGCTCGCCGAGGATTCATCTCGACGCATCGAGCCCCAACTCAAGGCGTTTCACAGCAGGACCGCAGCACCGCAGCACCGCACTTGTCCCGCGTCTTCGGGACCAGCGGTAGTCCCGACTCACTGGGACTAGCGAGGAAGACTGTTCCACTAACGGAATAAGCGGCGTCCAGTTCTGACGAAACGGAACTACCCAAGACTGGAAATGGCATGCTCATCAAGAGAGCTTAGACAGCCGACTCATCGCGAATCAACCTCCGGTCTGGAGGGGAGTGATGTGGCGATGCCACATGTACCCAGCGCCGCGTACGTACGCAACTATGAATCCTACATCGCGCATGTAAAGTTCTCGCGCTGGTATATGTACATCATCCCAACGACAATCGTTGGGCCGCAGCCCACCAGGCGTGATCACCTTGCCTGGTCAGAGGATCCTCCCTTTGTGTTGGAGGAATACCACACCTCGTTCCTCCACAAGATCTCCAGCATCCTGTCCCAGTTAAAAAACTGTTTTACAGGATGTATAAATGATTTTTTTATATGATCTCAATAAAATTGAACCAAAACGCGATTACATAAGTAGTGCAGAAAATAACCATACCTTGGCGAGAAGTGCCTGAGCGCAGAAGACGAGGATAGCTTTAGCAGACATGATACTGGTTCCAGTGCTGACACGAGAATGATTCCCAGAACTTTTAGGCTTATTTTATACTAAAATATGTTATCAGTAAACAAAGAAAATTTACTGATAAATAGGTAACTAATTCAAAACTTGTGTAAACACGATAAGCCTAAATAAATAATGAAATAAACAACGTAAGTTTTAGAGTTCAGAAACGTGTCAATATGATGAAATTAAACGCTTGATTGTCTGGTTTCCACTATATATAGTTACTTAGAATATTGGGTGATCATTCAGCTTTTCATTCAACTAGAAGAAGCATCAAACATGAACACCTTCACCGTTGTATTCCTCTGCATCCAAGCTTGCTTGGTACAGGTAAGAGAAAAAATTAAAATCAATTACTAGTTTTCAATTCACAATTGGTTCAGAATGGGTGAGGTTGGGTTGTCAGGTAACAGTAATATCAAATGCGTTGATCGTTTAGGAATAAATGCCCTCTTTTTTCAGAACGTCTTCGGCCAATGCACCAGCCGCGCTGCTGTAGTTGCTGAGCCTGGACTCATTGCTCCTGGTCTAGCTCCTTATGGTCTGGCCTCACCTCTTGCATACGAAGGTCTGACTGGTTGGGGAGGCCTTGCTCCCGCTGCTGCTGCTATTGCTCCCGGTCTAGCAGCACCTTACGGTCTGGCCTCACCTTTTGCTTACGATGGTCTGGCTGCCGGTCCCTTCAGCTACCGCGCTGGACTTGGTGAACTCGCCTACCCCGGTGCTCTTGGTTGGGCTGATGAGGCCATCGCTGCCTACGGTGGTGTTGGTGAAGGCAACGTAGCCGTCGCCGGTGAGCTGCCAGTTGCTGGTACCACCGCTGTCGCTGGTCAGGTCCCGATCATGGGCGCTGTAAGCTTCGGTGGCCCAGTTGCCGCCTCAGGTGCAGTGACCATCACTGGTCAATGCTCTTGTGCCATTCCACTTGCCGAGTACCTGTACTGAATAAAAATGTCTCAAACCACCACAAAGTTTTGGAAATAAAATCTGATTATATTGCAATTGTAATATTTTTGATTTATCATCATTTTATTTTTTATACCACCACCTAGGCAGACAAGCACACATCCCAACTGATGGAAAGTGGTTACCGTGACCTATGAACGTGTGTAACTAGGGGAGTCATTCTCGTGCCGCCGATTCTATAAGAAAGAGCGTTTCTGTGCCATCAGTACAGAACACAATATCAAGATAACCCTTTGGTCTTCTCACTGACAGCACAAAAACTCGAGTGAGCTCTGGCTACCTCAATCATCGCCGGAAACACAACACGAGTTTATTATAGCCGTAGTTTTCTGTAGGGTTGAGGTACTTTCCCAATAGGATTGCTCAATTGGAACGGGAACACCGTTGTGTCCTACCTCCTAGCAAAATATAACACCAGGAAAAACTTAGAAATTTCCGAGTGGTCCCTAACCCAAAAGGCATAACGAAAATTACTGTTATTTGACCGATTGTTAATAACAATGACAATTTGTTCTCAGTACTATAATACATGTGGTTAGGTAGCCCGCTAAAATCAACCACACGTCCTAATCGACCTCCTGAATCCCGTGAGGGGTGAACTCACGCCAATGAATTTACTGGCGTGGCTAACATGACTCTGGTAGAATTTGTCGAAATACTTGACATTGGAGTCCCGCCATTAATAAGTTTATAGACATTTACACTTGACATTGACAAATTACGGTGATTTGCTGCAGAAGCCATTAAGAAGAAGAAGAACTAAAGGTAAACATTTTCGTATCGACTTTTTATAAAAAAAATACTAAAAAAATAAACTAAGCTAACTGACTAGGTAACTAGTGGGACGATTTCGAGTTTTTTTTTATACCAATTGAACTCGCGCTGCCAACCTTGTAAGCACAGTTTTTAATGCGAGTTTCTGAACAAAACAATATTAATAAACAGTTTTTAAATAAAACATAATTAAAAAGACACATTAAGTGTTTACGTTTAGTAACGTACCTAGCCGAATGGAGATACAGGACTCTGTATTTATCAGAAATATGGGCCTAAAGTTTCTCAGTATAAAAATCAACTATACTTTAGCTATTTATTTAATCTCACAGTTATATGGTAACAAAACAGTTTACCGTACTTACCCTTTTTTGCAATTTTTATACCACTTCGGTGGCAGACAAGAACACGACCCACCTGATGGAAAGTGGTTACCGTGACCTATGGACGTGTGTAATACCAGAGGAGTCACACTCGCGCTGCTGACCCTATATGCACAAAGCTTCTGTGCCTTCCGTGTAGAAGGTTTTAGACTTTCCACTGACAGCACCAACTATCCAGTGATACGGTGACCCAATCTTTCCCCAGATAGAGGGGAGGTGCGCAACGCGCCGCCGACGCGGCCTACTTCTACTAGGGTGAGAGGCGGCTCAACCAGTTACCCCTATGCCCGCGGTCATGGAGGACGGTGGTCATTGAACGACCTCCGACGCCCGAGTCTGTGGAACGAGAGAGAACTGAGTCTCCTACGTACCCACTCCCAATATAACTGTTACTGAACTAAAGTGAATTGAAATAACGAAAATTTGATGCGTAATATGTTTATTTTTTTCAACTCATATTGGATATTAACTTCTCTTCGTAGTATCTTTTTACAGGACGCAACCTCTGCTAGCCCATCCGGCACGGTAGCCGAGACCAGGAGCCATAGCAACGGCAGGAGCGATAGCGGCACCGAAGTACTCAGGAGCAAACACAGCGTCATCACTGACCATAGAGTTGTCGCCATTACCGCAGGCGTGATTGACGGCACCAGCACCAGCAGTGGGCAGTTCAATGCCCTCGAATCCAACAGTACCAACGAAAGGCACCTTACCAGCCATTTCAAGATCGCCTTGGTATACATTTGCAGAAATTACACGGAGACCGATAGGAGCCTCGCCAGAGACACTGGTGACTGGGAGTGCACCGCCGCTGGTTGGGGTGATTTCGATAGCGGGAGCAACATCAGAGTAGATTCCATTATACGCCAAACCTCTGCCTAATCCAACTAGTCCATCATAAGCCATGGGAGCAGCTAAGCCATCGTATGCCAAACCTCTGCCTAATCCAACGAGTCCATCATAAGCCAGGGGAGCAGCTAAACCATCGTATGCCAAACCTCTGCCGGCCCATCCAGCGAGTCCATCATAGGCAAGAGGTGCTCTTAAGCCATCGATACCCCAACCAGCAAGTCCATCAATCGCCAAGGGAGCAGCCAAGCCAGCACCGATGCATTGGCTCATTGCAGACTGGAAGAAAAAAAACATTAAACTTTTGTCCTTTAGGTGAATGGATGCGTTATACTGATGGGAGGCTGGTTCGTACTCTATTTTCTAATGTAAAACTTTGTGAAGATATTTGGATTTATGAATGATTGTTACTCAATAATGGTCAAACAGTTTAACTGATGCAGCTGAAATTTCGTACAAGAATAGATCTGGAACGGGCTACTTGTCTTCCCTGGAGTATGTTCCTATGGGTTGCGAATATTTAATTAAAACTCCACGAGCACAAATTGGTACGCACATACATTTTTGGAAGGGTGATGGCGACGATACTCCTTAAATTATGCGACTACCATTACTATGATTAATGAAAATTAACAATAATATTGAATTCTATATAGTTATGAAATACGTAAAAGAAATCCCATACCTGAACAAAAAGCGCCTGAGCGCAGAAGACGAGGATAGCTTTAGCAGACATGTTACTGGTTCTAGTGCTGACACGAGAATGAATCCTGTAGCTTTCAAGGAACTATTTATAGTAAATGACGTTAATGATGATGATAACTAGGTTAGTAATTCAAACATGCGTACGTACGATAAGACGTGCTTTTTAGTTTTCTGAAACGTGTTCATATGAGGAAACAAGATATTTCATTAATGACTACGCACTATATAAACTAAGTGAAAATATAAATCTTCACTCTGTATTCAGCTTTCCATTGAACTGAAAGAAACATATAACATGAATACCTTCACCGTTGTATTCTTCTGCATCCAAGCTTGCTTGGTACAGGTAAGAAAAATATATTTTCAATACATTACTTAAATACTAGTTGCTTTCAACTGCCTATATTTTTAACCAATGTTAATTTGATGAACCACAAAAGATAACGCATTTTATCATAATATTGTCAGCAAGAAAAGTGCATTCCACATTGACAATCACTTTCACTCTAATACCTTATTCAATAATAGATAGATAGATAGATAATTCTTTATTGTACACTAATAGATTTGCAATAGGATAAGTAGGTAGCTTGTATACAGTTCAATGTACATTGGGCAGCCTTATCACTGAAACGATTTCTTCCAGGCAACCTTGGGATGGACAGTATTGATATGAAAATAAAAGAGGTGTAAGTCCCACCTATTTGATTTATTTATGAATAAATTCCCTCTTTTTTCAGAACGTCTTCGGTCAATGCACCAGCCGCGCTGCTGTAGTTGCTGAGCCTGGACTCATTGCTCCTGGTCTAGCTCCTTACGGCCTGGCCTCACCTCTTGCATACGAAGGTCTGACTGGTTGGGGAGGCTTCGCTCCCGCTGCTGCTGCTATTGCTCCCGGTCTAGCAGCTCCTTACGGTCTGGCCTCACCCTTTGCTTACGATGGTCTGACTGCTGGTCCCTTCGGCTACCGTGCTGGACTTGGTGAACTTGCCTACCCCGGTGCTCTTGGTTGGGCTGATGAAGCCATCGCTGCCTATGGTGGTGTTGGTGAAGGTAATGTGGAAGTCGCTGGTGAACTCCCAGTTGTTGGTACTACCGCTGTCGCTGGTCAGGTCCCGGTCATGGGCGCTGTGAACTTCGGTGGCCCAGTTGCTGCTTTTGGTGCCGTAACCATCACTGGTCAATGTGCCTGCGGAGCTCCCGTCGAATACCTGTACTAAATGAATATATCTTGTATTACGACAATGTTTGAAAATAAACTCTTATTAAAAACTTCTTTTGTATAATTTTATTCCGCTCCCATCGCTGCTATAAGTTAGTAACAAACTACAGCGAAATTAGTCCAGTAGTTAGGCATGTAGAGGGGAAGAAGAAAATCATATAATTATTTTTTTTTATATAGAACACGTCAATTAGACTTCACCTTGCCTGATGGTAAGCTGAAGGCAAAGTCTCAGAAAAGAGGGTCACCATTACTTACACATACCATGTGACAATGGTGACACTCAGCTTGACGGCCTCATAATATGCTTTTTCACGCCCCGCTTAAAGGACCCGGGACAGTAGGAAGAAGGAAACACGTAAGCTGGTAATGAATTCCAGGCCTTAATGGTGCGACAGAGGAAAGAGTCTCCGAACCGCTTGGTTCATGATCGGATGTTCTGCACCGTGTGCGGATGACATCTAAGACCTGCACGTGTTGTCCTGTGTAGGAAAGCGGAGGGTGGGACTAATTGGAAGAGCTCATCAGAACACTCCCCATGGTACAGACGGTAAAATACAGAAATTATAAAGTCTAATCTAAATTGTATTATGTAATTTCTCCACATCCAATATCTCTTATTGGAACAACAACTCAATGGACAGGTGTAGAACCTTGTGGAATCGACAGTGTTCCTAGGCATAAGTATTAATACTAAACTACAGTTGGGATCACAAATAGATAAAATAACCTCCTACGGCTCCTACGCTGTAAAGAAAATTAGGACTCTGACAGACATGGATACGGCTAGAATAGTTTATTTCAGCTATTTTCATAGTATTTTGAGCTACGGAATTCTCCTTTGGGGTAATTCTGCAGATTTAAATGCAATATTTGAGTTACAAAAACGGGCTGTACGAGGAATTTATAATATGGACCCAAGAGTTTTAACCCGAGAAAAGTTTAAAGAAATAGATATTCTAAACTTAGTGTCATAATACATTTTTGAAAACCTAATTATACGAGTAAAAGAGAAAATATTTCAAAATTTTCAAAAGTATTTGACAGGCATAACATAAATACTAGACCCAAAAACAATTTTGTAGTCTGTGGTAGTTGACTTCAAACAGTGTCAGTCATTCATTCCATGGCAACCAGTAGTATTATACGTAGTATTGTATGCTCTTTGATGGCAACTGTATACGGTTATTAAACAAGATTCCTAATGATATCAGGGATTAACCTGTGGATAAATTAAAAAATACAGTTAAAAGTAAATTGTGCCAGAAAAGCTATTATAAAATCCAAGAATACTTGGATGATACACAAGCTTGGAAATGAGCTGTTCGCTCAACTATGCTACTCACGTAGATTATTGTATTTTGACTAAGTAGATTTAGTACATGTTTGTAAATAGACCACAACAAAATACCCCTTGAGTTTCTTCCTGGAGTCTTCTGAGGTCTTGGCTGCGTTTCGAACCTGTGGCCCATTTGCTAAACTAGTCTTTCATATTTCTCTTTATATTAATGTTTTGTAAGTACCGTTCTAATGGTCTATGCAGAATAAATGATTTTTGACTTTGACTTTGTAATGTACCCAGAAGACAGGTAGCATTGCCGCTGTGAGGATAGGATCTTTGGAGATTTAAGTAAGTACCAATTTTTCTATATAAATTTCAAAGTAACCTGATTTGTTTTTACTGTTAAACGAAACTGCACATCATAAGAAAACCTGCTTCCTGGATTCCAAGTTCAGTGTCTTGGAAGTCTTTAAATCACCGGCGGACCCAAGTTGGTTGTTGCAAGAAAAATATGGCATAAGACTGAGTCTATATTATGCGAAAACCTGCCCCTCAAGACAAGGGACAAGTTATAGGAGATAGGACACGACGGTATTTCGTCCCAATTGAGCAGTCCGACTGGGGAAGTACCTTCACTATACAGGACACTGCGGCCATAATAATCTTGTGTTGTGTTCCTAGCGGTGATTAGGGTTGGAGAGTTTTTGTGCTGTCAGTGGGAAGACCAAACCAAAGTCTAGTCATATTTTTGTCTTCTACGCCTCTGTGTTCTTACCTTTTTCTTATATTTTGTTATACCACTTGGTTGGCAGACCAGCACACGGAACACCTGATGGACTGTATAATATGTGTGAATTTACAAAAAAAATGTACTGAAGTGTGTTTATCCGCATTCTATATTCCATAACACAAGTTAGTTAAACTATGCTTACCATTGGTCTAGTTACCGTTGTGGGAAATGTTGTGGAATATTATTTATTTTATTCATTTCATTATACAATACGCCGGCTAATGAATTGCCACTTATCTAGTGGGGCAGATAAAGAATCCCGAAAGTGCACGAAAGTTGCATGCCAGGATCTTTATGGAATAATTTTATATCAGCGTGTAGCGCCTTCTCCTATGGAAAACTCTAAGTTGTACGTATATCTTAGGACATGTAACTTGAACCTATAATGTGGTCAAAATGTACACTATACGAGTCAGTACTCATTTCTTGAGTGTTTTTTAAAGACTCAAGAAATGAGAGAAGAACGGTGCACTACGGCAGTGGCTAAGCTCATATTCACCAAGCATAGATTATTACAATAAAATCCGCGCACATCAAAGCCTCGTATAGTTTTTTTTTTATACAACTTAGGTGGCAGACAAGCACACGGCCCACCTGATGGAAAGTGGTTACCGTGACCTATGAACGTGGTTCATGACATATATGTCCCGATATTTATGTTTCTATTTATAATATATAATATATAAAAATTAGTTTCTATTTATAAAGTAATTAGGTTACTAGGAGGTAGGACAGGGCGGTATTTCCGCCCAATTGAGCTGTCCGACTGGGGAAGTACCTCCGCCCTACAGAATACCGCGGTTATAGTAACTTCATGTTGTGTTCCCAGCAGTGGCTAGGGTAGCCAGGGCCCACTGGAGAGTTTGTGCTGTATGTCGGTGGGAAGAGTAAAGGCTTACTGCTTTGTTTTCTACACTAACGGCACATAAACTCGGCAGCGCGAGTGTGGCTCCTCTGGTTTTACACACGTCCATAAGCCACGGTAACTACTTTCCATCAGGTGGGCCGTGAGCTGGTCTGTCACCTAAGTGGTATAAAAAAAAAATTACTAACCAATTAACAACCGAATTAAGCAACTTCGATAACAATATTGAAGAAAGAAACGTTTAATTTATTGACACACGAGACACAACGTGTCAAAATTAAGAAATCTAACATTACAATTATTGAAGTAAGATTTTAGACCTGTATAAAACTGGTCCATTTTTATGGAAAGCATTCAGTTTTCAGTTACGTTGAACAGAAACAGACATTAACCATGAACTCCTTCGTAGTATTTTTCTTTTGCATCCAAGTTTGTTTAGTACAGGTAAGAAAAAGTTTTATACATATAATGTAAGTGTGGAAATAGTAGGCTAAAGCCTCCCAACTTTGGGAGGGGGGCCTATGTAAAGCACTGGACTGCAATGGGCTTATTGATTAATTGATATATCCGCGTTTGGAAATAAATACCTGAAAAGGTATTCAGAGGTGAGTTAACACCCAATATTTATTTATTTTTCTGAACAGTGTCACATTATATTGAAAATATAGAAATCTTAGTCTAAGTTTAGTATTCCTTAAATTTATGAACAATGAGACTGACACAAATTAAAAGTGAATTATTAAGTAAGTATGTCAAGTCAAGAAAAATTCCAAATTACAAAATGTCAAGATACAGATTAAATTGAATAATAAAATATAAAATGTCCATGCAAGCACTCAGATCAATACATAAGGTCAAAAATAATGATAAATTACAATATTTATTTAATAAATGTCCATGCATGTACCCTAGACCCTGTCACTTCATAAATTCATCAACTGAGTAGAAACACCTTTCAACAAGAAATGCCTTAAGTATGGTTTCGAACTCCAACATTATTTCGCCAACTATGTTAAAATTGGGTGATACTTTTACCGTAAAGCTTTTATGGTATAGTTATGGACTGTATGGTTTTAACCTAATGAATTCCCACATTATGTGCCTCCCCATGTCTGGGAACGAGTTGGGGACTCCGTGGTTCCCACACTTGAGGACAGCCAAATCGAGAGAGATGGCCTTGGTCGGTCAGGGTACAAGGGATATGCCTGCTAACCTCACCTCCGGCAACCAACAACGACCCTCAGACAGCGTGCGTTTTACTCGGTACGAATCTGACATAACCTTTCCGACCGGCCCTGGCGGGGGAGAGGGGAGGAGGGGGTGGGGTATCCATAGGGGAACCTACCGAATTCGCCGTTTCATCCTTTTTTTGTATACCGCTTAACCATAATCAGCAGTAGGTTCAGTTGACATCGATAATCTGATGGTCAGGATTGGGTTCGAATTTCGATCACAAGACCGACTCCTGAACCACTAATTTCAATGTCCTTTGTATGTAATAATATTGACAGATTTGATTCATTCATTCATTCAATGACTATTCATTTCAGAATGCTTTCGGCCAGTGCACCAGCCGCGCTGCTGTAATTGCTGAGCCCGGTCTTATTGCTCCCGGTCTAGCTCCTTATGGTCTTGGCTCACCTTTGGCATACGAAGGTCTGGGTGGTTGGGAAGGCATCGCTCCTGCTGCTGCTGCTATTGCTCCCGGTATAGCAGGTCCTTATGGTTTGGCCTCATCCCTCGCATACAACGGTCTGGCTGCTGCTGCCGGTCCCTTCGGCTACCGCGCTGGATATGGTGAACTCGCCTACCCCGCTGCTCTTGGTTGGGCTGATGAAGCCATCGCTGCCTACGGTGGTGTTGGTGAAGGTAATGTGGAAGTCGCCGGTGAGCTGCCAGTAGCTGGTACTACCGCTGTCGCTGGTCAGGTCCCGATCATGGGCGCTGTGAACTTCGGAGGCCCAGTCAGCGCTGCTGGTGCCGTGTCCATCACTGGTCAATGCGCCTGCGGAGCTCCCGTCGAGTATCTGTACTAAGCATTGACAATTTGAAGGTTATAAATAAAGCGTAATTAATAAATATCTTACTGTATTATTTTTCTATCACGGTCCACTGCTGGGCATAGGCCTCACCCAATATTGGAAAGCTTCAGCCTACTGTTTCCACACTGGGCAGACAAATTGGTACAGGGTTTTATTTCGAGTTTTAGTACTACTCAAGGGAGCGGAACAGTAATCATGATTGTCAACAAATTCGTCAGATTTCATGCAAGAACAAAATTACGGGCACATATTTTGAAGTATTCCAGCCTCTGTGGCGTGGCGGTAGTTTTTTTTTTATACCACTTAGGCGGCAGTCAAGCACACGGCCCACCTGATGGGAAGTGGTTACCGTGGCCTATGGCCTTGTTGAACACCAGTGGCGTCACACTCGCGTTGCCGACCCTGATGAAACCTCCTAATGCCCCTTTTGTAGAACCCCATATTGTAGGTGCATGGGAAGTAAAATTGTTGAAATTCTAAATTAGTTATTCTCTTTGGTCAGAACGCATTCGGCTTCTTTTTTCAATACTACCCTATTAAGCTGTGGTAAATGTTGTAGGGAACACATTTATAACATTACGTATGTATGCTATTCTTAGTAAATATTATATTGTGTTTCTGTATGTTTACCCAAATAAAGAAAAAAAAAAAGTTCGCAGCAGTGAGTTCATTCCACAGCGTGCGTAGGATGAAGTTTCTTTCATACCGCACAGTGCGCACCGTCTCAGGTTGCAATGTGTGGGGGTGAATTCCCTGCCTACGGTGCGATGATAGAATGTTGCTGTGGGGATCATGAATGTAGTGAACACGGAAGTTGGTAACGAAACTTAGTTGGTAGACAAGCACGCCCACCTGACGGAAAGTGGTTACCATGGCCTATGGACGTTTGTAACACCAGAGGAGTCACAGTCGCGCTGCCAACCCTGTCAGTAGAGTCTCTGTGCCGTCAGTTTAGAAGACAAAGCAGGACAAGCCTTTAGTCTTCCCACTGACAGCACAAATTCTCCAGTGAGCTCTGGCTACCCTACTCACCGCCGGGAACACAACACGAAGTTATTATAGCCGCGGTATTCTGTAGGGCGGAGGTACTTCCCCAGTCGGACTGCTCAATTGGGCGGTAATACCGCCGTGTCCTACCTCCTAGACGTCGGTGAATGTTTTGATGAACTCTTCCAATTAGTCCCACCCTCCCCTTTCCTACACAAGACAACACGTGCAGGGTTTAGATGTCACGCGCTTACGGTGCAGAATACGAGTATCCGATCAAGAACCAAGCTGTTTGGAGACTCTTTTCACTGTCGCATCATTATAGCCTGAAATTCATTACCAGCTCACGTGTTTCCTTCTTCCTACAGTCTCGGGTCCTTCAAGCGGGGCGTGAAAAAGCATATGATAAGGCTATCCAGCTGATTATCACCATTGTAATATGGTATTTGTAAGTAATGGTGACACTCTTTTCTTAGACTATGCCTTAAGTTTACCATGAGGCTAAGCGAAGTCTAATTTAAAAGTCCAATATAAAACAAAATTAACTTGATCTAGCCGTACACTGACATGACTGACATATTCATGACGTCACAGCGCAAGGTCGGACAATGACCCTATAATTTTCCCTTACTTGGCATAAAAAATTAATGTTGCTATTCAAAATAATTTATTTGTACAGTCAGCATAAAATCGATTGTATTATTGAATATGACTCGAACCGACTATAACTTTCACACAGGGACTAAAACAGCGACTGCAAGCGACTTTCGACCTTACTTAAGTTCTATTAATTACGTGTCTCTCGCGTTACTAGATGACACTGATCACGAATATAAAAACAAAACTTGGCACTTTGTCATGTCAATAAGGTCGGAAATTACTTGCAGGACTTAGCAAGGTCTTTTCATGCCTAGCATCTCTAGTTTGTGCATTGAGCAAATGGCTGTATTGGACCGATTTTATCGGACATAATATGTAAAATGAACACATGGTGTCGACTATAGGATATCAGCTTTCATCGCCCGATACCAATATCGGCTCGAATAGAATAGAATAGAATAGAATAGAAACGTTTATTTCCAAGAACATGGTCATTACAGGTGTTAAATTTTTCTTGATCTGCATATTCTGCCAAGTGTGGCGTGCAAATATTTCACTGAATTAAACATTGTACAATACGGTAATTTAAAATAATAAGATTTAAGTAACATAAAAATATCACATTCAATAAGTCACACACTATGCAGTAGCCATTATAACAATGAGTCAATTTAAGGTCTAATAATATTATAACATTCAATAAGTCATACATAACGTAGTAGCCAATATAACCCTGAGTCAGTTTAATGTCTGGAATTAATTTCGGGAGTAAAATACAATATATTAAGTATGTCAAGGGTTGCAATGTCAATTTATTACTTACATTTTATAAAGTTGATTAATTAATTGGTCTTGAAGGTATTCCTTAATGTTATAATAAACTTTTTCTTGTAGAATCTTGCACAATTCTCTACGGAATCGTTTACACGGTAACTTTTTTAGGTTATCTGGCAGGTGGTTATATATTTGTATGGCCATACAATATGAATTACGTTTATATAATTCTAGGCTAATTTGTGGTATTTCCAGGCGATCTTTATGTCTGGTTCGGCTGCCTTCCTTATCTCCTAATTTTTTAAAAAGTAAGGAGTTATTCTTTACAAAGACACATATTTCTAAAATATACATACATGGCAAAGGGAGAATTTGGTATTTTTTAAATAAAGGTTTACAGCTGTCGAGGTGATCGCATTTGAACATTGCTCTAATGCATTTCTTTTGGGCAACAAATAATTTATCAATGTCCACTGAATTACCCCAAACTACGACGCCGTATCGTAATAGGGAGGACACATAGGCATGATAAGTCATGATTGCAGCTTTTTCATCTATTGTTTCTTTAACTCTTTTTAGAACAAAAATGAATCGATCAATCTTATTGATGGTTTTTTGTATATGTGGTTTCCAGGTACAATATTTGTCTACCGAGATACCTAAAAATACACACTCTTCAACATTATTTTCGAATTATGTTAAAACGGCCTGACTACGAATAAGTGTAGTAGAATCTATGAATTAAATAGCCACTTCTTAAATAATTCTACTATTCTACTAATTCCTACTAATATTCTTAGAGCCTTACTAATAAAAAAATACACAGGGTACCCTATATATAACTCTTATGTCAAAATTTTGTTTGCAAATTTTGACATAACAGCTGTATTTACCCTGTGTATTTTTTAATTTATTAGCCATTAGTAAGGGCATTAATGTGAAAGTTTATGAAAGTATACATACATATAATCACGCCTTTATCCCTGTGGGATTAGGCAGAGGTGAATTTACACCCATATTTCCTCCCACTTAAAACCGTAGGGGGTGTGCCTATTACCGTATTCCGGGCACTATTGTTAACTTGAGCCATGCATCTGAGGCTGAGTCTGTACTGTATATATCTGTCTGATGTCAAACAGCCCTATCCCTTAGTCGCTTTGTACGACACCGCATGGGAAGAGATGGGGTGGCCCTAATTCTACTCTGCCGGAAACCATGCGGATAATATCTAGATGTTTGCTATTCAATAACGCTCTAACGGCTAAACAGATCTGGCTGAAATTTGGTACAGGGATAGATTACAGTCTGGAATAACATATAGGCTACTTTTTTATCCCAGGAGTATGCTCCCACGCGATACGAGAACGGAGAGCCACAGTATAGTATTCAATAAAAGTAAATGTTTCAATGCTGTCGTAATTTATTTTCAATCCGTTGTTTTTTAGCTAACTTTTTTAATACCTAGAGGTAATATACGGGAGCTTCATTGGCACAAGCACATTGACCAGTAATGGTCACAGCACCTGAAGCGGCAACTGGGCCTCTGAAGCTCACAGCGCCCATGATCGGGACTTGACCAGCGACAGCGGTGGTACCAACAACTGGCAGTTCACCGGTGACGGCTACGTTGCCTTCACCCACACCACCGTAGGCAGCGATGGCCTCATCAGCCCAACCAAGAGTACCGGGGTAGGCAAGTTCACCAAGTCCAGCACGGTAGCCGAAGGGACCAGCAGTCAGACTTTCGTATGCAAGAGGTGAGGCCAGACCATAAGGAGCTAGACCAGGAGCAATGAGTCCAGGCTCAGCAACTACAGCAGCGCGACTGGTGCATTGGCCGAAGATGTTCTGAAAAAGATGGGTAATCCGTGAGATTTATTCATCTAAATACCTGACTCAGTAAGTGTTTTTAGTCAGGCGTGAAGTGAACGTGGTTGGTAATATGGAATACGTTTTTTTTGCTGACAATAAGTATCAAAACTTTGTGTGTGTGTGTGTGTGGTTTATCACATCTACATCTGTTAAAAATACACAAATTTATTCAACTAGCGGCTGCCCACGCGGAGTATCATAAAGTTTGTTTTTAGCAGATGTTTCCACCCTGTAAGGTAGCCGACAGGAAGATAAATGTATGAGATATGTTCACATTGTCCGGTCCAATATCGGATATCGCTGATACCGCTGTGTTAGCCCGATATCAAGGTCAGTCACCACAACAGCAAAATAATAAATAAAAAAAACAAATGTTTTTTTTTATACCACCTAGTTGGCAGACAAGCACACGGTCCACCTGATGGGTAACGGTTACCGTGGCCTTTGGACGTATGCAACACCAGGGGTCGCGCTGCCGACCATAAAGAAACCTTTCATTCATTGTCATTTTCAACGACAGAGATTTCTAAGGAGTCTGTGGTTGAGCTTATAAATAAATAAAATTGAGTCTGTGCTATCGAACAAATGCACGTACTCTTGTCGTATCTGATAGATTTTATCGGATCTATGTGGAAACACTACATGGTATTGGCTATCAGACATTGGACATTGTCGTACGACACCGATATCGAATCGGATAATGTAAAAACGGCCTTACTTTGGAAGACTTACTAGTTGTAAGTAAAGAATTGAAAACATATCTCTTACCTGTACCAAGCAAGCTTGGATGCAGAGGAATACAACAGTGAAGGTGTTCATGTTTGATATTTCAACACAACAACAATATATCAACGAAAAGCTGAATACAGAATAATAAGCATAATTTTGACTAAACCTTATATAGTACATACTTGTCAATGAAATATTTGATTTCGTCATTTTAACACGTTTTAGAAAATTAAAAAAACATTTTAGAAGTCTTATCGTAAGTACTCACGTTTGAATTACTAACCTAGTTACCGTCATCGTCAACGTCATTTACTATAAATAGTTCCCTGAAAGCTACAGGATTCATTCTCGTGTCAGCACCAGAACCAGTAACATGTCTGCTAAAGCTATCCTCGTCTTCTGCGCTCAGGCGCTTCTCGTCAAGGTATGTTTCTTCATAAATTTGTCCTATTTTGTCTTTTACACTGACGGCACAGAAACTCTGTGCTTACGGGGTTGGCAACGCGAGTGCGACTCCCTTGGTGTTGCACACATCCATAGGCCACCGTAACCACTTTCCATCAGGTGTGCCGTGTACTTGTCTGTCAACCAAGCGGTATAAAAAAAAATCACATATATTCTGAGTCACAACCCTATCGAATTCTGTATAGAAAGCTGTGGCAGGATATCTTTGCTGTGATTTTCCCAAGTAATTACAATATTGTTTTATAAAACTTAGGTGGCAGACAAGCATATGGTACACCTGATGAAAAGTGGTTACCGTAACCTATGAACGTGTGCAACACCAATGGAGTCAAACCCGTGCTGCCGACCCTGTAAGAACAAAGAGTTTCTGTGCCATCAGTGCAGAAGACACAATCAGGACAACACTTTGGTCTCCCACTGACAGCACAAAAACTCTCCAATGAGCTCTGGCTACACTACTCACCACCGGGAACACCACACGAAGATATTATGAAGGGGGACGCAAATACCGTCGCGTCCTACCTCCTGGAAAGTTCTTTAAGAATGACGTCAGTAGCTTCTAACATGGTGGACAGTACTAGTGTGCTCTGATATTGCACACCTCCATAGGTTACGGTATTCATTTCCCATCAGGTGGGCTGTATGCTAGTCTGCCACCTAATGGTACCTAATGAAAAAAGAAGTGAGCTACTTTTACCTTCCTGGATGTGATTTTATTTTATCTAAGTTTCAGTATTTCAAAATTATTGCTGATTTTCAGAAAGCTACGTATTTTCTTTCTTTCTTTTTTGTTGTTTGCGATTCCAACGATTAAGCTAGGACTATGAAAACCAACAATAACAAATGTAACAAGCCCTCCACCAGTGTATCATATTCAGTCACCTGAGGGAAGAACTTTTATGTATTTTTTCTTCTTGTACGAAATTTCAGCTGCATCAGTTAAACTGTTTGACCATTATTGAGTAAAAATTATTAAAAAATCCAAATATTTTCACAAAGTTTTACATTAGAAAATAAAGTAGGAATAGAATAGAATAGAATAGAATAGAATAGAATAGAATAGAATAATTTATTTGCTCATAAAACATGGTAACATAAGGTCTTACATATATATATAAATACAGCATGTTTAGCCGCAGACTGTGGCATGCAAATTTTCACATAATCGTTGGCAAATAATATTGAATCACTATTTAGTTTCATTGTTTGCCTGAAATAGTAATTGATTTTATGAAAATGAAATATAATTAGAATGTCAAGAGGAATATAGAATTATCAGAGGTCAATTTTAAGTGGTCAAACAATCTTAGTCAATACTATTTGCATTATCAGTAATATTTTAACAGTTTCACATTATAATATTTAGGACTAATGAGATTAAAGTCATAATTCAGAGCAATTATTAATATTGGAGGAGAATTTAATTATCACATCAATAGGTCACAGAATGTCTCGAGTTTTCTCCCTACAAATATTATTCCTTAAAGTTTAAGTATTCATCAATCGAATAAAAACATTTGTCACATAGCCAAACATAAAGTTCTTTGTTAAATGTATTCATCAGTTTCCGGAATTGGACTGGTAATTTATTATATATTTTTATCGCCATTGTGTAACAGTTTCTATCACTTGAAATCAACCTATTCCGTGGTACTAGTAGCGGTTTTTGTAAAACTTTTCTTTTGAATAGGGCATTTTCATCTCTTGGAAAAAGTGAATAATTATTTCTGACAAATTTGCACATTTCATAAATGTATAGACACGGAAGTGTTAGCAACTTGTGTTTTATAAATAGGGGTCGGCACGAGTCAGCCCATTTTAAATTGAAGATGGATCTGATGCACTTTTTTTGAACTATAAAGGCTCTTTGAGAATCAGTGGAATTTCCCCAGATTATAATACTGTATCTCAAAACAGAGCATACGTGGCTGTGATAAACCATGATAGCAGTCTGAATATTCGTTAGAGTTTTAATTCTACGAAGTGCAAATATGAATTTATTAATTTTTTTGCATACACTATCTATTTGGGACTTCCAGTTACAAAATCTATCAATAACCATTCCTAAATTCCTAAAACCAGCCTCCCATCAGTGTGACGCACCCATTCACCTAAAGGACAAAAGTTTAATGTTTTTTTTCTTCCAGTCTGCAATGAGCCAATGCATCGGTGCTGGCTTGGCTGCTCCTTTGGCGATTGATGGACTTGCTGGTTGGGGTATCGATGGCTTAAGAGCACCTCTTGCCTACGATGGACTCGCTGGATGGGCCGGCAGAGGTTTGGCATACGATGGTTTAGCTGCTCCCCTGGCTTATGATGGACTCGTTGGATTAGGCAGAGGTTTGGCATACGATGGCTTAGCTGCTCCTATGGGTTATGATGGATTAGTTGGATTAGGCAGAGGTTTGGCGTATAATGGAATCTACTCTGATGTTGCTCCCGCTATCGAAATCACCCCTACCAGCGGCGGTGCACTCCCAGTCACCAGTGTCTCTGGCGAGGCTCCTATCGGTCTCCGTGTAATTTCTGCTAATGTTTACCAAGGTGAATTAGAAATGGCTGGTAAGGTACCTTTCGTTGGTACTGTTGGATTCGAGGGCATTGATTTGCCCACTGTTGGTGCTGGTGCCGTCAACCACGCCTGCGGTAATGGCGACAACTCTATGGTCAGCGAGGATGCTGTGTTTGTTCCTGAGTACTTCGGTGCTATAGCTCCTTTTGCTGCCGTCGCTCCTGGTCTCGGATGTGCTGGTAGACGTATCGCTCTGTAAAGTTTTAAAACGAACCGAAATTATTATCCAATGTGAGTTTGAAAAATAAACATATCACGCGGTTAAACTTGTTTTTTATGGTTTTCCCCGACGAAGTGTCGATTTGAAGTTTCAACTTCCGTAGCGTAAGGTACTATTATTAAAGAATGCGCACACTGTTATCACAAAATAGATGCATTTCAATAGACTTCGTTTCATGCGATTTAGAGTTCCGTACAGCAAAAGAAAAAACTAAATTCTTATAGGATCACATTGTTAAACATCTACCTTGCTATATATATATCTGTCACTTTTTCTCAAAACTTTAGTTTTATCATTAATAAGTTTAAACCTGACTACTGTAAAAGTATTAAACAAGAAAATATCTAGAATTGCCGTGCTCGTATCCCACTTACTCTAACAAATAATACATTGTGGGCAAAAGTGGCAAACGACCACAACTATTCTAAATATTTTCTTGTTTAATACTTTTTCGAACACGAGGTGGTAGTTTCATCATCGATGTATTAAAGTATATAAATATAATCACGCTTTTATCCCCAGAGCATTAGGTAGAGGTGATAAACACCCACATTTCACTTATCTTTGAATTCGGTCTCATCTAATTAGGAGTGAGCCTATTGGTGTCTGCCGGGAACTACTGTGACTCGAGCCATGCATCTGAGGCTGACTCTGGGTAGTATTATGTTATCTGTGCTCTGGGCTGTATTCTGTCTGATGTTAAACAGCCCCATCCCTAAGTCGCCTTGTACGACACCGCATGGGAAGAGATGGGGTGGTTCAAATTCTATTCTGCTGGGAACCATGCGGGAAAGTATATAATTAAAAATCTAATCGTTGTTCTCAATTTGTGAACAGAATGATTTAGTTATAATATTCGTGTTAAGCCCAAAATCCCTGATTTCGCCCGAACAAACAATGTTTCATGTAAATTGTAAATTGTAAACTGTCCACTGGCAGTGTTCATTGTTATGCAGACGATAGCGCCTTCCATGGGAGTTATCACGGACATCCTGCGGCCAAGCAGTCAGATATCGCAGAGAAAAGGCAGCTTCTTATCACTGAGCTTGACAGGATCCTGAATCACATTTCTCAAGCCAAGCCAAGATGACATGTGCGTTTACAGCAAAAGTATCTTCTTTCCTTCACCTCCCCACTCTTCAGAGCACGCCACTGCCACTGCAGGACAATCTCAATGTCCTAGGTATGGATGTTCGCTGCAACCTGAATAACAAAATTTACATAAAGTGTCATCAAAACAGCTTGCGTAAACTCGGAGTCCTGAACAGAGTGAGGCGATTTTTCACGCCGGAGCAGTGGTGTTTTGTATACAAGACACAAATTCGCTCATGTGTGGAATACTGCTCGCATTTCTGGGATGGTTCAGCAAAGTACTTACTAGATGCTCTCAACAGGTTGCAGCGACGTGTGGTCCGTATCATTGGGAATCCCGAGGTCACGAACACCCTAGAACCTATACAGATGCGTAGAGATGTTGCGTCCATGGCTGTAATTTACCGTCTGTACCATGGTGAGTGTTCTGATGAGCTCTTCCAATTAGTCCCACACTCCCCTTTCCTACAAAGGACATCACGTGCTGGTCTTAGATGTCACCCGCACACGGTGCAGAACATCAGATCAAGAACCAAGCGGTTCGCTGACTCTTTCCTCTGTCACACCATTAAGGCCTGGAATTCATTACTTAAGTGTTTCCTTCTTCCTACAGTCCCGGGTCCTTCAAGCGGGTCCTATATAAAAAAGAAACAAATTAGGCAACGAACCCACTGGTCTCCCAAAATAAGTTCCCCGGAATAAAAGTTGTAGATTCGTTTCCTATGTAGGTGCCTATCAGAAAATTAATTTATTTTTAGACTAAGTAAAATAGCCTAGTGGTATGGGTAATGGACTGCTGGGACGAGGTCTCGGGTTCAATACCAGGTTTCACCATGGCACATACCATTGACTTTTCGATGCTTTTCGAAGTTATGTATGTATTTATCGCAGGTTTATAAGTGCCCGGTTAACGGCAATAGGCTCGCCACCTGTTACAATGGGACCTAAACATAAACTGGCGAAATGAGGGTGCTAGCACCTCTGCCTACCCCTTGGGGGATATAGGTGTGAGTTTATGTTATGTTATGTTAAAATAGAGAAAATGATATGCTATGTATTGCGGCTTGAGACAGTGCGCACTGTGTGGTATGAAATAAATTTCATACCAGGCACGCTAAAGCTTTGGAATGAACTCCTTGCTGCGGTTTTCCTATGCACCTAAAATATGGGGTTCTTCAAAAGGGGCACTAGATTTCTTCAGGGTCGGCTGAGCGAGTGTAACGTCACTAGTGTTGCAAGTGTCCATGGCAACAGTAACTACTTCCCATCAGGTGGGCCGTGTGCTTGTCTGCCTCCTATATGGTATGAAAACTTCCTGTGTTATCCTAGAATGGCTAATTTTAACTTTTTGACATCTAAAAACTAAGAAATGATAATAAAACAAAAAGATTACAATTGCAATACTGTCAGAGTTTATTTCCAAAACTTTGTGGTGGCTTGAGACATCTTTATTCAGTACAGGTACTCGGCAACTGGAACGGCACAAGCACATTGACCAGTGATGGTCACGGCACCTGAGGCGGCAACTGGGCCACCGAAGTTCACAGCGCCCATGATCGGGACCTGACCAGCGACAGCGGTGGTACCAGCAACTGGCAGCTCACCGGCGACGGCTACGTTGCCTTCACCAACACCACCGTAGGCAGCGATGGCCTCATCAGCCCAACCAAGAGCACCGGGGTAGGCGAGTTCACCAAGTCCAGCGCGGTAGCCGAAAGGACCGGCAGCAGCAGCCAGACCGTTGTATGCGAGGGGTGAGGCCAGACCATAAGGACCTGCTAGACCGGGAGCAATAGCAGCAGCAGCGGGAGCGATGCCTCCCCAACCAGCCAGACCGTCGTAACCGAAAGGTGAGCCCAGAGCCGCAATACCGGGAGCAATGAGACCGGGCTCAGCGACTACAGCAGCGCGGCTGGTGCACTGGCCGAAGACATTCTGAAAACATATTTATAAGTACTGCTTATGCAAATTATATTTATAATCCCAAATTTCATGACATTGACATCCGAAAAGTGTTTCTGAATAAGAAATTACTTGAAAGTTACGTTGACTCTTGTGGATTCTAATGAAAGTTTTACAATAAACGTTACTTATCTTATTCACATTTTGTTAAATTTTGCTACTCAGTTGGACTGCTCAATTGAGACGGGCTCAATACCACCGTGTCCTACCTCCATAAGTGGCTGAGAAAATGACATCTGACAGGAATGTATTGAGGAGAATGAAATTTTTTATGACCATGGGTTCTGCAACTCGTCCGAAACGTCGGCAGAAATAGTAAGTTCCACGATTTAATCGCGAAAAGTCTTGAGCCATTATATAATTATGAATGGAGAATGACTTGTTGCGCCGCACCCAAATAATTGGGACAAGGGTAGGTAGATGATAAGGCAGAAGGTTAGGAGGCAGGAGCTAGAAGTAAGCACAATCCCAGTCTATGTCGCATTTGCTATCCTGCTCTCTGTGCCCCTTCACTTGCACCTTTGTAGAACAACGGAGAACGCTGTTGCTGTGGCCAAGTTTTGGGCCAATAAAATTTAAATACCAGACTATTATATGCCAGACCTAGCCATTACTCCAAGAAGAAGAAATAATAAGCTAACATGAATGTTTCGTAAGATAAGCCATCAATAAAATGTTTTACGTACCTGAACCAAGCATGCTTGGATGCAGATGAATACAACAGTGAAGGTGTTCATGTTTGAAGCTATGAAACGCTGAGTACAGAGTGATGAACCAAATTATGACTTAGCTTATATAGTACTTACGCATCAATAAAATTGTTGATTTCAACATTTTCACACGTTTTATAAAACTAAAAACTATCGGCTTATCATAATTACACAAACAATGAATTACTAACCTATTTATCAATATAATTTTCTTAGGGCTTGATGATAAATAATTTAGTATAAAAATAGGGGTAAAAATTCCGGAAAATCATTCTCGTGTCAGCACCAGAACCAGTAACATGTCTGCTAAAGCTATCCTCGTCTTCTGCGCTCAGGCGCTTCTCGTCAAGGTATGTATTATCTGCATTACTTTTGTCTTTTGATTCAATTTTATTGTAATGCATAAAAATGTCGTTTATATCAATCAACCAATTTGCACACCGCAGTCTACTGCCAAACATAGGCCTCTCCCAATGTGCGCCATTTTTTCTGATCCTCTGCATTCCGTATCCAGTCGGTCCTAGCTATCTTTTTCAGGTCGTCCGTCCATCCAGCTAGAGGGCGTCCTACCCACCATTATCGGGTATTTCCTCTGTGTAATGGCGCGTGAGTGGAACTATGCGGTCTTCATCGCTGTGTCCCGTCGGTTTACTCGTCCGTGATATATTTAGCAGTCCATAAAATTTCTCGATCTCTAGAGACGAGATTTTAGAACTTTGAGGCAGTCATTTTGCCATCCGCAGTTTTAAGTTTCGTCCGATGGGACCTCCCCAACTGCTGGGCGAACACTGTCGATTTTCGTTTATATATTTTTGTTCATTTGTTTTAATATAGAAATACATAATAATAAATGAACAAAGTAATTAAATTGATGATATCTTATTTATATTTCAGTCTGCAATGAGCCAGTGCATCGGTGCTGGTTTAGCTGGTCCTTACGGATTGGCTGCTTCTGGCTTGGCTTACGATGGACTCGCTGGATTCGGCGCCAGAGGATTGGCGTACGATGGCTTGGCTGGTCCTCTAGCCTATGATGGACTTGGTTGGGCCGGCAGAGGATTAGCTTACGATGGAATCTACGGTGCTGTTGCTCCCGGTATTGACTTCACCCCCACCAGCGGTGGTGCGCTGCCAGTCTCCAGTGTCTCTCCCATTGCTCCCGTCGGTATCTCTGTGAAATCTGATAACGTTTATGAGGGTATTCTTGAGGTAATTGGTGAGTTACCATTCGTCGGTACTGTAGCTGTGGAGGGAGTGTTGCCCACTGAGGGTCGCGGTGCCGTCAACCACGCATGCGGTAATGGCGACAACTCTATGGTCAGTGAGGACACAGTGTTCGCACCTGAGTACTTCGGTGCCGCTATCGCCCCTGGTCTTGGTTGCCGCGGATGGGCTGGCAGAGGATACGTCCTGTAAAAACTTGAACGCTCATTGGAAAACAAGATTAGCATCCATAATGATTTGAAATAAATAAAAAGATCACGCATAACATGTATTTTTGTCTATTATTCAATCAGTAATACTGAATCCCATTTTATTTGGTCAAAGTAGAGCTCACTGGAGAATTTGTGCTGTCAGTGGGATGACTAAAGGCTTGTCCTGCTTTGTCCTCTACACTGACGGCACAGAAACTCTGTGCTTACAGGGTCGGCAACGCGAGTGTGGCTTGTCTGGTGTTACACACGTCCATAGGCCACGGTAACTACTTTCCATCAGGTGGGCCGTGCGCTTGTCTGCCACCTAAGTGGTATAAAAAAATGAAAAAGTAGACGCAGGCGAAGTCTTAGCATATACATGAATACATACATAAAATGACATATTTATTCCTGGATGGTTAGGCAGAGATGAATTAAGACCCATATTTCACCAATCATTGAATTCGGTTCCACGTAAGAGGAGGTGAGTCTATTGCCGTATTCTAGGCACTATTGTTGACTCGAGCCATGCATCTGAGGCTGAGTCTGTGCTGTATATATCTGTCTGATGTTAAACAGCCCTATCCCTTAGTCGCCATGTACGACACTGGACGGGAAGAGATGGGGTGGCCCTTCGTCTGAACATCTACGGAGTACATAAGCTCCATTATTTAGTGATTACCATTTCATTTGCCACTTTAAAAAGATTTTAGTTTGACAACTTCAAAATGTTTTAACGGTAGAAGATCAAATGAAGAATGAAACCTATAACTTGCTGCAAAGAACCGAGTCGCATTCGTGGTAAGCAGCCTTTTTTTTCGTGCGAAAATCCCCTCAAATACTTTCCTGACCGACGCGCGGGGTATCAAACTCGGACAAACGTAGATAGGTTAACACGGTAATTAATTTTTACATTTTATCGGCGAAACAAACAGAAGGTACTTTTTTAATCATATTAAGGTTCGAGCTGGAATTTTTGGATTAGGCGGACCTGGCGGATGCCCAATACGGCTTCCGTCGGTGGCGGTCCACCGTGGATGCCATCATGCGCGTGAGGAGTTTGGCGGAGGAAGCAGTCGCCCGGGGTGAGGTGACGTTGGCGGTGTCCTTGGACATCTCCAATGCGTTCAACACCTTACCCTGGAGTTGCATCAGGGAGGCACTCGTGTACCACGGTGTGCCTCTCTACCTCCGCCGCATAGTCGGGGCGTACCTGATAGAGAGAACCGTGTGCGTGTGCGTGTGCGTGTGCGTGTGCGTGTGCGTGTGCGTGTGCGTGTGCGTGTGCGTGTGCGTGTGCGTGTGTGTGTGCGATAGACTATAGTCTGGAATAACATATATGTTACTTTTCATCCCTGAAGTAGACTCCCATGGGATGCGAGAACGGGGAGTTACGGGTATGAGTATTCAATAAAAGTAAATGTTTCAATGCCATCGTTATTTATTCTCAATCTATTGTTATTTTGGTTGACATTTTAGTACCTAGAGGTAATACACGGGAGCTTCATTGGCACAAGCACATTGACCAGTAATGGTCACAGCACCTGAAGCGGCAACTGGACCTCTGAAGCTCACAGCGCCCATGATCGGGACTTGACCAGCGACAGCGGTGGTACCAACAACTGGCAGCTCACCGGCGACGGCTACGTTGCCTTCACCAACACCACCGTAGGCAGCGATGGCCTCATCAGCCCAACCAAGAGCACAGGGGTAGGCAAGTTCACCAAATCCAGCACGGTAGCCGAAGGGACCAGCAGCCAGACCGTCGTAAGCAAGAGGTGAGGCCAGACCATAAGGAGCTAGACCAGGAGCAATGAGTCCAGGCTCAGCAACTACAGCAGCGCGGCTGGTGCATTGGCCGAAGATGTCCTGAAAAAGATAGGTAATCCGTGAGATTTATACATCTAAATACCTGACTCAGTAAGTGTTTTTAGTCAGGCGTGAAGTGAACGTGGTTGGTAATGTGGAATACGTTTTTCTTGCTGACAATAAGTATCAAAACTTTGCGTGTGTGGTTTATCACATCTACATCTGTTATAAATACACAAATTTATTCAACTAGCGGCTGCCCACGCTGAGTATCATAAAGTTCGTTTTTAGCGGATATTTCCACCCTGTAAGGTAGCCGATAGGAAGTAAAATGTATGAAATATGTTCACATTGTCCGGTCCAATATCGGATATCGCTGATACCGCTGTGTTAGCCCGATATCAAGGTCAGTCACCACAACAGCAAAATAATAAATAAAAAAAACAAATGTTTTTTTTTTATACCACCTAGTTGGCAGACAAGCACACGGTCCACTTGATGGGTAACGGTTACGGTGGCCTTTGGACGTATGCAACACCAGGGGTGTCACACTCGCGCTGCTGACCATGAAGAAACCTTTCATTCATTGTCATTTTCAACGACAGAGATTTCTAAGGAGTCTGTGGTTGAGCTTATAAATAAATAAAATTGAGTCTGTGCTATCGAACAAATGTACGTATTCTTGACGTACCAGACCGATTATATCAAATCTATGTGAAAACACCACATGGTGTTGGCTATCAGACATCGGCTATTGTCGTACGACACCGATATCGAATCGGATAATGTAAAAACGGCCTTACTTTGAAAGACTTACTAGTTGTAAGTAAAGAATTGAAAACATTTATCTTACCTGTACCAAGCAAGCTTGGATGCAGAGGAATACAACAGTGAAGGTGTTCATGTTTGATATTTCTATCAACGAAAAGCTGAATACAGAATAATAAGCATAATTTTGACTAAACCTTATATAGTACATACTTGTCAATGAAATATTTGATTTCGTCATATTAACACGTTTTAGAAAATTAAACGAACATTTTAGAAGTCTTATCGTAAGTACTCACGTTTGAATTACTAACCTAGTTATCGTCATCGTCAACGTCATTTACTATAAATAGTTCCCTGAAAGCTACAGGATTCATTCTCGTGTCAGCACTAGAACCAGTAACATGTCTGCTAAAGCTATCCTTGTCTTCTGCGCTCAGGCGCTTCTCGTCAAGGGATGTTTCTCTATGAATTTCACAAATCTTCCCAGTCACTACTCTGTAGAATTCTATGTACTTGAACTATGATAGTTGGTGGTCACTCACATCAGTATCAAAATAATCGGGATATTTACCATGTTTCATTGTTTTGAGTTTCCGTTATTTCGGCGTTGTCGCAAGCACCATGATCACGAAGGAACTGGAGTAGAGGCGGTGAACAAAAATACTCAAGTTTATTCGGAAACTCAAAACAATGAAACATGGTAAATATCCCGATTATTTTGATACTCATCTGTAGAATTCTGTATAGAAAACTGTGGCTGGATCTCTTTGCTGTGATTTTTTAAAGCGATTACAATTTTTTTAATACAACTTCGGTGACAGACACGCACACGGCCCACCTGATGGAAAGTGGTTACCGTGACCTATGAACGTGTACATCACTAGAAGAATCACACCCGTGCTGCCGACCCTGTAAGAACAAAGAGTTTCTGTGCCGTCAGTGCATAAACCCAATCAGGATAATCCTTTGGTCTTCCCACTGACAACACAAAAACTCTCCATTGAGCTCACCGCTGGGAACACAACACGAAGTTATTATAGACGTGGTGATCTGTAGGGGGACGGGAATACTATGGTGTCCTACCTCCTGGAAAGTTCTTCAAGAATGGCGTCAAAAGCTTTTTACATGATCGACAGGACTTGTGTACCCCAGATGTTGCACACGTCCATAGGTTATATATAATCATTTCCTATCAGGTGGGCTGTATGCTTGTTTGCCACCTAATGGTATTGAAAAAAGAAATGAGGGACTATTACCGTCGAAGATGGAATATTTTCGATCTAAGTTTCAGTATTTCAAATTATTGCTAATTTTCAGAAAGCTACGTATTTTCTTTCTTTCTATTTGGTTGTTTGCGATTCCAACAATTAAGCTACGTACTAAGAAAACCAACACTGACAAATATAACAAGCCCTCCACCAGTGTATTACATTAAGTCACCTGAGGGACAAAACTTTCATGTATTTCTTCTTCCAGTCTGCTATGAGCCAATGCATCGGTGCTGGTTTGGCTGCTCCTTTGGCGATTGATGGACTTGCTGGTTGGGGTATCGATGGCTTAAGAGCACCTCTTGCCTATGATGGACTCGCTGGATGGGCCGGCAGAGGTTTGGCATACGATGGTTTAGCTGCTCCCCTGGCTTATGATGGACTCGTTGGATTAGGCAGAGGTTTGGCATACGATGGCTTAGCTGCTCCTATGGGTTATGATGGACTAGTTGGATTAGGCAGAGGTTTGGCGTATAATGGAATCTACTCTGATGTTGCTCCCGCTATCGAAATCACCCCAACCAGCGGCGGTGCACTCCCAGTCACCAGTGTCTCTGGCGAGGCTCCTATCGGTCTCCGAGTAATTTCTGCTAATGTTTACCAAGGTGAATTAGAAATGGCTGGGAAGGTACCTTTCGTTGGTACTGTTAGATTCGAGGGCATTGAATTGCCCACTTTTGGTGCTGGTGCCGTCAACCACGCCTGCGGTAATGGCGACAACTCTATGGTCAGTGAGGACGCAGTGTTCGCTCCTGACTACTTCGGTGCTATAGCTCCTTTTGCTGCCGTCACTCCTGGTCTTGGATGTGCTGGTAGACGTATCGCTCTGTAAAGATTTATAACGAACAGAAAGTAATATCCAATGTGAGTTTAAAAAATAAACATATCACGCGAATAAACTAGTTTTTTATGGTTTTCCCCGACGAAGTGTCGATTTGAAGTTTCAACTTCCGTAGCGTAAGGTACTATTATTAAAGAATGCGGACAATTTAATCACAGAATGGATGCATTTTTAACTTCGTTTCATGCGACTCAGAGTTCCGTAACTCAAAAGAAAAATCTAAATTCTTATAGGATCACATTGTTCAACATTTACCTTGCTATATATATCTGTCACTTTTTCTCAAAACTTGAGTTTAATCATTAATAAGTTTAAACCTGACTACTGTAAAAGTATTAAACAAGAAAATATCTAGAATTGCCGTGCTCGTATCCCACTTACTCTAACAAATAATACATTGTGGGCAAAAGTGGCAAACGGCCACGGCTATTCTAAATATTTTCTTGTTTAATACTTTTTCGAACACGAGGTGGTAGTGTCATCATCTATGTATTAAAGTATATAAATATAATCACGCTTTTATCCCCGGAGCATTATGTAGAGGTGAATAAACACCCACATTACACTTATCTTTGAATTCGGCCTCATGTAATAGGGGATGAGCCTATTGGTGTCTTCCGGGAACTACTGTTGACTCGAGCCATGCATCTGAGGCTGACTCTGGGTAGTATTATGTTATCTGTGCTCTGGGCTGTATTCTGTCTTATGTTAAACAGCCCCATCCATAAGTCGCCTTGTACGACACCGCATGGGAAGAGATGGGGTGGTTCAAATTCTATTCTGCTGGGAACCATGCGGGAAAGTATATAATTAAAAATCTAATCGTTGTTCTCAATTTGTGAACAGAATGATTTAGTTATAATATTCGTGTTAAGCCCAAAATCCCTGATTTCGCCCGAACAAACAATGTTTCATGTAAATTGTATATTGTAAACTGTCCACTGGCAGTGTTCATTGTTATGCAGACGATAGCGCCTTACATGGGAGTTATCACGGACATCCTGCGGCCAAGCAGTCAGATATCGCAGAGAAAAAGCAGCTTCTTATCACTGAGCTTGACAGGATTCTGAATCACATTTCTCAAGCCAAGCCAAGAAGATATGTGCGTTTACAGCAAAAGTATCTTCTTTCCTTCACCTCCCCACTCTTCAGAGCACGCCACTGCCACTGCAGGACAATCTCAATGTCCTAGGTATGGATGTTCGCTGCAACCTGAATAACAAAATTTACATAAAGTATCATCAAAACAGCCTTGCGTAAACTCGGAGTCCTGAACAGAGTGAGGCGATTTTTCACGCTGGAGCAGCGTTGTTTTGTATACAAGACACAAATTCGCTCATGTGTGGAATACTGCTCGCAACAGGTTGCAGGAACGTGTGGTCCGTATTATTGGGAATCCCGAGGTCACGAACACCCTAGCACCTATACAGATGCGTAGAGATGTTGCGTCCATGGCTGTAATTTACCGTCTGTACCATGGTGAGTGTTCTGATGAGCTATTCCAATTAGTCCCACACTCCCCTTTCCTACAAAGGACATCACGTGCTGGTCTTAGATGTCACCCGCACACGGTGCAGAACATCAGATCAAGAACCAAGCGGTTCGGTGACTCTTTCCTCTGTCACACCATTAAGGCTTGGAATTCATTACTCAAGTGTTTCCTTCTTCCTACAGTCCCGGGTCCTTCAAGCGGGTCCTATATAAAAAAGAAACAAATTAGGCAACGAACCCACTGGTCTCCCAAAATAAGTTCCCCGGAATAAAAGTTGTAGATTTTTTTCCTATGTAGGTGCCTATCAGAAAATTAATTTATTTTTAGACTAAGTAAAATAGCCTAGTGGTATGGGTAATGGACTGCTGGGACGAGGTCTCGGGTTCAATACCAGGTTTCACCATGGCACATACCATTGACTTTTCGATGCTTTTCGAAGTTATGTATGTATTTATCGCAGGTTTATAAGTGCCCGGTTAACGGCAATAGGCTCGCCACCTGTTACAATGGGACCTAAACATAAACTGGCGAAATGAGGGTGCTAGCACCTCTGCCTACCCCTTGGGGGATATAGGCGTGACTTTATGTTATGTTATGTTAAAATAGAGAAAATGATATGCTATGTATTGCGGCTTGAGACCAGGCACGCTAAAGCTTTGGAATGAACTCCTTACTGCGGTTTTCCTATGCACCTAAAATATGGGGTTCTTCAAAAGGGGCACTAGATTTCTTCAGGGTCGGCTGAGCGAGTGTAACGTCACTAGTGTTGCAAGCGTCCATGGCAACAGTAACTACTTCCCATCAGGTGGGCCGTGTGCTTGTCTGCCTCCTATATGGTATGAAAAATGCCTGTGTTATCCTAGAATGGCTAATTTTAACTTTTTGTCATCTAAAAACTAAGTAATGATAATAAAACAAAAAGATTACAATTGCAATACTGTCAGAGTTTATTTCCAAAATTTTGTGGTGGCTTGAGACATCTTTATTCAGTACAGGTACTCGGCAACTGGAACGGCACAAGCACATTGACCAGTGATGGTCACGGCACCTGAGGCGGCAACTGGGCCACCGAAGTTCACAGCGCCCATGATCGGGACCTGACCAGCGACAGCGGTAGTACCAGCAACTGGCAGCTCACCGGCGACAGCTACATTGCCTTCACCAACACCACCGTAGGCAGCGATGGCCTCATCAGCCCAACCAATAGCACCGGGGTAGGCGAGTCCACCAATTCCAGCGCGGTAGCCGAAGGGACCAGCAAGACCGTCATATGCGAGGGGTGAGGCCAGACCATAAGGACCGGCTAGACCGGGAGCAATAGCAGCAGCAGCGGGAGCGATGCCTCCCCAACCAGCCAGACCGTCGTAAGCGAAAGGTGAGCCCAGAGCCGCAATACCGGGAGCAATGAGACCGGGCTCAGCGACTACAGCAGCGCGGCTAGTGCACTGGCCGAAGACATTCTGAAAACGATAGATAGACATTACACATTTTTTTGTGACCATGGGTTCTGCAACTCGTCCGAAACGTCGGCAGAAATAGTAAGTTCCACGATTTAATCGCGAAAAGTCCTGAGCCATTACATAATTATGAATGGAGAATGACTTGTTGCGCCGCACCCAAATAATTGGGACAAGGGTACGTAGATGATGAGGCAGAAGGTTAGGAGGCAGGAGCTAGAAGTAAGCACAATCCCAGTCTATGTCGCATTTGCTTTCCTGCTCTCTGTGTCCCTTCGCCTGCACTACCGACGACCTTTGTAGAACAACGGAGAATGCTGTTGCTGTGGCCAAGTTTTGGGCCAAAAAAATTTTAATACCAGTCCATTATATGCCAGACCTACCCATTAAGAAGAAAAAAATAAGCTAGTATGAATGTTTCGTAAGATAAGCCATCAATAAAATGTTTTACGTACCTGTACCAAGCATGCTTGGATGCAGATGAATACAACAGTGAAGGTGTTCATGTTTGAAGCTATGAAACGCTGAGTACAGAGTGATGAGCCTAATTATGACTTAGCTTATATAGTACTTACTCATCAATGAAACCGTTGATTTCAACATTTTCACACGTTTTATAAAACTAAAAACTATAGGCTTATCATAATTACACAAACAATGAATTACTAACCTATTTATCAATATAATTTTCTTAGAGCTTGATGATAAATAATTTAGTATAAAAATAGGGCTAGAAGTTCTGGAGAATCATTCTTGTGTCAGCACTAGAACCAGTAACATGTCTGCTAAAGCTATCCTCGTCTTCTGCGCTCAGGCGCTTCTCGTCAAGGTATGTATTATCTGCATTACTTTTGTTATAGACTTTTGATTCAATTTTATTGTAATGCATAAAAATTTCGTTTATATCAATCAATCAATTTGCCCACTGCACTCCACTGCTGGACATAGGCCTCTCCCGATGTGCGCCATTTTTGCCGATCCTCTGCCTTCCGCAACCAGTCGATCCCAGTCACCTTTTTCAGGTCGTCCGTCCATCTGGCTAGGGGGCGTTCTACCTACCATTATCGGGTATCTCTTCGGTGTAATGGCGCGTGAGTGGGATTCTGCGGTCTTCATCGCTGTGTCCCGTCGGTTTACTCGTCCATGATACATATAGCTGTCCATAGAATTTCTCGATCTCTTCCAGACGTGATTCTCGTATTTTGGGGCAGTCATTTTGCCATCCGCAGTTTTAAATTTCGTCCGATGGGGCCTCCCCAACTGCTGAGCGAACACTTTCGATTTTCGTTTATATATTTTTGTTCATTTGTTTTTATATAGAATTACTTAATAATATATGAACAAAGTAATTAAATTGATGATATCTTATTTATCTTTCAGTCTGCAATGAGCCAGTGCATCGGTGCTGGTTTAGCTGGTCCTTACGGATTGGCTGCTTCTGGCTTGGCTTACGATGGACTCGCTGGATTCGGCGCCAGAGGATTGGCGTACGATGGCTTGGCTGGTCCTCTAGCCTATGATGGACTTGGTTGGGCCGGCAGAGGATTAGCTTACGACGGAATCTACGGTGCTGTTGCTCCCGGTATCGACTTCACCCCTACCAGCGGTGGTGCGCTGCCAGTATCCAGTGTCTCTCCCATTGCTCCCGTTGGTATCTCTGTGAAATCTGATAACGTGTATGAGGGTATTCTTGAGGTAATTGGTGAGTTACCATTCGTCGGTACTGTAGCTGTGGAGGGAGTGTTGCCCACTGAGGGTCGCGGTGCCGTCAACCACGCATGCGGTAATGGCGACAACTCTATGGTCAGTGAGGACACAGTGTTCGCACCTGAGTACTTCGGTGCCGCTATCGCCCCTGGTCTTGGTTGCCGCGGATGGGCTGGCAGAGGATACGTCCTGTAAAAACTTGAACGCTCATTGGAAAACAAGATTAGCATCCATAATGATTTGAATTAAATAAAAAGATCACGCATAACATATATTTTTGTCTATTATTCAATCAGTAATACTGAATCCCATTTTATTTGGTCAAAGTAGAGCTCACTGGAGAATTTGTGCTGTCAGTGGGATGACTAAAGGCTTGTCCTGCTTTGTCCTCTACACTGACGGCACAGAAACTCTGTGCTTACAGGGTCGGCAGCGCGAGTGTGGCTTGTCTGTTGTTACACACGTCCATAGGCCACGGTAACCATCAGGTGGGCCGTGCGCTTGTCTGCCACCTAAGTGGTATAAAAAAATTAAAAAGTAGACGCAGGCGAAATCTAAGCATATACATGAATACATACATAAAATGACGCATTTTTTCTCTGGATGGTTAGGCAGAGATGAATTAAGACCCATATTTCACCAATCATTGAATTCGGTTCCACGTAATAGGAGGTGAGTTTGTTGCCGTATTCCAGTCACTGTTATTGACTCGAGCCATGCATCTGAGGCTGAGTCTGTGCTGTATATATCTGTCTGATGTTAAACAGCCCTATCCCTTAGTCGCCATGTACGACACTGGACGGGAAGAGATGGGGTGGCCCTTCGTCTGAACATCTACGGAGTACATAAGCTCCATTATTTAGTGATTACCATTTCATTTGTCACTTTAAAAAGATTTTAGTTTGACAGCTTCAAAATGTTTTAACGGAAGAAGATCAAATCAAGAATGAAACCTATAACTTGCTGCAAAGAACCGAGTCGCATTCGTGGTAAGCAGCCTTTTTTTTCGTGCGAAAATCCCCTCAAATACTTTCCTGACCGTCGCGCGGGGTATCAGACTCGGACAAACGTAGATAGGTTAACACGGTAATTAATTTTTACATTTTATCGGCGAAACAAACAGAAGGTACTTTTATAATCATATTAAGGTTCGAGCTGGAATTTTTGGATTAGGCGGACCTGGCGGATGCCCAATACGGCTTCCGCCGGTGGCGGTCCACCGTGGATGCCATCATGCGCGTGAGGAGTTTGGCGGAGGAAGCAGTCGCCCGGGGTGAGGTGACGTTGGCGGTGTCCTTGGACATCTCCAATGCGTTCAACACCTTACCCTGGAGTTGCATCAGGGAGGCACTCGTGTACCACGGTGTGCCTCTCTACCTCCGCCGCATAGTCGGGGCGTACCTGACGGAGAGAGCCGTGTGCGTGTGCGTGTGCGTGTGCGTGTGCGTGTGCGTGTGCGTGTGCGTGTGTGTGTGCGATAGACTATAGTCTGGAATAACATATATGTTACTTTTCATCCCTGAAGTAGACTCCCATGGGATGCGAGAACGGGGAGTTACGGGTATGAGTATTCAATGAAAGTAAATGTTTCAATGCCATCGGTATTTATTCTCAATCTATTGTTATTTTGGTTGACATTTAGTACCTAGAGGTAATACACGGGAGCTTCATTGGCACAAGCACATTGACCAGTAATGGTCACAGCACCTGAAGCAGCAACTGGGCCTCCGAAGCTCACAGCGCCCACGATCGGAACTTGACCAGCGACAGCGGTAGTACCAACAACTGGCAGCTCACCGGCGACGGCTACGTTGCCTTCACCCACACCACCGTAGGCAGCGATGGCCTCATCAGCCCAACCAAGAGCACTGGGGTAGGCAAGTTCACCAAGTCCAGCACGGTAGCCGAATGGACCAGCAGCCAGACCATCGTAAGCAAAGGGTGAGGCCAGACCGTAAGGAGCTGCTAGACCGGGAGCAATAGCAGCAACAGCAGGAGCCATGCCTCCCCAACCAGTCAGACTTTCGTATGCAAGAGGTGAGGCCAGACCGTAAGGAGCTAGACCAGGAGCAATGAGTCCAGGCTCAGCAACTACAGCAGCGCGACTGGTGCATTGGCCGAAGATGTTCTGAAAAAGATGGGTAATCCGTGAGATTTATACCTCTAAATGAAATGAAAACCTTCTATGGGATAAGCTAAATCGGTAATGTAGTTGTGATAATAGATAAGTATACCTAATATTAATTATACCTATTGTATTGTGATAATATGAATATTAGTAGATAATTTATAATGTTACAACTTATTCCATAATTTAATATCATTTTATAATAAATGTAATGTAAGTGCAATGATGGATGACTGTGATGTTTAGTATTATAATATAATAATTGTTCGATTTGTGAAGACTGAAAAATTTGCATGCTGCAGATTGCGGCTAGACATGCTGTACTCATACATATTGTAAGAAGTCTATGTGACCATGTTTAAAGGCAAATAAATTATTCTTATTCTTATTCTTATTCTAAATACCTGACTCAGTAAGTGTTATTTAGTCAGGCGTGAAGTGAACGTGGTTGGTAATGTGGAATACGTTTTTCTTGCTGACATTAAGTATCAAAACTTTGTGTGTGTGTGTGTGGTTTATCACATCTACATCTTTTAAAAATACACAAATTTACTCAACTAGTGGCTGCCCACGCCGACTATCATAAAGTTCGTTTTTAGCAGATGTTTCCACCCTGTCAGGTAGCCGACAGGAAGAAAAATGTATGAAATATGTTCACATTGTCCGTCCCAAATTTCGGATATCGCTGATATCGCTGTGTTAGCCCGATATTGGATATCAAGGTCAATCACCAGAACAGCAAAATAATAAATAAAAAAAACAAAAGTTTTTTTTATATTACCTAGTTGGCAGACAAGCACACGGCCCACCTGTTGGGAAGCGGTTACCGTGGCTTATGGACGTATGCAACACCAGGGGTGTCACACTCGCGCTGCCGACCATGAAGAAACCTTTCATTCATTGTCATTTTCAATGGCAGAGATTTCTAAGGAGTCTGTTGTTGAGCTTATAGTTAAAAAAATTGAGTCTGTGCTATCGAACAAATGTACGTATTCTTGACGTACCGGACCGATTATGTCAAATCTATGTGAAAACACCACATGGTGTTGGCTATCAGACATCGGCTATTGTCGTACGACACCGATATCGAATCGGATAATGTAAAAACGGCCTTACTTTGAAAGACTTACTAGTTGTAAGTAAAGAATTGAAAACATATCTCTTACCTGTACCAAGCAAGCTTGGATGCAGAGGAATACAACAGTGAAGGGGTTCATGTTTCATATTTCTATCAACGATAAGCTGAATATAGAATAATAAGCATAATTTTGACTAAACCTTATATAGTACATACTTGTCAATGAAATATTTGATTTCGTCATATTAACACATTTTAGAAAATTAAAAAAACATTTTAGAAGTCTTATCGTAAGTACTCACGTTTGAATTACTAACCTAGTTGTCGTCATCGTCAACGTCATTTACTATAAATAGTTCCCTGAAAGCTACAGGATTCATTCTCGTGTCAGCACCAGAACCAGTAACATGTCTGCTAAAGCTATCCTCATCTTCTGCGCTCAGGCGCTTCTCGTCAAGGTATGTTTCTTCATAAATTTGTCCTATTTTGTCTTTTACACTGACGGCACAGAAACTCGGTGCTTACGGGGTTCGCAACGCGAGTGCGACTCCCTTGGTGTTGCACACATCCATAGGCCACCGTAACCACTTTCCATCAGGTGTGCCGTGTACTTGTCTGTCAACCAAGCGGTATAAAAAAAAATCACATATATTCTGAGTCACAACCCTATCGAGTTCTGTTATGAAAGCTGTGGCAGGATCTCTTTGCTGTGATTTTCACAAGCAATTACAATATTTTTTTATAAAACTTAGGTGGCAGACAAGCATATGGTACACCTGATGAAAAGTGGTTACCGTTACCTATGAACGTGTGCAACACCAATGGAGTCAAACCCGTGCTGCCGACCCTGTAAGAACAAAGAGTTTCTGTGCCGTCAGTGCAGAAGACACAATCAGAACAACACTTTGGTCTCCCACTGACAGCACAAAAACTCTCCAATGAGCACTAGCTACACTACTCACCACCGGGAACACCACACGAAGATATTATGAAGGGGGACGGAAATACCGTCGCATCCTACCTCCTGGAAAGTTCTTTAAGAATGACGTCAGTCGCTTCTAACATGGTGGACAGTACTAGTGTGCCCTGATATTGCACACCTCCATAGGTTACGATATTCATTTCCCATCGGGTGGGCTGTATGCTAGTCTGCCACCTAATAGTAATGAAAAAAGAAGTGAGGGACTTTTACCTTCCTGAATGAGATTTTATTCGATCTAAGTCTCAGTATTTCAAATTATTGCTAATTTTCAGAAAGCTACGTATTTTCTTTCTTTCTATTTTGTTATTCATTTCCCATCGGGTGAGCTGTATGCTAGTCTGCCACCTAATGGTACCTAATGAAAAAAGAAGTGAGCTACTTTTACCTTCCTGGATGTGATTTTATTTTATCTAAGTTTCAGTATTTCAAAATTATTGCTGATTTTCAGAAAGCTACGTATGTTCTTTCTTTCTTTTTTGTTGTTTGCGATTCCAACGATTAAGCTGCCTACTATGAAAACCAACAATGACAAATGTAACAAGCCCTCCACCAGTGTATTACATTCAGTCACCTGAGGGATAAAACTTTCATGTATTTTTTCTTCCAGTCTGCTATGAGCCAATGCTTCGGTGCTGGCTTGGCTGCTCCTTTGGCGATTGATGGACTTGCTGGTTGGGGTATCGATGGCTTAAAGCACCTCTTGCCTATGATGGACTCGCTGGATGGGCCGGCAGAGGTTTGGCATACGATGGTTTAGCTGCTCCCCTGGCTTATGATGGACTCGTTGGATTAGGCAGAGGTTTGGCATACGATGGCTTAGCTGCTCCTATGGGTTATGATGGACTAGTTGGATTAGGCAGAGGTTTGGCGTATAATGGAATCTACTCCGATGTTGCTCCCGCTATCGAAATCACCCCAACCAGCGGCGGTGCACTGCCAGTCACCAGTGTCTCTGGCGAGGCTCCTATCGGTCTCCGTGTAATTTCTGCTAATGTTTACCAAGGTGAACTAGAAATGACTGGTAAGGTACCTTTCGTTGGTACTGTTGGATTCGAGGGCATTGAATTGCCCACTGTTGGTGCTGGTGCCGTCAACCACGCCTGCGGTAATGGCGACAACTCTATGGTCAGTGAGGACGTAGTGTTCGCTCCTGAGTACTTCGGTGCTATAGCTCCTTTTGCTGCCGTCGCTCCCGGTCTTGGATGTGCTGGTAGACGTATCGCTCTGTAAAGATTTATAACGAACTGAAATTAATATCCAATGTGAGTTTAAAAAATAAACATATCACGCGAATAAACTTGTTTTTTATGGTTTTTCCCGACGAAGTGTCGATTTGAAGTTTCAACTTCCGTAACGTAAGGTACTATTATTTAAGAATGCAGACACTTTTATCACAGAATAAATGCATTTTTAACTTCTTTTCATGCGACTTAGAGTTCCGTAACTCAAAAGAAAAAACTAAATTCTTATAGGATCACATTGTTAAACATCTACCTTGCTATATATATATCTGTCACTTTTTCTCAAAACTTGAGTTTTATCACTAATAAGTTTAAACCTGACTACTGTAAAAGTATTAAACAAGAAAATATCTAGAATTGCCGTGCTCGTATCCCACTTACTCTAACAAATAATACATGGTAGGGAAAAGTGGCAAACGACCACGGCTATTTTAGATATTTTCTGGTTTAATACTTTTACGAACACGAGGTGGTAGTTTCATTATCTATGTATTAAAGTATATCAATATAATCACGCTTTTATCCCCAGAGCATTAGGTAGAGGTGAATAAACGCCCACATTTCACTAATCATTGAATTCGGTCCCATGTAATAGGGGGTGAGCCTATAGGCATCTTCCAGAAACTACTGTTGACTCGAGCCATGCATCTGAGGCTGACTCTGGGTAGTATTATGTTATCTGTGCTCTGGGCTGTATTCTGTCTGATGATAAACAGCCCTATACCTAAGTCGCATTGTACGACATCGCATGGGAAGAGATGGGGTGGTTCAAATTCTATTCTGCTGGGAACCATGCGGGAAAGTATATTATTAAAAATCTAATCTTTGTTATAAATTTGTGAACAGAATGATTTAGTTATAATATTCGTGTGAAGCCCAAAATCCTTGATATCGCCCGAACAAACAATGTTTCATGTAAATTGTAAATTGTAAACTGTCTACTGGCAGTGTTCATTGTTATGCAGACGATAGCGCCTTACATGGGAGGTATCACGAACATCCTGCGACCAAGCACTCAGATATCGCAGAGAAAAGGCAGCTTCTTGTCACTGAGCTTGACAGGATCCTGAAACACATTTCTCAAGCCAAGCCAAGAAGACATGTGCGGTTACAGCAAAAGTATCTTCTTTCCTTCACCTCCCCACTCTTCAGAGCACGCCACTGCCACTGCAGGACAATCTCAATGTCCTAGGTATGGGTATTCGCTGCAACCTGAATAACAAAAATTACATCGAAAGTATCATCAAAACAGCCTTGCGTAAACTCGGAGTCCTGAACAGAGTGAGGCGATTTTTCACGTTGGAGCAGCGGTGTCTTGTATACAAGACACAAATTCGCTCCTGTGTGGAATACCGCTCGAATCACAGCAAAGTACTTACTAGATGCTCTCGACAAGTTGCAGCGAAGTGCGGTACGTATCATTGTGAATCCCGAGGTCCCGAACACCCTAGAACCTATACAGATGCGTAGAGATGTTGCGTTCATGGCTGTATTTTACCGTTTGTGCTATGGTGAGTGTTCTGATGAGCTCTTCCAAATATTCCCACATCCTACTCTCCCGTTTTCCTACACAGGACATCACGTTCAGGTCTCAGATGTCACCCGCACACGGTGCAGAACCAAGCGGTTCGGTGACACTTTCCTCTGTCGCACCATTAAGGCCTGGACTTCATTACCAGCTCAAGTGTTTCCTTCTTCCTACAGTCCCGGGTCCTTTAAGCGGGTCCTATCTAAAAAAGAAATAAATTAGGTGACGAACCCACTGGTCTCCCAAAATAAGTTCCCCGGAATAAAAGTTGTAGATTCGTTTCTTATGTAGGTGCCTATCAGAAAATTAATTTATTTTTAGACTAAGTAAAATAGCCTAGTGGTATGGGTAATGGACTGCTGGGACGAGGTCTCGGGTTCAATACCAGGTTTCACCATGGCACATACCATTGACTTTTCAATGCTTTTCGAAGTTATGTATGTATTTATCGCAGGTTTATAAGTGCCCGGTTAACGGCAATAGGCTCGCGACCTGTTACAATGGGACCTAAACATAAACTGGCGAAATGAGGGAGCTAGCACCTCTGCCTACCCCTTGGGGGATATAGGAGTGAGTTTATGTTATGTTATGTTAAAATAGAGAAAATGATATGCTATGTATTGCGGCTTGAGACAGTGCGAACTGTGTGGTATGAAATAAATTTCATACCAGGCACGCTAAAGCTTTGGAATGAACTCCTTGCTGCGGTTTTCCTATGTACCTACCTAAAATATGGGGTTCTTCAAAAGGGGCACTAGATTTCTTCAGGGTCGGCTGAGCGAGTGTAACGTCACTAGTGTTGCAAGCGTCCATGGCAACAGTAACTACTTCCCATCAGGTGGGCCGTGTGCTTGTCTGCCTCCTATATGGTATGAAAACTTCCTGTGTTATCCTAGAATGGCTAATTTTAACTTTTTGTCATCTAAAAACTAAGAAATGATAATAAAACAAAAGATTACAATTGCAATTCTGTCAGAGTTTATTTCCAAAATTTTGTGGTGGTTTGAGACATCTTTATTCAGTACAGGTACTCGGCAACTGGAACGGCACAAGCACATTGCCCAGTGATGGTCACGACACCTGAGGCGGCAACTGGGCCACCGAAGTTCACAGCGCCCATGATCGGGACCTGACCAGCGACAGCGGTAGTACCAGCAACTGGCAGCTCACCGGCGACAGCTACGTTGCCTTCACCAACACCACCGTAGGCAGCGATGGCCTCATCAGCCCAACCAAGAGCACCGGGGTAGGCGAGTTCACCAAGTCCAGCGCGGTAGCCGAAAGGACCGGCAGCAGCAGCCAGACCATTGTATGCGAGGGGTGAGGCCAGACCATAAGGACCTGCTAGACCGGTAGCAATAGCAGCAGCAGCGGGAGCGATGCCTCCCCAACCAGCCAGACCGTCGTAAGCGAAAGGTGAGCCCAGAGCCGTAATACCGGGAGCAATGAGACCGGGCTCAGCGACTACAGCAGCGCGGCTAGTGCACTGGCCGAAGACATTCTGAAAACATATTTAAAAGTACTGCTTATGCAAATTAAATTTATAATCCCAATTTTCATGACATTGACTTCCAAAAAGTGTTTCTGAATAAGAAATTACTTGCAAGTTACGTTGACTCTTGTAGATTCTAATGAAAGTTTTACAATAAACGTTACTTATCTTATTCACATTTTGTTAAATTTTGCTACTCACTTGGACTGCTCAATTGAGACGGGCTCAATACCACCGTGTCCTACCTCCATAAGTGGCTGAGAAAATGACATCTGACAGGAAGGTATTGAGGAGAATGAAATTTTTTATGACCGTGGGTTCTGCAACTCGTCCGAAACGTCGGCAGAAATAGTAAGTTCCACGGAATGGAATGGAGAATGACTTGTTGCGCCGCACCCAAATAATTGGGACAAGGGTACGTAGATGATGAGGCAGAAGATTAGGAGGAAGGAGCTAGAAGTAAGCACAATCCCAGTCTATGTCGCATTTGCTTTCCTGCTCTCTGTGCCCCTTCGCCTGCACTACCGACGACCTATGTAGAACAACGGAGAACGCTGTTGCTGTGGCCAAGTTTTGGGCCAATAAAATTTAAATACCAGACTATTATATGCCAGACCTAGCCATTAAGAAGAAAAAAATAAGCTAGGATGAATGTTTCGTAAGAGAAATCATCAATAAAATGTTTCACGTACCTGTACCAAGCAAGCTTGGATGCAGATGAATACAACAGTGAAGGTGTTCATGTTTGAAGCTATGAAACGCTGAGTACAGAGTGATGAACCTAATTATGACTTAGCTTATATAGTACTTACTCATCAATGAAACCGTTGATTTCAACATTTTCACACGTTTTATAAAACTAAAAACAATCGGCTTATCATAATTACACAAACAATTAATTACTAACCTATTTATCAATATAATTTTCTTAGAGCTTGATGATAAATAATTTAGTATAAAAATAGGGCTAGAAATTCTGGAAAATCATTCTTGTGTCAGCGCTAGAACCAGTAACATGTCTGCTAAAGCTATCCTCGTCTTCTGCGCTCAGGCGCTTCTCGTCAAGGTATGTATTAATATCTGCATTACTTTTGTCTTTTGATTCAATTTTATTGTAAAGCATAAAAATGTCGTTTATATCAATCAATCAATTTGCCCACTGCAGTCCACTGCCGAACATAGGCCTCTCCCAATGTGCGCCATTTTTTCTGATCTTCAGCATTCCGCATCCAGTCGGTCCCAGCTACCTTTTTCAGGTCGTCCGTCCATCTAGCTAGGGGGCGTCCTGCCCACCATTATCGGGTATTTCCTCTGTGTAATGGCGCGTGAGTGGGACTATGCGGTCTTCATCGCTGTGTCCCGTCCATAGAGTTTCTCGATCTCTTCGAGACGAGATTTTTTATTTTTTTATACCACTTAGTTGGCAGACAAGCACACGGCCCACCTGATGGAAAGTGGTTACCGTGGCCTCTGGACGATTGTAACACCAGAGGAGTCACAGTCGCGCTGCCAACCCTGTAAGTACAGATTTTCTGTGCCGTCAGTAGAAGACAAAGCAGGATAAGCCTTTAGTCTTCCCCACTGACAGCACAAATTCTCCAGTGAGGTCTGGCAACCCTACTCACCGCTAGGAACACAACACGAAGTTATTATAGCCGCGGTATTCTGTAGGGCAGAGGTACTTCCCCAGTCGGACTGCTCAATTGGGCGGAAATACCGCCGTGTCCTACCTCAAAGATTCTCGAACTTTGAGGCAGTCATTTTGCCATCCGCAGTTTTAAGTTTCGTCCGATGGGGCCTCCCCAACTGCTGAGCGAACACTTTCGATTTTCGTTTATATATTTTTGTTGAATTGTTTTAATATAGAATTACATAATAATATATGAACAAAGTAATTAAATTGATGATATCTTATTTATTTTTCAGTCTGCAATGAGCCAGTGCATCGGTGCTGGTTTAGCTGGTCCTTACGGATTGGCTGCTTCTGGCTTGGCTTACGATGGACTCGCTGGATTCGGCGCCAGAGGATTGGCGTACGATGGCTTGGCTGGTCCTCTAGCCTATGATGGACTTGGTTGGGCCGGCAGAGGATTAGCTTACGACGGAATCTACGGTGCTGTTGCTCCCGGTATCGACTTCACCCCTACCAGCGGTGGTGCGCTGCCAGTATCCAGTGTCTCTCCCATTGCTCCCGTTGGTATCTCTGTGAAATCTGATAACGTGTATGAGGGTATTCTTGAGGTAATTGGTGAGTTACCATTCGTCGGTACTGTAGCTGTGGAGGGAGTGTTGCCCACTGAGGGTCGCGGTGCCGTCAACCACGCATGCGGTAATGGCGACAACTCTATGGTCAGTGAGGACACAGTGTTCGCACCTGAGTACTTTGGTGCCGCTATCGCCCCTGGTCTTGGTTGCCGCGGATGGGCTGGCAGAGGATACGTCCTGTAAAAACTTGAACGCTCATTGGAAAACAAGATTAGCATCCATAATGATTTGAAATAAATAAAAAGATCACGCATAACATATATTTTTGTCTATTATTCAATCAGTAATACTGAATCCCATTTTATTTGGTCAAAGTAGAGCTCACTGGAGAATTTGTGCTGTCAGTGGGATGACTAAAGGCTTGTCCTGCTTTGTCCTCTACACTGACGGCACAGAAACTCTGTGCTTACAGGGTCGGCAGCGCGAGTGTGGCTTGTCTGGTGTTACACACGTCCATAGGCCACGGTAACCATCAGGTGGGCCGTGCGCTTGTCTGCCACCTAAGTGGTATAAAAAAATAAAAAATGAATACATACATAAAATGACGCATTTTTTTCCTGGATGGTTAGGCAGAGATGAATTAAGACCCATATTTCACCAATCATTGAATTCGGTTCCACGTAATAGGAGGTGAGTCTATTGCCGTATTCTAGGCACTATTGTTGACTAGAGCCATGCATCTGAGGCTGAGTCTGTGCTGTATATATCTGTCTGATGTTAAACAGCCCTATCCCTTAGTCGCCATGTACGACACTGGACGGGAAGAGATGGGGTGGCCCTTCGTCTGAACATCTACGGAGTACATAAGCTCCATTATTTAGTGATTACCATTTCATTTGCCACTTTAAAAAGATTTTAGTTTGATAGCTTCAAAATGTTTTAACGGGAGAAGATCAAATGAATAATGAAACCTATAACTTGCTTTTTACATTTTATCGGCGAAACAAACCGAAGGTACTTTTATAATCATATTAAGGTTCGAGCTGGAATTTTTGGATTTTTTTTTTTTTTTTTTTACGTGCGCAAAATCCCCACGGATACCTCCCCACCGGAGCCGGTGGAGGAGGTTATGTCGGACTCGAACCGACTAAAACGCACGCCGCCTGTGGGTCGTTTTGGTTGCCGAAGGTGAGGTTGACAGGCATATCCCTCGCACCCCGGCCGACCCAGGGACCATCTCTCACGATCTGGCCCTCTTCTCGGGTGTGGGGACTACAGAGTCCCCAACTCGACCCCGGAAACGGGGAGGCGCGCCAGGCGCGCCACCGCCGCGGCCTGCTTCTGCCAGGGTGACAGGCGGCTCCACCTGTCACCCCCAGGCCGGCGCTCATGGGGGGCGAAGGTCGTTCATCGACCTCTGACGCCCGAGTTGCCTTCGTACGCGGGCAGCTTGGCTCGCGATCCTTCGTCGCTCCCGCTGCCGCTCCCGCCCCGCCTCCTCCTTCACGAGCATTACTTGCTCGCAGAAGGAGGCGCCGGCCGCCCACGCATCCGCGCAGCGAACCATCGCCGCGAGCAATGGAATTTTTGGATTAGGCGGACCTGGCGGATGCCCAATACGGCTTCCGCCGGTGGCGGTCCACCGTGGATGCCATCATGCGCGTGAGGTGTTTGGCGGAGGAAGCAGTCGCCCGGGGTGAGGTGACGTTGGCGGTGTCCTTGGACATCTCGTTCAACACCTTACCCTGGAGTTGCATCAGGGAGGCACTCGTGTACCACGGTGTGCCTCTCTACCTCCGCCGCATAGTCGGGGCGTACCTGACGGAGAGAGCCGTGTGCGTGTGCGTGTGCGTGTGCGTGTGCGTGTGCGTGTGCGTGTGCGTGTGCGTGTGCGTGTGCGTGTGCGTGTGCGTGTGCGTGTGCGTGTGCGTGTGCGTGTGCGTGTGCGTGTGCGTGTGCGTGTGCGTGTGCGTGTGCGTGTGCGTGTGCGTGTGCGTGTGCGTGTGCGTGTGCGTGTGTGTGTGCGATAGACTATAGTCTGGAATAACATATATGTTACTTTTCATCCCTGAAGTAGACTCCCATGGGATGCGAGAACGGGGAGTTACGGGTATGCGTATGAGTATTCAATGAAAGTAAATGTTTCAATGCCATCGGTATATCTCAATCTATTGTTATTTTGGTTGACATTTAGTACCTAGAGGTAATACACGGGAGCTTCATTGGCACAAGCACATTGACCAGTAATGGTCACAGCACCTGAAGCGGCAACTGGGCCTCTGAAGCTCACAGCGCCCATGATCGGGACTTGACCAGCGACAGAGGTGGTACCAACAACTGGCAGCTCACCGGCGACGGCTACGTTGCCTTCACCAACACCACCGTAGGCAGCGATGGCCTCATCAGCCCAACCAAGAGCACCAGGGTAGGCAAGTTCACCAAGTCCAGCACGGTAGCCGAAGGGACCAGCAGCCAGACCATCGTAAGCAAAGGGTGAGGCCAGACCGTAAGGAGCTGCTAGACCGGGAGCAATAGCAGCGGCAGCGGGAGTCATGCCTCCCCAACCAGTCAGACTTTCGTATGCAAGAGGTGAGGCCAGACCATAAGGAGCTAGACCAGCAACTACAGCAGCGCGGCTGGTGCATTGGCCGAAGATGTTCTGAAAAAGATGGGTAATCCGTGAGATTTATACATCTAAATACCTGACTCAGTAAGTGTTTTTAGTCAGGCGTGAAGTGAACGTGGTTGGTAATGTGGAATACGATTTTCTTGCTGACAATAAGTATCAAAACTTTGTGTGTGTGGTTTATCACATCTACATCTGTTATAAATACACAAATTTATTCAACTAGCGGCTGCCCACGCTGAGTATCATAAAGTTAGTTTTTAGCGGATATTTCCACCCTGTAAGGTAGCCGATAGGAAGTAAAATGTATGAAATATGTTCACATTGTCCGGTCCAATATCGGATATCGCTGATACCGCTGTGTTAGCCCGATATCAAGGTCAGTCACCACAACAGCAAAATAATAAATAAAAAAAACAAATGTTTTTTTTTTAAACCACCTAGTTGGCAGACAAGCACACGGTCCACCTGATGGGTAACGGTTACCGTGGCCTTTGGACGTATGCAACACCAGGGGTGTCACACTCGCGCTGCCGACCATGAAGAAACCTTTCATTCATTGTCATTGTCATTTGAGTCTGTGCTATCGAACAAATGCAGGTACTCTTGTCGTATCTGATCGATTTTATCGGATCTATGTGGAAACACTACATGGTATTGGCTATCAGACATCGGATATTGTCGTACGACATCGATATCGGATCGGATAATGTAAAAACGGCCTTACTTTGAAAGACTTACTAGTTGTAAGTAAAGAATTGAAAACATTTATCTTACCTGTACCAAGCAAGCTTGGATGCAGAGGAATACAACAGTGAAGGTGTTCATGTTTGATATTTCTATCAACGAAAAGCTGAATACAGAATAATAAGCATAATTTTGACTAAACCTTATATAGTACATACTTGTCAATTAAATATTTGGTTTCGTCATATTAACACGTTTAAGAAAATTAAAAAAACATTTTAGAAGTCTTATCGTAAGTACTCACGTTTGAATTACTAACCTAGTTATCGTCATCGTCAACGTCACTTACTATAAATAGTTCCCTGAAAGCTACAGGATTCATTCTCGTGTCAGCACTAGAACCAGCAACATGTCTGCTAAAGCTATCCTCGTCTTCTGCGCTCAGGCGCTTCTCGTCAAGGTATGTTTCTTCATAAATTTGTCCTATTTTGTCTTTTACACTGACGGCACAGAAACTCTGTGCTTACGGGGTTGGCAACGCGAGTGCGACTCCCTTGGTGTTGCACACATCCATAGGCCACCACTTTCCATCAGGTGTGCCGTGTACTTGTCTGTCAACCAAGCGGTATAAATAAAAATCACATATATTCTGAGTCACAACCCTATCGAATTCTGTATTGAAAGCTGTGGCAGGATCTCTTTGCTGTGATTTTCCCAAGCAATTACAATATTTTTTTATAAAACTTAGGTGGCAGACAAGCATATGGTACACCATGATGAAAAGTGGTTACCGTAACCTATGAACGTGTGCAACACCAATGGAGTCAAACCCGTGCTGCCGACCCTGTAAGAACAAAGAGTTTCTGTGCCGTCAGTGCAGAAGACACAATCAGGACAACACTTTGGTCTCCCACTGACAGCACAAAAACTCTCCAGTGAGCTCTGGCTACACTACTCACCACCGGGAACACCACACGAAGATATTATGAAGGGGGACGGAAATACCGTCGCGTCCTACCTCCTGGAAAGTTCTTTAAGAATGACGTCAGTAGCTTCTAACATGGTGGAGAGTACTAGTGTGCCCTGATATTGCACACCTGCATAGGTTACGGTATTCATTTCCCATCGGGTGGGCTGTATGCTAGTCTGCCACCTAATAGTAATGAAAAAAGAAGTGAGGGACTTTTACCTTCCTGAATGAGATTTTATTCGATCTAAGTCTCAGTATTTCAAATTATTGCTAATTTTCAGAAAGCTACGTATTTTCTTTCTTTCTATTTTGTTATTCATTTCCCATCGGGTGAGCTGTATGCTAGTCTGCCACCTAATGGTACCTAATGAAAAAAGAAGTGAGCTACTTTTACCTTCCTGGATGTGATTTTATTTTATCTAAGTTTCAGTATTTCAAAATTATTGCTGATTTTCAGAAAGCTACGTATGTTCTTTCTTTCTTTTTTGTTGTTTGTGATTCCAACGATTAAGCTAGGTACTATGAAAACCAACAATAACAAATGTAACAAGCCCTCCACCAGTGTATCATATTCAGTCACCTGAGGGAAGAACTTTTATGTATTTTTTCTTCTTGTACGAAATTTCAGCTGCATCAGTTAAACTGTTTGACCATTATTGAGTAAAAATCATTAAAAAATCCAAATATTTTCACAAAGTTTTACATTAGAAAATAAAGTAGGAACCAGCCCCCCTTCAGTGTGACGCACCCATTCACCTAAAGGACAAAAGTTTAATGTTTTTTTTCTTCCAGTCTGCAATGAGCCAATGCATCGGTGCTGGCTTGGCTGCTCCTTTGGCGATTGATGGACTTGCTGGTTGGGGTATCGATGGCTTAAGAGCACCTCTTGCCTATGATGGACTCGCTGGATGGGCCGGCAGAGGTTTGGCATACGATGGTTTAGCTGCTCCCCTGGCTTATGATGGACTCGTTGGATTAGGCAGAGGTTTGGCATACGATGGCTTAGCTGCTCCTATGGGTTATGATGGACTAGTTGGATTAGGCAGAGGTTTGGCGTATAATGGAATCTACTCTGATGTTGCTCCCGCTATCGAAATAACCCCAACCAGCGGCGGTGCACTGCCAGTCACCAGTGTCTCTGGCGAGGCTCCTATCGGTCTCCGTGTAATTTCTGCTAATGTTTACCAAGGTGAACTAGAAATGGCTGGTAAGGTACCTTTCGTTGGTACTGTTGGATTCGAGGGCATTGAATTGCCCACTGTTGGTGCTGGTGCCGTCAACCACGCCTGCGGTAATGGCGACAACTCTATGGTCAGTGAGGACGTAGTGTTCGCTCCTGAGTACTTCGGTGCTATAGCTCCTTTTGCTGCCGTCGCTCCCGGTCTTGGATGTGCTGGTAGACGTATCGCTCTGTAAAGATTTATAACGAACTGAAATTAATATCCAATGTGAGTTTAAAAAATAAACATATCACGCGAATAAACTTGTTTTTTATGGTTTTTCCCGACGAAGTGTCGATTTGAAGTTTCAACTTCCGTAACGTAAGGTACTATTATTTAAGAATGCAGACACTTTTATCACAGAATAAATGCATTTTTAACTTCTTTTCATGCGACTTAGAGTTCCGTAACTCAAAAGAAAAAACTAAATTCTTATAGGATCACATTGTTAAACATCTACCTTGCTATATATATATCTGTCACTTTTTCTCAAAACTTGAGTTTTATCATTAATAAGTTTAAACCTGACTACTGTAAAAGTATTAAACAAGAAAATATCTAGAATTGCCGTGCTCGTATCCCACTTACTCTAACAAATAATACATTGTAGGGAAAAGTGGCAAACGACCACGGCTATTTTAGATGATAAACAGCCCTATACCTAAGTCGCATTGTACGACATCGCATGGGAAGAGATGGGGTGGTTCAAATTCTATTCTGCTGGGAACCATGCGGGAAAGTATATTATTAAAAATCTAATCTTTGTTATAAATTTGTGAACAGAATGATTTAGTTATAATATTCGTGTGAAGCCCAAAATCCTTAATATCGCCCGAACAAACAATGTTTCATGTAAATTGTAAATTGTAAACTGTCCACTGGCAGTGTTCATTGTTATGCAGACGATAGCGCCTTACATGGGAGATATCACGAACATCCTGCGACCAAGCACTCAGATATCGCAGAGAAAAGGCAGCTTCTTGTCACTGAGCTTGACAGGATCCTGAAACACATTTCTCAAGCCAAGCCAAGAAGACATGTGCGGTTACAGCAAAAGTATCTTCTTTCCTTCACCTCCCCACTCTTCAGAGCACGCCACTGCCACTGCAGGACAATCTCAATGTCCTAGGTATGGGTGTTCGCTGCAACCTGAATAACAAAAATTACATCGAAAGTATCATCAAAACAGCCTTGCGTAAACTCGGAGTCCTGAACAGAGTGAGGCGATTTTTCACGTTGGAGCAGCGGTGTCTTGTATACAAGACACAAATTCGCTCCTGTGTGGAATACCGCTCGAATCACAGCAAAGTACTTACTAGATGCTCTCGACAAGTTGCAGCGAAGTGCGGTACGTATCATTGTGAATCCCGAGGTCCCGAACACCCTAGAACCTATACAGATGCGTAGAGATGTTGCGTTCATGGCTGTATTTTACCGTTTGTGCTATGGTGAGTGTTCTGATGAGCTCTTCCAATTATTCCCACATCCCACTCTCCCGTTTTCCTACACAGGACATCACGTGCAGGTCTCAGATGTCACCCGCACACGGTGCAGAACCAAGCGGTTCGGTGACTCTTTCCTCTGTCACACCATTAAGGCCTGGACTTCATTACCAGCTCAAGTGTTTCCTTCTTCCTACAGTCCCGGGGCCTTTAAGCGGGTCCTATCTAAAAAAGAAATAAATTAGGTGACGAACCCACTGGTCTCCCAAAATAAGTTCCCCGGAATAAAAGTTGTAGATTCGTATCTTATGTAGGTGCCTATCAGAATATTAATTTATTTTAAGACTAAGTAAAATAGCCTAGTGGTATGGGTAATGGACTGCTGGGATGAGGTCTCGGGTTCAATACCAGGTTTCACCATGGCACACACCATTGACTTTTCGATGCTTTTCGAAGTTATGTGTGTATTTATTGCAGGTTTATAAGTGCCCGGTTAACGGCAATAGGCTCGCCACCTATTACAATGGGACCTAAACATAAGCGGAATGAGGGTGCTAGCACCTCTGCCTACCCCTTGGGGAATATAGGCGTGAGTTTATGTTATGTTAAAATAGAGAAAATGATATGCTATGTACCAAAATGGGTACATTGCGGCTTGAGACAGTGTGCACTGTGTGGTATGAAATAAATTTCATACCAGGCACGCTAAAGCTGAATGAATGAACGAACAATGGAATGAACTCCTTGCTGCGGTTTTCCTATGCGCCTAAAATATGGGGTTCTTCAAAAGGGGCACTAGATTTCTTCAGGCTCGGCAGCGCGAGTGTAACGCCACTAGTGTTGCAAGCGTCCATGGCAACAGTAACTGCTTCCCATCAGGTGGGCCGTGTGCTTGTCTGCCTCCTATATGGTATGAAAACTTCCTGTGTTATCCTAGAATGGCTAATTTTAACTTTGTTGTCATCTAAAAACTAAGAAATGATAATAAAACAAAAAGATTACAATTGCAATACTGTCAGAGTTTATTTCCAAAATTTTGTGGTGGCTTGAGACATCTTTATTCAGTACAGGTACTCGGCAACTGGAACGGCACAAGCACATTGACCAGTGATGGTCACGGCACCTGAGGCGGCAACTGGGCCACCGAAGTTCACAGCGCCCATGATCGGGACCTGACCAGCGACAGCGGTGGTACCAGCAACTGGCAGCTCACCGGCAACGGCTACGTTGCCTTCACCAACACCACCGTAGGCAGCGATGGCCTCATCAGCCCAACCAAGAGCACCGGGGTAGGCGAGTTCACCAAGTCCAGCGCGGTAGCCGAAAGGACCGGCAGCGGCAGCCAGACCATTGTATGCGAGGGGTGAGGCCAGACCATAAGGACCTGCTAGACCGGGAGCAATAGCAGCACCAGCGGGAGCGATGCCTCCCCAACCAGCCAGACCATCGTAAGCGAAAGGTGAGCCCAGACCCGCAATACCGGGAGCAATGAGACCGGGCTCAGCGACTACAGCAGCGCGGCTAGTGCACTGGCCGAAGACATTCTGAAAACGATAGACATTACACATTTCTAAGTACTGCTTATGCCAATTAAATTTATAATTCCAACTTTGATGGCATTGACTTCTGAAAAGTGTTTCTGAAAAAGAAATTACTTGAAAGTTACGTTGACTCTTGTAGATATGAAAATTTTACAATATACGTTACTTATCTTATTCACATTTTGTTAAATTTTGCTACTCAGTTGGACTACTCAATTGGGACGGGCTCAATACCATCGTGTCCTATCTCGATAAGTAGCTGAGAAAATGACATCTGACAGAAATTTATTGAGGAGAATGAAATTTTTTTGTGACCATGGGTTCTGCAACTCGTCCGCAACGTCGGAACAAATAGTAAGTTCCACGATTTAATCGCGAAAAGTCCTGAGCCATTATATAATTATGAATGGAAAATGACTTGTTGCGGCGCACCCAAATAATTGGGACAAGGGTAGGTAGATGATAAGGCAGAAGGTTAGGAGGAAGGAGCTAGAAGTAAGCACGATCCCAGTCTATGTCGCATTTGCTTTCCTGCTCTCTGTGTCCCTTCGCCTGCACTACCGACGACCTTTGTAGAACAACGGAGAATGCTGTTGCTGTGGCCAAGTTTTGGGCCAGTAAAATTTAAATACCAGACCATTATATGCCAGACCTACCCATTAGTCAGAAAAAAATAAGCTAGTACGAATGTTCCGTAAGATAAGCCATCAATAAAATGTTTTACGTACCTGTACCAAGCATGCTTGGATGCAGATGAATACAACAGTGAAGGTGTTCATGTTTGAAGCTATGAAACGCTGAGTACAGAGTGATGAGCCTAATTATGACTTAGCTTATATAGTACTTACTCATTAATGAAACCGTTGATTTCAACATTTTCACACGTTTTATAAAACTAAAAACTATAGGCTTATCATAATTACACAAACAATGAATTACTAACCTATTTATCAATATAATTTTCTTAAAGCTTGATGATAAATAATTTAGTATAAAAATAGGGCTAGAAGTTCTGGAGAATCATTCTTGTGTCAGCACTAGAACCAGTAACATGTCTGCTAAAGCTATCCTCGTCTTCTGCGCTCAGGCGCTTCTCGTCAAGGTATGTATTATCTGCATTACTTTTGTTATAGACTTTTGATTCAATTTTATTGTAATGCATAAAAATTTCGTTTATATCAATCAATCAATTTGCCCACTGCACTCCACTGCTGGACATAGGCCTCTCCCGATGTGCGCCATTTTTGCCGATCCTCTGCCTTCCGCAACCAGTCGATCCCAGTCACCTTTTTCAGGTCGTCCGTCCATCTGGCTAGGGGGCGTTCTACCTACCATTATCGGGTATCTCTTCGGTGTAATGGCGCGTGAGTGGGATTCTGCGGTCTTCATCGCTGTGTCCCGTCGGTTTACTCGTCCATGATACATATAGCTGTCCATAGAATTTCTCGATCTCTTCCAGACGTGATTCTCGTATTTTGGGGCAGTCATTTTGCCATCCGCAGTTTTAAATTTCGTCCGATGGGGCCTCCCCAACTGCTGAGCGAACACTTTCGATTTTCGTTTATATATTTTTGTTCATTTGTTTTTATATAGAATTACTTAATAATAATATATGAACAAAGTAATAAAATTGATGATATCTTATTTATCTTTCAGTCTGCAATGAGCCAGTGCATCGGTGCTGGTTTAGCTGGTCCTTACGGATTGGCTGCTTCTGGCTTGGCTTACGATGGACTCGCTGGATTCGGCACCAGAGGATTGGCGTACGATGGCTTGGCTGGTCCTCTAGCCTATGATGGACTTGGTTGGGCCGGCAGAGGATTAGCTTACGACGGAATCTACGGTGCTGTTGCTCCCGGTATCGACTTCACCCCTACCAGCGGTGGTGCGCTGCCAGTATCCAGTGTCTCTCCCATTGCTCCCGTTGGTATCTCTGTAAAATCTGATAACGTGTATGAGGGTATTCTTGAGGTAATTGGTGAGTTACCATTCGTTGGTACTGTAGCTGTGGAGGGAGTGTTGCCCACTGAGGGTCGCGGTGCCGTCAACCACGCATGCGGTAATGGCGACAACTCTATGGTCAGTGAGGACACAGTGTTCGCACCTGAGTACTTCGGTGCCGCTATCGCCCGAGGTCTTGGTTGCCGCGGATGGGCTGGCAGAGGATACGTCCTGTAAAAACTTGAACGCTCATTGGAAAACAAGATTAGCATCCATAATGATTTGAATTAAATAAAAAGATCACGCATAACATATATTTTTGTCTATTATTCAATCAGTAATACTGAATCCCATTTTATTTGGTCAAAGTAGAGCTCACTGGAGAATTTGTGCTGTCAGTGGGATGACTAAAGGCTTGTCCTGCTTTGTCCTCTATACTGACGGCACAGAAACTCTGTGCTTACAGGGTCGGCAGCGCGAGTGTGGCTTGTCTGGTGTTACACACGTCCATAGGCCACGGTAACCATCAGGTGGGCCGTGCGCTTGTCTGCCACCTAAGTGGTATAAAAAAATAAAAAAGTAGACGCAGGCGAAGTCTAAGCATATACATGAATACATACATAAAATTACGCATTTTTTCCCTGGATGGTTAGGCAGAGATGAATTAAGACCCATTTTTCACCAATCATTGAATTCGGTTCCACGTAATAGGAGGTGAGTCTATTGCCGTATTCTAGGCACTATTGTTGACTCGAGTCATGCATCTGAGGCTGAGTCTGGGCTGTATATATTTGTCTGATGTTAAACAACCCTATCCCTTAGTCGCCTTGAACGACACTGGTTGGGAAGAGATGGCGTGGCCCTTTGTCTGAACATCTACGGAGTACATAAGCTCCATTATTTAGTGATTACCATTTCATTTGCCATTTTAAAAAGATTTTAGTTTGACAACTTCAAAATTTATTAACGGCAGAAGATCAAATGAAGAATGAAACCTTTAACTTGCTGCAAAGAACCGAGTCGCATGTGTGGTAAGCAGCCTTTTTTTTCGTGCGAAAATCCCCTCACATACTTTCCTGACCGAAGCGCGAGGTATCAGACTCGGACAAACGTAGATAGGTTAACACGGTAATTAATTTTTACATTTTATCGGCGAAACAAACAGAAGGTACTTTTTTAATCATATTAAGGTTCGAGCTGGAATTCTTGGATTAGGCGGACCTGGCGGATGCCCAATACGGCTTCCGCCGGTGGCGGTCCACCGTGGATGCCATCATGCGCGTGAGGAGTTTGGCGGAGGAAGCAGTCGCCCGGGGTGAGGTGACGTTGGCGGTGTCCTTGGACATCTCCAATGCGTTCAACACCTTACCCTGGAGTTGCATCAGGGAGGCACTCGTGTACCACGGTGTGCCTCTCTACCTCCGCCGCATAGTCGGGGCGTACCTGACGGAGAGAGCCGTGTGCGTGTGCGTGTGCGTGTGCGTGTGCGTGTGCGTGTGCGTGTGCGTGTGCGTGTGCGTGTGCGTGTGCGTGTGCGTGTGCGTGTGCGTGTGCGTGTGCGTGTGCGTGTGCGTGTGCGTGTGCGTGTGCGATAGACTATAGTCTGGAATAACATATATGTTACTTTTCATCCCTGAAGTAGACTCCCATGGGATGCGAGAACGGGGAGTTACGGGTATGAGTATTCAATAAAAGTAAATGTTTCAATGCCATCGTTATTTATTCTCAATCTATTGTTATTTTCGTTGACATTTTAGTACCTACAGGTAATACACGGGAGCTTCATTGGCACAAGCACATTGACCAGTAATGGTCACAGCACCTGAAGCAGCAACTGGGCCTCCGAAGCTCACAGCGCCCATGATCGGGACTTGACCAGCGACAGCGGTAGTACCAACAACTGGCAGCTCACCGGCGACGGCTACGTTGCCTTCACCCACACCACCGTAGGCAGCGATGGCCTCATCAGCCCAACCAAGAGCACTGGGGTAGGCAAGTTCACCAAGTCCAGCACGGTAGCCGAAGGGACCAGCAGTCAGACCATCGTAAGCAAAAGGTGAGGCCAGACCGTAAGGAGCTGCTAGACCGGGAGCAATAGCAGCAGCAGCGGGAGCCATGCCTCCCCAACCAGTCAGACTTTCGTATGGAAGAGGTGAGGCCAGACCGTAAGGAGCTAGACCAGGAGCAATGAGTCCAGGCTCAGCAACTACAGCAGCGCGGCTGGTGCATTGGCCGAAGATGTTCTGAAAAAGATGGGTAATCCGTGAGATTTATACCTCTAAATGAAATGAAAACCTTCTATGGGATAAGCTTAATCGGTAATGTGGTTGTGATAATAGATAAGTATACCTAATATTAATTATACCTATTGTATTGTGATAATATGAATATTAGTAGATAATTTATAATGTTACAACTTATTCCATAATTTAATATAATTTTATAATAAATGTAAGTGCAATGATGGATGACTGTGATGTTTAGTATTATAATATAATAATTGTTCGATTTGTGAAGACTGAAAAATTTGCATGCTGCAGATTGCGGCTAGACATGCTGTACTCATACATATTGTAAGACCTATGTGACCATTTTTAAAGGCAAATAAATTATTCTTATTCTTATTCATAATCTAAATACCTGACTCAGTAAGTGTTATTTAGTCAGGCGTGAAGTGAACGTGGTTGGTAATGTGGAATACGTTTTTCTTGCTGACAATAAGTATCAAAACTTTGTGTGTGTGTGTGTATGTGTGTGGTTTATCACATCTACATCTTTTAAAAATACACAAATTTACTCAACTAGTGGCTGCCCACGCCGACTATCATAAAGTTCGTTTTTAGCAGATGTTTCCACCCTGTCAGGTAGCCGACAGGAAGAAAAATGTATGAAATATGTTCACATTGTCCGGTCCAATATCGGATATCGCTGTGTTAGCCCGATATTGGATATCAAGGTCAGTCACCAGAACAGCAAAATACTAAATAAAAAAAACAAAAGTTTTTTTTATATTACCTAGTTGGCAGACAAGCACACGGCCCACCTGATGGGAAGCGGTTACCGTGGATTATGGACGTATGGCAACACCAGGGATGTCACACTCGCGCTGCCGACCATGAAGAAATCTTTCATTCATTGTCATTTTCAATGGCAGAGATTTCTAAGGAGTCTGTGGTTGAGCTTATAGTTAAAAAAAAAAGATTCTGTGCTATCGAACAAATGTACGTATTCTTGACGTACCGGACCGATTATATCAAATCTATGTGAAAACACCACATGGTGTTGGCTATCAGACATCGGCTATTGTCGTACGACACCGACATCGAATCGGATAATGTAAAAACGGCCTTACTTTGAAAGACTTACTAGTTGTAAGTAAAGAATTGAAAACATTTATCTTACCTGTACCAAGCAAGCTTGGATGCAGAGGAATACAACAGTGAAGGTGTTCATGTTTCATATTTCTATCAACGAAAAGCTGAATACAGAATAATAAGCATAATTTTGACTAAACCTTATATAGTACATATGTGTGAATGAAATATTTGATTTCGTCATATTAACACGTTTTAGAAAATTAAAAGAACATTTTAGAAGTCTTATCGTAAGTACTCACGTTTGAATTACTAACCTAGTTATCGTCATCGTCAACGTCATTTACTATAAATAGTTCCCTGAAAGTTCGCTTTGGTTGCCGAAGGTGAGGTTGACAGGCATATCCCTCGCACCCTGGCCGACCCAGGGCCATCTCTCACGATCTGGTCCTCTTCTCGGATGTGGGGACTACAGAGCCCCCGACTCGTCCCCGGAAACGGGGAGGCGCGTCAGGTGCGCCACCACCGCGGCCTGCATCTGCCAGGGTGACAGGCGGCTCCACCTTTCACCCCCAGGCCGGCGCTCATGGGGGATGGAGGTCGTTCATCGACCTCGGACGCCCGAGTTGCCTTCGTACGCGGGCAGCTTGGCTTGCGATCCTTCGTCGCTCCCGCTGCCGCTCCCGCCCCGCCTCCTCCTTCACGAGCATTACTTGCTCGCAGAAGGAGGCGCCGGCCGCCCACACATCCGCACAGCGGACCATCGCCGCGAGCAAGGTGGAGAGCGTGAGAACTCTCACTCCCAGGGCCGCCACAAGCTCCCGTCTCGGCGTTTCCCACGCCGGACACTCGGTGAGCGTGTGCGGCCCTGAGTCCTCGCTCGCGTCGCAGTGATGGCACTCGGACGTTGGCTCTTTCTCCATCCGACGCAGATACTTCCCGAAGCACCCGTGCTCGGTGATCATCTGCGTCAGACGGTACGAGAGGTTGCCGTTTGGCCTCTCTAGCCACTCCCCCATGATGGGTCTTACCGCCTATACTACGGCGCGCCCTGCGCCTGGCATCCCACTTACTCTAACAAATAATACATAGTGGGGAAAAGTGGCAAACGACCACGGCTATTTTAGATATTGGTGGCGCCAGTAGTAGTAACTCAAATCGTCTTAATTGGTTGGCGCTGAACACACGCTCCCTATACCCATCTCCCTCCCGCACTACCTCTAAGTGAAAGATAGCAATAGTTTTCGCCCGCCAATGGTCAGAGTAGCCGCATCGTCACTTCGCACTTTGAACTAATAAACAATGGCCGGCGGCGCTCGCGTCTCTCAGAAATTAATAATGTTTGTTGGATTTTAACCGCTTTCATAGACCTTTACCGATCGGATTGTGCCTCTCGTGTGTCTCTCAAGTGATTTAGTGATGTGGGCGGCAACTCCTGAGCCAGGAAGAGAAGATCGGTGCATCGGCTGCGATGGCACGTGGCCCCGTGAAGGTTAGTGCATCCTCTCCTAATTTCTCGGGTTGCATTCATTGCCTAAACCATATCCGCGGCAACCCGATCACCTGTCTAGTTTGTTGTGTAAAGCGTCAATGGAACAGTTAACTTCACCCCCCGCGAAATACAGTCCACTAGCTCACGTGGCGAGAATTGCGCTACCAGATATTATTTTCTTGTTTAATACTTTTACGAACACGAGGTGGTAGTTTCATCATCGATGTATTAAAGTATATAAATATAATCACGCTTTTATCCCCAGAGCATTAGGTAGAGGTGATAAACACCCACATTTCACTTATCTTTGAATTCGGTCTCATCTAATTGGGAGTGAGCCTATTGGTGTCTGCCGGGAACTACTGTGACTCGAGCCATGCATCTGAGGCTGACTCTGGGTAGTATTATGTTATCTGTGCTCTGGGCTGTATTCTGTCTGATGTTAAACAGCCCCATCCCTAAGTCGCCTTGTACGACACCGCATGGGAAGAGATGGGGTGGTTCAAATTCTGTTCTGCTGGGAACCATGCGGGAAAGTATATAATTAAAAATCTAATCGTTATAATCAATTTGAGAACAGAATGATTTAGTTATAATATTCATGTTAAGTCCAAAATCCCTGATATCGCCCGAACAAACAATGTTTCATGTAAATTGTAAATTGTAAACTGTCCACTGGCAGTGTTCATTGTTATGCAGACGATAGTGCCTTCCATGGGAGGTATCACGGACATCCTGCGGCCAAGCAGTCAGATATCGCAGAGAAAAGGCAGCTTCTTATTTCTGATTTGACATTACATTACATAATGATTTGAACTGTTAGTGAAAATTGAAAGCAATTAATGCGCATCTTAGTACTAAGCGTCTCCTCACGCATATATTTGTACGCCGCTATATGGGGCAAAACATGACTGGACTATATTAATTATACTATACTTATATATTATATATAATATACTACTAGACTATACTTAATTAGTGAATGTCAACACGGATTTCAAAAGTCTAGAAGCACGAACACCCTCTTATCAAAATTTACCAACGAAATTAATAACAGTTTAAATAAAAAGCAGTTTATAGTAGCGGTATTCTTTGATTATAAAAGGGCATTTGATACTTTAGAAAAAAATACATTATTAAATGCGATGGGGGAGTGTGGGGTGGGGGAACCGCTCAACAAATGGTTTAGTGATTATCTAACTGAAAGACACTACCGCGTAAAGGTTGACGAGTCGTACAGTGACCCTATAAAGGTGAGGTGCGGGGTGCCGCAGGGCGCGGGGTGCGGTCCAATTTGCTACTTAATGCATGTCAACAGCTTATGCAGCGTTATTCACCACTGTTCGGCCTACATGTTCGCGGACGACCTGTGCGCGCTCCGCGCTGGTACCGATATAGTCGAGGCATGTCGACTCGTACAGCTTGACGTGGACAGAGTGGTGAAATGGTCTCACGACAACGGTATAAATCTTAACGCAGACAAAACCAAAATAGTTATAATTCATTCACCTTATTCACCTCCGCTCAACAAGCCCCCTCCTATTTACACACATAGCTATGATTGCATCCATAACCATTATAGTAACTGTACTTGTAAACCCATTGAACAAGAAAAATGTGTTACCTACCTTGGATTGAAAGTGGACGAAAACTTCTCTTGGTCGTACCATATTGAGCACATATGTAGTAAACTTAGAATACTACTAGGTAAATTCTACCACCTAAGCTTTAAAGTACCTACTAGTACGCTCAAATGCCTCTACTTACAATTAGTCGAACCCATATTGGCCTACGCTCTCGACTGCTATGGACTTACATTCAAAAGCTATATTGATAAATTAGAATCGCAACAAATTAGATTTTTAAAACTATTAGTTAGTAGAAAAACCAAAAATAACTGTAAAGGCGATTATTATAAACTTTTCAAAATTTGCAAAATTCTTCCCGTTAGTTTAAAGCATAAATACCTACTTCTTGTTAATAGCCATGGCAGTTGGGAGCGTTACTCACTGGTTGCCCATAACTGTATAACTAGGAAGGTATCTGCGGGTAAATATGAAGTACCCAGAGTATGCAACTACTTTGGCGACAGAACGCTTGATAAACGAATACCGTACCTACTTAATAGTTTGCCCGCAGATATCAGAAACGAAACTAAAAAAGGCAAATTTGCCAAATTGCTTCGAGACCATTTAATAAAGCAATTGTAATTGTAATTATGCACTGCAATTAAAAGTTCTTAGGTACGGTCAACGGAGTGGATGGGGTCGCACTTTTTCATATAAGTTGTATGAAGAAGTGCGACCTCATCTACTTTGTTGACTGTACATACCTATGCATAATATATAATAATGTCCGCATGCAAACGTAGCAAACTTTGTTGTCTGTTCCCACAGTCAAACCGTGGAAACGGTTTTGTGGGGCCTTGTTTAGATGTAAGTTATGTAAATAATGGCTAATAAAGATACATACATACATACATATATTATATACTATTACTGACCTATTGCATGCTTTTGTATGTACACACATCTTTTGAACAAATAAAACGATTCTATTCTATTCTATTCTTATCACTGAGCTTGACAGGATCCTGAACCACAATTCTCAAGCCAAGCCAAGAAGACATGTGCGTTTACAGCAAAAGTATCTTCTTTCCTTCACCTCCCCACTCTTCAGAGCACGCCACTGCCACTGCAGGACAATCTCAATATCCTTGGTATGGATGTTCGCTGCAACCTGAATAACAAAATTTACATAAAGTATCATCAAAACAGCCTTGCGTAAACTCGGAGTCCTGAACAGAGTGAGGCGATTTTTCACGCCGGAGCAGCGGTGTTTTGTATACAAGACACAAATTCGCTCCTGTGTGGAATACTGCTCGCATCTCTGAGATGGTTCAACAAAATACTTACTAGATGCTCTCAACAGGTTGCAGCGACGTGTGGTCCGTTTCATTGGGAATCCCGAGGTCACGAACACCCTATACCTATACAGATGCGTAGAGATGTTGCGTCCATGGCTGTATTTTACCGTCTGTACCATGGTAAGTGTTCTGATGAGCTCTTCCAATTAGTCCCACACTCCCCTTTCCTACACAGGACATCACGTGCTGGTCTTAGATGTCACCTGCACACGGTGCAGAACATCAGATCAAGAACCAAGCGGTTCGGTGACTCTTTCCTCTGTCGCACCATTAAGGCCTGGACTTCATTACCAGCTCAAGTGTTTCCTTCTTCCTACAGTCTCGGGTCATTTAAGCGGGTCCTATATAAAAAAGAAATAAATTAGGCGACGAACCCACTGGTCTCCCAAAATAAGTTCCCCGGAATAAAAGTTGTAGATTCGTTTCTTATGTAGGTGCCTATCAGAATATTAATTTATTTTAAGACTAAGTAAAATAGCCTAGTGGTATGGGTAATGGACTGCTGGGACGAGGTCTCGGGTTCAATACCAGGTTTCACCATGGCACATACCATTGACTTTTCGATGCTTTTCGAATTTATGTATGTATTTATCGCAGGTTTATAAGTGCCCGGTTAACGGCAATAGGCTCGCGACCTGTTACAATGGGACCTAAACATAAACTGGCGAAATGAGGGTGCTAGCACCTCTGCTTACCCCTTGGGGGATATAGGCGTGAGTTTATGTTATGTTATGTTAAAATAGAGAAAATGATATGCTATGTATTGCGGCTTGAGACAGTGCGCACTGCGTGGTATGAAATAAATTTCATACCAGGCACGCTAAAGCTTTGGAATGAACTCCTTGCTGCGGTTTTCCTATGCACCTAAAATATGGGGTTCTTCAAAAGGGGCACTAGATTTCTTCAGGGTCGGCTGAGCGAGTGTAACGTCACTAGTGTTGCAAGCGTCCATGGCAACAGTAACTACTTCCCATCAGGTGGGCCGTGTGCTTGTCTGCCTCCTATATGGTATGAAAACTTCCTGTGTTATCCTAGAATGGCTAATTTTAACTTTTTGTCATCTAAAAACTAAGAAATGATAATAAAACAAAAGATTACAATTGCAATACTGTCAGAGTTTATTTCCAAAATTTTGTGGTGGCTTGAGACATCTTTATTCAGTACAGGTACTCGGCAACTGGAACGGCACAAGCACATTGACCAGTGATGGTCACGGCACCTGAGGCGGCAACTGGGCCACCGAAGTTCACAGCGCCCATGATCGGGACCTGACCAGCGACAGCGGTAGTACCAGCAACTGGCAGCTCACCGGCGACAGCTACGTTGCCTTCACCAACACCACCGTAGGCAGCGATGGCCTCATCAGCCCAACCAAGAGCACCGGGGTAGGCGAGTTCACCAAGTCCAGCGCGGTAGCCGAAAGGACCGGCAGCAGCAGCCAGACCGTTGTATGCGAGGGGTGAGGCCAGACCATAAGGACCTGCTAGACCGGGAGCAATAGCAGCAGCAGCGGGAGCGATGCCTCCCCAACCAGCTAGACCGTCGTAAGCGAAAGGTGAGCCCAGAGCCGCAATACCGGGAGCAATGAGACCGGGCTCAGCGACTACAGCAGCGCGGCTAGTGCACTGGCCGAAGACATTCTGAAAAACATATATATAAGTACTGCTTATGCAAATTAAATTTATAATCCCAATTTTCATGACATTGACTTCCGAAAAGTGTTTCTGAAAAAGAAATTACTTGAAAGTTACGTTGACTCTTGTAGATTCTATGAAAGTTTTACAATATACGTTACTTATCTTATTCACATTTTGTTAAATTTTGCTACTCAGTTGGACTGCTCAATTGAAACGGGCTCAATACCACCGTGTCCTACCTCCATAAGTGGCTGAGAAAATGACATCTGACAGGAATGTATTGAGGAGAATGAAATTTTTTATGACCATGGGTTCTGCAACTCGTCCGAAACGTCGGCAGAAATAGTAAGTTCCACGATTTAATCGCGAAAAGACTTGAGCCATTATATAATTATGAATGGAGAATGACTTGTTGCGCCGCACCCAAATAATTGGGACAAGGGTAGGTAGATGATAAGGCAGAAAGTTAGGAGGCAGGAGCTAGAAGTAAGCACAATCCCAGTCTATGTCGCATTTGCTTTCCTGCTCTCTGTGTCCCTTCGCCTGCACTACCGACGACCTTTGTAGAACAACGGAGAATGCTGTTGCTGTGGCCAAGTTTTGGGCCAATAAAATTTAAATACCAGACCATTATATGCCAGACCTAGCCATTAAGAAGAAAAAAATAAGCTAGTATGAATGTTTCGTAAGAGAAATCATCAATAAAATGTTTCACGTACCTGTACCAAGCAAGCTTGGATGCAGATGAATACAACAGTGAAGATGTTCATGTTTGAAGCTATGAAACGCTGAGTACAGAGTGATGAACCTAATTAAGACTTAGCTTATATAGTACTTACTCATCAATGAAACTGTTGATTTCAACATTTTCACACGTTTTATAAAACTAAAAACTATAGGCTTATCATAATTACACAAACAATGAATTACTAACCTATTTATCAATATAATTTTCTTAGAGCTTGATGATAAATAATTTAGTATAAAAATAGGGCTAGAAGTTCTGGAGAATCATTCTTGTGTCAGCACTAGAACCAGTAACATGTCTGCTAAAGCTATCCTCGTCTTCTGCGCTCAGGCGCTTCTCGTCAAGGTATGTATTATCTGCATTACTTTTGTTATAGACTTTTGATTCAATTTTATTGTAATGCATAAAAATTTCGTTTATATCAATCAATCAATTTGCCCACTGCACTCCACTGCTGGACATAGGCCTCTTCCGATGTGCGCCATTTTTGCCGATCCTCTGCCTTCCGCAACCAGTCGATCTCAGTCACCTTTTTCAGGTCGTCCGTCCATCTGGCTAGGGGGCGTTCTACCTACCATTATCGGGTATCTCTTCGGTGTAATGGCGCGTGAGTGGGATTCTGCGGTCTTCATCGCTGTGTCCCGTCGGTTTACTCGTCCATGATACATATAGCTGTCCATAGAATTTCTCGATCTCTTCCAGACGTGATTCTCGTATTTTGGGGCAGTCATTTTGCCATCCGCAGTTTTAAATTTCGTCCGATGGGGCCTCCCCAACTGCTGAGCGAACACTTTCGATTTTCGTTTATATATTTTTGTTCATTTGTTTTTATATAGAATTACTTAATAATATATGAACAAAGTAATAAAATTGATGATATCTTATTTATCTTTCAGTCTGCAATGAGCCAGTGCATCGGTGCTGGTTTAGCTGGTCCTTACGGATTGGCTGCTTCTGGCTTGGCTTACGATGGACTCGCTGGATTCGGCGCCAGAGGATTGGCGTACGATGGCTTGGCTGGTCCTCTAGCCTACGATGGACTTGGTTGGGCCGGCAGAGGATTAGCTTACGACGGAATCTACGGTGCTGTTGCTCCCGGTATCGACTTCACCCCCACCAGCGGTGGTGCGCTGCCAGTATCCAGTGTCTCTCCCATTGCTCCCGTCGGTATCTCTGTAAGATCTGATAACGTATACGAGGGTATTCTTGAGGTAATTGGTGAGTTACCATTCGTCGGTACTGTAGCTGTGGAGGGAGTGTTGCCCACTGAGGGTCGCGGTGCCGTCAACCACGCCTGCGGTAATGGCGACAACTCCATGGTCAGTGAGGACACAGTGTTCGCACCTGAGTACTTTGGTGCCGCTATCGCTCCTGGTCTTGGTTACCGCGGATGGACTGGCAGAGGATACGTCCTGTAAAAACTTGAACGCTTATTGGAAAACAAGATTAGCATCCATAATGATTTGAAATAAATAAAAATATCGCGCATAACATATATTTTTCTATTATTCAATCAGTAATACTGAATCCCCTTTTATTTGGTCAAAGGTGACGCAGGCAAAGTCTATACATTTACGGAGCACTTCAACTCCATTGTATTTGGTGATTACCGTTTCAGATGCTATTTTAAAAAGATTTTTAGTTTGACAGTTTCAAAATGTTTTAACAATAGAAGGTCATATGAAGAATTTTCAGATTTTATTGACGAAACAAACAGAAGGTCTTTTTAACACGCTTTTATTAGCTTCTCTTGAAACTATGTATGTAAGAAAATCTTGGAATACACTGGACCCACTTCCCGGTCTACGATTAGGATGAAATTTTGCACACGCTCTGAGCTCTGATGACAATACATGACTAGCTAAGAAACGTCATTACAAATACAATATGGTGGCCTCCCCCAGATGGCGTACTGGCTATTTGAAATCCACCCCCATAATATAGGTACCAAATGAAAGGGTTTGCTGTCAGGAAAACGAAAAAAAAGTCACATGACTTAACTCCAATATGGCGGACATCCAAGATGGCGGACAGGCTATTTGAAATGCACCCCCATGATACGGGTATCAAATGAAAGAGTTTGCTGTCAGGAATACGAAAAAGTATAAAATAAATATGATAATTTAAAAAACTAAAAAACACGCTTTTAGCACGCACTAAAAATTACAAAATAATTTGATCATTTAGTTTGATGACTCAAGAGTTTTCCCTTTGCACAAATCTTCATAAGATCGCAGGTAAACATAAACAATTTCAATTGGTCATGAACGATAAATAATTACCTATGTGAAATGGTTATAAGTTGATAATCATCTTTATTGAATATTTACTATAATTTATTATGAAAGAAAGCGTGGAGCATTTGGTCCAAAAAGAGTAGAGATTAGATAAACGCTCCAGGCTTTCTTTCAATCAAGACCAGATCAATGCAAATATCCATATTCATGTATACGAATACTTTCACTAACCGGGGATCAAACCCGTGCCTCGGAGCGTAGCGGTCGCGTTCTCTACCACCACGCCACAGAGGCTGTGAGTGGGTCATGTTATTACAAACGTAATAAAGGTTATCAGTTTTATTTATACCATTTAGGTGGCAGACAAGCTCACGACCTACCTAGTGGGAAGGGGTTACCGTGGCCTATGAACGTGTGCAACAACAGAGGAGTCAGACTCGCGTGAGGAAGAGATGTCATGAAGCATTTACTTTTCAGAGGGCCACACACTAAAACAGCATAAAATGCTGCCTTGGCACCCGACACCTAAGAGGCAAACGCATCTTGACGGGGACGAATTGGGGACTCTGTGGTTCCCACACCCATGGAGAGGGCCAGATCGAGAGAGATAGCCTTGGGTTGTCCAGGATGCGAGGGATATGCATGTTAACCTCACCTTCGGCAACCAAATATGACCCACAGGCGGCGTGCGTTTTGGTCGGTTCGAGTCCAACATAACCTCTTCCACCAGCTCCAGTGGGAGGTATTCGTGGGGATTTTAAGTACGTAAAAAAACGCATCTTGGCATTTCTTATCAAGAAGTATTTTTCTTAGGAATTTGCTGTGTGTGCAGTAAATGCTGCTTTGGAGTGTGACACAGTAAAAAATATTGTATATCATTTTCGGAATACGAATCGGAGACGATGTAATTATTTTAGAACGAATTGAACACGAAATAAAATATATATAAAATATAAATACCCACACCAAACTGTGTCTCGTGCACGTAACTATATACGGGAACTTGTGTGTGTTAAAGCTAAGGAGTAGAAAACATATTCTGTCCTCCGTGGTGAAGGCATTTTTTGTGATCGGAGCACTGATATTGAGAGACAAACAAAATTTCTTTAATGCTTAATATATTTATTTATTTCAATTCATATTAATTTCTCTTCGTTATAACCTTTTACAGAACGTAACCTCTGTTAGGCCATCCAGCGCGGTAACCGATGCCAGGAGCGATAGCGGCGCCGAAGTACTCAGGAGTGAATACAGCGTCCTCACTGACCATAGAGTTATCGCCATTACCGCAGGCGTGGTTGACGGCACTAGCACCAGCAGTGGGCAATTCAATGCCCTCGAATCCAACAGTACCAACGAACGGCACCTCACCAACCATTTCAAGATCACCTTGGTATACATTAGCAGAAATTACACGGAGACCGATAGGAGCCTCGCCAGAGACACTGGTGACTGGGAGTGCACCGCCACTGGTAGGGGTGATTTCGATAGCGGGAGCAACTTCTGAGTAAATATCATTATACGCCAAACCTCTACCTAATCCAGCGAGTCCATCATAAGCCATAGGAGCAGCTAAGCCATCATATGCCAAACCTCTGCCAGCCCATCCGGCGAGTCCATCATAAGCCAGGGGAGCAGCTAAGCCATCATATGCCAAACCTCTGCCAGCCCATCCGGCGAGTCCATCATAAGCCATAGGAGCAGCTAAGCCATCGTATGCCAAGTCTCTGGCGGCCCATCCAGCGACTCCATCATAAGCAAGAGGTGCTCTTAAGCCATCGATACCCCAACCAGCGAGTCTATCAATCGCCATACCGGGAGCAGCCAATCCGAAAGGACCAGCTAAACCAGCATCAATGTATTGGCTCAATGCGGACTAAAAAAAAAGAAAAAGGATAATGTCATCATTACATTTTGCCCACTGTTAACACATTTAAATATTTGAATATAGTTGTTGAGGTTTAAGTACATAGAAATTACATTGAAAGAAGAAGAAAGAAATAGCCTTAACCAGGATCGCAGTAAGGGGGATGATGTTGTTTTTGTCTACCCTAGTTTGGGAATAGGCATGATTTTGTACTTGAATTTTTAATCAAAACAAGGTAGACACTTACCTGGACAAGAAGCGCCTGAGCGCAGAAGACGAGGATAGCTTTAGCAGACATGTTACTGGTTCTAGTGCTGTCACGAGAATGATTCCTAAAACTTTTAGGACCATTTTTATATGAAAGCATGTTATCATTTTTTTTAAATTGGTAAGTAATTAAAAGCTTTTGTAATCACGATAAGTCCAATTAAGTTTTTGAAATTAATAGAAAAGTAATAGTTTTTAGAATCGTGATAAAATGACGAAATCAAATATTTCATAGAACAGATCGCACTATATAAACTAGACTAATAATTAAGCTTATTATTCTGTATTCAGCTTTCCATTGAACTGAAAGAAACATCAAACATGAACACCTTCACCGTTGTATTCCTATGCATCCAAGCTTGCTTGGTACAGGTAAGTAAAAGAGAGGGAAAAATTTCTTTACCTTAGAACAAGAGTTCCTGAGACCATCTTTTATTATAACTTTTCAGAATGTCTTTGGCCAGTGCACCAGTCGCGCTGCTGTAGTTGCAGAACCCGGTCTCATTGCTCCCGGTGTAGCGGCTCTGGGCTCACCTTTCGCATACGATGGTCTGGCTGGTTGGGGAGGTATCGCTCCTGCTGCTGCTGCTTTTACCCCTGGTCTAGCAGGTCCTTATGGTCTAGCCTCACCCCTCGCATATGACGGTCTGGCTGCTGCTGTCGGTCCTTTTGGCTACCGCGCTGGACTTGGTGAACTCGCCTACCCTGGTGCTCTTGGTTGGGCTGATGAGGCCATCGCTGCCTACGGTGGTGTTGGTGAAGGTAATGTGGAAGTCGCTGGTGAGCTGCCAGTTGCTGGTACTACCGCTGTCGCTGGTCAAGTACCGATCATGGGCGCTGTGAACTTCGGTGGTCCAGTCGACGCTGCTGGTGCCGTTATCATCACTGGCCAGTGTTCCTGCGGAGCTCCCGTTGAATACTTTTATTAAAGAGATTTTACAATCATTGTGAAATTTTAAAATAAACTTTGATTAGCAATTTATAGTCTTTAAAATGTAGCGTGTAAACCACAACACTTTAAAAGCGTTGGTTGACTCTAAGAAAAGTACTTTTAATGTTTAAAAATATAAATCATCACCAATCATTGTATACGGTTCCACGTAATAGAGGGATAGTCTATTGCCGTATTCCGGGCACTATTCAAAGAATCAAAGAATCAATTTCATTTATTCAGTTTAGGCACATAAAGAGCACATATGAATGTCAAAATTTTACAATTGGGTATGTCATGAAATAATATAAAAATATTAAATAATATAAAAATAAACCATTGGAAAATGATTCTTTCGCTGGTTCGGTAGGTTAATTCTACTGAGAAGATACCAGCAAGAAACTCAGCGGACTATATTAGAACTAGATTATTTTTCTTTTTTAAATTTGCTTTAGTTTACAATTTATTTTGTGCGAGCAAGCAAGATACTTATTGACCACCCATTCACATCATTAAGATACTTATCCACTTTATAGTAACCTTTACTCATTAAAATTTTTTTCACTTCTATTTTAAATTTATTTATTGGCATATTAATCAAATCAAAATTTATTCAATATTTTTATGCAGCTGCCTACAAATGAATCACCAACCTCGTGAAGCCTAAGTTTTGGTACAACTAGTTTATTATTGTTGACTCGAACCATGAACAGCCCTATCCCTAGGTCGCCTTGTACGACACCGAATGGGAAGTGATGGGGTACCTAAATTATTTTTTGTAACAACATAAAATATTTTTTATCAACCTATAAATATAATTTCTACTGATAACTAAGTAATGTATTGGTGCTTAAGGTTGAATTGTTCTACCCTCTCTCCTATTTTTGGTCTAATTTTACAAGAATAATATCAATCAATCAATCAATCAATCAATCAATCAATCAATTAGCCCACCGCATTCCACTGCTGGACATAAGTCTCTCCCAAGAATAATAACCCTTACATAAAATTATTGTTATAATTTTAGTACAACACTCTTTTGAAGAAAAACTGAAATTAAAAAAGATTTTTTAGTAATACTTTTATTTTTAACTTTATAGTTTTAGTAATGTTATGTAGCACTAGAGTACAATGCAAGTCATACACCGTATTGTCTAGTAACTGCCGTCTGGGGTGCGGGTTGGGTAACCTCCACGTTGGCTTACCTGTTTCTTTTCCCTCTGGACCGCGGTCCTGGGGAACGGAAGCGGGGAGGCTGGTGCACCCTGGACGACGGTTAGTAGACTCTGACTCCAAGGAGAAGGAGCTCTGCTAGCCGTCGACAAATAACCCGACAAGCCCTTTTTTAGGGCTAGCTGACCCTGGGGGGGTCGTGGTATGGCGGGTCTGCAAGGCCCGCGGGAAGGGACTCGTAGAATCCCTTCCATCCCAAACAGCCCTTTTTAGGGCTAGCCTGTCGCTCCCGGTATCCCTCTGCTTTCAGAGGGGACATGGGGGCGACACAAGGATCCATGGGATCCAGGGACGGGCCGGCCTACTGCTCGCGCAGAGGCTGGCAGGCATTCGTGCCACCGTCGGTGTTGGGAGAGTTGGCTGCTCTCCCGCGTCGCGTAACCTCCAGGATATCGACAACGACCTGAGTGCTAGCCACACTTGGGAAGCCGGTATCCTGAAGGCCGCGGGGCTTGCCTTAATTGGCCGGCCCGCGACAAGGAAAAGTCTTGAAAACCCGACAGCGAAGTCGCTTAAAACCTGTGGATACCTGGGGAACTCCACAGTATGTACCCCGCTTCTCGGAATGAGCGTCACCCGGGAAGTGTATCTTAAATCGTCTCAACTCGTGGGATTTGAATGGATACAAGACAAAAACAAAATAAAAAACCATCACCAAGTGAAACAGTCTGCGCGGAGGTCGCGCAGCACCAAGACGCGGAGGTCGCGTCACAAGCAGGGACGGTGTCGGAAGACTTCGACACCGCCACTGAGAGGAGCAGGGCAAACAGCCCGGTGGGTCTGCAGACCCGAAAATCTGCACGGCGGAAGCGCAACCGCCGTAAAAAAATCATCCCCCCAGATAAGACCGAGTCGGATCTCGACCTGACTCTGACCGACTCGTCTTCAAGTAGTTCTGGTGGGGATGAGACGATGCGTCCCCCCCCACCCAAGCAGGTTGCGGTTAGCCGCCGAAAGCTGCAGGGTGGGGGCACCAAAGCCGCCCCCTCACGGGCCTCAGCTGGGGAAGATGCGAGAGCGCCGCCGAGTCCCTCCGTCTCGGCGGCGCCCGCGCTTCGTACCGACGGCTCCACGTCCAGGGACGTGATGGAGGCCCTGGAGAGACTGGCCGGGGCCCGCTCTGGAGCTCTAACGCCGGAGGAGGACCGGGTCCGGCTGGCTGCGACGCGCCTCGTTGAGCAGTTTGAGCTGCTCAAGGCGGAGCTGGCCGAGTCCCGGAACGAGCGAGCTCAACTTGGCAGGAGGCAAGTTGAGCTCCTCAACAGCGTGGAGCGTACGGCGGCTGAGCACCGCAAGGAGATGGAGAAGATGGCGGCCGAAATGGCGAACCTCCGTCAGGTCGTCGCCGGGCTGCCCGCGGAGCGCGTGACGCGGTCGGCGCGGCGGCGACTAGCGGTGCAGCCGGAGCGGCCGGTGCCGTCGGCGCCGCAGCTGTCGCCGGTGCGGTCGAGGTCACCGGTGAGGTCGGAGGCACCGGTACGGCCGGAGACACCGGTGCGGTCAAGGCCGCCGGTGCGACTGGAGCGGCCGGAGACACCGGTGCGGCCGGAGACACCGGTACGGCCGGAGACACCGGTGCGGCCGGTGTCACTGGCACAGCCCGTTCGGCTGGAGTCGCCGGTGCTGCAGCCGGCTAGGCCCGCAGACCCACTGGCGGCATGCATGGCGGCAATGGCCGCCATGGAAAAGCGGCAGGAGGCGGCGCTGGCTGAGCAGCGGAGGTGGCAGGTGACGCAGGAGGAGCGCACCCGGAGGTTCATGGAGGCGGTCATGGACTCCAGCCGCCGCCCGCCCTTGGCGCCGCCTACGGGATATGCCGGAGCGGTGAGAAGAGGTCTCACCAGTCCGGCGGTCGCAGAGGCCCTGCAGGTGTCGGCCCGCAGCCCGTCCGCTGCGCCTGCCACTCCTGCCGCTCCGGTCGCTCGAGCCACTGTCGCTCTCGACGTGGAGGCTGGGAGCTCCCAGGGTGCCCGGGCCAAAGGCAAGGGGAAGGGGAAAGGCAAGGGGAAAAAGTCCCCGGCCCTAGCCTCAGCCCCAGCGCCAGCCCGGACCCCGGTGGGGATTGCCCCTACAGGTTCCCCGCCGGAGGGAGGCTGGGAGGTGGCCGGAGCCTCCAAGAAACGGCGCAAGGCGAAAAGGAAGGCAGCCAAAAATGCCAAGAAGGCTGCGGCTGCTGCGAGGGGAGTGCCGGGGAGGCTGCGCGTCCCCCGCTCAACCGCCGTCGTGCTAACGATGACGGCGGAGGCGGCGGAGAGGGGCGTGCAGTACGCCCAGATTGTCACGCAGGCGAGAGCCTGCGTTGACATGAGGGCTCTCGATATGCCGGGCCCCATCCGGGTGAAACCCACTCGGACGGGTGCTCGGCTACTGGAGATCCCCGGCGCTTCAAGCGGTCCCCAGGCCGATGCCCTAGCGGCTAGGCTTCGGGACACGCTGGATGCAGCCGACGTCCGGGTGTCCAGGCCCAACAAGTGCGCAGAAATGCGCATTTCGGACCTGGACGACTCCATCACGGCGGAGCAAATCCGCCTCACCGTGGCGGAGGCCGGGGGCTGCCCCCTAGAGGCGGTGAAGGTCGGAGCAATCCGCTTCGGCCGCCGTGGACTGGGGGCGGCAGTTGTCGGCTGCCCCATCGCAGCAGCCAAAAAGGCTGCCGACCGGGGGTTCCTCGCCGTTGGAGGCGTGGTGCGGGTGCAGGTCCGGCTCCTGCAGGCTCGACCGACCAGGTGCTTTAGGTGCCTGTCGGTCGGCCACGTGGGGGTGCAGTGCACGGCGGCGGTGACGGTCGGTGACCGCTGCTTCCGCTGTGGCCAACCCGGCCATACGGCCGGTGGATGCGAAGCTCCGCTGCACTGTTTCAGGTGTGCAGCGGGGGGCAAACCGGCCGACCATAGGGTTGGCAGCAAGGCCTGCACCGGGGGGGAGCCGAAGCCGCAAGGCGGGGGCTCCACCCAAAGTTCGCGGCGGGATGCGGAGATGGTTCCATAATGGATCCCCAGCTCCGCATCCTGCAGGCGAACGTGGGCCACGGTGCCGATGCTCAGGGTCTTCTGCTCCAGAGCATGGCACAGTGGTCCATACACGTCGCCGCTGTCGCCGATCCGTACACTCACCGGCCCCTTGGGCCTGCCTGGGTGGTCGACCTGGACGGGTCGGCGGCACTGGTGTACAACGCCGCTATGGGTGCCCCCCCCCCTGTTGTCGTGGCAAGGGAGCATGGCATCGTAGCGGCGCGTGTGGGGGAGATTGCGGTCGTGGCCGTCTATTTCACGCCGAGCCTACACCGACGCATAGGGGAGTACCGGCAGTCGCTGGAGCGACTGACCGACGTCGTCAACGCCTGTCATCCTCACCCGGTTCTTGTGCTCGGGGACTTCAACGCCTGGTCAGTGACCTGGGGGTCCCGGCACACGAACCCACGAGGTAGGGCTCTGGAGAGCTGGGCCGCTAATCACGGTCTAGTTCTCCAGAATCGCGGGGCCGAAGCCACGTTCGTGACCGCGGAGCGCAGTTCGATTATCGACCTATCGTTCGCAGGCGCTTCGCTGTCGCACCGTGTGCGGGACTGGCGTGTTGTTGTGGGGGTGGAGACACTGGCGGATCACCGATACGTTCGGTTTGATGTCTCCCCCCCCGCGGGTGATGCGCCGGTCATACCGGCCCCACGCGAGCCACGCTGGGTGCTTGGGAGACTGAATCGGGAGGTCCTCCTGGAGGCCGCCATCATACAGGCCTGGGCCATTGCGCCGGACAGGCCTGTCGATATCGACGATGAGGCGGTGTGGTTCCGGGAGGCCATGACTCGTGTCTGCGATGCGGGTATGCCTAGGGCACCACCCTATAGTCCGAGGCGTCGGGTCTACTGGTGGTCTGCGGAGATCGCGAGGCTACGGCAGGCCTGCGTGATCGCGCACCGCCGGTGGACCAGACTCCGTAGGAGGCGTAGCCGAACCGCAGATACGGAGCCCCGAGTGGCGGAGCTTCATGTGGGATACAGGGAGGCCAGAGATGCCCTCCGAGCGGAGATTAAGCGGGCGAAAGCCGCGGCTTATAAGGAGCTCATGGAGACGCTGGAGCGGGACCCATGGGGGCGGCCTTACCTTATGGTAAGAGGAAAGCTGCGCCCCCGGGCCCCGCCGCTGACCCGGGTTCTCCAGCCAGCTCTGCTCGGTGGAGTGGTCGAGTCCCTGTTCCCGGCGCGAGCGGAACACGTTCCGCCGCAGATGACTCCGCCACCTCGGTCGCCTGTGGCGCCCAGTGTGGTAGTTGACGACGAAGTCCCCGAGGTCACTTGGGTAGAACTGGAGCTGGCGGTGCGAAGGCTTAGAGCCAAGAAGAGCACCGCCCCGGGACCCGACGGCATTCCAGGCCGCGCGTGGGTCCTAGCTCTGGGAGAAGACGGTCTCGAACCCCGACTGAGAGGGTTCCTCAGCGCATGCTTGGAGCGGGGCCAGTTTCCGAAGATGTGGAAGACGGGGAAACTGGTCCTCATCCGAAAGGAGGGTCGCCCGGCGGACGAACCGTCCGGCTACCGGCCCATTGTGTTGCTCGACGAGGTGGGCAAGCTCTTTGAAAGAGTTATTGCAAAGCGCCTCGTCGAGCACCTCTCTGGTAGGGGGCCGGACCTGGCGGATGCCCAATATGGCTTCCGCCGGTGGCGGTCCACCGTGGATGCCATCATGCGCGTGAGGACTTTGGCGGAGGAGGCAGTTGCCCGGGGTGAGGTGACGTTGGCGGTGTCCTTGGACATCTCCAACGCGTTCAACACCTTGCCCTGGAGTTGCATCAGGGAGGCACTCGTGTACCACGGTGTGCCTCTCTACCTCCGCCGCATAGTCGGGGCGTACCTGACGGAGAGAGCCGTCATCTACCCAAGTGCGACCGGCGTCGGTCGGCGTGAGATGTCGTGCGGTGTTCCACAGGGATCGGTTCTCGGGCCGCTACTGTGGAACATTGGATACGACTGGGTGCTTCGCGGTGAGCTTGCGGACGGCGCCGCCGTCACGTGCTATGCGGACGACACGCTAGTGACGGCGAGCGGGGCTACACACCGCGAAGCGATCCTGAGGGCCACGACCGCGGTTGCTCAAGTCGTGGAACGGATCCGGCGGCTGGGCCTTGAGGTGGCTTTGCATAAATCCGAGGCCATGTTCTTTCATGGACCTCGGCGCACGCCACCACCAGGTTCCAGTCTCACAGTGGGAGGCACTCTCATCGGCATCAAGCCCCAGATGAAATATCTGGGGCTCGTGCTCGACGGCCGGTGGGACTTCGGGAAGCACTTCCGAAGTCTGGGCCCCAAATTGGCGGGCACAGCCAACGCTCTGGCGCGGCTACTGCCCAACCTGAGGGGCCCGGATGACTCCTGCAGGAGACTCTACGCGGGTGTCGTGCGGTCCATGGCCCTGTACGGGTGTCCCGTGTGGGCGGACACCCTGAGTGATCGGCACATGCTCCTGCTGCAGCGTCCGCAGCGGAAGTTGGCGTGCCGCATCATAAGGGGGTACCGCACGATATCCTTCAACGCGGCGAGTCTCCTCGCCGGATCCCCACCATGGATCCTGGAAGCGAGATGCCTTTCGGCGCTATACCGGTTCCGAAGGGCGGCGCGGGAGCGGGGTCACGATCCCGAGCCCGAAGAAATTCGGGCCGTGAGATCCCGGCTCCACAGGGAAATGGTGGCGGAATGGGAGAGACGACTTGGGCAACCAAGCGCAGGGCACGCCGTAGTAACGGCGGTAAGACCCATCATGGGGGAGTGGCTAGAGAGGCCACACGGCAGCCTCTCGTACCGTCTGACGCAGATGATCACCGAGCACGGATGCTTCGGAAAGTATCTGCGTCGGATGCAGAAAGAGCCAACGTCCGAGTGCCATCACTGCGACGCGAGCGAGGACTCAGGTCCGCACACGCTCACCGAGTGTCCGGCGTGGGAGACGCCGAGGCGGGAGCTTGTGGCGGCCCTGGGAGTGAGGGTTCTCACGCTCTCCACCTTGCTCGCGGCGATGGTTCGCTGCGCGGATGCGTGGGCGGCCGGCGCCTCCTTCTGCGAGCAAGTAATGCTCGTGAAGGAGGAGGCGGGGCGGGAGCGGCAGCAGGAGCGACGAAGGATCGCAAGACAAGCTGCCCGCGCACGAAGGCAACTCGGGCGTCGGAGGTCGATGAACGACCTCCGCCCCCCATGAGCGCCGGCCTGGGGGTGACAGGTGAAGCCGCCTGTCACCCTGGCAGATGCAGGCCGCGGCGGTGACGCGCGTGGCGCGCCTCCCCGTTTCCGGGGACGAGTTGGGGACTCTGTAGTCCCCACACCCGAGAGGAGGGCCAGATCGTGAGAGATGGCCCTGGGTCGGCCGGGGTGCGAGGGATATGCCTGACAACCTCACCTTCGGCAACCGAAACGACCCACAGACGGCGTGCGTTTTGGTCGGTTCGAGTCCGACATAACCTCCTTCACCGGCTCCGGTGGGGAGGTATCCGTGGGGATTTTGCGCACGTAAAAAAAAAAAAAAAAAAAAAAAAGTAACTGCCGTCTACATATTCAGCGCCAGAATACCATGTATCATCGGAGAGTTTACCAAGACAAAACAAATAAGCCCAATAAATTCAATAACTTTCCCTCATTTGTTTTAAGAGTTTCCTCCATCTCAGATTCTCAATACCATACATCAGTAGAGAATTATTAACGTAAGTCTTATATCTTGTTATTAAAATTTTAATTCAAATAACACTCAACCATCTTTTTTGTCAACACAATTTAGTCTTTTTGACGTCAAATTCTGCTTAAAACTAAATTTACCACCGCTTCCTAGGCGCTAGCGGAGAAGAAACGGTGCAACAAACTCCACAGCGGCATTTTCAAGACGTCTGTTTACAATGAGTAGTTTCTTAAGACTAAATATGCACCAAAGTACATTTGCCTCGTTAAACTGCCCCTTCATTTTGTTCTTTCTATGGTAAAACCAGATGGGACAAACTTAAAACCTAGATTTCTTATTCTTCTGTCAAATTGACGGCACTCCAACTGTTTTACCAGTGTGCGAATTATAATCACGCCTCTTTCCCAAAGGGGTAGGCAGAGGTCCATTTGCTACGACCCCACATACTACTGTCGCTTCATTCACTCCCATTACGATCTTCATGCATGCTCGTCGGCTTAGGGTACTCCTGACCTGCTCCTTTCTAAAACTTCCCTGATTTGCATGAAGTCCCTAAATATATTTCGATCACAGAATGGCCTAAGCAGGCGAAATCAAACTGGGATTTCTTGAATGACTGTGGTATGAGTGCGAAGTAGCTCCGTAGACCTAGAACTATCGTAGAATGAATTAGAATGACAGCCTCTGTGGCGTGGCGGTAATGAACGCGGCCTCTATACAGGAGGTGCAGGTTCAATCCCCGCTCATTGCAAATATTTGTATGCATGAATATGGGTGGTTCCCGGCAGAGTAGAATTTGGACCATCCCATCTCTTCCCATGCGGTATCGTACAAGGCGACTAAGGGATAGGGCTGTTTAACATCAGACAGAAATATACCGACCAGACCCAGTCTCAGATGCATGGCTTGAGTCTACAATAGTGCCCGGAAGACGGCAATAGGCCCACCCCCTATTACGTTGGACCGAATTTAATGATTGGTAAAATGTGGGTGTCAATTCACCTCTGCCTAACCCCTCGGGGATAAAGGTGTAATTATTTGTATGTATGTATGAATATTGGTATTTGCATGATCGCGCTTAGGAAAGCATAAGCCGCTGGTCCTGGCTGCCATATGAGAATCTATGGCAATCGTTACAGGTGGTTGGAGCCTTTAAAAGCTCAACACTGTTCTAACTGCAATTTGCTTTGGGTTGTGGAGGTTTGACGGCAGTCGCTTCACGGAAAATAACAAAGTTCAGCAAAATCTGTAGTTAGACAGAGTTGAAAGCTTCAGATGCAACTGGGATTTACACTACGATGAAGTAGAAGAAAAAAAAGAGATAAAATTGCATGCGTTACGTGTTTATTTTTTTCAATTTCATGTTAGATCAAGTTCTCTTTGCTGTAACCTTTTACAGGACATATCCTCTGCCAGCCCATCCAGCACGGCAACCAAAACCCGGAGCCATAGCAGTGCCGTAGTACTCAGGAGCGAACACTGCGTCCTCACTGACCATAGAGTTGTCGCCATTACCGCAGGCGTGGTTGACGGCACCGCGACCCTCAGTGGGCAACACTCCCTCCACAGCTACAGTACCCACGAACGGTAACTCACCAAGTACTTCGAGAATACCTTCATAAACGTTATCAGATTTTACAGAGATACCGACGGGAGCAATGGGAGAGACACTGGAGACTGGCAGTGCACCGCCGCTGGTGGGGGTGAAGTCGATACCGGGAGCAACGGCACCGTAGATTCCGTCGTAAGCTAATCCATTGTAGGCGAGGGGGGCAGCCAAGCCACCGTACGCCAAGCCATCGTACGCCAAACCGTCGTACGCCAAGCCATCGTACGCTAAACCTCTACCAGCTAAACCAGCGAGTCCTCCATAAGCCAAAGGAGCAGCCAAGCCATCGTACGCCAAACCGGGACCAGCCAAGCCGTAAGGGGCAATTCCAGCACCGATGCACTGGCTCAATGCGGTCTAAAATGAAAAAAAAAACATTATTTAGAATGACCTTGTCGATGTGCCTTTGTTTCAAAGATTTCAATACCGTTCAACAAAGAAACGTACCTTGATGAGAAGCGCCTGAGCGCAGAAGACGAGGATAGCTTTAGCGGACATGTTACTGGTTCTAGTGCTGACACGAGAATGATTACCCTGAACTATTAGGTCTATTTTATAACGGACTGTGTTATCAAGTTCCAAGAAAAAATATTTGATAAATAGGCAAGTAGTTCTAAGCTTGTGCAATCACGATAAGCCTACTCAAGTTTTTTGAAATTAATAGACATATAAGTACTTTTCGAACACGTGACAGAATGAAGAAATTAAATATTTTATAGATGGGTTTGTACTATATAAAATGAACCGAAATTAGCTTTATTATTATGTATTCAGCTTTCCGTTGAACTAAAAGAACCATCAAACATGAACACCTTCACCGTTGTATTCCTCTGCATCCAAGCTTGCTTGGTACAGGTAAGAGAAAACTATCTAATTTTGTTTTGCCGATTTCTACATTTTTGACATATATTTGTCATCCTCAGAGCCTTTTCCCAATTTGGGGTTACTTTAGAGGCTTAATACGAAACGTCTGGATGTTTCAATAGGGTACATGTTGAATCTTACTAACCTTTAGTTTATTTGTTTTTCTCAGAATGTCTTCGGCCAGTGCACCAGTGCCGCTGCTGTAATCGCTGAACCAGGTCTCATTGCTCCTGGTCTGGCTCCTTATGGTCTGGGCTCACCTCTCGCATACAACGGTCTGGCTGCTGCTGCCGGTCCTTTCGGTTACCGCGCTGGACTTGGTGAACTCGCCTACCCCGCTGGTCTTGGTTGGGCTGATGAGGCCATCGCTGCCTATGGTGGTGTTGGTGAAGGTAACGTAGCCGTCGCCGGTGAGCTGCCAGTTGCAGGTACCACCGCCGTCGCTGGTCAGGTCCCGATCATGGGCGCTGTGAACTTTGGTGGTCCCGTCAATGCTGCTGGTGCCGTGACCATCACTGGTCAATGCGCATGCGGAGGTCCCGTCGAATACCTGTACTAAATGAGGATGTCTTGTTTCATGCCCTACTTGGAAAATAAACTTTGATTGGCAATTTATTGTTTTGAAAGATTTTTCGAATGCCCAATTACTCCGTAAAAGTGTAAATCCCATTTCGTTCCCGCATCTCACGCACCATATCCTTTCAGCCATTAGAGTGAGATTAATAAACAAACGTCCAATCCTGCGGACGAAAATCTTCTCCAGTAGCCAACTAGGAAGTAATTAAATAGCTTCTGGACCCCAGTTGACCGCTGCTGGGGTAATATAGACCAGTCGCAAGTGCCCCATACCAGTTCGCCTCATGTTCATCATGGCCATGCTGCATTTTTCTGAATAGAAAGGAAAGTTTGGATTGCTTCAGTCGAGGTTTGGTGGTTCAGTGCTTAGAGAATTCCCCCTGTAAGGACAAGATCGCGGATTCGAATCCCGACTGAACCAATTTTTTTTTTTCGTAATCGATTTGAATAGTTAGCATGCTGAAGCTTTAAAATTTCATTGAAGATGTTACAATCATTTTTAAACATTGATTTTTGATGACGCCGGCGAAGTAATTGAATGAAGTTTAGAACAAATTCTTCTATACATATATCCGTCTTACAACGATGGTAGGAGCCATCTAGCTATATTCGTACGAATGATCGTAGGTTCGATACAAAAAGCATATTATAATGTACAAGAGTATCTAGATGACAAATGTGTGTCTGTGTAATTCCTGGGATTCCTACCTAAATTTTAATCGCACCTACTGTGACATTGTATTAATTATTACTTAATTCAAAAACTGACATTGCCTTTATATGGATTGTAAGTTAATTATTATGACATCCCATCACTTGGGATTTTATCTTTTGACATTATATTAATATGAAATTTGAAGTCAATTTTTGAAGTAAATAGTCGATAAAATTGATTATTCCAATATTTGCATGCCTTGGGGCGGAATATGGCTGATGAATTTTTTTTTTGTGAACATCTATTGTAATACCCATTTTCGCAAATAAATACATTTGATTTGATTTGATTTGATTTGATTTGATTTGATTTGATTCGATTCGATTCGATTCGATTCGATTCGATCGATTCGATTCGATTCGATTCGATTCGATTCGATTCGATTCGATTCGATTCGATTCGATTCGATTCGATTCGATTCGATTCGATTTGATTTGATTTGATTCGAATACCGCCTGAACCAATTCAATTTTTTCTATATCTTAATGGATTTGAATAGTTAGCATACTAAATGCTTTAAAATTTAATTCAATTGTTTAGCCGGAGTCATCAAAAATCAATGTTTAAAAATGATTGTAACATCTTTCACTGTTTCTGATAGTTCGTACGAGGATCGGTAGATGACTTCCACTGTTGCCGTAAGACGAATATATACCTATAGGAAAATTAGGATGGCTTCAGGCAAGGTTCGGTGGCTCAGTGGTTAGCGTATTCTTAATCAAATGAAAATAGAATACAATCGTGCACAATTGATTTATTTTATCCTATTCTGTAGTGTAGTGATAAATCATTCGACTGCTACAGAGTTGGCATGGGTTATGTTCCCGCTCAGTGCAAATATTGGTATGCAGGAACATGTGCCTTAATAAGGGAGTTGACAAAAAAAATGTTTAATAGATGGCCTATGTGGCGTAGCGGAAGAACGTTCAACTATTACACAGGGGGCGCAAGTTCGATTCCCGCCCAGTGCAAATACGTGAATATGTATATTTGCATTGGTCTAGGTGTTTCTATGTATAATATGTACGCATTTACTAAATGTATCCGCATTTTTTTTATATATTACCCGTCAATTAGACTTCGCCTCGTCTGATGGTAAGCTGAACGTTAAGTCTTAGAAAAGACGGTCACCATTATTTACATATACCTACCATGTTACAATGGTGACACTCAGCTTGACGGCCTCATCATATGCTTTTTCACGCCCCGCTTAATGGACCCGGGACTGTAGGAAAAAGGAAACACGTGAGCTGGTAATGAATTTCAGGCCTTAAAGGTGCGACAGAGGAAAGAGTCACCGAACCGCTTAGTTCTTGATCGGATATTCTGCACCGTGTGCGGAAGACATCTAAGCCCTGCACGTGTTATCCTGTGTAGGAGATTACATAATACAAGCTAGTAAAGCTATGCTTACCATGGATTTAAATAGCGTTAGTTGTAAAATATTTATTTATTTAAGATATCAAAGAATCAAAGAATCAATTTCATTTATTCAGTTTAGGCACATAAAGAGCACATATGAACGTCAAAATTAATATAAATGTCAAGAAATAATATAAAAATATTAAATAATGTAATAATAAACCTTTGGAAAATGATTCTTTCGTTGGTTCGGTAGATTAGTTCTACTGAGAAGATACCAGCAAGAAACTCAGCTAACTACATTAGAACTAGATTATTTTTCTTTTTTAAATTTGTTTTGGTTTACAATTTATTGCGCGTGTGCGAGCAAGCAAGAGACTTATGTTGACCACGCATTAACATCATTAAGATACTCATCCACTTTATAGTAACCTTTACTCATTAAAGTTTTTTTCACTTCTATTTTAAATTTATTTATTGGCATATTAATCAAGTCCTGAAGAATTTTATTAAATATTTTTATGCAGCTGCCTACAAATGAATCACCAACCTTGTGAAGACTAAGTTTTGGTGATATCGTAGTGCGGTAACCGAAACCGATGAGCATGTATGAAAACAATTATGAAAGTAGAAGAAGCGAAAGGGGTATGGCAGGAAGAAGAGGTATGGAAAACTGTAGACTCTGCCTACCCCACTGGGAAACTGAGGCGTGACTGTATGTATGTATGTAGTGCAATAGTTAGACTACGTCTAATTTTTACCGCTCCAAATACCTGTTACGACTGCCACAGATGTTCGCATGCGAACAGCGACCGGAGGTTTAATGTACTCTTCGAGGCACATAAACGCTCAGAGATAGGTATTCTAGAATACAAATATTTGCACTGAGGAAGCACCGAAGGTCACCCCTGTGTAACAGTCGAATGCACTACTGCAAACTCAGAGCATTAAACATACAATCAGTGAATAAAATGAATTAATCCACTTCGTTGCACTGCTAGTAAATAATTGATTTGATTTGTCGTTTAACTTCAACACCAAATTAGCCCATCTGCATAGGAAAGTACACCTTATATATTCCCGTTTCAGATTACTTTGCCATAGATATGAAAAGTATTTACGACGTTTCATATGTTCAATCAAACAAGCTTGAATTTATTTCAGCAACTTTTTTCATTTACAAATATGGCTATCACCCCCACCAAAGCCGTATCAAAATAAACGGCCTCTGTGGCGTGGCTTGATTCCCGCTTAGTGCAAATATTTATTTGTTTATTTCCATTGGTCTGGGTGTTTCTATGTATAATATGTGTGCATTTACAAACCTTTTGACGACCTCCGTGGCGTAATAGTAGAGCATTCGACTGCTATGTAGGGGGCGCGGTTTCGATTCCCGCTCAGTGCAAATATTTGTATGCATGTATATGTATATTTGCATTGTTTTGGGTGTTTCTGTGTATAATATACTTAGTCTGGCCATAAATACTGTTACAATTAAAATAAGAAAGATATTACATTTGAATTTGGAATCTGTCATTTTTATACGATTGTTCATTGTGTTTTCTAATTTAGCGCCAATACATTGTACAATATTTTGCTATATTAAAATGGAGTGGGGTGATAAAGAAAACCGAATCGCTGTGATTGCATTACACAAAGTTGGTATGGAGCCGAATGTAATTTTTAGAACTCTCCATACGCTTGGTATTAGTCAAATGTTTGTGTACCGAACTATTAATAGGTACAATGAGACCTCCTCTGTTTGTGACAGAAAAAGATCTGGCCGTCCACGTAGTGTTCGTACGAAAAAGGTGGTCAACGCAGTAAGGGAAAGAATTCGAAGAAATTCTGTCCGAAAGCAAAAGATTTTATCTCGGGAGATGAAGATAGCACCCAGAACCATGTCGCGCATTTTAAAAGAGGACTTAGGACTTGCAGCCTATAAGAGACGTACTGGTTATTTTTTAACTGATAATTTAAAAAAGAATAGGGTGGTAAAATCGAAGCAACTACTGAAGCGGTACGCAAATGGAGGTCACAGAAAATTTTTGCTAACATTTTAACAAACAAAATGACCGTATTTATGCTCAAAGCTCTAAGGAAGCTTCCCAATTAGTCGACAGAGTGCAACGTGGGCATTATCCGACTTCAGTGATGGTTTGGTGGGGTGTTAGCTATGAAGGAGTGACTGAGCCATATTTTTGTGAAAAAGGTATCAAAACATCGGCACAAGTGTATCAAGATACCATTCTTGAGAAGGTAGTTAAACCCCTTAACAACAACCAAGTATGGTCCTTCCAACAAGACTCAGCGCCGGGTCATAAAGCTCGGTCCACGCAGTCTTGGTTGGAAGTGAGCGTTTCGGACTTCATCAGAGCTGAAGACTGGCCGTCGTCTAGTCCCGATCTTAATCCGCTGGATTATGATTTATGGTCAGTTTTAGAGAGTATGGCTTGCTCTAAACGCCATGATAATTTGGAGTCCCTAAAACAATCCATACGATTGGCAGTGAAGAATTTTCCAATGGAAAGAGTGCGTGCTTCTATTGATAACTGGCCTCAACGTTTAAAGGACTGTGTTGCAGCCAATGGAGACCACTTCGAATAAGCTTTTTATATTTTAAATTGTTTTATATTTATGTATGTATTAAACTAACACACTGTAAAAGTAATAAATATTATTTGCAATAAAAAAAAATGTTTTTTCTTCGTAACAATATTTATGGCTAGACTAGGTATTATGTAACTTGATATTTGATACTATTTTTTAAATTAAATATTCCACAATATTCCACACAACGCTATCTAGACCCATGGTAAGCTTAGCTTAACTAGCTTGTGTTATGGAATCTAGAATGTGGATAAACATATTTAGATAGGTACTTTTTTTGTTTTGTAAATCATACAGACCAATGCAAATATACATATTCGTGCATACAAATATTTGCACTGAACGGGAATCGAACCTACGCCTCCTGGGTAGCAGTCGCGTTCACAACTGCTACGCCACAGAGGAGACGAAAACATAGGAGATGGGTTAAAATCTCAGCTGGTACCGAGGCATTGAGAGTTTCTGTGGCTTCAGTGTGAAAGACAAAGCAGGACAATCTTTCCGCTGACAGTACAAAAACGCTCCAGTGAGCACTGGCTAGCCTACTCACCGCCGGGAACACAATACGAGGTTATTATAGCCGCGGTATTCTGTAGGGCGGAGGTACTTCCACAGTCTGACTGCTCGAATGGACGGAAATACCGACGTGTCTTACCTCCTATAAAAAGCTGGCCTTTACCACTTATGCCATTTATGAGTGCCAAAACCTTTACAAGTTGGTCTTCAATACGTTTTTTCATTTTACTCTCCAAGTTTCTTCCTTCTTTCTTCCGCCCTGCAGGAGATAACCTGCTAGTTACTCCTCTAGTCATCCACATACTCCGAGTTTCAAATACAGCGAACTGTATTCCCTAGTATAATAAAAAATTGGAGGCGGTAGGACACGGCGATATTTCCGCCCAATTGAGCAGTCCGACTGGGGAAGAATAGAATAACGCCCTACAGAATTCCGCGGTTATAATATCTTCGTGTTGTGTTCCCGGCGGTGAGTAGGGTAGCCAGAGCTCACTGGAGAGTTTTTGTGTTGTCAGTGGGACGACCAAATGCTTGTCCTGCTTTGTCCTCTACACTGACGGCACAAAATCTCTGTTCTTACAGGGTCGGCAGCACGGATGTGACTCCACTGGTGTTACACACGTTCATAGGTCATGGTAACCACTTTCCATCAGGTGGGCCGTGTGCTTGTCTGTCACCTAAATTGTATAAAAAAAAAGTATACAAATTATATGGTGGCACTTCCCATGGCTATTCAACCACGCTCAACCAAATCAACAAACGCTTAATAGGCGTTTGTTGATTTGGCAAAATATTTGACGTATTTGCAAACATGCAAATATAGACTACCACAATTTACTTCGCAAAAAAGTATTCACTCATGTCACATGTGAATTATCACATTTCGTCTACTGTTAAAACATATTCTACTGTCTGTAAAGATTAAAAAAAAACTAATTAACTTGTCAATTGTACATATTTGGTATTGGTCGGTAGCTTAGTGGTCAAGGAGTCCCGGTTTCGAATCCTGGCCATTGCACTACCGACGTGAACCTACTCCTAGCACAAGCAATATAGCTTATTTGGAGGGGTTAGTATTTTTTTTTAAAGAATATTAGCAACCGCTATTATTTTTTTTACGTGCGCAAAATCCCCACGGATACCTTCCCACCGGAGCCGGTGGAGGAGGTTATGTCGGACTCGAACCGACTAAAACGCACGCCGCCCGTAGGTCGTTTTGGTTGCCGAAGGTGAGGTTGACAGGCATATCCCTCGCACCCCGGCCGACCCAGGGCCATCTTTCACGATCTGGCCCTCTTCTCGGCTGTGGGGACTACAGAGTCCCCAACTCGTCCCCGGAAAAGGGGAGGCGCGCCAGGCGCGCCACCGCCGTGGCCTGCTTCTGCCAGGGTGACAGGCGGCTCCACCTCTCACCCCCAGGCCGGCGCTCATGGGGGGCGGAGGTCGTTCATCGACCTCCGACGCCCGAGTTGCCTTCGTACGCGGGCAGCTTGGCTTGCGATCCTTCGTCGCTCCCGCTGCCGCTCTCGCCCCGCCTCCTCCTTCACGAGCATTACTTGCTCGCAGAAGGAGGCGCCGGCCGCCCACGCATCCGCGCAGCGGACCATCGCCGCGAGCAAGGTGGAAAGCGTGAGAACTCTCACTCCCAGAACCGCCACAAGCTCCCGTCTCGGTGTTTCCCACGCCGGACACTCGGTGAGCGTGTGCGGACTCGGTGAGCGTGTGCGGGCTCGGTGAGCGTGTGCGGAATTTCACCAACTATGATTTCATGTAATAGGCTTCTATTACGGTCAAGCGGGCACTTCGTCATGGGCTTACTGTCGGAAGGAGAACAGCCCTATACCTTCATCACCTTCAACCACACCCACGGGAAGAGATGGTGGGGCCCTATTTTACTACACCGGAAATCAACTCCAAAAAATATAAATGAAAATGATAAATTGCTAATCAGAGTTTATTTTTCAAAGTTGGGCGTGATACAAGACAAATTCATTTAGTACAAGTATTCGACGGGGCCACCGCAAGCACATTGACCAGTGATGGTTACGGCACCAGCAGCGCTGACAGGGCCACCAAAGCTCACAGCACCCATGATCGGAACCTGACCAGCGACAGCGGTGGTACCAACAACTGGCAGCTCACCGGCGACGGCTACGTTGCCTTCACCAACACCACCATAGGCAGCGATGGCCTCATCAGCCCAACCAAGAGCACCGGGGTAGGCGAGTTCACCAAGTCCAGCGCGGTAGCCGAAAGGACCGGCAGCAGCAGCCAGACCGTTGTATGCGAGGGGTGAGGCCAGACCATAAGGACCTGCTAGACCGGGAGCAATAGCAGCAGCAGCGGGAGCGATGCCTCCCCAACCAGCCAGACCATCGTATGCGTAAGGGGAGCCGAGAGCCGCTACACCAGGAGCAATGAGACCGGGCTCAGCGACTACAGCAGCGCGGCTAGTGCACTGTCCGAAGACATTCTAGAAAGGAAACATAAAAAAATAATGTTTACTGCAAAATCATCTATTAATTCTTCACAACAAGAGATTTAAGTTGAAGACATCGCTTTAGGTACTAATTTTATCCACATTCTCATTAATAATAGGAGTTAGTAAAGATAATGTGGCTAGCGTTACTGCACTAATCACTACTATAACTACCATTTATTCTGATGTAGAACCAGAAATTACAACAGGATCAACAGAATTGATTCTCGAACACACCAAGAAATGACATTCAAGCAGTCTTGGAAAGAGTTGAACTGTCTGGAACCGCGTATGAAAATTAGTTACAAGTGAATTGAAAAGTGAACAGCTCAGCAGTTAGAAATAAAATATATTCCACCAATATGCTTCACTTCGAAATTTTTATCATTACCTCACTAATTTACAATCAGACTATGAAGTTGTGAGCCCAAAAAGCGTAGAAAATAAAATATTAAACGATATTTAGCCCCTTCTTCACGTACCTGTACCAAGCAGGCTTGGATGCAGAGGAATACAACGGTGAAGGCGTTCATATTTGATGTTTCTTTCAGTTCAACGGAAAGCTGAATACAGAATAATAAACCTAATTTTGGTTCAGTTTATATAGTACGATGCTGACAATGAAATATTTGGTTTCGTCATATTGACACGTTTTTAAAAAGTACTAGGTACTATGTACTTTGTTAATTTCGAGATTTCTTAGGCTTATCACGCTTACACGAGCGATGAATTACTTACTTACCTATCGAAGAACTATTGTTGTAACTTGATAACATACTTTAGTATAAAATGGATCGAAAAGCTCTGAAACATCATTCTCGTGTCAGCACTAGAACCAGTAACATGTCTGCTAAAGCTATCCTCGTCTTCTGCGCTCAGGCGCTTCTCGTCAAGGTACGTTTCTTCGCAAATTTCACAAAACTAAGTTAAAACATTAAAATACATTATCAACAAACCAATGATTCTATAACATTTGCAATATTAAATTTTTCTTTCAGTCTGCCTTGAGCCAGTGCATCGGTGCTGGAATAGGCTTGGCTGCTCCCGGCTTGGCGTACAATGGCTTGGCGTACGATGGCTTAGCGTACGATGGCTTGGCGTACGGTGGCTTGGCTGCTCCTTTGGCCTATGGTGGACTCGCTGGTTTGGCTGGTAGAGGTTTGGCGTACGATGGCTTGGCTGCTCCCCTCGCCTATAATGGATTAGCTTACGACGGAATCTACGGTGCTGTTGCTCCCGGTATCGACTTCACCCCCACCAGCGGTGGTGCGCTGCCAGTCTCCAGTGTCTCTCCCATTGCTCCCGTCGGTATTTCTGTAAAATCTGATAACGTTTATGAGGGTATTCTTGAGGTACTTGGTGAGTTACCGTTCGCCGGTACTGTAGCTGTGGAGGGAGTGTTGCCCACTGAGGGTCGCGGTGCCGTCAACCACGCCTGCGGTAATGGCGACAACTCCATGGTCAGTGATGACGCTGTGTTCGCTCCTGAGTACTACGGTGCTGCTATCGCACCAGGTCTTGGTTGCCGCGCTGGGTGGGCTGGCAGACGTATCGCTCTGTAAAAGCTTACAAAGTGCAAAGTTAACTTGATACCCAATACAAATTGAAAGAAATAAACATATTACGCATCAAATAAATTTTACTCTTATTTTAATCCATTGAAAAAATACATTTGAAGTTGCCAGAGCACGCCATTTTATTTTTGGATGTCAAAAAGGTCAATTAAACGAAAATTCGGTGGGACACTATATTAAGTCCACCGACCGCTATCTTGTAAAAGAGGTGCTAATGGTAAGGGACTTATGATACTAGCGGTTTCGAAGCAGAGCTGCGGTCACGCATCAGAGACGTCACGGATTTGTAGTGAGTTTTCGATATACTGACAATACGCTCAGTAACAAAATGGACTTCGACGAGGAAACACTGTTGCACCGGAGCCGGTGGGAGAGGTTATGTCGGACTCGAACCGACCAAAACGCACGCCGCCTGTGGGTCGTTTTGGTTGCTGAAGGTGAGGTTGACAGGCATATCCCTCGCACCCCGGCCGACCCAGGGCCATCTCTCACGATCTGGCCCTCTCCTCGGGTGTGTGGGGACTACAGAGTCCCTAACTCGTTCCCAGAAAACGGGGAGGCGCGCCGCCGCCGCGGCCTGCTACTGCCAGGGTGATAGGCGACTCCACCTGTCACTCCCAGGCCGGCGCTCATGGAGGGCGGAGGTCGTTCATCGACCTCCAACGCCCGAGTTGCTTTCGTACGCCGGCAGCTTGGCTTGCGATCCTTCGTCACTCCCGCTGCCGCTCCCGCCCCTCCTCCTCTTTCACGAGCATTACGTACTCGCAGAAGGAGGCACCGGCCGCCCACGAATCCGCGCAGCGGACCATCGCCGCGAGCAAGGTGGAGAGCGTGAGAACCCTCACTCCCAGGGCCGCCACAAGCTCCTGCCTCTGCGTCTCGCACGCCGGACACTTGGTGAGCGTGTGCGGCCCCGACTCCTCGCTCGCGCCGCAGTGATGGCACTCGGACGTTGGTTCTTTCTCCATCCGACGCAGATACTTTCCGAAGCACCCGTGCTCGGTGATCATCTGCGTCAGACGGTACGAGAGGCTGCCGTGTGACCTCTCTAGCCACTCCCCCATGATGGGTCTTACCGCCGCTATTACGGCCGGTCACCCAAGTCATAGCTCCCATTCCGCCACCATTTCCCTGTGGAGCCGGGATCTCACAGTCTGAATTTCTTCGGGCTCGGGATGGTGACCCCGCTCCCGCGCCGCCTTTCGTAACCGGAGACGCCGGACACTGGTATGAAAGCATCAAGGAATTCGATAAGATCCATTATCAATTAATTGAATAGATGAAAGCGATTTCTTTGTGTTATTTTCAAACGCATAAACGAATCCATTTTGTTACCGAGTGTATTGTCAGTATATCGTAAACTCACTACAAATCCGCGATGTCTCCCCTCCGCGACCGCTTCACCCCAAAAATAGGCCCATATAGCCATTTTTTCGCATTATGGTAATAAGTCGTAACAGTTTCGTAACTATTAACTACACCCTGCGCCTGTTTCGTAACTATTACGCAATGTTACCAAACAATGGTTATATGGGGTTAGTATGATAGACCCTACTAATACAATTTTTTTTTACAATTACCTGTAAGGAATCATAACCTTTTTTTTTTACGTGCGCAAAATCCCCGCGGATACCTCCCCACCGGAGCCGGTGAAGGAGGTTATGTCGGACTCGAACCGACTAAAACGCACGCCGCCTGTGGGTCGCTTTGGTTGCTGAAGGTGAGGTTGACAGGCATATCCCTCGCACCCCGGCCGAAGGAATCATACCCTTGATATTTCAGTGAAAGAGTCATCACGATCTTATATTCTCCCTTTCGCTTTTTTATACAACTTGGGATGTATCCAAGCACACGTCCACTTGATGGGAATAGGTCCCCTTGGCCTATAGACGTATTTAACACCGATGGCATTATACTCGCGCTGCCGACCTTGAAGAAACCTTCTAATGCCTCTCTTGAAGGACCCCATATTATAGGGCCCAAGCCCCACAGCTTGAGTGTGCGTGGGATGTAGATACTTTCATACCACAAATTGCACACCGTCTCAGGTCGCAATGTATCCATTTTACTACATAGCATTTATTTTACTTAACCTAAAAATAAATTAATACGAATTGGTCTTTTCCCAAGAGACTGATAGGAGATGAATCTACATCTTTTATCCCGGGGAACGGGTTCGATTCCCGCTCAGTGCAAATATTTGTATGTGTGAATATGTATCTTTGCATTGGTCTGGGTGTTTCTATGTATAATATGAATGCATTTACTAAATAATAATTAAGTATGTGTATCTGCATTCTATTTATTTTATATAGGACACGTCAATTAGACATCGCCTCGCCTGATGGTAAGCTAAAGGCAAAGTCTCAGAAAAGACTGTCACCATTACAGACACTAAGTAATGTTACAATGGTGGCACTCAGCTTTGCAGCCTCATCATATGATTGTGCACGCCCCGCTTAAAGGACCAGGGACTGTAGGAAGAAGGAAACACGTGAGCTGGTAATGAATTCCAGGCCTTAATGGTGCGACAGAGGAAAGAGTCACCGAACCGCTTGGTTCTTGATCGGATGTTCTGCACCGTGTGCGGGCGACATCTAAGACCTGCACGTGTTGTCCTGTGTAGGAAAGGGGAGTGTGGGACTAATTGGAAGAGCTCATCAGAACACTCACCATGGTACAGACGGTAAAATACAGCCGTGGACGCAACATCTCTACGCAGCTGTATGGGTCTAGGGTGTTCGTGATCGCATAATCGCATAAATATATAATCTCATAATAAGTGTTGACAGTACAATTCCAATTATTTTTTTATTATTTCACTTATGCACGCCCCGTTTAAAGGACTAGGGACTGTAGGAAGAAGGAAACACGTGAGCTGATAATGAATTTCAGGCCATTATTTGGAGGGGTTAGAGGGAATATTAGTAATTGTGGTTGCAAATATTCTTTAAAAAATATTGTAAGATAGGCAATAAGGATATTTTTTACCAAATACACTGTCCACACATGGTTATTGTTGGTAAAATATGTCAAATACGCAAATACGAATATTTATGTGTAGTGCCACTATTATACACATACACACATATATTTACGCTTGTAATGAAATTTCGCTAACTATGATTTACAAACATCCGTAATAAGGATCTGGCCTCTATTACCGTCAAGCAGTCTCTTTGTCAGGAGCTGTATTATGTTTACTGTCTGATAGAGAACAGCCTTATACCTTCGTCAGCTTCTACGACATCTACGAGAGGAGATGGTGTGGCCCTACTCTACTCCACCGGAAAAAAACTCCAAAAATATAGATCAAAACAATAAATTGCTAATCAGAGTTTATTTTTCAAAGTTGGGCGTGATTCAAGACATCTTCATTTAGTACAGGTATTCGACGGGACCACCGCAAGCACATTGACCAGTGATGGTTACAGCACCAGCAGCGTTGACGGGGCCACCGAAGCTCACAGCGCCCATGATTGGGACCTGACCAGCGACAGCGGTGGTACCAGCTACTGGCAGCTCACCGGCGACGGCTACGTTGCCTTCACCAACACCACCGTAGGCAGCGATGGCCTCATCAGCCCAACCAAGAGCACCGGGGTAGGCGAGTTCACCAAGTCCAGCGCGGTAGCCGAAAGGACCGGCAGCAGCAGCCAGACCGTTGTATGCGAGGGGTGAGGCTAGACCATAAGGACCTGCTAGACCGGGAGCAATAGCAGCAGCAGCGGGAGCGATGCCTCCCCAACCAGCCAGACCATCGTATGCGTAAGGGGAGCCGAGAGCCGCTACACCGGGAGCAATGAGACCGGGCTCAGCAACTACAGCAGCGCGGCTAGTGCACTGGCCGAAGACGTTCTAGAACGGAAACATAAAAAAATAATGTTTGCTGCAAAATCATTTATTAATTCTTCACAACAAGAGATTTAAGTTGAAGACATCGCTTTAGGTACTAATTTTGTAAACATTCTCATTACTAATAGGAGTTAGTAAAGATAATGTGGCTAGGATTACTGCACTAATCACTACTATAACTACCATTTATTCTGATGTTGAACCAGAAATTACAATAGGATCAACAGAATTGATTCACGAACATACCAAGAAATGACATTCAAGCAGTCTTGGAGTTGAACTGTCTGGAACCGCGCATCAAAATTAGTCACAAGTGAATTGAAATGTGAACTGCTCAGCAGTTAGAAATAAAATATACTCCTCCAATATTATGCTTCACTTCGAAATTTTTATCATTACCTCACTAACTTACAATTAGTATGAAGTTGTGAGCCCAAAAAGCGTAGAAAATAAAATATTAAACGATATTTGGCCTCTTCTTCACGTACCTGTACCAAGCAAGCCTGGATGCAGAGGAATACAACGGTGAAGGTGTTCATGTTTGATGCTTCTTTTAGTTCAACGGAAAGCTGAATACAGAATAATAAACCTAATTTTGGTCCAATTTATATAGTACGATGCTGTCAATGAAATATTTGGTTTCGTCATATTGACACGTTTTTAAAAACAACTACTATGTACTTTGTTAATTTCGAGTTTTCTTAGGCCTATCACGCTTACACGAGCAATGAATTACTTACTTACCTATCAAAGAACTATTGTTGTAACTTGATAACATACTTTAGTATAAAATGGAACGAAAAGTTCTGGGACATCATTCTCGTGTCAGCACTAGAACCAGTAACATGTCTGCTAAAGCTATTCTCGTCTTCTGCGCTCAGGCGCTTCTCATCAAGGTATGTTTCTTTTTAAATTTTACAAAATAAAATTAAAACTTTAAAATACTATATTATCAACAAACTAATGATTCTATAACATTTGCAATTTTAAATTTTTCTTCCAGTCCGCCTTGAGCCAGTGCATCGGTGCTGGAATCGGCTTGGCTGCTCCTGGCTTGGCGTACAATGGCTTGGCGTACGATGGCTTGGCGTACGATGGCTTGGCGTACGGTGGCTTGGCTGCTCCTTTGGCCTATGGTGGACTCGCTGGTTTGGCTGGTAGAGGATTGGCGTACGATGGCTTGGCTGCTCCCCTCGCCTACAATGGATTAGCTTACGACGGAATCTACGGTGCTGTTGCTCCCGGTATCGACTTCACCCCCACCAGCGGTGGTGCGCTGCCAGTCTCCAGTGTCTCTCCCATTGCTCCCGTCGGTATTTCTGTAAAATCTGATAACGTTTATGAGGGTATTCTTGAGGTACTTGGTGAGTTACCGTTCGTCGGTACTGTAGCTGTGGAGGGAGTGTTGCCCACTGAGGGTCGCGGTGCCGTCAACCACGCCTGCGGTAATGGCGACAATTCTATGGTCAGTGATGACGCTGTGTTCGCTCCTGAGTACTACGGTGCTGCTATTGCACCTGGTCTTGGTTGCCGCGCTGGATGGGCTGGCAGACGTATCGCTCTGTAAAAGCTTACAACAAAATAAACTTGATACCCAATACAAATTGAATGAAATAAACATATTACGCATCAAATAAATTTTACTCTTATTTTAATCCATTGAAAAGTAACATTTGAAGTTGCCAGAGAACGCCATTTTATTTTTGGATGTCAAAAAGGTCAATTAAACTAAAATTCGGTGGGACGCTATATTAAGTCCACCGACCGCTATCTTGTAAAAAGAGGTGCTAACGGTAAGGGACTTATTATACTAGCGGTTTCAAGGCAGAGCTGCGGTCACGCATCAGAGACGTCACGGATTTGTAGTGAGTTTATGATATACTAACAATACGCTCAGTAACAAAATGGATTCCGACGACGGAACACTGTTGTTAGGTTTGTTCATGCGAAGACCCCGGAGACTGAATACGAAAGCATCGAAGAATTTGATAAGATCCATTATCAATTAATTGAATTTTGAAGGAGAGTGATTTATTTGTGTTATTTCGCAAACGCATAAACGAGTTCATTTTGTTACTGAGTGTTTTGTCAGTATATAAACTCACTACAAATACGCAATGTCTCCGCAACGCGACCTGTTCGCCCCGAAACCACCCCATATTTCCGCCCAATTGAGCAGTCCGACTGGGGAAGTACCTCCGCCCTACAGAATACCGCGGTTATAATAACTTCGTGTTGTGTTCCCGGCGGTGAGTAAGGTAGCCAGAGCTCACTGGAGAGATTTTGTGCTGTCGGTGGGATGACCAAAGGCTTGTCCTGCTTTGTCCTCTACACTGACGGCACAAAATCTCTGTTCTTATAGGGTCGGCAGCACGGATGTGACTCCACTGGTGTTACACACGTTCTTAGGTCATGGTAACCACTTTCCATCAGGTGGGCCGTGTGCTTGTCTGTCACCTAAGTGGTATAAAAAAAAAAAGAGACGATAATAAGTCGTAACAATTTCGTAACTAACACACCTTGCGCCTGTTTCGTAACTATTACGCAATGTTACCGAACAATGATTATATGGGGCTAGTATGATAGACCCTAATAATTCTATTTTTTCTGACAATTACCTGTAAGGAATCATTATTCAATATTTCAGTGAAAGTGTCATCACGATCCTTTATACTCCATTTCGCTTTTTTTATACAACTTGGGTGGCTTGGTACAGCCAAGCACATTCCCACCTGATGAGAAATAGCCACCATGGCCTATGGATGTATATAATACCGCTGTCGTTATACTCGCACTGTCGACCTTGAAGAAACCTTCTAATGCCCCTTTTGAAGAACCCCATATTATAGGCGCATGGGAAAACCGCTGCAGTAAGTTCATTCCACAGCTTGAGTGTGCGTGGGAAAGTATTTCTTTCATACCGCACAGTGACACCGTCTCAAGTCGCAAGGTACCCATTTTACTACATAGTATTTCTTTTTTTCTATTTTAGATTTTTCTTAGCCTAAAAATAAACAATATGAATTGGTCTTTCCCAAGAGACAGATAGGAGACGAATCTACAACTTTTATCCCGGGGAACTTATTTCAGGAGACCAGTGAGTTCGTTGCCTAATTTGTTTGCATCTCAGGTCATTTTCATTAATTGATCGGTCCTTTATAACCGACTACGGCGAAGTGGTACACTAGTGGTATGTGTAATGGACTGCTGAGACGAGGTCTCGGGTTCGATCCCAGGTTTTACCATGGCACACACCAATGGCTTTTCGAAGTTATGTGTGTATTTATCGCAGGTTTATAAGTGCCCGGATAATGACAATAGGCTCGCCACCTATTACATTGGGACCTAAATATAAACTGGCGAAGCAAAAGGAGGTTTATAATTTTGATAGGCTATGTACGTATCTGTTCCCTCATGCTCCTCAAACACTAATTAGAACTGAACAAATATGGTATTGATCGATGCATCTTAGTCGTCCGCTGGTAATAGGCTATATAACGTGTCACTCAATCTAATGTGGCGGCCTCTAGCGGTCATAAAGTGCTGTGCTATAAAATAAATTTGTGTTAAATATGTCGTGTTTGGTATCAACTGAAAGGGCTTAATTAGCATATTTCAAATATGTATAAATTATACTTATTGCTTGCCCCAAGATAATAAACTAAACCCAACTACTGTAAAATTATTAAGCAAGAAAATATCAAGGATAGCCGTGGTAGTATGCCACTTAGTCTAACAAAACATTACATTGTAGGGAATAGTGGGTTATATGTATATGTATTGATTTTTTTGTTGGTCCGTTTATTCACAAAGTTTGCCGATACTATATACGACACATCATATCATAATATTATGTAAACAGTGAAGCTAACACCATTGACATCGCTGCACGTGACACGTGCCGCGCCCGGCGCGTGCGCACTATCGTGTTTAGTAAGCATTACACTAGTTGTATGATCGTTTGTTGTATGATGTTATTGTATTATAATTATGTCACAGTGTCGGCTGAATTACGAGGTCACGTACCTTTTCTATGATTTTATAATATTGATAACAGATGACGAATTCTTACACTCCAAGTTACCTCATATACCTACATGTTTATTGCTGTTTTATTTTCAAGTCATGTTTTTTTTGTACGTTACTGTTTACATAGGTATTTAAACTATTCACTCACACCAGTATCAAAATAAACGGGATATTTACCATGTTTCATTGTTTTGAGTTTCCGATATTGCGGCGGTGTTGCAAGCACCATGATGGACTGGAGTACTACTGATCGAGAACGGGTTCGAGTTTGTAGTGAGAGTGAAACCAATAGTAGTGCAGATACGCATAGTAAAAGAACTCGAAAGAGGGTAGATCGATATAATTACTCCAATAAAAAAAACTTGTTCTCTGTTCACCACCACTACTCCAGTTCCTCCTTGATCATGGTGCTTGCAACAGCGCCGAAATATCGGTAACCCAAAACAATGAAACATGGTAAATATCCCGTTTATTTTGATACTTAATGTTTATGTTTTACTTTTTTTTCCTGTTCCGATAGTGGATTTTTTAATGTGTATTGTAAGTGAGTGTGTATAGTATATGGTTCTTTCTCTCCTGGGTCGGCCGGGGTGCGAGGGATATGCCTGTCAACCTCACCTTCGGCAACCAAAACGACCCACAGGCGGCGTGCGTTTTAGTCAGTTCGAGTCTGACATAACCTCCTCCACCGGCTCCGGTGGGAAGATATCCGTGGGGATTTTGCGCACGTAAAAAAAAATGGTTCTTTCTTTCTTTCTTTCAAGACAAGTGGTAATTCTTTGACCGGTGTTTCGTAGATAGGACACGCATTTTGACGTTTATATTAGTATTATATCTCGGGACTAGGAACTGCAATCCCGTACTGTTATAAATACTTCAGGAACTTTGCTGTATTTTTTTTATATAGAATACGTCAATTAGACTTCGCCTTGCCTGATGGTATGCTGAAAGAAAAGTCTCAGAAAAGAGGGTCACCATTACTTACACATACCATGTGACAATGGTACCACTCAGCTTGACGGCCACATCATATGCTTTTTCACGCCCCGCTTAAAGGACCCGGGACTGTAGGAAGAAGGAAACACGTGAGCTGGTTATGAATTCCAGGCCTTAATGGTGCGACCGACGAAAGAGTCACCGAACCGCTTGGTATTGACTTCATTACAGCGGTATCCCGCGGAATACCGCACAGTTGGCAGATTTTTATGAAATTTAAAATACAATAATCATGCCCCCCAGAGGGTTAAACAGAGGTGAATTAACACCCATATTTCACCAATCATTGAATTCGGTCCCACGTAATCGGAGGTGAACCTATTGCCGTCTTCCGAGTACTATTGTTAACTCGAGCCTTTCATCTGAGGCTGAGTCTGGGCTGTATATATCTGTCCGATGTTAAACAGCCCTATCCCTTTGTCGCCTTGTACGACACCGCATGGGAAGAGATGGGGTGGTCCAAATTCTACTCTGCCGGGAACCACGCGGTAGATTCAAAATAATATTATTTATTATGTTTACTACCCGCAGAATTCTCCTTTACTGGAATGCAATACCTCGGAACTCGTATCTTGGAACTAAATCTTAAGACAAACGAAGACCTTGACCATATTGGATTGCAAACATAGCTTAACTAGCTTGTGTTATGGAATCTAGAATGTGGATAAACATGCTTAGATTCTTTTTTTTGTAGATACATACATATTTTACATAGAAACACCCAGACCAATGCAAATATACATATTCATGCATACTAATATTTGCACTGAGTGGGAATCGAACTCGCACCCTGCATAACAGTCAAATGCTCTACCGCTACGCCACCGAGGTCGTCACTATAGCTTAAATTCACCAAGCATAGAGTAATGTATGCTTGGTGAATTTAAGCTATAGTGACGACCTAGCACCTCGTGCTATCACCAAAAGACACTCAAAATACATGTAGGTACTAAAAGATAGAAAGAAAGAAAGAAAATGCGTTTATTAGACACACACACACACAAACACAAAATACGAAATGAAACCAATAAAATAGAATACTAAACATGCATAATAAAATACATAATTATTGTTAGGTCGTTAAATACTCGTAAAAAAAATACGAAAAAAAAACAACAGCGTGTATAGAATAGAGTACATGTTAGATCCAAATATATGTCCCGAGCGATACTCATATGAGATTTTTTTTTTTTTATTTTTTTATTTAACTATCAGAATACATATATAACAAAAAATAGACTTAATGTGACTATACATGTTAAAATGAGATGAAATTAGGAGGTAGGACACGATGGCATTTAAGGAGGTAGGACACGTCGGTATTCAAGGAGACAGGACACGACGGTATTAAAGGAGGTAGGACACGTCGGTATTCAAGGAGGTGGGACACGACGGTATTAAAGGAGGTAGTACACGACAGTATCCAAGGAGGTAAGACATGTCGGTGTATCCGTCCAAATTGCGCAGTCCGACTGGAGAAGTACGTCCACCCGACAAAATACCACGGCTATAATAACCTCGTGTTGTATTTCCGGTGGTGAGTTAGGTAGCCAGAGCTCACTGGAGAGTTTTTGTGCTGTCAGTGGGATGACTAAAGGCTTGTACTGCTTAGTCCTCTACACTGCCAGCACAGAAACTCTGTGCTTACAGGGTCGAAAGCGCGAGTGTGGCATCTCTGGTGTTACACACGTCCATAGGCCACGGTAACCACTTTTCATCAGGTGAGCCGTGCGCTTGTCTGCCACCTAAGTGCTATAAAAAAAGGCATTGCAATAATATATGATTGCGTCAATCGCAGCTGATTTCCTAGTATTTATTAAAGAGTTCTATGATCTGTCCCTGAAAACCTTTATCAGCTCTTTCAAACAAAAGATAATAATTTTGTTAATCCGTCTACACAGGACCGTAAACACACAACGAAGCTATACGTGTCCAAATATACACATATATATCCGAATTAGGGATCTCCTCCTTTTCAAAATTTGGTTCAAAATTACACACATACATATAATCACGCCTTTATCCAAGGAGTGTTAGGCAGAGGTGAATTAACCACATCTCACATCATTGAATTCGCTTCCACGTAATAGGGAGTGAGCCTATTACCGTCTTCCGGGCACTATTAATGATTCGAGCCATGCATCTGGGCTGTATATATCTGACTGATGTAAAACAGCCCTATCCCTTAGTCGCCTTGTACGTCACCGTATGGAAAGAGATGGGGTGGTCCAAATTCTAATCCGCCGGGAACCACGCGGCGTTAAAAATTAGAGAGATTTTAAAATTAAATAACGGAAATATGATGCTTCATAAATTTATTTCATTCTCAATATTTGTTAGATAGCAATTTCTCTTGGCTTCAAGTTTTTACAGAGCGATACGTCTGCCAGCCCATCCAGCGCGGCAACCAAGACCTGGTGCAATAGCAGCACCGTAGTACTCAGGAGCGAACACAGCGTCATCACTGACCATAGAGTTGTCGCCATTACCGCAGGCGTGGTTGACGGCACCGCGACCCTCAGTGGGCAACACTCCCTCCACAGCTACAGTACCCACAAACGGTAACTCACCAAGTACCTCAAGAATACCCTCATAAACGTTATCAGATTTCACAGAGATACCGACGGGAGCAATGGGAGAGACACTGGAGACTGGGAGTGCACCGCCACTGGTAGGGGTGAAGTCGATACCGGGAGCAACAGCACCGTAGATTCCGTCGTAAGCTAATCCATTGTAGGCGAGGGGAGCAGCCAAGCCATCGTACGCCAAACCTCTACCAGCCAAACCAGCGAGTCCACCATAAGCCAAAGGAGCAGCCAAGCCACCGTACGCCAAGCCATCGTACCCCAAGCCATCGTACGCCAAGCCATTGTACGCCAAGCCAGGAGCAGCCAAGCCGATTCCAGCACCGATGCACTGGCTCAAGGCGGACTGAAAGAACAAATTTATATTGCAAATGTTATAGAACCATTAGTTTGCAGATAATGTAGTATTTTAAAGTTTTAATTTAGTTTTGTGAAATTTACAAAGAAACATACCTTGACGACAAGCGCCTGAGCGCAGAAGACGAGGATAGCTTTAGCAGACATGTTACTGGTTCTAGTGCTGACACGAGAATGATGTTTCAGAGCTTTTTGGTCCATTTTTATACTAAAGTATGTTATCAAGTTACAACAATAGTTCTTTCATAGGTAGGTAAGTAATTCATTGCTCGTGTAAGCGTGATAAGCCTAAAGAAATCTCGAAATTAACAAAATACATAGTAGTTGTTTTTAAAAACGTGTCAATATGACGAAATCAAATATTTCATTGACAGCATCGTACTATATAAACTGGACCAAAATTAGATTTATTATTCTGTATTCAGCTTTCCCTTGAACTGAAAGAAGCATCAAACATGAACACCTTCGCTGTTGTATTCCTCTGCATCCAAGCTTGCTTGGTACAGGTACGTGAAGAAGGGGCAGAATATCATTTAATATTTTATTTTCTAAGTTTTTTATTCTGTCAGCTTCATAGTGTGATTATATTTTAGTCAGTGTCCCTAGCACGAAAAACTACGGTAATCGTATTGTAAATGTATCGACAGAACTTAGCATTGCGATTGGCCGTCTGCCTATTGTGAACCTGCTTGTGTGTGAAGCTAGCCAATCGCAAAGCTCCGTTTTCTCGATACGTTTGCATTACGATTACGACAGCTTTTCGTGCTAGGGGTACTGGTAATGATAAAAATTTCGAAGTTGTAGGATTAAACAATAGAAGATCGTGTTTCATAGGCGAAGCATATTGGAGGAGTATATTATTTTATTTCTAACTGCTCAAATTCACTTGTGACTAATTTAGATGCGCGGTTGCAGACAGCTAAACTCTTCCTAAGACTGCTTGAGTGTTATTCTTGGTGTTTTCGTGGATCACTTCTTTTGATCCTGATTAAATTTCAGGATCATCGTCAGGTTAAACTGTAGTTATAGTAGTGATTGCTGCAGTAATCCTAGCCATATTATCTTTACTACCTGCGAATCTTTACTAAAAGCGATGTCTTCAACTTAAATCTCTTGTTGTGAAGAATCAATAGATGATTTTGCAGTAAACAGTAATTTTTAATGTAATATATATCCTTTCTAGAACGTCTTCGGCCAGTGCACCAGTCGCGCTGCTGTAGTCGCTGAGCCCGGTCTCATTGCTCCTGGTGTAGCGGCTCTCGGCTACCCTTACGCATACGATGGTCTAGCTGGTTGGGGAGGCATCGCTCCCGCTGCTGCTGCTATTGCTCCCGGTCTGGCCTCACCCCTCGCATACAACGGTTTGGCTGCTGCCGGTCCTTTCGGCTACCGCGCTGGACTTGGTGAACTCGCCTACCCCGCTGCTCTTGGTTGGGCTGATGAGGCCATCGCTGCCTACGGTGGTGTTGGTGAAGGCAACGTAGCCGTCGCCGGTGAGCTGCCAGTTGTTGGTACCACTGCTGTCGCTGGTCAGGTCCCGATCATGGGCGCTGTGAACTTCGGAGGCCCTGTCAACGCTGCTGGTGCCGTAACCATCACTGGTCAATGTGCTTGCGGTGGTCCCGTCGAATACCTGTACTAAATGAATATATCTTGTATCACGCTCAACTTTGAAAAATAAATTCTGATTAGCAATTTATTGTTTTCATATATTTTTTGGAGTTGGTTTCCAATGGAGTGGAGTAGGGCCACAAAATCTCCTCCAGTAGGTGTCGTATAAGGTGAAGAAGGTATAGGGCTGTTCTCCATCTGACAGTAAACATAATACAGCCCCTGACAAATAGACCGCTTGACGGTAATAGAGGTACCCATAATAAGTGTGCTTGTGAATTATAGTTAGCGAAATTTAATTTGGGTGAATATACAAGCTTAAATACCTATATGTGTGTATGTGTATAATGGTGGCACTACACATAGCTATTCGTATTTGCGTATTTGACAAACAATGACCATGTGTAATCAGTGCATTTGACAAAAAATAAAGAATATTAGCAACCACAATTACTAATATTCCCTCTAACCTCTCCAAATAAGCTAAATTGTTTGTGCTAGGAGTGGGTTCACGTCGGTAGTACCACCTGACCGATAATCAAATGTAATTATTTTAATACTAGAAACTCGGAGTTACAAACTAGCAGGTTATCTCCTACCTACATACATACAGACATACACGTAAAGAGTAAAGATAAAAGTGTAATTAGGTGGTACAAGTATAAGCTTCCTTATGACTTCGTATAATTTTGTACGCCAGAGTGTTAAGAATTATAAGGAAAATTTGCATGCCCAATTTAAGCAGAACATGATGTACCTAGTTATTAGACATAATTTGTAACATCTTTATCACAATGTTCTAGCAAATAAAGATCTATTCTATGCGGAAGAAAGAAAGGAGAAACTTGGAGAGTAAAATGAAGAAAAGTTTTGAAGACAAACGTATGAGGACTTTACATAACATAACATAAACTCACGCCTATATCCCCGAAGGGGTAGGTAGAGGTGCTAGCACCCACATTTCGCCAGTTTATGTTTAGGTCCCAATGTAATAGGTGGCGAGCCTATTTTAATTAACCGGGCACTTATAAACCTGTGATAAAAAATACACACATAACTTCGAAAAGCATCAAAAAGTTATTGGTGTGTGCCATGGAAACGCCTAGGATCGAACCCGAGACTTCGTCTAAACAGTCCATTACCCATACCACTAGGCTACCGCAGGGTCTTTGTCACTCATAAATGACATAAGTGGTAAAGGCTCGTCCAGCTCTGTCTGCTGCACTGATGACACAGAAACTCTCTGGATGGAGGTCGCCCCAGCTGGCCTTATACGAGTATAATATAAACATAGATTAATGTGCTATGGTTCTTCTTTAGAATCATCATCATCTTAGCGTTGTCCTCGGTACCAACTGGCGTTTTAACCTCAAAGTGTGGGGTCGCTTACTTTTTCTCCTACTTTATCCTCGGCTCTGTGGCGTAGCAGTAGTGAACGCGACTGCTACTCAGGAAGCGTGGGTTCGATTCCCGTTCTGTGCAAACATTTGTTTGCACGAATGTTTATTTTTAGGTTAAGTAAAATAGGGTAAAAGAAATGCTTTGTAGTAAAATGGGTACATTGCGACCTGTGACGGTGTCACTGTGCGGTATGAAAGAAATTTCATCCCATGCACATTCAAGCTGTGCAATGAGTGCAGCGGTTTTCCCAAACCCCTATAATATGAGATTCTTCAAAAGGGGCATTAGAAGGTTTCTTTAGGGTCGGTAGCTCGAGTGTAGCGCCCCTGGTGTTATATACGTCCATAGGCCATGATGACTAATTCCCATCAGGTGGGCTATGTGCTTGGCTGTCACCTAAGTTGTATAAAAAACCGAAAGGGAGAATAAAGAATCGTGATGAATTTTGACTGAAATATCAATGGCATGATTCTCATTGTGAAAAAAAAACCAGATATATTACGACCCTATCACAATGGCCCTATATAACCATTGTTGGTAACGTAGCGTAATAGTTACGAAACAGGCGCAAGGTGTAGTAATAATTACGAAACTGTTACGACTTGTTACTATCTGCGGCCAAAATGGCTGGGACGGTTTCGGGGCGAAGCAGTCACGGAGCGGTGACGGCTCGATTTGTAGTGAGTTTACGATGAACTGACAATACACTCAGTAACAAAATGGACACGTTTATGCGTTTGCTAAATAACACAAAGAAATCGCTCTCCTCCATTCACTTAATTGATAATGGATCAGCCCAAAATCGTCGAAGCTTTCCTATCAGTCTCCGGCATCTTAGCATCAAAAATGCCAACAATAGTGTTTCTTTGTCGGAATCCATTTTGTTACTGAGTGTATCCGCGACGTCTCTCGATGCGCAACCGCAGCGGAGACACCGCCCAACCGCTACGCCCTAATAGCGCTAGTATGATAAGGCCCTTAACCATTAGCACCTCTTTTTTCCAAGATGGCGGCCGAGGACTTAATATAACGTCCCACCGAATTTCAGTTTAATGTCATCTCTTTTGACATCCAAAAATGAAATGGCATTCTCTGGCAACATCAAATGTTACTTTTCCTTGGGTTAAAATAAGAAAAAAATTGATATGATGCGTAATATGTTTATTTCTTTCAATTTGTATTGGGTATCAAGTATATTTTGGTGTAAGCTTTTACAGAGCGATACGTCTGCCAGCCCATCCAGCGCGGCAACCAAGACCTGGTGCGATAGCAGCACCGTAGTACTCAGGAGCGAACACAGCGTCATCACTGACCATGGAGTTGTCGCCATTACCGCAGGCGTGGTTGACGGCACCGCGACCCTCAGTGGGCAACACTCCCTCCACAGCTACAGTACCAACGAACGGTAACTCACCAAGTACCTCAAGAATACCCTCATAAACGTTATCAGATTTCACAGAGATACCGACGGGAGCAATGGGAGAGACACTGGAGACTGGGAGTGCACCGCCACTGGTAGGGGTGAAGTCGATACCGGGAGCAACAGCACCGTAGATTCCGTCGTAAGCTAATCCATTGTAGGCGAGGGGAGTAGCCAAGCCATCGTACGCCAAACCTCTACCAGCCAAACCAGCGAGTCCACCATAAGCCAAAGGAGCAGCCAAGCCACCGTACGCCAAGCCATCGTACCCCAAGCCATCGTACGCCAAGCCATTGTACGCCAAGCCAGGAGCAGCCAAGCCGATTCCAGCACCGATGCACTGGCTCAAGGCGGACTGAAAGAACAAATTTATATTGCAAATGTTATAGAACCATTAGTTTGCAGATAATGTAGTATTTTAAAGTTTTAATTTAGTTTTGTGAAATTTACAAAGAAACATACCTTGACGACAAGCGCCTGAGCGCAGAAGACGAGGATAGCTTTAGCAGACATGTTACTGGTTCTAGTGCTGACACGAGAATGATGTTTCAGAGCTTTTTGGTCCATTTTTATACTAAAGTATGTTATCAAGTTACAACAATAGTTCTTTCATAGGTAGGTAAGTAATTCATTGCTCGTGTAAGCGTGATAAGCCTAAAGAAATCTCGAAATTAACAAAATACATAGTAGTTGTTTTTAAAAACGTGTCAATATGACGAAATCAAATATTTCATTGACAGCATCGTACTATATAAACTGGACCAAAATTAGATTTATTATTCTGTATTCAGCTTTCCGTTGAACTGAAAGAAGCATCAAACATGAACACCTTCGCTGTTGTATTCCTCTGCATCCAAGCTTGCTTGGTACAGGTACGTGAAGAAGGGGCAGAATATCATTTAATATTTTATTTTCTAAGTTTTTTATTCTGTCAGCTTCATAGTGTGATTATATTTTAGTCAGTGTCCCTAGCACGAAAAACTACGGTAATCGTATTGTAAATGTATCGACAGAACTTAGCATTGCGATTGGCCGTCTGCCTATTGTGAACCTGCTTGTGTGTGAAGCTAGCCAATCGCAAAGCTCCGTTTTCTCGATACGTTTGCATTACGATTACGACAGCTTTTCGTGCTAGGGGTACTGGTAATGATAAAAATTTCGAAGTTGTAGGATTAAACAATAGAAGATCGTGTTTCATAGGCGAAGCATATTGGAGGAGTATATTATTTTATTTCTAACTGCTCAAATTCACTTGTGACTAATTTAGATGCGCGGTTGCAGACAGCTAAACTCTTCCTAAGACTGCTTGAGTGTTATTCTTGGTGTTTTCGTGGATCACTTCTTTTGATCCTGATTAAATTTCAGGATCATCGTCAGGTTAAACTGTAGTTATAGTAGTGATTGCTGCAGTAATCCTAGCCATATTATCTTTACTACCTGCGAATCTTTACTAAAAGCGATGTCTTCAACTTAAATCTCTTGTTGTGAAGAATCAATAGATGATTTTGCAGTAAACAGTAATTTTTAATGTAATATATATCCTTTCTAGAACGTCTTCGGCCAGTGCACCAGTCGCGCTGCTGTAGTCGCTGAGCCCGGTCTCATTGCTCCTGGTGTAGCGGCTCTCGGCTACCCTTACGCATACGATGGTCTAGCTGGTTGGGGAGGCATCGCTCCCGCTGCTGCTGCTATTGCTCCCGGTCTGGCCTCACCCCTCGCATACAACGGTTTGGCTGCTGCCGGTCCTTTCGGCTACCGCGCTGGACTTGGTGAACTCGCCTACCCCGCTGCTCTTGGTTGGGCTGATGAGGCCATCGCTGCCTACGGTGGTGTTGGTGAAGGCAACGTAGCCGTCGCCGGTGAGCTGCCAGTTGCTGGTACTACCGCTGTCGCTGGTCAGGTCCCGATCATGGGCGCTGTGAACTTCGGAGGCCCTGTCAACGCTGCTGGTGCTGTAACCATTACTGGTCAATGTGCTTGCGGTGGTCCCGTCGAATACCTGTACTAAATGAATATGTCTTTGTATCACGCCCAACTTTGAAAAATAAACTCTGATTAGCAATTTATTGTTTTGATATATTTTTTGGAGTTGGTTTCCAATGGTGGAGTAGGGCCACAAAATCTCCTCCACTAGGTGTCGTATAAGGTGACGAAGGTATAGGACTGTTCTCCATCTCACAGTAAACATAATACAGCCCCTGTCAAAGAGACCGCTTGACGGTAATAGAGGCCAGACCCTTATTAAGTGTGCTTATGAATCATAGTTAGCGAAATTTAATTGGGGTGAATATACAAGCTTAAATACATATTTATGTGTGTATGTGTATAATGCTGGCACTACACATAGCTATATGTATTTGCGTATTAACCTGGGCACTTATAAACCTTCACACATAACTTCGAAAAGCATTGAAAAGTCATTGGTGTGTGCCATGGTAAATCCTGGGATCGAACCCAAGACCTCGTCTAAGCAGTCCATTACCCATACCACTAGGCTACCGCGGGGACTTTGTCACTCATAAATAGCATAAGTGGTAAAGGCTGGTCCAGCTTTGACTGCTGCACTGATGACACAGAAGATCTCTGGTCGGAGGTCGCCTCAGCTGGCCATATATATACATAGATTAATGTGCTATGGTTCTTCTTTAAAATCATCATCATCTTAGCGTTGTCCTCGGTACCAACTGAGGTTTTAACCTCAAAGTCTGAGCACGCTAACTTTTTCTCCTACTTTATCTTCGGCTCTGTGGCGTAGCAGTAGTGAACGCGACTGCTACTCAGGAAGCGTGGGTTCGATTCCCGTTCTGTGCAAACATTTTTATGCACGTATATGTACATTTTTAGGTTAAGTAAAATAGGGTAAAAGAAATGCTTTGTAGTAAAATGGGTACATTGCGACCTGTGACGGTGTCACTGTGCGGTATGAAAGAAATTTCGTCCCATGCACATTCAAGCTGTGCAATGTGTATGAGGTGGGCCATGTGCTTGGCTGTCACCTAAGTTGTATAAAAAACCGAAAGGGAGAATAAAGAATCGTGATGAATTTTGACTGAAATATCAATGGCATGATTCTCATTGTGAAAAAAACAGATATATTACGAGCCTATCACACTGGCCCTATATAACTATTGTTGGTAACATTGCGTAATAGTTACGAAACAGGCGCAGGGTGTAGTAATAATTACGAAACTGTTACGACTTGTTACTATCTGCGATCAAAATGGCTGGGGCGGTTTCGGGGCGAAGCAGTCACGGATCGGTGACGTCTCGATTTGTAGTGAGTTTACGATGAACTGACAATACACTCAGTAACAAAATGGACACGTTTATGCGTTTGCGAAATAACCCAAAGAAATCGCTCTTCTCCATTCACTTAATTGATAATGGATCAGCCCAAAATCATCGAAGCTTTCCTATCAGTCTCCGTCGTCTTAGTATCAAAACTGCAAACAACATTGTGTCCTTGTCGTAATCCATTTTGTTACTGAGTGTATCCGCGACGTCTCTGCTTCGCAACCGCAGCAGAGACACCGCGCAACCGCTGCGCCCTGAAACTGCTAGTAAGATAAGGCCCTGAACCATTAGCACCTCTTTTTTCATGATGGCGGCCGGGGGACTTAATATAACGTCCCACCGAATTTCAGTTTAATGTCATCCCTTTTGACATCCAAAAATAAAATGGCATTTTAGGCAACCTCAATTGTTACTTTTCAATGGATTAAAATGAGAGAAAAATTGATTTGATGCGTAATATTGTTTATTTCTTTCAATTTGTATTGGGTATCAAGTTTATTTTGCTGTAAGCTTTTACAGAGCGATACGTCTGCCAGCCCATCCAGCGCGGCAACCAAGACCTGGTGCGATAGCAGCACCGTAGTACTCAGGAGCGAACACAGCGTCATCACTGACCATGGAGTTGTCGCCATTACCGCAGGCGTGGTTGACGGCACCGCGACCCTCAGTAGGTAACACTCCCTCCACAGCTACAGTGCCCACGAACGGTAACTCACCAAGTACCTCAAGAATACCCTCATAAACGTTATCAGATTTCACAGAGATACCGACGGGAGCAATGGGAGAGACACTGGAGACTGGGAGTGCACCGCCGCTAGTAGGGGTGAAGTCAATACCAGGAGCAACAGCACCGTAGATTCCGTCGTAAGCCAATCCATTGTAGGCGAGGGGAGCAGCCAAGCCATCGTACGCCAAACCTCTACCAGCCAAACCAGCGAGTCCACCATAAGCCAAAGGAGCAGCCAAGCCATCGTACGCCAAGCCACCGTATGCCAAGCCATCGTACGCCAAGCCATTGTACGCCAAGCCGGGAGCAGCCAAGCCGATTCCAGCACCGATGCACTGGCTCAAGGCGGACTGAAATAAAAATGTAATATTGCAAATGTTATAGAATCATTGGTTTGTTGATAATGTAGTATTTGAATGTTCTAATTTTATTAGGTTTTGTGAAATTTATAAAAAAACATACCTTGACGAGAAGCGCCTGAGCGCAGAAGACGAGAATAGCTTTAGCAGACATGTTACTGGTTCTAGTGCTGACACGAGAATGATGTCTCAGTGCTTTTCGATCCATTTTTATACTAAAGTATGTTATCAAGTTACAATAATAGTTCTTTGATAGGTAAATAAGTAATTAATTGCTCGTAAAAGCGTGATAAGCCTAAAGAAATCTCGAAATTAACAAAGTACATTTACACATTTAGTACAGTTGCTTTTAAAAACGTGTCAAAATGACGAAATCAATTATTTCATTGACAGCATCGTACTATATAAACTGGACCAAAATTAGATTTATTATTCTGTATTCAGCTTTCCGTTGAACTGAAACAAACATCAAACATGAACACCTTCACCGTTGTATTCCTCTGCATCCAAGCTTGTTTGGTACAGGTAAGTGAAAAAAATTAACCACTGTCGCCGTAAGATGGATATACGTACAGAAGAAATTGGGATTGCTTCGGGCGTAGATTCTGCGGCTTAATGGTCTGAGCGTTTCCCCTGTAAGGTAAAGATCATGGGTTCGAATTCTGCCTGAACCTATTAAATTTTTGAAGTGAATTTTTTTTTTAATTTTCGTTGCTACAAGATTTTGGCGATCGAGCGACTTAAAATTCTTTTTAGTCACTCGACTGTTATTGTATACTCATTATACTGATGCTATATTATTATCATGGAGTTCATTCTTCTGTCAAGACGCACCAAAATCTATCCTAATATTATAAAGCTAAAGAGTTTGTTTGTTTGAACGTGATAATCTCAGAAACTACTAATTCAAATTAAAAAAAAACTGCATCAAATAGTCCGGTTACCGACGAAAGTTTTAGGCTATATATCATCATACTACAGTTTAAGGCAGCGGATCAGAGATCATTAATGTCTTGTTGACATCTAGCAATTTCCCATACTTTATTTATTTTTATTTTTTTATACAACTTAGGTGGCAGACAAGCACACGGCCCACCTGATGGAAAGTGGTAACCATGACCTATGAACGTGTATAACACCAGTGGAGTCACATCTGTGCTGCCGACCCTGTAAAAACAGAGATTTTGTGCCGTCAGTGTAGAGGACAAATCAGGACAAGCCTTTGGTCATCCCACTGACAGCACAAAAACTCTCCAGTGAGCTCTGGCTACCATACTCACCGCCGGGAACACAACACGAAGTTATTATAACCACGGTATTCTGTAGGGCGGAGGTACTTCACCAGTCGGACTGCTCAATTGGGCGGCAATATCGCCGTGTCCTACCTCCTTATAATATTCCGGTTACTCCTTATAATATTGTATAAAATAGTCCGGTTACCAACGAAAGTTTTAGGCTAATATCATCATACTACTGTTTAAGGGAGCGGATCAGAGATCATTAATGTCAACAAATCTAGCAATTTCCCATACTTTATTAGAAGACTAAGATAATACGAGCTCAAAGGGATGATTTAATGAAGTTTCAGCTCCATTAGCTGATAAATAGATTTTAGATTAGATTATTTATTTAAGCAATACTCGTCTTTTCAGAATGTCTTCGGCCAGTGCACCAGCCGCGCTGCTGTAGTCGCTGAGCCTGGTATCATTACTCCCGGTGTAGCGACTCTCGGCTCACCATTCGCTTACGATGGTCTGATTGGCATGAGAGGCATTGCTCCCGGTCTAGCAGGTCCTTACGGTCTGGCCTCACCCCTCGCATACGACGGTCTGGCTGCTGGTGCTATCGCCCCCGGTCTAGCATACGATGGTCTGGCTGGCTGGGGAGGCATAGCAACTCCCGCTCCCTTCGGCTACCGCGCTGGACTTGGTGAACTTGCCTACCCCGGTGTTCTTGGTTGGGCTGATGAGGCCATCGCTGCCTACGGTGGTGTTGGTGAAGGCAACGTAGCCGTCGCCGGTGAGCTGCCAGTTGTTGGTACTACCGCTGTCGCTGGTCAGGTCCCGATCATGGGTGCAGTGAAATTCGGTGGTCCCGTCAACGCTGCTGGTGCTGTAACCATCACTGGTCAATGTGCTTGCGGAGGTCCCGTCGAATACTTGTACTAAGTGATGATGTCTGAAATCCCCACGAAATTTGAAAATAAACTTTGATTAGCAATTTATTATTTTATTGTATTCTACTCCACTTCCGCCTAATACCATAAATGGGAAAGTTTGTAAAGCTGATTGGATGTTTGTAATTCAATCACGCTCAAACGGCTGAACCGAACTGGCTGAAATTTAGTGCAGGGATAGATTAGTATAATGGTTTTCCGTTCATCGCTCATTTGGCGTACTGGACGCGCAAAGTTATGAACTGATTTGATTTTAATTTTAATAAATCACATAAATCGGGGGACCTTGAATTTTTCCGATAACATGTGGGGGAGGTCCCCGAAACGACAACGCTTGAATCAAATTGTACTATCTATCAAAATTAGAGGGTTAAGCAACAGATAAGTAAATAATAATTAAAAAAGCCTGTGCTTCATATTGAGTACATTTTAAGCACATTATAGATCCAAGATTACATGAGTACATGCGAGTACATAAGAAGAAGAAGGCGATCCATTAGGCTATTTGACAAGGTCGTCCCATTCTTCCCAATACTGCTTAAAATGTTAGTTTGTTATCATAAAATATGCTTTGCAAAATAAGATATTGTCTAACTAAACTGCAACTGTGACTTTTCATTATTTTTAATACCCAAAGTAAGTCAAAATATAAACAATCAAATTCAGTTTCAAATTGTAACTTTTTAAATTGCTCATTAAATTACAAAGTACTTTAATATTTCTTATTTTTTAGTTTGAATAATGTCTAAATTGTTTATATAATGGTTTTCTTAAATATATTTAGTACTTAAGTAATAAAAATAAAAATAAAAAATAAAAAAGCCTTTATTTCCTTATCCTTATTGTACATTTTAGATTTTGGTGTTAGTATGTTATTGTTAGTTATATTTTGCTTACTGTCTAAATGTTAGTAATAGTTAGTTTTGTTGGATATGGACCCCTCTTCGGGTGAAGGCCTCCTCCAGTCTTTTCCACTTGTCTCTGTCCTTGCCAATAGTTTCCCAGTCCTTTCCTATTAAATCTGTAATATCGTCTGCCCATCGTCTCCTCGGTCTTCCTACACTTCTTTTCCCGATTGGCCCTTTCCACCTCGTGGCATTGATTGTCCACCTTTCGTCTGTGTATCTCGATACGTGACCTGCCCATTGCCATTTCAATTTTAAGGCTTGCGTGAGGGCATCTGTTATCTTTGTTTTTTGTCTGATTATATTACTTCTGACTTTTTGTATTTTTCTTAAGTTTAGGATACTTCTCTCCATAGCTCTTTGTGTTGTTGTGATCCTTTGCTTTGCTTTTGTCGTGTATATCCAACTTTGGCAACCATACAGTAGACTGGGCAATATGCAGGTGTCTAATACTGTTTTCTTAAGGCTTATCGAGTATTCTCCTTTTAGGACTTCTTTGAGTGACCAGAATTTCTTCCAGGCTATGTTTGTTCGCCTTTCAATTTCATCTTCATTGTGCGTTTTCAAAAAAGATATTTGTTTGCCTAAGTAGATGTAACTGTTGACATACTCGATATGATTTTCTTTTACGTTGATGGGCCGTTCTATGCTGTTTGTCATGATTTTGGTTTTTGTAGCATTCATCTCTAATCCTACTTTTGAGCTTGCTAAAGCAAGAGAGCGGAGCATATCTTGTAGTTCATCTGCTCTTTCAGACAGTATAACTATGTCATCTGCGAATCTGAGATGACTTAAATAGCTGTTGTTTATTTTTATGCCTCTAGTTTTCCAGTCTACGTTTTTAAAAATATCTTCTAAAACAGCAATAAACAATTTAGGTGACAGGGGGTCCCCCTGTCTGACTCCTCTTTCGATGTTAATTGCACCACCTCTAGATTCTAGCATGACATTACTTGTGCTGTTGTTGTATATGTACTTTATAATGTTTATATATTTCGAATTTATGTTTAGATATTTAAGTGCTTTCCATATAGAGTTGTGGCTTATGCTGTCGAATGCTTTACTGTAGTCGATAAAACCTAGATAGAGTGGCCTTTTGAACTCATCGTATTTTTCTATAACTTGTTCCAGTGTCTGTATATGATCTAGTGTACTAAACCCAGAGCGAAAGCCAGCTTCTGTCTGTCAGAGTCTGGCACAAATCGCTTCTCTCCAAGCTACCAGCCTTTGGTCTGCCTCCTAGACTGTGCAATTGGATTGCTAGTTTCCTGCAGGAGCGCCGTATCCGCGTCCTCTGTGATGGACGGGCTTCGGAGTTCTTGCAAATAAATGCTGGCGTACCGCAGGGGTCTGTATTATCTCCCACTCTCTTTCTTCTGCATATCAACGACATGCTGTCCACCGGCAGCATACCTACATTGCTATGCAGACGATAGCACCTTACACGGGAGTTATCACGGACAACCTGCGGCCAAACAGTCTGATATCGTGGAAAAAAGACAGCTTCTTGTCACTGAACTGGACCGGATCTTGAATCACATTTCTCAATGGGGCTCCGAGAACATGGTCGAGTTCAATGCCAAGAAGACGCAGGCTTGTGCGTTCACAGCAAAGGTATCTTCTTTCCTTCCCCTTCCCACTCTACAGAGCACGCCACTTCCACTGCAGGACAATCTCTATATCCTAGGCATGGATATTCGCTGCAAACTGAATAACAGAAATTACATCGAGAGCATCATCAAAACAGCCTCGCGGAAACTCGGACTCCTAAACAAAGTGAGACGTTTTTTCACGCCGGAGCAGCGGTGTCTTCTCTATAAGACACAAATTCGCTCCTGCGTGGAATACTGCTCGCATCTCTGGGATGGCTCCGCGAAATACCTACTAGATGCTCTCGACAGGTTGCAGCGACGCGCGGTCCGAATTATTGGGAACCCTGAGGTCACGAACACCCTCGAGCCTTTGCAGATGCGTAGAGATATTGCTTCCTTGGCTGTATTTTACCGTCTCTACCACGGTGAGTGTTCTGACGAGCTCTTCCAACTAATCCCACCATCTCCTTTCCTACATAGGACAACACGTGCAGGCCTTAGATGTCACCCTCACACTGTGCAGAATATACGAGCAAGAACCAAGCGGTTCGGAGACTCTTTTCTTTGCCGCACCACCAAGACCTGGAATTCATTACCAGCACACGTGTTTCCTTCTTCCTACAGTCCCGGGGCCTTTAAGCGGGGCGTGAAAAAGCATCTGATGAGGCCGCCAAGCTGAGAGCCACCATTGTAGCACTTAGTGTCTGTAATGGTGACCCTCTTTCCTGAGACTTTGCCTTTAGCTTACCATCAGGCGAGGTGAGGTCAAGTTGGCGTGTCCTATATAAAAAAAAAAAAAAAAAAAAAAGCTTGTTCTAATGGCTGTGCATTTTCAATGTCTTGTGTTATGCGTTTAAGAATTATAGATGAGAAGATTTTGTATATATTTGACAATAGACTTATTGGTCTATAGTTGTTGATATCTACAGGGTTTCCTTTTTTATATAATAGTATGATGTTTGACGTGCACCATTGTCTTGGTACGATTTCGGCTTCTAGTATGCGATTGAATAATTCTGTGAGAGGTCTGAGTAAAACTGGTGCTCCTATTTTCAACGCTTCGTTAGTTATTCCATCGGGACCAGGACTTTTATCTAATTTTAGTAGTTTTAGCTGGGCGTATATATCTTTCTCTCCTATCGCTTCAATTATTTCCGTGTTATCACAGTACTGTGGTTCGTTGTATTCCTTGCTGGTATTATCTTTGTTTTTGTATAATTCTTGGTAGAAAGTAGTTGCCTGCTGTATTATTTCCTGCCTTGTTTTAATTTCTTTATGTTGGCCATCTAATTTTGGTATCCAAGTTTTTCTTAAATTTAACTCTTTAAATGCTCTCTTTGTGCTTCTGAATTTGGTTAGATTTTCTGTTATTATCCTTTGTCTGTGCTTACTGTAGTCTTTTTCGATCGCTTTACCGGTGTCCTTATATAATTGTCTTAGTTCTTTCTTTGTGTTAACATCTTTATTCTTTCGTATAGTTAGTTCACTGCGTTTGTTAATTAATGCTATTGTTTCTTCGCTGAAAATCTTGTGTCGTTTTTCTTTTTTAATATTGTTTTGGCTAGTCAGACTCTTTGTTATAGTTGTTTCTAGCGCATCATAGTAAGATTGTACGTCTCTGGTATCTACTGGTTTGTTTTCGAGGTTCAATTTGAGGCTATCTATGTAGTGTTTTGTTTCCTCTTCAGTTTTCGGGATTTTTGGTAGTGGTTTAAAACTTTTTCTACTTTTTTTCGATTGGCTCAGTATGATTGTTGCTCTAATTAGTCTATGGTCTGTTCGGAACTTTACGTTATTGAGAACTTCATAGTTTTGGACTATCTTTGGGACGTTTGTCAAGATGTAATCAATTTCGTTTTTAACAGTTTCGTCTGGTGACTTCCAAGTCCATCTTCTGCTGGTTCTTTTTTTGAAATAACTGTTCATTATTGCTAGTTTATATTCAGATGCATATTCTAGCAGTCGTTCGCCTCTTTCGTTTCTTTGGCCTAGGCCATACTGTCCCGTGACGAGATTTTCTTCTCTTTTGGGTACCCCTATTTTTGCATTGAAGTCTCCTAATATTATGATTTTATCGTCCGCTAGTGTGTGAGCTTTTTTCAGATCATTGTAGAATTTTTGTATTTCTGTGTCATCTGATCTTTCTGTGGGTGCGTATGCCTGGATTATAGACATGTTTAGTCTGCCGAATTTCATTTGTAATAGAGCTACACGCTCCGAAATGCCAGTAAAGTTAGTTATATTATTTTTCCATGTCTTTTTTATTAAGAATCCGACTCCATACAGTCCCTTTGTTTCTCCTATATAACAGAGAACATGGTCTGAATATTCTTCTATGTGGCAGCCCATTTTTCTTGTTTCTGAGAGTCCTAGTATGTCGTAGTTTATGTTTTTCAGAGCATTGGTTAGTTCTAAGTATCTGTGTGTTGATAACAGAGACCTAACATTATAAGTTCCAATTTTTATACAATTCTTAGAGGATTTGTCCAGTTTTTTGTTTTGGTAGTTGTCCTGGAGGGTTGTGGTCGTACTTTTCCACGGTGACCAGCCGGCTTGGAAAATGCGTGTTATATGTTGATGTAGCTTTTTCAGATTGTTTGTCGTTTTCTGGGAGAGGCTGGCTGGTTCGTTGCTATATCTTAGTGGTGTTGGCTTGCGTGTTTGTTTTGTTGTTATTTTTGTTTGTTAGATAGTCTAGCATGCTCGGTTTTACTAAGCCTTCGGAAAAGCTTGAGGACCTGTGCACTGTGTGGGCGGCCAAGGTTTTGTTCTTTTTGTTTGTTTGAGATGTCTGCTCAGCCCGGTTGTTTGTGATGTTCTCTGGGGACTTTGATAGGTTTCTTTTATTCTTTTTCTGTTCCTTGAATGGATTATTTAATAGAATAAGCTTGTCGTATTTGATTATGGCTGTGTTACCCTTCTCTCTTTCAGATTTCACTAGTTCTTGGAGCTCTCTTCTTTTCTGTAGGACTGACTGGGGGTAATCTTCTTTTATATAATATGGTGTTTCTTTAAGAGCTCCTTTGCCTTTTAAGATATCAATCTTCTTCCCAAGTGTCTTCTTCCCGTTGGTCATTACGTTTACACGTAATGACCAACGGGCGTGGCTTTTCAGTCTTCTTCCCCATTCTTCTTATCGCTTGTAAATCTCTATGATCTATTTCAATCGAGAAGTATTTATGTATAATGTCTACTATAATATTTTCCAAGTTTGAATAGGATTTTTCATGTTCCTCCAGCCCAAAGAAGACTAGATTTCGTTGTCTTGATTGTCTCTCCAAATAGTTTAATCTTTTCTCTTGGTTCTCTACTATCAGCTTAAGGCTATCATATTTTTCTTCTAAAATGTTAAATTTTTCTTCTAATATTTTATTTATATTTAAAGTTACTTTTTCTGTAACTTCTTCTCCCTTTTTATGTATTAGTTTTTTCTGTTCATCTAGTTCTTTTTGAATAGAAAGAAGAGCGGCCATTACCTGCTCCATTTTGATGAAAATAAATTTAAAAGTATTGATACTTTTTTATCATACAGGTAGTGACCCCTATTGATACTCTTTGGAACTCAGTAGAGGACAATATCGATTAATAAGTCTTTTTACTAGTGACCTCTTTTTTCGGTTGCCGGAACTATGTGCGTAGGTTGATTTGGTCTAGTTTGGCAGATACTGCCACTTGCGAATAGATGGCGTTAGTGTACGATGACTTCGGAGTTTGTTGTATTTTGTTTTTTTTTTTTTTCTTTTAGGTTATGATTTGTAGAATTTTCACTAAGATCACTGTACAGAGTTTTTGAAGTCGATGATTAATGATTTCACAGCCACTAGCAGTTTTATGATGCGTAAGGTTATATAGCTTCCCTATTTTAACTGTTTAGTCCCGAAAAGTCACTGAGTACGTACCTACGCACGCACTGTTTTTGCACTGTTTAGTAGATTGTTGTTCCTGGTTTTCACTTTTTCCTTAAATATGCATACTAAAGTTGTTTTTGTATACTATTTTCACTTTAACTTCACGTTTTTCCTTATTAATTTCGCAAGAAAACACAGAACCGTTGTTGACAGTTGCACAGCAGCGCCTCCCCCTACAACAGTTAGTTCAACCTACAAGTACTTAAGTATCCTCCATTAATTTGTTGCATGATGTGTTTACCTTTAAGTAGTTGTTACATGCCCAGTGGTATGGGTAATGGACTGATGAGACGAGGTCTCGGGTTCGATCCCAGGTTTTACCATGGCACTCACCAATGACTTTTCGATGCTTTTGGAAGTTATGTGTGTATTTATCGCAGGTTTATAAGTGTCCGGTTAATGGCAATAGACTCGCCACCTATTACATTGGGGCCTAAACATAAACTGGCGAAATGAGTGTGCCAGCACCTCTGCCTACCCCTTCGGGGATATAGGCGTGAGTTTGTTATGTTATGTTATGTTACATTGTATGAAGTTTTTTTTCTGATAATTTTCTGTATGTCGTGTATTAATGTAAAGAACTGTTGGTAGACTTTAAATAAATAAAAAAAAAACGACGGGTTGCACTCCGGGAGTCCCGGCAGAAGTGAAAACTTGAATATTAACGTTGTGCATTTTTGATATTTTGGAATGGTTAGAAAATAATTTTGTACGAATTGCTGTCACTATCAGTATAAAAGTACTATTATTTATGTGGTGGAATACAATATTCATTTATTGCGCTATCGTACACAAACATGACAATTTATATTACATTAAAAATTTAACACTTCCGACTTCCTAGCGGTGAGTGGGATAGCCAGAGCTCACTGGAGAATTTGTGCTGTCAGTGGAAAGACTAAAGGCTTGTCCTGCTTGGTCTTCTACACTGACGGCACAGAAACTCTGTATTTACAGGGTTGACAGCGCGACTGTCACTCCTCTGGTGTTACAAACGTCCGTAACCACTTTCCATCAGGTGGGCTGTGTGCTTGTCTGCCAACTAAGTGGTATAAAAAAAAATTTGGTTTCCTCCAATTTCTTCAAAGAAAACAGCAATTTCATAAATATAACAACCCTGGCGCCTTCCCATCTTCCAAGTACGATGGACTGCGCATGCGCTGCTGCTGCATCAGCGGAGACTCTCAAACGGCGCAAATATACCAATTTAACTGGTAATTATAATTTTGAGCCGTTTGGAGTCGAAACGTTGGGTCCGTGGGGTCCAAGCGCGCGCGCGCTATTCAAAGAAATAGCGAAGCGACTAATCGACGCTTCCCGTGACCATAAGGCTGGCCTTTACCTCGCTCAAAGAATTGCCATCGCCATTCAGCGTGGTAATGCCGCCAGCCTCTTGGGCACGGTACCAGTAGAGATCGATGGGGAGGAATTTTTCGATGCCTAAAATTACAGTCTCCCTCTTTTTCTCTATCCCATTTTTGTATATATTGTATAGTTAGCATAGTTTTATATAAATTTGTAAGTAATTGTATATTATAATAGCATATTTTATTTAATGTAATTATAAATCATTGTATGTCTAAATAATTTATATGAAATAAATTATTGTGACGTCATAATATTTAATTGTCAAATCACAACCTATTATATAAAATCAATGCCACTTATTTTTGTAACTTTATGACTCAAAACGGGCTCACCTATCCTAACCAAATGTTTAGCTTTGTTTAGACTGTCTAAGTCTAGTAGATACTTAGTTTATGTGAAGTTTGCACGAAATCGGTATAGCAGTTCTTCATTTATGTAACAAATGAATTCAATAAATGGCGGATCATTTTGCTAATGGAGATTTTGCTGTCAAATTGAAACTTTTTTCACATGGAGAATGTGCTGTCTTGAAACTATTTTCAGTATTGACAGTACAATTCTAACAATTTTTTTTTTATTTATTTCACTTTATACGTAGTGAAGCATGTACCGGGCTGCTAGTTTTCTTATAAGTTTCCTTCTACCATTGCATTAGATATATCCATATATAGATTATATTTTTTTTTAAATGTCCCGAGGTATCCATTCTAAGATACTTCCAACCACATAGTCTCAGCGAATGACTACTCTTTACGTTAATGCAATAACAGAACCGATACTATTTTTATTTTAATTCTACAATTTTCTACTAGACCCATGGTAAGCATAGCTTATCTAGCTTGTGTTATGGAATCTAGAATGCGGATAAACATACTTACCGCACATATACTGTTAAGGTCAATGATGCGTTCAGTGATACGGTGACTGTGTCCAAGGGCACGGCACAAGGATCAGTGGTGGGACCTCTTCATTTCTTGACATACGTCAATGATATGAGTGATTGTATCGAACAAAGCACCTGTTACCAATTTGCTGATGATACGTGTTTACTAGTTAGTAATAGGAACCTAGATAAAGCGTACGAGTACCTGCAGGCAGATTTTTATACCCTCTGTAAATGGTGTCATGATGCAGGGCTTGTCCTTAACGCAAACAAAACCAAACTGTTACATATCAGGTCACCATACTTAAAGTCCTCAAAAGCCAACAATCAGATAATAGCTCACGATCACTCATGCCTACATAATTTTAATAGTGACGGCTGTTGCTGTCCAACCATTGTACGTGTTACCTCTCATACATATCTGGGCCTCATCATTGATGATAAATTGAACTGGAAACTCCATATCGATAAAGTATGTGATAAGCTGAGAAGCTTCCTGGCAAATATTAAAATCTTAAATCGTCGTATCCCCTATCATGTGAAAATACTACTTTATAACTCTCTAGCCGAGTCTCATATTTTGTATGGACTCACCAGCTATGGACGGACCTATAAAACACACATAAATAAAATATATAATCTGCAACTGAAAATATTAAAGACAATATGATCTGGGTCTTTTTAAACACTGTAAACCCATTCATTTAAAAATAAAATACAGTTTGTTAAAAGAAAACTACTTTAAATATTATTTGGGTGATAAAGTGGAACATCATGTATGCACAAGAGCAGTCTCACAGAACCGGTTACAAACCGCACGCGCTGCTAACGTATTCGGTGAGAGAACAACGCAATACATTGTACCGCGCTTAATTAATGAACTACCCTCAAATATTTTAAAGGAAAAATTAAATGAAAAAAATATTAAACATGTATTGAAGCGATTCTTTTTTGGATTTTTGTAAACATATACCATTTCAATAAGGATTTGCTTAGCCGTGAGTAGGTACGTGTCGCCATTCTGCGCCGGTACACCTACGTTATAATATTAAGCTACCTACATTTATTTCTTATATTTTACTTTGTGATTTCTAGTGATTATTTTTTGTAACCTTTGAAAATTTAAAATTTAAAAATTAAAAATTTAAAAATTTAATTGAAAAATCGTTGCATTTACTACAAACCTCAGTGGTTTCTAAATGCACTGTAAATAATTATGTATATATGATGTTTTTAAGGTGATAAATATATATATATATAAAAAAAAAAACTTAAACACTTTTTTTGTAAATACATACATATTATGTTTATAACCGCGGTAGCCTACTGAAAGAAAAGAAAGAAAGAAAGAAAATACGTTTATTAAACACACACACACACACACACACACAAAATAGTAATGCCATAAATGCCATAATAGACCATGTATACAAAAAAAAATAGAATAAAAGCACATAACTATACTTTATCTACTCTCGGTTTCCTAGTATAGTCTACTTCATTAATACCATGTGTCAGTGTGGAGTGTGTGTTAAAAAGGCCGCAGTTCAGCTGATGCTGCAGATTAGGCACAATCTGCAGCACTGGTTTTCAACTGTGGCCTAACCAAACCAGGTAGCTTACTGTATTTGCCATCATTCCTATTAAAAAGAAAAACAAAGTACATTATACACGTACCCGTAATGTACCCACACACAACATGGGTGGTATGGGTAATGGACTGCTGAGACGAGGTCTCGGGTTCGATCCCTGGTCTTACCATGGCACACACCAATGACTTTTCGATGCTTTTCGAAGTTATGTGTGTATTTATCGCAGGTTTATAAGTGCCCGATTAATGACAATAGGCTCGCCACCTATTACATTGGGACCTAAACAGAAACTGGCGAAATATGGGTGTTAGTACCTCTGCCTACCCCTTCGGGGATATAGGCGTGAGTTTATGTTATATTATGTTTTACATACATATTATACATAGAAACACCCAGACCAATGCAAATACCCATATTCATGCATACAAATATTTGCACTGAGCGGGGGTCAAACCCGCGCCTATTGCTTAGTGGGCGTTCACAGTAAATGCCATTCGAATTGGTTGTTGCAGAACTGCCACAGGATCCACGAAGGTGTATCTGTAGAGAGATAGGATGCGCGCGTCTTGATGACGATGATGGTGTGGTGAGAAAAAAAAAATTACTGTGGGTAGGTTTAAAATCTTTATCTACGATATAGATTAAGACTTTTCAACCAACCCACAAAAAACAACACCTCGTAGTCTTGCAATGTTAGACTAAAAACAAGTTAGCGAGATCTATTCAACTGCGTACAGTATGTTTCTTTCTGTACAGAAATAAAACTGTATTTTTTTAATGTATTATGTTTTTGTTAATGTATTAAGCAAATGTATTTTAGTGTTCTTTTTAAGTGGTATTTATTTTATTTATAATTTTTAAGACAATTTATTTATTTAATCTGGGACAATGGGGTTATTCCTGATTCACTCTTTTACCGATACCCCCAAATATACATATTTACATACATATAATCACGCCTTTAACCCCGGAGGGTTAGGCAGAGGTGAATTAACACCCACATTTCACCATCATTGTATTCGGTACCATGTGAAAGGGAGGTGAGCCTATTGTCGTTTTCCGGGCACTATTCACTATTGTCGCCTCGAGGCATGCATCTCTGGCTGAGTCTGGGCTGTATATATCTGTCTGTTGTTAAACAGTCTAAATATATTAGCTTCATAATAGCATTTGTGATGGGAAACGTGTTATTTTATTTTTTTATCTATTGACTTCACCTCGCCTTATGGTAGTCTGAGCTACTTAATAAAGGAAGTTTCAGGAAAGAGGGTCACCATTACAGACACTAAGTAATGTTACAATGGTGGCACTCAGTTTGGCGGCTTCATCAGATGCTTTTTAACGCCCCGCTTAAAGAAACCGAGTTATCTACCTATTTGATTATAATATCACCCAATGTACTGAATATACGTTTACCAATACCTTATCGGTAAATATAATAAATGTTGAATTTTTTTAACATATGGATCTGACTGAAATTAGGATAGGGATAGACATGGTCTGAAATAATACATGTATACATTATAACATGGTTTATATGTATGTAATTGTGACCCTCTTTTCTGAGACTTTGTCTTCTGCTTACCATCAGATCAGTCAAAGTCTAATTGACGTTCCCGACAAAGTAGAATTTGAACCACCCCATCTCTTCCTATGCGGTGTCGTACAAGACGACTAAGGGATTGGATTGTTTAACATCAAACAGCTATATACAGCCCAGACTCAGCCTCAGGTAACTGTCTTGAGCCAACAATAGTGCTCGGAAGACGGCTATAGGCTCACCTCCTATTCCCCTTATTACGTGGGACCAAATTTAAAGATTGGTGAAATGTGGGCGTAGGACTCGCGCACCGAGGGTTCCATCACTTAAGCTATATAAACCGCAATTTATTCTAATTGCGATGACTAAGGAGGTAGGGCACGATGGTACTTCCGTCCAATTGAAAGTCCGACTAGGAATGTACCCTTCAGAATACCGCGGACATAATAACCTCGTATTGTGTTCTCAACAGTGAGTAGGGCATTTTATTTTATTTTTATTGTATTTTATTAGGTTCAAAATCAGATAACAGATTAAATAATACAATATAACAACAATTATATTTGTACACAACGTTCAAATGTTAAACAACTTCGTTAAGTCAGCGGTATACAAATGTAAACAAACACACAATCAACTTGTAGGTTGGTACATTAACATACATAAATCTTCAACAGAAAAAATTAACAAACAAAACAAAATTATTACATAATAGATGATTTTTTAGTAATCAGAGCTCACAGTAGAATTATTGTGCTGTCAGTAGGAAGACCAAAGGCTTGTCCTGCTTTGTCTACACTGATGGCACATAATCTCTCAATGCTCACAGGTCGGTAGCACGAGTGTCGCTCCCTTGGTATCCATAGGCCACGGTAACCACTTTCCTTCAGGTGGGCCATGAGCTTGTCTGCTACCAAAGTGGTATGAAAAAAAGAAAGTGTGCTGTCAGTGGCAAGACAAGACTAAAAGCTTATCCTGCTTTGTCTTCTACACTGACGGCCCAGAATCTTTCTAAGTTTACAGGTCCGTAGCACGAGTGTGACTACGTTGGTGTCAATAGGCCACGATAACCAGTTTCTGCCACCAAGTGAGCTTGTCTACCACCTAAGTGGTATGAAAGAAAGAAAGAAATTGTTTTTATTTCAGATCACACGAACCACCTCCTGTATATAGGCCTATAAAGGTGTGTGTGTGTGTATGTCAGGCCGTTCGGCCGTTCAGTATTTGCAGATCATTGCTACACGCGGTCGGATTTCGTCGTCTATTAATTACTATGGAGTTTTATGTGATACTGATCGTGTTGGTTTCGGTTTTCTTCGTGAGTTATGCGGCACCGGTATCAGAAAAGCTTTTAGAAGAAACGGGTTAGTAACCAGCCATTTATATTTCTATCTACCTCCTTACAGGAATATAATTGAAAAATAAAAGGAACAGTTTAAAGTATTTTGAAATTTGAATGAAAGACAGTTTAGACCTAATTAACTTAATTTTAGTCTACATGTGCATTTTATTTTTGGATGAGTATCTTAATGATGTTAATGCGTGGTCAATATAAGTCTCTTGCTTGCTCGCACAACATAAATTGTAAACTAAAGCAAATTTAAAAAAGAAAAATAATCTAGTTCTAATATAGTTCGCTGAGTTTCTTGCTGGTATCCTCTCAGTAGAACTAACCTACCGAACCAGCGAAAGAATCATTTGCCAATGGTTTAGTTTTACATTATTTAATATTTTTATCGACATACCTAACTGTAAAATTTTGACGATCATATGTACTCATTGTGTGCCTAAACTGAATAAATGACATTGATTCTTTGATTCTATATATTTTAAATGATTTCGTTTCCATATTTTGAATGCCGCGTGGTTCCCGGCAAAGTAGAATTTGGGCCACCCCTTCACTTTCCATGCGGTGTCGTACAAGGCGACTAAGGGATAGGGTTGTTTAACACCAGACAGATATATACAGTCCAGACTTAGTTTTAAATGCATTGCTCGAGTCAACAAAAGCGCCCGGAAGACGGCAATAGGCTCACTCCCTATTACGTGGGACTGAATTCAATGATTGGTGAAATGTGGGTGTTAATTCACCTCTGCCTAACCCTCCGGGGATAAAGGCGTGATTATATGTATGTATAATAAAAAAAAAAAGTCTGGAAATCTCTTCCTAAAATTCAAGATGGGTCTATCTCGGGTGACTGACTGGTTTACCTGCATCGGATCCATAACGAGTCAACGTCTGAGTGCCATTACTGTGATGCGAGTGAGCTGCACACGCTCATCGTGTGCCCAGGCTGGGAGACGCCGAGGCGAGTGATATTGGTGGCTCTTGAAGTGGGAATTCTCACGCTCGCCGCCTAACTCACAGCGATAAATATGGGAGGCCGCGGCGGCACCTCTCGCGCTTCCCCATTTCCGGGGACGAGTCAGGGACTCTGTAGTCCTCACATCCGAGGAGATGGCCAGATCGAGAGAGATAGCCCTGGGTCGGCCGTGGTGGGCGAGATTGGCCTGTTAACCTCACCTTCGGCAACCACAAACGAGCCACAGGCGGCGTGCGTTTTGGTCAGTTCGAGTCCGACATAACCTTTTCCACCGGCTCCGGTGGGGATATCCGTGGGGAAAAGAAAGCGATAAATATAGATCAATATAGGTATTTAAACTATCATGGTCACTCACATCAGTATCAGAATAAACGGGATATTTACCAGAATATCCAGAAATATCCAGAATAACCAGAAATATCGGAAACTCAAAATAATGAAACATGGTAAATATCCCGTTTATTCTGATACTGAAATATAGATCAATCTGTGTTTTATGTTGTTTATTATAATTTGTGTTGTTTTTTTATATTTTAAGGTGAATATGGCAGTTACTTCGAGGGTGATATGGTGTTGACGGCGGCGCAGCGTGCAGAGATCGAGAAGGAAATGATGATTAATGATGATGGGGAGTCCCAAAACGGATTGGTGGCCAGAATTAACCGCTGGCCGGGGAAAACTGTTGTGTATCATATCAGAGATGACTTTGGTAAGTACTTTTCTGAGAGATTGCCATAATATTCGTTGGTAGGTCGGTAGTTGAGAGGTAGGACACGGCGGTATTTCCGCCCAATTGAGCAATATGACTGATGATATCCAAAGGAAGAGATCGCTTGTAGCGATAATGCCGCCATTTGTACATATTTCGTAATGTACTCTGTACATGTACTATAACTTATTAGTGTACAATAAAGATTTATCTTACTTTATCTTACCTCACTTCACCTCACCTCACCTCATCTCACCTCACCTCACCTCACTTCACCTCACCTCACCTCACCTCACCTCACCTCACCTCATCTCATCTTATGCAATGTGTTCAAAAGTTAGGTATAAAGAAATTTTAAACGTCACTTTGAAGATTATTTGATAAAATTTGGTACACAAATAGATGAGCTTTGTTAAGGATAAAGGTTATAGTTGGTCGCGATAACCGACATCCACGCGGGCGTAGCCGCAGGCAATAAGCTAGTCTCTTATAGTGTATATCTGCCTCCTTCTTCATCCTAGCATTAATCCCAGTCGCATCTTGGATAATTATAACACGCACTTCCCTAATTTAGATATTTTCGCACTTTCGCACAGTGATTAGAAAGCAAGCTATATCTTCACTTCTTTGAGTCAATATGGCTCAGGATTAGCACAAATTTAACTCTTTATTCACTATATTATTTTGCGGACATAAGTGTGGGTTATACATTTACCAAATTTAACAATGGTAACTTTCATTTTGTATGACATAATGTGTAACTGTTTTGTGTCCCAATAAAAGAAAATAAAAATAAAAATTCACCAACAAGTCTGGGGTCCACTATACCAGTCTAACTGTGGATTTGTCTGAACTTTGATATTATCCTTGAAGTGACTGCCATCTGATTTTCACAATCCAATGGCGATATCGAAGAATTGCAGCTACTAAACTAGTTGTTGGATTTTTTAGGGCTCCAGCTACCCGTAACGATTGCCATAGATGTTCGCATGGCAACCAGGACCTACGGTTTAAAGTGCTTTCCGAGGCACCGCCAGAAGAATGCAAATAATCGTAAAGGAGGTAGGACACGGCGGTATATCCGCCCGATTGAGCAGTCCGACTGGGGAAGTACCTCCGCCCTACAGAATACCGCGGTTATAATAACTTCGTGTTGTGTTCCCAGCGGTGAGTAGGGTAGCCAGAGCTCACTGGAGAATTTGTGCCGTCAGTGGGAAGACTAAAGGCTTGTCCTGATTTGTCTTCTACTGACGGCACAGAAACTCTGTACTTACAGGGTTGGCAGCGCGACTGTGACTCCTCTGGTGTTACAGACGTCCATAGGCCACGGTAACTACTTTCCATAGGTGGGCCGTGTGCTTGTCGGCCAACTAAGTGGTATAAAAAAAAAACATTCGTACAAATATTTGTACTGAGCGGGGATCGAACCCGAGCCTTCTACGTAGCGGATGCGTTCACTACCGCCACGCCAAAGAGGCTCTCTGCTAATATATGGACATTAAGGACCCATGATATGCAGCTACACAATTTCTACTAGGCGTAGACTATTTGGCCCTGTGTCGGCCGGGGTGCGAGGGATATGCCTGTCAACCTCACCTTCGGCAACCAAAACGACCCACAGGCGGCGTGCGTTTTAGTCGGTTCGAGTCCAACATAACCTCCTCCACCGGCTCCGGTGGGGAGGTATCCGTGAGGATTTTGCGCACGTAAAAAAAAAGGCGTAGACTATTTTTATTACGATGTACCGACATCTAAAATTATCACTTTATGAACACCTGTATTCTGAGTTCAAAATCTGAGCTTTTTAACTCAAGTTTATGGACAGCAAACGTAAGGGGCTTGATTATATACTTTGAAGCCCCAATAAGTACCACGGTAGCCTAGTGGTATGGGTAATGGACTGCTGAGACGAGGTCTCGGGTTCGATCCCAGGATTTATCATGGCGCACACCAATGACTTTTCGATGCTTTTCGAAGTTATATGTGTATTTATCGCAGGTTTATAAGTGCCCGGTTAATAGCAATAGGCTCGCCACCTATTACTTTGGGACCTAAATATAAACTGGCGAAATGTGGGTGATAGTACCTCTGACTACCCCTTTGGGGATATAGGCGTGAGTTTATGTTATCTTATGTTATGTTAAGCCCCAATAAATAGGAGGTAGGACACAACGATATTTCCGTTCCAATTGAGCAGTCCGACTGGGGAAGTACCTCCGCCCTATAGAATACCGCGACCATAATAACCTCGTGTTGTGTTCCCGGCGGTGAGTAGGGTAGCCAGAGTTCACTAGAGGGATTTTGTGCTGTAAGTGGAAGGACCAAAAGCTTTTCCTGCTTTGTCTTTTACACTGACGGTACAGAAACTCTCAATGTTTACATTATTGGCAGCATGGGTGTGACTCCTTGGTTTTGCAAGCGTCCATAGGCCACGGTGACCACTTTCCATCAGGTGGGCTGTGTACTTGTCTGCCACGTAAGTGGTATTAAAAAAATCTGCTCTTTAGCTCAAGTTTATGGGTAATTAATGGCAATAGGCTCACCACGTATTACATTGCGACCTAAACATAAACTGGTGAAATGTGAGTGCTAACACCTCTGTCTACCCCTTCGGTAAGACGTAAGGGGTTTGATTATCTACCTGGAAGTCCCAATAAACACACGGCCCGCCTGATAGAAATTGTTTACTGTGATCAATGGACCTGGTGTGGTGTTATATTTGGTCTACCGGACTCTGAAGAATTCTTCTAATGCCCTTCTTGATGAGCCCTATATTACCGTCGCCGAGAAAACCCCAGCACACTTGCACACATCCTCAATGTTTGTTATAATTACATAACATAACATAAACTCACACCTATATCCCCGAAGGGGTAGACAGAGGTGTTAGCACTCACATTTCACCAGTTTATGTTTATGTCGCAATGTAATACGTGGTGAGCCTATTGCCATTAACCGGGCACTTATAAACCTGCGATAAATACACACATAACTTCGAAAAGCATCGAAAAGTCATTTGTGTATGCCATGATTAAACCTCGGATCGAACCCGAGACCTCGTCTCAGCAGTCCATTATCCATACCACTAGGCTACCGCAGTTGTTTTTATATTTAGATAGAATATTTTAATTTAGTTATTTTTGTTTTATTAATCTTTGATCTCAAGGAGAACGAATATAATCGTGACGCTAAAAGCACTCCTTAAATTCGAGAAATATTCCAACAAAATTATTGAAATATGACTTTGTCACTTTCTGATAAAAAATAAGTTTAAAACCCGACTTCTGAAAAATCACGCTCTAAAAGTATTAAACAGGAAGATTATCAAGAATAGCCGTGGTCGTAAAACGCTCTTAAAATGATAGGGGTTATGTTAATTACATATTTTTTGTTACAACAGAACCTTTATTTATTTACAGATAAAAGGCAAATAGAGATGATTCATAAAGCAATGTCTGATATTGAGAATAAATCCTGTATCAAATTCCGAAGAAGAAAGAGTGTAACTGAATACGCTGTCGTCATTCAGGTATCTAATAATAATAATAATAATTAATTCATTTATCTTTCAGTAAATATTTATATAATATATAAAAAACCTATAAAATTGCCGACAATTTCTTACCGATTAATGAGTTTGTTATGCCTGTAATTTAATAGCTGGTTTTTTTATAAATTTTAATCTAGATAACTTCCGTGTACTTTATGTAAATATTAAATGAAATTTTTTAAAATAAATGTAATAGCTATTTCCATCATTTTATATTTTATTTGAAAGTTGATTTCAAGATTTTACAACTCTATTTTAAATTTTGTTTTTATTGGAAGCTTGATAAATTAAATTCGATCTTCAAAAACAGTATTTCCTAAATGCTATCCATTTTGAGGATAAATTTCGTATTACTTTTATACAGCTGTCATATTTTTTAAAAATGTGATAAAAGTGTTGGTTTGCTTAATGTTGTCTCGTTCATACACAAAACATCATCATACAATTTGGATTTGTCATTCCTAAAAAAATGCAAAAATGTTGGTACTGAAAATTGTGTTTCCCCCAATTTCTTCAAATTTCATATGTAACGACGTATTATTAACATAATGTACATGGGATTTATCTAAATTAAAAAATAAAAACGATACAGAATAAACCAATACAAACCGGCAGGTTCAGGCATCAAAGAATTTCTCCCCGTCGATGTCAACCGGGAGGGTGGCCAGAAGGCTGGCAGCATTGCCACGTTGAATGGCAATACCAATCCTTTGCGCGAGGAATAAACCAGCGCTCTGGTCACCGGTAGCGTCTATTAAACATCTAGAAATGTCATATTATAATGTTATACATACATATAATCACGCCTTTATCCCCGGATGGTTAGGCAGAGGTGAATTAACACCCACATTTCACCAATCATTGAATTCAGTCCCACGTAACAGGGGGTGAGCCTATTGCCGTCTTCTGGGCACTATTGTTGACTCGAGCAATGCTGAGTCTGGACTGTATATACAGCCCTATCCCTTAGTCGTCTTGTACGACACCGCATGGGAAGTGATGGGGTGGCCCTAATTCTACTCTGCCGGGAACCACGCGGCATTTATCTATTTATCTGTACTAATATAACAAAGCTATGCGGGGTTCCCTACAAAGTAGAATTTGGGCCATCCCATTGCTTCTCACGCGGTTTCGTACGAATGAGGGATAGGGCTGTTTAACACCAGTCAGATATATACAGCTCAGACTCAGGCAAAGATACAAGGCTCGAGTCAACAATAGTGCCCGGGATAGGGCAACAGGCTCACCCCCTATTACGTGGGACCGAAAACAATGATTGATAAAATGTGGGTGTTAATTCACCTTTGCCTAATCCTTAGATTGCATGCGTGATATATTTGATATTATTATCGTAAAATTTAAATTATTATTGTAAAACGTAATAGAAATAAATAATTAATTGATTGCATGAGTGACATATTTGACATTACTATTGTAAATCTTAAATATTATTATTATAAAATTTAATATTTCTACACCAGGGTATGGTAGAATATGTTTGAACAAGTGAAATAACATAAAGACCTCAATGTACCATATTCTTAGAAATAAATTATTATTATTATTATTATTATTATTATGAATCCGGCACGGACCGCGTAAGACCGCCCATTAGTATTAAAGTTATCGGCATATTTACCGAGTTCATTTGTTTGTTGTGTTGAGTGGTAGTGCAGATACGCGTACTAAAAGAACTCGAAAGAGGGTAGATCGATATATTTATTCCTAAAAAAATTTGAATTGGAACTGGAAAATTTGAATTTGAATTGAATTGGAACTGGAGTATTGGCGGCGCCAATACTCCAGTTCCTCTGTGATCATGGTGCTTGCAACAGCGCCGAAATATAGTCCAGTCCCGGGTCCTTTAAGCGGGGCGTGAAAAAGCATATGATGAGGCCGTCAAGCTGAGTGTCACCATTGTCACACGGTATGTGTAAGTAATGGTGACCCTCTTTTCTGAGACTTTGCCTTCAGCTTACCATCAGGCAAGGATAAAAGACGTGTTCTATATAAAAAAAAAACTTAAAACATCATGGTAAATATCCCTTTTACTTTAATACTAACATGTGGGACCATGATGGTTTAAATACCTAGACCACCCTTTGTACAATTCACTAATATGTACTGTCCTCCCGAGGAGAGGGCCAGATCGTGAGAGATGGCCCTGGGTCGGCCGGGGTTGCGAGGGATATGCCTGTCAACCTCACCTTCGGCAACCAAAGAGACCCACAGGCGGCGTGCGTTTTCGTCGGTTCGAGTCCGACATAACCTCTTCCACCGGCTCCGATGGGGAGGTATCCGTGAGGATTTTACGCACATAAAAATAAAAATAAAAAACTATGTACTGTCCTTTGTATGTGTATCCTATGTTTGTTGAGCAATAAAGTGTATTTATCTTATCTTATCTTAATTGAAGGGTAAGCAAGACGGCTGCTACTCAAGCATTGGGTTTAATGGATTTGACAGCCAAGAAGAAGGCCAAGTGCTCAACTTAGCCAGGCTCTGCTTCAACCACGGCACCATAGTACACGAGATACTCCATACCCTCGGGTTCTTCCACATGCAGAGCACTCATGACAGAGATAAATTTGTTAGAATTTTTTGGGAGAATATAATGAAAGGTGAGTGAATCATTCGATGAGTAGGTATGTAAATCAGATCGAAGGCATTTATGTCAAGGGTACCCGAAACCGGGGAGGGCCAGATCGAGAGAGGTGGCCCCAGGGTCAGCCGGGGTGCGAGGGATATGCCTGTTAACCTCACCTTCGGCAACTTTTTACTGGTGGTAGAAACTTGGTGGCACAAATTTGTCTCAAGTTTCGACCGGGTAGGTACCACCGTGCACTATTGCGAAAAACCCTCCATAGCAATTCAATCTCGGTTGGATTGTGTTCAGGGGTCAGCAAGTGCATAGCCGGGCAGAGGTGGTGGTTGTCGCAGCACTAGTGGGACCAGTGGGTCTTGGCGTAGTCTAGTGGGGATGGCGCGGGGCGATGCGCCGAACAGGGAGACCTGTAGAGACGGTGGTGCCGCTGGCCGCCCGCGGTATAGTACAGGGGCCCAACTGGGGTTAACCACCTTGGGAGGCTGCCTCACCAGGCCGCGCATAATCCCGATATGGTTCGTCGTGCCGGTTGGTGACCGGAATTGGGAGCCCGGCGACCATATTCGGGGGGGTACGGGGGCCCTTCCGTTCGGCGCGTCGGCTCTCGCCATGCCTCACATTCATAGATAAAACCAATATCCCGCGCTTTGTCACACGGTGCTGCGGCGGCAATCACCTCTTTTTTCACGCCTTCTCCCACCCAAACTCATGGCAGCGCAATTAAAGGAAATAGGCAACACAGCGGCTCGACACACTCCCAAAAGCTTGCTATTTGAGGTGGAGTCCACTAACATCTGTGGGCTCCATGCAAACCTCAACGCCGTCCACCAACACCTAGAGACGGCGAAACCTGCCATGTTTTTTCTAACGGAGACGCAAATACACCGCCCTGACGACACGACCTACTTGCTCTACCCTGGCTATGTTCTTGAGGAAAGTTTTCGTGCAAAAGCCGGGGTGTGCGTGTTTGTTAGGGCGGATGTTTGCTGTCGCCGTTTGCGCTGCCTAGAGGACCCATCCTTCTCCATCCTTTGGGTACACGTAGACCATGGCCCTACGAGTCAGATCTATGTGTGCCTCTACCGTTCCCATACAGGAGATGCTGAGACAACTCGACTCTTTGAATATCTGAGTCAGGCGGCAGATGATGCGCAGGAGCGATTTCCGAATGCCGAATTGGTGTTTTTGGGGGATTTTAACGCCCACCACGAGATCTGGTTGGGCTCCTCCAAAACAGACCATGCGGGAAGAGCCGCCCACGCGTTTGCTCTGGCGCACGGCCTGACCCAATTGGTGCACGAGGTCACTAGGATACCAAGAAGGTCGGGCCTAGCACCTTCTCTGCAAGACCTTCTGCTGACGAGTGATCCGAACCGGTACAGTGTAGCGGTGCGAGCCGCTTTAGGCAACTCCGACCACTGTCTGGTCTGTTCCACGGTGCCCATTATAGCGCCCCCACGACCCGTGCAGGGGAAGCGGCGTCTCTGGCACTACTCGTCAGCGGACTGGGATGGACTTCGTGACTATTTTGCGTCCATCCCGTGGGTTGAGCGCTGCTTTGAAGGTAAGAACCCATCGGATTGTGCTACTGCTGTCGCCGGTGAGATCGGTCTAGGTATGGAATACTATATCTCATACACCGATGTCACCGGTGACCGCGGGGTGCGCCCTTGGTTCGGGCGCGAGTGTGCGGAAGCTGTTGAACAAAAACAGTCTGCGTACCGCGCTTGGGTAAGGGCGCGCGCCACGCGCCATCCCAATCTGGGCCACTTCAAGGCGGCGTACAACAGAGCCACAAAGGTCTGCAGAAGGGCCTACGTCAGAGCGGATGCCCTGCGCATAGCGCGGCTTGGTCAAGAGCTAGTGATGCATCCCACGGGAAGCCGTGGCTACTGGCGACTGGCTAAAGCCGTGCAAGCCAACTTCTGTCAGCCTTCGCTGCCTCCGCTGCGTAACCCTGATGGATCCCTGGCCCATGAGCCGCAAGAGAAGGCAAATCTGCTGGCTAATCTCTTTGCGGCCAACTCCCGAATCGATGATTGTGGTACGCAGCCACCAACACTACCCGACAGTGACCACGCGATGCCTGATATCGCCACCAACACTACCCGACAGTGACCACGCGATGCCTGATATGGATATCAGGCATCGCGTGGTCACTGTCGGGTAGTGTTGGTGGCTGCGTACCACAATCATCGATGCGATCAACGCGATGTCCGTGCAGTGCTGCAATCACTCGATGTCCGGAAAGCCAGTGGTCCGGATGGTATTCCAGCGGTAGTCTTGAAAAAATGTGCAGCGGAGTTGTCTCCAATGCTTACGCGCCTGTACCGGCTATCCTACAGTTCGGGTACAGTGCCTTTGCCTTGGAAAGAGGCGAATGTTCAGCCGATTCCCAAGAAGGGGGATCGCTCGGAGCCAGCCAACTATCGACCCATAGCCGTCACCTCAGTGCTGTGCAAAGTGTTCGAGCACATAATCAACAAACAGCTCATGCGGCACCTAGAGGATCACTCCTTAATTAATGACCGGCAATATGGCTTAAGACCGAAACGGTCAACGGGTGATCTTCTAGCATACGTTACCCATCTTTGGTGTGAGGCTATGGACAAGCACGGCGAGTCACTGGCAATTAGTCTTGACATCGCCAAAGCTTTCGATAGAGTCTGGCACAAATCGCTTCTTTCCAAGCTACCTGCCTTTGGTCTGCTTTCTAGGCTGTGCAACTGGGTTGCTAGCTTCCTGCAGGGGCGCCGTATTCGCGTCCTTTGTGACGGACGAGCTTCGGAGTTTCTGCAGGTTAATGCTGGCGTGCCCCAGGGGTCCGTCTTATCACCCACTCTCTTTCTTCTGCATATCAACGACATGCTGTCTACCGGCAATGTTCATTGTTATGCAGACGATAGCACTTTGCATGGGAGTTATCATGGACATCCTGCGGCCAAGCAGTCGGATATCGCGGAGAAAAGGCAGCTTCTTGTCACTGAGCTTGACGGGATCCTGAATCACATTTCTCAATGGGGCTCTGAGAACCTGGTTGAGTTCAATGCCAAGAAGACGCAAGCATGTGCGTTTACAGCAAAAGTATCTTCTTTCCTTCCCCTCCCCACTCTTCAGAGCACGCCACTGCCACTGCAGGACAATCTCAATATCCTAGGTATGGATGTTCGCTGCAACCTGAATAACAAAAACTACATCGAAAGTATCATCAAAACAGCCTCACGAAAACTCGGAGTCCTGAACAGAGTGAGACGGTTTTTCACGCCGGAGCAGCGGTGTCTTCTATACAAGACACAAATTCGCTCCTGTGTGGAGTACTGCTCGCATCTCTGGGATGGTTCAGCAAAGTACTTACTAGATGCTCTCGACAGGTTGCAGCGACGTGCGGTCCGCATCATTGGGAATCCCGAGATCACAAACACCCTAGAACCTTTACAGCTGCGTAGAGATGTTGCGTCCATGGCTGTATTTTACCGTTTGTACCATGGGGAGTGTTCTGATGAGCTCTTCCAATTAGTCCCACCCTCCCCTTTCCTACACAGGACAACGCGTGCAGGTCTTAGATGTCATCCGCACACGGTGCAAAACATCCGATCAAGAACCAAGCGGTTCGGAGACTCTTTCCTCTGTCGCACCATTAAGGCCTGGAATTCATTGCCAGCTCACGTGTTTCCTTCTTCCTACAGTCCCGGGTCCTTTAAGCGGGGCGTGAAAAAGCATATGATGAGGCCGTCAAGCTGAGTGTCACCATTGTCACACGGTATGTGTAAGTAATGGTGACCCTCTTTTCTGGGACTTTGCCTTCAGCTTACCATCAGGCAAGGCGAAGTCCAATTGACGTGTCCTATAAAAAAAAAAAAAAAAAAAAAAAAAAAAAAAAAAAAAAAAAACGACCATAGGAGACGTGCGTTTTACTCGGTTCGAGTCCGACATAACCTCTTCCACCGGCTCCGGTGGGGAAGTAGCCATGAGGATTTTGCACTGCGCGGATGCGTGGGCGGCCGGCGCCTCCTTCTGCGAGCAAGTAAAGTAAATTGAAGGAGGAGGCGGAAGGGAGCGGCAGCGGGAGCGACGAAGGATCGCAAGCCAAGCTGCCCGCGTACGAAGGCAACTCGGGCGTCGGAGGTCGATGAACGACCTCCGCCCCCCATGAGCGCCGGCCTGGGGGTGACAGGTGGAGCCGCCTGTCACCCTGGCAGAAACAGGCTGCGGCGGCGTGCCTGGCGCGCCTCCCCGTTTTCCGGGAACGAGGTGGGGACTCTGTAGTCCCCACACACCCGAAAAGAGGGCCAGATCGTGACAGATGGCCCTGGGTCGGCCGAGGTGCGAGGGATATGCTTGTCAACCTCACCTTCGGCAACCAAAACGACCCACAGGCGGCGTGCGTTTTAGTCGGTTCGAGTTCGACATAACCTCTCCCACCGGCTCCGGTGGGGAGGTATCCGTGGGGATTTTGCGCACGTAAAAAAATGCTTTGTTTCTACGCTGACGGCACAGAAACTGTATATTCTGACATGTGTCTCCCCTGGTGTCGTGACTTTTATACCACTTGGTTGGCAGACAAGCACACGGCCTACCTGATGGAAAGTGGTCACCATAGACTATGGACGTTTGCAACACCGAAGGAGTCACACTCGCGCTGCCAACTCTGTAAGCACAATTTTTGTGCCGTCAGTGTAGTTTCTCAATTCGATCGGTATCTTTCTTTTTGCGTGAACACCAATTACTCTGAGATGGTTCGATTTAAGTGACCCTTTTTTAGTAAGATGGAGAATATTTATATAAATAGAATAGGCGCGTGGTTCCCGGTAAAGTAGAATGTGGGCCACCCCATCTCCCATGCGGTATCGTACAATGCGACTGAGAGATAGGACTGTTTAACATCAGACAGACATATACAGCTCAGCTTCAGGCACAGATTTTAGGCTCGAGTCAACCAATAAGTGCCCGGAAGATGTCAATAGGCTCACCCCCAATAGGGTATTTATAGGGGATAAAGGCGTAATTATATTTATGTATGTAAAAATTTGACATAGTTTGGACCAGTAGTTTTCATTTTGTGAACACTTACGTGTTTTTTTTTATACCACTTAGTTGGCAGACAAGCACACGGCCCACCTGATGGGAAACGGTTCCCGTGGCCTATGGACGTATGCAACACCAGGGGTGTCACACTCGCGCTGCCGACCATGAAGAAACCTTCTGATGCCCCTCTTGAAGAACCCCATATTGTAGGCGCTTAGGAAAACCGCAGCAGGGAGGTCATTCCACAGCTTGAGTGTGCGTGGGATGAAGTTTCTTTCATACCGCACAATGCGCACCGTCTCAGGTCGCAATGTGTGAGAATGATATTTTTGAACGACTTCTTTATGTTTTCCGATCTCCGATCTGGCCGTGTCTTGACTCCGAGGCAGGAAGCCGTCGGTACCGTTTGCCATACGAAAATCTATGACAGTCGTAACGGGTTGTTGGATCTCTAAGAAGGCCAATAACTGATCTAACGGCAATGCTTCGATCGCCTTTGGGTTGTGGACGTCAGATGCCATTCGTTTCACGGAATATATCGAATTTCAACCAAATCAGCAGTTGGATTGGTAAAGCGGATCCCTAGATTTAGAGGTGAAAGCTTCGTATGATAGATAGATAGATAGATAGATAATTCTTTATTGTACACCAACAGATTTACAGTAGGACAAGTAGGTAGCATGTATACAGTTCAATGTACAATGGGCGGCCTTATCGCTGAAGCGATTTCTTCCAGGCAACCTTGGGATGGACAGTAATGTTATAAAAACAAAAGATATGATGTAGTTACCGACTAAACTTAAATATATAGTGTATTAAAACAAAAGAAAGAGAGAAAAGTAAGTAAAATAAAATTAATGTGCGGCTTTACACAAAAAATTATCAACAAAAATACTGACATACAAATACATATACATATACTAAATAAATATATACATAAAGTAGATAGTTCATACTGAGTGTTAGGGGAACGATGAGAGCGACCAAAGCAGTAAAATATATAACTACTATACAATCTCTTTTGAAACTGCAGGTAGGGAGCAAAACTTCGCTAAGTACACCAGAAATGCGGTGACTGACTTCGGAGTCCCATACGATTATGACAGCGTGATGCATTACGAGAAGGACGCATTTTCCAAAAATGGAAAAGATACTATTGTTCCAACACAGGTAATGTTTCATTAAACACATGAACACAGTTTTATGGGTTAGTCGCAGTTTTTCCCATTCTCGATTCCTACGACAAAAATCAGTTTTAAAATATATGTATAATATATGTGCATCACACATCTGAGGGTTCCGTCTCAAGAGCAGAGATGGCCTTAGGTCAGCCGGGGTACGAGGGATATATCTCAGGTAATCTTACAACCTCATGTCGTGTGAGGTTTGTATCGGTTCGAGTCCGAAATTACTACCCGTGATTGTTGACGGCGATCCGTGGGGATTTACGTACGAAAAAAATGGGACCATGACTATCCCTGATATACTTTTAAAGCGTCATTTTTCAGTAGTGGGCTTTTTGTTTAAACTTATTTTTTGATTTATATGATTTTGGGGCAAGCTACACAATATATTTATACATTTTTGTAATGTGGTAATTAAGCCCTTTCAGATGATATTAAACACGGGATATTTATCTCAAATTATTTTTTTAACACTGTAGGTTACATCTGTTCCCTCATAGCTCCTGAACTGTTCATTAGAACTGGACAAATGAGATATCATTAGAAGCGTTTTGGTCGCCCGCTGGCAAACTGAATAACAGAAATTATATCGAGAGCATCATCAAAACAGCCTCGCGGAAACTCGGACTCCTAAACAAAGTGAGACGTTTTTTCACGCCGGAGCAGCGGTGTCTTCTCTATAAGACACAAATTCGCTCCTGCGTGGAATACTGCTCGCATCTCTGGGATGGCTCCGCGAAATACCTACTAGATGCTCTCGACAGGTTGCAGCGACGCGCGGTCCGAATTATTGGGAACCCTGAGGTCACGAACACCCTCGAGCCTTTGCAGATGCGTAGAGATATTGCTTCCTTGGCTGTATTTTACCGTCTCTACCACGGTGAGTGTTCTGACGAGCTCTTCCAACTAATCCCACCATCTCCTTTCCTACATAGGACAACACGTGCAGGCCTTAGATGTCACCCTCACACTGTGCAGAATATACGAGCAAGAACCAAGCGGTTCGGAGACTCTTTTCTTTGCCGCACCACCAAAACCTGGAATTCATTACCAGCACACGTGTTTCCTTCTTCCTACAGTCCCGGGGCCTTTAAGCGGGGCGTGAAAAAGCATCTGATGAGGCCGCCAAGCTGAGTGCCACCATTGTAGCACTTAGTGTCTGTAATGGTGACCCTCTTTCCTGAGACTTTGCCTTTAGCTTACCATCAGGCGAGGTGAGGTCAAGTTGGCGTGTCCTATATAAAAAAAAAAAATAGGCTATATGACGTATCACTGAATCGTATTTAGCGCCCTCTAGCGGTCATAAAGTACTGTGTTAAAAAATATCGCGGTAGCCTAGTGGTATGGGTATTGGACTGCTGAGACGAGGGCTCTGGTTCAATCCCAGGTTTACCATGGCACACACCAATGACTTTTCGGTGCTTTTCGAAGTTATGTGTGTATTTATCGAAGGTTTATAAGTGCCCGGTTAACGGCAATAGGCTCGCCACCTATTACATTGGGACCTAAACATATACTGGCGAAATGTGGGTGCTAGCACGCTAGCTAGCAGTTTATGTTATGTTAAAAAATAAATTTGAGATAAATATGCCATGTTTGGTATGATCTCAAAGGGCTTACTTAGAGCATAACAAATGTGTATCAATAAATAGGTGTTGCTTGCCTCAAAAAAATTCAAATAATAAAATAAGTTCAATACTCAAACCCGACTACTTATCACGCTTTAAAAAGTATTAAACAAGAAAATATCAAGGATAGCCGTGGTCGTATACCACTTAGTCTAACAAAACAATACATTCTAGGGAAAAAAAACACATAATTATAGGAATCCTTTAAATAAATGTTCTATCCTAGAACCCTATTAGTTGCAATACCTCACGAAGCAAAAAAATATTATATAACACATAGCATGCTGAAACGCTATTTTAGAACCTAATCCGCACTAACCCAGAATTTAGAGGACATTTGGGAAATCGTGACTAACCCAACGATGCACATTCTATAAGTTTTATTGATTTTTAAAATAACCTAAACATTTTACAGACAAATGCAGCAATCGGCCAGAGAGTGGGCTTATCAATAAGCGATGTATTGAAGTTGAACAGAATGTACGAGTGTCAAAGAGAAAATAACCCATCGGAATATAACAATATTTAGCTACAGTGAATATTGAATAATTTCTCGCCTTTCGGTCTTAGTATTATACCTACCTATATCATCATCTACCTTGTCCCAATAGTTTGGGGTTGGCCCAACAAATCATTCTTCTTCTTACATTCCCGTTAGATGTCATTTCTTCAGTAACTCCCTTCTTTGCTAGGCCTATCCTAGTTCTACTCGTAAATATATAATTCATATTTTAGGCCATTTGTATCTTTTCATCTTTTCCCTAAGTTTATCCATATCATGATCGTCGTTCACTTTTCAATTTTGCATTCCCTGGTGACACATTCAAACTTCCTCCATTAATTGTATCTATCTACATACAACATAAAGAACCAGAAAACTTGACGCAAGATAAATTTATGTGCATTATTTAGTCTTAAGAATTTAGTCATTGTAAACTGACGTCTCGAAAATATCGCAGTGGAGTTTGTTGCGCTGTTTCAGGAAGCGGTGGTTTACTTACTTTTAAACAGAATTTGATGTCAAAAATATGTAATTACGTTGCACTATTTTTTAAATAAAGAAATTGAATTTACAAATAAATAAAATAATTTCCACGTTCGACTCTGTATTTTATGCCACAATACCTTGTAGGACACTCAATCTAATCGACAGGTCCAGAAAACAGGTAAACACTGGCGTTTTCTTGTGCGTAGTACTACAGCCTTCTATTAGACAAGTGGCAAGTTGTCAATTGACATATGTATAGATTAGATGTAAAGGAAAGTCGAGTAAATTATACCGGCTTTTAAATCGTAGTATTTTACTGTCTGGTCCAATTTAAATACCTATTATTTATACTTAATAATAATATTACAAAGAGGAAAGATTTGTATTTTTGTATGTAACGAATAAACTCAAAAATTACTGGACCGATTTTAATAATTATTTTTTCATTAGAAAGCTACATTCTTCGTGAGGAACATAGGCTACTTTTTATCCCGATATTCCAATGGGATCAGGATTTACGCGGGTGAAGCCGTGGCGCGGTGCTAGTACAATATAAACGACTAGTCTGCTAAATTGTGACAAACCTCCGCAAAAACTACGAATAAAAGATGTAGGTGCATATTTTAACATAAGATTACCGCGACAGTTTTTTCTTGTATTGAGTATTTAGAAACATGCTAATTTTCAGAAAAGTGTCTCTTGTGTACTAAAATAGAAGTAATAGGTTGCTATAGTTTTATCTGTGACACATCGTAGTCTAGACTAGGTATAAAAGTAGTCAAAAATGGCTATGCCACCGGTAAACAAACGACTCACGAAACGTCTCCTAAAATTAGACAGAACAAGTCTACACAATCGGTCTTACGGACAGTCCTCTTTGCAGAGGTGTTTTGTTGTAATACTGGAATGCAAGGCAGTAGCCCATAAACGATCACAAATCCACGGTACAGTGACGTCGCTTCACGAAGCCAGTGAAGCCCCCAGTGAGCCTCTGCGTTTCTCGTAATTTTAATAATAATAATAATAATAATAATAATCATTTATTTCAGATTCATCATCCATAGCAAAAACATTAATAATACATTTAAATTATAAATGGCAGGTCCGGATGGACTCCCCGATGATGGTGGCAGATCACGATACGACTGCGTGCAGCCGTATCCAGCGAGCCAGCATCGGAGAGTCCCACCGGTCTGTCAGCATGCGCAGGATGGTGTTGGGACTGCCGCGCGCGCGGCGCATGATAGAAGCGCAAATACTATATATATATATATATATATATATATAATATATAGAAGTAAAAGACAAAACAGGACAAGCCTTTGGTCTTCCAACTGACAGCACAAAAACTCTCCAGTGCGCTCTGGATATCCTACTCACCGCCGGGAACGCAACACGAGATTATTATGGCCGCGGTATTCTATAGGACGGAGGTACTACTCCAGTAGGACTGCTCAATTGAACATTATAGCATAATATAATTTTGTTTCGTAGTGGTTTTCAAGCTTTTGCTATTTATGTTTTATTTATTTTGATAACACTAACATGAACATGAACAAAACTAGACGCTGGCAGAGATGCGGACAATTGTTAATGTTTTTAAGGGTTCAAAAATTGTATAAGGTAAGAGTTGGATCCTACAGCAACAGCATAACGTGGGACCGAACACAAGTATTGTTGAAATGTGGGTGGTAAATCACCTCTGCTTAATCCTCCAGGGATAAAGGCGTGATTATATGTATGTATCGATTTGAAAATTATACTTATCAAATGCAGTCTTAAGAACTCACCACTGCCATTGTTCTGTGATAAAATTAGTGTCGAATTAAGAACTAATTACTAAACTACATTATTTCGTAAGCATTGTGTTAAACGATAGCTTGACTATCTAATTAGGTGATAGATGTCCTGTTGTTAACCAGGTTGTAGGTATCCACACTTGGTTATCAGGGGGTATAAATAAGTAAGCTCGTTCAGTACTTGTAGATCATTGTTAAGAGCAGTCCGCATTGCGTCGTCTATTGTCACTATGGAGTTTTCTGTAATACTGACTGTGTTAGCTTCAATTTTCTTCATGAGTGATGCGGCACCAGTAGCTCAAGATGTTCCTGAGGAGGAGCGTAAGAACGGTAAGAACTTGAACCTCCATTTCTCGTTTCTACCTAAAAATGTTGATTTTTTCTTCATCCCTCTTCATTCTAGCATTGCCACGTTGAATGGCAATACCAATCGTTTGCGGAAGGTATAAACCAGCACTCCAGTCACGGGTAGTGTCAATTAAACATTTAGAAATGTCTCTAAACAAAAGACAGGCACTTAGACCTCATGATCCCAGCGTCTCGACCGCAAACAGCTCAAATATTTCATTACCACTTATATTACTAAACTTGCACCGTTTGAGGGTCTCTGCCGACGCAGCAGCAGCGCAGATACAGTTTCCAGTCCCTGTAAGATGTGAAGGCGCAAGGGTCAGCACAAGTTGCATCCCACACCAAATGCCTTTCGACCTTCCAAGACACCAATTACATCCCATCTGGCCTCTCGCCAGCGTCGCGCGCCAAGTTCAGTCGGTTCTAATATAGCTGGAACGAAATATTGTAATTATACCAGTTGTTGAACTTTTTAGGGCTCCAACTTATATGGCAACCGGGACCGATAGCTTATCGTGCTCTCCGACCAAACCGGCACGATCAGACCAATAGAATTTTTTTTTTCTTTTTTTTATAACACTTAGGAGGCAGACAATCGCATGGTCCACCTGATGGAAAGTGGTTACCGTGGCCTATGGACGTGTGTAACTCCAGAGAAGCCACACTCGCTCTGCCGACCCTGTAAGCACAGAGTTTCGGTGCCGTCAGTGTAGAGGACAAAACAAGACAAGCCTTTAGTCATCCCACTGACAGCACATATTCTCCAGTGAGCTTGCAAATATTTGCAATGAGTGGGTATCGAAACCGTGCCTCCTGCGAAGTGGTCGCATTCACTACCGTCACGCTAGAGAGCCGGTCAAAATTTTTTAATTATATATAATGGGGTAAATGAAAAAAAAAATTGAGGGGAAATCGCGACTAATACAAAAAAAATACATTAAAAATGTTCCTGAAATTCAAGGTGGATAAATTTTTACGTTGCACTGTCAAAACAAAAAATTACACCTTTAAAGGAGAGCTTCCGAAGTCTATATTTTTTATTGATAAAACCGAAGTTTACGAAAGAATTACGTTTTCCCGCAGCCAGAGGGTACAAGAAGGAAACTAGAATCACTTAAAACGAGATTTATTATACTTATTTAGAATAGAATAAATAGAATAGAATAGAATAGAATCGTTTTATTTGTTCAAAACATGTGTGTACATACAAAAGCATGCAATAGGTCAGTAATAGTATATAATATATAGTCCAGTCATGTTTTGCCCCATATAGCGGCGTACAAATATATCCGTGAGGAGACGCTTAGTGATAAGATGCGCATTAATTGCTTTCAATTTTCACTAACAGGTCAAATCATTATGTAATGTAATGTCAAATCAGAAATACAGTAAAAATGTCAATATCTTATCAATAATCATGTCAAATAGATTAAAATACAATAGAAAATGTACTACAATGCAACAAACAATGGCAAGTATATATTAAGTTAGTTGTCAAAATACAGTCAACAATGTCAGAATATTAGGCCTACCTAATAAGTATTTTACTATAATTTATATAACAGCAGTATTTACTATTTAATGCTAGTTAGTGAATGCTATCTGCCAGGAAGTCTGTTATGCTATAATATGCCTTTTGCAGGAGTAGGCCTTTAATTTCTTTTTTGAATGAACTAGTGGTAAGTTCCTTATAGTTCTTAGGCAGCTTATTAAATATAATTGGCGCCATGCAAAAGATACTTCTGCGCATAACTAGCCTAAAGATGAATGCACTCGATGTTGGAACTACATTACACCATACTAGCCTAAGTGAGTTCGATGATGCGAACTACATTCTAACTACTAACTCTAATTAAGTCTAGTGACCACGTTCGATGCAAGAACAGAAGTGAATTACTTAAAATATATTTGTCACGGAATCGCAGGTGTACAGTGAGTCCTTTAGCTGACGGCGCACGGCGACACGAGGTATGGAGTGCTGACGATGCGACGATGCAGCGGGTCACTTGATATTGCTTTATGCTGCGGCTTTGCTCGTTGTAATATTATAATTATGGTAATATCGTAATTAAAGGAGTTGTCCAGAAATAGACTTTTATTATTGAAAATATCTAAACATTTTTGGATAGTGTGTATAACACTATCCAAAAATATTTGGATTTTAAAATAAAAATATTAAAAAAATTATCCACCTTGTTGTTATAGATTGTTTGAATGGCTGTATATTTACTGTTGGATAGTGGACAGCCCCCTTAGTTGCCTTCGTACGCGGGCAGCTTGGCTTGCGATCCTTCGTCGCTCCCGCTGCCGCTCCCGCCCCGCCTCCTCCTTCACGAGCATTACTTGCTCGCAGAAGGAGGCGCCGGTGTTGTCTTACTTCCTATCCAGTAGAATAGGAAGTATCCTAGTATCCTATCCTAACCTAATAATATTAGACATGTGAATGTTTGTGAAGCGGTTTGAATGTTCGTTCTTCAATCTCACTTAAACACCTTTACGGATGTGGCAGATATTTGGTGCAGAGACAGATCACAGTCTAAAACAATACATAGTCTATTTATCCCGGGAATAGTTTCCTTTTCGTTACGGGAACAGGGCAACAGCTACTTTTAATGAAACAAAAAAATCTTTTAATCCTGAAATTGAAAATGTTGAAATTTTTTCAGTATATTATTATTAATACTATATTATTAAAATATATTATATTAATAAAGTATTTTATTATAATATAATATTTGGTGGCGCCAGTAGTAGTAAATTCAAATCGTCTCAATTGGTTGACGCTGAGCACACGCTCCCTATACCCACCTCCCTCCCGCACTACCTCTAAAGTGAGATAACAATAGTTTTCGCCCCTCCAATGGTTGAAATAGCCGCATCTTGACCTTCGCATCGATCTAGCAAGCATCAATGGCGGCGGCGCACGAGACTCTTAGAAATTAATAATGTTTTGTTGGATTTTAACCGCTTTCATAGACCTTTACCGATCGGATTGTGCCTCTCGTGTGTCCCTCAAGTGATTTAGTGATGCGGGCAGCAGCTCCTGAGCCAGAAAGAGAAGACCGGTGCACCGGCTTCGACAGCACGTGGCGTCATAAAGGTTAGTGCATCCTCTCCTAATTTCTTGGGTTGCATTCAATGAGTAAACCACCTCCGCGGCAACCCGATCACCTATCTTGTTTGTTGTGTAAAGTGTCATATGAAACATGTTAGCTTCACCCCCCGCATAATACAGTCCACTAGCTCACGTGGCGAGAATTGCGCCACCATTCTTTTTGGTCCTTATCGTACCGGATCCTTAGTCGTAGCTCGCTTTTGTTATTTATTCCATAGGGAATAAACGCACCGCACCTAAATACCTAGTTATTTTAGTAGAAAACCCCGTATCTAGGCATTTAGGTTTAGATCTTAGGTATCCTAGACACCCTAGTGCATAGGCACAGTGTAATACCTAACGCATTTGGCTTTGTTTTTATTTGTTTCAATTTCTAAGTTGTCCGTTCGCCGCTAGATCGCATCGTATTTACCTAATACATACATAGGTAGATACGCGGTTATACCTCGCTCGCATTTCTCTTATCGTATCGATCCTTAGTCGTAGTTTCGCATTTTGTCATTTATTCCATTGGGAATAAACGCACCGCACCTAAATACCTAGTTATTTTAGTAGAAAACCCCGCATCTAGGCATTTAGGTTTAGATCTTAGGTATCCTGACACCCTAGTGCATAGGCACAGTGTAATACCTAACGCATTTGGCTTTGTTTTTATTTGTTTCAATTAAGTTGTCCGTTCGCCGCTAGCTCGCATCGTATTTACCTAATACCTACGTGGGCAGATACGTGACCAATACCTCGCTCGCATTTCATTCAAATTCATACGAAAGTATTTTAATTTGAATAGATATTACGCAATACTTAATCCCTGAAATAATAGTTGAACCTAGACAGCGATCTAGCTCGCGTAGGTACGATCTGGTTGTTGTTTATGCGCGTTTGTTCAAGCTTGCACTCGCAGTCATAGGTACCTACCTACCTACGGAATATCGTTCGTGCCGCGTCGCTTCTCTACCGCTAAGATTAAGTCATTTCATTTGTTGTTTACCGCACTTTAGTTTGATATTTAGTTGTAAAAATGTCCCCAAAGGTTGGTAGGACCGGTAGAGGGGTTCAATTGAAACTTTTATACGCTAAAAGAGAAATGATTTACTCTCGCGTACAATCGATTTGTGATAATGCACTTAAAACCTCTGATTTGACCTCTGATTAGATAGTTTACGCGCGGATTTCGAATCCTTAGTACATGACATCAACGTTTTAGAGTTAGATTTAAATCCCGATTACTCAGTGAGTTATCAGGCCTTGTCGTCGTTTGACGATTTATATTGTCGTATCAAACGCGTCGCTAGGAGTTTGGAGAAACCGTCTGACCGACCCAATCCCACTCGCGACCGACCTAAGTTGCCACCAATTCAGATACCCGAATTTGATGGTAACATCCGCAATTGGTGTTTATTTATAGATAGTTTTGAGAATACAATAGATAAGAACGATTCGTTGACAGATCACGAAAAATTGCATTTTCTCGTTGAAAAATTAACTGGTAAAGCTATAACCGTTTGCGCTGGAATTACGTTTAGTGCCGAAAATTATAATTTAATTTTAAATACTTTGAAAGCTAGGTATGAGGATAAAAGATCGGTAGCTAATGCATATTTGGATCAGATGTTTGATTTGAAAGCCATTACGGCATGTAACGATCAAAACTTAGAGAAGTTTCTAGATACTTTCGCATCATCTGTTCGCGCCGTAAAGAACCTAAAGATCGATGACCTCTGCGACTTCCTATTTTTGTATATGGGTTTAAAGAAATTAGATTCCGAAACCATTTGTTTATTTGAGTCGGATCATCGCGGCAATAAAATTCCTAAGTTCGAAGACTTAGAAAGTTTTGTTCGCGAGCATATAAAAATATTGCAACGCTCTTCATCGAAACATGAAGACGCGAAGAAAGTTGTTAGTTCCGAACGCAAAATAGATGCGTCATCGAAGTCACTGAAGTCAACTCATACTTATGTTAATACCGCACCAGCACATGTACAATCACCTGTTTGCTCTTTGTGTAATACTCATCATTCGCAATTGTACAAGTGTCCGGGTTTCCTAAAATTATCGCCTAATGATCGTTATAAATTTGTTCGCGCTAATAATTTTTGTTTTAATTGTCTCGGTACTAAACACCGCGTTGTTTTATGTAATAGTAGAAATAGTTGTCGCAAATGTCAAGCGAGACACCACACTTTACTTCATTTTGAAAATAGTAATGCCGAATCCAATGTGAGCACAGTTGGTTCGTCGAGTGGTGGCACACGGCGGCCTGCGCCACAGCCGCAGCCCGCGCTCGCGCGCGCTCCGGCCCGCCCGGAGACCGCTGCGAATGACGTCACCTTGTGTTCGTTGTCCGCTAGTGCTGCGCTCACTACTGTTGTCCTCGCGACTGCTCGCGTCATTATTGTTGATGCGTTAGGTAAACCGCACATTGTTCGAGCGCTATTAGATGGCGCTTCGCAAAGTAATTTTATTACTCAAGATTGTTGTCAACGTCTTGGTTTCAATGTTAATAAGCGTTCAACCCGCTCAGTGGTGAAGGGTTTTGGAGGTTTACGGTCAGCTGTTCATGGCACCGTTAAAACAAGGTTTGGATCTCGTTTTAATAATAATATTTAGTTTGACATGGATTCGCTCGTTATAGATAAAATAACTGAACAGTTGCCTACCGTCCCGGTTGACACGTCTTTATTAACGAAATTTAAAGACTTGCCTTTAGCAGATGAGACTTACGCTGTTCCTGGAGTCGTCGATATATTGATCGGCGCTTCGATTCTCCCGCACCTCCAGTTATCACGTAAGGTTCAAGGGGGACCGATGTACCCCGCTCCGCACGCACTGGAAACAGTTCTTGGTTTTGTTATAATTGGTTCCGCACCCGCTTCTATAGATAGTTTTAGTCACTCGACTGCTTCGTTCTGTTGCACCGTCGAGCCGCCACTGGAGTCTACCATCCGCAAGTTTCGGGAAATTGAAGAAGTCAATGTCCCACCTATCCTAAGCCCTGATGACAAGATGGCTGAGGAGATTTATTGTCGCACGACTACTCGTGATGAGCAGGGTCGTTATGTTGTCGCGCTCCCTTTCAAGGGAGATATTTTTTCGCTCGGTGACTCCCGTGTATCCGCTGAAAAACGCTTTCTTTGTTTAGAACGAAAGATGCAGGAGTCTCCAAAGTTAAAGCAAGCCTATGATGAGGTTGTTAACGAATATTTAGATAAAGGTTACATCTCACCTGCGCCTGCGGACACTGACGAGACCCAGCCTTCGTACATTATCCCGCACCACGGAGTTATTAGGGAAGATAAGCTTACTGCTAAACTCCGCGTAGTTTTGGATGGCAGTGCTAAGACTAGCACTTCCGTGTCGCATTAATATTAGTAGAATTTAGCTTTTTCGGACTCAACAGTCGCTTTGTGTTGGGCCCACTCTTCGCCCCATCGTTGGGACACATTCTTCGCTAATAGAGTGGCAAAAATTCAATCTGAATTAGCGCCACAAAATCTCTTTCACGTTGCTGGCACAGACAACCCAGCCGATTGTCTCTCTCGTGGATTGCTTCCTTCGCAAATTTTAGATCACCCGTTATGGTTTAGTGGACCGTCCTGGATTCATGCCGCGTTAGATAAGTGGCCAGTTAGTCAATTCAATCCCACTACGGTTTCCGAACCACCCGAGGGGAAGAAGCACTCGCTTGTTGTATCGGTAATTTAAGTACGCTAAAATATTTGCCCGCAATAGATGTTGATGACGATGGAATGCACCTTCTAACTCGTCACGCTCTTTTAGATAGATTAGTCCAATCGTTTTGGAATCGTTGGAGAACCGATTGTTTGCACACGCTGCAGTCGCGTCAAAAATGGAATACTCCATCTAACCCAATTACTGTAGGTACGGTGGTAGTCCTTATGACTGGGAGTGCGCCTCCTTTGCATTGGCCTCTAGGAGTAGTAGAGGAAGTTTTTCCCGATTCCCGCGGGATAACTCGTGTTGTACGGGTTAAAACCGCAACCGGATCGTATCTGCGCCCGGTTGTTCGCCTCTGCCCTCTGCCTAGCCAGCAGTAGGCACGAGTTCAAATCTAGGTTTATATTTTAGTTGTTATTTCCCAAACCTAGATTTAGATTAGACTTTAGATTTGTTCCGCATTTTTCGTTTTGAAGGTAACCCTTCAAGCCGGGGGAAATGGTGGCGCCAGTAGTAGTAAATTCAAATCGTCTCAATTGGTTGACGCTGAGCACACGCTCCCTATACCCATCTCCCTCCCGCACTACCTCTAAAGTGAGATAACAATAGTTTTCGCCCCGCCAATGGTTGAAATAGCCGCATCTTGACCTTCGCATCGATCTAGCAAGCATCAATGGCGGCGGCGCACGCGACTCTTAGAAATTAATAATGTTTTGTTGGATTTTAACCGCTTTCATAGACCTTTACCGATCGGATTGTGCCTCTCGTGTGTCCCTCAAGTGATTTAGTGATGTGGGCAGCAGCTCCTGAGCCAGGAAGAGAAGACCGGTGCACCGGCTTCGACAGCACGTGGCGTCATAAAGGTTAGTGCATCCTGTCCTAATTTCTTGGGTTGCATTCAATGCCTAAACCACCTCCGCGGCAACCCGATCACCTATCTTGTTTGTTGTGTAAAGTGTCATATGAAACATGTTAGCTTCACCCCCGCAAAATACAGTCCACTAGCTCACGTGGCGAGAATTGCGCCACCAATATTATTCCATTACTAATATGTTAAAGAAATACATTTGAATACGTAATAGAACTAAACACTGTATTGATAGTTAAATATTAATATTTACATGATCTACACGGAAGTTATCTAAATTAAAATATTTAAAAAAAACTCAGAATATATATTTTTTTTTTAATATAATAATAATAATTTATTTCATTAATTCCAAAGTATATGTTACATAGTTTCATAATCTATTGCTATCTTTTATACTTAATGCATACTTTATAAATAAACTTTACAACATTTGTCAAATCAATCTTACACTATAGTAAGCTGTGCCACATAGATTGTGCCTGAACTAGGTAATCCTGTTTTTCAGGCTTGTAGTGCAATTTTTACATTTAAAATAAACAAATACTTAATTCATATGTCTAAAAGTTACTTACAAAGTGAATTGGTAATTAAATCTAAACTTATATATCTTAGTTACTAAACTACTTAACAAATATTCATTTCACCACCGTTATCAACTTCTCTGTCTCGTGTGTCAATTTTTGTAGGAAATTCTTTAGGACAATCTTACACTGGTTGAAGTTCAGAGGATATATGTCTGCTATAGCATTCGCTCTATTATACAGCAGTGGTCCCAGAAACATATAGAATTTGGCTGTATATTCGTGCTTTATCGCAATTCGCTGGGTGCATACAATACCTTTCCGTCTTTTATTTACAATATCAGTGCTGAATGGGAGTGCTGCGTGCTGTTTTAGTTTTGTGCTCACTATAAATAGCTGGCGGACTGTTAGTACTCCACAAGATTTGTATAGGAGGTCAGTGGGATATAGGAAAGGACGGGAAGTTGCTACCTTTAGGATCGCTCTCTGTGCTCTCTCGATAGGCAGTAACAAGGATTTACCCCCTCCTCCCCATGACGTTATGCAGTATGTTAATATTGATTGACAAAGGGCATAGTATACCTGTTTAATTAGTTTTAAATCAGCAATGTGCCTAATTTTCTTAAATACAAATATTAGTTTGCGTAGTCCTTTAATTAGTGCTTCGCTATGTTGATCAAAAGACAGGGTTTCGTCTATTATAATACCCAGGTATTTTATTATGTCTGTTCTAGCTATATCCGGGCAGGTACCCTTGTTGCCTGATTCATTAGGGTCTTTACAATGGTGAGCATAAAGTAACGGGTCTGTCCGGGGAGTAGTCTGTCTTTTGCGCATCGAGAAAGCAACATATTTGATTTTTTCTGCATTTAATGTTAGTAGGTTATATTGAAGCCATTTATTAAGGGTAGTATTTAATCTTACAACTGTGAATCCACATTTTTCTATCAAAGTATTCGAAATTGCTAACAAAAATACTGAATTGCACACTAAATTTGCCCATCAAATAAATCAAATATACTACACTGTTTGATGTTTAAAGCTAAACTATTTTACTAGTTTACTATCTGATAACTTTTAGTAAATCTAATTATCCTTTCAGTGCAATGAAACATTTAATCTGTTTTTTTGGAATACGTCACCTATTAAATTTTAAAGAACATGAGTTATTCTAAATAAAACACCAGTTAATCAGTCATGTTTATTAAATTATAGTTCTCAAAAAATCAAATAAGTGTTATCATCATAATCACTAACTATGGCACAACGGTAAGACTACTCAGACTTTTTTAACAAATTAATTAAAATATTAAAAAATATATATTTTTACTGTAAGATTAGGGCAGGTCTTGCTTTTGATGGACGTCCGCGTTCGCGACGTCGCTTTATCCCGATAGGTATGTTTTTAGCTTCTGCAGGTGGTGTGACATATTTTAACCTGATAGCCAGTCCGAAATACACTACAATTTATACTGATTGAGCACCAACAAACTACTTACTTGCTTATAAAAAAAATTACCACGAAGACATAAGGCGGGAGCTCCGCTTCGCTTCGCTCCCGCCTTAGTCTTCTAACCTAACCTATCCATTTCGGGGTGGGTGGTGATCATTCTGAAATTAATTAGATGTACAATCAGTATTTTTACTGAACGCGTAGTATCTTCTACATGCGCACTAGTTAATTTGCTGTGCAGTTAGTATTTTTGATAAACATTTATAATTTTTGTACATAAATAAATTTATTTGTATCGCATTATGAGGATAAAAGTAACGTAATATATTGATATGTGATTATTTATTTGATGTGCAATTAATAATATTCCTTACTTATATAGGTAATATACTAAAACAATGCACAAAGATATAGTTAATAAACTAATTTACACTTAAACTCGAGCAAGTTATGTTTATCTAATGAACGAAAACAAAAATAAATGCACGCGACCATGCGCCGTGTACGACTGTGGAATAACATCACTCGATCTATCTCACACTCGTGCCGCCGTGCCAGTGTGAAGGAGCGAGCGCGATGCGACTAGCGCGAGCATTGAGTGCGGTCAAAAACGCGCCAAATATGTTTTCAACAAAACAGTTGAACAAAGAAAAATATAGTTGGGTTAAAGGGATTTTAGTTCAACAAGTAGCAAATTAGTGTAGTCATTAGATAACCTAAAACATGTATTCTTTATTATGCAATTTTAGATAATGATTTTAGTAATTCGGTGGTAATATTGGATAATTTAGTGTGCAAATCAGTATTTTTGTTATATGGCGAGTAATTTTGTTTTACAATGTAAGCATTGTTTTTAGCAAGATTTTCGTAGTAAAATTAGATAAATAAAGTCGCTAACTTTGATATATTTTAGACATTTTCTTATGCTACACATTTAGTTATACAATTATTTAATTTGATAAACAGTCATTTATTTGATATGCTGGTACATTATTAGTGGATAATTGTTGTTTGCTTAAATTTTAAATAGAGGTGCAATTAAAAATTTCCCATTTATTAATAATATTGAAACCGCGCTGGGCATGCCCGTACACTTCGTTTTCTGACTCAGCAGAAAAAAGGAGGGCAGTGTCGTCCGCATATGATATGATCGTGCCATGCTCAAGTTTTAGATTACAAAGTTCATTTATGTAAATTAAGAACAATGTACTTCCTTGTGGGATACCAAAGTTGATATTTTCTAGGTCGTCACTGAGAACATTGCCGATCTTTACACATTGCGTACGCTCTTTCAAATAGCTTTCGAAGAGTGCTAGTTGTACGCCCCTTACCCCTATATTTTCCATCTTGTTTAACAACTTAGGAATAGAAACCGTGTCAAGCTTTGGCTAGGTCCAGGAAGATTCCCACTGTGCGATTTCCCTTATCAAGTTCTTGTGCTATGAAGTCAGTCAAATTATGTACAGCATCGGCCGACTGTTAGCTCTAAAACCAAACTGCGTATTTGACAAAAGTGAATTATCTTCCAAATATTTCATCAACCTCTTATTTACAATTTTCTCAAGTATTTTTGACATTGCAGGGAGTAAAGAAATGGGCCTGTAATTTGTTCCTTGCTCCTTTCCTCCCGACTTGTATACTGGGACAATTACTGCTTTTTTAAGATATTTAGGGAATACACCAGTTGATAAGCATTTTTGGAAGATGTTGGTTGACGGAGGCACTAATATACGCCTGAATTTTTTAAGGATCTTATTTGAAATGTTGTCCCAACCAACTGCGCAGTCTTCTTTTAAATTCATTATTATTCCCTCAACCTCTTCCTCGTCGGTGTCTAGCATCACAAAAGATGATAAGGTAGTCTTGCACGGGAAGGATATAGAGAGGATAGAGAAGTATATATCTAAACAAACCTGCAGGTTCCGGCGTCAAAGAATTCCTCGCCATCGATCTCAACCGGGAGGGTGGCCAGAAGGCTGGCGGCATTGCAACGTTGAATGGCAATACCAATCTTTTGCGCAAGGCATAAACCAGTCCTCTAGTCACGTATAGCGTCAATTAGATGTTTAGAAATTTCGTGGTATTTATTATAGTTTGTATTATGTTTTAAGGTGAATTTGGTAGGGAGTTCGAGGGTGACATGGTGCTGACGGCAGTGCAGCGTGCAGAGATCGAGAATGCGATAAATAATCCCCAGGATGGCAACGTGGAGTCCCGGAACGGATTGGTCGACACCACTAAACGCTGGCCGAACAGAACTGTTGTGTATTATATCGAAAAAGATGACTTTGGTAAGTACTTTACTAAATAGGAATAATAAGGAGGTAGGTCACGACGGTATTTCCGTCCAATTGAGTAGTCCAACTGGGGAAGTTCCTCCGCCCTACAGAATACCGCAGCCATAATAACCTCGAATTGTGTTACTGGCGGGGAGTAGGGTAGCCAGAGCTCACTGGAGAGTTTTTGTGCTGTCAGTCCAAAAGACCAAAAGCTAGTCCTGCTTTGTCTTTTACACTGACGGCACAGAAACTCTCAATGCTTGCAAGGTTGACAGCGCGAGTGTGACTCTTGGTTTTGCACGAGTCCATAGGCCACGGTAATTATTTTCCATCAGATGGCTTGTCTGCCACCTAAGTGGTATAAAAAAAAATGATTACCATAATAGATGATCTTTTATCAAGTGTTTATATATAGGTATAGTTACCGCCATATATCTTGAGAGCCTCTGTAGTAGTGTACGCCATTTTCGCCTAAGGAGTGCCGAGTGGTCCATAACATAACTAGGTCTTTACTAATTAAAAAACACAGGGCAATTTAATTAACTTTTAAAGCGAGTGAATGGGGTACTACACAACTTTATGAGCAGCCGGAAAGTGTCCGAAAAGGCACGAGTATGTGTGGCTTGACCTTGAAAGATAGAGTGAGAAATAGCGTGATAAGAGAACGATGTGGAGTAATAGAAGATGTAGTGATGAGAATTGAGAGAGGAATGTTGAGATGGTTTGGTCATGTTGAGAGAATGAATGAAAGAAGACTAACGAAACAGGTGTATGAGGCGAGTGTGGATGGTACTGGCGTAAGGGGAAGACCTAGGCGCACATACCTGGACCAAATCGGGGAAGTTTTAGAAAAGGGGCAGGTCAGGAGTACTCTAAACCGACGAGCACGCATGAAGAATGTAATGAGAGTGAATGAAGCGAGAGTAGTATGTCCGGATCGTAGTAAATGGAGATCCGTGATCTCTGCCTACCCCTATGGGAGACAGGCGTGATTTTATGTATGTATGTATGTAATTTAATGAAATTTTAAAGCATTTAGTATGCTTACTATTTAAATCGATTTAAATCTCTTCCTCGAGTATCGATCCTACAATCGCTGCAAGATGAATCTGTTAGAAGATTTGGATGGCTTCAGGTGTGGTTCGGTAGGACAGTGGTCAGAGTATTCCCCCTGTACGAGAAAGATCACGGTTTCGGATCCCACCTAAACCTATTAAATTTTACCTATCTACTTAGATAGGAAAAAAATATCTATTTAGGTCTATTTAGATCATATAAAAAATACAGCTGTGATGTAAAAAACAAATTATGGCCATAGGTACTGATTGAACACTGAATGACTGAAAACCACGGTAGCCTAGTGGTACGGGTAATGGACTGTTGAGACGAGGTCTCAGGTACGAGTCCAGGTTTCACCATGGCACACACTAACGACTTTTCGATGCTTCTCGAAGTTATGTATGTATTTATCGCAGGTATATAAGTGCCCGGTTAATGGCAATAGGCTCGCCACCTATTACATTGGGACCTAAAATTAAACTGGCGAAATGTGGGTCTTAGCACCTCTGGCCACCCCTTTGGGGTTATAGGCGTGAGTTTATGTTATGTTATATTATGTGAAACTTTTTTTGCAGATGAAGTTGAAATAGCAGGTATTCGTACTGCAATGTTTGAGATTGAGAGAGAAAGCTGTATCCGATTCCGAGAGAGGTACAATAAAGAAGAATACCATGTCGTCGTTCAGGTACTTACTTAATTCTTCTTCATGATCATCTGCCTGGTATTCCCGAAGCTCTCACCTCGGAGTTCGTGGTCCGCACCTTCCAGTCTCTGCATGTTTGGCTGCACTTCGATGTTTCCGTGAAGCCAATGCCATCTGACACCCATAACCCATATCAAAATATTAGTAAATTAGACTAGTGGTTAGACTTCGCAGGGCTTCAACTACTTGAAACCTAAACAACAGCCATAGATGTCATATGACAAGCGGGACTGGTGGCTCAACGTACTCTCCACGACACGAAAATACCCAGACCAATGCAAATAGCCCTATTTATGGATACAAATATTTGCACTGAACGGAGATCGAGCCCGCGCACCCTACGTAGCACACGTAGCTGTCGTATTCACTACCGCCATTCATCGCCCATCTGGTCGCCAGGGCACTGCATGGCTGCGGTGCCCGATTGAGGTGGCCAAGCTCCTGACCGACGGCCGACAAATTACAGTTGGATGGTCGGCGGTCAGGCTGACCACCCTAGAGCCGAGGAAGGCGCGGTGCTTCCGCTGCCTGGAGCCGGGGCACGTCGGGGCCAAGTGCACTGCGGGTGTTGACCGCAGTGCGCTGTGCTTCCGATGTGGGCAGGCGGGCCATAAGTCGGCCACCTGCTCCGCGGAGCCCAATTGCCCCGTCTGTGCGGCGGAGGGGGTGGCGTCGAGTCACCGGCTGGGATCCGGTGACTGCAGGGCGACCTCCCGAAAAAGGGGGGCCCCCCGAAAGAGTATAGTTGCGGGTGGTGGGAATCCTGCCCCCCCCCTCCACCCAGCAACGCGAGGAGGAGATGGACACCGCCCAAGGATAATGGATCATCCCATCTCCATACTGCAGGCCAACGTCAACCACTGCGTCATCGCCCAGGACCTTCTGGCCCAGTCCATGGCGCAGTGGCAGACAACAGTGGCAGTAGTCGCCGAGCCGTACTACGTTCGCGACGTCCCGAACTGGGCCGGCGACCAAAGCGGCTTGGTGGCTATCGTCGCCCAGCGAGCGACCCCACCCTTCGACAGAGTGCGAAGGGGCCGTGGGTGCGTACTCGTTGTGCTGGGCGGTGCTGCAGTGGTTGGGGTGTACTGTCCTCCTAGCAGGAGGACAGTACACCAGTACAGGGTCGTGAGTCAAAAACTTCGGCCCTGGGCGCCTCCCCTCACCCAAACTCTCGAGCCGAACCTCCTGGACCGAGTGGTCAGCTCCCTCTTCCCGGTGAGGGAAGAGTGGGTCCCGCCGCGGATGGTAGCACCAAGCCAAGTGCCGGCAGACGAAGGGGCAATACCTCCCGTGTCCGAGGCCGAGTTAGGGGCCGCGATCCTGGTGCTCAAGTCCAGGCACCGCGCCCCGGGCCCGGACGGCATCCCGGGAAAGGTGATTGCCACAGTTATGCCGGCACTAGAAGAGGAGACGCTGTCCCTCATGTCGGAGTGTGTGGCGTCGGGGAGGTTCCCGCGACGATGGAAGACCGGCAAGCTCGTGCTTCTCAAGAAGCACGGGCGCCCAGCCGAGTCGCCGTCGGCCTACCGCCCCATCGTTTTGCTCGACGAGATGTGCAAGCTGTTTGAGCGGGTGCTCGCTGCGCGTCTCGTTGGTCACCTTGAGGGGGCGGGGCCCAACCTGAGTGACGGCCAGTTCGGATTCCGTCGCGGGAGGTCGACACTCGACGCCATATCCCGGCTGCGGGCCAGCATCGACGAAGCGGTCGCCGGGAGGGAGGTGTTGTTGGCTGTATCGCTTGATATAGCCAACGCCTTCAACACCCTCCCCTGGGCGACAATTGCGGAGGCGCTGAGGTACCACAATGTCCCGTGGTACCTCAGGCGCATCCTGGCGGACTACTTCGTGGAGCGGGTTATCATCTACCCGACCCAATGCGGGGTGGTCCGCCGAACTATGGCGTGCGGCGTTCCGCAGGGGTCGGTCCTTGGGCCGCTTCTGTGGAACGTCGGGTACGATTGGGTCCTGCGCGGTGCTACTCTTCGGGGGGTCGGCGTACTTTGTTACGCCGATGATACCCTAGTTACCGCGCGGGCCCCAACGTTTAGCGATGCCGCCGTTCTCGCCACGGCAGGTGTCGACCTTGTCGTGCGCCGTATCGGGGCGCTGGGACTGAAGGTGGCCCTCGAAAAGTCCGAGGCCCTTTTCTTCTATGGGCGTCGGCGGCCGCCGCCTCGGGGTCAGGCGATCGTGGTGGGTGGCACCTCCATCGCTGTCGGGAGCAGCCTGAAATACCTCGGGCTCGTTCTCGACAGTCGGTGGCGTTTCGCGGAGCATTTCCGGCGGCTGGCACCTAAACTGCTAGCGTTTGCCGGAATGCTCTCGCGATTGCTGCCCAACACTGGGGATCCGGGGTCTGCCTGCCGCCGTCTCTACGACGGTGTGGTGCGCTCCAAGGCGCTCTATGGAGCGCCCATTTGGGAGGAGGCCCTCTGCCGTACGAATGTCGTGCTGCTACGGCGACCACAGCGCGCCATCGCGCAGAGGGCCGCACGGGCGTATCACACCGTCTCTTATGAGGCGGCGTGTTTGATTGCGGGCAGTATCCCTTAGGATCTAGAGGTTGGCGTCCTTAAGAGGGTCTACGAGGAGGGTGCCCTGATGCGGCGTGTTGCAGGAGGTCGGCCGCTTCCGGAGGAGATCGATCGCTGGAGACAGGAGGCTCGCGATGTTCTCTTCCGGAAGTGGGCCGATAGGCTGGCTACGGCGAGGAGTAGCTTGCTGCTTGTGGGGGCCGTTCGGCCCGTCTTGCGTGAGTGGGTGGAACGGGGTCATGGGGCTCCCACGTATCACCTCACCCAACTTCTCACGGGTCATGGCTGCTTCGCCAAGTACCTGTGGGAGGTGGTGGGGGTGGAAGCGGAGCCCCGGTGCCGACACGGCACACCACACTTTGGCCGTGTGTGACGCGTGGGGCGGCCAAAGAGCGGCCCTCACAAGCATCATTGGTGTGGACCTCTCGCTGTCGGCCGTAGTTTCAGCTATGGCCGGCAGCGAACAGTGTTGGGCCGCCGTCGCCTCGTTCGCTAGCGAGGTGATGGCGGCAAAGAGAGAGGCCTTGCGGGAACGGGAGCGAGCTGGGCTCACTCTTCCGCCCCGCAGGCCCCCGGCGAGTGGACGCCGGCGAACGCAATTCGCCCGCGTCCCCGAATGAGAGTAGCCACGGGCAGTGGGTCGGGGGACCCGCTGCCCCTATGCTGATGTGGCGGAATGCGCCCCTGTGTGTTCCTGGGGTGCATTCTTGAGGTGAAAAACCCCCACCATTCCGGCCTGATTGCCGGGATGATGGGGTCTTAAGTAGCGGGCCCACCAAGGGCGCCCCTAGCCGAGTCGCGGTGAGCAGACTATCCCGCGGCTCGGATTAGGCGAAGGAGGAACACCGTGGTGGTTTAGTGGGTAGTCTGGCCTTTGTCCAAGGCCAGGAGTCCCACACGAAGCGAGCCCCCTGCCCCCGCGGGGGGTGAGCGAAGTGCGTAAATGCATTCCACCACGTAAACAAAAAAAAAAAAAAACGTTGGTCTAAAGTGTAAATCACAATAATAATATGTCAAACTTGCCATTTTGAAGTTAGCTGGTTAGCGTCAGATAAACTCGTTTTCTTTCTTATATGCTCGTAATGGATATTGACGCAGTTGATCTGATGGATATCGCAGATATTAATATCGTGGAGTCATTGGACATACCACGCTTACCTAACAGACATCGTATTCGAGGAAACCCCTTTATGGAAGAAGCTCTTTAGGCAAATTATAGATTTACTAAATGTTTTAAATAACTTGCAATAAATATACTTTAAAGTATGTATAAAAATTGGGAAAAATTTGATACCTAGCCAGCGCGAACGGAAAAGTTCGTTCCATTTAACGTCCATAGATCTTCCAATATCATAACAATGATTGCTAAATAAAGGCATGATAATGATATTTTATTATAAAATAAAGTATAACTATTATTCATAAAATTTAATTTAATGAAAATGTATTTTCTAAATCTTTTTTTCACCATTTTTAGTAAATATTATTTATGAATGATTTCAGATAAATTTTGTTTTCGGAGGAAACGGAACGTTGTGATTGAATGGTATCATAATGAACGAACAATAGTTTGAATAATCTATGGTTTTATTTAAGCCAAGGTTTAAATTATGGTACTAAGTAATCTACGGATTATTCAGCTTTTGTAATAAGGAGAAGTTTAAACCATGGTCTTGAGATTAAGCCCAGACTTTATAGTTCGGGTTTAAACCAGACTTAATTCCGTTTTTTGTAATAAGACCGAATATCTGTATTTCAAAAACGGGCTGTGCGAGCTATTTATAATTTGGGCCCAAGAATCTCCTTCCGAGAAAAGTTTAAGGAAATAGACATTCTAACCCTAGTGTCACAATATATTTTTGAGAACTTAATGTATGTAAGAAAAAATATCTCTAAATTTTTATAGAGTTTGTGACATGCATAATGTAAATACCAGACACAAAAACAATCTTCTAGTCTGTGATAGTAGACTTAAAAAAAATTGTCATTCTTTCCAGGGCAACTGCATACGCTTTATTAACAAGCACCCTAATGAAATTAGGGATTTACCTGTGCATAAATTTAGAAATGTAGTAAAAAGTAAATTGTTTTCAGGCACAATTTACTTTTTACTCCATTTTAAAATGTAAATCATAATTGCTATTATGAAATACAAGAATACTTAGATGATAAACAAACTTGGAAATAAGCTGTTCGGTCAATTATGCTACTCAAGTAAATTATTGTATTTAGACTAAGTAGATTTAGTAAATATTGTAAATAGACCAAAAAAAAATGCCTGCTGAGTTTCTTGCCGGAGTCTTCTCAGGTCGGGGCCGCATTTCGAACCAGTGGTCCATCTGCTAAACTAGTCTTTCATATTTCTTGTTATATTGACGTTTTGTAAGTTGCGACTTGATGGTCTATGCAAAATAAATGATGTTTGACTTTGACTTTGACATTTTTTAACTGAACCATATAATTAAAGTCGGTGTTGGACGGCTGCAGCTCAAACGTGGGCTACCTCGGCGAGACATTCGACGACCAAATGATCAATCTAGGCGAATACTGTTTCTTGCCGCGGTCATACATTTAAAAATATTTAAAATAAAATCATGGAAGTTGTCCCATCGTGATGCTAACGCACTTCACGACAATATACCTTTCAAGGTACTTAGTTATTTAAATTCTATACGGCCAGTAGTATTATTTTTTATTTGTAAAATGGTGATAAATTATACTCTGTCCATTATATTACTGTATTTTAGACAGATGAAAGTCATAATTTTCATAATGCACTTACTTACATACTCATTCCTACAACTTTAATCACCATACAAAGATTGCCTGGCAGAAATCGCTTAAAGCGATAAGGCCGCCCATTGTACTGATCTTTTGTAATATAGACTTTAGTAATGATATGCATTAATGGTGTACAATAAAGTAAGTAATAAAAAATACTTGCAAGTCTTCAATCATTGACGAATGTCTTTAATCCACTGCCACTTCAGCTTGGTCTTTAAGCGGGGCGTGAAAAACCATGTGATAAGGCCGCCAAGCTGATTGACACCATTGTAACATTACTTAGTGTCTGTAATGGTGACCCTCTTTCCTGAGTCTTTGCCTTTTGCTTATCCTTCATCAGGCGAGGTGAAGTCAAGTTGGCATGACCTAGATAAAAAAAAAATTTAGAGTGTTTCCACACTATCCGATACGATATCGGTGTTGGATGACGTTAGCTATCATCCGATAGCCGACGCCATGTGCTATTTTTACATATTGTCGATAAAATCGGTTCTATTCGGCCATTTGCTTGACAGTACAAACTAATTAGGGATGTAAGGGATGAAAAAACCCAGTGCAAGCAATTTTCGAACTTTTTGACATGACATAGTAGCAAGTTCTTTTCAGAATAGCGTCATCTGCCAATGCGATAAGACTCGTAATTAAGAAAATGCCATCTTAGGTCATGGGCCGTGTGCTTGTCTGCCCTTTAAGTGGTATAAGAAAAAGGTCGAAAGTTGTTTGCAGCCATTGTTTCAGTCTCTGTGTGAAATTTATCATTATTTATTATTATTATTATTATATCGGGCCAACACAGCGGTGACGGCTCCGATATCCGATATCGGGCCGGACAGTGTGGAAGATATATCTCATACATTTTACTTCCTGTCGGGTAATGGATGTCGGCTATTGTTGTTAGACACCTATATTGGATTGGATAATGTGAAAATGCTATAAGTCTTAACAGGCAGAATGCACAGGTCGAAGACCTCCGTTGCCGTCATTGCGGCAGTAGGGGTACTACAAACTTGCATACATTATACATTAACTCGTGTGTCAGCAGCTGGAACAGCTAAAGAAGACCCATTCATAATCAAAATACCTGGTAGTCAAAGAAAGGTTATTTAATATTGCTGATGCTATGATTAGTCTCACAACGACTCACAATAATTCGGTACTTTCCTGTATTTATAGTAAATTATTTATCTGAGCTTATTAAGAATGATAAAAGTAGCGTCTGTCCTTATTTTATTGTTTTTTTTTTTCGGGTTTTATATTTTTAATAATATCTTTTTTTTTTTTGTTTTTATTACTTTTAAACATCTACCAAACCTAAAATAAATAAGAGGAAATTATTAACAACTAAACATTATGACGTCAGAAAATTAATTAATTCATACGTTTGATGTTTAATAAAAAGTAAAGGCTCATTTGGACGAGGAGAGTTTCTCGCATGCGAGATACGATTCTCGAAAGGACAAAAAATAGTCGCTTCGTCTAAACATTCGCAGAAACAATTGCCGCTCGCTTGTCCTCGCCTGGCGAGGATTGCCCCGCAATTGAATATTGGTAGTGTCTAAACACAACAATGCAACATGGTAAATATCCCGATTATTTTCATACTGATGTGAGTGACCATGATAGTTTAAATACCTATATTAAACGCAATAATCATATTTTGACATTTAGCGATATGTCACTTGTAAATCTCGTATGGTATGGTATAATCGTAGGTGAGAATTTTGTGATTGTCTGTGCGTAAACATTCTGGTGGCGCGATTATTGCTAGTGTTATTAGCGTACGATTTCTGGAACCGAAACGTGCGAAAAACTCTCCCTGTCCAAATGACGCCTAATTCATTTGGTTGGATAGTCAAATACTCATTTGTTACTTGAACAACTATACTATATAATGTCCCTTATGAAACTGCAGATGTGGAAAGCAACTTCGAAAAGCACAATAGGAATACGGTAACTGACTTTGGAGTCCCATACGATTATAGCAGCGTGATGCATTACCCGAGATACGCATTCACGCATTCTCCAAAAATGGAAGAGCTACCATTGTTCCAAAACAGGTAATAAAACTGATGGGTAAGTCACAATTTGTCCAGTGCGTAACCTTGAAGAATATGAAAATGCGGGATCTTGAAATTCTGTTTCAAAATATATATTTCAAGATCCCGAATGTACAAAATTTCGGTGTACATCTACTTCTTCCCACAATAAGATCCTTAATAGCAACACTATCGTATGGTGTAATAATATAGGGTGTGTTTTTTTAACGCACTTTTATTTACATCACTTTTAAGTATGTATGTAAGAAAATCTTAATATGCCAATAAATAAATTCAAAATAGAAGTGAAAAAAACTTTAATGAGTAAAGGTTACTTTTTTTTTTTTTTTTACGTGCGCAAAATCCCCACGGATACCTCCCCACCGGAGCCGGTGGAGGAGGTTATGTCGGACTCGAACCGACTAAAACGCACGACGCCTGCGGGTCGTTTTGGTTGCCGAAGGTGAGGTTGACAGGCATATCCCTCGCACCCCGGCCGACCCAGGGCCATCTCTCACGATCTGGCCCTCTTCTCGAACTGGCCCTCTTCTCGTGTGTAAAGGTTACTATAAAGTGGATGAGTACCTTAATGATGTTAATGCGTGGTCAACATAAGTCTCTTGCTTGCTCGCACAAAATAAATTGAAAACCAAAACAAATTTAAAAAAGAAAAATAATCTAGTTCTAATGTAGTTCGCTGAGTTTCTTGCTGGTATCTTCTCAGTAGAACTAATCTACCGAACTAGCGAAAGAATCATTTTCTAATGGTTTATTTTAACATTTTTTAATATTTTTATATTATTTCTTGACATACATAATTGTAAAATTTTGACGTTCATATGTGCTCTTTGTGTGCCTAAACTGAATAAATGAAATTGATTCTTTGATTCTTTGAATCTTGGAATCCTAATTTGACCCGCTTCCCGGTCTTCGATTAGGATGAAATTTTGCACACGCTCTGACTTTTAATGGTAATACATGACTAGCTAAGAAATGTCGTTACACCTCAGTATCAGAATAAACGGGATATTTACCATGTTTCATTGTTTTGAGTTTCCGATATCTCGGCGCTGTTACAAGCACCTTGAAACATGGTAAATATCCCGTTTATTCTGATACTGATGTGAGTGACCATGATAGTTTAAATACCTATAACATCATTACAAATCCAATAGCAGCCTTCCCAAAATGGCGGACTGGCTGTTTCAAATCCCCCCCCCCCCCCCCCCCTATAATATGGGTATCAAATGAATGGGTCTTGCTCTCAAGAAAACGCAAAAAAAAAGTCACGTGACTTAAATCCAATATGGCGGACGTCTAAGATGGCAGACAGGCTATTTGATATGGGTATCAAATGAAAGAGTTTGCTGTAAGAAATACAAAAAAGTATGAAATAAAATATTAGTTTAAAAAACTAATCAACACGCGTCTAACACGCACTAAAAATTACAAAATAATACGGACATTCAGTTTGATGACTCAAGAGTTTTTTCTTCGCCAAATCTTCATTAGATCGTAGGTAAACATAAACATTTTCAGTTCGTGATGAACGATAAATAATTACCTATGCGAAACTGTTATATGTAAGTAGGTTTCTATTGAATTAGGATCTTTATTGAATATTTACTATAATTTATTATGAAAGAAAGCGTGGAGCATTTTGTCCAAAAAGAGTAAAGATTACATAAACGCTCCACGCTTTCACTGTCACGAACTAAAATTGTTTATGTTTACCTGCAATCTATTGATGATTTGGCAAAGAGAAAACTCTTGGGTAATAAAACTAAGAGTCGGCATTATTTTGTTTTTAGAGCATGCTAAAAGCTTTTTAATTAGTTTTTTACGACGGATTGCGCTTGTGCTGCTACGGCATCTGCTGAGACCCTCAACGGCGAAAATATGATAATATTACAATTACGTATTTGAGCTGTTTGGGGTTGAAACGCTGGGTTCGTGGGGTCCGAGCGCACGGTCGCTATACAAAGAAATAGCAAAACGACTGGTCGATGCTCTGCGTCACCAAAGGGCTGGCCTCTTTTTCGCTCAACGGATTGGCATTGCCATCCAACGGGGCAATGCCGCTAGCCTTTTGGGCACATCACCAGTTGACATCAATGGGGAGGAATTTTTCGATGCTTAATTTGATCCTTTTGTATCCTATTTTATATTCTTGTAAATGTTAGTTTATATGTTATTACATTAGTTTACATGTTATTTAAATTCAATTCAATAAATTACTTTTATTCGTTTTTTAAACTATTATTTCAAAATAAGAGCTTGCGGCTAGCATAATTGATTTTCAAAAATCAAGTGATGAGGTTTTAAGTTTCATTAAAATCGACTCGGTTCGAATTTGGCCATACAATACCTTTTGAAAAATACATATCTGTATGCTCGTATATAGTATACCCTAAGTCAACGAAGGATCGCAAGACAAGCTGCCCGCGTACGAAGGCAACTCGGGCGTCGGAGGTCGATGAACGACCTCCGCCCCCCATGAGCGCCGGCCTGGGGGTGACAGGTGGAGCCGCCTGTCACCCTGGCAGAAGCAGGCCGCGGCGGTGGCGCGCGTGGCGCACCTTCCCGTTTCCGGGGACGAGTTGGGGACTCTATAGTCCCCACACCCGAGAAGAGGGCCAGATCGTGAGAGATGGCCCTGGGTCGGCCGGGGTGCGAGGGATATGCCTGTCAACCTCACGTTCGGCAACCAAAGCGACCCACAGGCGGCGTGCGTTTTAGTCGGTTCGAGTCCGACATAACCTCCTCTACCGGCTCCGGTGGGGAGGTATCCGTGGGGATTTTGCGCAAGTAAAAAAAAAAAAAAAGTATACCCTAAGTAATTACCCTCACCTCTCGGCTGACCCAAGGCTGCTATTGAGATTGTTCATAATAGCGAAATAAAACGTTATTTTAAAATAGTTCTTCGGGGGTAATTGAGACCTGATACTATAATCCTGAAGATTTATAACACCGATGTACGAAAGACGAAAGTTTTCTCAATGACTTAGGCTATCTTCCAGCCCGGCTTCAGGAGATCCAACATGAAGTGCGATTTTAGTCCGGGGGTGGTACCCGTGGAGATTTTCGCACCATTAAACGAAACCCGTGGAGAAACTAAATATCCAAAACAGCATCGACAAGGAACATAATTATAGTAATACCTACCTTGCAGAAATTTTCTATCATAGCACCCCACTATAAATGAAAGGGTTAGTCGCGATTCCCCCCTAAAAATGGTTTATAATACCATTAATAAAACGCTATTTAAGAACCATATCGCAACTGACTACGGGGGAAATCGAGAACGAGGGGAATCGCAACTACGATGAACTTTTAGTAAGTAAAGGTAGATTTATTGATGTTTAAAATAAACTGAAAATTTTTACAGCCCATTGTACAAATCGGCCAGAGAGTCGGCTTATCGAGACGCGATATATTGAAGTTGAACAGGATGTACGAGTGTACTGTGATTTTTAAACTTTCGCGGTGTAAATTCATAATTATACTAGGTATCGGGATTTCTCGCGAATTATATCTTGGAACTTACTATTTCTGCCGACGTTGCTGCAACGCATCCGAAACGTCGGCAGAAATAGTAAGTTCCAAGATATAATTTGCGAGAAGTCCCGATACCTAGTATAATTAAGGATGTACGAGTGTCCAGAAGTAGAAGATTCCGCCAAAGTAAACTAATGCGGCTATACGTTGACAATTGACAAATTTTTCGCCAGCATTGTACTTACCTGCATCATCACCTACCTGCCCTTGTCTCAATTAACATGTAATTCTCCTCAGTAAAATCCTGTTAAATATCATTTTCTTAGTTACTCCCTTCTTAGTCACATTTGCCATATTCATGTTTCATTCATCTTTTCTTGGGCTTACCTCTGTTCCTAAGGCCCTCACTCATTCATACTTTGGACATTTTTCACATTACTTTCATCTCTTCTCATAGTTTCTTCATAACATGATAGTCGATCACTTCTCAATTTTGCTTTCACTGGTGTGACTTCCAAACTTGTTCTATTAATTGTATCTACCTACAAGCAGCTTACACGAGATTTGACACAAGACAAATGTACATTGGTGCATATTTGTTATTAAAAAATTACTCATTGTAAACAGACGTCTCGAAAATGCCGCAGTGGAGTTTGTTGCGCCGTTTCTTCTCCGCTAGCGCCTAGGAAGCGGTGGTAAATTTAGGTTTAAACAGAATTTGACGTCATAAAGAATAAATTGTGTTGAACTATTTGGAAAATAATGAAATTGAAATAACAAAAAAGATGGTTGAGTATTATTTTAATTAAATTTTAATAACAAGATACAAGACTTACGTTAATGATGATTGTTATACCACAAGTGCTGTAGTTACAGGCGTATATCTTGACCACAAGTCGCGAGAGAAACGTCGCCCTGAAGCGCGTGTATTGGTTTGATATATGATACTATCCTAAGAACACCCAAAAAACGCGTATTGCTCATTACAAGTACATCATGTGACGTGACTGTGGTCAAGATAAATGCCAGTAACTATACGTACATAAGCATTTACGTATCGCTGTGTACCTTTACGCAAAAACATTGTGTGGATAGAAATAAAACGATACATTGCTTTACACTGTTGTTCATTTATTAATGTCTATTTCGAACTATAATCTGATCCTGGACCTACTGCTAGGGTCTAGCTGAGGAATCTCCTATACCCTATATCACAGTAGAACAAATTCTACAGTTACTATAGTTCGTCGCCTTTGATGTTTATACAATACCACCTCCGTCTATATCAAAATTTGCGGTTTTAGAAGGGTTGTCACACGATTTCTTTTTTAGTTATTTTTCTTTTTTCTGCAAATCTATTACATTGATAGGTTATACATAGCCCAACAAAACCGTGTAATTGATTTTTCTGCGGGATCCACTTTCCGTACATTTAATTGGATGTACTCAGTACAATTAACACGTTATCATAGATAAATCTACACAGAACACATATTCATATTTACCTACATAAACACTACACAGTCATAAACAAGGTGTCACCACACCAACACTATATCACCACAATGACAGACTATTGAGATAATTTTTTTTATCTTTCTTTTGAACAATTTGCCATTAGCTTCCGATGTGACTTCTCTTGGCAAACTGTTCATCAGGTATAGCAAACGTTTTTCAAGAGTTCTGTCACCATAGTAATTATGTATCCTAGGCACAATATATACCTCCCTGATGTCACTGAGCGGGTACCGTGGACATGGTTTACCCTTTTGAGGATATGTTTTTGATTGCCGTGGTTGTTGATAGCTAGGTAATAAAGGTTTAAAAATATTTTAATAATTTTACTATATTTATTTATCCCCTAATTAGGGACTGTTTGTGAATCCGCCAAACTGCATTCCTGTTCACTCAAGGCACTTCAACTCGCGCTAATATAACCAAGTAGCCCAGCTTCGCTCACGTGGAACTTTAGTTATCGCGACTTTTGATTATTTTATCTGTAATTCCACTCTTTTTTTATCTAGAACACGACAACTTAACTTCACCTGATGGTAAGCTAAAGGCAAAGTCTCAGGAAAGTGGGTGGTGGCACTCAGCTTGGCGGCCTCATCAGATGCTTTTTCACGCCGCGCTTAAAGGCCCCAGGACTGTAGGAAGAAGGAAACACGTGTGCTGGTAATGAATTCCAGGTCTTGGTGGTGCGGCAAAGAAAAGAATCTCCGAATATTCTGCATAGTGTGAGGTGACATCTTGCGGTTCTTTTTTTTATTTTTTTATACCACTTAGTTGGCAGACAAGCACACGGCCCACCTGATGGGAAGCGGTTACCGTGGCCTATGGACGTATGCAACACCAGGGGTGTCACACTCGCGCTGCCGACCATGAAGAAACCTTCTGATGCCCCTCTTGAAGAACCCCATGTTGTAGGCGCTTGAGAAAACCGCAGCAGGAAGGTCATTCCACAGCTTGAGTGTGCGTGGGATGAAGTTTCTTTCATACCGCACAGTGCGCACCGTCTCAGGTCGCAATGTGTGAGGATGAATTCCCTGCCTATGGCGCGAGGTGCGATGATAGAATGTAGCTACGGGCATCATGTCAAACAATTCATCTGAGCACAAACCATTATATAGGCGGTAGAACACACACAGTGAGGCAAAATCCCTCCTAAGGCTAAGAGATTCCGCGCTACCTGTGAGTATGGGATTGTCAACCAGCCTCAATGCCCGTCTTTGCAACGAGTCGAAGGGGTCAAGCTGGTATGCAGGTGCTCCAGCAAAAAGGTGACAGCAGTACTCCATGTGAGGCCGGACCTGTGCTTTATAAAGAAGGAGTTGCTGCCCCGCAGTGAAGTACTGCTTCGCCCTGTTGAGCACTCCGAGTTTTCTTGATGCCAACTTAACCTTGTCCATGCCACATTAACCTTGTCCAAAAGACCTACCTACCGTACCTTTAAAGAAATATTCTATCCTAGAACCCTACGATTGCATTAGTTACAATTCCTCACGAAGCAAAAAATATTCTATAACACATAACGTGCTGAAACGCTATTTTAGGACCTAATCCGCACCCAGAATTTAGAGGACATTTGAGAAATCGTGACTAACCCAACGATGCACATTCTATAAGTTTTATTGATTTTTAAAATAACCTAAATATTTTACAGACAAATGCAGCAATCGGCCAGAGAGTGGGCTTATCAATGAGCGATGTATTGAAGTTGAACAGAATGTACGAGTGTCAAAGATAAAATAACCCATCGGAATATAACGATATTTAGCTATAGTGAATATTGAATAATTTCTCGCCTTTCGGTCTTAGTATTATACCTACCTATATCATCATCTACCTTGTCCCAATAGTTTGGGGTTGGCCCAACAAATCATTCTTCACCTTACATTCCCGTTAGATGTCATTTCTTCAGTAACTCCCTTCTTTGCTAGGCTTATCCTAGCTCTACTCTTAAATCCCTCTCAATTCATATTTTAGACCATTTGTACAATATTACTTTCATCTTTTCCCTAAGTTTATCCAGATCATGATAGTCGTTCACTTTTCAATTTTGCATTCACTGGTGACACATCCAAACTTCCTCTATTAATGGTATCTACCTACATAAACCTAAAAACCAGAAAACTTGATGCGAGAGAAATTTATGTGCATTATTTAGTCTTAAGAATTTACTCATTGTAAACTGACGTCTCGAAAATGTCGCAGTGGCGTTTGTTGCGCTGTTTCAGGAAGCGGTGGTTTACTTAGTTTTAAACAGAATTCGATGTCAAAAATATGTTGTTACATTGCACTATATTTTAAATAAAGAAATTAAATTTACAAATAAATAAAATAATTTCCACGTTCGACTCTGTATTTTATGCTACAATACCTTGTAGGACACTCAATCAAATCGACAGGTCCAGAAAACAGGCAGACACTGGCATTTTGAAAGAAAGAAAGAAGTCTGTATAGTAAAGCCTTCCAGACAGGTTGCAATTTGTCAGATTACATCTGTATAGATTAGACGTAGAGTAAAGTCGAGTAAATTTAAATCGTAGTATTTAACTGTCTGGTCCAATTTAAATGCCTATTGGACATATTAATGTTCACATAATGTACATGGAAGTTATCTAAATTAAAATATAGAAACAATACAGAATATACCTAAATAATCCTGCAGGTTCAGGTATCAAAGAATCTCATCGCTGTAAACCGGGAGGGTGGCCAGAAGCCTGGTGGCATTGCCACGTTGAATGGCAATACCAATCCTTTGCGCAAGGAATAAACCAGCCATCACGGATAGCCTCAATTAAACGTTTAGAAATTTCTCTAAACAAAAGACAGGCACTAGGACCCCATGATTCCAGCGTCTCTACCCCAAACGGTTGAAATATGTAATTACCACTTATATTACTATACTTGCGCCGTTTGAGGGTCTGTGCCGACGCAGCGGCTGCGCAGGCGCAGTTTGCAGTCCCTGGAAGATGTGAAGGCGCAAGGGTGTCGGCACAAGTTGCATCCCACACCAAATGCCCTCCCACCTATTGTACAATATAAACGAGTAGTCTGCTAAATTGTACCGGTGACAGACGTCCGCAAAAACTACGAATAAAAGATGTAGGTATATATTTTAACATAAGATTACCGCGACAGTTTTTTCTTGTATTGAGTATTTAGAAACATGCTAATTTTCAGAAAAGTGTCTCTTGTAGATATTGTGTACTAAAATAGAAGTAATAGTTTGGTATAGTTTTATCTGTGACACATCGTAGTCTAGACAGTACAAGTAGTTAAAAATGTCTATGCCATCGGTAAACAAACGACTCACGAAACGTCTCCTAAAATTTGACAGAACAAGTCTACACCATCGGTGTTACAAACAGTCCCTTTTGCAGGGGGTGTTTTCCTGCCGAGGACACGGCCACGTAATACTGGAATGCGAGGCAGTAGCCCATAAACGATCACAAATCCACGGTACAGTGACGTCGCTTCACGAAGCCAGTGAAGCCCCCAGTGAGCCTCTGCGTTTCTCGTAATTTTATTACAAAGTAAAAGACAAAGCAGGACAAGCCTTTGGTCTTCGGACTGACAGTACAAAAACTCTCCAGTGCGCTCTGGCTACCCTATTCACCGCCGGGAACGCAACACGAAATTATTATGGCCGCGGTATTCTATAGGACGGAGGTACTTCTCCAGTAGGACTGCTCAATTGGACATTACAGCACATATAATTTTGTTATAGTGTGGTTTTAAAGTTTTTGCTTTTTATGTTTTATTTTGATAACACTAACATGAACATGAACAAAACTAGACGCTGGCAGAGATGCGGACAATAGTTAGTGTTTTTAAGGGTTCAAAAATTGTATAACGGATCCTACAGCAACATCATTACGTGGGACCGAATACAATTATTGTTGTAATGTGGGTGGTAAATCACCTCTGCTTAATCCTCCAGGGATAAAGGCGTGATTATATGTATGTATCGATTTGAAAATTATACTTATCAAATGCAGTCTTAAGAACTCACCACTGCCATTGTTCTGTGATAAAATTAGTGTCGAATTAAGAACTAATTACTAAACTACATTATTTCGTAAGCATTGTGTTAAACGATAGCTTGACTATCTAATTAGGTGATAGATGTCCTGTTGTTAACCAGGTTGTAGGTATCCACACTTGGTTATCAGGGGGTATAAATAAGTAAGCTCGTTCAGTACTTGTAGATCATTGTTAAGAGCAGTCCGCATTGCGTCGTCTATTGTCACTGTGGAGTTTTCTGTAATACTGACTGTGTTAGCTTCAATTTTCTTCATGAGTGATGCGGCACCAGTAGCTCAAGATGTTCCTGAGGAGGAGCGTAAGAACGGTAAGAACTTGAACCTCCATTTCTCGTTACTACCTAAAAATGTTGACTTTTCTTCATCCTTCTTCATTCTAGCATTGCCACGTTGAATGGTAATACCAATCCTTTGCGGAAGGTATAAACCAGCACTCCGGTCACGGGTAGTGTCAATTAAACATTTAGAAATGTCTCTAAACAAAAGACAGGCACTTAGACCTCATGATCCCAGCGTCTCGACCGCAAACGGCTCAAATATTTCATTACCACTTATATTACTATACTTGCACCGTTTGAGGGTCTCTGTCGACGCAGCAGCAGCGCAGACGCAGTTTCCAGTCCCTGTAAGATATGAAGGCGCAAGGGTCAGCACAAGTTGCATCCCACACCAAATGCCTTTCGAACTTCCAAGGTACCAATGCCATCCCATCTGTCCTCTCGCCAGCGTCGCGCGCCAAGTTCAGTCGGTTCTAATATAGCTGGAACGAAATATTGTAATTATACCACTTGTTGAACTTTTTAGGGCTCCAACTTATATGGCAACCGGGACCGATAGCTTATCGTGCTCTCCGACCAAACCGGCACGACCAGACCAATAGAATTTTTTTTTCTTTTTTTTTATACCACTTAGGAGGCAGACAATCGCATGGCCCACCTGATCGAAAGTGGTTACCGTGGCCTATGGACGTGTGTAACTCCAGAGAAGCCACACTCGCTCTGCCGACCCTGTAAGCACAGAGTTTCGGTGCCGTCAGTGTAGAGGACAAAACAAGACAAGCCTTTAGTCATCCCACTGACAGCACAAATTCTCCAGTGAGCTTCCAAATATTTGCAATGAGTGGGTATCGAAACCGTGCCTCCTGCGAAGTGGTCGCATTCACTACCGTCACGCTAGAGAGCCGGTCAAAAATATTTAATTATATATAATGGGGTAAATGAAAAAAAAAATTGAGGGGAAATCGCGACTAATACAAAAAAAATACATTAAAAAATGTTCCTGAAATTCAAGGTGGATAAATTTTTACGTTGCACTGTCAAAACAAAAATGACACCTTTAAAGGAGAGCTTCCAAAGTCTATATTTTTTATTGATAAAACCGAAGTTTACGAAAGGAGTTGTCCAGAAATAGACTTTTATCATTGAAAAAATCTATACATTTTTGGATAGTGTGTATAATACTATCCAAAAATTTTTTAGTTTTTTGTTTGGATTTAAAATAAAAATATTAAAAAAATTATCCACCTTGTTGTTATAGGTTGTTTGAATGGCTGCATATTTACTGTTGGATGGTGAACAGCCCCCTTAGTTGCCTTCATACGCGGGCAGCTCGGCTTGCGATCCTTCGTCGCTCCCGCTGCCGCTCCCACCCCGCCTCCTCCTTCACGAGCATTACTTGCTCGCAGAAGGAGGCGCCGGTGTTGTCTTACTTCCTATCCAGTAGAATAGGAAGTATCCTATCCTATCCCTAATAATACATATTATACCTAGTCTAGCCATAAATATTGTTACGAAGAAAAAAACACTATTTTTTATTGCAATTAATATTTATTACTTTTACAGTGTGTTAGTTAGTTTATTACTTTTACAATGTATTAAATAAATATAAAACAATTTAAAATATAAAAAGCTTATTCGAAGTGGTCTCCATTGGCTGCAACACAGTCCTTTAAACGTTGAGGCCAGTTATCAATAGAAGCACGCACTCTTTCCATGGGAAAATTCTTCACTGCCAATCGTATGGATTGTTTTAGGGACTCCAAATTATCATGGCGTTTAGAGCAAGCCATACTCTCTAAAACTGACCATAAATCATAATCCAGTGGATTAAGATCGGGACTAGACGACGGCCAGTCTTCAGCTCTGATGAAGTCCGAAACGTTCACTTCCAACCAAGACTGCGTGGACCGAGCTTTATGACCCGGCGCTGAGTCTTGTTGGAAGGACCATACTTGGTTATTGAACATGGTATTGTTAAGAGGTTTAACTACCTTCTCAAGAATGGTATCTTGATACACTTGTGCCGATGTTTTGATACCTTTTACACAAAAATATGGCTCAGTCACTCCTTCATAGCTGACACCCCACCAAACCATCAAGCTGCACTATGTCGACTAATTGGGTAGCTTCCTTAGAGCTTTTAGCATAAATACGGTCATTTTGTTTGTTAAAATGTTGCTCAATTGTAAAGATTTTCTTATCCGTAAACAAAATTTTTCTGTGTCCTCCCTTTGCGTACCGTACCACCCTATTCTTTTTTAAATTATCAGTTAAAAAATGACCAGTGCGTCTCTTATAGGCTGCAAGTCCTAAGTCATCTTTTAAAATGCGCGACATGGTTCTGGGTGCTATCTTCATCTCCCGAGATAAAATCTTTTGCTTTCGGACAGGATTTCTTCGAATTCTTTCCCTTACTGCTTTGACCACCTTTTTCGTACGAACACTACGTGGACGGCCAGATCTTTTTCTGTCACAAACAGATGAGGTCTCATTGTACCTATTACAAACATTTGACTAATACCAAGCGTATGGAGAGTTTTAAAAATTACATTCGGCTCCATACCAACTTTGTGTAATGCAATCACAGCGATTCGGTTTTCTTTATCACCCCACTCCATTTTAATATAGCAAAATATTGTACAATGTATTGGCGCCAAAATTAGAAAACAGATTCTAAATTCAAATGTAATATCTTTCTTATTTTAATTGTAACAGTATTTATGGCCAGACTAAGTACATGTGAATGTTTGTGAAGCGGTTTGAATGTTCGTTCTTCAATCTCACTTAAACAGCTTTAATGGATGTTGCTTATATTTGGTGCAGAGACAGATCACAGTCTAAAACAATACATGGAATATTTATCCCGGGAATAGTTTCCGTAATGTTACGGGAACAGGGCAACAGCTAGTTTTAGTGGAACAAAAAAATCTTTTAATCCTGAAATTGAAAATGTTGAAATTTTTTCAGTATATTATTATTAATACTATATTATAAATATATTATATTAATATAGTATTTTATTATAATATAATATTATTACATTACTAATATGTCAAAGAAATACATTTGAATACGTAATAGAACTAAACACTGTATTGATAGTTAAATATTAATATTTACATGATGTACACCGAAGTTATCTAAATTAAAATATTAAAAAAAAACTCAGAATATAATATCTAAACAAACCTGCAGGTTGGGGCGTCAAAGAATTCCTCGCCATCGATCTCAACCAGGAGGGTGGCCAGAAGGCTGGCACCATTGCCACGTTGAATGGCAATACCAATCCTTTGCGCAAGGAATAAACCAGCCCTCTGGTCACGGATAACGTCAATTAGACGTTTAGAAATTTCGTGGTATTTATTATAGTTTGTATTATGTTTTAAGGTGAATTTGGTAGTGAGTTCGAGGGTGACATGGTGCTGACGGCGGTGCAGCGTGCAGAGATCGAGAATGCGATAAATAATCCCCAGGATGGCAACGTGGAGTCCCGGAACGGATTGGTCGACACCACTAAGCGCTGGCCGAACAGAACTGTTGTGTATTATATCGAAGAAGATGACTTTGGTAAGTAAGTACTTTACTAAATAGGAATAATAAGTAGGTAGGACACTACGGTATTTCCGTCCAATTGAGTAGTCCAACTGGGGAAGTACCTCCGCCCTACAGAATACCGCAGCCATAATAACCTCGAATTGTGTTACTGGCGGAGAGTAGGGTAGCCAGATCTCACTGGAGAGTTTTTGTGCTGTCAGTCCAAAAGACCAAAAGCTAGTCCTGCTTTGTCTTTTACACTGACGGCACAGAAACTCTCAATGCTTGCAGGGTTGACAGCGCGAGTGTGACTCTTGGTTTTGCACGAGTCCATAGGCCACGGTGATCCTTTTACATCAGATGGCTTGTCTGCCACCTAAGTGGTATAAAAAAAAAGATTACCATAATAGATGATCTTTTATCAAGTGTTTATATATAGGTATAGTTACCGCCATATATCTTGAGAGCCTCTGTAGTAGTGAACGCCATTTTCGCCTAACGAGTGGTCCATAACTAGGTCATTACTAATTAAAAAACACAGGGTAATTTAATGAAATTTTAAAGCGAGTGAATGGGGCACTACACAACTTTATGAGCAGCCGGAAAGTGTCAGAAAAGGCACGACTGGCTGTACATAGAGGAGTATTGGTGCCGACTCTTATGTATGGTAGTGAAAGTTGGGTGTGGCAGAAAAAGCATCAGAGTGGAGTGAATGCAGTAGAAATGCGTGCGTTGCGAAGTATGTGTGGTTTGACCTTGAAAGATAGAGTGAGAAATAGCGTGATAAGAGAACGATGTGGAGTGATAGAAGATGTAGTGATGAGAATTGGGAGAGGAATGTTGAGATGGTTTGGTCATGTTGAGAGAATGAATGAAAGAAGATTAACGAAACAGGTGTATGAGGCGAGTGTGGATGGTACCGTCGGAAGGGGAAGACCTAGGCGCACATACCTCGACCAAATCGGGGAAGTTTTAGAAAAGGGGCAGGTCAGGAGTACTCTAAACCGACGAGCACGCATGAAGAATGTAATGAGAGTGAATGAAGCGAGAGTAGTATGTCAGGATCGTAGCAAATGGAGATCCGTGATCTCTGCCTACCCCTATGGGAGACAGGCGTGATTTTATGTATGTATGTATGTAATTTAATGAAATTTTAAAGCATTTAGTATGCTTACTATTTCAATCAATTATAATCTCTTCCTCGAGTATCAGTCCTACAGTCGCTGCAAGATGAATCTGTTAGAAGATTTGGATGGCTTCAGGCGTGGTTCGGTAGGACAGTGGTCAGAGTATTCCCCCTGTACGAGAAAGATCACGGTTTCGGATCCCACCCACGCCTATTAAATTTTTCCTATCTACTTAGATAGGAAAAAAATATCTATTTAAGTCTATTTAGATCATAGACAAAATACAGCTGTCATGTAAAAAAAAATTATGGCCATAGGTACTGATTGAAGACTGAATGACTGAAGACCACGGTAGCCTAGTGGTACGGGTAATGGACTGTTGAGACGAGGTCTCGGGTACGAGTCCAGGTTTCACCATGGCACACACTAACGACCTTTCGATGCTTCTCGAAGTTATGTATGTATTTATCGCAGGTATATAAGTGCCCGGTTAATGGCAATAGGCTCGCCACCTATTACATTGGGACCTAAAAATAAACTGGCGAAATGTGGGTTCTAGCACCTCTTCCTACCCCTTCGGGGTTATAGGCGTGAGTTTATGTTATGTTATATTATGTGAAACTTTTTTGCAGATGAAGTTGAAATAGCAGGTATTCGTACTGCAATGTTTGAGATTGAGAGAGAAAGCTGTATCCGATTCCGAGAGAGGTACAATAAAGAAGAATACCATGTCGTCATTCAGGTACTTACTTAATTCTTCTTCATGATCATCTGCCTGGTATTCCCGAAGCTCTCACCTCGGAGTCCGTGGTCCGCACCTTCCAGTCTCTGCATGTTTGGCTGCACTTCGATGTTTCCGTGAAGCCAATGCCATCTGACACCCACAACCCATATCAAAATTAGTAAGATAGACCAGTAGTCTATTTTTTTTATACCACCAAGGTGGCAGACTAGCGCAAGGTCCACCTGATGGAAAGTGGTTACCGTGGCCTATAGACGTATGTACCACCAGAGAAGCCACACTCGCGCTGCCGACCCTGTAAGCACAGAGATTATGTACCGTCAGTGTAGAGGACAAAGCCAGGACAAGCCTTTAGTCATCCCACTGACAGTATGAATTCTCCAGTGAGCTCTGGCTACCCTACTCACCGCTGGGAACTTTGTAGGGCTTCAACTACCCCACAACTAAACGACAGCCACAGATGTCATATGACAATCGGGACTGGTGGCTCAACGTACTCTCCACGACACGAAAATACCCAGACCCATTCATCAACCAGCCCTATTCATGCATACAAATATTTGCACTGAGCTGAGAGCGAGCCTACGTACACGTTCACATTACATACATTCACTACCGACACGCCACAGAGGATGTCCATTATATGTGTATATATAGCAGCCTTAAACACAATATCTGTGTTACAAAAACGAGGTTGTGCGAGCTATTTATAATTTGGGCCCAAGAGTCTCCCTCCGAGAAAAGTTTAAGGAAATAGACATTCTAACCGTAGTGTCACAATATATTTTTGAGAACTTAATGTATGTAAGAAAAAATATCTCTAAATTTTTAAGAGTTAGTGACAGGCATAATATAAATACCAGACACAAAAACAATCTTCTAGTCTGTGATAGTAGACTTAAAAAAAATTAGTCATGCTTTCCAGGGCAAGTGTATACGCTTTATTAACAAGCTCCCTAATGAAATTAGGGATTTACCTGTGCATAAATTCTAAAATTTAGTAAAAAGATAATTGTGCCAGAAATGCTAATAAAATCCAAGAATACTTCGATGATAAACTAACTTGAAAATGAGCTGGTCGCTCAATTATGCTACTCAAGTAAATTATTGTATTTAGACTAAGTAGATTTAGTAAATATTGTAAATAGACCAAAAAAAAATGCCTGCTGAGTTTCTTGCCGGAGTCTTCTCAGGTCGGGGCCGCATTTCGAACCAGTGGTCCATCTGCTAAACTAGTCTTTCATATTTCTTGTTATATTGACGTTTTGTAAGTTGCGATTTGATGGTCTATGCAAAATAAATGATGTTTGACTTTGACTTTGACATTTTTTAACTGAACCATATAATTAAAGTCGGTGTTGGACGGCTGCAGCTCAAACGTGGGCTACCTCGGCGAGACATTCGACGACCAAATGATCAATCTAGGCGAATACTGTTTCTTGCCGCGGTCATACATTTAAAAATATTTAAAATAAAATCATGGAAGTTGTCCCATCGTGATGCTAACGCACTTCACGACAATATACCTTTCAAGGTACTTAGTTATTTAAATTCTATACGGCCAGTAGTATTATTTTTTATTTGTAAAATGGTGATAAATTATACTCTGTCCATTATATTACTGTATTTTAGACAGATGAAAGTCATAATTTTCATAATGCACTTACTTACATACTCATTCCTACAACTTTAATCACCATACAAAGATTGCCTGGCAGAAATCGCTTAAAGCGATAAGGCCGCCCATTGTACTGATCTTTTGTAATATAGACTTTAGTAATGATATGCATTAATGGTGTACAATAAAGTAAATAATAAAAAATACTTGCAAGTCTTCAATCATTGACGAATGTCTTTAATCCACTGCCACTTCAGCTTGGTCTTTAAGCGGGGCGTGAAAAACCATGTGATAAGGCCGCCAAGCTGATTGACACCATTGTAACATTACTTAGTGTCTGTAATGGTGACCCTCTTTCCTGAGTCTTTGCCTTTTGCTTATCCTTCATCAGGCGAGGTGAAGTCAAGTTGGCATGACCTAGATAAAAAAAAAATTTAGAGTGTTTCCACACTATCCGATACGATATCGGTGTTGGATGACGTTAGCTATCATCCGATAGCCGACGCCATGTGCTATTTTTACATATTGTCGATAAAATCGGTTCTATTCGGCCATTTGCTTGACAGTACAAACTAATTAGGGATGTAAGGGATGAAAAAACCCAGTGCAAGCAATTTTCGAACTTTTTGACATGACATAGTAGCAAGTTCTTTTCAGAATAGCGTCATCTGCCAATGCGATAAGACTCGTAATTAAGAAAATGCCATCTTAGGTCATGGGCCGTGTGCTTGTCTGCCCTTTAAGTGGTATAAGAAAAAGGTCGAAAGTTGTTTGCAGCCATTGTTTCAGTCTCTGTGTGAAATTTATCATTATTTATTATTATTATTATTATATCGGGCCAACACAGCGGTGACGGCTCCGATATCCGATATCGGGCCGGACAGTGTGGAAGATATATCTCATACATTTTACTTCCTGTCGGGTAATGGATGTCGGCTATTGTTGTTAGACACCTATATTGGATTGGATAATGTGAAAATGCTATAAGTCTTAACAGGCAGAATGCACAGGTCGAAGACCTCCGTTGCCGTCATTGCGGCAGTAGGGGTACTACAAACTTGCATACATTATACATTAACTCGTGTGTCAGCAGCTGGAACAGCTAAAGAAGACCCATTCATAATCAAAATACCTGGTAGTCAAAGAAAGGTTATTTAATATTGCTGATGCTATGATTAGTCTCACAACGACTCACAATAATTCGGTACTTTCCTGTATTTATAGTAAATTATTTATCTGAGCTTATTAAGAATGATAAAAGTAGCGTCTGTCCTTATTTTATTGTTTTTTTTTTTCGGGTTTTATATTTTTAATAATATCTTTTTTTTTTTTGTTTTTATTACTTTTAAACATCTACCAAACCTAAAATAAATAAGAGGAAATTATTAACAACTAAACATTATGACGTCAGAAAATTAATTAATTCATACGTTTGATGTTTAATAAAAAGTAAAGGCTCATTTGGACGAGGAGAGTTTCTCGCATGCGAGATACGATTCTCGAAAGGACAAAAAATAGTCGCTTCGTCTAAACATTCGCAGAAACAATTGCCGCTCGCTTGTCCTCGCCTGGCGAGGATTGCCCCGCAATTGAATATTGGTAGTGTCTAAACACAACAATGCAACATGGTAAATATCCCGATTATTTTCATACTGATGTGAGTGACCATGATAGTTTAAATACCTATATTAAACGCAATAATCATATTTTGACATTTAGCGATATGTCACTTGTAAATCTCGTATGGTATGGTATAATCGTAGGTGAGAATTTTGTGATTGTCTGTGCGTAAACATTCTGGTGGCGCGATTATTGCTAGTGTTATTAGCGTACGATTTCTGGAACCGAAACGTGCGAAAAACTCTCCCTGTCCAAATGACGCCTAATTCATTTGGTTGGATAGTCAAATACTCATTTGTTACTTGAACAACTATACTATATAATGTCCCTTATGAAACTGCAGATGTGGAAAGCAACTTCGAAAAGCACAATAGGAATACGGTAACTGACTTTGGAGTCCCATACGATTATAGCAGCGTGATGCATTACCCGAGATACGCATTCACGCATTCTCCAAAAATGGAAGAGCTACCATTGTTCCAAAACAGGTAATAAAACTGATGGGTAAGTCACAATTTGTCCAGTGCGTAACCTTGAAGAATATGAAAATGCGGGATCTTGAAATTCTGTTTCAAAATATATATTTCAAGATCCCGAATGTACAAAATTTCGGTGTACATCTACTTCTTCCCACAATAAGATCCTTAATAGCAACACTATCGTATGGTGTAATAATATAGGGTGTGTTTTTTTAACGCACTTTTATTTACATCACTTTTAAGTATGTATGTAAGAAAATCTTAATATGCCAATAAATAAATTCAAAATAGAAGTGAAAAAAACTTTAATGAGTAAAGGTTACTTTTTTTTTTTTTTTTACGTGCGCAAAATCCCCACGGATACCTCCCCACCGGAGCCGGTGGAGGAGGTTATGTCGGACTCGAACCGACTAAAACGCACGACGCCTGTGGGTCGTTTTGGTTGCCGAAGGTGAGGTTGACAGGCATATCCCTCGCACCCCGGCCGACCCAGGGCCATCTCTCACGATCTGGCCCTCTTCTCGAACTAGCCCTCTTCTCGTGTGTGAAGGTTACTATAAAGTGGATGAGTACCTTAATGATGTTAATGCGTGGTCAACATAAGTCTCTTGCTTGCTCGCACAAAATAAATTGAAAACCAAAACAAATTTAAAAAAGAAAAATAATCTAGTTCTAATGTAGTTCGCTGAGTTTCTTGCTGGTATCTTCTCAGTAGAACTAATCTACCGAACTAGCGAAAGAATCATTTTCTAATGGTTTATTTTAACATTTTTTAATATTTTTATATTATTTGTTGACATACATAATTGTAAAATTTTGACGTTCATATGTGCTCTTTGTGTGCCTAAACTGAATAAATGAAATTGATTCTTTGATTCTTTGAATCTTGGAATCCTAATTTGACCCGCTTCCCGGTCTTCGATTAGGATGAAATTTTGCACACGCTCTGACTTTTAATGGTAATACATGACTAGCTAAGAAATGTCGTTACACCTCAGTATCAGAATAAACGGGATATTTACCATGTTTCATTGTTTTGAGTTTCCGATATCTCGGCGCTGTTACAAGCACCTTGAAACATGGTAAATATCCCGTTTATTCTGATACTGATGTGAGTGACCATGATAGTTTAAATACCTATAACATCATTACAAATCCAATAGCAGCCTTCCCAAAATGGCGGACTGGCTGTTTCAAATCCCCCCCCCCCCCCCCCTATAATATGGGTATCAAATGAATGGGTCTTGCTCTCAAGAAAACGCAAAAAAAAAGTCACGTGACTTAAATCCAATATGGCGGACGTCTAAGATGGCAGACAGGCTATTTGATATGGGTATCAAATGAAAGAGTTTGCTGTAAGAAATACAAAAAAGTATGAAATAAAATATTAGTTTAAAAAACTAATCAACACGCGTCTAACACGCACTAAAAATTACAAAATAATACGGACATTCAGTTTGATGACTCAAGAGTTTTTTCTTCGCCAAATCTTCATTAGATCGTAGGTAAACATAAACATTTTCAGTTCGTGATGAACGATAAATAATTACCTATGCGAAACTGTTATATGTAAGTAGGTTTCTATTGAATTAGGATCTTTATTGAATATTTACTATAATTTATTATGAAAGAAAGCGTGGAGCATTTTGTCCAAAAAGAGTAAAGATTACATAAACGCTCCACGCTTTCACTGTCACGAACTAAAATTGTTTATGTTTACCTGCAATCTATTGATGATTTGGCAAAGAGAAAACTCTTGGGTAATAAAACTAAGAGTCGGCATTATTTTGTTTTTAGAGCATGCTAAAAGCTTTTTAATTAGTTTTTTACGACGGATTGCGCTTGTGCTGCTACGGCATCTGCTGAGACCCTCAACGGCGAAAATATGATAATATTACAAACAATTACGTATTTGAGCTGTTTGGGGTTGAAACGCTGGGTTCGTGGGGTCCGAGCGCACGGTCGCTATACAAAGAAATAGCAAAACGACTGGTCGATGCTTCGCGTCACCAAAGGGCTGGCCTCTTTTTCGCTCAACAGATTGGCATTGTCATCCAACGGGGCAATGCCGCCAGCCTTTTGGGCACATCACCAGTTGACATCAATGGGGAGGAATTTTTCGATGCTTAATTTGATCCTTATGTATCCTATTTTATATTCATGTAAATATTAGTTTATATCTTATTACATTAGTTTACATGTTATTTAAATTCAATTCAATAAATTACTTTTATTCGTTTTTTAAACTATTATTTCAAAATAAGTGCTTGCAGCTAGAATAATTAGTTTTCAAAAATCTAGTGATGAAGTTTTAAGTTTCATTAAAATCGACTCGTTTCGAATTTGGCCATACAATACCTTTTTTTTTTTTTTTTTTTTTTTTTTTATATATAGGACACGTCAATTGGACTTCGCCTTGCCTGATGGTAAGCTGAAGGCAAAGTCCCAGAAAAGAGGGTCACCATTACTTACACTTACCGTGTGACAATGGTGACACTCAGCTTGACGGCCTTATCATATGCTTTTTCACGCCTCGCTTAAAGGACCCGGGACTGTAGGAAGAAGGAAACACGTGAGCTGGTAATGAATTCCAGGCCTTAATGGTGCGACAGAGGAAAGAGTCTCCGAACCGCTTGGTTCTTGATCGGATGTTTTGCACCGTGTGCGGATGACATCTAAGACCTGCACGCGTTGTCCTGTGTAGGAAAGGAGAGGGTGGGACTAATTGGAAGAGCTCATCAGAACACTCCCCATGGTACAGACGGTAAAATACAGCCATGGACGCAACATCTCTACGCAGCTGTAAAGGTTCTAGGGTGTTCGTGATCTCGGGATTCCCAATGATGCGGACCGCACGTCGCTGCAACCTGTCGAGAGCATCTAGTTCCTTTTGAAAAATACATATCTGTATGCTCGTATATAGTATACCCTAAGTAATTACCCTCGCCTCTCGGCTGACCCAAGACTGCTATTAAGATTGTTCATAATAGTGAAATAAAACGTTATTTTAAAATAGTTTTTCGGGGGTAATTGAGACCATTGAGATACTATAATCCTGAAGATTTATAATACCGATGTACGAAAGACGAAAGTTCTCTCAATGACTTAGGCTATCTTCCACCCCGGCTTCAGGAGATCCAACATGAAGTGCGATTTTAGTCCGGGGGTGGTACCCGTGGAGATCTCAGCACCATTAAACGAAACCCGTGGAATCGAATAGAATCGTTTTATTTGTTCAAGACATGTATGTACATACAAAAGCATTCAATATATTAGTAATAGTTTATATAGTCCAGTCATGTTTTGCCCCATACGCCGCTAGCGTACAAATATATGATGCGTAAGGAGAGGCTTAGTCATAAGATGCTCATTAATTGCTTTCAATTTTCACTAACAGTTCAAATCATTATGTAATGTAATGTCAAATCAGAAATACAGTAGAAATGTCAATATCTTATCAACAATCATGTCACATAGATTAAAATACAATAGAAAATGTTCTATATGTCAATAACAATGGCAAGTATATATTAAGTTAGTGGTCAAAATACAGTCAACGATGTCAGAATATTAGGCCCAAACTAAATAAGTAGAAACTAAATATCCAAAACAGCATCGACGAGGAACATAATAAAATTATAGGAATACCTACCTTGCAGATTTTTTTTATCATAGCACCCCACTATAAATGAAAGGGTTAGTAGCGATTCCCTCCTAAAAATGGTTTATATTAATAAAACGCTATTTAAGAACCATATCGCAACTGACTACGGGGGAAATCGAGAACGAGGGGAATCGCAACTACGATGAACTTTTAGTAAGTAAAGGTAAATTTATTGATTTTTAAAATAACCTGAGCGGGGAGATGGGCCTCGTCAGCATTGGGCTGCAACCCGTCTAAGAGAAGGAAAACTCTGAAATCAAAACCGTGGAGATGGGCCTCGTCAGTATTGGTCTGCAACCATCTAGGAGAAGGTCACTCCGAAATAAAACCAACTCTCAGGGAGCATACCCGAGAAAAAACCCCGATCCAAGGTGTTAGCCGACCCGTGCTAAGGATTCGTGACCAGAGGGCAAGCTGGTGTAACGGAGGGTGTCTGTGTTGGCAGTCACAGGACACACGTGAGATTCCGCCTTACCTCCGTAAAGGGCTCTGCGGGGGTGGACCATATTTTCCCTATGACTCGTGGGAACGCAATGATGATTCCAAAAATTAATCATCCGCATGGCGGCGACGCGGTACGCCACCCGTCACGTCTCGTTTCCCGTGGTGGCGAAAAGTGGCTCACGGAGAGCCGTTTTGCTACGTTGAATGTTGGAGGAGGAATGGAAGAAAAAATGAATGATGTTTGTAAGATGATGGATGAAATAAGGATTGATGTGCTTTGTGTGAATGAGACGAAGAGGAAAGGATGTGACACCGCCAAGCACGGACCCTACACCGCGTACTGGTCGGGAGTACCCAATACCGACAGAGCTTGCCAGGGAGTTGGTGTCATCCTATCTGCTAGAATGGCTGAGTGTGTGAATATATTCGAATGTGTGAATGCTAGACTGATGTGGATGAAAATGAAAGTGGGGCTCACTCGTATTTTTGTCGTAGGGGTTTATGCTCCTGTAGACTCCGGTGCGAATACGTCCCAGGAAGTACAAGAAGAAAGAGAACAGTTTTGGGAGAGTTTAAGAGATATATTAAGAGAATGTAAGGATAATGAAAGAATAATAATGCTAGGTGATTTTAATGGATGGGTAGGACTGAAACGAGATGGATTTGAAAGGGTTCTTGGCAAGTACGGAGATGAAAGAGTGAACGAAAATGGTAAAGGTTTGCTTGAAGTATGTTTGGAATGGAACCTTTGTGTGTCAAACACGATGTTTCGACACAAAAGGATTCATATGTATACAAGAGAAGCGAAGAATGTCAGTAAAAGTATGATTGATTTTGTAATAGTGGAAGAAAGATTGAGATAAAATATTCTAGACGCTAGGGTATATCGCGGTGTGGGTATCCATACAGACCACTTTTTGGTTATGTGCCGTATAAGTGATCTCTTTAAAGGATGGAGACGTAGAAGGCGTGAGCCCATAAGTGTTCTAGAAAGAATAAAAGTAGAAAATTTGCAAGAAGATAAAGTGAGAGAGGAGTATGGAAGCAAATTGACTGAAAGGTTTCATGATCTTGATAGTATTTGTGAGATTGAGGAGTTATGGAAGGTATTAAAAGATGAGATTGTGAGTGTGGCTTCCCAAGTATGTGGTATAAGTAAAAGAAGTAAAGTGCAAAAGGTGAAGCATGCATGATGGGATAAAGAAGTGCAAAAGTTGTTATGTGAGAAAAAGAAAGCGTGGCTTGACTGGCTCTCAGTCAGAGCTAATGAGAGAATGCAGCAAGCTACAATTGAGAATGTGGATGAAGCGAAAGATAAATATAGAAGACTGAAAGGGATAGTGAAAGGAGTGATTGCTAGAAAGAAAAAGGAACAAAAAGACGTGTTTGATGAAAGGTTATCTGAGGATTTCCAGACGAACATTAAGTTCTTTTGGAAGTCCATTCGTTTAGCCAGAGGAGAAACACAGAGCTCCGAGCTGAACGCTATTAGAGACCAGAATGGAAGTATTGTAAAAGGTGAGAAATGTGTGTTAAAAAGATGGCAGGACTATTTTGAAAGCTTGTTTGAAAGAGAGGATGGTGTACATGTACTAACCTCGGTGATGGATGACTATGTTGATGCTGATAAAAGTGGTATTAGTATGAATGAAGTTGTGAGTGCATTAAAAAGTATGAAAGCTGGTAAAGCAGCGGGATATGATAAGGTGACAGTCGAGATGCTGAAGGCTGGACAGGGCCTTGTAGCAAATCAGTTGTGCCACCTTTTCAACATATGTTGGGTTAGCGGTCGTGTACCAAGTAATTGGTGTAAGGCCGTTATAGTTCCACTTTACAAAGGAAAGGGCTCGCATCAAGACTGCAAAAACTACAGGGGCATTAGCCTACTCAGCGTCGTCGGCAAACTGTATGCGAAAGTGTTGATTGCGAGAGTTATGAAAGAAACCGATGAGAAAATATGGGATGCACAAGCGGGTTTTAGAAAGGGAATGGGATGTACGGATCAGGTCTTTTCATTGCGAAGCATAGCCGAGAAATTTTTGGCCAAGAGTCAAAAGGTCTATTGCGCATTTGTGGATTTGGAAAAGGCCTATGACAAAGTGTTGAGGAATGAACTTTGGTCGGTACTGTCTATGTATGGGGTGAGCAGCAACCTTATTCGAGGTGTGAAGTCTCTCTATGAGGACTCCAGAGCTTGCGTGAGGATACATGGTTCATACACTGAATGGTTTAGTATCCAAAAGGTGGTTAGACAGGGATGTGTAGCGTCACCATGGCTGTTTAACTTATTCATGGACAGTTGTTTGCAAGATTTGAAAGATAAAGAATGTGGTTTAAGAATGAAGAATTTACTCGTCAAATGTCTTCTTTATGCTGATGATCAGATTTTACTGGCGTCATCGGCAGATGAGTTGCAGGAGATGGTAACAACTATGCATGAAGCTTTTGAGAGGAAAGGAATGAAAGTGAATGTTAGTAAGACAAAAGTTATGGTTTTTGAAAGAGATGAATGCGTGACAGAGTGTAGGATTTGTATAGATGGAGAAAAAGTGGAACAAGTGTATGAGTTCATATATTTGGGATTGTTTACGAGAGATGGAAAGCATGAAGAAGATGTTGAAAGGAGAGTGATGGCTGGAAATAGAGTGAATGGGGCACTACACAACTTTATGCGCAGCCGGAAAGTGTCCGAAAAGGCACGACTGGCTGTACATGGAGGAGTATTGGTGCCGACTCTTATGTATGGTAGTGAAAGTTGGGTGTGGCAGAAAAAGCATCAGAGTAGAGTGAATGCAGTAGAAATGCGTGCGTTGCGAAGTATGTGTGGCTTGACCTTGAAAGATAGAGTGAGAAATAGCGTGATAAGAGAACGATGTGGAGTGATAGAAGATGTAGTGATGAGAATTGAGAGAGGAATGTTGAGATGGTTTGGTCATGCTGAGAGAATGAATGAAAGAAGACTAACAAAACAGGTGTATGAGGCGAGTGTGGATGGTAACGTCGGAAGGGGAAGACCTAGGCGCACATACCTGGACCAAATCGGGGAAGTTTTAGAAAAGGGGCAGGTCAGGAGTACTCTAAACCAACGAGCATGCATGAAGAATGTAATGAGAGTGAATGAAGCGAGAGTAGTATGTCAGGATCGTAGCAAATGGAGATCCGTGATCTCTGCCTACCCCTATGGGAGACAGGCGTGATTTTATGTATGTATGTATGTATGTAAAATAACCTGAAATTTTTTACAGCCAAATGTACAAATCGGCCAGAGAGCCGGCTTATCGAGACGCGATGTATTGAAGTTGAACAGGATGTACGAGTGTCCAGAAGTAGAAAATTCCGCCAAAGTAGAGTAATAAGGCTATACGTTGACAAATGACAAAATTTTCGCCTTTTTGTGTTAGCATTGTACCTACCTGCATCATCACCTACCTGCCCTTGTCTCAATTAACATGTAATTCTCCTCCGTAAAATCCTGTTAGATATCATTTTCTTAGTTACTCCCTTCTTAGTCACATTTGCCATATTCATCTTTCATTCATCTTTTCGTGGGCTTAACTCTGTTCCTAAAGACCTCACTCATTCATACTTTGGACCTTTTTCACATTACTTTCATCTCTTCTCATAGTTTGTTCATAACATGATAGTTGTTCACTTCTTCTGGTGTGACTTCCAAACTTGTTCTATTAGTTGTATCTACCTGCAAGCAGCTTACACGAGATTTGATACAAGACAAATGTACATTGGTGCATATTTGTAATTAAAAAATTACTCATTGTAAACAGACGTCTCGAAAATGCTGCAGTGGAGTTTATTGCGCCGTTTCTTCTCCGCTAGCGCCTAGGAAGCGGTGGTAAACTTAGTTTTAAGCAGAATTTGACGTCGAAAAGACTAAATTGTGTTGAACTATTTGGAAAATAATGAAATTGTAATAACAAAAAAGATGGTTGAGTGTTATTTTAATTAAATTTTAATAACAAGATACAAGATATACGTTAATGATGATTGTTATACTACAAGTGCTGTAGTTACAGGCGTATATCTTGACCACAAGTCGAGAGAGAAACGTCGCCCTGAAGCGCGTGTATTGGTTTGATATATGATTCTATCCTAAGAACACCCAAAAAACACGTGTTGCTCATTACAAGTACATCATGTGACGTGACTGTGGTCAAGATACATGCCAGTAACTATACGTACATAAGCATTTACGTATCGCTGTGTACCTTTACGCAAAAACATTGTGTGGATAGAAATAAAACGATACATTGCTTTACACTGTTGTTCATTTATTAATGTCTATTCCGAACTATAATCTGTTCCTGGACCTACTGCTAGGGTCTAGCTGAGGAATCTTCTATACCCTATACCACAGTAGAACAAATTCTACAGTTACTATAGTTCGTCGCCTTTGATGTTTATACAATACCACCTCCGTCTATATCAAAATTTGCGGTTTTAGAAGGGTTGTCACACGATTTCTTTTTTAGTTATTTTTCTTTTTTCTGCAAATCTATTACATTGATAGGTTATACATAGCCCAACAAAACCGTGTAATTGATTTTTCTGCGGGATCCACTTTCCGTACATTTAATTGGATGTACTCAGTACAATTAACACGTTATCATATAAATCTACAAAGAACACATATTCATATTTACCTACATAAACACTACACAGCCATAAACAAGGTGTCACTAGACCATCACCATATCACCACGATGACAGACTATAGAGATAGTATATTTTTATCTTCCTTTTGAACAATTTTCCATTAACGTCCGATGCGACTTCTCTTGGGAAACTGTTCATCAGGTACAGCAAAAGTTTTTCAAGAGTTCTGTCACCATAGTATTAATGTATCCTAGGCACAATATATACCTCCCTGATGTCACTGAGCGGGTACCGTGGACATTGTATACCGTTTTGAGGATATGTTCTTGATTGCCGTGGCTGTTGATAGCTAGGTAATTAAGGTTTAAAAATATTTTAATAGTTTTACTATATTTATTTATCCCCTAATTAGGGCCTGTTTGTGAATTCGCCAAACTGCATTTCTGTTCACTCAAGGCACTTCAACTCGCGCTAATATAACCAAGTAGCCCAGCTTCGCTCACGTGGAACTTTTGATTATTTTATCTGTAATTCCACTCTTTTTTTTATCTAGATCACGCCAACTTGACTTCACCTGATGGTAAGCTAAAGGCAAAGTCTCAGCAAAATGGGTCACCATTACAGACACTAGAAATGCTACAATGGCACTCGGCTTGGCGGCCTCATCAGATGTTTTTTCACGCCCCGCTTAAAGGACCCGGGACTGTAGGAAGAAGGCAACACGTGTGCTGGTAATGAATTCCATGTCCTGGTGGTGCGGCAAAGAAAACAGTCTCCGAACCGTTTGGTTCTTGCTCGTATGTTCTGCACAGTGTGAGGAGTGACCTCTTGCGGTTCGCGGTCAGTTACGATATTGTACCTTAAAGGTGAAACAGCTCTATAGCGACACTACAGCACAGATTAATAAATAGTTACTACGTAAAGGATACATCATTCCTATATAAAAGCGAAACACAGGTTACTATGGGTGGAGTAGTAGTGCCAGTTGGTGACAGTGTCAAAAACTTGGGTATCTTCATGGATAAATCATTTTCTTAGAATATCCAGTTACAGGAAACTAGTCGAAAACTTTTCGCGTCAGCAGGTGCCTTACGAAGGCTCCGAAACTTTCTCCCAATTGCCACAAAAACTGCGCTCGCACAATCGATTCTTCTTCCTGTCCTCGATTACGCCGATGTCAGCTATCCTGATCTAACAGAAGAGCAACTAGATAAACTTGAGCGACTTCAAAATTTTTGCATAAGATTCATATTTGGTCTACGCAAGTATGATCACGTGTCTGATTTCCGTAAACAACTCAAGTGGCTCCCAATTCGACTTCGCAGGAATGCCCATATTCTAACATTGTTATATAATGTATTGTTTAATCCCAACACTCCCTCTTATCTCAAAGAACGATTCCAGTTCCTCTATGACACACATACGAAATGCCTGAGGTCGTCCGAGAATTTGAGGCTGAGTATGCCAATACATTCTACTGACTTTGCTGACAAGTCTTTCACTGTCAGGGCGGTGCGCTTATGGAACGCGTTGCCACTGAACATCAGACGGGCAGAGTCAGTGAATGTATTTAAATTAATGGTCAAGAACCACTACCTATCATGTTGTGCACAGTAGGTAATAGCTCACAATTATGTGCTCACTCACTATTTTCCCTTCGTATTAGTATGAACTATCTACTTTATGTATATATTTATTTAATACATGTATATGTATTTGTATGTTAGAATTTATGTTGATATTTTTTGTGTAAAGCCGTATATTAATTTTATTTTACTTACTTTTCTCTCTTTCTTTTGTTTTAATACTCTATCTATTCAAGTTTAGTCGGTAACTACACCATATCTTTTGTTTTCATAACATTACTGTCCATCCCAAGGTTGCCTGGAAGAAATCGCTTCAGCGATAAGGCCGCCCATTGTACATTGAACTGTATAGATGCTACCTACTTGTCCTACTGTAAATCTGTTGGTGTACAATAAAGAATTATCTATCTATCTATCTAATACCTACACTATATTTATTGAATGATGAAGGAAAATGAGGGGACTAATAGACAACCAAGAGGTACTGAAGGCGGCCCGACTGTGTGTCCCGGATGACTACAAGGGTCGGCGTAGGCGACCGCCACTATTCTCGATGCCGTGCGCGCGCACCAACCTCCTAAAGTTCGCGCCGCTGACGCGTGCTTTGCGTGTGCTCAATGCGGTATCACATAAGGTAGATTTGTTTTCGTGTTCGCGGAGTGAATTGACAGTGGTCTTGTCTACTGAGTTATGTATATAATTAGTTAAGTATAGTTAAGTATTGTATTGTCTATGGAAGCCTTTTTTCTACCATTGTATATAAATATCTAACCTGTAAGAATTTTGAAAATGAGGTAGTGATATATTTGAATGGAATCTTTCATCATTTGACATAGTATTACCATGAATTTGACATTGTATATGCAGCTTTGACATTATTGAATTATAATTAAACATTTGCAATAAAATTTATATTTTGACATTATTAACTGACATAATTATTTTTTGACATTATTTTTATCTAATTATAAATCTGACATGAATAATTGAATAATTGTTATTTCTTATGATATGACGTGTAATGAATTCAATGGAAATGATTATTATATGTATTGTTACTACTTTAATTATTTTTATAAATTTTTAATTAATAATATTGTACACTTAAGAACCATTATTAGTTTTGAAGCATGATGTATTGTAAATCCAATTATTATTATTATGTTACTACTCTGTCGCATTGGGCAATACCTGTAATGACACAGTATGTATGAATGAAAATAAATAAATAAATAATAATTGCCCATTTCTCGCAAATAAACAGTACACCAATCGACATAATAACGTAGCCAAACATTCACTGTTAGCTCAAAAATATATGTTAGTAGATAAAATAGAACCGTATTACAAATATAAACCAAAGGATGTCTTGAATAATGAAACCATAAAGCTCTACTGGGACCGAGCGATTATAAAAGATAAAACGATTACAAACAATATACCAGATATAACACTAACGCTAAAAACTGAAAAAATCGCATATTTAATAGATATTTCAATTCCTAACTTTGAAAACATAAAGAAAAAATACACAGGAAAAAATAAAAAATACATACCACTTGCTGATGAAATACGGCAAATGCGGCATCAACACACAGTTAAAATCATACCTATCATTCTCTCACCCACAGGTCTCATTCCAAAATCATTACACACATCACTCACAGAATTAGGTCTACATAAAAAAGTATATATTTCATTACAGAGATCAGTTTTTATAGATACATGTTCCATAGTTAGGCGATTCCTCACATCCACTACACAAACACCCACGACAATTCAAAATGCACCGACTCACTTGGCTTAAGCCCGTGATAGGTTCCACACATACCAGCCGAAAAAGCTGAGAAGCTTAAAATAATAATATTTATAAGAAGCATTTTTACAATTTTGAGACTTATTGTCACAGCAGGCATTATTATTGTCCGTTAGTCTCCCCCATAGCCCATTCACCAGTCCATCCAATTCTCAATACCATAGCCCATAATTTAGTTTCCATCGCAGCCACAGCACCGTACAGCAATAGTCTCTGCACCTGGCGGAGACCATTTATTTTATTTATTTATACTTTATTGTACACACATATTACATTAATATAACAAGATGAGATGTAATGTACAAAGGCGAGCTTAACTCAAAGTTGAGTTCTCTTCCAGCAAACCCGGGAGTGTACAGAGGAATTGCAATACGAGAGGCTAAGTCTAGTGCACAGGTGTAAAATCCATTTCCCGGTGTATCATATTGTGCGCTCGGGGATGATATCCACCATATGTGGTGGGCCTCTACATCTTGGCTTCGGCCCGACGCACGCCTTCCAAAGGACCAAGAAGAAGAAGAAGAAGAAGAAGGAAGGATATGGAACCGAGAAACAATAATGATAATCAACGTTTTTATTGTACACCAATAACATATTACATTACAATATGAGATTTAAATTTTGTGGTACGTACAGATGGCGGCCTTATCGCTCTGCGGCAATTTCTTCAACACAACACGAAGTTATTATAACCGCGGTATTCTGTAGGGCGAAGGCACTGCCCCAGTCGGACTGCTCAATTGGGCGGAAATACCGCCGTGTCTTACCAAAATTTATTTATTTATATAGATAAGATTTAAAATACTACTCAAATTTCTACGTCTCTCGGCAGTGATAAAAACTACTATTTTTACACCCACCCACTGCACATTAATTATGTGGTTTCGGCATTTCGAAGCGTCTCCAATGCTTACGCGCCTGTACCGGCTATCCTACAGTTCGGGTACAGTGCCTTTGCCTTGGAAAGAGGCGAATGTTCAGCCGATTCCCAAGAAGGGGGATCGCTCGGAGCCAGCCAACTATCGACCCATAGCCGTCACCTCAGTGCTGTGCAAAGTGTTCGAGCACATAATTAACAAACAGCTCATGCGGCACCTAGAGGATCACTCCTTAATTAATGACCGGCAATATGGCTTCAGACCGAAACGGTCAACGGGTGATCTTCTAGCATACGTTACCCATCTTTGGGGTGAGGCTATGGACAAGCACGGCGAGTCACTGGCAATTAGTCTTGACATCGCCAAAGCTTTCGATAGAGTCTGGCACAAATCGCTTCTTTCCAAGCTACCTGCCTTTGGTCTGCCTTCTAGGCTGTGCAACTGGGTTGCTAGCTTCCTGCAGGGGCGCCGTATTTGCGTCCTTTGTGACTAACGAGCTTCGGAGTTTTTGCAGGTTAATGCTGGCGTGCCCCAGGGGTCCGTCCTATCACCCACTCTCTTTCTTCTGCATATCAACGACATGCTGTCTACCGGCAATGTTCATTGTTATGCAGACGATAGCACTTTGCATGGGAGTTATCATGGACATCCTGCGGCCAAGCAGTCGGATATCGCAGAGAAAAGGCAGCTTCTTGTCACTGAGCTTGACGGGATCCTGAATCACATTTCTCAATGGGGCTCTGAGAACCTGGTTGAGTTCAATGCCAAGAAGACGCAGGCATGTGCATTTACAGCAAAAGTATCTTCTTTCCTTCCCCTCCCCACTCTTCAGAGCACGCCACTGCCACTGCAGGACAATCTCAATATCCTAGGTATGGATGTTCGCTGCAACCTGAATAACAAAAACTACATCGAAAGTATCATCAAAACAGCCTCACGAAAACTCGGGGTCCTGAACAGAGTGAGATGATTTTTCACGCCGGAGCAGCGGTGTCTTCTATACAAGACACAAATTCGCTCCTGTGTGGAGTACTGCTCGCATCTCTGGGATGGTTCAGCAAAGTACTTACTAGATGCTCTCGACAGGTTGCAGCGACGTGCGGTCCGCATCATTGGGAATCCCGAGATCACGAACACCCTAGAACCTTTACAGCTGCGTAGAGATGTTGCGTCCATGGCTGTATTTTACCGTTTGTACCATGGGGAGTGTTCTGATGAGCTCTTTCATTTAGTCCCACCCTCCCCTTTCCTACACAGGACAACGCGTGCAGGTCTTAGATGTCATCCGCACACGGTGCAAAACATCCGATCAAGAACCAAGCGGTTCGGAGACTCTTTCCTCTGTCGCACCATTAAGGCCTGGAATTCATTACCAGCTCACGTGTTTCCTTCTTCCTACAGTCCCGGGTCCTTTAAGCGGGGCGTGAAAAAGCATATGATAAGGCCGTCAAGCTGAGTGTCACCATTGTCACACGGTATGTGTAAGTAATGGTGACCCTCTTTTCTGGGACTTTGCCTTCAGCTTACCATCAGGCAAGGCGAAGTCCAATTGACGTGTCCTATATAAAAAAAAAGCGCGGGAAACGTCGGTGCGAGTCCTCAGCCGGGCGTTTGGCAACCCTCTGCCAGTTTTTATCTTCGACGATACACCGAGCGGTAGGTATATAGTTTTGAGCAAGTGACGGAGGCCTGACTGCAGCGAAGAGGCATGACGCATCAAGAAAATCTCTGTTGCATTACTTTTGATACAAAGTTGCTTGTTTCCTTAGTACGATCCGCGGGTCCTATAACCTTGGAATTTCGACAGTAGATTCTTTTCATTTTGCATTTTGTGTGCCTCGTGCGGCTCACAGCCTAAATTTGGTAGTGAATGACGCTGCTAAAAGTTCATTAGAAATTGTCAATTTCTTTTCAATTGTGCAGGAAATTTATGTTTTTTTTCTGCGTCAACACCACGTTGGCAAATACTTGCTAAAGAAGTGCCAACTTTAAGTCTATAATCACTCTCAAAAAATACCCGATGGGAGAGTAGGGCTGAAGCAATTAAAGCTCTACGTATTGAACTGGGAAAAGTATATGATGCCTTGTTTACTATATATTCCAATAGGAGCAAAGATGCAGAGGCAAGAAATATGGCAAATTCTTTACTGGCAAAAATTAAGTCGTTTAAATCATCAATTCATCTGCTCTCTGCTTATTTGGTTTCAAATATTAAGCAAGATAAATATAGTTAGCAAGGCCCTTCTAAAGTCAGATATCGTATTGTCAGAAGCGGTAATAATGATTGATAATGCAAAAACAAGTTTGTTTGAATTGAATTGTAATGAGTCCGCTTTTGAGGAGCTCCTTAACAAGGCGAAAACAGCAGCGGGAGAAGTCGAGGCAATAGTAGAATTTCCGTACACACCTACACGCCCTCGTGCTCGTAAAAGGTTTTATAATTATGTGGTGGAAGATGAACCGATAACAGAAGCGAAAACACATTTTAAAGTAAATTTTTACTACTATTTGTTAGACACCTCAATTACTAAGTTCGACGATCGGTTCGAAATTTTGAATGAAAATAAATAATTTGTTCATTTCTGCAAAAATTGAAACACTGGAAAGATTTGGACTCTAATACAAAAAAAAACTCATTGCTCTAATTAAGAAAATAAACTGCCATGCTGGCTCTTCAGATGTGAAACAGTTCGAGCTCTATAATGAAATCGAATTATTACCAATGTTTATTGATGATTCTACTACGTCATTGGATATTTTAAATTACTTGTTTGCGAATTAATTAATTTCAGTGTTCCCAAATCTGTCCACAGCACTGAGGATATACCTGACACTTCCAGTCACGGTCGCAAATAGCGAAAGGTCATTATCTAAGCTAGAAATAATTAAAAACTACATTAGATCAACATTGTCGCAAAGTAGATGGACAAATTTATCGTTAATAAGTATTGAACATGAAATCAAAATTGAAGTTAATGACATTGTTAAAGAATTCGTTAATGCAAAAGCTCGAAAATTAGTAACTTTTTGTAAATACATTTGTGCATCATTGTGTGTTTATATATATATATATATATATATATATGTACGAGCGTCTAGTTTTTAAATTAAATATGTTTGAAAGAACCGAATCCGAATTTCCGTTTGAAAATATAACTGTTAGTATTCTATTTTGACCCCGCTCCTACTAGACTAGAGGGCGCCAGGGTACTGGTTGCACACAGGCGCCACAAGGTCTAGAGACGCCTCTGAGTTGATAGAGGGACAGATTCTATAGTTCGAAATAGTATTTAGCAAATGAACAACAGCTTAAAGCAATATATCATTTTATTTGTAACCACAAAATGATTTTTGATACGTAATGCTCATGTACGTATAGTTACTGGCAAATATCTTGACCACAGTCACATCACCTTACGTACTTTTAATGATCAGTACCCGTTTTCTGGGTGTTCTTGAGGATACAATAATAAATCAAACCTATACACACGCCTTAGGGCGACGTTTCTCTCGAGACTTGTGGTCAAGATATACGCCTGTAACTACAGCACTTGTAGTATAACAATCATCATTAACGTCAGTCTTGTATCTTGTTATTCAAATTTATTTAAAATAACACTTTGTTCATAAATGACTTGTGTAAGGCTATCGCATCCAACTATCAGATGTTTGCCGACGATCTTAAACTCTACCGAGTCATGAAGGACATTGACAATATTGTCAAGTGGTACTCAGAAAATTTCATGATAATAAATACATCTAAGTGCTGCCATATCAAGTTCACAAGAAGGCAGAACCCTATCACGGCCAAATACTATCTGAATGGTTCTCTTCTTCGAGAATCAAAGAATCAAAGAATCAAAGAATCAATTTCATATATTCAGTTTAGGCACACAAAGAGCACATATGAACGTCAAAATTATACAATTGAGTATGTCAAGAAATAATATTAAAATATTAAATAATGCACAAATAAACCATTGGAAAATGATTCTTTCGCTGGTTCGGTAGGTTAGTTCTACTGAGAAGATACCAGCAAGAAACTCAGCGAACTATATTAGAACTAGATTATTTTTCTTTTTTTTTTTAATTTGCTTTAGTTTACAATTTATTTTGTGCGAGCAAGCAAGAGACTTATGTTGACCACGCATTGATATCATTAAGATACTCATCCACTTTATAATAACCTTTACTCATTAAAGTTTTTTTCACTTCTAATTTAAATTTATTTATCGGCATATTAATCAAATCCTGAGGAATTTTATTAAATATTTTTATGCTGCTTCCTACAAATGAATCACCAACCTTGTGAAGCCTAAGTTTAGGCACAACTAGTTTATTTTTGCTTCTCGTATTAAAATTGTGTACATCAGATAGTTTTTCGAAAATATTTAGGATTTTTCGTACATATATGATATTATCATAAATGTATTGAGAAGCAACTGTTAAAATATTAATTTCTTTGAAAACTTCTTTTAGCGAGTCACGGGGTCTGAGGCTATAGATCGCTCGTATCGCTCGTTTCTGTAGTACAAATATAGTCTCAATATCGGCAGCCGAGCCCCACAGCAGCAGACCGTATGACATAATGCTATGGAAGTAACTAAAATAAACTAATCGTGCAGTTTCCTCAGGTTTCAAGTGTCCGTGATATGGGTGTAACCAAACCAAATTACAGTTTCATGAACACATGAAAAAAATTAGCATTAGGCCGTCCACCCCTAGGTGGACGGCTGGCAGAATTCGTAAACCAGCAAACGAAGTTCTTCAAGGACCCCGAAATTCCCATCAGTTCAATTGCTATGTCAGGTATCTCTTAGAATATTGCTGTCAGATCTGGAGTCCATCATATGCAGTTCACATCAACCGATTGAAGACACTTCAGAAGAGATTTCTTTATCACCCATCATATGCACAGAATCTTTGTAAACATCTTACATCATGGGACGCTAGACTCACCCATTTTAAAATGTTAACACTCCACAATCAGCGTAACATAGCCGCCATGGTGTATCTGCACAAGTTAATTAACGGTAAAGTGGATTGCTCCAACTTGATATCAAAATTAAATGTAATCATACCACGCTCTGGAAGACGCCTCCATAATAGAAAAACGTTTGCGCTTCCTCCCTCTCACATCAACTACAAACAACATTCGCCACTGTATCGCATGATGATACAATAAAATGATATAGTAAATGATATAATAAAGTACGTTGACATGATGCCCGTAGCTACATTCTATCATCGCACCTCTCGCCATTGGCAGGGAATTCATCCCCGCACATTGCGACCTGAGACGGTACGCACTGTGCGGTATGAAAGAAACTTCATCCCACGCACACTCAAGCTGTGGAATGACCTCCCTGCTGCGGTTTTCCCAAGCGCCTACAATATGGGGTTCTTCAAGAGGGGCATCAGAAGGTTTCTTCATGGTTGGCAGCGCGAGTGTGACACCCCTGGTGTTGCATACGTCCATAGGCCACGGTAACCGCTTCCCATCAGGTGGGCCGTGTGCTTGTCTGCCAACTAAGTGGTATAAAAAAAAAATATGGATCTTTTTGACACAACTTCAGCTACTATGAAGAAATTCTTTTATAACCAGATTTACAGCAACTGAGGCTCACATGTTAGGTACTCGATCCCGCACCCGATCATCCGGTCAAGGCAGCTTGACTGGGTGATCGTGAATAGGATCATGACAATCATTCCTGTTTTGTGACTTTTGTCACCGCTTTGTATCTACTTTTCTTTGTATGTTTGAAAAACGCATGTAGTGTTCACGTCTAGAAGGATTTTACATCGCTTTTTGATGAATTGATTATGTAATGAATATGCCATATATAAAGTCCAGTTTCGTGAGCCATTAAAAAAAAACACGCAACCATTTTTTCAATTTTATTATTTTCAAAGTAGTTCAACACAATTTTGTCTTTTTGATGTCACATTCTGCTTAAAACTAAGTTTACCACCGCTTCCTAGGCGCTAGTGGAGAAGAAACGGCGCAACAAACTCCACTACGGCATTTTCGAGACGTCTGTTTACAATGAGTAGTAGAGTAAGACTAAATATGCACGGACTCGGTAGTCCCCACACACCCGAGGAGAGGGCCAGATCGTGAGAGATGGGCTGGATCGGTCGGGGTGCGAGGAATATGCCTGTCAACCTCACCTTCGGCAACCAAAACGACCCACAGGCGGCGTGCGTTTTGGTCGGTTCGAGTCCGACATAACCTCCCGGTGGTGAGGTATCCGTGGGGATTTAGCGCACGTAAAAAAAAAGACTAAATATGCACCAAAGTACATTTGTCTCGCGTCAAGTATTCTGGATTATTAGGCTGCATGTAGGTAAATATAACTAATAGAGGAAGTTTAGAAGTGACACCAGTGAATGAAAAAATGAAAAGTGAACAACTGTCATAGGATGAACAACCTATGAGAAGAGAAGAAAGTAATACGAAAAAGTTCCAAAGTATGAATGTGTGAAGAAAAGATGAATATGGCAAATATGACTAAGAAGGGAGTCACTGAGGAAATGATATCTGACAGGATTGTAAGGAGGCGAATGACGTGTTAATTGGGACAAGGGCAGATAGGTGATGATGCAGGTAGGTACAGTACTAACACAAAACGGCGAAAAGTTTGTCAATTGTCAACGTATAGTCGTATTATTTTGCTTTGGCGGAATCTTCAACTTCTGGACACTCGTACATCCTGTTCAACTTCAAGGCATCGCGTTCCGATAAGCCATCTCTCTGGCCGATTTCTACATTTTTCTGTAAAATTTTCAAGTTATTTTAAAAATCAATAAAACTAACTTTTGCTTAAAAAAATTTCATCGTAGTCGAGATTCCCTACGTTACGTTAGTAGCGATTCGGTTCTAATATAGCGTTTATCATAACCCTTAGGATTATAGTAGGGTGCTAGGATAAAAAGAAATCTGCAAGGCAGGTATTCCTATAATTATGTTCCACGTCGATGGATTTTGGAATATTCAGTTTCTCGCGTGGGTGCTAGCACCTCTGCCTACCCCTTCGGGGATATAGGCGTGAGTTTATGTTATGTTATGTTAGTTTCTCGGTGCGGTAATCTCCATGAATACCACCCCCGTCTGGATTAAAACCTCACTTCATCCAGGATCTCCAGATGCCGGGGTGGAAGATAGACTAAGTCCTTTCACCGACCCCGGCTGACAAAAGGCCATCTCTGCTACTGAGATGGCCCCCTCAGGCGTGAGAAGCTATTTCCTCAAAAAAAACATAGTAGCGTGATAAAATGTTATTTTAAAACAGATTTTTCTATGGTAATTGAAAATGGTTATATTATATGAAAATCCCAAAGTTCATAATACTGATGTACGATATACAAAATGTATATTGATACAGAATTTGCTGATTACAGCTGGGAAACTGCGACTCCAACAATCTTATTACCTGTTTTGGAACAATGGTGTCTTTTTTGTTCTTGGAGAATGCTTTCCTCGGGTAATGCATCACGCTGCCATAATCGTAAGGGACTCCAAAGTCAGTTATCGTAGCCGTATTGTACTTTTTGAAGTTGGCTTCAAAACCTGCAATTTTATACGGAATACAGCTGTTGTCCAAGTAACAACTCGGTATTTGACTATTCAGCCAAATTAATTAGGCGTCATTTAGACGGAGGGAGTTTCTCGCACGTTTCGGTTTGAGAAATCATACGCAACTATCACCAGTAATAATCGCCCGACCATTATCGTATCAAAATGCCTGGGCCATTGCGCCGGACAGGCCTGTCGAAATCGACGATGAGGCGGAGAGGTTCCTGGACGACATGACTCGTATCTGCGATGCGGGTATGCCTAGGGCTTCACCCTATAGTCCTAGGCGTCGGGTCTACTGGAGGTCTACGGAGATTGCGAGGCTGAGACGGTGCGCACTGTGCGGTGTGAAAGAAACTTCATCCCACGCACACTCAAGCTGTGGAATGACCTCCCTGCTGCGGTTTTCCCAAGCGCCTACAATATGGGATTCTTCAAGAGGGGCATCAGAAGGTTTCTTCATGGTTGGCAGCGCGAGTGTGACACCCCTGATGTTGCATACGTCCATAGGCCACGGTAACCCCTTCCCAACAGGTGGGCCGTGTGGTTGTCTGCCAACTAAGTGGTATAAAAAAAAAGACTGCGTGATAGCGCACTGCTGGTGAACCAGACTAAGTAGGAGGCGTAGCCGTCCTGTAGATACGGATCCCCGAGTTGCGAAGCTTTTCTTGGCTTTAAGGCCCACATGAAGCAAGAAATATCTGAGGTTCGTACTCAACAGTCGATGGAGCTGCGAGAAGCGTTTCTGAAGTCTAGGTCATTAACTGGTGGGCATGCCTAATGCTCTGGCGCTACTGCTGCCCAACTTGGGGGGCCAGAGGATTTCTGCAGGAGTCTGTACGGGTACCCCGTGTGTGCAAATACCCTGAGTAACAGGCATATGCCCCTGCTTCGCGGTTTGCAGCGGAAGATGGCCTGCTGGATCATTAGCAGTACCGCACGATATCGTTTGAAAATTGAATATGAAATTCGGGCCATGAGATCCCGGCTCCACAAGATGGCGGTATGGGAGCTTCAACTTGAGCGACCAGGTGCAGGACACCCCGTAGTAGCGGCGGTAAGACACATCATGGGGAAGTGGCGAGAGATACCATACGGCCGCCTCTCGTACAGTCTGACGCAGATAATCACCAAGCACGGATGTTTTGGGCAGATTCTGCGTCGGATGGAGAAAGAGCTAATATCCGAGTGCCATCACTGCGACGCGAACGTGGACTTGGGGCTGCATACGCTCACCAAGTGCTCACCAATGGTTCAATGGAGTGTGAGTGGCTCGCGCCTCCTTCTGCGAGCAAGTTGTGCTCGTGAGAGAGGAGTCGGGCTTGCGCCCCTCCCCGTTTCCGGCCACGAGTAGGGGACTATGTAGTCGCCACACCCGTGGAGAGGTTCAGATATCGAGAGATGGACCTGGGTAGGCCAGGGTGCGAGGGATATGCCTGTTAACCTCACCTTCGGCAACCAAAAACAACCTACAGGCGTCGTCCGTTTTACTCGGTTCGAGTCCGCCATAACCTCTCCCACCGGCTCTAGTGGTGAGGTATCCGTGGGGATTTAAATTACGTACCTGCCTGTATATTCTTCGAAACTATTGTAACAAAGTCATCTCTGTCGTAAGTGCTCTGCATGTGGTAGAATCCGAGACAGTGGAGTATTTCATGTATTATAGTGCCGTGTCGGAAGCAGCCTTTGCTAAGGTTGATCTTCTGTCCGTTGTATTCTTCGCCAAGGTAGCCCATGTTTGAGGTGCAGCCGTTTCGCTTTGCCTTAAATTATACGGTTTAGTTAAAAAATGAACATGCTCGCATCTCTGGGATGGTTCAGCAAAGTACTTACTAGATGCTCTCGACAGGTTGCAGCGACGTGCGGTCCGCATCATTGGGAATCCCGAGGTCACGAATACCCTAGAACCTTTGCAGATGCGTAGAGATGTTGCGTACATGGCTGTATTTTACCGTCTGTACCATGGGGAGTGTTCTGATGAGCTCTTTCAATTAGTCCCACCCTCCCCTTTCCTACACAGGACAACCCGTGCAGGTCTTAGATGTCATCCACACACGGTGCAGAACATCCGATCAAGAACCAAGCGGTTAGGAGACTCTTTCCTCTGTCGCACCATTAAGGCCTGGAATTCATTACCAGCTCACATGTTTCCTTCTTCCTACAATCCCGGGTCCTTTAAGCGGGGCGTGAAAAAGCATATGATGAGGCCGTCAAGCTGAGTGTCACCATTGTCACACGGTATGTGTAAGTAATGGTGACCCTCTTTTCTGGGACTTTGCCTTCAGCTTACCATCAGGCAAGGCGAAGTCTAATTGACGTGTCCTAGATAAAAAAAATATTAAAAAAAATCCCCTGTAGCGTGGCGGTAGTGAACGCGTCAGCTACGTACTAAGCAGCGTGCGCGGGTTTGATTCCCGCTTAGTGCAAATATTTGCATGTATAAATAGTATGGCTATTTGCATTGGTCTGGGGCATTTTCGTGTCGCGGAGAGCACGGTGGGCAGTCGAACCCGGTTGTCATGAGACGTCTATGGTAGTCGCTGCGGATAGCTGAAGTCCTAAAAGTCTAACTAGTGGTCTAACTACAACACTTTGATATCGCTAATGGGTTGTGGGTGTCAGATGGCAGTGGCTTCACGGAAACATCGAAGTGCAGCCAAACATGCAGAGACTGGAAGGTGTGGACCACGGACTCCGAGGTGAGAGCTTCGGGAACACCAGGAAGATGATTATGAAGAAGAATTAAGTAAGTACCTGAATGACGACATGGTATTCATCTTTACTCTTCCTCTCTCGGAATTCGATACAACTTTGAGCCTTAATATCAGACATTGCATCAAGAATCTGTTCTCTTTGCTATTCATCTGTAAAAAAAATGGTTACATAACAACTGTATTTGTCCTGCGATTTATTACCCGATTACACCAGCGAGAGTAATGTGCTGTAGAGAATTATGTCCTTCGTATGGTTTTTGTTGACAGTTGTATGTACCCTATGACACTCGGGAGATGAATACCTTTGATTTGTTGCCCCTGCCTGTAGAGGGGAACAAAGAAAACCACATACATACGAACATACATACATACGCGCGTAAAACATTACCCTCGCTGGCCCAGTCTGGTTAAAAAACACTCAGTATTATCGTGTAGGGTAACAAAATGAAGGGAATTTGAACAAAATTACAAAAATATTTACATTATCATTAAATAACTTAATAGTTAAAAAATAAATATAAATTATTAAAAAATAAAAAAGACCCGACAGCTGTCTAAAATCTCGAAACAAGTTTGATAGCAGACATATAACATAAACATAATATAAACTCACGCCTATATCCCCGAAGGGGTAGGCAGAGGTGCTAGCACTCACATTTCTCCAGTTTATGTTTAGGTCCCAATGTAATAGGTGGCGAGCCTATTGCCATTAACGAGGCCCTTATAAACCTGCGATAAATACATGCATAACTTCGAAAAGCATTGAAAAGTCATTGGTGTGTGCTATGGTAAAACCTGGGATCGAACCCGAGACCTCGTCTCAGCAGTCGATTACCCATGCCACTAGGCTACCGCGGTTGATAGCAGACGGTACCCATTTTTTTTTTTTTTTTTTTACGTGCGCAAAATCCCCACGGATACCTCCCCACCGGAGCCGGTGGAGGAGGTTATGTCGGACTCGAACCGACTAAAACGCACGCCGCCTGTGGGTCGTTTTGGTTGCCGAAGGTGAGGTTGACAGGCATATCCCTCGCACCCCGGCCGACCCAGGGCCATCTCTCACGATCTGGCTCTCTTCTCGGGTTGTGGGGACTACAGTCCCCAACTCGACCCCGGAAACGGGGAGGCGCGCCAGGCGCGCCACCGCCGCGGCCTGCTTCTGCCAGGGTGACAGGCGGCTCCACCTGTCACCCCCAGGCCGGCGCTCATGGGGGGCGGAGGTCGTTCATCGACCTCCGACGCCCGAGTTGCCTTCGTACGCGGGCAGCTTGGCTTGCGATCCTTCGTCGCTCCCGCTGCCGCTCCCGCCCCGCCTCCTCCTTCACGAGCATTACTTGCTCGCAGAAGGAGGCGCCGGCCGCCCACGCATCCGCGCAGCGGACCATCGCCGCGAGCAAGGTGGAGAGCGTGAGAACTCTCACTCCCAGAGCCGCCACAAGCTCCCGCCTCGGCGTCTCCCACGCCGGACACTCGGTGAGCGTGTGCGGACCTGAGTCCTTGCTCGCGTCGCAGTGATGGCACTCGGACGTTGGCTCTTTCTCCATCCGACGCAGATACTTTCCGAAGCACCCGTGTTCGGTGATCATCTGCGTCAGACGGTACGAGAGGCTGCCGTGTGGCCTCTCTAGTACTACTCCCCCATGATGGGTCTTACCGCCGTTACTACGGCGTGCCCTGCGCTTGGTTGCCCAAGTCGTCTCTCCCATTCCGCCACCATTTCCCTGTGGAGCCGGGATCTCACGGCCCGAATTTCTTCGGGCTCGGGATCGTGACTCCGCTCCCGCGCCGCCCTTCGGAACCGGTATAGCGCCGAAAGGCATCTCGCTTCCAGGATCCATGGTGGCGATCCGGCGAGGAGACTCGCCGCGTTGAATGATATCGTGCGGTACCCCCTTATGATGCGGCACGCCAACTTCCGCTGCGGACGCTGCAGCAGAAGCATGTGCCGATCACTCAGGGTGTCCGCCCACACGGGACACCCGTACAGGGCCATGGACCGCACGACACCCGCGTAGAGTCTCCTGCAGGAGTCCTCCGGGCCCCGACGGTACCCATTAAGTTTCTTTCGGTTTATCAAACTTTGAACTTGCTACTTGGTACTGTACGTCAACAAGTTTTTGTTTATACGAGCTCTGTCGTCACTCAGCGCGGGCGGCGCCATTAACTGACGTCATCTGAGTGCAATTTGCAATTCACGTGACGACCCTTTTTTTTTCATGAAAGCGGTTAATTCTAATATATTTAGGTACATATCAGATAAAACAGGCACGTTCATACTATGGTGAGCATCTAAGAGGTTAAACAGCGTTCTGGTTTTTAATTTTTTAATAATTTATTTTTTTATTAATAAGGACATACTTAAGAGCTACTCTCCCTGAGTGACAGTGGCATTCACTGTCACCGCGCCTCAGAGAATATCAAAATATATGACGGTGGCTATACCTATAGATGGACACTTTATAAAGGACCATCTACTATGGCAATCTAAATATATATAACTCAAAGGTGACTGACTGACTGACTGACATAGTGATCTATCAACGCACAGCCCAAACCACTGGACGGATCGAGCTGAAATTTGGCATGCAGGTAGTTGTTATGACGTAAGCATCCGCTAAGAAAGGATTTTGATTAATTGTACCCCCAAGGGGATAAAATAGGGGATGAAATTTGTATGAAACTTAGTCAATTTTAAACCGATCGGGCTGAGACTTTGCACACATAAAGCTACTATGACGTAGGTATGACGTGCTATGCGTCATAGGCAAAGTACACTATAACTAGGAAATAATATTATATAAACAACACGTATCAATAAACAATAATGTCAGCACTAAACTCATATGAGTAAAACCCCACTCTTAATCTCAGTAAAATCATGTAGAATAATTAGTATATAAGAGTGTGTAAATAGTAAATAAATTAATCTTGTTCCAACTGGTAAACCATCTTTTACTCACCTCCGCAATATTGGTGACCCCGACGTGATCTCCTAGTGCTGATATAATTGCAGGCCAACTGCAGCCCTGAAAAGGTTTTCAGCAGCAAACCTAGGAACTATCACAGAAACGGTGGAGCCATATAAGGAAAAATTTACCCAACAGCCCACCAGCTTACTGACCACCACCATCAGCGAAATAGCGAAATAGCACATTTCAGTTGACTTCCCACAAGCGGGTCCAAACCAGCTGAAATATCAAGAGGCTAGAAAAATGGCACCGATAATTCCAGGGACACCTCAAAAAAACCCCGGTACATCGGCTGAATCAATCAGCGACAGCCAGGTGGTGGCTGCAATTAGCATTACGGAGAAAATACCAGCGTTTTGGACAGATTCACCGCGCTTATGGTTCGCGCAATTCGAGGCCATCGTAGCCTCCCAAAAACAAGGTGACGAATATAAATATAACAGCGTCATCGCAAAATTACCAAAAGAGGTCATACATCAAGTCAGCGACATCCTGACGTCACCGCCAAACGCAGACAAGTACCTTAAAATCAAGGAAAGATTAATTGCGTGCTATGAGGAAAGCGAGCAACGACGCTTCCACAAATTGCTTTCGGAGATGGACCTAGGTGACTCAACACCATCACAGCTGTTGAGAAAAATGAAAGAAGCCAGCTGCGACAAAATGACCGAAGATACCATTAGATTATTATGGTTCAGACAGCTTCCGGTATCAATCACCTCCATATTGGCAGTCTCCGAAGACCTCGACCTCACAAAATTATGCGAAATGGCGGACCGAATTTATGAAAATATGCGCTATAAAACCAAAACAAACAACTCGTCACAGGAATCCGCCGACGTTAACTTAATAACAATGCTGACGTCACAAATTGCAGCTATGCGAGTTGAAATAAACGAGCTCCGCGGTATGAGTAATCGCCGACCGATGCAACGCAGCAAATTCCGAGCAAGGTCGCAATCACGCTCACGGTCACGTACACGGCTATGTTATTATCACAGACGATTCAAAACAAAAGCATATAAATGCGATCAGCCGTGCTCGTGGATAAATAAAACCGATAAAAATTCGGGAAACGAGAACTAGCGCAGAATAAGACGGGACTCTGTGCCATACACCCCGCCAACCGTCTAACTATAACCGACTCAAACAGTGGTTATAGGTTTTTAATAGACACGGGAGCAAATATTTCTGTATTACAAAACGCACAGGGTAAGAAAAACCCAAGCAACTACAAACTGTATGCCGCAAACGGGTCAACTATTGAAACTTATGGCGAAAGCACATTAACGCTAAATCTGGGGTTACGCAGACCTTTTACTTGGACGTTTGTAATCGCCGATGTAAAAATGCCTATCTTAGGAGCTGATTTCCTAGAGCACCACAGATTATTAGTGGATCTATACGGCAAAAGGCTGATCGACCAAGAAACAAAATTAACGACGCCTGCGAAAATTGCAAGAGCAACACACATGCCTTCAATTAGATCCATCGACGCGAAATTACCCGAACATATAAAGCACCTGCTAGAGAAATACGTAAACGTCACTAGACCAACACCACTTAAAAAACCCACAGAACATGGAATACAGCATCACATCATAACAAAAGGTCCTCCATATTTGTCGGGTGGTAGTGGGCTACCACCCGACAAATATAAGGCAGCAAAAAAGGAATTCCAAGAGCTAATAAACTTAGGAATATTAGAACCTTCCAGTAGTCCTTGGGCATCGCCTCTCCACATGGTAAAGAAAAAGAATGGGGAATGGAGGCCATGCGGAGACTACCGCGCGTTAAATAAAATAACAGTTCCCGACAGATATCCCTTGCCAAGACTGTTAGACTTTACATACATCGCAAGTGGAAAAACAATATTCAGCAAAATTGATATAAAGAAGGCGTTCCACCAAATCCCTGTTGCGGAACCAGAAAAGACCGCAATAATCACGCAAATGGGTTTATTTCACTGGAATTACATGCCATTTGGCCTCAGAAATTCAGCCCAAACGTTCCAGAGGTTTATGGACTCCCTGTTTAGAGACCTGGACTATATATATGTTTTCGTGGACGACATACTCATAGCAAGTCAAAATACCGAACAACATTACGTTCAACTAGAGGAAGTATTCACTCGCCTAAGTAAAAACGGCATCTCAATCAATACGAGCAAATGCGAATTCGAAAAGACAGAGATAGATTTCTTAGGTTATCATATAACGAGCCAAGGAATCACCCCCACGTCTGAGAAAGTACGAGTAATAAACGAATACACAAAGCCAAAGGTGGTAAAGGAGCTACGTCGATTTTTGGGAATGATGAATTTCTACAGAAGTAGCATCCCACACGCCGCCGGACACCAAGCTCCGCTCAACAAATACTTAATAAACTGCAAAAAGAATGACAATACGCCAATCGAGTGGAATACGGAAGCTAACCAAGCATTCGAACACTGCAAACAGGACATAGGAGATGTCACAACACTCGCATTTCCGGAAACAGACACACCACTAGCCATTATGACAGATGCTAGTTTAAAATGTGTAGGCGCCGTACTTCAACAAAAAGTTCAAGGAAAATGGAAACCCATATCATTTTTTTCAAAAGGGTTAAGCGAGACACAAACAAAATATTCCACATACGATCGAGAACTACTCGGTATTTACATGGCAATAAAAAACTTTAGACGACTAATAGAAGGTCGCACATTTACAATATACACTGATCATAAGCCACTGATTCATGCATTCGACAAGAAGCAATCAGTGGATGAATCCCCTAGAAGAATAAGGTACCTAGAATATATTGCACAATTCAGCACAGACATAAGGCACGTCACGGGCAGCGAAAACGTGGTAGCCGACGCACTATCACGGGTAATAGAAACAATAGAACTACCCCAAATTCTCAACTGGCAAGAGGTAAAAAAATACCAAGACTGTGACCCGGAGTTAACAAAACTAAAACAAAATAGGTCACTAAAAATAACACAGGTACCAGTACAAAACAATAATACCAAAATTTATTGTGATATATCCACCGGTACAACAAGGCCATACCTACCACAAAAGTTCAGAAAAACAATTTTTGATAGTTTTCACAACATGAGCCACCCAGGGAAAAACACAACAAAAAAGTTGATAACCGCAAAATACATCTGGACTAGCATGCACAAAGACATTTACGAAATGTGCAAAACATGTTTACAATGCCAGCAATCAAAAGTTCAGCGGCACACAGTATCACCCCTGGGCAAATTTATGCCAGCAGAACGATTTAGCCACATACACATAGACATTGTGGGCCCCCTACCGACATCACAAAACAAAAGATACATCGTCACTATGATCGATCGTTGTACGTCATGGCCAGAAGCATATCCTATTTCGGACATCACAGCAGAAACTGTAGCCAAAACCCTATACGATGGCTGGATCACACGTTTTGGATGCCCCAATTATATAACAACGGATCAAGGACGACAATTCGAGTCTGAGCTATTCAGAAGCCTAACCAAATTCCTGGGTATACAAAAAATCCGTACTACACCATATCACCCTCAATCAAACTCCAAAGTAGAAAGACTGCACAGAACCATGAAAGCAGCTTTGATGGCAAGAGGAAATACCGAAAATTGGACGAAAGAATTACCATCGGTATTATTCGGGATACGTACCAGCATTCGACAAGACACTGGATACTCAGCAGCCGAATTGGTCTACGGAACAACAATAAAATTACCAGCAGCATATTTTGGCGACTGTTCTAAAAACACAACGTATGCAGAGTTTGTGGAGAAAATTAAAGATAACATAACGCACATGACGTCAATTCCACAACGACAAAGCTCAAACAAAAACATATTCGTACACCCACGCTTAGCCGACTGTACACACGTGTTTCTACGATGCGATAAGCTACGTCCTACGCTCACAAAACCTTACGACGGACCGTTTCTCGTAGTCAAACGTGACAACAAAATAGTCACGATCAAGCGAAACGGCAGGGAAGTGAACGTGTCGATTGACAGGCTAAAGCCAGCATTCACGACGAGCGACGACAAGATAGAAGCTCAAAATCAAGAGCAAGATAAGGCAGAGCCAATTCAAAACATAAAAAGAACACGTTCGGGAAGAATATCACGACCCACGGTCCGTTTCAAACAATGATATAAAAAGGGCAAAATGAAAATAAAAGTCACTCCACAGCAAGCCACAAGAAACAACACACAAGATGGGAAGCAGTCAAACCCACGAAAAGGAGCAAATAAACATGGTGCAGAATAATAACCTGGCAGAAAAGGCAGAAAAGAACACACACATGGCAGCAGAAATTGAAAAAATAAAAATCTGGATCGGAGTACTCATCGCTATAATTATACTAGCAGCAATAATAATAACAATCACCAGACTCGTACGGAAAACTAACAAAGTCATGGACAAAAAGATAAACAAAATAATCAAGGAAATGCAACAAGTGTAAACAACTGCAGAAAAAGTACAACTCAGCAAACAGCGTGCACGGACAAGGTCGACGCACCACAGCAAATAATAACTAGAATTTTTATAAAGGGGGGAGTACTATGACGTGCTATGCGTCATAGGCAAAGTACACTATAACTAGGAAATAATATTATATAAACAACACGTATCAATAAACAATAATGTCAGCACTAAACTCATATGAGTAAAACCCCACTCTTAATCTCAGTAAAATCATGTAGAATAATTAGTATATAAGAGTGTGTAAATAGTAAATAAATTAATCTTGTTCCAACTGGTAAACCATCTTTTACTCACCTCCGCAATAGTAGGCATCCCCTAAGAAAGGATTTTGAGATGCAAGTTAAATGAGACTAGCTGTTGCCCGCGACTCGGCCCGCGTGGACGTCGGTTATCGCTTTATGTTGAGTCATCGCTATTGAGCATAATTTTTTTCTAAAAAAAATTGGTTGCCTGTAAAGTCGGTATACGGACGAAAGTTTTACGTGACAACGACTTTGAGTGGTAAAATAATTTTAATGTGAATATTCATTCGTATAGTAGGAAGAAGGATTAACTGGCACTGTAAAACGCACGTGTAAACTTGTATGCAGGCGCCTAAGCGAAATAGAAGCGCAAGACATGAACCGGTGTGTACGCCTATCTCTCTCACTCTCTCTCTCTCGCTCTGTCTCTCTCGCTCTTAGGCGGGCTAACTGTGCTCGAGTGGAAGGGACGCGTGCCTTTCACTTTTTATGTCTGTCTCTCTCGCTCTTAGGCGGGCTAACCATGCCCGAGTGGAAGGGACGCGTGCCTCTCACTCGCTCTCATTGTGAGCGCATAACGTGAGCGGAGCGTAACGCAGTTTCTTGAAGTGTCACCCGGCAAACCAATTTATAAGACGTTGTCACGTCAATAAAAGTAGCCTACGTTACTCCTTATTACATCAGCTACCTGCCAATAAAAGTCCCGTCAAAATCGGTCCAGCCATTTCAGAGATTAGCCGGAACAAACAGACAGACAGTCTTTATAGGCAGGTAGCTGATGTAGTAAAGAGTAACGTAGGCTACTTTTATTTCAGATTTTTTTATGCTCAATAGTGTTGACTCAACACAAAGCGATAACCGACATCCACGCGGGCGGAGCCGCGGGCAACAGCTATAACTAAATAAAGTACTTACCAAAGTAATCTTCATCGATATAATACACAACAGTTCTGTTCGGCCAGCGCCTGGTGGTGTCGAGCAATCCGTTCCGGGACTCCACGTTGTCATTCTTTGGATTAATTATCGCATTCTCGATCTCTGTACGCTGCACCGCCGTCAGCACAATGTCACCCTCAAACTCACCGCCAAATTCACCTTAAAACATAATACAAACTATAATAAATATGTAAATCATAAAGTTCACTTAAAATTAGATTTACAATAATTTAGAAATTAGAGTACGCCAATATATAAAAATTAATTATTACATTATACAATTAAAATATTGTCCACATTTTTGTACAGTCAGAGTGACAGTCTAATCTATTAACCCACCCCTCATCGTACCTGGTGCAAAGGTACCCATGATACTGGCGGCATTGCCCCGTTGAACAGCTATGGTCAACCGTTGCCCCAGGTACGAGCCGGAGCGGGAGTCACCGGTTTTGTCCCTCAACCTGCGCCCTAATTCGCTCACCAGATTCTTGGCGTCGGTACCCCAACTACCCATTGTCTCGACCGCAAAGGGAGCGAACATATATTGCTCTGTCAACGCCGCATATTTCTAAATAACACGAAACACAGATATGCATGCAAGTGCAAAATTTAAACATTTTAAATTTCAAAATTAGAAGATTTTTTGTTTCAGTAAAACTAGCCGTTGCCCTGTTTCCGTAACTTAAAGGAAACTATTCCCGGGCTAAATATTCTATGTATTGTTTTGGACTATGATCTGTCTCTGCACCAAATATCAGCCACATCCGTTAAAGCTGTTTAAGTGAGATTGAAGAACGAACATTCCAACCTCTTCACAAACATTCAAATGTATAATATGTTGTATTCTTAGGATAGGATAGGATAGCCTAGTGGTATGGGTAATGGACTGCTGAGACGAGGTCTCGGTTTCGATCCCAGGTTTATCATGGCACACACCAATGACTTTTCGATGCTTTTCAAAGTCATGTGTGTATTTATTGCAGGTTTGTAAGTGCCCGGTTAATGGCAATAGGCTCGCCACCTACACTACATTGGGACCTAAACATAAACTGGCGAAATGTGGGTGCCAGCACCTCTGCCTACCCCTTCGGGGATATAGGCGTGAGTTTACGTTATGTTATGTAATGTTACATGATAGGATACTAGGATACTTCCTATTTTGCTGGATAGGAAGTAGGACAACACGAAGTACTTAGATTTTTCGTTGATTAATGTCGTTAGTTCCCGGTCAAGTAGAATAAGGCGATCCCGTCTCTTCCCGGGGATGTCGTAGAAGGCGATTAATTAATAGAGCTATAACAGTAAACACACAGTCATTCATACAGCCCGTTAAAAAGTGCCCACTGGGCGGCAATAGGCTCGCTCACTAAATTACGTGTGACCGAAAATCTTGTTTGGCGAATTGAAAAATCGTTGTCCTCGTTGTTCATTTTGTGAAATTGTTAAAATTGCTGTTTCGATAAATTGTCACACAGCACAGACAGTCGCCGTCGGCGTCGTCAGCGCACAGCTGAAGACCACGAAATTATTAAAGTTACATCAATTATTGTATTTTTTCAATGGGTCCTACATTATGTTCCCAGTGCATGGGCTTTAGTTGGCACATAGGCACACGGCCCAACTAATGAAAAGTGGATACCATTAACATTATATGGACGTGTGCATCACCAGAGGGGTCACACCCGTACTACCGACCCTGTAAGAACCGAGTTTCTGTGCCGTCAGTGCAGAAGACACAATCAGGACAAACCTTTAGTCTTCCCACTGACAGCACAAAAACTCTCCAGTGAACTCTGACTACCCTATTCACCGCCGGGAATAGTACTTGAGGTTAGTATAACTGTGGTTTTCTGTAGGGCGGAGGTACTTCCCCAGTCGGACTGCTCAATTGGAATGGGAATACCGCCGCGCCGTGCCGTGTTTTTTTTATACCACTTAGGTGGCAGACAAGCGCACGGCCCCCCTGATGGAAAGTGGTTACCGTGGCCTATGGACGTGTGTAACACCAGAGAAGCCGCACTCGCGCTGCCGACACTGTAAGCACAAAGCAGAACAAGTCTTTAGTCATCCCACTGACAGCACAAATTCTCCAGTGAGCTCTGGCTACCCTACTCACCGCTGGGAACACAACACTACTTTCCCAAACCCCAGAGGGGCATCTTAAAACCAAAGATAACCCAGGGCCAGCCGGGAGCGCAGAATAGGCTTTAGATAATTTTATACACCGGCATCTGAAGACCTGAGATAGCGTGCGGTTTTACTGGATCCAAGTGCGACACACCCTCGTGGGCCATCGGCGTTAGTATCCGAGGGAACTACCGCATAAAAAAATTACAGGAATTACAAAATTCCACGAGCGGAGTGGGCGGAGCCGCGGGCAACAGTTGTATTGAATAAGGCACTTGTACTTTTCCACAATTTATTTCCAATATTTTTGAATCTGACCAGTTTCGCCTCACTGCATAAATTTAGTTTAATGTATGTGTGTAAAAAATGTACTTCTACAATGACATTTAAGAACATTCCTTTATAAGCATTGCGACGTGCGGACGTGGAAAAGTACAAGTGACTTTTTAATATGTGTAACAACAAATTCCACTAAGTACCATCAATCAATAGTATAAACAGTCAAATTGTGGAAAAGTACAAGTGTCTTATTCAAGGTCGGTCGGAGTGCGAGGGATATGCCGGTCAACCTCACCTTCGGCAACCAAACACGACCCATAGGCGGCGTGCGTTTTGGTCGGTTCGAGTCCGACATAACCTCTTCCACTGGCCCCGGTGGGGGGATTATCCGTGGGGATTATTATCGCGCACTTTAAACAAAAGTGTGTTAATCAATATGTGTACCAGGTTCCACCAAGCTCTACCAATCCCCAGTATAAACATTCGGTTTTATAAATCAATAAATAAAAAAAAAACTGTGTAAACTGTGTGTGAATTGGCAAATTTAATCTTTGGAAGCTTCTTGTGTAAAGTTTTCATTTTACATATTGGCCCATGTATAAACATCCATATAGCTTGACATCTAAAATTTAAAACTCTCGTGTCACAGTGTTAATTATCATACACCTCCGAAACGGCTTCACCGATTTTTATGAAATTTTATATGCATATTCAGTAGGTCTGAGAATCGGCTACTATATATTTTTCATACCCCTAAGTTATAAGGGTTGTCCATCCCTAACATTTAAAAAAAACATCTTATATATATTTTTTTTTTTCATGATATAGCATTAGAAAATACATACAACTCTGAATTTTCAACCCTCTACGATCAACCCCTATTTTTCCATCGCGATTTTAAATTTTTTTGAATTTTTAATAAATTCCTCATTTCTCAATTATTTTTTTTTGTGTATATATCATCACGCTACTACTTAAGAGAGCGTAGCAGTGACCATTAATGTTAATAAATCCGGCAGATTCTCATACATTATTTGTAAAATTGAAGAAATACGGCCTCAAATAGATGATATGAGGTTTTAAAATATGCCACGAGCTAGTAAAAATATAAATTTGAAAAGAGATACTTTTTATTTATTTCTTTTTATTTATTATATTCTTTATTGTACGCCAATTATAATATTCATGTTATTTTTTAACTATCACGGTGTCAATTCATAATTATACATTTTGAAATTGTAAGTTCCATGATTTAATTCGCGAATTTCTCGTATACAAAGGGCGCCTTATCGCCGTACACAATTACTTCCACGCAACCTTTGGATGGAAAAGTATGTTAGTTGGAGTAAAATTATGGGGTTAGTCACGATTCCCCCTGATGTTTTCTTATAAATCAAACAAAGGAGACGGGGATTTCTGGGCCAAATTGTAATGAGTTGAGATATGACTTAAAAAAGCGGTATATTTTTCTATTTCAAAATTTAAAAAAAACAGCTTAATTGAACATCAGGAAGACGAGAAATCTTAAAACTAAGTTTATTCCACGACTATGAATCAATATCGATTACAGAGATCGATTCAAACAATATTGTCAATAAAAACACTTTCATCGTAGCATTATTTCAGTCAAAGTGAACAAAACATAATAATAACAACAATACACATTGAAAAAATATAATAACAGTGTAATTATAAAAATTCTGAATTGATTTTCGTTAATCGATTAAATAATTCTCGTGTTTATCAACTGTATAAGTCGTATTAATCTGTGCTGTGACAACTGACAGCTTTCTGACTTTCAGTCAATCAGTTGTTACAATAATTACGGTTCACAATGATAACTTAAATGATTTTCCCCAGCTTACAGAAAATGAATTAATTTTAATATATTTAGGGACATATCAGATAAAGCAAACATGTTCATACTACGGCGAGCATCTAAGAGGTAATGAAGGCTTCATTATAAAAAGTGTGTAGGGTGGTCAGCAGCAGCCTGCTTCGAGAGATGTCGGCTACTAATTCTTCATGGATGCTAAGGGGACGTATTCAGACCAGACATATAAGTCGCAAGACGTAATTTGTATACATCTTAGTCGACAACTCTCTACGAGGCAAAGAAGCAATATTGTAGGTAAACAAACTGTAGGCTGGTGCGCACACATAATGTCAATTATATGGTACCTTGGTTGGGCTAGGTACCAAGGTAATGTGATTCCCCCTGCGCACTTCTTAGACGATATTCTAGTTGTTATTGAAGAAAAATAAAATATAAATTGAAGAGGTTTTTTTAACATGACATCTTTGTATTAGGTACATATCTTTAAAATCTTTTTGTAAGTTTTCTTACATTATCCCTGAGTACAATATAAATCTTTTATAATAAAAATAACTACCTTCTATAAAAAAAACAGAAATGACAGTTCAAAAATGTTAATTTCTTGCATAACCTCACTTAATAAATCTCTTATAACTCTGCTTGGTTTATTAATATATAAGCTCTCACTTGACGCCACTCTCAACTTTTTACGTTTAGGCCCAAGAATGTATGAAAGCGAATCCATCTCCTTTGACAGGCTCTGTGGCATGGTGGTAATGAACGCAACCGCTAGGCAGAAGGCGAGCGATCACTCCCCACTCAGTGAATATGGGTATTTGCATGGGTCTGGCCTTGACTCGGAGAGCACGATCAGCCGCGGGTTCGGTTGCCATACGAACATCGATGGCAGTTGTTAGGGGTAGTTGGCGCCCTAATAAGTTATACAACTGGTCTAATTGCAATGCTTCGATATTGGCAATGGCTTGTGAAGGCCAGATCGCTTCACGCAATCGCTTCACGGAAAATATCGAAGTCACAAACTCGCAGTTAGATTGGTAAAGCGGACCCCAGACAACGAGGTAAAAGCCTCGGATGCGGGTTAACGCTAGTATTAAGAAAGATGAAGACGAAATCAAAATTTTCAGCGGGAATTGAAAAAGGAGGCATCGAGACTAATCATATTATTCCAGGTTCTTACCGTCCTCCTCAGGATCATCTTGAGCTACTGGTGCCGCATCACTCATGAAGAAAATTGAAGCTAACACAGTCAGTATTACAGAAAACTTCATAGTGACAATAGACGACGCAATGCGTACTGCTCTTAACAATGATCTACAAGTACTGAACGAGCTTACTTATTTATACCCCCTGATAACCAAGTGTGGATACCTACAACCTGGTTAACAACAGGATATCTATCACCTAATTAGATAGTCAAGCTATTTTTTCACACAATACTTAAGAAGTAATACAATTAATTAGTACTTATTTCAACACTCATCTTATCAACTAACAATGGCAATGGTGAGTTATTAAGACTGTTTTTGATAAGTATATATTTAATTTAAAATAACAATAGAATTCTAGAACAAAAATGCACGGTACCTAAAGTAAAAAAAATAAATTAATCTATCTATCTTCTACACTATTTATAATTGTAAAGTGGTCGTGTATATATACGTTATATATACGTTATATATATTAACAAATAACTTGGGTTCATATATAGTCAACTTCTCAACTTATATTTTCAATATGCGTATCACTAGTATGCTGATGACCTACACTTTTATAGCCAAGCTCCTGTGGATGACATCTCGGAGGCTATCGATAAAGTAAACTCAGACTTGAGAAAGAGTCTGGCTGTACATAGAAGAGTGCTCGTCCCTACAATTATGTGTGGTCGTAAATGTTGTGCTTTGAAGAAGAAGTATGAAAGTAAATTGAATGCTATAATGTATGTATTATCCATCTACTTCGAGAGGCGAATGTACAGCCGATCCCCAGGAAAGGGGATCGCTCAGAGCCATAGCCGTCACCTCAGCCTCAGGTCTTCGAGCACATCATCTGCATACAGCTCATGCGTCGCCTAGAGGATCGCTCCTTAATGAATAACCGGCAATATAGTTTCAGGCCAGAACGGTCAACGGGTGATCTTCTAGCATCTTTGGGTTGATGCTATAGAAAAGCACGGCGAGTCACTAGCAGTTATTAGTCTTGACATCGCAAAATCTTTTGATATAGCCTGGCACAAATCGCTTCTTTAAAAACTATCAGCCTTTGGTCTGCTTCCTAGTCTGTGCAACTGGTTTGCTAGCATCCTGCAGGGGTGCCTTATACGCATCCTTTGTGACGAACGAGCTTCGGAGTTTCTGCAGGGAAAAAAAGTGACCGTCTTATCACCCACTCTCTTTCTTCTGCATGTTAACGACATACAGTCCACCGGCAGTAATCATTGTTATGCAGTCCATAGTATCTTACACGGGAGTTATCACGGACATTCAAAAGAAAGCAACTTCTTGTCACTGAGCTTGACCGGATCTTGAATCACATTTCCCAAACGGAAGCATCGTAGACAACTCCTCTGGATATTTTATAGAGCCACCGCTGGAATACCATCCGGGCCGCTGGCTTTCCAGACATTGAGTGATTGCAGCACTGTACGAACATCGCGTTGCCAGATTTGGATATCAGGCATTGCGTGGTATCAAGGAGACATGCCTGCGTCTTCTTGACATTGAACTCAACCAGGTTCTCAGTGCCCCATTGGGAAATGTGAATGTGTATATATCAGCACCATCACTGTGCTGCGAAACCCTGATGGATCCCTAGATTATGAGGGGTGCTGGTCGGGTAACCTCCACGTTGGCTTCCTCGTTTCTTCTCCCTCTGGACCGCGGTCCTGGGGATCGGAAGCAGGGGGGCTGGTGCACCCTGGACGGTGGTTAATAGACTCCGACTCCAAGGAGTAGGAGCTCTGCTAGCCGTTGACTAATAACCCGGCAACCCAAAGCCCTTTTCAGGGCTAGCTGACCCCATTGCACGAGGGGGTCGTGGGATGGCGGGCCTGCAAGGCCCGCGAGGAGGGATCCATCCTCAGGAGACCTCCTAGCCCTTTTCAGGGCTACTCCAACAGTCCTTTTCAGGGCTACTCCAAAAGCCCTTCTCAGGGCTAGTTGACCCCAATGAAGAGGGGTCGTGGTGCGGCGGACCTGCTAGGTCCGCGAGACGGGATCCGAGAGGATCAGGTGACGGGTTGGCCCACTGCTCGCGCGGGGGGTGACAGGCACTCGTGCCACCGTCGGAGTTGGGGGGGTTGGCTGCCCTCCCGCGTCGCGTAGCCTCCGAATGATCGACAACGACCTGAGTGCTAGCCACACTCGGGAAGCCGTGATTTCGGAGAACGTGGGGCTTGCCTTAATTGGCCGGCCCGCGACAAGGAAAAGTCTAGAAAACCCGACAGCGAAGTCGCTTAAAACCTACGGATACCAGGGGACCTCCGTAGTATGTACCCCGCTTCTCGGAATGGCCGTCACCCGGGGAGTGTAATTTTATCGGTTCTACTCGTGGGATAAGATATGGAATTCAATAACTTAAACCAAGACGTGGTGGAGATGACAGAGGAGACATTGGAGATCGAGACGGGGGTCGTGAGACCCCCTGGCTCTCTCGCAGAGGCGGTGGTGGTGCTTGAGAGGTTGGAGGCCAACGCTCCGAGCAACACCGCAAGTGTTGGTAGCTCGCGCTCTTCTTCCCCTGGGAGGTTGTGGAGGAAGCGACTTCCAGAAAAGGAGTCAGAGGAGGCTTCTAAAAAGCCCCGTGGTCGCCCCGCTACAACGGGGGAAAACGTCGGTCAGGCACAAGCCAAGACCGATGTAAATCCGGCCACAGAACGGGAGCTTAAGCTCCGCGCGGTGAAGGAGCTGGCGGAAGCCATGCAGCGGCAGCGACAGAGGAACCTCTACCAAAGAGATTCCCCTAGTTCGCAACCTGGACCCAGCCAGCAGTCTCAGGGAGGAGTGACATCCACAGCCTCTGAGCCCCTCAGCTCGGAGCGGTTGACGGGTGCGATCGAGGTGGCGGTGGCGGTGGTGCAAACCGTCGCCACCAAGTCCTCGAACATTAAGGGGCAGTACGTGCGGGACCTAAAGCTAGCATGTTCCTCCATCTTGGAGAACGTGCGCGTGCTTCGATCCCGCACGGAATCAGAGGAGGTGGCCCAGCTCCAGACCGAGCTGGCCGCTGTGCGGGCCGAGATGCGGGCCTGGCAGCAGCAGGCGCAATCTGCTCCTGCCCCGATGAGCCGCGATGAGATCGGTTTTCTCATCGACGCGCGGCTCGCGGGGATCGCGGACCGGCTGTTGCCGGAGACCCGCATCCGTCCGCCTCTCGAGGCGGACAGGAGAAATGCGGCCCGGTCTGCCACCCGGCCTGTGTCTCAGCCACTGCTCACCTCTGAGCTCCCGGCTCTACTGCCGTTGCCTCCCCCTCTCCTCTCTGGACAAGGGAGAGAGGAGAAGAGGAGGAAGCCCAAGAAGCAGTCAGCCGCTGCTAGGGAGGCGGAAGCTGCCCGCAAGAATCGGGAGCCACCCTCCTCGGCGCCTCCGGCACCGTCGTCGTCGGCTCCCCTTGGCGGGTGGAACAAGGTCGCGGCACGGCCCAAGGCCTCGAGGCCGGTTCGGGCCCAGGCGGTTGCTGCCCCGCTGACGGCTGCAGCTCCGGCGACGCCAGCCCCCAAGAAGAGGAAACGTGGTGCCCGCAAGCCTCGAAAACTGCGTGTCCCGCAAACTGCTGCGGTGTGTTTAACTCTGCAGCCGGGCGCGCAGGAGCAGGGCATCACGTATCGTGATGTGATGTCCAAGGCTGAAGGGGTCATTGACCTCAAGGCTTTGGGCATCAACAGCCTCCAGTTTCGCACCGCGATTACCGGAGGTCGGATCTTGGAGGTGGCTGGCGACGACCGAGTCCAGAAGGCCGACATCCTCGCTGCCAAGCTCAAGGAGGTACTGGAGGAGGTCCGGGTCGCTAGGCCGGAGAGGTGCGTGGAGCTGTGCATCTCTGGCCTGAGCGACACGGCCTCAAAAGAGAGCGTGGCGGCAGCGCTGGCAGCAGAGGGGGGCTGCTCTGCCAACGCCATCAAGGTGGGCGACATTCATCGCCCACCTGGTCGCCAGGGCACTGCATGGCTGCGGTGCCCGATTGAGGTGGCCAAGCTCCTGACCGACGGCCGACAAATTGCAGTCGGATGGTCGGCGGTCAGGCTAACCACCCTAGAGCCGAGGCAGGCGCGGTGCTTCCGCTGCCTGGAGCCGGGGCACGTCGGGGCCAAGTGCACTGCGGGTATTGACCGCAGTGCGCTGTGCTTCCGATGTGGGCAGGCGGGCCATAAGTCGGCCACCTGCTCCGCGGAGCCCAGTTGCCCCGTCTGTGCGGCGGAGGGGTTGGCGTCGAGTCACCGGCTGGGATCCGGTGACTGCAGGGCGACCTCCCGAAAAAGGGGGGCCACCCGAAAGAGTAGAGTTGCGGGTGGTGGGAATCCTACTCCCCCCTCCACCCAGCAACGCGAGGAGGAGATGGACACCGCCCAAGGATAATGGACCATCCCATCTCCATACTGCAGGCCAATGTCAACCACTGCGTCATCGCCCAGGACCTTCTGGCCCAATCCATGGCGCAGTGGCAGACAACAGTGGCAGTAGTCGCCGAGCCGTACTACGTTCGCGACGGCCCGAACTGGGCCGGCGACCAAAGCGGCTTGGTGGCTATCGTCGCCCAGCGAGCGACCCCACCCTTCGACAGAGTGCGAAGGGGCCGTGGGTGCGTACTCGTTGTGCTGGGTGGTGCTGCAGTGGTTGGGGTGTACTGTCCTCCTAGCAGGAGCCTCGCCGAGTTCAAGCAGTTGCTCACAGAGGTCGGGGCTCTGCTGGCGGAAGTGCACCCCACCCCGGCTGTCGTGGCCGGGGATTTCAATGCTCATTCACGGGCGTGGGGATCTCCGGCTACCGATGCCCGGGGGGAGATGATGGTAGAGTGGGCGGTGTCCCAAGGCTTGGTGCTGCTAAACCGGGGGGCGGTCCACACACTTGTGCGGCCGCAGGGTAGCTCGATTGTTGACCTGTCGTTCGCCAGTTCCGCCCTGGCCCGACGCGTCAACAATTGGCGGGTCGTCGAGGGGGTGGAGACCGCGTCGGATCATCGGTACATCCGGTTCGACGTCGTCCCCGCCGCCTCGGTGGCTCGAGTGGAATTTGACCGCCCCTTGGTGGGGCAGGGTCCACGGTGGCGCCTCGGCACTCTGGACCGAGAGCTGGCCAAAGAAGCGGCTATCGTCGAGCGATGGGCTACTGTTGACGGTGGCCTGGACGTGGACGCGAGGTGCGAGCGGCTCGTCGGAGCGCTGACTCGCGTCTGCGACGTGGCGATGCAGAGGGCGAGGCCTGTCCCGCCTCGGAGGCGGGTGTACTGGTGGCGTCCCCACCTAGCCGGGCTGCGTGCCGCAAGTTACGCGGCCCAGAGGCAGTACACCCGCAGCCGAAGGCGGGCTGTCAGAGATCTCGCCCGGGAGGAGCGACTGCACGCTGCGTACAGGGCCGCCCGTGAGGCCCTGAGCTCGGCGATCAAAGCCGCCAAGGAGGAGTCCTGGAGGGAATGGCTCGAGAGCCTCGACCGAGACCCGTGGGGGCGCCCGTACAGGGTCGTGAGTCAAAAACTTCGGCCCTGGGCGCCTCCCCTCACCCAAACTCTCGAGCCGAATTTCCTGGACCGAGTGGTCAGCTCCCTCTTCCCGGTGAGGGAAGAGTGGGTCCCGCCGCGGATGGTAGCACCAAGCCAAGTGCCGGCAGACGAAGGGGCGGTACCTCCCGTGTCCGAGGCCGAGTTAGGGGCCGCGATCCTGGCACTCAAGTCCAGGAACCGCGCTCCGGGCCCGGACGGCATCCCAGGGAAGGTGATTGCCACAGTTATGCCGGCGCTAGAAGAAGAGACGCTGTCCCTCATGTCGGAGTGTGTGGCGTCGGGGAGGTTCCCGCGACGATGGAAGACCGGCAAGCTCGTGCTTCTCAAGAAGCACGGGCGCCCAGCCGAGTCGCCGTCGGCTTACCGCCCCATCGTTTTGCTCGACGAGATGTGCAAGCTGTTTGAGCGGGTGCTTGCTGCGCGTCTCGTTGGTCACCTTGAGGGGGCGGGGCCCAACTTGAGTGACGGCCAGTTCGGATTCCGTCGCGGGAGGTCGACCCTCGATGCCATATCCCGGCTGCGGGACGGCATCGACGAAGCGGTCGCCGGGAGGGAGGTGTTGTTGGCTGTATCGCTTGATATAGCCAACGCCTTCAACACTCTCCCCTGGGCGACAATTGCGGAGGCGCTGAGGTACCACAATGTCCCGTGGTACCTCAGGCGCATCCTGGCGGACTACTTCGTGGACCGGGTTATCATCTACCCGGCCCAATGCGGGGTGGTCCGCCGAACTATGGCGTGCGGCGTTCCGCAGGGGTCGGTCCTTGGGCCGCTTCTGTGGAACGTCGGGTACGATTGGGTCCTGCGCGGTGCTACTCTTCGGGGGGTCGGCGTACTTTGTTACGCCGATGATACCCTAGTTACCGCGCGGGCCCCAACGTTTAGCGACGCCGCCGTTCTCGCCACGGCAGGTGTCGCCCATGTCGTGCGCCGTATCGGGGCGCTGGGACTGAAGGTGGCCCTCGAAAAGTCCGAGGCCCTTTTCTTCTATGGGCCTCGGCGGCCGCCGCCTCGGGATCAAGCGATCGTGGTGGGTGGCACCTCCATCGCTGTCGGGAGCAGCCTGAAATACCTCGGGCTCGTTCTCGACAGTTGGTGGCGTTTCGCGGAGCATTTCCGGCGGCTGGCACCTAAACTGCTAGCGTTTGCCGGAATGCTCTCGCGTTTGCTGCCCAACACTGGGGGTCCGGGGTCTGCCTGCCGCCGTCTCTACGACGGTGTGGTGCGCTCCAAGGCGCTCTATGGAGCGCCCATTTGGGAGGAGGCCCTCTGCCGTGCGAATGTTGTGCTGCTGCGGCGTCCACGGCGCGCCATCGCGCAGAGGGCCGCACGGGCGTATCACACCGTCTCTTATGAGGCGGCGTGTTTGATTGCGGGCAGTATCCCCTGGGATCTCGAGGCTGGCGTCCTTAAGAGGGTTTACGAGGAGGGCGCCCTGATGCGGCGTGTTGCAGGAGGTCGGCCGCTTCCGGAGGAGATCGATCGCTGGAGACAGGAGGCTCGCGAAGTTCTCTTCCGGAAGTGGGCCGATAGGCTGGCTACGACGAGGAGTAGCTTGCTGCTTGTGGGGGCCGTTCGGCCCGTCTTGCGTGAGTGGGTAGAACGGGGTCATGGGGCTCCCACGTATCACCTCACCCAACTTCTCACGGGTCATGGCTGCTTCGCCAAGTACCTGTGGGAGGTGGTGGGGGTGGAAGCGGAGCCCCGGTGCCGAAACTGCACCAGCGGCGACCCCGACACGGCACACCACACTTTGGCCGTGTGTGACGCGTGGGACGGCCAAAGAGCGGCCCTCACAAGCATCATTGGTGTGGACCTCTCGCTGTCGGCCGTAGTTTCAGCTATGGCCGGCAGCGAACAGTGTTGGGCCGCCGTCGCCTCGTTCGCTAGCGAGGTGATGGTGGCAAAGAGAGAGGCCTTGCGGGAGCGGGAGCGAGCTGGGCTCACTCTTCCGCCCCGCAGGCCCCCGGTGAGGGGACGCCGGCGAACGCAATTCGCCCGCGTCCCCGAATGAGAGTGGCCACGGGCGGTGGGTCGGGGGACCCGCTGCCCCTATGCTGATGTGGCGGAATGCGCCCCTGTGTGTTCCTGGGGTGCATTCTTGAGGTGAAAAACCCCCACCATTCCGGCCTGATTGCCGGGATGGTGGGGTCCTAAGTAGCGGGCCTACCAAGGGCGCCCCTAGCCGAGTCGCGGTGAGCAGACTATCCCGCGGCTCGGATTAGGCGAAGGAGGAACACCGTGGTGGTTTAGTGGGTAGTCTGGCCTTTGTCCAAGGCCAGGAGTCCCACACGAAGCGAGCCCCCTGCCCCCGCGGGGGGTGAGCGAAGTGCGTAAATGCATTCCACCACGTAAACAAAAAAAAAAAAAATCCCTAGATTATGAGCCACAAGAGAAAGCAAATCTGCTGGTTAATCTCTTTGCGGCTAACTACTGAATTGTGGTGCACAGCCACCGATACTACCCGACAGCGACCAAATGAATATTCTTTTCTTCCCCTACTCATTCTTCAAAGGTTGCCACTACAGAACAATCTCAATATCCTAGGTATGGATTTCGCTGCAAGATATATAACAAAAACTACATCGAGAGTATCATCAAATAGTTTCGCGTAAACTGCTGCCACAACGGCAACAATGGCAACAGCCGAAGCAGCAGTATCTTCTGTACAAGACACAAATTTACTCCTGCGTGGAGAATTACTTGTTTCTCTAGAATGGCTCAGCAAAGTACTTATTAGATGCTCTCGACAGATTGCAGCGACGTGCGGTCCGCATTATTGGGAATCCTGAGGTCACGAACATGCTAGAGCCTTTGCAGATACGTATAGATGTTGTGTCGTACGGTACATAATATCCGATCAAGAACCAAGCGGTTCGGGGACTTTCCTTTGTCGCAAATTCATTACCAGCTCACGTGTTTCCTTCTTCCTACAGTCCCGGGCCTTTTAAGCGGGGGCGTGAAAAAGCATATGATGAGGTCGTCAAGCTGAGTGTCACCATTTTAACATGGTATAATGTATGTAAAGGTTACCCTCTGTTCTAAGTCTTTGCCTTCAGCTTACCATACCTTACCATACCAGCGAAGTCTAATTGACGTGTCCTATAAATAAAAAATATATATTATAGTCGTATTTAGCGTCAAGGAATCACTATTTATAAGCTGACGTCTCGAAAATGCCGCAGTGGAGTTTTTTTGTGTCGTTTCTTCTTCACTAGCGCCCAGGAAGCGGCGGCAAACTTAGTTTTAAGCAGAGTTTGACGTCAAAAAGTATTAATTACGTGAAATAAAGACTAAACTTTGACTTAGAAGTAATCGGATCAAAATTTCATGCGGGTGATGTCGCGGGTATCAGCTAGTGTGTGTTAAAATTGGAAATTCTGCTTTGCGAAATATAGGTATTGCAGCGACACGCGATCCGCATTATTGGGAATCCTGAGGTCACGAACACACTCAAGCCTTTGCAAATGCGTAGAGATGTTGCTTCCTTGGCTGTAGTTTACCTTCTCTATTATGGTGAGCGTTCCGATGAGCCCTTCCAACTAATCTCACCTCTTTTTTCTTTCTTTTTATACAACTTAGGTGGCAGACAAGCACACGGCTCACCGAAGTGGAGCCCACAAAGTGGTTACCGTGACCTATGAACGTGTGTAACAACAGTGGAGTCACATCCGTGCTGCCACCGGATACAGATAAGAACAAAGATTTTATGTGCCCTCAGTACAGAACACAAAATCAGGACAAGCCTTTGGTCTTCCCACTGACAGCACAAAAACTCTCCTTTGAGCTCTGGCTACCCTACAGAGAACAACACGTGCAGGGCTTAGATGTCACCCTAACACTGTGCAAAATATACAAGCAAGAACCAAGGAGTTCGGAGACTCTTTTCTTTGCCGCACCATCAAGATCTGGAATTCATTACCAGGTCACGTGTTTCCTTCCTCCTACAGTCCCGGGTCCTTTAAGTGGGGCATGAAAAAACACAAAGCAAATAGAGTTCAGTTAAATTAAGATCTAATCTATAAGTATATTATGTAACTAACTACTGTAGATACACCTATCACTTTTTATGTAAAGTAGTATGTGTTTAGTTATGTATTATGTATGTTTAGTATTTATTTTTATGGGTTTTATTTCGTATATTGTATGTGTGTGTGTGTGTGTGTGTGTGTGTGTGTGTGTGTGTGTGTGTGTGTGTGTGTGTGTGTGTGTGTGTGTGTGTGTGTGTGTGTGTGTGTGTATCTGTGTGTGTGTTTAATAAACGCATTTTTTTTCTATCTTTCGCGATTAAATCTATTATAATAAAAACATTAATAAAAAATAATAATTAAATGAAACAAAAGTTAAAATGCGTCGTGAAATTCCTCTGCATCGCGTGACCAGAAGACTAGCATCATTGCCACTTTGTATGGCAATGCTTATTCTCTGATCTAAGAAATGGCCAGCCGGTCACGAGAAGCGTCGAACATACGCTTCGCAATCTCCCTGAAGATATTGTGGGCGCTCGGACCCCACGGCCCAAATGTTTCGACTCCAAACGCCACAAATTCACAATCACCAATGAGATTACAATATTTGCGCCGCTTAAGAGCCTCTGTAGAAGCTGCAGCAGCACCAGCACCATCCGGTCTCTTGCCATCTTCGCGCGCCAAACCATTTGGTTCAAGCCAGCCGGCACACCGGCGGTGACAAGAGCGCGGCGGGTTATGTCGTTAAGGTCCGTGTCGGTCAACTGCTTCTCCACAACGGCATAGATGCGGAGAAACACAATAATATAATTTAAAACAATAAAGCAGTTTGATTTGCTCGCAATACCTTGGTATTAAAATCATTTTGAGACTTTTTAGCTAATATCGTTCTAATCCTTACTGTACAACGTCTAGACGAGTTACCAATTATAGATAAGAAATTCGCATTCCATTGTCACTGCACGCTCTTTTGAATAACTTCATTCTCAACGTTATAACCTTGAATAACAAACTAAAATGCTTTAATAATCTATTTACATTTTAAATTGTTAAAATGGGAAAAACAGAAGAAACTCTGCCCTCTTTTTCTGATATTACTGTTCCAATTGTCACAACGGTCCTGACTGCCGCAACCTCTGATATTAACATTAATAATAATAATAAAACTTTATTTCGGACCTTGATCCATAAACAATGTTAGTAGTACACACTTAAAAGCTATGTTAGTAACAAAATAACACAAAATCGCAAGAAAAAAAAAACACTTCTAAAATTAATAACGAACTACTATGCGGACCCGTGAAAATATGGTGTGTGTATGGGCTACGCCATCGTACTAATAATAGCATAGAAGGATGGAACCACAACATTAATACAAACATTAACAAAAACGAAGTGCAGTTCTTACAAATATTGCACATTTTAAGTCAAGAACCAACACTGACTTCCCTTAATTGTGACCGTTGGGATAGATTTAAGAAAAGGTCATCCTCTAAACGCCGCAAAATAAGTGTTCAAAATGACGATAGCATTTTATTCGCAAAAATGCAGCTTGTGAATGGCGAAATTACCGTAGGCCATTTTTTAGAAAAACTACGTTAATACCAAATTAAAAATTTTCATTTGCTAGCTTTTTTACTTTCTATCTAGTGAGACTAGACATGATCATTAGATCCAATTCATTTAAAAATATTTTTGAAATTAGATCTATTGGGCAACAAAAATTCTCATTAGATCCTGTTTATAAAACACAGATCAACAAAGAAAAAAAAAATCACTAGATCCATAATTGATATGGTCAATGGATCTACTGAGATTAATAAAAAAAATATATATTTCAGTAGATCCATGCTATCAAAATTGGATCTATTGAGAGAAAACTCACTCACCAGATCCATAATGGATCTGGCCAATGGATCTACTGAGATAGATCCAAAAACTAGACCGATTTTCAAATAATAGTAGAAGCCAAATAACGATTTTAATTTCTATCCTGTTTTAATAATTTCCTTTTTGTTATTCAAAATATAAACAACTATAATTATACCAACGATTCGGGACTTTTAGCGATTAAATCACGGAACTTACTATTTCTGCCGACGACGTTTCGAATGCGTTGCAGCACTCGTGTTCCATGATTAAATCACGGAACTTACTATTTCTGCCGACGACGTTTCGAATGCGTTGCAGCACTCGTGTTCCATGATTAAATCACGGAACTTACTATTTCTGCCGACGACGTTTCGAATGCGTTGCAGCACTCGTGTTCCATGATTAAATCATGGAACTTACTATTTCTGCTGACGACGTTTCGAATGCGTTGCAGCACCCGTGTTCCATGATTAAATCGCGCAAAGTTTCGGTACTTTGGATAATTATGAATTCGCACCCAATTTTCAGTACTAACATTTTTGTATTTTATAATGAGACAACATCAAGCTAACAAATACTTTCAGTATCAGAATAAACGGGATATTTAGTATATTTACCATGTTTCATTATTGAGAGTATTGAGAGTAAAAGAACTCGAAAGAGGGTAGATCGATATAATTACTCCTAGGAAAAAACTTTTTCTCTGTTCACCGCCACTACTCCAGTTCCTCCGTGATCATGGTGCTTGCAACAGCGCCGAAATATCGGAAACTCAAAATAATGAAACATGGTAAATATCCCGTTTATTCTGATACTGATGTCAGTGACCATGATAGTTTAAATAACAAATACTTTTATTACATTTTTGAAAAGTGACAGCTTGTAAAGAAGTAATACGAAGTTTATCATCAAAATGGATAGCATTTAGGAAGTAATGTTGTTGAAGATCGAATTTAATTTATCAAGCGGCCAACAAAAACAAAATTTAACAAAGAGTTGTAAAATCTTGAAATAAACTTTCAAACAATACATAACCGGGAACACAACACGGGGTTATTATAGCCGTGGTATTCTGTAGGGTGGAGGTACATTCCCATCGGACTGCTCAATTCGGACGGGAATACCGTCGTATCCTACCTCCTCGATCCTTCATACCAAAGATAGAGTACTGAAATGAATAGTTAATTCTCAATTACAAAACTACTGCATCGTACTTTTGTTTTGCCACATCGACTTCAAATCCTATTGCTTTGTGCATTATCGCAACATTGATAATAATTATATATTTTGGACTGGCAAGCGACCATGGATTGGCCGCATACAATATTTCACTAACTGGAGACAGCAAAATACCATCAAAGTTATTTTATTTAAAAATTTAGGAAACAGCATTTTAACACTTTAAATCAAAAACTTGGACCAAACTGAATTCAGGTTAAAAACCGTCTTCTTTGGATGCAACCGGTATTGGTGCTCGGAAGAAGACAGAAGGTATTGAATATTATAATTCAACTTCTCATTTCATAAGATAGACAGCCTCTGTGGGGTGGTGGTATTGAACGCGGCCGCAGAGTACGCAGGGAGCGTGACTTCGTCAATCTTTGATATCGCCTTTTTGTTGAGGGTCAGATGGCAGTCGCTTTTTTTTTATACCACTTAGGTGGCAGACAAGCACACGGCCCACCTGACGGAAAGTGGTCACCGTGGCCTATGGAGGTTTGTAACACCATACAGACACTGAAAACCCTGTAAGTACAGAGTTTCTGTGCCGTCAGTATAGAAGACAAAGCAGGGAAAGAATTTAGTCTTCCCACTGACAGCACAAATTCTCCAATGAGCTCTGACTACCCTACTCACCGCTGGGAACACAACACGAAGTTATTATAGCCGCGGTATTTTGTAGGGCCGAGGTACTTTCCCAGTCGGTCTGACCGATTGGGCGGAAAACCGCCGTGTCCTGCCTCCTAGGTGCTTCATGGAAAATATCGAAGATTAGTCAAATCTGCAGTTAGACTGGTAAAGCGGACCCCCGACTACGAGGAGGAGCTTCGGATGCAACTGGGATTAACGCTGAGATGAAGAAGAAGATTACAACAATTATGACAATGTATTTGGTAATTAAAGGGTACAACTAAAATATAATATAAACTCTGTGAAAGAACGAGTATTATTACAATGCAATTGAAAATTAAAACTAAAACTATTATTAGATAGCTACTAAAATACACTAAAATAAAATAAACATAAAAATTACATACATAATGCGTCATGAAATTCCTCCGCATCCTCACCGACCGGTAACGTACCCAGAAGGCTGGCAGCATTGCCACGTTGAATGGCAATGCTTATCCTCTTTGCAAGATAATAACCAGCCTTCTGGTCACGCGTAGCGTCGATCAGCTGCTTTGCCAAGTCTTTATATAGAGACCGAGCACTTGGACTCCATGCCCCTAACGTTTCAACCCCAAACGGCTCAAAAACATAATCACCTGTCAGGTTACAGTATTTGCGCCGTTTGAGGTTTTCCGCAGATGCAGCAGCAGCACCGGCACACCCTGCTGTGCTTGAAAGATGTGAAGGCGCAAGAGTGTCGACGCACGTAGCGTCCCACACCAAAGGTCTACCCATCTTCCAAGGTAGCAACGACATACCATCCGGTCTCTTGCCATCGCTACGCACCAGCCCTTTAGGTTCACGAATGGCTGGCACGCCAGCGGTAACTAGAGCACGGCGGATAATGTCGTTGATGCAGGCGTGTCGCGGTATACGCCCAGCGCTTCTGCTGCATGAAAGGCCATGGTGCCCAAGACTGTCGACAGCTTCACCGCAGTGGCAATGATGCGGAGAAATGCACGGCGCTCCTAAGCGAAGGCAAGTGGCAAGGCGGAAAGTAGTATCGTCCAACATAGTACCTATGTTGGACGATACTACTTTTTTTTTTTTTTTTTTTACGTGCGCAAAATCCCCACGGATACCTCCCCACCGGAGCCGGTGGAGGAGGTTATGTCGGACTCGAACCGACTAAAACGCACGCCGCCTGTGGGTCGCTTTGGTTGCCGAAGGTGAGGTTGACAGGCATATCCCTCGCACCCCGGCCGACCCAGGGCCATCTCTCACGATCTGGCCCTCTTCTCGGGTGTGGGGACTACAGAGTCCCCAACTCGACCCCGGAAACGGGGAGGCGCGCCAGGCGCGCCACCGCCGCGGCCTGCTTCTGCCAGGGTGACAGGCGGCTCCACCTGTCACCCCCAGGCCGGCGCTCATGGGGGGCGAAGGTCGTTCATCGACCTCCGACGCCCGAGTTGCCTTCGTACGCGGGCATGAAAACGGGCGGATGTTTGCTGTCGCCGTTTGCGCTGCCTAGAGGACCCATCCTTCTCCGTCCTTTGGGTACACGTAGACCATGGCCCTACGAGTCAGATCTATGTGTGCCTCTACCGTTCCCATACAGGAGATGCTGAGACAACTCGACTCTTTGAATATCTGAGTCAGGCGGCAGATGATGCGCAGGAGCGATTTCCGAATGCCGAAATGGTATTTTTGGGGGATTTTAACGCCCACCACGAGATCTGGTTGGGCTCCTCCAAAACAGACCATGCGGGAAGAGCCGCCCATGCATTTGCTCTGGCGCACGGCCTGACCCAATTGGTGCACGAGGTCACTAGGATACCAAGAAGGTCGGGCCTAGCACCTTCTCTGCTAGACCTTCTGCTGACGAGTGATCCGGACCAGTACAGTGTATCGGTGCGAGCCGCTTTAGGCAACTCCGACCACTGCCTGGTCTGTTCCACAGTTCCTATTAAAGCGCCCCCACGACCCGTGCAGGGGAAGCGGCGTCTCTGGCACTACTCGTCAGCGGACTGGGATGGACTTCGTGACTATTTTGCGTCCATCCCGTGGGTTGAGCGCTGCTTTGAAGGTAAGAACCCATCGGATTGTGCTACTGCTGTCGCCGGTGAGATCGGTCTGGGTATGGAATACTATATCTCATACACCGATGTCACCGGTGACCGCGGGGTGCGCCCTTGGTTCGGGCGCGAGTGCGCGGAAGCTGTTGAACAAAAACAGTCTGCGTACCGCGCTTGGGTAGGGGCGCGCGCCACGCGCCATCCCAATCTGGGCCACTTCAAGGCGGCGTACAACAGAGCCACAAAGGTCTGTAGAAGGGCCTACGTCAGAGCGGATGCCCTGCGCATAGCGCGGCTTGGTCAAGAGCTAGTGATGCATCCCACAGGAAGCCGTGGCTACTGGCGACTGGCTAAAGCCGTACAAGCCAACTTCTGTCAGCCTTCGCTGCCTCCGCTGCGTAACCCTGATGGATCCCTGGCCCATGAGCCGCAAGAGAAGGCAAATCCGCTGGCTAATCTCTTTGCGGCCAACTCCCGAATCGATGATTGTGGTACGCAGCCACCAACACTACCCGACAGTGACCACGCGATGCCTGATATCCATATCAGGCAACGCGATGTCCGTGCAGTGCTGCAATCACTCGATGTCCGGAAAGCCAGTGGTCCGGATGGTATTCCAGCGGTAGTTTTGAAAAAATGTGCGGCGGAGTTGTCTCCAATGCTTACGCGCCTGTACCGGCTATCCTACAGTTCGGGTACAGTGCCTTTGCCTTGGAAAGAGGCGAATGTTCAGCCGATTCCCAAGAAGGGGAATCGCTCGGAGCCAGCCAACTATCGACCCATAGCCGTCACCTCAGTGCTGTGCAAAGTGTTCGAGCACATAATTAACAAACAGCTCATGCGGCACCTAGAGGATCACTCCTTAATTAATGACCGGCAATATGGCTTCAGACCGAAACGGTCAACGGGTGATCTTCTAGCATACGTTACCCATCTTTGGGGTGAGGCTATGGACAAGCACGGCGAGTCACTGGCAATTAGTCTTGACATCGCCAAAGCTTTCGATAGAGTCTGGCACAAATCGCTTCTTTCCAAGCTACCTGCCTTTGGTCTGCCTTCTAGGCTGTGCAACTGGGTTGCTAGCTTCCTGCAGGGGCGCCGTATTCGCGTCCTTTGTGACGGACGAGCTTCGGAGTTTCTGCAGGTTAATGCTGGCGTGCCCCAGGGGTCCGTCTTATCACCCACTCTCTTTCTTCTGCATATCAACGACATGCTGTCTACCGGCAATGTTCATTGTTATGCAGACGATAGCACATTACATGGGAGTTATCATGGACATCCTGCGGCCAAGCAGTCAGATATCGCAGAGAAAAGGCAGCTTCTTGTCACTGAGCTTGACGGGATCCTGAATCACATTTCTCAATGGGGCTCTGAGAACCTGGTTGAGTTCAATGCCAAGAAGACGCAGGCATGTGCGTTTACAGCAAAAATATCTTCTTTCCTTCCCCTCCCCACTCTTCAGAGCACGCCACTGCCACTGCAGGACAATCTCAATATCCTAGGTATGGATGTTCGCTGCAACCTGAATAACAAAAACTACATCGAAAGCATAATCAAAACAGCCTCACGAAAACTCGGAGTCCTGAAAAGAGTGAGACGATTTTTCACGCCGGAGCAGCGGTGTCTTCTATACAAGACACAAATTGGCTCCTGTGTGGAGTACTGCTCGCATCTCTGGGATGGTTCAGCAAAGTACTTACTAGATGCTCTCGACAGGTTGCAGCGACGTGCGGTCCGCATCATTGGGAATCCCGAGATCACGAACACCCTAGAACCTTTACAGCTGCGTAGAGATGTTGCGTCCATGGCTGTGTTTTACCGTCTGTACCATGGGGAGTGTTCTGATGAGCTCTTCCAATTAGTCCCACCCTCTCCTTTCCTACACAGGACAACGCGTGCAGGTCTTAGATGTCATCCGCACACGGTGCAAAACATCCGATCAAGAACCAAGCGGTTCGGAGACTCTTTCCTCTGTCGCACCATTAAGGCCTGGAATTCATTACCAGCTCACGTGTTTCCTTCTTCCTACAGTCCCGGGTCCTTTAAGCGAGGCGTGAAAAAGCATATGATAAGGCCGCCAAGCTGAGTGTCACCATTGTCACACGGTAAGTGTAAGTAATGGTGACCCTCTTTTCTGGGACTTTGCCTTCAGCTTACCATCAGGCAAGGCGAAGTCCAATTGACGTGTCCTATATAAAAAAAAAAAAAAAAAAAAAAGACTATAGATTAATTATATATATATATGTTCTTAAACATAAACAGTACATATACCTACTTATCATATTTAAAATTAATCAGAATAGTTATTCATACACATAAAATATATACCCATAATATATAACATAAATATAATACATAAATATAGATACCCATATCAATATGAGTAGAAATATCATTATCGTTGAGACGATGATTCTGCTAATTCTATGGTGATCAATTGTCGTACCCTAGACTTAAACACATTGCGGCTCGTGCTCTTCCTGATCTCTAGAGAAAGTGCGTTCCATAGGCGAACAGTCTCAACAAAGAAAGAGGACCCTAAAAAGTTAGTTCTATGAGAAGGAAATGCGAGGATCCGGTTGTCAGTATTTGTATCCTTTGCGTTGGTCCGGGCATGCCTCGGATAGCACGCTGAGCTGTCGTCGGTCCCGGCTATCATAAGAGCATCTATAGCAATCGTTAATCGTAAGGTAGTTGAGTCCAATAAAGACCAACTGCAATTCTTTCATATGGCCAATGGCTTTTGGCTAAACATGCAGGAGGGATATTGATGCAGTCTTAGTTTAAAAGGTCTTGGTCAGACTTCAAATGAACAAGAAAATAATTTAGCAGATTCACTGAGAGGCTCTGATTAGGGGTTCAATAAAAATTGCATAATTTAAATAAAAAATAAAAAAGCCGTTAAAACTGCAAATGTTTAGACTGTGGTGGTATTTTCCAAAACATCAAAGGCGACGAACTACTGCAACCGTAGGATTCGTTCTACAGTGGTATAGGTATAGGAGATTCCGCAGCTTGACCCTAACAGTAGGTGCAGGAACAGATTATAGTTCGGAATAGTCATTAACAAATGAACAACAGTGTAAAGCAATATATATCTTGACCCCAGTCACGTCACATGATGTACCTACTTGTAATGAGCAGTACGCGTTTTTTTGGTGTTCTTGAGGATATAATCATATACCAAACCAATACACGCGCCTCAGGGCGACGTTTCCGTTGCGACTTGTGGTCAAGATATACGCCTGTAACTACAGCACTTGTAGTATAACAATCATCATTAACGTAAGTCTTGTATCTTGTTATTCAAATTTAATTAAAATAACACTCGACCATCCTTTGTGTTATTTCAATTTCAATTTCATTATTTTACAGTTAAACACAATTTTGTATTTTTGACGTCTAATTCTGCTTAAAACTAAATTTACTACCGCTTCCTAGGCGCTAGCGGAGAAGAAACGGCGCAACAAACTCCACTGCGGTATTTTCAAGACGTCAATTTACAATGAGCAATTGGTTGGTCTTCTGTCAAGTATTCTGGTTCTTTAGACTACATGTAGGTAGATAAAATTAATAAAGGAAGTTTGGAAGTGATACAAGTGAATAAAAATTTGAAAAGTGAACAACAATCACGATAGGTATGAACAAACTATGAAAAGAGATGAAAGTAATGTGAAAAAGGTCCAAAGTATGAATATGTGAGAGCCTTAGGAACAGAGATAGGCCCAAGAAAAGATGAATGGAAGATGAATATGACAAATGTGGCAAAGAGAGACATTGGGACAAGGGCAGGCAGGTGATGATGCAGGTAAGTGCAATGCTGGCGAAAAATTTGTCAGTTGTCAACGTATAGCTGCATTAGTTTACTTGGCGGAATCTTCTACTTCTGGACACTCGTACATCCTGTTCAACTTCAATATATCGCGTTCCGATAAGCCCTCATCCTGGCCGATTTCTACATTTTCCTGCAAAATTTTCAAGTTATTTAAAAAATCAATAAAACCAACTTTTACTGATTAAAAATTCATTGTGGTCTCCATTCCCCCTGTTCTCGATTTCTGCCGAAATTGCAGTAAGTCGCACTTCGGAATGTTATTTTAAAACTAATTTAAAGTGAGTAATTGTTACAGTTACATTTCAAAATGTTCAAACATTCTACCACTACGCCACAGAAGGGAGTACACGAAGGGAGTAACCCAACAATTTTATTACCTGTTTTGGAACAATGGTATCATTTCCATTTTTGGAGAATGCATCTCTCGAGTAGTGCATCACACTGCCATAATCGTATGGGACTCCAAAGTCAGTTACCGTAGACCTGGTGTACTTATTGAAGTTGTGTTTCATATCTGCAATTTCATAAGGGGCATTATAATTTAGTTCATCTGTCCAGGTAATAACTGGGTATTACCCTGTTCAGTCAGATTCATTGGATGTCATTTAGATTCAGGTGGTCGATCAGGACGTGTGGTTGGATTTTAGAGGGCCACCTAAGATTATATCATACGAGATTCGCAACTGATATATCGCTATATTATGTCAAGATACGATTATTGCTTTAAAGTTCTATTTAGACGGATATCAATATTCAATTACGCGGCAATTCTCGCCAGGCGTAGACTGAAATCTAGAGAAGCAATTGTTCTGAAGTCACGAAGAGGAGGTTTTAGGAGGAGATAGGACGACACAGCGGTATTTCCGCCCAATTGAGCAGTCCGACTGAGGAAGTACCTCCGCCCTACCGAATACCGCCGCTATAATAACTTAGTATTGTGTTCCCAGCGGTGAGTAGGGTAGTCAGAGCTCACTGGAGAATTTGTGCTGTCAGTGTGAAGACTAAAGACTTGTCCTGCTTTGTCTTCTACACTGACGGCACATAAACTCTGTACTTACAGGGTTGGCAGCGCAGCTGTGACTCCTCTGGTGTTACAAACGTCCATAGGCCACGGTAACCACATTCCATCAGGTGGGCCATGTGCCTGTCTGCCACCTAAGTGGTATAAAAAAGTCACTTTTTTTTAACGTGCGGAAATAGTAGGATATGCGGGACGTTAGTCTCCTCTCACCGAATCCGCCGCAAGCATTATCCATGAAAACTTCACTTCGAAAATTACTCACCTTCCTCTATATTCTCCCAAACTATTGTAACATATTCGTCTCTGTCATAAGTGCTCTGCATGTGATAGAATCCGAGGCAGTGCAGTGTTTCATGTACTATAATGCCGTGGTAGAGGCAGCCGTCGCCTAGGTTGATCATTTGGCCGCTGTAATCATTACCAAGGTAGCCCACATTTGCGCTGCAGCCGTCCCTCTTTGCCTTTAATTATATGGATTTGTAAAAAATGGACATCCTCTGTAAAGCGACAGTTGCGCAGGCTAGATTCCCGCTCAGTGCAAATATTTGTATACAAAAATAATCTAGCTATTTGCATAAGTCTGTATTTCTTCGTGTCACGTTGAGCAGTCGGTCCCAGTTGTCGACTTGACTGTCCATGGTAATCGCTGCGGGTAGCTGAAGACCTAAAAAGTCTAACTACAAGTCTAACTAGGTCTAACTACAACACTTTGATATCGCTAATGGACTGTGGGTGTCAGATGGCATTGGCTTCACGGAAACATCGAAGTGCAGCCAGACATGCAGAGACTGGAAGGTGCGGACTACAGTCTCCGAGGTGAGAGCTTCGAGAATAACAGGAAGATGATCATGAAGAAGAATTAAGTAAGTACCTGAATGATGACATGAAATTCATCTTTACTCTCCCTCTCTCGGAATTTGACACAGCTTTGAGCTTCAATATCAGACAGTGCATCACGAATTCTTTCTGTTCCCTTTTCATCTGTAAAAAAAAGTTTCGAAGTAAGAAAATTATTACCTGTCGCCCTACAATTTTTTTATATAACAGCTGCATTTGCACTGTCATCGATGAAAATAAGATAAATGAAATCATTTCGGGCGGGATTCGGGCTGAGCCTCCGAACCACGCCTGAAGCCATCCAAATCTTCCTATATATCGGTATATATGACAGTGGGAGCCCTCTACCGGTACATGATAGATCTAAGAGATCTTAATCGATTAACATGGAAAGTATACTTAATGCTTTAAATTTTATTAGTAAGAGCCTAGTTAAGCTAAGAATCACTCCTTAAGCAACAGTAGAGGCTCTCAAGAGCGGTATTGCGGTAACTATACCTATAGATAAACACTTTATAAAAGATAATAATAAGATACAGAAAAAAATTAATCTCATTCAAAGTTTATCTATAATGGCATTTAGGAAAGATCTTACTAAAGTCATCTTCTTCGATATAATACACAACAGTTCTGTTCGGCCAGCGCTTAGTGGTGTCGACCAATCCGTTCCGGGACTCCACGTTGCCATCCTGGGGATTATTTATCGCATTCTCGATCTCTGCACGCTGCACCGCCGTCAGCACCATGTCACCCTCGAACTCACTGCCATATCTACCTTAAAACATAATACAAACTATAATAAATAACACGAAACACAAATATGCATGCAAGTGCAAAATTTCAACACGAAGACAGACCTATTTTGAATTTCAGGACGACATTTTTTGTTTCTGTACCACTAGCTGTTGCCCTGTTCCCGCAACCTCAGGTAAACTATTCCCTGGACAAATAGTTGATATATTGTTTAAACTATTATCTATTCCTGTACCGAATTTCATCCACATCCGTTAAAGCTGTTTAAGCGTGATTCAATAACGATCATTCAAACCGCTTTCAATGCAATGCAATGTAAATTTTCACATGTACAATATTATTAGGATAAGAAAATAAACCTTCAAAGAAAATTATTAAAAATGACGTAACAACAAAGTGGCAGTAAAAAACATGAAATATTAAACACTGTAATATAAGTAAGGAGAAAAGTTGTCTTACAAAACAACCAAAAATGTCATAAACTTTGGTTGAATCATATTAAATAAGGCACTTGCGCTTTTCCACAGTTTACTTATAATATTTTTCAACCTATCCAGCTTCGCCTCATGGCGTAAGTTTGGTTCAAAAATATTATAAATAAATTGTGGAAAAGTACAAATGCCTTATTCAATATGTGTAGCAGGTTCCGCCATCAATCTCTTGTCTAAACATTCAGTTTTTTCTATCAAAAATTATACCAAATTTAAACTTTGGAAGCTTCTCCTGTAAAATTTTAATTTTGTATTTTGGCCCATGTACATACATACATTTAGTTTGACTTAAAGATAGACCCAACTTGAATTTTCAAAAAGAGATTTCCATTAGGTAAAATTATTGGGTTAGTCGCGATTCCCCCTGATGCCCAATTCGCAGACTCTAATGTGAATGCTTCAGATGCGACTGGTGTGAAGAAGGGTGAAGAAGAAATCAAATCGTTTTCAGGGGAATCGAGAAATAGGAGAAAAGATACGAATCCTTTTATTATACAAGGTTGTTACCTTTTGATCCCGATACCGCATCACTCATGAAGCAAACTGAAGCTAACACAGTCAGTTTTACAGAAAACTCCATAGTGATAATAGACGATGTAATGCGGACTGCTCTTAGCAAAGATCTACAAGTACTGAACGAACGGACTTATTTATATGCCCTGATAACCAAGTGTGGATACCTATAACCTGGTTAACAACAGGACATCTATTACCTAATTAGATAGTCAAGCTATCTTTTAACACCACCACAATAAATTCTGTCTTTATTTCGACACTCATCTTATCAAAAAACAATGGCAATGGTGAATTCTTAAGACTGCTTTTGATAAGTACTGTTTTAAATTAAAAAAATTAAACCTCCTTCTAGAACAGAAATGCAATATAAAAAAATCATAAATGTGACTCTTGTAATATCATTTAAAATACATAAACTTAGTAATACTAGCCAAAAAAATTGTGCGAGTGAGATACTTTTTTTTTATATCACTAAAGTGGCAGACAAGCACACGGCCCACCTGATGGGAAGTGGTTACCGTGGCCTATGGACTCGTACAACACCAGGGGCGTTACACTCGCGCTGCCGACCGTGAAGAAACTTCCTAATGCCCCTTTTAAACAACCCCATATTGTAGGCCCATGGGACGACTGCAGCTGGGAGTTCATTCCACAGCTTGAGTGTGGCGTGGGATGAAGTTTCTTTCATACCGCAGAGTGCGTACCGTCTCAGGTTGCAATGTGTGGGGATGAACTCCTTGCCTACGGCTAGCGGTGTGATGACAGAATGTTGCTGTGGGCAAACAATTCATCTGAGTACAAACCGTTGTACAGGCGGTAGAACACACACAGCGAAGAAAAGTCCCTCCTAAAGCGGAGAGGTATCACATCACCTGCGAGTATGGGATTGTCAACCAGCCTCAACACCCGTCTTTGCACCGTGTCGAATAGGTCAAGCTGGTAAGCCTGCTTGCCAGCTTGACCCATTCGACTCCAGCAAAAAGGTGACAGCAGTACTGCATGTGGAGCCGGACCTGTGCCTTATAAAGAAGGAGTCTCTGCCCCGCAATGAAATACTGCCTCGCCCTGTTGAGCACACTGAGTTTCTTTGATGCCAACTTAACCTTGTCCTCCGAATGACTGCGGTACTGGACATCGCTAGAGATATCGACACCAAGGATCCCGATACTCGAGGCAATGGTAAGCCGTGTGCCCAGGAATTGCGGCACCACAATGAATGGGATTTTCTTAGCAGTGAATACACACACAGTTATGTCTTAGTTACACTTAGTGTTTTTATTAACTGTTGAATTGGACTAGGTTTAGCCGTCCCCAATCGGATACTCCAGAGAACGTAGTCTCGATTTCGAACACAAGTTGTTCGCGACACTCTAACACCTTGGACCGAGGGATATTTGCATGGCCTGTGTAATACGTGTCCCCGATACTGTCGTCCGCATAACAATGAATAGAGCCATCAGACAGCATGTCAATTATATGCAGCAGAAACATTGTCGGAGACACAACGTAGCCTTGTGGGACACCAGCGTTTATGTCCATGCGGTCCGAGCAGCTCTCGTTGACGACGGCTTGTATACTTATGTTGGATAAAAAGCTGGCGATCCATTCGCATAGTCCCTCGGAGAGTCCATAGTATGACTTCGTAAGAAGACCTCTGTGCCAGGGCCGATCGAAGGCCTTCATTATATCGAGGCTGACCCCAACTCTCGATGGGTTGTGCCCAACGGTTTGTGAGATACACAAGAAGGTCACCGGTAGAGCGACTGTGGCGAAAGCCGTACTGTCAGTCGCTCAATAGATCGTTTTCTTCAAGGTATCTAAGGAGCTGTGTATTGATAACAAGCTCCATCACCTTCGAGAGAAGGGAGGTGATAACGATAGGCCTGTAATTGGACGGATCTGTCCTGTCACCTTTCTTAGGCACAGAATGCACAAAGGCAGTCTTCCACGAGGCCGGGACTTGTCTCGCGGAGTAAGAGATACATAGCCTTATATAAAAACCTAGGTGTGAGAAAGATACAGAGTACATTGTATGGTCAAGCGTGTTTTTATTAACTTATAAACTGGCAGACAAAAATAATTTGGAAATAATCTACTATCATAAAAAAACAAATTTTATTACATCTTAATTCGTCGCAATTATATCAGATTTTAACAGAATAATATAAAGAATAAAATAATGGTTAGGACACGACGGTATTTAGGAGGTAGGACACGATGGTATTTAGGAGGTAGGACACGATGGTATTTAGGAGGTAGGACACGATGGTATTTCCATCCAATTGAGTACCCCGACTGGGGAAGTACCTCCGCCCTATAGAATACTACGGCCATAATAATCTTGTGTTGCGTTCCCGGCGGTGAGTAGGGTAGCCAGAGTTCACTAGTTTTTGTGCTGTCAGTGGGAGGATCAAAAGCTAGCCTGGAATTCATTACCAGCTCACCTGTTTCCTTCTTCCTACAGTCTCGGGTCCTTTAAGCGGGGCGTGAAAAAGCATTATGATGAGGCCATTAAGCTGAGTGGCACCATTGTCACATGGTATATGTAAGTAATGGTGACCCTCTTTTCTGAGACTTTGCAAGTTGGCGTGTCCTTTATAAAAAAAAAACCTAATACAAAAAATTTTGTGTATACATTATTTTGAACTATTAGTATTTACCTGTAAAATGATTTTTTAAATGTGGGACAATAATAATCTATATGTATATATATATCTATGTATCTATGTATCTATCTATATATATCTTGTTATATAATATTTATCTATGCTAATATTATAAAGCTGCAGAGTTTGTTTGTTTGTTTGAACGCGCTAATCTCTGGAACTACTGGTCCGATTTGAATGATTCTTTCAGTGTTGGGTAGTCCATTTATCAAGGAAGGTTTTAGGCTATATATCATCACGCTACTACTTAAGGGAACGGAGCATTGATAATAAATGTTAACAAATCCGGCAATTTTTCATACATATTTTGAAGACTAAAACATAGGGTAAAAGCCGGATAGTTGCGCCACTTTTCAAAAAAGCTATATAATAAAGAAATATGTGCTTAATAAGAATATTGCAACATATATATCAAATTATAGGTCTTTGAACTACTATAGAAGCCAATTGTAAAGAACATAATTATTAAAGGTTTTGAGTAAAACCTTTTTAATTTGACCTCTCCAAGAAAGGATAGTTGCCTACTCTAGCGGATAGTTGCCTAACGTAAATAATACTTCAGAGGATACTTGCCTCATGCGGGGATAGACGCCTCACAATAATTTTTAAAGAAAAACAAATTCATATCGATTTACTCAACCAGTCTTTATTATTTATTGCAATCTTTTATTAAGTACTAATCAACATTATACAAATATTTTTTACCATTAAAATAAAAAATATAACAAAAATAGCCTCTAAATCAATATTTAATATAAATAATATTTTACTAATAAAATCTTATCAATAAAATATTAATATTTATCTTATAGATAGAACAATATGGCAATCAACTTTGGCATTAGCATTGCTTAATCAGTAGAAGCAAGGGTTTTCATCTTTCCACATCTCATGCAATCATTTTCGAATTTTGTACAACTTTCATGCAACCACATTCGACACATCTTACATTGAATCCAATCTGATTTGGATTTTGTAAAATTGTAGTTTTCAAAACATTCTACACAATAATCATTAACAGAAACTTTTTTGTTTTTAATTTTTAAATTAGAATTTTCACCTTTTAATATTTTGGTGGATTTGATTGGTATTCCTTTAGTGGCTTTTCCTTTAAATGATTTCGGACTTATATATATATTTTCTTCATTTTCACTATCAGAACTGAAAATTTGCAAGTTGCAAAATTTCTCTTCCTTAAAGCTCTCCCTTTCATTAGTTTAATATAATCTGTGTCTTCTGATTCAGTTTCACTGCTGGTAATATCAATACATCTTTTCGTCTGTTTTTGCCCTCTTTTTCTCTCGATGCTTTTCTTGCTACCAGTTGGTTTAGTTTTTACTGTTTTTGAATCTTTAATTTTATTTGTTTTCTTCGTTTTATCATTTATTCTTCTTTTCATTTATTTTATCATACGTATTTAAAATTTCTGCAGACTGTTTAGCTCGTTTGGATATGCTTAATGGTATTTTTGGTATGGGAGACGATTGGTGTAAAAATTTTTAAGGTGTTTCAATTTCTAAATTTTGGTTATGTGAAGTGTCAAGCTAGTTGGCGAATAGTATTTCTTTCAGGAGGAAATCCTGCGTCTCCGAGCTTCAGTATATGAGCCAGCAATCTTTTTCATTATCAAAACCAAGAACAGGATATTTCCCTGGAAATGAAAAAAAATGCTAAATGAATACCGACACGGGTCCACGGGACACGGTCCGTGGGGATTTTGCGCACGTAAAAAAAAGCCACAATGAGTAAAAAACAAAAAGAACATATTTGCCTTTGTTCGTGAAAGAATTTATAGTTGCGGATAGTTGCCCCCAGAGCAACTATCCGCACAAATTTCAAGGGCAACTATCCTTTTTGATACGGATACTTGCCCTTTTCATTTGCGAAATAAATAATAATAATTTTACAATAATATGTAATAAACTTTCCAATTTAAAGCCTAATGCACGCAAAGAAATAAAAGGGGATTAAAATCACATTTAGTAATAAAAATATTCAACAGAATTAACTTACCAATATAATTTCGACGCCTGTCGAAGATTCTCCGCGGAAGATTTTCGCTCGCACGAGTGAAACGCGTGCGTCTATGGTGACGGTTGACGTGGCACTGAGGTCTGCGGGAGGGGTACTTACAACTATAGTAAAGCGCTAATGCCACTTACATCCGTAACATAGTGTATTCGAAACCGTGGCAAGTATCCCACTAGCGCAACTATCCGGGTTTTACCCTACGGGCTCAAAGGGATATGAAGCTTCAAAATATACCCCGGGCAAAGCTGGGGTGGGTCAGCTAGTATATATATAAAAAAGTCGTGTTAGTTACACTATTTATAACTCAAGAACGGCCGCGCTAATTCGGTTGAAAATTGATAGAGATATAGCTTAAGACTAGGAGACGGACATGGGATGCTTTTCATCCCGTTCGACCTTCATCCTGTTGGACCGCGTTCCCGTATGACGTGATATAAGACCTCAAAGAGAATACAAGTCACTTTAAAACGTGGTATAACTAAAACGCATCTGACTCGGAATAACAAAATTTGGATTGACAGAAACGTAATTTTGTCTATGGTTAAGTTGTTCACGCGCGAGGCACGTGTGCAACGAGCTACGCGGCAAACGACAAGGCGAGGGGCGCAGGGGGCACGGATCGGAGCCTCGTCACTCCATCACCGAGCGGCGCGCACGACACTCGCAGTACATCCAGACCGAGTTGATGTGTTTTTATTACGTTAATAACAAATATAAAATATCACAGTCCACTGTTCATTATTGTCGACATAATTACTACATCACCCAAAGCCCCAACAATTGGTCCTTCTACCGTAAGAAGCAAGCAAGACGCAATAAAAGCCATCGAGTCATCGGTTGGACTTCGGACCCGACGTGTCACCCGCTTGTTGCAAGTCATCGTGCTCATCGTGTGCCAGAAAAGGAATAAGGACGGTTAAAGACATCCGTGAGTTCGTTCCAGTTATTTCGCTATTTCTTCAAACCATTCACTGTCTCAGGAGGAAAGAGCGTGCGAGTTAAGCTTCACACAGAACACAGTCAGAAACAAGGATGGTAAATTCGTTGTTACGATGCCCTTAAAGGCCAATCCTACTGTCTTAGGGGATTCGTACACCATGGCTAAGCACCGCTTTCTATCTCTTGAGCGACGTTTTCTACGTGATCCGGACTACAAGGCTAAGTATGTTGACTTTATGGATGAGTACGAACGCCTAGGTCACATGACTGAAACCATCAACAACCGAGCACCACAATCAGGTCACGTCGAATACTTCATACCACTCCATGGTGTCATAAAAGAGTCAAGCACTACAACTAAGTTGAAAAGTGTCTTTGATGCATCAGCGCCATCTTCCTCTGGTATCTCTCTCAACGACTTACAACTGGTAGGTCCTAAAGTACAAGATGACCTTCTGTCGATTTTGTTGCGATTTCGGCAGCATAAATACGTCGTCTCCGGGGATGTGGAGAAGATGTATCGCTGCATTGAAGTCACACCCTCACAAAGGCCTCTCCTACAAATCATTTTTCGTAGTGACCCTGAAAAGCCACTGAAAACATACCGTCTCAACACGGTTACGTATGGGACTGCGTCAGCTCCTTACTTAGCCACCAAATGTTTGGTGAGCCTAGCGGACAAAGCTTTGACTGATGACGTGAAGTCAGCTATATCACGTGACTTCTATGTGGACGATTTTCTGGGCGGGGGTCCCTCTATTCCTGCGACAACAACACTCGTTAGAGAGGTCACAAACATTTTATCGTCAGCGCATTTTCGTCTTCGAAAGTGGCAATCTAACAGCCCAGAAATTATAAAATCTATTATGGGCGATTCATACGAGCAGAATAATTTCTCTTCCTTAAATCTTTCAGACCACAACACATCTAAAACTCTAGGCCTAAACTGGTTATGTGGCTCTGATTCCTTGTCTTTTTCTATTAATATTGACCGAGTAGAAAAGGTCACAAAACGACACATATTGTCAGTTATCAGCCAAATTTTTGATCCTCTATGTTTAGTCGGCCCTTGTATTGTCGAGGCGAAAATTATCATGCAACAACTTTGGGTAAATAAGTGTGAGTAGGACGATGAGGTTTGCAAGGAAATAATCGATATGTGGTCGACATTTGTTTTAACAAAGAAAAAGAAAGAAGAAAAGAAGAAAAAAAGAAAAAACATTTATTCACGAACACACAACGTACAGAGAGTCAGACAATATATATACGTGGGGCGCACTATAAGTTTCCGGAATGAATATGAAAAAATACTATTAAAGGTACAAAATTAATTTATTATTTTTCAAAATAATCTTCCTTGGCGTCTATGCACTTTTTCATTCGATCAAACCAGTTTTGAAAGCTTTTGTGCCACTCCTCTGTGGTGACCTCTGAAACGTGTTTTTCATACTCCTCGACAGCCTCTTCTGGTGATGAAAATCGTTGGCCGCGTAATTGGTTCTTAATTTTTGGGAACAGATAAAAGTCACAAGGTGCCAGGTCGGGACTGTATGCAGGATGACTCATGAGTTCTACATTTTTCGCCTTCAAAAAGTCGTTTGTCTGTCTGGCCGTGTGAGAACTAGCATTGTCGTGGTGCAGGATGATACGGCGTTTACGGTTATTTTTAAGGAGTTCGTCAATACCTTCTGACAAACAAATGGTCGTGTACCAGTCGCTATTCACAGTACGACGATTTTCTAAAGCAACAGTAGCCACGTGTCCAGTTTTATTAAAAAAAGAAGCAATCATCCGCTTAGATGCACTTTTCACGCGCGCCACTTTGGTTGGTTTCGGCTCATCTTGAAAGACCCATACGCTCGATTGCTGCTTTGTTTTGGGATCGTAGCAATAAATCCATGTTTCGTCACCTGTTACTATGTCCCACACCAAATTTGACGCACGTTCGTTGAATCTGGTAAGTATGGCACTGCACCAAGTGACGCGGTCCGTTTTTTGATCCTCGGTCAAGTTATGTGGGATCCACCGCGAGCACAGCTTTCTCACACCCAAATGTTTGTGTAGGATTGATTGTATTTGACTCATGCCTATTTCTAAGGATGCGCGAATTTCATGGTAGGTCACATGCCTGTCTGTTTCAATCATACGGCGCACAGCATCGATGTTTTTGTTGGTCACAGCGGTGGACAGCCGACCATCGCGAGATTCGTCACTGAGATTGATACGACCACGCTTGAATTCTGCAAACCAGCTATAAACAGTCGTCTTGCATGGAGCTTCATCGCCAAAAGCTGTTTCAAGCCGAGCGATGCTCTGTTGAGCCGTCAAATTACACTTAAAATCGTAGAAAATCATACTACGAAAATTTTCCCGAGTTAAATCCATGTTGATGCAGACACACAATTTTTTAAATGGCGCCACAAGGTAAAAACAAAAGACAGTCAGATGAAACAAACTGTATTCTACAGCCAAAGAGTTCTATTTTCAAATGTTGTAATAAGTTTTTAAATATTGTTTATGTAAGTGGCCAGTTCCGGAAACTTTTAGTGTAACCTATGTATACACAACAAGAAGATATCACAAAAGAACACTCTCACTGCACATCGTGCGCACCCAAATGGGCCACCATCTCAGCATGAATGCCCCGCACACCAGAGTATGCGAAGCGCTGGTTTTCAGATGGCGCCGCTAGTGGCTCCGCCGCCACGCAACGAGTCAGTGACGCATGAACACACAACACTTAAAACACTTAAAAATAGAGAACACAATGACCAAACCATAAACAACAAACAAAAATGAAAGAAAAAAAATGCATAACGGAATATCTTCTAAAAAATTAAATCATCACAGATAATCTGTGGTTGTCTGTGGTTCACTCAACGAGTTATCGATGACAATGATGACATAAACTCTTTGTTATTGAGTAACATCTTAGGTAACATGCGTTGCATACAATTGCGCAACATCATAAGATGGCCGACAAGCAAGAATCTATTATTACACCATTCCGTCCGTAAGAATGCCATATATTCACTGTGCAATACGCCAATAATAATCGCTGTGCAAGAACAGTGATCACGAATAAATTAGTGCAATGTGATGTGTGTATTTTAGTGTACATGTTCAGTGTTTAAGCCATGTTTATGCAAACAAGCACACGGCGTGCAACCAGTGCAACGCGGAGCATCTTCAGGGACAACAACCACACCCACTGATAACCACGAGCGACCAAGGTTTACCGAACGTCACCTCGGATTTAAATTGTATCATGGAGTGCTCCCACGGTGAGTACAATCCCGCTTCTGTGCAGCCAGCAGATGCAATTGGTATTTATTTTTGAATGATCTCAATGTTTTTGCAGATCGTATTGGTGGTGGCAGGTCGTTCCATATGCGGCTGGCCGCGAACTTGACTTATATATATATATATACTTATATATATATATAACACTTCCTAGTTTAAACTTTTTGAATATACCTCGATGGGTTTCTATAGATTCGTGCGTGAAACACGAAATTCACGTTTTTTGTGATGCGTCTGAGAAGGCTTATGGCGCATGTATTTATGTTCGATCCATAAGTCACACTGGCTCTTTCAGGGTTAGTCTTCTCCTGTCCAAAAACCGTGTAGCACCGATAAAACCAGTTACAATCCCACGGCTTGAACTTTGTGCCGCTTTATTGGGGTCAAGACTGTGTACAACTGTTTTAGAGTCATTAACTATGCCTATAAATCAATGTTTCTTTTGGTGTGATTCGATGATCGTACTCGGGTGGTTGAATGCTCCTTCAAATCAACTCAAGCCCTTTGTGCGTAATCGAATCAATGAAATTAATGAAAATTCTACCAGTCACACGTGGAGGTACGTACCATCGAAAGAGAATCCGGCGGATCTTGTTTCTCGCGAGGTGAAGGCCGATTCCATCGGTGTGAATAATCTGTGGTGGCCCGAGCTTTTTAAAAAGTCATGAACATGACTGGCCTACTATGCCCTCTACTAACGGGAAACAAGATCTACCTAAAGTGATTTCACGTGTGATGAACCTCTTCCACCGGAGCCGGTGGAAGAGGTTATGTCGGACTCGAACCGACCAAAACGCACGCCGCCTGTGAGTCGTTTTTGGTTGCCGAAGGTGAGGTTGACAGGCATATCCCTCGTACCCCGGCCGACCCCGGGCCATCTCTCCGAATCTGGCCCTCTCCTCGGGTGTGGGGACTACCAAATCTTCCCCGGAAACGGGATGCTTCTGCCAGGATGACAGGTGACTCCACCAGTCACCCCCTAGGCCTGCGCTCATGGGGGACGGAGGTCGTTCATCGCCCGAGTTGCTTTCGTACGCGGGCAGCTTGGCTTTCTTAATATATTCTAAACGTAACGAGAACGAAGTCGCGGGCAAAAGCTAATATTATATAAGTAGTAGGTATTAAGATGCATTAGTTTATACTCCTCTTAGTTATACTGCCTCAAATGCATGGCTCGAGTCAACAATAGTGCCCGGAAAACGGCAACAGGCTCACCCCCTATTACGTGGGACTGAATGCCATTATAAGTGAAATGTGGGTGTTAATTCATCTCTGCCTAACTAACCTAACTATTTATGTTTATACCCCATAATTTGTGGTGTTATTGTAGCTTAAGATGCAATGGAGTTGATGTGTCCATGTGGGCAAAAACTCCTTAAAAACATCAGAATAATAAAAAACAGTTCTATTTCTGTACGGAATTAAACATTCTGTACCTGAGCAGCTCAACTGGTCTCAGCCGATAACTAGTTCTTGTTATAACATTGCATTTACAACGTTTAGTCTAGACTGCTATGTGTCGTAGATAAAACTTTAGCAAGCCATTATTTCTATTTTATTACACAATACCTAGAAGAGACACAATCTTCTGAAAATTAGCATGCTTTTTTTTATACCACTTAGGTGGCAGACAAGCACACGGCCCACTTGATGGAAAGTGGTTACCGGGGTCTATGGACGTGTGTAACACACTCGCGCTGCCGACCCTGTAAGCACAGAGTCTCTGTGCCGCCAGTGTAGAGGACAAAGCAGGACAAGCCTTTAGTCTTCCCACTGACAGCACAAATTCTCCAGAGAGCTCTGGCTACCCTACTTACCGCTGGGAATACAACACGAAGTTATTATAACCGCCGACTGCTCAATTGAGCGGAAATACCGCCGTGTCCTACCTCTATAGGTATTTAAACTATCATGGTCACTGACATCAGTATCAGAATAAACGGGATATTTACCATGTTTCACTATGTTGTTTTTTATATTCACCGCCACTACTCCAGTTCCTCCGTGATCATGGTGCTTGCAACAGCGCCGAAATATCGGAAGCTCAAAATAGTGAAACATGGTAAATATCCCGTTTATTCTGATACTGGTGTCCTACCTCCTATAAATGCTTCTAAATACTTAATACAAAAACTGTCGCGGTAATCTTGAGTTAAAATATGTACCTACACTTCTATTTATTACTCTCTCTCTCTCTAAACTTAACAGCTGTGCTCTTGTCGGTGGAGTAATCGCGACTCTTCTCTATCCTCCGCCAATCATGTGACCTCCGGAGACGACACAACTTGTATCTTTTATTTCATCATAAAGTAGATGGAAAGAGGAGAAGAAGTGTTCCCGGCGGTGAGTAGGGTAGCCAGAGCTCACTGGAGAATTTGTACTGTCAGTGGGAAGACTAAAGGCTGGACCTGCTTTGTCTTCTACACTGATGGCACAGAAACTCTGTACTTACAGGGTTCGCAGCGCAACTGTGACTCCTCTGGTGTTACAAACGTCCATAGGCCACGGTAACCACTTTCCATCAGGTGGGCCGTGTACTGGACTGCCACCTAAGTGGTTTAAAAAAAAAGAGGAACTTTTTTTATATACCACTTAGGTGGCAGACAATGTAAGAGCAATGGTATCAACGCATGTGGCGTACCACACTGAAGTTCTATACATATTTTTTTTATATACCACTTAAGTGGCAGACAAGCACACGGCCCACCTGATGGAAATTGGATACCATGATCTATGAACGTGTGTAAGTAACACACAGAGGATTCACACCCGTACTGCCGACCCTGTAAGAACAGAGATTTTCTGTGCCTTCAGTGCAGAACACAAAATCAGGACATGCCTTTGATCTTCCCACTGACAGCACAAAAACTCTCATGACAGCATAAGGTTATTATAGCCGCGGTATTCTGTAGAGCGGAGGTACTTCCCAGTCGGACTGCTCAATTGGTGCGTAATTGGTATAGGAATACCGTCGTGTCATTCTTATGAAAGAAACTTTAATTCACAATATTCAATTAATTTGTCCATGTATAACTATGGTAAAGAAACATGTTATTCGATGGAGCACAGCTTTATGATAATAAACTACCTAACAACATTAAAATTATTGATAATTTGAATGTGTATAAGGGTAAACTCAAAAACTATGTACAACAAATGTAAGCATTTAAAGTAGGCAGAATATAGGAAAACATTTGGGTATAGCAAATTTCTAAAATATTGTAAATCTATCTCATTTTAAGTGAACTTTATGTTTTTATGAGAATTAAATGTCTTTAAACCTAAACCTAATTCATTCTCAAAATCTTAGTCTTGAATAGGTTTATGGTTGCTTTAGTTTTTGATATACTTTTAGGTATTGAATTCTAAAGAAGGTATTTTTCAATAGTTAGACGTTTATCAAATATGTTCATAAGCTACCACCATTAAATTCGCCTTTAGGTTGTGCAGGTCAGATAGCAGACGCTTCATTTTTTTTATACCACTTAAGTGGCAGACAAGCACACGGCCCACCTGATGGAAAGTGGTTACCGTGGCCTATAGACGTTTGTAACACCAGAGGAGTCACAATCGCGCTGCCAACCCTGTAAATATAGAGTTTCTGTGCCGTCAGTGTAGAAGACAAAGCAGGATAAACCTTTAGTCTTTCCACTGACAGCACAAATTCTCCAGTGAGCTTCATGGAAAATATCGAAGCTCAACCAAATCCACAGTTAGACTGGTTAAACTGATCCCAGAATCTGGAGTGAAGAGCTTCAGATGCGACTGGGATTAACCCTAAGATGAAGAAAGTTATTCCAATTAATACTATACATTTTGTAATTAAAGGTTACATACATACATATAACCAAGCTTCCATCCCCGGAGGGTCAGGCAGAGGCGGATTAACACCCACATTTCACCATCATTGTATTCGGTCCCACGTAATAGGGGGTGAGCCTATTGCCGTTTTCCGGCCACTATTGTTGCCTCGAGTCATGCATCTTTGGCTGAGTCTGGGCTGTACATATCTGTCTCATGTTAAACAGTCTTATCCCTTAGTCGCCTTGTACGACACGGGAAGAGACGGGGTGCTCCAAATTCTACTCTGCCGGAAACTATTCGGCTACAAGGTTACAACTATAAATAATAAAATATAAACTTATATGTTTGATAATAGTGATTTATTTCCGTTATATATCTTCATTTAGTACAGGTATTCAACGGGAGCACCACAGGCACATTGACCAGTGATGGTCACAGCACCAGCAGCGTTGACAGGGCCACCGAAGCTCACAGCACCCATGATCGGTACCTGACCAGCGACAGCGGTAGTACCAGCAACTGGGAGTTCACCAGCAACTTCCACATTACCTTCACCAACACCCCCGTAGGCAGCGATGGCTTCATCAGCCCAACCAAGAGCACCGGGGTAGGCGAGTTCACCAAGTCCAGCGCGGTAGCCGAAAGGACCGGCAGCAGCAGCCAGACCGTTGTATGCGAGGGGTGAGGCTAGACCATAAGGACCTGCTAGACCGGGAGCAATAGCAGCAGCAGCGGGAGCGATGCCTCCCCAACCAGCCAGACCATCGTATGCGTAAGGTGAGCCCAGAGCCGCTACACCGGGAGCAATGAGACCGGGCTCAGCGACTACAGCAGCGCGACTGGTGCACTGGCTGAAGGCATTCTGAAATATATATTAAATTACAATATATCTAGAGATACACTACTGTCGCATTCATATGCACACGAGATGCCACAGCAATTTGTTAGGTCATATAACTGTTTTTATTCCCAAATATGAATTATTATTCCCTCCTTAATGATCTCATACATGAAACACAGCCTCACACAAGATTTTAGTGGGAACACAGTGGAAATATTTAATCAGACTTCACTACTCACCTGTACCAAGCAAGCTTGGATGCAGAAGAATACAACAGTGAAGGTGTTCATATTTGATGTTTGCTTGGGTACAACGATTACCTGAAGACTGAATATTGAATTAAACCTGCCCTGCTGTTTTATGCACAAAAAATGTTCATTATCATTTATCGATTTAAATTTCACAAGCTAAGCACGCATTATTACTTGTACGCAATAAGCTTGTTTGATAAATATTTACTAACTTATCTTTGTTTCTTTAGTTTGAGACACTTACCTATAAACTTACAAGTGATTTACAAGAATTAGATAACACAGTTCAGTATAAATTACTTACAATAACACTGAGCATCATTCTGGGATCAATAGTTGAACTACAAACATGCTCTCCAAGGCTGTCCTCGTCTTATGTGCTCAGGCACTTCTTGTGCAGGTATGTTCTCGATCCTAAAGTCATTATAACTAAGCTGAAGAATTAGTAACCATGACTTAATGCATTACGAAGTTACTTATTAGGACAAAAACCCCAACCAAACCCACACACAAAAACAGCATGCATACAGCATCTTGCCTAACACACCACACTCAGAATGGAATCCCCTAATTTATTTAACCTTTGACTATTAAAATACATGTTCGAAAATCTCAATACCGCGAATCAGACTCAAGTGTAACGCCATCTATTGATAAGTTGAGGAACTAAAGTTACAAATATGACATTAAAACCGCATACTTAGACAAGCATAGTGAAGAGCAATTTACTGTGTCTTACTGCATGCCGCTATACCCTCAGTGTAGTCTTCAAAAGAATGTTTCTATTTTTCCAGTCTGCATTAAGTCAGTGCACCAGCCGTGCTGCAGTAATTGCGGAGCCCGGAATTATTGGCCCTCTTGACTTAGCTGCTCCTTATGGATTAGCTGCTCCCGCTTTAGAAGCCCCTTACGGCTTGGCTGGCGCTGCTTTGGCTGCTACCTCCGGTTTAGTCAGCCCTCTTGGCTATCCCGGTTTATCAGCTCCCTATGACCTGGCTGCCACTGGTTTCGCCGCTCCCTACGGCATTGCTGCGCCTCTTGGTCTCGCTGCTCCCGGTTTGGATTTCACTCCCACCCACGGAGGTGGACTGCCTGTTTCCAGTGGATCCAGCATCGCTCCCGTCGGTCTGTCTGTAGCGTCTGAGAACGCTTACGAAGGTATTTTGGAAGCAGTAGGTAAACTGCCGTTTGTTGGAACTGTAGGCATCGAGGGAGTGTTGCCCACTGCTGGTGCTGGTGTTGTCAATCACTCATGCGGTAATGGTGTGAACGCTATGGCGAGTGGAGACGCTGCCTTCGCCCCCGCCTACGCTGGTGCCATCGCTCCTGCTGCTGCTATTGGCCCGTTCGGTGCTATTGCTCCCGCTGCAGCTATCGCTCCTGGTCTCGCTGCTCCTGCCCTCGGTTATGGCGCAGGATGGGCCGGCAGAGGCTGCGGCTATGTTCTGTAAGAAGTAGCAACACCTCGACAATCTTAATGCAATAAATACAAATTTGCAACTACTTTCAGTTTTATTCATTTATATATTTTGACGATACCTTAAAACTTTTTGCGTCACTAGTAAGACAGTTACCGGCAAACTACTTATCGTCAAGAGGAACATGTGGTAACATGTAATATATACTAGCGAATACGTCTCTCTTTACTAGTGTAAAACTCACCAGGATATATACCTTGTTTATTATTTTTATTAAGCAACCGTTATTTCGGCGCTGTTACAAACGTCATGATCACGGTATACAGATAAATAATAAATATGATAAATATCCTGGCGAGTTTTACTTTGCCTTCAGCTTACCATTAGGCAAGGCGAAGTCCAATTGACGTGTCCTATATGTAAAAAAAAAAAACACTAGTAATGTGAATGAGTTATGTGGCAACTCGCCAAACTGAAAACTCGACTATCGGCGAGTTTACAACTTTCAATTTCTTTTAATGGTAATCTCGCCATAATTTTTTGGCGACATTACCATGCCTCTTCATGACAGTTGTAGTTTCGACCAGCATAGGAAAAGAGCGTAGGGAACAACGAAAATATTATAGCTTTCATGTAAAAACACGTAGGGGAAACCCGGGCAATACGCATAATGCGGGTAAGAAGAATAAGTTATTTTTCTATAAATCGGTAATAGATGGCGCTTTTGACACTAGCTGCCACGGTTCGGCATCCTGTCGGCGACGCCATAACACATTGACCAAAACAATGCAAGCGCTCGTTCGTTGTGAAAAAATAAAAAAAGAATTTGTGCTGTTTTGTTACGATTTTCAGAAAGGTTTGTGCTTCAACTTTTTTGTTATGTATTTAGTGTATGATTATAATTATTACATGTTCAATAGCATATTTATTTATGTATTATTTTGTGATAGTAGTTTTTTCATAACCAACGAATAACATTTGAATTTTATACATCTATTTATTATTGATATCTTGGGCAAAATGCATATGGGCAAGACGGATACTTATCCGTTTTGCCCGGTAAAAGAATGAGCAGTTTTTTTTATCACAGATGTTCTGTTTTTCAGACTATGGTTTTCAATTACATGCGAAAGAGCAACAGGGCATCCTGGTCAGAAAAATCATTTTGCTGCAAAAACTTTTGGCATTCCCTTTACTACTTTGCATCGACACTTAAAATCGGGAAGTATCTCGAAGAAACTGGGCAGGTATGTGCCTGTTTTTACACACGAGCAAGAAGAGGATCTATGTGCCTACGTTAAAAAATTAGACGGTCTTTTTATGGTCTGACTCGAACCGATTTTTTAGGACTGGTATACGATTATGCGACGAAAAATAACATTGCTCATCCTTTTAAAAATGGTAACGCTGGAGATGATTGGTTCGCGGGTTATAAAAAGAGACACCCAGAAATTGTTCTAAGGGCACCCGAACCAACATCAGTGGCAAGAATGAGAGTATCTGTGAATCAAATCTCACTCTGTGAATCTTCGATACCTTTACCTGACACTAACCCTACCCTGGAGCAAGAACCATCTACAATACCTGTACCCGATGCTGCCTTTGAGATAGTGCCGTCTACAATACTTTCACCTGATTCTACCATCTTGCAAAGACTGTCCGACTTACCTGGTTCATCACTGAAACAAGGATCATCAGAAGCACCTGCATCATACCTTACAGCGTTGCAAATAAGGCCTATTCCAACAATGGCTGCTCCCAAAACAAATAGAAAAAATAAGAGGCAGAAATCGGAAATATTAACATCGACTCCTGTCAAAACTGAGCAAGCGACTAAATATATAAAAGCCAATAATAAGAGAACTAAAATATCAGAATTAGCCAATTCTAATAAAATTAAAAATAGGAAGAGAGATATTTCTGAATTAAGAGGTTCTAGCAATACTAAGAAGCCAAAGGCTAAAACTAAAAACAAAAATTCCAAAAGTTTTTGTTTAGCGTGTGCTGAGAAATTTACTGATCCATCTAGCGAAGATTGGATACAAAGCAGCCAATGCCAAAACTGGGTGCATGAAGATTGCACGTCATATACAGGCGTAGGTAGCTATTTCTGTGACGAATGTGATGACTGATTGTTATATTTTGAATTTATCCATTTTGCCCTAGTGCCATATTCGTCTTGCCCGACCCCTCCGGGCAATAAGGATAATAGATACTTTTAGATACTTGTGATTTTAATAGGAGATATTGTTCAAGTTTTTATTTTTTTTATAGCTGTTTCCAAAGTTTATGAAACAAAGTACAAAATAAAAGTAAAAAGCGTTATATTGATTGCATACTTGTATTTGAATTTTTCACTTTCCCTTAACATATGCGTCTTGCCCGGGCTTCCCCTATATTAGATTATTTACCAAAATCAAGATAGAATAACATATATGTTCTTAAGATTAAAGTGATGTTATCTCCGAGATGAAGATGAAAAAACTGAAATTAAAAGAAAAGAAAATAAACAGTACTATCTAATAAATTACTTGAACATCAAAATTAATAGTAGGTAGGTAGTAGTATTTTGTTATCTTGATATTTTGTTTTGAGGGTAAAACGAAATATTTTATTACAAATTCCATTACATTTATTTGATGCGTTGGTAAAGTGATAGCAAATATAATACATATTGTATTTAAAGAGGATAATAGTTATATTTAGCTATATTATTGATTGTAGTTAATTAACACGTTTCCGTGATCTGAGTAAAATAGCTACAAAATATCCGTCTTGTTTTTGTGACACACTTTTAAGGTAAGAAATTTTATTAATGTTTTTATTGGTAGTACGTTTCCTTGAAATGATAATTTTTAATTTAGGTATCTTTCAATCATTCTGTTTTTTTTAGTCATGAGCTGTGAACCTTTATCAAGCCAGGGTCATAAATTAACTATAATTAGCTCGCAAAGAGGAGGACGGTTACTTTTGTGCAATGGCTACAAATATAACATAAGGGGAACGTACAACAGCCATACAACATGGCGTTGTGCATCTAGGAAATGTTGTTCGGCAAAGTTAGTAGTGAATGAAAATTCTATTATAATAAAAGAAGAGCTTCACACTTGTACAGCGGATAAGGCCAAAAATGTGGTGAAAGAAAAAATAAACATTTGTTTACAGAGGGCATGTAACGAACTTACACCAATGCCAACAATATATGCTGATGTTATTGAGGAAATGAAATGTGATGACCTTAGCACATTAAAAAAAATGCCAGATTTTAACAATTTAAAAAAAACTTTGTATAAACACCGAAACAAATCATTGGGTTCAAGCAAATTACGTTTTTTTAAATTAAAAGATATATTTATTCCCAGAAAATTTGAACACTTGTTGTTTGCGGACTCTATGGAAAAACAAAAAAGGATATTAGTGTTTTGTAGCAGAGAAGGCCGAGAGGTACTGCGGCGCGCTAAAGACATATACTGTGATGGCACCTTTAAGTGTGCTGTTCCTCCTTTCAAACAATTATATACCATTCACGTAGATTTAGGCAGTACTAATGATAATGATATGAATATTATACCTACAGTTTACGCTCTTCTACCGGATAAGAAAAACAGTAGCTATGAAACTTTATTCAAGCTTTGTAAAAGTCAAGTACCAGAATTTGAACCAGTTACAGTAACAACTGACTTTGAAATCAGTGCAATGTCTGCTGTCAATACTGTTTTTCCCAATGCAAAAACTCAAGGGTGTCTGTTTCATTTCAAGCAAGCTGTGTTGAGGAAAGCCAAGAAATTTGAAATATACAAATTAAAATTATGGAAGTCCCATGTCAGACATTGCATGGCTCTTTCTTACCTACCCACTGAATTCGTATCTGACGGGTGGCTATACATACTCGGTGAAATGGTAAACAACAACACAAAGGTTATAAACTTCAACAGTTATTTTGAAAGTACATGGTTAAAACCTACATCCTCCCTATCAAATAAATGGTGCTTTCACGGTGTAAAGTATAAAACGAACAACGCCACGGAGGCCTGGAATTCCAGATTTAACAAAAAAGTCAAAGCAAAACCTAATATAGCGGTGCTTCTCAACGCTCTTCAAAAAGACAGTGATTATTATTTTACTCTGTGGAAAAAAAATTGTTACATCACAAAGAGAAACGAACAAACTAAATTGACACAAATAAAAATTGAGAAAATTTTGCGGGAACTGGTCGATCAAGAGATCTCACTAGGACATTGTATCGAAAAGCTGGCGCAAATGTAAAACACCTACTTACACATGATAAAATTAAATTATTTGTGTTCACTTTATGCTATTTTTTTAGATTTTTAATTACCTACGTAACGTTTATTCTAGTTTAACATTTATTTGATATTGATTTCTAATCTAGGGTTTTCTTTTTTAAAAGCATTATCAATTTCAGTTTTTTATCTTCATCTCGGAGATTACATCACTTTAATCTTAAGAACAGATATGTTATGTTATCTTGATTTTGGTAAATAATCTAATATACGTGTTTTTACATGAAAGCTATAATATTTTCGTTGTTCCCTACGCTCTTTTCCTATGCTGGTCGAAACTACAACTGTCATGAAGAGGCATGGTAATGTCGCCAAAAAATAATGGCGAGATTACCATCAAAGAAATTGAAAGTTTTAAACTCGCCGATAGTCGAGTTTTCAGTTTGGCGAGTTGCCACATAACTCATGTGAATGACCATGTAAATCTCAAATCATACATCTCTCTTTAACGATTTTCCTGGTTTACAAGACGTGTTTTTGCCGCTTCTTTTAGTATGTCAACGTTATATGTCAGATAATAATCATCACGAAGAAAAATCTGTAGAAATTCTAATACGTAGAAATACGTATCTGAGAAATGTTATTATGAGAAGTTAAATATAAACGCTACTTAGACTTCACGTATTCCGGACTCCGAAGTATCTTCCACTGGATAGGCTGGTGGACCAGTTAGATCGAATCATTCAAATTCAAATTCAAATTCATTTATTTGCTTAAATGTGGTTACTAAGATGTCAGGTCCAATAGTTTTGTGCGGCACATTTACCATTTTATGGCATGCAAACATTTAATTACACATCATTACGAATACTATCACTAAATAACATTAGTTCAGCACATGTCCTATAAGTCAATTGAAATTCTAAATATAAGTCACAAAAATAATGTCAAAACATAAAATGAAACAAACATTATGTCATTAAAATTGTGAAGATTGGTACATGTCAATATATTGTAATAAATTAATAATGTCGTAAATGGGTTCACTCAATAATGTGCTAAAAGCCTTTAGTCATCCCACTGACAGCACAAATTCTCCAGTGAGCTATAGCTACGCTACTCACCGCTGAGAACACAACACGAAATTATTATGGCCGCGGTATTCTGTAGGGCGGAGGTACTTCCCCAGTCGGACTACTCAATTGGGCGGATATACCGCTGTGTCCTACCTCCCTTAGAATTATGTGCATCGAGCTAATCTGCGAACTATCATATTAGCCCGACAGCCAATGCTCAGCGCACATGCGCAGTGTCGACACATTTAAAATACAATAATCGTCTTGTTATTAGTAAAGTAATGAGTCATTAGTAATCCAATGGCACAATTGTTAAGTTCTTTTACTACTTTTCTCGGGCATCGAGCTTGAACAACGGTCAGCTGTGGATTAACTCTCACAATGACATTACTCGTAGAAAGTTGTCATCAAGAATATCCGTCTTTACAAAAAAAAACCGGGAACAAGCCAAAACAAAATCGCGAGTGGATACAGCATCGTATGTCATGAACGTGATCGAGATCGGGTTCGAGTTTGTAGTGAGAGTGAACCAGTGGTAGTGCAGATACCGTAGTAAAAGAACTCGAAAGAGGGTAGATCAATACATGCGGAAAATTCTCCGGAATACTTCAGTTCCTCCGTGATCATTGCTTGCTTGCAACAGAAATATCGAAAACTCAAATCAATACAATATGGTAAATATCCCGATTATTTTGATACTAATGTGAGTGACCATGATAGTTTAAATACCTATACAATGTCTACTCAGATTTAGTTACAAATCAAGAATCAGGACTGAGTTCTGTTTTGGAATACGTGCCTTATAGTCTTTATAATACAGTTAGTTGAAGCCAATAGATTGGAGTTGGATCATAAACTTGTAATAAAAAAGATTTATTTTAAAGCCCCGACGCAAAAATGACGGTATATTATAAGATTGACGTGTCTGTGTCTGTATGAGTGTGCGTGTGCGTGCGCGTGTGAGTGTGCGTGTGAACCGATTTGGATATAGTATTTTTTTTTAAAAGGCATATTAGTCGGTAGTGTTTTTAGCTGATTTAAAAATCGGTCTAAGATGACCGCCGCCACAAAATAACGGTTTACATATTTTTCACAACTCCGTCAATATGGGTATCAAATGAAAGAGCTTGACTAATAGATCAATTTAAAAAGTGTAAAAGAGAAATTAAATTAAAAATTTAAAAAAACCCTCTTCTCAAAAAAACTGAACTGAAGAAAACTGTCCAAAAAGTTGAAAATAAATTTTGTTTGTCAGCCTTTAACTTTAATATACTTACCTAATAATATTTTCATTCAAGGATTGTCCTGTCATGGGGACCTCGGGTCGTTGCGATAATAATGTGACGAAGTACTTTACCAGTTAGGGTCCCCCGACATGACAACGCTTGAATAAAAATATTACTAGATATTTCAAAGTTAAAAGGCTAACTAACAAACACATTTCTGCTTTTTGGAGAATGTTTTTTTGTGACGGGGGTTTTTTAAATTCTTAATGTAAGTAATTAAAATAAATGGAACATTCCAGATTTATAATTGTGATTTATTTCTGATATATATTTTCACTTAGTACAAGTACTCGACGGGAGCTCCACAGGAGCATTGACCAGAGATAGACACGGCACCAGCAGCTTCGACTGGGCCACCAAAGTTCACAGCGCCCATGATCGGGACTTGACCAGCGACAGCGGTGGTACCAGCAACTGGCAGCTCACCGGCGACGGCTACGTTGCCTTCACCAGCACCTCCATATGCAGCGATAGCCTCATCAGCCCAGCCAAGAGTAGCGGGGTAGGCGAGTTCACCAAGTCCAGCGCGGTAGCCGAAAGGACCGGCAGCTGCAGCCAGACCGTTGTACGCGAGGGGTGAGGCTAGACCATAAGGACCTGCTAGACCGGGAGCAATAGCAGCAGCAGCGGGAGCGATGCCTCCCCAACCAGCCAGACCATCGTATGCGTAAGGGGAGCCGAGAGCCGCTACACCAGGAGCAATGAGACCGGGCTCAGCGACTACAGCAGCGCGGCTGGTGCACTGGCTGAAGGCATTCTGAAATATAACACCACATTTTACTCATGTTCAAGAGTTTGCAATAGAAAGCAAGCAAGCTTCAAAAAAATCAGCACTACATATTGAATGTTGTGATAATTCGGTATTCAACAAATTCTGAATCGGGGTAAAGGTAATTTACTAGTGTAAATACCAGAGGAATTTTCTAGTGTTTTTGCATGTCACTTACCTGTACCAAGCAAGCTTGGATGCAGAGGAACACAACGGTGAAGGAGTTCATATTTGATGATTGAATTCAACGAAGAGTTGACGAGTGAATGAATAATGACAACTGGTTCAGGTTTTATACATGTTCTGTAGTATAACTTTACCAACCAAAATAGATTTCACAATTTTAACACATATTTGAATACTAGTGATTCAATTCCAATAGTTCTAATTATATTTCTTCATTGTTTATAGGCTTATCGAGCTTACACAAAAATTGTTGCAGCGTGGTACTGAATATCGTTTTGGTTTCAACAGCAAAATAAAAAACCACATGTTTTGTAATATATATTTTTTTATACAACTTGGGTGGCAGACAAGCACACGGCCCACCTGATGGAAAGTGGTTACCATGACCTATGAACGTGAGTAACACCAGTGGAGTCACATCCGTGCTGCCAACCCTGTAAGAACAGAGATTTTGTGCCGTCAGTGTAGAGGACAAAGCAGGACAAGCCTTTGGTCATCCCACTGACAGCACAAAAACTCTCCAGTGAGCTCTGGCTACCCTACTCACCGCCGGGAACACAACACGAAGTTATTATAACCGCGTTATTCTGTAGAGCGGAGGTACTTCCCCAGTCGGACTGCTCAATTGGGCGGAAATACCGCCGTGTCCTACATCATCCTCCTGTTTCAATTCAATTGAATTAAAAAATTGCAGAAATAATTAGTAACTACCGGCCGCCTGCATCTTCGTACGCGTAAATCTGTTTTACCTCCTTAACGGTAGAGTTTCGAAGAATCCGTTTTTTTATACAACTTAGGTGGCAGATAAGTACACGGCCTATCCCCAGAGTCAGCCGGGGTGCGAGGGATAAGCCTATCAACCTCACCTTCGGCAACCAACAATGACCCAGGTGCCGTGCGTTTTAGTCAGTTCGACACCTACATAACCTCTCCCACCAGCTCCGTGTGGTAGGTATCCTTAGGGATTTTTTGCACTTAAAAAAAAAATTAACGACCCACCTAATGGAAAGTGGTTACCGTGGCCTAAGGACGTGTGCATCACCGTCAGTGTACAAGACATAGCTGGACAAGCCTCTGATCTTCCCATGGACAGCACATAAACTCAAATCAAATAAGTAGAAGAAATTGTATTGGTCCAGGCGGGATTCGTACCCGCGATGTTTAGCTTTAGCTTACAGCACAAAAACTCTCCAGTTAGCTCTGTTTAGTTGATGTCTCCACTTTATAAGGGCCCTGCCTACCAAATTTATAGTTTGATGGTGTTATAGTTTATTAATCAGTGCGAGGTATTTCGCTTTTATGTTATGTAGATTTAAGAAATGCGTGTATATGCGATAATCAAATCAATTGGCCATCCACAGTCCACTATTGGACATAGGCCTCACCCAATAGTTATTAATAGTTGTTTTGAAATTGGAGAAATTGGAAAGTATAAGGCATTGTCCTACGTGAGCAACGAGTGCGACAACGCGACGCGTTTCGACGCGGGGCGTAATTTTCAAATGATTGTTGTTCTTTTTGTGTCTTATGTTGTGCCGCGTGAATACATCACATGAAGTATGGAAGAATGTGTCACGCATCGCGTCGCGATGCCGCGCTGTCTCACTTGTTGCTCACGTAGGACAACAGGTAATATATCAAATAATTTATCAGAAAACCAGCCATTTTACAATTCTTGAGGTCCAAATCAACTTCACCTGTGGCGTTACATTTGTTAAAAAACTGACGAGGCTCTAGCGAAGACTTTCTCCATGGTGTTGGGAGGTCAGATAGCAGTCGCTCGCTAGAAAAGTAGGAGTAATTTTTGATTAAAATGTCCAAAAATTATTAGTTATCTTTAGGGGCTATCGGGAAATCGATAAAGATTGGAATAATTGAAACGGTGCAAGCGGTATTCGAACCTCGTATATCTATATGTACTGTTGTTAACTGTTTACTGCACACAATTTTGCGTCATCACTGCGAAGTTTGATTGTATGATGTACTCTTATATATTCCACATATTGATAACTCACTTGTACTTTTACACATTACTTTATTGAAAAAAAAGCCTTTGAGGTTGCCGTAAGGCGAAACCGGTCAGGTGTAATCTATACTAATATTATGTATAAAGCTGCAGAGTTTGTTTGTTTGTTTGAACGCGTTAATCTCTGGAACTACTGGTCCGATTTGAATGATTCTTTCAGTGTTGGGTAGTCCATTCATCTAGGAAGGTTTTAGGCTATATATCATCACGCTACTACTCAAGGGAACGGAGCATTGATAATAAATGTTAACAAATCCGGCAATTTTTCATACATATTTTGAAGACTAAAACATACGGGCTCAAAGGGATATGAAGCTTCAAAATGTACCCTAGGCGAACCTGGGGTGGGTCAGCTAGTAAGTAATAAAATAATGTGGAAAATTACAAGTGAGTTATCAATATGTGTAACAACAAATTCCACCAAGTACCATCAATCAACAGTATAAATAGTCCTATATATTCTTATCTAAGATGGCAAATCACAGCCTTCTTTGAACCGAGCGCAAAAAATAATCGCGTAAAGGTTTCGAGAGAACGGGGCGTTTCGATTGGCAGACTTCACTCACATAAATTCACCGTGGGTAGGCGCCCAATCGCAATGCTCCGTTCTCTCGATATGTTTACGTTACGCATTCAAATATTTTTCGACTTTGGGCACAGATGGCTATAATTTGCCACCTTAGATAAGCTGTCGCTCGCTTCACTCGGTTGGTCAAATATGAGAAAGCACATAACGTAATCAAACTACGCAGTGATGACGCAAAAATTTTCTAGATATGGAAAAGGCATTAACCAAGCGTACACGCACGTGAGTTGTTGCAACGTTTATTTCTCCGCACGCGGCATGCGTTGAAACTAGATTTCATTATGCATTCCATAATAATATTGAAAATTATTGCAGTAATTGTGGGCAATATGCAAACAGAAAAAAATCATTTCGTACAACAGGGAAAATTGTTTTGGTGACAGTATAATCCCTTGAGGGATACCTGTACTACTTAAGATACATCTACCAAAATGTTTACTTCCTTACCATCACCATTCACAATATATACATCCAGAGGTACATACCACACGCCTCTTTTTCTCTTTGAAAGGAGTAACCACAGAATATATGTGTCCACGCGGTATTTTATGTCTATCTATTTTATCCCAATACTTATGTATTGATTAAAATTAGAAAAAGTGAAGCAACTCAAACCGGAGTTATCTTTATCCCATCTTCATCAATTTGAACAGTTAGATAGATAGATAGGACACAACGTGTGTAGAGGTAGGATACGACGGTATTTCCGTCCAATTGAGCAGGCCGACTAGGGAAGTACCTCCGCCATACAGAATACCGCGGCCATAATAACCTTGTGTTGTGTTCCCGGTGGTGAGTAGGGTAGCCGGAGCTCACTAGAGAGTTGCTGTCAGTGGGATGACCAAAACCTTGTCCTACTTCGTCTTTTACACTGACGGCACAGAAACTCTCTGTGCTTACAAGGTTGGCAGCGCGAGTGTGACTGGTTTGCACACGTCCATAGGCCACGGTAACCACTTTCCATCAGGAGGGCCGTGCGCTTGTCTGCCACCTAAGTGGTATAAAAAAAAAGATAATACTTTATTGTACACCAATACATTTCCAGCAAAGACAAGTAGGTAGCATGTATATTATACAATTTAATGGCATGCACAAATGGTTGGCCTTATCGCTGATAGCTATTTCTTCCAGGCAATCTTGGGATGGACAGTAACGTGACAAAACAAATAGTTAGCATGCATATTGTTTTAAAATTTCATACCAATGCTTATAGAGTTTTAAATTCATGGGAAGAAGAAAGTAAGTGTGATGTCAAGTCACAATAACATCTTTTTTTTTTTTTACGTGCGCAAAATCCCCACGGATACCTCCCCACCGGAGCCTGTGGAGGAGGTTATGTCGGACTCAAACCGACTAAAATGCACGCCGTCTGTGGGTCGTTTTGGTTGCCGAAGGTGAGGTTGACAGGCATATCCTTCGCACCCCGGCAGACCCAGGGCCATCTCTCACGATCTGGTCCTCTTCTCGGGTGTGGGGACTACAGAGTCCCCAACTCGTCCCCGGAAATGGGGAGGCGCGCCAGATGCGCCACCGCCGCGGCCTGCTTCTGCCAGGGTGACAGGCGGCTTCACCTGTCACCTCCGGTCACAATAACATCTAATAACTGTGTAACATTGAATAGCTGTGCAATAGCCATTTAATTTGCCTTCATAAGCTAAAACGTTGTGCTTAGTTTGTGAAATCATATTATTGATAGTGCTGTAATTTTTGTATATAATGTTGAAGAAATGTTTTTCGTTATTCAGTCTTCAGCCTCTCTTCAAACATGAACACCTTCACTGTTGTATTCTTCTGCATCCAAGCTTGCTTGGTACAGGTGAGTAATATATATTAATTTCAAATTGACAAATGCGTTATTCTACATAAGACGGATATATACAGCCCAGACTCAGCCTCAGATGCAAGACTCGAGTCAACTAGTATCCGAAATACGGCAATAGGCTTACCCTCTAACACGCAATCCTGGGACTGAATACAATGATTGGTGAAATAAAGGTGTTAATTCACCTCTACCTAACCCTCCGGGGTTAAAGACGTGATTATATGTATGTACTTATGTTACTTCAAGGAAGAGGGTAGACAGTAGCCGGATCTATTGGGCCCAAGACAACCTCATTTGCTAACCAGATCAGCTGCTAATTGACCAGAATCTGATGCAGATTTTGTGTGTTGCTACTTTGGACCCTCAAAACCTTTATTTTTTTATACCATTAAATCAGTTAGACGTTCAGGAATTTATACTTTTGGTAATTGAAACATGATATATTTTCCAGAATGTCTTCGGCCAGTGCACCAGCCGTGCTGCCGTAGTCGCTGAGCCCGGTCTCATTGCTCCTGGTGTAGCGGCTCTGGGCTCACCTCTTGCATACGATGGTCTGGCTGGTTGGGGAGGTATCGCTCCCTCTGCTGCTATTGCTCCTGGTCTAGCTGCTCCTTATGGTTTGGCCTCACCTCTTGCATACGACGGTCTGGCTGGCTGGGGAGGTATAGCTCCCGCTGCTGCTGCTCCCTTCCGCTACCGCTTCGGACTTGGTGAACTCGCTTACCCCGCTGCTGCAGGTTTGGCAGCTGAAATTGACGCTTTCGCTCCCTACGGTGGTGTTGGTGAAGGCAACGTAGCCGTCGCCGGTGAGCTGCCAGTTGCTGGTACTACCGCTGTCGCTGGTCAGGTCCCGATCATGGGCGCTGTGAACTTCGGTGGCCCAGTCACTGCTGGTGGTGCCGTGTCTATGTCTGGTCAGTGTGCTTGCGGAGCTCCCGTCGAATACGTGTATTAAAATTTGTTTTGTTTTTTAAATAAATAACATTTTTGAAAATTATTTTATGTTATGAATTTACATCAATTACCCTATCACCGACATCGACCTCCGCCCCCCATGAGCGCCGGCCTGGGGGTGACAGGTGGAGCCGCCTGTTACCCTGGCAGAAGCAGGCCGCGGCGGTGGCGCGCGTGGCGCGCCTCCCCGTTTCCGAGGACGAGTTGGGGACTCTGTAGTCCCCACACCCGCTATGATGGCCAGATCGTGAGAGATGGCCCGGAGTCGGCCGGGGTGCGAGGGATATGCCCGTCAACCTCACCTTCGGCAACCAAAGCGACCCACAGGCGGCGTGCGTTTTAGTTGGTTCGAGGACATAACCCCACTGCTGAACATAGATAGGCTTCTTTCTACCGCATCACAGCCACCTATTTAGGGTCGGCAGACCTGCTGACTGGCTGGGTGGGCGTTCTACCTTTACCTTTATTCTAGAACTAATTACTCCAACGGTCATCAGTCCTTCGATAGATGGAACAGTACGTACTCTTTAGGTTAGTGGAGCTCTAAAGTGGTACTTACCACACACAACACTACTCTAAACTGGGCAAAACAAATCGACGAAACAATACAATTCATGGGGTTCTCGCTATTGTATGGTTTTAAACAAAACCATTACCTACATAGTTTGGCGGTTCCGCAAAACATATCTTACTGGAACTATTTTCTCGACAGTTTAACAATCATTCTGCATTGAAGACTGAAATTTGGATACGGGCATTTATATATTTTATTTATTCTTTATTGTTCACTTACACTTACACATACTTACACTTACAAGGCATATTATACAAAGAAGTGAAATGTTATGTACGAGGCGAGCTTAACTAAATGTTGAGTTCTCTTCCAGCAAACCCGAGAGTGCACAGACGAATTGCAATCCAATGCAGTAGTCTTATGTACATTAATTTTAAGATTTATTAATGTGAATAGGTATACGGAAGGTATACCCCTGACAAAAATACATTAAATAAACATACATATACAAAGCCATCACAGACCTACAAACACATACATATTGCATAATATGTGTATTATATTTTGCAGCACTTTCTATATATAACCGCGGTAGCCTAGTGGCATGGGTAATGGACAGCTGAGACGAAGTCTCGGGTTCGATCCCGGTTTTACCGTGCACACACCAATGACTTTTTGAAGTTGTATGTATTTATCTCAGGTTTACAAGTGCCCGGTTAATGGCAATAGGCTCGCCACCAATAACATTGGGACCTAAACATAAACTGTGGATGTTAGCACCTCTACCTACCCCTTCGGGGATATAGGCGTGAGTTTACGTTATGCTCTACCCAAAGTTATTTAGGTATATTTCCACGCGGGAATCAAACCCGTGTCTGCTATCATAATGTTATGTTGACGACCTCCGTGGCGTAGCGGTAGAGCATTCGACTGCTATGCAGGGGGTGCGGGTTCGATTCCCGCTCAGTGCAAATATTTGTATGCATGAATATGTATATTTGCATTTGTCTGGGTGTTTCTATGTATAATATGTATGTATTTACAAAACAAAAAGTATCTAAGTATGTTTATCCGCATTCTAGATCCCATAACACAAGCTAGTTCCACTTAGTTGGCAGACAAGCACACGGCCCACCTGATGGAAAGTGGTTACCGTGACCTATGGACGTCTGTAACACCAGAGGAGTCACAGTCGCGCTGCCAACCCTGTAAGTACAGAGTTTCTGTGCCGTCAGTAGAAGACAAAGCAGGACAAGCCTTTAGTCTTCCTACTGACAGCACAAATTCTCCAGTGAGCTCTGGCTACCCTACTCACCGCTGGGAACACAACACGAAGTTATTATAGCCGCGGTATTCTGTAGGGCGGAGGTACTACCCCAGTCGGACTGCTCAATCGGGCTTACCATGGGTCTAGATAGCGTTGTGTAGAATGTCGTGGAATATTTATTTATTTATATTTATTTATTTATGTCAAAGCTACTGACATTTAATTTTAGATCCGAGGAGGGCCAGATCGAGAGAGCTGACCCTGGGACGGCCGGGTGCGAGGGATCAGGCATATGTCTCAACCTCACTTTCGGCAACCAATAACGACCCACAGACACCGTGCCTTTTAGTCGAATCTGACATAATCTCTCCCACCGGCTCCGGCGGAGGGGTATTTGTAGGGCTTTTTCGCACATAAAAAAAAGTATTAATAAGTATTCATGTGGTGACGGAGAAAGAATTCAAGACTCACTACCCCGTGTCATCCTAAGGGTGTCGTAAAAGGCGACTAACGGCAAAATACATGATGCAAATGCAGACGATAGCACTGCGAGAGAAGAAAAACTCGAAGTAAAACCCTGTACCAACCCGTCTGACCAGCGTGGACACAGTAGGCCAAAGCCTCCCAACTTTGCGAGAGACCTATGTTCAGAACTGGACTGGGTATTGATTGATTGATATTATGATAACTATTAAGTAATGATAGTGCATCTTTTCTTGCTATACTTCAGTACACTAATTTGAAAGCTGAAGACAAGTGAGCTCGAACTGGTTTATTGCTTTCATGTATCACAGGCCTATTAATAACTGTCTGATCCATAAATTGCGTAACAGATACTAAAGGAATGGTAAAAAAACCACTACTTATCGTCGTGTACTCTGTGATAGCTTGCAATATATTTTTTTTTTTAATACCACTTAGTTGGCAGACAAGCACACGGCCCACCTGATGGAAAGTAGTTACCGTGGCCTATGGACGTCTGTAACACCAGAGGAGTCACAGTCGCGCTGCCAACCCTGTAAGTACAGAGTTTCTGTGCCGTCAGTAGAAGACAAATCAGGACAAGCCTTTAGTCTTCCCACTGACGGCACAAATTCTCCAGTGAGCTCTGGCTACCCTACTCACCGCTGGGAACACAACACGAAGTTATTATAACCGCGGTATTCTGTAGGGCGGAGGTACTTCCCCAGTCGGACTGCTCAATCGGGCGGATATACCGCCGTGTCCTACCTTCACATTGCTACTTATTGTTTTCCTTTCATATTGGTATGTATTGCTTATTTTATATTTTATTATATCTACTACTTAGTTTATTTTATATATCTATTTGTGTTGTGGTTGTGCGATAATGTTTGTAATACTTAACGTAAAGTTGTATATTTTATTTTCCTTTATCTGTGCTTTTCTCTGTCTTTCTTTTTGTTTTAGTACACCTTTTATTTAGTTTTATATGATAACTACACCATATATCTTTTGTCTTGTCATATTTCTGTCCATCCCAAGGTTGCCTGGAAGAAATCACTTCATGTTGGCGTGTCCTATATAAAAAAAAAATACATACATACAACACTCGATAGATTAAGCACCAATGTAAAATTCTGTACGACGATTATGACTTTTTTATCTAGGACACGCCAATTTGACTTCACCTCACCTGATGGTAAGGTAAAGGCTAAGTCTCAGGAAAGAGGGTCACCATTACAGACATTAATTAATGTTACAATGGTGACACTCAGCTTGGCGGCCTCATCAGATGCTTTTTCACGCCCCGCTTAAAGGACCCGGGACTGTAGGAAGAAGGAAACACGTGTGCTGGTAATTCATTCCAGACCTTAATGGTGCGGCAAAGAAAAGAGTATCCGAACCGCTTGGCTCTTGCTCGTATATTCTCCACAGTGTGAGCCTTGCACGTGTTGATTTGATTTGATATGTGGTCATAGACATATTTCGTCCATACAGGTGTTACTGTTTTCCAGGATTAGATCTTTCCATGTTGTTTTCATGGTTTGATACATTAACATATTGTTGATATTTTTGAATTCGCCGTGAAAAATGTAGAATCGTTAATTACAAACATGTGAATTTAGTTTTATTATTAAAGTCATGAAACATCTAAGTTCTGATTTTGAAAAATCGGTAGGTATTTTTAATTTCACTGTCGTGACTATTGGAATTAAATTAGTTTATGTAATGTAACTACTCAAATCGATTATATGCTTTTCGATCTGCTAATCGATCGTCGCCGTAAGATGGGTATATGTACAGAAGAATATGGATGGTTTCGGGCGAAGGTTTTGTGGTTCTAACAGAAATAAGCAGAGCCTCTGTAGTTTCTATTGCCACAATCAATCAATTAGCCCACTGCAGTCCACTGCTGGACATAGGCCTCTCCCAATGTGCGCCATTTTCTCCGATCCTCCGCATTCCGCATCCAGTCTGTCCCAGCCACCTTTTTCAGGTCGTCCGTCCATCTGGCTAGGGGGCGTCCTACCTTTCGTTTACCTTCTCGCGGTCTCCACTCTACACTCGTTTGCTCCAACGGCCACATATGTATCTCTATATTTGTTATCCTCTATCTCTATATATATCTAAATTTTAAATTTCAATTTATTCAATTTATGTACAGGCAGTACATAAATTGAATAAATTGAAATTGAAAATTTCGTGGTTAGAGTGTCTCATCTGTAAGGGCAAGATCGCGGGTTCAAATCTAGCCTGAACCGATTCAATATTTGCTATATCTCAATTGATTTGAGTAAAAATAAAAGCCAAAAATTACAGAAAAACAATCTTTATTCAGAACAAAACAAAAATTAAAAAAAAAACATTAGTAAGCATATCCGAAACCTCTGCCAGCCCATCTATTGGCGCCAATGCCCGGGGCTAAACCAGCCAGTGGGGAAATACCAGCCGCTGGGGCAATACCAGCGAGACTACCGAATCTGCTGGCAGCAAAACCTGGAGCGAAGGCAGTATTGTCGCTAACCATGGCATTGGCGCCATTACCGCAGGCGTGGTTCACGGCACCAGCACCAGCAGTGGGCAGCACTCCTTCGACAGCTACAGAACCAACGAATGGCAGTTCACCAGTAACGGCTAATGGACCTTCGTACGCTGTCTCAGAGTTAACTGAGATACCAGTGGGAGCGACAGGTGAACCGCTTGATACAGGTAAAGCTCCACCGCTTGTAGGAGTAATTTCAATACCTTCGAGAGGAGAGGTATATACAAGACCATCAAGACCATAACCAGGTCCGTAAGCTAATCCATCATAGGCTAAAGGAGCAGCTAAAGGTGCAGCAGGTAGTACTGCAGCATCTATGATAGAAGCAGTGGCGACTGATGCAGGAGAAGAGAATTCACTGAGTCCAGTCTGAAAACAAAAATTAATACAACTCAAAATATTGAGACGCCATTCTTGGTTCGTAGTTAAGTGACAAACAAGTATGAGAACACATTGCAAAATTAATTAATACGAGGTTGCTCAGGCCAGTCTTAGGGTGGATGATCAATTGAGACCCTACCACACCCAGGAGAGCATGCTAAGCTATTGGTCCTATTGCCATACGAATATCCCAGTTCTTTACGGATAATAAAGGGTCTAAAAAGTCTATCAAATCTAATTCTATAGGTCTAATTATAGAAAATGACCATCGCCCGTGCTTTTTTATATATAGAACACATCAGTTAGACTTCGCCTTGCCTGATGGTAAGCTGAAGGCAAAGTCTCAGTAAAGAGGATCACCATTTTACCTACACATACTGTGTGACAATGGTGACACTCAGCTTGACGGTCACATCAAATGCTTTTTCACGCCCCGCTTAAAGGACCTGGGACTGTAGGAAGAGGGAAACACGTGAGCTGGTAATGAATTCCAGGTCTTAATGGTGCGACAGAGGAAAGAGTCACCGAACTGTTTGGTTCTTGGTCGGATGTTCTGCACCGTGTGCTGGTGACATCTAAGACCTGCACGTGTTGTCCTGTGTAGGAAAGGGGAGGGTGGGACTAATAGAAAGTCTCATCAGAACACTCACCATAGTACAGACGGTAAAATACAGCCATTGACGAAACAGATTTGCAGATCAGATGGCAGATGTTTCACGAAAAATATTAGATTTACTTCGGCGTAGTTAGATTAAAAAGTTATAAAAAGGCTCAAGAAAGTACTGTGAAATCATTTTATGGTAAGCTTCTAAAAGAACTTACCATAGCATTAACACCATTGCCGCAACCGTGATTAATGTTGCCAGCACCGAAGGAAGGCACCACACCATCCATAGCAGTAGATCCCACAAACGGCAACTCTCCAACAACTTCCAGGAGACCTTCAAAAGCATTATCTGACACGATGGAAATGCCAGTAGGAGGAACAGCAGAACCACTTGAGACGACGAATCCACCACCGCTGGTTGGAGTGAAGTCTAAAGCAGATGCAGCAGCTGGATATCCTTCGTAAGCCCAACGACCTCCCAGAGCAGGGATACCGTTGTATCCTAATGGTCCAGCGAGTCCATCATAGGCGAGAGCAGATCCGAATGCAGGAGCAGCTAGGCCAGGACCAGCCCAACCGAAAGGACCAGCGATTCCAGCATCAATCGCAGCGCGGCTTGCGCACTGGCTGAATACACACTGGGAAAATTAAAAAGAAAACATTATTACTGTGAACTGAATGAAAATTTTCTTTAAAAATCATCACAACAGCTTTAGTCCCAGATGCACGAAACCTGCGTCAGTTTTTTGGGAAAACCGCAGCAGGGAGATCATTCCACAGCTTGAGTGTGCGTGGGATGAAGTTTCTTTCATACCGCACAGTGCGCACCGTCTCAGGTCGCAATGTGTGAGGATAAATTCCCTGCCTATGGAGAGATTATCTTCTTCTTCTTTAAGGAAGAAAGAGAAAGAAGTATCATATAATAAAAATAATATGACAATAGAAATAAACGCTTACCTGAGCAAGAAGCGCTTGAGCGCAGAAAACAAGAACTGCTTTGGAAGACATGTTTGTTTATTGAAGAACTAGTTGCTGATGTGAGACACGAGAAGAGAATGATGTTCTGTACGAATATCATGCGTTTATATACCATACGCACTATCGTTAGAAATAGTAATAAAAAGTATATAAGTGAATATAAATATTATGTAAAAAAGATAAGCGTTTCAATAATTTCTTTGAAAATAAATTGTGATGTAAACGAAATGAACTAATAAGTATTGGGAAAGTTTTTTGATATAAAACTGTAAACATAAGCTTAATCTATCAGTCTTAACGTAAAGTTAAAATCAAAAATGAATACTTTCACTGTATTGTTCTTCTGTATCCAAGCTTTTTTGGTTCAGGTGAGAGTAACTGCTTTTTTCTAAGACTACTGATTCTTGTTGTTACAATTTTTTTGAGTACACGAGCTTGACATGAAAGACATGAAAGCGGTTATAATAACTTCATGTTGTGTTCCCAGCGGTGAGTAGGGTAGCCAGAGCTCACTGGAGAATTTGTGCTGTCAGTGGGATGACTAAAGGCTTGGCCTGCTTTATCCTCTACACTGACGGCACAGATACTCTGGTGTTACACGCGTCCATAGGCCACGGTAACCACTTTCCATCAGGTGGGCCGTGCGCTTGTCTGTCAAAAAAATGTGTAGAACTTCGGAGTGGTACGCCACATGCGTTGATACCATTGCTCCTACCCATATATCTAGCACGGCTGGCTGTGCTGATGCAGCTGTTGCTTCTGCAGAGGTTCTCCACCCAAAGGGATAATTTTGTTATGCTGCTACGCCCCATTCTAGACGTCCGTAACTATAATAGAAATAAAAATGGGTATATATGTGACATTAGTCAACTAGAAATACAGAATAGCCGCGTGGTTCCCGGCAGAGTAGAATTTGGGCCACCCCATCTCTTCCCATGCGGTGTCGTACAAGGCGACTAAGGGATAAGGCTGTTTAACATCAGACAGATATATACTGCCCAGACTCCGCCTCAGATTCATGGCTTGAGTCAACAATAGTGCCCGGAAGACGGCAATAGGCTCACCCATTTAACGTGGGGCCGAAATCAGTGATTGGTTATCGATATCAATATGGGTGTTAATTTACCTCTGCTTAACCCTCCGGGGATAAAAGCGTGATTGTATGTATGTATGTATGTAAATATAGAATTTTTTATCGCTATAAGTTTGCCCTTATATTTCCGTGGTCTTTAGTTCAATTACTGGGTCAGGCAAAATCTTAGTGAGTTTTTCTATTGAATAAATATCAGTAGTCACATAAAATCTATTAATTAGTATTAAGCTCGCTGAGATAGTCCCAAAATAATGAACTGAATCTCTGAAGGAATATTCAGGAATAATGTATTTTAAACTATAAACAATAGATATAATATTATATTTTAATGTCATTGATTGATTGTGAGCGTATTAGGAATTATGTGATTAAATTCCAGAATGCCTTCGGCCAGTGCACTAGCCGCGCTGCTGTAGTCGCTGAGCCCGGTCTCATTGCTCCCGGTGTAGCGGCTCTGGGCTCACCTTACGCATACGATGGTCTGGCTGGTTGGGGAGGCATCGCTCCCGCTGCTGCTGCTATTGCTCCCGGTCTGGCAGGTCCTTATGGTCTAGGCTCACCCCTTGCATACAACGGTCTGGCTACTGCTGCCGGTCCTTTCGGCTACCGCGCTGGACTGGGTGAACTCGCCTACCCCGGTGCTCTTGGTTGGGCTGATGAGGCTATAGCTCCCTACGGTGGTGTTGGTGAAGGTAATGTGGAAGTCGCCGGTGAGCTGCCAGTAGCTGGTACCACCGCTGTCGCTGGTCAGGTCCCGATCATGGGCGCTGTGAACTTCGGTGGCCCGGTTGCCGCTTTTGGTTCCGTAACCATCACTGGCCAATGTGCCTGCGGAGCTCCCGTCGAATACCTGTACTAAATGAAGATTTATGTAGGTATTAAAATAAAACAAATTTATGAACCCAGAAAAATTGTGTTTATTTTCAGTCAACAAGCTATTTGACAAGGTCGCCCAATTCTTCCCAATACCGCTTAATATCTTAGTTTTGCTGGAGAAAATTGTCTTGCACAATAATATATTTCCTAACACAATTTGCATTTGACTTTTTACATTTTTAATTCCCAAAGCAAGTCAAAATATAAGCAATCAAATTCAGTCCCTATTGTAAACTTTTCAGATTCCTCATTACATTTTATACTAGCACCGCGCCGCGGTTTCACCCGCGTAAATACTGATCCCATGGGAATATCGGGATAAAAAGTAGCCTATGTTACTCACGAAGAATGTAGCTTTCTAATGAAAAAAGAATTATTAAAATCGGTCCAATACTTTTTGAGTTTATTCGTTACATACAAAAATACAAATCTTTCCTCTTTATAATATTATATTATAGTATAGATATTTTTTTTGTTAACTACACACATGTAAACGCAACGTGGACTGAGATAAATGCGATATTCTCTTGCACTCCATACATTTGCACTACGGGCGACAGGCGTGTGACGTCACTCGCATATACTATTTTGTAGAAGGCGTTTACGGCCGGCTTGAGAAATTGAATTTTCAAAATCAAATATCTTTAAAACTATTTGTCGAAAGACAATTTCTCTTCAACAGTTATATATATTATACAAAAGTAATAATTTTTCGACAGTAAAAAGTAATGGTCAAATAGCCTATTTCATCAATCACATATATAGCAGTCCACTGCTGAACAAAGGCCTCTCCCAATGTTGGGAGACTTCGGCCTACTGTTCCCACGTTGGCCAGAAATTTTGGCACGGTTTTATTTCGAGTTTTCCTTTTCTCCCAGTGATATTGTCTGCGTATTTTTCCGTTAATCTCCTCTTAAGACAGACTTCGGATGTAATGGGGTGGTGATGCTGTCTTCCTCCGTCACCACATGAATATTTATTTTAATTGAAACAGTGGAGTGGAGTGGAGACCGCGAGAAGGCAAATAAATAAATAAATATTCCACGACATTCTACACAACGCTATCTAGACCCATGGTAAGCATAGCTTAACTAGCTTGTGTTATGGCATCTAGAATGCGGATAAACATACTTAGATACTTTTTTTTTGTAAATACATACATATTATACATAGAAACACCCAGACCAATGCAAATATACATATTCATGTATACAAATATTAGCACTGAGCGAGAATCGAACCCGCGCCCCCTGCATAGCAGTCGAATGCTCTACCGCTACGCCGTGGAGGTCGTCGGAAAGGTAAACGGAAGGTAGGACGCCCCCTAGCCAGATGGATGGACGACCTGAAAAAGGTGGCTGAGACAGACTGGATGCGGAAGGCAGATGATCAGATAAAAGGCGCACATTGGAAGAGGCCTTTTTTTTATACTACTTAGGTGGCAGACAAGCACACTGCCCACCTGGTGGGAAGTAGTTACCGTGGCCTATGGACATATGCAACACCTGGGGTGTTACACTCGCGCTGCCGACCACGAAGAAACCTTCTGATGCCCCTCTTGAAGAACCCCAAATTGTAGGTGCTTGAGAAAACCCCAGCCAGGAGGTCATTCCACAGCTTGAGTGTACGTGGGATGAAGTTTTTCCCTGCCTATGGCGAGAGGTGAGATGATCGAATGTAGCTGTGGGCATCATGTCAAACAATTCATCTGACACAAACCATTGTATAGGCGGTAGAACACACAGAGCGAGGCAAAGTCCCTCCTAAGGCTAAGAGGTTCCACACTACCTCCTAGACAAGTTCACGACCCACCTGAAGGAAAGTGGTTATCGTGACCTATGAACATATGCAACATCAGGAGTGTCACACCCGTGCAGCCGACCCTGTAAGAACAGAAAGTTTCTGTGCCGTCAGTTCAGAAGACAAACTTAGGACTAGTATTTAATTTTGGTCTTCCCACTGACAGCACAAATACTCTCCAGTTAACTCTGACTACCCTACTTACACCCGGGAACATAATATGAGGCTTGGCATGGCTTCGATATTCGGTAGAGCGGAGGTAGGACACGGCATTATTTCCGTCCTATTGAGCAGTCCGACTGGGGATGTACCTCCGCCCTACAGAATACCGCGGCTATAATCGTGTTGTATTCCTAGCGGTGAGTAGGGCAGCCAGAACACACTGGAGAATTTGTGCTGTCAGTGGGAAGACTAAAGGCTTGTCCTGCTTTGTCTTCTACACTGACGGCACAAAAACTCTGTACTTATAGGGTTGGTTGCGCGACTGTGACTCCACTGGTGTTACAAACGTCCATTGGCCACGGTAACCACTTTCCATCAGGTGGGCCGTGTGTTTGTCTGCCACCTAAGTGGAATAATAAAAACTGGTACTTTCCCAGTCGGACTGCTCAATTGGGGCGGGAATACCGTTGTATTTTGCTTCTTGTTGCATGAAAATACTAACTTTACATTTGCTGCGCTGGCGCAATCGCTTTTCGTGCTTCATTATTATTATGCGTTATCATTATCATAATATACTCACCTACTTAATGTTAAATTGTTTTATCACGCAATTATTGATAGGTTTGCATTATTACGTTAGGCCTTATTATGTATTATTACATAAATATTAATAATAGATAATATTACAAAAACACTGCCATTGATGCTTGCTTCATATTTTAGCTATGCAGATAAGTCATTTAATTATTATTTAATAGATATAAGTATATTGAAAAAAAATATTTTTAGATAGCGAGGAAATGAAACAGATTGTGAGGTGAGGGTGGAATACAGCACGCTCCATCTTTCAGGGGGTAAAATGGAGATACCATGTTCCCACACCCGAAGGGGCCATCTCACGTGTTTCCTTCTTCCTACAATTCCGGGACCTTTCATCGGGGCGTGAAATAGCATAATTATGATGAGGCCGTCAAGCTAAGTGTCACCATTGTAACATGGTTTATGTATGTAATGGTGACTCTCTTTTCAGAGACTTTGCCTTCAGCTTACCATCTGGCAAGGCGAAATCTAAATGAAGTGTCCTAGGTGTATAGATATTTTATAGGAGGTAGGACACGACGGTAATTCCGTCCCCTTGAGCAGTCCAACTGGGATAGTACCTCCGCCCTACGGAATATCACGGTCATAATAACTTTGTGTTGTTTCCAGTGGTGAGTAGGATAGCCTGAGATTACTGCAGAGTTTTTGTGCTATCAGTGGGAAGACTACAGGCTTGCCCTGCTTTGTTTTCTACACTAACGGCACAGAAACTCTGTGCTTACAAGGTCGGCAGCGTGAGTGTGACTCCTCTGGTGTTACACACGTCCATAGGCCACGGTAGCCACTAAAGTAATATTTTTTTTATACCACTTAGGTGGCAGAAAAGGCCAAGGACCACCTGATGGAAAAATCCTACTCACCACTGGGACCACAACACGAAGTTATTATGGCCGTGATATTCTGTAGGGCGGAGGTCCTTCCCCAGTTGGACTGTACAAGGCGACGGAATTACCGCCGTGTCCTACCTCCTTGTTAACTGTAGATACTATGTAGGTACTATTAAAAAATTACTTGATTTTGAAAGATATTTTTATTTTTAATAAAAGTGTACTATACAATCAGTCAATTATTTATATTAAAGTATAGTAAAGATTCCTCTCCAGTGTTAATCCCAGTTGCATCCGAAGCTTTCTCGTTGTCTGGGGTCCGCTTTACCAGTCATTTTTATTTTTAATAAAAGTGTACTATACAATCAGTCAATTATTTATATTAAAGTATAATAAAGATTCCTCTCAGTGTTAATCCCAGTCGCATTGCCTTCACCTCGTTGTCTGGGGTTCGCTTTACCAGTCTAAATGCGAATTTAGCTGAACTTCGAAATTTTCCGTGAAACGACTGCCATCTCACCTTCTCAACCCTAAGACAATATCGAAGCATTGCATCTAGACCAGTTGTTCAAAGTTTTAGGGTTCCAAGTTCCCGTAACAACTGCCACAGATATTTGTATGAAAACAGGGACAGACGGCACGGCCAGATCAATGTAAATACCTATATTCATACAAATATTTTTACTGAACGAGAATCGAACCCGTGGCACATGCTTAGCGGCCGCGCTCACTACCGCCTCGGCACAGACGCTGTCCAAAGTATCATAAAGAATATAAGATGTAAAAATAATTAATGTACTTTTTTTTTTACGTGCGCAAAATCCCCAAGGATACCTCCCCACCGGAGCCGGTGGGAGAGGTTATGTCGGACTCGAACCGACTAAAACGCACGCCGCCTGTGGGTCATTTTGGTTGCCGAAGGTGAGGTTGACAGGCATATCCCTCGCAACAGGCATATCCCTCGCAAATAATTAATGTACTTAGTTATATTTGAATTATCGCGTTACTTTAAAAGCTATGATTAGAATATATATATATGAATAGCAGGAACAATAAGATTTAATCAGTGTCATAAACATATTAGGTATGAAATATTATTCAAAACAATATTTATCCTTATATTTATCCGTGATGGCACTTGGTGGAATTTGTTGTTACACATATTGAACTTGTATTTTATACACATAATTTTTTAAAAGGCCTTCGCCTTACAAGCATCCCCATAGGTTTACAATTTTATGAGTAGGTAGGACACGGCGGTATATCTGCCCAACTGAGCAGTCCGACAGAGTAAGTACCTCCGCCCTACAGAATACCGCGGTTATAATAACTTCATGTTGTGTTCCCAGCGGTGAGTAGGGTAGTCAGAGCTCACTGGAGAATTTGTGCTGTCAGTGGGATGACTAAAGGCTTGTCCTGCTTTGTCCTCTACACTGACGGCACAGAAACTCTGTGCTTACAGGGTCGTCAGTGCGAGTGTGGCTTCTCTGGTGTTACATACGTCCATAGGCCACGGTAACCACTTTCCATCAGGTGCGCAGTGCGCTTGTCTGCCACCTGAGTAGTATAAAAAAAATACCAAATTTTAAATATTTGAGGATGCCGCAAGGTTAAACCGGTCAGGTCTAATCTATACTATTATTATAAATAGGAAAGATTTGTATTTTTGTATGTAACGAACAAACTCAAAAAGTACTGGACCGATTTTAATAATTCTTTAGAAAGCTACATTCTTCGTGAGTAACATAGGCTACTTTTTATCCCGATATTCCCATGGGATCAGGATTTACGCGGGTGAAACCGCGGCGCGGTGATAGTAAAAAATACAGTGCAAAAAGTACAAGTGTTTTCAATACGTGTACCTGTGCAATTCTCGGAACATACAGCGTCGCTAAGACAGCCTTGATGAGATTGCCATTGGTCGCATTGGGTGACGTCACAGGAGATCGATTAATATTTAATAAAATTCCTCAGGATTTGGTTAACATGCCACTAAATAAATTTAATATAGAAGTGAAAAATCTCTAATGAAAAAATTATTTAAAATGTAGATGAGTATCTTGATGATAAAAATGCGTGGTCAAGCTAAGTCTCTTGCTTGCTCGCACAACATAAATTGTAAACAAAACCATATTTAAAAAAGATACTCTAGTTATAATATATGTAGTTCTATGAATTTCTTGTCGGTATCTTCTCAGTAGAACCACAGATGATATAATGTAATTCTTATGTAGAACTAACCTACCGAACCAGCGAAAGAATCATTTTCCAATTGTTTATTTATGCATTATTTAATATTTCTAGACATAATTGTAAAATTTTGATGTTTAAATCAAATCAAATCAAAATCATTTATTGTTATATATCTTATTAAGTCCTCTTCGTTCATATGTGCTTTTTACATGCCTAAACTGAATAAATGAAATTGATTCTTTGATTCCTTAAATAACAATCTCTATCAATGTCATCCTGTTGTAGTGTGTAACAATATGTACTTAGTGTAATAATAAAAAAACATTCGCCAGATGTAATAATAAAAAAATTTGATTTTTCTGTCTGTATCTCCTATTTAAAAGAAATAGAAATAAAATTGGTTTGTAAGTACATTACCATAAAAGTTCGGGCGCCTTGGAGATACACATGCTTAGGATAATCAGCGCAGATTGGAAACTTTTAATCTGCCGGAGGTGAGCTAAATGAAACCAAACGGTGAGGTTTAAGGTTTTATTGTCCACTCCAGTGTGCATTTAGAAATAGTTGCAAGGATACATTCCTAATGTATAACTAACCTTAAATTTAAAATTAGAGTTTTATAAGCTAGTTCAATATGATCTTATGTCACCAATGCATTTTTAGGTTATTTTGAAGTTTAGATTTAAAATATAATTAAAGTAAGCTCACGGCATCCCTCGGCGAGTATATGTAAACACAGCAGCGAGAAAGCTCGTAGCAGACGAAGTTTTCAGTTTAAGCCCATGCGGTACATCCAGGTTTGAGGCGAAAAGTCCAAACCCTCCATAAGGAAATGCAGATGACCGAAGACAAAGGTCCAAAGAAAAGATCCAAAGGCAAAAAGAAAATGAGAAAAAGGGCAAAGGCGGTTCCAATTTGGAAACCTGTAACAAAATTGCATGTCATTAGAACAAACTCCAATATGAACACGAGGTCCTAATTTTTTATAAATTTGTGCGACTTACCGCCTTAATTTGCTGGAACAATGCCAATAGCAAAAGAAATCATAATATTCTCAGATTAAGAGCTGAAACAATAGAATTTTAACAATTATTTTTCAAATTAGGAACGTGGCGATTTCCAACAAAGTGAATCTTATTAAAAAATGACAACTCACCAGAAATAAACTATAATTCCACAAGAGGATAGTTGTGAAGACACAAACTATTATCCTTTAGGCCAAAATACTCTCATTTTTATGAGATTTATTGAAATTAAGTTACGAAGCCATGAATATCGACCATCCAGCCTCAACGCTAGGAAGAAAGGTGCCTTGACAGCTATACGTCAAAATGTCATTCACTCCGCGTTCCGAAACTTTTCGTTCAAAAATAGAATTAAAACCGGTGTGACGACGTTTGCAGAGCGCGTCGTTACATTACATCCCTCCCCAAAAAGAAAAAAGAAAGAAAGAAACTTCCTTTTCTGATGAAAATTATGAGAGTCCAGAACAAAATTCCAAAAAACCTCAAAAGACAAAATGTCTTGCAACATTTTTCAATAAACAAAAAAGGCAATGCGAAAGCATCTTGCATTGGGTATTGCAGAAATAATTATAAATTAAAGAATGGGAAAGCATTCCTAAAAATCAAAGAATGTGAAAACACTCGAAAAGTAAAGAATTAAGTTGAAAAAGAATTTCCAGTTTCAAATGGAAACAAAGGACACTATCCAACTTAATGGAATAACCGAAACCAAACTCAGAAAAGAGTAAAAACTTATTTCAACACAAAAGTGAAAATAAATCCTTCAATAAAACAAATTAAACAATCCCTACTCAATTCCATTCCAGATATCGATTAGGCAACCAACGCCGTCGAATCTAATCCTTGATCTTAACCAGCCTTCTAGCATCAATACAAAAGTGCGGTTGAGCTCCTACGCCACCGACTCTATACCAGCTATTCCTGAAACAAAAATATGAAACTAACAAGATATCGGTTAAGCACCAACGCTGCCGAATCTGAAAGAAAATCGGTAAAAACAATGAAGTTTTCCCACTGTCGGTTAGGTTGAAAAGCCGCCGACTTCAAATCCTATTCCAACATCTAAAACGTCAAAACAAAATCACAACAAAAGTGTCGTAATAATATATTTATAAGCATTGTGATCGGTATAACATCACCAACTTTCCGAGCACAAGCAAAATATAAAGAAAATATGACAATTGTGACCAGTACAACACCACTGACTTTCTGAGCACAACCGCATAAGAAAAGTATGACATTTGCGACCGGCACAACACCACCGACATCCCGTGCGCAAAGCATAAAAAATGTAACAATGTGTATAAAAACACAATCGTACAAAAAGAGAAAAACGACAATTACGACCGGCTCAACACCACCAGCTTCCCGTGCGCAAAGCGTAAGGTGTGACTATGTGTATGAAACACAATAGCACAAAAAATTGTAAAGTCCAGTAAGACACAAGTTTCCCAAAAAATGGTATAACAAGGTGTGTAAAAAATGCATAAAATGCGTCCAATCCGAGAATCTTAATACTAAGAAAATAACCCAGAACTGTACAAAAATAAAGTTCAAGAAACTTAATTTTCCATTCCCTAAGTGAGTGGAAATAAGTCAAGTGAATTTAATGTAGAAAATGAATATTAAATTTCACTCCTATATTAGAGTAGAAACTAAATTCCTAAATTTGTACAAAATATACAATATTAAATATACAAGTGTATAAAAATATATACAGGAAAATAATCCTATACAACAAAGATAAATAAAAATATAAGATCTTTTGATGTGGAACAATTTGTTAAGTAGTAAGTAGTGTAGAGTTACACAATAACAAGTCCTAAAATGACCTAAGTTATTTTTGAAGGAAACTAAAATTGAAATTAATAAATTGTTGTGAAGTTCCTAACATACATCTCCTTTCAAGAACCCTAAACCTATCAAACATCACCTTTTAATGGGTTCAATACTTCAAACAAAGTACCAAAGACAAAGATAGACATTGTCAAAACAAGAATAATTTTAATATTTAATTATGTCTTTAATATGATAACGACCAGTATAGTTTTTATTAAGGTCTTTTAAAACATAAACATTAGAGGAAATTTTATCTATTATTTCACACTTAACAAACTTAGGTGCTAACTTAGCCGAAAAGAATGCAGGAGCATTAGACTGCACAAAACTTCTCCTCCACACTATATCTCCCACCTCAAAAGAAATGACCTTCCTTCCTATATTATAATAACGCGCATTACGCTTATAAGCTTTAAGCAATGAAGCTTGAACTTTTATAAAAATATCACTAAGTGATTTAAGTGAAAAAGCAAATGAAGACCTATCAACAACATCAAGTTGATTGAGGTTATCAAAAGAATTACTAAAACGGTGCAATGAAGCATCAAAAATAAGTTCTCTACCGAACATGAGAAAATTAGGAGTGAAATCTGTAGCTAGATTCACACTACTATTTAAAGCTAATTGAACATGAGGCAAATATTTTGACCAAGTTCTATGATCATCTTTAACAAAACAAGAAATACATGTTTCGACTGTTTTGTTATATCTCTCTACAGGATTATTTTGAGGTGTATATAAAGTATTATAAAATATTTTACTAATATTATAACTTTTTAGAAAATCTACAAATTGCTTAGCTGTAAATTGGCTTCCATTATCACAAACAAAAATTTTAGGTGTTCCAAACTTAAGAAATATTTCTTTTTCAAGTATCCTACAAATTACTTTAGTGGTAGCACTAGTCATAGGAAATATCCAACAATATTTTGTAAAAACATCTATGATTGAAAGTATATACTTATGGCCAGAATAAGCTTTTGGAAGAGTTCCAATAATATCAATAGAAAGCATTAACATTGGTTTATCAACTTTCTTAGGATTAACCATAATTCCATGAGGTGGATTAGTAGAAGATTTATAAGCTTTACAAGTATCACAAGAAGAAATGTATTTTTGAACATCAATAAACATACCTTTCCAAAAATAATGTATTTTTAATTTATTTAAAGTTTTATGAATTCCTAAATGTCCTGAATTAACATCATCATGATTAGATTTAATAGTGTCTAAGATGTGTTCTTTAGGTATGACAATTTTCCAATTTAAACGATTATTAGGATTATATTTATCTTTACAAAATCTATACAAAGTATCACTTTCAACTTTGAAATTTTTATATTTTCTAGGAAACTTTTGACAATTTACAAATATTTTTCTATACCAAGGATCAACGATATCCTCATTTGGCATAACAATAATATTATTTACAGGAATATTAATAGCAGAAATTTCTATTCTGGATAAACAATCTGGAACTAAATGTAAAGAACCTTTTTTATATTTAACATCAAAAGTAAATTGAGAAATTCTAGCAGCCCAACGTGCAAGACGACCACTAGGATTATCAAGTTTAAGAAGCCAAGTTAAACTAGCATGGTCAGTGATAACTGTAAATTTCATTCCTTCAATATAAGGTCTGAAATGTTCAATAGAATCCAATATTGACAACAACTCTCTCTCAGTTGTACTATAATTACGTTCACATTTATTAAGTGATCTAGAATAATAAGCTACAGGATGTTGATCTCCATTATCATCATCTTGGCTCAGGACACTACCAATTCCAACAGAACTAGCATCGCAATGTAAAGAGAATGGTCTTTCAAAATTCGGACAATGTAAAACTGGTGCAGAAATTAATGCAAGTTTTAAATTATGAAAAGCAACTTCAGCTTCTTCATTCCAGAAAAGAGATTTTTTAGAATTCTTGCTTCCGGCCGTTAATTTGGTTAAGGGCGAAGCAATATCAGCAAACTTATCAATGAATCTACGGTAATAAGAACATAACCCAAGAAAACTTCTTAATTGTCTAACGCTTTCTGGGCGTGGGAAACTTTTAATGGACTCTAATTTAGCAGGGTCTGTATGTAAACCATTACTATCAACAATATAACCAAGATAACGCAGTTTATCTTTACAAAAATTACACTTTTTTAAATTAATAGTTAACCCAGCATCTTTAAGGATTTTATAAATTTTATTTAAATAATCTAAATGATCAGAGAATGTAGAATTTATCAATATGAGATCATCTAAGTAACAGAATGCTACATTATCAAATTCTGGTCCAAACATAATCTTGTTCCACCATCGCGTTTTTCAACGGCTAACACTGGAGAACACCAAGGAGATTTAGAAGGTTCAATAATATTTTCCTTTAATAAAACTTCCACTTCATCATAAAGTTCTTTTTGTTTAGCAGGACTAAGGGGCCAATAACGTTGTTTAAAAGGTTCACCAGTAACATTAATTTTATGTTTAACTAAATGAGTAAGACCTAAGCCTCTCTTTTCATAAGAAATATTTTCAAAAAGTGAAATAATTTTATTTAACTCGTGTTTCTCAGAAGGAGAAAGTTCAGAAACAGAAGTAACTGCATTTACACAAGTAGTGGATTCATATTCAAAAGTAATATTATTCCATAAGTCTTTAGCAAGATTAAATTTCAACCAAAAGTCAAATCCCAAAATAATTGAAGGTTTAAAAGAAGGTATTATCAAAAAATCTACATTTTGAGTTAAGTTATCACAAGTGATAGGTAAAACCATAGTTCCAATAACATTGTGTGCAGAACCATCAGCAGTAACAGCGTTACCTTTATAAGGTTTAAATTTATAACCTAATTGCAAAAATGTTTGATGAATATTAGAACCGAGTACACAACTACAAGCTCCACTATCTAACAAACCTGAATAAAATTTATTATTAATATTAAAATTTAAATAAGGTCTAGTGTCTTTATGTTTAACAAACAAAACAGGAGCAGCCCTGATATTATTAAAGAAAACTTTCAAATAATCCAACCATTCATTAAATTCTTTCTTACAAGTGGCTTCATTCGGAGCACTGCTAAATTTTTTCAACATCGAGTCACCAGAGGTTTTATCAAAAACTAGGGCTCGATGGGACCTGATACGTTTTTTGACTGAACAGTATTTGAATTACAAACTTCGCAATTCTTCGTAGTGACGCCAAGCTTGTGACATTTAAAACAAATTACACCTGGAAATGTAGGGCAATTTTTATAAGAATGTCCAGAGGACTTACATTTTAAACAAGTTAAATCATCTGATTTAACAGCACTAATTTGAGCAGAATATTTTTCTTTTTTAATACTTTTATTCTCACTCAAGTTCTTTCTTGACACAAAATTCTCTAATTCTCTGCTGAGGTTAATAAATTCGTCAATAGAAGAAATAGTTCTACCAAACACAAAAGGTGTGTAAATATTCAACATGTTATGTTTAATAATAGTTATGAGGGTAGCATCAAAAACAGGCATAGACAAACGGCTAGCCATATCCATTATGTCTGTAATAAAATCTGGTAATGACTCAGTTATCTTTTGTTTACGAGTACGGAGTTCATGTTCCAAATGATAATCAAATTCAATTCTATCAAAACGTTTCAACAACGCAGCCTTCAAATCCTGCCAAGAAGCAATACGAATACGAACACTACGAAACCATTTAAGCGCAGTGCCTGACAAAAGATCAGAGAATGAACTAACCAAAAAATATTCATTAAAATTTTTAAACAAGAAATATTCTTCCACTTGAGTAATAAATTCCCTAACGCACGATTTACCATCATACAAAAGCTTACTTCGTTTTAAATCAGGCAACTTAGTAACAGAAGGCAAGTTTTTCCTCAAATTATCATTCAATAAAACATTCATCATATTAAATGAAGATGCGGCTCTCAGACTATGATCACCAGCTCCTCGACTATTCGAAAATGGATCAACAACTTCAGATAAATCAGCCATGACATGAGGCATCTCATGAGTAGAAGTACCAACTGGAACATCATTAACAATATTCTCAAACAAAGGCGGGACCTGTATTTCCTTATCCATGTTTGATTTATAAAAGGATGTGAAAATCTAATAAAAAGTTGTATTAAATACACTATAAGTTTCTAATTAAAGTATCAATTAAAGTTTCTAATTAAAGTTAATTAAATTATGAATGAAGTTAATTGCATTGATAGCAAAACGCTAAACTCAAAAGTCAAACAAACTCATAGAATGGAATGTTATTGTTGCAAAAATTATTTAGGTCAAATGCCTATAAAGATAAAAATGCATTAGTGATTCACAAAATAAATTATTTATGTCTACTTAAGGTAAACAGCAAATATTCAAATATTACTATGTTTTCACTCATGTGAATAAAGGTTAAGAACTAGTAATTATATAATATTACTAAGTGGAAAATCTTACCTGTAATAAACAAAAGCTATATAAGATAAAACAATTATAACAATAACCATGTTATACAAATTGAAACATTCACCTGTAATTGAGAGATACAAACAATAGTACTAACTTGTAGTATGATTAGTTTTGCAAAGTAAACAATAACAAAGATTTACTGTAATACACAGTTATGTAACAGTAAAATACATGAAGAAAACACTGTTCTTAACATGATAAGGTAAAAAATAATGCAAAGGTGACAAGGAATAAAGATATATGCACACTGTCATGTCCCTGTTCGGGCGCCAGATGTAATAATAAAAAAACATTCGCCAGATGTAATAATAAAAAAATTTGATTTTTCTGTCTGTATCTCCTATTTAAAAGAAATAGAAATAAAATTGGTTTGTAAGTACATTACCATAAAAGTTCGGGCGCCTTGGAGATACACATGCTTAGGATAATCAGCGGAGATTGGAAACTTTTAATCTGCCGGAGGTGAGCTAAATGAAACCAAACGGTGAGGTTTAAGGTTTTATTGTCCACTCCAGTGTGCATTTAGAAATAGTTGCAAGGATACATTCCAAATGTATAACTAACCTTAAATTTAAAATTAGAGTTTTATAAGCTAGGTCAATATGATCTTATGTCACCAATGCATTTTTAGGTTATTTTGAAGTTTAGATTTAAAATATAATTAAAGTAAGCTCACGGCATCCCTCGGCGAGTATATGTAAACACAGCAGCGAGAAAGCTCGTAGCAGACGAAGTTTTCAGTTTAAGCCCATGCGGTACATCCAGGTTTGAGGCGAAAAGTCCAAACCCTCCATAAGGAAATGCAGATGACCGAAGACAAAGGTCCAAAGAAAAGATCCAAAGGCAAAAAGAAAATGAGAAAAAGGGCAAAGGCGGTTCCAATTTGGAAACCTGTAACAAAATTGCATGTCATTAGAACAAACTCCAATATGAACACGAGGTCCTAATTTTTTTTAAATTTGTGCGACTTACCGCCTTAATTTGCTGGAACAATGCCAATAGCAAAAGAAATCATAATATTCTCAGATTAAGAGCTGAAACAATAGAATTTTAACAATTATTTTTCAAATTAGGAACGTGGCGATTTCCAACAAAGTGAATCTTATTAAAAAATGACAACTCACCAGAAATAAACTATAATTCCACAAGAGGATAGTTGTGAAGACACAAACTATTATCCTTTAGGCCAAAATACTCTCATTTTTATGAGATTTATTGAAATTAAGTTACGAAGCCATGAATATCGACCATCCAGCCTCAACGCTAGGAAGAAAGGTGCCTTGACAGCTATACGTCAAAATGTCATTCACTCCACGTTCCGAAACTTTTCGTTCAAAAATAGAATTAAAACCGGTGTGACGACGTTTGCAGAGCGCGTCGTTACATTAGGTACTTCTGTTAACATGTATTGAGTTTGTCAGAGAGTTAGTTATTAAATACACATCGTACTGTAAGCTCGTGTTTTCATTCATATTATAATTCCCGATGACGCTCACACTACATGGCGACCCTGCCAGGGGCACGGTGTCGGGTGATCGTCGTCGCGTCTAAAGAATGCGCGGGATCAGCAACTTACCGTGGGATCGAGTCGTCACCGTGCACTACAAGAGTTCTTTTAGCCCGTGAAGGATATTATTTGTGACTAATTCTTTTACTATTTTTTTTCTTCTTCTCGTAATAATGGGGAAAGAATGCAGCAAATGTCTTTGTGAGAATAAGGAAACAATAATTACGCAGCACGGCGCTGAAAATAATACCGATGTTTCGACACATTTTCAAACTACAAATATCTTATTGGGGGTAATGGTCGTAGTTGCAGCATTGGCAGTCCTGTATATCCTATATGCCCAGTACAAGAGATGCCATAGTGACTGGATGCGTACAGCCATAGGAGACGGTATGCAAGCTGACTTCATTAGACGACTGCAAGAACGGATGTCCACTCGGGGACGAGACCGTCCTACTGGGGAAGATATTATGCCTTGAGAAGCCTGCGTGTGAGTACTTTCGACTTGTTATTACTCTTAAATAAAATGTGTTAAATAAAACCCCAAATAATTAATAAAAAGTGAAGTGCATAAAGTGTAAAAGTGCAAAAAAAAAAAAAACTGCGTTAATGTAAACTATCATATTTACGAATTTATCCGTGTCACGTCTGTGGAATTATAAACATTTTAAGAACTTTAAGTGATGAAGCATAAAAAAAATGTGTTTTAGTAATTAGTTGTGACCCATGGAATTACAGTTAAACAAAATATATCAAGAATTAGATTGTATCAGAGTAAATCTTAGAAAATTAGGTCCAACGGGGAGATTAAAAGAAGTAGGTCAAATTAAGTTAAGGAAAGCTACAGAAATATACAATTTATATGAAATATGTATAAAGGAATTGGAAGTAAAACATTTAACTACTGAATATTCAGGCCTATTGATTGACAATTTATGTAAATCAATAGAAAAAACTTATAAAATTATAATAAGTTACAGTGACTCTAAATCATCTGACAACATGGCAAGTTTCGATTTAAAGACGGCGAGCTCACTTATTCCTGTGATGGATGGTAATGAGGAGACTACGGAAAAAATTATTCAAGGTATTGAGATGTACGATACTTACCTAACTGCAGAATCAGATAAAAAAATGCTGATTACTTTCGTGCTTAAGACTAGGTTAGCAAAATTAGCAAAATTAAAATTAAAGTCAGACTATCCTAGCGTCAATCTTCTAATTACAGATATGAAATCATTTCTTTTAACAAAAAAATCAGCAAATTCTTTACTCTTGCAAATGAATAATTTGTCACAGAATGACTCGACTATATTAGAATTCGGTAATAAATTAGAAGAACTTTTTATAAACTTAACAATATCTCAAAGTAACGACAACGAAGCAGCGAGTAACATTTTACAGCCGATAAATGAAAAATACGCAATAAAACGTTTTTCAGATGGCCTGCGCAATAGGAGACTTGGTACAATAATTGCGGCTCGCGATTACCAGCAGTTGAAGGATGCTATTAGAGCAGCACAGGATGAAGATCCAGCCCAATCGACTCAACAGGCGGTAATGCATTTAAGAGGTAAGGCCAGGGGCGATGGAAGATGGCAAAATAATCGCGGCCTAGGGTTTCACAGTCGAGGTAATAACAATTATTATTATCATAATTCTTCATATCGTGGACGTGCCAATTCTTCAAACTTCAGAGGATGGAGTAATAATTTCCACAATCGAGGACGAGGTAATAATCAAAGATTACAATCACAGACAGGTAACGGACGAGTACGTAGTTTTAGAGGTCAATTTCGTCAATTTCGCGGTCGTGACAATAGACAGCGAGTTGCATATGTTGCTAACCAACAAGAGAGTACGAGTGCACCAGAAAACCGTGAGTCAGATAATCTAAATATGTTTTTTCGAGCATAAAATACTTACATGCCAGGGATTAGATTGCATTAAATTAATAATAGGTAACAAGTCATGTTCATTTTTGATAGATACAGGGGCAACATTATCAGTCATAGCTAAAAATAAAATCCCACATTATATAACGTTAAAATGTAACGATACAACAATCAAAGGCATAGGTGGTAACATTTATTCCAGTGAATTAGCTGAATTGCAATTACAACTTAGCTCACACACAGAGCCGTATCAAGCAGCAATGTTTACATTTGAGTTTCATGTTTTAAACAACATGCCATGTCAAGCCGACGGAATTCTTGGCTTAGATTTTCTTAGAACGTATAATGCAAATATAGACTTATCAAATAACGTTTTAGCGTTGCAAAGTAATAACAAAGAGGTTTTAATAGAAATGTACCGGAATAGTATCCACAATAAAAACCTTTATTTGCCACGTAGAAGTGAATCAATTCATTTTGTATCAATTCAATCAGATTCACAAAATAATTTCGTAGTAATACCAGCACAGTTATCAGAAAACTTATTTTTAGCAGGAAGTATAGTACAGCCGAAAAACGGAATAATACCTATTAAAATTTTAAATACGTGTGACGAAGATATAAGCTTACCATATTTCAGACCCGAGTTAGAAAATTTATCGGATTATATTATTTGTCAATATAGCAGTACAGAAACAAATGCAAACCGAGTAAAAAGGCTTTTATCTATTTTGAATTTGAATTATTTACAACCAGACGAACAAAAAACGATTGAACAGATTTGTGCAAAATATGCAGACGTTTTTCATTTAGAGGGTGATAAGCTGAGTACAACTAATATTTTGCAACAATCTATTAATTTAAAGCCAGGTAGTACACCCATTTACACAAAATCATACAGACTACCACAGTCTACAAAATCAGAAATTGATAAACAAATAAGACAGATGTTAAATGATGAAATAATTGAACCGACTAATAGTGAGTGGAATAGTCCCATTCTACTAGTCCCAAAAAAATCTGAAAACAATAATAAAAAGTGGAGGTTAGTTGTTGATTACCGAAAAATAAATGAGACGATACAAGATGATAAATTCCCACTGCCAAACATTACAGAGATATTAGATTCCCTTTCTGGTTGCATTTATTTCAGTCATTTAGATTTATCTCAAAGTTATTATCAAGTAGACCTTGAATCACATAGCCGAAACGTAACAGCCTTTACTACTAGCACTGGTCAATATCAGATGAGACGTTTACCGATGGGATTAAAAATTAGCCCAGGTGCGTTCTCTCGTATTATGTCAATTGCAATGTCAGGACTAAATTTTGAGAAATGCATTACGTATATGGATGATTTAATTATAATAGGTAGAAATTTAGAAATACATAATCAAAATTTAATGACAGTACTCGAAAGATTAAGACAAGTTAATTTAAAAATAAATCCAAAGAAATGTAATTTTTGTAAGAAACAATTATTATATTTAGGTCATATTGTAACAGCAAAAGGTGTTCTGCCGGATCCTGAAAAGGTTAAAGCCATTCAAAATTATACAACACCACAGAATTCAGACGATATACGACGATTTGTTGCTATGTGTAATTATTACCGTAAGTTCATTCCAAAATTTGCAGATATTACAATTCCATTGAACAAACTTTGTAGAAAAAACATAAAATTTGACTGGACAGAAGATTGTAGAATTTCCTTTGAAATTTTAAAACAAGCACTTACAACTCCTCCTATCTTACAGTACCCAGATTTTTCAACAGAAAATGAGTTCATACTTCAGACAGATGCATCGGGCATATCAGTAGGTTCAGTTTTATGTAATAAAGATTTAAAACCAATCGCGTATGCGAGTAGACCATTGAATAAGGCAGAATTGAATTACCCAACGATCCAAAAAGAGCTATTGTCGGTAGTATGGAGCGTAAAGTACTTTAGACCATATTTATTTGGAAGGAAATTCACAATCATGACAGATCACAAGCCATTAATATATTTATTTAGTATAAAAGACCCATCAAGCAGACTATTGAAATTCAGGTTACAATTAGAAGAATATGACTATAAAATTGTTTATATAAAAGGAAAAGATAACGTAATAGCAGACGCGCTAAGTAGAATAACATTAACTTCGGACGATTTGAAAAATATTAATGAAAGTATATTTGTAACAACCAGAGCTCAGAGTAAGGAAATAAAAGAGAAAGAAAAAATAAGGAAATTAGAAGAGGAAAGGAGTTCATTGGATTTTTCTAGTAAACCCACTGATTTGAGGCCTGATCAACCAAAAATCGTGGAGATATTAAGGAAACCAGTTGGCTCAGTAGAATTGAAGTGTATAGAATATAAAGAATTAGATAAACTTAGAGAAAGAAAATTAATAAGTAAAGAGGAAAAGTGTTTAGCTTACACAGAAAATCAATCAATTATTTACATTAACCTTAATTATATGTCGCAATTCACGCGAGTCGTATTTGTGAATATATTAAGTGACTTTTGTAAGAAAATAAATGTGAAAGAAGTTTGTATTATTAAAGAAAAGAAAAACGAGAAATTTATAAAAGAATTATGCGAAGAAATAGATAGTAGAAAAGAGTGGTCCGGGCCACCACCACCTCGTATTCATATTTTAAGAAATGTAAGGAGAATCTCGGATAAAGACGAAATGACAGTCATATTAAATGATTATCATTTATTACCTTCGAGCGGACATGCCGGCGTCCGACGAATGGTGAACAACATTAAAAGTAAGTACTACTGGCCAAAACTCGAGAGTGACGTCAGAAATTATGTAAGTAAGTGTACTAAATGTCAGGTGATGAAGCACTCACCTAGCTACAAGGAGCCTATGGTAATAACAACCACAGCGAGTTCAGCATTTGAAAAGATCTTCCTAGATCTTGTTGGACCCCTAGACAAGGATGATGAAGGTAACCAATATATATTGACCCTCCAGTGCGAACTTACAAAATATGTGGAAGCTTACCCAATTTCAACAAAGGAAACAGCTGTCGTAGCAAAGTCCTTAGTATGTAATTTTATTCTAAGGTATGGTGTACCGAAAGTAATCGCAACAGACCGTGGTACTGAGTTTATGTCTTCAACGATGGCAGAAATATGTAAGTTATTAGAAATAGAAAAAATTTACTCAACTGCTTACCACCATCAAAGCATAGGACCAGTAGAAAATACACATAAGAACTTACGTAACTTCTTGCGTATACAGTGTGAGGAAAATTCTTATACTTGGAGTCATTGGCTTCCTTTTTGGTGTTTTTCGTTTAACACCACTGTACACACGTCAACTAGCTATACGCCCTACGAACTTGTGTTTGGTAAACCGTGTAATATTCCAAGTAGATTGAAAGATGATTTAGAACCATTGTTTAATGCGGATAACTATGCTTTAGAATTAAAATACAGACTTCAGTTAGCACATAGAGATGCAAGAAAAAGATTAATAGATAGTAAGATAGAAAGAAAGGATATCTATGATAAAAATAAAAAACCTATTAGTTATAAGAAAGATGATTTAATTTTAATAAGGAATGAAAGTACTAAAAAAATGGACAGATTGTATAATGGACCGTTTGTTGTAATTGAAGAAGTTGGACCTAATGTTAAAATTTTAAGAAATAGTAATGTAGAGACGGTGCATAAGAACCGTACAAAACCTTATGTATGTTAAAAAAAAAACATTGTAAAAAAAAAAAAAATTGTAGCTACTAAAAAAAAAAATAATAATTATGTATTAGAATATATATTTTTTTTTTTCCTTATGAAGGGTGATGTAGTGTGTAACAATATGTACTTAGGTACTTCTGTTAACATGTATTGAGTTTGTCAGAGAGTTAGTTATTAAATACACATCGTACTGTAAGCTCGTGTTTTCATTCATATTATAATTCCCGATGACGCTCACACTACACTGTGCTTAGAGAATTTCTCAGTAACTTTAACTTATCAGGCAGAGTCGCCTCCGGCGGTAACACGCCAATTTGCCGAAGTATTTTTATGATCAAATAATAATTCGTACTGAAGTACAAACAATTTTATAGACTTCAAAGTATTTGGTGCCAACAAAAACAAATTTTCAACAAATTGCGCGACATCAGTACAGCCTTCCAAATCACGCAAAAGCTTGTACATAAAAACAAAATTCACAAATCTATGATACCTTGTAGGAGCATACGGTGTACCACATAGAACATTCAAATAGTTCATATGTAATAAACAGTATTGTAGTTCAACCAACGTGTTTAGCTTATCTTCATCAAATATTTCCATTTCTTCGTATGCTTCAAGTTTGGAATACCTCTCCATAATATGCGAAAGATGATCTATCTCGTCTTGATTTTCATCTGACGGATGAAGCTCATGGAGTCTTAATTTATGTGACACTGCGTGATATATAAAAATACAATAAACTTCTTTTGTCACATCTGTACCTACGGATAATTTTTTACGACTAAAGTATGCCAAAGTAATTATCACTATTCTAGCTTCGACAGGAGTGTCCATTATTACCTCAATATTAAAATCGGTTTCTCTCAAAAAATGCTCGAAAAGGTTCAAATGTCGCACCACTTCCCATCCGTTTTCAAATACTGACTCCACGCAACTGTAATCTGGTTTTCTGACATTAAAATCATCAGTATTAATATGTATAATATTTTCAGCATCTTGGAAAATAGATATTTGAGCTTTTCGAAAATTTGTTAGTAAATTGTATGCGTATACAATTATTTCCATTGCGGACATGATGCTGTCGGTAGAATTCTTCTTTTCTATAGCAGTAGATCCTTGTATGATTTTATGTTTGTACAGATTTATGTATGGTATGGCGATGTCTTGGGTCACTACCCCTTTTTCGAACCAACATGGATCTGGGATCATGAAAGGTGTTCTACAATTTCTAAAGAGGTAGCACGCAGCAATTCCCCATTTTTTATTGTGCATATTGTCCAATATTTTTTGTATTTGATTCAAAAACTTTTTACTATCTATTTCGTCTGTGATAAATATTGAAATGTCTGTTAGAACATCATCTTCACTGTGTTCCGATAGCCAGTTTATAAGTTTCTTATTTCTTTCATATAAGTTTTCATCGTTAACATGCCATGATTTAAACAGATCTTCAAAATAATTCAGTTCAAAAACGCGTATATCGGAAAGAGCTGCAAATATGGCGACTTTTTTTTCGGTCAGCGAGTGTTTTTCTATAAAGTCGTTTAGATCGTATTGTCTGCACGTTATATAATCATTTGGATTTGAATATTTTAATGTTGTTAACTGTACATAAGGTACTGTCCTGAAGCAGTAATCTATATTGCTGGACAAAACTGGACAATTTAGAGCTTCAGCTAGTGTAACGCAGTCATCTACATTTTCGGCCACACAAGTAGCATACTTAACATCAGTTTCGTTAAGCATTTGTAAACATACTTCTCTCATAAAGACAGGAGGTATAAATTTATAATTACGTCCAAAATCAAAGTTTGATGTTTTTATTTTCTTTATTTTGTCATCGATTTCGCTGTCACCTCCTTTGAATACGAAGTAGCATTTTACATTCGCTTTTTTGAACTTGAGAAGTTTGTTGACTCTTATGTATCTGGCGAACTCTTTGGCGTCACATCCGAAAACGTAAGGTATTTTACTCTCTTCGTATGAGTTATAGAAGAAACTATGGCCGTCCACCACGAGGTTACAGTTTTGTAAGCAAATTTCTTCGGATTCTTCGTCTTTTATGAGTTTCGGTAGACCGATGATCCTCATTTTGATTGGTTTTCTGAAGAATAGAAAAATAATTATACATTAATTTTTTTTTTTTTTTATACCACTTAGGTGGCAGACAAACGCATGGCCCACCTGATGGAAAGTGGTTACCGTGGCCTATGGAGGTGTGTAACACCAGAGAAGCCATACTCGCGCTGTAAGCACAGAGTTTCTGTGCCGTCAGTGTAGAGGACAAAGCAGGACAAGCCTTTAGTCATCCCACTGACAGCACAAATTCTCCAGTGAGCTCTGGCTACCCTACTCACCGCTGGGAACACAACACGAAGTTATTATAGCCGCGGTATTACGTAAGGCGGAGGTACTTCCCCAGTCGGACTGCTCAATTGGGCGGAAATACCGCCGTGTCCTACCTCCTCCCACCTAACACCCACAATCATTGAATTCGGTCTCACGTAATAGGGGGTGAACCTATTGCCGTTTTCCTTGCACTTTTTTTTTTTTTTTTTTTTTACGTGCGCAAAATCCCCACGGATACCTCCCCACCGGAGCCGGTGAAGGAGGTTATGTCGGACTCGAACCGACCAAAACGCACGCCGTCTGTGGGTCGTTTCGGTTGCCGAAGGTGAGGTTGACAGGCATATCCCTCGCACCCCGGCCGACCCAGGGCCATCTCTCACGATCTGGCCCTCCTCTCGGGTGTGGGGACTACAGAGTCCCCAACTCGTCCCCGGAAACGGGGAGGCGCGCCACGCGCGTCACCGCCGCGGCCTGCTTCTGCCAGGGTGACAGGCGGCTTCACCTGTCACCCCCAGGCCGGCGCTCATGGGGGGCGGAGGTCGTTCATCGACCTACCCCGTTTTCCTTGCACTATTGTTGACACGAGTCATGCATCTGAGGCGGAGTGTTGGCTGTATATGTATGTCCTATTGTAAAACAGCCCTATCCCTTAGTCGCCTTGTACGACACCGCATGGGAAAAAATGGGGTGGTCCAAATTCAACTCTGCCGGGAACCACGCGGTTCTGGTGTCACGGTTAATGTGCTCTCCGAGGCACGGAAATACATAGATAAGCAAATAGACAGATTCATGAATACAAATATTTGCACGGAGCGAGCATTGAACGGGGCACTGAGGGTGACTGTACGGTCAGTGTCAAAACGATCTTGACAACAAAGACTTAATATTTTTTTACTGCTTAGGTGGCAGACAAGCACACAGTCAACCCGATGGGAAGTGGTTACCGTGACCTATGGACGTATGCAACACTAAAAGCGTCAAACTCGTGCTGCTGACGCTATAGAAACCTTCTAAGCCCCTTCTTGAAGAACCCCATATTGTCGTTGCTTGGAAAAACCACAGCTAGGATTTCATTACACGGTTTAAGCGTGTGTGGGATAGAGTTCTTTTATAATCCTTGAAGATAAAGAAGAACGGAAGTCTGGGATTAATTTTTTCATTCAAATCCTCACGCACGCGGTGGTGGTGGTTATGTCGCACTCGAACCGACTAAAAAGCACGCCATCTGTGGGGTCGTATCAGAGACGCGCATGCATGGAGCGGGGCCAGTTTCCGAAGATGTGGAAGACGGGGAAACTCGTCCTCATCCGAAAAGAGGGTCGCCCGGCGGACGAACCGTTCGGCTACCGGCCCATTGTGTTGCTCGTCGAGGTGGGCAAGCTCTTTGAAAGAGTTATTGCGAAGCGCCTCGTCGAGCACCTCTCTGGCAGGGGGCTGGACCTGGCGGATGCCCATGCTTCCGCCGGTGGCGGTCCACAGTGGGTGCCATCATGCGCGTGAGGACTTTGGTGGAGGAGGCAGTCGCCCCGGGTGTTAGTCAGTTACTCTTTGTCAATCGTAATAAGTACAATATATTAACATGTGTAACCCATGTAACATTAATTAATAAATCAATACGTGATTAAGTATAGCATCTTTGCTTTACTTAAAACACCCATCCTTAAATGGCGACCCTGCCACTCACCACCCTGGCGCTGTAAGATCGGGTAGCGCGTAAGATGAGTACGAATTTCTATTTATATTTCTTATTTCTAAGTAAGGAATATGTAATATAAATACTTATTGTGATCAGCTTGATGGAATATCATGCTGTGTGTGTCGTCGTACTTGCGTTGTGAAAGTAATCTTATAATAAAAAATTAAGTTTAAAACTAAAACCCGACTACTGAAAAATCACGCTATAAAAAGTATTAAACAAGAAAATATCAAGGATAGCCGTCGTATGCCACTTTTGTCTATTTTTTTTCCAAAGTCAAATCAATTTATTGTGATTAAATTAAAAATTTAAAAAACCCCCGTCACAAAAAAACAACCCCAAAAAAGTCGAACATAAGTTGTTTTAGTGAGCCCTATAATTTTGATATACCTAGTAATACATATATTATTTTGATGCAAGCGTTGTCATGTCGGGGGACCCTAACTGGTAGAGCACTACGTCATATTATCGACACGATCCAAGGTCCAAACAAAATGTCAGACCAAACAAAATGTCAGAATTATATTAAACAAATGAGGTGCATGTCTATACATAATCAAATTAAATCAAATTAAAATAAATTAAATCAAATTATACAATACAATAAATTAAAAGTTCTTGTCTTTGTCTTCCAGAAACTCAGTCACATTATAATACGTTTTGTTCAACAGAAATAATTTCATCTCATGCTTTAATTTATTTTAAACTCTTATATCGCCGCGTGGATAGAATTTGGACTACCCTATCTCCTCCCATGCGGTATCGTACAAGGCGACTAAGGGATAGGGCTGTTTAACATCAGACAGATACATATAGCTCAGACTCAGGCACAGATACATGGCTTGAGTTAACAATAGTGCCCGGAAGATGGCAATAGTCTCACCCCCTATTACGTGGGACCGGATTCAATGATTTTTATTTTTATTTTATTTTATTTAATTAGGTACAAAAACATAATTCAATATAACATCTTCAAGTACACTTTTTAAACCTGAAATCCAATTATATTTGTACACAACGTTCAAATGTTAAACAACTTCGTTAGGATAGTGGTAGTGGTAAACATTTGGTGAAATGTGGGTGTTAATTATTCACCTCTGCCTAACCCTCCGGGGATAAAGGCGTAATTATATGTATGTATGTATATCTAAGATAGCCTAAGGTAGGTTCTTGTAAATCCTAGGCGCCATACAGATAACGCTATTTTTTTTTTTTTTTTACGTGCGCAAAATCCCCACGGATACCTCGCTGACTAAAACGCACGCCGCCTGTGGGTCGTTTTGGTTGCCGAAGTTGAGGTTGACAGGCATATCCCTCGCACCCTCGCCGACTCAGGACCATCTCTCACGATCTGGCCCTCTCCTCGGGTGAGTGGGGACTACACAGCCGCGGCCTGCTTCTGCCAGGGTGACAGACGGCTCCACCAGTCACCCCCAGTCCTGATGTTGAGGACAACTTACAAACTTTATGATTGTGGCGCTTACTTGCATAGCGTTCAAACAAAACCTAAATTATCTCTAACGAATACCACTATTTCATTGATATGCAAACAAAGCATAGTTAAATCAAATCAAATCAAATCAAATCAAATGTATTTATTTGCGAAAATGGGTATTACAATAGATGTTCACAGAAAAATAATAATTTCATCAGCCATATTCCGCCCCAAGGCATGCAAATATTGTAATAATCAATCATATCGACTATTTACTTCAAAAATTGACTTCAAATTTCATATTAATATAATGTCAAAATAGGTAGGAATCCCAGGAATCACAGAGACACACATTTGTCATCTAGATATTCTTGTACACTATAATATGCTTTTTGTATCAAAACATTTTTCAACTTGTGTTTAAATTCATGGATATTAGTTGCGGCGCATAAATCAGTCGGCAGTTTGTTGAAAACCCTTGATGTCATACATAATATACTTTTGCTTACCAAAGCAGTTTTATTTGGAATGGTTTTTATTTTATGTTGATGCCTAGGGCCACAAAGGTGTTCAAATAGCTGCATGTTTCTTTTGACAAATAGGGCTACCTCCATAATATTTAAACTAGGAAAAGTTAATAACTTTAAATTAACAAAATGTGGTTTGCAACTATCTGTTTTCGAGATTCGACATATGGATCTGATGCATCTTTTTTGGGCTTTGAAGGCCATATCCCAATTAGTGGAGTTGCCCCAAAATATTATGCCATAGCGAATCACTGATTCTGCATAGGCATGGTATGCGGTCACTACAGTGGATATGTCCACGGTTTTCGTTAGCATGTACAGAGCATATAATATTTGATACAGTTTAGTGCATACATTTTCAATATGAAATTTCCAGTTTAGATTACAGTCAACCGTTAGACCTAAAAACTTTGTAGTGTCAACCTCGTTTATTATTGTACCTGCATAGGCAGTCGTAACGTCAATTGGCGGTCGAACTCTATTTCGAAATACCATTATATTAGTCTTGGTCAAGTTAACTGCAAGATTATTTGATTTCAGCCAGTCAATTACGTCAGAAAGAGTATCATTTAGAGTGTCTCTGAGAATCGTATGATTTTTATTTGAAAATATCAAAGTACTGTCGTCTGCAAACAAGATCATTGGTACAGTAACTGCTTTGGGGAAATCGTTAATGTACACCAAAAATAACAAGGGACCCAGCACACTGCCTTGAGGAACTCCATATTCTACCTGTTCATTGTCAGAGGTATAGATAATTTCTTTTCTTTTTATGTCACAAATTCTACTAATCGATGTCGCTTGTTTTCTACTGCATAAAAATGACATAACAATGTCTAGTACGGTAAGCTTCAGAGAAAAGGAACCCCCGCGGCGATATTCTTTAAGTATTGAGGGGGTCTGTTTTCTCTGACGCTGTGTGTACATTGCCTCTGATACCGCATTTGTATAACTTATTTTTGAGTATTTTGTAGTCTACACAATCAAAAGCTTTGCTTAGGTCCATAAAAAGAGCAGAAACTGGTGTGTTATTATCTATATTGACCATAACATCACTGATGAGTTTATAAATAGCTTTATTTATTGTCATTTCTTTCCTGAAACCCGTTTGTGCATTTGTAATTACGTTATATTTTTCTAAATATTTGTATAGTACCTCGTATAAAATCTTTTCCAATATCTTAGACATCACTGGTATTAGAGCTATTGGTCTGTAGCATGCCATATTTTCACGATCTAGTTTTTTAAAAAGTGGTTTAACAATAGTTATTTTTAATTTTGAAGGGAACACACCTTGCATTATGCATAAATTGATAATATGAGATAATACTGGTGATATAGTTTTGCTGACAAGCTTTACTACTTTAGTTGTAATGCCGTCGTAACCGGTACTCGTGGTGTTTTTGAGTGTATTAATTAATCGGTCAATATCATATGGTGTCGTAGGATTGATAAAAATTGAGTTATGGTTATTACAGAATGTCAAAGTTTTGTTATAGGTCAAATTGTGTTTAAATATCTGGTTATTATTTGATGTCGAGTTGTTGTTTAATGTCAGATTGTTGTTTAATGTCAAATTGCTATTTAATGTCAAATTGTTGCTTAATTTAAAATTATTATTTAGTGGCGGATTATTAGCATTTGTCAACGATTTGATTTGATTAATGAAGAATGTATTAAAATTTATATTATTTTATAATTATATTATAATATAGTTAAAATGTTTAAATTCTATAAACAGCTGTCTGTTTGTTGGAGGTTGCACATTTTTTTTAAAGAATATTAGCAACCGCAATTAATAATATTCCCTCTAACCGAAATAATCTAAATTGCTATTTTGGTGCTAAACTGCTGTTATTGTGCTAGGAGTGGATTCAAGTCGGTAGTGGATTCGATCCCGGGACCTCTCGATCGTACGGCCGACTCCATAACCACTAAGCCACTGACCTTATACATCGTTTTTGTGTAGGACACAACAGTATTTCCGTCCAATTGAACAGTCCGACTGGGGAAGTACCTCCGCCCTATAAAATACCGCGGTCATAATAACCTCGTGTTGTGTTCCCGGTGGTGAGTAGGGTAGCCAGAGCTCACTGGAGAGTTTTTTTTCTGTCTGTGGGAAGACAAAAAGCTTGTACTGCTTTGTCTTTTACATTTATGGCACAGAAACTGTCTGTGCTTACAGGTTTGACAGCGCGAGTGTGTGACAACTTTGATATTGCATACGACCACAGGCCACGGTAACCACTTTCCATCTGGTGGGCCGTGTGCTTGTCTGCAACCTAAGTGGTATGAAAAAAAAGAACGAAAACACAGAATATAATTATTTACATAACATAACATAAACCCACGCATGTATCCCGGAAATGGGTAGGCAGAGGTGCTAGCACCCACATTTCGCCCGTTTATGTTTAGATCCCAATATAACAGGTGGCGAGCCTATTGCCATTAACCGGGCACTTATAAACCTGCGTTAAATACACGCATAACTTCGAAAAGCATCGAAATGTCATTGGTGTGTGCCACGGTAAACCTGGGATTGAATCCGAGACCTCGTCTCAGCAGTCCATTACACATACCACGAGTAATTATTTATTTTATTTGTATAAATTGCGAAACCAGACATCAGTTAACTCTCTATAAAGCTCAGTAAACTTACGAATATACTTACATACAGGTCTGTTTTTTAGAAATATGCCGCTTGTAGCAAGACCTAGTTCAACAGTGAACAAAATATTTGTAGGAACACTAGGAACACTCTGAGAACCTCACTATTGGCGTAAGCACGACACAATCCGATTAATATACACTGGCTGACGAATGGAGACTGGCAGTAACATAAATAATAAATACTGACTACGTACTGATTCGGTGTGCGATTCTAAAAATAGTAACGCGAATGGAGACGGAGGGAGAAGGGGCGAGGGGAGGGCGGGAGGATAGCCACAATCCCTATTCAAGGGAATTCCCCGTTCAGTTGCATTGTTCCTCTGTTGCCAGGTTTTAATAAATTATTAAATACGGCATCCTCAAACCTTTGAGGATGCCGTAAGGCGAAACCGGTCAGGTGTAATAAGCAATAAAGTAATGTGGAAAAGTACAAGTGAGTTATCAATATGTGTAACAACAAACTCCACCAAATAGTCATTGTTATTGAAGTCGATTAAGATTAGATTTATACCAATTAGGTGGCAGACAAACGCACGGCCCACCTGATGGAAAGTGGGTACCGTGGCCTATGGACGTGTGTAAGTAACACCAGAGAAGCCACACTCGCGCTGTCGACTCTGTAAGTACAAAGTTTCTGTGCCGTCAGTGTAGAGGACAAAGCAGGACAAGCCTTTAGTCATCTCACTGACAGCACAAATTCTCTAGTGAGGTAAAAATTTAAATCAGTAATACTTAGATACATTCTCTAAGTATATAGGGACGTGGTTCGGTGGCTCAAAGGTCAGAGCGTTCCCCCTGTAAGAGAAAGATAGTTGGTTCGAATCCCACCTGCTGTGCGTTACCAAGTACCTATACAGCGTCGAGCACAGCACTGCGACAGCTTTGATACAAATTGCCATTGGTCGTACTTGGTGACTTCACAGCAGATCGACTAATGAAAACTCTTTCAGTTAGACTTGGCTAGTCGGAATCGAACCGGCGACCTTTTTCTTTATTTATTTATTTAATACAATAGATACAGAAACGAATATCACATTACTAAGACTAAATTCTACAAGCTATACAACATTTTCAATCTGAAATCTATACTTAATATTATAAAGCTGCAGAGTTTGTTTGTTTGTTTGTTTGAACACGCTAATCTCTGGAACTACTGGTCCGATTTGAATGATTCTTTCAGTGTTGGGTAGTCCGTTTATCGAGGAAGGTTTTAGGCTATATATCATCACGCTACTACTTAAGGGAGCGGAGCATTGATAATAAATGTTAACAAATCCGGCAATTTTGCATACATATCTTGAAGACTAAAACATACGGGCTCAAAGGGATATGAAGCTTCAAAATATACCCCGGGCGAAGCTGGGGTGGGTCAGCTATCCACTTATAAGTATCTGTACACAGCATTTCATTTGACTTCAGTGCCAATTTACTAAGTAACTATTTCCTATTCATATAAGATACAATGCCATATAAAACACAATTAATGATGTAAGTATGCATTCCATACAATAACAAAACACAAAATAAAACAAGAGATGTTATTCCGGCTGCAAATCATCGCGATGCAAAATCCTTTTAAATTGTAATTAAACCATTGTGAAAAATATCAACACGAGAGCACAGTTATTTGTAATACCTGCACATTCTAGCGTGCACCATTCTGGAATACATTGTTGCTACTTGCTGGAATTGTGAAAAGTTGTGGGACACGCACAGAACGCGTCGGTACCTTGATATCTAATTTGTTTAGCAAATAACTGTCAAATGAACCGTTATCTTGAGCTACAGAGCTCGTACGAACGTTCTAAACGAAACCCCAATTTGTAGACGCTTGAATAACAATAACAATTTAACAGCTTTTTAGGAAATGAATTTCATTTTTGTCTATCTTTCGGTTTGACTCAGCTAATCTCAGAAACTGCTGAGCCGATTTCCGTAACAACGATGTAATGATATTACTTTTACTATGAACAGTGAGACTTTAGATATCAACAAGTTAAAGTTGCTATAAATACAATATATCTACCACCTACACAAGAGTTATTAATATTATTATACGAATGGGGATTCCCCGAAACGAAATTCAGGCCTTATTTCTGAGAAATAAGTGTTTGACACAAGGGTTTTTGCGCAATGAAACAATATTATACAATGTAATGTTATGTTTTAAAACTATTACATTACTGATATATAAATAGGTATTAAATGACTTCCGTTGACAACAGATAGTATTACCAGAGTACAACATAATAAGTCGTTAGACTGGGATTTTTTTTATACAACTTAGGTGGCAGACAAGCACACGGCCCACTTGATGAAAAGTGGTAACCGACCTTGTAACACCAGTGGAGTTACACGCATGTTGCCGACCCTAAGAACGGAAATTTTCTATGCCGTCGTCAGTCCAGAACACAAAATTAGGACAAGCTTTTACTCGTCCCATTGACAGCACAGAAACTCTCCGGGGTATTATAAGGAAATGGTCAAGGACACTGACATGAGCGTACACAGGCGGGTAGCACATAGCTCACCTGATGGAAAGTGGTTACCGTGACCTATGGACGTGTGTAACACCAGACGAGTCACACCCGTGCTGCCGACAATGTAAGAACAGAGATTTTCTGTGCCGTCAGTGCAGAACACAAAATCAGGACAAGCCTTTGGTCGTTCCATTGGCAGCACAGAAACTCTCCAGTGACTCCAGGGTATTATAAGGAAATGGTCAAGGACACTGACATGGGTGTAGGCAGGGGGATAGGTTTTATTTTTCTAATTGGTACCACAACAGTGCCATTAATTCGTTAGGTATATATGAATGACCCTCACATAAATAAAAAAAACCATTGGCAAAACATAAAGTTGTGTCCGGGTGATTTACCTCTCACCATGTTCTTTATTATGGTCCTGACATGTTTAGTCTACATAATACCGCGGTCATAATAACTTCGTGTTGTGTTCCCGGCGGTGAGTAGGGTAGCCAGAGCTTTATGAAGAGTTATTGTGCTGTCAGTGGGAAGACCAAAAGCTTGTCCTGCTTTATCTTTTACACTGACGGCACAGAAACTCTCTGTGCTTATAGGCCTGGGACATAATCTGTTATTATTCGCCCTATAGTTCTTCGCTAATACTTAGGGCAAACGCATGTATGGTCCCGTGACTGGGACGAAAATTATACTAACAATCCGAGAGTGCACTTTCACTCATTGCATTACAATGCGAACTCATTGGATTGCAACGAAACCTTACTGAAAACCAGGATCGGCTTGACCGACTAGTCGGCCGATTAGTTGGGTGTTTCGCAACCGAATAATTGGCTAGTCAACCAGTCATAATCGGTACATCTCTAGTAAATAGTATGACTATCGACACGCCACAGAGGCCCTCTTTTAGGTTGGAATTTGGTAGGTACATAATAAAATTATCTACTGATATTTTGCATGCTGCTAAAACGTCGCTAATTGTGTAAGTATATAATCATGTTTCTTCAATTAATAAAATTACTGATTAAGATTAAGCAGATAAGAGTTTTCTAGCAATATTTTTTTAAGAAAAGTAACGTTAATGCGCCTGTAAAAGCCAAAATAACCATATCATGGAAAATAATGGAAGGAATACTGTCTAAATGTGAGTAGCACCTTAAAGCTTAACCAGTAATTGCTATACAGTTTTTGTCAGGCGCCTTCTAGTAGATACGACATATTAGACACAGAACAGGTATTCCGTATTATGCCAGTTATGCCACAGAACACAGACATGACCGGTTGGAGGCCGGGGTCCGCTTTTTCCAATCTAATAAACAAGGAAATACCCAGACGGATGCAAATTGACGTTTAAATTCATTGATATAAATAAATGCACTGAGCGGGAACCGAATCGAATTAAAAGTGAAATTGTTGTTTTTTTTTTTTTTTTTTTTTTTTTTTTTTTATATAGGACACGTCAATTGGACTTCGCCTTGCCTGATGGTAAGCTGAAGGCAAAATCCCAGAAAAGAGGGTCACCATTACTTACACATACCGTGTGACAATGGTGACACTCAGCTTGACGGCCTTATCATATGCTTTTTCACGCCCCGCTTAAAGGACCCGGGACTGTAGGAAGAAGGAAACACGTGAGCTGGTAATGAATTCCAGGCCTTAATGGTGCGACAGAGGAAAGAGTCTCCGAACCGCTTGGTTCTTGATCGGATGTTTTGCACCGTGTGCGGATGACATCTAAGACCTGCACGCGTTGTCCTGTGTAAGAAAGGGGAGGGTGGGACTAATTGGAAGAGCTCATCAGAACACTCCCCATGGTACAGACGGTAAAATACAGCTATGGACGCAACATCTCTACGCAGCTGTAAAGGTTCTAGGGTGTTCGTGATCTCGGGATTCCCAATGATGCGGATCGCACGTCGCTGCAACCTGTCGAGAGCATCTAGTAAGTACTTTGCTGAACCATCCCAGAGATGCGAGCAGTACTCCACACAGGAGCGAATTTGTGTCTTGTATAGAAGACACCGCTGCTCCGGCGTGAAAAATCGTCTCACTCTGTTCAGGACTCCGAGTTTTCGTGAGGCTGTTTTGATGATGCTTTCGATGTAGTTTTTGTTATTCAGGTTGCAGCGAACATCCATACCTAGGATATTGAGATTGTCCTGCAGCGGCAGTGGCGTGCTCTGAAGAGTGGGGAGGGGAAGGAAAGAAGATACTTTTGCTGTAAACGCACATGCCTGCGTCTTCTTGGCATTGAACTCAACCAGGTTCTCAGAGCCCCATTGAGAAATGTGATTCAGGACCCCGTCAAGCTCAGTGACAAGAAGCTGCCTTTTCTCTGCGATATCTGACTGCTTGGCCGCTGGATGTCCATGATAACTCCCATGTAAAGTGCTATCGTCTGCATAACAATGAACATTGCCGGTAGACAGCATGTCGTTGATATGCAGAAGAAAGAGAGTGGGTGATAAGACGGACCCCTGGGGCACGCCAGCATTAACCGGCAGAAACTCCGAAGCTCGTCCGTCACAAAGAACGCGAATACGGCGCCCCTGCAGGAAGCTAGCAACCCAGTTGCACAGCCCAGAAGGCAGACCAAAGGCAGGTAGCTTGGAAAGAAGCGATTTGTGCCAGACTCTATCGAAAGCTTTGGCGATGTCAAGACTAATTGCCAGTGACTCGCCGTGCTTGTCCATAGCCTCACCCCAAAGATGGGTAACGTATGCTAGAAGATCACCCGTTGACCGTTTCGGTCTGAAGCCATATTGCCGGTCATTAATTAAGGAGTGATCCTCTAGGTGCCGCATGAGCTGTTTGTTAATTATGTGCTCGAACACTTTGCACAGCACTGAGGTGACGGCTATGGGTCGATAGTTGGCTGGCTCCGAGCGATCCCCCTTCTTGGGAATCGGCTGAACATTCGCCTCCTTCCAAGGCAAAGGCACTGTACCCGAACTGTAGGATAGCCGGTACAGGCGCGTAAGCATTGGAGACAACTCCGCTGCACATTTTTTCAAAACTACCGCTGGAATACCATCCGGACCACTGGCTTTCCGGACATCGAGTGATTGCAGCACTGCACGGACATCGCGTTGCCTGATATGGATATCAGGCATCGCGTGGTCACTGTCGGGTAGTGTTGGTGGCTGGGTACCACAATCATCGATTCGGGAGTTGGCCGCAAAGAGATTAGCCAGCAGATTTGCCTTCTCTTGCGGCTCATGGGCCAGGGATCCATCAGGGTTACGCAGCGGAGGCAGCGAAGGCTGACAGAAGTTGGCTTGCACGGCTTTAGCCAGTCGCCAGTAGCCACGGCTTCCCGTGGGATGCATCACTAGCTCTTGACCAAGCCGCGCTATGCGCAGGGCATCCGCTCTGACATAGGCCCTTCTACAGACCTTTGTGGCTCTGTTGTACGCCGCCTTGAAGTGGCCCAGATTGGGATGGCGCGTGGCGCGCGCCCTTACCCAAGCGCGGTACGCAGACTGTTTTTGTTCAACAGCTTCCGCGCACTCGCGCCCGAACCAAGGGCGCACCCCGCGGTCACCGGTGACATCAGTGTATGAGATATAGTATTCCATACCCAGACCGATCTCACCGGCGACAGCAGTAGCACAATCCGATGGGTTCTTACCTTCAAAGCAGCGCTCAACCCACGGGATGGACGCAAAATAGTCACGAAGTCCATCCCAGTCCGCTGACGAGTAGTGCCAGAGACGCCGCTTCCCCCGCACTGGTCGTGGAGGCGCCATAATAGGCACCGTGGAACAGACCAGGCAGTGGTCAGAGTTGCCTAACGCGGCTCGCACCGATACACTGTACCGGTCCGGATCACTCGTCAGCAGAAGGTCTAGCAGAGAAGGTGCTTGGCCCGACCTTCTTGGTATCCTAGTGACCTCGTGCACCAATTGGGTCAGGCCGTGCGCCAGAGCAAATGCGTGGGCGGCTCTTCCCGCATGGTCTGTTTTGGAGGAGCCCAACCAGATCTCGTGGTGGGCGTTAAAATCCCCCAAAAATACCATTTCGGCATTCGGAAATCGCTCCTGCGCATCATCTGCCGCCTGACTCAGATATTCAAAGAGTCGAGTTGTCTCAGCATCTCCTGTATGGGAACGGTAGAGGCACACATAGATCTGACTCGTAGGGCCATGGTCTACGTGTACCCAAAGGACGGAGAAGGATGGGTCCTCTAGGCAGCGCAAACGGCGACAGCAAACATCCGCCCTAACAAACACGCACACCCCGACTTTTGCACGAAAACTTTCCTCAAGAACATAGCCAGGGTAGAGCAAGTAGGTCGTGTCGTCAGGGCGGTGTATTTGCGTCTCCGTTAGAAAAAACATGGCAGGTTTCGCCGTCTCTAGGTGTTGGTGGACGGCGTTGAGGTTTGCATGGAGCCCACAGATGTTAGTGGACTCCACCTCAAATAGCAAGCTTTTGGGAGTGTGACGAGCCGCTGTGTTGCCTTTTTCTGTAAATTGCGCTGCCATGAGTTTGGGTGGGAGAAGGCGTGAAAAAAGAAGTGATTGCCGCCGCAGCACCGTGTGACAAAGCGCGGGATATTGGTTTTATCTATGAATGTGAGGCATGGCGAGAGCCGACGCGCCGAACGGAAGGGCCCCCGTACCCCCCCGAGTATGGTCGCCGGGCTCCCAAATCCGGTCACCAACCGGCACGACGAACCATATCGGGATTATGCGCGGCCTGGTGAGGCAGCCTCCCAAGGTGGATAACCCCAGTTGGGCCCCTGTACTATACCGCGGGCGGCCAGCGGCACCACCGTTTCTACAGGTCTCCCTGTTCGGCGCATCGCCCCGCGCCATCCCCACTAGACTACGCCAAGACCCACTGGTCCCACTAGTGCTGCGACAACCACCACCTCTGCCCGGCTATGCACATGCTGACCCCTGAACAACAACTGGTGGTAGAAACTTGGTGGCACAAATTTGTCTCAAGTTTCGACCGGGTAGGTACCACCGTGCACTATTGCGAAAAACCCTCCATAGCAATTCAATCTCGGTTGTATTGTGTTCAGGGGTCAGCATGTGCATAGCCGGGCGGAGGTGGTGGTTGTCGCAGCACTAGTGGGACCAGTGGGTCTTGGCGTAGTCTAGTGGGGATGGCGCGGGGCGATGCGCCGAACAGGGAGACCTGTAGAAACGGTGGTGCCGCTGGCCGCCCGCGGTATAGTACAGGGGCCCAACTGGGGTTAACCACCTTGGGAGGCTGCCTCACCAGGCCGCGCATAATCCCGATATGGTTCGTCGTGCCGGTTGGTGACCGGATTTGGGAGCCCGGCGACCATACTCGGGGGGGTACGGGGGCCCTTCCGTTCGGCGCATCGGCTCTCGCCATGCCTCACATTCATAGATAAAACCAATATCCCGCGCTTTGTCACACGGTGCTGCGGCGGCAATCACTTCTTTTTTCACGCCTTCTCCCACCCAAACTCATGGCAGCGCAATTTACAGAAAAAGGCAACACAGCGGCTCGTCACACTCCCAAAAGCTTGCTATTTGAGGTGGAGTCCACTAACATCTGTGGGCTCCATGCAAACCTCAACGCCGTCCACCAACACCTAGAGACGGCGAAACCTGCCATGTTTTTTCTAACGGAGACGCAAATACACCGCCCTGACGACACGACCTACTTGCTCTACCCTGGCTATATTCTTGAGGAAAGTTTTCGTGCAAAAGCCGGGGTGTGCGTGTTTGTTAGGGCGGATGTTTGCTGTCGCCGTTTGCGCTGCCTAGAGGACCCATCCTTCTCCGTCCTTTGGGTACACGTAGACCATGGCCCTACGAGTCAGATCTATGTGTGCCTCTACCGTTCCCATACAGGAGATGCTGAGACAACTCGACTCTTTGAATATCTGAGTCAGGCGGCAGATGATGCGCAGGAGCGATTTCCGAATGCCGAAATGGTATTTTTGGGGGATTTTAACGCCCACCACGAGATCTGGTTGGGCTCCTCCAAAACAGACCATGCGGGAAGAGCCGCCCACGCACTTGCTCTGGCGCACGGCCTGACCCAATTGGTGCACGAGGTCACTAGGATACCAAGAAGGTCAGGCCAAGCACCTTCTCTGCTAGACCTTCTGCTGACGAGTGATCCGGACCGGTACAGTGTATCGGTGCGAGCCGCGTTAGGCAACTCTGACCACTGCCTGGTCTGTTCCACGGTGCCTATTATGGCGCCTCCACGACCAGTGCGGGGGAAGCGGCGTCTCTGGCACTACTCGTCAGCGGACTGGGATGGACTTCGTGACTATTTTGCGTCCATCCCGTGGGTTGAGCGCTGCTTTGAAGGTAAGAACCCATCGGATTGTGCTACTGCTGTCGCCGGTGAGATCGGTCTGGGTATGGAATACTATATCTCATACACCGATGTCACCGGTGACCGCGGGGTGCGCCCTTGGTTCGGGCGCGAGTGCGCAGAAGCTGTTGAACAAAAACAGTCTGCGTACCGCGCTTGGGTAAGGGCGCGCGCCACGCGCCATCCCAATATGGGCCACTTCAAGGCGGCGTACAACAGAGCCACAAAGGTCTGTAGAAGGGCCTATGTCAGAGCGGATGCCCTGCGCATAGCGCGGCTTGGTCAAGAGCTAGTGATGCATCCCACGGGAAGCCGTGGCTACTGGCGACTGGCTAAAGCCGTGCAAGCCAACTTCTGTCAGCCTTCGCTGCCTCCGCTGCGTAACCCTGATGGATCCCTGGCCCATGAGCCGCAAGAGAAGGCAAATCTGCTGGCTAATCTCTTTGCGGCCAACTCCCGAATCGATGATTGTGGTACGCAGCCACCAACACTACCCGACAGTGACCACGCGATGCCTGATATCCATATCAGGCAACGCGATGTCCGTGCAGTGCTGCAATCACTCGATGTCCGGAAAGCCAGTGGTCCGGATGGTATTCCAGCGGTAGTTTTGAAAAAATGTGCAGCGGAGTTGTCTCCAATGCTTACGCGCCTGTACCGGCTATCCTACAGTTCGGGTACAGTGCCTTTGCCTTGGAAAGAGGCGAATGTTCAGCCGATTCCCAAGAAGGGGGATCGCTCGGAGCCAGCCAACTATCGACCCATAGCCGTCACCTCAGTGCTGTGCAAAGTGTTCGAGCACATAATTAACAAACAGCTCATGCGGCACCTAGAGGATCACTCCTTAATTAATGACCGGCAATATGGCTTCAGACCGAAACGGTCAACGGGTGATCTTCTAGCATACGTTACCCATCTTTGGGGTGAGGCTATGGACAAGCACGGCGAGTCACTGGCAATTAGTCTTGACATCGCCAAAGCTTTCGATAGAGTCTGGCACAAATCGCTTCTTTCTAAGCTACCTGCCTTTGGTCTGCCTTCTAGGCTGTGCAACTGGGTTGCTAGCTTCCTGCAGGGGCGCCGTATTCGCGTCCTTTGTGACGGACGAGCTTCGGAGTTTCTGCAGGTAAATGCTGGCGTGCCCCAGGGGTCCGTCTTATCACCCACTCTCTTTCTTCTGCATATCAACGACATGCTGTCTACCGGCAATGTTCATTGTTATGCAGACGATAGCACTTTACATGGGAGTTATCATGGACATCCAGCGGCCAAGCAGTCAGATATCGCAGAGAAAAGGCAGCTTCTTGTCAATGAGCTTGACGGGGTCCTGAGTCACATTTCTCAATGGGGCTCTGAGAACCTGGTTGAGTTCAATGCCAAGAAGACGCAGGCATGTGCGTTTACAGCAAAAGTATCTTCTTTCCTTCCCCTCCCCACTCTTCAGAGCACGCCACTGCCGCTGCAGGACAGTCTCAATATCCTAGGTATGGATGTTCGCTGCAACCTGAATAACAAAAACTACATCGAAAGCATCATCAAAACAGCCTCACGAAAACTCGGAGTCCTGAACAGAGTGAGACGATTTTTCACGCCGGAGCAGCGGTGTCTTCTATACAAGACACAAATTCGCTCCTGTGTGGAGTACTGCTCGCATCTCTGGGATGGTTCAGCAAAGTACTTACTAGATGCTCTCGACAGGTTGCAGCGACGTGCGGTCCGCATCATTGGGAATCCCGAGATCACGAACACCCTAGAACCTTTACAGCTGCGTAGAGATGTTGCGTCCATGGCTGTATTTTACCGTCTGTACCATGGTGAGTGTTCTGATGAGCTCTTCCAATTAGTCCCACCCTCCCCTTTCCTACACAGGACAACGCGTGCAGGTCTTAAATGTCATTCGCACACGGTGCAAAACATCCGATCAAGAACCAAGCGGTTCGGAGACTCTTTCCTCTGTCGCACCATTAAGGCCTGGAATTCATTACCAGCTCACGTGTTTCCTTCTTCCTACAGTCCCGGGTCCTTTAAGCGGGGCGTGAAAAAGCACATGATAAGGCCGTCAAGCTGAGTGTCACCATTGTCACACGGTATGTGTAAGTAATGGTGACCCTCTTTTCTGGGATTTTGCCTTCAGCTTACCATCAGGCAAGGCGAAGTCCAATTGACGTGTCCTATATAAAAAAAAAAAAAAAAAAAAAAAAAAATCCAACCGAGATTGAATTGCTATGGAGGGTTTTTCGCAATAGTGCACGGTGGTACCTACCCGGTCGAAACTTGAGACAAATTTGTGCCACCAAGTTTCTACCACCAGTGAATTAAAGTAAATTAAACTAGTTTAAAACTGATTAAAAAACACACTTTATTATAGGCAACTTTGACAAGCAAATTGAACTTAAAATATTGAGTTTTATTTCACCAGTCAAACTATTTAAGTTTATGACAGACGGACATACAGCTGAGTCAACATTCCATTTCTTTATGTACATAACTATACGTAAACAGTCTTGATTTGTTTTTATAATATGTTTTAGTAAATAAACTAAGTTTATTAATATCCTTCTGTTTAGAAACTAGCCTAGTGGTATGGGTAATGGACTGCTGAGACTAGGTCTCGGGTTCGATCCCAAGTTTTACCATGGCACACACTAATGACTATTCGATGCTTTTCAAAGTTATGTGTGTATTTATCTCAGGTTTATAAGTGCCCGGTTAATGGCAATAGGCTCGCCACCTATTACATTAGGACCTAAACATAAACTGGCTAAATGTTGGTGCTAGCACCTCTGCCTACCCCTTGGGGGATATAGGCGTGAGTTTATGTTATGTTAGAAACTCATTTTAATGACTAAAAATCAAACTTGAACCACTAGTTATATTATTATTATTTATTTATTTTTTTTAGTTAGCCAGTTAGTTAGCCTAGCCACTATAGATAGGACCAACAATCATTCACTTGGTAAGGAGGTCGGTCACGCAGTCACACCTCTCGTGCTTGCCAATTTTATTTCTGTGTGAACCTCCGCCGTACACCACGGTAGCGAGTATCAATGGATCTTAAATTACCAAATAAAACTATTCCTTTAAAACTCAACATTTTTATTAATTTAACTAATACATAACAAAACGATAAACAATAATTAATACACGCGCCCACTTCCTAACCCCAATCCTCGCCCCAAGGCTGATCCAGCACCCAAAGAAACTGGACCAAACGGTGCCGGTCCAACCATTCCAGAGGCTAAAGTCGCCGGGCCAAGCGGTAGCGGTCCAACTCGTTCAGCACCTGGACCAAATATCCCAACACCACCAGCAATGGGAGTAATTTCAGAACTAATCCCTACAGGTCCTCCACAAGAATGGTCTACATTCCCCGCTCCAGCTGAAGGTAATCTACCTTCCAAAGCCACAGTACCCAGGAATGGAAGGTTTCCATCAATGACAAGGGGTCCTTCGATCACCAGTTGGTCTGATAAGACAGTGACGCCTGTAGGAGATATTGGTGAAGTGCTTCGGACTGCGAAGCCTCCTGATGAAGAGATTTCTGGGGCATAAGCTAGTGGAGTAGCTAAGCGGGGTCCAAGGCATTGGGCTGTAATGTTCTGGAAAAAGTTAAACATATTAAAGGTTAAGGAGTCGGCCTTAAGATCACGAGGTTCCGGGTTCGAATCCTGGCTATTACACTACCGACGTAAACTCCTAACACAAACAATTTAGCTTAGCTGGAGGGGTTACAAGGAATATTAGTAATTTCGGTTCTAGTATATAGTTTTTTTTTATATTTTTATGTAGGACACGCCAACTTGACTTCACCTCGCCTGATGGTAAGCTAAAGGCAAAGTCTCAGGAAAGAGGGTCACCATTACAGACACTAAGTGCTACAATGGTAGCACTCAGCTTGGCGGCCTCAGCAGATGCTTTTTCACGCCCCGCTTAAAGGCCCCGGGACTATAGGAAGAAGGAAACACGTGTGCTGGTAATGAATTCCAGGTCTTGGTGGTGCGGCAAAGAAAAGAGTCTCCGAACCGCTTGGTTCTTGCTCGTATATTCTGCACAGTGTTACAGTGTTTATTGTACATAACATAACATAAACTCACGCCTATATCCCCGAAGGGGTAGGCAGAGGTGCTAGCACAACATTTCGCCATTTTACGTTTTAGGTCCCAATGTAACAGGTGACAAGCCTATTGCTATCAACTGGCACTTATAAACCTGCGATAAATACACACATAACTTCGAAAAGCATTGAAAAGTTTTTGGTGTGTGCTATGGTAAAACCTGGGATCGAACCCGAAACCTCGTCTCAGCAGTCCATTACCCATACCACTAGGCTACCGCGGTACTTAATTGTACACATACACAAAATTACATATAGACAAAAAAATCTATAAAAAAAGCAATAAAAAAAAATGACAAGCACGTATTATGTTTTTCTCAGATGGGGTACAGGGGTTATGGAATTGCGCAAAAAATGCCTTCTTGGAAAAATAGTACGAGAGTGTACCGCATACTACAAATGAAAGAAGATCCCCATGGAAACTCTTCATCAGCCGGCGGCGGCTATTATCTTGGAATCGATTAAAACCGCACGCCATTTCGGGTCTTCAGATGTCGGGTTTCGCCTCACGGCATAATAACAACAATAAACGCCCATACAAACCTTTGAGAATGCCGAGAGACGAAACCGGTCAGGTGGAAAATTATAGTGTCTTATTCAATATGTATCGGAGGAGGTAGGACACGGCGGTATTTGCGCCCGATTGAGCAGTCCGACTGGGGAAGTACCTCCGCCCTACAGAATACCGCGGTTATAATAACTTCGTGTTGTGTTCCCAGCGGTGAGTAGGGTAGCCAGAGCTCACTGGAGAATTTGTGCTGTCAGTGGGATGACTAAAGGCTTGTCGTGCTTTGTCCTCTACACTGACGGCACAGAAACTCTGTGCTTACAGGGTCGTCAGTGCGAGTGTGGCTTCTCTGGTGTTACACATGTCCATAGGCCACGGTAACCACTTTCCATCAGGAGGGCCGTGGGCTTGTCTGCCACCTAAGTGGTATAAAAAAAAATGAGTAACAGGTTCCACCAACTGCCATCAATCAGCAGTATTAACAATATTGCTACTTGTCTATAGGGGCTGTTATACTACGGTGACAGGTACCTTAAAAAACCCCTAGATAGCCCCTTCCCCCCTTCATAGCCAGTGGAATACGTAATATCGGACTCAAACCGACTAAAACGCACGCCGTCTGAGGGTTATAAGTTGCCGGAGGTGATATTGCCGAAGACTTATCCCTCGCACCCCGGCCGACTCAGAGCCATCTCATTCGGGCTAGCCCTCTTCGGGCGTGGGGACCATGGAATCCTCATCCAATCCCTGGGCATGGGGAGGCGCACAACTCGCGCCGCTGCTGCGGCCTGCTTAGTGCTTCTGCTAGGGTAACAGGCGGCTCTCCATTCGCCCCCAGGATTACAGGTAGCTCCACTTGTCACTCTAGGCCTGCGTTCATGGCAGATAGAAGTCAATCAAAGAACTTACCTGTATTAAAAGGAGTCCGCAAATGACTCCAGCCAAGGTTTTAGAATTCATTGTTGTTTCTAATCAGAATTCAATAATTACTATAATATTTAGTTATACGTCAAGCCTTATATAACATACTATTTTCTAGTTCCTAGTCTTATCTATTTTTTTTTTATTTCATAAAACTTATCAGCTATATATTTAGATAATATATACATAATTATATTTCTATTACGACAGATTACTTCATTATAATTGATTGTAGAGTTAAACGGCACGTCTCATCATTCTTTAAGCCTTTTCTCAACTCAATTGGGTTCGGCTATCAGTCCACTATTTACATATTTCGGGACACGGCGGTATTTCCGCCCAATTGAGCAGTCCGACTGGGGAAGTACCTCCGCCCTACAGAATACCGCGGTTATAATAACATCGTGTTGTGTTCCCGGCGGTGAGTAGGGTAGCCAGAGCTCACTGGAGAGTTTTTGTGCTGTCAGTGGGACGACCAAAGGCTTGTCCTGCTTTGTCCTCTACACTGACGGCACAAAATCTCTGTTCTTAGAGGGTCGGCAGCACGGATGTGACTCCACTGGTGTTACACACGTTCATCTGTCATGGTAACCACTTTCCATCAGGTGGGCCGTGTGCTTGTCTGCCAGCTAAGTTGTATAAAAAACAAAACATACTATATATAGAAACGGAGGCGGAGACACTCTAATTCACTAAGCATTTATTCTGCATAGACTATTAAATAGGAACTTAAAAAACGAACAAATATATAACAAAGATATGAAAGAAAGACCTGAGTACTGTACTGTAATCGGGTTTTAATTTTAAATTTACGTTTTCATTTATGTTATTCTCGGGCAAGCAATAGCCATAATTTATACATATTTGAAATGTGCTAATTTTATTATGCCCTTTCAGTTGGTCACCGTACTTTATGATCGCTAGATGGCGCCACCATAGATTCAGTGACACGATATATAACCTATAACCAGCAGGCGATTAAGACGCTTCTAACGATACCTCATTTGTCCAGTTCTAATAAGTGGTTGAGGAGTAATGAGGGAACAGATGAACCCTACATACAAACAAATCCCGTCAAAATAATACCCTCCTTTTGCTTCCCCGTATTCGGGTAATTAGATTACCTAAATGCGTCCCCGTACTGAGAAGACTCCCCCCGTACTGAAACTCAGCGGGCATTTTATTTTTTTGGTAGGTTTTTTCAGTTTTTTTTTTTCGACAATATTGACTATTCGTTATTAACGATATTGACAATTCTTGTATTTTACTTCATGTCCTTTTGTACATATACATACACAGTTGCCCGGTTCCCATTGGAGAAGAATAAGACCACCCCATCTCTTCCCGTGGGTATCGTGGAAGGTGATTAAGGGATAGGGCTATTCTCCATACGACAGCAATAGACCCGCTTGACAGCAATAGTCGCCTACCCCATATTACGTGGGTTCGAAAATTATAGTTGGTGAAATGTGGGTGTTAATACGCTTCTGCTAATTCCGTCGGGGATTTACGGGTGTGAATATATCCATGACTACCGATGTGGCAGCTACGCCGCCATAAAAAAATCGTTAAGAAACAGGTTTTATTATTTTTAATTATACTCAATACCTCGTTCGATCATAAATTGTTGTTATAATCCAATACCTAAAAGGAAAATTAAATAAATTACATATCTAATAAAAAAAATTACAATATAATTTATTATAAAACTATCTTTATCTTTATAATACTGATAAATGAAAAAATGTTATAATTTATACAACAAAAACACAAAAAGTACTTTCCCGTACCGGGAATCGAACCCGAGCCTCCTGGGTGAAAGCCAGGTATCCTAGCCACTAGACCATACGGGAGATGTGTAACAGAAGCATATTTGACGATTACATCAAAACAGACTTTTTTTTTGACATCTTTAGCAAAGAGCAGATTCAATATTTACCTGTACAATTTTTACTTGTAATAGAATTTAATAAAATTTGAAAGAAAGATTTACAAAACCTAATCAAGCAAGGCGCAAGGCAATAACCGCGGTAGCCTAGTGGTATAGGTAATGGACTGCTGAGACGAGGTCTCGGGTTCGATCCCAGGTTTACCATGGCACACACCAATGACTTTTCGATGCTTTTCGAAATTATGTGTGTATTTATCACAGGTTTATAAGTGCCCGGTTGATGGCAATAGGCTCGCCACCTATTACATTGAGACCTAAACATAAACTGACGAAAAGTGATTGCTGGCACCTCTGCCTAATCCTTCGAGGATATTGACGTGAGTTTAGGTTATGTTAGGTATGTTATGCAATGAAGCAAGGCATTAATTAAAATGTAAAAACAAGCACTTTTATGGGAGCGATTGCCTTCCTGTTTAATAATGTTACAATCACTTTGTGGTCTATCTATCTGTCTGTCTGTTTCTCAAAACGTTTTTCTCAGAAAAGTGCCGCCGCATAAATTTGAAATTCATTCGAAATACTGAGATCTACGATACCTTGAAGCTGTAAAGAAATCAAGCTTCTAAGTCAACACTATCATAATATATTGTAGTTTATGTTTTTTTTTACGTGCGCAAAATCCCCCCGGATACCCTTCCACCGGAGCCGGTGGGAGAGGTTATGTCGGACTCGAACCGACTAAAACGCACGACTCCTGTGAGTCGTTTTTAGTTGCCGAATGTGAGGTTGACCCAGGGCCATCTCTCTGGATCTGGCCCTCTCCTCGGTTGTGGAGACCGCAGAGTCCCCAACTCTTCCTCGGAAATGGGGAGGCACGCCAGGCGCGCTGCCGCCGCATTTTGGATTATGTTGTACAAGTTCGCCCTTCAATTCAATTTTGTACGGAACCCTCAGACCGCGAGCTCCACTCGTACTTGGTCGTTTTTTTATATACATATAGGAGTCGCCAATATAACTGGTGAAGTTGCCTATCGAAATGGCCCTGGGTCGGCCGGGGTGCGAGGGATATGCCTATCAACCTCACCTTCGGCAACCACAAACGACACACAGATGGCGTGCGTTTTAGTCGGTTCGAGTTCGACATAACCTCTCCCACTGACGCCATGGGAACTTTTCGCACTTAAAAAAAAAGTTGCTTTACGTGGGCCCCGATTCTGCTCAAGAAAAACCACTGATTACCAGGGACACTGCTAAAAATTTTAATATTAGACTTTAATCGAATGAGGTTAAAGTCTAAAATTAAAAACGCTTTTTGCAGAGTGAATGAAAATGTGTAATGAAACTCTTTTCATTTAATTTTGAACTTTAAGCTATGAAAATAAGATCTAAAATTGCATGCCATTTTTTACAGTGTCTGTGGTATAACTGTGGTTTTGCTTTAGTAGAAGCGAGGGCCTGATGGTAATCTGAAAGTAAAGTCTTAAGAAAGAGGGTCACCATTACAGACACTAACAATTTTACAATGGTGGCCCTCAGCTTGAAGGTCTCATCAGAGATTTGATGCGCCACGCTTAAAGGACCCGGGACTGCAGGTAGAAGGAAATTATATTACAATTATTGTAACGAAACAAAATGATATTTCGCGTGTTTCACAGTCGAGTAGAGAATAGCGCCATCTAGTTGTCTCAGGGAGCAACTTTGGGATCTATTGCAAATCAATCAATCAGCTAGCAGCCTAGCCTATCGCAGTTCAGCAATGTCCGGACTAGGATTAGGCTATAGGTCTCTCCCAATATTAAGAGGCTTTGGCCTACTGTTTCCACGATGACCAAACGGGGTTTTTTATAGGAGGTAGGATGCGGTGGTATTTCAGCCCAATTGAGCAGTCCAACTGGGGAAGTTCCTCTGCCCTTCAGAATACCGCGGTTATAATAACTTCGTGTTGTGTTCCCAGCGGTGAGTAGGGTAGCCAGAGTTCACTGGAGATTTTGTGTTGTCAGTGAGATGACTAAAGGCTTGTCCTGCTTTGTCCTCTACACTGACGGCACAGAGACTCTGTGCTTACAGGGTCGGCAGCGCGAGTGTGGCTTCTTTAGTGTTACACACGTCCACAGGCCACGGTAACCACTTTCCATCAGGCCGTGCGCTTGTCGGGTACCTAAGTGGCATAAAAAAAAACGGGTTGGTACAGAATTTTAATACGAGTTTCCTTCTCTCGCAGTGATATCGTCTGCGTATTTTTCTGTTAGTCGCCTCTAACGACACCCGTCAAAACGGGTGATGATACTTGTATTCTTTCTCTGTCACCAGACGGATATACCCTAAAGCCTTTGCAGATGCATAGAGATATTGCGCCCTTCACAGTATTTTACCGTCTGTACCATGGTGAAGATTCTGATGAGCTCTTACAATTAGCCCCACCCTCTCCTTTCCTACACAGGACAACACGTGCAGGGCTTAGATGTCACCCGCACACGGTGCAGAATATCCGATCAAGAATCAAACTTTAAAAAATTATATTATAACATTACAATTATTACATATAGATAAAGTCTTATCAATATGAACTAACATCGATAACTTGAATTATCGCTAATTCTTGTATCGATTGCGTAAACAAATCGATATAAAACAGATATTTTTTCTCGATTAACGTCATTCAAAACATTCACACATTTCCAAGATGTATTGCAAAGGAGTATTGATCTTTTGTGTGTTGTACACTATTCAGGTAAGAATTGTTTTATTATCTATCTAATTGGGTATTTGATAAATTTCAGAAACCTATCTTAAAAGATGTAAAACTTTTTTTTATCTTTTTTACTTTTTTTAACTAGCTTTGTTAGCTTAAAAAGTGCGCGAAAATCGATCGGTCACGTGACATTCTGCGCGTGACGTCATTAAATAATATCTACAAAGAGACCAACTGACGAAAGTTTCCATTACGCTAAGTAAATTTTTTATAGTTACTGATGTATAATACAGATAAAGAATCTCAATTTTATTTTGTGAAAATACAATATTTAAAATTCATCAATTTGTAAAATACATTTTGTATAGTTATTATTTACGTAAACTATCATATCTTTTTTTTGTATTACATATTTTTTGTAATAATTTTCAAATACCCAATTCTATTCTTAGTTAGGATATTAAAACAGATTTATTTATACATACATATAATCACGCCTTTATCCCCGGAGGGTTAGGCAGAGATGAATTATCTTATCACCCACGTTTCACCAATCATTGTATTCGGTCCCACGAAATAGGTGGTCTATTGCCGTATTTCGGGCACTATTGTTGACTCGAGCCATGCATCTGAGGCTGAGTATGGGCTATACGAGGGCTGCTACTTATGTATGCGGAATAGAAAAAATAAACAAATGTATATGGCTTAATATGCTTTTATTGTTTTTCAAAGTATTCTCCACTATGATCGATGCACTTTTGCATTCGGTAAAACCAATTTTTAAAACACTTTTTCCACTCTGATTGAGGTATCTCCAAAACGTGCTGTTTGAACGCGTCTACGGCATCTTCACGGGTCGAAAATCGTTGACCACGTAATTTATTCTTTACATTTGGGAATAAATAGAAATCATTAATTCTATTTTTTGACCATCCAAAAATGTAGTTGTTTCCTGAGATGTATGACAGCTGGCATTGTCATGGTGAAGTATGATTCTGCGTCGCTGGTTGTTTTTGCGTATTTCTTCAAATACTTCTGGCAAACAAATGGTCGTGTACCACTCCGAATTAACCGTTCTGCGAATCTCCAGTGGTATTGTAGCCACATGGCCATTAATACCAAAAAAGCACGCCACCATTTGCTTTACAGTGCTTTTTGCACGAGCCACTTTCGTAGGCTTTGGCTCATTTTGAAACAACCAAACTGTTGATTGTTGTTTAGTTTCGGGATCGTACGCGTAGATCCAGGATTCGTCACCTGTTTAGATATTATAAACAGATTTTGAGTCGCCTCCGTTGAATTTTTTCAAGGTTTTCTTGCACCATTCGACGCGAGCATCTTTTTGATCCTCAGTTAAGTTGTGCGGGATCCAACGCGAACAAATTTTTTTTACAGACAAATGTTCATGTAATATCCTATGAATGCTTGTCATACATATGCCCAGAATGGCCTCTATCTCGCGATACGTAACATGGCGGTCTTGCATTATTAGTTTTCGCACAGCTTCAATATTTTGTGGCACAACCACCGATTTCGGGCGACCTTCTTTAACTTCGTCCGTGAGCTTACTCCGCCCGCGATTAAACTCACTAAACCAGTGATACACAGTCGTTTTTGATGGAGCTTCACCACCAAAAGTCGAAGTTAATTGATCTACGCACTGTTGTTGCGTTAAACCACGTCGAAAATCGTAATAAATCATAGCACGAATATTTTCACGAGTGAGTTCCATTTTTTCAGCGATATGACATTTTAAACTCAACAAAAACAAAACACTAACGTATATAAGAAAAAAAATATTAGCGGCCAGTATTTAAAAAAAGAACGAATATGTGCATGGAGGTCAGACATTGCGTTTAAAATTATTGGAATCCCAGATTCCGCATACATAAGTAGCAGCCTATGTTTATATCTGTCCGATGTTAAACAGCCCTATCCCTTAGTCGCCTTGTACGACACCGCATGGGAAGAGATGGGGTGGTCCAAATTCTACTCTGCCGGGAACCACGCGGCATTTATTCAAAGGGTTTTTTTTTTCTTTTACCACCTAGGTGGCAGACAAGCACACGGCCCACCTGATGGGAAGTGGTTACCTTGGTCTGCTGCATACACTCATGCTGCCGACCCTGAAGAAACCTTCTAATGCCATTCTTGAAGAATCCCATATTGTAGTCGCTTAGGAAAACCACATACTCTGATAGAATACTAATCTTGTTTTATCTCCACAGAATGTCTTCTCCTTTCCAATCGGTCTACAATCGCCACTTGGAGCCCCATGCAACGGCTTCTCCCAAAGACTAGCATCAAATATACCAGAGACAATAGTTTCACCAGTCATCACGGAGTTTGTACCATCACTCCAGCTCGGTGGTATCACCGTCACAGGTGATCTTCCCGTGGGTGGAAATATACTAGTGAAGGGCCGTTTCCCGGTGTACGGGTCTGTGGCTATCGATGGGGGATTGCCCTCTGCTGGGAATGCTATCGTGAACACCGGTGGCGGTGTTCTATCACCACAGTTTGTTTAATTTGTTTTTAATAAATTTGTTGTTATTGTTGAAATGTTTTGTTTTATTTTTAATCGATCATGGGACTGTTATATACTGATATAAAGTGATTATTCTAACCTATGAACGTATGCAACACCTGGGGACACCCGTGCTACCGAACCTGTAAGAACAGAGAGTTTCTGTTCCGTCAGTGCAGAAGACACAATCTGGATAAGCTTTTGATCGTCCCTCTCCTTAACTCTCGAATGCATTCTTATTATTTTTTACTTACTCAATATATTTGTGGTACTCTGCTATTTATTCTCTGGTATACAGATAGGGGTTACAGTAGCCCTCATTCTGCGAGCAAGCAATGCTCGTGAAGAAGGAGGCGGGGTGGGAGCAGTAGTGAGAGAGAAGGAGAATCGTAAACCGCGCTGCCCGCGAACTGAGGCTACTCGAGCGTCGAAGGCTTCATGACCGCTAGCCTGAGGTGAGATATGCCTCCGCAAACTTCACTTCCGGCAAACTATGGCCCTCAGACGGCGTGCAGTCCGACATAACCTCCATTTTAGTCGGTCCGACATAACCAACATTTTAGTCGGTCCGACATAACCAACATTTTAGTCGGTCCGACATAGCCTCCATTTCAGTCGATCCGACATAACCAACATTTTAGTCGGTCCGACATAACCTCCATTTTAGTCGGTCCGACATAACCTCCATTTTAGTCGGTCCGACATAACCTCCATTTTAGTCGGTCCGACATAACCAACATTTTAGTCGGTCCGACGTAACCAACATTTTAGTCGGTCCGACATAACCAACATTTTAGTCGGTCCGACATAACCAACATTTTAGTCGGTCCGACGTAACCAACATTTTAGTCGGTCCGACATAACCAACATTTTAGTCGGTCCGACATAACCAACATTTTAGTCGGTCCGACATAACCTCCATTTTAGTCGGTCCGACATAACCAACATTTTTTTCACGATAAAAAAAAGAGATAAAATGTTCATAAAATTATTTGAGCTATCCAGCATGGGTTCAGCAGTGTTGGCTAAATTTTAATTGCAATTTTTTTCTCTATTGCATGTTTGTATAATATATTGTATAGCTACCATAGTTTTGTATAAAATAAGTGATTGTACATATTTTTCTGTATATTACAAAAATCACCAAATTTAATTATTAAATAAGTTAATGTATATATTGTAATTGTATAATAAACAACATTAAACTTACAATTAACCCGACTGCTGCCTTAAAGATCGAAATAAGTTTGACAGCAGGCGGTACCCATTATTGTTTCTTTCAAATTATGATTGGCAATAATGTACAGTCTATTATCAAACTTCTTTCGATCTTTTAGACAACATTTGGGTTTCCTTTTTTCGGTCTTGTAGATAGCAAGTCAAGAATTTTATTCTTCTATAGTTTTTACATACATACATACATGTAATCACGCCTTTATCCCCGAAGGGTTGGGCAGGGGTCAATTAACACCCACATTTCACCAATCAATGAATTCGGTCCCACGTAATAGGGGGTGAGTCTATTGCCGTATTCCGGACACTATCGTTGACTCGAGCCATGCATTTGAGGCTGAGTCTGGGCTGTATATATCTGTCAATATTTTTTAATTGCAATTAAAATTTTCAAATTACGGGGGTTCAGTTAGCTCGGTCAAAATCAGAGTATTTCCCCGAGAAAGGGTCTATTATAGGTCTAAGTACCGTTCGGGATATTTGTTTACATTTTTATTTATTTAAACTTGATGCAAACATGTACACAGGCGGACTAAATGCCACAGGCATTTTCTACCAGTCAACCCGATATGTGGTGCAGAGAATAACAAACAAGTTACCTTTCATAATACTCCTACCTTGTGTATCATGAAAGGTAACTAGGTAAAATATAGAATAATACATACATATGAATATGGATAAAACCATAAAGAGACGGCAGTGTAGTGTCATTCAATGCAACACTGCATCCGTCAAGGCGCCGGGGAAGGAGCCTTGTAATGTGGAGGACTTCAAAGTTGTTGAGAAGAAGAAGAAGAAGTCCTCCCGCAAGAACCAGTGTGGTACTGCAGCGAGGAGCATTGAGCAGCAGTTCCGTGCAGAGGTCCCTTCGACGATGGTCTACGTATCTCGTGTACATCACAGCGTGAAGATCATAGACGTCGCGAACTATCTCCAAAAGAAAACCGGGATGGGCTTAAGGTTGGAGAAGCTGGACTCTCGTCACAACGTGAGCTTCAACTCTTTTGTGGTGCGAGTTCCAAACAGCCACACCGCTACCTTCCTGCTTCCTGACTTTTGGCCGACGGGGGTGAAGTTTCGGCGCTTCCGAGGACGCCTGCCGACACGCGACACCCCGCCCCGTGACACGTCGACGTCATTACGTGTGTTTTAGGTTAAGATATATTATATGTATTTTTAGTTTTAATGTATATATTTATGGGCCGTAGAATAAGTTTTTAACATCTTGTAACTTTTCTATTATTGCCTGAAATAAATGATTTATTATTATTATTATTATTATAATTGATAGACAGCAATTGGTACAAACACGTTTAGCATCACCACAATGTTAATAATGCTATCAGAGTTACAAGCTACAAGCCCGATGATCTTACTGAATAATGCTTCAATTCTTATACATATAGTGTGAGCGAAACCATATCGCGATCTAAAAAAAATTTGTATCAACGCCATCTAGCGAGCCAAGTGGAACTAAATATGGTTCACCTTTATAAGTTTGAACACATATAAATAAATATATAAATAAAATATACATACATACACGTAATAATATCTAACCATACATTTATAAATATAATTACAATGAAATTTCTTCCAATTTATCCAGCATGAGCTTCCGAACTCGCATTTTAAATGTGTAACGGCTTGTGGCCCTCCTGAGATGAAATCGGATCGATGAGTAAGACAGCGCAAGACGAGGCTGTTTGTTATACGCAATTTTCTGTCGTGATTGGAGCCAAGATATTGGAAATAGGGGGATAGGTAAGAGGGAGATATTTCCTTTATCAGATTATTTTAGAAGTAACCAAATTACCAAATATTAAATTTTGTGCCCGTAGGGCTAATGATACGAACATATTTGACCTTTTAATATATAAAAACAATATTTCTTATTATAATCCATTAACAAGAATGGCCCGTCAATATAATGATTTGGCAAAAATGTATAAATCACTTGACGTTTTTGATTGCAACTATAACAGATATATCAAAATTGTGAAAGACATCCTTCATAGTGGGCTGGGTAATGTAAACTTGTATTTTAGTATTTAATGTATTTATAATTCACAGATGTATATTGTGTAAACTTTTTGCTTCTCTATGTGTGAACATATTATTTATGTTACGATCCAGATCTAAACATTGTATTTAGGATATAATACGTTTATGATGGTGATGTGTTTTGTGCATTTAAATAAATAAAAAAATAATAAAAAATGTTCGTCGTTTATATATGATATGCTGTATGAAGATCGGTAGATCCAAAATGGTTGTATAGGAGAATTTCGAATGCACAAGGCGTGGCTCGGTAGCCCACTTTTTCCTATCTAAATAGATTTTAAAACAATTAGTAAGTATATTAAATAAATAATTAACATACTTACTAATTGTTTTAAAATTTCTTACCATTACTAGCAGGTATTCAACTCTGTTCGTGACGTAACGGCCTCGGTGGCGTTGCGGTAAAGAACACGGCCGCTGCAAAAGAAGCGCGGGTTCGTACCTCGTTTGTACATATATACATGAATATGGATATTTGTATTGGTCTGGTCATACCTCAGAGAGTACGTTCATGTTACGGGTTTTTTAAAAAAAAAATATACAACTTAGGTGGCAGACAAGCACACGGCCCACCTGATGGAAAGTGGTTACCATGACCTATGAGCGTGTGTAACACCAGTGGAGTCACATCCGTGCTGCCGACTCTGTAAGAACAGAGATTTTGTGCCGTCAGTGTAGAGGACAAAGTAGGACAAGCCTTTGGTCATCCCACTGACAGCACAAAAACTCCCCAGTGAGCTCTGGCTACCCTACTCACCGCTGAGAACACAACACGAAGTTATTGTGAAAGATTTCCTAACAGATAGGACATTACAGCAGTACAAGGTGCCCTAGTTGTGATGTGGTCGGTTCATACAGTGTTCGATGTAGGTAAATTTTTATTTTGACAAAGTAAATTAATTATATCTTGACATCATAATATTGAATAGACATTGAAATCTAAAATGACATTACAAACTGACATCATCTACATTATTACTATTCTATCGTAATATTGTTCTTATTAATATTATTGACATTGTTAATTGAAATTGAAGGAATTTTGAAATGACTATTTGTAACGAACGAATGAGTTTTGAACGATAACACATTTACTGATTTAGCTATTAGAATTGCATGCCTATTATGGTGGAATATGGCGAAACTATGTACCTACTGGATATAACACCTTTATGTAACCCATATTTGTAATGAATGAATGAATAAAATAAATAAAAATAAATGAATAAATTATTATAACCGCGGTATTCTGTAGGGCGGAGGTACTTCTCCAGTCGGACTGCTAAATTTGGCGGTAATACCGCCGTGTCCTACCTCCTCAAAAAAAGTTGGAGCCCTAAAATTTCAACGGCTGATCTATCTGCTCTGCTTCAATATCGCCTTTTGGTTGTGGAAGTCAGGTAGTAGCTTCAGCTTGCCAAATCCGCAGCTAGCCTGGTAAAGCGGACCCCAGACTTCGAGGTAAAAGTAAGCTACTGGGACTGCAACTGGGAGTAACGCTAAGATGAAGAAAAGAAATTACGAGTAGGTATTCCCCCTAAGCCCTCCAACTGACTCACGATCTCCGTGGCATAGCAGTAGAGCATTCGACTGCTATGCAGGGGGCGCGGGTTCGATTCCCGCTCAGTAGGTACAAATATTTGTATGCATGAATATGTATATGTACATTGGTCTGGGTGTTTCCTTTTTTTTTTATATATAGAACACGTCAATTAGACTTCGCCTTTTCTGATGGTAAGCTGAAGGCAAAGTCTCATAAAAGAGGTTCACCATTACTTACACATACTGTGTGACAATGGTGATACTCAGCTTAACGGCCTCATCATATGCTTTTTCACGCCCCGCTTAAAGGACCCGGGACTGTAGGAAGAAGGAAACACGTGAGCTGGTAATTCCAGGCCTTAATGGTGCGACAGATGAAAGAGTCGCCGAACCGCTTGGTTCTATGTATAATATGTATGTAATTACAAAAAAAAGTATCTAAGTATGTTTATCCGCATTCTAGATCCCATAACACAAGCTTACCATTGCATTGGTCTAGATAGCGTTGTGTGGAATGTAGTGGAATATTTATTTATTTTATTTAACTAAGCTAAATTGCTTAACTTAGGAGTGGGTTCACGTCGGTGGTGTAATTGTGTAGACTAGGATACGAACCCGGGACCTTTCGATCGTTAAGACACCACTTAGCTACCGAGATGTTACCAATAAATTTACTAGTATTACTAGTAATGTATAAGAAATACTTGTACGTGATATATCTACATTCTCTAGTCACTTACACAAGAATCTAGTGGCTAGATAATTAAAATAAAAAGTTTTTTTTTTAAATACATATTTATTTATATAATTGAGTACATCAAGCTACAACATTGTATAGAATTTTGATATTATAAATACAAATGCATTATAATCTTTATACATATATAAAAAACCGGTCATGTGGGAATTGATCTCGCATTGTATGAAGAGTTCCGTACCTTAAAAATGTGTTTATTTGTATTGGTACCTCTGATTCCCGGCAGAGTAGAATTTGGACCACCCCATCTCATCCCATGCGGTGTCGTACAAGGCGACTAAGGGATTCGGCTGTTTAACATCAGACAGATATATACAGCCCAGACTCAGCCTCAGATGAATGCCTCTAGTCAGGCAATAGCCTCACCCTCTATTACGTGGGATCGAAATTAATGATTGGTGAAATATGTTCATTCACCTCTGCCTAACCCTCCTGGGATGCAGCCGTGATTATATGTATGTATTACTCTAGCGTGTGTTCCCGATGTGCCGCCAGCCCGCCACCCATTACGATCAAACTGTACCATTGAAACTGTCAATAAGTCGCCAATAAGTCTATATGGAGTATTCATAAAACATTTTAAAAGTAGTTTTACATTTTATTTAAGCTCTCTCGTATATTTATTAATGCAGTTTAAACGGTACAGTGCGATTATAACGATTTCTCGAAGCATGTGTGCCATTTGTAAGAGCTATTAATAAATAATTTTAGGATTTAATATAAAATGTAAATAAAGGTATAAAATGTAATATTATCTAAATAAATAATAAATATTAATAACGTATACATTTTATATAATATATCCTGATACTATAATTTTTATTGAGGCAAGCAAAATATTAAAAATTAAATACATATTACATTCAGTAAACAAGCCAAGAAAAAAAAAGCAACAGATTTTAAATGAATAAAAATTACTTCATAAACAAAAGAATAAATGAAAGATATTCTTTTAGTGAATGCATATTAGAGAGTGCATTTATTTGTGTATTGTGTACATAAGAATTATATTATGTGATTTTATCTGTGCGTGTACATAATATGTGTTTGTTTGTGCGCGAATATTTTCAAACAGTGTTAGCGTGGTTCCCAGCAGAGTAGAATTTAAACCACCCCATCTCTTCCCATGCGGTGTCGTACAAGGCGACGAAGAGATAGGGCTGTTTAACATCTGACAGAAATATACAGCCTAGAATGCATGGCTCGAGTTAACAATAGTGCCAGGAATACGGCAATAGGCAATTAAGTGGGGTAATAGGGGGTGAGCCCTTCACTCAAATCTTAAAAAGGGTGTACAGGGCCCTCCAAGATCTTCGCAGCCTAAGCCAAGCATCTGTAAGTCTATGACTTTCCTTAGTTAAGTTGTAAAAGTTAAAGTCTCAGGTATCACAGCCACCATTACAAACACCAATAAAGTTACAATGGTGGCACTCAGTTCATCAGATGCTTTTTCACGCCCCGCTTAAAGGACCCGAGACTGTAGGAAGAAGGAAACGTCAATGAGCCTTGGGCTCCATTTCCATCAAAAAAAAATGGAGCCCAAGGCCCATTGACTATTACACCTTTTTTTTTATACCACTTAGGTGGCAGACAAGCACACGGACCACCTGATGGAAAGTGGTTACCGTGGCCTATGGACGTTTGTAACACCAGAGGAGTCACAGTCGCGCTGCCAACCCTGTAAGTACAGAGTTTCTATAGGTATTATGTAGGGCCATCGTGTAAATTATTAATTAATTAGGGTACAGCCAGGCCCTGACGCTGTAAAACCATTTAATTTTATACTATCTCCAAAAAGACATAACTTCCAAAATTAAATGAAATAGTTCATCAATTCTTTTCATTCGCCATACAAGATGCCATTTAATTTTGTGCTTTAAAGGTGTGTCTGTAAAATCTTAAATTTAATGACATTTGCAGTGACTGTGTTATGATGGTGGTCGACAACAGAATCGATATCCTGGACTGAAGGTGCATAAATGAAAAAGAAAGTAGGAGAAGTACATGTTCTTCGAAAATGACGCAGATTAAAAAAGCCGACCAAGGGTGAGTCGAACTCGCGATTCGAGAGTATAAAATTGGACGAACTTATGCTTCATAAACTGCAATATATTTTATTTAAACTATCATGGTCACTCACATCAGTATCAAAATAAACAGGATATTTACCATGTGAGGGAAGCAATTGAAATAAAAAAGTATAAAAATTTCAATCGTGAGGATGGGTTCCAACTGCCGAACGTCTGGCATCCAGTGGTCCGTATTTGAACAAACAACCGGGAACAACCCAAAACAAAATCGCAAGTGGATACAGTAAGCATCGTGTGTCGTGAACGTGATCGAGATGGTGAATTAACACCCACATTTCACCAATAATTGTATTCGGTCCCACGTAATATGGGGTGAGCCTATAGCCGTATTCCGGGCACTATTATTAACTCGATCCATGCATCTGAGGCTGAGTCTGGGCTGCATATATCTGTCGGATGTTAAACAGCCCTATCCCTTAGTCGCCTTGTACGACACCGCACGGGAAGAGATGGGGTGGCCCAAATTGTACTCTGCCGGGAACCACGCGGCAAATAAGTGTGCGTAATAACTTCATTATAGTGTTGTTGTGTGCTATACGTGTGTACCTGATCCCTCACAGAAACGGAAGAACAATAACCAGGCCGCGAGCAGTGAATACATTTCCTTTGTTAAATACTCGAGCACTTAGCAAACCAAAGAATTATGATGAATTCAAATCAGGTGGAATCAACCTCGAGCAGCTTTAAAGTGGTAAAATAAATATCAACTTTATGACATTAAAACAACACTTAAAATAGTATGCACCAATATGTTAGTCTTACCATAATACTGCATACTATTTTCAACCTTGAAAAAATAGCATAAGGTTGATATTTGAATAACACTTTAAAACTGCTGGGGTTTTTTTTCGCCTGGTTTATAATGACACTGAGGTCCATTTTTATATCGAATAAAAATGAACCTTATTACTATCGTCATAAAACTTAAATTCAATCATACCGCTGCCGTTTTCTGAATCCGTAAATTTTCAGGTTTGAAGAAGCTTTGTGGCTTCTTCAAACCTGAAAATTTACGAATTCAGTTCCTTTTGACTGCTGCTGTTATACTTATTCAATATTCATCTATCTATCATCTTTTACGCAAAATGCTCAGTAAATGTAGCCATAGTTGTTATAAGGCCAGTTGTTGTAACCACCGCATCCACAACCACCATAAGCTGGAGCTGCTACAGGTACTGCAAAAAAAAAAAACATTAAATTAGCATTGCGTGGTGAAGTAGGTATAACAGGGTCACCCTACCTCTACCGGGGCTTTCTATATGCAATTTCAATCCGTTTTTTTATACCACTTAGCTGGCAGACAAGCACACGGCCCACCTGGTGGAAAGTGGTTACCGTGGCCTATGGACGTGTGTCACATCAGGAAAGCTACACTCGCGCTGCCGACCCTGTAAGCACAGAGTTTCTGTGCCGTCAGTGTAGACGACAAAGCAGGTGAAGCCTTTAGTCATCCCACTGACAGTACAAATTCTCCAATGAGATCTGGCTACCCTATTCTCAGCGAGAACACAACACGAAGTTATTATAACCGCGGTATTCTGTAGGGCGGAGGTACTTCCCCAGTCGGACTGCTCAATTGGGCGGAAATATCGCCGTGTCCTACCTACCTACATTTCACCAATCATTGAATTTGGTCCCACATGATAGGGTGAGCCTATTGCCGCCTTCCGCGCACTATTGTTGACTCAAGCCATGCATCTGAGGCTGACTCTGGACTGCATATATCTGTCTGATGTTAAACAGCCCTATCCCTACCTCCTCATGCTACTACTACTATTTCAATAAACAATCTATTGATCAATATGTAGATCCTTTTTTCTATTAGATCTCTGGAAGGACGGATTCCGACACCTTTAGATTGAATATATGGCAGTTGTTATGGGTTGTTGATGCCCTAAAAAGTTCAACAACTGGTCAAATGCTGCAATGATTCGAAATCGCCTTTGGATTTGGGTAGATAGCGGAGCCACTAGCGGCGCCATCTGAAAACCAGCGCTTCGCATACCCTGGTGTGCGGGACATTCATGCTGAAATGGTAGCCCATTTGGGTGCGCACGATGTGCAGTGAGTGTATTCTTGTTGTGTTGTCTTATTGTGTTTATATATTTTTCTGACTCTCTGTACGTTGTGTGTTCTTAAATAAATGTGTTTCTTTCTTTTTCGTTTCACGGAAAATATAGAAGGTCAGTCAAATCCGCAGTTAGTCTCGTAAAGCGGACCCCAGACTTCGAGGTAAAATCTTCGGGTACGAATGGATTAACGCTAAGATGAGTAGGGTAGCCAGAGCTCACAGTAAAGTTTTTATGCTGTCAGTGGGCAGACTAAAGGCTTGTCCTGATTGTTTCTTCTGCACTGATGGCACAGAAACTCTCTGTTCTTACAGGATCGGAAGCACGGGTATGACTTCCCTGGTGTTGCATACGTTCATAGGTCACGGAAACCAGTTTCCATCAGGCGGGCCGTCCGGTCAGACTGGGAAAAGTGGACCTAATATTCCAAGGTGAAAAGCTTCGGATGCCACTGGAATTAATGCTAGTATGATGAAGAAGAAGATTAGTAGATTTTTACCAGCTATCATGTTGGGGTTGAATGGCAGTGTTTCGGAGAGCAGGCTGCTGACAGTGAGGAGTGAGAGGGTATCAGCCAGGGTGTTGGCCACGCTGGGCTGTGCTACCACAGGCACTGGAGCAGAGATAGCGATGGGGTTCGCTGCTCTGATGATCTGGCTGTAGGCGTTCTGAAAAACAAAAATTGTTTTATATTTCTTAGGAACTTGCTTTTGCGATCAAATATAGCCTCCTTTCACGAGGTCTATCTAATATTAAGTTAGAAGGGTACAAGTTAAATATCATCACACTACTACTAAGGAGAGCGGGGCAGTAATCATAAACTGTATAATATATAAAAAAAAAGTTAAAAAAAAAGTATCTTAGTATGTTTATCCGCATTCCAGAATGGGATCTGGAATGCGTGAATGGAATAATAATAATAAATTCTACAACATTCTACACAACGCTATCTAGACCCATGGTAAGCATAGTTTAACTAGCTTGTGTTATGGAATCTAGAATACGGATAAACATACTTAAATACTTTTTTTTTGTAAATACATACATATTATACATAGAAACACCCAGACCAATGCAAATACCCATATTCATGCATACAAATATTTGCACTGAGCGGGGATCGAACCCGCGCCTCCTGCGTAGCTGTCGCGTTCACTACCGCCACGCCACAGAGGCTGTCAACAATATATACCCCCTTTGGAACTCGGGTCACGAATACCTCTATCCGTGACCCGGATTATTCGGGCGGTACAAAAAGATGAACATAACCTTAGCATTGTTCTTAAAATTTCCAATGTATAAATTTTTTAAATAAACTATTTTTTAGCGTTCATGTTTGTAGCTTTATGTTCAAAGGCCTTATGACCGAGAGGTTCCAGGTTCGGATCCTAGCCCTACCGACATGCACCTACTCCTAACACATGCAATTTACTTTAGCTGGTGGGTCTAACTAGGATTACCATTATGTAATTTTAATTAGGTACCTAAAACTGTTTCCTTCTTTCTACAGTCACGGGCCCTTTAAGCTGGACGAGCTGAGGGCCACCATTGATGGTGTTTGTAATGGTGGCCCTCTTTCCTGAAACTTTGCCTGCAGCTTACCATCAAGCGAGGTTAAGTTATATTAACATGTGCTATATAAAAAGTAATAAAAACTCACCTGAATAAGAACAGCCTGCACCAAGAAACAAACAATTGCGAAGAATTTCATTTTGCTGTAGTCAAATTGAACTCAAGTGAATATGTTCCTGACAGTACTGCTCTATATATATGTGTGAGTTTCATCATTATTTGTTAAATTTTCACTGGTTATCGGTGAAGAAATAGTTTTATAAGTAACTAGTGGATTGTGAGGAAACGTCGGATGATAAGCATAGACTAGTATTGCTAATTGAGTTTGACAAAGAGTGGTTATCCATATATATACATTTATATATATAAAAGAAAGTCGTGTTAATTACACTTGTTATAACTCAAGAACGGCTGCACCGATTTGGGTGAAAATTGGTGGGGATGTAGCTTAGAAGGAGATGAACATAGGATGTTTTCATACCGTTCCACCGCTGTCCCGTATGTGACATAAAATCTCAAAGAGTATACAAGTCAATGTAAAACATGTTTTTTTTTTTTATACCACTTAGTTGGCACACAAGCGCACGGCCCACCTGATCGAAAGTGGTTACCGTGACCTATGAACGTCTGTAACACCAGAGGAGTCACAGTCGCGCTGCCAACCCTGTAAGTACAGAGTTTCTGTGCCGTCAGTAGAAGACAAAGCAGGACAAGCCTTTAGTCTTCCCACTGACAGCACAAATTCTCCAGTGAGCTCTGGCTACCCTACTCACCGCTGGGAACACAACACGAAGTTATTATAGCAGCGGTATTCTGTAGGGCGGAGGTACTAACCCAGTCGGACTGCTCAATCGGGCGGAAATACCGCCGTGTCATACCTCCTTCAATGGTATACCAAAAATGCATCTGGCTTAAAATAACAAATAGAAAACACAAATGACAGCTAAACGTAATTTTGTTTATGGTTAAGTATGGTTGAAAATCTGATAATAAGTTTCAGTCAGTCACTGGAAAAAAACTTTCTTTCTATGAATATATATGAAAATAAGTACACAGAGTTACAGAAGTAAAGAAAGGCGCACGCAAAAGCTAGTATTTAATAAACATAAGACAGTCTCTGTGGCGTGGTGTTAGTGCATTCGATTCTCGCTTAGTGCAAATATTTCTATGCATGAATATTTCAATTACACATATTGATAACTCACTTGTACTTTTCCACATTACTTTATTGCTGAACATTCCTATTAGAAACATTGCGACAGTCAAACATATTACACATGTGGGTAGTTGTAAAATTATGTATACCAGTATAAATTTTTTCCCCAAAATATAGGAAAATAATACATATGTGGTCCTAAATATATTTTGAATTTATCAATTATTACTATTATGTATTATGTATTTTGGGGAAAAAATTTATACTGGTATACATAATTTTACAACTACCCACATGTGTAAAATGTTTGAGTGTCGCAATGTTTCTAATAGGAATGTTCTTAAATGTCATTATAAACCTTTGAGAATGCCGTAAGGCGAAACCGGTCAGGTGTAATAAGCAATTAAGTAATGTGGAAAAGTACAAGTGAGTTATCAATATGTGTAACAACAAATTCCACCAAGTGCCATCAATCTACAGTATAAATAATATTTCAATTTGTTTTGGTCTGGATATTTCCCTGCCTCAAAGAGCATGTTCAGCCGTCAGTCCCGGGTACCATACGAACATCTATAGCAGTCGTCATGGGTAAAAGCCAAAAAGTCCGACTAGTTTAACTACAGAACTTCAACATGTATTATTAATTGGTTGTAAAGGTCAGGGGCAAACGCTTTTTTTTATACCACTTAGTTGGCAGACAAGCGCACGGCCCACCTGATGGAAAGTGGTTACCGTGACCTATGGACGTCTGTAACACCAGAGGAGACACAGTCGCGCTGCCAACCCTGTAAGTACAGAGTTTCTGTGCCGTCAGTAGAAGACAAAGCAGGACAAGCCTTTAGTCTTCCCACTGATAGCACAAATTCTCCAGTGAGCTCTGGCTACCCTACTCACCGCTGGGAACACAACACGAAGTTATTATAGCCGCGGTATTCTGTAGGGCGGAGGTACTACCCCAGTCGGACTGCTCAATCTTACCTCCTTGTAAAACGCTTCATGGAAAATATCGAAGTACAGACATTCTTTTTGTGTTCTATTGTATCTGCAATCGGCTATTAGCCAACAAAATCAAACTAATTAGCCCATCGCAGTCCACTGCTGGACTAGGCCTCTCCCAATGTTGGGAGGCTTTGGCCTACTGTTTCCACGCTGGCCAGACGGGTTGGTACAGGGTTTTACTTCGAGCTTCCCTCCTCTTGCAGTGATATCGTCTGCGTATTTTTCCGTTAGCCGCCTCTTAGGACACCCTTCAGATGAGATGGGGTCGTGAGATATTTTCTGTGTTTAACTGGTATTATTGCCCACTCGGACTGCTCAATTAGACGGAAATACCGTCGTGTCACTCGTGTCCTACTGTTAACAGTAGGACACGAGTGACACGACGATTTAACCTGGACTGTTTAGTATTAATTTACCTATATCACGTGTCACTTGTTTCCTTACAAACAAGCATGTAAATTAACATGAAATTCCACTGAAAACTATTTTTTTCACTCCCATACACAATTCTCGTTACATGTCCACCTAAAATGGTGGGTAGATGGAGGCGCCACTAAACCATGGTTTGGTATTGCCAGTGTAGGAAAAAAGTGACATTTAATGAGAAGTCTAGAGTTGGCACGATTTAAAAGGCGCTACAATTAAGTCGACTTTCGCTTACGTTGACAGCTGTCATATAGGTACGTCAAATTCCATACATTTGTCATTCTGTTCTACAATATGCCGGACAACGAATTACACTTGTAAAGGGGGCATTGCAAATCGCAGTTGCATAATCAGCGTTATTTTTACTAAAAGCAAAAACAATCTAACAAAACATCGGACAGAGCCCTATAAAGATATGACAATATAAACAGATCAAGAACATGGTAGTTATAAGTTTAGCGTGCCTTTGGTAGCGTGCAAACAGAACTCACGATAGCACGCAAATGGCACCGATCGATTCCCGGGGCGGGCAAAACGTTATTATTACCTACGATTTTTATTAAAAGTGCTATAACAAATGAAGATTTTTGAATCATTGTGTTATTTGCGATCAATCATCATTCTTTGAGCCTTTAATCAGCTGACAGATATTTTCCATGAAGCGACTTTCGTCTGACCTCCACAACCAATTGACGATATCGATGTTCTGTAGTTAAACTAATTTTGAGGGCTCCGGAAAAAAGCATTTAATTTTAGCGAATCAAAAATAAAAATAAAAACATTAGCTATTCCGAATGTGCGTCCTTTTTTTTTAAAATGGTAAACGCAAAAAATGTCGTGGATATATAGATAAACAAAAGAAAAATTATTGATTGTTTATGCTCACTTATTCTCTTTGAATTTCGGAAATAGAATTTACCATTAGTCATGTATTACTTCATGTTTCATATTAATGTAATCGATCGATTATGAATTATTGAAATTGCTATGTTGCAATTGATAAAATTAACTACAAAAACATGCGATTATAATTTATCGAATTTATTGATAAGTTATTATTAAATGAAGTTTGTTGTGTTTTAAGTTTTGTATAGAAAATGTTTAAAATTTTATTATTTATTGTTTGCGCTGTAGTTTTGAAGGTAAGTATATTATATTTTTTAAAGACAATTATTAGGTTAGATATTTAGAGAGAAAAAGTTAGTACTACTTTGGAGATAGGACCATACAGTGGTTATTTTGAAATAATTTCATACTACAAGTACTCCGTAACAAAATCAGCCTTAATAACTAACAACGGTTATACATGGTGATTGCATAGTCGTTACGGAGAAAAAGATTTTGGTATTAGTTTTTTTTTTATATACAACTTAGGTGGCAGACAAGCACACTGCCCACCTGATGGAAAGTGGTTACCGTGACCTATGAACGTGCGTAACACCAGTGGAGTTACATTGGTGCTGCCGACCCTGTAAGAACAGAGATTTTATGTGCCCTCAGTGCAGAATACAAAATCAGGACAAGCCTTTGGTCTTCCCACTGACAGCACAATAGCAACATTTTTTTTTAAAGAATATTAAAGCCAAAGTTAAGCTGTAGCTAAGCGAAATTGCTTGTGTTAGGAGTGGGTTCACGTCGGCTGTGTAATAGCCAGGATTGGAAACTGGAACCTTTCGATCGTACGGTCAACTCCTTAACCACTAAGCCATACATTTAACAAAAATTTAAAAATTATTGAACAGCCTCAAAAGATTTACAATTTTGACCGTTTTTATTATTTCCAGAAGGTTACAACACAATCTATAGACTACACTACAACACCGATTGCCATCCAGGACACAACATGCGACACGAACTTAGAAAACCTTATCCCCACCCTGAAATTAATCAAAACCACATCAAACATGAACAAAGAAAGACTGCTAAACGTAGTTAAAATTATAAAGATCCTTCTATCAGACGAAAACGAGAAGTACCAGTGTGATAATATACTAAAAGAATACAAATCAAATGGACTATCAACACCTGAATTAACAGATTTTGATAGCGTCGTTGATGAAAGATTGAAACCTATCATAGAAGCAATAGATGGAAAAGCGAATATTCCTAACGATGATGTCCAGAACGATATACCTGAAAATAAAACTGAAGATGTTAGCAAGATTTTAGATGACATATCTGCAGCATTAGCAAAGTTAGAAGAAGATAAAGAGAAAGATAAAGAATCACAAATTTCATTCGATTTTATGGGTATGTTTCGTTCAGGAAACAATGCTTGTAAGAATAACTCCAATCCTCCGTTATTCAAAAACCTAGGCCAAACACCTAAGCAAGAACCAAAACCAGTTGAACTAAACTCTAACAGTATTGAAACAAAATTCAACATCCCTTGTCAGAAAGCTGCTGATATATTAAAAGAGACTTCCAGTGTGGTAATACCAAAAGAAGCGTATTGTGAACTACCAAAGAATATAAATTTGAACTCTATTTTGAGTGATCCAAGATTGAATTCAGATAATCTACCTTTTAAACTTGTGCCTAATTCTGTTAGCTGCGTTGATGGTGATGATTCTGTAGCTATTATGTTTAAACCTAAAAAGATATCTTTGATGCAGGTTTACGGGAATTTATTAAAGAAAATTACTATAACAGTCTTAGTTCCATATCATGTAGCTAAAATGGGTCTCTGAAGATATTTTAAGCGTAATTAGACAAATATAATATAAGTATAGCTGTTCATCACCCATCTCAGCCGACGTATAAGAGACAACCAAGGCCGTGTTCAGATGACCCGCGCCGAGCACGCACACGCTTTAAACCCGTCTTAGATCCGCGCAAAATCAGTGTAGTGCACCGCGCACGCAAAGCACTCGCTTGTGCTACTTAAGCGTTAATGGTTTCCAGGCATTTTCTGCGTGAGAACGTGTATAATAAAATGGATGACATGATTGTAAAATTAATAAGATAAAATGGATTCGACTAAGTTGAACAAAGTCGTAATTGAATGCCGCGCTTCGGTTAAGTGTTGTATATAACCAGCCAGCCAGAAGGCTGTTTACATATAACACTCAACCGATGCGCGGGCGCAATGCCTGTGCGGATTAACTTTGTTTAATGAAATTTGAGATCTATTGATGTGAAAATAGGGCTTAAAGTATATTAAAAATATAACAAAGCGTGTTAGGCGCGGGTGCTGACGAGCGTGGCATGCGCTTAGCATGCGTGTGTCGTCTGAACGCAGCCTAACGGAAAAATACGCAGACGATACACTGTGAGAGAAGGAAAACTCGAAATAAAGCACTACCAACCCGTCTGAGGACCTCTCCCAACATTGGGAGAGGCCTATGTTTTGTAATGGACTGTGATAGATAAGTATTTAAATTATTTATTGCCTAATTATACTGTTAACTATAAAATAAAACTTATTTTTTTAGAATTTTATTGTTATTTATTTTGAGTGTTTTTTTTTATACCACTTAGGTGGCAGACAAGCACACGGCCCACCTGATGGAAAGTGGTTACCGTGGCCTATGGACGTTTGTAACAGCAGTGGAGGTACCGACAAGGTGGAATAAAACCGAAGTATGGCGGCTGAAATAGTGGCTACTACTCGCGTTACAAAGTAAAAAAGTTATGTTATTCTAGATTTCATAGAAAATATATTGAACCCGGTCACGAGCTACGTCATAAAGGAACGAATTCAGGTCATGGGGTCAGGTCACTCTATGAACCCCACAAGTAATATAAATATACTCGTATTGTGATAAAACGTGAAGAGAAACATTTTATATTGATCCTTTTTCAAATATTTCTGCGTGCGTCAGGTTGGAACAGAAAAGAAATCTAGATGGAATTAAAATCTTTGTCATCGTCGTTGAATAACCGCGGTAGCCTAGTGGTATGGGTAATGGCCTATGGACGTGTGTAACACCAGAGAAGCCACACTCGCACTGCCGACCCTGTAAGCACAGAGTGTCTTTGCCGTCAATGTAGAGGACAAACCTTTAGTCATCCCATTGACAGCACAAATTCTCCAGTGAGCTCTGGCTATCCTACTCACCGCTGGGAACACAACACGAAGTTATTTGTAGGGCGGAGGTACCTATTGCTTGCCACCTATTATATTGGGACCTAAACATAAACTAGCGAAATGTGGGTGTGTTCCCAGCGGTGAGTAGGGTAGCCAGAGCTCACTGGAGAATTTGTGCTGTCAATGGGATGACTATAGGCTTGTCCTGCTTTATCCTCTACACTGACGGCACAGAGACTCTGTGCTTACAGGGTCGGCCGCGCGAGTGTGGCTTCTCTAGTGTTACACACGTCCATAGGCCGCGGTAACCACTTTCCATCAGGTAGGCCGTGTGCTTGTTTGCCACCTAAGTGGTATAAAAAAATTTATTCTGCGGGCGTCAGGTTTTAACAGGAAAGAAAATATTTAAAATCATTATCATCGTTGTTGAATAACCGCGGTAGCATAGTGGTATGGGTAATGGACTGCTGAGACGAGGTCTCGGGTTCGATCCCAGGTTTTACCATGACACACACCAATGACTTTTCGATGCTTTTCGAAGTTATCTGAGTATTTATCGCAGGTTTATAAGTGCCCGGTTAATGGCAATAGGCTCGCCACCTATTACATTGGGACCTAAACATAAACCTGCGAAATGTGGGTGCTAGCACCTCTGCCTACCCCTTCGGGGATATAGGAGTGAGTTTATGTTATATATGAGTGTTATACATAATTACCAAAATCCAAGATCAATTTTATTTAATTGTGTTTGTAAAGAAAGCTACCAAACAAAAGAAATATTCTAATATTTAAAATTACTGAAACCATAAAATGTACTTAGTAACTGCGACTGTGCGTGAGATAAGGTCGGTTTCTGAGTATTTCAAATACACAACCCATACAAGGAAAGTATTATTAGAACTGGCAACGTTGTTAGTAGGTTTGTTTATTTAGTTTGTAATTTAATCAACTGTAAAGGCATTTCTGCGAAGTTCTAATGAAGGTAAATTTGAGTGTTTTGCGTGGTAGCCATTTTAATTTATTGTCGTGTAAAATGTATGATATAATATTGCGGACATAGCCTAGCTACCAATTTTTGATGAATAAGTTATTATTATTATTATTATTATTAAAACCACACCCACATTTCACCAATCATTGAATTTGGTCCCGCGTAATAGGGTGAGCTGACTCAAGCCATGCATCTGAGGCTGAATCTGGGCTGTACATATCTGTCTGATGTTAAACAGCCCTATCCCTTAGTCGCCTTGTACGACACCTCATGGGAAGAGATACCACCTTATGTAAACTGGGTTATAATTTGATTATTGCATGAGCACTGTTCATATCGTTAGTTCCAAGGTCTTTGTACATACCTGGACGATGCGGTACAGGTTTTCTAACTTATCTTATTACTTAGGTAACTAGTACTATTCGTACAAGGGTATTTAATGAGTTTTCGTTTCTCAAGTCCATAAAGATAACCTTCTTTTTATTAAGTTTTTTTTTAAACAATAATTCTAGATTTATTAATAGCCAGTAAAACTTTATTATAAAAGTTACTACATTCTATGTAGCATAGTCTCTTCTTGACAAGCGATTTCTGAACGAAAATTGTTTCACGTTTCTAGGGTAAATTAAGGTGGGAATGAGTTATCTCATTTTATTTGGAGACAATAATTTTCTTCCTTTCACATGGATAAGACATACATACATAAACTCACGCCTATCTCCCATAGGGGTAGGCAGAGATCCCGGATCTCCATTTGTTACTATTCTGACATACTATTCTCCCTTCATTCACTCTCATTACATTCTTCATGCATGTTGGTCGGTTTAGGGCACTCCTGACCTGCCCCTTTTCTAAAACTTCAACGATTTGGTCCAGGTATGTGCGTCTAGGTCTACCCCTTTCGACGGTACCATCCACACTCGCCTCATACCCCTGTTTCGTTAGTCGTCTTTCATTCATTCTCTCAACATGACCGAACCATCTCAACACGTTAAAGATGCATGGCTTTATTCAACAATAGTAACCGGAATACGGTAATAGACTCACCCCCTATTAGGTACGTGGGACCGAATACAATGAATGGTCGAGGAGGTAGGACACGACGGTATTGCCGTCAGAATTGAGCAGTCCGACTGGGGAAGTACCTCTACCCTACAGAATACCACGGCTATAATAACCTCGTGTTGTGTTACCGGTGGTGAGTAGGGTAGCCAGAGCTCACTGCAGAGCTTTAGTGCTGACAGTGGGAAGACTTACAGGGTCGGCAGCACAGATGTGACTCCTCTGGTAATACATATAATTTCATAAATAAATAAAAAAATAAACGTTCATAGGTAACGGTAACCACTTTCCAGGTTCCAGGTGGGCAGCGTGCTTGTCAGCCACCTTAGTTGTAAAAAAAAATTGTGAATTGTGAGTGTTAATTCACCTCTGCCTAATCCTCCGGGGATAAAGGCGTGATTATATGTATGTATGTTTATAGAAGGTCATACTTAAATTAGTACGTTATTATATACAGGGTGTTACAGAAAGGTGTGGTCATATTTAAGGGTCGTTACACATGCCTGATAACCAGTCGATATGCACCGGCCAATGTACAAATAGTAATAAAGTGATGACATCGTTAGTCGTCTTACAAAATTGTTAAATTCGTTAAAATTTTCGATATTTAGCAAAAGCGGTAGGTCACAACACTATTGTATTTTGTTCTTTCGCGATAAGTTCAATTGAGTTCAATAACCTCTGCAAAATCTCTAATCTCAGCTGTGCGCCTGGTAGCCGGCCTACCAAGCGTAGGTATAGTTAGATACAGGTTACATCAGAGATATTTTGACTATCACTTACCGGGGCGTGTTCTCCTTACAGCGAAACGGTGATGTACCTGATCTGGTACAGTCATAAGAACGCACTAATTTATCACTTCACGATCGCGACACAAGGAGTTTAAACTATCACTTATGTAGGCCACAAAAACATAACGAGTACATGTACACATGAATGGAGTTTATGACGCCACAGTATGCGTGAAACTCCAAGGCATACCTACGTTTAAAAAATTATAGCAACGCGCAACGGCTCGTTGCTCGATGCCGTAACATGCTACCACGCACGCTTCGAAACATATCTGGGGTTACGCTACGTAAATCTCTGATATTCGGGCTTCCATATTCTCTCTGCTGTCACATGCTGTACTGTACACTTTTTCTTCACGTAACCTCAGAGAAAATAGTCGAGCGGAGTGAGATCCGGGGACCTCGCCGGGCAAGCGACTCTCACTTCACCGCCACGCCCAATCCTCTGATCAAAACGCATCTTTAAATACGCGCGAACTTCCCCCTTGAAATGAACGGGTTTCACTCCGATAACCGTTCCAGCTCGCCGGGTATCTACTCGTACTCGGGTCTACTTCAAAATGCTCGAGAATACGATCGTCTAAAGCAGTGGGCGTCGTAGAAGGTCGCCACGAAAACTTCCAGTGTGTTGAAGGCGGTTCACCATCTTCTTAAAACACTCCAAAGAGGGAAACCGCCGACGGTCACCCTCTAGTCTTCCGTCCACAAATATCTCACTGTACAGCCGACGAGCTTTTCGCAAGCTACCATCAGCTGCGCCAACACAAAGCATCATCTAATATTCGCTATTACTAAAAACCGACATTTTCACTGCACAACAGAACAACAACTAGTCTACAAATAAACATGTAAACAACCTACAGAAAAGAAGTCGGCACAAGTAGGTACATACGAATGTTGCCAACCATTAATCTATCTAATTCTAATTATCTAATTTAATACGTAGAATTTTGAAAAATCCACAGACCTTCCTTTCATTTTTAAGGTAAATATGACTGAAAAACCTGCAGTTAACTAATTAATGGTTAAATCAATCCCTTTGTTCAGAACAATATTCTATTTCTACTAAAAAGTACATTGCCTAGGTACATTTTGCTATCTGTTCGCGCTAAAAATCTGAACTGAAAAGTAAATGATAGCTTCGTGCTCAGTGGTTAAGGTCGGCCTTTCTACTGAAAATCACAAGTTTTAATCATACCGAGAGGAGATAGAGCCAGAGTAGAAAGAGGAGAAAAAGTTGAGGAATCAGGAAATAAGTAATACATAAAATTGTCACGATATTTTTCTTTGCATATGACAAGACTTACCTACTCTGCGGGTGACAAGACGCAAAACAAACGAACCGGATTTCGTCTTCTATCTTTTAAAAAGCATAAACGCGTAAAAATACATTTTAATCTACTAATAAATTTACCACTTTTTCATTTGAAATCTACGCTGCTTCTACTATTTTTAACATACCATCTACAGATTTTATAAAATCAGTTATGGCAACATTGATGCCTACTGTTTTACGCACTTTGGCGCCAAATATTATGTCCTTGGCGGCACCGATTGTCCGTGTCAAAAGCGCCGCCACGCATCGCGGTCTCATCAAAGGACTCCGCGGCCGAACGTATTACCTATGAAATTAGGGTAGAGGTACAGGTTTACGTCCATTTAAAAATTTTATTTTAATATTTAAATCTGGATTTTTCAACTATGACTTTGTGCTTCTTTCAAGTGCAGAAACCCCCTCGCATTGAGTTTGGGTTGGACAATGAATGGACTATCGCGCTCAAATTTAATAAAAACCAGAGTTATGTACTTACTCTGAAAAAAAAATCGCAGCTACTATTCAATCTACTCGTTGTCTGTTGTTATGTAAGAGACAACTTTTTCGACGCCGTGATTTTCGTATCATTCAATAACGGGTGGGCAAACAAACATACGACCCACTGACTGAACAACATTGTTATTAAAAAAGAGTATGTAATTCAGTAGAAATACATCCGATACTAAGAATGCAGAAAATAATAAAATTGTGACCATGGTCGAATACTAGTCAGTTCACCCTATTTAGGTATAGGAAAAAAATAACAAATGATTTTATCGTATCAATTATTTTAGGGTACCGTAAAATCTTGTTTCAAAAATTTTGAAGAAACGACTCTTACATTTTATGTTATCCTGGTATTTGAACATATTTTTGTTCACTTTACCATACCTTTTTATGCTTTAAGAAAGGTTTTGTATTAAATAAAAATTGGTACGGAACCAATCATAATAAAGGGCGTGGCGATTTGGAGTGAAAGAGAAGATATTTTAATTTTATGAAATAGTTTAGGGTACCGCAATGAATGTTACTTTAACGAACACTTATGAAGGACCTCTTAGAGTTATGTTATCCGGGTACGACATACCTTAGTAAGTTCTGTGTGCATTTTTGTACACTGCCGTTATTTATGTTGTGCGCCATTGTGCGCATTATCATGACACCTGGTTTCCCAAACGTAACGAACAAACAAATCTCAAAAAAATCCGATAATAAATAACTACGTAACTCAAACTAAGGCAAACGTGTAACGATCACAGTGTTGCGGATGCTGCTTTTTTATACCACTTAGGTGGCAGACAAGCACATGGCCCACCTGATGAAAATTGGTTACCGTGGCCTATAAACGTATGTAACACCAGAGGGAACGCACTCGCGCTGCCGACCCTGTAATCACAGAGTTTCTGTGCCGTCAGTGTAGAAGACAAAGCAGGACATGCCTTTAGTTTTCTTACTGACAGCACGAATTCTCCAGTGAGCTCTAGCTACCCTAACACAACACGAAGTTATTATGGCCGCGGTATTCTGTTGGGCGGAGGTACTTCCCTAGTCGGACTGCTCAATTGGGCGGAAATACCGCCTTGTCCAACCTCCTGCTGGTCTCGAAGGACGAGAGCGTGCGGGGATGCGAGAGGAAAACAACCCTGTTTTCGAACCTGTTGCCATGTTAATTCCGTATGGAAAAGTACGATATCCTCATCTTACCCTGAAAAGGGGCGGCTCCTCAACCAGCCCTTTGAGGCTTTGTCTGCTCTCCACTGTGTCCTATGCTACTCAGGCACACATGAAGAGTCACCCAGCATCCCTTTACAGGGGCATTCCTGCCTCGGTCGGGATTTTGGGAGAGGAGGTGTGCTGCCGTCTTCACGCGCAGTTGCGCTGCGGAGATTCGCAACCAAGCATCTCTATTTATCGTGTACCTACCCAACAACTTGGAATTTTGTTCTATTTAACTTCTCATCAGGTGGGCCGTGTGCTTGTCTGCCACCGAAGTTGAATAAAAACCGAAAATTTATTTTTTGCATAACATTTCAATAAAATTGGGTACGGAACCAATTTTAATTAGTTTAATATTAAGGGGCGTGGCTGGAAATTCGATAGTCCACGACTCCTGGTATTGAATGTAGGTTAACCTTTACCTAAGGTATCTTTGAGACAAGTCTTACATTTAGCATGGATGATTTCAGGAACATAAAAATGTTTTATTATTGCTAAAAGTAAATTTTATTTTATTTTAATACTATTTTAACAAGTTTAAGCTGATTCAGAATTTCTTTGCCCGATATAAAAAAAAATTGTTTAGGTACAAAGTAAGTAATATGATATTGAGACAGGGCCTATCAAATCCGATCGTTTGGTAAACCTACTCGGGTTCAAACCGTAGAGTTCATTTGTAACAGCGCGCTGCAGCTGCTGCAGCCCTGGTTAGTTTTTTAGTGTTGTGCGTTTGTCGACAATTTCCACTAGCTTACACATGGTCGATAAAAAAGAAAATTAATTATCTACGTGATACAAAGTAAATTGGTGTTTATACTCCCGCGGAAAATTTATTTATATCACACGTAATGCGTCCCTCGAATATGACCACACCTTTCTGTAACACGTTGTATATTATATTTTATTGTAGGTAAGTAATGTCTTTGTTTGTCAAAGAAAGACGATAAGCAATTTTTACTGTCTTTGTGTTAGTTTCTTAAGAACCTTTTTCCAACAAAATTCGAGGAAACACGCTACACTTATATCTGTAGGTCTAAAAAGGTCACTTCATTGAAATCGTATTAGGATAATATTTTTTCTTGCGGCAACATTTACACGAAATTAGGATCTGCTTAGTACATGAATAATATTTTTTTTATTTTATCTATGGTAGGCTAAAGACAAAGTCTCAGGAAAGAGGGTCACCATCACCATTTTTTTTTAGGAACAAGGAAACAAGTGTGCTGGTAATGAACTCCAGGTCTTGGTGGTGCGGCAAAGAAAAGAGTCTCCGAACCGCTTGGCTCATGCTCGTATATTCTGCATAGTGTGAGGGTGACATCTAAGCCCTGCACTCGGGTCATATAAGTGACCATTTAACGAATTTAATTTTTATAAGAATCTACTAGATCTACTGAAAATTCATTAATTTACTAGTTTTCAGTTGAATATCCCTATGTGACCTTTTTAGACCAGCTGTTGTAAGTTATTGTGGAATAAGGGTATCACGTCATAGCACAGAATAAATAGGTAGGTACATCAGATTTGAAATTTATCGGACCTGTAAGAATAAGATCATGATCCTAAAACGCCTAAAAAAATCTTCATAACTTACAGAAAAGAACCATATTTCCTCGACAGTTTTTAACACAAAAAATTCTGTATTTAAAATCTCCATCCGTTTGGGAACTAGTTATGTCACAGAAATGTACACAGATTCCCAAGTATACAAAGAAACATTTACGGCAATAGACTCACCCCCTATTACGTGGGACCGCATACAATGATTTGTTTTATGTGAGTGTTAATTCACCTCTGCCTAACCCTCCGTGGATAAAGGCGTGATTATATATGTATATACAATAAAACAGGCCAAACTTATAAAACCTCCCGTTTGTCATCGGGGGCTAAGAATGAATACGTCCGACTACTTAGCTGATTTTCACTTTGAAATAAATACATTTTCACTAGTGAAATCCAGCCTTAACGTAGGTACTTACTGACTTACCGGTTTATTTTTAAACCTCTTATCTAACAACAATGGATCTCGAAGATTTGCGTCATTCAGTGGGCGTTATCGTATGTTGTCTTGGTCTAACGTTTGATCAATAGCACAGATGGTTAAGTTGGTTATTTTTAATATTCATTCTGGCAACATTAAAGGACAAATCAACAATACCCACTTTCATTCTAAAGTCATTCTAAATTCAAACTTAGCGCAGAAGTTTGAATTTAGAATGACTTTATGAAATATCGATTTAAATTCGCAAAATTAAAAAAAAAATTTTTAGTGATATTGAAAGAAAGAAAGAAAGAAAAAACATTTATTCGCGAACACACAACGTACAGAGAGTCAGACAATATAAATATATACACAACAAGAAGATATAACAAAAAAAAAAAAGAACACTCTCACACATCGTGCGTACCCAAATGGGCCACCATCTCAGCATGAATGCCCCGCACACCAGAGTATGCGAAGCGCTGGTTTTCAGATGGCGCCGCTAGTGGCTCCGCCGCCACGCAACGAGTCAGTGACGCATGAACACACGACAACAGATCTCAGTATAACACTTAAAACACTTAAAAATAGAGAATACAATGACCAAACCACAAACAACAAACAAAAATGAAGGAAAAATGCATAACGGGATATCTTCTAAAAAAATTAAATCATCACAGATAATCTGTGGTTGTCTGTGGTTCACTCAACGCTCCCGCGCAGTTATCGATGACATAAACTCTTTGTTATTGAGTAACAACTTAGGTAACATGCGTTGCATACAATTGCGCAACATCATAAGATGGCCGACAAGCAAGAATCAATTATTGCACCATTCCGTCCGTAAGAATGCCATATATTCACTGTGCAATACGCCAATAATAATCGCTGTGCAAGAACAGTGATCATGAATAAATTAGTGCAATGTGATGTGTGTATTTTAGTGTATATGTTCAGTGTTTAAGCCATGTTTATGCAAACAAGCAAACGGCGTGCAACAAGTGCAACGCGGAGCATCTTCAGGGACAACAACCACACCCACTGATAACCACGAGCGACCAAGGTTTACCGAACGTCACCTCGGATTTAAATTGTATCATGGAGTACCCCCAGGGTGAGTACAATCCCGCTTCTGTGCAGCCAGCAGATGCAATTGGTATTTATTTTTGAATGATCTCAATGTTTTTGCAGATCGTATTGGTGGTGGCAGGTCGTTCCATATGCGGCTGGCCGCGAACTTGAAGCTTCCTCGGTACGCCGAGGTTCTATGTCTCGGAGTCAACATAAGGTAGGCAGATGCCCGTGTACTGTGCTTATTTTGGTCTCTCGACCAAAACAGTCTGTCATACAGGTACCTGGGTCTATGTTTTTGCACTACGCCAAAGAGCAATGTTGCAAAATGCAGCTCCCTACGCTGTGCCATTTTCATAATACCGCCGTGGTTCAGAAAAGGCGTTACATGCGTGCGTGGCGGGATTGTGAAGCAGAATCTTGCACAGGCATTCTGCACTCTCTGAATCAGTCGCTCTGTTCTTCGTAAGAGGCAGTTCCCATACACCGTGTCAGCATAGTTGAGTTTTGAAAGGATAAGTGACTCACATAGTATCTTCCTTATGCTCACACTGATGTATGGGCGGATCCTGTATAGCACCTTCAGCCTATAAAAGCAGTTCCTGACTGCTTGTAGGATGTGTGTCTCAAATAGCAGCTGCTGGTCAAGAACCACTCCCAGGCTCCGCGCCTCCTTCACCTGTTCCACTGCACTGCCATCAATTTTTATTTCTAATTGATGCTGACATGTACTCTCAACTTGCTGTCTAGTGCCCAGGACCATAAATTTGGACTTAGCTGGGTTTAAAACCAGGCAGTTTCTCCTTGACCAGTCTTCAATGTTTCTCAAGTCCTCACTCATTTTCTTCATGGATTCCAGGCAGTCAAATGGAGGAAAAGAGAGATACAGCTGAAGATCATCGGCGTAGAGGTGGAACCTGCAGTTGGCGATCATGCTGGTGATATCTGCACTGTAGAGAATGAAAAGTAGCGGGCCCAAGATCGAGCCCTGCGGAACGCCCCTGGTGACCTGACGATGCGGGGAATCTACCATGTATCCTGTTTTATTGTCCTTTACTTGGACAAATTGATATCTACGGCTCAGGTAGCTATCGAACCAAGCAACCACTTCTGTGCTGCATCCGTAATATACAAGTTTTGACAAGAGTAGTGAGACATTTATACTGTCAAAGGCACGGGAGTAATCAAGGAGCGTGAGCACCGTGCTCATACCCTGATCCCGGGCTTGCAGTACATTGTCCACAACATCCAATAGGGCAGTAGTCGTGCTGTGCCCTTTTCTGAAGCCAGACTGCATTAGCGGGAGTATATTGGAGTTTTCCAAGTAGATTGTCAGCTGGTTGCTGACAACTCTCTCTAGGATCTTAGACATGCATGGAAGAAGACTAATTGGCCGGAGATCCTTCGGACCAGTAGGACTTGGTAGTTTGGGTATAGGCCTCACCCTAGCGGTTCTCCAAGAACTAGGAAATGTTGAAGTGGTGATGGATTTATTTATGATGTTTGTTATTGCAGTGAGGGTATGAGGGAGAGTCATCCTCAACATATCCAAGGAGATATCATCCACACCCATTGCATTAGACCTCATACTTCCAATTAATTTATTTACATCATCTTCGTCAACAGTCCTCAACTGAAAGACACCATGACCAAAACGATGAAATTCAAAGAATGTGAGGTCAGATATACTCACCCCCCCATCGCCCGGCACCTTCAGGAAATGCTGGTTTAATTTATCAGGACTACCACATGTAGCTGGCAGTTCATAATTATTGTTCCGGTTCCCCAGAACACTTGACTTTAGGTGACTCCATAGTCTCTTTGGCTGATCGATGCTACTATTTATATGCGTTCTAAAATATGCATGTTTCTCACTTTCTATGGCAGCTCTCACTGTGCTTTTGAGGTCATGATATAGGTTGATATGTGCCTCTTGTTTGGTTGTTTTTGCCCGCTTGTGGTACTTATCCCTAAGACGAATCATGTCCCTAACTGTGCTTGTAATCCAGGGGTTGTGCTTATTTTTAATTAGGGTTCTCTTAATTGGGGCATGAAGGTCGAATAATGCCATGCAGTAGTGGTTAAAGGTTTGCACCATGGTGTCGACATGGTCCAAGCTCGCGATCGCCTGCCACTGGATTGCAGCAAGGTCTTGTTCAAACTTATCCATCAATATATCATGCAAAGGTCTGTAAGTGACCCACTCGGGGCGGGGCTTCTCCACCCTAAAGTCAAACTCCGCCGAGACAATGGCATGCCTCCCCAGATCAGGGAGGTGCAACACTGATACATTGTGTGCCCTAGCATCTGTACAGATCAGATCAATCGCTGTCGCACTATGATCAGTAAAGTGGGTGGCCTCTGCCACTAGATTGACTAAGCTGGTACTGGTAAGGAAGGAGTCAAATAACTTCCATATATATGACGATTTTTCCAGTTGGTCAACATTAAAATCGCCCAGAAGAATAATTTTGTCCGCTCTGGAGAAAGAAGTAATGGAGCTGGTTAATGCCTCTATTAGGAGGTTGATACTATGATGCGGTGGTCTGTAAGCAGTACCAATTATTATTGACTGTGAATTCCTATTAATTCTCAGCCACATCTGTTCCACATTTGCATCAGCTGGGTATGGCTCATTGCGAGCGTGTATCCCGTTGCGTATGTAGAAACCCACACCCCCTCCCCTGCCAGCTATGTGAGTGGGGCGCGGAGTGTTACGTAGCCTGTAGTTAGGCACTGCCGGCGCACGGCCCTCCTCGCCCTCACGTATCCATGTTTCATTTATCGCCATAACATCCACCGCCAGATCCCCCATAGCCACAATGAACTCCTCATGGTTGGTCCCGAGCGACCCCGCGTTGAACAAGCCGACCTTCAAACGCTTATCCTTCTTGTTATACATGGTAATGTGTGAATGTTACTATCAGCATAAATTGCACCATGAACTCATTTATACAAAGGTTCTGTAGCATTAAACACAAAGCACAGTTCTCTAACACTGTGGTAGCACAGTGCAGCACATCACAAACTATTGTGTCAATAATGTGACAATTACAGTGGTATAAGTATGCAACATGAGTACCAATGTCCATCAGATAATCATTGGACTGCTTACACAATTGATTGGCCTTAGATATAATAAATGTCATATTTAATACAATTACAAATACATAATAGGTAGGTATTCCTGCTGGGGTAATTATATTTAATTTTACCATTAGGATACTAACGTCAATTGGAGGGAGCAGGATGATCATCGGGCCCAAAAACACGCCGCAGGTCAGCTTCGGTCCGAATACAGTGGATCTGTTTGCCGTCGGCTTGCCGGACTAGTATCCTACCATGACTCGTCCACGTGTACTTCCAGTTAAGCTTGCTCGCAGCTTGTCGTGCTTGGTAAAACAGTATTTTGTTCTGCTTATTCAGCCTCTCATTAACGAAGAACCGGCGCGCGGGCGCGCTCTGCCCGAGGCCCGCGCTGGTGGCGCCGCGCCGCACGCGCGCGCCCTTCAGCAGCTCGTCCCTGAGCGCACGCCGCGCCAGGCGCACCACCAGGCGGCGCGGGCGCCCCACCTCGGCCGGCTGCCCCTCCTTGGTCAGCACTCCTCGCACGGTCGGTGGGCCCACCCTCTCCGCGAACACGATGTCCCTCGCCTCCAACTGCACTCCCAGCTTCCTCGCCACCCCTTCGACAAGGTGCAGGGCGTTTTCACCGCTCTCCTCAGGCAGGTTGGTGATCTCGACGTCGGATGCCAGCAGCTCCTGATGTCTATCATTTAGCTCCATCTTGAGCGCGGACACTGTTTTTTCAAGGTCCTCGGCATTCGATTTGTTGCCTTCGAGCTCGTTGACCCGTTCCTCCAGGTTTTGCATGCGTTTCTCGCAAGCCGTTATATTACTTCGTAGATCTCCAACCTCCCGACACAGGTCCCTGATTTCCTTCGTCAGTTCGTCCTTCATTTCACGCAGCTCTTTACTGGTGGTAGAAACTTGGTGGCACAAATTTGTCTCAAGTTTCGACCGGGTAGGTACCACCGTGCACTATTGCGAAAAACCCTCCATAGCAATTCAATCTCGGTTGGATTGTGTTCAGGGGTCAGCAAGTGCATAGCCGGGCAGAGGTGATGGTTGTCGCAGCACTAGTGGGACCAGTGGGTCTTGGCGTAGTCTAGTGGGGATGGCGCGGGGCGATGCGCCGAACAGGGAGACCTGTAGAAACGGTGGTGCCGCTGGCCGCCCGCGGTATAGTACAGGGGCCCAACTGGGGTTAACCACCTTGGGAGGCTGCCTCACCAGGCCGCGCATAATCCCGATATGGTTCGTCGTGCCGGTTGGTGACCGGAATTGGGAGCCCGGCGACCATACTCGGGGGGGTACGGGGGCCCTTCCGTTCGGCGCGTCGGCTCTCGCCATGCCTCACATTCATAGATAAAACCAATATCCCGCGATTTGTCACACGGTGCTGCGGCGGCAATCACCTCTTTTTTCACGCCTTCTCCCACCCAAACTCATGGCAGCGCAATTCAAGGAAATAGGCAACACAGCGGCTCGACACACTCCCAAAAGCTTGCTATTTGAGGTGGAGTCCACTAACATCTGTGGGCTCCATGCAAACCTCAACGCCGTCCACCAACACCTAGAGACGGCGAAACCTGCCATGTTTTTTCTAACGGAGACGCAAATACACCGCCCTGACGACACGACCTACTTGCTCTACCCTGGCTATGTTCTTGAGGAAAGTTTTCGTGCAAAAGCCGGGGTGTGCGTGTTTGTTAGGGCGGATGTTTGCTGTCGCCGTTTGCGCTGCCTAGAGGACCCATCCTTCTCCATCCTTTGGGTACACGTAGACCATGGCCCTACGAGTCAGATCTATGTGTGCCTCTACCGTTCCCATACAGGAGATGCTGAGACAACTCGACTCTTTGAATATCTGAGTCAGGCGGCAGATGATGCGCAGGAGCGATTTCCGAATGCCGAAATGGTGTTTTTGGGGGATTTTAACGCCCACCACGAGATCTGGTTGGGCTCCTCCAAAACAGACCATGCGGGAAGAGCCGCCCACGCGTTTGCTCTGGCGCACGGCCTGACCCAATTGGTGCACGAGGTCACTAGGATACCAAGAAGGTCGGGCCTAGCACCTTCTCTGCTAGACCTTCTGCTGACGAGTGATCCGGACCGGTACAGTGTATCGGTGCGAGCCGCTTTAGGCAACTCCGACCACTGTCTGGTCTGTTCCACGGTGCCCATTATAGCGCCCCCACGACCCGTGCAGGGGAAGCGGCGTCTCTGGCACTACTCGTCAGCGGACTGGGATGGACTTCGTGACTATTTTGCGTCCATCCCGTGGGTTGAGCGCTGCTTTGAAGGTAAGAACCCATCGGATTGTGCTACTGCTGTCGCCGGTGAGATCGGTCTGGGTATGGAATACTATATCTCATACACCGATGTCACCGGTGACCGCGGGGTGCGCCCTTGGTTCGGGCGCGAGTGTGCGGAAGCTGTTGAACAAAAACAGTCTGCGTACCGCGCTTGGGTAAGGGCGCGCGCCACGCGCCATCCCAATCTGGGCCACTTCAAGGCGGCGTACAACAGAGCCACAAAGGTCTGCAGAAGGGCCTACGTCAGAGCGGATGCCCTGCGCATAGCGCGGCTTGGTCAAGAGCTAGTGATGCATCCCACGGGAAGCCGTGGCTACTGGCGACTGGCTAAAGCCGTGCAAGCCAACTTCTGTCAGCCTTCGCTGCCTCCGCTGCGTAACCCTGATGGATCCCTGGCCCATGAGCCGCAAGAGAAGGCAAATCTGCTGGCTAATCTCTTTGCGGCCAACTCCCGAATCGATGATTGTGGTACGCAGCCACCAACACTACCCGACAGTGACCACGCGATGCCTGATATCCATATCAGGCAACGCGATGTCCGTGGAGTGCTGCAATCACTCGATGTCCGGAAAGCCAGTGGTCCGGATGGTATTCCAGCGGTAGTCTTGAAAAAATGTGCAGCGGAGTTGTCTCCAATGCTTACGCGCCTGTACCGGCTATCCTACAGTTCGGGTACAGTGCCTTTGCCTTGGAAAGAGGCGAATGTTCAGCCGATTCCCAAGAAGGGGGATCGCTCGGAGCCAGCCAACTATCGACCCATAGCCGTCACCTCAGTGCTGTGCAAAGTGTTCGAGCACATAATCAACAAACAGCTCATGCGGCACCTAGAGGATCACTCCTTAATTAATGACCGGCAATATGGCTTCAGACCGAAACGGTCAACGGGTGATCTTCTAGCATACGTTACCCATCTTTGGGGTGAGGCTATGGACAAGCACGGCGAGTCACTGGCAATTAGTCTTGACATCGCCAAAGCTTTCGATAGAGTCTGGCACAAATCGCTTCTTTCCAAGCTACCTGCCTTTGGTCTGCCTTCTAGGCTGTGCAACTGGGTTGCTAGCTTCCTGCAGGGGCGCCGTATTCGCGTCCTTTGTGACGGACGAGCTTCGGAGTTTCTGCAGGTTAATGCTGGCGTGCCCCAGGGGTCCGTCTTATCACCCACTCTCTTTCTTCTGCATATCAACGACATGCTGTCTACCGGCAATGTTCATTGTTATGCAGACGATAGCACTTTGCATGGGAGTTATCATGGACATCCTGCGGCCAAGCAGTCGGATATCGCGGAGAAAAGGCAGCTTCTTGTCACTGAGCTTGACGGGATCCTGAATCACATTTCTCAATGGGGCTCTGAGAACCTGGTTGAGTTCAATGCCAAGAAGACGCAGGCATGTGCGTTTACAGCAAAAGTATCTTCTTTCCTTCCCCTCCCCACTCTTCAGAGCACGCCACTGCCACTGCAGGACAATCTCAATATCCTAGGTATGGATGTTCGCTGCAACCTGAATAACAAAAACTACATCGAAAGTATCATCAAAACAGCCTCACGAAAACTCGGAGTCCTGAACAGAGTGAGACGGTTTTTCACGCCGGAGCAGCGGTGTCTTCTATACAAGACACAAATTCGCTCCTGTGTGGAGTACTGCTCGCATCTCTGGGATGGTTCAGCAAAGTACTTACTAGATGCTCTCGACAGGTTGCAGCGACGTGCGGTCCGCATCATTGGGAATCCCGAGATCACGAACACCCTAGAACCTTTACAGCTGCGTAGAGATGTTGCGTCCATGGCTGTATTTTACCGTTTGTACCATGGGGAGTGTTCTGATGAGCTCTTCCAATTAGTCCCACCCTCCCCTTTCCTACACAGGACAACGCGTGCAGGTCTTAGATGTCATCCGCACACGGTGCAAAACATCCGATCAAGAACCAAGCGGTTCGGAGACTCTTTCCTCTGTCGCACCATTAAGGCCTGGAATTCATTACCAGCTCACGTGTTTCCTTCTTCCTACAGTCCCGGGTCCTTTAAGCGGGGCGTGAAAAAGCATATGATGAGGCCGTCAAGCTGAGTGTCACCATTGTCACACGGTATGTGTAAGTAATGGTGACCCTCTTTTCTGGGACATTGCCTTCAGCTTACCATCAGGCAAGGCGAAGTCCAATTGACGTGTCCTATATAAAAAAAAAAAAAAAAAAAAAAAAAAAAGCTCAGCTCTAAAAAGCCTTACTTCCTCAGCAAAGTCCAACCCGCAGGTCGCAGCCACTCCCGAGTGTAGCAGAACTTTTTGCGATGCTCCCGTTCCTGCCGCGACTACATTGGCAGCGCCAGGGCTCGCCATTGGGCTTTTGTCTTTACACTGAGCGGTTTTTAAGGCAATACATTTGCATATAAAAGCGCCATCTTTACCTTTCATGTACTTTCCACATTGGGTACACTTTGCCATGACGCTAGATGATGCCTACCAGAATCGATAGATGGCGTTTGTTCGATTCTAGTAACCGCTCAATAAGACCAGTGTAGGCCCAGCAACTATTTACCTACTGCTGGGATAGATGGCGCTGTACTTAAGAAAGGTTTTAAGACGATATTTGGGAGCTTTTATGCGATTTCCAGGTTTTAATTTATAATGTCTTTACCGCAGCACACCTGACACTTATGTAATTTTTTTTTTTTTTTTTTTATACAGTTTAGTTTTCCACAGTGTGATTTAATTTATTTGTGTTAACGGGTAGTTTTAAGGAGTTATTTGTATATTTGTATTTAGAATAAGTTTATTGTATTTTAGATATAACACTTGTGAAATTAAGTCACTGTATATAGATGATTAAATTGATTATTAAACAACACTAGGTCTATTCTTTTAAACACGATCAGCTGATCACAGCTGTTTACCCCGTCACACTCAATGTCAATTGACGTAAGACTGCATTGACTTTGTAGACAGCTGACTATGATTTCTTTTTAAAAACCTCTAAAAAATTGACGTAGCAATTTTTTTTTTATAGTTAGGCTTTTTGATTGATTAGTCCAAGCCAACCTAAACTTCTCGCTGGTACTCCAGCCTATAAACAGATTAGAGAGCCAGATCGTGAGGCCCTGGGTCGGCCGGGGTGCGAGCGATATGCCTGTCAACCTCAACTTCGGCAACCAAAACGACCCACAGGCGGCGTGCGTTTTAGTCGGTTCGAGTCCGACATAACCTCCTCCACCGGCTCCGGTGGGGAGATATCCGTGGGGATTTTGCGCACGTAATAAAAAAAACCCATAAACAGATGAGCCTCTGGCAAAGGCTTCCCGCTTCTTCTTCTTCTTCGAGTCAATGGTTAGGTAATAAGTCAATGGTCTGGTATCCACAAAGATCTGGAATTCATTACCAGCTCACGTGTTTCCTTCTTCCTACAGTCCCGGGTCCTTTAAGCGGGGCGTGAAAAAGCATCCGATGAGGCTGCCAAGCTGAGTGCCACCATTGTAACATTACTTAGTGTTTGTAATGGTCTCTCTCTCTCTCTTTCCTGAGACTTTTTTATTTTGTTTATATCACTTAGGTGGCAGACAAGCGTACGACCCACCTGATGGAAAGTGGTTACCGTGGCCTATGGGCGTGTGTAACATCAGAGGAGCCACCCTCGCGCGGCCGACCCTGTAGGCACAGAGTAACTGTGCCGTCAGTGTAGAAAACAAAGCAGAACAAGCCGTTAAATAGTCTTCCCACTGACAGCACAATTTCTCCAGTAGGCTCTGGCTACCCAACTCACCACTGGGAACACAACACGAAGTTATTATGGCCGCGGTATTCTGTAGGGCGGAGGTACTTCCCCAGTCGGACTGCTCATTTGGGCGGAAATACCGCCGTATCCTACCTCCTAGACTTTGCTATTAGCTTACCATCAGGCGAGGTGAAGTCAAGTTGGCCTGTCCTAGATAAAAAAAAGACGCAGAACTTAGCAACAGCGCTCTCCGTTGCTCTACATAGGTCGTTGGTAGTGCAAGTGAAGGGACACATCGAGCCCCTGGCAGAAGCACACCCTGGCAGAAGCAGGCCGCGGCGGTGGCGCGTCTGGCGCGCCTCCCCGTTTCCGGGGACGAGTTGGGGACTCTGTAGTCCCCACACACGAGAAGAGGGCCAGATCGTGAGAGATGGCCCTGGGTCGGCCGGGGTGCGTGGGGTATACCTGTCAACCTCACCTTCGGCAACCAAAACGACCCACAGGCGGCGTGCGTTTTAGTCGGTTCGAGTCCGACATAACCTCCTCCACCGGCTCTGGTGGGCACATCAAGCAGGAAAGCAAATGCGACATGGACTGGGATTGGGCCCCGCAGTCGCAGGACTTTTGCGATCGGTCGATAAAACCCTTTCCCAGATTTTGCCATGTTTTCTCTGCAGCGGCCAACTGGGGTCCGCATGCGGTTTAAAGACTTCCAAGTTGGCCAGTGTGGTGGAGTTTAAATTTTATTTCCCGCTTGAAAGATGAGATTTAAAGTCTCACCCCTAACAGATAAATGGAATGGAAAAGGACTCCCTTGTCCGCACTTAGTCTCCCTTTTGGGCCATTGTGCGTGCAGAGTACTGGCTATAGTAGCCAGCCTAGCTCCGCCCAGAAGCGCAGAAGCTTACTGACCCCTAACAGATAATAAACTAAACGAAGATAATTAGGTAAGAAAACCGACTCCAAGCCCAAAAGTGGAAACTTTGAAGGCAAATGGGATTAACGCTGGACTCTCAGATGTGATTACCGCGGTAGACTAGTGGTTAGTGTAATGGACTGCTGAGACGAGGTCTCGGTTTCGATCCCAGATCTTACCATGGCACACACCAATGACTTTTCGATGCTTTTCGAAGTTATGTGTGTATTTATCGCAGGTATATAAGTGCCCGGTTAATGGCAATAGGCTCGCCAAATATTACATAGCAACCTAAACATAGACTGGCGAAATGTGGGTGATAGCACCTCTGCCTACCCCTTCGGGGATATCGGCGTGAGTTTATGTTATGTTATGTTCTCTTTCAGGGTTTTTGACCGCGTGACTTGACATAAAGGAGTTTATAATCTATGCATTGAAGAGTACCTACCTCCATACTGTATTGTGATGTTTTAAAAAAGTTAAATACTTAGTTCTTAATTTAAATTATGTAATTGACTTAGCGAATGTTGACTCAAGTCGCTAAACAATCGAATAGCGAGACGTAGGGGTGTACTAAACAATGTCACGTCAGGGCGTGTAATGCGCATGCGTATGACTGCAGACGCGGTACACACTAGGTGAAAATTTAATTATGTTGTTCATCGATTATAATACACTGACTGTTGCAGGCGACTTCACTCGCTTGAAATTCTAATCTCGTTCAACGGTTGCAACTTCATCCAGGGATAAAAGTAATTTACGTGTTATTTCAGATTATTTTGATGATAAAATTATTATTATAAAAAAAAATACAATTTAGGTGACAGACAAGAACACGGCACGCCTGATGGAAAGTGGTTACCGTGACCTATGAACGTGTGCAACACCAGGGGTTCCGAGGCGGGAGCTTGTGGCGGCCCTGGGAGTGAGGGTTCTCACGCTCTCCACCTTGCTCGCGGTGATGGTCTGCTGCGCGGATGTGTGGACGGCTGGCGCTACCGACCATGTAAGAACAGAATCTGTTCCGTCAGTGCAGAGGAAACAATCAGGACAAGTCTTTGGTCTTCCCAGTGACAGCACAATAACTCTCCAGTGAGCTCTAGCTACCCTAATCACCGCCGAGAACTCAACACGAAGTTATTATAGCCTTCTGTATGGTGGAGGAACCACATTACAAGCAAATGAATAAATGAATTGAATGAATTTATTTAAAATAATTTATCTAAAAAATATTTTTTTTATCATATTCGTGCCGTGAAACAAACCTCTTTAATTTGAAAAGGTGAATGTAACCAAACTATTTCAGTCAATAAATTTGTTACCTTCCTTTATTACACAGGCCATAAAAGTCGAAAACTAGCATCATCTCATTGTGGTCTGTCAGATGCCGAACTGGGTCCTGTTACTGAAGGCAAGGCAAGTGATTCACTGTTGAAAAAAGGAATTAAAAACAAAACTGTTTTTATTATACCTGCTTATGCTTTTTAAATATACTCACACTTATAATATTTAGTTTAGTAGTTAAGGATTTGGCCTTAAGATCGAGAGGTACCGGGTTCGAATCCTGGTCATTACACTACCGAACCAAAGTGAACCCACTCCTAACGCAAGCAATTTAGATTAGCTAGGAGTTAAAGATAATATTATCTAATAATTTCTGTTCTGATATTCTTTTAAAAAAATATACCCTATCTTTTTATGGAACACGTAGAGCAAAGGGAACCTGCAGCCACCAACTGGGTTCTATTCCATGACTGCTGTTTCCTACTGAGAAAAAGGCACTCACAGTTTTACAATGACCCGTGTAACTAATCCGCGACCTCATGCACGATTAACGTATTTACACAATCAGTGCTCCATCAAAGCATACTAATATTTTTTACTAAAATTTATGAAGAAATTTCATACAAAACCGTGGAATCCTACAGTAAAATTTTATTATATTTATGAGCGCACACCATGCCGCATGGTTCCCGACAGAGTAGAATTTGGACCACCCCGTCTCTTCCCATGCGGTGTCGTACAAGGCGACTAAGGGATAGAGCTGTTTAACATCAGACATACATATACAGCCCAGACTCAGCCTCAGATGCATGGCTCGAGTCATCAATAGTGCCCGGAAGACGGCAATAGGCTCACTCCCTATTACGTGGAACCGAATTTAATGATTGGTGAAATGTGGGTGTTAATTCACCTCTGCCTAACCTACCGGGGATAAAGGTGTGATTATGTGTACATAGCACACTATTATTAGATACCGGTACCATAGCGATAACTACCCCTACAAAATCAATCCGTATGAACCTCCCCGAACGGCACGAACTCCGAAAAATAGAGGGAGAAATCTGTCTACATGTACAGTGAAACCTATAGTATAATATTGCGATGCGGCGACAAGAACAGAACCTCTAGTCGTGAACACACCGTCGAGTCTGAATGTTGTTAAAGAAGAATCAAGAAAATTGTAGAAAAAAACTTCAGAGTCTAATTGATTTTAATGTGCAGTATCGTGAAATAAATAATTATTCCTTAATTGGAAGTGCTTGTCTCAGTGAAGTGTAAATTAAAGTGAAGTTATGACGTTACATGCCTTGCCGGCAACCAGTTATATGATACAACAACAGAGATTTAAAAGTATTGAGCCCCCAACGAGTATGCCGTCGTTAATTTTTCGTAATCGGTAAGTCAATCGATTTAAATTTTTGTTTTGTACGCATTACGCTGCGGCCCACCCAATCGATAACGTTGCGGCTAACTTCACTACGGTGGAAGGTGACGTTTTATTTCAAGAAACGAAACGTAGGTCATTATGACTTGAAATTGAATTAATTACAAGTATTACGATGAATAATTATTATTTAATTAATTAAAATTACATTAAAATTAATAAGGTTACATTTAAGTACACTAAATCAAACAAATTATCATTTTATAGTACTTTTACTGTGAAAGCACGCTTGGGGATTTATAAAAACCAGTGAAACGGAATGTTATTATCGAGAATAGAAACGTCATGTTTCCGGTAGCCATTATGGAAAAATTATATTATGCTACCAAATTCAGACAGCTTCTTACCACGTGTGTTTTGTATGTAAATAACCTACTACATAATTTCTTGATTGCCACCTTTCGCTCGTCACTTCAAGTTGATTATTCATCATATCAAATCAATTTACACTTTGCTAGCCCAAGTATTCGTGTGCACTACGCAATTTCTCTGCAATTCCTACGGTCCATACCGTGCTTTTCTTCACAAGTTCTTTCAAGGCTTAAATACGACTAACCAAGATGACGAAGTTGATACAACAGTTAAATTTTAGTAGTAGTATTAATAAATACTCTAATTACTACGATGTTGCTGAGATTGAGACCAACGTTGAAGAGAAGGATTACTTGTAAGTACCTTTTATTTTAAACAACTAATCAGATGTCTAATATTTGTAAACATTAAGTAGGTAATGGCGATTCCAATCGAAAGGAGAATGTTTTTGATAATTCGAAAATGGAATGGCAGTAACACTCAAACTACTTTGTCCTTCTATTTCAATACGTCATCACTTAATTGGCTGATTACCTACCTTCATGGTGCAATCTTATTTTTATCTAACCTTTTTTTTCACGTGGAGGTTATTGAATGAGGCTTTATTGCAATTGAGAAGATTATGTTTTAGATAAGAATCGATTTTCCTTTTTGCTTGCGTGTTTTACGCTCTTGGCAAGGAAATAGCTTTCGTTATTGTTATTTTTACATTTATTATTTGCTTAGGCATGTGCTACAGTCAAAATTTACTTTTGATACATGAAACTTTTAATTCATATTTAACGATAATACATATTTAAATTACGAATAATCACAATATTGTCATTATTAGTAATTTATCCCTATTGTGCTAAAGACTGCTGTTATTAATAGTAGCCTTCAGTATAAAAAGTTTAGATGGTTAACAACACAGTGTGTGGAATATCTTTGATGATGCAAGAATTAAGTACATGCAGCAGTTGTCATTTTGCAATAATATTGTTAATGACTAAGATTTTAGGATTGAGCAAATATGTAGGATATGATAAGTGTGTATGGGGGCATTGAGACATTTGTAGTTCTTTTTAGTTTAATAGAAATATATGTATTTGTTACTTAGTGTATTTGTTACTTTGGTTTGAATGTATATAAAACCGCGATAGCCTTGTGGTATGGGTAATGGACTGCTGAGATGAGGTCTCGGGTTCAGGGCACACACCAATGATTTCGATGCTTTATGTGTGTATTTATTGCAGGTATATAAGTGCCCGGTTAATGGCAATAGGCTCACCACTTATTACATTGGGACCTAAACATAAACTGGCGAAATGTGGGTGCTAGCACCTGTGCCTACCCTTTGGGGATATAGGCGTGAGTTTATGTTATGTTATGGAATAGGTTTATAGGATGTGTTCAGGTAGCTGTAGTGTAGTTGCTCATTCTGCCCCCTGGAAATGATTGTATGTTCTGTCTTGAAGGTATATATATATAAACCTAATCCATAACATAAACTCACGCCTATATCCCCGAAGGGTAGGCAGAGGCACTAGCACCCACATTTCACCAGTTTATGTTTAGGTCCCAATGTAATAAGTGGTGAGCCTATTGCCATTAACCGGGCACTTATATACCTGCAATAAATACACACATAACTTCGAAAAGCATCACCAATGAAACCTGGGGTCGAACCTGAGACCTCATCGCAGCAGTCCATTACCCATACCACTAGGCTACTGCGGTCATCATACCTATTCCAAATTTCCCCTATACATGCATCTAGGGGCAATGTTGACTATAAGACATTCTAAATTTACAAATCGATAGATTTACTTCGCAAACCTGGTAATTTTCATGTTGTCTATGGTTTTGCACTGTCTTCTTTTTACAAGAACTGTGGTCATGAAAAATCATAGATAAAAATATATTACATAATGATCAAATTGCCTGTTTCCTTTTGAAATATAATCTGTGACATCATGAATGGTTTAAAAATAAATTTGAATGAGGATTTAAATATAGACATTCAAATTTAAATATATTGCTGTTATGTATATTTTATAGAAGGTCAAATTTGGTAGCTATTGTAGAATGATATGCAAAAAGTATAACCATTAAAATATCTTAAGATTATTACCCGACTGGGTTTATGCCCGTCCCAATTGAGCAGTCCGACAGGTGAAGTACCTCCACCCTACAAAATACCACGGCTATAATAGCCTCGTGTTGTGTTCCCAGCGGTGAATAGAGTAGCCCGAGCTCACTGGAGAGTTCTTGTGCTGTCAGTGGGAAGATCAAAGGCTTGTCCTGATTGTGTCTTCTGCACTGACAGCACAGAAACTCTTAATCTTACAGAGTCAACAGCACAAGTGTGACTCCTCTGGTGTTGCACATGTCTATAGCCCACAGTAACTACTTTCCATCTGGTGGACCGCGCGCTTGTCTGCTGCCACCTAAGTTGTATAAATAAAAAGCCAAAGGAGGACTAAGAATTTGATAGGCTATGTATGTAGGTACATCTGTTCTCTCATAGCTCCTAAAGTAATTTTTAGAATTGGGCAAATGCGGTATCATTAGAAATGTCTTGGTTGTCTGCTGGCTATATAACATGTCACTAAATCATTGTAGCACTCTCTAGCAGTCATAAAGTACTGTTTAAAGAATAAATTTAAAATATACGATGTTTGGTATCAATTGAAAGGGCTGTACTGCAAAATTTCAAATATGGGCCCTTTCCTCCGATGTGGGGACCACAGAGTCCCCAACTCGTCCCTGGAAACGGGGTGTCGCGCAAGGCGCAGGGTGACAGGCGGCTCCACCCGTCACCCCCAGACAAACAAAGCCTCGCACTGCATTGCAAACAGTTAAATTTTGATAATTCCAGTTCCTAATATCACCAATATGACAAATTGATAGTCAAGTAATCAAATCGTTAACATTTTCACAAATGTCAAAATGATGAATTGCGTGGTGCGCAATAACAATATATGACGTCACAACTTGTTATTATCGAATCTACATACATACGCCTTTATCCCGGAGGGTTGGCAAAGGTGAATTAACACCCACATTTGACCAATAATTGTATTCGGCCCCGCGTTATAGGAGTGAGCCTATTGTCGTAATCCAGGCACTATTGTTGACTCGAGCCATGCATGTGAGGCTGAGTCTAAGCTGTATTTATCGGTCTGATGTTAAATAGCCCTATCCCTTAGTCGCCTTGTACGACACCGCATGGGACGAGATGGAGTGGCTCAAATTCTACTCTGTCGGAAACCACACAGCTAATCGAAATTAAATCGACGTTTCGAAAAGTATTCTCGAAGTTTTATGGAAAATTTCCGGATTCGATGACATAAATGATCACTGCTCCGCTCCCTTAAGTAGTAGCGTGATGACATATAGCCTAAATCCTTCGTCGATAAACGGACTATTCAATACAAAAGTAATTTTTCAATTCGAACTAGTAGTTCCTGAGATTAGCGCGTTCAAACAAACAATCAAACTCTCCAGCTTCATAATAACTAATACAGATATAATTAAGTGTCCCCCAAGTGTACCTCACCTGCTAGCCGGCAGAACATCTGAATGACGGACGAGGCTCTTGCGGGATGCTTTTCCCTCGGACTAGAAAGGGCATACGGCAGTCACTACCACAATAGCTAAGATAAACCGAACTAAAAGTAAAACCAAAGCATTAATTATCTCAGGTGCTCGTCTTGCCTCTCGGGGTTCAGAGATCAGACGGCCGTTGCTCCAATAAAAGCCAAGATAAGCTCAATATAAGAGTAGGACAGCTGACTTCATATATAAGCTATTCATGCAATTGGGGTTAACGCTTTGATGATGAGTAGGTATCTCAATTCGAAGTCATTCAAATGACCTTAAAACCCATTCGAAGTCACTCATTTGCCCTTTAAGACTTATCAAAAAGGTAACAAATTATAAGGAAAAATCAACATTAAATAAACTGAAATTGTTAGATTATATTTGACTTGTTCATGCTTCGCTGTAACAGGCGCGTGCGTCATGTGCCGTTATGACGTAGACGTGAAATGTTTTTTTGTAACAGTTGTCATAATGTTTTTGTGTTTGCGTCTACGAAATATAAAGGTGCCCTCTCTCTCTCTATATCTACAGCTCATTTTTTCACTTAATACACGCAACAAAATATTGTAGAGTATTTTTTTTATACCACTTAGTTGGCAGACAAGCACACGGCCCACCTGATGGAAAGTGGTTACCGTGGCCTATGGACGTTTGTAACACCAGATGAGTCACAGTCGCGCTGCCAACCCTGTAAGTACAGAGTTTCTGTGCCGTCAGTAGAAGACAAAGCAGGACAAGCCTTTAGTCTTCCCACAGACAGCACAAATTCTCCAGTGATCTCTGGCTACCCTACTCACCGCTGGGAACACAACACGTACTTATTATAGCCGCGGTATTCTGTAGGGCGGAGGTACTTCCCCAGTCGGACTGCTCAGTTGGGCGGAAATACCGCCGTGTCCTACCTCGTCGCCTTGTACGACACTGCATGAGAAGATATGGAGTGGTCCAAATTCTACTCTGCCAGGGTACCACGCGACCACTCGCAGTCGTAATTTACTTCTGATTGATTTTGAAATTCAAGGTAGTTTTTCTGTCCTAGAGATTTAATTAGAAATAGTATTATACTTCATTCGGTTAGGTGCTTAATTTATTAATTAAATATAAAATAACATTCGTTACATTTGTAACGACTATTTATAAAAACACAATTATTAAACAAATAAACTAGGCTAACTAACTGACTAACTTGTGATTCAAATTCGGTTTTTTTTTTAGTCTTTTGAATGACTTTCTAAACAGAAAAATATTAATAGACTGAATTTTTAAATACAAACATTAAAAAGACACAAAGATTATTACCGGCGTAGTCGTGTTTTTTCCGGCAGAGTAGAATTTGGACCACCCCATCTCTTACATCTCTTACAATGCGATGTCGTACAAGGCAACTGAGGTACAGGGCTGTTTAACATCAGACAGATATATACAGCTCAGACTTAGCCTCAGATGCACGGCTCGAGTCAACAATAGTGCCCGAAATACCGCAATAGGTTCACCCCCTATTACGTGGGACCGAATACAATTATTGGTGAAATATGAGTGTTAATTCACCTCTGCCTAACCGTCCGGAGATAAAGGCGTGATTTTATGTATGTATATATGTAAATTACGACTATAACATAACATAAACTCACGCCTATATCCCGAAAAGGTAGGCAGAGGTGCACCCACATTTCGCCAGCGCCAGTGTGACGCCCTTGATGTTGCACAAGTCCACAGGCCACGGTAACCACTTCCCATCAGGTGGGCCGTGTGCTTGTCTGCCACCTAAGTGGTATAAAAAAAAGAAAGAAAAAAGGCCCCTATGTAATAAGTGGCAGTGCTTATAAACCTGCGATAAATATACACATAACTTCGAAAAGTATCGAAAAGTCATTGGTGTGTGCCATGGTAAAACCTGGGATCGAACCCTCGACCTCGTCTCAGCAGTCCATTACCCATACCATTAGGCTACCGAGGTTATTTTTATTTATATTACGACTATAGCAAACAACAAAATAACCTAAGTAATTGTCAAAAACATGTGCCTCTGAATAAACACGTGACTTGATACCAACCATCCTGCCTGCCCCTCTGGGAGTCGCAACAGGGGGCATGGAGCTCCACTCGGCACGCGCACGTGAACAGCCGTCAATAAGGATAGTTGCGTAATCAAATCAGTTATGAACGCTTGGAATATTTATTGGCAATTATAAAGACATTGGTCAAGTGTGAGTCTGGCTTGCGCAACAGGGGTTCCGTTACATTATATTTAAAACATGTTGGTTGTAAGGAGCCTTCTTACATATATAGAAATAGAGCTTTTCGTGAAATACAGCTCAGCCCTCTTAGAAAAGTGTCAATGTCAATTCCTTGACTTGGTGTACTGTAGAACATTGACACATATTTTAACAGTGACGGAGAAAGAATACAAGTATCACCACCCCATGTCATCTGTAGGGTATCAAGAGAGGTGTCCAACGAAAAAATACGCAGACGATATCACTATGAGAGAAGGAAAACTAAATAAAACCCTGTAAATTGACGGATTGCCGTCAAAATATTAATATATAATTGACTAATACACACAGTCATGCCTTTTTCCCAGTGGGGTTCACTTGCCACGATCATAGCATACATAAATAAATAAATATTCCACAAAATTCTACACAACGCTATCTAGACCCATGGTAAGCATAGCTTAACTAGCTTGTGTTATGGGATCTAGAATGCGGATAAACATACTTAAATACTTTTTTATTGTAAATACATACATATTTCGCATCTTCTACTTTCATAATTGTTGTACTCTTGACTTAAAATGCCTTTGATCTGATTGACATACTTATGTCTACGTCGAACCCTACCGGGTTGTCCATTAATCCCCGCTTCATAAATTGGTTTTGTCAGTCTTCTATCGTCAAGCCTCTCCACATTTCCGAACCATCACTACATCTTCAAATACACCACAACGTTCCCCTCATCACGCTGTTCTTCACTCGATCCGTCAATTTCACCACCACTAAGGCTTCTCATTACAAATTAAATTGATGTCATATTTTTTGTGTCTTACTAACTAGTATTATACATATATATCATTGGTAATACATTTTCTATTAACATGTGAAAACACCATGTGATTCCAATAAAGAGTTCTAACAATTGATTGCTAAGACGCAATTGGCATCTGACCTTGCTTTAATATAGGAGACGCTTCGCTATAGATACATGAGTGAATAGAAAATTGTCGTCATTATTATTATACTCCGATAAAGATACGTGTGGTGATTGAGAAAGAATACAAGTATCACCACCCTATCTCATCCGAAGGGTGTCGTAAGAGGCGACCAACGGAAAAATACGCAGACGATATCACTGCGAGAAGGAAAACTGTAAATAAAACCCTGTAGCAATTCGTTTGGCCAGTGTGGAAAAATTAGGCCAAAGCTTCCCACCCAACATTGGGAGAGGTCTTTGTCTAGCAGTGGACTGGCATTGGGTGTCTATTGCCAGCGTGGAGTTCTGATCCCGTTCCCGCTACCCATGGGAATGGATAAAAAGTAGGCTAGATAACCATCCTCTGAGCCTTTTTCCCAACTAAGTTAGAGTCGGTTTTGGTTGCGATTGAACTTCGATATTTTCCGTGAAGCGACTGCGTTGATCCCGTGTAATAGGGAGCGAGCCTATTGCCGTCAAGTTGCATTTTGTTATGAGCAATAAAAATAAAAAGCAATAAATAACATACATATTATCACGCCTTTATCCCCGGAGGGTTAGGCAGAGGTGAATTAACACCCACATCTCACCTATCATTGAATTCGGTCCCACGTTATAGGGGGTGAGTCTATTGCCGTCTTCCGGGCACTATTGTTGACTCAAGCCATGCATCTGAGGCTGTCTGGGCAGTATAATATCTGTCTGATGTTAAATAGCCATATCACTTAGTCGCCTTGTACGGCACCGCATGGGAACTGATGGGGTGGTCCAAATCGTACACAAAATCCCAACGGATTATGTCGGACTCGAACCGATTAAAACGCACGCCGTCTATGGGTCATTGTTTACCAGAGGTGAAATTGTCTAAGACATATCTCACACCCCGGCCGACCCAGAGTTATCGCTCCAGACCTCTGATGTGCAATAGCCTGCAGCTCTGCGATAGCCTCGAAGAGAATTGCATTGCTATGCGTGTGGCGACCACGGTGTCCCCATGAATGTTAGCTACTTCAATTCTATATCTCATTTGCCGCGTGGTTTCCGGCAGAGTAGAATTAGGGCCACCCCATCTCTTCCCATGCGGTGACGTACAAGGCGACTAAGGGATAGAGCTGTTTAACATCAGACAAATATATACAGCCCAGACTCAGCCTCAGATGCATGGCTCGAGTTAACAATAGTGTCCGGAACACGGCAATAGACTCACCCCCTATTACGTGGGACCGAATTCAATGATTGGTCAAATGTTCGTGTTAATTCACCTTTGCCAACCCTCCGGGATAAAGGCGTGATTGTAAGTATGTATCTCACGGAATCGTTTGATAAACAAGTCTTATAACTAACTATCCACATAATAAATTATGATCTGTGGGCAAGTTCCAACAGGTAGACAAAACAACTTGTTATTTAATTTATTCTTCATTTCTCGCCCTTCTCATGTTGCGAAGAATTGCAAATATGCATTTTACAACCACAGAGCGAATATGCTATAGATATAAACAATGCACAATATTTGTGTACAAACCTATAGTTGCAGGCGTCAACTGGCGGCTCCCAAGCGAAGTATGACCGGGCATTGTCACTCTGAATAGCAATTTCATTCTCTGCGCAAGGAATAAACCAACGTCTTCTAGACGGACACTGGGACCCTGCGACCCCAGTGTCTTAAGTGTCAACCTCAAACGGCTCTGATATGAAATGTATACACAACGCATCGGTCGGATATATAATGAGGCCAAGAGTCATGGCTCTGATTTAGTACGAGGTGCTTGAGCTGGTATTACTTCAATTAAAATGGCGGTGTTTGCATTACTTTAAAAAACTCAAGAACGCATAAATGCTATATAAGTATAAAAGGGTCATCAAGGTTTACGGGGCCCAATACAACCTGACCTGCGAGCTGGTAGATCAGCTTAGCTGGCTACCAGCAATAGCTAAGATGACGGCTGAGACTCTGAAGTAGTTTTCCTTCTAGAGGTTGTGTTTAAACAGAATTTGTTGCCGTAAAATTGAACTAAACCAAGTCATGGAAATGATAAGTAGGAAAACGGACTTCTAAATCCCAAAGTGTAGTTTTGAATGACACCGGAGTTTGCTCAAAAAGAGAATCAAAATATCTAACAACAAAAAAAAACAATTTTTTTATCAGCCTGTCTAGTAGATACAAAAGTCTATGTTCTAGATAGCCTTTAACGGTAACAATGTTAGACTTATCATATCTTAGTATTCAGCCCGGAGAGATATAGTGACGTCATAGTTTCGCGCTCGTGCTAGATAGCCCGCCATTTTGTGCACATGTTTATTTATAGATTACTTTTACTGTCGTATGCAATCTATTTGAAACAAAATTGTTTTCTGTTAAAATTATTGTTTGTTTAGTAAAATAAAGGTTTTTTATAACAATTAGGGCAACCAAACACCTGGGGCGTCATACTCGTGCTGCCGACTCTTGCCGAACCACGGCAGGAAGTTTTTTTTTTTAATATAGAACACGTCAATTAGACTTCGCCTTGCCTGATGGTAAGCTGACGGCAAAGTCTCTGAAAAGAGGGTCACCATTACTTACACATACCAAGTGACAATGGTGACACTCGGCTTGACGGCCTTATCATATGCTTTTTCACACCCCGCTTAAAGGACCCGATACTGTAGGAAGAAGGAAACACGTGAACTGGTGGAAAGAGTCACCGAACCGCTTGGTTCTTGATCGGATGTTCTGCACCGTGTGCGGGCACTAAAGGTTTCTGGTGAAAAATAAATTAGCACAATTAGACATTATTGAAGGCACAGTGGTGGCCTACTTCAGTTTACAGATTACTGCAATTTTTATACATTCCATATCTCAGTAAAAAGGAAGTGTGGAGAGTGTTACATAAAAAAAATTATAAAAGTATATACATACATATCCTTTCCTTATACCTTATATCCATATACCTTTCCTACTTAGGACAACACGTTAGATGCTACCCTCACACTGTGCAGTATATACGAGCAAGAACCAAGCGGTTCGGATACTCTTTTCTTTGCCACACCACCAAGACCTGGAATTCATTACCAGCACACGTGCTTCCTTCTTCCCACAGTCCCGGGTCCATTAAGCAGGGCGTGAAAAAAGCATCTAATGGAGCCCCCAAGCTGAGTGCCACTATTGTAACATTACTTAGTGTCAGTAATGGTGACCCTCTTTCGTAAGATTTTACCTTTAGCGTACCATCAGCCGAGGTGAAGTCAAGTTGGCGTGTCCTAGATAAAATAAAAAATAAAAACATTTTTATTAACTCATGTAATACCAATAAAATAAAAAATCTAGTTTGTTCGACTTTACAGATTTATTTAACAGTTGGTACTTTTAGATAAGTACGATACATTCGTCACGGATTGAGAGCACTGAAAGTCGACCAGCTGATAACAATTTAGGTATTTGCAGTTACGGACCGGGTTAGGTATAGGACCTATTTATTGGCTTCTATAACATATATATACTACTAGAATGTCTGTACATACTGGTACATCGGTTCGATCTTGACGAACAAATTACACAAAATGATCTCAATGCCTTGGTTTTCCTCCTTCCTGTTGACAGTTCGTTGTGATATGTGGTACACATATTTAGTTTAGAATACAATTTAAATCAATAAAACGTATGATTTGCAACACCTTGGTATTGAGACTTTGTACTCAAGTTCATTCTGACGCTGACAGCACTAAAAAATGATATGGTATAGCGAAATATCACTACTTGATCAGCAGTTCAGAGGAATAGTTTGATATGACGCTCACGTGATATTCGTGTGCCCACGGCTACAGTCTATCATCGCATCGCTCGCTTATAAGCAGGGATTTCTTCCTCACACATTACAACCGGAAACGGTAGGCATCGTGCGGTATGAAAGACACTTCATACCATTCACGCTCAAGCTGTGAAATAATCTTCCTGCTGTCGAATTTTCCAAAAAGATTATGCAATCTTTAATTAATATAAATAATAATTTTAAATGGTTCTTACACGGTTGACAGCACGAGTGTGACTCCCCTGGTACACATAGGCCACGGTAACAATTTCTATCAGATAGGCCGTGTGCCTGTCAGACACCTATGTGGTATAAAAAAGCAGTCTTTTACCGTCTCTACCGTGTCAAATATTCTCTCTTCCAATTAGTCCCACCCTCTTTTTTTCTACACAGAACAATACGTACAGGGCTTAGATGTCACCACTATATGGTCCAAACAATTCTCGCAAAAATCTAGTAATCGGTCTTCTTTTACCGCCCCATAAAGTCTTGGAACTCTTTACTGCAAACATGTTTCCTTCTTTATACCCCGGTCCTTTAAGCGGGGCGTGAAAACGCATCTGATGAGGTCGACAAGCTGAGGCCACCATTGTAACGTTATTGGTGTCTGTAATACTCATTTCTTTATTCTTTTTCTTAGTACCTCTCACTCCATCGCACTGATGTAGCCTAACTCTTTTAACAACCAACCTTTTTCCACAAAATGCGTTCTAGAAAGTGACAGCTGTCAATTCTGTGACGGCATGCCGCTGTCGTTCTATTTATAAAAAGGACACAATGGTATGACATTGGTAACATGCTATCCAGCCAATATTCTACCTATTCAGTGAGAATATAGGTATTGTTGTCAACATTGTGTGTCGAAGATATTGAAACCCCGCAGCAAATGTAATATTACAATAGAGATGTAATGTATCCACACTGAGTGATTCAGCTATAATGCGTATTGTTTGTAATTCAATCATACTCACCGCTGACCGGATTTGGCTGACATTGGGTACTTCAGCTTTATAAAATGAATAAAGATCAGGTTTATAAGATTACATTTCTATCAGGATATGAAACTTCCTCCTCATAAAGACTTCTTCCAGTCGAATAGTGGGTAGTTTTATAACAGCAGATTTTGTTATTTCTAAATCCGTATTTATATTTTGTTTTATTGTATCTAAGCCAGCGTTGGCGTTCTGCCCCGAAACGTTTTAATGGAGAAAAACATCACGTCTCAATACATAGTTATAAAGATATAATTGTAACAGCAAATGCGCAGTTGAATTCTTAGTAGAGCTATTATGAAGTTATTACCGAGCAACCCGAGGTCGTACTCGCATAACATGGTATCATCAATCAATCAATTAGCCTGTCGAAGTCCATTGCTGGACATAGAACTCCAATGAGCCCCATCCACCTGATCATCTGCCTTCCGCACCCGGTCTTCCCAGCCACCTTTTCAGAACGTCAGTCCATCTGGCTAGGGTTCGTTCCAACTTCCGTTTGCTGCAACGGCCACAGGTCCTTCGACAGACGTTACCAGTCTAGCCATTTCAGCTTTGCTTATAATGGTAATCACTGATCACATCAATATGTTCTGAAGAAACGATAGAGTCAGAAGTCCCGATAGTCTATTGGTTAAAGAGTGATTATACGGGGTCGAAGTATACCACAGACAAAACCCGCTCCGGCTTCGCGAAAAGTCCTTTGGCGATCTAATTATTTTGACGACAGCTTAAATCACACCTATTTTGAATTTGGAACGGCACACAGAATGGGCCCATTTCTTCATAAAATCTCCTTGACTTTTACATCGTTTTTTTGGCAACTATATCGTGCCGGTTGAAATAGGCGATCACCACGCCCGGCTAGGTTTAAAAATAAACGTAAACAATTTACGCGCCAAAGCTAATCACGTGTTGCTTTGTTTTTTATTTACAGTTTTAAAAAAAGAAATTGATGAACCGTGGTATTTGGTCTTCACTGTGTTTTTGATAAACTGTGTCGTCTGCTAGGTATATAAGATATCTGTTTCATAATAATATTTTTAATTATGCTTCCGTTCTGCTTTAAAATGAATCAATACAGGTAGTTGTATAAATTAAACGACATTCAGTTGACATACATTTTGTGGCAATTCGGAAACGTAGCTTGTCATTCTATAATTTAGGTTTCATCAATCATTTTTCTTATTGCAATCTACTTGCGAATGTTGACGTTCACAAGTTTGTGTGAGAAAAGTACATGAGAAATAGTATTTCGAATTTAGACTGCTTCTGTACCTAGGCCAATCTGCACTAGAGAATCCAATCCTCCACTAGTATAAAATTTAAAAAAAAATTGTTCCAAGCTCCAAAACTAATGTCATTAGTTTTGGAGCTTGGAACTATACTAGTGTCATTTAATCATCAGAACACAGAAATAATATTAAAAACAATACAATTATTGTACCAACAGTTTATTGTATCTAATTTATGAATATTTGACGTGATTAATAAAAAACTTAATGTTACAATAAAAAAAAAACAAATTATATACCTATTTATTTCTTAAGTGACTTATACGTTGATGACTTTTTGCTTTCATTTAAAAACTGTCACAGTCACATTTCAAATTTAATCTACCGTTAAGATTAAATTTGAAATGGTGCGTGAGAGGACAGAAATCCCAACAATTGGCTATTACTGTTGTATTGACAATACTTATTATTCCAATGAATTATTTTACATGATCTTTCACTTTGACGACAAAAACATCCGTTATGAATCATCTCTATCGAATTATCGCCACATTTGAATTCCTTTTTATAGAACTACCGTCAAAGCGAAACAAAATTATTTTGAAAGGTTGCCAAATTACAGAGAAGGTATTCGATGTTATTATCTCAAATGGTAACTGTTTTATATTTACTTTCTTTGAGAGTTGGCCCACGAGCCAAGAAGGAGCTCTTAGATCAATCAATCAACGAAATACACTTGTATGTCTGTGTAAATATGTCTAGTGACGTTGCTTACATTAGTAATTGTTTTGTTTGCGAAATAGCTCCTAGTCTAGTGACATCCATGGTTTACGGATGTATTAGTAAAGTACAACGGGCCAAATATTAGTCGGATTTGCGAACGAATGGATTCGATCTAGTCCATTTGAAATATCGTTTGTTGTATGAGAGCCACCCTTAAATATTTATTTTATTCTGTTTTAGTATTCGTTTTAATTATAATAAATTTCAACTGTTTACGTATTTATGGTTCATTAGCCTGGCAAGGAACGTTAAATATTATTAATGATATTCTTATGACTGAATGATTTTCTACAAAGAGTCCCAGTATAATAAAAGGAAATCAGTTGGTAGTCACTCAAAAGTTCAGATGTAATTTACTATCACCACTGTATTCCCATCCCAATTAAGCAGTTCGACTGGGGAAGTACCTCCGCCCTACAGAATTCCACGGCTATAATAACATCGTGTTGTGTTCACGGCGGTGAGTAGGGTAGCAAGAGCTCACTGGAGAGTTTTTGTGCTACCAGAGTGGGAAGATCAAAGGCTTGTTCTGACTGTGTCTTCTGCACTAACAGCACAGAAACTCTCTATTCTTATAGGGTCGGCAGCACGAGTGTGACTTCCCTGGTGTTGCACACGTCCATAACCCACGTTAATCACTTTGCATCAAGTGGGCCGTGTGCTTGTCTGCCACCTTAGTTGTATAAATATATATATTTATATATATCGAAGCTAAAGTATATATATGATGATGACGTCAAAATAACAAAATATATGTTATAAACTCCAGAAATAAAGTACCAGTCACTAGAACACAATAGAATCAAATTTTAAAGCATTTAGTATGCTAACTGTTTAAATTGAGTAAGACAAGAATAAGCGAATCAGACGGGGCTCTTCCGCGATCCTTCCTTTACTGGGGGAATCCTATGACCACTGATCCACCGATCAACGCTTAAAACTATCCAAATTTCCCTATACGTCCTATATATCCGTAATACAATAATTCATTTTTGTTAATCTACTTTACGTTGATGATGTTGTAACTGTAGTGCAGTAAGCATAGCAGAGAGTGACAAGGACAAACGAATACACATGTAAAACACTAACATGATCATGTTTATGTTTTGAACATGTGTTTATAATATGTTTTGTATGAATATAGGTCAACGCTACAATGTTCCCGATATCGCAAATAGCGAAAGTGCCAACTATCTTGTATTTATGTTTATAATTACGTTTATTTGCTTATAAATTTGCTCTAAACTCATTAAGAACGATTTATTGATAGTTAGTAATGGAATTTTGGTTTTGAATCGTTATTTGCAGATTAGTGTTTATTATTCCATCCGAAAAAAAGTAAGAATAAAATAGTAATACAGTTCCGCACATCTCTTTCCCAATAAGGTAGGCAGAGCCAAAAAACCTTGAGTTTCTTTCTTGCTGGAGTCCTCTCAGGTCGGGGCCGCGTTACGAACCGGTGGTTAGTTACTTTTAGTAATTTTGATGTTTTGTAAGTGCCATTTTAAAATAGTCAACCTTCACCCGGTTGCTCCATCAATCTTTCCCCCATAAATTTGTTTCATCAATCGTTTTAAAAGACTACGTTAATTAATTATGGCGCCCAACAAGTGACTCACACAAATGCTTGTAAAAATAATAATGTCGGAATTTTACGCGAATATCACAAATATAATTAAACGTTCTATTAATGTAGAAGATGGTTGGATGTTACCACCAGCTTATCCAATCATGTAACACAGGGTCTCCCAGTGCAGATACCAAGTTTGAAATTAAGGGACCTGAGTTAATAATATCTTTGTAATATTTGAAGTACAAACAAAACGAACAAATAAAATTAGAAGATCCAATTAATTAAACTGAAGAAAAGGCATTTTGTCTGCAACAATATTCATTCTGCGTAAATATTCTAACTAACAATTCAACATACTGCGGGTACTTTGAGATAACAACCGAAACGTCGGCATTAGTGTAAATAATAAAATAACATCAAATAAACCGTGATAGAATCCGTTTAAAATAGTTTTAGTTCAATGCGTATAAATAAATTCTAAAAAAGGTCATTCATATAACTTTTGGCCTTGGTAAAAGAAACGTGAAAATATTTGAATACCCTCTCAATTAAGAATACCTTCCTAATTACTTTTCTAAACAATTTCTACATCATTAAAAGTCTTATGTTTTAAAACGTGAAAGCTTACTCTGACGTCAGTTGGGAAGAGTCGCAAAATATTTCTTTTTTTAGACCACAACAGTAGTTCTATATTTAAAGTTAGCAAGCCCTCGCCAGATTCTGTTTATGAATTTCAAATCAGTCGTTCTCTTTTATCGAAACGGGCCGGACATCTAAAAAATAAAACCCAAATTTAATTGTTAGCCGGAAATAAATAATATGCTGTATACGGTATACAGCATTAGGATATTTTTCAAAAAGCTGCCATTGAAAAATCGCCTTTTAGAACCTTAGCTTTTTGCTTTTATTTATTTTTTTAAATAAAATAGTGAAAACATTCCAGTAAATGTGATATAGTTGTTATTAATAATTTTAATTCGTTGTCTATTGTTATTATTTATTTAAAGTACTTAATTTCTCCCCATTCAACATGGTCAAACTGTACCGGTAAGTTATAGTTAACAAAATATAGCATTATATTGTGTACTAAAATCGTAAGGATCCAAGCTGGCTCCGATTAAAGTATAAATAATAACTACCCTCAAACACGTGACTGAGATTAACACCATCATCAACCGACCCCCAATTGCGGTCACATCTTGCACTTGTTAACCCGGGTCCGCTCTCCAACTATTTCCCATAATTTATCTCGGCTGCTACTGGAGCGACTGCCATCTGACGCCTCAACTCCGAGAGGAAAGCCAGAGCCTTGCATTACTCAGTTGGTGTGCCGGCTCAGAAATGAGATTGACTTGGACCCTAAAGACTCCATGCATCCTGATCAGAATAATCATCACTAACTAGAAAAATTGCTCACATTTTATTATAAATCTATATTTGTTTGTTTAAACACGCTAATCTCAGACACTACTGGTTCGAATTAAAAAATTATATTTGATATGCATAATCCGTTTATCGGCGAAGGTTTTAGATTATATATCATCACGCTACTACTTAAGGGAGTTGAGCAGTGATCATAAACGTTTACGAATCATATTTCCATACATTATATGAATATTTCAAAATTACAGTCTCAAAGGGGTAATATGAGGCGTCAAAATATGTCACGAGCGTATCCGGGGCGTGTCACTTATAATAATCAACAAACATGAAAAGTGTTCGCGTGTTTATTTACATCTCACTCCGAAACTACTGTATCAACGTCAATAAACCTTGGCACAAGTGTCTAGTTAGCTGTGTTTATCAACAAACATAACAGTTTAAACTAAAATACACCTGCTGTGTACGTACTCGGTGTTTGTTTTGAATTCGAACCTGCGTCCCTTTCGAAAGCAGTATGGCAAAAAGATCAAAATTGAAGACAAATCTCTCGAAGATATTGCTTAACTAAACGGAAATTTCATTTCATTATTTTTAATTCCCAAAATAGCTCAAAATATAAACAATCGAATATAAACAAAGTTTGCAACTTTTAGATTCCTTATTAAATCTCAAATCAATCTTAATATGAGCTGTATACGTGTAAACGCAACGAATACTGAGATAAATGCGACATTCTCTTCCACTCCATACATTTTCAATACGCGCCAGCGCGCTGTGACGTCACCGCGTGCTACGATTTTGTATGTAGCGTTTTCGGGCGGCTCGAAAAATAAAATTTTTAAAATCAAATATCTTCAAAACTATTTGTCATAAGAAAGTTTCACTTTTACAGTTCATTATATTATTGTAAAATGTACAGTTTACATTAATAATAAAAAAATAGGACACAACCCTATTCTCTTAGCATATAGTGATTATTAATAATATATTATATCGTGTATTCACTAGAGATTGACCAAACGTGATTTCACGGACTACGCACTGTGGAATTTGACTCGTCTGTGATGATAATGCTACCCAGCATATTACTTACAACCGTATACGTGTCAGAGAAACTTCGCATAGTGAAAAGGTTGCATACGAGACTTTATTATTCCTCCTCCTAGATTTAATTTTGCGGCCGTATGATTTCCTAGTCCCTAGAGGAAACCTGGCGTTAGAGAATTCTCTGTTTATCAACAAATGTACCGGTTTGCAAGTGAGGCTAGCTGAGCAAAATCGCATAGACAAACGGTTTTACTTTGACTATGCCTTTCGCTTTAGCCTTATTAGGGCTCTCGTCTTTTCTATATATTTAGGTATCTATCTTCCTACATAATTTAATAGCGCTAATTAAGAATAGTAAAACTTGCATCTGTTTTTATTTTATCTTTTTTAAATCTTATTTTATTCAAATGGCTCCTTGCATAGGTTTAATTAGGTATCGATGATTCTGCCAACCTAATGGTGTAGACTATTTTTAAATCATCCACACAACTTTTGACAGTAAATTATTTGACAGCAAAAATTAGTCGTATAGTAGAATTTGGACCTCCCCATCTCTTGGTGGTGTAGTACAAGGCGACTAAGTAATAGGGCTGTTTAACATCAGACTCAGCCTCAGATAAATGGCTAGAGTCAACAATAGTGCCCGGCAGACGGTAATAAGCTCACTCCCTATTACATGGGACCGAATTTAATGATTTGTGAAATGTGGGTGGTAATTCACCTCTGACTAACCATCCGGGGATAAAGGCGTGATTATAAGTATGTTTGGAATAAAAATTATGACGACATAATTGTTTATTTCATACAAGTATAATATATTTTCTTATCAGGAGGACACGACGGTATTCCCGTCCGAATTGAGCAGTCCGACTGGGGAAGTATCTCCACCCTACAGAATACCACGGCTATAATAACCTCGTGTTGTGTTCCCGGTGGTGAGTAGGGTAGCCAGAGCTCACTGGAGAGTTTTTGTGCTGTCAGTGGGAAGACCAAAGGCTTGTCCTGATTTTGTGTTCTGCACTGAGGGCACATATAATCTCTGTTCTTACAGGGTCGGCAGAACGGGTGTGACTCCACTGGTGTTACACACGTTCATAGGTCACGGTAACCACTTTCCATCAGGTGGGCCGTGTGCTTGTCTGCCACCTAAGTTGTTTAAAATAAAAAATTACCGTTTTGCCGTTTAGTAAAAAAGAAATATGACAAGACAATCAAATTACCAATACACGCATTATTTACGCGACAATGGCGTTGAATATGACCCAAACTCATCACACGGAAGTCTTATCTGTTAGAAAACAGGAAATGTCGAAATTCTTGACCTGCATGAACATTGAAGGTTATTTTTGCTAAATTCATTTGGCAATCAAGGTTTTATATATTTATAAATTGTGTGCACTAACTAAATGTGAAAACAGATACCATATTGTTATTTGAAAATGTCCTTCACCTTGAGTTTACGAGGCTTGTGTTTTGTTTTGACACCTTCGAAATTGATGACGTAGTGAATACTTGGGTAGATCACATATATCTTGATCCCAGTGACGTCACAAAATGACATCTTAAAGGTCAAACCGCACTTATGTCTGTCTGTCAAGAGTGTCAAGACCTTTTTCCTAGGAATGCGTGCAGGTATCAATTTGAAATACATACCAAATACTCAGATCTATAACGTCTTTAAACTGTGCAAAATTCAAACTAAGTCAATTCAAAATATATTGATTGATTTTTGATTTTTCAAAGTCTTTATTGCATGAAAATAAACATTACAAGTAACAACTCCAGTGTAAATTAAATCCTAGAGGTTTACAAATAAATTAGGTTACATTACACAAAGCTATTGCACTTTTTACGAATTAATACACATGTTTGTAGATCATTAAAAATACAGAAAATATAATGGGTAGATTAGAAATTTTGTTTATGCAAGCTTTAGTACAGCATTACATTTGCATATTTAACTTAAAACTAAACAATAATGGCATATTACCACGAACATAATTAGTACAATGATAATGCATTGTATGTAGGTATTAAAATAAAATATTATCTATTGGCTTAGCAAAACGAACAAAAGATCGCCCCGGCAGTAAGCAAACAAGTTTTTAATTCAAAATATATTGCGGTTTATGTAGTTTAAGTTACACACAGTTACCTCCGGTGCGCGAGTCCGACTTGCACTTTACCGACTTTTATTTTGTTAGGTATACAATTATACACCTATATAGGTGTTGTATAATCTAACATAAGCAGTCAGATCTGTAACGTTATCTGTCAGCCAAGCTACATTATCACACGTTATCGTCTGTGCCCCTAAGATATACGTAAACACTATATTTATCAAAATGAAACAATGAGATAGTATTTTTCCATGTATTTTATATTAAACATTAGGTTTTATACCTAGGGACATATATCTACCTAAAACGTGCTTTTTATGCGCAGCAGGCACATGCTGCAAAAACTTTTCCAACGACGAAACAGATTTGACAGTTGAATTAGTAGCGGTGAGATTTCAATTACGCATGCTTTAAATTTGGTGACTTCACGAGAGAGCATGCGCAACTGAAATCTCACCCCGAATTCAGCTGTCAAGTCACTTCGATCGTTCGAAACATTCTTGCAGTATGTACCTGCAGTTCTCATTCCTTGGGTGTCTTTTGAGGATAGAACGAGTTCAGCGGCGGTGAACGAGCTCAGACCCACAGATTATTACAAAACCTAACCGCGCGCGCCAGAGCCCAGTTTGTCTTGAAGGTCTAAGGTCTATGCTCGCTGCCTATGGCCAATTACAACCGAATTAGGAGTGACCTTGTAGAGGGCTGCCTCTCTAAGTCTCTCTGGAGAACAAGCAAGACGTGCACTGGTTCTCCAGTGCGGGCCTGGGGGAGATAGGTATAGCCGCCTGTCACTACAGCAAAAGCTGGCCTAACGGAATACGTGTCTCGTCTTCCGGGATAAGAAGCGGTCATCTAAAAAATATATGTAATTATGTCAATCAGTGTGCGAGGAAAATTGATACGAGTTCATGACTGCCCTGGTAGCCAGTGGGAGAGGTATATTCGTGAGAAAAACTGTACTAGCCTCTATGCTTGGTGTGACTGGATGGTTACCTTCAGGCAAGTTACAGAGACGGCAGCACCTCTTCCGATGAAGACGGAAGAACAGCTTGTTTTGAATAATAACTTTCTGAGATGCTATAATATAAAGGCTTATGAGATTACATGATAAGGTCTGACGAACAAACTTATCAATTAATCTTGGTAATTGTATTTACTCTCGTTTAGTGATACCTAACCGTTATATTTATTGGTGTAACAATCTCAAAGAGCTTCAAACATCTCGAAATATACGGACGTGTTACATTCTATAGCCAATTTGAAGAAAATAGCCAGTTTCGCAACCGTTAAAAAGTATTTTCGAGAATTTGAAAGTTGGTAGTGACAATATGCCTTACAAAATGTTTGAGAAAAAGGCCGGAGATTTGTCTAAATTGAGTGAATATTTGCAAGTTGACGCGTTGTACTATAGTTTCAAGGGGTATGTTTATTTTCTCTAAATAAATATATTTTTGAGTCAATCACTTGAAAAGTTTGCTCCATCAAGAAATGCAAGTTATAAAGAAATTGGAAGCTGAGTCTCGTCATCACCTACTTATTTTTCATGATTGTCTCAAATAAAAATACATCAAAATATTTTTATTTTTTCTACTCGTACGTTGATATAACATCCATATATTGAGAGAAACCCCAGTAAGTTAAGAAATACTTATATATAGATGGGATTTTCTCGCTGCTTCCCCTAGGTTTGAGTACACGATGCTGGAGAACTTAATCTAGCAGCTTCAATATAAAGATAATATACATACATACATAAAATCACGCCTGTTTCCCATAGGGGTAGGCAGAGATCACGGATCTCCTTTTGCTGCGATCCTGACATACTACTCTCGCTTCATTCATTCTCATTACATTCTTCATGCATGCTCGTCGGTTTAGAGTACTTCTGACCTGCTCCTGCAAAGATAATATAATTTTATATAATCGTAATCTCGGTCGCACGTTACGACAGTGTCAAAGTATCGACGTACTTTGAGATACAAAGTGATCTATCTGCGAGGGAGAAGATAATTTTATATATTTATTAAGACTTATACTTGTCTAAATGAAGTCGCTTAAAAACTACAAATAAATGTAATTAAAAATGAATATGCGTCAACATACGTTAATGACACTAGAAATTGAAGTAGAGTCTCTTCAGTGCACAGTTTCAAACTGCGCTCTTTCAGTAAGGTTTTGACGGGACTCAAGTTTTAACTTCTCAATTCAGGAATCGACAATTAGGAAGTCAACCATCATAAAAATATTGACAAATATCTCCTCCATCCAGAGGAGCTACGACCACTAGCAACATTTCTTTGTCGCCTATAAAGGAGCCACCCGAGGAGACACGACACTTTTACCCCCTTTTTCAATTTATTTATTTTAAGTACATAGACGGACTTAATGTCACAGACATTCTATACCAGTTACCAAAGGTTGTTGCAGAGAAAGACTTAGTAGGTGCATTATTGAGTGGAACATATATATTGTATAAAATCTACATCGAACGGCATTTAAATTCTTCGTCATTATTCTACTTCTAAAAGAAAACGGATGGATTCTCCGATGAAGATTTTCCGTGGTGCTCGTAAGCACGATTGAGTAAAGACTACCTTTTTTTCTTGTGGAAATCCTCTCGAATAACCCCTGCTGCCCGACGGAGGCGAGTTATTTCGGGCTCGAACCGACTAAAATCGCTTGCCGTCTTGAATCTTCGGGCCAACTTCGGTGAGGAAAGAGTACCTATTGAATTCGTATCATTGTGTTCGTTATAACCAATCTACATCAAACTGATTACTATCTATATGACTGATATCTTACTGTTATGGGTTGTATATATCAGATAAAAGGAAATACCAGTGATGTACTCAGCAGGTATTTATAAAAAAAACTTGGAATGATTGATATTGCAAAACGAAATATGAGATACAATTATATCAATACGATTATTTTATAATTAAACAATTCAGACAAACGTAGCGTGGGTTGTCATAATTGTTAAAAAAATATTGTGATTGGTACCGGCTCGAAGGACCATTTGCATTAGGTAACTTAAATAAGTGGTCCTTCGAACCGACTGGTAACAGTCACCAAGGTTGTAGTATAAAAATTATTATTCTGCATAAGTCGGTAAATTCATTATTCAAGATAATTTATTATAGTTATTTAGGATTTCATTAATAAATAAGAACCGAGACCATTTTTTATATAGGACACGTCAATTAGACTTCGCCTTGCCTGATGGTAAGCTGAAGGCAAAGTCCCAGAAAAGAGGGTCACCATTACTTACACATACCGTGTGACAATGGCGACACTCAGCTTGGCGGCCTCGTCATATGCTTTTTCACGCCCCGCTTAAAGGACCCGGGACTGTAGGAAGAAGGAAACACGTGAGCTGGTAATGAATTCCAGGCCTTAATGGTGCGACAGAGGAAAGAGTCTCCGAACCGCTTGGTTCTTGATCGGATATACCATCATGTATACCATCATACTGCTATTTTGTTATAGTAAAAAAGTTATTTAATTTTAGACATAACAGTTGATATGATAGTGTGTAAGTATTGTTTATTATAAAACGTTTGTTCTTGTTCCAGCGGTGATGGAGCATCCTTGAGCGCGGCGGGGAGCAAGCGCTCCGCTTTGTCGGCTTCGGACGCCGAGTGTTTCTCGCTGTGCCTGGGCGCCGGGCCTCTGTGGTAACTACCCTCACTCTATAAGTACCTATACTCCATTTGGATAATAATAGCCTTTTTTTACGTGTGCAAAGTCCCGAATACAATTATTGGTGAAATGTGGGTGTTAATTCACCTCTGCCTAACCCTCCAGGGATAAAGGCGAGATTATATGTATGTTTAAAGTATAAAGTTAAATGATTTGTTAGCAGTATTCGTTGTATGACAGTGCTTTTGTCTTATAGCAGAATCGAGACCCTGGCCAGTATAGCTTGTGTGCTAACGAGGACCCTATCCAACTGTTTTACCAAACAATCTCATTCGCAGGTGGTCCTGATATCCCTGCTCATGGCTCAGCACCGCCCGGAGGGGTGAATGGCGGGGCTGCGAGCCCCGCTTCACCATCAACACCCACCCACGACGACAACAACCGTAAGTGTACCTTTTAAATTGGTAGGAGTTAGTACACGACGGTATTCCCGTCCCAATTTAGCAGTCCGACTGGGGAAGAGCCTCCACCCTACGGAATACCACCACAACTATAATAAACTAGTGTTGTGTTCCCGGTGGTGACTTGGGTAGCCAGAGCTCACTGGAAAGTTTTGGTGCTGTCAGTGGGAAGACCAAAAGCTTGTCCTGCTTTGTCTTTTACACTGACGGCACAGAAACTCTGTGCTTACAGAGTTGGCAGAGCAAGTGTGACTCCCTTGGTGTTGCACACGTTCATAGGCCACGGTAACCACTTTCCATCAGGTAGGCCGTGTGCTTGTCTGTCACCTAAGTTGTATAAAATAGGAAGAGTTTGTCCATAATTACTCTCTAGGAGAGTACCACTACCAACTGTATCTTCTGGGCTCGTCCTGATAAGCTGAAATACGCACATTCGTAAGCATAAGAAGTTGGCAAACTCACCCACTGAGGCTATTTTTCTATTTACTGGAGGTGTTCCTTCATATCAGCCTCAAAAATTCCTAAATCTCCACCTGCATGATGGTTTTTCAATGATCTCCAGGTGACTTGTTGAGCGCCCTACTATGGGCCAGTGCCAGTTCCCTGGCGAGCAGCTCGGAGAGTCTGATCACGGAACCATCTTCGCCAACGCAAACTCACCCTGCACTACACCAGCAGAGGCGCGAGGCGGTGAGTCACTCATCTTGTACTACTCCATACGGTTATGTATTAAACTGAAAATAATGTTGATGCATTTTTTAAATGTTTTATTTAAAAACTCAATTTATAATTATGCAAGGTATCGGGACTTCTCGCGAATTAAATCATGGAACTTACTATTTCTGACGACGTTTCGGATGCGTTGCAGCACCCGTGGTCACGACTTGACTAGTCTTCGAGCGTCGATGCGGGCGACATTTTTTGAGCGCCTACCCACCATTACACTTATTATAAACGGTTAGGCTGGCGACACACCACACTCACTATGTCAGTTTTAACGGCACTGTGTTTTTTGGTTTTAGTGTCTTAATCACTGGATTCCACGTTCCGGATAGTTTGAATCCATCTTCCCTAGTGAAATTATAATATTAAGTTTGATGATTTAATTGGCGAGAAGTTCCGATACCTTATACAACGTGTTACAGAAAGGTGTGGTCATATTCGAGGGACGCATTACGTGTGATATAAATAAATTTTCCGCGGGAGTGTAAACACCAATTTACTTTATATCACGTAGATAATTAATTTTCTTTTTTATCGACCATGTGTAAGCTAGTGGAAATTGTCGACAAACGCACAACACTAAAAAACTAACCAGGGCTGCAGCAGCTGCAGCGCGCTGTTACAAATGAACTCTACGGTTTGAACCCGAATAGGTTTACCAAACGATCGGATTTGATAGGCCCTGTCTCAATATCATATTACTTACTTTGTACCTAAACAATTTTTTTTTTATATCGGGCAAAGACATTCTGAAACAGCTTAAACTTGTTAAAATAGTATTAATATAAAACAAAATTTACTTTTAGCAATAATAAAACATTTTTATGTTCCTGAAATCATCCATGCTAAATGTAAGACTTGTCTCAAAGATACCTTAGGTAAAGGTTAACCTACATTCAATACCAGGAGTCGTGGACTATCGAATTTCCAGCCACGCCCCTTAATATTAAACTAATTAAAATTGGTTCCGTACCCAATTTTATTTAAATGTTATGCAAAAAATAAATTTTCGGTTTTTATTCAACTTCGGTGGCAGACAAGCACACGGCCCACCTGATGAGAAGTTAAATAGAACAAAATTCCAAGTTGTTGGGTAGGTACACGATAAATAGAGATGCTTGGTTGCGAATCTCCGCAGCGCAACTGCGCGTGAAGACGGCAGCACACCTCCTCTCCCAAAATCCCGACCGAGGCAGGAATGCCCCTGTAAAGGGATGCTGGGTGACTCTTCATGTGTGCCTGAGTAGCATAGGACACAGTGGAGAGCAGACAAAGCCTCAAAGGGCTGGTTGAGGAGCCGCCCCTTTTCAGGGTAAGATGAGGATATCGTACTTTTCCATACGGAATTAACATGGCAACAGGTTCGAAAACAGGGTTGTTTTCCTCTCGCATCCCCGCACGCTCTCGTCCTTCGAGACCAGCAGGAGGTTGGACAAGGCGGTATTTCCGCCCAATTGAGCAGTCCGACTAGGGAAGTACCTCCGCCCAACAGAATACCGCGGCCATAATAACTTCGTGTTGTGTTAGGGTAGCTAGAGCTCACTGGAGAATTCGTGCTGTCAGTAAGAAAACTAAAGGCATGTCCTGCTTTGTCTTCTACACTGACGGCACAGAAACTCTGTGATTACAGGGTCGGCAGCGCGAGTGCGTTCCCTCTGGTGTTACATACGTTTATAGGCCACGGTAACCAATTTTCATCAGGTGGGCCATGTGCTTGTCTGCCACCTAAGTGGTATAAAAAAGCAGCATCCGCAACACTGTGATCGTTACACGTTTGCCTTAGTTTGAGTTACGTAGTTATTTATTATCGGATTTTTTTGAGATTTGTTTGTTCGTTACGTTTGGGAAACCAGGTGCCATGATAATGCGCACAATGGCGCACAACATAAATAACGGCAGTGTACCAAAATGCACACAGAACTTACTAAGGTATATCATGTCGTACCCGGATAACATAACTCTAAGAGGTCCTTCATAAGTGTTCGTTAAAGTAACATTCATTGCGGTACCCTAAACTATTTCTTAAAATTAAAATATCTTCTCTTTCACTCCAAATCGCCACGCCCTTTATTATGATTGGTTCCGTACCAATTTTTATTTAATACAAAACCTTTCTTAAAACATAAAAAGGTATGGTAAAGTGAACAAAAATATGTTCAAATACCAGGATAACATAAAATGTAAGAGTCGTTTCTTCAAAATTTTTGAAACAAGATTTTACGGTACCCTAAAATAATTGATACGATAAAATCATTTGTTATTTTTTTCCTATACCTAAATAGGGTGAACTGACTAGTATTCGACCATGGTCACAATTTTATTATTTTCTGCATTCTTAGTATCGGATGTATTTCTACTGAATTACATACTCCTTTTTAATAACAATGTTGTTCAGTCAGTGGGTCGTATGTTTGTTTGCCCACCCGTTATTGAATGATACGAAAATCACGGCGTCGAAAAAGTTGTCTCTTACATAACAACAGACAACGAGTAGATTGAATAGTAGCTGCGATTTTTTTTTCAGAGTAAGTACATAACTCTGGTTTTTATTAAATTTGAGCGCGATAGTCCATTCATTGTCCAACCCAAACTCAATGCGAGGGGGTTTCTGCACTTGAAAGAAGCACAAAGTCATAGTTGAAAAATCCAGATTTAAATATTAAAATAAAATTTTTAAATGGACGTAAACCTGTACCTCTACCCTAATTTCATAGGTAATACGTTCGGCCGCGGAGTCCTTTGATGAGACCGCGATGCGTGGCGGCGCTTTTGACACGGACAATCGGTGCCGCCAAGGACATAATATTTGGCGCCAAAGTGCGTAAAACAGTAGGCATCAATGTTGCCATAACTGATTTTATAAAATCTGTAGATGGCATGTTAAAAATAGTAGAAGCAGCGTAGATTTCAAATGAAAAAGTGGTAAATTTATTAGTAGATTAAAATGTATTTTTACGCGTTTATGCTTTTTAAAAGATAGAAGACGAAATCCGGTTCGTTTGTTTTGCGTCTTGTCACCCGCAGAGTAGGTAAGTCTTGTCATATGCAAAGAAAAATATCGTGACAATTTTATGTATTACTTATTTCCTGATTCCTCAACTTTTTCTCCTCTTTCTACTCTGGCTCTATCTCCTCTCGGTATGATTAAAACTTGTGATTTTCAGTAGAAAGGCCGACCTTAACCACTGAGCACGAAGCTATCATTTACTTTTCAGTTCAGATTTTTAGCGCGAACAGATAGCAAAATGTACCTAGGCAATGTACTTTTTAGTAGAAATAGAATATTGTTCTGAACAAAGGGATTGATTTAACCATTAATTAGTTAACTGCAGGTTTTTCAGTCATATTTACCTTAAAAATGAAAGGAAGGTCTGTGGATTTATCAAAATTCTACGTATTAAATTAGATAATTAGAATTAGATAGATTAATGGTTGGCAACATTCGTATGTACCTACTTGTGCCGACTTCTTTTCTGTAGGTTGTTTACATGTTTATTTGTAGACTAGTTGTTCTGTTGTGCAGTGAAAATGTCGGTTTTTAGTAATAGCGAATATTAGATGATGCTTTGTGTTGGCGCAGCTGATGGTAGCTTGCGAAAAGCTCGTCGGCTGTACAGTGAGATATTTGTGGACGGAAGACTAGAGGGTGACCGTCGGCGGTTTCCCTCTTTGGAGTGTTTTAAGAAGATGGTGAACCGCCTTCAACACACTGGAAGTTTTCGTGGCGACCTTCTACGACGCCCACTGCTTTAGACGATCGTATTCTCGAGCATTTTGAAGTAGACCCGAGTACGAGTAGATACCCGGCGAGCTGGAACGGTTATCGGAGTGAAACCCGTTCCTTTCAAGGGGGAAGTTCGCGCGTATTTAAAGATGCGTTTTGATCAGAGGATTGGGCGTGGCGGTGAAGTGAGAGTCGCTTGCCCGGCGAGGTCCCCGGATCTCACTCCGCTCGACTATTTTCTCTGAGGTTACGTGAAGAAAAAGTGTACAGTACAGCATGTGACAGCAGAGAGAATATGGAAGCCCGAATATCAGAGATTTACGTAGCGTAACCCCAGATATGTTTCGAAGCGTGCGTGGTAGCATGTTACGGCATCGAGCAACGAGCCGTTGCGCGTTGCTATAATTTTTTAAACGTAGGTATGCCTTGGAGTTTCACGCATACTGTGGCGTCATAAACTCCATTCATGTGTACATGTACTCGTTATGTTTTTGTGGCCTACATAAGTGATAGTTTAAACTCCTTGTGTCGCGATCGTGAAGTGATAAATTAGTGCGTTCTTATGACTGTACCAGATCAGGTACATCACCGTTTCGCTGTAAGGAGAACACGCCCCGGTAAGTGATAGTCAAAATATCTCTGATGTAACCTGTATCTAACTATACCTACGCTTGGTAGGCCGGCTACCAGGCGCACAGCTGAGATTAGAGATTTTACAGAGGTTATTGAACTCAATTGAACTTATCGCGAAAGAACAAAATACAATAGTGTTGTGACCTACCGCTTTTGCTAAATATCGAAAATTTTAACGAATTTAACAATTTTGTAAGACGACTAACGATGTCATCACTTTATTACTATTTGTACATTGGCCGGTGCATATCGACTGGTTATCAGGCATGTGTAACGACCCTTAAATATGACCACACCTTTCTGTAACACCCTGTATAATTATGAGTTCACACCGCGATAGTTTAAAAATAACTCAATTTATTAATATTTTTCTGTTTAGAAACTCATTATAAAGACTAAAAAACAAAATAGAACCAATAGTTAGTCAGTTCGTTGTTGCAAAGTATCAAGCATAGCCCGTGGTTGTATGCCACTTAGTCTAACAAAACAATACATTCTAGAGAAAAGTGGCATACGACAACGGCTATCATTGTCTTATCACTGACGGCACAGGGTTGGCAGCGTGAGTGCGACTTCCTTGGTGTTGCACACGTCCATAGGCCACGGTAACCACTTTCCCTCAGGTGGGCCGTGTGCTTGTCTGTTAACAAAGTGGTATAAAAAGAAATTCTTGTTAAAAATTTTTCAAAGCGTGATTTTTTAAGTCTGGTTTTAGTTTTAAAGGAGATGGATTCGCTTTCATACATTCTTGGGCCTAAATGTAAAAAGTTGAGTGGCCTCAAGCGAGAGCTTATATATTATTAAACCATCCCTGAAAAATCAGCAGATTTTGAACATCAGAGAGCAGAGTTATAAGAGATTTAGTAAGTGAGGTTATGCAAGAAATTAACATTTTTGAACTATCATTTCTACGTTTTTTTTATAGAAAGTAGTTATTTTTATTTTAAAGATATGTAATAAAAAGATGTCATGTTAAAAAAAATCTTTAAAGAATTATTATATTTTATTTTTCTTCAATAATTATTAGAATATCGTCTAAGAATTGCGTAGGAGGAATTACATTACCTTGGTACCTAGCCCAACCAAGGTACCATATAATTGACATTATGTGTGCGCAGCAGCCTGCATTTCGTTTACCTACAATACAGTTACAGTAATGTCCGAGGATTGCTTCTCTACCTCGTAGAAAGTTGTCGACTAAGATATATACAAAATACGTCTTTCGACTTATGTCTGGTCTGAATGCGTCTCCTTAGCATTCATGCAGAATTAGAAGCCGACAACTCTCGAAGTAGGCTGCTGCTGACCACCCTACACACTTCTACAATGAAACCTTCATTACCTCTTAGATGCTCACCATAGTATAAACGTGTCTGCTTTATCTGACATGTCCCTAAATATATTAGAATTAATTCACTTTCTGTAAGCTGGGGCAAATCATTCAAGTTATCATTGTGAGCCGTAATTGTAATAACTGATTGACTGAAAGTCAGGAAGCTGTCAGTTGTCACAGCACAGATTAATACGACTTATACAGTTGATAAACACGAGAATTATTTAATCGATTAACGAAAATCAATTCCGAATTTATTATAATTACACTGTTATTATATTTTTAAAATGTGTATTGTTATTATTATGTTTTGTTCACTTTGACTGAAATAATACTACGATGGAAGTGTTTTTATTGACAATATTGTTTGAATCGATCACAGTACTCGATATTGAATCATATTCGTGGAATAAACTTAGTTTTAAGATTTCTCGTCTTCCTGATGTTCAATTGAGGTGTTTTTTTTTTAATTTTGACATAGAAAAATATACCGCTTTTTTAGGTCATATCTCAACTCAATACATTTTGGCCCAGAAATCCCCGTCTCCTTTATATTTCAAATAGTATGTACGGTGTATATTTCAGGTGATCAGCAAGATCTTGGAGCGCAAGGACCGTCAACCGGTGAAGATTGACTTCAAAATATTTCTCACTGAGAATACTGTCACTCGCTGGGAAGCGGTGAGTATATGCACTATTATACAACGTATCTTCGATTTATCGCGATTAAATCATGGAAATTACTATTTCTGCCGACTAGCTTGCCAGCGTCGAGATGTATGCGGGGGACATTTTTTTGTTCGCCTACCCACCATTACATTTATTATGAACGGTTAGGCTGGCGACACACCACACTCACTATGTCAGTTTTTAACGGCACTGTGTTTTTTGGTTTTAGTATCTTAAGCACTGGATCAGCGAGTAATTTATATAATTTGAAGCAAATCAAGTTCTGCTAAATTATATTTTAGTCTAGTTTTTCCTGCCTTCATTGTCATAGAAAGGTTTAGGCTTTTTGGTCATAGGCCCTAGGTATAAAAAAAATATCTGGTCATCTATACGAGAATGCCTTTTTGACCCTTTGTACTTCTGCCTACCCGTAAGGATAGAATCGTGATTATATAAATCAAAGAATCAATTTCATTTATTCAGTTTAGGCACATAAAGAGCACATATGAACGTCAAAATTTTACAATTATGTATGTCAAGAAATAATATAAAAATATTAAATAATGTAAAAATAAACCATTGGAAAATGGTTCTTTCGCTGGTTCGGTAGATTAGTTCTACTGAGAAGATACCAGCAAGAAACTCAGCGAACTACATTAGAACTAGATTATAATCAGTATGAAAACCGCGTGGTTCCCGGCAAAGTAGAATTTGGACCAACCCCTCTCTTCCCATGCGGTGTCGTACAAGGCGACTAAGGGATCGAGCTGTTTAACATCAGACAGATATATACATCCCAGACTCAGTGTCAAATGCATGGCTTGAATCATCAATAGTACCCGGAAGACGGCAATAGGCTCACCCGCTATTACCTGGGACCGAATTCAGTGATTGGTGTAATTTATTTATTTATTTATTTATTCATTTTGCAAATGTAGGTCGAAAGTTGGTACATGTTTGTTAAAAAGGTATCACTACATTTGGCCTTGCGGCATGCAAATTAGAGCCATACAAATAATTAGTGGACATGCATTTATACTACACTTCATTACAGTTCATTCGAGATACGTACATTATGTCAATAGTAACTAAATATCACATAATCAAAATAAAATCAAATGCGTATGTCAACTGTAATAAGATTTCACATAATCAAAATAAAATAAAATAGGTATGTCAGTAATAGGAAATAATACATTATGAAAATAAAATCAAATTAGAAAATGTCAATTACATTAATTATTAATTAAATAATGACAGTAACAAATGATATCCGTGTTCAATTTAGTAAACTCAATTAATTTAATTTCAGTGAAACACCAACTTTATCTATTTCAATGACTTGTCATTTATGTACTCTTCAACAGAATAATAACATTTCTCCAGCAAAAGTAGTGTGTAGTAATGTGGGTGTTAATTCACCTCTGCCTAACCCTTCAAGGATAAAGGCGTGACTATATGTATGTAGTATGACTTGTGACATAATTAATTAGTTCAATTGCATGTAACGTACGGCTGTTTATCAGTTGCGCTATGAATGGGTACATTGCCTTCTGAGATAACCTATTTATTATATGTTATTGACTAGATTGTGTCTATTAGAGACCAGAAGGCCAATCTCGTAATTTGTATCTGTTCAAAATTCAGTCTCGATCTAATATCAATATAAAGGTTTTTTTAGTTATCGAATCATAGAAATTTGACTTAATGAAACACATTTCCGTCCAATTGAGCAGTCTGACTGGGGAACTCGGCCCTGCAGAATACCGCGGCTCAGCTGCCGATATTGAGACTATATTTGTACTACAGAACAGGCGATCAATAGCTTCAGACCTCGTGACTCGCTGAAAGAATTCCTATATCCCCGAAAGGGTAGGCAGAGGTGCTAGCACCCACATTTCGCCAGTTTTTATTTAGGTCCCAACTCCCAATGTTGCCTATTGCCACTAACCGGGCACTTATAAACCTGGGATACATACACACATAACTTCGAAAAGCATCGAAAAGTCATTGGTGTGTGCCTTGGTAAAACCTGGGATCGAACCCGAGAACTCGTCTAAGCAGTCCATTACCCATACCACTAGGCTATCGCGGTTACGATGCGTATGTACGCACAAAATAAATTGTTAATTAAAGCAAATTTAAGAAAAGATAATCCAGTTCTCAGTGCTCACTGGCTAGTTTTTGTGCTGTCGCGATAGTTTTAAAGTTAATAGAAGCTTAATGATATAATACCTTCGTCGATAAACAGACTATTTAATACAATAAGAATTTTTCACTTCGAACCAGTAGTTTATGAGATTAACGCAACCAAACTCATTACCTATATTACACATTAGTATAGATTTAACAAGTTAAAACTTAATTTAACAGCAGGCGTGACTCGTTGTCAAAACGGCGCGGCGTGCGGCTTTAGTCGGTTCAAGTCCCGCTGGTGGGGGTGGGATTAGGGTATCCAAGGGGAATTCCTTACTATAAAAAACGCGGGACTTATTAGATAACTTTTTTTTTTTCTATTTTGTACTCAAATATGTTTTTATTATACAGGTGGTGCAAGGCGGCACCATGTACCTGCGTCTGCCGGGAGTGCTGCAGGCGGGCAGCAAGGAGAGCTTCATGCTGCTGCTCGACTTCGCAGAAGAACGCCTCGGCTGCAGCAAGTGAGTATACTGTACATTTAGGACACATCCTGGCAGTGTTGGATCAAAGATATGCATTCGTATACGGTTCCCTCAACTGGGGGTAGGTCACGATGTAATTCCCGACCCAATTGAGCAGTCCGACTGGGGAAGTACCTCCGCCCTACAGAATACCGCGGCCATAATAGCCTCGTGTTGTGTTCTCGGCAGTGAGTAAGGTAGCCAGAGCTCACTGGAGAGTTTTGTGCTGTCAATAAGAAGACCGAAGGCTTATCCTGCTTTGTCTTTTGTACTGACGGCAGAGAAACTCTGTTCTTACACTCTTTTATAGACGTTCCAGGTGGGCCACGGCTTGTCTGCCATTTAAGTGGTATGAAAAAATCTGCTGAAATATCGGAAGCTCAATACATGTCCGGCTTGTCCTTCTTTGTCTTCTACACTGACGGCACAGAAAGTCTGTGCTTACAGGGTCGGCAGCGCGAGTGTGGCTTCTCTGGTGTTACACACGTCCATAGGCCACGGTAACCACTTTCAGGTGGGCCTTGCACTTGTCTGCCACCTAAGTGGTATAAAAAAATATGATAAATATCTCGCTGATTCTACAGTCAATACTAATAAAGCTTTTCTCTTTCCAGTTGCATCATCTGCGTGTTGAAAACCCGCCCCGACCGCGCGACTCTTCTCCGAACTTTCATGTTCATGGGATTCCAGCTTCTCCCCCCCAACTCGCCTCTCATGCCGCAAGAAATCACCAATCCCGAGTACATATTCTTGCACTACAACATGCAGTAAAACTCGGAAGTTTCGAGTTATATGTCGGAATATAGCATGCATTTTTCGAGTCATCACTATTAGACTATAGCTTGGATTTTTCGAGTTATTGTAGCGACGATAACATCAGTTTGTAGACTTTCCGACTTCTATAACTCGAAAATTTCGAGTTACTCATCATGTAGTTAAAATGTTTATTATAGAAACAGTATTTTGAAAGTTGCACGTTTTTTCATAATTAAAGAAAATCACAGGGCTTGCTTAGTATGGCGTCAACAAGTCTATTTAGTAGTTTAGATGTTTAGATTTATTATTGTATTAATATATTAATGCGAATTTCTTGTGATTATTCGTGAATATGTAATATCTTTTTCTCGAAAGTAAAATGTAAACTCGGAAATTCCGAGTTATTCTTAGTGTTGCTAAAAATTGCAAGTAATAATTTTTTCTTTAACTTTTTAAGATAATCAAAAGAGATTCGTTTTAAGTAATTATAAAAAAAAAAAAAACTTTTATTTCTACTATTTCAGCTTTGAAAATAACGCTATGATATTTTCGTTTTGTTATTCAAAACTGAAGGTAGAATGTTATTTCTTAAAGTAATTACTTTCTTTAACATGTTATAATTACCTATATATTAAAATAAATATGTATGTCGTCGTGTTTAATCATTACCCGCTCCGGGGTAGAGCAAAAAAAAAAATATAAAAAGCTAAAAAAAAAATCAAAAAAATTTAAGTATAAAATATATGGTTTGTAAAAATATTTCGAATTTCCACCTTTTCACAAGTCTTGACACTTTTAATTTTTAAAATCTTTCACATGACTTGAGCTGATCTTTAGTTTGACCGGGTGAAGCGGTCACCCGCGCATATGGTTCGAAATATTTTTTATTTTTTATTTCTAAACTGACGCGCTCACGTTTGAGTGGGAGTTGAAACGTGAATGCGTTCTGTATTCTAGATTAAGCATTACTTTTTAGCAATAAGTGGTTTTATGTTAATATTTTAGTATTAATATTCTGAAATATATAATTCTTACGTAGAAATTAATCTTTTTTATTTATAACCTATTTCACTTCACTTTATACCACTAAGTTGGCAGATAAGTACACTACCCACCCGATGGAACGTCACTGTAATGTGTGCACACCAGAGGCGTCAAACCCATGCTACCGAACCTGTGAGAACCTACTAAAAACTCTTCTTGAAAAAAGCAACCCTGTAGTGGTCTGCTTCGAGGTTAGAGGAGGACAAACTGCTCTGAAGCCTCCCTAGCAAACAACAGTGTTGAGTAGGTAAGGGCAAACATTGTTAGTTTTGTAATGTTGACGCACTTTCCTGATGCTTTGCCATCAGCTTAACATGGGGCGAGGTGAAGTCAAATCGACGTGTCCTGTATATTAAAAAATAATAACAACAGGATTAATTAAACAAATTTTGAACACTTTATTTTAATAAACATTATTATTATACACGAAAATTTTTTAATTACCAGAAAAATTTTGGCGAAGTGATAGGTATTCGATACTAAACACATACATGCAAAAAAAAATGAATAAAGTATGTATGTCAGTTTTTTTCTTAAAACCACCTAATATTATGTTCACGACGTACAAAATTTTTCTCAATGGAATATGACTAATTCACGAAAACAAAATCACACAAAGAAGTCATTGATAAAATAATAAACAAGCACTCTCTCTTTCTATCATTCTACTACTGTCCTTGAAGGCGGGCGGCGCGTGCGACCACCCCTCCCCGCACCGCCTTACACGTGTCGTCAAGCCGGCGGCATCTCTTTGATGTTAATAAAATTTAAATCATAAATGCAGTTCCGGTTGTGACGTCTCGATTCGCGCACGCATCCTAATCAATACTATCGGCACTATCGAGATGGCGTACCAATTTACCGACCGCGAATACACATTAATGTTACGTAGTTATTTTTTATTCGGTGAAAATGTGAGTGCCGCTTTACGGATGTATCGTGATCTCTACCCGAATGCCCGACAGCCAAATTACTCCACGATGTTGAGCGTCTACCAACGTCTATTAGATCACGGCTCATTTCACGTACCGACGCACGCACAAGGCCGGGGCCCGCCTATCCGCAGAACTTGTACGACGAAGTACTCGAGTTTTTTGAGGACGATCCGCGACGAAGTACAAACGATGCGGCACGTAGATTTGGCATCAGCCAGCACTGTGCTTGGAAAATTGTGAACTCGGCTGGTATGCACCCTTATCACTACAGAAAGGTTCAAGAACTGACAACAATCGACCGAGCACCCAGGATTACATTCTGCAACTGGGTGATCCTTCACCCGGAGACCAACGTCCTTTACAGTGACGAATGTTTGTTCACAAGAATCGGGCTTTTCAACCAACATAACGAACATTGGTAGTCAATAAGAAATCCCAAGTTGGCGCGACAACATTCGTTTCAACACAGATTTAGCGTGAACGTTTGGGCTGGAGTCCTAAATGACAACATCGTGGGCCCATACTTCATCGAGAGACGTCTAACGGGTGAAACCTATTTGGATCTGTTGAGAACCATGGTATCAACCATGTTGGATGATATTCCACTCGCAAGCTTGCGAGACCTCTGGTTCCAACAAGATGGTGCTCCACCCCACTACCAGATCGCGGTAAGAGACTACCTCAATACGCAATTTGAAGGCAGGTGGATTGGACGGGGAGCTTCAGTCGCGTGGCCCGCTCGATCCCCGGATCTGACGCCAATGGACTTTTTCATGTGGAGTGAAGTGAAACGTAGAGTGTATGTCAGTGAACCCAACAGCCGTGAGGACCTCCGACAAAGGATAATTGACGCCTTCGATGAAATTCGTCAACAAAGAGATTCTCCTAAGTTTAAAATCAAACTTGTTAAAGCGGGGTCGTTTGTGTATTCAAAATGACGGAGGACATTTCGAGCAACAATTAAAGTACCTACTTGTAGGGTAAGTCTTGCACGTGTTAAGTACAGAAATTAATCCTTAAGCTAATTTACTATTCCAAGTTCTATAATAGGTACCTAGTGTACCTACACCTACCTGCCAGTTGATAAGGTACTTAAAAAAACTACTGAATTACGTTAAAAGTTGCTGTGGTTTTACCATTGTTTACTCAGTTCACCCAAACTTGTATTAAACACGGTATTAAAAAATTACTGCCACTAGAAAGTTCACGATGAAAGTTAAAAGTTCATTGATGACCTATTTACTATTCACACACACATCGTGCGTAAATAAAATGGTGTCTATTCTTTAAGCACGTATTTTGAGATTTTAAAAACGTTAATAACTTTGTTTTTTTGTATGGTGGGGTATTTGTATTATTCCATATATATTGAAGTATATACGTTCCATATCAGCCCCTGCAGTTTCTCTGGTAATTAAAAATTAGTAGTGTATATTGAAATAAAATTACTTTTTTACCGATTCTATAGCGATTTTTTTTATTTACTTACATTTCCCGACGTTTTGGCTCCTTTTCAACAGTCATACTCACCCCGCGACTGTTGATTGCGGGGGTAGGAGCTGCTGCGAAACGTCGGGATAAATGTAAATGAAATCGCGATAGAATTAATTAAAAAGTAGTTTTATTTCAATGAGTGATATTCGAATAAAATTCAGACGGTATAAAATAATTATAATTTCTTATAAACTCTAAAATAATAACTTATATCCCCTTCCACTTGCTTCTCCCCTGGTACTTCCTCATCATCCACAAGGTGGAACTGCTGCTGGTCTATGCTGGGGAAGAAGGTATCACAGTCGAAGGTCTTCTGAATCTCTGTGAGGTATATCTTGTCGCAGTTCGGATGTGCCATTGCTGCCTGTGAATAAGATGATATATAAAAATTAAAAATCATGAAATCTCAGAAACTATAACACCTACAAACTTGAAATTTGGTAGGCAGGTTCCTTATAGGGGGTGTAGACATCTGCTAAGAACAGATTTTACGAAACTTCGCCCCTAAGGGGGTAATACGGGTCCACGCGTACGAAGTTGCGGGCGGCCGCTAATATTATTATTATCAAGTACAGATTTGCAATTTTGTATGTAACGAATAAACTTAGTAACTACTGGACCGATTTAATAATTATTTTACCATTATAAGGTTATATTATCACTGGGTAATATAGGCTATATTTCATTACGTTACTATCAAAAGGTGCGGCGCTGTGTTCACAATAGTATATCATTCTAGATAAACCATACATTATTTGGAAATTAATGATTGGGGAGGTACAGGGTAAACTATATGATATCAAAAGTAGTAAACCGAGATGCAGTAATTACAGCATACCACGCCCACGTGACATAATATTACGATATGTAGTTAAGTCATGTTCTGGGGCAACTCTACTGACAAGAAAGATGCATTTAAGGCACAAAAAAGATGTTTGAGAGCCGTGTGCTAATTACAACAGATAGACACGCAAACCATACTTTATACAGTTGAAGATACTAACTCTACCTTGTCTGTATATATTTGAAGTTTTTTTTTTACGTGCGCAAAATCCCCACGGATACCTCCCCACCGGAGCCGGTGGGAGAGGTTATGTTGGACTCGAACCGACTAAAACGCACGCCGCCTGTGGATCGTTTTGGTTGCCGAAGGTGATGTTGACAGGCATATCCCTCGCACCCCGGCCGCTGTGAAAGGTAATTTGAGTCGTTACACTGCATACAAGAGTGCGCGTAACTGCCATAAAATTTGTATGCCTCAGCATTGGTCAGCGCTGTTTGATAAAAGTATTTTCTCCATGGCTCCTCGTTTGTACAACAACTACGAAATATTTTAGAAGTGGAAAATACAACTGCTTTTCAAAAAAAATGTATTACACTTACTTATAACGAAAGCGTACTACACTATTGACGAATATTTAAATGACAACTTGTAATGGAAGTGACTATATTGTGACTATTTAATTTAATTTAATGACATAACTAAACCATTTAACATTAATAATTAGAAATTAATTGCGTTATTAATCAGTAGCTACTCCTATAAAATGTATTTTATTTTTAAGCTTCAATTGTAAATTTGCATGCCTTTTAGACGGAATGCGGAATGATCAAACTTTTAAACCAATGTACCAACAATTTGTATCTGTGTTCGCAAATAAAGATAATCTCAGAAGGCGTCACCTTCGCCGATGCTTGTCTTAGAGTCTATAATCCCTCCTATGTTTCTTACATCAGCCTTTGAGCACCTCTGACAGGTTGATGTAAGAAACATAGGAATTGTCAATCTTGTCGTTGACATTTGCATTATGATTTTTTATTTATACTACTTAGGTGGCAGACAAGCAAACGGCCCACCTGATGGAAAGTGGTCACCGTGGCGTATGGACGCGTGCAAAACCAAGACACTCGCGCTGCCAACCCTGCAAGCATTGAGAGTTTCTGTCCCATCAGTGTGAAAGACAAATCAGGACAAGCTTTTGGTCTTTTCACTGGCTGCACAAAAACCCTTCAGTGAGCTCTGGCTACCCTACTCACCGCCGAGAACACATCACGAGGTTATTATGGCCGCGGTATTCTGTAGGGCGGTGCTTCCACAGTCGGACAGTAATTTATCAATAAAAATGGCGAATTTTAAAGTAGAATTGAAGAAGAGAAATGCTTACAGGAGGCACGGAGAAGTTAACATTTGGCACTCATCCTAAGACTACCCTGGCTAATATTGCTTAACTTTGCTATGTGTTAATCTACTCGCTTATCAATTAACCACGAGCTTCTTTATCACTATTGTCCTATGTTATTTATTTTATAATGTAATATATATTCTCTTATCATGATGCCCTTATGTAGTGTCAAGTTCAAGGAAACAAAATAAATTTCATTTTCATTCGTAATTAGTTCAGAGTTTTATAGCTGAATACTATCGTTCGTGTCACAATTCCAAAAATACCCAAGGCTTCAGTACCTCAATAGGAAAAATGGGACCCGTTATGGATCACTTCGTTGTCCGTCCGTCTGTCTGTCTGTCAAGAAGTTTTTCTCAGGAATGCGTGGAGGTGTCAAATTGAAATTCATACCACATACTCAGGTCTGTAACGTCTAGAAAAAAGAAAAAAGAAGAAAGGAAAAAATGGCTTAAACGCTGAGATTGGCCGCCGTATCCACGAACATGTCGGTGACTCCCGCTCCGGCTCGTTTCTGGGGCAGAGGATGGCCATCGCAATTCAACGAGGCAACGCTGCCAGTGTCATGGGCACCTTTGCGCCGGGAACGATACGGGGCGAGTTGTTTGATTTGACAAAATCTATGATTGCAGATAAGGATTGGACATTTGTATTGTATTTAGATTATTATTAGTTTAATATAGAATATGCTTTAATAAAAAAGATTAATATAGGTACTATAAATATAATATTTAAAAAAATACTAATGTAATTAAAATTTCTAGAGTATTTCGAAAGTGTATTCGCATTCATTTGCATATCGAATACGGTGAAAGATGCTGTATCTACTAATCAAAATATATCCAACTATTACCATTGTAAAACCATGTTCCCTGCAAAAGATTTATTTCTTTCTTTCTTGTTACAAGAAAGAAATATAGGTTTTTTTCATAAAGCGCTTAAAATTACCCGTTTCAAAAACCCTTCCAACGATTTATCCGTCCGGTCCCTGCGGGTCATACCAACATCTATGGCAGTCATCACGGGCAGTTGGAGCCCTAACAAGTCCAACAAAAGGTCGAACTGCAATGCCTCGATATAGCCAATGGATATTTTTTAAATTCATTTAGATACACAACAACTTACAATCAATCATAACATTATCGCCAAATTAGCAACCAGCAAACTTTTTGAACTGGATTGTAACTCAGAACAGTGTATACAAATGAAAAACAGAGAGGGTTACCGAAACGAGTTAAAAATTACAACATGTAAACATTTAATGGTACCAAACTGATAGTGGTACAAGAAGGATTAATCCTTCAACACCTTTGTACTTAAAAGATCGCTTTCAGTTCCTTTCCGACACGCATGAAAAATGTTTAAGATCATCGAGGAGACTAGTCCTAAAGATGCCAAAGCATTCCACAGGGTTCTTCGATAATTCTTTTACCGTAACAGCTGTACGCCTGTGGAATGAGCTACCAATGGAAATAAGACGAGCTCAGACGTTACTGAAATTTAAAAGAATGGTCAAGGAGCACTATTTGTCGACGGTGTCACTTGTAACATAGTATATCGTCATATCTTTAGGTATGTATATGTGTATGTATGTATGTATATGTGTATAATTGTATATTATATTGTAGTAGTATTGTAGTAACGCACGGGGTAGACACCCCACTCCTGTATTTCAGTGCCCCCTCCACCCCGCCCGCCGCGATGCCCGGCGCGCTTTTCAGACTGCATCGCAAACAACGGCCACGGCGCTATGGCGGTTTTGTTTACTGTTTGAATTTTTTAATTCGTAATATCTTTTGAATGGAAAGTCCAATTTAAATAATTTAAAAACTATTTTATAGGTAGTTAAATGGTCTTGACCATAAAATAATTTATTTGGATAAGGATTAATATAAACACATAAATAGCATGGTTTGAATTTAGTTAGCATTTTTATTAATGTCCCCTTAACGGTCATAACGATCTAGACATGATAAATGAAATCTGATTTCGATTTAGGGTTATTTATGATGCCTAAAAAAAATGAAAAAAAAATTTTTTTTATTTTTTTTATTGGTGATAAAAATATTCCCTCTACCTGACGATGGGATCTTAAATGAAATGACAAAATACCTTATATCTAAAAATAAATTTACCACGTATTCGGAAACGGTAATTTTACGGTAAAAAAAAATCAGTAGGTACTTAAACTTATACACACACTAAATTCCGCCGCGGCTTCGCCTGAATATCGCATTTATTATTTTAGTATAAGTATATAAAAATGGTAAAGCAAATTATTATTATGCTGCAGCTTGTTTGTGAAAGTTCCAAAAGCATGGTGTTACGCATAATGGAACACGGCATTTGCTACACTCCATCTTGGACCGCTTGTCTTTTTCCTTCGTACTACAAAATCTGCATCTTTTATACGTTGGCAGATCGACGGGCATGTGATCTCCGACGTTAGAAAAGCGAGTTTCTGGCGCAATAAGATGAACTGACTTCTGATAACTGTCGGAAACTGCTACTTTCTTTCTGACAACGTAGTTTACATCAACAGAACGACGTTTTCGTGATGAAAATCCTGCAATAAGACCCCTGGCTAAAGCAATTCGGAATTCTAAATTTGTGAGTTTGGCAGCATTTTTGTTTTCACCGTATAGCAGAAATGAGTTTGTGATGCATGCATCAACAAGGAAGTAAAATATACGAAGCCACCTTACCTTTGATATGATCAAAATGGTCAACTCACCCCATTCTTTTCGCGTATTCCTTCACCAATGCAGGACACCGAAATTCAACCTTCGTACCATCCTTTTGTGTCCTATTTACAGATGTTTCATTGATATTTGGGTGGAAAGCATTAGTCAAAATCAGAACCTCTTTTGTGTCCTGCCAGATCGCAAAAGCTACTTCTCATTTTACTCTGCATTTATACTGACCCTTCCGTAACTTCAGTTTCGTTTTGCTCTTCACCATTCTGGGCAGGTCGGCCCTTTGCCTCCGAACAGTACCAGTGGCTAGAATTCCTTGGGTATAGAGGTAGTTCATGATTTCATACCCACAAAAAAAGTTGTCGAACGTGACATGCACGGCAGGCATTCCTATTAGTTTTTCCGTCAACTTCTTGACCACATTTGCTCCCAAATTGTCTTGAACTCTGTCATTATCTTTGCCAGTATAAATATCAAACTCGTATAAATAGCCTGTATCACTGTCACAGCGACACCACACCTTGAAGCCCCTTTTTATGGGTTTCATGGGCATATACTGTTTCAAAGTGGACCTCCCTTTGAACAGAATCATAGATTCATCGATCGATTGTGAAGCAGAATTATGTGCACTTTCTGTGAATCTCGTATTGAGAAGTGTCACTAAGGGTCTAATTTTGTGTAATTTATCGTAAGCGGGGCGGGATCTGGCGAGTTGCCTACAATTATCGTTCAAATGCAAACATCGTAAGATTTGTTTGAACCTTCGGAATGGCATGGTAGACGCTACTTCGTCAACTCTAAAAGACGGATCTGATGACCAGTAATGATCTAAGGAAGGTAAAATATGGTATCCCATTATAATAATTATTCCTAAAAAAGCTTTAAATTCTTTGGAATCAATGTCTGTCCAACCTACTACCTTATTTTGATCCGCATACCTGTTTGTTTCTGTGACAATCAGCTCATACACTTCAGGTGTAAAAAAAAATCAAAGTAGCGAATAGGCCTAGAATTCGATGGAAGCAAACGAGTAGGAGTCATCCGAACACTGTCCAAGACATTAGGCTGTGATCTAATGTTAGTCCACAAACTTTTCTTCCATATATCTTCATCTTCATCAGAAGCATTTATTTCAGGTTCTTCTTCACTCTCTGAAGACTCGCTTGCATCTGTAGAATCTTCAATAAGATCTATACTTGCGTGACCAGCATTCCGCCCTGTCACACGTCCACGTCCCCGCCCCGTTCCATGTCTATTTCCCCGTCCTCTGCATAGTTGTAAGGTTTCATCAGGGTAGGTGCTACTATGTTGGCGTGCACTCGACGTAGAAAGTTGAGGCACTAATAAAGCCGTTTCATGTTCAGGTTCTAAACTCGATGTGGAAGGTTGAGGAGAAGCCCTTATTGCATTATTAGATCGGAGGTTTGGTTCATAGAAATCTTCTAAAATTTGCTGCAGTTTTGTAGCGTTATAAGTGACACCTTCATCCGATTCTTCATCGTCCTCAGAATTGTCTGGATCTGATGGTAAACCAAACATATCCTCCAGTGCCGACTCTATTTCATCTATCTTCAGGCTTTTCCAGCTCATTTTCGTCAAACTGTAAAAATAAGAAGGTAAGGTATCATTCTGCTCAAGGTTAGAGGGAGTATTCTTCCCACCAAGAAAAATCGCTGTAGAATAAAAAATAAGTGAAATAAAAAAAAAATATGTCTCATTTCTAAGATATTATACATAAATCTACAACATCTAGAAGAACTTACCTTATATGAACACGTAAAACGAGGAGATTTATACCGATTTCTGTCGCAGTTGTAAAAACTCCTGATTTCAAATTTTCATGCAACTTTTTTGACATAAATCATAATGTCACCTGTTGTTGGGCACACAACACGTTGCCGCGATGTTTGGACGATCGGTTAGACGATTTGAGGAATTACTAGAAGGGTTTGACTATAAATAAAACCACAACTGTATTCTGATCTGACCTCCGTGGCGTAGCGGTAGAGCATTCGACTGCTATGCAGGGGGTGCGGGTTCGATTCCCGCTCAGTGCAAATATTCGTATGCATGAATATGTATATTTGCATTGGTCTGGGTGTTTCTATGTATAATATGTATGTATTTACAAAAAAAAAAAAAAGTATCTAAGTATGTTTATCCGCATTCTAGATACCATAACACAAGCTAGTTAAGCTATGCTTACCATGGGTCTAGATAGCGTTGTGTAGAATGTTGTGGAATATTTATTATTTATTTATTATTATTTATTATTATTATTATCTCGATCGACCTCTTATTTAATATAAACATAACCTTTTATAATGGTCTCGGTAACGAAACCATATCGTGATCTAGAGCAATGGCACAACGCCATCTATCGCTGATCTACGAACTAAATTTTCTATTATAAATTTATGCGCGATGCAGATAAGCTGCAAAGCGCCATCTATTGACAAGTTAACACAACTTTAGATATGCAATTTTATTCCAACGAAATTATTTTTAGGTTTCTATTATATAATATTGAACACCTGTCAATGTAACAATTTATAAAATATGCTTTCATTCGTTCATTAATTGTTACCCAATCGAAAAAATAGCTACCATTATTTGATTACCATGCAAAAAATAAAAAAGTTGGTGGGAAAAATCTTCGCTCTGTATGTATGTAATTGGCGTGCAATAAAGAATATAATAAAATAAAACTGATTATAGAGGTCAGATGGCATTCGCTTCACGGAAAACATACATACATATAATCAAGCCTTTATCCCCGAACCGGGGAACCAACTCCTCAGACTGGTAAAGCGGACCCCGGACTCGGATGTGAACGAAATTAACGCTAGAGTGAAGAAACAAAAAATACCTCGTATATAGCAGAACCTCCTATAACCCACGTAGATTCTATGTCTTTTCTATCTTCTATATGTTTGATTGCTTCGTCTAGTCCAGATACTACCACTACCTCAGTGGGTACCTGAAATTTTAGAGAAATATATTAGTTTTTTTTAACAGTGGTTTTTAAATAGTGTTTTTTAAACAGTGTTTTTTTTTAAATGGTATGTGTAAGTAATGGTGACCCTCTTTTCTGGGATTTTGCCTTCAGCTTACCATCAGGCAAGGCGAAGTCCAATTGACGTGTCCTATATAAAAAAAAAAAAAAAAACTGTTATTATAAACTGTTTAATTAGTGTTCTTTTTAAACAGTAGTATTTTAAAACAGTGGTTTTTAAATAGTGTTTTTTAAACAGTGTTTTTTTTTTAATACTGTTATTTATAAACTGTTTAATTAGTGTTCTTTTTAAACAGTAGTATTTTAAAACAGTGGTTTTTAAATAGTGTTTTTTAGTGTTTTTTTTTTAAATACTGTTATTATAAACTGTTTAATTAGTGTTCTTTTTAAACAGTAGTATTTTAAAAGTAAAACAGTGGTTTTTAAATAGTGTTTTTTAAACAGTGGTTTTTAAATAGTGTTTTTAAAACAGTGGTTTTTTAAATAGCGTTATTATAAACTTTTTAATTAGTGTTCTTTTAAAGTTTATTTTTAAACAGTGTTTTTTAAATAGGGTTATGTTAAATACTTAGTGGTTTTTAAGCAGTATTTTTATGTCTTGTTTTTTTTAAGCAGTGGCTTATTTAAACAGTGGTTTTTGAAACAAAAGTTTTTTTAAACAGTTTTTTAAACATTTGACAGTCGACAACCCATGTCATAAACATCAAATCCAATACATTCGTCATTCTATTCTACTATACACCAGCCAACGAAATGTGGCGTGGCATTATAGTGTGTTCTACTGCTGCACAAGGGACGCAAGTTCGTTTCCCATTAAGATATGTATTTTTGCATCGGTCTGGGTATTCCTGTATCCCGGAGAGTATGTTAAACCGTCGGTTATAGTTCTGGCATTCGTTATAGGAGAAAGGGATGCAATGACCCTCACAGAAGGACTGATCTCCCATTTGGTTAACAGCATCCCCTGCTGGCAGTAATAATTGACATCTAGGACACGTCAATTTGACTTCACCTCGCCTGATGGTAAGCTATAGGCAAAATCTCAGGAAAGAGTGTCACCATTACAGACATTTAGTAATGTTACAATGGTGTCAGTCAGCTTGACGGCCTCATCAGATGTTTTATCACGCCCCGCTTAAAGCACCCGGGACTGTAGGAAGAAGGAAACACACGAGCTGGTAATCATCATCTAAAGCTTCCACTTTGGAGCCTGAGATCCACTCTTTAATGTGTCTAAATGTGTGTGTGTTTATTTGGTTTGTCTTGGGTTTAGCGTGAGGTACTTGCGTCTGACCGGTTACTCCCGAGAGGAAAACCTGCACAAGAGCCTTTTTTTTTACGTGCGCAAAATCCCCACGGATACCTCCCCACCGGAGCCGGTGGAGGAGGTTATGTCGGACTCGAACCGACTAAAACGCACGCCGCCTGTGGGTCGCTTTGGTTGCCGAAGGCGAGGTTGACAGGAATATCCCTCGTACCCCGGCCGACCCAGGGCCATCTCTCACGATCTGGCCCTCTTCTCAGGTGTGGGGACTACAGAGTCCAGGCGCCAGGCGCGCCACCGTCGCGGCCTGCTTCTGCCAGGGTAACAGACGGCTCCACCTGTCACCCCCAGGCCGGCGCTCATGGGGGGCGGAGGTCGTTCATCGACCTCCGACCCCCGATTTGCCTTCGTGCGCGGGCAGCTTGGCTTGCGATTCTTCGTCGTGCACAAGAGCCTTGTAGTAGCCTTTATTCAAGTATAGTGGCGCGTAAACCATTTCCTGGCGCAGATACTTTTGATCACATTATGTATATCAGCATGTATGTCACAATAGGGTAGCGTCCCGAGTCATAGAATTCTTACCAATACTACTTAGTGTCTTAGTATTTTATCTAAAAATATGCATAGTAAACTAAGATATTGCCTAACTAAACTGAAACTATGTCTTTTTATTATTTTTAATTCCCAAAATAGCTCAAAATATAAACAATCGAATATAAACAAAATTTACCACTTTTTGATTCCTTATTAAATTTCAAATCAATCTTATTATGCTCTGTATACGTGTAAACGCAACGTAGGCTGAGATAAATGCGATATTCTCTTGCACTCCATACATTTTTACTACGCGCCAGTGCGCTGTGACGTCACCACGTGCCACGATTTTGTATGGAGCGTTTTCGGGCGGCTCGAGAAATTGAATTTTTAAAATCATTTGCCATAAGAAAACTTCACTATTACAATTCATTATATTATTATAAAATGTACAGTTTACGATAATAATAAAAAATAGGACACAACACTATTATAACTATTACCGCAAAAACCACAGCAAACATGATTATTATTTGCCCACTAGGTACATTGGTTATGATAATTTCTTATCACCCACATTGGAAACCGCTATAGGTACCTACACACACATATTCACGACCCAAAGGAGTAGCCATTTTTTTTATACCACTTAGGTGGCAGACAAGCACACGGCTCACTTGATGGAAAGTGGTTACCGTCGCCTAAGGAGGTGTGCAAAACCAAGGAAGTCACTCTCGCGCTGTCAACCCTGTAAGCACAAGTTTCTGTGCCGTCATTGTAAAAGACAATGCAGGACAAGCTTTTGGTCTTCCCACTGACAGCACAAAAACTCTCCAGTGAGCTCTGGCTACCCTACTCACCGCCTGGAACACAACACAAGGTTCAAGGTTGTTATGGCCGCGGTATTCTTTAGGGCGGAGGTACTTCCCCAGTCGGACTGCTCAATTGGACGGAAATACCGTCGTGTCCTACCTCCTTAGGTATCAATAACCGATATCCATGCAGGTGACCGTGGGCAAAAGCTAGTACTACTACATACCTTCTCTTTAATAGTATCAACATGATGGGTCAGCACAATATTGAGTCTATTCTGCAAAGGTTTGTGGTTAGGTGGTATGCTGTCCCAGGACTTCCGGCCCATGATTACAGCATTCTGCTTAGATGGGTCCTTCACTTTAGTTGTCATTGTTGTGAAATATGCCATTTCTTTCCTGAAAAAACATAAACCACATTTATTTTTATAGATTAGATTTTAGATTAATAGAAACCGCGGTAGCCTAGTGGTATGGGTAATGGACTGCTGAGACGTGGTTTCGGGTTCGATCCCAGGTTTCACCATGGCACACACCAATGACTTTTCGAAGTTGTGTGTATTTATCGCAGGTTTATAAGTGCCCGGTTAATGGCATTAGGGTCGCTACCAATTACGTTAGGACCTAAACATAAACTGGCGAAATGTGGGTGCTAGCACCTCTGCCTACCCCTTCGGGGATATAGGCGTGAGGTTATGTTATGTTATTATTTCTTTATACCACTTAGGTGGTAGACAAGCACACGGTCCACCTGATGGAAAGTGGTTACCGAGACCTATGGACGTGTACAACACACTTATAATGGTATCATGGTTTTCACAACAACATACAAACAAATAATCACGCCTTTATTCCTGGAGGGTTAGGCAGAGGTGAATTAACACCCACATTTCGCCAATAATTGTATTCGGTCCCACGTAATAGGGGGTGAGTCTATTGCCGTATTCCGGGCACTATTGTTGACTCCAGCCATGAATCTGAGGTTGAGTCTGGGCTGTATATATCTGTCTTATGTTAAACAGCCCTATCCCTTAGTAGCCTTGTACGACACCGCATGGCAAGAGATGAGGTGGCCCTAATTCTACTCTGCTGGAAACCACGCGGCATTGGTTTTTAGAAACAACTACAATATGGAGTTCTTCAAGAAGGGCATTAGAAGTTTCCTACAGGGATGGTAGCATGTGTGATACCTCTGGTGTTGTGTGGCAATGCCACATGTACGCCATCTAGCGACAGTAAGCAGAACTATTACGTAACTACGAATCCTACATCGCGCAACTGAAGTTCTCGCGCTGTGACAACATGTATACATCAACCCAACGACAATCGTTGGGCCGTCGCCACAGTTTGCCATATTCATTGTGCTAGTCTGCCACCTAGTGGTATAAGTTTTTTTTTATATAGGACACATCAATTAGATTTCGCCTCGCCTGACAGTGCTGAAGGCAAAGTCTCATCAGAGAGGGTCACCATTACATACATATACCATGTTACAATGGTGACATTCAACTTGACGGCCTCAACGTATGCTTTTTCACGCCCCGTTTAAAGGACCCGGAAATTTAGGAAGAAGGAAACACGTGAGCTGGTAATCATTTTTCAAGCCCCCACTTTGGAGCCAAAGATCCACTCTTAATGTGTCTAAATGTTAATACAGTCCCGCTGTAGGAAGAAGGAAACACGTAAGCTGGTAATGAATTCCAGGCAATTTATGGTGCGACATAGGAAAGAGTCACCGAACCGCTTGGTTCTTGATCGGATATTCTGCATCGTATGCGGGTGACATCTAAGCCCTGCATGTGTTGTCCTGTATGTATCGCTCCGCGAACCCTGTGAAGCCCCCGGTAGGCTGACTGCTCTAGCCAATACTTTGCACGCACAATGGTCCAAAAAAGGAGGCTAAATGCGGACAAAAGAGTCCCCTTCCATTGTCCTCTGTATTTGCATTGCTTTGGGTATTTCTATGTATGTATTTAAGAAAAAAAAACTATCCAAGTATGTTTATTCGCATTCTAGATTCCATAACACACGCTAGTTAAGCTATGCTTACCATGAATCTATAGCGTCGTGTGGAATGTTGTAGAATATTTATCATCCTAAAAAACTCACCTCCTCATTTTTTGGAGCCAATACTAGTTAACTCAGATGTTTTTTTAGGGTGGCCCTTAACGTTTATGTTTTTTTTTAATATTGGTCACTGCAATTAGACGCCTCGCCTGATGGTAAGTTGAAGGCAAAGCCTCAGAAAAGAGGGTCACCTCTTTCATTACTTACATATACCTTTTTTGTGCTTATAGCCTCATTACCGTCCAGTAATGGGGTAAAACCTTATCATTGATATAATTTTCTTCCCTTAGTACATTTGCAATCCACTAAATTTTTTTTACATAATCTGATCTTATCTCATTTGGGTGTTTCTGACCCAGTGCTTCATTATGCATGGTCAGCATAAACGCAGCATTGTCTTACATGGGTACAGATCACGATATCCACAGGATCACCCAAAGGAATATAATATAATAAGCAGCTTATTTTACTCAGGGATAATGTATTTTTCTAAGTTTTCTAACCAAGACCTGGAATTCATTACCAGCACACGTGTTTCCTTCTTCCTACAGTCCCGGGGCCTTTAAGCGGGGCGTGAAAAAAGCATCTGATGAGGCCGCCAAGCTGAGTACCACCATTGTAGCACTTACTGTCTGTAATGGTGACCCTCTTTCCTGAGACTGCCTTTAGCTTACCATCAGGCGAGGTGAGGTCAAGTTGGCGTGTCCTATATAAAAAAAAAACCATTGAAAGAATTTTTAAACTGGTTCCGTTTTTAAAGTAGTCCCAGAGTTTATTACAAACAAACTATACTTTACTATAACTATTAAACTTTCGCGTGCCATGGTACACAATAATGTTTACGGAAATTTAAGCGATCATCGTATAGGTACATACCTTTGACTTGTCTGACGTTTCGACCAGTCCAGGAGTCAGCCTGAGACCACGGCCGGTGTAACCTGGTCGGCATATCAAAGGTATGTGTGTGTCGTGTAAGATTTACTTCCAAGATTTAGGCATACTGACGGTTCCTAGCTTATACATTTTGGTACTGCTAAGCAATTTTGCTAAGCATATACACGATTATGAATCTGATGATGAGAGAAGGGTTAGAGAAAGCACTCGCAGGAAAGATTTTCAGAACAAAATTGTGCCTAGCCTGGACGTCGTTAAGCATAGTACGCTCTACAACTCCATCAGAATCTTCAACAAACTGTCTCTAGATTTGAAAACTATTATTTACAAAAGAGAGTTCCAAGACAAATTGAAGGCTTTTCTGTTACAAGGGTGTTATTATTCAGTTGATGAGATATTTAATAAATAGATTTTATACTTATACCAGTTTTTACGTGTCATGATATTTTCTACTGCTTTTGATTGTTGTTTTTCGTATGTTTTTTTTTTGTATGTGCAATGTATGTGTACAAACCATGTTCAAACACAATGTAAAAATTGTTAATGAATAAATACTGAATACAATACCATGATCGCGTTAATTCCCTTAAACATTATATCTTTCGTATGTCGCATAACCAGTGTTCATTAAGAATGGTCAGCATGTAATAAAAGTTATCACTGCCTTTTATCAGCATGTAAAATGTCCTGTTTGTTTTAGTGTTCGGTTTTCTGTTTTACCCCTGCTAAGCACATTTTTATCCTTGTAAGCAGTTTTTTTATGGCATTGTAATCTCTTTTTAAATATTTCTCAATGGGGAAGTACCTCCGCCCTACAAAATTCCATTTTCGTTTTGAGGTTACATATTTGTTTATGTAGGGTACACATTGATCAAACTGCCTTTTGGTATTTATTCCAATTATTCTTCTTTATATCTATTAGATCATAATGCCAGTCACCCGTAGCATGTCTTCAGCACGCCGTGATGAGGCTAAACTAGATAATATATTGAGAAAACTAGACCTAACATTGAAAGAATTGGATGCATCCAAAACGTTGGTTGAGCAGTTGCACAGAGAAAGAGATGACAATGAAAAGGAACTACTGGATAGCTTAAATAAATACGACTTGATAAAAAAGCAGATGGCTGAGCTGCACACAGAGCATAGGTTAGTGTTAGATGAGCGGGACAGATTGCACAACATTGTGAGTGGGTTTAGGGAGTGCAGCGATGAGTATGAACAGGGCCTTAAGCGCCTGTCGGTCTTGGAGCAGGAACTGCAGGAAGCCCATCACCACATTACCCACCTGGAGACCGAAAAACGTGACACCATTGCTTCCCATACCCATAACTTGTTTGAGGAGTTAGTCGGAAGTGTGCCCAGCCTTGTTTCTACTGAACCTAACTTACAACCCACAATTACTATTGACCTTACAAAGGATGATACATTAACATCTTATACCTCCTATCCCAAGATGGGCTTAGTTAAGTGCAGTAGAAACAAACTTAAGAAATATGTAAAAATTAATAAATACATAAGAAAAACGCAAAAACTTATCAAAAGACAAAAATGTATGTACAAAAAAGTCAAGTATATTAAAGAAAGAAGGCAACTAGGTGATGAACTTGATATGTATTCATTGTTAATTGAAAATAACATTTCAGAACATAATAATAATATCTTAAAGTTAGAAACTGAAATTAATAACTTAAAAAAATCACTGGACATAATGACTGACAGGTACAGTGGTGTGAGGGGTGAGTATCAGGAGTATGTTCTGGCTATGAAGGATCTGATGAATCCAAATTCCACATTAACATCGAACATCAATTTACTCAGTCCTGAGCCAGTCTGTAAGTCCTTGCTGACTTCACACATTACCCCATTAGTTCATTTTAATGAGAAAACAAGTGGTTCCTTCACTGTAAAAAGTAATGTAAAACCTGAAATAGTGATGTATTGTGATGAATTGGGGAAATCAATGGGCCAATTATTAAGTTCATATTTAGAACATAAGGTTACTAACTATTGTACGCCGGGATTTACTTATTGTAACATAATTAAAAAAATTAAGAATTATAGTTTAAACAGCAATAATACACTTATCATTTTAGTGGGAGACAGGGGAAATGCAGACAGAAATGCACTTATAAATTGTTTTGAATCAATGAAGTCACTAAATGTTAAAAATATAATATTATTCACACTTCCTTATAGCCGTAGCTTGTCACAGGCGGAAAACAATCTTAGACATAAGCTCAATCAAACTCTACATACAATGGCATTTCATAATCAAAATAAATTCCATTTAGTTGACATAAATGTATATTTAGAAAATAAATTATTATTGACAAAAGATAAATTCTATTTGAATATTTATTTTAAGAGACAAATAGCATCTTTGCTATCATGTTATATTACTTGTTCAGCCAAGAACTTGGCTACCCAAGCTGCTCCTTTTGAGCAGAAAAATGACAATGTTTGTCTTGCGACCTTGGAATCTGTTCCAAAAAAGTGTGACAATCATTTAAATATAATTCTAGGACAATAGGGGAGATCTCTAGCAACTTAATCTTAGGGACGAAGGAAAAGTCTATGTACCTGAATATTATTCATCAAAATATTCAAGGTTTTTCTGGCAAAGAGTTAGAACTAGAATTGTTTTTAAATGAAATGCATATTCATATACTTTGTTTGACTGAACACTGGCTAAAAAAACATGAATTATTAGTTAACATTGATAATTATAAAATCATTAGTTCGTTTAGTAGAGTTTCTGCTATAAGAGGTGGGTCACTCATTTTAATTAATGACAAATTAAAATCCAAAGAGAGAAAAGATATAGTAGCACTCTCGGGTGAGCGAAATATTGAACTATCATGTGCAGAGCTTGAGCAACATATTGTTATTAGCGTCTATAGACCTCCTTCTGGAGATTACCACCTTTTTGAGTCTATTTTTTTTTTTTTTTTTAATTTATTTCCATATTATTACATTAGTTCATCTCATAGAAGCACCCATAAAACCCGCATAGGTTTATCTTGGGTGTGAGTGTACATTAAATTTAATTTATATAATCAACAAAAAATACAATTATAAATACATATCAAACAAAAACATAAATAAGTTTCGCCGGTGACGTGGAATAGTAAGTGCAGAGTAGGTAGGTGTAGTCTTTTGAGTGTAAACCGGCTGTTGTTTACGGTAGATGCAACGCTGCTATTTGCACCTACTTGCACGCGGTCGCTAATAGACGCACTCTGGATACAGGATGATTGTTTTGCAACTATTTACGTATAGCATAGTTTTAATATTTTTTTATTTTTTTATTTTGGTTATTTTATTGGTATGAACCATTTTATATTTTATTTATAGATTAAATATTTTGTCTTGGTTCATGTTCAAATATTATTTACTTTTGATGGGTAGGTAGGTATATGTTTTTGACTAGTCGTTTTATGTTGAGTGAATCTATTTTACTCCTGGTTTCTAATGGTATCTCGTTTATTAGTCTAGGTAGTAGGTAGTCCGTAGTTCGCGTGCCGTAGTAGTTGTTGGCTGTTTTGGTAATTAATCTTTTTTTTACAATTTGACGTGTCATGATGGGATGTTCTATTACATTATTATGGTATTTAAAATAATTTTCTATCGTAAGCATCATTTTTACCTTTGCCTTAACAGGTATAATTTTACAATATTCAAATAGTTTTTCATCATCATATGTAAACTGAATTCGAACATTTTTAGGCACAATAGACTTTAACAGACGAAGTTGTAGGGAGTATATTTTATGTAAATATGATGGAAATGTGCGGCCGTAACTACTGAGCCCGTATAGTATAATACTCTCTGCTAGGGCTGTATACATATCAAGCAAAGTAGGGAATGGTATTTTATACTTAAGTATGGAGAATTTTGCCAGAATGGCGCGAAGCTTGTCACACACTGTGTCAATATGGGCAGACCAATTAAATCTATCGTCTATTGTTACTCCTAGGTATGTGATTTGAGATACTTTGCCAATATATTCGCAGTTACATTGAATTTTTCTACCATGCAAACAGTCGTGATCATGAGCAGCCAATTGGATATCGACATCACTGTTCTTTTTATTATAGGCTGACGATACATGCAGCATTTTAGTTTTCTGCGCATTCAAGACTAGTCCTACATCGTGAGACCACTTTGTTAGTAGCGTGAAGTCCGTTTGCAGTATGTAAATGTAAGAAGACGGTAGTTGTATGTGGCGATTTTAATATTGATATTCTCGAAAACTCCCAGAACGCGTTAAGGTTCCTCAATCTTTTCAAATCTTTTAATTTACAAAATCTGTTTTGTGAACCAACTCGCATCACATCCGCAACAGCTACCTGCTTGGATAATATTTTTTCTGATAACAATGTAAATGAGAAATCTTTAATTAATTTTATAAAGTCAGATCATACAGGTCAGTTAGCTAGATTTGAGCACCACCATGTTTCTTTACCAAAAAATATTGTATTATTAACAACAAAATACCACTTTTGGAATTAAATAATGGTGAAAACCCGGATGTTCTTTACAAAGATTTGTTCGAAATAATCAATTACGAATTTCACAACTTATCGATTAGAGAAATTTAAAGAAAATATTAACAACAAAATACCACTTTTGGAATAAAATTCTTTACAAAGATTTGTTCGAAATAATCAATTACGAATTTAATAACATTTTCACAAAAAAAACAGTAAACACTAATCCATTCAAAATTAAATTTAGTGATTGGGCTACACCTGGAATCTTTAAAAGTAGAAAAAAATTGTATGAATTATATGAGACAAAGGCATGTACAAATGAGCCACAAGTAATCGAACATATTAAAAAATACTCGAAACTGTTTAAGAAAGTCTGTTCAATAGCCAAATCTAATTATATTCGGGCTAAAATAGAAAAATCAGATAATAAAATTAAGGCAACATGGAATGTTATTAACAAAGAAACCTGTAAGACAAAGTCACGTGATCGTTCCTTCGAGTTAGAAATAGATGGTAAACACATTAATACTGATGCTGCTGTGGCTAATGCATTTGAATCTTTTTTCACAAATATTCCAATTACCACTACAAACCGATTAAATTCTTCAAAAAATATAGCTGCTTCTCTTCTTAAATCTAGTGTTGATAAATGTGGTATTAACTTTGATTTTCAGTATATTGACTTTATAACTATACTTAAAACTTTTAAGCAACTAAATGTAAAAAAGACTGAGGATCTTTGGGGCATTTCAATCAATATAATACAATCAATAATGCCCGCTATCGCGCCTTACCTGGCATTCATTTTCAATAAATGTATAGATGAAAACCAATTTCCTAATCTTATGAAGTACAGTAAAATCATTCCGTTATTTAAAGCAGGGGACAAAAGTGATCCTTCGAATTTTAGACCCATCTCCATACTTCCAGCTCTAAGTAAAATTTTTGAAAAAATAATATTTAATCAACTGCTTTCTCATTTTACAGAAAATAATTTACTTCATGATAAACAGTTTGGTTTCACTAAAGGTAGAAACACGACAGATGCAGGAGTTGCACTTGTAAAACATATATTTGATGCATGGGAAAAGAAGCAGGATGCCATTGGTATTTTTTGTGATCTATCAAAAGCTTTGATTGTGTTGATCATGAGACGTTGTTACTAAAATTAGAATATTATGGTGTTTCAAGCGGCTCACTTAGATTACTTACGTCTTACCTCACTGACAGAATTCAAAAAGTTAACGTTAATGGCACTAACTCTTCTGGTGCCCCATTAGTTATGGGAGTACCCCAGGGCTCGATATTAGGACCCCTTCTATTCTTGATTTATGTTAATGATCTTCCTTATTTCGCTACAAATTTTTGTGAAATTGTATTATTTGCTGATGATACATCATTAATGTTTAAGACTGATAGACATAAAATAGTACTTGACGAAGTAAATAATGCCCTTTCCGAAATATTGCATTGGTTTACAAGTAACAACTTGCTGCTCAATGCGAAGAAAACTAAATGTGTAAAGTTTACTATGCCTAATGTAAGACAGACAGATATTAATATTAAAATGAATAATGAATCTGTCCAAATAATCAATACCACAGTTTTTCTTGGAATAACTTTAGATAGTAAACTGCAATGGGGCTCTCATATCAAAGCCTTGGCAGGAAGACTTAGCTCAGCTGCCTATGCGGTTAGAAAGATAAGGTCACTGACTGATGAGGAAACTGCACGAATAGTTTATTTTAGTTACTTCCATAGCGTTATGTCATACGGTCTGCTGCTGTGGGGCTCGGCTGCCGATATTGAGACTATATTTGTACTACAGAAACGAGCGATACGAGCGATCTATAGCCTCAGACCCCGTGACTCGCTAAAAGAAGTTTTCAAAGAAATTAATATTTTAACAGTTGCTTCTCAATACATTTATGATAATATCATATATGTACGAAAAAACCTAAATAATTTCGAAAAACTATCTGATGTACACAATTTTAATACGAGAAGCAAGAATAAACTAGTTGTGCCTAAACTTAGGCTTCACAAGGTTGGTGATTCATTTGTAGGCAGCAGCATAAAAATATTTAATAAAATTCCTCAGGATTTGATTAATATGCCGATAAATAAATTTAAATTAGAAGTGAAAAAAACTTTAATGAGTAAAGGTTATTATAAAGTGGATGAGTATCTTAATGATATCAATGCGTGGTCAACATAAGTCTCTTGCTTGCTCGCACAAAATAAATAGTAAACTAAAGCAAATTTAAAAAAAAAGAAAAATAATCTAGTTCTAATATAGTTCGCTGAGTTTCTTGCTGGTATCTTCTCAGTAGAACTAACCTACCGAACCAGCGAAAGAATCATTTTCCAATGGTTTATTTGTACATTATTTAATATTTTAATATTATTTCTTGACATACTCAATTGTATAATTTTGACGTTCATTCATATGTGCTCTTTGTGTGCCTAAACTGAATAAATGAAATTGATTCTTTGATTCTAATACCGCGGCCATAATAACCTCGTGTTGTGTTCCCGGGGGTGAGTAGGGTAGCCAGAGCTCTCTATAGGAGTTTTTGTGCTGTCAGTGGGAAGACCAAAAGCTTGTCCTGCTTTGTCTTTTACACTGACGGCACAGAAACTCTCAATGCTTATAGGGTAGGCAGCGCGAGTGACTCTCTTGGTTTTGCACGCGTCCATCGGCCACGGTGATCACTTTCCATCAGGTGGGCCGTGTGCTTGTCTGAGTGGTATAAAAAAAAAAATTCGGCTTTATATCTTATGTTCTGGCCCATGATAGATTTATAAAAAATTAATTAAGAGTTTCCGCCCATACTATGTAATATAATGAATGCGAAAGAACTCTGTCTGTGTGTCTTATACTTTCACACCTAAACAGCTGAACCAATTATGCTGAAATTTGGTACGCAGATAGATTCGGCCTTGAGAAAGGACATAGGCTGTTTTGTCGCGACAACCGACATCCACGCGGGCGGCACCGCGGTCAACAGCTAGTAGGTTATGTATTGAGTATGTTATTTAGACGATATGACAAGATAAGATTCATTTATTTCTATGAATATTGTATAAAAGTTGTTACAAAGTTGGTTGTACATAATATCCTGCTGTCTCCAGTGTACAAATATTGAAAGGTTGTAATACAAATTTCAATAATGTTAGCATACAATTAATAATAATTCCTCGTTTAAATGATATAGTCATAATAGAAGTTTATATAATTACAAAATGTCAAATCGTAGGTTATACAAGTCAAGGTTCACAGAATAAGTCAATTTTAGACTCATAATGTTCGCTTAGGAAGTCTTTAGTTGAATAGTAACATTTATTCAGAAGGAATTGGAATAGCTTATATTTAAATGTCTTAAGCTTTAGAGTCTTAAACTGAGCGGTTTACTATAAATTCCAATTGCCATACTCGTATACTAGTAGTATTATGAATGTGAAAGTGCATTCCTAGTATACCTCATGACTCGTTTCTTGGACATCAATTGCGAGACATTTTTTTTTATATAGGACACACCAATTTGACTTCACCTCGCCTGATGGTAAGCTAAAGGCAAAGTCTCAGGAAAGAGGGTCACCCTTACAGACGCTAAGTGTTCTGTGATGTGTATGTGGGTCTGATGAACGCAATTGTTTTGTAATTATATATGCTTGGTGAATTTAAGCACGTCCACCGCTGTAGAAACCCGTACAATCCTCAAAAGACACCCAAGAAACATGTACAGCCTGTTTATATAATCGCCAGAAAATGTACTCAAATTACAACATGGTGAAATTTTTAAGAAACATTTGAACAAATATTTTGTTAGACAGGTTCAAACTGTTGATAACCTTGCAGAATGATAAAACTACGTGGGTAGTAAAAAAATACATGATAAAAGTTAATTAAAAAAAAATATGAAGCCCCAAGGTCTGCTAAATATTTTTTTTAGATCAGTTAAGATCGGAAAATGTGAATTGCTTAGGCAGGACTTGATTCCACGGCCAGACCTGCTGCCTTTCCCGTCTTTTAACTGAGCAATTCCCTATTTCTAATCTTAATCGTTTTAAATAGTTATCATACATGCAGTATTTTTATTGATTGAGATATTAAAAATTTCATCGGATCAAGCAGGATTCAATCTAGCTTTCCGTTGGGGGAAACACACAAAGACAAATATACAGGGGCGGTTCGGTAGCTCAGTGGTCAGAGCATTTCCCCTGTAAGGAAAAGATCGCGGGTTCAAATCCTACCTGAACCGATTCAATTTTTCCTGTGTTAATCTATTTGAATAGTTAGTATACTAAAATTTTATTTATAGTTTCTTAGGTTTAGAAGTGAGACTACCATCCAGTCATACAAAGAGAAAAGCCTGCACAAGAGCCTCATACATTGATTAGGAGGTGTACTAACTAGCAGGTGCAGGTGCCTTGGGCCTTGTAGATCTTGGACCCAGTACACCCCTAGGGCAAAGCCCAGGCACGGAATGATTGTCATTAAAATTTAAAAAAGAATCCAATACAGGTGATATTGGATCCATTTTCCTTGGGGGTATTGGATCCCCTCCCTGTACAAATTTTGGGCAAAACCATGATCATTAAAATTAAAAAAAATAGCGGCTGACTGTTAACCCTAGAAAATTGACCTTGATGCCTACCAAATGAACAAAGTACAGGCCTTATACAGGCGACCTTGGTCAAATTTTACGAGAAAATAAAGTTTATGAAAAAAAAAACTTATCTGAAAAATATAAAAAACTTACTTTAATCGCCATGGTAACCTTCCATTGATGCCAATTCCCATATTTTCAGATGCAGCGGCTATTAAATTTAACTTTACTTTCGACATGTTTAGTATATTTGTGTAAATAATTGCGAAATTTAAAAAGACACCACACGATTATTAATTCAATACGTAAATATGCTTATACTAACGTACAATTAATGTTTTTAGTGCTAAATGCAATGAAGAATTTTTCCTGCCTTGACTAAAACCGAAAAACATATACAAAATTGAAATAAAGATACACTTGTTAAAATGTAGTTAATGTACAGTAGTTCGCGCTAAAATTAAATAAATTGACATTCGATTTGTTGATTTGATTTGGACAGTTGACACTGTTGACAGTTCATTTCAGTGTTGCCTATCTGGGTAAAATTATATCAGTAGGTAAGTAAAAATAAGTAGACTTGTAATCATTAATATTATAATCGTGATGATGTTTTATCCCGTTCAATATAAACCAAATTATAAGAGTGAGGCTACAATAATTTGCAGCCAGCTGAAAGTGGAGAAGATTGTTCAAAACACCAATATGCATGAAATAAGTCCTCATTGATCCGACATCTAGATTTTTTAATTCGGGGTTATTCTTCTCAACGGGAAGTGCTTTTTTTATACCACTTAGGTGACAGACAAGTACACGGCCCACCTGATGGGAAGTGGTTACTGTGGCCGCGGCATACGGACGTGTGCAACACCAGGGGTGTCACACTCGCGCAACCGATCTAAGTATCTGTATAATTCACTGCAATTCAAATATATTGTCGCTTATGTAGCACAAGAATTCAGTTCCGTGCAGAACCATTAGTGTAGCCTCGGATATGTATACTGAACCGGAGTATTTGGTTTGGATGTTTGTTATTCAATCACGCTCTAGCATGTCACCTGATCTGGTTATGAAATTGATAGATGGATAGATTATAGTCTGGCATAACACACAGACATTCATCTTGGAAATAGGTACCTATGGGTTAGTGGTGGGAATGAGATCAAAAATCCACGCCGGCACAGCCACGGGCTGCAGCTAGTGTAAAATATAAGTTTTATATGAATGCCAAATCACTTTGAATAAAAATACTCAAGCATGCAGTTTGCAAGTCGTAGGTATTGAGGTTTGACGTAAGAGGTAAGGTAAGAATACAATACATCATTATTCGAAATACTCATCAGAAGTATAGTAAATAAAATTATAATTACAGCGCAATAGTTTCGGTATATAAAGAATAATAAAAAGAAACAATAGATAGCAAAAAAATTGGTTCAAATACTAAATAATCGGGGGTATTGGCAACACTCGTTGAAACTTTTTAATTTATGTAAAATTATGACAGCACAGGCGACATTGCACAAATTCTATTTAACAAAATCGGAGAAAATAGCTGTTGTGAACAGAAACATATAAAATAAAAATTCAGTTGAACTTATTGCATCTTTTTAAAGTGTCACAGTCTCACAGCCATTTTGTTGTTATTAAAAATACATAAAGTAATGGTATCGGACATAACTACAGATTTTTGTTTCTAATGTTTTTGAACGAAAATTCACTCTTCATAAAAGCCCGCGCAAAATGACAGAGTACAAATAGGTATCTCTATTTTAGTAAAATCAATCGTCAAATCGTGTTAAATGGTTAGTGATTTACAATAAAACAGTATGCATATCATAGTAACAATCGTAGCTCCTATTTTCGCCATTTCACGGAATCGTTAATTTTACTAATAAGTATTCAGGTACTTCAACACTCTATAAACCTTTTGGCCTCTTTCATAATCAACTGTTTGTATGAAAAAAAATGTTTATTGACACTTGTACTTTCACACGTTATTTCGATCAGTGTATAAAAACTGAGTTGTTGGCGGAATCGTTGGGATCGCCATAGGAAAAGAAAAAAGAACTATTAAGTAGGTATTTAACTTTGTTTTTCCACTACTTATTACAGAATCAATAACATGTAGGTATGTGCTCGAAGCTGAACTACATTTAACATTTCTTTCATGATTGTTATTTTGATTTTACAGTGAATTGGTATCTTATTATAAGTTATCTTTTTATTTTTAATTCTTTACATTTAGTGGAACAATAGTTTTTAACAACCTTGACAGGTTTTAAACTACTTACAGCTGCAGTTTATATATTACCAATATATATGTTGTGTACGTACGGCCGTAGCTACATAACCCGTAATTTTAATAACAGTCTGCCAAAGCTAGATTCTGATACATCATCATCATCATCATCATCATCATCATCATCATCATCATCATCATCATCATCATCATAAGCGTAAACATTTAAATGTAATTTTGTATTTTGAAATTATTTTTATATTATATACCTACTGTATTCTGAGATTAAATAGTATAGCTCTTAATTTATTACAAATCGCCGCCCTACAGAATATCGCGGCTATAATAACCTCGTGTTGTGTTCCCGGCGGTGAGTAGGGCCTGAGTAGGGTAGCCAGAACTCACTGGACAGTTTTTGTGCTGTCAGAGAGAAGACCAAAAACTTGTCCTGCTTTGTCTTGTACACTGACGGCACAGTAATTCCCCTGATGTTGCACGCGTCTATAGGCCACGGTAACCACTTTTCATCAGATGGGCCGTGTGCCTGTCTGCCACAACACCGCCGGGAACTGCCGGGAACACAACACGTGGTCATTATGGCCGCGGTATTCTGTATAGCGGAGATAGGACTTCCCTAGTCGGACTGCTCAATTGGACGAAAATACTGTCGTTTTCTACCTCCTTCGTACTGTACTGCACATATTTGATACAAAAGCAACTGAAAGAAAGAAAGAAAGAAATATTTATTTGGTGCAAGGTGGTCACAGAGATAACAATAACTAACAATATAAAAAAAGTAAGAAAAACAAATAAAACAGCGTGGCTCATAGATACACCAAATACGTGTCCAGTTCAGCATGTGCCAGGTATAAACCTGACGCTGGTTTTCAACTGGAACCTAATTTGCCACTGGAACTGGAATTACAAAAAAATTACAAAAAAAATACGGTTTGAAATAAAAGTTACCGCACGCCCAAAATCTCTGCCGCTACATAAACCAAAAAGTACCACAGTATTAGGTAGGTGAGTAGTGTGAGTACCAAGTGATATTACACACACAGTAATGTACGCACCACGCATCGTAAATCAGGTAGCCCACAAACATTTTAATGTTTCGTGCCTGTAGTTAGTTATATTTTGGTACCGGTACTACTAAAAGGAACTTTATGAGGTTACCTAATTAAAGAAATACCTACTGGTCAACAAAAAAATATTTTAGTTCGTCGAGAATAGTGCTTTTTTTCTGTGCGGCCGGAGTTTTTAATTCGAGTATTTAGATTAGGTACAATACTCCTCGCAGAACATACACAGATCATAGTATATACATACATACATATATATAATCACTCATTTATCCCCGAGGCGTTGGTAGCTCAGTGGTTAAGAAGTCGGCCTTAGGATCGAAAGGTCCCGGGTTCGCAACTTGACCATTACACTACCGATGTGAACCCACTCCTAACAAAAGCAATTTAGCGAAAGGCTTTTTTTAAAGGTTAGGCAGAGGTGAATTAACACCCAAATTCCTCCAATAATTGAATTCGGTCCTACGTAATAGGGGGTGAGCCTATTACTGTCTTCTGGGCACTATTGTTGACTCGAGCTAAGCATCTGAGGCTGAGTCTGGGCTGTATATATATTTCTGTCTGATGCTAAACAGTCCTATCCTTAGTCGCCTTGTACAACACAAGAGATGAGGTGGCCCAAATTCTACTCTGTCGGGAACCACGCAGCTATCTGAGCTTCCCAGTTCCTAGTCTTCTACCGCTGCGGGATTCTTCCCGACAACATTACCACATTAGGGACAGCGTCTCCTCGTCTAGTGCCGTCATGACTAAGGCCCACCTTTTGATATGTTAAAACCTGTCACCGAAATCAACCATTATTTAAAACTCCACGGTGTTTTAGCACATCGCCGGCCTGTGTTGCCGGAGAATTTGGTGCCCAAAATAGGGATCTCAGAGACGAAGTCAAAGTGAGTCATGTATTTTCAATCTTGAACATTAAAATTGTTTCTTATTGACGTAAACAATAATTCTACTTAAGCTAAGTTTACCACCGCTTCCAGGGCGCTGGTGGAGAAGAAATGGCGGGACAAACTCCACTGCGGCATTTATTAAGACGAAAAGTTTTGATCTTTCCTTAAGCTTAAAAGTGTACGAATGTACATTTTGTCTTCTGTTGTAAACAATTGGTTTCATATATAAATAACTTTATAGTAAAATAAACAATCAAAAGATAAATTTGGTAGCAGGGAAGTCACGTACTTATTACAATACTATGCCGTAATTATAGCATTTTACGAGCGGCCTGCGCCTTGCTCAAGCCAGACAATTTTATCTTACAGGTAATCGTCTGTTCTATAGTATGCTCTTTTACATAAAGTTGTATTCTGTACGTCTGTAGACAAGCACACGGCCCACCTGATGGAAAGTGACGGCTTAACGTGCTCTTTGAGGGTCGACCAGATTAATGCAAATACCCACTTACTGCCAGCAGGGGCCGCCGTGGCCGGACGGGTGATCCACCCCTAGGTGTGGGCCATTTCACCCAACTTACTTACTCATGCTAATACCCTCATTCATACAAATATTTAAGCCGCGTGGTTCCCGGCAGAGTATAATTTGGGCTACCCCAACTCTTCCCATGCGGTGTCGTACAAGGCGACTAAGGGATAGGGCCGTTTAGCATCAGACAGATATATACAGCTCAAACTCAGGCACAGGCACAGATACAAGCCTCGAGTCAACAATAGTGCCCGGAAGACGGCAATAGGCTCACCCCCTATTACGTGGGGCCGAAAACAATGATTATGAAACTTTAGTATCAAAATAAACGAGATATTTACCATGTTTCATTGTTTTGAGTTGCCGATATTTCGGCGCTGATGCTGATGGTGAGTGACCATGGTAGTTTAAATACCTATATTATGAAACTTTGGCTGAACGCAATTAGAAATATGGGTGTTAATTCACCTCTGCTTAAGCCTTAGGCGATAAATGCGTAATTATATGTATGTAGGTATGTACTAATATTTTCACTGAGCGGGGATCGAACCCGCGACTCTTGCGTAGCGGCCGCGTCGTCTGCTGTTTAAAATCTAGAACATGCTTTTATTTATTTACAATCGATCTCAAATCGTAAATATCTGTTTGATCTTCATCACAATATCAACAAATTGTTATACAGTGTATAAGTAACACAATGAAAGCCACAAATATACCTACAGCAGATTTTCAACAGCCATAAAAACCCCATAAACACATTTTAACATCCTTTATCATGCTTAGCGCCAATCAAAATAAATATATCGGTTTATTAAGCTATCATGCGCACAATAAAATGTGCGTATCGTTAAATCTATTATAATAGAGAATAGAATTGTGACGGCCATTTTGATTGTGGAGTACGTGCAGGGGCGAATTTGGAACTGTCAGAAGTTGGCGCGAATATTAAACACGAAATTTTTTTATTCTATTTAGTGACAGTGAAACCAGTGGTAGTGCTGATATGCGTAGCAAGAGAACTCGAAAAATAGTAGATCGATATACCTATTTACTCCTAAAATTTTTTTCATAGTGTTCTGTAGTTCCTCCGTGATCATGGTGCTTGCAACAGCGCTGAAATATCGGCAAAACAATACAACATGGTAAATATCCCGATATATTTAATATAATTATTAGTAATACATATTTTTGTCGGCAACGTTTATATTTTGACATCAAATGTTAGAACTCAAAATGGTAGGTAAATCTGCCGCCCAATATGGCAAATCTGCCAAGACCCATACATTACTACATCTGCCGCCTTACATATATTTTGTATATCAGCTTTCACCTACAGAATATGACACCATAAAATGTTCATCACAATAACTCCCAATGCCGAAAATATCACCTTACCATTCAGTCTATTTTAGGATATTTTTTCAGGGTATGCTCATCTTGCTGTGGGGCGTCCCATCTTCTGTGTGCCGATTCGCGATCTCCTCTCCAGGATTAATTTGTTTTACCATCCATCGGTCCTTCGGCAGATGTGGCCAGTGACCAGTCTTATTACCACATCAGCTTGCTTATTCATTTGAGGGCCAGATGACCTTGTAAGGGTGAACTTTAGCCTTGAAAAAAACCTCAAGCATAGTTCCCTCTATAGCCCGTTGCACGACTTCTAGGTCGTGGGCTATCTCCACTGTCAATGTCCACGTTTCGGCACCGTAAGTCATAACAGCTAAGACACTCTGGGCCCCGAGGAGAGGGCCAGATCGTGAGAGATGGCCCAGGGTCGGCCGGGGTGCGAGGGATATGCCTGTCAACCTCACCTTCGGCAACCAAAACGACCCATAGGCGGCGTGCGTTTTAGTCGGTTCGAGTCCGACATAACCTCTCCCACCGGCTCCGGTGGGGAGGTAGCCGTGGGGAGTTTGCGCACGTAAAAAAAAAAGGTAAGACACTCTGATCGAAGACCTAAGTTTTATGGTCTTCCAGTAATCGTGAGGAGAAATAGGTCTATAATCACAAATATTAATATCGAATCGAATCAAAATGAAGTATGCAGGGTCCATAGGTTTGCTTAACTTAACTAACTATCAACCAATCAATCAACTAGCCCATCGCAGTCCACTGCTGGACTAGGCCTCTCCCAATGTTGGGAGGTTTTGGCCTACTGTTTCCACGCTGGCCAGACGGGTTGGTACAGGGTTTTATTTCGAGTTTTTCTTCTCTCACAGTGATAAGGTTTGCGTATGGTTAACTAACTAATCTACCTATAATATAAAGATGGAGAGACCTTTTCGTAATAACTACATTACCTACTAAATACGTCCCTGTTGTTACCCGCCATATGGTATCGTGAAATTCCAAGGAAGGGACTGCAAGGACTTTTTAGCATTCTTTATCCAGTCTATCATTTTTTTATTGGAAATTTTATAAAGAGTGTACTTCTGATATAACTTAACATCTGTAGTCCAGGCATTCCTCACTTAGCCAGATTTTATATCACAATTTTTTTTATACATGGGCAGGTGGCAGACAAACTTATGGCTCAACTGATGGAAAATGGTTACCGAGACCTATGAACGTGTGTAACACTAGGGGAGTCACACCCGTGCTGCCGACCGTGCAAGAATAGAGTTTCTGTGCCATCAGTACAGAACATAAAATCAGGACAAGCACCACTGACAGCACAAAAACTCTCCAGTGAGCTCTGGCTACCCTACTAGCCGCCGGGAATACAACATGAGGTTATTACAGCCTTGGTATTCTGTAGGGAGGTACTTCCTCAGTCGGACTGCTCAATTGGGAGGAACCGTTGTGTCCTACCTTACGAACAGAACTTGTATGTTGTGTTTTCGCTCGCGCCTCTTTCTAGGGGAGGGGGATTTTGATGTTCCTCAGGGGTCGCCAATGTTAGTGGTTATCTCGGGCTTACCTGGTTCCTACGAGTCGACAATGTGACGTAATACCGTGCGGTTTTAGTCGGTTCAAATTCGGCATATCCAGCTCCGGTAGGTGAAGCCGCACGTCCATAAAAGGCAGCTATAAAGGTCGTTATGCACATTGGCGTTTATTACCTTATAGAATAAAAAAGCAATACTCGTAATATTAATTTTTATCTCTTTTGTAGAACAAAACAGGGAGAAGATTTTTAAGACGCTGTTCAAGTTTGTGAAGTGGTTATTAGCGAGTTAATTACTGCGAGATTAAGTTGAATATTCTAGCTCTGTTTCTTAAACGTTGATCCGTAGACCCCAGTGGTTCGCAGGTATTTGTATAGGGGGAATTTTTTTATCCACTTTGGTGGCAGACTAGCACATGACCCATCTGATGGGAAGTGGTTACCGTGACCTATGGACGTGTGCAACACCAGGGTCTCATACTCGCGCTTCCGATCCTGAAGAAACCTAATGCTCTGTTTGAAGAACTCCATATTGTAGGCGCATGGGAAAACCGCAGCAGAGAGTTCATTCCACAACTTGAGTGTGCATGGGATGAAGTTTCTTTTATACCGCACAGTGTGCACCGTCTCAGGTGTGCACTGTGCGGTAGCAATGTGTAGGGATGAATTCCATGCCTATGGCGAGCGGTGCGTTGATAGAATGTTGCTGTGGAATGGACCATCTATGGACTATTTATCATTATTATCTACTTTGAGATTCGTTCGTTGTTCGATTGAGAGTAATATTAAACCTCTGAGCTTCTGAGACACAGTTGGTGTCGTTTTTTCAGTCTAGCTGTGATGCGGCTGAACTTCTATATTTTCCGTGAAGCGACTGCTATCAAAACTTCACAACCAATGGGCGATATCAAAATTGTGTAGTTAGACAAGTTGAAATTTTAAGGGCTTTTTGAAGGACCCACGGTGTAACGTGCCCTCTGAGGAACATCAATTATGTATCACTAACAAATAACAGCACCAACATTAATATTAAGGGTTCTTTTTGAAAATGTTCCTTTTCTGTATTTTTCATACTAATCCGTTTAATGTATTTACTTTATATCTAACCATACTTAAATTAAAAGACTTCTACAAATTTTAGCGATGAATGTTTCCACACTCAATTATACCCTCCTAAGCGTCTCCTGATAATAATCAAATATTCATAGGCTGCTGTAGGAAGTATGTACTTACCTGTGTACCGGCTAAGAAACCATCAGCTCGAGGTATCTGACGACGCGGGTGGCGCTCATCACTAAAATGTTTACAACAATAAAAAATAAGGATAAAAGTAGGGGCAAAAAGTTCAGCGGTCGAAGAATTCCTCATAATTCAATGTCTAATAGTACTCTATAACTTATTTAAAGAGTTACAAGTTACAAGCTAAGTTAAAGAGTTACCAAAAGTATAGGCTACAGTGAGAACCAGTTACAGAGTTACAAAAAGTATAGGCTACAGTGAGAACCAGTTATAGAGTTACCAAAAGTATAGGCTATCGAGAGAACCAATTGTAGATTTACAAGAAGTAAAGGCTATAGAGAGAACCATTTATAGAGTTACGAAAAGTATAGGGTATAGAGATAGCCAGTTATAGAGTTACCAAAAGTAACTTGCCCAAAATGCTGAAATTATTGCTGTTTTGGGGTCCTTGAAATTATTTTTTTATTTCCAAGGGGTCTGAGGACTTAATTAGGTTGAGAAACGCTGTCTAAAGGTTTAAAACACTCGAATAAAACAATGATGTTCAAGATTTCTTTGGAGTTATATTTAGATTCAACGCGCCTGGGGATTCTTGAAGCTAATTGAGATATTTTGTTGCTCAGATTCGGTTTTATTGATGAGATGGATGGACGTCAAGAAGAAGAAGAAGAATTTGCGATTGATTGTTAGGTATTAATTCTTACCACTCGTTTTCACCAGAACTTGTTGAAGACTTGTAATAAACTTTTTTTTATACAACTTAGGTGGCAGACAAGCGCACGGCGCACCTGTGGACGACACCAGAGGACTCACACCCGTGCTGCCGATCCTCTAAGAACAGATTTTCTGTGCCTTCAGTGCAGAACACAAAAGCACATAAACTCTCCAGTGAGCTCTGGCTACACTACTCACCGCCGGCAACACAACACGAGGTTATTATAGCCGTGGTATTCTGTAGGGTGGAAGTACTTCCCCAGTCGAACTGCTCAATTGGGACGGAAATACTGTCGTGTCTTATCTACTTCAAATGTAGGGACTTCCCCAGTCGGATTGCACTGCAAGACTAGTCAAAACACAAGATATTTTTATACATGTATTGAGACTGTCTCAGATACTTTTTTGTTCACTTAGTATGTGTAGCCAACAAGTTGTAAACATGATTAAAACATATTCGCGTTCACACTGTAGCCTGTGACATATTGCAACTTGTCAAAACATGTTTTTTTATACCACTTAGGTGACAGACTAGCACACGGCCCACCTGATGGAAAGAGGTTACCGTGGCCTATGGACCTGTGTAACACCAGAGGTCTGCCGAACCTGTGAGCACAAAGTTTCTATGCCGTCAGTGTAGAAGACAAACCAGTGCAAGCCTTTAATCTTTCCACTAACAGCACAAACTCTCCAGTGAGCTCTGGCTACCCTACTCACCGCCGGGAACACAACACGAGGTTATTATGGCCACTATTATATATACTTCCCCGGGCAGACTGCTCAATTAGACGGGAATACCGCCGTGTCCTACCCCCTTACAACTGTCACACTGTTTTATTCTTACATGAAAATGAGGGGTTTGTTAACTAATAAGAAATAATTATGGTATTAGAAATATGTCATTGGATTAGATTCTTCTTGTTAGGTACATTATTTATTTTCAAATAATTATTTTGGAACCTTGTTTTGCAATTCAAGTAATAATAGCTACCTATCTACTAATAAATGGTTCGAAAAATTATTATTAAAAAAAAAAAAGATATTGTACCTAGATACTTACATACCTACTGCGATTAAGTTTTTTTTTAAATTGTTAGTGGTATCACCTGTTTTCGTTACATCGGGGTGAATTCGGGGGTTTCCCTAACACCCTGCATATCTACAATTTAATTCTCGACACGACCTTCTCCAAACCTCCATTACGCAAACAATATACTTAATAACCTCATAAATACCTACAAATAATCACGCTTTTAGCCCCGGAGGCTTAGACAGAGGTGAATTAAAACCCACATTTCATTAATCATTGAATTCGGTCCCACGTAATAGGGAGTGAGTCTATTGCCGTCTTCCGGGCACTATTGTTGACTCAAGCCATGCATCTGAGGCTGACATGATATGATATGAATAATCTCACCCTTTTTTGAATTCGGTAAAAAGGGATCTAACATTCCTTTCCTTCACACGCTATATATTTTTTTGTTCGCCTTGTCAATAATAATTAACGTACCGGCCTGACTGTCGACTGCCACGATGTTCATAAGATCTGTATCGGTGTGTTGTAAACAAACCAATCCAGCAACACAATTAAACTGAGTTATATATATAAACTGTCTTGCTTTTACAGCGGTTCATAACACATTACCCTCGCTGACGCAGTCGGTTAAAAATAAACAGGAGCAGTCAATGTTGTTTCTATGTAGTATTGATTTAACTGCGATAAGTAAGTTTTTGAGGGATGTTAACATTTATGGTAGTACCGGGTAATTGGAGCCCTAAAGATGTCCAAGAATTGGTCTAGCTGCAATGCTTTTGAAATGAAATGAAATGAAATGAAATGAAATGAAATGAAATGAAATGAAATGAAATGTCTTTATTTGTGAAACATAGGTACACAGAGATCTTAAGAGGTATTAGGCTCACTATGTTTTGCCACTTGGGCATACAAATTAGATTTAGTGCAAGCAACACTTGGCCAATTATCATAGTGTCATAATATCACAACTGTATATTGTTGTAGTATAAAACAATAATACCAAACATGCAATACTGTTTAACAATTCAAAATATTTCTGGGAATAAAAAATGTCAAGTAAATAAATGTCAAATTGCGATTACAAATTAAAGTATAAAAGAAATACATACAAAAAATAATAAAATATCAAAGTCAACATAGTCAAAGAATGTCAAATTATGATTACAAATTAAAGAATAACAATAATTAATAAAATATCGTTTATATTGAATTGTCATTTAGGAATCCATCTAGTGTATAGTAGCATTTGTCAATTAATAATGATTGTAGCATGATTTTAAACTTAAGTACAGGCAATGATTTTATTTCCTTAGGAATTTTATTAAAAATTTTTGGGGCCATACCAAATATACTTTTGTCCATAAGGGCTGTTTTACAATTTACATTGCACAGTTTTTCGACATATTGTCGGCGTAGTGGGCCCCTTCTAACCTCCGATACTAGTTGAAAATGTCTGGGATTGGTTTTAACAAATGTTGCTGTTTCCAATATATACAGTCCCGTTAGAGTAAGCAATTTGTGGTTTTTGAAGTAAGGTGCACAGCTATCCGTCATTCTCAAACCCCACATGGACCTGATACATCTTTTTTGCATTCTGAATACACATTCAATATTAGTTGAATGCCCCCAGAATATAATGCCATATCTCAGGATGGATGCCACTAGCCCGTGATATGCCATTAGAAGTGAATCTTGACTCACTTTCTTTGATAGTTGTAGAAGTGCATACGAGGCCTGGCTCAGTCTCTTGCATAACTCTTCTACTTGCGGCTTCCAAGTGAGTTGGTTATCAATTGTTACGCCTAAAAATTTGATTTTTGTAGTTTCCTCTATTTTAAAATTATCAAATGTAACATTTATATTCGGAATACTACTTCTTTGGTGGAAATGCATTACCTTAGTCTTGTTAAGATTTATTAGTAAATTATTCTTGTTCAGCCAAGTGATAATATTAGAGAGAGATATATTTATTTTATTTTGATATTCATCAGGTTCATCACATCTTACTACCGCTGTGCTATCATCAGCAAAAAGAACCATGTTACTATCTGTAGTTTTTGGAAGATCATTTATGTATATAAGAAATAACAACGGTCCAAGAACGCTGCCTTGTGGCACGCCATATTTAACCACTCGTGGTTCCGAGAGGTGTAAGATTTCTAGATTGTTTTTTGGACATATTCTAGAAATTTCTGTATATTGAATTCTGCCACTTAAGTAGGATTCCAGGAGTTTCAGAACATTTCCTCGGACTCCATATCCATGCAGTTTTTTCAGTAGAATGTTATGGTCAACATAGTCAAAGGCTTTTGTCATGTCCGTGTATATGGCACAGACAGGTATGCGTTTGTCAACAGAGTCCATGACCTGAGTTAAAAAATCAAAAATTGCCATATTAATAGTACAATTTTTTCGGAAACCCTTTTGTTCGTGGCAGAATAAATTATACTTGTTAAAATACTTAGTGATAAAATGATAAATTAATTTTTCAAAGATTTTTGAAAAAATTGAAATTTTTGCAATAGGTCTATAGTTTTTTAATTCAGTTTTATCTTCCTTCTTATGAATGGGTTTAATTATAACACATTTCAGACTCTCAGGGTATACTCCATTTGCAACACTTAAGTTAAATATGTGCGCCAGTGGGGGAGCTACTATATTTATTATATATTTAACTACCTTGGTCGATATACCGTCAAAACCAACTGTACTGGTATTCTTGAGTTCATATGTAGCTCTTATAACATCACTTTCTAGAATAGGTTGCATAAAAAATGAGTGCAATGTCAAACTTTCAAAATTGTGAGTATTACATAATTCAATGTCACATTTACTTTCGATGTCATCTATAAAATGGTTATTAAATTCATTTGCAATGTCTTCAGGATTAGTTAGTAATAAGTCATTATTTTTAATTGTCATAATTGTTTCCTTAGGCAAACAAAATTTCGATTTATTAATTACTTGCCAAGTAGCTTTAGATTTATTCTGTGATGTATTTATAAAATGGTTATTTTGCGCTTTTTGTGTTAGTCTAATTATTTTTCTATAAAGAGTACTGTAATTTTTAAAAGCAATTTTATTTTGTTTGTTTGGATTTTGTCTAAAGGTCCATAGTAATTGACGCTGTTTTTGACTGCATTTTTTTATACCTCGGGATATCCATTTACATTTCTTATTAGTTTTTATGGTAATGGCTTTTTGTGGAAAGCATAATTTATACAGTAAGGAAAAATCTTCCATGAAGCTATCATATGCTTGATTTACATCGTCTGTTTCATAAACTTCTTTGAATGATAAACATTGTAAATGATGTTTAAACTTATTTAAGTTTTCATTGGAAATAACTCTTATTTTTGTTTTCCAAAATTTTAGTTTACAAGTCTTTTCAATAGGAACGGTTAATATTTGAGACGTGTGATCGGATAACACAAGATCGACAACTTTCGTCTGGCAGTCTTTATTGTAACTATGAGCAAAGTTATCGATACATCTCTGACTTTGTAATCTAGTTGGTTGGTGTATTGCTAATGTAAGGTTGTAGCCCAAAAGAAAATTCTCAAAATCAAGTGTTTCTTTATTCCGTTCCAAAACGTTAATATTGAAGTCACCGCATAAAATTACATTCTTTTTTGAATAGGGACTGATTCTTTCAAAAACTTTTTCTAATTGCTCATAGAATATTGCATAGTGTCTTGAAGGGTTTCTATAGATACAGACAATTACAATACGATGAGATATTATTTCCACGCAACAACACTTTTGTTTCGCCTTTTGGGTTGTGGAGGTCAAGTGGCAGCCGCTTCACAGAAAATATCGAAGCACACAGAGAACATAGAATTTGAGAATAGAAGCGTCATCGATACGACAGAAGCAGAAGATTCAAATCGTGATGAATTTGATTTTGACTGCCAATCGAATCCAAATCGAATCTTTATAAATTAACAGAATTAACCTTCTGGAAAAGAAACTTTAGTACATACAACTCGCGTTTAGAATTTAAATGTCAAAATCAAGGTGATAGATAGCGTTTCCCGCCAAAACACACGTCACTTCTAATCAAAAAACAAAACGTGCAGAAATTAAGCGCGTTCCAATATTCATTAATAATGAGAGATTCGATATTTTTGTCTGACGTTTTTCGATTTCAGCGGTCAGGATAATAAGTAAGCAAGACAGATAATACAGAAAGTTTGCGGTTAGAGTAAGATAGTTAGATTGTGTACTTTCTTATATAGATTTGTTGAAATGAAAGCTGTGCGATAGGGATACGCTGAACGCGGACTGAAGTACGTTCAGTTTTCCGTGGACGCTCGTAGGAGGTGGTTGTTGCGTGAATTTGCAGAAAATTTCGCAAATTACTACATGTGTTTGGTGAAAAACAGTAGCTATGACCCCGAGGGGTGATTTTAGAACTGATACGGGCGTTATAGTGATGTGTTCGCGTTATAATGGATAGATGTGTACAAAAGTTGATATCAAAACAAAGTCGGGTGGTTTGATTACTGTGGAATTTTGTGCTTATAAATAATGTTGTAAATACATAATTAGATTCGCTTATTTATATGTTGCCAGTGTGTTATGTGATGTGACAGGTGTGGATTTTTTTGAATTTGGAATTTTTGAAATTGGTAAGTGTTTTAACGAAAGTTTCTTGTGTTTATTATTGTTTTATTTTTAATCTGTAAATGTAGGTACTTTTGAGGGTATTTTTTTAAAATTTTATCATATAATTTTTTTTTTATATATAAGGCCAATGTAATTAATAATTACTGAATTGATAATTAATTCTGGGATGGGGCTCCTAATTAGATCTTATGACCCAAAACAAAATCTCACTAGCAAACCGACTCCTGCAAAATGACAAACGGGGCTCTAGTGCAGGCTTCCTTTCGTCGCGGTTGGGGATCATATTTTTTTCATATCATAGGCGGGACACGGTTGGTTTAGAGGTCACACGGCAGTCGCTTCACGGAAAGTATCAGATTAGAAAACCAATTTCAACTAAATTGCCAAAAGGCTTAAAGAACGATGATGATGATATGTGGCGGGACACGGAAAGCGGTTACCGCAGCGTATGGACGCGTGCAAGTGTGAGTCGACACTCGCGGTGCCATCCTTGTAAAAATCTTCTAATACCCTTCTTGAAGGACCCCTTATTGTAAAGATGGACCTAGTCGTAGAAAGAAGGAGTAGAAAAGCAGACCCTAAGCTATAAATTGCAAGTTTTTATTATATATAACTTAGGTGGCTCCAAGCACACGACCCACCTGTTGGAAACTGGTTATCGTGGTCTATGAACGCGTGCAATCTGTAAGAACAGAGTTTCTTTGCCGTCAATGTAGAATTGCACCCGCTGACAGCGCAAAAGCTCTACAGTGAGGTCTGGCTACCCTACTCACCGCCGGAAACACTATTTTTGGGTGTACCTTTTTTATATATGTCGGAAATAGGAGAGAATCATCGATCTCATCCCGGCCCTAGATGGTAAAAGCTGAGGTGCAGTCCAGGATCTTAACATGATAGTCCCTAACATGGCGGCCTCGATAGATAGTTTTTCACGCACCTGTATCTATAAAGAGGAAAAACTGTTTGCTCTTTTTTTATACCACTTAGGTGGCAGACAAGCACACGGCCCACCTGATGGGAAGTGATCCCCGTGGCCTATGGAGGCGTTCATGACCAAAAGAGCGCTGCCAACCTTACAAGCATTGAGTTTGTGTGCCGTCAGTGTAAAAGACAAAGCAAGCTTTTGGTCTTTCCACTGACAGCACAAAAACTCTTCAGTGAGCTCTGGCTACCCTACTCACCATCGGGAACATAACACGAGGTTATTATGGCCGCGGTATTCTGTAGGGCGGAGGTACTTCCCCAGTCGGACTGCTCAATTGGACGGAAATACAGTCGTGTCCTACCTCCTCTTTCTTCTTCATCCTAGCGTTAATACCAGTCGCATCCGAAGCTTTCACCTCAGAGTCTAGGGCCCGCTTTACCAGTCTACATAACAGAAACTCACGCCTATATCCCCGAAGGGGTTGGCAGAGGTGCTAGCTCCCACATTTCGCCAGTTTATGTTTAGGTCCCAATGTAATAGGTGGCGAACCTAGTTTGCCGTAGGTGAAGTTACCGGAAACATATCCCTCACACCACGGCCAACCTAGAACCATCTCTTTCGAACTAGCTATCTTCGGGTGTTGGGAGTTCCCATCTAGTCCCCAGGCGGCTCCAAGCCTGCGCTTATGGGGAGCCAGCAGCCCTTCTAAATAAGGGATTTATGACAAGATTTGGCAATAGAATGGGGAATGTATGGGATGACGTTATTGAATTACGTCGACAACTGACATAAGCGTCATAAATGAGGTCTTAGCAGGGCCCTATCCATATACTCTCGATAACTTGGTGGTTAAGGAGTCGGACTTACGATTTGGAGCTCCCGGGCTCGAATCCTGTACACTTCCGACGTCAACCCGCTCCTAACACAAGCAATTTAGCTTAGCGTATTTTCACATCTAATATTCTATTAAAATATATATGTTATTCATACTATGTTTATTATAGTGCATAAGAGGATAAATTTGATTGGGTAATAAACTCAGTTCAAATATGTCCAGACTAGGTACCTATTACCTATGTAATAAACATTATGTACCCTATTTTTTCCTGTAGCTAAAGACAGGTTTTTTCGATTCTGCATATAGGAGGTAGGACATGGCGGGATTTTCGGCCAATTGAGCAGTCCGACTGGGGAAGTACCTTAGCCCTACAGAATACCGCGGTTATAATAACTTCGTGTTGTGTTCCCAGCGGTGAGTAGGGTAGCCAGAGCTCACTGGAGAATTTGTGCTGTCAGTGGGATGACTAAAGGCGTGTCCTACTTTGTCATCTACACTGACGGCACAGAAACTCTGTGCGCGAGTGTGACTTCTCTGGTGTTACACACGTCCATAGGCCACGGTAACAACTTTCCATCAGGTGGGCCGTGCGCTTGTCTGCCACCTAAGTGGTATAAAAAAAAAAAAGCAAAACCATTGTCATACTACAGGGAATGCTAAAAATATATTTAATTTTAGACCTAATGCAATGTCGTTAAATACTAAAATTAAACGGCTTCTTATACAAACATATAGGTATATACATACATGTAATCACACATTTATCCCCGGAGGGTTAGGTAGAGGTAAATTAACACCCACATTTCACTAATCATTAAATTCGGTCTCACGTAATAGGTAGTGAGACTATTGCCGTTTTCCGGGCACTATTGTTGACTCGAGTCTGGGCTGTATATATCTATCTGATGTTAAACAACCCTATCCCTTAGTCGCCTTGTACGATACCGCATGGGAAGAGATGGGGTGGTCCAAATTCTACTCTGCCGGGCAGTTTAATGAAACTATTTTCATTTAATTTTGAACTTGAAGATAAATATAGTCTTAAATCTAATGCCATTTTTAACAGTGTAGTGTATGTGTAACAGTGGTGTTGTTTTAGTAGAAGCGAGGACCAGGTGTACTGACTGGCTGTACGAAACAAAAGATTTAGAATACAATAATGTCATGAAGGTCGCCGGGAAGCGCTGGATGCGGGCTGCCTTAGATCGGTCATTCTGGAAGTCTGTGGGAGAGGCCTATGTTCAGCAGTGGACTATGTGTGGCTGACATTTTTTTTAAATACAACTTAGGTGGCAGACAAGTACACGGCCCACCCGATGGAAAGTGGTTACCAGGACCTATGAACGTGTGTAACACCAGTAGAGTTCGACGAAGGATCGCAAGACAAGCTGCCCGCGTACGAAGGCAACTCGGGCGTCGGAGGTCGATGAACGACCTCCGCCCCCCATGAGCGCCGGCCTGGGGGTGACAGGTGAAGCCGCCTGTCACCCTGGCAGAAGCAGGCCGCGGCGGTGGCGCGCGTGGCGCGCCTCCCCGTTTCCGGGGACGAGTCGGGGACTCTGTAGTCCCAACACCCGAGAAGAGGGCCAGATCGTGAGAGATGGCCCTGGGTAGGCCGGGGTGCGAGGGATATGCCTGTCAACCTCACCTTCGGCAACCAAAACGACCCACAGGTGGCGTGCGTTTTAGTCGGTTCGAGTCCGACATAACCTCCTCCACCGGCTCCGGTGGGGAGATATCCGTGGGGATTTTGCGCACGTAAAAAAAAAAAAAAAAACACCAGTAGAGTCATATCCGTGCTGCCGACCCTGTAAGAACAGAGATTTTGTGCCGTCAGTGTAGAGGACATACATACATACATACATAAAATCACGCCCGTCTCCCATAGGGGTAGGCAGAGATCACGGATCTCCATTTGCTACGATCCTGACATACTACTCTCGCTTCATTTACTCTCATTACATTATTCATGCATGCTCGTCGGTTTAGAGTACTCCTGACCTGCCCCTTTTCTAAAACTTCCCCGATTTGGTCCAGGTATGTGCGCCTAGGTCTTCCCCTTCCGACGGTACCATCCACACTCGCCTCATACACCTGTTTCGTTAGTCTTCTTTCATTCATTCTCTCAATATGACCAAACCATCTCAACATTCCTCTCTCAATTCTCATCACCACATCTTCTATCACTCCACATCGTTCTCTTATCGTGTAGAGGACAAAGCAGGACAATCCTTTGGTCATCCCACTGACAGCACAAAAACTCTCCAGTGAGCTCTGGCTACCCTACTCACTGCTGGGAACACAACACGAAGTTATTATAACCGCGGTATTCTGTGGGGCGGAGGTACTTCCCCAGTCGGACTGATCAATTGGGCGGAAATACCGCCGTGTCCTACCTCCTCAATAATGACATGATGAATGTTAACGGGAATTAACGCGATCATGGTATAGGTGATAGGTGACCACGGCCGGTGTAAACCACAGAGTAGAGTTAATATTAGGGAACTAGTTGAAACGTCAGCGATGTAGGTATACCTATAGGTATCATACATACATATAATCACGCCTGACTGTATGTATGTACGTATGCAGTTACTGTTTAAATATAATTAAAACTCAGAACAATACAACATGGCAAATATCCCGATATTTACCATGTGTACAGTTTTCCCTATTTAATACTAATGTGTGTGACCATGATAGATTAAATACCTATGTTAATAAAAAATTTCATATCTCAAAAAACCACTAATTGGCCAGCAAAGTGGGCAACTTTTGACCCGTCTACGGCCAAGCAAAAGTAGGGTCTAAAAGACATTTTCCTCAATATTTACGAATAATAATGCAATAAAACAATGCATAATAATAATGCAATAAAACAGCTATTTATCGAATGATAAACTAATAAATTGCAATATAATCCGATAATAGCACATAGTTTCATTACAAAATTATTACTTTGATAAAGAAAAGTAAGGCAACTTAAGCCATCAAAACGCCAATTTCGACTTTCTGCAAATACTTAAGTCAGCGTTTCTAAAATGAGGTGTCGCGACCCCGCACCGAGCACCAAATTATAATATGGAGCTGCGTAGTCAATGACTTTACATTCCAGAGAGGCAGACACGACACTGGTGTTTAAAACTTGTGATAGGTCACAATGGGGAGCGTTTACACCCTGGGCAACGGAGACAGCAGTGCCTCTCCGTCTTCTAAGGGAAACGCTGCCGTCTCCGGTAAATATCAGCTACGATGGAAGCTGCCCTGTAGAGGGCGTTTCGGAGGTTTTCTACGTGCACCTCTGATTAGCACAGGGAACAGTGGAACACCTTCGTTAGTGCCACGGCGCGACGTCCGCCTCCCTTTTCCGCAGCTTATGATCTAGGCAACGGTATACCCCGGTATCTGAAGCCCCGAGACAGTGTGCAGTTTTAGTCGTCCCAATTCCACATAACCACCCCCAATGGCAAACTGAAATTAAAAAATCACATAACTGTACCAAGGCGTCATAAAGTTTGAGAATCGCTGGCCTACCTCATTGTTCAATTGGATTACGTGTTACGCCTCTACAAGGAGCTTCGTCAAAAGACCTTTATCCTCAAAATGAGTCTTTATTTTCCTCAATTATCATTGTACAATGACTTTTCGCCATGTAACATCTGATTCAATTATAGGACTCAAGGCTGTATGGGACCCCAACAAGGTGTTTGATGCCCGCAGTTGCAACCGCGTAGGATTTAAATCCTTTTCTGGCAACTCAAGGGAGCGTATTCCTGAGGAAAAAGTAGCATATGTGATACTGCAGACTGTAATCTATCTCGTGTCAAATTTCAACCAGATCCGTTATAGCGTGATTAAATAACAAACATTTTATATCATTAGTAGGACTTATTGTGTGACAGTTGACAGCATCTGTGGCGTGGTGGTAGTGTACGCGACCGCTACGCAGGAGGCGAGGGTTCGATCCTCGCTCAGTGCAAATATTTGTCAATCAATCAATCAACTAGCCCATCGCAGTCCACTGCTGGACTAGGCCTCTCCCAATGTTGGGAGGCTTTGGCCTACTGTTTCCACGCTGGCCAGACGGGTTGGTACAGGGTTTTATTTCTAGTTTTCCTTCTCTCGCAGTGATATGGTTTGCGTATGTTTCCTTTATCCATTAGTCGCCTCTTACGACACCCTTCGGATGAGATGGGGCGGTGATATTTTTTTTTTTTTATTCAGGTACACAAAACACATTACAATCAAATAAAAATAATATGATGAAAATACAGTTCCGTACTGGATTGTAACATAACTACATGTGCACACATTTAAACAACATATAAAAACAGTAAGAGCTCTTAAACAAACTAATTAAACGAGAGGGACCGATAAATTTAAACTTCCGAATTAAAATTAAATAATTTAAAAATCACAAATGTCCTGGTGCAACCGTAACACGTCCATTCCGACACGAGACTGTCATCACACGGATGAATATTATGCATGAATATTATGCATGAATATTATGCATGAATATTATGCATGAATATTATGCATGAATATTATACATGAATATTATGCATGAATATTATACATGAATATTATGCATGAATATTATGGGTATTTGCATTGGTCTGGTCTTACCTTGGAGAGCACGTTAAGCCGTCGGTCCCGGTTGCGTTACCAATCTTTATGGGTAGTTGGAACTCTAAAAAGTTCAACAACTGGTCTGACTGCAATTTTCCGATATCACCTTTGGGTTATGGAGGTCATATAGCAGTCGCTTCATAGAAAATATAGAAGTTTAGTCAAATCTGCAATTAGACTGGTAAAGCAGGTCGGTGTAAGCTTCGGATGCGACTAGGATTAAGGCTAAGACAATGATGAAGAGTAGCGCTGGTTTTGTGTGTTGTCGCTCCCGGTAACACCTACATAATCAATCAAAAACAATAAGTAGAACTTACACAAGGATGGTGATTCATTTGTAGGCAGCTGTATAAAAATATTCAATAAAATTCCTCAGGATTTGTTTAATATGCCAATATATAAATTTAAAATAGAAGTGTAAAAAACTTTAATGAGTAAAGGTTACTATAAAGTGGATGAGTATCATGATGTTAATGCGTGGTCAACATAAGTCTCTTGCTTGCTCGCACAAAATAAATTGTAAACTAAAGCAAATTTTAAATAGAAAAATAATCTAGTTCTAATATAGTTCGCTGAGCTTCTTGCTGGGATCTTCTCAGTAGAACTAACCTACCGAACCAGCGAAAGAATCATTTTCCAATAGTTTATTTTTACATTATTTAATATTTAAATATTATTACTTGACATAAATAATTGTAAAATTTTGACGTTCATATGTGCTCTTTGTGTGCCTAACTGAATAAATGAACTTGATTCTTTGATTTGACGCAACTGAGAAATTTCTAAGAGAATGATAAACATGTTTTTTGCAAATAAATATTATCTTATCTTATCTTATCTTATCTTATCTTATCTTATCTTATCTTATCTTATCTAGATATATGGATACTGCCGTGTTGGTAACCGGCGGAGTAAAATAGGGCTACCCTATCTCTTCCCGTTGGTGACGTAGAAAGCGACTAAGGGATAGGGATGTTCTCCATCCGACAGTAAACTGTTATGTAAAGTGTAGGTTGTTATATGTAAAGTTATGCATAACGTCGCAGAGGCCGCTTGGGTTCTGACGTCTCGTACTGGCATTTTTTCCTTCCTTGTCATGCTGCTTGTGTGGAGCCGCGTCGCTGGGCACTCGGCGGTTTCGTGGCCTAAAATGAAATTTGCAATTAAGTAAAAAATAGGTACTGACCGTATAAACGGAAAAAAACATAATGGAAACGACACTCACCTCCATGAAATGGCCATTAGACTTGCTGATGTGACCGGCGCCGAGGTTTCACTGTATGGCTGGCGACAGGTGTGGGGGATGTAGGTGCAAGTATTGTTGTGGCTGGGCCAGCGATTCCATGAACTTGGGAGTGCTTACACCGATCGTCACTTCGTATTTGTTAAATCTTGCCCAATTCACGGGTCGTTGGTTCATCTGGGTGTGCCTATACCTGTCGGACGCCGTCTGCCTGCGCCCGCGGTGGCTCGATTTGTAATTTGTGGCGCGTGCGTCCCGTGGGTTGAATCGGGCGACACTGATCGACCCGCGCGGGCTGCTCGCTCGCGTTACACAATTCCTACATAAATATGAGTCATGGCGGTGCGCATCGAACTGCAAGCGAGCGTTTGATTGTTGTTTTTGTTATTTTTTGTTTGTTTTACTTAATAATTATGTATTTTATTATGCTTGTTTAGTATTTAATGTTATTGATTTTATGTCGTATTTTGTGAGTGTGTGTATCTAATAAACGCGTTTTCTTTCTTTCTTTCTTTCTAAAGAAAAAAGGCTGTGAGAAAGTTGCTGCTGGACGATAATAGGCTCGCCCGCTATTACGTGGGACCTATTTAGGTATAGTTGAATAGGGTCACCCCATCTCTTTTCCTTAAAGACTAGCAGCATCTGCAACACTGTGACCATGGCACGTTTGCCTTAGTTTGAGTTTCCTAGTTATTTGTCATCGGATTTTAGCCTTTAGTCTTCCCACTGACAGCACAAATTCTCCAGTGAGCTCTGGCTACCCTACTCACCGCTGGGAACACAACACGAAGTTATTATAACCGCGGTATTCTGTAGGGCGGAGGTACTTCCCCAGTCGGACTGCTCAATGGGGCGGAAATACCGCCGTGTCCTACCTCCTAAAATCCTTGTTATTGTTACGTTTGGGAAGCCAGGTGCCATGTTAATGGGCATGTAACGGGTATTGTTTTATTGTAGTGTTTATAATGAAATTTGTAAGTTTAAAAGTGACTAGATGCACTAAAAAATATACCTGGCTAGCGGGTGAGACAAGAGATGAATAAAAAATTGATAAACAAATATAACAATTTATATTAGATGAAAAGGTTGCGTTACATAAATTTATAATTGAGGTATTTAGGTAAGGTGCAAGGTAGTAGTATGCACTTAGCTAGTGGACACGAGGCTGGTGATGGTGCCGGCGTGCCAGGGTCTTCACTGGTGTGCCTTATTGCTGGTGCGAAGACCCTGGAAAAAGAAAGAGTGCGGGTCAGTTTGTCACTAGGTAATACGTCCAAGTGACCCGCTAAAAATAGCAGGTGAAGAGAATCTCCCCAGCGGCTAGGCAGCAAATAGAAACTACTGCAGCAGAGCGCAAGCTGCGATGTGACCTCTGACCGTAGAGGTCATCGGTCTCGTGGCACATGAAGTAAGCTGAAATAGCACAAGTAAATTAATGTGATAAAATAAAATAATAAAGCCATGCGTTATGGCAGGCAAAAAGCTGCACCGCTGAGAAGACTTCACCTGTAGGAAGAAGTAGGAAATGTTGATCTCAGAACTTACCCGGAGCCGACAGCAGTTGGCCACGGGGTCAAGGTGACCGCCTTCGGCGAAGGCAGTGTTGCCAACCTCGACTAAGCGTCTCCCCCTAGCGTCGTCTCGAAATCCCCCTCTTTCCCCCTAACACTAACTCAAGATCACCCTAGACTATATTGGAAAAAAATTCTTATTCGAAATAGGCATCTTGTTTCAACGACAAATTTAAAGGAAACTTAAAGCTTAATAAAAAACGTGTAATACATTTTTTTGTTTTTAAATTCCATCGACGTCAGGAAAGCTATCGAGAATTCCACCGAAATCATCGGCTTCGCTGTCATTTTGCGCTTTACTTTTAAAGTCATACATGTTCACGTTGAACATTTTGAGCATACGGGCGGAAGGAACGAATTTGACACATGAACCGTAGTTCTTCTGAAGAGTAAACCTCACCATCATAATACTCTGGAGTACTTCAAGGGACAGCTTGTTCCGTAATTTATTTTTAATTATGCTGTATATCGAAAAAGCCCGTTCGACGCTCGCGTTTGAAATTGGCAATGTTAGTAGCGCCCTCGAAAGTTTCCCGATATTTTCTAACACTAACGAACCACATCTTCGCTTTTTGCTCAGTCGGTTACTCGTATTTCACTCGTCGTCCAATTGTTTGTCTTATCATTTCAGTTATTATGCCCGCTTGAGTATTCGCTGGTATCGTTTAATTTTCATCTTAATTTACAGAAAAGATTTTTCTGCTGATGTCTATGAGATTACACACCTTCATAAAATTTAATTCATCAATTCAATCAATCATCTTCTAATTTACGTTACAAAAACCGCTACAAAAGAATTTCCCCCTAGAAAATACCCCTAAAAAAGGTAACTCATGAAAAATGCGTAAAAAAATTATACCCCTAGTGTATGCCCCTAAAAAAATATGGCCCCTAAAAATACCCCTCTTCATCTAACTTATCCCCAAATTTAGGGGGAAAACCCCCAAGTTGGCGACACTGGGCGAAGGATGCCGAAGAAAGGAACGGTTTAAGAGCCGTCAGTTGACAACTCGGCCAGTGTTGTCTAATCTCGCTCGCACAACCATAGACAATTTAGTAAAAACGTATCGACGTACTAAAAATAGAGTACTATAAGGAAATTATTTCGAATTTATTTAAGTAAAATCCACAACGTTACACGCACGATTTATATAGAATTGTTCTCCATCCGGCAGTAAACATTATACAGACCATGACAAAGTGCCCGCTAGACAAACATTGCGACCTGAGACGGTGCGCACTGTGCGGTATGAAAGAAACTTCATCCCACGCACACTCAAGCTGTGGAATGACCTCCCTGCTGCGGTTTTCCCAAGCGCCTACAATATGGGGTTCTTCAAGAGGTGCATCAGAAGGTTTCTTCATGGTCGGCAGCACGAGTGTGACACCCCTGGTGTTGCATACGTCCATAGGCCACGGGAACCGCTTCCCATCAGGTGGGCCGTGTGCTTGTCTGCCAACTTAGTGGTATAAAAAAAATATAGATGGCAATAGGCTCGCCCTTTATGTGAGACTAATAAATTGTGCTGGAAAATTACGAAGCTGTCAGGAGATAATAAGATGGCGAGAATATTATAATGTAATCTCGGGCATGATTAATTTTTAATCATTCTCCGGGAATATTTTAAACTAAGCGAAGTCAGATGAACTCAATACCATGTTGTGCTGTTGTAGAGAGCATGCAATTAACCTTAAAATAATTGGAATATCTTTGTTATGCTAGTATCGACTCAGTGGCGTAGCGATAGTGCATTAGATAGGTATGTCATACATGAGGCGTGACTTCTAATTCCTTTAAATGCAAATATGCAAATGCAATATGTAGGAGGTAGGACACGCTGGTATTTCCGCCCAATTGAGCAGTCCGACTGGGGAAGTACCTCCGCCCTACAGAATACCGCGGCTATAATAACTTCGTGTTGTGTTCCCAGTGAGTAGGGTAGCCAGAGCTCACTGGAGAATTTGTGCTGTCAGTGGGAAGACTAAAGGCTTGTCCTGATTTGTCTTCTACACTGACGGCACAGAAACTCTGTACTTACAGGGTTGGCAGCGCGACTGTGACTCCTCTGGTGTTACAAACGTCCATAGGCCACGGTGACACTTTCCATCAAGTGGGCCTTGTGCTTGTCTGCCACCTTAGTGGCTTCTATGAATTTTATATATGTCTATTAATAAAAAGTTGATCAGTTTTCTGGAACCATTCATTATCATCTATGAGTTTGTCCTGGTCCGAGGTCCTCACCTCGGAGTCCCGGATCCGCTTTTTTACAATCTACCTTCACGGCGGTACTTAGATATATTCAAACATGAATCGGCAGCAACATAAATACCATCACAAAAACAATCTTGTAGTCTGTGGTAGTCGACTTGACAAAATTAGTGATTCATTTCAGGGCAACTGTATGTTACGCTTTTTTAACAAGCTCCCTAATGAAATTAGGGATTTACCTGTGTATAAATTTAAAAATATAGTTAAACGTAAATTATGCCAGAAAGGATATTATAAAACCCAAGAATACTTGGGTGATAAACAAGCTTGGAAATGAGCTGTTCGCTCAACTATGCTACTCAAGTAAATTTTTGTATTTCTAAAAAAAAAGAAATGCCCGCTGAGTTTCTTGCAGGTCGGGGCCGCGTTTCGAACCGGTGTGCACCATTTACTAAACTGTTTCTCAGGTTCCTTTTTATAGACGTTTTGTAAGTGCCGATTTAATGGTCTATGTAGAATAAATGATTTTTGACTTTGACTTTTCCATATCTTTTTCTATGTAGCAAACCTTAATTGGACCTAATCTTGGCTGATGGTAAGTTGAAGGCAAAGTCTCAGGGAAGATCGCCATTACAAACACGCATCCTAACCATGTTATTATGGTGGCACTCAGCTTGACGGTCTCATCAGATGCTTTATCCCGCTCAAAGGACCATAATCCATGCGGGCACAGCCGTTTAAATCAGTTAGTAGGTACAAGGAGAATCTCTACAAAATGTAATACTAATATCAAATTTAACACTCCGAATTTGCATAGCTAATGCCTCGAGCCGGCAAAGTTATTGATCTTATCTAACAGGTAGGTTCATACTTTGTTATCACACGAGGCTCTAGCCATTAGCACAGTGCCTTATCTGTGTTGTATTAACATATGCACGTGTTGTTTTAATGGCGAATCTTTCTTTGAATGTATTTACTTGAGTACTTTTTCATCGAATGCGCCAACTAGGGTAGTGTTTTACGCGTCAGATCAATGTTGACTAGCAAACTACTCAAAATAATCTTAATACCAAAATTCAAATTTTACATCAGCTGTAGGAGGTAGGACACGGCGATATTTCCGCCCAATTGAGCAGTCCAACTGGGGAAAAACCTCCGCCCTACAGAATACCACGGCTATAATAACTTCGTGATGTGTTCCCAGCGGTGAGTAGGGTAGCCAGAGCTCACTGGAGAATTTGTGCTGCTTTGTCTTCTACACTGACGGCACAGAAACTCTACTTACAGGGTCGGCAACGCGACTGTGACTACTCTGGTGTTACAAACGTCCATAGGCCACGGTTACTACGGTCTCGGGTTCAATCCCAGGTTGCACACACCAATGACTTATCGATGCTTTTCGAAGTTATGTGTGTATTTATCGCAGGTTTATAAGTGCCCGGTTAATGGCAATAGGCTCGCCACCTATTACACTGGGACGTAAACATAAACCGGCAAAATGTGGGTGCTAGCACCTCTGCCTACCCCTTCGGGGATATAGGCGTGAGTATATGTTATGTATAATATAAGAGAGCAGAGTGTTCATATTGATATGTGCTAGCAGGTCGTTCAATGGCGTCAACATCGATCTGATGCTGACTGTATACAGAGCTGGGCCAAATACATACTTTGCTTTAATTGAAATACATTCATACAATCACGCCTTTATCCCCGGAGGTTTAGGCATTAACACCCACATTTCACCAATCATTAAATTCGATCCCACGTAATAGGGAGTGAACCTATTGTTGACTCAAGCCATACATCTGAGGCTGAGTCTGAGCTGTATATATCTGTCTGATGTTAAACAGCCCTATTCCTTAGTCGCCTTGTACGACACCGCATGGAAAGAGATGGGGTGGTCCAAATTCTACTCTGCCGGGAACCACGCGGCTGTCGCCTTTTCTACTATTCCATTTACCGAACGTATTGGACCTTTAGTATTGCAATCGTTCGGAAACCTACTGACGTAGAAAAAGAAAACCCTGAGTTCTTCTCACCGAACATTTACATGTTAAAACGCGAACTATTTTAAATGAAACATATTATTTTTTATCGCGCTGTTTACATTATTTAGCGTGCATTAGGTAATTTATTTTTGTCTGTTATTTGTTCAACGATAACTTGTACGTTTGCGTTTTGTTTGTTTTCAGTTTTGCAATGAGCTGTGAAGATCTCACAGCAATGCTTTATTTTACGTTAACAGCCAGTCACACGTAGTATCGAATTTAGATGTTAATATAACAATCACAGCGGTAGCCTAGTGGTGTGGGTAATGGACTGCTGAGATGAGGTCTCGGGTTCGATCCCAGGTTTTACCTTGGCACACACCAATGACTTTTATTTTTATTTTTATACAACTTTGTTGGCAGACAAGCACACGGCCCACCTGATGGAAAGTGGTTACCGTTACCTATGAACGGTGTAACACCAGTGGAATCACATCAGTGCTGCCGATCCTGTAAGAACAGAGATTTTATGTGCCTCAGTGCAGAACACAAAATTAGGACAAGGTCTTCCCACTGACAGCACAAAAACTCTCCAGTGAGCTCTGGCTACCCTACTCACTACCGGGAACTTTTCGATGCTTTTCGAAATTACGTGTGTATTTATCGCAAGTTTATAAGTGCCCGGTTAATAGCAATAGGCTCGCCACCTATTACATTGGGCCCTATACATAAACTGGCGAAATGTGGGTGCTAGCACCTCTGCTTACCCCTTCGGGGAATATATGCGTGAGTTTATGTTATGTTTATGGAGTATTTTTGCATAAGATATGAGGTCACTCAGAGACTTTAAACATGTTTTATTGCTATGTCCATCACAATAGACATGACATGAATATATATTCACGTTTATCACACAAAAACACATACGGAAATTTTTGGAAACCAGCACAAGGTTCAAGAAGCCCACTTGGAGCGCTGCGTGAGAATTACACCTCATGTAACCAATCCATCAATACCCTATTGACGTCCACTGCTGGACCTAAGTTTATCCCAATGTACGCCATTGGTCCCGATCCTCCGTGTTCCACGTTCAGTCTATACCATCCACCTTTAACAGGTCAGACGTCTGTCCATTTTTTTATATAGGACACGTCGACTTCGCTTGGTGGTGAGCTGAAGACAAAGTCTCAGAAAAGAGGGTCACCATTACATGCATATGTTGTGCATCTATAATTGAAGAAATGTAAGTATATACTTATTTAATTATGCAGGTATGTAGAATATGATTGTGAACCCAATTGAGCAGTCCGACTGGGGAAGTACCTCCGCCCTACAGAATACTGCGGCTATAATAACTTCGTGTTGTGTTCCCAGCGGTGAGTAGGGTAGCCAGAGCTCACTGGAGAATTTGTGCTGTCAGTGGGAAGACTAAAGGCTTGTCCTGCTTTGTCTTCTACACTGAAGGCACAGACAGACACAGACACTCTGTACTTACTGGGTTGGCAGCGCGACTGACTCCTCTGGTGTTACAAACGTCCATAGGCACCACTAACCACGGTAACCACTTTCCATCAGGTGGGCCGTGTGCTTGTCTGACACCTTAGTGGTATAAAAAAAAGAGTATGTTCTGGGAACGCCACCACAAGAGACATGCGATGCGGAGGAATTCCACGACGCATTTTTACTTTTGTTTAATTTTTAGATATACTTAATTTATTTATTAATGTAAAACAGATTTAATTAAACATCATAATTATTTCTAATGTAGTATATAAGTAGTGTATGTAATTGTGTACGTATTATAGTGTGTATGTATAATTTAGGTATATATCATTATTGTGTATAAATTTGAGTATTATCCTTATGGTTAATAGTTCAATATTCTGCCTGCACCTACCACAACGCATCTCTGCATCACCCTAAGGTAGACTGTCAGATAATGCCTTTGGCATTAAGTCCGACTTTGTACAATAGACTGTGCGTAAAGTTTAAAAACAAATAAATAAATGTTGACACTCAGCTTGACGGCCTCATCAAATGCTTTTCACTTTAAGACTTTTAAGCTCCTGCAGCAATCGGTCTTTTGACAGATGTGGCCAGTCCACCACATGTATTTTTTTATACCACTTAGGTGTCAGACAAGATTGTAAAATATGTATATCGCAAAATGTTTTGTGATTCGTGCACGCATTGCATTCGTGCATGCACACATGCATTTAGTATTTAATAAACCAGTCTATTGCACACTTCTTTGTATTACTGACGTACCAATTATTTTAAGTATATTTATGTGGTCTCAGGCGGCTTCTAAAGTTGTGTGAAGATTATGCGGTGGCTCATGGGCTCAGATATAACGCCAAAAAGAGTGAGCCTCTTGTTTTCAAGGCCGGCACCAAACATTACTCTCACGTGCCTCAAGTCACTATTGGTGATACTCCCTTAACCAGAGTAACACAATTTAAATATCTGGGTCACTGGGTCACCGATGATCTAAATGACAATCTAGACATAGAAAGAGAACGCAGGGCGTTGGCTGTCCGGTGCAATATGCTGATCCGTAGATTTGCACGATGTACCAAGGATGTAAAAGTTACCCTATGTAGGGCGTATTGCCAGACATTTTACACGTGCAGTCTGTGGGTCGCATATGCGCGGGGGGAATACAACACCCTGCGGGTACAGTATAACAATGCACTCAAGATGCTGATTGGGCTGCCATGCTTCTGTAGTGCGTCGGGGATGTTTGCGGAGGCGAGTGTCGATGGCTTCCATGCCATCATCCGCAAACGTAGTGCATCCCTCTTGCGGAGAATACGGGCGAGCTCACACAGTATCGTGGGCGTATTGTGCGATAGGTGGTCCCAGTCCGATGCTGGGGCGCTGGGTACGATTGCACGCAATGTAGACAGTGTCCTAGTATTGTAGGGGTCTCAAACTACCAATAATATTTGTTAGGTACCTATTAATAGTATTATATTGTTACTAACACTAGTATTAAGATTATTGTTACTAACACGCTATGGACCCTGGTCCGAAATAAATGTTTTTTATTTATTTATTTATTTATGTACATTGTGTTTCTCTCATTGAGCGGTGAAAAGTTCTCTTTATTTTTTTCATTGAGCGGGAATCAAACTTGCGCCTCCTATGTAGCAGCCGAATTTACCGCCGCCGCGCCACAGAGGCTGTCATACTCTGCTCTATATATTTGCTTGGAACAGTACGCACTGCGTGCTAATATGATCCTGATAGTATGGCAATCATTTGCATAATAAATCTTTTGACCTTCAATATAAATATTACGATATATAATATATACACATTATATAAACACAGAGTCATCTGTCTATCTGTCTATCAGGGATTGCACTCGAAATTAATTTAGACGCCTAATTCTTAAGAGGTAGCGGTAGTATTATTGAAATAGCCAAATAGCCTATTTCTTGATAAATGTTGCTTCTTTAAAAAATAAGTTTTGATCGTGATTTTTCAGTAGTCGGGATTTTCTTTTTATACGACTTGACGATTGTTTGTTTTCAGTTTTGCAATGAGCTGTGAAGATCTCACAGCAATGCTTTATTTTACGTTAACAGCCAGTCACACGTAGTATCGAATTTAGATGTTAAATTACAATCACCGCGGTAACCTAGTTGTATGGGTAATGGACTGCTTCTTCTTGGGTTCGATCCCAGGTTTTACCATGGCACACACCAATGACTTTTATTTTTATACAACTTAGGTGGCAGACAAGCACACGGCCCACCTGATGGAAAATGGTTACCATGACCTATCAACGTGTGTAACACCAGTGGAGTCACATCCGTGCTGCCGACCCTGTAAGAACAGAAATTTTGTGCCGTCAGTGTAGAGGACAAAGCAGGACAAGTTTTAGTTTTAAACTTTATTTTTTAATTTATATTATCATGGGGTAGGTACTAGATATAATTTATATATATTTGAAATGTGCAAATTAAGCCCTTTCAGTTGATATCAAACACGACATATTTATCTCAAATTTATTTTTTAGCACAATACTTTATATTTGCTAGTGGGCGCCACATTTGATTCAGTGACACATTAGGTAGCCCATAACCAGTGAACGATTAATATGCTTCTAATGATTTCTCATTCGTCCAGTTCTAATAAGTGGTTGAGGAGCTATGAGGGAACATGCATACAAACATAAACATACATACATAGCCTGTCAAAATCATCGCTGTAGTCGGGTAAAAAATGTAAAGTTTGTCAAACTGATTGGATGTTTGTTGCTCAACCACGCTCAACCGGCACGTCGGATCTGGTTGAAATTTGGTACAGGGATAGATATAGTCTGGAATAACACATTATGCTGACCTGCAGCTCTATACAAGTGGCAATTTGTTGAAACCATCCAAATTCTTCTATAGGTACATATATCCCTCTTACGGTAATGGCTAAGTGCCATCTACCGACATTTGTATGAATTATCGGAACCAATGAATGATGTTACAATCATTTTTAAACTCTGATTTTTGATGACTACGCTCAATATTACCTTGAGTAGTAGCGCGATGATAAGGTAAGGAGAAGATCGCGGGTTTGAATTTCGCCTGAATCGATTCAAATTGTTCTATATCTTAATCAAGTTAGCATAATAAATACTTTAAAATTTCATTCAATAGTTTATGACTTATAACATTCGTTGACGACTCCTAGACAGTCTTGTCAGAAGGACTGCTCTTTAAATGGCTTTGTTGATTGAATATGTATTGTCATCTAAACTAAAGGTGTAAAAATATAACATCAGAGTCAACAGGGACTCAAAATTTCAAATACAGACCCACCAACAAACAGGTTATAAAGATATTTAAACTATCATGGTCACTGACATCAGTATCAGAATAAACGGGATATTTACCATGTTTCATTATTTTGAGTTTCCGAGAATTGAAGCACATAAGCGGCGTTCTACAAAAGAATGGATACAATGGACGGATAAGACCACCAAGACTCACCACAAATAAACCCCGGAACTTTTTTTTTTTTTTTTTTTTATATAGGACACGTCAATTGGACTTCGCCTTGCCTGATGGTAAGCTGAAGGCAAAATCCCAGAAAAGAGGGTCACCATTACTTACACATACCGTGTGACAATGGTGACACTCAGCTTGACGGCCTTATCATATGCTTTTTCACGCCCCGCTTAAAGGACCCGGGACTGTAGGAAGAAGGAAACACGTGAGCTGGTAATGAATTCCAGGCCTTAATGGTGCGACAGAGGAAAGAGTCTCCGAACCGCTTGGTTCTTGATCGGATGTTTTGCACCGTGTGCGGATGACATCTAAGACCTGCACGCGTTGTCCTGTGTAGGAAAGGGGAGGGTGGGACTAATTGGAAGAGCTCATCAGAACACTCCCCATGGTACAGACGGTAAAATACAGCCATGGACGCAACATCTCTACGCAGCTGTAAAGGTTCTAGGGTGTTCGTGATCTCGGGATTCCCAATGATGCGGATCGCACGTCGCTGCAACCTGTCGAGAGCATCTAGTAAGTACTTTGCTGAACCATCCCAGAGATGCGAGCAGTACTCCACACAGGAGCGAATTTGTGTCTTGTATAGAAGACACCGCTGCTCCGGCGTGAAAAATCGTCTCACTCTGTTCAGGACTCCGAGTTTTCGTGAGGCTGTTTTGATGATGCTTTCGATGTAGTTTTTGTTATTTAGGTTGCAGCGAACATCCATACCTAGGATATTGAGATTGTCCTGCAGCGGCAGTGGCGTGCTCTGAAGAGTGGGGAGGGGAAGGAAAGAAGATACTTTTGCTGTAAACGCACATGCCTGCGTCTTCTTGGCATTGAACTCAACCAGGTTCTCAGAGCCCCATTGAGAAATGTGATTCAGGACCCCGTCAAGCTCAGTGACAAGAAGCTGCCTTTTCTCTGCGATATCTGACTGCTTGGCCGCTGGATGTCCATGATAACTCCCATGTAAAGTGCTATCGTCTGCATAACAATGAACATTGCCGGTAGACAGCATGTCGTTGATATGCAGAAGAAAGAGAGTGGGTGATAAGACGGACCCCTGGGGCACGCCAGCATTAACCTGCAGAAACTCCGAAGCTCGTCCGTCACAAAGGACGCGAATACGGCGCCCCTGCAGGAAGCTAGCAACCCAGTTGCACAGCCTAGAAGGCAGACCAAAGGCAGGTAGCTTAGAAAGAAGCGATTTGTGCCAGACTCTATCGAAAGCTTTGGCGATGTCAAGACTAATTGCCAGTGACTCGCCGTGCTTGTCCATAGCCTCACCCCAAAGATGGGTAACGTATGCTAGAAGTTCACCCGTTGACCGTTTCGGTCTGAAGCCATATTGCCGGTCATTAATTAAGGAGTGATCCTCTAGGTGCCGCATGAGCTGTTTGTTAATTATGTGCTCAAACACTATAAGGTGGAAAGACAGCCAGCCTTTTTACCCTACATCAAAGGAGTGATAGATAAGATCGCTAACATCCTGAAGAAGGTATCTGTCAAAACTATTTTCACTCCTTTTAAAAAGCTGTCGCAATGCCTGCGCTCACCCAAAGATGGCTCCCCATTGGACAGACCGGGAGTGTACAAGATTGACTGTAGCTGTGGCAGTTCTTATATAGGACAAACAAAAAGAACGGTTACATGCCGAATCAAGGAACACATCAGGGCAGTCAAAAACAATGAACCGCATAAATCTGCAATCGCTCAACATTTATTGGAGTCCGGTACGAACCACTGGATCGAGCTACATAACCCTCAGATGCTTTCGACAGAACGCCACTATATACCAAGACTGGTAAGGGAAGCAATTGAAATAAAAAAGTATAAAAATTTCAATCGTGAGGATGGGTTTCAACTGCCGAACGTCTGGCATCCAGTGGTCCGTCTTTGCAAAAACAACCGGGAACAAGCTAAAACAAAATCGCGAGTGGATACAGTGAGCATCGTATGTCGTGAACGTGATCGAGATCGGGTTCGAGTTTGTAGTGAGAGTGAAACCAATAGTAGTGCAGATACGCGTAGTAAAAGAACTCGAAAGAGGGTAGATCGATATAATTACTCCTAGAAGAAAAAACTTTTTCTTTGTTCACCGCCAATACTCCAGTTCCTCCGTGATCATGGTGCTTGCAACAGCGCCGAAATATCGGAAACTCAAAATAATGAAACATGGTAAATATCCCGTTTATTCTGATACTGAGGTTATAAAGAACCGCTTACGACATGGACCAAACGTAAAATGTTGTCGAATATAAATATCATTGATTACTCACAAGTCTGTTCTGTAGTAATGAACTATTTTATATTATTTATATCGCTTTCTGATTGTTTTGGCTTCTAAATATATATGATTCATCACGTTTGACTGTTCGTTTTAACAACTGGGTTAGGTCATCATCAAACCAATTTTCGGGTGACGGGTGGAGCCGCCTGTCACCATAGCAGAAGAAGCAGTAGCGGCAGCGCAATACGCGCCTTCTTAGATCGGGATACCGTGGTCCTCCACATCCGAAAATGGCCAGCTAAATAGCATTTCTTTATTAATATACTTCTTCTTCTACTTCGTGTCGATGGCAACAATCAAAAAAAAAATAGAAGCTAAATGCGCCCAGTTCAAAATTTGGCGACATTGACCGCACCTTCAGTCGCTTCATTCAGGTCAGCAATTGTGCAGGTGTAGGGGCACAGTGGGCACGACAGTGCATTATTATACTGTATTATACACATACACAAAATTACATTTATACAGAAAAATTGATGTAATGTACAAAGGCGAGTTTAACTCAAAATTGAGTTTTCTTTCAGCAAACCCGGGAGTGAACAGAGTAATTACAATATATAATTGTTTTAACTGGGACACGCCAATTTGACTTCTCCTCACCTGATGGTAAGCTAAAGGCAAAGTCTCAGGTAAGAAAGTCACCATTACAGCACTGGCACTCAGCTTGGCGGCCTCATTAGATGCTTGTTCACGCCCTGCTAAAAGGACCCGGGACGGGAGAAGGTAAAGTTTTTCACACGAGTGAAGCTGCGTGCAAAAGCTAGTCGGTTATAAAGCTACAACAATAAACCGAAAAACAATCAAGCTATCCATTATCTGTGAAGAGTACTTAGATACTCGTGTTTAGATTTTATTGCCAAGGAAACGACTTGGCCTTATTTATAAGGAGTAGGAACATTTGAAACATAATATTCTTCACATTTTGCTTCTGTGTACATGAAATAAACGTGCTTTCGAAGACGCATAGGGGTGAGACCCCTAGGCTCATCTGATGGAAAATGGTTATCGAGGCCTATGGACGTGTGCAACATTAGGGGAGTAACACTTGTACTGCCGACCCTGTAAGCACAGAGTTTCTGTGCCGTCAGTGTTGAAGACAAATCAGGACAATGGTAGTAGGTAGGACACGACGGTATTTCCGTCCCAATTGAGTAGTCCAAGAAGTAATTCCACCCTACAGAATACCGCGGCCATAATAACCTCGTGTTGTATTCCCGGTGGTGAGTAGGGAAGGCAGAGCTCACTGGAAAAATTTCGTGCCGTCAGTGGGAAAACCAAAGACAAGCACAAGGCCCACCTGATGGGAAGTGGTTACCGTGGCCTACGTACGTATGTAGCACCAGAGGCGTTACACTCGTGATGTCAACCCTGAAAAAACCTAATACCCTTCTTGAAGAACCCCATATTATAGATGCTTGGGTTAGGTTAGTTAGTTTATTCTACAGCTAGCATCTATTTGATTTAGTACCTATCTATGAATAGCCACTATCGTAATATATTCCTGTGAGATCTTCGCAGCTCATTGCAAAACTAAAAACAAACACAGTGCGAATTACGAGATTTCGTTGTACAAATAACAGACGAAAATAAATTACCTAATGCATGTTAAATATATGTAAACAGGTGATAAAAAAATAAATATTTTATTTATAATAGTTTATGTTCTCTTATTGGAGAGACACGAGGGAATACTAAATTAACATGCAGAAAGAAGAGCCTCCACCCAACTCATTTGGGGTGGACTTTTTTTTTTATACCACTAAGTGGTATAATAAAAAAAGGTGGCAGACAAGCACACGACCCACCTGATGGAACGTGGTTACCGTGCCCTATGGATGAGTCACAGTCGCGCTGCCAACCCTGTAAATACAAAGTTTCTGTGCCGTCAGTGTAGAAGACAAAGCAGGACAAGGCTTTCCCTTGTCTTCCCACTGACAGCACAAATTCTCCAGTGAGCTCTGGCTACCCTACTCACCGCTGGGAACACAACACGAAGTTATTATAAACGCGGTATTCTGTAGGGCGGAGGTACTTTCCCAGTCGGACTGCTCAATTGGGCGGAAGTGTCCTAGTCTAACTGTGATGCGAGTGCTGTCTGACCTCCACAACCTATTGTAAAAGTTCTGCAGTTAGACTAGTTGGACTATTGTAGGCCCAGATATCTCTCAAAGCTCAAAATTGTTTTAATACCTAAATACATATCTACTAATGGCGTTACTACCGAACTGTTTTATTAATTTAAATTGGATTATCTTTAGAACTAAAGGTGTGTACCAAATATCAGGACAATCAGTCAACAGGAAGGTGGAAAACCAAGGTATTAAGATATTTAGAGTACTTTGCTTGTCAGTCTGCTCAGGCGGCGACCACAGATAAGAAATAAAAAGAAATATCCCCGAATCCCGAACCAGGCATCCGTCACTCGCACAAACTACAGGTATTAGAACCTACAGCACGCTACAGCCCCGGGCTGCAAGAGCAGACAGGGCTTGCACGCGCTTGCGAGCACACGCGTGACGCGACTTAAGCAAACATAATATTGTAGTTGGTTTTCTATTATCGTTGTTGAAAAACAATAACTTTATTGCACCATATATATACACACTTTCCGATAGAATATTTAATAAAAATATTTTTAAGGTTCAAAAAACAGGAACTTTACAGAATATATAAAACATCAGATATTATTCATGAGTGAAACAACTGTAAATACATGTATTGTAGTTGTTTTATTTTAATTTTCTGACAGCCCTAACACTCGAGCTGGCGGCGCTGTATGTTCGGAACAAAGAATCAATCAAAGAATCAAAGAATCAATTTCATTTATTCAGTTTAGGCACATAAAGAGCACATATGAACGTCAAAATTTTACAAACATGTATGTCAAGAAATGATATAAAAATATTAAATAATCAAAAATAAACCATTGGAAAATGATTCTTTCGCTGGTTCGGTAGATTAGTTCTACTGAGAAGATACCAGCAAGAAACTCAGCGAACTACATTAGAACTAGTTTATTTTTCTTTTATAAATTTGTTTTTTTTACAATTTATTTTGTGCGAGCAAGCAAGAGACTTATGTTGACCACGCATTAACATCATTAAGGTACTCATCCACTTTATAGTAACCTTTACTCATTAAAGTTTTTTTCACTTCTATTTTAAATTTATTTATTGGCATATTAATCAAGTCATGAGGAATTTTATTAAATATTTTTATGCAGCTGCCTACAAATGAATCACCAACCTTGTGAAGCCTAAGTTTTGGTACAACTAGTTTATCTTTATTTCTCGTATTAAAGTTGTGTACATCAGATAGTTTTTTGAAAATATTAAGGTTTTTTCGTACATATAAGATATTTTCATAGATGTATTGAGAAGCAACTGTTAAAATATTAATTTCCTTGAAAAGTTCTTTCAGCGAGTCACGAGGTCTGAGGCTATAGATCGCTCGTATCGCTCGTTTCTGTAGTATAAATATAGTTTCAATATCGGCAGCTGAGCCCCACAGCAGCAGACCGTATGACATAACGCTATGAAAGTAGCTAAAATAAACTAGTCGTGCAGTTTCCTCATCAGTCAGTGACCTTATTTTTCTAACCGCATAGGCAGCTGAGCTAAGTCTTCCTGCCAAGGCTGTGATATGAGAACCCCATTGCAGTTTGCTATCTAGAGTTATTCAAAGGACGGTACCTATCTGAGCGGCAGCGGGAGCGAAGGAGGATCGCTAGCCAAGCTACCCGAGTACTGAGACAACTCGAGCGCTGGAGGTCGATGAATGATCTCCCCCTATGAGCTCAGGCCTGGGGGTGACGGGTGGAGCCGCATGTCAACCTGGCAGAAGCAGACCGCAGTGGCGATGTGCCTTGCGTTTCCGGGGATGTGTTGATGACTCTGCGTTCTCCACACCTGAGGAGAGGGCCAGATCGAGAGAGATGGCCCTGGGTCTGTCGCGGTGCGAGGGATATGCCTGTCAATCTCCCCTCGGCAACCAAAACTGATCCACAGGCGTCGTGCGTTTTAGTAGGTTCGAGTCCGACATAACCTCTCCCACCGGCTCCGGTGGTGGGGGTTTATGTGGCGATTTTTTGAACACAAAAAAAGGGCGGTACCTACGATATTTCGTAGGTTATTAAAGTGCGGTTTTCTTCAAGACCAAAGTAGTGCATCTTCTGTATTATTATTTATTCTATGCCTAAAGTAATTAACTTACTCTCCAATTAGACAGACAAATCCATAATTAATGTCTAGTAACAAGTTAATAGGATATCTGAAACCGACTGAAACCTTGGTATCACCACAATATAGAGATTATATTGTAGTCTGTTTATTCTGCAACTCGATATCTTTTAGCGTTGAGTCTTTGAACGAGTAGGTTTAAAGGTACGTGTATACTAGCTCGTAACATTCTATTGTTTTTTTATGTAATTAAACACACACTGACACTACCTTTAGAAGGGAAACCTAATGCGATAGTGCCGTAACCTAATATGTACATACTAGTTTATACAATCCCTTTACAATAACCTCACTAATACTCCGATAAATAAGAATAAGCTGACCTTGTGAATTCATTCAGATTACACGTATATATATCAACTGAAGTTATTGCATTGTATTGGACGTGTAAAGTAGATAGAAAAGTTTAGTGTTTTTTCTTTTTATACCACTTTGGTGCCAGATAAACACACATCCCACCTGATAAAAAGTGGTTACCGTGGCCTATGGACGTTTGTACTCGTAACACCAGAGCACAGAGTTTCTGTGCCGTCAGTGTAGAAGACAAAGCAGGACAAGCCTTTAGTCTTCCCAATGACAGCGCAAATTCTGCAGTGAGCTCTGGGTACCTTACTCACCGCTGGCAACAGGGCGGAGGTACTTCCCCAGTCGGACTGCTTGATTGGGCGGATCCTACCTCCTAGAAAAGATCAATATATCATTCTTCAAATAGTATTAGTACTGCTAACGCTTACTGACGACTTTTCAATGCCGTCTCTGAACGTCAAATCGGTACAGTGGACACCTAGCTTAAGAAATCCACTCGATATGCAAACTGCAGTATATATCTATATGTTTGTAGCTCGGATGTACAGCGAGAGATGTTATTTGAACGTCTGAGTCGATCGATTGCCCATGATATTGGTTTGGTATTGGCATTATTGTGTGAGGGCCGAGCCCTCTAGACAATCTCAGAAACGTCAAAATACGCGTCAGTCCCATACATTCGTCATGTTATTCTACAATACATTGACGACTGTCATAAACGTCAAAATACGTGTCAGTCCCATACATTCATCATATTATTCTACAGTACGTTGACGACTGTCATAAATATCAAAATACGTGTCGGTCCCATACATTCATCATGTTATTTCTACAATACATTGACGACCGTCATGAACGTCAAAATACGTGTCAGTCCCATATATTCATCATATTATTCTACAAATACGTATTGTTACTTATCTATAACTAGTCCTCGATGGAAACGTCTTTTTTATAAGGCGGTAGGACATGACGGTATTCCCGTCCCAATTGAGCAGTCCGACTGGGAAAGTACCTCCGCCCTACAGAATACCACGGCTATAATAACCTCGTGTTGTGTTCCCGGCGATGAGTAGGGTAGCCAGAGCTCACTGGAAAGTTTTTGTGGTGTCAGTGGGAAGACCAAAGGCTTGTCCTGATTTTGTGTTCTGCACTGACGGCACAGAAACTCTCCGTTCTTACAGGGTAGGTGTGACTCCTGAAGTGATGCATACGTTCATAGGTCACGGTAACCACTTTCCATCAGTGTGCTTGTTGTTTTGTGTGTACCTATAACCATTTCTGCAATTTTCCCTCGATATCATACTCTCATGGCTCGATAGCTTTGAGTGTTCAACACCGGAGATGCCTTTGATGTCACAATCTGTCACTTCACTGTTAGCAATGGACGAGTGTTTCTTTGATGTAGGACACATCAACTTCCCACCGACCGCGGTAGCCTAGTGGTATGGGTAATGGACTGCTGAGACGAGGTCTCGGATTCGATCCCAGGTTTTACCATGGCACACACCAATGACTTTTCGAAGTTATGTGTGTATTTATGACAAGTTTATAAGTGCTCGGTTAATGGCAATAAGCTCGCCACCTATTACATTGGGATCTAAACATAAACTGGCGAAATGTAGGTGCTAGCACTTCTGCCTACCCCTTCGGGGATATAGGCGTGAGTTTATGTTATGTTACGTCAATTTCACTTCACTTCGCCTGATGGTAAACTGAAAGTATAGTTTTACAAAAGAGGTACTTATAACTATCCAAACGTATAGTAGGTACGAAGATATTATTCAGGTACTAGCTGACGCACGCGGCTCCGCCCAATCTTCAGTTCTGCTCAACCAATTGCTATTGCAAAACAAACGCATCCAATATATGTCCAAGTAGCTCAGTAGATGAGGCAACTAGGGCGTCGGAGGTCGATGAACAACCACAAGCGGACCCACATGAGCGCAGGCCTGGTGACTGGTGAAGCCTCCCGCCTCCCCGTTTCCGGGCACGAGTTGGGGACTCTGTGGTCAGATCGTGAGAGATGGCCCTGGGTCGGCCGGGGTCAACCTCACCTTCGGCAACCAAACACGACCCACAGGCGGCATGCGTTTTGGTCGTTTCGAGTCCGACATAACTTCTACCACCGGCTCCGGTGGGGGGATATCCGGGGGGATTATGCGCACGTAAAAAGAAAAACATTTAGCTCAGTAGATGAGACAATTCCCTCTGTTAGGGACTGGTCGCGGCTTCAAGCCCCGACGTGGTTGTCGACTTTTCGATGGAGAAAGAATACAAGTATCACCACCCCTTCTCATTCGACGGGTGCAAGAGGCGACTAACGGAAAAATACGCAGACGATATCACTGCGAGAGAAGGAAAACTCGAAATAAAACCCTGTACCAACCCGTCTGTCCAGCGTGGAAACAGTAGGCCAAAGCCCGACATTGGGAGAGGCCTATGTCCAGCAGGGGACTGCAATAGTCTGATTAATTGTACATATTAGTATGCGAACAGCAAGTTTCGGGTACTAAAGGTAATTATATCACCACACCCCGTTTCTAACTTAATTAACCATGTATGTAATAAAATCCGAAAATAATTACCCTACATTGTAAATTCGGTGGTTTAAGAGGTACTTAAAAATACGTCATTAGCCTCTCGGCCGTTGAGAGGTCCCCAATTTAAATGTAGGGTCGGAAACAATTATACTGGAGTGAAATTTGAACGTAGGTTAGGGAGGTTAATTCGTATATAAAGAGCCTCTCGTCTACAGGTAGATCCAAATGTTGATGTGTTTTCTGATAATATTTGCCAAATGACAAGAAACGTATTAACATTTCTGAACGCGCCATCCTGAGCTGTACAAGTTGGTTGTTCCTCAATGTTGTCACTATTATGTAGGATTGTATAGTATAAATATAATACATACATACACATATAATCACGTCTCTATCCCCGAAGGGCTAGGCAGAGATTAATTAACACCCACATTTCACCAATCATTAAACTCGGTCCCACGTAATAGGGGGTGAGGCTATTGCGGTTTTTCTGGCATTATTGTTGAATCAAGCCATGCATCTGAGGCTGAATCTGGGCTGTATTTATCTGTCTGATGTTAAACATTCCTTAGTCGCCTGTAGTGTCGTACAACACCGCATGGGAACAGATGGGGTGATCCAAATTATACTCTGCCACGGGAACCACGCGGCAAAATAATAATGCACACACACCAATACACACACTAATGACTTTTCGATGCTTTTCGAAGTTATGTGTGTATTTATCGCAAGTTTATAAGTGCCCGGTTAATTTCAATATAACATTGGGACCTAAACATAAACTGGCGAAATGTGGGTGCTAGCACCTCTGCCTACCCCTTCGGGGATATAGGCGTGAGTTTATGTTATATATATGTTATGATCACAATCCAATTTTAAATACATGTATAATTGTAAAGTGGCCGTGTCCTGTACATTGGAGAAATAAAAAAATACTTGGGTATAGTTATTCTAATTATGTTTTTTGCCTTAGTTGATTACGTCGCTGTGTGTGTCTACCGCCTATACAATGTTTTGTGCTCGAATAGTTTGACATGATGCCCACAGCTACATTTTATCATCGCACCGCTCGCCATAGGCAGGGAATTCATCTTAAAATATTGCGACTAGATACGATGCGTACTGTGCGGTATTAAAGAAACTTCATACCGCACAGTATACGCCTGCTTTGTTATTTACACTGACGGCACAGAAACTCTTGTGTTTACAGGGCTGATAGCGCGAGTGTGACTCCCTTGTCGTTGCACACGTCCATAGGCCACGGTAACCACTTTCCATCAGGTGGGCCGTATGCTTGTCTGCCAACCAAGTGGTATAAAAAAAACTTCATCCTATGCACGATCTATGGAATGAACTGCCTGCTGTGGTTATTCTAAGCGACAAGAATAACGTGGTTCTTCAATAAGGACATTAGGTTTCTTCAGGGTCGGTAATACGAGTGTGACGCCTCTGGTGTGGCATGCGTCGATAGGCCACGGTAAACATCTTGTGGGCTGCGTGCTTATCTACCACTTAAGTGGTATACAAAAAATACAGAACACGAAAATATTGCTGCTCAGCGAAGGACGTAAAAAGTACTCAACAGATTATAGTGGGCTTTTTTTGTTTGGATTTTTTTTATACCACTTAGTTGGCAGACAAGCACACGGCCCATCTGATGGAAAGTGGTTACCGTGACCTATGGACGTTAGTAACACCAGAGGAGTCACAGTCGCGCTGCCAACCCTGGAAGTACAGAGTTTCTGTGCCGTCAGTATTAGACAAAGCAGGACAAGCCTTTAGTCTTCCCACTGACAGCACAAATTCTCCAGTGAGATCTGGCTACCCTACTCACCCCTGGGAACACAACACGAAGTATTTACAGCCGCGGTATTCTGTAGGGCGGAGGTACTTCCCCAGTCGGACTGCTCAATCGGGCGTTCTTGGTCTGACTTAAAATCTTATATTTGTTTGACCACAATCTATTCAATAGGACCGGAGATATTTGCAAAAGTCCCAATTATGAATATCCACGCACGTGGAGCGGGCGGAAGACTAGTCCTTTTTTTATAGGACACATCAATTAGACTTACATATTCCATGTTACAATGGTGACACTCACTCTCGTATTCCAGGCAGATGTTATTTTTAAACTTTCGCTGTGTGAATTCATAATTATACAAGAAATAAAAGACTTCTCGCGAATTATATATTGAAACTTACTATTTCTGCCGACGTTTCGGATGCGTTGAAGCACCCGTGGTCGCGACTTGACTAGCTTGCGAGCGTCGAGATGTATGCGGGGAACATTTTTTGAGCGCCTACCCACCATTACACTTACTATGAATGGTTAGGCTGGCGACACACAACACACACTATGTCAGTTTTTAACGGCACTGTGTTTTTTGGTTTTAGTATTTTAATCACTGAATTCCACGTACCGGATAGTTTGATTAAATCTTCCCTATTGAAATTTAGTATTCCAGGCTGTATTGTTTTAATATAAAGAGTCTCTCAAGGAGATGTATATCTGGATTCCTTTGTAAATTATACTCCAACTAATAGATGACTTTATGCGGGTTAAACTTCAAAATGCTTTGAAAACTTGTGCAGAACTTGAAGAGTTATAGCAAAGAGTATGCAGGTATGGTAAAATTATGATGTGGTAGGTTGAAGCTAAGCCCGGTTGGCACTTTGATCAGTACGAGTGTAAGTAGATTAGGAGTGTGTCCTTTTTTTTGAGAGTAGCCTCCCCTCGCGCATCCTGCCTTCCCCACAATGTAGAGAGCAGTACAAAACTTTGGTCTCGTTTCCTGAATCCAAAAATACCCAAATTTCGCAAACTCTGTCAGCTAAACTTGGAAACGGACTACGCAATTACAATGACGTCACTAGGCTGTACGTAGAATTACATTGACCTATATATCCGTTATCTATCATTTATAATCTGTATTGTTTTTCAATGATGGCAATCCCGATAGCGACTGCACGTCACAGATAAAAAACGAAATGTATTTTATTCCTGAGTATTGACATTATTGACAAAATGGCCGAAGTTCGTACTGAATTAAGTAGGTCAAATAGAGAAATGCATGGGCGATAGGCAACTTTTGAAGTGAATGATTTTTTTAATAGCGTTATTCATTTTTACAAAATATTTTTTAATGAGAACAAACCACTGAACTTGTGGCATCATTTTTGTACCACTTAGCTGGGAGACAAACACACGGACTACCTGATGGAAAGTGGCCTTTTTTTACGTGCGCAAAATACCCGCGAATGCCCCCCCACCGGAGCCGGTGGAAGAGGTTATGTCGGACTCGAACCGACTAAAATGCACGCCGCCTGTGGGTTGCTTTGGTTGCCGATGGTGAGGTTGACAGGCATATCCCTCGCACCCCGGACGACCCAGGGCCATCTCTTGCGATCTGGCCCTCTTCTCGGGTATGGGGACTACAGAGTCCCCAACTCGTCCCCGGAAAACGGGAGGCGCGCCAGGCGCGCCGCCGCCGCAGCCTGCTTCTGCCAGGGTGATAGGCGGCTCCACCTGTCACCCCCAGGCCTGTGCTTATGGGGGGCGGAGGTCGTTCATCGACCTCCGACGCCCGATGGAAAGTGGCCTATGCACATGTGCAACACCAGGAGAGTCATACTCATGTTACCGACCGTGTAAAAACAGAGAATTTTTGTACCGTCGTTGGTGTAGAAGACAAAGCAGGACAAGCTTTAATTCTTCTCATTGACAGCATAAAAACTTACTTATCGGGAATAAAACACGAGATTATTACAGCCGCGGTATTCTGTAGGGCTTCCATAGTCCTACACAATACCGAATACTTCCCCAGTCGGACTGCTCAATTGGACGGAAATACCGTATTAATGACTTGTTGTGTGATTGTGATAAATAATTTATTTTCTTAAGCTTTACATCAGGGGAGGAAAAGTTATATTATCGTGTCCTGTATTAGCCTAGTGGTATGGGTAATGGGTAATGGACTGCTGAGACGAGGTCTCGGGTTCAATCCTAGGTTTTACCATGGCACCAAGAACTTTTCGATGCTTATCGAGGTTATGTGTGTGTTTATCGCAGGTTTATAAGTGCCCGGTTAATGGCAATAGGCTCGCCACCTATTACATTGGGACCTAAACATAAACTGGCGAAATGTGGGTGCTAGCACCTCTGCCTATGTTATGTTATGTATTAGAAAAGGAGCTACTTGATACCTAACCCTCTCGTCGCCACTCATACTACACCCATTTAAAATAAAAACAAACGGGCCATTGTCCGCTCCTGACAGCTTACGGACACGCCATACATAAATAATATTCAATTAGGATCAAAATTGCGTCACAGCGCCTTTTGTGTTAACAATGAATATTATGTCACGGTATATGCGCCCTTATTATGTGGTGATAAGGAAGATTTTTGGATATGTAGATATTTAATGGTTTTTGTGATATGTGTAACAAAATAGATTAAAACATTAAGTCGATGGGAAGAAGGAGGAATAATGAACGAGTTTTGGTTCTAAATGATATCGTAAGTTTTATTATAGTGTCTGGGTCCCATTCAGTAATGATACGTTTTTTTTTATACCACTGAGGTGGCAGACAAGCACATGGCCTACCTGATGCAAAGTGGCCGCCTATGGACGTGTGCAAAACCAAGAGAGTCACACTCGCGCTGCCAACCCTATAAGCACAAGAGTTTCTGTGCCGTCAGTGTAAAAGACAAAGCAGGACAAGCCAATGGTCTTCCCACTGACAGCACAAAAACTCTCCAGTGAGCTCTGGCTATCCTACTCACCGCTGGGTATACAACACGATGTTATTATAGCCGCGGTATTCTGTAGGGCGGCGGTACCTCCCCAGTCGGACTGCTCAATTGGACGGATATACCGCCGTGTCCTACCTCCTATATCTAATATCGAAGTTCAGCCAGTTAGAATGGTAAAACGGACCCCAAACTCCGAGGCGAAAGCTACTGATGACTACTACAATTTTATAATAGAACAAGCTGTTGCCCGCGGCTCCGCCCGTGTGGATGTCGGTTATCGAGTCAAAACATAGCCTATGTCCTTTCTCAATGTCTGATCTACACCTATCCAAATTTCATCAAAATCGGTTCAATGGTTTAGCTGTGAAAGCGACAGGCAGACAGAGTTACATTCGCATTTATAATATTAGAATAGATAGATAAATCAATATAGCAATAGACTCGCCACCTATTACATTGGGACCTAAATATAAACTGGCGAAATGTGGGTGCTAGCACCTCTGCCTACCTCTTCGGGGATATAGGCATGTGTTGATGTGTGTGTGTGAGATAAATCAATATTCAAATTGATCAAGATATGGAAAAAATTGAATTGGTTGAGGTGGGATTCGAACCCGAGATCTTTCCCTTACAGGGCGAACGTTCTGACCACAAAGCCACAGAACCTTCGCCCGAAATTATCTAAATTCTTCTATACATATATCCGTCTTACGGCGACGGTTAAGGGAAAGATCTCCTGTTAGGGAAAGATTTTTTCTATTTCATAATTGATTTGAATAGTTAGCATACTAAATGCTTTAAAATTCTATTCAATAAATAACATAACATAAACTTACGCCTATATCCCCGAAGGGGTAGGCAGAAGTGAAAGCACCCACATTTCGCCAGTTTATTTTTAGGTGCCAATGTGGCGAGCCTATTGCCATTAACCGGGCACTTATAAACCTGCGATAAATATACACTATAAATTCAATAAATATATTTTGTTTTAAGTCCTAAGCAAATAAACCTAGCCCAATAACATGGAGGAGACAGGTGGAGCCGCCTGTCACCCTGGCAGAAGCAGGCCGCGGCGGCGGTGCGCCTGGCGTGCCTCCCCGTTTTCCGGGAACGAGTTGGGGACTCTGTAGTCCCCACACACCCGAGAAGAGGGCCAGATCGTGAGAGATGGCCTTGGGTCACCCGGGGTGCGAAGGATATGCCTGTCAACCTCACCTTCGGCAACCAAAACGACCCAAAGGCGGCGTGCGTTTTAGTCGGTTCGAGTCCGACATAACCTCTCCCACCGGCTCCTGTGGGGAGGTATCCGTGGGGATTTTGCGCACGTAAAAAAAAACCCAATAACAAATGTTATACAATGATTACATTCATCTTTCCCACGTATTCCTTCAGGGACCAACATCGTAATAATAGAAGCTGTGAGATTACTGGCCCATCTTTCAACAAGATTACGACCCCCCTCGAGAGCAACCTTTGTGTTAGCAGCCAGCTAAACTAAATTTCTATATTAGTTCTAAACTATGAGCTGTCTGCTATGCTTTCACCTGCATGCATGGCTCGAGTCAACAATAGTGCCCGAAATATGGCAATAGGCTCACCCCCTGTAACGTGGGATCCAATACAATTATTGGTGAATTGTGGGTGTTAATTCACCTCTGTCTAACCGTCCAGGGATAAAGGCGTGATTTTGTGTGTGTGTGTGTGTGTGTTTGTGTGTGTGCGTGTGCGTGCGTGCGTGCGTGCGTGCGTGCGTGCGTGCGTGTGTGTGTGTGTGTGTATACATGAAATTTATACAAAAAGATGACATGTAATCTACAAAGGCGAGCTTAACACAAAGTTGAGTTCTTTTCCAGGAAACCCGGGAGTGCACAGAGGAATTGCAATACGAGAGGCAAAGTCTTTACATGGTCACGATAGACGAGAAAACTTCTGAACAGATTATGATGCACTTTATAGATTTGAAAGGACTATCAGACTTAAAATGTGTACCTATTTGATCACAATTGTTGGAAAATCACGATATACCAACACCAACGCAGACAGAGCTGCGTGTATCAACTATAACACGATAAAAACTTGTAATTTGATAAACGAATCGGACTATTAATCTGCGACTTTTTAACAGACTTCAAAAAGGCGGAGTTCATGACGCTTGTCTCCGCCTTCGGCATATAGGCATTGTACTTGAAAATTCTCGAACATAGATAAGGAAAGACAATTCCCTTTACTTACGGTTAACGATGTACCCGGGTTCGCAGGGACCGTCTATTCTTGGACAGGGAGCCATTTGAAGGCCTGCTATTAATATAGTTAATAGCTTTTGTGAACAGTGATAGCTGTACATCATAATATATAGAGTTCTTGTCACGTAAGAAATTAATTTGGCCGATAATTTAATTTGAGTACTAAGTACCTTCGCCCTACATAATACAGCGTCCATAATAACCTCGTGTTGTGTTCTGGCGGTGAGTAGGGTAGCCAGAGCTCACTAGAGAGTTTTGTGCTGTCAGTGGGAAGACCAAAGGCTTGTCCTGTTTTGTTTTCTGCACTGACAGCACAGAAACTCTGTTCTTACAGGGTCGGCAGCTCTGGTTGACTCCCATGGCGTTGCACACGACCATGAGCCACTTTATTTATTTATTGTGTACATGTGTTGAGACCATAATGTGAGCTTTTTTCTTTTTTTTACGTGCGCAAAATCCCCACGGATACCTCCCCACCGGAGCCGGTGGAGGAGGTTATGTCGGACTCGACCCGACTAAAACGCACGCCGCCTGTGGGTCGCTTTGGTTGGTCGAAGGTGAGGTTGACAGGCATATCCCTCGCACCCTGGCCGACTCAGGGCCATCTCTCACGATCTGGCCCTCTTCTCGGGTGTGGGGACTACAGAATCCCCGACTCGTCCCCGGAAACGTTTCTATTATGCCCAGGCCACCATAATGTGGGCTGTGTACTTATCTGCTACCAGTAGTATAAAAAAATAATTATTATGTGCCGTTTCCGTGCCTCGGAGAGCATGTTAAATATAGGTCCTGGTTGCCATCCGAACATGTATGGCAGTCTTACGATTGGAGCTCCAAATAAAATAAATTACATGTTAAGAAAATACCTTACTGCTGTCTAAAAGATTTAAACAAGTTTGATAGCAGGCCGTACCCATTTGCCAATCATAAACCAAAAGAAAAGGGGTACTGCCCGCTATCAAATTTGTTTTGATCTGTTAGACAGCAGACGGGTTTTTTTTATTTTTTAATAAAAAAATTTTTTTTATATAACGTAGGTGGCAGACAAGCACACGGCCCACCTGATGGAAAGTGGTTACCATGACCTATGAACGTGTGTAACACCATTGGAGTCACATCCGTGCTGCCGACCCTGTAAGAACAGAGATTTTGTGCCGTCAGTGTAGAGGACAAGCCTTTGGTCATCCCACTGACAGCACAAAAACTCTCCAGTGAGTGATGGATATAGAATACAAGTATCACCACACCATCTCATCCGAAGGGTGTCGTAAGAGGCGACTAATGGATGGAGGAAACATACGCAAACCATATCACTGCGAGAGAAGGAAAACTCGAAATAAAACCCTGTACTATCCCGTCTGGCCAGCGTGGAAACAGTAGGCCAAGGCCTCCCATCATTGGGAGAGGCCTAGTCCAGCAGTGGACTGCGATGGGCTAGTTGATTGATTGATTGATTGAATAAAAATAATTTATTTTATTAACTTTTAGTTATAATATGACATATATATATTTATATATTACATATATACCCATATATATATGTGTTGCATTCAATGCCTATTATAAGGCAATGTATGATAGTTTTTATTTTAGTTGCCAATAAACCTCGTAAACACAAGACGTATTTATTGTTATTCATTGACTCAGTACACAATTGCAAAGTGAACCTTAACTACACCAACATATGGTCGAATTCGAACCGGATTGATCTACCTGAGCATCGTAGGACCGGCCGCCGCGAGAACAAAAGAAGCGCATTCCTGAGCGATAAGACGACGCCCGATGCACTTTTTTTAATGCAAATATTACTAGAATCGTCGTAATTTTGTGCACAATTACGTAAAGAAACATCATTATTAGTGATTTATTACAAGATTTTGGAGTTCTATAATATAATATGGCGACCACAGCAGATCAAGCACTGACTATATTAGAAGACATCGCGTCAGCACTGAAGAAAACTCAGATAAACTTAAAAAAGTGTCCCAAGGAACGTTTATCGAAACCCGGTTATTTACAAACTCGCATTTCTACTGTTGAAGAATTTTGGGAAACTTTTAAGAAAGCTCACCAAGACCTGTTGAAGAATACAACGAGAGAACAACGTGCAGTGCTTCCTTATTTTGTGAATGACGAGTACTTTCTCCACGAAGACTTGTATCTATGTATACTGGGTGACCTAAAGGATTTGTTGACTGCAAGTACTGCAACCGCGCCTCGTACATCTAGCGATAGTGAAGTTCGCGCTCCGCTGTCGTTACCTCATATACAACTACCAGCATTCTCCGGAAGCTACGACGAGTGGCCCACATATAAGGACTTATACGAGTCACTAATTCACAATAGTACTAAATTGAGCGATGTTGAAAAATTACATTATTTGAAAACTAGTCTCTCGGGCGAAGCGGCATCACTACTTAATCCTATAAAGGTAACCGCAGCTAATTATAATATGGCATGGAGCATGTTGATGGGTCGGTATGACAACAGGCGTACAATAGTAAATGCACTACTCAAACGTTTATTTACACAAAAGAAGTGTACCAATCAATCTGCGGCACAGCTCAAATCACTTCTAGATACTACCAACGAAGTGATACACAGTTTAAACAATCTGAAAGTGCCTACCGATTCCTGGGATCCTTTAATTATATTTCTGTTGGTGCAGAAGTTGGACCCGGAGTCGCATAAAGAATGGGAAGGAGCTACTTACTCATCAAATTCTACAGAGTTATATACGTGGAAGGAAATGAGTGCATTTTTAGAAGCCAAATTCCGAACGCTTGAGAATGTTACCCCCACCACTTATACCAAAGCCACTAAGGAACGTGTTTGTCACACAATAACCGCCGAAAATGAGAAACAAAAATCATGTACCCTATGTAAGGATGTGCACACACTGAGTCACTGCAACGTGTTTAATAAAATGAATATTAACGAACGAGGAGATCATGTAAGAATCAATAAACTCTGCTAATAACTGTCTCGGGATGGGTCATTCGGTGTTCAAATGCCGCATACCAATGACCTGCCGAACCTGTATGAGACGACATCACACCCTTCTACATAAACCCAAGAACAAAGACACGCCGACTTCTCCAGCAGAATCACAACAGCCGACGCCGTCTAACCAACCAGATGTAGAAGAGAAGAAGGTCAACACGATGGTTGCGTCTCACTATAACTCTGAGCAGAAGACAGCTCTATTGGCTACGGCAGTAGTGATCTTAAAAAGCAAACATGGGTACACTACTGTTCTAAAAACGCTAATAGACTCTGGATCTCAAGCATGTTTTCTTAGCGAAAGGGCAACTCAAATCCTTAATCTAAAAAAATCGTCAGTAAACCTAATCGTCTCCGGCATGGAATCAATGAAAGTAAGGGTCAAACATGAAGTCAACATTGAAGTATGGTCACAGTGGGAAGACACCTTCAAATTGCCGATTAAAGCCTACGTGATGTCCAAGCGTTTGGCCTCTAACGTGCCCTCAAGCGCCATGAAGGAGACACATTGGCCACACCTAGCAGGCATCCAACTTGCAGATCAAAATTATCATGCTACAGAACCTATCGATCTGTTATTGGGTGTAGATGAATACGCAGCAATATTGAAACAAGGGCTCATTAAAGGTCCACCAGGTACACCATGTGCTCAAAATACTCACCTGGGATGGATTTTAATGGGTGGAATAAAACTAAAACATAACGCGCGTGAGAAATCATTGAAGGCCATGAAGCAAGAAGTAATTATAGAAGATTTACTGAAAATTATATGGGAAGTTGATATAGACTCGAAAAGAAGCCTAACACAAATGGAACAATTATGCGAAGATTTATACAAGAAGACATATAAGCGAAACAAAGATGGAAGATATGTAGTGAAATTACCCTTCAACACAATGCAACCCACATCATTAGAAGGAAATTCACTAGAAATAGCAAAACGAAGACTGTTACAATTAGAAAGAAGATTTATTCAAAATAGAGAACTTAAAGAAGAATATACGAAGGTTATAAATGATTACAAGGAGTTAAAACATATCGAAGAAGTACCGAAAGAGGAATTACAGAACAAATCAGTATACTTGCCACATCATGCAGTAGTACGTAATGACAAGGAAACAACAAAGACACGTGTCGTGTTCGACGCATCATGTAAAAACTCCAACGGTGTTTCACTTAATGACGAGCTCCTGTCAGGCCCAGTGCTACAAGATGATTTGAGACAATTAATCATTAGATGGCGAACACATGCTGTTTGTTTTGGAGCTGACATTCAAAAAATGTATAGGATGATCTGGGCAGATAAAGAAGATACAGATTTTCTGAGAGTTCTCTGGAGAAATGACCCTTCAGAAGACATCAAGCATTATAGACTCTTGACTGTGACATTTGGAACCACTTCTTCACCATATCTTGCTGTAAAAACGCTCATGCAGCTAGCTGATGATGAAGGTGATAAGTATCCAGAAGCCGCTAGAATACTACGCGAAGATTTTTACGTTGATGACGTCATGTCAGGAGGAGATACCCTAGCAGAAGCTATACAACTCAGTCAAGATCTAACAAATCTGCTACACTTAGGAGGATTTGAACTGAAGAAATGGTCATCTAACAAGGGAGCTTTCATGGAAACAATCAATCCAAAGGACAGATCATCCAATGCACATCTGGAACTGAATGTTAATGGAACAGTAAAAGCACCAGGTATCCAATGGAATTTGGGAACAGATAAGTTTGAATACAATTTAAACTTACCTCCTATTCACGACGTGATCACAAAGCGAAGCATTCTCTCCGATATTCAAAAGTTATTTGACCCACTTGGATGGATTGCACCTTGCCTAGTAATGGCTAAAATTTTAATTCAGGAACTCTGGATCGAGAAGGTCGACTGGGATCAAGCTGTGAACCAAACACTAGCAGAAAGATGGGCTACAATACGATGTGATCTCCAGAATGTAAATGAACTTTACATTAACAGATGGATGGGCACATCAAGGTCCACTAGAGATTCTATAGAAATCCATGGCTTTAGTGATGCTTCTATAAAGGCATATGGCGCTGTAGCATATTGCAGAGTGAGGAGCCCAGATGGTACTTTCAAAATTACTATCATTGCTGCAAGAACTCGGGTTGCTCCCCTGAAAACGATATCTTTACCCAGGCTAGAATTATGCGCAGCATTGCTTCTGTCTAGACTTCTCAAACAAATCGGGCAAACAATGAGGATACCTGCATCACAAATCTATGGTTGGACAGATTCGTCGATTGTCATTTCATGGTTATTTGGAGATCCTAATAGATGGAAGACATTTGTGGCTAACCGAGTTGTAGAGATTACAACCAATTTAAATTGCAGCCAATGGCACCATGTACAGACACAAGACAACCCAGCTGATATTGCATCAAGGGGTGTGTTAGTAGCTGATTTGAAGAAGTGTGATTTATGGTGGAACGGCCCACAATGGCTACAAACCAAGATACAGTTCACTAGACCAAACACAACACAAGTCGATTTAGAAAAGAAAAGGATTATTATACAAAATCTGAAATTAACAAATGATAACAAAAATAATGGAAAGAAATTAATAACACAATTTGATGATTTTGACACATTATTAGAGCTTCTTAGAACAATAACATACTGTCGACGATTCCTGAAACAAAAGGCATTAAAAGATATAGATAACACAATAAAAACTGAAGAACTACATCTTTCTTTGAAAATATGTATAAAAAAAGCACAAGAAGAAGAATTTGGACAAGAGATAGAACATTTGAAAAGAAAGAAAGCTGTAAAAAAATCTAGTAACCTGAAGTCGTTAGATCCTTACCTCGATGAAGATGGAGTTCTCAGGGTGGGCGGCCGGCTCAGAAACGCAGAGATGAGTGATGAAGCTAAGCACCCAATCATTCTAGGTCAAAACAGTAAACTTACGCTTTTGATCGTAGCAGAAGCCCACTCGAAGACATTGCATGGTGGAACACAATTGATGCTTACTTACCTGAGGTCTAATTACTGGATACTGCGAGCAAAGGCATTAGTGAAGCAGTATATTCATCGTTGTCTGCTATGTGCAAAATTAAATGCTAGAGTGAGGACGCAAGTTATGGGTAACTTACCTAGTGTGCGTGTGAAGCCCGCGCGACCATTTCTCAACGCAGCCGTAGATTTCGCCGGACCATTCCAAATATTAATGAGTAAAGGCCGAGGAAATAAGACCAGAAAGGCATACGTAGCTGTTTTCGTTTGTATGTCCACGAAGGCGATTCATTTAGAATTGGTTGGCGACCTAAGTTCAGCTGCATTCATTGGAGCCTTTAAAAGATTTTGCGCTCGCAGAGGAAGGTGCGCCAATATATGGAGTGATCAAGGACGCAACTTTATTGGTGCTAACAAGGAACTTGTCGAAGCATGGAAGGAAGCTCGCTTGCAGTTTGATGGAGAAATGGCTAAATTGCTTGCTAACGATGGAACCCAATGGCACTTTATACCCGCATATTCGCCTAACTTCGGAGGACTATGGGAAGCCGGCGTCAAATCCATGAAGTACCACCTAAAAAGGATTTTGAAAACCAATTTAACGTTCGAGGAAATGACGACGATTCTCTGCGAAATTGAGGCCTGTTTGAATTCACGTCCGCTGTGTCCGATGGACGACGTAAGCATGGAACCGCTGACACCTGGGCATTTTTTAATAACCGAAGCTCCGGTCACCGTGCCAAATGTTAATATAAAGGAAGCCAAAATGAGTAATTTGACACGGTGGCAGTACACTCAAAAATTAGTAAACGACTTCTGGGCCCGATGGCAAGGGGAGTACTTGTCACGTCTTCAGCAGAGACCAAAATGGTTGAAACGTGAAGAAGAGTTCAAAACTGGAGACATAGTACTCATCAAGCAAGACAATCTCCCACCGGGAAAATGGCTCCTTGGTCGCATTATAGACAAACACCCCGGCGCCGATGGTTTAACCAGAGTGTACAGTGTAAAGAGCGGCGATAGTGTAACAAGACGATGTATTACAAAATTGTGTGCTTTACCGATTGATACAGCTATAGATTAAGATCCCATTGATATGTATTAGAAAGTATTTGATTCAGCTAAGTAATTTAATTTTAACTTTAATGTTATTTTCTAATGCTTGTAATGTTGTTTGAAAGGACTAGTCGTCCTTTGGTGGGCGGCTATGTTGCATTCAATGCCTATTATAAGGCAATGTATGATAGTTTTTATTTTAGTTGCCAATAAACCTCGTAAACACAAGACGTATTTATTGTTATTCATTGACTCAGTACACAATTGCAAAGTGAACCTTAACTACACCAACAATATGCAATTTTCATTTCATTTTCATTTCATTTATTCATTAACAATTTTTTACAATCGTGTCTGAATGTACAATATTTATTTAACTAAATTAACAAGAAACAAAAACATGGCAATTAAAATTGAGTACCTAAGTATAGTCGATGCATTTCTCATCCCTATTTTTGTAAAGATGCTGCGCACAAATATTTAAAATTTCAATTTGAATGTGAATGGATTTTAGAACCTGATGAATTTATGCACTGTTAAATTATACAATTCAATCATAAATAGTAGGTAAGTCGAATATTAATAAATTTTATAACAGTTGTGAAATAATGTCATTATCGAATTCAATGGAATGTCAAAATCAAATTAAAATTAAAATCCCTATGTCATTTAAACATTTTTTGTCCTCATAAATTTATATAATTCAATCATTTATACTAAGTCAAATATTAATAAAGTTGTGAAATAATAGTGTTAATAATGAATTCCATGCAATGTCAAAATTAATTTACAAATTCTATGTCATTTAAGTACCTACTCATGGTCACAAATTCTTCCAGTGAATAAAAACAGTTACTGAGCAGATATTCTTTAAGTTTTGTCTTAAACAAGTATGTCTTATGGATAATATTTTTAAGTTCAGTTGGTAAGCAATTGAACAGTTTAACTGCCTGGTATGATGCACCATGTTTTACAATATTTAATGTAGGGATGAAAGCAGTCCGTATTACATTTCGTCGTGTGCTTATTCTTAATTTTCTTTCATCATCAGTTTCAAATCTATGTATATTTTTAGACATATTACACAAAACCATAAGTATGTAAAGGCTCGGCACAGTGAGTATTTTTAATTTTTTGAAATATTCCCTACAGGACTCCCATTGGGGAATGCGTACAATAATCCTAATGGCCCTTTTCTGTAGAATAAACGCTCTATTACAATTATACGCGTAACTATTTCCCCAAAACTGTATGCTGCTGCGCAGTCTAGATTCTATCAGGGCAAAATAAACGGTCCTCAATATATTAATGTTGACTTCATCGCGTAAACTTCGCAAGGCATAACAGGCGGATGATATTGATCCGTCGATAGCATCTAACTCCTGTGTCCAGTTAAGATGGGCATCAATAACAACACCCAACAGTCTTGCTGAGTTAACAAGATTTATCTTGTCTTTATTAAAGTTTACGTCTAAAGTATCAGTGACCCGTGCGGTAGTTTGGAATAGTACAATATTTGTTTTTTTAGTGTTTACAATTAATTTATTTGCTGTAAACCATTCCTGAAACATATTGAGTGTCGTGTTAACTTTTGAACAATACAGTGAACAATAACAGGCACCCCGGCCGACCCAGCGCCACCTCTCTCGACCCCGGCCGTGGCCTGCTTCTACCATGGTAACAGGCGGCTCTACCCGTCACCCGCAGGCCTGCGCTCATGGAGGGCGGAGGGTCACCTTTGTAAGCGGGCAGCTTGGCTTGTGATCCTTCGTCGCTCCCGCCCCGCCTCATCCTTCACGAGCTTTACTTGCTCGCAGAAGGAGGTGCCGGCCGCCCACGCATTCGCGCAGCGGACCATGGTCACGAGCAAGGTGTAGAGTGAGAGAACTCTTATCTGCCTACTCTAGAGGAAAAAAGGCGTATGTATGAATCCAGAATCTCTTCCGAGTTTCGCCAATTTATAAAATTTACGTTACAACCGTAATGGTAATGAAAGAAAATAGAATGTTTATAAAACATTGCGTTCGGAAATAGACGAACTTGTACCATGTAGGTTAACAAAATATAATTATAACACTTGTGTATTATATTAAATAGATTTATTTTATATAATTATGCTTGTTGGATATATGATTGACATCTGTGGGTCAAGGGGCCTGAATGAAAACCAACGCTAGGTGTTGGCCTAGCATAACACCATTAAAATACCATAGCATTACACTTAGAACCAGACCCTAGTTCAGCGTCTAGTAGACCATAATTTTAATACGAGAAACAAAAATTAACTTGTTGTACCAAAACTCAGTCTTCATAAAGTTGGTGATTCGTTTGTAGACAGCTGTAATAAAATTCCTCAGGATTTGATTAACATGCCACTAAAAAAAAATAGAAGTGTAAAAAAAAACTATATGTAATGAATAAAGGTTACTATAAAGTAGATGACTAACTGGATGATGTAAATGCGTAGTCAACATAAGTCTCTTGCTTCCTCGCACTCTATTTTATCTAGATGCATCTAATACACAAAGATTGTACAAAGGCGGACTTAATGCCACAGGCATTTTCTACCAGTCAACCTTAGCGTGATGCAGATGCGATATATAAAGGTAGGTATTATGAAAACTCAAAGAAATTTAAAAAAAAATCTGCTCAGTAGAACTAACCTACCGTACCAGCGAATCATGAAAAAATAGTCTAGGTATACATTTTCGGGGGAACCAAGAAAGGGGGGGAATTGCGACTAACTATTTCTATTGTGCGTACAATACGAAACAAATTAAAATCTCTTGCAAACATAACCGGATATTAATACAATATTTATCCGGATATAACATCACTTTAATAGCTACGCCAATAATCTCACAGGTAACATATTTTGTGAAAAATAAATAAGTAGCGACCATGCTACAAATCTTATTTTAGTTATCCTTTCATAATAGAAAATAGAAGCTTGGTCAAACAATTAATGTGTAATAAAATCCTATTTTCAGAATGTTATAGAAGATATTTTATGAGCCCTAACGGACGGTAAGCAGAGTTAATAATAGCGTTGTTTGAGCTCTGGGACCGCGAACTATTGTTGGCACTTATTAAATAAACAAACGGATTACCTATGTGGAGGTATTTGGATAACTTTATAGGATTTATAGGAGGTAGGACACGGCGGTATTTCCGCCCAATTGAGCAGTCAGACTGGGGAAGTACCTCCGTTCTACAGAATATCGCGGTTATAATAATTTTGTGTTGTGTTCCCAGCGGTGAGTAGGGTAGCCAGAGCTCACAGGAGAATTTGTGCTGTCAGTGGGATGACTAAAGGCTTGTCCTGCTTTGTCCTCTACACTGACGGCACAGAAACTCTGTGCTTACAGGGTCAGCAGCGTGAGTGTGACTTCTCTGGTGTTACAAACGTCCATAGGCCACTGTAACCACTTTCCGTCAGGTGGGCCGTGTGCTTGTCTGCCACCTAAGTGGTTTAAAAAAAAACTGTCCGGTAACTGTAGAATACCCGGATGTTACTTTCTTTTTAACGTTTACCTTGTACGTCTACTATCTTATTTGGTTTCATCATGTGGTTTAAAAATGAACATGATTTTGGCTGCAGGATAACTGTCCGTTATCCGGATATTATATAATTTTTGATGATTCATTATCATCATCATCACTCAACTACTATTTCACTTGGCTTATTCAAGTTAATGCAGTCCTTAAATGATTATCCAGATAGCAGCATGGTAGCCGAATATGAATTTTATTTGGAGTTTTGACCTTGCTTGTCTAGTATCTACATCCCTGCTGCGGTTTTCCCAAGCGCCTACAATATGGGGTTCTTCAAGAGGGGCATCAGAAGGTTTTTTCATGTTCGACAGCGCTAGTGTGACACCCCTGGTGTTGCATACGTCCATAGGCCACGGTAACCGCTTCCCATCAGGTGGGCCGTGTGCTTATCTGCCAACTAAGTGGTATAAAAATATTAAAAAAAATCTCGCTTTGTTTCAAGTTGATGTAAATTATGAAATGAACAAGATTTACTATAAAAGTTACGGCCACCGGTATTATGTGTAATGAAGGTTGTGAAACAAACAGTTTATCATTGAGTCTTTTCCCAACTGGGCTGTGGTCGGCTCTCTAGTCACACTAGGGCATCAGATGCTTTTTCACGCCCCGCTTAAAGGACCCGGGACTGTAGGAAGAAGGAAACACGTGAGCGGGTAATAAATTCCAGGTCTTGGTGGTGCGGCAAAGAAAACCTCAAAACCGCTTGGTTCTTGCTCGTATATTCTCCTATATAACTGTGATTCCATCTCTTCTTATTATTTGTTAGTAAACAGGTATAAATAATTGTTTATTTTACTGAAACAAGATTGATTATAGACAGATCTTAGACTACTTGCCCGCTTGTTTATGTTACTATAAAAAGTAGGTCAAATTATGAAATCTATTCGATTAGTTTGTGAGTTAGTTACGTTGTAGGGGGTAATCTCTAGATCTCATCATCATCATCATCATGTCAGCCACACGTAGTCCACTGCTGAACATAGGCCTTTCCCACAGACTTCCAGAATGACCGATCTAAAGCAGCCCGCATCCAGCGCTTCCCGGCGACCTTGATGAGTTCGTCCTTTCACCTGGCCGTTGGGCGTCCTACGCTACGTTTGCCCGTACGCGGTCGCCATTCCAGAACATTTTTGCTCCATCGGCCATCTGTTCTGCGCGCTATGTGTCCCGCCCATTGCCACTTCAACGAGCCAATCCGCTGGGCAACGTCAGTTACTTTTGTCCTCCCACGGATATCATCATTTCTGACGCGATCACGTAAAGAAACACCGAGCATAGCCCTCTCCATAGCTCGTTGAGCGACTTTGAGCTTTTTTAGGAGACCTATAGATCTCTATCTATACATATCCATATCTCTAGATCTGCTGAACCAATTTTTAAACTTTTTTACCCGACTACGGCGAAACAAAAGGAGGGTTATGATTTTGACAGACTATGTATGTATGTATGTAGGTTCATCTGTTCCCTCATAACTCCTCAGCCATTTATTAGAACTGGACATATGAGATGTCGTTAGAAGCTTTTAGTTGTCCATTAGTTATAGGCTATATGATGTGTCACTGAATCTAATGTGGCGCCCTCTAGCGGTCATAAAGTACTATGTTAACAATACATTTGAGATAAATGTCGTGTTTAGTATCAACTGAAAGGGCATTAGAACATTTCAAATATGTATAAAATATACCTATTGCTGGCTCCAAAATACTATAAATAAAAAAATAAGTTTATAAATAAAACCCGACGACTACTGAAGAATCACGCTTAGAGCGTGATTTTTCTTGTTTAATATTTTTTTGAGCGTGATTTTTCTTGTTTAATATTTTTTTGAGCGTGATTTCCCTTGTTTAATATTTTTTGAGCGTGATTTCTCTTGTTTAATATTTTTTTGAGCGTGATTTTTCAATAGTCGCGTTTTAATTTTATACTTATTTTTTTACCAATAGAAAGTCACATTATTTGTGATTATCATAGGCTATATATCACCACGCTAGCGATGAGGGTCAGCAGTGGGAACAAGATTAGATCCGCTGGAAAATGTAAATGTTTTACGTAAATGTTTTATAATTAGGTTCTCATTGCGTTTTTTCATACGTTCATATTTTCGCTTCTACGTAATAGGGAACCTATTGACATCAAGCGCGCACTTTGGCATAGGCTGTATGTTTACTGTTGGAGAACAGCCCTATCCCTTATACAGGACATTTACGGAAAGAAATAGGATGGCCATATTGTACGCCACCGGGAACCTAAACTAATAAAAGCGTGTTTAAAACAGCCCAAAATAATCAAAATCACATGTTTCGTTATGGCCCGGTACGTGTGCGGACATTTTGGTCCATTACTGTCGCAATTTGCTCCCAATTGAATTTTGGGTGAGGCCGGAATTGAATTTTCTGTTCAGATATCGATAGCGTCCTGTTAGCCAGAATGAGATGTCTAATATATTCCTGCTCGCACCTCTGCACGACCACAAACTACGTAATTTTTTTTTGTTCCAATTATTTTTTTATTTTATTTATTTGTTACACAACACAGATTACAATAATTGTGATTAGAATAAAAATAAGATTATACATTCTGAATTGCGATCCTGTCTAAATTCTAAATTTACCCAAAACATTTATGTCGAACTGACAGCTCAAAAGGGTCATGTTGACATCACATCAGGTTTTATATCAACTAAATGAGGACAGTATCCATGGGGATTTTTCCCACGTAATATTAAAAGCATAGTTTAGCAATAGGTCTTCGATCGGGTCTGGCACAAAGGTTTCCTTTTTTTTTATACCACTAAGTTGGCAGACAAGCACACGGCCCACCTGAAGGGAAGCGGTTACCGTGGCCTATGGACGTATGCAACACCTGGGGTGTCACACTCGCGCTGCCGACATGAAGAAACCTTCTGATGCCCCTCTTGAAGAACCCCATATTGTAGGCACTTCTCTTGCGAAGTTGCCATACTATGGACTTCCTGAGGGACTATGCGAATGGATCGGCAGCTTTTTGTCCAATAGAAGCATCCAAGCTGTCGTCGACGGCAGCTGCTCGGACCGCATGAACATAAACGCTGGTGTCCCACAAGGCTCCGTGTTGTCTCCGACCTTTTTTTGCTGCATATCAATGACATGCTGTCTGATGGCTCCATTCATTGCCACGTGGACGACAGTACCGGGGACATGTGTTACACGGACCGTGCAAATATCCCTCAGTCCGAGGTGGAGAAGAGTTGCGAACAACTTGTGTCTGAAATCGAGACTACTCTCTCTGGAGTGTCCGCTTGGGGACGACTAAACCTAGTCCAATTCAACCGCACTAAGACACAAGTATGTGTATTCACCGCTAAGAAAACCCCATTCATTGTAGCGCCGCAATTGCATACGTCCATTGGCCACGGTAATCACTTCCCATCAGGTGGGCCGTGTGCCTGTCTGCTACCTAAGTGGTAAAAAAAAAACAGTTCATTTCCAAGTTTGTTTGTCTTAAAATATTCTTATATTGTACAGTATTTAGTCGCCCATTTAGTATATATATACATGAATCATGCATTTATTCCAGGAGGGTTAGGCAAAGGTGAATTAACACCCACATTTCACCAATCATTGAATTCGGTCCCACGTAATAAGGGGTGAGCCTATAGCCGTCTTCTGGCTATTATTGTTGACTCAAGCCATGCATCTGAGACTGAGTCTTGGCTGCATATATCTGTCTGATGTTAAACAGTCCTAGTTGCCCTAGTTGCCCATTTATATGTGCCTTTATGTGTGTTTGAATACAAAAATATGACAAGGAAACCGAAAACTGAGAAAGTGATGTCATACAGGAATGTATGGAATGAGAATGTATGACATGTGGCGCCGACTCCAAATATTTGGGACAAGGGCAGGCAGATATATTGTGGTAATAACTTTGTCTTATCTAAATATTACATATGTATATGTCGGGGCGTATATCTTGGACCTGAAATGTGCTCTATGCACGCAGTACACGTTTACTGGGTGTATTTTGAGGATAGCACGGGGTGCTACAGTGTCCTAATCGAACAGTCCGATCAACATCCAGACCAATGCAAATTTTCGAGGAGGTTCGACACGACGGTATTCCCGTCCGAATTGAGCAGTCCGACTGGGGAAGTACCTCCACCCTACAGAATACCACAACTATAATAACCTCGTGATGTTTTCTCGGCGGTGAGTAGGGTAGCCAGAGCTCGCTGGGGTGTTTTTGTGTTCTCAGTGGTAAGACAAAAGGCTTGTACTGATTCTCTCTGTTCTTACTATCGACAGCACGGGTGTAAATCCCCTGGTATTGCACACGTTCCTAGGTCACATTAACGCGTGCTTGTCTGCTACCTAAGTTGTGTCATATACCGTCATACTGATTCCATGTCCATATTTTGGAGAAATAACATCATTCGTGTTCATAGGGAGACGAGTTAAAATGAAATATATCCGTTATCTATTTCTGGCTTACGACGGTATCGATATCGGAACAGAAAATTAAATTCCAAATCTAAAATTCAATATCTGGCAAATATAATAACAGTAATGACAGACATATTGGCATATTGACAGATAGATTTATGGTATGTAAGTATATGTACTGTTCAAGGGAGCATGGCATCGTAGCGGCGCGTGTGGGGGAGATTGCGGTCGTGGCCGTCTATCTCACGCCGAGCCTACACCGACGCATAGGGGAGTACCGGCAGCCGCTGGAGCGACTGACCGACGTTGTCAACGCCTGCCACCCTCATCCGGTTCTTGTGCTCGGGGACTTCAACGCCTGGTCAGTGACCTGGGGGTCCCGGCACACGAACCCACGAGGTAGGGCTCTGGAGATCTGGGCCGCTAATCACGGTCTAGTTCTCCAGAATCGCGGGGCCGAAGCCACGTTCGTGGCCGCGGAGCGCAGTTCGATTATCGACCTATCGTTCGCAGGCGCTTCGCTGTCGCACCGTGTGCGGGACTGGCGTGTTGTTGTGGGGGTGGAGACACTGGCGGATCACCGATACGTTCGGTTTGATGTCTCCCCCCCCGCGGGTGATGCGCCGGTCATACCGGCCCCACGCGAGCCACGCTGGGTGCTTGGGAGACTGAATCGGGAGGTCCTCCTAGAGGCCGCCATCGTACAGGCCTGGGCCATTGCGCCGGACAGGCCTGTCGATATCGACGATGAGGCGGTGTGGTTCCGGGAGGCCATGACTCGTGTCTGCGATGCGGGTATGCCTAGGGCACCACCCTATAGTCCGAGGCGTCGGGTCTACTGGTGGTCTGCGGAGATCGCGAGGCTACGGCAAGCCTGCGTGGTCGCGCACCGCCGGTGGACCAGACTCCGTAGGAGGCGTAGCCGAACCGCAGATACGGAGCCCCGAGTGGCGGAGCTTCATGTGGGATACAGGGAGGCCAGAGATGCCCTCCGAGCGGAGATTAAGCGGGCGAAAGCCGCGGCTTACAAGGAGCTAATGGAGACGCTGGAGCGGGACCCATGGGGGCGGCCTTACCTTATGGTAAGAGGAAAGCTGCGCCCCCGGGCCCCGCCGTTGACCCGGGTTCTCCAGCCAGCTCTGCTCGGTGGAGTGGTCGAGTCCCTGTTCCCGGCGCGAGCGGAACACGTTCCACCGCAGATGACTCCGCCACCTCGGTCGCCTGTGGCGCCCAGTGTGGTAGTTGACGACGAAGTCCCCGAGGTCACTTGGGTAGAACTGGAGCTGGCGGTGCGAAGGCTTAGAGCCAAGAAGAGCACCGCCCCGGGACCCGACGGCATTCCAGGCCGCGCGTGGGTCCTAGCTCTGGGAGAAGACGGTCTCGAACCCCGGCTGAGAGGGTTCCTCAGCGCATGCTTGGAGCGGGGCCAGTTTCCGAAGATGTGGAAGACGGGGAAACTGGTCCTCATCCGAAAGGAGGGTCGCCCGGCGGACGAACCGTCCGGCTACCGGCCCATTGTGTTGCTCGACGAGGTGGGCAAGCTCTTTGAAAGAGTTATTGCAAAGCGCCTCGTCGAGCAACTCTCTGGTAGGGGGCCGGACCTGGCGGATACCCAATATGGCTTCCGCCGGTGGCGGTCCACCGTGGATGCCATCATGCGCGTGAGGACTTTGGCGGAGGAGGCAGTTGCCCGGGGTGAGGTGACGTTGGCGGTGTCCTTGGACATCTCCAACGCGTTCAACACCTTGCCCTGGAGTTGCATCAGGGAGGCACTCGTGTACCACGGTGTGCCTCTCTACCTCCGCCGCATAGTCGGGGCGTACCTGACGGAGAGAGCCGTCATCTACCCAAGTGCGACCGGCGTCGGTCGGCGTGAGATGTCGTGCGGTGTTCCACAGGGATCGGTTCTCGGGCCGCTACTGTGGAACATTGGATACGACTGGGTGCTTCGCGGTGAGCTTGCGGACGGCGCCGCCGTCACGTGCTATGCGGACGACACGCTAGTGACGGCGAGCGGAGCTACACACCGCGAAGCGATCCTGAGGGCCACGACCGCGGTTGCTCAAGTCGTGGAACGGATCCGGCGGCTGGGCCTTGAGGTGGCTTTGCATAAATCCGAGGCCATGTTCTTTCATGGACCTCGGCGCACGCCACCACCTGGATCCAGTCTCACAGTGGGAGGCACTCTCATCGGCATCAAGCCCCAGATGAAATATCTGGGGCTCGTGCTCGACGGCCGGTGGGACTTCGGGAAGCACTTCCGAAGTCTGGGCCCCAAATTGGCGGGCACAGCCAACGCTCTGGCGCGGCTACTGCCCAACCTGAGGGGCCCGGATGACTCCTGCAGGAGACTCTACGCGGGTGTCGTGCGGTCCATGGCCCTGTACGGGTGTCCCGTGTGGGCGGACACCCTGAGTGATCGGCACATGCTTCTGCTGCAGCGTCCGCAGCGGAAGTTGGCGTGCCGCATCATAAGGGGGTACCGCACGATATCATTCAACGCGGCGAGTCTCCTCGCCGGATCGCCACCATGGATCCTGGAAGCGAGATGCCTTTCGGCGCTATACAGGTTCCGAAGGGCGGCGCGGGAGCGGGGTCACGATCCCGAGCCCGAAGAAATTCGGGCCGTGAGATCCCGGCTCCACAGGGAAATGGTGGCAGAATGGGAGAGACGACTTGGGCAACCAAGCGCAGGGCACGCCGTAGTAACGGCGGTAAGACCCATCATGGGGGAGTGGCTAGAGAGGCCACACGGCAGCCTCTCGTACCGTCTGACGCAGATGATCACCGAGCACGGATGCTTCGGAAAGTATCTGCGTCGGATGCAGAAAGAGCCAACGTCCGAGTGCCATCACTGCGACGCGAGCGAGGACTCAGGTCCGCACACGCTCACCGAGTGTCCGGCGTGGGAGACGCCGAGGCGGGAGCTTGTGGCGGCCCTGGGAGTGAGGGTTCTCACGCTCTCCACCTTGCTCGCGGCGATGGTTCGCTGCGCGGATGCGTGGGCGGCCGGCGCCTCCTTCTGCGAGCAAGTAATGCTCGTGAAGGAGGAGGCGGGGCGGGAGCGGCAGCGGGAGCGACGGAGGATCGCTAGACAAGCTGCCCGCGCACGAAGGCAACTCGGGCGTCGGAGGTCGATGAACGACCTCCGCCCCCCATGAGCGCCGGCCTGGGGGTGACAGGTGAAGCCGCCTGTCACCCTTGCAGAAGCAGGCCGCGGCGGCGGCGCGCGTGGCGCGCCTCCCCGTTTCCGGGGACGAGTTGGGGACTCTGTGGTCCCCACACCCGAGAAGAGGGCCAGATCGTGAGAGATGGCCCTGGGTCGGCCGGGGTGCGAGGGATATGCCTGTCAACCTCACCTTCGGCAACCGAAACGACCCACAGGCGGCGTGCGTTTTAGTCGGTTCGAGTCCGACATAACCTCCTACACCGGCTCCGGTGGGGAGGTATCCGTGGGGATTTTGCGCACGTAAAAAAAAAAAAAAAAAAAAAAAAAAAAAGTATATGTACTGTTTATGTAAGTGTATGTAATTAATCTATAGTATTTCATATATACATATAATATACTAAAATATTCTATTATAATATACAATTACTTACAAATTAATATAAAACTATGCTAACTATACAATATATACAAAAATGGAATAGAGAAAAAGAGGGAGACTGTAATTTTAGGCATCGAAAAATTCCTCCCCATCGATCTCTACTGGTACCGTGCCCAAGAGGCTGGCGGCATTACCACGCTGAATGGCGATGCCAATTCTTTGAGCGAGGTAAAGGCCAGCCTTATGGACACGGGAAGCGTCGATTAGTCGCTTCGCTATTTCTTTGAATAGTGCGCGCGCGCTTGGACCCCACGGACCCAACGTTTCGACTCCAAACGGCTCAAAAATATAATTACCAGTTAAATTGGTATATTTGCGCCGTTTGAGAGTCTCCGCTGATGCAGCAGCAGCGCATGCGCAGTCCATCGTACTTGGAAGATGGGAAGGCGCCAGGGTGTCGACGCAAGTTGCATCCCACACCAAAGGCCTACCCATCTTCCAAGGTATCAACGACATACCGTCCGGTCTCTTACCATCGTCGCGAGCCAAACCAACAGGTTCAAGTATAGCTGGCACGCCGGCGGTGACAAGAGCTCGACGGATAATATCGTTAATGTTTGCATGTCGGGACATGCGGCCTGCGCTTCTGTTGCAAGACAATCCGTGATGTCCAAGGCTATCGACAGCTTCTCCACAGAGACACCGATGCGGAGAAACACACGGTGCACCCAAACGGAGGCAAGTCGCAATGCGGAAGGTCGTGTCGTCCAACATTGTTCCAAGGTTGGGCGAAGGAAGTGCCTGGAGCCATACACCAGATTCCCATTCACCCACAGCCAATAGACGAGCGCGCTCAGCAGCGCTGGTAGCTGTACTGATTAAAAGTTTTTTAACACCAATACTGAGCGGCTCATCCCATTGCCTTTGGGAAGATGGGTTGGCGGGCATGGCGGCAGTTGGACAAGTCATTTTCCAAGCATTTACAACTTCGGCCTTACCTGGCACATCCGAATTAATCAGTGAAGGAGATAGAATTTTCCTGACTAATTCTTCAGTGCCATGGACCGACGACAAAAATGCTGGCATACTTACATCTGCAATTTTGCGAACGCCGAGGCCCCCGAGACGAACTGGAAGGGACGCCTGAAGCCACACTCGATCGTTCAAATTTATATTTAAAATTTTGCATAGAGTGTCTTGCAGCACTTTATCCACTTGACCTAAAAGTTCCAAAAATTTAAAAAGTTGAGTTGAACGCAGAGCATGTGTAAATTTTGGACGAAAAGACAATGCCGAATAATGGTGAAAGCTGAATGTATATTAATTTGGTACAATCGCTCCGAAACATCACAAAAAAAATGTATTTTCTCTTCCACAAAAGACTATAGTATTATCTACATGCTATCGAACAATCAAATCGATTTACCTTATTGAACCTAACTTATCCCTCATTAATATGCGCCCACCACGTACAAGCTCTGCACCACCCAATGGTAGACTGGTACAGAATGCCTACGGCATTAAGTCCGCCAATGTACATCGTGCATAAAGAATAAATAAATAAAACATATTGACTCTTGCGCATCTAATATCCTTCACAGCGTGCACGTTGCAGCTGCAGAGCGTCTGACCACTGACAGTTCGCGTCATGCACTCTCGCGCGTCATGGCCTCAACAAAATGTTGTGTACAGTTGTGTACATGTAACGTATGTACTGTACACGTTAACGAAAATAAAGTTTAATAATTGATTGATTGTCAGTTTGAATTTAGGTCAGACGTTGGTGTTAATTCTGTTGTGCGGTTTTTAATTGTGAATGTTTATGTTATACCGGATTTTTTTTAGCCGCGTGGTTCACGGCAGAGTAGAATTTGGACCATCCCATCTTTTCCAGTGCGGTGTCGTACAAGGCGACTAAGGGATAGGGTTGTTTAACATCAGAGAGATATATACAGCCCAGACTCAGTCTCAGATGCATGGCTTGAGTCAATAATAGAGAGATACAGCAATAGGCTCACCTCCTATTACGTGGGTCCGAATACAATGATTGGTGAAATGTGGGTGTTAATTCACCTCTGCCTAACCGTCCGGGGATAAAGGCGTAATTGTCAGAATCAAATCAAATCAAAAGGTTTTTTTTTTCTACTCATACATTGTTATAACATCCATATATTGAGAGAAACCCCAGTAAGTTAAAAAATACTTGTGACGGGGTTTTCTCGCTGCTTCCCCTAGGTTTGAGTATACAATGCTGAGAACTTAATATAGCTGCTTCAATATAAAGATAATATAATTTTATATTATAGTAAGCCCGGTCGCACGTTACAACAGTGTTAACATACATAGTCGGTATGCTGGTATTTTAAACATTTCTCCCTCACACATACAAAGTGATCTATGTGTGAGGGAGAAGATAAATCTTTTATTCCGAATGCAAGAGTTATAGCTAAGTGTTTTATGTAGGTTCAAGGTAATGTTAAGAACATAAAGTTTCCTGGCCGTTAGCAAGTTACTTTCTCTGTACAGGAGAGATGCCTGAGGTCATCTGAGAATTTGAGGCTGAGAATGCCAATGCATTCAACTGATTTTGTTGATAAGTCATTCTCTGTCAAGGCTGTGCGCTTATGGAACGCATTGCCATTGAGTATCAGACAAGCAAAATCCCTGAACATATTTAAAAGAATGGTAAAGGACCTATCAGTGTGAACACTGTGACAGCTCACAATTAATATGCTCACTATTTTCCCTTCTTATTACTATGTACTATTTACTTCGTATATCTATTTATGTGCTAAAGTTGTATATTTTATTTAACTTTATTTGAACTTCTCTCATATCTATCTTTCTTTTTGTATCATTCTTTTAATACACCTTGTTTTTAGTTTATTTGCTAACTACACCAAATCTTTTGCTTTATTACACTACTGTCCATCCCAAGGTTGCCTGGAAGAAATCACTACCAGCGATAAGGCCGCCCATTGTTCATTAAACTGTATGCATGCCAACTACAAATTTTTCTGTAATTTATTGGTGTATAAGAAATAATTATCTATCTATCAATCTACAGGTCCTCAGTAGCATACCTATAGGGTTTGAGGTACATAACCTTAACTAGTGACCGCTGGGCTCTTTCCAGGTCTTAGAATTGTATGTATGTAGATTGTATCTTGTGTTTTCTAAAAGTCGTTTTGACTGGACTAAAGAAACTTTACCAATTTTTAATCTATATTAGACAGTTTTGTAACACCAGAATCGCTACCATTGTCTTAGAAAATTATTTTTAAATCGTCCATCACTCGTATCTGGTTAGTAAATCTGTCTGCCAGTCTATGATCATAAAATATTTATTATAATCTTTACGCGACCGACGCTTATGGGGACTTGAAGTGCTAATCTGTAGGGTGTGGAGAGGTCATGACCTGAGAATCTAGATTTAGTACCTCTCTCTCTAAACTGTGCTTTTGTCGGTGGAGTAATCGCCACTTTTCTCTTTCCTCCGCTAATCCTTTGACCTCCTGATAAGACGCGACATGGATTTTTTCTTTTATCTGTGCCATTAACGTTCCTCTTTGTTTACCTCTTCTCCTCTTTGCTTCTACCTTCCCATCTGTGATATTTTAAAAAATAAATCATGTCTTATCAAGTGATCAATGATTTTTCCCCTTCGTTTCTCTATTATTTCCAGTATCGACCTTCTTTCCTGTACTTTGTTTAGTACTCTTGCGTTGGTCATTCTTTCTGTTCAGCTTATTCTGTCCATCCTTCTCCAGCACCACATTTCGAAGGCCTCCATCCTGTCTTTGTCCCCCTTTGTCATAATCCACGTCTCACATCCATAGAGTGCAATGTTCCAAACATAAGTTTTAATGAATCTTTTTCTTATTATTAAAGAGATGTATTTGGTCTTATAGATTTAGTACCTACCTAGTATTAATTTAATCGTCTGTCCGTCTGTCTGTTTATCTGTCAAGACCTTTATCTCAGGAATGCATGGAGAAACAAAGTTGAAATTCATACCACATATTCAGATTTAAAACTGTGCAAAAAGTTTATAAATTCTCACAAAGTATTGTTAATTTCATCAATAAATTTATTAATTGTACCATACTAGGTCAAGCCATCACCATAATACTTCGTACTCCTACCTTTGACATAAATATCTCTGCATTACCCTAACGTTGACTGGCAGAAAATGCCCGTGGCATTAATTCTGCCTTTGTACAATCATTTTATATTTGTGCAAGTAAAAAGTTTCAATAAAAGTCACCTGCTGACCCGTATCTGCCTATTAACGTATTGGATGTTGAGGTGAACTTCAAGAGTGAAGGTGTTAGTGAACTCCTTTATAGCATACCCTATACACACATACGCAAGGCGTACATTAAATTTTTTTTTATTGTCTCCAATCATAAACATTTATTCATTCGGAGGACCCTTAACATTTTCGACTTGGTCGCGAATTCCTCCGTTCTCGATTACCACGAAATATTTTACTTTATAATATTATGCAAAACGAGAGAAGAGAACCGCGATAATCCCAAAATTGAAAGCTTCAATAGCGGGCGAGCCTATTACCGTATTCTTGGCACTATTGTTGACTCTAGCCAAGCATCTGAAGCTGAGTCTGGGCTGTATATATATGTCTGATGTTAAACAGCCCTATCCCTTAGTCGCCTTGTACGACACCGCAAGGGAAGAGATGGTGTGGCCCTAATTCTACTCTGCCGGGAACCACGCGGCAATACTACTTTTAAACTGAAATAATTCAACTTGACAACAAGGTTTTAAATTTAAAATGTAACGCCTGTTTCACGATACTCTGTGGAGGGAAATGGGCACATAACCTTTCACACTTAGTTTTATTCGTTGTTTCGCGCCCATAAAACCTTTTTGTGCGATGCTTAACGTTGGAATGGACGTTTCGAGAGATTCTTTATTAAAACGCTCTAAAGATGGTAAACTTAAATGTATTCTTAGCCGACTACGGCGTAGCAAAAGGATGTTTATGATTTTGACAGACTATGTATGTATGTAGGTTCATCTCTTCCCTCATAGCTCCTCAACCATTTATTAGATCTGGATAAATGAGGTATCATTAGAAGCATATTAATCGTCTGCTGGTTATATGCTATGTAATGTGTCACTGAGTCTATTGTGGCGCCCTCTAGCGGGCATAAAGTACTGTGTAAAAAGAAAAAAAATGAGATAAATATGTCGTGTTGGGTATCCACTGAAAGGGCTTAATTAGCACATTTTAAATATGTATAAATTATACATATAATATGAATAAAAAATATGTTTAAGACTAAAACCCTACTACCGAAAAATCACGCTATAAAAAGTATTAAACAAGAAAATATCAAGGATAGCCGTGGTCGAATGCCACACGACCACGGCTATCCTTGATATTTTCTTGTTTAATTCTTTTTATGGTGTGATGTGTCGGTAGTCGGGTTTTATTTTAATTGTTATGACTAGTCTACATGCAGTGCTACTGGTTCATTCTTGTGTTTTACAAGATTGACAGCACAAATAACATAAGCTCTTAATTGCACACCAATCAGGATACATACAAAGGACAGTATAATTGGTGGTCCTTCTTTTGCGAGCAAGTAATGCTCGTGAAGGAGATGGCGGAGCGGGAGCGAAAGAGACTCGCAAACCGCGCTGCTCGTGAGCGGAGGCGTCGGAGGTCGCAAAATGACCTTCGATCCCCATGAGCGCGGGCCTGGGGGTGACGGGTGGAGCCACCTGTTACTCTAACAGAAGCAGGCCGCGGAGCCAGTGCGCGATGCGCGCCTCCCTATTCCCTATTCCCGGGGATGTGATGGGGACTCCGTGGTCCCCACACCGTCTCTTAAGAGGGCCGTCTCATAAGAGACAGTCCTGAGCCGGCCGGAGTGCGAGGGATATGTTTCACATAATCTCACCTCCGGCAACCTGAAGCCCACACAGTCGGCGTGCGTTTTAGTCGGTTCTAGTCCGACATAACCTCCCCCACTGGCCCCGGTGGTGAAAGAAAGAAAGAAAGAAAGAAAATACATTTTATTTTTGGTGCAACAGAAACATACCTAAAACTAAACAGTGATATTTATTTATTACCTATTTAGTGCTTGTGTTGTTTCAAGTCAACTTATATAATTAAGAATCTTTAAGTTTTTGTATTTTGCCAATAGATGACGCTAGTAGTCATTTTAGACTTCGATGTTAAGAGTCTCCATAAGCTTTATATAATAATCCATTAGTTCTGACTTTCGCAACTAGATGTCGCTAGTGGCAAAATTAGAAGTCGGTGTTAAGACTCTCCACCGAGGTTTCTTTATAGCTCCGTAAATTATGTACTGAGTCGATCGTCCGTTCTTGCTTCTTAAATACAGTGATAATAAAAAGTGAAAACAAGTGTGAGTGTTTCAATTAACCAGCTTGTATTGGACACATTCAGGTTACACCAAGAATGGGACCAGTTCAGCATAATGCTGGGCACGACGTACCCAGCGCTGGTTTTCAACTGGTGGGGGTATCCCTGGGGATATTGCGTACATTTAAAAAAAAGTATAATTGGTAGTGAGACAGAAGTGTACAGAAGCGATCTTATCGCAGTATGCGATCTCTTCAAGACGAACTCCTCTGGTGTTGCACACGTCCATCGGCAATTGTAATCACTTTCCATCATGTGGGCCGTTTGCTGGTCTGCCACCTAAGTGATATGTAAAAATTCAAAAACCGAATACCCAATATAATGTTATGCCCCCATAGTGGCCATGCTCTGCAAAAGATGCTGTGTCGTGGAGTGCTTGATTTAGAACCTTCACCTGATTCTCTCTGTGCGACGGTTTCACAGATGGGAGACGGCAGCACCTCTTTCACAGACGGGAGATGCTGCCGCCTACGGCTTGTACCGGCTGCGGCGATAATGGCCTTTTAAATGGCTGCTTGAAGACTCTCCACGTGCCCTTCTGAAGCATCTCCAGCAGAGGGCACAGTGGAGAGTAAGCACCTGGTTTTCTGGGAGCAGGTCCGGGGGTGAGAGGTATGCAGTTTATCACTCCAGCAGAAGCAGACCTGCTCAATGGCGAGACACTTTCTCCTCTTCTTCCTTTCCGGGGTAGGTGAGGTTTAGAGACTTTTAGGATTATTTCCAGGGTTAGCTGGTGTGCGAGGGAATTGTCTTATTATAGGTTCACCCCCTATTACGTGGGACCGAATTCAATGATTGGTGAAATATGGGTGTTAATTCACCTCTGCCTAACCCTCTGGGGATAAAGGCGTAGGTAATTATATGTAAGTGTGTATGTATTTTGTTCCGTACATAGGAGTCGATAACGGCTGCGCATAAAAAATTATATATTAGTTAAGTTATAGGTAACATTACACTCCGGTTAAAGAAGCCCAATTTTTTTTACGTGCGCTAAATCCCCGCAAATATCTCCCCACCGGAGCCGGTGGAAGAGGTTATGTCGGACTCGAACCGACTAAAACGCACGCCGCCTGTGGGTCGTTTCGGTTGCCGAAGGTGAGGTTGACAGGCATATTCCTCGCACCCCGGCCGACCCAGGGCCATCTCTCACGATCCTACTACAGAGTTCCCAACTCGTCCCCGAAAAACGGGGAAGCGCGCCAGGCGCCGGCCTGCTTCTGCCAGGGTGACTGGCGGCTCCACCAGTCACCCCCAGGACTGCACTCATGGGGGCGGAGGTCGTTCATTGACCACTGACGTCCAAGTTGCCTTCGTACGCGGGCAGCTTGGTTTGCGATCCTTCGTCGCTCCCGCTGCCGCTCCCGCCCCGCCTCCTCCTTCACGAGCATTACTTGCTCGCAGAAGGAGGCCCGGTAAATGAGACCCGAGACGGTGAGCGGTTTTATTAGGTTTGGTCGGAGACTGGCGATGGGGGCTTATATAATTCACTCTCTGAGCCTTTCTTCAACTGAGTTGAGATCGACTTTTCAGTCTATGTTGTGGCTAAACTTCGGTATTTTCCGTGAAACGAATGTCATCTGACTTCCATAACTGATGTCCAAGTACTGCAGTTACATTAGTTTTTTAACTTTATAGGGCTCCAACTACTGCTGTAGATGATCACATGGCAACCGAGACCGAACCGTTATGTTGTCTCCGAGGTAGACCAATACCAACAGACTTCTGAATATTCATGTATACAATATTAGCACTGGTCAGGATTTTTTTTATACCACTTGGTTGGCAGACAAGCACACGGCCCACCTCATGGAAAGTGGTTACCGTGGCCAATGGACGTGTGCAACACCGAGGGAGTCATACTAGCACTTTTTTTTTATACCACTTAGTTGGCAGACAAGCACACGGCCCACCTGATGGAAAGTGGTTACCGAGACCTATGGACGTCTGTAACACCAGAGGAGTCACAGTCGCGCTGCCAACCCTGTAAGTACAGAGTTTCTGTGCCGTCAGTAGAAGACAAAGCAGGACAAGCCTTTAGTCTTCCCACTGACAGCACAAATTCTCCAGTGAGCTCTGGCTACCCTACTCACCGCTGGGAACACAACACGAAGTTATTATAGCCGCGGTATTCTGTAGGGCGGAGGTACTACCCCAGTCGGACTGCTCAATCGGGCGGAAATACCGCCGTGTCCTACCCTGTAAGCACAGGAGTTTCTGTGCCGTCAGTGTAAAAGACAAAGCAGGACAAGCCTTTGGTCTTCCCACTGACAGTGTAAAAACTCTCCAGTGAGCTCTAGCTGCCTCTCTCACCGCCTTATACTATAGCTTATTAAATGATTTAAAATTTCATTCAATACGTGTTCATCCCATCCCATTCATTCATCATTGTATTCTACAATACGCCGGCCAAAGATTTGTCATTAATTTAGGAGGGCTGGACGCCATCTTATATAATGACATCTATAAACTACTCTAGTCATCACAAATTAAAAGTTCCATTTCGACAGTTCACGCCCATGAAGTTCTCTATTTTTTACCGCACGAAATGTTCTAAAGGTAATAAATATTTTCATTGACGGGTACCGCCTATTCAGCTAACCAACTCACTACCGGGAACACAACACGAGGTTTTATTATGGCCGCCGGATTCGAACCCATATCACTATCACACAGCTGTAAATAAAAGTGTAACCCAACTACTGGCCAATCCCTTCTGTCAATACCAATCATAGTTCAGTAATCCTCTTTGATGCAATTGAGCTCTGGTTCTTACTAGTATCAAGTCAGATTACTGTGTCCATCCACGAAAGAGGGGCTTACCAATGGTCTGCACATGATTTATAATCATACCGTGAGCTCTGGCGTGTGGGTACTTAGTTTGAGTTTCGTGTTGTACAATAGGAATATAGTTTACGATAATGTTTGTTGTTTACGCGAATAGTATACAGGGATCGTTCAAGTATTATGTAAGCGCTAAAGGAGGGAGGGGGGGATCTTTGCAATGCTTATTTATGATGATATAGGGGGGCGGGGTTAAATAATTGTAATAAATCTTTACCTTTAATTATTTAATTATCCGACTGCGGCAGTGAGGGTAATTTGTTACGATAGTATGAATATGTAGTTTTCTTTGATCCTCTTTTCGTTCACTTTAAGACCCCTGCCCGACCCTTTAGACAACAGTCGGGCTTTCCTATTTTTTAATAATTTTATTTTAGTTATGATATTTTGACATATATAAATTTGTAATACCTAGGAATACCTTTCAATTGAGACCTCATTCGTCGAAATTCGTCCAGCAGTTAGGTTTTTTTTTTTACGTTCGCAAAATCCCCACGGATATCTCCCCACCGGAGCCGGTGGAAGAGGTTATGTCGGACTAGAACCGATTAAAACGCACGCCGCCTCTGGGTCGCTTTGGTTGCCGAAGGTAAGGTTGACAGGCATATCCCTCGCACCCCGGCCGACCCAGGGCCATCTCTCACGATCTGGCCCTCTTCTCGGGTGTGGGGACTACAGAGTCCCCAACTCGTCCCCGGAAATGGGGAGGCGCGCCAGGCGCGCCACCGCCGCGGCCTGCTTCTGCCAGGGTGACAGACGGCTCCACCTGTCCCCCCCAGGCCGGCGCTCATGGGGGACGGAGGTCGTTCAACGACCTCCGACGCCCGAGTTGCCTTCGTACGCGGGCAGCATGTCTTGCGATCCTTCGTCGCTTCCGCTGCCGCTGCCGCCCCGCCGTTAGGCTTGTATAGGGGAATAAAGAAAGCAACCTACATTTATACATACGCGGGTAACACCTTACCCTCTATGGCGCAGTCGGGTAAATACTAGAATTCTCTTTTTAAATTACGTTCAATGTTCAAAATTTTATGACACTCCACTTCCATTGACTATAAATCCAATTGTCCCACCCGCGCAATTTGTATATTGTTCTAAATTCAAATATCTTTATTGCCTTTTTTTACAATATCGATTTACAATCGTTTTATATTCATTCGATTCTAAAAGAAATGAAAAATGTTATAGCAAGATGTTTTGACTAGGATTAATAATATTGATGTCTTTGCGTGCTTTATTTTGCTATTACAATGATATAAACGTCAAATGGTTTGTTTAAAGATGGCGGGTGAAATTTAATGATCTTAGGGTTCCGTAAATAAAGTGCACTCTATGCCATACTTTTTTTCTGATAATAAAAATGTTAAAAAGGTTTGTGAGCGTCGAAAAATTCGCTTAAAGACGGTTTCTGTCTATTGTTTTTTCGCGTTGGTCGGAAACGTTGCAATAGGGTTGTTGGACTTTTTGCGAATTAAAATCGAGTGAAGTTGGAACTAGATTGCTCGTATTTATAATACAGGCGTTTTTATAAAATATATATAACTCAAAGGTGACTGACTGACTGATTGACTGACATAGTGATCTATCAACGCACAGCCCAAACCACTGGACGGATCGGGCTGAAATTTGGCATGCAAGTAGATGTTATGACGTAGGCATCCGCTAAGAAAGGATTTTGATTAATTCTACCCCCAAGGGGATAAAATAGGGGATGAGACTTTGCACACATAAAGCTACTATGACGTAGGCATCCCCTAAGAAAGGATTTTGAGATGCAAGTTATATAAGACTAGCTGTTGCCCGCGACTCGGTCCGCGTGTATGTCGGTTATCGCTTTATGTTGAGTCAACGCTATTGAGCATAAATTTTTTCTAAAATAAAAGTAGCCTACGTTACTCCTTATTACATCAGCTACCTGCCAATAAAAGTCCCGTCAAAATCGGTCCAGCCAGTTCAGAAATTAGCCGGAACAAATAGACAGACAGACAGTCTTTATTGGCAGGTAGTTGATGTAATGAAGAGTAACGTAGGCTACTTATATTTTAGATTTTTTTTTAATGCTCAATAGTGTTGACTCTACACTTAGCGATAGCCGACATCCACACAGGCGGAGCCGCGGGCAACAGCTAGTTAAGACTATAATACGTTAGAAAAGTATCAAACTGACAGTCAATTGTATGTTTACACATACTTTTGATCCTCTACAATCAGTCAGTCATTACAAAATAAAAGGCCCATTATGACATTTTTAATTGGAATTTTTGACCTATACTCGGAATTTTAATTCGATTCCAGATTTGACAATTTCAGTGTTGCAACGTTATGACAAGTACTAAATAGTGACGTTGCGAAATTATTCGATATGGAAATGGAATATTTCCGGATCGATTCTTCTCGTTTATAATTTTACTCTCGTAAACTAAGTATATCAGGAAATTAAATATTTCTGAACCGATAATTTAGTTTTGACGATTAATTAACGATCTGAGACTTTTCTTTTATAATTGTGTGTGAGATAAATAAAAAAATGTGATCATGAAGGAACATGACAAATAAAACAGATGTATTATGGTAATAATTTATTTTATAAATTGTCGCCGACATCGCTATCGCTATCGCTGTCACTTTCTGTAACATTTAATATAAATGTGTCTGTGATATTGTCAATTAACATATCTAGCCTACTCATTTTTTCCTCTTCTTTGACAACATGGGATACGCATACGTTTTTTTCTTGGGGACAAGAAAACATGCACGTCTTTTTGTGATGTACTTGGCTGAGGATCCATTTTGATGGAAAACCAAAACAAATAGATTCACTCAAAGTTCACAAAAAACTATAAACGTAAAAACAAACACAACGTAACAACACTTTAACAGAAACCCAACAAAATAACAAAATATCGATTCGCAATGAAATAAGATATTCGTGCAGTCAGACTGGGAGAATGAAGCCGAATGACACGATAAACAAAATGGCGATAGCTGCACGAGCGCGCACGGGTTGCCAATACTGAAAACTATCTAGGCTCTTTTATTATAAGTTTTGTTTTTAATAAAAACAAAAATATTAACTTTTTATAAAATAGAGCAGAGATTACTAATTAATAAATAATTATTATGAATAATTATGTATTTATTTAATAACATACATATATATAAAATAACAGCTGTCAAACGTGTTGTAAACATCGGCTCCGTATAAATAATACATTTAAAATAGTTAAATACGTCTATTACAGCTTAAATGAAGAAAGTGTATCGGGTGCTAATATCATCAATAAACTATAATACATCTCAATAAACAGACTTTTAGATGTTAATCCACAAGGAAAAGTTAATGTAATTACAAAACATCAGTGTTTAAATATTAAATTGCAGTGAAATAGTGTATTAATAACAAAATAAAAGGAAACCAGAATCGTTACATAACACTTTTTCAAATCTCAGGTATAAAAGTAAAACGACACCACAGTACCCACAAGCGCCAAAAAAAGGAACTATAGTGTAACATTAAAAAGTATTCGCCACTTTCGTCATCTTTATTATCTGCTACATTGGTCCCGACGTAGTGTTGGCGACTTGTAATTCTGAGGTCGAGGGTTCAAAACTCTGTTACATTGAAACCACTTTTTGAGATTTATTTCCTGAGAAAAAGATAAAAGCAAACAAACTAATAAATATGGAAGGTGAATACGTAAATATGAAACAAAGGAGATCAAATAAACATAACATAACATTGTTGAGTGATAATACGAGTAATGAATGCGACATGGATGTGTCGTATCAGAGTTTACCGTCTTCAAATGACAATTTGTTTGTATTAAAAGACGAAATATACAAACTAAAAATGGAACTACAGGTTGCGACAAATGAAATAGATAGTTTGAACATCGAAAATAGTACACTTAAAAATAAATTACAGACATGTGAAAACAAAATAAAATTATTACAATCAATCGGTGTAAAGGAAACATTCACAAATAATAAATGTGTAGCTACACCTATGAGGTTCTATTCACCACAATATCAACGTCGAATCCGTACACTCACAGTAAAACCAGGTTTACCTAGGACATCCCCGAGGGAATATACTTTTAACGCCATAAATTCAATCTTTAATAAACCCGATGATGTACCTGCAAGAGATAATTCCGACTCAGAGACTGGCTACGAGACTCAGCCAAGTGTAAATATTTGTAAAAAACTTTTTTCTACAAAACAGTTTGATGGGGAAGGAAAAGCAGAAGAGAAGAAACAAAACGTAATCGTTCTTGCTGATCAACGCGGAAAAAATCTTCGGCCTGTACTGCAAAATCTCCTGGGTGATAATTTCCGAGTAACAGTTTACTGGAAGTCAGCTGCAAACATTCATAGCATCGTGAATACTATGAAACAAGAACTAGGGCGTCTAACAGAAAGTGATTTCATAGTGATACTGGGGGGTGTTAATGATAGTAACCCGTATCAATTTAAAAGTTCACTCATTAGCTGGCTACCTACAGTGCGTCACACTAACATTATAGTAGGCGAAGTTCCATACAATCGGTACCTTAATCCTACTAAACTAAACTATGAATTGCAATTTATATGTAACCAATATGATTATGTAAGTTATGTAGATATGAATTATGTGCGCTTTATTCCTCATTACTTACACTTTACGACAATAATGTGTCGTAATCTACTAAAAGACATATTACGGGTCGACTATGCAACTAAACGCAAAAGGTACAGTGAGTCTCTGAGCAAAAGAAGTGTAAGTTTATGTAAAGTAGCTGATAAATGTACTCAGACTTGTTGGGAATTTGCCTTACCCTCTAATGAGAATAAGAATGACTCACAGTGTAATATTCTGGTTGATGTGCATAAGGATGATTCTATATTTGACAGTGATAACATTTCTTCTAGTATTTTTTTTCGAGACTGATCTAAAGTTATATCACCAAAATATGAATGGGTTGATGTCAAAGTTGGACCGGCTTGCTATAGTTCTCGAATTGCTCGAACGTAGGGGTAGGGGTGTTGGTGTACTCTGTATTACAGAACATAACATGGTAAGAGATGATAGAAAATGGTTGAGTGTACCAAATTTTACCCTTGGTTCTATATTTTGTAGGCGCAACCGTCGTGGAGGATCATGTATACTTGTCGATAACACATTAGTATTTGCCCCAATTCAAGATATTGATAAGTACGGTATTGAAAATATTATGGAGTGCTCTGGGATAGAGCTTCCAGAACACAAAATATATGTGATATGCATATATAGACCACCGAGATATAGTGCAGAAGATTTGAACACGTTTTTTACTGCTTTCCATTCTTTATTAACTGCTTTCTGTTACGGTAAAAAGAAAATAATACTGTGTGGTGATTTTAATATTGATATACTGCAAAAAAGTTCCGAATGTACTGAATTTATGCAGATTTTGTGGTCCTTCAATTTAAAGACAGCTTTTAATCAACCCACGCGTTTAGTAAGTGGTAAGTGTTTAGACAATGTATTGTACAACACAAGACATTGCTCACACGAGGTTCTGGAATTTGCACTATCTGACCATACCGGACAGTTATTTGCAGTACCGGTGGGACACTTTAATCTATTTAAGTACTGGTATGTTGAAAAACGAAACTATTCAATGGTAAATATTACAAAGTTTAAGGAATGTTTAGACTCACTCAGTTTTCAGGAAGTGTACGATTGTCAAGATCCTAATATCGCCTTTAGTAGGTTTTATGAACTGTTTAGACTATTTTATAACCTATGTTTTCCAATAGTACGTGTAAAGATCTCAGCAAAAACACGCCCAAAGTGGATTACGAAAGGCATAAGACTATGTTGTAAACGCAAACGTCAACTTCTGTGGCAGTATCGGAAAAACCGTACAAATACAAATAAAGAAGCTTTCCAAAACCTATCGTCTAGGCTCAATAGGATTATAAAATTAACACAGAAGACGCAGAATGACAACTTCATTAGTAACGCAACAAATAAATGTAAGGCTACCTGGGCTGTAATTAACAATAATAAATTTAATGTTCCCAAGGAATATATACGGTGCATAACAGTGAATAATGAGGTTATTAGTGATCCTATACAAATAGCGAATTCGTTTAACAACTATTTTGTTGATCAAATTACGAAATTAGAACAAACTACGTCCAAAATAAGTTTTAGTCATAAATCTAACTCTTTGTTTATGCCTCCTACTATTCCTGAAGATATTAATAAAATCATCCTTAATCTCAAAACGACAAATAGCACTGGATACGATGAAATTTCTACAAAGATACTAAAACACATATCTTTTAGGTTATCACATATTTTAAGTCACTTGATTAACCTATGCATATCTCATGGTGTGTTTCCTAATGACCTGAAAATTACTGTAATCAAACCCCTGTTTAAAAAGGATGACAAAACTGACATGGGTTGTTACAGACCTATAGCTCTTGTTCCTGTCATATCAAAAATATTTGAGAGGGTTATCTACGAGCGTCTGTACAATTTCTTTGAAATGAATGGCCTATTTGCTGAGGAGCAAGTTGGATTTCGTAAGAATAAAAATATCAATATAGCATTCTATAGTTTTCTCAGTACAGTTATGACCGCAGTAGACCAAAAGAACCAAGCCTCCGCCATTTTCATGGATCTAACCAAGGCGTTCGATTACGTGGATCACGTGACTTTATTGGATAAGTTATATGCTTATGGAGTGAGGGGAAATGTGCTAGAACTGATAAGATCTTACCTAAGTGACCGAACACAGACAACACAGATCTCTAGAATATGTAGTTCTACTAAAAAGCTAATAAATTACTCGTCCGAACCGCGGAAAGTTGCTTTTGGAGTACCTCAGGGGAGTGTGCTGGGACCACTGTTATTTATCATTTACATAAATGACTTTCCCCAAGCAACAAATTATAAAACTATACTTTTTGCGGATGACAGCACAGTTGTATTTACTGGAAATAATAAATCCCAGCTTGAGCATGAAATAATTAGTACTTTATATGACTCTATTAAATGGTTGACATCAAATAATTTGAAAATTAATTTAAATAAGACATGCATAATGACATTTAGAAATAGGACGAAAAAACTGACAGACTTGGACATACAATATAATGGAACACAAATAAAACAGGTACAACAAACAAAATTTTTAGGACTAAATATAGATGAAGGTCTGAATTGGAAGATGCATTTAGAAGTGTTATGTTCAAAAATAAATCAACACTCTTCTCTGTATATGTTGTCTAAGACAGCCAGTGTATCCACTATTATGACGGCGTATTATGGATATGTATTTCCAATTTTAAATTACGGTGTCATATTTTGGGGCAATTCAACTGGTGTGGAAAGCATTTTCATAGCCCAAAAGAAATGCGTAAGAGCTATATGTAAATTGAAATCTACTGATAGTTGTAAACCTAGTTTCATTGGACTACAGATTTTGACATTGCCATCTATATATATTTTGGAAACCGTGTTGTTCGTGAGGAAAAATATGCAGCTTTATAGAAATCTTAATAGTAAAAGACATAACATGAAGATATGTCTTCCAGCTAATGCAACCACATATCTTAACAGTAGTGTGTTCTGCATGGCTCCAAGGCTTTACAACCGACTACCAATTTCTATTTTGCATATCACAAACATAAATGAATTTAAACGTAGCCTTAAGAACCTTTTGCTGGAGAAATGTTATTATTCTGTTGAAGAGTACATAAATGACAAGTCATTGAAATAGATAAAATTGGTGTTTCACTGAAATTAAATTAATTGAGTTTACTAAATTGAACACGGATATCATTTGTTGCTATCATTATTTAATTAATAATTAATGTAATTGACATTTTCTAATTTGATTTTATTTTCATAATGTATTATTTCCTATTACTGACATACCTATTTTATTCTATTTTGATTATATGAAATCTTATTACAGTTGACATACGCATTTGATTTTATTTTGATTATGTGATATTTAGTTACTATTGACATAATGTACGTATCTCGAATGAACTGTAATGAAGTGTAGTATAAATGCATGTCCACTAATTATTTGTATGGGTCTAATTTGCATGCCGCAAGGCCAAATGTAGTGATACCTTTTTAACAAACATGTACCAACTTTCGACCTACATTTGCAAAATGAATAAATAAATAAAAAAAATAAAAATCAATAATTTAGTAGAATGGAATGAACACGTAACGAATGAATGGAATGAACACGTATTGAATGAAATTTTAAAGCATTTAGTATGCTATATATAGTATAACCCGACGGTGAGTGGGGTAGCCAGAGCTCACTAGAGAGTTTTTGTACTGTCAGTGCGAAGACCAAAAGCTGGTCCTGCTTCGTCTTTTACACTGACGGCACAAAACTCTCTGTGCTTACTGGGTTGTCAGCGCGAGTGTTACTCCTTTGGTTTTGCACACGTCCATAGGCCACGGTAACCACTTTCCATCAGGTGGGCCGTGTGCTTGTCTGCCACGTAACTCACGTAAGTGGTATAAAAAGACACTATACAAATCGATTAAGATAAGGGAAAAATTTAATCGGTTCCGGCGAGATTTGAACCCTTACAGGGGGTACGCTCTGACCTACGCTGTAAGACGGATATATGAATAGAAGAATTTGGATGGTTTCGGGCGAAGGTTCGGTGGCTTAGTAGTCAGAGAGAGAGATAGAGAAAAAGCATATGATGAGGCCTTCAAGCTGAGTATCACCATTGTCACCTGGTATGTGTAAGTAATGGTGACCCTCTTTTCTGAGATTTTGCTTTCAGCTTACCATCATGCAAGGCTGTAAGGTCGCGGATTCGTATCTCGCCTGAACCGATTATTTTTTTTCTATTTCTTAATCTATTGACACGACGGTATTTCCGTCCAATTGAGCAGTCCGACTGGGGAAGTACCTCCGCCCTTAGATTCTCGAGTCTCGTGTTGTGTTGCCAGCGGTGAGTAGGGTAGCCAGAGCTCACTGGAGAGTTAGTGCTGTCGGTGGGAAGACTAAAGGCTTGCCCCCCCTGCTTTGTCTTCTACACTGACGGCACAGAAACTCTGTACTTACAGGGTCGGCAGCGCGACTGTGACTCCTCTGGTGTTACACACGTCAATAGGCCACGGTAACAAATTTCCATCAGGTGGACCGTATGTCAGTCTGCCACCTAAGAGGTATAAAAAAAATTACATTTATGACAGTCATCAACATATGTCAATCCCATACATTGCTTAATCTATTCTATTCTAAAAACGTATTGCCATTTTTCTAGAGGGGCTAATCCGCAATCAGCTCACTACTCACTGTAAACTCAAATCCTAAGATCACTCAGCTGTTTCAATCGCGTGCAATATGTTCTGATTCAGGTTGACAGGTTGAAGCAACATTTGTTTTAATTAAACATGAAATGAAAACATAATGAGATTAGTTTGATACGTACGAGCTGTGCGGATATAAAAAAAGCTTTGTTTTATTGTTTAAAAGAATTTTCATTTGTTTATTTTCGTATTCAACCCTATGGCTGCCTCTTCATCAGATATGTGCTTACTACGTTACTATGGTGGTTCCCGATAGAGAATTTGGGCCGCCCCATCTCTTCCCATGCGGTAGGGATAGGGCTGTTTTACATCAGACAGATATATACAGCCCAGACTCAGCCTCAGACTTGAGCAACAATAGTGCCCGGAGAACGGCAATTCAATTATTAGTTAAATGTTGGTGTTAATTCACCTCTGTCTAACCCTCAGCGGATGAAGTATGATTATATGTATGTATGTATGTAATTATATTCATTGGTCCACATAGCATAGCGTTGGTGGAAATACGAACCACCCCTGAGGTTTCTATATACACAGAGTGGAAGATTTTGACCTTACCTGGAGGGAAGTACTCAAAATATTGGAGATAGCAAATATTGGGGGTGACAGGTGAAGCCGCCTGTCACCCTGGCAGAAGCAGGCCGCGGCGGTGGCGCGCGTGGCGCGCCTCCCCGTTTCCGGGGACGAGTTGGGGACTCTGTAGTCCCCACACCCGAGAAGAGGGCCAGATCGTGAGAGATGGCCCTGGGTCGGCCGGGGTGCGAGGGATATGCCTGTCAACCTCACCTTCGGCAACCAAAACGACCCACAGGCGGCGTGCGTTTTAGTCGGTTCGAGTCCGACATAACCTCCTCCACCGACTCCGGTGGGGAGGTATCCGTGGGGATTTTGCGCACGTAAAAAAAAAAAAAAAAGATAGCAAATATTACTCAAAGGAAACATTCCTTTATTTTATTTTGTATAGAAAGGAAACTGCATTCAATGACTAGAACCGACTAAAACGCACGCCGCCTGTGAGTCGTCTTTGGTTGCCGAAGGTGAGGTTGACAGGCATATCCCTCGCACCCCGGCCGACCCAGAGCTATCTCTCTCGATCTTGCCCTCCTCGGGGAGTCTCCAAGTCGTCCCCGTAAACGAGTAGGCGCACATCGCGAGCCGCTGCCGTGGCCTGCTTCTGCTAGGGTGACAGGCGGCTCCACCCGTCACCCCCATGCTTGCGCTTATGGGGGGCTTAGGTCATTCATCGACCTCCGACACTCGAGCTTCCTCCTTCACGAGCATTACTTGCTCGTAAAAGGAGGGGCCTCACACCTAGTACCATGTGAAATGGCGATAAAAATAAAATATAATGTAAAGTAAAAAGTGTCTTATTCAATAACAATTGAGGTCAGTTTTCAGTTTAACTACGAAAGGGTCGTACTTCGATATTTTCCGTGAAGTGTTTGAATCTGATCTCCACAATCCACTAGCTATAATATCAAAGTGCTGTAGATAGAGCAGCTGTCGGATTTTTAGGGTTCCAAATGCCCGTAGCCCGTAACCCGTAAGAACCGTAAGTCACTGAGGCAAGTAAGTCAATTACACGGCGGTATTTCCGCCCAAATGAGCAGTCCGACTGGGGAAGTACCTCCGTCCTACAGAATACCGCGTCTATAATAACTTCGTGTTGTGTTCCCAGCGGTGAGTAGGGTAGCCAGAGCTCACTGGAGAATTCGTGCTGTCGGTGGGAAGACTAAACTTGTCCTGCTTTGTCTTTTACACTGACGGCACAGAAACTCTGTACTTACAGGGTTAGCAGCGCGACTGTGACTCCTCTGGTGTTACAAACGTCCATAGGCCACAGTAACCACTTTCCATCAAGTGGGCCGTGTGCTTGTCTGCCACCTAAGTGGTATAAAAAAACATATTGAACTATAAGTGAAAATTGAAAGCAATTAATGCGCATCTTATGACTAAGCGTCTCCTAATGCATATATTTGTACGCCGCTATATGGGGCAAAACATGACTGGACTATATATACTATTACTAACCTATTGCATGCTTTTGTATGTACACACATGTTTAAAACGAATATATTCTATAATATTCTAATGAAAATAACGGGCCACTGTCTCCTCAAGCACCTATACATCGGTGTCACGGACGGCCCCATTTGCAGGGGGTGTTTTGTTGCTCATGTAATACTGGAATGCGAGGCAGTAGCCCCCAACGATCTCAAATCCTCGGTACAGTGAGGTCACTCTGCGAAGCCTGTGAAGTCCCCAGTAAGCTACTGCGTTTCCGGGCGGAGCTAGGCTAGCCAGTGCTCTTCTTCAGGCTAGGTGCGGACATAAGAATCCTCTTGGGAATGGAATGGGACTCCTCTGTCCGCATTTGGCCTCCTTTTTGGGCCATTGTGCGTGCATTTGACTAACTATTCAAATTAGTTACTTTTTACTAAAGTTATAATAAAACTTGTATGAAATAGTTTATTGTGACGTCATAATATTTAATAGTCAAATCATTTGACGACGGCCTTGCGGTAGAACGTTCGCAAGTTCGATTTCCGCTCAGTGCAAATATTTGTATGCGCGAAAATGTTTCTATGTATAATATGTATGTATTTAGAAAAAAAAAAGTATCCAAGTATGTTTATCCGCATTCTAGATCCCATAACACATACTAGTTAAACTATGCTTACTATGGGTCTAGATAGCGGTGTGTGGAATGTTGTATAACATTTATTTCCTATTATAGGATCGATGGATGATTAAAAATAAATAAAAACGATAAATTAAGGACAGATATATCTTCTACTGTTATTTTACCATCCTTAATCTCATAAGCTCAGTTAAATAATTAATTTCAATTACAGATAATACCCAATTAACTCTACCATTTCTTTTCTACAGGATCGCTACCGGATCGTGCCGGAACCGTCAATGATCCGCCGGTTTACCGCGGAATAGCTCGTCCATGCTCCGTGCAACGGTGGCGAGTTAAATGCAGAAGTCGCCGGTGATCCAGCCGGATCCGGTAAGTAATCCGACCTCGTACCATGAACTTTTAAATCAGATCAACAATATTGAAATAATAAATAAATATTCCATGACATTCTACACAACGCTATCTAGACCCATGGCAAGCGTAGCTTAACTAGCTTGTGTTATGGGATCTAGAATGCGGATAAACATGCTTGAATACTTTTTTTTTGTTAATATATACATATTATACATAGAAACACCCAGACCAATACAAATATTTGCACTTATGCTTACAAATATTTGTACTGAGCGGGAATCGAACCCGCGCCCCCTGCTTAGCAGTTGATTGCTCTACCGCTACGCCACGGAGGTCGTCAATGGCTGTCATACTGCCAACTACAAATGTAACTTTGTAATCCTATGTAGACTTCAACTCGCCTGATGGTAAGCTAAAGGCAAAGTCTCAGAAAAGAGGGTCACCATTACAGACAGACACGTAGCATGTTACAATAGTGGCACTCAGCTTGACGGCCTCATCATATCGACGGATGAAAGGCTAAAGGCCGTAAGCGACAAGAATAGTTCATGCGGAAATTACACTGTTGTAAAGAGTGTTTCATGTACTTTAAGACCTTTTTTGTATGAAATTTCGATGTCGTTTGTACGTTTTTGCTTTTCAACCGTCGATATGCTTTTTCACGCCCCGCTTAAAGCACCCGGGACTGTAGGAAGAAGGAAGCTGATAAGCAATTTCAGGTCTTAATCAATCGCGGTCCACTGCTGGACATTGGCCTGTCCCAATGTTGGCAGGTATGGCAGTCATGATCAGGTGACGTGGTTTCTATAAGGAAATAAATTCAGTTCTTATGTGACACAAATAAGAAATCACGTCCTCTGTCATAACAACAAAAGTGCAACGATGCACAAACCTATGTACGTGACACTTGTTGTATACCCCACTCTATAGCTATAAAATAGTATAGTATATAAGGTCTAGTAATGTAAATAATAACAAGTAGGAATAAACAAATTAACAAACTGTGGTGTCTTACATCCTCATCCGCAATAGCAGGCTTTGGCATACTGTTTCCACGCTGGCCAGACGGGTTGGTACAGGGTTTTATTTCGAGTTTTCCTTCTCTCGCAGTGATATCATCTGCGTATTTTCCCGTTAGTCACCTCTTACGACACCCGTCGGATGAGATGGATTAGTGATACTGGTCTTCTTTCTCTGTCACCACGTGGATATTGAAAGTAATACTAAAACGTGCGTGCACACAAAGAGTGCGAGCGAAATGGTACTATATTAGTTACTATACGTGTTTTTTTTTTATACCACTTAGTTGGCAGACAAGCACACGGGCCACTTGATGCGAAGCGGTTACCGTGGCCTATGGACGTATGCAACACCAGGGGTGTCACACTCGCGCTGCCGACCATGAAGAAACCTTCTGATGCCCCTCTTGAAGAACCCCATATTGTAGGTGCTTGGGAAAACCGCAGCAGGGAGGTCATTCCACAGCTTGAGTGTGCGTGGGATGAAGTTTCTTTCATACCGCACAGTGCGCACCGTGTCAGGTCGCAATGTGTGAGGATGAATTCCCTGCCTATGGCGAGAGGTGCGATGATAGAATGTAGCTACGGGCATCATGTAAAACAATTCATCTGAGCACAAACGAAAGACGCGTGGTTCCCGGCAGGGTAGAATTTGGACCACCTCATTTCTCGTACACGGCGACTAAGGGATAGGGCTGTTTAACATCAGACAGATATATACAGCCCAGACACCGCCTCAGATACAAGGGTCAACAAATAGTGTCTGGAAGACGGCAATAGGCTCACACCCTGTTACGGGGGACTGAAAATAATGATTGGTGAAATACATACATACATATAATCAATTAACACCCACGTTTCACTAGTCATTGAATTCGGTCCCACGTAATAGGGGATGAGCCTATTGCCGTGTGCCGGGCACTATTGTTCACTCAAGCATGCGTCTGAGACTAAAACGCACGCCGACTGTGTGGGCCGCAGGTTGCCGACGGTGAGACTATGTGAGACATAACCCTCGCACCCCGGCCAGCAGTGAAATTCATACTAATATTATAAGTGAGGCAATAATAGTAGCTGTCTTCTTTGAATATTTATTAGTTAATCTTATAAGATGACAGGTACGGAACCTTTTATCTACAAGTCCATCGCACTTGACTCATTTTTCATTTGTAAAATGAAATAAGAAAATTATCGTCCTTTTAATAATTAAACACTTCATTTGAAGCAGAAAGTTAACCCTTTCATGGCTTACGGGTAAACTGAGCAAGCTTGTTTACAAAATGACGGAATGCCCAAGGGTATGGTTCGAACCACCCGGATAACAGAACGTTATGATTCAGGAGTCTGTCATCGCTCAACCTATATCATTTTATAAAGGCTGTTTATTTTGTAAGATGCTACCTATATAATGACGGCCTGGGGGTGACAGGTGGAGCCGCCTGTCACCCTAGCAGAAGCAGGCCGCGGCGGCGGCGCGCCTGGCGAGCCACCCCGTTTACCGGGAACGAGTTGGGGACTCTGTAGTCGTGGGGACCCGAGAAGAGGGCCAGATCGTCAGAGATGGCCCTGGGTGCGAGGGATATGCCTGTCAACCTCACCTTCGGCAACCAAAGCGACCCGCAGGTGGCGTGCGTTTTAGTCGGTTCGAGTCCGACATAACCTCTCCCTCCGGCTCCGGTGGGGAGGTATCCGTGGGGATTTTGCGCACGTAAAAAAAAAAAAACCTATATAATGAAATTTTAAAGCAATTAATAAGCTATGCTGTAAGAAGGCCTGGGAGTGATAGGTGGACCCGTTTACTATCCACTATCCTAGCAGAAGCATACCGGGGTAGGGGCGGAGAGGGGGGGGGGGGGGGAATACGCGCTCTCATTTCCGGGACAATACCTTAGTAGACCATCTCGTATGATTTTCGGTCTCATTTACTAGGAGGCGAGCCTGTTACAATCGAGCTGGCACTTTGTCATGAGCCGTAGGTAAATCGCCAGTCTGTTGTAGTGTCTCTATTCTTCTCGACCAGGAACTAATAAGGCATCTGTTAATAATAATAATAATTCCGTCTCTTTTACTCCTAAGATAAAGATAAATACACTTTATTGCACACCAAACATAGGATACATACACAGAAGTAGTATATGATAGTTATCATCAGAACTTAAAACGATAAGTAGTGCTCATTGGAAGTGGGGCGGGAGCGGCAGCGGGAGCGACGAAGGATCGCAAGCCAAGCTGACCACGTACGAAGGTAATTCGGGTGTCGGAGGTCGATGACTTCCTCCCCCCATGAGCGCAGGCTTGGGAGTAACTGGTGGAGCCGCATGTCACCCTGGCAGAAGCAGGCCGCGGCAGCGACGCGCCTTGCGCATCTCCCCATTCCCGGGGACGAGTTGGGGACTCTGTAGTCCCCACACCCGAGGAGAGGGTCAGAAGATGAAGGTCAGAGAGAGGGTCGGCCAGGGTGCGAGGGATATGCCTGTTAACCTCACCTCCGGTGGGTCTATATCCGTGGGGATTTTGGGCTCGTAAAAAACAAAAAAGTGTGTGGGCCGCAGGTTGCCGACGGTGAGACTATGTGAGACATAACCCTCGCACCCCGGCCAGCAGTGAAATTCATACTAATATTATAAGTGAGGCAATAATAGTAGCTGTCTTCTTTGAATATTTATTAGTTAATCTTATAAGATGACAGGTACGGAACCTTTTATCTACAAGTCCATCGCACTTGACTCATTTTTCATTTGTAAAATGAAATAAGAAAATTATCGTCCTTTTAATAATTAAACACTTCATTTGAAGCAGAAAGTTAACCCTTTCATGGCTTACGGGTAAACTGAGCAAGCTTGTTTTTGCTCATATACCTTTTATGCTCTTAAATGTAGACAGCGACTGTGCTTGTCTTATATTTACAGGCAAAGCATTCCACAGTTGCGCAGCTTGTATCGTGAAGAACTTATCGTAGAAGCTTGTAGAATGCGTCACTATTGTCAAGGTTAGATTTTTCGTACCTTTATTACACGGCAACTCCTTGTAATAGGGATAAAAGAAAAATCAGTCTTTATACTATTGCGTAGGTTTGGCGCTAACATGCTCTTATCCTATTAGCGACTTACAAAAATATTTATATTCGCTACTGTCAATATTTTTCCGTTTACTTTTCGGGTAGGCACGGCTTCTCAGGGCTCGATGGGTATATTTTTTATATAAGGATATTGTGAGGAAAAAAAGGGTGATTTGAGGAAGTTTTTGTGTCCTTGAGTTGCTATAAAACTTTATAGTTTAGCTACTAATCCGAAAAAATAGTTTTTTTTTTATATAGGACACGTCAATTAGACCTTGCCTCGCCATGGCTGGCATAATCTGAAGGCAGAATCTTAGAAAAGAGGATCACCATTACATCCATATACAGCTTGACGGCCTCAATCATATATTATGCCTTTTCACGCCCCGCTTAAAGGACTTGGGACTGTAGGAAGAAGGAAACACGTGAGCTGGTAATAAAATCCAGGCCTTAATGGTGCGTCAAAGGAAAGATTCTTCGAACTATTATGGTCTTGATCGCAAAAATATTGTTAGCTTTGGAAAAATAATTATACAGCTGAATATTGGTGGAGTTCTTGTGATATGGGGACCCCACCAAGACCCTCGAATCCAAGTTGAACTCCCATCCATGGTGGTTCACCTGTTGATTGACAGACCAGGCTTTACTCTCAAAATTAGGAGGTCAGATGCCAGTCGTTCCCATAAAATCTCTATAATCTAAAGAAAAAGATATAAACGGACCCTGGGCTCTGAGGTAAAAGTCTCGGATCCAACCGAGAAGGCATCGGCTAGCAGGTGAAGTTGGTTCGGGTACTGAATATCTTGGGGGAGCCCAGCTGTACAATTCTCAGTGCTGCGACAGCCTTGACAGATTCTGATTGGTCGATATCCTGTGACGTCATCCAGTCCGACCAATCACAATCTGTATCAAGGTTGCCGCAGCGCTGTGCTTGACGCTGTATGCTTGGAGAATTGCACAGTTGGTTTGAGATCATCATCATCTTCATTAATTTTTTTTATTAAAAAAGAGAATAGGTATTACTAATATTCCATCTAACCCATTTTTTTTATACCACTTAGGTGGCAGACATGCACACAGCCCACCTGATGGAAAGTGGTTACCGTAGCCTATGGACGTGTGTAACACCAGAGAAGCTACGCTCGCGCTGCCGACCCTGTAAGCACAGAGTCTCTGTGCCGTCAGTGTAGAGGACAAAGCAGGACAAGCTTTTAGTCATCCGCTCTGGCTACCCTACTCACCACTGGGAACACAACACGAAATTATTATAACCGCGGTATTCTGTAGGACGGAGGTACTTCCCCAGTCGGACCGCTCAATTGGGCGGAAATACCGCCGTGTCTTACATCCTATAAAATCATCCATCCACCTAAGCTAAATTGCTTGTGTTAAGAGTGGGTTCACGTCGGTAGTCTCATTACACTAGATCAGGATTCGAACCCGGAACCTTCTGATCGTAAGTCCGACTCCTTAACCACTAAGCTACCGATCCATGCGTCATTAAGACGTATTATCCTAATTGCATCCAAAGCTAAGCTGCCCTCGTAGCTTAGGGTCCGACTTCCGTGGTGCGCCTGGCGCGCCTCCCCGTTTCCGGGGTCGAGTTGGGGACTCTGTAGTCCCCACACCCGAGAAGAGGGCTAGATCGTGAGAGATGGCCCTGGGTCGGCCGGGGTGCGAGGGATATGCCTGTCAACCTCACCTTCGGCAACCAAAGCGACCCACAGGCGGCGTGCGTTTTGGTCGGTTCGAGTCCGACATAACCTCCTCCACCGGCTCCGTGGGGATTTTGCGTACGTAAAAAAAAAAATAGGGTCCAACTTCCAGCTCCTCCTACACATCACTCGATCTTGGGCGTCCATGGTAGTGAGACCATTTGCACGCACGAGACTTCTTGCTCTCCCCCCCCCCCTTATCTGGACCTGGCGGGGGCGCTATTGCAAGGCATTTGTTACCCAAGGAGCCGGCGTTTGAGGTAACCTATCTTCTACCACCTACTTAGTAGCTAGCTTAAGTACATACCTCTCGGTCAACCCCCTCTGTGGTTATACAAGCGTGAATATAGAAAAAAGGAATTTTATATAAACAATGTTAAGATATAAGCTCACAACTCAGCCATTTTTCTTGCGAAAATATTTATTAAAACGTCAAAAAACTTGTATAGCGCTTACTAAGATTTATTAGACGTAGTTTTTTTTATTCACTAGAGATGTATTGCCTGTCGTAAATTTTATTGCATTAAAAAAGTAATAAAAGTGTTCGTTATAGTCTATGGTAACATACACAGTTGTACATTTGTACATATTCACAATAAAATTAAATGAAACATCGTTTTTAATGTTCCATTTTATTATCGACCTGGTCCCGGGAGTATATTCGTAAAAGAATCCTTTACGAACTTTTTTCGTCGCCTATTTTACGCTCTTAGTAGTGATACATTATATATAGATACATTACAGAATACCACGGTTATAATAATCTTGTGTTGTGTTCCCGGTGATGAGTAGAGTAGCCAGAGCTTGTCCTGATATTGTGTTCTGCACTGAGGGCACATAAAATCTCTGTTCTTACAGGGTCGGCAGCACGGATGTGACTCCACTGGTGTTACACACGTTTATAGGTCACGGTAACCACTTTCCATCAGGTGGGCAGTGTGCTTGTCTGCCACCGAAGTTGATTAAAAAAAAAAGATATTTCCAAGGAGAATTTATTGTTAATGGATGCTAACATCATAAAAGGCATAGTCTACCAAAATTTCTAGTTTGTAGGTCCAGTGATTTATTTATACCACTTAGTTGGCAGACAAGCATAAGACTCACCTGATGGAAAGTGGTTACTGTAGTCTTTGCACGTTTACAACTCCAGGGGAGTCACACTCGTGCTGCTGACCCTGTAAGAACGAAAGAGTTTCTATGCTCTTAGACAGAAGACAAACTGCTAAAAACTCTCGAGTGAGCTCTGGTTACTCTATTCACTCCCGGAAAAACAACACGACGTTATTATAGTAGTGGTATTCTGTAAGGTACTGCCCGACTCGGACTGCTTAATTGGGACGGGAGTACCGTCGTGTTGAAAGTCGAGTCCTTGATGAAAGAAGAAGTAGTTCGCAGCTTAAAGCGACGTGCGGGTCCACATTATTGAGAATTTCGAGGTCACGAACACCCTCGAGTTTTTGGAGATGCGTAATGAAATGAAATGAAATGAAATGAAATGAAATGAAATGAAATTTTATTTGCAAGAAACATGGTTCAACAATGGTAACAGGTTGTTATTTTGATTAGTGCAGCATGTTTCACCGTATTCGGTGTGCAAAAATAAAGTTTAAAGATTAGGTTTAAACTTTAGTTTAAAGTTAAAATAAATTCTTGCATGCAATAATATGTTGGTTCTTTATAACACACATCAGTCAGTTTCAATTTAAATATGATACATTATACCTTATTATATAATTATTATACCTTTTTAGATTAGTGAATTACAATTATAAAAAATCATTATTAAATTGCATTGTTAAATTACATTATTAGATGAAATTATTTAATTGTATTATTAAATTGCATTATGAAATTCCATTAGGTACTAAATTACATTACAAAATTACATTAATCAAATTACATTTTTAAAGCTACATTTATCATTATCACAGATATGTCAAAATTGGATTCGATGAATAGAATAAAATAAATAAAACATGCAAATTACAGAATTACAAATTGATGAAACTTTCATGTATGTCAAGCTAGAAATTAAATCAGTCAAATAAATTATTTCAAAATATAGTTTTCCTTCATTAACCAGTATTTGGTAGCTATTTGATTTGTTTATTTGTTTCTACCAGTCATAAATTCTTGTATAGTATAAAAGCCCTTATCAATAAGCCACTTTTTTAGTGTAGGCGAGAAACTATTTAGTGGCAGTTCCCTAATATCTCTAGGTATTTTATTGTACACCCGTATACACATACAAAAACTGTTTTTTTGCTGTAGCGTTGTAGATATCTGTGGCAACATCAGTTTGGTAGGATCTCTACTCAGAAATTTTTTATCTACGCATGCTTTAATAAACAAGTCAAGGTGTTTTTTGACAAATATTCCAATTTCATGTATGTAGACGGATGTCAGTGTTAAAATATTTAATTTCTTGAAAAGGGGCCTACAGGAATCAAGTGGTGCAGCTCCACAAATTGCTCTGACACATTTTTTTTGCGACACAAAGATTTTATTTATATCAGTCGAATTTCCCCATAGCAGTATTGCATACCTCAGTAAAGACCCCACATACCCATGATAGGCCATCAATGCGGTCCTTTCATTTGTTAGTTTCCTGGTCTTCCTAAGGGCAAATACGAACCTGTTTATTCGTTTACAGACTTTATCTATCTGGGCCTTCCAATTACAATGTCTGTCAAGCGTAACTCCCAGGAATATAGTCTCACTTTCTTGCGCAATTTCTTGATTATCAATTTGTATTTTGATATTTGGTACCGTGCCGTTGTAGTGTTTGTGTTGTGTTATTTTTGTTTTTGATAAATTCGCAGTGAGATTGTTAGACATTAACCATTTAGTGACATCCTCAATTGTGTCTCTCAAAGTTTGTTCGTGTTTATCCTCACTGTTTTTGTCTTGAGAAACAACAACTGATATGTCGTCTGCAAACAATATACACTTATGATTAGTGACTTTCGGGATATCGTTTATGTAGAGCAAGAATAGAAGTGGCCCCAGAACACTTCCCTGGGGAACACCGACTCTATTATACTCATATGTAGAGCTATAGGTAGTAGTGACTTGTCTATCGTTTACACGCGTTATCTGTACACATTGTCTGCGGTCACCCAAATAGCTCCGCAACCAATCCAAAGCACTTCCTCTGATACCGTAGAGCTCACATTTGTCCAAAAGGATCTTATGATCGACGAAATCAAAAGCGCTGGACATATCAAAGAATATGGTAGAGACGAGCTTCTTTTTGTCCAATGACTCGGTTACACTTTGAACGAGCGAAAAGGTAGCCAGAGTGGTGGATTTATTTTTTTGAAAGCCATTTTGCTCTTTCGTGACTACATTATGTTTATTTAAAAAAATTGTAATCCGTGTGTGCATTAATTTTTCAAAGACTTTCGAAAATACCGGTATGAGAGTAATAGGTCGATAATTTTGTAATTCATCTCTACTGTCTTTTTTGTGCATCGGCTTTACAATAGAGGTCTTTAGTTTTTCAGGGAAAATGCCATAATAAAAGGAGAGATTTATCACGTGACAAAGCACCCGCGAGATCTCGTAACAACTGGATTTCACTATTTTTGTGGCGATGCCATCATGCCCAACAGCGTGTGTATTTCTAAGTGACATAATAGCTTTTTCCACTTCCCTCTCAGAGCAAGGCACCACGAAAATACTAGAGTCTACCCTGTTGACCAATTTATAGTTAGGAGTGCAATCGTTTGGTTTGTTTGTTTTTGAGATGTAGAATTGATTAAAGAGGCTGGCAATTTCCGTTGGTTCTGTTATAGAGCTGCCATCGCTATTTATGTGTTGTATTTCTGGACAGCTCTTTCTATTGTCAAGTTTATTTCCTATTATGTCCCATGCAGCTTTACATTTGTTTTCTGACTCAAAAATGTGTTTACTGTTCATATTCCGTCTGGAGGCTATTATACACTTTTTTAGCAAATTTTTGTATTGTATATATTTTTTCTTGGTTTCATCATTTTTGTTCCTATAGCATGCGTATCTTAATTTTCTCTTTGTAATAGATGATTTTTTTATACCTTTGGTTATCCATTTCGGCGTGGATTTTTGTCTTTTAATGTTTATTTTGTTTACCGGAAAACACAAATTGTAGAACATAACAAAGATTTCGTCAAAAGTGTCATACGCGTGATTACAATCATGTTCCTCGTTCAATACATCCGACCACGATAGACTTGAGAGACACTTTTTGAACTGCGCGATATTTTCTTCGCTATAATCACGCCTATATATATATGTGCATAATGAATCAGGCTTCTCATCCTTGACAGGAAAGATCAATGTCTGACCTGTGTTGTGGTCAGATAAATAAAAGTGATGTACTTCCCCTATGGCGTCTGTTATATTACTGTGGATGTGATCAATACAATTTTGCTGTCGTGTCGGTTTGGTGATATGTGATGTGAGGTTATGATTCAGAAGAAAATCATTCAGTTTAGAGGATACGTCGCTACTTTCGAGTATGTTTATGTTTAGGTCTCCTGTTATAATGATTCGTTTATTGTCCTTAAGATTTCTGTTGATTCCTTTTCATATTCATTTATTCCACTACCTACCAGAGTCTGCAGTGCTCTTCGGATATTTTTTCCCTGGTGATCCGCAACTATGACGATCTTCGCTTTATCAGGACCAGGCGGTGTTTCTTTATTGAGTGATTTATTGTCGGGTATTTCGCTTAGCATTATACTTGATCCAGCCGCTGACAACTTCTCTAGTGGTTTTCGATTATTTTCACTCTTATGATCCGCAACTATAACAGTTCTCGATTTATCCGGGACAGATCGTATTTCACCTCTCAAAGTAGTTGCAGTGCTCTTAGAAACAACCCGAGCTGGTGAAGTCGACTGTATCTGATTTGTATTTTTTATTTGATTCTGGACTTTTGTAGTCTTTTTCGGGATTCGTTGGGATGCAGGTTCAGATACTACCGGCTTCCTTATTGGAGTAGAAGTAAGGCTATGGATTCGAATATTTTTAATTTTTCTTTTTGATTCTGGAGTAGCACATATTAAATCTCTGCTACAGATTTTTTTATATATTTCTATCTGTTTATTTGATTTATCGAGCTCTGATTTTAACATACTATTAGCGATATGCATATTATCGATTTCTTGATTTGCAATTTTCAGCTCATCACTCAATCTAGCAATTTGTTCTCTCATATTTGTAATTTCTTCATCTTCATAGACAGAAGAATCTGGTACACTCATTACAGTAGTATCAAATATCGATATATCCGAAAGGGAACCCGATATTTGTTTCTTTCTAATGGTTATATTGTTGTCATCCATGATAAAGTCAAAGTCAAAGTCAAAATCTATATATAATAATATCTCGTGGTCAGATTGGGTACTTTTATAAATCAATTGCAACGTTATTCTATTATAAAGTTTTGTACAATATTGATTGTGTAGAGAATATCAGCGCCTGAGTAATATGTTACTGGTTCATATCGAGAATATCATCTCATCCATAGATAAGTACTAAACTATGAAATTGTGGTGTTGGTAGTTTTGATTCAATAATTGTCAAAATCAGTTGTCTTGTTTACATTGCTTTTACATGTGTGTATCAACTGAATATATGAAATCAGCTGGAGATCAGCTGGTTATCATTGTGTGAGTGTTGTTCAAATTGTGGTAACGGTTTTATGAGTTTAAAGTTTTTGTTTTACTCACGTTACGACCAGGCAATGTATAAGTTTTCTTCACACACTATTTTTAGGTTATGTCTTGAATCTTCTTACGATATTTATACTGATTTTCTGCACTTTTTTTTCTATTTTAACAAATTTTCAAACAATAACTACACTTAGGACGTGTTTACCGGGCCGGGGTTGCCAGCTTTTTTAGTAGTTTTCGTAGACATTTTCTTGGCTGTATTTTACCGTCTCTTCTATGGTGTGTGTTCTGATGAGCTCTTCCAATTTGTCCCACCCTCTCCTTTTTCTATCTAAGAACACTTTTTTTTTTTTTTTACGTGCGCAAAATCCCCACGGATACCTCCCCACCGGAGCCGGTGGAGGAGGTTATGTCGGACTCGAACCGACTAAAACGCACGCCGCCTGTGGGTCGTTTTGGTTGCCGAAGGTGAGGTTGACAGGCATATCCCTCGCACCCCGGCCGACCCAGGGCCATCTCTCGCGATCTGGCCCTCGTCTCGGGTGTGGGGACTCGAATGATATGTTAAATTAAGATATCCGTCCCGTAGTTTACAAGATATGAGGTAATAAAGAATAAGCCGTGTGGTACCCGGCAGAGTAGAATTTGGGCCACCTCACCTCTTCGCATGTGATGTCGTACAAGGCGACTAAGGGATAGGGCTGTTTAACATCAGACAGGTATATACAGCCCAGAGTCAGCATCAAATGGTTGGTTCTAGTCAATAATAGTGCCGGGAAGACGGCAATAGACTCACCCACTATTACGTGGGACAGAATTCAATGATTGTGGATAAAGGCATCAGTTTATGAATGAATGAATGAACATACAAGATGTGCGTTAAACTGAACGATCCTTGGCAGTCGGGTAAAAAAACTACCACAGTCAATGTTAAAAAACTCATTCATAGACTTCTTCCCGCAGCTAGATACAAAAATAATCGACCTTAAAACATTGTTAGATCAACACCATTCATTCAAATATCCCGCACACCAATAACCGTATATCACACAGAAGACTTGAGTGAAGTCAGCTCATTGAAACACATAGGGATAGCTAACATTCCACTATTATTGGATTCAGTGTCTTAGAGCAAGAGAAATCACTTGAAACAAGTGTGGGACATGGGACAAGATACGAGCGATTTAGGTAGCGTTTCTATTGTTGCGTAGCTAGGCGGAGCGTAGCGGTTTTATTTTATACCTCTTAGTTAGCAGACAAGCACACGGCCCACCTGATGGAAAGTGGTTATCGTGGCATATGGTCGTGTGGAAAACCAAGGGAGTCACACTCGCGCTGCCAACCCTGTAAGCACAGAGAGTTTCTGTGCCGTCAGTGTAAAAGATGACGCATGACAAGATTTTGGTCTACCCACTGACAACACAAAAACTCTCTAGTGAGCTCTTTTTTTTTAATCTTCACGTATACTTAAAGAACGGCAGTTGTTATGCCTCTAGTAATTTTTCTAAGAACATATTTCGCCATGCTTAGATAAACTGTAAGAAGGGGGTTTTATCATAATGATAATGTCACCCTCATATGTGGTGCACAGAAAATTTACTTTCGGCTGCACTCCGGACACATTCCATGAGGTGGACAACCGCTATGGTACCTACATATGTACACTATAATTATTTATTTTCTTGCTGGTTTTGGACGCAAGAGTCCGACTTTTACTCCCCCGACTTCCATGGTCTTCGGCATGCATACACGATTGGTGCGTATGTCAACTTCTCGAAGTCAAACCAGCGTTTCTTGGGTTTTAGGAAATGAGCGGATTAAACACAGTGGTTGATGGAGCGTAACGGACTTTCAAATAATTATTAAATAGTTCGCCGTGAGCCTCACAAAGCAGTCGATAAGATTGTGGTGCCACGAGTAGACTTTATTGGACTTGTTCAGTTTAGTTTCGCTCCGCCCATTCTGTTACAATGAAAATAGTTGCCACTTTTCATTGTTCTTTTGTGCTCCATTCCGCTCAGTTGCCTGTCTCTCAACCCCGCCACTAAAGATAGTGTTGTCTCACAGTTTGAAGTGTAAGTCAAAGTATCCGGACTAATAGAATTCTTGCGTCTCACTGAATAAGCTCACAGTATCGTGAAGTTGTAAGTGTTTTGCTTTTTGTTATGTATAATTTGGTGAATAACTGAACCCCAAGCTAATGATACTTCGAGGGAAATGCCTGTCAACCTCACCTTCGGCAACCAAAACGACCCACAGGCGGTGTGCGTTTTAGTCGGTTCGTGTCCGACATAACCTCTTCCACCAGCTCCGGTGAGGAGGTATGCGTGGGGATTTTGCGCACGTAAAAAAAAAACCTAATGATACTAATCATCTTCTCTATTAAAATTAAGATGTTTTAGGGTTCCGTATCTGAAAAGGAAAAATAAGGGACTCCTTACCCTTCGTTGTCCGTCTGTCTAACTGTTTTTTTTTTTGTATAGGACACGCCAACTTCAATTCAATTCAATTTATTTTATTGCGATATATGTGTACAAAGATCTTACAAGCAATACATTTGAGTTTCACCATATTTCAGCCAGATTGGTATGCAATAATGTCACATATTATATATATAATAAACTTCACCTCGCCTGATGGTAAGCTAAAGGCAAAGTCTCAGGAAAGAGGGTCACCATTACAGACACTAAGTAATGTTATGTGTCTGTGTCAGTCAAGACCTTTTTCTCAGGAATGCGTGAAGCCAGTATACCACATACTCAAGTATCCAACGCCTTGAAACTGTGCAAAAATCAAGCTTCTAATTCAACTTATTCAAAATATATTCTGGTTTATGTTTGCTTAAGTTACTGGGCCCTCGGTGCGCGAGTCTGACTTGCACTTGATCTTGTGTCACGATTTTTTTAATCATCCTTTTTAACCCTTACAACGTGTAGTAATTTGTAAACATCGTTTAGACACGGCAGCTACTTACTAGTTAACCCTCAATTACTCAGCTCAACGAGCACTTAATTAGCGTGCCCTTTCGAAGGCGCGTTGAGGGTTTATAGGGCCATGCCGTCTTAAAAGCCTTTATTTCTGAGATCGTAAGTGTGTATTGAAACGTGAACTGGGAATTAGGTAGAAAGTATAGTTATTTTTTAGCCCGACTGCGGTGAAATAAAAAAGTAGTTATGTCTTTGATCTTCGGTTTGTTTGTCCAATGTATGAATTTTGATGAATGATAATGTCGTCAGATTGTTCTATCCCTCGATTGTACTAAGGCAAAACCACTGTCGAAAAAATTGGCATTAAATTTTGAACTTCATTGCCGTACGTTTAAAGTTCAAAATTAAATGATAAGAGTTTCATTAAAGAAAACAAAAGAAGGAAAGGAAGACAATGTCGTAGATGGGAAGATGATATTAAAAAAAATACAGGAAACACGTGGACTAGAAAAGCACGTCATACACTTTTTCATTTAATCTGCTAAAATCCTTTTAATTTCGAACTTTAACTGCATTGCTTTTAAGTCTAATATTAAACGGATGTTTTAGCTGTGTCAGGGATTACTTTAGCAGAATAACGCCCTGGTTAGTTTGGATAGATGGAGCCAAGATAGTTGGGAGTCAAGATTCTTACCCATGAGCTGGTACACCTGTCAATAGGTGGACGAGGTGAAAGTTTACGCATTTTAAACCCACGTCCTCTTGATTGCAATGGACAAGGATTCTTTTGTCCGCACCTAGCCTCCCTTTTTCTCTCTCGATGCGTATACCTTTGTGGCGTAACGCTAATGATCGCGACCGCTACGTTGGAGAAGCGGGTACCATACCCGCGCAATGCAAATATAGATAGATAGATAGAATATTTTTTTCGCTCATAAACATGGTAACCTAAGGTCTTACATACAAGTATATATAAATACCGTATGTTTAGCTACAGACTGTGGCATGCAAATTTTGACATAATCATAAGCAAATAATATTGAATACATTATGGAATTGCATTGTTTGTCTGAAATATTAATTCAAGTCGTAACCACCGGTGCTGCAACGCATCCGTAACGTTCAGCAGAAATAGTAAGTTCCATGATTTAATCGCGAAAAGTAATGATACGTTGTATAATTATTAATTCACACCGCGATAGTTTAAAAATAAAGTATAGAATTATTAGAGGTCAATTTTAAGTGGTCAAACATTTAGTCAATACTATTTGCACCAACAGTAATATATTAACAGTTTCATTCAATGCTTTTTTTTTTTTTTTTTTACGTGCGCAAAATCCCCACGGATACCTCCCCACCGGAGCCGGCGAAGGAGGTTATGTCGGACTCGAACCGACTAAAACGCACGCCGCCTGTGGGTCGCTTTGGTTGCCGAAGGTGAGGTTGACAGGCATATCCCTCGCACCCCGGCCGACCCAGGGCCATCTCTCACGATATGGCCCTCTTCTCAGGTGTGGGGACTACAGAGTCCCCAACTCGTCCCCGGAAACGGGGAGGCGCGCCAGGCGCGACACCGCCGCGGCCTGCTTCTGCCAGGGTGACAGGCGGCTCCACCTAATTATTAATTCACACCGCGATAGTTTAAAAATAAAGTATAGAATTATTAGAGGTCAATGTTAAGTGGTCAAACATTTAGTCAATACTATTTGCACTAACAGTAATATATTAACAGTTTCAATGCTAAGGAATAATGAGATTAAAGAATATAAGTAATTCGGTAAAAGCAATTTTATCATATTAATAGGAATGTCTGCAGTTGATATAATCATCAATCGAATAAAAACATCTGTCACATAGCCAAACATAGAGTTCTTTGTTAAATGTATTCATCAGTTACCGTAATTGGATTGGTAATTTATTATATATTTTTATCGCCATTGTGTAACAGTTTCTATCCACTTGAAATCAGTATATTCCGTGATATTAGTTTACCGCGTCCCTTTCTCGAACAGCAAACAACAAAGAACAATATCCATTGCTCAAAATAATGTTGAAATCTTTTCAAACATATCTCGAACCTTTTCAAGGTAGCTTGACAGCTCGGGAGTGGTGCTTCATGTTTCTTTCCATCAGGCATTTTAATGTTTATTAGATGCCTTAAGATCGAACTTCAGACGCTGAAAGTTATTTGAGTTGGTTCTGTGGCCTACGATATAAACGGTAGCGATCGAGGAAAGAATATTTGTCAAATAATAAATTTAAAATTTTCGTCAGTATACGCGACATTAAACTATATATTTTTAATGAATTCTATAGCGTTTTTTTATACCACTTAGATGGCAGACAAGCACACGGCCCACCTGACGAACAGTGGTCACTGTGGCCTATGGACGCGTAAAAAACCTAGAGAGTTACACGCGCGCTGCCAATCCTGCAAACATTGAGAGTTTCTGTGCAAAATACAAAGCATGACAAAGCTCTTGGTCTTTCCACTGACAGCACAAAAACTCTCCAGTGAGCTCTGGCTACCCTACTCACGCCGGGAACACAACACGAAATTATTATGGCCATAGTATACTATACCACAAAAAACCACCACACAGCATACCATAGCACAAAAAAGGGCGGAGTTTGACTTTTGTTTTTAGGTAGGTTCGGCCACCACAAAAGCTCGTGAAAATTATTTTTTTCGGGTCACTTTGAGGTCTGTGTCTTCGTTACCTTCAAGTTAGACTGCTCGGGCTAGTTTTTGTTATTTTCGCGCACATAAGCGGTTTTATGAAATCGCTTGTCGCTTACATCTTGAGCGTTAAAATCGAATTGCTCGTATATCAAACATGAAAGGAACAGTCCTATTAATATTATTTTATGTATTTGCTTCAAATGCGTCGTTATTTTGATGAATTAAGATATATTATGTATTTGTATATTTTGGCTTGAGAACCGTAATTATTTGTAGCTAATGGTTTGAATCAATAAAATGTTCAATTCCAGATATATTGATATATGACTTATGGTGCTGAAATGTGGATACTGGCAGTGGGATTAGTCCACGATCCAAATGTCGCACTGCGGGCTATGGAGCAGCTACGCTTGGAGTCCCTTTGTAGGATAAAATTCGTAACGATGTCAGCTGACAAAGAACAAAAGTCGATCGAAATAGCTCACAGAATAAAGCAAGCTGAAGTGGCAGTAGTTGGCCACAATTGTCGTAGGACCAATGGCAGTTGAAGCAAACGAGTCCTAAAATGGATACCGCGAGAAGGTAAGCGGAAGGTAGGACGCACCCAGCCAGATGAACTGACGACCTGTAAAAGGTGACTGGATGCGGAAGTTGAAACTTAGGTGGCACACAAGCACCCGGCCCTCCTATTGGAAAGTGGCAGCACGAGTGTGACTCGCCTGATGTGGCACTGCTGCTCGTGCTGTCGACCCTGTAAAAACAGAGAATTTCTGTGCCGTCAGTGCGGTAGAGAAAGCAGGGCAAGTCTATGGTGTTCTCACTGACAACACAAAAACTCTCCAGTGAGTACTGGCTACCCTACTCATCGGTACACAACATGAGGTTATTATGGCCGCGGTATTCTGTACTTCCCCAGTCGGACTGAACAAATGAGACGGGAATACCGTCGTGTCCTACCTCCTACGGCCTATGCCTATGTCCAGCAGTGCGTTACGATAGGCCAATTGATTGATCTCACAAATATGACTATATTACGCCAAGATCAATACCAATATTTCTTAATAAATAGGAAGTCATCTCTAATATAGTTAAGCGCGATAAACTCAATTTATTCTTCGTATTAAAATTATTATCGGAATATTTTTACCATTTTGTATTGTGCTGAGTTAGTATTTTAGATATAGAAGTTCCTCCGTGATCATGGTGCTTGCAATAGCGTCGCAATATCGGAAACATAGAACAATACAACATGGTAAATATCCTGATATCGCCGGCCTGGGGGTGACAGGTGGAGCCGCTGACACTGGCAGAAGCAGGCCGCGGCGGTGGCGCGCCTGGCGTGCCTCCCCGTTTTCCGGGAACGAGCTGGGGACTCTGTAGTCCCCACACACCCGAGGAGAGGGCCAGATCGTGAGAGATGGCTCTGGGTCGGCCGGGGTGCGAGGGATATGCCTGTCAATCTCACCTTCGGCAACCAAAACGACCCACAGGCGGCGTGCGTTTTAGTCGGTTCGAGTCCGACATAACCTCTCCCACCGGTTCCGGTGGGGAGGTATCCGTGGGGATTTTGCGCACGTAAAAAAAAATATCCTTATATCTTTAATACTAATGTGGGTGACCATGATTTTTCTACACAGTAATTAAACCGCAATAGCCTAGTGGTATGGGTTATGGACTGCTGAGACGAGGTCTCGGGTTCGATCCTAGGCTTACCATGGCACAAACCAATGACTTTTCTATGCTTTTCGAATTTATGTGTGTATTTATCGCAGGTTTATAAGTGCCCGGTTAATGGTAATAGGCTCGCAACCTATTACATTGAGACCTAAACATAAACTGGCGAAATGTGGGTGCTAGCACCTCTGCCTACCCCTTCGGGGATATAGGCATGAGTTTATGTTATGTTATGTAATAATTTTCATGAAGTAGAATATGGAAATTCAATTTGTTTAAATGGATTTATCTGGTAAAATCCGACCGTAGAAATGTTACTTTTCTTAATATACAAAGGAACAGAGGTCTTCATATTTATTTTTAAGTTGATATATCTTTCTACCCGCTCCTAAGAAAAACTCTTTACAGGTAAAAAAGTATTTATATATTTTTATACATTATTATATAAGCAACCCAAAATAAGCATAGCTTTAACTAGCTTGCATTATCTCTTCTAGAACTTGGATAAAATATACTTAAATACATTTTATTAGTAAATCCATACCTTTGTGGCATAGCGGTAGAATGTTCGACTGCTACGCAGGGACGTGGGTTCTATTCTCGCTCAATGCAAATATTTGTATGCATGAATATGTATATTTGCATAGGTCTGGGTGTTTCTATTTATAATATATATGTATTTATAAGTGAAATATCTATGTATGTTTATCGGCATTCTAGATTCCATAACACAAGCTAGTTAAGACCATGTGTCTAGATTGCGTTGAGCAGAATATTATAGAATATTTATTTATTTAGCTAGACCAATACACATACACATACTTACAAAATATTTGTACTAAGCACGAATAGAATATAAATGTTATATATTTTTTTTTATATTCTTCCCTCCGCATTTTTCACTATTCTCCTCTTCCCTGCACACTTTTCACTAAGTTCTCTACTTCCACCCTTCTCTGCTCTCGCAGTTCTGCTTGAAGAGATATTCTAATAGAAATAAGCAGAGCCTCTGTACTCCTATTTCCACCTATGTATCTCTATATTTATTCTTGTGTGTACATAAATAAAAAATAAAGCCCACGGTCCACCTGATGGAAATGGTTACCGTAGCCTATGGACGTGTGTAACACCAGAGGAGCCACACTCGCGCTGCCGACCCTGTTAAGCACAGAGTTTCTGTGCTGTCAGTGTAGAGGACAAAGCAGGACAAGCCTTTAGTCATCCCACTGACAGCACAAATTCTCCAGTGAGCTCTGGCTACCCTACTCACCGCTGGGAACAAAACACGAAGTTATTATAACCGCGGTATTCTGTAGGGCGGAGGTACTTCCCCAGTCGGACTGCTCAATTTTGGCGGAAATACCGCCGTTTCCTACCTACAAATAGAACCCGCGACTTCTAAGGTAGCAGTGGAACGCTTTACCGCCACGCCATTGTTGGTTATCCGTGATTATATATTAAGCTTCCGTTTTCCCTTTTAACGCATGGACCCCTAAAATTGGGCACATTTACGCTTTTATCGACACAAACAAGATGTGATTTGATTCTCGGGAATCACGAGAAGGTAAGCCTCTTACGGTCTCTACCTAAACCGTACTTATATTCTCTCTACCCATATTCGACTCGACTCCAACCTTAGAAAATTCTTTGATCATTTTTCCACGAAGCAAAATGTCCAAATTTTATATACATACATATAATCACTCCTTTATCCCCGGAGAGTTAGGCAGAGGTAAATTTAGACATAACATAAACTCACGCCTATATCCCCGAAGAGGTAGGCAGAGGTGCTAGCTCCTACATTAAGCGAGTTTATGTTTAGGTCCCAATGTAATAGGTGGCGAGCCTATTGCCATTAACCGTGCACTTATAAACCTGCGATAAATACACACATAACTTCGAAAAGCATCGAAAAGTCATTGGTGTGTGCCATGGTAAAACCTGGGATCGAACCCGAGACCTCATCTCAGCAGTCCATTACTCATACCACTAGGCTACCGCGGTATTAGACCACCTCATTAATCACTAATCATTGTGTTCGGTCCCACGTAATAGGGGGCGACCCTATCGCCGTATTCCGGGTAAAATTGTTGAATCGAGCCATGCATGTGAGGCTGAGTCTGGGCTGTATATATCTGTTTGATGTTAAACAGCCCTATCCCTTAGTCGCCTTGTACGACACCGCATGGGAAGAGATGGGGTGGCCCAAATTCTACTCTGCCAGGAACCACGCAGCTATGTCCCAATTGTCTGGTGACTTAGTTATTTACGGTCGTGAGGTTCTGGATTTATTAATTTATTTATTAAATAAGTACAACCACATTACATGTATTACACAATTCACACAACATTAAATTATTGGTAAAGTCTCCGAGACATATAACAATGTCGGTGTACATAACATTCACAAAAATATCAGAACAGTGAGGCAAAACAATGCATTAACTACGATCAGCAGTGCTAGTGCCAGTAGCAAAAACAAATTGTAATGGCGACAACAAATAAAATACAAACATTAAACCAAAATTTTCAAGTAACACAACACAACTGGATTTGTTAGTCGGGTCGTAAAAGTAATCATCATCTTCTTTTTTTATATATAGGAGTCGTCAATTAGTTTTTGCCTCGCCTGATGGTAAACTAAAGGCAAAGTCTATTTCGAGTATTGTCTCAATTCCGTTGAGGTAAGCTTTACAAAGTCTGAAACCTACGCATTTTTTTATGCTAACAAAATTTTTTCGTAATTGAATTTTTTTCATAATTTTTCCGCTGGAAATATTTAGGTCGATGTATTATTTAATTAAATTTTTATACCACTTTTATTATTTACTACAGAATTCAAGGCTTTTTCCTGTAATAACATTAATATTATTAATGTTAGGGACTTTATAAAAGGGACTGTTCAAGTATTACATAAGCAAATTTACTACACTTATTTAACCCCCCCCCCCCCCCTCCCCCGCAAATATTGGTACCTATTTGCATATTTCTTGTCATGTTTGTTTTTAGGGTAATATATGGATAATGCATACTATATTGTGTGAAAAAGTAAATAACTACTGCTTATATAATCATTATCTAGACCCCCCCCACTTATGTCATCAAAAATTAGCAATGCAAAGACCCCCCTCCCTTCTTTCAGCGCTTACGTAATAGGTACTTAAACGCCCCCAAAGTACACATATTGATAACTCACTTGTACTTTTCCACATTACTTTAATGCTTATAACACCTGACCGGTTTCGCCTTACGGCATCCTCAATACCGTAAGGCGAAACCGGTCAGGTGTAATAAGCATTCCACCAAGTGCCATCAATCTACAGTATAAATAGCCCCCAAAGTACATTCGTAAAAAGGAACGGAAGCCAAAAAAATATCGGAGCCCGGAACATAATTAATGTTTCTAATGTTCGCTAAAAATGACTGCGAGGGGTATGCCCATTACGGTGCGTTGCCTCCAAACTGCCCTAATCAGGCTCCATTAATTTTGGACTAATTAATGTTAATTAAAAATTAATAAAATAAGTGAAATTAAATAAGCTTGGCACTTCAAGAGATTGAACAATAATAGACTCTGTGCTGTGTGCATATAAGAGCGATGAATAATCCACAGACAGTCTCTGTGGAATGGCGGTAGCGATTGTACGCAGGAGGGTTCGATTCCCGCTCAGTAAATATATTTTTATGCCAGAGTAATAAATAAATAAATATTCTACAACATTCTACAAAAACGCTATCTATACCTATGATAAGCACACCTTAACTAGCTTCCTGGCGGAAGCAGGCTCCTCGTTTCCGGGGACGAGTTGGGGACTCTGTAGTCCCCACACCCGAGAAGAGGGCCAGATCGTGAGAGATGGCCCTGAGTCGGCCGGGGTGCGAGGGATATGCCTGTCAACCTCACCTTCGGCAACCAAAACGACCCACAGGCGGCGTGCGTTTTAGCCGGTTCGAGTCCGACATAACGTCTCTCACCGGCTCCGGTGGGGAGGTATCCGTGGGGATTTTGCGCACGTAAAAAAAAAAGCTTAACTAGCTTTTGTTATGGAATCTATAAGGCGGATAAACATATTCTACATAGAAGCATCCAGGCCAATGCAAATAAACATTTTCAAACTCAAACTCAAACTTTATTTCCATAGAACATGGTTACATTACAGGTGTTGAAATATTGTTTTTGAGCAGCACATTCTGCAGTGAGGCGCGGAAATATTTATACATGGGGTAAAATAAAAAAAAGTTGAATTATGCATTCGGACTTTGTCCAGTCCTTATCAAACAAAAATATTGACTTGTCAAAAATTAATAAATTTTATAGGCATTATGAATTAAATAAATATTATAATTAAATGTCCGTGTGTAATGAATGAGATAAATTATTATAAATGAATTAAATTTAAAATTAAACAACAACATCAGTATGACTAGGTACATTAATTAGGTAGGTAGGTATTAGTCTTTTTCACAAATTATCTTTTTATCGTCCAAGTACTCTGCCACTGTATAGCCTTTATCGCTTAAGTAACGTCCTACGGAATCGCGGTCCTTCTAGTTCCTTTAAATACTCTGGCAGATGGTTATACAATGTTATGCACATAAGAATGAATTTTTCTTGGACACCTTTAAGGTCACCCTTCGTATCTGCATACAAATCGAAATTAAAAACGGAAATCGAACCCACGCCTCCTGCATAGCAGTCGAACGTTCTAGCGCTACGCCACAGAGGCTGTCAATGATTTGTTTGTGGCTCAGAGAGCACGTTAAGCCGTCCATCCCGGTTACCATACCAACATCTATGGCAGTTTTTATTAGTAGGAGTCCTAAAAAGTATTACAACGTGTTTCCTTCTTCCTACAGTCCCGGGTCCTTTAAGCGGGGCGTGAAAAAGCATATCGACTGTTGAAAGTCTAAAGGACGTAAGCGACAAGAACAGTTGATACGCAAATTACACTGTGTTGTAAAGAGTGTTTCATGTGCTTTAAGATCTTTTTTTGTATGAAATGTCGATGTCGCTTGTACCTTTTTGCTTTTCAACCGTCGATATGATGAGGCCGGCAAGCTGACACCTAAACAACTGGTTTAACCTCAATCATTTTTTTATATACAACTAAGGTGGCAGAACACACGGTCCACCACGGTAAATGGTAAGTGGTTACTGTTACCTATGAACATGTGCAACACCAGGGGAGTCACACTCGCGCTGCCAACCCTTCAAGCATTGAGAGTTTCTGTGCCGTCAGTGTAAAAGACAAAGCAAAACTAGATTAGTGCTTGGAAGTAGTAACATAACATAAACTCACGCCTATATCCCCGAAGGGATAGGCAGAGGTGCTAGCACCCAAATTTCGCCAGTTTACGTTTAGGTCCCAATGTAGTAGGTGGCGAGTCTATTGCCATTAACCGGGCACTTATAAATCTGCAATAAATACACACAAAACTTCGAAAAGCATCGAAAAGTCATTGGTGTGTGCCATGGTAAAACCTGGGATCGAACCCGAGACCTCGTCTCAGCAGTCCATTACCTATACCACTAGGTTACCGCGGCCTAGATTAGTGCTTGGAAGTAATAGATGATATGGTATATAATAATAGTTATAAATCATTCAATAGTTTATGCTTCATCGGTTTATCTGTACGAACATCTAAAGATTTCAACTGTGACGTATAAAATGTATTGCAGTTTGTATTCGTAAATTGGCTCGACGAAATTTGCGGGATAAAAACTTCATGATTTGTTGATATGTGTTGAAGTTTCATTTATTTTATTGATTTATGTATAGGTATTTAAACTATCATGGTCACTCACATCAGTATCACAATAAACGGGATATTTACCATGTTTCATTGTTTTGAGTTTCCGATATTTCGGCGCTGTTGCAAGCACCATGATCACGGAGGAACAATGCTTGCAACATTGATTTATGTATACGTTATGGATAATGATTTGCAGTTAAGAGTTTGTCCCTTAGGCTATGGTAACCACTTTCCATCAGGTGGGCCGTGAGCTCGTCTGCCACCTAAATGGTAAAAAAAAATATTTCGGGATATTTTTTTTTCTTTATCCAACTTAGATGACAGTCAAGCACACGGCACACCTGATAGAAAGTGGTTACCGTGGCCTATGGACGTTTGTAACACCAAAGGAGCCACACTCGCGCTGCCGACACTGTAAGCACAGAGTTTCTGTGCTGTCAGTATAGAAGACAAAGCAGAACAAGACTTTAGTCTTCCCAATGACAGCACAAAAATTCTCCAGTGAGCTCTGGCTACCCTACTCACCGCCGGGAACACAACACGAGATTATTTTAGCCGTGGTATTCTGTAGGGTGGACGTACTTACAATATATCAAAGAAGAATCAAAGAATCAAAGAATCAATTTCATTTATTCAGTTTAGGCACACAAAGAGCACATATGAACGTCAAAATTTTACAATTAGGTATGTCAAGAAATAATATAAAAATATTAAATAATATAAAAATAAACCTTTGGAAAATGATTCTTTCGCTGGTTCGGTAGATTAGTTCTACTGAGAAGATACCAGTGAGCAAGAAACTCAACGAACTATATTAGAACTAGATTATTTTTCTTTACTAAATTTGCTTTAGTTTACAATTTATTTTGTGCGAGCAAGCAAGAGACTTATGTTGACCACGCATTAACATCATTTAGATACTCATCCACTTTATAGTAACCTTTACTCATTAAAGTTTTTTTCACTTCTATTTTAAATATATTTTGGACCCAAAATGTGCTCAAAATGTACATAAACAATATATACTTTAACTTTCATTTATAACAGAGTTCATGCCCAGACTAGGTAAAAACACGACTATGAAAATTGAATTCGAAAATAAGATTATGTGAGCAGATTGAAGAAATAATATTTCAAAGAAAATTATACTTTAATAGAACTGTTCAGTACACTTTATTGGTTCAGAGAGTAATATTGCTCGCTACTTAGCTTGTCGGTTCAGGGAATTTACTGTGGCCACTGTGGCGCTTATTGCCTGATTCCGAACACTGGGCAGAGAAATCGTTATGGCAAATGAACCGTTGTGCAATGAGGAAATTGCTAATAATCAAATTGACAAGCAGTTTCTTTTTTATATTGAAGCGATTTTCTTATGTTTTTCTATTTTTATTTGGATACAGTTATACATTATGTCATAAAAAATAAAATGCTAATACATATAATCACGCCTTTATCCCTGGATGGTTAGGCAGAGGTGAATTAACACCCACATTTCACCAATAATTGTATTCGGTCCCACGTAATATGGGTGAGCCTATTGCCGTATTCCGGGCACTATAATATTGTTGACTCGAGGCATGCATCTGAGACTGAGTCTGGGCTGTATATATCTGTCTGATGTTAAACAGCTGTATCCCTTAGTCGCCTTGTACGACACCGCACGGGAAGAGATGAGGTGGTCCTAATTATACTCTGCCGGAAAACACGCAGCAGATTAGAATAAAATGAAATTTGACATGATAAAATTTGTTACATGTTTAACCCACACTTATGTCCGCAAAATAATGTACCTAGTAGTTAAAAGAGTTAAAATTGTGCTAATCCTTTGCCTCAAATTGAATCAAAGAAGTGAAGATATATCTTTCATTCTGAATTCATTGTCCGAAAGTGCGAAAATATCTTTATAGACTAAGCATTGCTTGTTGTACCATTTTGACATATTATGTATAAACGCTTAAAATTTGACTATTAAATATTATGACGTTTTTAAAATGGTAACATTGTTTGTACGAATAAAATTATGTATGTTAAATTAAAATGAAAATACATTTATACTAAGTATATTTCCTAATATTATAAAGCTGAAGAGTTTGTTTGGTTTTTTTTATATACAACTTAGGTGGCAGATAAGCACAGAGTATCTGTGCCGTCAGTACAGAGGACAACGCAGGACAAGCCTTTAGTCATCCCACTGACAGCACAAATTCTCCAGTGATTCTTGATCGGATATTCTGCACCGTGCGTGGATGACATCTATGCCCTGTCCGTATTGTCCTGTGTAGGAAAGGGGAGGTTAGGACTAATTGGAAGAGCTCATCAGAATTATGTTTCGAGATGTCTTTTTGGGTGTACCCACCACACCATAAACATAATTCTGATGAGCTAAACTATACTACAGTATAGAATTCCCTTTTACCTTGGAAAGGGGGACGCATATTGCGCGTTTATCGTCCCGGCTTGCTTCTGATATGATAGGCGGGTCTGCCTATCACCTTCAGGCCTGTGCCTGGCCTTAACGTGTGAGTCTTTCCCGCTCCGCTTCCGACAACCCTAATCATAAGAAATCTTCAAATATTCCGGAATGATAACTATGTTCTCAGCTGCATATAAAAGCCGATAAATCTTTCGGAACTACCTTCAGAACATCTGCAAGTAGAAAGGTGTTCTATTTCCGACATCGCGGCCGTTGTGACGTCATCAGTGACCTCATTAGTTCCACGCGTGAGAGCGGAGTCCTCTATAATGTATGACGTGTTAAACTATTGTAGGCGTGATTGGTGACGTCATACCGCACGTTGTGCATATAGTGGCTTATTTTTAGATGTATTGTTTTACTAAACAAACGTTTCAATAGTTTTAAGTGAATTTAGATACAATGTTAAGGTTTTGCCACGGGATTCCCGGCAAAAAGTAGAATTTGGGTCAGCCCATCTCTTCCCATGATATGTTAAATTAAGAAATTCGTCCCTTAGTTTGCAAGATATGAGGTAATAAAGAATATTACAAACATACATACCTACGGGTATGGTCCTCGGCAGAATAGAATTTGGGCCACCTCATCTCTTCTCATGCGGTTGTCAAAGTCGAGAACATTGTAATGTTTATAAAATAATTAAAGGCGAGACGCCAATTTCAAGTTTTTCAAGAAATTCTACTAGAGCCACGTTAGCCACGCCAGTGAATATGTTCCCGTATGTACACCTCCCGCCACCCAGAGAGATCAGGTACCTAGTCGATCAAGACGTGTGATTGGATTTAAGGGGGCGCAGTTCGCGGAATAATTGGTTTGACTAATCCGCGTCTTTTTGTAATGGCATCTGCATGACAGCTACATATCAAAGAATCATACATACATACATACATAAAATCACGCCCGTTTCCCATAGGGGTAGGCAGAGATCACGGATCTCCACTTGCTACGATCCTGACATACTACTCTCGCTTCATTCACTCTCATTACATTCTTCATGCATGCTCGTCGGTTTAGAGCACTCCTGACCTGCCCCTTTTCTAAAACTTCCCCGATTTGGTCCAGGTATGTGCGCCTAGGTCTTCCCCTTCCGACGGTACCATCCACACTCGCCTCATACACCTGTTTCGTTAGTCTTCTTTGATTCATTCTCTCAACATGACCATTTGACCAAACCATCTCAACATTCCTCTCTCAATTCTCATCACTCCACATCGTTCTCTTATCACGCTATTTCTCACTCTATCTTTCAAAGTCAAGCCACACATACTTCGCAACGCACGCATTTCTACTGCATTCACTCTACTCTGATGCTTTTCTCCCACACCCAACTTTCACTACCATACATAAGAGTCGGCACTAATACTCCACCATGTACAAAGAATCAATTTAATTTATTCAGTTTAGGCATATGAAGAACACTTCTTCTCCCATTCATCAAATATATGTTTGACAGGTGCAACTCCCTGCATCTGTCGTGTTTCTACCTTTAGTGAAACCAAACTGTTTATCATGAAGTAACCTATTTTCTGTAAAGTAGTTGATTAAATATTATTTTTTCAAAAAATTTACTGAGAGCTGGAAGTATGGATTGAAAATTTGATGGATCGCTTTTGTCCGCTGCTTTGAATAAAGGAATGATTTTACTGTACTTCATAAGGTTAGGAAACTGTTATTCATCTATACATTTATTGAAAATGAATGCAAGGTAAGGCGCGACAGCGGACATTATTGATTTTATTATAATGTTTGAAATGCCTCAAAAATCCTCATAAAGTTTCGTTCAGCCAGTCCAGTATCCAAATAAATAAATAAATAAATATTCCACGACATTCTACACAACGCTATCTAGACCCATGGTAAGCATAGCTTAACTAGCTTGTGTTATGGGATCTAGAATGCGGATAAACATACTTAGATACTTCTTTTTTTGTAAATACATACATATTATACATAGAAACACTAGTTAGTCATTAGTTAAATCTGACGCAACACAATATCCGTACAGTAACATGAGCAATATCTTAATATAATTACTCCACATCTAAAATACAATTGCCGGTCGTAACCGAAGTTACGAGGCATTTGGTTATCCTGTGAAACTCGAGCAAAACGTGAATTATATCTTTGTTAGATCTAGGAGAACCGTTTGACGAATTGATTTGATTATCTACGCAGTTTAAAGGTGGAAAAGTAGGTTAGCGCAATGTTAAGCAGTAGTAGGCAGGCCAGTATTAGGACGGGTGATCATCTTAACATATTGAGATCCCTATGTGCTGTTGATCTCACTTGCTATAAGAACCATACAGGATGTATTTTTAAGGGCACCGAAACCGTTGTAGTTACAGCAAAATGTTCTTAGAAGACCTTCCCTAACTTTTTGGGATATTTTGAACTGCATTCACAGATTTTGACAAAATCGTACAGTCAGCAAGGGAAAAGCTAAAAGTCCAAAAACATTTTATTTTGTTCTAATCGATAGGTGATTATGTTTTTGAGCCGTTTGGGGTTGAAACGTTAGGGACGTGGGGTCCAAGTGCTCGGTCTCTATATAAAGACTTGGCAAAGCAGCTGATCGACGCTACGCGTGACCAGAAGGCTGGTTATTATCTTGCACAGAGGATAAGCATTGCCATTCTACGTGGCAATGCTGCCAGCCTTCTGGGTACGTTGCCGGTCGGTGATGATGCGGATACGCATTATGTATGTAATTTTTATGTTTATTTTATTTTAGTGTATTTTAGTAGCTATCTAATAATAGTTTTAGTTTTAATTTTCAATTATACTCATGCTTCGTCCTCGAGATTAGATATCAATTTGTAGTACACGTATTGTATCGCCATTCCTCCACACAAGTTTATAGTAGGTAGCTATAAAAAAATATCAACATTGTGCGGGTATCTACCCATACAGCTTGCCACAGCCACCTACATTTTCATTAGCGTTTTTGTGCTCCGCCGTTTACCACACGAAAAACATTTTAAAATTATATAAAGTTTTATAGTGCTGGTTTTGTGTAAAATATAATCATGCCGAAGCGTAAACGAAGTGATCACGATAGTGAAGAATATATTCGACGAAAATTACGAAAACTGGAAAGAAAATTGAACCGTCGTCGTCGCAAAGTTCGCGCGGGTTCAGGCCATAGTTCAACGTCGAGCGTAAACTACCAGCTTTCACCAGTTCCGTCGCATCATCAGGGTAAATATTATAATCTAATTAAGAAGTACGGAAGAATGTTGTGTATATCTGTAAGGGATGTTACTCTCATAAAAATTCCATACTTCAATCCATGCAATGTGGGTAGTTGAACGGACTATCGCCGTGCAAAATAAATGTGTTGTGTACATCTGAACGGGATGTTACCCTCACAGAGTAACAAAAAGGCCTGTGTATAGTTTACGGGACTATGACCTTGCCTAGTTACGATATCTTTTATACTTATGATACATCGGCTGCGACTTTATAGGATAATACCTATGTACCTACCTACCTGATCGCAGTAGTATAGGTTATGTAAGTGTTAAAAAATAAATAAATTTTCAGACGTGAACCTAGAGAAAGCACCAGAACCTGAAGAGGTTATTGAGTTGATCGAGACGCAACCGATACCTGAACCACAGCCTGAACCACAATGCGAATCTAGCTCAGGCCAGAATAAATTGGCAGATGTACCCGATGTTCAACCTAGTTCATCGGATGTTACACTTCTGCCTATTGATGCCGTCGAACCTGAAATCGATGAAGAGATCATGATGTTATTGGGTGAGGCACCTTCTAAAGATAAAAAATATGGCCCTGACATACAGAAGGATATAGCTATCCGCTGGGAACATATTTCCACTTCTGGTTTGCCAAAAGAAGCCAGAAAGGAGTTGCTAGAGAAACACCTCACACCAGACAACTGTAAGAAAATTGAAGCACCCTTGTTGAACCCTGAAATCAAAGCTGCTCTTTCCGAGGCCTTACTTAAAAAAGATAAAGCCATAGAAAATAAGCAGAAGCAATATACTGCTGCAATTTCTTGTGTTGGTCAGGCCCTAACCTTATTATTATCTTCTGAGTACAAAGATCCTCAAATCATTAAGCTGATGATAGAAGCAGGTCGTATTATGTGTGACACACAGTTTAGTGAGTCAATGGCTCGCCGTGGCTTTATAGGTTCTATGATTAGAAAAGAACTTCGGGATCAGCTGTATGACACCGAAATAGATAAATATCTCTATGGTGAGAAACTCTCCGAGACCCTCAAGGCAGCAAAGGCGATAAACAAATCGGCAACTGATATGAAGCTACCGACAAAAGCCTCGGCGCCTAAGAACAAACAAACAGTGCCTTCAAAAAACTCGAGGCCGCAGTATCCGAACAGCAGACCGCCAGCTGCGCCTCGGCGCGCCGAGCCCCCGAGTGCGCAGTACCCAGCGCCACCGCGCCGCCGTGCGCCGCTGCTGCCGCCGCCGCCGCAGCCGCGCTATCAGCCACGCGCGCCGCCGCCGTCGCAACGCCGCGGGTAGCAACGGTATGTACTTCAGGAAGGCTTTCGCACTATTACGACCAATGGCGACTTATAACCAACGATCCAATGATATTGTCTTGGGTTAGAGGTTACAGTATACCCTTCAATAGACCAGTTATACAAACAAGAGTCCCTCTTGTACATAATTTATCCATATCCGAAAAATGCGAGTATAGACAAGCTATTTATGATCTTCAAAACAATGGTGCCATTTCAGAATGTGAACCATGTGTTGGACAGTACTTATCGAGTTATTTTTTAGTCAAAAAACCTAATGGCAAAAATAGATTCATTTTAAATTTGAAGTCTCTGAACAAATTTATTAAAACTGAACATTTTAAAATAGAGGATCTGAGAACTACTTTGAAATTAGTTTCTAAAGGTTATTATATGGCAAGTCTAGATCTCCAAGATGCTTATTTTTTAGTGCCTATACATATGTCATTTAAAAAATATTTAAGGTTCCAATGGGAGAACAAAATGTACGAATTTAACGTTTTGGCGTTTGGTTTAAGTACTGCACCCTTTGTCTTTACAAAGCTATTAAAACCAGTTATGTCAGTACTTCGATCGTTAGGATTAATGTCAACAATTTATTTAGACGATATTTGTATGATAGGGAAGTCTTACTCCGATTGCGAGAAAAATATTAAATTAACTAAAGAGCTTTTAGAGTCTCTTGGTTTCATTATCAATGAGACCAAGAGTTGTCTTGTTCCTAAGACAACTTGCAAGTACTTAGGATTCATTATAGATACGGAAAAATATGAATTGAGGCTTCCAGATGAAAAGAGAACCACAATACAAAGCGAATTAAAGCTATTTATTAATAAATATAGGTATAAAATCAGGCATTTTGCTAGGTTACTAGGACTTCTTACGTCATCCTGCCCCGCAGTCAAATATGGCTGGTTATACACAAAGTCAATGGAAAGGTGTAAATACCTTGCATTGTTAAATAATGATGACTATAACAGTTATATGACTATACCCCCCACTTTAAATGAGGATTTTCGTTGGTGGTTACAATCGATTAAATACACTTCCAACCCTATTAGAGATGACAGTTATAAATTAGAGATTTTCTCTGACGCCAGTAAAAAAGGGTGGGGGGCAGCATGTGGTGATGCAACTGCCAGTGGTTCATGGAGTATTGAAGAATCAAATATGCATATTAATTATCTAGAATTACTAGCAGTATACTTTGGCCTCAGAATATTTGCTAAAGACTTAGGTAATTGTCAGATCATACTTAGAATCGACAATACAACCGCAATATCATACGTAAACCGTATGGGCGGAGTAAGATTTCCCCATCTTAATCAAGTTACTAAGGAGTTATGGCAATGGTGCGAAAATAGAAACATTTTCGTTTTCGCATCTTATATCAGTTCACAAGAGAACGAAGTAGCTGACAGAGAATCAAGGCGCACGCATCCTGATACAGAATGGGAGCTCAACCACTATGCCTTTAGAACTATTGTAGACACATTAGGAAAACCTGAGGTTGATTTGTTTGCATCTAGGATCAACAGAAAATGTGACAAATATGTGTCGTGGCATAGAGATCCAGGTGCATTCGCTATAAATGCGTTCACCTTAAGTTGGCAAGATACTTATTTCTATGCCTTTCCGCCGTTTGCCTATTTTTTGCCATAGAGTGGGTAGTTGAGTGTAAAGTACTGAATTTTTTGCCTCCTAAGATTTAATTAAATAAATAATAGTATAACACTTTAAAACTAAATTTAATGTCATATTAGAGGTTAACTAGGTACACTACCTGCCAGTGAGTGTTATCTCCTTTCTAAGCCCTGTTACTAGTAATCCATGGAGTCACTACAGAACACTTTGGAGAACTTAATAAGCATATTTCACAAACGGATGGACCAATTTGAAGCTGATCTCCAGAATAATGCAAGACCTCCATCCAATACTGCGGGACTAGTTGGTGAGTTCACTGCATTCCGAACTTTCATACTCGAGGCAGTGAAAGGACTCCAGCAGCAGGTGGAATCTCTGGCACGCAATGTTGATAATTTGGAGATGCGGGGGAGACGAAAAATTATTTTGTTCCATGGGGTTGCTGAGGACAAGAATGAAGAGCTAGCACAGGTTGTGGTCAACGTGATTAAGTCTACACTTAAGGTGGATAACTTCACAGTAAGTGCCATAAAGCGTTGCCATCGCATGGGAAGGCCTGCTACTCCTCATAGACATCGGCCTATCCTGGTGAAGCTACAGCATATGGCTGTACGGGATCAAGTGTGGTTTTCTAAGACTAAACTAAAGGGTACAGGCATTACGATGTCTGAATTCCTGACCAAACCCCGCCACGACCTCTTCTTGGCCGCTCGGGAAAAATACGGAGTAGCAAAATGTTGGACCCGGGACGGCACTATATATGTACTCGGTGAAAAGGGGCAGCGTCGTAAGATTACTACCGGCGCTGATTTACATCATATTCCCGTAGTGGCGGCTCAGGACAGTAGTCAGCCGGAACCTCCCGCAGCCTCAGTGCCCAGGTTTGGACTCACAAAGCCTAAACGAACCATTAGGAAGTAGGTAGCTTTTGGCTGTAGTTCTTCGTGTCATTCATTGTCGAGTCATTGTTGTGCTTTCTTGTTCTATTGGTATGTGTATTGCGTTGCACCATTTTAACATCGAGGGTACTCCGATTATTGGTACGTCGTAGTAATAATATTTTCTTTAATAAGTATTTTTAAATCATTTTGACAAATGGTTAACAACAATAAGTTATTATGTCACCGTATATCACTGACATGACAGCTGACACCTCTGTTGCTCTGTCATAGACAAATTCGCACCGATATTCTCGTCTCAAGTTCTTTGTTGCCTGAGAGGTGGGTGGTGCAGTGCGGTCCATACCTCGAGTACTGACATTCTCGTTACGTGTGTAGAATGTTTCTAATTGTAGTTAGTAGATCGTAAACTGTTTATTTATGTTTATTTATGCATAGTAATGCAATTGTGTTTTTATATACAGCTTCTTTATTTTTCCCTTCTCTTGGCTCTGTATATGCTTCTTGTATGTTTCTTGTTGTCTTGTGTTGTGTATCGCAGAACCATGTTACAAAATTGTGTTGTGTGTATTGTAATTCCTTATAATACAACTTAGTGGTAAAAGGTTGCCATGTTCTGTAGTTTTAAATGGCACCTAAGGTTTAATAATTTAATAGTGCTCAACTGGCGGGTGGACTGTATTGCCTGGATTACAGTAGACCGTGTTAAGTCTAGTTAACATATTTATGATATATTTATATATGTATATATATTATTTATTTATTTTTATAACGTTGCTATTATACTTATATACTTTTATACTATATTACTGTTTTGCACATTAAATATACATGCATGGCTAGCGGTAGTGATAGCGATAGTGAAATTTACTATTCGTTTAGTGATGACGACAGCAACATACGTGATGGTGGTGCTGATGTTCCCGCACTGTCTGAAACTCTTCAGAATCAATTTTCCGATGTTCCAAGAAACTTTAACGTGGTTCATATCAACGCTCAGAGTATTCCTGGCCACTTCCCAGAGATGCTGACATCTTTTGGTAATAATAACAACATTCATGCTATATTAGTTTCAGAGTCGTGGCTTAAACCGTGTCTACCCACAAACTCTTACTCACTACCTGGCTTTACACTTATCCGAAACGATCGTACGGGTAAGAAAGGTGGCGGTGTTGCCATATATCTCCGTTGCTTTGTCCCCTACTCTGTAGTTGACATATCGGCACAGCCGCCCGCATCGAGTGCTGGGGAACATTTGTTTGTGGAAGTGGAACTGCATCACTCAAAAATTCTGCTCGGTGTTTATTACTCTCCTTCGTTACTTGTAAACTTCTTTTCATCCTTTGATAATCTACTACATAATCTCACCCCGTCGTACAATCACACCATTATCATGGGTGACTTTAACACATGTTTGCTAAAAAAGGATACTCGTTCATCTTCTCTTCTTTCTATTGTACAATCAACTAATCTCCATGTTCTCCCTCTTAATGCCACCCATTTTTTTCCTGACTGTGCACCATCTCTTCTTGACCTCATGCTAGTTTCTTCTTTGGATCATGTCGCCAAACATGGGCAATTGGCAGCGGATATGTTCTCCTATCACGATCTTCTCTATCTGTCTTATAAAGTCCGCCCACCCAAGGCAAAACCGAAAATACTAATGCAGCGTAATTTTGGTGCAGTGAATATTGTTCGGCTCAGACAAGATGCAAGGGCGATCGATTGGACGCCCCTATTAACATCAGACTCCCTAGACGAGAAGGTTAATATTTTTAATACCAACCTTATCGCGCTCTACGACATACATGCGCCCATTCGAGCTATAAAACTGAGACACCCCCCGGCACCGTGGCTCACAGAAGACATAAAAAAATTAATCACCAAAAAAAGTGCAGCTAAGTTTAAGTTCAAGATGCGACCCACTGATCGAAATAAAGAGAGCTATCTGTCGATACGTAATCACTGCAACAAGGTGTGTAGGAACGCACAACGCCAACATGTCCATGATTCTGTACAAAACAGTGATCCAGCTAAAGTCTGGAAATTCCTGAGATCGATGGGAGTTGGAAAGCAACGCCAAGAACTAATTCCAACACGTCCCGATATTAACGCCCTTAACCAGTATTTCTCTGCTTCGTCCAATTTCAGCGGGACAGCTAAAATTAACACTCTGAATCATCTTTCATCGCTTCCAACCCCAGACTACTCTCCATTTGTCTTTAGTCAATTGACCGCTTGTGATGTTGAGAAGAGTATTCTGTCCATATCATCCAATGCAGTTGGCTCTGATTCTATCAGCCGCAAGATGGTGCTGCCCGTCCTTGGTGACATTTTGCCCATTATCACCCACATAATGAACCACTCCATTGCCAAAGGTACATTTCCTACAACGTGGATAGATGCCCAAATCCTTCCGTTACCCAAAAATCCTAAACCTACATCTTTTACCGAGTACCGTCCTATCTCTATCTTACCATTCCTATCTAAAGTCCTTGAACGCCTCATCCAAAACCAACTTAGTGCATTTATCCGTATAAACAACCTACTTAACCCGTTTCAATCCGGGTTTCGTCCGGGACACAGCACCACAACCTCCCTTATTAACATTACTGACGACATACGGTTCGGTATGGAGAATGGAAATCTCACAATACTCTGTTTACTTGACTTTAGCAACGCATTTAACACGGTGGATTTCGACGTTCTCCTTGCCATATTAAGCTCTCTCAACATATCTCCATCGGCTATTGACTTGTTTCGTAGTTACTTGTCTGGTCGCCGGCAGCGGGTCCGACTGGATGACACCTATTCATCTTGGTCTGACATTGCTGCGGGTGTGCCGCAGGGTGGCGTTTTATCTCCTTTGCTCTTTTCACTATTCATTAACTCTATCTCTAATCAACTTCTCTCTTCCTACCACCTTTATGCAGACGATTTACAAATCTACTGCCAGACCAATGTGGACGGACTGTCCCAAGGTATTGCCACGATTAATACTGACCTGGCTAACCTTAGTGCTTGGACTACTATGCATGGACTCAAGGTTAATCCCGGAAAGACTCGGGTTACTGTAATTGGTAGCTCAAGACTTTTAGCTAAGGTCGACTGGTCGGCACTGCCCCGAATTTGCTTTGAAGGTACTACCATTCCCATAAGTGATACAGTGAAGAACTTGGGCATATATCTTGACAAAACCATGTCATGGACGGCTCAGGTTCAGAACGTTAGTCGTAAAATTTTCGCCGCCGGTGGATCGCTGAGGAGACTACGTAATTTCCTTCCAACCGCAACTAAAATTCAGCTAGCACAATCGATACTTCTACCTATTCTGGACTATGCCGATGTCAGCTATCTTGATCTTAACGAGGACCAACTTGATAAACTTGAGCGACTCCAAAACTTCTGTGTACGATTCATTTTTGGCTTGCGCAAATATGATCATGTTTCTGAATTTCGTAAAAAACTCAAGTGGTTACCAATCCGCCTTCGCCGGAATACTCATATTCTCTCTCTTCTTTTTAATATTTTATTTAACCCAACTACTCCTCTCTATTTAAAAAAACGATTTAGATTTCTGTGCGATAATAATTCCAGACTCTTAAGATCCACGGAAAACTTAACCCTGGCAATTGTGACGCATTCTACAAGCTTCTGCGATAAATCTTTCACAGTTCAAGCTGCAAGATTGTGGAACGCGTTGCCTGTAAACATTAGACGAGCACAGTCACTGTCAACATTTCAGAGACTGGTAAGGGAGCACTACCTAGCGTTATGAGTTGTTATGTATGTTCACTCTTTGCTTTATGTTTTTTTTTTCTTTTTTTCTTTTTTACTTCTAGTAGCTGTATATTATGTAATTGGTGTTTATTTGTGTGTAATTCACTTATATGGTATATATTTAACATTGGTATGTATATATGTAACTATGGTATATGTATGTTTATATATATGGTATATATTTTAGGTATGTATTTATGTATCTGTATATATAGGTAGGTATTTATTTCATTGAATAATATAATCTCTTATTCTTCTTCACTTCTGTTCTTTAAATGCTTTACTAGATACAAATCTTAATTAGTTAAAATTTAGTGTACACCGCAAACTACCCTCATTACTGGCAGCATAGTCCATACACTGGTTGTCTGGAAGAGATCGCAGATTGCGATAAGACCGCCCATTGTACAACTATCTAGAATGTATGTATCCATTGTATGTGTCCTATGTTTGGTGTGCAATAAAGAGTATTATTATTATTATTATTATTAAAGGTTTTAAAAAAACTAGTGATAGATAAAGCAGAGGGCATAGTCGTGGTCCCATTCTGGCCAACACAGCCGTGGTATCCAATGTTTCAGGCACTTTTGTGCTCAAATGTAGTTACATTTAATCCAGATGATAATGTATTGCTATCTGTTTCCAACAGCCACCCAACACTTACTCTGATAGCAGGGAGGTTATCCGGACGGCACTACTGAGAAGAAGTGTGCCACCGTCTGCGATAAATATAATGATGGCGTCCTTGTCAAGTAGCTCCCTCAAACAATATGGATCAGGCCTTAATCATTGGACTGCTTTCTGTAGTCAAAATAATATAGATGTATATGAAGCTTCCATACCCAATATTATTTATTTTTTAACTGATATGTATAATGGGGGCGCTAGCTATGGCACGCTGAACTCATACCGTTCAGCACTGTCGCTCGTGATTGGAGCAAAAGTCGGATCTGACGACCGAATCACTAGGTTATTCAAAGGTTTTTACAGATTACGGCCACCTTTACCAAAATATAATATTACTTGGTCTCCAACACAAGTCTTGGAGTTTTTAGCGAACCTGTACCCTAACAATAACATTCCTTTGGAGCAATTGACGAAGAAGGTAGTTACATTACTGGCACTTATAACTGCCCATAGGGTGCAGACATTATCCAAAATTATTGTTAAAAATATTGAGTTCAGATCTGATCAATTGAAAATCAAAATACCAGATATGATTAAAACATCACGATTAGGGGCAAATCAGCCTTACTTAAATATACCATTCTTCAGACAACGTTCTGCGATTTGTCCAGCTGATGCCTTGTTAGCGTATGTCGACAGAACGACCCACTTGAGAACTAATCAAGAATATTTATTTATTAGTTATAAAAAGCCATATGCCGTCGTATCCCCATCTACTATTAGTCGGTGGATAAAGCAAACCTTGTCTAAGAGTGGTATAGATACTGCGATATTTAGCGCCCACTCCACCAGGCACGCCGCGACCTCAGCGGCAAAGAGGTCAGGCATCAACATTGACCTTATAAGAAAAACAGCTGGTTGGAGCGGTAGCTCAGACGTTTTTGCTAAATTTTACAATAGGAATATTGTACAAGATGATAGCAATGACTTTGCTTTTTCTGTATTAACTTCTTAAAATTCATAAATGTAATGAACGAAAATAGTTTATTTTGGTTAAAATAAAACAGAAATGTGGTTACGAGAATTATGTATTTTTATTTGGCTGATAATAACAATAATAATCTTATTAATATTTCACTGAGCTTTCAAATTCTACAAATTGATATCTAATCTCGAGGACGAAGCATGAGTATAATTTATGATTAAACGAACTTACCCTAAGTGATGTTCTATCATAATTATACGAGGTGCTTCGTCCGAAGAGATTAGATCCCACCCACCTCAAGGTGCAACGCATGCAGCGTTATTTAGATCCCATTAAGGTGAAATATTACCTATACTATTTGTTTTTATGTCGGCTCTTTCAACAAAATGAAAATGTAGGTGGCTGTGGCAAGCTGTATGGGTAGATACCCGCACAATGTTGATATTTATTTATAGCTACCTACTATAAACTTGTGTGGAGGAATGGCGATACAATACGTGTACTACAAATTGATATCTAATCTCTTCGGACGAAGCACCTCGTATAATTATGATAGAACATCACTTAGGGTAAGTTCGTTTAATCATAAATTGCATTGTAATAATACTCGTTCTGAATAGATAAATAAACAAAAATATAATGAAAAATCTAATCGATCATATTTCTTGTGGGCATCAAATTACTGTTTATGACCATTTTAGTTTTGAGTACTAGGAAAGACAGAAATCGCCAAAAACGTTTCCCATACATTACAGCCAGAGAATCAAGTTATTACAATGGTCAAACTTTTTGTTTTGGGTAGGAAGTGGGTAGGATTGACTGAAAAGTACCTAAATAAAAATATTTTTTACCTACAAATTTCAAATTTAATGTGATGCGAAAATTTTAGTTAGAGCTGAGAAAATTCGTGTTAGTTATTATTTAAGAACTTCTGGTAAAATATCTTCTAATTGTTACACTATTCCGAGAGTATCACCTCTGAGTTCAGGGTCTGCTATACGACTTTTTTATATACAACTTAGTTGGCAGACAAGCACACGGTCCACATAATGGAAAGTGGTTACCGTGACCTATGAACGTATGTAACACCAAGGCAGTCACACTCGTGCTGCCGACCCTGTAAGAACAGAGATTTTCTGTGCCATCGGTGCAGAACACCAAATCAGGACAAGCCTTTAGTCTTCCCACTGACAGCACAAAAACTCTCCAGTGAGCTCTGGCTACCCTATTCACCGCCGGAAACACAACAAGAGGTTATTAATAGCCGTGGTATTCTGTAGGGTGGAGGTACTTCCCCAGTCGGACTGCTCATTTCGGACGGGAATACCGTCGTGTCCTGCCTCCTAAATACACACATATTTTGTTTATTTTTTCTTTCTACTTTCTTGGTACTTCTTGGCACTTAATTCCTACGACGACCGTTCTGCTGCGGCCTGCCAGGCGTGATCACCTCGCCTGGTTGGAGGATCCTCCCTTTGTGTCGGAGAAACATCACACCTCGTTCCTTCACAGGTACACATTGGTAGTGTAATGGCCAGAATTTTGAACCAGGGGTCTATTCATCTTAGGACTCATTAACAACACTAGTACGAGGCTCTCTTCCGAGTCCGGGGTCTTCTACATCTATACTATATATAATATTAATCTATACTATATATATATAATATTATAAAGAGGAAAAATTTGTATTTTTGTATATAACGAATAAACTCAAAAAGTACTAGACCGATTTTAATAATTCTTTTTTCATTAGAAAGCTACATTCTTCATGAGTAACATAGGCTACTTTTTATCCTCTATCTATCTCTAACTATCTTTTTATGGGATCAGGATTTACGCGGGTGAAACCGCGGCGCGGTGCTAGTCTTTTAATAAGACCGCATATACCCGGAACTATCCTATATTATACATATATCTTAAAATGTAACTCAAAAGCGTCTATTGTTTACAAAAACGTTTATTTGCGTCTGTTCAATAATGTTAACGTTGAATTTATATAAATAGACATAAATAATTATTTCTGTTTGAGTTCAACTCTAAATGCACTCGGGCTATTTCGGCTTTCATTTACAACTTTGCTATAGCAGCTTTGCCCAACGGCCAGGTGGAAGGACGACCTCATGAAGGTCACCGGGAAGCGCTGGATGCAGGCTGCTTTAGATCGGTCATTCTGGAAGTCTGTGGGAGAGGCCTATGTTCAGCAGTGGACTATGTGTGGCTGACATGATGATGATGATAGCAGCTTTGGGTTTTGGGGTTTCGCCATAACTTTCAGGGTCAAGGGAACCTCATCTGCAAGCGATACACCTGCTAAATGACTGATGAGCCTCGGGCACAGGGTTTTAATTCAAAATATTGCAAACATATATATCACAGTGTTGACGTTGGCTCCTGGGTCCGATGCAGCTAACTCTCGAAGCACCAGTGTCTGGTGATCACCTGCGTCAACCGGCACGAAACCCTCACGGGGGCCACTCGTACCGGTGGGTTGATGCAGTGTCCTATCAAAGGAACAGTTGCACACAACACCTATCGCCACTCACGAAAGAGAAACCTTTCTGCTTTCCAACTCTACTCTCCCAGACTGTGAGGAAAGGAAAGCCAGCACCAGATTCATCCGTCAATCAGTAGGTGTATTGTCTTACAGGTGAGACTGGCTTTTCACAGAGCCCGCGAGGTGCGATTTCTACCATCGAGGGGGCCATCTCGAAACCAGCTGTGCAGTTCTCTAAACATTTAAGGTCAAGGTGCGGCGCGAGTCAACTATGCCTCGTTGCGCCGCACCGTTACGCTGCAGTGCCGCCATCTATAGTGCGTTTTACTGCATAAGAAACAAGAGCATGAATATTTTTCCTTACGCGCCGCTCCGCTGACGCGTTACGCCTATCCGCTGCAGTGTTCTTATAGGTGTAACCGCACTAGCGCGACACTGCAACGGAGAGGCGCGGTGCGTCAGCGGAGCGGCGCATCAAGAAAAATATTCTTGCCCCTATTTCTTATAAAGTAGCGGCACTGCAGCGGAGCGGCGTGGCGTATCGTGGCATAGTTGAATCGTGCCGCGCCGCGCCGCGTTTCTGCACTGTCGTGCTAGTGCGGTTTTGATCGTTATCGCCCAGCGCAACTGCGCTCGACTTTGATACAGATTGTGATTGGTCGATATCCTGTGACGTCATCCAGTCCGACCAATCATAATCTATCAAGGCTGTCGCAGCGCTGTACTCGACGCTGTATGCTGAGAGAATTATTTTTATACCACTTAGGTGGCAGACAAGCACACGGCCCACCTGATGCAAAGTGGTTACCGTAGCCTATGGACATTTGTAACACCAGAGGAGCCACACTCGCGCTTCCGACCCTGTACGCACAGAGTTTCTGTGCCGTCAGAGCAGAAGACAAAGCAGGACAAGCCTTTAGTCTTCCCACTGACAGCACAAATTCTTCAGTGAGCTCTGGCTACCCTACTCACCGCTGGCAACACAACACGAAGTTATTATAGCCGCGGTATTTTGTAGGGCGGCGGTACTACGCCAGGCGGTCTGCTCAATTGGGTGGAAATACCGCGGTGTCCTACCTCCTAGAGACTTGCACAGCAGATATAGTCCTGGATCAGTCGAGGTGCGAGGGAAATGCCTTATCCATGACATGCGGTTTTAGTCGGTTCAAGTCGTGCCGGTAGTGTGGAAGGGTTTTCTGTAAAAGTAGATGACGTTGACATGGGCTTTGGCGAAAGACCAATAGTTCAAGTGCTCTCAAATAATTTTACAACATCTCCACTCAAACTCGTTCAATATACACATAAATCTGCGCTATCTCACGACGTCATATTTAATATAACGTACGACAAAGTATAAAGCGTCGTAATAAAACTGCGGTTTACGACACATCACATATTTATCCGGGTTGAGCGGGCGGTCAAACGTACTGAAATAGTACGTCGTATTTATAGTATTGGATGGTGGATATTGCGACCTGAATCTCAATACGACAATAATGTGTGTATATCTCGGGGCACGTATCTTGGACCTAAGTCTCGAAACGTCTGAAGCCGATTTTTTTTTAATAAATCAATGCTTTGTGAATTTGGAACTCGTTCACCGGTGTAGCGCACTTTTCTATGTCGTACCATTAAGGTCTGGAATTCATTACCAGCTCACTAAGCTAAGCTCCTGTAAGGGAAAGATCGCGGGTTCAAATCTCGCCTGAACAGATTCAATTTCTTCTATTTCTTTATCGATATGAATAGTTAGGATACTAAATGCTTAAAATTTTCATTCAATACTCCAGAATGGCTACTGTAAAACATATAATTATAATGCGGCATATAAGCCTGATCGATACTGCACCTGTGGTTCAATAATTCACGGCACTGAAGGTAGCCTTCAATGTTTACCCCCATTCAACCCACACCCACTTTCAGAACCAGTGGTTCTCAAACTTCGGTTTCATTGTTCACTTACGGCGATTTAAAATAACTGTACTTGTAGGAGGAAGGACACGGCGGTATTTCCGCCCTATTTAGCAGTCCGACTGGGGAAGAACCTCCGCCCTACGGAATACAGCGGTTATAATAATGAGGAGTGGTATTATCTTGGAACACTTTGCTAGCACACGTATTTCCTTCTTCATGCAGGCCTGGGTCTTTTAAGCGGGGCGTGAAAAATCTTCTGTCCTTCAAGGTAAGGATCACTACTCTAGGGACACCATCTGTATAATTAACATGGCACCTGGCTTCCCAAACGTAACCTTAACATATCTCTTGAATAAACGATTTTTCTTTCTTCCTTTATTCTTTCTTTACTATTTATACTAATATTATAAAGCTGCAGAGTTTGTTTGTTTGTTTGTTTGAACGCGCTAATCTCTGGAACTACTGGTCCGATTTGAATGGTTCTTTCAGTGTTGGGTAGTCCATTTATCGAGGAAGGTTTTAGGCTATATATCATCACGCTACTTCTTAAGGGAGCGGAGCTTTGATAATAAATGTTAACAAATCCGGCAATTTTTCATACATATTTTGAAGACTAAAACATACGGGCTCAAAGGGATATGAAGCTTAAAAATATACCCCGGGCGAAGCTGGGGTGGGTCAGCTAGTAATATTATATAACTGAATTGTTTGTTTGTTTGAACGCGCTAATCTCAGGAACTACCAGTTTAAAAATAAAAATTCTTATTGTATTACATAGCCCGTTTATCAACAAAGGTTTTAGGCTATATATCATCACGCTACTACTTAACGCAGCGGAGCAATAACCATAAATGTCAACAAACCCGGCAGATTTGCAAATATTATTAAAAAAAGTTAAGGGCCTAAAGGTTTTTAAATAAGCGAAGCTAGGGTGGATTAGCTAGTCTCACTAGCTCGAACAATATCCGATAGCAAATAATTACGAAACTAAAACTAAGGCAAAGGTGCCATGTTAATTCGCACAAGTTGTAATGGCGGCCATTATTCTTTGGACTGTTCCCCAGCTTATTATACCACACATGCAATATATTTGAAAAGACTTCGCCTTATGCCTCTTGCCTTTTACTGTATATTCACGCCTCAGTCGTTCTCCAAATCATAATCACAATTATTACGCTATTACGGTTAAACCCATAGCTTTAACGACCTACTACGGGGAAATTATCTTCGAAATCCCGCATTCCCGGTATTGCTAAATCCCGGGTGGTGATATGATGATAATAAAATTGTAATGGCAGGTGCAGATACCGTAACCAGTGGTTACCAACATGTTATCCCAAAAAAATAATGATAATAATTCTCATACGAACAATGGTCTGGATTAGAAAAATTTTTTTAATGTGCGCAAAATCCCCAACGTATACCCCCACCACCGGGGACGGTGGGGGAGGTTATGTCAGACTTGAACCGACTAAAACGCACGCCGACTGTGTGGGCCGCATTCCTCAAGATTATCTGAGACATATCCCTCGCACTCCGGCCGGCCCGGGACCGTCTCTTATGAGACGGCCCTTTTCACATCCCCGGGAATGGGGAGGCGCGCATCCTGCTTCTAATACTCAGACGGGTCTTGAATCTGCGACTTGTAAGAGGGTCACCATTACTTACACATACCATGTTACAATGGTGACACTCAGCTTGACGGCCTCATCATATGCTTTTTCACACCCCGCTTAAAGAACCCGGGACTGTAGGAAGAAGGAAACACGTGAGCTGGTAATGAATTCCAGGCCTTAATGGTGCGACAGAGGAAAGAGTCACCAAACCGCTTGGTTCTTGATCGGATATTCTGCACCGTGTGCGGGTGACATCTAAGACCTGCACGTGTTGTCCTGTGTAGGAAAGGAGTGGGTGGGACTTATTGGAAGATCTCATCAAAACACTCACCATGCCAATCATACTTGTGGGTGACGTCACTCGCCCATCGCCTGTATTGAAATGTATGGAGCGCAAGAGAATATCGCATCTACGTTGCATTTGATTGTTTAAATTTTGTCATACTGTGGGTATTAGAAATAATGAAAAGTCATAGTTTCATTTTTTTTAAACCACTTAGGTGATAGACTAGCTCACGATCCAACTGAAGGAAAGTGGTTACCGTGGCCTATGGATGTATGCAACACCAGAGGCGTTACACTCGCGCTGTCGATCATGAAGAAACCTTCTGATGCTTCTCTTGAAGAACCCCAATATTGTAGGCGCTTGGGAAAACCGCAGCAGGGAGGTCATTCCACAAATTAACTATGCGTGGGTTGAAGTTTCTTTCATACCACACAGTGCGCACCATCCCAGGTTGCAATGTTTGAGGATGAATTCCCTGCCTATGGCGAGCGGTGTGATATCTTATTTTGCAAGGCATATTTTTTTAAACAAAGTAACGTATTAAGTAGTATTGGGAATAACCTATTGCTTTAAATTTAAAAAAAAAACATTCAAACATCTTCAAAGCCTCTGATGGTATGCTGAAGACAAAGTCTCAGGAAAGAGCGTCACCATTACAGACACAACCATGGTAAAGGTGGCCCTCAGCTTGACGGCCTCATCAGATGCTTTTCACGCCCCGCTCAAAGGATTCGGGAATGTAGGAAGAAGGAAACGCGTGAGCTGGTAAAGAACCATTCCATGTCTTTACTGACATGTTTGGATGTTTTTTCAACTCACGCTCCAGGTCAGTTAGATTTCACCTTTTTTGGATACAGGTTAAAAGTCTGGAGTGAACCAAGATATGAGTTCTAATTGGTTGTGTGAACGGGATCAGAATTCCACGCAGACGGAACCATGGACAAAAGCTAGTTTTTTATTTTATTTTATTTTTTTATAATATAGAACACGTCAATTAGACTTCGCCTTTCCTGATGGTAAGCTGAAGGCAAAGTCTCAGAAAAGAGGGTCACCATTACTTACACATACCATGGGACAATGGTGACACTCAGCTAGACGGCCTCATCATATTTATTTTTTATTATTATTTATAAATTCATAGACATTATAATATATATGGATATTGAATACTTATTATGCAACCATGAACCATTCGGGTCCTATAAGCGGAGCGTGAAAAATCATATGATGAAGCCGTCAAGCTGAGTGTCATCATTGTCATCCGGCTCGAAGGACCATGTTTAGGATTGGACTCCGAATTATAGTGAAATAAAAATGCAGCGATTGGAACTGTACTTGTGTAATCCTTTTTCCAAGTCGACGACAAGTGAATAGGGTCACAATTTATAACAGTAGTCTACTTACTACGAGTATATGATGGTGCCGCACAGAAACATAGTTGCAACCAGTGCGTCCCTTGTATTGCGATCACAAACTTTCAGGCACTTGTCCTGAACAGATGGTATTTGTAAGTAATGGCCCCCTCTTTTCTGAGACTTTGCCTTCAGCTTACCATCAGGTAAGGCGAAGTCTAATTAACGTGTTCTATATAAAAACAGAATTCAACCAATTCTTTGTACCACTTAGGTGGCAGAGAAGCTCTTGGTCCACATGATGGAAAGTGGTTACCGTGATCTATGAACGTATGCAGGGGAGTTACATTCGCGCTGCCTTCTTTAAGCCTATTCAAGTAGACTCGTCAATTTGTTCCGAATCCTGGCATAATAAAATATTAAAACAGGAAGTTCTTAATTTAAATATTGATTAAATTCATAACTTCCTGTTCCTATTTTAAATATTCTAACGAAATTCAAACTGTGTGATGCAAAGGCACGCGCAACTTCCTACCCTCTCTGAATTTACAGGGAAGTTTTTTCTTTCGCGGTAAAAGAGGAAAAACTCTCATATAAAATGAATTACGAAAGTAACTCCATGTTTTTTAGAGTTTCGAACTTGAAGTGGAAAAAAACGACACTTATAGTATCACTTCGTTGTCCATCTGTCTGTCTATCAAGACCAGAAGAAGGAATGCAAAAGGTATCAAGTTTAAATGTTTACCACATACTCAGGTCTGTACATCTTGAAGCTATTAAGGATTCTAATAAGGAGGTAGGACACGGCGGTATTTCCGCCCGATTGAGCAGTCCGACTGGGGAAGTACCTCCGCTCTACCGCGGCTATAATAACTTCATGTTTGTTCCCAGCGGTGAGTACGGTAGCCAGAGCTCACTGGAGAAGTTGTGCTGTTAGTTGGAAGACTAAAGGCTTGTCATGCTTTGTCTTCTACTGACGGCACAGAAACTCTGTACTTACAGGTTTGGCAGCGCGACTGTGACTCCTCTGGTGTTACAGACGTCCATAGGTCACGGTAACCACTTTCCATCAGGTGGGCCGTGTGCTTGTCTGCCAACTAAGTGGTATAAAAAAAAATAAAAAAAAAGAATTAGGGCCACCCCATCTCTTCCCATGCGGTGTCGTACAAGGCGACTAAGGGATAAGGCTGTTTAACATCACTTTTTTGTACCAAATTCAACAAATAAGGAACTTGAACTTGGACAGATATATACAGCCCGGACTCAGCCTCAGATGTCACATGGCATATGTTAGTAATGGTAACCCTCTTTTCTGAGAATTTTCCTTTAGCCCACCATCATGCAAGGCGAATTCTAATTGACGTGTCCTGTCTATAAAAAAAGTAAGAAGAACGAAATACGTGTGATGATAAATAATTTCAACATTTATGTACCTTACTTTACACCGGTTCAAAACGCGGCTCCGACCTGAGAAGACCCCGGTTAGAAACTAAGCGGGCATTTTTTTGGTCTATTTACAAACATACACTTAGTCTACATTAATCCAAATACAAAAATTTACTTGAGTAGCATAGTTGAGCGAACAGCTCATTTCCAAGCTTTTTTATCATCCAAGTATTCTTGGATTTTATAATAGCCTTTATGCACAATTTAGTCTTTACAACTTTATAAATTTATAGCTGACCCGGCAAACGTTGTTTTGCCATATAATGTTAAGGGTGGACAACCCTTATCATTTAGGGGGATGAGAAATAGATGCTGTCCGATTCTCAGACCTACCCAATATGCTCACAAAATTTCATGAGAATCGGTCAAGCCGTTTTGGAGGAGTTTAACCACAAACACCGCGACACGAGAATTTTATATATAAGATTTACAGGTAAATCCCTAATTTCATTATGCAGCTTGTTAAAAAAGCGTAACTATACAGTTACCCTGTAAAGAATGATACTGTCAGACTACAAGATTGTTTTTGTGTTTAGTATTTAAATTATGCCTGTCACAAACTCTTGAAAATTTTTAGATATTTTTTCTTACATACATTAAGTTCTCAAAAATATATCGTGAGTCGTGCCGCCCGCCGGGGTGGCTGTATGGGTCTCAAACCGACCAAAACCGCACACCGCTCAAATGCCGCGATGTAAAGTTGCATTTCCCTCGCAACCCGGATATTTTTCTTGGGACGCCGTACTACAAAAACTTTGACAACCATGGTTCAATATATCGATTCTAAAACGATTATGGTATTGCAATTACTTGATCGCTATACGTAGTACAGATAGCAACCGATAGATTAATTTATTTGAAACGATATAAGATTAGTTTTCCCCACCACACCTCTGCTTCAAGAATGTCAAAGTGTTGTGTGTGGAAGCGGTCTCATAGTAGCCTCGATTGAGACAGTCATTTGTGTGTGTATGATTGAGTATGACGTCAACAATTTATACAACTTTTTATTTAGTTATTTATTTAAATTTTATGGACGATGTACATTAGCGGACTTAATGTCGTAGGCATTCTCTGCCAGTCTACCATAGGGTGGTGCAGAGCTAGTACGAGGTAGGCGCATATTAATAAGAAATGTGTTTGGTTCAATAAGGACTTTAGATTAATTACATATAGGTTCTTAAACATAAACAGTACGTTTACCTACTACTAATCATATATAAAATAAATCAGAATAATTATACATTTACTTAAAATGTATACACACATATATAACATAAATAAATAATAATTTACTTTTATAGGGGGCGAGCCTATTGCCGTCTTTCGGACACTACTGTGGAAGTGCATCTAAGGCTGAATCTGGGCTGTGTATTTCTGTCTGATGTTAAACAGCCCTAATCCTTAGTCGCCTTGTACGACACCGCATGGGAAGAGATGGGGTGGTCCAAATTCTTCTCAGTCGGGAACCACGCGGCTAAACGATATGTTTTTTTTTATACCACTTAGGTGGCAGACAAGCGCACGGCCCACCTAATGGAAAGTGGTTACCGTGGCCTATGGACGTGTGTAACACCAGAGAAGCTACACTCGCGCTGCCGCCCTGTAAGCACAGAGTTTATGTGCCGTCAGTGTCGAGGACAAAGCAGGACAAGCCTTTAGTCAACCCACTGACAGCACAAACTCTCCAGTGAGCTCTGGCTACCCTACTCACCGCTGGGAATACAACACGAAGTTATTATATCCGCGGTATTCTGTAAAGCGGAGGTACTTCCCCAGTCAAACTGCTCAATTAGGCAGAAATACCGCCGTGTCCTACCTCTTCAAGCATTCTTATTTTAAACAGCTCTGGATGTTTCATCAAAAAATAATAACGATCCGCTCTTAAATAAACACTAAAGCACACTTCTTCCCTTTTTCTCGCCTGCTTTATTATTATGAAACGAATTATGGCCTTGATGTTTCAGCAAAAAATCATCGAGATAGATTAGACAGGAGTAAAATAGATTCACTCAACAACGAATAGTCAAAAACACCTACCTACCCACCAAAAGTAAAAACATGAACCAAGACAAAATTGTTAATCTATAAATAAAATATAAAATGGTTCATACCTATAAAATAACTAAAATGTAAAAAAAACTATACTGTAAGTAAATTGTTGCAAACCAATCATTCTGTATCCAGAGTGCGTCTATTAGCGAACGCGTGCAAGTAGGTGCAAATAGCAGCGTTGCATTGATCGTAAACAGCAAACGGTTTACGCTCGAAAGACTGCACCTACCTACTCTGAACTTACTATTTTTTACTATTTCTTGTCACCGGCGAAACTTATTTGTGTCTTGTTGATATGTAATTATAATTATTGTTACATACATACATAAAATCACGCCTTTATCCATCGATGGTAAGGCAGAGGTGAATTAACACCCACAGTTCACCAATAACTGTATTCGGTCCCACGTAATTGGTGGTGAGCCTATTGCCGCACTTATATCGGACACTATAGTTGAATCGAGCCCCGCATCTGAGGCTGAGTCTGGGCTGTATATATCTGTCTGACGTTAAACAGCCCTAGCCCTTAGTCGCCTTGTACGACGCCGCATGGGAAGAGATGGGGTGGCCCAAATTCTACTCTGCCGGGAACCACGCGGCCATGCCGGGAACCACGCGACCATGCCGGGAACCACGCGGCGAATAATTGTTGTTGTTTATATAAATGAAATTTAATGTACACTCACACTCAAGATAAACCTATACGGGTTTTATGGTTGTATCTATGAGATGAACTATTGTAATACTATTGAAATAAATAAATAAAAAAGTTCTATTGAAAGAAGATAAACGTGAGTTTAAAATCAAAGAACACGTGTGCAAAGTATGGTGAAAATTCTCTAGACCTAATTGACAAACAAACTGACAGAAAAGTAGAATCGACCACCTTGTTGGAACGGAAACTCGCTCAGTTAGCTCACTCGATCATACATACATACACACATATATAAAATCACGCCTGTTTCCCATAGGGGTAGGCAGAGATCACGGATCTCCATTTGCTACGATCCTGATATACTACTCTCGCTTCATTCAGTCTCATTACATTCCTCATGTGTGCTCGTCGGTTTAGGATCCTCGACCAATTATAGTAAAAGTTGGGCTACGGTTGAAAATCAGCGCTGCAGATTGTACCCAATCTGAAGCATTTAGCTGAACTGTGGCCATTTAGACACACTCCACACCGGCCGACATGTAAGTTATGTAAGTGTAGGTTGTTATATGTAAAGTTATGCATAACGTCGCGGGGGCCGCATGGGTTCTGACATCTCGCACAGGCATTTTTTCCTTCCTTGTCATGCTGCCTGCGTGGAGCCGCGTCGCTGGGCACTCGGCGGTTCGTGGCCTAAAATGAAATCTGCACTTAAGTAAAAGTAGGTACTGATCGTATTAACGAAAAAAACATAATGTAAATGACAATCACCTCCATGGAATGGCCATTAGGCTTGCTGATGTGACCGGCGCCGAGGTTTCGCTGTATGGCTGGCGGCAGGTGTGGGGATGTAGGTGCAAGTATTGTCGTGGCTGGGCCAGCGATTCCGTGAACTTGGGAGTGCTTCCACTGGTCGTCACTTCGAATTTGTTAAATCCTGCCCGATTCACGGGTCGTTGGTTCATCTGGGTGTGGGTAGGTGCTATGCAGACGCATGGTACCTGCCTATACCTGTCGGACGCCTTCTGCCTGCGCCCGCGGTGGCTCGATTAGTAATTTGTGGCGCGTGCGTCCCGTGGGTTGAATCGGGCGACACTGATCGACCCGCGCGTGCTGCTTGCTCGCTCGCGTTACACAGTTAGTTAGCAGCACTACCTAAATTATGAGTAATGGCGGTGCGTAGCGAACTGTATGCGAGCGTTCGTTAGTTTTTTTTTTTTCTTGTATTTGTTTACTTAGCGACCTACCAAAAATTATGTTTTTTTTTTCTTGCATGTTTAGTAGTCAATTTTATTGGTTTTATTTCGTATTTTGTGTTTGTGTGTGTGTGTCTAATAAACGCATTTTCTTCTTTCTTTCTTTCTATTCTTTCTTCTTAGTTGTACACACCTGGCGGATTGGTCGTGATCATGGATCGTCCGGTAGGTTGGTCGCAGCTTTTGTGAGACTTCTCCACTTCTCTCTATTCTTGGCCCTGTAAGGAACGCTTTGTAGAGGAATTAATAAGGTCTGTTCATCTTGTGGGTGATTTGCCGCGAGGACGCTGAGCCTCCATGTTCCCTGTATCACCAGCCGTTCCAAAGTTGGTATACTAATTACTTAAAACATTATTTAATTTTGGGATATTTTTTATTAGTATTTTGTGCTGTAGAAATGCGTGCGCTGCGAAGTATCTGTGGATTGACCTTGAGAGATATTGTGAGAAATAGCGTGATAAGAGAAAGATGTGGAGTGATAGAAGATGTAGCGATGCGAACTGAGAGAGGAATGTTGAGATGGTTTGGTCATGTTGAGAGATTGAATGAAAGAAGTCTAACGAAACAGGTGTATGAGGCGAGTGTGGATGGTACCGTCGGGGGAGAAGAAGGGGAAGACCTAGGCGCACATACCTGGACCAAATCGGGGAAGTTTTAGAAAAGAGGCAGGTCAGGAGTACCCTAAACCGACAAGCATGCATGAAGAATGTAATGAGAGTGAATGAAGCGAGAGTAGTATGTCAGGATCGTAGCAAATGGAGGTCCGAGATCTCTGCCTAACCCTATGGTAGACAGACGTGATTTTATGTATGTATGTATGTATGTATTTTTAGGTAGTTATTTGTCGAAATTCGGCTAGTTTCTGGTAAAACACAAGTCATGGCAAAAAATATCAAAACAAGTTATTTAGTTGTCAATACGAAAAAATATTTAGTTGTGTCCAATAATTTGTGGTTATGTTTTCGTAGAAATTCTAAATACCACCTGAACATTTCTGGAGCGAAATAACGTTGGAAATTCTAAGTAATTCACTTACAGAACTAAGTCGAGCGAATAACTTGTATCACTCAAGCCTCTTACAAGTTTCTTGGAAAATGTAAATTGTGGTGATATTTTAAATATGTTTGTTCATTTAAGTAACTAGCCGGCCCGTCTGGCTGGTCGTCTGTGGTAGAGATACTTCGAAAACCCGTATCATCCCTTTCAGCCATACCACAGAACAGATAATAGTACCTACTAGCATAGCCATACTTATATTCGCAATTAATTAATTTTTACTACAGCGTGGCCATCGGACTTGATTTTGACAGGATATGTATGTATGTAGGTATGTAGGTTCATCTGTTCCCCCATAGCTCCTGAACTACTTATTAGAAGCGGACGAATGAGGAATAGCGGTCATAAAGTACTGTGTTAAAAAAAAAAGTTTGAGATAAATACCTAAACGGTGTTTGGTATCAACTGGAAGGGCTTAATTAGCACATTACAAATATGTATAATTATAGGAATTGATTGCCTCAAAATAATATGAATAAAAAATAAGTTTAAAATTAAAACCTGACTACTGAAATAGCACGCTTTTTGTCAAATAATATACGGGAATCAGTCAACTTTGATGATATTTATGATCACTGCTCAGCTCCCTAGAGTTGTACTCATGTAAGTCGGTTTAGTCGCATAATGCCTAATTCGCAAAATGGCACCGAGTCTGAAAAGGACTAATTCGCGAATGGACTAATTCTTAAAAAGATTAAATCGCGAAATGACTATTTCTGAAAATGACTAATTCGTCCAAGGGCTAATTCTTAAAAAGGCTTATTCGCGAAATGGTCAACTTTCAACAGCCTATCAAATCTTTCAATTATCCTTAAACCGCGCGCCCCGACACGGATAGATATAGGTTAGAAGGGTAATGGCGGAGGTCTCGCAGAGACCTCCGCTATTTACCCTTCGTGTTAGGTTTCTTGTGTTAAAGCAAGAAGAAAAAGGAGCCCCGCGGAGCGGGGCTCCGTCGACATGGCTCACATATTCATATACACACACATTCAGATGCGTGACTTATGTCTGACTTGTGCTGTCATACGTCGTTAAGAGTTAGCCATTATGCGAATGAGTCTTTTTAAGAATTAGCCGTTTGAAGAATTAGTCCTTTTCAGAATTAGCCATTTCGCGAATTAGTCTTTTTAAGAATTAGTCCATTCGCGAATTAGTCCTTTCCAGACTCTGGTGCCATTTCGCGAATTAGGCATTATGCGACTAAACGTGTAAGTCATATAACCTTCCTCGATAAGAGGAATATTCAACACAAAGAGAATTATTTAATAAAAAACACAGTAGTGGTATGCCATCCCCAAGAGAAATTAGCCAGTATACCAGCTTACCCTTGGGACATATACATCTACTGCCTCATAATTGTCACCCATGAAAGATCACAATCACACAGTAATTTCCATAAAACACAAATCATTATATTTTTACAGGCTATATGTCTATGTTTTTGGTCGGAAAATGATCAGTTTTGTCCTAGAAAAAAAAATGAACTGCTAAAGAGAAATTTACTTATGACAAATAGTTTTAAAGAGAAAGAAATTTAGAAAAAAATGGTTTTTTTTTATACTACTTAGGTGGTAGACAAGCACACGCCCCACCTGATGGAAAGTGGTTACCACGATCTATGAACGTGTGTAACACCAGTGCAGTCACATCCGTGCTGCCGACCCTGTAAGAACTGAGAATTTGTGCTGTCAGTGTAGAGGACTAAGCAGGACAAGCCTTTGGTCGTCCCAAGGCGACTAAGGGATAGGGCTGTTTAACATCAGACAGATATATACAGCCCAGACTCCGCCTCAGATGCATGACTCGAGGGAACAATAGTGTCCGGAAATCGGCAATAGGTTCACCCGCTATTACGAATACAATGATAGTGAAATGTGGGTGTTAATTCACCTCTGCTGAACCCTCTGGGGAAAAAGGCGTGATTATATGTATGTATGTGTCATATGTGTTATATAACGTATACGCCTATCATAGTCCATTGCAGGACATAGACCTCTCCCAATGTTGGGAGGCTTTGGGCTACTCTTTCCACGCTGGCCAGACGGGTTGGTATAAGGATTTATTTCGAGTTTTCCTCTTCTCGTTTGCGTAAATTACCGTTAGTCGCTTCATACGATATCTTTCGTATGCGATGGGGTGGTGATACTTGTATTCTTTCTCAGTCACCATAAAATTTTACAACCGTTTCCAAAAATAGCCGATATAATATTTAGGCACATATAAAACAATGAATTCCGGTTGGTACCCCCAGACTTATCCACGCAATCTCGCTTAATAGCCACGGAGGGCATATGAAATTCCTTATAAAACGGTCCAAGGGGAAGGCGGAAGCGGATAAAATAGCAATTAATCGCTACACCGGATGCGACGACCTCTGTGGCGTAGCGATAGAGCATTAGACTGCTATGCAGGGGGCGCGGGTTCGATTCCCGCTCAGTGCAAATATTTGTATGCATGAATATGTATATTTGCATTGGTCTGGATGTTTAAAAATAAAAAAGGAATCTAAGTATGTTTATCCGCATTCTAGATCCCATAATACGAGCGATGTTTACCATGGGTCTAGATAGCGTTGTGTAGAATTTCGTGGAATATTTATTTATTTATTTATTATTTTACTAGACACCGCTAGATGGCGTTGTCTAATCAATACATATAAAAAAGTGTTCTGCAAAATTTTATTGATTTAATTAATTGCAATAATAAAACTGAGTTTTTTTCTGTTAACCAAGATTATGATGGAACCGTTATCCTACCGTAAATTACCGGATTAATAAAATATACAATGAACTAAAAAGTGTTCTTGGAACTACATGACGTTTTTCAGGATGGGCTTTGGAAAGTTTCTACAGCTTACCCATCCAAACGGTAACCATGTGCTTGTTTACCACTTAAGTGTTATTAAAAAGGAGACCGGACTGAAAAAATATTATATCAATCCAACATGGTAGTACAACCACGCAGAACTTGTATGATGCATGTATAGATTTTTTTTATATTGGACAAGCAAATTGGACTCAGTCTCGCCTGATGGTAAGCTGAAGGCAAAGTCTCAGAAAAGAGGGTCACCATTACATGCATATACCACGTTACAATGGTGATACTCAGCTTGATGGCCTCACCTTATGCTATTTCACGCCCCGCTTAAAGGACCTGGAACTGTAGAAAGAAGGAAACACGTAAAGAGTCTCCAAACCGCTTGGTTCTTGATCGGATATTCTGCACTGTATGCGGGTGACATCTAAGCCCTGCACGTGTTATTCTGTGTAGGAAAGGAGAGGGTGGGGTGTGCCTATTGCCGTTTTCCGGGCACTATTGTAGCATTGTATGCTTCTGAGGTTGTATATACCTGTCTGATGTAAAACCCTAACCCTATCGCTTAGACGTACGACACCGCATGGAAAGAGATGGGGTGGTCCATATTCCAATCTGCAGGAAACCACGCGGCTGTCACTATGGCCTCACTACTGGTAGAAAATTAATTGTGTTTGTGTTTTTATTCCACATAAGTGATATACTGACCACGCCTTAGTGATTTTAGATTAGAAATTTAGATACACGTACATACATATAATCACGCCTTTATCCCCGGAGGGTTAGTCATTAACACCCACATTTCACCAATCATTGTATTCGGTCCCACGTAATAGGGGCACATAATTGCCGTTTTCAGGGCACTATTGTTGAATAAATCCATACAACTGAGGCTGAGTCTGGACTGTATATATCTGTCTGATGTTAAACAGCCAAATCCCTTAGTCGCCTTGTACGACACCGCATGGGAAGAGATGGAGTGGTCCAAATTCTACTCTGAGCCTATTACTTTTTGATTAGAAGTTTAACATTAATAAAATATCTCTTTGCTTATAATTTAGACCAAGCCCTTAAATTGAATGACATTATGGTTAACTCCCCCCAATACCCCTGAGTTCAGGGCTACAACGTCACAGGCAAGTCAGCCTTGGAAAGTTAAGGTTAACGTGATGAGATCTGATCTCATCACTTCACACGTAAATGAGGTCATCACTTACATATATACATACATACATATACTGATATACACAATTTTAATACGAGAAATAAAAATAAACTAGTTGTACCAAAACTTAGGCTTCACAAGGATTCATTTGTAGGCAGCTGCATAAAAATATTTAATAAAATTCCTCAGGACTTGATTAATATGCCAATAAATAAATTTAAAATATAAGTGAAAAAAACTTTAATGAGTAAAGGTTACTATAAAGTGGATGAGTACCTTAATGATGTTAATGCGTGGTCAACATAATAAGTCTCTTACTTGCTCGCACAAAATAAAAAAATAATTGTAAACCAAAACAAATTTAAAAAAGAAAAATAATCTAGTTCTAATGTAGTTCGCTGAGTTTCTTGCTGGTATCTTCTCAGTAGAACTAATCTACCGAACCAGCGAAAGATGGTTTATTTTTAAATTATTTAATATTTTTATATTATTTCTTGACATACATAATTGTAAAATTTTTACGTTCATATGTGCTCTTTATGTGCCTAAACTGAATAAATGAAATTGATTCTTTGATTCTTTGATATAATCACGCCTTTATCCCAGGAGGTGAATTAACACCCACTATTCACCAATCATTGTATTCGGTCCCACGTAATGGGGGGTGAGCCTATTGCCGTATTCCGGGCACTAGTGTTGACTTGAGGCATGCATCTGAAGCTGAGTCTGGCCTGTATATATCTATCTGTCTGAAATTAAACAGCCCTATCCTTTAGTTGCCTTGTACGACACCGCATCGGAAGAGATGGGGTGGTCCAAATTCTACTCTGCCGGGATTCACACGCAGGCTAATATAGAGTAGGTATTTACTCTTTTGTATGGTGATGTATCTGTTACATAGTAACTATTTATTAATGCTGTGCTCGAACCTACTAAAACCTCACGCAGGAACTAAAACAGTGACTGCAAGCGACTTTCGACCTTAATGACATTTTCTTAATTGCGTGTTCTTTTGCGTTAATATCACGAATAAATGTCATATCAATAAGGTTGAAAATTGCTTGCAAGTTTCTTGCCATATCGGACCAATTTAATCGGATATATGTGAAAACAGCTCATAGTGTCGGCTATTGGATATCGGCTTTCGTCGTCTGACACTGATATCGGGCCGGATAATGTGAAAACGGCCTTAACAGTATCAAAAGTTGAAAAACTTTATAACAGAAACCAATTAACAAGTTTCATCTGATTGCTAAAACTTGATTGGCTTATAAGAATAACATTTGTATAAATTATGGTTATTCATCGTTGCTGTTAAAAGTTTTTGTAATCACCCACAAAATAAAGCTATTGAATGAAATTTTAAGCATTTGGAATGCTACGCGTCGGCCTCGGTGTAAACTTGGATAAAACCAAAATTATGTTCAACGAACATGTTGCACCGAGACCGATTGCCATCGAAGGGGCGACACTCGAAGTTGTTCAAAAATATACCTACCTGGGGCAGGTTATCCAGCTCGGTAAAAACAACTTCGAGAAAGAACCATCCAGAAGGATTCAACTATGTTGGGCAGCATTTCGCAAACCACGTCGAGTCTTCTCTTCACCCCTACCGCAATGCCTTAAAAACAAAGGTCTTTGAACAGTGCGTCCTACCTGTTATGACTTATGATGCCGAAACGTGGACACTTACAGCCATCTTACAGGTCCCATAGCTTTAAAGTTGCGCAGCGGGCTATGGAGCGAGCTATGCTTGGAGTTTCTCTGAAGGATAAAATTCGGAACGAGGTTATCCGACAGAGAACTAAAGTTACCGACATAGGTCACAGAATAAGCAAGTTGAAGTGGAAGTGGGCTGGCCACGTTTGTCGAAGGACCGATAGCCGTTGGAGCAAACGATTCCTACAGTGGAGGCCGCTAGAAGGTAAACGAAAGGTAGGACGCCCCCTAGCCAGATGGACGGACGACCTGAAAAAGCTGGGACAGACTGGATGCGGAAGGCGGAGGATCGGAGAAAATGGCGCACTATCGAGAGGCCTATGACCAGCAGTGGACTGCAGTGGGCTAATTGATAGATTGATGCTAACTATTCAAAATCGATAAAGATAGAAAAAAAACGAAACGGTCCAGGTGGGATTCGAACCCGTGATCTTTCTCTTACATGGGATACATTTCCGCCCGATTGAGCAGTCCGAATGGGGAAGTACCTCCGCCCTACAGAATACCGCGGTTATAATAACTTCGTGTTGCGTTCCCAGCGGTGAGTAGGGTAGCCAGAGCTCACTGGAGAATTTGTACTGTCAGTGGGAAGACTAAAGGCTTGTCATGCTTTGTCTTTTACTGACGGCACAGAAACTCTGTACTTACAGGGTTGGCAGCGCGACTGTGACTCTCTGGTGTTGCACACGTCCATAGGCCACGGTAACTACTTTCCATCAGGTGGGCCGTGTGCTTGTCTGCCAACTAAGTGGAAAAAAAAAATAAGCCACCTAACCCTAGCAGGAAAACATCCAAATTCAACATATATCCGTCTTACAAAGCTCTTGACAAAAAGGCAAACGAAAACGAAGTGATTCTACAAGGGTTTTGTCTTTTCTTCTTGAGATACGCATCCCTAAACACAAATGTCCTTTGCTATAGATGCCCTTTTTGCGTATATGACTGATGGATAAAATCTGGCAAGCACTCTAAAAACAACTTTTGCGTTACGAAACTTATTTTTTGTATTTGACGTCATTGCCATCGTCCTTTTTTTTATACCACTTGGGTGGCAGACAAGCACACGGCCCACCTGATGGAAAGTGGTTACCGTGTCCTATTGACTTCTGTAATACCAGAGGAGTCACACTCGCGCTGCCGACCCTGTAAGCACAGAGTTTCTGTGCCGTCAGTGTAGACAAAGCAGGACAAGCCTTTAGTCTTCCCACTGACAGCATGAATTCTCCAGTGAGCTCTGGCTACCCTACTCACCGCTGGGAAAACAACAAGGAAGTTATTATGACCGCGGTATTCTGTAGGGCGGAGGTACTTCCTCAGTCGAACCGCTTAATTTCCTAGTGGAAATGATGGCATTTAGAGTGTGAAGTCTGCTCACCGTTTTAGATTGGTACTAACGACTAAAGACCCGAAAAAGCGGATCCCAGACTCCGAGGTGTAAGCTTCGGATGGCGACTGGGATTACCGTTAGGATGAAGAAGTAGATAATTATTCGTCTAGCAGTTCGTTGTCCAATATTAAGCGCACCAAAAAAGAGAAAACAAGCGAAATCAGTCGTGTCAAAACGGCCATCATAGCTTGCCGCAACTATAGTGGATGATTACATTATTAAAAAAAAACATCCAAATTGAGAACCTTGTCCTTTCTAGAACTCGCTTTAAAAATCATCATCTGCCAAAATTTCAACGGTTTAAGCTCTGCCAAGTTCCGAGTCTACCAAGTTCCGAGTCTACCAAGTTTATGTCACAACAAAATCACTGCCACTGACACTGTAAAAAACTGCCATTAAATTTTAGACATTATTGATATACGCTTACTATTCAAAATTAAATAAAAAATAGTTCACTACATTTTTCATTCGCTCTACAAGACGCCGTTTAATGTAAGACCTTAAAAACATGACTTTACAGTCTAAAATTAAATGTCATTTTATGCAGTGTCTGCGGTATGACAGAATCGAGGTACAGGAAAAATCCTTCTTCCTACAGGCCCGGGGCCTTTTAAGCGGGGCGTGAAAAAGCATCTGATGATGCTGCCAAGCTGGGTGCCACCATTGTAACACTTAGTGTCTGTAATGGTGACCCTCTTTCCTGAGGCTTTGCCTTTAGCTTACCATCAGGCGAGGTGAAGTCAAGTTGGCGTGTCCTATATATAAAAAAAATCCGCAATTTGAAATTCAGGCCTTGGAGCCATGATACCCGCTCGTCGCCTTATGAACAATCTATGAAACCACCGGTCATTGACTTCCAAAAGTCAGCTGATTACCGCAACCCATGTGCAGGACATATCGATGTGGTACGGTTAGCATATGCATTGATGTAAATTATGAAGCAGATGCGTAGAGATGTTGCGTCCATGGCTGTATTTTACCGTCTGTACCATGGTGAGTGTTCTGATGAGCTCTTCCAATTATTCCCACCCTCCCCTTTCCTACACAGGACAACACGTGCAGGTCTTAGATGTCATCCGCACACGGTGAAGAACTTCGGATCAAGAACTAAGCGGTTCGGTGACTCTTTCCTCTGTCGCACCATTAAGGCCTGGAATTCATTACCAGCTCACGTGTTTCCTTCATCCTACAGTCCCGTGTCCTTTAAGCGGGGCGTGAAAAAGCATATGACGAGGCCATCAAGCTGAGTGTCACCATTGTCACACGGTATGTGTAAGTAATGGTGACCTTCTTTTCTGAGACTTTGCCTTCGGCTTACCATCAGGCAAGGCGAAGTCTAATTGATGTGTTATAAATTAAAAAAATGCAATTGAATTTTAGAGAATTGCCTCACCCAATATTGTTGATTTTTATTGTCTATACATATTTTCCGATACTAAGTAATCTCACGAAGTTCCTAGAGTTCATTTTCTTACACTGTATATAGATTTCGACTTAATTGGGAGCTAAGATGTTTTCTGAAGGAGTATAGAATAATATTTGCTCGATACTATTACAAAGTTATTTCTAACTTGCCAATAATGTAAGCATAAGTTAGTCTTATGCAAATATTATTACGAGTTGCGGTCGAAGTTAAACAAGAGTTTCCAAACAGAAATAACAATTAAACGTATATAAATTACAACAATAAACCTATAGGGGATGTTTCTCAGCATCAGATCAATCTTTACTACTTTAGAATTTTTTTTTATAGCACTTAGGTGGTAGACAAGAACACGGCCCACCTGATGGAAAGTTGGCCTATGGACGCGTGCAAAATCAAAAGAGTCACACTCGCGCTGTCAACCCTGCAAACATTAAGAGTTCATGTGCCGTCAGTGTAAAAGACAAAGCAAGACAAGCTTTTAATCTTTTCACAGACAGCACAAAAACCTTCCAGTGAGCTCTGGCTACCCTACTCACCGCTGGGAACACAACACGAGGTTATTATAGCCGCGGTGTTCTGTAGTGCGGAGGTACTTCCCCAGTCGGACTGCTCAATTGGACGGAAAAAGTACTCGAAATAATCTGAATTCCTACTAATAATGTTAATAGCAAAACTGTTTTATTGTCAACATTAAGGGACAATTATATACCAAAAAGAATGGTGGCGCAATTCTCGCCACGTGAGCTAGTGGACTGTATTTTGCGGGGGGTGAAGCTAACATGTTTCATATGACACTTTACACAACAAACAAGATAGGTGATCGGGTTGCCGCGGAGGTGGTTTAGGCATTGAATGCAACCCGAGAAATTAGGAGAGGATGCACTAACCTTTACGAAGCCACGTGCTGTCGTAGCCGGTGCACCGGTCTTCTCTTCCTGGCTCAGGAGTTGCCGCCCACATCACTTGAGGGACACACGAGAGGCACAATCCGATCGGTAAAGGTCTATGAAAGCGGTTAAAATCCAACAAACATTATTAATTTCTGAGAGTCGCGTGCGCTGCCGCCATTGTTTCTTGCTAGTGTTAAAAATAATAGTTTTTTTTTTTTTTTTTTTTTTTTTTACGTGCGCAAAATCCCCACGGATACCTCCCCACCGGAGCCGGTGAAGGAGGTTATGTCGGACTCGAACCGACTAAAACGCACGCCGCCTGTGGGTCGCTTTGGTTGCCGAAGGTGAGGTTGACAGGCATATCCTTCGCACCCCGGCCGACCCAGGGCCATCTCTCACGATCTGGCCCTCTTCTCGGGTGTGGGGACTACAGAGTCCCCAACTCGTCCCCGGAAACGGGGAGGCGCGCCACGCGCGCCACCACCGCGGCCTGCTTCTGCCAGGGTGACAGGCGGCTCCACCTGTCACCCCCAGGCCGGCGCTCATGGGGGGCGAAGGTCGTTCATCGACCTCCGACGCCCGAGTTGCCTTCGTACGCGGGCAGCTTGGCTTGCGATCCTTCATCGCTCCCGCTGCCGCTCCCGCCCCGCCTCCTCCTTCACGAGCATTACTTGCTCGCAGAAGGAGGCGCCGGCCGCCCACGCATCCGCGCAGCGGACCATCGCCGCGAGCAAGGTGGAGAGCGTGAGAACTCTCACTCCCAGGGCCGCCACAAGCTCCCGCCTCGGCGTAAAAAAAAAAAAAAAAAAAAAAAAATAATAGTTAGTAATTGACTTTTTGCTCTGATATTTGGTACATACCTTTAGTTCGGACGATAATACAATTTAAATCAATAAAACAGTTTGGTACCGAGGTATCATGGTTGCCTGGAAGAGGTTACCTTGTGCGATAAGGCCGCCAATTGTATATAGGTATACTTCGAAACAGTACCTGTTGATTCATAAACGGTTATAGCTAGCTATGCATATATTGTGTTCCGCGTGTTATAAAGAACATTCAATGTTTGTTAAAACTAGTCGCCAATAAACTAGCTTCCGAACTACACGCATCTTTGTTTCTCTCGAACCACTCAAACAAAAGTGTACCTTATCTATACCACCATATGGTCGAAATCGAGCCGGATCTACTACGCGACTACCTGAGGACTCGTGCCGAGAGAACAATAGACCGCATTGCAACAGCCGACCTTTTTTTTTGTGCATTTATTACGAAGAATATTTATTGAAGAAAATAGTTTTACATCAAAATGCCGACGACTATTACAGCTGAACAACAACAACTTCTTTCCGTGCTAGAAGATACTGCCAGTTTATTCCAGAAAACACAGACTAACATTAGAAAATGCTCGAAGTCCCGTTTAACAAAAGGTTACATAGAAGCACGTGTGAAAATAATCGAAGATTATTGGAATACATTTAAAAGCGCGCATCTAGAATTAGTAAAAATTTCGTCTAAAGAACAAAAGGGGTCTATGTCGTATTTTTTAAACGAGGAATTTAATATATATGAAGATTTGTACAATGTTCTACAGGGTGACTTGAAGGATATGCTTACAATATTATCGAATAAATCAAGTATGGAATCAATACCGGTTGAGAAGAATAGCACCGTAAGTCCACATTCTGCCATTGTACATTTACCTAAAATTCACCTACCTAAATTTTCTGGAAATTATGAGTCGTGGCAAACATTTCAAGATTTGTTTACATCGTTAGTGCACAATAACAGCTCATTGAGTGATGTACAAAAACTACATTACTTAAAGTTGAGTGTTACACAAGAAGCGGAGTCGCTGTTGAAGCACGTAATGGTTACTACCGATAATTATTTATATGCATGGGATATTCTGAAACAAAGGTATGGCAACAGACGATTAACTGTGAATTCTATTATGAGAAAATTATTTAATTCAAAGAAAATGTCTACTCAATCCGCTGTTCAATTAAAATGCTTGTTAGACACAACGGCCGAATGTTTAAATACCCTTACCAATTTAAACGTTTCTACGGACTCTTGGGATCCTATCCTGATATATCTTCTGGTGCAGAAGATGGACCCAGAGACCCATAAGAACTGGGAAGAGTACGCACATAAAGAAGAAGACATCTTACCTTCTTGGAAAGACCTTAAGAAATTTATGGAGTCAAAATTCCGCACTTTAGAATTAACACAACAAACGAGCACTAAAGAGAATAAAATAATTAAGGAACGCTCATTTCATGTTGCCACACCGACCCCAAAGAAGATTTGTGCTATGTGCAAGGATAACCATACATTGAGTCATTGCAAAGAATTCGGTAAAATGGAACCAGCTGAAAGAAGCGAGTTTGTTAAAAATAATCACTTATGTTACAACTGCTTAGTAACAGGCCATTCGGTATTTAAGTGCAAAGTACCTTTGTCCTGTCGCATATGCAAGAGACGCCACCATTCTCTGCTGCATGAAAAAGAGACCTCACAACCTGGAAATTCATCAGTTACATCGCAACCAGTTGTGACACATGTAGGAGAAGAGCAAGACATACAAGTCAACACAATGATGGCATCCCAACTCAGCGCTAAGCAGAAGCAAGCAATGCTAGCAACTGCAATAGTAGAAGCAATGAGCGAACTTGGACACACTATTATATTGCGGGCGCTAATAGATCAAGGTTCCGAAGCAGCTTTTATAAGCGAGAAGGCGGCTCAACTATTGAAGCTCAAACGACAACCTGTAAAGGGTAACGTCATTGGGGTGGGATCTACACAAATCAAACTCAAGCATGTGGTACAGCTACAAGTAAAATCACAATATGACGAAGATTTCTATTTACCAATAAAGGCATACGTAATGCCTAGACCGCTGACTACAAAGATACCCACCAAAACAATCAACACAAAACAATGGCCTCACATTCAAGGTCTTAACTTGGCTGATCCATCCTACTATAAGCCAGGTGAAATAGACCTACTCCTGGGTGTGAAAGAATACGCTGAAATTCTGCAAAACCAATTCATCAAAGGTCCATCAGGAACACCTAGCGCTCAAAGAACGAGCCTGGGTTGGGTCTTGTTCGGAGAAATTCACACAGAACAACCACAAGAAACACATTTTGTCATGCACCATACAGTTGACGTAGAGGATATGCTGAAATCAATATGGGAGATAGATGTGGACACAAAAAGACATTTAACAAAAGAAGAACAACTGTGTGAAGAGTTATATGAGAATACTACTACTAGAAACAACCAAGGAAGATACATAGTAAAATTACCATTCAAAACAAACAACCCACTGTGTTCTCAAGGAAATACTAAAGAAATAGTCACTCAGAGATTTATGCAACTTGAAAGGAGGTTTAGAAGATCGCCAGACCTAAAAAAAGAATATATCAAAGTTATAAACGATTACATTGAACAAGGTCATATAGAAAAGGTACCTGAAAAGGAAAGAAATAATACAAGCGTCTACTTACCTCACCATGCCGTTGTTCGCGTAGACAAAGAGTCTACTAAAACACGCGTCGTCTTCGATGCTTCTTGTAAAGGATCAAACAATGTTTCCTTGAACGATGAGTTGTTAGTAGGCCCTCAGTTGCAAGAGGACCTAAGAAACCTTTTGATGCGATGGCGAATGAGGCAAGTTTGTTTCATGGCTGATATTCAACAAATGTATCGCCAGATATTAGTGACCCAAGATGATGCAGACTACCAACGTATCCTCTGGAGATATAATGAAACTGATCCTCTTGAAGAATATAGACTGCTGCGTGTCACCTTTGGCACCGCTCCTGCACCTTACTTAGCTGTCAAAACACTGCAACAAATTGCCAAGGATGAAGCTAAACAGAATACACTTGTGATTCAAACAATAATGGAGGAGTTCTATGTAGATGATTTACTGTCGGGTTCAGACTCTGTTACAGAAGCTATATCACTGTCCAAAGCCGTATCAGACACATTGAAACAAGCTGGTTTCCAACTTACTAAATGGGCTTCCAACAGCATCGAGTTTATGAAGTCTGTAGATCAAGAAAAGAGGTCAGCTAACGTTCACATAAATATGAATCTTGACGGCACCATACGGGCGCTTGGAATTGTATGGAATTTGAGCACAGACAAATTTCAATACAAAATAGATTACTCACCTGAAATTCACACAATAACAAAACGTAGTATTTTATCTGATATACAAAGACTGTTTGACCCTCTTGGTTGGATAGCGCCAAGTACAATTATGGCGAAGATACTTATACAAAGGTTATGGCTGGAGAAGGCAAACTGGGATGACAAAGTTAGCATGGCATTAGAAAAAGAATGGCTAAAAATTAGAGACGATTTTTCTAACGTCAAACAAATAGAAATTGAGAGATGGCTTGGGACGTTGAACGTCAACAAAGACAACATACAACTTCACTGGTTCAGCGACGCTTCGATGTGTGCTTATGCAGCTGCTGTTTACCTAAGAGTTGAAACCACAAGCAATAATATAGAAACAAAACTGATTGCAGCCAAAACCAGAGTGGCACCCCTAAAAACAATCTCTATACCCCGTCTTGAACTGTGTGGAGCTTTAATATTATCCAAACTCATGAAACAAGTTGGACAAGCAATGAGGATACCATCGTCTAAAATGTATGCCTGGACCGACTCTTCGATAGTTATCGCATGGCTTTGTGGAGAACCCAACCGATGGAAACCCTTCGTGGCAAATCGTGTGGTGGAAATCATCGGAAACATAAATAACAAACACTGGCATCATGTCGAATCACGTCACAATCCAGCTGACTTGGCTTCGCGAGGAATGTTTCTCTCCGAACTGAAGGAATGCAAACTGTGGTGGCAGGGCCCGAGTTGGCTATCTGAAAAGGAAATATACATTAGTAAACTAGAAGTGATAGACACAGATGCAGAATTGAAAACAACAAAAATCAACACTTACCTAAACACAGAAGAAATAGAAGCTTTTGAAAATAAAATTATTAAAAGGTTTGAAGATTTCTCAAGACTAACAGAATTAATAAAAACTATTACTTACTGTAGAAGATTTTTACACTACAAAACTAATACAAATAATTATTTATCAACTAAGGAATTAGAAGAGTCCTTAAATATTTGCATAAAATTAGTCCAAGAGGAGGAATACAAAGAAGAAATACAGTTACTGAAGTCAAACAAACAAGTAAAGAAGAGGAGTCACCTAAGATCGCTTAATCCTTACTTAGATGAGCATAATATACTCAGGGTGGGCGGTCGCCTCCGACATGCAAACCTACCTCAAGAAAGAAAGAATCCTATAATATTAGGAACCACAAATGCCTTGACGCCGTTAATAATTGCTGATGCACATGAGAAGACACTTCACGGTGGAGTACAGCTGATGCTTTGTTACTTGCGTTTCAAATTCTGGATTATTAGAGCCAAATCACTCGTGAAGAAACATGTGCATCGATGCGTCAAATGCGCTAAATTAAGAGCAAATACAAAAACACAAAATGGAAAACTTACCACCTGGAAAATGGTCACTAGGACGAATCACCGACAAGCATCCCGGAGCTGACGGCTACACGAGGGTTTACAGCGTAAAGAGTGGTAATACAGTCACACGAAGAACCATCACCAAGCTGTGTTTACTACCTATCGATCAAAATTGATAACTAAATAGAACATGATTATTTTACACTAATTATTTGCATGTTATTATACTTTTGAATCATAGTAATGTTATTAGAAAAGCACTTACAGTCCTTTTGGTGGGCGGTATGTTGATTCATAAACGGTTATAGCTAGCTATGCATATATTGTGTTCCGCGTGTTATAAAGAACATTCAATGTTTGTTAAAACTAGTCGCCAATAAACTAGCTTCCGAACTACACGCATCTTTGTTTCTCTCGAACCACTCAAACAAAAGTGTACCTTATCTATACCACCAGTACCATATATTGTAATGTGTTCTTTCTTTGTAGTACTACCTACAGAATACCGCGGCCATAATAACCTCGTTTGTGTTCCCGGCGGTGAGTAGGGTAACTAGAACTAACTGGAGAATTTTTGTGCTGTCAGTGGGAAGACCAAAAGTAACAACAAATATGAGATTAATGTGCCGTGTTTGTTATCAACTGAAAGGGCTCAATTAGCACACTTCAAAAATGTATGAATTATAGCTGTTGCTTGTCCCATAATAATATTAATAAAACAAATAAACAAAATCAAAAACAAACTAAAACCCGACTAATAAATTGATATTTATTTTGTGTTGATTATCGGTGTACAATAAAGTTATATTCAGTCATTCATTAATTCAATAAAAATCACTTAAAAGTATTAAACAATAAAATATCAAGGATAGCCCTGGTCGTATGCCACTTTTTTTTTTTTTTTTTTTTTTTTACGTGCGCAAAATCCCCACGGATACCTCCCCACCGGAGCCGGTGGAGGAGGTTATGTCGGACTCGAACCGACTAAAACGCACGCCGCCTGTGGGTCGTTTTGGTTGCCGAAGGTGAGGTTGACAGGCATATCCCTCGCACCCCGGCCGACCCAGGGCCATCTCTCACGATATGGCCCTCTTCTCGGGTGTGGGGACTACAGAGTCCCCAACTCGTCCCCGGAAACGGGGAGGCGCGCCACGCGCGCCACCGCCGCGGCCTGCTTCTGCCAGGGTGACAGGCGGCTTCACCTGTCACCCCCAGGCCGGCGCTCATGGGGGGCGGAGGTCGTTCATCGACCTCCGACGCCCGAGTTGCCTTCGTACGCGGGCAGCTTGTCTTGCGATCCTTCGTCGCTCCCGCTGCCGCTCCCGCCCCGCCTCCTCCTTCACGAGCATTACTTGCTCGCAAAAGGAGGCGCCGGCCGCCCACGCATCCGCGCAGCGAACCATCGCCGCGAGCAAGGTGGAGAGCGTGAGAACCCTCACTCCCAGGGCCGCCACAAGCTCCCGCCTCGGCGTCTCCCACGCCGGACACTCGGTGAGCGTGTGCGGACCTGAGTCCTCGCTCGCGTCGCAGTGATGGCACTCGGACGTTGGCTCTTTCTGCATCCGACGCAGATACTTTCCGAAGCATCCGTGCTCGGTGATCATCTGCGTCAGACGGTACGAGAGGCTGCCGTGTGGCCTCTCTAGCCACTCCCCCATGATGGGTCTTACCGCCGTTACTACGGCGTGCCCTGCGCTTGGTTGCCCAAGTCGTCTCTCCCATTCCGCCACCATTTCCCTGTGGAGCCGGGATCTCACGGTCCGAATTTCTTCGGGCTCGGGATCGTGACCCCGCTCCTGCGCCGCCCTTCGGAACCGGTATAGCGCCGAAAGGCATCTCGCTTCCAGGATCCATGGTGGGGATCCGGCGAGGGGACTCGCCGCGTTGAATGATATCGTGCGGTACCCCCTTATGATGCGGCACGCCAACTTCCGCTGCGGACGCTGCAGCAGGAGCATGTGCTGATCACTCAGGGTATCCGCCCACACGGGACACCCGTACAGGGCCATGGACCGCACGACACCCGCGTAGAGTCTCCTGCAGGAGTCCTCCGGGCCTCTCAGGTTGGGCAGTAGCCGCGCCAGAGCGTTGGCTGTGCCCGCCAATTTGGGGCCCAGACTTCGGAAGTGCTTCCCGAAGTCCCACCGGCCGTCGAGCACGAGCCCCAGATATTTCATCTGGGGCTTGATGCCGATGAGAGTGCCTCCCACTGTCAGACTGGAACCAGGTGGTGGCGTGCGCCGAGGTCCATGAAAGAACATGGCCTCGGATTTATGCAAAGCCACCTCAAGGCCCAGCCGCCGGATCCGTTCCACGACTTGAGCAACCGCGGTCGTGGCCCTCAGGATCGCTTCGCGGTGTGTAGCCCCGCTCGCCGTCACTAGCGTGTCGTCCGCATAGCACGTGACGGCGGCGCCGTCCGCAAGCTCACCGCGAAGCACCCAGTCGTATCCAATGTTCCACAGTAGCGGCCCGAGAACCGATCCCTGTGGAACACCGCACGACATCTCACGCCGACCGACGCCGGTCTGGTCGTATGCCACTTAGTCTAACAAAACAATACATTCTAGGGAAAAGTGGCATACGATCACGGCTATCCTTGATATTTTCTTGTTTAATAATTTTTAGAGAGTGATTTTTAGTAGTCGGGATTTAGTATTTTTTTTTTTACTACTATATTGTATCTAGACTTTGAAAAAAAAAAACTATCACGGCCTATATATTTGTGCTTTAACATAGTAATTTAACTTCATTCTAGATCTGTATAACTGTTAAAAAATGAACATTAACAATTTTGGTTATTATGGTTTAAATGAGAAGTAGATACAAAAATTAAATACAGAATAGCACGGCTATAATACCCTCGTGTTGTGTTCCCGGTGGTGAGTAGGGTAGCCAGAGCTCACTGGAGAGTTTATGTGCTGTCAGTCAGTGAAGCCAAAGGCTTGTCCTGATTTTGGGGTCTGCACTGACGGCACATAAAATCTCTGTTCTTACAGGGTCGGCAGAACGGATGTGACTCCACTGCTGTTACACACGTTCAAAGGTCACGGTAACCACTTTCCATCAGGTGGGCCGTGTGCTTGTCTGCCACCTAAGTTATATAAAAAAAATTAAACTTTTCTCAACACAAATTTGCATCTTTCGAAAAAATAAATTGAAAAATTACAAAGCCACCCCTAGTAGGGGCCGTCATTAAGTCAATCCTATCAATTACCCGCGATACGGCGGTAGATAATAAGTTTGTTGGAACATTCGCCTCTCACCCACGATCCTGAGAGGAAAGTGAATTATCTGACAGATGAACTGGATTAGAGGGTCCTTGGATTCACAGATGTCTTTTTATTTTCTATACGAATACATATTATGAAGAGGAGAGATTATTAAATTGAATACGCTCTGAAGCTATTGAACTGATTCTATTACAAATAGAAAGCTATATTATTTGTGAGTGACATTGGATACCTACATATCATCATCACTCTTTCTTTTACCACACCATTAAGGCCAGGAATTCATTACCAGCTCACGTGTTTCCTTAGTCCTACAGTCCCAGGTCCTTTAAGCGGGGGGCATATGTTGAGGCTGTCAAGCTGAGTGTCACCATTGTAACTTGCTATGTACTCTTTTTTTAACCCCTCATGATTGCAGACAAGTACACGGCTCATCTAATGGAAAGTGGTTACCGTGGCCTATGGACGTGTGCAACACCAGGGTCTTCATACTCGCGCCGCCGCCGCGCCGACCCTGTAAGAGCCTGCTAATGCCTTTCTTGAAGAACCTCATATGGTAGTCGCTTGGGAAAACCACGGCAGGAAGTTCTTTCCACAACTTAAGAGTGCGGGGGATGAAGTTCCCATCATACCTAACTGTACGTACTGTTTCAAGTCGCAATATGTGGGGTCCACCTGTGACGAGAGGTGCGATGATGGAATATAACCGTGGGCATCATGTCGAACAATTTATCTGAACACACCATTGTACAGGCGGTAAAACACACACATCGAGGCTAAGTTTCTCCTGAGGTTGGTGGCGCGTCTCGCGTGCCTCCCCGTTTCCGGGGACGAGTTGGGGACTCTGTAGTACCCACACACCCGAGGAGAGGGCCAGATCGTGAGAAATGGCCCTGTGTCGGCCGGGGTGCGAGGGATATGCCTGTCAACATCACCTTCGGCAACCAAAACAACCCACAGGCGGCGTGCGTTTTAGTCGGTTCGAGTACGACATAACCTCTTCCACCGGCTCCGGTGGGGAGGTAGCCGTGGGGATTTTGCGCACGTGAAAAATAAAATGTCCCTCTTGAGGCTGAGCGGTTCCATACAGCTAGTGAGTATTGTCGATGAATCTCAGCGCCCGCCTTTGCACCGAGTCGAAGAGCGCAAGCTGGTAATCCGGTGCCCCGGCAAATAGGTGACAACAGTACTTCATGTGAGGCTTGACTTGTGACTTATAGAGTACAAGGCTTTGCCCCGTAGTGCAATACTCCATCACCCTGTTAAGCACTCCAAGTTTTTTGGATGCCAGCCTGACCTTGTCCTCCAAGCATTTGCGGTACTTTACATCGCTGGAGTTGTCGACACCCAGGGTTCCAATACTTGTAGAGATGCTGAGTCCAGTGTTCATAAATTATGGCACCAGAGTAAATGGGCATTTCTTAGGGGTGCACACACATTGTTCTGTCTTAGAGGGGTTAAATTGAACTCCCCCCGCTGTGGCGGGGTGCGGTCGGGTTGGTGCGGGTACAGCATACTTACCTATATCTACCTGTTAATTCCTGTGTTCTTCTTCTCTTATTGTTTATGGGAAGTTCCTCCACCCTACAGAATACCACGGCCATAATAACCTCGTGTTGTGTTTCCGACGTTGAGTAAGGTAGCCAGAGCTCACTGGAGGGATTTTGTACTGTCAGTGGGAAGACCAAAAGCTTTTTACACTGACGGCACAGAAACTTTTGTGTTTACAGGGTTGGCAGCGCGAGTGTGACTGCCCTTGCGTTGCAGACGTCCACGGTAACCACTTTCACCACAATAGGTGGGCCGTGTGCTTGTCTGTCAACCAAGTGGTATAAAGACAAAAATAAAGATTTGTTTTTTTTTTGCTTTATTTGTTTTTTTTGTTGCGATAAATGTGTTTTTATGTGTAGTGTAAGTGTGTTTGTGTATAATAAATGGTAATTTCTATCTTTATTTCTAAGTTTAGTCCGCCTCAATCAGATACTCTAGTTAGAGTAGGTACTTTGCCTTTATCATACTATCAGGCGAGATGAAGTCAAATGAATAATAATAATAAATAAATATTGTACAACATTCTACACAACGCTATCTAGACCTATGGTAAGCATAGTTTAAGTAGCTTGTTTTATGTAATCTAGAATACGGATAAACATAGGTACTTAAATACTTTTTTTTTGTAAATACATACATATTATACATAGAAACAGCCAGACCAATGCAAATACCCATATTCATGCATACAAATATTTGCACTGAGCAAGGATCGAACCCGAGCCTCCTGCGCAGCGGTCGCGTTCACTACCGCCACGCCACAGAGGCTGTCAAAAAATTGGCGTGTCCTATATAAAAAAACCCACACACAATTACTACTTTCACAATTATTTTTATAAATGCTTGTCGGTTTCGGGTAATCTTTACATACATACATACAATCACGCCTTTATTCCCAAAGGGTTAGGCAGAGGTGAACCAACACCCACATTTCACCAATCATTTTATTCGACCCCAATAGGAGGTAAGCCTATTGCCGTATTACGGGCGCTATTGTTGACTCAAGCCATGCATCTGAGGCTAAGTCTGGGCTGTATATATCTGTCTGATGTTAAACAGCCAAATCCCTTAGTCGCCTTGTACGACACCGCATGGGAAGAGATGGGGTGGTCCAAATTCTACTCTGCCGGGAATCCAAATTCTACTATTCGATTCATCTCCGTTTAATATTCTAGTTTTTAGTTTTTCTGTAGAAAAAAATGTTTTGAAAAATTGAATTTACAAAATTCAGCAGTTCTTTATTTTTTTCTAGGCCACATCAATTTGACTTCACTGACATATTTATTTGATGTTAAACAGCCATATCCCTTAGTTTTTTTATATGTCTAATAATAGCTATATTATCTAATAATAGACAAATAGTCGAACAAAGTAAACCCTGAGACATAGTCGAGATAACAAAAGTCAAATAAATATAATAGTGACAACATCACCATCGCTGTTGACATATCGTTAGCGAACATATTTACTGATGTAATGACGAAACATAACATAACATAAACTCACGCCGATATCCCCGAATAGAATATACATAGATACATGTATAGATAGTTTTTTTTTTTTTGAGAGACCAGATCGTGAGAGATGGCCCTGGGTCGGCTGGGGTGCGAGGGATATGCCTGTCAACCTCACCTTCGGCAACCAAAACGACCCACAGGCGGCGTGCGTTTTAGTCGGTTCGTGTCCGACATAACCTCCTCCACCGGCTCCGGTGGGGAGGTATCCGAGGGGATTTTGCGCACGTAAAAAAAGAAAAAAAAATACAATATGTCAAAATGGTACAAGAAGCGATGCTTAGTCTATGTATGTGTGTATGTGTAGATAATAGTCGGAATTAATACTGGTAACTTCTTTTGGATTAATTATATATCTATATTTTTGACGATGAATTTCAGATGCTAATAAAAACGTTAAATTATTATATATTATTTGAATTGTGTAAACAAAAGAGGAATAAAATAATGTAATATTTGCATGCCATTACTGGTGATAATACATTGTACTTATTTTATTTTTAGCGACCAACTTATTATGACTGTATTATGCAAGTAAATGAATAAATAAATAGAGGTGCTAGCACCCACATTTCGCCAGTTAATGTTTAGGTCCCAATGTAATAGGTGGCGAGCTTATTGTCACTAACCGGGCATTTATAAACCTGCGATAAATACACACATAACTTCGAATAGCATCGAAAAGTCATTGGTGTGTGACATGGTGAAACCTGGGATCGAACCCGAGACTTCGTCTCAGCAGTCCATTACCCATACCACTAGGCTACCGGGGTTTATAGTGTACTGCAGTTTACTAATATCAATAAAACCGGTGAAGTGCGAGTCGAACTTGCCCACCAAGAGTTCCGTACAAAATAGCATTCAGGGATAAACTTAAATTACATTAACCGCATCGAGTTGGGGACTCTGTAGTCCCCACACCCGAGAAGAGGGCCAGATCGTGAGAAATGGCCCTGGGTCGGCCGGGGTGCGAGGTATATGCCTGTCAACCTCACCTTCGGCAACCAAAACGACCCACAGGCGGCGTGCGTTTTAGTCGGTTCGAGTCCGACATAACCTCCTCCACCGGCTCCGGTGGGGAGGTATCCGTGGGGATTTTGCGCACGTAAAAAAAAAAACCGCAATATAGTAATATAGGCAATCAAAATGATTGCCTTGACGCATTCTTTAGAAGAAGTTCTTGAAAAACACTTAATAGAAATAGTGCATTCTATATTATTACTAGCTGTTGCCCGCGGCTCCGCCCGCGTGGATATCGGTTATCGCTTAGTATTGAGTCAACAAGGTAGCTGATGTAATAAGGAGTAACGTAGGCTACTTTTATTTTAGAAAAAAATTATGCTCAATAGCGTTGACTCAACACTAAGCGATAACCGACGTCCACGCGGGCGGAGCCGCGAGCAACAGCTAGTCTTATATAGCCTGCATCTGAAAATCCTTTCTTAGGGGATGCCTACGTCATAGTAGCTTTATGCATGCAAAGTCTCAGCCCGATTGGTTTAAAATTGACAAAGTTTCATACAAACTTTCATACCCTATTTTATCCCCTTGGGGGTAGAATTATTGAAAATCCTTTGTTAGCGGACGCCTACGTCATAACATCTACCTGCATGCCAAATTTCAGCCCGATCCGTCCTGTGGTTTGGGCTGTGCGTTGATAGATCACGTATGTCAGTCAGTCACCTTTGAGTTTTATATATTATTTAGATTATTTATATTTATTGTTTTTATAAAACATGTCCCTTTTGGTCAATAGGGGTACAGTAAGAGACACACGGGACACACACATTTAACCAAGTGTGTAACGTAGAAAAATGAAACAAAAGAGTGTTAACGTGATGTGGGTGAAGCAAGAAATTTACGGGTCAGACGACATGTGTTGAGTAGGGCGACTTTCTGTATGAGCGTAAGGGTGGATTTTGGCATTTGTAGTGTGCTGAGGTTAGTTTGGAGAGTTATTATTATTATTATGTATCTTTATTAACAATTACTTACATAAAACTTACATATAAACAAGGCCCCACAAAAACCACAAAAAAAAACTAAAACTAAACTTCATTTTTGACTCCACCGCAGTCGAGTCCAAAAACCTAGACTTTTCCTCTTTCCCCGAGGAAAACGTCGTATATCAACGACATTTCCCTCTTTATGCGTACTAGAAGCCGGACAAAATCACTCTCTAAACCCCGAGAGTAGGAGGCAAAAATACATTGCGATCCTTCTTCCCCGATGTAATCACTCTAAATTAAGCGCTCCAGTAGTTTATCGCGGCAAATAGCCGGGCTTAGGGCGCGTTTACATTCGCCGATTATACGAAAGATTCATTTTATATTCTATATTTTCTTACATAACATAACATAAACATAAACTCACAGTAGGCAGAGGTGCTAGTTTATGTTTAGGTCCCAATGTAATAGGTGGCGAGCCTATCGCCATTAACCGGGCACTTATAAACCTGCGATAAATATACACATAACTTCGAAAAGCTTCGAAAAGTCATTGGTGTGTGCCATGGTAAAACCTGGGATCAAATCCGAGGCCTCGTCTCAGCAGACCATTACCCATACCACTAGGCTTTCTTTATTGTACAAAATATCAATATTAAAACATAAACACACAAAATAGATTCGCGATTATGTCGCGTCGAACAACGCACCCCGCATCGTTCCCGGAGCAAAGGTGCCCATGATGCTGGCCGCGTTGCTTCGCCGAATCGCAATGGCCATCCTTTGCCCCAGGAACGAGCCGGAGCGGGAGTCACCGCCTTGGTCGTGGATACGGCGGCCAATTTCCGCGATCAACCTCTTCGTGTCCGACCCCCAACTGCCATAGTCTCCACCGCAATAGGCACAAAATAATATTGTGGTTTAATTGCAGCGTATTCACTATTTATTGTACACAAAACACATTTTCATAACAAAAAATAAGATGAAGAAGGATATTATTGTAGTACCAAGGCGGGCTTAACTCAATGTTAAATTTTCTTCCCGCAAACGGTTAACTGATAAGATTGAACATTGAGTAAAGTTGGATCGCGGAGAGGCGCAGCAAAATCAAGCAGTACCCTAGATAGGTATGTAGATAACACACTGGGATGAACTACTTTTCAGAAATCCATTTCCGGGAAAATAAGATTACTGTCTAAAAATGTCGAATATAGTAATATATTAATGGATTAATGAACGAGCGAATGAATGTTGAATGAATGCTTCATTGAATGAACGAACAAATGAATCAGGTTTACAAGGAGGTAGGACACGGCGGTATTTCCGCCCAATTGAGCAGTCCGACTAGGGAAGTACCTCCGCCGTACAGAATACCGCGGTTATAATAACTTCGTGTTGTGTTCCCAGCGGTGAATAGGGTAGCCAGAGCTCACTGGAGAATCGGTGCTGTCAGTGGGATGACTAATGGCTTGTCCTGCTTTGTCCTCTACACTGACGGCACAGAGACTCTGTTCATACAGGGTCTGCAGCACGAGTGTGGCTTCTCTGGTGTTACACACGCCCATAGGCCGCGGTAACCACTTTTCATCATCGGGCCGTGTGCTTGTCTGCCACCTAAGTGGTATAAAAAGAAGGTAATAGATTATCAAATAGATTAAAAAAAAATGATAATTTTAGTCCCCACGAAATAGTTATTGAAACAGGTATTGCACCAAATTAAAAGTAATTACTATTGAGACAGCCGTTAGCATAGACATAAAACTATAATGTACACGGTCTCTACACATTCACTCATTCATTCGTTCAGAATCGTAACCTGTATAAACGGCTCACACGAAGTCACGCCAGAGATTTGTTCGGTTGGCTGGGCACTCCCGACTGTTGCCGGAGACGGACGAGTGACCACGTAGCGAGAGGTTAAGACAACACTGAAGATGGATGGGTGGGTGGGTTATATGTTTCTGACTTGGATCAACTTTATTTTGTACAGGCTTTTAGTGAATTCACCCACAGACAAAAAGAACATTACAATTTTTTTTTATTATTATTATTTAATTATCAGAATACGTATTTAACAACAAGAAAATAGACTTAATATACCGCTAAAGCTACTGGAGCTTGTGTGCGACACATGCGATTCTCACTTCAGTACAAAACATTACAAATCTTATAAATAAATAAAAAAGGAAAAATTATATACAATGAATATTATATACAATGGAGACTCTACGCGGGTGTCGTGCGGTCCATGGCCCTGTACGGGTGTCCCGTGTGGGCGGACACCCTGAGTGATCGGCATATGCCGCATCATAAGGGGGTACCGCACGATATCTTTCAACGCGGCGAGTCTCCTCGCCGGATCGCCACTATGGATCCTGGAAGCGAGATCCCTTTCGGCGCTATATCGGTTCCGAAAGGCGGCGCGGGAGCGGGACCACGATCCCGAGCCCGAAGAAATTCGGGCCGTGAGATCCCAGCTCCACAAAGAAATGGTGGCGGAATGGGAGCTACGACTTGGGCAACCAGGCGGAGGGCGCGCCGTAGTAGCGGCGGTAAGACCCATCATGGGGGAGTGGCTAGGGAGACCACACGGCAGCCTCTCATACCGTCTGACGCAGATGATCACCGAGCACGGGTGCTTCGGAAAGTATCTGCGTCGGATGGAGATAAAGCCAACGTCCGAGTGCCATCACTGCGACGCAAGCGAGGGCACGGGGCCGCACACGCTCTCCGAGTGCACGGCGTGGGAGATGCCGAGGCAGGAACTTGTGGCGGCCCTGGGAGTGAGGGTTCTCACGCTCTCCACCTTGCTCGCGGCGATGGTCCACTGCGCGGATGCGTGAGTGGCCGGTGCCTCCTTCTGCGAGCAAGTAATGCTCGTGAAGGAGGAGGCGGGGCAGGAGCGGCAGCGGGAGCGACGAAGGATCGCAAGCCAAGCTGCCCGCGTACGAAGGCAACTCGGGCGTCAGAGGTCGATGAACGACCTCCGCCCCCCATGAGCGCCGGCCTAGGGGTTACAGGTGGAGCCGTCTGTCACCTTGGCAGAAGCAGGCCGCGGCGGTGGCGCGCCTGGTGGGCCAGATCGTGAGAGATGGCCCTGGGTCGGCCGGGGTGCGAGGGATATGCCTGTCAACCTCACCTTCGGCAACCATAACGACCCACAGGCGGCGTGCGTTTTAGTCGGTTCGATTCCGACATAACCTCTTCCACTGGCTCCGGTGAGGAGGTATCCGTGGGGAATTTGCGCACGTAAAAAAAAAACGCAATTTACAATTCAGCAGTCAAAGTCGTACCTACAATTCTGCTAAAAGATAAGACTTGAGCTTATATTTAATATTCCTCACATTAATTTTCTCTCGCATGGGGGTAGGCAAAGAATTGATAAGACGCGGTACAAGGAATGCACTCGTCCGCTCGCCGTAGCAATTCCTCGCCCTCACAATAGCCAGTTTTTTTTGTGCGACTCGTCGTGTATATACCTACAGGATGCTCCACTTTGTCCTGTAAAATTTAATTAAAGAATTGTTCTTTTAGAATATTAAGTTTCACTTTTTCGTGTACCTATTGGAAGGCTTTTACAAAGTTTAAAGAGTTTGGGATCCTCAGTGCATTGGTTTCTAAGCTTAGGTGGCACAATTAATTTTAATATTCTGAGCTGCAGATTATAGATCGAGTCGAGGTAAGTTTTGAAGGTTCTACCATAGCTTAAATTGCATATGCAGTATTTTTTCTATTCACTATTTTTATTTTATTTTTTTTATATCTTAGTCAATTTGAATAGTTAGCAAACTATGAAGACTATAAAATGTCATTCAATAGTTAGAGCGGAGTTATAAAAAATCAATGTTTAAAAATGATTACAACACTGTTACCTTCTACCGCCTATACAATGGTTTGTGCTCAGATGAATTGTTTGACATGATGCCCGTAGCTACATTCTATCATCGCACCTCTCGCCATAGGCAGGGAATTCATCCCCACACATTGCGACCTGAGACGGTACGCACTGTGCGGTATGAAAGAAACTTCATCCCACGCACACTCAAGCTGTGGAATGACCTCCCTGCTGCGGTTTTCCCAAGCGCCTACAATATGGGGTTCTTCAAGAGGGGCATTAGAAGGTTTCTTCATGGTCGGCAGCGCGAGTGTGACACCCCTGGTGTTGCATACGTCCATAGGCCACGGTAACCGCTTCCCATCAGGTGGGCCGTGTGCTTGTCTGCCAACTAAGTGGTATAAAAAAATAAAAAAACATTGGTTACGATAATTCGTAAGAATGTCGGTAGATGGCTCTCAACCGTCATCGCAAGACGGTATATGTATAGAATAATTTGGATGGTTTTAGGCGAAGGTTTGGTAGATCAGTGATCAGAGAGTTCCCCCTGTAAGGGAGAGGTCGCGGGTTTGAATCCCGTCTGAACCGATTCTTTTTTCTATATTAATCGATTTGAATAGTTAGCAATACTAATTTTAAAGAAACCGAGCGTGATATGTTTTGCTTACCATTGCTGACGTCACACTTTATTTTCTTCATTCTAGCGTTAATCCCAGTCACATCCGAAGCTGATACTTCGGAGTCTAGGTCCCGTGCTGTTCAGTCTATGGGTTTTGGTTAATCTTCGATATTTTCCGTGAAGCGACTGCCAATTGAGCAGTAAGTACTTCCGCCCTACAGAATAACGCGGCCATTGTAATCTCGTGTTGTGTTCCCGGCGGTGAGTAGGGTAGCCAGAGATCACTGGTCTAAATGCAGTATTTCGATATCACCATTAGATTGTGGAAGTTATATTTTTTTTTTTATACCACTTAGTTAGCAGACAAGCACACGGCCCTCCTGATGGAAAGTGGTTACCGTGACCTATGGACGTCTGTAACACCAGAGGAGTCACAGTCGCGCTGCCAACCCTGTAAGTACAGAGTTTCTGTGCCGTCAGTAGAAGACAAAGCAGGACAAGCCTTTAGTCTTCCCACTGACAGCACAAATTCTCCAGTGAGCTCTGGCTACCCTACTCACCGCTGGGAACACAACACGAAGTTATTATAGCCGCGGTATTCTGTAGGCCGGAGGTACTATCCTAGTCGGACTGCTCAATCGGGCGGAAATACCACCGTGTCCTACCTCCTTGTTCCTTCCTTTTACAACTTTTTTTTTTTTTTTTTTATATAGGACACGTCAATTGGACTTCGCCTTGCCTGATGGTAAGCTGAAGGCAAAATCCCAGAAAAGAGGGTCACCATTACTTACACATACCGTGTGACAATGGTGACACTCAGCTTGACGGCCTTATCATATGCTTTTTCACGCCCCGTTTAAAGGACCCGGGACTGTAGGAAAAAGGAAACACGTGAGCTGGTAATGAATTCCAGGCCTTAATGGTGCGACAGAGGAAAGAGTCTCCGAATCGCTTGGTTCTTGATCGGATGTTTTGCACCGTGTGCGGATGACATCTAAGACCTGCACGCGTTGTCCTGTGTAGGAAAGGGGAGGGTGGGACTAATTGGAAGAGCTCATCAGAACACTCCCCATGGTACAGACGGTAAAATACAGCCATGGACGCAACATCTCTACGCAGCTGTAAAGGTTCTAGGGTGTTCGTGATCTCGGGATTCCCAATGATGCGGACCGCACGTCGCTGCAACCTGTCGAGAGCATCTAGTAAGTACTTTGCTGAACCATCCCAGAGATGCGAGCAGTACTCCACACAGGAGCGAATTTGTGTCTTGTATAGAAGACACCGCTGCTCCGGCGTGAAAAATCGTCTCACTCTGTTCAGGACTCCGAGTTTTCGTGAGGCTGTTTTGATGATACTTTCGATGTAGTTTTTGTTATTCAGGTTGCAGCGAACATCCATACCTAGGATATTGAGATTGTCCTGCAGCGGCAGTGGTGTGCTCTGAAGAGTGGGGAGGGGAAGGAAAGAAGATACTTTTGCTGTAAACGCACATGCCTGCGTCTTCTTGGCATTGAACTCAACCAGGTTCTCAGAGCCCCATTGAGAAATGTGATTCAGGACCCCGTCAAGCTCAGTGACAAGAAGCTGCCTTTTCTCTGCGATATCTGACTGCTTGGCCGCTGGATGTCCATGATAACTCCCATGTAAAGTGCTATCGTCTGCATAACAATGAACATTGCCGGTAGACAGCATGTCGTTGATATGCAGAAGAAAGAGAGTGGGTGATAAGACGGACCCCTGGGGCACGCCAGCATTAACCTGCAGAAACTCCGAAGCTCGTCCGTCACAAAGGACGCGAATACGGCGCCCCTGCAGGAAGCTAGCAACCCAGTTGCACAGCCTAGAAGGCAGACCAAAGGCAGGTAGCTTAGAAAGAAGCGATTTGACTCTATCGAAAGCTTTGGCGATGTCAAGACTAATTGCCAGTGACTCGCCGTGCTTGTCCATAGCCTCACCCCAAAGATGGGTAACGTATGCTAGAAGATCACCCGTTGACCGTTTCGGTCTGAAGCCATATTGCCGGTCATTAATTAAGGAGTGATCCTCTAGGTGCCGCATGAGCTGTTTGTTAATTATGTGCTCGAACACTTTGCACAGCACTGAGGTGACGGCTATGGGTCGGCACAAAGGCACTGTACCCGAACTGTAGGATAGCCGGTACAGGCGCGTAAGCATTGGAGACAACTCCGCTGCACATTTTTTCAAAACTACCGCTGGAATACCATCCGGACCACTGGCTTTCCGGACATCGAGTGATTGCAGCACTGCACGGACATCGCGTTGCCTGATATGGATATCAGGCATCGCGTGGTCACTGTCGGGTAGTGTTGGTGGCTGCGTACCACAATCATCGATTCGGGAGTTGGCCGCAAAGAGATTAGCCAGCAGATTTGCCTTCTCTTGCGGCTCATGGGCCAGGGATCCATCAGGGTTACGCAGCGGAGGCAGCGAAGGCTGACAAAAGTTGGCTTGCACGGCTTTAGCCAGTCGCCAGTAGCCACGGCTTCCCGTAGGATGCATCACTAGCTCTTGACCAAGCCGCGCTATGCGCAGGGCATCCGCTCTGACATAGGCCCTTCTACAGACCTTTGTGGCTCTGTTGTACGCCGCCTTGAAGTGGCCCAGATTGGGATGGCGCGTGACGCGCGCCCTTACCCAAGCGCGGTACGCAGACTGTTTTTGTTCAACAGCTTCCGCGCACTCGCGCCCGAACCAAGGGCGCACCCCGCGGTCACCGGTGACATCGGTGTATGAGATATAGTATTCCATACCCAGACCGATCTCACCGGCGACAGCAGTAGCACAATCCGATGGGTTCTTACCTTCAAAGCAGCGCTCAACCCACGGGATGGACGCAAAATAGTCACGAAGTCCATCCCAGTCCGCTGACGAGTAGTGCCAGAGACGCCGCTTCCCCCGCATGGGTCGTGGGGGCGCTATAATAGGCACCGTGGAACAGACCAGGCAGTGGTCAGAGTTGCCTAACGCGGCTCGCACCGATACACTGTACCGGTCCGGATCACTCGTCAGCAGAAGGTCTAGCAGAGAAGGTGCTTGGCCTGACCTTCTTGGTATCCTAGTGACCTCGTGCACCAATTGGGTCAGGCCGTGCGCCAGAGCAAATGCGTGGGCGGCTCTTCCCGCATGGTCTGTTTTGGAGGAGCCCAACCAGATCTCGTGGTGGGCGTTAAAATCCCCCAAAAATACCATTTCGGCATTCGGAAATCGCTCCTGCGCATCATCTGCCGCCTGACTCAGATATTCAAAGAGTCGAGTTGTCTCAGCATCTCCTGTATGGGAACGGTAGAGGCACACATAGATCTGACTCGTAGGGCCATGGTCTACGTGTACCCAAAGGACGGAGAAGGATGGGTCCTCTAGGCAGCGCAAACGGCGACAGCAAACATCCGCCCTAACAAACACGCACACCCCGGCTTTTGCACGAAAACTTTCCTCAAGAACATAGCCAGGGTAGAGCAAGTAGGTCGTGTCGTCAGGGCGGTGTATTTGCGTCTCCGTTAGAAAAAACATGGCAGGTTTCGCCGTCTCTAGGTGTTGGTGGACGGCGTTGAGGTTTGCATGGAGCCCACAGATGTTAGTGGACTCCACCTCAAATAGCAAGCTTTTGGGAGTGTGACGAGCCGCTGTGTTGCCTTTTTCTGTAAATTGCGCTGCCATGAGTTTGGGTGGGAGAAGGCGTGAAAAAAGAAGTGATTGCCGCCGCAGCACCGTGTGACAAAGCGCGGGATATTGGTTTTATCTATGAATGTGAGGCATGGCGAGAGCCGACGCGCCGAACGGAAGGGCCCCCGTACCCCCCCGAGTATGGTCGCCGGGCTCCCAAATCCGGTCACCAACCGGCACGACGAACCATATCGGGATTATGCGCGGCCTGGTGAGGCAGCCTCCCAAGGTGGTTAACCCCAGTTGGGCCCCTGTACTATACCGCGGGCGGCCAGCGGCACCACCGTTTCTACAGGTCTCCCTGTTCGGCGCATCGCCCCGCGCCATCCCCACTAGACTACGCCAAGACCCACTGGTCCCACTAGTGCTGCGACAACCACCACCTCTGCCCGGCTATGCACATGCTGACCCCTGAACACAATCCAACCGAGATTGAATTGCTATGGAGAGTTTTTCGCAATAGTGCACGGTGGTACCTACCCGGTCGAAACTTGAGACAAATTTGTGCCACCAAGTTTCTACCACCAGTAAACTGCGGTGGCAGACAAGCATACAGCCCACCTGATAGAAAGTGGTTACCGTGACCTATGGACGTACATAACACCAGGGGAGTCACTCGTGCTGTGTCTGTAAAAACAGAGATTTTCTTTGCCGTCAGTGCAGAACTCAAAATCAGGACAAGCCTTTGGTCTTCCCACTGAGAGTAAAAAAAATCTCCAGTGAGCTCTGGCTACCCTACTCACCGCTGGGGAACACAACACGACGTTATTATTGTATTTCAAAGAATAAACTCTATTTCGGAGTCGGTAAACAAATTTGAAATTTCATTTACAAAATTTTCTAGTACGACTAGCATTTCTTAAAGTCCACGGTTGTTAAAGGTGCATTCACACTATGGTGAGTTTTTGTGGAGCAAAAGTTTGAGGTGTGATGTAACTTTCTGTGTTTTTTATTGCCACAGTTTGGTATTTGTTCAAAGGTCCTATTAGTACTATAAGTAATACTAAGTTTATGTATAATTATTTAGTTTTATTTCATATAATATATGAAATAAAACTACTAATACTACTAATATTATGTTATGTTAGTAAATGTACTGTTTATGTTTAAGTAAATGTAATTAATCTATAGTCCTTATAGAACCAAACGCATCTCTTATTAATGCGCCTGGCTCGTACTAGCTCTGCACTACCCTATGGTAGACTGGCGGATAATGCCTACGGCATTACCTCCGCCAATGTACATCGTGCATAAATTATAAATAAATAAATAAGATACTTTCAGTGACTGCTATGTACAAGATACAGACAAATTGTTAAGAACAAAATTGAAGCACGGTTTTTAGGTGAACAGGGAATGAATTTTGAATTTGGAAATAATACAGTAACTTGATAAATGGGGTAATCATTTTTGACACATAATTATACATATATTATATCTTTTATACTTACATATTATACTTTGTACAAATATGTATACATAAGTATTAGCAGAGCGCTTCTTTTTATAATTACATCTATATGATAGCTAAAAAAGTTAATGGTCAGATTGTAGTTATCGCGAGACTGCTTCAAAGAGTTAAATAGCTTGTGTTATTAGTGCTACCATTTCAGAAGTGTAATGGCGAAGATTCAAACCTTGGACCTCCAGAAATGTCGACTCCTTAAACATTAACATATTGATGTTTACACACCGCTTTCTTTCTCACATCCTTATTCAAAACTTTCAGAAAATAAAAATCGTGTTGTGTTCCCAGCGGTGAGTAGAGTAGCCAGAGCTTACTGGAGAATTTGTGCTGTCAGTGGCATGACTAAAGGCTTGTCCTGCTTTGTCCTCTATACTGACGGCACAGAGTTCAAAGTTCAAAGTCTTTATTGCGTTCTTGTGTTGTACAGATCTTACACTATATATTATTGTATCAACATGAAGCCCTGTTGGGGCACAGCAAAGTTATGGCTTCTCCGGTGGTACACACGTCCATAGGCCACGGTAACCACTTTCCATCAGGTGAGCCGTGCGCTTGTCTGCCACCTAAGTGGTATAAAATAATAAAAAAATCAAATTGTACAAAAAGTAACCGCAGTGTGAACCCACCTTTACTTTTCATTTCTTATTTTGCTGAAACATTGTTATATTTTCATTTTCACGCAAAGGAAACTTAATATTGAGGTTTTATTTTAATAAAACGTTTTGTATTTGCTCAGAGCGGAGCGAGATGTCCACTTTTATGGGTGTTGTTTTTTTAATCTGGGGAAAAATACTGGAACAATTTTGCTGTACGCATAGATCTTAATTATGTGATTGTTATTTTTACTAGCTTTTATATGACGCGGTTCCCGGCAGAGTAGAATTTATACCACCCCATCTCTTCCCATGCTGTGTCGTACAAAGCGACTGGTTGTTTAATATCAGACGGATATATACAGCCCAGACTCAGCCTTAGGTACAAAGCTTGAGTCGTCAATGCTTGAGACGGCAATAGGCTCAAACCCCAATGGGGGGGAGGGTGAGCCTATTGCCATCCTTCGTATCACCAATTATAGAATTCGGTCCCACGTAATAACGTGGGACCAAATTCAATGACTAGTGAAATGTGGGTAGGTACCTATTAATTCACCTCTGCCTAACCCTCTTTAAAATTTTATTCAATACTTTATTTATATTATAATCTAGCCTTATTAGCTAAGTAGAAAACAAATTTCACCTAAATTACTACGAAAATGTAATTCTAAGAATGCGTCTATTAACACTTACTTCGTTTTTATTACAGCGAAGACACTTTGTTCATGTGTTCTTTGCAAGCAGCACTTATTTAAGCAACATTTATTTATTTGCCCATAAAAGTACTAAAACACTACACTAACTCGAATGATTTCGTCTGTTTTAGGCTTCTTACTATAGAAAATATATACTTAATCAAATCAAACAAAATATGTAAACAAATCAAATCAGTTTCTAACAATGTTTTTTATTTTGTGTTTTTTGTGGTCCACACTTAGATATTTATAAGGCTATAGATACATGCCTTACAATATAATATATACCTAAAATCAGGTACACGAATGTATGTACATTGACAGGAGGTAGGACACGACGGTATTTCCGTCCAATTGAGCAGTCCGACTGGGGAAGAACCTCCACCCTACAGAATACCGCGGCCATAATAACCTCGTGTTGTGTTCCCGGCGGTGAGTAGGGTAGCCAGAGCTCACTGGTGAGTTTATGTGCTGTCAGTAGTAAGACCAAAAGCATGTCCTGCGTCGTCTTTTACACTGACGGCACAGAAACTCTCTGTGCTTACAGGGCTGGCAGCTCGAGTGTGACTCCTTTGGTTTTGTACAGGTCCATAGGCCACGGTAACCACTTTCCATCAGGTGGGCTGTGTGCTTGTCTGTGAACCAAGTGGTATAAAAAAATACTTACTTAATTAAATCAAATCAAATATATGCTTATTGTATGGTACACAAACAAAGAACACATTTTAAATGGAGAAGTTTCGCAGATACATGATTTACAATATAATATATAGGTAGGTACTACATAGATAGTTAAAATAAACACCGCAGTAGCTAATGGACTGCTGAGACGAGGTCTCGGGTTCGATCCCAGGTTTTACCATGGCACACACCAATGACTTTTCGATGCTTTTCGAAGTTATGTGTGCATTTATCGCAGGTTTATAAGTGCCCGGTGAATGGCAATAGGCTCGCCCACCTATTACATTGGGACCTAAACAAAGACTGGCGAAATGTGGGTGCTAGCACGTCTGCCTACCCCTTCGGGGATATATGCGTGAGTTTATGTTATGTTATGATAATTAATGATGAAACAGTACCTAAAATTACGTACATGAAATATGCATATACTTACATAAAATACTAAAAATAGCAAAGACCGGTGATATAGAAATTGAACGTGTAAGACAGTGGCTATCACTCTTGCATGCAGTAACTTAACGCTTATAAATTCCCACATTATCACTTAAATTACATCACCCAGCCAATTTTTATTGCGTAATAACCAGCAACCCGCTACAATCAAAGCCATAATTCTTATCTAACTCAGTAATAACCCTAAACCTTTCACCGCAAACAGAATATTATAGCGGTTCGTTCCCCTTTGAACGTTGACAGCTCATAATTCAGATAGCCGGGAGTGACACATCCCGCGTGACGTCACAATGGACATGTCACTCTCTCCGTCACTCTATCATGGAATGATAATATAATAGACCGCTGCTTGTGAGCGGGTCATTTTAAAGATTAATTTGATAAGCAATTTACTTTTTTTAGTATGCCAGTCAGTGTCAGTCCCTTTAATTCGATTTCTAACGGCTTACTCTGTAAAGGTAAGCCCTTATCCCAAGTTTATGTGGAGTCGGCGCAACATGTGTTCTTTTTCCATTCATCTCTAGTTGCGGTCATCTCAACATTCACTCTCTTCTTAATCATATATTATCATCATTCACTCAGTTCATCCACCTCCCACCGTGGATCCTGGAAGCGAGATCCCTTTCGGCGCTATACCGGTTCCGAAAGGCAGCGCGGGAGTGGGGTCACGATCCCGACCCCGAAGAAATTCGGGCTGTGAGATCCTGGCTCCACAGGGACATGGTGGCGGAATGGGAGCTACGACTTGGGCGACCAAGTGCAGGGCGCGCCGTAGTAGCGGCGGTAAGACCCATCATGGGGGAGTGGCTAGAGAGGCCACACGGCAGCCTCTCGTACCGTCTGACGCAGTCTTGCGTTTTGGTTGGTTCGAGTCCGACATAACCTCTTCCACCGGCTACGGTGGGGGGGTATCCGTGGGGAATATGCGCACGTTAAAAAAAAAAGTCCATCCACCTCATTTTAGGTCTCCCTCTCCCCTTATAGCCATCCACTTCCATAGTTAGTACCTTCCTTACGACGTTACTTTCATCCCTACGCATTACATGTCCGAACCAGGACAAATGATTTTCTAGATATATTGATATAACTAATAACAAACTAATGTTACAAAGCAGAAGTGTTCGTTTGAAAGATGATTCGGGTGAGTTAGTAGCTATACAAAATTCAATTGAAAAGAATTGGGGGGCAAATCTAAAAGGAAAGTAGGAGCAGGAGAACGAATCCTGGGCTTCATTTTACCCTAAAGGAGGTAACGCATCACAGCATATGTAGCGTGGCAGTAGTGCATTCGACTGCAACGCAGAGGTCGTGGGTTCCATTCCGTGTTAGAGCAAATATTTGTATGTCTATTTGCATTGGTATCCATTTATTTTTTTATTTTAATTCTATATTGCACACACACGGTACAGAAATCATAAATAAAAACATTTCAAAGAAAATGTAGGTACAAAGGCGAGCTTAACTCAAAATGAGTTCTCTCCCAGCAAACCAGAGCAGAGACGCATATAGTAATGAAGAGGGATGTGAAGTGTACATTACAAAAAAAAATAAACAAAGAAAGAAAAAAAAACATATAAATAATAAAAAAGATAATAAGCGTACCTACCTGAACAGGAACATACATTGGTTGCGCCGATGGTCGAATTTGTATTTTTTTGCTCAATAGTAGTAATTCAAGTCATTGACACTGAAACACACGCTTCCTGTACCCATCTCCCTCCCGCGCTACCTTTAAAGTGAGATAGCAATAGTTTACGCCCCGCTCAATTGTCAAAATAGACGCATATTCACTTCCGCTTTTGAACTAATAAACAATGGCCGGCGGCGCGCGCGTCTCTCAGAAATTAATAATGTTTGTTGGATTTTAACCGCTTTCATAGACCTTTACCGATCGGATTGTGCCTCTCGTGTGTCCCTCAAGTGATTTAGTGATGTGGGCAGCAGCTCCTGAGCCAGGAAGAGAAGATCGGTGCAACGGCCCAGCCAGCAAATGACAAAACAGCACGTGGCGTAGTAAAGGTTAGTGCATCCTCTCCTAATTTCTCGGGTTGCATTCAATGCCTAAACCACCTCCGCGGCAACCCGATCACCTATCTTGTTTGTTGTGTAAAGTGTCATATGAAACATGTTAACTTCACCCCCCGCAAAATACAGTCCACTAGCTCAGGTGGCATGAGAATCGCGCCACCACTCTTTTTGGTCCTGGTCGAGCCGGATACTTAGTCGTAGTTTCGCATTTTGTCATTATTCTATTGGGAATAAACGCACCGCACCTAAATACCTAGTTATTTTAGTAGAAAACCCCGCATCTAGGCATTTAGGTTTAGATCTTAGGTATACTAGACACCCTAGTGCATAGGCACAGTGTAATACCTAACGCATTTGGCTATTTCAATTTCTGGGTTGTCCGTTCGCCGCTGGCTCGCATCGTGTTTACCTGATACCTACATAGGTTAGGTACGTGGTTATACCTCGCTCGCATTTCTCTTATCGTATCGATCCTTAGTCGTAGCTCGCTTTTGTTATTTATTCCACAGGGAATAAACGCACCGCACCTAAATACCTAGTTATTTTAGTAGAAAACCCCGCATCTAGGCATTTAGGTTTAGATCTTAGGTATCCTGACACCCTAGTGCATAGGCACAGTGTAATACCTAACGCATTTGGCTTTTGTTTTATTTGTTTCAATTAAGTTGTCCGTTCGCCGCTAGCTCGCATCGTATTTACCTAATACCTACGTGGGTAGATACGTGGTTATACCTCGCTCGCATTTCATTCAAATTCATACGAAAGTATTTTAATTTGAATAGATATTACGCAATACTTAATCCCTGAAATAATAGTTGAACCTAGACAGCGATCTAGCTCGCGTAGGTACGATCTTGTTGCTATGCGCGTTTTGTTCAAGCCGGCACTCGCAGTTATAAGTACCTACCTACCTACGGATATCGTTCGCGCCGCGTCGCTGTACTGTAGGTACCGCTAAGATTAAGTCATTTCATTTGTTGTTTACCGCACTTTAGTTTGATATTAGTTGTAAAAATGCCCCCAAAGGTTGGTAGTACCGATAGTAAAGTTCAACTGAAACTTTTATACGCTAAAAGAGAAATGATTTACTCTCGTGTACAATCGACTTGTGATAATGCACTTAAAACCTCTGATTTGGCTATTAGAGATTCGTTCTTGTGTTCTATAGAAAACTTGGATAGTTTGCGCGCGGATTTCGAGTCTTTAGTACATGACATCAACGTTTTAGAGTTAAATTTAAATCCCGATTACTCAGTGAGTTATCAGGCCTTGTCGTCGTTTGACGATTTGTATTGTCGTATCAAACGCGTCGCTAGGAGTTTGGAGAAACCGTCTGACCGACCCAATCCCACTCGCGACCGACCTAAGTTGCCACCAATTCAAATACCCGAATTTGATGGTAACATTCGCAATTGGTGTTTATTTATAGATAGTTTTGAGAATACAATAGATAAGAACGATTCGTTGACAGATCACGAAAAATGGCATTATCTCGTTGAAAAATTAACTGGTAAAGCTATAACCGTTTGCGCTGGAATTACGTTTAGTGCCGAAAATTATAATTTAATTTTAAATACTTTGAAAGCTAAGTATGAGGATAAAAGATCGGTAGCTAACGCATATTTGGATCAGATGTTTGATTTGAAATCCATTACGGCATGTAACGATCAAAACTTAGAGAAGTTTCTAGATACTTTCGCATCATCTGTTCGCGCCGTAAAGAACCTAAAGATCGATGACCTCTGCGACTTCTTATTTTTGTATATGGGTTTAAAGAAATTAGATTCCGAAACCATTCGTTTATTTGAGTCGGATCACCGCGGCAATAAAATTCCTAAGTTCGAAGACTTAGAAAGTTTTGTTCGCGAGCATATAAAAATATTGCAACGCTCTTCATCGAAACATGAAGGCGCGAAGAAAGTTGTTAGTTCGGAACGCAAAATAGATGCGTCATCGAAGTCACTGAAGTCAACTCATACTTATGTTAATACCGCACCAGCACATGTACAATCACCTGTTTGCTCTTTGTGTAATGCTCATCATTCGCAATTGTACAAGTGTCCGGGTTTCCTAAAATTATCGCCTAGTGATCGTTATAAATTTGTTCGCGCTAATAATTTTTGTTTTAATTGTCTCGGTACTAAACACCGCGTTGTTTTATGTAATAGTAGCAATAGTTGTCGCAAATGTCCAGCGAGACACCACACTTTACTTCATTTTGAAAATAGTAATGCCGCATCCAATGTGAGCACAGTTGGTTCGTCGAGCGGTGACACACGGCGGCCTGCGCCACAGCCGCAGCCCGCGCTCGCGCGCGCTCCGGCCCGCCCGGTGACCGCTGCGAATGACGTCACCTTGTGTTCGTTGTCCGCTAGTACTGCGCTCACTACTGTTGTCCTCGCGACTGCTCGCGTTATTGTTGTCGATGCATTAGGTAAACCGCACATTGTTCGAGCGCTATTAGATGGCGCTTCGCAAAGTAATTTTATTACTCAAGATTGTTGTCAACGTCTTGGTTTCAATGTTAATAAGCGTTCAACCCGCTCAGTGGTGAAGGGTTTTGGAGGCTTACAGTCAGCTGTTCAGGGCACCGTTAGAACAAGGTTTGGATCTCGTTTTAATAATAATATTTGGTTTGACATGGATTCGCTCGTTATAGATAAAATAACTGAACAGTTGCCTACCGTCCCGGTTGACACGTCTTTATTAACGAAATTTAAAGACTTGCCTTTAGCAGATGAGACTTAGGTACGCTGTTCCTGGAGTCGTCGATATATTGATCGGCGCTTCGATTCTCCCGCACCTCCAGTTATCACGTAAGGTTCAAGGGGGACCGACGTACCCCGCTCCGCACGCACTGGAAACAGTTCTTGGTTTTGTTATAATTGGTTCCGCACCCGCTTCTATAGATAGTTTTAGTCACTCGACTGCCTCGTTCTGTTGCACCGTCGAGCCGCCACTGGAGTCTACCATCCGCAAGTTTTGGGAAATTGAAGAGGTCAATGTCCCACCTATCCTAAGCCCTGATGACAAGACGGCTGAGGAGATTTACTGTCGCACGACTACTCGTGATGAGCAGGGTCGTTGTGTTGTCGCGCTCCCTTTCAAGGGAGATATTTTTTCGCTCGGTGACTCCCGTGTATCCGCTGAAAAACGCTTTCTTTGTTTAGAACGAAAGATGCAGGCGTCTCCAAAGTTAAAGCAAGCCTATGATGAGGTTGTTAACGAATATTTAGATAAAGGTTACATCTCACCTGCGCCTGCGGACACTGACGAGACCCAGCCTTCGTACATTATCCCGCACCACGGAGTTATTAGAGAAGATAAGCTTACTACTAAACTCCGCGTAGTTTTGGATGGCAGTGCTAAGACTAGCACTTCCGTGTCGCTTAATGACATTTTGTATTGTGGTCAAAATCTTTAAGGTAATTTATTTGACATAATTGTAAATTTTCGCATTAATATTAGTAGAATTTTAGCTTTTTCGGACTCAACAGTCGCTTTGTGTTGGGCCCACTCTTCGCCCCATCGTTGGGACACATTCGTCGCTAATAGAGTGGCAAAAATTCAATCTGAATTAGCGCCACAAAATCTCTTTCACGTTGCTGGCACCGACAACCCAGCCGATTGTCTCTCTCATGGATTGCTTCCTTCGCAAATTTTAGATCACCCGTTATGGTTTAGTGGACCGTCCTGGATTCATGCCGCGTTAGATAAGTGGCCAGTTAGTCAATTCAATCCCACTACGGTTTCCGAACCACCCGAGGAGAAGAAGCACTCGCTTGTTGTGTCGGTCCCGCGTGAAGAGTCCCTTATTTTGTTGTTGGCTAATCGCGTCTCGTCTTGGTCGAGACTGTTGCGTTGTGTTGTTTATGTAGGCCGATTTTTGAGAATTTTATCTACGCGCGGTCATATAGAGTTGACCGGTGATTTAAGTACGCAAAAATATTTGCCCGCAATAGATGTTGATGACGATGGAATGCACCTTCTAACTCGTCACGCTCTTTTAGATAAATTAGTCCAATCGTTTTGGAATCGTTGGAGAACCGATTATTTGCACACGCTGCAGTCGCGTCAAAAATGGAATACTCCATCCAACCCAATTACTGTAGGTACGGTGGTAGTCCTTATGACTGAGAATGCGCCTCCTTTACATTGGCCTCTAGGGGTAGTAAGGGAAGTTTTCCCGATTCCCGCGGGATAACTCGTGTTGTACGGGTTAAAACCGCAACCGGATCGTATCTGCGCCCGGTTGTTCGCCTCTGCCCTCTGCCTAGCCAGCAGTAGGCACGAGTTCAAATCTAGGTTTATATTTTAGTTGTTATTTCCCAAACCTAGATTTAGATTAGACTTTAGATTTGTTCCGCATTTTTCGTTTTGAAGGTAACCCTTCAAGCCGGGGGGAATGGTTGCGCCGATGGTAGAATTTGTATTTTTTTGCTCAATAGTAGTAATTCAAGTCATTGACACTGAAACACACGCTTCCTGTACCCATCTCCCTCCCGCGCTACCTTTAAAGTGAGATAGCAATAGTTTACGCCCCGCTCAATTGTCAAAATAGACGCATATTCACTTCCGCTTTTGAACTAATAAACAATGGCCGGCGGCGCGCGCGTCTCTCAGAAATTAATAATGTTTGTTGGATTTTAACCGCTTTCATAGACCTTTACCGATCGGATTGTGCCTCTCGTGTGTCCCTCAAGTGATTTAGTGATGTGGGCAGCAGCTCCTGAGCCAGGAAGAGAAGATCGGTGCAACGGCCCAGCCAGCAAATGACAAAACAGCACGTGGCGTAGTAAAGGTTAGTGCATCCTCTCCTAATTTCTCGGGTTGCATTCAATGCCTAAACCACCTCCGCGGCAACCCGATCACCTATCTTGTTTGTTGTGTAAAGTGTCATATGAAACATGTTAACTTCATCCCCGCAAAATACAGTCCACTAGCTCACGTGGCGAGAATTGCGCCACCATACATATATACCTATACACAAACATAGCATACATACATTTTTAATGGTAATCCGTACATCTTATTCGTGTTTAGAAATACCCACACAAATACGAATATATTTTTTTTGCCTTTTTTTATACAACTTAGGTAGCAGACAAGCACACAGCCCACCTGATGAAAAGTGATTACCGTGACTTATGAACGTGTGTAACACCAGTGGAGTCACATCCATGCTGCCGACCCTGTAAGGACAGAATTTCTGTGCCGTCAGAGTAGAGGACAAAGCAGGACAGGCCTTTAGTCATCCCACTGACAGCACAAATTCTCCAGTGAGCTCTGACTACCCTACTCACCGCCGGGAACACAACACGAGGTTATTATAACCGTTGTATTCTGTAGGGTAGAGGTACTTCCCTGTCGGACTGCTCTATGCTGACGGGAATACGGTCGTGTCCTACCTCCTCCGATATACAGGGTGTATTTTTGAAACGGGGCAGTAAGGGCAAGTACCTTAACCGTTGCAGTTACAGCAAAACGTTCTTAAAAGACCTTCCCTAACTTTTTGGGACATTTTGAACTGCATTCACAGATTTTGTAAAAAACTTACAGTTAGCAAAAAAATGCAAAAAGTTAAATTTTTTTTTTATGCCAATCGATTCTATTTCATGTGGGGATCAAAAAACTCTATGGGACCATTTTAGCTTTCAGTACTAGAAAAGACAGAAATCGCCAAAAACGTTTCCCATACATTTCGTACGAAAATATGATAAATCAACTCGAAACTCATAGGTCAGGTAAAATTTTGAACTTTTTTAAATAAAAAAAATCATTTAAACATTTAAGAAATTGGTTTATGAAATAAATTGCTCAAAATGATTTCCATTTTCACGAATACATAAGTCTATCCTTTTTTGCACAGAACGAATGGCGGCTAATAATGTTCTGGGATGAATATTACGTAAAATGGTCATTAATGCATCCTTGAGCTCTTGAACACTGGCGTACGTCGTCTTATACACCTCGTTTTTCACGAAGCCCCATAAAAAAAAATCAAGTGGTGTTAGATCGGGGCTACGAGGTGGCCACTGTGTTGGCCCATGTGTACCGTAAAACGGGGTTACTTTAACATTATGGGTAACCTTGACAGTTTTTGGGGCTACTTTAACAGCGCGTCAAATCATGGTTTAAACCTGTGCGGAATGAACGCTCGTGACCTTGATTACCGGCGCAGGAGTATGGAGCGTACGTTTAGCGATCGCGGTCGCCCGAATTCAGTCAGAAGAATACGGGGCGCAATTAAAAAGCCACCACCAAAGCCATAGGAGGTAGGACACGGTGGTATTTCCGCCCGATTGAGCAGTCCGACTGGGGAAGTACCTCCACCCTACAGAATACGGCGGCTATAATAATTTCGTGTTGTGTTCCCAGCGGTGAGAAGGGTAGCCAGAGCTCACTGGAGAATTTGTGCTGTCAGTGGGAAGACTAAAGACTTATCCTGCTTTGTCTTCTACACTGACGATACGGAAACTCTTTACTTACAGGGTCTGCAGCGTGACTGTGACTTCTCTGGTGTTACAGACGTCCATAGGTCACGGTAACCACTTTCCATCAGGTGGGCCGTGTGCTTTTCTGCCAACTAAGTGGTATAAAAAAATAAAAATAAAAAGCCACAGTTTCCCATGCTGCTGAAAAGGTTGACGGATGCAATGGCTCCTAATTTAAAGAAAAATCTACAAAGTTCTTTTAGAACTACAGGCCTTAGTCCTTTTGATCCGGAAGCCGTCCTGAAAAGCTTCCAGCAGAGCACTCGGAAGAGACTGTACGTGTTCTCGACAGCAGTCTACTGGATTTTTTAAAAGAAACAAGGAGCTACAACTCGGAAAGAATGCAACACAGAAGAGGAAAGAAAGTGATTCATGAACCTGGTACACAGACATCTATAACACGCCAAGATATGCCAAGCCCAGCCACAAATGATGTCCCAGAAATGGAAAACGAAGACTCAGTTGATGATACTGTCTCGGCTGTCATGGAAGTCCCGATTTTCAAACCTACACCTTCAACTTCTTCTTTGCCGCCTACGACAGAGCAGACTTCAGCCGATGACGATATTCCTCTGAGTGATTTTTCTCATAAAAGGAGATTAAGGGGCAAGCAGAAGAATAAGGAGAAGGGCAAGAAGGACAACAACCTCTGTCACATTTGTAAATGTGATTTCCGGTTCTACCATCATCCTGCTGACTGGATTTGTTGCATCACTTGCAAGAATTGGATTTGTGGCATTTGTAACAAAGGCTCAACCAATCCGTCCTATGAATGTATGGTGTGTGAAGACACAGATTAATAATAAGTATTAGATTTTCTATTTTTGTTAAAAAAAATACTATTTTTGTAAGTTGATTGCTATAATGTTAATGTTTGTTGATTCCAAAGATAATAACTATAAAACTGATTAAGTGCCCATAGTTTTGTAACCTAAGTGATATTAAAAATGACTGATTGATCTCATCAACTCGTTTTTTCAATTTAAATTTCCTCTATAATGCATAAAATATAAATATTTTTTTAACAAATGGATGTCAAAGTAATCCTTACACTTGAGATCTTTGACGTTGATTGCGTTTTAATGCATTGGCAAAGAAACCCCACTTCGGGGTTACTTTGACACTTAAAAAAAAATATATATGTAAAATTGTGGGGGGCCTGTAGGGTTTGATATTGGTATGAGATTGATAGTCAAAGGACACATTGTTCTATTGAAGCAAAAAAACTATTCATTTTAGTTGTATAAAAAAAATATATATCAAAAAACTATCAAAATCTGTGCAAAGAAGCCCCGTTTTACGGTACCTATCCACTGTGTACCGAATAGGCGGCTCAAATTGGAACGTGAAAGGTGACTGTTATGTGGCGGAGCACCATCTTGTTGAAAATGAACTTTTCGCAATTCCGACAGGGGCCATTCGTCCATCTCGTTTTCAAGATGGTGTAAAATGACTTCATTATACATGGCAGAATTCAGTTTCCCTTCATAAAATTCCACCATTATGACTCGATTGGACATTATACCACACCAACAGTTGAATGAGAAGCGAACCTGATTATGACTTGCCGTAACTCTTAGTGGATTTTCTTTGGACCAATAGTGGTGATTTTTTCTGTTGTACATACCGTTATTGGAAAAATTCGTTTCGTCTGACCACAGTATGTAATTTAAAAATTCATGATCTCTGCTTATTTTTCCTCTTAGCCATCTGCAAAAAGTAAGCCTTCGAATATCATCACCGGATGTAACACTTGAACTATGCGCCCATATCGATAGCACTTGTAGCCGTATTTCTTCCATATCTTTATCACAAGGGAGTGGGATACACCTACTTCAAGGGTGAAAATTCTTTTTATTTACTTTACAGTCAATTCTACCCACTTCCTGGCCATAACAAAAAGTTAGACCATCGTAGAAATTTGTTTCTGTTGCCAAAATGTATGGGAAACGTTTTTGGCGATTTCTGTCTTTCCTAGTACTGAAAGCTAAAATGATCTCATAGAGTTTTTTGATCCCCACATGAAATAGAATCGATTGGCATAAAAAAAAAATTTTGGGACTTTTTGCATTTTTACAGTTGGCAAAAACTGTAAGTTTTTTTACAAAATCTGTGAATGCAGTTCAAAATATGTCAAAAAGTTAGGGAAGGTCTTCTAAGAACGTTTTGCTGTAACTGCAACGGTTAAGGTACTTGCCCTTACTGCCCCGTTTCAAAAATACACCCTGTTATATACATACATTTAATAGAAATACAAGATAATTAGCTAATTGAGACCGCGAATTTACTCGTCATATTTGACCCATACTGAAAGCCCTTGAAAACAAAATCTGGACCGACCCTCATAATGTGTACCCTTGCGAACATATTCACTACAAATTCGTTATCTAAACCGAGTTTAAGATAAATGTAAACGGAATATTCCAGCTAAATCCTTCGGGAAAGCGGAACCGTGGTCATAGATATCGAGTAGGATAGAACAGCAAACCGTTTGTCCTAGCGTGTACCCGAATTTTCATAGTGCACCCTTTTGCGTTGCTATTACAGTTTAGTTTCAAGTGACAACTTCTTTAATATTTCATAAATCATTGAATTCTGGCCCACGTAATAGGTGGTTCACTCACACCATGCATCTGAGGCTGAGACTGGGCTGTATATATCTGTCTGATCTTCTTTTTTTAATGTGCGTAAAATCCCCACGGATTCTGTCCCCACCGGAGCCAGTGGGGGAGGTTATGTCGGACTTGAACCGACTAAAACGTACGCTGACTGTGTGGGCCGCAGGTTGCCGGAGGTAAGATTATCTGAGAGATATACCCCTTGCACCCCGAACGGCCCAGGACCGTCTCTTATGAGACGTCCCTCTTCGGATGTGGAGACCACGGAGTCCCCATCGCATCCTCGGGAATGGGGAGGCGCGCATCGCGCACCGCCGGCGTGATACAGATACTCTATCTACCCCACCCTAAATCTGTGGTCGTGATGATAATCTCATAAATGACGTTGTTTGTTTAATACATCGGAGGGCTTACAGTTATGTATTAGATCGATCGCTCCCCTGACGCCTGACGGGGATGTTTGCTTGTTTAATAGTTGTGTTCTCCGCAATTCCTTTGTGTTTTTGACGAAAAGGAAATATTTTGTGTGTTGAATTTTTACGTTAGTATTATAAGAATGCAGTTAATTCTGGAGTACCTACTATTTTTTGGAAAACTGAAAATAACCCTTGTTTTTACCGGACTAAGACAAAGCAGAAATGACGTATTATTAGAAGCGTCTTGGTCGTCCGCTGGTTACAGGCTGTATGAAGCATCACTAAATCTAATGTGTTGCCCTCTAGCAGTCATAATATACTATGTTAATAAATAAACTTGAGATAAATATGCCATGTTTAGTATCAACTAAAAGGGCTTAATTAGCACATTACGAATATGTATGAATTATAACCGTTGCTTGCCCCAAAATAATATAAATAAGTTTAATACTAAACCCGACTACTAAAAAATCACGCTTTAATAAGTATAAAACAAGAAAATATCAAGGATAGCCGTGGTCGTATGCCACTTAGTCTGACAAAAGAATACATTCTAGGGAAAAGTTTCTTTGTAGTTGGGTTTTAGTTTTAAACTTAATTTTATTTATTTAATTCTTTATTGCACACACACAGTACAGAGATCATAAATAAAAACATTTCAAAGTAAACGCACAAAGGCGAGCTTAACTCAAAATTAGTTCTCTCCCAGCAAACCTTTGAGTACCAGAGAAGCATATAGAAATGAAGGGGGCATTTTAGTCATAGTCATTATGATCTTCATAGACATTTCCCACTAGGGTAGTTTGCAATTTAGAGCCCGAGGTTCCCTAATTGGATATGTCAATTTATTCAGTAGCGACTATCATCTGACCTCCCTACTCCAGTGGAAAGCTTGTATCAGAGACTCCGTTTGTGTACATAGGAGGTGAAGGCGTACGAAGGTTGCTTGTTGTCAGTTTTTGTATTCGGAAACTTCAAATTGATCGTGGCTATGCAACACGTGATTATGACCAACAGTTGCGCATTGCAGAGCACCCATCACTGATCACTGTGTATAAGGGGTAGGCAGAGGGGTCCGCGGCGGTGGCGCGCCTGGCGAGCCTCCCCGTTTCCGGGGACGAGTTGGGGACTCTGTAGTCCCCACACCCGAGAAGAAGGCCAGGTCGTGAGAGATGGCCCTGGGTTGGCCGGAGTGCCAGGGATATGCCTGTCAACCTCACCTTCAGCAACCAAAACGACCCACAGGTGGCGTGCGTTTTAGTCGGTTCGAGTCCGACATAACCTCTTCCACTGAAGGTGCAGAGGTGCAGTAACCCATATTTCGTAACGATATTGACTGTCGCCCCCAAGTAATTAGGGGCGAGCCTTTAGCCATCAAACGGACACTTAATCTGTATGTTTACTATCGAATGGAGAAAAGCATAGGGCTCATACACAGCCTTACACAGCCACAGACGCACACACACACACACACACACACACACACACACACACACACACACACACACACAGCAATAATGTCCGGAATACGACAATAAATCAAACCAATAAATTAACCCATGGACATAGGCCTCTCCCAATGTTGGGAGGCTTTGGTCTACTACTTCCACCTGGCCATTGTTTAATTTCTAGTTTTCCTTCTCTCGCAGTGATATCGTCTGCGTAATTTTCCGTTAGTCATCTCTTACAACACCCGTCGGATGAGATGGGGTGGTGATACTTGTGATGATTAGTGAAATGTGGGTATTAATTTACCTCTGCCTAACCCTCCGTGGATATAGGCGTGATTATATGTACGTAAAAAAATTAACATCAACAGAAAAATAAGTACGAATTATTTTTTGCACTTCTCTTCACATTCGCAGCTAAAATCCCTAAGGGGGAAAGAGGGCCGGAATGAAATTGGAATCGTCATAAATCTTATCGTTCAAAACTATTGTAACCGATTCGGGGGTCCAATAAAAAGCTCGTGACTCGACTGCGCAGGGCGGAGGAACCCAGGGTGTAAAGTGCTTGAGTCAGGGTTACCACTTCTGCAAATTTTTATAAGTATTGAATGAATTAATGAAGAATATTACTTAATTGCACACCAGTAATTAATCAGGTAGGACATGACGGTATTTCCGTCTAATAAAACAGTCCGACTGGGGAAGTACCTTCGCACTACAGAATACCGCGGCCGTAATAACCTAGTGTTGTGTTTACAATAGTGAATAGGGTAGCCAGAGCTTACTGGTGAGATTTTGTGTTTTCAGTGGGAAGATCAAAAGCTTGTCCTGCTTTGACTTTTACACTATCAGCAGAGAAACTCTCTGTGCTGTAAGCGATAGGTTGTGCGAGTGTGACTCCCTTGGTGTTGCATACGTCCATAGGCCACGGTAACCACTTTCTATCAGGTGGGCCGTGTCCCTGTCTGCCACCCAAGTCGTATAAAAAAGCTACCGACGCTTTAGGACACTTGTATGAATATAACCACATATCTTTTTTTTTAATAACCCTTTATTGTTGATTCTTAGTTTAAAATTACAAAATTTATGTGTGCTTAACTAATTACTTATTAACTTTTATAGAATTTTAACATTAGGCAAACGACATTTATTCTTCAACTTCTCTTCCGACAAAGGCCTCCTGTAAAGATCTCCATTCTATCCTATTCTTTGCAGTTCTGATCCATGTTGGACCTGCTATTTTCCTGAGGTCATCCTTTCATCTCTTAGACTCTCTACCTCTGTTACTCTTGCCGTCTATTGGGTACCACTCTGTTATAAGTCTTGTCCATTTTTCTTTCTTCTCTCTTGCCCAATGTCCTGTCCACCTCCACTTGTGTTGTTTATATGTTTTGAATGCATTCTTAAATTTTGTTTTTGAACTAAATAATTAAACGCTAACAACTCCCAGATGTTCCAACCAACACGCATTTCCATCCAAAGGTTGCCTGGAAGTAATTGTGTGAAGCGATAAGGCCGCCCTTTGCACTGCTCTTGTCTTCTCAATTTATGTAACATGAATATTGTAATTGTCGTACAATAAAGAATATAATAAATAAATAAATAATGTATTATAACGTTATAGTATTTAATACTCAAATCATATACTATTATAAGTTGAGTGGATGATTAAAAATAAATAAAAAACGATAAAATAAGAACCGCTGCAGCTTCTACCGCTCTTTGACCATTCTTAATTTAATGAGCTCAGTTTAATATTTATTTGAACTACAGGAAACTACCCAATTCCATAAAAATGTATCTTTTGGTACTTCTTGAGGTGTTATTTTTAAACTATCGCGGTATGAATTCAATAGGGAAGATGGAATCCAGTGATTAAGATACTAAAACTAAAAAAGACAGTGCCGTTAAAAAATATAGTGAGTGTGGTTTGTCGCCAGCCTAACCGTTGATAATAAATGTAATGGAGGGTAGGCGCTCAAAAAATCTTCCCCTAATACCCCTCGACGCTCGCAAGCTAGCCAAGCCGTGACCACGGGTGCTGCAAAGAATCCGAAACGCCGGCAGAAATAGTAAGCGAGGAGTCCCGAATCGTTTTATAATTATGAATTCTTGAGGTGTGTTAGGGCGCGAACAAAATAAGGGCTATTGTCTAGACCTGCGTGAAAGGATAAATGTCCGAGTATTGTATTGTCACATGTGTTTATTTGTTCATAAAACATTGTTCTAGTGGGTAACACGCCCTAGTTAATCTATGACAATGTTGCCTTCCCACCTGTTTACCGAGAGGTATTACATTATTATAATATTATGTTTTGTGTTATAAGAATTCTTAATAAATGTTTTGGAATATTAACATATTTACATACATTTCATCAATCATTCTATTCGGACCCAAGTAATAGGGGGTGATTTTTGATTTAAGCCATGCATCTGAGGCTGAGTCTGAGCTGTATATATCTGTCTGATGTTAAACAGCCCTATCCCTTCACCTTGTACGACACCGCATGGGTAGAGATGGGGTGGTCCAAATTCTACTCTGCCGGGAATATCTTTATCACCATTGGTCTGCCAAAGTCTCGTTCATTCTCTAACCTTAATTCCAACCGAGTTGGTTATCGGCTTGCTATCTTTCGGGCATTTTTTGTTATCTTCCACCAAGATGGCTGACCTCATGAGAGGTTACCTGCCTGGGGCGACAGGTGCATACTTTCGAAGATTTCGACAAAAATCTACATAAAACAAAGATATTTTTTCACTGAGGACACGTCAGTGATACTTCCTCTTACCCTGATAGATGAAAGGAAAGTCTCAAGAAAGAGGGTCTCTATAACTGACACCAACCCGTTACAAAGGTTTCATAAAGCAACTCGACTCACAGTCGCGCTGCCAAACCTGTTAGTACAGAGTTTCTGTGCCGTCAGTGTAGGAGACAAAACAGGACAAGCCTTTAGTCTTCCCACTAACAGCACAAATTCTCCAGTGAGCTCTGGCTACCCTACTCACCCCTGGGATTACCCCATAACCGCAGTATTCTGTAGGGCGAAGGTACTTCCCCGGTCGGACTGCTCATTTGGGCGGAAATACCACCGTGTCCTACCTCCTATCCGTGTGCTGGTCTGCCAAGTAAGTGATATAAATAAAAATGTTTCTTGCTTAAATTATGTTTCATATTTTACTTTCGACAACCCTAAAATTGGGTGCTGTACCCAATTCGGGGTCGTAAATATTTGCCGATTTGATTGTAAACACGAGTGTGTTTACATTTTAGAGCCGATTGATTTCGTTGCTACCCCTTGGAATACCGGGCCCGGGGTAGCGGTCAGCAGGCAGAGGATCGAAGGCTCTCAGATACAAATGGGATTTATTGTTTACTGTGTCGAAATAGAATTTAGTTGTGGCCTTGGAAAATAATGTGATGTTTTATAAGAGCATTTTTTGATTTATTTATGATGTTGCCGTTAGGGAATACAATCAAATACGTCCATTACTGGCAAAATCCCGTTTATTACTTCTCCTTATAATAAGGTGTCAACAGTATTTAAACTTACTAGTAACTTAAATGGAGGTAGAACACGACGGTATTTCCGTCCAATTGAGCAGTCCGACTGGGGAAGTACCTCCGCCCTACAGAATACGGTCATAATTAACCTAGTATTGTGTTCCTGGCGGTGACTACTGGTGGTGGCTACCCTGCCAGAACTCACTGGAGTGTTTTTATACTGTCGGTGGGAAGACCAAAAGCTTGTCCTACTTTGTCTTTTACACTGACGGCACACAAAATCTTGTGCTTACAGGGTTGACAGCGCGAGTGTGACTCCCTTGGTGTTGCACACGTCCATAGGTCACGGTAACCACTTTCCATCAGGTGGACCGTGTGCTTGTCTGCCATCCAATTAGTAGAAAAACTTACAACTATAGTGTTTACACATACTAATTTAACACTAAAGCTGTACCACACCGCATGCTTTTTCCAAAAGACAAAAAAATACATACATTTAACAATAATATGTATCAATTATAGCCGTTGCTTGCCCCAAAATAATATAAATAAAAAATACATGCACACGCCGCGGCCTGTTTCTGCCAGGGTGACAGGCGGCTCCACCTGTCACCCCCAGGCCTGCGCTCGGTGCGGTCATACATCGACCTCCGACGCCTGAGTTGCCTTCGTACGCGGGCAGCTTGGCTTGCAATCCCTCGTCGCTCCCGCTGCCGCTCCCGCCCCGCCTCCTCCTTCACGACAAAACAATACATTGCAATGAAAAGTGGCATACGACCACGGCTATCCTTGATATTTTCTTGTTTAATACTTTTTACAGCATGATTTTTCAGTAGTCAGGTTTTAGTTTTAAACTATTTTTTTTATTAATCCACTGATTCGGCTGTTTTTACCGCATCAAATATAGGACAACGCTGTTTTTTCCTTGTGAATGTTCCTGTCATTTGTTTTCCTTATTGCGTTCTGTCCTTAACGAATGAAAATAGACTTTGTAATGTGTTGTCGAACTTTCTACACAAAATAATTCAAACCTGGTAAACAAACTGTACAAAACTAGAGTAAGGTGATGGTGGCTGCTTCCTTCCATGACTAATAACGTGTTTCAACTATGAAAACAGAAACATAAGATTCATTTCAATTTGAGATTCAAGCTGAGATATTTGTTATATAGTGATACTAGCTGTTGCCCGTAGCTCCCCCTTTGTGGATTTCGGTTAGCAGGTCTAAATATAGCTTATGTATCAGTATCATAATAATCGGGATATTTACCATGTTGCATTGTTGCAAGCACCATGATCACGGAGGGGGAAGAAAAAAGGTTCCTCTGTGGTCATGGTGCTTACAACAGCGCTGAAATATCGGCAACTCGAAACAATGCAACATTTCTTTTATAGCACTTAAGTGGCAGACAAGCACACGGCCCATCTGATGGAAAGTGGTTACCGTGGCCTATGGACGTTTGTGACACCAGAGGAGTCACAGTCGCGCTGCCAACCCTGTCAGTACAGAGTTTCTGTGCCGTCAGTGTAGAAGACAAAGCAGGACAAGCCTTTAGTCTTCCCACTGACAGCACAAATTCTCCAGTGAGCTCTGGCTGCCCTGCTCACCGCTGGGAACACAACACGAAGTTATTATAGCCCTATATATATATACTTACATGTAAATATCCCGATTATTTTGATACTGATGTGAGTGACCATGATAATTTCTTTTATGTAAATTTACTAGCACCTTCGAGTGAGGAGTGTGTTCTACTCTGACATTTGTAAACTGCCTACCCTCTTAGGAGTTTTACTACTTAACTATTAATGTTTCACGCATTCATTCTGAGCCTCTTTATTATACTATTTCTCGACCATGCTAATTTAAATACCTATATAGCCTATGTACTTTCTCAAGGTCTAATCTATACCCACACAAAATTTCATCAAAATTAGTTCAGCGGTTTAGGCGTGAAAGCGTAACAGACAGACAGACAACAAGAGTTACTTTCACATTTATTATATTCGTATGGATATGGATTAAATATAAAGAACTTGTTTCTGCTAGGGTGACATCCGGCTTTACCTTCTTTTATACCACTTAGGTGGCAGACAAGCACACGGCCCACCTGAAGGAAAGTGGTTACCGTGGCCTATGGACGTTTGCAACACCAGGGGCGTCACACTCGTGCTGGCGACCCTGTAAGAACAGACTTTCTGTGACAGGTCAGGACAAGTCAAAGTCAAAAATAATTTATTCTGCATAGACCACTATATCGGCAGTTACTAAACGTCAACAAAAAAGGAACATGAATATCAGTTTAGTAAATGGATCACACCGGTTCGAAACGCGGCCCCGACCTGAGAAGACTCAAAAGTCAAGTCTTTAATCTTCCCACTGACAGCACAAAAACTCTCCAATGAGCGCTGGCTAGTCTACTCACCGTTGGGAACACAACACAAGGTTATTATAGCCGCGGTATTCTGTAGGGCAGAGGTACTTCCCCAGTCGGACTGCTCAATTAGTACGGGAATACAGTCGTTTCCTACCTCCGTAATTTACTTTCTAGTTTATTTATTAGAACAAACCCCAGCTCATATTGTGTTGTTTTGTTCCAGAAGGCGATGGCGAGTGTCGGCAGCACGTTCCAATGGGACAAGCTGTCGCCCGCCGAGTTCCAGCAGCTGCAGGAGTTGACCTTATGTCAGTATATCTTTTATTAACACGCATTTATCAGCTAGATATGTATATTTGTGTGGTAACGAAGAAATAATACAAATATCGCCACCTCATTTCATCCCCAGATTGTCATTAGATTTTGATTTAGTGGTGTCGTATTTTTTTTATACCACTAAAGTGGCAGACAAGCACACGGCCCCTGATGGAAAGTGGTTACCGTAACCTATGGACGTTTGTAACACCAGAGGAGTCACAGTCGCGCTGCCAACTCTGTAAGTACAGAGTTTCTGTGCCGTCAGTGTAGAAGCAACTAACGTCGTAAGAGGCGACTAACTGAAAAAATTAAAATAAAATACAGACGATATCACTGCGAGAGAAGGAAAACTGGAAATAAAATCGTGAAGAGAGCGTGGAAACAGTAGGCCAATACCTGCCAACATTGGGAGAGGTGTATGTCCATGGTCTTAATTGATTGATTTGATTTATTGTGCAGTGGACCACTTAGTCTAATAAAACAATACATTCTAGGGATAAGTGGCATACGACCACGGCTATCCTTGATATTTCCTTGTTTAATACTTTTAGAGCGTGATTTTACAGTAGTCGGGTCCTAATCTAAAACTTTTTTTTTCTTTATACCACTTAAGTGGCAGACAAGCGCACGGCCTACCTGATGGAAAGTGGTTACCGTGGCCTATGGACGTGTGTAACACCAGAGGTGCCATACTCGCGCTGCCGACCCTGTAAGCACAGAGTTTCTGTGCCGTCGGTGTAGAGGACAAAGCAGGACAAGCCATTAGTCATCCCACTGACAGCACAAATTCTCTGTAATTGTAAATACATACATGTTATACATAGAAACACCCAGAGCAATGCAAATATACATATTCGTGCATACAAATATTTGCACTGAACGGGAATCAAACCCGCGCATCCTGATTAGCAGTCAAACATTCTATCGCTATACCATAGCGGCCGTGTGACATGTCCAAAATTTCATTACCCAGATCGTTTGGTCCCTTGTGGTTTGTGGCCAGTACACTAACGAGATTACTACATTTATGAGAATTAATCCTCAGGGTATTCATAGAAGCATGGAAGTTAAATTATTGTGGCTATGTGAGTATTACTCGGGTCATATATCTTGAACCTAAAATATTTCTACAATATTTCTACAACATTCTACACAACGCTATCTAGACTCATGGTAAGCATAGTTTAACTAGCTTGTGTTATGGAATCTAGAATACGGATAAACATACTTAAATACTTTTTTTTTCGTAAATACATACATATTATACATAGAAACACCCAGACCAATGCAAGTACCCATATTCATGCATACAAATATTTCCACTGAGCGGGGATCGAACCCGCGCCTCCTGCGTAGCAGTCGCGTGCACTACCGCCACGCCACGGAGGCTGTCAATGTACCTAAAATGTGGTCTATACACGCAGTACTTGTTTCTTCGGTGTCTTTAGAGGATAACACGGGGTGGTACTGCGGTGGACGAACTGAAATTCATGAAGCATGGAATATTCGGGATATTTTTATACCACTTCGGTGGCAGACAAGCACACGGCCCACCTGATGGAAAGTGGTTACCGTGAATTATGGATGTTTGTAACACCAGAAGAGTCACAGTCGCACTGCGAACCCTGTAAGTACAGAGTTTTTGTGCCGTCAGTGTAGAAGACAAAGCAGGACAAGCCTTTAGTCTTACCACTGACAGCACAAATTCTCCAGTGAGCTCTGGCTATCCTACTCACCGCTGGGAACATAACACGAAGTTATTATAACCGCGGTATTCTGTAGGGTGGAGGTACTTCCCCAGTCGGACTGCTCAATTGGGCTGAAATACTGCCGTGTCCTACCTCCTTATTCGTTTGTCTCGTGATTTAGCTCCAAGATAAACCACCACCTTGCCACCTTAGTTGTATAAAAAAATAGGTCCTGAGGGACATTAAAAGTAGAACACAGTCCCATTAGGCAAAGTTACGTTTTTAAAACATATGTTTTTGAAACTTACATTCATATAACAAAATCTGATCGAAAACTCTTCAAATCATGAGTCATTATGATGGTTTAATAACTTCATGAAAACATCAATTGATATTAGTTTTCTCGAAAGTTGAGGTAACCCTGGTTCAGCTGGGGTGCGAGATAAATAAATAACTGAAGCTACACATATTGATAACTCACTTGTACTTTTCCACTTTACTTTATTGCTTATTACACCTGACCGGTTGTTGTTGTTGTTGTCAATACATTTATTATCAAATGCTATATAATATCAATACAATTATTTATATTACGGCATCCTCAAAGGTTTATAAAGGTCAGGTGTAATAAGCAATAAAGTAATGTGGAAAAGTACAAGTGAGTTATCAATATGTGTAACAAAAAATTCCACCAAGTGCCATCAATCTACAGTATTAATAGTCTAAATATGAAGAGCTACCTAATAACCCGAGCATCTGAAGACCCGCAACAGCATGCTGTTTTAGTCGGTTCGAGTAGAACACGACCGTCTCCGCCACAGGAGAGCAGGGGTACTCATGAGGTATTCTGCACGAAAAAAGGTGGTTACGGTTAATTTGGATAGAACATGCGGTAAACCTAGTCTATTTACTTTTTCTTTGAAATAAGCCTCTCTTTTTTTATGTGCGAAAAATCCCAACGGGTACACCCACCAATGGAGCCGGTGTAAGAAGTTATTTTGAACCCGAACCGACTAAAACATAAGACGCCTGTCGGTCGTTTTTCGTTGCTGAAGGCGAGGTTAACAGGCATATCTATAAGGCCTAGCCGACCGAAATAAGCCTCTCAAGGTGTGTGGTAATTCGTTGTCCAGCGTATGGCAGAATAGAATTACTAATGTAGGATTTGACGTATCACGTCATACGTCAAATCCCATGATTTTGTCATTTTATTCTACAACCGTGGTATGGGTAATGGACTGCTGAGACGATTCGATCCCATGGTTTTGCGCCGCATGTACAGACTATGTAGAAAAAATACGTTGGCCGTTATATTGTAGAATAAAAACATAACATAACATAAACTCACGTATATATCCCCAAAGGGATAGGCAGAGGTGCTAGCACCTACATTTGCTAGTTTGTATTTAGGTCCCAATGTAATAGGTGGCGAGCCTATTGCCATTAACCGGGCACTTATAAACATGCGATAAATACACACATAACTTCGAAAAGCATCGAAAGTCATTGGTACACACACCAATGACTTCTCGATGCTTTCGATGGTTAAACCTGGGATCGAACCGGACACCTTGTCTCAGCAGTATATTAATTGATTTGCACTATTGTACATTTTTTTTCTTTTTAAATTACTTAGTTGGCAGACAAACACACGGCCCACCTGATGGAAAGTGGTTACCGTGGCCTATGGACGTAATCTTTTTGTAATGAAACTTAAAAAAAATTAAGAACAAAGCAACACAAGTAAAATTTAAAAATGAACAAAGTTTGATTATACTCGTAGATGCCTCTATGTGCCTAATTGCGGTTAAACTAGAGCAACTTCATTAGCAAGTGTGTTGAAAAACGTTTTTTTATGAATATATTAACAAGCAAAGCAGAGTTTTAGGCCATTGTATTGCCATATTGAGTTAGCATAAAAAACCGATTACCTAGCTAATCATTCTAGGTGTGTTACTTTACCAATACCAAAACACTCACAAAATTGTAGTAAATTAATTGTTTTTGCTAATGGCAGGTCATCACTACTATTGATATAATATCTAATGACTTTTAAGGCTGGCATCACACGTCCGGAATGTCTCATTAAATTCATAATCTGAATTCATTCGAACGGCATTCCATACAAAGTTAAACATAAAAATTATGGGTTCAATTCCCACTCAGTGAAAATATTTGTATGAATGAATGTGTATTTGCATTGGTCTAGTCGTGCCTCGCAGAGTACGTTAAGTCGGTCCCAGTTGCTATACGATCATATATGGCAGTGCGGAAAATCCCCACGAATACCCCCACCACTGGAGCCGGTGGGAGAGGTTATGTCGGACTCGAACCGACCAAAACGCACGACGCCTGTGGGTCGTTTTTGGTTGCCGAAGGTGAGGTTAACTGACATATCTCTCGCACCCCGGCCGACCCAGGGCCATCTCTCCCGACCTGACCCTCTCCTCGGGTGTAGGGACCACAGAGTCCACAAAGGTCTAACGACTGGTCTAACTGTAATGCTTCTATATCGCCTTTGGGCACTGGAGGTCAGATGTCATTCGCTTCACGGAAAATATCGAAGTTCAGCCAATTTTGCAGCCACAGGTAAAGCGGGCTCCAGACTCTGAGGTGAAAGCTTTGGTGAAATATTTGCACTGAACGGGGATCGAACCCGCGCCTCCTGCTAGCGGCCGCATTCACTACCGCCACGCTACAGAAGCTGTCACTAAATGTATATTTAGCAATAATTGCACAGCTCAATTACGAATATTGAACGTGGGCTGGGCATGTATTAACAAAGTAAACTAGCAATAGACGTTCAATTTACAAATTGGAATGGTTTGGCTTAACCTTCCTATACCCGCGTCAAATAGCTTTGTATTCCTTTGAGCCTTTTATCCCAACTAGGTAAGGATTGCCTTTCAGCTTACTACGAAACGGCTAAACATTCTATTACCGCACCTTTCGCCACAGGCAGGGAATCCATCTCCACATATTGCGACTTGAAACAGCACACACAGTTAGGTGTGATAGGAACTTCATCCCCCGTTCGATTAAGCTGTGGAATGAACTCAAGAAGAACTTCAACTTCAACTTCAAGAGGGGCATCAGAAGGTTTCTTCATGGTCGGCAGCGCGAGTGTGACACCCCTGGTGTTGCATACATCTATAGACCACGGTAACCGCTCCCCATCAGGTGGGCCGTGTGCTTGTCTGCCAACTAAGTGGTATATAAAAAAAAAAAAAACGACTACACTATATACATTTCAGAGGAGGTACGACACGGCGGTATTACCGTCCAATTGAGCAGTCCGACTGGGGAAGTACCTCCGCCCTACAGATTACCGCGGCCATAATAACCTCGTGTGGTGTTTCCGGCGGTGATTAGGGTAGCCAGAGCTCACTAGAGAGTTTATGTGCATCTCCAGTGAGGGAGAGATTTTGTACTGTCAGTGGGAAGACCAAAAACTAGTCCTGCTTTGTCTTTTACATTGACGGCACAGAACCTCTTGTGTTTACAGTGTTAGCAGTGCAAGTGTGAGTACCTTGGCGTTGCGCACGTCCGGTAACCTCTTTCCTTCAGGTGGGCCGTGTGCTTGTCTGCCAACCAAGTGGTACAAAAAAAAAGAAGGTTCTTACAGGGTTGGTAGCGCGAGTGTGACGCCCGTAATGTTGCACACATCCGTAGGCCACAGTAACCACTTCCCATGAGGTGGACCGTGTGCTTGTCTGCCACCTGAGTTGTATAAAAAACAAATTTTTTCGTGAAGCGACTGCCTTCTGACCTCGAGTACCCATGGCGGTATCGAAGCTCTGCAGTTATCTAGTTATTAAATAAAGAGAGATAGAAAGAGACGCTCTAACACTCGAGTTGACGGCGTTGTATATTCGGAACAAAGGGCGATACTTACAAGATTTCGTAGGTTATTAAAATGGTGGCTTTCTTCAACAACAAAAGAAAGCAATTTCTGTATTCTTTGACCCTGCTAAATACTTGTCGCTGCGCGGATGCGTGGGCGGCCGGCGCCTCCTTCTGCGAGCAAGTAATGTTCGTGAAGGGGAAGGCCGGGTGGGAGCGGCAGCGGGAGCGACGAAGGATCGCAAGCCAAGCTGCCCGCGTACGAAGGCCACTCGGGCGTCGGAGGTCGATGAATGATTTCCGCCCCCCATGAGCGCAGGCCTGGGGATGACGAGTGGAGCCGCCTGTCACCCTGGCAGAAGCGCCTCGCTTCCCTCCCCATTTCTGGGTATGAATTAGGGTCTCTGTGGTCGGCCGGGGTGCGAGGGATATGCCTGTTAACCTCATCTACGGCAACCAAAAACACCCACAGGCGTGCGTTTTGGTCAGTTCGAGTCCGACATAACCTCTCCCACCGGCTCCGGGTGGAGGGGTATCCGTGGGGATTTTACGCATGTAAAAAAAAGCTAAATGCTTGTTTTAACGTCGGGTCGATTCCTTAACCACTATGCTTATGGTAATATACCATCTACATTTCACCTACAAGTTTTTCGTCGCCACGTTATATTTTGAATATGTTGTCAACAGATTCCACGAAGAAACTCCAGGATGTACTGCAGCAGTTCTGTGACGCCAAGAAGCAGAGCCCAGACGGGGTGAGTCATATATTATACTAGCACCGCGCCGCGGTTTCACCCGCGTAAATCCTGATCCCATGGGAATGTCGGGATAAAAAGTAGCCTATGTTACTCACGAAGAATGTAGCTTTCTAATGAAAAAAGAATTATTAAAATCGGTCCAGTACTTTATGAGTTTATTCGTTACATACAAAAATACAAATCTTTCCTCTTTATAATATTATATTATATATTATTAGTATAGATTTCACTCCTTGAACACGAAAAGTTGTGTATATTTGTAACGTTTCTTCATGGTTGGCAGCGTGTGCGGCGGTTACCGTGGCCTATGGACGTGTGCAACACCATTGGCGTTACACTCGCGCTGCCAACTCTGAAGAAACTAATGCCCCTCTTGAAGAACCCCAATATGCAGGAAGTTCATTCTACAGCTTGAATGTGCAGCTTGAGTTCTGTATATATATCCAACTATAAAATACATTATTATCTACTATATTTTGTTCCCAACTTGTAATATCACTGATATCCCAATATCTCGGCGAGCACGCCCTCGATAAGAATCACTATCACTCTCTGATAGCCATTTTTAGTCAATAAGATTTGTTATTAAGTCGCTAAAGCTGTTTCCGAAACGATAACCTTCTCGTGCGTAAGCATGTCGAGGTGTTTGGTGTGTGATCGCAAATATATTTTCTTTACAATAGTAAAGTTTTTGAAACGAAAGCTTCCTTATTGTAGTAGCGTAGTGTTTGGAATTTTTTTTGGATGAACTGAAAGCGTGGAATACGCTTTTCGCTGACGTCAGAATGAGCGTAAACAATTCTGACGTCAACAGCAATATACTTCACATGTTCCTTTGTTGTTTTTATTTAATTCTATTAATTTATTATAACATACACAACATAAACTCACGCCTATATCCCCGAAGGGGTAGGCATGGGTGCTAGCACCCACATTCTGCAAGTTTATGTTTAGGTCCCAATGTAACTATGTTTGTTTAGAAATAAATAAATTGAATTGAATTGGACTCGCTTACTACAACAGCTTCGGAAGAGGTGTCTAATTCTTATGCATGTGAAATAAAGACGGAATCACATGCCGAACAACATAAGTCATAAAAGAAATAAATGTCATATTAGGAAGTAACATAACATAACATAAACTCGAGCCTACATCCCCGAAGGGATAGGCAGAGGTGCTAGCACCCACATTTCGCCAGTTTGTTTAGGTCCTAATGTAATAGGTGGCGAGCCTATTGCCATTAACCGATCATTTATAAACCTGCGATAAAAACACACATAACTTCGAAAAGTCATTGGTGTGTGCATGGTAAAACCTGGGATCGAACCCCAGTAGTCCATTACCCATACCACTAGACTACCGCGGTCTTACAGGGTTTATTTATTATTATATACTTTATTGTACGCCAATTACAATATACACGATATAGAAATTGAGAAGACAAGAGCAGTACAACGGGCCGTCTTATCGCTTTACGCAATTTCTTCCAGGCAATGTATATACGGCCAGTAGTACCTTTTTGACAAATTGTGACATTTGAATGAAATTTTAAAGTATTTTCCGATATCTTTCTTTTTCTAGACCTACATATATATATATATATATATATATATCTGTCGCCGTAAGACGAATATATGTATAGAAGAATTTGGATGGTTTCAGGCGAAGGTTCAGTGGCTCGATCCCGCCTGGGCAGTTTCAACTATTTCTAACTTAATCGATTTGTAAATAAATTGTGACAATTCATTCTCTTGGAAGTGAGAACTTTTTAGGTATTTTGACCCCCTTTTTTAAGCATATACTATTTACTTAAACATACAGTTTTCACTTCTGTCGGCATTCCCGGAGTCTCACAATTTTTTTATTTAAATAAATCAGTCATTCCTGATGTAGTACTATAGGACCACTGTAACTCTTCCCATGGGTGTCGTAGAAGGCGACTAAGGCATAAGGCATAGGGCTGTTCTCCATCCGATAGCAAACATACAGACTATGACCAAGAGCCAGTTCTTGCTTGACGGCAATCATAATACAGGAAATCATAGTTGGCGAAATGAAAAACCTCTGCCTACCACCATTCAGAGATTTACAAGCGTCAATATATTGTGTATACTAGTTGTTGTCTGCGGCTCCGCGAGGATGTCGGTTATCCCGACTAAACATACCCTATGTCCTTTCTCAAAGTCAAATCTACCCCTATACTAATTTTCATCAAAATCAGTCAAGTGGTTCAGGCTTGAAAGCATAACAGACAGATAGAGTTTTAGTGCTGTCAGTGGGAAGACCAAAAGCGTGTCCTGCTTTGTATGGCACAGAAACTTTCTATACTTTTTTTTTTTTACGTGCGCAAAATCCCCACGTTTACCTCCCCACCGGAGCCGGTGGAGGAGGTTATGTCGGACTCGGACCGACTAAAACGCACGCCGCCTATGGGTCGCTTTGGTTGCCGAAGGTGAGGTTGACAGGAATATCCCTCGCACCCTGGCCAACCCAGGGCCATCTCTCACGAGCTGGCCCTCTTCTCGGGAACTTTCTATACTTACATCGTTGGGAGCGCGAGTGTGACTCCCTTGATTTTGTACACGTCCGTAGGCCACGGTAACCACTTTCCGTAAGGTGGGCTGTGAGCTTGTCTGCCACCTAAGTGGTATAAAAAAATATAGAGTTACTTTATATAAATCTAATATTTAAAATTCTTGTGTCACAGTTTAAGTGTTTAAACTCCTCCGAAACGGCTTAACCGATTTTGATGAAATTTTATATGTATATTCAGTAGGTATGAGGATAGGTTTTTAACTAATTTTTACACCCCTAAGTGTTAAGGGTGGTTCACGCCAAAAAATTTTTTTTTTGCTTTTTGGACAATTCTTTTTTGTTATTTTTTTTATGGTGTGAAATTGGAAAATGCATTTAGTCCTAAATTTTTACCCTCCTATCAAAGACCACTATGTTTTGATAGCATTTTTCATACTCTAGAAATAATTCATATGGCAAAACAACGTTTGCCGGGTCAGCTAGTAAATATACATATAATTTTAAATGATTTTGAATTTCATTTTATATGACAACCTCTGTGGCTTGGCGGTAGTGAACACGACTGCTACGCAGGAGGCGCGGGTTCGATCCCCGCTCAGTGCAAATATTTGTATGCATGAATATGGGTATTTGCACTCTGGTCTGGGTGTTTCTATGTATAATATGTATGTATTTACAAAAAAAAACAAAGTATTTAAGTATGTTTATCCGTATTCTAGATCCCATAACACAAGCTAGTTAAGCTATGCTAACCATGGGTCTAGATAGCGTTGTGTAGAATGTTGTAGAATATTTATTTATATTTATATAAAATAATAATAATAATAATGTTTATTTCTCACCAAATCGTTTACATAAGAAATCTCAAATAAAATACAGTAGAACGTAATTAATAAATTAGTACAAGGATTAATCAGAATTATGGCGGGCTGGCACCTGAACTAGGAGAATCCTGTGTATCATGTTACCAACCCTCCATCCCTGGCCAGAATCTAATATAATTTATAAATAAGGATGTGTGAAAATACGTGTGGGGTGGGTGTGTTTGTGTGTGTGTATGTGTATGTGTGTGTGTGTGTGTTATGTATACATATCGTGAATGTTTACGTATATGTCTTGTTTGTCTTTGGGTGTGCATTGAGTACCTATGTGTGAGTGTGTGTTGCGTCTGAGTGACGGTTAGGCGTTTGCGGCTGCATGTATACCGTATGTGTAAGTATGCGAATGTGCATCTGGATATGTAAGGATTCAAGTTCCTAGTGGTTTTTGCTTTATACTCGTGGATTTTTTTCTGTGCTAAGGTAATCATGGGCCATTAGATATTTTTTAAGTATAGATTTTAACCTAAACTTAGGCATTTAATAAAAGAATAAAAGTAATTGTAATAAAAGAAAGTATCACTTGGTTTTCCCTCTCTAATCGCTGCTGAGTGAAGCCATTGTTCCGAAAAATGCGCGTAAAATCGCGATTGAGGTTTGAAAGGAAAACGCCAATGGAAGATAAAAGATGTTCCGAATTAGGCATTTTCCGCTAAGAAAAAAAAGGACGCTTTCATCGGGTGGGTTAAATGGGATAAGCCACAGATTTAGAGTACGCTAGATATCGTATTAATATTGAATATATTCTGAAACGGTACGCACAGGGATGTAGGAAAGGAACTTATTCTCACGCATGCTTAGAAAAAAAAGGAAAGGAAACACTTTTTTATCCCAAATCATGCAACAAACAATTCAAAAACAATACAACATACAATTAGACATTCCCGGCAGAGTAGAATTTGGACCACCCCATTTCTTCCCATGCAGTGTCGTACAAGGCGACTAAGGGATAGGGCTGTTTAACATCAGACAGATATATACAGCCCAGACTCAGTCAAAAATAGTGCCCGGAATACGACAATTGGATCATCCCCTATTACGTGGGACCCAATACAATTATTGATGAAATGTGGATGTTAATTCACCTCTGCCTATCCCGCCGGGGATAAAGGCGTGTTTATATATATACATGTATTTATGTAGATCCTCTCCTGAAAATCATTGTTGTAAAAAAATATTTCTCAATCACTTTGCTTCGTCTAAGTTGACGACGAGTTATATGTTGACTGTAATTATTTCTAAGTGCTTACATAGCAAAATTTATTTATTTAATTAAATAAATGAAACAGTTCACAATAATTTGTCAAGTCATTTGATTTATTTCAATTACAAATTACTACTAGCAATTTAGGTCATTTTGTAATCACATAAAATAATGCTTCTTTATGCTATGCTAGCTATAAGTTGTATAATAGTTCTTTTACATACACATATACATATAATCACGCCTTTATCCCCAAAGGGTTAGGCAGAGGTGAATTAACACCCACGTTTCACCTATCATTGTATTCGGTACCACGTAATAGGGGTGAGCCTATTGCCGTCTTCCGGGTACTATTGTTGACTCGAGCCATGCATTTGAGGCTGCGTCTGGGCTGTATATATCTGTTTGATGTTAAACAGCCCTTTAGTTCTTTTAGTTTTATCTTAATTGATTATTATTGTTTAATATTTCTAAATTAATATTTAGTTTATGCAAGTAAATATGTGTAATTTACTAATATTATAAAACTGAAGAATATGTTTGTTTGGTTAACCGCGCTAATCTTGTTTGACCGGTAGGGTCAGAATTGAAAAAGTCTTTTTATGCTGGATAGTCCGTTTCTTTATACCATTTAGGTGGCAGACAAGCGCACGGCCCACCTGATGGAAAGTGGTTACCGTGGCCTATGGACGTGTGTAACACCAGAGAAGCCACACTCGCGCTGCCAACCCTGTTAGCACAGAGTCTCTGTGCCGTCAGTGTAGAGGACAAAGCAGGACAAGCCTTTAGTCATCCCACTGACAGCACAAATTCTCCAGTGAGCTCTGGCTACCCTACTCACCGCTGGGAACACAACACGAAGTTATTATAACCGCGGTATTCTGTACTCAATACTCAATACATTTATTGCATACCATAATGTGATACAGATGTTAGATTAAGATTAAGTTACAATTATGGACCCTGTCGGGCACAGCACAATGTTTGGAGAGAGGGATAATTTGCTATTATACAGTTTCATTACAATTTTAATTTTAGCTATGATATTAAGTAGGGTAGGTACTTCTGACATTATATGAAATATAGAGTTGAAGGGAAGGAACACATGTATCTACGTTTTGCAAATCACCTTCCCTGAATGGGTGGATTTATTTATTTATTTATTTATTTATTTGGCACACAAAACAGAAAACAATCAAAATTTTACAAAATATCATTTGAAGGTTCGGTTCCAGATTGAGTTCCAAAACATGTGTACTCAGCATGGTATAATTAAAAAGCGTGCATTAAGTTTAACAATAAAAATACTAATCAAAAACCAAAAATAACAAACAAAACAAAACAATAGGACAATTACAAGATATCATGGTTAAAAAAAATAAAAAAAAAATTAGACAGTAATTAATCCCTGTAACAAAGCAACAGCAAATTTAAAGCTTGGCTATAACCTTTTTAACAGCATTCTTGTATGTTGAGAAACTAAGGCTGAAAATATCTATTTCATGGCTATGCTCATGTAGGAGTTCATTATATAGACGACGCATTCTAACAATCGGGTTGAAAAAAGATGTGTTGTTAATGTGTACATTTAATACGAAGCTCTTGAGGTGGGGTTGACGATGTCTAAATTTAATATTAAATTCTATTAAGGTTAATAATTCCGGAGAGTCAATTAAGGAATGAACAATCTTATGAAGGCATATAAGATCACTACATTTACGGCGCTCTTCAAGCGATTGCAACTTGAAATGGTCGAGTCTCTCCGCATACGACTTCAGCTGAATGTGTGACCCCATTCTATAGCAAGCAAAATAAAGACACTTCTCCTGGATCCGCTCCAGATACTTAATATGAACCGCATAAAAAGGTGACCAAATGATGGAGTTATATTCCAAGATACTGCGAATTAACATCTGATAAAGATAAATCAGACTGTGAGGATTTTTGAAGTCTCTAGTTAGTCTAGATATAAAACCAAGTAGCCGCGTACTCCTACCCACCACATAGTCAATGTGTGCCTGAAATGTAATTTTATCGTCAAACAAAATTCCCAAGTCCTTAACGGCACTTTTTCTTTCCAGGCAGTGTCCATCGACGTTATAATTATATAATATCTTTTGTCGTTTGCTAGTGAAAGATATTACACAGCATTTCTGAGCGTTTAAGGACATACAGTTTTTGTGACACCAACTAAGAACCTTTTCCAGATCTGACTGAAGTTTTAAACAGTCTTGGAGATTGTTGACTATTGAGTAGATTTTCAGATCGTCAGCATAAAGCAAACAAGAGCTCTCCAATCTATCTATAAGGTCGTTGATAAAAACGACAAAGAAAAGGGGTCCCAAATGAGATCCCTGGGGAACACCTGAAGTACAGGGAGCGGGAGCAGACAAAGCGCCCCTGATAGTCACAAGTTGACTTCTTCTATCCAGATATGATTGAACCCAACGAAGCAAATTCCCATGTATTCCATAACCAGATAATTTTGCACAAAGAATGCTGTGGTTTACTTTATCGAAAGCCTTTGAAAAATCTGTGTATATGGAGTCAACCTGCGACCTTTTCCCAAATGCTGAGCATAAGTAATTTTTATACACCAATAGGTTGGACAAGGTTGAACGATTTTTAATAAAGCCATGTTGTCTAGTCGAAAGCATTGGACTGATGTGGTGGTATAATGAGCCGTAGACTACTGATTCGAAGATTTTAGCCATACAGGATAAAATACTGATAGGTCTATAGTTTCCGCAGCAGGTTTTATCACCTGCTTTGTGTATTGGTACTATGTGTGCCACTTTCCATTTACTGGGAAAGGTCCCTGACTGAATTGATTTATTAAACAGTATTGATAGTGGCACACACAATTCCTTACCACATTTTTTAATGAAAAAAGGAGGAATTCCGTCGGGTCCTGAGCCTTTAGAAGCATCTAATTTGTTTATTTTATTTAGAACTTCCTGACTACTCACATGAACAGAATAGAGGGCCGAGACCCCAATGAAAGGTGTGGAATTTTCTTCATTTGCTCCTGTGACTTGTTCAAAAACGGAACCAAAGTGTTTCGAGAAAAGTTCACAAATTCCTTGATGGTCAGAGGAAATAAGGTTACCGTATTTCATTGTTTGAGGAATGGCATTACAATCCCTCTTACTATTCACAAAACGCCAAAAACCTCTAATACCACCATTGAGGGACGACTCAACTGAAGAAATGAATATGTCATAGTCCTCCGACATAAGTTTTTTACAGCGGGTACGAAGCAAACTGAATGTGTCGTAGTCACGGGGATTACCATACTTGCGATATCGCCTATGATAGTTAAGTTTTTCTGCCATACTGCGCCGCAAAGCAGCAGAAAACCATTTGGGGTATCTATCAGAATGCCCTCCCTTAACAGGCGTAAATTGAGCTATGATTTGATCAAGCGTCGTGTAGAAGCCGTGCAGTGATACATCCACATCATCACCAGCAAGGAGACCATGCCAATCGACTTTAGTTAGCTCGGTTCTAAGTGAAGGGTAGTCGCATTTATAAAAGTTGAGCCTTCGGGGTCTTTCCGATTTTATAGATTTCAAAATAAAACTCTTCAGGCACAAGTCGACTACTAGTGAAGGATGATGATTGTCTACCTTGCTTAAAGGATCGGCGCCATACACCTGAACAGTGGTCATGGTCGATAAGATGAGATCGAGGTAACGATTGTTCCTATTAGGAATGCTATTGAATTGATTCAAGCCACAAATAAACAAGGTCTCTTTGAGAACCTTCGCTCTATTATCCAGGGACGGACCAGGTAACAGGGAGTATGAAGAAGGACATCTTGTCCAAGCAACTGATGGAGTATTAAAGTCGCCCATGAGCAGAAATTCACCAGAGGTACGATGTTCTAACATAATTTTTTGGCAGTTATTGTGAAACTTGTAAATTGATTCCATTGGAAGATCAGGAGGAAGGTAACAAGCACAAACGTTTAATACATAATTGTTGGTTCTATCCCCTTTTGGAGAGATAGACAGCCAGAGATCCTCAACATCACAATCCCAATTAATTTGTCGAGTAACTTGAAACTCTTTTTTAATAGCAACGAGTACACCACCACCCTCCGTTTTATTTATATTTGAGTTGCTTCTGTCACGTCGAAATACAATGTATCGCGAGTCAAATAGCTCCGCATCATATACACTGTCATTCAAATTGGTTTCAGTTAAACATATCATGTCATAATTACAATTCAGAGCGCTAATATAAATATCTTTTATCTTAGTTCTAATTCTGTTAACATTTTGGTAGAAAATTAACATTAAATAGTAAAGATTGTGCAAAATTAATAAACCTAAAAACTTTAATTAAAACAAAATTAACTATATATGTATGATTACAACTTGTTTAATGTGTCTGTACTCTTAATATGAATGTGACCATCTCTGTCGTCCTTACGTACGTACACTCTGCCGTATTTAACCCACACATACTTGTAACCAAGTTCCTTCGCTTTCATTCTTGCTGCGGCGTGGAGAGATTTACATTCGGGGGAGATATGTTCGCCGACGTATATTTTGCATTTGTTCGAAGTGAGGCCCATGTGAGAGGAATTCAATTGATCATCTCTGGAGATCCTGTTGTGACGGCGACAGGCTGATATTACTTGATCCCTTAGTCGTGAGTTAGACAAGGTGACAAGAATATTACGCGGACGGTCTCTCGAGGCATCCAACTTCGCAACTCTGCGACATGATATTATATTGTCGTCATTAATCACGGTGTTAATAGTTTTGCACAGATTTTTAAACATTACCATTATATTTTCAGTTTTACTTTCAGGAACAGCCTGTATTTCCAAGTTCTGGCTGCGAGTCATTCGCTCGATAGATGACAGACGACCATTTAGATTGCTTATCTCTTTCTCCAAGCGAAAATTCTCAGTTTCTAAAATCTTAATGGTATGCAAATCCGCTTTAATCGTCGATTTGAGATCTGTTAACTCTGCGCATATATGGTCCGTTGTTTCCGTAAATTCATCCTGCAATTTTTTTACTATAACTTCCGTTTCCGATTTCACTTGATTTTTCACTTCTTCCTTTATAATAGAGCGAAACTTATTCATCCAGACAGACAAAGCATTGTCAAGTTTTTGATCTAATAAGTTACTAATATTATGCATAGTAACTTGGTCCGCAGTGCTGGGTGAAATGATGTTATCGAGTGACATATTTACTGACTCATCCGGCAAAGGTATCTGCGTACTCCGAACGGGTGTGTTAATATTTGATCTAGTGCGCCGAGTAATATTAATACATGACGGGCACTGCCATTTTGAACGATATTCTTTACTTAGAGAGGCAAATTGTTTATCGCTCATGTTTAAACATTGGAAATGATATTTCGCGCAACATTGATAGCATTGCAGACTGCCAGCGTCGTCCACTTTGTGGTTACAGGCTAGACAAACCATCTTAAGAATAACAAATTAATCCCAAAAAGTATCTGACGAGGAGGAGGATCGAACGTACGACACGAAGCACACGAACAAACTCGTACGCTTACACGGCTACGCCACGGCTGCCTTTAATAAAATTGGTGAAATTTGTAATCACTATCTTATGTGTGTATCGATCTATTCGAAACAGGTTTCTAGACAAGATCAGCTTGACAATAGATCTTCACTTATACGCAAAATCACAAAGTTTTTAGGGTAGTTCACAAATAAATGACGATCACTTTGTTTTTAGATAGAAAATTACACTGTTATTATCATTTGAAAGTTTGTTACGATAACTTAGCGCAGTTCCAAGTTAGGTAATGTCTATGACAAGGTACTATAAACTCCACACTGATAACTTCTACACTGTTTATAAATAAAATACTATAGAGTTAACGGACATACGTCATGCACGCACAAGTCCCAATTGACAGATTGGGGATTACAGACAGGATATCTATGCTTATGGCAAGTTCTTTGCTTCTGTAGTAAGAAGCTTTAAATATGAAATCTTACGGTGTATTTTTACAATTTAACGGTATATAGCGGTTGCAATATTATAAGAGGATTATCTTTTATAAATTTACTCCAGTGCAAAACCGGGAATAGGGTTGTACAAAATATGTTTGTGGGATCGGTGAGGATATTCGATTAAGACAGAAAAAAAAATAGCGGTTCAGGCCGAATTCGAACCTACAACTTAAAAGTAAATTGTGCCAGAAAGGCTATTATTAAATCCAAGAATACTTGGATGATAAACAATATGGCGCCTACAATATGGGGTTCTTCAAGAGGGGCATCAGAAGGTTTCTTCATGGTCGGCAGCATGAGTGTGACACCCCTGGTGTTGCATACGTCCATAGGCCACGGTAACCGCTTCCCATCAGGTGGGCCGTGTGCTTGTCTGCCAACTTAGTGGTATAAAAAAAAAAAAAAAAGTTTGGAAATGAGCTGTTCGCTCAACTATGCTACTCAAGTAAATTTTGACAGCCTCTGTGGCGTGGCGGTAGTGAACGCGACTGCTACGCAGGAGGCGGGGGTTCGATCCCCGCTCAGTGTAAATATTTGTATGCATGAATATGGGTATTTGCATTGGACTGGGTGTTTCTATGTATGTATGTATTTACAAAAAAAAAAAGTATTTAAGTATGTTTATCCGTATTCTAGATTCCATAACACAAGCTAGTTAAACTATGCTTACCATGGGTCTAGATAGCGTTGTGTAGAATGTTGTATTATATTTATTTATTTATTTAGATTAAATAGACTAAGTGTATGTTTGTAAATAGACCAAAAAAAAAGAAATGCCCGCTGAGTTTCTTGCCGTAATCTTCTCAGGTCGGGGCCGCGTTTCGAACCGGTGGTCCATTTACTAAACTGATATTTATGTTCCTTTTTTGTTGACGTTTTGTAAGTGCCGATATAATGGTATATACAGAATTATTTAATTAATTTATTATATTCTTTATTGCACGCCAATTACAATATTCATATTACAGAAATTGAGAAGACAAGAGCAGTACGAAGGGCGGCCTTATCGCTTTACACAATTTCTTCCAGGCAACCTTTGGATGGAAATGTATGTTGGTTGGAGTTTTTACTTTGACTTTGACTTTGACAATCTTTCTCTTAGAGGGCGAATGCTCTGACCCTTGAGCCATTGAACCTCGCCTGAAGCCGTCCAAATCTTCCTATATATACTGGGTGGCGCAAAAGTAAAGACCCTATTTGGTTCGGCTATAACATTTTTTCTAAATTAGAAAACTAGATTTAGGTTTTTTTAAATGTATATTTGTACCATTAAATTTCGTACCATTAGGATTTAAAGATGATGTCTTTTAAATGGTGACCTCCAGAGTTGATACACATTTGAGCCCTATTTATGACATTTTGCATAACTTGCCGTGACACTTCCTGCGATATGTTCGTTATTTCTTGACGAATGTTTTCTTTTAGAGCTGCGAGAGTCTGTGGCTTGTTCACATACACCCGAGATTTCAAAAAACCCCAAAGAAAGAAGTCTGGACTGGTCAGATCGGGTGATCTTGCAGGCCAAGGCAAATCGCCAAAACGAGAGATAACTCGGCCTATGAATTATTCCGTAAGAACATTGACACAATTATTCCACGTTCTTGGGGAGTAAAACGGTCCATGTTTATTTTCAGTGTATTTTACATTTGTTCACTACACAATTTTCAACAACAGAATAACAGAAAATGTCATATAAAAAAAATAAAGGTATTTTCTTTAGTGCCAGTACTTTTGCGCCACCCAGTATATCGGTCTTACGGCGATGGTTGAGAGCCATCTACCGATGTTCGTACGAACTATAGGAACCAATGAATGATGTTACAATCATTTTTTTAAACATAGATTTTGGATTACTCCGCCCAAACAATTGAATGAAGTTTTAAAGTATTTAGTATGCTATTACAATCATGCCTCCATCCCCGGAGGGTTAGACAGAAGTGAATTAACACCCACATTTCACCAATCACTGAATTCGGTCCTACGGAACAAAGGGTGAGCATATTGCCATCTTCTGAACACTATTGTTGACTCAAGCCATAGGTACATCTGAGGTTAAGTCTGGGCTGTATATATCTGTCTGAGGTTAATCTTTCTGATGTCTGAGGTTCAGGCGAGATTCGAACCCGTGATCTTTTCATTGTAGGGGGTAAACTCTGACCACTGCGCTACCGAACCTCGCCTGAAGCCATCGACAATGGGAGCCATCTACCGATACTCGTACGAACTATGTTGTCGGGATCAACGCTAGATCTCATAAATGCACTAACCCCTCTAGACAAATAGCAACAAATAGCCACTATAAACCAAGACTGGTTAGGGAAGCAATTGAAATAAAAAAGTATAAAAATTCCAATCGTATCCTCACGATTGAAAAAAAAAAATCAATCGTGAGAATGGGTTTCAACTGCTGAACGTCTGGCATCCAGTGGTCCGTCTTTGCAAAAACAACCGGGAACAAGCCAAAACAAAATCGCGAGTGGATACAGTAAGCATCGTGTGTCGTGAACGTGATCGAGATCGGGTTCGAGTTTGTAGTGAGAGTGAAACCAATAGTAGTACAGATACGCGTAGTAAAAGAACTCGAAAGAGGGTAGATCGATATAATTACTCCTAGGAAAAAACTTTTTCTCTGTTCACCGCCACTACTCCAGTTCCTCCGTGATCATGGTGCTTGCAACATCGCCGAAATATCGGAAACTCATAACAATGAAACACGGTAAATATCCCGTTTATTTTGATACTGATGTGAGTGACCATGATAGTTTAAATACCTATAAAATAGCAATACGTTTATAGAATAGAATAGATTGATCAATGTATGGGATTGACATACGTTGACCACTGTCATAAACGTGTCAATCCCATCATTGAACATTCTACTACCTTTTTTATAAGGTGCTCTTTCTACATTCATTTCTATATTCAATCATCTTTCTTTCTTTCGTATTTTAAGAGGAGGTAGGACACGGCGGTATTTCCGCCCAATTGAGTAGTCCGACTGGGGAAGTACCTCCGCCCTACAGAATACCGCGGTTATAATAACTTCGTGTTGTGTTCTCAGGTGAGTAGGGTAGCCAGAGCTCACTGGACACTCTAAAGGCTTGTCCTGCTTTGTCCTCTACACTGACGGCACAGAAACTCTGTCCTTACAGGGTCGGCAGCGCGAGTGTGGCTTCTCTGGTGTTACGCACGTCCATAGGCCACGGTAACCACTTGCCATCAGGTGGGCCGTGCGCTTGTCTGCCACCTAAGTGGTATAAAAAAAAATCAATTAGCCCACTGCAGTCCACTGCTGGACATAGGCCTCTCCCAATGCGCGCCATTTTTTCCGATCCTCTGCCTTACGCATCCAGTTTTTCTTTCTTTTGCATTTCTACTTATATATTAATGTTGTATAATTATTTATTTGCCGAATCAACATTGAACTTGGCACACTTTCAATGGTTTATTACACATTACAAGCATTATATAAAACTATTTTATACAAAAATGTTGTATAAAAATTTTCCCAGTAACCCATGAGTTTTATCTGACGGAAACGTTTGCAACGGTGCTTTATCCTGTAAACAAAGCGCTGGCAAGTTGTATATCGCGTTTTATATTGATATGCGTGAAGTTGTTGAAGTTTCAACGTGATTTAAATCCGGTAGGCATTTCAATCACGTTGATAAATACTCTAATAATGCCTATGTTACTTACATCTATAACACAACATAACATAAACTCACGCCTATATCCCCGAAGGGGTAGACAGAGGTGTTAGCACCCACATTTCGCCTGTTTATGTTTAGGTCCCAATGTAATAGGTGGCGAAAATGTTGCCATTAACCGGGCAATATACGAGCAAGAACCAAGCGGTTCGGAGACTCTTTTCTTTGCCGCACCACCAAGACCTGGAATTCATTATCAGCACACGTGTTTCCTTCTTCCTACAGTCCCGGGGCCTTTAAGCACGGCGTGGAAAAGCATCTGATGAGGCCGCCAAGCTGAGTGCCACCATTGTAACACTTAGTGTCTGTAATGGTGACCCTCTTTCCTGAGACTTTGCCTTTAGCTTACCATCAGGCGAGGTGAGATCAAGTTGGCTTGTCCTATATAAAAAAAAAAAACTTATAAACCTGCGATAAATACACACATAACTTCAAAAAGTCATTAGTGTGTGCCATGGTTAAACTTGGGATCGAACCCGAGACCTCGTCTCAGTAGTCCATTACCCATACCACTAGGCTACCGCGGTTAATGTTACGTCTATTATTGTAAGAATAATATTACACTAGCTGACCAACCCCCGCTTCGCCCGGGGTATATTTTGAAGCTTCATATCCCTTTGAGCCCGCATGTCCCTTTGAGTCAAAATAAGTATGAAAAATGGCCGGCTTTGTTAACATTTATTATCAATGCTCCGCTCCCTTAAGTAGTAGCGTGATGGTATATAGCCTAAAACCTTCCTCGATAAATGGACTACCCAACACTGAAAGAATCATTCAAATCGGAGCAGTAGTGCAGAGATTAGCGCGTTCAAACAAACAAACAAACAAAAAAGCTCTGCAGCTTAATAATATTAGTATAGATTATCTGTGCTATTATAGCTCTGCACCGCCAGGCTCTGTATCCCCGCTAGAGCACGTTAAGCCGTCGCGTCGGTACCAGTTGCCAAACAAACATCTATGGCAGTCGTCACAAATAGTTGGAGCCCTGAAAAGTTCAATAACTGGTCTAACTGCAATGCTTTGATATCACCTTCGGATTGTAGAGGTTAGACGGCAGTCGCTTCACGGAAAATATTGAAGTTCAGTCAAATCCTCAGTTCAGTCAGCAGCTGTGTATGGCGTTTGTGGACTACGTAAAAGCCTTCGACTCCATCGACACCTGGGCAGTTCTGGATGCCCTGCAGCGGTGTCGTGTCGATTGGCGATACATCGAGGTGCTGAGATGCTTGTATGACACTGCCACAATGTCCGTCTAGCTCTAAGACCAGAAGTCGAAACCTATTAGCCTCCAGCGTGGAGTGAGACAGGGGAATGTTATATCTTCCAAACTTCACTAACGCACTGGAGGACGTCTTCAAGATTCTCTAGATCTCACATCTTCGGTTCGCCGACGACATCGTCATAGTAGCGGAGTCGTTGAAATAACTGGGCGAGATGCTGCATAGCCTAGATGGAGCTTCTCGACGCGTCGGCCTCGTTGTAAACTTGGATAAAACCAATATTATGTTCAACGAACATGTTGCACCGAGACCGATTGCCATCGAAAGGGCGACCCTCGAAGTTTTTTTTTATACCACTTAGGTGGCAGACAAGCACACGGCCCACCGTGGCTGTCTGCCAGTGGTTACCGTGGCATATGGACGTTTGTAACACCAGAGGAGCCACACTCGCGCTGCCGACCCTGTAAGCACAGAGTTTCTGTGCCGTCAGTGTAGAAGACAAAGCAGGACAAGCCTTTAGTCTTCCCACTGACAGCACAAATTCTCCAGTGAGCTCTGGCTACCCTACTCACCGCTGGGAACACAACACGAGGTTATTATGACCGCGGTATTCTGTAGGGCGGAGGTACTTCCCCAGTCACACTGCTCAATTGGGCTGAAATACCGCCGTGTCCTGATCAAAAATATGTCTACCTGGGACAAACTATCCAGCTCGGTAAAAACTTCGAGAAAGAACTCGCCAGAAGGATCCAGCTGTGTTGGGCAGCATTTCGCAAACTACACCGGGTCTTTTCTTTACCTACCGCAATGCTTGAAAACTAAGGTCTTTGGAGAGTGAACGTGACATACATTCACACCTTTCCCAGTGGGGTAAGCAGAAGTGTATGAATATTATAATTGGGATGTCTAAGGTATACCTCTATTCCTTCAAGGTTGTAAATAAAATTATTTCTAAAAGGAAATTCTTTCTGTATAACGTTATATCGATTAAGTTATCTTATATATTTTACTGTCATCAAAGGGACTCTCGTTTCACGTTTATTTACCTCCATAAATAACGTCTGCTAAAAGAAATTCAATATTCTGTCGCCTTTCAAAAATGTTCCCTTGTAATACTGGTGGAGATAATTTCGTTTTTAGGGTTGCGTATGAAAGAGTCGCACTCTTTTGAAGACATCTATCCTATTAAATGTCAAAGTTTATGAAGATTGATTCAGATAGGAAAAGTATAACGGTTCAGTCCATCACAGAGGGAACCACTGAGGTACTGAGGCATACCTTGAGTCCTCTTAATATTTCTATACAACAATCTTAGAGTACTCAAGGCATGAATCGGTAGTTCAGTAAGAGCATTCCCCCTTTAAAGTACTAGTCGCGGGTTCGAGTCCCATCTGAATCGTTTCACTTTTTCCAATCTTAATTAATTTGAATAGTTAGCGTTACCAATTGCTTTAAAATTTCATTGAAAAGTTTTTGAAGATGTATCGATGTTTGTTATAGAATAACACATAAGCGTTGAAGCGTCTAAGGGATAGGGCTGACATCAGACAGATACTCGTATAATATACAGCTCAGACTCAGGCACAGATACAAGGCTCAAGTCAACAATAGTGTCCGCAAGACAACAATAAGCTCACCCCCTATTACGTGGGGCCGAAAACTATGATTGGTGAAGTGTGGGTGTTAATTCACCTCTGCCTAACCCTTTGGGGTTAAAAGCTTGATTATATGTGTGTATGTAGAGCTACAGCTGTGACATGCCTAGGTTCAAGATAACTAAATACCTAAATAATAACTTAGATAATTATAACTAAATACTAAATAACTAAATTAATAATAACTAAATAACTAATCTAATAATAACTAAATAACTAACATAATAATAACTAAATAAGTAACATAATAATAACTAAGATAATAATAACTAAATAAATAAGATAATAATAACTGAATAACTAAGATAATAATAAGTAAATAAGTAACACAATAATAACTAAGATACCGGCCGGTAACTACACGTACATAGCTGATTCATGAGGAAAGCACCCTTTAATTCACGCTCTTCATAGAGTGGTGAAAACTACACCCCATAAACTTTCATCAAAATCATTCCTACCTTAATCTACTAACTCTCATCAAGTCCTTTCTATCCTTAATCTGGTTACCATATTACCCAATAAACTTTCACCGTCACAATACAGAGCTACCCGGGCAATATTTCCGGGTATTAATGGGGTGGGACTACCCGATGATAGCTTTCGGAACGATTCGGATGAGCACCTAGGGACAATAGGTCAATTCATGGTGAAATTTATCGAGTTGTTTGTTTAGCTTGCTCTTGGGAATGAAGGGTCCTGGAGTGGGGAGTGGAAGTTAAGTGTTAGTACATGGAATTTTTGAATTGTACTATTTTTAGCCGACTACGGTGGAGCCAAAGGAGGGTTATGATTTTATCAGGCTATGTATGTATATAGGTTCATCTGATCCCTCATAGCTCCTCAACTGCTTATTAAAACTGAACAAATGAGGTATCGTTAGAAGCGTCTGATCGTTCGCTGGTTATAGGCTACATGACGTGTCGCTGAATCTAATGTGGCGCCCTCTAGCGGTCTTAAAGTACTGTGTTAAAAAATAAATTTGAGATAAATATGCCGTGTTTTGTATCAACTGAAAGGGCTTAATTAGCACATTAAATAAATGTTTATTAGATAAATGTATAAATTATAGATGTTGCTTGCTACGAAATAATATAAAAAAAGTTTAAAAACCCGTCTATTGAAAAATAGCATCGTAAGAAGTATAAAACAAGAAAATATCAAGGATAGCCGTGGTCGTGTGCCACTTTCTCCTACAATGTATTGTTTTGTTAGACTAAGTGGCATACGACCACGGGTATCCTTGATCTTACCTTGTTTAATACTTTTCAGAGCCTGATTTTTCAGTAGTCGGGCTTATTTTTTTATTTTTTTTAAATTACTTTGGGGCAAGCAATAGGTATAATTTAAACATATTTGAAATGTACTAATTAAGCCCTTTCAGTTGATACCAAACACACAAGGTTGTGAAGTTCAGACGACAGTTGTTTCACAGAAATTATCTAAGTTCAGCCGCATCACAGTTAGAGTGAAATGCTAACCCCATCTGAGTTTAAGGAGGCAGGACACGGCGGTATTTCCGCCCAATTGAGCAGTCCGACTGGAGAGGTAACTCCGCCCTACAGAATACCGCGGCCATAATAACTTCGTGTTGTGTTCCCAGCGGTGAGTAGGTTAGCCAGAGTTCACTGGAGAATTTGTGCTGTCAGTGGGATGACTAAAGGCTTGTCCTGCTTTGTCTTCTACACTGACGGCACAGAAAGTCTGTGTTTACAAGGTTGGCAGCGCGAGTGTAACTTTTTTTTTATACAACTTAGGTGGCAGACAAGCACACGGCCCACCTGATGGAAAGTGGTTACCATAACCTATGAACGTGTGTAAAACCAGTCGAGTCACATCCGTGCTGCCGACTTCTCGGGTGTTACACACGTCCATAGGCCACGGTAACCACTTTCCATCAGGTGGGCCGTCCGCTTGTCTTCCACCTAAATGGTATAAAAAAGAAAAGGCTCAGAAAATGATGAAAGGAAAGAAGCTACCTGTATCTTTAAGTTAAAAAAAAAACTCGTTTTCTCTGTCGTACATTAACATCAGCAACTGTCTTTCAAAGTAAACTAAATCCTACTACCGTAGTGTTCTTACAAGAGAAAACTCTCAGGCGAAAAACAAACGAGCAACGTAATCCTGCTCCTACCAAAGTAAGTATTAAATGTATTTATAGAACACAACCAACTATACACCTTAACACCACCTAATACCGTTCAAAATCTAACAAAGACTTCCAAATATTTTCTTTTGCCAACCCCTTAGTAGTGACGTCATTGATCTTCTTTCTTTAGATCTAAAACACAATGCTCTTCCCCTAAATGTTATATGGCATCGATTATAGGATCGTGACGTCAATGAGAGTGGGACGGGGGATATGACGTCATGTTTGCTGTCTCGCTCTGGCGTGGGCCTATGGAGGGATCATTAAAGTTGTGTGGAGGCTGTTCAGCTATAAATAAATTGGAATATAAAGTGATACTTATTGATGGAACATGGTTGCAATGTTGAGAACCAGTTGTGAAATATAATGTTATTAAGAGACTGAATGAGAGGCGTGGGGTGGATGTCGGCTCGACAATAATATCAAGAATCATACATAAATACATACATATAATCACGCCTTTATCCTGCCACTGCCTTTTTCCCTGGAGGGTTACCTCCAGGGAAAAAGGCAGAGGTGAGTTAACACCCACATTTCACCAATCATTTAATTCAGTCCCACGTTATAGAGGGTGAGACTTTTGCCGCCTTCCGGGCACTATTTTTGACTCAAGCTATGCATCTGAGGCTGAGTCTGGGCTGTATTATCTGTCTGATGTTAAACAGTCCTATCCCTTAGTCGCTTTGTACGACACCGCATGGGAGGAGATGGGGTGATCCAAATTAAAGAATCAATTTCATTAATTCAGTTTAGGCACATAAAGAGCACATATTAATATAAAAATATTAAATAATGTAAATATAAACCATTGGAATAATAAATACCGCGGTAGCCTAGTGGTATGGACTGCAGAGACGAGGTCTCGGTTTTGATCCCAGGTTTTACCATGGCACACACCAATGACTTTTCGATACTTTTCGAAGTTATGTGTGTATTTATCGCAGGTTTACAAGTGCCCGGTTAATGGCAATAGGTTCGCCACCTATTACATTGGGACCTATACATAAACTGGCGAAATGTGGGTGCTAGCACCTCTGCCTACCCCTTCGGGGATATAGGCGTGAATTTAAGTTATGTTATGTTACTAAATGCTTTAATTATGCCATTGGCGAAGCTGGCGCGTGTCAGTTAGTTATTAATATAAGTTAACTCGTATATTTAACTTAGTTTCTCGTTCATTAGCTGGCACCACGAGGACACGCTAGTGACACTAATGAGAGCTTTTGTTACCGGCTCTAGACACGAGTGTGTAAAAATCATGAGGATGTAATGAAGCTCGTTTTCGAATACTACTTTTTTTTTAAATATAGAACACGCCAATTAGACATCGCCTTGCCTGATTGTAAGCTGAAGGCAAGGTCTCAAAAAAGAGGGTCACCATTACTTACACACACCGTGTGACAATGGTGACACTCAACTTGACGGCCTCTTCATATTCTTTTTCACGCCCCGCTTAAAGGACCCGGGACTGTAAGAAGTCCGACGAGGGGCGTCAGACTCGCACTACCGTGGTGTCTAAACACCGTAAGTTATGCAATTTTAAACTGAATTACGATCATGTTTACCATCTAATGCTGCCACATAAAACATGAACAAAAATTACTCATAACAAACAAACAGACAGACACGTAAGCGATAAACTCATTAACAAACACACAGAACTGTCTGAACGAAATGTCTGACCTTCCGCGTCATAGTGGTTCGCCATTTTAGCTCGACGGCTTAAAAGGAAAGTTGGAACTTAGTTTAGTTATGTAGTTTTAAAATGAACTTCTAGAGATAATGAGTTCTGAGTTTTGACAGTCATTGCTTGTACTAATTGTTGATTATATGGAGTGGATGGTTAAGTAATAACCGTGGTAGCCTAGTGGTATGGGTAACGGACTGCTGAGACGAGGTCTCGAGTTCGATCCCAGGTTTTACCATAGCACACACCAATGACTTTCGAAGTTATGTGTGTACTTATCGCAGGTTTATAAGTGCCCGGTTAATGGCAATAGGCTCGCCACCTATTACATTGGGATCTAAACATAAACTGGCGAAATGTGGGTGCTAGCACCTCTGCCTACCCTTTCGGGGATATAGGCGTGAGTTTATGTTATGTTATGATTATTAAGTTTGGTCTTAGATACATTTAGTGACATATATCTTGACCGCTATCATCATTATATATACGAGGTAGTACACGACGGTATTTCCGTCCCAATTGAGCAGTCCGACTGGGGAAGTACCTCCACCTTACAGAATACCACGGTTATAATAACCTCGTGTTGTGTTCTCGGCTGTGAGTAGGGTAGCTAGAGCTCACTGGAGAGTTTCTGTGCTGTCAGTGGGTAGACCAAAGGCTTGTCCTGATTTTGTATTCTGCACTGAAAGCACAGAAAATCTCTGTTCTTACAGGGTCGGCAGCATGGGTGTATCTCCCCTGGTGTTACACACGTTCATAGATCACGGTAACCACTTTCCGTCAGGGGCCGTGTGCTTGTCTGCTACCAAAGTTGTATGACACAAAAAAAACATTGTCGCTGAGTGCAAATATTAATTTATGTATTTTTGCATTGGTCTGGGTGTTTCTATGTAGGTATGTTATGTATGTATGTATGTATACAATACAAAAAAAGTATCTAAGTATGTCTGTCTGCATTCTAGACTCCAAGCTACAAGCTAGTTAAGCTATGCTTCTATTGCATGCATGAATATTGCATCGGTTTGGTCATGCCTCGAAGAGAAAACAACACAACAACAACACAATTTATTGAATGAAATTTTAAAGCATTTAGTACCTTTGTTAACTAATTCACGAAGATAGAGTTCAAATCGACTAAGATAGACAAAAAATTGATTAGGCGGGATTCGAACCCGCAATCTTTTCTTGCCGTGAAATGCTACTAACTCAGTTGGCGGTCTGCTTCCTAGTCTAATTAAGATGCGACTGAACTTCGATATTTTCCGTGAAGCGACTGCCATCTAACCTCCACAAACCGATCGCGTTCCGTTTGTGAAGTTCTGTAGGTAGACTAGTCGGACTTTTGACGGCTCTGACGGCTTAACGTGCTTTATTTTATACCACTTAGGTGGTAGACAAACGCACGGCCCACCTGATGGAAAGTGGTTACCGTGGCCTATGAACGTGTGTAACACCAGAGAAACCACACTCGCGCTGCTGACCCTGTAAGCACAGAGTTTCTGTGTCGTCAGTGTAGAAGACAAAGCAGGACAAGCCTTTAGTCATCCCACTGACAGCACAAATTCTCCAGTGAGCTCTGGCAACCCTACTCACCGCTGGGAACACAACACGAAGCTATCATAACCGCTGTATTCTGTACTTCCCTAGTCGGACTGCTCAATTGGACGGAAATACCGCGGTGTCCTACCTCCTATAACAGTGCTCTCCGAGGCACATCCAGACCAATACAAATACCTATTATTCATGCATACAAACCTTTGCAATGAGCGGATATCGAACACGCGCTTCCTGGGTAACATCAGCGTTCACTACAGCCACGCCATAGAGCCTGACTCCCATCTATAACACTAGAATTTCAACCGGATGATATGTCACTACGAAATTGGCGGCAATATATCGCAGAGACGACGCCGGAAGTGACGTAATCCATGATAACGGGAAACGTGAGAATGTGATGTCAATGATATTGCGTAATGGGGGTAGGCAGATGATAGGGGTGTCTGATAACAATATGATTGTCGAGCCTGGAATATATTATCGCTATTGAGTTCTATATCCTGTTATAAAGATATAAGATATAACTATATTTTATTGTATGGATCTTGTTTCGTAATCATTTTCGAAACTCATTTTTCTTTTTGTATGTATGATGGTAAGCTGAAGGCAAAGTCTCAGAAAAGAGGGTCACCAAAGCATACGTATGTTATAACGGTGACACTCAGCTTGACGGCCTCATTATATGCTTTTTACGCCCCACTTAAAGGACCCGGGACTGTCAGAGGAAACATGGGGAATCCGTAGCTACTACATGGGCCGGTGCTGACAGGGAAAGGGTCAAAGTCCTTGTCATCAGATATGTTGAGACGTAAGCAATCATATAATGGTAACATAACATAAACTCACGCCTATATACCCGAAGGGGTTGACAGAGGTGCTAGCTCCCACATTACGTCAGTTTATGTTTAGGTCCCAATGTAATAGTTGGCGAGCCTATTGCTATTAACCGGGCACTTGTAAACCTGCGATAAATACACACAACTTCGAAATGCATCGAAAAGACATTGGTGTGTGCCATGGTAAAACCTGGGATCGAACCCAAGACCTCGGCTCAGCAGTCCATTACCCATACCACTAGGCTACCGGGGATATCATATTTGCGATAGCAAATAAATCTGCTTATGGTTGCTAAAGTCTAAAGACCAATATTATTTTATTTAGACGCGTGGTTCCCGGCAGAGTAGAATTAGGGCCACCCCATCTCTTCCCATGTGGTGTCGTACAAGGCGACTAAGGGATAGGGCTGTTTAACATCAGACAGATGTATACAGCCCAGACTCAGCCGCAGATGCATGGCTCGAGTCAACAAGAGTGCCCAGAATACGACAATAGGATCACCCCCTATTACGTGGGACTGAATACAATTACTGGTTAATGGAGGTGTTAATTCACCTCTGCCTAACCTTCCAGGGATAAAGGCGTGATTATATGTACGTAATATATGTATGGACACGTACCTACCTTGTATCCTGAGGCTCCCAGCGAAGCGAAAATGCAAATATGTGTATACGATAAAACTTTGCCAATTTATTGTTTGCACCTACGTGAAGGTTTTATGCATATATTTTTATACCACTTAGGTGGCAGACAAGCACACAACACACTCAGGTGTGATTACCGTGGCCTGTCCATAGGCCACGATAATCATGATGTGTAACACTAAGGAAGTTACATTCGCGCTGCCGACCCTGTAAGCACAGAGAGTTTCTGTGCCGTCAGTGTAACAGACAAAGCAGGATAAGCTTTTCGTTTTCCCACTGCTAACACAAAGTTCTCCAGTAAGCTCTGGCTACCCTACTCACCACCGGGAATACCACACGAGGTTATTACGGCCGCGGTATTCTGTAGAGCAGAGGTACTTCCCCAGTCTGACAGCTCAAATGGATGGAAATACCGCCGTGTCCTACCTCCTGTAGAAATATATACTACTAGACCCTCCACCCCCTCGTGGTCAGCGAGGGTCCACGATGGTCACTTCAGTCCCGAACCGTCGTGGTCGGAGGTGAGATAGCGGGAGACATATCTCTCGCTACCCGGCTGACACCACCGCCAGCTCAAAAAGATGCCCATGGGGCATAATTTTGAGCTGGCGCCCTTCGGCTGTTGGGACTGCAGCGGCCCCATCTAACCTCCGGGCATGACAAGGTGATACCCGGGGCCTCGGCCTGCAACTGCTAGGCTGATAGACGACTCCACCCGCTACCCAATGCCCGCACACATGGGGGACACCTAAACAATCCGGTTCCGTTTTCTTCACAGCTAAGGAATACTAGAAACTTAAATAAAAGTGTGATTTGAAATTTTGAAGCATTTAGTATGCTAATTATTCAAATCTATTATAGTAGAAAAAATTGAATCGGTTCAGACGAGATATGAACCCGCGATCTTTCCCTTACAGGGGCCACCGATCTTTCGCTTGAAACCTTCAAAATTCTTCTATACATATACCGTCTTGCGATGACGGTTCTACCGATATTCGTACGAACTATCGGAACCAATGAATGATGTTGCAATCATTTTTAAACATTGATTTTTGATGACTCCGCTCAAACTATTGAATGAAATTTTAAAGCATCTAGTTATGCTAACTATTCAAATTGATATTCATTGGTTTCATTGTATAAAAGGATTATATTACAAAGTAAAAAATCTAATGATTTAGAACTTCATATCAGTACATTAAGCACCAGATTCGCGCCACCCCGTTTACCGGGACTCTGTAGTCCCCACACACCCGAGAAGAGGGCCAGATCGTGAGAGATGGCCCTGGGTCGGCCGGGGTGCGAGGGATATGCCTGTCAACCTCACCTTCGGCAACCAAAACGACCCGCAGGCGGCGTGCGTTTTAGTCGGTTCGAGTCCGACATAACCTCCTCCACCGGCTCCGGTGGGGAGGTATCCGTGGGGATTTTGCGCACGTAAAAAAAAAAAAAACGTCCATAGGCCACGGTAACCACTTTCCATCAGGTGGGCCGTGTGCTTGTCTACAAACTAAGTGGTATAAAAAAATATAAAAAAATAATTACAAAGTAAAAAATCAAATGATTTAGAACTTCATATCAGTACATTAAGCACCAGATTGATCTTGACACGCATAGTATTCAAAATGATCTTAGTATACTTGTATACCCCTTCCTGTTGACTAAGTGTTCTGATATTTGGTACACACCTTTTGTTCAGACGATAATACAATTTAAATCAATAAAAGCTGGTCAAGTGCGAGTCGGACTCGCGTACTAAGGGTTTCGTAACTTAAACAACATAAACCGTAATATATTTTAAATGCGTTAACTTAGAAGTTTGATTTTTGCACAGTTTCAAGACGTTATAGATCTGAATATGCGGTACACAGTTTATCTTCATACCCCCCACGCATTGCTGAGGTAAAGGTCTTGACATACGTACAGACAGACAGACAGACAGACGGACAAGGAAGTAATTCTATAAGGGTTCAGATTTTTTCATTTGAAGTACTAGGTACGAGTTACGAGGTTGTGTTCCCAGCGGTGAGTAGGGTAGCCAGAGCTCACTGGAGAATTTGTGTGTGGGATGACTAAAGGCTTGTCCTGCTTTGTCTTCTACACTGATGGCACAGAAACTGTGCTCACAGGGTTGGCAGCGCGAGTGTGGCTCCTCTGGTGTTACACACGTCCATAGGTCACGGTAACCACTTTCCATCAGGTGGGCCGTGTACTTGTCTGCCACCTAAGTGGTATAAAAAAAACGAAACTCTAAAAGCAGTAAGACTTAATTTTAATAGTTGGTATTAAAATTATTTTGAAACTTTGCTTCTCAAAATCGATCTTATGCAGAGTGTAAAAAAATTAAAATATTAGATACAAAGACAGTTGCGAATCAATCGTTCAATTGCGAAGTGAATTCACTGAATAGAGAAAAGGGACTGAGGGAAAAATGAAGCAATTGTGAGGACAATACACAATAAAAGAGGGAAAAAACTCGGATTTCTGTGCGTAAAACTATATTAAACAGGTATAGCAAAGAGTTTCTTTTTCTATGACACGCCAACTTGACTTCACCTCTCCTGATGGTAAGCTAAAGGCAAAGTCTCAGGAAAGAGGATCGCAATTACAGAGTTCTGTAGTTGGGATCTTTAGTAGTTAAAATTCAAAACAATTTTATTTCTACTGTTCATTTATTATTTTCATAGCGATTTGTTTTGTCTAATTAGGGGTTATTGTTAACTAGTTTATAGTTTTCGATTTGTATGACGGCTTTTCTGGGAGCGACTGCCTTGTGACATCTCAATCCTAGGATAAAAACATGTAGATATAAAAACATGAAGATAAATAGGGACTAAACATAACATAACATAACCACGCCTATATCCCCGAAGGGGTAGGCAGAGGTGCTAGCACCCACATTTTGCCATATAACCGCGGTAGCCTAGTGTTATGGGTAATGAACTGCTGAGACGTCTCGGGTTCGATCCCAGTTTTTACCATGGCACACACCAATAACTTTTCGAAGTTATGTGTGTATTTATTGCAGGTTCACAAGTACCCGATTTATGGCAATAGGCTCGCCAACCTATGTTACATTGGGACCTAAACATAGATGATGTATTGATCGGGTAGCCGATTTGTTGAACTGACGGTTTTTCACAGCTGCGATATGTTCTCTGACTCTCTCTGCAATGGTTCGCTTGGTCTGGCCTATGTAGGAACTACCGCAGCTGCAATCCACTTTATAAACACCCGGTGTTTGTAGAGGTATGACGTCCTTCGATGTTCGCACGTATTTCGCTACTTTGGCGAACGGTTGAATATTGCTTGCAGGTTTTCCTAGGCTTTTTCATCTCTAGCATACCTAATTAGTCTGTACTATCGAGCAAATGGCCGTATCGGGCCGATTTTATTGCATATATGTGAAAACAGCAATCGGATATCGTCGTCCAACACCGATATCGAACTGGATAATGTGAAAAAGACCTAAATCGATACTCTAACAAAATCAGGTCCTAGCATCGTCTCCCATCTCCCAGTGACAGTGTAATTGTTTGTTTGGCCCATAAAAAGCAATTAAGAACGTTCCCAGCAATGGATCATTGTGACCCAAATGAAAAGACGGCTTCACTTAATAGCCCGAGTAAATACTTAAGTAATTCCTTTTACATTTTATAGTACCTATCATTGTTATTTTTTATACCACTTAGGTGGCAGATAAGCCTGATGGAAAGTGGTTACCGTGGCCTATGGACGTGTGTAACACCAGAGAAGCCACAATCGCGCTGCCGACCCTGTAAGCACAGAGTCTCTGTGCCGTCAGTATAGAGGACAAAGCAGGACAAGCATTTAGTCATTCCACAAACAGCACTAATTCTCCAGTGAGCTCTGGCTACCCTACTCACCGCTGGGAACACAACACGAAGTTATTATAACCGCGGTATTCAATACTCAATACTCAATACATTTATTGCATTCCATAATGTGATACAGATGTCAGATTAAGATTAAGTTACAATTATGGACCCTGTCGGGCACAGCACAATGTTTGGAGGTACTTCCCCAGTCGGACTGCTCAATTGGGCGGAAATACCGCCGTGTCCTACCTCCTTTATTTAGACAACTATATATTTCAAACTTTAAAAGAACCACCACCTCTACCAGATAAAATCATTCAAATATCTTTGCCTTACAGGTTTATGAAAACAATATATCGTTCTATAACTCTCTGGTCAGAATGGCTGATGAGCCGGTTTAACGATTTGGTAAAAAATTAAAAAATTAAAAACTCGAAACTTGCTATACTTACAAAAAACATAACATAAACTCACGCCTATATCCCGGAAGGGGTAGGCAGAGGTGCTAGCACTCACATTTCGCCAGTTTATGTTGACGAGTCTATTGCCATTAACCGGGCAATTATTCGTAAAAAAAAAGTATTTTATTAAACCACTTAGGTGGCAGACTTTCTATGCCGTCAGTGTAGAAGACAAAGCAGGCAAGCCTTTGGTTTTCCCACTGACAGCACAAAAACTCTCCAGTGAGCTCTGGCTATCCTACTCACCACCGGGAACACAACACGAGGTTATTATGGCCGCGGTATTGTTGATGACAAAGTGCCCAATTGATTGATTGAGGCTTGCCTCCTATTAACATACAAACATATATAGGTATATTCCTTGGGGGTAGGCAGAAATAACAGCTCGCCTCCTGCTTCTGTCCATAAACACTTCACGAGCTTCTTCTACAGTCATTAAAAAAAAAAAAAAAAAAAAATTTAATTCAGGTAAATTTCACCCATATACGTAGCGATGTAGGACATGAAAACTGATAAATTTGGTTTTATAAAAATTTAGATTCAGTAATTTAATTAATTGAGTAAAAATATGGAATTAAATTGACACTAATAGATAATTAATACAATAATGATAAACAATACGCAATAATAAATCAATTAATACATTATGACATGATCAAAAATATATATATAACAGTCAGTCATTCAATCAAATAATAATGTCAAATTATTACATAGCCTTTACATCCGGCATTGCGGGACGTGTCTCTGACAGCAATGCCTAATGTAAGGGCAGTCCAACCTGTCAGCAATCATTGCCAGGACGATGTTGGAGCTGTCTCGCACCCTGCGCATCAGGGAGGCTCCTCTTTTGCGCATACTTGTGTGAAAACAGTCTGTGTTTGCCGCTGCAAACATGCCTGATGCGCTGCAGGTACGAGGCAGCCCCATCATTACCCTAAAAGCATTGTTAAATTGGACACGGAGGGTACTGTAGACTTTTTTTGAGTACTTAGCCCAAAGACTACATGTGTACAAAGAGGTGCAGTATGCTCGGAACAGAGTAATCTTTACTTCGGCAGAACACCGCGCGAACCTACGTGACAACATGTTTGCCCTCCTGGACAATGCCCTCCGTTCCCGCTCCATATCAGCATGATCCCTGAGGTCCACCGTAAGTATATGCCCCAAATAGGTGAATTGGTTCACTCTCTCCAGAGGAATCCCATTGAGTTGAACAGGTGGTAGGTTCTGTGGACATCTAGCTCCGTCGACCTCAAAGACCATGTATTGGCTCTTCGTAACATTATATTTTAACCCGTGTGCACCAGCATATTCCTCACAGGTCCTAATCAACTTTCTTAAGCCACAGATAGACGCACTGAGCAGCACCATATCATCTGCGTAACTTAAATTGTTTACACACACTCCATCTATATGGCATCCTATATACTGGCTGCTGAGCGCGGCAATCAGGGCATCCATATATAAATTAAACAAAGTGGGCGAGGTTAACCCACCCTGCCTAACCCCGCATTCTAGCTTGTAAGGCTCCGACATTGCCCCAGCCCACTTGACGCTATTGACCTGATTCGCATACCAATACTTGAGGATGGACACAAGTTCAGGTGGTAAATTAGTGTTCTCAAGCTTCTTCCACAGGATGTCATACGAAACCAGGTCAAAAGCCCTCGACAGGTCGAGGAAGCACGCATAGACGGGTGTTCTTCGTTTCGTATAGTAACTGACGGTGTGTTTCAAACAATGTATTGCACTTTCAGTAGATAGTTTGGGTCTGAACCCAAACTGATTGTCATGCAGAGTCATACATTTGTCCAATTCTAAGTTGATTAAGCCGTCAAAAACTTTTGCTATAACAGTAGCCAGTGAAATAGGCCTATAGTTACTTTTATCGCCAACGTTCCCTGTTCTGTTTTTCACTATGGGCACAACTACAGTTCTCATAAAGTCTAGAGGTAAGTAGGAGTGGGTTATGCATAACGAGTAAAACATCGCCAATACTCTGGGCGCATGTGACCCTGCATACTGCAAGTGCTCAATGCTTAACCCATCGTGGCCCGGGGACTTGCCCCTCGTCATTCCTTTAATAACCTTTCGTACATCTTTGGCAGAAAATCGTACTGCGACCTTTCCTATTGGTTTCCTAGTACTACATTCGCTCCTATCCCGTCTCAAGAGCGATCCAACAAACTTTCATGTGTACAGTATGGAAGATTTTGACCTTACCTGGAAGGAGTTCTCTAAATACTGGAAATATTTGTTAGAGAGATTTAATCCTTATGATTTACAATATTGAATGATGCCATAAAACTTCAGGATGTTATTTTTTCGGACTTTAGTCATTTCGATCACCGGGTGTGGCAAGCGAGTTTCCGAATATTTTTGAATGCAATTTTACTTCTATTTAAAAATAAAGGAATATTTTGTTTGAGTGAAATTCGCTATCTCCAAAATTTAGAGAACTTTTCCTCCGGGCAACGTCAAAACCTTTCACAAAAGCAATTTCATTAGGCTTCTAGGGCAATGCAGTAACACTATCGTACCTGCCTGAAAATTTAAAAACTTTATGTGGTGCGGTATGGCGGTGTCGACAAATGCTGTGGCTATTTCATTTTCTGTTCGTTTTTTTTAAGCGACAAACGAAATTGAGTTTTGGTCATTTTACGCGAACAAGAAAATGTAATTTTATAAAATGCATGACATTTTTTTTATACCACTTAAGTGGTAGACAAGCGTATGGCCCTCCTGATGGAAAGTGGCTACCGTGGCCTATGGACGTGTGTAGCACCAGAGAAGCCACACTCGCGCTGCCGACCCTGTAAGCACAGAGTTTCTGTGCCGACAGTGTAGAGGACAAAGCAGGACAAGCCTTTAGTCATCCCACTGACAGCACAAATTCTCCAGTGAGCTCTGGCTACCCTACTCACAGCTGGGAACACAACACGAAGTTATTATAACCGCGATATTCTGTAGGGCGGAGGTACTTCCCCAGTCGGACTGCTCAATTGGGCTGAAATACCGCCGTGTCCTACCTCCTATAGAATTTGAATTGTTTCGGGCGAAGGATCGCGGGTTCGAGTCCCGCCTGACCAATTCAATGTTTTCCATATCTTATTCGATTTAATAGTCCTTATTTAGTACAACTAGTCTAGTCTACATAGAATTCCTTCGAGATACGAGTTCAAGTTCTCTCAAATCCTCAAAGGTAACTCTCTTGCTTTTGTCTAAACATTATGCAAATGTGGGTAAGCAGAGTTCAAAGGTAAACAAACTCGCCCGGCCTGTTGTACGTTTGAGAGTGTTTGCGTACACAGACAGTATGCAAATGTGCAATTAGATGTAAATACAGTGACTGTGACAGTGAGTGAGTACTGAAGGTTGAAGCGGGTAAGTTAAGTCTTACGATCGACAGCACCGAGGTTCGAATATTGGTTCTATTCCACAACCAAGCCCAACTATATTACAAATTAACTGCTATAAATATGTACATACATACATACATACATAAAATCACGCCTGTCTCCCATAGGGGTAGGCAGAGATCACGGATCTCCATTTGCTACGATCCTGACATACTACTCTCGCTTCATTCACTCTCATTACATTCTTCATGCATGCTCGTCGGTTTAGAGTACTCCTGACCTGCCCCTTTTCTAAAACTTCCCCGATTTGGTCCAGGTATGTGCGCCTAGGTCTTCCCCTTCCGACGGTACCATCCACACTCGCCTCATACACCTGTTTCGTTAGTCTTCTTTCATTCATTCTCTCAACATGACCAAACCATCTCAACATTCCTCTCTCAATGCTATAAATATGTATTTCTTTGAATAGTTATTAATAAGCACACGGCCCACCTGATAGAATGTGGTTACAGTAGCCTATGGACGTTTGTAACACCAGAGGAGTCACAGTCGCGCTGCCAACCCTGTAAGTACAGAGTTTCTGTGCCGTCAGTGTAGAAGACAAAGCAGGACAAGCCTTTAGTCTTCCCACTGACAGCACAAATTCTCCAGTGAGCTCTGGCTACCCTACTCACCGCTGGGAATACAACACGAAGTTATTATAGCTGCGGTATTCTGTAGGGTGGAGGTACTTCCCCAGTCGGACAATTGGGCGGAAATACCGCCGTGTCCTACCTACTACAATTTCTTAGTTTTGTAAAAAACAAGTAACTAAAATTCGCACAGTGTCATCTGTGTGTGTAGAATATACAGATTGTAGTACAAAACGTTAAACGAAAAGCGACACAGTTTCCAACAAAGCTTTGATCTCGGGCCCTGTGCGGCGTGAGTTTGTTTTTTAAATTGCGATGACTAAAACACTTTGTGCAATCATTTGGACTTCAAAGTCTGCTGAGAACAAAGGTAAACTACACTTTGACTATACTGAGCGCTAACGTGCTCTAAAGGGCACGTTAAAGGTCGGTTCCTACTGTTAATAGTCGTTAGGGAAGACGAGGGGCTATGTGGGCGACCTGAACAACTGTCAGAGTTTACTGACTGGGGAAATACCTTCGCCTTACAGAATACCGTGGCCAGTAAGGTAACCAGAGCTAACTGGAGAGTTTTTGTGCTGTCAATGGGAAGATCAAAAGCTTGTCCTGGTTTGGGTTTAACACTGATGGCACAGAACTCTGTGTTAATAGGGTTGCCAGCGCAAGTGTGACTCCCTTATTTTGCACACGCCCATTGGTTACGGTTAATCACTTTCTATCAGGTGAGTCGTGTGCTTGTCTGACACCTAAGTGGTATAAAAAAATCAACAAGAAATAAGTTCAATTATTTTCGAATTTCTTTTTTTTTAAGTGCATTGTATATAGCTAAAGATACATAAAATACTTTAATATACAACAAATTCATAAGAAACAAATACTAATGTATTTGTAAGAAACAAATACATACATGGAAAATGAAGTTCTAGTGTATCTGAACACCTCAGTATTTATATGTCCCGGCAGAGTAGAATTTGGGCTACCTTATCTCTGCCCATGCGTTGTCGTACAAGGCGACTAAGTGACTTTTTTTTTTTTTTTTTTTTTTTTTTTACGTGCGCAAAATCCCCACGGATACCTCCTCACCGGAGCCGGTGGAGGAGGTTATGTCGGACTCGAACCGACTAAAACGCACGCCACCTGTGGGTCGTTTTGGTTGCCGAAGGTGAGGTTGACAGGCATATCCCTCGCACCCCGGCCGACCCAGGGCCATCTCTCACGATCTGGCCCTCGTCTCGGGTGTGGGGACTACAGAGTCCCCAACTCGACCCCGGAAACGGGGAGGCGCGCTAGGCGCGCCATCGCCGCGGCCTGCTTCTGCCAGGGTAACAGGCGGCTCCACCTGTCACCCCCAGGCCGGCGCTCATGGGGGGCGGAGGTCGTTCATCGACCTCCGACGCCCGAGTTGCCTTCGTACGCGGGCAGCTTGGCTTGCGATCCTTCGTCGCTCCCGCTGCCGCTCCCGCCCCGCCTCCTCCTTCACGAGCATTACTTGCTCGCAGAAGGAGGCGCCGGCCGCCCACGCATCCGCGCAGCGGACCATCGCCGCGAGCAAGGTGGAGAGCGTGAGAACTCTCACTCCCAGGGCCGCCACAAGCTCCCGCCTCGGCGTCTCCCACGCCGGACACTCGGTGAGCGTGTGCGGACCTGAGTCCTCGCTCGCGTCGCAGTGATGGCACTCGGACGTTGGCTCTTTCTCCATCCGACGCAGATACTTGCCGAAGCATCCGTGCTCGGTGATCATCTGCGTCAGACGGTACGAGAGGCTGCCGTGTGGCCTCTCTAGCCACTCCCCCATGATGGGTCTTACCGCCGCTACTACGGCGCGCCCTGCGCCTGGTCGCCCAAGTCGTAGCTCCCATTCCGCCACCATTTCCCTGTGGAGCCGGGATCTCACGGCCCGAATTTCTTCGGGCTCGGGATCGTGACCCCGCTCCCGCGCCGCCTTTCGGAACCGGTATAGCGCCGAAAGGGATCTCGCTTCCAGGATCCATGGTGGCGATCCGGCGAGGAGACTCGCCGCGTTGAAGGATATCGTGCGGTACCCCCTTATGATGCGGCACGCCAACTTCTGCTGCGGACGCTGCAGCAGGGGCATGTGCCGATCATTCAGGGTGTCCGCCCACACGGGACACCCGTACAGGGCCATGGACCGCACGACACCCGCGTAGAGTCTCCTGCAGGAGTCCTCTGGGCCCCTCAGGTTAGGCAGTAGCCGCGCCAGAGCGTTGGCTGTGCCCACCAATTTGGGGCCTAGACTTCGGAAGTGCTTCTCGAAGTCCCACCGGCCGTCGAGCACGAGCCCCAGATATTTCATCTGGGGCTTGATGCCGATGAGAGTGCCTCCCACTGTGAGACTGGAACCAGGTGGTGGCGTGCGCCGAGGTCCATGAAAGAACATGGCCTCGGATTTATGCAGAGCCACCTCAAGGCCCAGCCGCCGGATCCGTTCCACGACTTGAGCAACCGCGGTCGTGGCCCTCAGGGTCGCTTCGCGGTATGTAGCCCCGCTCGCCGTCACTAGCGTGTCGTCCGCATAGCACGTGACGGCGGCGCCGTCCGCGAGCTCACCGCGAAGCACCCAGTCGTATCCGATGTTCCACAGGAGCGGCCCAAGAACCGATCCCTGCGGAACACCGCACGACATCTCACGCCGACCGACGCCGGTCGCACTTGGGTAGATGACGGCTCTCTCCGTCAGGTACGCCCCGACTATGCGGCGGAGGTAGAGAGGCACACCGTGGTACACGAGTGCCTCCCTGATGCAACTCCAGGGCAAGGTGTTGAACGCGTTGGAGATGTCCAAGGACACCGCCAACGTCACCTCGCCCCGGGCGACTGCCTCCTCCGCCAAAGTCCTCACGCGCATGATGGCATCCACGGTGGACCGCCACCGGCGGAAGCCATATTGGGCATCCGCCAGGTCAGGCCCCCTACCAGAGAGGTGCTCGACGAGGCGCTTCGCAATAACTCTTTCAAAGAGCTTGCCCACCTCGTCGAGCAACACAATGGGCCGGTAGCCGGACGGTTCGTCCGCCGGGCGACCCTCCTTTCTGATGAGGACCAGTTTCCCCGTCTTCCACATCTTCGGAAACTGGCCCCGCTCCAAGCATGCGCTGAGGAACCCTCTCAGTCGGGGTTCGAGACCGTCTTCTCCCAGAGCTAGGACCCACGCGCGGCCTGGAATGCCGTCGGGTCCCGGGGCGGTGCTCTTCTTGGCTCTAAGCCTTCGCACCGCCAGCTCCAGTTCTACCCAAGTAACCTCGGGGACTTCGTCGTCAACTACCACACTGGGCGCCATAGGCGACCGAGGTGGCGGAGTCATCTGCGGCGGAACGTGTTCCGCTCGCGCCGGGAACAGGGACTCGACCACTCCACCGAGCAGAGCTGGCTGGAGAACCCGGGTCAACGGCGGGGCCCGGGGGCGCAGCTTTCCTCTTACCATAAGGTAAGGCCGCCCCCATGGGTCCCGCTCCAGCGTCTCCATGAGCTCCTTATAAGCCGCGGCTTTCGCCCGCTTAATCTCCGCTCGGAGGGCATCTCTGGCCTCCCTGTATCCCACATGAAGCTCCGTCACTCGGGGCTCCGTATCTGCGGTTCGGCTACGCCTCCTACGGAGTCTGGTCCACCGGCGGTGCGCGATCACGCAGGCTTGCCGTAGCCTCGCGATCTCCGCAGACCACCAGTAGACCCGACGCCTCGGACTATAGGGTGGAGCCCTAGGCATACCCGCATCGCAGACACGAGTCATGGCCTCCCGGAACCACACCGCCTCATCGTCAATATCGACAGGCCCGTCCGGCGCAATGGCCCAGGCCTGTACGATGGCGGCCTCCAGGAGGACCTCCCGATTCAGTCTCCCAAGCACCCAGCGTGGCTCGCGTGGGGCCGGTATGACCGGCGCATCACCCGCGGGAGGGGAGACATCAAACCGAACGTATCGGTGATCCGCCAGTGTCTCCACCCCCACAACAACACGCCAGTCCCGCACACGGTGCGACAGCGAAGCGCCTGCGAACGAAAGGTCAATAATCGAACTGCGCTCCGCGGCCACGAACGTGGCTTCGGCCCCGCGATTCTGGAGAACTAGACCGTGATTAGCGGCCCAGCTCTCCAGAGCCCTACCTCGTGGGTTCGTGTGCCGGGACCCCCAGGTCACTGACCAGGCGTTGAAGTCCCCGAGCACAAGAACCGGATGAGGGTGACAGGCGTTGACGACGTCGGTCAGTCGCTCCAGCGACCGCCGGTACTCCCCTATGCGTCGGTGTAAGCTCGGCGTGAAGTAGACAGCCACGACCGCAATCTCTCCCACACGCGCCGCTACGATGCCATGCTCCCTTGCCACGACAACAGGGGGGGGGGCACCCATAGCGGCGTTGTACACCAGTGCCGCCGACCCGTCCAGGTCGACCACCCAGGCAGGCCCAAGGGGCCGGTGAGTGTACGGATCGGCGACAGCGGCGACGTGTATGGACCACTGTGCCATGCTCTGGAGCAGAAGACCCTGAGCATCGGCACCGTGGCCCACGTTCGCCTGCAGGATGCGGAGCTGAGGATCCATTATGGAACCATCTCCGCATCCCGCCGCGAACTTTGGGTGGAGCTCCCGCCTTGCGACTTCGGCTCCCCCCCGGTGCAGGCCTTGCTGCCAACCCTATGGTCGGCCGGTTTGCCCCCCGCTGCACACCTGAAACAGTGCAGCGGAGCTTCGCATCCACCGGCCGTATGGCCGGGTTGGCCACAGCGGAAGCAGCGGTCACCGACCGTCACCGCCGCCGTGCACTGCACCCCCACGTGGCCGACCGACAGGCACCTAAAGCACCTGGTCGGTCGAGCCTGCAGGAGCCGGACCTGCACCCGCACCACGCCTCCAACGGCGAGGAACCCCCGGTCGGCAGCCTTTTTGGCTGCTGCGATGGGGCAGCCGACAACTGCCGCCCCCAGTCCACGGCGGCCGAAGCGGATTGCTCCGACCTTCACCGCCTCTAGGGGGCAGCCCCCGGCCTCCGCCACGGTGAGGCGGATTTGCTCCGCCGTGATGGAGTCGTCCAGGTCCGAAATGCGCATTTCTGCGCATTTGTTGGGCCTGGACACCCGGACGTCGGCTGCGTCTAGCGTGTCCCGAAGCCTAGCCGCTAGGGCATCGGCCTGGGGACCGCTTGAAGCGCCGGGGATCTCCAGTAGCCGAGCACCCGTCCGAGTGGGTTTCACCCGGATGGGGCCCGACATGTCGAGAGCCCTCATGTCAACGCAGGCTCTCGCCTGCGTGACAATCTGGGCGTACTGCACGCCCCTCTCCGCTGCTTCCGCCGTCATCGTTAGCACGACGGCGGTTGAGCGGGGGACGCGCAGCCTCCCCGGCACTCCCCTCGCAGCAGCCTCAGCCTTCTTGGCAATTTTGGCTGCCTTCCTCTTGGCCTTGCGCCGCTTCTTAGAGGCTCCGGCCACCTCCCAGCCTCCCTCCGGCGGGGAACTTGTGGAGGCAATCCCCACCGGGGTCCGGGCCGGCGCTGGGGCTGAGGCTAGGGCCGGGGACTTCTTCCCCTTGCCTTTCCCCTTCCCCTTGCCCTTGGCCCGGGCACCCTGGGAGCTCCCAGCTCCCACGTCGAGAGCGACAGTGGCTCGAGTGACCGGAGTGGCAGGAGCGGCAGGCGCAGCGGACGGGCTGCGGGCCGACTCCTGCAGGGCCCCTGCGACCGCCGGACTGGTGGGACCTCTTCTAACCGCTCCGGCATACCCCATCGGCGGCGCCAAGGGCGGGCGGCGGCTGGAGTCCATGACCGCCTCCATGAACCTCCGGGTGCGCTCCTCCTGCGTCACCCGCCACCTCCGCTGCTCAGCCAGCGCCGCCTCCTGCCGCTTTTCCATGGCGGCCATTGCCGCCATGCATGCCGCCAGTGGATCCGCGGGCCTAGCCGGCTGCAGCACCGGCGACTCCAGCCGAGCGGGTTGCGCCAGTGACACCGGCCGCACCGGTGTCTCCGGCCGCACCGGTGTCTCCGGCCGCACCGGTCGCACCGGCGGCCTTGACCGCACCGGTGTCTCCGGCCGTACCGGTGCCTCCGACCGCACCGGTGACCTCGACCGCACCGGTGACAGCTGCGGCGCCGACGGCACCGGCCGCTCCGGCTGCACCGCTAGTCGCCGCCGCGCCGACCGCGTCACGCGCTCCGCGGGCAGCCCGGCGACGACCTGACGGAGGTTCGCCACTTCGGCCGCCATCCTGTCCATCTTCTTGCGGTGCTCAGCCGCTGTACGCTCCACGCTGTTGAGGAGCTCAACTTGCCTCCTGCCAAGTTGAGCTCGCTCGTTCCGGGACTCGGCCAGCTCCGCCTTGAGCAGCTCAAACTGCTCAACGAGGCGCGTCGCAGCCAGCCGGACCCGGTCCTCCTCCGGCGTTAGAGGTCCAGAGCGAGCCCCAGCCAGTCTCTCCAGGGCCTCCATCACGTCCCTGGACGTGGAGCCGAGCGACTAAGTGACTAAGCGATTGGTGAAATGTGGGTATTAATTGACCTCTGCCTAACCCTCCGGGGAAAAAGGCATGATTGTATGTATGTATGTATGATGAGACGATAGAGGTGAGCTCATTTAGTTAGCTATTCACTTGAATTTTTTTATACCACTTAAGTGACAGACAAACACACGGCCCACCTGATGCAAAATGGTTACCGTGGCCTATGGACGTGTGCAAAACCAAAGGCCACACTCGCGCTGCCAACAGTGTAAGCACAGAGAGTTTCTGTGGCGTCAGTGTAAAAGACAAAGCAGTACAAGCTTTTTGTCTTCCCACTGATTGTACAAAAACTCTCTAGTGAGCTCTGGCTACCCTACTCACAGCTGATTCTTAATTAACTTTTCTCCGAAAGTCTGAAGACTTCAAGGCTCTCTCTAACCTTATCAAGGCACATGATAGCGTAAATTCGAGAATCTTCTTTTATGAATTTCATAAAGCAATAATACTCTTAAAATGGGTCAAATAAATATCACTAGGTCGATTTTATCCGTCAGAACATCATTGAAATACGAACCTTATTAATCTGTTGCTGTAGATCAAATTACATTGACAAGAAAATACCAACTTGCTGAAGTGAAAGTGAGTTTTAATTGTATGAAATAAGGTTGGTTTTCAAGTGTATGAATAAAATATCTAGAGATCACTTTGATGATAATGTTTGTAGGAGTTTTTACGTTGAAAGGAAGCCATATTTTGCGCGATGGCAATAATTATGGTAATATAAAAGAAGTGTGACATCAATTGGTAGTTTAAAAAGAAAAAAAAGCTATAGACTAACTGTTGCCCGCGGTTGCGTCTGCGTGAAATACCCTGAGATACAAAGGCGCTATTCCAGACTATCTATGTCTATTAAATGAAATTTGAATCGGTTCAGACATGATTTGAACCCACAATAATTCCTTAATAGGGGGAAATGCTTTGCCCGCCACCGCTTGAGCCGAATGAAGTTTTAAACCGATTTGAACTATTTAGCAGTCCCGGGTCCTTTAAGCGGGGCGTGAAAAAGCATATGATGAGGCCGTCAAGCTGAGTGTCACCATTGTCACACGGTATGTGTAAGTAATGGTGACCCTCTTTTCTGGGACTTTGCCTTCAGCTTACCATCAGGCAAGGCGAAGTCCAATTGACGTGTCCTATATAAAAAAAAAAGCATACTTACCAAATAATTTAAAATTTCCTTCATTAGTTTTGACGGAGTCACTGAAAATCAACCGTGGTGAGTGCTCTGATGAGCTCTTCCAACTAATCCCACCCTCTCCTTTCCTATATAGGACAACACGTGCAGGCCTTAGATGTCACCGTCACACTGTGCAGAAGAATATACGAGGCAGAACCAAGCGGTTTGGAGACTCTTTTTTTTGCCGAACCACCAAAACCCAGAATTCATTACAAGCACACGTGTTTCCTTCTTCCTACAGTCCCGGGGCCTTTAAGCGGGGCGTGAAAAAGCATCTGATGAGCCCGCTAAGCTGAGTGCCACCATTTTAGCACTTAGTGTCTGTAATGGTGACCATCTTTCCTGAGACTTTGCCTTTAGGTTCCCATCATGCGAGGTGAAGTTAGGTTGGCGTGTCTTCTATAAAAAACAAAATCGATATTTAAAAGTGATTGTAACATCATTAATTGGTTCCGATAGTTCGTATTAGTATCGGTACATGGCGCCCACCGTCGCCGTAAGACGGATATACATAGGAAAATTTGGTTTCAAGCGAGGTTCGGTGATTAACATTCCCCCTGTAAGGGAAAGATTCTAATCCCACATGAACCGATTTCAATCACAAACGATTATCTATGTCTAGTAGGATCATTATCATCACTCTTGACTCTAACGGGAGTGACTGCCAGAGGAAAACTTTTGCCGAAGCCTTCTTCATCAATCACAGCAGATGTTCTAGTTTTGAAAATCGTAAATCGTAATGAACTGCTGAAACGAGGTCTCAGGTTCGATCCCAGGATTTACCATGGCACACATCAATGACTTTTCGATGCTTTTCGAAGTTATGTGTTTATTTATCGCAGGTTTATAAGAGCCCGGTTAATGGCAATAGGCTCGCCACCTATTACATTGGGACCTAAACATAAACTGGCGAAATGTGGGTGCTAGCACCTCTGCCTACCCCTTCGGGGATATAGACGTGAGTTTATGCCATGTTATGTTATAATCACACCTTTATCCCCGGAGGGTTAGGCAGAGGTGAATAACACCCACATTTCACCAATAATTGTATTCGGTCCCACGTAATATGAGTGAGCCATTGCCGTTTTCCGGGCACTATTATGGCCTCGAGTCGTGCATATCAGGCTGAGTCTGTGCTGTATATATTTGTCCGATGTTAAACAGCCCTATCCCTTAGTCGCCTCGTACGACACCGCATGGGAAGAGATGGGGTGGTCCAAATTCTACACCACTACACCACGCGAATATTGAAAATATAGTAGGGGATTTACTCCAATAACTTACATTTCTTGCGTGAAAACGCGATTGTTGCTCACTGAGGACAACGGGTATGGCACGCATCGCGTCGCGTTGACTCGCTGTCGCGCATGTCGCCCACGTAGGACAACGGGTATGTCAAGCAACGCGTCTCGAGTCGCGTTGGCGCGCTGTCGCGCTTGTCGCTCAGATATGGTTCCCGGCAGAGTAGAATTTGCGCTACCCCATCTCTTCCCATGCGGTATCATACAAGGCAACTAAGGGATAGGGCTGTTTAATATAAGACAGATATATACAGTCCAGACTCAGCCTCAGATGCATGGCTCGAGTCAACAATAGTACCCAGAAGACGGCTCACCCCCTATTACGTGGGACCGAATACAATGATTGGTGTAATGTGGGTATTAATTTACCTCTGCCTAACTCACCAAGGATAAAGCTGTGATTATGTGTATGTTATATGTATGTATGCGATTGTAATATGTTGACTACCATAAATGTCAAAATACTTGGCAATCATATACATTCATAATTCTATTCTATAATACTCGCCACATGTCTAGGGGGGCTGAAGTTAGACAATGGCGCCTTGCTATTTATTTCTATTTGTTTCCTACAGCCGTAGGCGTTCAGCACACCCACTTGTTCTAAAAATGTTTGCAGGGAACACTGGCTCTCAAAGTTGTTTTGTTGAGAACATTTTCACCTTCAGAAGTTTGTGAATTCTTCATTAATTTACAAAAGATGTTTATAAATATGTTTCCCGGCAGAGTAGAATTGTAGAATTTGGACCACCCCATTTCTTCCCATGCGGTGCCGTACAAGGCGACTAAGGGACAAGGCTGTTTAACATCAGACAGCTGTATACAGCCCAGACTCAGCCTCAGATGCGTGGCTTGAGTCAACAATAGTGCCCGAAAGACGGCGATAAACTCAACCCCTATTACGTGGGGCCGAATTTAATGATTGGTGAAATGTGGGTGTTTATTCACCTTTGACTAACCCTCTTGGGATAAAGGCGTGATTATATGTATGTGTACGTAAGTATTTAAAAAATATTCTACATACAACATACACTGTGCTATTTAGACACAAAGTATCTACTAACTATACAAAAATGTTAATGGTTAAATAGGTACATACATACCTACCTTTGGTTTGTCTGACGTTTCGCCTACGTTACACCGGCCGTGGTCACAGGCCGTCAGGCAAACCAAAGGTATGTACCTATTTATTATTTGTATGTATTAGATAGAATTACTTTATTATATGTATTTATAACGTTGTATTTATGTGTGTATTACATATAATATATCTATGTAGCTAGAGGAGGTAGGATACGGCGGTATTTCCGCCCAATTGAGCAGTCCGACTGGGGAAGTATCTCCGCCCTATAGAATATCGCGGTTATAATAACTTCGTGTTGTGTTCCTGGCGGTGAGTAGGGTAGCCAGAGCTCACTGGAGAGTTTTTGTGCCGTCAGTGGGATGACCAAAATCTTGTCCTGCTTTGTCCTCTACACTGACGGCACAAAATCTCTGTTCTTACAGGGTCGGCAGCACGGATGTGACTCCACTGGTGTTACACACGTTCATAGGTCATGGTAACCAATTTCCATCAGGTGGGCCGTGTGCTTGTCTGCTACCTAAGTTGTATAAAAAAAATAAAAACATGTACTTACTTATTATATTTGTATTGTAAAAGTACGCCAAACAACTACCACTCATTCCTACAACTTTAATCACCATCCAAAGGTTGTCTGGCAGAAATCGCTTAAAGCGATAAGGCCGCCCATTGTACTGATTCCTTGTTATAGACTTTGTAATGATATTTATTAATGGTGTACAATAAAGTATATAATAAATAAATAAATACCTATGCCATGATCTAGATCACATGATAGCGTTGTGTGGAATGTTGTGGAATATTTATTTCGCAGCATAAGTATCTACAATTAGCGGTTTTATCGCAATCTCTTCCAGGCAACTATGGGATGGAATAACTCAAAAAGAATATAATCACTACCAACGTTTTGAGTCAAATTATAGAAATGAAGGGGGCATATTCTTTGCAATTGTTTTGTTTTTATTGTGGTCCATACTTTTTTTTATAGTGGATATGTCGGATTCGAACCGACTAAAACGCACGCCGTCTGATGATACGTAATTTCCCGAGGTGAAATAGGCGGAAGCATATCCCGGCACCCCGGCTGACCCAGAGCCATGTCTTTTAAGCTGGCTCTCTTCGGGTGTGGGGACCACGGAGTCCTCTCTTCGGGCATGGGGAGGCGCACAACTCGGCAAGCGTGTGCAACCCAGAGTCCTCGCTCGCGTCACAGTGATGGCACTCGGACGTTGGCTCCTTCCCGATCTGACGCAGATAATCTGCCGTGTGCCCTCTCAAGCCACTCTCCCATCATGGGTCTTACCGCCGCTATTATGGCGTGCCCTTATTGTGGTCCATACTAAGATATATATTTATTAAAGAAAAATAAGATTATATAGGTAGGTATTACTTCTTGCCGAACCGCGTGGTGCAAATGTGGAACTCCCTTCCGGAAAGTGTAATAAAAGCTCCTAATGTGAATATTTTTAAAAACAGACTTGATAAACATTGGACAATCAAAACACAAGTGCAGTGATATACACGTATCAGCTTATGCTGCTAGTGTATTAAATAATAATAAAACACTTTGAGAAACGCAGGTAAAGTATATTGGATTTCGTATTAAGTATCTAAAAACAGCCTTCCTTAGAAATAAAGATCGCTTAGAAGTTTATTTCGAAATAACTGATTATTTTAGAATCAAAATGTTTTTGCTGTGACCTTTTCAAGTATTGTCAAGGAATACTACCTGTCACTATGAAAGAGTGGAATGACAAGGTAGAATGAAGTATATCTATGTTTGTGTTAATGTATTGTGACTTTTTCTAAGATATATATGGTGTGTATGCTTATATATGTATAATTGTATTTACCTATGGCTATTGTGTTTTCTTTTTCATTATTATTATTTTATTTTCTTTATATATTCTCTATGTACACCTAACTGCCCTAAAATATTCTTCTCCTATTTTCTTATCTCCATCCTATGGTTGCCTGTAAGAAATTGCCGCAGAGCGATAAGGCCGCCATCTGTACGTACCACGGAACTTGTATCACTTATTCTAGTGTAATGTGTAATTGGTGTACAATAAAGACGTCATTATTATTATTATTTTATATTTTTATTCTAGGTATTCTATAATATTACAGCTACTATGATTTGGCGGTAGTGAACGCGGCCGCTACGTAGAAGGCGCGGGTTTGATTCCCGCTCAGTGCAAATATTTGTATGCATGAATATGGGTATTTGCATTGGTCTGGTCGTGCCTCGGAGAGTACGTTAAGCCGTTGGTCCCATTTTAGAATTTGGACCACCCCATCTCTTCCCATGCGGTGTGGTACAAGCCGACTAAGGGATAGGACTGTTTAACATCAGACAGATATATACAGCCCAGACTCAGCCTCAGGTGCATGGCTTGAGTCAACAATAGTACCCAGAAGACGGCAATAGGCTCACTCCCTCTTACGTGGAAATTCAATGATTGGTGAAATGTGGGTATTAATTTACCTATGCCTAACTCTCCGAGGATTAAACCGTGATTATGTGTATGTTATATGTATGTATGGGATTGTGGTCCCATTTGGTCCCATTTTGCTATATGAACATCTATAGCAGTCTTTAGGGGTAGTAGGAGTACTCAAAAGTCCGACTAGTCTAACTACAGAACCTTGATATTGGTTCTGGAGGTCAGATGGCAGTCGCTTCACGGGAAATATCGAAGTTCAGCCGCATCAGTTGAGGAGGTAGGACACGGCGGTATTTCCGCCCAATTGAACTGTCCGACTGGGGAAGTACCTCCACCCTACAGAATACCGCGGTTATAATAACTTCGTGTTGTGTTCCCGGCGGTGAGTAGGGTAGCCAGAGCTCACTGCAGAGTTTTTGTGCTGTCAGTGGGATGACCAAAGGCTTGTCCTGCTTTCTCCTACTGACGGCACAAAATCTCTGTTCTTACAGGGTCGGCAGCACGGATGTGACTCCACTGGTGTTACACACGTTCATAGGTCATGGTAACCACTTTCCATCAGGTGGGCCGTGTCCTTGCCTGCCACCTAAGTTGTATAAAAAAAAAAACGTAGTTACATTACAAAGTCGACCCCAACTGAATGGGAAAAAGGATCAGACAGTGATGAATGTTAACGAGAAATAACGCGATCATGGTATGGATAAATATATTTCAAAGCGAAGGGTAATCAGATATGAGGGTATTTCGAAAATTAAATGAACGGTGAGTAGGGTAGCCAGAGCTCACTGGAGAGATTTTGTACTGTCAGTAGGAAGACCAAAAGCTTGTCCTGCTTTATCTTTTACACTGACGACACAGAAACTCTTGTTTTTACAGGGTTGGCACCGCGAGTATGACACGCTTTGCGTTACACACGTCAATAGGCCGCGATAACCACTTTTCATCAGGTGGGCCGTGTGCTTGGAAATCGGCTCGGACTGCCAACGAAGTGTCATTTACATCAAATGTCATTTTCAACTGTCAATCTGTCACAAGTTTAACACGCTCAAGTAAAAACCAATGTTGCCACATACAAAATAATTAAATTCAAACATTTATTACTTGGCCTTCTTACACTCCGACATACAATTGAGCAGTCCGACTGGGGAAGTACCTCCGTCCTACAGAATACCGCGGCTATAATAACTTCGTGTTGTTTCGTGTTCCCAGCGGTGAGTAGGGTAGCCAGAGCACACTGGAGAATTTGTGCTGTCAGTGGGAAGACTAAAGGTTTGTCCTGCTTTTTCTTCTACTCTGACGGCACAGAAACTCTGTACTTACAGGGTCGGCAGCGCGAATGTGACTCCTCTGGTGTTACAAACGTCCATAGGCCACGGTAACCTATATATATGTATATATAATATATATACCTTCTATCTGCCCGAGTTTTCGAGGGTAGCTGAAACACGTCCAAAATTTAACGCAAGCAAATCCGCGAGCAACAGCTACTTAGTGAATAAATGTTTCTACATTTTCCTCCACCTGTATATTAATAAATGAAATAAGGATAAATAAAAAAAGAAGTCGTATCATTATAATAATTACCTTCACTTCCTCATTGGTTTATGCAAATGGTGGATCTTTGCTCGAGGCCGGCAAATAAGGTATCAAATACGTGAAATAGGTCAATCAAGATACTACCTTCAAAATTCTGGAGAAATGTTCATCTTACTCTGACCCTTGCCCCAACTCAATTGGGGTAAGGCTGCCTAAATGTAATGCGGCCCAACTTCGATATTTTCCGTGAAGCGACTGCCTTCTGACCCCCACAACTAATTAGCGATATTGAAGTGCTACAGTTAGACTGTTTTTTTATACCACTTAGGTGGCAGACAAGGTCACGTGCCACCTGATTGAAAGTGGTTACCGTGGCCTATGGACGTATGCAACACCAGAGGTGTTACACTCGCGCTGCCGACCACGAGGAAACCTTCTGATGCCCTTCTTAAAAAACCCCATGTTGTAGGTACTTCAGAAAACTGCAACAGGGAGGTCAATCCACAGCTTGAGTGTGCATGGGATGAAGTTTCTTTCATACCGCACAGTGCGCACCGTCTCAGGTCGCAATGTGTGAGGATGAATTCCCTGCCTATGGCGAGAGGTGCGACGATAGAATGTAGCTGTGGGCATCATGTCAAACAATTCATCTGAGCACAAACCATTGTATAGGTGTTTACCATTGTATATACTAGTTTTACTGTTCTCGGCTTCAACTACCCGTAACGGTGGCAATAGATGTTCGTAAGAGAACCAGGGCCGACGGCTTAATGTGCTCTCCGAGGATCTTACTATATCTGATCTAGGTAAAAGTTGAATAGAGAAGATGATAGGATAGGAAAAGAGGGTAATACATAGAGGCGTACGAAGGCAACTCGGGCGTCGGAGGTCGATGACGACCTCCGCCCCCCATGAGCGCAGGCCTGGGGGTGACAGGGGGAGCCGCCTGTCACCCTGGCAGAAGTATGCCGCGGCGGCGGCGGTGTAGTCCCCACACCCGAGAAGAGGGCCAAATCGTAAGAGATGGCCCTGTGTCGGCCGGGGTGCGAGGGATATGCCTGTCAACCTCATCTTCGGCAACCAAAAACGACCCACAGGTGGTGTGCGTTTTGCTTGGTTCGAGTCCGACATAACCTCTTCCACCGGCTCCGGTGGGAGGGGATCAGTGGGGATTTTGCGCACGTAAAAAAAAGAGGGTATAGGTTGTATAGAGATGCACGATAACTGTCTTAAGGGCCATATTGCAATGTGGCATCTGAGAATCAATACGGTGTGCGGTTTTAGTCGGTTTGATTCCGATAAAACCTCCCCTGTCGACCATTGGAGATATATCCGTGCAGATTTCCGCAAGAAAAAACATATATTTTACCAGGTAGGTATTGAGCGTTGTAAAGATCACCATTATTTAGAATTTTTGATAGTATCAATATATTAATGAACTCGACTATATTTCGATACAATGAATAGAGTCACATCTATCGTTTCGGTACTTGGGACCCTGCTAAAACCTTCAGAGCCCAAGGCAACTTCACCTACAAGTCGAGACTCTGGCGCTGGTTTTGATCTCTAATTTGGGTGATCACTGTGATCAGACGACAGTAGCTCTCGTAAAAACTTCATCCCACGCACGCTCAAGCTGTGGAATGAACTCCCTGCTGTGTTTTCCCAAGCGTCTACAATTATGAGTTTCTTCAAGAAGGGCATTAGAAGGTTTCTTCAGAGTTGGCAGCACGATTGTAATTCCAGTTTTGCATATGTCCCTATTTTGATGAGGTAGGACACGACGGTATTCCGTCCCAAATGAGCAGTCCGACTGAGGAAGTTCCTCTACCCTACAAAATACCGCGGCTATAATACTGCCTATAATCGCCTGATTGCAAACTTAAGGCAACGTCCCAGGATTGAGGGTTACTATTGCACGATACCTCGTATGACGGTACTTCCGTCCCATTTGAGCAGTCCCCCTACAGAATACCACGACCATAATAACCTCGTGCTGTGTTCCCAGTGGCACAGTATTACTATTTATAAGCCTATATAAAACTGTGCTGGCGGTGAGTAGAGTAGCCAGAGCTAACAGGAGAGTTTTTGTGCTGTCGGTAGGAAGACCAAAGGTTTGTCCTGCTTTGTCTTCTGCACTGACGGTACAGAAACTATCTGTTCTTACAGGGATGGCATCACGAGTGTGACTCCCCAGGTATTGCACACATCCATCGGCCACAGTAAACACTTTCCATCAGATGAGTTGTGTGTTCATCTGACACCTAAGTTGTATAAAAAGATATAATTAAAGATATAGTTAATACCGGTGTAAAGTAATGTACCTGTTGTATTTTTTCTGTATCCCTTCTTTGTGTACATGCGATAAAGAGATATATTATTATTATTATTATTATTAAAGTAGGTACGTAAGTTTTCATTAGCCTTGTCTTCATTGGTGGTAGGCAGTGAGCTGTGTTCTTATAAATATGCGAATCTCGTGTAGCGAACATTGATTTTCATTAGGTAAGGTTACAGGGCCGCCTGTCACACTGTACAGTAATGTAATTTATTTTTTAATAGTTATACAGAGTCCTAACCAGAACTTAGTAAGCATATCTGAACAAGCTTGTGTTACGTGTCCTAGAATGCGAATAAAATCTAGTTAGTTTTATAAGTAGGTAGGGCACGACGGTATTTCCGTCCAATTGAGCAGTCCGACTGGGGAAGTACCTCCACCCTACAGAATACCTCGGCCACAATAACCTCGTGTTGTGTTCCCGGTGGTGAGTAGGGAAGCCAAAGCTCACTGAAGAGTATTGGTGCTGTCGGTGGGAAGATCAAAATCTTGTCCTGCTTTGTCTTTTACTGTGACGGCACACAAACTCTCTGCGCTTACAGGGTTGACAGCGCGAGTGTGATTCCCGTGGTTTTGCACACGTCCATAGGCCAAGGTAACCACTTTCCATCAGGTGGGCTGCCATGTGCTGGTCTGCCACCTAAGTGGTATAAAAAAAAAAACAATCGTGATATGTCTTTTTCCACAATTAATTAATCAATTAAGCTATCGCAGTTGAATACTGGACTTAGGCATCTCCCAATGTTGGGAGGCCTTGGCCTACTGTTTCCGCGCTGGCCAGACGGGTTGGTATACGATTTTATTTCGAGTTTTCCTTCTCTCGCAGTGATATTGGTAGCGCAATTCTCGCCACGTGAGCTAGTGGACTGTGTTTCGCGGGGGGTGAAGTTAACTGTTCCATGGACGCTTTACACAACAAACAAGACAGGTGATCGGGTTGCCGCGGATGTGGTCTAGGCACTGAATGCAACCCGAGAAATTAGGAGAGGATGCACTAACCTTCACGGGGCCACGTGCCGTCGTCGCAGCCGGTGCACCGATCTTCTCTTCCTGGCTCAGGAGTTGCCGCCCACATCACTAAATCACTTGAGGGACACACGAGAGGCACAATCCGATCGGCAAAGGTCCATGAAAGCGGTTAAAATCCAACAAACATTATTAATTTCTAAGAGTCGCGCGTGTCGCCGGCCATTGTATTAGTTCAAAAGTGCGAAGTGAATATGCGTCTATTTTGACAATTGAGCCGTGCGGAAACTATTGCTATCTCACTTTAAAAGGTAGCGCGGGAGGGAGATGGGTACAGGAAGCGTGTGTTTCCGCGTCAATGACTTGACTATTACTATAGCGAAAAATATAAATTCTACCATCGGCGCAACCAGATATCGTCTGCGTATTTTTCCGTTGGTCGCCTCTTACGACACCCATCGGATGAGATGGGATGGCGATACTTGTATTCTTTCTCCATCACCACACTGATTTAAAATAATAAACTGCTATAACTTCTGGTTGAATTTCGGTTTTAATCGTGTTTTATTTATCAACTGTGTTTTTGAACAAATAAAAGCTGATCTCTTGCACCGAGAGTTCCGTACAAAATTGGATTCATGGACGAATTTATGCTACATAAAGCGCAATATATTTTGATTGTATTGATTTAGGAGTGTAATGTTTTCAAGACGTTACAGACCTAGGTACTTGGTATGATTTTCAACTAGATCTGACAAGAAGGTTTTCTCAGGAATGCAAGGAGGTCGAATTCCGTAGAAAACCTTATTGTCAGACAGACAGACGGATAATTAAGTTACTAATATTAGATATAATCAAATAGTCGAAAGTATTAATTCTGAATGAAAATTTTCTATACATACAAACAACTCACACACAAACGTGATATAAGTTTTATTTTTTATTATTTAGTTAGTTGATTTATTCATTATTGTGTACTGTTTTTTTTTTTTAATTTTATGACCATCTTTTTATTGATTGTTATGACCAATTTTCTAATTTTTAATCTTGACATTAAACTTAACCTGTAACGCTTACATTGTTAGTTTTTGCGTTGTATAATTATTAATTGACTGACCAATTTCTTGTCTTGTTCTAGGCAATATGTAAGAAGTATAATTGTTTTTGTATGACAATCAGCCAATGCTGTGGATATCTGTAATTTGTGTAGCACGTGCATAATTATCTTGCCATTGTTGATGTTTTCACTGTTGATATACCTAATTAAATAAATAAAAATAAATAAACTCATAATAAAAAATTTCATGATTATTCGTGTCGGTGTAAGACGTATACGCCTGAAGCACATTTTTCTACCGCCTTTGCCTTTCACGACATTTCATGCCCTCCAATACAAATTTATTGACGAGTAAACATTATTTCTCCACAAGGTTTGAGGCACAAAAACGCTCCAGAAATGGCATTATTGGCGACTGGGGAAGGTAAAAAAGGACCCTTTACAATCAAGGAAATAACACCGACTTTCTATTGGGAAATATTGAATGGGAAAATATATTTTTTGTTAGTTAAGTTGTCATGGAATGTTGGCATCTAAGGCTATATGGGGAGTTAGTGGTCCCCACACCCGAAGAGAGTCAGCTCGAAAGAGATGGTCTGGGGTCGGCCAGGGTGCGAGAGATGTCTCCCGCAATCTCATCTTCGGCAACCTACGTCTCACGGATGGCGTGTGTTTTAGTCGGTTCAAATGTGGTCGTTTCAAATGTGGTTTGTTCAAATGTGGTCTGTTCAAATGTGGTCGGTTCAAATGTGGTCGTTTCAAATGTGGTCTGTTCAAATGTGGTCGGTTCAAATGTAGTCTGTTCAAATGTAGTCTATTCAAATGTGGTCTGTTCAAATGTGGTCGGTTCAAATGTGGTCTGTTCAAATGTGGTCTGTTCAGATGTGGTCGGTTCAAATGTGATCTGTTCAAATGTGGTCGGCTCAAATGTGGTCTGTTCAAATGTGGTCTGTTCAAATGTGGTCGGTTCAAATGTGGTCTGTTCAAATGTGGTCGGTTCAAATGTGGTCGTTTCAAATGTGGTCTGTTCAAATGTGGTCGGTTCAAATGTGGTCGGTTCAAATCGACTCCACCCCCGCCGTCTCCAGTTGGGGTGGAATCCGTAGGGATATTGCGCACAATGAAGATACTCAAGAGAGAGTACTCAAGTGGTAAATTTGTCGCTAAATATATCGATTATTGTCCGCATAATATGGGCGTTAGGGACCTCCATGTTTGTAAGGGTGGATTCCAACTGAAATATTCTGGACTTCACCCTAGCTTTTTTCCGTCCAGCAGTATGGCATCTATTGACGTGCTTTTTTACTGTGTGGAAATCCCCTCAGATACCCTCTTCCTCCCTCGCCACTGTAGCCGGCTGGGGTGGTTCTATTGGACTTAAACCGATTAAAACCACCTCTCATTCTTTGGTTATTAGTCACCGGAGACGAAATTGGCACTGGTATATCCCTCGCACCAAAATAAAATTGAAATCATGCACCGGGAACTATATACTGAAAAAATAACTTTTGAACAGATGCAATTTGAATATGATTAGTGCACAGCATCACTAACTTAACCGCAAGGGGCAAAACTACGACGAATGCAAAGTGGCAACATAATTATATGCAGTCTGCTCGCTCGTATGCTGACATTAGCATATTCGCGGTACCGTCCAGATAGAATACTAAGTAAGGTTATTAACGTGCCTTGGGGCTAAAAAGTTGAAGATTATCTATCTATCTATCACCATACCATATCAGCCCCTCTATACATGTGGCAGTTACAGGAGGTAGAACACGACGGTATTTCCGTCCAATTAAGCAGTCCGACTGGGGCAAGGCAATACGCACCACCACAGTGGCAACAATACTGAGCAGCATTACTGCGTGCTGCGGAGTTCGGAAACATAATTTTAATCGGAATTTTCAACCTAACCAATCTAGGACGGACAAATCTAGGGAGGTAAACAAGGCATTACCTCCGCCCTAAAGAATACCGCGGTCATAATAACTTTGTGTTGTGTTTCCATCGGTGAGTAGGGTAGCCAGAGCTCACTGGAGAGTTGGTGCTGTCAATGGGAAGACTAAAGGTTTGTCCAACTTTGTCTTCTGCAATGTCGGCAAAGAAACTTTGTGCTTACAGGGTTGGTAGCGCGAGTGTCACTTCTCTGGTGTTACACACGACCATAGGCAACAGTAACCACTTTCCATCAGGGCTTAGTTGGGTGACAACTATACTGCCGTGTCACGCGATACCTATGCCATTGAGGTTCTTTTCCTGTCAGAGAAAAAGGGCTCGGAAGGCGTCATACATTTTTTATTACACTAGCAAAAACTCATTTGGTAGACCAGACATATTGTCAAAACAATTCTACGGAGCATGTAACTAAGTAAATATCTACCTATATAATGCTTGTATGTAAATATATCTCATCACACAAATTACTTAACACATTAATTTCTCCTCGATACAACGTTACCGGTAACAGTATATTAAGGGTTAATTGGCAACCCGTGTTCCCGCGCCAAAGTGATGCTAATTGATTGACAGCTGTCAAAATTTGTGTTTCTATATTCAAATGAACCTTGACATTTAATAAATATTATAAATTGTTTACTAGTATTTATTGTTTACTATCAAATGAAGAACATATCTATATATATAAAAGAAAGTCGTGTTAGTTACACTATTTATAACTCAAGAACAGTTGCACCGATTTGGCTGAAAATTGGTGGGGATGTAGCTTAAAACGTCCTCGTTTTAAGCTACATCAGACATAGGATACTTTTCATCCCGTTGGAGCGCGTTCTCGTATCACGTGACATAAAACCACAAAGAGAATACAAGTCCCTAAAAAAAAGTGATAAAAAAAACGCATCTGACTTGGAATAACATAACGCAAATGCGCTGACCATAATTTTGTCCTAGGTTAAGTATGGTTGAAAATTGGGTAGTAATAAATTTTGTCGGAAATCAATAATAAGTAATAATCAGTATTAATCAAACTAACACTTTAAAAAAAACTCTCAATAATATGAATATGTATGTAATAGATATAGAAGCGAACATATCTTTATACATTCCGAACGTAACGCTGACGAAGTCGCGGGCAGCAGCTAGTTATGTATAAAAATCTATGAGGTACGTTGTTGTTAGGAGGTAGGACACGACGGTATTTCCGTCCAAATTGAGCAGTCCGACTGGGGAAGTACCTCCGCCCTACAGAATACCGCGGTTATAATAACTTCGTGTTGTGTTCCCAACGGTGAGTAGGGTAGCCAGAGCTCACTGGAGACTTTGTGCTGTGAGTGGGAAGACTAAAGGCTTGTCTACACAGACGGCACAGAATCTCTGTGCTTACAGGGTCGGCACCGCGAGTGTGGCTTCTCTGGTGTTACACACGTCCATAGGTCACGGTAACCACTTTCCATCAGGTGGACCGCGCGCTTGTCTGCCACCTAAGTGGTATAAAAAAAATCTATGAGGTACGTTGTTGTTAGCAGGTAGGACACGACGGTATTTCCGTCCCAATTGAGCAGTCCGACTGGGGAAGTACCTCCACCCTACAGAATACCGCGGCCAAAATAACCTCGTATTGTTTTCCTAGCGGTGAGTAGGGTAACCAGAGCTCACTGGAGGATTTTTGTGCTGTCAGTTAAAAGACCAAAAGCTTGTCCTGTTTTGTCTTTTACACTGACGGCACAGAAACTCTCAATGCTTGCAGGGTTGGGAGCGCGAGTGTGACTCTCTTGGTTTTGCATGCGTCCATAGGCCATGGTGACCACTGTCCATCAGGTGGGCCGTGTGCTTGTCTGCCACATAAGTGATATAAAAAAAGTTAGAAAATAAATCAGACGAGACTGCCTTGTGCGATAAGGCCACCAATTGTATGTATAATCTGCTCTATAAAAATAATGTGTTCTTTCTTTGTGTACCCTGCAATAAAGAGATATTTGATTGATTTGATGTCATGGACATGGATGTTGCTGTGGATGCGAGAGTTCCTCACGTGATCTTCCAAGAGCCCCTCAAAATGTACCAGAATATTGTATACTAGCTGACCAGCCCAAGCTTAATATCACCTAGCCCGTATTTCTTTAGTTTTCAAATAATGTATGAGAATTTGGAGGATTAGTTGACATTTATGATCACTGCTCCGCTCCCTTAAGTAGTAGCGTGATAAAATATAACCTAAAACCTTTATCGATAAACGGACTATTCAACACAAAAATAATTTCAATTCGAACCAGTAGTTCCTGCGATTAACGCGTTCAAACAAACAAACTCTTCAACTTTATAATATTAGTACTGATTCAATTTTCGTAACCGATAGTATGATTCATAATTTACTTACTATTTCTGCCGACGTTTCGGATGCGTTGCAGCACCCGTGGTCACAGCTGGTAGTATGATATCAAAGTTTGCAGACCCGTTTATAAGGTCTTAAAATGAGGCTCATTTTGAGGTCTTTCAGCTGTCGGTAGATGACCCCCATTTTGAGAACCACTGGGCTAGACGTACAGGTTATCGTTCTCTAATAAATATATATTCTGAGGTTTCTGTTTTGTTCGAACGACAATAGCGCCGCCATTAAATGAAAAATTCTTGGTTATTGTGAGTTTTATCATTGCTTTGTTGTTCTATTGTAATGATAATAATAGAACTGAACATAATGATGACAGGGAGCACTAAAGGACCGTAAATATATATGAGATTAATATGGTTTTTGTTGAAATATGAAAAACTAAAATACATAACTAAAACAATATTATAATCTCGACTAAGATATAGAAAAAACTGAATTGGTTTAGGCGAGATTCAAACCCGCGATCTTTCCCTTACAGGGTTTCCGATAATTCGTATGAATGTCGGTAGATGGCACTTAACCGTCACTGTAAGGCGGATATAAATTATGTATAGAAGAATTTGGATGGTTTCGGGCGAAGGTTCTGTGGTTTAAGTCAATAAAACTATTTGGGGAGAACGGGATGCTGTTCAAATTGATAAATATCATAGTTATTGTTATTTTTAAACTTTCGCGGTGTGAATTCATAATTATACTAAGTATCGGGACTTCTCGCGAATTATATCTCTATTTTATACAATACAATAATTATACAATCTATCAGAGTCAAGTCGTGACCACGGGTGCTGCAACGCATCCGAAACGTCGGCAGAAATAGTAAGTTCCAAAATATAATTCGCGAGAAGTCCCGATACTTAGTATAATCATAGTTATTGTCATTTACACTTAAAACATATTGACTTTAATGTAGAATTTAATAATTGTTGTGATAAAATGTGTAATAAAGATAGCCATTTAAAACTTTTAGATGAAATGTACAATAACATTGTAAGTGTACTTGTGACTGCGGCTGAATGCAGTTATAATGACAAAGCGATTGGACGGCTCAGACATAAACATGTTATCGGGTGGAATAGGTACGTCCGTGACGCGCACGGGCGGGCCCGGCTTGCGTACAAAACTTGGTTACTGAGCGGTAGGCCTACATGTGGCGCGACTTTTACTGGTATGACCGAATCCAGAAGAATTTTTAAGTCCAAGTTGAAATGGTGCCAAGCCCACCAAAACCAAATAAAAATGGACATGTTAGCTAAACATCACCTAAATAAAGATTTTAGTAAATTCTGGAAATCAACTAATAGGCTGTGTCCCGGGCCGGGCCTGCCGGTGAGCGTTGAGGGTGTGTGCAATCCGTGCGGGATAGCGAACCTGTTCCGCCAACATTTTGAAATAAAGTCACCTTTAAATTCTCAGCCATTTCCTGTGCCTGATTCTGAGGCCGTCTGTGCCAAGCGCGGCGTAACTTTTACGACAAAACAAGTCAGGGCCATAATAAAGAGCATGGTGAGGGGTAAGTCACCCGGATACGACGGTCTCAGCATCGAGCACCTACAGCATGCGGGGGTGCACCTGCCTCGCGTTCTCTCAATGTTTTTTAATTTATGTGTGGGTCATTCGTACATACCCGGTGAAATAATGCGAACAGTTGTGGTACCGATAATCAAAAATAAAACTGGCGACTCTTCTAGATTAGCCAATTATAGGCCTATTTCGTTGGCAACAGTGATTGCTAAGGTGCTGGACAGTCTGCTTGAAGGACAGCTAAAACAACATTTATTATTTAATGATGCTCAATTCGGGTTTCGGCCCGGATTGTCAACAGAGAGCGCAATCCTTGGTCTCAAGCAGACTGTGCAGTACTATACAGCAAGAAATACGCCTGTGTACGCGTGCTACCTGGACCTATCAAAGGCGTTTGATCTGGTGTCATATAGAGTGCTATGGGGAAAAATGGAACGAGATACAAGTGTGCCGTCGGAAATAATTAATCTGTTCAAATATTGGTATGACAACCAACAAAACCGTGTAAGGTGGGCTGAATTCTATTCAGCAGAATACAGGTTGGAGTGTGGCGTTAGGCAGGGAGGGTTAACCTCGCCCACACTTTTTAACCTGTATATGAATGGTCTGATCGATGAGCTCAGCGGGACCGGAATCGGGTGTCATATTGATGGTATTTGTATTAATAATATAAGCTATGCCGATGATATGGTTCTGTTGAGCCCATCGATCAGAGGCCTCAGGAGACTTATTAAAATTTGTGAATCTTACGCTGGGGCGCACGGGCTCAAATATAACGCACTCAAGAGCGAGTTCACGCTTTTCAAAGCAGGTAAGAAAGATTTTCACAGAATACCACCAGTCATGTTGTGTGGTATACCGCTAAAAAGAGTTGCTAATTTTAAGTATTTGGGCCACTGGGTCTCGGAGGATTTAAGAGATAACGCTGACATTGAGAGGGACCGCAGATCGTTGGCTGTCCGATGTTACATGCTGGCCCACAGGTTTGCGCACTGTAACAGACAGGTAAAGCTGACGCTTTTCAAAGCGTTTTGCCAGTGTTTTTATACGTGCAGCCTGTGGACGGGCTTTACGCAGAGGGCATACAGCGATCTGCGTATTCAATACAACAACGCGTTCCGGTTGCTGATGGGACTGCCGCGTTTTTGTAGCGCATCTGCCATGTTTGCCGAGGCAAACGTAGACAGTTTTTCGGCGATCATGCGCAAAAGAAGCGCCTCACTCTTACGCCGTACCCGCGGCAGTCCAAATACCATCATTTTTATATAGTTGGTTGATCGGTGGGACTCCCCGATCCTGGGGCGGTGCATAAAACTACATGCAATAAAGTCTGACACAGTCCCCGGATCGGGGTGGCGCACCCAAACTATTTAATTGTATTTTTACCTACTAACATTAGTTGTAAGTTTAACTAACAAATATGGAAGAATTTCTGAAATAAACATTATATTATATATTATATTAATGGTCAGAGCGTCCCCCCCCCCCCCCCCTGTAAGGGAAAGATCACGGGTTCGAAACCCGCCTGAGCCGATTCAGTTTTTTCTATATCTTAATCGATTTGAATAGTTAGAATGCTTTAACATTTCATTCAATATGTATCTCTTTGATTATCTAATATATAAAATTCTCTTGTCTCGGTGTTTGTAGTTAAACTCCTTCGAAACGGCTTGACTGATTCACATGAAATTTTGTATGCATATTGGGTATGTCTGAGAATCGGACATCTATTTTTCATCCTCCTAAATGTTAAGTGAGTGCATCCCTAATTATTTTATAACATGGCAAAACAACGTTTGACTAGTCATCTAGTTATTATATAGATATATTAATTATATCGGTAGAGTAAAAATTACTGATATTTTCTGAGATGCGTGTGCGCATTTTATAATTTGTTTAGACATTATATTACGTCTATCCAACCCGTCTGGCCATCGTGGAAACATTAGGCCTCACCATAGGGTGACATAGGTCCAGCAGTGGACTGAGATTGATATTACACCTATAACAAAACAAAAAAACCTGCCAACCTCTGTGGTGTGGCGGTAGTGAACGTGGCTGCTTCGCAGGAGGCTCAGGTTTGACCCCCGCTCAGTGCAAATATTTGTATGCATGAATATAGGTACTTGCATTAGCCTGGTAGTACCCCGAAGAGCACATTAAACCGTCAGTTGTACGTGTAGTTTTAGCCTTAAAAAGTTCAACAACTGGTTTAGCTGCAATGCTTCAATATCGCCTTTAGATTGTGGAGGTCAGGTGTCAGTCGCTTCATGGAAAATATCGAAGATTCGCCAAATCCGCAGTTAGACTAGTAAAACAGACCCTAGACTCGGGGTGAAAGCTTTAGCGTTAGCGTTTATTTCCGTGAAATTAACGCTAACATGAAGAAGAGAGAAAACAAAAACCAAAACCTACTTCAGGGGGCTATCTAAATATCTAAGATGGTCCAAGGTCGGCAAGGGTACGTGGGAAATACCTTATTGGGTAACCTTAATCCCTGGTAATTGAAACACGAGATGGCATGCGGTTTAAGTCGGTCTCTCGATGACCTACGGGGATGGTATTCGTGGGGATTGCGAATGAAAGAAGGTATCTACTTAACTATAATTACTTATCCTGACTAATATAGAAATATGGTTAGTCAGGATAAGTAGTTATAGCTAAGTGTGTCCTAACACAGCGATATTTCCGCCTAATTGAGCAGTCCGACTGGGGAAGTACCTCCGCCTTACAAAATACCGCGGTTATAATAACTTCGTGTTGTGTTCCCAGCGGTGAGTAGGGTAGACAGAGCTCACTGGAGAATTTGTGCTGTCAGTGGGATAACTAAAGGCTTGTCCTGCTTTGTCCTTTACACTGACAGCACAGAGACTCTGTGCTTACATGGTCGGCAGCGCGAGTGTGGCTTCTCTGGTATTACACACGTCCATAGGCCACGGTAACCACTTTCCATCATGTGGGCCGTGTGCTTGTCTGCCACCTAAGTGGTATAAAAAAAAAGACTATCTAACCCCCACAACCCTGGAAGGAAACCTGCGCCAGAACCGCGTTCGACAATTCACAGATGTACCGCTAAACCGCTAAGTAGGTGAGATTGATTGGGCCCAGAACTCCTTGAGAGAGTCCTGTACACCCACACACAAAAGTATCAATTACTTGTGAAAGAGCAAATAAATATATTAAATAGGTACTTGTTCGTATCGCATAACAAGTAATCTATTCTAAAAATATTTATCTTCTTGTTGTTGCGAATCAAAGATGGCCGCCAGACGCGCGGGTCGTTGCCTGGCAACCGCCCACCTGTTGACACGGCACAAAAGTAGAGGACACTTGAAAATTATTGGATTTTTCCATTTATTTTGAAATGTTATTTGAGACGTTGGTATAGGACAACGTTTCTCAAACTTCAGCATTGTTATTTTAACGTTTCCCCTTCGTGGGATACATGTTTGTTGGTATCAGCGGAGTCATCCGTGGAGATTGTTGATCCTCTACACCTCCACCAAGACCGGTCTGCCGCCATTATCTCCCACCGTGATGGATCGAGCTAACATAGTTTCACATAACATATAACATAAACTCACGCCTATATCCCCGAAGGGGTAGGCAGAGGTGCTAGCACCCACATTTCGCCAGTTAATGTTTAGGTCCTAATGTAATAGGTGGCGAGCCTATTGCCATTAACCGGGCACTTATAAACCTGCGATAGATACACACATATCTTCGAAAAGCATCGAAAAGTCATTGGTGTGTGCCATGGTAAAACCTGGGATCGAACCCGAGACCTCGTTTCAGCAGTCACTAGCTACCGCGGCTTAGTTTCATGGGCCTCTAAAGCACACCTTTGTACAGAGATGGACTAGAGATTGTACATAAAATATGTTTGGTTGTGATAACCGGTTAACCTCGTGGGGCTGTGGGTATCAACTAGTTGGCAATATAAACATACCATTACAACCAAAGAATCGGACGAAATCCGGTCTAATAATACTCAATAAATATTTCATCCCCAGCCTCCTTATAGCGACGAGATCACATCTAAAGCTCCGAAGGCCTCCTTATCTCTTGTGTGCGTGATCGGGGACTTGAGATATAAATCATGGGGTCACGTGCTTTTATTTAATAAGCGTTTAATAATACACCTCTTTTTTGTGCAAAATCCCTATAAATACCCCTCTTGCCAGAGCCGGTGGGGGATGTTATTTCGGCCTTGTACCGACTAAATCGCACGCCACCTATGTGTCGATATATATGGTATGTTGGTTGCCGGAGGAGACGTTGGCAGGCATATTCCTCGCAATTACACTTTGTACAACCATGGCGTAGTGGTACAGCGTTCGACTGCTAAGTCAGTGGTCGTGGGATTGGTACCAATGCAATGCAAATTTTTGAAATATTTGAATGTACGATGCTTATATGTGTGCATTTTTATACTGTTATAAGATTGTAAATTGGATGTGTTTTTTAATATATATATGATGGTAAGCCGAAGGCGTAGTCTCAGAAAAGAGGGTCTCCAATACATACATATACCATGTTACAATGGTGACACTCAGCTTGACGACCTCATCATATGCTTTTTCACGCCCCGCTTAGAGGACCCGGGACTGTGGGAAGAAGGAAACACGTGAACTGGTAATGAATTCCAGGCCATAATGGTGCGACAAGGGAAAGGAAAGAGTGTGTGTACATCAGAGATATTGTTTTTTTTTTAATACTTGGGTATCATCAGTCTTGTACATACACTCGTTGTGCAAATACATACCAGCAAAAAAAATTCGCAACTACCTACCATAAAAATGGCAAAGTGTATTCGTTGCAATAAGGCCATCACCAAGAAGTCTCCAGGGCTGGAGTGCAACAAATGTTGCAGCGTAACACATGCGAACACCACTTGCACCCAGCTGACCGCGAAACAGCTAGGTCTACTGCAAGCTGCCGAAAACCTCGAGTGGACTTGTTATGAGTGTGCGGCCAAATCATCTAAACGAAACTCGTTTGTAGTCCCGGAAAACGGAGAAGATGATGAGGATGATGAACAGCGTAGTGATGGAGGTATATGCCCAATCGACACGAACAAGCTCGTAGCTGATATCACGAAACACATGGATAAAGTGTTCAAACGTGACCTGAAAGAACTACAACAGGCAGTGCAGTTTACAAGTGATAAAATGGATGAATGTTTGGAAAGCATAGAAGCATTCAAAGAGAAGATTAAAGAACTTGATAAGAAAAATACTGACCTTGTAAACCGCAACAAACACCTAGAAAGAAGATTAGAGGCACAGGAACAGCGTTTGAATGAATACGAACAAAGAGAACTAAAAAAAGTGATAGAAGTTCAAGGAATTCCAATACAAGAAAAGGAGAACCTACGAGTTATCGCTGGCAGCCTCGCGAGCAAACTGCAAAGAAGCTCGGAAGAGGTGAAAGAGGTGAATAGACTCCCTACAAAGGAAGGAAAACCTGGAACTCTCCACATAAAACTTCACAATGAACACGTGAAAAGGCAGTGGTTAGACGCGGCGCGAGAAGTGTCAGTACAGGTCTCCGATGTAACTACAAGTTGTATAGCGGTAACCAAGCAGAACAAAGTATTTATAAGACAAGCAATAACCCCGCATGTGAAAAACCTACTTTGGAAAGCTAAGCAGGAACTGAAAGAGACGTACAAATACATCTGGTGCAGAGAAGGTAGGGTACTTTTACGTAAAACAGATAACGCGAAAGTCATTGTCGTACGATCGGAGAGTGATATAATGAACCTCATTCAATCGTATAATCGTATGTTCATAATATCCATAATTACAATTCTTCTGTAATGTCAATTATCCACCAAAATATAATCTTTATAAATGGATGACATCCAAGACAACATTACGGAAATACGCGACTGCCCAAATATCTCATTTTATTTCAAACAGCTACCTAACCCTAGTAATAATTCAGGCTACATAACTTACATGCATGTTAACATTCGCTCAATAATTAAAAACTTCTCGAAGCTTGAGTTAGTTATAGGTAACTCAAACAGAAACGTAGATATTATTGTGTTGACCGAGGTAGGTATATCTGAACGTATCAGCTGTTTATATCACATACCTAACTATAACATGCACACAGAGCTACGGAACAGGCGGAAAGGTGGTGGTATAATAGTTTATGTCCACAAAAATCACACATTTATACCGTACAAAACCACCACTATTCATACAGAATGCATCATAGGCAAAATCACTACACAATCCAACATGACCGGCGTTCTGTTTGCACTTTATAGACCCCCAGCACGGAGTAAGACCCGCTTCCTTGTTGAACTGGACAACATTCTTAGGAACTATCGTACCGAGGATATCATACTTATTGGAGATGTAAACATAGATCTAAAATCCAAGACTTCCGCAGCATGTATGTATCTTAATTTAATGTACCAACACGGCCTTGTGTGCGGGATCAAAGATTATACAAGAATTGAATCTAAAAATGATATTATGACAAAAACTTGCATTGATCATATATTTATAAGATCCCGCACGCAGGATGTGTCTTGTGCGGCGCTTGGGACAGTACTAGCGGACCATCGCGTCACTGTTGCCTCGTTCCCACGTACCGGTCACATACAGGATGATCGGAGATATGTGTTTCGATATAACAAATCCATGCTCGAGAAAGAGTTAAATAATATCATATGGAAAAACATAGATGAGGTCACATGTCCAAACAAAATTTATAATATGATTAAAACTAGTATAGAAAATTGTTATGAAAAATCTAAATACCTCATAAAGTTAAGCTCATCTGATAGGAACGCAAAAAAATGGGTTAATAACAAAGTAATTAAAATGTGTAAATTGAAAGACGAAAAACTAATAGAACTGAAAAAAGATACAACAAATAGAGTAGTTAAATTAGAATATACAAAATTACGCAATAAATGTAACAAAACCGTAGAGAAGACAAGAAACCAATATTATAAAAAAATTATCAATGCTAATAGGGGTAATCCAAAAAAATTGTGGGAAATTTTAAATGGAATGACAGGTCGAATGAAGTCGTCCTTGGATAGCATAATATTAAAAGCATTTAATAAACAAAACGCATGCAGTAAAACTATAGCAAATAATTTTGCAAAAGAATTTGAAAATTCTGTAAAAGGTATCGTGCCGAAATGTGTAACCCCACTATTGGACCCTAGTTCCTATATCAACAACGTAAATGTATCAATGTTGTTAAAAAACCCAACTCAAAAAGACATTCTTAAAACTATTAAAAACATTAAAACCAATAAATCTCCTGGAATTGACCGAATTAAACCAATTGACATTAAAATTATTTCTGAAAAATTATCCTATGCAATCGCAAAATTAATTAAAGAAAGTTTAAATAAGAGCGCGTACCCAAATGAACTTAAAGCAGGTATAGTTAGACCAGTCTATAAAAAAGGAGTAAATAATGACTACAGTAACTACAGGCCCATTACCATATTACCTATTATAGATAAAATAGTTGAGAAATATATTTGTAATGAAATCCATAACTTTTACAGACAACACCAAATTATCTCAGTAAACCAGTTTGGATTCCAGCCCAAAAAAAAGTACAACGCAGCTACTCTCTAGTTTTACAGATTATGTAAACAGCAGACTTGATAAAAAAGAACATGTTCTCATGGTCTTTATAGATTACAGCAAAGCATTCGACACGTTGAGGCATGACATACTAATAGAAAAACTGGAATGCAGTGGCATACGTGGCCCTCTTCTAGCTTGGTGTGTAGACTATTTAAAAAATCGATCCTACCACGTAAAGATAGATGGTGAATTGAGCGACCAGGTTAAAGCTTTGCAGGGAACAGCTCAAGGATCCGTACTAGGCCCTCTGCACTACCTTGCCTATGTAAATGATATGAACAATATCATAAAAAATTGTGTCGTATATCAGTATGCTGATGACACATGTCTCATCTCAGCCGATCGTGATATAGTAGTTGCAATGAATAGACTGCAAACGGACTTCACGTTACTAACAAAGTGGTCTCACGATGTAGGACTAGTCTTGAATGCACAGAAAACTAAAATGCTGCATGTATCGTCAGCCTATAATAAAAAGAACAGTGATGTCGATATCCATTTGGCTGCTCATGATCACGACTGTTTGCATGGCAGAAAAATTCAATGTAACTGCGAATATATTGGCAAAGTATCTCAAATCACATACCTAGGAGTAACAATAGACGATAGATTTAATTGGTCTGCCCATATTGACACAGTGTGTGACAAGCTTCGCGCCATTCTGGCAAAATTCTCCATACTTAAGTATAAAATACCATTCCCTACTTTGCTTGATATGTATACAGCCCTAGCAGAGAGTATTATACTATACGGGCTCAGTAGTTACGGCCGCACATTTCCATCATATTTACATAAAATATACTCTCTACAACTTCGTCTGTTAAAGTCTATTGTGCCTAAAAATGTTCGAATTCAGTTTACATATGATGATGAAAAACTATTTGAATATTGTAAAATTATACCTGTTAATGCAAAGGTAAAAATGATGCTTACGATAGAAAATTATTTTAAATACCATAATAATGTAATAGAACACCCCATCATGACACGTCAAATTGTAAAAAAAAGATTAATTACCAAAACAGCCAACAACTACTACGGCACGCGAACTACGGACTACCTACTACCTAGACTAATAAACGAGATACCATTAGAAACCAGGAGTAAAATAGATTCACTCAACATAAAACGACTAGTCAAAAACATATACCTACCTACCCATCAAAAGTAAATAATAATTGAACATGAACCAAGACAAAATATTTAATCTATAAATAAAATATAAAATGGTTCATACCAATAAAATAACCAAAATGAAAAAAAAAAAAAAAATTTTAAAACTATGCTATACGTAAATAGTTGCAAACCAATCATCCTGTATCCAGAGTGCATCTATTAGCGACCGCGTGCAAGTAGGTGCAAATAGCAGCGTTGCATCTACCGTAAACAACAGCCGGTTTACACTCAAAAGACTACACCCACCTACTCTGCACTTACTATTCCTTGTCACCGGCGAAACTTATTTATGTTTTTGTTTGATATGTATTTATAATGTTCACTTAAAATTAGATTTACAATAATTTAGAAATTAGAGTACGCCAATATATAAAAATTAATTATTTGTTTGTATGAGAAATAAATGATTTAAAGATTATAAATTATTAAATATATTTATATATACATTTTAAATGAATTAAATTATTAAAATTGAATTAGATTATTAAAATTGTATTAGATTATTTATAATTGTATTTTTTGTTGATTATATAAATTAAATTTAATGTACACTCACACCCAAGATAAACCTATGCGGGTTTTATGGGTGCTTCTATGAGATGAACTAATGTAATAATATGGAAATAAATTAAAAAAAAAAAAAAACCTAAGTATATCATTAAAGGAAGTCGAAAAAATTTTTTTGGAATACTTACTGAATCAATTACATTTTGATTATACCTAAAATTTTACATATTGTCATTAACCGGGCACTTATAAACCTGCGATAAATACACATATAACTTCGAATAGCATCGAAAAGTCATTGGTGTGTGCCATAGTAAAACCTGGGTTCTTCGCAAGCAATACCATGGTATAGTACAGTCAGTATTAGATACCATAGTATTAAGATTAATCTAATCCTAACTGTATGTAATATAGAAGTAATTTAGTGACCCCTATTCTTGTACCGTGTAAAGTTTCGCTTCCACCAGTATTATCGATTCTCTCAGCTAATATTCCCAAGTGTTGAGCTTGTAAACATCTTCGGAACTCGAAGATGGGCGTCGCGATATATTATCTGGCATCTAAGTCCTTTGGTTATTATTATATTTGTTTGGGTATCGCTCGCTGCGTTCAAAACAATTTAATTATGTTTGTTTTGGATAACTTTGAACGTAGTACAAAAGTAACAAATATGGTGGCTTGGGGATGCTATGATATTTAATATTTTTTTATATTTGTATGTATGTACGTAGGTGTATCTATATTTTTTTATACCACTTAGGTGGCAGACAAGCGCACGGCCCACCTATGGAAAGTGGTTACCGTGACTTATGGACGTGTGTAACACCAGAAAAGCCACACTCGCGCTGCCGACCCTGTAAGCACAGAGTTTCTGTGCCGTCATTGTAGAGGACAAAGCAGGACAAGCCTTTAGTCATCCCACTGACACCACAAATTCTCCAGTGAGCTCTGGCTACCCTACTCTCCGCTAGGAATACAACATGAAGTTATTATAATCGCGGTATTCTGTAGGGCAGAGGTACTTCCCCAGTCGGACTGCTCAACGTATATGTATGTTTATGTGTATATAAATATGTACCTGTTTAGTTAATGTACACTTCACATCCCCACGTTACTATAATTGCTTCTACTTACATACATACATATAATCACGCCTTTATCCCCGGAGGGTTAGGCAGAGGTGAATTAGTACCCACATTTCACCAATAATTGTATTCGGTCCCACGCAATAGGGGATGAACCTATTGCCGTATTCTGGGCACTCTTGTTGACTCGAACCATGCATTTGAGGCTGAGTCTGCGCTATAGATATCTGTCTGATGTTAACAGCCCTATCCCTTAGTCGCACTGTACGACACCGCATGGGAAGAGATGGGGTGGCCCAAATTCTACTCTGCCGGGAACCACGCGGCCGTGCGGCAATCCATTCGGATACCTCCACGCCGGAGCCAGCGGAGGCGATTATGACGAACTCCGTCCGCACGGTCCGCACGGCCGTCTTGGGCCATCTATTGCTGGTGGTGAGGTAGCCTCTGGCATATCCCTCGCGCACCCCGAATGACCCAGGCCTATAGAAGGCCCCATCGGGTGTGGGACTACGGCGTTCCCTTCTTTCCCCAGGAACAGGACACTGATGGCACAGAAACTCTGTGCTTACAGGGTCGGCAGCGCGAGTGTGGCTTCACTGGTGTTAAACACGTCCATAGGCCACGGTAACCACTTTCCATCAGGTGGGCCGTGCGCTTGTCTGCCACCTAAGTGGTATAAAAAAAACAGGGGTTGGAGTTGCAGTTTTCGATACCGTATCTGCTACTGCTAGAGTGACAGGTGGCTCCACCTTTCATCCACAAGCCTGCGCTCTACTATGAATTAGGACTTATATACAACGCTATTTAGATCAAATGTAGGTATAACTTAAGTAATATATACATATTGTGGGTTCTAGAATGCGGATAAAAATACTTATTGATAGATCATCGTAGCATAAGAAATATCACTCTCACATATTAAGAAGAGAAAGAAGGTGGATCACAGTCGTATCCGAAGCTTACACCTCGGTGTCTGGGGTCCGCTTTAATAAGGATAACTGCCGGTTTCGCTGAACTTCGATATTTTATTTTCGTGAAACGACTGCTGACCTCCACAACCCCACAACCCATTGACGACATCGCAGCATTGCTGTTAGAGCATTTGTTAAACTTTTAGTATATGTTCGTATAGCAACGTACTCTCCGAGTCACGACCAGACCAATGCAAATATTAAATATATATATGTATATATATTTAAATATTTGCACTAAACGGACGTTTTTTTTTTTATACCACTTAGTTGGCAGACAAGCACATGGCCCACCTGATGGAAAGTAGTTACCGTGGCCTATGGACGTCTGTAACACCAGAGGAGTCACAGTCACGCTGCCAACCCTGTAAGTACAGAGTTTCTGTGCCGTCAGTAGAAGACAAATCAGGACAAGCCTTTAGTCTTCCCACTGACGGCACAAATTCTCCAGTGAGCTCTGGCTACCCTACTCACCGATGGGAACACAACACGAAGTTATTATAACCGCGGTATTCTGTAGGGCGGAGGTACTTCCCCAGTCGGACTGCTCAATCGGGTGGACATACCGCCGTGTCCTACCTCCTTCATATATACGTCGATCCCGCGCTTCCTGCGTAGCAGCCACGTTCATTACCGACACGCCACAGAGGCTGTACTAACCCCTCCTGTAATTCTTGGACCCATCATGAGTTTTTTCTATTCAGCCCGTCAATTAGATACATCTCGAACGATGCTAAGAAGCTAGGGTAAAGTCTTATTGATTTGGACCACCATATCTGGCGTATTTTCTAGAAGCAATTCACCTTTTTTCTACACAAAATCCGCACGGATCCCTCTACTATCGAAGCCGGTGAGGGAGGTTATGTCGTACTTAACCGACAAAAATGGGCGCTGACTATATGGGCCGCAGGTTTCCCGGCAGTGAGTTTATCAGGGACATCCCTCGCACCCCGGCTGGCCCAGAGCCGTCTTCTGAGAAGGCCCTCTGGAAACAATACGCCTTGTATCTCTGCAAATATGATAAATGGAGCAAAATAACAACACGTTGGTACCCAAGGGAAGGCAAAAGGAAAAGAGGCAAACAACAAAAAAGACGGGACGACGATATAAGGCAAGTTGCAGGTACAACATGGAGTAGAGTAGCCATAAAGAGATCAGAATGGAGTAGGTTGGAGGAGGCCTTTGCCAATTGGCAAACGGACTTACAAAAAATAAAGAAGCATCAAATAGTCAAATATACTTAATTTCAAAAAAAAAAAAATTACTGCAGTGGTTTTTTAAAACTTAATTGTATATTTTGTCCGAATAAAAGGCTTTATTATTATTATTATTATCTCTGCAAATATTTTAATTGAATTTTTTTTTTGTTGCAGGACATCGACTATGAAGGATTCCGGTGGTTTCTGGACACCTTCCTGGAGGTGTCCACTCCGGACGAGTTGTCTAGGTGAGCATTTGTTTAACTTTATTAATTGTATGTAAAATGCCACCAGAACTGCGGACTTGGCAGAAGAAGCTGACATACGTCCCAAAGGTCTCGCTGCGATGATGATTACAAATAAAAACATGAGCTTCCGAAGCAACTTCAATATAGGGTTCTTCAAGAACGGCATTAGATGGTTCTTACAGGGTCAGCAGCGCGAGGACGTCCCTGGTGTTGCACACGTCCATAGGTCATGGTAACCACTTTCCGTCAGATGGGCCACGTGCTTGTATATAAGTGGTTGAAAAACACTCTCGATAATCTCTTACTGGTTCTAATAACGTTGCATCTTCATCTGTCTTCAAAAATGAGGCAATTGCTAAGAGTAACTAGCTGTTTCCCGCGGCTCTGCCTGAATGGATGTTGGTTATCGCGACCATAGTCGAAAATTTTATCATAATTTAATCCCCTATTTGAACCCCTTTTTTCGCGACATAAGGTACCCTAATACCTTTCTTAAGCTCTATTCCATCTTTGTATTATAGAATAGAATAGAATAGAAACGTTTATTTCCAAGAATATGGTCATTACAGGTGTTAAATTTTTCTTGATCTGCATATTCTGCCAAGTGTGGCGTGCAAATATTTCACTGATAATTAAACATTGTACAATACGGTAATTTAAAATAATAAGATTTAACATAAAAATATCACATTCAATAAGTCACACACTATGCAGTAGCCAATATAACAATGAGTCAATTTAAGGTCTGGAATTATTTTCGATAATAAATTATTAGATATTTGACTGATAATTAAACATTGTATTATAATACGGTAATTTAAGATAATAAGATTTAACATAATAATATTATAACATTCAATATGTCACACATTACGTAGTAGCCAATATAACCCCGAGTCAGTTTAAATTAAATTTCATCAAAATCGGTTGAGCAGTTTAGACGTGAAAACGTAACAGGCAGAGTTATTTTCGCATTCCTACCATAGACACCAGCCTCTCACAAAGGCTAACCAATAAATTTTTACTAAAAGTGAATGTAATATGCATATTGTACCGTACCTTTGTGAAAGAGAAATTAATAAGTTCTTGTAAAAAAACAATCAACTTTACTTCAAACAATAATAAAACGCTACCAGCACTAAGCATTCTTAATTGTTCTCAGTATTTACCCCAAATCAAACAGGTACCTAAAGATGCAAGCAACAGGTGGACGCCAATTTGGGCTAAAGAAAAAATATGTGCTCATATTTTTGTTGAATCTTAAAGGACTCGGTGGCTTTTTATTGCAGCGAAGCATGTAATCGATTACCACGAGTGGTTCTCTTAGCGTAAGGGCCCATAAAGCTTAACTACGCCAGAACTGATCCATAAACTTGCTGCACTTTTAATACAGACAGCAGCAAATCGACCTTGACTAGCAAAGTGCTCAAAATGATCTAAAAATTAGAGAGTTTTTATGCTGTGGGAAAACAAAAAGCATGTTCTGCGTTGTCTTTTACACTGACGGCTCAGAAACTCTTGTGCTTATATGATCGGCAGCGCGAATGTGACTCGCTTGGTTTTGCACACGTCCATAGGCCACGATAACCACTTTCCATCAGGTGGGCCGTGTGCTTGTCAGCCACCTAAGTGGTAAAAAAAAACCTTGGTATTTCCTCCTTCCTGTTAACCTATTTTTCTGATATTTGATGCACACCTTGTTCGGAAGATAATACAATTTAAGTCAATAAAATAGTTTGATATTAACATCATTCTGATGCTGACTGTCAAAAGATTGATTTTTCATTGACAAGTAATGTCGGGGTCATGTCTCCTCCAGTGGCTTCCTTGGGAGAGACATCGCGATGTTGATAGGGGCCGTAGCTCCTCTAGATAGGGCAGACACTGCTCCTCCAATTTTCAATAATTTTATAGTGGTTTTGTCTTCCCTGTGCTTGAAGGTTGCCGGGTCCCGGTTGCCATACAAGCATCTGGTATTCGTTTACAATAGTTGAAGTTCCAAAAACTCCGCCGATCAGGGCGGCGATTTAATTTTGTCATGGCATTTAATGTTGTCGTGCCATAGATACTGCAAATAATTACATTAAATTTTATACTTTACCATCATGTTGTTAAAGTCTACATGGCATCTTGTAGAGTCAATGAAATAAGTAATAAACTTTTTTCATTTCATTTTGGACTTTGAGGTGTTTATCTACAAAGTTTAAAATTTAATGGCACTTTTTGCAATGTCTGCGGTATTTTTATTATGATATAAACTTAGTACAATCGGGGCCCACGTCTAAATAAGAACTCGTAAATACATACATACAAATGCTCACGCCTATTTCCTTACTACGTAGGCAGAGACAACTACAGTCCACCATTTTTATTCACTTGACTAGTTTTATCTACTCAAAAATCTTCTAGATTTCGAACTATAAACTCGAATGCATCCTAAATTTATTTTAATAATCATTTATTATAGACACCTGTTCCTCTCGTTCGTTCGTCGTGATCGCCGGCCAGCACTGCGGGAGATGGCAGCAGCGAGTTCCACCGCTGCTTGCGCGGCTGTCACCGCTCATGCTGATCATCAGGTACCTCCGCATGTAAGCTCCTGTCTCCAAAGAAAATTATGATTTGTTCTCCTCTAAAAAGATTGCCCAACGGTGATGGGTAAACCTTTCAGAGGATGATAAGCAATACGCTTCGGTTGATATCAGAGATATTATATCTTTATAGACCCACATAATAGAAAATGAGCCTGCTTCTGTCGAGCAAGCACTTCCTCGTGTACTGAATGTTTACTGTCGAATGAAGAACAGCCTTATCCCTAAGTCACCTTCCACGACATCCGAGTATTTTTTTTATTTTAATTTCGATCACATATAAAAATATGTGATCGAAATTCTCAGGAATAACCCCAACTTCAACCTACTAAAACGCACGCCGACTGTGGATTCTTGTTTGTTGCCGAAGGTAGGGTTGGCAGTTTTCAGGCATATCCCTCGCACCTCGGCCGACCCAGGGTCATCTCAGCCGGCCGCCCTACAGAATACCGCAGCCATAATAACCTCGTGATGTGTTCCCGGCAGTAGGGTAGCCAGAGCTCACTGGAGAGTTTTTGTGCTGTAAGTGGAAAGACCAAAAGTTTGTTCTGCTTTGTCTTCTACACTGACGGCACAGATGCTCTCTGTGCTTAAAGGGTCGGCTGCACGAGTGTAACTCCCCTGGTATTGCACGCATCAATAGCCCACGGTAACCAATATCAGATGGGCCCCGTGGTTGTTTGCCACCTGAGTGATGTAAATAAAAATCTCTCTCGATCTGGCACTCCTCACGCCAAGATATGGGGATGGATCCTATTTTACTCTTTTTCTATTCGAATTCTTTCTCAAACATTAGATTTCACGTTCAGTAGAACGGTCTTTTATTATGTCTTTTGTTCTTCCCGCAGGGCAAGTTGAGTCTAGCTTCCAAGATCCATGGCCTGGCGGAACGTTTGCAGCAACTGGGTAAGAGCTCAGGAGATTCTGTGGATGGCAGTGATAAGGGAGCCAGGAGTAGAACGGGTAATTAAATAACATATCTGTTTTCTTTTATAAGTAAGTTAACATGTTGTTTGTTAAGCAATACTAGGTAGGTTCATTTTAGGATTAGTGACCATTCCTAACACATCGAGATTCCAGAAAGCACGTTAAACTATCGGGCCTCTTCTTCTCTCTATTTGGCACGCATTTCACGACACCCAACAAATTTACGGTGCCCTTCCATTTTTATTCATTACCCTTTCTGAGCGTCACATTAACGGGCGTCATCGCCGTTAGAGACCTCATAGGCTTTGCACCTTTCTCCGTAGCCGTAGTACGAGGTGAACTCTCAAACTGTGAAATGATTTACCTACTCTGGTTTTCCCAAGTGACAGCAATATGAAGGGGGTAAGGTGTACCTTTGCGCCTGACAGAGGCTCTTTTTTTAAATAAAAAGAAAAATAACTGAAGGTCTTCCTTTCAGGGAGTGTCCACCCAATGTTTACCGTCACCACTCATCCGTCGTACTCGTCGCACGAGCTCTGCCTAGGCCGGAACGAAGCCAGTCCCAGCCACAGTCAGATGTCCAGGAACTCGAGCCGGAAGAGCAGCAACTCGCTGAGGGTGAACCAGTCTACTAAGATCGAAGGTGAGGGTTTAATTCTTGAAATTATTATTGCTTGCTCTTTTCGGATACCTTTCGATGAATCAAGGGACGATAATCTCTGTGACGTGGCAGTAGAGCGTACAACTTCGTCAGGCTTTGCGGGTTCTATTCCTGCTTATTTAATGTTCGACTGATGAAATTTAAAATCATTTAGTATGCTATTTACTATTTAACTTATACCTAAATATTAAATACAATAAAAATAAAATAACTATTATACAACTTATAGCTGAGAACAATTAAAATGCGTCGTAGAATTCCTCCGCATCGCATGCCTCTTGTGGTAGTGTTCCCAGAAGACTGGCAGCATTGCCACGTTGTATGGCAATGCTTATTCTCTGACCTAAAAAGAGGCCAGCCTTCTGGTCACGAGAAGCGTCGACCATACGCTTCGCAATCTTACGGAAGAGGTTGCGAGCGCTCGGACCCCATGACCCCAAAGTCTCGACTCCAAACGGCACAAATTCATAATCTCCGATGAGATTGGAGTATTTGCGCCGCTTGAGAGCCTCTGCAGAAGCAGCAGCTAATATTAACTATTCAAATTGATGAAGATAGAAAAAGTTTAATCGACTCAGGCGGGATACGAACCCGCATGTCTGTTTATTCGCAGTCTAGAACTCACATTACAAACTACATCTAGTATGGTGTTACTATTCTAGAATATAAATATATATATGAATTTCAATCAATTGTCAAATTAGACTACACTGGATATATTGCCACCCGAACCTCTGCCTGTCGTATTTATTTTATCCCAGCTACCTTTTCAGGTCAAAAGTCCATCTTACGTCCATTATATTCTATTTGTTGACCTACTTGTAATGACTCTTTGCAGACTTCAAACACCTGATGCGCCGGTCCTCTACGTTAGAAGTGCACACAGCGAGGGTATCTCTCAAAGACATTGTTTGCTACCTCTCGCTTCTGGAAGCTGGAAGACCAGAAGATAAGCTAGAATGTGAGTATTAAAGCCTTAGCCCAAAGTTCATTATATATTATCTTCTTCTTCGTGTCAATGTGTCGACAACCTCTGTGGCGTAGCGGTAGAGCATTCGACTGCTATGCAGGAGGCGCGTGTTCGATACCCGCTCAGTGCAAATATTTGTATGCATGAATATGTATATTTGCATTGGTCTGGGTGTTTCTATGTATAATATGTATGTATTTACAAAAAAAAAGTATCTAAGTATGTTTATCCGCATTCTAGATCCCATAACACAAGCTAGTTAAGCTATGCTTACCATGGGTCAAGATAGCGTTGTGTGGAACGTTGTGAAATACTTTTTTTTAATGGCAACAATTTAAAAAAAAGAAAACAACTTAAATACATAATAATAATATAATTATTCATAATTTTTTTAAATATCTTTAGGACCATCTTTGTATTGTTTACTCAAATTTGGGAAAAAAAATTATACTGGTTACTTACACATAATTTTACAACCACCCACATGTGAAATATGGCTGAGTGTCGCAATGTTAATAAAGGAATGTTCTTAAATATCATTGTAAACTTTTGAGGATGCCGTAAGGCGAAACCGGTCAGGTCTAATAACAAATAAAAAGTAATGTGGAAAAGTACAAGTGAGTTCTCAATATGTGTAAAAAAAGAAGCTAAATACATTAATTTCGAGTCGTTTTCACATTTGAGTCTGAGACATTATGCTCTTTTAATTAATTGTGAAGCCTATGAGGCAGGCCTATATAATACAATAATGATGCCTGGTATCTAATGGTAAAACAACACTTACAACCAGATATTTACACAGTCTATTTTTGTTATAACAACAAAAACAAGACAAAGTTACACAACGTAACAAAAAGTATTTGGAAAGTTTGATTAAACTTTGTTTGCATATTTATAGAGATCGTCAGTGATATATATGTTAATGTTATATAGGTTGTCACGCCAACCTGTAGAGTGTGACTGACGTCGTCAGGGTCTGTGGGAATGTCTAATAATATGTCAATAGGGCGGCCTGGAACTTCGACATTTGAGACTCGAGAAGGAACCAACCAACATACATTTCCATCCAAAAGTTAAGAGATAAAGAGATAAAGAGATAAAGAGATAAAGAGATAAAGAGATAAAGAGATAAAGAGATAAAGAGATAAAGAGATAAAGAGATAAAGAGATAAAGAGATAAAGAGATAAAGAGATAAAGAGATAAAGAGATAAAGAGATAAAGAGATAAAGAGATAAAGAGATAAAGAGATAAAGAGATAAAGAGATAAAGAGATAAAGAGATAAAGAGATAAAGAGATAAAGAGATAAAGAGATAAAGAGATAAAGAGATAAAGAGATAAAGAGATAAAGAGATAAAGAGATAAAGAGATAAAGAGATAAAGAGATAAAGAGATAAAGAGATAAAGAGATAAAGAGATAAAGAGATAAAGAGATAAAGAGATAAAGAGATAAAGATAAATTTATTTGTAGAAACATGTGTACAGATGATATTACATAGTATATTACAATGCATTGCGAGTTTCAACACGTTCTGTCAAAGGAGACGTACAAAATATATGAGTATTCGTGAACTTCATGTATGAGCACGAGAAACATAATATTCTATAATGATCCTTTATTTATTACATAATTTTTAGTTATTTGACAATCATAGGTTACTCAATTCTTAACAAGATTAAATTTATCATTATCTGTCAATAAAGAATATAATTAATTAATTTAATGTCAGTATAAAGAAATATATTTAGTCAGAGGGATATTATTACAAATCAGAAACAGATTGATGTCAAAATCTTATAATTATTTAAGTATGTCAAAGTGCTATATGTCAATTAAGTGTTAATAAAAACAAAATTTAATCATTGCCTGGAAGAAATTGTGTATAGCTCTTGTCTTCTCAATTTCTGTAACATGAATATTGCAATTGGCGTACAATTAATAATATAATAAATAAAAAATAAAAAAAATAACCATGCTGCTGGCTGACGGGTGGTATCTGTAGAGTATCAAAACAGCCTCACGAAAACTCGGAGTCCTGAACAGAGTGAGACGGTTTTTCACGCCGGAGCAGCGGTGTCTTCTATACAAGACACAAATTCGCTCCTGTGTGGAGTACTGCTCGCATCTCTGGGATGGCTCAGCAAAGTACTTACTAGATGCTCTCGACAGGTTGCAGCGACGTGCGGTCCGCATCATTGGGAATCCCGAGATCACGAACACCCTAGAACCTTTACAGCTGCGTAGAGATGTTGCGTCCATGGCTGTATTTTACCGTTTGTACCATGGGGAGTGTTCTGATGAGCTCTTCCAATTAGTCCCACCCTCCCCTTTCCTACACAGGACAACGCGTGCAGGTCTTAGATGTCATCCGCACACGGTGCAAAACATCCGATCAAGAACCAAGCGGTTCGGAGACTCTTTCCTCTGTCGCACCATTAAGGCCTGGAATTCATTACCAGCTCACGTGTTTCCTTCTTCCTACAGTCCCGGGTCCTTTAAGCGGGGCGTGAAAAAGCATATGATGAAGCCGTCAAGCTGAGTGTCACCATTGTCACACGGTATGTGTAAGTAATGGTGACCCTCTTTTCTGGGACTTTGCCTTCAGCTTACCATCAGGCAAGGCGAAGTCCAATTGACGTGTCCTATATAAAAAAAAAAAAAAAAAAAAATCTGCACGGATGAAAAAGGTCTGACTGTCGTCTGACCTCCCGAACTAGATGGACACACCATAGTACCCACACCCGACGGGGGCCATCTCGAAAGAGATAGCCCTAGGTCGGCAAGGGTACCTTTTTTTTTTTTTTTTTTTTTTACGTGCGCAAAATCCCCACGGATACCTCCCCACCGGAGCCGGTGGAGGAGGTTATGTCGGACTCGAACCGACTAAAACGCACGCCGCCTGTGGGTCGTTTCGGTTGCCGAAGGTGAGGTTGACAGGCATATCCCTCGCACCCCGGCCGACCCAGGGCCATCTCTCACGATCTGGCCCTCTTCTCGGGTGTGGGTACCACAGAGTATCCAAATCGCCCCCGGAAACGGGGAGGCGCGCCATGCGCGCCGCCGCCGCGGCCTGCTTCTGCCAGGGTGACAGGCGGCTTCACCTGTCACCCCCAGGCCGGCGCTCATGGGGGGCGGAGGTCGTTCATCGACCTCCGACGCCCGAGTTGCCTTCGTGCGCGGGCAGCTTGTCTAGCGATCCTTCGTCGCTCCCGCTGCCGCTCCCGCCCCGCCTCCTCCTTCACGAGCATTACTTGCTCGCAGAAGGAGGCGCCGGCCGCCCACGCATCCGCGCAGCGAACCATCGCCGCGAGCAAGGTGGAGAGCGTGAGAACTCTCACTCCCAGGGCCGCCACAAGCTCCCGCCTCGGCGTCTCCCACGCCGGACACTCGGTGAGCGTGTGCGGACCTGAGTCCTCGCTCGCGTCGCAGTGATGGCACTCGGACGTTGGCTCTTTCTGCATCCGACGCAGATACTTTCCGAAGCATCCGTGCTCGGTGATCATCTGCGTCAGACGGTACGAGAGGCTGCCGTGTGGCCTCTCTAGCCACTCCCCCATGATGGGTCTTACCGCCGTTACTACGGCGTGCCCTGCGCTTGGTTGCCCAAGTCGTCTCTCCCATTCTGCCACCATTTCCCTGTGGAGCCGGGATCTCACGGCCCGAATTTCTTCGGGCTCGGGATCGTGACCCCGCTCCCGCGCCGCCCTTCGGAACCTGTATAGCGCCGAAAGGCATCTCGCTTCCAGGATCCATGGTTTTTTTTTTTTTTTTTTTTTATATAGGACACGTCAATTGGACCTCGCCTTGCCTGATGGTAAGCTGAAGGCAAAATCCCAGAAAAGAGGGTCACCATTACTTACACATACCGTGTGACAATGGTGACACTCAGCTTGACGGCCTTATCATATGCTTTTTCACGCCCCGCTTAAAGGACCCGGGACTGTAGGAAGAAGGAAACACGTGAGCTGGTAATGAATTCCAGGCCTTAATGGTGCGACAGAGGAAAGAGTCTCCGAACCGCTTGGTTCTTGATCGGATGTTTTGCACCGTGTGCGGATGACATCTAAGACCTGCACGCGTTGTCCTGTGTAGGAAAGGGGAGGGTGGGACTAATTGGAAGAGCTCATCAGAACACTCCCCATGGTACAGACGGTAAAATACAGCCATGGACGCAACATCTCTACGCAGCTGTAAAGGTTCTAGGGTGTTCGTGATCTCGGGATTCCCAATGATGCGGATCGCACGTCGCTGCAACCTGTCGAGAGCATCTAGTAAGTACTTTGCTGAACCGTCCCAGAGATGCGAGCAGTACTCCACACAGGAGCGAATTTGTGTCTTGTATAGAAGACACCGCTGCTCCGGCGTGAAAAATCGTCTCACTCTGTTCAGGACTCCGAGTTTTCGTGAGGCTGTTTTGATGATGCTTTCGATGTAGTTTTTGTTATTCAGGTTGCAGCGAACATCCATACCTAGGATATTGAGATTGTCCTGCAGCGGCAGTGGCGTGCTCTGAAGAGTGGGGAGGGGAAGGAAAGAAGATACTTTTGCTGTAAACGCACATGCCTGCGTCTTCTTGGCATTGAACTCAACCAGGTTCTCAGAGCCCCATTGAGAAATGTGATTCAGGACCCCGTCAAGCTCAGTGACAAGAATCTGCCTTTTCTCCGCGATATCTGACTGCTTGGCCGCTGGATGTCCATGATAACTCCCATGTAAAGTGCTATCGTCTGCATAACAATGAACATTGCCGGTAGACAGCATGTCGTTGATATGCAGAAGAAAGAGAGTGGGTGATAAGACGGACCCCTGGGGCACGCCAGCATTAACCTGCAGAAACTCCGAAGCTCGTCCGTCACAAAGGACGCGAATACGGCGCCCCTGCAGGAAGCTAGCAACCCAGTTGCACAGCCTAGAAGGCAGACCAAAGGCAGGTAGCTTAGAAAGAAGCGATTTGTGCCAGACTCTATCGAAAGCTTTGGCGATGTCAAGACTAATTGCCAGTGACTCGCCGTGCTTGTCCATAGCCTCACCCCAAAGATGGGTAACGTATGCTAGAAGATCACCCGTTGACCGTTTCGGTCTGAAGCCATATTGCCGGTCATTAATTAAGGAGTGATCCTCTAGGTGCCGCATGAGCTGTTTGTTAATTATGTGTGGCGATCCGGCGAGGAGACTCGCCGCGTTGAATGATATCGTGCGGTACCCCCTTATGATGCGGCACGCCAACTTCCGCTGCGGACGCTGCAGCAGAAGCATGTGCCGATCACTCAGGGTGTCCGCCCACACGGGACACCCGTACAGGGCCATGGACCGCACGACACCCGCGTAGAGTCTCCTGCAGGAGTCATCCGGGCCCCTCAGGTTGGGCAGTAGCCGCGCCAGAGCGTTGGCTGTGCCCGCCAATTTGGGGCCCAGACTTCGGAAGTGCTTCCCGAAGTCCCACCGGCCGTCGAGCACGAGCCCCAGATATTTCATCTGGGGCTTGATGCCGATGAGAGTGCCTCCCACTGTGAGACTGGAACCAGGTGGTGGCGTGCGCCGAGGTCCATGAAAGAACATGGCCTCGGATTTATGCAAAGCCACCTCAAGGCCCAGCCGCCGGATCCGTTCCACGACTTGAGCAACCGCGGTCGTGGCCCTCAGGATCGCTTCGCGGTGTGTAGCTCCGCTCGCCGTCACTAGCGTGTCGTCCGCATAGCACGTGACGGCGGCGCCGTCCGCAAGCTCACCGCGAAGCACCCAGTCGTATCCAATGTTCCACAGTAGCGGCCCGAGAACCGATCCCTGTGGAACACCGCACGACATCTCACGCCGACCGACGCCGGTCGCACTTGGGTAGATGACAGCTCTCTCCGTCAGGTACGCCCCGACTATGCGGCGGAGGTAGAGAGGCACACCGTGGTACACGAGTGCCTCCCTGATGCAACTCCAGGGCAAGGTGTTGAACGCGTTGGAGATGTCCAAGGACACCGCCAACGTCACCTCACCCCGGGCAACTGCCTCCTCCGCCAAAGTCCTCACGCGCATGATGGCATCCACGGTGGACCGCCACCGGCGGAAGCCATATTGGGCATCCGCCAGGTCCGGCCCCCTACCAGAGAGGTGCTCGACGAGGCGCTTCGCAATAACTCTTTCAAAGAGCTTGCCCACCTCGTCGAGCAACACAATGGGCCGGTAGCCGGACGGTTCGTCCGCCGGGCGACCCTCCTTTCGGATGAGGACCAGTTTCCCCGTCTTCCACATCTTCGGAAACTGGCCCCGCTCCAAGCATGCGCTGAGGAACCCTCTAAGTCGGGGTTCGAGACCGTCTTCTCCCAGAGCTAGGACCCACGCGCGGCCTGGAATGCCGTCGGGTCCCGGGGCGGTGCTCTTCTTGGCTCTAAGCCTTCGCACCGCCAGCTCCAGTTCTACCCAAGTGACCTCGGGGACTTCGTCGTCAACTACCACACTGGGCGCCACAGGCGACCGAGGTGGCGGAGTCATCTGCGGCGGAACGTGTTCCGCTCGCGCCGGGAACAGGGACTCGACCACTCCACCGAGCAGAGCTGGCTGGAGAACCCGGGTCAACGGCGGGGCCCGGGGGCGCAGCTTTCCTCTTACCATAAGGTAAGGCCGCCCCCATGGGTCCCGCTCCAGCGTCTCCATGAGCTCCTTGTAAGCCGCGGCTTTCGCCCGCTTAATCTCCGCTCGGAGGGCATCTCTGGCCTCCCTGTATCCCACATGAAGCTCCGCCACTCGGGGCTCCGTATCTGCGGTTCGGCTACGCCTCCTACGGAGTCTGGTCCACCGGCGGTGCGCGATCACGCAGGCTTGCCGTAGCCTCGCGATCTCCGCAGACCACCAGTAGACCCGACGCCTCGGACTATAGGGTGGTGCCCTAGGCATACCCGCATCGCAGACACGAGTCATGGCCTCCCGGAACCACACCGCATCATCGTCGATATCGACAGGCCTGTCCGGCGCAATGGCCCAGGCCTGTACGATGGCGGCCTCCAGGAGGACCTCCCGATTCAGTCTCCCAAGCACCCAGCGTGGCTCGCGTGGGGCCGGTATGACCGGCGCATCACCCGCGGGGGGGGAGACATCAAACCGAACGTATCGGTGATCCGCCAGTGTCGGCAAGGGTACGTGAGTATACGACTGTATTTCCGTCCCAATTGAGCAGTCCGACTGGGGAAATACCTCCACCCTACAGAACACCACGGTTAAAATAGCCTTGTGTAGTGTTCCCGGCGATTAGTAGGGTAGCCAGAGCTCACTGGAGAGTTTTTGTGCAGTCAGTGGGAAGACCAAAGACTTTGTACTGCGCATCATAAGGGGGTACCGCACGATATCGTTCAACGCGGCGAGTCTCCTCGCCGGATCGCCACAGTGGATCCTGGAAGTGAGATCCCTTTCGGCGCTACACCGGTTCCGAAAGGGGGCGCGGGAGCGGGGTCACGATCCCGAGCCCGAAGAAATTCGGGTCGTGAGATCCCGGCTCCACAGGGAAATGGTGGCGGAATGGGAGCTACGACTTGGGCGACCAGGCGCAGGGCGCGCCGTAGTAGCGGCGTTAAGACCCATCATGGGGGAGTGGCTAGAGAGGCCACAGGGCACTCTCTCGTACCGTCTGACGCAGATGATCACCGAGCACGGGTGCTTCGGGAAGTATCTGCGTCGGATGGAGAAAGAGCCAACGTCCGAGTGCCATCACTGCGACGCGAGCGAGGACTCGGGGCCGCACACGCTCACCGAGTATCCGGCGTGGGGACGCCGAGGCAGAAGCTTGCGTTGTGTGATTTTACGCACGTTAAAAAAAAGGCTTTGTTCTGCACTGACGGCACAAAAACTCTGTTCTCACAGGGACGGCAACACGGGTGTGACTCTCCTGGTGTTAAACACGTTCGTAGGTCACGGTAAGCACTTTACATCAGTTGGGCCGTGTGCTTGTCTGCCTAAGTGGTATAAAAAAATTAAAAAATATATGTCTACGGAAATCTCACTTACAACTATTTGTTGTTCAATCAGCAGGTCTTGACTTGGGTCCTGAAGATCTAGCCTACATACCTAATTATATACACTTAATCATGATGATTTAAATGCTTTCAGTTATGTTTCGCCTGTACGATACTGATGGGAACGGCGTATTGGATACCAATGAGATGGACTGCATCGTCAACCAGATGATGACCGTGGCTGAATACTTGGGCTGGGAGACCTCGGAGCTTAGGCCTGTGAGTAAGAGGAATTCTTATATGCAACATAACATACATACATAAACTCACGCCTGTTGCCCATAGGGGTAGGCAGAGATCTCCGTTTGCTACGATCCTGTCATACTACTCTCGTTTCATTCACTCTCATTACATTCTTCATGCATGCTCGTCGGTTTAGGGTACTCTTGAACTGCACTGCCCTGCTAAATTGCTTGTATTAGAAGTGGGTTCACGTCAGTGGTGTCTTTTGTACTGTCGACACAAAAACTCTCTGACAGGATTGGCAGCACAATCGGCTCCCCTGTGTTGCACTTGCCTATAGGCCACGACAACCACTTTCCATCAGTTGGACCGTGTGCTTGTCTGCCACCAGTGGTATAAAAAAAGAAAGCCTTTTGACAGTTTCCGTATATTTTTCTTTTCTGTTAATATCATAAAATTTATAGAACACTGGGTATTTGATATGTTTTGCAGATCTTACAGGACATGATGGTTGAGATAGACTACGATGCTGATGGTACTGTGTCACTTGACGAGTGGAAACGTGGAGGGTTAGTAACAAAATTTTGTGAAATTCATGAAATTATAGAAGCATTTATTACTTGAATAGGTAACAGTTACACCCAGGGGGGCCATCTCGGTTGGGACCTCTGTGGTCCTCACACCTGTAAAGGGTCGGCTAGGGTGTGAGGATATGCCTGCCAACCTCATCTCCGGCAACCAACAGCGACTCACAGATACCATGCGTTTTAGTCGGTTCGAGTCCGACATAACCTCTACCACTGCCTCCGGCGGAGTGGGGGGGGAGCTAACCGTCCATCATAACTTCTACGACGAGATAACGGATCAACCGGAGAGGACCTGGGTCAGCCGGTGTGCGAGGGATACCTTTAAGGCAATTTTATACCAGACACCTAAAGACCCAAGACGACATAGGAACTTTGTCGGTACAAGTCCGACATAACTGCCTCCATGGAGCGGCAGGGCATTATACGAAGGGGTTACCTCACGTGAAATATAAAGGCACTTTCCTTTTATACACCTTAAAATATTACTCTTTTGAATTAATTATTTGCACCTGCGCTGCTGCTGCGTCGATAGAGACCCTCAAACGGCGCCAGTATAGTAATTTAAGTGGTAGTTACATATTTGAGTTGTTTGGGTTCGAGACGCTGGGATCATGGGGTCCAAGTGCCCGTCTTTTGTTTAGAGACATTTCTAAACGTTTAATTGTCGCTACCCGTGACCAGAGGGCTGGTTTATTCCTTGCGCAAAGGATTGGTATTACCATTCAACGTGGCAATGCCGCCAGCCTTCGGGCCACCTTCCCGGTTGACATCGATGGGGAGGAATTCTTTGTTGCTTATACCTGCAGGTTTGTTTAAGTAAATTCTGTATTGTTTTTTATATTTTAATTTAGATAAATTGAATGCATCCAAATTTTCTTCTCCACAGCATGACAACAATTCCACTTCTGGTGCTTCTTGGGCTGGATACGAACGTCAAAGAAGATGGAGAACATGCGTGGAGACTGAAGCACTTCAGTAGACCAGCGTACTGCAACCTGTGTTTGAACATGCTCGTGGGGCTGGGCAAGAAGGGGTTGTGTTGTATTTGTAAGTGAGATTTTCATTTTTATAAAATCTGGTTTTGTATGTTTTCGCTCCGCTCGTCACCAGCAAGGAATTTATGCTCTCACATAGTGCGGTGTGAAAAAAATTTCATCCCATGCCATTCAAGCTGTGGAATGGCCTTCCTGCTGTGGTTTTCAAATTTTGTAAGAAGGGCATTAGAAGGTTTCTTCAGGGTCAGAGCTCACTGGAGATTTTTGTGCTGTCTGTAGGAAGACTAAAGGCTTGTCCTGATTGTGTTTTCTACACTGATGGCACAGAAACTCTCCGTTCCTACAGGGTGGGTAGTTAAACCAGGTTGTTGAAATTTTAGACCTCCAACTACCCCTTAATGGACGCCTCAGATGGTTGCATGACAACCGGCGCTGACAAGAAATATATGCTCTATGAGGCACCAGTGAAGAACCTTTATGCACCAGATAAAGGAAAAGATACAAGTCACATTCTGTTAAGAGCTCAAGGGATTGGCGAAGGGAAGGGAGGAATGGCGGTTACTCCTCCGACAAGAGCACAGTTCTTGAATTTAGAGGGAAAGAGAGAGACCAGTAGCTAGTCCGTTTCAAGAGCAATTGAGATTGGGGATAAGCTACTTGGATCTTTCCTAGAAAGCCAATTCTCGTCTTGGATTGAGTCTTACGCCGTTAAAGAGTACCTACCTATCATGTCCCACAGTCTGTAAGTTCACCGTCCACGAGCGCTGCGTTCAGCGCGCACCAGCGTCCTGCATCGCCACATACTCCAAGTCTAAAAGAGCTCCTGCCACACTCGCTCACCATTGGGTTGAAGGTATGTAAAAACCACATCGCTTCCCAAGATATACGTTGGGTATTTTTAAGGATATTAATAACTAAATACTAAATATTTCCCCTAAACCCCTGCTGCTAATATAAGCTAAAATTGGGTGCACGTCGGTAGTGAAATATCCAGGATTCGAATCCGGTACCTCTCGATTGTAAGACTGTACCTTTAAACAAAAATCTACCGACGCTTTATAAGCTCTTCATTATCATTCGAGAACCAATCGCCGTTGTATTTACTTTGGAATCTAGGGTACGCTCTTCTAGACCGCCTCTCATTAACTTTTATAGTGTAACTACCCTCTGATTTCTCAAAACCGAGAGGAAAGGCTACGTTAGTGTCTCGTCCCTGAATCAGCAGGTTTACTGCACTTGCAGGCAAGATTGGCTATAGCCCCAATGATCTTGATGGTCCTGTAAAACACTGCGGCCATTTTGTTGAAATAAGTTATCAATTCGACAGGAAAACAGTAAGACGGATATGTATAGAAGAATTTGGATGGTTTCGGGCGATGGTTCAGTGGTTTAGTGGTCAGAGCCTTCCCCCTGTAGGGGAAAGATCTCGGATTCGAATCCCACCTGAACCGATTGTTTCTAGATCTTAATAGGTTTGAATAGTTAGCTAATTGCTTTAAAATTTCATTCAAACTATCAAGATCAGTTTTTCAGTTACAGAGTAGATATAATACTAAATAACATGTATTCTCCTCAGGTAACTGTCATGGGAAGTGCGCGAGGTGTAGGAAAAAGATCAAGGGTTACAATGGAATCACCGGCCTGCACTGTCGATGGTGTCATATCACGGTGAGACTTAAAATCACTTGTAACATGTTACGTTTCAATTCCAGGAATAATAAGTATTTAATGTATTTACTTTTTTTTAAATATTATATTTTAAAGTTAACATATACAAACAATAATAAACAATTAAACTGAAAGACTTATTATACAACTTTATTAGCGGAAGCGAAGGAGGATCGCAAGCCAAGCTACCCGCGTACTGAGGTAACTCGAGTGTCGGAGTTCGATGAACGACCTCCGCCCCCCATGAGCGCAGGTCTGGGGGTGACGGGTCCGCCTGTCACCCTGGCAGAAGTAGGCAGCGGCGGCGGTGCGCCACGCGCGTCTCCCTGTTTCCGGGGACGAGTTGGGGACTCTGTGGTCCCCACACCTGAGGAGAGAGCCAGATTGAGAGAGATATGTCTGTTAACCTCACCTTTGGCAACCAAAAATGACCCACAAGGGTCGTGCGTTTTAGTCTGTTCGAGTCCGACATAACCTCTCCCACCGGCTCCGTGGGGATTTACCGCGCTTAAAAAACTGTATGACTTTGTGACTAATGAAGAGTAATGACTTCTACTCTCCATGCAACTCCCTCATCTTGAAGCTCCTTTTTGGCGGCATCCATCTTGATATGTTCCATCTATTTTATAGGTTTATTAATCCGATATTTAAGTTTTAAGGTTTTAATATGTGCCTACCCCCAGTTGCACAACCGCTGCGTGAGCGGCGCGGGCGGCGCGTGCTCGCTGGGCCGGCACGCGCGCCACATCCTGCCGCCCACCGCCATCCGCCCGCTGGTGCTCGACCGCCAGCGCAGCCTGCCGCACCGCCCGCAGCACGACCAGGTACGTACGGGCACACAGGTACACCAGCAGGTACGTACGACCCATTTCGGGTTACGATAGTGTTGAACCGTGGTTCTCACACCCGATGGGGTAACCTTAAAAAGATAGATGGTTTAAAGTCAGCCTAAATATGAGAGAACTGCCTCATTGGGGCCCCCTATAATGTCAGTACACGTGGTGTAAGTACGACTTCCTGTAATTCAATGTAAATTATATTACCGTTAATGTTGAACGTGGAAAACATACATATAATCACGCCTTTATCCCCGGAGGGTTAGGCAGATGTGAATTAACACCCACATTTCACCAATCATTGAATTTAGTACTTACTAGGGGTGACCCTATTGCCATCTTCCGGGCACTATTGTTGACTCGAGCAATGCATCTAAAGCTGTGTCTGGACTGTATATGTCTGTCTGGTGTTAAACAGCCCCTTATTCGCCTTATACGACACCGCATGGGAAGTGATGAGGTGGCCCAAATTCTACTCTGCCGGGAACCACGCGGCTCGTTGAAAACATTGTTATTAGAATGCCTTTTATAACATTTGTGAGATCAGAACTTAATTTTCACCATCTTTTTAACGTGAATTAACCTTCCTAGGATTTGAAAATAAACAGGCCCTTGATTCTATTAAAGTAAAATCACTATCATATTACAGACGCTAAAAAAATATTATATTTTAGACTTTCATTACAATTTTAACTTCACGTTGTAAAAACCTATTTAAATTTGGAATATAAGTATTTCCGTCCAATTGAGCAGGCCGACTGGGGAAGTACCTCCGCCCTACAGAATACCGCGGCCATAATAACCTCGTGTTGTGTTCCCAGTGGTGAGTAGGATAGCCAGAGCTCACTGGACAGTTTTTGTGCTGTCAGTGGGAAGACTAAAGGCTTGTCCTGCTTTGTCTTCTACACTAACGGCACAGAAACTCTGTGCTTACAGGGTTGGTAGCTCAAGTGAGACTCCTCTGGTGTCACACACGTCCATAGGCCACGGTAACTACACATCAGGTGGGCCGTGTGCTTGTCTGCCACCAAAGTAGTATAAAAAAAGAGTTATCCTTTTTTTCCAATAATCGCTTGCCTGCACAGACCTGAAGAGAAAAAAAAATACAGTCAAACTCTTTTGTTACAGCAAACCCTCCCCACCTCAATCTCCCTTCCAATATCCATAGCAGCGACTTCAGAAGAGAAAAAAGAAGATGCCCAAAAGCGAGAGACTCGCGCTCCTCCGATCTCCTTCCAGATCACTCCTACTGAAGGCACTTGCCCCCTGCTAGTGTTCATCAATCCTAAATCAGGAGGCAGGCAGGGTTCTAGAGTGCTGAGGAAGTTGCAGTACATACTGAACCCAAGACAAGTGCATGATATTGCGAAAGGTGGACCAACGCAAGGTGAGTGATTTTGTATTTAGCCGACTTCATTAAAAGCAAAAAAGGGGGGGTTATGATTGTTATATTATCCCAGTTGAATTTGGCGTTGCAAAAATTTCGGAATTCGTTGAGGCAGGTTACCGATAGTCTAAATTTCGTTTTGCGTGGTATTCGGTTCGTTGCGTTATCCGCCATCTTGAATTTTTGTTCATTGAATAATTCTCGTTTATTTTTAATTTTACACAAATAATAGAATAATCAAAGGTATTTAAATTTACTATAATTTTAGGATTGATATTTTTTCGATTTATACCCCAAAAGGTTTGTTTGATTAACATCTCGAATGTTTTCAATTTCAAATCAAAAATTAACAACTTAGTGTCTATCACTATAGCGTCCCCTTACCGAAACAGTATTATTAAAATAATAATAGCTCAATATTACAGGATTGCAAATGTTCAAAGATGTGAAAAACTACCGCGTGATCTGCTGCGGTGGGGATGGCACCGTTGGCTGGGTGCTGGAGACTATGGGTGAGTGGATGCAGTACTAGTCAAGCGTGACATGGAATTATATGGTAATCCGTATTATACCTTGCTTTTACATCATCATAGCGATAAGTTTACACTTTAGGGCCGCCGGTAAGGTTAGCTTGGGCTGAACTGCTGAGTCCAGAAGCTCCACGTGGTATATTCCTGGCAACTAGACGGTGGACTCTTCCCTCGCGTGGAATACGATGTCGCTTACGAATAATCTCAACTAAGGCGTGAGTGACTCTCTATGAAGCTACTCGGAGCTTCTCCACATACCCCTCTGAAGCATCTCTAGCAAAGGGTACAATAATCAAGGGTACAATAAACAGGCCAGAATAATCGTGCTACGGTCCCTCTTTCGGATTAGGGCGCGCCATCTTAGATGATGCAGATACAACTAATATTATAATCTATTTAAACTCTTAATTACTTCTTCTTCTTCCATAACATAACATAAACTCACGCCTATATCCCCGAAGGGGTAGGCAGAGGTGCTAGCACCCAGTTCGCCAGTTTATGTTTAGGTCCCAATGTAATAAAAATGAGGAGCCCATTGCCATTACCGGGCACTTATAAACCTGCGATAAATGCATACATAATACATAATTTCGAAAAGCATCGAAAAGTCATTAGTGTGTGCCATGGTGAAACCTGGGATCGAATCCGAGACTTCGTCTCAGCAGTCCATTACCCATACCACTAGGCTACCGCGGTTCTTCTTCCTCTTAGCGTTAATCCCAGTCGCGTCTGAAGCTTTCACTTCAGAGTCTGGGGTCTGCTTTACCACTCTAACTGCGGTATTTGGCTGAACTTGCATGAAGCGACTGCCATCTTACACTTAGGCTTGTCTTACTTTGTCCTCTACACTGACGGCACAAAATCTCTGATCTTACAGTGTCGGCAGCACGGATGTGACTCCGCTGGTGTTACACACGTTCATAGGTCATGGTAACCACTTTCCATCAGGTGGGCCGTGTGCTTGTCTGCCACCTAAGTTGCATAAAAAAAACCCAAAGGCGATATTTTTGAACTTTTTTTTCGCTATAAAGTTGGCATTCAAACACAGATTATTAGGTATACAAAGCAATATATACTTAGCAACTAAAAATATTGCAGTCACAATAATAACGCAGCAGCTACAATGCATTTCTGCAGTGGTACGAATGCTCCAACTCCTTCCAGGCTCCAACAAATACCCATATTCATGCATGCATACAAATATTTGCACTGAGCGCGAATCGAACCCGCGTTTCGTGCGTAGCGGCCACGTTCACTACCGCTGCGTCACAGAGACTATCATAAACTCTTAATTACTAATTACTAACAAATATAAACATTAAACTATGGTTTCAGATAAAGTGCAGATGGATACACAACCAGCGGTGGGAGTGATACCCCTGGGCACGGGGAACGACCTGGCAAGGTGTCTACGATGGGGCGGAGGGTAGGCATAAATAACTATTTTACTGCAGTTCAGTAATGCAGTCAGCTTAACTTGACAGTTAAATTTGACCTAGCTGAGTTTAAGTTTCAATAGGCTATTTGACAAATTCGTCCGATTGTTCCCAATACCGCTTCTTAAATTTTTACGGTATTTCCGTCCAATTGAGCACCGCAGCCATAATAACCTTGTGTTGTGTTCCTGGTGGTGAGTGGGGTAGCCAGAGCTTGTCTTGCTTCGTCTTTTACACTGACGGCACTGAAACTCTCTGTGCTTACAAGGTTGGCAGCGCGAGTGTGACTCCCTTGGTTTTGCACAAGTCCATAGGCCACGGTAACCACTTTCCATAAGGTGGGCCGTGTGCTTGTATGCCACTTAAGTGGTATTAAATATCTTAGGTTTTCCGGAAAAATACTCAATACTCAATACATTTGTTGCGTTCCATAATGCAGTACAGTTGTTCAGGTTAAAATTATTGTTACAATTATGGACCCAGTCGGGCACAGCACAATGTTTGGAGAGAGGAAGAATTTGTCATACACAATATTATGTTCATTCTTAATTACAGTTTGTTAATATTACTTATTATATTAAATTTAAATGATTTTTTAGTAGGTATAAATGTCATTTTACTCGTTTTGGTTCGGCCCAAAAAGAAAAGAACAAAAATGTGATGAAAATGTCAATATACAATGTTAAGTGATACATAAATATGCCTATTTCTGGAAAAATATCTGGAATAATATGTAACTGAAACCTATGACTTTTCATTATTTTTAATTCCCAAAGCGAGGGCCCAGGTTTATAGCAATTTGAAGATACAATTTCCACGTTAACACAGATTTCAATGGTCATGGTGATTTCACGGTTTTCCCAGGCAACTATAATATGGGGCATAAGCAGGTTCTTATTTTACAATACGCACAACTGGTGTGTGACGTCACTCGCAAGTACTATTTTGTATGGAGCGGTTTTGGCCGGCTTAAGAAATTGAATTTTCAATATCAAATATCTTTAAAACTAATTGTCGTAGAAATAATTATCTTTTGCAGTTCATTATATTACAGTAAAGTGATCATTTGTGGACAATAAAAAAAAAATAGTCAAATAACCTATTCAATCTTGAATCTCAATTCGGTCTCAATTCAGTTTTGCCGATCAGTTTATCTTTCACCTTGCCAATCGTTCCAGCTACGAGGGCGAGTCCATCCACAAGATCCTGGACAAGATAGCGCGCGCCAGCACCGTAATGATGGACCGCTGGCACATCCACGTCGAGAACAACTCCAACGCCAACTCCACCAGCAACAGCACTGAGGTAACTGACACAAATATAACGGCCGGCAAACTTCTTGACTACATACAATATTGTATATTAAAAATAGCAGTACAATATTAAGATGGGCGGAGGCAATTCAGGTGTCCAAGGTCGCAGAACGACCACCATCTGAGATAGCGGGCGTAGGGGGTAACGGGTTGAACATATCACCCAAGCAGCAGCAGGTTGGGGCGGCGGGAGGAGGGCGGCATACATACATATAATCACGCCTTTATCCCCGAAGGGTTAGGCAGAGGTGCTTAGCTATATTTTGTAATAATGCATGATGTATTTAAATGGTGTACAATAAAGTGTATATAAATAAAATAAAATAAATTATAGTAAACATAATTCTTCTTCATCTTAGCATTAATCCCAGTCGCATCCGAAACTAGCCGCGTGGTTCCCGGCAGAGTAGAATTTGGACCACCCCATCTGTTCCCATGCGGTGTCGTACAAGGCGACTAAGGGATACGACTGTTTAACATCAGACAGATATATACAGCCCAGACTCAGCCAGAGATGCATGGCTCGAGGCAAGAATAGTGCCCGGAGAACGGCAATAGGCTCACCCCCTATTACGTGGGACCGAATACAATGATGATGAAATGTGGGTGTTAATTCACCTCTGCCTAACCCTTTTAATACGAGAAATAAAAATAAACTAGTTGTACCCAAACTTGGGCTTCACAAGGTTGGTGATTCATTTGTAGGCAGCTGCATAAAAATATTTAATAAAATTCCTCAGGACTTGATTGATATGCCAATAAATAAATTTAAAATAGAAGTGAAAAAAAACTTTAATGAGTAAAGGTTACTATAAGGTGGATGAGTACCTTAATGATGTTAATGCGTGGTCAACATAAGTCTCTTGCTTGCTCGCACAAAATAAATTGTAAACCAAAACAAATTTAAAAAAGAAAAATAATCTGCTTATTAGCTGAATTTCTTGCTGGTATCTTCTCAGTAGAACTAATCTACCGAACCAGCGAAAGAATCATTTTCCAATGGTTTATTTTTACATTATTTAATATTTTTATATTATTTCTTGACATACATAACTGTAAAATTTGGACGTTCATATGTGCTCTTTATGTGCCTAAACTGAATAAATGAAATTGATTCTTTGATTGATTCTTTGATTCTTCGGAGATAAAGGCGTGATTATATGTATGTATGTATGCATCCGAAGCTTTCACCTCGGGAGTCTGAGGTTTGCTTTTTCTAGTCTAACTGCAGGTTTGGCTGAACTTGGATATTTTCCGTGAAGCGACTGTCATCTGACCTCCACAACCCAAAGGCGTTATTGAAGCATTGCAGATAGAGCAGTTGTTGGACTTCTTAGGGTTCCAACTACACTACAACAACGGTACCGACGGCTTAACATACTCTCCGAATCACGACCAGACCAATACAAAAACCTACATCCGAAGAGGGCTGTCTCATAAGAGATGCTCCTGGGCCAGCCGGGGTGCGAAGGATATGTCTCATATAATCCCACCTCCGACCGTGCGTTTTAGTCGGTTCAAGTCCGACATAACCTCCCCCACCGGCTCGGGTATCCGTGGGAAATTTGCGCACATAAAAAAAATGGCTAACGGACGCGTTCAAAACCACCACAGAAGCTGTCTATAGCAAACATTTTACAATTGAATTGTACAAAATGCAAAAAACATTGTACTTACATCCCACCTATCGTTTCCAGCTGCAGTGTGAACACCAAGAGATGCTGGACTCAGCGCCACACCCCACCACAGTCCCTTACAATATCATCAACAACTATTTCTCCGTTGGAGTTGTGAGTGCATTTTATTCAAATTCAAATTTTATTTGCATAAAACATGGTGTACATAAATGTTATAAAAGGTTTACAAAACTGAGCATGCATGTTTTGCCAGTGGTGTACTAGCGCACAAATATTTTTTCCCTATTAACTTTGATTAAGAAATTCGTCAATGCTATAGAAGCTATGTTCATTTAGCTATTTATATAATTCTTTTTTAAATTTTTTAGTGCTTAGTCCTTTAAGATACATTGGTATTTTATTGTAAATTCGTACACACATAGCAAGGCAACTCTTATTGTATTTGGTGGACTTCGGGATATCACTCAGCACAAGCCTTTTACCCGTGGATCGGCTTACGCAATGTAGATTACAACTGATATTACTAGTTCACATCTGTTGGAGCTGATGGTCGTTGAAGCAATTGAGTTCTAGAGTGAAAACCGCGAGAAGGTAAAAGGTAGGACACCCCCCAGCCAGCTGGACTCACGACCTGTAAGAGGTGGCTGGGGCAAACCGAATGCGGAGGGCGGAGTATTAGGAACAATTGCGCATATTGGGAGAGGCCTATGTCCAGCATTGGACTGCGATAGTCTAATTGATTGATTAAGGATATTAATTTCTTTTTCGGGGTACCACAGATCTATTTATTGCTGTCCCTAAGCAGCAAAGCAAAGGTTGTCCTGCTTTGTCTTCTACACTGACGGCAGAGAAACTCTCTATTCTTACAGGGTCAATAATGTTACACACGTCCATAGGCCACGGTCACCACTTTCCATCAAGTGGCCCGTGTACTTGTCTACCACCTAAGTGGTATAAAAAAGCAAAATTTTTTTTCCTTGAGTATTAAAAAAATTTTGATGCTGATGTGAGTGACCATGATAGTTTAAATACCTATATTTTTTACCTTTACCTACTTATATTGTATATATTCTATACAGTATAGGGTCTAAGGTTTGGAATAACACGTCAGTTTTTCATTAGAGGAAGAGTTGCCCAAGGAGTAGTGGGAACGAGAGCAAAATTACGGCTTGGGCAATAATATTATTCCTTCTATTCCCCCAGGACGCAGCCATCTGTGTGAAATTCCACACGGAGCGGGAACGCAACCCGGACAAGTTCAGTTCTCGAATGAAGAACAAACTGTGGTACTTCGAGTTCGCAACCTCTGAGCAGTTCGCGGCTAGCTGCAAGAATCTCCACGAGCATATCGATATTGTGGTGAGTTGCAGGTGGCTGCTTACCTTCTTTCGTACTTACTTCCAGCAGGGGACGCGATTGACAGGACAGGAATTTAGGTGAAATCACCCATTTCACCAAAATTTCTCCTCTGGGGAGGTTGAGGGGCGTCCAGAAATCACGGCGTTCCATCGAACCTACCTGTTTCTTTGCAGAACCTTACGATCTGTTCTATGATGGAATAGACCGTAAGATTCTCAAAAAGATACTAACTACACACCTCGAGGATATCAAGGTGGAAGTTCTCCTGCAGATCCTCGAGGTGTGTTTCTAGCATGGTCGTCCCCATAGTCAACCATGGTATTAATGAGTACACAAGGCATTTGGCAAGTAGGTGGAAGCCGGTCTCCTTGTCACCCATGCACTCTGGGCATCTGGGGGCTATTTACCTTCACAGCTGCTTCTGCTGGAAAGTGTACCCTTTTTTCGTGTGGAATTGCAGCAGGCATCACCTCATCGGAGTTAATGATGAGGTGGATACGTCAGACGTATACCGACTAAAACAGGATCATTGTTTCATCATCTCGGACTGTGCTGTCCCGTAGACCCCGACCGGCATTGACCTTGACCCCGATATGTACTTCTAGGAGAGTGCCCTTGGATTTTCTAAGAGGATTCTTTATTCTTTTGACTCTGAGTTGGGAGAAGGATCAGAAGATAATTTTTCGCTTCACTCATCTTAAAAATCTTTTAATTCCAGTGTGACGGCGCCTCATTAGAACTAAATAAAGGACCGTCCCTCCAAGGGGTGGCGTTGCTGAACATCCCCTACGCTCACGGGGGGTCTAACCTGTGGGGGTCGAGTGGGGCGCACCGGAGAGGAAGGTTCCCTAATGCTCAGCAAGGTAACATCATTATATATTTATTAAAATTCTGAAGGTAGGAACCATGTTTGACGATTTTATCAAAATGAATCACACAGAATCCGCTCTACTACCTCAAAATTTCACTATTTGGTTTATTTATTTATTTAATACAATATGTCAAAATGGTACAACAAGCTATGCTTAGTCCGTGTACTAATCAAATAACCCGCCCCTGATCGCTCGCGGTGCAAAACTGCCCATAACACTTGCTGCGTTGCCACGTTGGATGGCGATGGACAGCCTTTGGACCAGGAACGACCCAGAATAAGTGTCACCGGTCGCCTCGATGAGCCTCTGTCCGATTTCTTTAATAAGGCTTTTAGCTTCTTTGCCCCAACTCCCCGGAGTCTCCAACGCTATTGGAACGAATTTACTTACATTATTATTTACATACGTACGACGTATTTTATTATTTACATTATTTTCTTTTCTATTTTTACAGATATCGGCGATAAACTAATAGAAGTAATAGGTTTGGAGAATTGTCTGCACATGGGCCAGGTGCGCACAGGTAATAATAATTCGCCATCATACAACCATCAATACCGGTTCTTCCTCCTAATTTCGGTCTTAACTTGTACTGAAGTTACTTACGCCATTTCTCCATTCCAAGATGAAATCCTACTCCAGACCCTTATCCATCAATCAGCAGGTATACTGACTCACAGGCACGGTTGATTAGAATCTTAAATATCTTGGCAGATCCTCACATAGCCCCAGATTGGATGGGAAGACTAATTGTCCAGATTGTGTCTTCTGCACTGACGGCACAGAAACTCTCCGTTCTTATAGGGTCGGTAGCATGGGTGTGAGTCCTCTGGTGTTACACACATTCTTAGGTTACGGTACCCACTTTCCATCAAGTGAGCCGTGTACTTATTTGCCACATAAGTTGTGTAAAAAAAATTAAAATAGTATATTATTCCTAAGCCTGTTCTTCATTCTACAGTAAATATACAGACACAAAGAGTGTCCGCTTAACTGCATTACTTACGCATATTACTTACGTGGGACCGCAAATCATAGTTGACGAAAAGTAGGGGTTAATACACCTATGCCTACCCTTAAAGTAAAAGTAACTTTAAACCGTTCCTCACAGGTCTTCGCGCCTCCGGCCGTCGGCTAGCCCAGTGCAGCTCCATCACCATCACCACTAAGAAGACATTCCCCATGCAGATTGATGGCGAGCCCTGGATGCAGCCTCCTTGCAAGGTATACCATACCACCCTCTCATGGCATCTTGGTTCGTTGGAGACGACTTTTAGTCAAAATTACACAAGTCCGTCTCATCGGGAGGGTGCGGTAAGTGGCGACTAACGGAAAAATACGCAGACGATAGCACTGCGAGAGACGAAATTGAAAAACTGTTCCAACTCCAACCCGTCTGGCCAGCGTGAAAACAGTAGGTCAAAGCCTGGACGTCAGAGGTCGATGAACGACCTTCGCGCCCCATGAGCGCACGCCTGGGGGTGACAGGTGGAGCCGCCTGTCACCCTGGCAGAAGCAGGCCGCGGCGGCGGCGCGCATGGTGCGCCTCCCCTTTTTCCGGGGACAAGATGGGGGACTCTGCAGTCCCCACACACCTGAGGAGAGGGCCAGCTCGTGAGAGATGGCCCTGGGTCGGCCGGGGTGCGAGAGAGGGTGCCTGTCGACCTCACCTTCGGCAACCAAAACGACCCACAGGCTCCAGTGGGGAGGTATCCGTAGGGATTGCGCAAGTAAAAAACAAATAAGTAGGCCTAAGCCTCACCAACATTGGGTGAGACCTATATCCAGCAGTGGACTACGATACGCTAATTGATTGATGTAATAAAATGTGTCTTTTTTATATTTTTAATTTGAAAATACTAGTAAAATGCGTTAAAGATTATTATGTACTGGAGTATACTAGAATAAAATTAATTCCGGCTATATCCAGCAGTGGACTGCAAAACGACAAATTAATTGATGTAATAAAATGACTTTTTATAATTTTTTAATTTCAAATTACTAGTAAAAATGCATTAAAGATTATTATGTACTGGAATATAGTAGAATTAAATTATTTTCGGCTATATCCAGCAGTGGACTGCGATACGCTAATGTAATAAAATGTATTTTTTACAGATTTCAATAACCCACAAGAACCAAGTACCAATGCTCATGGGACCAGCCCCCGAGAAAGGAAGGGGATTTTTCAAGCTCTTCACCCACTGCTAAGTTCGAGCACCTTTTATCTTATAGGTTTTTCAAACACCCTGTGAACTTACAGATGTTTCAATCAATGTTACTATATTATTATAGGCAGAATATTCAGTTTATTTTTTTTCCAACTATCTACCTGATTTTTTTCATTAACTAGTATTAATAAACGATTTTTTGTAATTCTGCTTAAAACTAATAATATTTTTTTTATTTTCAAAAAAAATCTAAACTCTGAAATATAGTCTTGCATTTTTTTTAAATGCTCTTGCGAAACCCTAACGTCCATTTTTGGTATTTTAGATATAAATATATACAATTATATTTATATAGAAACATATTAACGATCTACATTTACTGTCAATAAAATTAAAAATAAATTAAAACGACTTAAAAATGAAGGTAGTTTGCAAAAACTTAAAACTTATTGTTGTCAATATAAAGTTATGGAAAAAGTTATTTCAATAATAAAGATTCTTAAGGCCGGTTCTGACTTGACATGTTGGGTGTTTTGACCTACGCCTGTTCGTCCCTAAGATGCAATATGGGGCGAATCACAGAATATTAAAAAAAAATATTTTGCATTATGTACCGCTAACATTTAAAAAATGTATGAAGTTCTAGCAGTAAAAACTTGACAAGTATTTTTTATTATATTAAATTTGTTGATTTTATTAATTTAACAAAATTCATTGCGGGTCGAAACACAGTAGGTAGGTAAGTAGCTGAGTCTGCATCAGTTACTTTTCAATTTCTAAACGGCATTTACCGCGTTCTCACCGTTCGAATTTTAAACTTCGTTATGTCGACTCATTGGGTAAATTAAAAAACATCAGACTTTATGGATTTGTATAGCGGTACATTTTTAATTTAAATATACTAGTAAAAATGCATTAAAGATTATGTACTGGAGTACAGTATAATTAAATGAACTACGACCATTGTTATATCCAATGTAAAAATTACAGAAAATCGGAACATGTAATAAAATATGAGGATTAATTTTCACAAGATAAATCACAAAATGGACAAATTAAATAATAATCTGAACAAATAAACGAATAAATACATTTTAATTTATAATTAAACATTTTAACAATAAATTATTTTATGAATAGATAGAGTTGATGGAAAAATCAATAAAAGATATATTTATGTAATATTAATTAATTGTTGTGCATTTTATTAAACGTCCTATTATTATTAATTTAAATGAAACTTTACCGTATTATATGTAAACTTAAATGTAATTAAAATATTAGTTATAATCAAATGATTGTGTTTATTATTATAAAATATTACATTTATTGTTATTAAAATGTTATAAAATATTTAAGACATTATCGATGTGTTGTATTAATTTAAGGTGTAATAATTTTAAGGCTTTAATCGTCACACGTTATACCAATATAAAAAAATATTCATTTTAAATGGAATTCGTGTTAAATGTAAATGTGTCGTCTAAATGTAAATGCTTTGTCGTATTATTACATTTTTACATTCAGTTTCCACTGCCGCACTCCATTACGACGAAAACAAAAATTTCATTTAATTTTTTTTTAAAAGAAGTACAAAAATGTCAATCAATTTTTCATTTTTTTTTCAATTTACTTATTAAAAACAGTTTTGGAAAATAATGTTTAAAATAAATAAAAAAATGTTAAAAGGAAGTTAAAATATATCAATTTCGTGCCAAGAATATAAATGGAATACGTCCTGATTTCCTACGCCAATGTTTTTGTAAATATTTTTCTATAGACATTTTTACTATCCATTTAAAGTAACAAAGATGATAGATTTATTTAGTGATAGCGCACCGCATTAATAAATTTTACGTTACATACATTAGGTACTTAAAAAACTACGATAGTTTCGACTTGTGGCGTCATAACTTTAAATATATTATGTCCTCTGAAAACACACACTCACTCATGCATCTAAGTGTTCTATTTTTGATATAAAATATCTTATTCCTATGCGTTACTAAGTAAAACTTATGACCATCAAAATTATTGCTTAAACTTTTCAGCTAGGCAAGTATTATTTTCTTGCGATACTGGCTGTAAATATACCAATAGCTGATAATCTTGACGGTCATATGTGTTACTTTGTGAATAACGTATTTGAATGAATAAAAAATAAGCTAACTATATCGAGATTGCTCGATGTGGCATATTCTTATTCTAGAATGTTCCACTCAAAAACTGTAAAAACCTAATTTCTCGCGTAAAATTAAGATAAAAAGTTATGTTACAGACAAAGAAAAAATATACACTTCGTCTTCTTAAAATTTAACTTATGACACAATTACCCAACTAATAAGTAATCTGTGTTTTCACTGCAAAATAAATTGTCCGATTTATATATAAGAAAATAGCGTGGCGCCACAATAATCCAACGTAACATCGATGACACTAAATGTAAATATTAAATTTTATTTATATTATTATAATAATATAATAGATGTATAATTCATTGGTTATCGACTGTTTGTCCGTGTCTGTGTTGGTGCTTATAGTGTTAATGTGTAGCAGTCTCAATGTATACTAATTTTCAATGTGTTATTCAAGCGTAACGTATAGTGATGAGGAACTGATTTAGTCATTCTATCGACACCATTAATGTGAGAAGTGAGAGAAGAAAATAGATAAAAAAAAACTACTGACTTGGTAAATATAATATAGATCAAAAGCTGTAAATCCCGAAAATCCCATTTTTATGGCCGATTGACTGGTTTTGACAACCAGGTATCGGATTAACGAGCACTTCTTTATTTTCCTTTTATTTTGAACAATCTGCCTGCTTTCAGCAGGATGTAAGTTATTATAGCCACGAATTTGTAAATTGAGCGAACTATTCATAGCAGTAAAATTGTGATCTGCAATCGCAGTCCTTGCTTCCTCCTTATTTAATCTCTTCTCTCCTTCTGACATTACACTCCTCACAACCAAGTACATACTATAATATTGGTAGTACACTTACTTTGTGCACTACAAAAAGAAAACTAGAAATCAAAAAATAAATTTATTTTTTGTACACTTCCCATCACTATAGGTTTACCATTAATGTCCAATGTTTAAGCACTGTTAAGTTAAGACAGGATTTGAAACAAAATATATATCTATTTAAAATATTGGTTGTTTTAACAAATACATTCCATAAATAAATAATAAATATTGTTTTTCTTTTTTGATTTATCGGTTCATTATACTGTGAACTTGTATTGTTGAATCTTCTCAATTGTTTCAAATCCTGACTTGTATCTGTATTAATCTGAGTGGCTAGTGCGAGCTCTATTCGTGTGTTTACCATAGATTATGATAATAAATCTAAATTCATCCATAAACTGCATTAAAAAAATTGAGGAAAAGATTTCTTTAAAATTCACAATAAACAAATCGTTCATTCATTCGTTCAATAGCAAACAAATATTGCCAAATTATTTATTATTTTCTCAATCTTTGCAATTCTTGCATCTGAGCCAAGTTCGCAAAAAATATTTTGCACTAATTTTGTCATAAGTGTTACTTTGTGACACACTATATTTTTTATTTAAATTGTTGAAGTAAGCGTCCAATCAAAGACAATGAAAAACCTCGCACTAGATACTCTACCGTCTGTTGCTAATGTCTCGCTTTACAAAAACACATGCTATTTTGAATATTATACGTTAAGTCTTATAAGCTGTACCTATCATTTGTCTCTGTTAATTGATTAAGTCCAAGTCTTTTTTCACCATTGTTGAGACGAAATACTAACCTGTCCAAAGAGTATTGCACCTACCATCTAGACAAATGCCAATTCGTTGGCCATATTGTAAACAGAATGATAAATGCACACATTTATCATTCTGTTTACAATACAACACAAATTTACACGTATTTTGACGTTTATGACAGACCTCAAAGTAAGTCAATCTCATAGATTCATCAATTTATCCTACAAAGGCATTGCCACTTGTGTAAAGGGGCTGATAAACTAATATCTGTGGAAGCTGCACCGTTTGTATGGCGGCTAAAATAAGTCTACATTTTATTTTTAATAATTGTTTCTTAAGTGAAATACACTTTTCTTTTAACCTCTTATGCCCGTATTTCAGAAGGCTACTCAACACCCCAGTCGATAAATTCCCTGCCTATGGCGAGCGGTGCGATGATAGAATGTAGCAGTGAGCATCATTTTAAACAATTCATATGAGCATAAACCGTTGTATATGCGGTAACACATAGCGAGGCAGTCCCTCAAACAGACAAACTAAACTATCGAATAACTAAATAAATTAAGAGACACTACATAGTTCAAATACAAAAATAGATTAACACTATAACATTACTTAGTTTTTATTTTGTTAGACTGGTGTCAAATCATACCTTCATTCACTCATTTTTACTTTCAAGCAAATGCAGAAACCCGATTTAGTGCACCAGTTATTTAAAAGACGTGATATCAAATCGATTATTTAAATAAAACCACAAAAACGCTAATGTGCCAGATCTATCAAAACCTTGTGCGTTTGTTTATATTAAGAGTAAACCTTCAAAATCACCCCTAGTTTCATTCGATCTTGATTACATTTTGTCATTTAATTTGTAAAAGTATTCTTCAGTTTTAAGATTGCATGTTTTCAAAAAATATAATTTACCTGAATCGGGCCGCTAGTGGCAAACTAATCGGATTTTCTTAATATTACCCGTTTCTACCAATCTAACCAATGGGAAAAATACCTAAAATTGTAATTTTCCCATTTTCATTCAAACAAAACATTTCATAGGTTATATATATTAGCGCTTGTATATCCAAATGCCGACGTTAATAATCCCGAATATTCGTTTGACCGAATGTTCAATTTACCGAAAGTACGAAATCTCGAAGTATAAATTCAGGTTTTTTAGGTGGTTATAATAAAAAATAACTGTATAACGAAACGAAGCTAATGTAGATTAAAAGAGACGCAGAAGTCGTTTTAAAACCTTTGTAAAAACTAACTATAAAAATGAAACCAGACCGCCTACTCAGTAACGTATCAAAATTCGGGTTTTGAACTTTCGGGATTTTGAATTTTGTGCTTCGGTATTTCGTACATTCAGGATTTTGAAATTCGTTATTTTGATAAGCAACCGTAGTAGCATAGTCAAGCAAAGTTGTGCATAAAATAGAACACAGTAGGTACAAATTAATTTCGTTTATTAATTTATGAATTGTTTATTATTATTATTAGATTGGACTATTATTATTATTATTATTATAACCGTTATTTGTTTTTATTATTTAAAAGCCAATTAGCGTTGCGGTGAAACCAATGAAATATGTGCCAGCTTTAATAGTTGTGTAAGAGATAATTATTATTACATTATTAAATACTATTATTGTAACGAATATATGTGCATATGAATGTTTAGTTTTTATTTCTATATATTTTATTTATATATCTACCATATGCTCCCCATATCAGCATCTTAGTCTTTCCTAGCAAAACCTTACTACGAGTCTACATTATCAGTAAGTAGTATTATCTGTGGTATTACAAAAGCATAACATAACATAAACTCACGCCTATATCCCCGAAGGGATAGGCTGATGTGCTAGCACCCACATTTCGCCAGTTTATGTTTAGGTCCCAATGTAATAATAGGTGGCGAAGTCTATTGCAATTTACCGGGCACTTATAAACCTGGGATAAATACACACAACTTCGAAAACCATCAAAAAGTCATTGGTGTGTGCCATGGTAAAACCTGGGATCGAACCCGAGGCCTCGTCTCAGCAGTCCATTACCCATACCACTAGGCTACCGAGGTAAAAAGAATTATAATAATAATAATAATAATAATAATAAGCTTTATTTAATTCCATGCAAACATATTACAATTACATAATTCATGCATTAAATTGGCAATATTAAAAGAAACAAATGTTTTTAGACAATAAATTGAAAAAGTGTGATGTAAATGGAATAATGATAATTAAAATAATGTCATTGTAATAATATATAATAATAATAAAAATAATATTGCTATCTATTCTGTTTGTATGGACCCCGTTCGGGTAAAAGCCTCCTCCAAGGAATTCCATTCTTTCCATCTTGTGCTGTTTCAATCCATCCTCGACCTGCCACTTTCACTATTTCGTCTGCCCATCTGGCATAGGGTCGGCCTCTCGCTCTAGTGCCTTGCGGTCCTGACCATTTTACGACCTCTTTTGACCATCTGTGGTCAGTGTACCTAGCCACGTGTCCTGCCCATTTCCTAATTCTTTGGAGGGAGAAAGTAAGTGCATCTGAAATTTTTGTTTTCATTCGGATATCTGCGTTTCTCACTTTGTCCCTTATTTTCAAACCTAGGCAACTTCGTTCCATTCGTCTTTGAGTAGTCTGAATTCTGTTTCTGGTTTTTAGATCGAATGTCCAGGTTTCGCAGCCGTACGTGAGGCAAGGTAGAATTTCCGAATCCATAACTATTTTCTTCATAGGTAGCGGGAGCTGTGATTTAAATATCTCTTTGCGAGCCCAGTATTTCTTCCAGGTGATAGCTACTCTCCTTTCTACTTCTTCGTAACCTCTATCTCTACTAAAAGAAATCTGTTTGCCTAGATAAACGTAACTTTCTACGAATTCTAGGGGGGTGTTATTCACATAGATGGGTGATTTATGGTGGTTGGTCATAGCTTTCGTTTTTTCAGCGTTCAGTTCTAATCCAACTCGTGTACTAGCCTGGAACAGGTCGTTTATCATTCTCTCCAGTTTTTGTGCAGATTCTGAAAACAGAATGATGTCGTCGGCGAATCTGAGATGACTCAAAAAGTTTCCATTAATGTAGATGCCCTCTGCAGACCACGGTAAGTCCTTCATTATATATTGTAGAACGGCTATGAAAAGTTTAGGTGAGATCGGGTCACCCTGTCTCACACCTCTATTTATATCGATTTTTTCCCCTACTCGATCTAGCTTTACTCTACTTGTGCTGCTGGCATAGATGTTTTTGAGAATGTTTATGTATTTTTCTTTTATATTTTGAGATCTTAATGCCTCCCAGATGCTGTCGTGAGATATAGAATCAAAAGCCTTTTTATAATCAATGAACGCCACATACAAAGGCCTGCGAAATTCCAGATATTTTTCGATTACCTGGTCGACCACATGGATATGATCTGCAGTGCTGAAACCACTTCTGAAACCGGCTTGCTCTATCGGTTGGTGTGCATCTATGTCTGGTGATATTCTTTCCAGCAAGCAACAGGCAAACAGTTTGTAGAGGCTGGGCATGAGGCTTATAGGGCGGTAATTCCCTATATCGGTTGGGTCGCCTTTTTTGTACAGCAATATTATTTCAGATTCAGACCATATGGGTGGCACAGCTTCTTCTACTAATATTTTGTTGAATAGAAGAGTAATCGGAGTCAGTAGTAAAGTCTTTGCAAACTTTATATGTTCGTTTGTAATACCATCTGGTCCCGGGCTTTTCTCTGGTTTAAGCTTCAATATTTGCTTTATGATTTCAGGCTCTGTGAACTCCGGAGTAGGTGCGGTTACCAGATTATAATATGTCTAATAATGGTGAGGTGAGGAGACAACTACTTGTTTATCCCGATAGGTGGCACATTATCGCTGCTGTTGTATTGCTGTCAAATTTCATTAAAAAAATGTTTGTAAGTAAAGAAAAAAGTCTTCTGTAGAATAACAATGACGCTGTGTAGTGCATTTCAGTGTAAAAAGAAAGGTCCTCATCGTTTCCCTACTGATTAGAATAAGAAAAGATGGACGCTATCGATTAAAGCCCTGCACAACAAAAACTGGATACCAAATTCGCCTGCTATAATATGGAGCGACTATTTCAAACCGGATGCGCCAAAGTTCACCTTAATTTTTCAACGATAATTGGATATCCGAAAAACTCCCACTAGGTATATGGGTATGAAATGAAAGGGATTGACTAGTAGAATACCATTACTATATGACGAATGTCAAATCCAAGATGGCCACCACCACATAATGGCGAATAATATTGTACATATTTCATAACTCCCTCAATATGAGTATCAAATCAAAGAGCTTGACGAGTAGATCAATTAAAAAAGTATAAAATAAAATTAAATATTTAAGAAATCCCCGTCACAAAAAACAACCCCCAAAAAGTCAAAAATAAGTCGTTAGTTAGTCCTATAACTTTGATATACCTAGTAGGGAATACATATTTTGATTCAAGCGTTATCATTTTCGAGGGGACTTTGGATCGCTCCGATAATATGACGTAGTGCTCCACCAGTTAGGGTCCTTATTCCAAGGTACTATTTACAGTCATTGGTTTAAGTTAGGTTAGAACTGTGACTACGACTCACGAGCCGAGGGAGCGAATCGGTCCTATAGTCATTGGTTTAGGTTAGAACTGTGACCACGACCCACGAGCCGACGGAGCGAATCGGTCTTATAGTCATTGGTTTAGGTTAGGTTAGAACTGTGACCACGACGCACGAGCCGAGGGAGCGAATCGGTCCTATGGTCATTGGTTTAGGTTAGGTTAGAACTGTGACCACGACGCACGAGCCGAGCGAGCGAATCGGTCCTATAGTTATTGGTTTATGTTAGAACTGTGACCACAACGCACGAGTCGAGGGAGCGAATCGGTCCTATAGTCATTGGTTTAGGTAAGGTTAGAACTGTGACCACGACGCACGAGCCGAGCGAGCGAATCGGTCCTATAGTCATTGGTTTAGGTTAGGTTAGAACTGTGACCACGACGCACGAGCCGAGCGAGCGAGTCGGTCCTATAGTCATTGGTTTAGGTTAGGTTAGAGCTGTGACCACAACGCACAAGCCGAGCGAGCGAATCGGTCCTATAGTCATTGGTTTAGGTTAGGTTAGAACTGTGACCACGACGCACGAGCCGAGCGAGCGAATCGGTCCTATAGTCATTGGTTTAGGTTAGGTTAGAGCTGTGACCACAACCCACGAGCCGAGCGAGCGAATCGGTCCTATAGTCATTGGTTTAGGTTAGGTTAGAGCTGTGACCACAACGCACGAGCCGAGCGAGCGAATCGGTCCTACAGTCATTGGTTTAGGTTAGGTTAGAACTGTGACCACGACGCACGAGCCGAGGGAGCGAATCGGTCCTATAGTTATTGGTTTAGGTAAGGTTAGAACTGTGACCACGACGCACGAGCCGAGCGAGCGAATCGGTCCTATAGTTATTGGTTTATGTTAGAACTGTGACCACAACGCACGAGTCGAGGGAGCGAATCGGTCCTATGGTCATTGGTTTAGGTAAGGTTAGAACTGTGACCACGACGCACGAGCCGAGCGAGCGAATCGGTCCTATAGTTATTGGTTTATGTTAGAACTGTGACCACAACGCACGAGTCGAGGGAGCGAATCGGTCCTATAGTCATTGGTTTAGGTAAGGTTAGAACTGTGACCACGACGCACGAGCCGAGCGAGCGAATCGGTCCTATAGTCATTGGTTTAGGTTAGGTTAGAACTGTGACCACAACGCACGAGCCGAGCGAGCGAATCGGTCCTATAGTCATTGGTTTAGGTTAGGTTAGAACTGTGACCACGACGCACGAGCCGAGCGAGCGAATCGGTCCTATAGTTATTGGTTTATGTTAGAACTGTGACCACAACGCACGAGTCGAGGGAGCGAATCGGTCCTATAGTCATTGGTTTAGGTAAGGTTAGAACTGTGACCACGACGCACGAGCCGAGGGAGCGAATCGGTCCTATAGTTATTGGTTTAGGTAAGGTTAGAACTGTGACCACGACGCACGAGCCGAGCGAGCGAATCGGTCCTATAGTTATTGGTTTATGTTAGAACTGTGACCACAACGCACGAGTCGAGGGAGCGAATCGGTCCTATAGTCATTGGTTTAGGTAAGGTTAGAACTGTGACCACGACGCACGAGCCGAGCGAGCGAATCGGTCCTATAGTCATTGGTTTAGGTTAGGTTAGAACTGTGACCACGACGCACGAGCCGAGCGAGCGAATCGGTCCTATAGTCATTGGTTTAGGTTAGGTTAGAGCTGTGACCACAACGCACAAGCCGAGCGAGCGAATCGGTCCTATAGTCATTGGTTTAGGTTAGGTTAGAACTGTGACCACGACGCACGAGCCGAGCGAGCGAATCGGTCCTATAGTCATTGGTTTAGGTTAGGTTAGAGCTGTGACCACAACGCACGAGCCGAGCGAGCGAATCGGTCCTATAGTCATTGGTTTAGGTTAGGTTAGAACTGTGACCACGACGCACGAGCCGAGGGAGCGAATCGGTCCTATAGTTATTGGTTTATGTTAGAACTGTGACCACAACGCACGAGCCGAGGGAGCGAATCGGTCTTATAGTTATTGGTATAGGTTAGAACTGTGACCACAACGCACGAGTCGAGGGAGCGAATCGGTCCTATAGTCATTGGTTTATGTAAGGTTAGAACTGTGAGCACGAGTCACGAGCCGAGCGAGCGAATCGGTCCTATAGTCATTGGTTTAGGTTAGGTTAGAACTGCGGTATAGACTCTTAGGCCATTAACATAACCTAAACTGAGTCGTGTTTTATGAATTTCATTCATTTAAAACAAAAATCAGTGAACGAATCATTCTAAACAGGTTGCTTTTATAGACATAAATTATCTCAGGTAGGTATAGTTATATGTAGTAGCCGAGTGGTTCCCGGCAGAGTAGAATTTGAACCACCTATCTCTTCCCACGTGGTGTCGTACAAGACGACTAAGGGATAGGGCTGTTTAACATCAGACAGATATATACAGCCCAGAGTCAGCCTCAGAAGCATGGCTTGAGTCAGCAATAGCGCCCGGAAGACGGCCATTGGCTCACATCCTATTACGTGGGATCGAATTCAATGATTGGTAAATGTAGGTGTTAATTCGCCTCTACGCAACCCACCGGGGATAAAGGCGGGATTATATACATGTATGTATAGTTATAGTAATAAGTATGTACCAATAATAAGCAACATTAAAATGGCTAAATGATAAAATGTGAAAACGTTTGTTTTGTTTGCACAAGTATTGTTTAAAAACAAACCTTTTCCTTCAAAGCATCTGGTTCATGACAATGTTCTTGATGCGGTTCTTCCAGTAATTTATAATTATGACTTCCTTATCGAAAGCGGTGATTAATCTCGCCTTACACTTATGCTTTTTGTTGCTTCTGAATTCACACACCCAATATTGTTTATCCACTGTTAATCGGTTTTTTTAAATATATATTTCCATGTACGTCTAGTTTTAATACTCCGCGACTGATTTTAAAGAATTTTCAATTTCAATTTCAATTTCAATTTCATCTTTATTTGCGAACACAGGTACAAATTGTTGGTACATTGGTTTAAAAGTTTGATCATTCCGCATTCCACCTAAAAGGCATGCAAATTTACAATATAAGCTTAAAAATAAAATACATTTTATAGGAGTAGCTACTGATTAATTTCGAATTTAATAGTGTTAAATGGTTTAGCTATGTCAAAATTTTAAATTAAATAGTATATAAGTTTAATTAGTTGTAATACAATATAGTCACTTTCATTACAATCTGTCATTCAAATATTCGTCAATAGTGTAGTACGCTTTCGTTTAAGTGCAATACATTTTTTTTAAAAGTAGTTGTATTTTCCACTTCTAAAATATTTCGTGGTAATTTATTGTACAAGCGAGGTGCCATGGAGAAAATACTTTTATCAAACAGCGCTGACCAATGCTGAGGCATACAAATTTTATGGCAGTTACGAGCACTGTTGTATGCAGTGTAACGACTCAAATTACCTTTTACAAAAGTTACAACTTCATATATATACAGACAAGGTAGGGTTAGTATCTTCAACTGTATAAAGTGTGGTTTGCATGTGTCTGTCTGTTGTAATTTGCACACGGCTCTCAAACATCTTTTCTGTGCCTTAAATGCATATTCCTTGTCAGTAGAGTTGCCCCAGAACATGACCCCATATCTTAATATTGATGTCACGTGGGCGTGGTATGCTGTAATTACTGCATCTCGGTTTACTATTTTTGATATCATATAGAGCGCATACGAGAAACTATTTAGTTTTTTACATATCATGTTAATGTGCGTTTTCCAGTTTAAATTCGAGTCAATATGTAGTCCTAAAAATTTTGTATTACCTATCTCAATATTAGTTTTATTTAAATGTCTTATATCCATGTCGCTTAAGTGATGTGAATTATTTCCGAATGTCATAATGTTTGTTTTGTCAAGATTAATTAAAAGATTATTTGATGTCAACCATTTGATAATTTTGTCCATGTTACAGTTAATATTAAATTCTACATTGTTCATGATCTCTTGTCCCGAGTAAACTACGGTACTATCGTCCGCAAAAAGGATCATGGGATATCCTATTGACCGTGGGAAATCATTTATATATAATATAAACAGTAAAGGACCTAGTACGCTTCCTTGAGGTACACCGTTTGTTACTGTTCTCGTTTCCGACGAGTATTTCACCTCCGTTTTGTATTTAGGGCATATTCTATTTATTTGAGTTATCTGTTTTCTACCTTCAAGATATGATTTTATTAAATTTAGTGCATTTCCCCTTATTCCGTAAGTATACAGCTTATCTATCAGTATAGAGTGATCCACGTAATCGAATGCTCGTGTTAAATCCATGTACATGGCGTAAACAGGCAGCTTTTTTTCTAGATTTCCCATAACCTCCAAGAGAAAATTGTAAATAGCTTGGTTAATGCTTTTATTTTTCCTGAACCCTACCTGTTCATCGGTTAGCACTTGATTTTTGTCCAAGTACTCGTATAAACAATGATAGATGAATTTTTCCAAAACCTTCGAGAATATAGGAATCAGTGCTACAGGTCTATAAAATTTCATGCTTTCTTTATCTTCTTTTTTAAAAATAGGGATGGTTATCGTTATCTTTAGCTTATCAGGGAAAGTACCACAACTTATGCATAGATTGACGATATGGCTTAAGGGGCTTGCTATAATAATAGAAACGAATTTTACAACTTTAGTGCATATGCCATCATAACCTGTACTTGAAGTGTTCTTTAGTTCCCTCATAATTCTATGCATGTCATATGGTGTTGATGGACTCATAAACATAGAGTTCTCTTTGTTCCACACTAAGGTGGCTTTATGGTTTTTGGAACCATCTGCTGAAGAAGGTTGAAACTTATTTAAAAAGAAATCGTTAAATGCTTGCGCTATCTGCTGTGGATCACTTATTATTTTATTATCGACTTTTATACAATTAATTTCTTCTTTAGGAGTATTTAATTTACATTGATTGATAATTTTCCATGTAACCTGAGACTTATTATTAGCGTTTTTTATTTTAAAATTATTTTGTGCTTTTTTAGTCAATTTTATAATCGAATTAAGTCTCTTACTATAAATTTTAAAGGTGTCCTTGTTTTGCCTACTTGGGTTTTTCCTGTATTTATGTAGCAGTTCCCGTTTTCGGCGCGAGCATACCTTGATACCTTTACTCAGCCATCGAGGCTTTATGTTTTTTGTTATTTTTAGTTTTATTACAGGGAAGCACAAATCATAAAAGAAAGAAAATATGTCATGAAAATTATTAAATGCAATATTTGGATCATCTGAATTATAAATGTCATTAAAACTAAGTTTTGACAAACATTGCTTAAACTTCGTCATATTACCTACACTATAGTCACGTTTCATTATGTACCAATAAGGAAGAGTGCAGTATTCTTTAACTGGGCAAGTCAATATTTGTGCTTTATGATCCGATATAGCTAGTTCAATTACTTCAGCATGACAACCTTTCCTCCATATTAATAAAGCATTAACACAAAAATGCACGTAATGTTAATACACCGACATGAATTTAGCAATAGAAACAACTTAGTATGTTATGTAAAGCATACCCCCAAATAATAATCATACCTTCAAATTAAAACTATAAATAGTATCTTCTACCCAAATATTATATTTTTATTACACTTATGCTGACGTGACACCGACAATTTTTAATTTGCTGCCAAATTGTAAACAAATGACAAATGAAGATAAGATAAGATAAGATATTTATTTTGCAAATATGGGTACAATACAACATGTTGGTTCATAAAACAAGAGGTTCAGCCATATTTTACCTTTAGGCATGCAAATATTATAAGTTAAACACAAACAAATAAAATTATAGATCAATCAAAATAAAATAGATAAATGTCAATGAATGTCAAATACAAATTCTAAAAATCAAAAAGTCAAATCTTTCTCATTTAAAAAGTCATTAACATTATAATACACTTTATCAATCAAAAATTCACGCAGCTTCTTTTTAAACAGTGATAACGTCAGTTCCTTCCAACTTTTAGGTATTTTATTATGGATACATGGAGCCATGCAGAAAACACTTTTACGCATAAGTGTTGTTTTAGCTGTATGAAGACACAGTTTAGTGTTATCACGTCTATTTCGCGGAATAATATCGGCTAAACGCTCGAAACGATTCGCGTTTGACTTCACAAACACAGCAACCTCCAAAATGTACAGGCACGGCAGTGTCAATATCTTATATTGTTTGAAATAAGGCATGCAGCTATCTGTAGACCTTAGAGGAAACATTGCCCGTATACATCTCTTTTGTGACTTAAAAGATGTTACCTTTTCAGTTGAGTTACCCCAAAATATAAGCCCATATCGTAAGTGGGATTCCACAGTACCATAATAAGCAGTAAGAAGTGCATCTAAACTTATAATGGGAGATAATGTCCTTAGGGCATACGCGGATCTATGAATCTTTTTACTCAGTTTATCAATATGTGTCTTCCAGTTTAATCCTTTATCTATTTCTATACCCAAAAATGTCGTGCATTCGACTTCCTCTATTGTATCACTGCCATATTTAATGCTAAGGCTCATAGGTGCTATACGTTGATTAAAGTGAATAATTTTAGTCTTATTTAAGTTTATTTTCAAGTTATTGTCATTTAACCACTGTACAATTAAATTTAGGGAATTGTTAATGTCATCTTCATATGTCTCAATATTTTTACATGCTACAGTCATAGTGCTATCATCTGCAAACAATGTTAATGGTTGGTCAATAAATTTTGGAAAGTCATTAATATATAGAATAAAAAGAAGGGGTCCCAGTACGCTACCCTGTGGTACCCCAAATGAAACTTTTCGCTCTGATGATCGAAAAATTTCTTCATGCTTATTATCTAAGTTAATTTGTCGGATTTCTGTCATTTGTCTTCTATCGAATAGGTACGATTCAATGAGTTTCACGACATTGACCCTGATACCATAGCTTTCCAGCTTTTGTAATAGAGTTTTATGATGTACGTAATCAAAAGCTTGGGTCATATCACAAAAAATGCCGCAAACAGGTGTCCGTTTGTCTATATTTTCTATGACTTTATGTAAAAAGTCGTATATGGCCATATTAATTGTCGTACCCCGTCTGAAGCCTTTCTGTTCATCACAAAGAAGTTTATTTTTTTCAATAAATCTGTACAACTCGTTATAAATATACTTTTCAAATATTTTTGATATAACAGGAATCAGTGAAATTGGTCGGTAATATTCCATCTGTTCTCTGTTTTCTCGTTTAAAAAGGGGTTTTATTATCGATGTTTTTAGGGCATCTGGATAGACACCCGCACTGATACAAAGATTAATTATGTGACTAAGGTGGCAACAAATATTCGGCGACACGTATTTCAATATTTTTGTTGAAATACCATCGTATCCTACGCTATTTGTGTTCTTTAATGACATAATGAGTTTATGCATATCATTTGGAATACAAGGTGCCATAAACATGGACTTACCGATACTATTAGGCGGACAAGACTTAGGTTTGCTATTCACTTGAAGCGTAGGCTGAATTTTATCGATAAAATGGTCATTAAACTCGTTAGCAATGTCGTTAGGTTCAGTCAAAGTTCGATTCTTAACCTTAATTCTATTGATATTGTGCTTAGGTACGTTATATTTTGCACGGTTTATGATTGCCCAAGTAGTTTTAGACTTATTTTTCGATGTTTTTATGTTGTGGTTATTTTGTGCTTTTTGTGTCAAACGAATAATTTTTTTATATAATGCTGAATATTTAATAAATTTAGTTTTATTGGTTATGTTAGGATTTAGTCTCATCTGCCACAAAAGTTTTCTTTTATTTCGATTACATAATTTAACTCCCTTCGAAAGCCACTTAGTCTTTTTTGTAACATTTATTTTGATTCTTTTAGCCGGAAAACACAAATCATACATAAATTTGAAAGTATCTAGAAATTCATTGTATGCTACATTTGGGTCATCGGTGTCATAAATCTCCGCGAAAGAAAGCTGTTTTATATATTTTTTGAACTTTTGCATATTTTCAACACTGTAATCATTTTTAGTTAAATACCAATAACTAATGGCACATATTTGCCGTACCGGACACTGAAGCAGCTGTGCCGTGTGGTCTGATAGCGAGAACTCATATACATCACTCTTACACAATTTACTGAAATTATGTGCAAAATTGTCTATACACTTCATGCTTGCCATGCGAGTTGGTTGTTTTATTGCGAGCTTGAGATTGTAGCCAGTTAACAGACATTCGAATGCCCTTGTTTGATTATTTTGCTTAAGGATATCTATATTGAAATCCCCAGCAATTACAATATTCTTCTGCCGAGTCTGTGTAACTTCCTGTATAACAGAATTAAGCCTGTCTAAACAATAGTCCAGATTATTATAATTTGGTACCCTATATACACATACAACAATTATCTTATAGTCAATAAGCTCTATAGCACAGCATTCGAAAATGCCTGGTGTCGACAATTTCATTATTTTGGGCAGTTCTTTCCACTGCAGTCCATTTTTTACAAGAATGCATGCACCTCCCCTTCTCCCACTAGTCCTGCAGAAGTGAGCAGCTAGACAGTAATTAGGTATATACAATTGATTTTGACAACCTTCCAGGATAAAATGCTCTGTTACACACAGAACGTCCACACTTACACTCTTTTCCCGTAAATTATCCAAACAAACCAAATAAAATACATGTTATCAAACAATAATATTGGCCGAGTTCCATATTCAAAATTTGAACTTATTTTTTTATTATTTCGCTTATAAGTGGCCAGTTCTAAATACTTTCAGTGTCACCTTCGTAAAATGTTATTAATTAGAATTTTACGGAAATATTAGTGTTATGAACATCGACAACAACTAATAGTATGAATGAAAACTTTAGGACGAAAATTTTTGAGACGAGTGAACAATGCCGCGTGGTTCCCGGCAGAGTAGAATTTGGGCCACCCCATCTCTTCCCATGCGGTGTCGTACAAGGTGACTAAGGGATAGGGCTGTTTAACATCAGACAGATATTACAGTTCAGACTCAGGCACAGATACAAGGCTCGAGTCAACAATTTTGCCCGGAAAACGGCAATACGTTCATCCCCATATTAGATACGTGGGACCGAATACAATTATTGGTGAAATATGGGTTTTAATTCACCTCTGCCTAACTCGCCGGGGATCAAGGTGTGATTATTAAGTATGTATACATATGTATCATTCTGATTAGAAATCATTAGGAGGAACAATTTCAGGTAAAGAACTTTAAGTGAGCGAAAATGGTCAGATTTTGGAAAACGCCTGTTCAAAAATAATAGCAATCCCATTTTTCACTACCGTAGTTTCATAATAATAACGCCTACCTATGTCTATTAATAATAATGTAATTTTAAAGCAGAGCAAATTATAAAAGAAAGAGAGAGAGAGAGCCTCCACCTCGTAGTCTGTCAGCTGTCTGTCTGTCAAGACCTTTTTCTCACGAATACGTGGTCGTAACAAGTTGAAATTCATACAACCTGTGCCTTTGAAATATTGGTATACTTACGTTATCAACAAACCGCGGTAACCTAGTGGTATGGGTAATGAACTGCTGAGACGAGGTCTCGGGTTCGATCCCAGGTTTTACCATGGCACACACCAATGACTTTTCGATGGTTTTCGAAGTTGTGTGTAGTTATCGCAGATTTATAAGTGCCCGCGGTTGATGGCAATAGGCTCGCACCTATTACATTGGGAACTAAACAGAAACGGGCGAAATGTGGGTGCTAGCACCTCTGCCGACCCCTTCGGGGATTTAGGCGCGAGTTTATGTTATGGTGCGTTATCAATAGGCTCACGTTTGACCACGTCTCGCCTTATCGAAGTGATGTGGCCGAAGGTAGAGCACGCTAGTTAAAAGCAACCTATTCTCTCTAGACTCAAAGACTCCTAGATAGTCCATGCTACTCCTCAGCAGTCTGCAGTACGCATATACGCGCCTCCGGTCTTAGGACGAAATGATACAAAAGGCCGGCTTTTTTTTTATACTACTTGATTGGCAGACATGTTTTTGATTTTCTGAGAAAATAAAGGATAACTCCAGATAACAAAAAAATAGTGAATACACGTCGTACAAAATACCTACTTTACTTATTTCACATTAGTAATATTATCAGACTTTTTTTACCACTTAGGTGGCAGACAAGCACACGGCCCACCCGATGGAAAGCGGTTACCGTAGCCTATGGACGTGCTACGCCAAGGGAGTCACACTCGCGCTGTCAACCCTGTAAACAAGTTTCTGTGCCGTCACCGTAAAAGAGAAAGCAGGACAAGCTTTTGGTCTTCCCACTGACAGCACAAAATCTCTCCAGCGAGCTCTGGCTACCCTACTCACCGCCGGAAATACAATACGAGGTTATTATGGCCGCGGTATTCTGTAGGGCGGAGGTACTTCCCCAGTCGGACTGCTCAATTGGACGGAAATACCGCCGTGTCCTATTTGGTCTTCCCACTGACAGCACAAAATCTCTCCAGTGAGCTCTGGCTACCCTACTCACCACCGGAAACACAACACGAGGTTTATTATGGTCGCGGTATTCTGTAGGGCGGAGGTACTTCCCCAGTGGGACTGCTCAATTGGACGGAAATACCACCGTGTCCTATCTGACTGACCATGCCCGCCTTATCGATGGATGATGGACGATTAAGTTAAAAGAAAACCAATAAAAAACAAAAAACATTTTTTTTATTTAAAAGGGCCAACACACACGACGATTCTTTAAAGACCATTTCGAACCACTAAAACGCGCCGCAGTCGCGATAGACTTAAAACATTCGCATACATTATGGACTCAGACAAGCATACGTATCAATATTACTTTAAAAAAAAATACCCTGTATAATAATTAGACATTAACTTCAGTTCTATCAGCGCAGTATACAGTTTTTGTAGTAATATCATCCTTCTGCGTTACATTTTAAGGTGTAATTTTGTGTTAAATTACGGTTCTGTGCCTTACAGGGGACTGTGTAATGATAAAATTATACTGTATTGAAATAAAAATGACTTTTAGAACGTGGTGAATGGCAATTATGACTTTATTGTTTTATAAAAACAAGTCGTAGTGTGTGTATGCCCTAATAAATTATTCTGCGGCTGCCTTAGCCTGGGCCATCTTCTGTTTAAGGCGTCGTTGGCTTCTTTTCTTGGCTAGAGGAGTGCTGCCGACCAGCTTACCGGATTTCTGTAACGCGATAAGCTTGGCTGCTTTGCCCTGAAACGAAAAACATCATATAAAAATAGTTGTTTTTAAAATTACAGGCTCGGATTTTTATTTTGAGTGTGGTAGCCCCCTCGAGCTTCAACTATGAGGAGCCAATGACGAGGTGAGTATTTCGAACTCGAACCGACTGTACACGGTATTTCGTCACATCAGTCTACATCAGCATACAGCCGCGGTAGCCTAGTGGTACGGGTAATGCACTGCTGAGACGAGGTCTCGAGTTCGATCCCAGGTTTTACCATGGCACACACCAATGACTATTCGATGCTTTTCGAAGTTATGTGTGTATTTATAGCAGGTTTATAAGTGCCCGGTTAATGGTAATAGACTCGCCACCTATTACATTGGGACCTAAACATAAACTGGCGAAATGTGGGTGCTAGCACATCTGCCTACCTCTTCGGGGATACAGGCGTGAGTTTATGAGATGATGAATTGAGCCTACATGACTTAGAATGCCGCACTTTTAGTCCGCTTGAGAAGCAATTTCCCCTTTCTTTCTATGTAGGTAGTGATTATACAAGAACAGAGACATAATTATTGAATAAGATACTTGTACGTATCAGTTTTCTTATTTTCAAAATTAAATTAAAACTAAAAACGCTGTAGAAAAGTACAAACACCTAATTTAATACGTGTAACAAGTTCCACCAAGCGCCATCAATCTCCAGTATAAACAGCCAGAGATAAGTAATACGCGCGCTTTTTTTTTTTTTAGTTAGCACGGGCACCCGCGTCTCCGTACGGCCAGCACGTACCAGCCAGTAATGCATACCTTTCGATCGTTCGATTTCTATCAATAATATATGTTCCAAATTCAAATAATTTTTTCGTTCGCTATTTTGCTCCCGTTTATAGAGGAACAAAGTGTCACTTTTTAAATAGAATGGATGAAAAGAAACCGACAAAGTGCGATTTCTTCGAGAAGGGGTCCCGTATCATCTATACAACATTAATATCGAGCAAAATTCAGCAAAAAAACATAGTTTTTTTTCTTTTTTACACATTGCGACCTGAGACGGTGCGCACTGTGCGGTATGAAAGAAACTTCATCCCACACCTCCCTGCTGCGGTTTTCCCAAGCGCCTACAATATGGGGTTCTTCAAGAGGGGCATCAGAAGGTTTCTTCATGGTCGGCAGTGCGAGTGTGACACACTGACACCCCTGGTGTTGCATACGTCCATAGGCCACGGTAACCGCTTCCCATCAGGTGGGCCGTGTGCTTATCTGCCAACTAAGTGGTATAAAAAAATATAAAAAAACCACTTAGGTGGCAGGCCCATCTGATGGAAAGTGGTCACCGTGGCCTATGGACGTGTGCAAAACCAAGAGAGTCACACTCGCGCTGCCAACCCTGCAAGCATTGAGAGTTTCTGTGCCATCAGTGTAAAATACATAGGAGCAACATAAATACATGATCTGTGATAATTTCTACTGTGATAGCTAGCTATCACGGTTCATGAAATCATGACACATCACCTGCCCTAGATAAGTTGCAATTTTTTTTTAATAATGGCATACCCAGACATTCGAACAGACTTCCGCCAATGTCCGTGGATAGAGTAAATTTGTTCACAAACATCTAAAAATCAGAGATTTAAACTCACACACATTAAAAGAAACACTACAGAAAGACTACACATACACGGAGTCTTTACTCACTTACATCGCCTAAATGAAAAACGCACACTTACAAACATATTCAAACATACACCCACGCACATTCACACCTATATTCACACACACATTCACCCACTATATTCCCACACAAACCCACAACAAGCACATCACATTACATCACACCACTGCACATCCCCTCCACACTTTACTCGTACACACACAACTATTGCTATTATTGCTATATTGCTGCTTCTATGAATTGAATTGCTATCAAGTTTAAACGGTAGATCGACATTGTCCACTGTTGTATATTAATATTGAATCTATAAGCTGGACACTGTCTCTTAAAATACAGGTTAGCCTAGTTTAAGAGGCATTTGTTGTGTACAGAAAAATTTGAAACATACTGTAATGTCTAGAATAAGTCTACCCATTAGCTATATCTTCTTGTGTACATTTCTGTAACTATTTTATTAAATAAATTTTATTATTATTATTATTAACAAGAGTAAATACATAAAAATAATATAACAGAGAAGGATAAATCCACTCCAAAATTTAAAATTTCAATGAATGACAAATTTGACATTTGCATGGGATTTGACATTTATGACAGACGTCAACGTATGTCATTAACGTCAAATCCCGTATATTCCCATATTTTCATGATGACAGAAAGACGGACAGTGAAGTATTAGTAATAGGGTCCTGTTTTCACCCATTGGCTGTGGAACCTAATAAAAGGACTATGTTTATACCTTGGCTTCGGCCGGCGACACTTTCCCATGCTTCTGCGCTGTGTACAACACATTTATTCTTTTCCTACCGAGCATCGAATGGTGCTTGGACAGGGCGAACTGAAAATAAAAAATTATTATTATTTATTTTTTATTATGTACAAAGACGAGCTTAACTCAATGTTGAGTTCTCTTGCAGCAAAACGGGAGTGCAGAGAGGAATTGCAATTCAATGAGAGGCAGTCATTTAGAATAAAAATAAACAATTACAATTTAAAAACTAAAAAATTCACGCACGCGCCATTGCGTTTCGTAGCCACGTAGTCCTTTCATTTGATATCAATATTGAGAAAGTTGTAAAAATGCATTGTTCCTATAATTCTGGCCCCCTCGCAAAATGGCTTTAACTTTATGGCCCCATATTAAAAAAGTTTGCCCACCACTGAGTTAGAGTATACAGGCTGAATTAAAAAAAATAACGAAATAACAAGACATAACAATAAAAAAGAAAAAGCAGTAAATGAATACCTCAAAACTGGCCTCGTTGCTAAGCTCCATAAAAGCAATGCCGCTCTTATTCTCTTGCTTAGGTTTCGGTATCCGTATATTTTTTATATGCTCGTTCATCTCCGAGAAGTGCCCCATTATCTTAAAAATAAATAATGAAAAATAATTGAATGATATCAACGTAAGATTATTTTACCCAGAGATTATAATCACCGTAAATCCAAATTTAATTTTCACAAACTTTCATATCTATACATGTAATTGTTAAGTATTTCTGTCTGAACATTGGAGATAAGACTGGTTAGGGAAGCGATTGAAATCAAAAAGTATAAAAATTTCAATCGTGAGGATGGGTTTCAACTGCCGAACGTCTGGCATCCAGTGGTCCGTCTTTGCAAAAACAACCGGGAACAAGCCAAAACAAAATCGCGAGTGGACACAGTAAGCATCGTGTGTCGTGAACGTGATCGAGATCGGATTCGAGTTTGTAGCGAGAGTGAAACCAGTGGTAGTGCAGATATGCGTAGTAAAAGAACGCGAAAGAAGCTAGATCGATGTAAATACTCTTAGACAAAAGGCCGTCAAGCTGAGTGTCACCATTGTCACACGGTATGTGCAAGTAATGGTGACCCTCTTTTCTGGGATTTTGCCTTCAGCTTACCATCAGGCAAGGCGAAGTCCAATTGACGTGTCCTATATAAAAAAAAAATAACTTTTTCTCTGTTCACCGCCACTACTCCAGTTCCTCCGTGATCATGGTGCTTGCAATAGCGCCGCAATATCGAAAACTCAAAACAATGAAACATAACAACATATTATAAACAAAAAAAATTCCGTTTCAGCGGCGTGCGTTTTAGTCAGTTCGAGTCCGACATAACCTCTCCCACCGGCTCCGGTGGGGAGGTATCCGTGGAGATTTTGCGCACGTAAAAAAAAGGGGTCGGCAGCGCGAGTGTGGCTTCTCTGGTGTTACACACGTTTATAGGCCACGGTAACCACTTGCCATCAGGTGGACCGTGCGCTTGTCTGCCACCTAAGTGGTATAAAAAAAAAATAGGAAGAATAATATTTCTAACTCACCTTATCTTTATCAACATCCAGCGGCAAATTCCCCAAAAACACAACATATCTTTTCGGACCTCTGACTTTCAGAGGTTTATCTTTTTCTTCTTTGTCCGTTTCCTTTTTTTCTGGACTTTTATTCACCTTTCTCTCAACTTTCCTTTTCGGTTTTTCAATTATCGTTTCCAATACTGGTGTTAGTTTTGCTGGTGATGGTGAGGACAACGGTGAGGGCTTCACCGTTGGTGATTTCACCCTCGGTGGTTCATCAACTATTTTCTGACCTTTTAGCGAGGTTGTTAGCAGGTTGTACAGTATGCGGATACGTCTGAGCTGTGAGTCCGTGAGATTGACAGAATTTTTGATTATAGCTTGAATCTTTCCATGCACTATATCTGGTACTACTGCATTGCTGGTACCTTGTAGAGATTCTTTGATTGCTTGTCGGATGCGGCCTGGAAGTTTAAAGACGGAGATAAGTGTCAATGACAAATAGAGTGATTGTGGAGGTACTCAAGACATTACTCAAGACAAAGGACATTGATTCAGACACTTTTTTTATACTACTTGGGTGGCAGACAAGCACATGGCCCACCTGATGGAAAGTGGCCTGTGAACGTGTGAAATAAGACAGGAGTCACACTCGCGCTGCCAACCCTGTAAGTACAGAGTTTCTGTGCCGTCAGTGTAGAAGATAAAGCAGGGCATGCCTTTAATCTTCCCACTGATAGTACAAACTCTTCAGCAACCTCTGGCTACCCTACTCACCGCTGGGAACACAAGACGAAGATAATAACTTCGTGTTTTTTGTAGGGCGGAGGTACTTCCTCAGTCGGACTGCTCAATTGGATGAAAATACCGCCGTGTCCTACCTCCTTAAAAAAACTCATTTTTATAACTCAATTAATTAATATACTAGTTGTATAATTAACGCAAAAACCGTACCATAATGTGAAGTTGTAGATCCCAGCCCATGATACCATACCAACTAATATCATTTATAATTTAATACTCACATTGCAGAGCGGTCTTCCTGTAAGCATTTGGGGGTCAAATAGCAGTTGCCTTCATAAAAGTCGTATTAACCCTAGGCTCCAAAGTAGAAGCTTGGATATAATGGGATCTAAAAGTCTTATGAGGACAGTGATTACCTTACCTTTCTGATTGTTAGTCATAGGTACTTTTAAAAACCTTTGAACAAGTAATTCATTCTTCAATATCGGGTATTTTACACCCAAATCAACAATGTCTTCTGTTTTTCTCTTTTTAGCCGATTTCGGTTTTGAAGGAACATTCAGTGTTACCGGTCCTGTTGTGTCAATTTTAAAATTCTTCGTATTTAAAATTGTTGTCTTCGTTTTGGTTTTATGTTCCTTAGGCCATGATGGTTTCATAAGGACTTCCATTTTGGTAGTATAAAATTTGTGTATTCTCTGTTAGAAGTTGTTTTTCTGTAATATAAAAATTATTTAGAAGTAATAAAAGTATAACAAACATATTTAGTATAATATATAATATTGGTTGGGACAGATGGGTTGCGGAAGGCAGAGGATCAGAAGCAATGGTGCACATTAAACAAGGCCTATGCCCAGCAGAGGACTGCCATAGGCTAATTGATTGACTTAATAAATTTCGTTTTGGACATACCGTTATATAATTACAAATAAAACTCAATACCCCAAATGATTAACTCAAGCTCACATTTGTACATCAAAACATATTTGTCATTACTAGTCAACATATTATTTTCTGTGTACAATAAACAATTAACAATAAATGTTTCAGAAGTGCTTGTAACTAAATGCACTCGGTTTTTGCTAAACAATCAGCAGGACCACTTCCATGCTTTGGTTGTTGTGATTCTGTTTTGGTCTTCCGTATTAAAAGTTGGCACTAGAGCGACCTGAAGAATGCTGTCAGTGGCTAGCTGTCACAGGGGGTCAAACACCCTCACCTGAAGAAAGATTTCATCAGAGCCCGACTGTCAATAGATAGGTTTACCAGACTCACAAATGGGTCTATCTATTGTACAGCATATTTGCAGGATATAGTGCCCGTTTAACATCAGGAAGGTCGTTTGTGTCACTCGTAGCGATATATGCTTAGGGTTAGTAGTAGATTTTATTTTGTTGTATACTTTTCCATTTGTATTTAGTACTTATTGTTTTTTTGTTCACCAGTGTCACTAATTGCATGCTGTGACACCTTAAAATGTCGTGCATTAAACTTAATATTATGGTTGCATGTTTTAGATGTAAGTGTAAATGTAACAACTACTGGTTGTCCAAATAAATAAATAAAAACATTTCAGTTTGTCAAACTGGCAGGATGTGAATGGCAACATAACCTATAAATGTCACATGCATTTGTTTACTGTTTTGAGGTTACATTTTGAAAGGGGAGTTCAAAAAAGGACTGAATTTATACAAGGTATAATAAAATAACAGATATATTGTAGAAATTTAACTGAAATTAATTTAAATACATACATTTATAACAATTAAACGTTATTTGTTGATACATACGTATCGCTGTGTGATGAGAACATGAAATTTTAATAAAGAAATACTTACAGTTTCTACCCTGGAGTAGAATGTATTGAAAACGAATCAGTACATAACTGTACGTTTCAATAGTTCATTTCTTTTGGTGAACTTGATAATTTTCTCTAATGTTTTTGTTATTTAGCCGATTATTGGTCGGCCGTTGTTTAATAAAAAAATTACATGAACTGACTAATTTGACAACGACATAAATGACATTAGAATGACAGCTATTCAGGGCTGCCAGCGGACTCTTACTTATTTTGATCAATTTTGATCCTGCTTTACTCAATATAAATTCAATAAGTTCCACGATTGTTCTATTCGCGTCAAGATAGTGCAATCAGGCATATTTGGAATAGGCTTGTATATTAATCAACCTAAGGGAATCTTTTTACGTTACTGTCAGGATCGATGTCAGATACTGCGAGGAGTTCGTGTCCTTTTGCAAGCAATGACAAGCAGTTACCTAATTTTTTCGTGCGGCAATTTCTACTGATGTAGTCACACGCTGTTTGCTGGGGCTACACTAAAGTAAAAGTGAACACTAACCCAATAGTGGACACTTTCGAAAAATACCTTTATTTTAAGAAATGTAACTATTTGTTTTACTATTGACTTTAAGGACACCTAATGGCATCTATAAGGCATGTTCAAAAATCGCAACACTGTTGTAAATTTTGGATTGGCGACAGTTGTAAGATTTGTGTTAAGGATACTGTAATTAATAGTTGTAATAAGTATTTTATTTATTATTAATGATTATAAATATGTAAGTTTTTGACCTACTTAGACCATTGCCTATGTTTTTTTAATAGTTTCTCTAGTCGTTTTAAATTATTTTCACCTATAGATTATTAAGACTTAATGTCAAAAACATATAATATTAGTAAAAATCCATAGACAGAAAAAAAAGGTAATAATACATTACTTTTTAAAGATTTTATCTGTAAAAAGTTAAGGATTCTGTCAAATGCAGCGAAAGTGGCATCACCGCGCTCGTAATTTTTATTGGTTTTTGTTGGCGAAAGTGCGACAATAGTAATAAAAACGCAATATAAGTGTTGTGTATAAACTTGGTGTAGTGCATAAACGATATTTTTCAAGAAATACGCAAGAATAACAACTAAAATAGTGGGGAACTCTCTTGTTTGACATTGAGCCAGTGCAAAAATTTCCAACCTACCCTCCTTCTCATTTTTGTTTGACATTGAGTCCGGATCAGTGTTATCAGTGTAACAAAAATAAATAGGGTACACCTCATATAGTAGAACTTTTTAAGTAATAATTTTATATTGCATAACAACTAATAGCATAAACCTCTTTTCGCAGAATATCGTTTGGCATAAACTCATTCTGCATACATTGAAACCCATAATTTTGTAAGTCAGAATCATCTGTACGCATAATTTTTGTATCCATAATAATCACAATGTATAACCATCACATCGCAAAAAGTTCAAAACCAGATTCATCTTTTGGTATATATTTCTTATCAATAACTATTTAAAAGTAGAACCATCATTTCGCATAATGTTTACAGCAAGAATCATCTTTTATGATTATTGCAACACTTTTCTAATTTATATCCTTGCCTATGAGAGCATGCTCGTTTCTAGCACTCGCCGGCCGCTGCCGCGGCACGCTCGCTTCGCTCGCTCGGCTCGTGCATAAGAGGTTACAGTTCTAACCTAACCTAACCTACCCATTTTTAAAGAAGAAAGTAACCCAATCTATATTATTCTAATTGAAATTCTATGCTCTTTATAGTATGCCTAGTCAAGTTATGCCAAATAATCTGTACTCTAAATGTACGTTATGCTAAATGAAGTTATACAAAATTTTAACTATGCCAAAGGTAATTATGCCAAATAAAATTCTACTATCTTAAATGTATGCCATTCTAAATTCGGTCATAAGCACATTATGCCTAAAAATATTTATGACAAATATTTTTAATGCCTAATAAATGATCGATTAAAGAAGTTTCTGCGAAGTGAGTTATCCCAAATAGGTTTCGGAGTATCAAGTTTCTACCAAATAGACGGCACCCAAATAAATACCCTAACAACAAAAAAAGCTAAAAACAATTGTTCGAGTTGTCACCTTTCTTTGTGCGGACTGCAGGATGACCTTGGCCCAGCTACCTAGTATCATGAGGAGACTGGATGAGTTGTCTGAAGAAGTGAAACAATTGCGAGTTCGCCAGAGTATACTGGCCACCGAGTCAGCGATCCAGGAGATGGAGGAGCGTGCCAATAGAGCAACCAATATCATTGTGTTTGATATACCTGAGTCCACATCTGACCAGCCTGCTGAGAGGATCGAGCATGATAAACAGGAATGTGCAAAACTAATCAAACTTTTAACCAATGATGTTAACTGTGGTGATATCAAGACCTTTCGCCTAGGTGCCCCGAAAGGCAACTCAACTGATGGCTCCCGCCCACTCAAACTTATTTTTCGCACCAAGTCCGATGCAGTGAAAGTTCTCAAGAACAAAGCTAAGCTGGCTGACCCGAGGAAGATCAAGTCGGACCTTACTCCACTTCAGCGAGAATACCTGAAATACCTGCGTGAGGAGCTTGAGGAATGCATCAAAAAGGGAGAAAACGACATCACCATTAAGTATGTACAGGGTCATCCCAAAATTATAAAACTCCCAAAAAAAAACTAGTCTCTCCAACTTGTGGTACATATCTCCCAATAGTGGACCACAAGATAGGAAACATTGGGAACAAACGAACTCCGCTATACATACTAACTATACTGTACACAAACATTCAGTCACTCACATCCAAAACTGATCTCCTCATTGCAAAAATTAATACCCAGAAACCAACAATAATAGTTGTAACTGAAACATGGCTCAAGCCAGATATACCTGACACACTGATTAGGATTCCAGGTTATGATGTATACAGAGATGACCGATTGGACAAGCGGAGTGGTGGAGTAGCTATTTATACTGCAAACAATGCTGGAATACAAACTAAACTAAGTCCCTTCAACAAGAAACATGAATCATCTAAATGTTTATGGTTGGACATACTTGTAAAGATTTGTTAGTCGGTAGATGGTAAAGAATACGGCAGATATAAGTTTTTTTGCTGAATTTATTACTCGGACCAATTTAATTATTATATTATAATAAAGGAGCGAGGGAGCACACGCGATGGCCGTTGATCGGGTACTAATTTATAGCGCCACATGTACGATGCAACCGTACGAGTACGTACCGAGTAACGTACCGAGTTGGACGGCGAAATAAGTGGAGAGGACGACGACTATGAAGTCGCATATAATCAGCACGAGCGATCATATACTAAATTTAAGTTAATGATTAACAGAAAGCTATCAAGCGTTTCCCACCGAGAACACTCCGCTCCTAAAATGGAAATACCTGAGTTTACGGGACGTTTTCAGAACTGGAAATCGTTCAAGGACCTCTTTACAGAAGTCATTCACAACAACCCGATCTTTTCCAAAGCGCAAAAGATGCAATTTTTGAAAGGAAAGGTTGTAGGGGAAGCAGGAAAACTTTTACAGCATCTTGTCATTAGCAGCGAAAATTACGACGCCTGTTGGGAGATTAATAATAATAATAAATAATAAAAATTTTATTCATACAAAAAGTTTACAGTTACAATCACTTTGACATCAATGAGGTGGTTATAATTTCTTAAATGGTGAGTGGTGGCGCGATTGGCCACGTGAGCTAGTGGACTGTATTGTGCGGGGATGAAGTTAACTGTTCCATTGACGCTTTACACACAAACAAGACAGGTGATCGGGTTGCCGCGGATGTGATCTAGGCAATGAATGCAACCCGAGAAATTAGGAGAGGATGCACTAACCTTCACGACACCACGTGTTTTCATCGCAGCCGGTGCACGGATCTTCTCTTCCTTGCTCAGGAGCTGCCGCCCACATCACTAAATCACTTGAGGGACACACGAGAGGCACAATCCGATCGGTAAGGGTCTATGAAGCGGTTAAAATGCAACAAACATTATTCACTTCCGAGAGACGCGCGCGCGGTCCGCCTTTACGCTGGCTAGTTCTAAGCGGGACTGAGTAAGCGTCTATCGTGACAATTGGCGGGCGAAAACTATTGCTAGTACTATACTATAGGTAGTGCGGGAGGGGAGATGGGTATAGGAAGCGTGTTTCCGCGTCAGAAAATACAGTTTCTACATCGGCGCAACCATTCCCCCCGGCTTGAAGGGTTACCTTCGAAACGAAAAATGCGGAACAAATCTAAAGTCTAATCTAAATCTAGGTTTGGGAAATAACAACTAAAATATAAACCTAGATTGGAACTCGTGCCTACTGCTGGCTAGGCAGAGGGCAGAGGCGAACAACCGGGCGCAGATACGATCCGGTTGCAGTTTTAACCCGTACAACACGAGTTATCCCGCGGGATATATGTATCCATAATAATCACAATGTATAACCATCACATCGCAGAAAGTTCAAAACCAGATTCATCTTTTGGTATATATTTCTTATCAATAACTATTTAAAAGTAGAACCATCATTTCGCATAATGTTTACAGCAAGAATCATCTTTTATGATTATTGCAACACTTTTCTAATTTATATCCTTGCCTATGAGAGCATGCTCGTTTCTAGCTTTAATTTTTTTAGGTTAAGGTTACAGTTCTAACCTAACCTAACCTACCCATTTTTAAAGAAGAAAGTAACCCAATCTATATTATTCTAATTGAAATTCTATGCTCTTTATAGTATGCCTAGTCAAGTTATGCCAAATAATCTGTACTCTAAATGTACGTTATGCTAAATGAAGTTATACAAAATTTTAACTATGCCAAAGGTAATTATGCCAAATAAAATTCTACTATCTTAAATGTATGCCATTCTAAATTCGGTCATAAGCACATTATGCCTAAAAATATTTATGACAAATATTTTTAATGCCTAATAAATGATCGATTAAAGAAGTTTCTGCGAAGTGAGTTATCCCAAATAGGTTTCGGAGTATCAAGTTTCTACCAAATAGACGGCACCCAAATAAATACCCTAACAACAAAAAAAGCTAAAAACAATTGTTCGAGTTGTCACCTTTCTTTGTGCGGACTGCAGGATGACCTTGGCCCAGCTACCTAGTATCATGAGGAGACTGGATGAGTTGTCTGAAGAAGTGAAACAATTGCGAGTTCGCCAGAGTATACTGGCCACCGAGTCAGCGATCCAGGAGATGGAGGAGCGTGCCAATAGAGCAACCAATATCATTGTGTTTGATATACCTGAGTCCACATCTGACCAGCCTGCTGAGAGGATCGAGCATGATAAACAGGAATGTGCAAAACTAATCAAACTTTTAACCAATGATGTTAACTGTGGTGATATCAAGACCTTTCGCCTAGGTGCCCCGAAAGGCAACTCAACTGATGGCTCCCGCCCACTCAAACTTATTTTTCGCACCAAGTCCGATGCAGTGAAAGTTCTCAAGAACAAAGCTAAGCTGGCTGACCCGAGGAAGATCAAGTCGGACCTTACTCCACTTCAGCGAGAATACCTGAAATACCTGCGTGAGGAGCTTGAGGAATGCATCAAAAAGGGAGAAAACGACATCACCATTAAGTATGTACAGGGTCATCCCAAAATTATAAAACTCCCAAAAAAAAACTAGTCTCTCCAACTTGTGGTACATATCTCCCAATAGTGGACCACAAGATAGGAAACATTGGGAACAAACGAACTCCGCTATACATACTAACTATACTGTACACAAACATTCAGTCACTCACATCCAAAACTGATCTCCTCATTGCAAAAATTAATACCCAGAAACCAACAATAATAGTTGTAACTGAAACATGGCTCAAGCCAGATATACCTGACACACTGATTAGGATTCCAGGTTATGATGTATACAGAGATGACCGATTGGACAAGCGGAGTGGTGGAGTAGCTATTTATACTGCAAACAATGCTGGAATACAAACTAAACTAAGTCCCTTCAACAAGAAACATGAATCATCTAAATGTTTATGGTTGGACATACTTGTAAAGATTTGTTAGTCGGTAGATGGTAAAGAATACGGCAGATATAAGTTTTTTTGCTGAATTTATTACTCGGACCAATTTAATTATTATATTATAATAAAGGAGCGAGGGAGCACACGCGATGGCCGTTGATCGGGTACTAATTTATAGCAAACTAAGGTAAAAATGCTTAGTCGGCAGACAGTGTACGGTTGCATCGTACATGTGGCGCTATAAATTAGTACCCGATCAACGGCCATCGCGTGTGCTCCCTCGCTCCTTTATTATAATATAATAATTAAATTGGTCCGAGTAATAAATTCAGCAAAAAAACTTATATCTGCCGTATTCTTTACCATCTACCGACTAACAAATCTTTACATGGTCCTTCGAAGCCATCGGCCGACATCTCGCGAGTTCTAGTTTTCGTTATTTTTCGGGAGTGACGTGGACATTAGGTACTTGTGAGTGAACCGGTCAGGTGAACTAGCATTGGATTACAGTGTCACTAGGAAAGTGTCAACGTGGTTTCGTATCTAACTAGCTAAGCGTACAGGAACGAAATCCTAGCAGCAAACACTTTCACCGGCATCTGTGATTTATCAGCGTCTCGGGCAAGAGACAACCAGCAACTTCAGCAGCAGCAAGTCGGTATATAGCGACAGCTTCATTGTCTAGCCACAGCTTCGCTATCCAGCAGCACCAAAGCATCGCTACTAAGCAGTAGCACTAGCATCTAGCAGCAAGGACGTTAGCGTCCAATTTAGCAGCCATCAACAAGTAAGGTCTTTCCTTTTTTACTTAAGCAGCAAATCAGTAGCATGGAAGAACTTTACGAACAGCAGTGTGAGCTGAGCGAGTTGATAAAGAAAATCCCTATCAACATCAAAAAGGACAGCGCCGATAGAAAAACGGATGATTACTTCAGAAGGCGATTAGAGTTGTTAGAGAGGTATTGGTCCGACTTTCAGAACAACCATTTAGAGTTTTGTCAATATGGGGTCAAGGAGCCTCCCTATCTTTCAAATTCCGAGCATGAAGAAGTAAGCAAGGCATATACAGCAGCCAAAGTATTGATTAAGGAGCAACAGCAGCAGCGACAGCAGTTCGGAGGTCATCCAACTCTGTCAAAACCCACTAGAAGTCCCCAGCCCCCATTTAAGCAACCTGAGGTGCCTGAAGAAGGTGAACCATCGGGTCACGAGCAAAAATCAAAAACTAGCATCCTTCGTGCAATGGAATCACGGGGCTGCAAAAGCCAATTGGACGATATGATTCGCAAGCAAGCGGCGAATTTTAAGGTGTTCAAGAGAACTATCATGCTTCTCGATGTAGAGTCTATGTCCGAAAAATGGGAAATGGTAGACGCTCTTAAAACACTAGAAGCACGCTGGTCAAAAATTGACTCTCTTCACTGGGAGTTGGACGGCGAAATAAGTGGAGAGGACGACGACTATGAAGTCGCATATAATCAGCACGAGCGATCATATACTAAATTTAAGTTAATGATTAACAGAAAGCTATCAAGCGTTTCCCACCGAGAACACTCCGCTCCTAAAATGGAAATACCTGAGTTTACGGGACGTTTTCAGAACTGGAAATCGTTCAAGGACCTCTTTACAGAAGTCATTCACAACAACCCGATCTTTTCCAAAGCGCAAAAGATGCAATTTTTGAAAGGAAAGGTTGTAGGGGAAGCAGGAAAACTTTTACAGCATCTTGTCATTAGCAGCGAAAATTACGACGCCTGTTGGGAGATTAATAATAATAATAAATAATAAAAATTTTATTCATACAAAAAGTTTACAGTTACAATCACTTTGACATCAATGAGGTGGTTATAATTTCTTAAATGGTGAGTGGTGGCGCGATTGGCCACGTGAGCTAGTGGACTGTATTGTGCGGGGATGAAGTTAACTGTTCCATTGACGCTTTACACACAAACAAGACAGGTGATCGGGTTGCCGCGGATGTGATCTAGGCAATGAATGCAACCCGAGAAATTAGGAGAGGATGCACTAACCTTCACGACACCACGTGTTTTCATCGCAGCCGGTGCACGGATCTTCTCTTCCTTGCTCAGGAGCTGCCGCCCACATCACTAAATCACTTGAGGGACACACGAGAGGCACAATCCGATCGGTAAGGGTCTATGAAGCGGTTAAAATGCAACAAACATTATTCACTTCCGAGAGACGCGCGCGCGGTCCGCCTTTACGCTGGCTAGTTCTAAGCGGGACTGAGTAAGCGTCTATCGTGACAATTGGCGGGCGAAAACTATTGCTAGTACTATACTATAGGTAGTGCGGGAGGGGAGATGGGTATAGGAAGCGTGTTTCCGCGTCAGAAAATACAGTTTCTACATCGGCGCAACCATTCCCCCCGGCTTGAAGGGTTACCTTCGAAACGAAAAATGCGGAACAAATCTAAAGTCTAATCTAAATCTAGGTTTGGGAAATAACAACTAAAATATAAACCTAGATTGGAACTCGTGCCTACTGCTGGCTAGGCAGAGGGCAGAGGCGAACAACCGGGCGCAGATACGATCCGGTTGCAGTTTTAACCCGTACAACACGAGTTATCCCGCGGGAATCGGGAAAAACTTCCTCTACTACTCCTAGAGGCCAATGTAAAGGAGGCGCATTCTCAGTCATAAGGACTACCACCGTACCTACAGTAATTGGGTTGGATGGAGTATTCCATTTTTGACGTGACTGCAGCGTGTGCAAATAATCGGTTCTCCAACGATTCCAAAACGATTGGACCAACTTATCCAAAAGAGCGTGACGAGTTAGAAGGTGCATTCTATCGTTTATCAACATCTATTGCGGGCAAATATTTTAGAGGAGTCGTATTTAAGAAGTGAGCTAGCGTCAGCGCTAATGGCTCTGACGGATCGCTAGATAGAGTCCGACACAGCGGACGCGTGTTCATCACCGCCTCTACTTGAGCAAGTACGGTACTCAACTCCTCGAACGAGAGAATCTGTTCGCCTATGACGCGAAACAGATGCGACTTAAGGCTTTTAATATTCGCTTCCCAATTACCACCAAAATGACTAGCTGCAGGCGTGTTAAAGTACCATTCAATGCGATTTTCGGCTAAGATGTGAGTGAATTCACTTTGGTAGTACTTAGACCGTAAGAATGTGTGCAATTCCGAAATACTACGTCGGGCCCCTACATAGTTTGTACCGTTGTCCGAATACATGCGCTTAACCGGACCACGACGCGACAAAAAACGTTTAAACGCGGACATAAAATTTTGCGTACTTAAATCACCGGTCAACTCTATATGAACCGCGCGAGTTGTCATACAAATGAACAAACAAACATAAGCTTTCGTGGAGCGAATGCCACGACCACGAGCAATGGTGACCTTGAAAGGCCCAGCAAAGTCTGTGCCGGTGTGTACGAAAGGTTTTGCGGATTGAACGACACGACAAGAGCGATGATCGGCCATTTCAGGCGCGGTAAAACGCGGGCGGAGTTTAAAACAAGGTACACATCTGTGTACTCTAGCGCGAATCAAATTACGAGCGGAAATTATCCAGTATTTCTGTCTCAAAATAGACATTAACAAATCGGGACCAGCGTGACAATTCACCTTGTGATGATAATCTACTAACAAATCTAATACGTGGTCCTTACGCGGGAGAACTACTGGGTGCCTTTGTTCAAATCCTAAACCTGAATTTCTCAAACGACCACCTACTCGAATGAGTCCATCTTCCAAAAATGGTTTCAAGTGTCGGAAAGAACGACTACAAGGTTTGTTAAATTCTAAATTTTTAAATTCAGAAGCAAAATAACATTTCTGCAACTCGCGAAGTATGACCAATTCAGCTTTATCTAAATCAGCGGCGGCTATATGACCGCGTGTAGATAAAATTCTCAAAAATCGGCCTACATAAACAACACAACGCAACAGTCTCGACCAAGACGAGACGCGATTAGCCAACAACAAAATAAGGGACTCTTCACGCGGGACCGATACAACAAGCGAGTGCTTCTTTTCCTCGGGTGGTTCGGAAACCGTAGTGGGATTGAATTGACTAACTGGCCACTTATCTAACGCGGCATGAATCCAGGACGGTCCACTAAACCACAACGGGTGATCCAAAATTTGCGAAGGAAGCAATCCACGAGAGAGACAATCGGCTGGGTTGTCGGTGCCAGCAACGTGAAAGAGATTTTGTGGCGCTAATTCCGATTGAATTTTTGCCACTCTATTAGCGACGAATGTGTCCCAACGATGGGGCGAAGAGTGGGCCCAACATAAAGCGACTGTTGAGTCTGAAAAAGCTAAAATTCTACTAATATTAATGCGACTACTACAAGCATTGGCGATAGAGGTGATCAATCTAACTAACAATTGTAAAGCGCATAGCTCGAGGCGTGCCAGAGAGACGACCTTACGGGGAGAGACCTTTGATTTCGCGCTTATAAGGCTAATTGAAACCTTACCTACATTCGAGACATGAAAATAGACTACTCCTCCATACGCCCTCTCACTAGCGTCCGCGAAGCCTACTACCGTAACAACACTATGTTGCGATATACCTACATGACGCGGAATTTGTATTTGGTCAAGCACAGAAAGTTCTTTTCTAAAGCGAGCCCACAACTTAGTAATGTTGTCGGGCGCGGTGTCGTCCCAATCACAATTGGAAAGCCAAAGCTCTTTTATAAGTAGTTTGGCGTACAAAACGACAGGAGCTACGAATCCCATTACGTCCCATATCCGTGCCACACACGACAGGATAATGCGTTTAGTACAAGTTTGCGGGGTCGAACTAATTTTCAAACTAAACGTATCAGATGCGGGCGACCAGCTTAAACCAAGCACCTTGTGCGTATCACTTTCATCGAATTCCTTAACCGAGGACAATCGGTGCGACGGTGGAATCGACTCTAACGCAGTTTGCGAGTTGCTCGTCCATTTCACGAGATCAAATTGACCAGCCTTCATGAGACTTATAACTTGAGCGGCCGTCTCGACAGCCTCTGCCTCGCTATCTACACTATACACGAAGTCATCCATGTATAAGCCGGTCTCAATGGTGGCTCTCGCTTTCGGAAATGCATCGCCCTCGTCAGCGGCCAACTGCTTGACGGTGCGAAGTGCGTGAAAAGGGCTAGATTTAAGCCCGAAGCAAACACGATTAAACTCGTAAACCATTAAAGGTTCTTGCGGTGAAAATCTATACAAAAATCGTTGAAACCTACGATCGGATTTGCGCACTTCAAGGCACAAAAACATTTGTCGAATATCTGCAGAGAGTGCAACAGCGAATAAGCGAAAATTTACAATTATGTCAAATAAATTACCTTGAAGATTTTGACCACAATACAAAATGTCATTAAGCGACACGGAAGTGCTAGTCTTAGCACTGCCATCTAAAACTACGCGGAGTTTAGTAGTAAGCTTATCTTCTCTAATAACTCCGTGGTGCGGGATAACGTACGAAGGCTGGGTCTCGTCAGTGTCCGCAGGCGCAGGTGAGATGTAACCTTTATCTAAATATTCGTTAACAACCTCATCATAGGCTTGCTTTAACTTTGGAGACGCCTGCATCTTTCGTTCTAAACAAAGAAAGCGTCTTTCAGCGGATGCACGGGAGTCACCGAGCGAAAAAATATCTCCCTTGAAAGGGAGCGCGACAACATAACGACCCTGCTCATCACGAGTAGTCGTGCGACAATAAATCTCCTCAGCTATCTTGTCATCAGGGCTTAGGATTGGTGGGACATTGACCTCTTCAATTTCCCAAAACTTGCGGATGGTAGACTCCAGTGGCGGCTCGACGGTGCAACAGAACGAGGCAGTCGAGTGACTAAAACTATCTATAGAAGCGGGTGCGGAACCAATTATAACAAAACCCAGAACTGTTTCCAGTGCGTGCGGAGCGGGGTACGTCGGTCCCCCTTGAACCTTACGTGATAACTGGAGGTGCGGGAGAATCGAAGCGCCGATCAATATATCGACGACTCCAGGAACAGCGTAAGTCTCATCAGCTAAAGGCAAGTCTTTAAATTTCGTTAATAAAGACGTGTCAACCGGGACGGTAGGCAACTGTTCAGTTATTTTATCTGTAACGAGCGAATCCATGTCAAACCAAATATTATTATTAAAACGAGATCCAAACCTTGTTTTAACGGTGCCATGAACAGCTGACTGTAAACCCCCAAAACCTTTCACCACTGAATGGGTTGAACGCTTATTAACATTGAAACCAAGACGTTGACAACAATCTTGAGTAATAAAATTACTTTGCGAAGCGCCATCTAATAGCGCTCGAACAATGTGCGGTTTACCTAATGCATCAACAATAACAACGCGAGCGGTCGCGAGACACACAGTAGTGAGTGCAGCACTAGCGGAGAACGAACACAAGGTGACGTCATTCACAGTGGTCACCGGGCGGGCCGGAGCGCGCGCGAGCGCGGGCTGCGGCTGCGGCGCAGGCTGCCGTGTGTCACCGCTCGACGAGCCAACCGTGCTCACATTGGATGCGGCATTACTATTCTCAAAATGAAGTAAAGTGTGGTGTCTCGCTTGACATTTGCGACAACCATTTCCACTATTACATAAAACAACGCGGTGTTTAGTACCGAGACAATTAAAACAAAAACTATTAGCGCGAACAAATTTATAACGATCATTAGGCGACAATTTTAGGAAACCAGGACACTTGTACAGTTGCGAATGATGAGTATTACACAAAGAGCAAACAGGTGATTGTACATGTGCTGGTGCGGTATTAACATAAGTATGAGTTGACCTCAGTGACCTCGATGAGGCATCTATTTTGCGTTCAGAAGTAACAACCTTCTTCGCGCCTTCATGTTTCGATGAAGAGCGTTGCAATACTTTTATATGCTCGCGAACAAAACTTTCTAAGTCTTCGAACTTAGGAATTTTATTGCCGCGATGATCCGACTCAAACAAACGAATGGTTTCGGAATCTAATTTCTTTAAACCCATATACAAAAATACGAAGTCGCAGAGGTCATCGATCTTTAGGTTCTTTACGGCGCGAACAGATGATGCGAAAGTATCTAGAAACTTCTCTAAGTTTTGATCGTTACATGCCGTAATAGATTTCAAGTCAAACATCTGATCCAAATATGCGTTAGCTACTGCTCTTTTATCCTCATACTTAGCTTTCAAAGTATTTAAAATTAAATTATAATTTTCGGCACTAAACGTAATTCCAGCGCAAACGGCTACAGCTTTACCAGTCAATTTTTCAACGAGATAATGCAATTTTTCGTGATCTGTCAACGAAACGTTCTTATCTATTGTATTCTCAAAACTATCTATAAATAAACACCAATTGCGAATGTTACCATCAAATTCGGGTATTTGAATTGGTGGCAACTTAGGTCGGTCGCGAGTGGGGTTGGGTCGGTCAGACGGTTTCTCCAAACTCCTAGCGACGCGTTTGATACGACAATACAAATCGTCAAACGACGACAAGGCCTGATAACTCACTGAGTAATCGGGATTTAAATTTAACTCTAAAACGTTGATGTCATGTAATACAGACTCGAAATCCGCGCGCAAACTATCCAAGTTTTCTATAGAACACAAGAACGAATCTCTAATAGCCAAATCAGAGGTTTTAAGTGCATTATCACAAATCGATTGTACGCGAGAGTAAATCATTTCTCTTTTAGCGTATAAAAGTTTCAGTTGAACTTTACTATCGGTACTACCAACCTTTGGGGGCATGTTTACAATTAAATCTCAAACTAAAGTGCGGTAAACAACAAATATGAAATGACTTAATCTTAGCGGTACAGAGCAGCGACGCGGCGCGAGCGATACTCCGCAGGTAGGTAGGTACTTACAACTGTGAATGCACGCTTGAACAAAACGCGCCTAGCAACAGCCAGATCGTACTTACGCGAGCCAGACCGCTGTCTAGGTTCAACTATTATTTCAGAGATTAAGTATTGCGTAATATCTATTCAAATTAAAATACTTTCGTATGAATTTGAATGAAATGCGGGCGAGGTAGGTACAACCACGTATCTACCCACGTAGGTATTAGGTAAATACGATTCTAGCCAGCGGCGAACGGACAACTTAGAAATTGAAACAAATAAAACAAAGCCAAATGCGTTAGGTATTACACTGTGCCTATGCACTAGGGTGTCTAGGATACCTAAGATCTAAACCTAGCCTGCCTAGATGCGGGGTTTTCTACTAAAATAACTAGGCATTCAGGTGCGGTGCGTTTATTCTCAATGGAATAATAACAAAATTGCGAACTACGACTAAGTGTTGATACGATACCTAACCTATGTATGTATTAGGTAGGTACGATGCGAGCCAGCGGCGAACGGACAACAAATTCTAAGCCTAAATGTCTAGATGCGGGGTTTTCTACTAAAATAACCAGGCATTTAGGTGCGGTGCGCTTATTCTCAATAGAATAATAACAAATGCGAACTAGCGGCTAGGAATCCGGCTCGATCAGGACCAAAGAATGGTGGCGCGATTGGCCACGTGAGCTAGTGGACTGTATTGTGCGGGGATGAAGTTAACTGTTCCATTGACGCTTTACACACAAACAAGACAGGTGATCGGGTTGCCGCGGATGTGATCTAGGCAATGAATGCAACCCGAGAAATTAGGAGAGGATGCACTAACCTTCACGACACCACGTGTTTTCATCGCAGCCGGTGCACGGATCTTCTCTTCCTTGCTCAGGAGCTGCCGCCCACATCACTAAATCACTTGAGGGACACACGAGAGGCACAATCCGATCGGTAAGGGTCTATGAAGCGGTTAAAATGCAACAAACATTATTCACTTCCGAGAGACGCGCGCGCGGTCCGCCTTTACGATAGCTAGTTCTAAGCGGGACTGAGTAAGCGTCTATCGTGACAATTGGCGGGCGAAAACTATTGCTAGTACTATACTATAGGTAGTGCGGGAGGGGAGATGGGTATAGGAAGCGTGTTTCCGCGTCAGAAAATACAGTTTCTACATCGGCGCAACCAGTGAGTACTGATACCCAAACTAGGCTAATGCCTGTATTTTGGGAGGCAGTGTTCTACAGACGTTGCGTAATTAACAATTGATTGTTACTGAGCGGCGGTCATACAGTAGCTTCGTAAGTATTAATCAATTATAATTCTATTGTTTATTAATATGTTACTGATGTGTGAGTATATGTGTGGTGTAGGGTGTGTGTGTGTGTGTGTGTGTGTGTATGTGTGTGCATGTGTGTGCGTGTGTGCGTGAGTGTTATTATTGTTGTGAGAGTTTTATGCAAGGTATGTGACTAGGTTCTCTGTGTTGACATAGTCGAGTTGTTGTAACCATTTTGTGATTTTGCTTTTAGCTTCAATATGGTTTGTACCTGCAATTCCTATGTTTTTATGAGCTATGTTGTAAATTTTGGCGCTTAAGCAGCTATATTGTGTTTGGGCGAAAGACGTTTTGCAGGCTGCAGCAGTTTGTCAAAAAACATTCACACCTGTTTATTAAATTGGGAGACATGCCAAACAGCCGAACAAGGCATAGAAATAGATTGCACATCCCAAAGATGACCTTAGAGTTGTGCAAAAGAAACTCGTTTAATATGTGCATAACATTGTATAACCATCTACCAGACTGGTTAAAAGAACTCAAAGGAGCCCCATTCCGCAGGAAATTGTATGGAATCCTAAGCGAAAAGGGCTACTACGCGGTAGACGAATATTTAAGAGATGAAATAGCAGCTAAAAGTGAATGATTAATTAATTAATTGAATTTTCAAATTTTTATTTCGACATTGGGTATTTTATTGTAATTTCATCTTATTTATTTATTTTTAATTTTTTATTGATTGATTAAATTTAATTTTTAATGGAATTCTTTCAAATTGATTATCCAACAATTAGCTGTTTTATCTCATTTTATTTTAATTTAATTTATTTTGCATTTTATTTAAAGTTTCACTGATCCATTCTTTTTTTTTTATTATTATTTTTGCTCTGACATTGTGAATTTTGTTTTAATATGACTGGCTGGAGTCCTAACGACAGCGAAATTAGTTGTGATTGACTTGTATCCATCAATAAATAGGTATTATTATTTCAACGCCACACGGCAGAATGTGCTGTACTTGTGAAAATTATAAAACCTGATGTTGTAACCATGTTCTTTGAAATAAAGATGATTTGATTTGATTTGATTTGATTTGATTTGCTACCGTGGGACACGCTGGTTTAAGGCTGCGTTTTTTTGGGTCAGGTGGGGGAACTTTTGGGTGCTTTTTTAACAGGGCTCTGAGCACAAAGAGCTGGCGCACAGTTAACAGCTCGGTATCGCGGTATAGTTGTTGTGATGGGTATCGGTAGGGTTTTCTTGTCATGACCTTAAGTATTGATCTCTGTGCTCTTTCCAAGCCAACGAGGAGTGTTTTCCCGGCTCCTCCCCACACAGTGATGCAATACTGGATTATAGACTGGCATAAGGCCATGTATACATGTTTTAGTTTGTCGGGGGGTGCGGTGTCTCTCAGTGTTTTGAAAACATACACCAGACGCCGTGTTCTAGTGATCATGAGATTTATGTGCTTATCCCATCTCAATGCACTGTCTATCTGCACGCCTAGGTACTTTGTACTTTTGCTTTGTGTAAGTTCATAGCAGTTGCAGTTTTTACGTGTGTTTGCGAAACTCTGACGTCTGACACTCTGTCTGCTGTTTTGCGTAGTGCAAGTACGGGTGTGGGCTTTGATACAGAAGTCTTGCGGAGGATCGCTTAGTTTTGAGATGGCAAATGGGACATACGTTGTTTTGGATAGATTTAAGGTTAGCAAGTTGTCATTTAACCAGTCCATGATTCTAGTCATTGAGTATTCAGCTCTTTCTTTTACTAACTGCCAGTTGGCGCCTGATACTAGGATTGCTGTATCGTCTGCGTAGGTGAAAATTTTCGTGTGAGGTAGGGACATCGCGCAAAGATCATTAATGTATATTTGGAAGAGGGTCGGGCTTATTATACTTCCTTGCGGGACGCCATAGGATACAGTTTCCTCGTCACTTAAATAGCTTCCTATTTTAACAACCTGTTTTCTGGAGGAGAGGTAATCCCTAAAAAGCTCTAAGGGTAAACCTCGTATCCCCCTCCTGTCTAACTTGTTTAAGAGGATGCGGACAGAGACTGTATCGAATGCTTTGGAGAGATCTAGAAAAACACATAGAGACTTTACTCTTGTGTCCAGGTTTTCGACTATAGCGCTGGTTAGGTCGTGGACGGCATCTTCTGTCGAAACACCTGCCCGGAAACCATATTGGTTTTTTGCCAAAATATTATATTTGTTCAGGTATTTCGTCAGTGCATTATTAAGTACTTTCTCCAGAATTTTAGAAAGTGCAGTTAGTACCGCAATAGGCCGATAGTTGGTGACACAGTTCCTATCCCCACTCTTATAGATAGGGTGTACGATAGCTTTTTTGAAGGAGGTTGGAAATACTCCGGTATTTATTGCTCGGTTACAGATGTGCGTGATGGCGGGAATTAATACCTGTTGGGATTCTCTGAGTGTTTGCATAGAGATGGCGTCCCATCCCACAGCGCACTCTGGACGGAGCAGTAGCATAAAAATTTTTCTCTCGGATTCGGATACTTCCAAGAGAGCCATTGAGTTTGATGGGCTGTGTATGTTTACTGAGTTGTTTGCGGGAGGTATTGGGCAGGGATTTAATGCAATTATTGCATCAGCGAGGCTTTCTCCTACCCTTGTGAAGTAGTTGCAAACGTTGTTTGTGGAGTCTTGCGGGTTTGTACATATTTGTAGGAGCTCGTCGGGGCTACTTTTGGTATTTTGAGAATCAGTTATCGTTTTTATAGCTTTCCACAAAGCCTTGGTGTCATTCCCCGCTTTATCTATTAGACTTTTTCCATATGCTGTTTTTAATTTACAAAGTAGTGAATTACAAAAGTTCCTATAGCGTGTGTATGTTATTTTTAAGGTCATATTATTAGGAGCGTTTTTTGATTTTGTGTGAAGCCTATCCCGATTTCTAATACATCGGAGTAAACCAGGGGTGATCCATGGTTTTAGGATTATGTTTCTCCTACTTATTCTTGTTTTCTTAGTGTGCTCTTCAATGACGGGCGAGATTATGGATATAAGGGTATCCACTGCGACATTCACATCATCTATTTTTAATATTTTAGAAAAATCTAGTTTGGCCAGGTCCCTTTTTATTGCTTCGTGGTCAGTAGTATTCTTAACGAGGGAGAGGTGGTTACGGCGGTGTTTGAGTTTGTCTATAAATAGGACTATAGGTGTGTGATCTGTCAAGGAGGATTCTAGTATTAGAGTAATGGTGGGTAGGATAGGTTTCATAAATGTGTGATCCAAGCACCTGGCGATCCTTGTCGGAAAGGTGTGGGTTGGGGAGAGACCATGGGTGGAATTGAATGTTAGATATTCCTCTGACCACGGTTCTTTGTTTCCGGCACATATGTCGATATTTATGTCACCGACAAGAATCAAATTTAGACTTGGGCGATCGTGAAATACCTTATTAAGGCTATCTATGAAATTGTCGAAGTTGTCTCTAGTGTTTAAAGATGGAGATCGGTATATGGCTACAATTTCATGATTCTCAACCGTCGGTATAATAACGAAAGGCTTATTTTCATAACTATAATGAATAACTTACTAAGTCTTCCCAATACCCAGCAGCGATCATTTAGCCATGTTAAAAAATTGCACGACGTAACTCTAGAGAGTTGAGAAGAAGAGAACTTGGGGATTGACATCAGCACCTGGGATCCGATTCTCGTATATTTACTGTCTCAAAAGCTAGACAGCGATACTTACGACGATTACAACGATTCCCTGAAAAATAAAAAACAACAACCTGTGTTGCAAGATTTTTTGCAATAACTGGAGAGCAAATTCACTGGTTGGGAAACATCTCGTCGAAAGTTAGACCAGGTGTCAGCAAAATCCAATAATCAGCAATCATCTAGCCATTCACATCAAAATCCAAAGCCAAACAGTTTCAATAATAATTCAGACCACAGGTCGAATAAACCAGAATCGTATTCCAAAGCCTTACACGTGTCATCGATCAAATGTCAATTTTGCAATAAACAACATGCCCTGTATAATTGCGAAAATTTTCTACGATTGCAAAACGAAGCTAAATTAAATACTGTAGCAAAATTGAAATTGTGCAAAAATTGTTTATTTGATCACAATGGCCAGCAGTGCATTTCCGCTAGGCGATGTCGCAAATGCGCAGGAAATCACCACTCCGTTTTACATGACGCATGCTTAAAAAATAAGTCGCAATCGAATATTGCAACGGCGACAATAAGCGAATCAAATTTAACAGAGGAAAATGTACCGATAACAGCGCATGTCTCACAACACGGTCCTGGTTCCAACGAGGTATTGTTAGCCACAGCTCTAGTTAAAGTAGCAGCGGTAGATGGATCTCATCACATTTTAAGAGCCCTAATAGACCCAGGGTCACAAGTTTCTGTGATAAAAGAGAGTGCAGCAAAGAAATTAGGCTTACAGCGAACAAAATTCAACGGATTAATCGTTGGTATAGGAGAGAACGAAAGCTACTGTAATGGTGTAATCACACTGAACTGCTTTTCTACATACAACGAATTTTCGTTTGTTACAGATGTACTCGTTATGCAGAACGTACTTAGGAATATTCCACTTAAATCCTTTGACGCGTCGAACTGGTCATATTTGGGTAATCTGATATTAGCCGATCCATACTTTGACCGTAGCCGCCCAGTGGACTTACTATTAAGCGCTCAAGTTTATGGTATGATATTGCTGGGAGGACTGATAAAAGGAGAAAGCCTATCACAACCCGTATTACAAGAAACGCAGCTCGGTTGGATAATATACGGCGGCGGTGAAATTCCGTCTTATCAATGCAACGTGGTCGTCAATGATACCCAGGATATACAGCGATTCTGGGAGATTGAGGACATTAGCGAGCAATCTAAGTTATCAGCTGAAGATCAGCAGTGTGTTGACTTCTATTCAGCTACAACAAAACGTCAAGAGGACCGGCGATACGAAGTAAGATTGCCATTGAAACCGGAAATAGGTGAAAAATTAGGTTCATCCAAAGAGATGGCAATCGCACAGTTCCAAAATTTGGAGCGCAAATTTAATAAGCAACCAATTTTAGCGGAACAATATAAAGCGTTCATCAGTGAGTACATAGCCTTAGGACACATGGTGCCGAGTCACAGCAATAATAACAATCGGGTATCATGTTACCTACCGCATCACTCAGTCCTGCGAGCGGAATCTACTACGACAAAGTTACGCGTGGTATTTAATGCGTCAGCAAGGACGTCGAGTGGATATAGCTTGAATGACCTAATGTTTAAAGGACCTAATTTACAGCCGGAAAGCATAAAAAAGGAATGGGTGATAATCAGTGAAGACATGGCGTATATAAATCACTGTGAAATACCGCGCTGGATCAGATGTCAACCCAATGAGGTCATTGAACTCCATGGATATTGTGATGCATCCACCAAAGCTTATGCAGCGGTTATTTACGCATGTCAGCGGAAGAAATACGAGCAATCTACGACTCTAGTTGTTGCCAAAGCACGACTAGCACCTGTATCTAAAAGCATATCATTACCGAGATTAGAGTTATGTGGAGCATTATTATTAGCGAAGTTAATGACTAAAGTCATTAATAGTTTGAGCGGTCAAAATATACGCATTTATGGATGGACGGATTCAATGGTGGTCTTGGGATGGCTACAGGGCGACCCAGGCCGCTGGAAACCGTTTGTTGCAAACAGAACGAAACTTATAACGGAGGTGATGAAACCCGGCTGCTGGCGATATTATATATCCAAAGACAACCCAGCAGACGCAGCTAGCAGAGGAATCTTAGCTTCTCAACTGAAAAATCAAACTCTATGGTGGCATGGGCCACAGTCATTACACTCTTTTTATGAAAAGGATTCCGCGCCCACTACTTATACCACCGATCAAGAAACAAAAACAAAGTTATCTGCAGGCACAGCAAACTCTGTTCAACAAACTGCCGCGGATAGCATTATCGAAAAGCTGTTATTGAAATACAGCTCGTTCCGTAAGGCAACTAACATTTTAGCTTGGCTATTGCGAGTTATCACTACGATATCATTTACTAAGAACGCAAACAAGCGTCTTAGCCTGCCTGAATTTCGAACCTTATTTGAATTAAGTAATGATCATCAAGAATATGAAAAGAAAGACCAGAAATCAAAATCGCAAAAAGCAGCATGCATACAAGGGTCTATATTTGCATACATTGCAATTTCTTTAATATTTTTTATGTCAGTATTCACAAACACTCAAGCAGCGTTCAATATATCAGAATTACCTAGCAACAATTCCTTATATTTTGAATCGATAGATAATATGCAGATAATACGAGATAAATGGAATCTAATTGTATATTATGACATGAGTCCCTATTGGGAAGGAAACGACGCTGCTACAAAGTTCCTACAGTATTTAGATAAACTCTGCTCATATCTAAACGTCAAAGGTCACTGTAGTACTATAACACTACAATTAAAGCACGACTATACAGAAATACAGCACTACAATAAACTCATGCTTAATCAGCACTTTAGTGCGCACAACAGACAGCGGCGCGGCCTAATCAATGGTGTTGGTTACTTGGCCAACAGTTTGTTCGGGGTATTAGACGAACGATTGGCAGAGCAATACAAAAAGGATATACAGTTAGTAAAACAAAACGAGCGACACCTAGCTTCTCTATTAAGAAATCAGACTTCTGTCATCGAAGCAGAATACAACGTATTGAAAAGAACAGAGCAATCCATCCAACTGCAACACAAGATGATAAATAAACATCTAAATCAATTAGATAACGCTTCCATTATTCTAAAGAAAGAAGTAGAAAATCTAGAGAGAACTCAAGATTTCATGTTGTCCGCGATCTCAGCTATCAGTTTAATCCAAAATCTTAGAAGTATCCAAGGTACCCTGTTGGATACCATCACCGACATCTACCACGGAAAGTTCGACACTCACCTGCTAGCCCCTGATCAGCTACAGCGTGAATTAGAATTCATTTTGGGTCAATTACCTAAGGACGTGGCTTTGCCCGTAGACAATATACAGACTGATCTTCGATATATATATAATATGTTGAAAGTGAAAGCTAGAATGATGGAAGATTACCTCATATTTGAGATTACCTTTCCATTGACCAGCAGAGATAGCTACAAAATTTATAGGATACTTCCCGTTCCCCGGCAACTTCAAGGTGACATGATTAGCGTTCTACCAGCTGCAGAATTTATTGCAATAAACTTGAGAAAAGACGCTTTCTTTACAATGTCCTTTGCTGAGCTCCAAATGTGTCTATATAACGAAAATTCATATCTTTGTCAAATTAATAAACCTATAAACCATTTAAACATTGAAGAAAAATTCTGCGAAGTGGACAGTAAACTGAAACAATGCATTGTTATTAAATCTCCATGTCAAGACACCTGGCGACAATTAAGCGTACAATCTAGGTACCTTTATTTTTGTTGTAAGAGTTGTGCGGTGAGGATCATATGTCAAGATCAAGTTGACTTTAAACATATGACTGGAGTTGGAATCATTGAACTAGAATCTAAGTGCGTCATAAAAGGGAAAGATTTTACCCTGTACTCCCATGCTAATTTAGCCAATAGCATTCGAGTAAAATCTGACATTCCAACACCACAGATAGATGAACTAAACCACATAGTTAACATCTCAGTGAGCCACTACCCGGACTACCCAGACCCAGTGAATACAACATTAGCTGATTTAGAGGAACGCATTACACAATTGAAATCCGCCAATACTAACATGGATGACCCACTGTCTTCCCATGACGTCCATCAGTTCATTATATGCTACGGATTACTAGCTATAGTAGTTACTTTAGCAGCTTGGTTCCTGTGGAGAAGGAGGCGAGCAGTTTCCACAGTGCAAATATCGTCAGATGTGTCCAGTGTAGTGTTTTCGCGAAAGCAGAGCACGGCTGACCGACAGCCTGAAGTGAATCAAAGTGAAATTACCCATGGCAAAAGGGATAAAGCTACATCACCTATTATTAAAAAATGTCGCTTTATCCCAGAAGAGGTGTAATCTCTTGTATCTCTCGGCCCGGGAGCATGTACGATGCAACCGTACACTGTCTGCCGACTAAGCATTTTTACCTTAGTTTGCTATAAATTAGTACCCGATCAACGGCCATCGCGTGTGCTCCCTCGCTCCTTTATTATAATATAATAATTAAATTGGTCCGAGTAATAAATTCAGCAAAAAAACTTATATCTGCCGTATTCTTTACCATCTACCGACTAACAAATCTTTACAATACTGGTGGGACGCAGTAAGTTCTTGCTCTGTGGACTGTACAGGGGACAAGGCTCTACCATACAACACGACAATATACTACTGGAACAAATAAAAACAGCTACAGACTCCCACGCATGTGTTGTAATGGGTGATTTCAACTTCAGTGGAGTAAAATGGCCTTTGACAGACTGTGGCTATTTGACACCCAAAGAAGACAATTTTGTCCAGTGGTATAGGAATAGTAATGTCCAACAGCTAGTAGACAAACACACCAGGTACAGAAAAGGAAACCAGCCATCATTGCTCGACCTGATATTAACCAATGATGACTCACTTGTGGCACAGCTCGAACACTCTGCCCCGATTGGGAGAAGCGTCCATACCTGCTTAAGCATCACTATACAATTTGAGAAAACAAACAATGCACAGACTAAACCCATTCTGAGGAGAAATTATCGTAGGGCTGATTTTGAGAAAATCAATGATATGCTACTGGACACCTTACCTAGCCCAACAATACAATCAATAGATGTGAATGTACAAACAAACAACTTTATAAGTGTACTAGAAGAAATGCAATAGGCCAGCATGTGCCCCTGGCCAAGGTGCAACAAAATGCTACCAACAAACCATGGGTAATCAATGATATGCTCAAAATTATCAAAGAAAAGCATGTGCTTTGGAACAGGTACATTCTGACTGGTTTAGAAAGTATCCATGACAAATACAGAAAGGTGAACAACAAACTAACAATCCTAAGACGCTCTCAAAGAACTTCCTATGAGATGACTCTTCTTCAAGCTGGACCAAAGAGATTCTATTCTTATATCCGACAGCAAATCACATCGAAAGTAAGCATACCAACTGTGCTACGAAACCAACAAGGACAGACTGTTACGAGCTCCAAGGAAATAGCAGAAGCGTTTGCTGACCAGTATGTCAGTGTCTACCAACAGGAGCCTCCTGGTCCGCTCCCTGTTATAGAGCCAAGCCTGAGAGTTGAAGAATCCATTCCAGACCTGGAGTTTACCAGTGACAAGGTACAACAAGCCCTAAGGGAAATGAAATCAGACTCTTCTCCCGGCCCCGACGAAATTCCAGTAGTACTCCTTCAAAAATGTAATGTTGCGAATGTACTGGCTGAAATAATGAAAACCTCGTACAACACTGGAAAATTACCAGACATTTGGAAAACAGCTACTGTGAACCCTATTTTCAAAAAAGGAGACAGACTAGCACCAGTCAACTACAGACCGATCAGTTTGACCAGCGTTATATGTAAGGCCATGGAAAAAATTGTAGTCAAACACATAAGAGAACATCTGCGCCTACATCAAATAATAAGCGACTGTCAACATGGCTTCTGTCCACGCCGCTCCACTGTGTCAAACCTGCTGTCGTGCCTGGTTACCTGGACCAAGAGCTTTGATGAGCGAGCCCCTGTCGACGTAGTTTACCTGGACTACGAAAAAGCTTTTGATAAAGTCCCCACAAGCAGACTGTTGCAAAAACTCGAATTTATTGGCATACGTGGCAGATTGCTCGACTGGATAGAAGCTTTCCTTCGCAAAAGAACCTTCCGTGTGAGAGTGGGTGACACACTGTCCGAACGACGAAATATCCATAGTGGTGTGCCGCAAGGCTCCGTCCTAGGCCCGGTGCTTTTTATTATCTTCACCTTCGATCTCTGTCAATGCCTTGATTGCAAAGTCAGCATGTTTGCCGACGACACAAAGGTCTTTGCAAACCCCTTTTTAGACTATGATCGTCTCCAAGCAGACTTAGATAAAATCATGAAGTGGTCCAAAGACTGGCTCATAAATTTGAATCACACAAAATGTACGGTATTGCACATCGAAAATCGGAACCCCAGGCTTACTTACAAACTTGGCGACGCTCAGCTAGCCGAAGTCAAAACACAGATGGACCTGGGAGTTAAGATCTCGGAGAATCTGAAATGGGAAGACCATATCACGAATACTGTCAAAAAAGCTAATACCATGGTATACCTCACGCGGAAGGCCATTGGAACATTGACACCTGAAATGGCTCTAAGAATCCACAAAATGTATGTCAGACCAATATTAGAATATGCCTATCAGGTATGGAGCCCCTATTTCATAAAAGACATAGACCTGTTGGAAAGAGTGCAGCGTGGATTCACCAAAGTCCCCAGACAGCTGAAGCGGTTGCCATAAGAATAACGATTAGACAAACTGAACCTGACCACCTTGAAGGAGCGCAGAGAACATGGAGACCTGATTGAGACCTTCAAAATAATCACTGATCACTATGACTTACAAGGATTCAGCAACATGTTCATACGCGCACCGGACCGAAATCGTAGAGGACGCAACATTAGACTGCAAAAATCTAGTTGGAATACAAACCCACACAAGAACTTCTTGAGCAATAGAGTGGTTAACACATGGAATAGGCTACCTGAAAATATTGTGACAGCAGAAAACATTAACCAATTCAAAAATAGACTGGACAAACACATAAATTAACAAAATCATTGAGTAGTGAAAACAGTGTAGTGAACAATGAGATGCAGGCTGATATCAGTTGTTTTTAATGCTGGCCTGTTCCCCAATAATAATAATAATAATAATAAAAGTCACGGTTTGTGGCCATAATTGTACAATGCCAATAATATTTTTTAACATATTTTTGTTTATATAACATCATCATTTCTCACTGCCATAATTATTGCGGGAACAGCCCGGTATATGGTAATGTGGCCCAATAGATATAGATGCGAGACCAAGACTTTGTGAAGTCAAAGCAGAATATCACACGCTACGACGCGATCCCAAGCAATTTATCTTTCAAAGTTTGAAAAAACACATTTACCAATATTTTGGAAGGAGGTCACCTTTCCAAGTTTGATTCAAAAATAGTAATTAAATATCACTTTTTAGGACGAGCGCAAAAGTCTAATTAATATTATGCAAATTGCTGTTATTAAAACTACCTAATGATACAGTGAATCAATTAAAATCTTGCTATAAAAAAGAATGAGGATAGATTGTGTATTAATTAAACACATTTAGCAAAAGTTGACCAAAAGGAAATTTTATATCAAGACTTGATTAGGACCTACTCCTAGCTCGAAAACAACCCTCCTCTTGTATCACCGCACGGGGCCCCTCTTCGAGGTCCTTCGAGACCAGCAGCATCCGCAACACTGTGACCGATGCACGTTTGCCTTAGTTTGATTTCCAGGAAATCTAATGGGTATAATCTTTTTTTTTGTACCACTTAGGTGACAGACAAGCACACGGCCCACCTGATGGGAAGTGGTTAACGTGTGTGTGTGGGGCCGGACCTGTGCCTTTTAAAGAAGGAGTTGCTCCCCCGCAGTGAAGCACCGCTTCGCCCTGTTAAGTACTCCAAGTTTCCTTGATGCCAACTTAACCTTGTCCTCCAAATGACTCCGGTACTGGACGTCACTGGAGATATCGACACCAAGGATCCCGATACTCGAGGAGATGGTAAACGGTGTCCGTAAATCTAATATAAAACTCGTTAATATGGTCACTAATATGAGCCGAATTACGATAATTCATTTACTAAGCAGATCCTAATTTCGTGCAAATATCTATCGCTGCAAGACAACATATTATCCTAATACAATTTCAATGAAGTGACCTTTTTAGACATGCAGGTGCCATGTTATTGCACACGAATTATAATTTACATTTCGATTATTTGTTTTTTATACCATAGACAAGCGCACGGCCCACCTGAAGGAAAGTGGTTACCGTGGCCTATGGACGTGTGTAACACCAGAGACGCCACCAGACTCGCGCTGCCGACCCTGTAAGCACAGAGTTTCTGTGCCGTCAGTGTAGAGGACAAAGCAGGATATTTCCTTATCGACCTATTACCTTGGAATTCTATCAGTAAACGTGTATCCTTCTTCCCACAATTCCGGTTCCTTTAAGCTGAACGTCAAGATCCTCAGACCATCATTGGTAACTTTATTGGTGTTTGTAATGAGACTTCGCCTTCCTCCAACCTCCTCTCGGAGGTAAACTACGACAGAAAGCGTGCGTTTTAGTCGATTAAAAAAGCACTCTTTGTGTGTGTAGCCAGTGTTATATGAGAAATGAATTTTATTCCCTGGATTCAATGGATTTTATAGCAGTGACCACGACATTATTCAATGGTTATCTTTCAATGGTTATCTAGACCCATGGTAAGCATAGCTTAACTAGCTTGTGTTATGGAATTTAGAATGCGGATAAACATACTTAGATACTTTTTTTTGTAAATATATAAATATTATACATAGAAACATCCAGACCAATGCAAATATACATATTCATGCATACAAATATTTGCACTTTATTTTTTATTACGTGCGCAAAATCCCCACGGATACCCTGGGGGGGTATCCGGAGCCGGTGGAAGAGGTTATGTCGGACTCGAACCGACTAAAACGCACGCCGCCTGTGGGTCGCTTTGGTTGCTGAAGGTGAGGTTGACAGACATAGCCCTCGCACCCAGGCCGACTCAGGGCCATCTCTTACACTCTGGCCCTCTTCTCGGGTGTGGGGACTACAGAGTCCCCAACTCGTCCCCGGAAACGGGGAAACGCGCGAGGCGCGCCGCCGCCGCGGCCTGCTTCTGTCAGGGTGACAGGCGGCTCCACCTGTCACCCCTTACAAATTTTTGCACTGAGCAGGAATCGAACCCGCGCCCCCTGCATAGCAGTCGAATGCTCTACCGCTACGCCACGGAGTGTCTGTGGAATTGAGGGCCAGTAGACCAAAGCCTTCCAATAAAGCAGTGGACTGCGATTGGTTTCATTAATTAATTGATATCAAATATCTATATTTATCAGTTTTTTGGCAATCAGTAAACATAAAAATGAAATGGTAAATAATTCAGAACGATTTCTGTTCTAAAATTATAACTTTCGCTTTAAATCAACCGACCTATAGTTATATATATTATTAATTGTTTGTTATTATGCCCAATATGGCGCCAAACGAATGATTTTTAATTGTTCACTTAATATTTTGATTTTTAATTAAATATCACTAGCTCTTGCCCGCAGCTTCAGTAACGTGATGTTACGGTACATTTTCATAATACACGACTCGTTTTTATATAGGACATGTTATATGAACTATGACTATGACGCGGTAGCCCAGTGGTATGGGTAGTGGACTGCTGAGACGAGGTCTCAGGTTCGATCCCAAGTTTTACCATGGCACACACCAATGACTTTTCGATGCTTTTCGAAGTTATGTGTGTATTTATCGCAGGTTTATAAGTGCCCGGTAAATGGCAATAGGCTCGCCACCTATTACATTGGGACCTAAACACAAACTGGCGAAATGTGGGTGCTAGCACCTCTGCCTATCCCTTCGGGGATATAGGCGTCAAATAAAAGGCTTTTTTTAGTTTATTTTATTTATTTATATGAATTTACTTCGTCAGATGGTACTTTCAGGGGGCAGTCTCAGGAAAGAGGGACACCATTACAAATATCAACGATGTTACAATGGCGGCGGGACCGGGACTGTAGGAAGAAGGAAACACGTGAGCTGGTAATGAGTTCCAATAAAAAACAGTTACCGTACCGCTTAGTTCATAATGTAACATTTTTCACCATATGCGGGTGAAAATCATATAAATAAAGGACCTTGTACGTGTTGTCCTGTAGGAAAATAGAGGTGGGAGTGATTGGATTTTCCACTTATTTATCAACTCATGTTCAGCTACTTGGCTCTAATCACAACAAAAATCTCCGACCAGCTAACAACCTTCTTCTGCACTGTTCCACTCATAGTTCTGGTCTAGTTCATTCTTCTTTCCTCATGCAAGCTGTCCTCCTCTGGAGTGCATTTCCTCTCGAAATCAGGATGACCACCAACCGTGCTTGTTCAAGCACTAAGTACGTCAGCTCTACAGTGGCCCCTAGTCGTCATATGGAATGTTATATTTTATGATTGTATATCTATACAAATTTGAGTATTATCCTTATGGTTAATAGTTCATGGTTAATATTCTGCCTGCACCTACCTCAATGTATCTCTGCATCACCCTAAGGTAGACTGTCAGATAATGCCTTTGGCATTAAGTCCGCCTTTGTACAATTAACTGTGCATATAGTTAAAAATGAATAAATAAATTGAAAGAACTCATCGTAACATTCACCATGGTACAGTCGTTGAAAGACTACCAAAGAAGCAGTATCTCTACGTATCTGCAAAGGCTCGAAGGTGTTGGTGACCTCAGGATCCCCAATAATGCGGACCGCACGTCGCTGCAACACTTTAACTTCACTTCGATGGGAAAGAAAACTGTAGTAAGTTTGTAATTACGTACATACCTACGCTATCACGCCTTTATCCCCGGAGGGTTAGGCAGAGGTGAATTAACACCCACATTTCACCAATCATTGAATTCAGCCCCACATAATAAGAGGTGAGCCTATTGCCGTATTCCGGGCACTATTGTTGACTCAAACCATGCATCTCAAACTGAGTCTGGGCTGTATATATCAGTCTAATGTTAAATAGCTCTAGCCCTTAGTCGCCTTGAACGACACCACATAGGAAGAGATGGGGTGGCCCAAATTCTACTATATACTTAGTCTGGCCATAAATACTGTTACAATTAAAATGAGAAAGATATTACATTTGAATTTGGAATCTGTCATTTTTATACGATTGTTCATTGTGTTTTCTAATTTTGGCGCCAATACATTGTACAATATTTTGCTATATTAAAATGGAGTGGGGTGATAAAGAAAACCGAATCGCTGTGATTGCATTACACAAAGTTGGTATGGAGCCGAATGTAATTTTTAAAACTCTCCATAGGTACGCTTGGTATTAGCCAAATGTTTGTGTACCGGGCTATTAATAGGTACAATGAGACCTCCTCTGTTTGTGAAAAAGGTGGAAGTGAACGTTTCGGACTTCATCAGAGCTGAAGACTGGCCGTCGTCTAGTCCCGATCTTAATCCGCTGGATTATGATTTATGGTCAGTTTTAGAGAGTATGGCTTGCTCTAAACGCCATGATAATTTAGAGTCCCTAAAACAATCCATACGATTGGCAGTGAAGAATTTTCCCATGGAAAGAGGGCGTGCTTCTATTGATAACTGGCCTCAACGTTTAAAGGACTGTGTTGCAGCTAATGGAGACCACTTTGAATAAGCTTTTTATATTTTAAATTGTTTTATATTTATGTATTAAACTAACACACTGTAAAATTAATAAATATTATTTGCAATAAAAAGTATGTTTTTTCTTCGTAACAATATTTATGGCTAGACTAGGTACATTAGTAAGTTTTTAATTAGACATAATATATAACGTTCGGGACTTTTCGCGAATGAATCAGGGATACGAAACGAGGAATCGAGGCATCCGAAACATCGGCAAAAATAGTAAGTTACATGATTTAACCGCGAAAAGTCCCGAACGTTATATAATTTTAAGGAGGTAGGACACAGCGGTATTTCCGCCCAATTGAGCAGTCCGACTGGGCAAGTACCTCCGCCCTACAGAATACCGCAGTTATAATAACTTCGTGTTGTGTTCTCAGCGGTGAGTAGGGTAGCCAGAGCTCACTGGAGAATTTGTTCTGTCAGTGAGATGACTAAAGGCTTGTCCTGCTTTGTCCTCTACACTGACGGCACAGAGACTCTGTGCTTACAGGGTCGGCAGCGCGAGTGTGGCTTCTCTGGTGTTACACACGCATATAGGCCACGGTAACCACTTTCCATCAGGTGGGCCGTGGCCTTGTCTGCCACATAAGTGGTATAAAAAAAAATATAGCTATGAATTTACACAGCGATAGTTTAAAAGTACGCTCTGTCCAGTTTTGAAATCATACGTTTTAAATTCGTAAGTACTTTAACTGAATTGGACCCCAACGAATTACGTTTTGGTTTGTAAACCACGTTTAATTGTATAAAATACCAATAAATTGTCAACTTTAATGGAATTTGACTAAATGAGGACGCCTTATTTTCCCGTTAACTTTTTATCTGCCTGTGAGTAATGCATGAAAGGGATTTTGCGGAAATATTACGTTTAATGAGTATTGAGGAAATGGGGGCACGTTCTTTTGTCGATAAGTAAGTACTTGGCTTGGTCTTGCGTCATACACAAAATGTTATTTCCTCTTCTATTGTTTATGAGTTATATTTCAAGTTGGCGCAGACTACCAGGCCCTCGTTTCTACTAAAGCAAAACCACAAACACTGCAAAAAATGGCAATAAATTTTGGACTTTATTTCAAACGAATATAGTTTAAAATGAAATGAGTAGAGATTTATTGCAATCAGTAGAGTATTGTAGAGTAAATTTAATTAGTCAAATACAATAAATTGTTTTTGACTAATTTAATGATTATTTTGCATGGAGGTGTTTATTATGTTTAGCACGGAAATATTGAGATCTAAAGTTATGAAATTTTCTATATTAAATTGCAAATTATTAGCTTCTAATTATCTTCAAATATCGTCATAATATGTGTGACGTTATTGCATGCCAATCTGGCTGAAATATGGTAGAACCTAAATGTATTTACTTGTAACCTGTGTACCCATATATCGCAATAAATGGATTTGATTTGATTTGATTTGATTTGAATATTCCATTTAATTTTGGACATTAACGCCCTTGCCTTAAAGTCCTAAATTAAATGAGTTTTTTAGCAGTGCTCGTGGTATATTTTATACCAGTGGTTGTGCTTTAACAGAATTGAGGCCCAGGTGCTGGAGTCAGATGACTGTGCCTGTTGTACCGGTCATAAGCACCTTGTGATTACGGTTCGACTCCCAGTTCATGTCGTATTTGCTCTCTTTACCACTGTACCCCTTGATCTTTACTGCCGTGGACATAAACAGGGCAACCAAAAACGCTGTAGTTGTGGCCTTGTTCTGGGTAGGTATATAAAAATTGAGAAGTACATAAAAATTGTCTCGAAGAAGAATTGTTCTGTCGTCTACAGAAAAATATTCGACATGATACCCATTGCTATATTCTACAGCACTCCTCAGCACAAGCAGGAAATTGAACCTCACACATTGCGACTGGAAACAGAGTGCACCTGTGCGATATGAGAGGAACTTCTTCTCCCGCACGCTCAAGCTGTGAAATGTTATTTATTTATTTTTATTTATTTATCCTTTTTTGTACACACATATACACACATCAACAAAGTCTAGGGAACAAGGACATTTCTAGTTTTTATTTAAAAACCCTTTCTTGTAATAGTGAGTGTTTTATATCAATAGAAGGGTATTTTTATACCGTTTTTAATTTTAATTTTAATAAAAACATTTTCATACCAAATTTTTTTTTTTTTTAAGAAAGAATTGAATAGTGCCAATATTGAGTAGTACAACCTTCTATGATTAGGCACAAAAATAACGAGGTAGTAAGAAATACAGTAATTAACCGTACTTTAAACGTTTTTAATAATCTGTAGGACCTCCTAAAGCATTAGCAACAGCTCGACAACGGCGTGGCATACTTAGTATGAGATTGTCAATCATCGTCTGTGGAATATGGCTCCATACACTGCGAAGGTGTAAAAGAAGTTGTTCTTCAGTGTTCAGATTTTCCAAAGAATCACTGAAAGCTCTTCTCCCAAGCAAATCCCAGGCATGCTCTATGGGATTGAGGTCGGCAGACTGAGCAGGCCATTCCAACGTCGTCATATTGTGCTCGCTTAACGCATTGACCACTACCCTCGCGGTGTGTGACCGTGCATTATCTTGCATGAACATAAAATCTTGACCGAACTGCTGTCGATGAGGGATTACCATGGGGTGTATAACCTCCTGAATGTATTGGTTTGCATTCAAATTGCCCCGTATCCAAACGAGGTCGGTCCTTCCACCAAGGCGAATTCCAGCCCATACCATGATTGTTCCACCTTGGTAAGGATGAACTTCTTGCGGATTCTGGAGACGACTCCGACGTCCAGGAACTCGCCATATACGCACTCTTCTCGAATCAGGATGAAAACCGAAGCAAGATTCGTCGGAAAACAGAACCCGTGCCCATTGATGGTCGGTCCACTGTAAATGTGCGTTAGCCCACAATAAGCGACGACCTCGATTTCCACGTCGAAGAGCTGGAACCCTAAGCGGTCTGCGAGCATAAAGATTGTCTTCGTGTAGTCTTCTTCTGACAGTTTGATCGCTAATATCCACTTGATGCTGAGACTGGAGGCCTGCGACCAACCGACGAGCAGTAATCGTGGGTTGCCGCCTTGCGGAATTTTGCAAGAAACGATCTTGTCGCGGGGTAGTAACCCTATTTCGTCCCCTGTGACGTTCGGCAACATCCCCTGTAGACCTGTAGCGTGCCCATAATCTGCAAATTACGCTTGGTTGGGTGTTGACAGCATCCGCTACGTCGCGTTGAGTTCGTCCAGCTTGCAGCATACCAACAGCCCTTAACATCTCTTCGCGACTTAAATGACGACGTGACATGATGACTACAGTCACAAAAATGCACAAACCATACGTAAAAGACGTATTATTGATAATAAACGTTATTTACAAAAAAAAACAATTTTTTATTTTGCCTCAGAGAAACTGCACAATCAAACACTTTTAAAAGTTTTCCCTCCATATTCGAAAATCATTACTTATTTAAATTTATTTTTAAATTTCGAACAACTCTGTAATCTACTTTATTCTATTTTTATTTATTTGCTGCCAGTTATTTGCAAAACAAGATTTACACGAAAAAAAATAATTGGGGTCATCTTGTTCCCTAGACTTTGTTGAGGTGTTTATTACATTAATATAAAAAGATGAGATGTAATGTACAAAGGCGAGCTTAACTCAAAGTTGAGTTCTCTTCCAGCAAACCCGGGAGTGCACAGAGGAATTGCAATACGAGAGGCTAAGTCTAGTGCACAAGTGTAAAATGCTTAAATGCTGTAAAATGTTCTGCCTGCTGTTTTTCGCACCGAATACTAAATGGTACAATAGCTGCGTGGTTCCCGTCAGAGTAGAATTTGGACCACCCCATCTCTTCCCATGCGGTGTCGTACAAAGCGACTAAGGGATAGGGCTGTTTAACATCAGACAGATATATACAGCCCAGACTCAGCCTAAGATGCATGGATCGAGTCAACAATAGTGCCCGGAAAACGTCAATAGGCTTATTACGTTACCTTATTACGTTATTCACTCCTTATTACACGAATTATTGGGAACCCTGAGGTCACGAACACCCTCGAGCCTTTGCAGATGCGTAGAGATATTGCTTCCTTGGCTGTATTTTACCGTCTCTACCACGGTGAGTGTTCTGACGAGCTCTTCCAACTAATCCCACCATCTCCTTTCCTACATAGGACAACACGTGCAGGCCTTAGATGTCACCCTCACACTGTGCAGAATATACGAGCAAGAACCAAGCGGTTCGGAGACTCTTTTCTTTGCCGCACCACCAAGACCTGGAATTCATTACCAGCACACGTGTTTCCTTCTTCCTACAGTCCCGGGGCCTTTAAGCGGGGCGTGAAAAAGCATCTGATGAGGCCGCCAAGCTGAGTGCCACCATTGTAGCACTTAGTGTCTGTAATGGTGACCCTCTTTCCTGAGACTTTGCCTTTAGCTTACATCAGGCGAGGTGAGGTCAAGTTGGCGTGTCCTATATAAAAAAAAAAAAAAAACGTGGGACCGAATACAATAAATAGTGAAATATGGGTGTTGATTCACCTCTACCTAACCCTCCGGAGATAAAGGCGTGATTATAATATATGTGTGTATGTACGTATGTATGAAAGCATCTTCATCTCCCGCACGCTCAAGCTGTGAAATGTTCTGCCTGCTGTGTTTTTTCTCAGCGACTACAAAATTGGGTTCTACAAGAAGGGCATCAGAAGGATTCTTCAGGGTCGGCAGCGCGAGTGTAACGCACACGTCTATAGGCCACGGTAACCGCTTTCCAGCAGAGGAGGGTTTGGCCCCGAAGGTCTTGCATATACGGCATATACCCAATTACTATTTCTTTACTAATATAATTACTATCTACTATCTTATACGGATATCTTATCTTATCTTATCTAATTATACGGATACATAAAATGTATAACATACCTACATAAAATGAATATTTATATTATTGTATTTTTTTTTTACAGGACATGTAAATTAGACTTCACCTCGCCTGATGCTAAGCTGAAGGCAAAGTCTCAGAAAAGGGTCGCCGTTACATACATAATATACCATGTTACAATGATTGCACTCTGACGGCCTCATCATAATATGCCTTTTCACGCCCTGCTTAAAGGACCCGGGACTGTAGGAAGAACGAATCGTACTGGTTACATTACAAGTCTTAATGGTGCGACAAAGGAAAGTGATCACCCGAGGAGACGGCCAGATCGAGAGAGATGACCCTGGGTCGGCCGGGGTGCGAGGGATATGTCTGTTAACCTCACTTTCGGCAACAACAAACGACCCACAGGCGGCGTGCATAGTGTAGAAGGGAAATAAATTTCCCCACGACATTACCGGTAGTGTGGTGGGTAAGATACGAGGGTGACATCTAAACCCTGCACGTGTTGTCCTGTGTAGGAGAGGGTGGGACTTATTGGTTATAATATATTCAAGACTATATCTGTCTGCTGCAGTGCAACACTGTTGCGTGCTGTATAGTTCAGAATCAAACCTTTAACCTCATCTGTTAAACAACTGACCCTCACTGCAAAACATGGTATTAAATTGTAGACTTTTATTTCTATACCCATAAGTTCAATATTAAATGCAAAAGAGTTTCATTACAATTTTACATTCACTCTCTAAAAAGTGTTATAATTTTGGACTTTAAGAGCTTTACATTAAAGTCTACAATTAAATGGATTTTTAACTGTGTTCGTGGTTTGACAGTGGTTTTGCTTTAGTAGATTCGAGGCCCAGACGAGGATCTGTCGTTGCTCCCGGAAAACCCGACATTCTAATCCACACTAATATTATAAAGGCGAAAGTAACTCTGTCTGTCTGTCTGTATGTTACGCTTTCACACCTAAACCACTGAACCGATTTCGTTGAAATTTGTTATAGGGTTAGATTAAACCTTGAGAAAGGACATATGCTATGTTTGATTGCGATAACCTATATCTACAAGGGAGGAGCCGCGGGCAAAAGCTAGTTAAAAAGATATTGGTTCTCGGGCTCTAATTTTCTTTTATACCACTTAGGTGGCAGAAAAGCACACGGCCCACCTGATGAAAAGAAGTTACCGTGGCCTATGGACGCGTGCAACACCAAAAGAGTCACACTCGCGCTGCCAACCCTGTAAGCATTGAGAGTTTCTGTGCTGTCAGTGTAAAAGACAAAGCAGGACAAGCTTTTGGTCCTTCCACTGACAGCACAAATTCTCCAGTGAGCTCTGGCTACCCTGCTCACCGCTGGGAACACAATACGAAGTTATTATGGCCACGGTATTCTGTAGGACAAACTTGGAGGCAACTGGGAAACCGCTATGAGGTTAGTGAATAATTATAAATATTTTTGTTACTAATGACGCGAGCCATTGGAAAGACCTTTAGAAAAACCGTTCAGCAGGGGCGGTAGCATCAGACTCGAACCGACCAAAACCGCACACCCGTCTTGGGTTTTCAGATTTCGATTGAACTTTCCATTGACGTATCCCATCCTGATTATATCCTTCATTCATTCCTCACTGCAGAACCGTGATACTATTCTTGTAACAAACTCACGCCTTTATCCCCGAAGGGGTAGGCAGAGGTGCTAGCTCCCACATTGCGCCAGTTTATGTTTAGGTTGTAATAGGTGGCGAGCCTATTGCCATTAACCGGGCACTTATAAACCTGCGATAAATACGTATATAACGTCGAAAAGTCAGCAGCAAGAGTGTGGCACCTCTGGTGTTACAAACGTCCATAGGCCACGGTGACTACTTTCTATCAGGTGGGCCGTGTGCTTGTCTGCCACCTAAGTGGTATAAAAAAGTCTGATAATATTACTAATGTGAAATAAGTAAAGTAGGTATTTTGTATGACGTGTGTTCACAATTTTTTTGTTATCTGCAGTTATCCTTTATTTTCTCAGAAAATCAAAAATGTGTTTGGAATTCCGGCACGACTAATGAGGTGATCTCTTTCGACAAAGAAGGAAGGATAATATCTAATACTAATTACTTATAACTACACAATACCCAACACCCAAAGTAGTTTTACCTTGATGACGCATGGCCTAATGATGTCATTTGTTACCCCAATGATCTCAAAAGAATAATTCTGGAACAATGTTTTTATATGTTTGTGTTAGAAGACAAAGCAAGACAAGCCTTAAGTCATCCCACTGACAGCACAAATTCTTCAGTGAGCTCTGTCTACCCTATTCACCGCTGGGAACACAATATGAAGTTGTTATAACCGCGGTATTCTGTAAGGCAGAGGTACTTCCCCAGTCGGACTGCTCGATTGGGCGGAAATACCGCCGTGTCCTAACTCCTCATAAAAATTGACCAGCAAAGCACACTGCCAGTCAAAATTAAAATAATTACGTATGTAAATACATTAGATGCATACATAGTTCAAGCTGTTAGTTATTATATAGAAACTCTCTGACAAATAAAGGTGGAGAGAATCCCTACAAAATTCTACAGGGTCCAAATCGTAGTGTTTATGAAGAATGTTATAAGAACTTTCATAGTAAACCTTTCAAGATGTTGTAAGGCGAAACCGGTCAGTTCCGTCAGTATCAGAATAAACGGGATATTTACCATGTTTCATTGTTTTGAGTTGCCGATATTTCGGCGCTGTTGCAAGCACCATGAACACGGAGGAACTGGAGTAGTGGCGGTGAGCGATTGCCGTCATTCGGGCACTAATGTTGACTCCAGTCATGTATCTGAGGCTGAGTCTGGGCTGTATATATCTGTCTGATGTTAAACAGCCCTATCCCTTAGTCGCCTTGTACGACACCGCATGGGAATAGATGGTGTGGTCCAAATTCTACACAGCCGGGAACCACGCGGCAGAGTAGATTTGATACAAATCAGTTGATCCCAAGGAACAAGCCAAATCAAAATAGTGAGTGGATACAGTAAGCATCGTCGTGAACGTGATCGAGATTGGTTTTGAGTTTGTTGTGAGAGTGAAACCATTGGTACCTAGTGCAGATACGCGTAGTAAACAAACTCGAAAGGTGGATCATTGTATTTACTCCTAAAAATATCACTGTTCACTGTCAATACTCCAGTTCTTCCGTGATCATGGTGCTTGCAGCAGCGTCAAAATATCGGAAACTCAGAACAATACAACATTTTAAATATCCCGATAACTTTAATACCAATGCTCCTAAAGAGTCTACAAAGATGGCATGAGTGGAAAGGTGTTGTCTCTGCCAACCCTTTTTTTTTTTTACGTGCGCAATATCCCCACGGATACCTCCGCACCGGAGCCCGTGGAGGAGGTTATGTCGGGCTCGAACCGACTAAAACGCACGCCGCCTGTGGGTCTCTGCCTACCCTAACATGAAAGTCACGTGACTATGTGTATGTATGTAAACTAGGTATTGGTGTACATCGGCGTGGCGGTTCAAATTCGATCCTCGGTCAAGCACCTCTGACATTTCAAAATACACGTGCGTGGGTATTAGAAATTCATTAGCCATTACTTTTGAAAGAAAAAATCGCAAGTAAGTCATCGAGATAAAGAGATACAGATAATACTTATATTAGTTCTTACCAATAAATAATATACAATAGTTCCTCCGTTCGTTCTAATAACCTCGTGTTGTGTTCTCGGCGGTGAATAGGGTAACCAGAGCACACTTGAGAGTTTTTGTACTGTCGCATGTCGGTAGGAAGACCAAAGGTTTGTCCAACTTTATCTTACAGGGTCGGCAGCACGAGTTTGAGTCTCCTGGTGTTGCACACGTCCATAGGCCACGTTAACCTCTTGCCATCAGGTAGGCTGTGTACTTGTCTTTCACATAAGCGGTAGAAAAAAGTAAAGTATAGATGTCTCCTCAGCTTAGGAGACACAAGAAGGCTGGTGTTTTTTGATCCCAATGATTCCGCCAACAACTCAGATTTTATATACTGATCGAAATAACATGTGAAAGTACAAGCGTCAATAAACAAAATAAACAAAATTTCTTTTCCATATAAAGGCTGTTGTATCAGTTCCCGAACTAAATGTCATATTGCACTTTTGACAGATGGCAAAATGGCGCGCATGTGTAACTCTGTATTTTCTAATGATATATCTAATAAATAAGAATACTAAATAAAAGGCTATAAAGACTGAAAAAGAATCCCGATGTAACCTCCAGAGGAGACACGAGACCGAAGCAGTCTGTTCGAGTTTACAAACACGAATACCGCGGCCATAATAACTTTGTGTAGTGTTCCCAGCGGTGAGTAGGGTAGCCAGAGCTCACTGGAGAATTCGTGCTGTCAGTGGGAAGACTAAAGGCTGGTCCTGCTTTGTCTTCTACACTGACGGCACAAAATCTCTGTGCTTATAAGGTCGGCAGCGCGAGTGTGACTCCTCTTGTGTTACACACGTCCATAGGCCACGGTAACCACATTCCATCAGGTGGGCCGTGTGCTTGTCTGCCACCTAAGTGGTATAAAAAAAACTATGGTATAGTAATTGACATTTTAAGTTTCCTGTAAAAAAAACTTTAGAAAACCAAACTATGTTATCTTTAATAAAACCAGCAATAAATATTTTATTATAATCAGCTCGGCGAACCTTGATCCCTATGACAGTTCATACTAGTGACGGGTCGTGTCGATATATCGCAACTTTTTATAGGCAAAGGCGTGACTTGCATTCAGCCACATCGATAAACATGTTTTTAAAATATAATCTACATTACTATAATTATAATGCTTGTTATATTTACAAGTATCCGTGTATTTGTATATGGGGTTGCCAATATTCCGATGCAGAGGTAACATGGTCGGACTGTATAATTTTAATGTGAATTAAAATTTTAGTTATAGCAACACTATCTGATCTGTCACTACGCTAGTACTGTCAGTTCGCTACGCCAGTACGAGTGCTAACGCCTTGTATGCGCCACGTGTTTTCTTGTGTCAACGGAATCCTTTGTTTGTTACTATTGTTGTTTTCTGTTTTTGTTATTGTTGCTGTTTTGTGTTTGTTGGTGTTTCAAAATGCCGAAAAGACTGAGAAAAACTGTACTCAACAGTGAAACGCGGGAGTTTGTTGTACGCTTGCGTGACTATTTTGCTCGCGAACTACAAAATGGCGGACCTTTGTTGCCACTTGACAACGTACGCGACCGTGTTGCTGATGCTTTGGGAATTGGCAAAGCTACCGTTTCCCGAATTACAAAGGAGAAGTTCGGCGAATCGTCGATGGAGGAGAACAAATTATCAACTCCAAAGAAGAAAAAACATAATAGGGCACGACCCGTAACTAACCCCGATGATTTCGACATGGCAGCGATACGAAACCATATTTACGGCTATTATTTTCGAGGTGAACTGCCGACTTGCACAAAATTATTAGCGTCGCTGAAATCGGCTGATTTATTTAAAGGTGGATTCACTTCTCTCAGACAAGTTATAAAAAAATGTGGATTTCGTTATGGGAAGTGTGACAAAAGAAAAGTGATAATGGAGCGGAAGGACATTGGATTGATGAGGTGTGATTTTCTACGACAAATAAAAAACATCGAGAACTGGGACAAGGTGGTTTATCTGGACGAAACGTGGCTCAACGCCAATCACTCAGTCTCCAAAACATGGACAGACGACACAGAGAAATCCTGTACCAAAGCACCAGAAGGCAAGGGCCAGCGTTTGATTATCTGCCACGCTGGCACAGCCAAAGGTTTTGTACCTAACTGCTTGTGGGCCTTCAAATCCGTGAAAACAAGTGATTATCACGAAGAGATGAATTTTGAGAATTTCAAGAAATGGTTCACAAAACTATTAGACAATTTAAACGAGCCCCACTACATTTTAATGGACAACGCCCCATACCACTCTGTGCAAATTAATAAAGCGCCTACCGCGAACAACAATAAAGGCGAAATAATAGAGTGGCTGCAAAACAATGGTGTGGCAGCTAATACTCAAATGCTGAAAAAGGAATTAGTTAGATTGTTGAACCTTCATAAACAGCAAACAAAGAAGAAATATTTCTTGGATGAGATGGCAAAATCAAAAGGGCACACCGTGATTCGGCTACCGCCCTACCACTGCCAATATAATGCAATCGAAATGATATGGGCGCAGATCAAAGGTGGGTTGATTTGTATTTATTTTAACATGTTTTTATTTAGGTCACTGGTGACTGTCTAGTCGGCTAGTACTATTTAAAGCTATTTTATTTCACTAGCAAATTGCATTTTTATTTTTATCCATGTGCTTATATCAATTACACACTTTTAACGTACAAAATTATGTACTTATAATGTACTTACCCCGATCTCGCTCTTTGACTTTGCATCATTTTCAATCTAAACCATTATTGTTTCAGGTTGTGCAGCCAGGCTTAACACCACTCCACCATTCACAGCTAATAAAATGCTTACGTTGCTACAAGAGGCATGTAGTCAAGTGACTCCGGACAATTGGAGGAAAGTGGTTGAAAAGACGAAAAAGCTATGCTTAGATGATTGGAATCGAGACGTGCGATACGACAATATAGTAGACCAGCCGTTTATCATAAACATAGGAGAAAGCAGCTGCAGTTCGGATTCCGAGTCTGAGACGCAATCGGTGACACCATTGTCAGATTCAGATTAATGTATATTAAAAAATCATAAATAAACCGCTTTTGTTTTATTTGAGTAGGTATATACAATAAATTTGTTAAATCTCCTTTATTTTATTATCGCAAACAACTTAAATGATTATAAATCTGACACTAAGAGCGTAGGTGCTCTATTGATGTATTTTGTACACTCGTTTCCATTTTCGATATTTGTTTATCGATACTTTTCCGCACTAGTCGATATCTTCCAAACGGAGTAACTTTTGCAGGACGTCAACGTAAAGTCTGATTGAGATAATTTCTTGTAAGTGTTAATAATTATTATAATTCCAACGGGATATTATTGTAATTGCATATATCTGCCTAAAATTAATAAATATCATTTTTAGACACCGCCAATTCGATTATAATATAACGGTGACGCTACTACAAGGTTGTGTCGTGGGAATAACTGTCAGTGTCATAGGGATCAAGGTTCGCCGAGCTGATTATAATTACATTTTTTTTTCATTAATATTCTGTACTCCATTTGAATAAAGGTAAACAATCTTGATGAGTCTTATTTTTTTTTAAATCTCAGTTTCAAAATAAAAGACGGCTAAAGACTGAAATCGACTACTAGTTTTACCAGTAGGTACCTACCTTGTTTTTTTAGTTCTCACAGGATTGATAACACGAAGGGCCTCTGGTGTTGCACACGTTTATATGCCATGATTACCACTTCCTATGGGCCGTGTGCTTGTTTGCCACCAAAGTGGTCTAAAAAGATTACCAAATCAATGCAAAATTTCTAGCCATTACTAGTATTCTCCCTACCCCAGCTAAGCTCCACGTTGGGCAGCTTTTCCCGAATTCAAACTCGGGACTATTACCACTAAAAAGATTAAAAAGTATGTCGAAATCTTGTTTCCTTATAAATTTCGATAAGCTTTCAATCTTGTACAACTTTTAAAGTAACATAAGTTGACCGGATCAGTGCAACCGAGCGAAAAGTAACACTGTTGGAAAGTAATCTATATTTTACGACTGTATTGCCATATAGAAAATTAAAATTACCACACTGTTTGAGTAAAATCTTCAATTTAAACTTAGAATTGGAGAATTATTGCTCTTCTTTTCAATAAAAACTCGTAGTTTTATTTTTGATACAAACTTCATTAGCGCAACAAAATATAAATATCATAGGCCGTAAAAATTTCAAAAGTACCCCAGTTAGTAGCTACCTAATACAAGTTTCTTATAACCTAGAAAGCTCCAATGTATTTGGGTGATAGTCTATGGCAATGCTGTTTACATGTAGACGAGAATACGACCGTGGTTGCACCAAGAAGGCTCGTTCAGTGGGACCGCAGTCGCGTAGCGGTCAAGGCTGTCGCGCCGAACGCCCGTGCCTCACATCGAAAAAAAGTTAAAAATAAAAAGCGCGCGCACGCGAAACTTCAAAATCTATATTTTTTTAAATCAAGAATTCGTTCGGATATTTGTAAAATTATATTTTTATAATTAAAAAAGATATCGTAACAAGTATCTTTAGTTGTTAATCATTGCTTTTAGTACGACTAACTGTTAAAGACTCAGTGCCGGTGGATAATGAGTTCACTGTGATTGTGAGAGTACGTCTTGGTGTCCGTTAAACAGGTGAATATAATAATTGATTTCGATGCACCGTTGCTTTGCCCCTTATAACGACCACCATAATTTTGGCGCGTCGACAAATACTAATTAGATTTTAACAACATGTTTCGAATTTCAACTATTTTAAACTCATTAAGAAGTTATGGTTGAAAGAGTTGCCGTTTTTTTTTTCTATTTATCAGTGAGCGGTCAAGACAACCGGGAATAACGGCCCTGCAATCATAGGTTGTTGCTCTTCCTACTGCGAGCTGTACTTGAGAAATAAAATCGTTTATCGATGAAAAGCTTGTCGTGCTAAGAAAACGCGTTTTGATACCATAAATCAGTTTTATATCACGATTTTATGGCAAAGGGGTACTATATTCAGTCTGATTAAGTACTTTTATGAATGGGATTATATTTAGTAATTTTGTTTTTTTATTGTTACGTAAATATTTTTTGCATAACTTTATTGCAGCTGATATAGTACTATATGTTATTTAATCTTATAATAATTTATATTAAAATTCAAATTAGTGTATTTTTTTATCAAACAGATAAAGATATCTAAGGTATTTTTTTTCAAGGACAAAGAAATTCGTAGTATTATGTTAAGCTGACGTCTCAACGCGTTCCGTTGTGTTGAATGTAGGTCAGTGAAATGAACGAAACGCGGTCCCGTACGGAATCCGACCCCGCACACGATGACCGATTTCGTGTTGTCCACAACTAGAAACTATGACATTCTTTTTATTATTACTTTGTTAATAATATTGTAACTTTCTTTTTAGCGTGGATACCAGGCTTTATTCGTGTTATTCTAAATTCAAAAAGATTATAGAATTCTCCGTTTTATGGTCATAGATAATAATAGATAACTATTTACTGGTGATAATATTGTAAAACTTGTTTTGTAGATAGTGGGTTTACAGTTGCACAATTTAATATGCAACTTGTTAAATTATATATTAAACACACATTATAACAGTATACACTTTTTAATTGGTTATTTAAAATCTATCTGAATTAATATGACATCTATACCGATACAGAATGGATCCTCAGATAATTTCAAAATTAATTAATCCTCTATACTACCAACACTAATTCAGACATAATTATCTATATATTCCTAAATAACACACTATTTTATAGTAAGTTAGTTAAATCTAAACAATCAAAGGCTTTAAGAATTAACCTTTAAAAATGTCAAACGCAATAAATAACGAAACAAAACAATCCAACTTCCGTTAAAATTCCCGCGAAATAACCTTAAAACAGACGTTCAAAAAAAGAACAATAAAGTTTGAATTTTATATTTTTTAATAACACAATATCGACGCCACGATCTGTAATTATAAAGCCAGGTAGTATACATGAAGGTTTTATTCCGTTTGCAAGAATTCAATTGACTTTCTTATAGATAAGCTAAGATGTCTGGTTTTAAGGTCGTTAACACTATGCTGGGTTCCTTGCGTTGGACAGTAAGGAGTACAGACAGAACAAACTAATGTTCATAGCTTTAATAATGGATAAATGAGAAAAGTTCTAGTTACCAAGTGTTTACATTGACATATAACGGAGATTTTTTTTCTTGTTAGTGCCACAGATACAATAATACTCATAGATTAGTAAATGTTACTTAAATGTAGAACTGATGACATTAATTATTATTATACTGTTGACTGACTCCTTTTTTTTCAAATAAAATATAATATTATTTTGAATACAAACTAGTTCGAAAAGAGCTAGAGAAGCAAAGAGATATAAATTATATATCATATAAATTATATAGAGCAAATAAATTATTGTATTCAGACTAAATTACCAACTTAAATGTTTGTAAATAGACTAATTAAACCCGCTAAGCTATTTGCCAGCGTTTTCTCAGGTCGTACGTTTAAGTAAGTTCCGTTTTAGTGGTCTATTTACAGAATAACTGATTTTTAACTTAGATTTTTCTAAAGAAAAGCAGGACTGATAGTCTAATATGTCACGTGTAAATTAGTCTATTATCATTTATCTGTTTAAGTATGTATATATTTAAATAAGTATAAGTATTTTAAAGTGTATATATTTAAGTATGTATGTATGTAATACTCCAACCAACATACATAGGTATCCATCCAAGTTTGCCTGGCTAAAATTGCGTTTTTTTTTATACCACTTAGGTGGCAGACAAGCACACGGCCCACCTGATGGAAAGTGGTTACCGTGGCCTATGGACGTGTGTAACACCAGAGAAACCACACTCGCGCTGTCGACCCTGTAAGCACAGAGTTTCTGTGCCGTCAGTGTAGAGGACAAAGCAGGACAAGCCTTTAGTCATCCCACTGACAGCGCAAATTCTCCAGTGATTTCTGGCTACCCTACTCACCGCTGTGAACACAACACGAAGTTATTATAGCCGCGGTATTCTGTAGGGCGGAGGTACTTCCCCAATCGGACTGCTTAATTAGGCGGAAATACCGCCGTGTACTACCTGACCGATAAGGCCGCTCTTTGACCGCCCTTTGTACTTACTGCTCTTGTCTTATTAACTTCTGCAACATTAGTATGATCATTAAATGTAAATTGACGTACAATAAAGTACCTATAAATACATAAATAAGAATACACATCATAAGTACACATATCAAATAATAGAATCAAAATGGCTGTATTTTTGTCAACCATCTGACCTCCATAACCTATTGACAATATTGAAATATTACTTACTGTAAGACCAGTTGTTAGACTTTTTAGGGCTCCAAGTATCCCGAACAACTGCCATAGATGTTGGTATGACAGCCGGGAACAACAGCTTAGCGTGCTCTCCGAAATTCACACATACAAATATTTACTCTAAGTGGAAATCGAACAAATCAAATCAAATCAAAATCATTTATTGCTGACAAAAGTTATTACAGTGGTATTTAGTACATTTGTTTTTTAAATACCTATCTTTAATTATTACAGGGTCAAAGAAAATGTGTTTAATTAAATAGATTTTAAAATATAGGTACATATTTAAAATGACAGTCCAATAAAGTCTAATCTATTTACCCGCCCCTAATCGTACCTGGTGCAAAGGTGTCCATGACGCTGGCGGCATTGCCCCGTTGAATAGTTATGGTCAACCGTTGCCCCAGGTACGAGCCGGAGCGGGAGTCACCGGTTTTGTCCCTCAACCTGCGCCCTAATTCGCTCACTAGATTTTTGAATTATCCAATGTTAATATATATTGAAGACAACCAAGGAGGTAGGACACGGCGGTATTTCCGCCCGATTGAGCAGTCCGACTGGGGAAGTACCTCCGCCCTACAGAATACCGCGGTTATAATAACTTCGTGTTGTGTTCCCAGTGAGTAGGGTAGCCAGAGCTCACTGGAGAATTTGTGCTGTCAGTGGGAAGACTAAAGGCTTGTTCTGATTTGTCTTCTACTGACGGCACAGAAACTCTGTACTTACATGGTTGGCAGCGCGACTGTGATTCCTCTGGTGTTACAGACGTCCATAGGCCACGGTAACTACTTTCCATCAGGTGAGCCGTGTGCTTGTCTGCCAACTAAGTGGTATAAAAAATTCAATGCAACTGCATAGCAATCGAGTTCACTACCGCCTCGATACAGAGACTGTCCATAAATCGATATACCCATAAAAATAGATACAAAACAAACAGTTCTTCATACCCGTATTGGTTTAAATTTCCATTTTTTATTTCAAATTTGTAAATACCCGCATCTCTTGCAAAATAAGTGAAAACTGACGATAGGTTTATGTAACAATTGTAATTAAATTACCTGTAGGTATGAAATGCTTAAATATATATGATACTAACCATTATTCGAGAGTATTTATATTCATACATGTAAATCCTCGAAGCTGCAGAGGTATTAACACCCAGATATCGTCAACTATGGGGCTTATCATACTAGCGGTTTCGGGGCAGTTGGTAATCGCTCTCTTCCATTCGATTACTTGATAATGGATCTTCCCAAATACGTCAAAGCTTTCGTTTCCGTCTCCGACGTCTTCACATTAACAAAGCCAACATCAGTGTTTCCTCGTCTGAATCCATTTTGTTACTGAGTGTATTATCAGTATATCGTAAACTCACTACAAATCCGCGACGTGTCCGGTGCGTAACCGCGGCTTCTCCGCTCCGCGACTGTTGCGATCCCAAACCGCTATTATAATAAGGCCCCAAGATTTCAAACTCACGTACTAGATAATGAGCCTATAGCCGTTAACCATGTTGTTATGGGCGTATATCACGGGCACAAAGGCCACACGTCACTGGTTGTGGAGCCGCATGTCACCCAGGCAGAAACAGGCCGCAGCGACGGCGCGCCTCACGCGATTCCCCATTTCCGGGGACGAGTTGGGGACTCTGTGGTCCCCACACCCGAGGTGACGGCCAGATCGAGAGAGACGGCCCTGGGTCGGCTGGGTTGAAGGGATATGCCTGTTAACCTCACCTTTGGCAACCAAAAACGACCCACAGGCGTCGTGCGTTTTGGTCGATTCGAGTCCGACATAACCTCTCCCACCGGCTCCGGATCCGCGGGGATTTTTCGCACGTAAAAAAAATTATGTCTTTGGTTGATCCCTCTTCTAGTTTTTTGGTCGTTTTACCGATATAAGACTGTGTTATAAAAACTATCGTAACTGCCCATAACGTATCCATAACTGAAGATAATAACCATGATTTGTATTATTTTATAAGCACTCACGTTTTATAATTGTTTTTATAACCCACGTTATAAATACAATAACGTAAGATAGTTATGAATTGTGCAAAAAATTCACACACTGTTACAAATTATGAAATTAATTACAATAATACATCTTAATTTTTTTGTTTTTTTTTTTTAATTTAAACTGGATTCCGTTTGTGACATACTAACGGTCTTAGACTATAATACAAACTCTGTTGCCGCGTGGTTTCCGGCAGAGTAGAACTAGGGCCACCCCATCTCTTCCCATGCGGTGTCGTACAAGGCGACTAAGGGATAGGACTGTTTAACATCATCGCAAGCCAAGCTGCCCGCGTACGAAGGCAACTCGGGCATCTTAGGTCGATGAACGACCTCCGTCCCCCATGAGCGCCGGCCTGGGGGTGACAGGTAGAGCCGCCTGTCACCCTGGTAGAAGCAGGCTGCGGCGGCGGCGCGCCTGGCGCGCCTCCCCGTTTTCCGGGGACGAGTTGGGGACTCTGTAGTCCGCACACACCCGAGGAGAGGGCCAGATCGTGAGAGATGGCACTGGGTCGCCCGGGAATGCGAGGGATATGCCTGTCAACCTCCCCTTTGGCAACCAAAACGACCCACAGGCGGTGTGCGTTTTAGTCGGTTCGAGTCCGACATAACCTCTCCCACCGGCTCCGGTGGGGAGGTATCCGTGGGGATTTTGCGCACGTAAAATCAGACAGATATATACAGCCCAGACTCAGCCTCAGATGCATGGCTCGAGTCAACAAAAGTGCCCGGAATACTGCAATAGTCTCACCCCTATTACGTGGAACCAAATACAATTATTGGTGGAATGTGGGTGTTAATTCACCTCTGCCTAACTCTCCAGAGATAAAGGGCTGATTATATGTATGTATGTATGTACAAACTCTGTACCTAGACGCTGCAAGTATCATTTCAACACGGCATTCAAAATGGCTACAACTTCAGTAGGTATAAGTTGACATATAAATACATCCCATGACATACATACATTGACAGTTTAAACAGCAATATTGACATTAGCTTACTTAGACATAACGAGCTTTCCACGCCCTTTATTGCGATGAATTTTGTTTGCTGTGTCTATATAGTATATGATCTAAGCTAACGGTATTAATAATTGAATTTAAAGTAGGTTTTGTTTTGTCGAAGTTGCTTTTTAACGGCTACTAGTGACATGGTTGACGATAATTTATTTTATATTATAGCATCTCCGTCTTCTTTCAAATCTGTAATTTCCCACATTTTGCCACTTAAGATTTTCGGTCGAGCTTATTGTGATGGGCTATATGTTTATTGTCAGATGGAGAACAGCTCTATTTCTTGTACGAAGATTCTACGACACCCACGGGAAGAAATGAAGTGACTCTATTCTACCCCACCGGGAAAAGAGAGTAATAATTTAAGTGTGGACCCAAATAAGATCCTTGAGTAACCCCATTAGCAACAAAAAATACAAATATTTGTATTATCATTTTAACTCGTTGTAACTCTATACATTCTTTCTAACAAATATTATTAGAATCTACTTAGAAAAAAAAGATCCTAAGATACATTTTTCTTTTTAAATTGTAGGTATAATTGTGTGGTCAACTGAGTCGAATGCCTTACTAAAGATTGTTCAAAAAATTGGCAAAAACAAAAGAGTTTCAACAAAATTTCTAGACAAATCTCAAATCCAGTGTAATTTTTTCGTATCATTAGAAATTCTCTCCAAAAAAATTGTCTTTCTTAGTACGATTTCTAAGCCTAATATTACTGTTACAAATGAAATGTTAGAAGTATATTTTTTGTAGCGATTTGTCACGCTCGATTTGCACGTTAAACGTAAGCGCCGAAACGACACTGATACTCGAAATCACTTCTTAACCAGTTGAAGATATTTTTGAAACTTCTTTTTAGGGGCTTGATACCTACTCTCAATGACTGTTATTAAAATGATTTTCGAATGTTTTTTGTACACTCCTTCATAACTAGTTCGAGTTGTTCTGTTACTTTTTTCTGTTATCAAACTAAAGAATTTTGTTTCGTATTTAATTTCTACTTCTTCGATCAGGCGATCATCTAACTGCTTATAAATGTGAAAGCTTGCATGGAAGGATGTTTGTCACTTAGACACTGAACGTAGGTATCTGAATGACGTTTGACACAGAGATAGGTCAAAGTCAGTGATAACAAGGTTATTTTTCATCCTATCGGGAACCTATCCTGTGCATCAAGGGAACGAGAACTGCAGGTAATTTCATGTTGTAGAATATTTATTTATTTATCTAAGCCAAACAACGGATTATGAGACAAGTACCACTTGCCACTCTCATTAAGATATTTTTACGGAAATCCACTTATGAAGCACAGGAAACCAAATTGTAGGTCACTATTTAAACTGTTACGTGAATGACGTGCTAGATTAGATATTATAACTGCTGCCCGCGACTCAACCTATAGGAACTTATCCCTGCGACACAAGACTTCACAGTCCCGGCTCTAAAGTTTTATATCAGGCCAAAGTCACTGTCATGCCAGAGACAAGGCAAAAATGACATATAATTTCAGATTTACATTACTTTTTAGTTTGTGTATTTAAGTGTAAATAATCTACTAGATGTTCATGATTGCTGATGAATAGGATTAGTGTTTAAGCTTATATCTTGTTCTTTTGTTTTTTCAATTTCTTATTATTCTGTTATGTGTGTCTTGTAGGTTTATGCTCGAATAAATAATGTCTTACTTTCTGTCTTTCTTTCTTTGTTTCTTTCTCTCTATCTCTCTCTCTCTCTCTCTTTCTTTCTTTCTTTCTTCTTTCAACTCTCGTAATATATTTAAAAAAAATTGAGCCTTGATCTAATATTAAAAAATCCTTGAAAATTATGTTACAAAAAATCGTTTTTAAGATGGCCTTCAGGATTGGTAATTAAACAATCATTTAGATCATTTCAATCAAATATTTCATTTAGTGTCAGGAGAAGATATCGCTTAGCAACGAGTGTTTTTGAAACAGGATTTTCCTTACATGTCAACCATGATGTTTACATGCTAATAGCTGATTTCAAATGCAATGTTAGAACTTTCTTCGTATTACTTTATGCTTGTAACAGTGTAGAGTTTTCGCCAGAATTAATAGCTATAGCAGATATGTATTTAATAGTACAACACTCACTGGGATAAATACCATGTTTTTTAGGGTTCTGTACCTCAAAAGGAAAAAAAAACTGAACTTTTTTTATACCACTTAGGTGGCAGACAAGCACACAGCCCACCTGATGGAAAGCTATTATACAACACCAGGGGTGTTACACTCGCGCTGCCGACCATGAAAAACCCTTCTGATGCCCCTCTTGAAGAACCCCATATTGTAGGTGCTTGGGAAAACCGCAGCAGGGAGGTCATTCCACAGCTTGAGTGTGCGTGCGATGAAGTTTCTTTCATACCCCACTTTGCGCACTGTCTCAGGTCGCAACGTGTGAGGATGAATTCCCTGCCGACGCGACGGCGAGAGGTGCGATGATAGAGTGTAGCTGTGGGCATCATGTCAAACAATTCATCTGAGCACAAACTCTTATAGGACCATTTCGTTGTCCTGACGACCTTTTCTTCAGGAATGCGTGGAGATATCAAGTTTTAATTCATACCTCATACTAAAACCGTTACTAAAGCGTTTCAAGCGTGGTTCGGTAGCTCAGTGGTCATAGCATTCTCCCTGTAAGGGAAAGATCGCGGGTTCGAATCCCGCCTGAGCTGATTCAAAAGTTATCCTATCTTAATCGATTTGAATAGTTAGCATAACATAACATAACATAACATAAACTCACGCCTATATCCCCGAAAGGGTAGGCAGAGGTGCTAGCACCCACATTTCGCTACTTTATGTTTCGGACCCAATGTAATAGGTGGCGAGCCTATTGCCATTAACCAGGGACTTATAAACCTGCGATAAATACACACATAAATTCGAAAAGTCATTGGTGTGTGCCCTGGTAAACCTGGGATCGAACCCGAGACCTCGTCTCAGCAGTCCATTACCCATACCACTAGGCTAGTTAGCATATCATACATATGCAAAGACAAGCGAATTCCCGGTGACATCCGAGCATTTCATCTCGAAGCCCGGTGTCTGCTTACTAGATCTCCTTCTTTTGATATTCCTATATACCTTTGATAAGGCTAGACTTATATTTAAGAAAAATGTGTATTGTATGTGTGTAAAAATATATAATCATTTGCCGAACAATATTGCTGAACTACCTGTAAGATTATTTAAAAGGACACTGTTTGAAATGTTGTTAAATAAAAATAATTATGACGTACATGAATATTTAAATGACAAATTTATAGAATGACACTTGGACATAAATAATGATGTTAATTAATAATAATAATAAATACATAATGGTAATGATTATAGATTTAATGTAGATTTAATAAATTGACAAATGTACTAAATTTGCACGCCATCTCATGGCAGAATATGAGCGAACTACACTATGTTATTATAACACCTCTATACACCATAGCAATCTAGCAAATAAATGAATTTGATTTGATTTGACTTCACTTCTCAACCCAAAAACGATCAAATAAATACATATATTATTGGTTATATAAGTGAACAATATACAAGCTATCCATACTAAGTGCTTATGTGCCAAACATGGCAAATATGTGTTAGGTGCTACTTTTGTCGTGCTGATACTATCGGCTTATTCGTGTTCTTTGAAGTGTGTCAAAATGCAAGTGGACGGTAGAGACGGCCTGGGGGTGACAGGTGGAGCCGCCTGTCACCCTGGTAGAAGCAGGCCGCGGCGGTGACGCGCCTGCGCGCCTCCCCGTTTCCGGGAACGAGCTAGGGACTCTGTAGTCCCCACACACGCGAGGAGAGGGCCAGATCGTGAGAGATGGCCCTGGGTCGGCCGGGGTGCGAGGGATATGCCTGTCAACCTCACCTTCGGCAACCAAAACGACCCACAGGCGGCGTGCGATTTAGTCGGTTCGAGTCCTATATAACCTCTCCCACCGGCTCCGGTAGGGATTGCGGATTTTGCGCACGTAAAAAAATAAAAAGTGGACGGTAAAGACAAGTAAACAAATACGCATATTTGCTACTTTTTTATACTACTTAGGTGGCAGACAAGCACACGGTCCACTTGAATTAAAGTAGTTACCATGACCTATGAACATGTGCAACTCCAGGGGAGTCACACCCGTGCTACCGATCCTGTAAGAACAGAGAGTTTCTGTGCCATCAGTGCAGAAGAAACAATCAGGACAGGCCGTCAGCATAAAAGAAAAGGAGGACAAGCTCTTGGTTTTCCCACTGACAGCACAAAAACTCTCCAGTGAGCTCTGGCTACTTTACTCACCGCCGGGAACACAACATGAGGTTATTATAGCTGTGGTATTCTGTAGGGTGGAGGTACTTCCCCAGTCGGACTGCTCAATTGGGACGGGAATACCGTCGTGTTTTACCTCCTGGTACTTAGCGTAACGCGTGCGAATATAGACGAATGAGCTCTACACACTTTGTCGTATGCGGCCGAATAAAACGAATAACAAATATCACATAACGAAGTGTGATTCTGTCTACAAAGTTTCGATACACTAACGGGGTTTAACGGCTTCCTCTATCTGCGCGTATAAAACGGATGCAGTTTAGTTCTTCCGACTTCCTGTCTAACTGTTTATCAGCTATAATCTCCTTACCAACATCAAGTACAAAAAATAGTACGAAATAATTATTTTTATCGATGTATATCATCAAACTTTTTGGTTAGAAACATACCGGACGTACAGTCGCGGGCAGAAGTTGCTGAACACTAATAAATTTATAAATTATCTTTACATTGAAATAAACCAATAAATAAATATTTGTATCGGTAGTTTTGTAATTAAGGTCTAGACTTTACGATCAAGAGGTCCCAGATTCGAATGCTGGATAAAATACACTACAAGCAATTTAACTTAGCCGGAAGGGTTAGCGAAAATATTAGTAAATTCAATTACTAGTACTCTTTTAGACGAAATAATAATGAGGCCACAAAGGTCTGAGCGAACAAATGTCTCGCCATGAGACCTCCCCTGGGCCCCGTACACCCAAAAACTCCTGACTTGGGTCGTAGAGGGTGAAATGCGTGTGATGCGTGAATGACGTACTACCATGGACACGCATTTCAATACAGTGCAAAGTGGGAAAGTAAATCCTGGAAAGCGGATCCCGAAACTAGAGCGTGGAATGCGACCGACCTAACTCAAAGATGTTATTATCATCAACATCATCATTCTTCAGAAGACAAATTTAACATTTTTCAATTTTATTTTTATAACTCTATGTAAAACTATCAATCAATTATCCCATCGCAGTCTTGTGCTGGACCTAAGCCTCTGCCAATGTGCTTTATTTCGTCCAATCCTTCGCCTTCTGCATCCAGGCTGTCTTAGCTACCTTTTTCAGGTCATCAGTCCATCTGGATAGGGGGTGTCCTACCTTAAGTTTGTCGTCTCACGGTCTCCACTCTAACAACAAATTGTCTTCCGATAGACTGCCACTTCAGCTTGCTTATTCTGCGAGCTATGTCGGTAACTTTAGTTCTTTATCGGATAACCTCGTTTTGAATTCTATCCTTCATAGAAACTTCAAGCATAGCTCGCTCCATAGCCCGCTGCGTGACTATTAGGTTATGAACTACCCCCAACGTCAGTGTCCACGTTTCGGCACCGTAAGTCATAACACACAGTGCGTGATTCCCGGCAGATTACAATTTGGACCACCCCATCTCTTCGCATGTGCTGTCGTACAAGGCGACTAAGGGATAGGGTTGTTTAACATCAGATAGATATATACAGCCCAGACTCAGAACAATGGCTTGAGCCAATAATAGTGCCCGGAAGACGGCAATAGGCTCACCCCCTATTATGTGGGACTGAATTTAATGATTGGTGAAATATGGGTGTAAATTCACCTCTGTCTAACCCTCCGGGGATAAAGGCGTGATTAGGTATATGTATGTATGCGTGTAAGTCACAATTCCTCTAGACAAGTGGCAGTTCGTTGGCATTGTAGAATAGAATGACGTATGTATGGTATTTGACGTTTATAACATGCGTTGACAGCTGTCAAATATGTCAAATCCTGTACATTTGTCATTATATTTTACACTAGTCAAAGACTAAAGAACTTGGAATATGTTAAGGTTACTGGTGGCGACTGTACATTGTACACATGCTAAAATATAGTATGAGCATACCAAACAAGTCATTTGCACACAATAGTGATGTACTGTACGTTCGTCTGTCCGTCTACTGGTATAAAATAACTGTAATTATCAAGATTGGTTGGTATTTTTTAAACACAGATTGTTTTATTGTTTTGAAATGTTGATGATCTGGAGTGATAGCATGAAAAGTATAGTCAGCAAATAAGTAGGTTATCATATTAGTAGAAAAACTAAAGGCAAATATTAGGTAGCTCACTGGAGAATTTGTGCTGTATGTGGGAAGACTTAAGGCTTGTCCTGCTTTGTCTTCTAAACTGACGGCACAGAAAGTCTGTACTTACAGGGTTGGCAGCGCAACTGTGATCCTCTGGTGTTACAAACGTTCATAGGCCACGGTAACCACTTTCCATCAGGTGGGCCGTGTGCTTGTCTGCCAACTAAGTGGTATAAAAAAAAATATCTGGAGTGATAGTATAAAAAGTATTGTCAGCAAATAAGTAGCTTTACATATTTATATAGACGGCAATAGGCTCAAGCAATGATTGGTGAAATGTGGTTGTTAATTCACCTCTGCCTAACCCTTCGGGGATAAAAGCGTGATTATATGTATGTATGTATGTGCATATTAGTAGCAAAACAAACTGTATACATAAGGTACCAGGTTGTCTGTCACCCCAGCAGAAGCAAGACGGCGCGGTGCGATGTGCGCTCCCCTCTCTGAGTGTAAAAAGAGGACTCTGAGAGGTCTGAGAGAAATGCCTTATGGTCCCACCATATATTCGACCAGATCGAATTTCTTTTCAGGCCAATTGAAGTCATATTGACATGACCATTCTTCATACAACTAAAAACCGCGGTGGCCTAGTGGTATGGGTAATGGACGGCTGAGACGAGGTCTCGGGTTCGATCCCAGGTTTTACCATGGCACACACCAATGACTTTTCGATGCTTTTCGAAGTTATGTGTGTATTTATCGCAGGTTTTATAAGTGCCCGGTTAATGGCAATAGGCTCGCCACCTATTAGAATAGAATAGAATAAAATAGATCTTTATTTGCTAGAACATTGTGATAAGGATGTTACAAATTGTGTCTTATGACTAGGTACATCATGTTCTGCCTAAATTGGGGATGCAAATTTTCCTTATTATCTAAACACTTTTATTATTACATTGGGACCTAAACATATATAAACTGGCGAAATGTGGGTGCTAGCGCCTCTGACTACCCTTTCGGGGATATAGGCATGTGTTTTTGAAATGTTATGTTCATTCTTCAATAATTCTTCAAAGAATTAGACGATTCTTACAGGGTCAGCAGCACGAGTATGATGTCCCTGGTTTTGCACACGTCTATAGACTAACAAACATTCAAACATCTTCACATTTATAATATAAATAGAATTACTGGCCGCCTGGTTCCCGGCAGAGTAGAATTTGGACCACCCCATCTCTTCCCATGCGGTGTCGTAAAAGGCGACTAAGGGATAGGGCTGTTTAACATCAGAAAGATATATACAGCCCAGACTCTGCCTCAAATGAATGGCTCGAGTCAACAATAGTCCCCGGAAAACGGCAATAGGCTCACCCCCTATTACGTGTGACTGAATACAATGATAGGTAATATGTGGGTGTTAATTCACCTCTGCCTAATCCACCAGGGATAAAGGCGTGATTATATGTATGTATGTAGAATTACTAGTATTAAACAGAGCATATAATAACAAGTGACATTTCACTAACACTCCACTTGATCGTTCAACGAACTTAACCTAGAAATGTCACCGATCTGAAAAAGTAACATCTAGGTAATATCTTGACGGTTGAGGGATAACGGGATTTCCCGTTTGAATTGAAACTTTATGACAGGGAAAACCCCTACAGTTAATAAAAATACTTGTTATTTGTGTACTTGTTTCTTGTGAATTAAATAGGGTTGAAATGAAAGTCCTCTGTCGCACCATTAAGGCCTGGAATTCATTACCAGCTCACGTGTTTCCTTCTTCGTACAGTCCCGGGTCCTTTAAGCGGGGCGTGAAAAAGCATATGATGAGGCCGTCAAGGTGAGTGTCACCATTGTCACATGGCAGTGTAAGTTATGGTGACTCTCTTTTCTGAGACTTTGCTTTCAGCTTACCATCAGGCAAGGCGATGTCTAATTGACGTGTTCTATATAAAAAAAAAGAAATGAAATTTATTCATAGAAGACACAGTGTTACATTTTTAGTTTAAGATATAGCATATCTTGCCAGAGAATTAGTCAGAGTTGCCAGAGAATTAGATTTTCTACCTATTCTACGGTTACTTACACATTCCTACATATACTCACGCTCTTTTCCCTTTCGGGTTAGGCAGAAACCACAGACATCCTTACACACTTTACAAGCTTACCTTTCATAGGTCACTTTAACCACTTACCATGATGTGGGCCGAGCGCTTGTCTACCACCTAGAAGGTAAAAAAATTACTTGAGTTTAGTAAATTGTGTATAACTCGTAAGATCTGTACAGTCAGCAAAATATATAAGTATACAATTTTTTTATAAAGTAGCATTCCAAAAAGGTACATTGTTACTTATTTTTTTATAGACTGTAATGGTACTTAAAAAATAGCTTCACTTCGTTTTAACTGCTCTAGAACTAAAAAGCTATGATTATATACCGCATAACCCCAATTCACACTGTTTCTGTACTCAAATAATAAAACAAAAACCAGCTAATAGCGAGTCACCCGCGCGCAGGCAGAGTTCCGTACAATTTTCAAGATTAACGGCAAGAAAATGACGTTTGTTAAACTCAGCCTCAGATGCATGACTCGAGTCAACAATAGTGCGGAATACGGTAATAGGCTCACCCCCTATTACGTGGGACCGAATACAATTATTGGTGAAATGTATTTCCACCAAATTGAGCAGTCCGACTGCGGAAGTATCTCCGCCCTACAGAATACCGCGGTTATAATAACTTCGTGTTGTGTTCCCAGCGGTGAGTACGGTAGCCAGAGCTCACTGGGGAATTTGTGCTGTCAGTGGGATGACTAAAGGCTTGTCCTGCTTTGTCCTCTACACTGACGGCACAGAAACTCTGTGCTTACAGGGTCGTCAGCGCGAGTGTGGCTCCTCTGGTGTTACACACGTCCATAGGCAACGTTAACCACTTTCCATCTGGAAGGCCGTGGGCTTATCTGCCACCTAAGTGGTATAAAAAAATCGTGATTATATGTTTGTATGATGTCATATGAAAACTCTCTTAAATATTTTATTTTATTCTGTTTTTACTATTTGTTGTTATAGCAGCATCAGAAACATATCATTTATAAAAAAAAAACTGTCTTGCAATAACAGTTCATGAGATACACCCGGGGAGAGTGCCAGATTGAGAGAGATGACCCTGGATCGGCCGGGGTGCGAGGGATATGCCTGTTAACGTCACCTTCGGCAACCAAAAACGACCCGCAGGCGGCGTGCGGTTTGGTCGGTTCGAGTCCGACATAACCTCTTCCACCGGCTCCGGTGGTATTGGTATCCGTGTGGATTTTACGCACGTAAAAAAAGGTCATGAGATACAGCCTGGTGACAGACAGATAGACGGCAGAATTGGGCAAATTTTAATAGCAATTAAAACTTGCAATTAACCTGACTGCTGTCTAAAATATCAAAAACAAACAACGAAACAAACTTTTGACAGCAGGTGGTATCCATTAATTTTTCTTTCGTTTTTGATTGGCAATAGGGTACAGCCTGCTGTCAAACTTTCTTCGATTTTTTAGACAGCAGTCAGGCTTACTTTTTTATATCTTTAAGACAGCAAATCAGGATGTTCATTTCAAAATATTTTTAATTGCAATTAATATTTGCCCAACTCTTGTCTTTTTTATACCACTTGGATGGCTGACAAGCACACAGCCCACTTGATAGAAAGTGGTTACCGTGGCCTATTAAATTCCATATTAAAACGTTGTAAAAACCTTCTACAACCTTATAAAAACTACGGTAACCTAGTGGTATGGGTAATGGACTGCTGAGACGAGGTCTCGGGTTTGATCCCAGGTTTTACCATGGCACACACCAATGACTTTTCGATGCTTTTCGAAGTTATGTGTGTATTTATCGCAGGTTTATAAGTGCCCGGTTAATGACAATATCGTCACCTATTACTTTGGGATCTAAACATAAACTGGCGAAATGTGGGTGCTAGCACCTCTGCCTACCCCTTCGGGGATTTAGCCGTGAGTTTATGTTATGTTATGGATACGGTACCCTAAAAAAGAACAATCTAAAAATCCCACACGCCAAAATCAATAAACAAACTATAATAATATATCTCGGATTGAAATGACATAGTAATCTTCTGTACGACATAAGAAAAACCAACTTTATCGTCTAAGACATAAGACTGAAATTAGCACACACTTTTTGAAATTGTCGACCAAGATATTGATACAGTTTTGTAGTCTTTATCACTGAGGACATAAGGTTGATATTGTAACATGTGTTTTATTTTAAATATGTATGTATGCCGAACCGTTATGATGGTTAGAAAGTTATAAGGTGGGTGTCTTGGACTCCGCAATGGCCGAGTGAGGTGCGAATTTTTAGGGATCCGCAGTTCTTTATATTTTGGTTCCGTGGTTTAATCATCATCATCATCCTGTCAGTCCCGGTCGTATTTGAGGCCTTCACCTCAGAGTCCGGGCTCCATAGACACATCTGTGTGTTTGAGGCTTTATAGTGTTGATAATCATGCTACCTACTTGCCCTACTGTAAATCTGTTGTGTTGTGTGTTGGTGTACAATAAGGAATTATCTATCTATTTATCTAATCACTATAGCGCATTTGAGCGATCGACTGCTAAGTCAGAGGTCGCTGGTTCCATTCCCGCTCAGTTCAATGATTTCTATACATATAAACTCATATATTATATTATATTTCTATACGTGAATATGTATATTTGCGTTGTTTTTATTTGCAGGAATATTAGAACCGAATTTAATTATTTTCCCTATTACCCCACCAGCTAACTGAAATTCCTTGTTTTTTTATACCACTTAGTTGACAGACAAGAACATGGCTCACCTGATGGGAAGTGGTTACCGTGGCCTATGGACGTATGCAACACTAGGGGTGTTACACTCGCGCTGCCAACCATAAAGAAACCTTCTGATGCCCCTCTTGAAGAACCCCATATTGTAGGTGTAGGCTTGTTTTAAGAGTCGGTAGTTTAATGGCCAGGTTTGGAACCCGGGTCCTTGCGATCGTAAGGCCAACTCCTTTACCACTAAGCTTTGTGTTCTCTGTATCATTCATTCTAATATTATAAATACGAAAATAACTCTGTCTGTTTGTTACACTTTCACGAATAAAAAACTTAATCGATTTTGATGAAATTTGCAACAGAGATAGATTAGACCTTGGAAAAGGATATAGACTATATTTGGTCACGATAACCTTCATCCACGCGGACGGAACCATCGGTAACTGCTAGTAAAATTATAGATTTATTTATAAAAAACATCTGATTATATTTATTCATATTATTACCTAATTATTGTCAATTGAGCAGTCCGACTGGGGAAGTACCTCCGCCCTACAGAATACCGCGGCCATAATAACTTCGTGTTGTGTTCCCAGCGGTGAGTAGGGTAGCCAGAGCTCACTGGAGAATTTGTGCTGTCATTGGGAAGACTAAAGGCTTGTCCTGCTTTGTCTTCTTAACTGACGGCACAGAGACTCTACTTACAGGGTTGGCGGCGCGACTGTGACTCCTCTGGTGTTACAAACGTCCATAGGCCACTGAAACCAATATCCATCAGGTGGGCCGTGTGCTTGTCTACCAACTAAGTGGTATAAAAAATAAATTAATTATCCGTGTGGTGTGATGGAGAAAGAATACAAGTATCACCAACCCATCTCATCCGAAGGGTGTCGTAAGAGGCGATTAACGGAAACATACGCAGACGATATCACTGCGAGAGAAGTAAAACTCGAAATAAAATCCTGTACAAACCTGTCTGCCCAGAGTGGAAATAGTAGGCCAAAGCCTCATAACATTGGGAGAGGCCTAGTCCAGCAGTGGACTACGATAGACTAGTTGATTGATTGATTGTGTACCTACAGCCTCTGTGGCGTGGCGGTAGTGAACGCGACTGCTACGCAGGAGGCGCGGGTTCGATCCCCGCTCAGTGCAAATATTTGTATGCATGAATATGGGTATTTGCATTGGTCTGGGTGTTTCTATGTATAATATGTATGTATTTACAAAAAAAAAGTATTTAAGTATGTTTATCCGCATTCTAGATTCCATAACACAAGCTAGTTAAGCTATGCTTACCATGGGTCTAGATAGCGTTGTGTAGAATGTTGTAGAATATTTATTATTTATTATTATTATTATTATTAATAATTGTTAACAAGATATTTTACTTTCTCTGCTGTCACCTTCACATAAGTAAACACTTAAACATTTACACTTCTTATCCTTTTAGCCCAAAGTTAATATTTACAAAAGAAAGTAATACTTACAAAATATACTCAAGTTTGTTTACCAAACAACAAAAGAAAGTTTGTTTACCAAACCACTATCAACGATGCAGGTATTCCCGTGACAGTTGACAATTGACTACTCAATTGTCAACTGCCAGACGGGAATACCTCAACGAGTTTCTGTGCCGTCAGTGTAAAAGACAAAGCAGGACAACCTTTTGGTCTTCCCACTGACAGCACAAAAACTCTCTAGCGAGCTCTGGCTACCCTACTCACCGCAGGGAGCATAACAAGAGGTTATTATAGCCGCGGTATTCTGTAGGGCGGAGGTACTTCCCCAGTCGGACTGCTCAATTGGACGGAAATACCGTCATGTCCTACCTCCTCGAAAAAAAGACTGGGCCCCAAAAGTGTTGGTAGGGCCCTATATAAACGTTAAAAAACAAATAATCTTAACATAAAACATAACATAATCCGCCTATATCCCCGAAGGGGTAGGCAGAGGTGCTAGCACCCACATTTCGCCAGTTTATGTTTAGGTCCCGGCGAGCCTATTACCGGGCACTTATAAACCTGCGATAAATACACACATAACTTCGAAAAGCATCGACAAGTCATTGGTGTGTACCATGGTAAAACCTGGGATCGAATCAGAGACCTCGTCTCAGCAGTCCATTACTGAAATTACAAATAATCTTAATGAACATATCTATCATAATCAAAGTATAATCATAAATTGTGTAGATTACAATATTACATCATTTATCAACAATAATGTCAATTCTAAGTAATATGTTCTATTTAATAATAGTCATTATGTATAACATATGGCTATTCAAAACATAACTAAAGTTTAAGTATAAAAGACATCAACGCGTTCACCATTCAAAACATAATGACATTTGACACGACACATGCAAAATCAGAGGTCGTTAGTTCAATTCTCGTACAGTGCAAATGTTTGTATGAATGAATATGTTTATATACTTCATACTAATATTTTATATGAGGACGTTTGTATTTGATGGGATATTTTGATGTTTGTTCAATCACGCTCCCACTGTTTTTTTTTTATATAGGACACGTCAATTAGACTTCGCCTTGCCTGATGGTAAGCTCAAGGCAAAGTCTCAGAAAAGAGGGTGAACATTTTAGGACATTGACATTATGGCATACATGCTTCCATACACATGATCATGCCTTTAGCCCCAAAGGGTTAAGCAGAGGTGAATTAACACCCACATTTCAACAATCATTGTTTTCGGCCCCACGTAATAGAGGGTGAGCTTATTATCATCACCGGACACTATTGTAGACTCGAGGCTTGTTTCTGTGCCTGTGTCAGAACTATATATATCTGTCTGATGTTAAACAGCTCTATCCCTTAGTCGCCTTGTACGACACCGCATGGAACGAGATGGGGTGGTCCAAATTCTACTGCCGAGAACCACGCGGCTATGATTCATTATAAGAACGTGTCATTTTGAATAGCCATTTCATTTCATTTCAGTCATTTCGAAAATAAGTTGTCATTTTGGGTACAGGACAAATTGATTACAAAAATACAATGATTGGAGAAATGTTAGTGCTAATTCATCTCTGTCTAACCCTCCGGGGATAAAGGTGTGACTATATGTATGTACATATGTATGTAAACGTTTAATTGACGCTACCCGTGACCAGAGGGTTGGCTTATTCCTTGCGCAAAAGATTGGTATTGCCATTCAACGTGGCAAAGCCGCCAGCCTTCTGGCCACCCTCCCGGTTGACATCGATGGGGAGGAATTCTTTGATGCCTGAACCTGCAGGATTGTATAGGTATATCCTGTATTGTTTGTATATTTTAATTTAGATAACTCCCATGTACATCATGTAAATAAATCATGATCAGCATATTTTATTGTATGTGTAGATTTTATCAAACCAATCCTTGTGCAAGGCCTAGTTGCTCTCGCGACTTCAAGATATATGCCGGTAGCTATACACTCAACACAGAACGCGTAACTGACCGTAATCTCGCTAGTTTGTAATTTAATTGGCCCTCCGATACCTCCCGCTTCCCCCCGAGCCTCTAACGGTACGAGAGCCATTTTCCTAGCGGTCCTCCGTCTCGTGCGGTTATTAAGTACCTTTTAATTTATTGAGTTGTGTATTATACTTGTTTTTATTGAGACGGGTTCGATTCCCAGCTAGGACTCGAGTAGTTTTTGTTTGATAAATGGCCTCTGTGGCCATTTATCAAACCTAGTGTAGTAGTGGTAGAACGTTTTATTGTTACGCTGGAGGCGCGGGTTCGATTACCGCTCATCACAAATATTTGTATGCATGAATATATAACTCAAGATAAACTACACTTCTTATTTGTATTATCTCATAAAAAACTACACTTAACTTTTTTTTATTTTTTTTTATTTATTCAGGTACACAAAACACATTACAATCAAATAAAAATAATATGATGAAAATACAGTTCCGTACTGGATTGTAACATAACTACATGTGCACACATTTAAACAACATATAAAAACAGTAAGAGCTCTTAAACAAACTAATTGGAAAGAGAATATAGATGAGTGTTACTTACAAGGACAAACTATTGTGGAGGATGTCTTTCGAAATTTTGATAAATCTGTTAAAATTGGAATCAAATATATCTAGGTGCTTGTTCTGCTTTGCCAACTCGTTGTATTGGCGTGCCATATCAGTGCCATATAATTATCATTTAAGAAATTATAAAGATAAAAACATAATTTTGTTTAATTAACTAGATAAAAACTATGGCAGACATGACCTGACTCAAATTTTAAACACCTTCTGACAAATACACTGTGTTTGGGGATCTACCAACAATTTGGTGATTTTTTTATACCACTTAGGTGGCAGCCAGCTACACGGCCCACCTGATGGAAAGTGGTTACCGTGGCCTATGGACGTGTGCAACACCAGGGGAGTCACACTCGCGCTGCCGACCCAGTAAGCATAGAGAGTTTCTGTGCCGTCAGTGTATAAAACAAAGCAGGACAAGCTTTTGGTCTTTCCACTGACAGCACAAAAACTCTCCAATGAGCTCTACGAGGTTATTATAGCCGTGGTATTCTGAAGGATGGAGGTACTTCCCCAGTCGGACTACTCAATTGAATGAGAATACCGTCGTGTCCTACTAAAAGAAATATATCAATAAAAATGAATGCTGTTTTGTTGTTGAAACCGCTGAAATCAGATAGTAATAAGCAAATATTCTAAGACATTCACAGCGCTATTCAAACCCAAAGTAAGTATAGCTTAACTAGCTTGCATTATGGGTTCTAGAATACGAATAAACATAGTTAATTATTTTTTTGCGAATGCAAATAGACATATTTAAACTGAACGGGAATCAAACCCCCTATCTCTACAATAGTCTCAAGCCGATCTACATTAAAAACGTTTATTTTTTTAAATAAAGTTCGTAGACATTGCAATGTAGGCTTCGCAGGAGGCTATAACGGTACTCAGGTCGTTTCCTGTTCGTAAAATACACTGAGTGTTTCCAACATTACTTGTGTAGGGTTGCCAATGCTAAGCGTGAAACCGTATTATAAGTTAATAAATAAATAAATATTCCACGACATTCTACACAACGCTATCTAGACCCATAAGCATAGCTTAACTAGCTTGTGTTATGAGATCTAGAATGCGGATAAACATACTTAGATACTTTTTTTTTTTTTGTAAATACATACATATTATACATAGAAACACCCAGACCAATACAAATATACATATTCATGCATACAAATATTTGCACTGAGCGGGAATCGAACCCGCGCCCCCTGCATAGGAGTCGAATGCGGCAATTCCCAAGGATATCGTCTTATATCGGACTCGAACCGACTAAAGTCGCACTCCGTCTTAGGTCCCAAATACCGCGGTGTAATATATATATCCATATTATATATACGAGAGGAGTCATCAAATCAAATCAAATCATATTTATTGTAAATCATAGGTACAGAAGATGTTCTCATAATAATTAGTTCAGCTATGTTTCACCATTTGGGTATACAATATTAAGTAGATTATTAATTTTATCAAATTATTAGATTATTAATTAAATTGTTAATTTAGTTATCACATAAAATTAAATAAAAAATACAAATATCACAAAGTCCATCGTAACAGAAATTAAATTCATCAATAAATTATCATGCACCAGCACCACATTCATTTTCATTTTGTCATTATAGGTATAGGACCTATTAATTACAGTGAGTTATCCTCCAAAAATTCATTCTTCCTTCAAATTCTTCCTTCAAAAATCAATGTTTTAAAATGATTGCAACATTCATTATTTCCGGTAGTTCGTATGAATGTGATATGAATATGGCTCTCAATCATCACCCAAAGACGGATATATGTATAGAAGAATTTGAATTTATTTTATATAGAACACGTCAATTAGACTTCACCTTGCCTGATGGTAAGCTGAAGGCAAAGTCTCAGAAAAGAGGGTCATCATTACTTACACATACCGTGTGACAATGGTGACACTCAGCTTGACGGCCTCATCATATGCTTTTTCACGCCCCGCTTAAAGGACCCGGGACTGTAGGAAGAGGGAAACACGTGAGCTGGTAATGAATTCCAGGCCATAATGGTGCGACAGAGGACAGAGTCTATATATGTTTGTAAATAGACCAAACAAAAGTTTCTTACCGGAGTCTTATCAAGGCCGCGTTTCGAACCGGTAGTCCATTTCTAAACTACTCTTTAATATTGTGAGCTGGTAATGAATTCCAGGCCTTAATGGTGCGACAGAGGAGGTTTCAGGCGAGGGTTTGGTGGCTCAGAGGTCGCAAGGCTCAGTGGTAGAAAGGGAAAGATCGCAGATTCGATTCTCGGCTGAAGTGATTCAAAACAAATTCCTTTTTTAATCGATTTGAATTTCATTCAGAACCCACATTAGTTATAATCACAGATAATAATGAAATATTGTGTAGCGTCTCATCTTTAGTTTTTTTTTTTTCATGATGCATTCAATAATAGTGTTATTTAGTAATAGACTTCTTATTAATAAATTGGAAAAGTTATTTTATAATTATTGTGTTAAACCGCGTGGTTTCCGACATAGTAGAATTAGGGCCACCCCATCCCTTCCCATGCGGTGCCGTAGAAGGCGACTAAGGGATAGGGCTGTTTAACATCAGACATATATACAGCCCAGACTCAGCCTCAGATGCATACCTCGAGTCAACAATAGTGCCCGGAATACGGCAATAGGCTCACCCCCTATTACGTGGGACTGAATACAGTTATTGGTGAAATGTGGGTGTTAATTCACCTCTGCCTAACCGTCCAGGGATAAAGGCGTGTTTATATGTATGTATGTATGTATGTTTGTTAAATAATTATGTAAAAAAATTCCTTATATCTTTATCATAGTTATATTTTTCTTTGTTACAGATATAGCCCAGCATAAGAAACATGCAACAGTCATAACAACACACAAACATACAAACAAACATGGGTCCACCTCTCAGTACGTGGCCGTACAGCCATACAGCGGTCCTTCAGAACGCCGCAAGTGACAATAGTGATAATTACAAGTGTAACAAAAAGTGTTATTTGTACCAATTGGTCGACAATTTACGTGTGATATCTTTAAATTTTACTGTCGCTATAATATTCTTACAAGTATTTCTTAATTTGAGTTCGGCTAGAGCGGGACCGGTGATACTCAATATGGACTATTCTCAAGGTGAGATTTTTTCTTTTTTTCTTTTATTTTAATGAGTCAAAGAGGAAAGAAAGAAAGCAAAACAATACATAGGTACAACATGGCTTAAAATTAAATAAAAATAATGTTAACTTTTTTTGTTTGTTTCCTGACCATAGATCAGAAACCTAGTATATTCGCTTCTCTGCCAATTCTGACAGTTTACTGTGACATATACATGACATACTTGACATAAATTGTGAGACGTGTCATAAAACGTGGCAAGAGTAAGAGTGGCAAAACGCCGACATAAGCACATTTTTCTTTTAAATAATTTAGGTTAGTCATTATATAAGTTACAAGTTATATAATATAAATATATAAGTTAATATATATTTATAGTTATATATAGTATAAATATATAAGTTACAAGCCGTATGGTGCCCGACAGAGTAGAATTTAGACCAACCAATCTCTTCCCATGCGATGTTGTGCGAGGCCACTAAGGGGTAGGGCTGTTTAACATCAGACAGATATAGACGGCTTAGTGGCTAAGGAGTCGGCCTTAAGATCGAGAGGTCCTGAGTTCGAATCCTGGTCATTATACTACCAACATGAACCCACTCCTAGCACAAGCAATTTAACTTAATTGGAGGGGTTAGATAGAATATTAGTAATTGCGGTTGCTAATATTCTTTTTTAGAAAAAAAAAATCGATCAACACTAGTACTCCAAAAGAGGGCAAAAAGTTCACCCCGTATTACTTGGGACCAAATACAATGATTGGCGAAATGTGGCTATTAATTCACCTTTAGGTTACCCCTTGGGGATAAAAGTGTGATTTTTTTATATAGGACACGTTAATTAGACTTCGCCTCTCCTGATGGTAAGCTGAAGGCTAAGTCTGTGTGTGGGTATGTAAGCTTTCTAGACACTGATTCTAACGTCAAAATACATGTCAATCCCGTACATACATCATTATATTCTAGAATTGACACTTGTCTAGGCGGCTGAGCTATCCCGGGGAGCATGTCAATGCGTGATATGTTTATAGAGTAGTTAAAACCGAAGCTATAGTTTCAATTCTATAAAAACATAAAAGCTTTTAACTACTCTATAAATGTTGGCCCTACATATAATTACTACTTTCAATATAAAAAAACCCCTAACAGTAAATCAAACCTACAATCTTAAATACCTAATAAAAAAGCAATCACCAAAACTTTCATCTTCTCTATCACACCTATAGAATCAAAATCACTTCTCTTTCTTACACAAAAGATTCAACGAAATAAACGCGTTTGCTCTAATGAAAAGTGACACCTTGTATGTCACAGAACAATGGCCAAAGAAAGCTTTTAAAAGTGTAAGTAAGTATAATTTATACTACAGATAGAATGGACATTATATACAATACGAAATGGTGTATCTAATGAACGCTTAGTAAAAGTGAAATAGAGAATCGACGCTTCATGCGTCATGTCTGTGTTAGTTCCAAAACAATTCCATCAAGAACCAAGCAGCTGTGCACGCGTCATGTTTGTGCTAGTCCCAAAATGTCCGTGTTAGTTCCAAAACAATTCCATGAAGAACCAAGCAGCTGTGCATGCATCATGTCTGTGTTAGTTCCAAAATGTCCGTGTTAGTTCCAAAACAATTCCATCAAGAACCAAGCAGCTGTGCACGCGTCATGTCTGTGTTAGTTCCAAAATTTCCGTGTTAGTTCCAAAACAATCCCATCAAGAACCAAGCAGCTATGCACGCGTCATGTCCGTGTTAGTTCCAAAATGTCTGTTAGTTCCAAAATGTCCGTGTTAGTTCCAAAACAATCCCATCAAGAACCAAGCAGCTGTGCACGCGTCATGTCTGTGTTAGTTCCAAAATGTCTGTGTTAGTTCCAAAATGTCCGTGTTAGTTCCAAAATAATCCCATCAAGAACCAAGCAGCTATACACGCGTCATGTCCGTGTTAGTTCCAAAATGTCTGTTAGTTCCAAAATGTCCGTGTTAGTTCCAAAACAATTCCATCAAGAACCAAGCAACTGTCACTAGGCATACAGCGTCGAGCACAGTGCTGCGACTGCCTTATTAAATATTGTTATTGGTCGCACTGGATGACGTCACTGGAGATCGACCAATAACAATCAATTGCAGAGAGAGTTGCACAACAGTTCAGTGACTCATTTCCTTGCTGCACCATAAAGTCTTGGAGCCCCTTTTTAGCATTTTTTTCATACTTCTTACAGTCCAAGGTCATTTAAAATGCGTCTGATGAGGCCGTCAAGCAGAGGGCCACCATTGTATTTTTTGATGTCTGTAATGGTGACCTTCGTTCCTGAAACTTTGCTTTGAGAAGTATTGACGTTCCCTGTATAAAAAAATATTGAAAAATCCAATAACCGCGGTAGCCTAGTAGTATGGGTAATGGACTGCTAAGACGAGGTCTCGGGTTCGATCCCAGGTTTTACCATGGCACACACCAATGACTTTTCGATGCTTTTCGAAGGTATGTGTGTATTTATCGCAGGTTTATAAGTGCCCGGTTAATGACAATAGGCTCGCCACCTATTACATTGGGGCCTAAACATAATCTGGCGAAATGTGGGTGCTAGCACCTCTGCTTACCCCTTCGGGGATATAGGCGTATTTTAAGTGCCTTCAGTGCAAAACACAAAATCAGGACAAGCCTTTGGTCATCCCACTGACAGCACAAAACTCTCCAGTGAGCTCTGCCTACGCTACTCACCGCCGGGAACACAACACGAAGTTATTATAACCGCGGTTTTATGTATAGTTTTATGAAAGTTCAATTTCTTGACCCGGTCGATTTTAAACCATGTAGTTTTTAAGATGTCTACCTCGGATATGGGGAGCATGGTGACCCCTTTGGCTGCTCTCCACTGTGCCCTCTGCTAGTCAGAGGGACACATGTAACGAGAGAGATCTACCCAGCAAACCTTGCTGGAATGACCTGAATTAAAAGATTTATCAGGCCCAAAATCAAGCTTCACTTTTTCTAAATAAATATTTTTCACTTTCTAAATGTCTAGATACGGTTTCTAAGAAAAAAAAACAGATTTTGAATTAAATTGTAATTAAAAATGGCCTGTTATCATTTGATTAATCTAAAATTGGTGGATTGGAATTAAAATACTAATTGATGTTAGAAATATCTCAATATATTTGACCCACATAACAACAGTAGATATTTATCTAAGATTGACCATTAATATATTTCTAATTATTTTAAAAGTGTAATCACTCTGTATTAACAGACAGTTCACTCAAGTGAATATTCACTCAGGTGAATGCTTCACTTTTCTTTCATTCTATGATCACATGGCTTAGAATGAATGTTCAGTGTTCATATCGTTCATTTGGAGTGAACGATAGATTCCGGATTCTAGATACCCTGCCCCATCCCCCTTTCTGGAGTTTAATGGAGACCGTGCTTCCAACACCCTAAGAGGCCACCTCGAAACCGTAGGTAACCCTGGGTCAGTTAGGGTACAAAGCTTAGGTAACCGTGCACCCTGGTAATTGAAACCTAAGAAAGCGTGAAGTTTTAGTCAACCCGAGTCTACCTACCCCCTTATTTTACGTGCGGAAAATACCCACGGATACCCGCATCACCGGGGCTGATGGGATAGGTTATGTCGGACTCGAACCGACTAAAACACACGACGTTTGTGGGTCGTTTTTGGTTTAGGAAGGTGAGGTTAACAGGCATATCCCTCGCAACCCGGCTGACCCAGGGCCATCTCTCTAGATCTGTCTCTCTCCTCAGGTGTGGGTACCACAGGGTCCCCAACTCGTTCCCGGAAACGGGGAGCAGATATAACCACCCTAGATAACCGACGAAGGTGTTCGCGAAAACATGATAGATTATTGCTTGAAATAGTTGTATCTTTTGATAGCATCAACTTAGAAGTTTGATGTTTTTCACAGCTTCAAGGCACTGTAGACCTAAGTATTCAGTATGAATTTGATCTTGATGCCTCGATGCATTCCTGAGAAAAAGGTCTTGACAAACAGACAGACGGATACCGAAGTGATTCGATAAGGATTTAAATTTTTCCTCTTGAAGTGCGGAACACTAAAAAGGTTCAATTTAATTGGAATGTGTTAAACTACTTTCGTTTACGACTGTACCTGTAAAGGAAAGAGTCGTATGACACACTGTCGACCCACTTGCTCCTAAGTTGTAAGGAAGTGAAAGTGTGGTCACACTGGTCACCGACCATCGAGAATTGAGGATGTCATACAAAAAGGTGTTACTTTGGCGGTCTGTTTTGGTTTTAGCAGATTTGTTAGTTTATGGCGGTTAATTTTTTTTGGAAATATATTTTGTTGTCAGCAAATTTTACTTTTAATCCCCAAAGGTTTGCTGGGAGAAAACTCAATATTGAGTTAAGCTCGCCTTTGTACACCAATATGTATTTGTGATTGCCTGTTGATGTATTATTTTCCTGTGTAGGTACAGTAAAGAATTAAAGTAAATTTTATATTTTGTTAAAAAACTTTGGTACTCAAAATGGTAGATCTGTAGCGAAATATATCTATCTAAAACATGCATAACATAAACTCACGCCTATATCCCCGAAGGGGTAGGCAGAGGTGCTAGCACCCACATTTCGCCAGTTTATGTTTAGGTCCCAATGTAATAGGTGGCGAGCCTATTGCCATTAACCGTGCACTTATAAACCTGCGATAAATACACACATAACTTCGAAAAGCATCGAAAAGTCATTGGTGTGTGCCATGGTAAAACCTGGGATCGAACCCGAGACACATACCATGTGACAATGGTGACACTCGGCTTGACGGCCTCATCATATGCTTTTTCACGCCCCGCTTAAAGGACCCGGGACTGTAGGAAGAAGGAAACACGTGAGCTGGTAATGAATTCCAGGCCTTAATGGTGCGACAGAGGAAAGAGTCTATATATGTTTGTAAATAGACCAAACAAAAGTTTCTTGCCGGAGTTTTCTCAGGGCCGCGTTTCGAACCGGTGGTCCCTTTTCTAAACTACTTTTTAATATTTCTTTTTTGTATTGACGTTTTGTAAGTTCCGATCTAATTATCTATGCAGAATAAATTATTTTTAACTTGAACTTTGACTGCACGCCATATAGGTTATGTATGATAGAGCATTTGTTACTGCATTCCATAATGAATAGTAATTGTATCACTTAAGTGAAGACTATAACTTTATCTGTACTTAGAAGATATTGCTTGCAATCTTATCTCAAAATGAATAACCAGACAAGTGCGGGTTATAATCGCAGCAAACATACACAAAAAACTAGAATGAAAATGAGAACCTCCTCCAGAAAGAGCTTCACAAGGACGCAAGTCTTGCTGTATGCTACCCGAGGAGAGGGCCAGATCGAGAGAGTTGGCCCTGGGTCAATCTCACCTTCGGCAACCAACAACGACCCATAGGCGGCGTGCGTTTTAGTCGATTCGAGTCCGACATAACCTCTCCCACCGTCTCCGGCAGGGGATATTACGCACTTAAAAAAAATGAATGTAGTGTGGCCCTGTAGACATATATACGAGATGACCATTGTCCAAGATCTTCTGAAGTAAAAGCAGACTATCGGACGTTACGAAGCGATCCCAAGCAAATATTAATATAATTCCTAATTCCTATTCTTAAATGTTACGGCAGCGCGAGCGTTACACCCCTGGTGTTGCATACGTCCGTAGGTCACGGTAACCACTTCCCATCAGGTGGGCTGTGTGCTTGTCTGCCACCTAAGTGGTATAAAAAAAAACTTCTTTAGGTTTTTCAAAGTTAGCGTAGCTTAACTATGAAAAACCTCTCTTTAAGTAAATGACTTCTCTACTATAACTGGTTTAGATAGGGTAAGATGACCGCTTAACATCAAGTGGGCATGCCGTCAGTCAAGGAACAGATAGACATTGTGTAAACACTTCTAACATTATAATGTAGGTCATTGACCTACCAGGTAATTTCTGACTCAGTTTTTATTATGTCTTTATGTTTGACTATGTTAAGGCGGTTTCACACTGAACTAGAATGAAGATATCCGACTTCGAACCGGGATTCGAACCGGCAATCTTTTCCTTACAGGGGGAACGCTCTGACCACGGAGCCACAGAACCTTCGATTGAAACCATCCAAATTCTTCTATACATATATCCGTTTTACGGCGACGGTTGAGAGCCATCTATCAATATTCGTACGAACTATTGGAATCAAATAATACAAAGAAGCCACACTCGCGCTGCCGACCCTGTAAGCACAGAGTCTCTGTGCCGTCAGTGTAGAGGACAAAGTCGGACTAGCCTTTAATCATTCCACTGACAGCACAAATTCTCCAGTGAGCTCTGGCTACCCTACTCACCGCTGGGAACACAACACGAAGTTATTATAACCTCGGTATTCTGTAGAGCGGACCCCAGTCGGACTGCTCAATTGGGCGGAAGAACCGCCGTGTCCTAGCTCCTTAAAAATATACATATATATAATAGGTCCCAATGTAATAGGTGGCGAGCCTATTGCCATTAACCGGGCACTTATAAACCTTCAGTAAATACACATATAACTTCGAAAAGCATCGAAAAGTCATTAGTATGTGCCATGATAAAACTTGGGATTGAACCCGAGACCTCGTCTCAGCAGTACAGTACCTATACAACTAGGCTACCGCGGTTATAATATTAATAGGATAACCGCCAGTATGGACACACCATTACTTAATGCGTTTTTAATCGCGGCGTGTTCCACTAACAAGCCACTTAATGATACTATGTGCCATGAGTCATGGACTTTCTTCAACATGAAATTGGCAGTTGTGGGGGAAACCCACGTGGGCTGTGGGTGAGATTGATTACATCGTGTGGAGATGACTATGATGATGATGACGCATCATTTATGTGACTAATGGCACAGATAATAATATTGACTAAAAAAGAGTACCGTATGTGTTATTCTAAACTGTGATCTATTAGGTTAGGATTCATTGGACAGAATTTAACATATTTTAAACTTATCAAGCCCTGAAGATAATTACATACATACATATATATATATATGATGAAAAAATCACGCCTTTATCCCTGGAGGGTTAGGCAAAGGTGAATTAACACCCACATTTCACCAATCATTGAATTCGGTCCCACGTAATGGGGGTGAGCCTAATGCGTTCTTCTGGGCAATATTGTTGACTCAAACCATGCACCTGATACTGAGTCTGGGCTGGGATCCATATCCCTTAGTCGCCTTCTACGACAACGCATGGGAACAGATGGGGTGGTCCAAATTCTAGTCTGCCGGGAACCACGCGGCTATTAATAAAAACAAAGATTGCGCGAACTTGACTTAAATCGGTCATGTCGTTTAGAGTTACGCGATACACAAACAGACAATGCATATTACACACAAAGATTTCAGAACCTTTTTCTAAGTTCGAAGGGGTCGGTCATAAGATACGTCACGATACAATTTCGGGCAAGGCGGCAACAGGCTTACCCCCTATTACGTGGGATCAAATTACATGATTGGTGAAATGTGGCTGTTATTTCACCTCTGCCTAACCCTCCGGGGATAAAGGCGTGATCATCTATATGTATGTATAAAAAAAACTTTTCGAATCCGTGATTGACTTAATATGATTGGTACATCCTTCGTATTCTTGATCGCATCGCACACAATAACCAGAGAGACTCATAATTTCTTTTATCTAGGACACACCAATTTGACTTCACCTAGCCTTATGGTAAGCTAAAGACAAAGTCCCAGGAAAGAGGCTCACCATTACAGACACTAAGTAATGTTACAATTGTGGCACTCAGCTTGACGGCCTCATCAAATGCTTTTTCACGCCCCGCATAAAAGACCCGGGACTGTAGGAAGAAGGAAACGCTTGTGCTGGTAATGAATTCCAACTCTTAGTGGTGCGGCAAAGAAAAGAGTCACCGAACCGCTTGATTCTTTACTTTTCTTTCCAACTTCAGTCACTCAGGTCAGAAGCACTTGAAACCGAGAGGCTTTCTTGAAAGGTTTAATAACAATGGAGTCAGCTCGTAAAGGTGTGTAAGGAAAATAAAGCAGTTGGCGGGGTATACCCTACCCCGGAGGGACATAGGCTTGAGATAGGCATAAATAATATTTAAGATCGATGGAGAGGAATTTTTCGATGCGTAAAGTTGCAGTCTTTTTCTTTTTCTCTATTTCCTTTCTATACCACTTGGTTGACAGACAAGCACACGGTCCACCTGATGGAAAGTAGTTACAGTGGCCTATGGACATGTGCAACACCAAGGGAGTCGCACTCGCACTGCAACCCTTTAAGCACAGAGTTTCTGTGCCGTCAATGTAAAAGACAAAGTAGGACAAGCTTTTGGTCTTCCCACTGACACTACAAAAACTCTCCAGTGAGCTCTGGCTACCCTACTCACCGCCGGGAACACAACACGAGGTTATTATGGCCGCGGTATTCTGTAGGGCGGTACTTTCCCAGTCGGACTGCTCAATTGGACGGAAATACCGTTGTGTCCTACCTGCTGTATATTTTTATTATATTATATTTTTCTGTATATTATAATAGCATATTTTCTGGAAGAGTAACAATTACATTCTAATCTATATATAAGATAAAATAACTACTCTTTATTGCACACCAAACATAGGAGACATACGATGAATACATATAAGTTAGATAGTTTATTTATTTATTTATTTTTAAACTTTATGCACAGTTTATTGTACAAAGGCGGACTTAATGCCACAGGCATTATCTGACAGTCTACCTTAGGGTGATGCAGAGATGCGTTGAGGTAGGTGCAGGCAAAAAATTAACCATGAAACTATCAACGACAATTGTACGATAGGTGTACAATGGGTGGTCTTATCGCGGTCTGCGATCTCTTCCAGACAACCAGTGTAGGCAATGTAGGCTATATTATCCAGATAGATGCGCAACCAGTTACTCCAAATGATTTTTTTTTAACAAGTTCGAGCGCTAACGTATTTTATGGATGATACCTAAACACCAAAATAAAACAATAGACTATTCAAGATTTTAATCTAGTTAATTATAATTTACGGAATATTTAAGAAAAAATACATAGGTACATATATATAATCACGCCTTTATCCCCTGAGGGTTAGGCAGAGGTGAATTAACTTATTGTATTCGATCCTACGTAATAGGGGGTTAGCCTATTGCCGTATGCCGGGCACTATTGTTGACTCAAGCCATGCATCTGAAGCTGAGTCTGGGCTTAGTCGCCTTGTACGACACCGCATGGGAAGATATGGGGTGGTCCAAATTCTACTCTGCCGGGAACCACGCGGCCTACATATATTTATTTCACCATACACACCACACACACATACACATATGTATTTCACCATTAATAGTATTCGGTCCCACGTAATAAATCTTTTCAAAATCTTGTATAGGTCTTTCCGAATGGGTTGCAATTATTTTATTTAAATAGGGTAAAATTACAACAAACAAACCTATAATTACTAGTAAAAATATGATTGACATTGAACACTTGTTACATACAAAAAAGAATAATTAATATTTATATCTTCCTATCGTATATATTTCCTTGTACTAGCGTCATGCGTATTATATCATTAATTAATAACAGTATTAATTGTTAACTTCAAGCTTATGGGTATCAGCATAAATTGAAATAAAACCAAATTATCCGACTACGGCGAAGAAAAACGAGGGTTATGATTTTGACAGACTATGTATTGTATGTAGGTTAGGAGGTAGGACACGGCGGTATTTCCGCCCGATTGAGCAGTCCGACTGGGGAAGTACCTCCGCCCTACAGAATACCGCGGCTATACTAACTTCGTGTTGGGTTCCCAGCGGTGAATAGGGTAGCCAGAGCTCATTGGAGAATTTGTGCTGTCAATGGGAAGACTAAAGGCTTGTCCTGCTTTGTCTTCTACGGACGGCACAGAAACTCTGTACTTACAGGGTTGGCAGCGCGACTGTGACTCCTCTGGTGTAACAGACGTCCATAGGTCACGGTAACCACTTTCCATCAGGTGGGCCGTGTGCTTGTCTGCCAACTAAGTGGTTTAAAAAAAATATATAAAAAGTCCATCTGTTCCCTCATAGCTCCTCAACCACTAATCAGAACTGGACAAATGAGGTATCGTTAGAAGCATCTTAGCCGTCTGCTTTTTTTGTCACGTAACCCCCACCGGAGCCGGTGAGAGAGGTTATGTCGAAGTCGAACCGACCAAAACGCACGATGCCTGTAGGTCGTTTTTTGTTGCCGAAGGTGAGGTTAATAGGCATGTCCATCGCACCCCGGCCGACACTGGGTCAAATATGTCGTGTTTGGTATCAACTGAAAGGGCTTAATTAGCACATTTCAAATTGCTTGCACCAAAATAAAAAAAATCTAAAAAGCACCAATCTAAAAAGTATTAACAGATACTATCGTCATTTATTTGGTAATACTTTTTTTTTATTTAGAACCTCTCAATATGTAAAATCTTTGTATACCTATGTTTTTTTTTTTATGTGCGCAAAATCCCCACGGATACCTCCCCACCGGAGCCGGTGGAGGAGGTTATGTCGGACTCGAACCGACTAAAACGCACGCCGCCTGTGGGTCGTTTTGGTTGCCGAAGGTGAGGTTGACAGGCATATCCCTCGCACCCCTGCGGACCCAGGACCATCTCTAACGATCTGGCCCTCTTCTCGGGTGTGGGGACTACAGAGTCCCCAACTCGTCCCCGGAAAGGGGGGGGGGGGGGCAGTCACGCCACCTCCTCGGCCTGCTTCTGCCAGGGTGACAGGCGGCTCCACCTGTCACCCCCAGGCCGGTGTATACCTATGTTTTACAAATAAAGATATTCTATTCTTCTATTCTATTTTAGACTTCGCCTTGCCTTCTTATTGTTGGGCCGTTGGGCGTGGATCCCAAAATTGCTAGAGATGTATTTTTATATGTACCATAGCATTATATATCATAGCATTAACATACCAAAAATGTCACTAAACTATACACTTTATTTAAACTCCATAATTAAATGAAAAAGAGTTATAATAAAAATTATATTCCACAACATTCTACACATCGCTATTTAGACCCATGGTAAGCATTGCTTAACTAGCTTATGTTATGGAATCTAGACTGCGGATAAACATACTTAAATACATACATATAATCACGCCTTTATCCCCGGGTCGTTAGGCAGAGGTGAATTTACACCCACATTTCACCAATCATTGAATTCGATCCCAAGAAATCAATAGGGGGTGAGCCTATTGCCGTATTCCGGGCACTATTGTTGACTCGAGCCATGCATCTGAGGCTGAGTCTGGGCTATATATATCTGTATGATGTTAAACAGCCCTATCCCTAAGTCGCCTTGTACGACACCGCCCGGGAAGAAATGGGGTGGCCCAAATTCTACTCTGCCGGGATACTTTTGTAAATACATACCTACATAATATTATATATATTCACTGAAACACCTAAACCAGTGCAAATATACATATTCATGCATACAAATATTTGCACTGAGCGGGAATCGAACCCGCGCCTCCTGCGTAGCAGTCGAACGTCAAAGATTGAGTTCAAAACTTTTATCATTCACTCTAACAGATCAAATTTAATTTCAGATATTTTAACTGCATAACAATAGTGTCTAAAATTGCCATTTTGCATTGTCAGTCAACAATAGGTCAACAATAGCAGAAAGAGTAATCAGGTAACAGGCGCCACAGGTATTGGGAAATCCGATACCATAGTATAGAGACGTGACTCTGTCAAAAGTTGTCCTGTCAGGGTTGGGAAGTCAGACGGCAGTCGCTAAGTCGTATAAGCGAGATGAAAGCTTCAGATGCAATCGGAACATCACTAAAATATGATACCTATATAGATAAACATAACATAACATAAACTCAGTCCTATATCCCCGAAGGGGTAAGCAGAGGTGTTAGCACCCACATTTCGCCAGTTTATGTTTAGGTCCCAATGTAATAGGTGGCGAGCCTATTGCCATTAACCGGGCACTTATAAACCTGCGACAAATACACACATAACTTCGAAAAGCATCGAAAAGTCATTGGTGTGTGCCATGGTAAAACCTGGGATCGAACCTGAGTCCTCGTCTCAGCAGTCCCTTACCCATACCACTAGACTATTTTGCTTTTATGTTTATATAGATATTTGCATGCAGTGCAAATATTTGTATGCATGAATAAGGGTATTTGCATTGGTCTAGGTGTTTCTATGTATAATATGTATGTATGTATTTGCGAAAAAAAGTAATTAAGTATGTTTATCCGTATTCTAGATTCCATAACACAAGCTATTTAAACTATGCTTACCATGGGTCTAGATAGCGTTGTGTAGAATGTTGTAGAATATTTATATTATATTTATAGATAAACATAAAAGCAAAATCCTTATCTATGAAATTCAAGCTTTATATAACGGAGTAGAAGATAGATTAGATGTATTTACAGAATGTAGATCTAATCAGTATCGGTAACTGGCTGTGATCACACGTCAGTTATCTTAATTATGTCAGGAGAACACCACGGACTGGTCTTAAAACGGTACTGCGTTACCTGCCACATCACAAGTAAATAGCAGTAGTTCGAGACTATATATTTTCCAAGCACTTGTCACAGAATTTGCACAAAACTGGTTGCATAAATGCAGACAAACATATATATATAATCACGCCTTTATCCCTGGAAGGTTAAGCAGAGGTGAATTAACACCGACATTTCACTAATGATTGTATTCAGACCCACTTAATAGGGGTTGAGGCTATTGCCATATTCCAGGTACTATTGTTGACTCGAGCCATGCATCTGAGGCTGAGTCTGGGCTGTATATATCTGTCTGATGTTAAACAGCCATATCCCTTAGTTGCCTTGTACGACACCGCATGGGAAGAGATGAGGTGGTCCAAATTCTACTCTGCCGGGAAACACGCAGTAAATTTATTTACGTATAAAAACTGTAATACTGTAATTGACAGCAAAGTTAAGTACAAATAACAGTTAAAATAGAAGTGAGACTAGATTGCTTTAAAAACATGTCAGTCTTGAACGTTAAATAATGAATTATTATTATTATACTATCGGAAATTAGACGAATGTTCGACATTGACATAAAAGTATTATAATGGAATGCGATTAGTGTAAATACTAAAATAAGAACGAAGAACGAGAGAAAAATATCACGAGGAAATACGTTGTTCTATTTTAACAAATGTTTATCAAAATAAAACTAATTACCTACATACATTTACGTCTGTAAATCCACATTTTCATTCCCGCTGGAGTTTTCGGCCACACCATCTCTTCCCATAAACACCTATGACATACCTAATAGTTTAATGTTAAATAGATTAGGTAATTTAAGATTCAAGTGTAAAAATGTTTCATGAAAAAGATTACTATTAAGTTGATGAGTATCTTATGACGTAAATGTATGGTCAATATAAGTCTCTTGCTTGCTTGCACACCATAAATTGTAAACTAAAGCAAATAGAGATAAAAGGCGACTAAGGAGTAAGGCTGTTCTCCCACCGTCAGTAAACATACAGCGCATGATAAAATGGCTCTTTCCTTCTACCTTCGCCTTACCATCAGGCGAGGTGAAGTCATATTAACGTGTCTCATATGAAAAAATCGCTGTAAAAATTATGATGAAGTAATTGTTACAACAAAGTTGTACTTCTGTAGTTCTCCTGTACTGCGTAACTTTGAATAATGTAGATAAACTAGTTTTTTGAGTTAATGTGTCGTTCAAACGTGTGGGTACCCGTTATGGTTGACTCGCGAGACTATGGCGACTATGGTCAGTTATGTTTACTTTTAATGGTGGCGTTAGATCGCACCGTTGGGGTTTGGTATTTGGTGATTCAAATGCCGATGCAACCAGATTTTTAATTTTTTTTATACAACTTAGGTGGCAGATAATCACACGGCCCACCTGATGAAAAGTGGTTACCATGACCTATGAACGTGTGTAACACCAGTGGAGTCACATCCGTGCTGCCGACAGATAACAGAGATTTTGTGCCGTCAGTGTAGAGGACAAAGCAGGACAAGCCTTTGGTCATCCCACTGACAGCACTAAACTCTCCAGTGAGCTCTGGCTACCCTACTCACCGCCGGGAACACAACACAGATTAATAAGATGGATTTTATTTAAACTTTATGCGCAGTCTATTTTTGCTGCGTGGTTTCCGGCAGAGTAGAATTAGGGCCACCCCATCTCTTCCCATGCGGTGTCGTACAAGGAGACTAAGAGATAGGGCTGTTTAACATCACACAGATATGTACAGCCCAGACTCAGCCTCAGATGGATGGCTTGAGTCAACAATAGTGCCCGGAATACGGCAATAGGCTCGGCTCACCCCCTATTACGTGGGACCGAATACAATGATTGGTGAAATGTGGGTGTTAATTCACCTCTGCCTGACCCTCTGGGGATAATGGCGTGATTATATGTATAAAAATTTCCATCGATGCGTTCGATTTCGAAGAAAACTTCTGTTTGCAGATAATTTATTTTGCGTCACCGTGTGAATCAAACCGGTTTTTTCTATGAAGCCAAATGCAGCAGAAATTACAAAATCGAAAATACGAAATTAGCGTCAGTAGCTTAGTGGCTAAGGAGTCGGCCTGAGAGGGTCCGGGTTCGAATCGTGTCCATTACACTACTGACGTGAAACCACTCCTAGCACAAGCAATTTAGCTTAGTTGGGTTAAGTCAACTTCGCAACCCATTCGCTGCCATAAAAACCGTGTATAAAAGTGAAACATATTATAATGAATATTCTACAACATTCTACACAACGCTAGACCCATGGTAAGCATAGTTTAACTAGCTTGTGTTATGGAATCTAGAATACGGATAAACACACTTAAATACTTTTTTTTTGTAAATACATACATATATACATGGAAACACCCAGACCAATGAAAACTGCCATATTCATGCATACAAATACTTGCACTGAGCGGGGATCGAACTCGCGCCTCCTGCGTAACAGTCGCGTTTAACCACGCCACAGAGGCTGTCGTCGTACGAAAACAGAGAAGAAAACAGGGAAGAGTGTAAACCAATATTAGCATTAGTTAACCGATATGCAAAAATAATGGCGATTAGCGCCATCTATTGAAGATTAACTGAAGTAAATTACAAAGACTCAAAACAAAAAATAAACCTTTGTCTTGATTCTAAAAGTAATGGACCAATACCTAACCTCGATCCGGATCTTTAATTGTGAATTTTTTGAGACACCATATCACAATTATTATACAGTAGATAAATTATTTCAATTACTTCGTTCATAGCATGAAGGTATTTTCGCAATTTGTCGTCGTAACAAACAAGTTACTAATTAAGTTCAGCCAGGAACCACTAGATGGCGTGTATTTACTTTCAATTAATTTCAATAGATGTCGTTACAAAACTCAGATATGAAAAATTGTTTTTATTCTTAATTACTTTTACATACCTAACTATAGGAAACGAGTCTATTACCGTCCCGTACTTCATAAAAAATATACAGCAGTAAATTCATAAACAACGGACGTGCGGACTAATGGACGAAAAGATCAAACGGTAGACACTCTCGTAAAAGTCAACAGACCAATCAAAAATAATAAACGGACCTCGGGCTTCAATGTAAACTTCAGATGGAAAATCACTGTCAAGATGACGATGATTAAATTTATAATAGACTAGCTTTTGCCCGCGGCTCCACTCGCGTGTATCGGTTATCGCGACTAAACATAGCTTATGGCCATACCCAAGGTCTAATGTAGCGAAATATAGTGGATTTTTAGGTAAAAATTATAATATTTATTCGTAGGTATTAATTGTTGACATACTTATTAATCATATATTTTGACATTAATTGTTATACTTGACATTATTAATTATGCTATACTTATTATTTTACTGTAATATTTAATTTTATTTTTTTAATTTTTTTAGACATTCTAATATTGTATGGTAATTTCACTTATTAAAATTTGCATACCTATCAAAGGTAATAAGCAGAGCACTGCACATATTATATAAACTACTGACCAACCCTATGTACCTGTCTTATGCAAATAAACATGATTTGATTTGATTTGATTAATCTACGAGTTCTACGACTGTACCATATTTCATCAAAATTGGTTTAGTGATGTTGGCGTGAAAGCGTAACATACAGACAGACAGAGTTACTTTATTTATTATATATTTTTTTTAATTTTTTTTTATTTTCTACACAACACAGATTACAATTGTGATTATCATGAAATTAAGATTATACAATCAAAGTCTGAATTGCAATCCAAAAATTATTTATTAGTATGGATGAAGTCGTATAACGTGCTATTTAGGTATATTGTTTTTGTCGTGTGCAACATCCCCATGGATAACGCTGCGGTTTCGCCCTTATGGATTTCCGTTCCCTTACCCGCAAAACATAAGATCCTATTTCCAGGCATAAATGTTATGAGGTGATCTGTATTTTACCGTCTCTACCACGGTGAGTGTTCTGATGAGCTCTTCCAACTAATACCACCATCTCCTTTCCTACATAGGACAACACGTGCAGGCCTTAGATGTCACACTCACACTGTTCAGAATATACGAGCAAGAACCAAGCGGTTCGGAGACTCTTTTCTTTGCCGCACCACCAAGACCTGGAATTCATTACCAGCACACGTGTTTCCTTCTTCCTACAGTCCCGGGGCCATTAAGCGGGGCGTGAAAAAGCATCTGAAGAGGCCGCCAAGCTGAGTGCCACCATTGTAACGCTCACTTTTAGTGTCTGTAATGGTGACCCTCTTTCCTGAGACTTTGCCTTTAGCTTACCATCTGGCGAGGTGAAGTCAAGTTAGCGTGTCCTTTAGTAAAAAAAAAAACTTTAGTGCGAAAAAAGTGCGCCACGTCGATGCACATAATTTCGGATGTTTACCACCGCGGTGGCCACTAGTGCGAAAGTATTCTAAGTGCATCTAGTGCTAGAATACATTCTACAATGTGTGAATCCATGTGGAATACTTTGACACTAATGTGCATCGCGGTGGAATACATTCTAAGCACAGATTATAACACCACTGTCGTATTGCAACTTTCAACCGCCATACAATCGTTAACTAAATAAATGTACCTACTTTTATATACTAAGTCTATAAAAGTTTAAAAGAACCGCACATTGCGACCTGAGACGGTGCGCACTGTGCGGTATGAAAGAAACTTCATCCCACGCACACTCAAGCTGTGGTTCCTCCCTGCTGCGGTGATCCCAAGCGCCTACAATATGGGGTTCTTCAAGAGGGGCATCAGAAGATTTTTTCATGGTCGGCAGCGCGAGTGTGACACCCCTGGTGTTACATACGTCCATAGGCCACGGTAACCGCTTCCCATCAGGTGGGCCATGTGCTTGTCTGCCAACTAAGTGGTATAAAAAAAAAATTGCCTATTTAGTTATTGTTAGCTTCTTATCTTTTAACAGTACACTTAAGCCCCAAAAATATCAGGCAATATACTATTCATAAACTTCATTATACACATAAACATTTTTGATGACAAATATAATAGGATATTTCCGAACAAAGACGAGCTTAACTCAATGTTGAGGTTTCTTCCAGCAAACCTTAAACTCTTCTATCAATCATAATACAAGTGTACTTTTGCTTTAACAGTAGACAATCCATGCTACCTACAAGTTCTAGTGTAATATATTGGTGTTCATTAAAGAAGTATCTATCTATCTATCAAACTCAAAGTTAAAGTCAAAAATCATTTATTCTGTATAGACCATTATATCGGCACTTACAAAACGTCAACAAAAAAGGAACATGAATATCAGTTTAGTAAATGGACCACCGGTTCGAAACGCGGCTGGAGGCCGGAGGCCGCGGGAGAAGACTCCGGCAAGAAACTCAGCAGGCATTTTTTTCTTTTGGTCCATTTACAAACATACACTTAGTCAACTTAATCTAAATACAAAAATTTACTTGAGTAGCATAGTTGAGCAAACAGCTCATTTCCAAGCTTGTTTATCATCCAAGTATACTTGAATTTTATAATAGCCTTTCTGGCACAATTTACTTTTAACTATATTTTTAAATTTATACACAGGTAAATCCCTAATTTCATTAGGGAGCTTGTTAAAAAAGCGTATACAGTTGCCCTGGATATCTATCCATCTGATAACACAAACGTATGACTTGAGATTGACAAAGTCATTTACCTTTTACCATTTACCCTACAGAATACCGCGGCTATAATAACTTCGTGTTGTGTTCCCAGCGGTGAGTAGAGTAGCCAGAGCTCACTGGAGAATTTGTGCTGTCAGTGGAAAGACTAAAGGCTTGTCCTGCTTTGTCTTCTACTGACGGCACAGAAACTCTGTACTAACAGGGTTGACAGCGCGACTGTGACTCCTCTGGTGTTACAGACGTCCATAGGTCACGGTAACCACTTTCCATCAGGTGGGCCGTGTGCTTGTCTGCTAAATAAGTGGTATAAAAAAAAAGTCATTCAGAGTAACAGTGTAAAACTCGGCGGGATATTTACCATGTTTATTGTTCTGAGTAACCGATATTTCGGCGCTGTCACAAGCGCCATGATCACATACACATACGCATATCCCGGCGATTTTTACACTAATAATAACAAAAACCTTCAAACGTCCATAGGCCATGGTAACTACTTTCCATCAGGTGGGCCGTGTGCTTGTCTGCCACATATATGAGTTAAAAAAAACTTAAAAACGAACAGCAATGTAACGAATATTTCTGAACCAAATACTAAAGCTATATTTCTCTTGTTCCAGGTCCAGTGCCACTAGCTAGAAATATAAGACACTTGCCGTGTATAACAAGAAGAACAGGCCAAGAAGGGCTCTGTATGTTCGCCATAGACTGTCTCAAAGCCAATGGTACTCACTTAGGTACTTGCATAGACAGATTCTACTTCGGGTCCTGCTGCCAAGTACCTGATAAGACTATCATACCACAAATTATTGGTAATAACATCGAAGACAACTCTATTGATAGTGCAAACTTCGTTCATCCACATATAGAAGATAAATTACCTGGAGTTATAAAAATTCCAGATGTGTTCCCTATAAAAAAGACTACTACCACAAGTACTACGACTACTACAGAAAAAATTGAGACTACAGTCACAGAAAAATCTGAAACAGTCCAAGACAGAACTGAAGCTATAGATTTAGAAACAAAATCCGATGAGCATACGACGATTGACAATAAAATTGATGAAGAAACGAAACTTACTACAGCTGCAATAGTTGATACTACTCCTAAAGTCGAAACTAAAGTTACTGAAGTAGTAACCACTGAAGTACCTATAAAACTGTCTACTTTCCAGACTGTTTCAAGTGATAACAAAGTTACTCCTAAACCTGGACCAGATATTGAAGAAGAAGTAATAAAAGTTACACCCCCTCCAGTAGTGAGGCCAAAACCAACACGACGACCTGTTCGACCCTCATATAAGCCTCAACAAAACCAATATAACTACACAAGACCTCAATATACTAACTGGTCTACTCTAAAACCTCTAAGACCTGTTATTAACTTTAACACAACCAGAAAGCCTCCATACAGACCTTACACTAAGAGACCTGTGACTAAAAGACCTATACCAATCCCTCCTAGACTAAATATAACTATACTACCTCAAGCAACTAGTTCTAAACCAGTTGAATATTATCGTCCTTCATACGTTTCAATTACTTACATCCAAACTACCATGCCAACAACTGAATCGACCACTTCAACAACTCTAGCACCGACTATTACATCACCCCCAACAACAACAACTGAAGTTATAACAGAAAAAGTGACCGAAATAACAAACGCACCTACTGAGGTTTCGACAGATGTTGAGAAATCTACTGATAAACCGACTACTGTGGTAACTATCGAAACAGTAGCTACAGAACCAACTAGACCAACAACTGTTGAAATTACCGAAACAACAGAAGTGACTAACCCACCAACTATAGCTGTTACGACTACAGAAGAAGCAGTTACTGAAACAGAATCTTCTACAGTAGTCGTTGCGACGACTACGACAGAAGTAAATAAGGAGGAAGTATCGACTACATCAGAAGATGTTTCTACGAAAGAACCGGAGCGTGCGACGGAGTCTGATGGTGAGTAGATTTTTGTTTGAATGTTATATTGATTTTTTTTTGCTAGTTGTATTATATGTTTCCTTAGATAACAATAGATGTATTATCTATACTCACATTAATAAATGTAAAAGTTGCTTTGTCTGTCTGTCAGTTACGCTATCACTTCAAAACCACTGAACCAATTTTAATTAAATTTGATACTTTTGATATAATATATAGGATGTATAGTTTCCCCTTTGAACCGTGGTTTTAGGCCATGGTCCCATGGTAGGCTCATTGTATGTATGTATTATCATATAATACATATAATCACGCTCTTATTCCTGGAGGGTTAGGCAGAAGTGAGTTAACACCCACATTTCAGCAATAATTGTATTCGGTCCCACGTAATGGGGGGTGAGTCTATTGCCGTATTTCGGACACTATTATTGACTCGATACTAAACTAACTAAACTCTGAGGCTGAGTCTGGGCTGTATATATCTGTCTGATGTTAAACACACAATTTATATACACTAATTATTCTTTATCATCTTAACGTTAATCCCAGTCGCGTCGAAAGCTTTCATCTCGGGGTCCAGGGTTCGTGTTCTCAAGTCTAACTTCAGGTTGGACTATTCTTCAATATTTTAAGTGAAGCGAATACCATATGCCATCACCAACCCAATACCGATATCGAATTATTAATGTTAGACCAGTTATTGCACCTTTTAGGGCTCCACCTACCCGCAAACGACTACCATAAAATGTTCTTATGGCAACCGGGACAGACTGCTTAATGTGCTCTCCGAGGCACGAACAGACCAATGCGAATGAAAAAAAAAAAGAAAAAAATGTTTATTGATGCTAAATGTTACATAGGTACACAATTTCATAACACAACAACTATTCATGCATAAAAATATTTGCAATGAACGGGGATCGAACTTGTACCTTCTTCTGCGTAACGATCTCGTTCACTACCGCCACACGCCCACACCCCAGAGGCTGTATTATCTATATTATATAGCTGAAGAGTTTGCTTGTTTCTTTGAACGCGCTAATCTCAGGAACTACTGGTTCGAATTGAATAATTCTATTTGTGTTGAATAGTCCGTTTATCGACAAAGGCTTTAGGCTATATATCATCACGCTACTACTTAAGGGAACGGAACAGTGATCATAAATGTCATCCAATTCGGCAGATTTTTGAACACTAAAAAATTCGAGCTCAAAGGGGTGATATACATACATACATATAATCACGCCCTTATCGCCAGAGGGTTAGGCAGAGGTGCATTAACACTGACATTTCAACAATTATTGAATTCGGTCCCACGTAATAGGGGGTGAGCCTATTGCCGAGCATTATTGTTGACTCAAGCCCAGCATCTGAGGGGTGTTATAAGGCTTTAAAATATACCACAGCGTAGCTGGGGCGGGTCAGCTAGTGGATTTATATTTATAAAGCATTTGATTGGCACGATTAGGTACTTTATATTCTATGAGAAATTCAGTGGTGGTCTTCCCATGCGGTGTCATACAAGGCGACTTAGGGATAGGGCTGTTTAACATCAGACAGATATATACAGCCCAGACTCAGCCCCAGATGCAAGGCTCGAATCAAAATAGAGCCCGGAATACCGCAATAGGCTTACCCACTATTACGTGGGACCGAATACAATTATTTATGAAATGTGGGTGTTAATTCACCTCTGCCTAACCCTCTAGGGATAAAGGCGTGATTATATGTATGTATGTATGTTGATTGGCACTATTAGGTAATTTAAATTCTATGAGAAATTCCTTAACCCGGCTTTATCTGGAGTTCAATCTCGATTGCAAAGAGTAACGCCCATTAGATCGTTGAACCTACCACATAGATGCGTGGGTGTGTACTACAAAAAAACTTTTACGATATTCACTATACACAGTTTAGTGGTTAAGGAATCGGCTTTGCGATCGACAGGTACCGAGTTCGAATCTCTGTGAACCCACGCCTAAGTCCTAACAAGCAAGAGGCTATTTGACAAGGTCGTTTGATTCTTCCTAATACCACTTAATATTACGAATATATACCTGATCAAGGTCGCTGGGAAGCGCTGGATGCGGGCTGCTTAAGATCGGTCATTCTGGAAGTCTGTGGGAGAGGCCTATGTTCAGCAGTGGTCTATGTGTGGCTGACATGATGATAATGATTATATACCTTAGATTTTTCTGGAAAAATCTGTCCTTTGAGGGTGAATCCTTTGACATGAAGACATAGCCCCCGATTATAATATTTTGGCGGTCCAGAAGTATAATGTAGGTTCTATTTTATTAAAATAAAAGAGGCATAGGTAAAGAAGTCGGCTACTAGCCGCGATGTTCATACTGTGTAGCAGGTCGCGAGGCACAAAGCAGCAGATGGCAGTCACTCCCCTAAAAACCAATATAACCTATATTTTGGGGACACAGTGATACCAACACCCGAAAGAGGTCATTGGATTGGGAGTCCTTTGTCCGCACTTAGCCTCCCTGTGTGCAGAGTTACTGGCTAGAGCAGCCAGTCTAGCTCCGCCCAAAAACGCAGAAGCTTACTGGGGACTTCACAAGCTTCGCGGAGCGACCTCCCTGTTATAAGGATTTGTGATCGATGAGGGGCTTATGCCTTGCATTCCAGAATTACGTGGGCGGCCGTTTCTCCTCGGTAACGAAGCATCCCCTGCAGAGAACGCTGTCCGTTTCACCGATGGTGTACAGGTGCTTGTGAAGGGGGTCATTCGGGCCATGTTCAAAGAGATGGCCCTGGATCGTCCGGGATATGAGATATATGCGTCGGCTAACCGAAAGACGGCGTTCGTTTTAGTCGGTTCGAGTCCGACATAACCTCCCCTGCCGGCTCCGGTTTGAGGGTATACGCGAGTATTTTGAGCACATTAAAAAATATATACAGCACAGACTCAGTCAGATGCATGGCTTGAGTCAACAATAGTGCCCGGAACACTGCAATAGCCTCCCCCCCCCCTATTCTGTGGGACTGAATTCAGCGATTCGTGAAATGTGGGCGTTAAATCACCTCTGCTTAACCCTCCGTGGATAAAGGCATGATTATATGCATGTATGTAATGCCTAGTGGTATGAGTAATGGACTGCTGAGACGAGGTCTCGGGTTCGATCCCAGGTTTACCATGGCACACACCAATGACTTTTCGATGCTTTTCGAAGTTATGTGTGTATTTATCGCAGGTTTATAAGTGCCCGGTTAATGGCAATAGGCTCGCCACCTATTACATTGGGACCTAAACATAAACAGGTGAAATGTGGGTGCTAGCACCTCTGCCTACCCCTTCGGGGATATAGGCGTGAGTTTATGTTATGTTATGTTATGTAAAAATATATTTACCCATTCTGAGAATCATAATGTAAAAATACGCAGACAATATCACTGCGAGAGAAGGAAAATTTGAAATAAAACCCTGTGCCAACCCGTCTGGCCAGCGAGCAACATTGGAAGAGGCCTAGTCCATGGGCTAGTTGATTCAATATCCTATAGCTCCTACATTGGTTACAAAAGTAAACTGCTTGTATACTCATCTCATAGATAGAGCTTCGAACCCAGAACCTCTCGATCCTAAAACCAACTCTAACCACTGACCTATTGATGCTTGTGGGAAAGCAATAACTTCACTTCAAGACAACGTTCCTCGTGTTTCCTTCTTCCTACAGTCCCGGGTCCTTTAAGCGGGGCGTGAAAAAGCATATGATGAGGCCGTCAAGCTGAGTGTCACCATTGTCACACGGTATGTGTAAGTAATGGTGACCCTCTTTTCTGGGACTTTGCCTTCAGCTTACCATCAGGCAAGGCAAAGTCCAATTGACGTGTCCTATATAAAAAAAAAAATTAAAAAATACGTACTTGTGTGACAATAGTTGGTTCATGTCGGTAGAGTTATAGGCAGGTTTCGAACCCAGAACTCAGAACCTCTCGATCGTAAGACCAACTATAACCACTGAGCTACCGTTACTTGTGGTTATACCTTGGGCCACTCCCTCTAACTTTTTTATTCGGTAATCTTGGGTCAGGCAGGTCAATCACAGGCCATTGTATTTTAATATATGCAGGCAAAGATGTGATATTTCGCACACACTTTTTTTTTAATTTTGTGATTCATCTTAATTATATACTGGGTAATAACTGTTCTAAGTCAACATTGTTTTATTATTTTTGTTAAATATTTGTCAATGTCTTATGGGGAGTACATTGACATATATTTATTTGGATAACCTACACACAATGTCTATGTGTGAGTACACAGTTATATTTTTTATGTAAAATACTGTGTAATTAAAACATGACAATCGTTTTGATTTCACCATCTTCCTAGGTATTTCTGAGTTCCGTTAATAAGTTTTAAGTTAAGTTAAGTTAATACATTGGAGTTTGGCATCCGTTTATTTTTTACTAGCTGACCCACCCCAGCTTCGTCCGGGGTATATTTTGAAGCTTCATATCCCTTTGAGCCCGTATGTTTTAGTCTTCAAAATATGTATGAAAAATTGCCGGATTTGTTAACATTTATTATCAATGCTCCGCTCCCTTGAGTAGTAGCGTGATGGTATATAGCCTAAAACCTTCCTCGATAAATGGACTACCCAACACTGAAAGAATCATTCAAATCGGACCAGTAGTTCCCGAGATTAGCGCGTTCAAACAAACAAACAAACGAACAAACAAACAAACTCTGCAGCTTTATAATATTAGTATAGATAATAATTTTATTGATATTTTTTTTTTTTAAATAAATAACTTAGGTGGCAGACAAGGACATGGCACACCTGATGGAAAGTGGTTACCGTGACCTTTATGATTACCGTGAATTTTACGACAGCGACTGCTGTCTGGCTTTCCCGCCCCGGAAGGAAAAGGTGCACCATTAGCTTTTGCCAAAAATGTTCAACGCGTCTAATGAAACTTTCATTCCAAATATTATATTAGTTTTCCAACATCGGAAAACTAATATAATATTTGGAATGAAAGTTTTTCTTTGTCACTTTTCTTTTGTTTTAAGAATTTAATGAACACGGAAGTTATCTAAGTTTAATTATATTCTCTGCATTGGACATGTTTATAAAATTAATTACTGTACAACTGCAAATATATTATTGTTTTCTATCAATATTTGAGTAAAACCGGCGATATAATCAAAAATCACGATATCTGATGTCCACGTGAGTGGAGCCGAGGGTATTTGCTAGTCTAGTAAAAAATAGGTATTAGTACAAATAACAAAATAAACTTAAATATCCACACTTAGAGTGGTGTCAACTCGGGTCATAGAATCAAAGAATCAATTTCATTTATTCAGTTTAGGCACACAAAGAGCACATATGAACGTCAAAACTCCACAATTGGGTATGTCAAGAAATAATATTAAAATATTAAATAATGTACAAATAAACCATTGGAAAATTATTCTTTCGCTGGTTCGGTAGGCTAGTTCTACTGAGAAGATACCAGCAAGAAACTCAGCGAACTATATTAGAACTAGATTATAATTTTTTTTTTTTTAATTTGCTTTAGTTTACAATTTATTTTGTGCGAGCAAGCAAGAGACTTATGTTGACCACGCATTAATATCATTAAGATACTCATCCACTTTATAATAACCTTTACTCATTAAAGTTTTTTTCACTTCTAATTTATATTTATTTATTGGCATATTAAACAAATCCTGAGGAATTTTATTAAATATTTTTATGTAACTTCCTACAAATGAATCACCAACCTTGTGAAGCCTAAGTTTTGGTACAACTAGTTTATTTTTGTTTCTCGTATTAAAATTGTGTACATCAGATAGTTTTTCGAAAATATTTAGGATTTTTCGTACATATATTATATTATCATAAATGTATTGAGAAGCAACTGTTAAAATATTAATTTCTTTGAAAACTTCTTTTAGCATTTTTTAGAAATAAAACATCAGTGATTATTGATAAAATCAAATAACAATGAATATTTTTCCAATATAATAATAATAAATACTCGTTTACTATGTATAATAATAAATACCTATGACTTTTAGAGGCTTTTCGAAGTTATGTGTGTATTTATCGCAGGTTTATAAGCGCCTGGTTAATGGCAATAGGCTAGCCACCTATTACGTTGGGACCTAAACATAAACCTGCGAAATGTGGGTGCTAGCACTTCTGCCTATCCCTTCGGGGATATAGGCGTGAGTTTATGTTATGTAAATAATCTTTATTGCACACCAAACATAGGATAAATTCTATGGATACATACATGTTAGATAGTTGTACAATGGGCGGTCTTATCGCGGTCTGCGATCTCTTCCAGACAACCAGTGTATGGACTATACTGCCAGTTATCAGGGTAGTTTGCGGGAGGGCCAGATCGAGAGAGATGGCCCTGGGTTGGCCGGGGTGCGAGGGATACGCCTGTTAACCTCACCTTCGGCAACCAAAAACGACCCATACGCGTCGTGCGTTTTGGTCGGTTCGAGTCCGACATAACCTCTCCCACCGGCCCCGTTCTGGGTGGGGTATCCATGGATTTGTGACACGGATATCGTGGGATTTTGCGCACGTAAAATAAGGGTAGTTTGCGGTGTACACTAAATTATAATTATTTAATATTTGTATCTAATATAGCATTTAGAGAACAGAAGTGAATATCTAGATTTTGAACATCCTTTTAGTTTAAAGCCTAAAAAATATAAAATAAATTACCGATTAATTTTTTCCCCTATCTGACTTATGTATTTATGTAAGTACCTTTTATTCTTCGTGCGGGAATCCGCACCGACCACTGGGGATGGTTATGTAGAACGCGATTCGACTAAAACTGCACATTGTAAGGTTATCCAACTCGTTACCTGACATTTTTATTTTGTTTAAATTGTGATATATTCTAAAACTGATAAATATTTGATTAATTAAGCCGCGGTAGCCTAGTGGTATGTGTAATAGACTGCTGAAACGAGGTCTCGGGTTCGATGCCAGGTTTTACCATGGCACACACCAATGACTTTTCGATGCTTATCGAAGTTATGTGTGTATTTATCGCAGGTTTATAAGTGCCCGGATAATGGCAATAGGCTCGCCACCTATTACATTGGGACCTAAACATAAACTGGCAAAATGTGGGTGCTAGCACCTCTGCTTACCCCTTCGGGGATATAAGCGTGAGTTTATGTTATGTTATGTATTTGATTAATCGAAAAAGTGCTGATATGTATTTATGTGACTTGAAATATTCTTATGAATATATGAGTTATGATTTAGGGATCATCTCATGTACTCCAGCTGACTCAGGGCTATCTAAGGTGTGTTGATGGCTTCATCCTACTTCGAAAAGGGGAGAGGCCTGCTTTCTCTGGGGGAACAGACCGCCTTACCTCGAAATAAGATTGGTGTAACCTCGTAAGTCTTGGTAGAAGGTCCCATACATTCAACCACCTTTTTTTATACCACTTAGGTGGCAGACAAGCACACGGCCCACCTGATGGGAAGTGGTTACCGTGGCCTATGGACGTGTGCAACTTAAGTGGCGTCACACTCGCGCTGCCGACCCTGAAGAAACCGCCTAATGTCCCTTTTGTCGTCCTAAGAACCCCATATTGTAGGCTCAAGCCAATGAGACATGTTGAATCAATACCCGGTACATGGTTCGATTCCAGCAGAAGCATTACACCGTGCCCTTTCATTCGCTAAAATCGTAGCCAATTTCACAGCTCGGTCATCGAACCCCTGTTAACGTTCACTAAGTAAGCTCATCACGTATCTGGGCTACGGGCGGAGTCGGGTCACCGCGTTGTATTGTCTCAGTGAAATTGTACGCCTCACTTTCTATTTTGTTATATTGTGATAGTTGTGAGAGAATTAGATGTTATTTTATTGCTTTTTGATAATGTAAGTACAAGTACCGGCAGATATCTTAAGCTTAAGAACCACAAAAGACCCACGGACAACAGCTAATGGTGCCCGTGTACAATATTAACCTCATTCCCGTAAACTATGGGAACCTATTCACGGGATAGATAGCCTTTTTATTATTCCAGATTGTAATCTATCCCTATACCAAGTTTCAGCCAAATCTGTTCAACCGTTATAGCGGGATTGATTAACGAACAATCAAACACCTAACCATGCAAACATCTTCTCTAGTGCGAGGGATATGCCTGTCAACCTCACCTTCGGCAACAAAAACGACACACAGGCGGAGTGCGTTTTAGTCGGTTCGAGTCCGACATAATCTCTTCCACCGGCTCAGATGGAGAGGTTTCCTTGGCGATTTTGCGCACGTAAAAAAAACATCTCTAATTTCACATTTATAATATTAGTAGGATATTAGTGAGATTGGTAGGACACGGCGGTATTTCCGCCCAACTGAGCAGTCCGACTGGGGAAGTACCTCCGCCCTACAGAATGCCGCGGCTATAATAACTTCGTGTTGTGTTCCCAGCGGTGAGTAGGGTAGCCAGAGCTCACTGGAGAATTTGTGCTGTCTGTGGGAAGACTAAAGGCTTGTCTTACTTTGTCTTCTACACTAACGGCACAGAAACTCTGTATTTACAGGGTTGGCAGCGCGACTGTGACTCCTCTAGTGTTACAAACGTCCATAGGCCACGGTAACCACTTTCCATCAGGTGGGCCGTGTGCTTGTCTGCCAATTAAGTGGTATAAAAAAAAAAAAAAAAATTGGTGTCGATCAGTAGGAAAGTAGGATATACAGCCTCTGTTGTGGTAGGTTCGATCCCCGCTCATTGCTAATATTTGTTTTCATGAAAATAGGTTTATGCATTGGTCTGGTCGTGCCTCGGAGAGCACGTTAACCCACCAGTCCCAGTTGCCATACCAACATCTATGGCAGTCGTTACAGGCAATTGGAGCCCTAAAAACGTCCAACAGCTGGTCTAGCTGCAATGCTTCGATATCGCCTTTGGGTTGTGGAGGTCAGATGGCAGTCGCTTCACGGTAAATGTCAAAGTTTAGCCAAATCCGCAGTTAGAGTGGTAAAACGGACCCCAGCCTCAGAGGTGAAAGCTTCGGATACGAATGGATTTTATACCACTTAAGTGGCAGACAAGCACACGGCGTATCGAGCACAGTTGGATAGACTGTCAGACTACCCAACTCTAAGACACGCTTAAGCTTAAGCACACAATTTATTGTCTAATGTAGGTACAGTCAGCAATATAAGTTGTAGTAATATAGAATTTATTAAGTTTTTTTTTTTATACCACTAAATTGGCAGACAAGCACACGGCCCATCTGATGGGAAGTGGTTACCGTGGCGTATGGACGTATGCAACACCAGGGGTATTACACTCGCGCTGCCGACCATGAATAAACCTTCTGATACCCCTCTTGAAGAACCCCATATTATAGGTGCTTGAGAAAACCGCAGCAGGGAGGTCATTCCACAGCTTAAGTGTGCGTGGGATGAAGTTTCTTTCATACCGCACAGTGCGCACCGTCTCAGTTCGCAATGTGTGAGGATGAATTCTCTGCGTATGGTGAGAGGTGCGATGATAGAATGTAGCTGTACAATTCATTTGAGCACAAACCATTGTATAGGCGGTAGAAAACACACAGCGAGGCAAAGTCCCTCCTAAGGCTAAGAGGTTACACACATTAACGTTAAGAGGAAGAAGAAGTGTACCTACCTACCTTTTTAAGGATGGTTCATTTTTTTTGTTTCTTTTTTTATTTTTTTTTATCTTATGTTTATATTATTTTTATTTTACTTGCCTTATGGTAAGTCCTAACCGCAACCTCTATACACTCGTTAGAAGTCTCACTGTTGACCTAATGATTCTAAATCGACTTTCCTTGTAAACTTGAGTGACTTATGCCATCTGTTTTAATGGTCATCGCGTTACCGACCACAAACTAGAAACTAGATTTCTCTTCCTGATTAATGGAAGATGTTTTTAATAAATTTTAGACTAGCTTTAGTCTGCGTCTTCTAACCCTTAACTCTGTCAGAATGTTAGCTATCTCTATATTAGATTTTAACAAAATCGGTTCAGCGATTTAGTCGTACATACAAGTATCAAACATTGATATTTTTTGTATCTACGACACGCCTACTTGACTTATCTCTTCTCAAATTTGCCTTCAGCTTACCATAAGGCGAGGTAAAGTCAAATTGATTGAATTGATGAGCCTTCCGATCGAATGGTCCCGAATTTGAATCCATTACACTATCGACGTTAATCCACTCCTAGTACAAGCAATTTAGCTTAGTTGGACCCCTCCAACTAACTTTTTTTTATACCACTTAGGTGGCAGACAAGCACACGGCCCACCTGATGGAAAGTGGTTACCGTGGCCTATGGACGTTTGTAACACCAGACGAGTCACACTCGCGCTACCAACCCTGTAAGTATAGAGTTTCTGTGCCGTCAGAGTAGTAGACAAACCAGGACAAGCCTTTAGTCTTCCTATTGACGACACAAATTCTCCAATGAGCTCTGGCTACCCTACTCACCGCTGGGAACACAACACCAAGTTATTATAGCCGCGGTATTCTGTAGGGCGGAGGTACTTCCCCAGTCGGACTGCTCAATTGGGTGTAAATACCGCCGTGTCCTACCTCCTAACCTAACTAACTCTAACTAGCGGGAATCTAACTAGAGGGAATTAATAATTGCGGTTAAAATTCTTTAAAAAAAACTAGTCATTCGTCATCAATCGTCCTCATATCTTCTCTCCGCTTCATTTACTTAACGTGCAAGTAGGACACAACATATCTGTCAGTATTCATTTGACTTAATCGACCATTGGTTGAAACCGAGCCAAGCCGGGTAGTGTTACAAGTGAAAAGGACAAAGTTACAAGGTCACTGGGACATCATGAAGTAGGAGGTGGGGTGCGAGGGATATGACTGTCAACCTCACCTTCGGCAACCAAAAACGACTGGGTCGTGCGTTTTAGTCGGTTCGAGTCCGAAATAACCTCTCCCACCGGCTCCGGTGGTGGAGATATCATAATAATAATAATAATAAATAAATATTCCATGACATTCTACACAACGCTATCTAGACCCATGGCAAGCGTAGCTTAACTAGCTTGTGTTATGGAATCTAGAATGCGGATAAACATACTTAGATACTTTTTTTTTTGTAAATACATACATATTATACATAGAAACACCCAGACCAATGCAAATATACATATTCATGCATACAAATATTTGCACTGAGCGGGAACCGAACCCGCACCCCCCGCATAGCAGTCGAATGCTCTACCGCTACGCCACAGAGGTCGTCAATATCAGTGGGGATCTTTCGCACGTTAAAAAAACGGTCACTGGGACAAGCTAGACGAACGTCACGCGTCTAGCCATAGACGTGAGCGTGACTCGATTCACGTGACAATCAGAAAGTTACATTTCTTACTAGCTGTATCTGTATCAGGTACTACCTCAGCGCGAAGTTAGATCTGTATTTTTTTTGCTCGAATCCTAATTACATTCATACATATAATCACGCCTTTATCCTCGGAGGGTTAGACAGAGGTGAATTAACACCCACATTTCACCAATAATTGTATTCGGTCTCGCGTAATAGGGGGTGAACCTAATGTCGTATTCCGGGCACTAATGTTGACTCGAGCCATACATCTGAGACTGAGTCTGGGCTGTATTGTCTGATGTTAAACAGCCCTATCCCTTAGTCGCCTTGTACGACACTGCATGGGAACAGATGGGGTGGTCCAAATTCTATTTAAACTATCGTGGTCACTCACATCAGTATCAAAATAAACGGTATATTTACCATGTTTCATTGTTTTGAGTTTATATTTCGGCGCTGTTGCAAGCAGTTCCTCCGTGATCATGGTGCTTGCAACAGCGCCGAAATGACATGAACCCTCTCCCCCCCCCAAATCGAGAACGTCGAATTGAAAAGTCGTCTTAAAATTGTTTGCCCCTAGTTGCGCCTTAAAAGGTAGCATCAGATGCTCCTAAAGATTCTATGGACCTTTTTTTTATATACAGCTTAAGTGGCAGACAAGCACACGGCCCACCTGATGGAAAGCGGTTACCGTGACTTATGAACGTGTGCAACACCAGGACGTTTTGCTATATAAACTGAAAAATGCTTCAGAATATCTACAACTTATTTGTACTTGGAATGTAAACGGCACTCGCTCCCGCAAAAACTAAAATACTACCAAACCTGTAAAAAGACAATAAACATTAGATCAGACCTCGAGCTTCAAAGTACAAATTTGAATGCGACCTGAACATAAGATAACATAAACTCACGCCTTTATCCCCGAAGGGGTAGGTAGAGGTGCTAGCACCCACAGTTCGCCAGTTTATGTTTAGGTCCCAATGTAATAGGTGACGAGCCTATTGCCATTAACCGGACACTTATAAACCTGCGATAAATACACACATAACTTTGAAAAGCATCGAAAAGTCATTGGTGTGTGCCATGGTAAAACCTGGTATCGAATCCAAGACCTCGTCTCAGCAGTCCATTACCCATACCATACATATTATAATGCGACCTGAACTTTTTGATACTTGTAAAGATGTCACATATAGATAAAACGTACTGTTTTTACTTTTCATCAAAATCCTAAGATCAAACAACCAAAACAACTTCCTCAAGAAGTTCCTCAAAAACATCACGACTCGTCACAATCGTGCGTGCCAGGGTCCTTTAATAGTCTCACAAGATATTTAGGGTCAATGATGTCTGTCACGTTGATATTATCTCCAAGTAGCAGTATAATACATACATACAATCAAGCCTTTATCCCCGGAGGGTTAGGCAGAAGTGAATTAACACCCACATCTTCCCATCTTTGTATTCGGTCCCACGTAAAGGGGGTGAGCCTGTTGCCGTTTTCCGGGCACTATTGTTGACTCAACCCATGCATCTGAGGCGGAGTCTGGGTTGTATTTATATGTCTGATGTTAAACAGCCCTATCCCTTAGTCGTTTTGTATGAGATTCTTAGGGTTTTCCAAATTCTACTCTGCCCGAATTTCAATTGCTTGAGTACGATTTAAGATCCTGGGTTTTATATCCAGGTAGGGCAATTTGGTGTAACAAATTCCAGAAGTCCGAAATTTCGGACAGTGGGGTACCATAAAACGCAATTAAATTAACTTTTGCATTTTGTATTTTATTTGAAAACTGAATTGAAAATTTGCAGTTTTGGCAGACTTGTCAGTGTCGTCACATTAATTATTAATTTAATTATTTTGACAATACTTATATAACTTTGACATGAGTAATAAAGCTATAACAGACTGTAATCTATCTCGTGTCAAAGTGCATCTAGATTTGTTCAGCCATCCTGGCGTGATTAAGTGTCAAACATCCATCCAACTCCCGAAACAGTTATAGAATTAATGTATCTATAAAATAAGTAAATGACAGTCAGAAACGTATCAAAATCTGTTATGTAATTTTGAAGAAACTAGCAGAAAAACAAACAGACACATCACTTTTTTTGAAACTATGTAATGAAAATTATTAACAAGCAAACATATTTTTCGTTCACAGACAAAGATCCTCTCGACGGTTGGGTGTTACTGTCAACAGTACAACCAAAACCAGATACTACATCAACAACAACTACCACAACAACAACAACTGAAGCCCCGATCACCACACTATCAACAACAACAACTGAATCATCAAAAACCGAAGAAAATACTATCTCAACAGTATCATCCCCAACAACTGTTTTAACAACACTATCACCAAATTCAACAACTGAAGTACCAACAAGCTCAAGCTCAACAACCGAAGGACCATCAACAGTGACTAAACCGATGCTAGAGTTTACAGTGAATGTGACTTTGTCACCAACAATTCCGACTTCGACTTCGAGTATTGGTCTGACAACCTTCACTTCGGTATCTTCGGAAAATGTCACTGCAAGTAGTGATGATAAAGGATCTAATACTACTGAAGCTATAAAGCCTGGTAAGTTTTTTTTATACCACGGTGGCAGACAAGCACACGGCCCACCTGATGGGAAGTGGTTACCTTGGCCTATGGACTTGTGTAACACCAGGAGCGTCACACTCGCGCTGCCGACCCTGTAGAAACCTCCGAATGCCCCTTTTGAAGAACCCCATATTGTTGGCGCATGGGAAAATCGCAGCAGAGAGTTCATTCCACAGCTTGAGTGTGCGTGTGCCACTTAAGTGGCATATGGCCCACCTGATAGGAAATTCTTACCGCAGTCCATGCAATGTGCAACACCAGGCCTAGGAGGATAGGATATTTTATGCATAACATTTTGGAACTGCACTGAGGGCACATAATATCTCAATTCTTACAGGGTTGGCAGCACGGATGTGACTCCACTGGTGTTACACACGTTGATATGTCACGATAACCACTTTCCATCAGGTGGGCCGTGTGCTTGTCTGCCGCCTAAGTTGTATAAAAAAAATGCTTTTTCTTTAGCGTTAATCTTAATTGCATCCAAAACTTTTACCTCAAAGTCTGGGGTCCGCTACCAGTCTAACTGCGGATTTGACTGAACTTCGATATTTTTCCGTGAAGCGACTGCCATCTGACCTCTTCAACCAGTGGAGGAACGAGGTATGATATTCCTCCGACACATAGGGCAGATCCTCAGACCAGGCAAAGTGATCAAGCCTGGCGGGCCGCGGCCCAACGACTGTCGTTGGTACGATGTACATAATATGTTGTACCAGCGCGAGAACTTCAGTTGCGCGATGTACGATTCCTAGTGACGTCCTCGTTCGGTGCACTGTCGCTAGATGGCGCTGGTACATGTGCTATCGCCACAAACCCAATAGTGAAAAACGCTTTAGCCCTTACAAATATAATAATATTGCACTAATAAACGAATTTATTTCTTTTCAGAGACAACTACGGAGCCTGCGGATATGTCAGACTATAAAAGCGGTAAGAATGATATTACTATACTATACTTCATTCGGTTAGGTACTTAACTAAACTACCAAGACCTGGAATTCATTACCAGCTCACGTGTTTTCTTCTCCCTACAGTCCCGGGTCCTTTAAGCGGGGCGTGAAAAAGCATCTGATGAGGCCTTCAAACTGAGTGCCACCATTGTAACATTACTTAGTGTCTGTAATGGTGACCCTCTTTCCTGAGACTTTGCATTTAGCTTACCATTAGGCGATGTGAAATCAAATTGGCGCGTGCTAGATAAAAAAAAATCCTAAACACATATTGTAGTACACTTGTACTTTTTCCACATACAGTTTCGACTTACAGTATCCTCAAAGATTTGCACGTAAACTGTAGAAATAGTTTACGTGCAAATTTAACTATTTATTTCTATATATTTAACAACAAATTCCTCAAACTGATATCAATAAAAAACAGTATAAATAGTCTTAACGTTAACAACCTAGTTGTGTCTTTTTAAAATATATTTTATTTAAAAATTCAGATTACACTTTTAAATAAATCACATTTTTATATACATCCAAAAAAATATTTAAAAATATAATAGTGCCTCGCCGGCGTCGGGTAATATCATGAACAATTTTTTTTATCATATAAATCTTCCAGACGAATTTCATACGAGTTAAAATGGAGACTTGAGTCTAAAGCAATAAACAAAATTATTGATGTTAAATTAAGATTTACGTTTCTAAGCAACTAGCGCCCGGACACGTTCAACAAAAGTCCCATTTCTACGCCATCTACAGAGGCGATAAAAATTGGTAAGAACTATCGCTGAAGCGGGTTACTACATATAAATTGGTTAACACGATATTTTTTGAAACTAATGAATACGAATTTAACATTATAATATTATATAGATTAACAAAATTGCCATGAAAAGAAATAATTCTATCCAAAAAATAATTACATGTGTCACTGCTTCTGCAACCAATCTCCCAGTGAACGATGTTAGAGCCGGCTATCAATTTGCGAATGCGAAGATTAAAATTCGCTAACTGAAGTGACCTTAAGAAATAACTAGGAAATGGGTATATTCCAAGGGCATGTAGTGAATCTGGCGGAAAATCATCTTTCGAATTAACTGTCTATTAGCATTAGAAACATTATTTGAATATAAACTGCAAAACAAAATTTTCTTTAAAGTCAAGTTTATTTCTATAACCTTAAAGCATATAATTTCTGAATTGTAATCACTGTTTTGTCGCTAATATTATTCATGCTTAATAATGTTTTAAACTTTTATGTCAAAGGATAATATCTCTCCAGAAGATTACAGAAAAAAGTTACAACAAGTTTTGAATGTAGCTTCAAATAGTCTTATACAGTAGACATTTTGCAGAAGTAATCTTTATGCAATGCATAGGTCGATCTATTTGTAACTTTCCTGAAGCAATGTGACTAAACTGCTCTACAACGTTAAAGTATGTCAACACGTTAAAAATTATCCAGTAACTATGTCAGACGATCCAGTGAACTCGGAAGAGCGGTAATAAAATTTGTAGTAAGTACCAGTGACACTCAAACATACAGTGACGTCTCTTCCACAATACGACAGGTAGAGACTACTGGCTACGAACCCGGCATACACTTTTTGCTAATCTTATTTTCATTTATATATTACGTATATGAGTATATGCGCGCCTGTAAATCCCCGAAGGGGTAGGGAGACATTCACATTTCGCTAAATAGGACTTAGATACCTAATAGGGGGCGAGTCTATTACCGTCAAACCGGCACTTTTTCATACAGTGATACTAAAAAGCTACCAGTGACACTGAATTCAAATTGAGCGTCAAAGTAAATTAACTTCACGTACAATTTTAAAACATTGTCATTGAAATCGTAAATTATAATAATAACTTATTTGTTACGTAAAGTAAGCTAACGCGGTGAAGTGACACAAACAGACGGTATCAATACAACTAGGAAGTGTGGTGAGCATGACGTAGCAGTAGGGTGACAATATATTTAGTCTTTCAAATTCAAATTCTTTATTTCTCAAAATAGTGCAACGTAATTACATCTTTTTGACGTCAAATCCTCGAAATATCCTTTATTCTCGAAATATGCGACTATTGAGGCTTCACCTCGAATCTGTAGCTTAACTGACTTTGTACTCAATGAAACAGATTCAGCTTGTGGATTAGATGCGAACTAATACAATAAAATAAAAATAAGATGATCTTGCCAAACAAAATTTTAGTGAACACATAATAACAATTCGACCTGTATCAGACTTGGAATTTAATTTTTTATCTAGGACATGCCAACATGACTTCATCTCGCCTGATTTACCGTCAGGCAGGCAGACTAAAGGCAAGTCTCAGAAAAGAGGATCACCATTACAGACACCTAAGTAATGTAACAATGGTGGCACTCAGCTTGGAGGCCTCATTAGATGCTTTTTCACGCCCCACTTAAAGGACCCGGGACTGTAGGAAGAAGGAAACACGAGTGCTGGTAATGAATTCTAGATCTTGGTGGTGCGGCAGAGAAAAGAGTCTCCGAACCGCTTGGTTCTTGCTCGTATATTCTGCACAGTGTGAGGGTGACATCTAAGCCCTGCACGTGTTGTCCTGTGTAGGAAAGGAGCGGGTGGGATTAGATGTACAGAAGTCGATCTCGTTTCCGTCTTCGCCATTCAGATAGTCTAAGCTAGCTTAAAATTAAATATTCTTAATTAATGTTTCGCTTAAATCGCTCATTCCCTTTTTTTACATAACATAACATAAACTCACGCCTATATCCCCGAAGGGGTAGGCAGAGGTGCTAAGCACCCACATTTCGCCAGTTTATGTTTAGGTCCCAATGTAATAGGTGGCGAGCCTATTGCCATTAACCGGGCACTTATAAACCTGCGATAAATACACACATAACTTCGAAAAGCATCTAAAAGTCATTGGTGTGTGTCATGGTAAAACCTGGGATCGAACCCGAGACCTCGTCTCAGCAGTCCATTACCCATACCACTAGGCTACCGCGGTAAGTCCCTTTTTTTAACCCACTCATAAATTATTTCATAGATAAACCTAAAGTTCTTTGCTGAGCATATACCACACTACAGTTACAATACCGAAAATATCCGACTGATGGACTTATCCCATATTTTTCAAACTCATGGTGACCCTATCCGTAACTAATTGTACGAGTATTAACTGCAGTAATTACACCGTACTCGCTATTGTTGTTCATAGAATTGTTTTGTATGTTAGGATGTGTTTTACCTATTCACTGGTAATCAAAATTAGATGTTTGATTTTCAAATTACGACTTATCTATAATTAACAAAAAATTACTTGTAATTAATACCGGTTTTCCGGGTGTTTTGATTAGATATTAGAAATCGTCTGTCTCTCTGTCCTAGAGGAGTGTGAAGAGTGAGGTATTTCGTCATCATCTTAGCGTGCTTTCCAGTAGCATCAGGCCTTCATCTCGGGGCCCAGAGTCGATGCACTTCTTCTGTTCTTTTGATTTAGTTTATACGGCATTATGAGTCAACAATAGTGTCAGAAACCGGCAATAGGCTCACCCCCTATTACGTGGTGAAATGTAGGTGTTATTTCTTTTTTATACCACTTAGATGGCAGACCAGCACACGGCCCACCTAATGGGAAGTGGTTTCGTGGCCTATAGACGTACACAACAGCAGGGGTGTTACACTCGCGCTGCCGACCATGAAGAAACGTTCTGATACCCCTCTTGAAGAACCCCATATTGTAGGTGCTTGGAAAAACCGCAGCAGGGAGGTCATTCCACAGCTTGAGTGTGCGTGGGATGAAGTTTCTTTCATACCGCACAGTGCGCACTGTCGCAATGTGTGAGGATGAATTCCCTACCTATGGCGAGGTGCAATGATAGAATGTTAATTCACCTCTGCCTAACCCTCCGGGAATGAAGGTGTGATTGTTTGCATGTATGTATACAGAATTTATGGGAGTTGCTGCTCTCTGTTCTGCCTTTCGAATAGAAATCTACTGACCTCTCACGATATGATTATGTTTCAAACTCTTTTCTGTCATTATCTGAGCACGAAACCTGGTGCATTCAAAGCTTGGAGTTTAGAACCCATGGCCTGCTCTTCTACTCATCCTTTCCATGATTTAGCTGCACCAGACACCAGTCGTGACGGAGTGCACCAGTTATGACGGAAACGTAATACAAGTATCACCACCCCATCTCATCCAAAGCTACCCACAGGCGGTGTGCGTTTTAGTCGGTTCGAGTCCGACATAACCTCCTTCTCCGGCTCCGGTGGGGAGGTATCCGTGGGGATTTTGCGCACGTAAAAAAAAAAAAGAAAGTGTCCACGGTCTGTCACCTAAGTGGTATAAAATAACGATTCCAGACAAAATATTGTCCTAATGTCCCACATTGTACACTCTGTTTGCGTGCTTTAAAAACATTACAATTCTTGGTAGTCGGGTAAAAAATGTCCCTGCAGTTATAGACGGGTAGTTAATTGCAATTAAGAATTGTTATACTCATGAAAATGTATAGATTATCATGAGTAACCTTCGACAATAACATGATCGGAGACGGTAACTCGATTATAAGAACAATGCTTTGTAATTTGTTTCTGTCTAGCACCGATTATAATATGAATTAATAATTTATGACATAATAACTAGGTTCTCGAATGATGGGGAAAATAAGGGTGTTGAAATACACTAGACATGGATAGAGGTTTTCATTTGTTATTCCTTTGTAATGTAAATGGATGATATTGACTTTATAATAAATGTATAACATATATACACACACACACACACACACGCGCACGCACACATACTCACACACACACGCACACACTCATACAAAACTTTTTTATTACATAACATAACATAAACTCACGCCTATGTCCCCGAAGGGGTAGGCAGAGGTGCTAGCACCCACATTTCGCCAGTTTATGTTTAGGTCCCAATTTAATACGTGGCCAGCCTATTGCCATTAACCGGGCACTAATTAACCTGCGATAAATACACACTATAATTCGAAAAGCATCGAAAAGTCATTGGTGTGTGCCATGGTGAAACCTGGGATCGAACCCGAGATCGCGTCTCAGCAGTCCATTACCCATATCACTAGGCTACCGCGATCCTTTTTATTTTATTTAAATATTATCTTATTGTATTTTGTTTGTAGCTGTTTGAAATATCAATGTGATTCGGGAGAGGGCGTTGATATCTGTCACAGTTTATACTATTGCAGTTAACATCGTTACATTTTAAAAAATGAAAAAGAAAAATGAAAATGAAATACAGACACGGAGATGATAACTTCTTTCAACATACATACATCTAAATATATATATGTAACTCAAAGGTGACTGACTGACTGATTGACTGACATAGTGATCTATCAACGCACAGCCCAAACCCCTGGACGGATCGGGCTGAAATTTGGCATGCAGGTAGATGTTATGACGTAGGCATCCGCTAAGAAAGGATTTTGATTAATTCTACCCCCATTCTACCCCCAAGGGGATAAAATAGGGGATGAAATTTTGTATAAAACTTTGTCAATTTTAAACCGATCTGGCTGAGACTTTGCATGCTCAACAGCGTTGACTCAACACTAAGGGATATCCGACATCCACGCGGGCAACAGCTAGTACATACATATAATCACGCGTTTCTCCCTGGAGGGTTAGGCATAGGTGAATCATCACCCACAATTCATTATTCTATCCCACGTAATAGAGAATGAGCCTATTCCCGGGCACTATTGTTGACTCGAGCCATACCTACATCTGAATCAAAGTCTGGGCTGTTTATATCTGTCTGTTATTAAACAGCCCTATCACTTAATCGCCTTGTACGACACCACATGGAAAGAGATGGGGGGGGGAGTCTAAATTCTACTCTGCCGGGAACCACGTGACTTCTATGTACTTACATTCAACGAGAAATATCAATCAATCAATTAGCTTATCACAGTCCACTGCTGGACATAGGGCTCTCCCAATATTGGTAGGCTTTGGTATATTGTTTCCACAGGGGCCAGACGGGTTGGTACAGGGCTTTATTTTTAGTTTTCCTTCTCTCGCAGTGATATCGTATGCGTATTTTTCAACTGGTTCTATTCGGATGAGATAGATTTCTTTCTTTCTTTCTATAGGGGATGACTTATGATACTTGTATTCCTTCTCCATTACTACATGACCCAATTAAAAGTAGCTGCGGTTTTCCCAAGCGCCTACAATATGGGGTTCTTCAAGAGGGGCATCAGAAGGTTTCTTCATGGTCGGCAGCACGAGTGTGACACCCCTGGTGTTGCATACGTCCATAGGCCACGGTAACCGCTTTCCATCAGGTGGGCCGTGTGCTTGTCTGCCAACTTAGTGGTATAAAAAAAAAGCTTAATAAATTCTATATTACTACAACTTATATTGCTGACTGTACCTACATTAGACAATAAATTGTGTGCTTAAGCTTAAGCGTATCTTAGAGTTGGGAAGTCTGACAGTCTACCCAACTGTGCTTGCACTGGACGGGAATCGAACCCAGGATCTCAAATTTAGCTGTGGTCGTTGCTTCGATTATTATGCTTCGAATTTCGTAGCACTATGCTACGCGGGATACAATTAAGTAGTTATTACATTAAAATAAATCGTTTTGTAAGGTTTACAAAACATTTAAAAATTGTTTATTTTATTAATTTGCGTATTGGTAGTAATTTGACCTGTGGGAATTAATTCAAGAAAGGTTCGTATTCAAATGCGTTGCAGTTTGGGTTTACCACCACAATTTTATCAAATTTGAATTCATAATAAAGTTAGGTACCTACAATCATTTTATCATCTCTTTACTAATTAAAACACTAGGTATTAGGTATTTTTGATCGAATCCCAAAACCTTACTTTCGTTTAGAAATAAAATAAATAATCCATCAGTTCAAAAATAGCATCAGGTTAAAGACCCCGGTCCCGACAAAATATTCTACAGGCTCTGCGTAAACAAAAATAAAAAATGAAACTGTTCGATGTTCAAACAAAGGCTTGCGCGCGAAGCGACCGCACGCCACGGCCAAGGCAAACGCAAGGACGAACACTTGTGGCTGCCTATGCATTGACATTACTCACATTAAAAAGTTATTTTTGACGTGATTTAAAAAAAACAAGTGCAGATTAAAAATAAAAGTGATTTTTACCGCGAAATGAAAATTTTTGGTATTGTTTAGTTAAAAATATATAATTTAGTGTTTTTATACATTGTATCAGAGGTTTTATGTGCGTCCGTGCATCTGTCTGTTCATAAAAACAAAAATGTCATGGGAGTACGAAGATAAATACGCCCGAGAACTGGATTTGTGTAGTGCCGCGATATAATTTTATTGTGAATTCGTGAACCGTTTTACATGTTAACCTGTGAATCTTCGTGATATCATGTTGTGTTGATAGTTGGTTTAAATAGATCAATAATATTATGAGTAGTAGCTATAGTAGCTATTCTAATATACGTAATCTGTGGTAGAAGTGATTCCTAGAGTTTGGAGACCAAATAGTTTAGACTACATTTAGATGTTCGCAACATAAAAAGCGTTAACTTTTTTAACTGATTTACAAGAAAAAACTAAGGAGTAGTTGCAGGACCTTCGAATTTTATAGCACAAAAACAACTAAATATCGGTAAAAAACTTAAAACTAAGTTTAGTTTTCTTATCACCAAAGATTACTTATCGGCTAATATTTAATGTAAATTAATATATGTACCAACCTTCCGCTAATTACAATTATTTTAAAATTTAACTTCTAAAATTATTGAGATAGGTACGTAAAGGAAACGAGTACATCGACCTTTTAATATTTTTGAAATAAGAATCATTGTTCTTAATAGTCAACTTTGACAGTGACGTGTTGGATGATTTAGTTTTTTTTTTTAATTATTAGTGGACAGATTATAGTAAATAATTCGTTTAGGAGTGTAATTTAATAGACAGCTTCTGTGATCCGTGTTAAAAAAATTAAATACGATAATGAATATTAATTTACGTGCGGTATAAAACAAAACGCAGTCAAAATAAATTTAAGAAAAGTCGTCTGGAATAAAAAAACATTACCAAATACATTCTAAACAATTTAAATGTGCTAAAATTCACCATGATCCTCAACTCGACATTGCTGGTTCTGGCAGTATGCGGTCGTCGCCTATGGCAGGCGCCTACCGGCAGGATAGTCGGCGGCACCAAGTCGGGCTTCGGACAGTGGCCCTGGCAGATCTCCCTGAGGCAGTACAGGACTTCGACGTACCTTCACAAATGCGGGGCTGCCTTGCTGAACGAAAACTGGGCGATTACTGCAGCACATTGTGTTGAACAGTGAGTATATTTTTATAGTTTTAATTAGTTAACCCTAGCTTTAGCCACAAGCATCGCCGAGTCGACCTTACGGTCGAAAGGTCCCGGGTTCGAATCCTGACCATTAGACTATCAAGGGGAACCCACTACAGAGCTCACTGGAGAGTTTGTGCTGTCAGTGGGATGACTAAAGGATTGTCCTGCTTTGTCCTCTACACTGACGGCACAGGGACTCTGTGCTTACAGGGTCGGCAGCGCGAGTGTGACTTCTCTGGTGTTACACACGTCCATAGGCCACGGTAACCACTTTTCATCAGGTGGGCCGTGCGCTTGCCTGCCACCTAAGTGGTATAAAATAAAAAAATACTATTAACAAGTAATTTAGCTCAACCGTCAACCGTCGCCGTTAGACGAATATATGTATAGAAGAATTTGGATGATTTCGGGCGAAGGTTCGGTGGCTTAGTGGTCAGAGCGTTCCCCCTGTAAAGGAAAGATCGCGGGTTCGAATCCCGCCTGAATCAATTCATTTTTTTCTATCTTAATCGATTAATTTAACTTAGCTGGAGGGATTAGAGGAAATATTCGTAGTTTTGGTTTTCTTTTTTTTATAACCACCCAGAATCAGGAGGTCTACCACAGCATAATTATGAAATGAAAAGTTCCGTGAATTCCCGCGAATTCCGCGTTTCGGAATTTTGATGATCGTAATTCGTATTTATGATACTTCGGATTATTGTTGATTCGAAATATTAATGGTTCGGTAAATTGCAATTCAGCATTCTGGCATTCGTAATTATAAACACAGGAATTTTGAAGTTCAGGTTTTTCATTAATAGGATTTATGATACACTAGCTGATCCACCCCAGCTTCGCCCGGGGTATATTTTGAAGCTTCATATCCCTTTGAGCCCGTATGTTTTAGTCTTCAAAATATGTATGAAAAATTGCCGGATTTGTTAACATTTATTATCAATGCTCCGTTGCCTTAAGTAGTAGCGTGATGATATATAGCCTAAAACCTTCCTCGATAAATGGACTACCCAACACTGAAAGAATCATTCAAATCGGACCAGTAGTTCCAGAGATTAGCGCGTTCAAACAAACAAACAAACAAACAAACTCTGCAGCTTTATAATATTAGTATAGATTGGACTTTTGACTTTTGGAATAAAGTTTTTCGTATTTATGTAGTTAAAGAAAAAAGCCGCGTGGTTCCTGTCAGAGTAGAGAGCCGTGTAGTTCTCGGCAGAATAGAATTTGGAAAACCGTCCCCATCTCTTCCCATGCGGTGTCGTACGAGACGATAGGGCGACTACGGGATTGGGCTGTTTAACATCACAAAGATATATACGGTAGCCAAGTGGTATGCGTAATGGACTGCTGAGATGAGGTCTCGGGTTCGATCCCAAGTTTTACCATGGCACACACCAATGACTTTTCGATGCTTTTCGAAGTTATGTGTGTATTAATTAAATTAATAGCAATAGGCTCACCTATTACATTGGGGCCTAAACATAAACTTGCGAAATGTGGGTGCTAGCACCTCTGCCTACCCTTTCGGGGATATAGGCGCGAGTTGATGTTATGTTATGTTTAGATATATACAGCCCAGACTCGTCTCAGATGCATGGCTTGAGTCAACAATAGTGTCCGGAAGAAGGCAACAGGCTCACCCCCTATTACGTGGGACCGGATTCAATGATTGGTGAATTGTTGGTGTTAATAATTAACCTCAGCCTAATCCTCCGGGGATAAATGCGTGATTATATGAATGTATGTAAAGAAAAAAGAGGTGCTAATGGTTTTAACGTTATGTATCAAACTATTCGTCGTATGTACTAATGACTTTATCATTATAATCTTTACATTTATCCGCGTGCATATGTCCGATGTATTTAACATGTTTTTCTCATGGTCCTCTATGCAATCGCATTATAGTATGACTTCTATTGCATAATAATGTATAATATGACCATACATTTCGCTTTAAGCTGGACAATCTTGCTTCGTAAATGTGGTCCGCTTTCGCACTTTGGCATAACTAAAACGTGGCAACAATCAAGGCTTGACTACCCTACAAATATGGAAGCTGAAGTATTATCATGAATTTTAAAAGTGCATTTGAAAACATAAAATCGCAGTACGAATTTTACCATATTTACATGTTGCCACATAAGCGAAAACTGCAGAGTGTTTTTTTATTAAGAATATTAGAACCAAAATTACTACATTCCTTCTAATCTTTTACGTTTTAGATCCAGCCAAAGTCTTCATTGGTTGATAACTTGGTACACCGTATCAGTACGGCCGTTGCACGATAGAGAGAACACTGTACAAAACGGTTATGTCTAATTATAAGAATTATATTATCTATAGTCTAATGTACCTACACTGAACTGTAGTAATTAAAACCAGTCGTATTTACAACGTATAAAAACTATAGCTCCGGTTTTAAGCGCTCTACGAAGCGTGCTATGAGATCTCTGAGGCTCCCAGTCTTCTTTCTGACATGTCAAATCAAAAACCGTGCCCTGTAGTGTCATCTAAAATGATTTATTAAAAAATATGGATGTTCCGCTTTAAGCGTAAACAATGGTCACATTAGCCTTGCTACCGTTTGCATCAAATTAATTTGAAATTAGAATAAAATAAATCTTGATAAACCAGACTATCGGGATTCTTACCAACTTCATGATACATTGCATGTCACATGCAATAAAATGTAGGATTCCAATTGCAAATTGCAATATTCACACACAAAGGAAGTGGGTGCATCGACCTTTTATTAAGTACCTATTTAAATTAAGAACATTAAAAAAATAATTTTATGATCTAACGGTTTTATTTTTATATGAAGAACACCCGCGTGAATGTCAGTTATCGCGACCTAACATAGCCTACGTCCTTTCCCAAGGTCTAATCTATCTCTGTAGCAAATTTCATAAAAATCGGTTCAGTGGTTTAGGCGTGAAAGCGTGACATACAGATTCATCATTTTATTTTTATTTCAAGAAAATAGCATATTGCCGCTAAATATAGCAATTTTCCGCGATAAAGGTTAGTTGTTATCTACGACATAGTATTGTGAATATTATATATTGTATACACATACATACATTCATACATATAATCACGGCTTTATCCCCAAAGGGTCAGGCAGAGGTAAATTAACACCCACATTTCACCTATAATTGTATTCAGTCCCACGTAATAGGAGTTGAGCATATTGCCGTTTTCCGGGCACTATTGTTAACTCGAGCCATGCATTTGAGGCAGAGTCTTGGCTGTATATATCTGTCTGATGTTGAACAGCCCTATCCCTTAGTCGTTTTGTACGACACCGCATGGGAAGAGATGGGGTGGTCCAAATTCTACACCGCCGGAAACCACGCGGTATAGATATATTATATACAATAAATTAACGAGAATTAATGCGATCATTGTATATGTACCTACATACCTTTGGTTTGCCTGACGTTCAGACCAGGTTACACCAGCCGTGGTCACAGGCTGACAGGATCAGCGGTGCACGCCCGCTTTCTTCGAGTTCGTGATGTAGAAGGTTCTCCATCTACCCGTACATTCTCGATATTTTCCATATTTTCTTTTCACTATGTACCGTCACATACCACACTCATTCCCTCAGTCCCTATTCTGTAAGCAACTGACCGGTGTCTATCCGACTGCGTTTGAAAAGCGAGGTTGCATATTTTTTAACACTGGATTTCATGTTGCCGATAATTTCAACCCATATTCCCGATTGAAATTACAATCGCTTCACTTACAGCTCTTGCGTCGAAGTGACGTTCGGTGGAGAAAACTTGTGTATGATGGAACTGGTATACATAATTTTACAACTACCCACATATGAAATATGTATGTGTGCGAGTGTATGTCGTAGTGTTTATAACGAATGTTATTAACTGTCAGGGTAAACCTTTGAGGATAGATAAATGAATCTTTATTTTACACCAAGAAAATAAAGGACAAGATATGAAATATTTACAAATCAAGAATCAAAGAATCAATTTCATTTATTCAGTTTAGGCACATAAAGATCACACATGAACGTCAAAAGTTTACAATTAGGTATGTCAAGAAATAATACAAAAAACATTGAATAATGTAAAAATAAACCATTGGAAAATGATTCTTTCGCTGGTTCGGTAGATTAGTTCTACTGAGAAGATACCAGCAAGAAACTCAACGAACTATATCCATACATTTTTTTTAATAACCAGAGTCTGTGCACGTATTATGGATACAGGCAGCGCATTCCACAGCCGTACAGCCTGAACAGTGAAGGACTTGTCATAAAATGTTGTGGAGTGAGATCCAATAATAAATACTGAGGAAAAAGTACAAATATGTTCTCGATATGCTTATGATATCTCCATGCGGGCAGAGTCACGGCTTAACCTACTCATTTGTAAAACTATGTATGTGTTATTTCAAATAAAAATCAATCAACTGACTTTGATTAAACTTTTTGCGATCGATAACCTATGATTAGACTTAAAAAGTGATATTTTTGTCTCGTCACGATGACAGAAGCCGGAGACAACTGGTAGTCACTTCCGCGGTACCACTGACATACCTTTATTGCTGTTAATTTGGCTCATGGTTCACCCACCGGCACCAAAAGTGGCCGTAAGGGGAATTACTTTTTCTATGTATATGTATCACATGTTAATCTGAATGGATGCGTCTAATACTATCCGTACTCTTCATCTTAGCGATAATCCCAGTGGCATCGGAAGCTTCACCTCGGAGTCTTGGGTCCGCTTTACCAGTCTAACTGTGAATTTGGATGAATTTCGATATTTTTCGTGAAGCGGGATGCCATAAGCCCAAAGGCGATATCGAAGCATTGCAGTAAGACTAGTTGTTGGACATCTAAGGACTCCGTGGGGCAGGCCTGGAGGTGACAGGTGGAGCCACCTGTCACCCTGGCAGAAGCAGGCCGCGGCGGCGGCGGAGTTGGGGACTCTGTAGTCCCCACACACCCGAGGAGAAGGCCAGATCGTAAGAGATGGCCCTGAGTCGGCCGGGGTGCTAGGGATATGCCTGTCAACCTCACCTTCGGCAACCAAAACGACCCACAGGCGGCGTGCGTTTTAATCGGTTCGAGACCGACATAACCTCTTCCACCGGCTCTGGTGGGGAGGTATCCGTGGAGATTTTGCGCACGTAACAAAAAAGGGCTCCGTGGGGGGTATCCGTTGGGATATTTCGCACAATTAAAAGAAATATGGTTGACTATTCTTAAGATATTGAGATCTCTTCATGTTTTGAAGAGCACCTTCAACCATAGATCCCGGTTACCCAGCCGAAAGTAGTCAGAGATACAGAAAAGAACATGATTCATTCTGTGGTGCTTGAATCGTAACCTCCACGAGTTGTGTTCTCGGTAACGGTCAAAAAAAAAATCCAGACGCCCAGAATATCAAAAAATAAAGTAGCATTCTAAAATATCTTTTAAACAGACGCTCACCAACGCGAGCAAATCTGCGAACAAAAGCTATATAAACCATAATTTTCATACGTAACAATACAATCATCTTAATTGCACCTCTCGCAGCATCTTCCTTCATTACTCATACTTACAATAAAACTGTATACCTACATTCTGACATATTATTAGTTAATTACTTAGTTTAGTTTTCCTCAAGATGACCTACTATTTTATCGATTGGTTCAATGTCAGACATATTTTTTTTATACGGTAATTTCCTCAATTTCAAAAAAGGTTTATATCTTTTTATTGCTGTCCAGACACATGTCATTAGGTTTGCTGTAATCAAATGAACTCTATAATTATGCAACATATTAAAAATGGAAATATTATATTTTTGTGTGTCTGCAATAATGAATTAGCTCACTGGAGAGTTTTTGTGCTGACAGTGGGACGACCAAAGGCTTGTCCTGCTTTGTCCTCTACACTGACGGCACAAAATCTCTGTTCTTACAGGGTCGGCAGCACGGATGTGACTCCACTGGTGTTACACACGTTCACAGGTCAAGGTAACCACTTTCCATCAGGTGGGCCGTGTGCTTGTCTGCCACCTAAGTTGTATAAATAAAAAAATTAACTCAAAAACAGTTAGACGGATTTCAAAAATTCTTTAAGTATTGCATTGCTGCTTTATGCGTGATTTATTACTATAAAAATAGCAGGTACAATATCTACCTAGGGATAGATAACAGCCTACCCATAACACATTTATACTATTTTTTATCCCGAGAATATGTTCCCATGTATTGCGGAAACAGGATCAAACTTCACTCGGCAACAGGTTGTCTAACCTACATCTAATATTGTATTCCTTCCACCAGTGTACCACCATCAGAGCTGCTAGTCCGTCTCGGAGAACACGACCTCGCCCAGAGCGATGAGCCCTATGGCTTCGTGGAGCGGAGGGTGCAGATTGTCGCCAGCCATCCACACTTCGATCCAGCTACCTTCGAATACGACTTGGCTTTGCTAAGGTAAGTTATTTCCAGCAGAATTGAAGGGGTAACCAATTTGGAAGAATATTTTTCATATTTGACTTGCAAGGGTAGTAAGTGTTTCTGGGGGCGAGTTGGGGACTTTTTGGTCCCCACACACGAGGAGGGCCAGATCGAGAGCGATGGCCCTGGGTGGGCCGGAGTGCGAGGGATATGCCGCCGTGCGTTTTACTTGGTTCGACTCTAACACAACCGACAGGGGCCAAAAATAATGAAGTGGACAAATCACTTCATTATTTTTTATTCTGCAGACTGCAGTCTCATCTCCTAACCCGTAGAGGAAAACTTAGGTGCACTAAATAATAAGTAAGGTTGTCTTGTCTCAAAAATCTTAATAGAGTCCCCACTGCGCAAAATTTGACGAATGATACCTGCGCCATCGAACAGAAGAATATATAATACGGAAGCTATGTACAATTTTTTGTTTTGAATCATACCAGCGTTGAATCATTTGCGAGTATCGTTTTTGTGCACAAAAAGATATATAGGTATAGTTATGACACGGTTTAATTTATTCCACAGACATCGTAATAGCATTCCTTATATCTTTGATGTACAGTGATAATATAAATTAATTGGGTATTTTGGGTACTTTAAGGTAAAATAAATGAGCTTATTAAATTAAGAATGGTAAAAAAAGCTGTAAAAGTTGCGTTGGTTCTTATTTTATTGGTTATTCGGTAGCCTAGTGGTATGGGTAATGGACTGCTGTGAGGAGGTCTTGGGTTCGATCCCAGGTTTTACCATGGCACACACCAATGACTTTTCGATGCTTTTCGAAGTTATGTGTGTATTTATCGCAGGTTTATAAGTGCCCGGTTAATGACAATAGGCTGTGGGACCTAAACATAAACTGGCAAAATGTGGGTGCTAGCACCTCTGCTTACCCCTTCGGAGATATAGGCGTGAGTTTATGTTATATTTAATCATCCACTCAACATATAATACTAAATTATTTGACAATTGAATTGTTGTTGATTAATGAATAATTTATTTCATACAAGTTTCCTTATAAATTACCGTTTAGTCAAAAGTAACGAATTTGAATAGTCAGTCAAATACCCATTTGCTGGCTGTTAAATCCTGACTGTACTTTTACTCTTTACGTTATTCCTACCAGTTGCAGCAGAGGTTGCCACCTCAGAGTCCGGTGTCCGATAGGACTGTTTTCCACCCAACAGTAGGTAAACAGCAGGATACACTCTCAACCCCTAATCTCTACCCCGACTATACGACATGCGATCGAAATTGTAGTTCGCGAAATGTCAGAGAAATTCAGAATGTCAGAAATATTATTAAGCTGATGATTTTGTTTGTTTGCTTGTTTGTTTGAACTCGCTATCCAAATAGAAAAAATATTTTTGTAATAAATAGTCCGTTTATCGACGAAGGTTTTAGGCTATATATCATCACGCTACTACTTAAGAGAGCAAAGCAGATAGATCATAAATGCTAACAAATCTTATAGATTTTCATACATTGTTTGAAGCCCTCAAAATTTACAGGCTTATGCCACAGGCGAAGTTGGGCCGGGTCAGCTAGTATATGAATGAACTTAGGCAGCTTGCTACCCATTTTAATTTCTTGAACGGGTACAGTCCGTCTTTTGATACAGAACCCATCTCCTAAAACTTTGCTTTTTCACAATTAGATTCGTGTGACGCTCCGTCAGCTCGAGTCGGCGGCGGTCACTCACCACTGCTCTTGACCTTACTCCGGGTCATTCTATAATAATAAAAGTTAGATACTTTATTTACGTCTTGAAGTCAACACGTCACGGAGTCTACCTCTATAAATGGTGTTGTAAATGACGCTGTACGTAGCGAATTTTCCAATATCTACCTCAAAAACTATAAGTAACTATCCGTAACTATAACTGACTAGCTGACCCACCCCAGCTTCGCCCGGGGTATATTTTGAAGCTTCATATCCCTTTGAGTTTTAGTCTTCAAAATATGTATGAAAAATTGCCGGATTTGTTAAAATTTATTATCAATGCTCCGTTCCTTTAAGTAGTAGCGTGATGATATATAGCCTAAAACCTTCCTCGATAAATGGACTACCCAACAGCGAAAGAATCATTCAAATCGGACCAGTAGTTCCAGAGATTAGCGCGTTCAAACAAACAAACAAACTCTGCAGCTTTATAATATTAGTATAGATAAGTTCAAGCATTCGCATTAAATAAAATTCAAAATCGTTTAAGATAGAAAAACCACCACCAGCTCACGTGTTTCCTTCTTCCTACAGTCCCGGGTCCTTTAAGCGGGGCGTGAAAAAGCATATGATGAGGCCGTCAAGCTGAGTGTCACCATTGTCACACGGTATGTGTAAGTAATGGTGACCCTCTTTTCTGGGACTTTGCCTTCAGCTTACCATCAGGCAAGGCGAAGTCCAATTGACGTGTCCTATATAAAAAAAAAAAAAAATTAAACGGTCCAGGTGGGATTCGAACCCACAATCTTTCCCTTACAGGGGGAACGCTCTGACCACTACGCCAGCGAACCTTCGCCTGAAGCCATCTAAATTCTTCTATACATATATCCGTCTTACCGTCGCCGTAAGATCATCATAGTGCATCAAGCATATATAGTTTGCACCTTTGATCCCGAGGTCTTTCCGCTCTCCTATCATCAGCTTAACGTAAATAGGTTATTTGACAAGGTCACCCGATTCTTCACAATCCTGTTTAATATGTTAGTTTATTTTGAAAACATATGCCTTGCAACAAAAAATATGGTCTAACTAAATTGAAACTATGGCTTTCAATTTCCGAAATTAATTCAAAATATAAACAATAAAATTCTGTCCTAACAATTAACTTTTTAGATACGTAATTAAATTTTAAATTTAAGAAGGAGGTAGGACACGATGGTATTCCCGTCCTACCGAAGTACCTCCACCCTACAGAATACCACGGCTATAATACCCTCGTGTTGTGTTCTCGGCGGTGAGTAGGATAGCCAGAGCTCCCTGGAGAGTTTTTGTGCTGTCAGTGGGAATTGTCCTGATTTTGTGTTCTGCACTGAAGGCACAGAAAATCTCTGTTCTTACAGGGTCAGCAGTCAGCAGCACGGATGTGACTCCACTGGTGTTACAGACGTTCATAGGTCACGGTAACCACTTTCCATCAGGTGGGCCGTGTGCTTGTATGCCACCTAAGCTGTATAAAAATGAACCATGATCGCATTAATTCCAATTAACATTATTGTGTAAAAAGGTTTTGTCGGCAAAACTCCCCTTCAGATTAGAGAGCGCAAACTACCTGAGTTTGCGCTCCCACTCCAAATAGTTGCCCGCGCAAGTACCGAGTTGACCGACTATAAGAAATGATAAGATTGTGGCTATGTTAACCTATCAATCAAATCGATAGGGTATCGCAGTCCAATGCTGGACACAGGCCTCTCCCAATGTTATGAGGCTTTGGCCTAGGTACTGTTTCCACGTTAGCCAGACGAGTTTTATTTCGAGTGTTCCTTCTCTCGCAGTGATATCGTCCGCGTATTTTTCCGTTAGTCGCCTGTTACAACACCCTTCGGATGTGATATTAATATTTGTATTCTTTCTCCGTCACCACAGAATGCCATGCTATGAATAAACATTATATATCTACAGTTATATGTTAATATAATTAATTATACACATATATTTTGTTGTGAATGCTAACATCATTAACATTACTGTATATATCATTAATTACAAGAATCAGTATCAAAATATTGTGGGTATCTGGACACAATGTAAGGTCAAAATCGTTTTTTTTTTTAGTTTTCTCAGTGCGTACCTATTTATCTTAAACTTATCAACAAGTGACATAATATTATAATTTTATCATAGTACAGTTCAAAGTACGACTTAAGAGGACTTAAGGAAGGGAACTGCATATTTATTTAAAGATCACGCCTTTTTGTATACCACTAAGGTGACAGACAAGCACCAAAGTTCAAGCAGGAATATGCTTACATTCTGTCCAATTGAGCAGTCCGACTGGAGAAATACCTCCACCTTACAGAATACCACGGCTATAATAACCTCGTGTTGTGTTCCCGGCGGTGAGTAGGGTAGCCAGAGCTCACTGGAGAATTTTTGTGCTGTCAGTGGGAAGACCAAAGGCTTGTCCTGATTTTGTGTTCTGCACTGAGGGCACATAAACGGTAACCACTTTCCATCAGGTGGGCCGTGTGCTTCTCTGCCATCTAAGTTGTATAAAAAGGCCGAATGGCTAATCTGGTTATAAAGACTTTAAAGCAATGCTGTTAAAGTCCAAAATTAAAAGGCATTTTGCAGAGTAAATAAAAAAGTGTAATGAAACTCTTTTCACTCTACTCTAGAGTATAGAAATACAGTCTAAAATTTAATGAGATTTTCAGTATCTCTGGCATGACAGTGGTTTTGTTTTCCGGCAGAGTAGAATTTGGACCACCCCATCTCTTCCCATGCGGTGTCGTACAAGGCGACTAAGGGATAAGACTGTTTAACATCAGACAGATATATACAGCCCAGACTCAGCCAGAGATGCATGACTCGAGGCAACAATAGTGCCCGGAAAACGGCAATAGGGTCACCCCCTATTACGTGGGACCGAATACAATGATGGTGAAATGTGGGTGTTAATTCACCTCTGCCTAACCCTCCGGGGATAAAGGCGTGATTATATGTATATATGTATGTATGTATGTATGTTTGTTTTAGTAGAATCGAGGACTCAGTCGTCAAGGCTCGTTAAGATTACAATACTCACTAAGTATTATTCTCAATATTTTCAGGTTCTACGAGCCGGTGACGTTCCAGCCGAATATTCTGCCAGTGTGCGTGCCAGACAATGATGATGATTACGTCGGCAAAACTGCCTACGTCACGGGATGGGGACGACTGTTCGACGGTATGTAATGTCTCTGATGTAATGTAATGTCTCTGATATACAACACACAACACTCACATAACGTATACGTACACTACACACGTACATAACACTCCCACAAACACACACAATGACAAACATGCTTACATTACGCAACACGAAGATGCTTAGGAGGAAATGTAATGACTTATAGTATATTGTATGATTAAAAACTTACCTCATAGAAGAACTCCTGTAATTAGAATCACTGTGTCCTAAAATGTCACAAATAGTTAAAAGAGCACTGTTTCTCAAGATACAGGTTTTTGCCTAGTTTGAGAATCCAGTATCTACTTCAATTGTTAAAATATATTAGCACAGTATTGTTTGTAAACACATTGTAAATAACCATTGGAGTCAATTTTTTTAATGTAATGTTTCTGATGCAATGTAATATTACTGATGCAATGTAATGTTTCAAATGTAATTTAATATCTGAAATATAAGGTAAGTGACATTACATTATATTAATAATGTTAATATCATCACCATTTCCGATCTTAATAGGTGTCGACTTTCAATCTAAGTAACGGACGAACTTCGATATTTTCCGTGAAGGCGACTATCGTCTGACCTCCACTACCCACTGGTATTATCGAATACCAGGCTGTCGTACTTCTATAGTCTTCAACTACCTATTAGAAATGCCATATATCTTCGCATAGCAACCGGGAGCAGTTTTACTTGCTCTCCAAGACACAAAGACCCCACAATATGTTAGAAGGGTCTCCCATCCTAATACAAACCAGTTAATATTTTTTAACCTTCCAATATGCTAACCTTCTAGCTTGGTTACAAGCCCATCAACTGATAAAAAATATGTTTTTCCCAGAGGGTCCCTTACCCAGTGTGCTTCAAGAAGTGAAAGTTCCAGTTATCAACAACACAGCATGTGAGGCCATGTACCAGGCCGCAGGCTACAATGAACATATACCGAACATATTCATATGTGCGGGCAGGAGTAAGGGAGGTGCTGACAGTTGTGAAGGTAAGCGCTTAACCCTCTTGGAGTTAGTATACACTTGTCTTAGTGTTTTGTTGTGATGCTCAATTCTGAATCTTTAACTTATGTTACCATCAGGTGTCATATAGATGTGACCTTCTCATCATTATTCTCTGAGCCTTATTTCCCAACTCAGTTGCAGTCTAACTAAGATGCGACTGCCATCTGACCTCTACAACCAATTGTAGACTAGTCGGACTTTTGAGGGCTCTAACTACCCGTAAAGTCTGGCGCAAATGTTCGTATGGCCACCGGGACCGACGGCTTAACGTCCTCTCTGAGGCACGACCAGACTAATGCAAATACCCATATTCATGCATACAAATATATGCACTGTGTGGGGATCAAACCCGCGCGTCTTACTTATCGGCAGCGTTCATTATCCCCACGCCACAGAGGAAGAGGTTTGAAGTGACCAATATTAAAAAAAAATTAGAAAAAATAATTAATCATAAAATAGCCCCTTATGATAAACTTTTAGCTTCAACAGTGTGAATAAGAACTAAAGTATCTTTTGACACAATTAGTATATTGAACTCTTAATACGTCGAGTATTTAGTGTCATTGAAAATATTCATACATACAATCAAGCATTTATCCCCGAAGGGTTAGGCAGAAGTGAATTAACACCCACATTTCACCAATCATTGTTTTCGGCCTCACGTAATAGGGGTGAGCCTATTGGCGTCTTCCGGGCACTATTGTTGACTCAGGCCATGCATCTGAGGCTGAGTCTGGGCTGTATATATCTGTCTGATGTTAAACAGCCCAATGCCTTAGTCGCCTTGTACGATACCGCATGGGACGAGATGGGGTGGTCCAAATTCTATTTTGCCGGGAAAATTTTCGATCAAATTCTACTCTGCCGGGAAAATATTCAATGTTGTCGAATAATAATCAATCAATTTTCGATTTTACCGAATAATTATATTCGGTAAAACCGAAAATATTTTGCCTCACCGAAAATATTCGGCCTGGGCGAAAATATTCAATCGTCCCAAAAATAATGAACCTTACCAAGAATATTTAGTCAGCCCCATCTAATATCTAGTCCCTTTTTATATTACTTCCACAGGTTATTAAAACCTACATTTTTAAATATCATCTAAATTTGCAGGTGACAGCGGCGGTCCCATGGTCGTACGCCGAGAGCGCGACGACCGTTTCGTCCTCGGTGGAATTATATCCTGGGGCATTGGTTGCGCGGAACCAAACCAACCCGGAGTCTACACGCGGATCTCCGAGTTCAGAGATTGGATTAACCAGATATTACTGTTCTAGAACTTGTTTTAATTGTAAATATGGCTGGCTTTTGACAGACAACTAAGACATGCTGACACAAAAAACAATGATATGTTTACTAAGAAGGGATATCACTCAAACAAACCGAGATCAATTTGAAATAAACTGCGTTACTTACCACGTTTTGTTTACTACAAAGTAAAAGCGTGAACCCAGTTTAGTTGATCGGGTTTTCAATGGTAGAATGTAGCTTAAATACCCTTCAAGACAATATTTTATTATGTCGGTGATTTATATTTCTAGAAATTTCTCTGTAATTAACTAATTATGTAGAATTTTTAATATAATATGACAATTTCCCAATAAATATTAAATAAATGATTGATATACATATTCGATTGAATATTACCTAGAGGCCGAGTATTCGGTAAACCAATGGATACCGAATATTCAGAATCACATTATTCGGATTTTGTGAGGCCGAGCCAAGTATTCGGTTAAATAAAGACTAACCGAATATTCAATATTCGGTTATTCGAATTGTTGTACTCAGTATGTTATTTTAGCCTTTTTATGAAGTGGATATTTTAATATTTTATCCCCAAATTGAACAATTCTGAATAGCCTTTTGTAAAAGGGCTTTATATTTCTATTAACAAAGTTTGATTTTTAATTACTATACAATCCATATTAGATTAATAAATGTAAAATTTTTTTTTGTATTTCGAGACTTAAAATCTTTAAAATTGCCCATTTTGAAGATATATCATAAATTATTGGAAGAATGTATCATGAAATTAATATCCAATATAATTATATTTTTAAATATTATGAAATAAATATTGTAAGTGGGCTTATACATCACTGCCTACCCCCTCGGGAATGTACAGACGAGAGTATATAAAGGGGCATTGCCTCTAATATACCCTGAAATGGGAAAAAATATACGAATTTATATTTTAAGTAAAAATTATGCTATTGTAAAAATTATTTAGTTAATAATTGCCAAGAGCGTAATTATTAATAATAAATGATTGATATGATATTATTAATAATTATGCCGTTGGTAAGGCCTAATAATTAATAATAAAAATGAACTTTTATATTTTAGTAAAACAAAATAAATGTGTAGATGTACTAACGAAATCCGTCCTTAATTTATTATTAGCTAATTATTTGTAAATATATTATTTTCATTTTTTTTTTAAATATGAAAATGCATTTATTATTTTTATTTTATTAGCCATAACAAACTCAAAACAATATTGAGTTCTGATTTTATGAATTTATTAAATCATTTTAAACGTTTAATTTTTGAGTTTTTTTATTTACCTCCCTGTGCGTAAACTAAGGCGAACGTGCAATGGTCAGTGTTGCGGATGCTGCTGGTCTCGGAGGACGAGAGCGAGGCCTCGTGCGGAGAAGCGAGAGGAGGATTGTTTTCGAGGCAGGTGCCATGCTTTGCACGAGTTGTATTTGAATTGGCTTTGCAGAAATTCTATTTCTGGAATGTCATAAAGAAAAAATACAGTAGACACTGACAGACTCTGGATAAAATGCTTTTTTAAACCAGCTTTAATATTCTTTGAAAACATTTCATGCATTATTACCGGCTGAGCTATCAGTATTTTATACATTGTCTAGGCATTGTATAAAATACCGGATTATACAAATTATCTTCAGGGCCGGCAGCGCGTGTGTAATGTCCCTGGTGTTGCATCCATAGACCCATGTGTAACCATTTATCATCAAATTGACCGTGTGCTTGTTTGGCACCAAGTGGTATATAAAAAAAAATTGATGGTAACATTTATTTTTTTACATGTAGTAGATAGGGCACGCCATACCCACAACTTGTGCGCATCCACACCGCACCCGGCCCACCAAGCGCAACAATAACAGTCTCAAATAAAATCCGTAACAGATAACTACCAAACTAAAAATACAAACATGCATCGGTCATAACTCATAATGCTGGCGGACGCCGCGCCGCGCCGCTGCCCCGCCCGTAGGACGAGAGCGGGGCCTCATGCGGGGAGCGGGGATGCGATAGGAGGGCTGATCTGAAACCAAGCACCATATCAACTCGCAAGAGATGCATAGGTACCCCCATCCATTACATGTTTATACCATCTAAAAGAAACTGTTTTGTTTTATTCTTGAATGATCTTTTTGTGATACTACTAGATATCAGAGTTGATGGCAAACTATTGAATATTTGCGGAATCATGTAGCTTCTATTTCTTTCCCCAAAATAATTCTGACCGCTTGGTTTTTCGAAAATGTTCGTGTTTGTTCGCCCCGGGCGAGTCTTATATATCTTGAATTCGTTACTACAATATTGCTCCGTGGCTAAAAGAAGCTTTATGTACTCGTGGACTGGGAGCATTTTACATTCAACAAACAACTGTTCATAATCAGTACCCTTACAGCGACTTTTAGTATTATCATTTACCAATAGTTTCATAAACCTGATTTGTAGTGATTTAATTTTATCCAAATGTGACTTAAATGTCCGCCCATAAATAGTCAGCCCATAGGATAGCATTGAATCTACCAGCGCATAATAGACGGCATACAGGGTCCCCCTATCCAGAACTAACTTCAGATGATGGAATTTGACCAGCATTGCCCTTAGTTTATCGCTTAGTATTGTGATATGAGTCGACAGTAAGTCCTAAATACCTATACTCTTTAACCACCTCGATACCTACGCACGCGCATGACGCGTGCAGGTTATGTAAACAATGATAGCTATGTCCGACTATGCGCGGCGTCCGGACTGGATATTTAACATAAGGAGAATAAATATGCATGCATTTAGTTTTATTTAAGTTAATTACAATGCCGTTATCATGGGCCCACTTAACAATGTTTGTGAGGTCCTCTTGTATCTTACTTTCTACAACATTGATATCTTTATCCATATATAATAAACAAGTATCATCTGCGTATATATACACACACTACTATTTTGCACTACATTGCACATACTGTTCACATGCATTATGTACCCGATAGGGCCAAACACCGAGCCGGTCGGCACGCCACAAGTGACGTTCGCGGGCCGTCCACTGACGCCGTCAATAAAGGTCCGTAGTGTTCTACCCTCTAGATATGCACTAAACCACCTATTTAGCGGCCCCGAGATTCCACATTCCTCCATAGCTTGAAGCAAGTGGTGGTGTTCCAAAGTGTCAAAAGCTTTTCGGAAGTCTATGAACACCACTACCCCCTGCTTCCGCTGGTCCAGACCCTTAGTGACGTCATCAGCGTCCCAAAGCTGTTGTCGTACTACGACCTCGCCGGAAACCGTGCTGGGCGTCTGTTAAAATGCTGTACCTTTCTAAGAACCTACTTACTTCACTGACTATATATTTTTCCACAATCTTATTAATGACAGACAGAATTGCTATCGGCCTGTAGTTAGAATAATCATAGTGTGACCCCTGCTTGTATATAGATCTTATTATAGCAGATTTGAGATTTTGTGGGTATACCCCCTGTTCAACACATAAATTTATATTTATGTTTATTGATTGATTGATTTATTGAAGGATATTAATAAAATTAATGAAACAAGAAGGGAGTGCTTCAAAAATTATTTATTTATTCGTATATATAATTTATATATCCATTTTATAATTAAAATCAACCGTTGCACACAACAGAAACATCGTATCCGACCTTTCACGCCTCGGACGAAAGATACGCTCTCTAAGAGCACGTTCTACACGAAAGTCGACTTCATCTCGATGGCAGTAGGTCGCTTTCGCAAAAACGTGCGCCCCACAGATTAAGTATACAATATAGATTAAAACTAGATACACAATTATTTTATTTTAAAAAGTCCTGTCTATGACGATCGTGGAACACACGCATAAAAATTATAGTAATTATAAAAAAGCTGAATTATGTATTATCTAAATTAATACTTTTTCTAAAATACTCTGCAGTTTAAAAAATTACGTTTCGACATACTGTTGTGTTTGGGAAAACAGTTTTCGGAATGTAGAACAACTTTTTTTGTTATTTCAATGAAGAAATTGCAAAATTGAAAATTGTTTCTTGGGCTATCATTTAATTTAATGGCGAGTAAGAGTATTTATTTGCACAACAATATGTCGGAATCAGAAAAGAGACATCTATATCCCGATTATTATTATAAGTACTATTTTCAATTGCCAATTATTGATTAATAATATATTTTGGCTTACAACAATATATTGGAAATAAATAACGCAATAATAAATAGAAAAAAAAGGAAAAAAAATGAAACCTAAAAAGACTAATATGACTGTCGTATTATAATTTTTACATTTAGAAGAAAGATTATATCAGATTATTTTTTAAGAACTGCAACACTGAAGTTAGACTGGGTTAATTACATATTAAGATTTTTTGACTACAAGGTTTTTAGATACTAATTAATTTCGTATAATATTCGTTTAACTTCAGTGTTGTAGTACAAATAGAAATGGAATTGATAACTGAAAAAATAATTTCGGTAAAGCTATTTTACAATATGTAGGAATTTTCGCGCCATTTTTTTTTTATGTTTGGCGCGTAATAAGTATTATAGTCAAAATTATGCAATCATCGCAACATCTCTGCTCACGACAAGGGTCTGACAAAATTGAGGTACTTACAAGACATGCTGAGTTCAGAATAACAAAATAAAAAAACCTAAAAGTAAAATGATTTGGCTCTTTTAGCTTACACAGGGTGTATAAATATTCCACAACATTTCACACACCGCTATCTAGACCCATGGTAAGCATAGCTTAACTAGCTTGCGTTATGGAATCTAGAATACGGATAATTTTTTTTGTAAATACATATTTCATATATAGCAGCACCCAGACCAATGCAAATATACATATTCATGGATACAAACATTTGCACTAACCTATGATCCACGAAATAAATGAATTATGAAAAGACTCCCAAAAAACGCATACTGCGCTTGCGTATAGAGCACGTTTTGAGCACATTTTACGTCCATTATATATGTCCTGATCTATATAATATATATATATATATATATAGATCAGTATATCTAGTATCCAAGTCCTGTACGAGGTGTCTCACCAACCTATGCGTCAATTCGAGACACAATTTTTGTTCTATACAGCTTGTCATATCTAGAAGTGTTTGTAAGTATGCAATTTAAATTTTAAAAAAATTGATTTAGGTAAAGAAAAGTTCTCGCGTGCTAAACATGACTGGAACACAGCATGGAGACCTTCCTCTACTAGGTAGACTGAGAGACTGGTCTAAGTAAGGGTCCTTTAAGCGGTGTGTGAAAAAGCATCTATTGAGGTCGCCAAGCTGAGTGCCACCATTGTAACATTACTTAGTGTTTGTAACGGTGATCCTCTTTCCTGAGACTTTGCCTTTAGCTTTAGGACACACCAACTTGACTACACCTCGCCTGATGGTAAGCTAAAGGCAAAGTCTCAGGTAAGAGGTTCACCATTACAGACACTAAGTAATGTTACGACAGTGGCACTCAGCTTGGCGGCCTCATCAGATGCTTTCTCACGTCCCGCTTAAAGGACCCGGGACTGTAGGAAGAAGGAAACACGTGTGCTGGTAATGAATTTCATGACCCAAGTACGCCATTGTCCATGTCTCTTGTGATGAAAAATAAACCTGATTGTAAAATAGCTGTACCGAAAAGTAAGTATACAAATAATAGATCACAAACTCCCTGCTTCACACTCCTACTGCACTTATTATTAAACTTTTCAATTAACATTTATTATTTTGTTATAATTAATATTGGAGCGATCTTACTTGATATTGATAAAACTATAATAATTACAAGATTTAGAATTTCACCAATAATTAGAAGTGGAAAAACAATCAATGAAATTTACTGAATAAAATCTAGGAATACTTGGTGCAAAATCAAAGATATTACAGTATCTCTTGAAGCGTTCGTTTTGCAGGTGTGAAAAAGAGATAGAGCTATACAGTGAATATAGTACCATCTCTTTTTCTCTTGCGGATCACAAACTCAGCAATAATGGCCTTCGGTAATAATATATTGTTTTAATCGAAGATATTCAGTCATACATATAAAAATCAATGTTTCTTTATTTGTATAGTGCTGTTCATCCAATTTCGATAAATATTCTTCTACCAATTATTAGCACTCGTGCTAGGCTTATATAGGCATAGTACAATTATTGGACCCGGAAGTCTTAGGATGTTGGACATACATACACATTTTGCCTGTAAATCCCCAAACGGGTAGACAGAGGAGTATTATAACATCCATATTTCACCAACAGATTTTGTGTTCAGCACTGAGGGCACATAAAATCTCTGTTCTTACAGGGTCGGCAGCACGGATGTGACTCCACTGGTGTTACACACGTTCATAGGTCACGGTAACCACTTTCCATCAGGTGGGCCGTGTGCATGTATGTCACCTAATCTATGACTTTCCGTCTCAAATAATAGGGCAATTTATCATAGGCTGTAGTCTGTCAGATAGAGAACATCCCAATCACTTAATCGTTAATCGTCTTTTACGACACCCATAGTAAGAGATGGAGTGCTGTATTCTACTCCGCCGGGAATCAAATCGGTACTAGGACCTCATACTGTACCACTCTCGACAGTAGACAGAGTTTTCCTACCCCCAAAAGGCTTCCGAACCCAAAAATCGTAATCGGACTATCAGTTCTCGAAATCAGCACATACAAACATACAAACAGTTTTATTATATATTTATTTTTCAAGTAAGATCCCCCAACGTACACAACACAGTCAGTTAACGAGACTTGTATCACTAAAGTGAACTCGCTACCACTTAGGCCTATACTACGACCGCTACCCGACTTCGCCTAAAAGAGTATACACACCCCTCTCTGTCTAATATTGCAATCTTTCTCGCTCTGCGATAATTTGAAACATTCAACAAAAATATGTAGCTACATTTAGAATTCTATAGACTTGCAGAATAACGTATTCACCATTGGACATTTTTTGCATTGGGCATTTTTTACATGGGGCATTTTTTCCATTTCATTTGGTTTAGTTTCACAGGACAACTGATTATGATAACTATACCTACTCTATTCAATTAGGTACTTTTTTTTTTTTATCTAGGACACGCCAACTTGACTTCACCTTGGTAATGGTAATGGTAAGCTAAAGGCAAGTCTCAGGTAAGAGGGTCACCATTACAAACACTAAGTAATGTTACAATGGTGGCACTCAGCTTGGCGGCCTCATCAGATGCTTTTTCACGCCCCGCTTAAAGAACCCGGGACTGTAGGAAGAAGGAAACACGTGAGCTGGTAATGAATTCCAGGTCTTGGTGGTGCGACAAAGAAAAGTAACTTAACTTAACGTAAACAATCCAGATGTGTCTTATTTAAAAACTTAGTTTATTAATATTTTTCTGTTTTCAGGTTCATTTTAAAGACTGAAAACCGAAATGGAACCACTAGTTAGTCAGTTAGTTTATTTGTTTTTTTTTTTAAATAAAAAGTCACTACAAGTTTGTTTACCTTTAGTTAAATACCTTACCGTACCGTGAGTGGAGTATAATTATTATATTATTGTTCAAATCCTTAAACATTTATAGCATACTAGCTGTCCCGACAAACGTTTTTTTGCCATATAATGTTAAGGATGGACTACCCTTAACATTTAAGGGGATGAAAAATAGATGTTGTCCGATTCTCAGACCTACCCAATATGCACACAAAATTTCATGAGAATCGGGCAAGCCGTTTCGGAGGAGTTTAACCACAAACACCGCGACACGAGAATTTTATATATTAGATATACTCGTATAGTAGCAAGAAAATATCACAGATATTAAAAAGTGTGGATTGAATTTGCAATCCCGAGGTTTGAACCTTATCAATACAGTATGGATGTTAACCCACTACACAGACGGGCCATCGGAGTAAGAGGAGCGTGACAGGTGAAGGTAGCAAACAAGCAAGCACCCGCGCAATGCTTGGAAGCATGTGAATGAAGGCAGGAGGAGGAGAATATACCTTTAGCAATCACATCCATACTAACGGCGGCATGTATGCGGCAGTAACTCTGTCTGCATGTTAGTTACTCTTTCACGACTAAGGGGGCGTTCAAGAATTACGTAAGCTTTAAAGGGGGGAGGGGGAGTCTTTGCATTGCTTATTTTTGATGACATGGGGTGGGGTGTCTAGATCATGATTACGTAAGCAGTAATTATGTACTTTTTCAAACATAATATAGCATACATTACCCATACATTATCCTAAAACACAAACATGACAAGAAATACGCATTTAGGTACCAATATTTACGTAACCATGAAAGGGAGATGAGAATTTTGCTCACTTTTGCTAACAAGGGGGAAGAGGGGGTTAAATAAACGTAATAAATCGGCTGACTTAATACTTGAATGGCTCCTAAACCACTGAACCGATAACGATAAATTTTGGTACAGGGGTAGATTAGACCTTGAGAAAGGACATGACTATGTTTGTTCGCAATAACCGACATCCACGGAAAGGAGAAGTAAGAAAGCAGTTTCCACTTTCTAAAGGGTAAGTTTTGAATACTGGGATTGCATGAAATTTTTTATATGTAAAAAAAATGTAGGTATACCAATTTTTGTTGAATGTTTTATATGTATGTTGAATGTTGATAGGAGAGGGGGCTCCCCGAAGCCAAGTCAGGCAACATACTATTCCGCCTAGTGCACAATTTAGACACGACTATAATTTTTACACACATATAATTGTACACTTTACGCTCCACTACATAACTGGCCACCGAATCGGAAAATTAAGAGTATTCGTGTTTTTTGTCTCTTTCTAGTCGCGTGGCATGGAATATTGAAAGTAATAAAAATTTAATAATGTGTGAAATTGTTGATAATCAATATAAAATGATTAATTATCATCATTGATATGAAATTATTAATAATTATCAATATGAAATTATTAATAATTATCAATATGAAATTATTAATTATTTATAATTATCAAAATAAAATTATTAATAAGTATCAATATGAAATTATGTATAATTATCAATTTGAAATTATTAATAATGTATAATTATCAAAATGAAATTATTAATAATATCAATACGAAATTATTAATAATTATCAATATGCAATTATTAATAATTTATAATTATCAAAATGAAATTATTAATAATATCAATACGAAATTATTAATAATTATCAATATGCAATTATTAAAAATTTTAAAATATGAAAATATCTTTTGGCTTTGAATTTGACTTTCATTTTTCATTTCATTCTGTTCTTCTCGAACTGTCTCGTAGTTAAAAGAAATGGACAAATAAGTAGACGATTTGCCTGATGGTAAGCCATGGACATTAAGAGCGTTCAAATGTCCCTGACTATTGAAAAATAATATTTCTTTTTTTTAATGAATTTTTTTAACTGTCATGAGGTTTTTATTATACATCTTATTTTTTTCGTTTCATTATTTCCTGTAACGTGACTACAAAGAGACTCAATACGATAGAAATGCGGACATATTTAAAAATACTGTTTCGTTGCAAACGCAAATCAATATAAAAATAATATTCAAAATAATTCTAAAATTACTTAATCATATACCTAATACTTCAATTAACTTATATTACACCTACTATGTACAGTCAGCTACATAAATACACGAACAACGGTTTAATGTGCGTTGTTTTGTTTTTCAAAAAAAAAAGTCCGTCTCAAAATTTTTTTTCTTTCATTTTTTTTCTTCTCAATCATCACATATAGTAATACAATTTTTACATGAGATTCTTGTAGTCATATCCGGGGATTGTCGTTTTTTGGAATGTTTTTCCATTATTTTCTTATCACATACATTAATTTTTGGAATTTTTTCACGTCGTCCGTGGAATGGAAACAGTATAATCCAGGATTTTTTTATATCGCTAGTCATATAATATACTTCAATATAATCCAATAGAGAAGAATAATTAAGAGCCTGCACTGCGCTGTGCGTGTACACACATGCGGGTGGTTCTTTTAGTGCAAATAATACCAAACTAAATTCGAGATTTCGAGTAGATAATTTGCACGTTATCGTGCAAAAATCATACAGTTTGCACAACGTATGAGCCCCCGTATAAGGTAGTTGAGGCAGTAAAACAGTAAATCAGTCAGTTGTCAACGAAAATTGATGAACACAAGTAAATTTACCGAACAGTTGTAAAAACCTATTTTATTAGACACTAGATAGAGTCCAAAAGACACAAAATTTATCTCTTCAAGAATCCTAAAAAAAAAGTCTGTTATTTTTCTACGACAGTTCAATAAACTAACATGTGTTGATCTATTTTCGAAACTGACTGTACATTTGTTGTGAATAAATCGATTAAGATGGAAAAATATGAAACGGTTTAAGCAGGATTCGGGTAAGATTGCTGGTTCGAATCCCACCTGCACCTTTTTAATTTTTTCTATCGATTTTGAATAGTTAGCACACTAAATGCTTAAAATTTCATTCAATGTTGTGAATAAATTTTCGCATGATTTTAGAGGACTACAGTAGCAAATAAGCTGTGTGAAATAAAATGATGAATTGACACTTATTTTGACGTTTAAGAAAGTCTTCAACGTATGTCAACCCCATACATTGATCAATATATTCTGTACAACAATCGTATTGTCACTTGTACTTGAGGGGCTGATAAGACGAAGGTTAGAGGCGAACCAGTCCTGAACCAAAGATTATAAATAACACTCTATCTTGAATTCCATGTATGTCAATCCAAAACACAAATAATCTCCTCATGTGCAGTCAACGACAGAAGCAGCTTAACAAATACAAAACAGACCACTTCAATTCTTAAAAAATTCATATAATAATAAACAAAACATAAATTACACAAGTTTGTATTTAATTATAAAACTAGTATAGCAAAACTAACAAATCTGTGAGCTGAAGTAGGCCGCCATTTTCCTTGTAATAATGTCAAATCGTGCCAAATTGACGTTAATCAGCAATAAAACAGTTAACTATTTATATTGCTGGTGGAATTTATTGTTACACATATTGATGACATACAAGTACCAGCGGTGAGTAGGCTAGCCAGAGCTCACTGGAGAATTTGTGCTGTCAGTGGTAAGACTAAATGCTTGTCCTGATTTGTCTTCTACTGACGGCACAGAAACTCTGTACTTACAGGGTTGGCAGCGCGACTGTGACTCCTCTGATGTTACAGACGTCCATAGGCCACGGTAACTACTTTCCATCAGGTGGACCGTGTGCTTGTCTGCCAACTAAGTGGTATAAAAAAAAAACTTTTTCCACAGTATTTAACATTAAACCTGACCGATTTCGCCTTACGGCATTATCAAAGATTTAAAGTTAAGAATATGGCTGAGTGTCGTAATGTTTAAGAAGAATGTTTGTAAACTTCTGAGGATGCTATAAGGCGAAATCAGTCAGGTCTATTAATACTGTGGAAAAAGTACAAATGTGTTCATAATATGTATAACAAAAGTATGCATTTGACAGTGACAATTATAAATCCCGCCTGAATTTCAATTTTCTGTCATAATCGATTTGAATACTTAGCATACTAAATGTTTTAAAATTTCATTCAAGACAATAATTATAATTCTGATTTACGCCATACCACGGAATCGTTGGCTTTATAGTAATTAAATACAAAGTTGGGTCTTTAATTATTGTACAGTCAAGATCAGATCGATTTTGACTAGCAAAGTAAGTACTAAAAATGGTGTTAATAACTGTTTTATTGATTTAAATTGTGTTAACGTCCGAACTAAAGGTGTACCGAATATCTGAACAATCAACAAAAAGAGGGGAATACCAAGGTATTAAGATCATTTTGAGTACTTTGCTAGTCCATATCGATCTGAAACTGACTATATATCCCAATAAAATATATTTTTATATATTTTAATATTAATAAATAAAATAAAATACTTATATCGTTGACTACACATAACGAAATTCACAAATTTTCAGAACATACTTCTTGATTCGTCAGTTTATCGTACACAGGCTGTACCTACACGTTCAGTGGCGTGTTTGCCCAGTTGCCTTCCGTGCGGTCTCAGATTTGAGTCCACCTTTCCTCGAAGCACTGTCGCATGTTGTGCCCGGCGCGCCCCACCGGGCTGTCGTCTTCGTTGAACACCTCGCAGTTGCTGAAGATTAGGCGCACGTCAGAAGCGAATTCTTCTTTGCATTTGTAGCTGTGGGAGGAAAAATAAGATTATATTTTATATTTTAAAAAAACCGCGGTAGCCTAGTGGTATGGATAATGGACTGCTGAGACGAGGTCTCGGGTTCGATCCCAAGTTTTACCATGGCACACATCAATGACTTTTCGATGCTTTTCGAAGTTATGTGAGTATTTATCGCAGGTTTATAAGTGCCCGGTTATTGGCAATAGGCTCGCCTCCTATTACATTGGGACTTAAACATAAACTGGCGAAATGTGGGTGCTAGCACCTCTGCCTACCCCTTCGGGGATATAGGCGTGAGTTTATGTTATGTTATGTTATAACCATTTCTCACAAAACGCACACGCACACGCATACAAACGCGTGTATGTTTTTAACGTAGCACTATCTTACAATTTAAGTCCTGTTGAATCAATATTAGTTACTAATAGTACCTAGTATTTATTAAACAAGATTTATAAAAAGTACTTCTACTATTTATCCATAGTAGCAGGAGTTGGAGGCAGGACGGCATTTCCGTCCAACTGAGCAGTCGGTTCTGGGGAAGCCCTACAGAATATCGCGGCCATAATAACCTCGTGTTGTGTTTCCGGCGGAGAGTAGGGTAGCCAGAGCTCACTGGAGAGTTTTTGTACTGTCAGTGGGAAGACCAAAAGCTTGTCCTGCTTTGTCTTTTACACTGACGGCACAAAACTTTGTGCTTACAAGGTTGGCAGCGCGAGTGTGACTCCCTTGATCTTGCACGCGTCCATAGGCCACGGTAACAACTTTCCATCAGGTGGGCCGAAACTCACGCCTATATCCCCGAAGGGGTAGGCAGAGGTGCTAGCACCTACATTTCGCCAGTTTATGTTTAGGTCCCAATGTAATAGGTAGCGAGCCTATTGCCATTAACCGGGCACTTATAAACCTGCCATAAATACACACATAACTTCGAAAAGCATCGAAAAGTCATTGGTGTGTGCCATGGTAATACCTGGGATCGAACCCCAGATCTCGTCTCAGCAGTCTATTACTCTTACCACTAGGCTACCGCGGTACTTATTTATATTTATTTATATATTTATAATTTATATTTATTTATTTATATTATCTATCCTTTATAGATATACGAGCGTGAACATATCAATACAAGAGTACTCACATATTGTCCTGGAGTTTCCTCTTGATGGTGGAGAGGTCCATGGGACACTTGATAACTTTCTTGTACTGCGGAAACTGCTTCGTGTTGACGGGCAGGAGGAACGGCCATGCGTGCTCGTGGCACTCCATCTCGCAGAGCAGGTTCCTGGGGGAGCGGCTTTGATTAGATATTTTTTTAAATATAAACTGTTAAGTATGGTACTAGGCTCTTTGGAGATCGCAGAATGACCTTCGACCCCCATGATCGCGGCCTAGGGGGTGTCGGGTGAGAAACAGGTGATAGTAGACTTAAAAAAAAATTGTCAATTCTATTCAGCGCAACTGTATACGCTTTTTTAACAAGCTACCTAATGATATTAGGGATTTACCTGTGAATAAATTTAAAAATGTACTAAAGAGTAAATTGTGCCAGCAAGGCTATTATAAAATCCAAGAATACTTGGATGATAAACAAGCTTGGAAATGAACTGTTCGCTCAACTATGCTACACAAGTAAATTAGTATATTTATACTAAGTAGACTTGGTAAATGTTTGTAAATAGACCAAAAAAAACAATGCCCACTGAGTTTCTGGCCGTAATCTTCTCAGGTCGGGGTCACGTTTCGAACCGGTGAGGTGGTTCATTTCCTAAATTAGTCTTTCATATTTGTTTTTATATTGACGTTGTTTAAGTGCCGATTTAATGGTCTATGTCTATGCAGAATAAATGATTTTTAACTTTGACTTTTACAGGCCGCAGCGTCTCCCCATGCCCGGAGGCTATGTGAATACCATACCCAAAATCTTTTAATCCAAAACGACTATAAAAATATACATACATATAATCACGCTTTTATCCCCGGAGGTTTAGGCAGAGGAGAATAAACAACCACATTTCACCAATCATTGAATTCGATCCCACGTAATAGGAGGTGAGTCTATTGCAGTCTGCCGGGCACTATTGTTGACTCAAGCCATGCATCTGAGGCTGAGTCTGGGCTGTATATATCTGTCTGATGTTAAACAGGCCTATCCCTTAGTCGCCTTGTACGACACCGCATGGGAAGAGATGGGGTGGTCCAAATTCTACTCTGCCGGGAACCACCCGGCTATAAGAACAGTCGGTATTTTAAGTATTGTGATGTACTTACTTGCAGAATTGTAGATCTTTGATCAGTTTCTTGGTGGAATTCTTTTCTTTCTTTGCTCGGGACACTAGCGGAACGTTTTCTGAGTCACGTTCCTCACCTATACAAATATTTTACGTTTAAAATTTGTAGGCGGAATGAACTGTGCAGAATATACGAGCAAGAACCAAGCGGTTTGGAGACTCTTTTCTTTGCCGCACCACCAAAACCAGGAATTAATTACCAGCTCACGTGTTTCCTTCTTCCTACAGTCCCGGGTCCTTTAAGCGGTGCATGATCTGATGAGGCCGCCAAGCTGAGTGCCACCATTGTAACATGACTTAGTGTCTGTAATAGTGACCTTCTTTCCTGAGATTTTACCTTTAGTTTACCATCAGGCGAGATGAGGTCCAGTTGACGTGTCCTAGATTTAAAAAAACAACCTCTTGATACAATCTATTTAAATATAAGTGTAGTGATTTTTCTAACATCCCGTAGCCTAGCATAAAGGACTTAGGCTCCGCCAAAGAGGTAACGGACAAATAGTAGATGTTAATACATATAAGGTAAGAACCCCTTGGGCCCGAGGAGAGGGCCAGATCGAGAGAGATGGCTCTGGGTCGGTCGGGGTGCGAAGGATATGCCTGATAACACCTTCGCCAACCAAAACGACCCACAGACGTCGTGAGTTTTAGTCGGTTCGAGTCCGACATTTTTTTTTTACAATAGTACAGGTCAATTATACTTCGTCTTGCCTGATGGTATGCTGAAGGCAAAGTCTGAGAAAAGAGGGTCACCATTACTTACACGTAATGGTGGGGTATACGTGGGGATTTTCCGCACGTAATAAAAATACCCCCTGGGAGAGAGATCCTATCGTATTTCCTATTATTATAAATGTAAAAATTTATGTTTGCTAACGGCTGAACTTCAGAAGATTGAATGAAGATTATAGACTGGAATAGCATTTAGGTTTTTATCCCGGGAATAGGTTCAATTCACGTGGGCATCAGCTAGTATAGAATAAATTAATCAAGGAAACTTGGAGTACTTAACAGGGCGAAGTAGTACTTCACTGCGGGGCAGCAACTCCTTCTTTATAAAGCACAGGTCTGGCCTCACATGGAGTACTGCTGCCACCTTTAAGCTGGAGCGCCTGTTTACCAGCTTGACCCCTTCGATTCGGTGCAAAGACGGGCGTTGAGGCTGGTTGACAATCCTATACTCACAGGTAGTGTGGAACCTCTTAGCCTTAGGAGGGACTTTGTCTCGCTATGTGTGTTCTACCGCCTACACAATGGTTTGTGCTCAGATGATTTGTTTGACATGATGCCCACAGCTACATTCTATCATCGCACCTCTCGCCATAGGCAGGGAATTCATCCCCACACATTGCGAACTGAGACGGTGCGCACTGTGCGGTATGAAATAAACTTCATCCAACGCACACTCAAGCTGTAGAATGACCTCCCTGCTGCGGTTTTCCCCAGCACCTACAATATGGGATTCTTCAAGAGGGGCATCAGAACGTTTATTCATGGTCGGCAGCGTGAGTGTAACACCCCTGGTGTTGCATACGTCCATAGGCCACGGTAACCACTTCTCATCAGGTGGGGCCACCTAAGTAGTACATTTTTTTTTTTTTAATAATATGTACAGTCATTGGCTATTCAATATATTACCGTCCATGTGTTGGTCTGTGTCGTCGTGCTGTAAAGCCCCATTCCCGCCGTAGTGCACCGCGCGACGCTTCTCGGGCGGGCCTTCTTCTGCGCTCAAGTCACCTTCGAACACAAAAAACAATTAGTAATACTATCACACAATCCGATTGTATCTTATTAACTACTACTGTCTGTCTGTTGTAGTACCGCGGTAGCCTAGTGGTATGGGTAATGGACTGCTGACCCGAGGTTTGGGTTCGATCCCAGGTTTTACCATGGCAAACACCAATGACTTTTCGATGCTTTTCGTAGTTATGTGTGTATTTATAAGTGCCCGGTTAATGGCAATAAGCTCGCCACCTATTACATTGGGACCTAAACATAAACTGGCGAAATGTGGGTGCTAGCACCTCTGCCTACCCTTTCGGGGATATAGGAGTGAGTTTATGTTATGTTAATGTCTGTCTGTATGTATGGTTTTTTTTTACGTGCGCATAATCCCCACGGATACCTCCCCACCAGAGCCGGTGAGAGAGGTTATGTCGGACTCGAACCGACTAAAACGCACGCCGCCTGTGGGTCGTTTTGATTGCCGAAGGTGAGGTTGACATGCATATCCCTCGCACCCCGGCCGACTCAGGGCCATCTCTCACGATCTGGCCCTCTTCTCGGGTGTGGGGACTACAAAGTCCCCAACTCGACCCCAGAATAGAATAGAATAGAATAGATCTTTATTTGCAAGAATATTGTGATAAGGATGTTACAAATTGTGTCTTATGACTAGGTACATCAGGCGCGCCACCGCTGCGGTGTCTGTATGTATGTTTTTTTTTTTTATAGGACACGTCAATTGGACATCGCCTTGCCTGATGGTAAGCTGAAGGCAAAGTCCCAGAAAAGAGGGTCACCATTACTTACACATACCGTGTGACAATGGTGACACTCAGCTTGAAGGCCTCATCATATGCTTTTTCACGCCCCGCTTAAAGGACCCGGGACTATAGGCCTTAATGGTGCGACAGAGGAAAGAGTCTCCGAACCGCTTGGTTCTTGATCGGATGTTTTGCACCGTGTGCGGATGACATCTAAGACATGAAATTTGGTATAGAGATAAATTAGACCTTGGGAAAGGACATATGTTGGAACGTGATAACCAATATCCACGCGGGTGGAGCCAGGGGCAACAATAAGTAAACTATAAAAAAATAAGTTTATAACTAAAGAGCGTGATTTTCAGTAGTCGGGTTTTAATTTTAAACTTATTGTTTATTCATATTATTTTGGGCCAAGCTATAGGAATAATTTATACATATTTGAGATGTTTAAGCCCTTTCAGTTGATACTAAACACAACATGTTTATCTTAAATTTATTTTTAACACAGTACTTTATGACCGCCAGAGGGTGCCACTATAGCCTATAATTAGCGGACAAATAAGACGCTTCAAACGATATCTCATTTGTCCAGTTCTAATATGTGGCTGAGGAGCTATGAGAGAACAGATGAACCTATATACAAACATACATACATAAATAGCCTGTCTAAATCATAACCCTCCTTTTGCTCGGCCGTAGTCGGGTAATAATAGTTACCTGCATGGTGGTTGATCCCGTTCTCGCTATCAGGCATGGTATCGTCCATCTTGTCATCGTGTTTCTCTGGCGTGTGCAGTACGCTGCCGGAACACTCCTCAGCAGTGGTGGAAGTCGACGCGAGGGACGCGGCCGGGCTGTAGGACAGAATGGAACTGTTAGTCCCGGTGCAAAAGGGCTCGGTTTCTACTAAGAGGTAAATTGCGGGGCTTATTGGCAAACATTTTTGGGGCTTATTGTGATTAATTTCGGGGCTTTTTGTCAGTAATTTTGGGACTATCATCATTAAATTCGGGGCTTATTGCCAATAATTGCGGAGCTTATCATCAATAATTTCGAGGCTTATTGCCAATAATTGCGGGGCGTATCGTCAATACATTCGGGGTTTATTGCCAATAATTTCGGGGCTTATTGCTTGTAATTTCGAGGCTTTTTGTAACTTCAAAATCCAAGCTTTTTTTGTTAAGAGATTTTGAAACTGACATATTTAAAAAAAATCCAACTACTAGTTTCAAAATAAAGCTACTTTTAAGAAATAAGTTTCTCTTCATTGTGCATACCAAGGATAAAACATGTGTTCCTATCATATCCTATCATATTTTATTTAGTATTCTTATTATTTACATATATCCCGACGTTTCGATTGCTTTTCAGCAGCAACAGTCACGGAGAGACACAGAGAGATATGAATAGTACATTTGAAGGCGAGTTTGACTTACCTAGGAACCATATTCTGGTCTATATCGACACTGGTGTTCAGCTCGCGGTGTTTCGTGTCCCGTTTCTTGGTATTCCGTGGTTTTTTCGGCGGCGCACGAGATATACAGTTTGAACAGTACCATTTACCGCGCGGATTCTGTCAATGAAATCAGATATATTAGTTTCACCTGTAATTATTACAAATACCGGCATACATTTCGAACAAAAGTCGGGATAGTGGAGAAGAAATTGCTCAAGTACACTATACGGGCCAAACATACATATATATAATACCGTTTTTATACCTGAAAGGTTAGGAAGAGGTGAATTAACACCCACATTTCACCAATCATTGTATTCGGTGAAGACATTGCCGTATTCCGTGCACTATTGTTGACTTGAGCCATACATCTGAGGCTGAGTCTGAGCTGTATATATCTGTCTGATGTTAAACAGCCCTATCCCTTAGTCGCCTTGTACGACACCGCATGAGAAGAGATGGGGTGGCCCTAATTCTACTCTGCCTGGCCAACCATAAACCTTTAAAAGGACTGATCAACCAGTGAAGCAAGTTCTTTGAATCCGTTAATAGTTTAATACAATCACTTCGGAGTCTGGTGTCCGCTTTACCAGACTGCGGATAAATATTCTACAACATTCTACACAACGCTATCTAGATCCACGGTAAGCATAGTTTATCTAGCTTGTGTTATGGAATCTAGAATACGGATATATACATACTTAAATACTTTTTTTTTTTTTGTAAATACATACATATTATACATAGAAACACCCAGACCAATGCAAATACCCATATTCATGCATACAAATATTTGCACTGAGCGGGGATCGAACCCGCGCCTCCTGCGTAGCAGTCGCGTTCACTACCGCCACGCCACAGAGGCTTAACTTCGATATTTGCTGTAAAGCGACTGCCTTATGAGCTTCACAACCCAAAGGCGATGTCGAAGCATTGTAGTTACACCAGTTGTTGGATTTTTTAGGGCTTAACTACCTGTAACAACTGCCATAGATGTTCGTATGGCAACAGAGAATGACGGCTTACCGTGCTCTCTAAGGCACTACCAGACCAATGCTAACACACATATTCATGTGTACAAATATTTTTACTGAGCGGGAATCCAACCCGCGCCTCCTGCGGAGTAAATTTACTACCGCCACGCCACAGAAGCCGTTAAAAGTTCTCTTCGCTACTAGCGAGCGGAGGCTTGAGGAGGATATTTGGGGGATATCAACAATCACACACTCCCGGACATGATGCCCGTAGCTACGTTCTATCATCGCACCTCTCGCCATAGGCAGGGAATTCATCACCACACATTGCGACCTGAGACGGTGCGCACTGTGCGGTATGAAAGAAACTTCATCCCATGCACACTCAAGCTGTGGAATGACCTCTCTGCTGCAGTTTTCCTAAGCGCCTACAATATTGGGTTCTTTAAGAGGGGCATCAGGTTTCTTCATGGTCGGCAGCGCGAGTGTGACACCCCTGGTGTTGCATACGTCCATAGGCCACGGTAACCGCTTCCCATCAGGTGGGCCGTGTGCTTGTCTGCCAACTAAGTGCTATAAAAAAAAACTCCCACACATCCCTTCAGTCCATCAGTGGTGGACTCATCTTACCTTGAGTAGAGGCGGATAATGGCAGTCCTGGTGGTACGCTCGCGCACACAAGGCGCAGGGAATGGTGCGGCCCACGGCGGCGGCGCCTCCGCACACGATACACACGCGCTCCCCACGGGCCTTGTTCACGCATTCCCAGCAGTACCTGTGGGAAAGGACGGGTAATATTTGTACATGTGTATTGTTGACCCCATGACAGAAGTTAATAATATTAGTATCAAAATAATCGGGATATCTACCATGTTTTATTATTAATACATTGATTATGGTTATAAGTTGATGATATTTCGGCGCTGTTGCAAACATCATAATCAATGGGGGAACTGAAGTATTGGCGGTAAACAGTGAAAAAAAATTTCAGGAGAAAATATATCGATCTACACTCTTTCGACTTATTTTACTACGCGTATGTGCACTACCACTGGTTTCACTCTCACGACAAACTCGAACCCGATCTCGATCACGTGCACGACAGTCCCGTAAATATCCCGATTATTTTGATACTAATTAATGTGAGTGACCATGATAGTTTAAATACCTATATTGAGGTTAATAATATACTGAAATGGCAAAGACTCGCAGAGCAACCTCCGCCTCCCATGAGCGCAGGTCTGGAGGTGGCGGGTGGAGTCGTCTGTTCTTGAAACAAATGCAGGCTAAGTCTCCGCGCAATACACACCTCCCTATATCCGAGGGCTAGACGTGACCCCATCTCCGAGATCCATTATAATAAATATAGAAATATTGCAGATGTATTTGAAGACGTCTACGATGAACCAACCTTAACTGCAAACCGGTACATCTGTTAAAGGACGAAGATCTGATGGAGGCTTTCACGATTAGGTCAGTTGGAATTCACCACTGCTATAAAATTCAAAAGAAACAAAAGGAGAAACAGTAGAGCAGACTCAATGTGAGAAAGAGAAGACGATAAAAAAGGACTAAAGGAGTCAGAATCTCAGCGTTTTAGTCCCAGTTGCATCCGAGACCCTGAAGGAACCTGAAGTTGTTGCACTTCGCAATTTCTTGGGCATATCTAATAGTGAGACGATGAGACGACCTTTCTAGGGTCTACCCTTTCATGCACAGCAATGTCAAAAGTGAACTATATTCTGCAGTCAATAAAGTCTTTAAAAGCCACTCACCAGTCTCCATCAGGTATCTTGTCCATCTGCGGCTTGAAGCAGTACGTGTGGTACCCCTTGTCGCAACCGTCACATAACAGCAATTGATCTTCGTTGTCACCGCTCAAGCAGAATTGACAGTTCTGTAACAATTATCAATATTATGACAAACCAAGTAGAAAGAAACCAGAGGAACTAATCTAAATCTCCAATGTTTTTTGTGCGTATAATCCTCCCCCATCCTCTCCCCTCATTATTTGAACTCGAATCGACTAAAACACACGCCATCTTCCGGTCTTTCGTTGGTGAAGGTGAGATTTCCGGAAACATATCTTTCGCACCCCGGCCGACCCATCTCTCAAAGGTCAAAAACGATCAAATATTTATTGAAAATTGTATCACGAGAATACCGGTATTTAAGTTATCACGGACACTCACATTAAGGTTTAAGGTTTAAAGAATTTATTCTCAAAAAGACATACACAGTCACTTACATGAGAACATAACAATAAATAAGTACTTAAATAGGTCACCGACACGACAAGAGAGGGGTACTCATTTGGCGGTTCCGATCACAAAGTATGTTTGCCTAATCACGCTTCAATTCAGTATGTAGTTCAATTCAGTGGCAGTTGAGACTTAAAATCGCGAAACGAGCTTACATTTTTTTTTTTTAATTAGTATTAAAGTAATCGAGATATTTAGCATGTTGTATTGTTCTGAGTTTCCAATATTTCGGTGCTGTTGCCAGCACCATGATCACGGAGGAACTGGAGTACTGAAGGTGAGCAGTGAACAAGTTTTTTAGGAGTAAATATATCGATCAACCTCCTTTTTAACCTCGTTAGCCTAGTGGTATGGGTAATGGACTGCTGAGACGAGGTCTCGGGTTCGATCCCAGGATTTATCATGGCACACACCAATGACTTTTCGATGCTTTTTGAAGTTATGTGTGTATTTATCGCAGGTTTATAAGTGCCCGATTCATGGCAATAGGCTCGCCACCTGTTACGTTGGGACCTAAACATAAACTGGCGAAATGTGGGTGCTAGCACCTCTGCCTACCCCTTCGGGGATATGGGCGTGAGTTTATGTTATGTTACCCCAAATCGCGTTCCTTTACTACGCGTATCTGCACTACCACTGGTTTCACTCTCACTACAAATTCGAACCCGATCTCGATCACGTGCACGACACACGATGATTACTGTCTCACGATTTTGTTTTGGCATGTTCCCGGTTGTTTTTGAAACTCGTAAACAATACAACATGGAAAATCCCGATAACTTTAATACATATACTAATACGTGAATTTTGAACATTTTAGAGGTTGAAATTAGATGAAGACTGAATATTGAACAGACTTTAATTATGAGTAATTATGACAATAATTGATCTTCTGATGCGTAACTTGGCTACTTTTATTTCAGAAGAAGTATTAGAATTCCGTAGAAAAACTTAAAACCCAGACCTAAGAATACACAGACGAACTCGCTGCTGCAGAGCTAGTATGTTAGTAATAAATTAATAAAAATGTATCATGATGGGCGTGATGATAAAGCAAGCATTCATGCAGTCAGTGAGGCCTGTACTCATGGAGGACGATGAGTACAGGCCTGGGGGAGACAGGTGTCAACGCTTTTCACCCTAGCAGAAGAGTCATGCGGTTTTGATCGGTGCAAGTACGGTGACTCTTTCTAGCGGTTCGGTGACTCTTTCCTTTGTCGCACCATTAAGGCCTGGAACTCATTACCAGCTCACGTGATTCCTTCTTAAAGGAGCTGGTACTGTAGCCGGCTATTTAAAGCGGGGCGTGAAAAAGCATCTGATGAGGCCGTCATGCTGAGTGTCGCCATTGTCACATATTGTAAGCACACATGTATGTAAGTAATAGTAACCCTCCTCTCTGAGACTTTGCCTTTAGCTTCCCATCAGACAAGGCGAAGTCTAATTGACGTGCCCTATAAAAAAAACTGACCACCCCCGTCCTGCAGCAGGGGGTATCCAGTAAGAAGCAGAACCCCACAGCAACGGTGAACTTAGTAATGTATGTCCGAATGTTGTTAGAATACGTACATGCCGCATACGTACCGCCTTCATGATGCTCTTGTCCCACGCCACGGCCGCCTCCAGCGCCTGCAGCAGCATGGCCAGCTGCGCCGCCGTGCCGCAGCGGGCCACCGCCTCGCGCCACGTCGTCAGCCCGCGGGCTATGCCCTTGTTGTCTACAAACACATTAAATGTAACTCTTTTGAAATGGAAAATATCTTTAGAAGCGTTTAGCAGTTCTTTGGTGACCAAAAATCGTGGCACTCGCGTCATCGTCACCTAACGCTTGGGCTGGAATGACGTCAGAGTCGTTCTGACGTCACGGCGGTACAATTCACAAGTTACTTAGTCACTGCCGATAGAAGTGAAAACTCACTGCCGAGTGTTGAGTCACTGCAAAGACTGCCCCGAATGTTTTTTTTTATATGGTCAGCCGGCGGGCTATGCCTTTATTGTCTAGAAGGAAATGAACTTTCTTCAAGAGTGTTAAACAGTTAATAGGTGAACAAAATCTTGCAACTCGCGTTATCGTCAACCAACGCTTAGGCTGAAATGATGTCAGAATGGGAGGAGTTGTTTTGACGTCACGGCGGTATAATTCACAAGTTACTTAGTCACTGCCGATAGAAGTAAAAACTCACGCCGAGTGCTGAGTCACTGCAAAGACTCCCTCGCATGTTTTTTTATATGGACAGCCTGCGGGTATGCACTTACTGTCTATGAAATGAAATTTCTTTAAGAGCGTTGAGCAGTTTTTTGGTTAACAAAAATCGTGGAACCCTCGTCATCGTCACCCAACGCTTGGGCCGGATTGACGTCAGAATCGGTAAAGTCTTTCTGACGTCACGGCAGCACAATTCACAAGTTACTTAGTTTCACTTCTATCCGCAGTCAGTGCCGATAGAAGTGAAAACTCACTGCCAAGTGCCGAATCACTGCAATGACCGCCCCGCATGTTTCTTTTTATATGCAGTGATCAGCAGGCAGGCTATGCACTGCCCTTATTGTCTAGAAAGGAATGAAATTTCTTTAAGAGCATTGAGTAGTTTTTAGGTGATCAAAAATCATGGAACTCGCGTCATCGTCACCCAACGCTTGGGCCGGAATGACGTCAGAATCGGTGAAGTCGTTCTGACGACACGGCGGTACAATTCACAAGTTACTTAGTTTTCACTTATATCGGCATTCCCCAATGACTGCCCCGTATGTTTCGTTTTATATGCAGTGGTCTGCCCGCGGGCTATGGTCTTGTTGTCTAGAAAGATCGATCTGCGGGGGAAATTTCTTTGTAGAACTAAGCAGTACCAGTGTACCAATTTTACAACATTCAATATATGTTATGTTTATGTGTGCGCATAAATCTTAAATAAATAAAAAAAGAATCTAAATTTCTTTAAGAGGGTTGAGTAGTTTTTAGGCAACGACCATACAACCAAAGACACAAAAATAAAAATATATGATAAATATACATTTTTACTCTAGAACTCATAACCGCGGCAGCCTAGTGGTATGGGTAATGGACTGCTGAGACGAATCACGGGTTCGATCCCAGCTTTTACCATGGCACACACCAATGACTTTTCGATGCTTTTCGAAGTTATGTGTGTTTATAAGTGCCCGGTTAATGGCAATAGGCTCGCCACCTATTACATTGGGATCTAAACATAAACTAGCGGAATGTGGGTGCTAGCACCTCTGCCTACCCCTTCGGGGATATAGGCGTGAGTTTATGTTATGTTATGTTATGCTCTAAAACTCATAATACAAGCTAGTTAAACTATGCTTCCTTTGAGTTTAGACAGCGCTGTGTAGAATATCTCAGAATATATTTTAATTACCTTTTCCTTCGTTGGTTCGTTCATTCTCGGAGTTCTGCGGCGAGGCAGCGGACGCGTTGCCATGTTCAGCTTGCAGTACCGCGCCGAGGGTCACTTCTGAGTTACTGCACGTGGAACAATAGACGACATTAAATTAATTTAACATTAAACTATTATAATATACAGAAAAAATATATGCAATTACATACTTTTAAAATGTATACAAAACTATTTTGACTATAGAATATATACAAAAATGAAATAGAGAAAAAGAGGGAGACTACAACTTTAGGCGTTATGTCATGCATGAGGAGTCAAGAATGTAATATGTGTAGACTTCCGGCAATTTATCCTTGTTACCATCATCAAAATCAAAGTCAAAGTCAAAAATCATTTATTCTGTATAGACCATTATATCGGCACTTACAAAACGACAACAAAAAAGGAACATGAATATCAGTTTAGTAAATGGACCACAGGTTAGAAACGCGGCCCCGACCTGAGAAGACTCCGGCAAGAAACTCAGCGAGCATTTCTTTTTTTGGTCTATTTACAAACACACACTTAGTCTACTTAACATCATCCTAGTGATTATTTCCCATCGGCCACCATCGCAACTGTGATTCCTGAACAAGTTGCGAGGGAAGAATATTTTACCTTTAATGGCAACTATGATAGACGCATGTATTCTCTCTTTTTTTTTTATACCACTTAGTTGGCAGACAAGCACATGGCCCACCTGATGGAAAGCCTATGGACGTCTGTAACACCAGAGGAGTCACAGTCGCGCTGCCAACCCTGTAAGTACAGAGTTTCTGTTTCTCTTAATATGCAACCAATTAACAAGCTATAATCCATTTCCCATCACAGCAACAATCGCAACCAGTTGTTAATGATATTTTTATTTTCTTGCCACGTAACCTGTATGGTACATATATAATAGAGAACATGTATACATATTGTCCCATTATCTCAAGATTTAGAAATCGTCACATACCTCCTTCATCCACTTACGCCTTCAATTATTACTTGGCATTCGTAAAATTCAGATGCTATCAAAGAACCAATTTCATTTATTCAGTTTAGGCACATATCAGCACAGGCACATAAAAGCACATAATATGTGCTCTTTATTTGTGCTCTTCATATTATGAACATCAACATTTTACAATTATGTCAAAAAATAATATGGAAATATTAAATAATGTATAAATAAACCATTGGAAAATGATTCTTTCGCTGGTTCGGTAGGTTAGTTCTACTGAGTAGATACCAGCAAGAAACTCCGAGAACTATATTAAAACTAGATTATCTTTTTTTATTAATATGCTCTCCGACATAAAAATAATATACCATATATACAGTCCGGTTGCGTAATAAGACTTAAAGACATTTTGTCGCACCTACACTGTTAATAAAAATCTTAGTTAGCAACTGGCTCCGTTTTTATTTATACCACTTAGGTGGCAGACAAGCACCCGGCCCACCTGGTGGAAAGTGGTTATCGTAGCCTATGGACGTGAGCTAAACGGAGGTAGTCACACTCGCACTGCCAACTCTGTAAGCACAAGAGTTTCTGTGCCGTGAGTGTAAAAGACAAAGCGGACAAGCTTTTAGTCGTCCCACTGACAGTGCAAAAACTCTGCAGTGAGCTCTGGCTACCCTACTTGCCGCCGGGAACACATCAAGAGGTGTTAAGAGAAAACATTCTTCTATCGCAATTGCTATCAAAGGTAAAAAAATCTTCCATTGCAACTGGTTGCGAATCACAATTGCGATGGCAGCCGAAGGGGATTTATTTAGGTTGCTAAAATAAATATTGACCCTTGTTCTACGTGAGCGACAAGCGTGACAGGGTGACAACGTGACGCGGTGATTGACGTATTCTTCCATCCTTCACGTGATGTATTTGCGCGATACAATAAAGAACAACGACTAGTACGAGCCACGAAATAAGCCCCTCGGCCGCGGCTTGGCAATCGCAACATGTAATATTGCCAGTATCGTCTTTTAATTTTACAAAATCTTTCATTGTTTAGATACGAATTTTATAGTTTTTAGTTGAACTGCTGAACTTAAGATAAAGGAGTGAAAACTTCAGTCAAAGTGTTTCAAGAGACAGTATTGGAGCGTGTTGTGAAACCTCCTAGCAATACAGTTTTTAATCACATCCTGCTATCCTCCAAAATAACACGTAGTGTACATATTATAGAGTGTACATGTTGTGACGAGATAGGGAGCAATATACATGCCAGGAACTATAAATGCCACATACAATGTACATCATAAAAAAAATGCGCTGGCAACACTAAACTGTACTCTCATGGCCTGAACCAACCAATACACACAGTATGGCCGAGTATGGCGGCGCTGTCATTTTTAGTTCCGAGTTTAAACGCGGGACTTATTTTCTAGCGTTTTATTTTTACTTGCGAAAAAACCCCTACGGTTACATCCAGATCCGGTGGGAGTGGTTATGTCGGACTCGAACCGACAAAACGTACGTCGCCTGTGTGTCATTGTTGGTTGCCGAAGTTGAGGTTGACAGGCATATATCCCTCGTATCCCAGCCGACCCAAGGCCACCTCTCTCGATCTGGTCCTCCTCGGGTTTGGGGAACAGAGAGTCCCCAACTCGTCCCCGGAAACGGGGAGACGCGCCGCCGCCGCAGACTGCTTCTGCTAGGGTGATAGGCGGCTTCAACTGTCACCCCCAAGGCTGTATTCTCTGGCGTTAATCTTTCGCGTCGCGTCATAGTACTGCGCTTGTCGCTTACGTAGGACAACGCTTAATAATACTTCGTTCGTTTCAATACGGTGTTAGTTACTAAAAAGTACCTCGGTAATTAAGCGAAAAACTGCTAACTACAATTTAATAAGCAAAAACATCTACTACATGCATAAAAACATATTAGTCTTATGAAAGAAATGTATGAAGGATTATTGAGTTTATATCATAACTCGCGATTACATAAATTATAAGTTATCAGAATTGATTTTCATGAATTAACATCAATTCTTAATTATATGTTTCATACATTTACTATATATACCACACACCTTAAATTCCTGACTAAATAAATACTTTATTAAAACTAATAATACAATAAATTTCTACAGTTGATTGAAATTTTTTGTTTAGTATGCTAATTATACAAATCGATTAAGAAATAGAAAAAACTAGCTGACCCACCCCAGCTTCGCCCGGGGTATATTTTGAAGCTTCATATCCCTTTGAGCCCGTATGTTTTAGTCTTCAAAATATGTATGAAAAATTGCCGGATTTGTTAACATTTATTATCAATGCTCCGCTCCCTTAAGTAGTAGCGTGATGATATATAGCCTAAAACCTTCATCGATAAATGGACTACCCAACACTGACAGAATCATTCAAATCTGACCAGTAGTTCCAGAGATTAGCGCGTTCAAACAAACAAACAAACAAACTCTGCAGCTTTATAATATTAGTATAGATTGGATCGTTTCAGGCGGGATTCATAAACAGATATATGTATAGTAGAATTTGGATGGTTTCGGGCGAAGGTTCTGTGACTTACTGGTCAGAGCGTTCCCCCTGTAAAGGAAAGATCGCGTGTTCGTATCCCGCCTGAACCAATCTATTTTTTTTCTTAATCGAAAAATTTGTACAGGCATAAAACGAACAAACAAATTAGTTTAATATATTATACTAGAACAGTCACCCCTTTAGGCGTCAGACACACAGTAGGCAATAGAATTATTTGGAATTTAGTTTAGTATAAAGAATTAACTATATCAAATTAGTAAAAAATATTTATTAACTTTAATGCGTCGATAGCTTAGTGGTTAAATAGTCAGCCTCTAGAGGTCCCGGGTTGGAATCCTGGCCATTACACTAACGACGTGAGCTCACTCTCAACACCAGCAATTTAGCTTAGCAGGAGGGGTTAGAGGGAATTTTAGTAATTTCGGTTCTAATATTCTTTAAAGAAATACTATCATCTATCTGTGTGTACAACGCCTAAGTACCACTATTGTTTAATTTAAACTTTACCATCTAAAGTTTAAATTAAAAGTTTTAGTGCCGTCGTTTAATGTTTAAATCATGTTAAATTTTGAATCTTTCTCACTGAATGATTACAGATGTACGTGTTTTCTCCCAAATTCGTAAGATAATATTATTATGTATTATCAAAATTATACATAGTCTTTTTTTAATATACCACTTAAGTGGTAGACAAGCACACGGCCCACCTAATGGGAAGTAGTTACCGTGGCCTATGGACTTGTGCAACATCAGGGGGTCACACTCGCGCTGCCGACCCTTAAGAAACCTCAATACCCCTTTTGAAAAACCCCATATTGTAGGCGCATGGGAAAACCGTAGTCTATGGTATATAATTATAATTTTGTAGTATGAGTATACGTATCGCAGAATTTAATACAATTCAAGACTTAATAGTACAGTCCAGCATATTATTTAATGTAACACTATATTAAACGAAACAAAATTGATTGTTATTATTGATTTACACAAAAAAACGCGCACATCCAAATCCAGTGAGAAAGAAGATTTTTACTACTAACGAATACCTCGTACCCAGAAATTTAGACCAAAAAACCAAGCCAATTGTCGTCGAGCGGACGGCACAGTAGTAGGAGGTGATACAGTACCTAGCGTACCTGAGGGCCAGCGGGGGCTTCAGGTAGCGCCGCTCGATGTGGGCCTCCAGCGCCTGCAGCTTATGGCGGGCGCGCCCCACGGGGCCCCGGGCTCCGCCGGCGGCGGGCGGGGACTCCGCCCTCGTCGGCCGCCAGCCCTTCACTTGCATGGACGCGGCTGCTACGCGCTCTTCTAGCTGTTCCACCTGTTGGGTGTAAAGGCTCAGTACTGTTCTATAGGTAGGGTCATGTTTACAAACATTAAGTATTAACACCTTAATATAAACTGGCGAAATGTGGGTGCTAGCACCTCTGCCTACCCCATTGGGGATATAGGCGTGCGTTTATGTTATGTTAAGTATTAACAAAAGGAAAAAGTACTGTAGTTGTACCTACAGCAGATTAAAAAAAAAAACTACATACATACATATAATCACGCCTTTATCCCCGGAGGGTTAGAAAGAGGTGGATTAACACCCACATTTCACCAATAATTGTATTCGGTCCCACGTAATCCCCAGGTGAGCCTATTGCCGTATTCCGGGCACTATTGTTGACGCGAAACATGCATCTGCTGAGTGCATGAGGCTGAGTCTGAGCTGTATATATCGGATTTATGTTAAACAGCCCTATCCCTTAGTCACCTTGTACGACACCGCATGGGAAGAGATGGGGTGGTCCAAATTCTACTCTGCCGGGTACGACGCGGCTGTTATGTTATATTAAATAATCTGTTATACGTAGACCGGCGTATTCTACACGTGTTATATGGAATAGAATGACGAATGTATGGCATTTATGACATTTTATAATACGAATTGGTTATACCGGACTAATTTTGATTGGGATCCGGCGAGTCTTACACTAGTAATATTTATCTCAAATTTATTTTTTAACACAGTACTTTTTGACCTCTAGAGGGCGCCACATTATATAGACAATAACCAGCGGACGACAAAGGCCCAGCGCACACCGCTGAAAGCGCGGCGAAGAGTATTTTAAGACATCAATCTAATATAAACTTTAACCGCCTTGATATAAGGTCGAAAACTGCATATCAAGAATTAATTCGCACACGGCGCCGGGAGCTGCTTCAAGAGCATGCGCGCGACTGTACTTTCGACTGCATGTCAAGGTGTTTAAAGTTTATATTAAATTGATGTCTTAAAATGATCTTCGCCGCGCTACCAGAGGTGTGCGCTGGGCCTAAGAAGCTTCTGAAGATACCTCATTTGTCCACTTCTAGTAAGTGGTTGAGGAGCTATGAGGCAACAGATGAACCTACATACATAAAACGTCTGTCGAGATCATAACCCTCCTTTTGCTTCGGCGTAGACGGGTAAAAATAATATGAACAAAAATTCTCCTAGCTGGATAATCAAAAGAAAACATACCATATTGAGCAACTGCATGTCACATCTCCTCGCCGTGTGCACAGAGTACGAGGCAGGCGAGTCGGGCGAGGGGAATCCCCCGTTCTGAGCGATCACTCGGTCCAGGTGGGAGACGCAGAGCTCCGTCCCCAGAATGTCGCCCGCGTCTATGTATGGCTGGAAATTAAATTAACACATTGACTCTTTTATAGGTATAAACACCTTAATGCATTCTACCCCCCGCTGGAGCCAGCGGGAGTGGTTATGTGTGACTCAAAAGGTTTTTTTGAAGAAATTGGAGGAAACCCAATTTTCAGTACTGACATTTTTGCATTTTTTTAGGGGTGTCAAATACAAATTTCATGTTTTTTTTTGTGTATGAATGAGACGACATTAAGCTAACAAACACTTATTACATTTATGAAAAGTGACAGCTGTAAAAAAGTAATACGAAATTTATCATCAAAATGTATAGCATTTAGGAAGTACTGTTTTTGAAGATCGAATTTCAATTTATCAAGCGGCCAATAAAAACAAAATTTAATACAGAGTTGTAAAATCTTGATATCAACTTTGAACCAAAATATAAGTAACGGAAATAGCTATTTAATTACAGGAATAACGAACTCATGAATCTGTAAGAAAATTTTGGCAATTTCATAGGTAAAGACCTAATACTTACTTTATTGTTGACTGTAGGCAGTTGAGTAGTTAATGAGTGATGTAGCTCCCTCTCCCTCACTCCGCGCGGGTGTAAAGCGTCTAGCAACTCTTTTATTTGGTCGGTTTCTGTGATACGCCACCAGCCGTGTCTGCAATAAATAAATCATAATTAATCTTCATCCTAGTATTAATCCCAGTGGCATTCGAAGCTTTCACCTCCGAATGAAGGAATGAAGGAATGAGGGAATGAAGGAATGAAGGAATGAGGGAATGAAGGAATGAAGCAATGAAAGAATGAAGGAATGAAGGAATGAAGGAATGAAGGAATGGCCTCTACAATCCATCGGCGATATCAAAGCATCGCAGTTAGACCAGGTGTTGTCTCCAACTGCCCGTAACCACCGCCATATATGTTCGTATGGCAACAGGGACCGATGACACCTTAGCTTGCTCTCCGAAGTACGACCGGTGTAATCCAAATGCATGCATACAAATATATACACTGAGCGGGAATCGAACCCGTGCCTCCTACCTAGCAGTCACGTTCACAACTACCACGTCACAGAAACTGTCGAAGTAATTATTTTTAGTAATGAGAGGAATTCTTCTTCATCAATATCATGTCCGCCTGTATTATGGAACTTTTTGGCTTTAACGGAAGCTACTGCCGTCTGAACTCCCAACACCGATAGGAAGCTCCGCCAGAGTGTCGACGCTTAATAAGCAGGTGGAATTAGCATGGACGTCAGTAAGTTCTTACAGGGTAGGCAGCACGAGTGTTAGGCCCCTGGTGTTGCACATGTGATATAAGCCTCGGTAGTAACTTTACAGGTGGATCGTGTGCTTTTCTGCCACTTGAGACGTATATAAAAATTTACTATCACTAAAAAAATATTAAGATAAGAAAAAGAAAAAGTGAAACGGTTCAGGCGGGATTCGAACCCGCGATATTGACCTTACAGGGGTAACGCTCTGACCATCAAGCCACCGAACCTTCGCCTAAAACCATCCAAATTCTTCTATACATATATTCGTCATACTAAATGCTCAAAACGCCGCGTAGAGTAGAATTTGGACCACCCCATCTCTTCCCATGCGGTGTCGTACAAGGAGACTATATGCTAGATAGGGACCGTTCAAGTATTATGTAAGCATTCAGATTGATTACAATTACTTAAACCCCCTCCCACTTGTCAGCAAAAGTATACAAATCTCTTAAAATGCTTACTTAAACATAAAAAAATACATACGCATTTTTCTTTTTTGGTTATATGCATGTTATATTATGTTTGAAACATAAATAATGTTATATATTAATAATTATTTAAGCAATGCAATGCCCCCCCCAGCCCCCTGACTTGTGCTTACATAATACTTGAACGGGCTCATAGTACTATAACTAAGTCTGATCTCACCTCAGTTCCCTAGGCACGAAGTTCCCTTCCACTTTCTTAGGTAGACCGTGCACCTTACAGTACTCCAGCTGCTCCAACTCCTCAAGCGACATCTGTATCGGCGGTGGGCTGTCACACGTGACGTACGTCGACAACGCGTTGAAGTTCAGCAGGCCGAGACTTGTGAGGCTGTTGGCTTTCGCCTTTTGAGTCGATAAGTCGTGCTTCAGAGCGTCGGCTTGCAGTTCTTTTTCGAGATCGTTGTCCTGGAATGAAAGGGTTGTTATTTTAGGAGGCGTTATCGTTATGTGTCGTCATATTATCATCAGTTTGATTAAGGAGGTAGGACACGGTGGTATTTCCACCCAATTGAGCAGTCCGACTGGGGAAGTACCTCCGCCCTAAAGAATACCGCGGTTATAATAACTTCGTGTTGTGTTCCCGGCGATGAGTAGGGTAGCCAGAGCTCACTGGAGAGTTTTTGTGCTGTCAGTGGCATGACCAAAGGCTTGTCCTGTTTTGTACTCTACACTGACGGCACAAAATCTCTGTTCTTACAGGGTCGGCAGCACGGATGTGACTCCACTGGTGTTACACACGTTCATAGGTCATGGTAACCACTTTCCATCAGGTAGGCCGTGTGCTTGTCTGCCACCTAAGTTGTGTAAAAAAATATAAAAAAAGTTTGATTCCCGGTTGCATCTAATTCTTTTATTTTAGAACCTGCGTGGTCTACTTAACGTCTACAGTGTAGTGATAGACGGGTTTTCACGGGTTCGATTCCCGCTTATTGCGAATATTGTATTTTTGCACTGGTCTAGGTGTTCCTAGGTATAATATGTATTTATCAGCAATATTCGCAATCAACGCAAGCTATGCTAACTTTGCGTCTAGATAGCCTTGTGTAGAATATTTATAATATTTTTCACGTAGCATGGGTACGGTGACATTTGACTAATTCCATTTCATGCATGATTCATTTCGAACAATTTACCTAACGCGGAATACAGGAAACAACACTTAATACGAAGATAAAAAGAAAACTGTTTTATTTTGCATTTTTAACTTAACACTATTTTTATTTCTCCGTAATTATTTAAACTTTAAATATAAACATTCCAAATACATAATTCTTGATGCGTGAATCGGAACAGGTTGCGTTAGAGATTGACATAGTAAAATCGTTATAATCGATAAATTGTCGAATAAAGTATCATAAATCGTTAGTTGTATTTTTAACTAAAATACGATTATAAAATATAATTATGTAATAATAAACTTTAAACAAAGCATTTTTGTCTTTGTGGAGCTTTATTATAATATAGCAACACTGCTTAAGCATGAGCTGGCAGCCATCTTGTTATATCAACTCAGTACGAGTGCGTCTGCCTTGTATGCGGTCTGTTTTCTTTGTTTTGAGCTTGCGTGGTGTTTTTGTTACTTGTTTTTGTTATTGACTATCGTTGTGCTTTGTTGTTTTCGTTACCGTTTTTTGTTATTGACTTTTGTTTTGTTGTTTTTTTTGGCAAAATGCCAAAAAGAACGAAAAGGACTGTGCTTGGTAGTCAAGCCCGTGAATTTGTAGTTCGATTGCGGGATTACTTTGAGCGGGAACGTGAGAATGGCGTAACGCTATTGCCTGTGTCCAACGTTTTGGATCGAGTGGCAGATGCGTTAGACATTGGGCGGAACACGGTTTCTCGAATCACTCGAGAAAAATATGGTGCTCACGATACAGAAGAAAATAAGTTGTCCACCCCTAATAAAAAGCGAACCAAAAAGGCATCTGTAACAGATGTAGACAGTTTTGCGGCCGATGCTATACGGAGCCACATTTATAACTATTACCAGAATAAAGAATTACCGACGCTTCTAAAGCTGGTCAAGTCTTTAAAAGATGCTGATTTGTTTACTGGAAGTCCTACATCCTTGTGGCGCGTATTGAAGGACATTGGTTTCCAATTCAAAAAAGTAAACAAAAGAAAAATTGTCATGGAGAGGGGCGATATAGCACTTGCGCGGGTTACCTTTTTGAAAAAGGCTAAAGCGATTACCGATTGGAGCAATGTCGTCTTCCTGGATAAAACTTGGCTGAATGCCAATCATACGGTCGGTAAAATGTGGACTGACGATACACCTCATGCCTCGACCAAAGTGCCAGAAGGAAAAGGGGAGAGATTGATTATTTGTCACGCAGGCACATCGAAAGGATTTGTAGAAAATGGGCTACTTGCTTTTAAATCGAAAAAGACGGGAGAATATCACGAAGATATGAATGCGGAAGTATTCACCGAGTGGTTTCAAAATATGCTTAGCAATTTAGAAGAACCCAGCACAATTATTATGGACAATGCCCCATATCACTCCGTGCAATTGAACAAACCGCCGACTTCTTCCAATAAGAAGAGCGAGTTGATCGAGTGGCTCCAAGCCAATAATGTGGAAGCCGATGAGACGAAATTAAAGGTGGAGCTAGTGAAGCTCGTAAAAATGCACAAGCCCCAAACGACATACAAATTAGATATGATGGCAAACGAATATGGTCACGAAGTCCTGAGGCTTCCACCGTACCACTGTCAGTACAATGCCATTGAATTAATTTGGGCCCAAATCAAAGGTAACTTGTTTAACCATAGTCTATTTACATACTGACAAAAATATGATTATGTTTATTACTTGAATTCTATGACTCAATTTGTTTTTTATCTTGTTTCAGGATACGCTGCACGAAAAAATACAGCTCCGCCTTTTACAGCCACAAAAATGATGGGGTTATTGAAAGAGGGATGCAAAAATGTCACTGGCGATGACTGGAAGAAAGTAGTGGAGAAAACCAAAAATCTAATCTTACATGACTGGGAGCGAGACATTAGAATAGACTGCATAATTGATTCCCAAATAATTATTCACGTCGACGAGTCAGATGACGATGATGATGATGATGATGAAGATGATGAACATGTTTTATTTTTAATAAATAATTAAACAGGTTATCAATTTTGTTTTACTTTTTTTCTTCAAAATTATTAGTTAATTGAATCGATTTCTTCTTCATTATTAAATGATCTCGATAAGATATATAATCGATTTTATTTCATGCGATTTTATCTTGACTACATCTCTAGTAACTTCAAATCCCAAACGTCACCGTACCCATGCTATGTGAAAAATATTGTAATAGTTTTTAATTATAAAATAAGATAAATCTTTATTTTACACCAATCAATTTTAGTACATGTACGGACAACATTACTAAAAACGTACAAATGGCGGCCTTATCCGCTATCGCTTGATATCGCTTGTATAGTATGTCATATACAAGCGATACCTTCTTACAGGCAACCGTTAAAACTGGATTGACGGGAGCACCTGTCATCGGAGTCGAGTCCGCAAAGTCTGCATCATAGCCTCTTTGGTTAATCAGTAGGAGCCTGGCTCCATAAGGTATTGAGGCACTCCCATCGGAGTGCCCCAAAACCTATGGTATTAAAAAGTACCTATAAATATGTGAATATCCCATACCTGTTCCTTACTATCTTCCTCTGCCTCCGTCTCCGGCACCCCATCCTTGTTATTCAGACTAGCATCCATCATCTCCTGGTCTAGCCCAGACATGGTCAAACTCGAGTCAGTATATATATTATTCGCCGGCACCTGAACACTGGTCACCATACTGTTCAATGTGAACAGACTAGGATCATTTAACAAGTGTAGGTTATTAGAGACATCCCATTTGTGACCTTGACATAATATGACCTCTGAACACGTGTGTTCATTATCACAAAATTCAGTACCCTCAGATTTTTCAACATCATTGATGTCATTCAAAAATGAACTTTCATGCCTTAGAATAGAGAACCATTTGCCTTCTAATATTTTTGTGTGTAACAAATGATGTGCTGTAGCTTCGTCTTCTTCTTGTTTTATTTTATCTTTCTCTTCTTTTATCGCTTCTTCTGCTTTCTTAGCAGCGTCTAGTTGAGAAGATACAGCTTCGGCCATTTTGCGTAATTCTTCTAGATTGTTGACAAGCTCGTCTTTACTCTCTTCTTGGTCTTCTAGTTCTGTTTCGTTCTTAACAACGTTTTCTACTTTGACGATTTCTTGGGGTTTATCCATTGGTTCTGCTTGTGTGGCGAACATTGGTTTGTGCGTCGGCTTTTGCACCAAGAACGCGGTAGGAATAGAGTCTTCTATGTCTAACATATCTTGTTCTTCTTCATTGTTTTGCTTTTGCTGGATGTACTTCTCTTCCATTTTTATTGAGGAACCTGTGACAAAATGTTTATGATAATATTTTTTGTGAAAGAACTATTCAAAGTGCAAAACCATTTTCATGGTTCATTGGTTCCGATAGTTCGTACGAATATCGATAGATGGCGCTTAACCATCGCCGTAAGACCGATATATGTATAGAAGAATTTGGATGGTTTCGGGCGAAAGTTCTGTGGCTTGGTGGTTAGAGCGTTCCCTCTGTAAGGGAAAGACCACGGGTTTGAATCCCGCTTGAATAGATTAAATTTTCATAGGCGTTGCTGGTTTTTTTTTTTGCTACTTGAAAGAGAAGATGCTCACAAACTTACTCTTTCTTAAGCCAGAATGAATGAAACCACCTTTGTGACGTGACAGTAGAGCATTCACCTAACACTGACAAGAAAACCTACACTAGAGCCTGATCTGTAAATCAGAAGCGGGTTGCAGGTGAGGTTGATTTCACTGCAAAATTCTTAGTTAAACCCTATACAATTAAACAAAACTTGTACTCTCAGGATTACAAAGATAAATATAGTCACGCCTCTTCCCCAGTGGGGTAGACAGAGGCTACATGTTCCCACCTGCTACGATCCTGGCATACATCTAGCATTATGTAAAGATGTACAAAATACATACCTTCAACTTTACAAGCGCCATGTTTGACATTAGGTTCATATTTGATGATCTGCGTGTGGTCGCTGAGGTTTAATTCAGATTTGATGCTCTTGAGTTCGAGCTCACTCTTGAGAGCCTCCTCCTTCTTCTGTGCTTCCGTCTCTGAAGGTTTCTCGGGCTCGGACGGGAGCGAGTCTTTCTTCTCTCTTGGGGCTGGAGAAATAAGGAATGATTTTTTACTGTTGTGTTCGTAATGAAATTAAAATTAAAGGATGGAAGACCATTCTCACAAAAAAGAGATGTTCAAAATTCTTTTTTCTAATATATGGCACTCCAATTTGAATTCACCTCGCCTGATGGTAAGCTAAACCCAAAGTCTCAGTAAAGAGGGTGACCATTATAGACACGTGGCATGTTACAATGGTGGCACTCAGTTTGACGGCCTCATCAGATGCATTTTCACGCCCCGCTTAAAGGACCCGGGACTATAGGAAGAAGGAGCTGGTAATGAATTCCAGGCCTTAATGGTGCGACAAAGGAAAGAGTCTCTGGACCGCTTGGTTTTTGATCAGATACTCTGCAGCTTGCGCGGATGACATTTATTGTAACACCATATTGTAACACTAACCTTTCTTTTTCTTCTTAGTCTCCTGCGGCAAAGCACCTTGGAGCATGTTATTCTCCAGCTGCTGATGGTACTGCATGATTTCTGGTTGAGCTGATTCCATGGCTTCCACGAAGATCCCACCACATTTACCAAGGGACCAGTATCGACGCCAATACCTGGTTAGACGAGGTGTATATTAATACAATTCGTTTGGCTTCAACTGTAAGGCAATACTGTGTCTTCTACATCATCCGAGCACTAAACATACTGTATCACAATAAGCCTTTTTTTTTTTCGTGCGCAAAATCCTCACGGATACCTCCCCACCGGAGCCGGTGGAGGAGGTTATGTCGGACTCGAACCGACTAAAACGCACGCCGCCTGTGGGTCGTTTTGGTTGCCGAAGGTGAGGTTGACAGGCATATCCCTCGCACCCCGGCCGACCCAGGGCCATCTCTCACGATTTGGCCCTCTTCTCGGGTGTGGGGACTACAGAGTCCCCAACTCGTCCCCGGAAACGGGGAGGCGCGCCAGATGCGCCACCGCCGTGGCCTGCTTCTTCCAGGGTGACAGGCGGCTCCACCTGGACAATAAGCCTTTGATCTTCCCACTGACAGCACAGAAACACTCCAGTGAGCTCTGGCTGACGATAAAAGCCGCACGAGCTAAATATTAAAGACTACTCCCGAACTCCAATTTGAAAGCTAAACTAGGCTAACTAGATATTCAATTTCGATTTTAACTTTTAAACAAACTTTTAAACCAATGTACCAACAATTTGTACCTGTGTTCGCAAATAAAGATGAAATTGAAATTGAAATTGAAACCGAAAAATATTTATAAACTGAGTTTTTAAACAACATACATACATATAATCACGCCTTTATCCCTGGAAGGTTAGGCAGAGGTGAATTAACACCCACATTTCACCAATGATTGTATTCGGTCCCACGTAATAGGGGGTGAGCCTATTGCCGTATTCCGGGCACTATAGTTGACTCGAGCCATGCATCTGAGGCTGAGTCTGAGCTTGGGTTTTTAAATAAAACATATTAAAATGTCGCTACAAGATTGTTTAAGTACCTAACCGACTGGAGTATAGTTATACCATGGAGGACAGGATATCATTTTCTTCTTCATAAGTAATTTTCTACTGACATTCTACTGACATTCTACTGACATTCTAATGACATTCTACTGACATTCACTGACATTCTACTGACATTCACTGACATTCTACTGACTTTGCTGACAAGTCTTTCACTGTCAAGGCGGTGCGCTTATGGAACGCGTTGCCACTGAACATCAGATGGGCAAAATCCCTAAACGTGTTTAAATTAATGGTCAAGAACCACTACCTATCATGTGGTGCACAGTAGGTTATAGCTCACAGTTATGTGCTCACTCACTATTTTCCCTTCGTATTAGCATGAACATCTACTTTATGTATCTATTTGTATGTCAGTATTTATGTTGATAATACTTTGTGTAAAGCCGTATATAAATCTTATTTTACTTACTTTTCTCTCTTTCTTTTGATTTTATACACTATCCATTTAAGTTTAGTCGGTAACTACACCATATCTTTTGTTTTTATAACATTACTGTCCATCCCAAGGTTGCCTGGAAGAAATCGCTTCAGCGATAAGGCCACCCATTGTACATGGAACTGTATACATGCTACCTACTTGTCCTACTGTAAATCTGTTGGTGTGCAATAAAGAATTATCTATCTATCTATCTAGAAAAAGACTCATATCCCACACTAAGTTAACTACTAGATACTGGTTACAGCTAGATTAAGTAAGTGGTCGGAGGAGAATGCTGACGTATCGGCGCCAGCGCGCTCACCGGTCCTGGCCGTAGCACGTGGCCCGCAGCGCGTGGGCCCCGGCGGCGAGCTGCAGCAGCTGTTGCTCGGAGAGCTTCAGTAGCTTCTCTAACTTGCGGGACAACTCCTCGGAAGACAGGTTTTTATCCTCGTCCTGGGGATATCAAGGTTTGGTTAACACATTTCATTGTTAATGTATTAAACTATAACCAAATAACAGATAGTAAATAATAAATAAATATTCTACAATAAGCATAAGCGCTCGTGAGAATTCAGTTTTTTTTTTAATCTTTGAAATCTTCCAACACCCTTAGGTTGCGCTCAAATCGGCAGATATGCCAAATGGACACTTGTTACTGAGTAACTAACCTCCCTTATCTTATTTTTTTTTTTTTATGCATGAAGTACACTGACGGTCTTATCTGACGCGTACGTGTAAATTCAGCCAATTCAATCTCCGTGGCGTTGCGATGGTGAACGCGGCCGAAACACAGGGGGCGCGGGTTCTATTCCGGTTTTTAACAAGCTCTATTTCATGCATACAAAATTTTGCCAGTACAAATATTTGTATGCATGAAGCGGCTGTCTATGTTCTATATTCTGTGTACTATAGGAACATAGAATATATCAGTGTCATGATATTTTCTACTGCTTTTGATTGTTGTTTTTCTTGTATTTTTGTATATGCAATGTATGTGTACAAACCATGTTCAAATACAATGTAAAAATTGTTAATGAATAAATACTGAATACTGAATATAGAACAGACAGCCTCGGTGCTGGTAGTATCGCGGCCGCTACGCAGAAAGCGCGGATTCGATCCCCGCTCAGTGCAAATGTTTGTATGCATGAATATAAGTATTTGCATTGGTCTGGTCAGCCATTGGTCCCGGTTGCCATACCAACATCTATGGCAGTCGTTATGGGTAGTTGAGAGTCCTAAAAAGTCCAACAACTGGTCTAACTACAATGCTTCGACATCGCCTTTGGGTTGTGGAGGTCAGATGGCAGTCGCTTTACGGAAAATATTGAAGTTTAGCCAAATTCGCAGTTAGACTGGTAAAGTGGACCCCAGACTCAGAGGTGAAAAAGCTTCGAATACGACTGGGAGAGGAAGATAAAAGAAAAAATCTCCTTCTTTATTCAAAGTCAGTTAAAAAAATCAATATTACCTCTTCCGGCTGCGTCCCCTCACTCTCCAAATCACTCAATATAGCGTCACAATCTCCTATAACACTATCCTTATCTATCTTCGCATCAGGCGGAGAACATTCGTCCTTGTTGTTGTTTAACATTTCCTTGTTCTTCATACTATTCGATAAGTCTTTTAAGGGCGAGAGTTCTTTGTCACTCTCCTCTGGTTGGTTGTCTTTGTAAGGTGAGAGGTCCGATTGTTTCTCTGTCTCGCTCTCCGGGTTGGGGGAGGACTCTTTGTCTGATTTCTTGGGAGTTTCTGCCTTTTCTTGGATTTGTTGGTTTTCTGTTGATAAAATATATTTGTAGTTTTTCGGATACAATAAAAGGTCTAAAGGCCAAAGGTCAAAGAATAGAGTTAGGCGGAGGTTCGTCTATGGATAATGAGATGGTAGTACCACCGATGGAAACTAACTCCTAACACAAATAATTGTATTAGAGGGTAATTCGATATAAGTGTATGTGGGTACGTAGGACCACACTAAGATCTACAGGGCCTATTTCTAAACCGGTACATCTGCTAATATTGTGCGCGAAATCCCCACGGATACACATACCGGACCGGACATAACCACTCCTCTGCAGCCGGTGGGGTGGTTATGTCCGACTCAAACCAACTAAAAACGCTCGCCTTCTATGGATTGTAGGTTGCTGGAGATTGTTTGAGACATATCCCTCGCACCCCGGCCGACCCAAGGCCATCTCTTTCGACCTGGCCCCCTTCGGGTGCTCATTGATGGTTGGAGGGAGGCACAGTCAAACAGCAGTCACTCCCGCAAAAGTCACGTGCTAGAAGATGATAACTGACTTACCATCATCGTGCAACTGCGGTGAAGCCCGAAGATTGGCAGAACTCTCCTCCACGAGCCTCTGCATCCTCTCAAGTGCGAGGGCCTGTTGCTTCTCTGTCTGTTCTGCCCGCACCTTGCGCTGGTGGAGTACTCTGACCCTGTGGACAAGGAGATTTATTAATTATATAGTATGTTCGCGTTAAGAAAATAGTGACTCATCGAGAGTAGGGTTTTTATTTTTTTTTTTTATACCACTTCGTTGGAAGCGGTTACCGTGGTTTATGGACGTATGCAACACCAGGGGTGTCACACTCGCGCTGCCGACCATGAAGAGACCTTCTGATGCCCCTCTTGAAGAACCCCACATTGCAGGCGCTTGGTAAAACCGCAGCAGGGTGGTCATTCCACAGCTTGAGTGTGTGTGGGATGAAGTTTCTTTCATTCAGTGTATTCAGAATAGAGTAAAAATTTGTGCAGGAGGTAGGACATGACGGTATTTCAATCCAATTAAGCAGTCCGACTGGGGAAATACCTTCGCCCTACAGAATACCGCAGCCATAATAACCTCGTGTTGTGTTCCTGGCGGTAAGTAGAGTAGCCAGAGCTCACTGGAGAGTTTTTGTGCTTTCAGTAGGAAGGCTTGACCTGCTTTGTCTTCTACACTGACGGTACAGAAACTCTCTGTGCTTACAGAGACGGCAGTACAAGTGTGACTCCCCTGGTGTTCCACACGTTCATAGGCCAAGGTAACCATTTTCCATCAGGTGGGTTTTTCCGTGTAGAAATTCCCGTTCTGCCCGTGCCGCGTGGTTTCCGATAGAGTAGAATTCCATCTCTTCTCTTCTCTCTCGTACAAGGCGACTAAGGGATAGGGCTGTTTAACATCAGACAGATATATACAGCCCAGACTCAGCCTCAGATGCATGGCTCCAGTCGGTAATAGTGCCCGGAATACGGCAATAGGCTCACCCCCTATTACGTGGGACCGAATGCAATTATTGGTGAAATGTGGGTGTTAATTCACCTCTGCCTAACCCTCCAGGGATAAAGGCGTGATTATATGTATATTATTATTTGTATGTAAAAATCCCCTAGGATGCCCGGGCGAACCGCACGCCATCTCTCTCGTCAGTCTTCGAGCCCGTATGAGGTTGCCTGAAGCATATCCTCCGCACTACGGCTGACCTTAGTTTTAAAATGACCCCCTCTGATATAGGAATCACGGTGACCCCATCTTACCCCCGGAGAGGAATAGGGCACATCGCGCCACAGGCAACTTATCACATTTACCATCAAATGGACGTGTAACCTTTTTCTTGTCTCAGTATCAAAATTTAGGTGGCAGGCAAGCTCACTGCCCACCTATTCGGAAGTGATTATCGTGACCGATGGACGTTTATAACACCAGAGACGTCACACTCATGCTGCTAAACCTGTAGAAAGATATCCATTCGTGTACTCACTTCCTAATCTTCATATCCATGAGGTACCGCTCCTTCTTGAGCTGGTTGAGGTGTTCCAGCGATGTGTCGAGTTGTCTCAACACCGCCTTGTTCTGTAGCAGCTCGTCGCACACGTACGCCAGGATTCGAGCCTTGGTTGTCGCGTTTAGGGCTAGGAAGGGCTTGTCGCGGAGTGCCTCTGTGGGAATACGTGATTTAAATGTTGTATTTGATTTTGAACAGTGAGAAGAAAAAACTGAGAGGGGATGTACTATTTATATTCGAAGACTTACTTAGATCTTTGTAAATCTTACAGAGATCTTTCTTTCTTTCTTCTTTAGACAGACAATTATAAATTTAACCTTGTTAAGAATAAGTAAACTATGATTGTGAAATAACTAAAAAATATGTAATTAATAAAGGAACATTGTAGAATATATTTCTCGTGCTCATACAGGAAGTTCACGAATACTCATATTTGTACGTCTACTTTGACAGAACGTGTTGAAACTCGCTATGCATTGTAATATACTTTGTAACATCATCTGTACACATGTTTCTACAAATAAATATATCTTTATCTTTCTGTCAAAAATGTTTACGATAGTCGATAATTTGACAGTCTCCGTGGTGTAGCGGTAGTGAACGCAGGAAGCGTGGATTCGATTCCCGCACAGTGCAAATATTTGAATACATGAATATGGGTATTTGAATTGGACTGATCGAGTCTCGGAGAGCCATTAAGTCGTCAGTCGCGGATGCCATACCAACATCTATGGCAGTCATTCGGGTATTTGGGAGCCCTAAAAAGTCCAACAACTGGTTTAGCTGCAATGCTTCTATATCACCTTTGTGTTTTGGAGGTTTTTTTTTTATACCACTTAGTTGGCAGACAAGCACACGACCCACCTGATGGAAAGTGGTTACCGTGACCTATGGACGTCTGTAACACCAGAGGAGTCACAGTCGCGCTGCCAACACTGTAAGTACAGAGTTTCTGTGCCGTCAGTAGAAGACAAAGCAGGACAAGCCTTTAGTCTTCCTACTGACAGCACAAATTCTCCAGTGAGCTCTGGCTACCTCTACCCTACTCACCGCTGGGAACACAACACGAAGTTATTATAGCCGCGGTATTCTGTAGGGCGGAGGTACTTCCCCAGTCGGATTGCTCAATCGGGCGGAGATACCGCCGTGTCCTACCTCCTTAAGATGTCAGTCTCCGGGACCAATGCAAATATCTATATTTATGCATACAAATATATGCACTGAACAGGGATCGAAACCGCGCAGCCACGCAACGGAGGCTGTCGTGAAAAAATAAAAAATCTGTATATACATGCTACCTACTTGTCTCTACTGTAAATGTATTGGTGTACAATAACGTATTATCTATGTATCTGTCTGTTAGATTTCAAAATATGCCAGGGTCTAAGCCGGGGCTAAGTATAGTGGTATATATAATAAATAGGTCGTTACATATAAAATTGCCGATTTTTTTTTTAAGTAATTGGAGGAAACCCAATTTTCAGTATTAACGTTTTTGCATTTTTTTAAGAATGACAATTTTTTTTGTGTACGAATGAGACAACATTAAGCTAACAAACTATTTTATTAAATTTTTGAAAAGTGACAGCTTTAAAAAAGTAATACGAAATTTATCATCAAAATGGATAGCATTTAGGACGTACTGGTTTTGAAGATCGAATTTTAATATACAGGGTGTATTTTTGAAACGGGGCAGTAAGGGCAAGTACCTTTACCGTTGCAGTTACAGCAAAACGTTCTTAGAAGACCTTCCCTAACTTTTTGACATATTTTGAACTGCATTCACAGATTTTGTAAAAAACTTACAGTTGGCAATAAAAATGCAAAAAGTCCAAAAATTTTTTTTTATGCCAATCGATTCTATTTCATGTGGGGATCAAAAAACTCTATGAGACCATTTTAGCTTTCAGTACTAGGAAAGACAGAAATCGCCAAAAACGTTTCCCATACATTTCGGCAACAGAAACAAATTTCTACGATGGTCTAACTTTTTGTTATGGCCAGGAAGTGGGTAGAATTGACTGTAAAGTAAATAAAAAGAATTTTTTCTCAAATTTCGAATTTGATTCGAAAATCTGTGTGTTATACTTAGTTTCAGCTGAGAAACTTCGTATGAGTTATTAATTAAGGATTTTCGCTAAAATGTCTTCTAAACGTGAAAAAATTGACTTATTAGAAGCGTATTTTGTCAATAATCGAAATGCGGGAGCTGCATTAGTGTGGTACCGCAATAAGTATCCGTTGCGGCATGTGCCAACAAGAAAGATTATTACAAATCTTTTGAAAAACCTGGAATTGCAGGGTTCTTTCAAAAGAAAGCGGCAGCCTCGTGTGGACATGGACACGGAGATTGCGGTTCTGACTTATGTCGAAGCATATCCAGAGGTATCGTCCAGGCAAGTCGCCCTTGAAGTAGGTGTATCCCACTCCCTTGTGATAAAGATATGGAAGAAATACGGCTACAAGTGCTATCGATATGGGCGCATAGTTCAAGTGTTACATCCGGGTGATGATGTTCGAAGGCTTACTTTTTGCAGATGGCTAAGAGGAAAAATAAGCAGAGATCATGAATTTTTAAATTACATACTGTGGTCAGACGAAACGAATTTTTCCAATAACGGTATGTACAACAGAAAAAATCACCACTATTGGTCCAAAGAAAATCCACTAAAAGTTACGGCAAGTCATAATCAGGTTCGCTTCTCATTCAACTGTTGGTGTGGTATAATGTCCAATCGAGTCATAATGGTGGAATTTTATGAAGGGAAACTGAATTCTGCCATGTATAATGAAGTAATTTTACACGATCTTGAAAACGAGATGGACGAATGGCCCCTGTCGGAATTGCGAAAAGTTCATTTTCAACAAGATGGTGCTCCGCCACATAACAGTCACCTTTCACGTTCCAATTTGAGCCGCCTATTCGGTACACAGTGGATAGGTACACATGGTCCAACACAGTGGCCACCTCGTAGCCCCGATCTAACACCACTTGATTTTTTTTTATGGGGCTTCGTGAAAAACGAGCTGTATAAGACGACGTACGCCAGTGTTCAAGAGCTCAAGGATGCATTAATGACCATTTTACGTAATATTCATCCAGAACATTATTAGCCGCCATTCGTTCAGTGCAAAAAAGGATAGACTTATGTATTCGTGAAAATGGAAATCATTTTCACGAATACATAGCTATTTATTTCATAAACCAATTTCTTAAATGTTTAAATGATTTTTTTTATTTAAAAAAGTTCAAAATTTTACCTGACCTATGAGTTTCGAGTTGATTTATCATATTTCCGTACGAAATGTTTGGGAAACGTTTTTGGCGATTTCTGTCTTTTCTAGTACTGAAAGCTAAAATGGTCCCATAGAGTTTTTTGATCCCCACATGAAATAGAATCGATTGGCATAAAAAAAAAATTGAACTTTTAGCATTTTTTTTGCTAACTGTAAGTTTTTACAAAATCTGTGAATGCAGTTCAAAATGTCCCAAAAAGTTAGGGAAGGTCTTTTAAGAACGTTTTGCTGTAACTGCAACGGTTAAGGTACTTGCCCTTACTGCACCGTTTCAAAAATACAGCCTGTATAAAGCGGCCAATAAAAACAAAATTTTATACAGAGTTGTAAAATCTTGAAATCAACTTTCAAACAAAATATAAATAACGGAAATAGCTATTAAATTACAGGAATAACGAACTCATGAATCTGTAAGAAAATTTCGAAAATTTCATAGGTAGACCTAATAGTAAGTATGGTTACCTGATAACTTATAAGTAGCATTGCTATGTAAGTGTTCGTAGTAAGCCGCGTTCTTCGAGTTGGCGCAAGTCACTTGCATTTCTGCCTCGCTCTGGTGGTGGTCGGCGACACGACGCTCGCGTTCGCGCTCCGATGTCAGACCTGCGGACGAAAATATTTGTTACAACAAAGAAAGGACAGAACACCGGTAGCCGTGAGCGCAAGATCTTTTTTTATATAGGACACGTCAATTTGAGTTCACCTCGCCTAATGGTAAACTAAAGGCAAAGTCACCGTCACAGACACCATCATATCAGACACACACAGCCCACTGCTGAACATGACCTCTCCCATAGACTTCCAGAATGATCGATCTAAAGCAGACCGCATCCAGCGCTTCCCGGCGATCTTGTTGAGATCGTCCTTCCACCTGGCCGTTGGGCGTCCTACGCTACGTATGCCCGTACGCGGTCGCCATTGAAGAACTTTTTTGCTCCATCGGCCATCTGTTCCGTCCCGCCCATTGCCACTTCAACGAACTAATCCGCTGGGCTACGTCGGTTATTTTTGTTCTCCTACGGATATCATCATTTCTGACGTGATCACGTAGGAAAATATCGAGCATAGTCTTCGCCATAGCTCGTTGAGCGACTTTAAGATTTTTTAAGAGAACTATAGTGAGGGACCACTTTTCAGATCCGTAAGTCATCACTGGTAGCACACATTTCGTCTTCAGGCACTTAGCATGTTACAATGGTGGTTCAGTTTCATGGCCTCATCAGATGCTTTTTTATGCCTCACTTAAAGGAACCGGGACTGTAGGAAGAAGGAAACACGTGAGCTGGTAAGGTATTCCAGGCCTTAATGGTGCGGCAAAGGAAAGAGTCTCCGAACCGCTTGGTTCTTGATTGGATATTCTGCACCGTATGCGAGTGACATCTAACCCCTCGTTTACACCACGAAACAAGTTGTAAACTTGTTTATAAAAAACTTATAGAAGCCTAATCAAAACACAATACTTGTTTTTACATGTCTCTCAGGTACTTTTTCGTTCACATAGTATGTATAGCCAACAAGTTGTAAACAAGTATAAAACCCGTTTGCGTTCATTCTGGAGCCTGTGACATATTGTAACTTTTCAAATACATGTTTTATACTCAGGTGTAAAGGAGGGGTAACGTTTGATAAAATGTTAGTCATGTTGTTTTTGCGCTGGCGGCCTACGCTCTCAAATCTACTAACATTTAGATTATAAAATGTATGGGAAAAGCTTCTAGGATGTTATTAGACATAGTAGGACCAAATTAATTTCAAATATTTGAAATATAATACAATTTATAAAACAATATACATATATATAAAATAGTGACTTCAGCACAGTAAATTAAATAAAACAAAATTGTAGCTTTAAATGTACTGAATCTAAACTATTTTTTTTATATGGCAATGGTTTTTAGTAATCAACATAGACATTATCAATGTCACCTCGTCCAAAGATACCCATCAGACAGGCAGTTTTTTTTTTAATTTTTTTTTCTGTATGGCCAGGGTAACATTTAGCATTAAATAAAATATACATTACCATAAGAATAATTCCCCTAGTATCGACAGCACAAAAACTCTCAAATGAGCATGTTGGAAAAAATAAATAAGCAAGTGTAAATATGCAAAACAAATGTAAATACTACTCCATCCATTTCTTATTTCGGAATGTTGAATCGGACTAAAAGACTCAGTAATCCGATGATTTACAATTATCTGTATCATCGGACTACTGAGCCGAAAAAGTATCATTAGTTTAATTCTTTATTGTACACAAGAAAATAATACATCAACAGATAATCACAAATACATCTTGGTGTACAAAGGCGAGCTTAACTCAATATTGAGTTATCTCCCAGCAAACCTATGGGGATTAAAAGTGCCAATATAAAAAAAAAAAAAAAAAAACCAAGTGTACAACAGCAGAAAAAATACATATAATACATGCTAAGAATAAAAATATTATACATATACAATACATACAGCAGACATATTACATATATACCGACTTGTATATAATTCTATTACACAAATATACAATAGATATCTACACTAATATTATAAAGAGGAAAGATTTGTACCTATTTTTGTATGTTTGTAATGAATAGGCTAAAAAAGTACTGGGCCGATTTAAAAAATTATTTCACCAATAGAATGCTACATTCTTCCAATTTGACATAGGCTACATTTCATTTTGAAAAAAATTAGGGATCCTTGGTAAAATTTGAACAATGTAACCGACGGTGTAGAAAAATGAGTCTTAAAATGTCTTTCGTTGAATGCGCTGCCGAAACTATTAGCGATAGAATGGAATGGAAGGGGGACTCCCTTGTCCGCACTTAGCCTCCCTTTTGGGCCATTGTGCGTGTGGAGTACTGGCTAGAGTAGCCAGCCTAGCTCCGCCCAGAAGCGCAGAAGCTTACTGGGGGCTTCACAGGCTTCGCGGAGCGACCTCACTGTACCGAGGATTTGTGATCGTTGGTAGGCTACTGCCTCACATTCCAGTACTACGTGGGCGGCCGTTTCCTCGGCAGCAAAACATCCCCTGCAAAGGGGACTGTCCGTGACACCAATGGTGTATAGGTGCTTGTGGAGGGGGCTGTGGCCCGTTATAGTCCCCATTATTGTTCTTAGACTTGTTCTGTCTAGTTTTAGGAGACGTTTCGTGAGTCGTTTGTTTACTGATGGCATAACCACTTTTGACTGCTTGCAGTCGGTGGCTTGTGTCCATCTTTGGTTATGTAGTTCCGCGGATCTCTCGCGTGTCCAAGTGCGGAGTTGCGAGAAAGGGATTGGTAGCAATGGTAGCGGGCCATCGACGCTCATACCAGAGCCTCTCTTCGCAAGTTCGTCCGCGGCATCATTGCCGTAGGACCCGCTATGCCCCTTTATCCATTGCAGCGTTACTGCATTTGGGGTGGATAGCCTGTTCAGGGCTGTTTGGCACTCCGCTACTAGTGTGCTGTTGGTCATTTGCTGTTCCAGCGCTTGCAAAACTGCTATGCTGTCGGTTAGGAATCTTATATTTAAGCGCTTCACCTTCAGTTCGCTTATTGCTGTCGCAGCAGTTGTTATGGCAACACATTCGCATTGAAAGATCGAGCTGTGCTTGCCTAGTGGTAGGTGGATGTTCAAGCCAAGGTCTAGGGAGTGTACGCCGGTTCCTGAGCCATTTTTTGTTTTGGAGCCGTCAGTGTATACGCGTACCTCTCCAATACCGGAGTAGTCCTTTTCCTCGGCCTGTTTTGTTATTTGGTATTTTTTGTTCCAGAAATATTGTTTAAAAGTTCTATCGCAGGGGGCGGCCATCAGTGGCCGATGTTTTAGGGCTCGTCCAAGGATTGTGGTATGGGGACTGTCGTAATAGTTGCCCCAGAGTCCCAGGTGCCACAACCTAATAGCGTTGATGGTGGCCTCCTGTTGGATGAACAGGTCAAGCGGTACTATGTTGAGGGCAATCTCCATAGCAGCGGTAGGAGTGGTTTTCATGCATCCACAGATTGATGAGCAGGCCAGCCTCTGGAAGGATTTTAGCCTGGCAATCACGGTAGACAGCTCTGTTCGAGTCCACCATACTAAAGCCCCATAGGCTAGCATGGGTCTGATCACTGCTGTGTATAGCCACAGAATTATTTTGGGTGAGAGTCCCCATGTAGTGCCCATCATTCTTTTGCATTGGTAAAAGGCTATTGTGCACCTGTTCAGCTTGTGTTCAAGGTGTTTGTTCCAGAGCAATTTGCTGTCGAGAATAACCCCTAGGTATTTGACTTCTTCCCTAAGTGTTAGTTCGGTTGCAAAGAGTTTTGGGAGCTTGTATGGGCCCAGTACTCTTCGGTTTGTGAACATTATTAGTTCCGTTTTCTGGGGGTTGACCGATAGGTCGTGCTTTTCGCACCAGCTTTCGATTATTTTGAAAGCCTGTCTCATGCGGTTGCATATGGCACTCTCGAACAACCCCGATACCAGGATCGTAATGTCGTCCGCATAGCCTATAGTGAAGAGGTTATTTGCGTTTAGATCCGTTACAAGCTCGTCCACCACCAGGTTCCATAATAGGGGAGAGAGTACTCCTCCTTGTGGACATCCTCTGCTTACGATACCTCGTGTGGTGGAGTTGACTGTAAGTTGCACCGCCCTCTGTTTAAGCATATTGTCGATCCATTCGACAAGCGTTGAAGGCACGTCATGGTCGAGAAGTGATCTGTTGATGCTGTTAAAATTGGTTTTGTCAAAAGCACCTTCAATGTCAATAAATGCGCCAAGAGTAGGTTGTTTTGATTTTAGTGCTCCACCGATTCGGGACACCACATGGTGAAGTGCCGATTCTGTGGATTTGCCTTCGCTGTAGGCATGTTGATTAGGATGTAAAGGTTTGAGTGTTAGTATCTGACTTCTAATCACTCTGTCACCTAATCGTTCGAGTGTTTTTAGTAGAAATGAGGTCAGGCTGATGGGTCTAAATGACTTTGCCTGAGTGTAGTCACTTCTACCTGGTTTGGGGATGAATATTATTTTTACCTCCCGCCATTTCAAGGGTATATAGCGGTGTGCGAGACAACCTTGCAAAAGTTTAACAAGGTAGTCTGCTATTATTGGGCCGCTCCATTTTAGGAGTCCTGGGAATATACCGTCCAAGCCTGCTGCCTTGAAGGGTAGGAAGGTGTTGATTGCCCATAGCAGTTTTTCTTTGTTAATGGTTTCTCGAGCCACCTCCCAGTCTTGGTGACTGGTTGGTCGCTCATTTGTGTCCACCCATGAGTAATCGGTTGCTAGTTTGCATCCAGGGAAGTGGGTAGTTAGTAGTATTTCGCTTGTTTCAGCGTCGTTTTTTGTAAAGGTGTTATCTGGTTTTTTGAGGCACCCAATTGATTGGTCGTGCTCTTTTGAGAGGCAAGCTTGGACCTTGGATGCCTGGTTGCTAGTTTCGATGTTTGTGCAGAAGCGTCTCCAGCACTCTACGCTTCTCTGACGTATTTCTTTTTTATATATTTTTTTTGTGTTTTGGTACATCTCCCAGTCAGTCGGTTCCCTGGTGTTCTTAGCCCTGTTGAAAAGTTTTCTCAACTTGCGTCGTAGCTTCTCAAGGGATAAACACCACCAGTGTCGCCCTTTGCCAACCATTGGTGTGGTGAGGGGGCAGGACTGCTCGTAGCTTGAGATGAGAATTGATGTGATTTCGTTTGTGTAGTAATCTAGGTCGGTAATTTTGAGGTTTTCTGAGGGGTTTTGTAGGTTGTTAAACCTTGCGCTAACTAGACTTACAAATTTTTGTTTGTTTGTCTTGCGTGGCTGCCTACATGGTTTTGGTTTATTAGCGATAGAACAAAATAATGTACAACAATATTAAAGAACATCATAATGTCTACAAAAAACTCCGCGGTAGCATATGTCCAACTATTGTAGTTATGTCACTACAACAACTTTTTTCATTTTAAACATTAATGAAAATGCTAACCAAATTCAAACCATGCTATTTATGTGTTTATGACCCCGTGCGAAGCCGGGACGGGCTGCTAGTAGTATTATAAAATTAAATAACACATTTATCTAGTTTGAGAGAGGAACAGTTCCTTTACTTTGATCTTGAATACGTTCAAAGTTCGATCATCGGACTGTGTGATCGGACTACTGATATTAGGGGTAATAATGTAGAAGTCAAAGGAATAGTGTATGAGGGTTGTAAGACAAACTATAAAAACTAGAAGTAAGAAAACAGACCCTGTACTCCAAAGTGCAAGCTTGATGACAATGAGTGCTTGTGCGCTGATGACGATGATTCAATAACATCAGTGGGGTCCTACCTTTATACATACCCGTGAGAGCCTTGACCTCGCCTGTGGCGTTCGCGTACAGGTAGATCCGCAGCACCTCGCTGAGGTTGTGCGGCGTGATGTCGCCCATGCGGATGGCGTGCCCCAGCAGCGTCGTGTGGCGGCCCGGGTGCGGGATGCCGGGGTCCTCTGCGGACAACGCCCAGTATCAATAAGTGCCCATTGTTCAGTCTCGATGAATGGCTCGAGTTAATAATAGTGCCCGGAAGACGGCAATAGGTTTACCCCCTATTACGTAGGACTGAATTTAATGGTTGGTGAAATGTGGGTGTTAATTCACCTCTGCCTAACCCTCCGGGGATGAAGGCGTGATTATTGATAATCTTTGCATTTTTTTCTATACCACTTAGGTGGCAGACAAGCACACGGCCCACCTGATTGGAAGTGGTTACCGTGGCCTATGTACGTGTGCAATACCAGGGCGTAACACTCGCGCTGCCAACCCTGAAGAAACCTTCTAATGCCCCTTTTGAAGAACCCCATATTGTAGGCGCATGGGAAAACCGCTGCAGGGAGTTCATTCTACATCTTGAGCTTTCATTGATATGTTTGTCCATAGAACCGACTTTCTTGTCAGTGTTATCTACACCGGGCCCTTGAGTAAATGTAATTTTGCTAAATATGTATTCTGCAAAATTACTTTTCCTCAGAGGTTCGATGCAAAGCGACAAGTTAGTCAAAACGTGTGATTTCAAAACTTACGAAAACTAATAAAAATTAAACAAAAACGCTATAGAGTAATTCTGATTCAATAACCTCAAGAAATCGTAAGTAAGTTTTTTTGAGTTAGTCGCGAATAGCGATTAATGGATTTTAATTTTGAAATTTTATCACCCTATTATAAAAGTAAAAAAAATCGGGGTATTTTTCTGTGGAATACTAAGTTCTCCACACGTTTTTCAATAAAAGAAGGATAAGGAATAATGAAAATTTACATACCAATAGCTGTAACAAGTAGTTGTGTCAAAACTTGAATTAATTCTTCCTCAGCCTCAACGCTGCAGTCTGGGAGAAGAGCCATTTGGAAGGTATTCAACGTTGGGATGGTTTCCATGTCTGAAACAATACACAATTGAGTCTCCATATATCTGTTCCCGGCAGAGAAGAATTTGGACCACCTGATCTCTTCCCATTCGGTGTCGTACAAAGGGACTGAGGGCTAGGCCTGTTTAACATCAGAACTGTTTACCAAATCTAGTCTGCAACATTTATGCATAATGTCTTACATAAACTAATGTTATACCTATTATACCTTGTATGTCTTCTAGTTGATAAGTGTGAGCATTTTTGTATTTCATTGTGTATTGCTGCAGTAATAAATAAATTTTCATTTTCATTTCATATATACAGCCCAGACTCAGCCTTAGATGCATGGTTTGAGCAAGAAAAGGGCATTAGGCTCACCCTCTGTTAGGTTGGACCGAATACAATGATTGGTGAAATGTGAGTGTTAATTCACCTCTGCCTCCGGGGATAAAGGATGTGTAGAGTGTGGAGTGATTATATGTATGTATGCGTGTATCTATCTGCTGGTGTCAGATCTTGTTTTCGGGGCAGTCAACCTCATCTGGAAGCCGGTATACCTACCGATTGAAAGACGAGGCTCTGGCGTAAGCTTTCCTCTTAAAATTGGAAGGTCAGTCGGTAATCGCTCCAGTAAAACCCAAAATAAGCCAAATTAAGAAAGAAAGAGTAAATCAGTACTTATGCATAACTCACCAAATCCTAGAGTCTGTCCGAAGTTGTGTATGAACTCATACACCTGCAGTAAGTCTGCCATCGCCTGACCTGGTAGCTTCAGACCTGGGATCCTGTTCAGCGTTGGCAAGGGCTTCTGGTCTGATAGAGACGTGTCTTCTTGTGGTCGTCTGGAAGAGGAATACATTAAAATATGCTGTTGATGATAACGGAAGGTCCAAAGCCTCCCAACATTGGCAGATGCCTATGTCCAGCAGTGACTGCAATATGCTAAGTGATTGATTGAATAACGGAAGGTGGGTCACCAAACCAGATGGATTAATGGAAAAAGTAGTTGTCCGATGAGGAAGGTGGAACCAAGGAGGCTTTTCTTGGTCACGCCACAACTTAAGAACGAGTTTACAGATTTGATTCATTATTTTATTACTAGCTGATGCACGCTCCGTCTTTGTAGATGCGACATATCGCGATTCTTAATCATATTGTCTGTTTTACTCAACTAATTGTGATCAAACACACAAACCAACGGCATCAAAATTCATTCAGTAAATTTTACATTACGTCGCATTCAAACCGACAGGAATTAAAAAATATATATACAGGCACAAAAGTTTTTTTATATACCTCCAATATTGCTTTTATTATACAACTTGGTGGCAAACAAGTATACGGCCCACCTGATAGAAAGCGGTTACCGTGACCTATGGACGTGTGCAACGTCAGGGAAGTCACACTCATTGCTGCTGACCCTGAAGAACTAAAACTTTCTGTGCTGTCAGCGTAGAAGACAACTCCCACCAACAGCACAAAAACTGTCCAGTAAGTATACAGAGTCAACTAATTTACTATTTGATTAGTGACATTAGATTAGTTTTCTAATACTTTGTAGAATGGTGCGAAAACTATTTACTTCTTGAGTACAGAAAATTAATTAAATTTCACACGAAATGTGTATCTTGAGCACAATTAGTTAATTACAAAACATAAAAATCAACTCACCTTAATTCAGAGAGCAGTTCCATCTCCTTACGCCTCTGCTGCAATTTCTTCTCCTTCGCCAGTAGTCTGTCCAGCAAGTTCTGGTGCTTTCTCCTCTCCCTCTCCTCCCATCTTCGGCGGGAGTCCAATTGGCGAATGAAGGTGGTATGTTGACGTCTCCTTTCACGTTCCTGAGAGGAGAAGCACAGGTTTAGTAAAGTGTTTTAGAATTATGTGGATGGATAACTTCAAGTTTCATTTTTTATACTAATAAGGAAGCAGATAAGCACTAGGCCCACCTGATAGCAAGCGGATTACCGCAACAGAGGAGATAAGAGAATTAAGGAATGAGAAAAGGTGGATCGAAAAATAGTAAAAGTTATATGAAGAGTCAGTAAATCTCAGCCGCCTGCTTGCAAAAGGCACTGTTAGCTTCGGTTACTAGCATTTTTTAAATATAGGCCTTGAAAACTGGACCCCGCCTGATGGTGAACTGTTTTGCAGTCCAAAAAATAGTTGCCGCAATAACAAATGCTGTCCCTAGAATGATAGTCCTCCATCATGGCCGTTCAGTTAGCGACATTACCATATATTAATTTTCTTTTGAATCTAGGACACACCAACTTGACTTCACCTCACCTGATGGTAAGCTAAAGGCAAAGTCTCAGGAAAGAGGGTCACCATTACAGACACTAAATAATGTTACAATGGTAGCACTCAGCTTGGCGGCCTCATCAGATGCTTTTTCACGACCCGCTTAAAGGACCCGGAACTGTAGGAAGAAGGAAACACGTGTGCTGGTAATGAATTCCAGGTCTTGGTGGTGCGGCAAAGAAAAGAGTCTCCGAACCGCTTGGTTCTTGCTCGTATATTTTGCACAGTGTGAGGGTGACATCTAAGCCCTGCACGTGTTGTCCTATGTAGGAAAGGAAAGATTCTAACTTCTTTTTGTCACTAAGCCCTCAGCCTGTGATGGCGGCTGATAACCTGGTCAAAACGTCAGGCAATTGAAAATGTATATTACCTACAGCATGATCGGACAGCAGAATTCAAAGCGCAATCATGGGAGGGCTGTAATGAAGATGATTGTTCATGCAAAGCACTATACAGCAAAGCTTTTATCTACTAAGTGGTAAGTTAACAAGCATTAGTTAGTCTGCCTACACCACGTAACATTACCTCAGTGATATATTTTTGCTGTGCACCCGCAACGTCCACGGCGATTGTAAAACAAAGAAACACACAGTTACACACAAACACATAGGGATTACACACATAAAACACATTGAAAACGTACTATTTTTAAGGATTTTTGGTACAGCTAATTAATGATATAGGTACGTTTAAAGGTGATTTTTTTTATATAGGACACGTCAATTTGCTGATGACAAACACTTTAGAAAGAGGTTCACCATTACAGACGCAAACAAAGTTACAATGGTGACTCTCAGCTTGGCCGCCACATCATATGCTTTTTCACTTTTTTTTTATACCACTTAGGTGGCAGACAAGCACACGGCCCACCTGATGGAAAGAGGTTACCGTGGCCTATGGACGTATGGAACACTAAGAGGTGTTACAATCGCGCTGCCGATCATGAAGAAACCTTCTGATGCCCCTCTTGAAGAACCCCATATTGTAGGTGCTTGGGAAAACCGCAGCAGGGAGGTCATTCCACAGCTTGAGTGTGCGTGGTGTGAAGTTTCATTCATACCGCACAGTGCGCACAGTCTCAGTTCGCAATGTGTGGAGATGAATTCCCTCCCTATGGCGTACGTGCACGTGCTTAAAGGACCCGGGACTGTAGGAAGAAGGGAATCCATATGTTGGGTAAGAATTCCAAGACGTAGACCGTGCAACTTGCCGTAAAATAAGGAAAACAATTAGGAAAGTAGAAAAAGTGATACCCCAGGATCATAGAAAGTGGATAAATGCGTTCACTGCCTACCCCAATGGAAAGAGATGTAACTATGTTATTTATAAACTATCGCGGTGTGAATTCATAATAATAATTATTACATACATTACATAAACTCACGCCTATATCCCCGAAGGGGTAGGCAGAGGTGCTAGCACCCACATTTCGCCAGTATATGTATAGGTCCCAATGTAATAGGTGGCGAGCCTATTGCCATTAACCGGGCACTTATAAACCTGCGATAAATACACACATAACTTCGAAAATCATCGAAAAGTGATTGGGGTGTGCCATGGTAAACCTGGGATCGAACCCGAGACCTCGTCTCAGCAGTCCATTACCCATACCACTAGGCTACCGCGGTTATTATATTTATATCATATTCTACAAACCATAATTAGTATAGTTAGGCAAAAATAGTAGGTATAAATACAGATGTAATTTTATCCATAATAATAGTACATTTTCAAACTTGACATGATTAGTGTACAAACAAAACAAGTAGTGCGAGTGAGAAAGATATAGATCTACTGACCTGCTCTTTGAGTAGGATGGCCTGTTGCCGTTTTATTTCCCTCTCCTGCAACAAATGTTATTATTAATACATTGATAGCTATGCTTTGCTAGGTAGCGAGTAGGACAGAGACACTTTCAACCGTCCTTTGTCATCTTCACTTGTTTTTTTTATACCACTTAGTTGGCAGACAAACACACGGCCCACCTGATGGGAAGAGGTTACCGTGGCCTATGGACGTATGCAACACCAGGGGTGTCACACTCGCGCTGCCGACCATGAAGAAACCTTCTGTTGAACCTTGAAGAATCCCATATTGTAGGCGCTTGTAAGTAGATAATGTATAGTGAGTGCCAAATAACTAGTGAATGTACACTGTCGGCCGGAGTGCGAGGGATATGCATGTTAACCTCACCTTCGGCAACTAAAAACGACCCACAGACGTCGTGCGTTTTAGTCGGTTCGAGTCCGACATAACCTCTCCTACCAGCTACGGTGGTGGTACGTGGGGATTTTCCGCACGGAAAAATAAGAGAATATACTCTTGCGTTTTTGAAGAAAAAAATTCTTTAAAGGCCTTGAGAATTTTGCCATTAATATGACATTTTCATTTTGTGATGATAAAGAAGCTATTGAACTCGCGACACGCGACACTGTAACCGTTACCGACACCTTTGTCTATTTTGCAATTGGCATGACATTTTCATTTTGAGATGATAAAAATCTATTGAACTCGCGACACTGTAACCGTTACCGTCACCTCTGTCTATTTTGCCATTGGCGTGAGATTTTCATTTTGAGATGATAAAAAAGCTATTGAACTCGCGACACTGTAACCGTTACCGACATCTCTGGATATTAAGTCATTGACATGACATTTTTATTTTGAACTGATAAAAAAGCTATTGAACTCGCGACGCTGTTACCGTTACCTACACCTCTGTATAAATTGGCACGAGAGTTGAATTTATCAGTTCTGTCGTCACTGCTGGAGTGTCACTGTTTTTTTAGTATTTTAGTATTTCACAAGTGAAAGTGTTGCCAATATATGAGGTTTTATTTAAATCGCTCTAGCAAGGCATATCTTTTACAAAAGCAATTTCTATGGCTAATAACAAATACTGCTAGCAAGTGTGTCCGTATATTACAAACCTGTTGCCTCTTAGCTTGTTCTTCTATTTTCTGCTTCTCAATCTCTTCCTGCTTTCTCCTTTTAGCCTTCATATACGAACGTGCGAACAACATCGAAAGCGGTACAGCAAATTATATTAAACAGGGTAACATGAAACAAAAAATAAAAATGTGAAACTTAGCAAAACGTTTGAGTTAAAGAAGTTACTGATCACCCTACCTCTTAAGTAGCCTTTACTGTGTGCCTTAATTAACTCTATGGTCGGGATAGTCCAGAAAGGGGAAAAATCTGAATTGTTTGCAATATATTTTACATACAAAAACATAGTATAATTGATTTTATGACATAACATTGATATGCCTACAATAAAATGACACTAGACACACTTAATGTTTGGTATATTAGTAATAACCATTAGTTTATATAGTCATAACCTTTGCTATTAGTAATAACCATTAGTATAATAGTCATAACCATTGCTATTAGTCATAACCATTAGTATATATAGTCATAACCTTTGCTATTAGTCATAACAATTAGCATATATAGTCATAACCATTGCTATTAGTCATAACCATTAGTATATACAGTCATAACTTTTGCTATTAGTCATTAACCTTGGCTATTAGTCATAACCATTAGTATATATAGTCATAACTTTTGCTATTAGTCATAACCTTGGCTATTAGTCATAACCATTAGTATATGTATGGTCATAACCTTTGATATTAGTCATAACCATTACAATCATAACTATATGGTACTTACTATAATTATGTTTTTCTATCGTGTCTACCTACCAAATTCTATAAGCAACAATGTCTTTAAAATCAATTCTTTGTTTGCATTTTTTTATCAAATAAGCTGTCTGCAAACATGTCTGAACAAATAATAATGTCTTCTGATTTGACAAATAAAATAATGTGTACAATAAACAAATTTATAATAAAAAGAATCTAATATATCATTCCTCCCAAAACCGAACCAGAATATATTTACAGAAGCATACAAGCGTGCATGAGAGTTTGTGTAACATTAAAATAGCATTACATTAATGTTAATATTCCTATTGGGTGTTGCATTATTACGATCCACGCCCGTTCGTCTCACATGTGACGAATCACGAAATTCACATTTTAAGAAACCATGCAAAGATTATTTTTTTACTTGGTAATCAAATATATAAATACCTACTATCAACAAAAGATCAAGATGTATTTTTTTAAACTTAGACAATTAGCTCAGACTTAGAGAGAACTTAGACATTAGGCCTTACGATTGCCAGGTTCCGGATTCGTATCTTGGACATTACACTACCGATATGAATCCACTCCTACCATAAGTAATTAAGCTTAGCTGAATAATTAGAAGAAGTCCTTGTGACCCTCCACAAGGACTTCTAATAATTACACTAGCTAATTCTTCTTAAAATCTATCATAAAAAATACATCCTAACCTTTTTGTGTTATTCGTCCCATCGGGGGACGAATGGGAGTGAGGCGAAAAACTGAAACACTCTTTATGTTCTAGCATTCAATTTAATAACATTCAAATATCAATTATATTTAAATTAAACTAACCTAGAGTACAGATCGAAGTGAAGTGCTATCCCCACTATTAGTTTCCGAGATCAAACCTTGAACCTTTGCAGGTGTGCAGACATTACCTGACAGTATTTTACCTTCTACCATGGCGAGTGTTCCGAAGAATTCCCACTAAATAGTTCAAAGTACTGTTAAACAGAGGGTTACAAAAGTGAAGTATTGAAAAGATATTTTATCTGGAGAAGCGCTTTCTGTGAGCGGGATAAAGATATAATTACATAAATTGTTTTGAAATACAGATAAAAAAATATAGATGAGAGGGGTCAACTGAGCCCGAGGGGCGAATTTGCAGTGGGCCCAGTTGGCACTGACGTTTGACTTCAAACTGATTTATGAATAACCACAAATGATCTTCAACTCCTCAGAACACAAACTATTGATACAATACAGCCACCCTAAGATTAGAGAAGTACTTAAATTACCTCCCAAAATTATCAATATTATACCATAGTTCAACGAACTCTTGCATATGATAGGATTCGTTCTACTGTGATTATACCCTCAAAAATAAGAAGTACTAGGGCCTTGATTCTGCTATAGCAAACCCACTTATCACTAACACTGTAAAAAATGCCATAAAATTTTATACTTTATTGTTGGAGTCTTAGAGTTCAAAATGAAATGAAATATTGAGTTTGTTTATTATGTAAGGTATTTAATGATATTATTTGACATTGAATTACTATTTTATTTTTTATATTCTATAATTATTGTGATAATTTTGTGACACTAGTTTTGATTTTTTGTTTAATTTAAATATTTATATATATATATATATTAGGAAATATTGCATGCCTTATTTGGTAGAACATTTATTTATTTTACATCGTTATAACACCTTAGATGTATAATTAATATGTTACATCAGCAATAAAATGATTTGATTTGATTTGAAAAACTTTCATTACACATTTTCAATTTTAATTTCAATTATTCTGACAAATAAACTTTCAACTTTCATTTCATACTCTTTACGATATGCCCATTCATTCTGAACTTTAACCACGTTACTTTAAAGTCTAAAATTAACTGGCATTTTTTTGCAGTGATGTGACAATCGATGACAAATTAACAGAATCTGAGCCCAGAGAAGTTGTTAGAAATTGTAGGCCAAGCGATAAGTGCAGTTAGTGAAACAATATTCCGAAAGTTAGTATGGTTTTAGCGTACGGTAAACACGTACCACAAACACGTCCTTACTGCCAAGAGTGTGGACCGATATTGACAGGGCGCCATCTTTGCCCACGTTAAAAGTCCCTTTACTGATCTTTTTTGACATTATATCTGTCAATATATTATCATCATCTTCGCTTAAGTCGATGACAGCTTTCAAGACAGATTTTTGACTGTCTTTTGGCATCAACATAAGATTTTGGGACATAAATTCGTTTTTAGCGTCCAAATATTTTTGTTCTAAAGCCTTTGGGTCCTCAGTCTTTTTGTCGGCTTGCAGCTTCGACCAATCACAGCCATTTATGAATTCTGTAATTCTAGAATATGATTCGATTAATTTTTCTAGATTGTTCTCTTTCTCTGGTGGTTTTAAACGTTTCTCTACAGTTTTTATTGTGAAATCGTACTGTTTGTCTTTACGTTTAGGTAAATCGAATGCCGCTTTTTCAGCGAAATGTTTCATTTTATCTAATGCGTTATATTCCTCGCTTTCCTCTTTCCATCCTGATTGGTCGAATTTTATAGTTTTAATTGGTGAATGTTGGCTGTCTTTTGGGCCCGAGACTGGTATGAGAGAGAGGCTTATCGGAGGCATAATGCGGTCCTTGTTACTCTTAGTGGCTGGTCCCATCACTATCTCGGGTGTTTTCCACTCGTTGATCCCACTTTTGGGTATCGTGGGCAGCGGCTCGATGGTCAACTGCGTTCTGTTCTTGTTGATATGCTGTTTCGAATTTTTTTGCCATTATTTCTTTTGGATTTTTCGCTTTTTGTCGTTTATTATCAATTTGGTTTTGACAACATTGTCAAGGTACCTTAGGCGGAGGTGTTATTCATATACCCAATAGAAGAATTTTACATAAATATATATAGAAGTATATAATATACCAAATCTAATGCTATACACACAGCTCAGCTACCAACTAAAAGCTTAGAATTCCAATGCTTTCTACTAAAGAATAAAAAAGCAAAAAGTAACCAATTTTTTCATGTTTACAACCCCAAAAGGCCCTTTTTGCTTTTGAATAGAGAAGTCTACGATACGAATGGTGAGCAATGTTGCCAAGCATCAAATTGATAATAAAAAAATAAAAAACAAACACAAGCACATGTATTCAAAACATAGATACGAAAACTAGAAACATATTAATGATCACACTACTAAAAAAGCTACAACATATTTTAGAGTCGATGCAATACATAAACTATTTGGTACAATTGAAATTGTAAATTAGTTAATATCAGACTTCTATGTATAAAAGACAAGCTGTTTAGAACAAAAATTGTAACACGGTTTGGGAATGATCAAATAAAAAAAATAAAAAAAAGTTTTCTACAGGACATGCTTAGCCTAGTGTAGAAAACTTTTGGCAATTTCGGAATTGTTCCTATTCAATACTGTTATGTACACTCCTAGTAAACTTGTGAATAGTAGTTGTATGCAGTTTTGTATTGGCAAAATATTTTTTTACTTCACTTTACTTTTACTTAAAAAAAAAGGATAAGTAGTGTGACCACGAGCGCTGTACCGAGTATGAGACGAGAGAGAGCGATTTTGCTTTTTCTTTCTCTTTCTTGTCTCATGCTCTATCTCTTTCTTTACCGCGTCCCCCGCCGCGTGTACCACGGGGGCAGCACAACACTCGCGGTTAATCTATACTAATACCAACTATTCTGTGTTCATCTTGCGTTAATCGCATTCGAAGCTTTGACCTCGAAGTCTGGGTTTCGCTTTACCAGTTTAACTGCGGATTTGGCTGAACTTCGATATTTTCCGTGAAGCGACAGCCTCTGACTTCCACAACCCAAAGGCTGCATACTATTGTATTGCAAATCAAAAGCAATTTAACATGATTCAATTAAGATATAGAAAAAAAAAAAAAAAAAAAAATTAATCGGCTCAGGCGGGATTCGAATACGCGATTTTTCCCTTACCCTCACCTCAGACCATCTAAATTCAAATTCGAACACGCGATTTTTCCCTTACCCTCACCTCAGACCATCTAAATTCAAATTCGAACACGCGATTTTTCCCTTACCCTCACCTCAGACCATCTAAATTCAAATTCGAACACGCGATTTTTCCCTTACCCTCACCTCAGACCATCTAAATTCAAATTCGAACACGCGATTTTTCCCTTACCCTCACCTCAGACCATCTAAATTCAAATTCGAACACGCGATTTTTCCCTTACCCTCACCTCAGACCATCTAAATTCAAATTCGAACACGCGATTTTTCCCTTACCCTCACGAATTTAAATTTAGATGGTCTGAGACCATCTAAATTTAAAATCGAACACGCGATTTTCCCTTACCCTCACCTCAGACCATCTAAATTCAAATTCTTCTATACAGACATTTATCCACTATACATATATCCGTCTTACGGCGATGGTTCAAACCCCGCCTGAACCGATTCAATTTTTACTATATCTTAATCGATTTGAATAGTTAGCATACTAGCTTCAAAATTTCATTCAATTTATCACGATTTGACAAAGGGACAATAGCGCCATTTTTTAGTTTCAGAATTGTTGGTTTTGCTATAATTTATTTTGATACCCACCTGTATAGACAACGTGTTTTATTTAAATATTATGTGTTGACCGTTATTGATGATTAGATCAAATTTTTGTGCGCTACAGCCTATCTGGCCCTCGCTATTACTAAAGCCAAAACACTGTCATCCACAGCTACTGCAAAAAATGGCATGCAATTTTAAACTTTATTTCTTAGATTCTAAAGTTCAAAGTTAAATGAAAATAGTTTCATTATACTTCCTCATTAATTCAAGCCTAGCTCGGCGATGGTCCGCTGCGCGGATGCGTGGGCGGCCGGCGCCTCCTTCTGCGAGCAAGTAATGCTCGTGAAGGAGGAGGCGGGGCGGGAGCGGCAGCGGGAGCGACGAAGGATCGCAAGCCAAGCTGCCCGCGTACGAAGGCAACTCGGGCGTCGGAGGTCGATGAACGACCTCCGCCCCCCATGAGCGCCGGCCTGGGGGTGACAGGTGGAGCCGCCTGTTACCCTGGCAGAAGCAGGCCGCGGCGGTGGCGCGCCTAGCGCGCCTCCCCGTTTCCGGGGTCGAGTTGGGGACTCTGTAGTCCCCACACCCGAGACGAGGGCCAGATCGTGAGAGATGGCCCTGGGTCGGCCGGGGTGCGAGGGATATGCCTGTCAACCTCACCTTCGGCAACCAAAACGACCCACAGGCGGCGTGCGTTTTAGTCGGTTCGAGTCCGACATAACCTCCTCCACCGGCTCCGGTGGGGAGGTATCCGTGGGGATTTTGCGCACGTAAAAAAAAAAAAAAAAAAAAGCCTAGCTCAGCAGCAGTTGCTACAATTAGTTACTAATATTATATTAGAAACTGAGCTAATTTTTATGTAATTGCATTCCATTAGTACATGAATAACACTCTTACACTAAATGCTGAACTATGTTGTGTATTTTAATTTTAGCTTTGTATGCTGTGACATTTTTGTAACCATTTTATGTAAGCAATATATTATTATTATTATTAGCACATAACTGTGTAAGAAGCGTTTTAATTTTGGACTTTAACTGTTTTAAATTAAAGTCTAAAATTCCATGGGTTTTTTTAGCTGTGTGCCCTGGTTAGACAGTGTTTCGAGGGCCTGGTAGTTTATACATAGAAGTTATTGGTGACTCACAACACATAAATAGAAACATCTACTACTAGCGAATGATTAAGTGATATATTAATATACACTGGCAACACTCAGCGGTAATGCCGACACGGATCTTCCGCATAGGAATACCAGGTCCCGTACCATGAACGCCTAAAACAGGTCAATAATTGAACTGCTGTCATATTAACATCTTTTTTTTTCATATACCACAGTGGCAGACAAGCACACGGCCCACCTGATGGAAAGTGGTTACCGTGGCCTATGGACGTGTACAAAACCAAGGGAGTCACACTCGCGCTGCCAACCCTGTATGCACTGAGAGTTTCTGTGGCGGAAGACTAAAGGCTTGTCCTGCTTTGTCTTTTACACAAAGACAAAGCAGGACAAGCCTTTAGTCTTCCCACTGACAGCACAAAAACTCTCCAGTGAGCTCTGGCTACCTTACTCACCATCTGCAAAAGTAACTTTGTGATCCTAAATTATGGAATTACAAAGTTATTTATGTACTTAGTAAATGACAGCTGTTCAATTATTGACCTGTTTTAAGAGTTCATGGTAAGCCACAGTATTGCAAATAACTGAAGACATGACAGTGACCGGATATCCACACAAGGTGTCCGTAAATTAGTCTTTATATACATTGTCTTTATATGCATTAAATATTGTTACTAACAAATTGGGCCCTGTTGCCATCAATAAAATGATATTATTATTATTATTAACGTTTCTATACGGAAAATCCTTGACGGTGTTTTCGTTGAGTGTAGTATAGACCTAATGTAAGTAATTCACGCCTACAAAAGTAACAAGAGTTAGATGACATGTTACGAAGCAAGGAAATATTTTGTTTTTCTTTGTATTCGAACTAAGATAGACCACATTTCTAAACGTGGCCTACTGAAGTCACTGCTCTCAACTTAAGTTGCTTAAGACATACATAAACATAACATAAACTCACGCCTATATCCCCGAAGGGGTAGGCAGTGGTGCTAGCACCCACATTTCGCCAGTTTATGTTTAGGTCCCAACGTTATAGGTGGCGAGCCTATTGCTATTAACCGGGCACCTACCCACATAACTTCGAAAAGCATCGAAAAGTCATTGGTGTGCCATGGTAAAATCTGGGATCGAACCCGAGACCTCATCTCAGCAGTCCATTACCCATACCACTAGGCTACCGCTTAATAATTTACTATATACTACTAAAGTGGCAAAAAAACGCTCGTAATATCTTAGTGTACCCGTTATCAAACATTTATTTTTACAAACAAGTATAAAAGGAAACATAATATGATTACTGACAGTAGAGGAAACTCGTGAAGTATCGGGATGTTGTCTCTGTCTACCCCTAAGATAAACAGTCGTAACCGTATGTATGTATACCAAGTATTGATGTTCCAATGCAGAAGATCCGCGACGGCATTTCCGTCAAGTGTGGCGCAACCCTAACAGTATTGTTTCAAATATAAGATGTAATTAAATTAACCCTCGGAACTTTGGGGGGTTGATCAGATTCGGTAACTATTCCCAAATATAATAAAAAAAAGATATGTTGAATTTTACTTATTCTTTTTTTTATACCACTTAGGCAGACAAGCACACAGCCCACTTCATGGGAAGTGGTTACCGTGGCCTATGGACTTATGCAACACCAGGGGTGTTACACTCGCGCTGCCGACCATGACCTGATGCCCCTCTTGAAGAATCCCATATTGTAGGCGCTTGGGAAAACCGCAGCAGGGAGGTCATTCCACAGCTTGAGTGTGCGTGGGATGAAGTTTCTTTCATACCGCACAGTGCGCACCGTCTCAGTTCGCAATGTGTCAGGATGAATTTCCTGCCTATGACGAGAGGTGCGATGATAGAATATTACGCTCGTTTTTATATGCTAACACTACCTAGAGCCGTCGGATCATGAAACTTATCTAAGAAACACCCACCGGTCATTGACCTCTAAAAATCAGCTGATCCCTATAACCCATGTGCCAGTCATATCGATGTGGCACAATTAAGGCAATTGATGTCAATTTTTGTAGTCTTTAAAACTGAATTTTAAAGAATTGAGTCACCCAATATTATTATTTTTTTTCTCCTAAACATATTTTCCGATAGTAGTAAACAAAGTTCGAGAATACATTTTATTATCTGCTTTTTACTATATATATAATATAATATTATAAAGAGGAAAGATTTGTATTTTTGTATATAACGAATAAACTCAAAAACTACTGGACCGATTTTAATAATTCTTTTTTCATTAGAAAGCTACATTCACATTCGTGAGTAACAAAGGCTTTTTTTTATCCCGATATTCCCATGGGATCAGGATTTACGCGGGTGAAACCGCGGCGCGGTGCTAGTACTTTCTATAATTCGAGGATTCGAGATTTCTCCGCATTTAAAAACGAAGATCTGGCTAGCCAGTGTTGTACAATATTTTATTATATACGTATTCCATCGACTTTAGTTCAACAAACGAGGTACAAAGTATACCACAGTGTATATCGTTCTTTAAAGATAGTGTTGTGAAGTCCTACAATATTTTATTATTTACGTATTCCATCGACTTTAGAAAGTAAACAAACGAGGTACAAAGTATCGTTCAAAGTAACCCCCGGGACAATGTTACCTCTAACAGTTGCTGACTTCGCGCTTCCCTCTCGCGCTTGGCTAGTTCTGCCTTTTCAGAGCGTTCGAGGCGGGCCTGTCAAACAAATAATCGTGTTTGTTATTGTGTTTTGAACTATTATTTTATTTGCAGCGTATTTTTTTTTAATATGCTCACGCTTGCAATAGAAGCTCGTGAAGTGTGTAAGGAAGGATAGAAACAAATTGTCTGTTGTCTTTTTTTTAAACCACTCAGATGGCAGACAAGCACACGGCCTACCTGATTTGAAATGGTTACCGTGGAATATTGACGTGTGCAACACCGGAGATGTTACACTCGTGCTGTTCCTGCCTACCCCGTGGCATAAAGGCGTGAATAAAATATGTGTGTGTGCTTATAGTGACCTTGAAAAGAGTTAATAAGAAGCACATTATGTGTTTTATCAGCTATAAACAGCGCATCAATCACAGGTGCCTGGTTCGATGCCCGCTCAATATATTATTTAATTAATAATTAATTATAAATATATTATGAATATGTGTATATTATATTATTATATACTAGAACAGATTTATGAGATATACCGAAAGGTCGACCTAGGTATATGTTTATTAATTAGATTATGTAATTTTGAAATAAGGCTCTTCAAGAGTCATCGGCGAGCATGTATAAAACAAGTTATGAAAGTATTAAGCGAAAAGTATGGTCTCCTACTCCAATAGAAAAGAAGTGAGTTTGTATGCAAAGACAGAAGCAGAAGTCGAATTGTTTTCTCGGCCTACGCTAGTAGAACGATGGAACTGTAATATAGTTTTTTTTTATACCACTCAGGTGGCAGACAAGCACACGGCCCACCTGATGGAAAGTGGTTACCGTGGCGTATAGACGTGTGCAAAGCCAAGGGAGTCACACTCGCGCTGCCAACCCTGTAAGCACTCATAGTTTCTGAGCCGTATGTATAAAAGACAAAGCAGGACAAGCCTTTGATCTTCCCAAATACAGCACAAATACTATCTAATGAGCTGTGGCTACCCTACTAACCGCTGGGTACACAACACGAGGTTATTATAGCCGCGGTATTCTGTAGGGCGAAGGTACTTAACCAGTCGGACTACTCAATTGGACGGAAATACCGTCGTGTCCTAACTCCTGAGTTTCTGAACGCACAGTACTTTAAACTTTTTTTTATTTTCATTTTTATGTTATCCACATCAATATATTATTATGGTTTTAATTTCTTTTGTATTTTTATGAATGTATTATTAGTATATGTATGAATTCCTAATTGCGATGCCGCTAAAGTAATCCACGTCTTTCATAAAAACTTACTTATTCTACATTGCCACTTTAGTAATATAAAAATATCTTGTTCCTAACAGCGTCCACTAGGACACATGCGATTTTGCCCAAATCGTATGTATTTTTGCACGAATTTTGCACAAAGGAGGTGCTTTTACGAGGCAACTGACGTACAAACGAAGTGCGCAGCCTTCTAGGCAACTGGTAATTCGATAGTCGCCATGATGTATAGGATATACACCTCTATTGATGTTAATGACCATCCTCAATGTTTTTGAATGAAATTTTAAAGTATTTAATATGCTAACTATTCAAATCTAGAAAGAAATAGAAAACAATGGATCGGTTTTGCGCGGGATTCGAACCTTCGCTTTTTTTCATTCAATAGTTTGATTGAGTCATCAAAACTCAATGTTTAAAAATGATTGCAACATCATTCATTGGTTCCGATAGTTCATACGAATATCGGTAGATGGCGCTTAACCATCGCCGTAAGACCGATATATGTATAGAAGAATTTGGATGATTTCGGGCGAAAGTTCTGTGGCTTGATGGTAAAAGCGTTCCCTCTGTAAGAGAAAAATCGTGGGTTCATATCCCGCCTGAACCGATCCAATTTTTTTTATTTCTTAATCGTCCTCAACGTATTTCGACAATCACATAGACTTATCACAATCTATTTAGTTTTACAAACGTATTGCCATTAGTCTAGAGGTCCAGGAGTGCTATCGGAAGATCTTAAGCGTATAACGAGGAGGTGGCACTGACATGGTGTGTTACCTGGTCCCGGGAGCGCGCGCTGGCGTCCCGGCGCGCGTCGCGGGCGGCCTGCTGCAGGCGCGCCAGCTCCATGCGGCGGTCCAGCGGCGGGGGCGTCGGCCGCCCGCCCAGCGACAGGGCACGGGCTTCTTCCAACCTGAGGGGGGGGGACAACTGTATAGGCAACTTGTGACAAGAACAAGGGACTAGGCCTATTTTGGAGCTAACTTATGGTAGACTTTCGAAGCGAGCGTCAATAGCGTCAGTGGCGCCGCGACTGTGACGCCGCGACAGAGCAACAGATAGATGTTCCATAAAAAAAAAAAAAATTATGAAATTCTACAGAACGACTTTCGAGCTCAGCGATACAAACGCGGCGTCAATGACGTCACAGTGCCGCTGTGACAGCGTATTCAAACGCGACATTGGTGACGCTATAGACGCTGCGTGTAATTTTTTTTTTACATGCGCACAATTCCCACGGATTCCTACCGGAGCCGGTGAAATAGGTTATGTCGGACTCGAACCGACTAAAACGCACGCCCCCTGTGGGTTGTTTCGGTTGCCGAAGGTGAGGTTGACAGGCATATCCCTCGCACCCCGGCCGACCCAGGGCCATCTCTCACGATCTGGCCCTCTCCTCGGGTGTGTATGGACTACAGAGTTCCCAACTCGTTCTCGGAAAGAAGCCGCCGCGGCCTGCTTCTGCCAGAGTGACAGGCGGTTCCACCAGTCACCCCTATGTGACGCTTAGTTCGAAAGTCTACTTTTAAAATTTTCGCGTTCCATGATATACAATAAGTTATCTGTTACCAGGGTCCGATCGGTGTGTATTGGTTAAGGAGTCACGAAGATCGAGATGTTCCAGGTTCAAATCCTGGACATTACACTACCGACGTGAGCCCACTCCTAACATAAGCAATTCAGCTTAGCTGGAGAGGTTAGAGGGAATATTAGTAATTTCGTTTCTAATATTCTTTATTTAAAAAAATAAAAACTAGTTATGCTAACCTAACTTATATCATAATCGCATTCACGAAGACCATAATGATTGTACAAAGTCAGAGCACTGACTCCCAAAATACAAGTTTCTACTTAGTTTGGGAACCAGTACACCATTTAAAATGTGAACATCAAAATAGGTTACAGTAGACCAAAGCCTCCCAACATCGGGAGAGGCCTATACCCAGCAATGGACTACAAAAGGCTAATTGATTGATTGAATTTAATTCCTAGTGTAAAACTCGCCGGAATATTTACCATATTTATTATTTTTGCTGAGCGACTAATATTTCGGTACTCGGTTCACCTCTTATTACGTAGGACCGAATACAATTATTGGTAAAATGTGGGTGTTAATTCACCTCTGCCTAACCCTCCAGGGATAAAGGCGTGATTACATGTATGTATGTTTGTAAATATCCCGGCGAGTTTTACACTAGGAATGCGAATGAATATGTCAATCTCAAAACATACATTGAATCTCAGTCGTCTATCAATTTGTTTAAAATTTTTATTCATTTACCAATTCCATACCCATACTAATATAAATGCGAATGTAACTATCTGTCTTTCCGTCTCTATGTTATGCTTTCACACCTGAACCGCTGAACCGATTTTGATGAATACAGGGGTAGATTAGATTGAGAAAGAACATAGACTATGCTTTGTCACGATAACCTATATCCACGCAGTCGGAGCCACGAGCAACAGCTAGTTAAGCAATAAATACAATTAAAATACAATAGTATTCACAAACCAGAAATCAATTGAGGTCGATTTGGGCCTTGAAGAATATGAAGTGGATTATCATTAAAGAGATTGTTTAAATACTATATGAAGTAAACAAAATACGGAGTATTAATTTTAAACAAGAAGATTACAGAAACCATGTCATGTGAACTCTTCACCACCATGTTCTAAACATTTTTTTTTTTTTTATACCACTTAGTTGGCAGACAAGCACACGGCCCACCTGATGGAAAGTGGTTACCGTGACCTATGGACGTCTGTAACACCAGAGGAGTCACAGTCGCGCTGCCAACACTGTAAGTACAGAGTTTCTGTGCCGTCAGTAGAAGACAAAGCAGGACAAGCCTTTAGTCTTCCCACTGACAGCACAAATTCTCCAGTGAGCTCTGGCTACCCTACTCACCGCTGGGAACACAACACGAAGTTATTATAGCCGCGGTATTCTGTAGGGCGGTACTACCCCAGTCGGACTGCTCAATCGGGCGGAAATACCGCCGTGTCCTACCTCCTTTTACAATATATTAGTAACAATTTTTTATCAAAATACCTCTTATTAATTTCATTCTCGTTGTACACCAGCGGCTCGCCAACGTCCGCCGCGGGTTGTACGTACTCGCCGAGTACGGTGCGCGCGCTGAAGCTGAAGTTGTCCGTCGACAGCGGCGGTGAGGGGTTCGAATCCAGGAACTGTTGACAAAATGTGTGTTATTTATTGGACTTGAGATGAAAGATTGTTCGCTACCTTAATTACTACTATAACTACCACTTATGTAGTGTTTTATTTACTAGGGCACCCTCTAGCCAGATGACAAACGACCTGAAAATGTGACTGGGACCTAAAAAAGTAGATGAGTTCACTGTACTGTAAACTAAAGAAAATTTAAAAAAGATAATGTAGTTCTAATATAGTTCGCTGAGTTTCTTGCTGGTATCTTCTCAGTAGAACTAACCTACCGAACCAGCGAAAGAATCATTTTTCAATAGTTTATTTTTACATTATTTAATATATACATTTTTTTTAACACACCTTGTTTCTAGTTTATTTGCTAACTACACCAAATCTTTTGCTTTATTACATTACTGTCCATCCCAAGGTTGCTACGTTAAACTGTATGCATGCTAACTACATGTTTTACTGTAATCTATTGGTGTACAATAAAGAATTATCTATTTATCTATCTATTTTTATATTATTTCTTGACATAATTGTAAAATTTTGACTAAGTCCTGCACATGGTGTCAGGTCAAGGAAAAGGGAGGGTGGGATTAACTGGAAGAGCTCATCAGAACAATATGACAAAGGAGGAACTAATAATTACTAATCTATGTATAGGTAATGATGTATATACTTACATTTTGTAGTTCTTGCATCGAGCGGATGCTAACAGCAGCGTGTGGCTCCGGCGGTGTGTACGTGACGTCACCCTTGATGCTGCAGTTGCGGGACAGACCCTTGATCACTGTCACACGCTTCCAACCTGGGCACAAAAATATTTAATTAATTTCTCCTTCATTTTAAATAAGATATTGCTGCACTGAAACTATGACTTCTCATTACTTTTACGTAAGTCAAAACCCAAACAAACTGTGTCCCAATTTTTGAACTAGGTCAACTTTTTGAAATAAATTGGTGATGGTTAATTGACCTCTGCCTAACCCTGCGGGGATAAAGGCGTTATTGTATGTATGTTTGTTTGCCGCGTGGTTTCCGGCAGAGTAGAATTAGGGCCACCCTATCTCTTCCCATGCGGTGTCGCACAAGGCGACTAAGGGATAGGGCTCTTTGACTTGAGACAGATATATACAGCTCAGACTCAGCCTCAGATGCACGGCTCGAGTCAACAATAGTGCCCGGAATACGGCAATAGGCTCAACCCTATTACGTGAGACCGAATACAATTATTGGTGAAATGTGGGTGTTAATTCGCATCTGCCTAACCCTCCAGGGATAAAGGCGTGATTATATGTATGTATTTTTTATACTACTTAGGACTATATATATAATATATACCTATGGACGTGTATAACACCAGAGTTTCTGTGCCATCAGTGTAGAAAATAAAGCAGGCCAAGCCTTTAGTCTTCCCACTGACAGCACAAACCCTCCAGTGGGGTCTGTCTTGTCTGTCTCTTGACTCACCTAGCGCCAAAGGCAGTCTGAGCTGCGCGTCGTTGGTCCGGCGGCTGGTGTCGCTCGCGTCGGAGTCCGATGGGCAGCTGTCGGAAGGGCATTCCGAGTCGGTGCTGGCTGTCTCTCCTAGCAGAGCTTTCAGCTTTTCCTACAAAAAAAAAACAGTATAAAAAAGTGGCAAAAAGCTTATAGTCAAACCAAAAATCACGTAAACTAAAGGTGATCGTCATTTTCCCTTCAATAATGTCAAATCGTGATGATTTTTTTTTATATCACTTAGGTGGCAGACAAGTACACTGCCCAGTAATGGAAAGTGGAGGTATTAAACTCCGACCCTGTAAGCACAGAGAGTTCTGTCCGTCGTTCATCAGTATAGAAGACAAAGCAGGACAAGCCTGTTTAAAAACTAAGTTTAAAAGTCCGTCTAGTCTATCATGACTAGTCTATCATAGTCATTTACATCAGTATCAAAAGAATCGGGATATTTAGCCGATCACGGTGCTTGCAACAGCGCCGAAATATCGGAAACTCGAAACAATGAAACATGGTAAATATCCCGATTACTTTGATACTGATGAGATGAATAGGTATGGGTAATGGACTGCTGAGACGAGGTCTCAAGTTCGATCCCAGGTTTTACCACGGCACACACCAATGACTTTTCGATGCTTTTCGAAGTTATGTTTTTTTTTATTTATAGAACACGTCAATTAGACTTCGCCTTGCCTGATGGTAAGCTGAAGGCAAAGTCTCAGAAAAGAGGGTCACCATGTGTGCATTTATCGCCGGTTTATAAGTACTCGGTTAATGGCAATAGGCTCGCCACCTATTACATTGGGACCTAAACATAAACTGTTGAAATGTGGATGCTAGCACCTCTGCCTACCCCTTCGGGGATATAGGCGTGAGTTTATGTTTATGTTATGTGTTAATAAAAAGTAGCTACAGGCTTGTTTACCTTTAGAGTACCTAACCAAATGGAGTAGAGTTTAAAATAGTAAAGAATTAAGTACATAGGTTACCAGGTCCGTCTCGTTGAGCAGCTGATGCGCGAGCGCGGGGCGCAGGCCCAGGGCTCTGGACTGCGCCAGCAGCGACGCCACGGTGTTCTTCTTGGGCTTGGACACGCCGCGGCCCAGGTTGCGCGGCCGGCCCTCGCGACCTGCCCACCCAGCCACGGCTAACGGCGTAAATATTATATGTAACATCTCCTCGAGGCTTAGGGTCTAATGCTGGTGGTATCACGATGGTGAGGAAAGTTATAGCTTAATAATGGTGCCAGTTGAATCCAGGGTCTTCGGAAAGAAAGAATCTTGGTGCTCAGGGTTCGTTTGTCATTTTTATACCACTTAAGTGGCAGATAAACACACATGTGAAGTGCTTACCGTGGCCTATGAACGTGTGCACTCGATTTTGATAAAGCAAAACCATTGTCATACCAATGCTAAAAAATCCATTTAATTTTAAACTGTTAAACAATGCTATTAAAATGAAAATAGAAAAGGTTTTTGCTGAGTGAATGTAAAATTAAAATCACTTTGAATTTTGAACTTGTATATAGAAATAAAATCTAATAATTTAGTGCCATTTTTGCAGTGTCAGCATACTTTTTTTTTTAGTTTTTCTAATGTGCGCAAAATTCCCACAGATACTCCCACAGAGGCCGGTGGGGGAGGTTATGTCGGACTTGAACCGACTAAAACGCACGCCGCCTGTGTGGGCCGCAACAGTGTCAGCATACTTGTGCACGAACATATCCACTGAGCAGAATCATCGTCGACGCTAGTCCACGGCCTGTACGTGTGCGCGCACTCAAGTATACAGATGGGCGCGAACATTTCTAGAATGATCGTGCATAATTTATTATTGTTTGCATGAGTGAGGCGACCAGAATAAACATTTGTGTCGCACTTAGGTGTCAGACAAGCACACGATCCACCTGATGGGAAGTGGTTACCATGGCCTATCGACGTGTGCAATACCAGGAGGGTCACACTCGCGCTGCCGACCCTGAAGAAACCTCCTAATGCCCCTTTTGAAGAACCCCATATTTTAGGCGCATGGGAAAACCTGCGGTTTCAGTGAGTTCATCCCAAAGCTTGAGTGTGCGTGGGATTAAGTTTCTTTCATACCGCACAGTACGTACCGTCTCAGGTTCAGTTGCTCACTTTTACTTAACGCGGCTTTACTTTTTTTTTTTTTTTACGTGCGCAAAATCCCCACCACCCTGGTATACACCAGTTCTATGTGCTTTAGCTATGTTATATATAGATATATATTCTGAGGTAACAATAAAATGACAAAAAATGACTAAAGTGTGTGGGTGTGATGTATATATAAATGAGTGTGTATGTGTTTGTGTGCTGTAAGGTATAACATACATTCGCTGTCCTCGCTTCCACTGGACTTGGGACGCGGCGACTCGCCAGCTTCGGGGCCCGCCCGTCGCGGTCGAACGCCCGGTTTGCGCCGCGCTATAAAGGACACACATACATTAGTATAATATCACACAGTATGTCTATGAGTTGTTATTAATATAAGATCCATTTAATCTGGAGTTAGGACAGCCTCTGTGACGTGGTGAACTAGTGAACGCGACTGCTGCGCTTGGTGCGAGTTCGATTCCCGCTCAGTGCAAATATTTGTATGCGTGAATAAATAGTCAAGTCGTCAGTCAGTCAGTCAGTCAGTCAAGTCGTGACCATGGGTGCTGCAACGCATCCGAAACGTCGGCAGAAATAGTAAGTTAAAGCTATTGTATATAGCTCAGAGAGCACTTTAAGACGTGGGTCACAAATATCGGAAGTTCAGTGGACAGGAAAACCGAGCCAACGAATTTGAAAAAAGGCCTAAGAGAATGAATATCACTTAGTACACAAAATATATCTTTGTTATACTTACATATTCTGTCGTGACTTGAGGAAGCGTTGAGTGAACTGCTCAACGAAGTTAGCCGGGATAGGGCATCGGATGCTTGTGAACTTGCTGTAATACAAACATTCCATTAATTTATTTATTTTAAACTATATGCACAATTACATAGGCGGACTTAATGCCACAGGCATTCTCTACCAGTCAACCAAAGGTGGTGCAGAGAAAGACTCAGTAGGTGCATTATTGAGTGTAATATTATAGAGAGAATGTACTGTATTCAGGAACGAGAATTTTATAAAGTAATATATAGGTACATACATACCTACCATAAGGTAGATATATGTAGTGTGTTAAAGTAGGTAAATTATGATATAGGTGCTTACATATATACATATAATATACATAATATAAGTAAATAGGTGTATATAAAAAAAATACTCAATAGCCTCACCCCATCGACACTGCCTACAAAGATGAATTTAGGAACGTACTTTGTACCAACATTGTAATATAAAAATAATCCTACAAAATTAAAACGAGTACCGATTCCTTTGGGTAGCAGGTGTCTTAAAGTATATTTGATTTAGACGCATTATACCTTTTTTCAGTGTTGGTAGACTTGTTGAGTTATTTACTTATTATAATCTATGGTTTATTTACATTTTAGTTTGGATTAACGTTTTGTGTTTTTTATTTTTGCGGAATTATTGTGTTTTACAGTGTTTTAGCTCCTTTTCGAGTGTATTACGCATTATGGGGGGTAAATCCCTAAGAAAATGTGAAGTTTGTGGCATTAGGCGTGTTAGAAGAAGATATTCTGGCATATTTTTAGCCCGATTTCCACTTGACCCAGCCAGGTAAAACTTAATGTATTTCATTACCAATTTACTTTAAAGCTTGTATTTGTTCATTGTTTTTACTCATATTTGTAGCAAATATCATGTAAATACCAACTATAAAAGTAAACTGAACTATTTTTACAAAAATCATACTTTGCGCAAAAACAAATAGTGATGTGATCAATTTATCGATAAACTTTTTTGTTTTAATAAAGGTGCCGTTTATGGGTGAAGTTGACAGGAAACGAGGACTTGGCATACTTACCCATTCAAAGACTTAACGAAAATAAATTTATATGTGGCAATCATTTTACAAAAAATGCTTTTAATAAAAAGAGAAATAGATTGAAAAGGAATGCCATACCATCTTTAAATCTTAATACGCCACTGGCTGATGAAATCCTTTTATCATTTCCTATTTCTGTTCCAACCCATGAAAAATCGCCAAAAGGTATTAAATATACAATACAATACTCGATCGTTGTTCGACGATCGAATTGATTCTATGTTTTAAGCCACTGATTGACTTTATTACAGATGTTTCTGCTGAAGTTCAGGAAGAACTTACTGGAAGAAAACGAAAACAAGGAGGTAAATCTTTTTATTACTTTTATTTCCTACTAGCTTTTGCCCGCGGCTCCGCTCGCGTGGATGTCGGTTATCGCGACCAAACATAGCCTATGTCCTTTCTCAAGGTCTAATCTATACCTATACCAAATTTCATCAAAATCGGTTCAGTGGTTTAAACGTGAAAGCGCAACATACAGACAGACAGACAGAGTTACTTTTGCATTTATAATATTAAGTATGGATTCAAGTTTATTAATCTTGTAAAATTTGTTTTAGACGAAAATTATTCCCAGTGTTCAAAACGACTGCGTTACGCTGAACCTAAGACACAGGAGTTGTGTACCGTGAGAAACGTGGAACAAAAAATAAATAATGCTCCAGATTGTGCACCATCAACATCAAAAGAGTCAATCTGTGAGATATCAAACAAAACAGGTTGGTTTTTTTTTTTTTTAATTAAGACATTGGTCGAAACAATTTTATTGATTTTATTGTTGACTGATTATTTTTGTTTGTTACCGCAGATACCCAGCTAAAATATGGCTACAGCAGTGTTGAAATGACTCCACGCAAAAAAAAGCTCATTAAAAAGTTGCAGACGACACAGTGTTTATTAAAATCACTTTCAAAAACATCTGTTAATTTAGAAAAAATCGATTCCGATTTTCTGAAAAATGTTATTTCAGACTCTTTAAAAAATCAAGTTCGGAAACCTACTGGAAAGCGATGGGATCTTAAGAATAAAATTTCTGCGTTGCAAATTTTTAAAAGGTCACCTAAGACGTATCGTTTTCTTCAGCACACAATGCCTTTGCCAAGTGTTCGGACAATTCAACGCTTATTGAAAGCTGTTGATATAAATCCTGGTCTTAGTGCATCAACATTGAAACAATTAAAACAAAAAGCTTCGGAAATGTTACCAGCCAATAAAATTTGCGCATTGGTCTTTGACGAAATTTCACTAAAAAAACGGCTTATTTACAACGAATATTCGGATAAGGTTGAGGGTTATGTTGACTTGGGTTCTGGAGAGAGCCGTGGAAGGAAAAGCAAAATCGCGAATAAAGCGCTAGTTTTTATGATTCAAGGAATTCGAAAGAAATACAAACAACCATTGGCATTTTATTTTGTACAAGACACTATTTCTTCACAAAATTTGGCTAGTATTATCAAGGAAATTATCACTGCTGTTGAAGAAATAGGTTTTACTGTCCTCACTACAGTATGTGATCAAGGACCCACTAATTGTGGAGCGTTAACTCAACTGAAAAAGTTTTCTTACTTACCCCCAGATGCTAATCACTTTATAGTAAATGAGAGAAAAGTTTTTACACTTTTCGACGTCCCACATCTATTCAAATCCATCCGAAACAATTTTTATGAAGCAGGGACCATGAAATTTGACGGCAAAATTGCTAAATGGCAACACTTACGTGATGCAGAAGCCATTAATATTGGAATGTTATATTTCCACAATATTTCTTCCACATTATTAGACCCTAAACAAAAACTTAAAATGAAGGTGAAGTATGCCGCTCAAACCTTAAGTAATACATTCGCAGCTATCTTAAAAATGATTGCTGAAAAACATCAAGGTACAGAGTATGGTAAAGAAGTGGCAGAGACATCCGAGATAGTACGAGATTTAAATACTTTGTTTGACGCGACGAATGGCCCAGCAAATCCAAAAGATGTAATCAAAGGTCGAAGAGAAAATGTATCTAAGAAAACTTGTCACATAGGTGTATGGAATATTTTTTTGAAAAAACTAAACTCTATAGAGTTCGTTAAATCAGATAGCAGAATAAAATTGAAAAATGTCAGATGTATTAAAGGTTATATTATGACCATCAATGCGCTTAAAGGCATTTGGAGTTATTGCCAAGGCCAAGGATTTAAATATTTGAATTTGCGGTCGATTAATCAAGATGCACTTGAAAACCTGTTCGGCCTAATACGACAGAGTAGCCCTACAAATCGAAACCCAACTTGCACGCATTTTATTAGTGCACTAAAATCTATCCATATTTCTGGAATTAATGCACCACATAGCCGAGGGGCTAATTGCGAAAATGACATGAATAAGTTATTATTTGTTAGTTCTATACAAGATCCAGTTTCATGCGATGACAACTTAACATCAGACATTGTAGAACACACTGATCAAGATGAGGAATATCCTTTGCTGATGATACCTGAAAATGATAGAAAGATAGAAAACCAACCTATAGTATATCTGAGTGGCTATGTCGCTTACAGACTGTTGAAGAACAAAAACTGTCAAATGTGTTCAGATTTGCTTAAAGTAAAGGATTATACAGATCATTCAATTTATAAATATATTAGCCTACGGGAATGGTGGCATGAAAAAAAATCTTTGACGTACCCGTCGATACAACTGTGTCGCACCATTGAGGAAGTAGTAAACTGTTTTGATAAAAATAAAGAAATATTATATGAAAATAATGTGGGGCTAATGTTTTGTACACTTTTTATGGGAAATATTAATACAAACTGGTGGAAATGCATAGATCATCAGGATGTAATGATAAAACAATTATATTGTATAATTGCAAAAATTTTAATCAGGAGGCAGTGCCAAATCCTAAATGAAGATACAATAAAATTGGAAGAACAGTCTGCTAATGCTTTTAAAATTGCTCAATTACGAAGTGCTGCTAAGTAATGTACGTGTTCTTAACTTTGATAATATTTGTGCTATATACATCAGTAGGTATGTGAAAATCTCATAAAACATTTCTTTTCACTTCAGCAGCTCGAAAATGTCAGTTTTGCTGCGTGAAAACAGTGAGCAAAATCGCATTTTGTTCACTGCGTGGGACAAAGTAACTTTTTAATTTTTTTTTTTAATGAAGAGTGCCGACCATAGATTTTGAAAAAAATCGGAATAGTTTCGAACTGCAATTCAAATGTAATGTGTAATGTTTCAAATGTAAAACTTGACTAGAATGGTACAGTCAGCATCAGTAGTATGATAGTGGCTAGGATGGTCAAATAAATATAGCAATTGTTAAATTTAAATTTTGTGTGAATTAACATACTTCTGATGTTGACTGCACCTACAGGTTAAATTATGTTCAATAAATAAACGATTATTAATGGCGTATATTTATTTTCGTACGACCAGCACACAGAGAAAAGTAGGTAGGTATGCAACTACGAAAATCGAATATTTATCGATATCGATAGAAGAGCATGATTCATATTTGTCAAGCCCTAATAGCGCATTGGCTTTCACAGTGTTGGTATTACTTTTATGTTGCCAAGTTGGTACAAAGTACGTTCATAATTCCGTTAGTGGCTTGTAAGAAAGTGCCGACTCTTAAAACGTAGTGTTTTTATCCTCTTTGAATAGCCTAGTGGTATGGGTAAATTGAATTGAATTGAATTGGAAGTACTGTTTTTGAAGATCGAATTTAATTTATCAAGCGGCCAATAAAAATAAAAATTAATCCAGAGTTGTAAAATCTTTAAATCAACTTTCAAACCATTTATAAATAAAATAAATGAATAAAAAACCTTTTATTTGATTCAGAAATGATAGTTTACAAAGTTAGTTAGCTTGTTAAGTAACATATAATTTTGCAGACTAATATATATATACTTATATTTTATAGTAATTAGTGTGTTAGTATATTTTTATGAAAGCCAATGGTCAAACCAAATTTAAGTAATGGAAATAACTATTAAATTAATTAACGAACTCAGGAATCTGTAAGAAAATTTCGGCAGTTTGATAGGTAAAGAGCTAATATTACTATTAGTACTCACCAGGGCTGGGTTTGAGCGAGAGGTTGAGCGGCGCGTCGTCGTCCACGCTGCCCTTGACGCCGAGGTCGAGCGGCGAGTCGGCGCCGCCCTTGGTGCTGAGGTTCAGCCCCATGTCTGCGGCCGCGCCGCCCCCGGCCCCCGCGCCCGCGCCCGCCAGCTGCCGCTCCAGCGCCGCCAGGCTCACGCCGCTCTGGCTGGCGATGGTCTGCAGCAGTTCCCGCGATATTCCTGCGACACCACGCAACTCTTAGATAGCTAAGTGTACTGGGCCTAACGGAGGTCTTCCGAGGTTGCAAATACATGTCTCCAGGTCACATTTGGCAACCTACGACTCTGCAGACGACGTGAGTTTTAGTCGGTTCCATTCCGACATAACTACAGTGGATTTTGCAAACGTTAAAGAAATAGGTCAGTGAAATTTAATAATATAGAATCTACTTTATACTTCTGGACTGCCAAAATATAATAATAATACAATAACATATGTGTGTTATACCTGCGTAGTCAGATAGGTTAGGCGGCGGTGTGCCGGATAACGAGTTCGAACCGGTTCGGTCCGGTTTATTTGGGAGCCGGATCACTTCCACCGACGACCGGGAGTTGCCGTACTCGTCCTATAACCAAAAATAAATTAGTACTTAGTGAGAACATATGTTGATAAACTACCTTTTGAAATTGGTCCACAACTTATAAGTCAGTTTGTTCAACATTGAAGATTTGTTTAATAGTAAGAATTGAACCAACATATTGTAGTTTACAACTTCACAAAAGAGTAAATATTTCACTGATAAATGAATATTATTACTATCTGGACCCATGGTAAGCATAGCTTAACTAGCTTGTGTTATGGGATCTAGAATGCGGATAAACATACTTAGATACTTTTTATTGTAAATACATACTTATTATACATAGAAACACCCCATCTCTTCCCATGCGGTGTCGTACAAGGCGACTAAAGGATAGGGTTGTTTAACTTATTCTTTATGCACGATGTACATTGGCGGACTTAATGCCGTAGGCATTCTCTACCAGTCTACCATTGAATGGTGCAGAGCTAGTACGTGTTAGGCGCATATTAATGAGGGATAAGTTAGGTTCAATAAGGTAAATCGTTATATTATCTGTGCTTTTGAAAGTTTCATTCATAAACGAGTGGTGGAAACAACTTTTAGGCACTAATATTATTATAGACATGGGCGGCAAAATAGCCTACTGATGACAATTGAATAAAACCGCTATTCAATTTTTTTTCACGTATCCTGATAGAATATCCTACGGTGTCAGAAGATGGGGTACATACCAGTTTAGGCCGCTTGCTGGGCATGGGGGCTGTCCTCTCAGGCCGTTCCGCGGCGGGGTGCAGGCTGACGTGTGGAGGATCCAAGGAAATGGTCTTCTTGCGACCCCGCGTCGTTCCGCTTGCTCCACCCTGGGAAATCACACCATATTGTATTATACTAGGATCATCATCATTATTCTCGGGAACGTTAATACCGCTACGCCACAGGTTTGTTGGCTTATGTAACTTTTGTAGGAGCTTCAGCCGTCTGACCCCAAGGAAAGAATAGATAGATAGGTTATTCAAATAGACATACATGAGATTTTACCTTAGGCCCCGCTAACGAAGACGTATACTTGATTATTTCCGTGTCCGGAGGGAGCCGAACTCCGCCGAGCACTGACGAGGGATCACTGAGGAACAAAAATAATAAATATTTATATTTAAAGCACTTTTTATTATAAACAATTGTAGAGGAATATAAATGTATCTTACCCTCCTTCCAATGCAGCACTGATAAGTAGAAATTGTGGTGGTTAGTAATGTTATTATAATAATGTAATATTAATATTTTAATTTTAAATTCATTACTATAAAGTATTTAATAAACTGCATGTGTATCAGAATATTTAATAATCTTCCATCAAGTTTGACTAACCCATGTATGACATTATTTAAGAAACAATTATTTGACATTATAGGTATTTAAACTATCATGGTCACTGACATCAGTCTGTTATTTGACATGTTATTAAACAAAATGTATTACAATATAATGATTTCTTGGGCGATACAAAAACATTTAACAATATCTTTTAATGTACTTAATTAATTTTAGCATATAAGTATTATTAATTATAAACCGAAAATTTGCACGCCGTATGTGGCAGAATGTAAGGAAACGTAAATTTGTAATATCTCTTGTACCAAAAACATAAACTATTTTGATTTGATTTGATTTGATTTCTTATATAGTGCTATGTGCTTAGGCTTACGAGCGCTGTGCATATCTATAATTGTGTTATGTTCTAGATAGATAGATAGATATAAATCACGCCTTTATTCCCGGAGGGTTAGTCAGAGGTGAATTAACACCCACATTTCTCCAATAATTGTATTCGGTCCCACGTAATATGGAGTGAGCCTATTGTCGTATTCCGGGCACTATTGTTGACTCGAGTAGGTGTATGTAGGCTGTATATATCTTTCTGATGTTAAACAGCCTTATATGTACTAGATATAAGTCCACAAAACCTGTTATTTCAGTTTGAAATGTAATATACATAATCTGTTGATGTGCCTAATAAAAATAAAAATAAAATTAGAGCATGCATGGAAAGAATGGTGTAGAAGACGCTCGTGAAGTGTGTTAGTACAAATATAACGAGCTGTTGTCTCTGCCTACCCCGGAATCGTAGACAGATTTCAGTGGTCTCGTATTACATGGTTCATGCAATATCTTTATAGTAGTGGAATTAATATAAATCAAATTATTTATGTCTCTAGCATAATTCAGAGTATGCCGTATTATTAATGCCGAGGTCGACCGCAGACAGCAGCAGCAAACGCAGACCGTATCACGAAGTAGACTTGACTAATTTTGTTTAGTGTATTAGTTCATTGCGGGTTCTCAATGGTTCCGTTTATCCGTGTTCAAGTTTAACAAGTAATGTATGTGATAAAAAAACACAAACTTTTAGACAAATGAGCAGATTATGGGCTTGATTTTCTTTTATTTCTATAGACCATTTCTGTGTCTGTTGTCTCTTCGAATACATTACTTCGCATGCAAATAGCCATATTCATGTATAAAAACAAATGCACAGTGCGGGAATCGAACCTGTGCCTCCTGAGTAGCAGTCGTGTTCACTACCGCTGTGGATTTAGCGACTGAAATAGACTTGAATATGATAATTATGATAAAAAATATGAAACAAAAAAAATGTGTCTGCTGGTGCTGTTTGCGGTCGGCCATACTTAAAGCGCGTATTTTTAATAAAGCGAACTGAAATTATTCCATAGACATCTGTGATTTGTTTTAATTCCGCTAATATGATTCCGAACGCAACAGCCTGTTGCCGTGCAACACTACTTCGTTCGGAATCATACCTTTATAAACCATAAACTAAATATTCCGAAATTCAGAACACTCATCAGTACCATCGATTAAAGATCAATTTGAGAAATTAATATGATTCAAGGGGCTGCCGGGTGCACCAAAATTACTTTACATACTGGCTTTAACAAATAGTTCATGGGATTAAAGTAATCGGGATATTTACCATGTTGTATCCATGTTGTATTGTACTGTTTCCGATATTTCGGCGCTGTTAGAAATATCGGATACTCAGTACAATACAACATGGTTACAACACTCACACACACTCACATTAGTATCAAAATATCCCGATTATTTTGATAGTAATGTGAGTGACCATGATAGTTTAAATAGGTACCTATATAGTTCATGGGATACCTTACCTTAGTATCGTGTGTGGTAGACCGGTAAGCGAGTCTATGCCGGAATGCCGATCCTTTTCGGAGCCAGGCATACCGAATGGGTACAGTGGAGACATATTCTGTAATTTAAGTAAAGAGTTTTAATATTGGATTCAGTTAATTTACATCGTCTTAATTCTAGCGGAGCCTGCGTGGTGTGGCGATAGTGAACGCTTATGTATGAATATACATACATACATATCATCACGCCTTCATCCCCGGAGGGTCAGGCAGAGGTGAATTATCACCTACATTTCACTTATCATTAAATTCGGTGTCACGTAATAGGGGTTAAGCGTAACGCCGTCTTACGGGCACTATTGTTGACTCAAGCAATGTATTAGGCTGAGTCTGGGCTGTATATATCTGTCTGATGTTAAACAGCCATATCCCTTAGTCGCCTTGTACGACACCGCATGGAAAGAGATAGATAAGAAAAGATAAGTTTTATTGACAAATAAAAGAAAACAATTTAACATTTATCCATCAAGTAACACTTAGAACACTTCAAGCTTAACATGTCTAGCCGCAACAGCCATCAAGACTAGCCCCGCCCGTCCCCGTGCTAGTAAAATAACTGTGTTACAGGTAGGTTAAGGATAATCTCAAACAGCACAATTGTAGCCATCGCATAGTTACTTGATATGTATATAGATTTTCTGAATCCCCAAACTAGATATGCCTGTTTGTCGGAATATTGCCAACGAAAATTACTAATATCCACTCTAACCCTTCTAACTAAACTAAATTACTTGTGCTAGGAGTGGGTCAAGATGGGGTGGTCCAAATTCTACTCTGCCGGGAACCACGCGGTACTGCTTTTATGTATAAGGAATGCTCTTTAAGTGACCTTGACTTGTTAATGCTAGGAGTCAGGTGCCTACCTTGCCCTTGGCGGCAGCAGCGACTGCCGCATGGTAGGCGCCATGCGCCGCGGCCTGCGCCAACATGAGGTCTCCGCGAAGGAGCGCCAGTTCTCGCTCCTTGCCTTTCGAGCTGGGAGCGCTGGATGAAGATGATGGTTTCTCTGGAACGGTGAAATATAACATTAGGAGGCTTATTTTTAATAAGAGGTAATAAGAGGCGGCAAGTAGGGTAGCCAGAGAGTTTTTGTGCTGTCAGTGGGAAGACCAAAGGCTTGTCCTGATTTTGTGTTCTGCACTGAAGGCACAGAAAATCTCTGTTCTTACAGGGTCGGCAGCACGGATGTGACTCCACTGGTGTTACACACGTTCATAGGTCACGGTAACCACTTTCCATCAGGTGGGCCGTGTGCTTGTCTGCCACCTAAGTTGTATAAAAAAAAGAATATTGGCAAAGAAAATTACTAATATCCCCTCTAACCCCTCCAACTAAACTAAATTACTTGTGCTAGGAGTGGGTCAAGCTGAGTGTCACCAATATCACATGGTATATGTAAGTAATGGTGACCCTCTTTTCTGAGACTTTGCCTTCAGCTTACCATCAGGCAAAGCGAAGTCTAATTGACGTGTCCTATAGAAAATAAAAATAAATCAAAGGACTCGCGTTATAGTTAATCAATCATTTTATTGGTTGTTTGGTTCGTCTGTAAGTGCTTATGGGCAAACTTTCTCAGGTTTATTCAAGATGATTGCCGGCAGTTATACCACAATGGGAAAGCTATGTGACTGTATGTATATGTACTTACTGGATGGCGGAGGTACGTTTGGCTTGCTAGGCTTGCTCTGATGAGGAGCAGACACCAGACTATTGAGGGACGCGAGACTTGAGAGCGACTGCGAGTGCGAGTGCATTGCTGAGGGTGATGATGTTTTAGGAAGACCGTATTGCGCTCCTGTGGACAAAATGAAGATATTAGAGAGGGCTATTTTTATAACATAACATAAAAATGGGCTGCAGTAATGACTGCTCTACATGTTGGCGAACACAGTGGCAAACGCATTGGCCAACACACCCTCACGAAGCCCCGCCACACATCAAGAATGGCACAGAATCCCAATTTACATATTCGTCAACGGCTTTGACACCAAATTCGCCATCACCTTGTATTAGTTTAGACGAGTTACAACTTAGGCTATAGGGAATACAAATAGAATATTTTCACGCTACAAATGGCAGAATATGTTTTATATCCTAAATCAGCCCAACATATGTAACCAACCATATTCTAGGAAATAAAGATTCTTGTTCTTATTCTTAAGGTGTAGAGCGGACATACACAATAATTATGTGAGAAGCGTATGTCGGAATCGAACCGACTAATAACGCACCCTATATCGTCAACTCTGCATGTGATTCTAGGAAACCAGGTAGATCCTAGTTAGGATATCCCTATGACCCTGATAGTCCTGTTGGCAAACATGACGGCCGTTTTTTTTTTTTAAATCGAAAATCCCTCATAAACCAAGCCCGGCGAGAGCGTTTATGTAAGGCGAACCGACTAAAACCACTCGCCGTCTCGGGTCTTCTAATGGTTAAGAGGTTTTAGATTGTTCGTCCCGGTTAAACCGGATTCCAATTTTGAAATGACCCTCTTCAGTGTGGGAAGCTCAAATCACTCTTCACCTATAGGGAGCCGAGTGCGGAATCACAACAAATATGTCAATTAATAGGTTCGACTTCCAGGTGAGGTTAGTTTGTGTGTCTTGTGGGGCCTATATACAAATATACCTACTTACATAAATATATATTCACGCCTGTAAATCCCCGAAAGGGTAGGCAGAGGTGTGATAGCACCCACTTTTCGACAATTTCGATCAAGTACAAGTATACCCACAAATAAATGGTAAACAACACAACACAACACAACACCAATAAGTAATAATAATACAGATACGTGCCCCACTCACTCATGTTTTGAGAATTGGAGCTTGTCGATGGACTCTTGTCCTTTACCGACGCGCTTGATGATGTACTGCTTCTACCAGACCTGGAAAGAGAGAAGAATACTTTAATTGTGGTTTTTTACCTGTATATCTATATCTTTATTTTTTTATATATAACTTACGTGGCAGACAAGCACATGGTCCACCTGATGGAAAGTGGTTACTATGACCTATGAACGTGTGCAACACCAGAGGAGTCACACTCGTGTCTGCCGACCCTGACAGAACAGAGATATTCTGTGCCCTCAGTGCAGAACACAAAATCAGGACAAGACTGATGGCACAAAAACTCTCCAGTTAGCTCTGGCTACTCTACTCACCGCCGGGAACACAACACGAAGTTATTATGGCCGCGGTATTCTGTAGGGCGGAGGTACTTCTTCAGTCAAATACCGTAGTGTCCTACGTCCCCGTAAAATTTAGTAGTTTATTGACATAATACATTTTACAAGTGTTAAAATAACCACGATTAGTTTTGTAAAAACCGTATTACAGGAATTAAGTGTTTACCCCTTAAAATTTTAGAAATAAAAATGCTAACAAATCAATGAATCTGTGATAAATAGCAAATGGAAAGTATCTGCCTACCCCAATAGGAAAGAGGTGTGATGTACATGTGTGTATTGGGCTATCATTATTTTTTTGACCCCATATAACAGAGCAGTGAGTCTATAATATGTATGTATCTACATATAGCTGTATGTCGGGTACTTTCAACATACAACAGTTACGCCTCTCTCCCAATGAGGTAGGCAGAGACTAAATGTTTCCAGTTACCACAATACTGGCAGATATCTTTCGCTTCCTCTACTTGCATAATTATTTTCGTCAATCAATCAATCAATCAATTAGCCCACCGCAGTACACTGCTGGACATAGGCCTCTCCCAATGTGCGCCATTTTCTCCGATTTTGATACATAGGAAGAAAGATGAAATTGTTTTAATTTATATAATATACCCTAACTGGTAGAGTACTAGGTCATATCGGAACGATCCAAGGTCCCCCCGACAATGACAACGCTTGAATCTAAATAATATGTATTACTAGGATTACTACATATGAATTACTAATTATTTTCGATTTTTTGAGGGTTGTTTTTTTGTGACGTAGGTTTTTTAAATTTTCAATTTAATTTTTATAAGTCGAGTAAGTCTTAAATCCCACATATTTTTTTTTTTCTTTTAACAGAAAACACATATTCCTCACAACTGACCATGTCACTTACAACCTTTGGTAATTCATACTACGTACAGACGCAATTATACAATAAATTATTCAAGCAATTCGATCTTGACCTTTAGTCGACAATGAGATGATTCAAATATGTACATTGTTCTATGTATGAGGAGGTGAAGTAAATTATAAGCAATCATATCATTGTGGGTCATCATCCATAAATTATGTCAAATCAATTCGTAATTTTTTACCCTCACCTCATGACCAATTAAGACTATTCTAAGACCAAAATGTCTTCGTGAGGGCGTTTAAGACCAAAAACAGGATTACCTAGTTCAGGCACAATCTATGTAGCACAGCTTAATAACTATAGCGTAAGATTGATTTGACAATTATTGTAGAGTTTATGTATAAAGTTTGCAATAAGTATAAAAGATAGCAATCAAAGAATCAATCAAAGAATCAATTTCATTTATTCAGTTTAGGCACATAAAGAGCACATATGAACGTCAAAACTTTACAATTATGTATGTCAAGAAATAATATAAAAATATTAAATAATGTTAAAATAAACCATTGGAAAATGATTCTTTCGCTGGTTCGGTAGATTAGTTCTACTGAGAAGATACCAACAAGAAACTCAGCGAACTTCATTAGAACTAGATTATTTTTCTTTTTTAAATTTGCTTTAGTTTACAATTTATTTTGTACGAGCAAGCAAGAGACTTTTACAATATGATATTATGAAACTATGTAACATATATGTACTATTGAATTAATGAAATAAATTATTATTATTATTGTTCTGGTCGTATGGTTGGTGAGATAAAATCACGTACTTTTCAATATTACATTAAAACAGCAGTTCTGTTGTGGCGTTTGTCATATGCCTGCCTCTGAGGCGGTCGACACTCACTCATGAGCCTTGCATGAAGTACTAAAAATTCGTGTTTTGGCCCACGATCCAGACCAATACAGTAATTCACGTGTTTCCCTCTTCCTGCAGTCCCAGGTTCTTTAAGCAGGGCGTGTGAAAAAGCATATAATGAGGCCGTTAAGCTGAGTGTCACTATTGTAACATGGTATATGTATGTAATGGTGACCCTCTTTTCTGTGACTTTGCCTTCAGCTTACAATTAGGCGAGGCGAAGTCTAGTTGACGTGTCCTATATAAATATATATAATTGAACCCGCGATCATTAATTAAGTAGTCGAACTGTCTATCGCATCGCTACGATCGCGCGAAAGAAGTTAAACCAATTGACATTTTTTTTTATGTTCATCAACTTCGTCGTTACCTCTCATTCCTCGAAGACAGTTTCCCAGGTTTAGGTGACTGCTTCAGACCAGCCCCCGAGAGTGCTGACAGAGCAGCGTATGGGTCCGCCAGCGGTGGGAAGTTCAGACCCGAGGCCTGGAGACGGGCGAGGTAGTCCTGGGCTGCTAGGTGGGAAGCCATTGACCACCAGGCTGCACCTGAGAAAAATTAAAATGTGTGATTAAAAAATTAACACTCGACACGTTTTACACAAAACGGGTGTTACAATCAGGCTGCCGACCGACCTTTATTGTAGTCTCTTGAAAAACCAAGGCAGGGAGCTCAATCCATTGCAGTTTAAGCGTTCGGGTCTCGCCCAAAGCTTAGCTAGAACAGATTGGTTGTGGTGGTATTTAGTTTGCGTGGTACTTACTGGCAGCCGGATGTAAGCCCAGAGATGCTGCCTGGTTGGCGGCGACTCCGAGCGTGGTGGGCGGTGGGTACCGGCCCCCAAAGCCGAAAAGCGCCGCTTGCGCTTGCGCTTGCGCTGCCGCCGCCGCACTGCCTCCTCCACCGCCAGACCCGCCATCGCGCCCCCAGTAAGCTGGAATGAGAAAATACACTTCAGTTAACATGATACTAAGGTTTTTTTACTACAACTTAGTATCAGGTTGGCCTGATGGAAAGTGGTTACCGTGGCCTATGGGTATGTGCAACACCAGGGGGGTCACACTCGTGCTGTCCACCAGATAGTATCTGTGCCATCAGTGCGGAAGACAAAGTAGGTTAAGCTTTTGGTCTTTCCACTGAAAACACAATAGCAGAAAAGACAGTTGCATATACCCCACCAAGATCACTGTTATTTACAAAACTTGTAATTATGAACTTATGGGCTCACTCTCTAATGTTTTGATCACTCGCACCGAGAGGAGTGACGAGACAGTGCATTTAGCCGAATGCAATGTACGTGCGAAACGCTCGGCGCTCTAGTATCGACGTAGTGCGCTGTCTCGCCACTCCTACTCAGTGCGTGTGATCAAGGAACTAGTCTTTCTGTGAATTCAGAGGGCTATGTTAAGTTCTGAGGATAACGATTGTAACATTGTTGTCCGTAATGGTAACCCTCCTTCCCGAGATTTTACCTTCATCGACCTTTACTGTCAGGCGACGTGAATATTTACGTGTCTTATATTAAAAAAAGGTAGCTTTTGCGGGAGTGACTGACGCTCCAGCCCCGAAAAAGCCTGCGTCAGAATATAGTCCTTTAATCAGGAGGTGTAATGGCTTGCAGGTGAGGATAGCTTAGCTTACCTAGTCACCTACCCAATGTGAACACTGAATATAACCTAAAATTTAAATCATCATCACAATAATAAAAATGAAGTCATGTAGCTTGAAGTAAAAAATTGTAAAACATCTTTGACGACCTCTGTGGCGTAGCGGTAGAGCATTCGACTGCTATGCAGGGGGCGCGGGTTCGATTCCCGCTCAGTGCAAATATTTGTATGCATGAATATGTATATTTGCATTGGTCTGGGTGTTTCTATGTATAATATTATGTATGTATTTACAAAAAAAAAAAAGTATCTAAGTATGTTTATCCGCATTCTAGATCCCATAACACAAGCTAGTTAAGCTATGCTTACCATGGGTCTAGATAGCGTTGTGTAGAATGTCGTGGAATATTTATTTATTTATTTATCTGTACATTATATAAACGTATCTAACAAGTAACACTATTAGTAATAAATAAGAATAATCAACTATATTAGAACTAGGCGCGGCTTCCGCAGTGACTTGCCTTTATAGCCACTATACAACGAAATAGAAGAAGGTTTAGTTTGTAGGTATGTATATTTGCACTTTGTCGTTTTTTTATCGTCAGGAAAATCCCCGCGGATACACACACCACCCGAGTCGCTGGGAGAGATTATGTCGGAAGCGAACCGACTAAAACGCACGACACCTGTGGGTCGTTTGGTTGCCGAAGGTGAGGTTAACAGGCATATCCCTCGCACCCCGGTCGATCCAGAGCCATCTTTCTCGATCTGGCCCTCTCCTCGGCTGTGTTGCCGTGTTTTCTCCGTTAGAGTAGAATAGGGTATCTACATCCCTTTCCGTAGGTATCGTACAAGGTTTTCCACCCGACAGTAGACAGTAGAAGCCGCGGTAGCCTAGTAGTAAACGCTTCCCATCAGGTGGGCCGTGGGTTTGTCTGCCAACTAAGTGGTATAAAATTAAAAAAAAAAAAAGTAGTATGGGTAATGGACTGCGGAGACGAGGTCTCGGGTTCAATCTCAGGTTTTACCATGGCACACAACAATGACTTTTCGATGCTTTTCGAAGTTATGTGTGTATTTATCGCAGGTTTATAGGTGCCCGGTTAATGGAAATAGCTCGCCACCTATCACATTGGGACCTAAACATAAACTGGCGAAATGTGGGTGCTAGCACCTCTGCCTACCGCTTCGGGGATATAGGCGTGAGTTTATGGAGTAGATACAGCTAGAGTCGACAGTAATTTATGCCGCCATCGTAACCATATTTCGTAACCAGTTACCTAAGAAGAAGTTTAGGTCTGTCTTCGTAACAATGCAGGCGAAACTGTGAACCACAACCAGTGTACATAAGATAACGTTGTTTTAATAACGGACGGAAGTGTCAGCATTCATTAATCAACCAATAATACAGTCTATAAATACCTGAGTCGCATTCGAGCATGTTCTTAAAAACGAGCAATGACTCATACATGAATATTTTTGGTCTGTGGGTGCGAACGTATGATTTATGGTTATGTGAAAGCGTCTGTCTGTCTGAATTCCTTATTGTTCATAAGAAGAAAATTCAGTAATATAAAAATCAGTAATAAAAATACCCTTGTATAATACCCACAGGAAGATTTTTCGGTCATCACAACGTTAGTTGTGCAGGGAAGTCACACTCGTGCTGCCGACCCTGTAAGAACAGTTTCTGTGCCGTCAGTGCAGAAGACAAAGCATGACAAGCCTTTAGTTTTCTCACTGACAGCACAAAATCAGTCCAGTGAGCTGTGGCTACTCTACTCACCGTCGGGAACACAACGCGAGGTTATTATGGCTCTGGTATTCTGTAGGACGTGTCCTACCTCCAACGAGCTATAAAGAACAACCAAAGCTTGCACTATTTAGCTCGGTGTGTGCTCTCCTTCTGATGTAGCTTGGTTTTTACCTGCCACTAATATCTGACCGCCTAGCATTAGCATTAGCTAGCGGTAGCATTTTTTTATAACACTTAGGTAGCAGATAAGCACACGGTCCGCCTAATGGAAAATGGTTACCGAGGCCCATGAACGTTTGTTACACCAGGGAAGTCACATTTGGGCTGCCGACCCTGTAAGAACAGACAGTTTCTGTGCCATCAGTGCAGAAGACAAAGCAGGATAATCCTTCAGTCTTTCCACTGAGTGCACAAAATCTGTACAGTGAGCTCTGCCTATCCTACTCACCGCCGCGAACACAACATGAGGTTATTATGGCCCCGGTATTCTGTAGGACGTGTTCTACCTCCACCTAGCTTAAAAGAGCAACCAAAGCTTTGCACTAATTACTTGCTCGGTTTGTACTCTCCTTCTGATGTAACTTGGTTTTTACCTGCCACTAATATCTGACCCCCAAACTCGTGAGGAATCTTGCACTTGACTCTCAGTTAATCAGTAGCTGTACTAGCTACTGGAAGCAATATTGTGACCTTGATAGATTTCCCTGGAATACATCTTCTAAGATAATATCATTATTGGCAATAAACCAACAATTATATTATAATAACATACACATATTATGTAGTCATTATCAACTCGATCTTGACCAATAACGTACTCAAAATAATCTTAATACCTTGGTTTTCCTCCTTCCTGTTTGACTGATTGTTCTGATATTTGGTACACACCTTTGGTTCGGACGATAATACAATTTAAATCAATAAAACGGTTTGAATTGCTCCTCATAAGGTTGGTATTGAAATAGTTTTCATTTCCGCCCGATTGAGCAGTCCGACTGGGGAAGTACCTCCGCCCTACAGAATACCGCGGTTATAATAACTTCGTGTTGTGTTCCCAGCGGTGAGTAAGGTAGCCAGAGCTCACTGGAGAATTTGTGCTGTCAGTGGGAAGACTAAAGGCTTGTTCTGATTTGTCTTCTACTGATGGCACAGAAACTCTGTACTTACAAGGTTGGCAGCGCGACTGTGATTCCTCTGGTGTTACAGACGTCCATAGGCCACGGTAACTACTGTCCATCAGGTGGGCCGTGTGCTCGTCTGCCAACTAAGTGGTATAAAAAAAAAAATTATTAGTCAAGATAGATCTGATGTTGACAGTACGTACCAAGTACCTCCGCCGTACAGAATACCGCGGTTATAATTACTTCGTGTTGTGTTCCCAGCGGTGAGTAGGGTAGCGTAGCGTGTTAATTCAACTCTGCCTAACCCTCCGGGGATAAAGGCGTGATTATATGTATGTTTGTATGTATATTATCCAAACGAGCGTATCTATAATAAATGTCGATGAATCCAGGAGATCCACATACAATATTTGAAAAGTATTAACTATGTCTGGATTTTTCTTGTTCCTTTTCTTTAATCTCTGCACTAGGTACCTATTGGGTTTACTGGTAGAGAATGCCTGTGGCATTAAGTCCGTGTCTGTGTACGTGTGTGCATGAAGTTTAAATAAATAAAAGTTAGATAAGTAGACGTTTCTCGTTTACGATTAGAAAGAAAATAGCCAAAGGCTTACTATAGAAAGATATGAAAAGATTCAAAATATTAGCGGCTTTGAATCGCAAAGTTAGGCGTGTATTTATCGCAGGTTTATATGTGCCCGGTTAATGGCAATAGGCTCACCTACACTGGGACCTAGACATAAACTGGCGAAATGTGGGTGCTGGCACCTCTGCCTACCCCTTCGGGGATATAGGCGTGAGTTTATGTTAAATTTTATGTTATGAATCGCAAAGGAAGAGATCAAAGTTTTTTGTATTACCAAATTAATTATGGTAAGACAGTAAGTTTGAGGGGAAGATGATTAATTATTTAGTATTATGAGGCAGATGGTCCATGACCTTAGTGGCGATGTGATCAATTAATCCGCAAAGGGATATTGGCACATCTTTTTTATTCATATATACAACTCCTAAAAGAGGTAGGCAGACGTGTGTTAACACCTACAAGTCGTCAACTATGATTTTCGGTAAAGGGACGAGCCTATTGCTGTCAAACGAGCACATTGTCAAAGGCTGTATTAATGTCAGATAGAGAACAGTTATATTCCTTAATCGCCTAATAATATGACTTCACCTCTCCTGATGGTAAACTGAAGGCAAAGCCTCGGAAGAGCGGGTCACCATTACAGACACCTCTCATGTCACAATGGTGGCCCTCAGCTTGACAGCCTCTTCAGATGCTTTTTTACGCCCTACTTAAAGGACCAGGAACTATGGGAAGAAGGAAACACGTGTGCTGGTAAAGAATAATCCTTGAGATTTATCTCTTAGTATATTATCACATTTATCAGAATCCTTACAACACCTAAACATCCAAAGAATAATCTTATACCAAACCTTAACAACAAAGAAACCGCGTTACAAACATACAAACACCATAATCAAATCAAATTGATCTCTATTGCTTTCAAAATAAGAGTAAAAATTACATCAATATTATTGGCTGTAGACCAAACTACCAATACTAAAATTCACTTTATACAGAGGATATTGTAGCTTATGGCGTTGGTGATAAGAGTGCATACGATCGTAAACAGTACATGGGTTGTCGAGCGTTGGGAGAAGGGCATTGAACTGTAGTTTGCTTATATGGTATAATACCACGCTATGATAGGGTTGTCACTATTTATTAGAGATTAATATCTAAAAATATCCTACTACCTACTAATATCATAAAACTTGAAAGTTTGTGAAGATGTTTGGATGTTTGTTATTCAATAACGACTGAACGAATCTGGCTGAACTTTAGTGTAGAGATGGATTATAGTGTGCAATAACGCATAGGCCGCAACTTATCCCTGAAATATGTTGCTATGGGTTGCAGGAACGAGCAGAATTCCATGTGGGGTGAAGTCGCAGACAGCAGCTGGTGTTTTATTTGGCTTGTTTTCTATTGAAAAAGAAAATAATTGACAAAACGGTTTTTTCTGTGACGTGTTTAATGTGAATTTGAGGGTGTTATTGGATTCCCACATTTTCGGTATATGCATACCTATGATTTGCTTGACGTTTCAACCAGGTTGCACCGTCCGGCAAATAAGAAACACAAAAATTTCAATCGGGAAAATATATATAAATTACCTGCAACATGGAATCCAGTAATTCAAAACATGCAACCACGCTTTTCTGCGCAGTCGGATAAACACCGAATAGTTTGCTTACAGAATAGGGACACTGGGAGTGTGGTATGTGACGGTACATAGTGAAAAGAAAATATCGAGAATGTGCGGGTAGATGAAGAACCTTCTACATCACGAACTCGAAGACGGCGGGCGTGCACCGCTGAGCTAGTCAGCCTGTGACCACGGCCAGTGTAACGTAGTCGAAACGTCAGGTAAATCAAAGGTATGTATGTACCTATATAATCACGCCTTTATCCCCGGTAGGTTAGGCAGAGGCGAACTAACACCAACATTTCACCAATCATTGAATTCAGTCCCACGTAATAGGGGGTGAGCCTATTGCCGTCTTCCGGGCACCATTGTTGACTCAAGCCATGCATCTGAGGATGAGTCTGGGCTGTATATATCTGTCTGATGATAAACATAGCCCTATCCCTTAGTCGCCTTTTACGACACCGCATGGGAAGAGATGGGGTGGTCCAAATTCTACTCTGCCGGAAAACACGTTACATCTATTATGTCTAAGATATCTATTATCAGAGTTTGACATCCGCCTCCATATAAACCAGAAGTAAAAGTACTTTATCTTAATTTTATAATTCGTAAAAACACAAAACACGAAGACAACATGACACTTCGACAATGTTCGAGGTACTTTTTCGTCCATAAAGTGCCAACCCTACCGCTGCCGTGTCTCTGGACATTTTAACGATAATACACTCAGTTAGTGTAACGAACACTAAGTTATTAGTACTTATAAGTCGTTCCAATGCGGAGACCAATCATTCAGTAGATTTTCTGCCCTTTTTAGTGGGGACACGTCACGAATGGGGCGAAGATTTAGTACGATGAGCGCTACAAGTGTCTACGTATCATTATCATTGTCATGTTGATGTCACGTCGGTAGCCTAGTGGTTAAGGAGTCCCGAGTTCGAATCCTGGTCATTACACTACCGACATGAATCGGTCAGGGAATTCATCCCCACACATTGCAACCTGAGACGTTACGCACTGTGCGGTATAAAAGAAACTTCATCCCAGGCACACTCAAGCTGTGGAATGAACTCCCTGCTGCGGTTTACCCATGCGCCTACAATATGGGGTTCTTCAAAAGGGGGCATTAGGAGGTTTCTTTAGGGTCGGCAGCGAGAGTGTGACACCCCTGGTGTTGCACACGTCCATAGGCCACGGTAACCGCTTCCCATCAGGTGGGCCGTGTGCTTGTCTGCCACCTAAGTGGTATACAAAAAAAACAAGCAATTTAGCTTAGATGGAGGGATTAGAAGGAATATTAGTGATTTTGGTCTCAATCTGCCCCTCTCCTCGGGCGTGGGGACCACAGAGTCCCCAACTCGTCACCGCCTCCGATGCGACTAGGATTAACGCAAGAACGTATTTTTAATTGCGTGAACTTTCCGCAATTCTTCAAGATGTTTGCCGGCACTTATACAACGGTATTAACCGCACAAACACGTGGTCTGGTTATCGAATGGTGAAAGTCGTTTGGAGGAATTAATTAGCACAATTATATAGCTTATTAATAATGTACCGGACCTAATTAATAAAAGGTCATTTAATAATTATCTTGTAAAGTACACTTAGCGTAACTTCCTATAAATAACCAGTTGTTCTTGCCGGATTCGCACAGGAAAAATAGTTAATAGAATCCTATGACAACGCTAGTATACCAATTCAGGAATGTATTTTTAAGAATATTAGAACCAAAATTACTAATATTCCTTCTAACCCCTCCAACTAAGCTAAAATGCTTGTGTTAATAGAATACCAGGATTCGAACCTAGGTCCTTTTCGATCCTAATGCCGACTCCTTAACTACTTAGCTACCGATGCTTCTACTGTACATCCCTTATTTTACCCCCTTCTTTGTTAAATTTGGATCACTACTCATCCTTAAATATTTTAGATTGCTTGGCTTTCACGTGATCGACTGTTGCTAAGAAAGCCTCCAGAGCCTTGCCCAGCAATCAGCAGGTAGGCTTGCAAGTATAAGGTCAAGAAAGGAGGTAGGACACGACTGTATTCCCGTCCCAATTGAGCAGTCCAACTGAGGAAGTGACCCTACAGAATTCCACGGCCATAAGAACTTCGTGTTGTGTTCCCAGCGGTGAGTAGGGTAGCCAGAGCTCACTGGAGAGTTTTTGTACTATCAGTGGGAAGATTTGTCTTCTGTACTGACGGGATCAAGCTCCTGTTCTAACAGTCAGCAGCACGAGTGTAACTCCCCACTTTCCATCAGGCTCGTGTGGTGACGGAGGAAGAACATAAGTATCATCGCCCCATCTTATTCAACGGGTGTAAATACGCAGACGATATCACTGCGAGAGAAGGAAACTCGAAATAACCCTGTACCAACCCGTCTGGTCAGCATGGAAACAATAGGCTTTTAGTATGACTGCTTGTTTCAAATCAATGTCTTCCTGTACTCATATTCTATTTACTTTTCGTCTGAGTGTACGGAAAAATATATATTTGGTAGCACTCATTTTTTATAGCTGTCATACAGATGATAGTATAAAAAAGCCGGTCAAGTGTTAATCGGACTCGCGTACCGAAGGTTCCGTAGCTTAAGCTACATAAACCGTAATATATTTTGAAAGTGTTGACTTAGAAGAATAATTTTTACTCTGTTTTATAGATCTAAGTATATGGTATAAGTTTCAACTTCTCCCAATACTGGGAGAGGCTTATGTCCACCTGTGGCCTGCGATGGACTAATTGATTATTTGATTTCAATTATGAAAACAATTATGAAAGTAATAGAAGCGAAACATTGTTGTATCTGCCTGCCCCATTGAGTAACGGTATGACTGTATGTATGTAACTATAATGTAACTAAACTCATTGATTATATTAATGTTTATAGTGTACATAGTGTAATCTGTAGGAATTTTTCGATTGTAAGTGACTATGCATGTTAATAATTAGGTATGATAAATTCTATTACTTTTATAATTTGCACGAATTGAAAATTGTTGATATCTGTATTAAATGCTTATTTATTGAAATGTATGATATAATAGAATCTAATAATACGTTGCATAGCAGTTGGGCTTAATAATGATAATTTTAAATTGTGACAAATTCCTATTTGTTGACATCGGCATTTCTTTCACAATTGCAATTAACAATATCAATTTAATCTTAAATATGTATAGTAAGTAACTTATTCATGACTATATTTATCATTTGGTATAATTAAGCAAGTGGTTTAATGATGATCATATAATTTATCGAAAAATTCGTATGCCTAATGACGGCGAGGTGTACCTAAAACTAAAAATGTACACCGTGTCTCCTACGAATAAATTTCATTTCATTTCATAATACTTAAGGCAATAAAAATGTAGGTATATACGAGTTTGCCGCTCACCTGCAATCTACTTGTTGGTGAGTACTGACATTTATGAATGAAATTTAGCGATTGCGAAGTGGAGGTGACCGGTTTATTGCTTCCGGACACCGGCAAAATGGAGGATCACATCATAGTTTTATTGACTGCTCTACTTGTATATATCATTACTAGCCGTCGCCCACGACTTAGTGCGCGTGAACCTTTTTTACCCCCTTAGGGGTGGAGTTTCGTAAAATCCTTTCTTAGCGGATGTCTACATCCTATAAGGAACCTACCTTTTTTTTTATATACAACTTAGGTGGCAGACAAGCACACGGCCCACCTGATGGTAAGTGGTTACCGTGATCTATGAACGTGTGTAACAACAGTGGAGTCACATCCGTGCTGCCGACCCTGTAAAAACAGAACCTTTGGACAAGCCCTTGGTCTTCCCACTGACAGCACAAAAACTCTCCAAAATTACAAGTTTGTAGGTGTTATAGTTTCTGAGATTTCGTGATTAATCAGTGTGTGGTATTTTCGGAAAGTATCTGTGTCGGATGGAGAAAGAGCCAACGTCCGAGTGCCATCACTGCGACGCGTGCGAGGACACGGGGCCGCACACGCTCACCGAGTGTCCGGCGTGGGAGACGCCGAGACGGGAGCTTATGGCGGCCCTGGGAGTGAGAGTTCTCACGCTCTCCACCTTGCTCGCAGCGAAGGTCCGCTGCGCGGATGCGTGGGCGGCCGGCGCCTCCTTCTGCGAGCAAGTAATGCTCGTGAAGGAGGAGGCGGGGCGGGAGCGGCAGCGGGAGCGACGAAGGATCGCAAGCCAAGCTGTCCGCGTACGAAGGCAATTCGGGCGTCTGTGGTCGATGAACGACCTCCGCCCCCCTTGAGCGCAGGCCTGGGGGTGACTGGTGGAGCCGCCTGTCACCCTGGCAGAAGCAGGCCGCCGCAGCGGCGCGCCAGACGCGCCTACCCGTTTTCCAGGGACGAGTTGGGGACTCTGTAGTCCCCACACACCCGAGCAGAGGGCCAGATCGTGAGAGATGGCCCTGGGTCGGCCGGGGTGCGAGGGATATGCCCGTCAACCTCACCTTCGGCAACCAAAACGACCCACAGGCGGCGTGCGTTTTAGTCGGTTCGATTCCGACATAACCTCTTCCACCGGCTCCGGTGGGGAGGTATTTGTGGGGATTTTGCGCACGTAAAAAAATACATAAAAAAAAGTGTGTGGTATTTCGCTTTTATAAACAATGTATAGAATATAGAATATAGTTTCTGCTAAAGCAAAACCACTGTCATACCACGGACAGTGTTATAAAATTCATTTTTCTTTTTTTTTCAATTTTTTGCAGTGTCTGTGGTATGATGTGGTTTTGCTTTAGAAGAATTGAGGGCCAGGTATCCCAGTGGCTCCGCTAGTATGGATGTCGATCATCACGACCAGAAGAAAATTTTATGATTCATAATTATACTAGGTATCGGGACTTCTCGCGAATTATATCTTGGAACTTACTATTTCTGCCCACGGGTGCTGCAACGCATCCGAAACGTCGGCAGATAGATAAATCGCAAGAAGTTCCGATACCTAGTGCAATTATATTCACACCGCGAAAGTTTAAAAATAACTTTATGATTATACTTTTGGTAATGTCTCTGGTTCTACTAATCCAACTGCAATCAAACTTGACAGATTTTAATCCAGACAAAGTCCTTTCCAATAAAAAAAAAACATCAAAATTGGTTCAGTAGTTCCATATTGGGAATAGACAAGAATAGCAAAAAATTTTAACTTCCTTTTTATTTGGTTTATCTTGGCTTTTTTAGGAACGACTGCCATATGAACTCATCCCCGCTACCACCCACCCAACAGCCCCCTATCTATTGCTTGACTTTTCTTCTTGAATAGACTTCTCTAGACCTCAAAATCATCTTCTTATCATATGCGTCAAATTTCAACTCTGATCCAGTGACTTAGCTGTCTCGCATGGTATATGTAGGGAATATAGAAGTGGTTTTTAATACGATATAGCTGGTCAACGAAGTATAGGTTTAGTTGGTTTGAAAGAGAATCCATAACAAGGCCTGCAGTCAGGATCCTGACAAGCCGATCCTTTTTTAGCGCGGCAAGCGTTGGTCCACTGCAGTATATACATGGTGAAGTGGAGAAGCACCAAGATTAATTCATTCAGCCACATCATATCTGCGTGAAACTCCTTAAAACGGTCTGCAACTTTGCAGTATATTGGAAAAATTCTGGTTTTAAATGCCTACAAAAAATTGCTGGTATCCTTGTCTACTTAACCATATAGAACCAAGAATATAGCTCCAAATATTAAACGCAATGAAGAACTTTAGAATCTTTGGGTAAGAAAGATCTTGAAGGGCAGTTTATGTGTTATTTCATTCAGCCAAATCACATCTTCAAGAAACTCTTTAAAACAGTCATGACAGCATCGAGGAATATTGGAAGAATTTTAGTTGCAACTACATTCTCAAAATTGCCGGTATCCTTGTCTTCTTAACCACACACAACCAAGAATGTGGTCCCAAATAATAAGTTCAATGAAGATCTTTCGAGTCTTTAGAAGCAGATACGAAAGCTCTTGGAGGACAGGTAGTTTGTGTTTCATTCAGCCACATCAGATCTTCAAGAAACTCCTTAGTACAGTTGTGATAGTACTAGATAATCTTGGCAGATTTATAGTTCCAACTGCATAAAACGAATTGTCAGAATACTTTTGAATGGAAACAAGAATATGATTGCAAATATTCGTATTTTAGCCAAACACACAGAACCAAGAATATGGTACTAAATAGTGGGCAATGACAAACCTTCAAGTATTAGAATCAGATACACTCTCGGAAGGTCGGTAGTTCGTGTGGGTGCTGATTGATGGGAAGCTTCAGTTACTAATGAGTACCATATTTAGATACCTGCCATTTTCTTTAGAAATCGTATTTGTAATTTGGTGTTGTATTATGAAATTTGTTGGGGCTAATGTCAAATCTGACTTTTAACGTAAGTTATCTAATATAAAAATGAATAATACTGTGTTTGGTAATAAGTCTTTTCAGCTGGTTTGCTGTCTGTCATGCTCGGTGATTTTTGGGTCATTGCAGTAAATGCTAATGCCTATAGACGCGACTGTCGACTATTATTTATAGATAACAGGTATGACATTCGCGCCTATTTATTTCCTAGGTAGGTAGACATCAGCGCATCATTTGCTGCTGTCCTTTTCTTATTAATTTCAAACTTCATTCATATGGCTAAACTTAGCCAGATGTATTTTTTTTCTTGTTTTGTTTCATCTAGAACACGCCAACTTGACTTCACCTCGCCTGATGGTAAGCTAAAGGCAAAGTCTCAGGAAAGAGGGTCACTATTACAGACACTAAGTAATGTTACAACGGTGGCACTCAGCTTGGCGGCCTCATCAGATGCTATTTCACGCCCCGCTTAAAGAACCCGGGACTGTAGACTGTTATGTTGAAGACAAGAGAAAAGTGGTCAGGAAACAGGGTCACCATTACAGACACGTACTAGGTAACAATGGTGGCCTTCAGCTTGACTGCCTCATCAGATGCTTTTCAACGCCCCACTTAAATGACCGGGGACTGAAGGAAATATGTGTAATGGTAAAGAATTTCAAGACTTAATGGTGTCGCAAAAGCACTTCTATAAATTTCTTTACTACCTCTCCATTATTCTCAGAACTCGCGCAAAGCACGCACACTTAGAAAAAGCCCCAAGTTATTACTTACCAGTGTTGCCACATGTTTCGTGAACCAGTATTCCCAGATCAATACAGTTAGTAATTCCTACGGAAATACCAGCTCAATTATATATTCTGGTCGTGTAATGAGCTGGCAACACACGTACAGCTGTCACGGCGAGAAATAGATGCGTCTGTCAATGATGGGTTGGGTAGTGTGGGAATGTGGGAATTATTGAGCGGTGAACCAATTTAGTCACCGATTTATTTACATTAGAACAGTGATCTATCAAGCTGAGGGCCACCATTGTAACACTATTGGTGTTTGTATTAGTGACCCTATTTTCGGAGACTGTCTTCGGCTTACCATCAGGCAAGGTGAAGTAACATTGACGCGTCCTATGTAAAACACGATTACTACTACTGAGGTGAACCTACTCCTAATACAAGTTATTTTGCTTAGTTAGGAGGAATACGTGAATTTTTTAAATTTTTTTTATACCACTTAGTTGGCAGACAAGCACACGGCCCACCTGATGGGAAGCGGTTACCGTGGCCTATGGACGTATGCAACACCAGGGGTGTCACACTCGCGCTGCCGACCATGAAAAAACCTTCTGATGCCCCTCTTGAAGAACCCTATATTGTAGGCGCTTGAGAAAACCGCAGCAGGGAGGTCATTCCACAGCTTGAGTGTATAAAATATATATATATATATAATATATGTGAATAAAAATTAAGAAAAGAATGTTATTAAGGTAAAGTATTAACCACATGGGTTGTACGGTCGTTGATCACATACATGTTCCATTCTTCCTCTACAAGCCTCAGTTGTTTAAACAGGACGTGAAAAGACATCTGTCGAGTCTGTTAAGGTAGCGAATTCTAAGGACAGTATTTGGAATAGTGGCCACTACTTTTTTTTTTGCTTCTCCTTAGGTTACCACCAGGTGAGGTGTAGTCAAATAGACGAACCAAATATAAGAAACATTAATATGAGTGAAATAATTATCCATGAGACGCATCTTACGTCTCACCCTAATACAATCTGCTATTGTAGACCCTTGTCTAGAATAGCAGATTAGAATAAGGCCCAGTTTCCACCAAAGCGGAGAATAGAGGAGAAATACCAATCAGATTTCGTTATTTCCACTTCTCTACGCTCAGCTTCGGAGAAAATGGATCAAGCTGAGAGGAAATGTCTAATTTTTTTATAGGATTTAGTGCGGCCTGCCTAACGGTGTTCGCGGTAGAAAGAACTAAGTACAGATTGAAACCATGGCGCACAGCTAGTATGAAGACTAGATACTTACCACCAAAGAGCCCAGCGGCGTCGAGGAGGCCATCGGGCGGCGCCTTCCCCGCTTCGCCGCCCTCGCCGTCCTTGTCCATAACAAGCCTGGAAGAGCACAAGAAATTCTGTTAAGCATGTTTAATATGACTAGCATCGTATTTGAGGATATTATTACTGAAATACTGATTATTCTTTGTCTAAATCAATTATATTAAACTTCAGCTCCGAAATATAACAACATACATACATATAATCACGCCTTTATCCCTGGAGGGTTAGGCAGAGGTGAATTAAAACCCACATTTAACCAATAATTGTATTCGGTCCCTCCTAATAGGGGGTGAGCCTATTGCCGTATTCCGAGCACTATTATTGACTAGAGCCATGCATCTGGGGCTGCCTCTGGACTGTATATATTTGTCTGTTGTGAAACAGCCCTATCCTTTAGTCGCCTTGTACGACACCACATGGGAAGAGATAGGGTGGCCCTAATTCTACTCCGCGGGAAACCACGCGGCAAGAGTCATATAACAACATTATCACGTATTTTATTACATATATATTTCTTGCAATCACAAAACATGCGCGGGAATAGCTTCTGACATCTGTCATAAACAACATAGACCAATCACACTCTGTATTCTAGACTTTTTGTCTATATCTAGTGTAATCGATTCTTACATTATGAAGAAAGGGATGAATGGTATAACTTAGGGGAATTTTACCCGAGAAGAGGGCCAGATCGTGAGAGATGGCCCTGGGTCGGCCGGGGTGCGAGGGATATGCCTGTCAACCTCACCTTCGGCAACCAAAACGACCCACAGGCGGCGTGCGTTTTAGTCGGTTCGAGTCCGACATAACCTCCTCCACCGGCTCCGGTGGGGAGGTATCCGTGGGGATTTGGCGCACGTAAAAAAAAAAAAAGGGGAATTTTAGACAGTTGGAAACGTTTTGTTAGCTTCTTTTTTATACCACTTAGGTGGCAGACTAGCACACGGCCGATCTGATGGGAAGTGGTTACCGTGACCTATGGATGAGTGCACACTCACGCTGCCATGCCATGCAAAGCCATGTTTCGTTAGAAAAAGAGGTACCTATGCTATTAACAGTTCACAAAATGAGCCAGTTCTAGTTCCCATGCGGTGTTGTACAAGGCGACTAAGGGATAGGGCTGTTTAACATCAGACAGATATATACAGCTCAGTCTCAGCCTCATCTGCAAGGCTCGAGCCAACAATAGTACCCGAAATACGGCAATAGGCTCACCCTCTATTACGTGGGACCCAATACAATTATTGGTGAAATGTAATTGTTAATTCCGATGGTCATTTATACTAATCCTGGTTCCTCCGTGATAATGGTGCTTGCAACCGCGCCGAAGTAACGGAAACTCAGAACAATACAGCATGGCAAATATCCCGATAACTTTAATACTAATGACATAACATAGCATAACATAAACTCACGTCTATATCCCCGAAGTGGTAGGCAGAGGTGCTAGTACCCATATTTCGCCAGTTTATGTTTAGGTCCCAATGTAATAGGGCGAGCCTATTGCCATTAACCGGGCATTTATAAACCTGCGATAAATACACACATAACTTCGAAAAGCATCGAAAAGTCATTGGTGTGTGCCATGGTAAAACCTGGGATCGAATCCGAGACCTCGTCTCAACAGTCCATTACCTATACCACTATTATACTAATATTCGTCCCCAGTAATTACATTCATATTCTACTATGTTATATTTTTATTTGTATAACACCAGTTACCCAATATACAGGCATGCCTTGTTTGGGAAAACAATCAATTCTTTTAAGGCTTAGGTACCATTGTCGTAACCTTAATCGAGTTGAAGGTACGGAAACGAAGCCTTATTCCTGCTACCGAAACACAGGTTAGTTCCTAGCATGTAGCCGTAGCATGATTCTGGATCCGTACAGTAACTCGACATCTATAAGTACCTGTTTTTTTATATAGAACACGTCAATTAAACTTCGCCTTGCCTGATGGTAAGCTGAAGGCAAAGTCTCAGTAAAGAGGGTCACCATTACTTACACATACTTATTTAATTGATTTTAGTTTAATGAAATTGTAAATTTGCATGCCTTTTGGGTGAATGAGGCAGGTATATATTGTTTAAAGTTTCCTCATTCCGTAAATGAGGAAACTTTAAACAATATATACCTGTACTCGCCAGTAAAGATTGATTATGATTATTATTATTATGTTTTTTTTTTATACCACTTAGGTGGCAGACAAGCGCACGGTCCACCTGATGGAAAGTGGTTACCGTGGCCTATGGACGTGTGTAACACCAGAGAAGCCACACTCGCGCTGCCGATCCTGTAAGCACAGAGTTTCTGTGCCGTCAGTGTAGAGGACAAAGCAGGACAAGCCTTTAGTCATCCCACTTACAGCACAAATTCTCCAGTGAGCTTTGGCTACCTTACTCACCGCTGGGAACACAATATGAAGTTATTATAACCGCGGTATTCTGTAAACATAAACTGGCGAAATGTGGGTGCCAGCACCTCTGCCTACCCCTACGGGGATATAGGCGTGTGTTTATGTTATGTTATTATCTAATTCACCTCGGTATAACTCTCCGGGGACAAAGGTAAGATAAAGGTGTATGTATGTAAAACGCCTCATACACATACACTTCTGAGTTAAGCAGTTAAGAATATATGCACATAATAAGTCTATGCAGCATTATTAAGTTATTTAACATTATATATATTACGTTGTGAATACATTATGTTTAAAACGAGGTCAAGGCCGGCACGGTTGAGTTTAATTTATTTATTCTCTTTGTATGTTTGACTGTTGGAGAATTAACTTTTTAATACTAAGGTTGTATATATACCCACCTTTTTAGCGTAATCTAAACGCTTGTAACATCGTCGAAAAAAGCATCTGGTCAGATTTCAAGTTGAAATCCAATGAAGTATAATAATTGGTAGATTTATGTAATGATGAGGTGACAATTTTTCCTGGTACTTCAATTTTAGCTTACCATCATGGGAGGTGAAGTCACATTGACCCATAAAAATGTAACAAGTTGCCTTTTACAAAAAGAAAATGAAGGAAGCTCGTAAAGTGTACATAAGGACAGAAGCAAAATGGCGAGCTATTCTCTCTGCCTACTCTGGAGGGAGAAATGCGTATATACGTAAAAATGTAAGACATTTTGTGCCTCTGTCTGATACTAAATTACTCCTAAACGACTGAATCTTTTTAGGACTTCAATCAAGCTGTATGAACAGATTAAAAAGCTATACGACGATGTTTTCTGCCAACTTTTTAAGGGTACACAAGCTTGATTTTATAAAAATACACTTAAACGTTCACCCCGTGGGAAAATCAAAAGGTTTTCTATAAAAAATGCGTTTCATTCAGTACGTAAGCACCCTCGCGCCATTGAAGCTTCACCCCTGTACGGTACCTACCACCCTCGAGCGGGGGTGGTGTACAATACACGCTCATTATTGCCGAAAATTGTTGAATAATTCGGTAATTGTTAAATGAATAGTCTATTCAAATGCGTGTTTAACCGTTCTTAAATAATTTTGACGGGTAATGGACTGCTGAGACGAGGTCTCGCGTTCGATCCCAGGTTTTACTATGGCACACACCAATGACTTTTCGATTCTTTTCAAAGTTATGTCTGTATTTATCGCAGGTTGATAAGTGCCCGGTTTATGGCAATAGGCTCGCCACCTATTACATTGGGACCTAAACATAAACTGGGGAAATGAAATAATTTTGACGTGTCTGAACTAAAACCGACTTGAGTTCGTATCGGATCGGCAAAAGATCGAAGTCGGACTTAAAGTCATAGATTTTAAAATTGCATAACTTATGTTGTTTAGATAAGATGGATGAATATTCTGATTTCCTCATATACCCCTTAAATCCCTCAAGATTTAAGGGGCTCATGACTAAATCCCTCAAGATTTAAGGGGCTCATGAAGTGTAGTAGTAGGAGGTAGGACACGGAGGTATTTCCGCCCAATTGAGCAGTCCGACTGGGGAAGTACCGCCGCCCTACAGAATACCGCGACTATAATAACTTTGTGTTGGGCACGCCGTAGTAACGGCGGTAAGACCCATCATGGGGGAGTGGCTAGAGAGGCCACACGGCAGCCTCTCGTACCGTCTGACGCAGATGATCACCGAGCACGGATGCTTCGGAAAGTATCTGCGTCGGATGCAGAAAGAGCCAACGTCCGAGTGCCATCACTGCGACGCGAGCGAGGACTCAGGTCCGCACACGCTCACCGAGTGTCCGGCGTGGGAGACGCCGAGGCGGGAGCTTGTGGCGGCCTTGGGAGTGAGGGTTCTCACGCTCTCCACCTTGCTCGCGGCGATGGTTCGCTGCGCGGATGCGTGGGCGGCCGGCGCCTCCTTCTGCGAGCAAGTAATGCTCGTGAAGGAGGAGGCGGGGCGGGAGCGGCAGCGGGAGCGACGAAGGATCGCTAGACAAGCTGCCCGCGCACGAAGGCAACTCGGGCGTCGGAGGTCGATGAACGACCTCCGCCCCCCATGAGCGCCGGCCTGGGGGTGACAGGTGAAGCCGCCTGTCACCCTGGCAGAAGCAGGCCGCGGTGGCGGCGCGCGTGGCGCGCCTCCCCGTTTCCGGGGACGAGTTGGGGACTCTGTGGTCCCCACACCCGAGAAGAGGGCCAGATCGTGAGAGATGGCCCTGGGTCGGCCGGGGTGCGAGGGATATGCCTGTCAACCTCACCTTCGGCAACCGAAACGACCCACAGGCGGCGTGCGTTTTAGTCGGTTCGAGTCCGACATAACCTCCTCCACCGGCTCCGGTGGGGAGGTATCCGTGGGGATTTTGCGCACGTAAAAAAAAAAAAAAAAAAAAATTACTTTGTGTTGTGTTCCCAGCGGTGAGTAGGGTAGCCAGAGCTCACTGGAGAGTTTGTGCTGCCAGTGGAAGACTATAAGCTTGTCCTGCTGTGTCTTCTACTGACGGCACAGAAACTCTGTACTTACAGAGTTGGTAGCGCGACTGTGACTCCTCTGATGTTACAAACGTCCATAGGGCACGGTAACCACTTTCCATCAGGTGGGCCGTGAGCTTGTCTGCCACTTAAGTGGTATAAAAAAAAATTATTGCCAACATTTTCACTTCCAGAGAAAATCGTCCAAAACAGTTCGAAGTAACAGATAAGTTAGAAGACCCGAATATCGGAACCTTACCCACTAACCTTGCCACTGTGACATTGGAGGATCACAGGGATCATAAGACATAAGACTGCTAACGCCAGAGAGCAGGCTAGCCACTTATCTGAGATGGATACCGAGACCGACACTCCCGTAAAAGCCACGTCCTTGGGCTTGCGCTTCGTCTGCAGCTAGGAGCTGGTGACCGGCCTCCTATTTCTCCTAAGCGGCCAGATGTGGCCGCAATTGAGAGTAGTGACAGACGTTCATTGTGTCAATAAAGGACTCGATCTTGAACGTTATTTACTGGTATAAGAATACAAGTCAGAAAGCGGAATTCGGGACCCCGAGGTGTAGTCTGCGATTGCGACCGGGACTAACGCGACGATATTTTTATTATACCACTCAAGTGGCAAACAACTACACGGCGCACCTGATGGAAAGTGGTTACGGTGACCTATGGACGTGTGCAACACCAGAGGGGTTACACTCGTGCTGCCGACCCTGTAAAAACATAAACTCGTCATTGCAGAAGACGAAGCAGGAGATGCCTTTGGTCTTCCCACTGACAGCACAAAAACTTTCCAGTGAGCTCTGGCTACCCTACTCACCACCGGGAACACAACACGAGGTTATTATGACCGCGTTATTCTGTAGGGGAGGTACTTCCCCAGTCGGACTACTCAATTGGAACGGGAATACCGTCATGTCCTCCGAGGATGACGATGATGTCAAATTTATGAGTTTATCCTTGATGATATCCTAAAATCCTTTAAGGTTTAGTTAATTTTGATGTCGAACTTCGCCTCAACAACGATACGAACAGTTATAATAATACCCCTCCGGACTCGTGGTCCCCCTGTGATAATACGTGTATGTAATTTTGCGCCATTTCTACTACATGTTAACGTATAGAGATGGTAATCTCGTGATTTATCGACTGTGAAACGCGTAACAATGGACTCGAGAAAACTTTACTTGTGAACAAATAACTAGATATTACTTATTACCCATGGGTTCATTTATAAAGTTCTTGAAAAAGTAAAAAGTGTCCTAAGAGGCTAAATTCAGGACACTTCTTCTATGACCATGAGGATAGCTCTACTGTCTCCTTCTAGAAGAAAAAGAAAGAAGAAAGAAAATACTATTTCCACCTATGTATCTCTTATATTTGTTCTTGTGTGTACATAAATTTAATAAATTATTAAAATATTAATTTCAACTTACTACAGCACACATTTGACTAATTACAGTACATTTTTTTTATAAAGGACACGCCAACTTGACTTCACCTCGCCTGATGGTAAGCTAATGGCAAAGTCTCAGGAAAGATGGTCACCATTACAGACACTAAGTGTTACAATGGTGACACTCAGCTTGGCGGCCTCATTGGATGCTTTTTCACGCCCCGCTTGAAGGCCCCGGGACTGTAGGAAGAAGTTTTAGGTTATGTTGTATATACATATAATATACCTACATCATAACCTGAAACTAATTATTATTATTTTTTGTGACGGGTACACTGACCACCATTTCCTTCCCTATCTCAGCCATTGCACAATTCTGAACTAATAGTGTAACTGCAGCGGCAGAGGCAGCGTCAACCCACGCGCTCGCAAGTTTGTTATCAGGCGGGTTCTAATCGCAAATCACAAACAGAAATAAAATTAATAGATAACCAAACGTAAGCAAATATAAACATTCTTACTTCTGACTGAGGTATCACCCTGGTACGGTGCAACCAATTTCATTCAGAACCAAACGGAATCCACGTCTTTTTTCTGGCGTACCAGAACACCATTAACCAACACGCTTTCCTTCTTTAATCTAATTCCGGGTTCTTTAAAGTCGTCAAGCTGAAGGCCTAGAGTCCTAGAGTGGAGATGTAGGTTACCGACATAGATCGAAGAATAGTTAAGTTAAGTGGCAGTAGGTTCGCCACTCCAACTTCTATCGAAGGACTGATGGCCATTGTAGCAACCGAGTCCTAGAGTTGAGACCGCGAGAAAGCAAACGATACTAAGACGCCCTCCAGCCAGATGGACTGACGACCTGAAAAAAGTGGCTGGAACAGACTTAATGCGGAAGGCGGAAGATTGGGTGCAATGGCGCACATTGGTAGAAGCCAACGGTCGATTGCGTTAGGCTTATTGATTGATCAAATGATAAAATGATGCCCGTCAGTTTTTTAAAGGTAGGTATCTAGTTCCTAAGCTCACTGTGAGGCGAGCTGTACAAGGTAGGTACCGATGTACCCTACATAAAAAAGCATAATCTCTACGCACGGGACGAAAGTAATCTTCAGGTAATAAAACCCTTATCAATGTTGAACCAATCTCGTTTTTAAATTGCACTTCGCCCGAGGCTTTGAAATTGCGTCTGTAGCTTGTAAATCGTAATTAATCTACAGAAAAAGCAAATAATGGTGAGTATTTTATCAGTTTATGTCGCGGTAAATAATGCTCATAAATTTTTAGGGTTCATTGTTACAGGCATATATCTTGACCTCAAGTCACGATAGAAACGAGGCCATGGCGCGGATTGGTTAGGTTGAAGGAGGTAGAACACGACGGTATTCACGTCCCAACTGCGCAGTTCGACTAAGGAAGCAGACCCCGGCAATAAACTCAGCGGGCATTTTTTTTTGTCTATTTACAAACATTTACTAAGTCTACTACAATAATTTACTTGAGTAGCATAGTTGAGCGAACAGCTCATTTCCAAGCTTGTTTATTTCTAAGTATTCTTGGATCTTATGATAATCTTTCTGGCACAATTCATCACGTGGGATGTGTGCTGGTCTGCCACCTAAGTGATATATTCAAAAAAATCTATGATTTGCGGATTTGAGCTCCTCTCCTCGAAAAAAAAACTCAAAAAAGTATACAGCATATATATAGTGCATTTTGTAATGTGATTGGGGTCAAAATATATGCTATCTGCAAGATACAGGTAAAAACACTGTTGTCCGTCCGTCTATCAGCGTGTGATATCTCATAAACAGCTGTAATTTTGACAGAGTATTTATTATTATACTAAGTATCGGGACTTCTCGCGAATTATATTTTGGAACTTACTATTTCTGCCGACGTTTCGGATGCGTTGCACGACTTGACCCGTGGTCACGACTTGACTCTCGAAAGTATTTATTACTCATCAGCCTCATGGTAATGTTCCAGTTTTGTCTATTTCTTACAGTTGGGAGCCCATTGTCCAATTATTGTTTGGTGTAGGGTAGGTTAGCGTTTCCAGGAGCGACTGCTGTCTAACCCCTGAACACTGAGAGAAAGCCTACACCATAACCAGGGAAAGCAGCACTCTTACTAAAATATTTATTTTGTCACCATTGAAAAAATATTTTATGCTCTCCAAATCTATTTTGACTACGGCGACCATCTTTAGTGATAGTATTATCTTAGCCGCGTGGTTCCCAGCAAAGTAGAATTTGGACCACCTCATCTCTTCCCATGCGGTGTCGTATAAGGCGACTAAGCTATAGGGCTGTTACATCAGACAGATATATACAGCCCTGACTCAGCCTCAGGTGCATGGTTTGAGTCAACAATACTGCCCGGAAGACGGTGATAGGCTCACCCCCTATCACGTGGGACCGAATTCAATAATTGGTGAAATGTGGGTGTTAATTCACCTCTGCCTTACCCTTCGGGGCTAAAGGTGTGATTATATGTATGTATGTACGATCTTTAACTGTTGGTCTGATTGTGCTTACATCTCTGATGCGTCCTCATGACTGTATAATATACCTTAGCTGTAAACGTACGCGAACAGTTGCTACATGTGAGGACACATCAGTCGACAGGTACATTCACTTCTAAAGTAACTCAATACATATACTATTTGTATAAGTGGCGCCACCTACAGTCCGCTATTGAGAAACAACGCCAACACACATTGGCCCATTCCACCCACAACAAATCGCCACACACGCAATAGTTATATAAATGTATAAAAAGAGCCATGCTTATAGCTGACCATGGTCAAAAACCATACCTACTTATAATTTGTACAAGTACCCGGCAGTATACGTCAGAAAAACGATCAAGTGTGAGTCGAACTCACACACGATGGGATCTGTACTATATTGTCTACACAACCTTTTATATTATCGACCAAAAAAGGTTGTGATGTATGGGTGCCCCCTTTAATATTTATCTTACTCTGTTTTATTATTTGTTGTTATAGCATAACGTAAGATAACACGAATTCACGCTTATATCCCCGAAGGGATAGGCATAGGCTAGCACCCACATTTCGCCAGTTTATGTTTAGGTCCCAATGTGGCGGGGAGCCTATTGCCATTAACCGGACACTTATAAACCTGCGATAAATACACACATAACTTCGAAAAGCATCGAAAAGTCATTGGTGTGTGGCTTGGTAAAACCTGGGATCGAACCCGAGACCTCGTCTCAGCAGTCCATTACCCATACCACTAGGCTACTGCTTTCTACTGTTATAGCAACAATAGAAATACCTAGTAATAATAGAATCCGTGAAAATTTCAACTTATTACGGTTCATAAGATACATCCCAGTGACAGACGAAGAAGTAGAGCCTAAGTAATAGGGTTTCGTTTTTACCCTTCGAATACGGAACTCTGAAAAAGACCAAAAAATCCCGCTAAATTTTTCGGAGCTTTTTCAGGATGGGTTCTTGTTGTGATTTGTTAAACATTAGTCTAATTGTATTGAAAGTTTTGTAGGTTCCATTCTTGTTGGACCAGGCTGGCAAGAGACAGAGAGGGGTGGAAGGCGTTGGAGGAGGCCTTTACCAACAGGCAAACGGATATCGACAACTAAACTATATAACTAGTCTAAGTTAGAAACTGTACATGTCGACATATCTGAAAATAAAGGCTTTTTATTATAATTAAGTTCCCTATTAATGGTATTCAAATATAATTTATTATTAACTTATGCGAGGGAATCCCCGAGTACAAACTAATACAAAAATATTACTATTTAAAAATCATGACGTCAATACCTAACCTAGGTCAACACATACCTACTTATGTATTTATACTATGCGAGCAGATAGTGGGTGGTACTGAAATACTCCCGTCTGCCCCCCCATCAGCTGTGCGCGGGGGGTATGAATCAGTGGGGTGACCTTCTTATTGCATTATCCTTGTGTAGCCTTGGGGTGCAATGAATGGATTATAGTAAAAATATATGCGAACAGCTGATTTTTGTAAGTATGATGAATTTTATTCCGATATTTCTTGAGGCTTATTTCTATACTTGTCTAGCTGATGATCTTTGCTCCGGCGTCCGAATGTCAGTTTACACAGCAAATTATTGCGATCAATCAAACGCAAGATTTATGCCCCCTATTCGTCCCAGCAATAATTCGCTAACTCGTAGGTGCTCTTCGTGGACAAGATTTTTTTAAAACAATTACTTAGGTGGCAGACACGCACACGGCCCACCTGATGGAAAGTGGTTACCGTGGCCTATGAAGAGTCACACTCACGCTACCAACCCTGTAAGCATTGAGATTGTAAAAATAAATTCGTATCCACAAATAGCACTTGCCAAATTTTTTTATCTGTGCCCTACGTGGATAAGTCCAAGTGCTGAATTAAATTTTAAAGCATTTAATATGCTAACTATTCAAATTGATTAATATAAGAAAAAATTGAATCGTTTCAGGCAGGTTTCGAATCTTCCAAATTCCTCTATATAAGACGAGTGTATGTATTTTTTTTTATACAACTTAGGTGGCAGGCAAGCACACGGCCCACCTGATGGAAAGTGGTTACCATGACCTATGAACGTGTGTAACACCAGTGGAGTCACATCCGTGCTGCCGACCCGGTAAGAACAGAGATTTTGTGCCGTCAGTGTAGAGGACAAAGCAGGACAAGCCTTTGGTCATCCCACTGACAGCACGAAAACTGTCCAGTGAGCTCTGGCTACCCTATTCACCGCCGGGAACACAACACGAAGTTATTATAACCGCGGTATTCTGTAGGGCGGAGGTACTTCCCCAGACGGACTGCTCAATTGGGCGGAAATACCGCCGTGTCCGTGAAGGAATTTGGATGGTTTCGGTCGAAGGTTCTGTAACTTAGTGAACAGATCGCTCCCCCTGTAAGGGAAAGATCGCGGGTTCAAATCCCGGCTGAACCGATTAAATTTTCTTTATATATCTTAATCAATTGAAACGGTCTAATTTTCCATGGACCGTTTGAATTTTTTCTATCGTAATCGAATTTGAATAGTTAGCATACGTAATGCTTAAAATTTCATTCAATTCTAGTAATTGAATGAAATTTTTATAATAGTATAGATGAGAGGGAACTAAATTGTAACACAGTCGCCCACTCGTTTGGTTCCCCTCTATGATTCGTGTTAACCGAGTTTAGCCATTTGGACTAGAACAGTCAGTTATATGACACGAGAGATTGTGATACAGAATGCAAACCGGTACACCTCATGATTGGCGACGGGGAAGACTTTATTTACTCTTCATTAGACGGCAGTCGTTTTCGCAAAAGTTAAAAAACCAAACCAAGGGAAATACATGTTTTAGATCCAACAGGAACTAACGCTGAAAGGACTGCCAATTTAATTATAAACACAAACACAACATAACCTCACGCCTATATCTCCGAAAGGGTACGCAGAGGTGCTAGCACCCACATTTCGCCAGTTTATGTTTAGGTCCCAATGTATGGTATGGTATGGTGTGGTGTGGTGGCCAGCCTATTGCCACTAACCGGGCACTTATAAACCTCCGATAAATACACACATAACTTCGTAAAGCATCGAAAAGGCATTGGTGTGTGCTATGGTAAAATCTGGGATCGTACCCGAGACCTCGTCTCAGCAATCCATTACCCATACCACTAGGCTACCTTGGTTGTCCATTATACATTAACTATTTAAAAATGTTAAATTATTGTATGCCTTTAGGCGGAGCATGGAGGAACGTATTGCTTAATGTAAGACCTTTGTACCACCCATGTTAAACGAAATAAAATTGATTTTCTGAACCTGATACCGCGGTTACCAATACAATTATAAGCTGTGTAAAACTTCTAACAGTGTTGGTTCCCAGTGAAGTAGAATAGATATACAATAATGTTACCGGGAATTAATGCAATCATGCCATAGGTACATACATACCTACCTTCTACATCACGAGCTCGAAGACGGCGGGCGTGCACCGCTGAGCCAGTCTGCCTGTGACCACAGCCGGTGTGACCTGGTCGAAACGTCAGGCAAACCAAAGGTATGTTTGTACCTATACCATGATCGCGGTAATTCCCGTTAACATTATTATATATATATATATATGTATATATATTTTTACGTGCCCAAAATCTCCACGTAGCCGGTGGAAGAGGTTATGTTGGAATCGAACCGACTAAAACGCACACCGCCTGTAGGTCGTTTTGGTTGCCGAAGGTGAGGTTGACAGGCATATCCCTCGCACCCCGGCCGACCCAGGGCCATCTCTCACGATCTGGCTATCTGCTCAGGTGTGTGGGGACTACAGAGTCCCCAACTCATCCCCGGAAAACGGGGAGGCGCGCCGCCGCCGCGGCCTGCTTCTGCCAGGGTGACAGGCGACTCCACCAGTCACCCCCAGGCCTGCATTATTATATATCATGGAACGAGATAGTTTATAAGGAGTAGAATAGAGTCTTCCATCTCTTACTGTGGGTCTAGAAGACGACGAAGGTATAGGGCGGTTCTCCTTCCTACAGATTGACGCAACAAGATCACCTTCTTGGGAACAAATATCATAGATGGCTAAATGTGGGTGTTAATACACTTCTGCCTACCCGTCCGGGATTTACAGGTGTGAATATATGTATGTATTTTGTACTATCTTAAAGATTATTAAAACCGACATTGCTTTTTCTCGTCTATAAAATTAAAGCAAACGACGAGAGGCCGATAGTATTTTAAGCCGCTGAGAAATATAGTGTTCTTCTGGCACTTTCGAGTACCATTATTAGTCGGCAGTGTCAGTACTTCTATCAAATACGGCACTAACACCTGAACGTGAGAAGTTTTTGTAAAATCATATATATTTGTAATATGTTATAAAAAACAATATATATAGTGTAGTCAATTCACACTTGCGTTATTTACATATATAAGTAACATTCGCTCTAACTTGTATTTTCACTAAATATTTTATGTTTTGAGTTTATTCAAGACGGTTCAGCTCGTCTAGAAAACCTTTTTTTTTTGTACCACTTAGTTGGCAGACAAGCACACGGCCCAAATGATGGGAAGCTGTTACCGTGGCCTATGGACGTATGCAACACCAGGGGTGTCACACTCGCGCTGCCGACCATGAAGAAAGCTTCTGATACCCCTCTTGAAGAACCCCATATTGAAGGCGCTTGGCAAAACCGCAGCAGGGAGGTCACTCCACAGCTTGAGTGTGCGTGGGATGAAGTTTCTTTCATACCGCACAGTGCGCACCGTAATTATAATATTTTATGTTTTGGGTTAATTCAAGACGGTTCAACCCGTCTGGAAAACCTTTATAGTGGGAAATGGGTATTTTCTAAAAGCAGCGTGGTTCCCGGCAGAGTGGAATTTGGACCACCCCATCTTTTCCCATGAGGTGTCGTACAAGGCGACCAAGGAATAGAGCTGTTTAACATTAAAAAGATATATACAGCTCAGACTCAGCCTCAGATGTATTGCTAGAGTCAACAATAGTGCCCGGAAGACGGCAACAGGCTCACCCTATTACGTGGGACCGAATACAATTATTGGTGAAATAAGGATGTTAATGCACCTCTGCCTAACCCTCTGCGGATAAAGGCGTGATTTATATACGTATGTTGTATGTATTTTCTGAAATAAAATATTTAACCGACTTGTAAAAAGGAGGAGGTTCTCAAATCGATTGGTATTTTATTTTCTTCTTAGTATATAATCTGTTTATTGAGCTTTTTTTATTGGTATAGGACTTAGTTACGCTATGATTACAACTCGTGCGAATTAACATGGCACCTGGCTCGAAAACCAACCTCCTCCCGCATCCCCGCATGAGGCCCCGCTCTCGTCTTGCAAGATCATCAGCATCTCCAACACTGTGACCGCTACAGGCTTACTTTCTTTTGAGTTTCAAATTTTATTTGACATTTGTTATTGTTACATTTGGAAAGCCAGGTTCCATGTTAATGCGCACGATTTTTTTATACCACTTGTTTGAGAAACAAGCACACGGCCCACCTGGTGAAAAATGGTTACCGTAGCCTATAGACGTGTGCAACACCAAGGGAGTCATACTCGTGCTGCCAACCCTGTAAGCACAACAGTTTCAGTGCCGTCAGTGTAAAAGACAAAGTAGGACAAGCTTTTGGTCTTCCCACTGACAGTACAAAAGCTCTCCAATCAATCCTGGCGCGCCTCCCCGTTTCCAGATCGTGAGAGATGGCCCTGGGTCGGCCGGGGTGCGAGGGATATGCCTGTCAACACAATTATTGTTGAAATGTGGGAGTTAATTCACGTCTGCCTAACCCTCCGGGGAAAAAGGCGTGATTATATATTATGTAAGTAAGTATGTATTCTTGATTTGTATCCTATGTTTGACGTGCAATAACGAGTATCTAAATACAAAATATCTATCTATCTTTGTCAAGCCCTTTCTACCTATTCACCCATCTGTCGGTGAACAGTCGGTGGTCACCGGCGGTTCACTGACCTCTCATTGTCTCAGCTCTTACTCGGATCACTCGTGTAAACGGCTGCTTAGAATTAGAAAACGATTTTATACGTGGGAAAGAGACGACAGTTTGTTACTGTTGTTTGTTTTTCTGTGAATGGAAGGTTACTTATTGGTGTTGTGTTTTATTTTAGTAAGTACTTAATATTTAGTTTATTTTTTACAACAAAAAAAGTTTAATGTATTTTATTTGAAGCAATTTTAATATTGGCATTATGTATAAAACGATACATTGCTAAAATCTAGTTCTTTTGTTAGAATGTTAACACTGTTTCTGGTTGAATCAGAGGATTTCATCTTGGAGCCCGAGATCCATTTACTCGTTCTCCTAGGTTTGGCTATTATGACTTTTTATGGGAGCGACTGGGGTGGTGATGGGTCTGTTTCCAACCCCAGGAAGATCTATTCTAAACCAATACCATATTTCTAACACCACGCTCAAAAAGAGGCGCTATGCTTATATCGGTAGGCACCAAAATTCATTAAGTCATTTAAGTAAAATAGTATTATTAGTCAGTTAATGATTTCTTTTTATAAAGTAGCAAGCAATCGCACGGTCCAATTAATGGGAAGTGGGTACCATGGCCTGTGAACGTGTGTAATCCCTAATGAATTTTGATAGAAAAATTAAATCGTTTCAGGCGGGTTTCAAACCCGCTATCTTTCCTTTACAAGGGAAATGCTCTGACCACTGAGCTGCAGAACCACGCCTGAAGCCATCCAAATTCGTCTATATACGCGTCTTAAAGCAACTTAATCCGTTTAAAATAGCTTACTCAACGCTTAAAAAATTCATTCAATTTTCAATAAGCTTCGATGGGAAATTTTTTGGATAGGTACATGCGGGATTCGAATCTGCGATATTTTCCTTACTTTTTTTACCTTTCCCTTATGATTTTTTCCTATCTTAATCAATTTTAATAGACGCTAACTATTAAAATCGAGTAAAAATGTTTATGTTATGTTAAGTTTCTAGCCCATCGCAGTCCACTGCTGGACTAAGTCTCTCCCAAAGGCTGAGTCAACGGGTTGGTATAGGGTTTTATTTTAAGTATTCCTTCTCTCGCAGTGATATAGTCGGCGTATTTTTTCCGTTGATCGCCTATTACAACACTATTCTGTAGAGATGGGGTAGTGATACTTGTATTCTTTCTACGTCAACACGGATATAGATAGATAGATAGATAATACTTTATTGTACATCAATACATTTACAACTGAGACAAGTAGGTAACATGTATATACAGTTTAATGTACAATGGGCGGCCTTATCGCTGAAGCGATTTCTTCCAGGCAACCTTGGGATGGACAGTAATGTGACAAGACAAAAGATATATAGTGTAGTTATCATATAAAAGGTCTTTAATTCTTTATTGTACACAAGAAAACAATACATCAGCAGGTAATCAAAAATACATCTTGGTGTACAAAGGCGAGCTTAACCCAATATTGAGTTTTCTCCCAGCAAACCTTTGGGGATTAAAAGTGCAAAAAAAAATGCTAAAAAAAAAAACCAAGTGTACAACAGCAGGATAAAAGGTGTACTAAAACAAAAAGAAAGACAGAGAAAAGCACAGATAAAGGAAAATAAAATATACGGAATAATTAGCATACCAAATGCTTTAAAATTTCATTCAATTTTAGTTACATCTAACTACTAAATTCACACATCCAGCCCGGATATTCCGCGACACAACTATATAGGAGATTCGTCTCGCGCAACCTCCCCCCGTGGCCTGTCCGTATAAAATCGATACCACTACATATGAATATTACAGTTCACCTGGAGACAAACTAGCCGTGTGGGACATACCATCGCAATACATACCTTAAATTTATAGCGTTACAGCTTAAATTTATTTTACGGTACTGAATAAGTGTTATAGATATTTTATACTCATTGCAGTGTGTGATAAATAACTTTTAAACTATCGCGTTCTATGATATATAATAATGTTAACGGGAATTAACGCGATCATAGTATAGTTACGTACATACATTACTTTATTTCAAATAGCTGACCCTCCCCAGCTTCGCCCGGGGTATGTTTTGAAGCTTCATATCCCATTGAGCCCGTATGTTTTAGTCTTCAAAATATGTATGAAAAATTGGCGGATTTGTTAACATTTATTATGAATGCTCCGCTCCCTTAAGTAGTAGCGTGATGATATATAGCCTAAAACCTTCCTCGATAAATGGACTACCCAACACTGAAAGAATCATTCAAATCGGACCAGTAGTTCCAGAGATAAGCGCGTTCAAACAAACAAACAAACTCTGCAGCTTTATAATATTAGTATAGATAGAATATGATAAGTAGGTATAAGTACTGTTTATGTTTAAGAACCTATATATAATTAATCTATAGTTCTTATAGTACCAAACGCATCTCTTGTTAATATGCGCCTACCTCGTACTAGCTCTGCACCACCCTATGGTAGACTGGCAGAGAATGCCTACGGCATTAAGTCCGCCAATGTACATCGTGTATAAAGTATAAATAAATAAATAAATACATACCTTTGAATTGCCTGACGTTTCGACCAGGTTACACCGGCCGTGGTGGGCGTCGGAGGTCGATGAACGACCTCCGCCCCCCATGAGCGCCGGCCTGGGGGTGACAGGTGGAGCCGCCTGTCACCCTGGCAGAAGCAGGCCGCGGCGGTGGCGCGCTTGGCGCGCCTCCCCGTTTCCGGGGTCGAGTTGGGGACTCTGTAGTCCCCACACCCGAGAAGAGGGCCAGATCGTGAGAGATGGCCCTGGGTCGGCCGGGGTGCGTGGGATATGCCTGTCAACCTCACCTTCGGCAACCAAAACGACCCACAGGCGGCGTGCGTTTTAGTCGGTTCGAGTCCGACATAACCTCCTCCACCGGCTCCGGTGGGGAGGTATCCGTGGGGATTTTGCGCACGTAAAAAAAAAAAAACACCGGCCGTGGTCACAGATATGTACCTATACTATGATCGCGTTAATTCCCATTAATATTATTGTATATGATGTTATAAAGTCGTAAAAATGGTTTATATATCAATCAATCAATTATCCCAACGCAGTGGGGGTAAACGAAAGGTTTCAAACCCCCTGAAAAAGGTGGATGGGACAGACTGGATGCGGAAAGCAGATGATCGGAAAAAATGGCGCACATTGGGAAAGAACTATGTCCAGCAGTTTTTATATATAGGAGACGTTAATATGAATTCACCTCGCTTGATGGTAAGCTGAAGGTAAAGTCTCAAAAACGAGAGTCACCATTACAGACACTTATAAATGTTACAATGTGTGCTGTGCGCCACCACAGCTTGACGGCTTCATAAGATGTTTTTTCACACCCCGTTTAAAGCTCCGATTAAAGCACCAGATACTAGGTAAGTTACAAAAGAACTGTGGTTAGGTGTTTTTGGGGCCCTTTTCAGGATCTTCAAGGCTGATTGAAGACTCTGTTGCAGACTTTGCTCTTAGATTTCGGTGTCAGACGGTTGTCCCAAAAAATCTCAGATAAATCAATCCATAAGTAAAGTAGTAATTTTTTTGTCGGGGCACCGGAATATCACCTTCGACTTCGTGCAAAGGCGGGCACTAATGATCGTCGACAATCCCGTATTCACTAGCGGTGTGGAACCGCTCAGTCACAGGAGAAATTTTGCATCGCTGTGTGTGTTTTACCGCTTGTACAATGGCGTGCGTTCGGATGAATTGTTTGACATGATGCCTACGGGCTACATTCTATCATCGCACCTCTCGTCACAGGTAGGGAATCTACCCCCACACATTGCGATTTGAAACAGTACGTACAGTTAGGTGTGATAGGAACTTCATCCCCTGCACGTTGAAACTGTGGAATAAACCCCCTGTCGTAGTTTCCCAAGCGACTACAATATGGAGTTCTTCAAGGAGGGCATTAGAAAGTTCTTATAGGGCCAGCAGCACGGGTGTGACACCCTTGGTGTTGCAAAAAAGTAACAAAAGTACTGTGGTTAGGTGTTTATAGACGGCAGGTTATCCCATAATCCAAGATTAATCAATGCTTAAGTAAAGTAGGAGCGACTGGGTACCCCCCCGCCCTACAGAATACCACGCCCATAATAACCTCCTGTTGTGTTCCCGTCGGTGAGCAGGGTAGCCAGAGCTCACTGGAGGGTTTTTTGCTGTCAGTAGAAAGACCAAAAGCTTGTCTTGCTTTGTCTTTTACACTGACGGCACAGAAACTCTTAATGCTTGCAGGGTTGGCAGCGCGAGTGTGATTCTCTTGGTTTTGCACGCATCGACCACGGTGAGCACTTTCCATCAGTGGGCCGTGTGCTTGTCTGCCACCTAAGTGGTATAAAAAAAATATATATCTCCTAAGTGCGAGTTTTGGTTCTTGAATAATGAAGTTTGGATTACATACATGGCTTCATGTAAAAGCAATAATTACATCATCCATGTAGTCACACTAACTGACTAACGGTACTAAATACAAATCACACTAACATACAACGCAATGTATATCAATTTAGGACATCCTGTCGCACCAGGTGGTCTCTTACAGTACGTGAATCGTATTCTAAACAGCTACAGGCAGTAGGTACTCAAAATGATGTTAATACCAATAATTCTGACTGTATTAGTATCACAATAAACGGGATATTTACCATGTTTCATTGTTTTGAGTATGACCATGATAGTTTAAATACCTACATTCTGACTGTAGTCAAACTGCTAAGGATCGTAGCAGACATATCAACTCGAAAAGGGATCGACTAAAATAAATGAAATTATAAACAAATGAACACGCGCTTACGATACGACTCCCCATCGCCGCAACAGCGCAAGAAATGTCATGAGCTCTTTTACTTTAAATTTGGAGTTTAAGTCCTTACATATAAAGTCTAGAATGAGGGTTCTGGTGACGATCCCTTTCCGAGTTGATATGTCTGCTGTGACTCTAATACTATCTTTACTTGGCCCCCGTCCACTTGTGACGAGTCGTGACGCATGATATCCTCAAGAATGATTAAGGATGACTTGTGAATAATAAATTTGTGTTTTCCTACTCTTGCAGATGCGTGTGTGGGAGAAACTAGGGCACTTTTTTTAAACAATCCTAGTAAATGAAATTATCTACTAGCTTACCTAGCTATATTAACTCCAGCTAAGCTAAATTACTTGAGTAGGACTATCTTCATAATTATATAAGGTATCGGGACTTCTCGCGAATTATATCTTGGAACTTACTATTTCTGCCGACGTTTCGGATGCGTTGCAGCATTCAGCAGTTGCTCAAAAAATATTCCCCGCATATCTCTCGACGCTCGAAGACTAGTCAAGTCGTGACCACGGGTAAGTTCCAAGATATAATTCGCGAGAAGTCCCGATACCTAGTATAATTAGGACTATCTTCACGTCATCAGTGTACGACTAAGATACGAACTCAAGACCTGTCAATCGTTAGGCCAACTCTTTAGCAACTAAGCTACCGACGCTTTGTTCGCACTAATCCTTCCTTAATATCTGTCTGTCCGTCCGCCACCGTATCAAATATAATGAACTTTTTATATAGAGATAAACTAGAGCCTGTTGCGTGGCGGTATTCAACGCGGCCGCTACGCAGGAGGCGTGGTTTCGAACCCGCTCAGTGCAAATATTTGCATGAATGAATATGGGTATTTGCATTGATTGATTTGATTTTTCAAAGTCTTTATTGCATGAAAATAAACATTACAAGTAACAACTCCAGTGTAAATTAAATCCTAGAGGTTAACAAATAAATTAGGTTACATTACACAAAGCTATTGCACTTTTTACGAATTTATACACATGTTTGTAGATCATTAAAAATACAGAAAATATAATGGGTAAACTAGAAATTTTGTTTATGCAAGCTTTAGTACAGCATTACATTTGATGAGTAGGTACTTAAGTTGCCGGCCTGGGGGTGACAGGTGGAGCCGCCTGTCACCCTGGCAGAAGCAGGCCGCGGCGGTGGCGCGCGTGGCGCGCCTCCCCGTTTCCGGGGACGAGTTGGGGACTCTGTAGTCCCCACACCCGAGAAGAGGGCCAGATCGTGAGAGATGGCCCTGGGTCGGCCGGGGTGCGAGGGATATGCCTGTCAACCTCACCTTCGGCAACCAAAGCGACCCACAGGCGGCGTGCGTTTTAGTCGGTTCGAGTCCGACATAACCTCCTTCGCCGGCTCCGGTGGGGAGGTATAAGTGGGGATTTTGCGCAGGTAAAAAAAAAAAAAAGGTACTTAAGTTAAAACTAAACAATAATAACACGAACATAATTAGTATTTGCATTGGTCTGGTCGTGCCTCGGCAAGCATGATAAGCCTTCGGTCCCTGTTGCCATAGCAATATCTATGGCTGTCGTTATGGGTAGTTGGAGCCCTAAAAATCCTATAACTGGTCTAACTGCAATGCTTCGATATCGTCTTTCGGTTGTAGAGTTCAGATCAAGTAGACTAAGTGTATGTTTGTAAATAGACCTGATGTTCAAGGAGGTAGGACACGGCGGTATTTCCGCCCGATTGAGCAGTCCGACTGGGGTAGTACCTCCGCCCTACAGAATACCCCGGCTATAATAACTTCGTGTTGTGTTCCCAGCGGTGAGTAGGGTAGCCAGAGCTCACTGGAGAATTTGTGCTGTCGTGGGAAGAATAAAGGCTTGTCCTGCTTTGTCTTCTACTGACGGCACAGAAACTCTGCACTTACAGGGTTGGCAGCGCAACTGTGACTCCTCTGGTGTTACAGACATCTATAGGTCACGGTAACCACTTTCCATCAGGTGGGCCGTGTGATTGTCTGCCAACTAAGTGGTATAAAAAATAAAAAAAAAGACCAAAAAATAGAAATGCCCGCTGAGTTTCTTGACGTCTTCTCAGGTCGGGGCCGCGTTTCGACCCGGTGCGGTGGTCCATTTACTAAACTGATATTCATGTTCCTTTTTTTGTTGACGTTTTGTAAGTGCTAATATAATGGTCTATACATAATAAATGATTTTTGACTTTGACTTTGAGATGGTAGTCGCTTCACGGAAAATAACGAAGTTCAGTCAAGTACGCAGTTTAACTGGTAAATCGGACCTCAGATTCCGAAGTGATAGCTTCGGATGCGACTGGGATTAATACTAGGATGAAGAAGAAGACTAAATCTTGAAAAAGACCATAAGTTGTGTGTTCTGTTTTGATAAGCGACATCTACATGGAAGTAAGAACAGAATCAGATAAATAAATAAATAAATATTCCACAACAAATAAATATTCCACAACAAATAAATATTCCACAACAAATAAATATTCCACAACAAATAAATATTCGACAACAAATAAATAACAATAAATAAACAACATTCTACACAACGCTATCTAGACTCATGGTAATCATAGCTTAACTAGCCTGTGTTATGGAATCTAGAATGCTAATAAACATACTTAAATACATTTTTTTTGTAAATTCATACATATCATAGAAACATCCAGACCAAGGCAAATATACACATTCATGCATATAAATATTAGCACTGAGCGGAAATCGAACCCGCGCCTCCTGCGTAGCAGTCGAACTACGATGACGCGCTATTGTCTCTGCCTACCCCGGAATGAATAAGAAATGCGTGACATATTTCTATACAGGTAAAGCCGATAAAAAGCGTGTTAAAAATAGTCCATAATGTTAGCATGCGTTTGTGAGGATACAAAAGGAAGTCAATGCGAATTATACGTCTTCCTTAAGTAGTGACGCACCCTAATACGAAGAATTATGAAGGAAGGAAGGTACAACAACAGAACGAACTGACTAATTTCCTACAAATGTCGCCTAAATTTAGGCTAAAGTCCTTTTCATAAAAGAAGTCCCACGGTGATTTGTGGAACTAAATTTGACAGATCAGCCATGTTGTCGATTGTCGATGTTATCAAGGGTGTGTATTGTGGTAGATATTGTTGTGTTTTTAATTGGATTAAGCGCGCTAATAGGATTGTTTACGATGCCAAAAGTTGTAAAAAGTGCGGGTCGAGAAATTATATTGAAGGTGAAGGAATTCTGTGAAGCGGAGCATCAGAATCAAGGTGTTTTGATACCAATAAATATGAATATATGCATTGGTCTGGGTGGTTCTATAGTAGGTGTAAATTGTCCTAGAATATTAGAATATTAATTACACATTAATTACCACTACGCTATGCATTAGTCTGGGTGTTTCTATATATAATGTGTATGTATTCACAAGAAAAGTATATAAGTATGTTTATCCGTATTCTAGATTCCACTGTGATTCCATTACAAGGTAATGTTGTGGAATATTTATTTATTATTATTATATTAAGCTTAACTTGTAAAAATAGTATAATTACACAAGATCTTAAATTATAATAAAAGTGCAAATTATGCTAATTCATGTATAATATGATTGCAGGCGTGTCGGAGAAAACGGTGTCAAGAATCACAAAAGAAGGAAAAACAGCGGCTAGTACTTCAACGAAAATCGTCACCCCGGGGAAGAGTCGCCCGCATCCCAAAAAAATCGACTTGGATGGGTTCGATTTGTGCGCCATAAGACAAAAAATTCACTTTTTTTATGTTGTGAGGAAAGAATTGCCCACATTGGGTAAATTACGCGCAGTTTTGAGAGAAGATATAAATTATCAGGGAAGCATTGTAACATTGCACAGAATATTACACAGCATAGGTTTTAAATATAAACGATGCCAATCAAAACGTAAACTGCTTATGGAACGCTATGATATCACTGCATGGCGTACCAGGTATTTGGAAAGGATGCGAAGAAATCGCACCATAGAAAAAAAACCGGTTGTATATTTAGACGAGACCTATATACATAATACGTATCACGCTAAAAGTTGTTGGCAGAGTGAGGAGGAGCCAGGTATGTATGTCTCAGACTCATCGGGAAGTCGTTGGATAATCGCTCATGCGGGAACAGAAAATGGATTCATAAGTGGTGCATTGTTGATGTTTAAGTCACAATCCAAATCTTCAGATTACCACGACGACATGAACGCTAAAAATTTTTTGAAATGGTTGAATGAAAAATTGATTCCGAACCTACCTGAAAGATCTCTCATAGTAATGGACAATGCTCCTTACCATTGTACTCAAATAAACAAGGCACCAACAATGTCGAGCTTAAAAAGTAGTATGCAAGAATGGCTGCAAGAAAAGGGAATTTATTTTGAAAACACGTGGACAAAGGCTGTATTGTTTGACCTAGTCAAACAAAACAAAGGACCTCCAACATATGCTGTTGATGAATTATTGAAATCACACAATCACGAAGTCCTAAAGTTGCCGCCTTATCACTGCGATCTCAATCCGATCGAAAAAATGTGGAGCCTTGTGAAAAGACGGGTGGCGGATAAAAACGTGGCCCAAGATCCTAAGGAAATCGTAAAAATAACGGAAGAGGCTTTTGAAAGTATTACAGCGGAAGATTGGGCCGCTCAGTGCAAGCATGTAGAACATTTAGAGGAGGAATATATAAAAAATGACGGTGTTATAGATGAAGAAATGGATCGATTTATCATATCTACGGCTAGTGATAGTGAAACAGAGTCTGATTCTGAATACATTCACTCTTCCGACAGTGACGTTAGTATGGCCGATGATCACAATTATTCAATAAAAGTTTGAAGAATTTTCTTGTTTTATTATATATATACCTAAAGTAGCGACCGCGTGCGGACAGACGTGGTTTGGGGTCGCCGGGAAGCACTGGAGACAGGCTGGCTTAGATCGGTCGTTCCGTTAATCCATGAGAGGCCTGTGTGCAGCAGTGGACTATATGCAGCTGAGATGATGATGATGATGATGTACACCTTCATTTCATTTTTCGTTGGTAAACAATACGACATTATAAATTTGACATGACAGTAATTTCTAAATGCAACAATAACCTGACCCGAACAGAAAGGGTACGAAATACCTGCTTACCTTGCTTGCATTTCATTTCATAATAATTATAATTGTGTAGAACTTTAATATTATATTAAATATTCTGAGAATAATTTTAGTAGGTTGTTAATAAAATTAAAAGTATGGTAAAAGTTTTTCTTAAGCCTGGCAACATTATGTCGCTCGACTACAGCGCTGCGTCTGCGGGACTTCTTTCATGAAAAGGACTTTAGCAATGTTAAAATGTACAAGTCAATATCGCGAAATGTCTGTATATTTGCATACAAGTGTCAAAATATATCTACTATTAATAAAACTGAAGAGTTTGTTTGTTCGTGTTAATGTCTTGAACTACATATGCGATTTCACTCCGAACCACCCTAGGTATGCTTGTGGTATACTTTGTCCCGTGATAATTTCAAATAACTTACGGATTATGGGTTTTCAAATAACAAACAGTCTACCGGATTTTTGGACATTTATGATTACTGCTCGGATCCCTTGAGTAGCGGCGTGATAATATATAGTATAACCTTCCTTGATGAATGACCTTTTTTTATACCACTTAGTTGGCAGACAAGCACACGGCGCACCTGATGGAAAGTGGTTACCGTGGCCTATGGACATTTGTAACACCAGTGGAGTCACAGTCGCGCTGCCAACCCTGTAAGTACAGAGTTTCTGTGCCGCCAGTGTAGAAGACAAAGCAGGACAAGCCTTTAGTCTTCCCACTGACAGCACAAAATCTCCAGTGAGCTTGCAGGCTTGCAGTTCTTCGAAAATCTAAACAATAAGTAAAAACGGTCAGAAAGACTGCTAAGCGGGTGCAGGTAGAATTGAGGACGATAGGTGAAACCGGGGGCACAGCTATTCAATAGAAGTACATATATGTAGATAAACATAGCGAAATGTATGTTTGCATATGTCATGTATATTTACTGAAGATATGTCTACAGCGAAGTAAGGTGATAAGTGTTTCTCACGAAATTGTTATACTTGAGTACAGTCAGCAACAAAAGTTGTACAGCAGTAGCAAATATCTTAATCAAATTCAATAAAATAATTTTAAGTCATTAATTATCAAGTATATTAATTCATGAAATAATAATTTTATTGCTGAACATTAACCATAATTGCGGTAGCCTAGTGGTATGGGTAATCGACTGCTGAGACGAGGTCTCGGGTTCAATCCTAGTTTTTACCATGGCACACACCAATGACTTTTCGATGCTTTTCGAAGTTATGTGTGTATTTATAGCAGGTTTAGGTTCACCTATTACATTGGGACCTAATCATAAACTTGCGAAATGTGGGTGCACCTCCGCCTACCCCTTCGGGGATATAGGCGTGAGTTTATGTTATGTTGTGTCATTAAACATATTAATTTTAATATTGTATGTGTTAAAAAACCGGCCAAGTGCGAGTCAGACTCGCGCAAAGAGGGTACCGTATTTTTTGCTACATAATTCGCGGTATATTTTGACTTTGACTTTTGACTTAGAAGTTTGATTTTTGCACAGTTCCAAGGCTATACATATAGACTTTAGTATATAGTTTGAATTTCAACTTGATGCCTCCTGAGAAAATGGTATTAACAGACAGACTGACAATAAAGTGATGCTATAAGGGTTCCGTCTTTTTCCTTTTGAGGTGCGAAACTGTAATAACCTCTTCTTCGGGGGACAACCCAACCTCACCCTAAAAGTCAGTACACCTGTTGATTGTAGGACGAAGCTCAGGTACCTTTCGGGGTTGGGAGGTCAACTACAATAGCTCGGATTAAACCGAAAAAGAGGTGCAGGAGTGATGGAGCGGAGCAGCCATTTGCGCTCGGATGAAAAAGAATGATATATTGTTTGTAATCTTCTAATAACGTATACTTTGGTTTTGTAAAAAAAAAATGTTTTATGCATATGGTTAGTTTGGTAAAGATTTATTCAGTTTAGGTACATACAATATGCTATTATAATATACAATTACTTACAAATTTATATAAAACTATGCTAACTATACAATATATACAAAAATGGAATAGAGAAAAAGAAGGAGACTAATTTTAGGCATCGAAAAATTCCTCCCCATCGATCTCTACTGGTACCGTGCCCAAGAGGCTGGCGGCATTACCACGCTGAATGGCGATGCCAATTCTTTGAGCGAGGTAAAGGCCAGCCTTATGTATATGGTTTGTTTTAACTTTATCGTACAATAATACGAGATTTATTTGATTTATAAATTCGAATGTGTTAAGCTACTTTGTCGCTGAATGTACAGAGTGTACAGTTAGTATATGTTATATCAGAGTAAATCAAAGTTTATTTAACTTAAGTAAGTACATATCAAATTACAGGTTAAGTGGTTGAAAATCAACCATAGGAGGTCAATGCCTGCCGGGTTTGAAATCACACGTTTTAAAAACGACAATTCTGTAAAAAAGCCTATCTTTTTTACAGAATTATCGTTTTTAAAACTAAATTTCCTTTTTAAATAGGACACGACATTTTTTTATTTTATGTTTGACAAAATAATGACATGTTTTTTTATACCACTGGGTTGCCATTGACACGAGGAAGAAGAAGACCCACAATGTTACATTGGTGGCCCTCAGCTTGACGGCCTCATCACCTGTGTAATTATCTAAACATAGCGTCGAGCACAGCGCTGTGACAGCCTTGATTGTCATTGGTCGGACTGGGTGACGTCACTGGACACCGACCAATGACAGTCTCTATCAAGACTGTCGCAGCGCTCTGTGCTCGACGCTGTGTACTTTTAGAGAATTGCACAACAGATGCTTTTTCACATCCCGCTTAAAGGACCCGGAACTATAGGAAGAAATCAACAAGTGGAGTGGTAAATAATTCCAAGACGTAAGAAGAGTAATATAACATAACATAACATTAACTCACGCCTATATCCCCGAAGGGATAGGCAGAGATGCTAGCACCCACATTTCGCCAGTTTATTTTTAGGTCCCATTGCAACAGGTGGCGAGCCTATTGCCATTAACCGGGCACTTATAAACCTGCGATAAATACACACATAACTTCGAAAAGCATCGAAAAGTCATTGGTGTGTACCATGGTAAAACCTGAGATCGAACCCGAGACCTCGTCTCAGCAGTCCATTACTCATACCACTAGGCTACCGCGATATAGAAGAGTAATATCCCAGCAAAAAATACTCAACAAAATATTTAGTACTGGTATACATAACAGTAAAAAATTTAATGCCATCGTCCGCAACAGTACTAAGCTTATCCACCAAGATTATAGTTTAGTTTAAGATTGATGGATAAGATAGTGGCAAACGAATAATGAAATCAACTAGCGTGATGATGTGTTACCCAAAAGCAATATCGGATTAGTTTTGCCCTCAATGGCAACGTTCCAGCTTTTGTGTTTGTATATCATGGCTTAGATTTGTCCCATGGGAATTTGAAATTGCTTCCTATATTGATAAAAGTTTACCTAAATATGGGTGTTTTAATTTTCTTTATTGGTTTAATTTACAAATACCAATTTTAGTTCATTCTAGAATTCATTATAAGTTTAGATGGCGCTGCAAATGTTCTCAAATATTGCAGTTAGGAGCTCGGGGTTCATTCTTTTGCTACTTTTAGCTTGTCTTTTTACCACTTAGCAGATTGGAACACGGCCCACCTGACCTGATGGTCGGGACACCACTTGATGGAAAGTGGTTACCGTGGCCTATGGACGTGTGCAACACCAGGGGAGTCACACTCGTGCTGCGGTTCTGCAACGACAACAGGTAACCGCTAGAAATCTCCTCTTCTTCATCTTGGCGTTAATCCCAGTCGTATCCGAAGTCTGTGGTCAGCTTTGCCTTGAAGTGACTGCCATCTGACCTCCACAACCCAAAGGCGATATCGGAGCATTATAGTTAGAACAGTTGTTGAACTTTTTAGAGCTCCAAGTACCCGTAACGACTGCCATAGATGTTTGTATCACAACAGGGACCGACGGTTAACGTGCCCTCCGAGGCACGACCAGACCTATGCAAATACATACAATATTTGCACTGAGCGGGAATATAACCCGCGCCTCTTGCGTAGCGGCCGCGTTCACTACCGCCACGCCACAGAGGCTGTCATCGAGGATGTCGAGGTAGGCGCTTGAAATATTAGCATTTTTTTTTATCTAGGACACGCCAACTTGTCTTCACCTCGCCTAATGGTAAGTTAAAGACAAAGTCTCAGAAAAGGGGGTCACCATTATAGACACTAAGTAATGTTACAATGGTGGCACTCAGTTTGACGGATTAGATGCTCTTTCACGCCCCGATTAAAGGACCCGGGACTGTAGGAAGAAGGAAACAGGTGAGCTGGTAATGAATTCCAGACCTTAGTGGTGCGTCAAAGAAAAGAGTCGCCAAACCGCTTGGTTCTTGCTCATATATTCTGCATTGCACTTCAATATTCAGTTATATTCATTCGTTGTAATGGACTGCTGAGGCGAGGTCTCGGGTTCGATCCCAGGTTTTACCATGGCACACACCAATGACTTTTCGATGCTTTTCGAAGTTATGTGTGTATTTATCGCCGGTTTATAAGTGCCCGGTTAATGGCAATAGGCTCGCCATCTATTACATTGGGACCTAAACATAAACTATCGAAATGTGGGTGCTAGCACCTTTGCCTAGTCCTTCGGGAATATAGGCATGAGCTTATGTTATGTTATGTCATTTGTTGTATTCCTGCGAAGGGACTGGCGTAATAAGTCTACCCCTTCGTGGATAAAGACGCGATATGTGACGGTCGGTATTACTGGTCTAAGTTGACACACCCGGGGTGCGGGTGCGCTGGGCCGGCCGGGGTGCGAGGAATATGTCTCAGATAACCTCCCACAACCTGCGGCCCACGCAGTGTGGCGTGCGTTTTAGTCGGTTCAAGTCCGACATAACCTCCTCGGTGATAGGAGTATCCGTGGGGACATTGCGCATATTAAAAAAAAATCGACATAAAAACCTCTGCACTCGAGCTCGCTGTAATATTTTTAATTTATTGGTTTTAAAGAACAAGTGGTAATGTGTCCGTGCAAGCGGAACAGCCGCGGCCATACCTAATCTACATAAACATAATAACTATGTGGAAATGAACTTAGAATCTACATACGTGGGACAATTATTTAGAGCGTTATGTACTTGTATCTTCACGCTTGTGTAGTGTTGAAGGGATAGGAAGAAATAATGAAATTCATGTCATTCCCAAACGTCACTTAACTTTATTAATAACTAGCTGACCCACCCCAGCTTCGCCCGGGGTATATTTTGAAGCTTCTTATCCCTTTGAGCCCGTATGTTTTAGTCTTCAAAATATGTATGAAAAATTGCCGGATTTGTTAACATTTATTATCAATGCTCCGCTCCCTTAAGTAGTAGCGTAATGATATATAGCCTAAAACCTTCCTCGATAGTATTTCTAGAGATTAGAGCGTTCAAACAAACAAACAAACTCTGCAGCTTTATAATATTAGTATAGATATCTTAAAAATATGAAGGAGGTATGAGTAAAAATATAATTATTAATAATATCTTAAAAATATGAAGGAGGTATGAGTAAAAATATAATTGAGCAATCCGACTGGGGAAGTACCTCCACCCTACAGAATACCACGGCTATAATAACCTCGTGTTGTGTTCCCGACGATGAGCAGGTTAACCAGAGCTCACTGGAGAGTTTTTGTGCTGTCAGTGGGAAGACCAAAGGCTTGTCCTGATTTTGTGTTCTGCACTAACGGCACAGAAAATATCTGTTCTTACAGGGTCGGCAGCACGGGTATGACTCCACTGGTGTTACATTACGTTCATAGGTCACGGTAACCACTTTCCATCAGGTGGGCCGTGTGCTAGTCTGCCAGCTAAGTTGTAAAAAAAAATACATACGAATTTTATAGGTAGTGATATTTTTATCATATGTTCACCACAGTTTTGCTTGTGCATGCCGGTTTGGTTTTGTTACCATACAACTTATTTCACGTGAGCAACAGGTTTTATTCTCTCCTCTCCTATTGAGTAGATTATAGTCTGGAATAGTAAGGCTACTTTTATCCCGGGAATAGGTTCCAGTGCGTCATTGCAATGTGTTCGACGGGTCCATATCAACATTGTTACGTCAAATACGACGCCATCTTTGACAGTTTAGATAAAGAAGTATAAGATTATTTATTGATTAAATAACGTATTATTTTATACATATTTGACATGGAATATAAAATAGAAACAATATCTCATAAAGATTGCATGTCAATTAGAGGTGCTCAATTAAAGTTAATAGATGAATTAAGACATGAAGCCTACACATTATTATCTTATTCACTTTAGATTACGATGTTCACATGTGATGGAAAGGGATAGAGAATAGTAAAGACGCCTTAGAATGTGAATAGACGTGGGAACTTGCCCTTATAGGCATAGCTTTTTTATCGTGCGAATAGGCAGAATAGTTGGGAGAGACAAGGCAAAGACAGCACAAGACTCGCTCTGATATAACGGTACAACGTTCGACTGCTAAGTGAGAGGTCGCGTGTTCGATTATCGCTCAGTGCAAATATTTATATACATGAATATGAATATTTATATTATATTTGCATTTTTTTTTTATATACAACGTGTTACAGAAAGGTGTGGTCATATTCGAGGGACGCATTACGTGTGATATAAATAAATTTTCCGCGGGAGTATAAACACCAATTTACTTTGTATCACGTAGATAATTAATTTTCTTTTTTATCGACCATGTGTAAGCTAGTGGAAATTGTCGACAAACGCACAACACTAAAAAACTAACCAGGGCTGCAGCAGCTGCAGCGCGCTGTTACAAATGAACTCTACGGTTTGAACCCGAGTAGGTTTACCAAACGATCGGATTTGATAGGCCCTGTCTCAATATCATATTACTTACTTTGTACCTAAACAATTTTTTTTTTATATCGGCCAAAGAAATTCTGAAACAGCTTAAACTTGTTAAAATAGTATTAAAATAAAACAAAATTTACTTTTAGCAATAATAAAACATTTTTATGTTCCTGAAATCATCCATGCTAAATGTAAGACTTGTCTCAAAGATACCTTAGGTAAAGGTTAACCTACATCCAATACCAGGAGTCGTGGACTATCGAATTTCCAGCCACGCCCCTTAATATTAAACTAATTAAAATTGGTTCCGTACCCAATTTTATTGAAATGTTATGCAAAAAATAAACTTTCGGTTTTTATTCAACTTCGGTGGCAGACAAGCACACGGCCCACCTGATGAGAAGTTAAATAGAACAAAATTCCAAGTTGTTGGGTAGGTACACGATAAATAGAGATGCTTGGTTGCGAATCTCCGCAGCGCAACTGCGCGTGAAGACGGCAGCACACCTCCTCTCCCAAAATCCCGACCGAGTCAGGAATGCCCCTGTAAAGGGATGCTGGGTGACTCTTCATGTGTGCCTGAGTAGCATAGGACACAGTGGAGAGCAGACAAAGCCTCAAAGGGCTGGTTGAGGAGCCGCCCCTTTTCAGGGTAAGATGAGGATATCGTACTTTTCCATACGGAATTAACATGGCAACAGGTTCGAAAACAGGGTTGTTTTCCTCTCGCATCCCCGCACGCTCTCGTCCTTCGAGACCAGCAGGAGGTTGGACAAGGCGGTATTTCCGCCCAATTGAGCAGTCCGACTAGGGAAGTACCTCCGCCCAACAGAATACCGCGGCCATAATAACTTCGTGTTGTGTTAGGGTAGCTAGAGCTCACTGGAGAATTCGTGCTGTCAGTAAGAAAACTAAAGGCATGTCCTGCTTTGTCTTCTACACTGACGGCACAGAAACTCTGTGATTACAGGGTCGGCAGCGCGAGTGCGTTCCCTCTGGTGTTACATACGTTTATAGGCCACGGTAACCAATTTTCATCAGGTGGGCCATGTGCTTGTCTGCCACCTAAGTGGTATAAAAAAGCAGCATCCGCAACACTGTGATCGTTACACGTTTGCCTTAGTTTGAGTTACGTAGTTATTTATTATCGGATTTTTTTGAGATTTGTTTGTTCGTTACGTTTGGGAAACCAGGTGTCATGATAATGCGCACAATGGCGCACAACATAAATAACGGCAGTGTACAAAAATGCACACAGAACTTACTAAGGTATATCATGTCGTACCCGGATAACATAACTCTAAGAGGTCCTTCATAAGTGTTCGTTAAAGTAACATTCATTGCGGTACCCTAAACTATTTCATAAAATTAAAATATCTTCTCTTTCACTCCAAATCGCCACGCCCTTTATTATGATTGGTTCCGTACCAATTTTTATTTAATACAAAACCTTTCTTAAAGCATAAAAAGGTATGGTAAAGTGAACAAAAATATGTTCAAATACCAGGATAACATAAAATGTAAGAGTCGTTTCTTCAAAATTTTTGAAACAAAATTTTACGGTACCCTAAAATAATTGATACGATAAAATCATTTGTTATTTTTTTCCTATACCTAAATAGGGTGAACTGACTAGTATTCGACCATGGTCACAATTTTATTATTTTCTGCATTCTTAGTATCGGATGTATTTCTACTGAATTACATACTCTTTTTTAATAACAATGTTGTTCAGTCAGTGGGTCGTATGTTTGTTTGCCCACCCGTTATTGAATGATACGAAAATCACGGCGTCGAAAAAGTTGTCTCTTACATAACAACAGACAACGAGTAGATTGAATAGTAGCTGCGATTTTTTTTTCAGAGTAAGTACATAACTGGTTTTTATTAAATTTGAGCGCGATAGTCCATTCATTGTCCAACCCAAACTCAATGCGAGGGGGTTTCTGCACTTGAAAGAAGCACAAAGTCATAGTTGAAAAATCCAGATTTAAATATTAAAATAAAATTTTTAAATGGACGTAAACCTCTACCTCTACCCTAATTTCATAGGTAATACGTTCGGCCGCGGAGTCCTTTGATGAGACCGCGATGCGTGGCGGCGCTTTTGACACGGACAATCGGTGCCGCCAAGGACATAATATTTGGCGCCAAAGTGCGTAAAACAGTAGGCATCAATGTTGCCATAACTGATTTTATAAAATCTGTAGATGGCATGTTAAAAATAGTAGAAGCAGCGTAGATTTCAAATGAAAAAGTGGTAAATTTATTAGTAGATTAAAATGTATTTTTACGCGTTTATGCTTTTTAAAAGATAGAAGACGAAATCCGGTTCGTTTGTTTTGCGTCTTGTCACCCGCAGAGTAGGTAAGTCTTGTCATATGCAAAGAAAAATATCGTGACAATTTTATGTATTACTTATTTCCTGATTCCTCAACTTTTTCTCCTCTTTCTACTCTGGCTCTATCTCCTCTCGGTATGATTAAAACTTGTGATTTTCAGTAGAAAGGCCGACCTTAACCACTGAGCACGAAGCTATCATTTACTTTTCAGTTCAGATTTTTAGCGCGAACAGATAGCAAAATGTACCTAGGCAATGTACTTTTTAGTAGAAATAGAATATTGTTCTGAACAAAGGGATTGATTTAACCATTAATTAGTTAACTGCAGGTTTTTCAGTCATATTTACCTTAAAAATGAAAGGAAGGTCTGTGGATTTTTCAAAATTCTACGTATTAAATTAGATAATTAGAATTAGATAGATTAATGGTTGGCAACATTCGTATGTACCTACTTGTGCCGACTTCTTTTCTGTAGGTTGTTTACATGTTTATTTGTAGACTAGTTGTTGTTCTGTTGTGCAGTGAAAATGTCGGTTTTTAGTAATAGCGAATATTAGATGATGCTTTGTGTTGGCGCAGCTGATGGTAGCTTGCGAAAAGCTCGTCGGCTGTACAGTGAGATATTTGTGGACGGAAGACTAGAGGGTGACCGTCGGCGGTTTCCCTCTTTGGAGTGTTTTAAGAAGATGGTGAACCGCCTTCAACACACTGGAAGTTTTCGTGGCGACCTTCTACGACGCCCACTGCTTTAGACGATCGTATTCTCGAGCATTTTGAAGTAGACCCGAGTACGAGTAGATACCCGGCGAGCTGGAACGGTTATCGGAGTGAAACCCGTTCATTTCAAGGGGGAAGTTCGCGCGTATTTAAAGATGCGTTTTGATCAGAGGATTGGGCGTGGCGGTGAAGTGAGAGTCGCTTGCCCGGCGAGGTCCCCGGATCTCACTCCGCTCGACTATTTTCTCTGAGGTTACGTGAAGAAAAAGTGTACAGTACAGCATGTGACAGCAGAGAGAATATGGAAGCCCGAATATCAGAGATTTACGTAGCGTAACCCCAGATATGTTTCGAAGCGTGCGTGGTAGCATGTTACGGCATCGAGCAACGAGCCGTTGCGCGTTGCTATAATTTTTTAAACGTAGGTATGCCTTGGAGTTTCACGCATACTGTGGCGTCATAGACTCCATTCATGTGTACATGTACTCGTTATGTTTTTGTGGCCTACATAAGTGATAGTTTAAACTCCTTGTGTCGCGATCGTGAAGTGATAAATTAGTGCGTTCTTATGACTGTACCAGATCAGGTACATCACCGTTTCGCTGTAAGGAGAACAGGCCCCGGTAAGTGATAGTCAAAATATCTCTGATGTAACCTGTATCTAACTATACCTACGCTTGGTAGGCCGGCTACCAGGCGCACAGCTGAGATTAGAGATTTTGCAGAGGTTATTGAACTCAATTGAACTTATCGCGAAAGAACAAAATACAATAGTGTTGTGACCTACCGCTTTTGCTAAATATCGAAAATTTTAACGAATTTAACAATTTTGTAAGACGACTAACGATGTCATCACTTTATTACTATTTGTACATTGGCCGGTGCATATCGACTGGTTATCAGGCATGTGTAACGACCCTTAAATATGACCACACCTTTCTGTAACATCCTGTATAGGACACGTCAATTTTATCGCCTTGCCTGATGGTAAGCTGAAGGCTAAGTCCCAGAAAAGAGGGTCACCATTACTTACACATACCGTTTGACAATGGTGACACTCAGCTTGACGGCCTCATCATATGCTTTTTCACGCCCCGCTTAATGGACCCGGGACTGTAGGATGAAGGAAACACGTGAGCTGGTAATGAATTCCAGACCTCAATGGTGCGACAGAGGAAAGAGTCTCCGAACCGCTTGGTTCTTGGTCGGATGTTTTGCACCGTGTGCGGATGACATCTAAGACCTGCACGTGTTGTCCTGTGTAGGAAAGGGGAGGAAGACTGAAAAGACCAACCACTGGTCTAGATGCTATTTGCATATACGTAATTACATGCTTTTACATTAAAATATTTAGATTCATGCGTAATCGTGTCGGAGGACCCAGGCCTGGAATTCATTCAAAGAATCAAAGAATCAAAGAATCAATTTCATTTATTCAGTTTAGGCACATAAAGAGCACATATGAACGTCAAAATTTTACAAATATGTATGTCAAGAAATAATATAAAAATATTAAATAATTAAAAATAAACCATTGGAAAATGATTCTTTCGCTGGTTCGGTAGATTAGTTCTACTGAGAAGATACCAGCAAGAAACTCAGCGAACTACATTAGAACTAGTTTATTTTTCTTTTATAAATTTGTTTTGTTTACAATTTATTTTGTGCGAGCAAGCAAGAGACTTATGTTGACCACGCATTAACATCATTAAGGTACTCATCCACTTTATAGTATAACCTTTACTCATTAAAGGTTTTTTCACTTCTATTTTAAATTTATTTATTGGCATATTAATCAAGTCATGAGGAATTTTATTAAATATTTTTATGCAGCTGCCTACAAATGAATCACCAACCTTGTGAACATTACCAGCTCACGTGTTTCCCTCTTCCTACAGTCCCGAGTCCTTTAAGCGGGGCGTGAAAAAGCATATGATGAGGCCGTCAAGCTGAGTGTCACCATTGTCACACGGTATTTGTAAGTAATGGTGACTCTCTTTTCTGGGACTTTGCCTTCAGCTTACCATCAGGCCTGATGGTCAGGCAAGGCGAAGTCTAATTACGTGTTCTATATATAAAAAAATAAAAAAAGTTAAACCCAGTCGAATCCGATGCTTTCACCTCGGAGTCTGGGGTCCGCTTTACCAGTCTGACTGCAGATTTGTCTAAACTTCGACATTTTCCGTAAAGCGGCTCCCATATGACCTCCACAACCCAAAGACGATATCGAAGCATGGCAGTAGACCAGTGGTTGGACTTTTTAGGACTCCAACTACCCATAACGACTACCATAGATATTGGTATGGCAATCGGGACTGACGACGACTTAATGTGCTCTCCGAGGCCCGAACAGATCTATGCAAATACCAATATCCATGCACACAAATATTAGCACTGAGCGGGGATCGAACCCGCGCCTCCAGCGTAGCGGCCGCGTTCACTACCGCCACGCCACAGAGACTGTGAGCAGAAACTTACTGCTAATATAGGCACTGCTAGCGGTCGCCCACGACTTTGTACGCGTGGACCCCTTTTTGTCCTTAAAGGTGGAGTTTCGTAAAATCCGTTCTTAACAGATGTCTATAAGGAACCTACCTGCCAAATTTCCAGTTTGTATGTGTTATAGTTTCTGAGATTTCGTGAATAAGTTAGTAGTATTTCGCTTTCATATACAGATTATATATATAAAAGATTCAGTCTATGCTGCATAGTGAGTCACAGAATATTTTAGAACTAATTAGAAGTTAGTATAATTCGACTTGCAAAATTTGTTAACACACATAATTAGTTACGGGTGAGAATAATAGCTTGTTAAAAATCATTAACCAAATAACATTCTAGTTTCTGTGTACAAGAATCTAATAATTATGCGTGTAATTAGTTTTGATGCAAATTGTATGGTTATTTTATACCACTAAGTCTATTAGCATTAGTTAGATAGAAAAACTTAGTTGGTAATACGTGATTTTATACATTTTATAGTTCTAATTTATGATGCTGTCGGAAGTTTACGAGAATATCATAATATTTATTTATTGCACACATAAATTACATTTATACAACTTAACTCAACTTTGAGCTTAACTCAAAGTTGAGTTAAGCTCGCCTTTTAGAGTGCATAATAATATATATCGAAATAAAACTATTTTAGCGGATTCATTTGGTATTATTTTCACAGAGCTCGTTTCGGCTACTACCAATAGGGGTAGGTCAGTCAGGTCTGTAGCTATGAAATTGCCGAATTTTTCTTACAGATTCATGAGTTCGTTATTCCTGTAATTTTATAGCTATTTCCGTTATTTATATTTTGTTTGAAAGTTGATTTCAAGATTTTACAACTCTGTATTATATTTTGTTTTTATTGACCGCTTAATCAATTAAAATCGATCTTCAAAAACAGTACTTCCTAAATGCTATCCATTTTCTTGATAAATTACGTATTACTTTTTTACAGCTGTCACTTTTCAATAATGTAACAAAAGTGGTGTCGTACAAGGTGACTAAGGGATAGGGCTGTTTAACATCAGACAGATATATACAACCCAAACTCAGCCTCAGATGCATAGCTTGAGCTTTTGTATTTTCAGCTTAAGTACTCGAAATTCGAACTCAGTAGGTACCTCAATTTGCAAATCCGTACCAATAGAAGGTTTCTGCAGGGTCGGCAGCGCCTGTGTCACAAACGTCCATGGGCCACGGTAACCACTTCGCATCGGGTGGGCCGTGTGCTTGTCTGCTACCTAAGTCGCATAAAAAAAAACATTTTAAGCCAACTCACCTTCAGCGGTAGTTCTCATTCAGAGCCGGAACCCGAACATCCTCCGGCGTACACCGCACATAGTCACTCCATATCACTGAATATCACTACACTATGATAACACCGCACTAACACTTTAGACACTTAGCACATTCTGCCACATCCAAGGAAGATCTGGAAAAAAACGAGAAAAACAAATTAATAATGAAAAAGAAAACTAGTATCACAGAACAGATAATAATACTCCAGTATTATTTTTTTAGAGATTGACATTTTTAGATCGTTTCGGCCAATTTACGCACATTTTTTTTTTGTATTTTTGTTTGTTGGATAATCTCGGGAATGGCTGGGCCGATAATGATGGATGTCACCTAGCTACTGCCAAGCATCTACTAGTTGTGAGTTCAACGTCCACATGTCACTATAATTTGTATGATTCATTGATAATTGCCGAACGCGGGAGGGTCTGCGAACGCACCCCAAAAGCGTTTAATTCCCCAGTGCGGAAGTTCTTTTTTTTAACTTCGAAAGTAATTCGTTTTGATACCGAAGAAACTATTAGAAATTCAATTAAAAAAAAATCCAAACGGATAAATTAAGTAAATATCACCAATAAATAAAAAAATTCTAAAACTAATTTACTTCGAAATCTACAAAAGAAAAATAAATGAAAGTCATGAATTGCTTCGAAATCCATAAAAGAAAAATCAATTGAGACGGATATTTTCTTAGAAATCCATAAAAGAAAAGAAATCAAAGTAAGTATTTGCTTCGAAATCCATAAAAGATAAATAAATTAAAACAATGATTCGCTTCAAACGCCATACCCAACAGCCGTAAACACAAAAACACCCTAATAATATTACTTTGGCAACTATTCAGCGAAATTATTGTTCACATTCACCCCTATTGGGGGCTTTCTCCCTTCTATTGTTGGCTCGCTCACTCGTACGTGATGTATGATATATCGATCTCTTTCGAGCTGACTACGGTTTAAGCATTTTAAGTGTGCCGTCCGTTTTAATTTTTAATGTTGAGATGTAAATGGTTTGTATAGTAGTTTAGTTATAGTTTATTGTTATAATTGTACTACTAAGGTAGCAAACAATTATTACTTTGCTAATTTAGTTGTGCAGTAAGCCATATATTATAATGCCCGTATATTGGTACATATAATTATTTTTTTTATAAATAGAACACGTCAATTAGACTTCGTCTTGCCTGATGGTAAGGTGAAGACAAAGACGCAGAAAAGAGGGTCACCATTACTTACACATAATAGTCCCTCTATTTTTCATATTCATAATTTCACTGCTTAGGGGTAAATTAAAACTAGTATCTATTAGGCAACATTGTTGTTTCATAATAAAAACGCGCAACAATGTGAAACAATGTTGTCTGTCTACGCGTGGTCAATCTTCAAACAACAATAAGCTGCGCGTCATGTTGCGCGACAGCTGGCTACATTATCGTGTTGCGCAACACTGCCTAACTTGTTGAGCAACACGAGGCTTTATGAAATGTGTCTTTAACCGCTACTCAAAAACATACCAATTTAAAACTGTTTAATTCATACATGGAACACTTATTATATTCGCCATAAAATCACTACGTCGAGGGTTAACTCCCCTAGCGCTCACAGTGGTGCAGTGGTGCCAAATTACACCAAATGTGCCGGTTTGTGTGATATACGGGTGTGGTGATCATTTGGGGGTTAATTTTACTCTATAGGCCGACTCTGCGTGTTCAACGCCTTGAGTGTTTCACTGGTATGTATTTGTTTGACTCGTTTTGTATAATGTTTAACTGGTCACAGGTTCAATTTCTGGACAGTGAAAAAAAAATGTATGTTGCATATTTTGCGTGGCATATTTTTGTGATTTAAAAAAGTCAACCAAAATCGGGGAAGTTTTAGAAAAGGGGCAGGTCAGGAGTACCCTAAACCGATGAGCATGCATGAAGAATGTAATGAGAGTGAATGAAGCGAGATTAATATGTCAGGATTGTAGGAAATGGAGATCCGTGATCTCTGCCTACCCCTATGGGAAACGTGAGCCCTGATTTTATGTATATAATTATGTATGTAAAAAAGTCAATGTACGTTTATGCGTCTTTTATTTATTTACTAATTTATATACACACTGACAACTATCTTTACAGGTGAAACCCTAATACTTACGTCTTCTAGAACCAATATTAGAAACTGGGCTTAGTTTGGTACCAGATGATGTTGTGTAATAATATCGTACAAGAATATTTATTTATTCATTCTAATTTAATATATTGAATGTCAAGGTAATTTGCAAAGTGAAAAAAAAAAGAAATTAAAACAATATTAGAACCTTAAAAGATCTTTTCAATCAAGACCTGATGGAAAGTGATTATATTAACTTCAAAATATTTAAATAAAAGTACTAAACAAGAATCAAACTAGTGACCACCTGATGGTAAGCCTAGGTATATTGCTATCTAACGCCTCATAAATACTATTCCTAACCTTAGCACCTGAGAAGAGAAGAGGAAATGAAATATAACTTCCGGCCCTCCCACAAAACGTACGGAACGCAGCACGGAGTCCTGAGAGTTAATATATACAAATAAATTAATATAAAGTGTCTGTATGCTCTGTCAAAATAAGATTTGAAGGGTAGTTGTATAATATTTCTTTTGACATTTTGTGGGTCTGTCTGTGTAATTTCCGAAATGGTTGGACTAATTTTGACGATTTTTACTACAGATAGCTGATGTTGTAAGCCGTAACTTGAAATGCTTTTATTTTTTTAAGTACTAGCTCGTGCCGCGTGGTTGTAGGTTATTATTATTGATTTTAGACAAAATTTATTAACACATACCCATACTTAACCATAGACAAAATTACGTTTAGCCGTCAGATGCGTTTTTGTTATACCACGTTTTATGGTAACTTGTATTCTCTTAGAGGTTTAATGTCACGTCACACGAGATCGTGGTCGAGAGGGATGAAAAGTGCCCTATGCCCGTGTCCTGGTTCTAAGCTACATACACAAAAAAATTCAGCCAAATCGGTACAGCCGTTCTTGAGTTATAGTGTAACTAACACGACTTTCTATTTTATACATAAATATAGATTAGCGTTTCGCTTAAAGAAATAAAAAAATATGTCGACGCGGACAAAGTCGCAGACAAAGGTAGTCTTACACAAGATGAAATGACAAGTGCAAACGGATGCTCACACTACCTGTACACCCTAAAAACATAAATTAAAAAAAAAAACAAATAAGATCTCCACAGAGGTAGGTAGAGGTGAATTTATTTTAGTTCCACAATGCTAGTCTATTGTTAACACCGGGGTACTTTTACGACACTAAAATCCAATAACACTTTACTCAACCGCGGAATCAAACCGGGACCTTAAGCACACCTCCAAAGCCAGCTACCAAACCACTAAAAAGAAACCAAAACCCCTAACACTAAATAACTAAACCTATTTAACGTCTAAACAAAATCACTCAATACAACGCACTCCTTAAACCGCCCGCTACTTGAAAAACTTTATCTAACACTATAAAATTAACATTTCAAAAGGTAACATTAGGCAAAATACTAAAATCTATACACTATCGGGTACACGCACACATACACAAAGATGTCTCCACAAAATAAAACACCGCTGTCATGTAGTATTGATTCCGACCCTTCGATTGCCGTCTCTGTCGTGCAGCGGTCACCGGCGCGAGAGGAAGGGGGACAGGTACTAGATACTTTCTTCTTAGTCGCCGTTGAGATGGTAAATGTTTACTTGTGTGCAGATTAATGTTGGGTAACGCCCTGCCCGGGATCACGGCTCGGCTTTACTGTCCCTGTTTTGATCGGTTCGTGGAAACGGGGTAGAGTTGTAGTGCTGCTTATGTTAAATGACCTCTGTTCGATGTAACGAAAGCCAATTCTCGTATAGATGTTCAAAATGTCTATAAAAATTGAGTTATGAGAATACTGTTCCTGACATTTGGTACATTGAGATAAGATCGATACTGAATTTTGAACGGATTTTTATTATGAGAATTTAGGCATTTTGTTCCAAGTATATCCAATAGCCAATACCTTTTGGCTTCTGTACCTGATGAGAGTAGTCAAAGTAAACAAAAATATGTATTCAGTATTCTGTGTAACCATTTAAACGGAACTTACAAAACGTCAAAATAAAAAGGACTCCTTGATGTATAAACGATCCCTACGAAAATCTGCTACAAAAATAATAATACTCAGATCTAAGCCGCGCGGATGCAGACGCATTCATCTTCTAGTCTCTCAATAAAAATACCGGTTTGACACAATAATTACATTAATACATAAAATACTCGATGTCTATTATCACTAAAGTATTTTGAAATCACTGTCGAACATCTCCACTAAGACTTCTCTGCGTAACTTGTACGAGAATCTGCCGAATTTGTTGATATTTATGATTGCTGCTCGTTTCCCTTGGGTAGTAGCGTGATGATATTAGCCTATAACCTTCTTCGATAAACTGACTATTCAAAACAATAAAAATCTTGCCATTAGAAAGAGTAGTTTCTGAGATTACCGCGGCCATCCAAAAAAAACACTATGCTGCATAAAATTATAATGTTTTCATTTTTAACATAACATAACATAACATAACATAACCACCCCATCTCTTCCCATGCGGTGTCGTACAACGCGACTAAGGGATAGGGCTGTTTTACATCAGATACATACAGCACAGACTCAGCCTCGGATGAATTGCCCGGAATACGGCAATAGACTCACCACACATTACACACATATTACATTGAAGCACAGGATCCAATATCAGCAGTTCTGCACCCACCTTGATATTGACGCGTACATATTTGACTTTGTACCTTTGCATTACGATATATAATGCGTCTGGGTCTATATAAAATGGTTCTTCGAATTTCTGTAGGTTCCGACCTCGTGGTGTTTTATCCCGTTTCCGCAACTAGGATTCTATTCTCGGGATAAAATGTTTCTAATGTCTGATATTTTTTACCAGACGAAGATGACAGACAAGCCTTCCACCTGATGGAAAGTGGTTACCCTGGCCTATGGACGTGGCAAAACCAAGGGAGTCACATTTGTGCCAACCCTGTAAGCACAGAGAGTTTCTGTGCCGTTATGTGTAAAAGACAAAGCAGGACAAGCTTTTAGTCTTCCCACTGACAGCACAAAATCTCTCCAATGAGCTCTGGCTACCCTAGTCACCGTCGGGAACACAACACAAGGATAATCTTATAACCAAGGACAGAATATAGGTACTTCCCCGGACGGATTGCCCAATTGGAAGAAAATACCGTCGTGTCCTACTTGCTAAAAAAATTCAAGATTATAAGCTATTCCTGTACATCTTCACATCTTCATGTACAATGGAGACACTTAGAAAACTTGGATACTAAAATACTAAAATTTTTAGAATTTTTGTCTGTCTGTTCGATATGGACACAAGAACTAATTTTAAAATTCACACGTTTTTTTTAATTCTTAGAAAGGTCTTACTCAGACTTAAAATCCTAAGTTTGTTTGATCGCAAACGGTTGAATAGAACCTAAATTGTACACAAAACCGGGAAAAACGCCATCAGACGAGTTTTATAATATTAGTAGAATTTAAAAACTAACATAGTGTAATCTCTTAACGCTCTACATAGGTCTATTTAACAAGTCCTAGCTCTAAACAAACTGGTTCCCCCATACTTAAAAGTAAACAACAAATATAAATTGATCTTTTAGCAGACTACCCTCATATTGAATACATTATTTTGATGGATGAAGCGGGTGAGGGGCGACAACTTTGTTTCGCCCCTAATTTAAGTATATAGAGGGTAGGTGTACAATAAAGGGTAGAATTAATCCTGCTTGTGTTTAAGGGAGAATGCTGATATGACAAAATGGTTACAGCGTTGGATTTTGGGGACGGGAAATGGATAAAACATTTAATACTAGAAACAGGCTTTGCTTTTGTTGTTTATTAGTATCTAACACTTAGGACAGCCTCTGTGGAGCCTACAGGTTCGATCCCCGCTCAGTGCAAATATTTGTATACCTGAATATGGATTTTTGCATTGGTCTGCCGTCAGTTGCCGTACCAACATCTATGGCAGTCCTTATGAGTAGTTGGAGCCCTAAAGAGTTCAACATCTGGTCTAGCTGACATTCCTAAGCGGTCGGCAGCACGAGAGTAACGCCCCAGGTGTTGCACATGTCGCTTAGTGGTTAAGGAGTCGGCCTTACAATCGAAAGGACCAGCGTTCGAATCCTGGCCATTACACTACCAACGTGAACCCACTCCTAACACAAGCAATTTAGCTTAGCTATTAGATATAGAGGGAGTATTAATAATTTCGGTTCTAATATTATTTTACAAAAAAGAATAGGCCACGGTAACCACTTTCCATCCAGTGGGTCGTTGGTTTGTCTGCCATCTAAGATGTATAAAAAAAATTACAATGTCTACTCTATAGCTTCTATTTATACTACTAGTCTGACTTTTACATTAGCTCTACAAAACAAAAAAAACTGTATCGCGATTTCCTCTGTACCTCCGCCCTACAGAATACCGCGGTCATAATAACCTCGTATTGTATTCCCGGCTGTGAGAAGGGTAACCAGAACTCACTGGTAAGTTTATGTGCTGTCAGTGGGAAGACAAAACGTTCGCCCTTCTTTGTTTTCTGCACTGACGGCATAGAAACTCTCTATTCTTACAGAGTCGGCAGCACGAGTGTTACTCCGCTGGGGTTGCATACGTCCATAGACCACGGTAATCTCTTTCCATCAGGTGGGTCGTTGGCTTGTCTGCCACCTAAGTGGTATAAAAATATACTCATAAAACATAAACTCACGCCTATATCCCCGAAGGGGTAGGCAGAGGTGCTAGCACCCACATTTCGCCAGTTTATGTTTAGGTCCCAATGTAATAGGTGGCGAGCCTATTGCCATTAACCCTAAAAGCACTAATAAACCTGCGGTAAATACACACATAACTTCGAAAAACATCGAAAAGTCATTGGTGTGTGCCATGGTAAAACCTGGGATCGAACCCGAGATCTCGTCTCAGCAGTCCATTACCCATACCACTAGGCTACCGCGGTTATACTCATTCATTACAATATATTCATTCATTACAAATACTAGACAGACTCAACGGAACCAGAAAAAAGTCAGTAATAGTCAACTGGCATTTTTGGTTCAATTGAACTTTACAACTAATGTCAATTTGCCACCTTAATAGTACAAGAAAAACTTCGATTCCGCCATTAGACTTGTACTAAAAATAGTTTTGCATCGTCATGTTCCCAAGAAGTCTCGCATATCAAATAGAAAGTCACTGCCATTTTATTGCGCCCGCGCATGGGAACACGCAGATTGTGGGAATTGATTGGTTGACTTGTATCTTCTTTTTCTTTTTTTTAAATCAAGGAAACAAGTTGTTAAGTGTTGTTATGCAAATTGATGCAAATAAAGAAATGTAATTAAAAATAATAAAAACGATTACTTTAAAATGATTGTATGGTTAACTAATGTTTATTTATATTATAAATTACTAGCACCGCGCCGCGGTTTCACCCGCGTAAATCCTGATCCCATGGGAATATCGGTATAAAAAGTAGCCTATGTTACTCACGAACAATGTAGCTTTCTAATGAAAAAGAATTATTAAAATCGGTCCAGTACTTTTTGAGTTTATTCGTTACATACAAAAATACAAATCTTTCCTCTTTATAATATTATAGTATAGATAACACTAGCTGACCCATCAGTATCAAAATAAACGGGATATTTACCATGTTTCATTGTTTTGAGTTTCCGATATTTAGGCGCTGTTGCAAGGGCAAGTGAGTGACCATGATAGTTTAAATAACTAGCTGACCCACCCCGGCTACTCTCGGGCATATTTTGAAAACTCTTATCACCTCTTTGAGTCCGTAATTTTTTAGTCTTCGAATAATGAATGGAAATCTGCTGTATTTGTTGACGATTATTATCACTGCTACACTGCCTTAAGTAGTAGCATGATGATAATAACCTAAAAACGGGGTCCGGACCCGTGCTTGACTATTTAACATAAAAATATTTTTTAAAGTCGAACCAGTAGTTCTTGAGATTAGTCCTTGAACGCGCAACAAACTCTTCAGCTTTATAAAATAACATAAACTCACGCCTATATCCCCGAAGGGGTAGGCAGAGGTGCTAGCACCCACATTTCGCCAGTATATGTTTAGATCCCAATGTAATATGTGGCGAGCCTATTGCCATTAACCGGGCACTTATAAACCTGCGATAAATACACACAACTTCGAAAAGCATCAAAAAAATAATTGTTGTGTGCCATGGTAAAACCTGGGATCGAACCCGAGACCTCGTCTCAGCAGTCCATTACCCATACCACTAGGCTACCGCGGAGCTTTATAATATAAAAAAATATAGATATGAAGTATGCAGAAGTCTACAACTATTCAATACTATTATCATATCTACTGTTACTATTATTAACTATTAATATTATTTGTACCAGAAAACAAACTGTTTCTTGCCATCATCCTTGCACACATCCATACTGCTAGAAAGAAAGAAAGAAAGAAAGAAAGAAAGAAAGAAAGAAAGAAAGAAAGAAAGAAAGAAAGAAAGAAAATACATTTTATTTTTGGTGCAACACAAACATACTTAAAACTAAACAGTGATATTTATTATATTACCTATTTAGTGCTTGTATTGGGCACATTTGGGCAAAAAGAAAAATAATCTAGTACTTATGTAGTTCGCTGAGTTTCTTGCTGGTATCTTCTCAGTAGAACTAATCTACCGAACCAGTGAAAGAATAATTTTCCAATGGTTTATTTTTATATTATTTAATCATAATCATAATCATAATCATTTATTTGCGAAAATGGGTACATAAGGTGTTTACATGAAATTTTTTTTTTTTAAACAGCCAAATTCCGCCTCAAGGCATGCAAATATAGGTACTAGGTAAATAATAAAATGAACTAACATTTAAATTTAAATTAACACAATCATTTCAACATTCATAATTAGGGATTCATAATAATGATAATAAATATACAATATCATAATCTCATGAGTAAAATTGAAACATAATAAGACAAACCATAATCAATGTCATAATGAATAAGATTGAAACACAATACAATTGAGTTATACCAAATGGAAAAACAAAATATACCATAAATCCAATTTTCAAAAACTTAATAACAATGTCAATAATTTTTTTTTTTTAAGTCAATAAATTAAAAACAATTGAGTTATACCGAATGGAAAAACAAAATATACTATAAATCCAATTTTCATAAAATTAATAACAATGTCAATAAATATGTAATGTCATAATGAATAAAATTTCGAATTATATAATGGTAATTATGTCAATATTTCATGCCGTGAATAATATCATAATATTACAACGAAATAAAATTAAAATTTTGCCATACATTACACACACTTGTCATCTAAATATTCTTGCACACTATAGTATGCCTTTTGTACCAAAATATTTTTCAGCTTATTTTTAAATTCGTATATATTATCGGTGCAGCATAGTTCAGTCGGCAGTTTATTGAAGATCCTTGACGTCATACATAAAATACTTTTATTCATTAGAGCAGACTTATTTTGAATTATTTTTATTTTATGTTGATGCCGAGTGCCACAGAGATGCTCGAACATTCGCTTATTACCTTTGACAAATGAAGCCACCTCCATGATATATAGGCTTGGGAAGGTTAATAGCTTTAAATTAATGTAGTGTGGTTTGCAGCTATCAGTTTTCGAGATTTTACAAACGGATCTGATACATCGCTTTTGGGCTTTGAAGACCATTTCCCAGTCCGTGGAGTTACCCCAAAATATTATGCCGTAGCGTATTACCGATTCCGCATAGGCATGGTATGCGGTCACTAAAGTACTTAAGTCTACGGTTTTTGCCAGCATGTATAGGGCGTACGAAATTTGATATAGCTTAGTGCAAACATTATCAATATGTGGTTTCCAATTAAGGTTACAATCGATTGTTAAACCTAAAAACTTTGTCGTGTCCACTTCTTTTATATTTGTGCCCGCGTAGTCAATGACTACGTCAATTGGCGGTCTGACTCTATTTCTAAATACCATTATAGTGGTCTTACTGAAGTTAACTGTAAGGTTATTCGATTTCAGCCATTCAACCACGTCAAAGAGTGTATTACATAAGGTGTCTTTAAGTATTTTATGATTTTTATTTGAGAATATTAAAGTGCTGTCATCTGCAAATAAAATCATTGGCACATTGACTGATTTCGGAAAGTCGTTAATGTACACTAGAAATAATAAGGGACCCAGTACACTGCCTTGAGGGACTCCATATTCTACCTGTTCATAGTCCGAAGTATAAGTAATTTCCATTCTTTTTGCTTCACAAATTTGGTTAATGGATGTCGCTTGTTTTCTATTGCTTAAGAAAGACATAATAATATTTAATACATTCCCTCTAATCCCACATTTATCTAACTTAGTTTTTAGAATTTTGTAGTCTACACAGTCAAAGGCTTTGCTGATATCCATGAATAGGGCACAAACTGGTGTTTTATTATCTATATGTACCATAACGTCACTAATAAGTTTATAAATGGCTTTATTTATAGTCATATTTCTTCTAAATCCCGTCTGTGTATCTATGTTGATGTCACCACATATTATGATTTTCTTTTTTTTTAGACTCAGGTGTTGCAAAAGATTATCAAGACTCGAGAAAAAAAGGTCGTAGTCCTCTGAAATGTTACTGGGTGATCTGTATATGCATATTAGATAAATATCATAATCGTTAAGTTCAATCCCACTACACTCCATTATATTTTTTATTTGAAACTTATGTATATTTTCGATTACTTTAAATTTGTGGCAATTTCGTACAAGTATGCAAGAACCACCACACCTAGTGTTTCTTACACATGTAGAGGCGATGGTAAAATATGGCATATTTACTAGAGATATGTCTTGCCTAATCAGATTGTGTTCAGTTATGCATATAATATCTACATCTACTTTATCATCTGACAAATTTGCAAGGTGTACGCTCAGTAGATTTAACTTGCTTATAAGCCCATCAATATTTTGGTGAATGATGTTAATAGTTTTATTGGCGAAAAAAATAATTAATAATTATATTTTATTATAATAATTAATATTTTTGTATTATTTCTTGACATACCTAATTGTAAAATTTTGACGTTCATATGTGCTCTTTGTGCGCCTAAGCTGAATAAATGATATTGATTCTTTGATTCTTTGATATCGAGGAAATCCAAACAACGCCAAACAAATCTACTAGATTTAGGAATTTCGGTTTCGGTTCAATCCCTAAATCTTAATTCTTAGATCGAATTGCTATTAGCTTTCTAACAATTTCTCGAATTTACGTTTTTTGATTTTTTTGGAAGTATACATTCTCCTTTATCATATTGCAGCCAGTAACACACCCATAATAAAACAGACATCATTACGAATAAACCGGTAACCATGGCAACACATCACCCCTGCTAGGGGATGCGCCTATGTAAACGCATATGTCAATCAATCAACATGCGTCACACGTATGCCACTGTTATACAATGACGTCTGTGTGACTAGTAGCTGTACGAAAGACCATTAATCGACCACGAGCACAGCGCAATTTTTTGTTGCTGTGCTTGTCTCTTCATATCTTCTGCAGAAATCATAACCTCGGGATATATTAGGTCTTTACTTGTTTCTTACAGATTCATGTGATCGTTATTCGTGTTATTTAATAGCTATTTCCGTTACTTATATTTTGGTTGAAAAAATATTTCAAGATTTTACAACTCTGTATTAAATTTGGTTTTTATTGGCCGCTTGATAAATTAAATTCGATCGTCAAAAACATCTTCCTAAATGCTATCCATTTTGATGATAAATTTCGTATTACTTTTTTACAGCTGTCACTTTTCGAAAATGTAATAAAAGTGTTTGTTAGCTTAATGTTGTCTCATTCATACACAAAAAATCATAAAATTTGGCTTTGTCATTCCTAAACAAAATGCAAAAATGTTAGACTAAAAATTAGGTTTCGTCCAATTTCTTAAAAAAAAATGGCAATTTCATATTTAACGACCTATTATATCGTCTAAAATGTACTCAAAATGTACTTTATATACGAATATAGGTAACAAGCAACAAGCTAAAACAAAATCGCGAGTGGATACAGTAAGCATCAAGTGTCTTGAACAGATCGGGTTCGAGTTTGTAGTGAGAGTGAAACCAGTGGTAGTGCAGATACACTTAGTAAAAGAACTCGAAAGAGGGTAGATCGACATATTTACTACTAAAAAACTTTTTTACTGTTCACCGCCAATACTCCAGTTCCAAAGTGATCGTGGTGCTTGCAACAGAGCCGAAATATCGGAGACACAGAACAATACGACATGTTAAATATACCGATAGCTTTAATAATCATTTATACGCGAAGTACACGTTTCTTGGATGCCTTTTAAGGATGGCACTGCACTGGGAGCTATGGCGGTGGACTAGCTAAAATTCACCAAACAAATATTATTGCAAAACAATCTTCGCACGCCATAGCCACTTTGTCTCGCGGCTTAGGTCCAAGACAGTGTCCTGAGATATACAAAAAGCATGTCTAAACGGATGTGTCAAAATGGTCTATGTGTCGCAAATTCCCGCCGCACTAAGGACACGTGACACAATATTATGCTGAACACTTTTATTAACGAGGACGGAGTTGCATTTTGTACGTATCTACAGCAAAAAAAAAAAACAGCTGCATAACTTTTTGTCTGTCTATCTTTCGATCTGTTTGTAGCGGGTAATCTCCGAAGCGACTGTACCGATTTTAACTAGATTTTTACTCTGATATTACTTACATAAGGCGTGATTCAGACTACATTCAATTTACAAAAAGTATTAATATACGATATAATGACATTAGAACTGTCATCTAGAATACAAGTCATCAGATCTAATAATAAATCGAGAATCAAGATGGAGTATCGTTCTATTCGAAGTCGCAGGGACAGCTAGTTTTTTACTTTATTTAAGTCAAATCTAAACATTAACCACAGTCATACTTGGTTACCCGTCCACGACCTGTCATTTGACTGACTTTCATTCGTTCTTCGATCATTCATTCTGTTTTTTTTTTTCAACATCAGGCCACTTCGCGATTTTGTTCGGACAGATACAATTTGTTGTTTGAATTTAGAATATGAATTCGATGGCTTGTAGATGTTTATGGAATAGTGAAGGTTGAATGAAGGTAACGATAGATTGCGTGACTCTTTGGTTATATGAATTTAAGTATCGTACTGGCCACTAATATTATTATATTATGTAAAAAGCACGTGACATTATTAAAAAAATGGTTAAAGATGGAAATTAACAAAATTAACTCTGTTTATCTGAATTTTAGTTTAGTTCAAATTTAATTGAACTGATTTTTACTGTATTCCAACTCCGCCTAAATAACGTTCGAAAATTCAAATCTAAACTTGTTTATATAAGCAGATGTCAATTTAAAATTTCGAATTGTTATTTCGGCTGTCAGTAATGATATTATTTTTAAAACGTCAAGATTGTTTTTTTTTTTTCATTATTTATGGCCGATCTCAAGGTGAAGAGCTCACATATGAACTTAACAACTCAGGGGGCGACTCTGTTTAATTAAATGTCACATTTTTTCACGACTCAAGTACAAAAAAATACTACTACTAGACTATACTACAGAAAAAACAGTAAGACTTTCACCAAAGCAATCGAAATATCGGCTTCGGCTGAAGGGGTAAGCAGAGGTGTATTACACCCACATTTCTCCAGCTATGATTTTCGAGCCCACTGGCATCAAACAGGCACTTTGTTACATTCAGCCTTATGCTATATGTTTACTGTCAGGTGGAGAACAGGACATTCAGAGAGAGCTTTTTTTTATTCAATTCTGGTTGCATCGAAAGCTTGCATTTCCATATTATGTAATTTGTATTGATTGAAACCCTACTGAATGGATTTGACAATCTAAACAGTAGTTTAGTGATATGCTCGTACAACCAAACATACGTTACATTTTATATTTCAAAGAAGATTCATTATTTGAATTTCTTCATCATTCAAATCCAAAAACTTTTTTAAACCAAGCGCGATCTCGTCAGCATTCGTTCCTCAAAATTAATCTATTCACTGTTCGAAAAAATGTCGCCAAAAATAACAATGGCACACCCGCTTACCGTCCAGGTGTAAGCAACATTACTTCATTCTTAAAAAAAATATCTGCATATCAAACTAGCAATCAATAGTAAACCTTATTCCTTTGTGACAGAGTCCAATATTTTGAAAAACAAATTCAAATTGTAATATTTACCATCTCTTTCGTAGATTGACGGTTAGAGTGAGATAGGAGACGTGATTCTGAGAAAAAAATCGTCGCTTGCGCACCCGATTTGGGGACTCTTGAGATTAGTATTTGCATTTTTTATGGTAAGTTGAATTGGATTGTATTATTACTGCAACAATGGTTACAGATGGCAATTTGTTATTTTATAACCTTATTATTTTTATAAATATACGTTGAATAAATCTTTTGAAATCTGTAACATACATATAATCACGCCTTTATCCCTGGAGGGCTAGGAAGAGTTGAATTAACACTCACATTTCACCAATCATTGTATTCGGTCTCACGTAACAGGGGGTGACCTTGTTGCCGTATTCAGGGCAATATTGTTGACTCGAGACATGCATCTGAGGCTGAGTCTGGGTTGTATTAAAGTTACTAAATTTTGGATGTATTTGATTAGAATATGTATTTAGTGTAATGTAACAATTTATCTATTATGATTAGAAAAACAGACCTAGAAATGACACCACGAATCAGCAAACGGTAAAAAAGGTGACTGGGAAGGACAGCGCAAGGTGGTGTCTAGTAGTGGACTAAAATTGGTTATTTGACTGTCCAATCAAATTAGTTACTTTTACTAAACGTCAAAATGGTAAGCTTTAGTGGCCAACCATTGACAGAGGAACGGATTTTGATGAAGTATTTTTGTTTGAAACGATTTCAAGTCTGACTTAAAATCTTAAATTAGTTTGATCGCAATCGGGCGAGTCGAATCGCAGATGTGAGTAAAAGACGGCGGAACCAGAGTATAAGCTAGTATCCAACATATCTGTTACCAAACACCAACAAGGAAGAGAATTTATGTGACTTCACGTATGAATACCGATGCATCAATAATTCACTTTCACTTCACTTTATTATCATAAAATCATCAGTCAACGCTAAGCAATCATCACTACCTGATTTATAGCCGTTTCTTTTATACGATGGTGGAAGAGGTACTAAAATAATTTCAAGTAATTGAAAAATGTTTAATGACGACCACTGCATTATGGACCCCTGCAACAACAGGGATGTCACTTTTACCAAGAAAAAAAATTGTTGTAAATAAAATATAAGTAATATTAAAATTTGTAGGAGGTAGGACACGACGGTATTCCCGTCATAATTGAGCAGTCAGACTCGGAAGTACCTCCGCCCTACAGAATACCGCGCCCATAATAACCTTGTGTTGTGTTCCCGGCGTTGAGTACGCTAGAGAGAGCTCATTGGAGAGTTTTTGTGTCAGTGGGGAGACTAAAGGCTTGTCCTGCTTAGTCTTCTACGCTGACGGCACATTCATGGAGGACGACAGTTGTTCTTCCGACGCCCCAGTTGTCAAAACTCATTGAAAAATAGAAGTCATTGACCGACTGCCGAAGTAGAGCAATGTTTTTCGATCGTGTATTTGTTTATATTTATTACGTTTTGTCTATAAACTGTATACTCAATAACTTATATAAATAATGTACTTGTTTTGCTTACTCCAATAACAAACATATCAGCCTAGAAAGTTGCCAAATTATTACGCTACAACCCTGAAAGTTTGGGCTAAAACAACATCGCGTCAGGGCCATTTGGAAAATGGTTCGACAATTACGGTATATGAGACGCGAGACGGTCTTGGTCTGAATATATTGTGAACTAGCTGATGCCCGCGGCACTGCCTGCGTTCCTACCACCAAAGGAAACCCACTCTAGGATAAATGTGAAAGTTTGTGAAGGTGTTTCGACGCAGTTAGACTATTTGTTGGACTTTTAGGGGTTCAAACCACCCGTATTGAATGTCATACATGTTCGTATGACAACTTAGAACGACGGCTTAGCGAGCAAGTGAGAGAGCTAGTATTTAGCTCAAAATAATTACGTGCCTAGTATTTCTAGTAATATGACTTGTATAGCTACATTGTTTCCACACGTCTTATTGTTAGTGATTTTATTCAAATTACAAGTAAATGGCAGGTAGGAAATGGCAATTATGTTGAAGCGAGGCCATATCAATTCAACTACTGGTAATGTATGATTTACATCGCGTCGCTTTGTGAGATTATTATAAATGTACTTTATAATACACAAAGGAGTTTGCGTGTTTGCTTTTGTTAATTGTGGGAAACAGATATTGAATAATACAGGTCAAAAGTAATCGAAATTGCATGAAAGGCTATTGTCACTCTCACGTCTGCGCTCGGAGAACCAGTCCACCCATTGCCTGCAAGTCAGAGGTGATGTGGATTGTGCCCTCTGCTAGTCAGAGGGACACGTGTGAAGCCTCCTAAAAGTCATCTGGCGTCATTTCCTTCTTCCTACAGTCCCGGGTCCTTTAAGCGGGGCGTAAAAAGCATATGATAAGGCCGTCAAGCTGAGTGTCACCATTGTCACACGGTATGTGTAAGTAATGGTGACCCTCTTTTCTGAAACTATGCCTTCAGCTTACCATCAGGCAAGGCGAATTTTCTGTAGGCGGTAGCATCTCACCCACGGCAGAAAGGTGCTGTCGTCTTTGTTACCGCGTGGAGGTTACAGACCAAGCAACTCCCGAAGAGTCCTTAATCAAGATTTATTTTTCAAATTATCTATTATGAACTAATGGACAAATATGTACTAGCAACTATTATTGTTGCATTGATATTAATAATGTAACACTAACCGGGATATTTACCATGTTTATTATTCGTTTCGAGCCCAATAGCAACTGGTCCTCAGTACGCCGTGATTATTGCGCTTGAACAGCGCCGAAATAACAGATAAATCGACACGAATAAAAACATGGCAAATATCCCGGTAGGTGTTACACTATTAATATACACTCCTAATACAAGCAATTTCGCTTAGCTGCAGAAATCTTGAGTTAGAAGCAATATTAGTAACTTCGTTTTTTTTATTTTTTTATATACCACTTAGTTGGCAGACAAACACACGGCCCACCTGATGGAAAGTAGTTACCGTGGCCTATGGACGTCTGTAACACCAGAGGAGTCACAGTCGCGCTGCCAACCCTGTAAGTACAGAGTTTCTGTGCCGTCAGTAGAAGACAAATCAGGACAAGCCTTTAGTCTTCCCACTGACGGCACAAATTCTCCAGTGAGCTCTGGCTACCCTACTCACCGCTGGGAACACAACACGAAGTTATTATAACCGCGGTATTCTGTAGGGCGGAGGTACTTCCCCAGTCGGACTGCTCAATCGGGCGGATATACCGCCGTGTCCTACCTCCTTGCAAAAGTCTTTTCGTCCCGTGGTTTCCGGCAGAGTAGACCACCCCATCTCTTCCCATGTGGTGTCGTACAAGGCGACTAAGGGATAGGACTGTTTAATAATAATAATAATAAATTTATTGCTGCCATATTCCTTATACAAACATGTCTAAGATAGTACAAACAAAACAATGAAGTTAAGGTAAACACAAATAATTATAAACGCTGGCTTCCAAACTAGGTATTCCTGTGACTCAGCAGTCAGTCTAACATCAGACATATATATACAGCCCAGACTCAGCCTCAGATGCATGGCTTGAGTCAACAATAGCGCCCGGAAGACGGCAGGCTCACCCCCTATTACGTGGGACAGAAATCAATGATTGGTGAAATGTGGGTGTTAATTCACCTCTGCCTAACCCTCCGGGGATGAAGGCGTGGTTATTTGCATGTAAGTACTGTTTATCAAAGCTGAAATACTTCAATCAGAGCATTTTCCCACACACTACATATCTTTGTGCCGTCATCAATAAAATCTATATTAATATTATAAAGCTGCAGAGTTTGTTTGTTCGAACGCGCTAATCTCTGGAACTACTGGTCCGATTTGAATGATTCTTTCAGTGTTGGGTAGTTCATTTATCGAGGAAGGTTTTAGGCTATATATCATCACGCTACTACTTAAGGGAGCGGAACATTGATAATAAATGTTAACAAATCCGGCAATTTTTCATACATATTTTGAAGACTAAAACATACGGGCTTAAAGGGATATGAAGCTTCAAAATATACCCCGGGCGAAGCTGGGGTGGGTCAGCTAGTATTAAATAATTACATAATATATTTCAATGATACGCGTTAGTAATGGCGAGAGTGTATCCCCGAGACGGTTGTGTAGCATTTCTTTGTAATACCGTCGCATTGTTGGACTTCCCGAGGAGAATCACTACTCAGAAACGATCGATGCCACAAATGGCTTCGAACAATACTCTAAGCACTTTCTACGAAATATTTACGTGCGACATTATTTATTTTACAATTTATGTACTTTGACGGACTTGAATTCATGCTATACAATACAAACGTATATGTATAATTATACAGAATACTGCAGTCATAATGATTACTATGACTGCAGTATTTTGTATTGCTACCTACTCACCGCCAGGATTACAACACGAGATTTCGTGTGGTGTTCCTGGCGGTGAGTAGGGTAACCAGAGCTCACTGGAGAGTATTTGTGGAAGACGAAAGCCTCGTCATGCTTTGTCTTCTGCACTGATGGCACAGAAACTCTGTTCTTACACTCGGCACTCGGCAGCACGTGTGTAACTCCCCTAGCATTGCACACGTCCATAGGCCACGGTAATCACTTTCCATCAGGTGGACATTGTGTGCTTGTTTGCCTGAGTGATATAAAAAAACAACAGATTCCCGCGACTCCGCCCGCATGAATGTTGGATATTACGACTTTGGTGTTTATTGCCGGTGAAGTAGAACAGGGCTACCTTCTTCTAATACCCGTGGGTATCGTAGAAGGCGAATAAGGGCTAGGGCTGTTCTACATCCAGCCTCTGACAAAGTGTCCACTTGACGGCAATAGGCTCGATACGTGGGTCCAAAAACAAAGCTGGCGAGGTGTCATGTATTATACGCAATACATCTCTGCCTACCCCTTGGGACATTAACAGGCGTGAATGTGTGAGAGTATGGCTGGTTGATAGCATGAAAGAGACAGTAGGTTCAATATATACCTACACAAAGAGTGAGACCCTAGTTGGGACTCAACTACAATGCATAATTATTTTTTTATATAGTGCTCGCCAACTTTACCTCACCTCGCCTTATGGTAAGCTAAAGGCAAAGTCTCAGGAAAGAGGGTCACCATTATAGACACTAAGTGCTACAATGGTGGCACTCAGCTTGGCGGCCTCATCAGATGCTTTTTCACACCCCGCTTAAAGGCCCCGGGACTGTAGGAAGAAGGAAACACGTGTGCTGGTAATGAATTCCAGGTCTTGGTGGTGCGGCAAAGAAAAGAGTCTCCGAACCGCTTGGTTCTTGCTCGTATATTCTGCACAGTGTGAGGGTGACATCTAAGGAATGAAGAAGAATGGTGCTATTATCTTTTAAGAATCGAAATATGAGGAATAGCCTTTTTGGATTCCTCATTAAATTTCAAATTACTTTTATTATAAATTATACACATGTAAACGCAATGTAGACCGAGATAATTGCGATATTTTCTTGCACTCCATACATTTGCACTACGCGCAACTGTCGTGTGACGTCACTTGCAAGTACGATTTTGTATGGAGCATTTTCGGTTGCCTCAAGAAATAGAATTTTCAAAATCGAATATCTTTAAAACCATTTGTCGTAGGAATATTTCTCATTAGCAATCTTTCGACAGTATACAGTGGTTATAATAACTTCGTGTTGTGTTCCCAGCTGTGAGTAGGGTAGCCAGAGCTCACTGGAGAATTTGTGCTGTCAGTGGGATGAATAATGGCTTGTCCTGCTTTGTAGAGGACACTGACGGCACAGAAACTCTGCGCTTACAGGGTCGTCAGCGCGAGTGTGGCTCCTCTGGTGTTACACACGTCCATAGGCCACGGTAACCACTTTCCATCAGGTGGGCCGTGCGCTTGTCTGCCACCCAAATGGTATATAAAAAAAATAGTCGATAAAACCCGACTGCTGAAAAATGACGATCTAAAAATAAATTACTATGTAAAATATAAAAAACCGGACTGCTGTCTAAATAAAACAGCAAAACAAGTTTGAAAACAGACGGTACAAACAATCATAAACCGAAAGAAACAGGGTACCGCCTGCTATCAAACTTGTTGACAGCAGTCGGGTTTTTATTTTATTTTAAACTTTTTAGTTATAATAGATACATAAATAAACCTACATACATACTTCCAGTGACAAGGCTGCCCATTGTACATTTAACTGTATACATGCTAGCTATAAGTTCTACTGTAATCTATTGGTGTACAATAAAGAATTATCTATCTATCAATCTTCATAGTCTGTCAAAATCATAACCCTCCTATAGCTTCTCCATAGTCGGGTATATAACTTATTATTTGACATAGTAGGCTGTTTTGTGTATACTAAACGCATAACTTTAACGTCCGTATTCAAGTATGGTACTAGGCGAGTACCATACTCGAGAATAACCTCCGCCCCCCATGAGCGCAGGCCTGGGGGTGACTGGTGTAGCCGCCTGTCACCCTGGCAGAAGCAGGCAGCGTCGGCGCTTCGCGGGACTCTCCCGAGAAGAGGGCCAGATCGTAAGAGATGGCCCTGGGTCGACCGGGGTGCGAGGGATATACCTGTCAAAAACGACCCACAGGCGGCGTGCATTTTGGTCGGTTCGAGTCCGGCATAACCTCTTCCACTGGCTCCGGTGGGGGGGGGCCTCCGTGGGGAATTTGCACACGAAAAAAAAAAGTATGGTAGGTACTAGGCGGTACTACTCGTTCTACAATATGGACGTTAGTGATCTCCCAAAATTAATCCATATATGGCACTTATGAAGACCGTTCTATCCTACCTGACATAGTTAAAAACTATGACAGGGTTATGTTAATGCATATATGAAACTGGAGATACAGTTTGGCGCACCACTCAGCTTTAGCGCCAAACAAGCCTGGCCTCCTGCCAGCTCTCAGCGGAATTGATTTCATAATCTTTCATCTCACTGCGACAATTTTTGTTTACATTCTTATTGATCACCGTTTTATTTTAATGCTTTTCTTAAGTTCCTTACCTGTTTAAGTATTTAAGTCTAAGTAAATAGTACGCGTGGTTCCCTGCAGATTGGAATTTGGACCATCATCTTTTCCCATGCGGTGTTGTACAAGGCGACTAAGAGATAAGGCTGTTTAACATCAGCCAGATATATACAGCCCAAACTCAGAATCAGATACGTAGCTCAGTCAACAATAGTGGTCGGAGTATGGCAATAGGCACACCCCTAATACGTGGGGCCGAATACAATTATTGGTATAATGTGGGTGTTAGTTCATCTCTGCCTATCCCTCCGGGTATAAAGGCGTGATTATATGTATGTACGCCAAAAATTATGAAAGTAAGAGAGGCAGACGGCATTCGCTACCTTCCAACCTTTAGAGGAAAGCCTTAAACTTTACATTTTACAATAATATAATGAATTGTAAATGTGAAAATTCTCATGACAAATAGTTTTATTTTGATTTCTCAGGCCGCCTGAAAACGCTCCATACAAAATCGTGACACGTGGTGACGTCACAGAGTGATGGCGCGTAGCGCAAATGCATATAGAGAGCAAAAGAATACCGCATTTATCTCAGTCCACGTTGCATTTACACGTGTATACTGTTTAATAACATTGATTTGAAATTAAATAAGGAATCTAAAAAGTTGTAAATTATGCGTTTTTTTGCTTGTTTATATTTTGACCTAAAATGTGAATCAAAAATAATGAAAAGTCATAGTTTCATTTTAGTTATACAATATATTAGTTTACTATGCGTAAGACATTAAGTAGTATTGGTAAGAATGTGATGACGCGGAACACTGCCCTATTAGCAAGTATAGTATGGTACCACTTTTGGTAGACCAGAAGACCTTCGTGATGCCTCATACACCCCGGAGATACATACATGAGTACACCACCATAAAAGTAATCCTATTTATCCCCGCCAAAGTTTGGTCCAACATCAAATAGTTTGCCAATATTCGTGGACATATTATTACAATCCGATATGTAGGTCAGCTACAGAATCGATACAGCAATAACATATAAGGTCATCTAGAATTCTAGATCGCCATGTTGTATTTTCTATTTCCGTAAGATAAATTAGCTTGTTCAGAAGATTTATGACATTTGTCGCACTAACTTTGTATACGCCGCAAAGCCTGATGGAATGTGGTTATCGTGGCTTATGGACGTGTGCAACACTAGAAGAGTTACACTCGTGCTGGCTGTAAGAATGGAAAGTTACTGTGCTGTCAGTGTAGAAGATAAAGCAGGATAAGCCTTTGGTCTTCCCACTGACAGCACAAAAACTATTGAATGAAATTTTAAAGCATTCAGTATGCTAAATATTCAATATGGCTATGGCCGTGGTAATCTGTAGGGCGGAGGTAATACCCTAGTCGAGATTGGGACGAGAACACTGTCGTGCCCTACCTCCTGCTCTTCCTATTTATAGGTATATACGGCTTTTATGGGACCGACTGCCACTAGACTTACCAACCCCGAAAGAAAAACCAGCACCAAAATCTCGTCTATCAATCAGCAGGTGAGGTTGGCATACCTCCAAAGGTCTTGATGTAGTCCTAAATGCCGTAATCACTCAAATTAATCGTCATAAATGATTTAAAATGATTGTTTGGACAATCCATTTTTTCTAGATGTCTCAATTAAACCAATATGTCTGCGTGCGTTTATTAAGGCAGGTAACTGACATTGAAACCACCTTGCTAGTCGCATCGTAATTAAAGATATTCAGAACACGATTTATTTTTTCTTGTCCTGATCAATACTATGACAAAGGAACTATGAATTTATCTACTAGTATTTCCATGGACCTGTCCAACTAAGCTGGCTAAGGTTCAATTGAAATCTAGCGGCAAAATGTATGAGTAGTTTTTAAGCGTTAATTGAATTTCAACCTTATTCCATTAAGATAAAACTTAAAACAGTAAGCTACAATGCGCTACTGTCATTTCACACAAGTGTGTAATTTTCAGCCTTATTCAAATGGAATAAAGGTGATATTTAATTATGGGTGAGTAGGGTAGCCAGAGCTCACTGGAGAGTTTTTATGCTGTCAGTGGGACGACTAAAGACTTGTCTTGATTGTGTGGGGGACAGAGTGGATTCTTCTCACGATGGAAAAAAAAGGCTAACGTCTTAGCCACTAGTCCACCATCTCAGTTGTCATGTTTTATTTTATTTAAACTATCATGGTCACTCACATTTTTTTACGTGCGATAAATCCCCACGGATACCCCACCGCCGGAGCCGGTGGGAGAAGTTATGTCGGACTCGAAACGACTGAAACGCATGACGCCTGTGGGTCGTTTTTGGTTGCCGAAGGTGAGGTTGACAGGCATATCCCTCGCACCCTGGCGTCTCTCGATCTGGCCCTCTACTCGGGTGTGGGGACCAGAGTCCCCAACACGTCCCCGATTCACATTAGTATTAAAGTTATCGGGATATTTACCATGTTGTATTGTTCTGAGTTGCCGATATTTCGGCGCTGTTGCTAGCACCATGATCATGTATCTAATACTAATGTATTTTAACAGTATTTGTACTAAATTACATGATTACATAAATGATTCAAGTCGTTTCTTTATATTAGATGCATATTTCAACGAAGTGATGTATAAGATGACCTAAATACATATTGTTTACGCGACTCTAAACTAATAGAATATTCAAATAATTAATCGATTGTTACTATTATAATGATTAATCGATTACGAATGAGAATGCCGATTCTTAAGAACACAAAGATCTTTTAGACGTGAGTCATTACGTTCGTCTTGTGTCATGTATAGGGTTGTCAGGTGTCCGGCAATTTACAGTTGTGTCCGGAAAAAGCAAACCCGATTTATCCGGATTTTAATAAACTTCACCCAAAAGGTAATGATAATAGTTTTGTAAGAATTAAATGTACTGTGGAGGATCGGATGCTATGGCGCACTTTGGAGAGGCCTATGTCAAGCAGTAGGTTAATTGATTGAATAACAAATAATGGTTCATAATAACTATGATTAGGAGTATAAAGTCTCAAACTTATAACAGTAATGACTATATGAATAAAAGTTTTATTTTTAAATTATTTACCTTAATATGATACATAGATTATCCACATTATATTTTCTTGGTAAACTATGACATTAGAAATCCAGCTCTATCTAGACCTAAATTGAGCTTTGCGTAACTAGCTATTGAAACTGTGACATTGGATGGCGTAAAAAAGTAACAAAGGTAGTATAAGCTCCTATTAAGATCTTTTAAGGACGTGGAAACATGCATGACCTGCTATTTTGTTTATATATCGATCAATCAAAGGAAGAAGCTTTGGCGTAACATTTATTTCATGATTGAAGGGGTGAAATGATCCTCATAATAGGCAACATAAACTCAATAAAATATAAATAGGAAAACTGACGCTAGACTCCAAGATGAAAGCCAACGATGCAAACAGGAATCAACGTTAAAATAAGGATTCATTATATGCAAATAAAAGTGGTAATTGTCTTTGAAAACTAAGTATTTTCAACTTTCAAGGTCGAATGTCCGGTTAAATACGAATCGAACGTTTTTTTTCTACGTGGGGAATGCTGTTACGTACATCTCCGGGTACGGGGCGATCAGTGTCCGGCAATTTTTTCAAGTTTGACGTCCCTATCCATGTAGAGCAGTGAATGTTGTGTTTCCAACAAGTAAGCAGATTATTGAGCTGTGGTTTCCGCATTGTTTTAACGAGATATTGTGTTGTTTGTATTGAATACAGAGTTATCTGACGTTACTTCGTCGAACGGTAAGAAATGTGCAGGTAATACATGGTTTGGTGATGACACGTATAGATATATTTGTCCTACGGGATGGAATTCCTTCGATAGTATGGAAGTGTCTTTCATATCACACTCCACGAGTTCCACAGTAAACGTATATTTGATATTAAATTTCATATTACGGGATTTGTAATAGGCGTACCATTGGATAGGTTCAGCCATCGTATGTAAAACTAGGTCGCAGTTGAACGTTGCTTCGCTCATATTGCATTGTGCAGTAACTGTATTGCTTAGCTGTTATGCGGATATATGCTTACATATGCCGTTAAAACTATGACAAACTTGGAAATATATACGCTCATCATCTTCATAACGATTACGCAGTTAAAAGTAGCTAGAGCTCACTGGGGAGTTTTTATGCTATCAGTGTCAGACCAAATACTTGTCCTGCTTTGACTTTTACACGGATTGCACAAAATCTCTCTATTCTTACTGGGTCGGTACCACGAGTGTTACTCCCCTGGTGGTGACGGTAACCACTTTCAATCCGGTGGGTAATGTGCTTGTCTGCTACCTAAGTGGTATAAAAAAAAGATTTGCTTTCCGGAACCCCGGGTTCAGTGATTGTTTCCTGAAGAGACTGCCGTCTAACTACTCAACCCAAAGAGAAAAGCCTGCGTCTGAGTCACGTCCTTTGGTCAACAGGTGAATGCGGGTGAGGCTGACTTGGACTTCAAGAATGTTGGTACGAGTCTGGACACTCCAGCCTGAGAAAATACATAATTTTTTATTAGGGGGGGGAGGGGGCCTTAGTTTTTTGAAATTTCAGTTGCACATCAATATCAATAGTGACATCATCAACTTGGGTGTTTTGGGGCACTGTTAGATCTTCAGAGCGACGAACTTCTGGACGAGAGGTAATAGCGTCGATTACAGTTGTATTGAAAATTCTTTTCTAATATACATCCAAGGATCTTCACAAACTTAGCAGTCGCCGTATTTGCTACCTTAGTAGCACAATGTCAGGGAAAATAGCTTATTATAACCCGCCGTATAGCAACAGAAATCTCTAAAACAAACCTGTCTAAAGCTACAAAGTTTATGTCCAAAATAAAACAATGTCACCGATGTGAAGCAGAATTAGTTTTTGTGGAATGCATTCCATAAACGGCGAAATGGTCGCCGACCGTATCAACTTTTGTACCAGCTTTTGTCTTTGAACATAGAATATAAGATCGAGACGAATTGAGAAGATTTTTTTTAAAGTGTACTAGAATATCGTCAGCCTATCTTTTCTCGTGGGAGTCGTTGAGGGCAACTAAGGAATAGGGCAGTTCTCTATCCGATAGTAAACATATAACCCATAACAAAGTGCCCGCTTGACGGCAATAGACTCGTAATACGTTGGACCGAAAATCATAGTTGGCAAAATGATGGTCACTCATTCTAAAATTGACCTATTGTTTGTTAGACTAAGTGGCATACGATCAGGGATATTCTAGATATTTTCTTGTATAATACTTTTTCAGTAGTAGGGTTTTAATTTTAGATAGATAGATAGATAGACAATTCTTTATTGTACATCCATAGATTACAGTAAAATTTGTAGTGAGCATGCATACAGTTTAATGTACAATGGGCGGCCTTATCGCTGGAAGCGATTTCTTCCAGGCAACCTTGGGATGGACAGTAGTGTAATAAAGCAAAATATTTGGTGTAGTTAGCAAATAAACTAGAAACAAGGTGTATTAAAAAATACAAAAAGAAAGATAGATATGAGAGAAGTTCAAATAAAGTAAAATAAATATATAATTTTAAAGTTATTTTTTCATTTATATTATTTTAGGGCAAGCAATAGGTATAATTTATACATATTTCAAAAGTACTAATTAAGCCCCTTCAGTTGATACCAAACACGATATATTTATCTTAAATTTATTTTTTATTACAGTACTTTATGACCGCTAGAGGCCGCCATATTGGTTTCATTAACACGTTATATAGTCTATAACCAGCAGACTTCTAAGATGTTTCTAACGATTCCTCATTTGTCCAGTTCCAATTAGTGGTTGACGTCATACATACATAGCCTGTCAAAATCACGGCCGGGGTGCGAGGGGTATGCCTGTCAACCTCACCTTCGGCAACCAAAACGACCCACAGGCGGCGTGCGTTTTAGTCGGTTCGTGTCCGACATAACCTCCTCCACCGGCTCCGGTGGGGAGGTATCCGAGGGGATTTTGCGCACGTAAAAAAAAAAAAAAAAGCCTGTCAAAATCATAACCCTCTTTTGCTTCGCTGTAGTCGGGTAAAAACTGCAACATTATCTCTTTTGTCGACTATACTAATGGGGATATCGCTATGGAATGATGATGAACATAATATGCTAATTTGTGAGTCAGTTTCAAATGTATCTTTACAACTAAGAAACAATTGAACAAATAATGTTAATAGCATTTTGTTTATATTCGATTTGCTATAGAAATTCTTATGTTATAACCAAAAGTACAAAACATCACGTTTGGTATTAGAAACGGGATTATTGCCCTCTCACCTAGTAACTCTGAGAGGGAAGCCAGCCCCAGAGCCTCGTTTATGGGTCAGGCAGTCAGGAGGTTCACCAGCAGATGGGGGCAATCTCACTCGGCTCTCAGAGCTCACTAGAGAGTTTTTGTGCTGTCTAGATCCATGGTAAGCATAGCATAACTAGCTTGTGTTATGGAATCTAGAACGCGGATAAACATACTTATTACTCTTTTTTTAACATAACATAACATAAATTCACGCCTATATCCCCGAAGGGGTAGGCAGAGGTACTAGCACCCACATTTCGCCAGTTTATGTTTAGGTCCCAATGTAATAGGTGGCGAGCCTATTGCCATGAACCGGGCACTTATAAACCTGCGATAAATACACACATAACTTCGAAAGGCATCGAAAAGTCATTGGTGTGTGCCATGGTAAAACCTGGGATCGAACCCGAGACCTCATCTCAACAGTCCATTACCCATACCAACGCGGTACTTTTTCACGCCTCGGAAATTGTACTATCCGGTACGTGTCCGGTGCGGAATTCCGTCAAGTGTAGCAAAGGCCTTATGCGGAATCCGCTACCTTATAAATATGAAAATATTTATTCAATATAAGAAAACTGTATCCAATTGTCATTCCCGCACTTGTAGTAAATAGTATACTAGAGTTACCGACACGCCAGGCAGAGGTCGTAAACCTTTGTTACATTTATTATTATTGCACTGTGAATGTGTTTTCTTAGTGCAATCATTGGTTATTTTCAATTAGGGTGCTTGTTACAAGGTTATTTATTGTTAGACTATCTGTGTCGGCGGCTTCGTCTGCGTGGACTTCATTTTTTTTTTACTTACATACATATAATCACGCCTTTATCTTACCACCTTTATTTCACCAATCATTGAATTCGGTCCCACGTAATAGGGGTTGAGTTGAGTCCACTATTGTTGACACGAATCTTGTTTTTTTTTTATACCACTTAGTTGGCAGACAAACACACGGCCCACCTGAAGGGAAGCGGTTACCGTGGCCTATGGACGTATGCAACACCAGGGGTCTCACACTCGCGCTGCCGACCATGAAGAAACCTTCTGATGCCCCTCTTGAAGAACCCCATATTGTAGGCGCTTGGGAAAACCGCAGCAGGGAGGTCATTCCACAGCTTGATCTGTGCCTGAGTCTGAGCTGTATATATATATATATATATATATATAATATCTGTCTGATGTTAAACAGCCCTATCGATTAGTCGCCTTGTACGACACCGCAAGAGAAGAGATGGAGTGGCTCAAATTCTACTCTGCCAGGAACCACGCAAGTTTTTTACGTTATAGCGAAGTTTGAAATATTTGCCGAATATTCAATAACCAGATGATGAATTTTCCTCATAGGCTGATATGGTAAAACCATAGGCTAACACCATCATCATCATCCATATTTAGAAATCACTTGATCCCATAAATGCCATTAACCAAACCATCACGAAGATGAGTAAACGAACTCCGAACCGGTGAAAGCCCCGGATGCAATCATGAACGAAAAGAAACTCTAACACGATGCTATTATGGTTGAATATTGAACACACACGAACACTAGTATTAATAGCACATAAATAAGCATATGAGCAAATCACCGATCGCATCGATCTTTACATGTCTTTATAACGTTAACAGTAACAATCGAGGACAAGGCCTTTCGTCGAACGGGTTCCAACAATCGTACACTGTGTTCTAAACCATTGTGCGGCATTTACATCTGTGTTGGTAACGAGCACTGTGCCACTCTGTGTCGGTAAAAGGAGTAGCGTGTAATCGGTGTTATATTATAGCGTTATTTGTTAACGTTGTGTTATTTTAACGCCGTTATTTGATTTAGAAAAAAGCTATTATTTAACATTATATGCAATAATAAGAGTGAACTGCTGAATTGTTTTTAATATTTTTTTTTTTACAATTTATGACTTCGTTTCACTATATATAAAAGAGGATGTCAATTACTTGGATGAATTTTATCAGTGAAAATATGGCGTTCATTGGTGAAATTCCACTTTTTTTATATACCACTTAGGTGGCAGACAAGCACACGTTTCACCTGTTGGAAAATGGTTATCGTGGCTTATCGACGTGTGCAAAACCAAGAGAGTCACACTCGCGCTGCCAACCCTGTAAGCAAAGAGTTTCTGTGCCGTCCGTGTAAAAGACGAAGCAGGACAAGATTTTGGTCTTCCCACTGACAGCACAAAAACTCTCCAGTGAGCTCTGGCTACCCTACTCACCGACCTACTCCACTCAGTTGGTTTTTTTTTTTTTTAGTAGGTTCAAGTCCGACATAACCTCCCCCACCGGCCCCGGTGGTCGGGGTATCCGTGGGGATTTTGCGCACAGTAAAAAAGGCTATCTTTGGTCGCGCTATGACATCAACGCGGGTGGAGCCATGGGCAACAGTTAGTAAAAACATAATCTGAAAAAAAGAAGAATAAATACATTTTTAAGATTTTGTTATATTAAGACTTGAGCTTAATATTATTCAATCTGTATTAATCAACACGTAACTAAATTTAAATTATAATACAATCTACATTATCTGACCGCCATTTATAATAATGCATGTCAGTTTGAGTGTAATATTATTCAGTCAATTTCAGGGTCAGTGTTATTACAAGTGCCGGCAAACATCTAGAACAAACATCAGAAACTTTTCTGCACGGTAGGGACTTGATGTCTCTACCTACCTTTTATTTATACCACTTAGTTGGCAGACAAAGACTTAGGTGGTTTTCGAGGAGGCATGACATGACGGTATTCCCGTGCGAATTGAGCAGTCCGACTGGGGAAGTACCTCCACCCTACAGAATACCACGGCTATAATAACCTCGTGTTGTGTTCCCGGTGGTGACTAGGGTAGCCAGAGCTCACTGGAGAGTTTTTGTGCTGTCAGTGGGAAGACCAAAGGTTTGTCCTGATTTTGTGTTCTGCACTGAGGGCACATAAAATCTCTGTTCTTACAGGGTCGGCAGCACGGATGTGACTCCACTGGTGTTACACACGTTCATAGGTCACGGTAACCACTTTCCATCAGGTGGGCCGTGTGCTTGTCTGTCACCTAAGTTGTATAAAAAAAAAGACAGAGGGGAGAGCCTATTGCCGTTTTCCGGGCACTATTGTTAATTCAAGCCAAGCATGTACGGAGTCTGGGCTGTATATATCTGTCTGATGTTAATCAGCCCTATCCCTTAGTCGCCTTGTACAACACCGCATGGGAAGAGATGGGGTGGTCCAAATTCTACTCAGCCAAAAACTACCGTAGTATTAAAAGTTATGTACAACTGAACAGCGACTGCTTTTTTATAATGCCTTAATTTAAATAAAGAACATACCTACTTACAAAATGTTGCCAGGTTTTGTTAATCTGTTGTCTATGAAAATTATAATTTATAGTCTCTACTTTTTGTGATATTTATTATAATGTACGCTGATGTGTATCAGCGAAATTAGACAGAGACAGGAATAATGGCTCCAACAAAATAGTTTTAGTTCCGGATTACTGCTCACGACTCATAGTTGGTCGTTAAGATTGTAATATAGTCTTATTTGACCTATGTTAATTAGGTATTTATGTAGGTGTATAATTAGATTAGTTTCAGAATAGACAGACTTCAATACTAAAGCATTACCTAATAAAGGCTTCATTTTTATGTGCGGAAACGGATACCTCCCCACCAGAGCCGGTGGGAGAGGTTATGTCAGACTCGAACCGACTAAAACGCACGACGCCTGTGGGTCGTTTTTGGTTGCCAAAGGTGAGGTTAACAGGCATATCCTTCGCACCCCGGCCGATTCAGAACCATCTCTGTCGATCTGACCCTCTCCTCGGGTGTGGGGACCACAGAGTCCCCCAACTCGTCCACGGAAACGGCCTGCTTTTACCACACCTAACAAAGGCTTGATTTTACCTACATATGAACAGCCAATATAGGTATTTAAACTATAATGGTCACGTCGATTATTTTAATACTAATTATTAAAGTAATCGGGATATTTACCATGTTGTTTGTCGTATCATATTGTACTGAGTTTCCGAAATGTTTCCCTAAAAAAACTTTTTTTACTGTTCGCCGCCAATATTCCATTTCTTCCATGATCATGGTGCTTGCAACAGCGCCGAAATATTGGAAACTGTACAATACAACATGGTAAATATCCCGATTACTTTATAACTCATATGAACAGCCGTTTAACTAAACTGAGTTTCACGTTTTTCCTTACACGGCATTTCACCGTTGAGAAAATCCACGTTTTATTCAAAGGTAAAGCAATTTATTACGTCCTAATGGCAGTTTCTACAGAAATGTATAGTTGGTGAAATGTTCAGTAGAAGTTTTATTATTTTCGCTGACAGGGCCTGATTTTATGAGTTTTGTAATTGAGTTCTCTACATGGCAACACAAATAAATTAAAAAGTAAACGATAGTAGGTACAGTCAGCGTCAGAACGATCTTGACTAAAAATCTCTAAATGATCTTAATACAAAGTTAATAACAGCAAATTAGACTGTTTTATTGATTTAAATTGTATTAACTGAACTAAAGATGTGTATCAAATATCAGAACAGTCAACAGAAAGGGGTGAAAATCAATGTATTAAAATCATGTTGAGGCTTTATAGTCAAGAGCGATCTATGACTGTACAAGTGGCTTCTATAAACATCACTTTTTGTCCTATAATCTTATACTATTACCAATGGACTGGTTGTTGGACTAAAAACATTTTTTACACCAATAATCAACAAATGATCGCTTATTATCGAAAATAGCCAGTCAAGAGTGATAAAATCTCGCGAACCATAACCGCTGATGAATCAGCATTTAAATGGTAACCCGCACAATTTATGGACGGCATAGGTAATTACATTGACTGAAGTTGGAAACTGGCGCTTTCTGTCGGTCGCATAATAAGCGGTTGAGACTTGAGAGCACCTCGAGCCAATGTCGAAAAAAAAATACAACGATGACCCGTCTTGTCTGAGGAATGCAACGCGACAAATTCAAGATGAGCGGAGAATACTGCCGGGACAGTAGATCGCGTTCACACAATTTAACATATTCGTGTAATAACGATAGGCAGTAACTCCAAAGTATATGGGTATGTCTAGCTAATATGCCGGAGAGGCCGTTTACAAGGCGCGGTCGTGAACGAATGCAATTATTTCATGCTCGATGTGCTTGTATCCGCCATTACGGTGGACGCGTTCGAATTTTGAATATTTAAACTTTTTATAGTTCTCTGTAGATTGCGCTCTATGCCAGCGCTCTATGTGAGCAAAGATATTGTTTTAATTTAGTTTCTCATTATCACTGATGGATGATTCAACCGCGATATCATCATAATACGTAATATTATAAGTAAATCTATAATAAAATGACGCTATTATGAATGAAAGATAATGTTATTGACCTTGTTTCGTTACTATCAGTAATTATAATAACAATACTTTTAGAATTAACGAGGTAGGTATCTCGATTCACGCAAAGAAACACCGTGAGATTACTTATAGCGTTATGTTGTTTTTATGTTGTGTGTTAAATGAATGTTTTGTGTTAAAACCGTGTAGGCTGGCGTTCAGTTTATCGACTTATTATTACGGATACGTTCGTAAAGGTGCCTACAGAGTAAATTAACTACAGAACCGCAAGTTGTGAAAGTTAATCATACTGGATTTCGGATATTATTGTAAAACATGTAACGTAATAGGATTGGAAGTGCCAATTAAACATTCAGTTAAGATTTTAATAAGCTATTGACCGAGTTGTGATTAAATTACCTATTACTTCTGTGATGTCATTTTATAAAAAAAAAAACAAAACATGAAAGGTGACTTTGAGTTCTAAATATCTATCTAATGAAAGAGTTGGATGACCTAATAGGTACATACATAAGTAAATCTTATCGCGAAGAGCACTTCAAAATATCAATACGGTGTCATACCTACTTTAGTAGGTACCTACTTAATAAACGCACAGTTTATCAGTAACATCAGTAACTAAAACTGGTCTAAAATTAAAGACTGCATTGCTTGTGATTTACCAATAGCATTACTTAATGTTGAACACCTGGCAACACAAAACAGGGGGGACAGAGCAAACACTCGTATTGTAGTCTCGTTTGTACAATAGAAACAAATAATTATCAACAAATTAGTATACCTGGCATGTAGATCAGCTTTCATCACCGATTTATAACAGAATTATGCTCAGAAACTTTCGCATAAGCCGCTTTTTGTTGTAATGTAACAGTTTAACACCGACACGACAGCGCGGACATAATCAGTTGCAAAACGTAACTTCAGTTGAGAACGCGAGGGACACAGCTAGCCGCCACTAAAATTATTGATTTACAAAACAACAAAAGATATAAAACGGGCCGGGTGCACACCCCCGCGCGGGCCGAATCGATCAGAATGATAATTGTCGCGCACAAAGACTACTGAGTCTACTGACTACTCACCTAGCACTCGGAATGCACACACACACATAAAACAACAACACACAATTTATGTCAACAATGTTTTAGATCACAGCGGTCCGTACACTTATTAGATGTATTACGACACTTATTTATATTGTTTTTATTGTATTTAACTGTTAATTAGTGCGAATTAATACCGATTTGTGTTCGGAGAAGCGAGCAATTCGACGATCGCTAGCAAGATGGCTCGCGCGTATGCCGCGCGGTCCGCTCCCCCCGCGCGCCGCGCGTACGTGCAATGAAAGATAGGTGGCCGGTACACGAGGCGCGAGCAGAACGGGCGTCGATCTCATGATATATCTCGAGCTTTACCTGTACCCTACCTTTTTTTAACAAAGGATTTTGTATACGAATAATTAACAATTAGGCCAAGTTCTATTTAGACTAGCAATTTGAAGAGATTGGAGAAAGATACTTTCAAATTTACATTAATTTAAGAAAATGTATTTTAAAGTTTAACTAGGTAGTTTACATACCTACATATAGATATATTTATATATATATAATCACGTCCCCATCCCCGAAGGGCTAGGCAGAGGCGAACTAACACCAACATTTCACCAATCATTGAATTCGGTCCCACGTAATAGGAGCCTATTGCCGTCCGCCCGGCACAGTTGTTGACTCAAGCCATGCATAGGATGAGTCTAGGCTGTGTATATCTGTCTGATGGTAAACAGCCCTACCCCTTAGTCGCCTTGTACGACACCGCATGGAAAGAGATGCATGGTCCAAATTCTATTCTGCCGGGATTGCCGGGAACCACGCGGCTAGGTAGTTTAATCAACAAGAAATTGTCTACGAGTCATAATTGATAAGTATGTTCTTGCGTTGCGTTTAACGAAAATAAATATCTTTACTTCTTCTTAATCACACATATTTTACTCATACATATTCACATATCACACATATTACATAATCACATTTTAATATCGTTTTAATACCAAAGTAGGTAGGTACATCAAGGTGATAATTGGTTGAGTAACCACATAACGACTAGCTAGGTAGGTACTACTTAATTGATTAAGCATTACTATTACCAAGGTCAATTTAATTTATACGTAAATACATAAATTAGTTATTTTGGCAGCTCTACATAATTATGAAATATTTGAACTAGGTAAAATATTTTGTGCAACGTAGGTAAATACTAAATGTAAAGGTAGAAAACAATCGATTGTCCACTCTGAACTCCTACTGCATTAGAATCACTTGCTAAATTCGATATATTATCGTTCAAAAGACCTGGTGAGGGTGAGCTCAACAATTAAAACAACAGTAGCCAGACAATATCAAATTGTTTAATGGTAGTATGAAATAAACAATAGGCCCTATATTTTATTGAATGACTTAAAACCGTAATCACCAGTGGGTCTAAAATAATCACATTGAGCAATTTCGCTGAAAACGAGTAAATTTTTGAATTTCCAGTGGATCTCAATAATTTTTTTAACAATGAGTATAATAGTCACTCATATGAGCAACAACAATTCAGTTTCTAAGCAGATTCCAATTACATTTAAACATCGCCAAATGACAAAATATTATCATAGTTTTATTATAATAAAGTGGCTTTTTAGACCTGCAGAAGTAATCAATATTTTTAACCAGGAGACAGCTATGTCAAAAAAGGTGGGCTTATGAGTAGATAGATAGATGAATAATTCTTTATTGTACACCAACCGATTTACAGTTGGACATTAGTACCTACTTGTCCCATTGTAAATCTGTACCATGTATACAGTTCCATGTCGGTACAATGCGCCCATTATCGGTGAAGCGATTTCTTCCAGACAACCTTGGGATTATATTAATTAACTACAAATACAGTAACATGCCTAAACACAAGTAAAATACCTTAACATTCATATATAAAAACAAAACAACTCAAATTTTCAAAATATTTCGTCCAATTCTCATACAACCACCCCAACGACATTGATTTACGAGCGAAATATCTCTAGACATATCCCGGGACGGTGCGTACACCGCGGACCGGCCGTAGTTCTTTCCCTTCACACCGCTTTGCCCGTGCGGAGTCACTCCCCGCACACCCGCCCTGTCCTCTGCCCACCGACCTCTTATATACTGCTCTCTTTACAACAGAAAAAAACACCAATTTCCCAAATTCCCGAAGCGGACCGCTCTCTCGCTCGCGGCAGACCTAAGATGGCCGACGGAATCCATTTTGATCGCAGATTACACTATACACGGCGTCGCGTCCCCGTGCGTTCAAAACCTAACCAACATTGCGTCCTGTACTTAAAATATACTTCATACACTTATCGCACATGTTTTTAGGCTATTTTTTCACGTAGAATACAACGGTGGTGTCGTTTTATATCGTTAGTATTATAATATTAACGTTCCTTTGACTGTTTGTATTGATTGAATGTGAAAGAAAGTCAGTTTGTCTAAATGTTCGACCGATAATGGCTATTTGTGTCTCTTTTTATTCATTGCTCTCTACCTGAGTGCTGTAGCTAGCGCGCCAATAAGCCGTCCTTTGCACTTATATGGTACAATAACGCAGATAAGAATAATTAATGAATCAAAAGAGTTTTTTTATTCGTTCACTTAATTCTTAGAACGTATTCTGTTTTGTTACATAATATATTTTTTATACAACTAAGGTGGCAGATAAGCACACGGCCCATCTGATGGAAAGTGGTTACCATGGCCAATGGACGTGAGCAACACCAGGAGAATATAAACTGTAGAAGAGTGTAAAAATAAATTTTACAATGTTATAAACCGAGATAAAAAAAAAGCGTCGGCAGTATAGTGGTTATGGAGTTGGCTCTACGATTGAGAGATAACAGGTTCGAATTCAGGCTATTATACTACTGATTTGAGACCACTCTCACTAACAAAAGCGATTTAGTTAAGCTAGAGGGTTATTGTCGCACCATTAAGGCCTGGAATTCATTACCAGCTCACGTGTTTCTTTCTTCCTACAGTCCCGGGTCCTTTAAGCGGGGCGTGAAAAAGCATATGATGAGGCCGTCAAGCTGAGTGTCATGTGTAAGTAATGGTGACCCTCTTTTCTGGGACTTTGCCTTCAGCTTACCATCAGGCAAGGCGAAGTCTAATTGACGTGTCCTATATATATATATAAAAAAAAAATTGTAAATATTAGTAACTTAGGTTACTTGCATTTTTTGAACTCAACTTTTTTTTTATACCACTTAGGTGGCAGACAAGCACACGGCCCCACCTGATGGGAAGTGGTTACCGTGGCCCATGGACGTTTACAACACCAGGGGTGTTACACTCGCGCTGCCGACCACGAAGAAACCTTCTGATGACCCTCTTGAAGAACCCCATATTGTAGGTGCTTGGGAAAACTACAACAGGGGAGTTATTCCACAGTTTGAGTGTGCGTGGGATGAAGTTTCTTTCATACCGCACATTGCGCACCGTCTCAGTTCGCAATGTGTGAGGATGAATTCCCTGCCTATGGCGAGAGGTGCGATGATAGAATGTAGCTGTGGGCATCATGTCAAACAATTCATCTGAGCACACTTAAGCTTTTCTCAATTAATGTCAGGGCTAACCAACTTATTTTTATTATTCATTTTTATATAACATGTAAACTAAAGTAATAAGATATAAACTAATATTTACAAGAATATAAAATAGGATACAAAAGGATCAAATTAAGCATCGAAGAATTCCTCCCCATCGATGTCGACTGGTAATGTGCCCAAAAGGCTGGCGGCATTGCCCCGTTGGATGGCAATGCCAATCCGTTGAGCGAAAAAGAGGCCAGCCCTTTGGTCACGCGAAGCATCGACCAGTCGTTTTGCTATTTCTTTGTATAGCGACCGTGCGCTTGGACCCCACGAACCCAGCGTTTCAACCCCAAACGGCTCAAATATGTAATTGTTTGTAATGTTATCATATTTTCGCCGTTTGAGGGTCTCAGCAGATGCCGCAGCAGCACAGGCGCAATCCGTCGTACTTGGAAGATGGGAAGGGGCAAGGGTGTCGACGCATGTTGCGTCCCACACCAAAGGCCTACCCATCTTCCAAGGCACCAAAGACATACCGTCCGGTCTCTTGCCATCGTTGCGCACCAAGCCAACTGGTTCAAGTATAGCTGGAACACCAGCGGTGACAAGAGCCCGGCGGATAATGTCATTTAAATGTGCATGACGTGACATGCGGCCTGCGCTCCTGCCGCATGATAGGCCGTGATGCCCAAGGCTGTCGACTGCCTCACCACAGTGACATCGATGAGGAGAAACACAGGGAGCACCCAAACGAAGACAGGCTGCAATTCTAAACGTCGTGTCGTCCAACATGGTGCCAATGTTGGATGACGGAAGGGCCTGAAGCCACACACCAGATTCCCACTCTCCCACAGCCAGAAGGCGAGCACGCTCTGCAACATTAGAGGACGTATTCAGTAAAATTATGTCTAATTAATGTCATTGAATGAAATGTGAATGTAAAAGTGACAGCACAAACCTAGCAAAAAGACTACGGTCTACTTAATGGTAAATCGTTATCTAGAAAATACCCCATAAATAATACCTGCAGAAAGAAAATAAATGGCTCGTTGCAAACTTGCAATGTATTCGTGCAGGCGTCCAGGTAGGTTAATTGGAGGATATTTTATCTCTCTGGTTACTATAATTTCATGTTATATCAATACACCAGCCGCCTCTACCTACCCCGTAAATATAAAAAGGTTTAAAAGGCAGTAACTGTTACATTACGTAGGTACTTTCCTAATCGTGATTAGCTCAATAAACATAGCCCCAAACCCCGCTCCCGGTCAAACAAAAAGACACGTAGGTAAACACAGACCCATCCACGATCCCTTTGTTTCCGCCTTTGTCATATTTTTCCTGTGGCAAGCAGAGGAAAAAAAAAGAAAAAGACTTGTCTATGAATATGCTTTATAGTTCATGTTCTTTAAAAAAAAGGATACTTAGGCTGTGTTTGTTCCGTTTTTGAACAGAATAGTTTTTTTTTTATAAAGAATATTAGCACCGAAAATTCTTCCTACAGTCCCGGGTCCTTTAAGCGGGGCGTGAAAAAGCATATGATGAGGCCGTCAAGCTGAGTGTCACCATTGTCACATGGTATGTGTAAGTAATGGTGACCCTCTTTTCTGGGACTTTGCCTTCAGCTCAAATCAAAATCAATCAAAATCGGTTCAGTGGTTTAGGCATGAATGCGTAACAGACAGAGTTACTTTCGTATTTACAATATTTTTAATATTACTATAGATTTGCAACCATAGTGGGAGGGATTCGTGGCTACGTGGTAACCTAGGTTAGCTTATTGTAACGTTAAATAATTCTCGGCAGGTCAAACTCAGGATGGGTGACCATTCTTAAAACAGTGGAACCGTGCCTCGGAGAGCATGTTGAATCAGTAGACCATCTCTTTTGGACACCAATATTGAGACCCAAGTCAACCTAACCTGCTGATACCATTGATACGATCTCTTGCAGAGAAAATAGGAGGGCGAGGAGGAACTAGGACACGACGGTATTCCCGTCTCAATTGAGTATTCCGAGTAGGGAAGTACCTCCGCCCTACATAATACCACGGCCATTATAATCACGTGTTGTGGTCCCGGCGGTGAGTAGGGTATCCAGAGCTCACTGGAGAGTTTTTGTGCTATCAGTGGGAAGACTAAAGGTTCGTTCTGATTGTGTCTTCTGCATTAACGGCACAGAAACTCTTTATTCTTACAGGGTCGGCAGCACAAGTGTGACTTCCCTGGTGTTACACACGTCCATAGGCCACGGTAACAACTTTCAATCAGGTCGTGTACTTGTTTGTCACCTTAGTTGTATAAGAAGTACTCTAGCTAATAAGGATTAAGAAGTAAAACAGCAGTCGTTACAGTTAAAGCCAAAATAAACAAAACTAAAGAAAGGGGCGTACAAGATCAGAATCCCTTGTAGGCTCTTTATATGATATTAAAATCAATATACATACATACATATAATCACGCCTTTATCCCCAGAGGGTTAGGCAGAGGTGAATTAACACCCACATTTCACCAATAACTGTATAGGGGTGACCCTATTGCCGTATTACGGGCACTATTGTTGACTCAACTCATTCATCTGAGGCTGAGTCTGGGCTGGATATATCTGTCTGATGTTATACAGCCCTATCCCTTAGTCGCCTTGTACGACACCGCATGTGAAGAGATGGGGTGGCCCTAATTCTACTCTGCCGGGAACCACGCGGCATATATCAATAACTATTATCAGTAGAAGTAATTTGTCTTTAAATATTTTTAACATTAACATCAGTATTAATGTGGATAATTGAGGTTAATTATATTTATATGTTTATTTACATTTATACATACAACAACAGACAAACAGGTATGTCTTTTGATATATTGATAGGTGCCTACTACAGTAAGACCGTTTTTACATTATCCGCTACGATATCGGTGTCGGAAGACGATAGAAGATATCCGATAGCCGACACCATGTGCTCTTTTCACTTATATCCGATTTGTTCAATAGCACAGACTAGTTTTGGATGCTAGAAATGAAAAAGCCTGTAAGCAATTTTCGACTTTATTGACATGGTATATGATCGATGTTTTTATCAACCGCGGTAGCCTAGTGGTACGGGTAATGGACTACTGAGACGAGGTCTCGGGTTCGATCCCAGGTGATCATGGCACACACCTATGACTTTTTGATGCGTTTCGAAGTTATGTGCAGCGTCATGTCGTCATATCTAAGAAAATATCACTAAGGTCGAAAGAAAGTCCTAGCTGTTTCAGTCCCTATATGAAAGTTGTAGTCGATTTGAGTCATATTATACAATCCGATATCGGGCCAACACAATGGTGTCAGCTCCGATATCCGATATCGGATCGGACAATGTGAATACAGATACATATTTTATACATTTAATTCTTGTCGCATTTTTTTATGCAATTTTATGCAACTACAAGCACATTCATTCATTCTTTCATTCATTCATTCACACCCGTGCTGCCGAACCTGTAAGAGATTTTCTGTGCCATCGGTTATCGGATATCGGAGTTCGGAGCCGACACCAATATACCGATCGGATAATGGGAAAACGCTCTTAAAACATCGATTCCATGAAATGGCGAAACACACGTGTGAAGACATAAAAATAAACAATTTCCATATTTTATTTCAAAAATTTCTTTACCTTCAATAATTTCAACATAGTTTCAACGCAAAAAAAAACGCCAATTCATCTACTAACCATAAACAAAAGAATACCCGCCATATTTAATACACAACAATGCATAATGTATCGAGATTGAGCACAGATTATAAAACTGTAATATCGAAGGTGGATTGATTCGCTTGTCCTGACATCAAACGGTCACCATATATGCGAGGTCGATGCTCCCGCTGAGTTACACCAGCCAGTTAACATGACCTCCTCCGCCTCCTTACAATGTTTTATAACATGGCGTGAAAGGTGCAATATGCTGGAAGTATGAAGGTCAAGGTATAATGGTTACAATTCAAGGAAGTTGACAAAGATGGTTAGTGTATTACACAGGTTTGAAGATATTTTTTTTTTTTAGAAGCATTGTTTCTTTTTTTAAATTGTTTAAGTGGTCTCATTTTGAGGTCGAATAGTTTTTATTTTAATGAACTAATATTGGTTTTATGATATTTATCACGGAACAGAGATGTAATATTTATAAAGATTTTGAATTAGTTTTTTATTCACTAAAGACAAAAGTTAACCGCCTTTTTGTAGCATTCATAAATACTTGAATAACCCCAGTGTCGTAGAAGGCGGCTAAGGGATATAACTGATCTCCATTCGTTAGTAAAGATACAACCCACGACAGAGTGCCCGCTTAACGGTAATAGGCTCGCCCCCTATTTCGGCTCCATTCGGTAGTAAACATACAACCCACGACAGAGTGCCCGCTTGACGGTAATAGACTCGCCCCCTATTTTGGCTCCATTCGGTAGTAAACATACAACCCACGACAGAGTGCCCGCTGCACGGTAATACACCCCCTATTTCGGCTCCAATCGGTAGTAAACATACAACCCACGACAGAGTGCCCGCTTGACGGTAATAGGCTCATCCCTTATTTCGGCTCCATTCGGTAGTAAACATACAACCCACGACAGAGTGCCTGCTTGACGGTAATAGTCTCGCCCCCTATTTCGGCTCCATTCGGTAGTAAACATACAACCCACGATAGAGTGCCCGCTTGACGGTAATAGCCTCGCCCCCTATTTCGGCTCCATTCGGTAGTAAACATACAACCCACGACAGAGTGCCCGCTGCACGGTAATAGGCTCGCCCCCTATTTCGGCTCCATTCGGTAGTAAACATACAACCCACGACAGAGTGCCCGCTTGACGGTAATAGGCTCGCCCCCTATATCGGTTCGACCGAAAGTCGTAATTGGGTATTTTCCTGTAGTTCATGGACGTTATGTGTAGGTAATAGTGACCCTCTTTTCTGAGACTGCCTTCAGCTTACCATCAGGCATGGCGAAGTCTAATTGACGTGTTCTATATATATATATATATATATATAAAGTATATATATATTAAACTGAGCTTATTAAATTAAGAATGGTAAAAGACCGTTTTTATTTTATCGTTTTTATTTATTTTTAATCACTAACCCAACATATTATGCCGTCACATTAAATTATTTCATACAAATTTCCTTATATAACTTACCGTATGTATTGACGTTTAGTTATAATTAACTAATTTGATTAGTCAATCAAATACACAATTGTCGAAATGTGGGTGTCAATATACCTCTGCCTACCCCTTCGGGGACTTAAAGACGTGACTATAATTATGTAGGTATGTAGTATGTATGTTGAATTGCCATCCTATTCCACATCTATCAATCATTTTAGACCCAATTGTGGGCTCTAAAATTGTCCTTAAGCGCGATGGAGTCCAAGGCTCAAACTCGACCTCATCTACGAGCCTGTACACCAGGCATTTTGGCTCTTGGGTTAGAAGTTAGGCTGTGGTCACTGTCCTAAGCCAATACAAGCTACATCAGATGGAAAATGAATGCGGACTGCTTGCTCCAAAAGTGCAACCTGGCTGATGATGACAGTGCAGTATGTGAAGAATACAAATAAAATCATCGACTGTATCAGTACAGTCAGCATCAGATACTAGCTAAGTCCTAAAAAAAAGAACCAACCTGTCAGGAGACTCTTTCCTTTGTCGTGGTCGGCAGCGCGAGTGTAACACCCCTAGTGTTGCATACGTCCATAGGCCACGGTAACCACTTCCCATCAGGTGGGCCGTGTGCTTGTCTGCCCCCAAAGTGGTATAAAAATTACGGCCTGAAATTAATTACCAGCTCACGTGTTTCCTTTTTCCTACAGTTCCGGGATCTTTAAGCGGGGCGTGAAAAAGCATATGATGAGGCCGTCAAGTTGAGTGTCACCATTGTAACATCGTATAATAATATGTATGTAATGGTGACCCTCTTTTCTGGGACTGTGCAAGCTTACAACAACAACTAGTCCATCGCAGTCCACTGCTGGACTAGGCCTCTCCCAATATTGGGAGGCTTTGTCATGCTGTTTCCACGCTGGCCAAATGAGTTGGTACAGGGTTTTATTTTGAGTTTTCCTTCTCTTGCAGTGATATCGTCTGCGTATTTTTCCGTTAGTCGGCTCTTACGACTGCCTTCAGACGAGATGGAGTGGTGATACTTGTATCTGTTCTCCGTCACCACATGTGACAAAATGTGCAAGCTTAATACCTATTAATTGATACCAGTTTTATTGATTTAAATTGTAGTACTTTGCTGGTCAAGTTCGATCTCCGAGGAGGGCCAGATCGAGAGAGACGGTCCTTAGTCGACGGGGGTGCGAGGGATATTCCTGTCAACCTCACCTCCGGCAACCAATAACGACCCAAAGGCGTCGTATGTTTTAGCCGATTCTAGTCCGACATAACCTCTCCCACCAGCTCTTTGGGGGGGTATCCGTGGGGATTTCTCGTTGACTGTACGTATATATAATTCGGCCTAACAAACTGTTGCCTCTATACTAGGGCTGTCCAAATTACGGTCAGCTACCCACATATGGTGCATGACGCATTATTGAGCTTATAAAACATGTTTGTAGATGTTTGGGAGGTAATGCAATGGCGGTAACATCCGCTGTCCGAAACAGTCGGATGATGAGTGGGTAGGCAGACCACATCAGATTGGTAATAAATTTCTGTCTAAAAGGTCGACACAAGTTTGATATTACCCATTTATCCGTCATAAACTGAAATAGAATTCGATTAAGATAGAAACAATTTAAATGGTACAGCCATAATGGGAACGCTCTGACCACTAAGTCACCGAACCTTCGTCTGAAACCATCCAAATTCTTCTATACATATATCGGTCTTACGATGGTTAAGAGCCATCTACCGATATTCGTACGAATTGTGATGTTGCAATCATTTATAAATATTGATTTTTTTGATGACTCCGCTCAAACTATTGAATGAAACAAGAGTTTCAGTGCCGTCATTGTAAAAGACAAAGCAACACAAGTCTTTGGTCTTCCCACTGACAGCACAAAAACTCTCCAGTGGCTACGCTACTCACCGCCGGAAACACAACCCGAGGTTATTATGGCCGCGGTATTCTGTAGAGTGGAGGTACTAAAATATGTCTAAAAATCCACACACATCTATATGTATAAAACTCAAAGGTCACTGACTGACTGACTGACATAGTGATCTTTCAACGCACAGCCCAAACCACTGGATGGACGGATCGGGCTGAAATTTGGCGTGCAGGTAGATGTTATGACGTAGGCATCCGCTAAGAAAAGATTTTGAATATTTCTACCCTCAAGGGGATAAAATAGGGGATGAAAGTTTGTATGAAACTTTGTCAATTTTAAACCGATCGGGCTGAGACTTTGCATGCTCAATAGCGTTGACTCAACACTAAGGGATATCCGACATCCACGCGGGCGGAGCCGCGGGCAACAGCTAGTTTTATGCATAAAAACTCGAATTCACAACCTGACGGAAATTAAAATAATACTACTGTGATACGGTCTTCTTTGTGTTGGCGCTAATCTATTCCAGATTTTATTTAGTCTACCAGAAATATGACGCAAAGAGTGCTCGCGAGGTCTACTGTTTACAGAACTATTAGTTTTTAATTGGTATGTCAGCTTTTACGAGAACGACTATCTGCCTTCTAAAGCCTGTCAATCAATTAATCAACTATCTTATCGCAGTCCACTGCTGGACTAGGCCTCTCCCAATGTTGGGAGGCTTCGGCCTACTGTTTCCACGCTGGCCAGACGGGTTTTATTTCGAGTTTTCCTTCTCTCGCAGTGATATGGTTTGCGTATGTTTCCATTAGTCGCCTCTTACGACACCCTTCGGATGAGATGGGGTGGTGATACTTGTATTCTTTCTCCGTAACCACACAGACAAGCCTGTACGAGACCCTTATCCATTGTTCAGCAGGTGCACCGATTTACATGCGAGACTGGCTTACACCAAATAAAATTAAACCAATAGCAACTATTTAGTGGGACGTATTCCCGTTTAATGTTAGTTATAGGGAATAATATTATTTTATCTGTGGTTATAGGATATTTTGTGACGGTATTTTCTCTAATTACCCACTGTTCAGTAGGGTGACCATGCACACCACTTATGGGGATATTTAGTTAAAAATATTAACCTCTCGAGGGCTTTCCGGGGACAGACAGAAACTAAAAAGGAGCAAATGAGAACACTCCTGTAGGAGAAAGCGTAGGAGAGCGGGCAAATTACAGGCTTTAGATGCAACGGGGATTAACGCTGGAAAGATGTTGATATAGCACATCTGATTGACAGTTAAGACAGTATAAAAACTTTACAAAGTAGCTAAAAAACTATAGGTAATTAAATTCGTTTTAACTACCCTAAAAGATAACTGTAGACATGCGCTATGCGATATAGAGAACGCATATTGAGAACTCACTTGTTTTTTGCCACGTTATTTTTTATTTGTTATTAGACCTGACCGGTTTCACCTTACGGCATCAACAAAGGTTTACAATGACATTTAGAATGTTTATAAAGAAATGTTCTTAAATATAGAAAAGTACAAGTGAGTTATCAATATGTGTAACAACAAATTCCACCAAGTGCCATCAATCAACAGTATAAATAGTCATATAGAGAACGCCTTACAATAAAATATAAGCAAGCTGCATTTTACCCCGTTAGCTAACTGATTTTAACCCTCGACTCTCTCAACTGCTTAGTGACCCACCATTGACATACAGAGTTGTTCAGGTCGCCCATAAGGGCCTCCGTCTTGACCAAAGGACTATTGACAGCTGGGACCGACTTAAAAAGTGCCCTTCGAGCACGGAAGCGCTCAGATGTAATCTGCTTATTCTTATTCTCAAAATTATAGCGCTTCGTGGTTCCTGGCAGTAATATAATAAAATAAAATTATGATAATTTGGGCCACCCCATCTCTTCCCACGCGGTGTACGTACAAGGCGGCTAAGGGATATGGCTGATTAACATCAGATATATACAGCCCAAACTCAGCGTCAGATGCGCGGCTCGAGTCAAAAACAGCACACTAGTGCAGAATACGGCAATAGGCTCACCCCCTAATACTTGGGATCAAATACAATTATTGGTGAAATACATACGTACATATAATTACGCCTTTATCCCCGGAGGGTTAGGCAGCAACACCCACATTTCACCACCAATTCGGTCCCACGCAATAGGGTGTGAGCTTATTACGTGAGATGTGGGTATTAGTTCACCTCTGCATAACCCTCCGGGGATAAGGGCGTGATTATATGTATGTATATATGTAAAATTATATCACAAAAGACTTTCTTATACATATGTCCATAAACTCCCAAACAATGATAGTCACCCTACAATCGGCGATCAACACGCTGTTAAAATTCCAAATACAAATGGTCGAATAAAAATACCCGACTCCGGAATTCCACAGAACTGGATATAAAGATTAATAAGCCGCGTACCCTCGGCTTGGCGTCCAGATATTATGTTTTTATTGCTGTACTGTGTTTCACAGCGCGGATATGTTCCAGGACTTCGTTCAGACAGGGGAAGGGGGGGATTAAAAATCACGTATTTCTTTTAATATATTATAAACACGAGTAGGGACTTTGCTTCGCTGTGTGTTCTACAGCCAATACAAAGGTTTGTATGAATTGTTTGACATGATGCCCACAGTAATATTCTATCATCGCACCGCTCGCCGTGAGCAGGGAATACATCCCCACACATCGCAACCTGAGACGGTGCGCACTGGGCGTTATGAAAAAGACTTCATTCCACGCACTCTCAAGCTGTGGAATGAACTCCGTGCTGCGGTTTTCCCAAATGCCTACAATATGGGGTTCATCAAGAGGGGCTTTAGAAGGTTTCTTTAAAGTCGGCAGCGCGAATGTGACGCTCCTGGTGTTGTACACGTCCATAGGCCACGGTAAACACTTCCCATCAGTAAGTAAGTGGTATTAAAAAAAATCTAGGAAGCAGGGGAGAAATATATAGAGAATTTATTTCTTGAGTTTTTTAGTTCGACGGGGAAGAATATATGGAGTTTGGTTCTGGGGATAATTCCTCAATACTGTATATATAGTAAGATTAACAAGCTGCGTGCCCTCGGCTTGGTGTCCAGGTTTATGTTATAGCTTTTTTTTACGTGCTATAAATCCCCACGGATACCCCCCGTCGAAGCCGGTGGGAGAGGTTATGTCGGACTCGAACCGACTAAAACGCACAGCGCCTTCACTAGATCAGACCCGCGGTCAACAGCTAGTTATAAACTCTTCTTGATTAGCTCTATTTATGGGTAAAAACTGCATTAAAAGCCGTTAAGTACTTCAAAAGATCTAAACGAACAGACAAGAAGTGACTTATTTTTTAGCCGACCGCGGCGAAGCAAAAGGAGTGTAATTGTGCAATGTCTGTATGTTTGCATGTAGGTTCATCTGTTCCCTCATAGCTCCTCAACCACTTATTAGAACTGGACAAATGAGGTATCGTTAGAAGCGTCTTAGTCATCCGTTAGTAATAAGTTATATAACGTGTCACTGAATGTAATGTAGCGCCCTCTAGCGGTCATAAAGTACTGTTTTAAAAATACATTTGAGATATAATATATAATATTATAAAGCTGCAGAGTTTGTTTGTTTGTTTGAACGCGCTAATCTCTGGAACTACTGGTCCGATTTGAATGATTCTTTCAGTGTTGGGTAGTCCATTTATCGAGGAAGGTTTTAGGCTATATATCATCACGCTACTACTTAAGGGAGCGGAGCATTGATAATAAATGTTAACAAATCCGGCAATTTTTCATACATATTTTGAAGACTAAAACATACGGGCTCAAAGGGATATGAAGCTTCAAAATATACCCCGGGCGAAGCTGGGGTGGGTCAGCTAGTTTGAGATAAACATGTAGTATCTAGTATGAACTGAAAGGGCTTAATTAGCACGTTTTAAATATATATAAATTATACCTATTAATTGCCTCAAAACAATATAAATAAAAAAATAAGTATAAAACTAAAATCCGACTACAAAAATCACGATCTAAAAAGTATTCAACAAGAAAATATCAACGATTGCCGTGGTCGTATGCCACTTTTCCTTAGAATGTATTGTTTTCGATGTTGCGCCCTTGGCAGTATTTTACCGTTTGTACCGGTGCAGAATCAAGAACCAAGCGGTTCGGAGACTCTTTCCTTTGTCGCACCATTAAGGCCTGGAATTCATTACCAGCTGCCGTGTTTTCTTCTTCCTACAGTCTCGGGTGCTTTAACCGGGGCGTGAAAAAGCGAGATGAGGCCGTCAATTTGTCACCATTGTAACATGGTATATGTTAGTAATGGTCACCTTTTCTGAGACTTTGCCTTCAGCTTACCATCAGGCGAGGCGAAGTCTATCCTACATAAAAAAATATAATAAATTCGACCCCAACAAATTTTTGGGAAAAGGCTAGGAGGGTGATGAGGTACTAACTGGACCCTAATCTAAGTGAGCAACCGACGAGGCTCAAATTCTAAGGCCACCCGGCTGTTGTGGTACCCAAAGGGATATAGACCCTGAAAACGTGGCTATGGACCGAAAAACATCGAGTATTACTATTAATATAACACTGTTGACCCCTTCTGCTTTACAAAACGTGAATATAAAGCATAGCATTTTAATGTAGGCGACAGCACATACGTTGAATACGCCTAACGCCATCTAGTGAAGAGAACTTGAATTACTTTGATATTCTTTGCGTTTTTACAGGTTTTGTGTTTTCCTGTTTATTTCTAAGTACGGTGTAGCAAAAAAGAGGGTGTTTATTAGCTAATATATATTAATATATAATTTATATCCGGTATGACCGCCGCATCCACGACCAAGGCGGTGACTTCCGTTCCGGATCGTTCCTGGGGCAAAGGTTGGCTATTGCGATTCAGCGGGGCAACAGCCAGCATCATGGGCACCGTTGCGCCGGGAACGATGCTGTGTGGGTTGTTTGACGCGACATAATCGCGAATTTGTTTTTAATTATTTTGTATGTATTAAATAATCAATTTATAATTGAAATTTATTTTATTACGTTTTCATAAACTGCTGCACTTAAATTTCATTCGAAAATAAAATCAACATAACATAACATAAACTCACGCCTATATCCCCGAAGGGGTAGGCAGAGGTGCTAGCACCCACATTTCGCCAGTTTATGTTTAGGTCCCAATGTAATAGGTGGCGAGCCTATTGCCATTAACCGGACACTTATAAACCTGTGATAAATACACACATAACTCTGAAAAGCATCGAAAAGTCATTGGTGTGTGTCATGGTAAAACCTGGGATCGAACCCGAGACCTCGTCTCACCAGTCCATTACCCATACCACTAGGCTATCGCGGTTAATAAAATCAAAACCGCATTTATTGCTTTAAAATATTATTATTTTCATTTTTATCATCATGCTTCATAATCTGAGCGCCATTACCAATAATGTATTCTAAACACTTTAAAATGGCTACAAAAAATTTGACGTTTGTCATCATTTTACGCACCAATCAGAAACGCGGCTAATACCGATTACATTCAAAGCTAACACTTTGTACCCTAGGGCTAGGGTCTGTTCTTCTTTCTTCTCTTTATCTTGGCTGTTACGAGAGCGACTGCCTTCTGACCTTGAAAGAAAACTCTGCAAGCCGGTACACCTGCTAATTGACGAAATAGGCTCTGGAGCTTGCTTTCCAGACCCTGAGCTCAGAAATGAAAGCGTCAGATACAACCGGGAACAACCCCGATGTTTTGATCACGGAAAATAGTTTTATTTCCGATGCAGTAGCCGCATGATTCCCGGTGACGTAAAATAATGGTGGCGCGATTCTCACGCCACGTGAACCAGTGGACTGTATTTTTGCGGGGGATGAAGCTAAATGTTTCATATGACACTTTACACAACAAACAAGATAGATGATCGGGTTGCCGCGGAGGTGGTTTAGGCAGTGAATGCAACCCGAGAAATTAGAAGAGGATGCACTAACCTTTATGACGCCACGTGCTGTCGGAGCCGGTGCACCGGTCTTCTCTTCCTGGCTCAGGAGTTGCTGCCCACATCACTAAATCACTTAAGGGACACGAGAGGCACAATCCGATCAGTAAAGGTCTATGAAAGCGGTTAAAATCCAACAAACATTATTAATTTCTGAGAGTCGCGCGCGCCGCCGCCATTGCTGATTGCTAAGGGATAGGGTTGTTTAACATCAGACTGATATACACAGCCCAGACTCAGCCTCAGATGCATGGCTCGAGGCAACAATAGTGCCCGGAAAACGGCAAAAGGCCCACCCTCTATTACGTGAGACCAAATACAATTATAGGTGAGATGTGGGTGTTAATTCACCTCTGCCTAACCCTCCGGGAATAAAGGCATTATTATTATATTTATGTATGTACTTTAAATAATACACAAAACAAATACGCGATTATGTCGCGTCAAACAACCCACTCCGCATCGTTCCCGGCGCAAAGGTGCCCATGATGCTGGCCGCGTTGCTCCGCTGAATCGCAATAGCCAACCTTTGCCCCAGGAACGAGCCGGATCGGAAGTCACCGCCTTGGTCGTGGATGCGGCGGCCAATTTACGCGATTAACCTTTTTTGAGTATTTATACTTTAGATAATTACCTAGTATTAAAGTTATCGGGATATTAAACATGTTTTTATTGTTCTAAGTTTCGGATATTTCGGCTTTGTTGCAAGCACCATGATCACGGGGAAAAGTAAAAAAGATTTTTTATGAGTTAATATATCAATCTAACCTCTTTTGAGTTCTTTTATTACGAGTTAACTTTAACACTAATGTGAATGACCATGACAGTTTAAATAACCATACTTCCGATAATATTATCATGTTCCACAGATAGTTTTATAACCAAATACTCACAAACGGGGCGTCAAATGCTGTCGCCATGTTGATTAGCCGTGAGACGCAATCGATATGCAATAATGTTCATAAACAGAGGCAGTGTGAGTGGAATACACATCTAGAGGTGAAGCGGCGGCCTCCATAAATATTGATTTTATGTGAGAGAGGGCGGCGGCCGGCAGGGTTGCCACGCTTCACAAATTGAAACTTTCCACTAGAGTTCAATTTAATAAAGTTATTAAAACGTTTTCTGTGTATTTATCGCAGGTTTATAAGTGCCCGGTTAAGTATGTTATGTTATTAAAACGTCGCGTGTTCGTAGCTTAGTGGTTAAGGAGTCAGTCTTACGATCGAAAGGTCCCGGGTTTGGGGGACTAACGCTGTGATGATGATGACGATGATAGATGACACGTTTGTTTCTTTTAGAGTTTCGTATCCAAAGAGTAAAAACGGAACCGTTTTCGATGAATATCTATGTTAGTTAGTATGTTTATTAAATGAACGTCGGTAATTTAGTGGTAATAATAAAAAGATTTCTTGCTTTCTTTCTAAGAAGTCGGCTTGACGATTGAAAGGTCCCGGATTCGAATCCTGGCTATTACACTACCGACGTGAACCCACTCCTAACAAAATAGCTGGAGGGAGTAGAGGGAATATTAGTATCTGATTTCTGTTGGGAATAGTAAACCTGCCTAATAATTCTTTAAAAAATTGAATTTTCTGCCAGATTTATGACTAATTTTTATTCTTTAAAAGCTATCACTATAGAAGTGTTTTAGCGTTAGTAGACCGTTTGCTACAGGTAGTTGAGTATGCAAAAAACTTCATCCCACGCACACTCAAGTTGTGGAATGAACTCCCTGCTGCGGTCTTCCCATGCGCTTACAATATGGGGTTCTTAAAAAGGGGCATTAGGAAGGTTCTTCAGGGTCGGCAGCTCGAGTGTGACGCTCCTGGTGCTGCACGAGTCCATAGGCCACGGTAACCACTTCCCATCAGGTGGGCCGTTTGCTTGTCTGCCCACAAAAAAATATATATATGTGGTATAAAAAAAAAATACTCCATATAATTTACAAAGGCCAGACGGACTGACTTTGGTGCCCTAGAAGAACAGCAAGTATCTACTTTGGGACGCAACGTGTGTCAGCACCGTTCACTCCCTGTCGGCCGCCGCGGAAGACGCCAGCTCAAGGAAGAGGCTTAAGTACGCCGACTTGGAACCGCTGTACCAGTTCGTGCCAATAGCGGTGGAGACTCTGCGGAGTTGGGGCAAGGAAGCTAAAAGCCTTATGAAAGAAATCGGACAGAGGCTCATCGAGGCGACCGGTGACACTCGTTCCGTGTCGCTTCAGGTAAAAAGGCTGTCCATCGCCATTCAACGTGGTAACGCAGCAAGTGTAATGGGCACTTTTGCACCGGGAGCGATCAGGGGCGGGTTATTTGATTAGTACACGGACTAAGCATTGCTTGTTGTACCATTTTGACATATTGTATTAATTTGATGAATAATAAACTTTAGTAATGATTTACAAAGCAAATACCTCCCCACCGGATAAGCCGGTGGAGGAGGTTATGTCGGACTCAAAACGACTAAAACGCACGCCGCCTGTGGGTCGCTTTGGTTGCCGGAGGTGAGGTTGACAGGCATATCCCTCGCACCCCGGCCGACCCAGGGCCATCTCTCACGATCTGGCCCTCTTCTCGGGTGTGGGGACTACAGAGTCCCCAACTCGTCCCCGGAAACGGGGAGGCGCGCCACGCGCGCCACCGCCGCGGCCTGCATCTGCCAGAGTGACAGGCGGCTTCACCTGTCACCTCCAGGCCGGCGCTCATGGGGGGCGGAGGTCGTTCATCGACCTCCGACGCCCGAGTTGCCTTCGTACGCGGGCAGCTTGTCTTGCGATCCTTCGTCGCTCCCGCTGCCGCTCCCGCCCCGCCTCCTCCTTCACGAGCATTACTTGCTCGCAGAAGGAGGCGCCGGCCGCCCACGCATCCGCACAGCGAACTATCGCCGCGAGCAAGGTGGAGAGCGTGAGAACCCTCACTCCCAGGGCCGCCACAAGCTCCCGCCTCGGCGTCTCCCACGCCGGACACTCGGTGAGCGTGTGCGGACCTGAGTCCTCGCTCGCGTCGCAGTGATGGCACTCGGACGTTGGCTCTTTCTGCATCCGACACAGATATTTTCCGAAGCATCCGTGCTCGGTGATCATCTGCGTCAGACGGTACGAGAGGCTGCCGTGTGACGGTACGATAGGCTGCCCCCTCTCCCCTAGCCACTCCCCTCTCAATACAACCTTTGGATGAATGCTCTTCAAGATACTTTTCGTGTAGATGTAATGACGTAATCGTTTTAAGTTCAAACTGGTGTCAGCAATTTGTCACTAGTAAAGTAATAAACGAGTTCACAAGTCTTCAATTGGTGTTTATTTTCTACTTTTATGTTTGATTTTTCAGTGTATACAGCATAATAAATTTGTTAAATCTCAAAAGGTAGATTTGTTAGACCACAAGCAATCTGCATACAGGGCTTGGACTACGGCTCTTGCAAATAAAGATCCAAATATCGCTGAAGTGAAGCGAAAGTTGAATGCCGCCTCGAGGTCTAGTCAAAAGCTACGGCCAGGGCTAAGTTTGAGTTCATCGGCAGAATTGGCGAGCAGCTTGCGCGCTACCCATCTGGCAGTCGTGCATTTTGGTCACTCGCCAAAGCTGCCGAGGGAAACTTCTGCCAGTCTTGCCTTCCACCGCTGCAAAAATCCGATGGTAGTCTGGCCCATGGCGCTAAGGAGAAAGCCGATCTGTTGGGTAATCTCTTTGCGTCAAACTCGACTATGAACGACGGGAACGACGATCCACCCATAATTCCCAGCTGTGGTGCTTCCATGACTGCAGTTAAAATCACGCAACGGGTGGTCCGGCGTGAGCTTAAGTCCCTAGATGTTTGGAAGTCGAGTGGGCCGGACGGTATACCAGCGATGGTGCTTAAACACTGTGCCCCCGAGCGGTGCCCTGTACTTACACGTCTTTTCGCACTCTCATACTCCGCAAGGCGGGTCCCGACCTCGTGGAAGACCGCATTCGTGCACCCTGTACCTAAGAAAGGTGACAGGACAGATCCGACCAATTACAGGCCTATCGCTATTACCTCCCTTCTCTCGAAGGTAATGGAGCGTGTTATTAATACACAGCTCCTGAGATACCTTGAAGGGAACGATCTACTGAGCGATCGACAGTACGGCTTTCGCCACCGTCGCTCTAGCGGTGACCTTCTTGTGTATCTCACAAACCGGTGGGCGCAAGCCATCGAGAGTCGGGATGAGGCACTAGCGGTCAGCCTCGATATAGCGAAGGCCTTCGATCGGGTCTGGCACAAATGTCTTCTTGCGAAGTTGCCATATTATGGACTCCCCGAGGGACTGTGCGATTGGATCTCCAGCTTTTTGTCCAACAAAAGCATCCAAGCTGTCGTCGACAGCAGCTGCTCGGACCGCATGAACATAAACGCTGCATATCAATGACATGCTGTCTGATGGCTCCATTCATTGTTATGCGGACGACAGTACCGGAGACACGTGTTACACGGGCCGTGCAAATATCCCTCAGTCCGAGGTGGAGAAGAGTCGCGAACAACTTGTGTCTGAAATTGAGACTACTCTCTCTGGAGTATCCGATTGGGGACGACTAAACCTAGTCCAATTCAACCCCACTAAGACACAAGTATGTGTTTTCACCGCTAAGAAAACCCCATTCATTGTAGCGCCACAATTCCTGGGCACACCGCTTACCATCTCCTCGAGTATCGGGATCCTTGGTGTCGATGTCTCCAGCGACGTCCAGTACCGAAGTCATTTGCAGGACAAGTCATCATTGCAAGCACAAGCACAAGCACACGCCCACCTGATGGGAAGTGGTTACCGTGGCCTATGGACGTATGCAACACCAGAGGTATTACACTCGCGCTACAGACCATTAAGAAACCTTCTGATGCCCCTATTGGAGAAACCCATATTGTAAGTGCTTGGGAAAACCGCAACAGGAATGTCATTCCACAGCTTTAGTGTGCGTGGGATGAAGTTTCTTTTATACCGCACAGTGTTCACCGTTTCAGGTCACAATGTGTGAGGATGAATTCCCTGCCTATGGCGAGAGGTGCGATGATAGAATGTAGCTGTAGGCATCATGGTAATTCTTCTGAGCACAAAGCATTGTATAGGCGGTAAAACACACACAGCGAGGTAAAGTCCCTCATAAGGCTGAGAGGTTCCATACTACCTGTGAGTATAGGATTGTCAACCAGCCTCAACGCCCGTCTTTGCACCGAGTCGAAGGGGTCAAGCTGGTATGCAGGCGCTCCAGGGAAAAGGCGGTGCACTCTCAATTGATATGGCTTTTCGGGAGCCGATGCCAAACTCCCTCATCTACTAGGGGAAATTCCTGAGCCAGAACCTGAACCGTTAATCAGAAAATGACGAAAGTTGGGTAAAAGAAATTATAGGTTCATAGGTCACGGTAACCACTTTCCATCAGGTGGGCCGCATGCGTGTCAGACACCTAAGTTGTATAAAAAAACATACATACATATAATCACTATTGCAGTATTCCGGGCACTACGTTCCCTTAATCGCCTTGTACGACACCGCATGGGAAGAGAAGGGGTGGCCCTAATTCTACTCTGCCGGAAACCACATTTCACAGCACATATATGTTAAACATAGCCGATGGTTCACCACACCTACAGTCGCAAAGGTTGTCCAATCGAATGTGTGTCAGACGGCATTATAAACCAAATTAGCAGTAGGAGTGCGGATCCCGGGCTCCAAAAAGCAAGTTTTGGATGTAACCGTGGTTGCCATCAGCAAGATGATAATGATGTACAGACTAAACCTAAACAGCACAAAGAGTTGTAGGAGGTAGGACACGGCGGTATTTCCGCCCGATTGAGCAGTCCGACTGGGGAAGTACCTCCGCCCTGCAGAATACCGCGGTTATAATAACTTCGTGTTGTGTTCCCAGCGGTGAGTAGGGTAGCCAGAGCTCACTGGAGAATTTGTGCTGTCAGTGGCACAGAAACTCTGTACTTACAAGGTTGGCAGCGCGACTGTGATTCCTCTGGTGTTACAGACGTCCATAGGCCACGGTAACTACTTTCGAACAGGTGGGCCGTGTGCTTGTCTGCCAACTAAGTGGTATAAAACAAAAAAAAAGTTTTAAATTTTTACTGTTGTCATTAATTATTGACGGTTTTTAGTCACGATCATATAATATCTCAAGCGCCTTTCACTTTCTGTAGGTGTCATCATTTATTATCATAGAGATTTGTAACTGGCTATAACTGTTGGTATCCCATAAGGGATATGACAAACACGTAGTAGAAAGTGCAACGGTTTCCAGTGGCAAATAAATAAATAAATATTCTACAACATTCTACACAACGCTATCTAGACCCATGGTAAGCATAGCTTAACTAGCTTGTGTTATGGGATCTAGAATACGGATAAACATACTTAAATACTTTTTTTTTTGTAAATACATACATATTATACATTGAAACACCCAGACCAATGCAAATACCCATATTCATGCATACAAATATTTGCACTGAGCGGGGATCGAACCGTGTGGCGTTGAAATAATAATATTGCGGGATACAACACAATCATAACTAATTACACTGTCATTAGGACTCCAGCCAGTCATATTAAAATAAAATTTAAAATGTCACCATAATAATAAGAATAAAAGAATGAATTAGTGAAACGTCAGTAATATTGAGGTCCATGTAAATAAAATTAAATGAGATAAAACAGCTAATCGTAGAAAAATTAAATTAAACCAATCAATTAAAGCAGTCTGTGAAGAGTCAATAAAAAAAGTAAAAATGCATTGGCGCCTAAAATGGTAACTTAAGAAGAAGCTAATACGCTTGTTTCCCCGTAGGCACACATGAAATAGGATATATGCCCAATTAAGACTATAGCTTGTACATCTCCCTTCCTTGCACGCCTGGTAAGGATCCATTCCATTCCTTAAAGTCTAATCATGTCGGATAAACAGAGTGTTAACGCAATGCAAAATTATTTCTGATAAGTAATTCAGATTACTTTCAAGAGATGGCGCTAAGCGTCATATAAAAAGATTTGATATTTCATATCTGTTTGGCATCCAAAAAATAAAATACAAGAGTATTATATACCTATAGTCTTAGTTACACTAAAAATATAAACATTTATGATACAAAACTACAACTTTGAACGAATAAATAAATATAAAAATTATTACGTACAACCCTAACTTCGTATTTAAAGCCCCGGGGATGTCACATGTCTGAGGGCAGTGAGATGTGAGAACAAGACAGCAACACTTACCCAGTACGATAAAGCGAGACAGGCATACGTCTCTCGCTTTTACACAGGCACGTACTTAGGTGGTTCTTTTTATTCAATAGGTAATGGCGGGCTATATTTTCTGTGTATCCTTTTGTGATGAATTTTGGCGGGTTTTAATTAATGCTTTTTTTGTTAACTGATTTAAAATTTGCCTACGTTTTTAAACAACGTATATGCGTATTTGGATGTTGTAATTTAATGTATTGTGTTTTGGTTTTGTAAAAAATAAGATAAGTAATTTTTTTGCTTTTATATAAACCTAGTTGATGCCCGCTGTATATTATCATAGTCTGTTCGCGCGAATGTAGATTATCACCACTTTTGGTCATATATATTTTATTACAAGATCTTGGCTTTGGGATCAAGAAAACTTTATATCAGCTAGTCAGTATACCTGCTAAATGGAGGTTGTGGAGCAGACTATCCTCTCGGGGTAGAAAGGTCAGCGTCAGTCGCTCTCATAAAAGCCAATAAATCAATCAAAAGCATTCAGGGTCGTAAGCGCGCGTGTGATGCCCCTGGTGTTGCACACGTCCATAGGCCACGGTAACCACTTCCTATCAGGTGGGCCGTGTGCTTATCTGCCACCTAAGTGGAATAAAAAAATAAGCTGACTCTAGACTCCAAATTGTAAACTTTGGACGCAATTAACAAATACTTAAGATGACGATGATAATGACTCTGAATGATGTACGTATTTATTAAATGAACCCATACATCCAACACATCAAGTCAAAACTCAAAACAAACAACGAAACTCATATAAACGAAACAATAACATAACCTCACAATTTCGTACAGTCGAGTAATAAAACAAAACCGTTCTACTTTTTAGCAAACATCTAAAGATCAATAAAACGTTGAATTTGAAACGTTTGCCCTCCGCCGGACAAAGGACCCAGACGTCTCCTGTCCTCTCCTCACAGCTCTTCACGTTTATAGGACACGCTTACGCATTGCGGTGATGTTTACATAGGTATAATGTAAAATAACATTACAACATTATTTAACAATAGGTAAACGAACTTTTTAGCGACTTTTTTTTATAAAAACTCATGTTAATTATTAAAAAAAATAAACTAGGCTAACTAACAAGTGTTTCAATTTCGTATTTTAATCTTTGAAAAGAGTTTCTGAACAGATTTTTTTTTAAATTGTTTTTTTAAATAATTCATATTAAAAAATCTGCGGTAGCCTAGTGATTTGGGTAATGGACTGCTGAGACGAGGACTCGGGTTCGATCCCAGGTTTTACCATGGCACACACCAATGACTTTTCGAAGTTATGTGTGTATTTATCGCAGGTTTATAAGTGCCCGGTTAATGGCAATAGGCTCGCCACCTATTACATTGGGACCTAAACATAAACCGGCGAAATGTGGGTGCTAGCAACTCTGCCTACCCCTTCGGGGATATAAGCGTGAGTTTATGAGTTATGTTATGTCATATTAAAAAGATACATCAAAATTGTTTACGTTTAGTTAAGTTTGTTTCTACTTGGCCGAATAGAGTATCGCTGACTTAGCGAACGTTTTTCTACTATAAAAAAAATAGGAGTTGGTGGTAGAAAGGTGGATATTAAGCGTTTTGTTACAATACATGTAGGTATGAAAAATTCCAAACCTTATATATTAAAAAACCTGACTAATAAAATACCACCAAAAAATAGAAACCGGTCAAGAGCGAGTTGAAGGGGATTCCGTACCATTAATTCCTTTTTCATTACTTTTAAATTTTTATTTAATTAATATGTTTTTATATATACGTATTTAAACTATCATGGTCACCCACATCAGTATCAAAATAATTGAGATATTTACCATGTGGTATTTTTTGACTTTCCGATATTTCGGCGCTGTTGCAAGCACCATGATCACGGAGGAAACTCAAAACAATATAACATGGTAAATATCCCGATTATTTTGTTTTCATCATAATAATTTGCTAGTATACAATTTCAGACAATCTTGTAGTTACAGACCATTTATTCATGTGGTTACAGCCTTATTTGTAACAAAATTATTTCTCATTTAACAATGTAATGACGTCATTGAATATCTACAAGTTAATCAAATATTTTAAACAAAATCATTTTATTTTTTCAGATTATTTTAGTATTCGTTGTTATAACGGCAAAAGAAATACATCGTCTTTAAAACTTTAACTGTTTAGGTATCTCGGTTTATGACATAGGTATTAGGTACAGCCTGGTGATCCCCGGGGATGAGATGGGGACTCCGTTGTCCCCACAACCGAAGAGGGCCGTCTCATAAGAGACGGTCCTGGGCCGGTCGGGTTGCGAGGGATATCTCAGATAATCTTACCTCCGCCGGCAACCTGCGGCCCACACAGTCGGCGTGCGTTTTAGTCGGTACAAGTCCGACATAACCTCCCCCACCGGCACCGGTGGAGAGGGTATCCGTGGGGATTTTGCGCACATATAAAAAAGAGGTACAGCCTGGTGACAGACTATCGTCTGTCTGTCACCGGGGGGTAGTGGAGTTTTAGTACATAAGACGGTTCCATTTATATCCTTTCAAAGAATACAAGTATCACCACCCCATCTCATCCGAAGAGGCGATCAACGGAAAAATACGCAGACGATATCACTGCGAGAGACGGAAAACATGAAATAAAACCCTGTACCAACCCGTCTGGCCAGCGTGGAAACAGTAGGCCAAAGCCTCTCAACATTGGGAGAGGCCTAGTCCAGCAGTGGACTGCAATAGGCTAGTTGTTGTCATACCCTTTGCATACGGAACCCGTAATTTTTTTTTTATACCACTTAGGTGGCAGACAAGCTCACGGCCCACCTGATGGAAAGTGGTTACCGTGGCCTATGGACGTGTGTAACACCAGGGAAGCCACACTCGCGCTGCCAACCCTGTAAGCACAGAGTTTCTGTGCCGTCAGTGTAGAGGACAAAGCAGGACAAGCCTTTAGTCATCCCACTGACAGCACAAATTCTCCAGTGAGCTCTGGCTACCCTACTCACCGCTGGGAACACAACACAAAGTTATTATAATCACGGTATTCTGTAGGGCGGAGGTACTTGGGAGAGGTCTAGTCCAGCAGTGGAATGCGTTGGGCTAGTTGATATTATATCCTTTGCATACGGAACCCTTAAAAGTAAGACGTGTTGGTTAGCCCTTAACTTTAATATAGGTAATACATACTTCATTCGGTTATGTACTAACTAAAGGTTAACAATCTTTTAGCGACTTATATAAAAACATTATATTAAATAAATAGATTAACTATTGCTTCGTTTCGGCTTTTAGTCTTTAAAATGAGTTTCTAAACAGAATAATAAATGCCGGCCGGCATATCCTTCGCAAACTGAACATTCAGATTCAGTATGTTTCATTTATCTACTTATCATTAGAAAACACAGTCGGCGAATAAAGGTTTTTGACGAGAAAACATACCTAAACTTACACTAAGTCTGTCTGATATCTAAAATAACGAAGCAGGTACAATACCTACTTACCCAGTAACATATTAAACAAACCACGCTTTATTAATTCCGTTCAATTGACTAAATAGGACATTTGAATGTCGTGTACCTACTGTCTGACTAGATTTAGCATAAATTAAAATACGTGATCAGACGCTTATTTCAAAATTTATGACTTAAAAGTTTATAACCTAAATTCCTACCTTATTCGACTGCGAGAATCGTAATCTAGTCTTAAATAATTTATAGCTATCTCTACGAATGTAGGCAAGTACTTAATACAATTCCGACACACTCAGCCGGCCTCAGACAACTAGTCTAGTTCTTTCTACAAGTAAATGGATAGGATAGGTACTCACCGATATCACATCGTTATCCTTATTAATATCAATCCACCTGCGCTTCTTTTCTTCTCACCGCTCTTAAAACATAACTCACGAAATGAAAATACGATTCAATTGATTGAGGCGATTAAGCTATTCACACAACGTAAATAATAAATAACAAATACAATGAAACGATCAGTACATTTATTGCAGCAAAATACTCTTGTGTATCGACATCTAGTGACAGTTATAAGAAACATTTGGTATCACACTTTCCAAAGTAGTTCTTAACTATTTGTTGAGATGGCAGCGCTAAAACTTTTATGAATATTTTTAATATTGAGTACTAGATGCCACTACCTATGCATTTTAAGATTAATAATTTATTAAATATGCTGGTTCGTATAAATAAAGTAAATACAAAAGAAACTAAAGTGTTAAGATACTAAAATAATATTTCAAATATTTTCAATACAATAACATTTTAAATCACACTTCAAAACTCATAATATTGTTGAGCAATTTTGTTACCGCCATCTATCATCAAGTAGTTCAACCAGAATGACGTCACAAGAACGTCGACAGACCGGTTCAGGCAAGTTGCACGGTACCGTTGGGTTCAACGACCCGCCGCGCGTTTTGTTTACGCGGGAATAATCCGGAAGATAGTGTGATTTTGTGAGATTTTTTTTCAAATTCACACGTATTACACGGCTTGTAAAATAAAAATTAACTGTTTTAACGTTAGTTTTAAGTTTGGCGGGTTCAAAAAACTTGATATAACTGTTTTTGATTGGGTAACTGTCATTCGTGTAACCATCGTAAGTTACAATTAAAGTTTGTCCATTTATTTTTATTGAATGAATTTGAGAAACCATCGCGCATCGTTGTCACGAAATTTTGTACAATAACAATTTTATTTACATAGGTAGGTATTATTTTCTTTATTGTAGTTTACCTATTAATATTTGCTTAACTTACAATGGTTTACAATCTCGTAAGATAAATAATAATTATGATTAATTTACATAATATTGTAATGAGGAGACTTTTTTTTGAGATTTTTAGTCGTGGTATCTAAGACCTTTAATAATGTAGGTATTGTTGTTAAATTTCATACAAAATGTTAGTAAATGACTTTTCGATGATTTTCGAAGTTCTGTGTGTATTTATCGCAGGTTTAAAAGTGCTCGGTTAATGGCAATAGACTCGCCACCTATTACATTGTGACCTAAACATAAACTGGCGAAATGTGAGTGCTAGCACCTCTGCCTACCCCTGCGTGAGTTTATGTTATGTTATGTTTGTTAGTAAATAAAGAAAAATGTTTTCTGTGGCCTAACAATGACGTTGTGTAGTGCATTTCAGTGTTAAGTGAAAAAGCTTAAAAGACTTACAGCGTGAACTTACAGCATGGCCGAATTCCCAGGTAATGGCTTGTTACGTATTGTGACAACGCGAGACTACGACATCATATTAACCATTATACTAATATTATTAATGCGAAAATAACTCTATCTGTCTGTCTTTAAGTTCAGCAGTTTAGACGTGACGCTTTCATGTCTAAACCTCTGAACTGATTTTGAGGAATTTTGGTATACGAGTAGTGACCAGGAGGTCTAAAAAAACCATTTTATTGGAATCATATTAGAATAATATTTTGTTTTGCGCCAAATTGTTCTGAAAAAGAAAATTTACGCTAGTTAAGGCTAGTTAAAGCACACTATTCATGAAATATATAACACTATAGTAAAATTGGTTGCTCCTTAAGCCCCCTTGCGGCCTATGGACTCTACATTATATATAAGTACGCACATTCCAGCGGTGTGACATGGTCAAATGGTCGAATTGTAGTACAACAATACATGGAAATACAAATAAACAGTATCAAAAACAGAAAATAAATTTAACAAGCATTATGGAAGATATTGCAGTTTTATTCATTTAATTCAGACTGTATTAGAAAAAGATTCTAATCAAGGTCTACCTTAAAGCAGGACATAGGCTATGGTTTGTCACGATTACGCGGGCAAAACCGCGTGCAACAGCCAGTTCACTAATAATTTTCAATATATTATGAACAATTCGGGAAAAATGGCGCACATTGGGAGAGGCCTATGTCCAGCTGTGGACTGCAGTGGGCTAATTGATTGATTAATTTATATGAACAATTTCCAATATTTTCACACCTCTGCCTGCTGAGGTGTATTTTAGTAGTAATTTAGTATATTTTTTAGCGGCCGTCCTGATGTAAAGTGGTTACAGATACAGTCGCCTATGGACGTGTGCAACACCAGGAAGTCATTTTCTTGCCGCCGATCCTGTAAGAACAGAGAGTTTCTGTGCCGTCAGTGCAGAAGACAAAGCAGGACAAGCCTTTGGTCTTCCCACAGCACAAAAATTCTTCAGTGAGCTTAGGCTACCCTACTACACCGCCGGGAACACAACTTGTCTGTTACCTAACAGAGACAGAAGAGCCTTAAGGGTGTTACGTCAGGACTCCCAATTATGTGTCCAATAAGGAGGGATATACTGCGGAACCCTTAGACATGTGGTAATTTGATGGCTGGTGTATTGGAGAATAGAATGATTAATATACCTACACACACACGTGTTTTATGATGTGAAGCTCGATTTTCAGGTGGCGCCTATGAAGGAGGGACGTCATGCACATGTCAAAAAAAAGAGTGAAAAACAGTAAGGATAAATCACCTACCTACAACATAAAAAAAACAAAACAATTCAGAACTCCTTCGTATTGCGTTTCCCTTGACAGACACAGTTTAAAATAAAATAAAAATCAAGAACAACAATATTTTATCTGTGGTCCCGCGCAGATTAGACCGCTATAAGCGGTTAGGCCGCCATTTGTACATATTTTATAGGAGGTAGGACACGGCGGTATTTCCGTCTAATTAAGCAGTCCGACTGGGGAAGAACCTCCGCGCTACAGAATATCGCGGTTATAATAACTTTGTGTTGTGTTCCCAGCGGTGAGTAGGGTAGCCAAAGCTCACTGGAGAATTTGTGCTGTCAGTAGGATGACTAAAGACTTGTCCTGCTTTGTCGTCTACAATGATGGGACAGAGACTCTGTGCTTACAGAGTCGGCAGCGCGAGTGTGGCTTCTCTGGTGTTACACACGTCCATAGGCCACGGTAATTACACTAATTACTGTCCATCAGGTGGGCCGTGTGCTTGTCTGCCACCTAAGTGGTATAAAAAAAAAAAATTTAATATGTTATCCATAAATGTACAGTAATTTTATTGCAAAACAATACATATTTATCTGTGATAGCCCCCGTGTCGTGTCGGTGAACGCAGCTGCAGGAGACGCAGGTTCGATCCCCGCTCAGTGCAAATATTTGTATGCATGAATATGGGTATTTGCACGATAAACCGTCAGTCCCAGTTGCCATGGGAACATCTATGGCAGTATACATAGTTAGGTATGATTGGAACTTCATCCCCCGCACGCTTTGAAATGAACCAGTCCGTTATTCGCTGTGTGACACAGCGAATAACGGACTATAACACAACTCATAAAATCATAAATTCATCTTATAGCTGGTTTGTAATTTAAATATGAATTTAGAATCGGGATATATTTTAATTTTATTAATAAATCTGTACGATTTATGGGAGTTGAAAATACCACGCGCACTCAAGCTGTGGAATGAACTCCCTGCCATGGTTTTCCCAAGCGATTACAATATGGGATTCTTCAAGAAGGGTATTAGAAGATTATAACAGGTTTGGCACCGCGAGTGTGTTGCGGGTGTTGCATTTGTCCATAGGCCACGGTAAACACTTTCCATCAGGTATAAAAAAGAGGTGCAGAATATACGAGCAAGAACCAAGCGGTTCGGACACTCTTTTCTTTGCCGCACCACCAAGACCTGGAATTCATTACCAGTAGACGTGTTTCCTTCTTCCTACAGTCCCGGGGCCTTTAAGATGGCGTGAAAAAGCATCTGATGAGGCCGCCAAGCTGAGTGCCACCATTGTAACACTTAGTGTCTGTAATGGTGACCCTCTTTCCTGAGACTTTGCCTTTAGCTTACCATCAGGCGAGGCGAGGTCAAGTTGGCGTGTCCTATATAAAAAAAATAAAATAATATAATAACTTTATTATTTTTAACCATTTTGGCACTATAATCAGCTGTGTAAATCTCTAAGCTCACAGCGTCGAGCACAGCGCTGTGACAGGCTTCGTAGGGATTCTTACTGGTCGGACTCGGTGACGTCACTGGAGATCTACTCATGAGTATCTCTGTGTGCTCAGAGAATTGCACAGCAGGACAGCGTCTGTGGCGTGGCGGTAGAAAACGAGGCCGCTATGCAGGAAGCGTGAATTCGATCACCGCTCAGTGTATTAGTATGCATGAATATATATAATATAAAGGAGGTAGGACACGGCGGTATGTCCGCCTGATTGAGCAGTCCGACTGGGGTAGTACCTCCGCCCTACAGAATACCGCGGCTATAATAACTTCGTGTTGTGTTCCCAGCGGTGAGTAGGGTAGCCAGAGCTCACAGGATAATTTGTGCTGTCAGTGGGAAGGCTAAAGGCTTGTCATACTTTGTCTTCTACTGACGGCACAGAAACTCTGTAGTTACAGGGTTTTCAGCGCGACTGTGACTCCTCTGGTGTTACAGACGTCCATAGGTCACGGTAACCACTTTCCATCAGGTGGGCCGTGTGCTTGTCTGCCAACTAAGTGGTATAAAAAATATATATATAGGTATTTGCACTGGTCTGGTCGTGCCTACGAGAGTACGTTAAGCCATCGGTCCCTGTTGCCATACCAACATCTATGGCAGTCGTTACGGGTAGTTGGGAGCCCTAAAAAGTCCGACTAGTCTAACTACAGAACTTTGATATTACTAATTTTGGAGGTAAGATGGCAGTCGCTTCACGGAAAATATCGAAATTCAGCCGCATCTGAGCTTGACTAGAAACCAGACCCCAACTGAGTTGGGAAAAGGCTCAGAGAATAATGATTTTTTATACCACTTAGGTGGCAGACAAGCATACGGTCCACCTGATAGGAAGTGGTTAACGTGGACATGCCGAACCTGAAGAAATCTTCTAATGCTCCTCTTAAAGAACCCCATATTTTTACGAAGAGGTATGACACGACGACATTTCCGTTCAATTAAGCAGTCCGACTGGGGAAGTACCTCCGCCCTACATAATACCGCAGCCATAATAACCTCGTGTTGCGTTCCCGGCGGTGAGTAGAGTAGCCAGAGCTCACTGAAGGGGTTTTTGTGCTGTCAGTGGATAGACCAAAAGCTTGTCCTGCTTTGTCTTTTGCACGGACGGCACAGAAACGCTCAATGCTTGGAGGGTTGGCAGTGCGAGTGTGATTCTCTAGGTTTTGCACGCGTCCATAGGCCACGGCGACCACTTTCCATCAGGTGGGCCGTGTGCTTGTCTGCCACCTGAGTGGTATAAAAAAGAGGCACTTGAGAAACCATATGATGATAATGAATCAGGTCTTGTGTTTTACGAGTTTCGCCGCGACAAGCCGCTAGTAAATGTATATATGGTGCCCTAACAAGACCTTCAATTCGAGGTCAACCTCACCTGCTACCCCTCTGTTGATTGATGTACACGGTACAACGCTCTGGCTCTCGCTTTGGCGCTCCGATAATGATGTTAAAGCCGCAAGTAAATTGTGACTCCTCTGGTGTTACATACGTCCATAGGCCACGGTAAACACTTTCCATCAGGTGGTCCGTATGCTTGTCTGCCACCTAAGTATTATAAAAAAAATCTCGCAATTCAATGTACAATTACTAATGGACACATTGCTCTTTTCGTACTAAGTGATGATGCCCACAGCTTCATTCTATCATCGCACCGCTCGCCATAGGCAGGGAATTCATCCTCACATATTGCGACCTGAGACAGTGCGCACTGTGCGGTATCAAAGAAACTTCATCCCACGCACACTTAAGATGTGGAATGACCTCTCTGTTGCGGTTTTCCTAAGCACCTACAATATGGGGTTCTTCAAGAGGGGCATCAGAAGGTTTCAACACAACATCGCTGGTATTGCATACGTCCATGGGCCACGGTAACCACTTTCCATCAGGTGCTCCGTGTGCTTGTCTGCCACCAAAGTGGTATAAAAAAAAAGTTTTGTATCGCTGCGATTAATCGCGTTCACAGTTATGCCATTTCTCTGAATTTTATCAAAACCAAAAGCGGATTTCTTTAATTGAAAACTGTGATGTATTCGATGAAACATATTAATGTTTTATTATATTGATAGTCTTCTGTGGCGTAGCGGTAATGAACGCGACTGCTACGCAGGGGGCGCGGGTTCGATCCCCGCTCAGTGCAAATATTTGTATGCATGAATAATATGGGTATTTGCATTGGTCTGGGTGTCTTTGTATAATATGCATGTATTTACAAAAAAAAAGTATTTAAGTATTTAAACTATGCTTACCATGGGTCTAGATAGCGTTGTGTAGAATGTTGTAGAGTATTTATTTATTTATGTATACGTACATATTTTAAATCCCATATATATAAAATACTAGTCTATATAATAATCATTTTAATCTCAGATATCGGTCCATATGTGTCAGTAACATACAAACACATATATATATAATCACGCCTTTATCCCCGGAGGGTTAGGCAGAAGTGAATTAATACCCACATTTCACCAACCATTGAAATCGGTCCCACGTAATAGGGGGTGAGCCTATTGCCATGTTCCAGGCACTATTTTTGACTCGAGCAATGCACCTAAAGCTGAGTCTGGACTGTATATATCTGTCTGATGTTAAACAGCCCTATACCTTAGTCGCCTTGTTCGACACCGCATGGGAAGTGATGGGGTGGCCCAAATTCTACTCTGCGAACCACGCAGAGTAGTAAATATTAATAGTAGTAGCGGCGTAGTGTTAGTAACAATGATCAATTTGTTTCAATTATTATTTAAATTATTATATTGCTTTATATTGGAACTATTAATTGAATTATTTATCAATGATTGTTTTAAATTAGGAATTAGATATTGTTTTAAATTGGAAATTCATTTTCTACATTTCATTTTTAAATATATTGTATAGTTTGCATAGTTTTGTATACATTTTATAAGTATTTTTACTATTTAAATGTCTATATTAAATATTTATTTTAATACAATATGTCAAAATGGTACAACAAGCAATCAAATGCTTAGTCCATGTACTAATCGGGGACTCTGTAGTCCCCACACCCGAGAAGAGGGCCAGATCGTGAGAGATGGCCCTGGGTCGGCCGGGGTGCGAGGGATATGCCTGTCAACCTCACCTTCGGCACCCAAAACGACCCACAGGCGGCGTGCGTTTTATTCGGTTCGAGTCCGACATAACCTCCTCCACAGGCTCCGGTGGGGAGGTATCCGTGGGGATTTTGCGCACGTAAAAAAAAAAAGTCCATGTACTAATCAAATAACCCGCCCCTGTTCGCTCCCGGTGCAAAAGTGCCCATAACACTTGCTGCGTTGCCACGTTGGATGGCAATAGACTTTATTTAAATTAAGTTATTTATTAGTTCAATTGTGTATTATTAAAGAAAAAAATAATTGGAAATTATTAATTTATCATTGTTGACATGGTTTTGAATTGTTATGGTTGTGTTTGTCGCATTGGGTTACGATTCGACGAAACGACTTATGTATATAAGAAATAAATAAATTAAAAATAAAATAAAATCTTATAACTATGTTAGTACTACATAAAACACAAATTACAAAATGAGTCGAGGGCGCGCGCTAGCATGTAAGCGCGTCCACCTTTGGTGTTTGTGTGTGTGGTTGCTGTTTTTTTTTTTTTTTTTTTTTACGTGCGCAAAATCCCCACGGATACCTCCCCACCGGAGCCGGTGGAGGAGGTTATGTCGGACTCGAACCGACTAAAACGCACGCCGCCTGTGGGTCGTTTTGGTTGCCGAAGGAAGGTTGGCAGGCATATCCCTCGCACCCCGGCCGACCCAGGGCCATCTCTCACGATCTGGCCCTCTTCTCGGGTGTGGGGACTACAGAGTCCCCAACTCGTCCCCGGAAACGGGGAGGCGCGCCACGCGCGCCACCGCCGCGGCCTGCTGCTGCCAGGGTGACAGGCGGCTTCACCTGTCACCCGCAGGCCGGCTGTGTGGTTGCTGTTGGTGCTACCTTTATAGCTATTTCTCTACTGTGATTTCTTCAAGCGATTAGGATCCTCATGAAGGACATTGTAAGGTATCTACAGAATCAGAGTCACCATGCTACGTTTTGATAATGTTATGTCCAGTAGTGAATGAAATAAATTATATTTTAACAAAAAATTTCAACCGACTTCAAGTAACAAAATAGAGACTACAGAATACCATGGCTATAATAACCTCGTGTTGTGTTCCCGGCGGTGAGTAGGGTAGCCAGAGCTCACTGGAGAGTTTTTGTGCTGTCAGTGGAAAGACCAAAGACTTCAGTATCAGAATAAACGGGATATTCCGTGATCATGGTGCTTGCAACAGCGCCGAAATATCGGAAACTCAAAATAATGAAACATGGTAAATATCCCGTTTATTCTGATACTGATGTCAGTGACCATGATAGTTTAAAGACCAAAGACTTGTCCTGATTTTGTGTTCTGCACTGAGGGCACGTAAAATCTCTGTTCTTACAGGGTTGGCAGCACGGATGTGACTCCACTGGTGTAACACACGTTCATAGGTCACGGTAACCACTTTCCATCAGGTGGGCCGTGTGCTTGCCTGCCACCTAAATTATATAAAAAAAGACGCCGAAAAGCGAAAAATAAATGAATTTACATGATTTATTTCATTTACTGATCTTTACGAAGTCGGTGCCTAGCCCGAGAGGAGATATTTCAATTGATTGCATTATAGTAGTTCAAGCACAGCAAACAAAGCAGGCACCGACTTCTACCAAATCAGTGAACTTGGCTTTTATATCGCGTAACAAACATAAATAAAAAAACGCTACGAATTGAAAGCCGTCACCTTTTTTGAAGTCGGTTAAAAAAACTACCACATAATTTCAGATTCATAGAACAATTGATCTTCTTGATCAGAAAAAAGAATTTTTTTTTTTACGTGCGCTAAATCCCCGCGGATACCTCCCCACCGGAGCCGGTGGAGGAGGTTACGTCGGACTCGAACCGACTAAAACGCACGCCGCCTGTGGGTCGCTTTGGTTGCCGAAGGTGAGATTGACAGGCATATCCCTCGCACCCCGGCCGACCCAGGGCCATCTCTCACGATCTGGCCGGAAACGGGGAGGCAGGCGGCTCCACCTGTCAACCCCAGGCCGGCGCTCATGGGGGGCGGAGGTCGTTCATCGACCTCCGACGCCCGAGTTGCCTTCGTACGCGGGCAGCTTGTCTTGCGATCCTAGAAAAAAGAATATTACGCACGTGAAAACCTTTTTTACCAGACTAAGGTGCGGCCAAAGGAGGGTTATGATTTTGACAGGCTATGTATGTATATACGTATGTATGTAGGTTCATCTGTTTCCTCATAGCTCCTGAACTACTTATTAGAACTGGACAAATGAAGTATCATTAGAAGCGCCTTGGTTGCCCGCTGGTTATAGGCTATATGACGTATCACTGAATCTAATGTAGCGCCCTCTAGCGGTCAAAAAGTACTGTGTTAAAAAATAAATTTGAGATAAATATACCGTGTTTGGTATCATCTGAAAGGGCTTAATTAGCACATTACAAATGTGTATAAATTTTAGCTGTTGCTTGCCCTAAAATAATATTAAAAAGCACGCTTTAAAAAGCATCAAACAAGAAAATATCAAGAATAGCCGTGGTCGTATGCCACTTAGTCTAACAAAACAAAACATTTTAGGAAAAATTAAGTTTCAACTAAAACCCGACTACTAAAAATCCGCCTATATCCCCGAAGTGGTAGGCAGAGGTGCTAGCACCCACATTTCGCCAGTTTAGGTTTAAACAAGAAAAATTTAGGATAGCCGTGATCGTATGCCACTTTTCCCTAGAATGTATTGTTTTGTCAGACAAAGTGGCATACGACCACGGCTATCCTTGATATTTTCTTGTTTAATAGTTACTATAAAGAGTGTGATTTTGCAGTAGTCGGGTTTCTGTGCGATGACGCGGTTTAAAAGCTACTAGTAGTATTTTTAGTTCATCCATTATATCCAAAATTATATACGTAGAAATTATCTGACAACGGACATTATTCAGTTTCAAAATGTGTTTTTTTTTTCATTGAAATGTGTAGTTTTTTTACGCCACTTAGGTGGCAAACAAGCATATAGTCCACCAGATGGAAAGTGGTTACCGTGGCTTATGGAGGTGTGTACACAAAGGAAGTCACATTCGTGCTAACGCACGCTGTAAGAGTTTCTGTGCCGTCAGGGTAATAGTCTGTAAAAAACAAAAATTTACAAATATACATTTATTAATTAAAGCCGCGTGGTTCCCGGCAGAGTAGAATTTGGGCCACCCCATCTCTGCCCATGGGGTGTCGTACAAGGTGACTTAGGGATAGGGCTGTTTAACATCAGACAGATATATACAGCCCCGACTCAGCCTCAGATGCATGACTTGAGTCAACAATAGAGCCTGGGGATGGCTTACGTGAGACCGAATTCAATGATAGGTAAAATATGGGTTAATTCACCCCTGCCTAACCTTCCGGGGATAAAGGCGTGATTATATGTATGTATGTATTATTAATTAAGTAAATCCACTTCCGTTTTTGCTAGTATCCACCAGAATCTCATCTGTCAAGCCGCAGCTGGATCGCCTTGCAGGTGGAGAATACCACCACGCTTTAAGTCTTGCTGTATTTTTCTTGGGATTGAGCAAGTGAATATAACTGGATCCTCAGTGGATACCTTGCAAGTCTTGCAGGGTATGTTATGTGCGTAAGCTTCCGCAAGTATTGTTTTTTTTTCTTTTTTTTATACCACTTAGGTGGCAGACAAGCACATGGCCCACCTGATACAAAGTGGTCACCGTGACCTATGGACGCGTGCAAAACCAAGAGAGTCACATTCGCGCTACCAATCCTGCAAGCATTGAGAGTTTCTGTAACGTCAGTGTAAAAGACAAAGCAGGACAAGCTTTTGGTCTTTCCACTGACAGCAAAAAAGCCCTCTAGTGAGCTCTGGCTACCCTACTCATCGCCGGGAACACAACAAGAGGTTATCATGGCCGCAGTATTCTGTAGGGCGGAGGTACTTCCCCAGTCGGACTGCTCAATTGGACGGAAATACGGTTGTGTCCTATATAAAAAATAAGGAGGTCCTTATTTTATATTTGAAATAATTTATTAATGTCGGATGTCTATGGCGCTATCTTGGGTACGACTGTTAAGTCAGAGATCGCGATTTCAGTACCCGCTCTATGCAATTATTATTTTGCTATTTGTTTGCTATATAAGCATTGATCTGTGTGTTTATTTGTTTTTTTTTATACAACTTAGGTGGCAGACAAGTACACGGCCCACCTGACGGAAATTTGGTTTACCGTGACCTATGAACGTGCTACTACTCATCTCATACCACTTTTCATCAGGTGGGCCGTGAGCTTCTCTACCACCTAAATGGTATAAAAATAATCTTATAAGTTTCAAAATTATGAATTTATTTACAAAAAAGAAAACAATTCTCTAGAATTTTCTTTTAGAGGTGAACAAAGAAAACTACATACATACATACATACGCACGTAACACATTACCCTCACTGGCGCAGTCGGGTAATAAACATTGACAACAATAGTAAGGTTTTATATTAGAATCTTCTTAATATCTTAAGTAAAAAGATTTGTTGTCATTAAGCAGGTTTTGCAAATTGAAATTAACCACATAGAAAAGACAGTATTTCAATTTTAAAGCCACTGTCACACTTCACATTCACCATTCATTGTAAAGTAATTTTTATACGATCTAACAGCTATAAGAAATCTTATTTTATCTATCCATGCGAAATAACTGCAACATTTTTATGAGCACAACAACCCTAGCGAAAAAAAAAATGGCGGAAAACTGAAATCATTGACAGCTATTGGAATCGACCGTACATCGAATTGGCTACGCGGCCAAAATTACTGTCGTAGAAGAAGATACGAGTGGAAGAACCGGCCTCAACACCGTTACCGTTTGCATCACGAAAAAAAATACAGTTATACCGAGTCTCGAGCGCGCGCAGCTACGAAAAAAGCACTACCCGCCGCCACACCACGTCTCTAGCACGTATCCGATCGAAAGCGCGGCATTTTTGACATTGACAGCTACGTTGGCGCCAAATCAACATTTTCAAATTGTGCTTTAGTGCCGTGAAGTCGTGATAACTGTGTATTGTTCTAGTGAAAATGTCTGAATTCGGATAATACATTATATATTATTGTGGCAACTGTGACTTACGGATTGTTTTTTAGTGCTGTATTGAATAGGATTTTTGACAAAATGCCCAGCACAATCAGAGGTAAGTTTTAAAAAGTTAATATTCACAGATTATATTTGGAAGTGTTATAACCATTCATCCATCATTTTTTATTTAATAAAAGTTATATTTTTACTGTGTGACTGAATTTATTTAGGAATCTCAATTGGATGGTAATGGGTTCAGAATATTTTAAAGTGGAATTTTATTGATTACGTTTATTTATTTCGAAGTTTAGATTTTGTTTTCCTCTAAACATAATATTGTGACGATCGTAAGGCAAAGGTGAATGAACTTTGATAATCTGTTGACGGAAGCTCGAGATAATATACAATTTAAATTTCGTAATAGGTTAAATTATCTTTATTTATCAATTAGGATATCTGTCACTTTCTATTGCTTTTATTACACGATATAGTCCTCTATCGTGTATATAGGTAATTTTTTTTAATTTGTGACGTCATACAAATTAATGTCAATTTTTTACATAATATATTTATCGAGTAGCTTTATGTTACAAATGAAATCTGTATGTACTGTACCAAACGTAATTAGCTAATGTGTCCTAATATCCAACAAAACCTCTTTTTAGATTTTTCTCAAAAATTATATAGTCTTCAACGATTTTGCAAAAAAATTTGTATTGTGAAATCTGTTGTGTATGTGTGTGTAATGCAAGAGCAAATACAGTTATATCATGAAGATCCTAAATTTGATGACTCACTTAAATATAATATTAATTCTAAATTGTAAAAGAAGTCCTTTAAAATACTTTTTAACGACATTGACACATATTATGAATCACACAATTGGCAACTCTTAATTTTGCAAACGCTTTGTAAGAAAAGAGTACGACATTTCACTTTCAAAGTACCATTTCAGATGACAAATACTGAAAACGTTTTCAAAATCGGTCAAGTACTTTACTGTTCGGAACAAACATATACAAACATTATATTTTTAAAAGCTCCAGTAATTAATTTAGAGGGGGGAGTAGCTAGGGTTCAATGACCTCTTCACAGTACGTTTAGTTATTTCAAATATTATATTTAAAGTAAAAGTCCGGTGTATGGGATATGTACACACAGTTACAAGGAAAATTAAAATATGTTCATTCAGATCGCGTACAGTGTACACTAACCTAGAATTCTAGACTCCTTTTATGGAGACGTATAGTTTTGTCTATAAAGGTCAAATGTAAATTAGGTCCTATGTTGATATCACTTTGCACGTATTGCGCGAATGCAATACAACATGTTTACATTTGATTTTTTCAAGGAAGAGAAAAGGGTTTTCATTCATTCGTTGTTCGAATAATTAGTAAATGTAATTTAGTCTACATAAATTATTTTTTAATGGTTACTTTTTAAAATTAATTTGAAACAAATAAATTTATACCATACACTTTTTAGTTAATTCTTTAATTGAATATTTTCTAAATTTAAAACGTTGAGTTTAAAAATCTGTAAATATATTCTAATCTTCCAGTACAGTTAAAACATTCATTCACTATACGGTTTATTTTTTAAGAATGTTGCAACTCGTAAAAATAGAAACGAATATTATCAATTCGAATATTTAAAATTATTTTTTTTAATCTTCTTATTTTGAATAAAGAAAGAACTAAATTTGAAATTTTAAACAAAGAATCTACGAATGCCGTTATGAAAAACCAGCTATCTGTCCGTAGCATAGTGTCAGTGCTAGGCAGCATCGGAGCTGTAGACGCGCGGCAGAAAAGCGACAGTAGGGCGGCGCGGCCCTGTGTACCGTTCGCCGCAATCCCTTTCTTTGTGACGTAGCGTACGGTACTATGGCTAGTGATGCGACACGACATTGTAGTATCGATTTGGAAGGTCTATCGAAGGTTCTCGAATACTATTTTGATGTTTATTTGTGATACTAACTCTATTTGGTACGATTATTCTACCTGTTATTTGTTTTCTATAAGTTTTCTTCTTTAATTATTTCTATAAGTAAATTTGACAGTAGCTTTAGAAAAAGTGGTAGGTGTAAGAAAATACACATAGATTGTATGAAAGAGTGACTGAGGCAATGACACAGGAATGTATGAAAGGGTGAAATGTTGCGATAGCCACAAATATTTGGTACAATGACAGGCAACCAATAAAAACGTTATATAATTTTAAATAACATTTTAAATTATTACACAAGAGCTTTTTTTTTTTTTTTTTTTATATACGACACGCCAACTTGACCTCACCTCGCCTGATGGTAAGCTAAAGGCAAAGTCTCAGGAAAGAGGGTCACCATTACAGACACTAAGTGCTACAATGGTGGCACTCAGCTTGGCGGCCTCATCAGATGCTTTTTCACGCCCCGCTTAAAGGCCCCGGGACTGTAGGAAGAAGGAAACACGTGTGCTGGTAATGAATTCCAGGTCTTGGTGGTGCGGCAAAGAAAAGAGTCTCCGAACCGCTTGGTTCTTGCTCGTATATTCTGCACAGTGTGAGGGTGACATCTAAGGCCTGCACGTGTTGTCCTATGTAGGAAAGGAGATGGTGGGATTAGTTGGAAGAGCTCGTCAGAACACTCACCGTGGTAGAGACGGTAAAATACAGCCAAGGAAGCAATATCTCTACGCATCTGCAAAGGCTCGAGGGTGTTCGTGACCTCAGGGTTCCCAATAATTCGGACCGCGCGTCGCTGCAACCTGTCGAGAGCATCTAGTAGGTATTTCGCGGAGCCATCCCAGAGATGCGAGCAGTATTCCACGCAGGAGCGAATTTGTGTCTTATAGAGAAGACACCGCAGCTTTTTCCTTATCATCGTACTACAAGCCTCACAGTTACAAACTACAAAACTAACCGTTAATACATTTACTGTACACGATAAATAGATTCAAATCACTAAATTTGAATACATAAGCCAACTAAAACAAACGTTACAATCCCACATTGTTCATACTAATGAAATAGATAAAATCGACACCTGTATCGAAAAACATTGTAACTCATTCTATATCACAAACATAAAATTGACAATAACAAGTCCGAAAAATCGAGCTACAATCTTCTTCTACGCAGGTGTCGAAATATCGATACCCCATACCCCCCCTAGAGCTGTGACGTAGTTAACGGTGTTCGCAGTTAGCCTCACCCACATACTGTGTAACTGCGCTTGCACCCGTTATATGGACGCGTTCCGTGCATGCGACGCCGTGGGACCGGCCGTTGTGTGGCTCTACGTACGACGCCTTTGCTTAGAAAAAATATTATAAATGACATTTGCAATTTACGCGGGCTTTTTGGCTTTACGCGGTAAAATGTTTGTTAGTCGATATTGGCATCGGTGGCCACAGATTAAAAATGTTTTATTGAATGTCCGTTCAGTCGATTTTTAAATTGTAAACATGCAAGGTGTTTAAAAAGTACCTTTTTAAGATGATTATCGAAAGAAAAGAAATTCAATTAAATTTAACAAAAAAATCTAATTAAATCAACTTTCGGCCGATTTTCTTACATTTTCTCGTCAAAATTAAGTAAAAAATTATTTAGGTAAAATTCTAGCTATAATAATTTCCCATTATCTTCGGTGTTAGGGTTTTCGAAACACATTGAAATAGAGACTTTTTTTTCACTGTTGAATCTGAAAAGAACTCTGGGAAGATTTACTAGGAAAAGGGTTATTGGTTTAAAAAAATAACTGAGGAAAATCTCAAAGAAGGTTCAGAAAAAGTAATAAAACTTCTAAGTTACTAGGTGAACTTTACGATTGAACCGCGAGCAACGAACGCTAAAAACGTGAAAATTTCAATATCAAAATTCATTCCAGCCTCACACAGAGGCGAGATTGAATTTTGAATTTGGAACAGGACGAAGAAACTAGAAAAACGAGTGAATGAATGACTTTTGTCGATTATCTGTAGTCGTAGTCGCCTATTGTACTATAGCGCGCCTTTTTTAATGTCATCTGTTAGTATGACAGCTACAAAAAGACGCGCATTTTGCTGGTCAAGTAATGTTCCACCGATACATTTTTTTTAATCTGTTGGTACAGGCAGTTTATCTTTGGCTCAAAGTATCTTAGAGCTTCACTATTTTTAATTTTTTCTTCTTTTTGAATAACTAGATCCCAACTAATGACTATTAAATTAAAAATTTCAGTTCTAAATTTAAAAAATATTTTATATTTCAGTTTACCGACTTCTGCCATCATATAAACCAGTTAAAAAAAATGTTGTACGAGTTCGTTGACTCACCACCGGTCAGTCTTGGAAGATCTAGATCTAGATACGGTGCAGTCTAGACGTATTTTGGACTTTATTGCTACAAATAATCTAGGATATTCAAATTAAGAATAAATTATTTGAAAATTGTTACAATTTTACGTTTATCGTAAGTGGTTAATGAAGTGAATTTTTTGAAATAGCTTTTTATAACAATACTTTAGGAAATTCTGCATAGTGCTATTTAAACGAAAAATAAATATAGCTAGCAATAAAGGTACGGGTTTGATCCCCGAATATTGTCATTGGTCTACTCGTGCCTCAGAGAGCACGTTAAGCGTTATGATGGCGATGGCACCTAAAAAGTTAAATTATTGATTTCTAACTGGAAAACATCGATATCGCCTTTGGGTTGTGGAGGCCAGATGGCAGTCACTTCATGGAAACTATCGAAGTTCAGACAAATACACAGTTAGACTGATAAAGCGGACACCAGACTCCAAGGTGAAAGCTTGTTGTTGCGACTGAGATTAACACTAAGATGAAGAGAAGCTAATAATACGGCAAAACAGACACATATACATTTCTTTACAAACTCATGCATCATATTATGCATAAAACATGAAAGCATACGAATGGAAATATACAAGAAGACGTTAATAGTCCCTCACTTTTTTTTTATACCACTTAAGTGGCAGACAAGCACACGGCCCACCTGATACAAAGTGGTCACCGTGACCTATGGACGCGTGCAAAACCAAGAGAGTCACATTCGCGCTATCAATCCTGCAAGCATTGAGAGTTTCTGTGCCGTCAGTGTAAAAGACAAAGCAAGACAAGCTTTTGGTCTTTCCACTGACAGCAAAAAAAACCTCTAGCGAGCTCTGGCTACCCTACTCATCGCCGGGAATACAACAAGAGGTTATTATGGCCGCAGTATTCTGTAGGGCGGAGGTACTTCCCCAGTCGGACTGCTCAATCGGGCGGAAATACCGCCGTGTCCTACCTCCTACAGGAAGATTTAAGATCGTGAACCTATTCCTGACACAAACAATTTAATTTACTTATACTCTCAACGTACTATATTCTAAATGTTTGCACTAAGCGGGAATCAAACCCATGACTCCATCACGACACCAGTTGTCATCAGCTGTCCATTATAAACATACTCTATCAGCCATCTTGTCGCAAATTATAACAGAGTTACCATGCTTAAAAATGATTTAGTTGCCAGGTGTAATAAGGGCAAAGCCACCTGACACACACCTGATGGTACACGTGTAAAATAGGGAAAGCCACCTGCTTTATGTGTGTGTGGAAATATTAGATTTAAAAATATTCTAAAAAGTACATAGCGCCAACTAAACATGAATTTAGTGTAACTTGTGATATCGGTTCTAGAATGAGGATAAATATACTTCGACAGCAGTCCGATAAGGGAAGTACCTTCGTCCTACAGAATACTGCGGCCATAATAACTTCGTGTTGTGTTCCTGGCGGTGAGTAGGGCAGCCAGAGCTCACTGGAGAGTTTTTGTACTGTCAGTGGGAAGACCAAAAGCTTGTCCTGCTTTGTCTTCTACACTGACGGCACAGAAACTCTCTGTGCTTACAGGGATGGCAGCGCGAGTTTGACTCTCTTGGTTCTGCAAACGTCCATAGGCCACGGTAACCACTTTCCATCAGGTGTCCGTGTGTTTGTCTGCCACCTAAGTAGTATAAAAAAAAGATGATACCATCGGAAGTTTATGCGAATATCTCAATGAAATAACGTACATACCTACATATAGTCACGGTAACTACTTTCCCAGTGGAACCGGCAGTGATGAGTTAATGATGCTGTTGGTGATGATGATGATGATGACGATCATTGGGATGATTGTTGCCTCAGTAAAGTTGTGGCGCATTTACTAGAAGTTCCCTAGGAAAATTTGAAACCAACACATGATGCCCGTAGCTACATTCTATCATCGCACCTCTCGCCATAGGCAGGGAATTCATCCCCACACATTGCGACCTGAGACGGTGCCCACTGTGCGGTATGAAAGAAACTTCATTCCACGCACACTCAAGCTGTGGAATGACCTCCCTGCTGCGGTTTTCCCAAGCGCCTACAATATGGGGTTCTTCAAGAGGGGCATCAGAAGGTTTCTTCATGGTCGGCAGCGCGAGTGTGACACCCCTGGTGTTGCATACGTCCATAGGCCACGGTAACCGCTTCCCATCAGGTGGGCCGTGTGCTTGTCTGCCAATTAAGTGGTATTAAAAAAAAACACGAAAAGTCACAATTCACTGTAATATGCCACTTCCTACATTTGAGTGCGTTGTTTGCCGCGTGGTTCGCGAGAGTAGAATTTGGACCACCCCATCTCTTACTATGCGGTGTCATACAAGACAGAGAGATATATACAGCCCAGACTCAGTCTTAGATGCATGGCTTGAGTCAACAATGGTGTAACACGGCAATAGGCTCACCCCCTATTGAGACCGAATTCAACGATTGCTGAAATGTGAGTGCTAATTCACCTCTGTCTAACCCCCCGGGGATAGAGGCGTGATTATAAGCATGTATGTATGTGTACGTTGTCAAAGATGTTATTACTTAAAATCCACCATTATTACAAATAATTAAATTCGAATTAAACTCCAATCCACACCGATTTCGAAATATAACTTAATCGCATCGCGGCGCAATTTTTTGTGTTGGCGCCAAACTTCCCATTCTCGCCTCACCCAAAAACTGTGACACAATTTAGGCTCTAAGCAAATGAATTTTTAAATTCGAATTTAGAACAAGACTAAAAACTAAATATTAGGTCCTTACCTATGAAATTACCGAAATAGATTCATGAGTTCGTTATTCCTGTAATTTAATAGCTATTTCCATTATTTATATTTTGTTTGAAAGTTGATTTCAAGATTTTACAACCCTGTATTAAATTTTGTTTTTATTGGCCGCTTGATAAATTAAATTCGATCTTCAGAAACAGTACCTACTTCCTAAATGCTATCCATTTTGATGATAAATTTCGTATTACTTTCTTACAGCTGTCACTTTTCAAAAAGATAATAAAAGTGTATGTTAGCTTAATGTTGTTTGTTAACATAAGAAAATATAAAATTTGGATATGTCATTCCTAAAAAAAATTCATAAATGTAAGTACTGAAAATTGCGTTTCCTCCAATTACTTAAATAAATGGCAATTTCCTATTATAATTTTTGAGTTTCAGTGTTGCGATTTTTTATCATAGACTAGCCAACCAGTCCCGGCTTCGCTCGTGGTATACTTAACCCCCTTAGTCATCGATATATGCCCGCGATTTATTAATTTTCAAGTAATATATGGGAATCTGCCGGCTTAACATCTATAATTACTGCTCCGCTTCCTTGAGTAGTAGCGTGATGATACATATCACACCTTTGTCGATAAACAGGCTATTCAACACAGAATCTTTCAATTTGAATCAGTAGTTCCTGAAATCTTCTTCAACTTTACAATATTAATATAGATCCCGTAAATAGGAAAGTGTTAAGCTATTTTGTTCCTGACTGTACATTCGCAACATCATGTACTCACTTATCCAATAATTATAATTAGCTGTATTTCTCAGCTGGATATATATTTTTTAATCTGTGTAATTTGGCGCGCCTATTCATAATGTCAATCAGAAAGTCATAAACTAACAGTACTAACTTTTTAATGCTTAAGCACAGATAATTATATAACTTTAAGCAGAAAACCGTTACTGAACCGCGAATTTTTTTTTAATTATATTTATGTACTGACTAATATTAACAAAAAACAGACTAACATACATACATACAATCACGCCTTTATCCCCGGGTTATGCAGAGGTGAATTTACGCCCTAATTTCACTTATCATTGTTTTTATATTAGATACGACTTAGGTGGCAGACAAGCACAGGGCCCACCTAATGCGAAGTGGTTACCGTGGCCTATGGACGTGTGTGACACCAGAGGCGTTACACAGACGCTGCCGACCCTGTAGAGACCTTCTAATGCCTCTCTTGACTAAGTGCAAATAAAATTTAGGCTAAAAGGTTCTGCAAAAAGTATCATGCGAAGAGACGTGTGCAAAACTGAGAGAGTCACACTCGCGCTGCCAACCCTGCAAGCATTGAGAGTATCTGTGCAGTCAGTGTAAAAGACAAAGCAGGTCAAGCTTTTGGTCTTCCCACTGACAGCACAAAAACTCTCCAGTGAGCTCTGGCTACCCTACTCACCGCCAGGAACACAACACGAGGTTATTATGGCCGTGGTATTCTGTAGCCAGAGCTCACTGGAGAATTTGTGCTGTTATTACGGAAGACTAAAGGCCTGTCCTGCTTTGTCTTCTACACTGACGGCACAGAGACTCTGTACTTACAGGGTTGGCAGCGCGACTGTGACTCCTCTGGTGTTACAAACGTCCATAGGTCACAGTAACCACCTTCCATCGTGTGCTTGTCTGCAACCTAAGTGTAATAAAAAAAAAAAACAAAATCAAACTGACGCTGACTGCACTCGATCTTCCCCCTGGAACGTCCATCAAATTTTTGAACGAACGCTGTGTGGTACTCTTGTTTCTACATTTTACTCTATGACCCTATTGAATTCAAAACATTTTTTTATATGCAGATGATCAGAATTCGCTGTACAGTCCAATCATAAAGGCCCGCTGGTCGAAATGGTGCCGAATGCGGACATTGACCTTACAGCAGACCGGTCTTGGGCCACACCGCGTCTTGTAAAAAGTATATATGTACTACTAGTCCGTTATTCGCTGTGTCATAATAACACAACTCGTAAAATCATAAATTCATCTTATAGCTGGTTTGTAATTTATATGAATTTACAATCGGGATATATTTTAATTTTATTAATAAATCTAAGGTGTACGATTTATGGGAGTTGAAAATACCACGCGTACTCAAGCTGTGGCATGAACTCCCTGCTGCGGTTTTCTCATGCGCTTACAATATGGGGTTCTTCAAAAGGGGTGTTAGAAGGTTTCTACAGTGTCGGCAGAGCGAGTGTGACGCCCCTGGTGTTGCATACGTTCATAGGCCATGGTAACCATTTTCCCATCAGGTGAATAGTGTAGCCAGAGCTTACTGAAGAGTTTTTATGCTGTCAGTGGCACGACTAAAGGCTTGTCCTACTTTATCTTTTACACTGACGGCACAGAAACTATCTGTGCTTATAGGGTCGGCAGCGCGAGTGTGAATTCCCTGGGGTTGCACACATTCCTATACATTACCATGGCCTATGGACGTGTGTAACATCAGAGAAGCCACACTCGCGCTGCCGATCCTGTAAGCACAGAGTCTCTGCCGTCAGTGTAGAGGACAAAACAGGACAAGCCTTTAGTCATCCCACTGACAGCACAAATTCTCCAGTGAGCTCTGGCTACCCTACTCACCGCTGGGTACACAACACGAAGTTATTATCACCGCGGTATTCTGTAGGGCGGAGGTACTTCCTCAGTCGGACTGCTCAATTGGGCGGAAATACCGCCGTGTCCTACCTCCTCCGGAGTCCATTTTCATGGGAGCACCAATCGCAGTCATATCCAAAGCTCGTACTTCCAATCCCCAGGGGAAAACCAGTACCGGAGTCTCGTCCGTCAATGAACTGTTGTACGGCTTGCAATTGAAGTTGACAGTTTCAGTAGATCTTGGTGAAGCTCTATATACATCAATGTAACAGTAAATTTAGAAGAAAAGTTATTTTAAACAGAAGTCATCGGTGGGATATCATTTTTTTAATATGGAACATGTAAAATTCCTTCATCCTTCATCCCAGTTGATAGCAAGTTTAAGGCAAAATCTAAGGATAAAAAGTCACCATTACAGGGCATAGGCACCAACAAAGTTACAGTGGTAGCTCTCAGCTTGACAGCCTCTTCAGAAGCCTTTTCACGCCCCGCTTAGAGGGCATTATACACACATACATACATATAATCGGGTTAGGCAGAGGTGAAATAACAACCACATTTCACCAATCATTGAATTCGGTCCCACGTAATAGAGGGTGAGCCTATAGCCTTCTTCCGGGTACTAGCATTGACTCAAGCCATGCATTTGAGGCTGAGTCTGGGCTGTATAAATCTGCCTGATGCTAAACAACCCTATACCTTAGTCGTCTTGTACGAAACCGCGTGGAAAGTGATGGGGTGGTCCAAATTCTAGTCTGCCGTGAACCACGCGGGTAAAGGCATTATTTGTAAAGGAAAGCCTTACATATTATTATACCAAAAGGCATAAGAGGCATCCAATAGCAGTACATGTATGACACATAGCCGTAAACATAGACAATAAGCTTGCATAACTTTATTTATGACCTTGCTCCTCGAAATATAAATCGCTCCGAACAAAAAAATGTACAGTTAAAAGTACAAAGTATTCATACAAAATGGCGACCTATATTTGAGCGCGTAATTTTAAAATTCGCGCCACGAATTTCTGTATACGTGACATTTTGAATTTGGAATTCGTGAGTGGAAAGTTGCGCAACGAATGTTTGAAGCGGGTTCATTGAACGCAGTTCGACTATTTCCCGTTAGCGGGCGCACGTGACCGCGGTTTTACTTTTAAATTTGCAATATAGTACCGCTATTGGATAATAGAGTGCGCTAAGACATTTTTTACTGTTTAAGCTCTTTATTCTGGCAATAAAAGAGGTTTGGATTTTGTTTATTGACCATTATTTTGTTATATTAACATTATAATATGGCAGCTCGTATATGAGTGAAAAAATACTACTTAATTCTCTTAAGACTATTTATACTGTAGATTGATGGCACTTGGTGGAATTTGTTGTTACACATATTACAATAAGTACAAGTGAGTTATCAATATGTGTAATTCTCTTAACTTTCGCGGTGTGAATTCGTAATTATACTAAGTATCGGGACTTCTCGCGAATTATATTTTGGAACTTACTATTTCTGCCGACGTTTCGGATGCGTTGCAGCACCCGTGGTCACGACTTGACCACGAAGTCGTGACCACGGGTGCTGCAACGCATCCGAAACGTCGGCAGAAATAGTAAGTTCCAAAATATAATTCGCGAGAAGTCCCGATACTTAGTATAATTATGAATACTTAATTCTCCTTTTAAAACCGTTATTACCTCAGTGGGATATAGGCGAATGCGACTGTGTACCCAGGTTTGGCTCTTGGAATGTGTTATAATGTCCATAGTAACACAAAGACTAGAAAAAAGACACTGGGATGTCGGAGGCCAGACGGATGATCCTTGGGGAGATCGTAGTTAGTCCAGCTTTTATGGAGACGTCCCTTAAAACAATCTTATTTCCTGATTACTCCAAATAATTGGGCACAGGGTGCGAATTTTAGGGCATCAGCAGATTCATATTACCCTGTGGAAGGGGTGTGCCATGGATGAAGATGTTGTCTCTTCCTATGTTTAACTCATCATCTCCTAATATTGCTACATAAGACGCCTACGACCCGTAGCCCGGGGTCCGCTTTCCCTTAATCTTCCTTTAATTTTTTTATAAAACGTATGCCTGTCTACCATTTAGGTGGCACACGGCCCACCTGTTGGAAAGTAGTTACCGTGGCCTTTAGGAGCGTGCAACATCAGAGGAGTAACACTCACGCTGCGGACTCTGAAAGAACAGAAAGTATTTATGCCATTAGTGCAGATGACAAAGCAGAATAAGCCTTTGGTCTTCCCACTGACATTGACAGCACAAAAACTCTCCAGTGAGCTATGGCTGCCCTACTCACCACCGGTAACACAGAACGAGGTTATTATTGCTATGGTAATCTGTAAGGCGGAGGTAATTCCCCAGTCGGACTGCTCAATTGGGACAGGAGTACCGTCGTGTTCTACCTCCTTGAAAAATCCATTAGGCTAATACAGCTTTTATGGTGACTGAGGTCTGACCTCCAAACCTGGTGACAAAAGTCTGTGGCATCAATCTGTAGGTGCCTGCAGGTGAGGTTGGCTTAGGTCAAAAAGAACTTAGTTGGGCCCCTTATACGGGTGGGTATGTGCCATGAGGCATTCCATAACTTAGTGGTCGAGTCGCACTAATATGTTTACAAACTTAGTGCAAAAAATAATATTTCTTATAGTTAGTGCTAATCAAGTAATCACCACCCTACAGAATAGGGTGTAGCTAGTAGCCAGAGCTCACTGGAGAGTTTTTATGCTGTCAGTGGGAAGTCCAAAGTCTTATCCTGATTTTGTGTTCTGCACTGACGGTACTCTGGTCTCTGGCTCTGGTCTAACAAGGTCGGCAGCACGAGAGTGTCTCCCCTGTTGTTACTACCGTTCAAATGTCACGGTAACCATTTTCCATCAGGTGGGCCGTGTGCTTGTGTGCCATCTAAGTTGAATAAATAAAACCACCGTGATTAACGCAAACTGAATTTATTATACTCTATTGAATTCAGACACCATATTAAAATATTATTTTCAGCTATAAATTTTTTCAGAGGTATTTCACCACCTCTAGAAAAAAATAGGCGCAATTCTCGCACATTTTCTTACAATTCCAATTTCAATAAACCTATCGTAGTCCACTGCTGCACATGTTGCTATACTGTGTTTCCTTCATCCTGCAGTCCCGGGTCCTTTAAGCGGGGCGTGAAAAAGCATATGATGAGGCCGTCAAGCTGAGTGTCACCATTGTCACACGGTATGTGTAAGTTATGGTGACCCTCTTTTCTGAGACTTTGCCTTCAGCTTACCATCAGGCAAGGCCAAGTCTAATTGACGTGTACTATATAAAAAAAAAAAACATAGGCCTCTCCCAATGTTGGGAGGCTTTGGCCTACTGTTTCCACGCTGGCCAGACGGGTTGGTACAGGGTTTTATTTCAAGTTTTCCTTCTCTCGCAGTGATATCGTTTGCGTATTTTTGCGTTAGTCGTCTCTTACGACACCCTTCGGATGAGATGGATGGTGATACTTGTATTCTTTCTCTGTAACCACACGGATGCTCATTCTTCTATATTTTTAACAATCTAGTACAGATGTGTGTCACCATCATCATGTGTATGTAATAGTATAAAAAAAAATAAACACAGATCGTTATTGATAGTCTGTGGACAGACATTTTTTTCGTCGATTAAAAGGCCGTTCACCAAACTGAGCATAATTTTATGTTTAGGATGAATTTTATTGACTTAAGTTATTATAATCAATGTTTTTTTTAAAGAAAAATTTGAATAACATGTAAATGTATTCGTATAGTCATATTTCACATAGCAAAAGTATACTAAACTAGCTGGTGCACACGACTCTGCCTGGTGGTTGTACGATATCGTTTTTGGTCATATCTCCGCTTTTACTCAATCACTTGCATTCAAACATACGGTAGGGCTTAAGGCTGACTGAGATGTTTCTAATAAAAAGCAGTATCAAAATCTGTTCAGTAATTGCTGCGTTAAACGTGAACAAATAGAAGAAGAACGCCAAAAAAATTTTTTTTTTGATTTCCTACTTACCGCTCAGTACTCACCACCGGGAACACAACTCGAGGCTATTATAGCCGTAGTATTCTGCAGGGTGGAGGTAATTCCCCACTCAGACTGTTCCATTAGGACGGAAATGTATTTTACCGTCTCTACCACGGTGAGTGTTCTGACGAGCTCTTCCAACTAATTCCACCATCTCCTTTCCTACATAGGACAACACGTGCAGGCCTTAGATGTCACCCTCACACTGTGCAGACTATACGAGCAAGAACCAAGCGGTTCGGAGACTCTTTTCTTTGCCGCACCACCAAAACCTGGAATTCATTACCAGCACACGTGTTTCCTTCTTCCTACAGTTGATGAGGCCGCCAAGCTGAGTGCCACCATTGTAGCACTTAGTGTCTGTAATGGTGACCCTCTTTCCTGAGACTTTACCTTTAGCTTACTATCAGGCGAGGTGATGTCAACTTGGCGTGTCCTATATAAAAAAGAAAAAAAAATCGTGTCCTACCTCCTGCAACCTAGATTCATCGTTAGATTAGAAATTAACCGTGAAGCAACGTGACCTCACTCTGAGCTTACTGGTGGTATCAATTGACGTTCTAACCTGTGTCAATTTTTTTTAAAGTCCCAATACCCCTAACTACATAAATAGAGACTGGTGGCGCGTGGGCCAACGTGTGCGAGTGGACTGTATTGCGGGGAAGCAGATAACTGTTCTATTGACACTTTACACACAAAACAAGACAGGTGGCCGGGCTGCCGCGGATTCGATCCAGGCAGTGAATGCAGCCCGAGAAATTTGGAGAGGATGCACTAACCTTCACGACCCACGTGTTTTTCATCGCAGCCGGTACACGGATCTTCTCTTCCTTGCTCAGGAGCTGCCGTCAGCGTCACTAGATCACTTGAGGGACACACGAGAGGCACAATCCGATCGGTAAAGGTCTATGAAGCGGTTAAAATACAACAAATATTATTCATTTCTGAGAGACGCGCGCGCGCGATCGCCTTTACGCTGGCTAGTTCAAAGCGAGACTGGTCGACCACATCTCACACAATGGCGGACGGAAGCTACAGCTAGCCCTACTCTATGGTTAGTGCGGAGGGGAAGACGGATCTAAAAGGAGTGTGTTTCCATGTCAAAAAATACAGTTTCCACATCGGCGCAACCATTCCCCCCGGCTTGAAGGGTTACCTTCGAAACGAAAAATGTGGAACAAAACTAATGTCTAATCTAAATCTAGGTTTGCGAAATAACAACTAAAATATAAACATAGATTGGAACTCGTGCCTACTGCTGGCTAGGCAGAGGGCAGAGGCGAACAACCGGGCGCAGATACGATCCGGTTGCAGTTTTAACCCGTACAACACGAGTTATCCCGCGGGCATCGGGAAAAATTTCCTCTACTACTCCTAGAGGCCAATGTAAAGGAGGCGCATTCTCAGTCATAAGGACTACCACCGTACCTACAGTAATTGGGTTGGATGGAGTATTCCATTTTTGACGTGACTGCAGCGTGTGCAAATAATCGGTTCTCCAACGATTCCAAAACGATTGGACCATCTTATCTAAAAGAGCGTGACGAGTTAGGAGGTGCATTCTATCGTCATCAACATCTATTGCGGGCAAATATTTTAAAGGAGTCATATTTAAGAAGTGAGCTGGCGTCAGCGCTAACGGCTCTGACGGATCGCTAGATAGAGTCCGACACAGCGGACGCGTGTTCATCACCGCCTCTACTTGCGCGAGTACGGTATTCAACTCCTCGAACGAGAGAATCTGTTCGCCTATGACGCGAAACAGATGCGACTTAAGGCTTTTAATATTCGCTTCCCAATTACCACCAAAATGACTAGCTGCAGGCGTGTTAAAGTACCATTCAATGCGATTTTCGGCTAAGATGTGAGCGAATTCACTTTGGTAGTACTTAGACCGTAAGAATGTGTGCAATTCCGAAATACTACGTCGGGCCCCTACATAGTTTGTACCGTTGTCCGAATACATGCGCTTAACCGGACCCCGACGCGACAAAAAACGTTTAAAAGCGGACATAAAATTTGGCGTACTTAAATCACCGGTCAACTCTATATGAACCGCGCGAGTTGTCATACAAATGAACAAACAAACATAAGCTTTCGTGGAGCGAATGCCACGACCACGAGCAATGGTGACCTTGAAAGGCCCAGCAAAGTCTGTGCCGGTGTGTACGAAAGGTTTTGCGGATTGAACAACACGACAAGAGCGATGATCGGCCATTTCAGGCGCGATAAAACGCGGGCGGAGTTTAAAACAAGGTACACATCTGTGTACTCTAGCGCGAATCAAATTACGAGCGGAAATTATCCAGTATTTCTGTCTCAAAATAGACATTAACAAATCGGGACCAGCGTGACAATTCACCTTGTGATGATAATCTACTAACAAATCTAATACGTGGTCCTTACGCGGGAGAATTACTGGGTGCCTTTGTTCAAATCCTAAACCTGAATTTCTCAAACGACCACCTACTCGAATGAGTCCATCTTCCAAAAATGGTTTCAAGTGTCGGAAAGAACGACTACAAGGTTTGTTAAATTCTAAATTTTTAAATTCAGAAGCAAAATAACACTTCTGCAATTCGCGAAGTATGATCAATTCAGCCTTATCTAAATCAGCGGCGGTTATATGACCGCGTGTAGATAAAATTCTCAAAAATCGGCCTACATAAACAACACAACGCAACAGTCTCGACCAAGACGAGACGCGATTAGCCAACAACAAAACCAGGGACTCTTCACGCGGGACCGACACCACAAGCGAGTGCTTCTTTTCCTCGGGTGGTTCGGAAACCGTAGTGGGATTGAATTGACTAACTGGCCACTTATCTAACGCGGCATGAATCCAGGACGGTCCACTAAACCATAACGGGTGATCTAATATTTGCGAAGGAAGCAGTCCACGAGAGAGACAATCGGCTGGGTTGTCGGTGCCAGCAACGTGAAAGAGATTTTTTGGCGCTAATTCCGATTGAATTTTTGCCACTCTATTAGCGACGAAGGTGTCCCAACGATGGGGCGAAGAGTGGGCCCAACACAAAGCGACTGTTGAGTCCGAAAAAGCTAAAATTCTATTAATATTAATGCGACTACTACAAGCATTGGCGATAGAGGTGATCAATCTAACCAACAATAGTAAAGCGCATAGCTCGAGGCGTGCCAGAGAGACGACCTTACGGGGAGAGACCTTCGATTTCGCGCTTATAAGGCTAATTGAAACCTTACCTACATTCGAGACATGAAAATAGACTACTCCTCCATACGCCCTCTCACTAGCGTCCGCGAAGCCTACTACCGTAACAACACTAGGTTGCGATATACCTACATGACGCGGAATTTGTACTTGGTCAAGCACAGAGAGTTCTTTTCTAAAGCGAGCCCACAACTTAGCAATGTTGTCGGGCGCGGTGTCGTCCCAATCACAATTCGAAAGCCAAAGCTCTTTTATAAGTAGTTTGGCGTACAGAACGACAGGAGCTACGAATCCCATTACGTCCCATATCCGTGCCACACACGACAGGATAATGCGTTTAGTACAAGTTTGCGGGGTCGAACTACTTTTCAAACTAAACGTATCAGATGCGGGCGACCAGCTTAAACCAAGCACCTTGTGCGTATCACTTTCATCGAACTCCTTAACCGAAGACAATCGGTGCGACGGTGGAATCGACTCTAACGCTGTTTGCGAGTTGCTCGTCCATTTCACGAGATCAAATTGACCCGCCTTCATGAGACTTATAACCTGAGCGGCCGTCTCGACAGCCTCGGCCTCGCTATCTACACTATACACGAAGTCGTCCATGTATAAGCCAGTCTCAATGGTGGCTCTCGCTTTAGGAAATGCATCGCCCTCGTCAGCGGCCAACTGCTTGACGGTGCGAAGTGCGTGAAAAGGGCTAGATTTAAGCCCGAAGCAAACACGATTAAACTCGTAAACCATTAAAGGTTCTTGCGGTGAAAATCTATACAAAAATCGTTGAAACCTACGATCGGGTTCGCGCACTTCAAGGCACAAAAACATTTGTCGAATATCTGCAGAGAGTGCCACAGCGAATAAACGAAAATTTACAATTATGTCAAATAAATTACCTTGAAGATTTTGACCACAATACAAAATGTCATTAAGCGACACGGAAGTGCTAGTCTTAGCACTGCCATCTAAAACTACGCGGAGTTTAGTAGTAAGCTTATCTTCTCTAATAACTCCGTGGTGCGGGATAACGTACGAAGGCTGGGTCTCGTCAGTGTCCGCAGGCGCAGGTGAGATGTAACCTTTATCTAAATATTCGTTAACAACCTCATCATAGGCTTGCTTTAACTTTGGAGACGCCTGCATCTTTCGTTCTAAACAAAGAAAGCGTCTTTCAGCGGATGCACGGGAGTCCCCGAGCGAAAAAATATCTCCCTTGAAAGGGAGCGCGACCACATAACGACCCTGCTCATCACGAGTAGTCGTGCGACAATAAATCTCCTCAGCCATCTTGTCATCGGGGCTTAGGATTGGTGGGACATTGACCTCTTCAATCTCCCAAAACTTGCGGATGGTAGACTCCAGTGGCGGCTCGACGGTGCAACAGAACGAGGCAGTCGAGTGACTAAAACTATCTATAGAAGCGGGTGCGGAACCAATTATAACAAAACCCAGAACTGTTTCCAGGGCGTGCGGAGCGGGGTACGTCGGTCCCCCTTTGACCTTACGTGATAACTGGAGGTGCGGGAGAATCGAAGCGCCGATCAATATATCGACGACTCCAGGAACAGCGTAAGTCTCATCAGCTAAAGGCAAGTCTTTAAATTTCGTTAATAAAGACGTGTCAACTGGGACGGTAGGCAACTGTTCAGTTATTTTATCTGTAACGAGCGAATCCATGTCAAACCAAATTTTATTATTAAAACGAGATCCAAACCTCGTTTTAACTGTGCCATGAACAGCTGACCGTAAACCTCCAAAACCCGTCACCACTGAGTAGGTTGAACGCCTATCAACATTGAAACCAAGACGTTGACAACAATCTTGAGTAATAAAATTACTTTGCGAAGCGCCATCTAATAGCGCTCGAACAATGTGCGGTTTACCTAATGCATCAACAATAACCACGCGAGCGGTCGCAAGACAAACCGTAGTGAGGGCAGCACTAGCGGAGAACGAACACAAGGTGACGTCATTCGTAGCGGTCCCCGGGCAGGCCGGAGCGCGTGCGAGCTCGGGCTGCGGCTGCGGCGCAGGCTGCCGCGCGTCACCGCTCGACGAACCAACTGTGCTCACCTTGGATGCGGCATTACTATTTTCAAAATGAAGCAAAGTGTGGTGTCTCGCTTGACATTTGCGACAACCATTTCCACTATTACATAAACCCACGCGGTGTTTAGTACCGAGACAATTAAAACAAAGATTATTAGCGCGAACAAATTTATAACGATCACTAGGCGACAATTTTAGGAAACCAGGACACTTGTACAGTTGCGAGTGATGAGTACTACACAAAGAGCAAACAGGTGATTGTACACGTGCTGGTGCGGTATTAACATAAGTATGGGTTGACCTCAGTGACTTCGATGACGCATCTATTTTGCGTTCAGAAGTAACAACCTTCTTCGCGCCTTCATGTTTCGATGAAGAGCGTTGCAATACCTTTATATGCTCGCGAACAAAACTTTCTAAGTCTTCGAACTTAGGAATTTTACTGCCGCGATGATCCGACTCAAACAAACGAATGGTTTCGGAATCTAATTTCTTTAAACCCATATACAAAAATACGAAGTCGCAGAGGTCATCGATCTTCAAGTTCTTTACGGCGCGAACAGCTGACGCGAAAGTATCTAGAAATTTCTCTAAGTTTTGATCGTTACATGCCGTAATAGATTTCAAATCAGACATCTGATCTAAATAGGCGTTAGCTACCGATCTTTTATCCTCATACTTAGCTTTCAAAGTATTTAAAATTAAATTATAATTCCCGGCACTAAACGTAATTCCAGCGCAAGCGGTTATAGCTTTACCAGTCAATTTTTCAACGAGATAATGCAATTTTTCGTGATCTGTCAACGAATCGTTCTTATCTATTGTATTCTCAAAACTATCTATAAATCGACACCAATTGCGAATGTTACCATCAAACTCGGGTATTTGAATTGGTGGCAACTTAGGTCGGTCGCGAGTGGGGTTGGGTCGGTCAGACGGCTTCTCCAAACTCCTCGCGACGCGCTTGATACGACAATACAAATCGTCAAACGACGACAAGGCTTGATAACTCACTGAGTAATCGGGATCCAAATTCAACTCTAAAACGTTGATGTCATGCACTAAGGTTTCGAAATCCGCGCGTAGACTATCTAAGTTTTCTATAGAACACAAGAACGAATCTCTGATGACCAAATCAGAGGTTTTAAGTGCACTATCATAAATCGATTGTACGCGAGAGTAAATCATTTCTTTTTTAGCGTATAAAAGTTTCAATTGAACCTTACCGGTCTTATCAACCTTTGGGGACATGTTTACAATTAAATATGAAATGACTTAATCCTAGCGGTACAGAGCAGCGAGGCGGCGCGAGCGTTAACTATGTAGGTAGGTAGGTGCTTACAACTGTGAATGCACGCTTGAACAAACGCGCATAGCAACAAGGTCGCACCTGCGCGATGGTCGCTGTCTAGATTCAACTATTATTTCCGAGATTAAGTATTGCGTAATATCTATTCAAATTAAAATACTTTCGTATGAATTGGGATGAGATGCGAGCGAGGTAGGCACAGCCACGTGTCTACCCACGCAGGTACTAGGCAAATACGACGTGAACCGAGAACAACGTAATTGAAAAAAACAAAACAAAGCCAAATGCGTTAGGTATTACACTGTGCCTATGCACTAGGGTGTCTAGTATACCTAAGATCTAAGCCTAAATGTCTGGATGCGGGGTTTTCTACTAAAATAACCAGGCACTTAGGTGCGGTGCGAAAATTGTGAACTACGATTAAGTGTTGATATGATACCTAACCTATTTATGTATTAGGTAGGTACAATGCGAGCCAGCGGCGAACGGACAACAAATTCTAAGCCTAAGTGTCTGGATGCGGGGTTTTCTACTAAAATAACCAGGCACTTAGGTGCGGTGCGCTCATTCCCATTAGAATAATAACAAAATACGAACTACGGCTAAGAATCCGGCTCGATCCGGACCAAAAATGGTGGCGCGTGGGCCAACGTGTGCGAGTGGACTGTATTGCGGGGAAGCAGATAACTGTTCTATTGACACTTTACACACAAAACAAGACAGGTGGCCGGGCTGCCGCGGATTCGATCCAGGCAGTGAATGCAGCCCGAGAAATTTGGAGAGGATGCACTAACCTTCACGACCCACGTGTTTTTCATCGCAGCCGGTACACGGATCTTCTCTTCCTTGCTCAGGAGCTGCCGTCAGCGTCACTAGATCACTTGAGGGACACACGAGAGGCACAATCCGATCGGTAAAGGTCTATGAAGCGGTTAAAATACAACAAATATTATTCATTTCTGAGAGACGCGCGCGCGCGATCGCCTTTACGCTGGCTAGTTCAAAGCGAGACTGGTCGACCACATCTCACACATTGGCGGACGGAAGCTACAGCTAGCCCTACTCTATGGTTAGTGCGGAGGGGAAGACGGATCTAAAAGGAGTGTGTTTCCATGTCAAAAAATACAGTTTCCACATCGGCGCAACCAGAGACTAACGGCTTACCGTCCTCTCTAGGGCACAAACTTGTCAATCAATCAATCAGCCCACTGCGGTCCACTGCTGGACATAGGCCTCTCCCAATGTGCGCCATTTTATCCGATCCTCTGCCTTCCGCATCCAGTCTGTCCCAGCCACCTTTTTCAGGTCGTCCGTCCATCTGGCTAGGGGGCGTCCTACCTTCCGTTTGCCTTCTAGCGACCTCCATTCTAGGACTCGTTTGCCAATTTGTGACACTAGAAATCAAAAGTCGTTCAATACGTATATTGCCTAACCTTTACCGAGTTCACGTGTATCCTCTTGCGTATTGGTGCACGTGAGGGGCAGCTTGACGCCTGTAGTACCCATTAACATAGCCCCAGAATGATGTTTACATAACATTATGTTTTATTGTGGAATTTTTGTGAATTAACTAGATAGGAAAAAATAAGAAGACACAAATTCGCTCCTGGGTCGAATACTGCTCGCATCTCTGGGACGACTCCGGAAAAAACCAACTAGATGCTCTCGACAGATTGCAGCGACGCGTGGTCCGCATTATTAGGAATCCTGAGGTCACGAACACCCTCGAGCCTTTGCAGATGCGTGGAGATGTTGCTTCCTTGGCTGTATTTTACCGCCTCTACCATGGTGAGTGTTCTGATGAGCTCTTCCGACTAATCCCACCCTCTCATTTCCTACACAGGACAACACATGCAGGGCTAAGAGAGGGTGACCTCACACTGTGCCGAATATACGAACAAGAACCAAGCGGTTCGGAGACTCTATTCTTTGCTATATAAAAAAACTTAGCCTATAATTCAACTGCGTAAGCACATTTTACTTAGTCATTGAGTAAAATATAAAAACTTAGTTTAGTAAAACGAAATTTTCACCAGTGAAATCCTATTAATACTTCCATTGACTATCCAAAGAAAGCCCTAACCACTCTACCCATTTAGCTGTAATATACACTAGACATTCTAAATTCTCGACAGTATACATTACACATACATCCATTGAAAATTCAACCTTAAACCCTCAATAAACTTTAAAAAAAAACGAGCAATGTAAACTAAAATGTCTGCAATATTTATTTGTCACTTTTCCGCAGTAATATACCTTGTGTGGCCTTGAATGGACTCCGCATAGCTCACACATGTATACCTAAAGGAGTGTATGTCTGTACGTATTCACGCAAGGACATAGGCTAACCCTAGGTCGCGAGTTGAACCTAAAAGTAGGTGAGTTATAATATAAGGTTTAGTTTTGTAATGAAACTAGATTTGTTGGTTTTTGGGTTAAGTTGGTTTTGGCGACTGTTATTGAATAACAAAGATGGCCGCAGTATTGTGTAGAGAAGTACCTCCGCTACAGAATACCACTTCTATAATAATCTCGTGTTGTATTCCCGGCGGTGAGTAGGATAGCCAGAGCTCACTGGAGAATTTTTGTGCTGTCAGTGGGAAGACTAAAGGCTTGTCCTGATTTTGTGTTCTGCACTGAAGGCACATAAAATCTCTGTTCTTACAGGGTCGGCACCACGGATGTGACTCCACAGAGTTTTTGTGCTGTCTGTGCGAAGATTAAAGCCTCATCCTGCTTTATTTTCGGCACTGACGGCACAGAATCTCTGTATTCTATAGGCACACTTATGACTTGTGAAGTGCTCGTGCACAGGTACACTCACTGTTCAGTAAGCAATAATGGGTTAATATGCCGAGGCAGACCGCAAACAGCAGCAGCAGACGCAGAGTGTACCATGAAATAGATTTGAATATGATAATTGTTTAGTGTTTTAATTCATTGCGGCTTCTCAATGGTGTCGCTTATTCGTCTCGAAGTTTAACAAGTAATGTTTGCAATAAAACCCTGTACAGCAAAAGCACTGTCCTACCACGGACACTGCCGAAAGATTCATTTAAGTATAGACTTTAAAGCAATAAGCATAAAGTCAATGGTCAAAGACAATGGTTTTGCTTTAGTTGAATCGTGGTCCCGTACTCCACAATACTCATCAGCACTTCAATAACATATCATAACATAAACTCACACCAAATCACCGAAGAGGTAGGCAGAGGTGCTAGCACCCACATTTCGCCAGTTTATGTTTAGGTCCCAATGTTATAGGTGGCGAGCCTATTGCCATTAACCGGGCACTTATAAACCTGCGATAAATACACACATAACTTCGAAAAGCATCGAAAAGTCATTGGTGTGTGCCATGGTAAAACCTGGGATCGGATCCGAGACCTCGTCTCATCAGTCCAGGACCTTCCACTCCAAAGATTGTTGAAAGTTGTTATAGAACAACTGCAGCAGAAGGATTAGCCTTCTGCTGTTTTTTATAGAACACGTCAATTTAAGTTCACCTCGCCGTGGTAAACTGAAGGCAGAGTCTTTTTTTTATACCACTTAGTTGGCAGACAAGCACACGGTCCACCTGATGGGAAGCGGTTACCGTGGCTTATCGACGTATGCAACTCCAGGGGTGTCACACTCGCGCTGCCGACCATGAAGAAACCTTCTGATGCCCCTTTTGAAGAACCCCATATTGTAGGCGCTTGGGAAAAAAGTCTCAGAAGAGGATCACCATTTCAGACACTAATCAATCACCAATAAAGTCTGGCCAGCGTGGAAGCTGTAGACCAAAGCCTCCCAATATTGGGAGAGGCCTATGTGCAGCAGTGGTATGCGATATTATATTATAGGCTTGATTGATTTGTATGCGACGAAGAGACACCATGTCATCTTACCATACATAATCTGAGGAGGATGGACACGACGGTATTCCTGTCCTAATTGAGCAGTCCGACTGGGGAAGTACCTCCACCTCCACCAGGCTATAATAACCTCGTGTTGTGTTCCCGGTGGTGATTAGGGTAGCCAAAGCTCACTGGAGAGTTTTTGTGCTGTCAGTGGGAAGACGAAAGGCTAGTCCTGATTTTGTGTTCTGCACTGAGGGCACATAAAATCTCTGTTCTTACAGGGTCGACAGCACGGATGTAACTCCACTGGTGTTACACACGTTCATAGGTCACGGTAACCACTTTCCATCAGGTGGGCCGTGTGCTTGTCTGTCAACCAAGTGGTATAAAAAAAACGCTATCCCATCCATAAAGTCAGTTTTCACAGCTTTAAAGACAAAAGTTAGTAGATATACTAATTACTTCAAAACATTCACTTCTTTTTAATTTTTTGTTCCATGCTTTTCCTACACCATCCGCCATGTTGTTTTATTATTATACCGACATGAATAAGGGTACAACAGTTGCTATGCGACGGACAAGCGTCCGGTGTTCTGTGATACGAATAGACGCCGAAAATCAATATGGAGGCGCTTTTTACGTTAAATATCATTGAAAACGTGACTCGAAAGAGGGTAGGCTGAGACAATTGTTCGTGTGAAGCCTTCTAATACCGTGTTAAAATATATTTGTTAAGTTCAGGTTTATTTTGTTTCAAAATTTGTGAATTTGTGTATAGGTTTGTTAATTGGCCGATGCTATGTAGCTGCGTGGTTTCCGGTAGAGTAGAATTAGGGCCATCCCACCTCTTCCCATGCGGTGTCGTACAAGGCGACTAAGGGATAGGCCTGTTTAACATCAGACAGATATATACAGCATACTTAACCTCAGATGCATGGCTCGAGTCAACAATAGTGCCCAGAATACGGCAATAGGCTCCCTATTACTTGGGACCGAATACAATAATTGGTGAAATGTGGGTGTTAATTCACCTCTGCCTAACCCTTCAGGGATAAAGGCGTGATTATATGTATGTATGTTTGTTATTTAAGTGGCGATCAAACACGTGAAGGACAATTCTAAAGGCTACTTTCAGTTTGACCCATCAAGCGTCCCCACTGATAGGGCAAAGTGGAATATTAACTAACATACATACATACAATCACGCCTTTATTCCCAGAGAGTTAGTCAGAGGTGAATTAACACTCAACAATAGTGCCCAGAATACGGCAATAGGCCCCCTATTACTTGGGAACGAATTCAATGATTGGTGAAATGTGGGTGTTAGGTAATTCACCTCTGCGTAACCCTCCAGAGACAAAGGCGTGGTTATATGTATGTATGTTTGTTATTTAAGTGGCGATCAAACACGTGAAGGACAATTCTAAAGGCTACTTCCAGTTTGACCCATCAAGTGTCCCCACTGGTAGGGCAAAGTAGAATTTTAACTAACATACATACATGTTCTTACAGGGTCGGCAGCACGAATGTGACTCCACTGGTGTTACACACGTTCATAGGTCATGGTAACCACTTTCCGTCAGGTGGGCCGTGTGCTTGTCTGCCACCTAAGTTGTATAAAAAAAAATACAATCATGCCTTTTTTCCCAGAGAGATAGTCAGAGGTGAATTGACACCCACATTTCATCAATTATTGAATTCGGTCCCACGTATAGGGTGTGAGCCTATTGACTTCTTCTGGGCACTATTGTTGCCTCAAGCCATGTATCTTAGGCTGAGTCTGAACAGTATATATCTGTCTGATGTTAAACAGCCCTATCCCTTAGTCGCCTTGTACGATACCGCAAGCGAAGAGATGGGGTGGTCCAAATAATTCTACTTTGCAGGAAACCACGCGGCTAATTTTAATTAAATGATGAATTTTCACGGGTCCCATCATGTGTGCCGTGTGCTTGTCTGCTACCTAAGTGGTACTACAAAAATATGGAGCGAACCTTGATACTTATAACCGAGATCTGGTCAATCAATTAATTATCAAACATTTGGCCTATTCTAGTCCACTGCTGGACATAGGCCTCTCCCAATGTTCACCATTTATACCGAACCTCCTCTTTCCGCGGTCTATCTGGTTAGGGGGCGTCCCACCTTCCGTTATGGTCTCCACTCTAGGACTCGTTTGCTCCAACGCCCATCAGTCCTTCGACAAACGTGGCCAGCAAACTGCTACTACAGCTTGCTTACTCTGAGGATCTGGTATTGGAAGTTATTAAATTACCTGATCACTAGAAATGAAACGAAATAGCATTTTCAGGTATCTTCGTTCACTCCATTCAGAAAAATGGGAGCTACTGTCCTCGGACCTCCCAACCTTTGGAAAAAAGCTTTCATGAGCACCTCGTCTATCAATCAGCAGGTCTACTGGCCTGCAGCTGAGGTTGGCTTGGCTCCGAAGATCTTCAAAGAGCCCCACCCCTCCATAATGCATTGTACATTAAAGACATACCATTCGTTTATCCGACTGCACGTAAACAGTTAGTGTTCGTGCTTGTGTTTGTGTTCCGTGTTTTGGTTGTCATCATCTTGGGTTACGTAATAAAGTTTGGTAGCGTTAGCAAAGATGGCGGTTGAAAAAAAAGAAAAAAATAAAAGTCTTGAAAGAGGTTTTTCTTCTTATTTGACTGAGCTCCAATCAGAATGGCATCCAAAAATCTTTCAGCGTCACTTTGGAGCCCAGGGTCTACTTTTCTACTCTTTCCTTTCCACAATATGGTGTATATTGACTGTTAAGGTAAGTTCGGCCGTCGAATGTCTCAACCCTGGAAAGAAAAGTCTGGGTCTGAACCTCGGTAGTAATTCGTTAGGTCTACCTGCCTCGCGCATATTTGAGACCCCAGGTCTCAAATATATTGATGGAACCTCGTTTACCAATTTCCTATGCTAACTCTTTTCGTGTACACTTAGACTTGTAAATAAAAATTAAATAAACATTATAGACATAATAAGGTATCATAAGAGATGACAAAAATCCATGCAAATATTTAAAATGCGAAAGTAACTCTGTCTGTCTCTATGTTACGCTTTCACGCATAAACCACTGAACCGATTTTGATGGAATTTAGTATACGGGTAGGTAAGACCTTGAGAAAGGGCAAATAGGTTATTTTTGTTCGCAATAACCGATATCCACGCGGGCGGAGCCGCGGGCAAAAGTTAAGCACCGATACTGGCTTTCCTCAATTGCAGGCTAATGATTATGATGTACATATACGAGGTCCAAATATCTAAAACTCAGACACACCTCGAAGCACAGAGCCCGCTTACTCCTCTTTCCTTTGATTTAGCTTATACGTTATTTACAGGAGCGACCACTGCATAACCTAGTACTCCTTAGATATAAACCTAGGCCAGAGCTTCATTCGTCAGCCAGTGGACCAAACAGGAATGTAACAGGATGTAACAGCTAAAATTGGCTACGTAGTTGTACGATTTCCTAGTTTGAACCCCATCACAAATACTCCAGTTAGACTTCAATTTAAGACACTTTTATTGATGAGGTCCAAACATTGAGGAACATGTAACCCTAAAATTCTCAGGTGAACCAAGGCAGCCTAGTTTGTCTCCGTTTCAAGGCCAGAACGTTACATTACAGACGCCTCTGCTGTCCCTACAAGACCGACATAAATTTGATTATATGCTTTTTCGTCATACTGAAACGATCGAAGAGTGTAGAGCGAGACAGCAGTATACCGGTAAAGGGGGACGCAAGATGCGGTTGTAACGCGCAGGCGTAGGCACGTGCTGCCGAATGAGGGTCGGTATACACTGAGACATATGGCTTCAGATTTGTGTCGAGATATTTTTGTTTGTTTTGCAACATTGATATAAAAACATTGGACATAAGGTGATTTTTTGTTAATAGGTTTATTGGTTGTCAAGTTAAATCAGTATCTTGTTGTTAAATGTTAAATTGAGAAGTTCTGTGTTGACTGGTATGATTATAATAAGATGTGACGTCATGCTTTTGTATTGTTTGACGATTAAAAGCAAATATAATCGAGAAAATTTTAATACTTACAAAACTTATGATAATTTTTATTCATTGATATACTTCAAATATAGATAATGTATCTGTTGTAAAGTTATAAAGTGCTTTAAAAAGAAATGAGACTCGATATTGGAAGTTTAATAGAGAAATAGTATACTGAACCAGTAAGAAGTTTTTGTAAATATTTTAGTACTCAATTGAGTACGTGTCTAATTGTATCTTAGAAAGTCAGTTTTTGGAAACTCATCAATACGATTTTTTTAATAATTATCATACTTAATAAAGACTTACTTAATAAAACTGTACTTCATTATGGAACGCAATAAATGTATTGAGTATTGAGTATTGACTATTAAAATCATTACAAAACATTCAAGCACAAATATAATAATATCATCGATATCAACAAAAAATAAATCTCAAGAAATATCTCGAGACAACGAACACGGAAGCGTGTTGTGTAGCGTGCCTACGCGGCGTCGGCGTAGCTACGTTCGTAGGCCTCGCAGTGGCTACGGACACCGCGTCTACGAGACGTCCCGAATTAGGACAGTTAAGGGTGTCAATAGACTAGGACAGTTAACAATGTAAATCCCTACCGTGCCTCATGGAACATCCACTGCCATATCTAAATAAGTAAAACTGCACAATTACAAAATCCATTTTTTGGTGGGGTATTCACCTTTGACCCAGTTTCGATGCATCTGCGCGTTGCAACCGTACAAGCCCGCAGTGGGCCAACAACAGCCTAAACAACAAGAAAGGGAGTTCGGGTCATCAGTGTGTTCAAGAAACCAGTGATAGATTGTGTTCATTAGTTTTAGTCTTTCCCCTGCAATATATCCACGACTGAGACCTTAGACTAGTGTTATCGGTTTATCGATGCTAAAAGTGTGTTAGACGGAAACAAAAATGGCGGGTAACAGGGACAATAATATGGAAAGTCAGCTGACTCATGTGATACAGCACCATATATCACACCCTGGGACTGAAGCTCAGGTCAGTGTGCACCAAGTGCAGGGTCCAAATGGAGGTGGAACGAAGAGGCATCAAATTATAATCGATATCAAACAAGATATTGATATAGATGAGTTATCAACCAGGTCTTTGGCTGAAAGTGTTATGGAGTCACTTGGAGCAAGGTCTGCAGCTGTTTATATTGATAATTCACATGTTGCTGGTGAAAATTCTGGTGATTTGGAGTCCCTGACTACAGTTAATGTTATTGTGGCGAATGATTTGACTGCGGCGCATAGTCCTCAAGTTATAGAAGACTCGGATTCTCCAGGGTCACAGGAGCAGGCGGAGAGCTCTGCGATCCTGCCAGGGAACCGCATAGCCGTTGACAGAATAGTGGAGATGACGAATGCCAGTACAACAGGGGAGACGACACCGACTACGAATTCTGTGACTACTGCAGCCAGCACGACGGCATCAGGTATTTAGATAGTGGTTTATTATTGCTGCAGTGTTCGTAGAAGGTTCTAGAATTGTAGATCAGTAGATCGAAGTTGAAGACGTGATAGGTATTGTAAATATCGAGTTTAAGATTAAGAGATTAAGAATTTTCAAACCTATCGATTCAGTAAAGCTACATTTTCAATATGTGTGATTTAAATTCGATCAAAAAGAAAAATATGAAAATTATTTTGGCGTTCCTTATGACCTGTCAAAACAAAACTTATCTATGTTTTTGTGACGTTATTAATCCTTCAAAATCATTCATTGGGGTATGAACCTACTGGTCCCCCTATAATTCATACCCTTCTCAAGTATTTAAGGCTCGTATTCGTCCCCTCATAAATTGTTATTAGCTGATCTCCTACCAGACGATAAATGGACACCAATATAAAGGATATAATATGATATGAATGTTACGTGAGACCAAAAATAGTGACGAAATGTGGGTGTTAATACACCTCTGCCTACAGCTATAGATTCTTATATACATATAGGACACGTCAGTTAGACTTCGCCTCGCCTGATGTTAATTTGAATAATTTGCATTGGTCTGGGTGTTTATATGTATAATACGAGTATGTATGTATTTCTAAAAAAAAATTATCTAAGTATGTTTATCCGCATTCTAGATTCCATAACACAAGTTAAGCTATGCTTACCATGAGTCTAGATAGCGTTGTGTAGACTATTGTAAAATATTTTATTTATAACTTAAGGCAAAGTCTCAGAAAATAGGGTCACCATTACATATATATTACAGGCGGTAGCCTAGTGGTATGGGTAATGGATTGCTGAGACGAGGTCGCGGGTTCGATCCCAGGTTTTACCATGGCACACACCAATGACTTTTCGATGCTTTTCGAAGTTATGTGTATATTTATCGCAGGTTTATAAGTGCCCGGTTAATGGCAATAGGCTCGCCACCTATTACATTGGGTTCTAAACATAAACTGGCGAAATGTGGGTGCTAGCACCTCTGCCTACCCCTTTAGGGATATAGGCGTGAGTTTATGTTATTTTATGTTTATTTTACAATAGTGATACTCACCTTGACGACCTCATCATTTTTCACGCCCCGCTTAAAGGTTCCGGGACTGTAGGAAGACGGAAACACGTGAGCTGGTAATGAATTCCAGGTCCTGGTGGTGCGGCAAAGAAAAGAGTCTCCAAACCGCTTGGTTCTTGATCCCATATTCTGCACCGTATGCAGGTGACATATAAGCCCTGCACGTGTTGTCTTGAGCAGGAAAGGGTGGGACTAATTAGAAGAGCTCATCTGCCAGCCATATCATAGATGCAAGCCAGACTGACTTGCATCTATGATAGGTAAACTCAATATTAGTTGATTGAAATTGACTATCTACCTTCTAAAGAAATCCTTAAGTTGAAAGCATGGCATACCTGACATGATAGGGGCTCTCATAATCTAGCCCCAAACTAAACTTAGATTATTCTATATTTTATTTACTTGAAAACATGGTCAGATTCAAGATATTTTTATGGTCTATCGGCTTGCGTTCAACCACTGACTCACCTGTTGGTAAGTGACGATGTGGTTGACGGTGGAATGGAGACGCTTGAAAAAGTAACCTATTCAGTCTAGTCTTGAAACCATCCAAGTTATAGCTTTTTTTATACGACATGGTTGGCAGACAAGCACAAGGTCCACCTGATGGAAAGTGGTTACTGTGGCCTATAGACGTGTGCAACACCAAGGACCCACTCGCGCTGCTAACCCGGTATTCTGTAGGGTGGAGGTACTTCCCCAGTTGGACTGCTCAATTGGACGAAAACCAGACACTCATTCAAACAAAACATTCCTGCCTGATATGTACTCCTTGGCAGTACATAGCTGGCAGGTAACACATTAAGAAACACCCAAACTATTGTAAATTATTACATATTCTTGCATATAAATATTAGCACCAAACGGACATCGAACTCATGACTTAGCAGTGAAAAGTTCTTCAGATTAACATATATTATCTATACTAATATTATAAACCTGCAGAGTGTGTTTGTTTGTTTGAACGCGCTAATCTCTGGAACTAATGGTCCGATTTGAATGATTCTCTCAGTGTTGGGTAGTCCATTTATCGAGGAAGGTATATATCATCACGCTACTACTTAAGGGAGCGGAGCATTGATAATAAATGTTAACAAAGCCGGCAATTTTTCATACATATTTTGAAGACTAAAACATACGGGCTCAAAGGGATGTGAAGCTTCAAAATATACCCCGGGCGAAGCTGGGGTGGGTCAGCTAGTTTATAATAAGCGTCGGTAGCTTAATGGTAAAGGAGTTGGCCTTACGATCGAGCGGTCGCGGGTTTCAATCCTGGCCATTACACTACAGTCGTGAACCCACTCCTAACACGAGCAATTCAGCTTAGCTGGAGGGGTTAGAGGGGGAATATTAGTAATATCGGGTCTAATATTGTTTAATAAAAATTATATCTATATAAAAGTTTGTGTTTGGATGTTTGTTGCTCAACGATGCTGTAACTGCTGCTGACCTGGCTGAAATCTATACTAATATTATAAAGCTGCAGAGTTTGTTTGTTTGTTTGAACGCGCTAATCTCTGGAACTACTGGTCCGATTTGAATGATTCTCTCAGTGTTGGGTAGTCCATTTATCGAGAAAGGTTTTAGGCTATATATCATCACGCTACTACTTAAGGGAGCGGAGCATAGATAATAAATGTTAACAAATCCGGCAATTTTTCATACATACGTATTTTGAAGACTAAAACATACGGGCTCAAAAGGATATGAAGCTTCAAAATATACCCCGGGCGAAGCTAGGGTGAGTCAGCTAGTTTAGTATATGTATAGATTTCTTTCCATCCTAGCATTATTCTCAGTCACATCCTATGCTTCCACCTTGGACTCTAGCATAGGCGCCGTATTCGCGTTCTTTGTGACACACGAGCTTCGGAGTTTATGCAGGAAAATGCTGGTGTGCCGCAGGGGTCCGTCTTATCCCCCACTTTCTTTCTTCTACTGAAATGGACATGTGTCCACCGCTAGTATTCATTGTTATGCCGACGATAGCACCTTACACGGGAGCAATCACGGACATCCAGCAAAAAAGCAGCTTCTTGTTGTAGTGTTGACCAGATCCTGAATTACATTTCCCAAAAAATACATTAATATAATAGACGGGGTATAGGTGGCAGACAGACACACACCTTATTTTTATCGTGGCCTATGGACATGTGTAACACCAGGGGCGAGAATGATGTGCGTTCCATAAAATCTCTGTACTAAATTTTATTCAGATTGGTTCAGTTGATTTAATGATACCGTGTAAAAAATACACATTCATTCGAAAATTTCTTATTTAGTATAAGGAGCTGGGACACGACGGTATTCCCGTCCCAATTGGGCAGTCCGACTGGGGAAATATCTCTGCGCTACTAAATACCACGGCTATAACAACCTCGTGTTGTGTTCCCAGCGGTGAGTAGGGTAGCCATAGCTGTCTGGAGAGTCTTTGTGCTTTCAGTGGGAAGACCAAAGGCTTGTCCTGCTTAATCTTCCGCACAGACGGCACAGAAACTCTCTATTCTTACAGGGTCGGCAGCACGAGTGTGACCTTCCAGGTGTTGCACGTGTCCATGCATATCTACCATCCAAGTTGTATAAAAAAAAAACACACATTTTAGATAATACATTACACAACGTATTTGAGCTGTGAATAGCCTCAATTGAGTGAAACATCTTTAAAATCTATCAAAAGGGACAGAAGAACAGTAAACAGGATAGAGAGAGAGAGATGCAAGATACACCCTCAAAGCTTACGAAATACAGAATATAGCTACTTATATACATATACTTGTGTTATGAAACCGTCGAAATAGATTACAACAGTTACCTCCCTCCCTCTGTGTAGGAATCGTACAAGGGAAACGGATGTATTGTATCTGACAGTTAATACAATAGCCTATGAAAGAATGCTTGGTTTACAGTTAAACATTTTCATGATTTGGTTATGCTTTTGGCTGTGCGGTAACTTTATTCCTAATAAGTATTTTTAGGATAAAAGTGTTTTCTACCCACTATGGAACAGAGACAGTATATGCGTTTGGAGTTAGAGGATGTTTGTGCAAGTCCATATTTCCATTTTTTTTCATTTTGATTCCGATTTTAATGCAATTTTCAGTTATAGATTCGGGGTTATTGCTAAAATTTCTTAGGTAGGTGTTACGGTGAAAATTCATCAAGGTGGGGGGGGGGAGGCATTAGTAATCGTTTTTGCAAATACATTTCGTCAATTTTGTCGGGAATTTTTAATTTTTTTATTGTATTTATTGTATTTTTATAATTAATTAGCCCACCGCAGTCCACTGCTGGTCATAGGCCTCTCCCAAAGTACGCCATTTTATCCGGTCTTCGGTCCCATATAATAGGGGGTGAGCCTATTGCCGTATTTCGGGCACTATTGTTGACTCGAGCATTGCATCTGAGGCTGAGTCTGGGCTGTATATATATCTGTCCGATGTTAAACAGCCCTATCCCTTAGTCGCCACCTACGACACCACCTGGGAAAAGATGGGGTGGTCCAAATTCTACTCTGCCGGGAGCCACACGGTAGCCACTTAAGTGGAAAACTGACGAGAGCTATTGAAATAAGATGGAATTAAACTGTTCCTATCAAAATTTCAAGTTTGTAGCTTCAGGTGTCTAATAGGTAGGTCTGTATTGAAGGATCACTGAGCACGAATAATTCATCAATAAAGAGGATTTTTTTATACCACTTGGTGGTTACTGTGGCCTATGAACGTGTGCAACACCAAGGGAGTCACACTCGCGCTGCCAATCCTGTAAGCACAAGACTTTCTGTGCCGTCTTTTAGTATTCCCACTGACAGTACAAAATCTCTCCAGTGAGCTTTGGCTACCCTACCCACAACCGGGAACATAACACGAGGTTATTATAGCCGTGGTATTCTGTAGGGCAGAGGTACTTCCCCAGTCGGACTGCTAAGTAATGCTGGTAACTGCTGCATAAGTTAATCAATGATATTGTAAACGTCGTGTACAATATCATTGATTAACTTATGCTCGATCCTAAAACGCCCCGATTATTATATGTTGTATCCACGTACTAAACAGGATAGAGAGGTATAACCTCTCCCTGAGCTAATTATGGCCAGGACTCGACAAATAGGCCGCGTTGAGACCTAGACCGCGTAACCTCATTTCGTTTGAACTAACAAATAAAGTACCAATCGATACGCCAGGGTAATTATGCAAATGCAGCTACCTGGGCAATCTTTCAGCCTCCTAGCGTGTTCCCTGTTGCGTTGAAAGTGTATATAGTTGCCTATCTCTTCCCATGTGGTGTCGTACAAGGCGACTAAAGGATAGGGCTGTTTAACATGGAACAGATATATACAGCCCAGACTCAGCCTCAGATGCATGGCTCGAGTCAATAATAGTGCCCGAATTACGGCAATAGGCTCACCCCCTATTATGTGGGACCGAATACAATTATTGGTCAAATGTGGGTAATAAATCACCCCTGCCTAACCCCCCCGGGGATGAAGGCGTGATTATATGTATGTACTAGTATCTAATTTTATTTTTAGCGTTCTGTAACACCAGTCTAAGAGTTATACTTACGTGTTTTATTTCCGTTTAGAAAGTATCAGAATAATTAATTTAATTTATTTCAAATGATTATAATAATTATTATAAATATTATTCAATTTGAGAGAGATATCGCAGCCATAATAACTTCGTGTTGTGTTCCCGGCGGTGAGTAGGGTAGGCAGAGTTCACTGGAGAATTTTTGTGCTGTCAATGGGAAGACCAAAGGTTTTGCCCTACTTTGTATTTTACACTGAAGGCATAAAAACTCTTTATACTTACAGGGTTGGCAGCGCGAGTGTCACTCCCTTGGTTTTGCACACGTCCATAGGCCACCAATTAACCACTTTCCAATAGGTAAACCGTGTGCTTGTCTGCCACCTAAGTGGTATAATATAATAATAAATAAATAAATAAATATTCTACAACATTCTACACAACGCTATCTAGACCCATGGTAAGCATAGTTTAACTAGCTTGTGTTATGGAATCTAGAATACGGATAAACATACTTAAATACTTTTTTTTTTGTAAATGCATACATATTATACATAGATACACCCAGACCAATGCAAATACCCATATTCATGCATACAAATATTTGCACTGAGCGGGGATCGAACCCGCGCCTCCTGCGTAGCAGTCGCGTTCACTACCGCCACGCCACAGAGGCTGTCATATATAGAGAGAGGCGTGTGGCTAAGTGGTAACCGAGTAGGTAAGGTTAAGCAATACTAGCCAGGTTAGTCTTAGGATGGGTGACCATACTGAACATATTGAAATAGAAAGAAGAAGAAGAAAGGGAGGTCTTCTTTCTAAGTCCCTCCGTGTGTTGGGGAGCACGGTAAGCCGTCGGTCCCATTTGCCATACGGAACATCTATGGCATCGTTACGGTAGAGCCTTAAAAAGTTTTGAGAAACTGGTCTAATAACAGAACTCCAATATAGCAAATGAGTTTTGGAGGTCACATGGTGTTCGCGAGAAAAATATAGAAATTCTACCGTTGATTATTAACACTGAAAGGTGATTCCAGCTGAGTTGAGTAAAAGAGTAACGGCCCTGTTGTTGCAATCGTCCATAGGCTATGATAACTACTTCCCATCAGGTGGGCCGTATGCTTGTCTGCCACTTAAGCAGTAAAACAAGCTAGAAATATGATAATACTTACCAATTTATTGGGAGTTTCGGTTTAACCGTAAATAATACGATAATTAGTATTTATAATATATTATTTTCATTTTACCTTTCCGGGGCTCCCGCTGGGTCCCGGTAGGAGAGATAAACCCAAGAAGTCCTGTTCCTCTAGACACTAGAGGGACTGACCTGACGTCGTGGAGGGTACCATGCTTGCCAATGGTCTCACTACCATGGACGCCCATGACCGTTCTTCTGAGTCGGCAGCGCGAGTGTGACACCCCTGGTGTTGCACACGTCCATAGGCCACGGTAACCACTTCCCATCAGGTGGGCCGCGTGTGCTTAACTGCCACCGAAGTGTTCGAAATCTTCTGATGCTCCCCTTGAAGAACCCCACATTGTAGGTGCTTGTGAAAACCGCAGCAGGAAGGTCATTCCACAGCTTGAGTATGCGTGGGATGAAGTTTCTTTCATACCACACAGTGCGCACCGTTTCAGTTCGCAATGTGTGAGGATGAATTCCTTGCCTATGGCGAGAGGTGCGATGATAGAATGTAGCTGTAGGCATCATGTCAAACAATTCATTTGAGCACAAACCATTGTACAGGCGGCAGAACACACACAGCGAGGCAAAGTCCCTCCTAAGCCTAAGAGGTGCCACACTACCTGCGATTATAGGATTGTCAACCAGCCTTAACGCCCGTCTTTGCACCGAATCGAAGGGGTGCAGCTGCCGGAAGGCAGACCCTGAATTTCGAAGTGAAGGAGTCTATACGTCTTTATGATAATGATGATATTATTTTCAAACCTAAATCATCATCTTCCTGCCTTGTCCCTTGGGGTCGGTAGAACACGTTTTTATCCTTCATACATTCCTGCCTCTTTCACGCATTCCATCTATCTTTTCTTGACCTGCCCAATGGAATGTTTAATAGATAATGTAGATTTTTAAACTTTATATAGCAAAAGAATTTACTAATAATACTTGTAATTATTACAAACAGTTTATTATTATTCAACTATTATAGAAACGTCAATAAAACTTCGTAGACTGTAGGCTAGCGCCACCTGTTGTGCAATAGCTGTACTATCTCAACACATATTAGAACCAGCTGCAACGGTACACACGTATAAACCTTTTCCCAGGCTATAATAATTTAGTAACAGTTATAGGACACCCGTTGCTGCTTAATTATTGCAATTAGACTCATTCATTAGATAATTAAACACCCAGCTGTTCTGAGGTCATTGACGCGCAGTGACATCTAGCGGTAAATAGTGTGACTAGCTGTATATTTATTTTATTATTTCTTCTCTATGTGATAATTGTGAAATAGTGACTAATGATAGTCGTTTCATTTCCATTTTAAGTACCAAAGTGTATGAACAAACTGATATTGCAAATTGCGTATAAAGTACTGTGTTTTTATCAGACTGACCTAAATATTATGACTAATTGAAAGCACTAGAGCACACCAGCCCACATTTGTATACCTACATAGAAATATTTCGCATTGATTATTATCATAGATATGGAATATTACGGTATATCAGCGACATCTATCGTCGAGTAGTGACATCACTTTTTTGCTTATACCGTTCAACGGGACCGCTAGCTACTGACACAGTTTCGGCTCAGCTGATGTCGCTTGTGTGTGTGACGTCGTACGTGGGAACGCCGCGGTGTGAGTAGAATCCGGGATGCACTGTCCCGTTAGCTTTGGGCTCTATAAAGAACCCGTTCTGAGTGCTTTTTGCTGTTTGTTTACTTCTTTTGTGTTAGGTCTTTGACTGCTAATCGTTTAGAATTTACATTTGAATTTTTTAAATTTGGAATATTTCATTTTTCTTTACAATTCTGACAGTTTCCATGTTGCTAGTAATGAAAATGAAATAGGTTTACTATTAAAAAAGGACTTTATTTATTGGTGTAATAGATACTCGCCTTTGTGCTTATTTTGATGATATTATTTTCAATTAATGAATTTATGTTATCAGTGATAATATTTATAAAAATAAAGGTCATGTTTTTCATTACTCGTTAGGTGAAGTACCTACCATACACTTACTGAACATAGGCATCAAGTAGCAGTAGGTACATACCTACTTTTGTTATATTCGTAATGAAACTACCGAAGATCTTCTCATTTTCCTCCCTTTTTCCTCATCTCCTGTTACTCTGACTATAAAACAAAATGTGATTATTAATTTAATAAAAAATATGGACTTAATTTACTAATTAATCTCTAAATACCTTCCATAGTAACATCAATTTAGAAAACGACTATTGAGATATATGAGACAGTCCTTCAACAAACTTGTCTATCTTATTTGTTAAAATTGTATTTATTTTGTTAGCTCAGCATCAGGAGAAGATAATGCTTAACATCATGAGGCAAATACTCATACTAAATTAAGTAAAATCAACAGATCTCTTCTCCCTATTTTGAAGTCGGTCAAAAATAATTGTATTGACGTAAAATACTAGAAACTTGGAAATAACGTTGCATATAAAAACATATCAAATGTAAGGGGCATCTAAATGACTTCATTTAGTGACGAATTAGATGCAAAGTCAGTACACACCCTTTATAAAAATAGGGTAATGCATTTTAATGTAACAACTAATGTCCGACATGTGTTACTGTTACTGTTACTGCTAACCATGGGAACTTACTCCTGGAATAAAAAGTCATGTGGTTTTCCTGATTATAATCTATCTTTATACTAAATTTTAGCCTGATTCGTTCAGTCGTTAGAGCGTGATAGAGTTATAAACAAAGAAATACTGTATTACTTGTACTGTGGTTGAAAAGTTGGAGACTTGGGGTCCAAGTGCGCGTTTTCTGTACAAACATTTTGTCAAACGGTTAATCGACGCTACGGGTGACCAGAAAGCTAATTATATTTTTTTTTACCACTTAGGTGGCCGATAAGCATACGGCCCACCTGATAGTAAGTGGTTACCGTGACTTCTGAACGTGTGCAACACCAGGGGAGTCACCCCCGTGCTACCGACAGTGCAGAAGACACAATCAGGACATGCCTTTGGTCTTCCAGCACAAAAAAATCTCCAGTGAGCTCTGGCTACTCTATTCGCCACCGGGAACACAACACGAGGTTATTATAGCCGTGGTATTCTGTAGTCGAACTGCTCAATTGTGACGGGAATACCGTCTAGCGCAATGCTTATCCTCTATAAGCATTGTCTTCCAACATGGCAATGCCAGCCATCTGGGAACTTTAGCGATCGATGATGATGCGGAGTAATGTTTGTATTTTTTTATTTTAGTACCTAATAATAGTTTCTAGTTGTTCATTTCATTTAAGTAGATTATTTATGTATTATACAAATCTTATTGAATAAATTATGTATAAAAAAAACATCTAAATTCTAAACATCCAAACATATTCACAATCTTTCACTTCTAAACAATTATTATGTTTATTACCCGACTGCGCCAGAGAGGGTAATGTGTTACGCGTGTATGTAAGTTTGTATGTAGTTTTCTTTGTTCCCCTCTAACAAAAACTATGCTGTGGATGTTTGGTGTTAAAATACATTGAAATTTAACGAGCAGGGTATCAAAATGAAGGATTTAGAAGGAGCTTGCAAATATATATATACACACATATATAATTATATATATAAAAAATTATTAAAAATAAAGTCTTTTCATCTCGTTTAGTTAACTAACCTATATTTATCTTTTCAGGTAAGCAAATTATACAAATCAACTCATCCGCCATAACCCTTGAAGATCGAAACCGAAAAAGACCAGCCAGGTAAGTTCCTATCAGCGACGTCCAACGCTGAGTGGAAAGCCAGCTCTAAAGCGCCATTCGTTAATCAGGATCTTTCCCAACTCACGTGGTTCTTTTTTTCTTTAGTCCCGGGTCCCATAAACAGGGCGTGCAAAAGCATATGATGAGGTCATCAAACTGAAGACTATCGTTGTGACATTGTTGGTGTGGTTTGATTCTGACGTGTGGTGACGTATCACGACCCCATCTCATCCGAAGAGTGTCGTAAGAGACGGCTAACGGAAAAATACGCAGACGATATCACTGCGAGAGAAGGAAAACTCGACATAAAACCCTGTACCAACCCGTCTGGCCAGCGTGGAAACAATAGGCGAAAACCTCCTAACATTGGAGAGGCCTATGTCTAGCAGAAGACTGCGATAGGCGTATTGATTGATGAGTGTTTGAAATGGTGATCCTCTTTTCTGGGACTTTGCCTTCAGCTTACTATGGCGAGGTGAACTCATATTAACGTGTTCTATAAAAACAGTAGAAATTTTTATTTATACCATTTAGGTGGCAGACAAGCACACGGCCCACCTGATGGAAAGTGGTCACCGTGGTCTATAGACGCGTGCAAAACCAAGAGAGTCACACTCACGCTGCCAACCCGTCAAGCATTGAGAGTTTCTGTGCCGTCAGTGCAAAAGACAAAGCAGGACAAGTTAGCACAGTTAGCTCTGGCTACCCTACTCACCGCCGGGAGCACAACACGAGGTTATTATGGCCGCGGTATTCTGTAGGGCAGAGGTATTTCCCAGTCGGACTGCTCAATTGGACGGAAATATTAGTTTGCAGTCGTTTTATATCAACTTTCAACAATCTTTGAAGTACTGAAGAGTACTGTGGAGTACAGGACCTCAATTCAACTAAAATAAAACCACAGACACTACAAAAGATGGCATTAAATTTAGGACTTTATTTCTTTCTCTTTAAAGTTCAAAAATGAATGAAAAGAGTTTCATTACAGTTTTTCAATCATTTTAATTTTATACTTTAAAAGTATTGGCTTAAATTAAATGGATCTTTTAGCAGTCTCCATGGTATGACAGTGTTTTTGGTTTAGCAGAATCAAGGCCAAGATCCCAGGTACTTGAACAAATACCCTCCTGCATTAACCAACTTACCAATTTGTTTTGTTAAAATATGATTAGCACATTTAGTAACTTAATAAATTGCAAATGGCTGACTAAACACAACGCAATATTAAAATATAATCAAATTTCAGTTTCATATTACATATCAATTTCTTTTTATTGATAATAATTTAGAGTTGATTATTTTAACAAAGATATAACAAAAATATACAGCCCAGACTTAGCCTCAGAAGCATGTCTCGAGTCAACAATAATGCCCGGAATATAGCAATAGGCTCACCCCCTATTACGTGGGACCGAATACAATGATAAGTGAAATGTAGGTGTTTAATTCACCTCTGCCTAACTCTCCGGGGTTCTCCATATGTATGTATGTATGTAGAATTAATGCTTCGTTTGTGCAGCGGTGAAGAAAGCGACTGCTATGCACTAGGTTCGAATTCATTCATTCATACATACATTCACACATTTTTTAATTGACTATAACTATGTTGATATGTTGTACTATTCAGACATTTTCTATGTCAATTTCAATGAATATATTATTTTTGTATGACAATCAGCCAAAATTGTTCATATATTCCAGGACGTAGGACACGGCGGTATTTCCGCCCAATTGAGCAGTCCGACTGGGGAAGGACCTCCGCCCTACAGAATACCGCGGTTATAATAACTTCGTGTTGTTTTCCCGGCGGTGAGTAGGGTAGCCAGAGCTCACTCGAGAGTTTTTGTGCTGTCAGTGGGACGACCAAAGGCTTGTCCTGCTTTGTCCTCTACACTTACGGCACAAAATCTCTGTTCTTACAGGGTCGGCAGCACGGACGTGACTCCACTGGTGTTACACACGTTCATGGGTCATGGTGGCCACTTTCCATCAGGTGGGCCGTGTGCATAAAAAAATATCTATAAATTGGTGTAGTATATACCTAATAATATCTTGCCATTGCTACTCATAAGACCATTTCTTTCTTTCTTTTTTTCTTCTTCCTATAAATGAACATACATACATATACTTCTTTGAACAGTGCGTCCTACCTGTTATGACTTACGGTGCCGAAACGTGGACACTTACAGTGGGGCTGGTCCATAGCTTAAAAGTCGCGCAGCGGGCTATGGAGCGAGCTATGCTTAGAGTTTCTCTGAAGGATAGAATTCGGAACGAGGTTATCCGACAGAGAACTAAAGTTACCGACATAGGTCACAGAATAAGCAAGTTGAAGTGGCAGTGGGCTGGCCACGTATGTCGATGGACCGATGGCCGTTGGAGCAAACGAGTCCTAGAGTGGAGACCGCGAGAAGGTAAACGAAAGGTAGGACGCCCCCTAGCCAGATGGACGGACGACCTGAAAAAGGTGGCTGGGACAGACTGGATGCGGAAGGCGGAGGATCATAGAAAATGGCGCACATTGGGAGAGACCTATGTCCAGAAGTGGACTGCAGTGGGCTAATTGATTTATTGATTGATAGACATATACTTCCACTTATACATACATCCATACAAACAAACAAAGACCCAATCTTCACTATTGTGCCCAACTATAGTAGGTATATATCTATTAGTCATTTCTTCAAACCCTATCTACCAAACTCGCTAGCAATTGACGTCGTTGAGTAGCGAAACCGAGTGATACAGTGACCTGATTTCGTCCGTATCACGGTGATAATGTATCATGAATCTTGGTCAACGGCCGATACGGTGATAACACGCGCCTGTTTTGGGAGATACGCATTTAAAACACATATATATATGCGTATTTCTGAGTACGTATACAAGAAAATACGCATATTAAGAATTAAAAAAACATAACATAACATAAACTCACGCCTAAATCCCTGAAGGGGTAGGCAGAGGTGCTAGCACCCACATTTCGCCAGTTTATGTTTAGATCCCAATGTAATAGGTGGCGAGCCTATTGCCGTGCATTTATAAACCTGTGATAAATACACACATAACTTCGAAAAGCATTGATAAGTTATTGGTGTGTGCCATGGTAAAACCTGGGATTGAACTCGAGACCTCGTCTCAGCAGTCCATTACCCATACCACTAGGTGCTGCCGACCTTGTAAGCACAGAGTCTTTCTGTGTCGTCAGTGTAGAAGATAAAGCAGGACAAGCTTTTGGTCTTTCCACTGACAGCACAAAAACTCTCCAGTGAGCTCTGGCTACCCTACTCACCGCTGGGAACAAAATACGAGGTTATTATGGCCGCGGTATTCTGTAGGGCGGCGGTAGGTACTTGCCCAGTCCCTGCTAAATTGGATGCTACCTTGATGGCCTCTATAGTTTTTTTTTAAATATTCCATGACATCTTACACAACACTATCTAGAACCATATTAAGCATAGTTAAGCGCCTACAATATGGGGTTCTTCAAGAGGGGCATCAGAAGGTTTCTTCATGGTCGGCAGCACGAGTGTGACACCCCTGGTGTTGCATACGTCCATAGGCCACGGTAACCGCTTCCCATCAGGTGGGCCGTGTGCTTGTCTGCCAACTTAGTGGTATAAAAAAAAAAAGTTAATTAGCTTGTGTTATGGGATCTAAAATACGGATAAATATACTTAGATACTTTTTTTTTGTAAGGCTGAGGATCGGTGAAAATGGCGCACTTTGGGAGAGGCCTATGTCCAGCAGCGGGCTAATTGACTGATTGATTGAGGTACATACATGATATACATAGAAAAGCCCAGACCAGTGCAAATTCTCTTCTTACGCCCCGCCCCGTTTATTGTGTTAAATGGTATTTAAATTTTCCGGGTTTTTTTTTTTTTTTATATAGGACACGCCAACTTGACCTCACCTCGCCTGATGGTAAGCTAAAGGCAAAGTCTCAGGAAAGAGGGTCACCATTACAGACACTAAGTGCTACAATGGTGGCACTCAGCTTGGCGGCCTCATCAGATGCTTTTTCACGCCCCGCTTAAAGGCCCCGGGACTGTAGGAAGAAGGAAACACGTGTGCTGGTAATGAATTCCAGGTCTTGGTGGTGCGGCAAAGAAAAGAGTCTCCGAACCGCTTGGTTCTTGCTCGTATATTCTGCACAGTGTGAGGGTGACATCTAAGGCCTGCACGTGTTGTCCTATGTAGGAAAGGAGATGGTGGGATTAGTTGGAAGAGCTTGTCAGAACACTCACCGTGGTAGAGACGGTAAAATACAGCCAAGGAAGCAATGATTGAAATGTGACTTCATAAGCCCGAGAGAAAACTTACGCCGGAGTTTCGTCTGTTTTGTAGCATGACAGCTTCTGTGTCGTGTCGTTAGTGAACGCAACCGCTACGCAGGAGGCGCGGGTTCGATCCCCGCCCAGTGCAAATATTTGTATGAATGAATGATGAATCCCAGACCAATGCAACCCATTGCATCGGTCTGGGTATTTCTATGTATAATATGTATGTAATTACAAAAAAAAGGAATTATTTAAGTATGTTATATATTATATAATAAATATATTAGCATTCTAGATTACATAACACAGGCTAGTTAAGCTATGCTTACCATGGGTCTAGATAGTGGTGTGTAGAATGTTGTAGAATATTTATTATTATTAGCAGGTACTAGTAGGCAAGGTTGGCTTGGGCTCTGCAGAGGTTGGTAGGGTCCTGTACACCCGGTTGCCTTTACCCGGGATACGTTAATGAAATTTAGTTACATATTTTTTATTTATTTTTTAATACTAAATTTTTATCAAGCAATGCCACACTTTCAAAATTTTGAAATTCTAAACGCGAATTAAGAAATTAAATACTGAAAAATTTACTTAGTAACTAACTAATATAATATGTGGAAATACTAGCTGTTGCCCGCGGCTGCACTCGCGTGGTATGAGAAAAACTTCATACCATGCATGCTCAAGCTGTGGAATGAACTCCCTGCTGTCGTTTTTCCAATCGACTGCAATATGGGGTTCTTTAAGAAGGGCATAGAAGGTTCATTCGGCAGCGCAACAATGACGCCCTTGGTCTTGCACACGTTCATAGGCCACGGTAGCTACTTTCCGTTACGTGGGTCGTGTGTTTGTCTGCCACCTTAGTGGTGTAAAATAGACATAATTTCCGGGATGATAGCCGGGACATTATTTCGGGGAATAAGAAAAATTTGCATGCCCAATTTAGGCAGAACATGATGTACCTAGTCATAAGACATAATTGTAACATGCTTATTGACGACCTCCGTGGCGTAGCGGTAGAGCATTCGACTGCTATGCAGGGGGCGCGGGTTCGAATCCCGCTCAGTGCAAATATTTGTATACATGAATATGTATATTTGCATTGGTCTGGGTGTTTCTATGTATAATATGTATGTATTTACAAAAAAAAAAAAGTATCTAAGTATGTTTATCCGCATTCTAGATTCCATAAGACAAGCTAGTTAAGCTATGTATATGTATGTATATGTAATATATGTAGGCTGGCAACACCGCCAATGTAAACACAGTGTGCGTATTTTTATTACTTTAAAATTATAAATTTAACAAAAAACTACCTAGCTAACGTATAATCAGTGCATAAGTGCGTGAGAAATAACATGTATTGCTCGCGAATGTCAAATTAATGTAAAAACTCGCAAACTATCATTCCTAAAAAAATTTCAAAATACCAAATCAAAAGTGTTAAAGTACTGCGTTTGATGGTTATACGCCACAATAGTGCCTAAAACTACACTAAAGTGACCATTTTGTAATAGTGAAGTGATATAAAAACAAATCTTTATATTTTAAGATAAACAGACCGTTTTGAAAAATATTTCATTCAAATTTTACTAAATTTGAACTTTGTACCCGCCAAACCATAGCCAAAAAGATCATAACAAAGACAATAGTTTTATACCATAGACAATACGACACTGTTTTGACCGCTTTTATAATCCCGTAGTCGACTGCATTGACAACTGGTAGAAATCGTGTCGTGTCGCGTTGCGTCGTATAGGGTCTGCTGTTTATAAACAACAAAAGCGGCGAACTTATCGTGAACCTGACTAAGTTGACTTACAAAGCTGCAAAAAAAAGGTCATAGGAAATAATATTTAAATAGAAAGAATACTTTACAAAATGGATTTAGCTGACATAGAAAATGTTACTTTTCGACAACAAATATCACGAGTACTATCGTGCGACTCGCTATACGATGACGCTTCGCAAGATGCCATAGATTTAGATCAAAATTTGACGACTACAAGTTTGGATGAAAGTTCTAAGCGATTAATTACTACAACAGAAGAGATTGAAAAATTAAGGAAAGAATTAGAAGAAAAAGAAAAAATGTTGATTAGTGCACATGCCATAATCGACAAACTATCTCTTGAAAACTGTCAACTTCGTAAAGAATTGGCCGATGTGTCATACTCGAAGGACCCTTCGCAGTCTAGCTCAAACAAAACTAATAAAAATATAAAAACAGTAAAGCAGACATACGAATCTAAGAAAATAAGTAGTGAGTTTACGGGAGCGACTAATCCAAAACAAACTTTAAATGACCAGATAATTTCCTTGAACGATTCTACTAACGTAGTGGACAAAGGTACGAAACCAAAAATTTGTCTCCTAAGTAGCGAAACTTCAAACAGGATGTACAAATTAATGGAAGCTTCTACTCACTTAAGGAATTTTGACATATGCCATTTTCGAAAGCCAAAATCATCATTAGAAAACGTACTGGATAAAATAGAAGGCAAATTGCGTGACTTCACGAAATCAGATTACTGTATAATTAATATAGGCGAAGAAGATTTCAAGACAACGCAAAATTATATTGTTCTTGTTAGGTCTATTCGGAAAGCCTTATGCTCTCTAAAACATACCAACCTTATTATATGTTTACCGACTTATAAATTTAATAGTAATATTATGTATAATTGTAGAATAGATTCATTTAATGGCCTACTTTACATGGACAATGATGCACACAAATATGCTTACGTCTTAGACTCAAATCTTAATCTCTCATGCGACTACAGTATGTTTAGTTGGCGTACTGGACGTCTTAACTACAATGGTATGAAACGCATTATCTTGGATTTACAAGACCTTATATTAGATTTGAATAAATTAAATATCACTAACAAGGTACAACCTGAACAAAATAATTCCCAGTTTTTTCTCTAATACTCTCAGTATTCTGCACCAAAACGTGGCTGGACTTATAAATAAGTCAGATAGACTTGTAGTCAAGTTGGAACATCTTTACAATAATGGCACAATGATTGATGTTCTCTGTGTCACGGAACATTTTATAGAATTTGGACATGAGCATCTATTACACATACCAAACTTTTGTCCAGCCGCTTTCTTCTCTAGAAATAAAAAACGAGGTGGAGCATGTATACTTGTGAGAGCAGGAATCCAATATAAAGAACTACCTGACATAGCTAAGCTCTCAGTTTCGGGTGTTTTCGAGTGTTGTTGCGTGGAAATAATATCTCATCGTATTGTAATTGTCTGTATCTATAGAAACCCTTCAAGACACTATGCAATATTCTATGAGCAATTAGAAAAAGTTTTTGAAAGAATCAGTCCCTATTCAAAAAAGAATGTAATTTTATGCGGTGACTTCAATATTAACGTTTTGGAACGGAATAAAGAAACACTTGATTTTGAGAATTTTCTTTTGGGCTACAACCTTACATTAGCAATACACCAACCAACTAGATTACAAAGTCAGAGATGTATCGATAACTTTGCTCATAGTTACAATAAAGACTGCCAGACGAAAGTTGTCGATCTTGTGTTATCCGATCACACGTCTCAAATATTAACCGTTCCTATTGAAAAGACTTGTAAACTAAAATTTTGGAAAACAAAAATAAGAGTTATTTCCAATGAAAACTTAAATAAGTTTAAACATCATTTACAATGTTTATCATTCAAAGAAGTTTATGAAACAGACGATGTAAATCAAGCATATGATAGCTTCATGGAAGATTTTTCCTTACTGTATAAATTATGCTTTCCACAAAAAGCCATTACCATAAAAACTAATAAGAAATGTAAATGGATATCCCGAGGTATAAAAAAATGCAGTCAAAAACAGCGTCAATTACTATGGACCTTTAGACAAAATCCAAACAAACAAAATAAAATTGCTTTTAAAAATTACAGTACTCTTTATAGAAAAATAATTAGACTAACACAAAAAGCGCAAAATAACCATTTTATAAATACATCACAGAATAAATCTAAAGCTACTTGGCAAGTAATTAATAAATCGAAATTTTGTTTGCCTAAGGAAACAATTATGACAATTAAAAATAATGACTTATTACTAACTAATCCTGAAGACATTGCAAATGAATTTAATAACCATTTTATAGATGACATCGAAAGTAAATGTGACATTGAATTATGTAATACTCACAATTTTGAAAGTTTGACATTGCACTCATTTTTTATGCAACCTATTCTAGAAAGTGATGTTATAAGAGCTACATATGAACTCAAGAATACCAGTACAGTTGGTTTTGACGGTATATCGACCAAGGTAGTTAAATATATAATAAATATAGTAGCTCCCCCACTGGCGCACATATTTAACTTAAGTGTTGCAAATGGAGTATACCCTGAGAGTCTGAAATGTGTTATAATTAAACCCATTCATAAGAAGGAAGATAAAACTGAATTAAAAAACTATAGACCTATTGCAAAAATTTCAATTTTTTCAAAAATCTTTGAAAAATTAATTTATCATTTTATCACTAAGTATTTTAACAAGTATAATTTATTCTGCCACGAACAAAAGGGTTTCCGAAAAAATTGTACTATTAATATGGCAATTTTTGATTTTTTAACTCAGGTCATGGACTCTGTTGACAAACGCATACCTGTCTGTGCCATATACACGGACATGACAAAAGCCTTTGACTATGTTGACCATAACATTCTACTGAAAAAACTGCATGGATATGGAGTCCGAGGAAATGTTCTGAAACTCCTGGAATCCTACTTAAGTGGCAGAATTCAATATACAGAAATTTCTAGAATATGTCCAAAAAACAATCTAGAAATCTTACACCTCTCGGAACCACGAGTGGTTAAATATGGCGTGCCACAAGGCAGCGTTCTTGGACCGTTGTTATTTCTTATATACATAAATGATCTTCCAAAAACTACAGATTGTAACATGGTTCTTTTTGCTGATGATAGCACAGCGGTAGTAAGATGTGATGAACCTGATGAATATCAAAATAAAATAAATATATCTCTATCTAATATTATCACTTGGCTGAACAAGAATAATTTACTAATAAATCTTAACAAGACTAAGGTAATGCATTTCCACCAAAGAAGTAGTATTCCGAATATAAATGTTACATTTGATAATTTTAAAATAGAGGAAACTACAAAAATCAAATTTTTAGGCGTAACAATTGATAACCAACTCACTTGGAAGCCGCAAGTAGAAGAGTTATGCAAGCGACTGAGCCAGGCCTCGTATGCACTTCTACAACTATCAAAGAAAGTGAGTCAAGATTCACTTCTAATGGCATATCACGGGCTAGTGGCATCCATCCTGAGATATGGCATTATATTCTGGGGGCATTCAACTAATATTGAATGTGTATTCAGAATGCAAAAAAGATGTATCAGGTCCATGTGGGGTTTGAGAATGACGGATAGCTGTGCACCTTACTTCAAAAACCACAAATTGCTTACTCTAACGGGACTGTATATATTGGAAACAGCAACATTTGTTAAAACCAATCCCAGACATTTTCAACTAGTATCGGAGGTTAGAAGGGGCCCACTACGCCGACAATATGTCGAAAAACTGTGCAATGTAAATTGTAAAACAGCCCTTATGGACAAAAGTATATTTGGTATGGCCCCAAAAATTTTTAATAAAATTCCTAAGGAAATAAAATCATTGCCTGTACTTAAGTTTAAAATCATGCTACAATCATTATTAATTGACAAATGCTACTATACACTAGATGGATTCCTAAATGACAATTCAATATAAACGATATTTTATTAATTATTGTTATTCTTTAATTTGTAATCATAATTTGACATTCTTTGACTATGTTGACTTTGATATTTTATTATTTTTTGTATGTATTTCTTTTATACTTTAATTTGTAATCGCAATTTGACATTTATTTACTTGACATTTTTTATTCCCAGAAATATTTTGAATTGTTAAACAGTATTGCATGTTTGGTATTATTGTTTTATACTACAACAATATACAGTTGTGATATTATGACACTATGATAATTGGCCAAGTGTTGCTTGCACTAAATCTAATTTGTATGCCCAAGTGGCAAAACATAGTGAGCCTAATACCTCTTAAGATCTCTGTGTACCTATGTTTCACAAATAAAGACATTTCATTTCATTTTCATTTCATTTCATTTCATTTCATTTCATATGCTTACCATGGGTCTAGATAGCGTTGTGTAGAATGTCGTGGAATATTTATTATTATTATTATCACAATGTTCTAGCAAATAAGATCTATTCTATTATTTTCTATTCTTGATGAAATTACGCTTTTTGAAAAAATTCAATTAATTAACCAACTTCAAATAGGAGCTAGGTTCACAATTCGTGAGATTTTTTAGTGAAAATTTTTTGTGTGTTGTTTTCATAGCCGCGTGGTTCCCGGCAGAGTAGAATTTGGACCTCCCCATGTCTTACGATGCGGTATCGTACAAGGCGACTAAAGGATAGGGCTGTTTAACATCAGACAGATATATATAGCCCAGACTCCGCATCAGATGCATGGCTCGAGTCAACAATAGTGCCCTTGAAAACGGCAATGGACTCACCCCCTATTACGTGGAACCGATTCAACGGTTTGTGAAATGTGGGTGTTAATTAGCTTCTGCCTAACCCTCCGGGGATAAACGCGTGATTATATGCATGTATGTATGTAATAGCTGTAGGTATATAATATTTTTGGTGACGTACAAAATTGATGTGTCAAATAGCATGCACTAAAAGAAAATTTAAAAGAAATTGAATATCAAAAACAAACTATTTAAAAATATGCAGAGTTACGAGAACGGTATCTCTTAAAAAGCAGCTGGTCTGACCCCCAATATTACAAGTTTCACATAAAAAAAAATCTTTTTGTATTTAGTTGTGTCAAACAACGAACACCTAGACGTGGTAGTTACGTCGTTTTACATAATTATGTAGAAGAACAGTCAAGCGTGACCGTCATTATTTATTAATAGTTCTGTAGGGATTTACTGATTCCACATAGTACCGTCATGTTTTTTTATTCCATTTGTTTGGCAGAAAAGCACACGGCCCACCAGATGGAAAGTGGTTGCCATGGTCTATGGACGTGTGCAACACCAAGGGAGTCATACTCACGCTGCCAACCCTGTAGGCACAAGAGTTTCTGTGCCGTCAGTGTAAAAGACAAAGCAGGACAAAGCTTTTGGTCTTCCCACTGACAGTACAAAAACTCACCAGTGAGCCCTGGCTACCCTACTCACCGCCGGGAACACAACATGAGGTTATAATGGCCGCGGTATTCTATAGGGCGAAGGTAGGTACTTCCTCAGTGGTACTGCTCAATTGGACGGAAATACCGTCGTGTCCTGTGTTTGTTCCTGATGGAGTAGAGTAAGGCACACCCATTTCTTCCCATGGGTATTGTAGAAGGCGACTAAGGGATAGGGCAAACATACAGCCGATGATAAAGTATCAGACATACCAACTTGACTTTGCCTCGCCTGGTGGTAAGCTAAAGGCAAAGTCTCAGGAAAGAGGGTCACCTTTACAGACACTAAGTAATGTTACAATGGTGGCACTCAGCGTGGCGGCGTCATCATATGCTTTTTCACGCCCCACTTAAAGGACCCTGGACTGTAGGAAGAAGGAAACAGCTGGTCCCCTCTGTCTACCCCTTCGAAGATGTACAGCCGTGAATAAATGTATGTTTCAAATATTACTGTTTTAAAAATGGTTTTGATTATACCTACATAGTACCCTAAAACATGATAACCCTCTCGTGCCCTGTCCGGTTTTTTCTGCTCAATGGACTTTACATGTCCTGTCATTTTGTTAGGGCCGGACAGACCGACGAAGGGTTAAAATTGCGGGTAAAAATCCACAGTAAAGGGTTGACTGTCATTTTAGAATGTAAAATGACCTACATTTTTTATTGATTTTAACTGCTGTATATTTTAGGGTTGATGTTTTATTGATCTTAGAAAAAAAAATGGATGTATTTCTTCTCCAACATATTTCACTGTTATGTTAAATGTTTACGCTAATATCACACATTGAAATAAAACTATTTTTAAAGTTTTCTCATCATTCTTGTATGGAGGGATTGAGCAGTCCGACTCGGGAAGTACCTCTTCACAGAATACCGCGGCCATAATAACCTTGTGTTATGTTCCCGGCGGTGAGTAGGATAGCCAGAGCTCACTGGGGAGTTTTACTGTCAGTGGGAAGAACAGTACTTGTCCTGCTTTCTCTTCTACACTGACGCCACGAATACTCTGTGCTTACAGGTTCGGTAGCACGAGTGTGACTTCCCAGGTGCTACACACGTTCATAGGCCACTTAACCACTATCCATCAGGTGGGCTGTGTGCTTATCTGTCACCTAGTTGTATACCACAAAAAAAACTTGTAGCTTTACTTATAACATTACATGCATTGTAATTAATAAATTGTTAAATGAGGGCAACACCTACCTACCCACTAGTGGGTGCAGGGTTAATTTCAATTTCCCATACACTCACTATAATTACAAAAAGTTCGTAGTCGTTAAAGGTGATTGACAATAAATATTTTAAGTGATCATGAAAATAAAAGTTAGGTTTTCGTTTCATGTATCACCACTCTATCACTTTTCAACTGCGGTAAATATAGTTTTTTAAACTTATAGTGCAAATTTGCTAACGGTTCGCCTGGTAAGCGGTTACCAGCTCCTCCAGACAAGTGTCAATACGTTAATAGAATAAACTGATCAATGTATGGGATTGACACGTCATAAACGTAAGAAATGTGTGAATTCCATACATTAATAATTATTTTCTACAATACGGCGGTCTACGTATTACCACTTGTTTAGGGGGCTGCCTCTTATGAACGCTAGAATCACCTAAGGTGACTCGGAAAAGTAGTAAAAGGTGTAATGTCTAGTAAAAGTTACAGTCAAAAATCATTTATTCTGCATAGACTCATAAATCGGCACTTTTATAACGTCAATATAAAAAGAAATATGAAAGACTAGTTTAGAAAATGGATCACCGCACCGGTTCGAAACGCTGCCCTGACTTGAAAAGACCCCGGCAAGAAACTCAACGGGTATTTTTTCGGTCTATTTACAAACATTTTGCTAAGTCTACTTAGTCTAAATACAATAATTTACTTGAGAAGCATGGTTGAGCGAACAGCTCATTTCCAAGCTTGTTTATCATCTAAGTATTTTTGAATTTTATAATAGCTTTTCTGGCATAATTTACTCTTTACTACATTTTTAAATATATTCACAGGTAATTCCCCAATTTCATTAGGCTGCTTGTTTAAAAACCGTATACAGTAACCCTGAAAAGAATGACTATTTTTTAAGTCTACTATCACAGACTACAAGATTGTTTTTTTGTCTGGTAATATATTATGTCTGTCACAAACTTTTGATAATTTGGAGATATTTTTCCTTACATACATGAGGTTTTCAAAAATATATTGTGTGAATGATAGATTGCGAATATTGCGATTCAATATCGTGATATTGGTGTTATATAGTTACTAATTGAGTTTGCAATTGCGAATATCGCGACGTCTATTGGCAGCCTAATCCCTGCCTAATACAATTCTGCTGAGGAAGGACTTTGGAGTATAGGAGTCAGCTCTTTAAGATTGTTTCTGCTTCAAGATGAATTAACTACGATTCAGAAACTTTTTAGTAAGGCTACACAAATATAAATAGACTTCACGTGTCTTGATTTGTTATAAAAATATCTTAAGTAATTGGAATTAAAATAGTGTATAGGTACTTCGTTGAGTAGTCCTTAATTAATTAATTAGTAGTATCTCATTATATTAACTTTTAAGTAGTATTGTTCACATTTTTTTTTAAATAATACCTTTCTAAATTGTATTATAGTACCAATAATTGTATTAGATAAACTGCTATTTCGTTTTCAATGTAATCTAATGCAACTATGTATCTAGATTTCGGCATAATATATCCATGTGACACAGACCACAGACAAAGTTTAAAATCTAACTTCTACAAATACTTGCAGGCAAAGGTATTTAGCATCAACAGCCTCTACTAATACCGGCAAGACAGACGATGGTTAGAGTCTTCAATTTGAACGCTTGGGCCGACACCTTCACAGTCCTGTGCCGCGTGCGGCAACATTCGCTTACAAAATTCAGTTAGACTTGCAAACCGCGCGCGCACGGCCGCACTACGCGCCCAAACTTAAATTTGACTCCGCGAACTTCCATTTTGAAAAAAAAAATAGACGTCAAATTTGCCGCGCTTTTTATTTATCGTTCAAAACTTTAGTGTTCTTTTTTTTTAAATTTAACTTTTTTTGTGCTTTGCATTCTGAACTCGTGTTGTGGACTTTTTGGATTGTAATGCATTGCGTTGGATGTGAGTAGTAGTACTTAATTTTGTACTTACAAATAAAATTGTTCGTCCGTCGTTTAGTCATTAGAACTTTTTTTTTAATTAGGACTATTTGATGATTAAATATATATTTAAGTAAGTACTTAAGTGATTTTTCATTACAATTTTCGAGTCTCGAGTCACTGATTCCCAAAAAGTTCACTCAATATTTTATTGAAGTTTTCTTACTAGTTCTGCACGTTATATTTTTTTAAATGTTTAGTGGCTAAGGCCCGTATAATAAACACCCGTATACAATTATCTATCACGAAACTTGCAATTTATCAAGGTCTCTAGTTGCATGAGATCTTGTATTGCATACTGAGTGAGCGAGACGGAGAGGCAACGACCTTGCGTGGGAATGAGACAGAGGATGTTAGGAAACTCTTGGGAAATATCATTTTTCTCTTTCGGGTACTGAAGGGCACTTTTTGTGAATATTTGAGTTTGAGATAATTACTGTTATCACATTTTTATTTGCTGTTTGTTTTTAATTTGGGTCGATGTTAAAAGGATTGTGCGTGTATATAATTTGACGGATTTAACGTTTTATTTATTTATCTAAATGATTTAATAGGTCACGCATTTTGTTGATAATGTGTAACAGATTTATGAACAATAATAACACTTATTTTGTGCTAGGTAATAATAACATGTGTGTTTATAATTATTATCTTATGTGTTAGTGTGCGTCTAATTAACTGCTTCTCAATTTAAAAAAAAAACTAAGGCAGCATGCTATATTGCCTATCTTAATTCATTACTTTCTTTTCTTAAAATAAATAAGATAAATTCAAAAATCGAAGCGTCTCCTTTTTTTTCTGTGCAGTTTATTTTTGTATAGTTTATTTTTTTTACTGGCCTAAACTCAACATGAACCAATGATTGGGACTGTGTATTAGTGGTAGTAAATGAAACTAAAATGACGATACTCATTTTAAGTTAACTTTTTAAAATATTTCTAAGCTGAAACTTAACTAGGCTTGTTGAAACAGTTGTCATGGAGGCGATCTATTTATGTCAATGGAGGCGATTTGCTTTCAGAAAATTTCAATGGCGTCCAAATTTTTCCAATCCACCAGTAACTTTCTCTTACTTAACTTTCTTTACCAAAAGTAGTGGTCAGAAAAATGAAATTAAAACAAAAACTCTTAGTATCAAATTCCAAAATTAGACACTGAAAACCAAAAACTTAGTATTGAGACTCGTTTTAAGTCTGTAAAATCTATTGATTTTACCGAGTCCTAAAATTTTTTAAATTAGTTAGCTTCAAAACCAGCCAGTGTTCAAAATTCAAAATAAGTTTGAAGTCATATTCAAATTTGGAATTCTTAGCTCACGAAATTCGAATTTTGAACAATAACCATAATTTAAAAAAAAGAACCGAGTGTTGCCTTGAGGCAGGTTATTCCTTCGTATTCATTTCATCTACTTGCAATTTGTGGCTAGCGTGTACCGAGGTCGCTAGAACTATATAATTGTTCATCAATATTTACAGTAAGATACTTTTTGTTCTGATCCCACTCAGACAATCTAGTGTAATTTAAGATGTTAATACCAATGAATTTGATTTATTGATTTCATAATCAAATTCAAATAACGTTTTGTTATTTGATGGGATTTTAATTAAAAAAAATCGCATTTGAATTCGGTATTCGAATTTCAAACACGTCAAATTATGACATTAAGACATTTCACTGGCTATAGGGCAGGTATATGACATTTTTAAAAACTTTTTTTTATTGTAAATTGGGAAAGTACACGTGTAAAGAGTTATTGTTAAACATATTATGTATTAGCATAATAATATTAGCATAATGCTACTACCGTTTGGTAGACTCTTAATCTGCACGCGGTTCACTAAAAGGATGTACAGGTCAAGGTGTCAAAATATGACAGAGAAAGATTGTAAAAGTTTATGAGACTCTTCACGCTATAATGGCTCACTAAAACAGATCTAGCACCAATAATTCGGGAGGAAGAAATTTAGGAAACCTAGAAATATATCCCTAGGTTTTCAGAAAAGCTAGATATGTCTCTCTAGGTTCCAGATTATTTTTCTCAAATGTTTGCTCCCAGTTTTATTCTAGTGAGGTCTACTATCCTGTCAGGAGATGTCTTTAACAGTCTGTGCTGTCTTACTTGCAGTTAATATGATAACCAGAGCTATAAGATGTAGGACTCACCATTGTCGATGTAGATAAACCCTAGTCATATCAAATATCTTTATTTCACACTAAAATATATACGTGATGCATTCTTATAAGACCTGACCATGCCTTCATCAACACAATGTTGATTGATAAAAGTCAATCACTTCAGAAATACATGGGTACCTATTAAAAAAGAACTTATCTAACTTTGGCTCGAGAGTTTGTCTTCAGGGAAACTTGGGAATTTCTAGTATAGTTTAAAAATAACTTACTCCCTCTGTCAGATCTCAAGCTACCATATTGTCAATTTTCATTAATATCGAGTTCAAAAGTTTAGTGTAAATAGACGGACAAAATAACTTTTATGTGTAAAGTTGGGAGAATGGGTTTTATAGGTAACAAGGATTGCCCTCATATAACAATAGTCACATACTGTACTGTACGGCATTCTTAAGAGACTCCTGAATATTTTTCTTCAAAAAGATAATTAAACGTTGATAATACATTACAAATAGTTAATAACTAACGTGTTTAGTAAAATTTTAAACATATTCGCATTATCTATTATTATTCGATTTTATTCATTTTCTAAACATATAGAATAGAAGCTATATGTATAAAAAATGAATGTTGATACCTACTTTAAAAAAAAAAATATATATAACAAATAGGCTTTAAATTGGGCTACTTTACCCACGAGAGGAATGAACTGAATGATTATAATTTATTGCTTTTAAAATTGCAGTTCTTATTTCAAAATTTTGAAAATGACGTTTGAGTTTCGACTGTGATATCTTTCACCATCGCTTATTCGTCATTAACAATATTGACGACATTACCAGCCGCGAAAAATAACGACAAATTGAATTCTTTTGTTTAACAGCCTATATATTTTAACAAAAAATACTAGCTACTTACTTACTATCGGTTCTTGTAACACTATTTTTATAGACACGTACATATAATAGATAATAAAACTTTCTATGATAAGCCTATCAGTAATTTTTTAGGCATGGCTGAAAGAATTCGCTAGATAAATGTCTGTAGATACAGCTGCTAAGTAAAAGTCGTAAATATTGCCTAATAGCAAATGTAAAGGCCTGGCTTCGTGAGTAACCACTCATTGACTTTCTAATGTCATAGGTTTTTTAACTAAAATCTGTTCAGGCGTTTGTCTATGGAAGAATTGTTTACAAGTTGCCAGTTTCTTTAAAAATATAATATATTTAGTAATGAGGCTGGATCTTAGTTTATTAAACATAGGATTTCTATAAGTATTAATCTGAAAAAAGAATATGAAGATATTTTTGTCGCTGAAAATGTAATTTACTCCACGTGGTTTACAAATGGCTTGATTTAACTTATGTATCTTGTGGTCAGGAAAATAAGTTATTAGAACTCCTACTTTTTTTTAATCTAGGACACGCTAACTTGACTTCACCTCGCCTGATGGTAAGCTAAAGGCAATGTCTCAGGGAAGAAGACATTACAGACACTAAGTAATGTTACAATGGTGGTACTCAGCTTGGCGGCCTCATCAGATGCTTTTTCACGCCCCGGAAAGGACCCGGGACTGTTTTTAAATAGGACTCGCCAATTTGACTTCACCTTGCCTGATGGCTCTCATAAATTCAGTAATTAATGTTTGTCTATCATTATTATTTTTATTCTAATTGATTGATTTATCGCCTAAACCATTGAAGGCATCATGCAGGATTTTTTTTGGAAATTTCATTCCTCAAGGTGTCAAATAAGAAAATTTTCCATACAGTACCGGTACATCACTACTCACATTTCACTTTCAGATAACCTTTCACAGTACTTTAACATACCGATGTTAGCAGTCTAGATATTGTTTTTATCGATATAAACCTACATCCGGCTCGCTTTTAGCATATCTCTTGTAATGGTAATAATAATTACGGCATCGATCAACTCTCAACTTTCTCGAAAGATTTCGGCAACTACTTTCACTCTGCAAAGTTTGGTCCAAGTTGGAAGCTGCAGCGGGAAGCGTTCCATTTTGGAGGCATGTTTAAAAATAAAAATGTTATAATCATATTTTTATTAAGTTTTATACATACATACATAACATATATAAACTCACGCCTATATTCCCCGAAGGGGTAGGCAGAGGTGCTAGCACCCACATTTCGCCAGTTTATGTCCCAATGTAATAGGTGGCGAGCCTATTGCCATTAACCGGGCACTTATAAACCTGTGATAAATACACACATAACTTCGAAAAGCATCGAAATGTCATTGGTGTGTGCCATGGTAAAACCTGGGATCGAACCCGAGAACCTCGTCTCAGCAGTCCATTACTTTTACATGAGTTTTATAATGATGACTATTCTAGATATTTTAAATTGTTGCCACTGACACGAGAAGAAGTTTTATAAAAATTACAGACGTATGAATTTCTGATGTTGATCTCTATGCTCAACAGAAATTAATTTAAGAGAATAAATTCAACAGGAAAACAATATACTTTTGACCCACAGTCATAAATCGAAAATTTGATTTAAGCGTTACCAGTGTAAAATATCCTATTCTTTAACAGTATCCAACTGATACCACAAGAAATATTTAGAAGTTGCGGTATGTGCATCTCATTAAGCCTGTCGTGTATTAATTTCATTAGGAAAATCAATAGAAGAATAAAAAGGAGGACTCCTATGGTTAACGAAACTAGAATATAAGAAACAGATATTTTAATCAATATTGGTTACAATCAGAAAAAATAAATACTCTATGGGACGTTGTAATAATGATTGCAATACACGTAACGCCCAAAATGTTGCTTATAATAGTATTATAAAATATGCAAAATTTTTGTTTAATCTAAAAATGATTTCGTAATAGTCATTTAAATACATTTTGTTTACGTATTTACATAAATAATGAGTGACGAATTACGTCTGCAATTAAAGAAAGGTCTTGTCATTTTCACTTATGTGTTACGTAATATATTCGTTAATTTAGAAATTTCGCTTCATAATTCGCAAGTCAAATTGGTTTTGCAAATCACCATTCACTATCCTTTGATATTATACAATATATCTTAAATATATATTCATTTATTTAAAAGTAATTTTGTTAAATAATACAAACAATGTTTGGCGGTAATTGGTTTTGAATATAAAAACCAAAATAACAATTTTACCAAGTTCCTGAATAAAACCGTAATGGCTGTTATGTGTGGCGCCCTATTAACATTTTTAGAGCTCAAATCAATCTTACCAACCAACTTCTACACCTGTTGATCAACGGACAAGGCTGTGGACCTCGGGAATGGGAGATCAGATATAAAAATAGATAAAGGAGGACCCCAAGTTATTGGTGAAAGACTCAGATGCTTTTTGATTAGTTGCAGAGAATCCCTTAAGAGACTCGAAGGTACACTGAGGAAACTGATTCTGGTTTCTCCTTTCTTCATTAATCAGCCTAGTCCACTGCTGAACTGAGCCTCACATAATGTGTGCCATAGCCTCTCCTTTGCAAACAATAATTATCAGATATTTACGGATACAATGTACACCTTGCATAACAGTAACTCTTTAGCCAGTGCCAGTGATTGCACCAATACTAGTGAGAATATACAAACTTTGTGTAGTCAAGTAAAAGCCCTTAGTTTGAAGCAAGTTTATTTACAATAAAAGGTATTTGGTCTGTTAGTAGTCATAGAGTTATGGTTTTATATCAAAATCCTTTCCTCTTATATTAGCGTAATTGACAATGCAATATTTATTGCACAATGGTCGCTAATATGCGAGTAAAGTCAATAGGCAAGAAACTATTTATTTATCATGCTACCTTTCTTCTTATTTTGACTGTTTATATGTATTGTATTCCAAATTAATTTGAATTTAATTAATATTCTATCATGGCTTTCTATAATGCACTTAAAATTATCGTAACAACACAAATTAAGCTATTAAGTCCTAAAATCAACATTAATTAAACCTATCACATGCACTTTAAAAAAATACGTGATAGTGAATTTATAAAATCGCTCACAGACTCGCTTCCGCCTCGATTTTAGACACCAACCTCCAAAAGCGACGACTTTCATCGCCGCATGCGTGAGCGTGTATGCGTGTATGCGTGTAAGTGTGTGTTTGTGTGTGTGTGTGTGCGCAAGCGCAGACGTAACGCGATCTTGCGTAATGTGTCGTACGGACTCGCACGCACAACTCACGATTAAGAATTTCGGTTGGTTTTGTGCCTCGCCGACTTCTTTTTACCGAGTTATAGGATGGTTGTAGGTGTGTGTAGGAGTAGTGGTAGGCAATTGACTTTATAAGGCTTTGTACACTTTCTCTAGATAACCTCCAATTTTTGAAGTCGGTTAAATTAAAGTCTCTTACCAAATGGTTGCGGGTTGAAAACCGTCGGGATATTAAACTTTTCGAAATAAAATTTATAAGAAAAATATTGCAAACTAATTATTTTAAAATGTCATACATTTGAAACTTTATTTTCAAACTAACGCGGTGTGAATTTATAATTATATAACGTTTCGGGATTTTTCGCCATTAAATCATAGAACTTACTACATATTTTCGTCGACTTCTCGGATGCGTTGCAGCACCCGTGAGTCAAGTCGTGACCACGGGTGCTGCAACGCATCCGAAACGTCGGCAGAAATAGTAAGTTCTATGGTTTTATCGCGAAAAGTCCCGAATCAATTTACAATTATTTTGTTTTGGAGATGTATATATTACACTCAGACACAGACATATTATACAACATTAAATAGTTCGGTTTGAAGGACCCACTAACATCTACGGGACTTCGGGGTCCAAATCAACTTGACCTATAAGTCGGTACACTTACTGATGAAGCCTTTGGTGCAGGATTTCTTTGCGCTTTCATAAAAGTTAAGGCAAACCAATCAAGAGATGTAGAAAAGGAAACCCGGGCCCCAAAGAGCAATCTTTGGATCGTTAATCAGTAATCAATCGCCTATATTATGTCGCCGCGTGGTTCTCGGCAGAGTGAAATTTGGGCCACCCCATTTCTTCCCATGCGGTGTCGTACAAGGCGACTAAGGGATAGGGCTGTTTAACATCGGACAGATATATACAGCCCAGACTCAGCCTCAGGTGCATGGCTTGAATCAACAATAGTGTCCAATTTACGGCAATAGGCTCACCACCTATTACGTGGGACCGAATACAGTTATTGGTGAAATGTGGGTGTTAATTCGCCTCTGCCTAGCCTTCCGGGGATAAAGGCGTGATTTTATGTGTGTATGTATGTAATCAATCAATAAGCCCATCCCAGTCCACTGCTGGACATAGACCTCTTCCATGTTGGAAGGCTGTGGTCTTCTTCCATGTAGGATGGGCACGGGATCCTATTCAATACTTGACGAGAAGGACACTTACAGTAAATTTCATTTATGAAACCAATCAAGAAATTATTATTAATCGTCTCTATATTAAACACAAATTCGCGTTAAGCGCATCCATTAATAAACTTCCCAATTTAATTTTAAATTCATCATCAATGCAATGAATTATCATTATTATTCAACCTCAAGTAAAACGAATTCAAATTACTAACGTGTTCATTCCCTCCGGTGTTGCAACACTCAATAAACAGCGGTCAACAATAGCACAGGCAGACACCTACATACCGCCTAGCAACGACATCAAAGAGTGAATGACATAATAGGCCGTATATATCTATAACCATGCCTCATTTCCATGCGCTCCCCTATAGCGAAGTAAGAAAAGTAGTGTTTTAGTTGGTATACCTCAGTGGCCACGCGGGATCGATTCCGAGCATGCGCACAAGACGGCGACACTTCCGCCCCCGCCTCTTCCACGCCCCCTCTGGAAACTAAATGAAAAACCCCACGCTGCAACTGCATTTCAGTGCATACGAGATCGTGACCAAAGAAAAGCTCAAATAATACGACGTAGCTAAGTCATTTTTAGTGAAAAAATAACATTTTTGTACTTAAAAAACGTGCTTTTGGTGCTTAAAATGTTAACCTGTGGACTAATATAGACCGGTAACAAGTGGGGAGCACACGCGGGCGATTCCACAAACTATGAAGAAGAAAAAACGCATGCACGTCTCAAAAAATATACGCCTTCAATGTTACATTTTAAATACAAACCACTTCATATGAGCACTCATGACAATATTACAGTTACCGTAAGCATTTAAATCACAAGTTTATTAAAAATTTATACGCAATATATAATCACAGAATCGTTAGTTTTTAATATTATAATTAAACACAAATATAGTACACAATTATATCTATTTCCCGAGCAAATAAACCCAACCTTACGATCGAAATTTTAGACTGATGTATAAAAATCCGTAAGTAGTAATAATATAAAATATAGTATTTACATTAGTTGAGCATTTGAGAAAGTTTATATGTAGCAAAAATTTATAGTTATAAAAATATAAAAATAAATAAATCGCAATATATAAAAATACAAAATATAAAACCGGGGATCAGTGACATAGGCCTTAAGAATTTTGTACGACGGTCGAACGATTTTGACACTTTAAAAAAATTTTTCAGTGTTTAAAAATGGATGATCGTGTATTTAAGTGTGTCGTGTGAGTGTTATGTTATGATACTGTGGGTCCTATAGGGCCAACATGCTGAACATGTTCGATATGTGGAACTCAGTGAGCACGAAGTTGGAGCAGACCAATGTGCAGCAGAGCCAGCAGCCTCACACTTCAGGTGGGAGTATTAAAGGTAATTTCCAGTTAATAAAAGGTTTGGGGCAAGCTTTACTTATTGAAAAAAAAGACAGTAATACATAATTTATTTGAGGCAGAAAGAAAAAATGAGTAAATTTTAATGAGTAAAATAAAATAAAATAGACGTACTAAGGAAAGTTAGTTTGTTCATTAACTAATGTGTTTCGAAGGCAGTCGGAGAAATAATTAGACTACCGAGTGTGACACCTATTAAGACTGTTCTAAAACGAAACATACAATTTCAGTAATAATTTCCGCTAGCATATAATTTAGAAGTTTGCCCCAAACTAAATCAAAGAAATAGTAACTTTTATTTTAAGTCACTTTTGCAAGAATAAAAGATTTATTTTTTTGAAATCACGGATTGCATGAAGGTTACACTAAAACACTAAAGTTCTTGGGGTTCATCCGGTTATAATCTCTTTATAAATATTGCTAGAACTCTGCTATGGAAGTGCAAAAATGAATGAGACTCCGTTTATTTTCGTTCAATATAAACCGCGATCACTTACACACACTTTTTTAATGCCTTTCGCCACATCACTGAAAATCTTAGTTCTTTTTATGAAAATTAAGCTAAATCGCAGTTTATACTTTGAAATTCTAGATCAATACTTAGTTCATCTCCGATGCACTTAAACCACACCTCCAGCCGCTTTTCACCAAGCTTTTATGATAAATTTTTCAGCACATTTTTATTCATTTGTAAAAAAAAATATCTACTTTTTTGGGAATGAATTATTTGTTCATTTATTATTTAAGGGTTATACTGCTGTTATTTTTTTATGGATTTATTAGTATTTTTAAGTATGTATGTTTTCCAGTTTTGAGCTAATAAATCTACCTAGTTAAACATTTTGGCTGCGTCGAATGCCATCATCGCATTTGTCACAAATAACTGAGATTAAAAATTATTACAGACAAATGGCAGCTGTACTCTGTAGATGTTGATGCTTCCACCATTTACGTAAATGTCAGTATTGGCACAGATTGGGCCAATATGTGCAGCTAGCTTAAGAAACTATCAATCAATTAGGATCTTTTCAACTTCTACTATGCAGGTTAATTTAGACGTCAAAATGTCTTAACAATGACAGCTTTGACAGGTGCTGTCACTTACTCAGATTTTTATAAAGGTATCTGTTTGCTTGTTTTTAGTTAGAAGTGAAAATATTCCTAAAGTTGTCTATATGATATATTTTTAGTATATACGCATTTTTTTCGCTGAATATATAATTAATGTTGGTTTAATGGATAGGTTTGTCAGAGAAAATGTAAAAGTTATGTAATATATCACATATGCATAGGTATGCATACAATTATTATCTTTATGTTGATGATACAAAAGTAGGTTGTGGTTCTTTATTTTTCATAGATTTTTTAACGAATTTCAACCACGAGCAGTATATGATAACATAATTATAACTTCATAGTCATTACGTCACAGTCCACTATTAATTTACATTCTGAATATTCAGACAGCAAGACATAATAGCAATCGAAACGTCACAACTGTCAAAAATGCCACTGTCATCTTTAACAATCATTGACAAAAGACACGCGAGTTGTAATAAAAAACGAATTGCGTGAAACAAAACTATAATAAAATAATAAAAAATATAGAAAGTGAGGGTCCAAAAGATGTTTTCCGGTATTATATTTATACATACATAATTGTTTCACATATAGTTTCTGTTACGCAAGCTTAAGAAAGTAACCAATTAAAATTCGGCTCTGTCTCTGCCGTGTTATTTCGTAATTATTTTATAGCCTTTTGTGTTAAAGATATACATTATTTTTTATTTAAAGTAAGAGATTGTAGCATGCCTACAGTAAAACCAGACGATTCCGTGAAATGGCGAATATAGGAACTTAGTTTGTCACTGTCAATAACATATTGTTTTATAGCAAATCAAAGACAATTCAGCACGATTTGACGTTCTTCAAACGAAAGAATAACTTTGCCTCGAGTATAGACAATCGTTAAATATCTATGCCATTTCCGTCGAGCTATAAGTCTGAGTACTTTAAGCGGGACATGAAAAAAGTATCTCTATAAGAAAATGCTAAAATTTATTTAACGTCAAAGAAGGCAATAAGATTGAATTTATTTAAATCAATCAAATTGATACTTGTTGGTTCCTGATGGAGTGGAATAGGGCCACCCCATCACTTACCGAGGGTGTCGCAAAAGGCAACTAATGGACATGGTTGTTTGCCATCCGACAGTAAACAAATGTTCATATAAATATAAAACAATGTGAGTGTCAGTTACACAGTAATTCCCACGCAGAATATTTGTGCAATATTTTCCTAAATCTGTTTGAGGACATACCTACATTACTTTTGCGTCGCTGTTTTGTTAGCTAATTGTTCTAAAGGACGTTAATGATTTCTAGATACGTTTAAAAATTCATTCGTCGACGATTGCATTTTGCTGTTGTTTAAAAGTAGAATGTTCTATTTCAATTAATAAAAAGACTCCAAGTACGATTGCACTTTGTTGTCTTTTAAAATTAGAACGTTTTAATTCAAATTTCAAAATAAGAAACCAAGTATCTAGTAGTTCTGTGCAGTATTTCATAGGTCGTTACCTTTTTTATTATGTTATTTTTATCTGTTAAATTGCCATATTTCATAATATTATATTTTGTATGTACGACATGCAAGACATAATAACGGTTACGTATTAAAATTCAAAACCCTACGGTTAAAACACCAAATATTGAAATACCTAATGTAAGAAATAAAAAAAAAATCGGGATTATGAACTTCGATCTTTCGCTCATCGGTATTAAGAACTTTGGAATTTTAATATGTACCATATAGGTAACCATTTTAACAAAACACTATTTAAATGAATTAAATAAACTTAGGAACACGCAATATCTTCATTTAAATGTATCTTTTTATAGGGAATTGGGTAAGATAAATGGAATGCCTTGCACTTGTTATAGTTAGAACCATCGCTGCATCGGTGACTATTCATCATAATATGTGTGGTTTTCCTGCTGTATTGCTGCACTTCTTGTATAAAATACTCATTGATTAAATAGAAATATATTATAATTTCAAAGTTAAATAGTCGAAAACAATTTTAACACTCATAATCATACAATTCGGTTTCTCAGTTATAATTAATTTCTGGAATATTTATGTCTTATAAGTATTATTATATATTACCTATTACCTAAGAAATAAACGTATTTCTTATTTATTTATTTATTTTAGTGTATTTTCGTACCTAATAATAATTATTTATGCATTGTACAAATCTTATTATTATTCCTCTTTATTAAATTAAACATCTTTAAAAAAAAATGATACCTATATTTAAATTATACAATATGTACTGAACGTATTATAAAATACCTAGGCCATAAATGGATGTCTGAAATCTGTCGTTAATCTGTCAATTCATATTTAAATATGGAATGCAAAATATCCATCAATTTGATGATATTTTATTTTTAAATGACATTGATCGCCACGTTCGGCCAGTCGCATTTAGAACAGCTTTTAAAAAGCTCCAATTGACATTTCGGCGGTACTTTCACGAGTCAGGCGCGTTTTATTATTGCACAGAAAATTATATTAAAGGACATGTTCAGCGTTTCGGTGTTGAGAAAGCAGTGTAGGGTTGTACCTTCAGATTTTTTATTTTTATGTGTTTAAGTTGCTTTGATTAATATATTCATGACTGTAAAGAAAAGCTGTCATACTTCGGAGGCCCTACCTCCAGTAGGATGCGAGGTAGAATTAAAAAAATTAAAAAGTATAAAAAGATGTAGGGAAGCTAGTTAGGTAAATTAAAATGCACATTTTCAAAGATAAGTTAAAAATCGTTTTGCAATTAAGGGTATATTTATAAAATACATCTAAAATAGTGTGAATCGTCTGGATAGACTCGACTGTCTTGGTGTGACCAACTTTTTTTCGTAGAAACTGCCAATCTACGTAACTTTCATAATTTTTATTACTTTTAACATTATAATGTATTATATAATATAACATAATATGACTATTGTTACAATTATAAACAGGTTAGATAATATTCATTATGTTAAGTTAAAAAACTCACGCTCGATGGCTTATATTCGAAGTGAAAGTTGTTTTAAATCTCAGTATCTACATTGTCCTGTCCAGATTTCTTTGTAAAAATGCTACGCAGGCTAAACAAAGAGATTATTTTCTCAAAATTTAGTTAAGATATGCAGTGAAAATATTATATAATGGTAATAAACTAAAAAAACGGCATGTGGGGGAACCTCATTTGGCTGCTGTTTTTCTTTTGGTAGACAAAAATAGTGAACAGTAACTTCATTAGGTTTTTGTGAGAGGTACACAACACTAATGGCACGTGTAGACGAAAATGTCAGCTATCTAGGGCATGTCTATGTAGTTCAATTGGTCAGAGTCTTTCTTCAAGGGACTTGTCACTGGTCTAAGTTAACTATTTCGATTTCAATTTTGAAGTAGGTGTCTTGTGGGCATACCTTCTCAAAGATTACCTTCTACAAAAAGCCCTAGCCTTTGCATAATCAATCAATCAATAAGCCTATCGCAGACTTCTGGTGGACATAGGCCTCTCAAAATGTTGAGTGGCTTTGGCCTACTGTTTCCACGATGGCCAGACGGGTAGGTACATGGTTTTTTTTCGAGTTTACCATCTCTCGCAGTGATCTCGTCTGCGTATTTTGCCGTCATTCGCATTACGACATCCTTCGAATGAGACGGGGTTCTTGTATTCTTTCTCCGTCACCACACCGACCTTGTTTAATAGCACTTATTGTTCCTTTACTACACAGTCGAAGACTAATAGGTTATGGGATATAGATAGCCTCTCTGTAGTTTTGATATTAACTTACCATTAGGGCAATATAAAAAAATAAATATAGTTAAAAAGATTCATGAAATCTAAATACACGATAATCTCTAACGCAGTTTAGTTTCCTTTGTTCACAATTCCTATCATTGGTGAACTCAGATTATACAGAGTGGAATTTGTCGACCGTACCTAAAGGGAAAGTACTTTAAATATTAAAGATGGCGTATTTCACTCCAATGACATATTGCCTTTTTTTTAAAAGAAACAAAACTGCATTTAAAGATTTTCGAAAATTCGCTTGCCACAACTGGTAATCGAACTGACTAAAATCTGAAAAAATTACATCCTCCAATGGAGTAAGGTGAATAAACTCCGATATCTATTGCTTACACCATTAATTTCTAAATGCATGTCATCGTCACACCCGCACACCAGTGTTACGTCAAATATTATGACGTCAGCGCGGATGCGCCGGCCCATTCACACATTCTCGGTCAGTGATGAACGTTTTGTCTAAAAGAAATTTTTAGTAATTAATATTTATTATTATATATATTAAGTAAATTGGAAAGGGGCGTGGTTCCCGGCAGAGTAGAATTTGGACCACCCCATCTCTTCCCTTGCGGTGTCGTACAAGACAACTAAGGGATAGGCCGTTTAACATCAGACAGATTACAGCAGACTCATGACTCGAGTCAACAATAGTACCCGAAATATGCAATAGGCTTACCCCCTATAACGTGGGACTGAATAAAATTATTGGTGAAATGTGGGTGTTAATTCACCTCTGCCTAACCCTACGGGGATAAAAGCGTGATTATATGTATGTATATATTAAGTAAATTACTTAAGCAAATTGGGCAAAGTAACATACAGTCAAAAATACATAGTTATATTTTCAGTATCAACAATACTTGCAGGAAAACTCGAAAAGCAATTCAATCTTTTAAACATATCTGAAGCCGAACTTCACACCCATATGATCAAAGGCTCGAGGGTGTTGGTTTGAGCCATATGTATCAAGAGACTGTCGTACGAACCCCTCTAGAGGAGGCGGGGAAAGGCCCTCCCTGTATTGATCTACGGTCAAGGTACATACGAAAAGCCCTCTCATTAAAAACTCTCTCAAAAATTATGTACTTAGTCATTATTACACGTAATTAAAACTTTCACAGATAATTTTCTCCTTTATTAAATTACATTTTGTTCATTCTCGAGGCTCATTCATTCGTTCAATCATATGTCAGATTTAACCTTTAATTTGCACATATAAAATCACTGCACAATTTAAATGAAGTGAAAACCCTAGTCGGTTTCTTTTTTTTTAATACGTAGTTGCGTAAGGCATAACAGATACCAGTTCTTTTGGTTTAAGTTGTTATTGTGGTACGCCCCACCGTTTAGAACATAAAAGAGAAACTGGCATTATATTTATATTTTTTTTTATTTAATAAGCGTAATAGCGATTAAAATTTGGATTAAGAACCACAATATTTATCGGTGGATGGGGCTCTGCCAAGATATTCGGCACAAACCAATCTTACCAGGGAGTCAGTGAACCTGCTGGGTGACGGAGTCAGCTCAAGTACAGGTTACCTATCGGGTTTGGAGGGTCATATGGTGGTCGCACAAGTAAAAACCTGCAACTGAGACTAACGTTGCTATAATGATGTCTAATAATGGATAAAATATAATTTTTTTAGTGATTGTACATCACTACAGAGTCAATATGTGCCAATTTTGAATATAGATTAACAAAATTTATTTATCTATATAACATTTAAGAACCTATTTTGAAAATAGAATTTTAAAATTAACATTATCTTCACTTTCTTTTTTGTTTACAATAGTTTTTACACTGTACTTCACAATTTTAAATAAAGAATAATAAAATCGAATCTTAGTTTTGTGTCTGTCACACCACACATGTTGTGTATGTTGGTACTACTGCAAATTGTTACAAGGGGTAACTCTAACCACGCTGACTGGTTCGCAATTCAAATTATCTTTCAACTAGGGGTTACTACAATAAAATAAAAACTCGTCCACAGTGCACAATGGGCTAAATTCGCGAACTGGCAATACCTGTTATTGCTTATTATGCATCGTCTTATGTTACCGGACGTACTCGTTTGGTTTAAAAATTACTAAGCAATATTTTGTACGCGTGCTTTGCTTAGATATGTTAGATCAATTAATTGATCGATAATTTTGGCTTAAATCAGCTGAATATGAGCGTGGTAAGACATATTAATTTTTTAATTTTCATTATCTCTGGAGCTACTTAACCGATTCTGAAAATACTTTTACCAACAGAAAGTCACATTATTTGTGTCATAAGCTACGGGAACGGGTTCAGAAGTCCATAGCCAGAGCTGCAGGCAACAGTTAGTTATTTTTTATAAAAACCTAGCTGTTCAGAGACTCTTTTCTTTCCCGCACCACTAAGACCTGAAATTGTTTACCAGCTCACGTGTTTCCTTCTTCCTACAGTCCTGGGTCCTTTAAGCGGGGCGTGAAAAAGCATCTGATGATGCCGCCAAGCTGAGTGCTACCATTGTAACATGCTACGTGTATGTAATGGTGATCTTCTTTCCTGAGACTTTGCCTTTAACTTACCATCAGGCAAGGTATGTATAGGTAGTAGGTATATATAGGTAGACAGGCTGTCGCAGTACTGTGCTCGACGCTGTGTGCTAAGAGAATTGTACAGCTAGTTGCATACGAAGCGTTCACCTTAGAGCTTGGGATCTAGACAGCCTCTGTGGCGTGGCAGTAGTGAACGCAACCGCTACGCAGGAGGCGCGGGTTCGGTTGCCGCTCGTTACAAATATTTGTATGTATGAATATGGATATTTGCATTGGTCTGGTCTTGCTCTCCATATCAAGCCGTGGGTCTCGGTTGTCATAAGAACATCTATGGCGGTCTTTACGGGTAGTTGGAGCTCTAAAACGTTTAACAACTGGTCTAATTGCAATGCTTCGAATTCACCTTTGGGTTGTGGAGGTCTGATGGCAGTCGCTTTACAGAAACTATCGAAGTTCAGCCTAATCTGCAGTTAGACTGGTAAAGCGGACCCCAGTCTCCGAGGTGTAAAAGCTTCGAATGTGGTTGAGATTAAAGCTAAGATGAAGAGATCCTGGGATCATGCGGATCTCAGGCTCTAAGGTTCTTGTCGGTCAAGGTTGTTCCTCCTTTAGATTAGGGTATTGTGGCTTAAATGGTAGTGACTACCGTATGACCTCCAAAGTCTGAGAGAACAGCTTGCTGTTTGTTAAACAGCAAGTGTACCAATTTGCACAGGTTACCTTGGACCCTGAATCTTTATCTAATAATCTTTATCTATTATTTTTTATACCACTTAAAGTGCAAGCAAGCACACGGCCCACCTGATGGAAAGTGGTTACCATGACCTATGAACGTGTGTAACACCAGTGGAGTTATATCCGTGCTGCCGACCCTGTAAGAACAGAGATTTTGTGCCGTCAGTGTAGAGGACAAAGCAGGACAAGCCTTTGGTCATCCCACTGACAGCACAAAAACTCTCCAGTGAGCTCTGGCTACCCTACTCACCGCCGGGCACACAACACGAAGTTATTATAACAGCGGTGTTCTGTAGGACGGAGGTACTTCCCCAGTCGGACTGCTCAATAGGGTGGAAATATCACCGTATACTACCTCCTATAATCTATAATATCTATTTTAGTCGTATCAAATAGCATATAATATTTATGAAATAATATCATACAAAATCTCTATCAATAGCATTAACTAAACGTACACACTACCAGAAAAAAAACAATAAAAAAAAAACTAGTTAATACAATGGTCACACTAAAACGGCCGAACATTAAACTCATAAAACGCACACGTTATACCAAGATACTAGGATAGGTAGCATAACATGTGACAGGTCGTTTTAGTATTAAAGTGCGCAAGAAAAAGTTGCCTGGCCAAGACCCATATACCGTGGTCGTATGTCGCCTGACATGGTTTGATACTTGAGACTTTAGACGTGGTACGTAAAGCTTATAGATACTTTTGCATATACTGCTTGGTAACAATTTATTGTGATTTTGGTGTGGTAATAGATATTAGGGTAGATTTATTGAAAAATTATGTATAATAAATAATAATAAACAAATAAATATTCCATGACATTCTACATAACGCTATCTACATAGACCCATGGTAAGCATAGCTTAACTAGCCTGTGTTATGGGATCTAGAATGCAGATAAACATACTTAGATACATTTTTTTGTAAATACATACATATTAAATATAGAAACACCCAGACCAATGCTAATATACATATTCATGCATACAAATATTTGCACTGAGCGGGAATCGAACCCACGCCCCCTGCATAGTAGTCAAATGCTCTACCGCTACGCCACGGAGGTCGTCATACCAATTCCTAATTATAGTTCGCATGACAAAATTTCGCTTTGTATATTTCATTTTCAAAAACTCATTCCTTTGTAGGTTTATAACAGTTTATAACTGCCAAAGTTACAATTCAGTGGTTGGATTATACACATATGTTAAAATAAGTACCTAAGTAAGAAAAGTACAAGTAAGTAAGTTAGCAAAGACAAAAACATTTTTTTGGAAGTAAATAACATAATTACTATATGTTTAGATTAAATTGGAACTACATATTCTGTTAAAGTACGTACTAGTCGTAACTATGAAATTTAACAAGAGTCTAGTAAAATAAAATAATACTCATGGTAACAATTTTTAACAACCATTATATCATATACATGAAATTTATGAAAACAGTTAGCGACATAATATACTATACTATGTAATAAATTACAAAGAAGTTGATGACTTTCTACAGAAATCCTGCGATTCATGTTGCCATCTGTTTATGATTTACAACTTTATATAATGAGTAGTATGCGGATACATATTATGACTACGTACGAAGTTTTAGAAAGAATGGCGATGCTACTTTTACTTGTGTGAAAGTTCTCACCATTTTTAGAATTATATGTAGTATGTCAGGAATATTCCTGAATAAATTAACACATTGATACAATCTAATGTAACTTGTATATGGTATTCTCCTTGTTATGTTAACAAGAAGAATACTTAGTTACAATTTTGAATATAAGAACCAAATGAACATGTTGTCAAAATTCCTTAGAAAAAAAAGTTGCATGAAGCAATATTGAAATACATTGTCCTGATAATAAGCAATAATATAATTTACTCAAAAAAATCTACAGTATCAAATCATGTCAGTTGTAGTATACACATTTACGTATGCGCATGCGTGGAGCGTGCACTCAGGTACTCAGCGACTGATATGATAATATTAGCTACATGCGTGTGTGTGAATGCACTGTGCTGCGTTTAGCACGCCTAGTCTAGCCAGTACGCGATAGTTGCGTACGTACATAAAAGAGGGTGTGACATACTATGCTGCGTTTAGACACCATAGTGAAGCTAGATAGGTCGGGAACTAGATGGAATGACGTAATGGGATGATGGAATCTATATTTGAACTGTAGAAGAGAATCTTTACTTTTCTTGTTACCGAGCATGACTCATTTTGTTATTTGGGTTTGAGTTCATGAAGGGCTTCGTAAGGGTCTTGTTTTGAGTGACAGGCATAGCGTGCGCGAGTGTTGCAATCTCGTGACAGATAATGGATTAAAAACATCCAAAGCTCTTTGTGTTTTTTTTTTATATTTTAACTCAAGGGCGGCTAATTTCGCAAGCTACGTTCCAGTTTTAATCTCAGCTCGAATCATTTTTAATTATAAATACATTTATCTTTTCGGTAGGAATTTACGCAAACGCTTCTGCGTGAACAGATCGTCACAATAACATTTATTGTATTAAATACGAAAATAAAATGTCAATAAAACTATGCTGCTATGTCTCGTCTCCTTCCGAGGGTGTCGTAGAAGGCAACTAAGGAATAGAGGCAAATTGTGGATGTTAAAACACCTCTGCCTACCACTTCGGTAATTTAGAGATGTGAATTTATTTGTTTATGTTTCTAATGGGTCCCGTTAGAATTATCATAGATATATTAGACCATTTATACTGTTGATTGATGGCACTTGGTGGAATTTGTTATTACACATATTGAGATCTTCGAAGGACCTTTGTGGATGCCGTAAGGCGCAACCGGATAGGTCTAATAACAATGAAAAATAATATGGCAAAGTATAAGTGAGTTCTCAATATATTGATCTATTAGCCTATTTGAGAGAGTAAAAACATAGTAACAGAATAAATGGTCAATAAATGTAAATAGGTAATTGAGTGAAAACACAAGGGACTATATAACAACCTAAGTGATTGGTATTGATTTAAGTAATAGATGACAGAAGTAGCTAAACTAATAGATGGACATAGTAGCGACATAGCCGGATCTTGTGTTATTCATACAATGTCATTTGAAAACTACTAGCTACTGCCCGTGGCTCCACATGCGTGTGATGTGGACCTCGTTCTTGAGAGCCACAGACTGTGGTAGGCAATAGGTTCCTTTTACCCACAAGAACCTTTCACCGGAATAAAAGGAAACCTATGAGCCTTCTATGAAACCTATTTCAGATAGTAACCATCTTTCTATAATCCATTCTCAAAGCGTGTTAAAAAGGACGTCGAAAATGACAGGTTGGTAGAGATTCTGAGATCTGGAATAGTGGCTATTATTTTGAATTTAATTTTAGCTTATCAATCATCCAACTATCAGACGGGGTACAGTCCAATACATACATATAATTACGCCTTTATCCCTGGAGGGTGAGGCAGAGGTGAATTAACACCCACATTTCACCAATAATTTTATTTGATCCCACGTAATAGGGAGTGAACCTATTGCCGTATTCCGGGCACTATTGTTGACTATTGTTATGCTTCTGAGGCTGAGTCTGGGCTGTATATATCTGTCTGATGTTAAAAAACCCTATCCCTTAGTCACCTTGTACGACACCGCATGGGAAACGATGGGGTGGTCCTAATTCTACTCTGCCGGGAACCACGTGGCAACGGAATCTATATTTATATCAAAATCTAAGTATACTTGTGTCAAATCTATTCATGCGTGAATGAGCAAAACTCATCCAAACAAACATTCTCATCCACAAGTAGGTACGTAATTAGTAACATGATATTAACTATTTTCTATTACATACCTTTGCATCGACTATCTAACTATTAAAATAATAATGTGGATATTATAGTACCGTTATGCCGTTATTTCCGTATCCAAAATTGGTAATACTTTCACCTGACCAGTGTTGGTTACAAATGCTGATATAATACTGCTAACTGTTGTACATTTCCGATTGAATTGTGAGGATAAGCTGGGACACTACGTGATTATTGATTACGAAAGTACTCTTGACAATGATCGTCATGCTAGTCAATTACTTGTGAGTCATGCTCGTGAACGCTTGCAGGTTGTGATGATTGATCAGTGTGTTGTAGTAGTGTTAGATCAGTTCAATTATGTGAATATTATTTTTGAATACATTAGTCTCATATTGTAGGAATAACCAGTTTAAAAAAGTAAGATAGGCAGAAGTTATCATTAGCAGAGAAAATTTGATTTGATCGATAGATGTAAATTGATTAATCGTACTTTTATGCAAATCATTATTAAAATGAGTATTAAGAAATAATTTATAAATATGAAATACAATAAAAATAAAATAACTATTATACAACTTATAGCTAAGAACAATTAAAATGCGTCGTAGAATTCCTCCGCATCGCATGCCTCTTGTGGTAGCGTTCCCAGAAGACTGGCAGCATGGCCACGTTGTATGGCAATGCTTATTCTGTCCTAAAAAGAGGCCAGCCTTCTGGTCACGAGAAGCGTCGACCATTCGCTTCGCAAACTCACGGAAGAGGTTGCGAGCGCTCGGACCCCATGACCCCAAAGTCTCGACTCCAAACAGCACAAATTCATAATCTCCGATGAGATTGGAGTATTTGCGCCGCTTGAGAGCCTCTGCAGAAGCAGCAGCAGCACCAGCAATGAGTATTATGGTTTTAATTTATAGTTGCTTGCATATTATTACTTGAACTATTACCGTGTGTTTTTAGCTTACATAACTTACGGGAAATTCTCTAAAATACTTTGTCTATGACTTCCTTAAACATGATGCCAGTTGCGTTCGAGGATTTTCCTTGGAGTTCGGGGTCTAATAACTGTTTCTCCTTCTTTCAGTGCTAATTTATTTCGTTTAACTTTGAATTGCCTTCCTTCTTATTATGAAAATGTGTTACATAAGCACAATTATGTACTATAAGCTTTATGACTAAAGTTATATTACATTCCGTGCCGACTGCAGATGGAGGGACAGAATACGCACTCCGGCCAGTATTTATATTATAGTAGTATTATTATTGGCCATACAGAGGGAAAATGTTGCCAGACTGATGGGCATGTCTCCGTATTAAAAATAGCTAATTTTTATCGCTTTTTGTATATTATAAAATATTGTATTAACTTCCGCACTATCACATTAATTATCGCAGGTTTATAAGTGCCCGGTTAATGGCAATAGGCTCGCCACCTATTATATTGGGACCTAAATATAAACTGGGGAAATGTGGGTGCTAACACCTCTGCCTACCCGTTCGGGGATATAGGCGTGAGTTTATGTTATATATTATACCGAAATACCGCATCAGTCGTTACAGTAACAGAAATCGATCAACATATCCAATATTGACAAACAAAACTGACCACTGCAAAGGCAAGCTTTCATACTATTATAGAAAACTTAGCCTTGATACTTACGACCTCATTTATCAAGTTATTTAGAGTCCTATCATAGTACATTGCATATAACAATAAGCACAAAACCGCAGTAGCGTAACAGTAAAGTATTTCGCACTACACTATCAATATTTGTGTTGACGATATGACGAAAATATGTGTTTTGTGTTTAATTTTAAAATTATACTTACTAGTAGGTAAGTGGCTTGACTATGCATATTTGCAAAATTTGAAGCTATTTAGGATTCAGCACATTAAAAAGAAAAATACAAAATTCTTATAAGATCACTTCGTTATCCGTCTGTCTTTGGACTTTAGAATGCGTGAAGGCATTCAATTGAAATTCATACCAGGTCTACGATGTTTTGAAATTGTGAAAAAGAAACATCTTAATCAATACCGTCAAAAAATAGGTATTTATGTTTGTGTAGCAAATTAACAAATAGAAGGGTATCAAAAGCTTGGGATAGAATTAAAAATATTGTGGTTTATGTAGTATAGGTTTGACTCTCAATTCATTTTTGCACGGAATCCTCAAGGCGCGAGATCAACTCGCACTTAGCAGGTTTTTTTTTAAATTATAGTGACCGGAATGACTAGTATTTGCGTTAAAACGATTAGCTCTTCTATTCAGTACCACGCTATTCATAAAGTTTTGAAATTCTTCACCAGCACACGTGTTTTCTTCTTACTGCAGTCCTGGGTCTTTTAAGAGGGCCGTGAAAAAGCATCTAATGAGGCCGTCAAGCTGAGTATTGTTAGTATTTACCCGCACGTAATCACACTGTTAGTGTCATCATAAGACTCAGTCAAAAGCAACTCTATTAAAGACGAAACTTCAAATACAATATTTATATTCAAAATTGAAAGGTAAAGTATAGTACTGGGTGCTTAGGCAAGTAACTAGCTCGTAACCATATACCGGTCTAAACGCACTAAATGCAACTATTTAAACGATCACGTGCATGTGTGCGTGCACGCATGGCTCACTTATACCGATGACGTCATGGCTGTTCTACGTTCGAATTTAAAAGGAGGGAGAGACAAAATATTTTATTGCACGTTTCATTGCAAAATTAAAACTATTTGACGGCAATTGGGCAAGTGAATTTAATTTATATTCTGTTACGTTACTTTATTATCTACTCACTCGTTCATTATGGCGTGAGTTTGTAAAAAAGAATATTATGACAAGAATTTGGATACATTAGTGCAGAGAACCCTAAGAAAAGTAATATGAATTTGAATTTCGAAGTGTTCCAAAAATATGCCAAATTGAATTTTGTTAACGAACGAAAAGACAATCCAGTTACCGGCATATATCTTGACCCCAGTGATGTCACAAAAAGACTCTAAAACAGCACGCGGTGTTTAGATGTCTTTTGTTTGAAGATAGCACGGAGGAGGCACTTTCCTTGCGTCTGGGGGACAAGGTATAGTTTTACCGGTTAATATAATTGTTATAAGAGTTCAAATAAGGTAAACATTATTTGGGAAGCGGGCCCTAGTCCTGGGACCGTGGGGCCCCACCAAGACGTTTCGGCCCAAGTTAACCTCCCTTGCAAACAGGTAAACCTGCACAGACATTCCTCTAAGGGTTGGGAGGTCAGACAGCAGTCTCTCCCGGTAAATCCGATATACAATCCACCGAACCTTGGACGCACCTAGAAAATTGCTATAAGGATTTAATGAAAATATTTCTTTCGGAAAAGCCCCTGTTTGAGTCGACTCGAGAAGAGTAACAAGCATGGCGCTGTAATTGATATACATACGCATATAAATCCTGAAGAGGTAGGTAGAAGTGCATTAAACCCCACATTTCAGTAACTATAACTCACACGTCACTTCAAGCGAGCACTTTTTTTACTGTCAACCACCCTGATATCACAATACGTACAAATCTAATTGTCGTCAAAGAGAAATTCAACCTTCTGAATGATTTCGCCACCAATCTGATCGGTCGCTTTTATAATTTTGCAATGTCCCTTCAAGGTGATAATGACTTTTTGTGTTCTGACACGCGAAACGGGGTCAGCGGTACTCGGCACACGTCCTTGGGGCATGAAAATCTTGGGGAAATTTGGTAATTACCCTTAAGAAGGTCCTACCTAACAAATTCGTCAAACCGATCTCACCTGTCAATCAATCAATAAGCCTATCGTTGTCCTCTGCAGGACATGGGCCTCTCCAAATGTTGCCTACTGTTTCCACGTTGGCCAGACGGGTTGGTTATTGGTTGGTTGGACAGGGTTTTATGAGGAGGTAGGACACGGCGGTATTTCCCCCCAATTGAGCAGTCCGACTGGGGAAGTACCTCCGCCCTACAGAACACCGCGGATATAATAACTTCGTGTTGTGTTCCCAGCGGTGAGTAGGGTAGCCAGAGCTCACTGGAGAATTTGTGCTGTCAGTGTGATGACTAAAGGCTTGTCCTGCTTTGTCCTCTACACTGACGGCACAGAAACTCTGTGCTTACAGGGTCGGCAGCGCGAGTGTGGCTTCTCTGGTGTTACACACGTCCATAGGCCATAGTAACCACATTCTATCAGGTGGACCGTGAGCTTGTCTGCCACCTAAGTGGTATAAAAAAAATTCCTTCTCTCGCAGTGATATCATCTGCGCATTTCATTAGTCTCTTCTTACGACAACCTTCGAATAAGCCCATGTATTCTTTCTCCGTTACCAGAAAGTTAGTCACATATCTGCTGATAGACGGACGAGGGTTGGGTACAGGCTGACTTCTCAAGGTTAGCAGGTCAGATGGTAATCACTCTCGTTAAAGTGAAGAGAAGTCAATCCGAATCAAAATCAACCAAAGGAGAGTTTTCGTGTGAATTTACTGTCGGATGGGATAGCCCTATCCTTTAATCGCCTATACCCACGGAAAGACATGGGGTGACCCTATTCCACTCCACAGGAAACCACCACGGCAATGTCTTACATTATTTATTTATCTTGGGTTCTCGCACAGCATACGTCTCTGCCTACTCCCTGGGCGATATAAATACATGCGTATGTTAGTTTGACCACAGCGCTATCATTTTGTCTAGGTCAAACAGTAAATGATAATATATTCGTGGCAATTCTGGACTTTGACATCTGTTTAGGGCTTGGACACATTTAAAATAATTTATAATAACTAGCTGACCCGGCAAACGTTTTTTTGCCATATAAATAATTTTTAAGTAAATGTCAAAATTAAAGAAAAATGTTAAGGGTGGACAACCCTTATCACTAAGGGGTATGAAAAATAGATGTTGGCCGATTCTCAGACCTACTCAATATGCTCACAAAATTTCATTAGAATCGGTCAAGCCGTCTCGGAGGAGTACGGGAACGAACATTGTGACACGAGTATTTTATATATAAGATATTTTTATTGCTTCAAAGTTATTAAATGCTCTTGCGGGGACTCTTTTTTTCCGCATCACCAAGACCTGGACCTTCATTACCAGCTCACGTGTTTCCTTCTTCCTACAGTCCCGGGTCCTTTGAGTGGGGCGTGAAAAAGCATCTGATGAGGCCACCAAGCTGAGTGCCACCATTGTAACATTACTTAGAGTCTGTAATGGTGACCCTCTTTCCCGAGACTTTGCCTTTAGCTTGCCACCAGGCGAGGTGAAGTCAAGTTGGCGTTTCCTAGATAAAAATATTATATATATATATTGCACATACATACATCATTTAGATACAATCAACATCAGATCGAAGTTGATGAACGAAGTAGTTAAAATGATCTTAAGCCTGGTTCCCCCTTCCTGTTGAGTAATTGTTCTTATATATGACACATACCTTTAATCCAAACAATAACAATTTAAATCAATAAAATATTACTTTTTTCATTTGACCGCATGCGGGCTATTATTATATGCCGCCAATCCATGGTCGCTTGCCAGTCCAGGGGTTAACAAACGTGTGTATCGGCAGTGGTGAAGTTGGGCCCCAAGATGTTAGTGGGCCCATACAAAAAAGTACTATTAGCAGTGTGTAAATACCCTTATTTTCTATTGTGATGCCCAATGATAAAATCCTAATGCAATTATTATCTTCTAAGAAATATCTTTTTAAGTGGCATAACTTATAACTACCATAATTATTATTGTAATAGATTCTATTTTGTATTAACTGTGTTGAGGGTTGCAAATAAGCGCTTAGGCCAGCTGAAGGTAAGCGGTTACCATCATTTATATTCACTAGAACTGTGATTTCATAACCATTTGGTAGGCACTCTTCCACAGATTCTGTTGATTCCTGTAGCCTTTTTTTATACCACCTATGTGGCAAATAAGCACACGGCCCACCTGATGGGAAGTGGTTGCCGTAGCCTATAGACGTGTGCAACACTAGGGGCGTTATACTTGCGCTACTGACCCTGAAGAAACTTATACATACTAGATATGTGATTTATGCAAGTATTATGTATGGGTTTATATGGCCCTTCCAATATCCCTATTCCCTAAGGCCCAAGTCAAACAATAGACAAGGCTCTAGCATAGGTATAAGAGGTGTAGACGGCAGTCACTCCTAGAAAAATCAATTTACTAATCAAAAATAATAAGCAGACCCTGGGCTTCTAATATATACCTTTCCGTATACCTACATACCTCTTTATAACAATATAATACAAGGATGATTTTGAATTTAGAATACATGAAACACATTGTTAATTTTGGACGCGCAACAAAACAACCTTGTAACTTTCATAATACAATTCACCCATCTGTTTCGCGTCCTTTTTGAGCAGGCCTGTGTAAAAGCAATTTTGTGGTGTATATTTACTGCAAACTATATTTACAGATAGATAAAACGATGATTCCGAATGCAGAATTGCAGATACTAGTAGAGTAGTAACATCCGTGGTTTTGAACGCGCATTCATAGATAGATCGCGATCGGCCTTGCTAGTGCTATTCAACTCGGTGACACACTTTGGAGTTGGCTTCAAGCCGTCATTCAAAACAAAGTAATATAAACCTTATGCCTTAGCTATTAAAGTTCTTTTTCAAAAATTCAATAACATTGTACTGTTTTAATTGAGACAACGCACCGTCCTATCGCGAATTTCGAAATTTGAATTTCGAATTTGGTGTTTTTTAAATACCACGCTCGATTTTTTTTTCATTTTGGATACATTGCAATGCTGATAAATTCGATTGTTTATGACTTCTTAATTTAGTTTTGGATATGTGCTTTTTCAGTTAACGTAATTAAGTATAACTTTGGTTTCGTTTTGTTATCACCATATAAATATTCTTTTATTAAAGCTGTAAATAGTGACGTCAGGGTTAAAGGGTCAACATTCAGTATAATTAACATCATATCATATTGTTAGCTAACAAAGAGTCCGCTTGACGGCAATAGGCTCGACCTCTATCACTGACTGGGACTAAAAATCCTAGTTGGTGAATTGTGGGCGTTAATACACTTCTACCAACCCCTCGGGGATTAACAAACATGAATATCTAACTAGCTTACACAGTTAGGTAGTAAATTGTACTGGTCGCTTATCGGTTCGTTGGGTTACCATAGTCTATAGGCTTGCAACACCATAGGTGTAACTATCTCGAGGTCAATATTGCAAAAACCTACCCAAACTATATTGGCACACAAATAGCTAAAAGTTCCAATATGGCTTCCGACATTTCATATTACTTCCGTTTCCTTCTCTTTTCTATTCTCTATCTTCTTTGCCATGTTCATAAATGACGATAACCGCTTACCTTAGCCGTAAAGTCATGCTGCCTTAGTATTACTAGCACTATTATCTATGCCGTGGTATTACCACAAACACAACAATTTAAGTAGTAGAGACGTTACATTTTTCCAATGCCATCTAGCGATATCCAGCTTAACTTCTACAGAACTATTGACCCTGAATCACGCAATAGAATTTCTCCACATCTTGAACTTTATTCCTAGTTGGATACGAAGCTTTCGAGCACTGAGCCCGTTGTCCACTCGCTGCTGTACTTCCTTATACTTTGGGTTTTTAGGTTTTATGGGTCCGACAATTCTCTAACCCTGAAAAAAAGCCTGCTTAGAGTCTCATCCCTCAATTACTAGGAGTTACGGCTTGCTGCGTGTTGACTTGGGCTCCAAAAGTCGTGGTAGCCATACACACCTAAAGTTCCCGTCCTCTAAATAATTCAAAAACCCATGGATCTGAATACATGATACGTTTATCAGTGTGCTGTCTCACACACACGGTGTTTAAAAAGTAAAATTGGTATAACAAGCCCTACTTGCGCAAGCGCATACATACTTTTTGTTTACCTTTACACTTTGTATGTATTACGTCATCGTATATCTAACGTGTTGGTCTATAGGAATAGAGATTTTTTTGTTCCTCTTGGAACAGGCTAAGGTGCTATCACCATGCTGCCTTGTCATCAGTTTCTTTATTTATTATGTTTCATAAATAAAAGTGTCAAATTCAAAGACATGAAGTCAAATTAAGTCACAGCCAAATCCAGAAGATGTCAAATTAATTTGCCATTATAGGAATAGAGATTTGAGATCGTTGTCTATTGTTAATTTTTTTAATACTAGCGTTTTAGGGATCATGCCCTTTAGGATGTATTGAAGGTAATAGATTATTCTGGATTTGTTTCCAGTTTATATTTTACAAAAGGAGTGAAGTTGATCCCATCAACATCTTTGGTGTTTAAAACAAACTCATCTACAAGTCGGTGCAGCCTTAGAGATAAGAGGGGGGGGGGGGATCCAACGACAGTCACTCCTGCAAAAACAAAGATAACATGAATCAACAGAAAAAGAAGGTGAGTAGACACCAGCCTTCCCTGCCCGACAGTACGACTTCGGGAATATCCCATCTATTTATACCGACCATAGGAAAAATACCACCAAAACATGTTTGTATCTAACTAAAGATTACTCATCGCTTTCCCTTGAGTATCTCTAGTGTTGCAACAAGGAAAAATGTTCGTTAGTACAGACAGCATAACAGGTATCGCGCGAAAGTGCTAATATTTGCGATATGTATTTTTTATTATCTTTTGTGATAGCCGAATACAATAATGGACACCAATCCTTTTTACTAACCGGATGTTGATGCAGTAATATTAATAGTAATAAAAATTGCTTTTGTGGATTGTGGACTTCTATGTATAGTACAGACTGGTTGTATGGAATGAATAATTTAGAATTCGTATCTATGTTAGACCACGACCTGGCTACTAACTTTTGTTACTGTCATATAGGTGAAATTACAAAAAAGAATCTTCTTCTTTTTGATAGCTTCTGCAACAAATTGCAGCAATTGACCAATGTCAAGTAAATGTCTATAATATTATTAATGGCGAGACGCCAATGTCAAGTTTTTCAAGAAAATCTACCAGAGCCACGCTAGCCACGCCTGTAAATTCGTTGCCGTGTGTCCGCCCGTACAATATAGATTATAGTTTAATATTTTTTTATTAATGGTCTCTGCAGCAAAGCGCTGCAATTTTGCCAATGTCAAGTAAATTGTAAATGTTTATAAAATTATTGATTGCGAGACGCCAATGTCAAGTTTTATAAGCATTTCTATAAAATTTATATTCTTAGTCTATAACCTATAGAATATTGCTCACAATAGTCTATAGATTATAGACCAAGCACTTACATATATAGATGAAAAGACTGAATGTCACCTGTCACGTCTAGGTTCTGCGTCTCGTTCAAAATTCGAAATTTAAAATTCACTTCATAGCTTGCACGCATGTCATTGAGAAGGCATTTTTTCAAAACTTTTAACCTGCATTTTGACACCTATCTGCATAGGCATAGCGCGCTTTTTTGTAATGTCATCTGTGTAACAGCAGCAAAATTACTGGTCAGGTAGGTAGTAATCTTTAGTGATGCTATTTTTTTCTGTACAGGCATGCTAGTACACAGAAGTCTTAACATTTCCATTCATAAAAATAGATACATCATTTACATTCTCTGAACCTTTTCCCAACTCAGTTTGGATCAGGTCTCCAGTCTTAATAAGATGCGGTTGAACTTCGATATTTTCCGTGTAGCGACTGCCATATGAACTCCACAACCAGTTGGTGATATCAAGTTCTATAGTTAGATTAATAAATTATATTTCTTGCGTATGCTGACGGTACCACCGAGCCCTGTATTACAGTTACGCAAGTGTATACTACCTTTTTGTTAACCATACATCGTACCTAGTCCATTACATCATTCCAGTGGACACCAGACAAATGTAGTTCTTCGGGAAGAATAGTGAGAGATTACGACTTGATTCGGATTTGTATCGCACATGGTTTCAACCACTCTATATAGATTCAGTACTTATATAGAGCTGTTAAAAGCGCCGAACTTTCAGTTTAGTAGGCAAAGGTGTATAACACGGATGGAGAAGTTAAATCTTTGTGATTAATAGGGCGCTTTAAATAGTCATTTCAAGTAAATTCGGTGCTTTTGAAAGTAAACATTTTACGGTTCTAACCACTCTGTAATGGTACTAAACAGATAACTACATTCATAGAGTAGTTAAACCGTCGAAGAGAAAAAATCTCCAAAATACCGCGACCATAATAACTGCGTGTTGTATTCCCAGCGGTGAGTAGGGTAGCTAGAGCTCACTGGATTTGTGCTGTCAGTGCGAAGACTAAAGGCTGGTCCTGCTTTGTCTTCTACACTGACGGCACAGAAACTCTGTCGGCAGCGCGAGTGTAACTTTTCTGGTGTTACACACGTCCATTGGCCACGGTAATCATTTTCCATCAGGTGGGCAGTATGCTTGTCTGCCACCTAAGTGGTATAAAAAGAAAACACCTTACTAAATCGAAGCATGTCAATCTTAGCCAAGCCCTTTAGAACTTTTTAGGCCTATAGCCCTAGGTATGGACATTTATTATAAAACTTAATATCGTCATCCAGTAAATAATTTGCGGTGCACCGGTGTAACAATTGTTACATAGTTGCCAGGTGACCGGCGACGTCGCGCCAAGGTTGCCATGTTAAAATTTTGCAACATACCGCTTTAGACATAATACTGTAGTTTTTCTACTCTTTGGGTGTAGGACCTTCGGTGACAAGCCAATCTTACTTACTTGTTAATGGAAATAACGAATGACCTTCTTGTATAGGCTTTTTTCTTGGGATTGGGAAGTCTGACGGCAGTTGCTCCCGGAAAAACCTAAAATAACACTGTTACCCTGGCAGAAGCAGGCCACGGCGGCGGCGGCGCGCCTGGCGCGCCTCCCCGTTTCCGGGGACGAGTTAGGGACTCTGTAGTCCCCACACCCGAGAAGAGGGCCAGATCGTGACAGATGGCCCTGGGTCGGCCGGGGTGCGAGGGATATGCCTGTCAACCTCACCTTCGGCAACCAAAGCAACCCACAGGCGGCGTGCGTTTTGGTCGGTTCGAGTCCGACATAACCTCTCTTGGCTCCGGTGGAGAGGTATCCGTGGGGATTTGGGCACGTAAAAATAAAAAAAGGCTTTGGGCTCCAAAGAGCAAACTATATACGCGACAAGGATATCGTTGAAGGATTATAATTATAGTTATTCTACTCGCTTCTACATTTTTTATTTATTATCTAGGAGGTAGGACACGGCGGTATTTCCGCCCAATTGACCAGTCCGACTGGGGAAGTACCTCCGCCCTACAGAATACCCCGCTTATAATAACTTCGTGTTGTGTTCCCAGCGGTGAGTAGGGTAGCCAGAGCTCACTGGAAAATTTGTGCTGTCAGTGCGAAGACTAAAGGCTTGTCCTGCTTTATCCTCTAAACTGACGGCACAGAGACTGTGTTTACAGGGTCAGCAGCGCGAGTGTGGCTTCTCTGGTGTTACACACGTCCATAGGCCACAGTAACCAATTTCCGCTACCCATGGGGCATCATAATTAATATCAAAAAACGTGTAAATCCTTAATTAATTAACTATCAATCCTTCATTCCCCAAGCAAAAGGTTTCAAAGTATGACTATTTAAGGCACGCCATATTGGTTACAACCTAGTTTGCCTAACCAAGGCTCCGAGGTGACGTCACACGAGTTTGTATCAATTTGACGTTTGTTAGTCTTATAAAAGTTTCTACATACTAAGAACATAAATTTAGCAAGACTTAGGTACCCAACTTAGGACTTAGGTAACCACTTTTCATCAGGTGGGCCGTGTGATTATCTGCCACGTAAGTTGTATTAAAAAATCGCTTATTGGTATGCCCATTTTGAAATAATGATGTCATAATTAAAGATATTTGTTTTAATTGCTCTCATAATTCTGATATAACGATAGACACGTACACTGACATTTGACTCTTGTCTATGATTACGCTGGTGACATTTGTCTATGAATTAACCGTAGATAAATACCACGGTATATTCCAGACGTTTATTTATTTGGCAATATAAAAAAAGTACTTTGACACTTTACATAAGTAGGATTTTCTGGACCCTGTACCCCTTCGAACTTAAAGTTTGGTGAAGTGAAGTTGATCAAGCATCAATAATATATAAATGTCCATAATACCATCATGGTAGGTATATACGATCCCATGTACCCTGATGGTGGACTAAGCTCCACGGGGTAGAGTCAGTATCATCATAATCAGTATCATCTCCAAGCGGTTCCATTTGCTGGCGACTATCGTAGGCTGAGATTCCAAGAATGGGAGGTTAGACAATAATCAGTCTCGTAAAAGTTAAGTAAACTCATATTAGGAGGACACGGCGGTGTTTCCGCCCAATTAAGCAGTCTGGCGGGGGAAGTACCTCCGCTCTTCAGAATACCGCGGATATAATAACTTCGTGTTGTGTTCCCAGCGGTGAGTAGGGTAGCCAGAGCTCACTGGAGAATTTGTACTGTCTGTGGGAAGACTAAAGGCTTGTCCTGCTTTCTCTCCTACACTGACGGCACAGAAACTCTGTATTTACAGGGTTGGCAGCGCGACTGTGACTCCTCTGGTGTTACAAACGTCCATAGGCCACGGTAAACACTTTCCATCAGGTGGGCCGTGTGCTTGTCGGCCACCTAAGTGGTAAAAAAAAAGGAGGTAAAAGAAGACGAGAGCGGACCCAGGTTTGGATGCAACCAGGATTATGATGAATATGGGGTTCTTCAAGAAGAACCTTACGAAGTCCTAACTTGTACACGCCCATAGACCTAGGTGACCAGTTCCCTTCAGGTGTGCCGTGTGCGTGTACCTAATTTTTTTTTTTAAAGAGGATCGCTCAGATTGGTCTTGAATCGGCAACCAGTTCCTTACAGGGAATACGTCTTGGGCTTTTCTATAAAAAAAATTGAAACTGGAAAAACTTCAAATTCAGAACACAGTGATGATAAAAAAAAAAAAGTATGCATAGTAACTGGATAAGTCACGAAGATGGCCACTTGCGCCGGCGCACTTGGCCTCGCGACTTCATCAATAATATATAAGGAGCCTGTAGGATAACGTGACCGACAGGGAGACACGTCACATGTGTGTTGTAAGGTGCATCGATAGACCTTGATTACAGAATCAACTAAAACAGAATACAGATTAATTAGCATGTTAAATAGCGTGCTATTTATTTTAAGTTGCTTTTTAAACGGCTTTTTAGTTTTGAATACTAGTTGGGTCAAATTTAGTAACTTTTTTATCATTCGGAAACGATATTATATTATATTACAGGTGTTTTTTAATATCTCCTTCCTCTTTTTCTACATCTCAGCGTTAAACACTGTGTCACCCTAAGCTTTCACCTCGAAGAATGGGGTCCATTTTACCAGTCTAACTGGGATTTTTACTGAACTTTGATATTTTCCGTGAAGTGACTCCCATATGACCCAAAGACAATATTGAAGCATTGCATAACTACTTTACATTTTTCAATTTCACTAGACTTTTATGTGTAGCTTGGTATCTATTTAGACTACTCGTTTTGTTGCACTTCATAATTAACCTACAGGCACTCCGAAAGCACTCCAATTGAATTACTGCTAGGGGACAGAGACAGATATATTGAATTGAACTTGAATCAAATACTATCGCATACATAACTAATATTATGACGCGAATGCACTGTCAAAATTAATGAAGTATAAATCTACACTTTCATGTTCACTGCTGGACATAGTCCTACTATTTCCACGCTGGCCACCACCTAAGTGGTATAAAAAGAACCGGTAGCCATGAATGAAAGGATTAATGACAGTGGAAGAAGGTCATGAAGTACATATGAAAGGATAAAAAAGGATAGCAAATGGCAGGCTGTTGTCCCTGCCTACCCTGGAGGGTAATAAGCGTGAGTATATGTATTATGTAGTTTCATCTAAGTAAGTACTCGTGTACAGTAAAGATCGCGTGTGTACAAAATACGGTGAAGGTCTACCCTTTTGTTGAAGAAACAAATTGATTACTTACTGCTCATAGATAATAATTATACGCATGATAATATGTGTTTAATTATATACTAACACGCCTCTTTGAGTAGTGGTGTCAGCAGATATAGCAGTGACAAGGAGCTGGTTAGTTGCCTGTAAGATTGTTAACTCGATTCAAGTCTTCTTCTTCTTCGAGTCAATGGCTAGATCTATTGTATAATGGTCTGGTATTAAAATTGTACTGGCCCAAAACTTGGCCACAGTAACAGCGCTCTCCGTTGCTCTATAGAGGTCGTCAGTAGTGCAGGTGAAGGGACACAGCGAGCAGGAAAGCAAATGCGACATGTAAGCAAATATAATCAATTGTAATGTCAGGATTAGTGTGAATATAACATACATACATACAAATATTGTGTAAGTCACTGATATCAGTGGTGTAAGTAGAGGTATTAACACCCGCATTTCGTCAACTTAAATTTTCCGTGCCACGTTATAAGGGGCGAGGCTCTTGCTGTCAAACTAGAATATTTAATAGGCTCTATGTTCATTGTCAGAGGGAAAACAGCCCTGTCTCTTAATCACCTCTGACGACACCCACAGGAAAAGATGGGATGGCGCTATTATACTCCACCGGCAACCGATAGTGCAAATTCCCTAGGAGGGCCAGATTGAGAGCGATGGCCCTGGGTTGGATGGGTTACGATGGATCTGCGTTCAAAACCTCGCCTTCGGCAACGAAAACAACTACCCATAGAACGCGTGCGTTTTAATCGGTTCCAGTCCGACATAACCTCCTCCACCGGCTCCGGCTGAGGATTGTGGTATCCGTGGAGATTTTTCGCACAATAAAAATAACATGGAGCCTGTATCCGTATTCGTATACTGATTTGTCTAGCTGCTTTGCGTGATTGAGCAACAAACTTTCGCATTCTAATACTAGTTAGGATACCGTCTGTAAATACAATTTCGGCAAACATCTCAAAGCTATAAGGTGTGGCTTTATCGATATACTAAATCATATTATAGACACCTGATGTAAGTGAAAGCTGAGATTTATTCTCGATAAGTTGATTTACAATGTATGAACCAGCGTCCAATATCGATACAAATTGTGCAACAGCTGTAAATGACAACGCTAACATGCTATTAATTAATAGCGTGCTATGCGACTGGTATGCTAAATAGCAGTTATATGTTACGTTATAGAATTTCTGTAATTTTTAATTTAATTAATTAATTTACTCAACATATATAAACAATACAAATATCACATCATTATTTGCAATCATAGATTTTGTCATATTGTGTCAAGACAAATAACCCGCCCCGCATCGTTCACGGCGCTAAGGTGCCCATGATACTGGCGGCTTTGCCTCGCTAAATTGCGATGGTCATCCTTTGCTCCAGTAACTAGAGTGAGCGGGAGAGATTTCTGTAATTGATTTATCCGGGGTTGTAATAACTAAAATACCAGAGTACAGCATGTTTTTTTGTAGCTGTATGTTTTCCAGCAGATTAGAATTTGGACCACCCCATCTCTTCCCATGCGGTGTCGTACAAGGCGACTAAGGGATAGAGCTGTTTAACATCAGACAGATATATACAGCCCAAATTTAGCCTCAGATGAGTGGCTTGAGTCAACAATAGCGCCCGGAATACGGCAATAGGCTCACCCCCTATTACGTGGGACCGAATATAATTATTGGTGAAATGTGGGTGTTAATTCATCTCGGCCTAACCACCCAGGGATGAAGGGGTGATTATATGTATGTATGATTTTAGTAACAGTTATTGCGGTTATTATTAGAGTAGCCAAATAAATTGATGGTAGATGAATGGAATCCCTTAATTAACTAACTGTTCGTGGTTGACTACATCTACTTTTAAAAGAAGTTTAGTAACTAAATATTAGCGTGGACAAAGTTAGCCTTAGCCTCCCTACATTAGGAGAGGCCTATGTCCAGCTGTGGATTGCGATGGGCGAATTGATTGATTGATGGTAACAAAAATTATTATTTTTCTCGTTAACCTTTCCAACTAAACTAAATAATAATTGCTTGTGTTGGGAGTGGATTCACGTCGGTAGTCTAAAGGCCAAGATTCAAACCCGGGACCTCTCGATATTACTACCAACAATTCTCTTCTAATCCCCTTATTTTACAATTATAAACTCATCATAATCATCTTAGTATTGTTCCCGGGTGCATCCAAGGCTTCTCCTGAGATCCGCTAATACCTTCTCTTCCTTTTGATTTGGATTTTAGGGTAGTGACATTAACCCTCCCAATACTGAGAGTAAAACCAGAGTCAGAGCCTCGTTAATCAATTACCAGGTGTACCTATTTGCTTGCAGTTGAGGTTGGTTTAGCTCCAAAAGATTATAGGTACCCGATTTTGTACTTGAAAGTTTAAGAAATAATTGTAACGGACTACCAGTGCAGCGAAATCGTGAAGTACCACACATTTCGAGAGTCAACGAAATAACTTTCTCTCGTTAAATAACGAACCGGTTGAAGTGATAATAAGCGCATAAAAGGGAGTAAATTTTCCTTTTCACTGTGATCCTGCGTAATTGGTGTACTGTCTTTCCAATGCTATATGCAGTCTAACTGGTCGTTCTCGTAAAGTCGTTAAAAAGCCAGTTCTTTTTGCTCTTTTGATGACATCAGAAAGACTGGTTTTGAGTAACGAAAGGGTGGATGTGGTGATATCTTTCAAGTGATATTAGGTCTTATTTATACTTAGGTAATGAACATTTCAGTCTACACTTTAACATCATTTATATAAGATGATGTATCTAATCCTCCATAAAAAAATATGTACTTTAGGTTTTCCGACTTTTACTTCTCTAATTGTCTCATGGTAGTCAGATCATCGGAACGTATGTGATCCTCCACGATGCTAAACTACCACTTCTTGGGTCTACCCTTCCCAATGCCCAGTGGAGACAAAATGGCAAGTGGTACCCACCTATCCTGGCAAAAAACGTAGCCACACCAGGGAAGGGGACTCTCCTATATTTTATGGACTGCCGCAAGTATAGAATACTACATCAATAGCCTAGCCTCGCTAGTCTTGCGGGTTGAGTTCCCGTGGTCTTTCAATCTCACCTCAAAACATTTCTCCAAGCCAAAATCTATTGTAATATAAGTCTCAATGACAGTCTGTCACATTATTTAAAGTACCCCACGAAGTCTTTAACATTCAGATCTAATGAGCTGTACTTCGTTACTCCTACGCCCCTCCCCCTCCAAGATAAATAGATGTCATTTAATACGATGATACTTCTATGACATTTGGCAAACCGCCGAAGATTTGCATGTCGCACTAGATGCATTCGAGAAGGAATCGTAGCCTAAATAACGTCATTTCAATATGTATAAAAGTTTCCTAGGAATGAAAGTCACACATTTGAATTAAAATAATGTACAATAATTTTAAAAACTGAGGATTTGTCGAAATAGCTCGAGCTATTTCACGAAATATAATTTAGACATGAAAGTATATATTTACGAAATTTGTAAAGTACTACACTTTTATCAGATCATATTGCTAAATAAATATACTCGGTTAGGAAAAACTATGCAACTATACAAAAATCGAATTAATACCACTATAATTGCATATTACAATGAATGAATTACGTTAGCATTTATTCTTGATAAACAACAATCAATTATGCTATTTTCTCAAGCTTTATTCATCAAGATAAATGTAACAAAATTAACGAACACAATAGCAGTTATAATAGTCTGTTATTTTTAAAAGCTTTCTTGGGAACGTGTTTCCGAAACGAAAATAGCCACGCACACATACGTCACAAGTCCACTTTCGAATAGGTGAAAGTTGTTTCTATGTGTGAGTGGAGAAAAAATCAAATTTCGAACGCGGAAGTTACGTTTGGATATGCACACGCGAGCTTTCTGTTATGCGATATGACGATGATTGGTAATCGTTTAATAACTTTTATATTGTTATATAATGTTATTACTAAAATGTTATTTCTGAATAACTATTCGATACAGTACATTAGCATAAAGTTTCAATACTTCATTAATTAATAGCATTCGTTATGTTAACGGTTAACAAGATAGCTACATACACTGGCAGCGTAAGTTAAGTGTCAGTACATTACCTACAGATTTGCGCAATAGTGCCTAGGTCAAGTAATCCTAGGTATCTAAACACATATTGCATCGAGTTCACAAATGTTAGGAAGTAAATCAGAATTATCTTTACGATGACAAAGCGTCCCGATAACAGCAGGAAAACAACCATCCTATAAACATTTTGTTCGTTTTTTTACGTAACACGCGTCGTCAAACGTCCATCTATTATTGACCCGCAAGCATGCGTCTAATTGCATTACATAGTACTAAAAGCACCGGTCGAGATGGGTCTTGTTAAACTGGGAGTGTACAGTCAAGAAGTAAAGATGGCGGGCTCGCAGGCATATGTTCGGGCGACGGAAACGCCCGAAGTGAGTCGAACGCGTTCGTAAGTGGGTCACACGGATACACGCTCACATAGATAGGTTAGGAACCACGCGCGTCGCCGCCACTCATGTATACTACTCATCGTCTCGTGATTACAGTGTAGCAAAAAAAAAATACTTTTTGTGTTGTCACACTATGCGAATTTTCGCACTGGTGTCGAAACATTTTTTTATTGTTAATTTTTATTTCGTATTTTAATTAATGGCTATTTTGAAAATGAGGAATGTAATCTTGTGTTACGTTGTGATAATGTTAATTTGTAAACAGTAGTTGATTGACAGATGGGTAAGGTGTTAACGGAGGGTAAGGTTCCTCTTGAGGTTGGGGGTAATAAGGCAGTCGCTCTAGTAAGGGCCTAGTAAACCAAATTATGGAGGATTAGAAGAGCAGGAAGCATTGATTGCAACCGGGATTTTTAATACCAATATACATATAAATTCACGCCTTTCTCCCTCTGGAATAGGCAGAGACGACATCCCGTCATTTGCTTCTGTGTTTAAGACCTTCCACACCTTCTAATATCATTGAACCTTTCATACTAACCTAAAGGGGTAATAATGAAAAATGTCCTATCTAAACTTACTCTCGTGTCTTAATTTTTTTTTTCAACAGCCTAACTACATCTTTTGTTATAAAAAAAATATACATATAGAATTTTTGAGGTGTAATGAGGTCGTAAAGGCGTTTTTGCAATAGGAACTTTGAAGTCATTCTGGTAAAAAGCCTAAAAATCACTTATTGAAGATCTATCAGTTATCAGGTACGTACTTTGCTATTAACTTCTAACACACGGCATTGACCAATTTTAGTAATAAGCTAGCTAGTACTTAAATTACTCAGATAGGCTCAGGGTTGCCAACTATGAAAATCTATATCGGCATGAGAAAAATCTAGAAGATAAATATTCAAATTTGGAATCTTTGTATTTCAAATTTAAATATTTAAGCGTCTCGTTCAGAATTCGAAATTCAAAATTCATTCTCACATCACCTAAGAACCGTGGTACAATAGTTGCATTCAAAGTTTCACTTTAGAGCCTACGCCAGCCCATTCCTCTCTTCCAATCTGGGTCATTTTGGCTTTTTACGGCTGTCTATTGACTGAGGAAGACTATTTTGAATCCTCTATGCGCCCGTTTGGTAGAAATGGACAATTTTTTTTTAAAGGTATATCAAGGAAAAATAGTTAAACATTCCGTTACATACATATGAAACTAATAAAGGTAAGCTTAATTAAAACTAACCTAACTTAATTAAAATCAATTACAATAAATATTGTAATCAAAATAATACAGGTTACTTTTGCCCAAAATTCTCACGGAAATTAGAATTCATAGTGCAATGCTAGTTCTTGATAAGTGTTTCAATGTTCAAATCAAACCAACTTTTTATAGCGCTTCAAAATGAACTTCTAAAATTATATGACATTTTAAAAGAAAGAAAGAAAACAAATGCGTCTTTTCTGAATATCTGCAGTATATAAAACAGTTAAATAACAATATCGAACAGTAAACAACCATTCACGGTAAAGTAATAATTTAAAAAACCAAATTCTGTAGCAGCAACACTGCCCAGTATTCCATCTTTGTTTTAATATTTTCTACTATTTTTTACCATTTTACCAGAAAAATAATTAAAAAAAATGTTTGTGTAAGGCCCTAAGTTTGATTGATCGATAACCCTATGATTTAGCATCTAACCAATGTCTCGACTCGAACTCAAGTGGTATGGTAGGTCTAAGACCTCAAGGCCTGTTACATGACCAACTTGTTTTTGAACGTTTAGTTTCGAGGAATCAACCTTTTAATCTATAAAATTTATTTTGTTGAACTCAATATCGAGTAATAAAGTTACTGTTGCCCTGCGGCTCTGCGTGGATTACTGCTCACGATTCCACAATAGTAATTTATTCCCAGGATAAAAATAAGTTTAAATGTTTCATCAAAAATGGTTTAGCTATTCTGCCTCTTTAGACAAGTAACAATTCGTCGACACGTTTTTTTGACTATTATCTAGCTTTTTCAACTTATGTCAATCCCATAAATCTAGATCTAGATCTACGACTTCGATCTAGAGGTGCTGGAATAATTGAGCAGTAAACGTCCACCCAATCTTCTGCAATTATTATAATTTAACGATCTAGACCTTTAAGACCAAACCGACCTCATCTGAAAAGTGATACATTTGCTGATTGACTGCAGAGGTTTAGCTCAGGGTTTCTTCTAGAGGTGCAAAGGTCAGTTGCTCCCATAGAACAACTAGTATTAAAAAAAATACAGAAATGGCCCTTCTAAAGTGTTATCACCTATTTTAAAATTCATTGTGACTTTGTCTAACTTCTTCAAGGAAAATAGTGTGATGCCATAACTTGCTAGGGTTTTACCAAGAGATGCAAGCCATCGCCTTGATAAAACATGGGTAACATTACTTACATCACCTTGGTAAGACATGGGTAACATTAAGTAATGGTACCCATGTCTTATCATAAGTCATAAGTACGCATATCTTATAAGTACTCAATTACATACTGCTAGTTTTAGTAAATACATTTTTTTTTATATATGACACGTCAATTGGACTTCGCCTTGCCTGATGGTAAGCTGAAGGCAAAGTCCCAGAAAAGAGGGTCACCATTACTTACACATACCGTGTGACAATGGTGACACTCAGCTTGACGGCCTCATCATGTGCTTTTTCACGCCCCGCTTAAAGGACCCGGGACTGTAGGAAGAAGGAAACACGTGAGCTGGTAATGAATTCCAGGCCTTAATGGTGTTTGCAGGCCTTACTAGCAGTATGTAATTAAGTACTTTGGTGTAGTTAAAATAAATCATTAAACTGCAACAAAAGAGCGATAAAAGTTGGGTCGATTCTAGAGAAGATAGCACCTTCGGAAAGGACATAAAATATGTTTGGTCGGGATATTTGACATATACGCGGATGCAACCGCGGGCAACAGTATGGTTAGCTTAGAATATTTAAAAAACAAGCGAAGACCCGAGTTCCCGCAAATAACAAGCTGGTATGAAAACGATATATAAAGAAGAAACAGCGAAAAGTTTATGCCTGTAAGTGGAAATATGTATATTTGTAAATTATCATTTCATTGTTTCTGCTTAACCCATGATAAATATAATTTTAAATATTTGAATACAATTTGCATACAAATTAATACAATTTTACGCTGAAATCGCCATGTAAATACGAATAAGTATATTCTTTATTTAAAATCTTTCATACTGAATTTATTTTCTGAATGTTGGTATTCCTAAGTTATTTTGTTAAGAGAGCTGTTAAATGGAATTGTCTATGTTATTGTAATGCCAACATATAACTTTTAACTTATTTGTTTTGTGTTTATAATGGCCTCCATTTAGCTTACAAAAGTAATAATAACGGTTAATTTATGTAAAGCTAAGAAAAAATTCAGAAACAATTATTTTGAATTTCTAAGGAGTTTAAATCAACCATGAAATTTACAACCGAATTTGCGGGCCAGATTTTCGGGCTATAGGCATCATGAAATTTATCTCACAATTTAGTCACAAGACAAAACATGATACTTCGTCACTAAACTGGCTGTATGGTACAAAAATTGGTATCGCGAAAGACTACCAGTAGACCACTAACGATACGTAATTTTTCTGTCTGCTATCTTATATGGGACCAATGCAGAGGACATCATTAAAAGGCGCGCTATGTGATTATTTTACTTTCTACGTCCTGTATCGATGTTGAAAATTCATACCTACCTACCTCACCCGGGAATAATAACACATTTTTTTTTATACCACTTAGGTGGCAGACAAGCACACGGTCCACCTGATAGAAAGTGGTTACCGTGGCCTATGGACGTATGTAACACCAGAGGAGACACACTCGCGCTGCCGAGCTTGTAAGCACAGAGTTTCTGTGCCGTCAGTGTAGAAGACAAAGCAGGACAAGCCTTTAGTCTTCCCACTGACAGCACGAATTCTACAGTGCGCTCAGGCTACCCTACTCACACTCTAGTTTTAAACAGCTTAGTATAGCAATATTATTAACTTAAAACTTTAACGTATACTGCATGGTAGCCCCCATATTTTGCGAGATGCAGAATTGGAAAAAAGGGTTGTATGAGCTCGTTATCCCTCCAACTATATGAGTAGTGCCACCAATAACGACCGCTCGAGTGGTATAAGGGTGAAAAGCTCCGCCTACACTACTGAGGGATGAAGACTCAACAACCGCGTGGTGTGGCCGTTTTTATGTCTATTAAATTTTTTTGTTGATTATTTTTTTCATTTGTGTTCGTTACTTTTCAAATAGAAGATAAACGCATAGTGCTGGTATGGTATTTCGTATGATCTGTCAAAACAAAATATATAATACGTTATTATTTCTGTGTACGCCGCGTGGTTCCCGGCAGAGTAGAATTTGGTTCACTCCATATCTTCCCATGCGGTGTCGTACAAGGTGACTAAGGGATAGGGATGTTTAACATCTGTCAGATATATACAGTCCAGACTCAGCCACAAATGCATGGCTTGTGTCAACAATAGTGCCCGGAAGACCGAATTTAATGATTGGTGAAATGTGGGTGTTAATTCACCTCTGCCTAACCGTCCGGGGATAAAGGCGTGATTATATGTATATACGTATGTATTGTTTCTGTAGGTTCATCCTTCAGTCCTAGTTAGATTTGTTCTCAATTCCGTATTTGCCTGTAGTAAAAAGAAAACTGAACTTTTTAATTTTAAATTAAGAACGGTAAAAGATGAGTCTATTTTCATTTTATCGTTTTTATTTATTTTTAATTATCCATTCATCCTATAATAGTAAATGATTTGACTATTAAATATTATGACGTCACAATAAATTATTTCATACCAATTTCCTTATGACTTAGATACTGTTAGCAAGTCAAAGTTGTAGCTTTAAACATAATGTAGATATTACTACTTCTTCAAAACCTTTCCCAACTTCAATTGAGGTAAGCTACCATTTTAACTCCGGCACGGTCAGACTTCGATATATTTCGTTAAGCGACTGTCATCTGACCTCCACAGCGCACTGCCGACATCAAAGTTCTATAGTTAGACTGTACAAAAACCTATTAAAACAAGAGTTAAATAATAATAACTTAACTTTCACACGCTAGTCACATTTTTATAATAAATCAATTTGCATTCATTCATTCGCTTTGAAATAAATTGCGTTCATTCGAGATCTATTGCACAAATTCTGTGTTGAATCATACCGACTTCACTTATAAATGAACAATAAAATATGTAACAGTTCATAACTGTATTATACCTAACTCTATATATCAATCAATCAACTAGCCCATCGCAGTCCACTACTGGACTAGGCCTCTCCCAATGTTGGGAGGCTTTGGCCTACTGTTTCCACGCTGGCCAGACGGGTTAGTACAGGGTTTTATTTCGAGTTTTCCTTCTCTCGCTGTGATATGGTTTGCGTATTTTTTTTTATACCACTTAGTTGGCAGACAAGCACACGGCCCACCTGATGGAAAGTGGTTACCGTAAACTATGGACGTCTGTAACACCAGAGGAGTCACAGTCGCGCTGCCAACCCTGTAAGTACAGAGTTTCTGCGCCGTCAGCAGAAGACAAAGCAGGACAAGCCTTTAGTCTTCCCACTGACAGCACAAATTCTCCAGTGAGCTCTGGCTACCCTACTCACCGCTGGGAACACAACACGAAGTTATTATAACCGCGGTATTCTGTAGGGCGGAGGTACTACCCCAGTCGGACTGCTCAATCGGGCGGAAATACCGCCGTGTCCTACCTCCTTAAATATGTACCTCCTTAAGTATGTTATCATTAGTCGCCTCCTACGACACCCATCGGATGAGATGGGGTGGTGATACTTGTATTCTTTCTCTGTCACCAGAGGGACAACTCTCTATATAGGCACAGATAATATAATTCTTATTATATAAGTTGCCGCGTGGTTCCCGGCAGAGTAGAATTAGTGCCATCCCATCTCTTCCCATGCGGTGTCGTACAAGGCGACTAAGGAATAGGGCTGTTTAACATCAGACAGATATATACAGCCCAGACTCAGTCTCAGATGTACGGCTCGAGTCAACAATAGTGCTCGGAATACGGCTATAGGCTCACCCCCTATTACGTGGGACGATTGGTGAAATGTGGGAGTTAATTCACCTCTGCCTAACACCCTAGGGATAAAGGCGTGATTATATGTATGTATGTATGAATATAATGAAAGTACTCCATCGATGGGGACTACAATTTTGACACAATGTACAAGTCGGCTTCAGAATAATATTACAAGCCAAGTACTCAAAATTATTGTAATACCAAAACTTCAATTTTATATTAGCTATCACAAAGCTCAAATAGTTGTAAGCATCCAGAGTGGTCAAAACATCTTAACAATCAATTCTGCATAACAATATAAGATGCGCCTCGGGGACGAGTTGGGGACTCTGTAGTCCCCACACCCGAGAAGAGGGCCAGATCGTGAGAGATGGCCCTGTGTTGGCCGGGGTGCCAGGGATATGCCTGTCAACCTCACCTTCGGCAACCAATAACGACCCACAGGCGGCGTGCGTTTTGGTCGGTTCGAGTCCGACATAACCTCTTCCACCGGCTCCGGTGGGGGGTATCCGTGGGGATTTTGTCCGTAAAAAAACGGACTGCTCAATTGGACCGGGAATACCGCCGTGTCCTACCTCCTTGGTATTCTTAAGATCATGGAACAAGTTTAAATGATGATTATTATAAATCTCCGCGTCTCGGGTTCGATCCCAGGTTTTACCATGGCACACAAAAATGACTTTTCGATGCTTTTCGAAGTTATGTGTGTATTTATCGCAGGTTTATAAGTGCCCGGTTAATGACAATAGGTTCGCCACCCATTACATTGGGACCTAAACATAAACTGGTGAAATGTGGGTGCTAACACCTCTGCCTCCCCTACGGGGATATAGGCGTGAGTTTATATGTTATGTTATAAAATCTCTAAAGTTCAATGCACCATAATATTTACTTATTCTGTCACATTGTATGAGTAACCAGATCAATACCTATGCTAAACACTCGATCGTCGTATCGTAACAGAAAACACGTCACGTATGTCTGTTATGTCATGTACCCGTACGACCCCAAATTTTGAACCATACTACAAAAATATTTGAAGTAAGTATACACAAACTTAAATCGTCTACGTACCCGTTCGACCTCAGAATTTGGTCCGTCCAATTGAGCATTCGTACTGGGGAAATACCGCTCCGCCCTACAGAATACTGCGGCTTTAATAACATCGTGTTGTGTTCCCGGCGGTGGGCAGGGTAGCCAGAGCTTACTAGAGAGTTTTAGTGCTGTCAGTGGGAAGACCAAAAGATTGTCCTGCTTTGTCTTTTATACTGACGCGATGACGGCACAGAAACTATGTGCTTACTATGTGCCCAAATGAAATAAAATAAAAATAAAATAAAACAGTGTTGGCGTCGCGAGTGCGACTCCCTTGGTGTTGCACACGTCCATCATAGTCCACGGTAACCACTTTCAACTGTCAACCAAGTGGTATTAAAAAAAAAAGTTACCGACTTAAGTTTGTCTTATAGCTTATAGTCACTGTCTAAAAGCTATAAATTTTATCTAAACGCTCAAAGTACAAAGTTAGACCCTTCGCAAGTCATTTCTATCGCTGTCAATTAGAATCTGCCCATAATTGGCTACTAAACGTAGACGTGTCACGGCCAAGTAAGCCATTGTTTACTTAACTCATAAAAAATACATATTTTTCCTTCGTAGGTATATTGAAGTCACGAAATCCTTAAGTTCACTAACTACTTAGAATGATTCATAAAAAGATTAGTAGACTAATGTATGTTTGTTTTTTTATTTATACAACTTAGGTGGCAGACAAGCACACGGCCCACCTGCTGGAAAGTGGTTACCGTGGCCATTGGACGTGTGTAACACCAGAGAAGCCACACTCGCGCTGCCGACCCTGTAAGCACAGACTCTCTGTGCCCTCAGTGTAGAGGACAAAGCAGGACAAGACTTTAGTCATCCCACTGGCAGCACAAATTCTCCAGTGAGCTCTGGCTACCCTACCCACCGCTGGGAACACAACACGAAGTTATTATAACCGTGGTATTCTGTAGGGTGGAGGTACTTCCCCAGTCGGACTGCACGATTGGGCGGAAATACCGCCGTGTCCTACGTCCTTTAAATGTGCATACCAGTTAGTTGTATATTAGAAAGGTACATCATTGGACCTTACTAATATATCCAACCGCGATAGCCAGAGCTCACTGGAGAATTTGTGCTGTCAGTGGGAAGACAAAAGGCTTGTCCTGCTTTGTCTTTTACTGACGGCACAGAAACTCTGTACTTGCAGGGTTGGCAGCGCGACTGTGACTCCTCTGGTGTTACAAACGTCCATAGGCCACGTTAACCACTTTCCATCAGGTGGACCGTGTGCTTGTCTGCCAACTAAGTGGTATAATTTTTTTTTTTTTAAAACTTCGAGGATAAAGGCGTGATTATATGTATGTATGTATAAAATACAATATTTACATACAACATAGTACCTACTAATATACAAGTATTTTGCATGCTTGTAATCGATATATCAGCTAGATTTCGCGCAAACGAGTAGACGCTCAGTAATAATTGAGGAATCGTGCAATTAAGTTTGATTGCCAAATTGAGGATTTTATTTGTATACATTGTAACTGCTAGTGATGTTTACTTATTGTACAGAGCGTAGTATTATGATTCATGCTTGTTTTAGCTTAGTGGTAAAATATTCGGCTGCTATGCAGGGGGCGAATTCAATTCTCCTTTTTGCAAGGAGGTAGGACACGGCGGTTTTTCCACCCAATTGAGCAGTCTGACTGGGGAAGTCGCCCTACAGAATACCGCGGCTATAATAACTTCGTGTTGTGTTCCCAGCGTTGAGTAGGGTAGCCAGAGCTCACTGGACAATTTGTGCTGTCAGTGGGAAGACTAAAGGCTTGTCCTGCTTTGTCTTCTACACTGACGGCACAGAAACTCTGTATTTACAGGGTTGGCAGCGCGACTGTGACTGCTCTGGTATTACAGACGTCCATAGGCCACGGTAACCACTTTCCATCAGGTGAGCCGTATGATTTTCTGCCACCTAAACGATATAATAAAAAATCTCGCTCAGTGCAATTTATTTCCTCCCAAATGCCTTCGTGTTAGGTCAGGTTAAGTTAGAAATGCATTAAGAAGTAGGGGTTATTCGAGACTACATTTTAGCGGCAGATATTGCGACAGATAAAAATTACACCTAATTAAAAGTAATACCCATCAAGAACCGCAATAGCCTAGTGGTATGGGTAATGAACTGCTGAGACGAGGTCTCGGTTTCGAACCCAGGTTTTACCATGGCACACATCAATGACTTTTCGATGCTTTTCGAAATTATGTGTGTTTATCGCAGGTTTATAAGTGCTCGGTTAATGGCAATAGGCTCGCCACCTATTACATTGGGACCTAAACATAAACTGGCGAAATGTGGGTGCACCGCTGCCTACCCCTTCGGGGATATAGGCGTGAGTTTATGTTATGTTATGTTATGAAGATCAATAAAAGAATTATCGTTTTTTTACGTGCGGAAAAATCCCCACAGATATCTCCCCGCCGTAGCTGGTGGGAAAGGTTATGTCGGACTCGAACCGACTCGAAATGCAAGGCGCCTGTAGGTCATTGTTGGTTGCCGAAGGTCAGGTTGACAGGCATATCCCTCGTAAAAGAATTATCGCTTGTAGACGACCTAAAACACTACATATTACGTATTGATCCCACGTAATCACTACACGTATAAAAATACGATCGTATTTTCTTTGTATGATTATGTGTGTGTGTGTGTGTGTCTAGTGTTGGAATAGGTCAGGTTTTGCAACGGGTTATAAAGACACGTTTTTTTTAGTAACGCGTTATTCGTTGCGTCCAATAGCAAATTTATTGTTAAAGCCATTGTTTGGCGTTGCATTTTTATTGTGTTTTATATTTACGTTGTTATTTCACGATGTTTTTATAACAACCATGGTAACCTAGTGGTATGGGTAATGGACTGCTGAGACGAGGTCTCGGGTTCGATCCCAGGTTTTACCATGGCACACACCAATGACTTTTCGATGCTTTTCGAAGTTATGTGAGTATTTATCGCAGGGTTATAAGTGCCCGGTTAATAGCAATAGGCTCGCCGCCTATTATATTGGGACCTAAACATAAACTGGCGAAATGTGGGTGCTTGCGCCTCTGCCTATCCCTTCGGGGATATAAGCGTGTGGTTATGTCATCATAACCCTATTTTTCATACGGATATCCTCTAATACCCATTGGCTGCTAGTTGAGGGCAGTTCTGGCGGACTCGAAAAGACTAAATCTACACGCCGTCTCGGTCTTCAGATGCTGGTGTAGGTAAGGTTGTCCATTAAGGACTCCCCCCGCACCCTGGCTGATTCAGAGCCATCTACGTTTTCGAGATTGCCCCCTTGAGTGTAGGCATCACGGTATCCACATCTTGCCCAGCAACAGGCGGCTCTACATGTAAGGCTGTAAGCTGGAGCAGGAATCGTCTCACAAACTCTGTGAACCTGGGAGCAAAAGTCGTGCTTTTTTTTATACCACTTAGGTGGCAGACAATCACACAGCCCATCTGATGAATAGTGGTTACCGTGGCCTATGGACGTGTGTAACACCAGAGGAACCACACGCGTGCTGCCAACCCTGTAAGCACAGAGTTTCTGTGCTGTCAGTGTAGAAGACAAACCCCTAATCACCACTGGGAACACAACACGAAGTTATTATAGCCTATGGAAGTTTGTAACAACGGGGGGTTCACACTCATGCTGCTGACTCTGTAAGAAGTTTCTGTACCGTCAGTGAAGAAGACAAAAAAAGGTTTGTCCTCCTTTGGTCTCCACACGTACAGCACAAAAACTCTCCAGTGAGCTCTAACTACCCTACTCAATGCCGGGCACACAACACAAGGTTATTCTGTAGGGCGGAGGTGTCCTTACCTCCTACTTTGTGCTACTTCGTGCTAACCGACATGTGCGCAGACAAAGAAGCTAGTTATATGAAAAATCTTTGTCATAACAAAACCAAGTACCTACCTAATCTTGTAAACGTTTTCTCATATCCGCAGAAGGCCGGTCAGTGATACTAAGATCACCTTCGCTTAATAAGATGCGTATGCATTTTCCGGTCCAAGCTATTCCAATTTTCCTTGAAACTAGTATTAGATGTTTTAATTTGAATTAAACAACAAAACAAGGGCTTAGAAAACCGGTTTCTTTATAAAACTATTTATTTATATTTATATGGCCGCGTGGTTCCCGGCAGAGTAGAATTTGGGCCATGCTATCTCTTCCCATGCCGTGTCGTACATACAAGGCGAGAAAAGGATAGGGCTGTTTAACATCAGACAGATATATATATACAGCCCAGACTCAGTCTCAGATGTATGACGCGAGTAAACAATAGTGCCCGGAATACGGCAATAGACTCACCTCGTTTTACGTGGGACTGAATACAATGATTGGTGTATTTTGGGTGTTAATTCACCTCTGTCTAACCCTCCGGGGATAACGGAGACCAGACCTTGCGAAACTACATAGGCTCTGTCTGGCCTATAATATAGGGTTCTTCAAGATGGGCATTAGAAGGTTTCTACAGGGTCGGCAGCGCGAGTGTAACGCCCCTGGTGTTGCAAACGTCCATAGGACGTTAACCACTTTCCATCAGGTGTGCTTATCTGCTGCCTAAGTTTTTTATTTTTTTATACCACTTACGTGGCAGACAAGTGCACGGCCCACCTTATAGAAAGTGGTTACTATGGCCTATGGACGTGTGTAACACCAGAGAAGTCACACTCGTGCTGTCAACCCTGTAGGTTTCTGTGCTGTCAGTGTAGAGGACAAAGCAGGACAAACCTTTAGTCATCCCACTGACAGCACAAATTCTCCAGTGAGGTCTGCTGCCCTACTCACCGCCGGGAACACAACACGAAGTTGTGCCCGCGTGGTAGGTATAAAACAATGCACGCGGGCACAACCGCAGGCAACAACTACTATTGCAAAGATTTCTATTCCGGCCTTTGTCTGCAGACAGCAGATAGGTAGATAGGAAGATAGATAGATAGATAGGTAGTAATCTAACCAAACATCCCTTTAACGATGTAAGCCCGAGAATTTGGGCTTGGCTCCGGTGAGTCATCTCTTACATAAGGCCTTCGGTTGGTTGGCTTGTAGAAACGGCTTTATAAACATTATATTTAATGTGTTTAAGCACAAAGTTGATTGAATCAAATATGTAAATATATAACTAGCTGGTGTCCGGGTTTCGCTCGCATGGCTGTCGGTTTACGCGACTTCTGAGGATATCTTCGGTTATATTCTACCATTTGCGTTCAGACTTGCGTAAGATTTTAAGTCTGACCTAGAGCGTTCTAATAAAAAAAAACACATTGAAATATGTTCAGCAGTTTTTACGTCCATTGCGAACAAAGACACAAACAGACAAAAATTCCAAAATATGTATGCTTTTGTGTGTAGTACCTATTATTGATTAACCTAAGAATTTTAAACATACCTATAGGTAACCTATTTGTTTTACAAATATTTACACTAAACGGGAACCGACCCTGAAATTATCAACAGTTTTATTCTGTCACATTTTAGCAAGAGAGATATATGTACAGGTGGAGCCGCCTGTCACCCTGGCAGAAGCAGGCCGCGGCTGTGGCGCGACTGGCGCGCCTCCCCGTTTCCGGGGACGAGTTGGGGACTCTGTAGTCCCCACACCCGAGAAGAGGGCCAGATCGTTAGAGGTGGCCCTGGGTGGGCCGGGGTGCGACGGATATGCCTGTCAACCTCACCTTCGGCAACCAAAACGACGCACAGGCGGCATGCGTTTTAGTCGGTTCGAGTCCGACATAACCTCCTCCACCGGCTCCGGTGGGGAGGTATCCGTGGGGATTTTGCGCACGTAAAAAAAAAAAGAAAAAAGAGAGAGATATATGTAGATTTAGAAGAATTTGGATAGTTTCGGGCGAAGGTTCTGTGGTTTAGTGGTCGGAGCGTTCGCCCTATAAAGAAAAGACCACCTGAACCGATTCATTTTTTTCTGTATCTTAATCGAATTTAGTAATTTTTACGTGATTGGGTTAAAATTGAACCCCCTCCCCTTTTTACGTCCAAAAAAAATCCACTGAAGCCGGTGGGAGAGGTTATGTCGGACTTGAACCGACTAAAACTCACGCCATCAGTGGGTCGTTGTTGGTTGCCGGAGGCGAGGTTGCATATCCCTCGCACCCGACCGACCCAGGAAGAAGGAAAGCATCATATAATTCGCAAGACGTAATTTATGGGTGTACCCTTTTCATAAGCTTGTCGTGGCGCCTACTATCCATAAAACATAAGGGGCATGAACCTGCGACCTACGAGCTGGCACAGTGTCTGTATTAACTATCACACTAAAATGTCAACAGCTATATTGAACTTTTGACTTTTCTACCATATTTGGTAGAAAAATGGGAGTGTTGCATACTATATATTTAGAAATAGTACTGTTTTCACTGATGTTAAATAGAATGCTCTTATTAGAACTCTCTTTATATTTTCCTATTTACTAAGATTTAGACCGAGGTATGCCATCTGCCATCAAATAGACTAGGTCCTTATTTGCTACCATTATAGTAAAAATAATTATGTATTCATCCTGTCACATAACTACAAATACTCTTAAATATTAATGTTTTTGGGTATGAAGTACTTGATTTTTGTACATTATGGTAGCAATTAGGCATGGCCAGTCTGATGTATTGTGGCTACTGTTGTCTAATGAACACCGGTTTAACCTTATCATTGCAAAACTCCACCAAAAAAATACAACATATTTACTTTTTTTAAGTCTTTAGACGGGCAGCGCCAAATTCAAATTTACACATAAAATGTTTTTTATACCATAACCTATTCCATATTTTAATACGGCACACGAAACTCTAATTAACGCTGCGGAACTCTGCATCAATCCATTTCATTTGCTTTAAAAAAAAAAAGAAAAAATTAAAAGTAAAAAAAAAGAACTAAAAAGGGTGGCGAGCCGTGCCGAGTCAAAGATTTTCCCTTTTCAGCGCTTTTAAAAAGTACCTACTATGAAACCCGCATTCCACAAAAGATTAGGCTGCACACACATATGCATACAAAACACTCACTCACACATTTGCAGCGTGTACGTGAAGAGAGTACATGTATACAGATATGCAGACACACACATGTGTGAATGACGTGTGAGTCACACACACATGCGCGCGCAGTGATGTAATGCCAGCGTTGACGCCTGGCAGACATTTTTTATGGGCTCTGACGCAACTTTTTTTATAAGCATTGTGGTTAGGCCGTTTTCAGGCTCTTTCGGACAATTTATTTTTGTTGTTTTTATTTTGTTAATTGAATTGTTATTATTTCCTTCGTTTAGTAATATATTTATTAATAATCGATAAAATAATAAAAGTTGCAGGTCTTCGACTTAGGTTTCGGAGACCAGAGGGTAGACGTAATTAAATCATTGAAAAAAGACGTAAGAATGCGTACCGTGGGTTATAAAGTATATATACCTAATAAAAGCAAAAATAATAGTATTTATCTGTCTGTTTGTTATCTTGTTACTGCTAAACCTCTGTACCTACCATATCGAAATATTTCTATGAGATAGCCATAGCCATTAACATAGACAGACTATTTTAAAACACTCGGCTTCGCTGAAAAAACTTTGATAAATCTTTCCATTTGGTTATTAATTAAACTTTTACTTACTTCAAATTCTATATTTAAATTTTAAGATGTGTAAAAAAGCATTTTGTATTTATATTTTCTTTTTTTATTACAGGTAAGTTACCGCACGCCCAAGAAAACTAAGTATTTAACATCTACATGGGTTTGTATACTGACTCAATCACTAATCTACATAAAAGGTATAAAAAAACTAATATTTTCTATTGCATAAAATTGACGCTGTGTGTACCGATCCTTACGATGCACGTACAATACATAGAAACAGTGTATAACTGTAAAGCAAGGCTGCACACATACGCAACAAGGACAGGTCAATGCACTCCGTTGCCTTGCACGAGCATATAGACATTATCCAACATCGCTGAAGTGCGAGCGAGACGGCTGTAAGTCGAACGCTCTCGTGATTTAGACGAGGCGCTCGGTGCGTGCGACAAAGATGACGCTTTACGGGCAAAGAGAGATAGCTATATAAATATTATGACTGTTATTTCACTTCCTCTGCTGTGATGCAACAGCAATTTTACAGTAAAGCATCTATTTTGAGACAAACATTTATTTATTTTTAGGACTTCGTAATTACTTATTACTTAATAAGTACTTAAATATGTTTTCAAGTATTAGCCCTATGCATACATGTTAATTTAGTATCTATATCTATAACTAGTAGCTATGTCTGTCTTTGAATCTACCTATTTACTAAATATAAATCGCAATCAACTACATAAATTATGCACTATATTTTATTTTAAAACATTTTTTTTTTCATAAAGCAACACCAAGTTAATTGACATTAACTAAAATTATTTACAACGCCATCTGTTGTCAGATAGCGAAACCTTAATATTAATAAGTGTACATTTAATGTTATGTTCTATTTTTTTAAATTCTTGGAACGAGCGAATCATAGTCAGATAGCGGTAGTAAGAAAATTCCATAAATTCAAAACTGAACTTTACTTCGAAGAAAATCAATTAAAACAGCCGTAATGGCGACTACGCGTGCCCTAGTTAAAAGTTCTGGGAAAATATCACTTCTTTTGTGTAGTTCAGCCTACTCAACAGTACATTAGAAAAAATCGGTAGGCCTAGGAACGTGCCAAACCATGTGTCATTGAACCCCTTCAAAAACCCGCCGTGTGTAACTACTCCTATTGAAAATTCAACCTTAGAGGTATGCAGGTAACGCTAAGAATTACACTTGCTTTTTTCAAAAAGAAGAGTTGATTTTTGAAAAGTCCCCTCATAGACTTACGCTCTTTCGTTCGAAATACAAAAATGTAAAGACTCGCACACACTTGCGCCTGTATAGGAATAGTACACTACAACAAACGATTGTCGTGTATAAAGAAAGTACGTGTGAGCTTTCCCTGTGTTGAGGAGTTACACAACCTCATAGCTCCGTCTTTTTTAAACGCGTATAGATACTATCCCCCTCTCTTTCTAGCTGACTGTTATGTAATAACGGTTGTTGTGATTTAGCCGTGTAACATTTTTCTCTCAAACCGCTATGTTTCAGATTTTTAATCTGTCATTTTAGACCCGTTGTGTGATTAAAATATTTTAATTGCACCACTGATTTAATCTTTCTACTGTCTTATTAGAGTCTAATTAGAGCCGTGGAAATATGATAAGTTTCATCTGTATTTCTGTTATTTTTTTAATGGTTGGTAACTATTTATTTTTCTTAATGTACATAACACGATAGGCCTATAAATAAACTTCCACATGCTGTCAAAACGTATGCACTGCACACACACTGACGCGTGTAAAGAGGTTATGTGTGGCGGGCGCGGCGTGGTGTGCTGACGCTTGTATTCATTTCCTAGTTGTTCCCCTGATGGCCCGCTTGCAACATCTCGGTGTGAGCGGGTCCTTAGAAATTCGGCGCGTACACGAAATTCTAAACTTAAAAATTTTCAGTGACAGTGCTGTGTTATAATCTGTGGTGTGGTGTGTAGTGAAAAAAAAAGTAGGCGTTGACCTTATGGAATGATTAGAGGTTTGACAGATAATCATAAATGGCGTTGACACAACTCGGTTTTGGCGGTAAAATCATTTTTTTTTGCAACGAAAGTACTTTTACGTAATTAAAAAGATAAATAATTAATTTTTATTATGCAATTAAAGGCGTGAAGTAAGTTTGCATGAGAAAATGGACGTTAACGGTTAGAGTAACTGTTATGTTTTGTTATAAAGTTTAAATTGGCTACGGTAACTTTGTTAATAGAATAATAAGCTGTTACGCGATGCTAATGTTCAAAATCAGACATTTGGCGACTTCCTAATAATAATTATAATTTATTTGAATGTGGAGAGTGATGTTACGAAGGCGACACGTAATTTTTAATGTCGAATATAATTGTTGCGTAATGAGAATTATTTTTTTAAATAAATAAATTAATGATAATGCGACTTTTTTAATGGTCAAATGCTTTTTTAAATATGCTTTGTTCTTTAGTTTGTGAATATCAAGCATAGATAAATATATTCTAGAATAGAGAGTATTATGTAAGCCTATTACGAAAAACATGTTGTCTGCTGTTGTGGCTTATTTACTTCCAGTAAAAATCATGCTCTTTATCTGTGTTTTTTCTTTAAGTATTGAGGACCGCCATCTCAAAACATAGTTGTAATTTTAAGCAGTTTTCATTCTTTTTATCATGGTGAGGTAATGACAGGGTAAAATTATTCATAATTAAGTTACAGCTCTGATATACGTAATCAACTTTTAATATTTTTGGTAGATAATAAAAATATATATGAATTATTTTTTTATAGAGGCACAAATTATTTGAAATTTCGTTTATTAGATATTTCAAAAAATCCCTTTAAAACAGAAGGATTAAAAAACATTGCAATGGAAGAAAAACTGTTATAATATATTCATAATTTTATAAACCTGTAAAGATATCGCACAATATACCTATAACATACAAAAAATTAACAATAAAACTGATAACTTTTTAAAAATCCGTTAGAAAAAAAATATGATTACTACAAAGTATGTATTAATCATAGAACAAGCTTCAAAGACCATTATTATTTAATACGATAACGTTTCCTTTTATCTAAGTTACGACGAAAAGCGATAAATAAAATAATACATAAAGGACGTAGTTTATAATAAATATATTTCAGCTTGCAATGCAAATAGTACAATTACGGGAATCGCTGACCCATATTTGTCCAGTAGAAAATATTATGATAACAATACGTACAAACTGATAGACGGACATGCTTTTATGATATGACATATGTACTTAGCGTATAGTACGGTCAGCATCAGATTAATCTTGACGTACAAAATACTCAAAATAATTTAAATACCTTGCCCGCTTGAGTTATAGAAGTAGGACACGGCGGTATATCCGCCCGATTGAGCAGTCCGACTGGGGTAGTACCTCCGCCCTACAGAATACCGCGGCTATAATAACTTTGTGTTGTTTTCCGAGCGGTGAGTAGGGTAGCCAGAGCTCACTGGAGAATTTGTGCTGTCAGTGGGAAGACTAAAGGCTTGTCCTGCTTTGTCTTCTACTGACGGCACAGAAACTCTGTACTTACAGGGTTGGCAGCGCGACTGTGACTCCTCTGGTGTTACAGACGTACATAGGTCACGGTAACCACTTTCCATCAGGTGGGCCGTGTGCTTGTCTGCCAACTAAGTGGTGTAAAAAAAAAATATAGAATGATTTAAATCAAATTGATTTACTCTTAATACCTTAAGTATTAAGATCGTTTTGAGACTTTTTGTAGTCAAAATAGATCTAAGGCTGACTGTACTTTAGTAATTATTTTAGTAAGGGCCATACCTTACTCATAAAAAAATACACGTGTTGTAATAAACAATTTTTTGACATATATATCCACATACACTTTGTAATTTATTATTAGTCAGGGTCCATCCATACTATAATTCCGGAAACCTATAACCTTTCTAGACAGGTGGCAATTCGTTGGCAATTGTAGAATAGAAAAACGAATGTATGGGATTGACATGTATTTTGGCGTTTATGACAGTCGTCAACGTCACAAACGTCAATTTACATGTCAATACTTTTAATCCCATACAAACATCATTTTATTCTACAAAATGCTGGCCAACGAACTACCACTTGTCTAGGGGGTTGTATTCTAGAATAATACTTAGTCTTTAATCATGGATATGTCATGAACGTAAATCACTAGAGAGATTTTTTTTTATATCTAGGACACGCCAACTTGACTTCACCTCGCCTGATGCTGTAAGTAAAAGGCAAATTCTCAGGAAAGAGGGTTACTATTCAGACACTAAGTAATGTAACTATGGTGGCACTCAGGACCTAGATAAAAAAAAAGATTTAAAAAAATCTACAAGTATTATTCTAGAATACAATCTGTATTCAAACCTAGTTCCAAGTCTAGTAGAAAGTCGGAAGTTTGTTGATTAGTAAAAACCTTTTTTGTAGCTACGATCTGGTCTAATTACGAAAAAAATAATCATAATATCCGTATTTATTTAAATAATAATATATATTACATAATACATAGCAAAAGCGACACTTATTTTAATAATTTTGAAAGTTGGTGCTTACTGTTAGATGATAACAGGAAGTGAAGGGTATTTAATTAATTCTAAGCATAGATAGAATAAAAAAAAAATTGTATAAGAAAAAAAAATACACGAAATTTTTTTTTTTCAGTCAACAGAAAAAAAACAACAAATTTCGTCAACTATGATATAATATATGTATATACGTAATGGAGGGCAAGCCTATTGTCGTCAAGCGGGCACTTAGTCACGGACTGTGTGTTTACTGTCGTATGGACAACAGCCCTATCCTTTATTCCCCTTCTACGACACCCACAGGAAGACATGAGGTTAGATATTCTAGTTCACCGGGACCCAATACGGCACTAATAATTTCTAAATTATTAAATTGTTTAGCAATGTGTAATGTACCGTTAATTGTATTGTTATTGCATATAGACAAATAAAGTCTTTTATGATATGAATTGAGCCTAGTGGTATGGGTAATGGACTGCTGAGACGAGGTCTCGGGTTCGATCCCAGGTTTTACCATAGCACACACCAATGACTATTCAATGCTTTTCGAAGTTATGTGTGTATTTATCGCAGGTTTATAAGTGCCCGGTTAATGGCAATAGGCGCACCACCTATTACATTGGGACCTAAACATAAACTGGCGAAATGTGGGTGCTAGCACCTCTGTCTACCTCTTCGGGGATATAGGCGTGAGTTTATGTTATGTTATGTTGAATTCTAAAAGTGACTTTTCCAGAATAAGACTTAGGTCAAGGACAGATCTATTCTAAAGGAATACTCTGAAAATGAAGCTACTTGGACCTATTTTGAATAGTTGAAATTTTCGTCAACGTAAGATTTATTTATCGATAAATTAATCACAGGCACCCAGAGAAGAGGCTAGACAGCGCACTCGGCGGATGCTTAGTGCGTGTGAACAAAGCACCGAGTGCATTGCACATAAATCGCACTCGGCCAAATGCACTGTCTCTCCACTACACTCAGTGCATGTGATCAAGCCATTACATATGACGCCTTTGCCATAGTATTGCATACGTTCATAGGCCATAACTACTACTCTTTGAAGAAAGAAAGAAAGAAAGAACCACTTATTATACACACACACTTACACTACACATAAAAAATTCTATAGTAAGACCATTTGGTTGCCTACCTCCTACGTGTTAAAAAAATCGTCAAAATCATTCTTGCGTTTGTACCGGTCGTAACCGAAACCAGCACGACGGAGTCCGTCGTATAAAAAAAAATCTGTCGTATAAAAAGTATATAAAGTAAACAATTTTAGTACTTTTATGCATTGAGTTAATATGTATATATAAATACATTTAAGAAACAAAATGGAAAAACTATCAAAAGATCTTATTGTCACACACATCTTTTCACGTCATCATTAACAAAAGGTTGACAACCCCAGGAAACAACTGACACCTAACCTTAGCAACAAAAGTACTTCAAGAAACACTATCGCGTTACAAGGGGACTTCTCTGAACATATCTCTCTCTGTTCTACGCATTATATCACAATGTTAAGAGCGAGATAGGAATATTTAAATTGTTGAAAGATAATGGCTGACCCCTTTTCAGGCCACGTGGCGTATGGAAAGCGGTCTTGCAATTTCCTTTAGTTTGAGGGGGAATGGTGGGATAAAAGATTTCATTTTTTAAAGAATTATAAACGTATTCAGAGATGCGAGTAGCAAGTATAATAAAAGAGTATTATTTAGTTGTCTATGGGAATAAATCCAGTTTGGTCTGTAATATAAGCAGACAATGATTATAAACCCTCCTTAGTTCATTCAACGCAGTCTATACTTTGACACGTAGGTATATTACTATACATGAGTACTTTAATATAATTCAAACTTTATTAAAGAGGCCACTCCGATCCTGAACTTTTTTTTTAATATTGGACTTTTAGTACCTATTAAGAGTACAAGATAAGATACCTTTTAAGATAAGGTAATAAGTATTTTTACATCTAGAAATTCTATAACCCTCCTTAAGAAGCATGTGAATCTATTTAGTGAGATCTTTTGATAGTTGTGAAATATTATGTTATGAAAATTAATTTACAAAATATAAATAATTTCTACCTGGTTTTATTGCTAGGCGTAATTTCTTACAGACAACCTACCTTCTTCTTACAATCTCAGGTTCCTCAAACGGTGAGTAAAATAGCTATCATGGGACTCCCTTTTTAGGTTCATCAACATTTGAAATGGTGGCTCGTATCTTCTAGACTCTACCCTGACTTCTCTCAATTTTTTTTATACCACTTAGGTGGCAGACAAGCACACGGCCCACCTGATGGAAAGTGGTTACCGCGGCTTATGGACGTGTGCAAAACCAAGAGAGTCACACTTGCGCTGCCGACCCAGTAAGCATTGAGAGTTATTGTGTAGTCTTCCCACTGACAGCACAAACTCTCCATGGAACTCTGACTACCCTACTCACCGCTGGGAATTATTCTGTAGAGCGGAGGTACTTCTCCAGTAGGACTGCTCAATTGGACGGAAATACCACCCTGTCCTACCTTTAGCAGGTTGCACTCAATTGAGTTGCTTGTTTGATAGAAAAACTCAATTTTGAGTTAAGCTCACCTTTGTACATTACATCTATTATACTGTATAAATGTAATTTTGTGTGTATGTTAAAGGATAATAATAATTAAAAAAGGTAAGAAATGTACATTTAGGCATCTATATAAGGCATTCGTGTATAAGCACTTAAAATATGTACCCACGAATTTCAAAAGTATCTATCTAAGTGTAATTCAGCATAACAGCAAGTACAAAATTAAACCACCAATTAAATTATTAACGCCTATGTGTCATGGCAGCCAGAATCTTCCTATTTGCATGTATTTTGTGTGCATAAAATGCGCGGAAGTTATAATAGTGAGTGTATAATGTAGCAGAAAGTAATGCCCGACGTGAACGCACTTCAGTGACCTATATTGTTAACTGGGTACAGCCATAACTTATAAATTGTGGTGTGGAAGTTTGGTGTTCGATATTGAACCCTATAGGAGCGAGCAATTGTCGTCATTAGACAGTGGTGGTGGATTTTCTACATAACATAAACTCACGCCTATATCCCCAAAGGGATAGACAGAGGTACTAGCACCCACATTTCGCCAGTTTATGTTTAGGTCCCAATGTAATAGGTGGCGAGCCTATTGCCATTAACCGGGCACTTATAAACCTGCAATAAATACACACATAACTTCGAAAAGCATCGAAAAGTCATTGGTGTGTGCCATGGTAAAACCTGGGATCGAACCAGAGACCTCGTCTAGGCTAACTAGGCTACCGCGGTAATTTGTGTATTTTCTCTTGGCTGTTATGTCCTTTGGGATCTTGCAAGCGTGATTGTTTCATTTCCTTAGTAACTATAAATAACAACGCACACGCAAGCTGTGGAATGACCTCCCTGCTGCGGTTTTCCCAAGCACCTACAATATGGGGTTCTTCAAGAGGGGCATCAGAAGGTTTCTTCATGGTCGGCAGAGCAAGTGTAACACCCCTGGTGTTGCATACGTCCATAGGCCACGGTAACCACTTCTCATCAGGTGGGCCGTGTGCTTGTCTGCCACCTAAGTGGTATAAAAAAAACAATTAAATTTTATCATCTACGTGGAATAAAAAATGCTGACCTGCCAGAACAAGGATGAAAAAGTTAAAATTATAGACAGCATATCACTCAGAATGATACGAATATTATCAGAATTTTAACAATAATATATAAACCCTAATATATTCAGTCCTTTAAGAGATACATTGTGAAATATAAACTAACATAGATTTTTAGGCCCTCCTTACTCCTCCAGCTATGCTAAACCATTTGTGTTAGGAGTGTTTAGGCCAGTGTTTGTGTATAGGCCAAGATTTGACCCCGTATCTCTGGATCGTAAAGCCAACTCTTTGCCCACTAAGCTACTAACACCACAATCCTAAAAATATTACACTCTTTTTTACCCAACTGACAAAAAAGGAAGGTTATTTTGGTATAAAACATGAAAAAAATCGATCACATATATTCAAACCACTTGGTTCTCCTAAATGAGGCCTCATACCGATAAAATCATTTCGGAAGTTCTAAAAACAAACACCAACTTTGTAAATATGTAGGTCAAATACGGCCACGTTTTGGGCTAGCTCTCAAATGACCCTAATCTGACCCCTCGACCTTGAACAGGTTCAATCGTTTTCGGGGTCAAAAGTTGAACTTCTGGCCTAGTTCGTGAAATTTGCAGCTATACGAGAGAGAAATAGGCAATAATGTTGTGAGGATTATTTAGATTATTAACAGTTACGAGTGCTTATCTAAATATTTCGAATGATTTACTTTTTGATCAGCATTGGTCAGTAAAATACTGACAGTATTGACTGACTAGTGATTTTACTGACACTCATTGTTTGGTTATTAATAATATATTGACAGCCTCTGCGGCGTAGCTGTAGTGAACGCGACTGCTACGCAAGAGGCGCGGGTTCGATCCCCGCTCAGTGCAAATATTTGTATGCATGAATATGGGTATTTGCATTGGTCTGGGTGTTCCTATGTATAATATTTATGTATTTACGAAAAAAAAGTATTTAAGTATGTTTATCCGTATTCTAGATTCCATAACACAAGCTAGTTAAGCTCTGCTTACCATGGATCTAGATAGCGTTGTGTCGAATGTTGTAGAATATTTATATTTATTTATTTATTTATTTATATGATATTAAAAAAAAATCTTAAGGTTCTGTATCTCAAAGGGAAAAAAGCGAAACCCTTATAGGATCACTTCGTTGTCCACCTGTCTGTCTGTCCGTCTGTCTGTCTGTCAAGACCTTTTTCACAGAAATGTGTAGAAAGTATCAAGTTGAAATTCATACCATATACTCAAAGTGTACATGACACTGTGCAAAAATCTAAGTTCAAAACGCATTCAAAATATGTTAAGATTCATGTAGTTTAAGTTACGAAACCCTGAAATAGGCTGGTCAAGTGTGAGTCGGACTCATGCACCGAGCATGAGTCCGACTCACACTTGACCAGCCTATTTTTTTTATATCCGCAGATAGACAAATATTGGTTCTTCTTCTCCATCCTAGCGTTAATCCCAGTTGAAGCCGGAACTTTCACCTTTCCTTCCACTTTTTTCAGTCTAACTATACAAGCAAGAACCAAGCGGTTCGGAGACTCTTTTCTTTGCCGCACCACCAAGACCTGGTCCCGGGTACTTTAAGTGGGGCGTGAAAAAGCATCTGATGAGGCCGCCGAGCTGTCGCGAGGTGAAGTCAAGTTCACGTGTCCTAGATAAAAAAAACTGCATGTTTGAACTTCAATATTTTCTGTGAAACCACTGCCATTCTATATAATAAAATAAACCGATGCAAAATTCTGTTTTGTGATCGTGCGTCGAGGCAGCTGTACACTTCGTGACGTGACTAGGTTTTAAAACGTTACCTCTAGCTCAATACGAGTTGATTACATCGAATTTAGAAAACTATCCAACGTAATATCGAGTTTTAATTTTTTTTTATATCACTTAGGTGGCAGTCAAGCACAAGGCTCACCTGATGGAAAGTGGTTAACGTAGGCTATGGAGATCTGCAAAAGCAAGGCGGTCACACTCGCGATGCCAAGCCTGTGAGCACAGAGAGTTTCTGTGCCGTCGGTGTTAAAGACGAAGCAGGACAAGCTTTTGGTCTTCCCACTGACAGCACAAAAACTCTCCAGTGAGCTCTGGCTACCCTACTCACCGCCGGGAACACAACACGAAGTTATTTTCCTGTTATTCTCTCTCTGGAATACAACTGTTGGCAGTTTATGCGAATATCATACATTGGAATAAAACTTTTATGAAATATATTCGATTATTTCGAGATTCATTTGATTTGATGGTTTCGACTACTTTTCCGCAATCATGGCCGCGATAAAATCCTTCAAAAGTGTTTTTTTTTTTTTTTTTTATATAGGACACGTCAATTGGACTTCGCCTTGCCTGATAGTAAGCTGAAGGCAAAGTCCCAGAAAAGAGGGTCACCATTACTTACACATACCGTGTGACAATGGTGACACTCAGCTTGACGGCCTTATCATATGCTTTTTCACGCCCCGCTTAAAGGACCCAGGACTGTAGTTTATTTCAATTTCTCTGAAACTGTGGCGCTTACAACAGAAAACCTTACGGTCTACGGTAGCTGTGTCGCATATAAATGTGCTAATTACAAAATCAGACATTTCTAGATACAACTGATTGCACAATACTGACGGCCACGCAGTTGAGCTTTCTTTGAATTAATTATAAACAGTTTATAATACGAACTGGTGCCAAATTGTCAAGACAAACTCACCTGCAAGCCGGGACTCCTGATGATTGGATTGGACGACAAAGGTTGGGAGGTCAGCGGCAGTCACTCCCACAAAAGTAATGATATTTTTCTTATAGACACTCTTTCATTGTTAAATCTATCTTATGTTTGTTATATATGTTATTTATGTTAATATAAATTGCTTACTTATTATCAGGCGAAGTAACGAGTCGTAAAAAAAATTGAAAATTATGTATCTTTTTTAAAAACAATATTTGAACTAGCGTGGAAGGCGCGATGTTTTGGCTACCCGATGTACGTAAAGAAAAAAGATAAAAAGAAAATCAAATAACCTCATAGTCAGTTTATCAACTGATTATTGGATAACGATGACGTCATATTAATGTTTTTGTGTAACATACACACAAAATCATGAATATGACGTCATTGTCAATGTTTTTTTTCTCCCCAAACTGTGATGTATTTTTTGTTCTGGAAGTGCTCGTAGTGACAAAGAATTCTTGGTTGTCACAGAATTTTCCAACCGCCTGGCAACAAAGACACTACCTACTTAATATTCACGGAGCCTTACAGAGCGTTTAAAATTATAAATATACCTTATCACTAATAGATACGGTGCCATTTTGTATTAAAAAGAAAAAAGAAAATCGAATTGCAGATTAAAAATCTGTAAACAATGAAAAGAAAAGAAAGTTCTATATTTAAAATTCTAATGTGGAAAATCCTTATGACATTTTTGAATTTGGAAATAATTTTTATTTGCGCCATTTTGAATGGTTCTAAAAATACCTTTGTATAAATTCAAAGTTAGGTAGGTAGGTAGGTATATTAAACTTCAAATCATTAAATCTTGTTCCTTTGTGCATTTTCCCTTCAAATTTTAAGAAACTAAAGGGTCCCTCTTAATGTATATCCCCACGTGAGTATTACGTAATCTTTGAAAGGCCTTTTAATCTCAAAAGGACCCTTTTTATATTTGTCTGCGTGTCTAACCTTGGAGAATAAGTTTGAGAGGGGATATTCTAGCTGGTTACGTATCGGCAAAGGCAAGCGGCGTTAGGTAACGCAACTTGAATCCGATTTCATAACGTGTAATAGACGCATAACAAACTCGTATTCAGCATTTATTAATATTCACGCGTTTATTTTAGCGTTACAGAATTCAATTCGAGCAATTAAAATCGTGACTTGTGAATAACAAGACTTGCAACGCCATCTAGTAACGAATAGCATAACCTACAGTGCTAATTATTATTTTTCTTTATTAAACCTCAAGAGAATTCTTATATAGCATTATTCATATTATACTTATATTACTAATTAGTAAGAAATTGCACTAAAATTTGATAGAGTAAAAACCAATGTCGTTAGTTACATAAACTCGACAACAGATGGCGTTACACGCTGCTAGTCACACTGCTTAGGTCACCGACCGGCCATTTGCGTTATGTCATATTTTTTTATCGCTAACAACTGCATAGCCGTGATAATCGTACGCTGACCGATTGCAATTTACTTTTCTTCACTAAGAATACAATAACAGTATGTCTAATTACATTGGATTACTTCACTAACTAGTTACCTATAATACAAATGACTAAGTGTCCGCTTGACTGCAATAGGCTCGCCCCCTATTACGTGGGACCGTAAATCATAGTTGGCGAAATGTGGGTGCTAATACACCTCTGCTTACCCGTTCAGAGAATTACAGGCGTGAATATTTATGTCTGTATGTACGTAAATTCAAAATAAATTCATTTATGAAAAACGTTTCTGTAAATGACGGAACCGTGAGTTTTTATGAAAGGATGGCAGTAGAGGAAGTGAAGTTTCTACATCAGAAGCTAATGGGTTATTGTCACTGCCTACCCCGGGGGTAGTAAGCGTGAGTGTATATAAATAAATATTCCACGACATTCTACACAACGCTATCTAGACCCATGGTAAGCATAGCTTAACTAGCTTGTGTTATGGAATCTAGAATGCGGATAAACATACTTAGATACTTTTTTTTTGTAAATACATACATATTATACATAGAAACACCCAGACCAATGCAAATATACATATTCATGCATACAAATATTTGCACTGAGCGGGAATCGAACCCGCGCCCCCTGCATAGCAGTCGAATGCTCTACCGCTACGCCACGGAGGTCGTCATATGTATGTATATTGTATTTTTGTTAGCGTCATAATCGTAATAAACACAACAAAATCGTAGGTATGTTTATTTACGATTGTCAGAAAATAAAGAAAACCATAGGGAATTCCATACGTCATAAAAATCAATATATAAACAAATAATAAATCTTGTTATCCGCGAAATCTATTTTAAGCATTGGTAGTTTAGCGGTTATGGAATCAGTCTCACGATCGACCTGACGACACTCATAATACAAGCAGCTTGTTTTTTTTTTTTTTTTTATATTGGACTTCGCCTTGCCTGATGGTAAGCTGAAGGCAAAGTCCCAGAAAAGAGGGTCACCATTACTTACACATACCGTGTGACAATGGTGACACTCAGCTTGACGGCCTCATCATATGCTTTTTCACGCCTTGTGCTTGTGTTTGTGCTTTTAGCTTCTATTTCTGCCTACCCCAATAGTAAAGAACCGTGACTAATGTATTAAACAGTACTATTACACAATGGCAATTGAAAAATGTAAAACTCCTAGTGTATGTAAATGTTTAAGCACACCTGTCAAGCAGTGCATATTATCACGGTTCGTTGTAACAGATGCCAAGATTTCTAATATATCGGTTTTAAATTCAATGTTTGAACTTAAGTCCTAGAATGGGTAGGCAGAGGTTTATTAAAAAGTTAGCTGACTAGCCCCAGCTTCATCTGTGTCATATTTTGAAGCCCGTTTTTAGTGTTCGCGAGAACGCGAGAATACCCACAGCTACATTCTATTGTCGCCCCACTCGCCACAGGCAGGGAATCCTTCCTCAAATATTGCGATTGGAATCACTCAGCACAGTCAGTTATGAAAAGAACTTTAAGCTTAAGCTGTGAAATGACCTCCCTGCTGTGGTTTTCCTAAGCGACAGCAATATGGAGTTATTCAAGAGTGCATTAGAAGGTTTTTAAAGGATCGTCAGCGTGAGTGGTGACACCCCTGGTGTTGCACACGTCCATAAGCCACGGTAACCACTTTTCATCAAGTAGGTCGTGTGCTGGAGCGGAGGAGGCTCTGGCGTCGTTGGTCTTTCGGATAGAGCCGCCTGTCACCCTAGCAGAAGCAGACCGCGGTGGTGGTGCGCGATGAGCGCCTTCCCATACCCGGGGATGAGATGGGAACTCCGTGGTCCTCACACCCGAAGAGGGCCGGCCGGGCTGCGAGTGATATGTTCTGTCAGATGTCTCGCTATATAATAATCTCACCTCTGGCAACCTACCCACACAGTGTGCGTTTTAGTTGCTTCAAGTCCGACATAACCTCCCCCACTGGCCCCAGGGTATAAGGCCGTGTGCTTATTTGTTTTTTTTTCGCATACAATATTTGTTTTTTTCGCATACAATTGGTTGGGCGTTTACATACATATTTTTTTTGTTTGTAAGTATATGACGCATAATAAAAGCAAGTTAGCATTACCATGTAATTTGGAATACAATGAATATATGATTAATTGGAGTAGGTACTGTTATATGATTGATGTAGATTTAATGATACGTTTTTTTTTATAATAGTAAAGTAGCTAACAAACATACAGCCTGTGTCATACAAGCGTTGGTAGGTTTGTGGTTAAGGCGACGAGATTTAAAGGTTTTGAGTTCGAATAACGGCCTATCTATCTATTCAGATTGAGGAGCTACAGGTTCAATTCTTGACTAGGTATATAATATATCAATACAAATATACAGAATTATGTATAAAAATATTTGCACTGAGCGGGAATTGAACCCATGACTTCTGACTTAGGGGGCATTCAAGTGTTTATTACAATTTTTACCCCCCCTGGCGCCCCTTGTCAGCAAAAGTAATCAAAGCTCTTACAAATGCAAATTGTTTTTCATGTTTGTTTTTTTAGGATTATATATACTACTGCTTACGTAATCATTATCTAGACCCCCCCATCCCCATATTATAAAAAATAAGCTATTCAAAGACTTCACTCCCCGCTCCCCTCTCCCTTTAGTGCTTTCTTAATACTAGAATGACCCCTTAGCAGTCCACCACGGTACCGGTATACAACTGATGTTTTCATACATAGTTGGACCCGACAGATGGCGCTGCTATTCGGCTCAAAATTACTTTTTTTTCGAAATTTTCCCACGCGAACCCAGGGAGTACCACTAGTATGTAATGAAATCATACAATGTTTATACATTTCACATGAACCCTGGAATAATAGTGGTCACAACTTAACAAGTGTTTTCCTCAATGTTGCTTGTACCGTATGGAAAAAATATATACTGACCATGCGTCATGGAACGCAAGATAAGCCCGCGGTCGGGGTCATTCACCGGAGTTTGGCAATTGAACTTTAGTACTGCCATTCGACGGTAGATGGCATTACTTTCAGTTTTAATTCTTTTCGTACGTTTTACGGTACAAATTCGCGATTTCTTGATTTTTCTAACAGATATTTTGTTAGTAATATTTTTGAATGTAAAGGAATATATAGGAAATATTATGATGTAGATATAATTTTAAAATAACTTAAAGTATTAACAGTGTAAAACTCACCTGAATATTTATTGTTTTCATTGCGTAACCGATATTTCGGCGCTGTTACAAGGGCTATGATCACGGTGTAACATCGCCGAAATTTCGGTTACTCAACATAAATAATAAACATGGTAAATATCTCGGAGATATATCCTAGAGTCGGTCTTACGATCGAAAGATCCCGGATTTGATTCCTGGCTATTACACTACCGACATGAACCCACTCCTAACTCACAATTTAGCTTAGTTGGAGGGGTCAGAGGGGGGTATTAGTAACTTCAGTTATATCAGTTATAATCTATACTAATATTATAAAGCTGCAGAGTTTGTTTGTTTGTTTGAACGCGCTAATCTCTGGAACTACTGTTCCAATTTGAATGATTCTTTCAGTGTTGGGTAGTCCATTTATCAAGGAAGGTTTTAGGCTATATATCATCACGCTACTACTTAAGGGAGCGGAGCATTAATAATAAATGTTAAAAAATCCGGCAATTTTTCATACATATTTTGAAGACTAAAACATACGGGCTCAAAGGGATATGAAGCTTCAAAATATACCCCGGGCGAAGCTGGGGTGGGTCAGCTAGTATTCTTTATAAAATACCCATGTCAATTTCAAATAATACTATAACTTAATATATTCTCCCTAGTAAGAGATTATTGCAGGTTCAAGATATGTGTCTCCGGTAATCTCACCTCAGGAAACCTACACCCTACGTACAACCACAGATGGCATGCGTTTTAAACGATTGGAAGCTGTGACCCGTAATCCATGGCTCCGGCTCCTGGAAATACTGATCCTGTCCTCGTGATGTACAGGGATCTGTTCCCCGGATTAACGTATCTATTACTCCAGATTATTATCTATCGTTGTGTCAAATTACATCCAGATCTGTTCATCAATTGAATAATTAATATAAATTTTATAATAGGAGACGATGGTATTTCCGTCCAATTGAACAGTCCGACTGGGTACCTCCGCCCTTCAGAATACTGCGGCCATTATACCTTCGTGTTATACTCCCAGTGGTGACTAGGGTAGCCAGAGCTCACTGGAGAGTTTGTGCTGTCAGTGGGAAGACTAAACGCTTGTTCTGCTTCATCTTTTACACTGATGACAAATAAACTCGGTGCTAACAAGGTCGGCAGCTTGAATGTGACTCCTCTGGTGTTACACACGTTCATAGGCCACGGTAACCACTTTCCATCAGGTGGGTTGTGTGTTTATCTGCCACCTAAGTGGTATAAAAAAAGCAACATAATCCAAACAACTGTTAATCAGAACTACTCCCAAAACATGGGCGCACCCATCTAAAACTATAATACAATTTTTTTTCTGCTATTGAATTAACATCACATACAATACATACATACATTACCAAAAATAGTCATACAATCATAATACGCTAGGGCAAACAGTCATGGTTCATTAACCTTACGCGGTTGACCTTTAGTACATCTACTTGATACTAGATGGCGTTGTAGCCGAAGGTATTTCCCGAACGTCTGGTTTTGAGTGCGTTGCTCCTTGTGAAAGGTTGTTGGTCTCTTGTGTTTTGGTAAAAAGCTTAGAAACGATTATATTTCAATTGTTAATATATTTGTTGAGTGTTATACAGTGTTAGAAGATAAAGATTTTGATTGACTTTTGTTACGTGAAAAAATGTATTGATCCCGGAAATTTGTAGATAAAGAATATATTTTTTACATGTACATACACGAAATATTTGCGATTAAAAAATAGTCAGGGGTAAATAAACAGCAATATTTTGACTCAGAACTAGTACTATTGCCTTGTACTAGTACTTTTTCATAGACTACAGAGTGCTTTTGAGTATTGTCTAACAAAAAAACACTCCGTCCAATTGAGCAGTCCGATTGATGAAGCACCTCCGTCCTACAGCATACCACGGTAGCTAGAGGCCAGTAGGGTAGCCAGAGCTCACTAGAGAGTTTTTGCGCTGTCAGTGGAAAGACCAAAAGCTTTGTCCTGCTTTGTCTTTTACACTCACGGCGCAGAAACTCTCAATGCTTGCAGGGTTGGCAGCGCGAGTGTGACTCTTGGTTTTGTACGCGTCCATGGACCACGGTGACTACTTTCCATCAGGTGGGCCGGTCTATAGGCCACGTGTGCTTGTCTACCACCTAAGTGGTATAAAGAAATTAAAAGAAAGAAACGGCCAGCTCAGGATTTATACTAGGTATTTCTTATCGTCACACTTTTATGTCAGAACCAATCCAATATGTAAAGTTGACTTTATATTAAGAACTTAAGTTATATCTATAGCAGTTGTTACGTATAGTTTGAGTCCTAAAAAGATCGACTAGAAAATATTGAAGTTCAACAGCATTTAAACTGAAAACTTGGACCCCGAACTTGGTAAATAATCTCGGATGGCACCAGAACTATCGCAAAGAATCCATGTGGACGGAACCGCGGTAAATAATTACTTGTTTAGAGAAATTTCTAAACGTTTAATTGACGCTACCCGTGACCAGAGAGCTGGTTTACTCCTTGCGCAAAGGATTGGTATTGCCATTCAACGTGGCAATGCCGCCAGCCTTCTGGCCACCTTCCCGGTTGTCATCAATGGGGAGGAATTCTTTGACGCCTGAAAATATTAAATAAATAAAAGATATTACTAATTCTATAACCGCGGTAGCTTCGTGGTATGGGCAATGGACTGCTGAGACGAGGTCTCGGGTTCGATCCCAGGTTTACTAAGGCACACACCAATAACTTTTCTATGCCTTTCGAAGTTATGTGTGTATTTATCGCAGGTTTAAAGTGCCCGGTTAATGGCAATAGGCTCGCCATCTATTACATTGGGACCTAAACATAAACTGGCGAAATGTGGGTGCTTGGCACCTCTGCCTACCCCTTCGGGGATATAGGCGTGAGTTTATGTTATGTTATGTCTATAACTTCCGAATAAGGAAGTTACCATCTTTCCGCAATTGTTTGTTCAAAATGGTCACCCATCTTATTGAGGTCGTTTGATTTACGTATGTTAACAATTACGCGAACCACCATAATATCACCTCTACTTAGTCATAGCACCGAAAGTGTGCCATTGGCCTAGAAAAATAACTACAATTTCAATATTAATTGAACATTACTACTAAGAATTGTTTTAACTTATTTAGCAGGAAAATTGATTACCTTCCTTATTCATCCTCTGTGCTCATCATCAAAGCATTAGTCTTAGATATATCCAATGTCTGAACTTCCAACCGCGACCCCAAATCTTGATGATCTTCGTAGAGCCTTCGTACACCCCGAAGGGGTCCAGAGGCCAATTCTATACTCATCATCAAATATATGTAACATGCCTGTCACCTCGGCAGAAGCAGGTCGCGGCGGCGGCGCACCTGGCGCGTCTCCACGTTTTCCGGGGACGAGTTGGGGACTCTGTAGTTCCCATACACCCGAGGAGAGGGCCAGATCGGTAGAGATGGCCCTGGGTCGGCCGGGGTGCGAGGGATATGCCTATCAACCTCACCTTCGGCAACCAAAATGACCTATCGGAGGCGTGCGTTTTAGTAGGTCCGACATGAACACATCGACCGGCTTTTGCGCACGTTAAAAACAAAAAAATATGTAACATAAAAATACACAAAGAGCTGAATCTACCTACCATACAATTGTGGGGTTCCATCCTAATTTATGTCATTACCAGCTCACGTGTTTCCTTCTTCCTACAGTCCCGGGTCCTTTAAGCGGGGCGTCAAAAAGCATCTGATGAAGCCGCCAAGCTGAGTGCCACCATTGTAACATTACTTAGTGTCTGTAATGGAGACCCTCATTCCTAACACTTTGCCTTTAGGTTACCATCAGGCGAGGTGAAGTCAAATTGGCATGTCCTAGATAAAAAAAAGGAGAAAACATTTGCTTTTTTGCCCATTGTGTCGCTGCTCCTGAACTATGCGTAGAACATCAGATTAAGGTGCTGCGGTTTTCCCAAGCGCCTACAATATGGGGTTCTTCAAGAGGGGCATCATCATTCATGGTCGGCAGTGCGAGTGTAGCCCCTGGTGTTACATACGTCCATAGGCCACGGTAACCACTTCCCATCACGTGGGCCGTGTGGTTGCCTGCCACCACTGGGAACACAACACGAAGTTATAATGGCCGCGGTATTCTGTAGGGCGGAGGTACCTCTGTCCTACAGAATACCGCGGCCCTATCCCTAGTCGGACTGCTCAATTGGACGGAAATACCGCCTCAAATATGTGTCTGTCGCAGAGTATCGATTTTAAACCTATCTACTAACATAGTGAATAATATATAAACCAAATAGAGAATCATTGATCGTACTACATATTGAGAATTTTATTTGTGGTACACAAAGGTCAGTGAACTGCGGTCGGTAGACAGCTGATAAAGTACTATTTGTCAACATAGGTACTTCATTTTGTGTGTTATATCCATTATGTATGTGTATTGGAGAATACCGAATATCCAGAACATGTCTAGTTAGTTCAGTTGGTCAGAGTATTCTCTTTAGAAAAGGTCTGGTCGCGGGGTTTCACACCGTTATTACATGAACTTAGATTTAGCTGTCGGAGACTCTTTCCTTTGTCGGTCCATTAAGACCTGGTATTCATTACCAGCTCACGTGTTTCCTTCTTCCTACAGTCCCGGGTCCTTTAAGCGGGGCGTGAAAAAGCATATGATGAGGCCGTCAAGCTGAGTGTCACCATTGTCACACGGTATGTGTAAGTAATGGTGACCCTCTTTTCTGAGACTTTGCCTTCAGCTTACCATCAGGCAAGGCGAAGTCTAATTGACATGTTCTATATAAAAAAAAAACACAAAATCTATTCATATATATGTTTTTTTTTTCTTTTTTTACTTACTTTACTTACTTACATACTTAGTATAATTATGTACTCATATATATGTTGCTATCATTACCACATATCAACTATAAATCGATGAATATGGTGCTATTGACAATACACTGTTTAATTTAGATAATTGAATAATATTTGACAGCTCCGTCACGTTATTTGTTCCAGACAACAACAAATTAGATAAATAATTTTAGACAAGCTGTTCACCCGCGTGGTGTACTGATCTAATTACCGATTCATAGGGATATAATACATACATATAACCACCCCTTTATCCCCAGAGGGTTAGGCAGAGGTGAATTAACACCCACATTTCACCAATCATTGAATTCAGTCCCACGTAACAGGGGGTGAGCCTATAATCATAGCAGCATTCTCAGTTTTTTTATACCACTTAGGTGGCAGACAAGCACACGGCCCGCCTGATGGAAAGTGGTTACCGCGGCCTATGGACGTGTGCAAAACTAAAGGAGGCACACTCACGCTGGCAACCCTGTAAGCATGGAGTTTCTGAGCCGTCAGTGCAAAACACAAAGCAGGACAAGCTTTTGGTCTTCCTACTGACAGCATCAAAACTCTCTAGTGAGCTCTGGTCACCCTACTCACCGCCGGGTACAAAACAAGGTTATTATGGCCGCGGTATTCTTTAGGGCGGAGGTACTTCCCCAGTCGGCCTGCTAAATTGGACGGAAATATTATCGTGTCCTACCTCCTAATGTTTACATTCAAAGTTTTCACCGCGGAACCCTGGGTCCGCTTTTCTCTTTCTTACTACCGCCTGACCTCCGAACACCGAGAGGAAAGCCTGCGCCCGAGTCTGTTAGTGTACCACCTAAATACCGTGGGTCCTAAAGAACTCATTTTACACAAATTCCAAACAAATATTTACACTGAACGAGAATCAAACTCACGATTTAACTAAAGTTAAAAGCTACGCTACCGGTAGCAAAAAGTCTCCACAATTTAAATAAAGAATCAAATCATCGACATGATGCAACTGTCAAATGACGACACGACTTGATTTACTCCAGTGACGTCACGTCGGACCTCTCGCTCGCACGTTTTAACTTATAAATAAGCGGTTCACTGGCCGGGTCGACGACCTGCCAAAATTCGTGGGTTCATCGAACGACCGCGCTCGGCTCACAGTTTCATACAACTGTGCTCCGCTATTTTTTCCTTTCAATGGTATTTTTTTTATAAAGGATGGTTTATTTTGGGTTGTGAATTTTTTTACAATGACCTATGTTTTTTTTTTTTGCAATATTTTGTTGGTAAAATTCGGGTAATTTTGGTTTATAAAAAAATTGTTTTTTGTTAATTTTGGGTTACTTGACAGTCATTGGCTTTTTAATCGTTTGAAATTGATTTAATAATACAATTTTAATTCATATATTCAAATATTTCAATTTTAATTTATAAGTTTATAAAATTTGTTTAAAAAAATTCTTTGCAATTTCATTTTAGCTTATTTGACTGGTGTTTTTCTAAATGATAGAAGCCTATGTTTTTTCAACGAAATAATTTTAATTTTTTTTAGATTCATGTCATTGGATCCTCGGATATGTCACAGAATTTTGTAAGCTTTTCATGATTTTGAGCTAGGACTGTAAATTTTCTATGAGACATAAAGTTTTCAAATATATATTGTCAATCAATCAATAAGCCTATTGCAGTCCACTTCTGGACATAGGCCTCTCCCAAATCCTGGAGGATTTCATCTCAGAGCCTTTTACTTTTCCACCCACACTCGATCTTCAGAATCCCTGGCAATGATTCAATTGACACGCTGTCATCCTTCCGTAAACCAGCGTGTTGGCAGCGCGACTGTGACTCCTCTGGTGTTACAGACGTCCATAGGTCACGGTAACCACTTTCTATCAGGTGGGCCGTGTGCTTGTCTGCCAACTAAGTGGTATAAAAAAAAAACAGCATATTACCGTCTCTGTTGACCGTTCAGAGATAGAGCGTAATTATATATGTAATTTAAGGTAAAAAATAAACTAAAACACACTCCATGGGACTCGTGGGTAGTATATTTGATATACATATAAATCATATATTTGTCGGTAGAACGAAAATATCTCAAGGTTGTGAAAATAGATGTGAACTGCTGGAAATAACTTAATATCCACCCCATGAGAGAAAAGTATGGGTAGTATATTTGATATACATATAAATCATATATTTGTCGGTAGAACGAAAATATCTCAAGGTTGTGAAAATAGATGTGAACTGCTGGAAATAACTTAATATCCACCCCATGAGAGAAAAGTGAGGGTAGTATATTTGATATACCTATCTACATATAAATCATATATTTGTCGGTAGAACGAAAATATCTCAAGGTTGTGAAAATAGATGTGAACTGCTGGAAATAACTTAATATCCACCCCATGAGAGAAAAGTGTGGGTAGTATATTTGATATACATATAAATCATATATTTGTCGGCAGTTATTTCAGATAGAGCAATGCTTGAAAATTTAATGAAGCATTGCTTTGTTTGTAGCTTTATGTTGTAAGTTAATAGGGAGGTTTGTAATAATAATATAACTCTCTGTTCTTACAGGGTCGGTAGGACATGTGTGACTACCTTGGTGTTGCACACGTTCATAGGGGATCTATGAAGGTGTGCAACACTTAACCACTTTCCATAAGGTGGACCGTATGCTTGTCTATCACCAAAATTGTATAAAAAAATGGTATGTCGAGTTGGGAAAGATTAATAATTTCGGGTTTACCCCTTCAGGGTTGGGGAATATTAGTAATTTTGGGTTTACCGCATCAGGGAGGGGGAATATTATTAATTTCGGGATTACCCCATCAGGGTTGGGGAATATTATTAATTGCGGGTTTACTCCATCAGGGAGGGGGAATATTATTAATTTCGAGTTTACCCCTTTAGGGTTGGGGAATATTAGTAATTTCAGGTTTACCCCATCAGGGAGGGGGAATATTATTAATTTCGGGTTTACCCCATCAGGGAGGAGGAATATTATTAATTTCGGGTTTACCCCATCAGGGAGGGGGAATATTATTAATTTCGGGTTTACCCCTTCAGTGTTAGGGTATATTCGTAATTTCGATTGCAAATAGCATGTCCATCCATATGCTTCTTAGTATCTATTAAACGACTAAACCAACTTAAAAAACGGCAGAGTAGAATTTGGGCCACCCCATCACATCCCATGCGGTGTCGTACAAGCCGACTAAGGGATAGGGCTGTTTAACACCAGACACATATATACAGTCCAGATTCAACTTTAGATGCATTGCTCGAGTCAACAATAGTGCTTGGAATACGGCAATAGGCTCACCCCCTATTACGTGGGACTGAATTCATTGGTGAAATGTGGGTGTTAATTCACCTCTAACGTACGTTTCGTCTAACCCTCCGGGGGTAAAGGCGTGATAATATGTATGTATTTCATACATCATAGTTTCATACAAAAATCAAAAGGGTGTTTTTTTTTTAAGAATTACAGAAGTGGGGTTTTTCATTTTTGTATTTATTTACTTGTACTGCTTGTACTAGTTTTTCCATTGTCAAATCAGACCCAATGCGGTAAATGTCGCCACATTAGCTTTTCCTCCTTTATTCACAATTGGTGTGAAGTTCATTGAACTTATTGTTTGTGTAATGACCTATAGACATGGAGTATTATTTCATACAAAGTTTCATTTGCATACGACTTTGAAAAAACAACTTTATTGCGTACAAAGTAAAGTTTAATTTCGCTACCACGCAAAGTTTGCAAAAAATATTGGTCACCTTTCCAGATGCTGTCCTTAGAATGGTGGTCCTTGCCTTGATGGCTTTGACAGATGCTCTTTTCAAGCCTTAAATGACCCGGGTATGTAGGCAGAAGGGGTGTTGGGAAAGGTTTCCAGCCCTTTACCGTATGACAAAGAAATAAATTATCTTAATCCCTTTACCTAAGAGACGGCAGACTGCCACACAGGAGTTGCGGGTTCGATTCCCGCTCAGTGCAAATATTTGTATGCATTTATTGTATATTTGCATTGGTCTGGATGTTTTCATGTACCTATTATGTTTATATATTTACAAAAAAAAATACTATCTAAGTATGTTTATCCGCATTCTAGATTCCATAACACAAGCTAGTTCGGCTATGCTTACTATGGGTCTAGATAGCGTTATGTGGAATATTGTGGAATATTTATTTAAAAGAATTAATCCACTTAAGTCATTGAAGTACCTGGAAGAACTGTTAAGTTCTAAGCACTAAAGCTAGTAAATAAACAATACAAATAATATTTAAACTATCATGGTCACTCACATCAGTATCAAAATAAACGGGATATTTACCATGTTTCATTGTTTTGAGTTTCCGATATTTCGGCGCTGTTGCAAGCATCGTGAGCACGGATCACGGGATCACGAAACATCGGAAACTCAAAACAATGAAACATGGTAAATATCCCGTTTATTTTGATACTGATGAATACAAATAATATATTCAATATGCATTTCGTAACTTTGTATTTCCAGATATCCTCCTATACCCTATAAGATTTATAATTCTAAATTAACATCTATCAAGCACTCCTGTGAACACATAGCACCAACAATGTTCGTGAGAGATGGCCCTGGGTCGGCCGGGGTGCGAGGGATATGCCTGTCAACCTCACCTTCGGCAACCAAAACAACTCACAGGCGGCGTGCGTTTTAGTCGGTTCGAGTCCGACATAACCTCTTTCACCTGCTCCGGTGGGGAGGTATCCGTGGGGATTTTGCGCACGTAAAGAAAAAAAAGCACCAACAATGTTATCAATAGTGACACTCAGCTTGACGGCCTCATCAGATGCTTTCCACGCCCCGTTTAAAGGACCCGGGACTGTAGGGAGACACACGCGTCTTTTTTATACCGCTTAGGTGACAGATAGGCACACGGTTCACTTGATCGAAAGTGTTTACTGTGGCCTATGGATGTTTGTAAAGTCAGTGGCGTTAGACTCGAGCTACCGAACCTGTAGGTACCTTCTAATGCCCCTATTGAAAAACCACGTATTTTTGTTTCTAAAACTATTTATTTTATTTATTCATTATTTACTTTATTGTACGCGAATTACAATATTCATGATACAGAAATTGAGAAGACAATAGCAATACAAAGGGAGGCCTTCTCGCTTCATTCAATTTCTTTCAGGTAATTATAAATATTATATAACTAAACTAATTTAATAAAATATGAACTAATATTTACAAGAATATAAAATAGGATACAAAAGGATCAAATGGATCAAATTAAGCATCGAAGAATTCCTCCCCATCGATGTCGACTGGTAATGTGCCCAAAAGGCTGGCGGCATTGCCCCGTTGGATGGCAATGCTAATCCGTTGAGCGAAAAAGAGGCCAGCCCTTTGGTCACGCGAAGCATCGACCAGTCGTTTTGCTATTTCTTTGTGTAGCGACCGTGCGCTCGGACCCCACGAACCCAGCGTTTCAACCCCAAACGGCTCAAATATGTAATTGTTTGTAATGTTATCATATTTTCGCCGTTTGAGGGTCTCAGCAGATGCCGCAGCAGCACAAGCGCAATCCGTCGTACTTGGAAGATGGGAAGGGGCAAGGGTGTCGACGCATGTTGCGTCCCACACCAAAGGCCTACCCATCTTCCAAGGCACCAAAGACATACCGTCCGGTCTCTTGCCATCGTTGCGCACCAAGCCAACTGGTTCAAGTATAGCTGGAACACCAGCGGTGACAAGAGCCCGGCGGATAATGTCATTTAAATGTGCATGACGTGACATGCGGCCTGCGCTCCTGCCGCATGATAGGCCGTGATGCCCAAGGCTGTCGACTGCCTCACCACAGTGACATCGATGAGGAGAAACACAGGGAGCACCCAAACGAAGACAGGCTGCAATTCTAAACGTCGTGTCGTCCAACATGGTGCCAATGTTGGACGACGGAAGGGCCTGAAGCCACACACCAGATTCCCACTCTCCCACAACCAGAAGGCGAGCACGCTCTGCAACATAAGAGGACGTATCAAAATATATTATATAAATTAAAATAGAAACGAATGCTTTTACAAACGAACGAAATTAAAGCTTTTGAGAATTTAAGAATTTGTGCTGTCAGTGGGAAGACTAAAGGCTTGTACTGCTTTGTCTTCTACTGACTCTGTACTTTACAGGGTTGGCAGCGCGACTGTGACTCCTCTGGTTGTACAAACGTCCATAAGCCACGGTAACCACTTTCCATTAGGTGGGCCGTGTGCTTGTTTGCCAACTAAGTGGTATTAAAAAGAAAATGTATGAAATAACAATCACTTCATAAAAACCAAAACGTACACGCAAAAATAAACAAAATCACTAAATATGTCATCATCATTAGCTACTTACAGCCAACCGCAAAAAAAAGAAAACTATTATAACAAACACTCTTCCTTAATCTAATAAACTACTAAACCGATTTATATAATACTTTCGCCGCTTTTTAGAGCAATTTATCATTAAGATGTGTTAGGAGACTGGGCTAAGTGCGCTGGTGAATAACGAGCCGTGTCACGGACAATAGCTAGTATATTAATGACTTAAATGACTCAGTATGCCCCGAGCATAAATTTAAAAAAAAATTTTTGAAGGTCAGCCATGTTTTGAAGCTTTCACATATGACTATAAAGTAAATGGTTGTCATTTTCGATGTGGACCAGTGATTTCTTTACTAATAACTTAATTTTTTGAGCCATTTGCAAACTAAGGCAGGTCTGCATTCCAGTCTAACTGTGATTCGGCTGAACTTAAGAAAAGAAAAATAATTAATAACACAGAAAAACACGCATACGATATTACTGCTAAAGGAAAACTCTGATTAAAACCCTGTACCAACCCGTCTGTCCAGCGTGAAAATAGTAGCCCAACGCCTCCCAATATTGGGAGAGGCCTATGTCCAGCATTGGACTGCAATAGTTGTGGTATATACTTAAAAGGGATCCATCAGGATTTTTGGAGCCCAAGTCAACCTTACCTGCAAATTGTACACCTTTGACGGACGAGGCTCTGGCAGGTTTCCTCTCAAGGTTAGGGGGTCAGTCGTGTAATGTTCAAAATAAGCCAAATATAACATAGAAAGCCGTCTCAAGGCTTCAAGGTGCAAGCCTCTGATGCAACTGTGAGTATCCCGAAGATGATAATGATTTTACAGCATGCCAAATAAACTTATAGCATTAATATAACGGGGTCTATAAGTGGACCCTAGGTTCAAGATAAAAGATAAGGAGGTATTTGAATGAATTGACTGGGAAACGAACCCGCGAACTCTGATGTTGCAATTAAACGCATTACTGATACACCACGCAGGTATTTGCATAAATTTTCGAAAATACGATAGAGACGAACAATTGAATATTTTTGAGGTCTTGGAGAGGTCTTATTGAGGTTTTCTTCGTGAGCTGTTTATTTGAGGATGGAATACGTCCTTATCCTAGTCCCCATAAAAAGATTATGTAGCCATCAGAAATCGTAGTTCTATAGTTAGAAATAACCTCTTTTCTCCCTTCCTGAGAATTTGCCTTCAGTTTACCATCCGGCGAGGTGAAGTCATATTGACGTGTACACGATGTAATATCCCTTTTATCGCCTTGTGAGATACCCAAGATATGGGCTAGCCCTGTTATTCAACTAGCCCAAAAACGACGTGGCAATCATTAGTAACCACGCAGCATTATTTAGAACCGATAAATATAATTCACGGTTGTTGATACAGTTCTGTCTATCCCTTCAGGGATGTGCAAGCGTGATTATACGTATATAATATTATATAAAGCAGGGGTGCTTCCCAAAACTCGGTTATATGATAAACAGAGTAACAAAATGAAGGCCGTTCACCTCCGGAGTGTCAATGACTCCTGAAAATTGACAACTCACCGCCTCACGGAGTTAACTATGTGATTTTATGTACTCTGAGCAGTATATAATGTGTTATATCTATTATATAGCACATAGTAAATAATTTAATGGGCTTTCGGGGTAAAATGGGTTATGGTGACCGCTTACTTATCACATTAGAAGTATACGAAAAAATGTATATAAAAAAAAAGCATCCGTATGTCTGATCGTCATTTTAACGTTATTCACAAACGCATCAAAGGTGTTTGACCCGGAGTCCAGAGTCTCCTTACTCCTTTTCCACCTTGAGATTTGGTTTATACGGCTTTATTGGAATGGACTATCATCTGACCTCCTAAACACGAGAGGAAAGGCTGTAAAAGAGCATTGTCTATCAATCAGCAGGTGTAGTGGTTTGCAGATGGAGCTGGTTTGGACCTTGGGTCTTGGTAGGATCCTGTACACCCTCTAGTAAGCTGTTCTGTAGTGATGTTTGTAAACACACGTGTTTCAATATTCTTACAATCTCAGGTTCTTTGGGATCTCCATTTTGGGAATGCCAGCATCTGGAATGGTGGTCCATATAATCTGGACTTCACTCTAGCTTTTACCATCCAATAGACGGGCGGAATATGAAAAAGCATTCGTATATGTGTGGTCACAAAAATCGGACGCATTGCGAGGTATATGCCTACGCCAACCTCACCTCCGTCAACTTACGATCCTCAGACGGAGTGCGTTTTAGTCGGTTCGAGTCCGACATAATCTCTTCCACTGGCTCTGGTATCTGGGTATCCGGGATGATTTTTCGCACGATAAAAAAAAGGATCACAAAACTTGAAAAGTATTCGGCGGCGCTAGTTTGACGGTGATGATGATTTACATTCTAATCAAATTCTGAAACCCCCCATTCATGAACACATATGTAAAAAACCACCTGAATATTACATAAATAATCAATATTTTGTAATTTGTACATTAAAATCTGTTATTTTTTAAATTCTACATCGCGCTATGAAAATTTACACGTACGCTTTAAAACACAAGTTCAAAATTTGTTCCGCATAACCCTTTGACCCCGACCTCTGACGTGAATGACACTTTTGACCTCAGAAAGGATGGCTACTCTATACTCAAGGCACTTTTCATCACACATAATATGTGTGTGTCTGTGTGTGTTAATTTACGCACCCTTTTTAATATTATAACTATGTATATTACTAGCTGTTGCTCGTGGCTTTTTCCGCGTCAATATCGGTTGTCGGTTATGTCCTTTCCCAAGGTCTAATCTATCCCTGTACCAAATTTCATCACAATCGGTTCAGTGGTTTAGTCAGACAGAGAGTTACTTTTGTATTTATAATATAACATGGATATTTGTTAATCTGTACTTATATGTAAAAGAGAAAATAATCAAACTGACAGTTGATCATTTAGCTCTTCCTATCTAATTTAGTCTTAACTTTTACGGGTAAAACTGCCATCTGACCTCTGAACACCGAGAGGACAGTCTACGCGACAACCTCGTCTCTCAATCAGAGGTAGACCACCCCCCGTCCGAGCCAGCGAGGGTGGTTCTGTCAGACTCGACCCGGTCTTGGGCCATCGGTTACATAGATACCTCTGGCATATCCTCCGCACCCCGGTTAGCCCAGAGCCATAGAAGGCCCCTTCGGGTGTGGGACTACGGTGTCCCCATTTTTCTCTAGAAAAAGTTGGAGGAAGGACATGACGGTATCTCCCGTCCAAAATTGAGCAGTCCGTCTGGGTAAGTACCTCCGCCCTACAGAATACCCCGGTTATAATAACCTTGTGTTGTGTTCCCGGCGGTGAGTAGGGTAGCCAGAGCTCACTGGAGAGGTTCTGTGCTGTCAGTAGGAAGACCAAAGGCTTAAATTGACCCCACTGACTGGTGGGGGCGTGAAATGTTGGCGTGGTGGTCAGGGAGACCCGGTGAAACGGTTATCCGCTGGCCGCCCGCAGGCTGTACGGTTCCCGAACCTGGGGATTACTTAATCTCCGCCCCAGGAGGCTGAACCAGCAGCCTGTGTAAAGTTCCCGGTGCTGTAGCCATGCCGGAGGAGGAGACCGGAGTGGACCTGGCTTCAGTATCTGGGAGGGGACCGGGGGCCCTTCCGCCCATCGCGCCAGCCAGTCACACAACCCCAACTTGTCTGTGGGGTAGGACGCCTTGCTTTGTCTTCTACACTGGAGGCACAGAATCTCTTTTTACCTTCTCCCCCCCCTCCCCCCATCTCAAACATGAAAACCAGAAAAGGCAAGAGAACCGTTACCACAGCGGCACCATCATCCACAGTGAATGTGGATTTCTGCAACATCAGGGGCCTACACTCCAACCTTAACGCGGTCCATCTCCACTTGGAGACCGCGCAGCCTACCTTGCTTTTTCTGACGGAGACGCAAATATCATGCCCGGCCGATACAGCCTACCTAATGTACCCCGGGTACAAACTCGAGCATAGCTTTATGAGTCGCGCCGGGGTATGCTTGTACGTCCGGGATGATATTTGCTGCCGCCGTCTCCATGGTCTTGAGGATAGGGACCTGTCAACTTTATGGGTACGCATAGATCACGGTGGCCACACCCGTATCTATGCGTGCCTTTACAGGTCCCATAGCGGTGACCTGGGCACGGCTCAATTGTTTCAGCATCTGCAGCGGTCGGCGGACAGCGTAATTGAGCAGTACCCCACTGCGGAATTAGTATTCTTGAGGGACTTCAACGCCCACCACGTGGAGTGGCTGGGGTCTCCTAGGACTGATTTTGCGGGAAGGGCTGCTCACGACTTCGCTCTAACTTATGGGCTCTCTCAACTGGTGCATTCTATCACTAGAACACCAGAAATTGAGACCCACAGAAGCTCTATACTGGACCTTCTGCTGACTACGCGCCCGGATGAATACTCCATAAGGGTGGAAGCACCTCTCGGTAATTCGGACCACAGCCTCGTCCGGGCGCAAGTGACACTCGCGCGGCCTGAACCACCGCGGCCACCTCAGTGGCGGCATGTGTGGCACTACAAGTCGGCAGACTGGGATGGACTGCGAGAATTCTTCGCGTCGTACCCGTGGAGGCAGCTTTGCTTCTCTTCTGATGATCCAAGCTCCTGTGCAACAGCAGTCGCTGACGCGATTCTAGTGGGTATGGAATGTTACATCCCCAACCGCTGGGTCACGACAGGAGCGAGCAAACGCCCGTGGTTTAATAGGCCCTGCAGGGAAGCTAGAGACCGCAAGCAATCTGCATACAGGGCTTGGACCACGGCTCTTGCCAATAAGGATCCGAACATCGCTGAAGTGAAGCGGAAGTTGAATGCTGCCTCAAGGTCCAGTAAAAAGGCAACGTCTAGTGCGAAGTTTGAGTTCATCGGCAGAATTGGCGAGCGGCTTGCGCGCTACCCATCTGGCAGTCGTGCATTTTGGTCGCTTGCTAAAGCTGCTGAGGGAAACTTCTGCCAGTCTTGCCTTCCGCCGCTGCAAAAATCCGACGGTAGTCTGGCCCATGGCGCTAAGGAGAAGGCCAATCTTTTGGGTAATCTCTTTGCGTCAAACTCGACTATGAACGACGGGAACGCCGAACCACCCATCATCCCCAGCTGTGGTGCTTCGATGACCGAAATTAAAATCACACAACGGGTGGTCCGGCGCGAGCTTAAGTCCCTAGATGTTCGGAAGTCGAGTGGGCCGGACGGTATACCGGCGATGGTGCTTAAGCACTGTGCCCCCGAGCTGTGCCCTGTACTTACACGCCTTTTCGCACTCTCATACTCCGCGAGGCAGGTCCCGGCCTCGTGGAAGACTGCGTTCGTGCACCCTGTACCTAAGAAAGGTGACAGGACAGATCCGACCAATTACAGGCCTATCGCTATAACCTCCCTTCTCTCGAAGGTTATGGAGCGTGTTATTAATACACAGCTCCTGAGGTACCTTAAAGGAAACGATCTACTGAGCGACCGACAGTACGGTTTTCGCCACCGTCGCTCTACCGGTGACCTTCTTGTGTATCTCACAAACCGGTGGGCGCAAGCCATCGAGAGTCGCGGTGAGGCACTAGCGGTCAGCCTCGATGTAGCGAAGGCCTTCGATCGGGTCTGGCACAAAGGTCTTCTTACGAAGTTGCCATATTATGGACTCCCCGAGGGATTGTGCGAATGGATCTCCAGCTTTTTGTCCAACAGAAGCATCCAAGCCGTCGTCGACGGCAGCTGCTCGGACCGCATGAACATAAACGCTGGTGTCCCACAAGGCTCCGTGTTGTCTCCGACGCTGTTTCTGCTGCATATCAATGACATGCTGTCTGATGGCTCCATTCATTGTTATGCGGACGACAGTACCGGGGACACGTGTTACACGGGCCGTGCAAACATCCCTCAGTCCGAGGTGGAGAAGAGTCGCGAACAACTTGTGTCTGAAATCGAGACTACTCTCTCTGGAGTGTCCGATTGGGGTCGACTAAACCTGGTCCAATTCAACCCCACTAAGACACAAGTATGTGTATTCACCGCTAAGAAAACCCCATTCATTGTAGCGCCGCAATTCCTGGGCACACCGCTTACCATCTCCCCGAGTATCGGGATCCTTGGTGTCGATATCTCCAGTGACGTCCAATACCGAAGTCATTTGCAGGACAAGGTTAAGTTGGCATCAAGAAAGCTCGGAGTGCTCAACAGGGCAAAGCGGTATTTCACTGCGGGGCAGCAACTCCTTCTTTATAAAGCACAGGTCCGGCCTCACATGGAGTACTGCTGTCACCTTTTTGCTGGAGCGCCTGCATACCAGCTTGACCCCTTCGACTCGTTGCAAAGACGGGCATTGAGGCTGGTTGACAATCCCATACTCACAGGTAGAGTGGAACCTCTTAGCCTTAGGAGGGATTTTGCCTCACTGTGTGTGTTCTACCGCCTATACAATGGTTTGTGCTCAGATGAATTGTTTGACATGATGCCCGTAGCTACATTCTATCATCGCACCTCTCGCCATAGGCAGGGAATTCATCCCCACACATTGCGACCTGAGACGGTACGCACTGTGCGGTATGAAAGAAACTTCATCCCACGCACACTCAAGCTGTGGAATGACCTCCCTGCTGCGGTTTTCCCAAGCGCCTACAATATGGGGTTCTTCAAGAGGGGCATCAGAAGGTTTCTTCATGGTCGGCAGCGCGAGTGTGACACCCCTGGTGTTGCATACGTCCATAGGCCACGGTAACCGCTTCCCATCAGGTGGGCCGTGTGCTTGTCTGCCAACTAAGTGGTATAAAAAAAAAAAAAAAAAAAAAGTCGTCGGGTGTCTCACCTAGCTTCTTACCATCCAGAGGGTGTAGCGGTTTTCTTTTCCTTATTACCAGACAGATATATACAGCCCAGACTCAGCTTTAGATGCATTGCTCGCGTCAACAATAGTGCCCGGAAGACGGCAATAGGCTCACCCCCTATTACGTGGGACTGAATTCAATGATTGGTGAAATGAGGGTGTTAATAATTCACCTCTGCCTAACCAAACTATCCTGAATCATCCTAGTCCTATTTTTCTCTCCATTCTATGTTTGCCTGTTAGAGATTGCCGCTGAGCGATAAGACCGCCATCTGTACGTATCCTACAACCTTGTATCTCTCTATTTGTGTTATATACTTAGAGAACAATAAAATCGTATTATTATAAGTCAATTGACGAGCCGAATACTTGTGCATAAAGTTTAAAATAAAAAATAAACATAACATAAACTCACGCCTATATCCCCGAAGGGGTGGGCAGAGGTGCTAGCACCCACATTTCGCCAGTTTATGTTTAGGTCCCAATATAATAGGTGGCGAGTCTATTGCCATTAGCCGAGCACTTATAAACCTGCGATAAATACACACATAACTTCGAAAAGCATCGAAAAGTCATTGGTGTGTGCCATGGTAAAACCTGGGATCGAACCCGAGGTCTTTTCTCAGCAGTCCATTACCCATACCACTAGGCTATCGCCTAGTAAAAAATAAATAAGAATATATAATAAAAGCATCGATATTTCTTAGTACCCGCGGGGGTCATCGCATTTAAAAAACTAGAACACTAGACTAGATAACTCCGCCCTATTGTGAAGTAACATCTTTAATATATACCAATATATTTTGTTAGGTTAACGTACGGTGTCAATGCACGGCCTTCGGGGGCTTGGCCTTGGTGCGGGTTCGAATCCCGTCTGACGTCACCGTCAATGTAGCCAGGGGTGAGGAGACTGAGGTGGTTGAACCCGGAAATATTTTAGAAAATACGTTTTCGATGCGTCATGATTAGATAGATTTTTTTTACTCTGATTGCAAATAGATATCTGTGATTCGCATATTACCTAGTGATTTAATCGATCACTGTCTGGCTGAGGCTCTGGTCTGGAAGATGTAAATAAGACCCTAAGGGGTAAGCAATAAACAATCTAGAATATACTATTAGTGATTCGCATATTACCTAGTTATTTAATCAATCACTCTCTGGCTGAAGCTCTGGTCTGGAAGCAACAAACAAGTCTTAGGATGGGTGACCATTTTTAACTTGTTGATATACTTCCGTGCCTCTGAGAGTACGTAAAATCGCAGGAATACTTGTGGCGTTATTACCCGCATTGGAGTCCTAAAAAGTACGACAACTAGTTTTAAGTACAAGACTTCGAAATCGCCAGTGGGTTGTAACTCCCCTTATCCGGGTCAAAATGATAATACCGCGGTTCCCATAACTGCGGGGGGCCATCTCGAAGCCAGAGATGGTATTCGGTACGAGAGATAATATGCTACTAGCTATCTCACCACCAGCAACTGAAGACCCAAGTCTTCGTGCCTTTTAGTCGGTTTGAGTCCGACATAGCCACCCCTGTCGGCTCCGGTACTATAAAAATGTGGGTTTTGGAGGTCAAATGACATTCACTTGGTTGTGGAAGTTCAGCCGGTTGATAGACTAGAAACTGATCCCAAATGAGTTGGAAAAACTTACAAAAGATGGCATATAGTAGGAGGTAGGACACGGCGGTATTTCCGCCCAATTGTGTAGTCCGACTGGGGAAGTACCTCCGCCCTACAGAATACCGCAGTTATAATAACTTCGTGTTGTGTAGCCAGAGCTCACTGGAGTATTGTGCTGTCAGTGGGATGACTAAAGGCTTGTCCTGCTTTGTCCCCTACACTGACGGTACAGAAACTCTGTGCTCACAGGGTCGGCATCGCTAGTGAGGCTTCTCTGGTGTTGCACACGTCCATATGCCACGGTAACCACTTTCCATCAGGTGGGCCGTGCGCTTGTCTGCCACCTAAGTGGTATAAAAAAATAAAAAAAAAACTCAATTTACTACTACTATTGTGATATATTACAAATATGGCACTTTGAATTTCATTATACTGAAATTAATATGAATAATGGACTTCTTTTAAATAATTTTTAATTCGGTTACCAATTTATTTATATACCCTTGGCCACTTTTATTATGGATATACCTTCTTATCTAATCCAAACGACAAACCCAAACCGCAAGTCTTATCATCTAAAACCGCAAAATTTGAGTTATCAAGTCCCGAAGTCAACCACCTTGGCATATTTGAACCCCACGTGACCTATCGTTATACAATGTTGACATAGGTTGGAGTATACTTGACCTTTCTTCCGTATTATTCGGGGTTCGTAGTCAAACTACTTGGTTCCCGGTAGAGTAGAGTTTGGACCACCCCATCTCTTCCAGTGCGGTGTCGTACAAGGCGACTAAGGGATAGGGCTGTTTAACATCAGACAAATATATACAATCCAGACTCAGCCTCAGATGCATGGCATGAGTCAACAATAGTACTGAGTCTGGGCTGTATATATGTCTGATGTTAAACAGCCCTATCCCTTAGTCGCCTTGTACGACACCACATGGGAAGAAATGGGGTGGTCCAAATTCTACTTTGCCGGGAACCCCGCGGCAACTATAGGCTAGGCGTAATATACACGTATTATAATGATATTATATCTTGCCCTATATCCTAGAGAATCATTGAAATAATAATTACACTTCTACTTACCCGAAGCGTGACTATTTCTGTACCTCCTTTTTGAAGTCGGTTAATAGTAAAACCCTGTTAACCTTGGTCATGCCAATTCTTGAAAACGGCCTTTATTAAATTCTCTAATACTTTATTGAACGTTCTTACAAAAAGAAATATTAAGAAAATTTTCGCAAAAAACCTTGAAAATTTTTACGAAAAATTTAACAGCTATTTCAATATTCGACACGAACGAAGCTGCGGGCTACAGCTAGTATAGTATATATTTACGTTTCCCCTATCATCTATGTGTGACCAACCACGAGTCAATGTGGTACACAAAATTTATAGGGTTCATTAAAACCTTATAGGTAAACGACCGCAGAGGGCATTCCTCTAGGGGTTGTGGGCCTAACACATTAAAAATATATTATTGAAGTTGATTGATGAATACGTGAAGCCCTTTTTTGTTATGAGCTGTTGATTATAGGTTATTGAAAAAGGGTTTTTCGTTGAAAAGTGATTGGAATTTTCATTAATAACTTTAGCTTAATATGAAATTACTAGAGAGTTTTTGCGGCACAGAAACTTGTGCTTACAGGGTTAGCAAGGTCCCTCGGTGTTGCACACGTCCATAGGCCACGGTAACCACTTTCCATCAGGTGGGTCGTGTGCTTGTCTGTCAACCAAGCGGTATAAAAAATCAAGGGGGTTACGATAAAGAAGGTTTAAGGTTAGGTATTATGGACATCAGCGTAACCAAACCATGTACCATGCGAAGGAGGGGGAAAGCGGATCTTGGACTCCGAGGTGAGAACATTAGATGCTTCTGGAACCAACCCAAATATGATGGAGAGTGTGATGAGAGTGTGATGTGAACAGTGACGTCATTGGTCAACAGAGAACCAGACTAGTAGTGTGGAGTTACTTTAAACTTTTAAATTTCAGTTAGAAAGTAGTAAATTGCGTTGCAGGGCACTTCCTGTTGATTTTCATAAGAATCGAATCCAGGACTTCCGACTTAGCAGCCGAACTATCACGTCAGAATACTACAGTTTCGTCTTATATACAAAACAATTTGTCAATTACACGTAAATTTTATTTTGTCATAACAAAATATCAAATTACTGCTTTCAAAATAACATTAAAAAAAAATTATGCGTACTCATATTAAAATTAAAATCCAAGATGGCCGCGGTACAAACACTGCATTTATTTTTAAAAGAATCTGACTACATATTTGAAATTTGACATAGATTCGGCAAAATTCGGACGGGCTCGGCGGTCGTCGGCCAGTCGTTGAACTCGCGGCTAGAAGCTAGTATACTGACCTATAGTAAACTTACAAATATTTTTTCGTGTATTAGGTTGCGTATAGCGAATAGTTTTTTTTCATGTTGGTAACCCTTTATTGACGCCATTTTGGTTTTTATATTGGAATAATCAGCTCATGGACAGAAATTCATGGTCCGTGAGCCAAATAACATCAGTCATGTGATGATAGGTCTGGATACAGAGTAAAGTAGAGAGGGGGGGGGGAGGTTAAGAAAACAGAAACTGAGAAGTTTGTGAGGTCATATCAAGGTCTTCCGGGAATCACTTGAAAGTATCTGAAGACATGAGTCCGGCCTGTTCCTATACCCATTATTGGGGGCAAGGGAAGCCTATTGACCTCCTATCAGATGTCATCTCCATTGCCATCTGACCTCTCAACTCTCAACATATTGGGTCTCCTAAGGATGTAAGATATTCTAAGGAGTATCCCTCGCACCTAGGCTGACCCAGGGCCATCTCTGGTTTTCTTTGGGTCTGGGAAGCTCGGAGGCCCTATCTTGCCTCCATCTGGCGCCCAACTTGATAGTTGACATCATTAAGTTGCTTCATATTGCGCAATTTACATCCTATACCCAATAAGGTCATTAACCTAACCGATTCTAGAAAAGTCTCAAGGATTCGTCTGGGATTGTTTAATCTTTTATCTCCGAATGTTTTCGCAGACTCACGCTTATGTGTCCTGAAAATAATTTTATTGGCCATAATCACCTCGTGTTATGTTCCCGGCGATGAGTAGGGTAGCTAGAGCTCACTAGAGAGATTTTGTGCTGTCCGTGGGAAGACCAAGGGCTTGTCCTGCTTTGTTTTCTGCACTGACGGCACAGAAACTATTTACTATTTTAATTTGTATGGATTTTCTGCACGTAAAAAAGTCTTTTGTTTTTTCAAATTAATACTTCCAGACGATGCTCTTCTATAGCATATATATGCTCAAAATCTTTCGTTCAAGAACGACAATAAAATCAACCGTTATTGTAGGACCCCACCTAACAAGATTCTGAGGTTCAAACTAATCTCACCTGCATGTCATACATCTACTAATTGACGTTCAAGGCTCTGGTGCCTTCCTCGTAGGGTTGGTAGGTTAGACGATAGTCGCTTCCACAAAAGGCGAAATAAACCAAGAGATATAAATAAGAGTAGGAGAATTGAATGAGCAGTCCGACTGGGGAAGTACCGCCGTCCTACAGAATACCGCGGCCATAATAACTTCGTGTTGTGTTCCCAGCGGTGAGTTGGGTAGCCAGAGCTTACTGGAGAGTCTGTGTTGTCAGTGGGAAGACTAAAGGCTTGCCCAGCTGTGTCTTCTACACTGACGGCACAGAAACTCTGTGCTTACAGGGTCGGCGGCGCGAGTGTGACTCCTCTGGTGTTACACACGTCCATGGGGAACGGGAACCACTTTCCATCAGGTGGAATTACCACCACCACCGAACTAAGATGATGATGTTTAGAGAACAGTCTTATCATTTTGTCGCCATGTACGACATTCACAAGTAGAGTAGGGGTGAGTCCTTGTCTATGTGTACCTATAGACTTTTGTCTAGCTATAAATAAATGGGCCAATAGTTCAACATCTTTGCTCAATAGATCACTGATATATTTCCATAATAATGATTTCATTGATTTCACAGAAATATGACTCAGATTTTACTAGCTGTCGATATTTCTAAGTAATGTATTCTGAAATTCAAATAGTTTGTAGTTTATTATATATCCTTAATTTTTTTTTATGTGGCAACATTCTTTTTTATACGTCTATGGTCATCAAGAGGCTAAAGTGTGCTACAGAGAAGCAACTAGGATCAGTATAAATAATAAAAGAACACAAAATAAATCGCGATAGAAACGTTATAAATAGTTTTATTTCAATGAAAAATGTTGACTGAGTTTTGGAATATACGAGGTGAAAGATTTCGACCTTACCTCAAGGGAAAGTACTCTAAATACAGAAAATAGTGAATTTCACTCAGTGGAAACATTCCTTTATTTTTAAAAAGAAACAAAACTGCATTGATATAAGATAAATATATGTGAGCAAGCCGGTCAGGGTTGACTTCGGAGACACAGCGATACTTTTCAGTTTTTTCTTAAGAACTAGCTCTACACACAATTTTTAGTCTTATCTCCGGTTTCACTAAATCAATTGCGATCAAACAAATAAGATTTTAAGTCTGGTCAGTCCTTAAATCTTTATGTTCTTACTTCCAAACGAAAACCCCATTCCGATGCATCGCTTTTTCGTCCTTAGCTGTCAAACAGACAAAAATTTTATAAAAAAAAATCACTTAGTGTCTGTAAAAATGACCTTTTCCTGAGACTTTGCCTTTAGCTTACCATAGGGCGAGGTGACGACAAATTAGCCTGTCCTAGAGAAAAAAATAGTGAGGTGGGCATTGGGGAGGGGTACGGATATCGAGTCTATTAGGTATTTTGGCGCCAGATTTGTACAATAAGTTTACTGTTTAGTGTAATTGCCAATAACAGTAGCAATTTTTATCCTTTTAACCAGTTTGGTAGTGAGAAGTTATTGGGTAGAATTATAAACTTCCAAATTCAGTTTTTCTTCATGAAAGCAAGTTATAGTACATAATATGAGAGATTTCTAAATTTGAGTTTATGACGTAACGTATCCAGTCGACATTTTGCGAGCCAAAATTACTGTCTTGTCATTTGATGTGTCTATTTTTCAGTGTTGCTAGTTAATAATAATAAAAGGATTTGGTAAATATTTTAATTTGCTGATGTACACTTCATCAATTAACATTTCTTTTTACGTAATGACCATCAAAACTTTGAACAGTTACTTTATTGCTTTGTTTTTGGAATAGTTTCCACTTGCCTTACTAATTACAATTTGCATATCTTTATACATACCAAAACAATTGCCCACCTCACAATCGTAAAAGACTTTTAAAAGGTACATACAATTAGTCACCTGTACGTTAACGCCCCATCTCCGATGTGCGCATACGCAAACCGCTTACATACATTACATCTGTGTGCGTGAGATGAGTGTTGTTAGTACAAGCTGCTGGTACAATGTGTGTGTGATGAGTATGCTCGATTTGTTTGAAGACTTTGAATGTGTGCGTAAATTGTGCGTCTGTCCGTGTGGTGTGTTCGGTTCAGCGACCCCGGTGCGCAGTGGGGCAGCCGTTGACCCACCACGTGGGCCGGTGGAAGGAACCGGCCCGTCTTATCGCCCAGCATTCACTTCCCGGTCGCATTTTTTTGATTTTTTTAACTTCTTTTTTGTAAGGACTTTTGTTGCTAAGAAGACGTTTTTTCTTCTTTTTGTAATGTACTACGTATCGAAAGAGTTGCCAATAATAAAAAAATCTGATTGCAATATTTACCAAAGACAAATGAATGTGTTCTAGTTTAGAATATGGTAGAATAAAATTCGTGCTGGAAATGTGAAGAATATATACTTGTTTCGAATTTTGAAAGTGGTGCAAATAATTATGGCCATTTGTATGCTAATTGGTAATTTGAAACGCGAGAACATCACGTTTAGCAGTAATTTTTGTTACAAAATGTCTTCTTAGCAAAATTGCTGTGCCGACCGTTGCTCATGTGCAAAAAAGAAACTAAATTTTATCTATTTAGGTTTTTCCTATTTGTCCTTAACGCTTATGAAATATAAAGAAAAATGTGGCAATTTCGGGTCATTTCCGCGGCATCCATTTTTGAATGGAGGTCAATGTTTTATGAAATGATTCACATATCTCTCTCTCTCTCACATATTGCGTTTTACGAAGATACTTATCAAATTAGAATGTCGTTAACGAAATACTATGAAGTGGAGGATATTTACCAAATTATTATGTTGGATAAGTTCTGGGAAAAGTAGCTGCGTGGCAAGCTACACGTAGAGTTTTGCGAAAAAATTATTACATTCCACTGGAAAAGAGGCTTTATATATGTGTGTTTTTTACAGTTTATTTGGAGATATGGTTATTTTAGGAGAACCATGAAAATAAACTGAAAAAAAGTTCCGTACCGTTGTATAATTATGGTTTTTAAGTAAGTCTTACACAAAATTTGTTGCAACTTTTTTCCTAATCTTCTGGAGAAATGATTAATTGAACTTTTAAAGCATTATACTTAATAATGCTTTAAATGTTCAACGATTATAACATTAGCGACAAAAATATGTATAAGACAATCACAGTTAAAACCACATGTAACTTTAACCTACGAATAGGCCGAATTCTTTTTTAGCATCTTTTTGATGGCAACATCGTACATACAACTTATTTAAAAAAAACAATGGGTTTCTTACTTCATTCCATTTTTATTACTCCTACAGATAAAACCGTCTTGGGAGCAACTAAAAATAAATGCTCGTGTTTTTGAATGAATTCTAAATAAGGAGATAAGAGTCATCGGCCGTTGTTGTTCGAATATGATTTTTATTGTTTTTTTATTTGACCCGATTCTTCCCGAATTACCCTGGCAACACTATGCAAGTAGCGTGCTTAGACTTCCGGTTTTTTTTCCGGTAGAGGTACTTCCCTATTCGAACAACTTCAAATTTAAATATGGAAGCCCGTTATGCTCTATAAGATTACTTTCCATTTCGGGAACATTTTTGAATGCTTAGAATTTTATTTGAGTGTGTTGCTGGGCCGGATTTAGAATAGAGCAACAAAGGTTTTAGCTCCGAGGTAGGTATTGGATAAGAAATATATATATTCTTTGTATTCATCAAAGCTTTATAAAACCTTTTTAGATTTTGAATGAATGAATGAATGAATATAACTTTATTGTACACCGATAATCAACACAAAATAAATATCAACGTAGTATAATATAATATAATAAGAAATTAAAAAAAAAATTCTTTTCATGTCTTACATACGATAAGAGGAATTATTTTGTTTTAAAAAAATACAAATGAACAAGAATTTAATATATTTTGCATATATAATTTTGGTTCATACAATTTTTTTTTCCTCAAATATTGACCCAGGGCATCTACCCTAAGTCCAGCCCTGGATTTTGTGTTAAAAGCCGGCGTCTGTAGTTAACCCGGTTGCTCATGTTTGTGTAAAAATGTTTGCCTTTAGTTTAACGTGAAAATCCATTCGAAAACATTTTCTTTATAGAGGCTATATACGTCTACGGCCTCAATAGTCTGGCAGTTTGACTAATGCCCAAAGCCGCTGATAAATAGAGATATTCGTCCTGTTAAATGGTCGTAGCCCTGTCTCGTGAAACATTTCTGTTTTGCTGGAGCAAAAAACTGGTATTCCAGACGCTAACCATTATGATACGGTGAGGTTTTATATTTGATGGCCTTGATAGACGCTCTTTCACACCTATTGTCAGACAAATTTCTGTTTGACTAATGGTTACCCATCTATAAACTAGCCTGCGGTAAAATTACTTGCACGTGGTTACGGATCAGTGAGATTACTTCCATTGTAAAACAATGTACAGTGTATTATAAACTTGATGTAATCGAACTTTACTATTTATTAACAACACGTCATTATTGCTCACTCGTATCTTGGAGGAAAATGAAATGTAAACAAGTAATGATATTGACATTAATTGTTATGGCATCCCCAGTAATGTCAAGTTTAAAAAGAATACAATCCATCATTTAAGCCAGAAGATTCAAATTTCGAATCATAATCTGATTCTCAATTTTTTAAATTTAGAATTCTAAAATAGTATGTTTAGCAATACGTTCTTATTTTAAACTTGCATTCCAAGATACTTAGTATAAATGCCCACCAATCGAGATTTGCGGATGCATCGCCAACGCGTCGACTAGACGAAAAGTGGCCGTTGAACTCGGCCGAATTCGGGGTTCGATGTACGAAAGAACGACGAACCAAAGACCTACAGTAATCGGAGGCGATAACGTGGGGCGGCACGATATCGATCGCCGATTTATTAGATGCCAGATTGATGTACCTTCGCTTCGAATGGCGGATATCCGTTGTCCGTCAGTTAAGTGTTCGCTTTTCAATTTTCGTAAAAGCGGTTGTTCTTTTTTTAAATTATATTTAATTTCAACGATAGCGATGGAGCGAGAAACTCCTTATGACCTGCCATACACTACCTACGTTAACACAAATGTCTGTGTAGGTGAAAGTGCGTCATTAAATTGTTATAACGTAACGTATGTTTATGACATAAAATCTCACATTCAAAATTGGAGCAAGCCTGTACGTGTTCATGGAATGACAGTGGTTTTGTTTTAGCAGAATTGATACCCAGGTCAAGGTTTACCTGTGTACCTAATTTCAGCCAAATCCGTATAGACGTTTTTGTATAATTAGGTCAAATTAAAACTTTTTACTTTTTAAAATCATGGCAGCGGTAGGATTAAAATATAGGATTTAAAAAAATACTGTTATAAACCTTTTATGACAAAGATTTTGACGTCGTTGTTGACAGGTTGTGCAAATAACTTTAAAATTAATATTTAAAAAAATACAGTAGCCATACAGAAAGAAAGATTTTTTGTAATAAGATCTAGAATCTCTAGATCTTATTATATAAATAGGAGATCTAGAATAAGAAGAATAACAAAAATATAAAGAATTCTTGTGGCTTCGCTGTAGCAGGGTAAAAAAAGAACACTAGATATCGATATTAATCAAAATAATTACAATAAAAAAATGTTCTATACTAGATACAAATATTAAATAATTATAATTTAGTGTATACCGCAAACTACCCTGGTTTCTAGCAATATAGTCCAAACACTGATTGTCTGGAAGAGATCGCAGACCGCGATAAGACCGCCCATTGTACAACTATCTAACATGTAAGACCACCGTATGTATCCTACATTTGGCGTGCAATAAAGAGTACTTATTTAAATTTATTTATTTAATAAAGGCATACATAAATAATTCAAAACAAATCCTCTATTGGTAAAACGAATAAACTAATTCAAATTCAAGCCGTTTAAATATTCGTTGCATTCGATCCGGATGCTAAGGACTGATTTAAATTTCGAATAATTTCAAATCCTTCGAGAAGAATATTTTTGATAATTCGAACACTAATGTTGGCTGTTAAAAATGGAATAATTCAAATCCCGTCCTGTGTAACTTTTCTACTAAAAAAAAACTCAAATACGCGGAATTTTTACTTAGAAGTTTTTATAATTCCCGCGTAATTTGAATTCCAAACTCCGACGTCGAATTTTTCTTTATAAAAACATTTTTTTTAATTATAGATACCTATATGAATTACAATTTTTCTATTGCATTCCATAATATAATTTATTCCTTAGTATTTCGAAAACAGCTTTAACAATTTGTATAAAAATATTTTTAGATAAGCTTATGCATGGCAGGCATAAGTATATTTTGTCTCTTAGCAAACCTTGTCACCCAAGCATCATATTAAAACGTAAATTAATAAAATTCAAAAACCGTAAACGACGCAGAAAAAAAATACGGAAGGAATAATAAAATCGGTGCCCCGCTGAGGTATAAGAATTACAAATTTCGGGACACTTTCCGCTGTCGTTCATCGAACTCTGAACTCTGCGAACTGCTACCCTTTTGTCAATGAACCTTTAAACACCAAGATATTGCAAGTTTGACTATTCAGTGACCTAATTCGTTTGCACAATATAAACGTTAAATCTGTAAGTTAGAAGCAAAATTACGTTTTGGAAAATTTTGCGTAAAAAAAATTCAAACGTCGAAATGTTTACATATTTCTCGGAATCTTCACCCTGGTTTAGAGTTCAATGGGGGTCACAGGTTGGGGTCATAGGTTACAATTTCTCCAAAATTCGATATCGAACGAATTAAATATAATAATAATAGAGAATTTTGTTGTATAAATGAAATTAATCATGGTTTTCACTATTTCACATATAATGTAAATAGGAATCACAATCAAAACAATATTTTTAAATATGTGGGCAGAGGTATGATGGGTTATTCATCCTATTTTCGGTAAACATGTTTATGATGCGGTTGTTATTTAGATGGGTGACCGCTTAGTGGTATATCATCTGAGTGCTTTTCTGCTTCTGAGGGCACGTTCAAAGACGGCCCCGACTGTCAATAGTCGATAGGTCAAGATAGGAAGACAGCTAAAGGCCGAAATACCTGCTGTGCAATTTTCTAAGCTCACGGCGCTGTGCTGCACAGCTTTATAGGGATTCTCAATGGTCAGGCTGGGTGACGTCACTGGAGATCGACCAATGACATCTGGCTGTCTGACTGTTGCAGTGCTGTGCTCAACGCTGAGTGCTTAGAGAATTGAACAGCTGATCATTGACGAACCAGATTGAGAGGTCAGAGGGAGAAACTTAAATTAAATTATGTAAGGGAGGAGACAGTCCAGGGTCCGCTTGGGCTTCAAAATACAAGCTTTAGATCCAACCAGGATTGGTACTCGAGCGAAGAAGTTACCAGAAAATATACAATGTTAGCTTTCAGCCGAGACTCCGCCTGTGTGGGTGTTGGTTGTCGCGACTAAACATAGCCTATGTCCTTTCTCAAGGTCTAATCTACGTTTGTATCAAATTTCATCAAAATTGGTTCAGTGGTTTTGGCGTAAAAGCTTAACAGACAGAGAGACAGAGTTACTTTCGCATTTCTATAATAGATATATTGACACCAGTTAATCGCCAAAAGGATAGGTAGAGCTAAATTGACAATCATATACCGAAAATTATTATTTTCGGTTTGCGAAGTGGCGAGCCTACTGCTGTCTAGTCAGCCAAAAAACGTGATCTGATAATATCGGCTAGACAGTGATAAAAAGATTATATTTATTGATGAAAGTGCGAATAACCGATTATGAAAAATATATATATTTAGAAACTAGGTCGCCTTTGTACAGATCTGTGATATCATGTTGATAATCATGTATGATCTGACGTTAGTCTGAATTTCCAGACGGTAAAGTCATACGGTAGACTGGTTGGCACGAAATTATGATATATTAGCTGATCGAGATTATATAAAAAAAGACATAACGTGAAATGTAAAGGTGTGCTGTAAAACTAGTAAAACATGGCGACCAAATCTCTTCCTGTGAGTTTTGTAGAAGGTGACTAAAGGATAAGGCTCCATCCGACAGTAAACATACATACATACATATAATCACGCCTTTGTCCCCGGAGGGTTAGAGGTGAATTAACACTCACATTTTTTTGTATACACTTAGGTGGCAGACAAACACCAACTGATGGAAAGTGGTTACCGTGACCTATGAACGTGTGTAATACCAGTGGAGTCACATCCGTGCTGCCGACCCTGTAAGCACAGAGTTTCTGTGCCGTCAGAGTTGAGGACAAAGCAGGACAAGCCTTTAGTCATCCCACTGACAGCACAAATTCTCCAGTGAGCTGTGGCTACTCTACTCACCGTTGGGAACACAACATGAATTTATTATAACCGCGGTATTCTGTAGGGCGGAGGTACTTCCCCAGTCGGACTGCTCAATTGGGCGGAAAAACTGCCGTGTGTGTTTACTCTTGCCTGTGGGTTTTGTAGAAGACGACTAAGGGATAGGGCTGTTCTCCATCCAACAGTACGCCTTTATCCCGGTAGGGTTAGGCAGAGATGAATTTAACACACACATTTTACCAATCATTGTATTCGGTTCCACGTAATATGGGGTGAGTGCATTACCGTTTTCCGGACACTATTGTTGACTCCAGCCATACATCTGAGGCTGAGTCTGAGTTGTATATATCTGTCTGATGTTAAACTGCGCTATCCCTTAGTCGTCTTGTATGACACCGCATGGGAAGAGATGGGGTGGTCTAAATTCTGCTCTGCCGGAAACCACGCGGCTGCCCACATAGAGCTTATTGCCGTCAAAAGAACTAAGACATGGGCTGGGTCATGACGTCAAATGGGCTTCGTCATAGAGACTAGAGAAGAGGACATAGGACAAAGGGTATATGTTTGGTTGCTGTAACTGGCAACCAGATCGGCGGAGCCGTGGTCATCAGATAATATCCCATAAAATTTATGTAATAAATAGTTTCAAAATAAAATAGACGGATTAAAAAAAAAACTGATACTGCGTTTTGATATAGGACAACCGGGGGATTGATCTTTGACCAGTGTATTCGCAAAAGGGTGATGTCCTTGTGCGCCTGGTGGACTACCGATTTCCGCCTGTTTGTGTCTGCTTAACGCGGACATATTTTTTATTACTTGAAGAATAAAAAATTGGTTATAATTTTCTATTTCTGTTATAAATAATATTTAATTGTGATCAATATAGGTGTTTTTACGGCACCAAAATCTTTGAGGGTCATTCCTACCTCTGCTGCAAGTCGGTATACCTGCTGATTAACAGATAAGGCACGGGCTTTCCTCAAGAGGTTGGGAAGTCAAACGGCAGTCGTTTTACAAAAGCAATGATAAACCAAATCTAGAAATAGAGTAGAAAATCGCATCCTGGTCTTCAAAGTATTTATTTTGGATGCTACCGTGACTTACATAGTAATGATCATTTCAGACCCAAGGTACCCCTGGCCTTACCCCTGGTGGTACCGTGGGTCAGATAAAGTTATAGGGTGCCCTATGGTGATTAGAGTGCCTTTTCACCTCTAATGCAAATTCATTCACAGTCACATTTTACTCGTTATTTCAAAATTTCCTCACTAATTTCCAATTTTAAAAAAATCGCCTTCTACGCATTAGCCCAAAGGCCCAGCTGTGGGCCAGTACAGGACGCCGTTGTAGCACGTGGTCCCAAATCAATAGGTCGTTAGCCGCATGCCAGAGCGAAACCGCACGATCTGACGTCACGCCAACTGTCTCTTTCAGCCGCAAGGTTGGCGGCTCCCACTTAGGGTTATTTACTTATTTTTTTTTAATTCAAAGATTAAGATGACTTTTATTTGTGGGGGTGTAACGTATTCCAATTACAAATTTCGTAATCAAGTTGACAGATTTGACACTTTTGACAGTTTCGAAATTATTAATGGGACAGTGAGAGTAAAACTTAATGGTGTATGTCCATAAACGGCAATGTTTTGTTCCAAATAACAGTTTTTTTCTGTTAGATGTGTTGATACGTTTGTTGTTACTTTTTGGAGAGAATGTGAGATGAACCATAGATTAGTTCGTTGTTTTCGTGTTTAACGGTTGTTTGTATCTATGGGCCTCTCCCATAAATAAGTGAGTGAATCTTTGATGAACTATCGAATAAGTTTGTTTTGACAAGTGAGAACTTTTTATTATACAGTGAATACATTTTTAACACTACAATACCGCCATTAAAACAATACATAATTTCAGAAACAGTAAACAATCTTCATTTAATATTGCCTTATATTCTTATTTCGAAATTATTATGTTCGAATTTTGAAATACAAAATCTAAATGTCAACTGCAATTTTATAATCTTATTTTTTAATGAGGATAAAATCGTCTATTAAGAATCTGTAAATCCTAAAGGAAAGACGTTGTAAACAAAAACAGCGCGATACAAAATTGCCTACATTATTTGCGGTTGACAACACATTTTTCCTGGGTCAGTGACCCGTTAACACTAGTATCAAACAGTTTAGAAACAACAGTAATTTTGTTTCATTGAATTCTTTTTTTGTGAATTAGGAAGTCGGTTTGATGCAATTAAGGATATAATTAGTTTGATTTAATTAGGGAAGTGAAATGCAAATTACACATTAATGTGTTTAACGTCATTTCAGGAAGTCAAAAAGAGATTATAATGGACAAACGCATAAATAAAAATGTGAAAAGATAACTAAAAATACTAAATATAATTTATTATATAAATTATAATTAATCAAATTATGTATAAGTAAGTATAAATTCAAAATAAAGTATAATTCGAAATTCAAATTAGATAATAATATATATAAAGAATTCGTTAGCTAAAAAAATTGCCAGAGAAGTCGTCGACGTAATATCGCTCAGTGATTCCACATTCAAAACTAGAGTTCAACAGCATTTCACCGAAATCTACTTTGTTTGGGTCCCGGGGTCAATGAACCGGTGTGACGCCCGCGCGAGTGTGTGCGCGCGCCGCTGTGTTCGCACGCGACACCGACGTACGCACACATGCAAACCACGCCTTGTGATCCGCACAACTCTGATGGGCAATTTTGTCTCTTAATTACACTGTAATTACATACGTTTCCGTATTTTATTGGCGATTTGGAAGGTACCAGGGTACTTAATGAGGTACCACAAGAAAATTCCTTTTAAAGATTAATATTGAAGAAAATTTTTCCCATAGTCCGCGCCGCGCCGTTGGGGCGACTGAACTATCGCTATGAGCTAAGTTGATTATTCGGTCGGAATGAAAAAATATATAATTTTTTCGTGAGCCTGGCCGAAGATTCGTCAATGCGTCAGTCACGTTCGGGCCGCTCTGGCGTCAACATCTTTGGACTTGCCAGTTGCCGTCGCGAAGCCGAGTTGTGCACAACCTATAGTACAAACACATAACGTACAAATTTTTTCCAGCAGTGAGGTGAACACGTATTGTTATTTTTTTTTTTCACGATAAGTGATAGTGCCTATCAGTGCAGTGACAACAATTTAATCATTTTCTTTTTGGAAAATAGAGCGTGGTGACGTCTAACGGCTTCTATATTTGAAATTTAAATCTTGTTCTTCACGTAAAATTGAACAGCGGCTTTTTAGATAATTGACTAGTATTGTTCAATTAACTAAAACCGCGGCAATTAATACGTGTTGCCATGTATTAATTTCAATAAAACTTTTCAAATTTCAAATAAATTCTTCTTTCTGCTTCGGTTTTCTCTTTGCAGATTTTTGTGTTTGGCAAATTTTTATAAAGAGATAATACAAATGCAGTAGAATAAGGGAACAAGTGAATAATTACAATAATAAAAATAGTGCCTTAATAATATTTATTTAAGACGAAAGGAAGAGAACAAAACAGAGCTGCGGAGACAAAATGCCAAAAAAATTGTTGCTCTTCAAAAAATTAATACATGAATTAAACTTCGCGAAGAGAAACCTTACATCACCGCTGGGTCGAAACATATTTATCAGTTAAAACACAAATCTGGTGCTTACATCAACAAAGTTGAAGAAAACAATAAATTGGGAGTGCCATAATTTTTCTAAGAAAAATTCTGGTATAGAACAAAACAGACACAAAACAAACAGTTGCCTTACCGACATAGTCGAATAAAAACTTAAAAACAAAACAAAATAAAACTATCAATTGGAACTCCAAAACGTGCAGTGATATTAGTGTTAACCGCAATGCGAATTCGATTCGCGTGCACACAAAATCATTGGCCGAAGATAACTTAAAACTCTTTAAACCACCCACTACTTGAGGGAAAATTGAAAAGAATTCAAAAATCGAATTCGGAATCATGAATAGCCAGTTCCACGATTTGTTCGGGTCTCAGTGGCCTCCGGACCAGCACGGAGGGCATTCGTCGGCTTCGACGATGCTGCACCAATCACAGGGTCTACCTCAAGGTATGATGAAACGTGAGCCTCATACTGACGTGCCTGGGATGCATAACCAGATGGGAATGGACATCACATCAGGGTCTGTTGCTGACAGCACCTCCCCTCCACCTGGGAGTAGTGATGGGATGTTTGGATCCTCGTCGTTATCTGGAATGTTTATGGATAAGAAAGCCGCTAATTCGATCAGAGGTAATTTTATTTTATTTTGTTTATAGTAGAATATTCCGAATTAATTTATTCTTTCTTATTAATGGGCGTGTATACAAGTATTTCAGTATATGTATATACTACGCAGCGCTATCTAAAGTGAGCCTAACTTAACTATCTTCTACTATGAGATTTAGACAGTTACTAGTCATATACATTTTTAATTACATACATCATTATTATGCAAAAATACACGCATACAAATATTTGCACTGAACCAGAATTGAACCAGTTACCTCTAACTTCACAGTTCAAATGGTCTACAGGATGTTTCTATACTCTTCTAGTAATAAAACTATAAGTATTTTATCCTTGCCCGCTTTATATCAATATGCTCGCACAATTTACGCGGGTCAGAAAATCACACTAACGAATTATTGTTAATACTCCTCTGTCTACCCCTCCAGGATTTATACGCTATAATAAATGTATGTAGGACGTTTGTACTCACTGTCAATAAAATGGTCACCTCATGTCCCTCTATATTTGTCATAAGAACCTAATTATTGATACCATGAACCAATATTGGGACAATAATAATTATTCATATTGATTATTTACTAGGTGACAGTTTGTCGGTGCAAAGTTCAATCTTTAACACCGTTTTGGTGTCAGCAGATTCCATTCAAATGTAGCAACAACTAACAGTTCAATGACCTTCGTTGACCTGTCAAAACAAGCATAGACCATACATATGGCACAATAAGAATAGATGGTGTTTTATATTGTCTATGAACATTGATGTCATATAAATATGGTTTTTAGGGTTCTGTAGTCGAATAGTAACCTACGTGATTATTTACAAAGACTCCGCTATTCTGACTTAGCAACTGCCATCTCTGACTTAACAGTTTTGTACGATGGTACAGAACCCTTTGTTTGTCACTCTGACTCGCACCAGACGAATTTTTTTATAGATATATGCGTGACGTCATTTATTTCGTATATCTGAGTCATAATGACACTTAAAATGTTATTATATTCTATCACATTTGATTGCCTTATTAGTGCGGATGTCATCTTAAAGGTTTAAGATTCAATTTCTTGGTAACAAAAAATCTCACGTAGTACAATTGAAATGTATTTTGATAGGTACTTTTAACGAAGATACATACTAAAACAAAAGAAATATTACTATTTATTTTTTGCACTCAACGGGAATCGAAACCTGGTATAGCAGTGGAAAGCCTATTCACGACCTTGGTGTTTAAAAAATTAGTACACCAAGGTCATCGAGGTGTCTAAGCCGTTTCTAGATGAGGTTACGATAGTGCAAGAGGCACTATTATTTGAAAACCACATCCTGTATTCTTAATAAAATGGTCTTAAAGGGAACACTCTTTATTCTGTATACACTATACAGGGCTGTTTTTATTAATAATTTTTTATGTATATACAGGTTGTAACTTGATTAAACTTACTTTTTTTATTTATTTGTTTGGAAGACGAACAGCCATAACAAATTTGTTACATATAGCCAATTACAGGCCCCCACTGATACAATTCAGACTATTGACGTAATGTAGACTAAAAAGTTTTGTACCAATTTTCAAGATTCCCTGTTTTTTCAAAATACCGCCGTAAAATAGAATTCTAGGGTTACTCATATCGTCAACAATGTGATCCATCAACTGGGCAGTTTTTCATAAGATATTTGTTTATTGTCAGATGTAATATAGAGCAATTCCTCGCCCTTGTTTCTCGTCTTGTATGACATATAACGCGATATTATATGGCCACCGACCCTTCTATTTTACTGGTCTCTTTTGTCTTCATAATTGTTTAGTCTAAACCAGGTAAAAGTAATTAAAATTAGTTGTTTTTAGACACAAGGCCAAATTAACCATACCTAAATACGTCATATGCCAATTACCCTAAATTTTAACAAATTATTTACAATCAATGCATTTATCTATTGTCCCAAATTGCATTTAAAATGCTTTGTTCTAAATTTAAAAATTACGCAGTGTTAAGGATAATTTGTTTAGTTAACCAGGTTAAGTGTAATTTATTTGGGTTAAGTTTGACGTGCGTAAATATTTTCACTAATCTCATTCGGTGACAGTTACTTGTCATTTTATGAGAGCTATCTGTCGTTTTTTGTTAGTAGTGTAAAGTTACGCATTTTGTGATAATGTAGAAAATATTCTCAAAAATACAAGAAAATATAAATAACTATTAATTATAATATATATTTCTGCACACAAAAGGGTAAAGGTATCAGAAATTTAAAGTTGTAATAACTTTTAAGACAGTACATCTCACATAGCAACACTATGATAGCAAGAGAAAAAAAAATTGTATTGTACTAGCACAATTGCACTCAAACACAGTGAAGGCCATTCATTTAACTCAAGCTGAGTAGAAGTTATGCTATGTACCTATAGCTAATACTTAATGCATAATACCCTGTCACAAGTAATAAACTATGCTGAAAAAGCTGTATAAGTTTCCTTTTTAAAATTGTACAGCTTGAAATTTAGCATAGATAGCTTATACCGAGAAGAAGAATATATTAAATGTTTTGTTCTTCTTCCGAACAAGTTTTACGACTAAAATATAAATTAAACAACATAAAAAAACAATTTGAAATTTAAGTTCAATAACAATATTCTAGGATAAAATATATTAAACAGTGCTATCTAGAGTCAAAATAAATTCTATATTTGAAAACATTAAACCAAAAATATAATTCTAAATTTAAATTTTAATACAAGACAGCTATAAACGAGTACGTTATTATAAACAATTAATTGTAACAAATGAAACCAAACAATTACTAGACAAGCCAAAGTGCAGGCGTGTCAATGACCCTTCGAAAACCGACACGTGGATTGACACGCCAGTATTAAAACGACGTAACTGAAGGATGTATACAGCTTTGTCTTGGCGCAATGTATTTAAAAGTTTTAATTGTGGATGTTGACTGAGTAATAGTACCAATTTTGAATTAAGAATTTTAACGTTCGATAACAAATCTTGAATTTGTTTTAAATGTTTTAATGTACAGTGTGATGTGATTAATTGAATTTAATTTTTTAATGTATAAAAGATATAAATGACGTCACAAGCCACTTATATCTTAAATCTTATATCTTAGAGGTTTGGATCGTGCTGTGAGCAAATATTTTATACATGAATATTTGCATTATCGTGCATAACTTTACAGAAAATTTACATGGTGTACTTAGATTTATGATCTATGTCATGTTAGAACCCATATAACAAGGCATGCTTAGTTAGTGTTTGGATAGCACTGAATAATATGTCTTATGTTATATGTATATCTTGAATAATTACTAATTACAAAAGAGGTTTTTCTATACCCACGCATTTGGTACCGTGTATCCAACGTAGCTTGAAATTTTAAGTCTCAATTGTCATTACAGTTAAAATGCCGTAATAGAACAATTTGGGGTGGTCACTCGTTGAATTGGCCTCCGCCGGTTCAAGGCCATTGCCCGTTAATTTGATGATACACTCTCTTACGTGTCTTATACGACACTAGACTATGAAACTTTATTTTTAGTTTCAAATTTGTAACATTTTTATTGCGGTGAACAAACCCATTGACAAAACTGTCTCTGTAAACACTTTAACTGTCAAACTGTACTTCGATAGAGTAAGTAACATTTAATTTCAATTTCTGTTCAAATTTTAAATTATTTTTTTTAATATTTCAAATTTAGAACACAGTAGAATGAAAGCTTCATCTACAGGTTGAAGTATAACATAATATGTGTTCGAAATTAAAATATTATTACGTCAAATTTGGAATATACCTAGATAGAGAGAGAAGAGTTTTGGCATGTTATACATGAACTGTAGTTGTATGAATGTTTTTCCTCTAAATTACAACTAAAAGTTCATTGGCTTTTGTAGTTTCAATCAAAGCACAGAGTCAGAGGTTATTGTAGCTGTAACTGTTTTCTATTAGAATAACACGTTGTAGTTTGTTTGAAAGAGTCTTTATTCAACATTTGTTTCAGTAGTACTTAAATAACAAAGGTCACCGACGTGGTAGGCGCCAGATTGAGTCATAATAAAACCTAGATAACTTCTTTTATACTTTATTGATTTTGTATTACACACTTGTTCATACTGCCATTGTGGAAATATAAATAACTTCTGTTAGTAGCCATTTATTTTGAACAAAACAATGAGAAAAAAAGATATCAATACAAAGCCGATGGGGTCAAATCACTATTATTTCAGTAGATGTGGCCTTTACTAATTAAAAAAAAATTAATAATAAACATTTCAAATATAGAACATGCGCGTTATGTCGTCGACCTGTGACGTCACGTGACGTATGCTGTCACTTTTATTTTAGGCCGCGCACGTGAATGTAGGTAGGTTTTAATTTGTTAACACTACAATGCTGAAGTTTTCATTAAATATAGTATTTTGTTATCCGGGATATTTTTGTTATAGCATAACTGGCTTCTGGCATTTGCCCAAGTAAATAGCTTAAAAATATTGAAGTCTGCAAAAAAAGTTGCTCCTTTTTTTACCAGTAACACTCAGGATAATGAAAGGAAGAAGAACCACTAATACACTGAAAACCAATCAGACATTTAAAAGTTGTAATGAAATAAATAAACTAACATACATAAGTGAATTTATATTATCAAATATTTATTTAACAATATTGTCAATAAGGGCCAGGCCAGGGCATATTTTAATAGGATGAAGTATACAAAAAGGAAAATGATTTATCTCCCTTTATAAATAGTTATGAGTTTGATGACCATTTGTAAAGAGGAAAGTGCATGTTTGTTTGTATTGTACAAATAATTAATAAAATACTATGCAAACATTAATACTAATAACATTTTATTTGACTCAGGAATCGAAACGCATAAGCATAAAGTTACGTTATAGACTTATAAATATTTAGCCTTTTTGTACATTAACTATTTTATATTGACCAAATCACCATACATTAAAATTGATTGAGAAAATTGGGAAAAGTCAATATCTAACAATGAACTACAATAAATTAATTGATTAATATATTTTCCTTTTCAAGGCAACAAATATATAAACTGTTCAATAAAATATTTATGATTACTTGCAAAACGAATTGCACAACTACACATTTTCTAAGTAAACTACATAAGTGATTCATTACACTTGTAATTTATTATTTGTCATCATTTTTTTATAATACGGTGTTAATGACCTGAGACGGGTTAACGTGCACGTCGTTGTCTTCCGACAGAATATTTCCGCCATCTTTATTTTGATATTGACATGTGTCATAATCTTTTGACAGATTGTTTCGCAATAGTTGTGAATGCTTTGTGAAATGTACTGAATTGAAACGTTCGAAGGTTATTAATCTCTAGAATATTTTTAACATATTATTGTGTTCAAAATATTTCAGTCCGTCTAGATGGCAGAATTTACCAAATGAGACTGTCGTGCAAGACGTCTAAGGTTCGAGCACCAAGTCACATTAAATTATTGTATTCTGTCAGAAGATCGATCAGAAAAGGGATTTTAATATCGTAATTTTTAAAACGAATTGGTGTATGTCGGGAATGTCATAATTATTTGGCAATAATTGCATCATGAGATTTTTGCAATTAAAATATTTGCAAAATATAGCCTTGAAATTTTTTTTATTGGCTGTCTTGGGAAAATATGACTACATGTCATTTTATTGATATTAATCCTTCAGTTTAATTAATATGGTTAAGGAAAGATCCAATGGTAATATTATTTTCAAGTATTTAGAAATTTAAAGGTAGCTTAACTTTCAAAAACGTTTCGTTTATTAGATTTATGTAAAAGATAAATTTGTAAAACGCGTCTCTCAACATATTTCTGAAAGACTTCGTTGATCAAAGTAGCTATCAGCACTTTCAGGAATAACACTATAATTATAGAAAGAGCTCTGGCTCAAAATAACTACAAGCGGGCGTGAGATCAAGCTATGTTTGTCAATTATAACGGCCTCACAACACCCACTATAACGTGATCTATCGACCAAAACATGTTTATATATCAGGAAGGTCATAGTAAAATGGTTTTGCCTAAATATAAATGAAGCACGCGATGTAGAGGTCATTGGCCCGTGATGTCAGTCGCGTCACAAAACGTAGGTGATACGGATTACGGTAACGCGCTCGTCCGCGTAACGTGTATTATTTTGCTATACAGTCTGCAATGTGGTTTGCGATTGACCGATATTCGGTCATTGCCTTGACTTGATAGTAATGATTCACGGCTTTTGTATATTTTTTTCTTACGTAAAACATATACATTTATGTTACGTATACTTCGCTCGTGTTTTATCGTCACTTTATTAAATGTAAACAACCTGTATACATACATCGTGTATACAAAAAAATATATTATTATACAATTTGATATATACGAAATATGTACTTTTGACCTATAAAACGGCATGCAGGTCAAAAACGTGTTGACGATACTGACCGACCCCGATTTTTCGACGAAAAGTCAGTCATTGGTGTCAGTGTGTTGGTCAATATAACTGGGTTTTTCGATTACCACTAATTATATTTAGGTCAGTCACTCTAGAATTATGATGAGGAAGTGTCACTATTAGTCATATTATTTTTGACTTTATCGGATGATAATTATTTATTTATGTTATATTTTATTATTAAAATAATTTCATTTCATTTATTAACTTGTTTTCTCATTTGTTTTATAATTAAAATATATGTACATAAGTATTTCAACGACTTAAAAAATCCTTTATATTCAAAAGTATTTTTTTTATAAAATAAGTTTTTAATGTCAGATTTAAAAAAAAAGAAAGAATTTATTTAAAAAAAATTTAAATGCTGCTAACTTACAGAAATTGTTACTATTATTGTTTCTTTTGTTTTATAATGTCTTTTATTTTCTTTGTGGCAATACCTCGGTAATGCACAATGAGATACGTTTAAAAACTTGTGCAATGGCCCAGGAATTCGATTACAATACATTTATAAGACAATAGATGGGTTCGATGACCGCACACAGCTGGTCTTTAGTCAAATGATTGAATTGAATGCACTATATTAAAATTAGTCTTTTGATTTTTTTAAAGTGAAAGACAACGACCTTGGTTGGTTTTTATGGCAACTTTTTTTATGGAAATGTGTTACAATATTTTTTTATAGTTTTGGATTGTTACAATTTAGCAAATGGTTTTTGTTATGACTTCATTTTTAACCGACTTCAAAAAGGAGGCTTTCAATTCGATTAGCATTCTCTTTTTCACCAAGAGGTCGTGATTCAATTTTAGTCAAATCTTGCTCACTATTAACTAAATTCTCAGGGTTTACTTAATAAAATTCATATAGATAACTTAATTTAGTTTAAATTGTGACATCTATATAAATGGTACCTATATGATTAGTTGCAGTTTTGTATTTCCTGTCCATTTTAATTTATTTATAGGTACCAAGCAAGTCTATTCTCGTGGTTCTGTCCGTGTGGAATTATTAATCCTTTCATTTAATATTATTGATCCTTCCATGGCATACCATATTATTGAGTCCGCGTAACATTCATACATATTGAAATGAGGTCTATGGGAAGTGGGTTCAAATAATATCGAAAACTATTTTTTAACAAATAATTGAATTGAAATAAGATTATTATCTTATTGGTAATTTTAGTTTCGTCAGCAATATAATGTAAAACTATATAACATAGCGTGCAAGCAAAATAAAAAAAAGCATTTTAGAACTAAAATTGCTCGTCCACTCTATCTTATCCGCAAATAAAAAAGATTAAACATAACTTTCATGATAAAAGTATATAGGTACGTACGAATTTTATTCGTACAAATATTACAACATTACATTTGCTGTTCAACCACTAATTGATATTCAAAACCTAACCTTATCAGAAAGGAAAAGAGTACTCCTTAACAATTTAGGGGTGGTGGATTATCTTGTGTCAGTAATGGTAGTTTGGATAGGCGCGGTCGTTGACCCGTTACGTAAGCCGTTAAATTAAATTCAAATTTAGAAAAAGAGCCTTATTCTGAAGCTTTGGAGGCGTTGACCTTCGTGACGTATAGTGGGTGTGTGAAATATTTGATTGAATGCAAATTACAAGGCAAAGGAACCAATATTACGGCCGATATTGATTGGGTGCGATACTAATATTTTTTAAATCGAATCGAAATCGACATTCAAAATGTTGAATGAACATGTAACATCGGTCAAGTGCGAATCTCACGCAAAGGATTTCGGTAATGTTCACCGATCGGTTGCGGTCTACGAGCTACGAGCTACACAACGTAGGTCCTATTGGTTACTCTAGAAATAAGGAACCCCGAAAACCCAACGAGACATGATTTAATTCGATATCTAACCTTTTTTGTAATAAAAAAGGAAAAAAGAGAACTAAACCACAATCCAAGGTTATCTCACGTACAAATCTCAACATTATGCAACAACAGTGTGTATTCGAACGCATCCTAAACGTTCCAAATTCAAAATGCTAACTGTAGTGTGACGTAGCAAGGCGTGATACAATTCCGAACATGTTCGCGGTCGACGGCCGGTGACGTCACGATCAGCTGAGTGAGAACGGGACAGATAGATTTAATATGAGATAGATGTAGCCTCTGTTTATTGATCCTTTGTAGAACTAGAAATTGCTTGGTTGATTTTGATGTCTTTTGACGTAGATTTATAATGCCGGCTTCAAAACATAACTAGATCGAAGTAAGAATGTTTTTCCTTCCATTTTCAAATTTTTCATACTTCTTCATAGCTGCTTTTATTGCTTCTCATGTGATGACGACTGGCGGGAAATAATATTTGGTGTAATTTATGTATTAGTTCACCTCTGCCTACCCTTTCGGGGATTTCTGTTCCGATACGTATGTAATATGTATCGGGCAATATTTTGTCTGCATTTTCTTTTTACGAAAAGGTTATCTTTATTTTCTCATAATCTATAATGACGGGTCTGTTAGGCCCTCCAACCCTTCCGTAGACAACACGTGGCTTGAAATAATATCCTAGTTGACCTAGTTGGGTCCGGGCGGGAACCAACGATTTCGTGTGCGTGTTATCGTGAGGTCTAAGTTCGATAACTGGGTTGGGCAAAATTTTGTGTGTCTTCCCATACCCGGGGACTGTGGTCCCCACTCCCGAAGAGGGCGAGCTCGAAAGAGATGGCTCTGGGTCGGCCGGGGTGCGAGGGACATGCCCTCGACAACTTCACCTCCGGCATAATATGACACGGCGTGCGTTTTAGTCGGTTCAAGTCCGATAACCTCCCCCATCGGTGATTTCTCTTGATTTTTTCATGTCTAAGATTTCCCAATACTAATTCCGTATATAACGAAATATCGTTATATACGGAGTTACACAATAGAGTAACAAACACCATAGATAATTAAATTCAGCGTTTCATTCTACCAAACTGCGATCGGATATTGCAACCTGCAGATCCGCAAACGCAATCCAACATTGTCATTACGTGAAAAGGAACGTTTTCTAAAGCTATTGTATTGTGTGTCACAACTTTATGGACGACTGAAAAGACCGTGTAGACATTTACCATGAACAAGTGTAATTTAAAAAGTAATTGAAACGACTTAAAAAAAAGATAAAATTTGTTTTGGCATTCTACCGAGGCCTTAGGAGTTGAAGCCTACCACACCTGCAAGCCGGTATCTGCTCATTTACGGATGAAGCTCTGGCTCAGGGTTTCTTCTCAGAGTTGGGAGGTCAGACGATACTCCTTCCAAGTAGCTTAACTCAAATTTATGGTGGACTGTTGTCTCTGCATACCCCAGAAGGAACTAGGTGTGAACATACATTATTCTATCGCAGTCCATACTGGACATAGGCCTCTTCCAATCTCGGGACACTTTGGCCTGCTGTTCCCACGCTGCCTGCAGACAAATTGGTACAGGGTTTTATTTCGAGTTTTCCTTCTCTCGCAGTGATATCGTTTGCGAATTTTTCAGTCAGTCGCCTCTTACGACACCCTTCGGGTGAGATGGGGTAGTGATACTTGTGTTCTTTCTCTATCACCATAATATGTATGTATTAAGCGGCGAGCCAAATTCCCGTCAAGCAGGCACTTAAAGCACTAAATATAAAAAATCTACGGATTTAAAATTTAAATCTCTCATTTAGAGTATTAAGAAAAACTCATTAAGGTTTATCTAAAACTATCGTGAATCAGTAATATATTATCCAATTTAGTAAATGTATATTCAATGGGTATGCCCATTAGCAAGTAAATGGAGAACACGTGTAAGTTTGAAAATTTTCCCTTAGATCGTACTAGCTTCCTCAATAGAGAGTAGTTGCCACACTAAAAGTGGCAAGAGGTGAAAATTTTCGAAATTAAGCAGGTTGGAACAAAACTTACTACGATCTAGTTCGAAATGCACCATGGGACCCTTTGGGCAGCCGGCAGGAATCGGGTTATAGAGACCCCTCGCCACTGGTTGTTGCACAGATTATGTAATCGTTGTACTTTTATTAATTATTCTGTACTATTAATACAGCATACTTCTTTAAGTTGATTAAGTAGGTATGAGGATGATATTCCTCTCTCAAGCACATTTATTCTGAGAAAACATAAAAACCAGATTCAACCAAACCCGCAGTTAGTCAGGAAATATTGAAATCCGGACTCCGACAGTTTCTAATGCGAAATGTAGAAGAAAACATAAAAAAATATTGTTTTCTTCTTTTATACGTACAGGAATTAATTACCTTTAAAATTGATTAAAAAATTTGTTGTAAAATGAAATTTAAAACATCATAATTATTTAAAAATAGAACATCCTTATAATTTAAAAATTAAAAATAGAATATCCGTTCGAAAATCGAACACTAACAGGTACAGAAAGATGCGAGCTTCACAGGGCTAGTACTATCTTTACGCTCTTATTCACACACATTGCCGGCCGAAGTCAACGGCCTCCGCCCGACCTTGCCGGGGTCGGTGAACTCTAACCGAAAATGGCCGACTAAAAGTTGCGTTCAGAAATGAAGCATTGATTAAAAAAAATGCGGTTATTTAATTTTGATAAATAAATAGTGGCAGTTATTCAAACTTATGTATAGGTAGTCCTGTTGAATTTTTAACCCTGGTAATTTTTTTAACTGTAGAAACATGGGTTTGGGAAATTACCAAATTGTATATAATCTATTTTTGTCTATTTTTAATTGCATTAAGCAATGGCGCACATTGGGTGATGCCTATGTTCGGAAATGAACTGCGATAAAGTAATTGATTAGTAATTAAACTATTTTGTGCGAATTCAATCGAGATTTGATGTTACTTTAGTTTTCCCGTGATTATGGCGACTGAAAAACAGCTGGAACGTCGGGATTAGAATAAATAAAAAAATGACACCAAATATTATCATGATAAAATGTCACACTACCTTAATTACCCAGTATGCTCTTGTAATTTCGTATCTAATCTAGTATCGCCCAACAGACTATTTTTATAAATTTAATTAGTATAAAAATTATAATTTTATTTTTATGAAACCTATTATCTAATTTATCGTCAAAGTTTTACGAATCTAAACGCGAACTGATAATATTTTTATCACTGGTTCAAAAATCGAAGTTATCGAAATAAAACTATTTTTATTACGGATTCTTTGACTTTGATTTATTTGTTATTAAGTACATTTATCCCGACGTTTCGGCTAGTTTTCAGCAACTTCAGACACTATCATCGTATTTGTAATTTCGGTTACTTATGTTCTTACCGACCATAACTAATAGCTCTTTTTTCTCTTGTTGCAGCTCAAATCGAAATAATACCATGCAAGGTGTGCGGAGACAAGTCCTCGGGGGTACACTACGGAGTCATCACGTGCGAGGGATGCAAGGGCTTCTTCAGACGTTCCCAGAGCACAGGTCGGCTTCTTATTTGATGCTACTAGTTTTTCTATAATATTACCTAACCAACAAGAGTAGACCTCAACCTGAAGGTCAATTCTCCTAATAAAAACTTGGGGTCGGATTTCAGTCTAATAACAAAATGGCCGAACCTTTATATTTTCTGAAGTGACTGCCGTTTGACCTCCATAGCCTACAGACAACTACAGTTCTGTAGATCAGATTGTTGGAATTTTTAGGGTTTCAACTATTCATAACGAATGCCACAAATGTATGTATGGCATACGGGACTGACGGTAAACGTGCTCCCTGAGGCACGAAACGGTCTCAATGTGTTAAATCGGCCACCCATCTGACCACCTGGCCACCCATAAGACTGACCTGGTCGATTTCACTTAACGTTGCAATATAGATAGATAAATAGATAATTCTTTATTGTACTACTTGATTACCACTTAGCTACGAGTCTCTCAAGGTTCCTGTATCAGATATTATCAATCCTGAAATGATGGCATTTCTCTCTCTCATACACAACTTATATATGCAACAAATACTTAGGGATTATGCAAGTCAAAAGTTACTTTTCAGACTCAGCTTAAATAATAGATATTTAAGCAGATTTTCAAAAGTAACAATTTTTTTATATTTAAATTATTTAATATTTAATTAATTATTTAATCATACAGTAACACTTATTAATATCATAACTTAAGCTAACTTACAAATATTAAATACAATAAAATTAAAATAACTATTATACAACTTATAGCTAAGAACAATTAAAATGCGTCGTGGAATTCCTCCGCATTCATAGACAAAGTGACTATTGAGTTGCATAATCCCTAAGACTAAACTAAACGTGTATTGATTTACTTCTTTATCGTGTGATAACAAACCCAGACCGTCAAACCTTTTCGGAGATTTCGAGGTAGATAAATCCTCACTCACAAGGCCACTAGTAGTATGATGATTGTGTGACAAAGAAAGTATAAATACAGTTTGAGAATTCAAAAATAACATTTAACATAAACTCAAACTCACGCCTATATCCCCGAAGGGGTAGACAGAGGTGCTAGCACCCACATTTCTCCAGTTTATGTTTAGGTCCCAATGTAAATAGGTGGCGAGCATATTACCATTAACCGGGCACTTATAAACCTGCGATAAATACACACATAACTTCGAAAAGCATGGAATAGTCATTGCTGTGTGCCATGGTAAAACCTGGGATCGAACCTGAGACCTCGTCTCAGCAGTCCATACGAATACCAATAGGCTGCCGCGGTTGACTTCATTCATTCAGAATTTCAAAAATAAATGAAATATATATAATCAATATAATAATAAAATAAATTAATAAAAATGAAAACCTGACAGCTGTCTAAAAGATCAAAACAAATTTGATAGCAGATGGTACTCATTTACCAATTGTAAACCGAAAGAAATTTAATGAGTACCTACCGAAAATTCCACCGCATTCTTTTGTTGGTACGTATCCTGAGACTTTACCTTTCGCTTACCATCAGGCTGGGTGTAGTCAAGTTTGCGAGTATTAGATAAAAAGAAATATTCCTAAAGATTTATTGGCATTTGAAAAATATGCAATTACTGTTTTAGACTACACAATCTTGATTCTCGGGTCCCCAGACTACACACTCTTGAGTATTCCAATAGATCCTAGGGTCCCCAGACTACACAATCTTGAGTATTCCAATAGATCCTAGGGTCCTCAGACTACACAATCTTGATTATTCCAATAGATCCTAGGGTCCCCAGACTACACAATCTTGAGTATTCCAATAGATCCTAGGGTCCTGGAATACTCAAGATTGTGTAGTCTGGGGCTAGGGTCCCCAGACTACACAATCTTGAGTGTTCCAATAGATCCTAGGGTCCCCAGACTACACAATCTTGAGTGTTCCAATAGATCCTAGGGTCCCCAGACTACACACTCTTGAGTATTCCAATAGATCCTAGGGTCCTCAGACTACACACTCTTGAGTATTCCAATAGATCCTAGGGTCCTCAGACTACACAATCTTGAGTATTCCAATAGATCCTAGGGTCCTCAGACTACACAATCTTGAGTATTCCAATAGATCCTAGGGTCCTCAGACTACATAATCTTGAGTATTCCAATAGATCCTAGGGTCCTCAGACTACACACTCTTGAGTATTCCAATAGATCCTAGGGTCCTCAGACTACACACTCTTGAGTATTCCAATAGATCCTAGGGTCCTCAGACTACACAATCTTGAGTATTCCAATCGATCCTAGCGTCCCAAACTGGGCTTACGCCTTTATTTTGGAAGACATTATATGTTTTGTACGCAAAGGATTATGTTCTTATTTATATCGCTGGTGTAGTTCTGTGGGAGTTTAATTATTTTTTACCCCCATCCATAGAAAAAGATTTAGCTAAGCTGTATACTTCTCTAGACTTGTATTTATAAAGACTAAAGTCTTGTCCTGCTTTGTCTTCTACACTGACGTCACAGAAACTCTGTACTTACAGGGTTGGCAGCGCGACTGTGACTCCTCTGGTGTTACAAACGTCCATAGGGCACGGTAACCACTTTCCATTAGGTGGGCCGAGTGCTTATCCTGCCACCTAAGTGGTTTAAAAAAAATATTTTAGTCTCTTGTAACACCTTAATTATAGAACGAATTTTGATGTTTTTTTTCCCAACTGATGGAAAGTGGTTCATCATATCAGCCACACACAGTTCACTACTGAACATAGGCCTCTCCCATAGACTTCCAGAATGACCTATCTAAAGCAGCCCGCCTCCAGCGCTTCCTTCTTTTGGAAAGTGGTTACCATACTCTAAATTACTTTTTTTTTTTATATAGGACACGTCAATTGGACTTCGCCTTGCCTGATGGTAAGCTGAAGGCAAAGTCCCAGAAAAGAGGGTCACCATTACATACACATACCGTGTGACAATGGTGACACTCAGCTTGACGGCCTCATCATAAGCTTTTTCACGCCCCGCTTAAAGGACCCGGGGGGACTGTAGGAAGAAGGAAACACGTGAGCTTTAGATATCAATATTCAGTACTAACTCGTAAATATGTTTCAGTGGTGAACTACCAATGTCCTCGGACCAAGGCGTGCGTGGTGGACCGCGTCAACAGGAACAGATGCCAGTACTGCCGGCTGCAGAAGTGCTTGAAGCTGGGCATGAGCCGTGATGGTGAGTACTAATTTTTTTCTATAACTGTACCTAAAAAACCGCGGTAGTCTATTGGTATGGGTAATGGACTGCTGAGACGAGGTCTCGGGTTCGATCCCAGGTTTTACCATGGCACACACCAATGACTTTTCGATGCTTTTCGAAGTTACGTGTGTATTTATCGCAGGTTTATAAGTGCCCGGTCAATGGTAATAGCCTCGCCACCTATTACATTGGGACCTAAACATAAACTGGCGTAATGTGGGTGCTAGCACCTCTGCTTACCCTTTCGGGGATATAGGCGTGAGTTTATGTTATGTACATAAAGCTCAATCTCTAGACAAGTGGGAATTGTTTGAACGTTCAATGTATGGGATTGATACGTATAATTGACGTTTATGACAGCCGCCAAAGTATGTCGGTAGCGCGAGTGTGTCTCCTCTGGTGTTGCACATGTCTATAAGGCACAGTAACCACTTCTCATCAAGTGGGCCGTATGCTTGTCAGCCACCTAAATGGTATAAAAAAATGTGTGAGATAAACGAGGCCCTGTCGCGCGCAGTATGTTTTGCAATAATCTGCTTGGTGAATTTAAGCTCGTCCACTATCCTAGTACCCCATGTCATCTTCAAAAGACACACAAAAAACGTATACTGTATGTCATATATATATATATAACAAAAATATACTAAAAGCAAAAAATGAAGAAGGTAGGACACGGCGATATTTCCGTCCCAATTGAGCAGTCCGACTGGGGAAGTAACTACACCCTATAGAATACCGCGGCCATAATAACCTCGTGTTGTGTTCCCGGCGGTGTGTAGGGTAGCCAGAGCTCACTGGATGGTTTTTGTGATGTCTGAGGAAAGACCAACAGCTTGTTCTGCTTTGTCTTTTACACTGACGGCACAGAAACTCTCAATGCTTGCAATTTTTGCAGCGCGAGTGTGACTCCCTTGGTTTTGCACGCGTCCATAGGCCACAGTGACCGCTTTCCATGGTGGGCCGTGTGCTGGTCTGTCAGCTAAGTGGTATAAAAAAAAGGCGTGACCAGATATCGAACCCGTATCGCATTGAATCATACCAACACCTCATATACTCGCCAATCACCAACATACCTCAACACGTGTACAATCAGGAAACAACCCCTGGGTCAACGAACTGTTATCAGTACTCTTATCAGCACTGTTTATAAATGGTAGCGTAAGTAAAAGACTTGGTCGGCAAGAAATTGTATGTTACTATATTATGCAATATGAAATGTTTAATTATACGTGGTTCGATTCCCGGGGTGTTAAACTTGCTGTTCCGCGTTTGGTGCCTCACCAAAACATGAGCAGCCCAAGCAACTTTAGCTTCAAGAACGCCCCCTGGTAAAAGTTAAAGAGAGTTTGAAGCCTCCTCCTAATTTTGTAATACTGGGGGGTAATTATAAACTGTAAAAATACACTTCACACTGTAATGTACCCAGTTGATAAGCACCTTTACAAAATTAAAATTAAAATAATTATGGTAAACTTTGCAGGCTAGACATATTTTATAGATAAGGTCATAATATATATAAACCTACATTATTTTTCGTTATTGCTTTAGATATTCTGGCCTAAAACAACTTAATAACAAAATTTAAAAAAAAACAAAAGTTAAAAAAGTTGATTTTAAATACTACTAGTGCCATCTATTGCCAAGCGGATGTAACAACTTTTTTGTTAAATTATTTTCACAGTGTATCTTATCTATTATAATATTTATCCGTATCTCTAAATGCTGGCAACTTCAAAGGAGTTTTGAGACTCGCCCGTTGACTTGGCTTAATTATAACTTAGACTTAACTGCTAACCAATGAGTCAAGATCTACTAAAATTCCTATGAATATCTTCTCTTCTCTAGAAGCCTTAGTCTCCTTCAACGATAAAATCAATCAATTTGTTTATTGCAGTCTAATGCTGGACATAAATTCTCTACATGCCCTCTGGCTCCCGAGAATGCCTGAACGTTTATGTCATGCCTATGCCTGGACCCCCTCCCCCCACACTTAATCAGACTGAACGATCTCTGCCCCTTTTCTGCATAACGCAAAAAAAAACACACTTGGAAGTCAACTGAGGCTACAGCCAACTCTGAAAGTTCAGTTCCAAATTTAAATAAGACTTGATAATTTAGCCAAACATTCAACAGAATCGGCGCCCAAAAAATTTAAATTAAGAACTCTCACAGACAATTTCGAAGCTATCTCCGTCCTTGTCAGCCGCAGGCAGACACAAGCGACGACGCGATAAGAGTTGTGTTCGAAAATCGCGTGCGCGGTAACGCCTCGCTGGCGACGCGTGCCTTCATGACAGATTGCGCAATACGTGTAACTTGTATAGTGCAGTATCGATAGTCGATAGAAATATGTTTAAAAATTCTTATTGTTAATTTTAAATCAAATGGAAGTTGGTTGAGATTGACTGTGTGAGGAAGGGCTAGATTCTGAAGCAATAGCGTAAATTGGGAGAGCTATGACCTGTACTACGGTAGGCTAATTGATTTATAATAATATAATTAATAAAACGAGGTTTGGGTCACCGTCGTAAAAAAAATGTGAAAAAAATTCTGTACCACGATCGAAGACCTATTTTTTTTTTCAAAATACATAAATACCAGCTTTGATGCGGGCTGTAATTGTGTTAAAATTTGATCGCCTATTTTAACCGTCTTTTAAAAAGGAGGAGGCCAATAATCGTATGATGGTTTTTAGCAAATTTTAACCCCCTTCCTCATAGTGATACGTGGTGAGGTTTCAAACTACCAGGTACAAGTTATATAAAACACAACACAACACAAACAGAACATTTTTTTTTCGTGTAATTAATTAATTAAAATTTAATCTAAAAAAATTACTAAAATAAAATTAATTAAAACTTAAAAACCAATTTAGATGTTATAGGCTAGAGATTGCGTTGCTTCTCTCTATTTACCGTTACTAATGCATACCATACCGTGCATTCCCAGCTCGTACTAGACAAGGAAAGTACAGCTATTAAACAACTCTATGACATTACATTCCGTTTTTGATAGTAGAGGTTTATCTTTTCTTAAATACTCCTCATTTCACTTGATTGTCATCAAATGGGCGTGCATTTACGACCTTAGTAATATAAAAAGCTATGGTATAAAAGTATTTTATAATACCAAGCTATGTAACCAAAATTAGCATATTAATATAGTAAATTAATAGACATTGGTAGTGTATCTGTCACGCACCATCGAGAGCTAACATAAATTATACATTATCGACTTATTAACTGTAACATCCTTATGTATTGTGCAATTGCAGTCACGAAGCGTGACATAAACACATCCAAAGTTCTTACAAGGCACACACACACTCACGCGTATACATTACATGTACATGACTGCGGACGCACACAGGCGTGTTGGTCGCGTTTATGTAATATGCGTTAATTCTTTAAACAAGTCATATCGACCCATATTTTCTTTACATGTTTGGTTTTTGTACGGATTCAGTCACGATTTCTTGTGATTTATCATTTTGTTACTTCATTATGTTACCGGTATATGTTTGGCATAATCATTACATAAAATGAAGTTTTACTGTTTGTATATGACTATGAATTAGATATTTTTTGTAAATATTACACTTATATTAGAATATCTATTTGACGCTCAGTACTGCGTGAAGTACTGACCCGTTACTGCTGCCATAAAAAAATATTTCCGGGATAAAAAATGGCTTATCTAATATTCCAGAGTAAAATATATCTCTGTGCCAAACTTCATCTAGATCTCGTCATCCGTTTTAACGTGAAACTTATAAACCCCTTTATATTCATTATCCACTTGCACAGTTATAATATTACTAGGCAAGACATTTACCGATCTTTTAAAAAATAAAACCACATCAGTCCTTTCCTTACGCAAGAATTTCTTTATCTTTTATTCTTAATCTTCGGCATACGCAGTAGCTTTGTAAACAAAAGTATGTTTGAAGTACCTACTTGGCACTTGCGTGTCGTCACGGCACTATAAATAACACTAACTCTGTTGTAGACCAAAGAGCTTGCCTCTCAAATATTGATTTAAAACAAAAATAAATATTTTTTGACACACTTAAAGTTCGAAGACTCAAGCCTTTGTTTTTTGTGAACAAAACAAGTATTGTTACGAATTTTAATTGTTTCCACAAAGCATCGTATTAAAATTTATCTAGGCCGCTTGCCTATGGAAGCAGTGTTCTGGAATTCTAAAAGAAAATAACGTCCAAAACATAAGAGCTAACTCACCATATATTTTACAATAAGAGAGGGCTCAAGTTATACGAGATAGATAAGTCATCGAACTTTCAAACAAAGAATCATAGACGCGATCACTAATATTCGATTCTTAAAAAAGCATGTGATCAAATTAAAAAGTCGAACGCACCACAAGTTTTGTGCGGAGACGCTCGTAATTCAAAATGGTCGAGTTGCCGCCTTGCCGCCCAACGGGATCGCGTCGTTACGTAGCATGCTGTATACGTCACACGTACGTACTATACATACATACGTCAGAGTTCGCGAGTTCGTTGTTCCACTAGGCAGTGTGCCAACGGCCGAAGTGTCCCGGACGCACACACGCGCACCAATAACACACACAACCAATCAAGGCCCGTTTATCCACGCACACATGCAGACAAACGCGTTTCGCACACATCCTCACATTGAGCATGTTTGCGTGAGGTATTGAGTAACAGAACGACGAAGCTAGGTGTCATTGAGAACATAATCGCATTGTATTGTTAGTACCGATTATGGATGCGTTTTTTTTGTCGTGTGAAAATCAAGAAGGCATGGGAACGATGCGAATACCGGATTCCCTGTTGAATCATTTGTGTAGTTACTTTTTTCGATGGTAGCGCTCCCAGCGGCAGGTAGTGTAACTAGACCGGGGGAATTATAGCTTTTTGTTTCTTTGTTTTCAGCGGTGAAGTTTGGCCGTATGTCTAAGAAACAGCGTGAGAAGGTGGAGGATGAGGTTCGGTACCACCGAGCACAGTTGAGGGCGCAAGTCGACGCCGCGCCCGATTCTTCAGTATACGATCCTTCACAGCAACAGCCACACTCGACTGATCAATTCCAACATTACAATGGGTAAGTTACGCCATCTGTTGTTGAAAAGTTAAACTATAAAAATCACACTCATTTTAATACACCATTATTTTGAAATTAGGACATTTTTTTTAGATTTTTAATCTGTTCTTAATTCAGTCTCGATCTAATCTAAATTTCTGAAATGTTAAAAACAGTATTGTAACACAATTTTCTCAAGAAAGAATATCATGATGGTATTGACATATGTGAGCTGCTAGCTGTTGCCCGCGGCTCCACCCACGTGAATATCGGTTTTCGCGACCAAACATAGCCTATGACCTTTCTCAAGGTCTAATCTACCCTTGTGCCAAATTTAATCAAAGTCGGTTCAGCAGTTTAGGCGTGAAAGCGTAACAGACAGACAGCTATACTTTCGCATGTTAAATATTAGTATGAAAATATGAATGACATTGCAACGAAACTGAGGTTTGAACAGATTTTAATTACAATATTTGGTTCCTTAGCAATATTTAAGGTGTAGAGTGTAGCTTGTAGAATTTAATAGGATTAAATCTAAAATTAAACGTCATAAGAGCAAAAATGTACCCACTCATCCTAATCAATTTGAATAGTTTGCACACTAAAATGCTGTAAAATATCAATCAACAGTTTGGTCGGAGTCATCAAAAATCAATGTTTAAAAATGATTGCAACATCATTCATGGGCGCCGATAGTTCGTACGAGTACCGATAGATGGCTCCCACCCGTCGCCGTAAGACCGATATATAGGAAGATTTGTATGGCTTCAGGCTAGGTTCGATAGCTCAGTGATCAGAGTATTCTCCATGTAAGGAAAAGATCGCGTGTACGAATCACGCCTGAACTGATTCAAATGTTTTTCTATCTTGATTGATTTGAATAGTTAGCAAATGCCTTAAAATTTCATTTGAAAATGTACCAAGTAATTGCTATACATCGTTTTGAAGGTACATACATATATATTATTTAATAGGGCTATCTCCAATCTCTACATGCACATTCCCAACTCACGAGTTTAACAAACAAAATTGTGTTGAAAAGGTAGTTCGCGAGACTTAAGCTTTCTACCATCTATCACCGTTGTAATTCATTACTATACGGACCTCAAAATGTGTCAGCGGTGCATCGCTGTCATTATAGTAAGCGACTAACGGCACACAGTCGTGACAGCATTCAATGGCGCTTAACGGTAAACTTAATACCGCCACCTAGTATCGAGTAGCGGTACTAACAGTTTCTCATTAAGAATGATAGATGGCGGTGTTTTTTATTGCTCGGTTCTGCTAATAGATTTATATGTTTTTCTTGTTTAACCGTAAATCATCGGTATGAGAAAATGTTCTTGACGTTTTATGTGTTTTGCTGGGATTCTTCAATCACTTATGATAATTGATGATATGATGGCGACGTGTACGGCATTCAATATATTGTAATGTTCATTTTTTATGTCGGATGATAGAATCACTGACTTTTATTTCCGGCATGATACCTGATCTAAGAACTTACTTTTTTTATTCAACCTGAGTATATTTTAAACCGACTTCCAAAAATAAGGAGGTTCTCCATTCAAACGCTGTTTTTTGTGATTTGAAGTTAAATCGTAATATAAAAATATTTCGACCCAAAGTGACAATGACGTCTCTAGCTTGTAACATGGCTTTTAGAATGCGGATAAACATAGTTATATACATTTTCTTTTTTACATGTATACATAGAAACACATTAACCAATGCAAACAGGCAAATTCTTGCAAAAACTGGGAATTGAACACACAACTCCGTTATAGCAGACAAAATATAGCTTTTTAACATGATATAATTATTATTTTTACAGATACCCTGCATACGGTTCCCCCTTGTCGCCGTACGGGTACAACAACGCTGGTCCAGCGCTCACATCCAACATTGGGGGTATCCAGCAACCCCCTCAACAGCAACAGGGGTATGACGTGTCCGCAGATTACGTGGACTCCACCACATATGAGCCTAAGCAGCCAGGAGGATTCCTTGACCCTGATTTCATTAGTCACGGTGAGTATTAGCATACGGTCCTTGCATAAGCAGGTCTAGTCTAGGTAGGTCTATACCCGGGGACTAGATGGGGACACGCTGGTCCCACACCTGGAGATGGTCAGCTTGAAGGAGATAGCCCTGAGTCGGTAGGGGCACGAGAGATATTTAAGCAATCTCAACTTCAGCAACCAACGATACACAGACGGTATGCATTTGAGTCGGTTCGAGTCCGACATAACCACCGACTGTAGCGGGTGGCGATCCATGGTGATTTTGGGCATTTGCAAATGGTGGTGAAATTGAGTAACTGACGATTCGAGAGGTTTCGGGGTTTTATCAGACGCTAATAAAGGCCGTATAAAGACCGTATAAAGACTTTAAAAGGCCTCGGAAGCAGCTGAGTACAACGCTAAGATGATGATGGTAGGTGAGTGTAATCATCCAGTCTTAATAGTTGTTATTGTAGATCAATGTTTTCATGAAGTGGATTAACTGACGCTGTTGTTCAGAGTGATAGTTATGTTCAAGGGATATATTTTGGGGCACTACTCATATCAACGAACATAATAAAATTGATAATTATCACAAATAAGATGACACAGGGACTATATAAGTTAAAAAATATACTTATAATACACTTAGGTATCCTTTGAAACACGGGATAATGTGAAAGAATGACATATTACGGGAGTATCTATAATTAGGGAATAGTTAGGTGTTAAATATATAGAATCAGTTAGTTTGAACGTTACTAGAAAATTATGACAATGCTTAAGAGGTTAATAGAAATAAACTGTCCAGAAATAATGTTTTCCTAAAACTATGAAATAAATACAAACAGAAGAGAGCTATAGACCAGGAGGTCTAAAATGGTCACTTTATTGAAATTGTATTAGGATAATATTTTATCTTGCGGCGATATTTACATGAAATTAGAACCTGCTTAGTAACTGAATTGTTATAATTCTGCTGATATGAGTGACCATTTAATTAATTTAGTAGGAAACTGTAAAGCTAGTATTTAGCAGAATCGCTCAATGTGACATTTCTAGACCCACAGATCAAGAAAGAGACGTTAGTTTTGATATGATTTCATTTATAGCAAAACAGTTTGAGATCTAAGTACTGTTATGTATACTTAAAACAGAAAGTATTTAACATGTAGTCACTAAAACCTATCTACCATCTATAGACGACCAAAAAGGAACCATCGTTCGACCATCCGGCTCAACATCAACGACCACAGTTTCCACCCCAACAACATCACTGCGGCCGACCACAATCAACGAAATACCACGGCAACGGATACAGGAGTTTGACCGCTACGACCAAGACAGGATTCAATCACCAGCCTCAATCTCAAGCGGGGTAATCAACATCAAGCAAGAAATCAAACCTGAAACGTCCATGGGAGTTGATAACTTAGTCGCAAGCTATGTAGACTCAACAACATTCCTACATAGTCCGTCAAATATTCAACACAGTCCAATGGACATACAGAATTCTGTCTTAGTCAGTGGTCAAAGTTCAGTATCGTTGACTAGTGAGGATCTGAGTCCAGATGATCTGACATCCAGTAGTGGACACGGTCGGCTATTGGACCCGTTAAATATGAATATGTCAGGAATGGGGATGGTGAATCCAAATGCAGTGACGAATAGAAGACACCAAGGGTCCAGCCATAGTTCGAATGACGATTTGCCTTGTAAGTTGACGACTGTTCATATTGGTCGTACAGCTAGAACATTATTATTTGCATTGTTTAATTTATTTTGTAGATGTTTTGTTTCTTTATAGCGAATAGTATCTGTATTAATTTTGGAATTATTGTTATTCGATTAGATGCCACGATCAAATATATTTATTACGTTTACTATTGCTAGGTTACAATAAAAATCCATTTTTATCAATTCATTGTATTCGGTGATTGAAAACAACAATGACTTTTAGATTTTTTTAATGTTATTCTACTGTTCGTCATGTATAGGTTATAGTTTTGTCCAGTCATGGGAAATACCTGGAACAAGGTGAAACAAAATTAGGCAAATTGTTGAATTTAGGCCCGCTGATTTTTAGAATTGTTTTTCGGTCAGAAAATTGACGACTTACTTTCAATACAGTGGTAATCGTCAGAATTGTGGTCAATGAGATCACGAGTTCGATTCCAGGATCAGGCTAAGTGTTATCGTAATTTTCTGTTAGAAAATGGTTAGTAGCAATACGATATTTGGATAATGGTCCTGTTTGTGGTTAAGATTGTCATTGCTTATAGCCTCCATTAGCACATGAATTATAGGTATCCTTTAAGTATTTTACCTTGCCTGCCTTCCCATGTTGAGGATTCAGGAGGAAATTTGTTCATTATTTATATCTTAATAAGCTAAAGTATTTCTTAAAAATAATTACTTACGTTTTCCTTACCGAAGTACATATCTTTCTTCAAGTTGTAATATGGATTCTTAGGGTCTTTATTAACTGGAGTTTTTATAATGATCAGTGGTACCGGAAGCGGCATTAACGTCATCGTTAGACAAAATGGTAGGAAGCAAGCTGTAGATAAAATAAATGTTAGCTACATCATCCTTCTGATCTCCTTGTTCCATATTTATCATGGTTCGGAGCAACATGTGCGCCTTTTCATTTATCTCTGGTTGCAGTCAATTCGTTATTCACCTCCATTCTAATCATATTATCTTTCACACAGTTCATTCATCTCCTCTTAGACCTTCCTGTCTCCTTGTAGCCATCCACTTCTATAGATGTTACAATTGTAGTAGGCATACTGCATTCTGATGCATATCTGTGACTTCTACTTTCATGTATGGTTGTAGACACCTTTGACCTGGTTCATCATCAACAATTCTTCTCTCATCATCATCATCATCATCTTTTATCCATATTCTCTTTACAACACTGGCTTTTTTTAGATTTTCTATAAGTTTTAACGTGTCTGTATCATACTGTTCCTCATTTTCTTTACTCGACCTCATATCTATATTACTTATTCTATATGCTCCAACGCAGTTTCATTAGATATCATTGTTATCCTTAGATAGTAGATAAAAATTCACGTTTAAAGCATCTGCCCATTTATTACTAAGCAACATACAATATTTGCTACTTTTTAAATGTCATTTTGATCTCTTACAAGATGTTTATTATATCCTACATTTATATGTGATCAAACGTCTTCACCAATGGTGTCAACAGAGACCACAATTCCTCATATATTCCTTTCGCTTCTTCTACTCTCGTATTCACATCATGTTTGTAAGTTTCACTATGTTCTACACCCTAAATAACCTTTTCAAGAACTGGAAATTTAATTGTAATCATGCGAAGTCGGGTAGGATTTCTAGTGAAATTAATATTAATGTTTAACTCACGCCAACAAGCTAAGCAGCTCCCAAGTAAGAATAATGAGAACGGATCGAGTGCCATAATATCATTGGGCGCGGCATCATGTATTCATTTTGTATTCAAAACTATTGTTTCGTATCAATAATTATAAAATTATCACCTTTCTTTGACAGATGTCAGTCTGGCAAGAAATGCAGATATCGTCAATTCTGACAATGTCAAACGTACGATAGAGATTTGATTCTTAATATGTATTAAATAAAAATCAAAATGATAATAAAGATCCCTTTATTTTTTTGGGGTTTTGACAACACAAGACAGTCAGATGTATTAAATTTATGGTCTGAAACTTTAGGTTAGTTACCTGCACCATCGAATACCTAATAAAAAATATATTGTAAAATGTATTTATCTAAAAAGCTATTTTTTGGGGCTTGTTAATTATATACTTTATTTATATTAAGTTTATTTTTCATTTATAGCTTTATTTCGTTCGTTATTAATTTGATTAGCACGTCATCTAGTAGTAAGTGGCTAAACTAGTTCGTTTCTTTGCAGCGGAAGGAGACATCAGCAAGGTCCTTGTAAAGAGCTTGGCAGAGGCACACGCGAACACCAACCCAAAGCTGGAGTACATTCACGAGATGTTCAGAAAGCCACAGGATGTCTCGAAGTAAGTCTATCACACTACACCAACTAACTCCATCTATGATATTGTAGTGTAACTATTTGTAAAGGATTCTTTCGCGATTTATTTTGTATTTTTTTTATTTACATTGATTTCGATTTTCACCAGCTTGAGATCCAAGTATTGTCTTTATACCTAAGAAAAAGCTAAAAAGACAGCAATGCTTTGAGGCACTTTGAGTCATATTACCCCTCGTTTACCTACACCTAAGTATAAAACATGTATATGACAAGTTGCAATATGTCACAGACTACAGTGTGAACGCAAATGTGTTTTATACTTGTTTACAACTTGTTGGCTATACATATTATGTGAACGAAAAAGTATCAGACATACATGTATGAAACAAGTAATGTGTTTTGATTAGTCTTCTACAAGTCTTCAACAAGTTTTGTATCAAACATGTTTATAACTTGTTTCGTGGTAAAAACGAGGGGTTAGACACACAAGAGTATGCGAATACTTTGATATACTTTTGACTAGAACACAATGAGCCAACCACCATTTTAGTAGCCTCTAAACACAATTAACTCCTTAGCTGCTAAAAAGAACCTGAAACGTCGCGATAAGTGTAAATAATAATACAAATATATCGCGATAGAATTAATTAAAAATTGTTTTATTTCAATAACTTCTTACAAGTTGCATGCTGGTTAAAATTTTACCTAGACATCTAATAGATCTTGGACACATACTGTTGGAATGGACATTACAAGAATGTTGTCTGTCCATCAGTACCATTACATCAATTTTTTTCTTTCATTCTCAGATCAGCAAGGAAAACTCAAACCAAGCATGTAACTCCATCTACCGAAACACAGTTCGCGGCACATTCATTCATTTTAATATCACCCAACAATTCCCATGCCAAATCATTTTACATTATTTTAATTTTATTTTTTCATGACTGCTTATAAGTTTCACTTCATTAAATTTAAATTAACTTCATTTAATTTCGAAGTTAACAAATTATTCAAATTTATTAATAATTTATTTTCATTATATAACTGGTTTAAATGAACTTTATATAACCATTTTCATTTATTTACAGACTGCTGTACTACAACTCTATGACTTATGAAGAAATGTGGATGGATTGTGCAGAAAAACTGACAGGAATGATTCAGAACATTATTGAATTCGCAAAGCTTATACCCGGATTCATGAAGCTATCACAAGATGATCAAATCCTCTTGTTGAAATCTGGTAAGTCCATAGATATTGAAAGTAAATTTTCAGCTTAATATTAAGCATATCTAGCTTCTTTTTAGGTCAGAGAATAAGCATTGTCATATAATAACGTGTCATTGCTGCCAGTCTTCTAGGAATGCTACGATAAGAGGCATGCAATGCGGAGGAATTCCACGACGCATTTAAATTATTTTTAGCTATAAGTTGTATAACAGTTCTTTTAGTTTTATTAATATTTGACGTGATAACTTTAAAATTGTACTAGTAATATCCAAAATTTAAAAATATTAAGCATATTGAATTGATTAATAACGTTCAGCAATACTTACCTTTGTTACTGTAGCATCTGGTAGCCTACAATACCAGGGTCTTTGTTAAAATACCAAATGTTCGTCTTGTGTCTCGAGAAAAATAATAAATGAAGTAAATGATAACTTCTATTTAGGTCAGTACTAATCAAATATGTTTTTTGTTTCTTTTAGGATCATTTGAGCTTGCGATCGTCAGGCTTTCCCGGTTGATTGATGTAAATCGTGACCATGTGCTGTACGGCGACGTCGTACTGCCCATCAGAGAGTGCGTGCATGCACGGTATGTAAATTTAATTAACAACCTATAAATCGTAACAGAATCGTATTTCCCGGCAGAGTAGAATTTGGACTACCCCATCTCTTCCCATTTCGTACAAGGCGACTAAGGGATAGGACTGTTTAATACCAGAGAGCCCAGACTCAGCCTCAGATGCATGGCTCGAGTGAACAATAGTGCTTGGAAGACCGCAATAGGCTCGCCCCCTATTACGTGGTACCGACTACAATTGTTGGTGAAATATGGGTGTTAATTCACCTCTGTCTTACCTTCCGGGGATAAAAGCGTGATTATATGTATGTATGTGTAACAGAATACTTCATTGTAATAATAAACACTAAAGTTTTTAATATTTACAGTAAAACTTACTTTTTGTTGTGTTTTACAAAAAAAAAAAAAATATAAATAAACTGTAATGGGTACTGCATAATGATTATAAATGAACTTGACTTTCTATACAAATTGCATTGTTTTTAAATTCACAATATGTTTTAAGTTTTGTATTTATTTTTTAGTAGAATGGTATGGTACCGAATAGTAATGAAATAAAAAAAAAACGCATTCGGTCTAAAGCGTACCGAAAGAAATAAAAAGCAACTTTATGCTATATCTATGGTTTGTGTTTCATACGGACCTTCAGGTAACAACATACAACGAAACTAAACTTCAGTTTAGTTTCGTTGTATGTTAGACCTCCAAATGTATTTAGCGCCAGTTGCCTTATAAATTAATGTAAATTTTTATTTTTCTACAGTGTCTTATTGTATTAATTCCAGCGATCCCCGGGACGCCGCATTGGTGGTCGGTATATTCGACGCTGCGAAGACGATTGCGCGGCTCAAACTAACTGAGACTGAATTAGCACTGTACCAGAGTCTGGTGCTCTTGTGGCCAGGTAAGAAACTTATTTTGATTTCTCCCTGCGGAGATGGGAGACACTTAGTGACTGTAATTTAACAAACTGAAATTCAAAAGTTCTTTTTGTTTTTGTGGTAAATAAGTTGAATTTAAATGAAATTAAATGAAATATCCAAACGTTTTATTCATTGAGTAAAACTAATAAAACGTAAGAAAGCTATTACATAATTACATGTGTTCAGCAAAAAAAACCACAACTAATAATCATTCAACCCATTTTTTCATACATAAACTTTCGCATTTATAATAGTAGTTTAATACTTAGCCCATTCCAGACTATAGTCCATCTGAACACTAAATATCATCCAGATTTTTCTAACGTGTTTCAGTAACAATCATTTATGCATCCAGACATATGTAGAGGTGTATGTATGATACCATACATCCCACTGAGGACAGAATATGATTAAGACCTATGTGTTATTTTCTGAATTTCTGCCAAAGTTCAACTGTTCTGGTGTGATTCATTCATACATTCATTTCATGAAGACGTATTTTCCTGATTGCATTCGAGGCCAGGCTCCATCACACACTCATCTATCCAAATTGTAATCAAGTAATAACTAATATAACTATCCTGGACAAATAAATAAAGAAAACCATCTTCTAACAGAGCGGCATGGCGTACGCGGCAACTCGGAGATATCGTGCCTGTTCAACATGTCAATGGCTGCCATGCGCCACGAGGTGGAGGCCAACCATGCACCTCTGAAGGGTGACGTCACCGTGCTCGACACGCTCCTGGCCAAGATACCCACCTTCAGGTACGTACAGAGACATGGTATGGAATCCATATTGCTATTATACACACTGCATCAAATTGTCTATTTAAGCATCTAAACAGTTCGACGTGTGTATGTCACAGTCCGAATGGATTTCATATGACTATCAGCGTCAGTTTATCACTTGGCACATGCTGAACTGGAAAGGATACCCATTTGGTACATTTGGTAACTTTATTCTTACCTCTCGTTTACACCACGGAACAAGTTGTAAAACATGTTGCAAACTAGTTTAAAAAAACTACTCCTAGAAAACTAAACTAAACACAACAAACAAGTATAAAACACATTTGCGTTCACACTGTAGCCTGTGACATATTGCAACTTGTCAAATACATGTTTTATACTTAGGTGTAAACGAGGGGTTAAGGAGTGAACATGCTGTCAAATGTCCCGTTTCATCTTGTTTATTGTGATCACTTAACAACAGTAAAAACTTTCTTTCTTTTTTATTTCTTTCTATAATGTGGTGCAGTTTCTTCTTTGAGTAGAATTTGTGTATGTACTACTCTTTTCTTGTGACAGACGCTATGGTCAAACTATACTAGCTCCCATAATTATCATATCAACCAAATCAAAAGAAGCAGAAAGAGTAACATACCCCGGGTTCCGATGCGAAAGTTCGGATGCAAACAGGGAATTAGGCAAGGAAAATATCGAAGTTCAGCCAAACTTGCGGTTAGACTAATAAAGCCGACCCCGGTCTCCGAGGTGATAGCTTCGGGTGCGACTGGGATTAACGCTGGGATGAAAATGAAACTCCTTATTCTAAAATCTATTCCGTGCTTTACATCCCTCGTAGGGCTAAAAATATATTTTGCTCTTTTTACTTGAGTTTTTTACTAACATAATTATGTTGTATTATTTACAGAGAATTATCGCTTATGCATCTAGAGGCACTTTGCCGTTTCAAGGTGGCCCACCAGAATCACGTGTTCCCGGCCCTCTACAAGGAGCTCTTTTCTCTGGACAGTGTCCTGGACTATACACACGGATAAGCACAAGACACGAGCTCCTGGCTTCTCCCATTGCGTTAGATCTCATTTTTGCCTAAAAAAGCAGGAGAAACGGCATTTTGAGAACTTCTTAAAGACTCTTTAGCTCTGACAGCTATTTTTTTTAATCCCCTCCCTCCCACTAGCAGTAAAAATGAACGCATTAAAATATTTGTTATTAATATATTTATAATTGTATGTATGTACTCAGAGACTGTTACAATATTTACTTATAAGTACGTACGTACAATATTTAAAATAAAATAAAATGGTTTATTTAATTCGATTGTAGTTACATTTAAATGCGTTTATTTTTACATTTATTATCAGATTATATTATTTTTATTTGTTATGAATCGTCTTATTTTTCGTAACAAAAATATATAATGTAGTGTAACAATACATTTAAACATGTGTGGTGTATGTAATACATAATTATACATATGTACCTATGTTTGATTGTGTATTGTATATAGAGGATATCGTAATATAATTATCGTAAATCGTGTATCTAACTCTGAATGAAGAATAATAATTATTATTATTATATAAAGATATAATAATAGGAATAGAGTTTTTATTAAGAAGTACTAAATACAAAAGTTATATATAAAGGTGTAGTATGTTGAAGATCACACAAGTTTCAATTTAAGGAAACAATTAAATAGGATCCCCTTTTTTATTAATTTTAACAGTTTTTTAAAGATTGTAACTTGTTATTTATTTCAAATGATTATTATTATTGATGTTTTTTTTTCTCTTCTGTAGATTTTTGATTTAAGTTGTAATATAAGATTACATGATACTGCCGATTTTTTTTGTATTTTTTTCGTTGTTTTATAGTATTGGAGTACTATATGTCTCGGTAATGTTAAAACGATGGAAAATATGCAAATCATAATTAAAATTAATATATTATGGTAAGACATATTGCAGTCGAGAGTTGAACAAAAAACTTCAATCGAGTGTGAAATAAATCGCGGACAAAAATCATTTTTGTAATGTTTAGCAGGCAATTTTTATTTTTTTTTATTTTTTTGCGCTTAGAATAAATTTGATCTCATTTTTTTTCATTACTATGCTTGGGTGCCATGTTCTGGGTTATTATCACATTTTGCATAATAAAAATAAAATATGAAAAAGCATGAAATAAAAATTATAAGACCACAATGTTTTTGCATAATATACCTGTTGTATTTTTCTCCGTTAATACGTAAATTATTATTTTTTATTTTTACAGTTTTTTATTAACTTAGCTTGACGCGATTTTATACGTATATTTTTTATTTAATTCGAATTGCCTGCTACTAATAATTAGAATTATTAAAATAACCATCTTTTCTAACATTACGCTAAGTTTGTCGAATAGCCTTTACTATAGACTGGATAATTATTAATGTTAATAAAAGTATAAATCTTAATTGTATTGTATTTTGTAAATAGTTATTAATCATATGTATTTTATATTAAATATCATAAGGTTCGATGGGTTAACTTTAATTTTACATTCTATTAAAATATAATATAATTAAAATATAAAAGAAACAAATTTTTCGATATGGCCTCCGAGCTCGCTTGTTAGATCATGTGAAAAATATTGTTTTTTCCTTTCTATATATTATATATTTTTTGTTAAATAAACAATCTGTTATTGTCTAGTTTTGTTTTATTTTATTTTTGGTTCCTGTTTTCCTTTTTTTTATTATTGATAAAATAGAAATAATAATATAGTGAGATCATATTAGCTGAAAAATATACGGGTGGTTCAAATAATAATTTTTAAAGCATGATATTCCATAATTTTTATTAAAACTCAGATATATACTTATTAATAATTAATTTTTAATACTTCCACAACTAGCATATTATGCAATAATGTTTTCCAGAGTATGTAATAATTGTTTTGCAAAATATTTAAGAAATATGTAAAAAACTAGGCGCACACGTTTAGATTGTTTAGTACTCATTATGTTTAGCTTTCGAATGGTAAATGTCCAATATGTTAAAAAAACAGTATATCTATATATCTACTTGTACCTAAAGTATTATTATAAAAATGCATTTATATTGCATTATTATTATTATATTCTTCAGTACCTTTTAAATATAAGTAATAATATTAATGTATTATTATGTAAGTTCTGTTGTCAAGTTAGATAATTTAAATTTCCCTTTTTTACATCAACTTTAAATTATATAGATTACAATTGGACATTTTCCATGAATAAATTACATAATAAAATTAGTAAACGACATGAAAAATTGATGAAAACGTTTTAGAGCACTAAGACTGAAAAATTGGCTAAAATATCTATTCCTTCGCTTAAAAAAACAATTGAAAAAAATGTCAAGAAAGTTTTAGACAACTTTCAGAATTGCCAGTTTTAAAAATTGAATTTCGAACGAATTCAGATTATAACTGACTGACCGGCCATACACGAATTTATTATGGACAAATAAATAAAAAAAGCACCGAAATATTACACACTTGCGGATTATTATTTTTGTATTAACCTGACTTAACTTGAGTTATGAACAAATTTTAAAATTCGAATACATGATTCTCTAAGTATTTAATATTGTGTGATGAAAAACGTCTTCCCCTTATCATCTACCATTACTATTAACCATTTTAGTAGCACTAAAAGTAACTTATTATAATAGTATAATTATTATTTTAATAACGTCGCAAGTGTGTACATCCCTTAACTGAAGCCGTGTCCATAACATTGTGCATAACTTAGACTCGATTGGTGCAAAATCTAAGAGTGAAGTGAGATGCATCACGCCTCTCTTTCGCACATAAGCGTTGGGTGTCAGTGCGATAGTGATAGATATATAGGGTAAACGTTTTACTTGCTGGGTAGTTTTAGTAGGTATTTCTAAAACTTTTGTACTATGTTTTGCTAAATTTTCACTAAAAAACTAATATAGATTTGGACACGTAAAGGTTAGGAATAAAAATGTATTTTGGAAAAGCAAGCAATTGCGGGAATAACGACGACAGTGTTTTTTTTTAATAAAAATTGGTTGGACTACTATTTTTCTCATTTTTCCTAAGAGTTTCTATTTTGTACTATGGTACCTTCGAATTTACGGGTATCCGAGATCATTATAAATAGTAAAAAAAAAAATAACAAAAAATAAAAAACGAAAATTTTTGTATCTGTTGTTTTTCTATGAGATGATTTATATTATCAAAAAATATTAATTTGTTAATGAAATAATTAAGTATTTTTACACATTACCTGAACATAATGGAGAGTAACATATATAAAGCATAATAATATATCTATGTAAAAAAACAGAATATATTGAAAAAATAAACATATTTTCTATGTTGGGTATGATCGAAAAAAAACACCTTTTTTGAGTTTTTTTTGTTTGAAAAACCCGTGGGTGTGTGTTTTTCGATCATGCCTGGCATAAGCTTTGTTGGTTGACTCAAATACAAAACATTGTACTATGTACCTAACGTAGATGGTGACTTTATGAACCAATAGTTAATAAATGTTATTGTTTTATTATTATTCTCGAATCACTTGCAAATGCGTCTGTGTTTTATTTAAACCTAATCGGCTACAGTATTTACAAATACAATTATTATTATTTTATACGTTTTTGTTAATATTATTATTAAATTTACATTATTATTTCAAAATTCTTCTCCCGATAGAAATTCTTTTTACGGTATACACCCGGTTCCTAGACAACGTATGCGGTTGTGATGAAACACCGTGTGGTTTTAATTAAAGTCCGATTTATTTCTTTTGTTTCGGTGTGGTGAACTTAAAAAGGGGTTTACCTTTACCCACAAGAAAAAGGAATATCACGTAGGTAACACTTTTTTATTTGAAAACAATTATTTATATAATGTACACAAGAATTAACACGCCCTAGGTGAGCCAGGATTCGAGGAAAATGCCTTATTAGACCACCTTGTCTAACCAAGATGGCGTGTGAAAAATTTTTCTTTTTAATTTTTTTTATCTACCTAAGTTTTATTTTTTTTAAACTAGTTTCTTCGCCCCACGCTATGCTTGTGAACTTCCACTGTGTGTTATAGCAGTACAGCGTCATTAGGTACAGCCCCACTACGAAAATAGGGTAGTTGATGGTCCCGTATATCATCTCCAAGATCGGGTATGGCCACAGACCACGCTGGGAATATATGTAGAATATCCTGTGGAAGACAAATAATATTAATCTTATGTAAAAACTATAATTCGATATTTTATTAACAAATTCCCAGTCATAATACATTTATTATAATACAATATGTCAAAACTACTAATCAAATAACCCGCCCCTGATCGCTCCCGGTGCAAAAGTGCCCATAACACTTGCTGCGTTGCCACGTTGGATGGCGATGGACAGCCTTTGGACCAGGAACGACCCGGAACTAGTGTCACCGGTCGCTTCGATGAGCCTCTGTCCGATTTCTTTAATAAGGCTTTTAGGTCTTCTTTTTCCACATTACTTTATTACTTATTACACCTGACCGGTTTCGCCTTACGGCATCCTCAAAGGTCAAATTGTAATCCTTTGAGGATGCCGTAAGGCGAAACCGGTCAGGTGTAATAAGTAATGTGGAAAAGTAAAAGTGAGTTATCATTATGTGTAACAACAAATTCCACCAAGTGCCATCAATCTACAGTATAAATAGTATTAATATTATTATTGTAAAAATATATTCTACCGAAACTATGGGAATATATTTTTTTGCATTTATGCCTCTTGTGTTACCCCATAAAGACCCTGCAAGCCTGTATACCAGGGTTTCGATTCTGCTAAAGCAAAACCACTGTTATACCACGGTCACTGCAAAGAAATCCATTTAATTATTGACTTTAATGCAATACTGTTAAAGTCCATAATTAAAAGGTTTTTTGCAGAGTGAACGGAAAAGTTACCTTGAATCTCTTCTCATTCAATTATGAACTTTAATTATATATTGTATAATAAAGTCTACAATATTATGCCATTTTGCAGTGCCTGTGGTAAGTAGTTTTGCTTTAGTAGAATTTCAAAGTCAAAGTTAAAGTAGAAATCATTTATTCTGTATAGACCATTATATCGGCACTTACAAAACGTCAACACAAAAGGAACATGAATATCAGTTTAGTAAATGGACCACCGGTTCATAACGCGGCCCCGACCTGAGAAGACTCTGGTAAGAAACTCAGCGGGCATTTCTTTCATACCATTTACATCTCGGTACATTCTGAGACCCGAGACGGCGTGCGATTTTAGTCGGTTCGAGTCTGATATAGCCACCTTTATCGCATGTACCGCTGTGCGGACTTCTGCACGAAAAAATATACTAAAATACTTACACAGCATTATAAACAATGAAAGTTATAGTTAGGGCTATAACATTCTTGACGTGAGACTTCGGAACAGGTCTTGGCAGGAGACTCAGCTCCCACAGGGCAGCCGGCAATATCCAAAAGTGCATCACCATGTTGGATTTGAAGGAGAATATCTTGTCTATGAACGCTGGGAAGAGTAACTCTCTATTAGCGATGAATAACGGCCAGAATATTACGAAGATGAGCTGTAACAAACAGAATGAAAGAGTTAAAGTAAGTATAACATAAAAACTCTTTGTTCTTTCGGGGTTAGCAGCATGGGTGTGACTCCCCTGGTGTTACACACGTTCATAGGTCACGGTAACCACTTTCAATTAGGTGGAGGTTTCCTCTGTCGCACCATTAAGGCCTGGAAATCATTACGCCCCGCTTAAAGGACCCGGGACATCATAATGAGGCCGTCAAGCTGAGTGTCACCATTGTCACATGGTGGTGGCGCATGGCCGTGCGGTAATGGACTGTATTGCGGGGATGTAGCTAACTGTTCTATTGACGCTTTACACACAAAACAAGACAGGTGGCCGGGCTGCCGCGGATTCGATCCAGGCAGTGAATGCAGCCCGAGAAATTAGGAGAGGATGCACTAACCTTCACGACACACGTGTTTTCATCGCAGCCGGTACACGGATCTTCTCTTCCTTGCTCAGGAGCTGCCGTCAGCATCACTAGATCGCTTGAGGAACACACGAGAGGCACAATCCGATCGGTAAAGGTCTATGAAGCGGTAAAAATGTAACAAATATTATACATTTCTGAGAGACGCGAGCGCGGTCCGTCCGTCTTTACGCTGGCTAGTTCAAAGCGAGACTGAGTGTCTATATCACAAATGGCGGACGGAAGCTATCTAGTCCTATTCTATGGTTAGTGCGGGAGAGGAGACGGGTATAGAAAGAGTGTGTTTCCACGTCAAGAAATACAGCTTCTACCTCGGCGCAACCATTCCCCCCGGCTTGAAGGGTTACCTTCGAAACGACAAATGCGAAACAAATATAAAGTCTAATCTAAATCTAGGTTTGGGAAATAACAACTAAAATATAAACCTAGATTGGAGCTCGTGCCTACTGCTGGCTAGGCAGAGGGCAGAGGCGAACAAACAACACAACGCAACAGTCTCGACCAAGACGAGACGCGATTAGCCAACAACAAAATAAGGGTCTCTTCACGTGGGACCGATACAACAAGCGAGTGCTTCTTCTCCTCGGGTGGTTCGGAAACCGTAGTGGGATTGAATTGACTAACTGGCCACTTATCTAACGCGGCATGAATCCAGGACGGTCCACTAAACCATAACGGGTGATCTAAAATTTGCGAAGGAAGCAATCCACGAGAGAGACAATCGGCTGGGTTGTCGGTGCCAGCAACGTGAAAGAGATTATGTGGCGCCAATTCAGATTGAATTTTTGCCACTCTATTAGCGACGAATGTGTCCCAACGATGGGGCGAAGAGTGGGCCCAACACAAAGCGACTGTTGAGTCCTAAAAGCTAAAAATTACTAATATTAATGCGAAAATTTACAATTATGTCATTAAGCGACACGGAAGTGCTAGTCTTAGCACTGCCATCCAAAACTACACGGAGTTTTAGTAGTAAGCTTATCTTCTCTAATAACTCCGCGGTGCGGGATAATGTACGAAGGCTGGGTCCCGCCAGTGTCCGCAGGCGCAGGTGAGATGTAACCTTTATCTAAATATTCGTTAACAACCTCATCATAGGCCCGCTTCGACTTTGGGGACGCCTGCATCTTTCGTTCCAAACAAAGAAAGCGTTTTTCAGCGGATACACGGGAGCCACCGAGCGAAAACTTGCGGATGGTAGACTCCAGTGGCGGCTCGACGGTGCAACAGAACGAAGCAGTCGAGTGACTAAAACTATCCATAGAAGCGGGTGCGGAACCAATTATAACAAAACCAAGAACTGTTTCCAGTGCGTGCGGAGCGGGGTACGTCGGTCCCCCTTGAACCTTACGTGATAACTGGAGGTGCGGGAGAATCGAAGCGCCGATCAATATATCGACGACTCCAGGAACAGCGTAAGTCTCATCTGCTAAAGGCAAGTCTTTAAATTTCGTTAATAAAGACGTGTCAACCGGGACGGTAGGCAACTGTTCAGCTATTCTATCTATAACGAGCGAATCCATGTCAAACCAAATATTATTATTAAAACGAGATCTAAACCTTGTTTTAACGGTGCCACGAACAGCTGACTGTAAGCTTCCAAAACCCTTCACCACTGAGCGGGTTGAACGCTTATCAACATTGAAACCAAGACGCCGACAACAATCTTGAGTAATGAAATTACTTTGCGAAGCGCCATCTAACAGCGCTCGAACAATGCGCGGCTTACCTAATGCATCAACAATAACAACGCGAGCGGTCGCAAGACACACAGTAGTGAGTGCAGCACTAGCGGAGAACGAACACAAGGTGACGTCATCCGCGGCGGTCACCGGGCGGGCCGGAGCGCGCGCGAGCGCGGGCTGCGGCTGCGGCGCAGGCCGCCGTGTGTCACCGCTCGACGAGCCAACCGTGCTCACATTGGATGCGGCATTACTATTCTCAAAATGAAGCAAAGTGTGGTGTCTCGCTTGACATTTGCGACAACTATTTCTACTATTACATAAAACAACGCGGTGTTTAGTACCGAGACAATTAAAACAAAAATTATTAGCGCGAACAAATTTATAACGATCACTAGGCGACAACTTTAGAAAACCAGGACACCTGTACAGTTGCGAATGATGAGTACTACACAAAGAGCAAACAGGTGACTGTACACGTGCTGGTGCGGTACTAACATAAGTATGAGTTGACCTCAGTGACTTCGATGACGCATCTACTTTGCGTGCAGAATCAACAACTATCTTCGCGCCTTCATGTTTCGATGAAGAGCGCTGCAATACTTTTATATGCTCGCGAACAAAACTTTCTAAGTCTTCGAACTTAGGAATTTTATTGCCGCGATGATCCGACTCAAACAAACGAATGGTTTCGGAATCTAATTTCCTTAAACCCATATACAAAAATACGAAGTCGCAGAGGTCATCAATCTTTAGGTTCTTTACGGCGCGAACAGCTGACGCGAAAGTATCTAGAAATTTCTCTAAGTTTTGATCGTTACATGCCGCAATAGATTTCAAATCAAACATCTGATCTAAATAGGCGTTAGCTACCGATCTTTTATCCTCATACCTAGCTTTCAAAGTATTTAAAATTAAATTATAATTCTCGGCACTAAACGTAATTCCAGCGCAAACGGTTATAGCTTTACCAGTCAATTTTTCAACGAGATAATGCAATTTTTCGTGATCTGTCAACGAATCGTTCTTATCTATCGTATTCTCAAAACTATCTATAAATAGACACCAATTGCGAATGTTACCATCAAATTCGGGTATTTGAATTGGTGGCAACTTAGGTCGGTCGCGAGTGGGGTTGGGTAGGTCAGCCGGCTTCTCCAAACTCCTAGCGACGCGTTTGATACGACAATACAAATCGTCAAACGACGACAAGGCTTGATAACTCACTGAGTAATCGGGATTCAAATTCAACTCTAAAACGTTGATGTCATGTACTAAGGTTTCGAAATCCGCGCGTAGACTATCTAAGTTTTCTATAGAACACAAGAACGAATCTCTGATGACCAAATCAGAGGTTTTAAGTGCATTATCATAGATCGATTGTACGCGAGAGTAAATCATTTCTTTTTTAGCGTATAAAAGTTTCAATTGAACCTTACCGGTCTTATCAACCTTTGGGGACATGTTTACAATTAAATCTCAAACTAAAGTGCGGTAAACAATAAATATGAAATGACTTAATCCTAGCGGTACAGAGCAGCGAGGCGGCGCGAGCGACACTCGGCAGATAGGTAGGTACCTACAACTGTGAATGCACGCTTGAACAAACGCGCATAGCAACAAGGTCGTACCTACGCGATGGTCGCTGTCTAGGTTCAACTATTATTTCCGAGATTAAGTATTGCGTAATATCTATTCAAATTAAAATACTTTCGTATGAATTGGGATGAGATGCGAGCGAGGTAGGTACAGCCACGTGTCTACCCACGCAGGTACTAGGCAAATACGACGCGAGCCGAGAACAACGTAATTGAAAAAAAACAAAACAAAGCCAAATGCGTTAGGTATTACACTGTGCCTATGCACTAGGGTGTCTAGTATACCTAAGATCTAAGCCTAAATGTCTGGATGCGGGGTTTTCTACTAAAATAACCAGGTATTTAGGCGCGGTGCGAAAATTGCGAACTACGATTAAGTGTTGATATGATACCTAACCTATGTATGTACCAGGTAGGTACTATGCGAGCCAGCGGCGAACGGACAACAAATTCTAAGCCTAAATGTCTGGATGCGGGGTTTTCTACTAAAATAACCAGGCACTTAGGTGCGGTGCGCTCATTCCCATTAGAATAATAACAAAATACGAACTACGGCTAAGAATCCGGCTCGATCCGGACCAAAAATGGTGGCGCATGGCCGTGCGGTAATGGACTGTATTGCGGGGATGTAGCTAACTGTTCTATTGACGCTTTACACACAAAACAAGACAGGTGGCCGGGCTGCCGCGGATTCGATCCAGGCAGTGAATGCAGCCCGAGAAATTAGGAGAGGATGCACTAACCTTCACGACACACGTGTTTTCATCGCAGCCGGTACACGGATCTTCTCTTCCTTGCTCAGGAGCTGCCGTCAGCATCACTAGATCGCTTGAGGAACACACGAGAGGCACAATCCGATCGGTAAAGGTCTATGAAGCGGTAAAAATGTAACAAATATTATACATTTCTGAGAGACGCGAGCGCGGTCCGTCCGTCTTTACGCTGGCTAGTTCAAAGCGAGACTGAGTGTCTATATCACAAATGGCGGACGGAAGCTATCTAGTCCTATTCTATGGTTAGTGCGGGAGAGGAGACGGGTATAGAAAGAGTGTGTTTCCACGTCAAGAAATACAGCTTCTACCTCGGCGCAACCACATGGTATGTGTAAGTAATGGTGACCCTCTTTTCTGAGACTTTGCTTTCAGCTTACCATCAGGCAAGGCGAAGTCTAATTGACATGTTCTATAATATGTATAAAAAAATATGGCAGGCAGGAACGTGATTTCTACAAGGAAATTATAAAGTATAGACTGGTAGCTTATTTTACATACAATTCACGGCAAAGTGCCTTCCTGACTGCAATAGGCTCGCTGTGAGACCGAAAATCATCATAGTTGGTGAAATTTTGATGCTTATATACCTTTTCCTACTCCTTTGGGGATTAATAGGCGCGATTACTGGTAGACGGCACCCCTGACGATTTACGGAAGCAGGTTTTTAGGGTTGTAGGGGGCAGGCAGTAGTTGTTCCCACAAAAGTCCACATAAGCCAAATTATGTAAGAGAGCGGATCCTGGCCTCGAAAGTGTAAACATAACGAAAGAAATACTTGAGGTCCAGGTGATTGTAATGATAAATTATAAATGATTATAGCTCAGAAATGATCTTTTTAATTTATTTTATTTTTTATACCATTTAGGTGGCAGACAAGCGCACGGCCCACCTGATGGAAAGTGGTTACCGTGGCCTATGGACGTGTGTAACACCAGAGAAGTCACACTCGCGCTGCTGACCCTGTAAGCACAGAGTCTCTGTGCCGTCAGTGTAGAGGATAAAGCAGGACAAGCCTGATCTGTTCTGCTAGCTAGCTGCTACAGTAAAATAGTCTGTATATAAACAAAATAAAAGTTTAAAATATGTTTGGTGTTTAAATGGGCACAAAGCGTTCCGGGGACGAGTTGGGGACTCTGTAGTCCCCACACCCGAGAAGAGGGCCAGATCGTGAGAGATGGCCCTGGGTCGGCCGGGGTGCGAGGGATATGCCTGTCAACCTCACCTTCGGCAACCAAAGCGACCCACAGGCAGCGTGCGTTTTAGTCGGTTCGAGTCCGACATAACCTCCTCCACCGGCTCCGGTGGGGAGGTATCCGTGGGGATTTTGCGCACGTAAAAAAAAAAAAAAAATGGGCACAACGCGCGTATAGAGTCGACATTTCCGTTGGTCATCCAACGTAGATATCCAAGATATGGCGTAACTAATGGTTCAATCATTTGAACCATTAGTTACGCCATATCTTCGACAAATTGGTGGTAGAAACTTGGCATTGGTGGTAGAAACTTGGTGGCACAAATTTGTCTCAAGTTTCGACCGGGTAGGTACCACCGTGCACTATTGCGAAAAACCCTCCATAGCAATTCAATCTCGGTTGGATTGTGTTCAGGGGTCAGCATGTGCATAGCCGGGCAGAGGTGGTGGTTGTCGCAGCACTAGTGGGACCAGTGGGTCTTGGCGTAGTCTAGTGGGGATGGCGCGGGGCGATGCGCCGAACAGGGAGACCTGTAGAAACGGTGGTGCCGCTGGCCGCCCGCGGTATAGTACAGGGGCCCAACTGGGGTTAACCACCTTGGGAGGCTGCCTCACCAGGCCGCGCATAATCCCGATATGGTTCGTCGTGCCGGTTGGTGACCGGATTTGGGAGCCCGGCGACCATACTCGGGGGGGTACGGGGGCCCTTCCGTTCGGCGCGTCGGCTCTCGCCATGCCTCACATTCATAGATAAAACCAATATCCCGCGCTTTGTCACACGGTGCTGCGGCGGCAATCACTTCTTTTTTCACGCCTTCTCCCACCCAAACTCATGGCAGCGCAATTCACAGAAAAAGGCAACACAGCGGCTCGTCACACTCCCAAAAGCTTGCTATTTGAGGTGGAGTCCACAAACATCTGTGGGCTCCATGCAAACCTCAACGCCGTCCACCAACACCTAGAGACGGCGAAACCTGCCATGTTTTTTCTAACGGAGACGCAAATACACCGCCCTGACGACACGACCTACTTGCTCTACCCTGGCTATGTTCTTGAGGAAAGTTTTCGTGCAAAAGCCGGGGTGTGCGTGTTTGTTAGGGCGGATGTTTGCTGTCGCCGTTTGCGCTGCCTAGAGGACCCATCCTTCTCCGTCCTTTGGGTACACGTAGACCATGGCCCTACGAGTCAGATCTATGTGTGCCTCTACCGTTCCCATACAGGAGATGCTGAGACAACTCGACTCTTTGAATATCTGAGTCAGGCGGCAGATGATGCGCAGGAGCGATTTCCGAATGCCGAAATGGTATTTTTGGGGGATTTTAACGCCCACCACGAGATCTGGTTGGGCTCCTCCAAAACAGACCATGCGGGAAGAGCCGCCCACGCATTTGCTCTGGCGCACGGCCTGACCCAATTGGTGCACGAGGTCACTAGGATACCAAGAAGGTCGGGCCAAGCACCTTCTCTGCTAGACCTTCTGCTGACGAGTGATCCGGACCGGTACAGTGTATCGGTGCGAGCCGCGTTAGGCAACTCTGACCACTGCCTGGTCTGTTCCACGGTGCCTATTATGGCGCCTCCACGACCAGTGCGGGGGAAGCGGCGTCTCTGGCACTACTCGTCAGCGGACTGGGATGGACTTCGTGACTATTTTGCGTCCATCCCGTGGGTTGAGCGCTGCTTTGAAGGTAAGAACCCATCGGATTGTGCTACTGCTGTCGCCGGTGAGATCGGTCTGGGTATGGAATACTATATCTCATACACCGATGTCACCGGTGACCGCGGGGTGCGCCCTTGGTTCGGGCGCGAGTGCGCGGAAGCTGTTGAACAAAAACAGTCTGCGTACCGCGCTTGGGTAAGGGCGCGCGCCACGCGCCATCCCAATCTGGGCCACTTCAAGGCGGCGTACAACAGAGCCACAAAGGTCTGTAGAAGGGCCTATGTCAGAGCGGATGCCCTGCGCATAGCGCGGCTTGGTCAAGAGCTAGTGATGCATCCCACGGGAAGCCGTGGCTACTGGCGACTGGCTAAAGCCGTGCAAGCCAACTTCTGTCAGCCTTCGCTGCCTCCGCTGCGTAACCCTGATGGATCCCTGGCCCATGAGCCGCAAGAGAAGGCAAATCTGCTGGCTAATCTCTTTGCGGCCAACTCCCGAATCGATGATTGTGGTACCCAGCCACCAACACTACCCGACAGTGACCACGCGATGCCTGATATCCATATCAGGCAAAGCGATGTCCGTGCAGTGCTGCAATCACTCGATGTCCGGAAAGCCAGTGGTCCGGATGGTATTCCAGCGGTAGTTTTGAAAAAATGTGCAGCGGAGTTGTCTCCAATGCTTACGCGCCTGTACCGGCTATCCTACAGTTCGGGTACAGTGCCTTTGCCTTGGAAAGAGGCGAATGTTCAGCCGATTCCCAAGAAGGGGGATCGCTCGGAGCCAGCCAACTATCGACCCATAGCCGTCACCTCAGTGCTGTGCAAAGTGTTCGAGCACATAATTAACAAACAGCTCATGCGGCACCTAGAGGATCACTCCTTAATTAATGACCGGCAATATGGCTTCAGACCGAAACGGTCAACGGGTGATCTTCTAGCATACGTTACCCATCTTTGGGGTGAGGCTATGGACAAGCACGGCGAGTCACTGGCAATTAGTCTTGACATCGCCAAAGCTTTCGATAGAGTCTGGCACAAATCGCTTCTTTCTAAGCTACCTGCCTTTGGTCTGCCTTCTAGGCTGTGCAACTGGGTTGCTAGCTTCCTGCAGGGGCGCCGTATTCGCGTCCTTTGTGACGGACGAGCTTCGGAGTTTCTGCAGGTTAATGCTGGCGTGCCCCAGGGGTCCGTCTTATCACCCACTCTCTTTCTTCTGCATATCAACGACATGCTGTCTACCGGCAATGTTCATTGTTATGCAGACGATAGCACTTTACATGGGAGTTATCATGGACATCCAGCGGCCAAGCAGTCAGATATCGCGGAGAAAAGGCAGATTCTTGTCACTGAGCTTGACGGGGTCCTGAATCACATTTCTCAATGGGGCTCTGAGAACCTGGTTGAGTTCAATGCCAAGAAGACGCAGGCATGTGCGTTTACAGCAAAAGTATCTTCTTTCCTTCCCCTCCCCACTCTTCAGAGCACGCCACTGCCGCTGCAGGACAATCTCAATATCCTAGGTATGGATGTTCGCTGCAACCTGAATAACAAAAACTACATCGAAAGCATCATCAAAACAGCCTCACGAAAACTCGGAGTCCTGAACAGAGTGAGACGATTTTTCACGCCGGAGCAGCGGTGTCTTCTATACAAGACACAAATTCGCTCCTGTGTGGAGTACTGCTCGCATCTCTGGGACGGTTCAGCAAAGTACTTACTAGATGCTCTCGACAGGTTGCAGCGACGTGCGATCCGCATCATTGGGAATCCCGAGATCACGAACACCCTAGAACCTTTACAGCTGCGTAGAGATGTTGCGTCCATGGCTGTATTTTACCGTCTGTACCATGGGGAGTGTTCTGATGAGCTCTTCCAATTAGTCCCACCCTCCCCTTTCCTACACAGGACAACGCGTGCAGGTCTTAGATGTCATCCGCACACGGTGCAAAACATCCGATCAAGAACCAAGCGGTTCGGAGACTCTTTCCTCTGTCGCACCATTAAGGCCTGGAATTCATTACCAGCTCACGTGTTTCCTTCTTCCTACAGTCCCGGGTCCTTTAAGCGGGGCGTGAAAAAGCATATGATAAGGCCGTCAAGCTGAGTGTCACCATTGTCACACGGTATGTGTAAGTAATGGTGACCCTCTTTTCTGGGATTTTGCCTTCAGCTTACCATCAGGCAAGGCGAGGTCCAATTGACGTGTCCTATATAAAAAAAAAAAAAAAAAAAAAAAAAAAAAACCGTAAAAGATATTATAACGGTATTTCTAAAGAAACATGCTGTTCCGCTTGTATATTAGACATGTCTACTACTACAGCTCGTAAGGTTTACTTTAACGTGAGCATATATTTTAATCTGCAGACATAATATTTATTTTTTTAACCCTTTAACAAGAATGACCCCCCAATATAACGAGAAGGGAAATAAGAACAAACTCCTAGGTGTATTTGATTCCAACTATACGCACTAAAATTCTGAAAGATATTATTTTTATACCACTAAAGTGGCAGACAAGCACACGGCCTACCTGATGGAAAGTGGTTACCGTGGCCTATGGACGTGTGCAAAACCAAGGAAGTCTCACACTCGCGCTGTCAACCTTGTAAGCACAGAGAGTTTTTGTGCCGTCAGTGTAAAAGACGAAGCGGGGACAAGTTTGGTCTTCCCACCGACAGCACAAAAACTCTCTAGTGAGCTCTGGCTACTCTACTCACCGCCAGGAACACAACACAAGAATATTATGGATGCGGTATTCTATAGGGCAGAGGTACTTCCCCAGTCGGACTGCTCAATTCGACGGAAATGGCGTCGTGTCCTATCTCTACACATTCTCATTCATACACGTGTCCTCCATCGCAGTTAACCTTGAAAGATATTTAAACACGTCACTATTATACTTTTATCAATTTAGAGCACCAAGGCGGTGTATCGCTCCTCGTTCCTGGGGCAAAGGATGGCCATTGCGATTCAGTGAGACAACGCGGCCAGCATCATAGGCACATTTGCGCCGGGAACGATGTGAAGTGGGTTGTCCGACGCGTCAAAATCGCGAATCTATTTTGTGTGTTTATGTTTTAATATTGATATTTTGTACTTTTAAGAGTGTGTTGTAGAGTGTTTTGTACTTTTAAGTGCTGGTTCAATGGCTTGGCTTGCCTAGGCCTGGGCACCTGGGGACACCGATCCGAAGTGATCATGAGCGACGGCAAGCGAAGACACACACGCTGGCGCTTAGCTTCACTCGACCAACTAGGCAAGTGACATCGAGCGATGAGCAGGCAAGGCAAATAGGCTGCCATCGATCGGCAGCAGCGCTCGACCAATGTTTTAAAAGTCAGCGTCAGAACATCATCCGCCATTCAGCTGTTTTTGCAACTAGCAGACTGGTCGATTCTTTAGGCTGTGCTGTACGACGAGCGCAGTACTGACATAGTCTAGATAAAGAATTGCTCCAGTAGAAGCGTCGGTAGCTTGTTGGTTAAGAAGTCAACCTTACTTCCGAGAGGAGTTCGACTCCTGGCCAATACACTACTAACGTGAGTCGCAAGAAATTTAGGAGAGGGTTTAAGTTTGTTCGGTTTTCGGTACTCATTAAATATATTTAGAGCCTGAATCTTGGTCAGTGTATAAAAATTAATCATTGCTAATTGATATATGAATTCAATGCCAAATTCAAGTGGTTTATTTTTTGTTATCAAGTAATTAGATAGATAAATATAATAAGTAATGATTTCTAGAGGTTATTGTCATAACAGATTAAAATCTGAATTCATTCCGTTATTTATCTAATCTAAAAACATGTTTCAAGGTCAGGATTGTAAATTTCATTTACGTTTAGTAAGCAATGAAACAAGATGAGCCTCTGCAGTGAGACGTTGCCTCTTTGACAGTATTTCGCAGCCTCAACCATGTGGAATGTTCCAATGAATTCCACTTCTCCTTTCCTGTACAAAACAATATTGTACAAGTCTTAGTTACTATTGCCGCGTGGTTTCCGGCAGAGTAGAATTAGGGCCACCCCATCTCTTCCCATGCGGTGTCGTACAAAGCGACTAATGGATAGCAGATATATACAGCCTCAGACGCATAGCTCGAGTTAACAATAGTGCCCGGAATACGGCAATAGGCTCACCCCCTATTACGTGGGACCGAATACAATTATTGGTGAAATGTGGATGTTAATTCACCTCTATCTTATATGTATGTATGAGTTAACATTCTTTACGCGTTGTAATCAATTGATCTAGGACTGAAGAAACAAATTTATGAAGCGACGGTGAATGTGCAACCCGGTAGGGGTCGACGTATATATACGTATGTCAATCAGGCATTTTAAAGAAAGGACCCGTCAGAAGTACCCGAAACCGGCGAGCATGTATGAAAACTATTATAACACTAGAAGAAGCAAAAGATGTGCCAGGACCGTGGCAAGTTGAAATAGTCTCTGCTTACCCCACTGGGAAAAAAGGTGTCTTTTTTATACCACTTAGGTGGCAGACAAGCACACGGCCCACCTGATGGAAAGTGGTTACCGTGGCCTACGGACGTGTCGCGCTGCCAACCCTGTAAGTACAGAGTTTCTGTGCCATCAGTGTAGAAGACAAAGCAGGAAAAGCCTTTAGTCTTCCCACTGACAGCACAAATTCTCCAGTGAGCTCTGGCTACCCTACTCACCGCTGGGAACACAACACGAAGTTATTATAACCGCGGTATTCTGTAGGGCGGAGGTACTTCCCCAGTCGGACTGCTCAATTGGGCGGAAATACCGCCGTGTCCTACCTCCTTGGAAACGGTTTGTATTGTAATAAACTATACTTGGTGTAATTGAGTTCATCCACCGCAGTAGCACCTCATGATATCCTCAAAAGACACCCAAGATACCAAAGACACTACACGTACAGAGCACCTTTTGAGTACAAGATATATGTCCCGAGCAATAGCAGGTTTGCGCGGTGTGAAAAATGCCCACGGATACCCCACTGCCGGGGTCGGTGGGAGAGGTTATGTTGAACTCGAACCGACTAAAACGCACGGCGCCATGGGTCGTTGTTGGTTGCCGAAGGTGAGAATGACAGGCAAATCCCTCGCACCCCAGACGACCCAGGGTATCTCTCTCGATGTGGCTCTTCTCTCTCGATCTGGCCCTCTTCGGGTGATCACAGAGTCCCCAATTCGTCCCCGAAAGGTGACCTTCATTCTGTAGACTATATTCAATTCAACTCACCATAGCAACTGGCCATATTAAAGTACCGAAGTACGCCTGCCTGAACTTTCTGACGCTTTTCGGTATCAAGTGGCCTTTGCCTGTCGCCGTCAAGAAGTCGCACACGAAGGCTAGGGAGAAGTAAGAGAGCTGGAACCCCTGGAAGAGATATAATTAGTAAGTATATTAGATTAATTAGTATGATCTTTAAACTTCGAGGTGAAGGCCTCGGATGCGATCAGGATGTTAATGATGAGTAGTCTCATCATCATCATCATCATTTCGATTAATTAGAATCAGAACTGGGTACCGTTCTAGAAAAAGAGAAAGTAAAAGAGTTCGTTTAAATGAAAAAAGAGTTAATTACATGTTATCATTTACTCTTTTTTTAATAATAATAATAAATAAATATTCCACGACATTCTATGCAACGCTATCTAGACCCATGGTAAGCATAGCTAAACTAGCTTGTGTTATGGGATCTAGAATGCGAATAAACATACTTAGATACTTTTTTTTTGTAAAAGCTTACATATTATACATAGAAACACCCAGACCAGTGTAAATATACATATTCATGCATACAAATATTTGCACTGAGCGGGAATCGAACCCACGCCCCCTGTATAGCAGTCGAATGCTCTATCGCTCTATCGGACTCCTGACTCCCGAGGTGAAAGATTTGGTTGCGACTGGGATTCACGCTAGGGGGAACACAGTATAGTCTAAAATTATTTGGCATAATTTATAGTGTCTGTGGTAGGACAGTGGTAGACAACAGAGTCAGAGCCATGGACTACATCCAAGGCTCTCACTTTAGAGTCAAATCGAGAAGGGCTCGTAGCTATAAGGAGTACCACATTGTAAGGATTAGACTCCTCTATATCTCGTTGCCATACGAACATCTGTGGTATTCATTACGAGGAGTTGTAGCCCTAAAATGTCCAACAACCTAGTCTAGCTACAGATTTTCGATATGAGAGGTCATATGTCAGTCGTTTCGTGGAAAATATCGAATTTTGATCATTCGTAGTTATTTATACTGTTGATTGATGGCACTTGGTGGAAATTGTTGTAACACATATTGAGAACTCACTTGTACTTTACACATTATTTTTATATGTTATTGTGAAAACCTTTGAGGATGCCGTAACGCGAAACCGGTCAGGTCTAATAACGGGGTGCGGGTTGGGTAACCTCCACGTTGGCTTACCTGTTTCTTCTCCCTCTGGACCACGGTCCTGGGGAACGGAAGCGGGGAGGCTGGTGCACCCTGGACGACGGTTAGTAGACTCTGACTCCAAGGAGAAGGAGCTCTGCTAGCCGTCGACAAATAACCCGACAAGCCCTTTTTAGGGCTAGCGGGCCCAGGCTTTTAAAGTCTGGGCCCTGTCGCTCCCAGTACCCCTCTGCTTTCAGAGGGGCATGGGGGCGACACAAGGATCCTCGGGATCCAGAGACGGGCCGGCGTTCTGCTCGCGCAGTGGCTGGCAGGCATTCGTGCCATCCGTCGGTGTTGGGAGAGTTGGCTGATCTCCCGCGTCGCGTAACCTCCAGGATATCGACAACGACCTGAGTGCTAGCCACACTTGGGAAGCCGGTATCCTGAAGGCCGGCCGTTAATTGGCCGGCCCGCGACTAGGAAAAGTCTTACAAACCCGACAGCGAAGTCGCTTAAAACTTGTGGACACCTGGGGAAATCCACAGTATGTACCCCGCTTCCTGGAATGAGCGTCACCCAGGAAGTGTAGTTTAAATCGCGTCATACTCGTGGGAACTAAATGGAACCTTTTCACCAAAATCCCAACAAACCAAGTGAAACAGTCTGCGCGGAGGTCGCGCAGCACCACGACGCGGAGGTCGCGTCCCAAGCAGGGACGGTGTCGGAGGATTTCGAAACCGCCACTGAGCGAAGCAGGGCGAACAGCCCGGTGGGTCTGCAGACCCGAAAATCTGCACCACGGCGGAAGAGGAACCGCAAGAAGAAAGCTATCCCCGCACCGAAGAGCGACTCGGATCTGGATCTGACCCTGACCGACTCGTCGTCTTCTAGCAGCTCTGGTGGGGACGAGACGATGCGCCCTCCTCCGCCCAAGCAGCTAGCGGTTAGTCGCCGAAAGCTGCAGGACGGAAGCACCAAAGCCCCCTCCTCACGGGCTCCGGCCCCAGAGGATGTGGGGGCACCGCCGAGTTTCTCCGCCTCGGCGGCGCCCTCGCCTCGTATCGAAGATACGACGCCGACGGACGATATAACGTCCAGGGAGGTGATAGAGGCTCTGGAAGGGTGGGCCGGAACCCGCACCGATTCTCCGACGCCGGAGGAGAATCGAGTAACGCAGGCGGCGTCGCGACTTGTTCAACTTCACGACCACCTCAGGGCGGAGCTGGCACAATTGCGGCTCGAGAGGGCTCATATGGGCAGGAGACATATTGAGCTCCTCGACAGCTATGAGCGGATGGCGGCCAATCACCGTAAGGAGATGAGCAAGATGGCGGCGGAGCTGGCCGAGCTCAAAAAGGTCGTCGCTGGACTGCCGAATGAGCGGGTGACGCGTTCGGCGCGGCGGAGGCTGGGGGTGCAGCCGTCGCCAGTGCGGTCGAGGTCGCCGCTGCGGCCGGAACCGCTGGCGCAGCCGGAGTTGCCGCAACCGGAGCCGCCGAGGTCGCCGGCGCGTCCGGATCGACCGGAGTCACCGGAGCTGCAGCCGGCTCGGCCTGCGGACCCGTTGGCGCTCTGCATGGCGGCAATAGCCGCCATGGAGAAGCGTCAGGACGCGGCGCAGGCGGAGCAGCGGGCGTGGCGGGTGGCGCAGGAGGAGCGCACCCAGAGGTGGCTGGAGGCCATTATGGACTCCAGCCGCAGACCGCCCCTGGCGCCTTCGGCCGGGTATGCCGGAGCCGTAAAGAGGGGTCCCACCTGTGCGGCGGTGGCGAGGTCCCAGCAGGAGTCGGCCAGCGGCCCGTCCGCTGCGTCTGCCGCTCCTGCCACTCCGGCCGCTCGGGCTGCTCTCGCCGTGGGAGCCGGGAGCCCCCAGGGAGCGTGGGGTGCCCGGGCCGGGGGCAGGGGAAAGGGCAAGGGTAAAGGGAAGACGTCCCCGGCCTTAGCCCAGACCCCAACCCCGGCCCCGGCTCAAGGTCCGGGTCCGTCCTCGGCTCCGACGCGGTCTGTCTCCACACCAGAGGGGGGCTGGGAGGTTGCCGGAGCCTCCAAAAAGCGGCGCAAGGCGCTCCGGAAGGCAGCCAAAAAGGCCAGGAAGGCCGAGGCTGCTGCGAGGGGAGTGCCGGGGAGGCTGCGCGTTCCCCGCTCAACCGCCGTCGTCCTAACGATGACGGCGGAGGCGGCGGAGAGGGGCGTGCAGTACGCCCAGATCGTCACGCAGGCGAGAGCCTGCGTCGACATGAGGGCCCTTGGGATGCCGGGCCCCATCCGGGTGAAACCCACTCGGACGGGTGCTCGGCTGCTCGAGATCCCCTGTGCTTCGAGCGGTCCCCAGGCTGATGCCCTAGCGGCTAAGCTTCGGGACACGTTAGACGCAGCCGACGTCCGGGTGTCCAGGCCCAACAAATGCGCAGAACTGCGCATTTCGGACCTGGACGACTCCATCACGGCGGAGCAAATCCGCCTCACCGTGGCGGAGGCCGGGGGCTGCCCCCTAGAGGCGGTGAAGGTCGGAGCAATCCGCTTCGGCCGCCGCGGACTGGGGGCGGCAGTTGTCGGCTGCCCCATCGCAGCAGCCAAAAAGGCTGCCGACCGAGGGTTTCTCGCCGTAGGAGGCGTGGTGCGGGTGCAGGTCCGGCTCCTGCAGGCTCGACCGACTAGGTGTTTTAGGTGCCTGTCGGTCGGCCACGTGGGGGTGCAGTGCACGGCGGCGGTGACGGTCGGCGACCGCTGCTTCCGCTGTGGCCAACCCGGTCATACGGCCAGTGGATGCGAAGCTCCGCTGCACTGCTTCAGGTGTGCAGCGGGTGGCAAACCGGCCGACCATAGGGTTGGTAGCAAGGCCTGCACCGGAGGGGAGCCAAACCCGCAAGGCGGGAGCTCCACCCAAAGTTCGCGGCGGGATGCGGAGATGGTTCCATAATGGATCCCCAGCTCCGCATCCTGCAGGCGAACGTGGGCCACGGTGCCAATGCTCAGGGTCTTCTGCTCCAGAGCATGGCACAGTGGTCCGTACACGTCGCCGCTGTCGCCGATCCGTACACCCACCGGCACCTGGGGCCTGCCTGGGTGGTCGACCTGGACGGGTCGGCGGCACTGGTGTACAACGCCGCTAGGGCCCCCCCCCCCCCCCTGTTGTCGTGGCAAGGGAGCATTAGATCGTAGCGGCGCGTGTGGGGGAGATTGCGGTCGTGGCTGTCTACTTCACGTCGAGCCTACACCGACGCATAGGGGAGTACCGGCGGTCGCTGGAGCGACTGACCGACGTCGTCAACGCCTGCCACCCTCATCCGGTTCTTGTGCTCGGGGACTTCAACGCCTGGTCAGTGACCTGGGGGTACCGGCACACGAACCCACGAGGTAGGGCTCTGGAGAGCTGGGCCGCTAATCACGGTCTAGTTCTCCAGAATCGCGGGGCCGAAGTCACGTTCGTGGCCGCGGAGCGCAGTTCGATTATCGACCTTTCGTTCGCAGGCGCTTCGCTGTCGCACCGTGTGCGGGACTGGCGTGTTGTTGTGGGGGTGGAGACACTGGCGGATCACCGATACGTTCGGTTTGATGTCTCCCCCCCCGCGGGTGATGCGCTGGTCATACCGGCCCCACGCGAGCCACGCTGGGTGCTTGGGAGACTGAATCGGGAGGTCCTCCTGGAGGCCGCCATCGTACAGGCCTGGGCCATTGCGCCGGACAGGCCTGTCGATATCGACGATGAGGCGGTGTGGTTCCGGGAGGCCATGACTCGTGTCTGCGATGCGGGTATGCCTAGGGCTCCACCCTATAGTCCGAGGCGTCGGGTCTACTGGTGGTCTGCGGAGATCGCGAGGCTACGGCAAGTCTGCGTGATCGCGCACCGCCGGTGGACCAGACTCCGTAGGAGGCGTAGCCGAACCGCAGATACGGAGCCCCGAGTGACGGAGCTTCATGTGGGATACAGGGAGGCCAGAGATGCCCTCCGAGCGGAGATTAAGCGGGCGAAAGCCGCGGCTTATAAGGAGCTCATAGAGACGCTGGAGCGGGACCCATGGGGGCGGCCTTACCTTATGGTAAGAGGAAAGCTGCGCCCCCGGGCCCCGCCGTTGACCCAGGTTCTCCAGCCAGCTCTGCTCGGTGGAGTGGTCGAGTCCCTGTTCCCGACGCAAGCGGAACACGTTCCGCCGCAGATGACTCCGCCACCTCGGTCGCCTATGGCGCCCAGTGTGGTAGTTGACGACGAAGTCCCCGAGGTCACTTGGGTAGAACTGGAGCTGGCGGTGCGAAGGCTTAGAGCCAAGAAGAGCACCACCCCGGGACCCGACGGCATTCCAGGCCGCGCGTGGGTCCTAGCTCTGGGAGAAGACGGTCTCGAACCCCGGCTGAGAGGGTTCCTCAGCGCATGCTTGGAGCGGGGCCAGTTTCCGAAGATGTGGAAGACGGGGAAACTGGTCCTCATCCGAAAGGAGGGTCGCCCGGCGGACGAACCGTCCGGCTACCGGCCCATTGTGTTGCTCGACGAGGTGGGCAAGCTCTTTGAAAGAGTTATTGCGAAGCGCCTTGTCGAGCACCTCTCTGGTAGGGGGCCGGACCTGGCGGATGCCCAATATGGCTTCCGCCGGTGGCGGTCCACCGTGGATGCCATCATGCGCGTGAGGACTTTGGCGGAGGAGGCAGTTGCCCGGGGTGAGGTGACGTTGGCGGTGTCCTTGGACATCTCCAACGCGTTCAACACCTTGCCCTGGAGTTGCATCAGGGAGGCACTCGTGTACCACGGTGTGCCTCTCTACCTCCGCCGCATAGTCGGGGCGTACCTGACGGAGAGAGCCGTCATCTACCCAAGTGCGACCGGCCTCGGTCGGCGTGAGATGTCGTGCGGTGTTCCACAGGGATCGGTTCTTGGGCCGCTCCTGTGGAACATCGGATACGACTGGGTGCTTCGCGGTGAGCTCGCAGACGGCGCCGCCGTCACGTGCTATGCAGACGACACGCTAGTGACGGCGAGCGGGGCTACATACCGCGAAGCGACCCTGAGGGCCACGACCGCGGTTGCTCAAGTCGTGGAACGGATCCGGCGGCTGGGCCTTGAGGTGGCTTTGCATAAATCCGAGGCCATGTTCTTTCATGGACCTCGGCGCACGCCACCACCTGGTTCCAGTCTCACAGTGGGAGGCACTCTCATCGGCATCAAGCCCCAGATGAAATATCTGGGGCTCGTGCTCGACGGCCGGTGGGACTTCGGGAAGCACTTCCGAAGTCTGGGCCCCAAATTGGTGGGCACAGCCAACGCTCTGGCGCGGCTACTACCTAACCTGAGGGGCCCGGAGGACTCCTGCAGGAGACTCTACGCGGGTGTCGTGCGGTCCATGGCCCTGTACGGGTGTCCCGTGTGGGCGGACACCCTGAATGATCGGCACATGCCCCTGCTGCAGCGCCCGCAACAGAAGTTGGCGTGCCGCATCATAAGGGGGTACCGCACGATATCCTTCAACGCGGCGAGTCTCCTCGCCGGATCGCCACCATGGATCCTGGAAGCGAGATCCCTTTCGACGCTATACCGGTTCCGAAAGGCGGCGCGGGAGCGGGGTCACGATCCCGAGCCCGATGAAATTCGGGCCGTGAGATCCCGGCTCCACAGGGAAATGGTGGCGGAATGGGAGCTACGACTTGGGCGACCAGGCGCAGGGCGCGTCGTTGTAGCGGCGGTAAGACCCATCATGGGGGAGTGGCTAGAGAGGCCACACGGCAGCCTCTCGTACCGTCTGACGCAGATGATCACCGAACACGGGTGCTTCGGAAAGTATCTGCGTCGGATGGAGAAAGAGCCAACGTCCGAGTGCCATCACTGCGACGCGAGCGAGGACTCAGGTCCGCACACGCTCACCGAGTGTCCGGCGTGGGAGACGCCGAGGCGGGAGCTTGTGGCGGCCCTGGGAGTGAGAGTTCTCACGCTCTCCACCTTGCTCGCGGCGATGGTCCGCTGCGCGGATGCGTGGGCGGCCGGCGCCTCCTTCTGCGAGCAAGTAATGCTCGTGAAGGAGGAGGCGGGGCGGGAGCGGCAGCGGGAGCGACGAAGGATCGCAAGCCAAGCTGCCCGCGTACGAAGGCAACTCGGGCGTCAGAGGTCGATGAACGACCTCCGTCCCCCATGAGCGCCGGCCTGGGGGTGACAGGTGGAGCCGCCTGTCACCCTGGCAGAAGCAGGCCGCGGCGGTGGCGCGCCTGGCGCGCCTCCCCGTTTCCGGGGTCGAGTTGGGGACTGTAGTCCCCACAACCCGAGAAGAGGGCCAGATCATGAGAGATGGCCCTGGGTCGGCCTAAGGTCGGGATATGCCTGTCAACCTCACCTTCGGCAACCAAAACGACCCACAGGCGGCGTGCGTTTTAGTCGGTTCGAGTCCGACATAACCTCCTCCACCGGCTCCGGTGGGGAGGTATCCGTGGGGATTTTGCGCACGAAAAAAAAAAAAAAGGTCTAATAACAAATACAAAATCAAAACCTTTGAGGATGCCGTAATGCGAAACCGGTCAGGTCTAATAACAAATACAAAATCAAAACCTTTGAGGATGCCGTAATGCGAAACTGGTCAGGTCTAATAACAAATACAAAATCAAAAGCTTTGAGGATGCCGTAATGCGAAACCGGCCAGGTCTAATAACAAATACAAAATCAAAAGCTTTGAGGATGCCGTAATGCAAAACCGGTCAGGTCTAATAACAAATACAAAATCAAAACCTTTGAGGATGCCGTAATGCGAAACCGGTCAGGTCTAATAACAAATACAAAATCAAAAGCCGTTGAGGATGCCGTAAGGCAAAACCGGTCAGGTCTAATAACAAATACAAACAATAATGTGGAAAAGTACAAGTGAGTTCTCAATATTTATTAATTCTAATTGATTGTATTATGAGATGTGATATTTGTATTATTTAATTTTAGTTCTGATTCATGTTTACCTTCATTATTTTTTTATATTTTGTTTAATATTTGTGATTTATATTGTAAAAAAAATAGAACACAAACACAGTCAAAGACTACTCATTGACTGTGTTTGTGTTCTATTTTTCAAAGTCAATGAGTAGGTCATTAACTGTGTTCGTGTTTGCATTCTATTTTTTATTTTAATTTTTATGTCTACGCTATCGCATTGGACTTTTCTGTAATGATAGTGTATGATGTGTAATAAATAAATAAAAATAAATAAATATGTGTAGCATTCGTAGTTAATCTGAAAGTAGACCCCAACGGACTTAACTTACAATATTCCACACAGTGAGGTAATAGTTTTGCATAGACACCATAGTCTTGATTTCAGGGTCTCTCATGATAGTCTCATCTTGCATGGAGACGTACATCGTTAGAGCATTGATGCTGTGCATGATCAGGGCAGCTGCCTGGCCGACGAGACGACTGTATACAACTGAGGTCATTGTGACTGAAAATTAATGTTTTAACATAAAGTTAACAAACTGATACAATAAAGAGTAGCCGCGATAGCCTAGTAGTAATCGACAAAGGATCGCAAGCCAAGCTGCCCGTGTATGAAGGCAACTCGGGCGTCGGACCTCCGTCCCCATGAGCGCAGGCCTGGGGGTGACAGGTGGAGTCGCCTGTCACCCTGGCAGAAGCAGGCCGCGGTGGCGGCGCGCCTGGCGCGTCTCCCTGTTTCCGGGGACGAGTTGGAGACTCTGTAGTCCCCACACCCGAGGACAGGGCCAGATCGTGAGAGATGGCCCTGTGTCCTGTCAACCTCATCTTCGGCAACCAAAGCGGCCCACAGGCGGCGTGCGTTTTGATCGGTTCGAGTTTGATACAACCTCTTTCTCCGGCTCCGGTGGGGGGGTATCCGTGGGGATATTGCGCACGTACAAAAAAAGGGGATGGGTAATGGACTGCTGAGACGAGTTCTCGGGTTTGATCTTAGGTTTACCATGGCACACACCAATGACTTTCCAATGCTTTTCGAAGTTATGTGTGTATTTATCGCATGTTTATAAGTGCCCGGTTAATGGTAATAGGCTCGCCACCTATTATTACATTGGGACCTAAACATAAACTGCCGAAATGTGGGTGCTAGCACCTCTGCCTACCCCTTCGGGAATATAGGCGTGAGTTTATGTATGTTATGTACAATAAAGCTGAAGAATTTTTTTGAAACTACTGATTCAAATTCAAGATTATCGAGGCAGGTTATAGACTATTTATCATCACGCTACTACTCGTGGGAGCGGAGCAGTGATCACAAATATTAACAAATCCGACAGATGTTATTTGTACGTAAAATACGGTCATATATTTTGAATTTATTTGTATTTACTTCTGTATTTACAGGGTTGGCAGCGCGGCTGTGTCTCCTTTGGTGTTACAAACGTCCATTAGGCCACGGTAATCACTTACCATCAGGTGGGACGTGTGGTTGTCTACCACCTAAGTGGTATAAAAAGAAATATACTACGGGGGAAGGCAGGGTGGGTGGCCTAGTATATAATATCTTAGGGAATTTAGTGGTTGAACAGCCCTGCGATGAAGAGTTTGAGAGTTGTATAAAAAGGTCGATGAACGACCTCCGCCCCCATGAGCGGCGGCCTGTGGGTGACAGGTGGAGCCGCCTGTCACCCTGGCAGAAGCAGGTCGCGGCGGTGGCGTGCGTGGCGCGCCTCCCCGTTTCCGGGGACGAGTTGGGGACTCTGTAGTCCCCACACCCGAGAAGAGGGCCAGATCTTGAGAGATGGCCCTGGGTCGGCCGGGGTGCGAGGGATATGCCTGTCATCCTCACCTTCGGCAACCAAAGCAACCCACAGGCGACGTGCGTTTTAGTCGGTTCGAGTCCGACATAAGCTCCTCCCTTGGCTCCGGTGGGGAGGTATCCGTGGGGATTTTGCGCACGTAATAAAAAAAAAGCCGGTCATGGAATATAGAACACAAAAGAGACTTGCTAATTGAGAAATATATCTTCAAGGCTTTTGTTTTGCCTACCTACTTACGTACTTATGTAACTAGTGACCTTGAGGGCGTAAAAAGTATTAACGTAAGCAAAATTTATATATCTGGGATTAATTTTGTGTCTTAATAGATAGTTAGATAGACAGATTATTATTACATAATTATAGGCAGGCAGACATGTATTAACACCCATATTTCGTTAAATAAATTTTATTTACGGCCCACATAATAGGCGAGCCTATTGGTGGAATACAGTTAGGTGTAAATGTGATATGAATATAATGAATGAATGTATATAATGAAAATAAAACAATAATAATGAAAAAGTAAACACATAAACATAATATTCAGCGTTCCCAGAAGACTGGTAATCTTCTGGGAACGCTACCACAAGAGGCATACGATCAAAATCAAATCAAATCATGTTTATTCGAATAAGACAGGTACATAGGGTTGGTCAGTAGTTTACATCATATGTGCAGTGCTCTGCTTATTACCTTTGATAGGTGTGCAAATTTAAAAAGTTAAATTACCATACAATATTAGAATGTCAAAAAAAAATTTAATATTACAGTAAAACAATAATAAGTATTAATAATGTAAATATTAATAATGTCAAGTATAACAATTAATTTCAAAATATATGATTAATAAGTATGTCAACAATTAATACCTTCGAGATTATAAAATTGACTAAAAAAAAAAGATAGTTTTTTTAGTCAAATTTATATATTTATATTTCGCTACATTTATCATCTAAATATTCATGCAATGAATAAACGATGCGGATGAATTCTACAAATCATTTTAATTATTCTTAGCTATAAGTTGTACCTATAAATATTAAGATAACTATATTTTAGTTTTATTGTATTCAATTTATGAATATCTTACTATATATATTCTTATATAAGATTGATCTATTGATTAAAATAAAATAATAGTATAGCCATAGATAATAAATTGATATAAAATATAAAAAAATAATAATCTTGAAAGAAAAGCCTGCAAAGCCTAAGAAACACAAACTCGAGCCAGTATAAAAATATGTTTGTGTATTTTTGTTACGATATTCATAAAATACTTTATTTGTTTTATTTCAGTAATTATATTTTAAAAAGTGTAAATTAAATGATCCGAATTTTAGTAGAAGGTGAGTAGAAGGCTAATTAAAAAATAAACAAACACAATTGTATTTGTTATTTTTTTTTAATGATGAAATATCCGAAACTCAAAAAAAACTCAAAAAATATTTACTAGTCAAATTCAAACTATTATGATACCATCATCAAGTTTACGCGAATATCACTCACCCCCAAAATAAAAAAGAGCACCATCACAAAAAAGTTAAAACCACCTTTTTAAAAACACTTCAAACCACATGACAACTATGGGAGAAATAAATTATTAAAAAATAAAAAGAACCCAAATGCTATCTAAAAGAGCGAAGCAAATAGCAGATGGTACCCATTAGGTTTATAAATGGGAAATGGGTACATTCTGCTATCAAACTTGTTGCGATCGTTTAAACATTTGAGTTTTTTATTCTTAATAATTTATTTTACTTAAAAAAATTAGCAATGATATATATTTTAGTAATCTCTGTCTAATTACCTTCATTTACAAACCCTATTCGTCGAATTTAAATGAAAAAAAATTGTGATTTTTTAGCACCAAGAATTGTTTTAGTTATCAATTTTTTTTACACAATTTAGGTGGCAGACAAGCACAAGGCCGATGGGGTCTGTGCTTGATGGAAAGTGATTACCGTGATCTATGAACGCGTGTAAAACCTAAGGAGTCACACCCGTGCTGCCGACCTTGTAAGAACAGAGATTTTCTGTGCCGTCAGTGCAGAACACAACATCAGGACAAGCCTTTGGTCTTCCCACTGACAGCGCAAAAACACTCCAGCGAGCTCTGGCTACCCTACTTACCGCCGGGAACACAACACGAGGTTATTATAGCCGTGGTGTTCTGTAAAATGATGATACTTCTCCAGTCTGACTGCTCAATTGGGACGCAAATAAAGTCGTGTATTATCTCCTAAAAAAAATATGTACCCTATGATGACACTAGGGAGATGAACACCTTTCGTTTGAGACCCGAAACCAAGCCCAGCTACTTGTAGAGGGGAACAAAGAAAACTACATATATACATACATACGCGCGTAATACATTATTCTCGCTCATACAGTCGGGTAAAAAGTATACGAAACTTCACACTTAATGTATAAATCATGTATTCTACATTAAAAAGTGGTTTTATTTCAAGCTATTAATCTTTTATGTTGTACCAAACAGAATTTGTTTTATATTCTGAGGTTGTAGCTATTTAAACAGTTCTCATGTCACGTATTTATTTATCTGCAAACTCCGAAATGGCTTCACCGATTCTTATGAAAATTTTGTGAACGAATATCAAGAATTGGTTTTGGTCGGTAGCGCGAGTGTGACACAGCTGGTGTTGCATGCGTCCATAGGCCACGGTAACCGCTTCCCACCAGGTGGGTCGGGTACTTGTCTGACAACTAAGTGGTATAAAAAAAAATTGGTCGTAAACTATTTTTTAAGCCCCTAAGATTTATATTATTTTCCCACATAATAGACGATCCTATTGCCGTTTAGACAGTACTTTGTCATGTGCTGTATGGTCATTGTCGGGTGGAGATCAGCTTAGAACTTAGAACCAAGAGAAGAGAAGGCCCTTTCCTCCAACAGGAACCAACACGGCAATATTATTGCAGGCTTGGATAAAACTAGAAGTACCGCGGTAGCCTAGTCGTATGGGTAATGGACTGCTGAGACGAGGTCTCGGATTCGATCCTAGGTTTTACCATCACCATGGACTTTTCCATGCTTTTCGAAGTAATATGTTATTATCGCAGGTTTATAAGTGCCCGGTTAATGAATTATTAAACAGCCCTATCCCTTAGTCGCCTTGTACGACACCGCATGGGAAGAGATGGGGTGCTCCAAATTCTACACTGCTGGGAACCACGCGACTTCTAGTAACAACCCAAAACTTTCATTTTTTTACTACCAACCCTCAAATTATAAAATCAGGGTGTATAGCTATGTAAAAATTAATCAATCTAATACATCGCTGATTAAATGCCAAAGGGCCACAATGCAAAAAAATCTGAAACTCTTTTTATTTTAAAAATGACATCCAAATCATTATATTTTTTTAATTCGAAAAAGACACCCGTGATTCTAGCGCCAAAAATGGACCAATCAGACAACCGCCTTTTTGGCATTACGCGACTTTGTTGACTAACTTCGGGACGAAACGGCCATCTTGTCAGTTGAACCCTCGTAGTTGGCGTGAGTGCACGTATTTTTTAAGACAAAGGGCCACATTGCTAGTTAAGTCTGAGTTATAATTATATTTTATAGACTAAAGTGCCATATTTTGGAGTGTGGCCGTGTGGAATATAAATATCAGGTGAGTACAACATTATTTTATTTGCCAAAGAGCCATATTATGAAATGTGTCCGCTTTGCATTTTAATACTATGAGCTTATTATTTATTTTTTAATATGAAAGTGCGGTACTTGTTATGCGCCTGTTTTGTATATAAGAAAAAAGTAAATACAATACTATTTCTTTACGCAAATTAGACATGTTTCTTTTGTGGCTGTATTGATGTGTATAATGGCTCGCTTCTAGGTATTTTTTTAGCCAGTTAATAGACTTTACCTAAAACTATATTTTTAAGTAATAATTGCGGGAAATAAGTATAGTAGCGTACCAGGATGCTTCATTTGCTATCAGTAGGTACGCTTGCGTAGCTACTCTGTGCACCAAGTAGTCACAGAATACCTAACTAAACAGTTAGGTATAGCTCGTCCAAGCCCAATTTGTTTTATACCACTTAGTTGGCAGACAAGCACACGGCCCACCTGATGGGATAGTGGTTACCGTGGCCTATGGACGTATGCAACACCATGAATGACACACTCGTGCTGCCGACCCTGTAGGAACCTTCTAATGCCTTTCTTGAAGAAGCCCATATTTCAGTTTAGACAAGCCATAGGTAGGCCAGGCCAACAATATCTGTGCTGCCTGACTCGCAGACTGTTTACTTCTGCCGTGGAAGACGAAATCATTAGGGGTGATAGTAGGGTCTGTGTTTTATTGTGTTTGTATACGCATGTCATTGTTTTTTCTTTATTTACAGAATGGATACCCGAGCACAAAAAATTTTAAGTATGGTAATAACAAAAAATGAAGATCTTCAAACTACTTCAACACAAAACAACATATTCAACTCAACTCCCAATATTGTGCATCAAGAATTTAGCTCACCCATACTAAACAGTCTGAACAATATAAATACCGAACAAGATAATCAATCAAGTAATGACACTTTTTATACAAATTCAATACCAGATAGCCAATTCGATCTTGATATTTCGATCAATAGTCCCGAAAAACGGCCAAATTTCATCGTTGACGAAAGTACCTCCAATGACAGTAACACAGATAGTGACTCTAGCGATGACTCGTCAACAAGCTCAGATGACTCATCAACAAGCTCAGATTTTTCTTCAGATGACAGTGTAAAAGATCCTGATTTCACAATTGACGAACCCAAATCCGACTCAGCCACGGATGAATATATTGAACCATCTATCATTTATGTTCAACCAATCAGCGATGAAAGTCATACTCCTGACATTGAAAACCAGTCAACTTGTCATAACATTCAGCCATATAATGAAGAATGCTATTCGCCCAGTATTCTACTTCCACCTAGCGTTGAAACCGAGTCACCTAGTTTTGAAGCTCCCGGTATTGTCATGCCAAAACGTTCTCGAAAAAGAAAAGCTCATCCGGAGTTGTGGAAAAAGAACGTAACAAAGCTGTTGAGAAACAGCGGTAAAGCATACACTTCTCAATCGAAATCACAGAAAAAATTTGAAGCAAAAGAAATCAGACCTACATGCACTGACAAATGCAAATACAAATGTGGTGAAGTATTTACAACTGATGAACGATCTTTGGTTTTTAGAGAATATTGGAAGTTGGCCGATTTAGAAGAGCAGAGGCGATTTGTCCATAGCAACATGACTACTATTGAACCAAAGTATCGATATACGCGAGTGGGAAGTGTTAGTCGTGCAACTATGAACCATGCTTACTATTTGCCACGAGATAATAAACGCGAGTATGCAAAGTTTTCTTCATGAACACACTGGCAATCTCTGATAAAACTATTAGAACCGTTGTAAAAAAAACTTCTAACCTCACGGGTCCTCAACTCAAGGACAATAGAGGAAAACATGGTAACAATCCAAAGTTGAGTTCGGATTTGACTGATGGGGTCAGGTCCCATATTAACTCCATTCCCAGGATAGAGAGTCATTATTGCCGTGCTCAGACACAGAAGGAATATATCGAAGGTGGCTATACAATTGCAGCTTTGCATCGAGATTATGTCGAGGAATGTAAATCCAAAGGAATGCTTCATTTTGCGTACCAAATATATTACAATATATTTGTGACCGAATTCAACATTTCTTTTTGGTGCCCAAAGAAAGATCAGTGTGAAGATTGCACTGTTTATGGCAACGCAGAAAACAAAGCTTTGTTTCAAGAAAAGTACGATAGGCACCTCAAAGAAAAAGATTTATCAAGATCTGAAAAAGAAATGGACAAGAATAATGTTGGCGATAACTTTATAGTCGCTGTGTACGACCTACAAGCCGTGATGCCATGTCCGAGAGGAGAAATTAAAAACTTTTACTATGTGTCCAAATTGAACCTGTACAATTTCACAATAACTGAGCTTGGTACCAAAAACACTACCTGTTTTGTAAGGCACGAAGGTGAAGGAGGACGCGGTGCCAACGAAAAAATCATGTGTACTTATGTATTTGAAAAGCTTACATGACAAAGCGAACTTTGATGTTGTTTTTTATAGTGACAACTGCTGGGGTCAACAAAAAAATAAATTTATGTTGGCCATGTACCAACATGCTTTAAATGAGTTACCAAAACTCAAAAGCATTACTCACAAATTTCTGATAAAAGGCCACACTCAAAACGAGGGTGACGCTATACATTCAATGATTCAGAGGAACATCTCTAGGGCATTAAAATCTTCGCCAATCTATGTACCTGATCAGTACATCACGCTAATAAGAACAGCAAAAAAGACGGGATTGCCTTACACTGTTAAGGAACTTACACATGAGAGCTTTTTCAACTTAAAATCATTGGCTATTGGGAACTACAGTAAGAATGATGATGGAGAAAAGGTGAAATGGGCAGATCTTAAGGTTATTAAGGCTGATAAAGAACACCAGAACAAGTTTTTCTATAAGACTTCCTACGAAGACACTGAGTTTGCCGAAGTCACCACCCTGAAAAGAAGGCAAAATACAAATGCATCTGGATCACGCACACTACGAAAACTTTATTCGAATAAACTACAAGTAGCTGAAGCGAAAAAGCAGGGCATCTTAAAACTAATTGAAAAGAATGTAATTCCAAGATATTACGAATCTTTTTACGCCAACTTATAAAGTTCTTAATGATAAGACTAAGCATAGGCCTAGTATCCTAATTGATACACTTTTTACCGTTAAGTACCTACATAACGTTTTATAATATTTTTAGAAATATTATATCTAGAAACTGATTGTTAAATTAGAGACTGACTTATTAAGACTGAATTAAAATAGTACGTTAGTAAGTACGTAAGATGTAAGTACACTGACGATGATGATGATTAATAGTGAAGATAACAAATTATTGATACCAGTACATGTAAAAAATGGCTGTGCTTGAGTAGATTTATGCGAAGCTATGAACATTTAATGACACTGATAGTATAACTGCCATTGCCTATCTACTTCCAGTGTAATATTTAAGTGGGTAAGAGAGTTTTGAGTTCTAAACACGTTTTAACGGATTTCTGATTATTCTGATTAGTGTGAAGTCTATAAATACTGTTCCTTATAAGGCTTGGATGCCATTAACATTGTGATATTGTATATCTGTAAGACAGATATTTAAATAAGTATAACAAACGTACCTTATTTTCGTTTTAGAATTTTACATTTTTAGTTATTTTTATAAACACGTGATTTCCTGAAAAATTCAGTTGTTATTATGTTATGTTATACAAAAATTGCGTTGTGTTCTCCTTATTCTTTTTATGTTTAGTTAAGATTGATTGTACTGGTTTTTTCAAGAAAAAGTTTCACTAAACATAACTTATTTTTCTTTATCTGGCATTTTATTACATAAATATTCACAGATTCAAGTCCCATTTTTATAAGCAAAACGGACTCATGTGATATTATACTTTCGTAGATGCAAGCTGCTGAAATTAGTTAGTATAACAATAATAAAGCTCTAAAATACGCATCGAATGATATATAACACATAGATGTAGCACTTATAGATTCGTAAAAAAAAGTAAAAATAACGCGGCGAAAACTTTGATGGGCTCTCCTGTAAAATTTACCATTTCTGTCTTGTGACCCTTTGGCATTTAATCAGCGACATATCAAACATACAACAATATTCAAAATATATCTTTTCGATAAACAACAAAACTGTGTTACTTGCTAAAGAAATTTGAAACTAACCTCGTATGTCTTAAAACACAATATCCAAAACACTTTATCCCCTCATCGGCTTTTAGAACGTACAAACACTCACGAATCACGACCTACAGAACTCACGAACTGTTCTTTACTGACTGCCTATAGATAATAGCGTAAGGCTGCGCACACACAGCTAAATATCCTTCTTTTTTGACGTACGGAAGTCCACTCGTATACAAATAGCTTAAAATCTTCGTAAGCAGGTAGCATAATTCATTAAAATTCAAATTCATTTATTGGCTTACAAAAGAACATGGTTAATACACTGATGGTAGGTTATGTACACCTATTTACTTATATTATGTATATTATATGTATATATGTATGTAAGTACCTATTATCATAATTTACCTACTTTATCATACTATACATAATCTACCTTATAGTAGGTTTGTATGTATGTACCTATATATAACTTTATAGAATTCTTGTTTCGGTATACAGTACATTCTCTCAATAATATTACACTCAATAACCCACCTTTGGTTGACTGGTAGAGAATGCCTGTGGCATTAAGTCTGCCTATGTACATAAAGTAATTTATAGGCCACAGAATAAGCAAGTTAACGTGGCAGTGGGCTGGCCACGTTTGCCGAAGGACCGATGGCCGTTGGAGCAAACGAGTCCTAGAGTGGAGACCGCGAGAAGGTAAACGAAAGGTAGGACGCCCCCTAGCCAGATGGACGAACGACCTGAAAAAGGTGGCTGGGGCAGACTGGATGCGGAAGGCGGAAGATCGGAGAAAATGGCGCACATTGGGAGAGGCCTATGTCCAGCTGTGGACCGCAGTGGGCTGATTGATTGATTGATTGAAATAAATAAATAAAGTGGACCCTCAAATCCTCATATTCACCATTGCTGGCATGTGACTATACACAAATATGTTGACTTTTCTAAATATGGTTGTATCCTATTTTTTATTATTATCGTAAACTTTTACAGTTCATTATATTTTACAATAATATAATGAACTGTAAAAGTGAAACTTTCTTACGACAAATAGTTTTAAATATATTTGATTTTAAAAACTCAATTTCTTGACTCGCCCGAAAACGCTCCATACAAAATCATGGCACGTGGTGACGTCACAGCGCGCCGGCGCATAGTGAAAATGTGTGGAGTGCAAAAGAATATCGCATTTATCTCAGTCTACGTTGCGTTTACACGTATACAGTGCATAATAAGATTGATTTGAAATTTGATAAGAAATCTAAAAGTTGTAGGTCAATATGGTTTATTTCGATTATTTATATTTTGACCTATTTTGGGAAATAAAAATAATGAAAAATCATAGTATCAGTTTAGTTAGGCAATATCTTAGTTTACCATACATAGTTTTAGAAAAATACTAAGACATTAAGTAGTATTGGTAAGAATTCGATGACTGAGGACACAATCCCATAGTGTATATAAAAAAAAGTTTTAAACTAAAACCCGACTAAGGACTGAAAAACTATTAAACCAGAAAATATCAAAGATAGCCGTGGTCGTATGCCACTTAGTCAAATGAAATAATACATTCTAAATGAAAGTGGTATACGACCACAGCTATTCTTGATATTTTATTGTTTAATACTTTTTCAGTAGTTAGTCGGATTTTAGTTGAAAAATATTGAACTTATTTTATAATTTATACATATTTGAAATGTGCTAATTAAGCCCTTTCAGTTGATACCAAACACGACGTATTTATCTCAAATTTATTTTTTACGCAGTACTTTATGACCGCTAGAGGGCGCCACATTAGATTTAGTGATATGTTGTATAGCCTATAATCAGTGGAAGACTAAGGCGCTTCTAACGATACCTCATTTGTCCAGTTCTAATAAGTGCTTGAGGAGCTACGAGGGAACATATGAACCTACATTCTTACAAACATACATACATAGCCTGTCAAAATCTCCTTTTGTTTCGTCGTAGTCGACTAAAAACTATTTGATTAATTAGATGGCCGCGAACAGCCGGCCAAACAGGATACTGTTGGAGTTGCGAAAATAGCAATGGATGAAATCTTAATTATTCAAATTTTGGCGCAAGCAGATTTTTTGGATAAATTAGTTAAATTTGAAAACATTCAATTTTCCTAAGTCTGATTACGTTACTGACCAAATTGTATTATACCGATGTCTTGCTTCTAATACTGTTCTAATCTAATCTAATCTAACATAATGTGTCCATATCAGCATGAGGTGTTCGCTTGGAGATTCTTTCAGCTCAGCAAATGTCCGCTTCATTTAAATTCAGTAATTAAGAAGCATAAAAATTTCCATCGGGAAGATGAATTTAAATTATCAACAAAATGGAATCAAGTGCTTCAAAACATGGAAACTCGCTTTTCTGCGCAGTCGGATAGATATTGGAGAGTTTGCTTATAGAATATGGACACTGTGAGTGTGGTATGTGACGGTACATAGTGAAAACAAAATATCGAGAATGTGCGGGTAAATGAAGAACATTCTACATCACGAACTCGAAGACGGCGGGCGTGCACCGCTGAGCCAGTCAGCCTGTGACCACGGCCAGTGTAACGTAGTCGAAACGTTAGGTAAATCAAAGGTATGTATGCTACCTAGTAGCCCCATCTGAAAACCAGCGCTGTGCATACCCAAAGAAGGGTGTGCGCAGCGTTCAATGCTGAGATGGGGCCCTATTTGGGTTCGCATAGTGTGGAGTGTTGCACCCGTGGCTTAATTGTAATGTGCCTGTTTTGATTTAATGTACCAGCTAATTGTTGTATTGCCTACCTGTTTGTATTTGGTGGGGTGCCCGCTGTGTGGGGTTTGAATAAAATATTTTTCTTTCTTTCTTTCTATGTACCTATACCAGGATCGAATTAATTCCCGTTAACATTATTGTATATCATGGAACGCGATAGTTTATAAGTTATTATTTTAAGTGTTATGTTATAAACTACGTAATGTTTAAAATATTTTTCGTCTGCTTCGATGATATTGATATCACGCCTTTATTTTATTTTTTTATAACACTTGGTTGGCAGGCAAGCTCACGGCCCATCTGATGGAAAGTGGTTCAACATCGAGGGAGTCATACTCGCACTGCCAACCCTGTAACCACAAAAGGTTCTGTGCCATCAGTGTAAAAGACAAAGCAGGACAAGCCTTTGGTCTTCCCACTGACAGTACAAAAACTGTTTATCCTGGAGGATTAGTTCAACAATCATTGTATTCTATCCCACGTAATAGGGGGCGAGTCTATTGCCATATTCTGGTAACATCAGGCGAGAAGAAGTCAAATAATTGATGTTTGGTGGGAATTTTTTTTAGTTTTGTATGGAAATCTACCGGATTTGTTGACATTCAGTCAATTGAGCAGTCCGACTGGGGAAGTACCTTCGCTCTACAGAATACCGCGGTTATAATAACTTCGTGTTGTGTTCCCGGTGGTGAGTAGGGTAGCCAGAGCTCACTGGAAAGTTTTTATGCTGTCAGGGGGATGACCAAAGGCTTGTACTGCTTTGTCCTCTACACTGACGGCACAAAATCTCTGTTCTTACAGGGTCGGCAGCACAGATGTGACTCCACTGGTGTTACACACGTTCATAGGTCATGGTAACCACTTTCCACGATGTGGGCCGTGTGCTTGTCTGCCACCTAAGTTGTATAAAAAAGAAATACTGCTTCGGTACCTTCAGTAGTAGCGTGATAATATGTAACCTTCTACAATAAACAGATTATATGAAAATTATCTGTTTATTGAGGTAGTGTTAGCATACAAACATAAATTAAACAATGAAGTGAAAAATTCACAGGTTATAATTTTTTTACTTTTTTATAGTTTCCGATCAACCCTCCAAAGTTCCAAGAGTTAATTTTTTTACAACTTATATATAAAAAAATAACACTATTTAACAGGTGGTAGTAGTAGTAACAGTAACAGTTATAGGAGGAGGTAGGAGGAGATTTTAGAGGAGGTAGGACACGGCGGTATTTCCACCCAATTGAGCAGTCCGACTGGGGAAGTACCTCCGCCCTGCAGCATACCGCGGTTATAACAACTTCGTGTTGTGTTCCCAGTGGTGAGCAGGGTAGCCAGAGCTCACTGGAGAATTCGTGCTGTCAGTGGGATGACTAAAGGCTTGTCCTGCTTTGTCCTCTACACTGACGGCACACAAACTCAGTGCTTACAGGGTCGGCAGCGCGAGTGTGCCTCCTCGGTGTTACACACGTCCATAGGCCACGGCCATGCGCTTGACTACCACCTAAGTGGAATAAAACAAAAAACTATTATTGGTAGTTGGTAGTATTAGTGATAGATTAAAAACACGTGCTTGAGTACATTCTCACCAAGTTTGCCGGTTACTCTACTAGCTTGCAACTTTACAACCAATATGAACAAGCCTTAAACGAGATCCGAACGTTTTCGTAAACCAGTTTTGGAACAGACGGGAAAAAAAAAATAAAAAAAATTAAGAGAACTCTGTAACACTTTTGATCAGGTTCACGGTACATTTTTCAGGTTAAAATTATCTCCGATCGTTCGATTTTTGGTGTTATTAATTTTTTATTAACATCGGAAAAGGTGAATGCTTAAAACTGGACTGGATGAACTGAACCCACAAGCCAGGCCTTCAAATCTACTAACATACCAGACACAGTAAAAAAGGCATTACATTTTGAACTTTATGTCTTGGAATAACAGTGGCTTTCCTTTAGCAGAATCGAAGCCTAGTCCCTTGCAGACTGTGTTATATAATGATTTATTAAATTAATTAACACTGGCATATTCTCAAAGGTGATTGAAAGATTCATGAAAAGTGATTGAAAAAAAAAATGAAGACCTGATCATTTGAATAAAGTGTAATTAAAAGTTATAATTAGAATAAATTATAGGTAATTATAATATGGTCGTAACTTAACAATAAATTTGTAATAAAGACTGTTTTTATTTTTAAAATGTGATAATTATTTATCTCACTGTTTTTAAATAATGCTTAATTTTCATTAAAAGGCCGAGTAAAATACTTACATAAAAATAAACTTAAGAAACAGTACCTACTGTTTCCAAAAAATATTTTTATATTTTACGTATGTATGCGTGGCGTGGCAGTAGTGAAAGCAGCCGCTACGCTGCAGGCGCGGGTTCGATCCCCGCTCAGTGCAAATAATTGTATGCATGAATATAGATATATGCATCGGTCTGGGTGTTTCTATGTATAACATAACATAAACTCACGCCTATATCCCCGAAGGGGTAGACAGATGTGTTAGCACCCACATTTCGCCAGTTAATGTTTAGGTCCCAATGTAATGGGTGGTGAGCCTATTGCCATTAACCGGGCTCTTATAAACCTGCGATAAATACACACACATAACTTCGAAAAATATCGAAAAGTCATTCTATGTATAATACGTATGTATTTACAAAAAAAAAAGTATTTAAGTATATTTATCCGTATTCTAGATTCCATAACACAAACTAGTTAAGCTATGCTTACCATGGGTCTAGATAGCATTGTGTGGAATGTTGTAGAATATTTATATAAATACAAATGATCACGCCTATTTCCCTCCGAGATAGGCAGAGGCAACAGCCCTCCATCAGTTTCTACCACAGAATTGGAGAATCCTGTAGTTCCTATCCATACATACTTCACAAGCCCACTGTACGGTGAACGATCGGTGAGTTAAGCTACCTAGGCGCGGTTGACATTTGGATGGATGACCGCTTAGTGGTATATCATCTGAGTGCTTCCGTGCTCTGGAGGGCGAAATTGAAAAATTTCGTCTAGTAAATCTAATGGTGGTACATAGGAGTAGAAGAATAGACCATTAGTTTCAAAATGATGGTAATATACTATCATTTTGGAACTAAGGATCAGTTCAATAAAAACAATGATTTGAATTATTTGGCACTTTTATTTAAAAAAAAAACCATGAGGTCGATTAACTGTTTTAGACGTGTCATGCGGTCCATAGGTTTAGAGAAGGGTACAAACCATATAGGGATATATTCACCCCTGTAAATTCCTGAAGGGGTGAAATGGAATGGAAAGGGACTCTTTTGTCTGACATAGCCTCCTTTGGCCATTGTACGTGCAGCATACTGGCTAGAGCAGCCAGGCTAGCTCCGCCCAGAAACGCAGAAGCTTACTGGGGGCTTCACAGGCTTCGCGGAGCGACCTCACTGTACCGAGGATTTGTGATCGTTGATGGGGTACTGTCTCAAATTCCAGTATTACGTGGGCGGCCGTTTCCTCGACAACAAAACACCCCCTGCAAAGGGGACTGTCCGTAACACGGATGGTGTGTAGGAGTTTGTGGAGGGGACCTGTTATTGTCCCCATAATTGTTCTCAGACTTGTTCTGTCTAGTTCTTGGGTAATGTGTTACACTCGTATGTATGTATGTAGTTTTCTTTGTTCACCTCTGAAGGCCTAATGGCTGAACGGATTACGATGAGTGGAGTTTCCCAAATGGATAAACAGTCTACCTTCGTCAACTATGTAGGAGGTAGGACACGGCGGTATTTCCGCCCAATTGAGCAGTCCGACTGCGGAAGTACCTCCGCCCTACAGGTACCTACGGTTATAATAACTTCGTGTTGTGTTCCCAGCGGTGAGTAGGGTAGCCAGAGCTCACTGGAGAATTTGTGCTGTCAGTGGGATGAATAAAGGCTTGTCCTACTTTGTCCTCTACACTGACGGCACAGAAACTCTGTGCTTACAGGTCGGCAGCGCGAGTATGGCTTCTCAGGTGTTACACACGTCCATAGGCCACGGTAACCACTTTCCATCAGGTGGGCCGTGCGCTTGTCACCTATGTGGTATTAAAAAAAACTATGATTGTTGGTTTCACGTGATAGCGGGCGAGCGTATTGCCGTCAAGCGGACACTTTGTCATATTTACTGTCAGATACAGAACAGCCCTATCCCTTAGTCGCCTTCTATGACACCCACGGTAAGAGATGAGGTGGCGTTATTTTACTCCACCGGGAACCAACAAAGCTAGCAGATAGTAGGTTTTTTTTATACCAGTCAGGTGGCAGACAATCACACGGCCCACCTGCCTGCCTGCCGTCAGTGCATACGACATAGCAGTAACAAGCCTTTAGTCTTCCCACTGGCAGCACAAAAACTCTCCAGTGAGCTCTGTTTACTCTACTCACTGCCGAGAAAACAACTCGGGGTTATTATGGCCGCGGTTTTCTGTAGGGCGGAGGTATTTACCCAGTCGGACTGCTCAATTGGGACGGGTATATCATCGTGTCCTACCTTCTACAATATATTCTCCTATAACACTAAAAGGTTCAAACTCAGGATAGGTGACTTTTCTTTACGCGAGAATAAAGTGAATATTCTGGTTTTTAGGGTACCGCACCTCAAAAAGAATAAAAATGGAACCTTGTTGAATTACCTCGTTGTCCGTTAGTCTGTCTGCTTGTCTGTCTGTCTGGTAAGACTTTTTTCTCAGGAATGCGTAGAGGTATCAAGTTGAAATTCATACCACATACTCAGGTCTATAACGTCTTGAAACTGTGCAAAAATCAAAATTCTAGGTCAACACATTCAAAATATATTACTGTTTATGTAGCTTAAGTTACGGAACTTTCGGTGCGCGAACCGAATCGCCTTTGACCGAATTTTTTTTAAATAACTTGTACCAAAAAATAAAGGTGATTTTGAGTAGAGGGATAGGGGAACGGAAGTCTTAAACCTCACCACGTATCACTGTGGGGGAGGGGGTTTAAAAAATTGACAAAAAACATCACGTGAATAATGGACTGCCCGTTACCTCATAAATGTATACCATACTGTAAACTTATATCACGCTACATGGTGTAGAAAATTTTTCTCCATTTCAATTATTTTATTTTTATTTTCGTCATATATATATTACCATTACCATATATCAATTCGGTAATATACCACTGTAGGAAATAGTATATATTGTGACCAACAACACATAATAATATCAATATATAAATATATGGTGTTCCGTATATGTTATTTAATATATCATATGTGAACCGCCCTGTCTCGTATTGTGTGTAAAATACTCTGAAACAAGTAAAAAACAATATTTGTTTTTTTGCACATATTACATAAATAATAATAATAATATTAATCACTCAATATAAATCAAGCAATAGGCTCACCCCCTATTACGGTGGACCGAATTTAATGATTGGTGAAATGTGGGTGTTAATTCACCTCTGCCTAACCCTCCGGGGATAAAGGTGTGATTATATGTATGTATGTATGTATGTTAATCATTATTACCATCCCAGCCCAGTCCAAATATTTGTACGCATGTTTACATTTTTTTTTTACGTGCGCAAAATCCCCGCGGATACCTCCCCACCGGAGCCGGTGGAAGAGGTTATGTCGGACTCGAACCGACTAAAACGCACGCCGCCTGTGGGTCGCTTTGGTTGCTGAAGGTGAGGTTGACAGGCATATCCCTCGCACCCCGGCCGACCCAGGGCCATCTCTCACGATCTGGCCCTCTTCTCGGGTGTGGAGACTACAGAGTCCCCAACTCGTCCCCGGAAAAGGGGAGGCGCGCCAGGCGCGCTACCACCGCGGCCTGCTTCTGCCAGGGTGACAGGCAGCTCCACTTGTCACCCCCAGGCCGGCGGTACGCATGTATACTTGCATTGGTCTGGTCGTGCCTCAGAGAGTACGTTAAGCCATCGGTCCTGGTTGCCATACCAACATCTATGGCACTCGTTTCGGGTAGTTGGAGTCCTTATAAGTCCGATTAGTTTTACTATAGAACTTCAATATTGCTAATTGGTTTTGGAGGTCAGATGGCAGCATCTTACACACACACACATCACAAAAACATACGTGCTCATACACACTCACGCTAACCTAAACAACATTCAAATTTATGCTAAGTTGACTTTGTTTACTTTTAAATTATTTTTACTCTTAAAGCCAAATGGCAATATTTATGTTAAACATTTAAAATAAATTTAAGCCATAATTTATGTAGTAGAAGAGCGGAGTCTCCTGACACAGGCTTTTATTTGCTTAAAAGGAGGTTCCATTCATTATTTAAGTAAAAATGTATTGTTATATCAATAAAGTTTATTTATTATTTATTATTATTATTATGTGCTCAAAATCCCCATGGATTACCACCGGGGCCGGTCGGGGAGGTTATGTCGGATATGAAACGACTAAAACGCACGCCGACTACGTAGGCCGCAGGTTATCGGATCTGAGATTATCTGAAATATCTCCCTTGCACCCCGGCCGACCCAGGATCGTCTCTTATGAGACGGCCCTTTTCGGGTGTGGGCACCAATGAGTCCCAATCTCATCCCCGGGTATGGAGAGGCGCGCATCGCGCATCGCCGCCGCGGCTTGCTCCTACTAGGGTGACAAGCGGCTCCACTCGTCACCTCTAGGAGGTCATTTTGCGACCTGGACAGTAGAGTCTTAGTGATAGTGTTTCATTGTTATGTTGTGTATGTATCATTTGGTTATGGAAACCTAAAAAACGTGATTTTAACATACTTACACAGCTACGAACACAATGTTATACAAATTTAATATTGTCAAATTCAGGTTATGAGATGACGGTGCCTTTCTTGGGAGGCAGACCAGCTCCCACAAGGCTATGGGGAGTATGAAGGTATGCATCACATGATTCGTCATCCAAGGCATCGTCCTGTATACTGTAGCTGGTGCTAATAAAGTTGGATCAATAAAATATAGGATCCAGAAATAAGAGCACACTCCCTGGAAGAGAAAAAATAAAAATAATCATCAAAAATAATTTAATATGTCTACAATATTCTATACAACGCTATCTAGAACCCATACTAAGCATAGCTTAACTAGCTTGTGTTATGGAAGCTAGAATGCGGATATACATACTTAGGTACCTATTTAAGGTTCTGTAGCTCAAAATGAAAAAAAAAAACGGAACCCTTCGTTGTTCGTGTTGGATTTCGATGAATGGGATATCAAATGGAAGGTATTTATCTCCCGAGTGTCATAGGGTAATATAAAATGTCAACAAAAACTATGAGGGGAATTTTTGGGGCTAAAATGAGGGCTGTAAAAAATTGTATTTCATTCGAATTTTTCGAGTGGGGTATCAAAATGAAAGGAATTTTAAGGACATTCTAAAAATATACACATGTTATATAATAACTGAGAATATCAAAACAAAATTAATTAATAAAAATAAAAATTAATTAATAAAAATAAGAATTAATTAATAAAAATAAGAATTAATTGGTAAAAATAAGAATTAGTTAATAAAAATATAGGACACGGCGGTATTTCCGCCCAATTGAGCAGTCCGACTGGGGAAGTACCTCCGCCCTACAGAATACCGCGGTTATAATAACTTCGTGTTGTGTTCCCAGCGGTGAGTTGGGTAGCCAGAGCTCACTGGAGAATTTGTGCTGTCAGTGGGATGACTAAAGGCTTGTCCTGCTTTGTCCTCTGCACTGACCGCACAGAGACTCTGTGCTTACAGGGTCGGCAGCGTGAGTGTGGCTTCTCTGGTGTTACGCACGTCCATAGGCCACGGTAATTACTTTCCATCAGGTGGGCCGTGTGCTTGTCTGCCACCTAAGTGGTATAATAAATAAAAACATGACTGTTGTCTTAAAGATTGAAACCAGTTTAATAGCAGGTGGTACCCATTAATTTTGGTATCGGTTTATTATTGATAAATGGATACCGCCTGCCAATATTGTCTTGATCTGTTAGACAGCAGTTGATTTTTTTAACATGTGAAAGTCTCTACGAATATACCAAGCCCTCCCTGGTAGATATATTGGATTCGAATCGACTAAATTCATTCAGTTGCACATCCCTCGCACCTCGAGTGACCCAGGGTCATGGAAGGCCATCTCCTAATGAAGAATACCCATGAATACTTACCAAAGTAATTGGAAACACCACAGCAGAGAACAACAGATTTCGAAGTACCTTCAGCGTCTTCAGTAGCGAACTGGGCTTACTCTTGTAGTTAGTGGACAACACTTCACAGGACAAACCCAGGATGGCGTAGGCTATTTGGCCAATCTGGAACAGAGGTGTTTACAGGGTCAGGCTTTTATTTTTCACGAATGATTGGTGAAATTCACCTCTGCCTAACCCTCCATGATAAGGGCGTGATTATATGTATGTAATCGATTAAAATAGTTTGCATGCTAAATGCTTTTAAATTTCATTCAAACGTACAATACGTTTGAAACAAGATATAAATTATATACTAGTGGTTGCCCGCGGCTCCACCTCCTTAGTTGTTGGTTAGAACGTAGCCTACATTCTTTCCCAGCCTCTAATCAATCTCTATACCAAATATTACCAAGATCGTTTCAGTGCTTTAGGGATAAAAGCGTAACAGACAGACAGAGTTACGGCAGGGAATTCCTCCTTACACATTGCGACCTGAGACGGTGCGCACTGTGCGGTATGAAAGAAACTTCAACCCACACACACTCTAGCTGTGGAATGACCTCCCTGCTGCGGTTTACCCAAGCGCCTACAATATGGGGTTATTCAAGAGGGGCATCAGAAGGTTTCTTCATGGTCGGCAGCGCGAGTGTGACACCCCTGGTGTTGCATACGTCCACAGACCACCACTTCCCATCAGGTGGGCTGTGTGCTTGTCTGCCAACTAAGTGTTATAAAAAAAAAAGTATTTATGCATTTTTAATATTAGCAGTTGATTAACTCCGCCTTCTGGGCTCTATGTATCTAATAATAAAATAGATTTTCCTGTTATCAATAGAAAAAAATTGAATCAATTAACTAGCCTATCGTAAACCACTGCTGAACTTAGGACTCTCCCAATATTGGAAGGCTTTGGCCTACTATTGCCACACTTGCCAGACGGGTTGGTACAGGGTTTTATTTCGAGATTTCCTTCTCTCGCAGTGATATCGTCTACATATTTTTCCGTTAGTCGCCTCTTACGACACTCTTCGGATGAGACGGGGTGGTGATACTTGTGTTTTTTCTCCGTCACTACAACTAAAGACAGAAAAAAACTTACGATATTCCAAATAGTGAGCATCCTGAATCGATTCTCGGTATAAAAGGCCACGTCGGGGTCCTTCAGAATTTCTCCTCTGTAGGTGCTGTCCAGGATAATACTGTTTACGGCATGCATGGTCAAGCCAATGGAGTATCCAAAAATGCGAAGGTATCTCATGCTAAAAAGAAAATAGTCCTTTATTTCATCTGATTTTTTTGGATATACATTTTGAATTTTTTCCCATCACTAAAACCGTGTGTCTGCCGCGTGGTTCCCGATAGAGTGGAATTTGGACCACCCCATCTCTTCCCATGCGGTGTCGTACAAGGCGACTAAGGGATAGGGCTGTTTAACATCAGACAGTTATTTACAGCCCAGACTCAGCTTCAGATGCATGGCTTGAGTCAACAAATAGTGCCCAGAAGATTTCTCGGAGGGTTAAACGGCAGTTGCTCCCATAAAAGCTGTAAAAGCCAAACCTATTGGAGAAGTAGCAGATCCCGGGCTCCAAGATACAAGCTTTGGATGCAACCGGGAGCAATAAGATGAGGTGGCAGACAAGCACCCAGTCCGCCTAATAGAAAGTGGTCACTGTGGCCTATGGACGTGTGTTACACTAGGGGTGCACACTCGAGCTGCCATCCCTGTAATAACCTTGTAATGCCCTTCTTGAAAAACTCCATACAGCATATATATATAGCAGGGTTCATCCCACGGGTTGAGCGAGCGTGAGATGAAGTTTCTTTCATACCTCACTGTTCGCATCGTTTTCGGACACAGCATGTGAAGCACTTAATTTCTGAAGTTTTATTTTGTTCACTTATTTATTTCAATTTGTGCTCAGTTTCACATATACTATATTATCTGTGATATAAACAAGCTGACAATTATAAGGATGTTTTAAAACAATTGAAAGTGTTTTTTTTTTGTTATTTGACGTTAGTAACAGTGGCCACTTATTATATTTTTGTGATTAATTATCATAGTAACAAACAGCTTCTGTGGTGTGGCGGTAGTGAAGGCGGCCGCTACACAGGAGACGCGGTTCAATTCCCGCTCAGTGCGAATATTTGTATGTATGAATGTGGGGTATTTGCATTGCAGTCGTTTCACGGAAAATATCGAAGTTCAGCCAAATCCGCAGTTATACTGGTAAAGCGGACCCCAGACTCCGAGGTCGGAACTTCGAATGCGACTTTGATTAGCGCCAAGATTAAGAAGAAGGTAAAGAAAAAGAGAACAGACACTAACAGGAACAATTTATTTATACTGGGTGGCGCAAAAGTAAAGACCCTATTTGGTTCGGCTATAACATTTTTTCTAAATTAGAAAACTAGATTTAGGTTTTTTTAAATGTATATTTGTACCATTAAATTTCGTACCATTAGGATTTAAAGATGATGTCTTTTAAATGGTGACCTCCAGAGTTGATACACATTTGAGCCCTATTTATGACATTTTGCATAACTTGCCGTGACACTTCCTGCGATATGTTCGTTATTTCTTGACGAATGTTTTCTTTTAGAGCTGCGAGAGTCTGTGGCTTGTTCACATACACCCGAGATTTCAAAAAACCCCAAAGAAAGAAGTCTGGACTGGTCAGATCGGGTGATCTTGCAGGCCAAGGCAAATCGCCAAAACGAGAGATAACTCGGCCTGGAAAAGCGTCCACTAAGAACATTGACACAATTATTCCACGTTCTTGGGGAGTAAAACGGTCCATGTTTATTTTCAGTGTATTTTACATTTGTTCACTACACAATTTTCAACAACAGAAGTACAGAAAATGTCATGTAAAAAAAATAAAGGTATTTTCTTTAGTGCCAATACTTTTGCGCCACCCAGTACTAAAAACTTGTTAACACAAACAAACCCTAACTTTAAGAGTTTAACCCCAGGAGGATTACAAGTGATCGTCAAATTATCTTCAATGTAACCCGACTACTGTTAAATCACGCTCTATTAAGCATTAAACAAGAAAATATCAATGGTAGCCGTGGTTGTAGCGGACGACTAAGACGCATACATACATACATACATAGCCTGTCAAAATCATAACCCTCCTTTTGTTTTTTCGTAGTCGGGTAAAAAATATATAGAAGATACGAAAATATCATCGAAAATTTGCGAATATAAAAGTTTGTATATAAGAAAAAAGAAATAGTAATTTTTTTGCTGATTACTTAACTAATAAAATCATAAAAGTATTGAATATTAATAAGATGACAGATCTGTAAAAGATCCGCTAAAAATGTTAACGGATACGGATCTTCTTTCTATCTCGGATATCCGCGGATACAGATTTGATTATCTGACACTTCACGAACATAGCCGCACCAGTGAGGCAAGGTTTAAAACTAAAACAGAAAAATATCATTTGTTTTTTTACCTAGAAGTTTGGTTTTTGTTACAAAAACATGATTAATGATTTCAATTGTCATTAACTGTGGTAATGATAATTATATTCGGTTATTTTTATTACAAGTCGTAATATAATGATGTTTTCCAAGTAATATATTCATGAATGGTAGAAAAAAGTAAGTATTTTAAATTAACTTGACTGTCTCGATGGCATGTTGACAGGTACAGCTGCGTAGGAGGTCCCATATTCGATTACGGTGTCGAACAAAGTGTTAGGCTAGTAATACACTCATCGCATTGCTGACTAATGCTCAATCAAGGGATTCAAATTTAAGTCTGAAAGACCTTGAGACTTCCATCTAATAAAAATTTATTCAAAATTCAGACGCCCAAATGTTAAAAACCATTATTAGTATAAATTTATTGCATCATGCATACATACAATCACGCCTCTATCTCCGGAAGGTTAGGCAGAGGTAAAATAACACCCACATTTCAGCAATCATTGAATTCGGTCTCACGTAATGACACCACATGGGAAGAGATGGAATGGCCACCCCATTTCTTCCCTCGTGGTGTCGTACAAGGCGACTAAGGGATAGGGCTGTTTAACATCACACAGTTATATACAGCTTAGACTTAGACACAGATACAAGGCTCGAGTCAACAATAGTGCCCGGAAGACGGCAATAGGCTGACCCCCTATTACGTGGGGCCGAAAACAATGAATGGGTGTTAATTCACCTTTGCCTAACCCTTCGGGGATATAGGCGTGAGATTTTTTTAAATTTTTATACCACTTAGTTGGCAGACCAGTACACGGCCCACCTGATGGGAAGCGGTTACCGTGGCCTATGGACGTATGCAACACCAGGGGTGTCACACTCGCGCTGCCGACCATGAAGAAACCTTCTGATGCCCCTCTTGAAGAACCCCATATTGTAGGCGCTTGGGAAAACCGCAGCAGGGAGGTCATTCCACAGCTTGAGTGTGCGTGGGATGAAGTTTCTTTCATACCGCACAGTGCGCACCGTCTCAGGTCGCAATGTGTGGGGATGAATTTCCTGCCTATGGCGAGAGGTGCGATGATAAAATGTAGCTACGGGCATCATGTCAAACAATTCATCTGAGCACAAACCATTGTATAGGCGGTAGAACACACACAGTGAGGCAAAATCCCTCCTAAGGCTAAGAGGTTTCACTCTACCTGTGAGTATGGGATTGTCAACCAGCCTCAATGCCCGTCTTTGCAACGAGTCGAAGGGGTCAAGCTGGTATGCAGGCGCTCCAGCAAAAAGGTGACAGCAGTACTCCATGTGAGGCCGGACCTGTGCTTTATAAAGAAGGAGTTGCTGCCCCGCAGTAAAGTACTGCTTCGCCCTGTTGAGCACTCCGAGCTTTCTCGATGCCAACTTAACCTTGTTGCAAATGACTTCGGTATTGGACGTCACTGGAGATATCGACACCAAGGATCCCGATACTCGGGGAGATGGTAAGCGGTGTGCCCAGGAATTGCGGCGCTACAATGAATGGGGTTTTCTTAGCGGTGAATACACATACTTGTGTCTTAGTGGGGTTGAATTGGACTAGGTTTAGTCGACCCCAATCGGACACTCCAGAGAGAGTAGTCTCGATTTCAGACACAAGTTGTTCGCGACTCTTCTCCACCTCGGACTGAGGGATATTTGCACGGCCCGTGTAACACGTGTCCCCGGTACTGTCGTCCGCATAACAATGAATGGAGCCATCAGACAGCATGTCATTGATATGCAGCAGAAACAGCGTCGGAGACAACACGGAGCCTTGTGGGACACCAGCGTTTATGTTCATGCGGTCCGAGCAGCTGCCGTCGACGACGGCTTGGATGCTTCTGTTGGACAAAAAGCTGGAGATCCATTCGCACAATCCCTCGGGGAGTCCATAATATGGCAATTTCGTAAGAAGACCTTTGTGCCAGATCCGATCGAAGGCCTTCGCTATATCGAGGCTGACCGCTAGTGCCTCACCGCGACCCTCGATGGCTTGCGCCCACCGGTTTGTGAGATACACAAGAAGGTCTCCGGTAGAGCGACGGTGGCGAAAGCCGTACTGTCGGTCGCTCAGTAGATCGTTTCCTTCAAGGTACCTCAGGAGCTGTGTATTAATAACACGCTCCATAACCTTCGAGAGAAGGGAGGTTATAGCGATAGGCCTGTAATTGGTCGGATCTGTCCTGTCACCTTTCTTAGGTACAGGGTGCACGAATGCAGTCTTCCACGAGGCCGGGACCTGCCTCGCGGAGTATGAGAGTGCGAAAAGGCGTGTAAGTACAGGTCACAGCTCGGGGGCACAGTGCTTAAGCACCATCGCCGGTATACCGTCCGGCCCACTCGACTTCCGAACATCTAGGGACTTAAGCTCGCGCCGGACCACCCGTTGCGTGATTTTAACTTCGGTCATCGAAGCACCACAGCTGGGGATGATGGGTGATTCGGCGTTCCCGTCGTTCATAGTCGAGTTTGACGCAAAGAGATTACCCAAAAGATCAGCCTTCTCCTTAGCGTCATGGGCCAGACTACCGTCGGATTTTTGCAGCGGCGGAAGGCAAGACTGGCAGAAGTTTCCCTCGGCAGCTTTAGCGAACGACTAAAATGCACGACTGCCAGATGGGTAGCGCGCAAGCCGTTCGCCAATTCTGCCGATGAACTCAAACTTTGCTCTAGACGTTGCCTTTTTACTGGACCTTGAAGCAGCATTCAACTTCCGCTTCACTTCAGCGATGCTCGGATCCTTATTGGCAAGAGCCGTGGTCCAAGCCTATTATGCAGATTGCTTGCGGTCTCTAGCTTCCCTGCAAGGCCTATTAAACCACGGGCGTTTGCTCGCTCCTGTCACGACCCAGCGGTTGGGGATGTAGCATTCCATACCCACTAAAATCGCGTCAGCGACTGCTGTTGCACAGGAGCTTGGATCATCAGAAGTGAAGCAAAGCTGCCTCCACGGGTACGACGCAAAGAATTCTCGCAGTCTGTCCCAGTTTGCCGACTTGTAGTGCCACACGTGCCGCCACTGAGGTGGCCGCGGTGGTTCAGGCCGCGCGAGTGTCACTTGCGCCCGGACGAGGCTGTGGTCCGAATTACCGAGAGGTGCTTCCACCCTTATGGAGTATTCATCCGGGCGCGTAGTCAGCAGAAGGTCCAGTATAGAGCTTCTTGGAGCTCTAACGCCGGAGGAGGACCGGGTCCGGCTGGCTGCGACGCGCCTCGTTGAGCAGTTTGAGCTGCTCAAGGCGGAGCTGGCCGAGTCCCGGAACGAGCGAGCTCAACTTGGCAGGAGGCAAGTTGAGCTCCTCAACAGCGTGGAGCGTACAGCGGCTGAGCACCGCAAGAAGATGGAGAGGATGGCGGCCGAAGTGGCGAATCTCCGTCAGGTCGTCGCCGGGCTGCCCGCGGAGCGCGTGACGCGGTCGGCGCGGCGGCGACTAGCGGTGCAGCCGGAGCGGCCGGTGCCGTCGGCGCCGCAGCTGTCACCGGTGCGGTCGAGGTCACCGGTGCGGTCGGAGGCACCGGTACGGCCGGAGACACCGGTGCGGTCAAGGCCGCCGGTGCGACCGGTGCGGCCGGAGACACCGGTGCGGCCGGAGACACCGGTGCGGCCGGAGACACCGGTTCGGCCGGTGTCACTGGCGCAGCCCGCTCGGCTGGAGTCGCCGGTGCTGCAGCCGGCTAGGCCTGTGGACCCACTGGCGGCATGCATGGCGGCAATGGCCGCCATGGAAAAGCGGCAGGAGGCGGCGCTGGCTGAGCAGCGGAAGTGGCAGGTGACGCAGGAGGAGCGCACCCGGAGGTTCATGGAGACGGTCATGGACTCCAGCCGCCGCCCGCCCTTGGCGCCGCCGACGGGGTACGCCGGAGCGGTGAGAAGCGGTCCCACCAGTCCGGCGGTGGTGGCCCCGCGGGAGTCGGCCTGCAGCCCATCCGCTGCGCCTGCCACTCCTGTCGCTCCGGTCGCTCGAGCCGCTGTCGCTCTCGAAGTGGGAGCTGGGAGCTCCCAGGGTGCCCGGGCCAAGGGCAAGGGGAAGGGGAAGGGCAAGGGGAAGAAGTCCCCAGCCCTAGCCTCAGCCCCAGTGCCGGCCCGGACCCCGGTGGGGATTGCCTCCACAAGTTCCCCGCCGGAGGGAGGCTGGGAGGTGGCCGGAGCCTCCAAGAAACGGCGCAAGGCCAAGAGGAAGGCAGCCAAAAATGCCAAGAAGGCTGAGGCTGCTGCGAGGGGAGTGCCGGGGAGGCTGCGCGTCCCCCGCTCAACCGCCGTCGTGCTAACGATGACGGCGGAGGCGGCGGAGCGGGGCGTGCAGTACGCCCAGATTGTCACGCAGGCGAGAGCCTGTGTCGATATGAGGGCTCTCGACATGCCGGGCCCCATCCGGGTGAAACCCACTCGGACGGGTGCTCGGTTACTCGAGATCCCCGGCGCATCAAGCGGTCCCCAGGCCGATGCCCTAGCGGCTAGGCTTCGAGACACGCTAGACGCAGCCGACGTCCGGGTGTCTAGGCCCAACAAATGCGCAGAAATGCGCATTTCGGACCTGGACGACTCCATCACGGCGGAGCAAATCCGCCTCACCGTGGCGGAGGCCGGGGGCTGCCCCCTAGAGGCGGTGAAGGTCGGAGCAATCCACTTCGGCCGCCGTGGACTGGGGGCGGCAGTTGTCGGCTGCCCCATCGCAGCAGCCAAAAAGGCTGCCGACCGGGGGTTCCTCGCCGTTGGAGGCGTGGTGCGGGTGCAGGTCCGGCTCCTGCAGGCTCGACCGACCAGGTGCTTTAGGTGCCTGTCGGTCGGCCACGTAGGGGTGCAGTGCACGGCGGCGGTGACGGTCGGTGACCGCTGCTTCCGCTGTGGCCAACCCGGCCATACGGCCGGTGGATGCGAAGCTCCGCTGCACTGTTTCAGGTGTGCAGCGGGGGGCAAACCGGCCGACCATAGGGTTGGCAGCAAGGCCTGCACCGGGGGGGAGCCGAAGCCGCAAGGCGGGGGCTCCACCCAAAGTTCGCGGCGGGATGCGGAGATGGTTCCATAATGGATCCCCAGCTCCGCATCCTGCAGGCAAACGTGGGCCACGGTGCCGATGCTCAGGGTCTTCTGCTCCAGAGCATGGCACAGTGGTCCATACACGTCGCCGCTGTCGCCGATCCGTACACTCACCGGCCCCTTGGGCCTGCCTGGGTGGTCGACCTGGACGGGTCGGCGGCACTGGTTTATAACGCCGCTATGGGTGCCCCCCCCCTTGTTGTCGTGGCAAGGGAGCATGGCATCGTAGCGGCGCGTGTGGGGGAGATTGCGGTCGTGGCCGTCTATCTCACGCCGAGCCTACACCGACGCATAGGGGAGTACCGGCAGTCGCTGGAGCGACTGACCGACGTCGTCAACGCCTGCCACCCTCATCCGGTTCTTGTGCTCGGGGACTTCAACGCCTGGTCAGTGACCTGGGGGTCCCGGCACACGAACCCACGAGGTAGGGCTCTGGAGAGCTGGGCCGCTAATCACGGTCTAGTTCTCCAGAATCGCGGGGCCGAAGCCACGTTCGTGGCCGCGGAGCGCAGTTCGATTATCGACCTATCGTTCGCAGGCGCTTCGCTGTCGCACCGTGTGCGGGACTGGCGTGTTGAGGTGGGGGTGGAGACACTGGCGGATCACCGATACGTTCGGTTTGATGTCTCCCCCTCCGCGGGTGATGCGCCGGTCATACCGGCCCCACGCGAGCCACGCTGGGTGCTTGGGAGACTGAATCGGGAGGTCCTCCTGGAGGCCGCCATCGTACAGGCCTGGGCCATTGCGCCGGACAGGCCTGTCGATATCGACGATGAGGCGGTGTGGTTCCGGGAGGCCATGACTCGTGTCTGCGATGCGGGTATGCCTAGGGCACCACCCTATAGTCCGAGGCGTCGGGTCTACTGGTGGTCTGCGGAGATCGCGGGGCTACGGCAAGCCTGCGTGATCGCGCACCGCCGGTGGACCAGACTCCGTAGGAGGCGTAGCCGAACCGCAGATACGGAGCCCCGAGTGGCGGAGCTTCATGTGGGATACAGGGAGGCCAGAGATGCCCTCCGAGCGGAGATTAAGCGGGCGAAAGCCGCGGCTTATAAGGAGCTCATGGAGACGCTGGAGCGGGACCCATGGGGGCGGCCTTACCTTATGGTAAGAGGAAAGCTGCGCCCCCGGGCCCCGCCGTTGACCCGGGTTCTCCAGCCAGCTCTGCTCGGTGGAGTGGTCGAGTCCCTGTTCCCGGCGCGAGCGGAACACGTTCCGCCGCAGATGACTCCGCCACCTCGGTCGCCTGTGGCGCCCAGTGTGGTAGTTGACGACGAAGTCCCCGAGGTCACTTGGGTAGAACTGGAGCTGGCGGTGCGAAGGCTTAGAGCCAAGAAGAGCACCGCCCCGGGACCCGACGGCATTCCAGGCCGCGCGTGGGTCCTAGCTCTGGGAGAAGACGGTCTCGAACCCCGGCTGAGAGGGTTCCTCAGCGCATGCTTGGAGCGGGGCCAGTTTCCGAAGATGTGGAAGACGGGGAAACTGGTCCTCATCCGAAAGGAGGGTCGCCCGGCGGACGAACCGTCCGGCTACCGGCCCATTGTGTTGCTCGACGAGGTGGGCAAGCTCTTTGAAAGAGTTATTGCGAAGCGCCTCGTCGAGCACCTCTCTGGTAGGGGGCCGGACCTGGCGGATGCCCAATATGGCTTCCGCCGGTGGCGGTCCACCGTGGATGCCATCATGCGCGTGAGGACTTTGGCGGAGGAGGCAGTTGCCCGGGGTGAGGTGACGTTGGCGGTGTCCTTGGACATCTCCAACGCGTTCAACACCTTGCCCTGGAGTTGCATCAGGGAGGCACTCGTGTACCACAGTGTGCCTCTCTACCTCCGCCGCATAGTCGGGGCGTACCTGACGGAGAGAGCCGTCATCTACCCAAGTGCGACCGGCGTCGGTCGGCGTGAGATGTCGTGCGGTGTTCCACAGGGATCGGTTCTCGGGCCGCTACTGTGGAACATTGGATACGACTGGGTGCTTCGCGGTGAGCTTGCGGACGGCGCCGCCGTCACGTGCTATGCGGACGACACGCTAGTGACGGCGAGCGGAGCTACACACCGCGAAGCGATCCTGAGGGCCACGACCGCGGTTGCTCAAGTCGTGGAACGGATCCGGTGGCTGGGCCTTGAGGTGGCTTTGCATAAATCCGAGGCCATGTTCTTTCATGGACCTCGGCGCACGCCACCACCTGGTTCCAGTCTGACAGTGGGAGGCACTCTCATCGGCATCAAGCCCCAGATGAAATATCTGGGGCTCGTGCTCGACGGCCGGTGGGACTTCGGGAAGCACTTCCGAAGTCTGGGCCCCAAATTGGCGGGCACAGCCAACGCTCTGGCGCGGCTACTGCCCAACCTGAGGGGCCCGGATGACTCCTGCAGGAGACTCTACGCGGGTGTCGTGCGGTCCATGGCCCTGTACGGGTGTCCCGTGTGGGCGGACACCCTGAGTGATCGGCACATGCTTCTGCTGCAGCGTCCGCAGCGGAAGTTGGCGTGCCGCATCATAAGGGGGTACCGCACGATATCATTCAACGCGGCGAGTCTCCTCGCCGGATCGCCACCATGGATCCTGGAAGCGAGATGCCTTTCGGCGCTATACAGGTTCCGAAGGGCGGCGCGGGAGCGGGGTCACGATCCCGAGCCCGAAGAAATTCGGGCCGTGAGATCCCGGCTCCACAGGGAAATGGTGGCAGAATGGGAGAGACGACTTGGGCAACCAAGCGCAGGGCACGCCGTAGTAACGGCGGTAAGACCCATCATGGGGGAGTGGCTAGAGAGGCCACACGGCAGCCTCTCGTACCGTCTGACGCAGATGATCACCGAGCACGGATGCTTCGGAAATTATCTGCGTCGGATGCAGAAAGAGCCAACGTCCGAGTGCCATCACTGCGACGCGAGCGAGGACTCAGGTCCGCACACGCTCACCGAGTGTCCGGCGTGGGAGACGCCCAGGCGGGAGCTTGTGGCGGCCCTGGGAGTGAGGGTTCTCACGCTCTCCACCTTGCTCGCGGCGATGGTTCGCTGCGCGGATGCGTGGGCGGCCGGCGCCTCCTTCTGCGAGCAAGTAATGCTCGTGAAGGAGGAGGCGGGGCGGGAGCGGCAGCGGGAGCGACGAAGGATCGCTAGACAAGCTGCCCGCGCACGAAGGCAACTCGGGCGTCGGAGGTCGATGAACGACCTCCGCCCCCCATGAGCGCCGGCCTGGGGGTGACAGGTGAAGCCGCCTGTCACCCTTGCAGAAGCAGGCCGCGGCGGCGGCGCGCGTGGCGCGCCTCCCCGTTTCCGGGGACGAGTTGGGGACTCTGTGGTCCCCACACCCGAGAAGAGGGCCAGATCGTGAGAGATGGCCCTGGGTCGGCCGGGGTGCGAGGGATATGCCTGTCAACCTCACCTTCGGCAACCGAAACGACCCACAGGCGGCGTGCGTTTTAGTCGGTTCGAGTCCGACATAACCTCCTCCACCGGCTTCGGTGGGGAGGTATCCGTGGGGATTTTGCGCACGTAAAAAAAAAAAAAAAAAAGTATAGAGCTTCTGTGGGTCTCAATTTCTGGTGTTTTAGTGATGGAATGCACCAGTTGAGACAGCCCATAGGTCAGAGCGAAGTCGTGAGCAGCCCTTCCCGCAAAATCAGTCCTAGGAGACCCCAGCCACTCCACGTGGTGGGCGTTGAAGTTCCCCAAGAATACTAATTCCGCAGTGGGGTACTGCTCAATTACGCTGTCCGCCGACCGCTGCAGATGCTAAAACAGTTGAGCCGTGTCCAGGTCACCGCTATGAGACCTGTAAAGGCACGCATAGATACGGGTGTGGCCAACGTGATCTATGCGTACCCATAAAGTTGACAGGTCCCTATCCTCAAGACCATAGAGACGGCGGCAGCAAATATCATCCCGGACGTACAAGCATACCCCGGCGCGACTCATAAAGTTATGCTCGAGTTTGTACCCGTGGTACATTAGGTAGGCTGTATCGGCCGGGCATGATATTTGCGTCTCCGTCAGAAAAAGCAAGGTGCGCGTTAAGGTTAGTGTAGGCCCCTGATGTTGCAGAAATCCACATTCACTGTGGATGATGGTACCGCTGTGGCAACGTTTCACTTGCTTTTAATACTTTTCATGTTTGAGATGGGGGGAGGGGGGGGGGGAGAGAAGGTAAAAAGAGATTCTGTGCCTCCAGTGTAGAAGACAAAGCAAGGCGTCCTACCCCCACAGACAAGTTGGGCTTGTGTGACTGGCTGGCGCAATGGGCGGAAGGGCCCCCGGTCCCCTCCCAGATACTGAAGCCGAGTCCACTCCGGTCTCCTCCTCCGGCACGGCTACAGCACCGGGAACTTTACACAGGCTGCTGGTTCAGCCTCCTGGAGCGGAGATTAAGCAATCCCCAAGTTCGGGAACCGTACAGCCTGCGGGCGGCCAGCGGATAACTGTTTCACCGGGTCTCCCTGACCACCGCGCCAACATTTCACGCCCCCACCAGTCAGTGGGGTCAATTTAAGCCTTTGGTCTTCCCACTGACAGCACAGAACCTCTCCAGTGAGCTCTGGCTACCCTACGCACCTAACTGGGGTATTCTGTAGAGCGGAGGTACTTACCCAGACGGACTGCTCAATTTTGGACGGGAGATACCGTCATGTCCGAATGTGAATTGGTCAGACTGGACTTGAAATCGTAACCAGACCCTTACAGTGGAATGATATGATCACTGAGTTACCGGGCCACGGCTGAAGCATTCCAATTTCTCCTAAACAATGTCCCTTTTACGGTAGCCGGTACAAGTCCTGCCTGAGTAATTCACTATTTCGAACCTAAATTTATTTGAATAGTTAGGCACAATAATTGCTTTGAAGTTTCGTTCAAAAACTCACCTGTTTAAATTTTCCATTTGTGACATTTTTATTATTAAAAATAAAAAATGTTTCAACTATTTTTATTATTATTCTTCGAGAAGTCTTCGCTCTCTTGTCGAAAACCCTATAATTTTATTTAAAACATTAATTAAAAATAAATTATTCTTCGATTTATTTATTTGTTAAAACTAGATTAATTTATTTATAATATATACGAGTAAAACGTTTATCCTTCATGTGAAGTGTTATGCGATTGAAATAATACTTGATATATCTACTTGAATAATGGCGTCTAACACCATTAGGTAACATAAAAATATTTTTTTACAATGTAACAAGAAGTTAACCGACTTCAAATGTTATTAACTAAAATGTTCATTGAATGTAAAAATTTCATTTTATTTGTACTCAGAATGGTTAAGAATGGTAGAGATTGTTTCTTTTATAAAGAATATTAGCAACCAAAATTACTAATATTCCCTCTAACCCCTCCAACAAGTTATTTGTTATACCGTTGTGAAAAAACAATGTTTCACAGAATAACCCACTCCATAGAATGTGTAGTCTATATAATAGGGTTTGTACTCAACTTGATATCTTCTTTGATAGCTTCAGTACTTTTAAAAAACATCTTAATGTTAGCGTTTTGTTTTGTTTATATATTTTTTCTGTTGAAGATTTGTGTCAATGTAGCCAACCAACCTACGGTATAATTTGATTGTGTGTATGTTTACATACACTGACGGACTCATAAACTGCATCAAAGTAATAGACGACTTTGAAATAAATATTTTAACCAAGTATGCATACTTTCTATGCAGATTTAAATTGAAACCTCTAGATTGGTTCGTGAACTTTAAAACAGCGTAGGGTCATATCTTTAAGTTTAAGTTTATGTACTGGAAAGGACCTTAAGACTTTTATTGAAGAAAAAACAGAAATTTAAGAAAAATTGGTTTAATTAAAAAATTGGTTTTAACAATAGACACAAACTTTATGCAAGGGTTTATTTGTGTTTTAATAAGGTGTATTACCCCCACGTGCCCTTATTACGGATTCTAATCGGTTCCGCATAGATTTTATAAGGGTTTTTAAAAGATCTTGCGGAATATTGTCCCATTCTTCTGAAAGTGCTGTTCTTAGTGCTGCCACTGTCGTGGGCGAAGGGTTTCTCGCATATACAGCTCTTTTTAAATTGTCCCAAACATGCTCGATGGGATTAAGATCCGGGCTGCGTGCTGGCCAATTCATTGTACGTATCCCAACCTCTTCGCAATAATGTTGAACTTGTGCAGCTGCATGCGGCCGGGCATTATCCTGCATTAAAGTAAAATTTTCGCCTATGAATCCCATGTAAGGCACCACGTGATCTTCTAATATCTCTGTTATGTAGCGATGTGCTGTCAAACCCCCTCTATTACCGTTTTGACGGACCATGTCTATGAACACAAGTTCGGTTCGCCCGTTCATCGATATGCCACCCCAGACCATACATGAACCGCCTCCAAAAGGAACACGCTCCTCAATGCAACTTTGAGCATATCGCTCCCCACGTCGACGATAGACTCTTCTGCGACCATCTGCACCATATAAACATGTCCTACACTCGTCCGTGAACAATACAGAGGCCCACTGCTCTTCTGTCCAATTCAGGTGATGACGCGCAAATCTTAAGCGAGCTTGTCTGTGAGCTGTAGACAACTTTGGACCATTTGCTGGTCTAAAAGGGGTGATATCCGCTTCCTTTAACCTTCTTCTTATTGTTCGTGCACACACGTTTACTCCACGCACTTCATTAAGCTCGGTTTTGATGTTAACTGACGTGAGGAAACGATTTCGCAGGGAAGTTATAACAATAAATCGGTCATCACGACCTGTGGTTGCTCGAGTTCTGCCTGTACCACGTCTCCTCCTGTAAGAACCTGTCTCTACAAACCTTCTGTATATTCTAGAAACCGTAGACTGGTTTAAATTTAAATTTCTACCAATCGTTCGTTGATCCAAGCCCTCCCGCACCAATGCTACAATTTGTGCCGCTTGTTCGGACGAAGTATCCATATTATGGTTCAAAAACTCTCGATGTGTTAAAAAACTAACCCAACAATTATGCTGGTAACAATAATTCAATTGACAAAACAAAAAAAATCAATGAGAATCAATTTAAAACTTTGCTATAAATAACACGCAAATCTGATACTACAAGTAAATTTTCTTTCCCGGCTATATTCATTTGTTTTACTGCAGTTCTATTTTTAAATTTAATTTTTTTTTAAGATTAAGAGCCAGTCTTTCCATATTTATATAATTTAATCTAAAAAGTTTGCATACTTATTATAAAAAATCCTTTTAGAGTAAACCTGAACTTTGATGCAGTTTATGAGTCCGTCAGTGTATGTATATACCACTGGCTTAACGAAGTTGTTTAACATTTGAACGTTGTGTACAAATATAATTGGATTTCAGGTTTAAAAAGTGTACTTGAAGATGTTATATTGAATTATGTTATCTGTTATCTGTTTTTGTACCTAATAAAATAAAATAAAATAAAATAAAAATAAAATAAGCTAAATTGCTTGTTCACGAGTGGGTTCACCTCGATAGTGTAATGACCAGGATTCCGGTTCGAATCCTGGTTTACCGGACAAACAACGCTTCTTCTCAATTCAATTCAAAATAATTCTTCTAGCTTTTTCACAACTTAGTTTGGATCGAATTTCGATCGTAAACCCCCGTTTTCACTTAAGTATAAAACATGTATTTGACAAGTTGCAATATGAACGCGAATTTGTTTTAGACTTGCTTACAACTTGTCAGTTATACATACTATATGAACGAAAAAGTATCTGAGACAGTTTCAATACATGTATATAACAAGTATTGTGTATTGATTACTTTTCTACAAGTCTTTAACAAGTTTTGTATCAAACAAGTTTACAACTTGTTTCTTGGTGAAAACGATAGGTAAGGGCTCACATGTCACGCAGGAGGCGCGGGTTCGATCCCCGCTCAGTGCAAATATTTGTATGCATGAATATGGGTGTTTGCATTGGTCTGGGTGTTTCTATGTATAATATGTATGTATTTACAAAAAAAAAAAAGTATTTAAGTATGTATATCCGTATTCTAGATTCCATAACACAAGCTAGTTAAACTATGCTTACCATGGGTCTAGGTAGCGTTGTGTAGAATGTTGTAGAATATGAAGCAGAATTTAACACTTTCCTTTGCCGTACTTACTATAAAATCCTGGAATTCTTTACAAGCACACCTGTTTCCTTCTTCCTACAGTACCGGGTCCTTTAAGTGGGGGGTTAAAGCATCTGATGAGGCCGTCAAGCTGAGAGTAACCATTGTAATACTGTTGGTATCTGTAATGGTGACCCTCTTTCCTCAGACTTTATATTATACAACTGTGGCTTTTGTGCGCCTCCCAATTTCTGGAACGAGTAGAGGACTCTGTGGACCCACACCCTAGGAAGGCTAGATCGAGAAAGATGACCCTGGGTCGGACGATGTGCGAGGGATATGCCTGTCAGCCTCACCTTCGGCAACCGAAAACGACCCACAGACGCCGTGCGTTTCAGTCGGTTCGAGTCCGACATAATATCTTCCACCGACTCCGGCAGGTAGGTATCCGTGGGGAATTTGCGCACGTAAAAACAAGGAGTCACACTCGTACTGCCGACCCTGTAAGAACAGAGAGTTTCTGTGCCGTCAGTGTAGATGAAATAGCAGGACAAGCCCTTAGTCTTCACACAGACAGCTCAAAAACTTTCCAGTGAGCTCTGGTTAGTCTACTCACCGCCGGGAACACAATACGAGGTTATTATGGCCGCGGTATTCTATAGGGTGGAGGTACTTCCCCAGTCGAAACGCTCAATTGGGACGGGAATACAGTCGTGTCTTATTTCCGACAATTGTCCTTCAGCTTACTATCATGTGAGTTGAAGTCGTATTGACGTCTCCTATATTAAAAAATACGACAAAATGTATACCTACTTACATAGTAATTTATTTACTTACTATTAAATTGTAAACATTTACTTGACAAACGAATCTTTTACAATGTATATGCTATAACTAGAAAATCTTACCAATCTACTTATGTTGCATAAAATATTTTTATTAGGCCTATTATTTTTTGATAGGCCAATATTGATCGTTACGCACCTATTTCTTTATAATTAGATTCTTAATTCGCTTCGCTTGTGGCATGCTACGGTTCTCCCAAGCACCTACAATATGGGGTTCTTCACGAGGGGCATCAGAAGGTTTCTTCGTGGTTGGCAGCGCGAGTGTAACACCCCTGGTGTTGCATACGTCCATAGGCTATGGTAACCACTAAGTGGTATAAAAAAGTCGATTTTTAATACCACTTGGTTGGCAGACAAGCACACGGTCCACCTGATGGAAAGTGGTTACCTATGTACCTGTGCAACACCGAGGTAGTCACACTCGCGCTGCCAACCCTGTAAGCACAAGTTTATGTGCAGTCAGTGTAAAAGAAAAAGCAGGACAAGCTTTTGGTCTACCCACTGACAGTGCAAAAACTCTCCAGTGAGCTCTGGCTACCTTACTCACCGCCTGGAATACAACACGAGGTTATTATGGCTACGGTATTCTGTAGGGTGGAGATGCTTCCCCAATCGAACTGCTCAATTATCACTGCTCCCCTACCTTAAGTAGTAATTTTTTTGCTGTCAGTGGGAAGACCAAAAGCTTGTCCTGCTTTGTCTTTTATACTGACGGCACAGAAACTTGTGCTTACAGGGTTGGCAACGCGAGTGTGACTCTCTTGGTTTTTCCTCTTAGTAACCACTTTCCTTCAGGAGGCCGTGTGCTTGTGAACATAACCCACCTAAGTGGTACAAAAAAATAATTCTTTTACTTTCATAATTATATTGTTTTGTCCCATAATTCATACTTTTCTCTTTCCCAATGGTGTAGGCAGAGATCATTCGTATGTATGTGTACAAGCCATAATTGTCAATAATGTCGTTTGTAGGTGACGGTAGGTACATCTTGCTTTGTTTAATTATAACTTTTTTTTATATCTAGGACACGCCAACTTGACTTCACCTCGCCTGATGGTAAGCTAAAGGCTCAGGAAAGAGGGTCACCATTACAGACACTAAGTAATGTTACAACGGTGGCACTCAGCTTGGCGGCTTCATCCGATGCTTTTTCACGCCCCGCTTAAAGGACTCGGGGTTGTAGGATGAAGGAAACACGTGTGCTGATAATTAATTCCAGGTCTTGGTGGTGCGGCAAAGAAAAGAGTCTCCTAACCGCTTGGTTCTTGCTCGTATATTCTGCATTATATAAAAGCACTTAATTAAATATATTAACACGTTTTTGTTTATAATTGTTATATTATAATCATATTCTGTCATCATTGTGATCATCATACAATGAGAATAACATTGACCTTCTCATCACATTTTAATATTTTACCTATACATATATTATGCATAAATAAATGGAAATATAAAATGAACCAACTTCTAGAAAAATAAACAGCAAAAAGTAAATAATAATTACAGATACGATTTTTTTTATTTATATACCACTTAGGTGGCAGACAAGCGCACGGCCCACCAGATGGAAAGTGGTTACCGTGGCCTATGGACGTGTGTAACACCAGTAAAGCCACACTCGCGCAATAAGCACAAAGTCTCTGTGCCATCAGTGCAGAGGACAAAGCAGGACAAGCCTTTAGTCATTCCACTGACAGCACAAATTCTCCAGTGAGCTTTGGCTACCCTACTCTGGGAACACAACACGAAGTTATTATAACCACGGTATTCTGTAGGGCGGAGGTACTTCACGTAATCAGATGGGCCGTGTGCTTGTCTGCCACCTAAGTAGTGTAAAAAAACACAATTCACACATGCTCATGTCAAAGAATTTAAATAATTTATTGAATTTGAATTAATAAATTACAATTTATCTTGGAGGAAGTACTTTACGTCATAATAACATCTAGTCGGACTGCTCAATTGGGCAGAAATACCGACGTGTCCTACCTCCTCAATTTTCCCAAGTGCCTTCAATATGGGGTTCTTCAAGAGGAAAATTAGAAGGTTTCTGCAAGGTTGGCAGCGCGTGTGTAACGCTCCTGGGGTCGCACACAACCATAGGCCACGGTAACTATGTACTTCCCATCAGGTGGGACGTGTGCTTGTCTGCCACCTAAGTCATATAAAAAAACAAATAAAAAAAAATAAAAAAGCGCGTATGACTTTTCTTATATAATAACAGGCCAATGTCCCCTCCACAAGCTCCTACACACCATCGATGTTACGGACCTTTGCAGGGGGTATTTTTTACCGAGAAAAAGGCCGCCCCCGCAATGCTTACAGTAGCCCATCACTGATCACAAGTCCTCGGCACAGTGAGGTCACTACACGAAGCCAATAAGCTTCTGCGTTTCTGGGGAGGTAGGCTGGCTGCTCTAGCCAGTACTCTGCACGCACAATGGTCCAAAAAGGGGGGCTAAGTACAAAAGAATCTCTTTCCATTCTACTTACCCTCGCTGGCGCAATCGGATAAAGATAAGAATTGTAAATTAAGTGCCTGTGGCAATCTTAACGCAATAATAGTTTTACACTATTGTCAATTGATTAAGCGTAGGAGAATATTTTGTATGCCCTAGAAGGTAAACATAACATAAACTCACGCCTATATCCCCGAAGGGGTAGGCAGAGGTGCTAGCACCCACATTTCGCCATTTTATGTTTAGGTCCCTATGTAATAGGTGGCGAGCCGAATACCATTAACCGGGCACTTATAAACCTGAGATAAATACACACATAACTTCGAAAAGTATTGAAATGTCATTGGTGTGTACCATGGTAAAACCTGGGATTGAACCCGAGACCTCGTCTCAGCAGTCAATTAGCCATACCACTAGGCTACCGCGGTTGTATGTGCCTTTAAATGTACCTGTATGTGCTTTTATAAAGACAGAATAGACAACTTTTTACCGTAAGTAAGTATGCCAACGGTAATTACGAAAGGCCTTCGTCTGTGGAGTCGTGGAATGGATAGCATAACGGTGCTGTACACCGTGGTGAGCAGACGTGTCGTGTCGCGTAGTGATAAGGAATATTATATCTGGATAGTGCACGAAAACAAGGTAAAATATATTATACATACTTATATTCATGCTTGTGAATCACCGAAGAGGTATACAGAGATGTATTAAGTGAAGAAGTAAACATCGTAGTTTTGTTAAATAGTATTTCCGTTACACGTAATAGGTAGTGAGCCTATTGCTATCAAGCGGATATTTTTTTGTCGGCTGTGTGTTTACTGTCGAATTGAGAACAGCCCTATCCCTTAGTCACCTTCGACGAGATGCTCGGGAAGAGGTGGGGTGGCCCTATACTTTTTTTATTCAACTTAGGTGGTAGACAAGTACATGGCCCACCTGATAGTAAGTGGTTACCGTGGCCTATGGACGTGTGCAACATCAGGGGAGTCTGTAAGAATATAATGTTTCTGCCTTTGGAGTAGGACTTCTCTACTCACCGCCGGTAACACAATATGAAGTTATTATGACCGCGGTATTCTGTAGGAGGCACTTCTCCAGTCGGACTACTCAATTGGGACGGGAATAACTCATGTCCTGCCTTTTGCAATCCTGCCTCTATTTCTCCGGGAACTAATTCAACGATTTTTATATATTACTTTTGTGTTAAAATGAGGTAGATATCTTAATATGGGGATAAAGGCGTGATGGTTAGGCAGAGGTGAATTAGTAGGTACTTGTAATTTCCTAATCATTGTATTCGGTCCCACGTAATAGGGGGTGAGCTTATTGCCGTATTCCAGGCTATTATTGACTCGAGTCATGTTTCTGCGGTTGAGTCTAAGCTGTATATATATGTCTGATGTTGAACAGCCCTATCACTAAGTCGCCTTGTACGACACCGCATGGGAAGAGATGGGGTATCCCAAATTCTACTCTGCCGGGAATATTATGATCCTGAAATTGTACTATTATATGACAGAATTTATACTTGTTAGTTTCACCAATGAAATGTGCGTATAGACAATTAAGAAATACAGCGATGATATTGACATACCTTTTTTTTTTACGGAGGCGGTGGAAGAGGTTATATCGAACTCGAACCGACCAAAACGCACGCCGCCTGTGGGTCGTTTATGGTTGCCAATATGCCAATATACCGTATGTCAATATCCAGCGGCAGCGACGAAGGAGCCGGCCTTTGGGTGACAGGCATATCCCTCGCACCCTGGCCGACCCATGGCCATCTCTTACGATCTGGTCCTCTTCTCGGGTGTGGGTACTACAGAGTATCCAACTCGTCCCTGTTGTCAAGTTGGCGTGTCCTAAATAAAAAAAATAAAAAAAAAAAAAGGGGAGGCGCGCCGCCGCCGCGGCCTGCTTCTACCAGGGTGACAAGGGGCACCACCTGTCACCCCCAGGCCGGCGCTCATGGGGGGCGGAGGTCGTTCATCGACCTCTGACGTCCGAGTTGCCTTCGTACGCGGGCAGCTTGGCTTGGCTTGGATCACGATATTAGATCGCATAGCAATATTATTTGAAAGGTTTCGTCTTCATCTTTCGTCACTCGTCCCAGTGGCTATCAACGAGCCTAAAGTAATTGAGTTAAATAAGATAACCCCATTAACTTAATCCGATCGCTATTACTATCAGTGATTTACTAGATAATTGTATGTACACAAAAAACACACACAAAATCACGCCTTTATCCCTGGAGGGTTAGGCAGAGGTGATATAACACCCACATTTCACCAATAACTGTATTCGGTCCCACGTAATAAGTGGTGAGCCTATTGCCGTATTCCGGGAACTATTGTTGACTCGAGCCATGCATCTGAGGCTGAGTCTGGGTTGTCTGATGTTAAACAGCCCTATGCCTTAGTCGCCTTGTACGACACCGCATGGGAAGAGATGGGGTGGTCCAAATTCTACTCTGCCGGGAATTATTGTTATAATAAAGAAGAGGAAAGCAGACCCCGGGCTCCAAGGTGATATCCCATAACTTCTACTTATAGTTCCTACTAGGCTGGCAACACAAAACCTTTGTACGGATCACAACCTTCAAGGTACTGATAAGCTTGAGCATTCTGTATAACGAGCATTCTTGCGAATGTTTTATTACAGGAAAAGAAACAAGAGCGTTTTAGCGAGGTACCCATATATTATTTAAAGACTACAATTATTATATTTATATAATATATATTTATAGGAGGTAGGACACGGCGGTATTTCCGCCCAATTGAGCAGTCCGACTGGGGAAGTACCTCCGCCCTACAGAATACCGCGGTTATAATAACTTCGTGTTGTGTTCCCAGCGGTGAGTAGGGTAGCCAGAGCTCACTGGAGAATTTGTGCTGTCAGTGGGATGACTAATGGCTTGTCCTGCTTTGTCCTCTACACTGACGGCACAGAAACTCTGTGCTTACAGGGTCGGCAGCACGAGTGTGGCTCCTCTGGTGTTACACACGTCCATAGGCCACGGTAACCACTTTCCATCAGGTGGGCTGTGTACTTGTCTGCCACCTAAGTGGTATAAAAAAAAATTACAGGCTTAAAGGGGTGGTACAGGATTTCAAAATATACCACGGGCGAAGCCAGGGCTTGCCAGCTAGTATTCAATAAAAATATCTTCGTCCATCTACTGCAGCTCATAATCGTAATAATAAAAATAAATACCATTTAATTTCGATGTAGGTAAAAATCGTCTATATTTTTTAAGTAATCAGCGAAATTAGTTGCTGACCGTAGTTCAGCTGTGTTACTATGAAAATAGCTTAAGTGCCTACTGTAAATTTTAAAAACTGCTACTCATTATCATTCTGTGGTTACCGTAACCACGTTCTGTACGGGACCCGTACCGACCGGGAAGTTAAAAATTAGTGTTTCTTTTAAAATATTATATCTAATTTGTACACGTATTTCTAAAAGCCGCGTGGTTCCCGGCAGAGTAGAATTTGGATCACCCCATCTCATAATACATACATACAAACATACATATAATCACGCCTTTATCCCCGTAGGGTTTGGCAGAGGTGAATTACCACCTAACTTTCACCAATAATTGTATTCGGTCCCACGTAGTTGGGGGTGAGCTTATTGCCGTATTCCGGGCCTATTGTTGACTCGAGCCATTCATCTGAAGCTGAGTCTGGGCTGTATACAAATGTCTGATGTTACCTCCGCCCTACAGAATACCGCGGCTATAATAACTTCGTGTTGTGTTCCCAGCGGTGAGTAGGGTAGCTAGAGCTCACTGGAGAATTTGTGCTGTCAATGGGAAGACTAAACGCTTGTCCTGCTTTGTCTTCTACACTGACGGCATAGAAACTCTGTACTTACAGGGTTGGCAGCGCGACTGTGACTCCTCTGTTGTTACAAACGTCCATAGGCCACGGTAACCACTTTCCATCAGGTGGGCCGTGTGCTTTTTTGCCACATAAGTGGTATAAAAAACAGCCCTATTCCTTATTCTCCCTGTATGACACCGCATGGGAAGAGATGGGGTGAGCCAAATTCAAATAATGATTATAAACTGAATTAAAGTTTAAACAATAATCATTGAGTTTAAAGCATTTAGTATGCTAATTATTCAAATTGATTAACATATAGATTGATTTGTACCGGTTCAGACGGGATTCCAACCCGCGATCTTTCCCCTTACAGGGGGAACGCTCTGACCACTAAGCCTCAGAACCTTTATTATATTATATATATTATACATTGCATTTTTTTTTGTTTCAGAACCATGTCGTGGCTAATTCGACTAAGATTTTTGTTTTACGTGGCAGTGATAGTGATGCACATATCAAACGTAGTGTACATGAAGTGGATAGGGCGACAGAGCGAGCAAACAGATGAGATGGCACTAACTTTCAAAGGCATGCAATATCGGTACTTCACTACTTGGACCTATGTAAGTGATACATACAATAATGATCACGCTTTTTTTTGTCATACCACTTAGTTGGCCGACAAGCACACGGCCCACCTGATGGGAAGCGGTTACCGTGGCCTATGGACGTATGCAACACCAGGGGTGTCACACTCGCGCTGCTGACCATGAAGAAACCTTCTGATGCCCCTCTTGAATAACCCCATATTGTAGGCGCTTGGGAAAACCGCAGCAGGGAGGTCATTCCACAGCTTGAGTGTGCGTGGGATGAAGGTAATTTCATACCGCACAGTGAGCACCGTCTCAGGTTGCAATGTGTGAGGATTTCAATGTGTAACGCCTTTATCGCAAAGGGTTAGGCAGAGGTGAATTAACATCCGACTTCTTGTGACTATTGCTGCTACGGAGCCCTACCAAGATCTTCGCTGCCAAGAGTGCCTGGTCAACAACATGGGGCCTCCTCTTGTGATTGAAGCATCATTAGACTTCATTCCTGTGAAAGTGAAAAAAAAAAACGAATAGGAGTTGTACAGCGGACCCCTCTGGTTCCAATCCCGCTTGTACGTTGATAATATTTTACAATAAAAATAGTAATAAAAAAATACCAATCGAATTGAGAACCTCCTTTCTTTTTGGAAGTTGGGTAAAAATTGGATCCAGTTTGTGGCGTGGAATCGTATTATAGAACATTTATTTTTCAGAATTTCTTTTTTTAGTCGTAATACAAAGCCGTTAAGTATATACATACATACATATAATCACGCCTCAATCCCGGAGGGTTAGGCAGTGAATTCTTTTTTATAGATATAGGATACACCAACTTGACTTCACCTGGCCTGATGGTAAGCTAAAGGCAAAGTCTCAGGAAAGAGGGTCACCATTACAGATTGCAGAGTACATTACAGAGTGAGTGATTACAGAGTGGAATGGTGGCACTCAGCTTGGCGGCCTCATCAGATGCTTTTTCACGCCCCGCTTAAAGGCCCCTGGAATCATTGAATTCGGTCCCACGTGAGCCTATTGCCGTTTTCCGAGCACTATTATTGATTCGAGCCATGCGTCTGAGACTGTGTCTGGACTGTATAAATCTGTCTGATGTTAAACAGCCCTATCCTTTAGTCGCCTTGTACGACACCGCATGGGAAGAGAGTAGTCCACATTCTACCATGCCGGGAAGTTAGTTAGTTAGTAATTTAATATATTTCTCATTTCAGATATTGCAGACAGCCTACAGTATATTTGGTTTAACATGTGAGGCCTTATTGCTGAAGAATTCCAATAAGAAAAACTACAAACTGCCCCAGGTAGTCAGCGAGTTCAGAGAAATGGTGTTTGCTGGTCTGGTGTGGCCTAGTACTATAGTAAGTAATCTTTAGAATGTGTCAATCAATCAAATAGCTTATCGTAGTCCACTGCTGGACATAGGCTTCTCCCAATGCTGGGAACCTTTGGGCTACTGTTTCCACTCTGGCCAGATGGGTACAACGCGACGGTACTAGGTTTTGTTTCTATTATAAACTATATACTATATTTTCTTTAGTCACCTCTTACGACACCCTTCGGATGCGTTGGGGTAGTGTAGGTAATAAAAAACAGAGTGTACTGATCATTGATCAGGGGCATCACGATAGCACCTTAAAGGGATGGTGACAGTTCCCAGCGGTGAGTAGGGTAGCCAGAGCTCACTGGAGAATTTATGCTGTCAGTGGGAAGACTAAAGGCTTGTCCTGCTTTGTCTTCTACAATGATGGCACAGAAACTGTACTTACAGGGTTGGCAGCGCGACTGTGACTCCTCTGGTGTTACAAACGTCCATAGGCCACGGTTACCACTTTCCATCAGGTGGGTCGTGTGCTTGTCTGCCACTTAATTCTATAAAAAAAAAAACAAAAAAAACAAGCACACGGCCCATCTGATGGGAAGTGGGTTACTGTAGACTAGTGTAGACTATGAACTTCTTCGACACCAGTGGCATTACACTCATGCTGCCGTCTCTGTAAGAATCTTCTAATGCCCATCTTAAAGTACCCCATATTGTAGTAACTACAGCAGGAAAATCATTCCACAGCTTGAGAGTGACAGAATAGAGTTCCTTTTGTACCGTTGAGAGATGGGGTGGACCATCCCATCTCTTCCCATACGGTGTCGTACAAGGCGACTAAGGGGTAGGGCTGTTTAACATCAGACAGATATATATAATACAGCCCAGACTTAGCCTCAGATGCATGGCTTAAGTCATAGTGCCCGAAAGACAGTAATAGGCTCACCCCCTATTACGTGGGACCGAATTTATTGATTGGTGAAATGTGGGTATTAATTCACCTCTGCCTAACCGTCCGGGGATTAAGGCTTGATTATATGTATATGTATGTGTGATGATAAATTCCTAGTCTGTGGCGATGCGATGATAGAATGTAGCTGTGGGCATCAATTGTCAAATAATTCAGGTACGACGGTAGTCTCTTCTACCGGCTGAAGCTGATACTAACCAGGCTACTGCTTTCGGGGAATATAACGTTTCTGCCCGTCCTGTTCTCAGGGATATCTTTTCTAGGGTACAGTAAATACGTTTTTTTTATGTGTGCAAATTCCCCACGGATAACCCCCGACCGGAGCCGGTGGAAGACGTTATGTCGGACTTGTACCGACCAAAACGCACGCCGCCTGTGGGTCGTTTTTGGTTGCTGAAGTTGAGGTTAACAGGCATATCCCTCGCACCCCGGCCGACTCAGGGCCATACTCTCACGATATTGTCCTCTCCTCGGGTGTGGGGACAACAGAGTCCCCAACTCGTCCCCGGAAATGGGGAGGCCGCTGCCGAGGCCTGCAGGCAAAGTACGTGACAGATCAAAAACAATAAATATTTCTGCTTAAGTAATTGTAACAATACTGAAATATTATGTACCTACAGCATATTATATAACTGTATTATAATAAGTAACTGTAATTATTTAAAACATTTGTATAAACATTATGCATTCGTTGAAGTAGGTCAAAACGTGGAGGTCGTTGGAGTGCGTAGCCAAATTAATAACTATCACATTGACCTTCTTGTTCTGGAGGAGTTATCATTAATAATAACACCATATCAACTTATAATTTAATTTAATTTATAATTACGATTGTGAACTTAAAATATACTTTTTTAGAATTGTCTGCTTGTTTGCAATGAATACCAAAACTATAATATTGATAATAATATTGTAATATTAATATTTTTGAAGTAACTCCAATTTACAGGCACGAGTACTTTACAATTTGGTAATTAAACATCAGTCATCATCATCTTAACGAGGCGTAGCGAAATCGGGGGTCCGCTAGTCTAACTGCTTCGCGAGTGTACTCCGATATTTTCCGTAAAGCAACTGCCATAACGACCTTCACAAACCACTGGAGATATTAAACTATTTCGTTATATTATTTAAAAATTATTACAAATTTTAATTACAATTTATAATAGATATTTCGATTGATAACAATTGATTCATTGAAAATAATTTATTGTTAATAATAAAATTGATTGATTGATTATAATTAATTGATTCTTATTCGTTCTTTTATTAGTTTTGGACATGTTTTAGTTGCTAAGACAATTAAAACATGTCCATTCAAAGGTTACCTGTAAGAGATTGCTTTTTTATATTCACTACATCCCGCTAGATGGTATAAAGCTGAGGTGCAGTCCAAAAAATATGGACCACCACTTCTGATACTATTGAGCTTAAAATGATTGTCCCTACCTTGTCGGCCTTGATAGATGCTTTTTCACGCCCCGCTGTTAAAAGACGGAAACACGTGCGCAGGCAAAGTATTCCAGCTCATATTAGTTGATTATCAGTTGATAATAATTGATTGATTGATAATAATGGATAGAATGATAATACTTGATTGATTGTATTTTTTATACTACTTAGGTGGCAGATAAGAACACGGCCCACCTGATGGAAAGTGGTTACCATGACCTATGAACGTGTGTAGCACCAGTGGAGTCACATCCGTTTTGATTGATTCATAATAATTGATTCATTGATATTAATTAATTGATGAAAATCTGTTTGTTTTCAGGTAGTCTTCACAGTCTTCTGGGGCCTGTACTCCTATGACAGAGCCCTCATCTTCCCAGAGTTCCTAGACGCCATCATACCCCCCATATCCAACCATGTCATGCACACGATGATCTTACCAGTGGTTCTGTTCGAGGTAGTCTTCAGAAAGAGATTTGAACCTGACACTCATGCCAAGAATATCGCTCAGTTGACTCTTCATCTATGTGTGTATTTGAGTGTGTAAGTATTGACGTTTTGCAAGTTCCGTTTTTTAGTTTTTTTTTATATAGGACACGCCAACTTGACCTCACCTCGCCTGATGGTAAGCTAAAGGCAAAGTCTCAGGAAATAGGGTCACCATTACAGACACTAAGTGCTACAATGGTGGCAATCAGATGCTTTTTCACGCCCTGCTTAAAGGCCCCGGGACTGTAGGATGAAGGAAACACGTGTGCTGGTAATGAATTCCAGGTCTTGGTGGTGCGGTAAAGAAAAGAGTCTCCGAACCGCTTGGTTCTAATACCACTTAGGTGGCAGACAAGCACACGGCCCACCTGATGGAAAGTGGTTAGAATGGCCTATGGACGTGTGTAACACCAGAGGAGTTACACACGCGCTGCCGACCCAGAAGAAACCTAATGTCCCTCTTGAAGAACCCCATATTGTAGGCGCTTGGGTAAATCGCAGCACAGTGGAGTCACCCTCGCGCTGGCGACCCTGTAAGCATAAAGTATTTGTGTGCCGTCAGTGTAGATGACAAAGCAGGACAAGCCTTAGGTCTTTCAACTGACAGCACAAAAACTCTCCAATGAGTTCTGATTTCCCTACTCACTACGACACAACACGAGGTTATTATGGTCGAGGTATTCTGTAGAGTGGAGATACTTTCCCAGTAGGATTGCTCAATTGGGACGGGAATACCATCGTGTTCTACCTCCTCCTAATTAATGGTCTGTACAGAAGTTGATTTTGAATTCAGCATTTGAATTTATTTGAGGTGTGGATGCGTATAGTTCTTAATGGGACCCCAGCAAGCCCCGCGGAGTCTAGCACATACATATATTCACGCCTTCAAATCCCCGAAGGGATAGACAGAGGTGTATCAACACCCACATTCGCCAACGACATACTTTTCCGTCCCATGTAATAGGAGGCGAGTCTATTGCCAACAAGCGGGCACTTTGTAGCAGAGGAGCAAAAGTCGGAAGACGGATCCTGAGCTCCAAATACACCTCGATCTCGGATGCAATCAGGAAAATACGTCTCCATAATGATGATGAAGCTTTTTTTTATACCACTTAGGTTTCAGACAACCACACGGCCCACCTGATGGGACGTGTGCAACACCATAGGAGTTACACACGCGCTGCTGACCCAGAAGAAACCTTCTAATGTCGCACTTGATGAACCCCATATCGTAGGCACTTGGGAAAACCGCAGCAGGGGGTTCATTCCACAGCTTGAGTGTGCGGGGGATGAAGTTTCTTTCATGTCACACAGTGCGCACCGTCTCAGGTCGCAATGTGTGAGGAAAGCTGAAGAAAAACAAAATATTTAAGAGTATTTTTCTTTCTTTAATTCTTTATTGTACACAAGAAAATAATACATCAACAGGTAATCTCAAAAACATCTTGGTGTACAAAGGCGAGCTTAACTCAATATTGAGTTTTCTCCCAGCAAACTCAATATTGAGGGGAATAAAAGAGCAAAAAAAGACCAAGTGTACAACAGCAGAAAAAATACAAATAATACATACCAAGAATAAAAACATTATACAATACATACAGCTTTTTTTGGTTTTCAGACTTTTATTCACGTACAAAGAACGAGGAATCTGGTTGTACCCAATATTTAGGAAGCTCTACGGCACGGTGTTATTCCCTATCGCTCTCGCCGGCGCAGGAGTGTTATTTTTCACCTTCTATTATATACAGTGGCCATTGACAAAAATGATCCACGGCTCGAAGGACAAACAGAAGAAACAGGTTCAAACGTTGAGCAAAAAGAAAAAGACTAAATAAGGTTTTATTAGAAAAATTGTTGATAGTAGAAGAATTGTTATAAGATAGAAGAACAAATTCTTACGAGTAAATTTTAAAGAAGAATAGTAAAGTTTTATAATTATGAAACGTATTGGGACTTATCGCGATTAAATCATGGAAATTACTATTTCTGCCGACGTTTCGGATGCGTTAATCGCGTTATGTCCCGATACGTTGTCTAATAAAGAATAGTATTTTTTTGTAAATCTATTTGATGAATTGTTAAGTAATTAATAAATATTTTTAATTACTTTTTTATAATAATAAATTACTTGAACTTTATTTATAGATCATTTTGCGAATTTAACTCATGGGGGATGGAGGTCAGTCTGCGACCGCTGACACTCGATTTGCCTTCGTTAGCGAGCTATGAGTTCATGAGTCTTCGCTACCGCTCTGCTGCCGTCTTCTTCTCGAATATTGCTTGCTCGCAGAAGTCGGACATCCCCACCGATACCCCCCTGACTAAGAAAACGAGGCTGTTTCTTAGGCAAGCAATCGCCTAATAGTCCACCGCCCTGATTGTAATATTAGAACGCTATAATACTACGTTATAAATTCGTTAGCGCGATTCAGAATCATCAGTTACAAATTAGTACATATAGTGCGTCGCCGTCGTCGCTAGATGGCGCTTTAATAAATGAACATAGATATTATCTATTGAATAATTTATGACGCCTTTACTTACATTTTTGGAGAAGTAAAATTTATCGGCAACTGAGACACTTTTTTATACCACTTAGGTGGCGGTAGTGAGCGTGACCGCTACGCAGGAGGCGCGGGTTCGATTCCCGCTCAATGAAAATATTTGCATGCATGAATATGGGTATTTGCATTGTCTGGGTGTTTCTATGCATAATATGTATGTATTTACAAAAAATAAAAGTATTTAAGTATGTTTATCCGTATTTTAGATTTCATAACACAAGCTAGTTGAGCTATGCTTACCATGTGTCTAGATAGCGTTGTGTGGAATGTTGTAGAATATTAAAAAAAAAACATAATCAGACGAGGTGCAGTAAAATTGACGTGTCCTATAAATAAACTCAATTACGTGGTATAAGCCATTATCGTCGCACTCCGGCTAACCTAAGCCTCTGGTTTTGAATTGACTTGCTCGGGTTTGGGAACCACGATACGGTATCTCATCTTGCCTTCGTAAAGGGGGGGGGGGGGGAGGGTCTACTAGTGTGACAGGCGTAAACATAATTATCCTAATGGTGTACCCATTCCCATCCCCCCCTTCGTGTCTGACAGACGTTAATACATCCTAACCACACATTATCCGTCACTTGTTACAAAAATGAAAAAAAATAATTAAGTAAGTTTTATAATATTGACATTTGTACGACATAATCGTACAGATAATTCGTTCCACTGACCTATTTCTAGGTCACTGACAGGTCATAGTGATAGCGAAATTATATAAAGAACTATATTAGTGTATCAGTAATTGTTGCTATCTTCCATTGATAAGCTCCAACATTAGTCATATGGTATTTAAATATATAGTAGAGTACTGGTGCGTGTACATTTTGTGATAATTTAAGTGCAGTGTTGGTGTGTTGATTGTCAAATTTTGTGTATAATATTTACAGTAGGTAGATAAATCATTTATTAATATTCTTTTATAGTTTCTTCAGTCTCTAAGTCCCGAAAGATTCGACTCTTTGTCCAAATCAGATGGGATTGGCTATAATTTTAACTATGACGGCCTAATGGACATATTTTTGGTGATGGCCGACGCTCATCTGTCCTAGATAAGCGTGGCGGTATCTAACTTCTGTCATAAGAGCTTGGCCTCGAATCTGATAAAGCAAAAACATTGTCATATCACGGACTCTGCTAAGAAATTTTATAAGAATTTAATTTTAGACTTTAAAGCAATGTTTATGATATTGTAGGTAGTATATTGTATTTATATAATTATTAAGTATTTTAAGTATGTATATATTTATTATATGCACTTATATAAGTTGTATAAGTTATTAAATTGTGTGTTATTAAACGCCAACAACTCCCAAATACTCCAACCAACATACATTTCCATCCAAAGTTTGCCTGGAAGAAATTGTGTAAAGCGATAAGGCCGCCCTTTGTACTGCTCTTGTCTTCTCAATTTCTGTAACATGACTATTGTAATTGGTGTACAATAAAGAATATAATAAATAAATAAATAAAATGTTTTAAAGTAAAAATTATAAAAGCTCTTTGCAGTGTGAATAAAAATAGTTATATTGACTAAAAACACGCTTTTAGCAAGCACTAAAAATTACAAAATAATTCGGACATTTAGTTTGATGACTCAAAAGTTTTCCCTTTGCCAAATCTTCATTAGATCGCAGGTAAACATAAACAAATTCAGTTCGTGATGAACGATAAATAATTACCTATGCGAAATGGTTATAAATAGGTAATCATCTTTATTGAATATTTACTATGATTTATTATGAAAGAAAGCGTATATCCCCGAAGGGGTAGGCAGAGGTGCTATCATCCACATTTCGCCAGTTTATGTTTAGGTACCAATGTAATAGGTGGCGAGCCTATTGTCATTAACCAGGCACTTATAAACCTGCGATAAATACACACATAACTTCGTAAAAAATCGAAAAGTCATTGGTGTGTGTCATTGTAAAACGTGGGATCGAACCCGAGACCTCTTCTCAGCAGTCCATTACCCATACCAATTTGTAACTAACGATTCTGAATCGCGCAAACGAAATTATTTCATCGATATAATATATTATTATAACGTTCTAATCATTACTATCAGGGCGGTAGACTGTCATAGTCCACCGCCCTGATAGTAATATTTAGGCGAGTAATGGCCTAACAGTTAGGCCATTACTCGCTTAAGAGTCAAGTAGTCTTATATTTTAAAAATAAAAACTGACTACTGAATAATCACGCTCTAAATAGTATTAAACAAGAAAATATCAAGAATAGCCGTGTTCGTGTGCCACCTAATGTAACAAAATAATACATCCTAAGGTAAAGCGATATACGACCATGGCCATCTTTGATATTTTCTTGTTTAATATTTTTTAGAGCGTGATTATCAGTAGTAAAGTATTAATTTTAAAACTTTTTTTTTAAATATTTTGTGTCAGGCAACAGCTAATAATATATTTGAACTAATTAAGGCACTTCATTTAATACCAAACACAGCATATTTATTGTTATTAATTTATTTATACTACCGCGGTTGCCTAGTGGTATGGGTAATGGACTGCTGAGACGAGGTCTTGGGTTCGATCCCAGGTTTTACCATGACTTTTCGATGCTTTTCGAAGTAATGTGTATGTGTTTATAAGTGCCCGGTTAGTGGTTAATGGCTCGCCACTTATTACATAAACTGGTGAAATATGGGTGCTAGCACCTCTGCCTACCCCTTCGGAGATATAGGCGTGAGTTTATGAGATGATGATGAGATGAATGAGTATTTATTTATTTTTTATTTAATTTATCTCATATAATTAGGGTTTCGTACCGAAAAACTTAAACACACAACACGCGCTTTGTTTTAAACACAGTATTTAAAATAATCACTATTAGAGCGGCCATATTGGATTCAGTGACACTTTATCAGCCTATATCCAGCGGACGATCAATACCTAAAAAGTAACGAAGTCCGAATTTAGCAGTCCGACTGGGGAAGTACCTCCACCCTATAGAATACCACGGTTATTGTAACCTCGTGTTGTGTTCCCGGTGGTGAGTAGGGTAGCCAGAGCTCACTGGAGAGTTTTTGTGCTGTCAGTGGTATGACCAAAGGCTTGTCCTGATTTTGTGTTCTGCAGAGAGGGCACATAAAATCTCTGTTCACAGGGTCGGCAGCACGGATATGACTCCACTGTTGTTACATACGTTCATAGGTCACGGTAATCCATTTCCATCAGGTGGGTCGTGTGCTTGTCTACCACCTTAGTTGTATAAAAAAAGTAGTTGAGGAGCTACGATGAACAGATGAATATACATACATAGATATTTAGCCTGTCAAAATCATAACCCTCCTTGAAATTGACGTAATCGGGTAAAAAACAAAAGTTATGACTTCAATTTCAACCCGTCAATAAGGAAGTGAAACTACCCACAAAAGTGAAAAATATAATATATATATACCTGTATATAAGTTACTTTTACACAACGAGCATTATACTAAAAAAAGTAAATACAGCACTGGTTCTAAAAATAAGCAGGGTAATTCACCAAACTTCTCGCGTGCAACAAAACACTAATCAGTATGTGCGAGCGAGAGATAAGAGCGAGGTATAACATCTGTCATTGAATGTGGTACAATTTTTGACAGTATTGAAATAACGTAATCTACCTCTTTTTGACGTAAGATCATTAATTATAAGTGCTATATTTTTTATAAAAATAATTAAAAAGTAGTTAAAATATCATCATCATCTTACTTCTAAGATAGTAAAATTAACGAAGTTTGCCTGAGTCAAGGTCTAAGTGCTTAGTGAAAATTGGATTTTTTCAAAGGCAGGTAAGTTTTTTGAACAAATTGTGTCTAACAATGTAGGTATTACTAGACATAGAAGCAAGATAGATAGATAGATAGATAATTCTTTATTGTACACCAACAGATTTACAGTAGGACAAGTAGGTAGCATGTAAGTTCAATGTACAATGTACGGCCTTATCGCTGAAGCGATTTCTTCCAGGCAACCTTGGGATGGACAGTAATGTTATAAAATTAAAAATATGGTGTAGTTATCGGCTAAACTACAATAGTTAGTGCATTAAAAACAAAAGAAAGAGAGAGAAGTATAAGCAAAATAAAATTAATATACGGCTTTTCGTTCGTCGTTTCGTTTTTTTACGTGCGCAAAATCCCCACGGATACCTCCCCACCGAAGCCGCTGGAAGAGGTTATGTCGGACTTTAATCGACTACAACGCACGCCGCCTGTGGGTCGTTTTGGTTGCCGAAGGTGAGGTTGACAGGCATATCCCTCGCACCCCGGCCGACCCAGGGCCATCTCTCACGATCTGGTCCTCTTCTCGGGTGTGGGGACTACAAAGTCCCCAACTCGTCCCCGGAAACGCGCCACCGCCGCGGTCTGCTTCTGCCAGGGTGACAGGCGGTTCCACCTGTCACCCCCAGGCCGGCGCTCATGGTCGTCATAGGTAAAGGCCCACAGCCCACCTGCTGGGAAGTGGTTACCGAGGCCTATGGATATATGCAACACCAGGGGTGTTACACTCGCGCTGTCGACCATGAAGAAACCTTCTGATGCCCCTCTTGAAGAACCCCATATTGTAGGTGCTTGGGAAAAGCGCAGCAGGGAGGTCATTCCACAGCTTGAGTGTGCGTGGGATGAAGTTTCTTTCATACCGCACAGTGCGCACCGTCTCAGGTCGCAATGTGTGAGGATGAATTCCCTGCCTATGGCGAGAGGTGCGATGATAAAATGTAGCTGTGGGTTTTGGAATTGTGTTACAGTTTTAATATAAGGCGGGCATTAATTTTGAATTTCTAATTTGGAACAGAACATATATTCGACGCTTCTCGTGACCAGAGGGCTGGCCTCTTCTTAGGTCAGAGAATAAGCATTGCCATACAACGTGGCAATGCTGCCAGTCTTCTGGGAACGTTACCTAAAGAGGCATGCGATGCGGAGGAATTTAACTGCAGGAGTATTTTAACTTTAGTTTAATTATTATTTTTTAGTAATGTAAATATTAGTAGGTATAGATTTAAAATACATTAAGTGCAAATAGATAAATAAATAAATAAGAATGTACATATAAACAAAATATCTAATTTTGGTGTATACTTTTAGCACAGAAAAAATATTGTAGCGTACCTTTTCGGGGTTCTGTAGCTGAAGAAGAAAAAAACACATTGGATCACCTCGTTGTCCGTCTGTCCGTCAGTCGAGACCTTTTTAGGGTTTCGTACATCAAAAGAAAGAAAAACGGAACCCGAATAGGATCACCCCGTTGTCCGTTTGTCCGTCAGTCGAGACCTTTTTAGGGTTCCGTACATCAAAAGAAAGAAAAACGGAACCCGAATATCAATCAGTCGAGACCTTTTCTTATATAAATTTAACATAACATATAACATAAACTCACACCTATATCGCTATATCTCTCTGCGAGCATTGCTCCGGCGCCGGGCAGCCCACGGAGCGAACCATTGTCGCGAGCAAGTTGGTGAGCGTGAGAACTTCCGCCACCAGCTTCCATCTCGTCGTCTTCCACGCCGGGCACTCGGTGAGCGTGTGCAGCCCCGAGTCCTTGCTCGCATCGCAGTGATGGCACTCGGACGTTGGCTCTTTTCCGATGCAGATCCCACCCGAAGCACCCATGGCCGCTCCAAGATGTTGTCTATATTGTGACAAGGTCCTTTTGTAAACATTATTCCTTATGATATCAATCCTTGGACGTTTGTCCAAAGTGTAAGTAAGGCCCGGCCTCGTAGCCAGAAATATTTACCTCAATACACACTTCGAGTGTAATAAAATTATGATATATATATGTTTTTTTAAATTAGAAAGTATTTATGTACAGTTTGAAAGATCCTAACTACAGCTCATCGCACAAACCGGTTTTGTAAGCGACGGTCTAGCGAGTTATCGTATTAGGCACTAGTCATTCCTCCTTAGATTTACCTTATATTGTTTAGCGCAGTGAGATGTAAGCCTTGGCATGCTTAACTTGTGATATTGAATAACAATGTTTTGTGTGAAATAAATTACTGTTGTTTTTAGTTACTTCTTAGTAATTAGTGTTATTACTCATTCGGAGTGTGAAACATACAGAAGTGAGAAAAATCAGAGATTTTATTGCTGTAAGTAGGTATGTTGTGTTCTTTTATGTTTAGTATTAGTATTTTTAACATATTTTTGTACAAATATAAAGTTTTAATAGTTATTTGACTTGAAATCTTAACCCGTTTGGTAGGTATATATTTTAATTTTTACTAACTTAGGTTAGGTTAGGAAATAATACGCAATAACTTATCCGTTACTTAGTTTTCTATATAGAAGATTATCAGATAAAGATAGAAAATCATCTTAAAAAATAAACATAGAAAGTCATTTTGTTTGAGAAACTTACAACAAAAAAACATCGTAACTTTATGTTCTAGAATTATACCTACTCTAACCTAAAATTATATTATTTAATGGGCGATCTTATGAAAAATATTCACAAAATGCTCGTTTCATCGTTCTGATGCTGACTGTACATAAATACAGTCAGCGTCAGAACGATCTTGACTATAACGTCTCAAAATGATCTTAACATCTAGGTATTAAGAACTGTTTTATTGATTTAAATTGTATTACCGTCCGAGCTAAAAGTTTGTAACGCATATCAGAATAATCTGTCAACAGGAAGGAGGAAAACCAAGGCGTTAGGATCATTTTGAGTACTTTGTTTATCAAGGTCGATCTGATGTTGATGTACTACTCTGTCAAGAAAATACCGGGAAACAAACGTTGATGGCCTACCAGAACGAGGCAAATCTTCCATCACATCTCGACCGCTTTTGAACGCTTTGTACCACTCATAAGCACGTGTTTTTGATAAAGTCGATTCACCGTAAGACTTCTGTAACATTTTCAGTGTCTCCGAACATGAAATTCCATTGGCGATGCAAAATTTAAAACAATACACACTAGATATTATAAAACTAAAAACAGCACTGTTTTTAACATAAATGATAGATGCAACTCAAACTCCGCGCCAAAATGGAAAGTAGTTGTGCCAATCAAACAACAACAAAAAAAAACAAAAATTTGAATTTGGTACCATAAACAAAACATTCATTCCCGATACTTTGTTGACTGAATGTATATATAATCTTTTTTTTTCTTCTTTATTCATCATTCAAAACAAAATTTCTTACGGTTTATTGAGGTTATTAAACTTACAGAATCGGTCATGGTTTGATAACCTTTTCATGCAGTTTGAAATTATATTTTTATAATTACACTAACTAAAAAATAAAATAAGTAAATATTCTATAACATTCCACACAACGCTATCCCATGGTAAACATAACTTAACTAGCATGTGTTATGGAATCTAGAATGCGGATAAACATACTTAGCTACTTTTTTTTTGTACTGGGTTGAAATTGACTTCCCAAGCGAGAGAGTTCTTCAAGAAGGGGATTAGAATGTTCCTACAGGGTCGATTTCACCAGTTCACGGTAATGACTTCCCATCAGGTGAACCGTGTGTCTACCACATACATACATAGAATCACGCCTTTATCCCCGACGGCTTAGGCAGAGGTGAATTAACACCCGTATTTCACCAATCATTAAATTCGGTCCCACGTAATAGGGGGTGAGCCTATTGCCGTCTTTCGAGCACTATTTGTTGACTGAAGCCCAGCATCTGAAGCTGAGTTTGGGCTGTATATATCTGTCTGATGTTAAACAGCCCTATCCCTTAGTCGTTTTGTACGACACCGCATGGGACGAGATGGGGTGGTCCAAATTCTACTCTGCCGTGCCGTGCAGTGATATCGTTTGCGTATTTTGCCGTTAGTCGCCCTTCAGATGAGATGGGGTGGTGATACTTGTACTCTTTTTCCCATCACCTCACAGGTATCTTTTATTATATAATATAATAAATTCTACAACATTCTACACAACGCTATCTAGACCCATGGTAAGCATAGTTTAACTAGCTTGTGTTATGGAATCTAGAATACGGATAAACATACTTAAACACTTTTTTTTTTGTAAATACATACATATTATACATAGAAACACCCAGACCAATGCAAATACCCATATTCATGCATACAAATATTTACACTGAGCGGGGATCGAACCCGCTCCTCCTGCGTAGCAGTCGCGTTCACTACGCTATTCAAAATGTGTTTTTTTTTTGTTTTCAGTTAAAATGTCTCAGCTGACCCAACTCCGCCTGGCGGGCTACACCGCCATCATATCAATGCACGTGACCAATATATACTATATGGACTGGTACCGAAAACAAATTCACACCGAGGACGAGAGGATACTGGCTTTCAGGCACTTGGGGAACAGATTCTTAACCACATGGACTTTTGTATGTATTTTTTTATTTATTTAATTCTTTATTGCACACACACAGTACAGAGATCATACACAAAACACATCAAAGAAGATGTACAAAGGCGAGCTTAACTCAAAATGAGTTTTCTCCCAGCAAACCTTTGAGTAGCAGAGAAGCATATAATAATGAAAGGGGATGTGAAGTGTACATTACAAAAAAAAAATACAAAAAGAAAAGATAAACAAAGAAATATTTTTGTACTCCTAAATTTACCGCGTGGTTTCCGACAGAGTAGAATTTGGGTCACTCCATCTCTTCCAATGCGGTGTCGTACAAGGAGACTAAGGGATAGGGCCAGGTTGTTTTACGAACAACTATGGCAGCCGTTACTGGTATTTGGAGCCCTGAAACGTCCGACTAGTTTAACTGGAGAACTTCAATATCGCCAACTATCAGTTTCCAGGTCCCGTTGGCTAGGGTCTCAAGCCTATATACAGCCTATATAGCAACAGCTTGGGTCCTGTACACCCATAGGTGCATAGCAATTTAAAAAAAGGTCAGGTCAGGGCTAGTGAGTGAGCATGTATGAAAACAATTGTGAAAGTATTCACGACGCTATTTCCGTTCACTTGAGGAGTCTGACTGGGGAAGTACCTCCGCCCTACAGAATACCGCAACCATAATAACCTCGTGTTGTGTTCCCAGCGATGAGTAGGGTAGCCAGAGCTCACTGAAGGGTTTTTATACTGTCAGTGAAAAGACCAAAAACTTGTCCTACTTTGTCTGTCTTCTACACTGACGGCAGAGAAACTCTCAATGCTTTCAGGGCTGGCAGCGCGAGTGTGATTCTCTTAGTTTTGCAAACGTCTATAGGCCACAGTGACACCTATTTGGTGTATCTGTGAGCCACTCTGTTTTATTTGTTTTTCTTACATTTTTTTTTGTATTGATTATTGTTTTATCTGTGACCACCTTGCACCAAATAAATATGTCTTTCTTTCTTTCATTCTTTCTTTCTTTCTTTCATTCTTTCATTCTTTCTTTCTTTCTTTCTTTCTTTCTTTCTTTCTTTCTTTCTTTCTTTCTTTCTTTCTTTCTTTCTTTCTTTCTTTCTTTCTTTCTTTCTCTCTTTCTTTCTTTCTTTTCATCAGCTGGGTCGTGCGCTTGTCTGCCACCTAAGTGGAATAAAAAAAAGGAGAAGCCAAAGTTGTTTTACAGGATATCAACTGCTCCCTCATTCAGAGTGATTGTTTCGTTTCTACGCACGTTAGTAAAAGTGCCGGTAGCTTAGTGGTTAAGGCCTTATGATCGAGAGGTCCTGTATTCGAATCCTGGCCATTACACTACCGACGTGAACCCACTCCTAACTCAAGCAATTCAGCATAGTTGGAGGGGTTAGAGGGAATATTAGTAATTGCGATTGCTAAAATTCTTTATAATAAGAAGCCGATACATTTAAGTTGGTCTAGTTTTACGTCTTTTCTCGTTTCAATGTTAACCAATTGTAATCCACCGGCTTATCACGTTACGACTGCGTTTGAAACTCGATGTCATTTAGAATAATGCCTTTTTTTTATACCACTTAGGTGGCAGACAAGCGCACGGCCCACCTGATGGAAAGTGGTTACCGTGGCCTATGGACGTGTGTAACACCAGGGAAGCCACACTCGCGCTGCCGACCCTGTAAGCGCAGAGTTTGTGTGCTGTCAGTGTAGAGGACAAAGCAGGACAAACCTTTAGTCATCCCACTGACAGCACAAATTCTCCAGTGAGCTCTGGCTACCCTACTCACCGCCGGGAACACAACACGAAGTTATTATAACCGCGGTATTTTGTAGGGCAGAGGTACTTCCCCAGTCGAACTGCTCAATTGGGCGGAAATACCACCGAGTCGTACCTCCTTTAATGCCTTTAAAAATATGAACTCTCTGCCTACCAAAACTAGAAGTCGCCGCCATAAAGATGAATGTTTTTTTTCCAGATGCTACAGATAGCGTATGCATTCTTTGGTATAGTCTGTGACGTGTTGATAATGAAGAACCATCGGAAACATTCGTATACCTTGCCAATGGGTATTGGCGAAATAAGGGACGCTATATTCTCTGCTGTGATATGGCCTTCGTCTTGGGTAAGTGGTTCTCTATCCGACAGTAAACATATGACCTATGATAAAGTGCCCACTTGATGATAATAGGCTCCCTATTATGTGGCAACGAAAATAATAGTTTACTTTTATACCACTTAGGTGGCAGACAAGCGCACGGCCCACCTTATGGAAAGTGGTTACCGTGGCCTATGGACATGTAACACCAGAGGAGCCACACTCGCGCTGCCGACCCTGTAAGCACAGAGTTTCTGTGCCGTCAGTGTAGAGGACAAAGCAGGACAAGCCTTTGGTCATCCCACTGACAGCACGAATTCTCCAGTGAGCTCTGGCTACCCTACTCACCGCTGGGAACACAACACGAAGTTATTATAACCGCGGTATTCTGTAGGGCGGAGTTACTTCCCCAGTCGGACTGCTCAATTGGGCGGAAATACCACCGTGTCCTACCTCTATTTCTGTTTACAAACACATTTTAAAGACTGAAAACCGCAATTGAACCGAAATTCGAACTATTTAGTCAGTTAGTTAGTCTAGTTTAGTTGTTTATATAAAACCTCACCACAAGGTTGTTGACTTTTAGTTAAGTTACTAACTGAATGGTTTCCAGCAGAGTAGAATTTGGACCACCCCATCTCTTCCCATGCGGTGTCGTACAAGGCGACTAAGGGATAGGGCTGTTTAACATCAGCCAGATATATACAATAGTGACCCGAAATACGGCAATAGTGCCACCACCTATTACGTGGGACTGATTGGTGAAATGTGGGTGTTAATTCACTTCTGCTTAACCCTCTGTGGATAAAGGCGAGAGCATTTCCCTAACTCCCCGTATACCACTGTCTAGTAGAATTTTTTTATGCTACTATACACCTAGAATATATTTCTTTCCTTAACTAATTTTCTCTTTCTCCTAATTTCCAGGTAGTGTCCATAATATTCTGGGGTCTGTTCAACTACGACCGATCCCTGATATTCCCTGAGCATCTCGACGTGGTTTTACCTACAGTATCCAATCACATCATACATACTGCGATAGTGGCGATAGTGTTCTTCGAAGTGCTGTCCAGACCGAGAACCGAACCCAACAGCCATCTGAAGAATATAGGACTGATGACTCTTTATATTAGTTTGTATTTGATGGTGTAAGTACGACTTTTTGTTTTTATTTTTAAAATGAATCTATCTTTTTTTTATATAGGACACGCCAACTTGACTTCACTTCGCCTGATGGTAGGCTAAAGGCAAAGTCTGAGGAAAGAGGGTCACCATTACAGACACTAAGTAATGTTACAATGGTGGTACTCAGCTTGGCGGCCTCATCAGATGCTTTTTCACGACCCGCTAAAAGGACCCGGGACTATAGGAAGCTTCTATCGTAGATTCTATTCTCGCTTAGTACAAATATCTATTTGCATTAGTCTTTGTATTTTTAACGTACGGAAATCCCCTGGAGCCGGAGCCAGCAGAGGTGGTTATGATGGACTCGATCCGACGAAAACCGCACGGCTGGCTCATGCTATCTGTTAACAGGGGTGAGGTAGTCTTAGGCATACCCCTCGTACGCCCCGACTAACACAGGGCTATAGGAGGTCCCCTCGGATATTTGCAATAGTCTGAGTGATACGGGTGTCTTAAATAAAATGTATCTCATCATGTTAGCCACGCATAGTCCACTACTGAACATAGGCCTCTCCCACAGACTTCCAGAATGACCGATCTAAAGAAGCCCGCATCCAGCACTTCCCGGGGACCTTGATGAGGTCGTCTTTCCACCTGGCCGTTGCGCGTCCTACGCTACGTTTGCCCGTACGCGGTCGCCATTCCAGAACTTTTTTGCTCCATCGGCCATCTGTTCTGCGCGCTATGTGTCCCGTCCAATGCCACTTCAACGAGCTAATCCGCTGGGCTACATCGGTTACTTTTGTTCTCCTACGGATATCATCATTTCTGACGTGCTCACGTAGCGAAATATCGAGCATAGCCCTCTCTATAGCTCGTTGAGCGACTTTGAGTTTTTTTAGGAGACCTATAGCGAGTGACCACGTATCAGATCCGTAAGTCATCACTGATAACACAAAAATGTATTTAAGTATGTTTATCTACATTCTGGAATCCATAACACTAGTTGCTTAAGATTTCCTATTACTACTGCCAGTAGAATAATTATTTATTCTTGCATTTTCTTTTTCCAGGATGTTATTTACCTACAAAGAAAGAAACGTTTGGCTATACCCCATATTTGGACAGTTGTATGGCAGTATATCCTTCCTGTTCCTTCTAGCTGCAGTATACGCATTGCTGATCGTCTTTTATTGCCTGCAATGGCCTCTCAGCAACATAATATACCCCCAAGGTGGGATAAAGAAGAGAAAAATACAGAAAAGGAAGAAAAGAGATTAGTATTGTGTATATAATTAACATAGATTTACGCCACATCCGGTAATGCAGATACGGATCTTCCGGAATACCAATAGATACCAGCAAACTCCGTGACAACATACTTTGGCTAAACAATTCGCGTTATTAGGTCTCATTGGCGGTAAGCGCGGGGCGCGACGGGTGAAGGCGCATCAATAAACCAATCATAGACTATATATATAACTAATCACGGGCTCAAACGGCTCACGTCATTGGTTGATCAGTCCTTTTTATTGGTTTTTGATTGGCCAGTTAGTTTGTTCCCGAAGTTTACTTGTAACTATATATATTATTGCATAAAAAGTATATTAAACGGAAGCTTCATATCTTGGTAGTTAACCGATTTATTATATGCAATGACACGTATATTGGTGTCACGATGCTGGAAATCCTAGATAGCCTTTCAATTGTGGTGTAGACCATAGAGTAAGCTTTACAGACCCTTGAAGAAAATTACACTGAGAAATGATTTCTGCTACTATATTAGAAAATACCTCTCAAACTTATAACATCGCTTTTGAGTGATACTGAAGACTACCTTGAAAGTGATTGAATTGAGAAATTTTGTGGATAATATACCTTATGCTCCTTAAGAATATAATCTCGTATTGATTTTAGCTGAATCTCATTATAATCTCAGTTCAGTCACATGACGATTGCATAAAAATGTCAAACATTCATAGAATCAAAGAATCAATTTCATTTATTCAGTTTAGGCACATAAACAGCACATATGAACGTCAAAATTTTACAATTATTATGTCATAAAATATTATGAACATAGATAAACCATTGGAAAATGATTCTTTCATTGTCTAGTAGTAATTTGGGATTATCCTTGTCGGTCACTCAAAAAGAACATCACAAGTTTTAGTTATAACATATAATGATAAATATGTAAATATATATCTAAATTAGGGCTTAGGGTTAGATAAGTTATGTATTGGGGTAGGAGGGGTGCGGGGTTAGATGAATACGAGTCTTATATTTTGTCTTCATCTAACATTAGCGTTAAATATTACAGATTATAATGGGGCGGGGAGGGGGGTCTCAGTTTTATTTCATTTATGGAGATACATTTGTAGAGGATTTTGATAAAAGGGGGATACCAGGATAAGTAAGTAGGTCAAATGAACAGGTCAAGGGAGAGGGAGAATATCGTATAATGATACCACAAATTTTAGACGAGGATAAAAAAGAGACTGCCTTCATCCAAGCCACACTAAGAATTATCTTGATTTTCTTCAGAAGTGAAAATGCTATTTAAGTCTTTAGTTTTTTTTTCTTAAGGCTGATTTACATCCAACGAACGAATACTTATTCAATCTCCTCTCCTTCAAATGCTATTATTGTGAAAGTATATTTAGACCAAATGAACATAGAGCTAGAGCTAGAAATAGGCATTCTATCTTAATATTTTAGTGAAAACTAACCTTGTTTTCAAAGAAAAAACGAATATTCTATCAATGTTGGCACTAAAAGAATTTGACGGTTAGGGGATTGCCTGGAAGAAATTGCGTAAAGCGATAACTCCTCCCTTTGTACTGCTCTTGTCTTCTCAATTTCTGTGAATATGAATATTGTAATTGGCGTACAATAAAGTATAAAATAAATAAATAAGAAAAGAAAGAAGAAGAAAAAGCATTTATTTAAGAACACACAACGTACAGAGAGTCGGACAAATATATAAACACAATAAGGCAACACAACAAGAATACACTCACTGCACATCGTGCGCGCCCAAATGGGCCACCATCTCAATATGAATGCCCACCAGGGTCTGCGAAGCGCTGGTTTTCAGATGGCGCCGCTAGTGACTCCGCCGCTACGCAAAACGAGTCAGTGACGCATCAGAACACAACAACAGAATACAGATATCAGAACAATACAATACTTAAAAATGGCGACATAATAAGAATAGATTCGGATAGATTCTATGGAATATTTTTAGAAGTAGTATTTACATGAAGCGAGACTCTTCATGTAAATGCCACTTCTCTGCCACTGCACCTTCATGGTACAGGAATTGAGAAGACAAGAGCAGTACAAAGGGCGGCCTTACCGCTTAACGCAATTTCTTACAGGCAATTCGTCAACCGTCAAATTCTTTTAGTGCAAACAGTGATAGAATATTCGTTTGTTGTTCTTTCTTTGAAAACAAGGTTAGTTTTCACTAAAATATTAAGGAAAAAATCCTTTGTACTATCTCTATGTTCATTCGTTTACCTTTGTGCATGCTGCTTTTGGAAAGTTATCCTGCCATCATAAAGTGACAGTTTACAGTTTTTTTTTTGTACAGGGTAATTTTGTGCTCGGGTCTGTAATCTATTATATTCTGTTGTGATACTGAATATGGATAAGTAAATTATATATTTTTGGATACTTAAATTTTTATTTTTTATTTTTCACCTAATTGCGGACAGGGAGCGTTATGTATTCATAATTATATTCCCTTGTGAATGTTTAGTTAGCATTTTCGATAGGTATCAATCAATTCAGCCGTACCTGCTGTCTTCAGACTATTGTTGATTGATGGTACTTGGTGGAATTTGTTGTTACACATATTGATAACTCACTTGTACTTTTCCACATTACTTAATTACTTATTACACCTGGGCATCCTCAATTCCACCAAGTGCCATCAATCAACAGTATAAATAGTTTAGTTAGCATTCTTTATTTAAATTTTTTTTTTCTTTTTTTTCGAATAGTATAATATATCAGATTTTGGTAATAGATATGCAGTTTTGAATGCGATTTAAGCAGAAAAAGATGTTACGTCTGTCTCGCTTACTCACCAATGTAATAAGAGCGTCCCTCTCTGATTTAAATTGTCATTAATTTTAAATCAATCTTAAAGTTACTATCTTTTTTTTACGTGTGCTAAATCCCCACGGATGCTATCCCTATCGGATCCGGTGGGAGAGTTTATATCGGATTCGAACCGACCAAAACGCACGACGCCTGGTGGGTCGTTTTTGGTTGCCGAAGGTGAGATTAACAGGCATATCCTTTGACCCATGGCCATTTCTCTCGATCTAGCCCTCTCCTCGGGTGTAGGAATCACAGAGATCCCGGAAATGGGGAGACGCGCGAGGCGCGCCGCCGCCGCAGCCTGCTTCTGCCAGGGTGACAGGCGGCTCCAACCGTCGGCGGAGGTCATTCATCGAGCTCCGACGCCCAGTTACTATCCTATGATAAATATTTATTATGACATGCGCACCAGTGCACCTGAAACTCGAATTTCTCGTTATCCTCCAGAAATTACCATGATTTCTTCATTCATCATGGTGCTTGCAACAGCGCCGAAATATCGGAAACTCGGAACAATACGACATGGTAAACATCCCGATAACTTTAATACTAATGTGGGTGACCATGACAGTTTAAATACCTAAAAATATATATTTTGAAAATTAATTTCTACAGCCATCCTCTACTTTTATCAACGAAAGTAATATTTTTAGGTTACTTGAACCAATTTCTATATGAAATAAATATTTTTTTAATAAAATTTGATATGAGTCAACTGCCACCTAACATAACACATACATAAACTCACGCCTATATCCCCGAAGGGGTAGGCAAAGGTGCTAGCACCCACATTTCGCCAGTTTATGTTTAGGTCCCAATGTAATAGGTGGCGAGCCTATTGCTATTAACCGGGCACTTATAAACCTGCGATAAATGCCACCTAAGTAGTATAAAAATAAAACACAAAACTAGCCAATAAAAGATACTTGGTATAGATGTACTATAGTTTGCAGTAGACGTGACTAAAGGCAGATAAAATATTTTTGAACATTGCCAGAGATAGCACACGTCTTATAAAACCGGGTGAGTGCGAGTCGAACTCACGAACGCAGGATTCCGTATATTATCTACGTTTTTTTCATTTTATTTATTTATTTATTACCATTTATCTCTACAACTCTCATGGCAAATTAAGTTCTTTTAGAAATTAAAAGAGCATAATTTGCCTTAAGAGTTTTTAGAGCATTAGTATGTAAAGATGTAATAATATCTAAATGTGGAAACTGATAATTTGGTCTTCATCATATTAATTATATAAAATTTGACTTTTTTAGCTGTAAGTTTACCTAAAATTGTAAAATAGAATAAAATAAAAATAAAATGTCATAAACAATTTAAATACATAGAAAGAAAGCAAATCATGAATCACTTGATGTCGTAGCGATTTGGTGAACCTATCAACAGACAAAAGTTAATTATTTTTAATGTCGCATGTCTTTACTTTTTATGTGTGGTCTGAATAAATAAATAAATGATAAATAATATCGAGCAAAATATGATAAGATATTCTATGTATGAGTGTTCCTCTTAGAGATTTATTCGAATTACACAGAATACCGCGGTTATAATAACTTTGTGTTGTATTCCCAGTGGTGAGTAGGGTAGCCAGAGCTCACTGGAGAATTTGCTGTCAGTGGGATGACAAGAGGCTTGTCCTGCTTTGTCCTCTACACTGACGGCACAGAAACTCTGTGCTTACAGGGTCGGCAGCGCGAGTGTGGCTTCTCTGGTGTTACACACGTCCATAGGCCACGGTAACCACTTTCCATCAGGTGGGCCGTGCGCTTGTCTGCCAACTAAGTGGGACTTATAAATTTTTTTTTTTTTTAAATCTATAAATAATTCTGTTTTTAGCGGCAATAAAAATGCGTCATCTGTTCAAACTTCAACTGTCTAGTTATCACAGTTCATGAGATATATCTTGGTGATAGACAGAGATACGGACAGTAGTCTTATTAATGGTTTTTTTTTAACTTCGTTACGGAACCCTGAAAAGAACATTCCAAATGTCTTTCTCAATCGCAGATTTTGAAGAAGATTAGAATTACAAGAGGCCCGTGTGAACGTAACCGACCAAACATTCCAGAGTTTTATACTTACAAGGTCAGTATTAGGATGGGTGACCAAGTTGTAACGAGTAAACTAGCACATAGCAAGGTCAGTCTTTGGATTGGTGACCAAGTCGTAAACGTGTAGACCTTGCCCTACATTTATGTAGCAAATGTAATTAAAACCAAGAATTTGGCAATTACATTATGCAGGAGGTAGGAAACGACGGTAGATAGATAGATAGATAAATAATTCTTTATTGTACACCAAAAGAACACAGTAGAACTTGTAGGTAGCATGCATACAGTTTAAAGTACAATGGACGGTCTTATTGCTGGAAGCGATTTCTTCCCAATTGAGCAGTCTGACTGAAGAAGTCCTCCCTGCTAATAATATTTTTTTATTTTTATTTATTTATACTTAATTGTACACATAAATGACATTTGTACAATAAGATGAGATGTAATGTACAAAGGCAAGCTTAACTCTAAGTTGAGTTCTCTTTCAGCAAATCCGGGAGTGCACAGAGGAATTGCAATACGAGAGGCAAAGTTTAGCACTTCGAGTTGTGTACCCGGCGGTGATAGGGTAGCCAAAGCTCACTGGAGAGTTCTTATGTTGTCAGTGGGAAGACCAAAGGCTCGTCCTGCTTTGTCTTATGTACTAATGGCACGTAAACTCTATATTCTTACAGGGTTGGCAGCACGAGTGTGACTTCCCTGGTGTTGCACGAGTCTATAGGCCACGGTAACCAGTTTACATCATGTGGGCCATGTGCTTATCTGCCACCTAAGTTGTATAAAAAATAGAAGTCAATGATTCCGAACTATTATTTAGCTCCCTTAAAACCACGTTTGTTTTATGTGAGCCCGCTTTAAGTTATTATTTTACTAGCTGACCCACCCCAGCTTCGCCCGGGGTACATTTTGAAGCTTCATATCCCTTTGAGCCCGTATGTTTTAGTCTTCAAAATATGTATGAAAAATTGCCGGATTTGTTAACATTTATTATCAATGCTCCACTCCCTTAAGTAGTAGCGTGATAATATATAGCCTAAAACCTTCCTCGATAAATGGACTACCCAACACTGAAAGACTCATTCAAATCGGACCAGTAGTTCCAGAGATTAGCGCGTTCAAACAAACAAACAAACAAACTCTGCAGCTTTATAATATAAGTATAGATTTTATTATTAATGTAAGTTATTATAACGGTAACAGAAATAAATCATATATAAAAATCACCATTGTCTATAAAACTGCACATATACAGCCTATGGGCTTACCATGAAGTCTTAAAACATGTCATAAGTGAACGGCTGTCCACAAATAACTTTGTAATCCTATAAGCCGCGTGGTTCCCGGCAGAGTAGAATTTGGACCACCCTATCCCTTCCCATGCGGTGTCGTACAAGGCGACTAAGGGATAGGGCTGTTTAACATCAGACAGATATATATAGCCCAGACTCAGCCTCTGATGCATGCCCGGAATACGGCAATAGGCTCACCCTCTATTACGTGGGACCAAATGCGATGATTGGTGAAATGTGGGTGTTAATTAACCTTTGCCTAACCCTCCGGGGATAAAGGCGTGATTATATGTATGTATGCAATCCTATATAAATATATAGGATTACAAAGTTACATTTGCAGTTGGTAGTTTGACAGCAGTTCAATTATTGACCAATCTGTTCATGGTACGGGATCTGGTGACTAATAGGTAGACAAACAGCAGAGTGTCAGTAATAGGGTTCCTTTTTTACCCTTTGGGCAAGGAATCATAAAAGTTTAACTTCTATCATAGAAGTTTTTTTATTTTTTTTATAGACAAGCACACGGCCCACCTGATGGGAAGTGGTTACCGTGGCCTATGGACTCGTGCAACACCAGGAGCATCACACTCGCGCTGCCGACCCAGAAGAAACCTAATGCCCCTTTTGAAGAACCCCATATTGTAGGCGCATGGGAAGACCGCAGCAGGGAGTTCATTCCACAACCTGAGTGTGCGTGGGATGAAGTTTCTTTCATACCGCACAGTGCGTACCGTCTCAGGTGGTTGCAATGTGTGAGGATGAACTCCCTGCCTAAGGCGAACGGTGCGATGGTAGAATGTTGCTGTGGGCATCATGTCAAACACATACAGCGAAGAAAAGTCCCACCTAAAGCGGAGAGATTCCACATCACCTGCGAGTATGGGATTGCCAACCAGCCTCAACGCCCGTGTTTGCACCGAGTCGAATGGGTCAAGCTGGTAAGCAGGCGCTCCAGCAAAAAGGTGACAGCAGTACTCCATGTGGTGCCGGACCTGTGCCTTATAAAGAAGGAGTCTCTGCCCCGCAGTGAAGTACTGCTTCGCTCTGTTGAGCACACCAAGTTTCTTTGATGCCAACTTAACCTTGTCCTCCAAATGACTGTGAAACTGGACATCGCTGGAGATATCGACACCAAGGATCCCGATACTCGAGGCAATGGTAAGCGGTGAGCCCAGGAATTGTGGCGCCATAATGAATGGGATTTTCTTAGCAGTGAATACACACACTTGTGTCTTAGTGGGGTTGAATTGAACTAGGTTTAGCCGTCCCCAATCAGATACTCCAGAGAGAGTAGTCTCGATTTCGGATACAAGTTGTTCGCGACACTCTAACACCTCGGACCGAGGGATATTTGCACGGCCCGTGTAATACGTGTCCCCGGTACTGTCGTCCGCATAACAATGTATGGAGCCATCAGACAGCATGTCATTGATATGCAGCAGAAACAGGGTCGGAGATAACACGGAGCCTTGTGGGACACCAGCGTTTATGTTCATGCGGTCCGAGCAGCTGCCGTCGACGACGGCTTGGATGCTTCTGTTGGACAAAAAGCTGGAGATCCATTCGCACAATCCCTCGGGGAGTCCATAGTATGGCAACTTCGTAAGAAGACCTCTGTGCAAGACCCGATCGAAGGTCTTCGCTATATCGAGGCTGACTGCTAGTGCCTCTCCCCGACTCACGATGGCTTGTGCCCAACGGTTTGTGAGATACACAAGAAGGTCACCGGTAGAGCGACGGTGGCGAAAGCCGTACTGTCGGTCGCTCAATAGATCGTTTCCTTCAAGTTATCTCAGGAGCTGTGTATTGATAACAGGCTCCATCACCTTCGAGAGAAGGGAGGTGATAGCAATAGGCCTGAAATTGGACGGATCTGTCCTGTCACCTTTCTTAGGCACAGGATGCACAAAGGCAGTCTTCCACGAGGCCGGGACTTGTCTCGCGGAGTAAGAGAGTGCGAAAAGGCGTGTAAGTACAGGGCACAGCTCGGGGGCACAGTGTTTAAGCACCATCAACGGTATACCGTCCGGACCACTCGACTTTCGAACATCTAAGGACTGAAGTTCCTGCCGGACCACCCGTTGCGTTATTTTTACTTCGGTCATGGATGCACCACTGCTAGGAAGAATAGGTGGTTCAGCATTACCGTCATCCATAGTCGAGTTTGACGCAAAGAGATTACCCAAGAGATCGGCTTTCTGCTTAGCGCCATGGGCCAGACTACCGTCAGGTTTTTGCAGCGGCGGAAGGCAGGACTGGCAGAAGTTTCCCTCAGCAGCTTTGGCAAGCGACCAAAATGCACGACTGCCAGATGGGTAGCGCGCAAGCCGTTCGCCAATTTCTTCAATGAACTCAAACTTAGCCCTGGCCGTTGCATTTTTACTGGACCTCGAGGCAGCATTAAACTTCCGCTTCACTTCAGCAACGTTAGGATCCTTGTTGGCAAGAGCCGTGGTCCAAGTCCTGTATGCAGATTGCTTGCGTTCTCTGCTAGCTTCTCTGCAAGGCCAATTAAACCACGGGCGTTTGCTCGCTCCTGTTGGGATCAAGCGGTTGGGAATATAGCATTCCATACCCACTAGGATCGCTTCAGCCACTGCTTTTGCACAGGAGCTTGGATCATCTGAAGTGAAGCAAAGCTGCCTCCACGGGTACGACGCGAAGAATTCTCGCAGTCCGTCTCAGTTTGCCGACTTGTAGTGCCAGACATGCCGCCATTGAGGTGGCCGCGGAGGTTCAGGCCGCGTGAGAGTCACTTGCGCCCGGACGTGGCTGTGGTCCGAAGTTCCAAGTGGTGCTTCCACAGTTACAGAGTATTCGTCTGGGCGCGTAGTCAGCAGAAGGTCCAGTATAGAGCTTCTGTGGGTCTCTATTTCTGGTGTTCTAGTATTAGAATGTACCAGTTGAGAGAACCCGTAGGTCAAAATCGATTGAATAATATTTTATCAATTTCACCGTATTCTCGCAAATAAATGAATTTGGCGCTTACATCGATTAAAATTTAGAAAAAATGTAATCGATTCACGCGGGTTTCGAACCTACGATCTTTCCCTTACAGGGGGAACGCTCTGACTAATAAGCCACAGAACCTTCGCCCGAAAAATTATCGTTTTTTTTTATACCACTTAGGTGGCAGACAAGCACACGGCCCACCTGTTGGAAAGTGGTTACCGTGGCCTATGGACGTGTGTAACACCAGAGAAGTCTTACTCGCGCTGCCGACCCTGTAAGCACAGAGTTTCTGTGCCGTCAGTGTAGAGGACAAAGCAGAACAAGCTTTTTGTCATCCTACTGACAGCACAAATTCTCTAAGCTACCCTACTCACCGCTGGGAATACAACACGAAGTTATTATAACCGCGGTATTCTGTAGGGCGGAGGTACTTCCCCAGTCGGACTGCTCAATTGGGCGCAAATACCGCCGTGTCCTACCCCCTAACAACGTTTTGAATAGTTAGCATACTAAATGCTTTAAAATTTCATTCAATTGACGCTTACATTTTGGCGAAGTAGAAAATTATAGGACTTCAAATATTTTTTAATGTCTTCTGAAAATGAGCACGAAACCCATTATAAAACACCTTGACTAACCTGATTTGGACTCGTTTGACTCATATGCAGACTTAATTTTATTAAACAACTGGTTTGGCGTGTTGAACCATAAGAATGTTTTAATAATTACCATAAAAAATCTTATAGACTTCATTACATTGATATAAGGTACATTCAATGTTGGTTTGTGTGGTTCCCGGCAGAGTAGAATTTGAACCACTCCATGCGGTGTCGTACAAGGCGACTAAGGGATAGGGCTGTTTAACATCAGACAGATATATACAGCCCAGACTCAGTCTCAGATGCATGGCTTAAGTCTACATTAGTGCTCAGAAGACGGCAATAGGCTCACCCTCTATTACGTGAGACCGAATTCAATGATTGGTGAAATGTGGGTGTTAATTCACCTCTGCCTAACCATCCTGGGATAAAGGAGTGATTATATTATGTATGTTTGAATGTATGTAAATTCAACGACATAAGTAAATTAACTTTAAAATCAAACCTTTTTTAAATTAGAATACCAGTATCAATAATAAAAAGTGCCTTCCAGCATTTCTGTCGTCGGTGCACAGCACTGAGGAGTTAACCAGGAAAATTCTCATAAACATACAGGTCAACTCTGAGGTGTCATGTAAGTCCGATGCTATTAATGCTTGGAAGGCTGCTTGTCCCAACACTGAGTTACCTGGTAACCCTTTCTCCCAGAGACAATGGGATGCGCCGCTCTGCAGGCTGAAGAGATAGCTAAATACACACATCTTCCCATATTACAGAGCGTGCGCGTCTTCTGGCTGTGGGGGAATGGGAGTCAGGCCTCTGGATTCAGGCACTTCCATCGCCCAACATAGGTACTATGTCGGACGTTACTACTTTCCGCCTTGCCACTTGCCTTCGCTTACGAGCGCCGTGTGTTTCTCCGCATCATTGCCACTGTGGTGAAGCTGTCGACAGTCTTGGGCACCATGGCCTTTCATGCAGCAGAAGCGCTGGGCGTATACCAGACACGCCTGCATCTATGACATTATCCGCCGGGCTCTAGCTACCGCTGGCGTGCCAGCCATTGGTGAATCTAAAGGGCTGGTGCGTAACGATGAGAAGAGACCGGATGGTATGTCGTTGCTACCTTGGAAGATGGGTAGACATTTGGTGTGGGACGCTACGTGTGTCGACACTCTTGCGCCCTCACATCTTTCAAGCACAACAGGGTGTGCCGGTGCTGCTGCTGCATTTGCCGAAAACCTCAAACGGCGCAAATACTGTAACCTGACAGGTGATTATGTTTTTGAGCCGTTTGGGGTTGAAACGTTAGGGACGTGGGGTCCAAGTGCTCGTTCTCTATATAAAGACTTAGCAAAGCAGCTGATCGACGCTACGCGTGACCAGAAGGCTGGTTATTATCTTGCACAGAGGATAAGCATTGCCATTCAACGTGGCAATGCTGCCATCCTTCTGGGTACGTTAGCGGTCGGTGATGATGCGGAGGAATTTCATGACGCATTATGTATGTAATTTTTATGTTTATTTTATTTTAGTGTATTTTAGTAGCTACCTAATAATAGTTTTAGTTTTAATTTTCAATTGAATTGTATTGCTATAAAAAGTGTAATTAGTTTCATGATTCCCATAGTTAAAAGTTAATATATTTAATATTTTGTTTATTAGGTATTTTGAGTGTCATTTAGAGGCCACAGTTATCAATAAAATATAATTTGTTACGCTACTTTTGTCGTTGACTGTACCTATTGAAGTACTTACTTATGAATGTGACCGGAGCCGGTGGGAAAGGTTATGTCGGACTCGAACCGACTAAAACGCACGACGCCTATGGAACGTATTTGGTTGATGAAGGTGAGGTTGACAGGCATATCCCTTGCACCCCGGCTGACCCAGGGCCATCTCTCTCGATCTGGCCCTCCTCGGGTGCGGGGTCCGCAAATCCTCAACTCTTCCTCAGAAACGGGAAGACGCGACTCCACCCGTCACTCCCAGGCCTGCGCCCGTGGGGGCAGAGGTCATAGCTGTATTTACCTTGATAAAATAAAATAAAAACTGTGTGTATTTATAAAAGGAAATGCATTTATTTATATTAATTTGTATTATAAAACATATTACAAGCTCTAGTTTCCGTAGAATGTGTATAAAAAAAAACAGACTTGTTCTAGAAATATATTAAGTATGTATAATAATGTATGAATCATTTTTAATCAATCAATTAGCCCACTGCAGTTCACAGCTGGACATACACGTCTTCCAATGTTGGGAGACTTTGGCCTACAGTGTCCATGCTGGGCAGACGTGTTGGTGCAGGTTTATTTCGAGTTTTCCTTCTCTCGCAGTGATATCGTCTGCGTATTTTTCCGTTAATCGCCTCTTACGACACTATTCGGATGAGATGGGGTGCTAATACTTATATTCTTTCTCTATCTCCACACGGATAATAAACTTATTTAATATTGTTTTCGGAACGAGGTTATCTGACAGAGAACTAAAGTTACCAACATTGGTCGCAGAATAAGCAATCTGAAGTGGCAGTGGGCTGGCCACGTTTGTCGAAGGACCGATGGCCGTTGAAGCAAACGAGTCTTACAGTGGAGACCGCGAGAAGGCAAACGAAAGGTAGGACACCCCATTGCCAGATGGACGGACTACTTGAAAAAGTTGGCTGGGATAGACTGGATGCGGAAGGCAGAGGATCGGAAAAAATGCCGCACATTGGGAAAGGCCTATGGCCAGCAGTGGACTACGGAGGGGTAATTGATTGATTTATTGAATATTTTTTTTATAATTATACTAGGTATCGTGAAGTGTAATGGTGGGTAGGCGCTCAAAAAATGTTCCCCGTATACATCTCGACGCTCGAAGACTAGTCAAGTCGTGACCACGGGTGCTGCAACGCATCCGAAATGTCGGCAGAAATAGTAAGTTTCAAGATATAATTCGCGAGAAGTCCCGATACCTAGTATAATGGCCGCTGGAATTATGAATTCACACCGCGAAAGTTTAAAAATATTTTTTTTAAATAAACATAACCCTAATCGAACTAATTAGTCTTTTAACAGTTTTGTTCGATTATTCAAAACGTGTTTTAATCGTGATCATACAACTACAATGGGCAATTAATCGAAAACTGGTTCTGCATGTTACTTGACGAGTCGGTAATCACTTGATAACTGCGGAGCAGTTCAGCTATATCGTTTGGTCTAGATAGTTGCGTGTTTTGTATTATATTATCATCTTTATAGATAATATCGTGCTTGACTGAGTGAGTTTTTAAATTTCGAAGGTGAATTGAGAACGAATACTTTTTGAAAAAAAAACGGGAATTTACCATATATTATGACGGTGTGAAGTGTAGAATCGTTTTTCTTTAAATTGAGTGAAGACATTTCTTAAATTAGCAACAAGAGGTTTTGTGATCGGTGAATTTTAAATTTGGATATCAGTGGAATATGTAAGTATATACTACTTCCTACAATTCCTACTAATATTATAAACTAGCTGACCTGCCCTAGCTTACCTTGTGGTATATTTTGAAACCTCATATCAACTATTTGAGCTCGTATTTCTTGACATTTATGATCACTGCTCCGCTCCTTTAAGTAGCAGCATAGTGATATATGGCCTAAAATCTTTGTCGATAAACGGACTACTCAATACAAAAATAATTTTTTAATTGGAACCAGTAGTTCCCGAGATTAAAGCGTTCAAACAAACAAACTCTTCAGCTTTCTAATATTAGTATAGATATGTATTTGTAAAGATGTTTGTATGTTTGTTATTCAATCACTCTCTAACGGCTGAACAGAGTTAACTGAAATTTGGTACAGGAACATTTTTATTTTAATCATACTACTTTGGTGGCATATTAGCACACAGCATGATGGGAAGTGTTTACTGTGGCCTATAAAATAAATATTCATTCTACACAACGATATCTAGACAGCAATTATTTCGAGCGATATTTCGATCTTTAAGACAGAAAGTTGATATTTTATTATTTTTTATTGTAATAAAATTTTGCACAACCCTACCGGAAATCGATTACCATGGATTGCGAGAAAGGTGTCAAAAATTTTAATATATTTTTAGGGGTCCTACCAAGGTCTATTGCAGCTACTAGTTGGTGTAGCTACCATAAAATGAACAATACTCTGACGGTGGTATTATCTCAGGCCGTCTGACTACCTGGTCAGACGACCGTAAAAGCGAAAAAATACTATAAAATTGCCGGAAAATCTTTAAGTCTGCAGTGATTAAGTTCCTTCTAGGGCAGGTAGACGTGCTCCCATTTCAGAATACACTGTCACTTATCATCAAGTATGATTCAAGGTCACACTGCCAATAACTGATAAAAATAATGTATTTAAAATAATGTTTTTCGGGAATTAACGATCATGGTATAGGTACATTCATACCTTTGATTTGCCTAAAGTTTCGACCTGGTTACACCGGCCGTGGTCACAGGCTGACTTGAGGTTAAGGAGGATCGCATTGATTACCGTAAACATTATTGTATATCATGGAACGCGAATGTTTAAAAGATAATGTATCTATAACATAAACATAACATAAACTCACGCCTATATCCCCGAAGGGGTAGGCAGAGGTGCTAGCACCCACATTTCGCCAGTTTATGTTTAGGTCCCAATGTAATAGGTGGCGAGCCTATTGCCATTAACCGGGCACTTATAAACCTGCGATAAATACACACATAACTTCGAAAAGCATCGAAAAGTCATTGGTGTGTGCCATGGTGAAACCTGGGATCGAACCCGAGACCTCGTCTCAGCAGTCCATTACCCAAACCACTAGGCTACCGCGGTTCTTCTAATGTATCTATAGTCTATATATATAGCTACTTTAGTCGTTGACTGTTCCTACTGCGACCCGCATACGGTGACACGAGGAAACCGATTAAGTGGGGCTTTCCCCGCACAAAAACAACGTCAGCCAGTCAATAGAAAAGGATCTTCTGCCGCCTTTCTGTCCACTCAATTATAACAGGTTGGAGTCCCTCCACGGTGGGATTACCAGCACTTGGAAACTCTTAATATCATCCTCGTCGGCCATAAGGTGTCGAACTCAGTCTTTAAGATGAGTATAATGTTAATAAAGGAGGTAAACATGACGGTATTCCTGTCCCAATTGAGCAGTCCTTCTGGGGAAGTACCGCCGTTATATAGAATCTTTTTAATGCCCTTGAAAATCCCATATTGTAGTAGCTTGGAAAAAAAACACTGCACATAAATCTATGTAAAGACTAGTCATAAATTAGCATTGTGGTTAATTGACTCATAATGGCATATCAAAACTTCTCATTAAGGTGTAATAGCAGTTTTAATTCAACTCAAATTGCTGACTTATTTCATTAATTTAAATTAATTAGCCTATCGCAGTTCACTGCTGGACACAGGCCTCTCCCAATGTTGGCAGGCTTTGGCCTACTGTATCCACGCTGGCCAGACCCGTTTATTATACAATTACAACAGGCAGACAAACATACGGCAAACCTGATGGAAAGCTGTTACCGTGGCTTATGAACGTGTGCAACTCCAGGGGAGTCTCACTCGTGCTACCGACCCTGTAAGAACGGGAGTTTCTGTGCCGTCAGTGTAGAAGACAGAATCGGGAAAAGCCCACTGATAGCACAAAAACTCTCTAGTGAGCTCTGGCTACCCTACTTACCGCCGGGAACACAACATTGTGTTCGAACAACGTGCAAACCTCCGGACAACCATGTTACACCTGATAGCCAGCGACCTACTCTCCCTTTCAACGTCTAAATCATCCCTGAGCCCGTCCGTGACCCAGTGGCCCAAGTACTTGAAAGACTTTACCCAGTTCAATCTAACCCCACCAAACAAGAATAGAATAGATAATACATGACTAACTAAGAAAAGTCCTTACAAATCAAATATGGCGGCCTCCCTAAGATGGCGGACTGGCTGTTTGAAATCCACCCCCATGATATGGGTATCAAATGAAAGGGTTTTGCTGTCAGAAAAACGAACAAAACAGTCACGTGACTTAAATCCAATATGGCAGCCGTCCAAGATGGCGGACAGGCTATTTGAAATGCACCCCCATGATATGGGTATCAAATGAAAGGGTTTGCTGTCAGGAATACGAAAAAGTATAAAGTGGAGCGTTTTGTCCAAAAAGAGTAAAGGTTACATAAACGCTCCACGCTTTCTTTCGTAATAAATCATAATAAATATTCAATAAAAATGATTACCTAGACAGAGAAAGATGATTAAGGAGGTAGGACACGGCAGTATTTTTGCCTAATTGAGCAGTCCGACTGGAAGTACCTCCGCTCTACAGAATACCGCGGCCATAATAACTTCGTGTTGTGTTCGCAGCGGTGAGTAGGGTAGCCAGAGCTAACTGAAGAGTTTGTGCTGTCAGTGGGAAGACTAAAGGCTTGTCCTGCTTTGTCTTCTACACTGACGGCACAGAAACTATGTACTTACAGTGTTGGCAGCGCGACTGTGACTCCTCTGGTGTTACAAACGTCCATAGGCCACGGTAACCATCTTACATTAGTTGGGCCCTGTGCTAGTCTGCCACTTAAGTGGTATAAAAAACCCTACTTATAATCATTTCGCATAGGTAATTATTCATCGTTCATCACGAACTGAATTTGTTTATGTTTACCTGCGATCTAATGAAGATTTGGCAAAGGGAAAACTCTTGACTCATCAAACTAAATGTCCGAATTATTTTGTAATTTTTAGTGCGTGCTAAAAGCGTGTTTTTTATTATTTTTTATTATTATTAATGCGGACAAATTAAACTGTCTACGTATATAGACAGTTTTTGCTGAGCACAGTAATAAAATACTATGTTTCATTCATATTGCAGTGTCACAGTAATAAAAGTGTAGTACTAAAATGCTTTGAACTATTGAACTATATATAGATAATTATCGCTGACCTAACAATGTATCGGCGGACATATTCATTATGTAGACTATAAATATAATTATATAGTACACAATATAATGTACTTGTAATTATATAGTATAACAATGTAACAAACTAAGTAAGTGGTAGTATATAACAATGTTAGTAATTCATACATACATACATACATAAAATCACGCCTGTCTCCTATAGGGGTAGGCAGAGATCACGGATCTCCATTTGCTACGATCCTGACATACTACTCTCGCTTCATTCACTCTCATTACATTCTTCATGCATGCTCGTCGGTTTAGAGTACTCCTGACCTGCCCCTTTTCTAAAACTTCCCCGATTTGGTCCAGGTATGTGCGCCTAGGTCTTCCCCTTCCGACGGTACCATCCACACTCGCCTCATACACCTGGTTCGTTAGTCTTCTTTCATTCATTCTCTCAACATGACCAAACCATCTCAACATTCCTCTCTCAATTCTCATCACTACATCTTCTATCACTCCACATCATTCTCTTATCACGCTATTTCTCACTCTATCTTTCAAGGTCAAGCCACACATACTTCGCAACGCACGCATTTCTACTGCATTCACTCTACTCTGGTGCTTTTTCTGCCTCACCCAACTTTCACTACCATACATAAGAGTCGGCACCAATACTCCTCCATGTACAGCCAGTCGTGCCTTTTCGGACACTTTCCGGCTGCTCATAAAGTTGTGTAGTGCCCCATTCACTCTATTTCCAGCCATCACTCTCCTTTCAACATCTTCTTCATGCTTTCCATCTCTCGTAAACAATGTTCCCAAATATATGAACTCATTCACTTGTTCCACTTTTTCTCCATCTATACAAATCCTACACTCTGTCACGCATTCATCTCTTTCAAAAACCATAACTTTTGTCTTACTAACATTCACTTTCATTCCTTTCCTCTCAAAAGCTTCATGCATAGTTGTTACCATCTCCTGCAACTCATCTGCCGATGACGCCAGTAAAACCTGATCATCAGCATAAAGAAGACATTTGACGAGTAAATTCTTCATTCTTAAACCACATTCTTTATCTTTCAAATCTTGCAAACAATTGTCCATGAATAAGTTAAACAGCCATTGTGACGCTACACATCCCTGTCTAACCCCCTTTTGGATACTAAACCATTCAGTGTAGGACCCATGTATCCTCACGCAAGCTCTGGAGTCCTCATAGAGAGACTTCACAGCTCGAATAAGGTTGCTGCTCACCCCATACATAGACAGTACCGACCAAAGTTCATTCCTCACCACTTTGTCATAGACCTTTTCCAAATCCACAAATGCGCAATAGACCTTTTGACTCATGGCCAAAAATTTCTCGGCTATGCTTCGCAATGAAAAGACCTGATCCGTACATCCCATTCCCTTTCTAAAATCCGCTTGTGCATCCCATATTTTCTCATCGGTTTCTTTCATAACTCTCTCAATCAACACTTTCGCATACAGTTTGCCGACGACGCTGAGTAGGCTAATGCCCCTGTAGTTTTTGCAGTCTTGATGCGAGCTCTTTCCTTTGTAAAGTGGAACTATAACGGCCTTACACCAATCACTTGGTACACGACCGCTAACCCAACATATGTTGAAAAGGCGGCACAACTGACTTGCTACAAGGCCCTGTCCAGCCTTCAGCATCTCGACTGTCACCTTATCATATCCCGCTGCTTTACCAGCTTTCATACTTCTTAATGCACTCACCACTTCATTCATACTAATACCACTTTTATCAGCATCAACATAGTCATCCATCACCGAGGTTAGTACATGTACACCATCCTCTCTTTCAAACAAGCTTTCAAAATAGTCCTGCCATCTTTTTAACACACATTCCTCACCTTTTACAATACTTCCATTCTGGTCTCTAATAGCGTTCAGCTCGGAGCTCTGTGTTTCTCCTCTGGCTAAACGAATGGACTTCCAAAAGAACTTAATGTTCGTCTGGAAATCCTCAGATAACCTTTCATCATGTTAGTAATTCAAATCGAATAATTCCAAAAAATAAATTTAAAGCGCAAACCCAACAACTGAAAATTCATGCTTTAAAAGTTTTAAACATAACATATCATAAACTCACGCCTATTTCCCCGAAGGGGTAGGCAGAGGTGCTAGCGCCCACATTTCGCCAGTTTATGTATAGGTCCCAGTGGCGAGTGGCGAGCCTATTGCCATTAACCGGGCACTTATAATAAAAAAGCATCGAAAAGTCATTGGTGTGTGCCATGGTAAAACCTGGGATCGAATCCGAGACCTCGTCTCAGCAGTCCATTACCCATACCACTATGCTACCGCGGTTTTTTAGTAAGTTTTAAACAAGAATGTATTAAGGATAGCCGTGGTCGTATGCCACTTTTCCCTAGAATGCATTCTTTTGATAGAGTAAATGGCATACGACCACGGATATCCTTGATATTTTCTTGTTTAATACTTTTTAAAGCGTGATTTTTCATTTTGGGTTTTAGTTTTAATCTTATTTTATCAGTAGTAATATAAATCATCATTTGCGCAACTTGTCATTCTCCAAACATTTCTATCAGCCCTCTCCTCAGTCACTCCCATCTTTGCCATATCCTCTTTAATACTATCCATTCATCTTTTCTTGGGCTTACTTCTACTCCTAAAGCCCTCTAAATATTCATACTTTAGACCTTTTAGGACGCTTTGGATGGATTGAACATTATAACTTAATTCGATATCCAAAATGACTACAAAATACATATACATACATATACTCACGCCTGTAAATCCTCAAAGTGGTAGGCTGAGGTGTATTGACACAATTCGCCAATTCTAAATTTCGGTCACACATAATTGGGGTCGAGCCTATTTCTATCAAGCGGGCACTTAGTCATGCTATGTATGTTTGCTTTCGGATGGAGAACAGGGCTATCCCTTAGTCGCCTTATACGATACCCACAGGAAAAGATGGGGGGGAGGGTTGGTATTCTACTCCGCCGGGCATCTTCATGGCACTACAAAATCATGATGTACAATAATTTACTTATTTGGCCTTTGTATTAAGTTTCTTGTGTGAAATCCGGTATAATTTGATCATCATCAAGATAAATGCAAATACAAAAACTTTAATTAAATAGGTACCTACTATACCTTCAGCTTATTAATTATTCGTGAGAACTGTTTTCAAGATAATATTATTAAAACAATGGCAGTCGGAAACTGTATAATATTAGTTTACATATATTTTCAGTACCTACGGTGCTACCAGCTGCCAGCGGTGAGTAGGGTAGCCAGAGCTCACTGGAGAGTTTTAGTGCTGTCAGTGGGAGGACTAAAGGCTTGTCCTGCTTTGTCCTCTACACTGACAGCACAAAATCTCTGTTCTTACAGGATCGCCAGCACGGATGTGATTCCACTGGTGTTACACACGTTCATAGGTCATCTGCTTGTCTTCCGCCTAAGTGGTATAAAAAAAAGCATTTAGTACCTATTTTTTTTTTTTTTTTTTTTTTTTATACCACTTAGTTGGCAGACAAGCACACGGCCCACCTGATGGGAAGCGGTTACCGTGGCCTATGGACGTATGCAACACCAGGGGTGTCACACTCGCGCTGCCGACCATGAAGAAACCTTCTGATGCCCCTCTTGAAGAACCCCATATTGTAGGCGCTTGGGAAAACCGCAGCAGGGAGGTCATTCCACAGCTTGAGTATGCTAACCATTCAAATAGATTAAGATATAGAAAAGGCATACACTGTCCACTAATGGGGGCCGCATACCGAAGAAGCATTTGCTGCGTATACAGCAAATGCGGCTGGGTCCCCTTGACCAGAGGCAATTCATTGGTCTACGTATGAAGAATGTTTGGGATTTGACGTAATGGGTTTGACCACGACTGTCATATACGTCAAATCCCATAGGCACAGTCAGCGTTAGAATGATCTTGACTACAAAGCCTCATAAAAAAAAATCCGACTACTGAAAAATCACGCTCTAAAAAGTGTTAAACAAAAAAATATCAAGGATAGTCGTGGTCATATGCCACTTACTCCAACAAAACAATACATTCTAGGGAAAAGTGGCATACGACCACGGCTATCCTAAATATTTTCTTATTTAACACTTTTTAGAGCGTGATTTTTCAGTAGTCGGGTTTTAGTTTTAAACTTATTTTTTTACTATATTATTTTTGGGGCAATTAATAGGTATAATTTATACATATTTGAAAGCCCTTTTATTTGATACCAAACTCTACATATTTATCTCAAATTTATTTTTTAACACAGTAATTTATGACCGCTGGAGGCCGCCACAATAGATTCAGTGACACATTATATATCCTAGCGGACGACTAAGACGCTTCTAGTAATACCTCAATTGTCCAGTTCTAATAAGTGGTTGAGGAGCTATCAGAGAACAGATGAACCTACATACATACATAGCCTGTCAAAATCATAACCCTCCTTTTGCTTTGCCGTGGTCGGGTAAAAATGATCTAAAAACTTAGGTATTAGGGTATTAAGAATAAAAAAATGTGTACAAAATATCAGAACAATCAGTCGACAGGAAGGGGAGAAAAACTAAATACAAATAGGTTCATCCGGTCAGGAGCTACGATGCCACAGACAGACACACACACACAGACACACACACACAGACACACACACACAGACACGTCAAACTTATAACACCCCGTCGTTTTTGCGTCGGTGGTTAAAAACCAAGGTATTAAGATCATTTTGAGTACTTTATTCGTCAAGTTATTCGGTAGCCTAGTGGTATGGGTACTGGACTGCTGAGACGAGGCCTCGGGTTCGATCCCAGGTTTTACCATGGCACACACCAATGCCTTTTCGATGCTTTTCGAAGTTATGTGTGTGTATTTATCGCAGGTTTATAAGTGCCCGGTTAATGGCAATAGGCTCGCCACCTATTACATTGGGACCTAAACATAAACTGGCGAAATGTGGGTGCTAGTACTTCTGCCTACCCCTCCGGGGATATAGGCGTGAGTTTGTTATGTTATGTTATTCGTCAAGATCGATCCGATACTGGCCGTAAATTCGTCATTTCGTCATATTCACTCCGGGGATACAGACGTATTTTTAAATGTACGACGTTTCGTTAATTTTTCAACAGCTATGGTCGCGGGGTATTTTTTCTTTAAAAAAAAATAAAATTAAAAATTGTTTATCGGCAGAAATATATTTACACGTGTGATAAAAGTCCTTGGCTACTGAGCCAGTTTTGAAAAGACTGTGTTACGGTAGTCAGTATTTTCTCTTAATCCATAGTTAAATATTAATTGAAAAAAGCCGATATGGTCAAAATTGCAAAATAGTACCATTTCAACCGTAGAGAGAAGAAATTTTTTTTTTTACGTGAGCAAAATCCCCACGCATACCCCCCCCCCCCCCACCGGAGCTTGTGGAAGAGGTTATGTCGGACTCGAACCGACTAAAACGCACGAAGCCTGTGGATCGTTTTGGTTGCCGAAGGTGAGGTTGACAGGCATATCCCTCGCACCCCGGCCTACCCAGGGCCATCTCTCACGACTTGTCCCTCTCCGAAAGAAGTAGTGTTAATTAAAAAAGCACAAAATAGTACCTACATCAAAAATATACCAAAAATAGGGTGTGCGTGCGTTCGTGCGTGCGTGAGTATGTGTGCGTTCGTGCGTGTGTGAGTGTGTGTTTATGTGTGCGACTGTGATAGCAGAGCGGCGCTCCTTAGTGTTGTCAGTCCCCACTCTCATCATCCCCTCTCAGTAGAGACCAGGGATGCTCTTGGCCGTTGTCGGCAGCAGAGCAAGATCATCTCACTATACTGGATCAAAGCCCGCGTCGGCCTCGAGGGGAATGAGAGAGCGGATTGCCTACTATGTGTCATTGAAATTAAAGCACACACACATACATAGTGTGTGTGTTTTAATTTCAATGAAAATATTCGGTAATATATATGCTCAATTTATTTCTAGACAATCTTGGGTAGAATGTCCTAGAACCGCGTAGAACTTTCTTATCCTTTATAATATTTTAAAACGATATTGCCGGAATTGCAATAAATATATTGTATTTAAAGAAATAAATAATAAAATAAAATAAATAGCGATAGGTCAAATTCTATAATAGTAAGTAGGTTTTTTTTTATACCACTTGGTTGGCAGACAAGCACACGGCCCACCTGATGGAAAGTGGTTACCGTGGCCTATGGACGTTTGTAACGCCAGAGGAGTCACAGTCGCGCTGCCAACCCTGTAAGTACAGAGTTTCTGAGCCGTCAGTAGAAGACAAATCAAGACAAGCCTTTTGTCTTCCCACTGGCAGCCCAAATTCTCCAGTGAGCTCTGGCTACCCTACTTACCGCTGGTAGCTGGTAGCACCGTGGGTACTGAAAATATATCTAAACTAATATTATACAGACTATTTATACTGTTGATTGATGGCCCTTGGTGGAATTTGTTGTTACACATATTAATACACACATCAACAAAGTCTAGGGAACAAGGACATTTCTAGTTTTTATTTAAAAACCCTTTCTTGTAATAGTGAGTGTTTTATATCAATAGAAGGGTATTTTTATACCGTTTTTAATTTTAATTTTAATAAAAACATTTTCATACCAATTTTTTTTTTTTAAGAAAGAATTGAATAGTGCCAATATTGAGTATTACAACCTTCTATGATTAGGCACAAAAATAACGAGGTAGTAAGAAATACAGTAATTAACCGAACTTTAAACGTTTTTAATAATCTGTAGGACCTCCTAAAGCATTAGCAACAGCTCGACAACGGCGTGGCATACTTAGTATGAGATTGTCAATCATCGTCTGTGGAATATGGCTCCATACACTGCGAAGGTGTAAAAAAAGTTGTTCTTCAGTGTTCAGATTTTCCAAAGAATCACTGAAAGCTCTTCTCCCAAGCAAATCCCAGGCATGCTCTATGGGATTGAGGTCGGCAGACTGAGCAGGCCATTCCAACGTCGTCATATTGTGCTCGCTTAACGCATTGACCACTACCCTCGCGGTGTGTGACCGTGCATCATCTTGCATGAACATAAAATCTTGACCGAACTGCTGTCGATGAGGGATTACCATGGGGTGTATAACCTCCTGAATGTATTGGTTTGCATTCAAATTGCCCCGTATCCAAACGAGGTCGGTCCTTCCACCAAGGCGAATTCCAGCCCATACCATGATTGTTCCACCTTGGTAAGGATGAACTTCTTGCGGATTCTGGAGACGACTCCGACGTCCAGGAACTCGCCATATACGCACTCTTCTCGAATCAGGATGAAAACCGAAGCAAGATTCGTCGGAAAACAGAACCCGTGCCCATTGATGGTCGGTCCACTGTAAATGTGCGTTAGCCCACAATAAGCGACGACCTCGATTTCCACGTCGAAGAGCTGGAACCCTAAGCGGTCTGCGAGCATAAAGATTGGCTTCGTGTAGTCTTGTTCTGACAGTTTGATCGCTAATAACCACTTGATGCTGAGACTGGAGGCCTGCGACCAACTGACGAGCAGTAATCGTGGGTTGCCGCCTTGCAGAATTTTGCAAGAAACGATCTTGTCGCGGGGTAGTAACCCTATTTCGTCCCCTGTGACGTTCGGCAACATCCCCTGTAGACCTGTAGCGTGCCCATAATCTGCAAATTACGCTTGGTTGGGTGTTGACAGCATCCGCTACGTCGCGTTGAGTTCGTCCAGCTTGCAGCATACCAACAGCCCTTAACATCTCTTCGCGACTTAAATGACGACGTGACATGATGACTACAGTCACAAAAATGCACAAACCATACGTAAAAGACGTATTATTGATAATAAACGTTATTTACAATCAAAAAAAATAATTTTTATTTTGCCTCAGAGAAACTGCACAATCAAACACTTTTAAAAGTTTTCCCTCCATATTCGAAAATCATTACTTATTTAAATTTATTTTTAAATTTCGAACAACTCTATAATCTACTTTATTCTATTTTTATTTATTTGCTGCCAGTTATTTGCAAAACAAGATTTACACGAAAAAAAATAATTGGGGTCATCTTGTTCCCTAGACTTTGTTGAGGTGTTTATTATACACACTGTGGAAAAAGTACAACTTTTTCCACAGTATTTTGAAGATGCCGTAACAATTAAGTTAACTGTTATTGTGAACTTTTGAGGATGCCGTAAGGCGAAACTTGAAAAATACTGTAGAAAAAGTACCAGTGTGTTCTTAATATGTGTAATATTTTTAAGCTGAAGAGTTTTTTTGTTTGTATGATTATTTGAATGGAGATTGACTCAGGAACTATTGGTTCGAATGGAAAAATATTATTTGTGTTGAATACCTAGTCCGTTTATCGAGGAAGGTATAGGCTATATATCATCACTCTACTACTCAAGGGAGCGGTGCAGATTTATAACTGGCAAAGTCCCATTATTTCAAAACTAGAAAATTACCTGGCATATATTTTAATGTGCCAGGCAATTTTTTATACCACTTAGGTGGCAGAAAAGGACACGGCCCACCTGTTGAAAAGTGGTAACCGTGGCCTATGGGCATGTGCAACATCACAGAGAATTTTTGTGCAAAACCGGACAAGTCTTTGGTCTTCCCACAGACAGCACAAAAACTCTCCAGTGAGCTCTGGCTACCCTACTCACCACCGGTATATTTTCCATATTCACTAAAGATACATTTTCTTCGTTTTAGCACGATGTATATCGTCTACCTACGGATCGTAGGCTACGTGGTTACGATAGCGATGCACATAGGCAACGCGTTGTGGATGACCACGAGATTCCACGGTGACGTCATGAAGAATCAGGACGTGAAACACTTCAGTGAGATGCAGATATATTTCTTCACTTGTTGGAATTTTGTGAGTACTGAACTTTACATCATACTAATATTTTAAGTGTGAAACTTTCTTTGTATGCTTGTTGCTCTTTCACGCAAAACCTGCTTTTTTTTTGGATACCTCCCCACCGGAGCCGGTGGAAGAGGTTATGTCGGACTCGAACCGACTAAAACGCACGCCGCCTGCGGATCGTTTTGGTTGCCGAAGGTGAGGTTGACAGGCATATCCCTCGAACCCAGGGCCATCTCTCACGATCTGGCCCTCTCCTGCGTAAAAACTGCTTAATAAACATGGATGAAATTTAGAACTAAGATAGATTATAGTGTATAGTGACAGCCTTTGTGGGATGGCGGTAGTGAAAACGGCTGCTATGCAGGAGGCGCGGGTTCCATCCTCGCTCAGTGCAAATATTTGTTTGCTTGAATACGTGTATTTACATTGGTCTGGTCGTTTCTCAAAGAGCACGGTATGCTGTTGGTCTCGGTTGCTATACCATCATATATGGTAGTAGTTACGGGTAGTTAAAGCTGTGGATTTTGACGTCAAAACCAATGGAACTTTCTAAAACTTTGCGCAGTTTCGTATTTTTTTATTTTTCTCTATCGTAATAAATGCGCATGTATTTGTTAAAAGTAAATTAATCAACCATTAATTGAAATCAAATCAAATCAAATAATTTATTTGCATAACACAGGTTACAGAAAGTTAATAAAAGATACATTTTCGATAAATGTATAGGTCCGCTGTATTACGCTGTATTACTCTTCAAGGTGTGCAAATATTTGATATTGTATTGAATTCTAAGAACCTATTAATAAAGCAGAAAATAGAAGTAAAAACCTGCCTTTGTAAAACCAAAGCTAGGAAAGAGTATACTGGAGGAGCGGAATTTCCAAACACAAGCATCTAAATCGCTTAGCGGAAATTCTTGCAGAAATTACTTGTACAAAAATTGTGAAATGAAATAATTTTTATTTTTTTATTTTATTATGGTCAATACAGTGACATCGTTTAGTTATTATAATCATGGTTATTCTCTTTTCAGACGTTCCAGGTAATATACGCAGCAATATCCCTATACTGTGAGGTCACAGCACTCAAAGACTCCAAGAGAGCTGGTCAGCAGCCTATAAAATTTTTGAATTTCTGTCGAGATTCGTTCTTCTTTACGTTAGTCTGGCCATCGAGTATGGTAAGTCCAATCGTCTGATGATGACCTAGAGATGTGATGATATCATTGCAGTGTTTGCTTCCGTTCCTTCCAAAATAGTTGTAATAAAAAAATGTTGTGAGTTTTCCAAACGACTGGGGTTCTTCAACTGAAAGGTTCCTACAGGGTCTGCAGTGACAAAGTGTGATGCTCCTGGTGTTGCACTACTTTCCATCAGGTGGGCCGTAAACTAGTCTGCCACCAAAGTGGAATAAAAATTGTACTTTGGAGAAAATTTTATCATAAACGTATGAGCGGTAGGTATCTATAACAGACGCGAAGATTCGATGTCGAAGAAAGAGACACAGTTTCGATGGTAAACTGAAGGCAAAGTCTTAAGAAGGAGAGTCACCATTGCAAATATATACAATGTTACAATGGTGACCCTCATCTTGACGGCCTCATCAGATATTTTTTCACGCCCCGCTTGAAGGACCCGGAACTGTAGGAAAAGGGAAAAACTTGTGCTGATAAAGAATTCCAAAGTTTCGTGGAAGAAACCACCGCTTGGTTCTTGATGGTATATCTTGATGGTTCTGCACCATTTGCGGGTTTCATCTAAGCCCTGCACGTGTTGTCCTATATTTTCTACTTAAATTACTGTTTAATAACAATTTTTTCTCCTGTTTCAGCTGGTGTCCATTGTATTCTGGTCTTTCTTCTATTACGATCGTGGTCTACTGTACCCCAAAGGCATCGATTTGGCCATCTCGTCCACTTCAAACCATATCATGCACACGTCTATCGTATTCGTTATGTTATGGGAACTGATGGTGAAACCCAGGACAAAGCCACGAAACCATAAGTGGTATCTGCTGGCCATGATAGGGGTGGATGTAATATACTTTGCCACGTAAGTATCCAGTTGTCAATTATCTATTAAGATAGGCAATAACCACAACAGCTTCGTTCCAGTAAATTCTACTGGAAGATCGCTCAATGAGGGTCCCCTCATTGAGCGATCTTCCAGTAGAATTTCCACCCCACCACCACCCCCGCGGCCTGCTTCTGCCAGGGTGACAGGCGGCTCCACCTGTCACCCCCAGGCCGGAGTAGAAATAGGCTTGGACAGCTGCGCAAATATGCCTCCCCATATTCGGGGGCAAGAGGGGAACACCGTGGTCGTTGTTCTCACACCTGATGCCCTAGGTTGGCTTGCGGTTTTGGTTAGTTCAAGAACGTCGTAACCACCCCGCTGGCTCTGGCGTGGAAATGGAAGAGGTTAAAAGGATTACGACACTAAAAAGAAGTAAGTTCTACGAGAGTCAACCTCACGTTCGAGCTGAAACCCTGTTCCATGTTCAATGATGGTCGAGACCTTTGCTTAGGGTTCCAAAGTAAAAACTTGGATGGCTCCACCGTTGCCTAAGAAGAATGTGTCGATTAACTTCAAAAATACAACACAGTTGCTCAGGGCATACCCTCTATCTTGGATGTTTACATTTCCGATCTAAATCTAAAATCCGGATTGGAGGTTTTTCCTTCCCTTTTTCCTTCATATACAGCATTGGGTACCACTTAACTGACGGAGCTATTATGTCGAATGCGAGGACATCTGATTTCTTACCTACCAGGTAAAGTCGGTCCTTACAAGGAGCCTTCACCTCGAAATCCTGGGTCCGCTTTTACCATTCTAACTGCAACGTGGCTGAATTTATTTTCCATGAGGTGCTATCTGACTTTCACAGCCTATTGGCGATATCGAAGCATGGCATAAAAACCGTGACCGACGCGACGGCTTAAAGGCTACAAATAGACATATTCATACATACAAATATTAGCACAAAGCGGGAATCGAAACCCTTGATGTAGCAGTCGAGTGCACTGCCACCAAATTCAAATTCAAATTCAAATATATTTATTGTGAAAATGGGTTACAATGTGATGTCAATAATAATATAAAGTTTCTCCATTCTCCACCTCTAGGCAAACAATTTGCAAAATTTTGTGTAATGTACTTAAATAACTAAATAAAATGTCAGAAATAAATTGAACTAATTAGGTACATGTCAACATGAGTGGGCGTCAAAAATGTATGGCTGCTCATAATCTAAAATATCATTTTACAATATAATCATAATCAACTGAGGTTATTTGTCTTTTTCTTCCAAAAATTCAGTCACGGTATGGTAGGTTTTATCCAACAGAAATAACTTCAGTCTTAGGTAGGCTATTGTAAATCCTAGGTGCCATACAGAAAACGCTAATGTCCATTAGTGTACTTTTATGTTGATGACAACAAATTTTATGATTGTGGCGCTTACTCGTATAGCGCTCAAATAAATCTAAATTGGTTCAGAGTCTGCCGGAACTATCATTACTTACGTGATCTGTAATATGGGGTTCTTTAAGAGGTATCAGAACGTTTCTTCATGGTCGGCAGTGGCATGGAGTGTAACACTCCTGGTGTTACATACGTCCATAGGCCACGGTAACCACTTCCCATCAGATAGGCCGTGTGTTTGTCTGCCACTTGAGTGGTAAAAAAAAATCTTTATCTAAACCTTGTCTTTTTCAGGGTAATTGGAGTACACCTGTTCAAAGGCGTATGGGTCTATCCTATCTTCGGTCTTCTCATAGGAACCGTCTACTATTACCTGTTCTTCGCAGCCACTGTAATGTTATTAGTATACTTATATTATGCGCATTGGGTCCTTAATGACCTCATATGGAGTTCCAAGGAGGGACGAGCTCATGCTGAGTTGGGGTCAGCAGAGAAGACCAAAAATGACGTAAATACGAAGAAAGTGGCATGAAAATACTACTGGTTCTTAATTAAAGTGTCTGGTCAAGTCAGAACTTAGTCTGGTCGGTTGTCGAAGTTTGATTAATTTTACAAGCTTTTTATGTCATCGTCCTATTGATGGCAAGTGGGTACATGATCTTGCAACACGTGTGTCACGTTTTGTGTTTAGATTCTAGTTTTTTTGCCAAGATTGGTGATTGGAACAAATGTATTGTCGACATTTTACTTTTTTAATCAAATCAGTAAAATTTAGAGAATGTTTTTAAAGGAATATGGATAATTATTACAATGACATACGATGTTGTTTTTTTTCATAACCTATTCCCAAAAAGATGCACTAGCGTGATTTAGTATAGTTCAAATGACAGAATACCAATATGCGTAGAGGAGGTAACGCATTCCTGAGAAAAAGGTGTTGACAGACAGACAGACAGACAGGTTCCATTTGTCCTATTGAGATACGGAACCCTAAAAATTACTTGAGATTGAGAGATTAAGTACATCATCAATCAATCAATCAATCAATAAACCTATCGTAGATTAAGTACATTTAAGTGTGCAAATTCTTTAACTTTCTAAAATTTAAAAAAAACCTGTAAATTCTGAAAAGAGCGTGGAAATAGTTCCATTACAAGTACATTCAAAAACATAACATAAACTCACGCCTATATCCCCGAGGTGTTAGCGCCAACATTTCATCAGTTTATGTCTAGGTCCCTATGTAATAGGTGGCAAGCCTATTGCCATTAACCGGGCACTACAAGTCACATCACGTACAAAAAATCTTAGTTGCAGTTTTAGTGTATTGAAAAGACACGTACTAACATATTATATCACATCAGTACATTATCTAAAGATAATATATAACTGCATCAACGAAATACTATTAGATAAATTACAATGTCATCTATGCGTATGCGGAAAAAGGAGATATCTTATCTTAGGCCCAATGACCTGTGTGCATACACACTACACAGGCAATACGATCAACTAACCCGCATTTCTGACATATAAGCGCCACGGCCTACCTGATAGAAAGTAGTTACTGTGGACTTTGGACGTGTGCAACACCAGGGGTGTCATGACGTCACTCTTGTCCTGTTTACCCTGTGGGATCCTTCTAATGCCCTTCTTGAAGAACCCCATTATGCAGTCGCTTGAAAAAACCACAGTAAGGAGTTTAATCTACAGCTTGAGCGTGCGTGAGATGAAGTTCCTTTGCGGCCAATGCTCAAGTGAAAACGCAAGAAACTGAGAGATTGCTAAGCATGTACTAACAGGCGTCAAAATTGATAATAATTATTTGGTCACAGCCTGACTTCCTGACTAGAAGAGGCACAGAGAAATCATATGACTTCCACCGTCGCTTCTATGCGGTGGAAGGTTCTTCATCAGCGATTTAATGTAATATCGAGTCTGCGAGGATTCACAGTCTTGAGATATATCCGTCACATAGCACTCACAGTGTCCCTATTTTGTAAAGAAACTAACTAGTGTCAATTTGGCTGCGAAGAAAAGTAAGTAATTCCTGTTAATAATAATAGGATGGTATCTATTTAAACGTATATCAAAAAGAGTACATTTTGTACGACAAAATAATCCAAATTCACATCAAAAATACTGATTGAGCACCAACAAACTACTGCAAGTAAGTAGTTAGTTAGCAACCAACCAACCAACCAATTATAAAAAAAATTACCACAAAGACATAAGGCGGGAGCTCCGCTTCGCTTAGCTCCCGCCTTAGTCTTCTAACCTAACCTATCCATTTCGGGGTGGGTGGTGATAATTCTGAACTTAATTAGATGCACAATCAGTATTTTTACTGAACGCGAAAATATTATCTATAATAATATACCACTTTTTTTTCAATGTGAGCAAAATCCCTACGGATATCCCCACCACCGGTGGGGAGGATACGTCGGACTTGAACCGACTAAAACGCACGCTGCCTGTGTTGGCCGCAGGATGCCGGAGATAAGATTATCTGAAACATATCCCTCGCACCCCGGCCGAATTATATACCACATAGAACAGTGTTTTAACGACGGCCACGGTAACCACTTCCCATCAGATGGGCCGTGTGCTTGTCTGCCACCTAAGTGGTACAAATTTTTTTTTTATCTAAACCTTGTCTTTTTCAGGGTAATTGGAGTACACCTATTCAAAGGCGTATGGGTCTATCCTATCTTCGGTCTTCTCATAGGAACCGTCTACTATTACCTGTTCTTTGCAGCCACTGTAATATTATTAGTATACTTATATTATGCGCATTGGGTCCTGAATGACCTCATATGGAGTTCCAAGGAGGGACGAGCTCATGTTGAGTTGGGGTCAGCAGAGAAGACCAAAAATGACGTAAATACGAAGAAAGTGGCATGAAAATACTACTGGTTCTGAATTAAAGTGTCTGGTCAAGTCAGAACTTAGTCTGGTCTGTTGTCGAAGTTTGATTAATTTTACAAGCTTTTTATGTAATCGTCTGAGAGATTATCTGAGACATAATATAACACTTAGAACAGAGTTTAAACGAGATTCAAATGGAGGAACCGAGTTATAGGTGTGACCGAGATGTGGATATATTTTGATTCTAATTTGTTGTGTTGATTAGCAATTGTTTTAAACATGTTTTAGTTGAAATCGAACAGGCGCTCTCGTAAGTACTAAAGTTTTGGTACAAACACAGGCTTCGTATTCATTTACAAAAAGACTGTTTAGCGAAGTCCGCTTTTGGCAAATCAAATTTTATGAATATCTTCAAGTCTCCTTCTTCATCCTAAGGTGAACCCTGAAGTCTTCGGAGTCTATGGTGTCCGCTTTTCCAGTCTAACTGCAGGTTTGGCTGATCTTCGATATTTTTCGTGAAGCGACTGCAATTTAACATTCACAACCCATTGGTGATATCAAAATATTGCAGGTAGACGTTTTTTTTTTACGTGCGCAAAATCCCCACGGATACGTCCCCACCGGAGCCGGTGGAGGAGGTTATGTCGGACTCGAACCGACTAAAACGCACGCCGCCTGTGGGTCGCTTTGGTTGCCGAAGGTGAGGTTGACAGGTATATCCCTCGCACTCCGGCCGACCCAGGGCCATCTCTCACGATCTGGCCCTCAAGGCTCCAACTACCCGTAACGATTGCCACAGATGTTTGAATCTTCAAATCTAACAAAGATCTATTTATTGCTATTGAGCATTTAATTGCATACTTATATTCATGCCTATAAATCCCATGTAGGGTTAAGCAGAGCTATATTAACACCCACACTTCGCAAACTATGATTTTCGGTCCCGCGTAATAAACGTGAGTCTGTGAGTGTTTACTGTCGGATGGAGAACTGCCCCATCCCCTAATTGCATTCTACGATACGCATGAAAAGATTTGGGATTATTCTACTTCATCTGAAACCAACACGGCTGTTAAACTCCCACATCAAAATTCAAATAAATTGCTTGCAGGATAAAGAATTCAGCGGAGTTATGACAAGGCGGTATTCCCGTTCCAATTGAGCAACCTCGTGTTATGTTCCTGGTGGTGAGTAGATGAGCTCACTGGTGGGTAGACAAAGGCGTGTCCTGTTATGTCTTGTGCACTGACGGCACAGAAACTTTGTATGCTTATAGAGTTGACAGCACGAGTGTGACTCCTCTGGTGTTGCACACGTCCATAAGCCACAGTAACCACTTTTTATCAGGTGGACCGTGCCCTGACTGCCATCTAAGTAGTATAAATAAATTACATAGTTTTGTAATAGTCTAGAGATAGCAGTAGCCGTCTCTAGAAGCTTAGGAGCCAAATTTGAAGAGTGAAAGTATTCTGAATAACACGTACATAAATAGTTATATTTATGTGTGTATTAGATATAATATACCTATGTACTTAATAATTATATATGTAATGTACGCCAAATAACTAGGTACCGTTCATTCCTACAACTTTAATCACCATCCAAAGGTTGCCTGGCAGAAATTGCTTAAAGCGATAAGGCCGCCCATTGTACTGATTCCTTGTTATAGACTTTAGTAATTATATTTATTAATGCTGTATAATAACGAGATATATAAAAATCAATTGCCGTTCGTTAGTCTCGCTAAAACTCGAGAACTTCTGAACGGATTTATCTTATCTTGGTCTTGAAATGTTCGTGGAGGTCTAGGAAAGGTTTAAAAGGTGAGAAAAATTCGAATAATTGCCGGGAATCGACATCCACGCGGGCGGAGCCGCGGGCAAAAGCTAGTAATAAATAAATATAACGTACAACCGCGTCAAGAGGTGACAAAATATAAAATTTCAAAACATTTGACTCACAGGCAGGGTCGTCAGGTGTACGTTTAGCCAGATATCAAAAATCAATGAGGCCCATCGCATTCCACTGCTGCAGGTATGTGTTGCAAGAATGTTTCGAACGATCAAACGGACTTGACAGCTGAATTCGGCGTGAGATTTCAATTGCGCATGCTCTAACGTGACGTCACTAAATTTAGAGCATGCGCAATTGAAATCTCACCGCAAATTCAACTATCAAATCTGTTCGCTCGTTCGAAAAGTTCTTACAGCTTGTATCTGCTGGACATAGGCCTCTCCTAATGATGGAAATCCCCACGGATACTCGCACCACCGGAGGGAGAGGTTATGTCGGACTCGAACTGACTAAAACGCCCTACGCCTGTGGGTCGTTTTTGGTTGCCGAAGGTGAGGTTAACAGGCATATCCTTCGCACCCTGGCCGACTCAGGGCCATCTCTCTCGATCTGGCCCTTTCCTTAGGTGTGGAGACCACAGAGTCCCCAACTCGTCCCCGGAAACGGGGAGGCGCGCACGGCGTCACCCCCAGGCCTGCGCTCATGTGAGTTGGAGGTCATTCATCGACCTCCGACGCCCGAGTTGCCTTCGAACGCGGGCAAGTTGGCTTGCGATCGTCGATTCGTCGCTCCCGCCCCGCCTCCTCCTTCACGAGCATTTCTTGCTCGTGGAGGCGCCAGCCGCCCACGCGTCCGCGCAACAAACTATCGCCGCGAGCAAGGTGTTGAGCTTGAGAACTCTCACTCCCAGGGCCGCCAAGCCAGATATAGTTACCGACATATATACCTTGACCCCAATCACGCCATTAAATGTAATCTATGTATATGAACATGAATCGCGGTAGCCTAGTGGTATGGGCAATGGACTGCTCAGACGAGGTCTCGGGTTCGATCCCAGGTTTCACCGTGGCACACACCAATGACTTTTCGATGCTTTTCGAAATTATGTGTGTATTTATCGCAGGTTTATAAGTGCCCGGTTAATGACAATAGGCTCGCCACCTATTACATTGGGACCTAAATTGAAACTGGCGAAATGTTGGTGCTAGCATCTCTGCCTACTCCTACGGGGATATAGGCGAGACCTCGGCTCAGCAGTCCATTACCCATACCACTAGGCTACCGCGTTGACACAAATTACGTGTAAACTTGACATGTCTAATATTTTGACATTTTAATTTTTCCATTGACATGATTAGCTGATATTTATTCATTATTACTTTTTTGACCTAATTAACTTAATTTTAATGTGCATATTGAATTTATCAATTTTAAATGATTTCATTTCCATATTTTTTACGCCATCGGAGGAACACAACTTGTACTATTATTTTATAACATCTGTTATGCAACTTATGCTTCACGGAATAAATAAATTTGAATTTAAACTAGGAACACACAAAAAGATCTGAATGCGTGTGTTGCAACTATAATATTTATTAAATAAATTGCGAAACTGAACAGCCTGTGGCGTGGCGGCAGTGAACGCGCCCATAGTGCCAATATATACATAAATATAGGTATTTGCATTGGTCTGGTCGTGCCTCGGAGGGTACGTTAAGCCGATGGTCCCGGTTGCCATACCAACATCCATGGCAGTCGTTACGGGTAATTGGAGACTTAAAAAGTTTAGCAATTAGTCTAGCTGTAATGGTTCGGTATCACCTTTGGGTTGTAAAGGTCAAATGGTTGTCACTTCTCGGAAAACATCGAAGTTAGACTGGTAAAGCGGACTCCAGACCCTGAGGTGAAAGTTTCGGATACGACTGGGATTAACGCCCAGAGGACAGACAGAATACCGCGGCTATAATAACTTCGTGTTGTGTTCCCAGCGGTGAGTAGGGTAGCCAGAGCTCACTGGAGAGTTTTTGTGCTTCGTCGTCGTCGGCCGGGGTGCGAGGGATATGCCTGTCAACCTCACCTTCGGCAACCAAAACGACCCACAGGCGGCGTGCGTTTTAGTCGGTTCGAGTCCGACATAACCTCCTCCACCGGCTCCGGTGGGGAGGTATCCGTGGGGATTTTGAGCACGTAAAAAAAAAAAAAAAAAGAGCTCACTGGAGAATTTTTACTGTCAGTGGGAAGACTAAAGGCTTGTACTGCTTTGTCTTCTACTGACGGCACAGAAACTCTGTACTTACAGGGTTGGCAGCGCGACTGTGACTCCTCTAGTGTTACATATATTCTGCTAAACGAATCAACTCACCAGACAGACAGTTTTGCAATTTCTTTTTTTTTTTTTGTTTTTATACCACTTAGGTGGCAGACAAGCGCACGGCCCACCGGATGGAAAGTGGTTACCGTGGCCTATGGACGTAGAGGACAAAGCAGGACAAGCCATTAGTCATCCCACTGACAGCACAAATTCTCCAGTGAGCTCTGGCTATCCTTCTCACCGCTGGGAACACAACATGAAGTTATTATAACCGCGGTATTCTGTAGGGCCAGTCGAACTGCTCAGTCGGATTTTACAACTCTGTATTAAATTTTGTTTTCATTGGCCGCTTGATAAATTAAATTCGATCTTCAAAAACAGTACTTCCGAAATGCTATCCATTTTGATGATAAATTTCGTATTACCTTTTTTACAGCTGTCACTTTTCAAAAATGTAATAAAAGTGTTTGTTAGCTTAATGTTGTCAATTTCTTTTCGGAAAATTTATTTTATAATTCATTAGTATAGCAATACAATTCAATTGAAAATTAAAACTAAAACTATTATCAGGTAGCTACTAAAATACACTAAAATAAAATAAACATAAAAATTACAAACATAATGCGTCATGAAATTCCTCCGCATCATCACCGACCGGTAACGTACCCAGAAGGCTGGCAGCATTGCCACGTTGAATGGCAATGTTTATCCTCTTCCTAATTCTAATCCTTATGTTGTCTCATTCGTACACAAAAAAAATATCATAAAATTAGGATCCTAAAAAAATGCTTAAATGTTAGTACCTACTGTAAATTGGGTTTCCTCCAATTTCTTCAAAAAAGCCGCAGTTTCATATGTAACGACCAATTTATTTGGAATACCGTGCGTGATAGGTATATGTTTACAAATGTTATTTAACGCGTACTAAGTATTATATTTCACACCTAACGCGTGATGTTTTGGCTTAGTCGTGGTCTTCACGTCCTTGGTCCACTTTATCCAACATCCTTGAGAAGATTTTTTTTTCATACAACTTAGGTTGTAGACGAGCACACGGCCCACCCGATAGAAAGTGATTACTGTGGCCTTTGAAAGTGTGCAACACCAAGGTAGTCACACCCGTGCTGCCGACCCTGTAAGAACAGAGAGTTTTTGTGCCGTCAGTGCAAAAGACACAATCAGGACAATCCTTTGGTCTGACAGCACAAAAACTCTCCAGTGAGGTCTGGATACTTTATTCACCGCCGGGAACACAACACGAAGTTATTAAAGCCATGGTATTCTGTAGGTTGGAGGTACTTTACCAGTCGGACTGATAAATTGGAACGGGAATACCGTTGTGTCCTACCTCCAGTATATGATATGAAGGTGTGAAATTATGGGAACGAACACACTAGACTCTAGCTGGATAGTACTTGGCCAAGTGCCCGGTGTGGGAGACGCCGAGACGGGTGGCGGCCCTAGGAGTGGGAGTTCTCTCTCTCACTCAACGGTTTGGGCACGGTGATGTTACGATGCGCGAGGTAGCAAAATAACCTCCATCCTACATGACCTGGTGGTGACGAGTGGAGCCACCTATCTACCTAGCAGAAGCAGGCTAACGCGACGGCGTAATTCACACTGCCTTATACCTAGGGGTTAGATGGGGATAGCGTAATCTTGACACCCGAAGGGGACCAGCTCGAAATGGATGGTGGAACAGATCGTAAGGTAAGTTTGACGGAACGGCGTAATTTGTGGACATCCTACAGTCTTCGCAGAAGAGAAAAAGGGGGGAAATTGGGTGAAATGACCACTTAGAAGGGCATATTTTCAAAAAGCGGGAATCAAACCAGCGACTTAGTAAGTCTATGACTATCGCTGTACCACTACACCACACAGGCTATAAGATTTTGTTGTTATCTTCGTAGGTAGGAACCTATTTCAAAAAAAATCTAATCTATCACTGACACACATAACGAAATAAAAAAAAAAGTTAATTCCTAATTCAAAAACTTGGAATTTCAAACCAGTTATTAAAAAGGTAAACTGGATAAGGAGAAATTCATTCACAAGCAGCCCACAATAAAAAGAATGCGTTCGATGTAGCTAGTACCAATTATATGTTGACCTCTGAACAGCAGGCCGGCCTTACAAACCATAGGTCTAAATTAAACTGGTTCTTTTACGTACAAAATGATTTAAGCAGATACATTATTTAACTTGATTCTTATAACTTTGTATTACGGTATAATTTAGATTAAACGGAACATGGTAAACGGTAAATAAATACGGTTTTGAAGACTAGTTCAACGCTACTTTCCACTTCACGGTCAAGAACATAGGTGTGACCATGTAGAAAGTTTTACCTAGTAATGGGGAGTTTAAGAAAACGTGTTTCTTTGTCACTTTTAACGTTTATTTAGAAGATTTTAATAGTAAATAGTTACAAACATACTGAGTAACAAGGGAACCGATTGTATTCTTTCTTTTTTAAATATTTAACATGGGTCCATATTCAAATGTGATTCTATTAAACATCCAACTAGCAAAATATGGGTAGGGAAAAATAATACAAAAAAGCGTTAGTGCGTGTTTTTACTACGTAAACAAATTACTTATTACCTTAATCGCATTACATAAAATTCTGTATGTATCTGTAATATTCTGAAATATATTTAGCACTTTAACTTTAACATTAAGTATTGAGAAATTCTTAGTTAGTATCTAGGTACAACACTAATAATAATATGTTTAACTAATTTAAATTATTATTAATTATACTTATACAGTTGATATTTCAGTAATAGTAACACAACTTATAATTAATTTGCAATGAGCCTCATTCAAAGTACCTACGCAACATCTTATTATTTTTCGTTCAAAAGTTTACAAGTCATCATAATTAATTATCAACCTCCAAAATACATGTAACATTACCAACAATAATCATCTAAAAAGTAGGGAGATTTGACTTTTAACATAGCACACACCCTACTATCAGTCTACAACTCCATTGCTTAAACAACCGCGCATCCGTATACTCGTGTTACCTGTGCCTGAAAAAAAAAACAACTGTCATGGCGTGTTTCGCGGTTTCGCGCGCGTTTAGACGAATGTCCCCTTTCTTTTGTCAAAAAAGATTGGAGTCCACAGTTGCTAGTTTGACAAAAGATGAAATTTTAATATTATTGCGACCTCCATTTACGAATTGGAGTAATATTATTAGAGATGCGGAGAAAGTGGTCGGTTATCCGACATCTTTTATGAATCTGAGGTGTTTGTTGAGCGACGAATTCGCTAACTTGGCGCTGTATTTGAGGAAACTGGTAAGTAATTTATTATATTTATTACTAACTAGTACTGTCAGCATCAGATTTATCAACTTGATGAACTAAATATTCAAAATGATTTGAATACTTTGATTCTCCCGACTTGCTGTTGAATGATCGGATAATAAAACAATTTAAATCAACAATACAGTTTAATTTGCTCTTAATACGTTGGTATTAAGTTCATTTTGAGACTTTGTAATCTAGATCCTTCAATCACGTACTGTACCTAATTTAAAAGCGTCTTTCCTCGAAGTTAGGAACCGCGGTTACGTACATTTTCGATGCATCATGTTAAGGAAATATTAAGGGAAAGGCAGTGAGTTACTTATACGGATTTTCACTGTTGAAATTCCTTTAGTACTGTACTCGTATGTCAAAGAGAATGTAGCTATTATAGCAGTTTAAATTATGTAAACCATCCTCCCCGGAGCCGGTAGGGGACTAGGACTCTAAGGGTCATAGGTTGCCTGAGGTAAAGTTGCCGGATACTTATCTCTCGTATAACCTACCATCAATCGGGGTGTAATCAATAATCAGATGAAATAACCATGATTTTTACGGTGTTTATAAAACGGCAGTAGCTATATAGTTTGAAGAGTTGTAAATAAATTGACCATAACTAAATGCGTAACTTTACTGAAGTGTGAATAATTGTAATGTTAGATGCCGAAATTAGAATTCCTCCTAAACCCCCCAGTTAAGTCAAATTGCTTGTGTTAGGAATGGTAAAGGCCAGGGTTCGAAACAGGGAGCTCTCCACCGTGAGGCCGACTTCTTAATCTATAAACTAAATAAAACTAACTAATGGACTGCTTCGACGAGGTCTCGGTTATGTATGTATTTATCGCAGGTTTATAAGTGCCCGGTTAATGGCAATAGTCTCGCCACCTATTACATTGGGACCTAAACATAAACTGGCGAAATGTGGGTGCTAGCACCTCTGCCTACCCTTTCGGGGATATAGGCGTGAGTTTATGTTTATGTTATGTTATATCGATCGAGGACTGATGAGGCCGTCAAGCTGAGGGGCACTGTACCTAACATGGTTGATGTGTGTAATGGTGACCCTCTTTCCTTAGACTTTGCTTTCGGCTTCAGGCGTGGTGAAGTCATATTGCCGTGTCCTATTAAAAAAAAGAGGTCTTGAAGATCTTCATGAGATTTTCCGTACACGCATTTTTTTGTTGATGTATTGAGTGACAAATAAATTCACTTTCATTATTTATTTCACTCATTTTATAATCAAATTAGATGATTCATGAAAGTGAGAGCTTGGTGATGACTAATGACATATCTAACCACGCTTTACAGTTCAAATTACCGATAAAAAAACGATCAAAAGTGAGATGGACTTTTTTTTTTACGTGCGCATAATCCCCACGTATACCCCCCCACCAGAGCCGGTGCAAGAGGTTATGTCGGATTCGAACCGACCAAAACGCACTCCGCCTGTGGGTCGTTTTTGGTTGCCGAAGGTGAGATTAACAGGCATATCCCTCGCGCCGACCCAGGGCCATCTCAGACGATCTGGCCCTCTCCTCGGGTGTGGGGACCACAGAGTCCCCAACTCGTCCCCGTAAAGTGAGATGCTCGCGAACGATGTATTGGTTGTTATTGCGGCAATATTTACAATATATTTTCGAGAACCTTAATATAAGAAAAAGGAAATTCTCAAGAGTTTGTGACCGGCATAACATAAATAAAAGACACAAAAGCAATCTTGTAGTCAGTGGTAGTCGACTTCAAAAAATTTGTCATTCATTCCAGGGCAACTGTATACGCTTTTTTAACAAGCTCCCTTATGAAGTTTAAAGTAAATTGTGCCAGAGAGGCTATTATAAAATCCAAGAATACTTGGATGATAAACAAGCTTGGAAATAAGCTGCTCGCTCAACTATGCTACTTAAGTAAATTTTTGTATTTAGATTAAGTAGACTAAGTGTATGTTTGTAAATAGACAAATAAAATGCCCCCTGAGTTTCTTGCCGGAGTCTTCTCAGGTCGGGGCCGCGTTTCGAACCGGTGCGCGGTGGTCCATTTGCTAAACTAGTTTTCATATTTCCTTTTGTATTGAAGTTTTGTAAGTGCTGTTTTAATGGTCTATACAGAATAAATGATATTTGACTTTGATTTTGACAGAAATACCTATATCTTTTATGAAAATTTCAACTGCCTAGCTACTTATTACAGTTCATGAGATACAGTTTGGTGACAGACAATCATTGAGTCTTAGTAGGTATTTAGCTGTTGCCTGCAGCTCCACCAGCGTGATATTCTAACCCCGTTCCCGCTACTACATAACATAACATAAACTCACGCCTATATCCCCGAATGAGTAGGCAGGGGTGCTTGCATCCACATTCGCCAGTTTCTGTTTAGGTCCCAATGTAATAGGTAGCGAGCTTATTGCCATTAACCGGGCACTTATAAACTTGCAATACTCCCCCGATACTAATGGGAACCATTCCCTGTATAAAAAATAACCAATAATTGTTATTCCAGACATTAATCTATCCCTGCACCAAATTTCAGCACGATCTGTTAAGCCGTTTCAGCGTGATTAAATAACAATCGTCTTTCTTTATATATATAAAGGGCACGTCCATTAGACTTCGCCTAGCGTTATGATAAGCTGAAGGCAAAGTCTCAGGAGAGAAGGTCACCATTACTTACATATACTATGTTACAATGGTGACACCCAGCTTGACGGTCCCGTTTTAAACTTTCACATTTATGTATAATATTAACATATAATCAATCAACTAGCCCATCACAGTCCACTGCTGGGTATAGGCCTCTCCCAATGTTGGGAGGCTTTGGCCTACTGTTTCCACGCTGGCCAGACGGGTTGGTATAGGGTTTTATTTCGAGTTTTCCTTCTCTCGCTGTGATATCGTCTGCGTATTTTTCCGTTAGTCGCCTCTTACGATACCCGTCGGATAAGATAGGGAGGTGGTACTTTTATTCTTTCTCCTTCCACACACGGATAAATATAATATAATATTAGTTGGAGTAGAATTAACCTAACCTTATTAGGTTATTTTTATTACCTTATTAGGCCTTTTGAGGTATGCTAAGAATGTCGACAGGGACTATAATTCATATCAGAAGTAAAAGTGAAGTCTGCAAGTATTACAAGCGAAACAAAGGAGGTAGGACACGGCGGTATTTCCGCCCGATTGAGCAGTCCGACTGGGGAAGTACCTCCGCCCTACAGAATACCGCGGTTATAATAACTTCGTGTTGTGTTCCCAGCGGTGAGTAGGGTAGCCAGAGCTCACTTGAGAATTTGTGCTGTCAGTGGGAAGACTAAAGGCTTGTCCTGCTTTGTCTTCTGCTGACGGCACAGAAACTCTGTACTTACAGGGTTGGCAGCGCGACTGTGACTCCTCTGGTGTTACAGACGTCCATAGGTCACGGTAACCGCTTTCCATCAGGTGGGCCGTGTGCTTGTCTGCCAACTAAGTGGTATAAAAAAAAAAAAAAAAAAGAAACATCCTTTGTCACCTGTTCTAGATGTAGTAGACCTTGAAAAAATGTGCAAAAATTATGACATCACACGACAATATTCTATATAACGCAATTATCATCGAGCATTTAACATTGAAAAGTATTACACAAATTACCAAAGTGGTTTCAGAGAAATCGGTTCACAGATATACATAAAAATACGTATCGAATTGAGGGCATCCGCCTGTCTTAAAGTGGTCAAAATGTGGTCATTTTGATTATTAATATTATCTTGGTAAGTCAGCAGGCGAAAGTGAGTTTGTATGTTACTCAACCACGCAAAAACAGCTGAATCGTTTTGGTTGATTTTTTGCACACAGGCAGAGTACAGTGAGCGTCAGAGCGATCTTGACTACAAAATCTCAAAATGATCTTTATATCAAGGTATTACGAGCAAATCAAACAGTTTCATAGATTTTAATTGTTTTGGGGCACACCTGGAGCTGACGCTGGGTGTCTCAGCATGCGAACCGTCAGCGGTGAGGAGTTGAACAGGCGGGCTCCCACCGATAAGGATGTAACAGCCGAAACAACTGACGATGGTGTCAGTCTGACGGATAGGACAAACACCCTAGTAGAACCATACAGCCCTAGCACTATTTCGTACACACCCCCTAGAGTATCATCACCATCTATACCATCGTCAGTACCGTCACCCACCATCAACATGTTATATTCAGGTCCACCCAATTCAGCCTTGAGTGTTGCGCAGGAGGTATATACCTTCTTACCTGCGTCCACCAAAGCTGGAAAACCATGGAAGCGCATGAGCTGGAGCAAAGATGTAAATACGTTCATCATGCGTACATATTACACCATTACAAAATTAGAATCAGACATGACAACATATAGAAAACAGTTGCACGAACTTTTCTCACAAAAATACCCAACAATTAGAGTTTCTGAACAACGAGTGTCTGACCAAAGACGAACCATAGTAAAAAACAAATTATTAACTGTAGAAGAACTAAACCGATTAAAAGAAGAAGTACGATTAGAACTCCAAGAACATACAGATGATAGTATAGAAATAAACACTCTCACACACACTACACAAACTCAAATAGAACATAACTGTCAATCAAGTCATCACTCTCAATCACAATCACAAATGTACACACAAATGTCACACATATCCACTCAAACAGAAGCTATAACATTAACGATAGAGAATGATGTTGAAACACTAATAGAACATAATCCTGTAGTAGAAGTACACATCCAAGAAATTCTTGATAAATTTAGATCAGCTATTACACAATACTCTGGAATGGATCCAGTAGTACGACCTAAACTACCTAAGTTAAAGTATAGCAGTAGGCTCTTTCAGTTAACAAATCTGTTTAACCAAAATATTCTGAACCAATTTCTTACCAATGAATCTCAACTCAAAGATATACACACTCTTATATATTGTACTGCAATAGTTATAACCGAAGAACTTAATTATAAAGTAATAAACAGAATAGGTAGCATAAGATCACAACACAATAATAAGCCACCGTGGCAGATAAGATTAGAAAAAGATATAGAAAAGCTTAGGGCAGATTGTGGTAGACTCACACAGTACATTAATAACAATAGGTCAAATAAAGTAGTGAAGAAAGTAGAAGCAATATTTAGAAGTAGAACACTGCACACTAAACATGAAAATAGTAATAGGAAACCTGAGGAATTTTTGGATACATTAAAACAAAAACTAGCGTTAAAAGTGCATAGATTAAGGAGGTACACAAAAGCACAAGAACGGAGAAATAATAACACACTATTCGCTAATAATGAAAAAGTCTTCTACAGAAATCTTTGCAAGCCACAAAGGGAAACTGACACAGTCATAAATATAGAAACACCTACACAAACAGAACTGGAGTCATTCTGGGCAGGGATTTGGGAGGATGAAGTACAACATAATGAAAAAGCAAGTTGGATTGAGGAAGAATCAAACAAATGGCGCATTACAGAGGAGATGGAATTTGAAGAGATTACGGAGTCGGACATAACTAGTATTACAGCTAAACTACATAACTGGAAAGCACCAGGGGTAGACAAAATTCATAACTTTTGGTACAAAAAACTAACAATATTACATAAACACATTGCTAAAAACTTTACTGATATAATACTAGAGAAACAACATATACCTGAATTTATTGCTACCGGAATAACATATATGCTACCTAAAATTAAACATTCACCACTACCTTCTCAGTATAGGCCGATTACATGCTTACCGACAATATATAGGTTCTCACATCTACAATAGCCAGAAAAATTAACACACATATCGAACACAATCAAATTATAGCAGAGGAACAGAAAGGATGCAGGCGGGGCCACATGGGATGTAAGGAACAGTTAATTATAGACTCAACAATACATAAACACGCTACCACTAAAAATAGAAACCTACATTGCACATACATAGATTATAAGAAAGCTTTTGACAGTATCCCACATTCCTGGTTGTTACAAATATTGCAAATATATAAAGTAAACACTAAAATAATGAATTTCTTACGTAATATTATGCCCTTTTGGAAAACCTCACTTCAACTAAATACTTCAGATAATAAAATTACTACTCGAGAGATATCTATTAGGAAAGGGATTTATCAAGGAGATTCCTTAAGTCCACTGTGGTTCTGTCTCGCTTTAAATCCCTTGTCACAACTTCTACATAGCTGCCGAGCTGGATACAGCTTCAGAAATACTTCATCAGAAACAAAAATCTCACATCTCATATACATGGACGATATTAAGTTATATGCAAAAACAGATAAAGAAATGAAAAAACTCGTGGACACAACAGCAGCATTTAGTAAAGACATAAATATGGAATTTGGTTTAGAAAATTGCAAGACTATACATATAATAAAAGGCAAGATACGACCCGGCAACTATACAGTCGACGATAATAATGATATAACGGCCATGGAGTCATCGGATTTGTATAAGTATTTAGGATATAAGCAATTAAAAGGATTAGATCATGGAACAATTAAAGAGACACTAACTAAAGAATATAAAAACCGAATAAACTCAATTTGCAAAACCCAACTAACTGGAAAAAATCTTGTTAAAGCAGTTAACACTTATGCCATCCCGATTTTAACATATTCATTTGGTATTATAAAATGGTCTAAAACTGATATTGAACAAATAGAAAGAACCACACGCACTACATTCACAAAACATAATAACCTTCACCCTAAATCTGCAATAGAAAGGCTCACTATAAGGAGACAGAACGGAGGCCGAGGAATAACCGACATTCAGCATCTGTGGCAGAAGCAACTACACAATTTAAAGGCATTTTTCAACATGAAAAGCCACTCCAGTGACATTCACAAAGCTGTAACTGAAAATGACCATAATTACACGCCACTAAACCTTAATGAAGACCTAATCACACAGAACCGTGAAATCGATGACCCGCAAGCAATAAAAATAGAAACCTGGAAAAAGAAAACACTTCATGGACGACACCCTCATGACCTAGAACAGCCCCACATAGATCCCATAGCCTCAAATAAATGGCTTCAGATAGGTAATTTATTCCCAGAAACAGAAGGTTTTATAATAGCCATACAAGACCAAATAATAAACACTAAGAACTATCGAAAATTTATAATTAAAGACCCCACAACTACAAATGATAAATGTCGCAAGTGTCACGTACAATCAGAAACTATACAACATATAACCGGAGCATGTGTAACACTCACTCAAACAGATTATACACACAGACATAATCAAATAACCAACATTATACACCAAAGCTTAGCACAAAAACACAATCTGATACAAAATACTAATACGCCATATTATAACTACAAACCTGAAATAATTTTGAAAAATACCTCACACAAATTATATTATGATCGCGCCATACTTACTGACAGGACCATCCACTACAACAGACCAGATATCACATTACAAGATAAAGTAAACAAAACGACTTACCTGATTGACGTCGCAGTCCCAAACACCCATAACTTACAGAAGACCATTACTGAAAAAATTAACAAATATTCTGACCTGAAAGATGAAGTCATGAGAATCTGGAAGCAAGACAAAGTATATGTAGTGCCGATAGTTGTTTCCACCACCGGAGTCATCCCTAAACATCTACACCATAGTATCAAACTGATAGACCTTAAGGATAACATCTACATACCCATTCAAAAAGCTGCTATATTGAATACATGCAGAATTGTGAGAAAGTTCTTGCAAATAGAAGACACTGAAAACACACACCCACTAACACACGATATACACAATTACACACACACACCACATTTACTTGGTTTCGACCCGTAAATGTGGTTAATACCAACTCAATGAGTTGAGAATAAAAAAGCAACATAATAATAATAATATAAACTCACGCCTATATCCCCGAAGGGGTAGGCAGAGGTCCTAGGACCCACATTTCGCCAGTTTATATTTAGGTCCCAATGTAATAGGTGGCGAGCCAATTGCCATTAACCGGGCACTTATAAACCTGCGATAAATACACATAACTTTGAAAAGTATCGAAAAGTCATTGGTGTGTGACATGGTAAAACTTGGGATTGAACCCGAGACCTCGTCTCAGCAGTCCATTACCCATACCACTAGGCTACCGCGGTTTTTTTTTTGTTTGTTTTATTGTTCGAACTAAAAATGTGTACCAAATATCAGAACCATACAGGAAGAGGATAAAACCAAAGCATTAAGATAATTTTAAGTACTTTTCGTCAAAATCGATCTGATGATGATCGTATCGATCTAGAATAAGAGAGAGGCTATCCTGAAAATTCCAGTGGGTTGGAGTCAAGGTCAATCAATCAATCAATTAGCCCACCGTAGTCAACCGCTGGCCATCGGCCTCTCCCAATGTGCGCCATTCAATCCTCTGACTTCTGCATCCAGTCTTTCCCAGCCACCTTTTTCAGGTCGTCTGTTCCTCTGGCTAGGGGGCGTCCTACCTTCCATTTGCCTTCTTGCGATGTCCACTCTAGAACTCGTTTGCTCTAACAGCCATCGGTCCTTCGACAAACATGGCCAGCCCACTGCCACTTCAGTTTGCATATTCTGCGACCTATGTCGGTAACTTTAGTACTCTGTCGGATAACCTCGTTCCGAATTCCTTCAGAGAAACTCCAAGCATAGCTCGCTCCATAGCCCGCTGTGTGACTTTTAAGTTATGGACCAGCCCCCCTGTAAGTGTCCACGTTTCGGCACCGTAAGTCATAGCAGGTAGGAGCCACGGTCATTCTTCCTAATATTACCTTTTTTATTAAACCACCTGGTTGGCAGACAAGCACACAGCCCACCTGATGGAAAGTGCTTACCGTGGCCTATGGACATGTGCAACACCAAGGGAGTCACAATCGCGCTGCCAGCCCTGTAAGCACAAGAGTTTTTGTGCCGTCAGTGTAAAAGACAAAGTAAGACAAGCTTTTGGTCTTCCCACTGACTCACCGCCGTGCACACAACACGAGGTTATTATGGCCGCGGTATTTTATAGAGTGGAGATACTTCCCCAGTCGGACTGCTCAATTAGACGGAAATACCGTCGTGTTCTACCTCAATTAAACATTTTACCCATATTATTGTGAAGGTGTTTGGATGTATGTTACCTACTCATTCATGCTCAAACTTCTGAACGGAATTGGATTAAATTTGGTACTGGGATAAATTACTGTCTATAAGAATACATTGGCTTGACCTTCTTACGGGAGTTGTCTTAGATCAGGTCCATGTTACAAACCGGTCTTCTTGTGTATTTAACTGAGGTAGTAAGAATACCGAGCAGTCTGACTTAGGAAGTACCTCCACCCAACAGAATAACGCGGCCATAATAATCTCGTGTTGTGTTCCCGGAGAGCCAGAGCTCACTGCAGAGTTTTTTTACTGTCAGTGGGAAGGCTTGCCCTGCTTTATCATTTACACTGACGTCACAGAAACTCTCCGTTCATACAGGGGCGGCAGTACGAGCATGTTTCCCCCGTTGATGCACACGTCCCTAGGCCACCACTTTGCGTCTGGTGGGCCGTATGCCTGTCTGCCTCCTTGTATTGGTATAAAAAATTTTTGAAGCTTTTTAAGTTCCGTGTCTTTCTGTTTCAAAATCATTATCAAATGATGATTTAAATAATCTTAACTAAAACCTCTAAACAAAAAGGCTTATGACAGTAGAGGAAGTTCGTGAATTATGTAAGGATAGAGTCAAATGATGGGCTTTACGATGTCATCTATTTAAACGGTAGCTGATAAATAATAAAGTGTTAATATGTTTGCTAACATTTAACATGTTCATGTCAGCCTTGTACCAATAGGTGCTGTTCTATTTGTTTTATTTATTAGAATGTACCTATAATATATAACAATAAGGACTTAACTCATGAGGAAAACCCACTTGTTCTCCGGCACGTTAAGAATCAAAGAATCAATTCATACCAATAAAATAACCAAAATGAAAAAAAAAAAAAAAATTATTAAAACTATGCTATACGTAAATAGTTGCAAACCAATCATCCTGTATCCAGAGTGCGTCTATTAGCGACCGCGTGCAAGTAGGTGCAAATAGCAGCGTTGCATCTACCGTAAACAACAGCCGGTTTACACTCAAAAGACTACACCTACCTACTCTGCACTTACTATTCCTTGTCACCGGCGAAACTTATTTATGTTTTTGTTTGATATGTATTTATAATTGTATTTTTTGTTGATTATATAAATTAAATTTAATGTACACTCACACCCAAGATAAACCTATGCGGGTTTTATGGGTGCTTCTAAAAAAAAAAAAATTATTCAGTTTAAGCACATAAAGGGCACATTGTGAACGTCAAAGTTTTACAATTATGTAAGAAATATTAACTAACGTTTTTTTTAATACCACTTAGTTGGCAGACAAGCACACGGCCCACCTGATGGAAAGTGGTTACCGTGACCTATGGACGTCTGTAACACCAGAGGAGTCACAGTCGCGCTGCCAACCCTGTAAGTACAGAGTTTCTGTGCCGTCAGTAGAAGACAAAGCAGGACAAGCCTTTAGTCTTCCCACTGACAGCACAAATTCTCCAGTGAGCTCTGGCTACCCTACTCACCGCTGGGAACACAACACGAAGTTATTATAGCCGCGGTATTCTGTAGGGCGGGAGGTACTACCCCAGTCGGACTGCTCAATCGGGCGGAAATACCGCCGTGTCCTACCTCCTTCAATCAACGTATAAATAAACCATTGGAAAATGATTCTTTCACTGGCTCGGTAGGTTAGTTCTACTGAGAAAATACCAGCAAGAAACTCAGAGAACTATACTCGTATTAGAACTAGAAGCCATAATGTAGTCCACTATGAACACCCAGCTGAATAGCACCTGAGGACCAGTTTGCCCTATGACTTGTGACATTTTTTTATATTCAACTTAGGCGGCTAACTAGCACACGACCCACCTGATGGAATGTGCTTACCGTGGCCTATAAACGTGTGCAACACCAGGGGAGTTACACCTGAGCTACCGACCCTGTAAGAACAGAGAGTTTATGTGCTGTCAGTGTAGAAGAAACAATCAGTAGACGCCTTTAGTCTTTCCACTGACAGCACAAAAACTATCCAGTGAGTTCTGGCTACCCTACTCACCATCGGGAACACAACACGAGGTTATTATAGCCGTGGTACCCTGTAGGGCGGAGGTACTTCCGCACTCAGACTGCTCTATTGGGATGGGAATACTGTCATGTCCTACCTCCTATAAAATGATATTCTTTACAAGCAGTAAGAGTCTTAAAAATCCCATAACTACTGAACTTCGATATCGTTAATGAGTTGTAGAGGTCAGATGGTTAGTTGTTAGATCGATAGATAGATAGATAGATAGATAAAAAAATAATAAAAAAAGATAAAGATAATTCTTTATTGTACACCAACAGATTTACAGTAGGACAAGTAGGTAGCATGTGTACAGTTCAATGTACAAAGGGTGGCCTTATGGCTGAAGCGATTTCTTCCAGGCAACCTTAGAATGGACAGTAATGTTATAACCACACATAACAGAGTGTGTAACAATCTATTTAGCCAACCAATTGTAGCCTCCTATTGTACTATATTTCTTAAAAATTTGGTACCACAAGGACATTTTTGCTAAAATATAGTTGCAATACAATGCTACGCATTATTTTTTAATATTAACTAATACAAAAATATTAGTTAATATTTGTTACACAGTATCATAGCTGTTGTGCTGTAATAGGCAGTGACGAGGGGCTTCTATAAGCAGATTCCCGTCGGCTTGTCTTTGCAGAGATGGTTTTTCTTCATCCTAGAGTTAATTCGAATCGCATCCAACTTTCACCTCGGAGTCTGAGGTTCATTTCTTTCAGTCTAAAAAGTACGACACTGCGAAACTTCGATATCTATACTAATATTTTAAAGCTGCAGAGTTGGTTTGTTTGTTTGAACGCGCTAATCTCTGGAACTGCTAGTCCGATTTGAATGATTATTTCAGTGTTGGGTAGTCCATTTATCGAGGAAGGTTTTAGGCTATATATCATCACGCTACTACTTAAGGGAGCGGAGCATTGATAATAAATGTTAATTAATCCGGCAATTTTTAATACATATTTTGAAGACCAAAACATACGGGCTCAAAGGGATATGAAGCTTCAAAATATACCCCGGGCGAAGCTGGGGTGGGTCAGCTAGTTTTCTATGAAGCGACTGTGATCTGACCTTCACGATCCATACCAAACCATGACAATTTCGAAGTATTGCAGCTGTTATATGACAACCGGGACCAACGATTTAACCTGCTCTCTGAGGCATGGCAACACCCAGACCAGTGCAAATAGGCATATTCATGCATTCAAATATTTACACTGAACGAAAATCAAACCCGTGCCTCCTGCGTAGCAGTCGAGGTCACTACCGCCATGCCACAGAAGTGTCGGGATTGCGACTCTGCGTTCTAAATTTTATTTATACCACTTAGGTGGTAGACAGTTACCGTGGGCTATGGACGTGTGTAAAACTAATGGAGTCACACTCGCGCTGCTAACCCTGTAAGCACAGAGAGTTTCTGTGCCGTCAGTGTAAAAGACAAAGCAGGACAAGCTTTTGGTCTTCCCACTGACAGCACTAAAACTCTCCAGTGAGCTCTGGCTATCCTACTCACCGCCGGGAACACAACACGAGGTTATTATGACCGCGGTACTCCGCTACAAGCACAGATATGGGTATAGCGGAACCAGAACCACTTTTCAAGTAAGACTGGAGTCCACAGATGAACATGAACTCGTTTAATTCAATTTAAACTGCGTTAACAGTGCGAAGGGATAGGCAGAGGTATATTAACCCACATTTCGCCGACTCCCACGTAGTGCAATGTGAGCTTATTGCCGTCAAGCGGGCATCCCCTTTCCTACACAGGACAACTAAAATCCAAGCGGTTCGGAGACTCTTCCCCTTCTTGCACCATTAAGGTCTGGAATTCATTACCAGCAATTGCAAAACTGATTGTCACCATTGTAACATGGTGTATGTAATGGTGACCATCTTTTCTGAAACTTTGCCTTCAGCTTACCTTCATGTCCTATATAAAAAAATATTATGGGTTCTTGTTTACTGTGGTTGGAGAAGAATCCCTTAGTCACCTTCTACGACACCGACACAAAGAGATGGGTGGCCCCATTCTACTCCACGGCAACATATTAATAAATGTAAAATCTCCAAATAATGTAGTTTATTTTTCTTTACAGGTTGGCAGCAATCATTTGGTTATGCAAACAGCCAAGAACGTTCTCTACGGTGATTCTAAAAACCTTCAACCCTGGGGCCTCATCATTCTCCTCCTCTCAAAGTCGGTCAAGACCTCCAGTTGCACTCCCCAGACGAAAAAAATTGAAGAAGACACGAGAGTACTTGCAGAGCTCACAGAAATGATGCGTACAGGTCACTTGATTCACAAAGGTATTGTCAATGTACCTTTTGCTAAGAGATCCAAGGACACAGAATCTGCTATATTTGGTAATAAAATTGCTATATTACTAGGAGACTATTTACTAGTAACAGCTAACGGTATGCTTGCAAACCTTAGAAATTCAGACGTCTCTTATATTATTTCAACTGCATTAAAAGATTTATCTGAAGGCGAATTTTTCGGAGAACGAGATGAACAGAACATGCCTTTGCCAGGGAAGCCTAAAACTACTGGCAAGGATTACGAAATAACTTTTGATACTAATGCGATGGCTGTAGATGAACTTTTAGGAAAGCCTAGAAAAGAATGGACAGCTAGAACTGTCTACAATGGTGTAAGTCTTCTAGGTAGAGGCTGCCAATCTGCTATGGTACTTGATAGACAAAACAGAGAGATGCAGAACAATGCTTATCAATTCGGCTGTCATGTAGGCTTAGCATGGCAGGCTGCCACAGAAATTCAGCAACTAACATCAGACAGTAAAGAACATTTTTGCTTGGCTAGTGCTCCTGTACTATTTGCTCTAGATAGTAATCCAGAACTGTATAAAATAATTGATCAGGCTAAAAATGATGTAAAAGATGTTGATTATGAAGATTTGAAATTCAATATTTTAAAGACTGACGCTGTTGAGAAGACCAAGACTTTGTGTGATGAACACGCTAAAAAGGCCACAGAGTATATAGGAACTATTGGGCAGAATGAATCAGTTGATATGATTAAGAAGCTTATAAATACTATTTAAGATTTTAAGGTTAGAATATTATGTACAGAAGAACAAACTCTTATTTGTATCCTGCTACTAATATTTGAGTTTGTAATTATAATTTTGGAAGCTAATTTTAAAGTAGCGGAAAATATCGTCAATATTTTAATTTAGCTGCTGAAAGCCAATTCTATTAATAATAAGATATTCAAAATTCAGTTTCGATCTACTCTCAATCTCCTAACTGACAGAAAGGATAACGATTTCAATGTAAAAAGGGCCAGTCCTCGTAATAAAAATTCATTGTTCATGTTAGAAACGAACATTCTTTCTCGAAAATTGTACTACGAGAATACCATTTTTGAAATTTTTCACAACATATCGTATCAATATCGACCAATACCCAAATAATAATTAAATTATGTTTTATATAATATAAGAGAATTCAAAAATATCATATTGATGTTTACTGCCTTCGATTGACCATTCTCTTAATGTTTTTTTAAATTAATTTATTTTGTTGTTAATATTAAAATATAATTATATTTTTTAAATTGTGTTGCTTATTTGTGTTTCTGCACGAACAAAGCGTACTTACTCATACGTACATAATCTTAACGTGGTTCTAGGTTACATCTAACGCTTTCATCTGGGAGCCCAAAGTCCACTTTCACTTATGTGCCTTTAATGGAGCGACTGCCTTCTTTTCCAACCCTAAGAGGAAAATCGGCGCCAGAGTTTCGTCTATCAATCAGCAAGTGTAACGGCTTGCAGGGGGCCAAAAGGCTCCTTACCAGTTTCTATTCACAATTTAATAGTCCCGCGTCGTACATAAAAGCGAGCGAAGAAACGAGCAAACTTAGTATTGAATAATAATAACGGTAAGTCATATAATGTTTACATTATAATTGCTGTTTCTATGTCATGGCTGTCCATTTGCATTTTATTTCTAATTAAAATGCGATTCGCAAGTGACACTGAAAACTGACACTTTATTAATTTATAGCAAAAAATATTTAACATTTTGCTATCTGCGTGCATAATTCAGTTGGTTATACAGCGTCCGCTGAATAAAGGTCAATTTAGATCAAGCTGAAAATGTATTATTATATTATTATTATTAAATTCAGACAAGGCTGAAAATAGTTAAGTACTGAGGCAACTCGGGAGTAGGAGTTCGATGAATGACCTCCGCCCCCCAAGAGCGCTGGCCTGGCGTGCCTCCCCGTTTGGAAGTGGGGACTCTGTGGTCCACACACTCTAGGAGAGGGCCAGATCGAGAAAGATAGCCCAATAGTCGACCGGGGTGTGAGGGATATGCCTATTAACCTCACCTTCGGACACCAAAAATTACCCGTAGGCGTTGTGCGTTGTGTTGTGTTAGGTGGTCCGACATCAGCTCTGCCACCGGCTCCGGTGGTGGGTGTGGGGTTTTTTCACACGTAAATAATAATAAAGGCTGAAAAAAATATGACCGTAATACAATAAGACCATTGCTGCATACTATTTTAAGCTTAATGTAATGGAATAAGGTTGATATTTAATTACCACTTAAAATCGGCTCAAGTATTTTTCTGCCTGATTTAAAATTACATTTATGCGTGTACACACTTGCGTGCATCTGTTTCGTGCATCTAGGCTTCGATTCCGCTAATTATAAGTCATGACAAAGCCACTGTCAAGCCACAAACACTGCAACAAATTACGTATAATTTTAGACTTAACGATCATGTTGTTAAAATCTAAAATTAATTGGCATTTTGTAGAGTGAATGACAAATTTAATGATAATTTTTTTTTATTATATAATTTTGACTTAAAACATATACCAAATAGTCAAAAAATTTCATTTTTTTTTCATTTCATGTCATTTTTTGCAGTGTCAGTGCTATGATTGTGATTTTGTTATGACAAACTTAGTAGAAACCAGGACCTTATTTGAGCAAGCTTCGGGCAGATTTAGGTTCGAAAAAGTGAACATCCAAGATGGGACCCATGACCCGTCCCTCAATGTTACTAAACATTCTTCTTAGGACAAGTATCGAATATTCAAAATGTGTATAAGTAACTCCGTTAGCAGAGCGTTTCCCTGTGAGGTTCTGGTTTCGAGTACCTGATGGGAAGTGGTTACCATGACCTATGAACGTGTGTAACACCAGTGGAGTCACATCCGTGCTGCCGACCCTGTAAGAACAGAGATTTTGTGCCGTCAGTGTAGATGACAAAGCAGGACAAGCCTTTGGTCATCCCACTGACAACACAAAAACTAAACCCTACTCATCGCCGGGAACACAACACGAAGTTATTATAACCGCGGTATTCTGTACGGCGGAGGTACTTCCCTAGTCGGACTGCTCAGTTGGGCGGAAATACCGCCGTGTCCTACCTCTTCAAAATAGGTTTTTTTACCCAACTATGGCAAAACAAAAAGGAGGGTAATGATTTTGACAGCTATGTATGTTCACCTGTTCCTTCATTACATTTAATTCCGACAATAATTCTAATAATTGCTTTAATCTCTTCTTCCTTTTAGCGTTAATCCCAGTATCATCCGATGCTTTCACCTCTGAATCTGGGGTCCGCATTACCAGTCTAACTTCGGTATTGGTTAAACTTCGATATGTTCCGTAAACCGACTGCCATCTTACCTGACCTATATGTGTGTGTACTTATGTGGCTGACAAGCACACAGCCCAACTAATGGAGAGTAGTTAATTGAAAACTATTTAGATGCTATAAGATCCTTGGTTATAGATTTTGAAAACAGCTCAATGTGCTTAACCCAAAATGCGATATCGAGGTATTGCAGCTAAGTTGAAATTTTTAAGACTCTAACTTCCCGTAACGACTGCCGTAAATGTTGGTATGGCAACCAGGACCAACGGCTTAAGGTGACCGCAGACCTGGCCGCACCGCATTCAGCACAGTCGCCGCAGTCATCGCTTTTGTTAATAGGCTTGCACATCCCTCCGATACATACATATAATCACGTCTTTAGCCCCGGAGGGTTCTTTTTTATACCACTTAGTTGGCAGACAAGCACACGGCCCACCTGATGGAAAGTGGTTACCGTGACCTATGGACGTCTGTAACACCGGAGGAGTCACAGTCGCGCTGCCAACCCTGTAAGTACAGAGTTTCTGTGCCGTCAGTAGAAGACAAGCCTTTATTCTTCCCAGTGACAGCACAAATTCTCCAATGAGCTCTGGCTACCCTACTCACCGCTGGGAACACACAACACGAAGTTATTATAGCCGCGGTCTTCTGTAGGGCGGAGGTACTTCCCCAGTCGGACTGCTCAATCGGGCGGAAATACCGCCGTGTCCTACCTTTAGTGTTAGGCAGAGGTGACCCACATATTTCACCAATCATTAAATTCGGTCCCACGTAATAGGGGGTGAGCCTATTAACGTCATCCGGGCACTATTTTTGACTCGAGCCTTGCATCTGATTCTGGGCTGTATATATCTACAGATGTTTAACATCAGACGACCAAACAAAAATTGCTTTAATATTTCATTGGATTTCGAGCAAATCATTTGGCATATATTACCTAGTTAGTGTGTCTACTTGCGTGCACATGCATAAAGCAACGGACAGTATAAGCTTCCCGTCACAACTAAAGTGAATGATTGCTAGGTCATTGAAATTGACCTATGTTTTTGTTTTTTTTTATGAACACCACAGGTTTATTATACTTTTGCATTTACTTTTTTGTAGACTGCGTATCATTGAAGGTTTTTGCAACGCATGAGTGCTACGGTATGGAGGCCAATACTATGTTACATGCAGATACGGTCGCAAGTGTAGCCTATAATAATTTAAAACTATATAGATGTCATAAGGTCCTTTTTATAGGCGTTGAAAACAGCTCTCATATCCGGTATGGCTACGCAAAGTACGCAAAGATTCTCTCGACAGGTTGCAGCGACGTACAGTCCGCTATATTGGGAGTCCTGTCTTGAAGTCACACGCTTTCTTGGCAGTATTTTATAGTCTCTACCATGGTGAGTATGATGAGGTCTTCAAATTAGTCGCACCATCCACTTTCCTACACAGGACAACACGTGCGGGGCTTAGATGTCAACCGCACACGGTGAAGAATGTCCGACTAAGAACCAAGCGGTTCGGAGACTCTTTCCTTTGTAACACCATTAGGGCCTGGAATTCGTTACCAGCTCACGTGTTTTCTTCTTCCTACAGCGCCGGGTCCTTTAAGCGGGGCGTGAAAAAGCATATGATGAGGCCGCCACGCTGAGTGTCACCATTGTAATATAGTAGTAATGTAAGGAATGGTCAGACATAAAAGTATCTGACGAGGCAGTCAAACTGAGAGCCACCATTGAAACATTATTAACGCCTATAATGTGGACCCTCTTTCCTAAGACTTTGCCTTCAGTTTACCATCAGGCAAGGCGAAGTCTAATTGATGTGTCCTATTTAAAAAAAACTATCTCCTTTCCTATAGAGGACAATAGATGCAGGGCTTAGAAATTATCACTTTCCCAGCATACGGTGCAGAATATAATAAGTCCAGAACCAACTGGGTCGACAATTACCTAGTCTTTTCTTTGCCGCATCATCACACCTTGGAACTCTTTATCAGCTCACGTATTGCCTTCTTCCTACAGTTCCGGGTCCTTTAAGAGGGGCGTGAAAAAGCATCTGATGAGGCCGTCAAGCTGAGTGTCGCCATTGTAACATTATTAACGCCTATAATGGGGACACTCATTCCCGAGTCTTTAACTTCGTCAACTTGTTTTCCGTGAAGCGACAGCCATCTGACCTCCACATACTGCCAATATCGAAGTATTGCAGTTAGATCTGTTGATGTATTTTTTTATATTTGGTAAAAATACTTGTTGCTTAGGAAGAAAAACAAGGACCGGTAACAAGTTAATCAATAAATTAGCCCATATGGGGCGTAATAGAGCGTGAGCTTATTGTCGTCTTCCAGGCACTATTGTTCACCCAAGCCATGCATCAGAGGCGAAGTCTGGGCTGTTTGTATTAGTCGCCTTGGACGACACCGCATGCCGGGAACCACTCGGCTAATGTTTAGATCGGATTATTTACTTTCATATTTTGTTGCAAGCATATATATGTGTGTGTACTTATGTACCTGACAAGCGCACGGCCCACCTGATGGAGAGTATCTACTTGACTGTGGCCCATGTGATGATGGTGGTCCCAAGTGAATATACAAAAAAATATATATACTCGACAAAGTATTTCAGATTGAGCAAACGGATGTAAAGACCTTCGTGCCTCGGAGAGCACGCTAACCAAACTGACAGACGAGACATTGCTTGAAATAATTAGCGAATAACAAAACGTAGTATATTATATGTCACGTAATAATGTAACGCATGACTTGCGTAAACCTTGACCAACTGGAGTCAGAACTAAACGTAATTACAAAAATATAGGACTAAAAGTATTTGACCTTAGTATTTATTTTTCTATTGAATATTATTATCAGATTAAAAATAATGATATACCGCGATGATATACCGCGGTAGCCTAGTGGTATGGGTAATGGACTGCTGAGACGAGGTCTCGGGCTCGATCCCAGGTTTTACCATGGCACACACCAATGACTTTTCAATGCTTTTCGAAGTTTTTGTGTATTTATCGCTTGTTTATAAGTGCCCGGTTAATGGCAATAGGCTTGCCACCTATTACATTGGGACCTAAACATAAACTGGTGAAATGTGGGTGCTAGCACCTCTGCCTCCCCCTTCGGGGATATAGGCGTGAGGTTATGTTATGTTAAAAATAATGAAGTGTTATTTTTCGTTAAGTATATAATTTCCTAAAAAATGTAAATTAAATATTTTTAATCTGTTTTTTTTTATTAAAATAAAATGACAAGGGAAATTTTGTAATAATTATACATATTATCATAACAACTTGAAACTTGCGTCTGTGCATTTAACGATAAAAATAACTTAAAAACTTCTAATTCATTGATCAAATAAAATAAGAAATTAAACAATAAATACATATAATTATTATATTAATTTTGTTCTCAACACCGCGTAGTTCCGGCAGAATAAAATTTGGGCCAGCCCATCTCCCTTGCGGTTTCGTACAAGACGTACAAGGGCTGTTTAACATCAGACAGATATACAGCCTAGACTCAACCTCAGATACATGACTCGAGTCAATAATAGTGCCTGGCATACGGCAACAGGCTGATCCATATTAGGTACGTAGGACAGAATACATAATTGTTAGCCTCGCGCGCCTCCCCATTTCCGGGGACGAGTTGTTGACTCTGTGGTCCCCACACCCGAGGAGAGGGCCAAATCAAGAGATATGGCCCTGGGTCGGCCAGGGTGCGAGGGATATGCCTGTCAACCTCACCTTCGGCAACAAAAAAGGACCCACAGGCGGCGTGCGTTTTGGTCGGTTTGAGTCCGACATAACCTCTTCCACCGGCTCCGGTGGGGGGGGGGGGGTATCCGTGGGGATTTTGCGTACGTAAAAAAAACAATATGTGACTGTTAATTCACCTCTGCCTAATCCTCCAGGGATTAAGGCGTGATTATACGTTACATATCTAACTACTACTTTATTATTTAATATTATATTTTGCTTTTTAAGTGGTACAAAAGATACATAGTAATGAAACTTGTACATATTATAATGCATAATTAAGATATAATTTTAGTAATTAGGTATACAAGTCGAATACTGTGCACCTCAACTTGGTTAGGTTAGAAGGCTTAAGGCGGGAGTGGAGTGGACCTCACGCTTTACCCTTTGTGGCTATTTTTACCTCATTACGGCGAAGCCGAAGGAGGGTTATGATTTTAGCAGGCATGGCATGTATGTAGGATCATCTGTTCCCTCATAGCTCCTGAACTACTTATTAGAACTGGACAAATGAGGTATCACTAGAGGCGTCTTGGTCGTTCTCTGCTTATAGGCTTTGTGACGTATCACTGAATCTAATGTAACGCCCTCTAATGGTCATAAAGAACTGTGTTAAAAAAAAAGAGATAAACATACCGTGTTTGGTATCATCTGAAAGGGCTTATTTAGCACATTATAAATTATAGCCTCACTGGAGAATTTATGCTGTCAGCGGGAAGACTAAAGGCTTGTCCTGCTTTGTCTTCTACTGACGGCACAGAAACTCTGTACTTACAGGGTAGGCAGTGCGACTGTGACTCCTCTGGTATTACAAACGTCCATAGGCTACGGTAACCACTTTCCATCAGGTGGGCCGTGTGCTTGTCTGTCAACTAAGTGGTATATTAAAAATAATAGCCGTTGCTTGCCCAGAAATAATAAAATAATAAATATGCAACTTAGTCTAGAAAACAAAAAAATCTAGGAAAAGTGGCATACGACCACGGCTATCCTTGATATGCTCTTGTTTAATACTTATTTAAAGCGTGATTTTTGTAGTAGTCGGGTTTTAGTTTTAAACTTAATATAGTTAGTACACTATAGCATAAAAATGGCGGAAATATACCAATTTAACTAGTAATTATATTTTTGAGCCATTTGGAGTCGAAACGTTGGGTCCGTGGGGTCCGTTATTCAAACAAATAGCGAAACGACTAATCGACGCTTCCCGTGACCGTAAGGCTGGCCTTTACCTCGCTCAAAGAATTGGCATCGCCATTCAGCGTGGTAATGCCGCCAGCCTCTTGGGCACGGTACCAGTAGAGATCGATGGGGAGGAATTTATCGATGCCTAAAATTGCAGTCTCCCTCTGTTTCTCTATTCCATTTTTGTATATATTGTATAGTTAGCATAGTTTTATATATAATAGATAATAAAAGTCTTCGGGGTACTCCAAGAAAATTCTACTCTCCACATTTGAGCAGACTTTCACCGTGCACCAAACTTAATTTTGTCTTACCAAAAACGTCATCAAGGAAACTGCCGATGGATTCAGATCACAGGCTCGGCTCGAAATCAATTCTACATAACATTGTACCCCAGCTAAATCGTAGTTATGACTCCTCTATTGAGTCTGTAAAGGCGCAGTACACTGAATATCGAATAACAACATCTAGTCCTTGCCGAAAAGAAAAACACATTGATATGGCAACTATTGCAGACTCCCAAGCAAACGGAACGATTATAATAAATCAGATGTCGCTACTGGACAGAGTTTCCAACTGCAAGATGAATGATAACAAGACTTCGGGGAACCTACGCACGGATCATGAAGAACCTCCTACTGCCAAGCATAGACTGTATATTTTTGCAGATCAGAGTGGATATGGTGTATGCGAACGGCTACGTAACCTACTAGGAAGTTCCTTTACGTTGACTTCTTTTCTGAAACCGAATGCATCGCTCTCTGATATTATCAAGCCATGTGTCAAATTGCGTCATTATTTTACTTCTTCTGACTATGTTTTGATTTGGGGTGGTTCAAACGACAAAAATCCATTGGAAGTTCAGTCAGTATTATTTCATGTACTAAAGCAAATGAAATTTACGAATATTTTGATAGGAAAGATTTATAAAAATAAATACCTAAATGTTATTATGTTTAATAAACTACTCAGATTGATTTGCTGTAATTTAACAAATACTTTTTATATACCAATGGACGTATACGATAGGGACTTTACGAATATTGTAAATACACTACAAGCAAGTAGGTTAATACACAAGGAAATACTGCGATTAATATATAAAAATAATTATGTGCACTATCTTTCAAAGCTGGCAGAGGCGGAGATATCTCGCACTCGCAAGTGTTATAGTCATGCATCGGCGCAGACTGACTATATCACATGTACCTACTGAAAAGCAATACAAGAGCGTTACCACACAGACGGACTCTGAATATGTGTCTGTTTCTGCTACTATACAAAATAATTGTCAGGGTAGTGTCACATCTGAGTTTTTTCGAGGGCAATGTATTGATGAACCCAAGAAGTCGAAAGTGTTATAAATTTTGTAATAATTTTCCCTTAAGCATTTTTCATCAGAATGTCTGTGGTATTAGGAATAAAAGGAATGAACTTGAAGTGTATATCGATGAGCTAAAAGATGTTTTGCAGTATGTTTGCGTAACTGAACACTTTTTAAACGAGCCTTTATCGAAGTTATTTCAATTCCATAACTTTAGACTGGTTTCTCTTAATTTTCGAGTTAATAAATCGCGAGGAGGCTCTCTGATACTTGCACGTAATGGTAGGGAATGTGAGGAACAGTCTGCTATTTGTGACAAATTGTATAGAAGGGACGCTTTTGAAGTCTGTGGTGTTAGAGATGTTCAGTCTGGTGTACATCTTTTTTGTTGTTATCGCTGTCCTTATAACAATAATCTTGAAACTTTTATGGACATGTTTGAGCGACTATTGGAACACCTTTTCGATAGGAAGTGCTTTATTTGTGGAGACTTCAACATAGACCTCCTTGCTGACGATAAGAAAAAAGCTGACTTCATAAATATTCTGACGAGTTACAATTTTAGACCATTAGTCAATACAATTACTTTTAAACGGAAAGAGATATTTTCTTGCATAGATATTTTTTTGACAAATCTGGAAGATGATAATGTAGTTGAGTGTCTAGTTGACCATAATGGATTAGCAGATGGTCATGCAGGCCTAATTTGTAATTCAATATACAATAATAATACCTTTAAGAACAAATATACTACATATAAAACTACTTATAGAAGAACTTTTAACGCAACGAATAATTGTAGATTTAGGGAATTATTACATTCAAATAACTTGAATACAATGTATATCAATACATTTATTTCGAAATTTACTGAAAATTTCCAACATAGTTACAAAATGAAAAAAGTTAAAATACTACCTAAACAGAACTCTGGTTTAAATTGTGTCTCCAAAGGTATTAGGGTATCAAGTAGAATGAAGCGTTTTATCTGTGTTAAAGGTAATTTAGACATCTCCTGGGTTAACTATAAAAACAAATATATCAACATATATAGGAGGGTAATTAGGAACGCAAAAAAATTGGCGGTACAGACGGCTTTGGCAAAATCAGACAATGTTTCTAAGGATGTTTGGCGTATTATCAACAAACATAAAAACATTAAATCACAAGATAAAATACCTCACTCCTTAACTATGAGTGACTCCATCATCTCTGATCCAAGGGATATTGTAAATATATTTGCTACTGCATTTGACTATGATTCCGGTATGAATGGTGTCGACTGTGGCCCAGCCCTTAAAACCCTCAAACAAAATACTAAAAGAATAGAAAATGACATGATAATTGACTTAGTTACCCCTAAGGAGGTTTTTGAGGTTGTCAAGAAAATGAAAACCAAACTTTCGTGTGGCTATGACGGTGTACCCATTACTGTTATCAAGGAAAACATAGATATTCTAGCTGAACCTTTGAGTAATTTTTTTAATCACTGTATACTGGGTGGCATTTTTCCAGATCAATTGAAAATTGCCAAAGTTGTTCCTATCTATAAAAAAGGTTCAAAACAAGATCCGAAAATGTACCGGCCAATTTCCCTGTTACCTACTAAATCTAAAATATTTGAAATTCTATTAAAAACTAGATTGCTTAAGCATCTCGGTGCTAATAAAATAATAAACCCGAGGCAGTTCGCTTACCTTAAGAATGTGGGAACGGTAGATGCAATTTACTCTTTAATAAATGACGTAGTCACCAAACTTAATGATAAACTAAGAGTTGCAGGTATTTTTCTGGATATGAGTTCAGCTTTCGATGCTGTCAGACACGACATACTCATTGAAAAGTTGGAGCACTATGGTGTGAGAGGTGCAGCTAAGCAGCTTTTTACATCTTACCTAAGTAACAGGCAAATGTTTGTAGAGATCAAAACGGAAAGTTACGAACAATCGGGTACCGTTCGCACTAAGTGCGATAAGATCTTCAAATCTAGAGTTGTCAAGGTTAAGACGGGGGTTCCTCAAGGTTCTACACTTTTTCCTATTCTATTTATTATTTTTATTAATGATCTGCTAAATACTGTGGTGAACAAACTACCTCAACAGGTGAAGCTCACAGTATTCGCTGACGATACTAATGCTATTGTATCATCAGACAATCAAAAAGACTTAAATGATAAAGTTAATGCAGTACTAGAATATCTCAATGAATGGTTCACAATAAACTGTCTCAAAATTAATAGTAGTAAATCCTAATTAATATTATTTAAAACCACCAGTAATAATTCAGACAGATTAGCTTGTGAACTCGGGGGTGCTAGGTTGGGCACAGTTAATGATACCAAATTCCTAGGTGTGCATGTTGACTGTCTCCTAAACTGGAAGTGTGAACTAGCAAGTATAGAGGCTGGCATTCACTCAGCCTGTTACGTCCTGAGAAGCCTCAGAGATGTTGTGCACATTGAGCAGCTTAGAGGCGTGTATTTTGCCTTGGTTGAGTCCAAATTGAGGTATAGCATTATGTTTTGGGGGGGCAGCTACGATTACAATGTTCAGAAGGCCTTCGTAGCACAGAAGAGAGCCATCAGAACTATGACACGCATAGATCAGCAACACTCTTGTAGAGAATATTTTAGGAAACTAAGGATCCTAACTGTGCCCTGTTTGTATATTTTGGTCACTTTGACCTTTTTTGCTAAAAACATACACAACTTTGAAAGCAGAGATGGTAGGTTGCAGCGTGAAAGCACGAGAAGGAAGCAGATGCCTGCAATCATTGCACCCACTCTTAATGTGGTCAAACATAGCACATCTTACAGTGCAGTCAAACTGTTTAATAGTCTTCCTCTGAACATTAGAAGCGCTGTATACACTAAGAAGTTCGAAGCCATACTTAAGGCATTTCTTGTTGAGGGGTGTTTCTACTAATTTGAAGAATTTGTTAAGTGACATGTTAGAAGATGCAAGCAAAGATTTTTCTTTTTTCGTAAATTTGTAGTGGAATTGAATGATGACTACTTATAATATAAATAATAATCTTAAGTATTTTATTGAACTAGAGAAAACAATTTTTTAATTTAAATATTCTTGACATGCAACTTTTGACATATTTTTTTATAGGTATTTTTTTATTTTTTTTTATTTGTTGAATTTCTATTTGTATTTTATTATTTTGTTGTAATAAGTTTCAATACAATGTAAGATTGTTTATGAAATAAATAAAACTAAACTAAACTATAAATTTGTAAGTAATTGTATATTATAATAGCACATTTTATGTCCCTATAGCATTGTATTATTATTAGTTAGGTTATATTTGATATAGTATTTTAGGATTAAAGTATAATTCCGAAGACGATCGCATACGATAACTGCCGACGCGGAGCGCTTCGATATTCTGACTGCCATCTGAACTGTTGTACGACACACAATGCTATCTAGACCTATGGTAAGCATAGCTTAACTAGCTTGTGTTATAGAATCTAAAACATTGATAAACATTTTTTACATAGAAACACCCAGAACAATGCAAATATAGATATTCATGCTTACAAATATTTGTACTGAGCGGGAATCGAACCTCCGTAGCAGTCGAACGTTCTACCGCTATGCCACAGAGACTGCGAGGTATGTAAAACCCAATGAACGAGCTCCGCCCCACATGAGCGCAGGCCTGGGGGTGACAGGTGGAGCCGCCTGTCACCCTGGCAGAAGCAGGCCGCGGCGGCGGCGCGCCTGGCGCGCCTCCCCGTTTACCGGGAACGAGTTGGGGACTCTGTAGTCCCCACACACCCGAGAGAAGAGGGCCAGATCGTGAGAGATGGCCCTGGGTCGGCCGGGGTGCGAGGGATATGCCTGTCAACCTCACCTTCGGCAACCAAAGTGACCCGCAGGCGGCGGCGTGCGTTTTAGTCGGTTCGAGTCCGACATAACCTCTCCCACCGGCTCCGGTGGGGAGGCATTGCAGCTAGACCAGTTTTTGGACTTATTAGGGCTCCGACTACCCATAACGACTGCCATAGATGTTTATATGGCTACCAGGACCAACGGCTCAACGTGCTCTTCGAGACATGACTACACCAATGACAATACGGGGCGGGCATCGAACTCGCACCTCCAGCATAGCAGCCGTTCACTATCACCACGGAGGCTGTTTTATTGATTTAAATAGTATTATCGTCTGAACTAAAGGTATGTACCAAATATCAGAGCAATCAGCTAATAGGAAGGGGGAACCAAAGCGTCGTGGAGTCACCTGTCACCTGGCAGGAGCAGGCCGCGGCGGTGGCGCGTCTCTGTAGTCCCCACACCCGAGGAGAGTGCCAGATCGTGAGAGATGGCCGTGGGTCAGCCGGGGTGCGAGGGATGGTGCCCGTCAACCTCACCTTCGGTAACCAAAAAACGACGGTTCGAGTTCGACGTAACCTCTTCCACCGGCTCCGGTGGGTTGGGGGGGGGGGGGGGGGTTCCATGGGGATTTTGCGCACGTAAAAAAAAGAGGCGTTAAGATCATTTTGAGTACTTTTTTCGTCAATATCGATCTGATGATTACTGTACAGCCATGACATAATTTATATATTAAATACAGCATGTTACCTGCCTCGTTTAGTGAAACATAAAGATAGATAAATAAATATCTGTGCTTCACACATATTGAAAACATACTTGTACATTTTCCACACAATTGTTTATTAGACTTCAAAGGTTTAAAATTACTGTTAAGAACATGAAGAAATATTTTTTATATAACTTAGGTGGCAGACAAGCACACGGTCACGGAATAAAAAGAGGTTACCGTGACTTATGAACGTGTGTAACACCAGAGGAGTCACACCTGAGCTGCCGACCCTGTAAGAACAGTTTCTGTGCCGTCAGAGCAGAAGACACAATCAGGACAAGCCTTTGGTCTTCCTACTGACAGCCCAAATTCTAAATAAATAATTGTAATTCGGCGATCCAACAGTATCTTAGAAGTGATTCCTGAAATAAGTAATATTGACATATTCACTGACTGTCTAAGAAATACCCACAAAAACCTGCTAAAATAATTATGTTCCGCTTCTAATGCAAAACGAAATAACTTTCACGTTTAACTGCTAATAAGAAAGTACTTACCTAACTAGTTTTATTTAGAACGAATCATCTAAGAAATCACGTAAGTACCTAAGTATATCATAGAAAATACAACTTGAGACCAAAGTTTACCCCATGTTTTTTTTAATGTGCGTAAAATCCCCATGGGTACCCCTACCACCGCAGCCGGTGGGGGAGGTTATGTCGGACTTGAACCGACTAAAACACACGCCGACTGTGATGGCCGCAGTTTGTCGGAAGTGAGTTTATCTGAGACATATCCCTCCCACCCCGGCTGGCCCACCATAGTATACCCCCTTGTACTATATCTCTAAAGTGGCTACATGAAATAGGTCATGCGATTTTCATTTAAAAAAAATAGGTAGAACACAACGGTATTCCCATCCCAAATGAGCAGTCCGACTGGGAAAGTAACTCCTCTCAAGTACAGAATACTACGTCTATAATAACCTCGTGTTGTGTTCATTTCGGTGAGTAGGGTAGCCAGAGCTCACTGGAGAGTTTTTGTGCTGTCAGTGGGAAGACTAACGGCTTGTCCTGATTGTTTCTTCTGCACTAACGGTACAGAAACTCTGTATTCTTACAGGGTCAGTAGCTCGGGTCGTATCTCCGTTTAAAGCTGTTTTATAGTTAGACTGAAAATTTAAACCCAAACTAAGTTGAAAAATGGCTCTTAGCATGACCATGGGTAAGACTGCATTAGGTATCCATACCCAAAAGGGTCAGCTTGAAAGAGATGATGGATAAGGTGCAGCGAAGTTTTACTAAAGTACCACATGTGCTGAAACGACATCCTTACGAACAGCGCTTGGAAATTCTGGGGCTCACAACACTCAAAGAACGTAGAGACTTTGGGAATTTAGTTGAGATATTCAACATCTTAAATATATGGCTTGGCCAATTTATTTCTTCGAAACCATCCCAGAGGTCACCACTTGAAGCCGAGTTCCAGGTTTTCAAATAATAACCCACATAAGCATTTCTTAAGCAATAGAATTGTCAAAGCATAGAACTAACTACCCGAAGACGCAATAATATCTTCAATTTAAGAATAAAATCGACCAACATTTTGAAATCTCAAGTGAAAGCTGGTGGAGAATAACAGGATATATGCATTATCAGTTGAATCAACTGCTGCCAAATAAATAAATAAATATAAAAATATTATTATTTTGATATTTTTTGTAAGTTTTTTATTCAACTTTTGAATATGTAATGATTGTCATTAGGCCATTACCGTCATTACATGTATTACCAAACTACCATTCACTGTTGCCCTTGGCCCAGTCAACGAATTCAGACGATTTGGGCCATAGATATGTTTTTTTTCTTTAGAACAAGATCATTAGTCGTGTATATTTCGAGTAATGTGACCATTAATTGTACTCAAAATAGAGGAATTATATATTAGCTTATTTTATAAGTTAAAAAAATGGAATACTGTTAATGGGAATTAATAATAATAAACGTCTTTATTGCACACCGATAACATACTACATTACAATATGAGATTAATTAAATTTTGTGGTACGTACAGATGGCAGCCTTATCGCTCTGCTTATCTTACAGGCAACCATAGGATCCAGAGAAAAAAATAGGAGAAGAATATTTCAGGGCAGTTAGGTGTACATAGAGAATATTTAAAGAAAATAAAACAAATTTAACGAAAAAGAAAACACATACACATAATAGCCATAGGTATATACAATTATATATAAACATACATACTATAAATATCACAGAAAAAGTCATAATATATTAACACACATATTAATACACCTTATACTACTATATCATTCCACTCTTTCAGAGAGACAGGTTTTTTTTTTTACGTGCGCAAAATCCCCACGGATACCTCCCCACCGGAGCCGGTGGAGGGGCTTATGTCGGACTCGAACCTACTAAAACGCACGCCGTCTGTGGGTCGCTTTGGTTGCCGAAGGTGAGGTTGGCAGGCATATCCCTCGCACCCCGGCCGACCCAGGGCCATCTCTCACGATCTGGCCCTCTTCTCGGGTGTGGGGACTACAGAGTCCCCAACTCATCCCCGGAAACGGGGAAGCGCGCCAGGCGCGCCACCGCCGCGGCATGCTTCTGCCAGGGTGACAGGCGGCTCCACCTGTCACCCCCAGGCCAGAGAGATAGGTTGTAATTTTTAAACTATCGCGTTCCATGGTATACTACAGTAATGTTACTGGGAATTAACGCTATCATGGTTTAGGTACATAATATACCTTTGGTTTGCCTGACAGCCTGTGACCACGGCCGGTGTAGCCTGGTCAAAACGATAAATTTCAAGCTCAAAATTAATTACAAACGTAATTACATTTTTTTCACGTGAAATTCTGCTTAAATCTAAGATTACCACAGCTGCCTAAGCGCTAGTGGAGAAGAAACAGCGCAACAAACTACACTGCGGCATTTTCAAGATAGTCTGGCAAACCAAAGGTATGTATGTATACCTATACCATGATCGCATTAATTTCCTGTTAACATTATTGTATATCACGGTACGCGATAGTTTAAAAATTATTTAAAATAAACAGTATTATTATTATTATTTATTATATTTGGGATAACAACAGTCGTTTACAAAAGTTTATACCAGTAAATAATTAATAAAAAATGACCAATTACAGCTATTCTGGTAGTCACAGCATTCTGCACCTATGATGTAGGATGCGAGGGTACGCACAGCATTTGTGTGTGCCGCGTACGATACATTGGTGATTTAAATGTTATTCGAGCGAGTAAGTCATAGTAAGTTGAGCAGAAAATAAGAATGTCATGTCATACATGAAGACAAGTTGCTATTGTTGTAGTAATTGTAGCTTATTTTACAACTTAAAACAAAAACCAGTAACGTTACCGAGAATTAACTTAGATCTATATATTAAGTCTCATATATCATCCGCACACGGTGCAGAATATCCGATCAAGAACCAAACGGTTCGGTGACTTTTTCCTCTGTCACACCATTAAGGCCTGGAATTCATTACAAGCTCACGTGTTTCCTTCTTCCTACAGTCCCGGGTCCTTTAAGCGGGGCGTGAAAAAGCATATGATGAGGCCGTCATGCTGAGTGTCACCATTGTTACACGGTATGTGTAAGTAATGGTGACTCTCTTTTTCTGACACTTTGCCTTCAGCTTACCATCAAGCAAAGCTAAGTCTAATTGACGAGTTTTATTTAAAAAAATAATAATAACGCAATCATTGTATAGGTTTTTTTTACCAGCACATGGCACACCTGATGGGAAGAGGTCACCGTGGCCTATCGACGTGAACACAAGAATTCATGGCACTGTGAGCTCATTCCGTGTAAATTGTGTAAACACCTACACATGTTTCCGCAAATAAAATTATCTTTATCTTTATCTTTAAAAAAAAAAATTATTTGGAATAGTTTTTTTTCTTTTCATAGATCATAGAGTATAGATAAAGTCATAAGGTATACTAGAGATGGAGAGAATAATAGTAGGTACAAATAAAAGTAAAAGAAAAATGCTGAGTAGTGTTGCTGTTGACAGCGGCCCCTACGCAGGAGTAATATGGCAGAGAAGAATATTGGTTACTTGCATTTTTCTGGTCGTGCTTCGGAGCCTGGTTGCCATACGAACACCAATGGCATTTGTTATGGGTAGCTGGAGCCCAAAAAATTCCAACAACTGGTCTCACTGATATACTTCGATATCGTCATTGTATTGTGGAAGTCAGATGCTAGTCGCTTCACGGAAAATGTCGAAGTTTAGCCAAATCCGCAGTTAGTGGACCTCAGACTCTAAGATGAGATGGAATTAACGCTAAAATGAATATGTTGATGAAGAATTGCTGCTATACAGCATTTGTATATTATAATGACAGCCTCTGTGGCGTGGCGGTAGTAAACGCAACTGCTACGCAGGAGGCGCGGGTTCGATCCCCGCTCAGTGCAAATATTTGTATGCATGAATATGGGTATTTGCATTGGTCTGGGTGTTTCTATGTATAATATGTATGTATTTACAAAAAAAAAAGTATTTAAGTATGTTTATCCGTATTCTAGATTCCATAACACAAGCTAGTTAACTATGCTTACCATGGGTCTAGATAGCGTTGTGTAGAATGTTGTAGAATATTATATTATTAATAGTTACTGTGTATTTAGTTCAGTCTACATTGTGTTTACACGTATACAGTGCATAATAAGATTGATTTGAATTTTAATAAGGAATCTAAAAACCTGTTAATTTTGCTTTATTTTGATTGTTTATATTTTGACCTATTCTGGGAATTAAAAATAATGAAAAGTCATAGTATCAGTTTAGTTAGGCAATATCTTAGTTTACTATGCATATTTTTAGACAAAATACTAAAACATTAAGTTTTTTTTTTATACCACTTAGTTGGCAGACAAGCACACGGCCCACCTGCCGGGAAGTGGTTACCGTGGCCTATGGACGTGTGTAATACCAGAGAAGCCACACTCGCGCTGCCAACCCTGTAAGCACAGACTTTTTGTGCCGGAAGACAAAGCAGGGCAAGCCTTTAGTCTTCCCGCTGACAGCACAAATTCTCCAGTGAGCTCTGGCTACCCTACTCACCGCTGGGAATACAACATGAAGTTATTATGACCGCGGTATTCTGTCGGGCGGAGGTACTTCCCCAGTCAATTGTTCGGAAATACCGCCGTGTATTATTGGTAAGATCGTTGACTCAGGAGTTAAAAATGGGAATGTCCTCCTCACAGCAAGACGTATGGTCATGGTATCTTGTACATGCTTGTACATTACAATTATTTTGATAACACCTTCAACTACTTACAAAGATGAGTGCTTTTTAATACAGATTTCATAAAAGGATGTCTATTTTGTAAACATAATTACGAATTGCATAAAGATCACTATAATGCTAATAAGTACAGTCAACCTTAGAAGCTGCTGAACACTTTACAAGTTTGCACAATGATCTCTACATTTTTTTTATAGCTTCTGCATCGAATTCCCGCAATTTTGCCAATGTCGATTAAATGTCTTGAAAATTATAAATGGGGTGAAGACAATGTCTTTGCAAGTTGCGGTCATTTAGACTGATTGTTGATGATGACGGTGATGATGAATTGTTAATGCTGATGATGATGAATGAGATGATTGCTGCTGATGAATCAGTAAAGTTGTGGGGACTTTACTAAAAGCTCCCTAGGGAGGTTTGGAACAAACACGAAAAGTCGATCACTTTTCACTTTTCTACACTGTGGACATTGGGAGAGGCTTATCCAGAAGTTGACTGCGATCGTGACAGACTGATGGTACAGCAGTATCAAGATAACATGATACCTTTTTTTTTTACGTGCGCAATATCCCCACGGATACCCCCCCACCGGAGCCTGTGGAAGAGGTTATGTCGTACTCGAACCGTCCAAAACGCACGCCGTCTGTGGGTCGTTTTTGGTTGCAGAAGGTGGGGTTAACAGGCATATCCCTCGCACCCCGGCCGACCCAGGGCCATCTCTCTTGATCTGGCCCTCTCATCGGGTGTGGGGACCACAGAGTCCCCGGACATGGTACCTATGTCGCCAGCTTTAAAGCACGTGAGGATGGGAGAAAGTTTGGCTAAAATCGGCTTGATGCTGTTTTGTAGTGTTCTCTCTATATTTAAGAATCGGTTTATTTGGTTTAACTCAAAGAACCGTTGATATTTAAAGTTGGTGAAGAAACTCAGAAACTATAATAAATTCTAAATAGTAATAAAAATGCACCATCTCACAAAATATTTGTACATTAGCGCCATCTATGGTAGCTAATACTAAAACAAGTAAAGTAAAAGCGCGCACAAAGTTGTACAAACGTTGGTAGTAATATAGTCCTAATATTCATCGATAGATGTCGTGAAACACAATTAATATTTAAAAAAATCATGTTAAAAATATTGTGTGAAACAAATAAATACATTATCAGAAATGGAATCGAAGAAAACCTCATCGATCATCTGCCCGGATTTATGGCACACAGCAATGTCTTCTCTATGCTTTTCGAAGTTATGTGTGTATTTATCGCAGGTTTATAAGTGCCCGGTTAATGGCAATAGGCTCGCCACCTATTACATTGGGACCTAAACATAAACTGGCGGAATGTAGGTGCTAGCACCTCTGCTTACACCTTCGGGGATACAGGCGTGAGTTTACGTTTATGTTATGTTTAATTATAATCACTCCTTTATCATCGCCAGGTTAGACAGAGGTGATTTATCACCCACAGTTCACCAATCATTTAATTCGGTCCCACATTAGGAGTGAGTATATTGCCGTCTTCTGGGCACTGTTATTGACTCAAGTCATGCATCTAAGTCTGAGTCTGGGCTGTATATATCTGTCTGATGTTAAACAACCCTATCCCTAAGTCGCCTTGTACGACACAGCATGGGAAGATATGGGGTGGTCTAAATTCTACTCTCCCGTGAACCACGCGGTCAATGTTTGCAAATATACCAACAGAACTATTCAACAGAATAGGTGGGTATTGCTTTCCCATTTGTTCTGTGGACAGAACTAATGGGAAAAAATACCAGTAGATCTGCCAACAGAACTACTCAACAGAACAGGTGGGAATAGAGACGATTTTCAGCCAACACGCTAAGTTTTATTTTAAAAATGTCTGAGACATTTCACAATAATTTTCTATTAAACCTAGTATGTGCGAGTCGGGCTCGCCAATTAAGGGTTCCGTACAGTACTGAATTGAGGCGCGAACTTGTGCTCCATTTATATGCTTTGATTGCATCTAATTATACGTTTCATTTTAGGGTACATTCCGGTGAGCTAGAATCATAAAATTCGGGAAGAAGCAATGTCTTCCTGAGATTTTGCCTTTAGCTTACCAGCAGGCGAGGTCATATATAAATATATACATACATACATAAAACCACACTTTTACCCCTGGAGGGTTAGGCAGAGGTAAATTAACACCCACATTTCATCAATAATTGCATTAGGTCGCACGTAATAGGGGGTAAACCTACTGCCGTATTTCGGGCACCATTGTTGACTCGAGCCATGCATTTGAGGCTGAGTCTGGGCTGTATATATCTATCTGATGTTAAACAGCCCTATCCCTTAGTCGCCTTGTACGACACCGCATGGGAAGAGATGGGGTGGCCCTCATTCTACTCTGCCGGGAACCATGCGGCACTATATATATATACATATATATATTTATTTAAAAGAATATTAGAATCAAAATCATAATACATTTATTATAATACAATATATCAAAACTACTAATCAAATAACCTGCCCCTTATCGCTCACGGTGCAAAAGTGCCCATAACACTTGCTGCGTTGCCACGTTGGATGTCAATGAACAGCCTTTGGACCAGGAACGACCCGGAACGAGTGTCACCGGTCGCCTCGATGAACCTCTGTCCGATTTCTTTAATAATTTTCCCTCCAGCTTAGCAAAATTGCTTGTGGATTCACGTCGGTAGTGTAATGGCCAGGGTTCTAACCCGGGACCTTACAATCGTAAGGCCGACTCCTCAACCACTAAGCTACCAACACTTGTATCATGCGTGTGACGGAGGTGACGATAACGCCAAGTAATTCGTTTCTGAGTTGCAATATACTGCTGTTGTTTCAACGTGATTATTTATACTATCCATACTAATATTATAAAGTTGCAGAGTTTGTTTGTTTGTTTGTTTGAACGCGCTAATCTCTGGAACTACTGGTCCGATTTGAATGATTCTTTCAGTGTTGGGTAGTCCATTTATTGAGGAAGATTTTGGGCTATATATCATCACGCTACTACTTAAGGGAGCGGAGCATTGATAATAAATGTTGACAAATCCGGCAATTTTTCATACATATTTTGAAGACTAAAACATACGGGCTCAAATGGATATAAAGCTTCAAAAAACCCTGGCGAAGCTGGGGTGGGTCAGCTAGTAATACTAATATGAGTTCATAAAATGTCTACAGAGGTTTGTTTTGATGAATATCAGACCCCAGGGTCAGCGGTCACCAGTCAGGCGCGAATTGATAAAATATTTGACCTATATTTTTGTTTTCGTTTATGCTATAGAAAGAAGAAAGAAAGAAAGAAAGAAAGAAACCATTTATTATACACACACGCCACAAATAAAAGAAAAGAGAAAAAATCTATAGCAGTATCGCAGTACTAATATAGTTTGATCTGACGTCACAAGTTGCTCGGCAAGGATAAGTAATCCGTAATTAGTTCTAATAAGGGTTATTTTTATATAACTTAGTTGGCAGACAAGCACACGGCTGATACGGAAAGTCAGTGGGTACTGTGGAAGTGGGGAGTCACACTAATTCTGCCGACCCTGTAAGAACAGAGAGTTTAGAGAAAGAGAGTCAGTACCGAAGACAAAGCAGGACAAAGGAGGAGGTAGGACACGGCGGTATTTCCGCCCAATTGAGCAGTCCGACTGGAGTAGTACCTACGCCCTACAGAATACCGCGGTTATAATAACTTCGTGTTGTGTTCCCGGCGGTGAGTAGGGTAGCCAGAGCTCACTGGAGAGTTTTGTACTGTCAGTGGGACGACCGAAGGGTTGTCCTGCCTTGTCCTCTACACTGACGGCACAAAATCTCTGTTCTTACAGGGTCGGCAGCACGGGTGTGACTCCACTGCACTGGTGTTACACACGTTCATAGGTCATGGTAACCACTTTCCATCAGGTGGGCCGTGTGCTTGTCTGTCACCTAAGTTGTATTAAAAAAAAAAGGACAAGCCTTTGGTCTTCCCACTGATATCACAAAAAACACTCCAGTGAGCTTTAGCTACTCCACTCACCGCCGGGAAAACAACACGAGGTTATTATGGCCGCGGTATTCTGTAGGGCAGAGATGCTTCCCTAGTCGGATTGTTCAATGAGGAGATATATATAGGTACTACTTATTTATTCAGATAAATGGCGCATTGCCGCTGGTATTATTGTATTACTGTCAAATTAGATATACTACTTATTTATCCTGATAGATGGCGCTTTATCGCTGGTGTTGTATTGCTGTCCAATTTCATACAAATTGTTAGTAAATAAATAATAATAATAATAAAACTTTATTTCAGACCTTGATCCATAATCAATGTTAGTAGTACACACTTAAAAGCTATGTTAGTAACAAAATAACACAAAATCACAAAAATTAGTTCATATACCGGCTCCGCCCGCCTGACGCACAGGGAACATGCATATGTATACGCACCCAATGCGCCATGATAGCGCTACACGGCCGACCCAGAGCCACTTCTCTCGATCTGGCCCTCTCCTCGGGGATCACAAAGTCCCCAACTAGTCCCCGGCAACGGAGAGGTGCGCAACTAACACTGGTCAACTAATTTTCACTTGTAGAGCGACTGATGCCCGCTGAGTTTCTTGCCGGAGTCTTCTCAGGTCGGGGCCGCGTTTCGAACCGGTGGTCCATTTACTAAACTGATATTCATGTTCCTTTTTTGTTGACGTTTTGTAAGTGGCGATATAATGGTCTATACAGAATTAATGATTTTTGACTGTTCTATTTCTTGATTTAATTCTTTATGTGCAATAACACACAGTACAGAGATCATAAATAAAATATTATCAAAGAAAATGTACAAAGGCGAGATTTAACTCAAAATGAGTTCTCTCCCAGTAAACCATTCTATCATTCTATCTCATAATATGAAGAACAAAGCGCCCTCAGCCAGGTCCTTCCGCGTCACAATCCAGACTAATCTTCTAGAAATATTATTTATGTCTATAACTGTTCCGTTTATGATACATATCAAAGTTATTTTAAAGATCATAGCCGCGGGAAACGATTAGTCTACTTATTAATTATTAAGTTATTGATATATTTCTTAGATAAGAAACCTGTCAAATATTTGTTTGTATTATTAATTATTATTTTTATTACATAACTTTATGTGTTTTAGTTGCGTTTCGGAGTGGATGTGTTTATTAAAACACTTTATTTTATTTTTGTTTAAGGACGTTACAACACTTAAAATATACTGTTATTAGGTAGGTATAGATTTTTATGAATTATAACATAATATAAGTAAATACAGTTAGTGGTATATATCTTGTACCCGGTCTTGTCACAAAATGTGATAATGAGGCCGTCAAGATGAGTGTCACCATTGTAACATGGTATATGTAAGTAATGGTGACCCTCTTTTCTGAGACTTTGCCTCCAGCTTACCATCAAGCAAGGCGAAGTCTAATTTAAGTGTCCTGTATTAAAAAAGAATGTTCTCTTTATACGCAGTACGCATTTTTAGGTGTTTTTAGCACGTGGGTGCTAAAGCGGCAGAGATTATGGATTCTCGCCCCTTATTACGTGGGTTTGGAAATCATAGCTGGAGAAATAACATAACATAACATAAACTCACGCCTATATCCTATAGCTGGAGAAATGTGGGTGTTAAAACACCTCTGCATGGGTATGCAGAGGTGTTTTGTTAGGTTGTGGAGATTTATAAATGTATAAATATCTGTGTATGAGTTTTTGACTTTTCGATGCTTTCTGAAGTTATGTGTGTATTTATCGCAGATTTATAAGTGCCCGGTTAATGGCAATAGACTCGCCACCTATTACATTGGGACCTAAACATAAACTGGCGAAATGTTGGTGCTAGCACCTCTGCCTACCCCTTCAGGGATATAGGCGTGAGTTTATGTTATGTTATATTATGTTAAATATAAAAAAATACTAATTAAGAAATGTTCTTAGAATCTTTTTTATTTAGACTTCAAAGTCAAAGTCAAAAATCATTTATTCTGCATATACCATTAAATCGGCACTTACAAAAGGAAATATGAAAACTAGTTTAGCAAATGTACCACCAGTTCGAAACGCGGACCACCTGAGAAGACTCCGGCAAGAAACTCAGCGGGCATTTTTCGGAGTTGACGTGTATGTGTATGCTGGGTGAATTTTTCGCTAGCTTACGCTATCTATCCGAGAGGATTGAGTACCTCTCGGATAATGGAATAAGTGGTATTTCCGTCCAATTGAGCAGTCCGACTGGGTAAGTACCTCCGCCCTACAGAATACCGTGGCCATGATAACTTCGTGTTGTGTTCCCGGCGCTGAGTAAGTTAGCCAGAGCTCACTAGAGAGTTTTTGTGCTGTCAGTGGGAAGACCAAAAGCTTGTCCTTCGTCTTTTACACAGACGGCACATAAACTCACAGCACATATGCTTACAGGGTTGACAGCGCGAGTGTGACTCCCTTGGTTTTGCACACGTCCATACCACGGTAACCACTTTCTATCAGGTGGGCCGTGTGCTTGTCTGCCACCTGAGTGGTATAAAAAAATGTTGTGGTATACTCTGATTGGTGAATTTGAGGTCCTCCGCTGCCGTCTCATCCCGTGCTTTCGCATACGCCCCCGACAAGAAAATTCCCCGCTCGGCCCCGCTGATGTGTCCATCTCAACGATGCTTACGAATCAGACAACCGTTATGTCGCAACTGGTTTTGGACATAGCAGAAATAAAAAAGCAGAACACTCTAATTCAAACGTCGAACACAGAAATACTTAAATCGAATGAAGAAATTGTAAAATCTATATGTTTTATTAACAATCAATTTGAGGACTTGAAAAAGGAAGTAGAAGAGTTAAGAAAAGAGAGAATCGAACACCGGCAATACATTGAGCGACTAGAAAAAAAGGTCCAGGACCTCCAACTTATATCAGGGTGCTCTGGTCTGGAAATCCGTAATATACCCCAGTCTAACAATGAATCCACATCGGACCTTATCAAAACTGTACGAGATATAGGTCAAACTGTGGGAGTTAAGTTATCTGAAACAGATATACGAGATATCTATCGTCTACCGTCGAAATCTTCCATTTCTTACTCCACCCCTCGCCCTATAACTGCAGAGCTCACCTCCGTGCAAAAAAAGAAGACTATTTTATCTGCTGTTCACATCTTTAACAAAGATAAGGAGAAAGATAGTAAAATGAACACAACACAGATCGGTCCCCCAGGACCACAAAAACCTATATTTATTGAAGACCAACTGCCTCCCAGTACAAAAAAGCTTTTCTACCAAGCACGTGAGTTTGCTAAGCAAAACAATCACAAATTTTGCAGGATTTCCAACGGAAATATCTTTATAAGAAAACTAGAGGGTGACAAACAAGTTCTGATTAAGTCGGAAAAATGTCTCCAAGACTTGAAGCCCAGCATCATATGACTAATTCTTACAATTTGTTTTGTCTTATTAGCTTGTTTATTTAAACCTCACATAATAACCCTAGGTATTTCACAAAAACAATTTATTTTTGTTATTAAATATAAACATACTGCCACGCTCATACAACACATACTCTCAAATACGCACATACTGACATTCCTATTGGAACGTCACACCCTTTCATCAAAAGAAGCATTAACCACACCCACCCTTCGAAACATAATATATTTAAACAAAGTTCACACTACTCATACTTACATCCAAGCAAATTTACAATCTCATATAAACACCAATCCTCGATACTATATAATCCATCCGAATTATAAATTTTAAATTACGTATTACAACTGCACCTAAGACAATAACTCACCCAACAGGATTATATAACAGGCTGGACAATGTAAATAGATATACATACATATCCTATCAAAACTCTCTGCTATACAATATAACCGGTCAATCTTACTACAATCATTCAAATAGTACTCATTACCCACAATCACCCACCTATCCCAACACTACATTTTGTTATTTATAATATTAAAGGCCGGATTATTGATTGTACTCCTAAAACTGTTGACCACACTTCTTGTCATATCCTCCATCATAAATGGCTACTATTAATAACATCAATACCGAACTTGACTCGTTAACCTTTGGAAACTCATTCATATGTAATCCTGAGGAATGCACCAAATTAGCGAAACCCAATCCCACTAACTCAACTATTCTGCATGTGAACATACGCAGCATAAATAAAAACTTCGACCAGCTACTCACCCTCCTACATACCTCAAAATTAACCTTTGATTTCATAGTATTAACAGAATGTTGGCTGGACTCAGTTGTTAACCTGCCTACTTTGCATGGGTTCAAATCGTACCATACTGACATAAACTCCAACCAAAACGATGGTGTCGTTGTATACGCAAGATCCGAACTACAAGTCACAGTTAGGACTCCTAACTTATGTATAATATTATGTAACAAAACAACCCTTTGTAAAAAGTTTACAGAGCCATTTCTTAAACAATTTAAACGACTGTATTTGAAGTAAGTATATTATCTTATAAAAAAAAACTGTATTTTAATATATTTGGGTACTTGCAATGTAACACTAACTAGGCAAACTCACGCTTGTAATAATTAAAAAATATGTGTGTTACAAAGTAAAAAAAAATTGGTTCGCAAGCGTCAGATGTAATAATAAAAAAATATGTGTCATATGACAATGAAAGAAGTAAGTGTGTAATCTCCTATTTAAAAGAAATATAAATAAAATTGGTTTGTAAGTACATTACCATAAAAGTTCGGGCGCCTTGGAGATAATCAGCGGATATTGGAAACTTTTAATCTTCCGGAGGTGAGCTAAATGAAACCAAACTGTGAGGTTTAAGGTTTTATTGTCCACTCCAGTGTGCATTTAGAAATAGTTGCAAGGATACATTCCTAATGTATATCTAACCTTAAATTTAAAATTAGATTTTTATAAGCTATGTCAATATTATCCTACGTCAATATGATTCTATGTCACCAATGCACTTTTAGGTTATTTTGAAGTTTAGATTTAAAATATAATTAAAGTAAGCTCACGGCATCCCTCGGCGAGTATATGTAAACACAGCAGCGGGAAAGCTCGTAGCAGGCGAAGTTTTCAGTTTAAGCCCATGCGGTACATCCATGTTTGAGGTGAAAAGCCCAAACCCTCCATAAGGAAATGCAGTTGACCGAAGACAAAGAAACGCCGAAAAAGGTCCAAAGAAAAGAGAAAAGGCAAAGACAAAGGCGGTTCCAATTTGAAAACCTGTAATAAAATTGCATGTCATTAGAACAAACTATATGAACACGAGGTCCTAATTTTTTTTTATAAATTTGGGCGACTTACCGCCTTAATTTGCTGGAACAATGCCAATAGCAAAAGAAATCATAATATTCTCAGATTAAGAGCTGAAACAATAGAATTTTAACAATTATTTTTCAAATTAGGAGCGTGGCGATTTCCATCAGAGTGAATCTTATTAAAAAATGACAACTCACCAGAAATAAACTATAATTCCACAAGAGGATAGTTGTGAAGACACAAACTATTATCCTTTAGGCCAAAATACTCTCATTTTTATGAGATTTATTGAAATTAAGTTACGAAGCCATGAATATCGACCATCCAGCCTCAATGCTAGGAAGAAAGGTGCCTTGACAGCCATACGTCAAAATGTCATTCACTCCGCGTTCCGAAACCCTTCGTTCAAAAATAGAATTAAAACCGGTGTGACGACGTTCGCAGAGCGCGTCGTTACACGCTCGCATATAAACCATTATGGTTTAAGCGGGTGGTTTAAATTTGTAAGATGTGTGTAATGATATGAATTGAACAATAATAAAAAAAAAAAAAAAAAAAAAAAAAACTTTGGAGGTGGTACTTGTCTTGTCTGCACAACTAATAACAAAATGCCATTATCTCCGTGTATCGATCGCATTGTTACTATTCTTTGGGTAACTTTGAACTATTTCTAGAAAGTTTAAACCGCACATATAGTAGTCTCTCCACATGGAAAGATATTGTTTTAATCGGAGATTTAAACATCAATATAGCAAAGGATAGTAAAGACGAACGCAGGGACGACTATCTAACTCTTAACTTATCCCAAGGACCTACTCATCTCTTTCCCACTCGATTAAATAGATGCATTGACCATATATTCATCAAAACTCAAAATTCTGACATAACCACACTAGTACTGGACTCACACATTACTGACCATAAGCCCCTTCTACTAATAATTCCTAATACGAGTACTAACGACAAAGACACAACTCCAATGAACTTTAGTAAACAGGTCAACTATGATGCGATAAGAGCTGAATTAGCTAATATAGACTTCACCCACTTATTCAACATTGACGACGCTAATGTATTAATTAACTTATTCATTAGCAACCTGACAACAGTTATAGCCAAACACACTAAACGTGTTCTAATCCCAAGACGACAAAAAACGCTCAAACCATGGATGACCAGTGGTCTGCTGAGATGCATTAGGAACAGAGATAAATTACACATACGGTCTAGACATGGTCCCGAAAATCTCATCTTAATGATAACGTATAATCGGTATCGGAACTTCTGTAACTCGCTACTCCATAAACTTAAAGTTGCTTATGAAAGACACGAAATAGAGAAAGCGAAGGATAACCCAAGAGCTCTGTGGAAAACCATAAAAAATATAACACATATTAACAATCCTAAGTCTAGCCCCACTGAGCTCTTGGGTATCCGTGATAACCCTGGGAATTCCATCAATGAGGTCTGTAATAGCCTGAGCAATGTGGGTAAAAATCTGGCCAGTAAAATTCTATCTCGAGGACAGCCTTCCTCAGGCCGAGTCCACGGTCCGGCCACTGCCAGTGATGCAAATCCCCATATTCCATCCCTGTAACTCTCTTGTTTTGCTGGATGTTGATCCAGCTGAAGTGGAATCACTTATTCTCCAACTGCGCGACAATTCGGCTGTGGGATGGGACGGAATATCACCCTTTGTCTTAAAGTTCTGCCGAGATTCACTTATATTGCCCTTGACTCATATAATTAATGTCTGCCTAAGCAAGGGCATATTCCCCAATGCTTTGAAAAAAGCTATAATCCACCCAATCCATAAAGGGGGTGATAGAGGCTGTATTGATAATTACAGGCCTATTTCGGTTCTTAGCTCGCTTTCGAAGGTCTTTGAGAGAGTTCTCAGCAACCGTCTCAGGGACTTCCTGGATACGAACAGAATTATCTCGAACAACCAATATGACTTCCGCTCAGGGCTATCCACGGAAGATGCTGTAATGGACTTAACCCAATCAGTAGCTGAATTTCTCGACAAACGAATCAAATAAGGCATCTTTTTAGACCTTACTAAGGCCTTCGATACAGTCTCTATACCAATACTCACCTCAAAATTGGAGCGAGTGGGAGTAAGGGGAATCGCTCTGGAAGTCTTTAAAAGCTATCTTTCCAATCGTACTCATCAAATTAAAATTGGTGATCTCCTCAGTGACGAAGAACCTGTGACATACGGTGTCCCCCAGGGGAGCATCCTTGGCCAAATCCTGTTCAAAATCTACATTAATGACTTGTGTAATATGTCGCTCCCTAATGCAAGAATTTACGCCTACGCAGATGACACCGCTATTCTGGTCCATGGTCCTTCCTGGGACAGGGTCAAAAATAGCTCGGAACTTGCCTTAAATCATATAACGTCTTGGCTAAACAATAACCTTCTCACGTTAAATCTTAAGAAATCCTGCTTCATTCCCTTCGCCCTTCGCCGTATAACCCTACCACATCACAACTTCTCGATAGTAGCACACACAATTATCATCGCCTTGTCTCTGCCCGAACCTCAGTCGAGCGGAAGAAGTGAGATTCTGCATTGAACTGGGACAAACATCTAGACTTACTCAAAAATAGAACCATGAGACTCATCCATATATTTAAAGCTCTTCGTAACTCGGCGGATCCTGATACACTGAAGATGGTTTTTTACTCACTATGCCAGTCTACCATAGGTTATTGCATCCCTGTTTGGGGGGGTGCCTATGATTCCCACCTCATGAAAATTGAAAGGGCGCAAAGAGCCATCCTCAAAGTTATGACTAGGAAGCCTCGCCGGTACCCAACTACCCAGTTATATTTGGACTGCAAAATACTAACAGTTCGACAGCTTTACGTCCTTCGTGTTGTCCTTAGAAAGCATTCCAGTGTCTCTCCATCAGACCCTACTAAGCGCAGAAATAATTCGACAATGACTCGACATAGAACCACATTCGCAGAACGCCAGTACTTCATATTGAGTACATATTTATACAAACAGGTGCAAAAAAAATTGGCCATAGTAGATCTTAACAAGAAAAAACTGAAACATACTGTTACTTCCTGGCTTCTTCAGCTAGACTACCTAGAAACAGATTCTTTACCAAAATTCACATCCTAGCAAAATCGATATACACAATGCACACATACATTGACCAGCAGACACAGACACTTCACACACACACACACACACACACATGCACATATATTCGGTCGCACAATTATGGATTTAACAAAGGCCTTTGACTGTGTTGACCATAAAATATTGTTTAAAAAACTATATGCCTATGGAGTCAGAGGGAATACTTACGATTTAATAAGGTCATATCTGAGCAACCGGACCCAAGTAACACAAATCACAAGGTTTTGTTACGCATCAAAAAAAGTTATTGAATACAAGTCAACGTGTAGAAATGTCACTCTTGGTGTTCCGCAAGGTAGTGTGCTTGGGCCACTACTGTTCATAATTTATATAAATGACCTACCTAAAATAACTCAATACGATACAGTTTTATTTGCTGATGACAGTACAATTGTGTTTACTGGTCATAATAAAGAGCAGCTAGAAGAAGAAGTAAATATGACATTAAATAATACAATAAATTGGTTGACATTAAATAATTTAAATATTAATATTGACAAAACAAATTTGATGACATTTAACATATTATGCAAAAAAGTAGCAACGTTTTCATATGCGCTTTACATGCTGAGGAAATCTGCCTCTTGAGGTATGGTATCATGTTTTGGGGCAATTCTACTGACAATGAAGCAGCATTTGTGGCACAAAAGAGGTGTATTAGGTCGATATGCCATTTAAAACCGACGGACAGTTGTAAACCCCACTTCTCACAGCTAAAGGTATTAACACTGCCATGTATTTACATTCTGGAAGTCCTACTCTTTGTCCGTAAAAATGTGCATTTGTTTACAACATTAAACAGTAAGAGGAAAAAATTAACTTTAAGCTTATCATCAAACAGGACTGGTTTAATCAATAGTAGTTTTTTATGTATGGCTCCACGAATTTACAACAAATTACCGAAAAGAATTATGGAGATTGGGGAACTTAGCATATATAAGAAAGAAATAAAGTATATTTTGTTAAGCAAATGTTATTATACGGTAAATGATTATTTAAATGACAAAACAGTAGATGTGTAGTAAAATAATAAATGAAATTTAAACTCTGACATTCTTATCATGTAGGTATATAAATATTTTGTAATTGACTAAGTAATTTAATGTTATTGTGCTGCTTGAAAGTGACTATTATATTGAACATGAAAAAACAGACAGCTATAAATCTTGACATGTACTAGTTTATAAATTCTTAGATTCTAATTAATGAAGATTATGTTGTAATAATATGTTATTGTCAATAACCTATGTGACATTATTGCATGCCAATATGACTGAAATATGGTGGAGCCCAAATTTAAAAATCGTAACACCTTTATATTATACCCATAATTCGCAATAAAATATTGAATTGAACTTCATAGCTGCTACTTTAACAAATAATATCCAAGAGTGACACTCCACTGAAATTTATAATAATTGTTATGTCACTTGCCGAACACTGCCTCTTATGATACAGGGGTAACCCTAGTTTAGGAGGCAGGGTCTTCTCAAATTGTAACTGCAACTCAATATTTAAGTTTAATAAGTTAATCATGATGTTGGATTTATTAGCATTATGTAACGCTCTTTTATGCTTAAACACTGTACTTCTTATGGAAATAAATATTATTATTATTATTATTTCTTTTCTATACCACTTTGCACTTAACCCTCCTCCTCCTCCTCGAAACACACCACAGACGCAACACGCATATGAACTACATTTCGTGACGTTATTACAGTCAAGATATTTGCCGAGTACTATACATAATCACAGTGCTGTACAATTATTTTGCGCGTCGCTCTTTATCTAATGCGTACACGCATGTCAAGGTTAATATGTGCAAAAATATACGTTCAATATAAAGGAGTTACCGATATTAGAAACGGAAATTATTCACTAAAAAAAACTACGTTTAAAAAAACCCGACTTCAAAAATAAAATTTATAAAATAACATAATAAAGGTAAGAGAAAAATTAAGGAATTTACAGATATATTGATCTATTAGAAGTCGGTGCCTCGAGAGGCCATATTATTTCCATCGATTGCGTCATAATAGTTCAGGCATAACAGACAAAGAGAGACATGTTGAAACTCGCAATGCATTGTAATATACTTTGTAACATCATCTGCACACATGTTTCTACAAATAAATTTATAAAAAAAAAGTCTATTAAATATATTCCTGTCAAACTCAAAACACACATAAATGTTTGTAAAATGAAAACTACTGGTCCAAAGTTTACAATATTTTATGGAACCAAATGGCAATATGCAATTAATTTACACAATTACAATACAATTAAAATATACAATTATATGTATTTTTACTGCTGTTTTACACTTGTTTTTTTTATCATTTTCTTGCACTTTTAATTCCCCAAAGGTTTGCTGGGAGAAAACTCAATATTGAGTTAAGCTCGCCTTTGTACACCAAGATGTATTTGTGATTACCTGTTGATGTATTATTTTCTTGTGTACAATAAAGAATCAAACATAAACTATTAAGGCAACTAAAAAAGAATCACGTAAATCGGATTATAAATCTCAGAGTAATCGGTGTAAAAACATAAAAAATACCGATCGAATTGAGAACCTCCTCCTTAGAGGAAGTCGATTAAAATAAGTTTTATAGCTCAGGACTCACTAGGACTCGTAAAGTCGCCACGAAAAGATAATCAATATATATGTCGCAGCCAAATTGGCCTAAATAAGCCATTCAATTAACCGCCCAACCTGTAAACTAAACATTTAATAAACTGGCTGACTAATTTTTAGGCCATTTGTATCATAGGGTACCATCCAGGGTCAGCCGGGGTGCGCAGGATATGCCTGCTAACCTCACCTTCGGCAACCAGAAACGAACCACAAGCGTCGTGCGTTATGGTCGGTTCGAGTCCGACATAACCTCTTCCACCGGCTCCGGTGGGGATTTATCGCAAGTAAAAAAAAAGGGGTACCATCCAGAAAGGAGGAACAACATTCGTGCTCCCGAACTTGTAAGACAGTTCAGAACAGAGAGTTTCTGTGCCATCAGTGCAGAAAACAAAGCAGAGCAAGCCTTTCCAGTGAGCTCTGGCTACTCTACTCACCACTTTCGCAAATTAAAAAAAAAAAAGAAAAATAATCTAGTTCTAATATAGTTCGCTGAGTTTCTTGCTGGTATCTTCTCAGTAGAACTAACCTACCGAACCAGCGAAAGAATCATTTTCCAATGGTTTATTTGTACATTATTTAATATTTTTATATTATTTCTTGACATACTCAATTGTATAATTTTGACGTTCATATGTGCTCTTTGTGTGCCTAAACTGAATAAATGAAATTGATTCTTTGATTGATTCTTTGATTGACTGGGACCACAATACTAGGCTATTATAACCGCAGTATTCTGTACAATGGAGGCACTTCCCCAGTCGGACTGCTCAATTGGGACAGGAATACCGTCCTGTGAAAGATAACCTCTCACGAAACTTATTAAGGCAGGTATTTACACATTAATATGAGTGCGTATGCGTCTCTGGCATGCTATTGCGAATTATTTTTCAATCGTTACTGTTTTTAAACTCGAGTGAGGACGTTTTGATAAGATATGTTAATCAAAGTCAAAGTCAAGATCGAAAATCATTTATTCTGTAAAGGATCGACATTCGGGCATTCGTAAATAATAATTATTATTATACTTGCATTAGCGAACGCATCCGTGGTCTTCACCTTGGGAGTTCGGAGTCCGTTTATGATGTGACTTCTATTTTTTTTATACCACTTAGGTGGTAGACAAGCACACGGCCCACCTGATGGGAAGTGGTTACCGTGGCCTATGGACGTATGCAACACCAGGTGTGTTACACTCGCGCTGCTGACCATAAAGAAACTTTCTGATGCCCCTCTTGAAGAACCCCATATTGTAGGTGCTTGGTAAAACCGCAGCAGGGAGGTCATTCCACAGCTTGAGTGTGCGTGGTATGAAGTTTCTTTCATACCGCACAGTGTGCACCGTCTCAGGTTGCAATGTGTGAGGATGAATTCCCTGCCTATGGCGGGAGGTACGATGATAGAATGTAGCTGTGGGCATCATGGTCAAACAATTCATTTGAGCATAAAGCACTGTATAGGCGGAACTTTTTTGCGACTGCCGTCTGATCTGACAGTCCGAGTTATGGTAAATGGTCAACCACTAAGACAGAGTTGTTCATATCGCCCACAAAGGCCTCTATCTTGACCTAACTTGACTCGGAAGCACAGAAGCGCTCATATGAAATACCACTATGTGGTCACCCATCCAAATATCAACCGCGCTTGGGTTGCTTAACCCACTGATCGCTTACCGAACATTGAAGGGACCTTGCCACGAGCTCTTCATATCAGACATAATCATCATTAATTTAGTAGTTTGTAGTCTTTGCGTCCACCGTACCATAACACCACCATAACACTAGATAAATGTATATTATTCGTTCACATTTAATTTAAGAGAATTAATTATTATAAATGGACGTATGGAAAATCCCGCAGTGGCGTTTGTTGCGCCATTTTTTCTCTACAAGCCGTCACAAACTTTGCAACTTAACAAAATTTAATTGAAGTTGCCCGCGGCTCTGCTTGCGGTCTTCGCGACCACACATAAACTATGTGATTTTTACAAGCTCTTATTCTATATGTGTATCAAATTTATTATTATTATTATTGAGGAACAGGCCAGCAGTTGAAGCAACTGATATCAGCCTGCGTCTCATTGTTCACTACACTGGTTTCACTACTCAATGTTTTTGTTGATTTATGTTAGTTAGTTATTTATCTTATGTTATTTATGTCCTCAGGTTATCTTCAAAAATTATGAACTTTCATACAAACTGTCATCCACTATTTTTTTTCGCAATAAAAGATAGCCTATATCCGTTCCCAAGCTCTTAGCCATTTTTGTACCAAATTTAATTAAGATTAGATTATTGACTGTGGCTACCGTGGCCTATGGACGTGTGCAAAACCAAGGGAATCACACTCGCGCTGCCAACCCTGTAAGCACAGAGAGTTTCTGTGCCATCAGTGTAAAAAAAAACAGGAAAAGCTTTGATCTTCCTACCAGCATCGAAACGCTCTGGTTACCCTACTCACTGCCGGGAACACAACACGAGGTATTATGGCCGTGGTATTCTGTAGGGCGGAGGTACTTCCCCAGTCGGACTGCTCAATTGGACGGAAATACCGTCGTGTCCTTTGGATGTGAAAACGTAACAGACAGACAGACATACATATGAATAATATTAGTATAAATTATGTTGAATAAATGATTTGATTTGAATTTTACATACCAACGGCATCTCACAGTATGACGAGACCCGATTTTAATAAACACATGAAAATCTTATCGAAAATGGCATCTAACATCATAAATTAGTAAGAAAATAAGATTAATTATGAATTATTATATATTAATTGATGTAATATAATATTACATATCCTGTGTAGCTTTGTGGTAAAACGTTGAGCAATATCGTTTTACTCATACACAACATGACATACAATTCATAAGGTGTGGTAAGAGGTTATGTCTGATCGGACTTGAACCAAGTAAAACGCACGCTGCCTGTGGGTCGCTTTGGTTGTCCAAGGTGAGGTTGACAGGCATATCACTTGGACCCCGGCCGACACAGGGCCATCTCTCACGATCTGGCCCTCTCCTCGGGTGTGGGGACTACAGAGTCCCCAACTCATCCCCGGAGACGGGGAGACGCGCGAGGCGCGGCGCTCGTTCTGCCAGGGTGACAGGCGACGCCACCAGTCACCCCCAGGCCTGCGCTCATGGGGGGCGGAGGTCGTTCATCGGGTTTTACATACTTTGCAGACTCTGTGGCATAGCGGTAGAATGTTCGACTGCTACGAAGGTTCGATTCCCACTCAGTGTAAATATTTCTACACATGAATATCTATATTTATATTATTTTTCGAAGGAGGTAGGACACGGCGGTATATCCGCCCGATTGAGCAGTCCGACTGGGGAAGTACCTCCGCCCTACAGAATACCGCGGTTATAATAACTTCGTGTTGTGTTCCCAGCGGTGAGTAGGGTAGCCAGAGCTCACTGGAGAATTTGTGCCGTCAGTGGGGACTAAAGGCTTGTCCTGATTTGTCTTCTACTGACGGCACAGAAACTCTGTACTTACAGGGTTGGCAGCGCGACTGTGACTCCTCTGGTGTTACAGACGTCCATAGGCCACGGTAACTACTTCCCATCAGGTGGGCCGTGTGCTTGTCTGCCAACTAAGTGGTATAAAAAAAAAATATATATATATTTGCATTGGTCTGGGTGTTTCTGTGTATAATATGTATATATTTACAGAAAAAAGTATCTAAATATGTTTATAAGTATTCTAGATTCTATAACACAAGCTAGTTAAGCAATGCTCACGATGGGTCTAGATAGCATTGTGTGTCGTACATACATACATAATAATATAATCACGCCTTTATCCCGACATTTCACCTATCATTGTATTCGGTTCCACGTTATAGGGGGTGAGCCTATAGCTGTCTTCCGGGCACTAGGTTGACTCGAGCTATGCATTTGAGGCAGAGTCTGGGCTGTATATATCTGTTTCATGTGAAACAGCCTTATCCCTTAGTCGCCTTGTACGACACCGCGTGGGAAGCGATGGGGTGGTCAAAATTCTACTCTGCCGGGAACCACGCGGCTTGTGTGTCATTTTGTAGAATATTTATTTATTTATTTATACATAATATGATAGATATATTTTGTCTAAGTAAAGACAAATAAAGGAATTTGAAATTGAAATTGAAATTGAGTAAAAAAGGAATACTAAAAGGTAAAAAATAAACATAACATAACATAAACTTGAGGAGGTAGGACACGATGGTATTTCCGCCCAATTGAGCAGTCCGACTGGGAAAGTACCTCCGCCCTACAGAATACCGCGGTTATAATAACTTCGTGTTGTGTCCCTGGCGGTGGGTCGGCAGCACGGATGTGACTCCACTGGTATTACACACGTTCATAGGTCATGGTAACCACTTTCCATCAGGTGGGCCGTGTCCTTGTCTGCCACCTAAGTTGTATAAAAAAAAAAACAAAAAAAACTCACACCTATATCCCCGAAGGGGTAGGCAGAGGTGTTAGCACCCACATTTCGCCAGTTTATGTTTAGGTCACAATGTAATAAGTGGCGAGTATATTGCCATTAACCGGGCACTTATAAACCTGCGATATATACACACATAACTTCGAAAAACATCGAAAAGTCATTGGTGTGTGCCATGGTAATCCCGGGATCGAACCCGAGACCTCGTCTCAGCAGTCCATTACCCATACCACTAGGCTACAGCGATTTGTTTTTAGTATTTATTGTTATAGCGGCAACACTAAATACTCAAACCAAACATACATTATCTGTGAAAAATTCAAATATGGGTGTTACCATCTCTAACCCTTCGCGGATAATTCACCAATCATTGTTGTCGGTCCTACGTAATAGGGGGTGACCCTATAGCTGTCTTCCGGGCACTATTGTTGACTCAAGACTTGTTTTTTTTTACACCACTTAGGTGGCAGACAAGCACACATCCCACCTGATGGGAAGTGGTTACCGTGGCCTATGGACGTATGCAACACCAGGGGTGTAACACTCGCGTTGCCGACCACGAAGAAACCTTCTGATGCCCCTCTTGAAGGTGCTTGGAAAAAAAATATTGTAGGTGCTTGGAAAAACCGCAGCAGGTAGGTCATTCCACAACTTGGGTGTGCGTGGGATGAAGTTTCTTTCATACTAAATATATTATTGTTGAACGTGACAGTTATAGCCATAGCTTTAGAAATACCAGACCTACTACATAAGAGTATACAGTCTGTTTTTCTTTGACGCCAATACGAAGAAGGACGCATCGTAGTATTATTCTATTTAGATATTTAAACTATCATGGTCACTCACATCAGTATCAGAATAAACGGGATATTAAACAACTGTACTGTTATTCGAAGCCTAATAATATTTGAGAGTGGCAACACTTGCTTCTACTGTATGGTCGTCTCTTTCTAGCCTATTGCTATCCTTTTCTGGCACACCCCTCTTTCCACCAGGCAGGTCACGGCAGAGAATTTCTCTGCCGGACTCCTCATTGGCGTTTTTGTTTTCGTACTGAGTGGTCGTACTTAAAAAGTATAATATTTAAATTTAATTTTTCTAACGGATTCTCCGTTCGCATATTTTTGTTAAAATATTTTGTATACCTACTTATAAAATACATTTCAATTTTAGGTTTTTGTGCTAAAAAATGGAGAGTGATTCTTTATCTTCTAGTAGTTCTGGAAGTCGATCATCTTCGTCACCGGCGCGCTTGCGGTCCTCTGTGGCTGTTGCTTCCACAGAGCCGGTGATCGAGCCACTGCCTCGTTCTTCTGGGCCTACGCAAACGATCTCTCATCCGAGCATCGCCACAAGTAAGAAACGTAGGTCAGCGTCTAAAGCTACAAAGGAAGCCAAACGTGCAAGACATGAGGGCCCAGAGCATTCCGACATGTTGAAAACGTTAGCTTCACAAGTGAATTTCATGCAAAATTATTTATTTCAAAATTACCCTACACAAAGTTACGAAACCCAACATTGTAAGGATAGCGACAGTGATGTTTCTTTAAATGTAAGTGGCGAGTTATATACTGGTGATGGATGTACCTCACGACAAAATTCTACAGAATTTTCTTTGCCGGTTGGTGTCGTTTTAAAAGAACCTGCAATGTTGAAATCAGATGAACATATTCTAAAACGTCTGAATGATATTCAGCATTTTGGATCTGCTTCATGGTCAGATGTTAGATACTCGGATGTTCAAATAAGATATTGTTCTACCCCCGGCTTTACCGAACTCGAATGTAACGAAGAATTAAAACAATACGATAGATTGCCTAACTTATCTCTTACTGAAAGAGGCTTTGCAAGTATTACGCAAGGTTTACTGAAGCAGCACGAAGCTGTAGAAGCCGGTTTTATAAATCTTATTTCTTGGCTTAGATCTTCCGATACGGTTGATAGGTCTAGCGTAGAGTCCAAAATTAACGAGATATTTGTACAAGGTGACTTTCAAAAGATTTCGAATGATCTATTACAAATGGCTTGCGGTCACCGCGCAGACCTGATTCAACAGCGCCGAGACGCTATTCTTAAGTCAGTTAAAGATAAATTTACGAAAGCCGCACTTCGTAAAATACCACCTTCATGTGAGAACCTCTTCAAAGACGATAAGTTGACTTCAATATTAGAGAAACATGGGGGTACAAGTAAAGTTTTTTGGTCGACGAAATCAGCGAGTTCGAAGGTAGGTATACCTTCGCAAGCTGGTACTGGCAAGAATATCAATAAATCCAAGCAAACTGCACAGGGTTTGCAATATACACCGAGTTACTCAGGTAACCGTAATTTACCAATGGTACCTGCGCAAGGTGCCTCTGGTTATCCACCATATTCAACATTTCCTGCGCAAGGAATGTATCCGTTTTATAACCAGGGTTTCATGCCTAGAATGCCCGCGCAGGGTATGAATTTTCGTCCTCGAGCACCCCGAGCTCAGGATACAGCGTACAGAACCCAGCAAGCAGCTAGTTCACGCAAGGGACAAACCAAAAAGAAATTTTGACTCAACCTTCAAAGCTGGGCGCCTCCATCATTTCTATCAGATGTGGGAACATCACCGAGCACCTCCCGTAATCTTGAAGATAATTTCAGAAGGGTACCGCATACCCTTCATGGAAAGGCCTCTACTTCATGTCCCGGGAACAGGAAAGGACATAAAAACTTCTTGTTCACCCGAGATGAAGCTGCATATTCAAGAAATGATGAACATGGGCGTTCTCGAGAGAGCTCAAACCAAACCCAGCTTTCTTTCCAATCTATTTTTGATACCAAAAGACGACGGGTCATACCGTCCGATTTTCAATTTAAAAAACCTGAATCAATTTGTCGCCGTGAGCAAATTCAGGTTGATAAATCACGCTACAATCCCTTTGTTTCTCCAATCGAGCGACTGGGTCGTAAAGATCGATCTTCAGAATGCTTATTTTCATTTGCCCGTAGCAGTCAGTCACAGGCCTTTTCTCCGGCTGATGTGGAACAACGAGTTGCTACAAATGACTTGCCTGCCCTTCGGCCTGGCGTCAGCTCCAAAAGTCTTCACCGTGCTAACCAACTGGGTTGCACAGAAGCTACGAGACCAAGGCATACGCACCTTGGTTTACCTGGACGACTTTTTACTGGCCAACCAGGACAAACACACACTACAGACTCAGGTGAGTACAGCTATACAGTTCCTAGAATCGTTAGGGTGGCTAATCAATTACCAAAAATCTGGGTTAAATCCCCAAAAAGCTATACAATATCTGGGGATAATATGGAATACGTGGCAAAATGTGAAAGAATTGCCATTAAAGAAACAGCTTTCAATAAAAGAAAAACTCCTTCAAATTTTGCGTCGAAAGCGATGCAACCTGAGGGAGTTGCAGGGTCTGATAGGTTCGTTAAACTTTGCAAGCCTGGTAGTACCCTTCGGCCGGCTTCACTTCCGCAAGTTACTAAGTCATTCTCACTCGTTACTGAACGAGAACCCACTAAAAGTGGTCTCACTGCCAAAAAGAACCATATCAGATCTGAAGTGGTGGCTCAAAAATTATCCAAACAATTCAAGGTTACATACCCCTGCCGTAACTCATTATCTGTCGACCGATGCTTCAGCTTCGGGATGGGGAGCTCAGATAAACAGTGAGATCCTGTGCGGGAATTGGAAATACAGCGAACAAAACCTTCATTCGAATCTGAAGGAAATGTTGGCAATTTTGAAAGTCCTTCAAAACCATTGCCACTTGCTCAAAGGGACAACAGTTTCCGTGCAATCGGACAACAGAACGGTTCTGTCGTATCTCCGCAGAGAGGGAGGCACTCGATCCAAGCATCTTATGAGGTTAACATACAAAGTCTTTCACATTCTACAGAAGTACAGCATATCACTATCTCTCCATCACCTGCCAGGCAAATACAATGTCGAGGCAGATCGATTGTCGAGAGGAATCCGTCACCCGGAATGGCACTTACTTCCACCCTTGACGGAGAAAGTATTTCTGAAATGGGGAAAGCCGGTAATAGATCTCTTTGCGTCAGATCGAGCTCATGTAGTACCCCACTATGTGTCCCTGAACTCCAGAGACCATCAAGTACAGTTCATCGATGCCTTCACGAGGCGTTGGCACTTCAGCCTAGCGTGGATCTTTCCACCGCCTTATCTAATTCCCAAAGTTTTAGCCCACCTAAACAACGCATCCGGGATCTATCTGTTAATAGTCCCCAAATGGGAGAAAGCCTTTTGGCGCCCCGATCTCAAGAGGAGAGCCATTGCCCCTCCATACACAATCCACAATCTCGAGGAGTTTCTGATAGATACCTCGACGAACCGGAGCCCCACGAGGGTTCACGAACTGACATTGGAAATTTGGAAATGTGGGGGTGGGATCAAGCCCTCATAGGTTGGTCTGTAGATCAACGAAATCTTTTATTTGATAGTTGGCGTAATTCTACGAAAAAGTGTTATATGTCTGCATGGAAACTTTGGTGCTCGTGGGCTACTAATAATAACATTTCGATTCGTTCTCCGTCAGGTACAGATCTTGCGAGATATTTGTCAGATTTGTATCTTGTAGGAAATTTATCATACAATTCAGTTGTATTGCATAAATCAGTTGTTGCAACTTTATGCGATCCTAATAAAACCTTTAGTCTGAGTTCACACCCTGTTGTGATACGTATTTTAAAGTCTATAGCGCTCAAGAAACCTAAGACATTGAAACCCCCAATCTGGGATGTTGAGGTAGTCACTCGTTGGCTTGTGGACAATTACTTTTCAAGTTTCACTTTTTATGAATGTGCACAAAGAGCAGCCTGTATTCTCCTTTTGTGTTCGGGACGCAGGGTGCATGATCTTACCCTGCTCTCTATAGATCCAGATCATTTCACTATATCAAATGATCATGTTACCTTCTGGCCCCTTTTTGGGTCCAAAACAGACAGTTCCGAATACCGGCAATCAGGCTGGCGTCTACTTAATAATCCTGAAACACTGCGCTTAATCCCGTCTTTTGGATTAAGGCTTTGATTAGGTTATCTAAGGAGAGACGAGATGTATGTAAAAGCAATCATCTTTTTTTGACAGTTCGTGGTGCTCCAAAAGCGGCCAGTCGCACCGTAATCGCAAACTGGGTAAAGTCGCTCTTGAAGAGAGCCGGAGTGCAAGCGTCAGCAGGAACCACGCGACCAGCGGTGGCTTCCAAAGATTGGCTGTTGAATCTCCCTTTAGAAGACATACTCGCGAGGGGAAATTGGAGGTCACGTGACACTTTTACCCGATTCTACAGAAGAGAAATAAAACCTGCGGAGATGGTATCGTCTAATAGAACAATGTCTAATTTATTCTTAACTGTATGATTCTTTTTGTTTTTGATTTGCGTCATTGGTAAATCATTTACTTAAGATATTGTAGAGTGTACTGTTTAATTGGGACTTTAATTTGTGATTGTGTAATAATTACAACTGAATATATATGGTGATGTTATTAATCACAGTAAAAATTATATGCTTAAGCTTACTGGTAATAATAATAATTTCAAACCTAATGTTTTGGTTTTCGTTACCCAGAATTTAGCCTATTGAACATATTTATACTTAAAAGGTACCGTGGCCTATGGATTCGTGCAACACCAGGAGCGTCACACTCGCGCTGCCGACCCTATCACGTATGTAAGACCCATGAGCCAAAGCGCGCGTATCACGACTCAAGAGGCCCCAATTCCGAACTGCAGAAAACTCGCGGAATATCGGACTCCTAAACAAAAACCTGAGACCCCGTGGTAGTGTTACAAACATGACTGGAATTCATCCTCACACATTGCGAACTGAGAAGGTGCGCACTGTGTGGTATGAAAGAAACTTCATCCCACGCACACTTAAGATGTGGAATGACCTCCCTGCTGCGGTTTTCCCAAGCACCTACAATATGGGGTTCTTCAAGAGGGGCATCAGAAGGTTTCTTCGTGGTCGGCAGCGCGAGTGTAACATCCCTGGTGTTGCATACGTCCATAGGCCACGGTAACCACTTTCCATCAGGTGGGCCGTGCGCTTGTCTGCCACCTAAGTGGTATAAAAAAAACTAAGTAACTAACTAACTATCTAAAATAACTAAAAAATAATAAGTGATAAATTAACATATTTTTTTTCGCTCATAGTTAACGATACTGATCAGTCTGAAGGTTCGAGAGTTAATTTTGTTACATCTTATATATAAAAAATCACGAGACTACTTGAAATTTGATAGGTAAAAGAAAGAAAGAAAAACTAGATTTTTTTTGTTTTTTATAACGGATCACATATATAAGAAAAATCGAAAAACTAAATAGACAAAAATGAACAATAATAGAAATAAAATTAATATAAATATATCCTAAAGGGAACCTATCTTACGGTCGCCGCTTGAATACTTAGCTGCACTGAGGGTCAAGTGATAATTTTATTTCTATTATTGTTCATTTTTGTCTATTTAGTTTTTCGATTTTTCTTATTTATGTGATCCGTTAAAAAAAACAAAAAAATTCTAGTTTTTCTTTCTTTCTTTTACCTATCATTTTATATATAAGGTGTAACAAAATTATATATAAAATTGGTGGTGTAGATAAGGTACACTTTTGTTTGAGTGGTTCGAGAGAAACAAAGATGCGTGTAGTTCGGAAGCTAGTTTGTTGGCGACTAGTTTTAACAAACATTGAATGTTCTTTATAACACGCGGAACACTATATATGCATAGCTAGCTATAACCGTTTATGAATCAACATACCGCCCACCAAAAGGACTGTAAGTGCTTTTCTAATAACATTACTATGATTCAAAAGTATAATAACATGCAAATAATTAATGTAAAATAATCACGTTCTATTTAGTTATCAATTTTGATCGATAGGTAGTAAACACAGCTTGGTGATGGTTCTTCGTGTGACTGTATTACCACTCTTTACGCTGTAAACCCTCGTGTAGCCGTCAGCTCCGGGGTGCTTGTCGGTGATTCGTCCTAGTGACCATTTTCCAGGTGGTAAGTTTTCCATTTTGATTAAGACAATATCTCCTATTGCCAATTCCGGCTCTCTCTTCTTCCATTTAGGACGCTGCTGAAGTTGAGTCAAATATTCATCTTGCCAGCGCTGCCAGAAATCATTCAAAAGTTTTTGTGTGTATTGCCAGCGAGACAAGTTGTGAATCTTTTCAGTTTTCATAAGGGGTGATGGGACTGTTATTGGTGCTTCTCCAATCAAAAAATGACCAGAGGTCAGTGGATTTAATGCTTCTGGATCAGTGTCATCTATTACACATAACGGACGTGAATTGAGGCAGGCTTCGATCTGGCACAATATTGTGGTCATCTCTTCGTATGTGAGGTGTGTTGTTAACACTCGTTTAAGGTGGTTCTTAACTAGTTTCACCCCTGACTCCCACAAACCCCCAAAATTTGGGCTGTAAACCGGGATGAAGTGGAATTGTGTGCCGTCTGTTGCTAAGGTTGTTTGGACTGGACCTGTGAGATGCAGGTTGGCTTCGTTCCACGCTTCTTGTAGTTCTCTGTCTGCACCCACGAAATTTCTGCCATGATCACACCATAGATGACTACATTTTCCTCTTCGTGCAACAAAACGTCTAAAGGCACCTATGAATGCTTCTGTAGTTAAGTCTCCAACCAGTTCTAGATGAATTGCTTTGGTAGACATGCATATGAAGATCGCAATGTAGGTTTTTGTAGTCTTGTTGCCTCGCCCTTTAACCATCAGTGTTTGAAACGGTCCCGCAAAATCTACGCCGCTGTGCAGAAATGGCCTTGTTGGATTTACTCTCTCAGCGGGTAGGTCTCCCATCATTTGTGTTTTTGTATTTGCTCTTAATTTAGCGCATTTGACGCATCGATGCACATGTTTCTTCACGAGTGATTTGGCTCTAATAATCCAGAACTTGAAACGCAAGTAACAAAGCATCAGCTGTACTCCACCGTGAAGTGTCTTCTCATGTGCATCAGCAATTATTAACGGCGTCAAGGCATTTGTGGTTCCTAATATTATAGGATTCTTTCTTTCTTGAGGTAGGTTTGCATATCGGAGGCGACCGCCCACCCTGAGTATATTATGCTCATCTAAGTAAGGATTAAGCGATCTTAGGTGACTCCTCTTCTTTACTTGTTTGTTTGACTTTAGTAACTGTATTTCTTCTTTGTATTCCTCCTCTTGGACTAATTTTATGCAAATATTAATAAGGATTCTTCTAATTCCTTAGTTGATAAATAATTATTTGTATTAGTTTTGTAGTGTAAAAATCTTCTACAGTAAGTAATAGTTTTTATTAATTCTGTTAGTCTTGAGAAATCTTCAAACCTTTTAACGATTTTATTTTCAAAAGCTTCTATTTCTTCTGTGTTTAGGTAAGTGTTAATTTTTGTTGTTTTCAATTCTGCATCTGTGTCTATCACTTCTAGTTTACTAATGTATATTTCCTTTTCAGATAGCCAACTCGGGCCCTGCCACCACAGTTTGCATTCCTTCAGTTCGGAGAGAAACATTCCTCGCGAAGCCAAGTCAGCTGGATTGTGACGTGATTCGACATGATGCCAGTGTTTGTTATTTATGTTTCCGATGATTTCCACCACACGATTTGCCACGAAGGGTTTCCATCGGTTGGGTTCTCCACAAAGCCATGCGATAACTATCGAAGAGTCGGTCCAGGCATACATTTTAGACGATGGTATCCTCATTGCTTGTCCAACTTGTTTCATGAGTTTGGATAATATTAAAGCTCCACACAGTTCAAGACGGGGTATCGAGATTGTTTTTAGGGGAGCCACTCTGGTTTTGGCTGCAATCAGTTTTGTTTCTATATTATTGCTTGTGGTTTCAACTCTTAGGTAAACAGCAGCTGCATAAGCACACATCGAAGCGTCGCTGAACCCGTGAAGTTGTATGTTGTCTTTGTTGACGTTCAACGTCCCAAGCCATCTCTCAATTTCTATTTGTTTGACGTTAGAAAAATCGTCTCTTATTTTTAGCCATTCTTTTTCTAATGCCATGCTAACTTTGTCATCCCAGTTTGCCTTCTCCAGCCATAACCTTTGTATAAGTATCTTCGCCATAATTGTACTTGGCGCTATCCAACCAAGAGGGTCAAACAGTCTTTGTATATCAGATAAAATACTACGTTTTGTTATTGTGTGAATTTCAGGTGAGTAATCTATTTTGTATTGAAATTTGTCTGTGCTCAAATTCCATACAATTCCAAGCGCCCTTATGGTGCCGTCAAGATTCATATTTATGTGAACGTTAGCTGACCTCTTTTCTTGATCTACAGACTTCATAAACTCGATGCTGTTGGAAGCCCATTTAGTAAGTTGGAAACCAGCTTGTTTCAATGTGTCTGATACGGCTTTGGACAGTGATATAGCTTCTGTAACTGAGTCTGAACCCGAGAGTAAATCATCTACATAGAACTCCTCCATTATTGTTTGAATCACAAGTGTATTCTGTTTAGCTTCATCCTTAGCAACTTGTTGCAGTGTTTTGACAGCTAAGTAAGGTGCAGGAGCGATGCCAAAGGTGACACGCAGCAGTCTATATTCTTCTAGAGGATCAGTTTCATTATATCTCCAGAGGATACGTTGGTAGTCTGCATCATCTTGGGTCACTAATATCTGACGATACATTTGTTGAATATCAGCCATGAAACAAACTTGCCTCATTCGCCATCGCATCAAAAGGTTTCTTAGGTCCTCTTGCAACTGAGGGCCTACTAACAACTCATCGTTCAAGGAAACATTGTTTGATCCTTTACAAGAAGCATCGAAGACGACGCGTGTTTTAGTAGACTCTTTGTCTACGCGAACAACGGCATGGTGAGGTAAGTAGACGCTTGTATTATTTCTTTCCTTTTCAGGTACCTTTTCTATGTGACCTTGTTCAATGTAATCGTTTATAACTTTGATATATTCTTTTTTCAGGTCTGGCGATCTTCTAAACCTCCTTTCAAGTTGCATAAATCTCTGAGTGACTATTTCTTTAGTATTTCCTTGAGAACACAGTGGGTTGTTTGTTTTGAATGGTAATTTTACTATGTATCTTCCTTGGTTGTTTCTAGTAGTAGTATTCTCATATAACTCTTCACACAGTTGTTCTTCTTTTGTTAAATGTCTTTTTGTGTCCACATCTATCTCCCATATTGATTTCAGCATATCCTCTACGTCAACTGTATGGTGCATTACAAAATGTGTTTCTTGTGGTTGTTCTGTGTGAATTTCTCCGAACAATACCCAACCCAGGCTCGTCCTTTGAGCGCTAGGTGTTCCTGAGGGACCTTTGATGAATTGGTTTTGCAGAATTTCAGCGTATTCTTTCACACCCAGGAGTAGGTCTATTTCACCTGGCTTATAGTAGGATGGATCAGCCAAGTTAAGACCTTGAATGTGAGGCCATTGTTTTGTGTTGATTGTTTTGGTGGGTATCTTTGTAGTCAGCGGTCTAGGCATTACGTATGCCTTTATTGGTAAATAGAAATCTTCGTCATATTGTAATTTTACTTGTAGCTGTACCACATGCTTGAGTTTGATTTTTGTAGATCCCACCCCAACGACGTTACCCCTTACAGGTTGTCGTTTGAGCTTCAATAGTTGAGCCGCCTTCTGGCTTATAAAAGCTGCTTCGGAACCTTGATCTATTAGCGCCCGCAATATAATAGTGTGTCCAAGTTCGCTCATTGCTTCTACTATTGCAGTTGCTAGCATTGCTTGCTTCTGCTTAGCGCTGAGTTGGGATGCCATCATTGTGTTGACTTGTATGTCTTGCTCTTCTCCTACATGTGTCACAACTGGTTGCGATGTAACTGATGAATTTCCAGGTTGTGAGTTCTCCTTTTCATGCAGAAGTGAATGGTGGCGTCTCTTGCATATGCGACAGGACAAAGGTACTTTGCACTTAAATACCGAATGGCCTGTTACTAAGCAGTTGTAACATAAGTGATTATTTTTGACAAACTCGCTTCTTTCAGCTGGTTCCATTTTACCGAATTCTTTGCAATGACTCAATGTATGGTTATCCTTGCACATAGCACAAATCTTCTTTGGGGTCGGTGCGGCAACATGAAATGAACGTTCCTTAATTATTTTATTCTCTTTAGTGCTCGTTTGTTGTGTTAATTCTAAAGTGCGGAATTTTGACTCCATAAATTTCTTAAGGTCTTTCCAAGAAGGTAAGATGTCTTCTTCTTTATGTGCGTACTCTTCCCAGTTCTTATGGGTCTCTGGGTCCATCTTCTGCACCAGAAGATATATCAGGATAGGATCCCAAGAGCCCGTAGAAACGTTTAAATTGGTAAGGGTATTTAAACATTCGGCCGTTGTGTCTAACAAGCATTTTAATTGAACAGCGGATTGAGTAGACATTTTCTTTGAATTAAATAATCTTCTCATAATAGAATTTACAGTTAATCGTCTGTTGCCAAACCTTTGTTTCAGAATATCCCATGCATATAAATAATTATCGGCAGTAACCATTACGTGCTTCAACAGCGACTCCGCTTCTTGTGTAACACTCAACTTTAAGTAATGTAGTTTTTGTACATCACTCAATGAGCTGTTATTGTGCACTAACGATGTAAACAAATCTTGAAATGTTTGCCACGACTCATAATTTCCAGAAAATTTAGGTAGGTGAATTTTAGGTAAATGTACAATGGCAGAATGTGGACTTACGGTGCTATTCTTTTCAACCGGCATTGATTCCATACTTGATTTATTCGATAATATTGTAAGCATATCCTTCAAGTCACCCTGTAGAATATTGTACAAATCTTCATATATATTAAATTCCTCATTTAAAAAATACGACATAGACACCTTTTGTTCTTTAGACGAAATTTTTACTAATTCTAGATGCGCGCTTTTAAATGTATTCCAATAATCTTCGATTATTTTCACACGTGCTTCTATGTAACCTTTTGTTAAACGCGACTTCGAGCATTTTCTAAGGTTAGTCTGTGTTTTCTGGAATAAACTGGCAGTATCTTCTAGCACGGAAAGAAGTTGTTGTTGTTCAGCTGTAATAGTCGTCGGCATTTTGATGTAAAACTATTTTCTTCAATAAATATTCTTCGTAATAAATGCACAAAAAAAAGGTCGGCTGTTGCAATGCGGTCTATTGTTCTCTCGGCACGAGTCCTCAGGTAGTCGCGTAGTAGATCCGGCTCGATTTCGACCATATGGCGGTGTAGATAAGGTACACTTTTGTTTGAGTGGTTCGAGAGAAACAAAGATGCGTGTAGTTCGGAAGCTAGTTTATTGGCGACTAGTTTTAACAAACATTGAATGTTCTTTATAACACGCGGAACACTATATATGCATAGCTAGCTATAACCGTTTATGAATCAACAAAAATATATATATAAAAAAGGAAAAGCCTCGAATGCAATCGTAACGAACCACAACACTGTTACAATGATTTACACAACTTAGGTGGCAGACAAGCACTCGGCTCACCTGTATGGGAAGTGGTTATGGACGTGTGCAACACCTGGGAGATTACAATCGCAATGCTGACCCATACTCGATTACTGATGATGATACACTACAACTAATGGATACGAAATTTTAATTAACTACTTATAATAATAATAATAATAATAATAATAAATCATTTATTTCAGGCAATAATAGAAAAGTTACAGGATGTTAAAAAACTTATTCTACGGCCCATAAATATATACCTTAAAACTAAAAATACATATTATAATATATCTTAACCTAAAGCACACGTAATGACGTCGACGTGTCACGGGGTGGGGTGTCGCGTGTCGGCAGGCGTCCTCGGAAGCGCCGAAACTTCACCCCCGTCGGCCAAAAGTCAGGACGCAGGATGGTAGCGGTGTGGCTGTTTGGAACTCGCACCACAAAAGAATTGAAGCTCACGTTGTGACGAGAGTCCAGCTTCTCCACCCTTAAGCCCATCCCGGTTTTCTTTTGGAGATAGTTCGCGACGTCTACGATCTTCACGCTGTGATGTACACGAGATACGTAGACCATCGTCGAAGGTACCTCTGCGCGGAACTGCTGCTCAATGCTCCTCGCTGCAGTACCACACTGGTTCTTGCGGGAGGACTTCTTCTTAAGTTTGAAGTCCTCCACATTACAAGGCTCCTTCCCCGGCGCCTTGACGGATGCAGTGTTGCACTGAGTGACACTACACTGTCGTCTCTTTGTTGGTACGGCTGTAGGGGTGCTGGCCGTAACAGCTGCGTAGTCACGTGGATGAGGAACTTGCAACGTGATATTCGGCCTCTTCACGGGTGAAGAAGGGGCAGCGGGGGCGGCGGGGCGCGCGATAGTGTTCGCGGCACGCTCCTCGGCCATCGGCGACTCAGGCGAATCAAATTTTGCTGACTCGAAACTGTAAAATGACGCATTCTGCGCGCCTCGTCGTACGTTGACATTATTAGAGGCTACATTATGTGACGTACTAGTTGTACTACTGTTACGGAGTAGCAATAATTCCGCCTGTAGTCCACTGATAGTTTTATCAGAAGCCTCTAATTTTGCCAACACATCAGCAAGGCTGGACTTCAAGAACGTGATGTCCTTGAGAAGTCTTGTGACATCTACGTGGTCGAATCCCACCGGCGGAAGCTTGTGCAGCTCCCTTGCGACGAAATCTGGCACGTCATCCGGGTCGGTTTGCTTCAGCAGGGTGATGATGTCCTGCACACTTCGTTCCCCTCCATCCCTTCTGCGAGATGGCATCTGGGCAGTTTTGCCAACCGATTGGTATAGCAGCGCCTTCCCGCTGCAGACCTCCTCTTCCTTGAAATTGGACTTGCAGATCTGCAGGATGCTGATCTCGTCCATAGTGTCGACTGCATTCTGGATGAACGCCAGTAACTCGTTCACTATGATCGCCTTGTTGGTAGCCATCGTGGCGATGTAGGGCAGCGGCGCCCGAGCGGCGCGTTTCGCGAATTAATTATTTTTATTAATTAATTACGAAGCTATACATTAGTGAGACGCGACCGTCGCCGACCGCGCATCACAAGCCATATCACCACTTATCACTATCCAGAATTCGTCGTAGAAGTAATCTGTGTTTCCTTTTAATTTCATCACTATCACAAACTTTTGGAGCCAAGCCAGGCGCGCCTCCCCGTTTCCGGGGTCGAGTTGGGGACTCTGTAGTTTCTACACCCGAGACGAGGGCCAGATCGCGAGAGATGGCCCTCGGTCGGCCGGGGTGCGAAGGATATGCCTGTCAACCTCACCTTCGGCAACCAAAACGACCCACAGGCGGCGTGCGTTTTAGTCGGTTCGAGTCCGACATAACCTCCTCCACCGGCTCCGGTGGGGAGGTATCCGTGGGGATTTTGCGCAAGTAAAAAAAAAAAGACTATCACAAACTTTGAAATGTTGTTGACAAAATTTTCAGACGGCTATAAATGTCGTTATATAAAATCAAAGGCACAATTAAACATTTCCCACAGTTTGGCTTATCTAATTCTGGAAACTAAAAATAACAAACTTCTATTTGAAAACAAGCAAAGTATCAATTTTATCATAGCCAAGGTCAAGGTTTAAGGTTAGGAAAGGTTATTTATTTTATTCTATTCATCGAATCCAGTTTTGACATATCTGTGATAATAATAAATGTAGCTTTAAAAATGTAATTTGATTAATGTAATTTTGTAATGTAATTTAGTACCTAATGGAATTTCATAATGCAATTTAATAATACAATTAAATAATTTCATCTAATAATGTAATTTAACAATGCAATTTAATTCTCATTTTTTATAATTGTAATTCACTAATCTAAAAAGGTATAATAATTATATAATAAGGTATTATGTATCATATTTAAATTGAAACTGACTGATGTGTGTTATAAAGAACCAACATATTATTGCATGCAAGAATTTATTTTAACTTTAAACTAAAGTTTAAACCTAATCTTTAAACTTTATTTTTGCACACCGAATACGGTGAAACATGCTGCACTAATCAAAATAACAACCTGTTACCATTGTTGAACCATGTTTCTTGCAAATAAAATTTCATTTCATTTCATTTCATTTCATTTCATTTCATTTCATTTCATTTCATTTCATTTCATTTCTTGATGGAGGTAAAAAACTTTTATCTTTTTCTTTAACTTTTATACTATCGCTTTCAGCTAGTTAATAATATGGAAGTATATTAAGACGAATATATGTATAGTAGAATTTGGATGGTTTCGGGCGAAAGTTCTGTGGCTTATTGGTCAGAGCGTTCCCCCTGTAAGGGAAAGATCGTGGGTTCAAATCCCGGCTGAACCGATCCAATTATTTCTATTTATTAATTACTAGCTGACCCACCCCAGCTTCGCCCGGGGTATATTTTGAAGCTTCATATCCCTTTGAGCCCGTATGTTTTAGTCTTCAAAATATGTATGAAATATTGCCGGATTTGTTAACATTTATTATCAATGCTCGGCTCCCTTAAGTAGTAGCGTGATGATATATAGCCTAAAACCTTCCTCGATAAATGGACTACCCAACACTGAAAGAATCATTCAAATCGGACCAGTAGTTCCAGAGATTAGCGCGTTCAAACAAACAAACAAACTTTGCAGCTTTATAATATTAGTATGGATTAATCGAATATGGAACCAACTGAAACCAATGTTCATTACACTGGTATTTATGGAATCAGATTATTAGGGAATCTGTGGGACACGTTTGAATATTGCCACCAACTATACACGAAAATTTTTTAATTACCAGAAAAATTTTGGCGAAGTGATAGGTATTCGATACTAAACACATACATGCAAAAAAAAATGAATAAAGTATGTATGTCAGTTTTTTTCTTAAAACCACCTAATATTATGTTCACGACGTACAAAATTTTTCTCAATGGAATATGACTAATTCACGAAACCAAAATCACACAAAGAAGTCATTGATAAAATAATAAACACGCACTCTCTCTTTCTATCATTCTACTACTGTCCTTGAAGGCGGGCGGCGCGTGCGACCACCCCTCCCCGCACCGCCTTACACGTGTCGTCAAGCCGGCGGCATCTCTTTGATGTTAATAAAATTTAAATCATAAATGCAGTTCCGGTTGTGACGTCTCGATTCGCGCACGCATCCTAATCAATACTATCGGCACTATCGAGATGGCGTACCAATTTACCGACCGCGAATACGCATTAATGTTACGTAGTTATTTTTTATCCGGTGAAAATGTGAGTGCCGCTTTACGGATGTATCGTGATCTCTACCCGAATGCCCGACAGCCAAATTACTCCACGATGTTGAGCGTCTACCAACGTCTATTAGATCACGGCTCATTTCACGTACCGACGCACGCACAAGGCCGGGGCAGACCCGCCTATCCGCAGAACTTGTACGACGAAGTACTCGAGTTTTTTGAGGACGATCCGCGACGAAGTACAAACGATGCGGCACGTAGATTTGGCATCAGCCAGCACTGTGCTTGGAAAATTGTGAACTCGGCTGGTATGCACCCTTATCACTACAGAAAGGTTCAAGAACTGACAACAATCGACCGAGCACCCAGGATTACATTCTGCAACTGGGTGATCCTTCACCCGGAGACCAACGTCCTTTACAGTGACGAATGTTTGTTCACAAGAATCGTGCTTTTCAACCAACATAACGAACATTGGTGGTCAATAAGAAATCCCAAGTTGGCGCGACAACATTCGTTTCAACACAGATTTAGCGTGAACGTTTGGGCTGGAGTCCTAAATGACAACATCGTGGGCCCATACTTCATCGAGGGACGTCTAACGGGTGAAACCTATTTGGATCTGTTGAGAACCATGGTATCAACCATGTTGGATGATATTCCACTCGCAAGCTTGCGAGACCTCTGGTTCCAACAAGATGGTGCTCCACCCCACTACCACATCGCGGTAAGAGACTACCTCAATACGCAATTTGAAGGCAGGTGGATTGGACGGGGAGCTTCAGTCGCGTGGCCCGCTCGATCCCCGGATCTGACGCCAATGGACTTTTTCATGTGGAGTGAAGTGAAACGTAGAGTGTATGTCAGTGAACCCAACACCCGTGAGGACCTCCGACAAAGGATAATTGACGCCTTCGATGAAATTCGTCAACAAAGAGACATTCTCCTAAGTTTAAAATCAAACTTGTTAAAGCGGGCTCGTTTGTGTATTCAAAATGACGGAGGACATTTCGAGCAACAATTAAAGTACTTGTAGGGTAAGTCTTGCACGTGTTAAGTACAGAAAATCCTTAAGCTAATTTACTATTCCAAGTTCTTTAGTAGGTACCTAGTGTACCTACACCTACCTGCCAGTTGATAAGGTACTTAAAAAAACTACTGAATTACGTTAAAAGTTACTGTGGTTTTACCATTGTTTACTCAGTTCACCCAAACTTGTATTAAACATGGTATTAAAAAATTACTGCCACTAGAAAGTTCACGATGAAAGTTAAAAGTTCATTGATGACCTATTTACTATCCACACATCGTGCGTAAATAAAATGGTGTCTATTCTTTAAGCACGTATTTTGAGATTTTAAAAACGTTAATAACTTTGTTTTTTTGTATGGTGGGGTATTTGTATTATTCCATATATATTGAAGTATATACATTCCATATCAGCCCCTGCAGTTTCTCTGGTAATTAAAAATTAGTAGTGTATATGTTTGGTAGGTATACTCATATTATTATTATGAGGGTCTGTTAACGTCCTTGAAAATCTAAGATATTTATACTTTAATATAATTTATATGAATTACTAATAAATAAATAAAAAAAATAATTATTTATTTCGGACAACAACGAATCCATATCTTGTTAGTAACAATATAACCACTTAAAAATATGTTAGTAAAAAATTTGCATTGTCTTTGTTTGTCATTTATGATATTATTATTATTATTTAATTGCAGCTACAGATAACATTAGCAAAATATTACCATATTTTGATTAACCCAGAAGACATTTAGATCCATTTTCGGACTTCTAAGTTGTTATTACATAAGCGAAGTTATTTACACTTTTAATTTCATCTTTTAAGTAAAATGTTTTATTTAGTAATGTATTATTATATCTATATTATCGTTGTTATTGTTTTACTGCACAAAAATTTTGAGAGATTTCCTGAAAAAGTAATTTGTCAAATCAAATAAACTCGCCCTGTATTATACCGCATTTTTTTTTTATACCACTAAGTTGGCAGACAAGCACTCGGCCCACCTGATGGGAAGCGGTTACCGTGGCCTATGGACGTATGCAACACCAGAGGTGTCACACTCGTGCTGCCGACCATGAAGAAACCTTCTGATGCCCCTCTTGAAGAACTCCATATTGTAGGCGCTTGGGAAAACCGCAGCAGGGAGGTCATTTCACAGCTTAAGTGTGCGTGGAATGAAGTTTCTTTCATACCGCACAGTGCGCACCGTCTCAGGACGCAATGTGTGGGGATGAATTCCCTGCCTATGGAGAGAGGTGCGATGATGGAATGTAGCTACGGGCATCATGTCAAACAGATTGCCCGATAATGGTGGTTAAACGAAGGGGATTAACTCGAACTGAAGATATATTTAGTATAATGCAAGTGCTAGTACTCACTAGTCCCTTTGAGGACATGTAGACATAATGTACATAAAAATGGTAGTCTTGGTTATGATGCTAAACTCAATAAAGTTTAGAACAAAACGACATTTTTCGGTTCCTATCGTGCATATTTGAGTACGAACCCATTGGTACCCTAAAATTCGTACCCTGCATCCACTTGTCTTCTCAAGCAGTACAATAGGCAGCCTTATCGCGATTTCTATGACTAAGCGATTTCTACCAGTCAACCTTTGGATGGTAAAAAGTTAGTAGGATTGAACGCTAGTTGTGTGATGTGCTTATTACAATTACAAAGTAGGTATATAATACAATAAAACACTATTTGTGAATGATGTTGTATTAATTATGCAAATAATACGAACTTTGTATGATGTGCGAGTACTTATTGCAATTACAAAATAGGTATGTAGGTATATAATCCAATAAAATACAATATTTGTGAATGATGTTGTATTATATGCAAATAATACGAACTTATTAAAGAACTTTAGGAAACGACATTTCAAGAGTACCCGAAACTGGCGAGTATGAGACAATTATGAAAGTAAAAGAAGCAAAAGAATCGCCCTCATTGGAATTGTTGAATACATGGTGTTCAATCAATGATCTATACAGCAAATCTTAGCTAAGGAATACAATTTTTTCGGCTCCTCCGAAGCTGGACTAGCGAGGATACTGTTACATAGGCCGATATTGTTATTACCGTTACCATATTGTTACGACGGACGCCGATATCTCGAAAACTAAAAATCGAATCTTCAAGAAATAAAAACGCATTGTTAGTGACGAGGTACTCTACCGATTGGCATAGAAAAATCTAGAATCGTCAACAGATAGTCACAACCTACTTACGAGTACCTACTCTTGAATAAAAGCAAACAATAGGTATATATCGAGAATGAACTCGAAAGGTCAGCGACGGCGGCAAACTTCAAAAGAGAGTAGGTAGATATCGTTCGCGTATTTTCTAGATGATTCGACCCTCCTAATTGAGAGGTATAAAAACACGCTTGCATAGCGACACCATTCATTCTGTCTTTGAGATCGATAACGAACACAGCGAGCTTAAACGACCGAAGAAGATTATACCTGCGACCTGAGTAACGACTGTGGACTACTGTGAACTACTGAGCGACCGGAACTGTTGTAGAGTACTGTGTGTACTAGTGATTTAATTGTCTAGTTTGTGGTGAGCTAATAAATCTTTTCGTTGAATAAACGGCATTTAATTGTACCCCGTGCACGTAACAATATAATTGCTTTCTTTGAGCCTCATTCCGGACACACTCCATCAAAATGTGATGTACATCTTCCACAACGTTACATAAGCTAGCTACAGTTAGGCGAGCCCAACTTACCCATTAAATATGCAAAACCATTCAAAGGGATATGTCCAGAACGAAGTCTAAGAGTCTGATCTGCTCAAACTGGCTTTTTTTATATAGGACACGCCAACTTGACTTCACCTCACCTGATGGTAAGCTAAAGGCAAAGTCTCAGGAAAGAGGGTCACCATTACAGACACTAAGTGTTACAATGGTGGCACTCAGCTTGGCGGCCTCATCAGATGCTTTTTCACGCCCCGCTTAAAGGCCCCTGGACTGTAAGAAGAAGGAAACACGTGTGCTGGTAATGAATTCCAGGTCTTGGTGGTGCGGCAAAGAAAAGAGTCTCCGAACCGCTTGGTTCTTGCTCGTATATTCTGCACAGTGTGAGGGTGACATCTAAGGCCTGCACGTGTTGTCCTATGTAGGAAAGCAGATGGTGGGATTAGTTGGAAGAGCTCATCAAAACACTCACCATGGTAGAGACGGTAAAATACAGCCAAGGAAGCAATATCTCTACGCATCTGCAAAGGCTCGAGGGTGTTCGTGACTTCGTTCGTTCGTGAATTCGGACCGCGCGTCGCTGCAATCTGTCGAGAGCATCCAGTAGGTATTTCGCGGAGCCACCCCAGAGATGCGAGCAGTATTCCACGCAGGAGCGAATTTGTGTCTTATAGAGAAGACACCGCTGCTCCGGCGTGAAAAAACGTCTCACTTTGTTCAGGAGTCCGAGTTTCCGCGAGGCTGTTTTCTGTTATTCAGTTTGCAGCGAATATCCATGCCTAGGGTATTGAGATTGTCCTGCAGTGCGACCAGGTTCTCAGAGCCCCATTGAGAAATGTGATTCAAGATCCGGTCCAGTTAGTGACAAGAAGCTGTCTTTTTTACGCCATATCAGACTGTTTGGCCGCAGGTTGTCCGTGATAACTCCCGTGTAAGGTGCTATCGTCTGCATAGCAATGTATGCTGCCGGTGGACAGCTTGTCGTTGATATGCACAAGAAAGAGAGCGGGAGATAATACAGAACCCTGCGGTACGCCAGCATTTATCTACAAGAACTCCGAAGCCCGTCCATCACAAAGGACGCGAATACGGCGCTCCCGCAGGAAACTAGCAACCCAGTTGCACAGTTTAGGAGGCAGACCAAAGGCTGGTAGCTTGGAGAGAAGCGATTTGTGCCAGTCTCTATCGAAAGCTTTGGCGATATCAAGACTAATTGCCAGTGACTCGCCGTTGCTCGTCCATAGCCTCACCCCAAAAATGGGTAACGTATGCTAGAAGATCAGTAAGATCACCCGTTGACCGTTTTGGCCTGATCGATCCAAGGATATTAAATTTATATTTAGTTATTATATTTAATTATATTATTGGTTGACGATCCTTTGTCAAAGTACTCGGTCCACAATTGTGTACACCGTTTCTTGACCCGATATAGTACATCAACATAATAAAGTGTATGAGTACCTCAAAGATGTTAATGCGTGGTCAACATAAGTATCTTGCTTGCTCGCACAAAATAAATTGTAAACTAAAGCAAATTTAAAAAAGATAAATAATCTAGTTCTAATGTAGTTCGCCGAGTTTCTTGCTGGTATCTTCTCAGTAGAACTAATCTACCGAACCAGCAAAAGAATCATTTTCCAATGGTTTATTTTAACTTTATTTAATACTTTTATAATTATTTCTTGACATACATAATTGTAAAATTTTGACGTTCATGTGTGCTCTTTGTGTGCCTAAACTGAATAAATGAAATTGATTCTTTGATTCTTTCTGGAGCGCATGTAAAGTCTATGCCATCTGTCAGGGACTCCAATCGGTCAATTATCTCATTTTCGATTAAACCAATATGAGCAGGCACCCACTGCAGCATTATATTTTTATTATAACTATGAAATTTAACCCTCTGAGGGGCTTAAATTTCATACGTCAAAATCACAGTTCGTCTAATCATTGCAATGTCAAATTCTCTTATGGTCAAATTAACTTTATGACAAATTCTCTTATGGTCAAATTACATTTTATGACAAATTCTCTTATCGTCAAGTCTTTCGTTCATAATAATAATATACTCACTATGTAATAATAATCACCATGTACTGTCAAGAAAAAAAAATATGAACTTTATAACCAAGATAAATTAGCCAAACACTTAGCGACGTTAGTTTTTCCTAACATTAGATTATTTATTTCTTCTTCGATTTTATCATCTTTAATCATAACTTTTTTGGGCGTTTCTTATTTTGTTTAGTCTTAACTTTTTGTTCGTAAAACTTTGCTTCCTTTTTCAGAGTTTTGATAAATAAAAATAAATTTTCACTATCTTCAACCTTTAGTTTTAACCTGTTATGCCATGCTTCTAACGAATTTGTAGTCCTGTGTCTCTCGTAGGCACAACACCATACGTTGACTGTAATCTTGTGAACTTATTGATTGGTAAAATATTCTGCAAATTTTATTGCTATTGGGCAATCTGGTAATTTTTCATTTATAGCCAACCATCCCTCCGGTATGAAATTAGATGGTATTAAAGCCAAATTACAAGTTAAGTACACGTATTTCTATAGTTTCTTGTCATCCAGCATACCGAGTTCCTTACCTTTTCTCATTATTACCTGTCTAACTCCGAACTTACCTGTTCACACCAGCCTGTGCCTCTGAGCTTACCTGTTTATACATACTTACCTGTCCAACTCTGGACTTACCTGTCCACACCAGCCTGTGCCTCTGAGCTTACCTGTTTATACATACAAACTTACTTGTCACTCTTCAAAAATGATTATATTACTTTTTAAGATTTTGTAGACCACCAAAGTGAAAATAATACGCTATATTTATAGGTGTTGTCACTTTATATAGCCCTTATATATAGGTAGTTTTTTTTTTTTTTTATACCACTTAGTTGGCAGACAAGCACACGGCCCACCTGATGTAAAGTAGTTACCGTGGCCTATGGACGTCTGTAACACCAGAGGAGTCACAGTCGCGCTGCCAACCAACCAGTAGAAGACAAATCAGCACGAGCCTTTAGTCTTCCCACTGACAGCACAAATTCTCCAGTGAGCTCTGGCTACCCTACTCACCGCTGGGAACACAACACGAAGTTATTATAACCGCGGTATTCTGTAGGGTGGAGGTACTTCCCCAGTCGGACTGCTCAATCGGGCGGATATACGCAAGCTGGAAACAATAATTCAAAAACAGTATTCGGAACCAATCTGAATTCAATAGTAGATAGATGTCATTATAATCATTATGATATATGCAGAGCATTATACGGAATTGATTTAAACATACAGTTGGATGGAGGCGGGAATGTGCATGCAGTGTTTAGAACGTATACGGAGATATTCAGTGTGCAAGAAAGATTTAAGAGTGAACAGACGCACTAATTCAGTTATACGGAACCAATCTCATTTCAATAGTAGATGGATGTAATTTAGTTATTATAATCATTATGATATATGCAGAGCAATATACGGAATTGATTTAAACATACATATTCGGATGGAGGCGGGAATGTGAATGCAGTGATTAGTAGGTATACGCAGGTATTCAAAGTATAAGAAAGATTTAAGAGTGAACGGACGCACAAATTCAGCTAGAAATATTTAATTTGAATATCACCATTTAACGTTTAAATGAAATTTGCCGTCGACTACTGATATGATACTTTTTTTTTTTTTTTTACGTGCACAAAATCCCCACGGATACATCTTACTACATTCAGTGGACGCCGCAGAGTGGTAGTTTGTAAAGACGCAAGAAGTCCTTCGCGATTTCCGAACCGCTAAGAACGGATTTTACGAAACTCCACCCCTAAAGGGGTAAAACGAGTCCACGAGTACGAAGTCGAGGGCGGCCACTAGCTCATTATATTAGTTAGGATTTGAAAATTTGATAAAATGTTACGTTTAACTTTTGCCGGAAAATCTATTAAAAGTATTGCAAACGATATTTATTCTGGTTCTTACATCCTCTTAAGGTAGAGAACACATTGAAAGGCGCAGCGATTTATATAGATTGCATATTTTTTAGAGCGGTTTAAGTGTTGACCTGGCGGCGCACGTAGTGTCTAAATAATATTTTATACAAATTTTATTTTTTACATAAAATTCTTCTATGAACTTCCCGTGATTTGGTCTAAATAAATAAACAAAAATACAATTATTTCTATGTGTTCATAATTGTAAAAGAATACTTACAAACAAACTAAACTTAAAAAATATATAATATCAATAAAAATACAAAATGAAGTTAGAGTAAAACAAATAAATAAAATCAACCATTTCAATCGGCGTAAATCGCGAATCATTGATTTTTAATATTTAATGGAGTTTTAATTTGAAAAAATGTGATCGTTTTGAACCCCAAAATGTCAAAGTCTTAGTTTTTTTGCACATAAGTGTGGTAGAATAACGTCAAAGAAGTGTAATTAACGTATTATTACAAAGAACTAAAACAAAATACGTCATATTTAAGCTAATTTATTCTAAACAGAAATATAATACAAGTAAACATGTACACAAACAGCAATGCTTCAATATCGCCATTGGGCTGTAAAGATCAGATGACAGTCAGTCAGACAGTGATTAATATGCCAACAAATAAATTTAAAATAGAAGTGAAAAAAACTTTAATGAGCAAAGGTTACTATAAAGTGGATGAGTATCTTAATGATGTTAATGCGTGGTCAACAAAGTCTCTTGCTTGCTCGCACAAAATAAAAAGTAAACTAAAGCAAATTTAAAAAAGTGAAATATAATCTAGTTCTAATATACACACATCAACAAAGTCTAGGGAACAAGGACATTTCTAGTTTTTATTTAAAAACCCTTTCTTGTAATAGTGAGTGTTTTATATCAATAGAAGGGTATTTTTATACCGTTTTTAATTTTAATTTTAATAAAAACATTTTCATACTTTTTTTTCTTTTTTTTTAAGAAATAATTGAATAGTGCCAATATTGAATATTACAACCTTCTATGATTAGGCACAAAAATAACGAGGTAGTAAGAAATACAGTAATTAACTGTACTTTAAACGTTTTTAATAATCTGTAGGACCTCCTAAAGCATTAGCAACAGCTCGACAACGGCGTGGCATACTTAGTATGAGATTGTCAATCATCGTCTGTGGAATATGGCTCCATACACTGCGAAGGTGTAAAAAAAGTTGTTCTTCAGTGTTCAGATTTTCCAAAGAATCACTGAAAGCTCTTCTCCCAAGCAAATCCCAGGCATGCTCTATGGGATTGAGGTCGGCAGACTGAGCAGGCCATTCCAACGTCGTCATATTGTGCTCGCTTAACGCATTGACCACTACCCTCGCGGTGTGTGACCGTGCATTATCTTGCATGAACATAAAATCTTGACCGAACTGCTGTCGATGAGGGATTACCATGGGGTGTATAACCTCCTGAATGTATTGATTTGCATTCAAATTGCCCCGTATCCAAACGAGGTCGGTCCTTCCACCAAGGCGAATTCCAGCCCATTTCATGATTGTTCCACCTTGGTAAGGATGAACTTCTTGCGGATTCTGGAGACGACTCCGACGTCCAGGAACTCGCCATATACGCACTCTTCTCGAATCAGGATGAAAACCGAAGCAAGATTCGTCGGAAAACAGAACCCGTGCCCATTGATGGTCGGTCCACTGTAAATGTGCGTTAGCCCACAATAAGCGACGACCTCGATTTCCACGTCGAAGAGCTGGAACCCTAAGCGGTCTGCGAGCATAAAGATTGGCTTCGTGTAGTCTTCTTCTGACAGTTTGATCGCTAATAACCACTTGATGCTGAGACTGGAGGCCTGCGACCAACTGACGAGCAGTAATCGTGGGTTGCCGCCTTGCGGAATTTTGCAAGAAACGATCTTGTCGCGGGGTAGTAACCCTATTTCGTCCCCTGTGACGTTCGGCAACATCCCCTGTAGACCTGTAGCGTGCCCATAATCTGCAAATTACGCTTGGTTGGGTGTTGACAGCATCCGCTACGTCGCGTTGAGTTCGTCCAGCTTGCAGCATACCAACAGCCCTTAACATCTCTTCGCGACTTAAATGACGACGTGACATGATGACTACAGTCACAAAAATGCACAAACCATACGTAAAAGACGTATTATTGATAATAAACGTTATTTACAATCAAATAAAAAAAAAATATTTTGCCTCAGAGAAACTGCACAATCAAACACTTTTAAAAGTTTTCCCTCCATATTCGAAAATCATTACTTAATTAAATTTATTTTTAATTTTCGTACAACTCTGTAATCTACTTTATTCTATTTGTATTTATTTGCTGCCAGTTATTTGCAAAACAAGATTTACACGAGAAAAAATAATTGGGGTCATCTTGTTCCCTAGACTTTGTTGAGGTGTTTAGTTCGCTGAGTTTCTTGCTGGTATCTTCTCAGTAGAACTAACCTACCGAACCAGCGAAAGAATTATTTTCCAATGGTTTATTTTTACATTATTTAATATTTTTATATTATTTATAGACATACCTAATTGTAAAGTTTTGACGTTCATATGTGCTCTTTGTGTGCCTAAACTGAATAAATGAAATGATTCTTTGATTCTTGAGTCACTTCACGAAAAATATCGAAGTTCAGCCAAATCCGGAGCAGACTGGTAAAGTGATCCCCAGATTCCGTGGTGAAAGCCTCAGATGCAACTGGGATTAACGCTAAGATGAAGCTACATGTAGATTAGCTAATTTGTGAATATATAATGTCATTGTGAGAAAACTCTTTCTTTTTTACGTGCGCAAAATCCCCACGGATACCTCTCCACCGGAGCCAGTGGGAGAGGTTATGTCGGACTCGAACCGACTAAAACGCACGCCGCCAGTGGGTCGTTTTGGTTGCCGAAGGTGAGGTTGACAGGCATATCCCTCGCACCCCGGTCGACCCAGGGCCATTTCTCACGATCTTGCCCTCTCATCTGGTGTGCGCGAGAAGACTCTAATATGACACTTATATCCCCAGACGATATGACTGCGAGAAATGGAAAACTCGAAATAAAACCCTGAACCAACCCGTCTGGTCAGCGAGGAAACAATTGGCTCCAGCCGTTGTCTGCGATAGGGTTATTGATTATTGATTGATTGACATAAATTAGGTATAATTAGGTGTCTACCTAAGAGATTATTACCCAACTAATAATTCGTATAGTACATTTAAAAAAAAATCTTAATATTATATTTAAGAACCTTGATAATTAATATATTAATAAGGAGTATAATTTAGTTTAATAGCTTTTATTATCGTCTACTTGACAGCCTCTGTGGCGTGGTGGTAGTGAACACGACTGCTACGCAGGAGGCGCGGGTTCGATCCCCGCTCAGTGCAAATATTTGTATGCATGAATATGGGTATTTGCACTTGTCTGGGTGTTTCTATGTATAATATTTTTTTTTTTTTTTTTATAATGGACACGTCAATTGGACTTCGCCTTGCCTGATGGTAAGCTGAAGGCAAAGTCCCAGAAAAGAGGGTCACCATTACATGATTATTATTATTATTTTTATTATGTATGTATTTACAAAAAAAAAAGTATTTAAGTATGTTTATCCGTATTCTAGATTCCATAACACAAGCTATTTAAACTATGCTTACCATGGGTCTAGATAGCGTTGTGTAGAATGTTGTAGAATATTTATTATTGTTACTTACCTAAATAATGAACTATTTCATAATTTCACTCACTCACAATTTGCATTAGGAAGCTTTCCGCTGTCCGCTCCGCTTGTAGCTAAGTTCATAGCCTGAACAGCTTGCCGCTACACCACCCCTATATAAACGATACAGTACGAGTTCTCAGCGCAGTATTGTCGCACCCTGTGTATCGTGTAGCAACTAATAAATTGTGTCAACTGATCACCTACCAAGGCCAAGTAAGTACTTATCATACATAATATTTATTTCATCTATACACAATAATATTTATTATTATTGAACTATACAACGAATATTATCAAAAATAAAACGCGCATTATGTTATCTGCTCGCTGATTAATTGTATTTTGATTGAAAAATAAATGTAACATTTTATTTTTCTTATGATACAAATATAAAACCAATTTATTGAAAACTTTTTTTTTTTATTTGATTTTATTGTTGGAGTATTTTAGTGTTGTTCTCTATACTTATGGTTTAAAACATGTTTTTTACGTTTACATTTGGTATTTTCCTAACTTCTGCCCTGAGACCCTCAGGGAAGATGAGGTTCGGAGGAAATACAGTGTTCCATAAAACTTTGCTGAGTATTGTGGAAGTGTGAATGGTTTTTTTAATATATGTATATAGTTGACTTAATTGATTGTGACCTCCGTGGCGTAGCGGTAGAGCATTCGACTGCTATGCAGGGGGCGCGGGTTCGATTCCCGCTCAGTGCAAATATTAGTATGCATGAATATGTATATTTGCATTGGTCTGGGCGTTTCTATGTATAATATGTATGTATTTACAAAAAAAAAAAGTATCTAAGTATGTTTATCCGCATTCTAGATCCCATAACACAAGCTAGTATGCTTACCATGGGTCTAGATAGCGTTGTGTAGAATGTCGTGGAATATATATAATTATTTGCATTTAGTTTATCTATATAAGATCCACGCGGACGATTCTGCCCGCAGCTTCGGCCGCGTGTATCTGTTATAGGTATATGATTTTACTCCACTGATTGCAATCAAACAAACGTAAGATTTTAAGTCTGATCAAAAACTTTCTAATAAAAAAGACCGCATCAAAATTCGTTCAGTAGTTTTTGCGACCACCCGCAACAAACATTTCTAATTTACAATTGTAAAACAGTATAAAGATGTATGTATGCGTTTAGCTACTACTCTTGTCGTGCTACACTAATTTTATAAATAATTAATAATAAATAATTTATATTTAAAAACCTTAAAATTATATATAAATAATAATACTTAAATGAAATTTAAAACTAAAAACTATTATTAGGTACCTACTAAAATACGCTAAAATAAAATAAAAATTATATACTTACATAATTGCGTCATGAAATTCCTCCGCACCATCACCGACCGGTAACGTACCAAGAAGGCTGGCAGCATTGCCACGTTGAATGGCAATGCTTATCCTCTATACAAAAATATAAATCTTTCCGATTTATTATTGAACAAAATAGTGTGTACTGAAAATATAAATCATTCCGATTTATCATTTGGTATATATCGAAAAAACTCAAAAAATACTGGACCGATTTAAAAATATTATTTTGTTTTTAGAAAGCTGCATTATCATTACTTAACATAGGTAGGTAATTATTATCTTTTCAAAAAAATTAGGGATTCTTTATACAAATCCAATAATGTAAACCACGCAACAACGACGGTGTAAAAATATAACCTAAAAATCTTTACATCGCGCGTGCTGCGAAAAAAACTAATATAAAACAAAATACACAAAAATGTGTAAATTAAAAAGTTTTTCTATAAAATTGGCGATAGCGTATGTCTGTATCTTAATAATAACCCATAGTAATAATTTTTATTTTAAACAGTTTATAAAAAAAGAATGGAATATTTACGTTGCAATCTTTTTAAGAATGCAATATTATTCCTTATTCATTTAAACACATTAAGATACGTTGTGCATTTAATGTAGATCAAAATTGTCATGCAAATTATATAATAACAATAAACAAATTTAAGAGATATTGCAAAATGAAATAAATACGAAATAAATTCAAGCATGTTTAATAGAAATGCCGATCAAAATCAGACCATTTTATCTATAACTTTTTATTAATTCTTATTCAAATCAATTATTTCCTATTGAAGATTGTTTTGGTACCAGTACATTACTTTTTAAATTATTGAAATCAGACGCTCCATTTAAAAGATTACTAAATTATAAATGTAAATTCCGGTAGATTCCCAAACGTCCTAAGTTAATCAAGTCGTAACCACGGGTGCTGCAACGCATCCGAAACGTCAGCGGAAATAGCCGCGAAAAATCCTGAACCGCTGTACAATTATGCATACATACATTATTTGAAAATGTTTAATTTAAGGGCATCGGTGCAAAAGAACTACGTAGTACATAACGGTTTTCAAGGGAATTTCCAAACGAAAAAATTCAGGATCAAAATTCCACGCGTACGGAACCGCGGGCAACAGCTAGTATATTTGAAATTTATTTAATGTAATTATCTATTTAGACTTAATTTTTTTTAAATCTATGCTAATATTTACATTAATAAAAAATAATATTCAAGAAAACAAAAGTTAAAATGCGTCGTGGAATTCCTCCGCATCGTAAGCCTCTTGTGGTAACGTTCCCAGATGACTAGGGTAGCATTGCCACGTTGTATGGCAATGCTTATTCTCTGACCTAAGAAGAGGCCAGCCCTCTGGTCACGAGAAGTGTTGACCATACGCCTCGCAATCTCCCTGAAGAGAGTGTGGGCGCTTGGACCCCACGGCCCATACGTTTCTACTCCAAACGGCACAAATTCATAATCACCAATGAGATTAGAATACTTGCGCCACTTAGCAGCCTCTGCAGAAGCTGCAGAAGCACCAGCACAGCCAGCCGTGCCAGGTATATGGGTAGGGGCAATGGTGTATATTGTGTTTTACTATTATTATTATAGATTATGTAATTAATTATTCTATTTCAAATAATAATAATAGTAGCTGTATACAATAAGTAAACATACTGGAAAGAATTTTATAGTAAGTATAAAAAATAATTGATTGATTTATAGTGCAATAAATTATAAATTAAAAATATAATAAAATGATATGGGTCGCATCAAAATTGAATAAAAGATCATATTGAGAAATAATATACCTACCTTTTCTCCGAGCAGAAATTACCACCAACTGCCAGAGTTTCATAACCACACACGAGATCATAGTGAGACTTCCAACTTTCGCACAGGCGAGTCTATCTCCACCAAGCGGGCTATAAATATATAGAATTTTTAGAGTCCTCTAGACAACTGGCAACTAAATGATAGGACGATTAAGGGACAGGGCAGTTCTCCATCCATCAGTAAACATATTGTCCTATCCCTTAGTAACCTTTTACGACACCCACAGAAAGAGGTGAGGTGGTTCTATTCTGCTTCACCGGGAATCAACATACTGTGTTTTTTTTTATATAGAACACGTCAATTAGACTTCGCCTTGCCTGATGGTAAGCTGAAGGCAAAGTCTCAGAAAAGAGGGTCACCATAACTTACACATACCATGTGACAATGGTGACACTCAGCTTGGCGGCCTCATCATATGTTTTTTCACGCCTCGCTTAAAGGACCCGGGACTGTAGGAAGAAGGAAACACGTGAGCTGGTAATGAATTCCAGGCCTTAATGGTGCGACAGAGGAAAGAGTATTGATTATTTTAAATTTTTGTCGATATTTACTCGTCCGATAGGTGTAAGGGAGTATATTCACTTCATATATTAACTGACCGTTGTAACATTACGTATGCAAGAACGAATTTTAATATCTATGCCAATTTTTATCCGATCGAGTTGCCTCGTTTTGGTAAATCAGCTCTCCTAAACAAATGGCAATTTGATGGCCGGTGTAATGTAGGATAGAATATTGAATGTACGGAATTGAAACGTATTTTTGACGTTTATGATGAGTGTAAGCACTGAGCCAGCGAACCTTGCCTAAAAGCATCCAAATCTTTTCTTTTTATATAGGACACGCCAACTTGACCTCACCTCGCCTGATGGTAAGCTAAAGGCAGAGTCTCAGGAAAGAGGGTCACCATTACAGACACAAAGTGCTACAATGGTAGCACTCAGCTTGGCGGCCTCGTCAGATGCTTTTTCACGCCCCGCTTAAAGGCCCCGGGACTGTAGGAAGAAGGAAACCTGTCAATGTATACCTGTCTTACGGTGATGGTGGGCCTGAACTGATTTTTTTTTTCCTATCTTAATCGATTTGAATAGTTAGCATACTAAATGCATTAAAATTTGAATAATTAGCAGACTAAATGCATTAAAATTTGAATAGTTAGCATACTAAATGCATTAAAATTTGAATAGTTAGCATATTAAATGCATTAAAATTTGAATAGTTAGCATGCTAAATGCACTAAAATGTGAATAGTTAGCATACTAAATGCATTAAAATTTGAATAGTTAGCATACTAAATGCATTGAAATTTGAATAGTTAGCATACTAAATGCATTAAAATTTGAATAGTTAGCATACTCAGTGCATTAAAATTTGAATAGTTAGCATACTAAGTGCATTAAAATTTGAATAGTTAGCATACTAAATGCATTAAAATTTGAATAGTTAGCATACTGATTGCATTAAAATTTGAATAGTTAGCATACTGATTGCAATAAAATTTGAATAGTTAGCATACTAAATGCACTAAAATGTGAATAGTTAGCATACTAAATGCATTAAAATTTGAATAGTTAGCATACTAAATGCATTGAAATTTGAATAGTTAGCATACTAAATGCATTCAAATTTGAATAGTTAGCATACTAAATGCATTCAAATTTGAATAGTTAGCATACTCAGTGCATTAAAATTTGAATAGTTAGCATACTAAGTGCATTAAAATTTGAATAGTTAGCATACTAAATGCATTAAAATTTGAATAGTTAGCATACTGATGGCATTAAAATTTGAATAGTTAGCATACTAAATGCATTAAAATTTGAATAGTTAGCATACTAAATGCATTAACATTTGAAAAGTTAGCATACTAAATGCATTGAAATTTCAAAAAAGTTTGATAGCAGGCGGCACCTATTCATTTTCATCCGGTTTATGATTTGCAAACGGTTAACCCGTTTGCAATATCGCTTGCTATGAAACGAAAAAAACCGCGGTAGCCTAGTGGTATGGGGAATGGATTGCTGAGACGAGGTCTCGGGTACGATCCCAGGTTTTACCATGGCACACACCAATGACTTTTCGATGCTTTTCGAAGTTATGTGTGTATTTACCGTAGGTTTATAAGTGCCCGGTTAATGGCAATAGGCTCGCCACCTATTACATTGGGACTTAAACATAAAATGGCGAAATGTGGGTGTGATTTTTTAGCATTAGTCGGGTTATTATTTTTATTAAGTTATTTTATTTTATACTTTTTAGTTTTGACATATTGTTATCACCTTTTAATTTCCTTCATTTTGATACCCTACTCGATAAATTTGAGTGAAAATAGTTTTTTGACAACATATAATTTAGCGTCAAAAGGTTCAACATGTAGCTTTTTTCAAATTTTATGTACAAGAACACTTTGACGATGAATACTTTTAATTTGAGATATCGATCATTGGAACCTGCAAAGTAGTTTCTGAAGATATGAGGTATTAAAGAATATTTATTAGGAGGTAAGACACGTCGGTATTTCCGCCCAATTGAGCAGTCCGGCTGGGGAAGTACCTCCGCCCTACAGAATACCGCGGTTATAATAACTTCGTGTTGTGTTCCCAGCGGTGAGTAGGGTAGCCAGAGCTCACTGGAGAATTTATGCTGTCAGTGGGATGACTAAAGGCTTGTCCTGCTTTATCCTCTACACTGATGGCACAGAAACTCTGTGCTTACAGGGTCGGCAGCGCGAGTGTGGCTTCTCTGGTGTTCCACACGCCCATAGGCCACAGTAACCACTTTCCATCAGGTGGGCCGTGCGCTTGTCTGCCACCCAAGTGGTATAAAAAATATATATTATAAACATACATACAAACAAAGCACGCGCGAAAAACATAACCTTTCTTAGTCGGGTAAAAATGCAACCATGGCAATATTTTTTGATATGTCAAAAGGTTTTGACTGTCTTCATATAAAGTATTATTAGACAACCAATCCAGTTTTGATCAAAGAATTTTCCTGTAAACCTTTCGTCAAACTTAATGACCCGTACACAATGGAATTCAATCAAAATCTTATTGAGGTTGTACGGCATATGTTAATAGTACCTTTTTTAAACTATTGAGTTTGATAACAAGTAAATAAATAATACATACTGCACAATATTCCACATAACACTATATAGACCGATGGTAAGCTTAGCTTAACTAGCTTGTGTTATGGAATCTAGAATTCGGATAAACATACTAAGATACTAAATACATAAAAACACCCAGTCCAATGTGAATATACATATTCATGCATATTTTGTATTTACACTGAGCGGGAATCGAACCCACACCTTCTTTTTTTTTATACAACTTAGGTGGCAGACAAGCACACGGCCCACCTGATGGAAAGTGGTTACCATGACCTATGAACGTGTGTAACACCAGTGGAGTCACATCCGTGCTGCCGACCCTGTAAGAACAGAGATTTTGTGCCGTCAGTGTAGAGGACAAAGCAGGTCAAGCCTTTGGTCATCCCACTGACAGCACAAAATTTCCTACCGCTACGCTACAGAAGCCGGCAATATTATATATTAATTGATTAATATTGCATAATTGTAAAGAGGTCCTGCCCATATCTACTTACGTTTAACGGGAATATTATTCATTAAAATATCAATTAGCTCATCGTAGTCCCTTACTGGACATAAGCCTCTCCCAATATTAGCAGACTTTGGCACATAATAGGGGGTGAGTCTATTGCCGTCTCCCAGGCACTATTGTTGAATCGAGCTATGCATCTATGGCTGAGTCTGGGCTGTATAAATCTGTCTGATGTTGAACAGCATATAACATAAAATCACACCGTTATCACCGGAGAGTTAGGCAGAGGTGAATTAACTCCCTTATTCCACCAATCATTGAGTGAGTCTATTGCCGTGTCCCGGGCACTGTTGTTGACTCAAGACATGCATCTGAAGCTGAATCTAAGCTGTATATATCTGTCTGATGTTAAACAATCCTATCCCTTAGTCGCCTTGTACGACACTGCATGGGTAGAGATGGGGTGGTTCAAATTCTACTCAGTCGTGAACCACGCGGCACAATTCTTTTTTTAAATAAAGAATTAATTAAAAAAAGTAACTTTGTTTATGTTGTATATTATTAAAGTAAACCATTTTTTTTAACTCTTGTCCGTTTGTTCGCGATGAACGCAAAAACTACTGAACGGATATCTTAATCAGACTTAAAATCTTACATAATGTTTGATTGCAATCGGTTAAGTACCACCAGAGATATGAGAACAATCGAGATCCACGAGGGGTTAACCGCCGACTTTAGCTAGTAATATATAATTTCTACGCACGTGTAAGTAATATGTTATTAAAGTATTCGTAATTGAATGAACAGTACGGTACACATATTAAATAGAATGACTTAGAGGTCGATGAGGAGGAATTTTTCGATGACTAAAGTTGCAGTCTCTTTTTCTCCATTTCATTTTTGTATATATTGTACAGTTTTTATTTTTAAGTGCGCAAAATCCCCACGGATACCTCCCCACCGGAGCCGGTGGAGGAGGTTATGTCGGACTCGAACCGACTAAAACGCACGCCGCCTGTGGGTTGCTTTGGTTGCCGAAGGTGAGGTTGACAGGTATATCCACCGCACCCCGGCCGACCCAGGGCCATCTCTCACGATCTGGCCCTCTTCTCGGGTGTGGGGACTACAGAGTCCCCAACTCGTCCCCGGAAACGGGGAGGCGCGCGAGTCGCACCGCCGCCGCGGCCTGCTTCTGTATATATTGTACAGTTAGCATAGTTTTGTATACATTTCATAATTATTTTTACTATTTCAATTAAGTTTTAATAGTTCAATTGTGTATATATATGTAATAAAATGAATGACTGATTTGAATTTGCTGCACTTCGTGTATCTATGGATGCTCTTTGGTGTGAGCGATAATTAAATGGCGGATGATGCTTGTTAAAAAACTTATAGAGAGATTAACCGAAGGATACGATTGAGGAAGCGATATTAGGATTGACTATTGAGGATTTTCAAAATAAACTAAAATGGTTTCCCTGAAAATCAAAGAAACGACATTTAAAGTCCACTTATATCGCTTCCTCAATCGGCTCAATTGGGACGGAAATACCGTCGGGTCTGTCTTGTCGTGTCGGTCAAGTTATATGTAGGAGGTAGGACACGACAGTATTTCCGTCCCAATTGAGCAGTCCGACCGGGGAAGTATCTCCACCCTACAGAATACCGCGGCTATAATAACCTCGTGTTGTGTTCCCGGCGGTGAGTATGGTAGCCAGAGCTCACTGGAGAGTTTTTGTGCTGTCAGTGGGAAGACCAAAGGCTTGTCCTGATTTTGTGTTCTGCGCTCACGTCACAGACACTCTCAGTCCTTATCGTACAGTAAGTACGGGAAGGGCTCCCCTGGTGTTACACGCATTCATAGGTCACGGTAACCACTTTCAATCAGGTGCTTGTCTGCCACCTAAGCTGTATATAAAAATACTAAACCTTCGACAATTTAATTATTGATAGAAATTTAGATTTGGGTTATAGTTGCCGGCATATATCTTGACCAAATCGCGAGAAATCCGAGGCAAAGGCGTGCGCGTATTGGTGTGATATAATCTATGACAGAAATATTTGAGCACCTCCGCCGCCCTAGCACTCTGTGCTATCCTTAAACGGCACCCAGTAACGCTACATAACATAACACAACATAAACTCACGCCTATATCCCTGAAGGGGTAGGCAGAGGTGCTATCACCCACATTTCGCCAGTTTATGTTTAGGTCCCAAAGGTGGCGAGTCTATTGCCATTAATCGGCCACTTATAAACCTGCGATAAATACACACATAACTTCGAAAAGCATCCAAAAGTCATGGGTGTGTGCCATGGTAAAATCTGGGATCGAACCCGAGACCTCGTCTCAGCAGGCCATTACCCATACCACTACTACTAGGCGATAGGCATTTTATGACATATTAGATGTTACCCGCGACTGCGCGTGAATATCGGTTATCGCGAAAAAACATACCTTATGTCCTTTCCTAAGGTCTACTCCTAAACGAAATTTCATCAAAATCGGTCTAGTTGTTTATGCGTGGAAGCCTAATATATAAACAGATAGATAGAAAAACCGTCTATTACGCATATAGAGTACATTTTATGACGTAATTGCGGTCAAGTTATATGTCGGTAACTATAACAGCGCAAGAAAACCAGTCTCCTTCGCAAGCCAAGTTAAATACCAAAATTAATACCTATAAAATAAAAACTGGGTTGAAAAAGATTTCAACCCAAGATAATAATGGCTTCATACACAGCAACTGACCCATCAAAGGTCCTTTCATACCCGTCGAGGTCAGGAGACGCAATGAAAGCATAATATGAATATGATATTAGCCTAGTTGTTTGAAAATTTAGACAGTAGTCGGTAGTTCAGTAGCTATGAAGTCGGCTTTAATTCCGAGAGGTACCGGGTTTGAATACTGGTTATTACAACATGCATCCGATTGTATGGAATTCTGATGGAAGTAACCCATATGAACCAATGACGTATCATATTAATAGGCACGTCATACACAACGATGGCGGCTTAATAAAAAGACGCAAACATCAAGTAAAAAAAAAGAAATTGCTAATTACAAATATTATAAAATTTTTTTTTTTTTTTTTTTTTATTTCGAACGCATTGATTCATGGGAGAATGGAGAATTAACACCCACATTTCACCAATACTTGTATTCGGTCCCATGTAATAGGGGGGTGATCCCATTGCTGTATTACAAACTATAGGCTAGTACAAACCATTTTCTACCAACCAACCTTTTGGTAGATGATTTTTGTTTTTATTTTACGGGCGAAAATCCCTCGGATACCCCCACAGAGCCGATGGGAGAGGTTATGTCGGATTCGAACCGACTAAAACGCACGACGCCTGTGGGTCGTTTTTGGTTGACGAAGGTGAGATTAAGAGACATATTCCTCGCACCCCGGCCGAGGTAGATGCTTGATGGTTGATAGATTCAATGTCATAATATAGATTTTTTTACGTGCTCAAAATCGCCACGGATACCCCCCACCCCCCTCCCCTCCCCACCGGAGCCGGTGGAAGAGTTTATGTCGGACTCGAACCGACCAAATATATGGCATGAACCAAATTTTACCCTGAAAGATACATCTTCACAAAATTTCACATTTATAACAGGTATTAGTAGGATATTAAAAACCCATCTCAGTATGTTTTACATTGATTTATTAGAATTCAACTTCTGATATCACGCCACTAAAACAAAACAATACATAATTAATTTTAAAAAATGTATACACCTAAAACATTGGGTATTTCTGCAACTGAAAAATACATTTACTCTTGAATAATCGTTTATTCCAGTCTTAGAAATAAATATTTTTATGCAGCTGCCTACAAATGAACACGGCACGGCGCCTGTGGATAGGTTGACAGGCATATCCTTCGGGCCCCGATCGACTCAGGGCCATCTCTGTCGATCTGGCCCTACGCGGGTGTGGACACCACAGAGTCCACAACTCGTCCCTGGAAATGGGGAGCGCGCTTCTGCTAGGTTGACAGGCGGCTCCTCCCGTCACTTCCAAGCCTGCACTCATGGAGGGCGGCAGTCGTTCATCGACCTCTGACGCTCGAGTTGCAATACGCTAAAAATGTTTCATATGATAAAAGTTGACATTATCAATACCAGGCGACTAATTGATAGGGCTGTTCACCATCTAATGGTAAACATACAACCGATAAGAAAGTAGGTACCCACTTGACGGTAATTAGCTCGCCCCGTATTACGTAGGACTAAAAATCATAGTTGACGAAATGTGAGTATTAGTACATTACTGCTTACCTCTTCGGGTATTTACAGGTATATTTACAGGCGATGAAGGTATGATTCCTAACTCTGCAGCAGTGCTACACGACAGTGCTGCACGACAGTGCTGCACGACAGTGCTGCACAGCAGTGCTACACGACAGTACTGCATGACAGTGCTTCACAGCACTACCAGTCCCAATATAATCTCTATTACTTTATATGACATTACATTTCGAGCAACGCACCGCTGTTGCAAAGCACTGCTGCAGAGTTCGGAATGTTACCTTACGTTCATAAAATCTTAAAATCTTCACTCAAGTTCTAAAATATAATCTGTCAATACATGGAAATAGTTTCAAGTGGAGACTAATGACTGAATATTGATAGAGAATACGGGCTTTAACAGTAGGTACATGAAAATCCGGATCATTCCAGTTGGAACCATAGTCTAGATCCATTTTGGTTCCAGTGAGAATTTTTTTCTCCGTAGAACCAAATATGGAGTTGTTGGTTCTACTAGGAACTATAATAAGTAGCTGGATCCATTAATGGTTCTACCTAGAATGATTTCTTCTCATCAGAACCAATTTTTATATTTGTACCTAGGCCTATTTTTTGAGAAAGTAGACATTTTAATAATAAATCATTATCATTCCCTGGTGGTAGAAACTTGGTGGCACAAATTTGTCTCAAGTTTCGACCGGGTAGGTACCACCATGCACTATTGCGAAAAACCCTCCATAGCAAGTCAATCTCGGTTGGATTGTGTTCAGGGGTCAGCAAGTGCATAACCGGGCAGAGGTGGTGGTTGTCGCAGCACTAGTGGGACCAGTGGGTCTTGGCGTAGTCTAGTGGGGATGGCGCGGGGCGATGCGCCGAACAGGGAGACCTGTAGAAACGGTGGTGCCGGTGGCCGCCCGCGGTATAGTACAGGGACCCAACTGGGGTTAACCACCTTGGGAGGCTGCCTCACCAGGCCGCGCATAATCCCGATATGGTTCGTCGTGCCGGTTGGTGACCGGATTTGGGAGCCCGGAGACCATACTCGGGGGGGGTACGGGGGCCCTTCCGTTCGGCGCGTCGGCTCTCGCCATGCCTCACATTCATAGATAAAACCAATATCCCGCGCTTTGTCACACGGTGCTGCGGCGGCAATCACCTCTTTTTTCACGCCTTCTCCCACCCAAACTCATGGCAGCGCAATTCAGAGAAATAGGCAACACAGCGGCTTGACACACTCCCAAAAGCTTGCTATTTGAGGTGGAGTCCACTAACATCTGTGGGCTCCATGCAAACCTCAACGCCGTCCACCAACACCTAGAGACGGCGAAACCTGCCATGTTTTTTCTAACGGAGACGCAAATACACCGGCCTGACGACACGACCTACTTGCTCTACCCTGGCTATGTTCTTGAGGAAAGTTTTCGTGCAAAAGCCGGGGTGTGCGTGTTTGTTAGGGCGGATGTTTGCTGTCGCCGTTTGCGCTGCCTAGAGGACCCATCCTTCTCCATCCTTTGGGTACACGTAGACCATGGCCCTACGAGTCAGATCTATGTGTGCCTCTACCGTTCCCATACAGGAGATGCTGAGACAACTCGACTCTTTGAATATCTGAGTCAGGCGGCAGATGATGCGCAGGAGCGATTTCCGAATGCCAAAATGGTATTTTTGGGGGATTTTAACGCCCACCACGAGATCTGGTTGGGCTCCTCCAAAACAGACCATGCGGGAAGAGCCGCCCACGCATTTGCTCTGGCGCACGGCCTGACCCAATTGGTGCACGAGGTCACTAGGATACCAAGAAGGTCGGGCCTAGCACCTTCTCTGCTAGACCTTCTGCTGACGAGTGATCCGGACCGGTACAGTGTATCGGTGCGAGCCGCTTTAGGCAACTCCGACCACTGCCTGGTCTGTTCCACGGTGCCTATTATAGCGCCCCCACGACCCGTGCAGGGGAAGCGGCGTCTCTGGCACTACTCGTCAGCGGACTGGGATGGACTTCGTGACTATTTTGCGTCCATCCCGTGGGTTGAGCGCTGCTTTGAAGGTAAGAACCCATCGGATTGTGCTACTGCTGTCGCCGGTGAGATCGGTCTGGGTATGGAATACTATATCTCATACACCGATATCACCGGTGACCGCGGGGTGCGCCCTTGGTTCGGGCGCGAGTGCGCGGAAGCTGTTGAACAAAAACAGTCTGCGTACCGCGCTTGGGTAGGGGCGCGCGCCACGCGCCATCCCAATCTGGGCCACTTCAAGGCGGCGTACAACAGAGCCACAAAGGTCTGTAGAAGGGCCTACGTCAGAGCGGATGCCCTGCGCATAGCGCGGCTTGGTCAAGAGCTAGTGATGCATCCCACGGGAAGCCGTGGCTACTGGCGACTGGCTAAAGCCGTGCAAGCCAACTTCTATCAGCCTTCGCTGCCTCCGCTGCGTAACCCTGATGGATCCCTGGCCCATGAGTCGCAAGAGAAGGCAAATCTGCTGGCTAATCTCTTTGCGGCCAACTCCCGAATCGATGATTGTGGTACGCAGCCACCAACACTACCCGACAGTGACCACGCGATGCCTGATATCCATATCAGGCAACGCGATGTCCGTGCAGTGCTGCAATCACTCGATGTCCGGAAAGCCAGTGGTCCGGATGGTATTCCAGCGGTAGTTTTGAAAAAATGTGCAGCGGAGTTGTCTCCAATGCTTACGCGCCTGTACCGGCTATCCTACAGTTCGGGTACAGTGCCTTTGCCTTGGAAAGAGGCGAATGTTCAGCCGATTCCCAAGAAGGGGGATCGCTCGGAGCCAGCCAACTATCGACCCATAGCCCTCAGTGCTGTGCAAAGTGTTCGAGCACATAATTAACAAACAGCTCATGCGGCACCTAGAGGATCACTCCTTAATTAATGACCGGCAATATGACTTCAGACCGAAACGGTCAACGGGTGATCTTCTAGCATACGTTACCCATCTTTTGGGTGAGGCTATGGACAAGCACGGCGAGTCACTGGCAATTAGTCTTGACATCGCCAAAGCTTTCGATAGAGTCTGGCACAAATCGCTTCTTTCCAAGCTACCTGCCTTAGGTCTGCCTTCTAGGCTGTGCAACTGGGTTGCTAGCTTCCTGCAGGGGCGCCGTATTCGCGTCCTTTGTGACGGACGAGCTTCGGAGTTTCTGCAGGTTAATGCTGGCGTGCCCCAGGGGTCCGTCCTATCACCCACTCTCTTTCTTCTGCATATCAACGACATGCTGTCTACCGGCAATGTTCATTGTTATGCAGACGATAGCACTTTGCATGGGAGTTATCATGGACATCCTGCGGCCAAGCAGTCTGATATCGCAGAGAAAAGGCAGCTTCTTGTCACTGAGCTTGACGGGATCCTGAATCACATTTCTCAATGGGGCTCTGAGAACCTGGTTGAGTTCAATGCCAAGAAGACGCAAGCATGTGCGTTTACAGTAAAAGTATCTTCTTTCCTTCCCCTCCCCACTCTTCAGAGCACGCCACTGCCACTGCAGGACAATCTCAATATCCTAGGTATGGATGTTCGCTGCAACCTGAATAACAAAAACTACATCGAAAGTATCATCAAAACAGCCTCACGAAAACTCGGAGTCCTGAACAGAGTGAGACGATTTTTCACACCGGAGCAGCGGTGTCTTCTATACAAGACACAAATTCGCTCCTGTGTGGAGTACTGCTCGCATCTCTGGGATGGTTCAGCAAAGTACTTACTAGATGCTCTCGACAGGTTGCATCGACGTGCGGTCCGCATCATTGGGAATCCCGAGATCACGAACACCCTAGAACCTTTACAGCTGCGTAGAGATGTTGCGTCCATGGCTGTATTTTACCGTTTGTACCATGGGGAGTGTTCTGATGAGCTCTTCCAATTAGTCCCACCCTCCCCTTTCCTACACAGGACAACGCGTGCAGGTCTTAGATGTCATCCGCACACGGTGCAAAACATCCGATCAAGAACCAAGCGGTTCGGAGACTCTTTCCTCTGTCGCACCATTAAGGCCTGGAATTCATTACCAGCTCACGTGTTTCCTTCTTCCTACAGTCCCGGGTCCTTTAAGAGGGGCGTGAAAAAGCATATGATGAGGCCGTCAAGCTGAGTGTCACCATTGTCACACGGTATGTGTAAGTAATGGTGACCCTCTTTTCTGGGACTTTGCCTTCAGCTTACCATCAGGCAAGGCGAAGTCCAATTGACGTGTCCTATATAAAAAAAAAAACAATCCGTAAAAGAGGTTGATCATCAATGAACTAAGTTCAACTTTGTACCCATGTGTAAAATTTCATAAAAGAAAATAGTAAGTAATATTGTTCGCTAATACAGGTTTATTCGAACTGTTGACTAATCGTTCGATGCGTCTCAATACATCAAATAAAGATGATGTTTCAATTCCCCTTGTATTGTATTTATAAAGGTATCGGTGTGACTACCTCTGTGGCGTAGCGGTAGAACCTTGGACTACTACGCAGAGGGTGCGGGTTGAATTCTAACTCTGTGTAAATATTTGTATGCATGAATATAGGTATTTGTATTGGTCAGGTCATGCTTCGGAGAGCATGTTAAGTCGTTGATCCAACCGAAGTTTTCACCTTTTTTTTTATATAGAACACGTCAATTAGAATTCACCTTGCCTGATGGTAAGCTGAAGGCAGAGTCTCAGAAAAGAGGGTCACCATTACTTACACATACCGTGTGACAATGGTGACACTCGGCTTGACGGCCTCATCATATGATGCTTTTTCACGCCCCGCTTAAAGGACCCGGGACTGTAGGAAGAAGGAATTCGGGGTTGGCCTTGTCTCGTCTAACTACGGGTTTGGCTCTACAGTACTGTCACCTTCACACTTCTTTGGCAATATCGAAGCACCAGTTATCAGCGACAAAAATTTACTGTACAGCCTCAGATCAATCTTGACAAACAAAGTGCTCAAAATGATCATAATACCTTGGTTTTCCCCCCTTTCTGTTGCCTGATTATTCTAATATTTGGTGCACACCTTTAGCATACACATAATCATATAATCACGCCTTTATCCCCGGAGTGTTAGGCAGAGGTGAATTATCACCTACATTTCACCAATAATTGTATTCGGTACCACGTAATAGGGGGTGAGAATATTGCCGTATTTCGGGCACTATTGTTGACTCGAGCCATGCATCTGAGGCTGAGTCTGGGCTGTATATATCTGTCTGATGTTACACAGCCCTATCCCTTAGTCGCCTTGTACGACACCACGTGGGAAGTGATGGGGTGGCCCTAATTCTACTCTGCCGGGAACCACGTTGCCTTTAGTTGGGACAATAATACAATTTAAATAAATGAAACAGTTTGATTTGTCTTAATACCTTGGTAGTAAGATCATTTTGAGACTTTTTTTATACCACATAGGTGGCAAACAAGCACACAGCCCACCTGATGGACAGTAGTTACCGTGGCCTATGGACGTGTGTAACACCAGAGAAGTCACACTCGTATTGCCGACCCTGTAAGCACGACACAGAGTTTCTGTGCCGTTAGTGTAGAAGACAAAGCAGGACAAACCTTTTAATCTTCCCACTGAGAGCACAAATTTACCAGTGAACTCTGGTTACCCTACTCACCGCTGGGAACACAACATTAAGTTTTTATGGCTGCGGTATTCTGTAGGGCGGAGGTACTTCCCCAGTTGGACTGCTCAATTGGGACAGAAATACCGCCGTGTCCTACCTCCTACTTTATAGTAAACATTGTTTTGACGCTGACTGTACCTTACACTAAAGGCTCTTCAACAAATTTCCTACAAGTACACGTAAAGCGTGGCTACATATATCGACAAGTATTTCTAAGGCTTCTAAAACGTCTGCTCGGCAGGATTAGTCCAATACGATGCGGTTTCATTCCGAATTTGTTATTTCATTGTTCTACTTTTTTTATCGACCTACATAGAATACAAAACGTCATTTCCTGTACGGAATAAGTAGGTTATAATGACATTATAGAATTGAATTAAAATTATTAATGTCCAATTTATGATGTCCTTAAATATTAACGTCGAATTGTCTTTGTTCGTTTAATATTATATTTGAGATACATTAAATTGAAAATGTTTGCATTGATAAAAAGAAAGAAAATATATATTTACGAAGGTATTTCCATCCAATTGAGCAGTCTGACTGTCCAAACCTTCCTGCAAACTGGGGGGTAAAGATAAGTGGCAAGGACCACCCCACATAAAGTGGCCACCAGAACCCATTGACGCGTGCAACACCAGAGGAGTCGCAGTCTTGCAGAATACCGCAGTTATAATAACCTCGTGTTGTGTTCCCGGCGGTGAGTAAAGTCACCAGAGCTCACTGAAGAATTTTAGTGCTGTCAGTAGGTAGACTAAAAGCTTGTCATGCTTTTTTTTATACCACTTAGGTGGCAGACAAGCGCACGGCCCACCTAATGGAAAGTGGTTACCGTGGCCTATGGACGTGTGTAACATCAGAGAAGCCACACTCGCGCTGCCGACCCTGTAAGCACAGAGTCTCTGTGCCGTCAGTGCAGAGGACAAAGCAGGACAAGCCTTTAATCATCCCACTGATAGCACAAATTCGCCAGTGAGCTCTAGCTACCCTACTCACTTTCCGGAACACATCACGAAGTTATTATAACCGTGGTATTCTGCACGACTGCAACTCCTCTGGTGTTGCACGCGTCAATGGGTTGCAGTGGCCACTTTATGTCGGGTGGGCCTTGAAACTTATCTAGACCCCCCAGTTTGCAGGAAGCAATACCTCCCTTCTACCTTCCTGAAGGTCCTAATGGATCCCAAAAACAACCTATATTAGAAAATGTATTGTACATTACGTTTTAAAATTAAAATTAGTATTTTATCCACGTGGTGATGGATGAAGAATACAATTATCACCACCCCATCTCATCCGAAGGGTGTCGTCAGAGGTGACTAACGGAAAAATACGCAGACGATATCACTGCGAGAGAAGGAAAACTTGAAATAAAACTCTGTACCGACCCGACTAGTCAGCCTGGATACAGTAGGCCAAAGTTTCCCAACACTGGGAGAGGCCTATGTCCAGCAGTGAACTGCAATAGGCTAATTGCTTGATTAATTAGTATGCATGTATGAAAAGGGGCAGGTCAGGAGTACTCTAAACCGACGAGCATGCATGAAGAATGTAATGAGAGCGAATGAAGCGAGAGTAGTATGTCAGGATCGTAGCAAATGGAGACCCGTGATCTCTGCCTACCCCTATGGGAGGCGTGATTTTATGTATGTATGTATGTAATTAGTATGCTAACTATTCCAAACGATAAAGATAAAAAAAAGTCCGAGTCAGTCCGACTAGGGAAGTACCTCCGCCCTGCAGAATACCACGGTTATAATAACTTCGTGTTGTGTTCCCAGCGGTGAGTAGGGTAGCCAGTGCTCACTGGAGAATTTGTGCCGTCAGTGGGAAGACTTAAGGCTTGTCCTGATTTGTCTTCTACTGACGGCACAGAAACTCTGTACTTACAGGGTTGGCAGCGCGACTGTGACTCCTCTGGTGTTACAGACGTCCATAGGCCACGGTAACTACTTTCCATCAGGTGAACCGTGTGCTTGTCTGCCAACTAAGTGGTATAAAAAAAAAAGCTGGGCCGTATGCTTGTCTGCCACTCAAGTGGTATAAAAAAATGGATTAAATTTTTCCATCTTAATCCAGTATTTAATATTAATACACACATTTGATTTATGTAACATGTTGCTAAACCATGCTTACTTTAAGTCATATATATGTTGTCATTTCATAATTTATGTATTTATAATCATTTACAAAATGTAACGAAACCCTCATTTGTTCCAGGTACTCTACCATCCTCAATTGCCATGGATCACTCCGAGTTTCGAGTGAAAGGTAAGACACAACATAACAAGGGCGCGCCGTAGTAGCGGCGGTAAGACCCATCATGGGGGAGTGGCTAGAGAGGCCACACGGCAACCTCTCGTACCGTCTGACGCAGATGATCACCGAGCACGGGTGCTTCGGAAAGTATCTGCGTCGGATGGAGAAAGAGCCAACGTCCGAGTGCCATCACTTCGACGAGAGCGAGGACTCAGGTCCGCACACGCTCGCCGAGTGTCCGGCGTGGGAGACGCCGAGGCGGGAGCTTGTGGCGGCCCTGGGAGTGAGGGTTCTCACGCTCTCCACCTTGCTCGCGGCGATATGGTCCACTGCGCGGATGCATGGGCGGCCGGCGCCTCCTTCTGCGAGCAAGTAATGCTCGTGAAGGAGGAGGCGGGGCGGGAGCGGCAGCGGGGCGGGAGCGGCAGCGGGAGCGACGAAGGATCGCAAGCCAAGCTGCCCGCGTACGAAGACAACTCGGGCGTCGGAGGTCGATGAACTACCTCCGCCCCCCATGAGCGCCGGCCTGGGGGTCACCGGTGGAGCCGCCTGTCACCCTGGCAGAAGCAGGCCGCGGCAGTGGCGCGCCTAGCGCGCCTCCCCGTTTCCGGGGTCGAGTTGGGGATTCTGCAGTCTCCACACCCGAGACGAAGGCCAGATCGCGAGAGATGGCCCTGGGTCGGCCGGGGTGCGAGGGATATGCCTGTCAACCTCACCTTCGGCAACCAAAACGACCCACAGGCGGCGTGCGTTTTAGTCGGTTCGAGTCCGACATAACCTCCTCCACCGGCGCCGGTGGGGAGGTATCCGTGGGGATTTTGCGCACGTAAAAAAAAAAGACACAACATAACATAAATTCACGTCTATATCCCCGAAGGGGTAGGCAGAGGTGCTAGCACCCACATTTCGCCAGTTTATGTTTAGGTCCCAATGCAAGCGAGCCTATTACCATTAACCGGGCACTTATACATAGGTTACACTAAAAGTTTCCGGAACTGGCCACTTACATAAACAATATTTAAAAATGTATTACAACATTTGAAAATAGAACTCTTTGGCTGTAGAATACAGTTTGTTTCATCTGACTGTCTTTTGTTTTTACCTTGTGGCGCCATTTAAAAAAATGTGTGTCTGCATCAACATGGATTTAACTCGGGAAAATTTTCGTAGTATGATTTTCTACGATTTTAAGTGTAATTTGACGGCTCAACAGAGCATCGCTCGGCTTGAAACAGCTTTTGGCGATGAAGCTCCATGCAAGACGACTGTTTATAGCTGGTTTGCAGAATTCAAGCGTGGTCGTATCAATCTCAGTGACGAATCTCGCGATGGTCGGCCGTCCACCGCTGTGACCAACAAAAACATCGATGCTGTGCGCCGTATGATTGAAACAGACAGGCATGTGACCTACCATGAAATTCGCGCATCCTTAGAAATAGGCATGAGTCAAATACAATCAATCCTACACAAACATTTGGGTGTGAGAAAGCTGTGCTCGCGGTGGATCCCACATAACTTGACCGAGGATCAAAAAACGGACCGCGTCACTTGGTGCAGTGCCATGCTTACCAGATTCAACGAAGGTGCGTCAAATTTGGTGTGGGACATAGTAACAGGTGACGAAACATGGATTTATTGCTACGATCCCAAAACAAAGCAGCAATCGAGCGTATGGGTCTTTCAAGATGAGCCGAAACCAACCAAAGTGGCGCGCGTGAAAAGTGCATCTAAGCGGATGATTGCTTCTTTTTTTAATAAAACTGGACACGTGGCTACTGTTGCTTTAGAAAATCGTCGTACTGTGAATAGTGACTGGTACACGACCATTTGTTTGCCGGAAGTTATTGACGAACTCCGTAAAAATAACCGTAAACGCGTATCATCCTGCCCAACGACAATGCTAGTTCTCACACGGCCAGACAGACAAACGACTTTTTGAAGGCGAAAAATGTAGAACTCGTGAGTCATCCTGCATACAGTCCCGACCTGGCACCTTGTGACTTTTATCTGTTCCCAAAAATTAAGAACCAATTACGCGGCCAACGATTTTCATCGCCAGAAGAGGCTGTCGAGGAGTATGAAAAACACGTTTCAGAGGTCACCACAGAGGAGTGGCACAAAAGTTTTCAAAACTAGTTTGATCGAATGAAAAAGTGCATAGACGCCAAGGGAGATTATTTTGAAAAACAATAAATTAATTTTGTACCTTTAATAGTATTTTTTCATATTCATTCCGGAAACTTATAGTGCGCCCCACGTAAACCTGCGAAAAACATCGAAAAATCATTGGTGTGTACCATGGTAGAACCTGCGATCGAACCCGAGACCTCCTCTCAGCAGTCCATTACCCATATCACTAGGCTGCCGCGGTCATTATTACTTAATCGTATAAAAAAAAAAAATTGCTGTTCAACGGGGCAATGCCGCCAGCGTCATGGGCACCTTTGCACCAGGTACGATGAGGGGCGGGTTAATAGATTAGACTGTCAAGAAAAAACAAAAAAATAAATAAATTGTGAAGTATATTGTGAAGTGTCTGTAAAAGTGATAACAAATAATGTAAAGTGATTTAGATTAATTGGAAATATTAACATAAATAAACTAAGACATATTTTACATATTAAAATCTTAAAAAAAAAACACTCACATAATAGGGGGTCCCACGTAATAGGGGGTGAGCCTATTTCCGTCTTCCGAGCACTATTGTTGACTCGAGCCAAGCATCTGAGCTTTATATTATCTGTCTGATGTTTAACAAACAGATCCCTTAATCGTCTTGTACGACACCGCATGGGAAGAGATGAGGTGGCCCAAATTCTATTCTGCCGGAAACCATTTTCCAATTATTGCTCTTATTATTTATGCTGACCTTACAAGTAAGTAAACAAATCAAGGTAGCAACATATAACTGTGTAATTAAATACCAATTATTTGCTACCATTACGCAGAAAATTGCACATTACGCTATACTTACTGTTTGATACGTGGGTGGAATACTGATCAATTGTACTACATTCAATTGCTTTGTCATTATATAGAGTACTCCGGTGGTATAGTGGTAGGTAATAAGGCTACTGTATATGGTGTCTCAGGTTCGATTCCAGAAGATCTCTCGTTATCCCTCAAATGTCAAAAAAATCACGATATCTAGGAAAATTGTATTTCAAAAATACCGTTATTTAGGGACATTGAGATTAAATCGATACTGAATTTAGTTGTAGTTCAGGTTTTTTTTATCTAGGACACGCCAACTTAACTTCACCTCGCCTGATGGTAAACTAAAGGCAAAGACTCAGGAAAGAGGGTCACCATTACAGACACTAAGTAATGTTACAATGGTGGCACTCAGCTTGGCGGCCTCATCAGATGCTTTTTCACGCCCCGAGGTCGATAAGTTGTCTAGATTCAGAAGGTCGCTTGACAATGGAATATGAAGGGATGCCCTTCTTTTGTTCAGAGAAGGATATGACGGAGAAAAAATACAAATATCACCACCCCATCTCATCCGAAGGGATCCCGTAAAGGGCGACTATTAATGAAAAAATACGCAGACGATATCACTGCGAGAGAAGGAAAACTCGAAATAAAACCCTGTACCATTCCGGCCATCATGGAAACAGTAGACTGAGAGAGGTCCCAACACTGAGAGAGGTCTATGTCCAGCAGTGGACTGCAATATGCTAATTGATTGAGGCCTTATTTACGTTAAATATAAAACCTAAATAACCTGGCACATTCCAGTACAATGTTGATGTGACATCTTCAAAAACAATAAAAATAAAATCCTTGTTTACCCTCCTTTGATTTCGTTATTGAATCATTCGATACGGTTTTATCAGCTTTGAACCGGTTCGATCCGGCTTACGCTAGTTCATTGCAGTTACTGTAAAGCCTTTTTATGGGTGTCTCTTTATTGATATAAGTCTTTTCAGTGTCCATTGGCGTTTATTGGCTACTGTTTACATATTGACAAATAAATGGGGGAGATTGTCGGGATGTGTGTCTTTATAAAGATCTGTGCATACAAAAGCTATGTTTTTTTTTTATTAAGTAATACATAAGTACTTCCTTTCAGTAATAATAAACATGAACACGTTTTCCATATAGTTCTAATATAATTAGTTTTCGGCACAATCTATTCATTTGTGGAATGCAATTGCTTGTTAATAAATTGTAGTTAATTATTAATCAATTATTTTTATTGTATTAATTACAAATAAATGTCAAATTATTAAGAAGAAATGTCAAATACAATGTCAAGCAGCTAACAAAGCCTTTGTTAGCTAAATAACCCGACCCGGGTCGTATCTGGGGCAAAGAAGTCCAGAACGCTGGGCTCCTTTATATGTGTATGTATGTATGTTTTATCCTATTATATAAGTTTAATAGTATAAAAATATTTGATAGAATGGCCAGGCTAGTACAAAACTTCGAAAAGCAACGAAAAGTCATTGGTGTGTGCCATGGTAAAACCTGGGATCAAACCCGAGATCTCGTCTCAGTAGTCCATTACCCATACCACTAGGCTACCGCGGTTTATTGTTATATATCTTAGTTGATTTGAATAGTTAGTAAACTAAATGCTTTAAAATGATATAAATGTAAACGGTTTAGGTTGGATCCGATTCCCCCTGTAAGGTAAGGTATATTGCTTTTTTACCATCCTTTGCCAGAAGATAATCTACAAGATACGGACGTTTTTTCCCCCCAGGAGTATCTAACAAGAGATTCGTTTGACACTAGGCGAGCACAAGTGTTGTCCTGTGTTCTATTTTCCTTCAATCAAACGGATCTTTGTGGACGTTGATAGGTTTCTAGGAACGACTTTTTGTATCTTCGACATAGTGGAGAGACTTTTAAAAAGTTAACTGTGGTGTATTTTCGTGATTTGACAGTAAAAATAAATAATCAAGAACATTATACACATACATACATATAATCACGTCTTTATCCCTGCAGGGTTAAGCAGATGTGAATTAAACACCCGCATTTCACCAATAATTGTATTCGGTCCCACGTAATAGGGGTGAGCCTATTGCTGTATTCCGGGCACTATTGTTGACTCGAGCCATGCATCTGAGGCAGAGTCTGGGCTGTATAAATCTGTCTGATGTTAAGCAGTCCTATTCTCAGTGGCCTTGTACGACACCGAATGGGAAGAGATGGGATGGGCCTAATTCTACTCTGCCGGAAACCTTGCAGCAAACATTATACATTATACACAGTGTTATTTAAACCTAAAGTAAGCATAGCATGACTTCTAAGAATGATGTTGAAGGTAGGACATGACGGTATTTCTGTCCAATTGAGCAGACCGACTGGGGAAGTACCTCCGCCCTGCAGAATACCGCGATTATAATAACTTCGTGTTGTGTTCCCAGCGGTGAGTAGGGTAGCCAGAGCTCATTGGAGAATTTGTGCTATCAGTGGGATGACTACAGGCTTGTCCTGCTTTGTCCTCTACACTGCTGACGGCACAGAAACTCTGTGCTTACAGGGTCGGCAGCGCGAGTGTGGCTTCTCTGGTGTTACACACGTCCATAGGCCACGGTAACCACTTTCCATCAGGTGGGCCGTGCGCTTGTCTGCCACCTAAGTGGTATAAAAAATGTTCAGAAATGTTTAGATACTTACTTACCTAACAAACATAGAAATTACTAGACCGATAAAAATATGCATAATATCTTTAAGCATTTGATAGATTTGATATTTTGGATTAGCTATGACCGCGACCAAGTCCGCATGAATTTCAATTTGTATTTTAATTTCTTTAACGTACAATAGGGTTGTGTCCAATTTATTTTTATTATTATCGTAAATTGTAAATTTTACAATTATATACTGTAAAAGTGAAAATTTGCTATGAAAAATAGTCTTATAGATATTTGATTTTAAAAATTCTATTTCTCGTACCGCCCAAAACGCTCCATACAAAATCGTAGCACGTGGTGACGTCACAGCGCACTGGCGCGTAGTGAAAATGTATGGAGTGCAGGAGAATATCGCATTTATATCAGTCTACGTTGTGTTTACACGTGTACAGTGCTTAATAAGATTGATTTGAAATTTAATAAGGAATCTAAAAGTTGAAAATTAAGCTTTATTTCGATTGTTTATATTTTGAGCTATTTTGGGAATTAAGAACAATGAAAACTCATAGTTTCAGTTTAGTTAGGCAATATCTTAGTTTACTATGCATATTGTTAGAAAAAATATCAAGACATTAAGCAGAATTGGAAAGAATTTCATGACTCAGGAAACTACCCTATTAAAGAAGGTAGGGTACGACGGTATTCACGTCTCAATTGAGCAGTCCGACTGGGGAAGTACCTCCGACTTACAGAATACCGCGGCTATAATAACCTGTTAGAGTGTGGGTAGTTAGAGCTCACTGGAGTCTTTATATGCTGTCAGTGGGAAAACCAAAAGCTGTCCTGCTTTGTCTTCTGCACTGACTGTACAGAAACTCTCTGTTCTTACGGGGTCGGCAGTATGAGTGTGAGTCCCTAGTAGTTATATAAAAAATCCAAATAAAAAAAAAGTAGTCAAAGGCACGCCTCTTAATATCAGCTAGTTATAATAAAAATCCCGTCAATATCGTCACAGCCGTTTTAGAGATTACTCGCTACAAACAGATACACAAACATACATTTTAATAATTTAAAAATTGCATTTTTGTTATATCTGGTAAGCACCCACATTGCGAAATGTGGGTGCTAGCACTTCGGGGATATGGGCGTGAGTTTATGTTAAATATGTTCTGTTATATCTGGTAAATGCATTAATTATAAACTGTTATTTTAACAAATAGACACTCCAATATTATTTATTTGTGCAGATTAACTTTTTAAAGATAGGGCCGAGTAATTTCGGGGTCCAAGCCAACATCAACTGAATGTCACCTACTAATTGAGGAACAAGACCCTGTAGGAGAAAACATCACGCCAGTAGACTAACAGAATTACTTTTGTTCCAGCCAAGGAGATGGTGGATTACATAGCAGACTATTTAGAGAATATACGCGAGCGCCGCGTGTACCCTAGCGTGCAGCCAGGGTACCTTCACAAGCTGCTGCCTAACGAGGCCCCACAGTTACCTGAACAATGGGATGATATTTTCCCGGACGTGGAGAAATACATTATGCCTGGAGTAAGTTTATTTTCTTTGAAGATTTTTTTTATACAAGAATATCAGCAAATCGAAATTACTAATATTCCCTCTAACCCAGTTAAGCTACATTTCTTATGTTAGGAGTGGGTTCACGGTAGTGTAATGGTCCAAATTTGAACCTGGTTAGAGTAATGGACGAAATTTGAACTTGAAACTTTTTTAAGAAGGTAGGACACGGCGGTATTTCCACCCAACTGAGCAGTCCGACTGGGGAAATACCTCCACCCTACAGAATACCGCGATTATAATAACTTCGTGTTGTGTTCTCAGAGGTGAGTAGGGTAGCCAGAGCTCACTGGAGAATTTGTGCTGTCAGTGGGATGACTAAAGGTTTGTTCTGCTTTGTCCTCTACACTGACGGCACAGAGACTCTGTGCCTACAGGGTCGGCAGCGCGAGTGTGGCTTCTCTGGTGTTACACACGCCCATAGGCAACGGTAACCACTTTCCATCAGGTGGGCCGTATGCTTGTCTGCCACCTAAGTGGTATTAAAAAAATAAATAAAATAAAAACCTGGGATCTCTCGATCATACGACAACTTAACCATTAAGTTAATAATGAAATTTTGCAGTATTTAAATTTAAATTGATAAAGGTCGACGTCCAGTTTCCAGAGGGGGTTCTGACCAACTGAGATACTTTGACAAGTCTTGTAAATCCTGAATATGATCATTGTACTTCAGTATATTATACCACTGATGTGAATCCCTAAGTCGCCTTGTACGACTCCGCATGGGAAGAGATGGGGTGGTCCAAATTGCAGAGAACCATGCGGAGAACCATGCGGCTTCATTCATTTTTTTTTGTTTTTTTACTTGCACAAAATCCCCACGGATACCCCCCCACCGGAGCCAGTGGAAGAGGTTATGTCGGACTCGAACCGACCAAAACGCACCCCACCTGTGGGTCATTTTTGGTTGCCGAAGGTGAGGTTAACAGGCATATCGTTCGCACCCCGGCCGAGCCAGGGTCATCTCTCTCGATCTGGCCCTCTCCTCGGGTGTGGAGACCACAGAGTCCCCAACTCGTCCCCGGAAATGGGGAGGCGTTGGGGACTCTCTGTTTTCCGTTCAGCTGTACCTACATTACTCCATACAATATAAATTCCCCAAATGATAGGTATGGGTAAATTATTTTTTTGTGTATCAAGTAAATAATTTTAGAAGCACATTGAAAATTAATGATTTTTGTAGCTCGTCCATTGGCAAAGCCCGCATATGCACGCGTACTTCCCAGCGCTGACGTCATACCCGTCCATCATGGGTGAAATGCTGTCCAGCTCACTGAACGTCCTTTGTTTTACATGGGTAAGTTTTTATAAAGTGATACATTCACTGAATTAGAATCTAAAGATCTTTAAATGGAAAAATTACATTGCAAGTCGTTATTGTGTACAAACAGTGCAAGTACACTTAGAGCATCTAACCAAATAGCACATGTATGAATAGCACCTAGCTATGTCCAGGAAATATCAAAATATTTGGAAGGTGCTGTAAATTGGTGAACACAAATAACATCCTTGAGAAATATCAATATATTGATAGGAGGTAGGACACGGCGGTATATCCGCCCAATTGAGCAGTCCGATTGGGGAAGTACCTCCGCCCTACAGAATACCGCGGTTATAATAACTTTGTGTTGTGTTCCCAGCGGTAAGTAGGGTAGCCAGAGCTCACTGGAAAATTTGTGCTGTCAGTGGGATGACTAAAGGCTTGTTTATTGTTTTTATTTTGTTTATTGTTTATTACACACATACAATGTCATTACAGGCAACCTAATGCGACAGAGCAGCAACATAATTATAACAAGTTCATGCTTATAATCTAAATACTAATTGTCACACAATATTAAAAAATACAAAATCAATACAAGTAGATGCAATAAAATTCAGTCATTTGAAGATAATTCTCGAGCATGATGACAAAATAATGTTCAAACTATAACGTCACAGCAATAATTACTATTCATAGATAATGTCCTCTACACTGACGGTACAGAAACTCTGTGCTTACAGGGTCGGCAGCCTGAGTGTGGCTTCTCTGGTGTTACACACGTCCATAGGCCACGGTAATCACTTTCCATCAGGTGGGCCGTGCGCGTGTCTGCCACCTAAGTGGTATAAAAAATCAAATTTAATGAAGAAGCAGATAAAATTAGGGCGCTTGTCCACCGCCGCCGTCATCGGGACGTCACCGGCAAAGAGATGACGTCACCGATTTAGCGATACACACATTTACTATAGCCGTGTCTCCACCGCACGCCCGTCACCCAAGCGTCGTCACCCCGTCCGTCGAAATATCGCTTAGTTCGGCGCTAGAACTCGGCCCGAGGTTGTGACGCTCCAAAGTGGCGGCAATACAAAACAAGTTTAACTTAAAATGTGTCCATCTACGTCAGCGTCGACGTCATCGCACCGCAATAGTTTTAATAGTTTTTAGGATATAATCGTACGTAGTAGTGAACATCTTATAGTAGTTAAAAAACTTATCTTCATGCTGCTGCAACTTGTCGTGAAGTACATAAAACGCTGCTGTGTATGCATCTTTTACGTATTATCCGATGAATCCAAAATTCCTTGCATTGCCTACGCCTTCTAGCGTACAAAAGTAGAAGAAGAGAAGAGAGAGAGAGAGAGTCTTTGTACTGTCAGTGGGAAGACCAAAGGCTTGTCCTGCATTGTCTTTTACACTGACGACACAGAAACTCTCTGTGCTTACAGGGTTGGCAGCGCGAGTGTGACTTCCTTGGTTTTGCACACGTCCATAGGCCACGGTAACCACTTTCCATCAGGTGGGCCGTGTGCTTGTCTGTCACCTATGTAGTATAAAAAATAAATAAAAAAAGAAGACATTGTTGTCGGTTGAACGCAGCCATTACCTAGTTTGTTTACGTACGACAGCTACAACAAACTGACTGAAAAATCGAGATCGTCGTGGAAGACAATAGAACGCCGTCACGTCAATTTCATTTCGGCCTGAAATAATCTCGTTCTCGGTGACGGGTGACGGCGTCGCTGGACAAGCGGTAGTAAATCTAGTCATCATAACTGATTATACGTTAATACTTGCATATCACTTTCCAAACTTGTAATCACTTTATTTTATGCCAGGCCTCATCACCGGCGGGTACAGAACTGGAAACCATCTCCATGAACTGGCTTGGCAAACTTCTAGGTCTGCCGGAGTGCTTCCTCAATGAGAAGAACGACAGCCCAGGAGGTGGAGTCATACAGGTAATCATAGTTCTACAACTACTACAGCACTGGTGGAGCTGGTGAAATGTGGATGTATAATATTTACATCTCTGCCTACCGTTGCGCGAGTACATTGATATCATTTTAAATATAATTTAAAAAAAGTATTAGGTACAGAATTAAGATGCAAGCAATTTTTCAATAAACAATCAGTTTTTACACAAGAAAATAGAAAAAGATCGTTAGTTTTCCATATAATGTTAGTTTTACCCACTGAGGACAGAATATGATTACACTCGACTACATCGAAGCTAAAGGAGGGTTATGATTTTGATAGGCTATGCATGTATTGACTTGACCTATAAACCGATAATGCTTGTTAAAAATTTTCAACGATCGTGTTTTCTGCCACCAGAACAGAACTATTACAACTATTTCACCCTCACTGTTTTCTCACAGACAACAGCAAGCGAAGCGACCCTAGTAAGTCTACTGGCAGCTCGCACCCGCGCACTGATCGAGCTATCGGAACTGAACCCTGATCTGCAGACATCAGAACTACTCGGCCACTTGATATGCTACTGCTCTGACCAAGCACACTCCTCTGTAGAGAAGGCTGGACTTATTGGTGAGTGGTATATTGATATGCTACGGACAGTATTACTAGAAAGTGTTTATCTCTCTTTATGGAATGAAGAAGGAGGAAGGATTTCCCAACTGTGATTTTCCTTATCGACTATAATATGGGGTTTTTCAAGAAGGACATTAGAAGGTTCTTACAGGGTTAGCAGCATGAATATGGCGCTCCTGGTGTTGCACACGTGCATATATCATGGTATCCATCGATCAGATGAGGCGTGCGCTTGTCTTCCATCTAAATGGTATAAATAATCCAAACGCTAATCTCAATTCCTCGTGAGATCCAAAGCCTGCACTGTGGAGCCCATGATCAAGTCTCCTACTTCTCCTTTCCATCAATCAATCCAACTGCAGTCCTCTGCTGGACACAGGCCTCTCCCAATGTGTGTCAATTTATCCCTTCCGCATCCAGTCTGTATCAGCCACCTTTTTCAGGTCGTCTGTCCATCTGGCTAGGGGGTGTGCTTAGTTGGGTTCAATAGGTTAAGCAGACTATCCGTGTGGTGACAGAGAAAAAATACAAGTATCACCACCTATCTTATCCGAAGGGCGTCGTAAGAGGCGGCTAAAGGAAAAATACGCTGACGATGTCACTGTGAGAGGAGGAACACTCAAAATAAAACCCTGTACCAACCCGTTGAAAAGCTTTTAAAGGAGCCAATACCGTCTGACCTCCTTACCTTGAGTGGAAGGCCTGCACAAGAGCCTCATCTGGTACGCCTCACAGGTGAGGTTGCATTTGCATGCCTCGATTAGACCACCTAGACCTTCAGAGCCATGGCTCTGAAGGTCTAGGTCTAGGTGGTCATAAAAATCCCCTTTTCAAGAAGTTCTACATATAGCTGTAATATTTTTTTCTGTTTGTTTACCAAGGCCTGGTCCGGATGAGGTACATCGAGTCTGACTCCCAGCAGAGCATGCGTGGAGACAAGCTGGAAGAGGCCATCTTAAATGACAAAGCTAAGGGACTGGTCCCATTCTGGGTAAGTCTTTTTGAACTTAAAGACTATGAGCTACGTGATAGTTTTCGCTGGATTTATCTTTCATGTATTACATTACGTCCTAAACACAAACTGGCGAAATGTGGGTGCTGGCACCTCTGTCTACCCCTTCGGGTATATAGACGTGAGTTTTATGTTATGGGATTTTCGAACTCGATTTTAGAACTCTTCATTTTTAAACGTTGGATATTAAATAACTAAGTTTTGCCTGTGACTCGTTCCGCATGGATATCGGCTATTGAGACCAAACATAGCCTATGTCCTTTTCCAAGATCTAGTATATTTCTGTACCAAATTTCATCTAATCGATTGGATATTTTTGGCGTGAAAGCACATTTATAATGTTAGTACGGATTAATATTAATTATTATAAATTTGAAATACAATCTTCATCCTAGCGTTAATCCCAGTCACATTTCGGATGTGACCTTCCTCTCGGATTCTCGGGTCCACTTTATCAGTCCAACTGCTGATTAGGCTGAACTTCCATATTTTCCATGAAGTGACTGTCATCTGACATCCACAACCCACTGGCGATATCGAATCATTGCAGTTAGACCAGTTATTGAACTTTTAAGGGTTCCAACTACCCCGTAACCGCTACCATAGATGTTGGTATGGCAACCGGGACCAACGGCTTAGCGTGATTTCCAAGGCACGATAAATAAAATATAACTTCTAATAATAAAAGACCCAACTATTACAAACGACAGATGCCGCAGATGTTATACACAGTCAGAAACCATACAACACATAACAGGAGCATGCATAACACTCACACAAACAGACTACACCCATAGACATAACCAAGTTGCAAACATCATTCAACAGAAACTAGCACTTAAATATTCTTTCATACAAGACTCTAACACCCCTTACTATAAATATACACCACAAATATTAGAAAATAACACACACAAAATCTACTATGACCGAGCAATTCTAACAGATAGGACTATTCACTACAATTAGACCAGACATCATTCTACAGGATAAAATTTTAAAAAGTAACATATTTAATATACATTGCAGTTCCCAACACGCATAATTTACAAAAAACAATAGCTGAAAAAATAAGCAAGTATGCCGAGCTTAAAGAAGAAGTGATAAGGATCTGGAAACAAGATAATGTCTACGTAGTTTCTACAGTAAAATTAATAGATTTGCCAGAATCTCTATACATCAATCTACAGAAAGCTGCCATATTAAACACATGTAGAATAGTCAGAAAGTTCATGCAGTTAGACGAAAACACACCCACATAATACACACCACAATCTGTATTTACTTGGTTTAAGCCCGTAAATGCAGTTAAAACCAGCCAAAAAGCTGAGAAAAAATAAAAACATAATAATAATAATACTCTTTATTTACTTACCTATAAAATTACCGAAATTTTCTTACAGATTCATGAGTTCGTTATTCCTGTAATTTAATAGCTACTTCCATTATTTCTATTTTGTTTGAAAGTTGATTTCAAGATTTTACAACTCTGTATTAAATTTTCTTTTATTGGCCGCTTGATAAATTAAATTCGATCTTCAAAAACAGTACTTCCTAAATGCTATCCATTTAGATGATAAATTTCGTTTTACTTTTTTACAGCTGTCACTTTTCAAAAATGTAATAAAAGTGTTTGTTAGTTTAATGTTGTCACATTCATGTAAAAAAAAAATCTTAAAATTTGAATTTGTCCTTCCTAAAAAAATTTAAAAATGTTGGTACTGAATATTTACCTTATTGAACCTAACTTATCCCTCATTAATATGCGCCTACCACGCACTAGCTCTGCTCCACCCAATGGTAGACTGGTAGAGAATGCCTACGGCATTAAGTCCGCCAATGTACATCGTGCATATAGAATAATTTAATAAATATTGGGTTTCCTCCAATTTCTTCAAAAACGGCAATTACATATGTAATGAACTTTTATATAAATAGTACTTACAACATTTATCATCTACTGACTGATCTAGTCAGTTACCACTTAGCAAAGACGTCTCTGCCTCTAAATCTGTGTGATGGTATTTCTTTCCTACCACCCTGAAAACAAGATGGTATCAGTAGGGCATATACTGCGGCTTAACAACATGTAGGCATCTAATACATTTTGTTTTATGAAACTCTTTTACTGAGGAACTGTAAACATCGGGAGCAGACTAATAAAAGGTACTTAAACAAGTAATTCATTTACGAAAGGTCTTAAACCTTGCTTCAATCGATCGGGTATTTAACCTTGTGGCGTTAAAATCAAAGCATTTATTTATTACAATAATGTTTACTAGGATATTATCTTGGACCCGGCAGAGTAGAATTTGGACCACCCCGTCTCTTCCCATGCGGTGTTGTACAAGGCGACTAAGGGATAGGGCTGTTTAACATTAGACAGATATATACAGCTCAGACTCAGGCACAGATACAAGGCTCGAGTCAACAATAGTGCCCGGAAGAGGGCATTACACTCACCTCCTATTACGTGGAGCCGAAAACAATGTTTTTTTTTTAATGCAACTTAGGTGGCAGACAAGCACATGGCCCACCTGATGGAAAGTGGTTACCATGACCTATGAACGTGTGTAACACCAGTGGAATCTCATCCGTGCTGCCGACCCTGTAAGATCAGAGATTTTGTGCCGTCAGTGTAAGGACAAAGCAGAACAAGCCTTTGGTCGTCCCACTGACAGCACAAAAGCTACCCTACTCACCGCCAGGAACACAACACTAAGTTATTATAACCGCGGTATTCTGTAGGGCGGAGATACTTCCCCAGTCGGACTGCTAATTGTGTGTGTGATTGGTGAAATGTGGGTGTTATTTCACCTCTGCCTAACCCTTCGGGGATAAAGGCATGATTGTATGTATGGATAATGTACTGCCGTCTGATCTCACAATCAGAGTCCCGATTCTACTAAGTTTGTATCATAACAATACCGCTCCATTACCTCTCCTTTCCTACACAGGACAACACGTGCAGGGCTTAGATGTCACTCTCATACTAGTGCAGAAACCAGCAAGAGCCAGGCGGTTCAGAGACTCTTATCTTTACCGCACCAACAAAACCTGGGATTCATTACCAGCTCACGTGTTTCTTTCTTCCTACAGTCCCGGGTCCTTTAAGCATCTGATGAGACCGCCAAGCTGAGCACCACCATTGTAACATTACTTAGTGTCTGTAATAGAGACCCCTTGCCTGAAATTTTGCCTTAAGCATACCATCAGGCGAGGTGAAGTCAAATTGGCGTGTACTAGATAAAAAAAACCACTGACGCTGCAAAAAGTGCCATTAAATTTACAGATATACTCTTAAAGTCCAAAATTACAAGAAAATAAAGTTCATTAAATTTTTCATTCACTGTACGAGTACAAGATGCCAATAAGTTTTAGACTGCCAATACAAATAGCCATCATGCATAAAAATATTTGCGCTGAGTGGGATTCGAACCCGCATTTCCTGCGTAACAATCGCTTTGACAACCGCCACGTCTTCAAAGGCTGTTTCTATATTATTTACCCTTTTTCACTGTCCTGGCTTTTTAAATGTCCTGTAGACCTCAAGGGACTTCAAGGCAATATTTCTGAATGCTTTTAAATTAAACTGTTCGTTATATTGAGATTAGTTGGTTGTCATTTTTAACTCACCCTCTGAGGGACCAATTTGTGTTGTCAACAGATGAGAGGAAGGAGCTTTGGACTTTAAAGTTTGTGGTACAAGTTATAAGCGAATGAATGCCGATGTAAACTTGCTTCTAACAACAGTTCTTACGCAAATGGGATGCGTAAAGCATAGAAGTTCCAATATATTGCTTTAGCAGTACATTAGTTACTTGTATGTATTATGATAATATAAAAAGTATAGTTTAGTTAGAAAGGTTAAATAAGTGATAATTAACATTTAAACTTTCGAGTTCCGTGACGTTTCGACCAGGTCACACCGGTCGAACCTTTTCTTTAAATATTAGCAATCGCAGTTACTAATATTCCCTTTAACCCCTCCAACTAAGCTAAATTGCTTGGGCTAAGAGTGGCTTTACGTCGGTAATGTCATGACCAGGATCCGAACCCGAGATCTCTCGATCGTAAAGCTGGCTCCTTAACCAATTAGCTACCGACACTTCAAATGTCAGGTAAATCAAAGTGTTGAACTCATTAAAGAAATTTTAACACTGGCCACATTTGTTTAGTTACATCATATATTCTGTCAGGTGGCACCTTTTGTTTTGTCGTCGGATTACTTACCTCACTCAGTGTTCTTGCCTTGTAAAAGATTGTGCAAGTAAATAATATAGTTTAAGATTTACAAGAATACATTCTTTTATTAGAAATCCTGTCAATAGTCCAATACAAAGGTATGTTATCCACCTATTCCAAGATCGTATTAATTCCTACAAACATTATTGTTAACTAGTGATTTTTATTATCTGCACCACCTATTGGGTCGACTGGTTGATAATGCCTGTGGCATTAAGTCCGCCTTTTTTTTACGTGTTCAAAATCCCCACGGATACCTCCCCACCGGAGCCTGTGGAAGAGGTTATGTCGGACTCGAACCGACTAAAACGCACGCCACCTGTGGGTCGTTTTGGTTGCCGAAGGTGAGGTTGACAGGCATATCCCTCGCTACCCAGGCGACCCAGGGCCATCTCTTACGATCTGGCCCTACATTAAGTCCGCCTGAGTACATGTGTGCATGAGGTTTAAATAAATAAATAAATTAATTAATTACTTATCAAATCTTTGTCTGTAAAAATATCTTAACAAAATAACTGCTCAAATTTCTTATAGAGTTTTCAAAATTTGTAATTGAATATGTGTCAATAGAAAAAAACTAAATCACTACCCGAAAATTGGATTTTTTATTTTCATTATACGAAACGAGAAAATATTTTTTAAACTACTACTGAAGCGCACTTTAATAACGTTTTTAGAGGTGATAGTCGCCGGCTACTAAAGCATGAGAAACACGCTCGCTCTCACTTATTACTTGGACCACAAGCTAAGAGAAACAATTGAGGCTATCTATATTATCTAGATTTTATTGTGAAGGGATTTGTTTGCAATATTGTAAATGAGATGTGGGCGTCTTGCTGTCATTATTACTGTTATATTTTTAAATATATATTACCGTTAGTTGTTACAAAGCCTCTGTGGCGAAGAGATAGTGAACGCGACTGCTATGCAGGGGGCGTGAATTCGATTCCCGCTCATTGCTAATATTTGTATCCAGAAATATTTTGTACACATAACCGCGGTAGCCTAGTGGTATGGGTAATGGACTGCTGAGACGAGGTCTCGGGTTCGATCCCAGGTTTTACCATGGCACCCACCAATGACTTTTCAATGCTTTTCCAAGTTATGTGTGTATTTATCGCAGGTTTATAAGTGCCAGGTTAATCCCGTTTCCGGGGACGAGTTGGGGACTCTGTAGTCCCCACACCCGAGAAGAGGGCCAGATCGTGAGAGATGGCCCTGGGTCGGCCGGGGTGCGAGGGATATGCCTGTCAACCTCACCTTCGGCAACCAAAACGACCCACAGGCGGCGTGCGTTTTAGTCGGTTCGAGTCCGACATAACCTCCTCCATCGGCTCCGGTGGGGAGGTATCCGTGGGGATTTTGCGCACGTAAAAAAAAAAGTGCCAGGTTAATGGGAATAGGCTTGCCACCTATTACATTGGGACCTAAACGTAAACTGGCGAAATGTGGGTGCTAGCACCTCTGCCTACCCCTTCGGGATGCATGAAATTTATGTTATGTTATGTTATGAATATGTCTATTTGCATTTGGCTTATCGTGACTCGAAGAGGCCGTTAAGCCGTTGGTCCTGGTTACCATACGAACATCTATGGCTATCGATCTGGGTAGTTGGAGCACTAAAACCTCCGACTAGTCTAACAACACAAATTGGTTGTGGAGGTAAGATGGCAGTCGCTTCACGGAAAATATTGAAGTTTTACCACATCATAGTTAGATTGGAAAGCTGACTCGTACTAAATTGGGAAAAGGTTACCGGTGGCGTATAACATGAGGGCTGTCCATTAATTACGTTATATTTTTTTGAGGAGGTAGGACACGGCGGTATTTCCGCCCAATTGAGCAGTCCGACAGGGGAAGTACCTCCGCCCTACAGAATACCGCGGTTATAATAAGTTCATGTTGTGTTCCCAGCGGAGAGTAGGGTAGTCAGAGCTCACTGGAGAATTTGTGTTGTCAGTGGGATCAGGTGGGCCGTGCGCTGGTCTGCACACCTAAGTGGAATAAAAAAAGAAAACAATTTTTTACCATCCCCTCTCTTTCTACTATGATCTTTGAATATCTGAGTCAGGCGGCAGATGATGCGCAGGAGCGATTTCCGAATGCCGAATTGGTGTTTTTGGGGGATTTTAACGCCCACCACGAGATCTGGTTGGGCTCCTCCAAAACAGACCATGCGGGAAGAGCCGCCCACGCGTTTGCTCTGGCGCACGGCCTGACCCAATTGGTGCACGAGGTCACTAGGATACCAAGAAGGTCGGGCCTAGCACCTTCTCTGCTAGACCTTCTGCTGACGAGTGATCCGGACCGGTACAGTGTATCGGTGCGAGCCGCTTTAGGCAACTCCGACCACTGTCTGGTCTGTTCCACGGTGCCCATTATAGCGCCCCCACGACCCGTGCAGGGGAAGCGGCGTCTCTGGCACTACTCGTCAGCGGACTGGGATGGACTTCGTGACTATTTTGCGTCCATCCCGTGGGTTGAGCGCTGCTTTGAAGGTAAGAACCCATCGGGTTGTGCTACTGCTGTCGCCGGTGAGATCGGTCTGGGTATGGAATACTATATCTCATACACCGATGTCACCGGTGACCGCGGGGTGCGCCCTTGGTTCGGGCGCGAGTGTGCGGAAGCTGTTGAACAAAAACAGTCTGCGTACCGCGCTTGGGTAAGGGCGCGCGCCACGCGCCATCCCAATCTGGGCCACTTCAAGGCGGCGTACAACAGAGCCACAAAGGTCTGCAGAAGGGCCTACGTCAGAGCGGATGCCCTGCGCATAGCGCGGCTTGGTCAAGAGCTAGTGATGCATCCCACGGGAAGCCGTGGCTACTGGCGACTGGCTAAAGCCGTGCAAGCCAACTTCTGTCAGCCTTCGCTGCCTCCGCTGCGTAACCCTGATGGATCCCTGGCCCATGAGCCGCAAGAGAAGGCAAATCTGCTGGCTAATCTCTTTGCGGCCAACTCCCGAATCGATGATTGTGGTACGCAGCCACCAACACTACCCGACAGTGACCACGCGATGCCTGATATCCATATCAGGCAACGCGATGTCCGTGCAGTGCTGCAATCACTCGATGTCCGGAAAGCCAGTGGTCCGGATGGTATTCCAGCGGTAGTCTTGAAAAAATGTGCAGCGGAGTTGTCTCCAATGCTTACGCGCCTGTACCGGCTATCCTACAGTTCGGGTACAGTGCCTTTGCCTTGGAAAGAGGCGAATGTTCAGCCGATTCCCAAGAAGGGGGATCGCTCGGAGCCAGCCAACTATCGACCCATAGCCGTCACCTCAGTGCTGTGCAAAGTGTTCGAGCACATAATCAACAAACAGCTCATGCGGCACCTAGAGGATCACTCCTTAATTAATGACCGGCAATATGGCTTCAGACCGAAACGGTCAACGGGTGATCTTCTAGCATACGTTACCCATCTTTGGGGTGAGGCTATGGACAAGCACGGCGAGTCACTGGCAATTAGTCTTGACATCGCCAAAGCTTTCGATAGAGTCTGGCACAAATCGCTTCTTTCCAAGCTACCTGCCTTTGGTCTGCCTTCTAGGCTGTGCAACTGGGTTGCTAGCTTCCTGCAGGGGCGCCGTATTCGCGTCCTTTGTGACGGACGAGCTTCGGAGTTTCTGCAGGTTAATGCTGGCGTGCCCCAGGGGTCCGTCTTATCACCCACTCTCTTTCTTCTGCATATCAACGACATGCTGTCTACCGGCAATGTTCATTGTTATGCAGACGATAGCACTTTGCATGGGAGTTATCATGGACATCCTGCGGCCAAGCAGTCGGATATCGCGGAGAAAAGGCAGCTTCTTGTCACTGAGCTTGACGGGATCCTGAATCACATTTCTCAATGGGGCTCTGAGAACCTGGTTGAGTTCAATGCCAAGAAGACGCAGGCATGTGCGTTTACAGCAAAAGTATCTTCTTTCCTTCCCCTCCCCACTCTTCAGAGCACGCCACTGCCACTGCAGGACAATCTCAATATCCTAGGTATGGATGTTCGCTGCAACCTGAATAACAAAAACTACATCGAAAGTATCATCAAAACAGCCTCACGAAAACTCGGAGTCCTGAACAGAGTGAGACGGTTTTTCACGCCGGAGCAGCGGTGTCTTCTATACAAGACACAAATTCGCTCCTGTGTGGAGTACTGCTCGCATCTCTGGGATGGTTCAGCAAAGTACTTACTAGATGCTCTCGACAGGTTGCAGCGACGTGCGGTCCGCATCATTGGGAATCCCGAGATCACGAACACCCTAGAACCTTTACAGCTGCGTAGAGATGTTGCGTCCATGGCTGTATTTTACCGTTTGTACCATGGGGAGTGTTCTGATGAGCTCTTCCAATTAGTCCCACCCTCCCCTTTCCTACACAGGACAACGCGTGCAGGTCTTAGATGTCATCCGCACACGGTGCAAAACATCCGATCAAGAACCAAGCGGTTCGGAGACTCTTTCCTCTGTCGCACCATTAAGGCCTGGAATTGATTACCAGCTCACGTGTTTCCTTCTTCCTACAGTCCCGGGTCCTTTAAGCGGGGCGTGAAAAAGCATATGATGAGGCCGTCAAGCTGAGTGTCACCATTGTCACACGGTATGTGTAAGTAATGGTGACCCTCTTTTCTGGGACTTTGCCTTCAGCTTACCATCAGGCGAGGCGAGGTCCAATTGACGTGTCCTATATAAAAAAAAAAAAAAAAAAAAAATGATGATACGTGGGGAGGCTTCAGAAATTTTTTTTATACAACTTAGGTAGCAGACAAGCACACGGCCCATCTGATGGAAAGTGGATATGACCCGTGAGCTATGAACGTGTTTAACACCAGTGGAGTCACATTCGTGCTGCCGACCCTGTAAGAATAGAGATTTTATGTGCCTTCAGTGCAGAACACAAAATCAGGACAAGCCTTTGGTCTTCCCACTGACAGATCAAAAACACTCCAGTTATGTTGTTTTTTAGCAATTTTTTACCACCCCCTCTCCTTCCACGTGACACGTGGAGAGGTTTCAGACCCCCCCCCCCCCCGCTTATGATTGTCTCGAACTGTATCGAAATCTAGCACTTCGATACAGATAATATTGAGAAGCCGCAATTAATTAAAATACTACATAAAGTTATCATAAAATGTGTGTCACAAGCTCTGCGTCTGCAGTTCTGTTGTCGTATGCGCCTTCGAAATCAGACCTTAGACACATAATTACAAACATAAATGAGCTAAGATGTGTACACAGATATAGACTCACTGGAAGCGTTAAATATCCTAGTGTTATTAGAAAATTATAGTTTCATGTTTGTATTTGATTTGTTGTCGCCATTACAATTTGTTCTTGCTACTGGCATTAGTACTGCTGAACGTAGTTGATGCATTGTTTTGCCTCACTGTTCTGATATTTTTGTGAATATTATGTACACCGTAATTGTTATATGTCTCGGAGACTTTACCAACAATTGAATGTTGTGTGAATTGTGTGTTACATGTAATGTGGTTGTACTTGTATAACAAAGTTAGTTATCGGCATAAATCTAGACCCCAAGTAGCGAAAGAAACAAGGTCCCTGTTTTTAACGTGCAGAAATCTACTTAGATAACGCCCGCCGACGCCAGGGGGGTGGTTATTTCTTGTTCGAATCGACCAAAACCGTACGACTCTCTTGGGCTATCAGTTACCGGGGTAGTCTCTGGCATAGCCCTCGTGCACCCCGACTGACCCAGGGCTATTAAAGGTCCAGAAAACACCAGAAAAAGGGGTAGGGGCGCAAATTAGACCCTGACGCGCGATTTCTTTGACATAAACTGTGATTTATTTAAAGCCATGAAGAGGAAATTCCCTTAACCGCAGATTAGCAGTTTCGTTACTAGCCAAGACAGTCTTAGGATTTTTGTATATAGGACAAGTCAATTTGACTTCACCTCACTTGATGGTAAGCTATAGGCAAATTCTCAGATAAGAGAGTCACCATTACATAGAAGTACTATGTTACAATGGTGGGACTCAGCTTGGCGGCCTCATCAGATGCTTTTTCACGACCCGTTTAAAGGACCCGGGACTGTAGGAAGAAAGAAACACGTGAGCTGGTTATGTATTCCAAAGAAAGTGTAACCGAACGGCTCAGTTCTTGGTGAATTATTTTATTTTTTATTTTTGTTCATTTATTTTTATTTATTTAATTCTGTATCGTATGCGGGTAACATCGGTGACCGGTTACCATTCTTACAATACCACATCAAGTCCCTCCTTGCCTCGTGCGAATTGGAAGACAAAATCCACATTAATATAATCATAAATGTGAAAAGAAAGAAAGAAAGACGGAAAAATATTTTATTTAAGTTCCACACAGGGGCATCCTACTAAGTACAAATAGGTAGGTAATATAATAATTAGTAGGTATATTAAATTAAAATAGTAGGTATATTAAATTAAGCTACGGGTTTTTTTTTTACGTGCGCAATATCCCCACGGATACCTCCCCACCGGAGCCGGTGGGAGAGGTTATGTCGGACTCGAACCGACTAAAACGCACACCGCCTGTGGGTCGCTTTGGTTGCCGAAGATGAGGTTGACAGGCATATCCCTCGCACCCCGGCCGACTCAGGGCCATCTCTCACGATCTGGCCCTCTTCTCGGGTGTGTGGGGACTACAGAGTCCCCAACTCGTTCCCGGTAAACGGGGAGGCGCGTCAGGCGCGCCGCCGCCACGACCTGCTTCTGCTAGGGTAGGGCGTACGCGGGCAGCATGGCTTGCGATCCGTCGTCGCTCCCGCTGCCGCTCCCGCCCCGCCTCCTCCTTCACGAGCATTACTTGCTCGCAGAAGGAGGCGCCGGCCGCCCACACATCACCATAATTAAGCTACGGGTGCAACATTCCACACTATGCGAACCCAAATAGGGCCCCATCTCAGCATTGAATGCTACGCACACCCTAACTAACCAAAAGTAACTATGGCACCAGTCTACATATTACGTTTTCACGGCTAACCTACTGAACCGATTTTGATAAAATTTGTTATAGCCTCCTCCTATAGACCTTGAAAAAAGACATGGGATCAAATCAAATCAATTTATTGCGATATATGGGAACACAGGTTACAGGTTACAGGTAAATATAAACACCTCAACAAAGTCTAGGGAACAAGATGACCCCAATTATTTTTTTTCGTGTAAATCTTGTTTTGCAAATAACTGGCTACAAATAAATAAAAATAGAATAAAGTAGATTACAGAGTTGTTCGAAATTTAAAAATAAATTTAAATAAGTAATGATTTTCGAATATGGAGGGAAAACTTTTAAAAGTGTTTGATTGTGCAGTTTCTCTGAGGCAAAATAAAAATTATTTTTTTTGATTGTAAATAACGTTTGGTGGCGCATGGCCGAGTGCGGTAATGGACTGTATTGCGGGAAGTAGCTAACTGTTCCATTGACGCTTTACACACAAAAGACAGGTGGTCGGGTTGCCGCGGGAGTGATCCAAGCAATGAATGCAACCCGAGAAATTAGGAGAGGATGCACTAACCTTCACGACACACGTGTTTTCATCGCAGCCGGTACACGGATCTTCTCTTCCTTGCTCAGGAGCTGCCGTCAGCATCACTAGATCGCTTGAGGAACACACGAGAGGCACAATCCGATCGGTAAAGGTCTATGAAGCGGTAAAATGTAACAAATATTAATCATTTTTGAGAGACGCGAGCGCGGTCCGTCATCACGCTGGCTAGTTCAAAGCGAGACTGAGTGTCTATATTTCACAAATGGCGGACGGAAGCTACATCTATGGTTAGTGCGGAAGGGGAGACAGGTATAAAAGGAGTGTGTTTCCGTGTCAAAAATACAGTTTCTACTTCGGCGCAACCATTCCCCCCGGCTTGAAGGGTTACCTTCGAAACGACAAATGCGAAACAAATCTAAAGTCTAATCTAAATCTAGGTTTGGGAAATAACAACTAAAATATAAACCTAGATTGGAGCTCGTGCCTACTGCTGGCTAGGCAGCGGGCAGAGGCGAACAAACAACACAACGCAACAGTCTCGATCAAGACGAGACTCGATTAGCCAACAACAAAATAAGGGTCTCTTCACGTGGGACCGATACAACAAGCGAGTGCTTCTTCTCCTCGGGTGGTTCGGAAACCGTAGTGGGATTGAATTGACTAACTGGCCACCCATCTAACGCGGCATGAATCCAGGCCGGTCCACCAAACCACAACGGGTGATCCAAAATTTGCGAAGAAAGCAATCCACGAGAGAGACAATCGGCTGGGTTGTCGGTGCCAGCAACGTGAAAGAGATTATGTGGCGCCAATTCAGATTGAATTTTGCCACTCTATTAGCGACGAATGTGTCCCAACGATGGGGCGAAGAGTGGGCCCAACACAAAGCGACTGTTGAGTCCTAAAAGCTAAAAATTACTAATATTAATGCGAAAATTTACAATTATGTCATTAAGCGACACGGAAGTGCTAGTCTTAGCACTGCCATCCAAAACTACACGGAGTTTTAGTAGTAAGCTTATCTTCTCCAATAACTCCGCGGTGCGGGACAATGTACGAAGGCTGGGTCCCGCCAGTGTCCGCAGGCGCAGGTGAGATGTAACCTTTATCTAAATATTCGTTAACAACCTCATCATAGGCCCGCTTCGACTTTGGGGACGCCTGCATCTTTCGTTCCAAACAAAGAAAGCGTTTTTCAGCGGATACACGGGAGCCACCGAGCGAAAACTTGCGGATGGTAGACTCCAGTGGCGGCTCGACGGTGCAACAGAACGAAGCAGTCGAGTGACTAAAACTATCCATAGAAGCGGGTGCGGAACCAATTATAACAAAACCAAGAACTGTTTCCAGTGCGTGCGGAGCGGGGTACGTCGGTCCCCCTTGAACCTTACGTGATAACTGGAGGTGCGGGAGAATCGAAGCGCCGATCAATATATCGACGACTCCAGGAACAGCGTAAGTCTCATCTGCTAAAGGCAAGTCTTTAAATTTCGTTAATAAAGACGTGTCAACCGGGACGGTAGGCAACTGTTCAGCTATTCTATCTATAACGAGCGAATCCATGTCAAACCAAATATTATTATTAAAACGAGATCTAAACCTTGTTTTAACGGTGCCACGAACAGCTGACTGTAAGCTTCCAAAACCCTTCACCACTGAGCGGGTTGAACGCTTATCAACATTGAAACCAAGACGCCGACAACAATCTTGAGTAATGAAATTACTTTGCGAAGCGCCATCTAACAGCGCTCGAACAATGCGCGGCTTACCTAATGCATCAACAATAACAACGCGAGCGGTCGCGAGACACACAGTAGTGAGTGCAGCACTAGCGGAGAACGAACACAAGGTGACGTCATCCGCAGCGGTCACCGGGCGGGCCGGAGCGCGCGCGGGCGCGGGGTGCGGCTGCGGCGCAGGCTGCCGTGTGTCACCGCTCGACGGGCCAACTGTACTCACATTGGATGCGGCATTACTATTCTCAAAATGAAGCAAAGTGTGGTGTCTCGCTTGACATTTGCGACAACCATTTCCACTATTACATAAAACAACGCGGTGTTTAGTACCGAGACAATTAAAACAAAAATTATTAGCGCGAACAAATTTATAACGATCACTAGGCGACAATTTTAGGAAACCAGGACACTTGTACAGTTGCGAATGATGAGTACTACACAAAGAGCAAACAGATGATTGTACACGTGCTGGTGCGGTATTAACATAAGTATGGGTTGACCTCGGTGACCTCGATGAGGCATCTATTTTGCGTTCAGAAGTAACAACCTTCTTCGCGCCTTCATGTTTCGATGAAGAGCGTTGCAATACCTTTATATGCTCGCGAACAAAACTTTCTAAGTCTTCGAACTTAGGAATTTTACGGCCGCGATGATCCGACTCAAACAAACGAATGGTTTCGGAATCTAATTTCTTTAAACCCATATACAAAAATACGAAGTCGCAGAGGTCATCGATCTTCAAGTTCTTTACGGCGCGAACAGCTGACGCGAAAGTATCTAGAAATTTCTCTAAGTTTTGATCGTTACATGCCGTAATAGATTTCAAATCAGACATCTGATCTAAATAGGCGTTAGCTACCGATCTTTTATCCTCATACTTAGCTTTCAAAGTATTTAAAATTAAATTATAATTCCCGGCACTAAACGTAATTCCAGCGCAAGCGGTTATAGCTTTACCAGTCAATTTTTCAACGAGATAATGCAATTTTTCGTGATCTGTCAACGAATCGTTCTTATCTATCGTATTCTCAAAACTATCTATAAATAGACACCAATTGCGAATGTTACCATCAAATTCGGGTATTTGAATTGGTGGCAACTTAGGTCGGTCGCGAGTGGGGTTGGGTAGGTCAGCCGGTTTCTCCAAACTCCTAGCGACGCGTTTGATACGACAATACAAATCGTCAAACGACGACAAGGCTTGATAACTCACTGAGTAATCGGGATCCAAATTCAACTCTAAAACATTGATGTCATGTACTAAGGTTTCGAAATCCGCGCGTAGACTATCTAAGTTTTCTATAGAACACAAGAACGAATCTCTGATGACCAAATCAGAGGTTTTAAGTGCATTATCATAGATCGATTGTACGCGAGAGTAAATCATTTCTTTTTTAGCGTATAAAAGTTTCAATTGAACCTTACCGGTCTTATCAACCTTTGGGGACATGTTTACAATTAAATCTCAAACTAAAGTGCGGTAAATAACAAATATGAAATGACTTAATCTTAGCGGTACAGAGCAGCGAGGCGGCGCGAGCGATAACCGTAGGTAGGTAGGTACTTATGACTGCCAGTGCAAGCTTGAACTAACGCGCATAGCAACAAGGTCGTACCTACGCGATGGTCGCTGTCTAGGTTCAACTATTATTTCAGAGATTAAGTATTGCGTAATATCTATTCAAATTAAAATACTTTCGTATGAATTGGGATGAGATGCGAGCGAGGTAGGTACAGCCACGTGTCTACCCACGCAGGTACTAGGCAAATACGACGCGAGCCGAGAACAACGTAATTGAAAAAAACAAAACAAAGCCAAATGCGTTAGGTATTACACTGTGCCTATGCACTAGGGTGTCTGAGTATACCTAAGATCTAAGCCTAAATGTCTGGATGCGGGGTTTTCTACTAAAATAACCAGGCACTTAGGTGCGATGCGAAAATTGCGAACTACGATTAAGTGTTGATATGATACCTAACCTATTTATGTATTAGGTAGGTACAATGCGAGCCAGCGGCGAACGGACAACAAATCTAATCCTAAGTGTCTGGATGCGGGGTTTTCTACTAAAATAACCAGGCACTTAGGTGCGGTGCGCTCATTCCCATTAGAATAATAACAAAATACGAACTACGGCTAAGAATCCGGCTCGATCCGGACCAAAAATGGTGGCGCATGGCCGAGTGCGGTAATGGACTGTATTGCGGGAAGTAGCTAACTGTTCCATTGACGCTTTACACACAAAAGACAGGTGGTCGGGTTGCCGCGGGAGTGATCCAAGCAATGAATGCAACCCGAGAAATTAGGAGAGGATGCACTAACCTTCACGACACACGTGTTTTCATCGCAGCCGGTACACGGATCTTCTCTTCCTTGCTCAGGAGCTGCCGTCAGCATCACTAGATCGCTTGAGGAACACACGAGAGGCACAATCCGATCGGTAAAGGTCTATGAAGCGGTAAAATGTAACAAATATTAATCATTTTTGAGAGACGCGAGCGCGGTCCGTCATCACGCTGGCTAGTTCAAAGCGAGACTGAGTGTCTATATTTCACAAATGGCGGACGGAAGCTACATCTATGGTTAGTGCGGAAGGGGAGACAGGTATAAAAGGAGTGTGTTTCCGTGTCAAAAATACAGTTTCTACTTCGGCGCAACCAACGTTTATTATCAATAATACGTCTTTTACGTATGGTTTGTGCATTTTTGTGACTGTAGTCATCATGTCACGTCGTCATTTAAGTCGCGAAGAGATGTTAAGGGCTGTTGGTATGCTGCAAGCTGGACGAACTCAACGCGACGTAGCGGATGCTGTCAACACCCAACCAAGCGTAATTTGCAGATTATGGGCACGCTACAGGTCTACAGGGAATGTTGCCGAACGTCACAGGGGACGAAATAGGGTTACTACCCCGCGACAAGATCATTTCTTGCAAAATTCCGCAAGGCGGCAACCCACGATTACTGCTCGTCAGTTGGTCGCAGGCCTCCAGTCTCAGCATCAAGTGGTTATTAGCGATCAAACTGTCAGAAGAAGACTACACGAAGCCAATCTTTATGCTCGCAGACCGCTTAGGGTTCCAGCTCTTCGACATGGAAATCGAGGTCGTCGCTTATTGTGGGCTAACGCACATTTACAGTGGACCGACCATCAATGGGCACGGGTTTTGTTTTCCGACGAATCTTGCTACGGTTTTCATCCTGATTCGAGAAGAGTGCGTATATGGCGAGTTCCTGGACGTCGGAGTCGTCTCCAGAATCCGCAAGAAGTTCATCCTTACCAAGGTGGAACAATCATGGTATGGGCTGGAATTCGCCTTGGTGGAAGGACCGACCTCGTTTGGATACGGGGCAATTTGAATGCAAACCAATACATTCAGGAGGTTATACACCCCATGGTAATCCCTCATCGACAGCAGTTCGGTCAAGATTTTATGTTCATGCAAGATAATGCACGGTCACACACCGCGAGGGTAGTGGTCAATGCGTTAAGCGAGCACAATATGACGACGTTGGAATGGCCTGCTCAGTCTGCCGACCTCAATCCCATAGAGCATGCCTGGGATTTGCTTGGGAGAAGAGCTTTCAGTGATTCTTTGGAAAATCTGAACACTGAAGAACAACTTTTTTTACACCTTCGCAGTGTATGGAGCCATATTCCACAGACGATGATTGACAATCTCATACTAAGTATGCCACGCCGTTGTCGAGCTGTTGCTAATGCTTTAGGAGGTCCTACAGATTATTAAAAACGTTTAAAGTACGGTTAATTACTGTATTTCTTACTACCTCGTTATTTTTGTGCCTAATCATAGAAGGTTGTAATACTCAATATTGGCACTATTCAATTCTTTCTTAAAAAAAAAAAAATTGGTATGAAAATGTTTTTATTAAAATTAAAATTAAAATTAAAAACGGTATAAAAATACCCTTCTATTGATATAAAACACTCACTATTACAAGAAAGGGTTTTTAAATAAATACTAGAAATGTCCTTGTTCCCTAGACTTTGTTGATGTGTGTATTTAGGTTCCACCATATTTCAGCCAGATTGGCATGCAATAACGTCACATATATTATGACGATATTTGTTTATTAGAAGATAATTAGAAGCTAAGAATTTGCAATTTAATGTAGAAAATTTCATAACATTAGATGTCAGTATTTCCGTGCTGTTCGGGTTACGATCGGAAATGGGTTTAGAATCAAGAGATTTTAGTTATGGACGACAAATGTTTTATTGTTAAATTTAAACTGTCAATTATTGCACTATGATAGATAGAATGTTAAACTAAATTAAATGTTAATTATGAGATGTTAGGATGTCACTGTTCAAATGTTAATGTTAGGTGAGTGCACCCGGTCGCGACGGTTACCGAAAGTACACTGAATAATTTAACTTTTTTGTCTAATTGAATCGCGTCGCCAGCGGGCTCACATCACGTGTTCGGTGTCAGCATTAAACCGAACATCTTGCACAGGGCAGAGATGAACGAGATGAGAATATGATTTAACAAACTTTGTCAATAACTGCATAAATGGGAGATTGATATAAGATGATGCATAATTCTCACTTATCTAAAATGTTAGTTATCCCTTTAAAATTAATTACTTAATTCTAGACACTAAACATAATAAACATCTCCATGCAAAATAATCATTAAATTCATCATCATCATGTCAGCTTACACATAACACACCGGAATAACCGATATTCACGCGGGTGACATCTATTATTAAATATTATCATGACAATAAAACTCAGTACGTCCGATTTATTAATTTAATGTTTAATTTAATTTTGTATTATAAATTGCATTAATAGTATTATCTTGCTATGTTTGTCACACCAATTTCACATGCCCATTGTCAGATCATAATGACCATGCATTGTATCAACAATCAAGACCATGGTTACTTATCATAATGACTTTCATGAATACTAGATTTGTCGGTTCTTATGGCGTGGTGATGGCGTAGGAGGTGCGGTGCGGGTTCGATTATAGCTCAGTGCAACTGTTTATATTGAACTATTATGTCCATTTGAGTTGGTCCGGGTGTTTCATCTATCATTTCTGTACCAATATTATAAATATGTGAAACTAACTGTCTGTCTGCCTGTCTGTTATGCTTTCATATCTAAACCGCTGAATCGATTTTGATGAAATTTTATACATACATGCATACATACAATCACGCATTTTTTCCCGAAGGATCAGGAGAATTAACACCCACATTTCACCTTTTGCCATCTTCCGTGCACTATTGTTGATTCAAACCATGCACCTGAGGCTGAGTATGGCTTGTATGTATCTGTCTGATGTTGATACGGCGATAGATTAAACCTTGGGAAAGGGGATTGAGGTCATTGACTTCCAAAAGTCAGCTGATTACTGCAACCCATGTGCTGGATATATCGATGAGGTACGGTTAGCATAGGCAATGATATCTATTTATAAATCTTGACAACTGAATTTTAGATAATGGAAGAGGTAGGACACGCATGGAGGAGTTAGGACACGGCGGTATTTCCGCCCAATTGAGCAGCCCGACTGGGGAAGTACCTCCGCCCTACAGAATACCGTGGTTATAATGACTTCGTGTTGTGTTCCCAGCGGTGATTAGGGTAGCCAGAGCTCACTGGAAAGATTTTGTGCTGTCAGTGGGATGACCAAAAGCTTGTTGTCCTACTTTGTGCTCTACACTGACGGTACAAAATCTCTGATCTTACAGGGTCGGCAGCCTGAGTGTGACTTCTCTGGTGTTACACACGTCCATAGGCCACGGTTATCACTTTCCATCAGGTGGGCCGTGCGCTTGTCTGCCGCTTAAGTGGTATAAAAAAATCAAATTTAATGAAGAAGAAAATATTAGGCGCTCGTCCACCGCCGCCGTCATCGGGACGTCACGGGTAAAGAGATTATGATCGGCAGCACGGTGACTCCACTGGTGTTACACACGTTTATAGGTCATGGTAACCACTTTCCATCAGGTGGGCCGCTTGTCTGCCACCTAAGTTGTATAAAAAAAAAGATAATTGGTTCATGTAATATTATACAGTAATGTTTACGGGAAGTAACGCGATCATCCTGTGTAATCTTTGGCCTCGTTTTTTTTTTTTTATACCACTTAGTTGGCAGATAAGCACACGGCCCACCTGATGGAAAGTGGTTACCGTGACCTATGGACGTCTGTAACACCAGAGGAGTCACAGTAGCGCTGCCAACCCTGTAAGTACAGAGTTTCTGTGCCGTCCGGTGTAATTTGGTTGAAACGTCAGGCAAATCAAAGGTATGTATGTACCTACACCATAATCGCGTATATTATATATATGTGTATGTATATATATGTACTTAATAATAAGGTAGATAACCCAACTGTCCTAGCTTGTCTTAATTTATATGTCCCCTAATAACTATATGCGCGCCACTGGGCGTCGTCAGCCTCGCCTTCTCGTAACGCCACCGACATGGCGTGTGCCACAGGCTGCCACTTGCCCCACAGCAAGGGCGATCGACCTCATAAACGGTCTACTAAAATCAAATCCAGATGTTGATATATTCTCCGACAGTGTACATCAAATGGCGAGAAACGTCTTGATGTATCTGACCGTAGCCTTATTGATTAATTAGAAAGACGATCCATGTACCTACTTAGTAGATTAAATTAGCTTTAGTTAGTAAGAATTAGCATAACATTATAAGCGATTTGGTGTTTTTCACTGTTAGTTTATATTGTTTGTAATAAATAAATAAATAAATAAATATCACGGAACGCGTAAGTTTAAAAGTTAGTTTTATACTTACACGTGTTTTCCGATACCAAGTTCATGTTGTTAAACTTTATATTTTATTTTAACTAAATTATGTAACAGATAAAAATATAATCTTTTCAATAAAAAAATATATTTACCACGCAGAATCGGTACCAAGGCCGCTTCCAGATAGACTTATTTATCTGTGTAGATGAATAAAATTAAGACTGCCTCTGTGCTCATAATTTTCTATCAGATTTTAATCAGTTTTCATGCGATTACTTCGTTAGGTGTGCTAGTTTCTAAGTGCGTTAGTACTTACATTACATGCTTTACCTGTAAACAGGTAAGCTACAGGTTTTATCACGTTCCCATTAGCGAAGTGGATGGACTTTTTAGATGAATATATGGGTATGATACATAGATGTCAATAGTTGTTGTGGAAGTATGAAGTATCACCATTTTCAACAACACAGCATACAAATAATTGATGACATATTAATTATTAGCCGCGTGGTTCCCGGCAGAGTAAAATTTGGACCACCCCATCTCTTCAAATGCGGTGTCGTACAAGGCGACTAAGGGATAGGGCTGTTTAACATCAGACAGATATATACAGTCCAGAATCAGCCTCAGATGCATGGCTCGAGTCAATAATAGTGCCCGTAAGATGGTAATTGGCTCACCGTCTAATACGTGGGACCGAATTCACTGATTGGTGAAATGTGGGTGTTAATTCACCTCTGTTTAACTCTTCGGGGATAAAGGAGTGACTCTATGTGTGTATATATTGTTACGATAGCCGTCGATATCTCGAAAACTAATAATCAAATCTTCAAGAAATAAAAACGCATTGTTAGTGATGAGGTACTCTACCGAATGGCATAGAAAAATCTGGAATCGTCAACAAAAAGTCACAACCTACCTACGAGTACCTACACACTCTTTTTGAATAAAAACAAACAATTGGTAAATATCGAGAATGTACTCGAAGGTCAGCGACGGCGGCAAGATCAAAAGAATAGGTATTTATCGCTCGCGAACTTTCTAGATAATTCGATCTTCCTAATTGAGAGGTATAAAAACATGCTCGCATAGCGACACGATTCATTCAGTCTTTGAGATCGATAACGAACACAGCGAATTTTTTTTTAAATATTCCTTGAAGTACGAGGATGGTTATTACGGAGAGAAAAATAAAAAAAGCCTAAGAAATGTCTTTAAACAACACTCCCATACAAATGATACGTAATAATACTTAATATAAATTTGAACTTTAATATCATACCATAAAGTTTAAGTGTTAGCGGAGAGGTTCCGGGAAGGAAAAACAATTCCGTCAGTCAGTCTGTCTGTATATTACGCTTTAACGCCTAAACTGCGAAACTGATTTTAATGAAATTTAGTATAGGGGTAGATTAGACCTTGAGAAAGGACATAGGGAATGTTTTATCGCGATCACCAACATCCACGCGTGCGGAGCCGCGAGTAACAGCTAGTAATGAGTTGTGTTCCCGCCGGTAAGTAGGGTAGCCAGATCTCACTGGAGATTTTTTGTGCTGTCAGTGGGAAGACCAAAAGCTTGTCTTGTTTTGTCTTCTACGCTGACGACACAGGAACTCTCTATTCTTACAGGGTCAGCAGCACGAGTGCGACTCCTCTGGTGTTGCACACGTCCATTGGTTACGGTAACCACTTTTTGTCCGGTGGGCCGTGTGCTTGTCTGCCACCTAAGTGATGTAAAATTTATATAAAATAAAATTGCAAATTAGCATTAACATTATAAGTTAGGTTATCCAAAATAAATTACAATTTGTGTTATTGTATTATTAATGTATGTGAAAAAACAACACGTCATACGACAGCAATAAAAACATTCCAAAGAAATAAAAGAAAAGAACTCACTGGAGAGTTTTTGTGCTGTCAGTGGGAAGACCAAAGACTTGTCCAGCTTTGTTTTCTACACTGTCGGCACAGAGACTATGATTACAGGGTCGGCAGCGCGAGTGAGACCCCCTGCTGTTGCACACGACCATAGGCCATCATAACCACTTTCTATCAGGTGGGCCGTGTGCTTGTCTGCCATCTGAGTGGTATAGAATAGATTAGAATATCGTTTTATTTGTTCAAAACATGTGTGTACATACAAAAGCATGCAATAGGTCAGTAATAGTTTATATAGTCCAGTCATGTTTTGCCCCATATAGCGGCGTACAAATATATACGTAAGGAGACGTTTAGTCATTAATGCGCATTAATTGCTTTCAATTTTCACTAACAGTTCAATAATCATTATGTAATTCAATGTCAAATGGATGCAAAAATACAGTAGAAATGTCAATATTTATCAATAATCATGTCAAATAGAGTAAAATACATAAAAAATGTACTACATATCAATAACAATGGCAAGTATATATTAGGTTTGTGGATACAGTCAACGATGTCAGAATATTAGGCCTACCTAATAAATATTTTACTATAATTTATATAATAGCAGTATTTGCTAGTCAATGCTAGTTAGTTAATACTATCTGCCAGGATATAAAAAAAAAACCTTCTTGGTAGTCGGGTACCAAGGGTCCCATCGATAAGCGATGTACTGCAATAGTTTAATTAATTGTTCTTTTGTCAGGTGTGTGCAACTCTTGGTACTACTGGGTCGGTAGCGTTCGACAATCTCCAAGAGATCGGAAAGGTGTGTGAAAAATATGGAGCTTGGTTACATGTGGATGCTGCCTATGCTGGAAGCGCCTTCGTATGTCCTGAGTATAGGTAAGTTTATGTTATTTTTAAGGGTCTGTTTAATATGAAATATGTATAAGTTTATTATTTGGTAAGTGCAGAATAACATAACATAAACTCACGCCTATATCCCCGAAGGGGTAGGCAGAGGTGCTAGCTCCCATATTTCGCCAGTTTATGTTTAGGTCCCAATGTAATAGGTGGCGAGCCTATTGCCATTAACCGGGCACTTTTTTTTTTTTTTTTTTTTTTTTTTACGTGCGCAAAATCCCCACGGATACCTCCCCACCGGAGCCGGTGGAGGAGGTTATGTCGGACTCGAACCGACTAAAACGCACGCCGCCTGTGGGTCGTTTCGGTTGCCGAAGGTGAGGTTGACAGGCATATCCCTCGCACCCCGGCCGACCCAGGGCCATCTCTCACGATATGGCCCTCTTCTCGGGTGTGGGGACTACAGAGTCCCCAACTCGTCCCCGGAAACGGGGAGGCGCGCCACGCGCGCCACCGCCGCGGCCTGCTTCTGCCAGGGTGACAGGCGGCTTCACCTGTCACCCCCAGGCCGGCGCTCATGGGGGGCGGAGGTCGTTCATCGACCTCCGACGCCCGAGTTGCCTTCGTGCGCGGGCAGCTTGTCTAGCGATCCTTCGTCGCTCTCGCTGCCGCTCCCGCCCCGCCTCCTCCTTCACGAGCATTACTTGCTCGCAGAAGGAGGCGCCGGCCGCCCACGCATCCGCGCAGCGAACCATCGCCGCGAGCAAGGTGGAGAGCGTGAGAACCCTCACTCCCAGGGCCGCCACAAGCTCCCGCCTCGGCGTCTCCCACGCCGGACACTCGGTGAGCGTGTGCGGACCTGAGTCCTCGCTCGCGTCGCAGTGATGGCACTCGGACGTTGGCTCTTTCTGCATCCGACGCAGATACTTTCCGAAGCATCCGTGCTCGGTGATCATCTGCGTCAGACGGTACGAGAGGCTGCCGTGTGGCCTCTCTAGCCACTCCCCCATGATGGGTCTTACCGCCGTTACTACGGCGTGCCCTGCGCTTGGTTGCCCAAGTCGTCTCTCCCATTCTGCCACCATTTCCCTGTGGAGCCGGGATCTCACGGCCCGAATTTCTTCGGGCTCGGGATCGTGACCCCGCTCCCGCGCCGCCCTTCGGAACCTGTATAGCGCCGAAAGGCATCTCGCTTCCAGGATCCATGGTGGCGATCCGGCGAGGAGACTCGCCGCGTTGAATGATATCGTGCGGTACCCCCTTATGATGCGGCACGCCAACTTCCGCTGCGGACGCTGCAGCAGAAGCATGTGCCGATCACTCAGGGTGTCCGCCCACACGGGACACCCGTACAGGGCCATGGACCGCACGACACCCGCGTAGAGTCTCCTGCAGGAGTCATCCGGGCCCCTCAGGTTGGGCAGTAGCCGCGCCAGAGCGTTGGCTGTGCCCGCCAATTTGGGGCCCAGACTTCGGAAGTGCTTCCCGAAGTCCCACCGGCCGTCGAGCACGAGCCCCAGATATTTCATCTGGGGCTTGATGCCGATGAGAGTGCCTCCCACTGTGAGACTGGAACCAGGTGGTGGCGTGCGCCGAGGTCCATGAAAGAACATGGCCTCGGATTTATGCAAAGCCACCTCAAGGCCCAGCCGCCGGATTCGTTCCACGACTTGAGCAACCGCGGTCGTGGCCCTCAGGATCGCTTCGCGGTGTGTAGCTCCGCTCGCCGTCACTAGCGTGTCGTCCGCATAGCACGTGACGGCGGCGCCGTCCGCAAGCTCACCGCGAAGCACCCAGTCGTATCCAATGTTCCACAGTAGCGGCCCGAGAACCGATCCCTGTGGAACACCGCACGACATCTCACGCCGACCGACGCCGGTCGCACTTGGGTAGATGACGGCTCTCTCCGTCAGGTACGCCCCGACTATGCGGCGGAGGTAGAGAGGCACACCGTGGTACACGAGTGCCTCCCTGATGCAACTCCAGGGCAAGGTGTTGAACGCGTTGGAGATGTCCAAGGACACCGCCAACGTCACCTCACTCCGGGCAACTGCCTCCTCCGCCAAAGTCCTCACGCGCATGATGGCATCCACGGTGGACCGCCACCGGCGGAAGCCATATTGGGCATCCGCCAGGTCCGGCCCCCTACCAGAGAGGTGCTCGACGAGGCGCTTCGCAATAACTCTTTCAAAGAGCTTGCCCACCTCGTCGAGCAACACAATGGGCCGGTAGCCGGACGGTTCGTCCGCCGGGCGACCCTCCTTTCGGATGAGGACCAGTTTCCCCGTCTTCCACATCTTCGGAAACTGGCCCCGCTCCAAGCATGCGCTGAGGAACCCTCTCAGCCGGGGTTCGAGACCGTCTTCTCCCAGAGCTAGGACCCACGCGCGGCCTGGAATGCCGTCGGGTCCCGGGGCGGTGCTCTTCTTGGCTCTAAGCCTTCGCACCGCCAGCTCCAGTTCTACCCAAGTGACCTCGGGGACTTCGTCGTCAACTACCACACTGGGCGCCACAGGCGACCGAGGTGGCGGAGTCATCTGCGGCGGAACGTGTTCCGCTCGCGCCGGGAACAGGGACTCGACCACTCCACCGAGCAGAGCTGGCTGGAGAACCCGGGTCAACGGCGGGGCCCGGGGGCGCAGCTTTCCTCTTACCATAAGGTAAGGCCGCCCCCATGGGTCCCGCTCCAGCGTCTCCATTAGCTCCTTATAAGCCGCGGCTTTCGCCCGCTTAATCTCCGCTCGGAGGGCATCTCTGGCCTCCCTGTATCCCACATGAAGCTCCGCCACTCGGGGCTCCGTATCTGCGGTTCGGCTACGCCTCCTACGGAGTCTGGTCCCCCGGCGGTGCGCGATCACGCAGGCTTGCCGTAGCCTCGCGATCTCCGCAGACCACCAGTAGACCCGACGCCTCGGACTATAGGGTGGTGCCCTAGGCATACCCGCATCGCAGACACGAGTCATGGCCTCCCGGAACCACACCGCCTCATCGTCGATATCGACAGGCCTGTCCGGCGCAATGGCCCAGGCCTGTACGATGGCGGCCTCCAGGAGGACCTCCCGATTCAGTCTCCCAAGCACCCAGCGTGGCTCGCGTGGGGCCGGTATGACCGGCGCATCACCCGCGGGGGGGGAGACATCAAACCGAACGTATCGGTGATCCGCCAGTGTCTCCACCCCCACAACAACACGCCAGTCCCGCACACGGTGCGACAGCGAAGCGCCTGCGAACGATAGGTCGATAATCGAACTGCGCTCCGCGGCCACGAACGTGGCTTCGGCCCCGCGATTCTGGAGAACTAGACCGTGATTAGCGGCCCAGCTCTCCAGAGCCCTACCTCGTGGGTTCGTGTGCCGGGACCCCCAGGTCACTGACCAGGCGTTGAAGTCCCCGAGCACAAGAACCGGATGAGGATGACAGGCGTTGACGACGTCGGTCAGTCGCTCCAGCGACTGCCGGTACTCCCCTATGCGTCGGTGTAGGCTCGGCGTGAAATAGACGGCCACGACCGCAATCTCCCCCACACGCGCCGCTACGATGCCATGCTCCCTTGCCACGACAACAGGGGGGGGGGCACCCATAGCGGCGTTGTACACCAGTGCCGCCGACCCGTCCAGGTCGACCACCCAGGCAGGCCCAAGGGGCCGGTGAGTGTACGGATCGGCGACAGCGGCGACGTGTATGGACCACTGTGCCATGCTCTGGAGCAGAAGACCCTGAGCATCGGCACCGTGGCCCACGTTCGCCTGCAGGATGCGGAGCTGAGGATCCATTATGGAACCATCTCCGCATCCCGCCGCGAACTTTGGGTGGAGCTCCCGCCTTGCGGCTTCGGCTCCCCCCCGGTGCAGGCCTTGCTGCCAACCCTATGGTCGGCCGGTTTGCCCCCCGCTGCACACCTGAAACAGTGCAGCGGAGCTTCGCATCCACCGGCCGTATGGCCGGGTTGGCCACAGCGGAAGCAGCGGTCACCGACCGTCACCGCCGCCGTGCACTGCACCCCCACGTGGCCGACCGATAGGCACCTGAAGCACCTGGTCGGTCGAGCCTGCAGGAGCCGGACCTGCACCCGCACCACGCCTCCAACGGCGAGGAACCCCCGGTCGGCAGCCTTTTTGGCTGCTGCGATGGGGCAGCCGACAACTGCCGCCCCCAGTCCACGGCGGCCGAAGCGGATTGCTCCGACCTTCACCGCCTCTAGGGGGCAGCCCCCGGCCTCCGCCACGGTGAGGCGGATTTGCTCCACCGTGATGGAGTCGTCCAGGTCCGAAATGCGCATTTCTGCGCACTTGTTGGGCCTGGACACCCGGACGTCGGCTGCGTCAAGCGTCTCCCTAAGCTTAGCCGCTAGGGCATCAGCCTGGGGACCGCTCGAAGCGCCTGGGATCTCGAGTAGCCGAGCACCCGTCCGAGTGGGTTTCACCCGGATGGGGCCCGGCATGTCGAGGGCCTTCATGTCAACGCAGGCTCTCGCCTGCGTGACAATCTGGGCGTACTGCACGCCCCTATCCGCCGCCTCCGCCGTCATCGTAAGGACGACGGCGGTTGAGCGGGGGACGCGCAGCCTCCCTGGCACTCCCCTCGCAGCAGCCTCAGCCCTCCTGGCCTTTTTGGCTGCCTTTCGGTTCGCCTTGCGCCGCTTTTTTGAGGCGCCGGCAACCTCCCAGCCCCCCTCCGGCGAGGAGCTCGTGGCGGCTATACCCGCCGAAGTTCGGGCCAGAGCTGGGGCCGGGGCTAGGGCTGGGGACTTCTTCCCCTTGCCCTTCCCCTTTCCCCTTCCCCTGGGCCGCGCGACCTGCGCATCCTGGGGGGGGCTCACAGCCCCCGCAGCGAGAGCAGCCCGAGCGGGCGGAGCGGCATGGGCGGCAAACGCAGCGGACGGGCTGCTGGCCGACCCCTGCGGGGATCCCGCCACTACCGGACAGGTGGGGCCCCTCTTAACTGCCCCGGCATATCCGGCCGGAGCCGCCAGGGGTGGTCGGCGGCTGGAGTCCATTATGGACTCCAGCCAGCTCCGGGTGCGCTCCTCCTGCGCCACCCGCCACGCCCGCTGCTCCGCCAGCGCCTCCTCCTGGCGCTTCTCCATGGCAGCTATTGCCGCCATGCAGAGCGCCAACGGGTCCGCAGGCCGAGCCGGCCGCAGCACCGGCGACTCCTGCCGAGCTGGTCGGGCCGGCGACTTCGGCGGCTCCGGCCGCGGCGACCCCAACGGCGCTAGAGGCTCCGGCCGCAGCGGTGACCTCGACCGCACGGGCAACAGCGGCCGCGCCGGCCGTCCCGACGGCGTCGGCTGCAACAGCGGCTCCGGCCGCAGTGGCGACCTTGATCGCACGGGCAACAGCGGATGCGCCGGCGGCGTCGGCTGCGCCACCAGTCGCCGCCGCGCCGACCGCGTAACGCGCTCCGCCGGCAGCCCAGCGACGACCGCTTGGAGGCTCGCCAGATCGGCCGCCATCCTCCCCATCTCCTTGCGGTAATCGGCCGCCATCCGCTCATTGCTCTCCAGGAGCTCCAGGTGCCTCCTACCCAAATGAGCCCTGTCGAGCTGCAACTCGGCTAACTCCGCCTTCAGGAGGTCGAACAGCTCGACAAGCCGCGTCGTCGCCTGCGTGACCCGGTGCTCCTCCGGCGTCGGAGAATCGGTGCGGGCCCCGGCCCAACCTTCTAGGGCTTCTATCACCTCCTCAGATATTCTGTCGGCGCGAGGCAAGGGTAAGGATGCCGCCGAGGTGGAGGAACTCGGCGGCGCTTCCACATCCTCCGGGGCCCTGAGGCTGTCACCACGCTGCAGCTGCGTGCGGCTGACCGCTAGCAGCTTCGGCGGTGGTGGATGCAGCGTCTCGTCACCGTCGTGACTGCTGCTGGTGGAAGAGGAGTCGGTCAAGGTGAGCTCCAAGTCCGACTCCGTCTTCTGTGGTGGAGGGGAAGGAGGAGGAAGAGACTTCTTCCTGAATCTCCTCTTCCGCCGTACAGATTTCCGGGTCTGTAGGCCCACCGGGCTGTTCGCCCTACTCCTCTCCGTGGCGGTGTCGAATTCCTCCGACACCGCGGTTTGGGACGCGACCTCCGCGTCATGGTGCTGCGCGACCTCCGCGCAGACTGTTCTGCTTGGTTTGGGTTTTAATGTTATTGAATTTTCCATGTAAATCCCACGAGTAGAACCGATAAAATTACACTCCCCGGGTGACGGCCATTCCGGGAAGCGGGGTACATACTACGGAGGTCCCCTGGTATCCGTAGGTTTTAAGCGACTTCGCTGTCGGGTTTTTTCAGACTTTTCCTTGTCGCGGGCCGGCCAATTAAGGCAAGCCCCGCGGCCTTCAGAATATCGGCTTCCCAAGTGTGGCTAGCACTCAGGTCGTTGTCGATATCCTGGAGGTTACGCGACGCGGGAGAGCAGCCAACTCTCCCAGCACCGACGGTGGCACGAATGCCTGCCAGCCTCTGCGCGAGCAGTAGGCCGGCCCGTCCCTGGATCCCATGGATCCTTGTGTCGCCCCCATGTCCCCTCTGAAAGCAGAGGGATACCGGGAGCGACAGGCTAGCCCTAAAAAGGGCTGTTTGGGATGGAAGGGATTCTACGAATCCCTTCCCGCGGGCCTTGCAGGTCCGCCATACCACGACCCCCTCAGGGTCAGCTAGCCCTAAAAAGGGCTTGTCGGGTTATTGGTCGACGGCTAGCAGAGCTCCTTCTCCTTGGAGTCAGAGTCTACTAACCGTCGTCCAGGGTGCACCAGCCTCCCCGCTTCCGTTCCCCAGGACCGCGGTCCAGAGGGAAAAGAAACAGGTAAGCCAACGTGGAGGTTACCCAACCCGCACCCCAACCGGGCACTTATAAACCTGCGATAAATACACACATAACTTCGAAAGGCATCGAAAAGTCATTGGTGTGGGGCATGGTAAAACGTGGGATCGAACCCGGGACCTCGTCTCAGCAGTCCATCACCCATTCCACTAGGCTACCGCGGTTATTAAGATAAGTAAGGTAAGTGCAGAATACACTACCATAAATTGATATAATTCCGAACTCTGCAGCAAGCAACAGCATTGCACAGCAGCAGATGCATAGCGTACCATGAAATAAACTTGAATATGATAATTTTGTTTATTAATTAATTCATTGCGGTTTCTCAATGGCACCGTTTATCCGTATTAAAGTTTTACAAGTAATGTATGTGAAAAAAGTAAAAAGTATCTGATGAGGTCCCCAAGCTGAGTGCCACCATTGTAATATACTTTTTTTTTTACGTGCGCAAAATCCCCACGGATACCTCCCCACCGGAGCCGGTGGAGGAGGTTATGTCGGACTCGAACCGACTAAAACGCACGCCGCCTGTGGGTCGCTTTGGTTGCCGAAGGTGAGGTTGACAGGCATATCCCTCGCACGCCGGCCGACCCAGGGCCATCTCTCACGATCTGGCCCTCTTCTCGGGTGTGGGGACTACAGAGTCCCCAACTCGTCCCCGGAAACGAGGAGGCGCGCCACGCGCGCCACCGCCGCGGCCTACTTCTGCCAGGGTGACAGGCGGCTCCACCAGTCACCCCCAGGCCGGCGCTCATGGGGGGCGGAGGTTGTTCATCGACCTCCGACGCCCGAGTTGCCTTCGTACGCGGGAAGCTTGTCTTGCGATCCTTCGTCGTTCCCGCTACCGCTCCCGCCCCGCCTCCTCCGTCACGAGCATTACTTGCTCGCAGAAGGAGGCGCCGGCAGCCCACGCATCCGCGCAGCGAACCATCGCCGCGAGCAAGGTGGAGAGCGTGAGAACCCTCACTCCCAAAGCCGCCACAAGCTCCCGCCTCGGCGTCTCCCACGCCGGACACTCGGTGAGCGTGTGCGGACCTGAGTCCTCGCTCGCACCATTGTAATATACTACGTCTCTGTAGCTTACTATCAGGCAAGGTGTAGTCATTGGCGTGTCCTAGATAAAAGAAAAATTGCCAGACACTGCTCCGACAGAAGGCCTACGCCAGAAGCGTAATCAAGAGGTGTAGGATTATTAAACGAGATTAGGTCTCGAAATGTCAGACAAAGATTAATAGAATACGGTTTTTTTTTAAATTACAGGCATTGGCTTAAGGGTGTGGAACTTGCCGACTCCTTTGCTTTCAACCCATCGAAGTGGCTAATGGTGAACTTTGACTGCACGGCAATGTGGTAAGACACCATAATCATTATATTCATCATCATCATCGCGATGGTCCCTCACGAAACCCTAATAGTACTTACATTCATTGACGACCTCTGTGGCTTAGCGGTAGAGCATTCGACTGCTATGCAGGGGGCGCGGGTTCGATTCCCGCTCCGGGCAAATATTTGTATGCATGAATATGTATATTTGCATTGGTCTGGGTGGTTCTATGTATAATATGTATCTATTTACAAAAAAAGGATCTAAGTATGTTGTAACATAATAATTATTATAACACAAGCTAATTAGGCTATGCTTACCATGGGTCTAGAAAGCGTTGTGTAGAATGTCGTGGAATATTGATTTATTTTATTTATACATACATACTTATAATCACACCTTTATAGGGCAGAGGTAAGCATTGAATTCGGTCCCAGGTAATAGGGAGTGAGCCCATTTCCGTATTCCGGGCACTATTGTTGACTCGAGCCATGCATCTGAGCCTGAATCTGGGCTGTATATATATGTCTGATGTTAAACAGCCCTATCCCTTAGTCGCCTTGTACGACACCGCATGAAAGAGATGGGGTGGTCCAAATTCTCCTCTGTTGGGAACCATGCGGACACATTAATCACGGGAATAAAGCTTTTGATCACATACAAGAGTTAATAGACTATGTGTATTATAACGGTTGTTAAAAATAATGTTATATTTTATTACAGGGTCAAGGACAGTACAGCTCTTCACCGTACCTTCAACGTGAACCCCATTTATCTGAGGCATGAGAATTCAGGTAGGTCTTTATAATTTTTAGTATCGCTAGCACGAGCTCCGCCCCCCATGAGTGCAAGCCCGGGGTTGGCTGGTGGAATCGCCTGTCACCCTGGCAGAAGCAGGCCGCAGCGGCGGCGCGCCTTATGCGCCTCCTCATTTCCGGGACGAGTCGGGGACTCTGTGGTCCCCACATCCGAGGAGAGGGACAGATCGAGAGAGATGTCCCTGGTTCGGTCGGGGTGTGAGGGATATGCCTGTTAACCTCACCTTCGACAGCAAAATAAACCACGCACAGGCGGCGTGCGTTTTGGTCGGTTCGAGTCCGACATAACCTCTAATATACACACGTAAATAAAACCAAAAGAAGCTGTGACTACCTGGAGTTGCACACATCCTTAAGTCACGGTTTCACCTTTGAGGATGCCGTAAGGCGAAACCTGTCAGGTCATAAAACTATTAAAAATAATGTGGAAAAGTACAAGTGAGTTCTCAATATGTGTCTTATGGAACTTTAGGTCATTATGAAAAACATGTTATTTAGTTCCATAACTCCATGATCTTGGTAGGTCACCACATTACTAGAAATCTTTGTAATAGTAATATACTTACTTATTACTTGTAAGATTGAAAACACGGACCCCTTATTGGATCATTCGTAGTCTGTCTGTCCGTCTGTCTGTCTGTTTATCTGCAAAAATTAAACTTCTAAGTCAACGCATTCAAAATATATTACGGTTAATGTAGCCTTTTTTTTTTTTTTACGTGCGCAAAATCCCCACGGATACCTCCCCACCGGAGCCGGAGAAGGAGGTTATGTCGGACTCGAACCGACTAAAACGCACGCCGCCTGTGGGTCGCTTTGGTTGCCGAAGGTGAGGTTGACAGGCATATCCCTCGCACCCCGGCCGACCCAGGGCCATCTCTCGTGATCTGGCCCTCTTCTCGGGTGTGGGGACTACAGAGTCCCCAACTCGTCCCCGGAAACGGGGAGGCGCGCCACGCGCGCCACCGCCGCGACCTGCTTCTGCCAGGGTGACAGGCGGCTCCACCTGTCACCCCCCGGTTTATGTAGCCTAAGTTACGGAACTCTCGCACTGTCAAGTGTTACGGTAACGGTTTTTTAAGTTGTATGAATTTCACATGTGAAAATGTAAATTTCACCTACTACTATATATAAATAACTAACTAATGAATATTTGTTGTATTTTCAGGCAAAGCTATCGACTACATGGTGAGTAAAAGTTTAATATACTTTTTTATCGCTTCGAAAATAAATCTTAACCAAAAGCGTTTTGGTAATATTCAATTATTACCAAAACGCTTTTGGTTGTGATTCATTTTCGAATTTCGAATATTTCGAATATTGCAACTATTACTTTTACATACGAAAACAGCGCCATCTAGCGTTGCTCCTGAGCCCCGATTTCTTTAATATGTCATGTCAAAGCCACTGTCATATCACTGACACTGCTAAAAATGGCATGCAATTTTAGACTTTATGGCCATATAGTTTTTTTTTTTCTCCTTTTTGGCAAGTAATAGATATATGCCAATGTCAAGTAATATAGCAAGTTTTTCAAGTTACGGTCCTCAGTAAAGTTGTGGGGACTTTACTAGAGGCTCCCTAGGGAGGTTTGGAACCAACAAGAAAAGTCACAACTCACCGTAATTTGCCACTTTCCACACTTGTGTGCGTTGTCAAAGATATTATATCTAAAAATCCACCATTTTTATACATAAAATCACGAATTCACACCAATTTTGGAAAATAAAAAAATACCGCGATGCACCATTCTTCATGTTGGCGCCAAAACTGGGCCATATTGTTAGTCTAAACTTAAATAGTACCTTGTAGAGTGATTGAAAAAAATGTAATTACATTGTCATTTAATTTTGAACTTTAAACTATATCAATAAGGTCTATAATTTATCGTCATTTTTTGCAGTGGCATTGGTATGACAATGGTTTTTATGATATAAACTTATTAGAATTAGGGACTTGGTCGCATCCAAGGCTTTCACCTTAGATCCCGGGGCCTGCTTACTCCTTCTCCTATTTTTTATTCAGTTTGCGTAGCGACTGTTATCTGACCTCCCAATCTAAAGAGGAAAGCAAACGCCAGAGATTTGTTCGTCAATTACCTGATAAAATAGACTTGAGCCCTGGGATCTTGGTGGGTCATCATATAAATAATAGTATCTGTAATTATCTACTTATAACTTGTAAGATTTAATAAATCAATATATTCATATCGTTTTATTAAATTTCTGCCATTCAAATCGATAAAGATAAAAAAAATTTAAATGGTTCAGTCAGGATACGAACCCGCGACCTTTCCCTTTCGGGGGTAAGTAAGGGAAAGATCACTGGTTCGTATCCCTACCTACCTACCTTAATCTATTTGAATAGCATAATATTCATATGGTAGACAGCGCGAGTGTATTGCCCCTGGTGTTGCATACGCCCATGGGCCAGTGTAACCACTCCCCATCAGATGGGCCGTGTGCTTGTCTGTGGTATAAAAAGAGATTGAATTAAATTTGCATTTAGTATAATGCAAATTTCATTCAATCGAAGTGAATATGTTATAGTTAAATACATAATATGTTCACCACGTAAGAATGAGTTAAATTATCTTTCCTTTAAAGACACAGGTAATACAACCTTTGACCTTTTTATTTTATCGTAACCATTCCACTGAAATAGGTTGCAGACCAAGAAAAGAAAAAAATAAAGAAAAAACCATTAAGAAAAATAAATACCAAGAAAATTGATTACCAAACGATAAACGTGATCAATGGTGATCAAGATATCAACATAAATCACAAATCAACAAAAGAAAATGGTATAAATGGAAATGGTCATATTGAATATAATGGTGATTACCGAAATGGTGAAATGACTCCAAAATACGGTGATATTGCATCTAATGGTGATTACCGAAATGGTGAAGTGACTCCAAAATATAGTGATATTGCATCTAATGGTGATTACCGAAATGGTGAAGCGACTCCAAAATATGGTGATATTGCATCTAATGGTGATTACCGAAATGGTGAATTGACTCAGAATAGCAATAATGTGATTAATGGTGATATAAATGGCGATGACGATTTGAAACTTCACGGATATAGTAAAATGTCATCCGGGTGTGGTGAAAAAATACAACTAGAAGATCCCCATAAAAAGGAGTTACTTGTAAGATTTTAGATGAACAGACAATAATGGTGATGGTGATGGTGATGGTGATGGTGATGGTGATGGAGCTTAATTGAATTCTTATTTTGAAATAGTATTGGGTATTATGTGCTGTCTGTCTGTCGTACTAGTACAACTAGTCGGACATAACAGTTCTACTATATACTCCTGATACGATTAATAATTCAAGTCAAGTGCTGAGTTCTTGAAAATTTGTAAAGAAATAATGTACTGACATACAGTATTTTTGTAGACTGTCTAGTAATAAAACTTTGTACAGTAATTCCCGATGAACATACTAAAAGTCCCGAGGGTGGGACACGCGTATCTACAAGGATATTTTTTTGATATCGTGTATAGTAAAAAAAATACATATTATTTATTGAAAGAGCTTGTGAATAATAGAATGTTTTCTTTTTGACAATAGTACGGGTAATTTAGGAACTAAGAATCTCATTGTCTAGATTTGTGTAAATTACTATTTTTCTGATACTATTGAGAGGCCTAATAACTGTGGTGAAGGGATGCCCAGCTACCAATACTTATGGATTAAACGCTTTGAGAAATCGCTACGATAGCACTGTGCTACAAACTTGAAAAAAATACGAAAAAAACTGCACAGTTTAATCCTACACACCCATGTAGGTAGATCTATCTGTGTATTTTGAACACCGATAAATACCTAACATACGTGTTTGATTACACTGTGCAGATATTTTTGATTTATTTTTTCAAATTTGAGCGATACAGTTTTTTAGCATGTCACACAATACCAGTGACAAAAAAAAAACTTTTTTAATATATATTTTTTCTGTCCCCAGCATTGGCAAATACCGCTGAGTCGTCGCTTCAGGGCTTTGAAGCTTTGGTTCGTGCTTAGGAACTACGGTGCTGTGGGGATACAACAGCATATTCGAGAGGTACTCAGATTATCCTGCTATCTTTTAAGTTCTTCAATCGAGCGCCAACTCCGGTCGCATCCATTGCTTGAACTTTGGAGACTAGGTCCGACTTCCATAATTTGATTCAGCTTAGTTTTATTCGAGGGATTAATAATGTACTCATCATAGACATAGCAGTTTGCAACACACACAACCTAAACACTACACATTCAGAGAAAATTTAAGTTTAACATCAGACAGATATATACAGTCCAGAATCAGCCTCAAATACTTGTTTTGGGACAAGAATAGTGCACGGAAAACGACAATAGGCTCACTTCCTATTACGTGGGACCGATGACAATGATAAGTGAAATGTGGGTGGTAATGCACCTCTGTCTAACCCTCCGGGTATAAAAGCGTGATTATACGTATGAATTTATTTAAAGATAACTAATCTACAAAATATTCAAATAAAACATTAAAAAGTAAACCTTTCTCCGAAGTTGGTTAAAAATTGCAATTTTTTTTGTTTTCAGTGTGTTCGTTTAGCACAAAAGTTCGAAGCGTTGGTGCTAGCTGATCCAAGATTTGAAGTACCACAACCAAGGAATTTGGGTTAGTTCTCATCATCATAATATGGGGCTCTTCAAGAAGGGCAACATTAGGTTCTTATAGAGTCAGCAGTACCAGTGTGACGCTCCTGGTGTTGAACACGTCTTTGGGCTAGGGTAACCTCATCTGTTTTCATCAAGTAAACCATGTGTTCTCATTGTAAATCCCGAAAGCTATTTTTTATATAGCTTTGGTGTCAGACAAGCACGCGACCCACCTGATGGAAAGTGGTTACAGTGACCTATGGACGTGTGCTACACTAAGAGAGTCACATTCTTGTTGCCGACCCTGGAAGAATAAAGCCATTTTGTCTTCTCACTGACAGCACAAAAACTCTGGCTCACCACCGGGAACCTAACACAAGGTTATTATGGCCGCGGTATTCTGTAGGGCGGAGGTATTCCCCCAGTCGGACTGCTCAGGTAGGAAGGGAATACCGTTGTGTCCTACCTCCTTTGCATCCACATATTGAAGCAGGAGAAGCGCTTTCTTGTCTGCGTATGACTTATCTTGACTTTTACGGGAGTGATTGACACCTGACCCCAATGCGAGATATATAACTACGCATGAATCTCATCCGCCGAACAGGAAGCAAAATTTCTGTCATAACACTGCAAAAAAGGGCATTGAATTTTAGAATTTAAAGCAATATGGTTAGAGTCGAAAATTAAACGAAAAGAGTTTCAATACTATTTTTCGTTCACTCTGCAAAGAGATATTTAATTTTGAAACTAAACCGCATCGCCATAAAGTATTTTACTGGTGGTAGAAACTTGATGGCACAAATTTGTCTCAAGTTTCGACCGGGTAGGTACCACCGTGCACTATTGCGAAAAACCCTCCATAGCAATTCAATCTCGGTTGGATTGTGTTCAGGGATCAGCAAGTGCATAGCCAGGCAGAGGTGGTGGTTGTCGCAGCACTAGTGGGACCAGTGGGTCTTGGCGTAGTCTAGTGGGGATGGCGCGGGGCGATGCGCCGAACAGGGAGACCTGTAGAAACGGTGGTGCCGCTGGCCGCCCGCGGTATAGTACAGGGGCCCAACTGGGGTTAACCACCTTGGGAGGCTGCCTCACCAGGCCGCGCATAATCCCGATATGGTTCGTCGTGCCGGTTGGTGACCGGATTTGGGAGCCCGGCGACCATACTCGGGGGGGTACGGGGGCCCTTCCGTTCGGCGCGTCGGCTCTCGCCATGCCTCACATTCATAGATAAAACCAATATCCCGCGCTTTGTCACACGGTGCTGCGGCGGCAATCACCTCTTTTTTCACGCCTTCTCCCACCCAAACTCATGGCAGCGCAATTCAGAGAAATAGGCAACACAGCGGCTCGACACACTCCCAAAAGCTTGCTATTTGAGGTGGAGTCCACTAACATCTGTGGGCTCCATGCAAACCTCAACGCCGTCCACCAACACCCAGAGACGGCGAAACCTGCCATGTTTTTTCTAACGGAGACGCAAATACACCGCCCTGACAACACGACCTACTTGCTCTACCCTGGCTATGTTTTTGAGGAAAGTTTTCGTGCAAAAGCCGGGGTGTGCGTGTTTGTTAGGGCGGATGTTTGCTGTCGCCGTTTGTGCTGCCTAGAGGACCCATCCTTCTTCATCCTTTGGGTACACGTAGACCATGGCCCTACGAGTCAGATCTATGTGTGCCTCTACTGTTCCCATACAGGAGATGCTGAGACAACTCGACTCTTTGAATATCTGAGTCAGGCGGCAGATGATGCGCAGGAGCGATTTCCGAATGCCGAAATGGTATTTTTGGGGGATTTTAACGCCCACTACGAGATCTGGTTGGGCTCCTCCAAAACAGACCATGCGGGAAGAGCCGCCCACGCATTTGCTCTGGCGCACGGCCTGACCCAATTGGTGCACGAGGTCACTAGGATACCAAGAAGGTCGGGCCTAGCACCTTCTCTGCTAGACCTTCTGCTGACGAGTGATCCGGACCGGTACAGTGTATCGGTGCGAGCCGCTTTAGGCAACTCCGACCACTGCCTGGTCTGTTCCACGGTGCCCATTATAGCGCCCCCACGACCCGTGCAGGGGAAGCGGCGTCTCTGGCACTACTCGTCAGCGGACTGGGATGGACTTCGTGACTATTTTGCGTCCATCCCGTGGGTTGAGCGCTGCTTTGAAGGTAAGAACCCATCGGATTGTGCTACTGCTGTCGCCGGTGAGATCGGTCTGGGTATGGAATACTATATCTCATACACCGATGTCACCGGTGACCGCGGGGTGCGCCCTTGGTTCGGGCGCGAGTGCGTGGAAGCTGTTGAACAAAAACAGTCTGCGTACCGCGCTTGGGTAAGGGCGCGCGCCACGCGCCATCCCAATCTGGGTCACTTCAAGGCGGCGTACAACAGAGCCACAAAGGTCTGTAGAAGGGCCTACGTCAGAGCGGATGCCCTGCGCATAGCGCGGCTTGGTCAAGAGCTAGTGATGCATCCCACGGGAAGCCGTGACTACTGGCGACTGGCTAAAGCCTGCAAGCCAACTTCTGTCAGCCTTTGCTGCCTCCGCTGCGTAACCCTGATGGATCCCTGGCCCACGAGCCGCAAGACAAGGCAAATCCGCTGGCTAATCTCTTTGCGGCCAACTCCCGAATCGATGATTGTGGTACGCAGCCACCAACACTACCCGACAGTGACCACGCGATGCCTGATATCCATATCAGGCAACGCGATGTCCGTGCAGTGCTGCAATCACTCGATGTCCGGAAAGCCAGTGGTCCGGATGGTATTCCAGCGGTAGTTTTGAAAAAATGTGCAGCGGAGTTGTCTCCAATGCTTACGCGCCTGTACCAGCTATCCTACAGTTCGGGTACAGTGCCTTTGCCCTGGAAAGAGGCGAATGTTCAGCCGATTCCCAAGAAGGGGGATCGCTCGGAGCCAGCCAACTATCGACCCATAGCCGTCACCTCAGTGCTGTGCAAAGTGTTCGAGCACATAATTAACAAACAGCTCATGCGGCACCTAGAGGATCACTCCTTAATTAATGACCGGCAATATGGCTTCAGACCGAAACGGTCAACGGGTGATCTTCTAGCATACGTTACCCATCTTTGGGGTGAGGCTATGGACAAGCACGGCGAGTCACTGGCAATTAGTCTTGACATCGCCAAAGCTTTCGATAGAGTCTGGCACAAATCGCTTCTTTCCAAGCTACCTGCCTTTGGTCTGCCTTCTAGGCTGTGCAACTGGGTTGCTAGCTTCCTGCAGGGGCGCCGTATTCGCGTCCTTTGTGACGGACGAGCTTCGGAGTTTCTGCAAGTTAATGCTGGCGTGCCCCAGGGGTCCATCCTATCACCCACTCTCTTTCTTCTGCATATCAACGACATGCTGTCTACCGGCAATGTTCATTGTTATGCAGACGATAGCACTTTGCATGGGAGTTATCATGGACATCCTGCGGCCAAGCAGTCGGATATCGCAGAGAAAAGGCAGCTTCTTGTCACTGAGCTTGACGGGATCCTGAATCACATTTCTCAATGGGGCTCTGAGAACCTGGTTGAGTTCAATGCCAAGAAGACGCGGGCATGTGCGTTTACAGCAAAAGTATCTTCTTTCCTTCCCCTCCCCACTCTTCAGAGCACGCCACTGCCACTGCAGGACAATCTCAATATCCTAGGTATGGATGTTCGCTGCAACCTGAATAACAAAAACTACATCGAAAGTATCATCAAAACAGCCTCACGAAAACTCGGAGTCCTGAACAGAGTGAGACGATTTTTCACGCCGGAGCAGCGGTGTCTTCTATACAAGACACAAATTCGCTCCTGTGTGGAGTACTGCTCGCATCTCTGGGATGGTTCAGCAAAGTACTTACTAGATGCTCTCGACAGGTTGCAGCGACGTGCGGTCCGCATCATTGGGAATCCCGAGATCACGAACACCCTAGAACCTTTACAGCTGCGTAGAGATGTTGCGTCCATGGCTGTATTTTACCGTTTGTACCATGTGGAGTGTTCTGATGAGCTCTTCCAATTAGTCCCACCCTCCCCTTTCCTACACAGGACAACGCGTGCAGGTCTTAGATGTCATCCGCACACGGTGCAAAACATCCGATCAAGAACCAAGCGGTTCGGAGACTCTTTCCTCTGTCGCACCATTAAGGCCTGGAATTCATTACCAGCTCACGTGTTTCCTTCTTCCTACAGTCCCGGGTCCTTTAAGCGGGGCGTGAAAAAGCATATGATGAGGCCGTCAAGCTGAGTGTCACCATTGTCACACGGTATGTGTAAGTAATGGTGACCCTCTTTTCTGGGACTTTGCCTTCAGCTTACCATCAGGCAAGGCGAAGTCCAATTGACGTGTCCTATATAAAAAAAAAAAAATTAAGACTAAAATAAAATGGATTTTTTAATCGTGTCAGTGGTTTTGCTTTAGCAAAATCCGCCCTACAGAATACCGTGGTCATAATAACTTCGCGTTGTATTCCCAGCGGTTAGTAGGGTAGCCAGAGCTCACTGGAGAATTTGTGCTATCAGTGGGAAGACTAAAGGCTTGTCCTGCTTTGCCATCTACACTGACGGCACAGAAAGTCTGTGCTTACAGGGTCGGCAGCACGAGTGTGGCTTCTCTGGCGTTATACACGTCGATAGGCCGCGGTGACCACTTTCCATCATGTGGGCCGTATGCTTGTCTGCGACATAAGTGGCATAAAAAAGAATTGAGGCCCAGCATGTCTACCTGCTTCCAGTTGAGCTTGATATGGGATCCAAATTTCCTGTTGGAGCACACCCATAACTTCTAACAAATTCTCTGTTTTCAAAAGGTATGGTAGTCTTCCGCATGAAAGGAGATAACGCGCTTACCGAGCGTTTATTGAAGCGCTTGAACGCTCGTGGCCACATCCACGCTGTACCGGCGTGTTTTAAAGGCATCTACGTCATCAGATTTACAGTGACGTCACCGAGAACTACCAATCAGGATATTTTAGGTGAGTATATTATTTTGAACTACACCCATTATAATTTATGTCTGCTTTTAAGTTTGTCTAGCTGTTTCCAGTTATCGCGATCATATATATACCTATACATATCAATCAATCAATAAGCCCACTGTAGCCCACTGATGGATATGTCCAGGGATGGTGGCCTCTCCCAATGTGCGCCATTTTGTCCGATCATCTGCCTTTCGCATCCAGTTTGTCCCAGCCACCTTTTTCAGGCCGTCCGTCCATCTGGCTACGGGACGTCCTACCTTTCGTTTACCTTCTCGTGGTATACATATATCCCGTGACTTTTCCTAATGTCTAATCTTTGAATGGACCAATTTTCATCAATATTGGTTCTAATTTAGGTGTGAAAGCGTTACAGACAGACAGAGTTCACTTTCTCATTTACAATAACAACTAATAACAAATTACAACTTGATAGTAAATAAAGAAGGAACAGAGTGAGAAAAAGAGACAGAAGGAAATAAAGAAACAGGGAAAGAAAGAAAAGAAAAAAACAAAGACAGGAAGAAAGATCTTTTTTTTTGAGTAAAAATGATTAAACTTTTCAAATAGTTTACTATTTATTAAAAAAGCCGGTCTAGTGCGAGTCTCAGTCGCGAACGTAAATTAAGCTACATAAACCATAATATATTATTTTTTTACGTGCGGAAAATCCCCACGGTTACACCCCCCCCCCCCCCCTCACCCCACCGTTCGGACTCGAACCGACTAAAACGCACGACCGCCTATGGGTCATTATGGTTGCCGAAGGTAGGTTGACAGGCATATATCCCTCGCACCCCGGCCGGCCCCTGGCCCTCTCCTCGGGTGAACCGTCATATAGTAGAAGTTACAAATGTTTTTTTTTCAGATGACTGGAACGAGATCAAGACAGTCGCCGTAGCAATTCTAATGAACGAATTCGGTTCTGAGGATGGCAACATCGTCGTGCCTAAAAAGCCCCGTATTTCCCTACGAGGTACGTAAATTACTTTTTAATTTATCATTGTCCTCGTAATCATAGACATTATCATCCACTAAGCTTGCACTTTAGAACCCGGGATCCGTCACTATTTTGTTATTTTTCACGGAAGTACCTTCCGTCTGACCTCCCAAATCTGCAAAAGAAACCTTCTCCAGAGCTTCGTATGCTAATCAGCAGGCATGCAGGTGAGATTTACTTAGATTTTGTTACAACAAAAAAAAAAGCTTCGATATATTTTGGTTATCACTGAAATCGGTCCGACGTAATAGGGGGTGAGCCTATTGCCGCTTCCGGGCAATATTGTTGACTCGAGCCATGCATCTGAGGCTGAGTCTGAACTGTTTATATCTGTCTGGTATTGAACAGCTCTATGCCTTAGTCGGCTTGTACGACACCGCATGGGAAGAGACGGGGTAGCCCAAATTCTACTCTGCCGAGTACCACGCTTGTACCCACATTTATGAACAAAATATATCGAGTCTTTTGTGGGGATCACACTAACGGTTCGTGTGGTCTTACCTTATTTATATACATCGTTGACCCGAACTTTGGTGGTTCGGGTCAACAATGTATATAAGGTAGGGTTATGTTTTTCGCAATTACTTTGTAAGTATGTTTGAATGTATATTACTGGGCACCTTCCTAATGCCGCATTGTGATAATAAACGTATCGTCAAATTCGTCCTATAACCCCAGTGTCCTTAGATAGATGTTATGAAAATCAATATCGTGGATTTTTGCCGCTAAATTTTAAGTTGTAATTTACCAAACCTGTAGAGTAACAAAATCAAAATTAACAAAAATAAAATATTATGTGTGTCCTTACTTATTTATTTTTATTTATTTATTTAATTCTTTATGCACACACAGTACAGAGATCATACACAAAACACATCAAAGAAGATGTACAAAGGCGTGTATGACATTAAATGATTTGAAAAATACTCTATAAAGACTGGGCATGGCTATTGCATGCTATCAAACTATTAGTCAATATATCATAGCTCGAGTAACGAATGTGTCAGTAAGTGAAATTCGACAACTTTGCCACCGGGATGAATTTTGCCCAGAACACAATTTCTTTAAAAAAATGTTTAATATTCCACCATAACGTTATTGCTCACGTTCCTTGAACTTTTGTGCAGTGGTTTTGGCAGACAAAGTATTAGGTAAGGAGTAAAGGAGTTGGTAAGTCTCACCTACCTATCACCTATGTTTTCTTGTGAGAATTTATGTATTACTTGAAAAGAAAAACATTTCTGAAGTAGAAAATATTGTAATATCTTTATAATCATTATTTAAGCGGTAAACCCGGTTGCATCAGATGACACCCAAGCTCTGCTTTCCGGCTTTTTCCTTCATTTCATACGATCTACGGCATCCCTCGTAGTGAGACCATTGGCACGTACCTACATCATCTCTAACGGCAAGTCAGCACTTCTTGGATCTTCCCCTTCAACAGATACCCGGCGGGGATGGCATGGCAGATGGCATGGCCAGCCGTTTTATACCCACATAGCCAGGCGGTGGCCGTGAAACTTGACCGGTGCTACGAGGGAGAAGTTATCTGTGTTTCTATGATACAATATAGGATAGTTACTACAATATTAATTTATAATATAAATTAATTTATATACTGCATTTTATTTAATTATGAGATATTAAAATGTTTGTTATGAATTTAAACAAATAATCAAGCATACTACTATTATTGTTATAAAGCTTGAATAAATAATATTAAAACATATTTTTTGGTCTTACTTACCTCTAAGAATTATAGATGACATCTCTTTAAATCACTTCATAGCGTTTATATATAACATAATAACATTGCCCATTAATTTTTGTATTATTTTGTATTACTGCATATGGTAAAGAGTAACTTTATCAAACGCGAGTTTTTACAATTTTTTTTATAGAATTCAAATAATAATATGATTATAGTTCTACTAAACATCATGATGGGTATTGTTGGCTAAAAGTACAGATATATAGATATACCCTCCTTGAATTATTTATACAATATTATAGTCATAGTTTTACTACAAAACTACCATAAAATATGTCTCGGACTATTTCCAATTATTCGAAATATATAGGTTTGTTTTTAAAAAATGTGGGCAATGTTGACATGTTTCACTTACTTACATATGCGCTCCTTGAGGCCTTCTGTCGACCACTGAATAACTGTATAAAGACCCATAGACGTTCGCACATCGAGTTCTGCACTGTGAAGAAGTGGTATAAAGAAATTAATGATGTTAAGACCTTGAATTCAATACCAGCTCACGTGATTCCTACTTCCTACTATCCCGGGTCCTCTAAGCGGGGCGTGAAAACGCATATAATGAGGCCGTCAACCTGAGTGTCACCATTGTAACATAGTCTATGTATATAATGGTGAGCCTCTTTTATGAGACTTTGCCTTCAGCTTACCACTAGGAGTGGTAAGCTAATTGACGTATCTTATGTATAAAAAAAAATCTCTGTCCTACTGCAGAGAAAAATCAAAGAAATTTATTTAGTTTTTAGAAGTCACTAATATTCTTGCACCAATTTTCACTATATAATATTGAGCATTATTTGAAAATATCCATTACTAAGTGAGTTTTCTCTGTAGTTGGAGAGTAGAATTGTTGTCTACCCTCTACCACAAACACACGCGTAGGTGACCCGCGTCGCATTTTGGGCCTAATTGTTTTATCTGCACAGAGACCCGAGAGCTCAACGCTGCCTTCGGAACGAGCCTTCTTCTTGCAAACAGCCCCATGAGTCCAAAGATAGTTAATGGCACGCATGCTGCTATATGCGACTACGATCAGGTCTTAACCTCGTGCGCTCAGACCTTCGCACAACTCAAAATGGAACCTAAAGATAGTCCTGGTGAGTAAAAATAATGTAATATTATATCTTTGAAGTTAAGCTAGTCGGTGATGGCACTTCCTACGCTTAAGCTTGAACAAGGAAACTAATTATTGTCTATCTTTTACATACTCAAAAATATTATTTACAGAAATAGTTAAGCTGGCTATTTTATGTATGTAATATAGATCAAAAATTTACAATCGTCGTTCTGAAGGTAGCATAAGTACCTATGTCTTTTTAACATTAGGAGTACATCATAATATCTCCATGGATCAGAATAATCCAAGTGTTGAAAAATCTCTATATAAAACTATGAGGATAACAGCTTCAAGGAATACAACATTAAAATCATTTAACAATAATTTTGTATGGAAGTAAGATCCATTGTTAGTTCTATAAAACTACTCCATAATTAACGACAAGCCAAAAAACTCACTGTTTACTGTATCTTTGGAATCATTTCTCTTTAAAAGCGCAGCGTCTCTTACAACTTTTCATCAATTAACCTTCGATATTTCCTGTAGCGGCTTCAGTACTTTTATTAATCAGTATTTCAAAAACTTGCATAGCACTATCATCATACTAACATGTAACTAACACAACAATAGAAATGCGCCGTCGTATCCGAGGCATCAAGATGTGCGGGAAAAAACTTTCTTTGGACTCGTGCATGGATATGGTGCAGGGTTTGATGATGGAACAATCACTACCGCAGTGCTCAGAGGATGAGAGAGAAGATATATCTACTGGTGGGTATGATAATCCTATTTTGCTGCACCATTGGAATTGAAGAGACATGTTTCCGTCTTCATATAATCCTGGCTCCTTTAAGCGGGGTCTGAAGAAGCTTCTATCGGAGTCATTGAGTTAGATTAGAGGACTACTGTTTTAGTATATTTCTCACTGATGATAATCTTCATTCTAAAGACTTCACTAACAGCTACATCACAATCAGAGAGAAGTCTTGACGTCATTGACGTCCCCTGTCTGTACCTTTTACTGTTTGAGAGGGGATTACCACAATAGGTATTGGTCATTAATCAAATAAATGTTTTTTTATAGGTACCAATTCTGAAAAGATTGAAGCAAGCATGTAATTGAGGTAACTAGACAAAGTATTGGTGATGGTGGGGTTACCATATTACTTTTAGTCCTAACCAATAGGTTAAGTATTACTAACAAAGGGTAACTATTAAGAAACCCTGAAGGGGTTTAAAAAACAATTTAATCCTGGTTGTAGGAAAACCTTGCACTTCAGAGCTCGATATTAGGCCTCCAACAGACTCCTGCTCCTCTGTATATATTATTGTATTATTATTTTTAAATGGCAGCTGTCGTCTGACCCCTTAACTTTGAAAGAAATGCTTGGGCCTTTCAATTAGCTGTACTAGCTTGCTAGCAGGTAAGATTATTTTGGACTGACTTGCTGGAGACCCATACATTTACAGCAGTTAAAATGATTTGTGATGAATTATAGCGAACTAATGTGTAACTAAACATATATTCTCTTTTCTTTACAAAGTTAATTAAACTCCAGGATCGAGTCCGGGGGACAGATCATCACTCACATCATCACCAGTGACATCCACCGACACTATTAAACCAGAACTCAGCTCAGACACGAATCAGCTTCAAGTACCATTAACGCCAGCCAGACAATACCGATCCAAATCTGTTGATGTCTCACTCTCAGGACTTTCGTTAGATGATGCAAAAATAACTATTGATTTGAAGAACAACGAAATCATCATCACTCCAACTGAAGCTAAAGATGTTGTTGAAAAAATCACAGCTACTAAATCAGATGAAGAAAAAATGAATATCGGAGATAAAATTAGTCAAGCATTTGAAAATTTTCAAGATGGTTTCCAAATGTTAAGCGAGCCTAGAAATACTTTGGATAAAGAAACTGAGGAAAATAATGCTAAATTGACTATTAAAGGTCCTGGAAGTTATATCAAAAAATTGATTCAGCAATTTAGTGAGGGACCTTTTGAAGGAGAGGATCCTAAGCCGGAAAGTGAGAGGGCTATGTCTACACAAACGATAAAAGACAAAGCAGATGCAATTTGTAAGAAATGCTTGCACTATAAGGGTAAAATTTCAAAATAAGACGCGATTGATGAAGATGAAAACATTGGGATGGTAACTAAAGATGCATGCGTAAACTCATGTATTTTTGGAAAGCCGACAAATATTATGCCGAATAGAAATTAATTCCAAAAGCATTCAAACTTTATCTGATATGAATAGTATTTTAGAGCGTATTACTGTACCTTATTCATATATATGTTATTTATATGAATAACTTACGATTATTTAAAAAAGTGATTTCCAGTATTAAAGTTTGTTTTAAAGATTTTATATTTTTATGTATAAATTGGTCGCATAAAATATAAAATGGTCAGACAAATACAATTATTTTTTGAGTGAAAATATTTTAGATTACTTTATGATACACAGACATAAGAATTTATTAATATAGTACTATTTTATCTGGGAAAGGTTAAGTTAATCTTATTTGGATGCACAATGGTTTACTTATTGTTTTATGGAAAATTGGATTACCTACTATTACTGTTATTAATTATATTATTTTAAGGCTATTTTAAGGATCAAAAACACTTTTAATATAATAAATGCTTACTAGAAATGCTTTACTAGTATTATGTAGTATTATACACTCGAGAGCAATGAATCCGGGTCACTTAAAGAATGTTAAAAATCTCGGAAACTAAAAATGATAGGTTAATGCAATAAATTGTATTTAATAGACAATGTAATACTCCTTAAATGAAAGTAAAAAAAATATGAGTCACCATACATTTTATTAACACAAAATTACATAAAGAAAAAAACTGCTGATCTCTCCTTAAAACAAAAATAGGAAACATGAAATTTTTGAACTTTATTACGATTTTCTTGAATTTTAATACTTCGTATTGCCTCCTCGTGCTTCCATTACTGCGTTTACGCGGTTTGGCATGCTGTACACCAAGTTCCTTATACGATTTTGGGGAATATTCTCCCATTCCTCTGTGAGAGCAATTTTGAGCTCACGAAGCGTGATTGGGGGAGGGTTTCGTTGTTTTACGCATCTGCCTAGCTCGTCCCAAGCATGCTCGATCGGGTTGATATCCGGGCTGCGCGCTGGCCACTCCATACGAGTAATGTTCATCTCTTGAAGGTAGTCATTCACAATCCTACCTGTATGAGGTCTGGCATTGTCATGCATAAATATAGCATCCTCACCTAAATTGACCATAAATGGACCAACGTGATCATTGAGGATTTCTTCCACATATCTTACGCTAGTTAAAGAGCCGTTTTCTATGATCACCAGCTCTGTGCGACTTTCAGAAGAAATTCCGGCCCACACAAGTACAGACCCACCACCGTAGGCTACTTTTTCTTCGATGCATGCTTGCTTGAATCTTTCCCCTGGTCTTCGATACACTCTGTGTCTTCCATCGTGCTTGTAGAGCATAAATTTTGATTCGTCGGAGAACATAACTTTTGACCAATCTTCAATACTCCAATTTACGTGGCTCTGGGCATAACTTAGTCTCGAAATACGATGCCCACGCTCCAGTTTAGGGCCGTTTGCAGGTCTAAGGGTTTTTAAGTTAGATTCAGCAAGCCGACGTCTTACTGTCCATGCACTTGGGTTACTTCCTCCGAGGCGTCGAAACTGATTGGTGAGTTCAGTTCCTGTGAGAAAGCGATTTCGAAGCATGGTGTTCACCAAGTATCGGTCTTCTCGTGCTGTGGTACACCTGGTTCTGCCCGTTCCTGGTCTGCGTAGGTTAGAACCAGTTTCTTCGTAACGTCGGAGAACTCTTTGTACTGTTGACAGCGACACACCGACAGTCCTGGCTGTATCGCGCTGACTCCGGCCGGTTTCCAGCATTGTAAGTATTCTGGTGCATTCTTCAGGCGTAAGCGACATAATTTCAGCTTGATTAATGAATATAGAGCACTATCAACATGGTTTATGTACCCACATAAATGACAGATTACAAACAAAAGCAACACCAAATGCTGTAATTTCGTAGTTCCATCTTCGAAAGTGGCCCTTTTTCAAATTTGATTTTTTTATGATATAACTTTACAATAACTAAGAAGTTTTAATACCTTCATTTAAGGAGTATTACATTGTCTATTAAATACAATTTATTGCATTAACCTAGCATTTTTAGTTTCCGAGATTTTTAGGATTCTTTAAGTGACCCGGATTCATTGCTCTCGAGTGTATAATGGAAAAACATATGAAAATATAATATTCAAAGTTGTTGAAATTGTGTGTTTTATAGTAGCTTGTTATATGTATATTTGAAGTGAAAAAAATGTATAACAATATATAATTATATTTATATAAATTTTAAAGATTATATATATGAAAGTACTGCTGTGCATTATCAATAAAAAACTGGTAATATTAAATACTGATGAAATTAGTTGTAGAATATATTTATATTATGCTGTAAAATATATCTATCTATAGTGTAAAATATATTGTTGGCTATTTATACTGTAGATTGATGGCACTTGGTGGAATTTGTTGTTACACATATTGATAACTCACTTGTACTTTTCCACATTACTTTATTGCTTATTACACCTGACCGGTTTCGCCTTACGGCATCCTCAAAGGTTTATAATGACATTTAAGAGCATTCCTATTAGAAACATTGCGACACTCAAACATATTACACATGTGGGTAGTTGTAAAATTATGTATACCAGTATAAATTTTTTCCCCAAAATATAGGGAAATAATATATATGTGGTCCTAAATATATTTTGAATTTATGAATTATTACTATTATGTATTTAAGTTATAATGTCAATTAAAAAATTATATAAAATTATAAGAAATACTTATAAATGTTTTCAATGATATTAGTATTTCAACATTTATAAGTATTTCTTATAATTTTATATAATTTTTTAATTGACATTATAACTTAAATACATAATAGTAATAATTCATAAATTCAAAATATATTTAGGACCACATATATATTATTTCCCTATATTTTGGGGAAAAAATTTATACTGGTATACATAATTTTACAACTACCCACATGTGTAATATGTTTGAGTGTCGCAATGTTTCTAATAGGAATGCTCTTAAATGTCATTATAAACCTTTGAGGATGCCGTAAGGCGAAACCGGTCAGGTGTAATAAGCAATAAAGTAATGTGGAAAAGTACAAGTGAGTTATCAATATGTGTATATTGTTGGCATCTGTCTAGTTGTGAAAAAACAAGGCATTTTGGTTACATGCAGCCACCCCTTTTTCCAAGTGGAGTAGGCAGATACTACAGATTTACATTTGCCACGATCCTGGCATACATCTTTTGCTTCTTCTACTTTCATAATTGTTTTCATACACGCTCGCCGGTTTCGGGTTCTCTTGACATGTCCTTTCTTTAAATGCCTTCAATCTGATTGACATACGTATGTCTACGTCAATTCCTGCCGATCTGTCCATTCACTTCTTAAATTCGTTTCGTCATTCTTCTTTCGTCCATCCTCTCCGCAGGTCCGAACAATCTAAGCATCTCTTTCTCTATCTTGGTCACTACATCTTCAAATATACCACAAAGTTTCTTTATCATGCTGTTCCCTGCTACTATACTTCTTATTTTATTTTATTTTACAATTTTTTTATATATATACGGCATAATATTTACAATATGTACCAAATATAAAAGACAAGTATTCTAGTATTATATAAATTTCTTGTTTTTTCAACAACTAGAAGAGCGCTAATGATAGAAGTTTCTTCTCAAACGAACAAACTATAAAATTATGTCAAATATGTATCAAAATGTAGTTAAATTTTTCTTAGTACCTATCATTTGGTAATAGGGAACTTCCTGGTATGGTTTTTCTATTTACATAAATATTATTTTAGACAAGTGACATACGGTTAGGCGTTATTAATAGCTCTTCTTTGACTTCGTGGTAGTTGGGTAAAAAAAAAATATATGTTAGCGTTAAGACTTCTGGACTGGAGAAAAAAAAATTAAGAAAATTTTTTTGCGAGGCGGCTAAGTTAGCCACTCAGCGGCAAAATTATCAAAATAATCATGCTTGTTTTGGCAAAATCTAATTACTTTTCAACTGTACTTAAACTTGTAGTATTATTATGTTATATTTATATGTGTATACCATGTAATATAAATAATTCTTACGCATTACGCAAGTAGTCAATGTATATTGAACTTTAAAAGTTTATGTGTAATAAATATGTTATGAAGCATTGAAATAAATTTTTACTATTCTGCGCCTGCCATTTGCATTGGACAAAGTGATATCTCAGTAAGAACGATAAGAATATTGATCAGTATTATGGCAAAATGGAAACCACTAAAACATTATGGGGCCTTAGTAGTAGTTTTTTTATACCACTTAGGTGACAGACAAGCGCACGGCTCACCTGATGGAAAGTGGTTACCGTGGCCTATGGACGTGTGTAACACCAGAGAAGCCACACTCGCGCTGCCGACCCTGTAAGCACAGAGTTTCTGTGCCGTCAGTGTAGAGGACAAAGCAGAACAAGCCTTTAGGCACGTGTAGTTCTCCAGTGAGCTCTGGCTACCCTACTCACCACTGGGAACAGAACACGAAGTTATTATAACCGTGGTATTCTGTAGGACGGAGGTACTTCCCCAGTCGGACTGCTCAGTTAAGACAATAGTCTGTAGATTGACGGATGAAGTGCCTGACGCAGGTTTTCCTCTCGATGTTAAGGCAATATAAGACAAAATTAAAGGAGAAGATGTGACTAAAAATCATACCAAAATGATGATGATGAAAGTAATCACCGCTATGGAAGTCAGAAGTCAGCAGTAAATAAACCACATTAGTTTATTTCAAACAGTCATGTTACGTTGGCAAAGTTACGTCTCATCTCCGCGCACAGCGGCCTAAAAAAGGAGGCTAAGTGCGGACCAAAGAGTCGTTTTCCAATTTAATTTATTCATCTACTTTTCCATACATACACCTACCTTTACAGATTAAAATATGAAAAGGAAGTCATGTCATTAGTGTAGATACAAAATAAAACTCAATATAATTACTTATTTATGTTTAATAAATGCATAACTGTTAATATTAACAATTTTCTAATTTATTTGAGCGTTCTCTTTATTTTCTTCTCTTTATTTATTTTTTATAGTTTTTAGGAAAAATTTAAAACTAGTTGGACGGATTTAGAGAATTAAAAATTATAAATTATTATATTGATTTAAACAATGTTTATTAAAGAAGTGAGTTCGTTACTGGCGCTTGCATACAGTCGGATTAAAACGTCCAAGGTCGCTTCCCTTAACACAAGAACGAGTGCATGAGTGAATCACATAGGTACTGAGAACCATACCGGGTTCGGTACGGTTCAGTATATGAGTGTCGACGACGTGGCATTAGTACTTTTTTAACATCAGCCGGTTATAATCAGTCATAATTACTCCATAACCATGTTTACATTTTTAAAATTATGAATTTAATTTTGTTGTGTAGTTGTTTTTTCTAATAATTGTAGAAATCGTATGCTACAGATAAGATTTTAAAACTGTACCAATATTTTTTTTAAATAGGGTAGTGATAGATTTTAGGGTTTTTTATTATTTCACTCGTTACTAAAACAAAATAATAAAATGTAATAACAAAGTTCATTGTTATAATTATTATTTAACGTATAATAATTATTTTTTCTACAATTCAGTCTTAAATGCTACATTTACATCTATAAATAACAATAAATAAATGCATTTTTAATAATTTACAAGTTTTATAATAAGCTAGTATTATTATACAATCTTCATTTAACTTAATGTCATCAATCGAAATCTCCACAAGAATGTTACATGCACAGATTAAAATATATAACACAATTTATATAACATTCCCTCATTTCATGTTAAATGGGGAAGAAATATGGTAACCTAATTTCTCATAATAATTTCAAATATTTCAATAAACCTGCAGTAACCTTTGCAAATGGGATTCATTCACTCTTCAAATAAATTAAATAATATAATTTATTTGAATTATTTTATACTATTATAATAGTTATATTTTATTATGGATTTCTGGTAATAGAGAGCAGTAAACTTTTTTAAATAATAAATTAAGAAACATTATTTTACTTTTAATAGTTTGAAAGGATTATGTTAAACGTACATATTTTTGTTGTTTTCATTTATTATTAGAGGTGGGAAAATCGTTATTTTTTTACGTCAAAATTAAATGAAAATATAACATTTATTGTTTGAAACTCGAAATAAAAATGTACGTCTCGGTTTAAAATTTAGAAAAAAGATTTTTTACTTCTTTAAATGACAATAATAAAATCAATCATTGCCAGTTTAAAAAAAATTGTAGTATATTCTTTGTTCACCTATTATTTTTTATTGTTGGCAACCTTTCAGTGCACACCAGTGATGCTCTTTAACCAAGGCTTGTAGTAAGTAGTCCTCATATATACCCCTGGCAAGAAAGGGGCTGCGCATTTGATGCCGTGGGATACTGTACCCACAAGTTGCCACCTTCCATCATCTCGTTGGAGTACTAAAGGACCTCCACTGTCACCCTGAAAAAAGAAATAATTTTATAGTATTATTGGGCAATGATAATTTTATGTTTGTACACTACTTGACCAGCAACATTGCCCAATTTTTATTACTATCGTACAGATAATGACATTACAAAAAGGTCAGACTATGCCTGCCGAATTCGCCGTAAGCTGGGGCAAAGTCATATATAAATCGGGGTAAAATCATAAAATGTAAGTGAGATAAATTTTTTAATATTTTCGTACGAAAATCTCCACTGATAAACCCTGCTGCTGGCTGGACGATATGTCAGAATCCAACCGACTAAAACCGCACGCCATTCATAGACTCAAATTTCAGTTGAAGGTAGAACACGGCCATCATTTCCCTAAAAAAAATATGGGTGCATTGAAGTAATACCTCGCAAGAGTCCTTCTGCCCGTTCGCGTAGCCGGCACAGATGAAGGAGTTGAGGATGACCTTCGAGTGGCCGGCTGTCTGGAACATGTCCTGACAAGCACTGTTCTCTATCACGGGTACCTGAGGAAACAATAAACGATTATTTCATGGAGATTTCTCGGATACCTCGTGAGGTCTCTAACGGCGACGAAGCTCGTTGGTGTGGCGTGCTGCCCCAGAAAGGGGAGAGAGCGAAAATGGTAGGACACCTAAAATAATTTGTATGGAGTCAAGAAATGTGCGCCCGGAAGAGAGCAGATATCCAGTATGGAGCGCATCTCCCAAGATTCGGTCCGCTATAACCAATATGGTTGGTAGGGCCATGGAAAGGAGGTGGGAATATGATACCTATCCCGAGATGGTTATGTTGGACTCGACTTGACAAAACGTGCACTCCTTCATGTAAGAAAAGAAATTTGTTACCATGGCCTATGGCCGTGCAACATCAAGGGAGTCACACTCGTGCTGCCAACCCTGTAAGAACAGAGAGTTTCTGTGCCGTTAGTGCAGAAAACAAAGCAGAGCAAGTCTTATAGTCTTCCCATTGACATCGCAAGAACTCTCCAGTAAGCCGCGGTATTCTGTAGGACGGAGGTACTTGCCCAGTCGGACTACTCAACTGGGACGGGAATACCGTCCTTTCTTACCTCCTACATTCCTAAACAGTCCTTGCACCCCGGCTGACTCAGGGCCATCTCGATATGACCCCTTCTAGTTTGAGAACTACGGTGTCCATATTTAGCCCCCAGATAAGGGCCCCACGCTCATGGACTCAACAAGTTTGACAACGCTGCGCAGCATGCAGCATATTTTTTTTCGACGATTGAGTATAGACAGACAACATTGTTTCGTATTGCATTGTTGCACAACGTGTTTGTTGTGCAACGTCAGCCAACAATGCAGCGCAACATAGCGCGTAAAATTGATGTCTAGTAAATACTAAGGCTTTCAATGAATAGAATAATGCTCCAGAAGATACCGAATAAGCTACAAATAAGCGATATTTCATATGTTAAGAATGTTATCACGTCAGTAGTATAATGATCTGGATTCCCTTCATCAGGATCCAGGAGCCCTAAGAAGTCCAACAACTGTTCTAACGGCAATTTTTCGATATCGCCTTTGGGCTGTTGAGGTCATATGGTAGTCGTTTCATGGAAAAGTTCAGCATAATCCATATTTAGACTAGTAAAGCGGACCCCAGGCTCCTCGGTGAAAGTCCCGGATTCCGGATGCGACTGGGATTACCGTTTCGAAGTAGAAAAAGGATAGTGCTTATTCGAACCTGGGACCTCTTGAGCCCATTCTCATTGTATGCTCATTGCATTCGGGATCCGTTTTATCACCAAAGCTGGTGTCCTACAAATAAATAGTGTGACTTTACCTGGACTTCCTGTAACACCGCTGGTACTCCACCACCGTATTTCAGCCGACCCCAGCCAGTGACGGTTGCCACTCGCCCTGTGTAGTCGGTCTCTTCAGAAGGCATACAGATTGGTACTGAAAAATGAAATTGAAGATTTGTCACAACATCGTCGTTGGGTGTCGTTGGGTGCTGCAACGCATCCGAAACGTCGGCAGAAATAGTAAGTTCCAAGATATAATTCGCGAGAATTCCCGATACCTTGTATAATTATGAATGTCACAACATTTCTACTTTAAGTGGCCTCTAGATCGACTGGGCTATCAGGGTCGGCAGCACGTGTGTACCACGTATGCAACACCACGGCAACGTCCCTGGTGTTGCACACGTCCACAGCCCACGGTAACCATTTCCCATCAGGTGGGCCGTGTACTTGTCTGCCACCTATGTAGTATAAAACAGTTGCGCTAGTAAATAGAAATAGTTTTAGGTCCTCTTAAAAGTATTAAATAAAAAAATATCGAGAATCACCTTGGTCGTTTGCCACTTTTCCCAAGAATGTATTGTTTTGTTAGACTAAGTGGCATACGACCACGGCTATTCTTGATATTTTCTTGTTTAATGCTTTTAAGATCCTGATTTTTAATTAGTCGGGTTTCAGTTTTAAACTTTATTTTCATTTGTTTTACTTTGGGGCAAGCAACAGCTATAATTTAATCGTATTAGAAATGTGATAATTAAGCCCTTTCAGTAAATACCAAACGCGGTATATTTATGTCAAATTTAATTTATAAACCGTACTTGATGACCGCTAGAGGGCGATACCACACTTGTCCAGTTCTAATAAGTAGTTAAGGAGCTCTCATAGCTCCAAAACAGAACAAACGAACCTAAATACATACAAAGCCCGTCAAAATCCTAACCCTCCCTTGGTTTCGCCGTAGTCGGGTTAAAGTAGGTTTAAATGACGCTATTATAACTTGAACATTACTCTATCACCATACCACCAAGAGAGGTGTGGTCATTTAACGTTCTGGTATATTTTAAAAGAAAATCACCATCATCGTTGTTTTCGGATATATCCGAGATTTCAAATCGCAGCCCGAGGACTATTTATTTCTTCCTCTCTTGTTCTGTTTAGCTAATACACTTTTTACGGTAGTAACTACACAGGAGGCGCGGGTTCAATCCGCGCTCATTGCAAATATTTGTATGCATGAATATGGGTATTTAAACTACCATGGTGACTCACATCAGTACCGGAGAATTTGTGCTGTCAGTGAGATGATTAAAGGCTTGTCCTGCTTTGTCCTCTACACTGACGGCAGCGCGAGTGTGGCTTCTCTGGTGTTACACACGTCCATAGGCCACGGTAACCACTTTCCATCAGGTCTGCCGTGTATATATAATAAATCATACTTACCAATATGTGCATCGAATTTGATAGGTGACTCCAGTTCTAGCAGAGCCAGGTCGTTTTCGAAGGTAGCTGCATCATACTGTCTGTGGACGATCACCTTACGGACATTCCTCGAAACAGGCTTCCGAGGTTCGTTATCACCAGATATGTCGTTCTCACCGAAGACTGCTACTAGGGATGCAAGGAAGCTGAAAGTAAAATATTGGGGAAATTTAGCATAACATATAACATAACATAAGCTCACGCCTATATCCCCGGTATATATATAGGTAGGCAGAGGTGCTAGCTACCACATTTCGCCAGTTTATGTTTAGGTCCCAATGTAATAAGTGGCGAGCCTATTGCCATTAACCGGGCACTTATAAACCTGCGATAAATACACACATATAACTTCGAAAAACATCGACAAGTCATTGGTGTGTGCCATGGTTAAACCTAGGATCGAACCCGAGACCTTGTCTCAGCAGTCCATTACCCATGCCACTAGGCTACCGCGGTTATTTAACAATAAACTGAAATGCTCTCGGTCACGTGCTCTCTGCTCGGTAACTAAACTGCTACCTAGACACCCATCCGCTTAGTGATATCACATCTGAGTGCCTTCATGCTACGAAGCAACCTGAACACCTCTGTCAGTAACTCCAAAAATACCGGTAGAGAGAGTTCGAAAGTTGTTTTTTTTTTTTTATACCACTTAGTTGGCAGACAAGCACACGGCCCACCTGATGGAAAGTAGTTACCGTGGCCTATGGACGTCTGTAACATCAGAGGAGTCACAGTCGCGCTGCCAACCCTGTAAATACAGAGTTTCTGTGCCGTCAGTAGAAGACAAATCAGGACAAGCCTAAGTCTTCCCACTGACGACACAAATTCTCCAGTGAGCTGTATGACGTTTAGGGATAAAGACTTTGCAGCTCTTGGAGGAAAAAGAAAAATTTAAGTTTTTTAATATAATTATAAAAATTCTTCTGTAGGTTTGTTTGTTATAAACTCTTTCCAAGGAGGTGAGCCGATTTTGATGAAAGTTTGTGTCCATTCAATTAAATTAAATTTATTGATGTGGCGAGCTATGCCGATAATGTCGAGAAATTCTGCCAATAACTGACGTGTGAAGGAGTTATATTCATACAGAGGCAGAGGGGAATTAACACCCACATTTCACCATCATTCTATTCGGTCCCACGTAATAGGGGGTGAGCCTATTGCCGTTTTCCGGGCACTATTGTTGACTCGAGCCATGCATCTGAAGCTGAGTCTGGGCTGTATATATCTGTCTGATGTTAAACAGCCCTAACCCTTAATCTTCTTGTACGACACCGCATGGGTAGAGATGGGGTGGTCCAAATTCTATTCTGTTGGAAACCACGCGGCTTTGTTTGGTAGGATACTAGTTGGCAATTTTGACCTTGAGCCAAATTGAAATAATTGTGTTTCTGGCTAGTTTGAAAATAAAATTGACCTGGAAGGTGGCGCTGCTGTCGGTATGTGCAGTATTATTGTATTTTTTCAGACAGTACAACATCAGCTTGATCAGCTAGTACGAATATAAATAAATGTATGTAACTATTCACTTACCCAGGCTGACAATGAGCAGCCGTGGTCACAAACTTATTGGTGATGAGAACCCCACCACACTTGTTCTTAGTGAAGAGTCCGAGCCAAGTGGACTCCCTGACGAGTACTTGCCACGGCCAGGAGCCAAACTTGGCGTTCTTACCGCCGACTATACGACCTGACTTCGTGAGAGGACGGACTCCACATACTGAAAGAGTTTGAATAGAGGAATCAGTGCAACTAATACCACAGATTACTTTTAAGCAAGGGTAGCGTCCGATCGGGTGGTACCGGGTTCTAATCCTGACCATTACATTACTGATGTGAAAGCAACTTTTTTCGTGCGAAAATTAGGCTGATTATGTCGGACTCGAACCGACTAAAAGAAAAGCCGTTACGAGTCTTCCGATGCCGGGGTAAAAATTGTCTAAGAAATATTCTTCCACTTAACTCAGCTGAAGGGGTAAGGGCTAATACAATAAAATTAATTGGGTTATTTTGTTTTTCTTCTTAATTTCGGTTATTAAGATTATTTTTATTTTAATAAGATAAATTCTAAATTTTGAAATACTTAGTCGCAAGTATATGAATGAAATAAATCATTATTTTGATAAAAATAACCGTAAAATATTATGCTATAACCGCTTTTCCAAAATCGATTGCCTTTTGATCCCGGAAACCCTGTCCGTGCATACATACATACATTCACGCTTCTTTCTTAGTGGAGTAGGTAGAGACCGTGGCCGTGATGTTTTGCATCTTCTTCATTCATAATTGTTTTCATACATACTCTTCTGTTTCAGGTACTCTTGACATGTCCTTTTAAATACCTTTGTATTGATTGACATATGCATATCTATGTCAACCCTTATCTAGTAGTCTTTATCCCCGGAGGGAGGCAGAGGTCAATTAACGCCCAACAATAGGGGTGAGCCTATTGCCATAACCCGGTACTGTTGTTGATTCCAGCTATGCATCTGAGGGTCAGTCTGGGCTGTATGGCTGGCCGCCTGATGTTACCTATCCCTTAGTCGCCTAGTACGACACCACATGGTAAAATATGGGTTGGTTCAAATTCTACTCTGTCGGAAACCACGCAGTATATTAAATTGTATTTCTATCCCTTGGTAGATTTAGTAACAGTATAAATACGAACAAGAACCAAGCGGTTCGGAGATTTTCTTTTGTCGCACCACCAAGACCTGGAATTCTTTACCAGCTCACGTGTTTTCTTTCTATTTCTTCACAATTTTACTATTTCATTAGTTTACTATTGATGACTCGAGCCATGTATTGGAGGCTCTGATCTGTCTGGTCTGATGTTAAACAGTCCTATCCCTTAGTTACCGTTTATGACAACGCATGGGTAGAGATGGGGTGGCCCAAATTCTACGCTGCCGAGAACTATGCGGCTATAAAAAATAATAAAAATAAAGGATGTACTCACGATTTTTATCACTATAGTCTACAGGCTGGTCCGCATAGTTCTCTGTGGTCACTTCGTCGTTCAGCTCCGTGGTGGAAATCACAGCTTGCGTAGTCGTGGTCACTTTCTTCGTGGGCTTCACCTTTTTTGTGGTCGTCACCTGAAATCACGGTGATTAAAGACGGCGCACGAATCTTAAAGGTAGATAATACACTGTGGTGTAGTCAGAGCGTTCGATTGCTAAGACAAAAGTCGTGGGTTCGATCACGAAACGATAATACGATAGGGATGATACTTTCTCAACTGGATTCTTCACGAAGAACTTATAAATTGGTATCGGAAAAGACCAGACCACTAACTTTTATAGACGGATTAAAGGTAAAAGGGTGAAAGCGACATCAATTGTTCAAGGTGAAAAGATCGCAAAGACATCGTTATCACTTTATTGTAAAAAAGATTCTTAATTACAATTGTCGCTTAAGCCTTTTTCCTTTCAACCGTCGATTTAGTATATCTAGTAGCTGTCATAAATTTGTCAGTCAGTTATCTGTCATTCTTCTTCTTCGGGTAAGAACTTCGAGTACACGGAAACAAATTCACTGCCGTTGCTGAAGTGGCTCTGGTAGAATTTCTCGAAAAACTTGACATCAGCGTCTCGCCATTAACAATTTTATAAACATTTACTGAGTCGTTGATTGAATCGTTGGAATCGCTATAGAACAAAATAGAAAAAGAAGACGAACTTCGAGTCATTTGCTTTCTTTTATCGGCTCAGAACTGGATCACGGACACGCTTTTTCCATTTCCCTTAGTAGACAAGAGAGAAAATGTGACATGGGCTGGGATTGCACCACGTAATCGCAAGACAATAGCGACGGGTTTTCTTCAAAAGCCCAGTGGTCAGTAGACAATTTAGTGACTTCCAAGTTAGCAACTGAAGATGAAATCTAAGTAGCAGGTTTTCGTTAGTCGGATAAAACTTGTCCAGGTTTACTAACTTGCCCACTGTGAACTGTCTGTAGCCAATGGTTCTTACGAAGCTTCAGTGGCTTTTAAACGGACGGGAGGCATTTTTTAGTACGTTATGTCTATACAGCTGTCCAATTCTTCAAGCATACACTGTCATGCACAGCGCTGCCACAGTCTTGATAGACATTTTTATTGGTCTATCTCTAGTGACGTCACCCAATCTACCAAAGACAATCTGTATCAAGGCAATCGCAGCACTGCGTTCGACGCTGTATGCTTAGCGAATTGCACAGGAGAAAAAGGATTTTTGTCCCGCGAAACCATTGTATATTTACATAGCGCCTGTTTATAAGTCAGTGGAAATGTTAAATATTAATTTATGGAACTAATTCAAAGACCACTAAAGAAGAATGGTAGATGTGGAGTGCATAGCTGCTGTAGTGTTGTTTCTGCTTGATGTCTGAAGTTTGTTTCTCCTTGAAGCTTGATAGTGTTCAGGTAGAGTCTGCATGACTTCTTGCTGGATCTCCCTTGGATTATATAGGCTTTTCTTCGCGCTGTATCGCTAGAGACTTCGTCGACAGATGTATGAGCTCTTTGAATGTTTGACACGAGAGCTCCCTTCAATATTCAGTGCGCGGAAATTATTCTACAGCTACGAAACTTATGAACAGAAATTTTGTACACCGTCAAAAAATTGTTCGTCTGCTATGCTGACACAGCCAAATTTTCGTGTAACTTGTCGAGAAGAGAACTCCCGTATTAAATACTCAAAGCATGACCACGAGACGAATAGCAAGATACCTTACGTAGCGATGTTTCCTGTCGACCTTTGTGTCTTCTATATTTTTTCTATAGAATTGCCGGTACGATATTAGTGAAATATTACCTACTTTTTGGGGTCAATTCAGCCTGGGTGGAAAAATGCTGGAGTACTTTATAAAGTGCTAATTCAAGCTTGGTCTATGGGACAAGGTTGACATTTAATAATTACTAGAAAACTGCTCAAGGATTTTTCTCCCTGCTTTGAAATTACAATTTTGTCTAATAAAACTGCCTTCTATGTGTTTCAGCTTATTCTCAATCATCATGCTCTAAGCTTTTTCCCAAATCAGTTCTGGTCATGTTTCAGGGTGTGATATTTGCCACAAAATTGCTGCTATCTGCAGGTATAAAAAGGGCCAAATTGTATCCTATCTCCAAAATAATTATTCGCAAATGTGTTGTGCTTTTTTTTTGGAATATGTTATTAAATGTTGGTATAAAATTTAATAATAGATAAATCTTTCTGTCTGATGAATCTCATATTTGACCAGAAATAGTGCAGTTTTTTTACTATTTATCAATATTTTTCTCATTCATAAAACATCCTAAATAATTGTTTTTATAGGATCGCTTAAGGGACTACCAAATAAATATTCATATTTGTATGTACTTATAACAGATTCCTTTATTAGTCACAGTACAGTTGACAAACATAAAGAAATGTAAATTTATATAAAATTAAATATATTAAGCCTATGGTTCATTACTACTGAAGTAGGAGACAGGATTTCATAAAACATTGAGTGACATACAATACTACAAAGGTACTCTTCAACTGTACTAAACTCAAAGAGGATAACTCACTAATTCCTGTGGATAAAACCATAATATATCTTTTAGTATCTGCTCCATTATTCAGTTGTCCAAATTTCCCCTGAATTATATTGGACGGATGGGAAAAAGGCCTCTTTAATTGATGTTGATAATTATGTAAAATAATTCTAGTTATATGTACTAGTAACATACACACATCAACAAAGTCTAGGGAACAAGGACATTTCTAGTTTTTATTTAAAAACCCTTTCTTGTAATAGTGAGTGTTTTATATCAATAGAAGGGTATTTTTATACCGTTTTTAATTTTAATTTTTATAAAAACATTCTCATATCAAATTTTTTTTTTTTTAAGAAAGAATTGAATAGTTCCAATATTGAGTATTACAACCTTCTATGATTAGGCACAAAAATAACGAGGTAGTAAGAAATACAGTAATTAACCGTACTTTAAACGTTTTTAATAATCTGTAGGACCTCCTAAAGCATTAGCAACAGCTCGACAACGGCGTGGCATACTTAGTATGAGATTGTCAATCATCGTCTGTGGAATATGGCTCCATACACTGCGAAGGTGTAAAAAAAGTTGTTCTTCAGTGTTCAGATTTTCCAAAGAATCACTGAAAGCTCTTCTCCCAAGCAAATCCCAGGCATGCTCTATGGGATTGAGGTCGGCAGACTGAGCAGGCCATTCCAACGTCGTAATATTGTGCTCGCTTAACGCATTGACCACTACCCTCGCGGTGTGTGACCGTGCATTATCTTGCATGAACATAAAATCTTGACCGAACTGCTGTCGATGAGGGATTACCATGGGGTGTATAACCTCCTGAATGTATTGGTTTGCATTCAAATTGCCCCGTATCCAAACGAGGTCGGTCCTTCCACCAAGGCGAATTCCAGCCCATACCATGATTGTTCCACCTTGGTAAGGATGAACTTCTTGCGGATTCTGGAGACGACTCCGACGTCCAGGAACTCGCCATATACGCACTCTTCTCGAATCAGGATGAAAACCGAAGCGAGATTCGTCGGAAAACAGAACCCGTGCCCATTGATGGTCGGTCCACTGTAAATGTGCGTTAGTTTAGTTTACACGTCGAAGAGCTGGAACCCTAAGCGGTCTGCGAGCATGAAGATTGGCTTCGTGTAGTCTTCTCCTGACAGTTTGATCGCTAATAACCACTTGATGCTGAGACTGGAGGCCTGCGACCAACTGACAAGCAGTAATCGTGGGTTGCCGCCTTGCGGAATTTTGCAAGAAACTATCTTGTCGCGGGGTAGTAACCCTATTTCGTCCCCTGTGACGTTCGGCAACATCCCCTGTAGACCTGTAGCGTGCCCATAATCTGCAAATTACGCTTGGTTGGGTGTTGACAGCATCCGCTACGTCGCGTTGAGTTCGTCCAGCTTGCAGCATACCAACAGCCCTTAACATCTCTTCGCGACTTAAATGACGACGTGACATGATGACTACAGTCACAAAAATGCACAAACCATACGTAAAAGACGTATTATTGATAATAAACGTTATTTACAATCAAAGAAAATAATTTTTATTTTGCCTCAGAGAAACTGCACAATCAAACACTTTTAAAAGTTTTCCCTCAGTATTCGAAAATCATTACTTATTTAAATTTATTTTTAAATTTCGAACAACTCTGTAATCTACTTTATTCTATTTTTATTTATTTGCTGCCAGTTATTTGCAAAACAAGATTTACACGAAAAAAAAATTTCGGTCATCTTGTTCCCTAGACTTTGTTGAGGTGTTTATTTATGAAACTGTGTTTCAAATAAAATGTATTAATCATATAAAGCTACCGTAAAAAGTATTGAATAATTTACAGTTTAACTAACTTTATGGCTATTTAATCTTATGGCTTATAGTTATGTATACATGTGGAAAAAAATTGTAACATCTATAAATACACATAGCATGTGTTACAGTTTTTTATGTAAGTACTTATAAAATAAACTAATAGGTATATTCTGTTTCCGTCTATCATTTCAGAATAGGAATAATGATTACTAAAATCATTTCGTCAGTCAGTAATTCTTTCGGAAAAGTTAATATTTTATTTTAATTTACCGAAAATTCTTTTTTTTTACGTGGATACCCCCACGGATACCCCCACTCGAACTTATCTCGGACTCGAACCGACTAAAACGAACGACGCTTGTGGGTCGTTTTTGATTGCGGAGGTGAGGTTAACAGGCATATCCCTGGCACCCCGGCCGACCCAGGGATATCTCTCTCGATCTGGCCCTCTCCTCGGGTGTGGGGACCACAGAGTCTCCAATTCGTCCCCGTCATAGAATACCCTTGGAGCTATTTAGTACAATCATAACTTATTGACGTTCATGTTTAAATGCAAATCCTAAAAGCAACACCCAGAATGTGACTTCTGCCTGCAACAATTCCTTTTTAGGATTTTTTCTATCCAGGACACTTGAAATTATAGAATACATAAATCCTAGGATGATAAAAATACCATAAATCTAGAATTCTTAAGATTAACAGAAAAAAAATATGCTGTCATTTTAAAATCTAGTTGCTAAGCCGCTATAAGTGTGTAGTCAGCCACACTAATATACCAGCTAATATATATATCTAACAAAATAAATAAAACAAAAGAAAATACATAAATAAAAATATAAATTTATCTTACCGGCTTTTTAGTTGTAGTAGTCGTGGTCGGCACGGGTGTGGTAGTTGTCCGTCTGGCTTGTGTGGTCAATCGAACAGGCTTCCGAGTCGTCCTCAACGGCGGCTTACGAGTCGTACTGGTCGTCAATCTAGCCGGCTTTTTTGTGGTCGTCAAAAAAGGTCTTTTTGTCGTTGTCTTTTTCGGCTTTTGTGTGGTCGTCACCACAAGTGTTTTATTAGGTTTCGCTCCTAAAATTACTATATCATGTAGCTCTTGGAAAGTTCCTTGGAGGTTTCCTACAATTTTGTTGACAAATACATTCATTTTGTCGTTTAATTTATCATCAGATTCAAATATTGGTGTCGTGTATCCCAATTCAGGTAGCTCGTCTAATTCGTTCTCTGACAATGAAATGCTTGTGTTAAACATAGCTGGGTTAGATCCAGTAGCATTGAGCAATGGATTCCTTACTGGTGGGAAATTTATTAAATCATCAGGAGATGTTTGCATTTCTGGTTTACTCGTAGTGTATTGTTCTACATAATCATAACTTGCACTTGTTGAGACAGGTATAGGTCTTGTTGAAACTGAGACAGGTCTTGTAGAGACAGGTGCAGGTCTTGTAGATACAGATGCAGGTCTTGAAGGTACAGGTCGTGTAGATGCTTTTATTGGATATGGTGTTGTAACACCAGGTTTCGGAGTAATTACTATAGTAGGAGACGATGGTTTGTATTGCGAAGGTTTTTGAACGTAAATATTGTTGGTTGATGAAACATGGTTGTTCACAGTTATTTGACTGACTGGTTTTTTAAAAGGCTCTTGAGAAATCTCAACAAATTGAGGTTCATCCGATGGTGGCGGTGGGGCGGTTGTATGTATATCATTTAAAACGATTACAGTAGGAGTGACACTTGAGAATGTATCTATGGGGTTGTATGATAATATATCCTGCGGGATTGCTGGTCTTCTGATAGGAGCTGATCCAGTAACATAACTGGTAGACGGTGGTTCCCTCGTCGGTGTTGGCTTTGGTTTAGGTTGGGGTGTTGTCGAAGAACTAACATAACTGAAGGTGGACAAATCTCCGAAATCAGTAGGATTTGTTGGATACCTGTTGAAGGCATCGATGGCTGCTTGACTAGTAGACTGACTAGGGCTGGGTGAAGAATAGTATGACGTCGGTTTATCATCTTGTGGTAAGCTGTTTGGAGTCGTATGTAAGTAATCGTAAGACGGTTTTTTATTTGGTAAATATGTTGATGGTTTCTTTGTCACGTATGTAGAGAAAGAAGTAGGTCTTAGAGTGACGTAATGACCAGTTGATGGGTAACTTGGATAGGTATATAATGGCGCTGGTGAAGATTTAGTTTCACTCAATTCTATAGAAGGTGTCACATCTTCTTTCATGCTTGGTGTACTATCATTTAGCATCTGAATTATCGAGTTTATTGAAGATAATTCTGGTACTTTCTGTGTATTTTTAGTTGCTGTAGAAACGACAATATAATGTTCAGTTGTTGAGACAGGTTTTGGTCTAAATATCGGTTTTATTGGACGATGAGTCGAAACAGTCTTTGGAGGTACAGAAGCAGTCGTGCTGGGTGCTCTTGTAGGTTTGGTCTGCATCGAAGATAACTGTATATTAAAATCTGAAGGCCTTACTACTGTGTTATCTATTGTTCCGTTAACATGAACTAAAATAGTCTCAGGACCTCCATGGTCAATACTGCTATGAGTATAATAATCTGGTTTAGGCCTCAAGTAAGCGATATCACTGTCTTTAGGTGGAGTACTTAATAATGTGTTTGTGATTTGACTCAGTCCTTCTGAAAGGATCTCTCCTTGTTCTTCATCAGTGTTCAAAGTATCTTCTGGTTTTAATGTTGTTATTTGATTTTTGTCTGCAGGTTTATATCCTGGAGTTACAACAGGTTTGTAACTATTATGCCAGGCAGTAAGTTCTTCTACATCGTATTCGTCAGATTCTGTGGTCTCTGGGTAGTCTAAATAGCTCGTCATGACGACTCCTGGTCCTTTGGGTATATGGGACTGGCTGTCAGATTTCAATTGGCAGCAGGTTCCAAAGAGGAAGCCGTCCATGCAGGCTCCGACAACCTCTCCGCCTCGTTGGGTGCATTCGTGATTGAACATACATATCGTATTTCCTCGGTTGTATTTTGCTGCTCTCGATGCTTTGCAGTATGATGGCGTAATTCGGTATCCTCCGAAAAGTTTTCTTGATTCTGTAAGAAGAGAAAACATCTCATTAATATTTCTGTTAGTTTTTCTCATGAATGATCTAAGTAAGGTCTAAAACAGTGTGAAGTGGAGGAGGATAAGCTAAAAGGCGTATCCTGGGAACCGAGGTGATCTCGTTTCCCAGGGTATATCTTTTGGTTTGGGGTGGAATTTAGACACAACGCTGAAATGATTATGACGTTGATGATTTCTGTCTGACCGACGACTCGGATAAAATGACGCACATTGGGAGAGGTCTATGTCCAGCAGTGGACTGCAGTGGGATAATTGATTGTTTGGTTAATTGATTTCTGTTTAAGATACCTGATGTAGGGTTGCGTACCTATTTTTTTTTTTTTTTTTTATACCACTTAGTTGGCAGACAAGCACACGGCCCACTTGATGGAAAGTAGTTACCGTGGCCTATGGACGTCTGTAACACCAGAGAAGTGTCACAGTCGCGCTGCCAACCCTGTAAGTACAGAGTTTCTGTGCCGTCAGTAGAAGACAAATCAGGACAAGCCTTTAGTCTTCCCATATTCCCATATTTGCTAATAGAGTGATGTTACGTTTCTTAATTTAACTCGTATATCGTGGTGGGAGAGGAGTGCGGAGGGCCCGAACTTTAGTGGTGAAGGAGTGAAAATACAATTATCACCACCACATCTCATCGGAATGGTGTCGCAAGAGACGAATGACAGAAAAATACGCAGACGATACGCCAGCCAGTGTGGAAACAGTAGGACAAAACGTCTCAACATTGGTAGAGGCGTATGTGTATTAACATAAAAAATATATATATTGATGATTGAAAACAAGCCTTATTACTTATAGGCGAATTTCGAACATCCAGGACGTGTCCATTAAGCGCAGTTGCTCAAAGTTTTTTTCTTAATCTTAGCGTTAATCCCAGTCGCGTTCGAAGTTTTCACCTCAGAGTCCGGGGTCCGCTTTTTTAATCTAACTGTGGGTTTGGCTGAACTTCGACATTTGATTTTCTGACTTCGACCACCCATTGCGGATATCAAAGCATTGCAATAAGACCGCCGCGACGGCGGTACGCGATGCGCGCCTCCACATTCCTGAGGATGCGATGGGGACTCCGTGGTCCCTATACCCGAAGAGGGCCGTCTCATAAAAGACGGTCCTGGGCCGGCCGCGGTGCGATTGTCTCAGATAATCTCACCTACGGCAACCTGCGGCCCACATAAGCGGCGTGCGTTTTAGTCGGTTCAAGTCCGACATAACCTCCCCCACCGGCGTCTGTGGTGGGGGTATCCGTGGGGATTTTGCGCACATTAAAAAAAGAAAACATTGCAATAAGACAAAGTTAGTCAAAGTATTCCCTTAGAGAGGGACAGTATTTTGACATTTTCCGATTACAACTCACAGGAATAGTTAGCATGTTAACTGCTTCAAGATTGCATTAAAATCAATTGCCTTTCTACTTTCAATGTATTTATTACACAGCCACAGATGACCACAAACTTGTTTACTTCAGAATAGAAACCTATTAGCAGTGATACACAACTTAGAGCCAGTTGTCGGCAGTCGGGCAGTGAGAGCAGCTGTAATTTCCATCCATCACTCAAATTGTTACTCCCTGACTTGCATGCTGTGACACTTTCTTGCATTTCTCTTGGTTCGTGCCAGATAGATAACTTGGATGACTTGCAGAAAACTGACTACTATCACGCTAATGCATAAGTACCGGCAAACTTCTTGAATAAACGTCGGAAAGTTCGCGCATGTGTACAAAAGCGAATGAAACTAAAACCCGACTACTGAAAAATTACGCTCTAAAAAGGATTAAACAAGAAAATATCTAGAATTGCCGTGGTCGTATACCACTTAGTCTACCAAAAAAAATATTCGAAGGAAGAGTGGCATACGACCACGGCTATCCTTGATATTTTCTTGTTTAATACTTTTTAGAGCGTGATTTTTCAGTAGTCTGTTTTTATGTACCTAGTATTGAACTTATTTTTTTATTTCTGCATAGACTCTTAAACCAAAAGAGAAAAAACACTTTTTTGGCAAATGGTCCACATCGGTTTGGACTAAAATCACTAGATGCATTAGATGTCCTACCCCTCTAGACAAGAATAATCAATTAATATGGGATTGTCATAATAATTTAGGACTTCAAAATACATCAGTGGCATGGGATTCCTACAACACAATTCCTGCTGACTTCTTAGGGCGGGTTGTTTCAGCATAACTTAACGCACGCGTCAACGTTTAAAATGGCGCTAACAGTCGTTAACTCAGAAATTGAGTTGTTTCACAAAATGGCGGCCTTGACGTATGTTAAAAAGTAACGGTTAACGGGGCATTGGTTAACGTTAAAATTGACATTAAATTGAGTTTCAAACATAATGGACACTCTTTTATTTTCGTCTTTATTTGAAAATAGTTCAAGCAATGATGAATCAAATTCTGTAGTGAGAAAAAACAAGGTGTTTAAAATTCATATCAATAACTTAGACGTATAGGATGACCTGATTTCATTGCTAGATGTCGAGTATCTAAAGAAGTAGCTCTTTGTTAACACATTAAATCGAAGATGAAATACAGTTTGCTATTGAGTGTACCTACCTGTTATTTTATTACATTGTGATTTTCTTAAATTTATGAGATTGAGTAAATTTATAATTTAAATAGACCGATAGGTATTATTTCATTAATTTGTATCATGCGCCTACTTATTTCAGAAATCCAGCAGTAAACCCAATAGATACTAGCTACATTACAGTATGCCATATTATTCATCGAGTGGCACGAGCGATTTCTAAATTACGACCTCGTTATTTAAGCTAGGCACCATCTGGTGCCGTCCAAACCAAATATTCCCTCCGATCCGAAATTATGTCAAAAACAATGACAATTTGACTAAATTGTCATTCTGAAGATAAATGTTGCCACATGATAAAACATCTCCCAGGTGTTTTTCAAGGAATCGTAACTGGTTTCTACTGGCAACCTTTTTAACGTTGACAAACGGTTTTTTGTGCAGTGAAACAACGCTTCATATTTAACGAACGTTAAACATCGTCTGTAATCGTTATTATTTGACGTACGTATGTTATGTTAACCAATCCCATGAAACAACCCGCCCTTAATGGGTCCCATGCTGCAAGACAAACTAGATAGATTAAGTAATAGAAAAAAATTAATCGGTTCAGGCGGGATTAGAACCCGCGATCTTTCCCTTACAGGGGGAACGCTTTGACCACTAAGCCACCGAACCTTCGCCCGAATCCATCCAAATTCTTCTGTACATATATCTTACGGCGACAATGGATGGAGACGGTGGTAAATGGAGATAAGTTTTCTTTTTACCGACTTCCCTGTCAATCCCACACATTGCTTATTTATTCTGTGAAGCTACAATTGTAATTTATTGTGATTTATGAACAAATTATATAATTATTAAATTATTAATCTATATTTTTTTTACTGTTGTAACCGCGGTAGCCTAGTAGTATGGGTAATGGACTGCTGAGACGAGGTCTCGGGTTCGATCCCAGGTTTACCATGGCACACACCAATGACTTTTCGATGCTTTTCGAAGTTATGTGTGTATTTATCGCAGGTTTATAAGTGCACGGTTAATTGCTAGGCTCGCCACCTATTACATTGGGACCTAAACATAAACTGGCGAAATGTGGATGCTAGCACCTCTGCCTACCTCTTCGGGGATATAGGCGTGAGTTTATAAAAAAAACAATTTTTACTATTGATTGTACCACTTCTCTAGGGGAGGCTACTCCGGCAAAATAGTTTCTCTACATCGAGAACAAACTATACATTAAGACAAATCTTCAATTATCATTTAAAATTACCATAATTTATTATAATTATAAGTTATGATACCAAACAGTTATTAGTGTCAGAAATTTGACCCGAGACTCACGATTAATGGTACAGCCTACATTATAAGTTAAAGGCACCTCACACCATACGATACGACAGCGATACGATTATACTGCAGTTATTCGTTATTTCAAATTATCGTAAAGTTTTAGTTCATCCTTCTTCTGGCACATTCGAGTAAGAAGGAGTGAATAGACAGATAGATAAATCGACCAGGTTACACCGGCCGTGGTCACAGGCTGACTGTGACCCTGGTCGAAACGTCGGGCAAATCAAAGGTATGTATGTACCTATACCATGATTCCTGTTAACAGTATTGTAGGTCATGGAACCTGGTAGTTTAAAAGTTATTAAAATAATCGTTGTTTTGTTTGAAGGTATAAATAGTTTTAGAGTTATGTATGTCAGTTAAATAACAGTTCCTATAAGTTTAGTGCAATGTGAAACATTAATCCGAAGTTTTGGGCAAATTTTTAAGTATTTAGTATGCTAAATATTCAAATGACCCGTTCAGAATGGCCCGTCAGTATAATGATATGGCCAAAAATAACTCAGAACTAGATATATTCGCTAAAATCGCAACCTATGTTAATTCACTCAAGAGTGTCCTCTGTTCCACACCCAAGCCCAACTATGTTACTAACTAAATTGCCATAAATATGTGTATATATTACTTTGAATATTTTATTAAGTACTTAGTGTTAATTAATTCTTCTTGGTTTTTCTATTTGCACAAGTTTTTGGATTGCAATTCAGACTTTGATTGTATAATCTTAATTTCATGATAATCACAATTGTAATCTGTGTTGTGTAGAAAATAAAATAAAATAAAATAAAAAAATAAAAATCGAATGAGGTAGAATATCCCGCCTAAACCGATTAAATGTTTCCTATAAAAAATGATACGATTCGGTGGGTGACCGAATAGAATTAAAATTACAACTATTTCAATCCCAACATTCATCTTTCATTCATTCATCTTTTCTTCTTTCTAAGCTACCTGCCTTTGGTCTGCCTTCTAGGCTGTGCAACTGGGTTGCTAGCTTCCTGCAGGGGCGCCGTATTCGCGTCCTTTGTGACGGACGAGCTTCAGAGTTTCTGCAGGTTAATGCTGGCGTGCCCCAGGGGTCCGTCTTATCACCCACTCTCTTTCTTCTGCATATCAACGACATGCTGTCTACCGGCAATGTTCATTGTTATGCAGACGATAGCACTTTACATGGGAGTTATCATGGACATCCAGCGGCCAAGCAGTCAGATATCGCAGAGAAGAGGCAGCTTCTTGTCAGTGAGCTTGACGGGGTCCTGAATCACATTTCTCAATGGGGCTCTGAGAACCTGGTTGAGTTCAATGCCAAGAAGACGCAGGCATGTGCGTTTACAGCAAAAGTATCTTCTTTCCTTCCCCTCCCCACTCTTCAGAGCACGCCACTGCCGCTGCAGGACAATCTCAATATCCTAGGTATGGATGTTCGCTGCAACCTAAATAACAAAAACTACATCGAAAGCATCATCAAAACAGCCTCACGAAAACTCGGAGTCCTGAACAGAGTGAGACGATTTTTCACGCCGGAGCAGCGGTGTCTTCTATACAAGACACAAATTCGCTCCTGTGTGGAGTACTGCTCGCATCTCTGGGATGGTTCAGCAAAGTACTTACTAGATGCTCTCGACAGGTTGCAGCGACGTGCGATCCGCATCATTGGGAATCCCGAGATCACGAACACCCTAGAACCTTTACAGCTGCGTAGAGATGTTGCGTCCATGGCTGTATTTTACCGTCTGTACCATGGGGAGTGTTCTGATGAGCTCTTCCAATTAGTCCCACCCTCCCCTTTCCTACACAGGACAACGCGTGCAGGTCTTAGATGTCATCCGCACACGGTGCAAAACATCCGATCAAGAACCAAGCGGTTCGGAGACTCTTTCCTCTGTCGCACCATTAAGGCCTGGAATTCATTACCAGCTCACGTGTTTCCTTCTTCCTACAGTCCCGGGTCCTTTAAGCGGGGCGTGAAAAAGCATATGATAAGGCCGTCAAGCTGAGTGTCACCATTGTCACACGGTATGTGTAAGTAATGGTGACCCTCTTTTCTGGGATTTTGCCTTCAGCTTACCATCAGGCAAGGCGAAGTCCAATTGACGTGTCCTATATATAAAAAAAAAAAAAAAAAAAAAAATCTTGTGTGGTTCCCGGCGGAGTAGGATTTGGACCACTCCATCTCTTCCCATGCGGTGTCGTACAAGGCGACTAATGGATAGGACTGCATGGCATCAGACAGATATATACAGCCCAGACTCAGCGTCATATGCATGGCTTGAGTCAATAATAGTGCCCGGAAGAAGGTAAATAAATTTTGGTGCATTCATCTCTGCCTAACCCTCTGGCAATAAAGGCGTGATTATATATATATATATATATATATATGTATGTATCTGTATGTTGATCTCACAGCAATAAGAGCTGAAACTATCTAAAAATAATATTTAAACAAACCGCCTTTTAGATCGTGTCGTCTCCATATCGCTACTTATAAACAACGAAATAGTATCACGTAGAGTAGCCGGAAGGATAGTTTACATCTATCAGAGCAAAGTGTGTCGTACGAGGACCGAATTACAATTGAATTTCATTTGTTATTCTCGTGGAATTGGGACACTTTCCCATTGATCTCAGACACTTATTGATTTGAGAAAGTTTAGGAATATCATCACCATCTTCCTAACGATTTCAAGTTTGCGTTGGTAGACTCAGCTATCCGTGAGGTCACGGAGAAAGAATATAAGTATGATGAAATCATATCATTCGAAAAGTATCGTAAGAGATGACTCACGAAAAAATACGCAGACGATATCACACTCAAGCTGTGGAATGACCTCCCTGCTGCAGTTTTCCCAACCACCTACAATATGAGGTTCTTCAAGAGGGGCATCAGAAAGTTTCTTCGTGGTCGGCAGCGCGAGTGTAACACTCCTAGTGTTGCATACGTCCATAGGCCACGGTAACCACTTCTCATCAGGTGGGCCGTGAGCTTGTCTGCCACCTAAGTGGTATAAAAAATAAATAAAAAAAAGACTGCGAGAGAATCGTATACCAACCCATCTGGCCAGCGTGGGAATAGTACGCCTAAGCCTCCCAACATTGGAAGAGGCTTGTATCCAGCAATGGACTGTAATAGGCTAATTGATATGCTCATGCCTATTTCCGGGGGAGGTAGAATCGAATTTCGAGTGCTTCTGACCTGCTATGCAATTGTCTAAGAGTACAGCGTTGGGCACAGTGCAGCAGCAGTCTTGACAGAAATTGTCATTGGTGGATCTCCAGTGACGTCATCCAGTCTATCACAGCGCTGTGCTTGACCTTTTGTCAACATATTTATTAATTTGGTCAATGTATGCATAGCAAGGTCGACCCCGACTGTCTTGCCCCCTAGACAGGTGGCAAATCGTTGGCTGGCGTATTGGCGTCATCTACTGCGACTCTGATTTGACGACCTCTGTAGCGTAGCAGTAGAACGATTGACTGCTACACAGGAGGCGCGGGTTCGATTCCAGCACAGTGCAAAAATTTGTATGCACGAATATGTATATTTGCATTGGTCTGGGTGTTACTATGTATGATATGTATGTATTTAGATAAAAAGAAAAAAGTGTTTAAGTATGTTTATCCGCATTCTAGATTCTATGGGTCTAGAGATAGCGTTGTGTAGAATGTTGTGGAATATTTATGTGCTTTTCGCTATGTTTCACGCCTGTAAATCCCCAAAGAACTAGGCAGACGTATATTAGCTCCCATATTTCTCTAACTAATACAACATATAACGGAGTGAGTCGGTTGACGAAGTATGTTTATCCGCATTTTAGATTCCACAACACAAGCTAGTTAAGCTATGCTTACCATGGGTCTAGATAGAGTTGTGTGGAATGTTGTAGATTATTTACTGCGACCGTAAATTCTTATTGGATCTGTAAATGGATCCAGTGAGATATCAATCTCTCAGTAAATACACATTCAACTCCAGAATTCCGAAATGCCGGGATTTTGGTATTCCAGGATCCCAGTATTAAAATAAATACAGAGCCGAACTTCTATAACCATTAGCATAATATACAAAAATATTTGTAGCACAAAAACGGTTGGTCATAAGCCTGGTAGTGTTAGTATGCAGAATAGAGCTTACAACAATAAAAGCAGAATACAGAATTATGTAAACTCTTTTCAGTGATGCCGTGAGTAATATTGAACGTTTGAAAAAGGCCAAAAGTAACACAATTCGAACGAATTACATAAAGTTTTAGCCATTGACGAGTCATGACTCACGGTAAGTGAAATGAAGAGTCACTTTCTCTAGCAATGACATCAGAGCTTTTGTTGTTTTGTTGTTTATGTCATGGATAACAGAAATAAATAGAGCAACTTATCGCCGTTCTTATAGAGGTGTCCACAATCGCCCGTAAACAGTTAAAGTTATGGAGATACCTCGGCATATGCGATGGTCTGAGTGGCATTATGGGGGTTTTTTTTTATACCACTAAGTTGGCAGACAAGCACACGGCCCACTTGATGGGAAGCGGTTACCGTGGCCTATGGACGTATGCAACACCAGGGGTGTCACACTCGTGCTGCCGACCATGAAGAAGAAACCTTCTGATGCCCCTCTTGAAGAACCCCATATTGTTGGCGTTTGGGAAAACCGCAGCAAGGAGGTCATTCCACAGCTTGAGTGTGCGTGGGATGAAGTTTCATTCATACCACACAGTGCGCACCGTCTCAGGTCGCAATGTGTGCGGATGAATTCCCTGCTTATGGCGAGAGGTGCGATGATAGAATGTAGCTACGGGCATCATGTCAAACAATTTATCTGAGCACAAACCATTGTATAGGCGGGGGTTTAGATTACATTACTTAGAATATCGTAGATTAACATTTACAGTTATATTTCCAGCGGCAATACGTGCAATTAAGTGTAGTAAGGTAATTTATACCAAAACCGCACGACCATCTTGGGCCATCAGTTGCCAGGGGTGATGACTGACTCTTGGCTATAGAAGGCTCCATCGGGTATGGGACTACAGTGTCCCATCTTTCTCCAGAAAAAGGGCTATGCTTCTGCTAGAGTAACAGGCGGCTCCACCTGTCATCCACAGGCCTGCGCTTATCTAGGACGGAGGTCATTAAATGACCGTCAGAGTCGCCTACGCGCATTGCGGGCTATGCGGGACGGAAAGGACCTCTTCTCCGGCTCCTCGGTGTACTGTACTCCTAGCACGAAAAGCTATTGTAGTTATGTTAACGTATCGAGAAAACGGACCATTGAGATTGGCAGGAGACGAACAGCGGCATGACTGCGTAAGATGTTTCTTTACAGAAGCGGCACCGAGATAGTAAGACGCCTCGTCACCTGTTGGCCACTTTTCCTAATAATTGATTCTCTCGACAGGTTGCAGCGACGTGCGTTCCGCATTATTGGAAATCCAACGGTCACGATCACCCTCGAGCCTTTGCAGATGCATAAAGATGTCGCTTCCTTGGCTGTATTTTACCGTCTGTAGCATGGTGAGTGTTCTAATGAGCTCTTCCAATTAGTCCCACCCTCTACTTTCCTACTCAGGACAACACGTAGGGCTTAGATGTCACCCACACACTGTGCAGAATATCCCATCAAGAACCACGTGGTTCGGAATCTCTTTCCTTTGCCGCACAATGGTGCCAGGCCCAGGAATTCTTTACCAGCTCACGTGTTTCCTTCTTCCTACAGTCCCGGGCCGTATAAGCGGGACGTGAAAAAGCATCTGATGAGGTCGATGTAAAATCAAACTGAGTGCCTCCATTGTTACATGTCTGTAGGTAATGGTGACCATCTTTCCGGAGACTTTGCCTTTAGTTTACCATCAAGCGAGGTGAAGTCAAATTGGCATCGCAGGAGGCGCGGGTTCGATTCCCGCTCAGTGCATACACATGTATGCATGAATATTTGCATTGGTCTGGATGTTTCTATGTATAATATGTATGTATTTACAAAAAAAAAAGTATCTAAGTATGTTTATCCGCATTCTACATTCCATAACACAAGCTAGTTAAGCTATATTTATTTTCTAAAATTTATTGCAAAAAGACTATGTCTCTATTTCTAATTAAGTATTGCATTTTTTGCTTATCATTTTTGTTTTTACGCTTTTCCCGACGTTTCGGTTACTTTTTAACAATGCTGGTCTCGATGAGATTAAGATTATGGTCATACCTCGCTGCTTAAGTGTGACTTGTGAAAACGACAGTGGATAAATATATTACTTAAACATACATTTTGAAATAGAAAATACGTATCTACATATATGCATAGTGCATACGCTACTGTATAGTGTATATTATGCGGAGTAGTAAAAAACCTAGTGGTTTGGGTAAAGAACTGCTGAGACGAGGTCTCGGGTTCGATACCAGGTTTTACCATGGCACACACCAATGACTTTTCGATGCTTTTCGAAGTTATGTGTGTATTTATCGCAGGTTTATAAGTGTCCGGTTAATGGTAATGGGCTCGCCACCAATTACATTTGGACCTGAATATAAACTGGCGAAATAGCTAGCACCTCTGCCTACCCCTTCGGGGATATAGGCGTGAGTTTAAGTTATGTGTTATGTTATGTAGTAAAAAAAAGTTTAAAACTAAACCCGACTGCAGAAAAATCACGCTTTAAAAGTAGTAAACAAGAAAATATCAAGGATAGCCGTGGTCGTATGCCACTTAGTCTAACAAAACAATAAATCTAGGGAAAAGTGGCATACAATCACGGCAATACTTGTTATTTTCTTGTTTAACACTTTTTCGTAAGTCGGGTTTTATTTTTAAACTTATTTACATTACCAATATCACATCGCATTATAACTATCACATTACAATATTGTGTACATAACACTGTGGATACAAACTGTGTGATCAAAAAATGACACACCTGCCTAACCCATTGAGACCATACACTTTCATTGACCCCAATACGCGCAGTACGCTATGGTGAGCTATCAGAACCGAAATGACGTATGCGTTTATGACAAACCGAATATTGTGTGATATTTTGACATTGTTTGCTAACTTTCGAAGAGATTAACTAAGATTAATTGATGCCCGCGGACGGCGGAAGACCTGGAATTCCTTACCAGCGTGTTTCATTCTTCCTACAGTCCCGGATCCTTTAAGCGGGGTGTGAAAAAGCATCTGATGAGGCCGTCAAGCTGAGTGCCACCATTGTAACATGCTACGTGTCTGTAATAATGACCCTCTTTACTGAGACTTTGCCTTTTGTTGACCATTAGGTGAGATGAAGTCAAATTGGCGTGTCCTATATGTTAAAAAAGACATACTTTCACTGTATATTAATAGTGTGTTACTGTAAAATCGTACTGCTATTTTACGTTTTGCACGCGTCCATAGGCCACGGTGACCAGCAGACAAGCACACGGCGCGCTTGATGGAAAGCATCAAGCGCGCCGTGTGCTTGTCTGCCATCAAAGTGGTATAAAATAAAAGATGTATAAAATACATACATTATACATTATTCTACATTAGGTATACATTTACATTACATCCGAATTTACATTTTCAAGTAATTAGTATTATGTTTAACTAACTGACTAAGTAAAAGTTAATTTTACAATTTGTAAATTAGTAGTTAAAATGTGCTACCAACCAAAACTATGTGTATAATTAATTAATGTAAATAAATGATGAACATGCGTTCGTTTTGCAGAAAGTTTAAACAAGATTATCAATAATAATAATTTTATTTATTTATATTACGCCATTATCCCCGGAGGGTTACGCAGAGGTGAATTAACACCCACATTTCACTAATCATTGAATTTGGTCTCATATAATAGAGGGTGAGTCTATTGCCGTCTTCCGGGTAGTATTGTTGACTCAATTCATTCAACTGTGGCTGAGTCTGGGCTGTATATATCTGTCTGATGTTAAACAGCCCTATCCCTTTGTCGCATACATGCCGCATGAGAAAGGATGGGGTGGTTCAAATTCTACTCTGCCGGAAACCACATGGAAATTATATTTATTACTAGCCGTTGCCCGCGGCTCCGCCCGCGTGGATGTCGGTTATCGCATAGTGTGGAGTCAATGCTATTGAGCATAAATTTTTTCTAAAATAAAGTAGCCTACGTTACGCCAATAAAGTCTGTCTGTCTGTCTTTTTGTTCCGGCTAATCTCTGAAATGGCTGGATCTACTTTGACGGGACTTTACTATACTTTCATCCCCTATTTTATCCCCTTAGGGGTAGAATTATCAAAATCCTTTCTTAGCGGATGCCTACGTCATAACATCTACCTGCATGCCAAATTTCAGCCCGATCCGTCCAGTGGTTTGGGCTGTGCGTTGATAGATCACTATGTCAGTCAGTCAGTCACCTTTGAGTTATATATATTTAGATTAATATAATAGAATTCATTTATAACTAACAACAAGATTAAATCAGACACCTAAACAAAAACTAAAACCATATAAGCTCTTATTATTTTTTTAAGATTAAAATTCAATAAGAAATTAATAAAATTGAAATTGTAAAATGTTATGGAGGTAAGACACGACTTGGGCAGTCGGACTGGGGAAGTACCTCCACCCTACAGAAAACCGCGGCCATAATAGCCTCGTGTTGTGTTCCCTGCGCGGCGGTGGGTAGGGTAGCCAGAGCTAACGTTTATGTTCTGTCAGTTGGAAGACCAAAGGGTTGTCCTGCTTTGTCTTCTGCGCTGATGACATAGAAACTCTCTGTGCTTACAGGGTTGGCAGCACGAATGTGACTCCTCTAGTGTTGCACAGGTCCATAGGCCACTGTTACCACTTTTTAGATTTTCGTACGGAAGTACAAAATGACGATTGGAGTCTATAACGGTAACGCATAAAACTTTATATATTAGATAAGCTAAGTAAGCGAAAAAGCGAAAGTGTATATTATCACATTGAGTACCGTTTTCGTAAGCTTGGATCGTATAATCATATAAAATAAATTAACAGTAAAAAGTTGAACAAAAACAAACTTTGAAATGCGTACTCGAAATTCGGTGCAATGCTGTAGACTTTTGAATAATTAGTAGTAAGTAATTAGTAGCCTAGTGGTACAGGTAATGAGCTGCTGAGACGAGGTCTCGGGTTCGATCCCAGGTTTTACCATGCCACACACCAATGACTTTTCGATGCTTTTCGAAGTTATGTGTGTATTTATCGCAGGTTTATAAGTGCCCGGTTAATGGCAATAGGCTCGCCACCTATTACATTGGGATCTAAACATAAACTGGCGAAATGTGGGTGCTAGCACCTCTGCATACCCCTTCGGGGATATAGGCGTGAGTTTATGTTATGTTATGTAAGTAGTAGTAAGGGAAAGATCGCGGGTTCGAATCCGCCTGAATCAGTTAATTTTTTTTAATATATTAATCGTTTTGAATAATTTATTTTATCGTCTAAGCCTTTTTCCAACTCGGTTCGGGTCTGACTTCAAAACGACCGGACTTCGATATTTTCCGTGAAGCAACTGTCATCTGACCTCCACAGCCCACTAGGGGTACCGAAGTTACAGAACTTCGTTGTAACCAGACCAAGTTGTTGGACATTTTAGTGCTTCAATTATCTCGAAAGCAACGAATGGTCACCCGTTCTGAGGGGGCTTTAGGGATATTATCAAGGTTTCTACATCTCTAGAGCCAACTGAATTCCCATTCTTAAGATGAATCTCAGGAATAGCAGTTGTTGTCATAAAACTAAGGAGGTAGGACACGACGGTATTTCCGGCCCAATTGAGCAGTCCGACTGGGGAAGTACCGCGGCCATAATAACCTGTGTTGTCTTCTCGGCGGTGAGTAGAGTAGCAAGAGCTCATTGGAGAGTTTTTGTGCTGTCAGTGAGAAGACCGAAAGCTTGTCCTGCTTGGTCTTTTACACTGACCGCACAAAAACTCTCTATTCTTACAGGGTCGGTAGCACGAGAGTGACTCCCATGTTGCACACGTCCATAGGCCACGGTAACCACTTTCCTTCAGGTGGGCCGTGTGCTTGTCTACCACCTAAGTTGTATAAAAAAGCGAATCCCGGCTATGAGGTAAAAGCCTTGGGAGCTTCGAAAGATGATTTTGATGATCTTAAGACTCACCTAGCGAATATAACTTAATTATTAATATTTGAGCAATTTTAGTTGGTTTTACTTTTAAAGTTCATATTTAAAAAAAGCGTATAGTTGTGAATCGGCTTTCAAAAAGACATTAGATCTGTCATCTAGAATATAATTTGTCCTCAGATCTAATCAATTAAGAAAGAAAAAATTGAATCTTTCCCTTACAGGAGAGGAGCTTTCTCGCCTGAACCGATAATTGTTTTTCTATCTTAATATTTTCCTTCTTCCTACAGTCCTGGGTCGTTTAAGCAGGGCGTAGAAAAGCATCTGATGAGGCCGTCAAGGTGTGTGCCACCATTATAACATTACTTAGTGCCTGTAATGGTGAACCTCCTTCCTGAGACTTTGCCTTTAGCTTACCATCAGGCGAGGTGAAGTCAAATCGGCGTGTTCTATATAAAAAAAATTAATAGTTAGCATACTAAATGCTTTAAAATTTCATTCAATGTCCTCAGATCAAGTTACAAATCAAAATTCTGGACTGGGTAGCATTCCATATTACTGGCCTATAACGCGAATCCCCAAATTGATGAAGCGTAAATCCTAACTCCCGCATAGAAGCTGTCTTTTTCTGAGAAAAACTTCTGGATAATAACAGTCGCATCTACCTTATTACGCAGAGGCGGAAGTTCTACATGCCAAGCAGAGCGCAACAGAAAGGCATACCAGATGACGGTCTCACGAATCAATAATAATTGTATATCTGCACAGATCATACGCGTGTACCGAGTAACTGGACGCTGTTACGATATACCTAATATGTGTATCATACTCTTGTAGCTAACAGTAACCGCTTCTTCGTCTTCTCTTATTGATGGCTTCTGCAGCGAATCACTGAATTTTTGCCTATGTCAAGTAAAATGTCTTTAAAAAAAAGTTTAAAACTAAAACCCGACAGCTGTACATATCTGTCTGATGTTAAACAGCAAAGCTCGGTCTCTAACGGCGACGAAGCCTGTTAGTGTGGCGTGCTGCCCCAGAAAGGGGAGAGAGCGAAAATGGTGGGGAACATAAAATAATTTGTAGGGAGTCAAAAAAAGCGCGCCTGAAAGAGAGCAGACGCCACTAGGGTGCGCATCTCCCAAGATTCGGCCCGTTATAACCAAGATGATTGGTAGGGCCATGGGAAGGAGGTGGGAATAGTGGTGTTAAAGAGCCCTATCCCTTAGTCGCTTTGTACGACATCACATGTGAAGTGATGGGGTCGTCCAAATTTAACTCAGCCAGAAACCACGTTAATTTTCTTTTTTATACCACTTAGGTGGCAACACACCAAGCAAGCACACGGCCCACCTGATGGGAAGTGGTTACCGTGGCCTATGGACGTATGCAACACCGGGGGTGTTACACTCGCGCTGCCGACCACGAAGAAACCTTCTGATACCCCTCTTGAAGAACCGAAGAACCTCATATTGTAGGCGCTTGGGAAAATCGCAGCAGGTTGATCATTCCACAGTTTGAGTGTGCGTGGGATGAAGTTTCTTTCATACCGCACAGTGCGCACCGTCTCAGTTCGCAATCTGTGAGGATGAATTCCCTGCCTATGGCGAGAGATGCGATTATATATATATATATATATATAATTTTGAAGCACTATGCTTGTAAAGATAATGACATTAAAATTTGCACGCTCTACGGGGCAGAATATCTGTGCACATATGTGTGTCACAATATAAGGCAAATAATAGTCTGAATTAACATCAAATAACAAAAACAAAAAGAAAACGTTTCTCGTAGGTTTATGCATGAATAAATAATTTCTTCCTATTTCTTTCTTCTTGAGATCTAGCCCGGGTTCCAGGGTATCTACTTTGAATACAACAGATGTGTTTTACAGGGTGTATGGCAGGGGCCTTAAAATTATATACATTTAACTCTTTGACATAAAAAAAGAAAGCCAAAATAAAAATAGAAAGATACTTAAACACATTATTAATTAATAATAATCAACAACAAAACGTTTGTTTATTGATTCATTAACTAAACGCACTTTCTACATTATTTGTTATATTACACGCATGACAGGTGTCACTTTGACAGATCGAAAGTGATGACGTCACCGCCTTGACATTGAAAGCTATTGTTTGGCCGCAGTGGCACGATAAGCGATCTAAGAACTATCAGCTGTGACAGTTTATCAAGGAGGAATGGAGCCGGAACATTCAAGAGCTGTGAAATTTGTAATTTATGATCTGTGGTCTATGTGTAGTGATAAATCGTGGCTGTGGATCATAGTGCCTTAGGCAATAAATTCATTTTTTAAATCGTGTTTCGGAGAGTAGGTTAAGACGTCGGTCCCAGTTGCTATAGGAATATCTATGGTAGTCGTTACGGAAGTTGGAGTCCTCAAAAGTCCGGCTCTAACTGCAGAGCTTCGACATCGCCAACCGGTTGCGAAGGTCAGATGGCAGTCGCTTCATGGAAAATATCGAAGTTCAGCCGCATCCCAGTTAGACAAAAAAGGCAAAAATTTAAATCAAATTTAAGACTCTACGCTCATGTTGTTAAAGTCTGAAATTTAATGACATCTTGTAGAATAAATGAAAAATGTTATGAACTTTTTACATTAAATTTTGGACTTTAAACGTATTCCTATAAAGTCTAATTGCCTGATGGTAAGCTGAAGGCAAAGTCTCAGAAAAGAGGGTCACCACTATTTACACATAGCATGTGACAATGGTGACACTCAGCCTGACGGCCTCATCATATGCTTTTTCACGCCCCGCTTAAGGGACCCGGGACTGTAGGAAGAAGGAAACACGTGAGCTGGTAATGAATTCCTAGTTGTCAGTGGCACGTCAGTGGCTTCGCCACGACTTATACTTAGGAGAATCGGGGCCCAGGTCGCAGTAAGCGGTCTGTGAGTCTAAAAACGCCACATCGAGTAATTCTACTTCAAAGGAGTCAATTTATGAAATAGATTTCTATAAATACTTAAATTGTCAGTAATATGAGCAGAATCACAATAATTTATTTACTAATAAGATACTAGTTTCGTGTAAATATTGTCGCAAGACAAAATATTATCCTAATACGATTCTAATAAAATGGCCTTTATGGACATACTGGTCACGAGAGCTTCAATTTTATTCATTGTTAAGTTGAATAATAATCTCCTTCGAATTATTAAAATAGCAACAATTCAAATTCCCAACCTCTCTTCAAGTAACAACATCTTGTTTACACCTAATCATACGCCTATTTACCACATAAGTGACAAAGAAAACATACGCCATTATCCGAATTTCTCTTTTAACCTTTAAGAAGGCTGTAAAGAAGACAAATTGCGCGCAATTCGTAATGTATTCTGCGCACCATAACAGATTTTAATTCAATTTTCTCCGAACTTTCGCTGTTAAGCGCGCACCGAGAGCTCTCGCTTCAGTTGCTATGAATGTCAATGTGTAAAAGATGCGTTTACGGATTGGCATTGCCATCCAACGGGGTAATACCCGCCAGCCTTTTGGGCAAGTTACCGGTCGACATTGATAGGGAAGAATTTTGCGACGCCTAAATTTTTTGAATCCTCTTTTATATTCTTGTAAATATCCAAATAGCCCATTACAGTCCACTACTGGACTAGGTCTCTCCCAATGTTAGGAGGCATTAAACCCGTCTGGTCAGGCAGATTGGTACAGGGATTTATTTCAAGTTTTCCTTATCTCACAGTGATATTGTCTGTATATTTTGCCGTTGGTCGCCTCTTATAAGATGGGGTGGTGATACCCCGGACACGACTGGAACTCAACGCTAAGATGATGGTAAAAAGAAGAATTATATTATATTATCTGTGGTACTACTGAGGACTAATAATCCGCGGTAGCCTAGTGGTATGGGTAATGGACTGCTGAGACGAGGTCTCGCGTTCGATCTCAGGTTTTACCATGGCATACACCAATGACTTTTCAATGCTTTTCAAAGTTATGTGTGTATTCATCGCAGGTTTATAAGTGCCCGGTTCATGGTGATAGGCTTCACCACCCATTACATTGGGACCTAAACATAAGCTGGCGAAATGTGGATGCTAGCACCTCTGCCATTCTGTTCTCTATGGTCTTAATATGTTCGAAATTCTGTATTGAATAATAACGGTTTAATATTTTAAGAAAGGTGCAACATTTAAAATATACATAGAAATGTGTGAATTTTGTTATGTGCTTGTTATATTTTAATATAACAAGCACATAACATAGTCTTCTTGTATCGAAAATGCTAGATAAATACAATGATTACTGCCATGTTATTTATATATATGTAGAGTATTTAGTTCACTAAGGTAGAATACTAAAAAAAACGATGCCTAGACATCTGTGAATATAAGCGCACCCTGTTTAACTTTCTTGTCGACAGAACATATTACTCTGTGAATGAATTTTTAAATGACAACCACTGACGGAATATAATTTCAATTAAATTTTATTTTGTATAGGTACTAAACTATTTGATATTTTCATACTTATCACTCACTGACATTCATAATTTCATTTTACTTTAATTAATTTTGTAATATATTTTCTATTTTGGTTAAATAATAATAATATGTAAATGATACATTAAGTATTTACAAATGTAAAAGTATTGTGTATTCTTTTATTAAAAATATACACTTACATGTATTCTTGACACCAAATATTGACATTAATGGACATTTTATTTATGTTCTAATTTCAATATTATTATAATTTAATTGTCAATCAAATATGTTACAGTTTAAATGGATAAATTTGCATGTATATAATCTGCGAAACATATTGGAGATTATTTCTTTTGTAACACCATTGTCACATACGGTGTTTCGAGCAATAAACTATTTACTTACTTATTTATTATTTTCGTATGCCTTTAGGCGGAGCATGGAGGAACGTATTGCTTAATGTAACACATTTTTACCACCCACGTTAAACGAAATAAAATGGATTATTGATTATCGATTTTCTAAACCGAGGTTTTTCATTTAATTTAAATTTAATCAATATCGCAGAAGAATTGAATTGTCACTCAATCCATAAGTGGTTTCCATTATAATTTCTACCGGTTTCATCCAATAGTGGGTAAAATAGGGATAAGATAAGATAAGACTTTTCTTTGTTGAACCACCAAGATCTGTAATTCATTACAAGCTCACGTGTTTCCTTCTTCCTACAGTCCCGGGACCTTTAAGCGGGGTGTGAAAAAGCATCTGATGAGGCCGCCAAGCTGGGTGCCACTATTGTAACATTACTTAGTGTCTGTAATGGTGACCCTCTTTCCTGAGACTGCCTTCAGCTTACCATCAGGCGAAGTGAAGTCAAATTATTGGCGTGTCCTAGATAAAAGGAAAAACTCTTTATTGCCCACTAAACATAGAATTCATACGAAGGATACACGCATGTTAGATAGTTGAACAATGGACGGTCTTATCGCGGTTTGCGATCTCTTCCAGACAACCAGTGTATGGACTATACTATCAGTGATCAGGGTAGTTTGCGGTGTACACTAAGTTATAATTATTCAATATTTGTATCTAGTATCACATTTAGAAAACAGAATACCCTACAGAATACCGCGGTTATAATAACTTCGTGTTGTGCTCCCAGCGGTGAGTAGGGTAGCCAGAGCTCTCTGGAGAATTTGTGCTGTCAGTGGAAGACTAAACGCTTGTCCTACTGTCTTCTACTGACGGCACAGAAACTCTGTACTTACAGGGTTGGCAGCGCGACTGTGACTCCTCTGGTGTTACAACCGTCCATAGGCCACGGTAACCACTTTCCATCAGGTGGGCCGTGTGCTTGTCTGCCACCTAAGTGGTATAAAAAGAATAAAAAAGTGAAGAAGAATTATTATTTCATGGAATAAATACCTACCTACATTTACAGATACATAAATACATATATATATGATTTCTCATATACCCACTATGCTATAACTGAAAATTTTAATGGCTACAACCAAATTGAAAACCAAAAGTGTTCCCAATCGTATTGAATGAAAGAAGAATGTCTTGTTCGTATGTCAAAAGATAACTGAATACATTGTGATGTTTCAATGTACTTTTAAATACTTTTACTATTATGAATACTTTTATAAGCAGGCAGCTTTATGGCGCGGCGATAGTGAACACGACAGCTACGCAGGAGGCGCGGGTTCGATCCCCGCTCAGTGCAAATATTTGTATGCATGAATATGTATATTTGCATTGGTCTGGGCGTTTCTATGTATAATATGAATGTTTTTTTAAAAAAAAAGTATTTAAGTATGTTTATCCGTATTCTAGATTCCATAACACAAGCTTGTTAAAGTATGCTTACCATGGGTCTAGATAGCGTTGTGTGGAATGTTGTAGAATATTTATATTTTTTTTATTTATAACCGCGGTAGCCTAGTGGTATGGGTAATGGACTGCTGAGACGAGGTCTCGGGTTCGATCCCAGGTTTTACCATGGCACAAACCAAAGACTTTTCGATGCTTTTCGAAGTTATGTGTGTATTTATAGCAGGTTTATAAGTGCTCGGTTAATGGCAATAGGCTCGCCACCTATTATATTGGGACCTAAACATAAACTGCTGAAATGTGGGTGTTAGTACCATATAAATATACAATCACGTCTTTATCCCCCGAATGACTGAGCAGAGGTGAATTAACACCCACATTTCACCAATCATGTATTCTATTACACGTAATAGGGAGAGCCTATTGTCATATTCCGGCACTATTGTTGACTCGAACCATGCATCTGAGGCTGAGTTTGGGCGGTATTATATCTATCTGATGTTAAAAAACTCTTTCCCAAAATCGCCTTGTACGACACCGTATTGGAAGCAGTGGATTACGACAAGCTAATTGATTGACCTTATAGATAGTGGTTACCGTAGCCTATGGACGTGTGCAACACCAAGGGAGTCACACTTGCGCTGCCAACCCTGTAAACACAAGAGTTTCTGTGCCGTCAATGTAAAACACAAAGCAGGACAAGCTTTTGGTCTTCCCACTGACAGTACAAAAAATCTCCAGTGAGCTCTGGCTACCCTACTCACCGCCGGGAACACAACACGAGGTTATTATGGCATATAATAGTTATTAAATAGTTATTATATCATATAAACACCCATAAAACCTGTATAGGTTTATCTTGGGTGTGAGTGTACATTAATAGATACGTATTGTTGTTTTATTGTCTATAACAGTCGTCAACGTATGTCAATCCCAGATCAATGTTATATAAATTCGGGATTTTCGCAATTAAATCATACTCGACAATCACCAGCTAGCCAAGTCGTGATCACGGGTGCTGCAACGTATCCGAAACGTTGGCAGAAATAGTAATTTCCATGATTTAGTCGCTAAAAGTCCCGAACCATTGTATAAATATGAATTCACGCCGCAATAGTATAAAAATAACGTTAATCAATCTAATATTTTATACTCTACAAATGTTTTACTACTTTTCTAGACGGTTTGATTTAGGAAAGGGTACACAGCATGATATACAACATAGATAGATCAAACACATAACCTCCTTATTCGACATCAGTTAACAAAAGTGAAATTCACAAGCATTATTTTCATTTCTTTTCTAAACAGTATTTTAATGAAAGCAATTCTATCTTAACCGTTTTTTTTTTCAATTGAAACGTCAATCTCTCGTTGGAAACAATAATCTAATCGAATCTTTGGCCGCGGAGGCTGCGATCTGTACCACAAACTGTAATAGAAAGTAAAATGTGTCTCGGGCCGAATGAAAACGAAACTGTCCTACAATAAAAGCGTCTACAGGTGTACAAATATATCTGTATTTTACCGTCTGTACCATGGTGAGTGTTCTGATGAGCTCTTCCAACTAATCCCACCATCTCCTTTCCTACATAGGACAACACGTGCAGGCCTTAGATGTCACCCTCACACTGTGCAGAATATACGAGCAAGAACCAAGCGGTTCGGAGACTCTTTTCATTGCCGCACCACCAAGACCTGGAATTCATTACCAGCACACGTATTTCCTTCTTCCTACAGTCCCGGGGCCTGTAAGCGGGGCGTGAAAAAGCATCTGATGAGACAGCCAAGCTGAGTGCCACCATTGTAACACTTAGTGTCTGTAATGGTGACCCTCTTTCCTGAGGCTTTGCCTTTAGCTTACCATCAGGCGAGATGAGGTCAAGTTGGCGTGTCCTGTATAAAAAAAAAAAATAGCTAGCTTTTACCCGTGGCTTTACTCGCGGAAAATTCTAACCACATTTTGGAATCCTACCGGAACGTATTTCTGGGATTAAAAGTATCAACTTACTTAGTAAACCGAAATGTTACTGAATTAAGCTCAAACGGCTAAACAAATCTGGCTAATATTGTTATATCCACCCCATCTCTTCCTATGCGGTGTCGTACAAGGCGACTAAGGGATAGGGCTGTTTAACATCAGACAGATATATACAATCCAGACTCAGTCTCAAATGCATGACTTGAGTCATCAATAGTGCCCGGAAGACGGCAATAGTCTCAGCCCTTTTATGTGGGACCGAATTTAGTGATTGGTGAAATGTGAGTGTTAATTCACCTCTGCCTAACCCTCCGGGGATAAAGACGTGAGTATAAATATATATGTTTTTATTATTTACACATATTGAGAAGACACTTGTAATTTTCCACAGTAGTTTTTAATACAGTTGAACGGTTTCGCCTTACGGCATCATCAAAGGTTTACTTACAGCAACCGCTAAGAACATTCTTCTATTAAATTGCGACACTCAGTCATTTGTGAGCAGTTCTAAAATTATGTATATACCTGTACAAAAATATTTTTTTACAAAATTTTGGGAAGTTATATATAGATGGTCCATAATTATCAAAATCAAAATTAAAAACAAAACTTAATTCAAAATTAATATAAAAACTTAAATTTAAATTGGCAAGACACTATTCAAAATAATAACACAAAAAATATAAAAGTTAAATCACAAAATACGAATTTATAGACCAAAATAACATGTCGGACATTTTTTGCCTGAATTAGGTTTCTATGGTTGATTAGACGCGACCAGAGCACATTAGCTTCATGCACAAAATATTATTGCACTGAACGGGAATCAAACTCGCCTTCTGCATAGCATACGAACGCTCTACTACTACTCCACAGACGCTGTCACACGTTGAGTATAGAGGCTATTAAAAAGCCTTGTATGGTCAAGCCAGACAAAGAAATTCCTGTACATTATCGTCAGACAAAACAATGTGGTAGTGAAAGCCCCATTAAGACGGGGCCAGTTGTTTAGGAGAAATACCCAGAATAGATGGATAAGATAAACGTACAGACTGATAAAGAAATGTCAAATGTTATTCACCTTTGGAGTTTTACATTATTAAGGAATTAGGATTAAGGCATTGGTCCAAGTGCTCGGTCTCTATATAAAGACTTGGCAAAGCAGCTGATCGACGCTACGCGTGACCAGAAGGCTGGTTGTTATCTTGCACAGAGGATAAGCATTGTCATTCAACGTGGCAATGCTGCCATCCTTCTGGGTACGTTACCGGTCGGTGATGATGCGGAGGAATTTCATGACGCATTATGTATGTAATTTTTATGTTTATTTTATTTTAGTGTATTTTAGTAGCTACCTAATAATAGTTTTAGTTTTAATTTTCAATTGTATTGTATTGATTTGTATAAGTATATATTAATAAAATCTTGAATTGGGATAAGTAAATAATATTATTTAAATTATTGAATTATCTTGTGCTATCAATCAACAATATATATAATCAAAGTTTCATAGTTTATAGCAGTGATATTTATTTTTGTTTTCAAGGTTACGATGTGTCAAGTCGTTACAGGGGAACATAAATACATATACATTTAACACTTAACTCTCCTTCACCACAGTCGGGTAAACTAGTAGGACCGCCCTACAGAATACCGCGGCCATAATAACCTCGTGTTGTGTTCCCGGCAGTAAGTAGGGTAGCCAGAGCTCACTGTAGAGTTTTTGTGCTGTTAGTGGGAAGAAAAAAAAGCTAGTTCTGCTTTGTCTTTTACACTGACAGCACAGAAACTCTTGTGCTTACTGGGTTGGCAGCGCGAGTGTGACTCCCTTGGTATTGCACACGTCCAAAGGCCACGGCAACCAATTTGCATCAGGTGGGCCGTGTGCTTGTATGCCAACCAAGCGGTGGTGAGTAGGGTAGCCAGAGCTCACTGGAGAGTTTTTGTGCTGTCAGTGGGAAGACCAAATGCTTGTCCTGATTTTGTGTTCTGCACTGAGGGCATATAAAATCTCTGTTCTTACAGGGTCGGCAGCACGGATGTAACTCCACTGGTGTTATACACCTTCATAGGTAACGGTAACCACTTTCCATCAGGCGGGCCGTGTGCTTGTCTGCCACCTAAGTTGTATAAAAAAAGAGGTATAATTTTTTTTTAAACTGTAAGTGATCGTTAAACAAAACTCAAAAACATAAAAAGGGAAGTGTATCCATTATTTACCATTTCTTTTGGTCCATAAATCTTGCGTGAGTCATTTACAAAAATACGGGCGGCTGAGATAACGACAGTGTTACCAGTTTGTACTGTTATGCCCTCGAAATAGTCGCTTTGCACTTTTTTTTTCAACATAACTTTTTAATTTTTAGTTTCGTTGACCGCGTTAGAAAGTGGTTTCGTTATGGGTTTGCGAGTGCGATATTATTTACTGTGGGTCTGTTGAATTTATCTATCAGACTGTATTGTTTTAATTTATTACTCATTAAAAAATTGTTAATACATACATACATATATAATCACGCTTTTAGTCCCGGGTGATTAGGCAGAGGTGAATTAACACCTAAATTTTACCAATAATAATATTCGTTATCACGATTTTTTTTATACCATTTAGGTGGCAGATAAGCACACGGCCCGCCTGATGGGAAGTGGTAACTGTGGCCTTTGGACGTATGTAAAACCAGGGGTGTTACACTCGCGCTGCCGACCATGAAGAAACCTTCTTATATCCCTCTTGAAGAACCCCATATTGTAGGTGCCTGGGCCTAGTCTATTGCCGTATTTCGCAGCACTATTGTTGACTCCACTGGCTGTGTATATCTGTCTGATGTTAAACAGCCCTTCCTTTAGTCGCCTTGTACGACAACGCATGGGAAGAGATGGGGTTAGAATCATTTTTAAATGGCTGCCGATAAATGGTTTCATTTTCATTAAAGGTTTTTATTATAATATTGAGTATATCTTTACATGCTTTAAAACATTGTTAAGTAGTTGTATCTATATAAAGTGACCATAAATGTCAACAAATCCGGTAGATTTCCATATATTATTTGTAGATTTAAAAATTAGGGACTCAAAGGGGTGATATACATACATACATACATATTATAATCACGCTTTGATCCCTGGAGGGTTAGGCAGAGGTGAATTAACACCCACATTTCATCAATAATTGTATTCGGTCGCACATAATAGGGGGTAAGCCTATTTATGTATTCCGGGCACTATTGTTCACTCGAGTCATGCATCTGAGGCTGAGTTTGGGCTGTATATATCTGTCTGATTGGTGGTATGAGGTATCAAAATATGTCCCGAGTGATGCCAGGATGGGTAAGCTAGTAATAATATATAATGTACAGTAAATCAATGATAAATATATGTGTAAGAAAGTAGGAGACAATGAACCACTGCGCGTGCACATGCGGAACGACGCATTCCGCCTGCTCGTTCGGTGCTGAATTCCTGCCCGCGGACTACACGCATTCCGCGCACGAAATCCCACGAAACCTATAAATGGTGAGATTTCGTGGAGATTCGTGAATAAGAAAAATGTAAGGCCTGTATGTTGTTTTATTTTGACAGCCTTTGCGACTTAGCGGTAAGGAACACGGCTGCTACGCAGGAGGTTGCGGGGTTTATTCCTTCTAACCATTTTAATTTGGCGTATTTATAAGCTACTAGCTGACCCACCCCAGCTTCGCCCGAGGTATAGATATATTTGAAGCTTCATATCCCTTTGAGCCCGTTTGTTATAGTCTTCAAAATATGTATTAAAAAATTGCCGGATTTGTTAACATTTATTATCAATGTTCCGCTCCCTTAAGTAGTAGCGTGATGATATATAGCTTAAAAACTTCCTCGATAAATGGACTACCCAAGACTGAAAGAATCATTCAAATCAGACCAGTAGTTCCAGAGATTAGCGCGTTCAAACAAACAAACAAACTCTGCAGCTTTATAACATTAATTAGTATAGATTATGAGAGAGACTGCTCTCAGAATCGCCAAAACTGAACAGAAAGTCTACGCCAGAATCTCAACCGTTCTTTGACAAGTATACCGGCTGGCTTATTTTTTATATACCACTTAGGTGTCAGACAAGCACACGGCCCACCTGATGAATGGCCTATGGACGCATGCAAAACCAAGAGAGTCACACTCACGCTGCCAACCCTGCAAGCATTGAGAGTTTCTGTGCCGTCTGTTTAAAAGACAAAGCAGGATAAGCCTTATCGACCGTTCTTTGTCAAGTATACCGGCTGGCAGGTGATGTTTTTTTGGACCCCAAAGACACCTACATCCTCTCTCACACACGCACAATAACGCAGATTCACTCAAAGACCCATCCACATTGCCTGTGCTTTGTCTTTCTTTTACTGTACAGACAGCCTAAGATCGATCTTGACGAACAAAGTAGGTACTCAAAAAAAAACCGACTTCAAAAACTGTAAAATGACATAATAAAGATAAGAGCAGCATTACTAAATTTTTAAGTGACTGTAATACATTTGTGAACAGTTTATTGACACAATAAAATTTACAACTACTTACAAATTAATATAAAACTATGCTAACTATACAATATATACAAAAATGGAATAGAGAAAAAGAGGGAGACTGTAATTTTAGGCATCGAAAAATTCCTCCCCATCGATCTCTACTGGTACCGTGCCCAAGAGGCTGGCGGCATTACCACGCTGAATGGCGATGCCAATTTTTTGAGCGAGGTAAAGACCAGCCTTACGGTCACGGGAAGCGTCGATTAGTCGCTTCGCTATTTCTTTGAATAGTGCGCGCGCGCTTGGACCCCACGGACCCAACGTTTCGACTCCAAACGGCTCAAAAATATAATTACCAGTTAAATTGGTATATTTGCGCCGTTTGAGAGTCTCCGCTGATGCAGCAGCAGCGCATGCGCAGTCCATCGTACTTGGAAGATGGGAAGGCGCCAGGGTGTCGACGCAAAATGTAATACATTGTTTTTACCCGACTACGGCAATGCAAAAGGAGGGTCCTTACTTAGTTTATGAAACAATACATTCTTGGGAAAAGTGGTATACGACCACGGCTATACTTAATATTTTCTTGTTTAACACTTTTAAGAGCATGATTTTTCAGTAGTCGGGATTTAGTTTTAATTTTCATACGAGACGGTAATCTGAATCGTTCTGACGCCGACTGTACCGTGTATTATTGATAGGTTTAGAATTTAAGTTGCAACATTTTATATTATCATAACAATAAATCTTAATGAGAGAAATGGCGGCTAGAAATATCATTAATTACTCAGTTATTTCATTACAAGCTGGTACCAGGAAATCATTAGCAATCTGTTAATCAGTACTTACTTTCATTGCAGAATTTATGGTATTTTATCTGTTTAACCACCGATAATATAATATGTTTAATCACGATATTATAATATAATTCTGTTTAACTGAACATTAGATGATATGTTGACGACCTCTGTGGCGCAGAGGTATTTCGTTCAACTGTTACGCAAGAGGTGCAGGTTCGATTTCCGCTCAGTGTAAATATTTGAATGCATGAATATGTATATTTGCATTGGTGTAGGTTTTTCTATGTATGATATGTATGTATTTATAAAAAAGAAAGTATCTAAGTATGTTTATCCGCATTCTAGATTCCATAACACTAGCTAGTTAAGCTATGCTCATCATGGGTCTAGATAGTGTTGTGCAGAATATTCTAGATGTGTTATAATGTTATATTTAAGTAAATTGTTAATGATCCTTTTCTGTGTAAAAATTAATGGCGAAATTCATGACTGTAAATCTCCGAAGGGGTAAACAGAATTACATTTCTCTAAGTATGATTTTCAGTCCCACGTACCTAATAAGGGACGATCCTATTGCCGTCAAGCGGGTACTTTATCATGGGCTGCAAGTTTATTGTACAATGTACCTAGTTTAAATTACCTTATCATTATTTAAATAGTTTGGTACAAGATATGTGTGTAATTGACCTCAATTTCATAAAAATAACAAAAATATGATTACCTATCTACCTAAATAGGCGAAATAAATAAATAGGAATAATAAACTGGTGAAATGTGGATGCTAGCACCTCTGCCTACCCCTGTTATGATGAATATCTTTTGCTACGAGTAGTACCTACTATAATGACAGCCAAGTTCGGGGACATACCTCGCTAGCTTGCCTTAGTTGCATAGGTGTATTAAACACTCACATTTTTTTTTATACCACTTAGTTGGCAGACAAGCACACGGCCCACCTGATGGAAAGTAGTTACCGTGGCCTATGGACGTCTGTAACACCAGAGGAGTCACAGTCGCGCTGCCAACCCTGTAAGTACAGAGTTTCTGTGCCGTCAGTAGAAGACAAATCACATTTCGCGAGAATATCAAAGAATCAATCAAAGAATCAATTTCATTTATTCAGTTTAGGCACACAAAGAGCACATATGAACGTCAACTCAATAAAGAGAACAGCCCTTTCCTTTAGTCAACGACGACCATACAACACCCATGGGAAGAGATGGGGTTCGACTATAAATCAATCAATCAATTAGGCTATCGCAGTCCACTGCTGAACATAGACCTCTCCTAATGTTAAGATGCTTTGGCTCATTGTTTGGCCACCCTGGCCAGACGGGTCGGTACAGGGGTTTACTTCGAGTTTTCCTTCTCTTGCAGTGATACCACCTGCATATTTTTCATTATACAATAATGTTAACGGGATTTAACACGATCATAGTATAGGTACGTACACCGGCCGTGGTCACAGAGTCACCCTTGACCACGGCCGGTGTAACCTGGTAGAAACGTCAGGCAAACCAAAGGTATGTATGTACCTATATAATGATACATGTATGATAGCTACATTCTATCATCGCACCTCTCGCCATAGGCAGGGAATTCATCCCCACACATTGCGACCTGAGACGGTGCGCACTGTGCGGTATGAAAGAAACTTCATCCCACGCACGCTCAAGCTATGGAATGACCTCCTTGCTGCGGTTTTCCCAAGCGCCTACAATATGGGGTTCTTCAAGAGGGGCATCAGAAGGTTTCTTCATGGTCGGCAGCGCGAGTGTGACACCCCTGGTGTTGCATACGTCCATAGGCCACGGTAACCGCTTCCCATCAGGTGGGCCGTGTGCTTGTCTGCCAACTAAATGGTATTAAAAAAAAAATATATAATTCCCGTTAAAATTATTGTATATCATGGAACGCGATAGTTCAAAAGTTATTATATTTTTTCATTTATGACACCCTTCATATTAATATATGCGGATATTATTCTACCTCTACTTACCATTTTAGAGATATACAAGCGAGAGTATACATGTGTAAATGAACTGTATCCACTCCTGCTCTCTCTGATGTTCATCAGACATTTTGAGATAATTAAGTCCGTTTTTGGGAACAGAAAAAGCTCCCATTAGTGGTGCACCAACCGGTCCTCGGCGACTGATATCAATTCCGGTATCCAGTGACCGCGATTTCGGGTACGCGGCCCGAATAGTGATGTGCCTATTCTGTACGCGAAATTGGCATGAGTACCGGCATATATTTTAACCCAGACACGTCAAAAAAGGTACTCTATATGCACAGAATGCTTTTTTGGGTGTGTTCTAAAGATAGCCGCGGTAGCCTAGTGGTATGGGTAATGGACTGCTGAGACAAGGTCTCGGATTCTAACCCAGGTTTTACCATGGCACACACCAATAACTTTTCGATGCTTTACGAAGTTATATGTGTATTTATCGCAGGTTTACAAGTGCCTGGTTAATGGCAATAGGCTCGCCACCTATTACATTGGGACCTAAAAACAAACTGGCGAAATGTGGGTGCTAATACCTCTGCCTACCCCTTCGGGGATATAGGCGTGAGTATATGTTATGTTATGTCTGAGGATAGCACGGAGTGCTACGGTGAAAGATCACAAATTCACCATCATCTTAGATTCAATCAAATGTCCCCCCTTTGGCTTTCTGGATTTGCCTACTGTGTCCACGCTGACCAGACTTGGTACAGGGTTTTATTTCGTGATTTTGTTCTCTCGCAGTGATATCGTCTGCGTATTTTTCCGTTAGTCGCTTTTTACGACACTCTTCGGATGAGATGGGGTCGTAATACTTGTATTCTATCGACCTTTTGATGTGCCTAACCCGTGAGGAAGTTGCGGATGGGCAGTACGAAGCAACCTTTAGTAACCCATTAACGCATTGGGCACCCACTTGTATTCTTTCTCCGCACCACACGGATAATACATACATACATACATAAAATCACGCCTTTCTCCCATAGGGGTAGGCAGAGATCACGGATCTCAATTTGCTCCGATCCTGACATACTACTCTCGCTTCATTCACTCTCATTACATTCTTCATGCATGCTCATCGGTTTAGGGTACTCCTGACCTGCCCCTTTTCTGCGCCTAAGTCCTCCGCTTACGACGGTACCATCCACACTCGCCTCATGCACCTGCTTCGTTAGTCTTCTTTCATTCACGGATAATATCTTAGATTAAATCAAACTAATTCACGCGCACCAGGGCCTCGTTTCTCTTGCGTCTTGGGATCAATATATGTGCCGAAAATATACTGAAATGTTTCAAATTTTTATACTGTAGGTGAATTTTGACTTGATTAAAATGTAATATTGATAGCTGTAGAGATTTTTGGACTGACTTTTATTGCATTTTAGATGAACTAATGGTTGATTGGTTAAAGATTTAACGGTGGATGGGTAGTGCTAGTGAGTTCGTTACGATCTGGTGTGATGTTTTAAAAGTTGCATAAATTATCCTGATGGCTGCTTAAAATCTACATATAACTCCCCCTTAATCTCTGGAGGGTTAGGCAGAGGTGAATCAATACCCACATTTCACTAATTATTGTATTCGGTCCCACGTAATAGGCTCTATTGCCGCATTCCGGGCACTATTGTTGCCTCGAGCCATGCATCTGAGTCTGGGCTGTATATATCTGTCTGATATTAAACAACCCTATCCCTCAGTCGCCTTGTACGACACCGCATGGGAAGAGATGGAGTGGCCCTAATTCTACTCTGCAACAATTCGTGCACCTACTTTTAATACGAGTATAAATATCTCTGCATCACCCTAAGGTTGACTGGTACAAAATAGCTGTGGCATTAAGTCCGCTTTTGTACAATTTTTGTGTATTTGTGCAAAAAGTTTAAATAAATAAATAATTTGAGAATAGTAGGACACTCATCGCATAATGTCCTTTACATTATGAGAAAGGACATTTCGAGAAAAGGCGGTTATGAGAAAGGATATTTCGAGAAAAGGACATTATGCGATGAGACGGTATCAACGAAAGATCTTTTTGGTTTTTTATGGTTCCGTACTCAAAAGGTAAAAGAGTAACAGCTGAAGGGAAACCAGACTGAATTTTCACAGACGATGTTATTCTATATAACAACAAATACTAAAAACATAATATAATTTATAAATAAGAGGGACTTTCATACAATTTTTTTTTTAAACTGTTTTTTAATTTTTATACCACTTGGGTGGCAGACAAGCACACGGCCCACCTGATGGAAAGTGGTTACCCTGGCCTATGGACGTGTGTAACACAAGAGGAGCCACACTCGCACTGCCGACCCTGTAAGCACAAACTTTCTGTCCCGTCAGTGTAGAAGACAAAGCAGGACAAGCCTTTAGTCTTCCCACTGAAAGCACGAATTCTCCATTGAGCTCTGGCTACCCTACTTACCGCTGGGAACACAACACGAAGTTATTATGACCGCGGTATTCTGTAGGGCGGAGGTACTTCCCCAGTCGGACTAATCAATTGGGCGGTAATACCGCCGTGTCCTACCTCCTATATATTCAATAGATTTTTCCAATAGATAGAATAATAATCACAGAACAGTTTTTTTTTATACCACTTAGTTGGCAGACAAGCACACGGCCCACCTGATGGGAAGCGGTTACCGTGCCCTATGGACGTATCCAACACCAGGGGTGTCACACTCGCGCTGCCGACCATGAAGAAACCTTCTGATGCCCCTCTTGAAGAACCCCATATTGTAGGCGCTTGGGAAAACCGCAGCAGGGAGGTCATTCCACAGCTAATGCATAGAAGTCTTTTATAAGTCTTGGCCAAAAACGTTATATTTTTAAGTGAATCGTACTAAATACAAATAAAACAATACTGGGAATTAAAAATAAAACTAAGTTAATATGTGTAATAAAAAAGAAAGCACATGTTCAAACCGCGGTAGCCTAGTGGTATGGGTAATGGACTGCTGAGACGAGGTCTCGGGTTCGATCCCAGGTTTTAATGTCACACACCAATGACTTTTCGGTGCTTTTCGAAGCTATGTGTGTATTTATCGCAGGTTTAAAAGTGCCTGATTAATGGCAATAGGCTCGCCACATATTACATTGGGACCTAAACATAAACAGGCGAAATGTGGGTGCTAGCATCTCTGCCTACCCCTTCGGGGATATAGGCGTGAGTTTATGTTATGTTATGTTCTTGATGACCCCTATGTGGTAATCTACTGCCACGTTATTCGAGTGCTATGTCGCAGGTTCGATCCGCGCCACGGAGGATAGAATATACCACTTAGGTGGCAGACAAGCGCACGGCCAACCTGATGGAGAGTGGTTACCGTGGCCTATGGACGTGTGTAACACCAGAGAAGCCACACTCACGTTGCCGACAGAGAAGTTTGTAGAGAGAGTTTATGTGCCGTCAGTGTAGAGTAAAACGCAGGACAAGCGTTTAGTTATCCCACTGACAGCACAAATTCTCCAGTGAGCTCTGGCTACCCTACTCACCGCTGGGAACACAACACGAAGTTATTATAAAAAAAAAAAAATAAAAAAATATATTTTATTTCGAACGCATTGATTCATATTTTGTTAGTAACAATACACTTAGGACTATATTAGTAAACAAATTAAATTACATTTTAAAACTAAACTAATTACTATTTAGAGACCCATTGTACGGTAGACATACATCTACGCGCACAATGGTTCAAAACAGGCGAGTCGTGCCTTTCAGCAAACATTTGCAAAATACTGTTGGAGCTGGCCCGAACTCTGCAGAGCAAGGAGGGGTATTGACGTCAATATAATTCTACTTATGCTAAGCCTCCTCTTTTTTTTTTACGTGCGCAAAATCCCCACGGATACCTCCCCACCGGAGCCGGTGGAGGAGGTTATGTCGGACACGAACCGACTAAAACGCACGCCGCCTGTGGGTCGCTTTGGTTGCCGAAGGTGAGGTTGACAGAAATATCCCTCGCACCCCGGCCGACCCAGGGCCATTTCTCACAATCTGGCCCTCTTCTCGGGACTACAGAGTCCAAAACTCGTCCCCGGAAACGTGGAGGCGCGCCAGGCGCGCCACCGCCGCGGCCTGCTTCTGCCAGGGTGACAGGAGGCTCCACCTGTCACCCCCAGGCCGGGCCTAGGCGCCGCACTGGTGAATAAGAAACGGCGCAACAAACTCTACTGCGGCATTATTTAATACGTTAATTTACCATCTTTCCTTAAGGCTAAAAGTGAACCAATGTACATTTTGTGTAGTATTACAATAAACAATAAATATATAAATAACATAACATAAATTCACGCTTATACGTATTCCCCGAAGGGGTAGGCAGAGCTGATAGCACACACATTTCGCCAGTTTATGTTTAGGCCCCAATGTAATAGATGGCGATGCTATTGCCACTAACCGGGCACTTATAAACCTGCGATAAATACACACATAACTTCGAAAAGCATCGAAAAGTCATTGGTGTGTGCTATTAAAACCTGGGTTCGAAACCGAGTCCTTGTCTCAGCAGTCCATACCACTAGGCTATCGCGGTATCGCGATTTTGAAATCACAAGTTTATAAAACGTAATATTACTGAACTGCTCCTAGGCACTAAATCTAAACTGTGACCGTTATGGTTAAAGTGTGACACTGTGGGTCACATGGAAATAATTAAATAATTTCATTACAATTTTACTGTAACTCCATTTTAAAAACATACTCAGTAAGTTACAAGCTACATTTAGATTGGAACCGTTAATGTGCTCCCGTTAAAGACAAAGAAAAGTTCACACATTATTACCATTCTCTTTGACCTAGCTAGGTAGTTTATAGGTCGCTTTACATCGCTACTAAGGTGGCAAAAACTCTCTATAACGTGGCGGTAGCAATTGCTACGCAGAGGAGTTCGATTCCCACTCAATACAAATATTTTCGTGCACGAATATATCTATTTGCATTGGCCTGGGAATTTTCGTGCCTCTGAGAGCACGGTAATGTTGCCATAATAATCTATTACTGTAGGAGCCCTAACATCCGACTAGTTTTACTACAGAACTTTGTAATCGCCAATTGGTTGTGGAAGTCAGGTGGCGGTTACTTCACGGAAAATGACGAAGTTCAGCCGCATCACAGTTAGACTGGAAGGCCGAGCCCGACTGAGTTGGGAAAATGCTCAGAAAATGATGGCAAAGTACCAAAAACAACTAGCAAGAATGGTAAAATAGCGGCAAACAATGCGTCGGTTATTATTTTATTTTTTTAATCATCCACCCAACCTATAATAGCAAATGATTTGACTATTAAATATAATGACGTCACAATAAATTATTTTATACATATTTCCTTATAACTTACCGTTTTGACGTTTAGTAAGAAGTCACTATTTTTTTTTTATATACCACTTAGGTGGCAGACAAGCACACGGCCCACATGATGGAAAGTGGTTACCGTGGCCTATGGACGATTGTAACACCAGAGGAGTCACAGTCGCGCTGCCAACCCTGTAAATACAGAGTTTCTTTGCCGTCAGTGTAGAAGACAAAGCAAGACAAGCCTTTAGTCTTCCCACTGACAGCACAAATTCTCCAGTGAGCTCTGGTTACCCTACTCACCGCTGGGAACACAACACGAAGTTATTATAGCCGCGGTAATCTGTAGGGCGGAGGTATTACCCCAGTCGGACTGCTCAATCGGGCGGAAATACCGCCGTGTCCTACCTCCTAAAATCTACCTATCTCACTCCATCCCATGGTTGCCTGGTAGAGATTGCCTTGTGCAATAAGGCCACCACTTGTAATAAGATGTACCTATTGTATTTTTTTCTGTATCCCTTCTTTGTGTACATACAATAAAGAGATATATTATTATAGTATTATTAGAAACAGAGATATGACCAAAAGTCGCGATTCCCGATCTCCGCTCGGGCGGAACCGTCAATTTGCAATAATCTTCACCTTAATCACATAAACTTAAAGGATATTGCATGTTCTTTAATTAACTATATTTTAATAAGTACTTCATTTTGTTTATGGCACTTAATGGCACTCCAACGACCCCTTTGAGGAAGTACTTTTCATATTATTACAGTAGCAATAAAGTACCCTCTTGACGGTAAACGGTTAGTATCCTATGAGCAACACAAGGGTCGAGGTGAAGACCCGGGGTAGGAGTGATAATTTTAGAGCAGTTAAATCGCACTTTTCTATGCACAAATTATTGCCAATTCTCATAAAATACGTCTACCTATGTGTAATATATAAAATTATCTTGTCCCCAACGATTTAATATAAACTAAAGACATGTTTTCTATACTCTAAAATGGCGTCAAAAAAATTATGACTAATCGTCATTTTACACAGCAATCAGAGACGCGACAAAACGCTACGCAAAAAAAGAACGTTATAAATAATAAGTTCGTAATTATAATAATAGTATACACAACAGGTACAAATAATAATATAATTCATATATATTAATAATAATGACGTATTATTTCTTCACGCGAATAAGTTATATTATTTTTTATATTTAGTGTAAGCGCCATTTTTTAAAGCCGCGATGTCACTACATGACGTGTCTATAGTTTTTAATACGTCATTACATGTCACTGACAGTGTCTGCAAACTCCTTCAAGCCGTTTGCTTGAACGATTCTTATGAATTTTTTGTGTATATTTGGTAAGTCTGAGAATCGATCTCATACTATTTTTTATCCCGGTTATTTTTTAAATTTAAAGGCTTTTTTTTTCAAAACCTAATATCTAAATGTTGCCGTAACAGTTAAAACAGGATGTAACGACCATTCTTAAATAAATATTTATAATTTTACAGAGTAAAGTGTGAATTCTCCTTAAAGTGTACGCCATTGGTGCTTTTACCTTAATTATTTATCTAGTTCAGATCAGAAAAACGCTATTCACTTAATTGCAGTGTTCGATTTATATCAATAACACTTATTTTGTTATTCAATTAACACTAAGCTTTTATTGAATCTGCATTCCACCTGCAACCTACTTTTCGCGCGCATATTTTGTCAATTAACTGACCATAGACAGCATAGACTCCTCGTACCACAGAGTATCGGCGGTGCATCAACCGGTTTAGGGATGGGAAAGCTGCATATTTTAGCGATCCTAATATATTACTAATATTATCTGATGTAGGCACCTTTTGTAATTATTATTATAAATCTTATATTAAACCACAGATCGGATTTTGATGAAATTTGGTACAGAGATATGGTAGACTTTGGGAAAATATATAGGCTATTTGGCCGCCGCGGGCAACAGCTAGTATTCTTATATTTGTATACGAGTCATAATAAAGTAAGTAGGTAACTACCTACCTACTAATGATTCTTAAGCTTTTGGTTACCGGCAGAGTAGAATTTGGACCACCCCATCTCTTTCCATGCGGTGTCGTACAAGACGACCAAGGATAGGGCTTTTTAACATCAGACAGATATATACAGCCTAGACCTAGATTGTGGCCGGACGACGGCAATAGACTCACCTATTATTACGTGAATATTAACTTGTAAAACTGTGCTCGTTTGCTCTACCACTTAACATTGTGTCTGCTTTAACGATATCTCCTCTTTTCAGGTACTTCAACACTCCATAAACCTTTTGGCCTCTTTCAAAATTAACTTTTTATATGGAAAAGAAATTTTGTTTTTGTATTGACACTTGTACTTTCACACGTTATGTCGATCAGTATATAAAAACTGAGTTGTTGGCGGAATCGTTGGAATCGCCATAGAAGGAAAACAAAAATTGCCACTTGCCACTTGTCTAGAGGGGCAGGTGAGTGGTTAACCACAGACTAGAGAAACCATTGTCATATTGCGGTCAAGCTGATTAAGGTCGTACACACATCTTGTTGATTACCCATTTTGTTATCTAAACAACTTGTTTAAGGTTTGATCAATTGGGTGCTTTCCTGTAGTTATTATAAATTATTTAACTGAGCTTATTGAATTAAGAAAGGAAGAAAGAATTGAAAGAGCATCAAAAGTTGGTTACGTTTTTATTTTATCTATTATTTGACAGTTAAAATATGACGTCATACTTTCATATTTCATACAAGTTTCCTTATAACTTAGTGTTTTAACGTTTAGTTAAAAGCAACTAATTTGACTAGACATTCCAATACACAATTATCTTTAATTCTTCATGCTGTGTATTATATTCCATCAATTTATTATAATAATAATAATAATTGACTGCACCTTTAAGACCAATTATTTTATTTTATTTTAAAAATGTTTAAAATTCAATCTCTATCTACTCTTAATCTACCAAAAGTCAAAAATCAACCAATTTATTTTCGTGTTCAAACGTATTGTGTATCTTGGACGTAGAATTTTTTTTTCATCAAGATATTATTGTTCTTATTTGAAAATTGTATAACAAGAATACTGTTTTTGATTGAGATTAGATCGAGACTCAATTTTGAATACATATTTCTTAGGAGATTTTTACACAACTTGGGTGACAGGGCAGACAAGATACGGTCCACCTGATGGAAAGTGGTTACCGTGACTTATGGACGTGTGCAAAGTCAAGGGAGTCACGTTTCTGTGCCGTCATTGTAAAAAACAAAGTAGGACAAGCTTTTGGTCTTCCCACTTACAGCACACCTACCCTACTCACAGTCAGGAACACAACACGAGGTTATTACGCCCGCGGTTGTAGGGCGGAGGTAATTCCCTAGTCAGACTGCTCAATTGGATGGAAATACCATCGTGTCCTACACCCTCGAAAATAATTCTTGATACAGCCGTCAATGGACTTAGTAATTCAAACATAAAATGGTAAAAATATACTAATATAAGTGTGTAACAAGTATACTAGGTATGCGTAACGGTCCATTTTTACTACTAGATACTTAACGTGGTGTAAGTATTGCATGAAGTGCCAATCATTGAATATTGTGTGCTACTCCATATTTCTTTGTAGACGTTTATATTTATCAACTGTTTCTTTCCGGTGCGATATAACTGTCTACAAAATAGTGTTGTACTAATTTTGTGGTAACGTTTTGGATTTAGTTAATAATAATGACTGCTCAATTGTAATAATTTGAAACTGGAACCGTTTAAAATTTATGTTATCCTATTTATATCATGTGTGTTTCCTTCTTCCTACAGTCCCGGGGCCTTTAAGCGGGTGTGAAAAAGCATCTGATGAGGCCGCCAAGCTGAGTGCCACCATGAGACTTTGCCTTTAGCTTACCATCAGGCGAGGTGAGGTCAAGTTGGCGTGTCCTATGTAAAAAAAAGGGAGTTCGTAAAGATGTGTTGAATGAAATTTTTAAAGCACTTAGTATCTTAACTATTCAAATCTATTAAGATTGAATCAATTCAGGCGGTATTCGAACCTGTGTTCTTTACCTTACTGGGGGAATGCTTTGACCATTGAGCCACCGAACCTCGCCTGTAGTCATCCAAATCTTCCTATATACCTATCCGTGTTACGGTGAGTCGTTCGAACTATCGGTGGAACCCATTAAATTTTTTTTTATTATCATCATCGTCAAAGTGCACCTACATGAACCCCAGACCCCGGGCCCAGGGTCCACGCTCCTACACTTTCTCTTGAATTAGGTTATATTTTTCCGGAACCGGCTGTGACCCCTGATCCCCGGAGGAAGGCCTGTGCCTGAGCATCGTGCGTTAATTAGAAAGATTACCTACCTGCATGTCAGGTAGGTTTAGACCTCGAATATCTCAATGAGGTCTCCCATACACAATTCTTACTTAATTTTGTGATATTTTTCATAAATTAGCACCCTACTTAATTAGAAAATTCCAGTTATTTTAAGCATAACATACCTACTTTGAAAATTGGAAATTTTTGAACTGAATGGTCAAAAATTTTCAATTTTCAAAGTGTGAACCAGATTTCGAATTAATTGTGAATACATTGATCGTATTAAAGCAAAATGAATTAATAATTTTTATTGCGATGATCTGTCGAAAACCTCTTTTGAAGTGTAGGTCAGTGTTAAAATCAGCGCCAAGATGAGTGTCAATGGATTTTTACTGTTTTAATCTATCTACTTCGATAAAAAAATATATTGCAAGAAGGTAAGGGCATAACGGTATTTTTTCACTTAAATTTGGAGCTGCTTTATAGGCAAAGCAACGCAGAAAAAGCAACCTCTACAAAAAGCCGCAGAAAAATAAAATTGTGTCAATTTTTTTAGATTTAGGACAAGGTCGTCAATGCTCCTTGGGAAGATGACAGATTTTAAAATACGTGAGTGTAACCAATTACTGTTAGTCAACTTAGTTGGATAAAAAATAACATTGTACTACGGTCATATTGTATAATAAATTTTATAATAGGTTTTACTATATAAAAAAACGTACCTCTACCGTAATCTTCGCCCTTACAACCTAAGGGCAAATTGTCCAAAACGGAAAGTGACACTAAAATTAAAAACATCATTTTCACATCACTACGCTGCAAGGATTTTCCAAATTTGAACCACTTTCGAACTGTCATCCTGACGTTTCAAAACGCGCGCGAAAAAAAAATTCATTCGTATTTAGAATACACATTCACATTTTTTTTACAAATGTTTAAATGTTGTCTCGGGACTTCGTCGTCATATCTTTCGATATATTTTTTAAAATAAATCTATGGCGGAGACGACTGCGCGTCGTCACGGCTTTGAACCTACTAGCCAAGTGACCAACTTTACACTGTAAAATAAGAAACATACATATTACTAACATTGATTTATTTCGAGAAAGTTATATATTCCTTTCTTTCATCAATTAAATTCCTATCCTATTGCTAAAGAAATAAAGTTTAAGTTTGTCTATATAGTGTGTGTAAAGCAACTCGGTCACACTTAGTACGGACTTGCTAAACGAGTGAACGGTGAAATGAGAAATTGTGAGAGACAGGTATATGTCCGAGGGAGACAGGTAGACATTTCTTTTTATAGTACAACCGGTGAAACTGAGAACATTAGAAATCATCCGTGGTATTTATTTTATTATCAGGTTTTATAATCTACTGAACAGGTAGGCGATTCTTTTGAGCACTTTGAGGATCTTTAAAGTTTTTTTTAATTGAGTTGTAATGTAACGGAACGTAATCGAAAGTGACATGGTTTTTATGGTTCACTAAATGTCTGGCAGAAAATGAGTTTGGAATGACCTTTTTTGAATTTAGAATGCTTTAACCCAACTGCTATGGAAGGATTTTCGAATATTTTTAATAAAACAATATGTAATGCATCATCATTCTCATAGCTATTTTTCTTTCGCTTTGGAGTCCGGGGTCCGCTTTTTATTTTTGATTGAAATGATAGCTTTTCCGTGAGCGACTGCCGTCCTAAGCCCGGGAGGTAAGAAAGAAAGAAAGAAAAGGAAAGAAATGCCTGTACCTTGTCCGTTATTTAGCAGGTGTATTGACTTCCGGGTGAGGTGGACTTAACCTTAAGTATGTCAGAGCCTCTTCCTCTAGCTAATTTTAATTACTTATATTATAAATTTAGAACTTTAAAATATTCTAAAATTAAAACTGAGAATTATATTCTTGTTGACCAAATTAATTATAGTCCGTAATATTTATATTATTCTACCTAAACCAGAATAAACCTAATAAAAAATGAATGATCTTATAAAGCGCGGTAGCCTTCTTATAAAGGTCTCGGGTTCGATCCCAGGTTTTACCATACCCACACACCAATGACTTTTCGATGCTTTTCGAAGTTATGTGTGTATTTATCGCAGGTTTATAAGTGCCCGGTTAATGGCAATAGGCTCGCCACCTATTACGTTGGGACCTAGGCATAAACTGGCGAAATGTGGCTGCTAGCACCTCTGCCTACCCCTTCGGGGATATAGGCGTGAGTTTATGTTATGTTATGTCTTATAAAACGTTTAGTATGCTTACTATTCAAATACATTAAGATAGAAAATTGAATCGGTTCGAATCCAGCCAGAACCGATTCAGTTTTGTCTATCTCATCCTAATAAAAATGTCGGTTTTCAAATTTGAGAACTGTAGAAATTTTAAAACTAATGAGTGAAATTAATATTCAAAATTATAATTTGAACTAAAATTCATTATGTAAATGGAATACCTAACTTAAATAACAGTACAATCCTAAAATCTGCTGGTTGCAGGCAATGGTGTCTATAAGTTATATTATTAACTAGCTGACCCACTCCAGCTTCGCCCGGGGTATATTTTGAAGCTTCATATCCCTTTGAGCCCGTATGTTTTAGTCTTCAAAATATGTATGTAAAATTGCCGGATTTGTTAACATTTATTATCAATGCTCCGCTCCCTTAAGTAGTAGCGTGATGATATATAGCCTAAAACCTTCCTCGATAAATGGACTACCCAACACTGAAAGAATCATTCGAATCGGACCAGTAGTTCCAGAGATTAGCACGTTCAAACAAACAAACAAACTCTGCAGCTTTATAATTATATAATTTATTATTAATACAAAATATATAAAAATTAATTATTACATTGTACAATTAAAATATTGTCCACATTTTTGTACAGTCAGAGTGACAGTCTAATCTATTAACCCGCCCCTTATCGTACCTGGTGCAAAGGTACCCATGACACTGGCGGCATTGCCCCGTTGAACAGCTATGGCCAACCGTTGCCCCAGGTACGAGCCGGAGCGGGAGTCACCGGTTTTGTCCCTCAACCTGCGCCCTAATTCGCTCACCAGATTCTTGGCGTCGGTACCCCAACTACCCATTGTCTCGACCGCATACAAAATAAAATTAAGATAGCTAATGAACACGACTGCTACACAAGGAGCGCGGCTTCGATTCCCGTTCCGTACAAATATTTGTAAACATGAATATGTCTATTTGCATTTGTCTGGATATTTTCTGTGACTCGGACCGTTGGTTTAACGTTCTCTACGTTAAGCCTTCGGTCCCGGTAAAAAAGAAAGAAAGAAAAGAACCATTTATTATACACACACTTACACTACACATAAAAAAATCCACTATCAGAACATAAAAAAAAACAAGTAAAACACAAACAGTAAGAGACAAAAAAAATAAAATAAAAAAACAACATTATTAAAAAAAAATAACAACAATGAATATGGTAGGTTTTTTTTTTATATAGGACACGTCAATTAGACTGTCATGTCAATGCCAACCCGACCGCACCCCGCCACAGCGAAACATCTATAACCATTATGAACATCTATAGCACTCGTTATGGGTAGTTGAAGCCTTCAAAAGCATTCAAAAGAGCCCCAGAAATGCGCAATTATTTTAATTTTAACTGTAGTCCACAGTTTAAGCGGTGTCATAAAAAGGTTCTACTTATCTATATCATATCACTTTTCCACAACTCGTTCGAAATGACATAATTATAGAAAAAAAACCGTTCAAAAACGACATAGATCCCGACGTGGTTCGTTTCAGAACGAATACTCGTTTGGACTAAGGAGGTCATACTCCATATTTTAAAAATAAATTTGCAACAGTTTATTGTAGTAAGCAATAGTATTTGTGTTTAAGAAGCGTTATTCGTAGTTAAATGGTTTAGAAGTTGATCAAGAGATTCCGGGTTCGAGTCGAGACGTGAACGTTCTCCTAGCATAAATAATTTAGTTAGAGAGGTTAGTGGGATAATAACTTTATCATTATGACCCTATTGCATTGCAGTGGGACACATGGGATACCCGAGGAAGGCCAGATCGAGAGAGATGGCCCTTGGTCGATCGGGGTGCGAGGGATTGGCCTGTAAACCTTACCTTCGGCAAGGTAGGACTCGACGGTATTTCCGTCCAACTGAGCAGTCCGACTGGGGAAGTCCCTTCGCCCTACAGAATACCGCGGCCATAATAGCATCGTGTTGTGTTCCCGGCGGTAAGTAGGGTAGCCAGAGCTCACTGGAGAGTTTTTGTACTGTCAGTGAGAAGAGCAAAAGCTTGTCCTGCTTTATCTTTTACACTGACGAGACAGAAACTCTTGTGCTTACAGGGTTGGCAGCGCAAGTGTGACTCTCTTTGTGTTGCATACGTCCATAGGCCACGGTAATCAATTTCCATCAGGTGGGCTGTGTGCTTGTCTGCCAACCAACCAAAACCAAATGCGACCCACAGGTGCCGTGCGTTTTAATCGGTTTGGGGCTAATTTATATTAGACCATCTTACCTGTAAACTGGTATACTAAGCTGCTTTATGAACTAGACTGGTACAAGATTTTTAGGCCAACAATCAGAATCCTGAGAAGATTTCAGGAGAGGCTTTGCATCGCTGTGATTGTTTTACCGCCTGACATGTTGCCTATAGCTACATTCTATCATCGCACCTCTCACCATATGCAGGGAATCTGTCCCCACACATTGAAACAGTACGCACAGTTAAATAATGATAGGAACTTCACCCACTGCAAGCTTAAGCTGTAAAATGAACTCGTGGTTTTCACAAGCTACTGCAACATGAGGTTCTTCAAAAAGGGCATTAGAAGGTTCTTACAGGATCGGCAGCGCAAGTGTGACGCCACTAGTATCCTCGGTAACCACTTTCCATCAGATGGGCCGTGTGCATATCTACCATCTAAGTTGTATGAAAAAAGACCAGATGCAAAATTATTTTGGAATGTAAATATTATAAAAACAATTAACGGATCAACCAAACAATTACCCTGTAAGTAATCCACTGCCGGACATATGTGTCTCCCAATGTATGCTATTGCTCTCGATCCCCAGCCTTTTCTATCCCGGCCACCTTTCTCAGGCTATCAGTCCATATGGCTGAGTGGCGTTCCACCTTTCGTTTGCCTTTTCGCGGTTTCAACTCTATGACTCATATGCTCCAGCATTTAGGTATCGGTCTTTTGACAGATGTGGCGAGCCCACTTGACACTTCAGCTTGGTTTTTCTGTGAGCAATATCGGTAACTTAGTTCTTAATCGTAAGACCTCATTCCGAAGTCTATCCCTTAAAGAAACCAACAACATAGCTCGGTCCATAGCCGACTGCGCAATCGAAAATTTTGATATTTATTACAAATAATCTGAGTTATGGGCATTTAGCATTTCTGAACATTGAGTCATGGTTAGTCATGATGACGAAAAGAAAGTTCAGTTCCCGGATATCGCACGAAAAAGAAGTTTGCACAGATAATTTAGGCATTGTGCATCTATTTAGACTGACTGATAATCTGTTTATGTAATCTCTATTGGACTAGCCGGATGAAACAAAAAAAAATGTACAGATTTAAGACCACAACCGAACCAGTAACTCTTTGTAGTAAACATAAAAATGATAAAGTCAAAGTCAAAAATCATTTATTCTGTCTAGACCATTACATCGGCACTTACAAAACGTCAACAAAAAAGGAAGATGAAAATCAGTTTAGTAAATGAACCACCGGTTCGAAACGCGGCCCCGACCTGAGAAGATGGAACTTAGCAACTCGTAAGAAACTCAGTAGGCATTTCTTTTTTTTGGTCTTTTACAAACATTACTTAATTACTTGAATACAGCTCATTTCCAAGCTTGTTCATCATCCAAGTATACTTGGATTTTATAATAGCCTTTCTGGCACAATTTACGTTTAATTATATTTTTAAATTTATACACAGGTAAATCCCTAATTTAATTAGGGAGCTTGTTAAAAAGCGTATACAGTTGCCCTGGAATGAAAGACTAATATTTCCATATCGACTACCACAGACTACAAGATTGTTTTTGTGTCTGGTATTTATGTTATGCCGGTCACAATATTACATATTACTTAAAGGCACGTTTTTATCGCCAAATATAACAGACTAGCTGACCAGCTTCACCCATAGCTGATTTTGAAATCTCATACTCGCCAATAATTTTTTAATCTTCAAAAAAAAAAAATGGAAATCTGCCGGCATTGTTGACATTTATGATCACTGCTTCACTCCCTTAAGTAGTAGCGTGATGATATATAGCCTAAAACCTTTGTAGATAAACGGACTATTCAAAACAAACACATTTTTCAATTCGAATCAGTAGTTTCTAAGATTAACGCGTTCAAACAAATAAACAAACACTAAAATTAAACTACAATTAAATTAGACTGTGACGAGCTAATTGATTGATTGCCATATCATTGTACATCGTGCATAAAGAATAAATAAAATAAATAAATCATTACAATATTTTTCACGTAGCATGGGTACGGTGACGTTTGGGATTTGAAGTTACTAGAGATGTAGTCAAGATAAAATCGCATGAAATAAAATCGATTATATATCTTATCGAGATCATTTATTAATGAAGAAGAAATCGATTCTATTAACTAATAATTTTGAAGAAAAAAAGTAAAACAAAATTGATAACCTGTTTAATTATTTATTAAAAATCAAACATGTTCATCATCTTCATCATCATCATCATCATCATCATCGTCATCTGACTCGTCGACGTGAATAATTATTTGGGAATCAATTATGCAGTCTATTCTAATGTCTCGCTCCCAGTCATGTAAGATTAGATTTTTGGTTTTCTCCACTACTTTCTTCCAGTCATCGCCAGTGACATTTTTGCATCCCTCTTTCAATAATCCCATCATTTTTGTGGCTGTAAAAGGCGAAGCTTTATTTTTTCGTGCAGCGTATCCTGAAACAAGATAAAAAACAAATTGAGTCATAGAATTCAAGTAATAAACATAATCATATTTTTGTCAGTATGTAAATAGACTATGGTTAAACAAGTTACCTTTGATTTGGGCCCAAATTAATTCAATGGCATTGTACTGACAGTGGTACGGTGGAAGCCTCAGGACTTCGTGACCATATTCGTTTGCCATCATATCTAATTTGTATGTCGTTTGGGGCTTGTGCATTTTTACGAGCTTCACTAGCTCCACCTTTAATTTCGTCTCATCGGCTTCCACATTATTGGCTTGGAGCCACTCGATCAACTCGCTCTTCTTATTGGAAGAAGTCGGCGGTTTGTTCAATTGCACGGAGTGATATGGGGCATTGTCCATAATAATTGTGCTGGGTTCTTCTAAATTGCTAAGCATATTTTGAAACCACTCCGTGAATACTTCCGCATTCATATCTTCGTGATATTCTCCCGTCTTTTTCGATTTAAAAGCAAGTAGCCCATTTTCTACAAATCCTTTCGATGTGCCTGCGTGACAAATAATCAATCTCTCCCCTTTTCCTTCTGGCACTTTGGTCGAGGCATGAGGTGTATCGTCAGTCCACATTTTACCGACCATATGATTGGCATTCAGCCAAGTTTCATCCAGGAAGACGACATTGCTCCAATCGGTAATCGCTTTAGCCTTTTTCAAAAACGTAACCCGCGCAAGTGCTATATCGCCCCTCTCCATGACAATTTTTCTTTTGTTTACTTTTTTGAATTGGAAACCAATGTCCTTCAATACGCGCCACAAGGATGTAGGACTTCCAGTAAACAAATCAGCATCTTTTAAAGACTTGACCAGCTTTAGAAGCGTCGGTAATTCTTTATTCTGGTAATAGTTATAAATGTGGCTCCGTATAGCATCGGCCGCAAAACTGTCTACATCTGTTACAGATGCCTTTTTGGTTTGCTTTTTATTAGGGGTGGACAACTTATTTTCTTCTGTATCGTGAGCACCATATTTTTCTCGAGTGATTCGAGAAACCGTGTTCCGCCCAATGTCTAACGCATCTGCCACTCGATCCAAAATGTTGGACACAGGCAATAGCGTTCCGCCATTCTCACGTTCCCGCTCAAAGTAATCCCGCAATCGAACTACAAATTCACGGGCTTGACTACCAAGCACAGTCTTTTTCGTTCTTTTTGGCATTTTGCCAAAAAAAACAACAAAACAAAAGTCAATAACAAAAAACGGTAACGAAAACAACAAAGCACAACGATAGTCAATAACAAAAACAAGTAACAAAAACACCACGCAAGCTCAAAACAAAGAAAACAGACCGCATACAAGGCAGACGCACTCGTACTGAGTTGATATAACAAGATCGCTGCCAGCTCATGCTTAAGCAGTGTTGCTATATTATAATAAAGCTCCACAAAGACAAAAATGCTTTGTTTAAAGTTTATTATTACATAATTATATTTTATAATCGTATTTTAGTTAAAAATACAACTAACGATTTATGATACTTTATTCGACAATTTATCGATTATAACGATTTTACTATGTCAATCTCTAACGCAACCTGTTCCGATTCACGCATCAAGAATTATGTATTTGGAATGTTTATATTTAAAGTTTAAATAATTACGGAGAAATAAAAATAGTTTTAAGTTAAAAATGCAAAATAAAACAGTTTTCTTTTTATCTTCGTATTAAGTGTTGTTTCCTGTATTCCGCGTTAGGTAAATTGTTTCGAAATGAATCATGCATGAAATGGAATTAGTCAAATGTCACCGTACCCATGCTATGTGAAAAATATTATAGTTTATAATAAAGAGACATGAATAGTTTCGCAGCGGTCAGAGCGTTCGTTACCTCGCGGGTTCGATTCCCACATAGTGCAAATATGTGAATTCATAAAGATCACACACACCTAAAGTCTACAACAGTGTACTTGATTTCCAAGATTTAAATTTAAATACATTAATAAACATCACTGCATACTGATCTGTGGGAAAGAGATACAACATTTCAATGACAAAATAATACAAGTAACAATAACAGTTTATCCAAAAAGCACTCTTATGCACATGCAGTTCTTCCATTTGACACTTTTTCCGTTGAACAATAAATGTCACTTACACTGTTTTGACTTACAACTGTCTATATAAATTTTCGGTTGTGTAAAAGAGATAGCAAAGACTTTGACATTGCGTTTTGTAATGTCAATTACATTACAAAGTGCAATTAATTCGCGGGTAGTCTAAGATGATTACAAAGCTAGCTAATTGTATGCAAACGGTACTATAATTTGTATTCTAAATGATTCAATTTGCTTTTTCTTCTGAATGTGGGTACAGTCAGCTACATAAGTTGATTAATACTTTTTATTTCTCGTGCGTAACTCTTTTCAATTTTATTTAATTTTGTCCCAGAGTGTCAAAAGCAAAGTCAAATCAATTTATTGTGTAAATGGGTGGTTACAATGTCATGTAGTAATAATTATATTAAGTCTCTCCATTCTCTACCTCAAGGCATACAATAGACAATATTTTAAATAAAATGCAATGTACTTAAATAACTAAACAAGTTAAGTGTATAGAACTCTTTTTTTTTTTTTTTACGTGCGCAAAATCCCCACGGATACCTCCCCACCGGAGCCGGTGGAGGAGGTTATGTCGGACTCGAACCGACTAAAACGCACGCCGCCTGTGGGTCGCTTTGAGTGCCGAAGGTTAGGTTGACAGGCATATCCCTCGCACCCCGGCCGACCCAGGGCCATCTCACACGATTTGGCCCTCTTCTCGGGTGTGGGGACTACAGAGTCCCCAATTCGTCCCCGGAAACGGGGAGGCGCGCCACGCGCGCCACCGCCGCGGCCTGCTTCTGCCAGGGTGACAGGCGGCTCCACCTGTCACCCCCAGGCCGGCGCTCATGGGGGACGGAGGTCGTTCATCGACCTCCGACGCCCGAGTTGCCTTCGTACGCGGGCAGAGAACTCTTATATAATTTAAATTTTATTTCAGACTGCTGTCGAACTGAGGTGACAAATTAATATTTTTTATAGTTCGTATTCGTTCGCACATACCAAGGTTCATTATTTACATAGGCGCAGGTAACCGCATCCCATCAGCCATAACACGTCCTTATTTGTCTCTCTGGAAAAAAATGTCAGAAATCGAAAACATTTTTTTAAACATGTGTAATTTTCTACTAATATATCTAAATTGCTTGTGGTATAAAGGTAGGAGTGAGTGCACATCGAAAGTATAAAGGTGCTGATAAACATGAGCATTCACTTGTAAAGAGCATTCGTACGAATGTTACATTACAGGAAAATTAAAGAGCGTTTTAGCGAGCTTCCTATCGAGTATTCTGGCGAGCATTCTCGCGAAAGGACAGTAAATTTGCATCAACTAGTAGAGCGTTCGCTGGAAAATTTATGATAATGTAGTAGCGTCAGAATTAACTTGACTAGTCTGATCTTAGAACCACAATAGAGCAAATCAAACAGTTTTATTGATTTTAATTGTATTCAAATCGATTAAGACGAAGAAAAGAAAAAATTGAAACGGTCCAGGCGGGATTTGAACCCACGATCTTACCCTTACAGGGGGAACGCTCTGACCACTGAGCTAACGATCCTTCGCCTGAAACTATTAAAATTCTTCAATACATCTCTTCTTGGTTTTCTATCTTAAATGATTTAAATAGTTAAAGCATTTTTAATAAAATGCTTTAAAATTTCATCGTCTGTACCATGGTGAGTGTTCTGATGAACTCTTCCAATTAGTCCCACCCTCCCCTTTCTTACACAGGACAACACGTGCAGGTCTTAGATGTCACCAGCACACGGTGCAGAATATCCGATCAAGAAACAAGCGGTTCAGTGACTCTTTCCTCTGTCGCACCATTAAGGCCTGGAATTCATTACCAGCTCACGTGTTTCCTTCTTCCTACAGTCCCGGGTCCTTTAAGCGGGGCGTGAAAAAGCATATGAGGAGGCCGTCAAGCTGAGTGTCACCATTGTCACATGGTATGTGTAAGTAATGGTGACCCTCTTTTCTGAGACTTTGATAGATAGATAGATAGATAGATAATTCTTTATTGCACATAACATAACATAACATAACATAAACTCACGCCTATATCCCCGGAGGGGGTAGACAGAGGTGCTAGCACCCACAACTCGCCAGTTTATGTTTAGGTCCCAATGTAATAGGTGGCGAGCCTATTGCCATTAACCGGGCACTTATAAACCTGCGATAAATACACACATAACTTCGAAAAGCATCGAAAAGTCATTGGTATGTGCCATGGTGAAACCTGGGATCGAACCCGAGACCTCGTCTCAGCAGTCCATTACCCATACCACTAGGCTACCGCGGCTAATTATTGCACACCAATATTATAAAAGAATTACAGACATAATTAAAGTTACGGTTAAATGCACAATGGGCGGCCTTATCACTAGAAGTGATTTCTTCCAGGCAACCTTAGGATGGACAGGAATTAAAGTATATAAGTGAGTGTTGGTGTAATATGTCAACATTTATAAAATAGTGTGTTACATGAATAATTACATAGTATACAAATATGAAATATAGATAAATAAAATAATAAGTGAATATGAGAAGATGTCAACGACTGCGCTGTAGAGAGATAATGGCACTTTACCATTGTTTTAAAAATATTTATGGATTGTGTCTCTTTAATATTTACTGGCAATGCATTCCATAGGCCAATGGCCTTCACCGTAAAAGATTTGCCATAGTAAGCTGTAGAATGCGCTGGCAATCCCAGCGTCAGGTTCCTAGACGGTCTCAAGGACCTCGTGTATGTGTCATGGAGAAATGTAAAACGTTCTTTAAGATAAGTGGGAGTTATATAATAATGATAAAATATGAGCATTCCTGCGAAGACGAATTGGGAGCCACTTGAGTCTGTTACGGAATTCAGAAACGTGATCATATTTAGGTAAGCAGAATATGAATCTAATGCAAAAATTTTGAAGACGCTCAAGCTTATCAAGTTGCTCCTCAGTCAGATCAGGATAGCTGACATCGGCGTAATGTAGTACAGGAAGAAGAAGAGATTAAGCAAGCAAAATTTTTGTAGAAGTTGGAAGGAAATTTCGTAACCGACGCAAAGCCCCTGCTGATGCAAAGAGTTTCCTACTTGTTTGTTGTAGTTGATGTCTCCAGGAGAGGGTACTGTCAATATAGATACCCAGATTTTTTATATTAGTGTTAATTGGTAAAATAGCTTTAGGGACTTTGCCTTCAGCTTATCATCTGGCAAGGCGAAGTCTAATTGACGTGTTCTATATAAAAAATAAAAATAAAAAACATTAAATTGTATTACTGTCCGAACTAAAGGTGGGTACCAAATATAAGACCAATTAGGCAACAGGAAGGGGGAGGAAGGGGGGAAAAACCAAAATATTAAGATCATTTTTAGTACTTTATACGTCAAGATTGATCAACAAATTTGAAAACGTCGAAAGCTCTATGTTACAAGTGAATGCTCAAGTCTATCAACATCTTAACGCCCAGAACCTGGGACCTCTCAATCGTATTACCGACTCCTTAACAAGTAAACTGCTGTTGCTATATCAAAACTTTCATTTTCGTAAGTGTGTCAATTTGTAAGGTTCAACTAAAGTTGACGTTGTTTAGTGATTTCGTACATAAAGCGCATCACTAGCTCCTTCAGACTTTCGCTGGGGTCACATCAACTATGTCTAAATATTAGTGAAGGGTCTACACTATCGTTATTACGATTCAATTTCAAAACATTTAACATTTATAATTTTTTAATTTTTTTATAATTATATTTCACAACATTCTACACAATCTATCTAGACCCATGGTAAGTATACTAGCTTGTGTTATGGGATCTAGAATGCGGATAAACATCCTTAAATACTTTTATTTTGTAAATACATACATATTATACATAGAAACACCCAGACCAATGCAAATATGCATATTCATGCATACAAATATTTGCACTGAGCGGGAATTTAACATTCAATTTTTTTTATATAGCACTTATGTGGCAGACAGGCACACGGCCCACCTGATGGAAAGTGGTGACCATGGCCTATGGGCACGTACATAACCAAGAGAGTCACACTCGCGCTGCCAACCCGTCAAGCATTGAGAGTTTATGTGCCGTCAGTGTAAAAGACAAAGCAGGACAAGCTTTTGGTCTCATAGAAACACTCCAGTGAGCTCTGGCTACCCTACTCACCGCCGGGAACACATCACGAGGTTATTATGGCCGTGGTATTCTGTAGGGCGGAGGTACTTCCCCAGCTGGACTGCTCAATAAAGTTAAAATTAAAAGAACTATTATACAACTTATGGCTAAAAATAATAGAAATGTGTCGTTGAATTCGAATTTTAAAACTATTTACGTACATACATATATATAATCACGCCTTTATCCCCGGAGGGTTAAGCAGAGGTGAATTAACACCCACATTTCATCATCATTGTATTCGATCCCACGTTATAGGGGGTGAGCCTATTGCCGTTTACCGGACACTATTGTTGCTTCGAGCCATGCATCTCTGACTGAGTCTGGACTGTATATATCTGTCTGATGCTAAACAGTATTATCCCTTAGTTGATTTAAGAATTAAAATATAGGCTTTAATTAAACACGGGGTGCGCGAGGAACATACCAGAAGCTACCTCACTCCCAGCTACTGATGTCCCAAGATAGGTATGCGATTTTGGTCGGTTCGAGCCTAATATGACAATCTCTGTGGCGTGGCGGTAGTGAACGCAACCGCTATGCAGGAGGCGCGGGTTTGATCCCCGCTCAGTGCAAAAATGTATCGTACATGGCGATATATACAGCCCAGACTCAGCCTCAGATGCATGACTCGAGTCAGCAATAGTGTCCGGAATACGGCAATAAGCTCACCCTCTATTACGTGGGACCAAATGCAATTATTGGTGAAATGTGGGTGTTATTTCACCTCTGCCTAACCCACCGGATATGAAGGCGTGATTATATGTATGTATGTATGTAAAAAAAGTATTGAAGTATGTTTATTAGCATTCTAGATTCCATAACACAAGCTATGCTTACCATGGGTCTAGATAGCATTGTGTAGAATGTTGTAGAATATTTATTTTAATTTTATAACTTACCCCACTGGCCCCAGTAGTGGGTATCCAAGTGATTTAAATTCCGTATGTTAATAAAAAGGCTTTAATTTCTAGGATATTGTTACTTTCCACAAAGCTTTTTTAAAGTTTAGATTTTAATAGTTAACCCCGAAAGGGGTTAAAATTAACCGTCCACCTGCTAGCCAGGACATTCTCTTAAATATCCATATCTTATATCTTATATATCCATCTTGTATAGCCATATATCTTTTGTCTTGTCACATTACTGGCCTGGCTTCAGCGCTAAGGCCGCCCATTGTACATTAAACTGTATATGCATGTTACCTACTTGTCTCAGTTGTATATGTATTGGTGTACAATAAAGTATAATCTATCTATCTATCTTCTCTGTTTGACAGATGAAATTCTGGCTTAGGCTTTCTTTTTTTATACCACTTAGGTAGCAGACAATCACACGGCCCACCTGATGGGAAGTGGTTACTGTGACCTTTGGATGTATGCAACACCAGGGACGTTACACTCGTGCTGCCAAATTCTTCTCGAGGTTGGAGAGGAGGGAGGGAGGGGGGCAGAAAACTGTCGCTTTCATAAAAATAAAAAAGAGAAGTAGAAGAGTTTAGGAGAGGATGTTCTAGAATACAACCTGAATTGACGCTTGAATGAAGAAGATTATCCTAATACGTCTTTTATAATTTATTATTATTGTTATAAGTTATAGACAATCTAATATATAACATTCTCGTGTCACAGTGTTAGTTACCATACTCCTCCGAAACGGCTTGACTGATTCTCATGAAATTTTGTGTGCATATTGGGTAGGTCTGAGAATCGGACAACATCTATTTCTCATCGCCCTAAATGATAAGGGTAGTCCATCCCTAATTTCTTTTTTAAATTTTTAGATAGTTTTATAAATTTTATTATTTTTTATTTTACATCATTAGAAAATACAATAAGAATTTTCAACCCTCTACGATCATGTCTTATTTTTCCATCGCGATTTTTGTCTTTCGATTATTAGTATATACCGTACACTTACATAAATTAGTTATTTTTATGGAACTAAAGAAATGTTTCCTAGAAATAATATATATGGCAAAACAACGTTTGCTGGGTCAGCTAGTAAATAATAAAATTTAAAGCGCCATTTATTTCAACAGCTAGTGATGTAAACGTCGCGTCGTATCGAAGTAATCCATAAATCAATCTAACTATATAAACCTTCGGCGGTCGCACACCACTAGTTATTATATCGATAAATTATTCGATAGTCGATACAACCGGACACAATAGAAAGTTTTATTTGTCTTCTTCATTGGCAGCGTCAGCAAAAAAGGAATCATTCGCAATTTTGTAGTTTTTTTTAGGTTGTCAAATTGACTGTATCCCGCCATTTGTAAAAACACGACCACACAATTATGTAATAATGCTTATTCTTTTTTTTTCATTTATTCATTTATTGACTCTCAAAAGAATATGGTGAATACAATGATGGTAGTTAGGTATTATCATTTTATTGGTTTTAACATAATTATGTAATTTACATGCCGTACATGGAATTGATCTAAAAGAAAATATAAAAACAATACAGAATATACCTAAACAAGAAAACATCACTATCCTACCTACCTACGTAGGTAAGGATAGATGTTTTTGTAATCTTGACATTTAATTTTAAAAATTCTATTAAATATTTTATTAACATATACCTACTAAATTAGTAAAATATTACATAAAACACACAATAAATATACAATTAATTCTTTCATTGATGCGTAAATCGTAATCATGTATTAAATTATTCGGGGCTGTCCATTAAACACGTGAGACTCTACAGGGGAGGGGGTTCGGAAAAAATCACGAAAAAGCGGGAGAGGTAGGGGATAATAAGATATCACATGAATTTTTTTTTCCAAATTACGCGCAAAAAAACTGAATAGTCTTTTTTTTCAAAACACTTGTACCAAAAAAATACCTACAAGTGATTTTAGGTTACGGGAAGAGTAAGTAACCTCACCCACCACATATCACCATGGGGGAGCGATTAAAAATTGCTAAAAAAATATCGCGTGATTAATAAATAGTCCATTAATTAAGAACACTACTTAGAACGAATTTCACCAATGATTAGAACTGACCTTATCATTGGTGAAATCTGCTGTTAATTATGTAAAATAGATATTATAATCTGAATTATTAATATGTCCGAAAAACATTTTATGTGCTCTGATACAATCCATTAAGCTTATTCTGATGTCAACCAACGTATACTTACTACATAATTTGTCGCTTTCCGAAACTTTAATATGTATACAACCATAAAAAATTGTTGATTTGAATGTAAATTTAAAATTAAGTGACAAAATTCAGACTGGTGCTTTAAAACACGAAAGTAGTGCAATATGTCGACTTAAGCATATTTGCACAGGCGCGAGTAAACTGCTTTTATACTACAATGCGGAAGCGCGCCGTCTCACTCGTGCGCAGTTCCCAAATCCCTCCTGAAGACGATTGCTGACCGGGTAGATTGTCCGTACATAAACCATTGCTGCAATATACACCGTCCAATACTAATTTAGTAATGCCCCTACTAACAATATGTATATGAGTATGTATGTACATATACTTGAAATAAATGATAAATAAATAAAAATATATTATTGAGGAGACAGTATTACCGCTTTTTTTTTACGTGCACAAAATCCCCACCGGAGCCGGTGGAGGAGGTTATGTCGGACTCGAACCGACTAAAACGCACGCCGCCTGTGGGTCGTTTTGGTTGCCGAAGTTGAGGTTGACAGGCATATCCCTCGCACCCCGGCCGACCCAGGACCATCTCTAACGATCTGGCCCTCTTCTCGGGTGTGGGGACTACAGAGTCCCCAACTCGTCCCTGGAAACGGGGAGGCGCGCCAGGCGCGCCACCGCAAGTATTACCGCTTGAGACAGCCTCAGTGCTACGCAGGAGGCGTGGTTTCTATTCCCGCTGAATACAAATCATTTATTTACATAAATAAGTCTATATGCATTGGTCTGGGTATTTGTGTGCCTCGGAGAGCACGTTAAGCCGTCGGTTCCTGTTATCACACAAACATCTGTGGCTGTCGATACGTTAAACAACACTGGTCTAACTGCAATATTTCGATATCGCCAATGAGCTGTGGAGGTCAGATGACAGTCACTTCACGGCAAATATCGAAGATTAGCCAAACCTGCCGTTAGTTTGGGAGATATGGGAGACTGAGGTTAGATCGATAATGAATTTTTAATCTTTTTACTGCGAGAATTGGTCATCATAACGTTAAAGATCTCATAACGACCTTCCGTCACGACAATGACATTCGTGCGGGGACGCAGAAAGAATACAAGTATCACCACCCCATCTCATCCGAAGGGTGTCGTAAGAGGCGACTAATGGAAACATACGCAAACCATATCACTGCGAGAGAAGGAAAACTCGAAATATAACCCTGTACCAACCCGTCTGGCCAGTGTGGAAACAGTAGGCCAAAGCCTCCCAACATTGAGAGAGGCCTAGTCCAGCAGTGGACTGCGATGGGCTATTTGATTTATTGATTGAATGACCTTCCGATACTTTGCATTTTTTACACAACCAGCTTTGAATACATAACAAATGTAACCTAAGACTATTGTAATAATATCACGAATAATATTATTTAACATTGGGTAAGCTTTTTTGTTGACGGTACGCCATTGTAAGATTATAACGATGACCTAGAAGACAAAGATGCTAAGTGCAAAATTTTGTGCGTTCAAATATGAAATTATGAACACTATATGAATGATATGGAAGACGAATATGCTAAAATTATGTACTTAGTATGTTTGTCTACTACGAGCCGTAATGCACCGGATTAACATTGGTTGGTTGAAATGGCGGCAGCCTACAGCAACTACAAGTGACTCGCGAATGCCTCTTTGATTTAAGGGAAAAATTTATAAGAGCACAATCCGGCCTGCCGTCCTGTACGGATCGGAGAGCTGGCCCGTAAAGGTGACGGATGAAAGACGGTTGCATTTAGCCGAGATGCGAATGTTGAGATGGATGTGTGGTGTGACAAGAATGGATAACATTGGGGCGGGAGCGACGAAGGATCGCAAGCCAAGCTGCCCGCGTACGAAGGCAACTCGGGCGTCGGAGGTTGATGAACGACTTCCGCCCCCCATGAGCGCCGGCCTGGGGGTGACAGGTGGAGCCGCCTGTCACCCTGGCAGAAGCAGGCCGCTGCGGCGGCGCGCCTGGCGCGCCTCCCCGTTTCCGGGGACGAGTTGGGGACTCTGTAGTCCCCACACCCGAGAAGTCTCTGGTCTGGTCTCTGGGTCGGCCGGGGTGCGAGGGAAATGCCTGTCAACCTCATCTTCGGCAACCAAAACCACCCAAAGGCGGCGTGCGTTTTAGTCGGTTTGAGTCCGACATAACCTCTCACCGGCTCCGGTGGAGAGGTATCCGTGGGGACTTTGCGCACGTAAAAAAAAATGGATAACATTAGGAATGAGTATATTACATGAAGTTTGAGAGTAGCACCATCACGGAAATGCTATGAGGAAATCGTTGGTCCCAAACCAGGACCAACGATTTCCTCATAGCATTTCCGTGATGGTGATGTAATACGTAGGGATGAAAGTAATGTCGTAAGGAAAGCACTAACTATGGAAGTGGATGGCTACAAGGGGAGAGGGAGACCTAAAATGAGGTGGATGGACTGTGTGAATGATGATATGGTTAAGAAGGGAGTGAATATTGAGATGACTGCAACAAGAGATGAATGGAAAAAGAACACATGTTGCTCCGACCCCAAATAAACTTGGGATGTTTGTCTACTAGATCAATAACTGACAGGTACCTGAGGTGGAATGCATCTATAACGTTAATCGAAGATCGATTAGTAAACCATGTAAAGTGTCCATGGTGTACAGGTTCTTACTAAGTGGACCTCGGTATTTATGAAAATGAAATTTAATGTACACTTCACATTCCTTCTTTACTATAACTCCTTCTCTGCTACTCAAAGTTTGGCTGGGAGAGAACTCATATTGAGTTAAGCTCGTATTTGTATATGTTTATTGCTTTTGTGTACGATCTCTATACTACATAGATATATACAATCACGCAGGCAGGGATGAATTAACACCCACATTTCACCACTCATTGAATTCGGTCCCACGTAATAGGGAATGAGCTTATTGCCGTCTTCCGGGCACTATTGTTGACTCAAGGCTTGCATCTGAGGCTGAGTCTGGGCTGTCTGATGTTAAACAGCTCTATCCCTTAGTCGCCTTGTACGACACCGCATGGGAAGAGATGGGGTGGCCCTAATTCTACTCTGCCTCTAATAAACCTTTTTGCCAATACACAGCAGTAAATAAATGTATTTAGAATATATGGAAATGAATAATTCAAAAAGACAAGCTCAAAATCGACACACCTGCAAGCCACAACATCTTGTAGACTTTCATTTACCTATATCACTCATGCGCATTGACTTCTAATCGAGTATTGTTTGAGTGAAAACTATGGGATTCACGCATGCGACCCGCGTCTGCGCGGGCGCCGACTAGGTTAACGGATGTGACTTTTTAAGTAGGCAAAGGTTACAACTGCCTAAGAACTTACGATTATGGAATAAATGGGGTAATTGGGACTTTAAATCGTGTCTTTGGGGCATTAGACTCTTATGGGAGTGCGGATTTTTTTTTTCCTTTTTTGTATCATTAACAGCTGCGCTTGACCAGTGTCTCACCACTCTACACAAGTACCAACACGTTATAGAATAGAATAGATTAAACAAGGTATCGCGTTGACAGCTGGCTTGGGGAACACATTTGGTAGGAGGTAGGACACGTCGGTATTTCCGTCCAATTGAGCAGTCCGACTGGGGTAGTATCTCCGCCCTACAGAATACCGCGGCCATAATAACCTTGTGTTGTGTTCCCGGCGGTGAGTAGGGTAGCCAGAGCTCACTGGAGAGTTTTGGTGCTGTCAGTAGGAGAGACCAAAAGCTTGACCTGCTTTGTCTGTTACACTGACTGTAAAGTGATTACCGTGGCCTATGGAAGTGTGCAACACCAAGAGAGTCACACTCCCGCTGCCAACCTTATAAGCACAGAGAGTTTCTGTGCCATCAGTGTAAAAGACAAAGCATGACAAGCCTTTGGTATTCCCACTGACAGTACAAAAACCCTCCAGTGCGCTCTGGCAACCCTACTCACCGCCGGGAACACAACACGAGGTTATTATGACCGCCGTATTCTGTAGGGCGGAGGTACTTCCCCAGTCGAACTTCTCAAATGACCGTCAATATCGTCGTGTCGTACCTCCTTCTAAACGGACACTGATCGGACTAAATCAGACTGTATAAGCAAACATACACTGATCGAACTTTTAAAACAAGAAATAACATAACATAAACTCACGCCTATATCCCCGAAGGGGTAGGCAGAGGTGCTAGCACCCACATTTCGCTAGTTTATGTTTATGTCCCAATGTAATAGGTGGCGAGCCTATTGCCATTAACCGGCCACTTATAAACCTGCGATAAATACATACATAACTTCGAAAAGCATCGAAAAGTCATTTTTGTGTGCCATGGTAAGCCTGGGATAGAACCCGAGACCTCGTCTCAGCAATCCATTACCCATGCCACTAAGCTACCGTGGTGACTATATAAGATTTGCGTTGTAATTAGCGTTTGGTGACTATATAAGTTGCGGTGTACGCAGCATCTTATGCTGAGATGGGGCCCTATTTGGGGCTCGCACAATGTAAAGTAAATTAATAAATTAATAACTTTAAATAATGTATCCATCATGCATTGTGTGGTCGCAAATAAAATATTTTCTTGCTTTTTTTCTTTCTTTCTAATAACGCCTATACAATGGTTTGTGCTCAGATGAATTGTTTGACATGATGCCCGTAGCTACATTCTATCATCGCACCTCTCGCCATAGGCAGGGAATTCATCCCCACACATTGCGACCTGAGACGGTGCGCACTGTGCGGTATGAAAGAAACTTCCTCCCACGCACACTCAAGCTGTGGAATGACCTCCCTGCTGCGGTCTTCCCAAGCGCCTACAATATGGGGTTCTTCAAGAGGGGCATCAGAAGGTTTCTTCATGGTCGGCAGCACGAGTGTGACACCCCTGGTGTTGCATACGTCCATAGGCCACGGTAAGCGCTTCCCATCAGGTGGGCCGTGTGCTTGTCTGCTAGCTTAGTGGTATAAAAAAAAACTGTGTAGGTACATTTTTTTTTTTTTTTTTTTTATATTTAACAAATTACATAATGCGGACATAAATAACAGTTTAGTAGTATATAATAAACCACTAAGGTTTGTGCTAATACTACAAATTATATTTAAAACAACGGATTGATTATTGTCTTACTTAAATAATATAAATTGACAAGGTAGGTAGTACACAGTTACAAAATACAACAACAATAACTTCACATATTCTGCAGAAAGTGGGATTTGAGTTTTAACTTAATATTAGTTGGTGATATTATATTCCTTAAATCGGAGGGTAGTTGGTTTACAAAGCGAGGCAGCAAATATGCAGATGTGCGTTCGCCGTACATATTATTAGCTCGTACCGTCCACAATTGATTTCGAGCGACGGCCCTCGTGTATACAGGATGTTGGATTTTATTTTGTAATTCGTCATTAAAAAACTGTTCCTTCAATAAAATAAATTTTAATTGCGTTTGTACAGGTAGTACATTGCAGTGTTTACACAATCTATGCTCGTCACCCTGGCATTGGTCTTTAATATTTTTGGACACAATGTTTTTTAGTATTTTCACCTGGAGTTTATAGATTTGGTTAAGGTAAGTTTCGAACGTGCGACCGTAGCTACTGAGTCCATATTGTATATATGATTCAGCAAGTGAGTTATATAGCATAATCTTTATTTTAAATGGTATGCGGTTTTTAATAATTATTAGGTTAGCCAGGAACTGTCTCAACTTATTACACACGTGTTCGATATGCTTACCCCAACAAAATCTGTCATCAATTTCCAATCCCAGATACTTGTGTGAATTGACTAAATCTATGAGGGGACAGTTGCATACGCTATTGGAATCATGCAGGCAACTGTGGTTATGTGCGATTATACTCGTAGGGGGAATGCTTTTATTGTATGGTGATTTTATTATAAGTAATTTAGTTTTATCCGCATTGAGTACAAGACCCGCATCATGGCACCATGCCAGCAAGGAGCTGAAATCATCTTGCAACAGTTCACGTGCTTTTTGTGGGTCCCTATCAGCTATTAAGAGACATGTATCATCTGCAAACTGATAACATGTGCAGTATTTGATACTATTTCTCATGTCATTTTTTTTTTTTTTTTTTTTTTTTTACGTGCGCAAAATCCCCACGGATACCTCCCCACCGGAGCCGGTGAAGGAGGTTATGTCGGACTCGAACCGACTAAAACGCACGCCGCCTGTGGGTCGCTTTGGTTGCCGAAGGTGAGGTTGACAGGCATATCCCTCGCACCCCGGCCGACCCAGGGCCATCTCTCACGATCTGGCCCTCTTCTCGGGTGTGGGGACTACAGAGTCCCCAACTCGTCCCCGGAAACGGGGAGGCGCGCCACGCGCGCCACCGCCGCGGCCTGCTTCTGCCAGGGTGACAGGCGGCTCCACCTGTCACCCCCAGGCCGGCGCTCATGGGGGGCGAAGGTCGTTCATCGACCTCCGACGCCCGAGTTGCCTTCGTACGCGGGCAGCTTGGCTTGCGATCCTTCGTCGCTCCCGCTGCCGCTCCCGCCCCGCCTCCTCCTTCACGAGCATTACTTGCTCGCAAAAGGAGGCGCCGGCTGCCCACGCATCCGCGCAGCGGACCATCGCCGCGAGCAAGGTGGAGAGCGTGAGAACTCTCACTCCCAGGGCCGCCACAAGCTCCCGCCTCGGCGTCTCCCACGCCGGACACTCGGTGAGCGTGTGCGGACCTGAGTCCTCGCTCGCATCGCAGTGATGGCACTCGGACGTTGGCTCTTTCTCCATCCGACGCAGATACTTTCCGAAGCACCCGTGCTCGGTGATCATCTGCGTCAGACGGTACGAGAGGCTGCCGTGTGGCCTCTCTAGCCACTCCCCCATGATGGGTCTTATCGCCGCTACTACGGCGCGCCCTGCGCCTGGTCGCCCAAGTCGTAGCTCCCATTCCGCCACCATTTCCCTGTGGAGCCGGGATCTCACGGCCCGAATTTCTTCGGGCTCGGGATCGTGACCCCGCTCCCGCGCCGCCTTTCGGAACCGGTATAGCGCCGAAAGGGATCTCGCTTCCAGGATCCATGGTGGCGATCCGGCGAGGAGACTCGCCGCGTTGAAGGATATCGTGCGGTACCCCCTTATGATGCGGCACGCCAACTTCTGCTGCGGACGCTGCAGCAGGGGCATGTGCCGATCATTCAGGGTGTCCGCCCACACGGGACACCCGTACAGGGCCATGGACCGCACGACACCCGCGTAGAGTCTCCTGCAGGAGTCCTCCGGGCCCCTCAGGTTAGGCAGTAGCCGCGCCAGAGCGTTGGCTGTGCCCACCAATTTGGGGCCTAGACTTCGGAAGTGCTTCCCGAAGTCCCACCGGCCGTCGAGCACGAGCCCCAGATATTTCATCTGGGGCTTGATGCCGATGAGAGTGCCTCCCACTGTGAGACTGGAACCAGGTGGTGGCGTGCGCCGAGGTCCATGAAAGAACATGGCCTCGGATTTATGCAAAGCCACCTCAAGGCCCAGCCGCCGGATCCGTTCCACGACTCGAGCAACCGCGGTCGTGGCTCTCAGGATCGCTTCGCGGTATGTAGCCCCGCTCGCCGTCACTAGTGTGTCGTCCGCATAGCACGTGACGGCGGCGCCATCCGCAAGCTCACCGCGAAGCACCCAGTCGTATCCAATGTTCCACAGTAGCGGCCCAAGAACCGATCCCTGTGGAACACCGCACGACATCTCACGCCGACCGACGCCGGTCGCACTTGGGTAGATGACGGCTCTCTCCGTCAGGTACGCCCCGACTATGCGGCGGAGGTAGAGAGGCACACCGTGGTACACGAGTGCCTCCCTGATGCAACTCCAGGGCAAGGTGTTGAACGCGTTGGAGATGTCCAAGGACACCGCCAACGTCACCTCACCCCGGGCGACTGCCTCCTCCGCCAAAGTCCTCACGCGCATGATGGCATCCACGGTGGACCGCCACCGGCGGAAGCCATATTGGGCATCCGCCAGGTCCGGCCCCCTACCAGAGAGGTGCTCGACGAGGCGCTTCGCAATAACTCTTTCAAAGAGCTTGCCCACCTCGTCGAGCAACACAATGGGCCGGTAGCCGGACGGTTCGTCCGCCGGGCGACCCTCCTTTCGGATGAGGACCAGTTTCCCCGTCTTCCACATCTTCGGAAACTGGCCCCGCTCCAAGCATGCGCTGAGGAAACCTCTCAGTCGGGGTTCGAGACCGTCTTCTCCCAGAGCTAGGACCCATGCGCGGCCTGGAATGCCGTCGGGTCCCGGGGCGGTGCTCTTCTTGGCTCTAAGCCTTCGCACCGCCAGCTCCAGTTCCACCCAAGTGACCTCGGGGACATCGTCGTCAACTACCACACTGGGCGCCATAGGCGACCGAGGTGGCGGAGTCATCTGCGGCGGAACGTGTTCCGCTCGCATCGGGAACAGGGACTCGACCACTCCACCGAGCAGAGCTGGCTGGAGAACCTGGGTCAACGGTGGGGCCCGGGGGCGCAGCTTTCCTCTTACCATAAGGTAAGGCCGCCCCCATGGGTCCCGCTCCAGCGTCTCTATGAGCTCCTTATAAGCCGCGGCTTTCGCCCGCTTAATCTCCGCTCGGAGGGCATCTCTGGCCTCCCTGTATCCCACATGAAGCTCCGTCACTCGGGGCTCCGTATCTGCGGTTCGGCTACGCCTCCTACGGAGTCTGGTCCACTGGCGGTGCGCGATCACGCAGGCTTGCCGTAGCCTCGCGATCTCCGCAGACCACCAGTAGACCCGACGCCTCGGACTATAGGGTGGAGCCCTAGGCATACCCGCATCGCAGACACGAGTCATGGCCTCCCGGAACCACACCGCCTCATCGTCGATATCGACAGGCCTGTCCGGCGCAATGGCCCAGGCCTGTACGATGGCGGCCTCCAGGAGGACCTCCCGATTCAGTCTCCCAAGCACCCAGCGTGGCTCGCGTGGGGCCGGTATGACCGGCGCATCACCCGCGGGGGGGGAGACATCAAACCGAACGTATCGGTGATCCGCTAGTGTCTCCACCCCCACAACAACACGCCAGTCCCGCACACGGTGCGACAGCGAAGCGCCTGCGAACGAAAGGTCGATAATCGAACTGCGCTCCGCGGCCACGAACGTGGCTTCGGCCCCGCGATTCTGGAGAACTAGACCGTGATTAGCGGCCCAGCTCTCCAGAGCCCTACCTCGTGGGTTCGTGTGCCGGGACCCCCAGGTCACTGACCAGGCGTTGAAGTCCCCGAGCACAAGAACCGGATGAGGGTAGCAGGCGTTGACGACGTCGGTCAGTCGCTCCAGCGACCGCCGGTACTCCCCTATGCGTCGGTGTAGGCTCGGCGTGAAGTAGACAGCCACGACCGCAATCTCCCCCACACGCGCCGCTACGATGCCATGCTCCCTTGCCACGACAACAGGGGGGGGGGCACCCATAGCGGCGTTGTACACCAGTGCCGCCGACCCGTCCAGGTCGACCACCCAGGCAGGCCCCAGGTGCCGGTGGGTGTACGGATCGGCGACAGCGGCGACGTGTATGGACCACTGTGCCATGCTCTGGAGCAGAAGACCCTGAGCATCGGCACCGTGGCCCACGTTCGCCTGCAGGACGCGGAGCTGGGGATCCATTATGGAACCATCTCCGCATCCCGCCGCGAACTTTGGGTGGAGCTCCCGCCTTGCGGCTTCGGCTCCCCTCCGGTGCAGGCCTTGCTACCAACCCTATGGTCGGCCGGTTTGCCACCCGCTGCACACCTGAAGCAGTGCAGCGGAGCTTCGCATCCACCGGCCGTATGACCGGGTTGGCCACAGCGGAAGCAGCGGTCGCCGACCGTCACCGCCGCTGTGCACTGCACCCCCACGTGGCCGACCGACAGGCACCTAAAACACCTAGTCGGTCGAGCCTGCAGGAGCCGGACCTGCACCCGCACCACGCCTCCTACGGCGAGGAACCCTCGGTCGGCAGCCTTTTTGGCTGCTGCGATGGGGCAGCCGACAACTGCCGCCCCCAGTCCGCGGCGGCCGAAGCGGATTGCTCCGACCTTCACCGCCCCTAGGGGGCAGCCCCCGGCCTCCGCCACGGTGAGGCGGATTTGCTCCGCCGTGATGGAGTCGTCCAGGTCCGAAATGCGCAGTTCTGCGCATTTGTTGGGCCTGGACACCCGGACGTCGGCTGCGTCTAACGTGTCCCGAAGCTTAGCCGCTAGGGCATCAGCCTGGGGACCGCTCGAAGCACCGGGGATCTCGAGCAGCCGAGCACCCGTCCGAGTGGGTTTCACCCGGATGGGGCCCGGCATCCCAAGGGCCCTCATGTCGACGCAGGCTCTGGCCTGCGTGACGATCTGGGCGTACTGCACGCCCCTCTCCGCCGCCTCCGCCGTCATCGTTAGGACGACGGCGGTTGAGCGGGGAACGCGCAGCCTCCCCGGCACTCCCCTCGCAGCAGCCTCGGCCTTCCTAGCCTTTTTGGCTGCCTTCCGGAGCGCCTTGCGCCGCTTTTTGGAGGCTCCGGCAACCTCCCAGCCCCCCTCTGGTGTGGAGACAGCCCGCGCCGGAGCCGAGGACGGACCCGGACGTTGAGCCGGGGCCGGGGTTGGGGTCTGGGCTAAGGCCGGGGACGTCTTCCCTTTACCCTTGCCCTTTCCCCTGCCCCCGGCCCGGGCACCCCGTGCTCCCTGGGGACTCCCGGCTCCCACGGCGAGAGCAGCCCGAGCGGCCGGAGCGGCAGGAGCGGCAGACGCAGCGGATGGGCCGCTGGCCGGCTCCTGCGGGGACCTCGCCACCGCCGGACAGGTGGGACCCCTCTTTACTGCTCCGGCATACCCGGCCGAAGGCGCCAGGGGCGGTCTGCGGCTGGAGTCCATAATGGCCTCCAGCCACCTCTGGGTGCGCTCCTCCTGCGCCACCCGCCACGCCCGCTGCTCCGCCTGCGCCGCGTCCTGACGCTTCTCCATGGCGGCTACCGCCGCCATGCAGAGCGCCAACGGGTCCGCAGACCGAGCCGGCTGCAGCACCGGTGACTCCGGTCGATCCGGTCGCGCCGGCGACCTCGGCGGCTCCGGTTGCGGCAACTCAGGCTGCGCCAGCGGTTCCGGCCGCAGCGGCGACCTCGACCGCACCGGCGACAGCTGCCGCGTTGACGGCATTGGCCGTTCCGGCTGCACCCCCAGCCTCCGCCGCGCCGAACGCGTCACCCGCTCATTCGGCAGTCCAGCGACGACCTTTTTGAGCTCGGCCAGCTCCGCCGCCATCTTGCTCATCTCCTTACGGTGATTGGCCGCCATCCGCTCATAGCTGTCGAGGAGCTCAATATGTCTCCTGCCCATATGAGCCCTCTCGAGCCGCAATTGTGCCAGCTCCGCCCTGAGGTGGTCGTAAAGTTGGACAAGTCGCGACGCCGCCTGCGTTACTCGATTCTCCTCCGGCGTCGGAGAATCGGTGCGGGTTCCGGCCCACCCTTCCAGAGCCTCTATCACCTCCCTGGACGTTATATCGTCCGTCGGCGTCGTATCTTCGATACGAGGCGAGGGCGCCGCCGAGGCGGAGAAACTCGGCGGCGCCCTCACATCCTCTGGGGCCGGAGCCCGTGAGGAGGGGGCTTTGGTGCTTCCGTCCTGCAGCTTTCGGCGGCTAACCGCCAGCTGCTTGGGTGGAGGAGGGCGCATCGTCTCGTCCCCACCGGAGCTGCTAGAAGACGACGAGTCGGTCAGGGTCAGATCCAGATCCGAGTCGCTCTTCGGTGCGGGGATAACTTTCTTCTTGCGGTTCCTCTTCCGCCGTGGTGCAGATTTTCGGGTCTGCAGACCCACCGGGCTGTTCGCCCTGCTTCGCTCAGTGGCGGTGTCGAAATCCTCCGACACCGTCCCTGCTTGGGACGCGACCTCCGCGTCGTGGTGCTGCGCGACCTCCGCGCAGACTGTTTCACTTGGTTTTTTGGGATTTTGGTGAAAAGGTTCCATTTAGTTCCCACGAGTATGACGCGATTTAAACTACACTTCCTGGGTGACGCTCATTCCAGGAAGCGGGGTAAATACTGTGGATTTCCCCAGGTGTCCACAGGTTTTAAGCGACTTCGCTGTCGGGTTTTTAAGACTTTTCCTTGTCGCGGGCCGGCCAATTAAGGCAAGCCCCGCGGCCTTCAGGATACCGGCTTCCCAAGTGTGGCTAGCACTCAGGTCGTTGTCGATATCCTGGAGGTTACGCGACGCGGAAGATCAGCCAACTCTCCCAACACCGACGGTGGCACGAATGCCTGCCAGCCACTGCGCGAGCAGAAGGCCGGCCCGTCCCTGGATCCCGAGGATCCTTGTGTCGCCCCCATGTCCCCTCTGAAAGCAGAGGGGTACTGGGAGCGACAGGGCCCAGACTTTAAAAGCCTGGGCTCGCTAGCCCTAAAAAGGGCTTGTTGGGTTATTTGTCGACGGCTAGCAGAGCTCCTTCTCCTTGGAGTCAGAGTCTACTAACCGTCGTCCAGGGTGCACCAGCCTCCCCGCTTCCTTTCCCCAGGACCGCGGTCCAGAGGGAAAAGAAACAGGTAAGCCAACGTGGAGGTTACCCAACCCGCACCCCATTTCTCATGTCATTTACATATGATAGGAAGTAAAGAGGTCCCAATACTGATCCCTGAGCCGTGCCCTTTGTAACTTCTATTGGTTCACTTAGTGAATTACCAACCTTAACGGTAAATTTTCTATCATGAAGATGCTTGTACACCACTTTAGTAGCGGTCCACGAATTCCACAAAGTTCTAATTTGTTTATTATTTGCTTATGGTCTAGTGTGTCAAACGCACGCGAAAAATCAATAAACACTGCAAACACCGTCATTTTCTGGTTAAGGTATTCATTTACCTGATCAGTAAATTTTGATAATAATCCCGAAGAACTTTTCCCAGTTTGAAAACCGAATTGGTTGCGGTAGATTACATCATGTTTACTGAAGAATACGTGCATTTGTTGGCAAATATATTTTTCTACTACTTTGTCAATGGAAGAAAGCAAGGTAATAGGACGATAATTACCACAATCGTCTCGTTTACCTTTTTTAAAGACTGGTCTTACACATCCAAGTTTCAGTTCATTGGGGTACACGCCACTCGTTACACTGTTATTAATCAGATTAGCTATTGCTTCAGATATGCGACCTGCCATCTTGATGTCAGACACTTTTATATTGTCTATCCCGGGTGCTTTGTTTGCATTTAATTTGTTTATGATTTTATCAATTTTTTTACCTGTGGCTTTATTATTATGCGTTTCTCTCACGTTGTCAACATTATAACTATTTACATTAACTCTTTTCTGTCAATCCTCGGTCAGTGTCGTTAAAAATTTCGCTTTTACGAGTTTACATTTAACGTTCTCGTTTTCACCGAACTTCGGTCAACTTCACACAGTCATAATCACTCGAACAACAATTGAATTGAGTCAAAATACCATTAGTTATAATATCTTCCCACAATTGTTTATATAAACATGCCTATATTTGAGCTAAGGGTTATGTGCAACGAGGTGATGATCATCACACCTTACATTAACCCAGGATTGAACAATAGTGGGTGATAATCAATTTGTCATTACAAATGTCAATTTTTATTCCACTTAAGTGGCAGACAAGCATATAGCCCACCTGATGAAAAGTGGCTATCGTAGACCATGGACGTGTGCAATACCTGGGGTGTCACACTCGCGCTGCCGACTCTGTAATAACCTTCTAAGACTTTTCATAAAGAACTCCATAGTGTAGCCTAGAATATGGAGTTCTTCAAAAGGGGCATTAGGAGGTTTCTTCAGGGTCGGCAGCGCGAATATAACGCCCCTGGTGTAGCACATGTTCATAGGCCACGGTAACCACTTCCCATCAGGTGGGCCGGTAAGGCACTTAGATAAATTATATGTTATTAAAAAAACTTTCAATTCAAATTATTTTGTTATTTTTAGGGTTCCGTATGTCAAAACTAATAAATCTCTTCATTGTCCGTCTGTCCATCTGTCTCTCTGTCTGTCTGTAAAGACGTTTTTCTCAGGAATGCACGTAAGTTGAAATTGATACCACATACTCTAGGCTATAACGTCTAAAAACGGAGCAAAAATCATATTCAAGTCAACACACTCAAAAGATATTAGGTACGCTTTATGTAGCTTAATCTATATACTAATATTATAAAGCTGCAGAGTTCGTTTGTTTGAACGCGCTAATCTCCGGAACTACTAGTCCGATTTGAATGATTCTTTCAGTGTTGGGTAGTCCATTTATCGAGGAAGGTTTTAAGCTATATATCATCACGCTGCTACTTAAGGGAGCTGAGCATTGATAATAAATGTTAACAAATTCGTCAATTTTTTATACATATTTTGAAGACTAAAACATACGGGCTCAAAGGGATATGAAGCTTCAAAATATACTCCGAGCGAAGCTTGGGTGGGTCAGCTAGTGAATATTAAAGAGGCACAATCCATAAATATTTAAAAAAATGGTAAACAGCCATTATCTCTCTACAGCGTAGACGTTGAAATCTTCTCATATTCACATATTATTTATTTATCTATATTTCATATTTGTATACTATGTAATTATTCATGTAACACACTATTTTATAAATGTTGACAAAATACACCAACACTCACTTATTACTTTAATTCCTGTCCATCCTAAGGTTGCCTGGAAGAAATCACTTTTAGTGATAAGGCCGCCCATTGTGCATTTAACTGTAACTTTAATTATGTCTGTTTATCTTTTATAATATTGGTGTGCAATAAAGAATCAATTCAATTCACTTTCTAAGAAACAGAGACAATATTCAGTTAATTCGTCCACGTACTAACTATGGTAAAAAAACGATATTATTCGGTGGCGCACAACTTTATAATAAACTACCTAACAACATTAAAAATATTGATAATTTAAATGTGTATAAGAGTAAACTCAAAAACTATGTACAACGTTTAAAGTAGGCAGAATAGAGGAAAACATTATTGTGAATTTCAAAATTATTGTGAATCTCATTTTAAGTGAACTTTATGTTTTTAAGAGAAATAAATGTCTTTAAACCTAACCTAAACCTAAACCTATCTTAAGCTACGGAACCGTGTACTCTTGTTTTCTGGTCTGTAAGTATTCTTTCTTATAATTATTTATTTATTGTGTATATCATGTTGTGATGAATGTTTAAATTATTGTTATTATGCAATTGAACTCTAAGTCTATAAGTATCTATTGAACTATTGTATGTAAAAATCATACTTCACATTTGTGAATCGGTGACAAACATAAAAAATCGCTCTTGACCGACTTTTTTTTAAATATCTCTTGATCGCACAATGTCATCATTTTGGTATTGTTTCTCTTTGTTATTGACTCCCCACCCCAAAAGTTGATAGTGGTATCATAACATAACATAACATAAACTCACGCTTATATCCCCGAAGGGGTAGGCAGAGGTGCTAGCACCCACGTTTCGCCAGTTTATGTTTAGGTTCCAATGTGGCGAGCCTATTGCCATTAACCGGGCACTTATAAACCTGCGATAAATACACACTTAACTTCGAAAAGCATCGAATAGTCATTGGTGTGTGCCATGGCAAAACCTGGGATCGAACCCGGGACCTCGTCTCAGCAGTCCATTACCCATACCACTAGGCTACTAATAGTGGTATCGAAGTTCTTCATTATGATTATTGAACTAACGTTCCAAGTATACTTTTGGAACACATTTGTCTTGGCGAGACAAACTAGACCCTGGCGCGCACTGGTGGTTTTGTAATATATACTTACATATAAGTCACTTCCGCCTTTATCCCTGGAGGGTTAGGCAGAAGTGAATTAACACCCACATTTCACCAATCATTGTATTTGGTCCCACGTAATAGGAGGTGAGCTTATTGCCGTTTTTCGGGACCTATCGTTAACTTGACCCATGCATCTGAGACTGAGTCTGGGCTGTATATATCAGTCTGATGTTAAACAATCCTATCTATGACGTGCTATGCGTCATAGGCAAAGTACACTATAACTAGGAAACAATATTATATAAACAGCACGTATCAATAAACAATAATGTCAGCACTAAACTTATATGAGTAAAACCCCACTCTTAATCTCAGTAAAATCATGTAGAATAATTAGTATATAAGAGTGTGTAAATAGTAAATAAATTAATCTTGTTCCAACTGGTAAACCATCTTTTACTCACCTCCGCAATATTGGTGACCCCGACGTGATCTCCTAGTGCTGATATAATTGCAGGCCAACTGCAGCCCTGAAAAGGTTTTCAGCAGCAAACCTAGGAACTATCACAGAAACGGTGGAGCCATATAAGGAAAAATTTACCCAACAGCCCACCAGCTTACTGACCACCACCATCAGCGAAATAGCACATTTCAGTTGACTTCCCACAAGCGGGTCCAAACCAGCTGAAATATCAAGAGGCTAGAAAAATGGCACCGATAATTCCAGGGACACCTCAAAAAAACCCCGGTACATCGGCTGAATCAATCAGCGACAGCCAGGTGGTGGCTGCAATTAGCATTACGGAGAAAATACCAGCGTTTTGGACAGATTCACCGCGCTTATGGTTCGCGCAATTCGAGGCCATCGTAGCCTCCCAAAAACAAGGTGACGAATATAAATATAACAGCGTCATCGCAAAATTACCAAAAGAGGTCATACATCAAGTCAGCGACATCCTGACGTCACCGCCAAACGCAGACAAGTACCTTAAAATCAAGGAAAGATTAATTGCGTGCTATGAGGAAAGCGAGCAACGACGCTTCCACAAATTGCTTTCGGAGATGGACCTAGGTGACTCAACACCATCACAGCTGTTAAGAAAAATGAAAGAAGCCAGCTGCGACAAAATGACCGAAGATACCATCAGATTATTATGGTTCAGACAGCTTCCGGTATCAATCACCTCCATATTGGCAGTCTCCGAAGACCTCGACCTCACAAAATTATGCGAAATGGCGGACCGAATTTATGAAAATATGCGCTATAAAACCAAAACAAACAACTCGTCACAGGAATCCGCCGACGTTAACTTAATAACAATGCTAACGTCACAAATTGCAGCTATGCGAGTTGAAATAAACGAGCTCCGCGGTATGAGTAATCGCCGACCGATGCAACGCAGCAAATTCCGAGCAAGGTCGCAATCACGCTCACGGTCACGTACACGGCTATGTTATTATCACAGACGATTCAAAACAAAAGCATATAAATGCGATCAGCCGTGCTCGTGGATAAATAAAACCGATAAAAATTCGGGAAACGAGAACTAGCGCAGAATAAGACGGGACTCTGTGCCATACACCCCGCCAACCGTCTAACTATAACCGACTCAAACAGTGGTTATAGGTTTTTAGTAGACACGGGAGCAAATATTTCTGTATTACAAAACGCACAGGGTAAGAAAAACCCAAGCAACTACAAACTGTATGCCGCAAACGGGTCAACTATTGAAACTTATGGCGAAAGCACATTAACGCTAAATCTGGGGTTACGCAGACCTTTTACTTGGACGTTTGTAATCGCCGATGTAAAAATGCCTATCTTAGGAGCTGATTTCCTAGAGCACCACAGATTATTAGTGGATCTATACGGCAAAAGGCTGATCGACCAAGAAACAAAATTAACGACGCATGCGAAAATTGCAAGAGCAACACACATGCCTTCAATTAGATCCATCGACGCGAAATTACCCGAACATATAAAGCACCTGCTAAAGAAATACGTAAACGTCACTAGACCAACACCACTTAAAAAACCCACAGAACATGGAATACAGCATCACATCATAACAAAAGGTCCTCCAGTTTATGCCCGCGCGCGCCCACTACCACCCGACAAATATAAGGCAGCAAAAAAGGAATTCCAAGAGCTAATAAACTTAGGAATATTAGAACCTTCCAGTAGTCCTTGGGCATCGCCTCTCCACATGGTAAAGAAAAAGAATGGGGAATGGAGGCCATGCGGAGACTACCGCGCGTTAAATAAAATAACAGTTCCCGACAGATATCCCTTGCCAAGACTGTTAGACTTTACATACATCGCAAGTGGAAAAACAATATTCAGCAAAATTGATATAAAGAAGGCGTTCCACCAAATCCCTGTTGCGGAACCAGAAAAGACCGCAATAATCACGCAAATGGGTTTATTTCACTGGAATTACATGCCATTTGGCCTCAGAAATTCAGCCCAAACGTTCCAGAGGTTTATGGACTCCCTGTTTAGAGACCTGGACTATATATATGTTTTCGTGGACGACATACTCATAGCAAGTCAAAATACCGAACAACATTACGTTCAACTAGAGGAAGTATTCACTCGCCTAAGTAAAAACGGCATCTCAATCAATACGAGTAAATGCGAATTCGAAAAGACAGAGATAGATTTCTTAGGTTATCATATAACGAGCCAAGGAATCACCCCCACGTCTGAGAAAGTACGAGTAATAAACGAATACCCAAAGCCAAAGGTGGTAAAGGAGCTACGTCGATTTTTGGGAATGATGAATTTCTACAGAAGTAGCATCCCACACGCCGCCGGACACCAAGCTCCGCTCAACAAATACTTAATAAACTGCAAAAAGAATGACAATACGCCAATCGAGTGGAATACGGAAGCTAACCAAGCATTCGAACACTGCAAACAGGACATAAGAGATGTCACAACACTCGCATTTCCGGAAACAGACACACCACTAGCCATTATGACAGATGCTAGTTTAAAATGTGTAGGCGCCGTACTTCAACAAAAAGTTCAAGGAAAATGGAAACCCATATCATTTTTTTCAAAAGGGTTAAGCGAGACACAAACAAAATATTCCACATACGATCGAGAACTACTCGGTATTTACATGGCAATAAAAAACTTTAGACGACTAATAGAAGGTCGCACATTTACAATATACAATGATCATAAGCCACTGATTCATGCATTCGACAAGAAGCGATCAGTGGATGAATCCCCTAGAAGAATAAGGTACCTAGAATATATTGCACAATTCAGCACAGACATAAGGCACGTCACGGGCAGCGAAAACGTGGTAGCCGACGCACTATCACGGGTAATAGAAACAATAGAACTACCCCAAATTCTCAACTGGCAAGAGGTAAAAAAATACCAAGACTGTGACCCGGAGTTAACAAAACTAAAACAAAATAGGTCACTAAAAATAACACAGGTACCAGTACAAAACAATAATACCAAAATTTATTGTGATATATCCACCGGTACAACAAGGCCATACCTACCACAAAAGTTCAGAAAAACAATTTTTGATAGTTTTCACAACATGAGCCACCCAGGGAAAAACACAACAAAAAAGTTGATAACCGCAAAATACATCTGGACTAGCATGCACAAAGACATTTACGAAATGTGCAAAACATGTTTACAATGCCAGCAATCAAAAGTTCAGCGGCACACAGTATCACCCCCGGGCAAATTTATGCCAGCAGAACGATTTAGCCACATACACATAGACATTGTGGGCCCCCTACCGACATCACAAAACAAAAGATACATCGTCACTATGATCGATCGTTGTACGTCATGGCCAGAAGCATATCCTATTTCGGACATCACAGCAGAAACTGTAGCCAAAACCCTATACGATGGCTGGATCATACGTTTTGGATGCCCCAATTATATAACAACGGATCAAGGACGACAATTCGAGTCTGAGCTATTCAGAAGCCTAACCAAATTCCTGGGTATACAAAAAATCCGTACTACACCATATCACCCTCAATCAAACTCCAAAGTAGAAAGACTGCACAGAACCATGAAAGCAGCTTTGATGGCAAGAGGAAATACCGAAAATTGGACGAAAGAATTACCATCGGTATTATTCGGGATACGTACCAGCATTCGACAAGACACTGGATACTCAGCAGCCGAATTGGTCTACGGAACAACAATAAAATTACCAGCAGCATATTTTGGCGACTGTTCTAAAAACACAACGTATGCAGAGTTTGTGGAGAAAATTAAAGATAACATAACGCACATGACGTCAATTCCACAACGACAAAGCTCAAACAAAAACATATTCGTACACCCACGCTTAGCCGACTGTACACACGTGTTTCTACGATGCGATAAGCTACGTCCTACGCTCACAACACCTTACGACGGACCGTTTCTCGTAGTCAAACGTGACAACAAAATAGTCACGATCAAGCGAAACGGCAGGGAAGTGAACGTGTCGATTGACAGGCTAAAGCCAGCATTCACGACGAGCGACGACAAGATAGAAGCTCAAAATCAAGAGCAAGATAAGGCAGAGCCAATTCAAAACATAAAAAGAACACGTACGGGAAGAATATCACGACCCACGGTCCGTTTCAAACAATGATATAAAAAGGGCAAAATGAAAATAAAAGTCACTCCACAGCAAGCCACAAGAAACAACACACAAGATGGGAAGCAGTCAAACCCACGAAAAGGAGCAAATAAACATGGTGCAGAACAATAACCTGGCAGCAAAGGCAGAAAAGAACACACACATGGCAGCAGAAATTGAAAAAATAAAAATCTGGATCGGAGTACTCATCGCTATAATTATACTAGCAGCAATAATAATAACAATCACCAGACTCGTACGGAAAACTAACAAAGTCATGGACAAAAAGATAAACAAAATAATCAAGGAAATGCAACAAGTGTAAACAACTGCAGAAAAAGACAACTCAGCAAACAGCGTGCACGGACAAGGTCGACGCACCACAGCAAATAATAACTAGAATTTTTATAAAGGGGGGAGTACTATGACGTGCTATGCGTCATAGGCAAAGTACACTATAACTAGGAAACAATATTATATAAACAGCACGTATCAATAAACAATAATGTCAGCACTAAACTTATATGAGTAAAACCCCACTCTTAATCTCAGTAAAATCATGTAGAATAATTAGTATATAAGAGTGTGTAAATAGTAAATAAATTAATCTTGTTCCAACTGGTAAACCATCTTTTACTCACCTCCGCAATACTATCTCTTAGTCGCCTTGTACGACACCGCGTGGGAAGAGATGGGGTGGACCAAAATCAACTCAGTCGTGAGCTATGCGGCCGTAATAATCTATGAATTTTGAGCACATAATTGGCCCAAGATATATGTACGGAGGTACACCCATAACGAATACCACAGATCTTCATATGGCAACCGGAACAGATGGGTGAAGCGGGAACGTGTTCCCTGAGATACTAAGGGTCTCACCGTGTTGAAAATGGACCCGAAGATCTAGATAGAACACCAAATACTCGTGACAAAAAAAATTTTTGAAACAAAAAAGTTTGAAAGTTACCAAGACTCTCCCTTTTACCGTCGGTCAACAGAACACCCTCATTGTACATAGTCGGTCAACAGTTCAATGACCTTTATTACTTATTCACGAAAACTCCCAATTGTGCGACCTTCTTTATACCAGACGCGTAAAAAAAAACAAAAACTCGCATAACATATTTAGTTACGCGTGTTATATTTACGCGTACGTCACGAATTGGCGATAGCGTAACATTCGATCGATTAACGAGGTTAAGTAACTTAGTCGCGGTCAAATTTCTAGATGGGTAACCGATTAGTAGAAAAATTGAGTTTGTATTGTATGTTTCGGATTAGTGACGGCGTAAATATTTATTGATTGGTAATTAACCGTTTTCGTTGCGGTCAAATTTCTAAATGGGTATTGATGATAAAAATAAACTGATTCAATTTTATTCGGCCGTTTATAATAAATATTTTCTTTCGAATTTCTTTAATGGCCGCATGGTTCCCGGCAGAGTAGTATATGGACCACCCCATCTCTTCCCATGCGGTGTCGTACAAGGCGACTATGCGATAGGGCTGTTTAACATCAGACAGATATATACAGCCCAGACTCAGCCTCAGATGCATGGCTTGATTCAATAATAGTGCCCGGAAGACAGTAATTGACTCACCCCTTTATTACGTGGGACCGAATTTAATGATTATGAAATGTGGTTAATTCACCTCTGCTTAACCCTCCGGGGATAAAGGCGTGGTTGTATGTATGTATATTTCTTTAATGAATTAAATGTATTACATGCTAACTGTGGCCTGCGGCTTCACTCTAGTGGATGTCAGTTACCGCGGCCAAATATAGTCCATGTCCCATCCCACGGTCTGATCTATCCCTGTGTTAAATTTCATCAAAATTTAGTATTTTAGGCGTGAAAGACACATGAGCAGAAAGACAGACAGACAGTAAGAGTTACTTTCGCATTTTTTTATAACACTTACGTGGCAGACAAGCGCACGGCCCACTTGATGGAAAGTGGTTACGTCGTGTGTAACACCAGAGAAGCCACACTCGCACTGCCGACCCTGTAAGCACAGAGTCTCTATGCCGTCAGTGCAGAGGACAAAGCAGGACAAGCCTTTAGTCATCCCACTGACAGCACAAATTCTCCTGTGAGCTCTGGCTACCCTACTCACCACTGGGAACACAACACGAAGTTATTATAACCGCGGTATTCTGTAGGACGGAGATACTTCCCCAGTCGGACTGCTCAATTGGACGGAAATACCACCTCCTATCAAATTATATATCCTCCTATATAATTATTATAAGTTAGGTAATTACTATCCATCACTACATTTAGAAATAGAATGATTATGAACGTAAAACATCTTGACTCTAAGAAAGCTTTCGATACCGTGTACAGTAACTTGTAGTGAAATTTGCGATGGTTGAATTTACCTCAAACTTTCTGCATATCTGTACGACCTATATCAGAAACCGGTAGCCGTATGTGTAACGTAATGGCGGCGGAAATTCTTGAGTTCATACCGCACTCTCGCCGGCGTAGGTCAGGGAGGCAAGTTGGGTCCTTAGAAATTTAACGTTAATCTATACATTTTATCTTTAAATGTGTGTGACTTTAAAATGACAGATTATAAATGATTATAATGAATGGACACATATACAAGATACCTACCAGATATAAGACAACTTTTTTTTTTCAATTTTATCGGTATTTTGATGGGGTACTGTAGATAAAAATATTAGGGTTAATACGTATTTATCTTTTTAAGAATTAGAATTATCAAGTAACTGAAATTACTAATACTCTTACAGAGACGACGTCAAGAGTGTGACTTTCTAGGTGTTGCACACGTCCATAGACCACTGTAACCACTTCCTATCAGGTGGCCGTGCGCTTGTCTGCCACTTAGGGGGTATAAAAAAATATTATCCATGACCCTTGACTGAGTTTCTGTACGTAAGGAATACTGATAGGCTTGTAGATGGTACTACAGTGCCACTAGTATACCAACAAAAATTTTTTATCACACATATTGAAATACATCTTGTACTTTTTCCACAGTATTTTTTTTTTATATTATTTGAGAAGTATGTTCTTAACTGTAATTGTAAACCTTTGAGGATGCCGTAAGGCGAAATCGGCCTGGTGATAGTAAAAAAATACTGTGGAAAAAGTACAAGTGTATTTCAATATGTATGTCAAAAATTCGACCAAGTGCCATCAATCAACAGTATAAATAGTCGTAAAACTAATTTAATGTTACAATTATATTGATTCCCGAACCGTTAATAGAAGAATATTAGCTAGGTTTAATGACACTAAGTATTTATTGAATATCCCGTACAGTAATCAATCTGCCATCATGAGTCAAGCATCAAGAGGAAAGCGATTGCACACTGTCGATTTTTTTTTTATACAACTTAGGTGGCAGACAAGCACACGGCCCACCTGATGGAAAGTGGTTACCATGACCTATGAACGTGTGTAACACCAGTGGAGTCACATCCGTGCTGCCGAGCCTATAAGAACAGAGATTTTGGGCCGTCAGTGTAGAGGACAAAGTAGGACAAGCCTTTGGTCATCCCACTGACAGCACAAAAACTTTCCAGTGAGCTCTAGCTACCCTACTTACCGCCGGGAACACAACACGAAGTTATTGTAACCGCGGTATTCTGTAGGACGGAGGTACTTCCCCAGTCAGACTGCTCAATTGGGTGGAAATACCGCCGTGTCCTGCCTCCTGAATTAGCATGTACATTAATTGCTTTGAGTGCTATACCAGCTTTTCCGAAAGCACCTGCCACCGGACCTTCCAACCTAAAAAGGGAAAACCTAACACTCGATCGTGCTAAGCAGTCAGGTTTCAGATGTACACAGACACTATACAATTACACAAAGTTTGGTTATCAAATGTCACCTGCGAACTGCGTTCTCGCGATATCAATCGTTTGATATCGGAGAGCGAAAGTAACTTTCACTCGAGTAAAAGTTCTGTGGCGATGTCAAACAGTGGCATTGAACTGTGGATAGATGAAAATTGTGTGATGTAAGGCAAACAATGGGGGTTTGAGTAGATAAAAAACGTTGTTTGTGTTAGGTGTAATGTTTGGAGAGAACATCTTACACTATTCTGAGAACTATTTTCTCTTATTAGTTCAATTCTTCGTACACTAAATGGTAACGCATTGCAAGGGTAAACCACACTAGCAAAGTTGGTTTTATTAAATTAAATATCATTTTATTAATGCAACAACAACAATTCGTGACATATTTTAATTGGATTAAAAAAAAATTCCAAAATAAAAATCTCGATTTGCTATCTAAGAGATCGAAAAAAAAAAAGTTTAAATATAAACCTGACTACCTACTGAAATATCACGCGCTAAAAAGTATTAAACAAGACATATCTAGGATACCTAGGAAACCTACCCCTTCGGGGATTTCGTGGGTAGACGTGAGTTTCTGTTATGTATGTATGTTATTTAGGAAAACTGTGGTCGTATGCCACTTTGTCTAACAAAACAATACATCCAAAACAATACACGCTGTCCCGATTACCAAACGAACATTCTACGTCTGCCGCCTGACTCCCACACCTCGTGAAGCATGCGCCAGAACCTCATCGGTTAAACCCCCGGTGTACAACTCCTAGTACATTTTTCTTCGTGGGGCCCACGAATACCATGTCCACTGGCAATCGGGTGTTGTTATGTCGAACTCGAAACGACTAAAACCAAATGCCACCGTCGTCCTGGGACTTGATATGCTATGATATGATGACAGGGAATGTGGGAGAAGGAAACGCATCGCACCGTTGCGCAGGCGTCCTAATGCGGGGGCAGCCGTTCCTATTACCCCCAAGTCTGCGTCCAGAGAACTGGTTCTCTGGGCCAGTCCTTCACTGTATCACCTTTTTTTATTGTGCACAAAATCCCCACGGATACCCTCACCACCGGAGCCGGAGAGAAGTTATGTAGGACTTGAACCGGTTAAAACCGGTGGACCGCAGGTTACCAGAGATGAGATTGTCTGACACATATCCATCACACCCTGGCCCGCCCAAGACCGTCTCTAAAGAGACGGCCCTCTTCGGGTGTGGCAACTACGGAGTTCACATCGCACATCGCACACTGCCACCATGGCCTGCTTTTACTAGGATCACTGGCAGCTCCACTCTTCACCTCCAGACCTGCACTCATGGGGGACGAAGGTCATCTTGCAACCTCCGAAACCCGAGCCGCCTACGCTCGGTTTGTGAGTCTCCTTCGCTCCCGCAGGGAGGCACAACTCTTGTAACCTAACGAAAATGAAGAATACCTACTTCAAATAGCTCCTAACTGTTAACGAGCTTGTGGTCTTCACTGCACAAGGGGAAAGTGGTTACCGCGATAGTGCAAAATGCGCCGTTTCCATGTAACTCGACTGTGCGATTATGTCCAGACAGTAATATTTGGTCGATACGCTTTTATTTCTAATGTTGATCGTCGCTTTCCAAACGTTTAAAGGCTACTAGCTTTGCACTGCAGGTTTGCTTATGAGGGTAAATGATTAAATGGATAAGTTTTTTTTGAATGAAACTTTAAAGCCGTTAGTATGCTAACTATTCAATTCGATTAAGATATAGAAAAAGTTAGATTGGTTCAGGCGGGATACGAACCCGCGATCTTTCCTTTATAGGAGGAACGCTCTGACCAGGCTTACTTCGCCCGAAATCATCTAAATTTTTCCATGGATATATCCGTCTTACGGCAACAGTGGGAGCCATCTATCGGTATTCGTGCGAACTATCGGAACCAAAGAATGATGTTGCAATCATTTTTAAACATTGATTTTTGATGACTAATTGACTAACTAAAATAATCTAGTTCTAATATAGTTCGCTGAGTTTCTTACTGAAACAGCGAAAGAATCATTTTCCAATGGTTTATTTTTACATTATTTAATATTTTTATATTATTTCTTGACATACATAGGTAATTGTAAAATTATTGACGTCCAAATGTGCTCTTTGTGTGCCTAAACTGAATAATTTAAATTGATTCTTTGATTGACTGATCATCTTGCTACAATGCTTAAATACTTACTTGCCCATGACAGAAAAACTGTGTTACAGACAATTTTTTTTTAATACCACTTACGTGGCAGACCTGCACACGGCTCACCTGATGGAAAATGGTTACCGTGCCCTATGGAAGTTTGTAACACCAGAGGAGTCACAGTCGTGCTGCGAACCCTGTAAGTACAGAGCTTTTGTGCCATCAGTGTAGAAGACAAAGCAGGACAAGCCTTTAATCTTTCCACTGACAGCACAAATTCTCCAGTAAGCTCTGGCTACCCTACTCACCACTGGGAACACAACACGAAATTATTATGACCGCGGTATTCTGTAGGGCGGAGGTACGTCCCCGGGCGGAAATAATGCCGTGTCCTACCTCCTTGAAATGACAATGGCATCACTACAATGGTAGCTAATTAAATTGGCCTATGAAAGTGGTATCAGTTCAGAAAATTAATTATCATTTACAATTGCTAAGCACCTGTGAGCTTTCTAGTGAGTACTCGAGAAAGTATGTGAGGTCTGTCGAGTCACTGGTGCGGCCTTTATTTACAAACCTTTACCTCCACACATTTTTTATACCAGCTCATGACCCACCTGATGGAAAGTGGTTACCGTGGCTTATAGACGTATGCAACACCAAGGGAGTCACACTCGCGCTGCCGGCCCTGCAAGCACAGAGAGTTTCTGTGCCGTCAGTGTAAAAGACCAAGCAGGACAAGCTTTTGGTCTTCCCACTGACAGCACCAAAACTCTCTAGTGAGCTCTGGCTATTCTACTCACCGCCGGGAACACAACACAAGGTTATTATGGCCGCGGTAGTACATTTATCCAGAATTTGAAGTGTAAGTATTGGATGCAAGATTACATTTTAAAGTAGGCCCCGCATCATACCTTTTTTATCTTCCCCTCTTTGGTTTAAATATTATATAAATTTTCAATGAGATTTTGCGCCGTTCTATCTAGACCTAAAAGTGAGCATATCTTAAATCTCAAAGTTAAAGTAGGTACGCATAACGCATTTCAGAACCCATAACACTTTGCGAGGGATATGCCTGTCAACCTCACCTTCGGCAACCAAAACGACTCACAGGCGGCGTGCGTTTTAGTCGGTTCGAGTCCGACATAACCTCCTCCACCGGCTCCGGTGGGGAGGTATGCGTGGGGATTTTGCGCACGTAAAAAAAAACCCATAACACTTGTCATAACATAACTACTTGAATACATACATTTATTTGGATAAATGCATGCATACTGCCTTAGAAAGCAGAGTTGGGAAATGGCTCCGAGAAAGATAAGAATGATGGCATACATACATATTACACAGACCAATGCAAGTATATATGCAATATTTACATTGAGCGGGAATCGAACCCGAAAACCCTGATTTGGCAATCGAACGCTCTACCGCTATCCTACAAAGATCAGCGAGACTTATAAGATCTTTGGTATTTTTGTCTGCCGTCTTCGAGCTTAGAAAAGAAAGCATCCTTCAAACCCTTGACAGTATCAGCTTACAGGTGATATTGACTTTGGCCCCAAAAATTTGACCAACCAGTGACAGTGACTTCTAATGGGTTAAGATAATATCCGTGTGGTGATGGATAAAGAATACAAGAATTACAACCCCGTCTCCTTCGAAGAGTGTAAGAGGCGACTAACGGAAAAAATACGCAGTCGACATTACTGCGAGGGAAGGTAAACTCGAAATAAAACCCTGAACCAACCCGTCTGGCCAGCGTGGAAACAGTAAACCAAAGTACGTAAAAAAAACAAAAACAAAGTAAAATGCGGGTACAATATAACAATGCATTCAGGATGCTGATTGGGCTGCCACGTTTTTGTAGTGCGTCGGGGATGTTTGCGGAGGCGAGTGTCGATGGCTTCCATGCCATCATCCGCAAACGTAGTGCATCCCTCTTGCGGAGAATACGGGCGAGCTCACACAGTATCGTGGGCGTATTGTGCGATAGGTGGGACAGTCCGATGCTGGGGCGCTGGGTACGATTGCACGCAATGTAGACAGTGTCCTAGTATTGTAGCGGTCTCAAACTACCAATTATATTTGTTGGGTGCCTATTAATAGTATTATATTGTTACTAACACTAGTATTAAGATTATTGTTACTAACACGCTATGGACCCTGGTCCGAAATAAATGATTTTTATTTTTTTATTTTAAAGCCTCTTAACATTGGGAGAGGGTTATGTCCAGCAGTGGACCGCAATACGGTAATTCATTGAAGATAATCGAAGCAAATATCGTTTTAAAGTCCATAAAAACATTCCGTTCCAAAAAATACAAACACACAAACAAATTCTCTTTCTTTCATATTAGATACATAATTCTTACGTAGAAAATAGCGTCTAAACACTTAACACAGATTATATCATCGACATTTCGCGGTAACAGTCGGTAACTAATGCGCATATCGTGTGGATCCGCCATTTTGTCATCATGGCGGCTTTATTTTGACCATAAACAACACTATATCTAATGGTAATGGTAATATGTGTAACGCTATAAAAATTGATGTGATGTCATAGAGAAAGTATTGTAATTTACTTTTCTTTTATAGCAAGGTGAGGATTGACGAGGCTCTAATGTGGGTTTTTCTTCGAAGGAGATGAATGTGTATGAGTTCTTTGGAATCTAAGCTTACCTCCCCGGGCTGATACAGCTTCTAATCAGCAGAGTTCAGAGAGCAGATTTCACTTTATATCAAATGAACCGTGGTAGCCTAGTGGTATGGGTAATGGACTGCTGAGACGAGGTGTCGGGTTTGATCCCAAGTTTTACCATGGTACACACCAATGACTTTTCGACACTTTTCGAAGTTATGTGTGTATTTATCACAGGTTTATAAGTGCCCGGTTAGTGGCAATAGGCTCGCCACCTATTACATTGGGACCTAAACATAAACTGGCGAAATGTGGGTGCTACCACCTCTGCCTACCCCTTCGGGGATATAGGCGTGAGTTTATGAGATGAGATGATGAAATGTTCTGATCAGCTTTTCCAATTAGTCTCACCCTCTCCTTTCCTACACAAGAAAACACGTTCAGGTCTTAGATGTACCCACATACGGTGCAGAATATCCGATCAAGAACCAAGCGGCTCGGAAGCTATTTCCTTTGTAGTACCATTAAGGCCTGGAATTTATTACCAGCTCCCTAAAGCATATAATGAGGCCGTCTAACTAAGTGTCACCATTGTAACATGGCATATGTATGTAATGGTGACCCTCCTTTCTGAGACTTTGCCTTCGACTTACCATCAGGCGAGGTGAAAGTCTAATTGACGTGTCATATATATTTAAAAAATCAAAATGTCCAAACAAAGCCAAACATAATCTATGTCCTTTCTCAATGTCTAATCTACCCCTATACCAAACTTCATCAAAATCGGTTCAGGGGATTAAGCGTAAAAGCGTAACATACAGACAGGCAGACTGAGCTACTTTCGCATTTATTATATTAAGTATAGAGGTATGTATTTAAAGTACACCACCAATCTCGACGATTTGAGACGCTCCACAAGAGATTTACGAAACGTCGCGATCAGTAGCGTTGCTCTAAGTGACCCCGGTTGCTGAAAAGCAACCTTAACATTGAGATCATTCATTGTCATCTTTGCGTTAGTCCTGGTCGCATCAGATGCCTTTATCCTCGTAATCTGGGATCCACTTTTTTTATATCACTTAGGTAATCAAGCACACGGCCCACCCGATGGAAAGTGGTTACCGTGGCCTATGGACTTGTGTAACACCAGAGGAGCCACACTCGCGCTGCCGACCCGGTAAGCACAGGCTTTCTGTGCCGTCAGTGTAGAAGACAAAGCAGGACAAGCCTTTAGTCTTCCCACTGACAGTAAAAATTCTCCAGTGAGCTCTGAACAACACGAAGTTATTATGACCGCGGTATTCTGTAGGGCGGAGGTACTACCCCAGTCGGCCTGCTCAATTGGGCGGAAATACCGCCGTGTCCTACCTCCTATACTTACTTTTTCGAGTCTAACTGCAACGCGGCAGAGCTTCGATATTTTCCGTAAACCAACTGCCATGCCATCAGCGATACGGCCAACAATCATCAAGATAGTAACAAGATAATAAGAGAACCCTAAATAAATTGATAAAGAATCCATTACAAATATTTAAACTTTAATGTGTGTGTGGTCTTCATCTTCCAAGTACGATGGACTGCGCATGCGCTGCTGCTGCATCAGCAGAGACAATCAAACGACGCAAATACGCCAATTTAACTGGTAATTATATTTTTGAGCCGTTTGGAGTCGAAACGTTGGGTCCGTGGGGACCAAGCGTGCGCGCTATTCAAAGAAATAGCGAAGCGACTAATCGACGCTTCCCGTGACCATAGGGCTGGCCTTTACCTTTTGGGCACGGTACCAGTAGATATCGATGGGGAGGAATTTTTCGATGCCTAAAGTAGCAGTCTCCCTCTTTTCCTCTATTCAATTTTTGTATTTTTTTATACCTCTTATGTGGCACACGGCCCACCTGATGGGAAGTGGTTACCGTGGCCTATGGACGTATGCAACACCAGTGGCGTAACACTAGCACTGCCGACCATTAAGAAACCTTCTAATGCCCCTCTTAAAGAACCCCATATTATAGATTCTTGGGAAAACCGCAGCAGGGAGGTCATTCCACAGCTTGAGTGAGCGTGGGATGAAGTTAAATTCATACCGCACAGTGCGCACCGTCTCAGGTCGCAATGTTAGTTAGCATAGTTTTGTATAAATCTAAAAGTAATTGCATATATTTTTTCTGTATATTATAATAGCAAATCTCTAGAGTAATTTGACAGCGGTTTACTTTCATGATTTAATATATACATTATAATTACACCAAGCTTTACCTCACTTGGGTATAAAGTGAAATTCGAGACGCTAAGAAAGTTAGTTATAAAGTCACAGAATTTACAGATTAGTGCTTGACAATGTCATGAACTCGACTTTCCCTGCATTATGTTGCAGTTGCCGCGGTAGTTAATATGTTGTAGTTTATGTTTTGTTAGATGTTATTTTAGATATTTTATTGCAAAGATTTTCCAAGCTAAGCTTAGTTATGAGGTATACCTGCAGAGTGATGTTACAAAAGATTTGCCAAGCTTTTTTTTTATACTACTTTGGTGGCAGACAAGCACACGGCCCACCTGATGGAAAGTGGTTACCATGACCTATGATCGTGTGTAACACCAGTGGAGTCACATCGGTGCTGCCGACCCTGTAAGAACAGAGATTTTGTGCCGTCAGTGTAGAGGACAAGGCAGGACAAGCCTATGGTCATCCCACTGACAGCACAAAAACTCTCCAGTGAGCTCTGGCTACCCTACTCACCGCCCGGGAACACAACACGAAGTTAATATAACCGCGGTATTCTGTAGGGCGGAGGTACTTCCCCAGTCGGACTGCTCAATTGGGCGGAAATAATGCCGTGCCCTACCTCCTCCTAAACTAACCTCAAATTGATGAATGACCTTCGAATACTGATTTTTATTTAAGATTGGGGGGTTAGTGGCAGTCACGCCTGTAAACGTTAACTTAAAATAAAATCAGGGAAAGGATGAGTAGAATAGCAAATAACTGTTGGCGCACAGACGGCAAAATTTAATGACATTATTTTAATGTCATTAAATTTTTCATTCACTCTACAAGATGCCATTTAATTTTATACTTTAACAACATGAATGTTAATTTTAAAATAGAAAATGAATGAAGAATAGAAAAAGAAATAGAAAAAAAAATAGAAAAAAAAATTAAAAAAAAATGTTATTTTTTGCAATGTCTGTGGCATGAAAATGATTTTGCCATGACATAAAATCAGCGAACTCGAGGCCCAGGGTCCGTACCATGAACGCTATTAGAGGTCAATAATTGAACTGCAGACTGCCGTTCAATTATTGACCTGTTTTAAGACTTCATGGTAAGCCCACAGGTAGCGGGTTCAAGTCCCAACGTTTTCCGATCTAAATGGATTCTTCATGCTAACTAAATGATACATACATATAATCACGCCTTCATCCTTAGTGGGTTAGGTTAGGTTAACCACATTTTACCAATCATTATATTCAGTCACACGTAATATGGGGTGAGTCTAATGCCGTAATACGGGCACAATTGTTGACTCGAGACATGCATCTGAAGCTGAGTCTGGGCTGTATATATCTGTCTTATAATGATAAAGTATGTTAAACAGCCCTATCCCGTTAGTCGCCTTGTACGACACCACAAGGAAGGAGATGGGGAGGTCCTAATTCTACTCTTCTATATAGTTACTAGCTGTCCCGGAAACGTTGTTTTGCCAGGTTAAAAAAAATAGGGTGGACTACCCTTAGCATTTAGGGGGATAAAAAATAAATGTTGGACGATTCTCAGACCTACTCAATATGCTCACAAAATTTCATGAGAATCGGTCAAGCCGTTTCGGAGGAGTTCAAGTTCGAACACCGTGACACGAGAATTTTATATATAAGATATAACTAAATGATAAAGTATCTAAATATTACCTTCTTTGCAAAATTGCCTAACCTTTGTGATTTTAAAATGTCAGGTTAGAAAGTAGCCCTAGGCATCTCAAACAACTCCTTAAAAGACACATTATATAAAGAAGTGTGAGAGAAATTCTCACTTGAGGTCATTAGGTTCAATATCTGCACGTAATCTAAATATCTGAATAACTAAACTAGAAATTTATTTATTTATTATGAAAGTATAAGAAGCGAAAGGTAGCCAGAATTGTAACAGGTGAAAATATTATGGCCTTTTCCTACCCAAACGGGAAGGAGACGTTACTGAGATATATATGTACCTTTTCGTGCAGAAATCCGCACGGATTCCACCCCCATCTGCCATCGGGAGGACGAGAGACGGAGGATGCACAGACCGACTAAAACTGCATGCAATATTTGTTTTATACCACTTAGGTGGCAGACAAGCACTCAGATGGCTGATGGAAAGTGGTTACCGTGGCCTATGGACGTTTGTAACACCAGAGGAGCCACACTCGCGCTGCTGACCCTGTAAGCACAGAGTTTCTGTGCCGTCAGTGTAGAAGACAAAGCAGGACAAGCCTTTAGTCTTCCCACTAACAGCACAAATTCTCCAGTGAGCTCTGGCTACCCTACTCACCGCTGGGAAAACAACGCGAAGTTATTATGGCCGTGGTATTCTGTAGGGCGGAGGTACTTCCCCAGTCGGACTGCTCAATTGGACGGAAATATCGCCGTCTCAATTACCGGGGTGTAAGGTACCCTAATCAGGCATATGCCTTGCAGCTTAGTTATCCTTGGGCCATCTAAGCTTTATGATAGTGCTTCGAATGTGCAATGTACTAATTTTCTGCTTCCTACTAGGTATATCTTTAAAAAAACAAACAAAAGCAAAATCACAATTAATATTTACACAGAAACTGTTGCATAAAATTAAAATATTAATTAACGTACGCAACCCAACCGTGCGTCTCTCGGGCCCTAGAGAACACTTTTACTTATTCTCTAAGTACACTTAAGTGCACTTTCACAAGTGCACTAAAATTATATGCAAAGTGTGTGGTAACTGTTTCACTTTCTGTGTTTATTTTACACACAGTTGTGTTGCTTTAGAGAGGCAGTTTATGTGAACACGTTTTGCGGTCTGTCTTGAATAATGACTTCAATTTATCGCATAATTTTTGAGATTATATTTAAATGTAAAAGTTGAAATAATTTTCAAACTATGTTTTACCCGACTGAGCCAGTGAGGATAATGTGTTAGGCGAGAATGTATGTATGTAGGACGGATTTCGATAAATGGGGTCTCAAATGAAGGTGTTCATCTCCCTAGTGGCATAGGGTACATAAATATCAACAAAAACTAGTTATGCGGTGGATTTATGGCGCTAAAATGCGAATTGAGAAAATTTTTGATTTATTTTATTTACCACTTAGGTGACAGACAAGCGCACGGCCCACCTGATGGAAAGTGGTTACCGTGGCCAATGGAGGTGTGTAACACCAGAGAAGTCACACTCGCGCTGCCGATCCTGTAAGCACAGAGTCTCTGTGCCGTCAGTGTAGAGAACAAAGCAGGACAAGCCTTTAGTCATCCCACTGACAGCACAAATTCTCCAGTGAGCTCTGGCTACCCTACTCACCGCTGGGAACACAACACGAAGTTATTATAACCGCGGTATTCTGTAGGGCGGAGGTACATCCCCAGTCGGACTGCTCAATTGGGCGGAAATACCGCCTACCTCCTATAAATAAATTTCGATTAAGATAAAAAAAATTGAATCGGTCCAGGCGGGATTCAAACCCGCGATCTTTCCCTTACAGGGGGAACGTTCTGACCTCCCACTGTCGCCATAAGACGAATATATGTCTATTCTGATCCGGAGAAAATTTAAGGGAATAACATAAAAAAAAAACATTTTAAAAGGATTGCTTTTTATTGTAATACTACAAATTAATATATATTAAATTATAATCTATTATATAAAAGTGTCAAAATTTAAAAATATAAGTGTCACTTAATTTATACTGGTAACTTTAAAAATTATCACATATAGTTACTTATATATTTATATAAATACTAAAACGGCAGTATCTAAATAGAATATAGGGTCGAACTTGCGATCGTGAAGTCACTGGTTCGATTCCCATCCAAAATTCTCACTCCACACAAATATATTTGAAAGGATTAATGAAAGAATCTATGGGGCTCTATGGGGGTCCTAGTCAATCTTGCATATTTTATATCACTCGGGTGGCGGACAAGTACACAGACCACCTGACATAAAGTGATTGCCGTGGCCTATGGACGTGTACAACACAAGGGTACATACACTCGCACTCCCGACCCTGGAAGAACCTCCTAATGCCCTTCTTGAAGCACCCCATATTGTTGTCGCTTGGGAAAACCAAAACAAGGAGTTTCACAGCACAGATCTACTGGGCCTAAGTCAATTTGACCTTTATATCGGTACATCTACTTACTGCGAGGGATCTTTCCTGTTGAGGTTTGGAGGTTAGGTGGAAGTTACAAAAGAATCCAAAAGGAGAAGAAGAAATAAGTGCTCCTCGGGCTCCGAATTGAATTATTTGAATTCATACATTCACCGTGACGAATAATATTTCTGTATGTATATTTTAAATTTTCAAATATAATATAATAAATATAATATTAAATTCTAAAATTTTGATATTGCATCGTCAATTCAACTTTAAATTTCAAATTCAAGTTGAAGTCAAACTGACAATTGTTTTAAAGCAAAGAAAGTTTTATACAAATTTAATTTTTAATTTAATACTTAAATTTATCGATTAAATTTTTAATTTCATAATTATTTCTAACATTTATCCGTTGGCTAAAGTAACAAAGAATTATTATTTCATTTATTATAATCTCTTTTCTTTTATTATGTCTTGTTTATTTATTTAGTTGTTTAATTTCAACGACTTTTATGTATACTACTAGAGTGGATGTCCAGAACAAAAATATTGAACTTGTAAATAACATTTCACACAGATGACTTTACATATAGGTAGCATTATAATTGACATTACATGCAGATGACATTATAATTGATATTACATGCAGATGACATTAAAATTGACATTACATGCAGATAACATTATAATTGACATTACATGCAGATGACATTATAATTGATATTACAACTAGAGGACATTGCAATTGAATTGCAGCATACGGATGTTATCACAATTGACATTACATATAGATGACAGTACAATTGACATTAATGCATATGACGTTACAATTGACATTACATACAGATGGCATTACAATTGGTTTTAATTACAGATGACATTAAAAAGCTGCGCTATGTTTGACACTTGTGAGTAATAAGGCACTGAAAAGTGTCAAAAATCATTATTAATTCAAGTGTGATATATTTTTTGTTCTTCGTAGAAACTGCTGCATAAGAGTTGCTTGTCTACATAAAAGTCATTGACAAAACTAAAATCTTCTAGAAATTTCGGTACTACTCTCTGGTTTACTCTTTTCTCTTTCCAACAATCTCCTTCTCACTTCATCCGGATTATATCTCTTCTTAAAAACTCTTCTCACTCTTCTTACAGGGTTCACATTCCTTGCTATTACTATTTTCTTACCAAAATTTGAAGCTGCAGTCAAATTAGGTATCCTAGATTCATCAGCATTTCTTAGATTCTTACTTCTTCTTGTAGAATTATTAAGAAGTGTTTCTCTATCATCTGCATTTCTCAAACTTTTACTTCTTCTTGTAGAGTTATTAAGAAGTGCTTCTCTCTGTTCTCTTATTGTGGCATCGTAATACACTTTTCCATTTACTATAGCTTTTCGTATGTTGTCTGTAGTAGATAGTATTCTAGGAGGTCTAACGAACGCTGTCTCACTCACTTCCAAACTCTTATCAGCATTCCTTTCTCTTTCTATCTCATCTTTAGTAACTTTTTGTATTATACCTCTTCTTTCAATATTAAATCTGTTACCAAAGTTATAATCTGTTAGTTCTTTATCAACAGCTATGTTCTTAGATTCTAAGTTCTTTTCAGATCTTTTATCGAGAACAAATTTTCCACCTCTTCTAGAAGCTAGAATTCGGCCTATTTCTTCAATTTGCCTCTCTTCTGCCTCTAAAGTTTTCAAATCTGATAGCTTATCACCCTTTATATCATCCAAGTTTAGTACTTCAATTGAGTCTGTGAAATCATCTAGTTTATCATCGATTCCTTTGATAACATCTTTAATTTGGACATTTACTGGTTTTATCATTTCTACTTCTGTCTTATTCTCCTGTACTTCTTTTTTTACTTCTGGCAGTTCTGTTGTTGTAGTTGTGGTTACTTTAATTGTTGTTGTTTCCGGGGTAACTTCTTCGAATGTGCTCATGTTCCGTTGTTTCACGTCCCTGTGTTTCTCGATGTTGTTTGGTTGTGTTGTAGTTGTTGTTGGCGGTAGTTCTCTTTGAGTTGTTGTGTAGATGTATCGTTCGGTTGTTGAGCTCGGTTCTGGTTCCGTTTCGTTATAACGGAAGTATGTTGTGTTTGGTGGTGGTCCTTTGTGGAGGTAAGCTACTGGCCAGTATCTAAAAAATAAATATGTTGCTTTATAATTTAGGTAGGTACTAGTTTTTTTGTTATTATGGGTTCACGCCCCATACTCCCTGAACTACTGTGACCCGACCAAGATTCAGAGCCTAAGCCGTTACGCCTGTTAATTGACGGATGAGACTTCGGCTCAGGCTTTCCTTTCGAGGTTGAGAGGTCAAACGCAAATCATACATACATACATACATATAATCACGCCTTTATGCCCGGAAGGTTAGGCAGAGGTGGATTAACACCCAAATTTCACCAATAATTATATTCGGTCCCACGTAATAGGGGGTGAGCCTATTGCCGTATTCCGGACATCTGAGCCTAGCATCTGAGGCTGAGTCTGGGCTGTATGTATCTGTCTGATGTTGAACAGCCCTATCCCTTAGTCGCCTTGTACGACACAGCATGGTATGAGATGGGGTGGCCCTAAATTCTACTCTGTTGGAAACCACGCGGCTTTATAATTTAGGTAGGTATTTGTAATTTCTTATCATGGATGGGACTTCATACCCTGAGCTACTGTGATCCAATCAAGATCTTTGGAGCCAAAGCCGGAATGCCTGTTGATTGAAGGTTTAGACTTTAGCTCAGGCTTTCCTTTCGAGGTTAAGAGGTCAAACGGCTGTCAATCCCATCAAAGTCAGAATCAGTAAAATGAAGTTGTAGGAAAAATGACAACAGACTCCAAAGTGCTAGCGAGGAATGAGAAGGTGGTATTTCTCTAATATATTGCAGCATGTTTTTCGTTAGGAGTTAAAGGTGATAGGTTCAGTTTACCTGGGTACTCCCAATGCAGGAGGTGGTCTATCGTCTGTCTCTTGGGGAAGTTGCTGCCACTGTCCACTGCTAGGTCGAAGGTAGTTATTGGTGTATTTGATATGGGGACGCTCTTCGGTTGGGACTCGGGAGTAACCTATAAAATGCAAATATCAGTGCGTTAAACCGTATAATAAATGTACAACCAAGGAATCAAATCCAGGATCTCTCGCAATTTACGTCACACTTCTATGCACCTTCAAATAGTTTAAGAAAGCAAACGATAGCATTATAGGTAATATAAGCTGTTCTACAAAACTTCGATGGGTTGTGGAGGTCAGGTGGCAGTCGCTTCACGGAAAATATCAAAGTTTAACCGATCGGTAGTTAGGCCGTCCGCTGCATTATACATACGCAAATTTCAATAAGTTGCAGGCATTGATTTAATTTAATTAGTACATATTTTGTATTAATATCGACCAGGACGCGCATCGTCCCTCTAACCATAAGGGTTAATTCAGGCTATGCAGAAAAAGTGATACTTTTGAGTGTTAATTAAGTAAATAATAATCTTGTTCCATTTTAAAAAAAGAAGAAGTAAAACATTATACATGTCATTTTAAGCTGTGTTTTTTTATACTTAGGTGGTAGATAAACACAGGACCCACCTGATGAAAAGTGGTTACCGTGGCCTATAGATGAGTGCAATGCCAGGGTAGTCACACTCGTGCTGCCGACCCTGTACGTATAGATAGTTTCTGTGCCCTCAGTGTAAAAGACACAATCAGGACAAGCCATTTGTCTTCCCACTGCCAGCACAAACTCTGCAGTGAACTCTGGCTACCCTACTCACCGCCGAGAACACAACACGAGGTTATTGTAGCCGCGGTATTCTGTAGGTTGGAGGTGCTTCCCCAGTCAGACTGCTCAATTGGGATGGAAATACCGTCCTGTCCTACCTTTTTTTTATATCACTTAGATGGCGGCAGACAACCATACGGCCCACCTGATGGGAAGCGGTTACCGTGGCCTATCGACATGTGCAACACCAGGGGCGTTACACTCACGCTGCCGACCCTGAAGAAACCTTCTAATGAAGAACCTCATATAGAAAACCACAGCAACTCCTAGAGTTTTAGTCTTAATGTAATTTTTTTTTTTTTTATACCACTTAGTTGGCAGACAAGCACACGGCCCACCTGATGGAAAGTAGTTACCGTGGCCTATGGACGTCTGTAACACCAGAGGAGTCACAGTCGCGCTGCCAACCCTGTAAGTACAGAGTTTCTGTGCCGTCAGTAGAAGACAAAGCAGGACAAGCCTTTAGTCTTCCCACTGACTGCACAAATTCTCCAGTGAGCTCTGGCTACCCTACTCACCGCTGGGAACACAACACGAAGTTATTATAACCGCGGTATTCTGTAGGGCGGAGGTACTTCCCCAGTCGGACTGCTCAATCGGGCGGAAATACCGCCGTGTCCTACCTACCTTTAATTAACACTTTAAATATTGCTCGAGTATTTTTCTTGACTTAAAAATATCCTAACGCGTATTATTATGCATTTGCACAAAACATCATGTCAGACGGGCGCCCGCTCTGTTCATACGTATAAGGCAGCGGATGGCCTTAGACTGAAAGTTGATCCCGGCTGAATACTGAAAAGGTATGCAGTATAGTATACTTACCAGGTAATGGATTCCCAAACTTATCATAATACGCTTGAGGTCCATTCGAGTACAGTTCATCCCAGTATCTCCTATCAGCTTCCGACAGATATGGACCATGGGGTCTTTCGTAACTCGGCTGTCTTGGTGGGCCTTGGGGTCTGTCTTCGAACACTGGTTGAACTCCTGGTGAGGCTGGCCTGTTCCAGGGTCTTTGTGGTTGATGAACAGGCTCTGAAAGTACCAACAATTGGTGAGTATTCTAAAATTGAAGATGCACTTTTTTCGTGGGGAACATACATACATGCATATAATCACGCCTTTATCCCCGAAGGATTAGGCAAAGGTGAGTTAACGCCCACATTTTACCAATTATTGTATACGGTCCCACGGGGGTGAGCCTATTGCCGTATTCCGGCCACTATTGCTGACTCGAGCCATGCATCTGAGGCTGAGTCTGGACTGTATATATCTGTCTAATGTTAAACAGCCCTATCCCTTAGTCGCCTTGTACGACACCGTATGGGAAGAGATGAGGTGACCCTAATTCTACTCTGCCGGAAACCACGCGACAAAAAAAAACATGTACAAAGACGTTAACTCAATATGAGTTCTCTCCCAGCTAACCTTTGAGTATCAGTTTTATTTTACACTCAGCGAGAATCGAACCCACGACTTCTGAGTTTGCTTTCTAACGCTCTAACGCTGCACCATACATTTCTCCACCTATACCTACTTAGGTAATAACTCAGGTTTTAACACTGATTGGTCATATACCATAAAATCTTATGGCCCTATGGCAATCAAACCTAACGAATGTTTTAATTTTACGGATATTAGTCTCAAAGGCTTGTCGGTGATTGGAAAAGACTTAATTATATTATTATAATTGTGCGTACTTTCACTAGTAGCTCTCAACAATTTATATTCAACTAGCTATTTCCTGCGGTTCCGCCGGCTTTGAATTTTCTAATTTTATTTATTTTCAAATTCAAATTCAAATTTATTTATTTACTAGAACATGGTGTATAGAGGTGTGATAATAACATAGTGTAGTTCGCTCATATTCTGCCATGTGATGGCGTGCAAATTTAGTACATTTGTCAATTTCTTACATCTACATTAAATCTATAATCATTACTTTTATGTATTTATTATTATTATTAATTAACATCATTATTTATGTTCAAGTGTCATTCTATCAATTTGTCATTTAAATATTCATGTACGTCATAATAATTTTTATTTAATAACATTTCAAACAGTATCCTTTTAAATAATCTTACAGGTACCTAGTTCATCAATATTGTTCGGCAAATGATTGTATATTTTTACACACATGCAATACACATTTTTCCTTTTGTGGAGGAACGAGGCATGATGTTGCTCCGACACCTTTGGAGGATCATCCGACCAAGCAAAACTTCTCCAGTGAGCTCTGGCTATTCTACTTACCGCCGGGAACACAACGCGAGGTTATTATAGCCACGATATTCTGGCAAGGTGATCACGCCTGGTGGGCCGCAACCCAATGATTGTCGATGGGATGACGTACATATATTGTACCAGCGCGAGAACTTCACTTGCGCGATGTAGGATTCGTAGTGACGTCGTAGTTCAGCGTGCTATCACTAGATGGCGCTGGATACATGTGGCCTCGCCACAATTTATTCTTAGCCGCGTGGATCCCGGCCGAGTAGAATTTGGACCACCCCATCTCTTTCTATGCGGTGTCGTATAAGGCGACTAAGGGAGAGGGCTGTTTAACATCAGACTGACATATACAGCCCAAACTCTGACACAGATACAAGGCTCGAGTCTACAATAATGCCCGAAAGACGGCAATAGGCTCAACCCCTTTACGTGGGGTCGTAACGATGATTGGTGAAATTTGGGTGTTAATTCACCTCTGCCTAACCTTTCGGGGATAAAGGCGTGATTATATGTACGTATGTATGTAAAAATATACATTAAGTCTGTTATTGTAGAGTTAATTCCAGTCCTGAAATATTAATATCATTCTCTCAAATATCCCGGAAGAGTTTCATAAGAACCTCTTCTCTTCATCTTGGCGTTAATCCCAGTTGCATCCGAGGCTTTCACGTCGGAGTCTGGGGTCCGCTTTACCAGACTATCTGCAGATTTCGCTGAGCTTCGATATTTTCCGTGAACTCCCATCTGACCTCCACAACACAAAGGCGATATCGACAAGTAAAGACGGCCATAGAAATTCGGATGGCAATAGGGACCGAAGGCGACGGCTTAACGTGCTCTCCGAAGCACAATCAAACCAATGCAAATACAACCAACAATACAATTTGTACTTTTTTTATACTTGCCTCTCTGCGCTGGAGGCTGCTGATGTCCTTGGGTGGGATGAGGGACCTTGTGCTGATGGTATGGGTAGTACTTCTCGCTGCATGGTCGCCATTGGTCCTCTGAGGGGCCTACGTAACACCTGACAAGGAACAAGCAGCAAGTTAAACAAATGTACTATAATTTCTGAATTTTGAAGTATATAAGGTGTAACAAAATTTACTCTCGGCTTTTTGGGGGGTTGTTCAGAACTCCGAAACCTCTACCCTACAAAATACTACGGCTGTAATAACCTCGTGTTGTGTTCCCGGAGGTGAGTAGGATAGCCAGAGCTCACTGGAGAGTTTTTGTGCTGTCAGTGGGTAGACCAAAGGCTTGTCGGCACTGACTGACGGCACAGAAAATCTCTGTTCTTACAGGGTCGGCAACTCGGGTGTGACTCCCCTGGTGTTACACACGTTAATAGGTCAAGGTAACCACTTTCCATCAGGTGGGCCGTGTGCTTATTTGCCACCTTAATTGTGTAAAAAAAAATTAAAAAGTAAATTGTTAATTTTTCTATCAATTTTCTATCACTACCACGGGGCCGTAATTCGGAATTCGAGGCCTCTAGAATCATGATTCCTACGAATCGTCTCATGAAACTTACCTACGCAACAACCACCGGTCATTGACTTCCGAAAGTCAGCTGATTACTGCAACCCATGTGCTGGATATATCGATACGGTACGGTTAGCATATGCAATGATGTCAATTTTTGAAATCTTTGCAACTGAATTAAAGAACGGCTACCAACCACGGTAGCCTAGTGGTATGGGTAATGGACTGCTGAGACGAGGTCTCGGGTTCGATCCCAGGTTTTACCATGGCACACACCAATGACTATTCGATACTTTTCGAAGTTATGTGTGTATTTATCGCAGGTTTATAAGTGCCCGGGTTAATGGCAATAGGCTCGCCACCTATTACATTGGGACCTAAACATAAACTGGTGAAATGTGGGTGCTAGCACCTCTGCCTACCCCTTCGGGGATATAGGCGTGAGTTTATGTTTTATGTGTGAATTAAAGAAATACATTGACTATTTTCATTTTTTTTACCTACTCATATATTTCGATACCAAGTAATCACACAAAGTTCAGAGAATTCATTTTGTTACACTATATATAAATCATCATGCAACAAAAGAATGTCAAGGATTTCACGACAATGAAAAACCAGCAAACTGCAAGTTGGTCTCGGGCAAAAGGTTATCATATCTAGCCCCCTTTAAAATCACGTTTGTTGCAAATATGTATTTCATTACAGAAACACATCATTTATGCAAATTTCAACTGTCTAGGTTCAACTATCACGGTTCATGAGTTACAGCTTTGGTATCAGACAAAGAGACAGACAGTCGGACAATAGAATCTTAGTAATAGGGTCCCATTGTTACTCTTAGGATAGGAAACTTGAAAAGTACCATTTTAATTATTTACCATGGCTTATTGAATCCCTCGCTGTAACCGCATCTATGGGTTGGAGCGCAGCAGTAGTCCCATGAACCTGGAATTTTAAATACATCACAAATGTATCAAATATTTTATTGCCATCTTTTCATATTTTTCTAAGTTATAAATATGACAACATTGTAACGCTCTTTCACGATGCTTGGTGTCCAATACAATGTATTTGAATCAACACCAGTTATTTTATAATTGTCAATATAAGACACCAGAAACCCATGTAATACCTACAGAGAGAAAGTTCCGGCTCGAAGGATCTATATCCTAGGACCTTCGAGCCGGATCTGTTAACGAAACTTAAATAACTAATAAAAATCTGCAATATCTAGAGTTAATCTGCAGATAGAGGTACCGGTATTGGTCACAAAGATTGCTATAGGCCCATAAACGTAATAAATTGCAGAAATATTTAAAGGTAAACATAAAATTCTAACGAAATCATCAATTATTCTCTGAACATTTTCGTAACTTGGTCGGCTTGCCAATCTAATTGTGACGCGGTTGAAATTCGATATTTTCAACTGCCATCTGACCTCCACGACCAATTGGTGATATACAATTACTTATAAATTAATATAAAACTATGCTAACTATTTTTTCTCTATTCCATTTTCCGATTGGGGACGACTAAACCTAGTCCAATTCAACCCCACTAAGACACAAGTATGTGTATTCACCGCTAAGAAAACCCCATTCATTGTAGCGCCGCAATTCCTGGCCACACCGCTTACCATCTCCTCGAGTATCGGGATCCTTGGTGTCGATATCTCCAGCGACGTCTAATACCGAAGTCATTTGCAGGACAAGGTTAAGTTGGCATCAAGAAAACTCGGAGTGCTCAACAGGGCGAAGCAGTACTTCACTGCGGGGCAGCAACTCCTTCTTTATAAAGCAAAGGTCCGGCCTCACATGGAGTACTGCTGTCACCTTTTTGCTGGAGCACCTGCATACCAGCTTGACCCCTTCGACTCGTTGCCAAGACGGGCATTGAGGCTGGTTGACAATCCCATACTCACAGGTAGAGTGGAACCTCTTAGCCTTAGGAGGGATTTTGCCTCACTGTGTGTGTTCTACCGCCTATACAATGGTTTGTGCTCAGATGAATTGTTTGGCATGATGCCCGTAGCTACATTCTAACATCGCACCTCTCGCCATAGGCAGGGAATTCATCCCCACACATTGCGACCTGAGACGGTACGCACTGTGCGGTATGAAAGAAACTTCATCCCACGCACACTCAAACTGTGGAATGACCTCCCTGCTGCGGTTTTCCCAAGCGCCTACAATATGGGGTTCTTCAAGAGGGGCATCAGAAGGTTTCTTCATGGTCGGCAGCACGAGTGTGACACCCCTGGTATTGCATACGTCCATAGGCCACGGTAACCGCTTCCCATCAGGTGGGCCGTGTGCATGTCTGCCAACTTAGTGGTACTGTATAGTTAGCATGTTAGCTATGTACCTTAACTGAATAAAGAAAGTTATAAATAAATAAAAAATTGGTGATATTGAAGTTCTATAGACTAGTCGAACTTTTAAGTACTCTAACGAAATAAATAAAAAAACTTAAAGCACGACACTCGTAAGCCAGTCAAGTCGAAATCAAGGGTACTGCATTGCATCCAAAACGTTGGCAAAAATATTAAGTTCCATGATTTAAACGCGAAAAGTCCCGAACTGCTATATAATTATGAACTTAAAGCTTACCAATTTCTCCACCTTCCGGTTCACACGCCCAATGTCCAACGATCTGGTTCTGGGCACATGTGGTTCCAGTACGACAAGGGAACCCTGATACGGTGTAATGGCGCCACGATGCTGTTACTACAAATTATATAAACCATGTTAGTTTCGTTCTATGGTTCACAGTGTCGAAGGCTTGGGTCAAATCTTTTACATAATTTTAAATGAAACAAGGAAATACTGCTATTACAAATTATATAGACTTATGTTAGTTTAGATCTATGGTCAAGAGTGTCGAATGCTTAAGTGAAATCTATTTCGTAATTTTTATTGCAACAAGGGAATTTTTGTTTTATGTAATGACATTACGATGCTGTTACTAGGGAGATTTATATTAGTATTTTTGTGTAGTCAAGAGTATCGAATGCTTAAGTGATATTTTTTTTGATTCTGTTATCTTTTAAATAGTTTTATCTCTGTGTAGCAATACTTAATTTACTCAGGCATAGAAAAATAATTCAAATACAATAAGGAATTGGTGTAACAGGGTTTTATGCTGTTCCTAACAATCATATCAAATTAATATATAATTTGCATTAGTTTAGTTCTATGCTCAACAGAATATGCAGAATATGTCAAATGCATAGGTCAAATCTTTATGTGCGTTGATATAATTTTAAAGTCAACATTGTGGGGTTTCACAAAATAACTTTTAACGGACACAAATAATACAGGATTATGAATTCAATCCCTATATTTATATCATATCACTATATCACATTTACATTCTAACTACTTCATTTGCTGTTAATCTGAAAATTATGTCGCTTTCTTATTTGCTGTTAGTAGCTAAATAAACTATTTCTATCTACTTAAAAGGTATGTGTATTATTGTTAGAGACAAAATATTAATTACATTACTGTTAGTAACTTCAAAATTTAATCATATGTTATGGTTGAATGTGTTTTGTAAAATTAAATCTACCCAAATAATTATCGTTGCTAACAGGTAGTGATATTAGTGACAAGAACTAAAACTACACAACTAAACCACCAAAAATAAATATATAATGTCACTGAAAGAAAAATCATTAAATTATTCAAATCCTGTAAAAGAAATGTATTATAAAATTTATAGAAAATGATTGCAATTAATAACAATGTTAGAAATACTATTAACCAAATGATAAAAGTAAAGACATATTCGTATTTGCATCAAAAATCCTTGAATCCCCTAGGGGGAATTGTTGTCCACAAGAAGTAACACACAATTCCGTAGAGATACCCCAGAGGATTGAAGCAGGGGACCCAAGCGAAAGGAAAAAAATGAATTTCAAAAGAAAACCGAATTATTTGAATATTATTTTGAATACTAAACAATTTTAAAGCTATGTTAAATCACTTACTTGGTTGGGTAATTTCTCTATCTGGGAAACCAGGTCTTCCACTCGGTCTACCAGGTTTCGGTACATCTAACAATGGTCTATTTGGTCCAGGATATCCTGGTCTGCGGTCTGGTAAGTACCCTGGTTTTCCTGGTATATAATCTGGCTCAATAGGTCGGTATGCCGGTTTTTGTGGTGGAAGTGGTCGGTAAGCAGGTCTATATTCAAGGTCTGGTTGGTATCCAGGTCTGTAGTTTGGACTAGGAGGTCCTGCAGGATAATCTGGTTTCACAGGAGGTGGATAAGCAGGTCTGAAATTATCAAGGCCTGGGTATCCAGGTTTTAAATTAAATGCATCATCTGAATGATATCCAGGCCTCAAGTTAGATTCAGGTGGACCTACATAAACTGGTTTACTATTAGGTCTAGTAGGATCATATGGAATTGGTTTATAACTAGGCCCAGAAGGACCTGTATATTCTGGCCCAGATGGAATTGCATGGCCTGGCCTTAAGTTTGTATCGGGAGGATTGGCAGGAACAAAATAGGGGCCAGGTGGCGCTGAATAACCAGGTTTATAACTTGTTACAGGATACCCAGGTTTAAAATCTGGACCAGAGGGGTCAGAATATCCAGGTTTGTAACTTGGCTTAGGATATGTAGGTTTAAAACCTGGGCCTGAGGGCTCAGAGTATCCAGGTTTCAGATGGACTTCAGTTGGATAGTGAGGTTTGTAACCGGGAGCGGAAGGTTCTGGATAATCCAGGTTTGGACGGGATGGGTGTCTAGGTGGATCAGGTTTGTATGCTGGACCACTTGGTGGGCCTGATGGAATGAAAGTTGGGTCTGAAATAAATGAAAATATTAATCATCATGGAACATATTATTCTCCATCCATTAGTTATATAATCTTAAAAACCTAGCTACTTTTTATTTCGAGGACTATGTATATAAATTGAAAACAGAAATAACAGTTTTATTTAAATTGAATGATATTTTAATACAATTAGTAAGCAAATTGATTCAGATTTCACTTTTTTATTCTTAATCGATTTTTTTTTAATTTAAATCAAAAGTTATTTTAATCAGTCAATGGATAAGCATTTGAAAGTGTTCGTCTAGTCTGCAGTAACTGACTTCCGGATGAGATCCCTTTGACGCCTTTGAACTATAATATGATGCAGTCTCTAAGTTACGACTCACCCTGATGATCTGGTGGATATCCAGTGCCAGTTGGACCCGAAGGTCCGGTTATTGCAGGAGGTCCGGAAGGAACTGTTAGCGAATAAGGATCTTCGACTGGAGGCAGTGATAGTGGACGAGGTATTTCAGAAGAATCACTGGAACACATAAATTTTAGTAAACTTCGGCTTGTATTTCATAACTGAAATTATCTTATCCATTCTAGCGTTTAGCCATATGGTTTATCCGTCTGGGGTCCATATTTTGCCGAATTTCACTAGGCTAGCTAAGAGCAAAAAGTTGAAACAAATCTTTTGATGATTCAGAATGAAACTAAAAGTGGAAACTTATATCCATTAATTCAGTGGATCAGAGTGTAATAAAAAATTCATGGAAATGATATAAAAGTCACGTCCATACGTCACGGTAACCACTTCCATCAGGTGGGCCGTGTGCTTGTCACTTGCCACCTAAGTGGTTTAAAAAAGTATACAGACAAACGCCCTCACAATACGAACATTGTTAATCATTTACACGGCATAACATATTATCGGTATTCCGATGCGGAAGATCCGTAACAGTATTTCCGTCAAGTGCAGCATGCAGCTTCTTCATTCGAGCGCGTAAATCAGTTGCATCTTCCTTGGTTTCGAATATTTGGAACTTGTTATTTTGGTCAAACAGATGGATTTCAGAGAGAAGACAGTTGTCTTTACTAAGAGGTTCTGATAGAAAAACTTAATAGTCTAAAGATATTTGTTGCGAATTAGTGGTCACCACTATTGGGACGGACGTCATCATTTCTTTCTTTTCATTATTTTTATGATACTATTTTTAAGTGTTGTATTGTTCTTTGAGATCTGTATTCTGTTGTTGTGTTCTGATGCGTCACTGACTCATTCTGCATGGCGGCGTCATCTGAAAACCAGCGCTTCGCATACCCTGGTGTGCGGGGCATTCATGCTGAGATGGTGGTCCATTTGGGCGCGCACGATGTGCAGTGAGTGTATTCTTGTTGTGTTGCCTCATGTGTTTATAGATTTGTCTGACTCTCTGTACGTTGTGTGTTCCTAAATAAATGCTTTTGCTTACTTTCTTCTACTTACTCATGATGCTGTGAATGGACCTTCCTCCAGCACTGTCCGTTGAATAGATCGAAGGCAAACAGCCAGTCGTCGGCAGAATGGACATAGTCCACTCCTCGTTGGAGGTCGAAGAGTCGAATTTCGGAAAGGAGACAGTTGTCTTTATTGGGAGGTGCGTTATTACTGAAAAATGAGAATTTTACACAATAAATATCCTAAAACCAGTGTTAAAATGTCTGAGCCCAAATTACATTAGTTACATCCAGATTTTTTCAGTAAGAATTGCAACCTAGTTTGAGCAGTGTCTCAGTACCTCCATGTGGCTTTTTTTACTAAAATGGTTTTTTCATTGTGCCCTTTTTTCGCATAGAACAACCTGCTGACGGGGGTGATTTTGTCGGACTTGAACCGATTAAAAACACTCGTTTTCTCGGTCGTGCGGTGACCTATGAGGCATAGCACTCGTAATCCGGGAGATCCATAAATAGTTGCTTGTGTACGTTTAATGACGTAGCAACAGGGTCTTTTTTTAACCTGCTGAAATCAACTCGGTTACCACCCCGCTGGATCGAGTGGGAGTGGTTATGTTGAACTCGGGCCGACTACAACCGCACGGCCGCCTCAGGCCATCAGTTGCCAGGAGTGAAGTATCCTTTGGTATACCCTTCGCGCAGTAGTACAGGGCCTTAAAATTGAGATAATGATGTTGATGATGATGGTATACATACTTGAAAGAGAAGCTCAGACAAGTAAAAGGTGCTTCATTACACGCATGTCCGCAGGACTGCTCGTCTTTGACGCGTGCCTGACCGCGAACTGCTGAACCTGTCAGTTTAGCTGCTTTATCGTATTGGAGATAACATTCTGTAACAAAAGGAGGTAGAACTGGGTGTACTTCTGCAGTATTTTTCTGGAATTGGGGGTGTTTATGTCGGACGCGGGCACAGATTAATAAATAGTTACTACGACGCGGGCCAACTAGAAGCGCACGCCGTCTCGGGTCTCAATTACGGAGTTGTTAGGTTACCCAATAAGGTATTTTCCTTGCACACTGTCTGATACTGGGCGATCTACGATTTTAACTTGGCCCTCAAAGTACGGTGTCCCGATTGAACCCTGGAAAGGGGGAGTCATCTTGCCACCGCCGCACCTGCCATACCAGCCACGCTAGTCAACGTGGCAAACCCTGGGTGGGTTTGCCACGTGCCTGCCTTTGCCTGCTTTCCACTATGCCCGCTGCTAGTCAGGGACAAGCGAGAAGCCTGCGAGGAACCCTCGAGCAGTACCTCTAAACCCCACTCAGATTTACCTATCATCATTAGGCTGTATGGGGCCCCACCAAAATCTTTGTAACGCGAGCAAATTAAGCTGTAAACCTGACTGATTATCAGCCGAGGCTGATATTCAGATCCATGTGCGTGGGCCTGGGGATAACTGCTGGAGGTAGCCGGGAATCCGTGGAAGCATCGGTTACAAACAATACTGCGAAGGTCCATACGCTATGTAACCTCTTTCTATTAAAAGATAATAGTCTTCTTACCTTCGTCCCGTTGTTGTGTGTCATCATACAACGCCGGTTCACAACCTCTCCCATAGTTCCCACGGGAGTATAGCTCATGCCCACTGTTGGGACGCAGCCCACGACTAATATCCAGTGACGTGGGCGGAGAAGAAGTGAGAATACAGTTCTCTAAGTCATCGCCTATGGTTGGAGAATCGTATCTGAGAAATAATATTGTTTTATTAATTTCATGAATATAAATCCTATACCAGCAATTTGGCTTAACTGGAGGTGTTGAAAGGAACCCTAGTAATTTTGGTAACTAGTATGTCTTATAGAAATGGAATTATCTACTACCTGTTAAGTAAATTAGCCTATCACTGTCCACTGCTGTGTACAGCAAGAGGGCTTGACAAGCTCTCTCCCAATGTTGGGAAGCTTTGATCTACTATTTACATGCTGAACATACGGGTTCATACAGGGTTACTACCTAAAAGTACAAAAGTTCACACTTGCAATCCACTGCTGGACATAGGCCTCTCTCAATATTTGGAGGTTTTGGCCTACTGTTTTCACGCTGACCAGACGGGCTAGTACAGGGTTTTATTTCCTTCTTTCGCAGTGATATCGTCTGCATATTTTTCCGTTAGTCGCCTCTTATACACCCTTCGGTTGAGATGAGGTGGTGATACCTGTATACTTTCTTCGTCACCACACAGACACACAGACCAATCCACACTTACCTGAAACTAAATCCCCTACAGAAGAAGGCATGCGCTCTGATGCACTCTGCTTCACAAGCACCCAGTCCACCAACGGTCAGCGCTGCTCTGATAGCAGAGTCAGTCACTGCAGCACCAGATCTGACGTGCCAGAAGCATTCTAAGAAGAGAATGATAGAGATTTTAGAAGAATTAATAGGAATACGAATGATAAGTACATTAATAAGATATGGTGATATCATATCATGATTAGTCTTAGAATGGGTGATCTTTTTATGGGACTTCCGAGCCTGAGGAGATCACATAAAGGCGTCGGTTCTATCTCTCTAGACAAGTACTAATTTGTTGGCCGTGAATGTATGGGATTTGACGTTTATGACTTGTCATCCTATTCTTCAATACGCCCCGAGGAGGGCTAGATCGAGAGAGATGGCCCTGTGTCGATCTGGGTGCGAGGGATATGCCTGTCAAGCTCACCCTCGGCAACCAAAAATGACCCACATGCGCCGTGCATTTTAATCGGTTCGAGTCCGACGTAACCTCTCCCACCGGCTTTGGCGGGAGGGGTATCTGTGGGATTCCTCGCACGTAAAAAAGAGGGTGGGCTGGATACCATACGATCATTATATGACAATTGTGATGGGTTACGTTAGCCCTAAAAGTTTGACAAGCTATTCTAAATACAGAGCTTTTTTTTTTCCACGGATACCTCCCCACCGTAGCCGGTGGAGGAGGTTATGTCGGACTCGAACCGACTAAAACGCACGCCGCCTGTGGGTCGTTTTGGTTGCCGAAGGTGAGGTTGACAGGCATATCCCTCGCACCCCGGCCGACCCAGGGCCATCTCTCACGATCTGGCCCTCTGCTCGGGTGTGGGGACTACAGAGTCCCCAACTCGTCGCCGGAAACGGGGAGGCGCGCCACCGCCGCGGCCTGCTTTTGCCAGGGTGACAGGCGGCTCCACCTGTCACCCCCAGGCCGGCGCTCATGGGGGGCGGAGGTCGTTCATCGACCTCCGACGCCCGAGTTGCCTTCGTACGCGGGCAGCTTGGCTTGCGATCCTTCGTCGCTCCCGCTGCCGCTCCCGCTGCCGCTCCCGCCCCGCCTCCTCCTTCACGAGCATTACTTGCTCGCAGAAGGAGGCGCCGGCCGCCTCTAAATACAGAGCTTCGATATTGCCAGATTAGTTGGCAGTGGCTACACTTTCAATATCGAAGTTCCACCGCTTTAGACTGAAGATTGTTGGAGTGACCAACTGAGTAGGGAAAAGCTCTGTGGATGTTGATGAATAAAAAAGGAATCGGAGGAAAAATGATATCAATTCTTTGACCGGACAAAGTAGAATTTGAAAATTGACATTTGAAAGTGAAGGCTTTTTGGATGGTACTACTGTTGTAGTTGAAATTATGTGTAGTAATAATAAATTATGTTAATAAATTGAAAATATTCATAGCGCGATGCAGGATCCGTACTTTTGAAGTAGTTTGACATTGCTTAGCTAGATGGCGCTGAGTGGTGCAGAGTGCTATCACTACAAATTATTTGCAGCTAATTAAAAAAAATGATATAAATAAGAAACTTACCGCTCTCAACCCAAGGTTTATAATTGATTGTGACACAACCCTGGTCCTGCGGCATTGCGTATACATCCGAACTGCTATCTGCTGCTAACTCCAGCCCTCGATATGGACGCTCAGACAAGAAACAGTTGTCTGTACCATGAGAGCTTGAGTACCTGTAAAGATATTATTCCAATAAAAAATATTGATATTTATCAATAAGAATGAGGGGTTTAGTGAAATGGTAGTGGAGGACAGCCTCTGTGGCGTGGCGATAGTCAACACGGCCGCTACGTAGGAGGCGCGGGTTCGATCACCGTTCAGTGCAAATATTTATATACATAAATATGGGTATTCGCATTTATCTGGTCTTGCCTCGTAGATCACTTTAAGCCGTCGGTCCCAGTTGACATACGAATATCTATGATAGTCGTTACGGTTCGTTAGAGCCCTAAAAAGTTCGATTAGTCTTACTACATAACTTCAATATCCCCAATCAGTTGTGGATGTCAGGTGGCAGTCGCTTCACAGAAAATACTGAAGTTCAACCGCATCTTTGTTAGACTAGAAAGCCGACCCGAATTGAGTAGGTACAAGGCTTAAAGAATGAAGAATGAGGGGCTCATGGCTAAGTAGTAATCAAGTAGATTAATACATTGTAAAAGTTAAGCAATACTAGCCATGTGATATTTAGGATTGGTGACAATTAGTACCGTTCTCTTCGTACTTTGGAGAGAACGTTAAGCCATCGCCGTATTGGTCCTGGTTGCTGTACGGGTAGTTAGAGCCCTAAAATTTCAGACAATCTGATCTAACTATAAAACTTAGATGTGGGTGTGGAGGTTGGATGGCAGTCGTTTCACGGCAACTAACTCTTTAAACAACATAAAAGCGATTCTCTCGGGTAGGAGAACAAGAGTTTTAGGAGGAGGTAGGACACGACAGTATTCTCGTCCGAATTTTTTTTTTTTTTTTTTTTTTTTTTTTCATTTATTTGCTAGAACATGGTGTATAGAGGTGGTATAAAAACATAGTGTAGTTCGCTCATATTCTGCCATGTGATGGCGTGCAAATTTAATACATTTGTCAATTTCTTAAATCTACATTAAATCTATAATCATTACCATTATCTATTTATTATTATTATTAATTAACATCATTATTTATATTCAAGGGTCATTCTATAAATTTGTCATTTAAATATTCATGTACGTCATAATAATTTTTATTTAATAACATTTCAAACAGAGTCCTTTTAAATAATCTTACAGGTAGTTCAGCAACATTGTTCGGCAAATGATTATATATTTTTACACACATACAATACACATTTTTCTTAAATAACTCTAGCCTTATCAAAGGTAAACATAATTTATTCTTATGCCGAGTTCGACTGTTTTCTCTATCGCTGAACTTTTCAAACAATTCTTTATGTTTTTTCACAAAAACACATATGTCTAAGATATAGAGACATGGTAGAGGCAGTATTTTGAGTCTTTTAAACAATGGCCTACAACTATATACCATACTAACATATAACTATATATACAACTATAGTCCGAATGGGTAAGTACCTCCACCCTACAGAATACCACGGCTATAATAACCTCGTGTTGTGTTCCCGAAGGTGAGTAGGGTAACCAGAGCTCACTGGAGAGTTTTTGTGCTGTCAGTGGGAAGAGCAAAGGCCTGATTTTGTGTTCTGCACTGGAGGAACAACATCTCTGTTCTTACAGGGTTGGCAGCACGTATGTGACTACGCTGGTGTTGCACACGTTCATAGGTCACGGTAACCACTTTCCATCAGGTGGGCCGTGTGCTTGTCTGCCACCTAAGTTGTATAAAAAAAAAATAGGAGGGTGTCTCTTACTCTCATAGACTAATTATTGATTTTGTATGAGTTACGATGGGGCTGATATAGTTAATATAAACTTAAACCCCCTAAAAATAGATTTAAAAAAAAACAACATAAATGTCAAAATCAACAAAATATTTATGAAACTCACCTGAAGCTGTAAGACACACATTTGAACTCTCGCTCACCGAAACAAGCAGCCTCACACTCCACTACGTTATGAGATATGAGAGACCGTCTTATGGCGCCAGATCCTAACGACATGCCCGGTCGTCGGCGAGATGAGCAGTCTGGAAAGAATAAAAATTATAACACTGTAGCAGTGGTCTAATCCCACTTCCAAGGTTGCTACCATGAAATACGAAACGTAGAAGTAGAAAAGGTTAAGTAGTCCCATTTATACTGTTGGTTGATGGCACTTGGTGAAATTTGTTGTTATACGTATTGAAAACTCACTTGTACTTTTCCACATTACTTTTAATATAACACACACCTGACCGGTTTTGCCTTACGGCATCCTCAAAGGATTAAGTAGGACTTTTTTAAATATAGGACACCTCACTAGACTCGCCTGATGATAAGCTGAAGGCAAAGTCTCAAAAAAGAGTGTCACTATTACATACTTTTCATCATCATGTCAGCCACACATAGTCCACTGCTGAACATAGGCCTGTCGCATAGACTTCCAGAATGACCGACCTAAAGCAGCCCGCATCCAGTGCTTCCCGGCGACCTTCATGAGGTCGTCCTACGACCTGGCCGTAGAGCGTCCTACGCTACGTTTGTCCATACATGGTCGCCATTCCAGAACTTTTTGCTCCATCGGCCATCTGTTCTGCGCGCTATCTGTCCCGCCCATTGCCACTTCAACGAGCTAATCCGCTGGGCTACGTCGGTTACTTTTGTTCTCCTACGGATATCATCATTTCTGACGCGATCACGTAAGGAAATACCGAGCATAGCCCTCTCAATAGCTCGTTGAGCGACTTTGAGCTTTTTCAGGAGACCTATAGTGAGGGACCACGTTTCAGATCCGTAAGTCATCACTGGTAACACACATCGGTTAAAGACTTTCGTCTTCAGGCACTGAGGTATGTCGGACGAGAAGACATCTCGTAGCCTCCCGAAAGCTGCCCAGCCGAGTCGGATTCGTCGATGTACCTCGTCCTCGAAGCTGGAATTTCCTACCTGGATCAGTTGACCCAAGTAGACGTACTCTTCAACAGCCTCTAAGACTGAGTCCCCAACATGCACCGGTATAGGCACAACATGGACATTTGACATAACCTTTGTCTTGTCCATATTCATCTTAAGGCCCACCTGTTGGGATACTCTATAGAGGTCTACGAACATAGTGTTTAAATCTTCCAGCGACTCTGCCATAATGACAATATCATCGGCAAACCGAAGGTGAGTGATATACTCGCCGTTTATGTTGATGCCACGTCCTTTCCAGTTCAGTAGCTTGAAGACGTCTTCCAAGGCGGCGGTAAACAGTTTCGGAGAGATAACGTCTCCCTGTCTAATGCCCCTTCTCATTGAGATTGGCTTCGTGATCTGTTCCTGTACTCGGACTGACATAGTGGCGTTCTGGTATAAGCACTTCAACACTTCAATATACCGGTGATCTATCCGGCATCGCTGGAGAGACTGTAGCAGGGCCCATATTTCGATCGAATCGAAGGCTTTCTCATAGTCCACGAATCCTAAGCAGAGGGGCCGGTTATACTCTTCAGTCTTCTGTATAACCTGCCGCAGCGTGTGGATGTGGTCTATGGTACTGTAGCCTTTTCGGAATCCAGCTTGTTCGGGTGGTTGGAAGTCATCAAGCCTGTTGGCGAGACGGTTCGTAATAACCCTCGAAAACAGCTTGTAAATGTGGCTCAGGAGCGCGATGGGCCTATAATTCTTCAACAAAGTATTATCGCCTTTCTTGAAGAAGAGGACCACCACGCCCCCGTTCCACGCTTCCGGCGTTTCAATCCTCTTCAATTCCGTCCTTCATGAGGGCACCCTCGTGAAGGACGGAATTGAAGAGTCTCTGAAGGACCCTTAGTACCGGCGTTCCGCCTGCCTTCAGAAGTTCTGCTGTAAATCCGTCCTCACCCGCCGCTTTGTTATTCTTCAGCTGTTTGAGGGCCATCTTTATCTCGTACAGGCTGATGTCCGGGATGTCTTCGGTATGATGTCGGGTAAACTTGGCTCTTGGATCTCTAACCATGTCAACGGGCTGTTAAGCAGATGTATATAGCTGTCCATAAAACCTTTCGACCTCCCTTAGTACCACCCGACTCGAAACACTCTCGATGGATATGACGTTGTTAGTAAGGGACCTGTGGAAGAGGACCCCGACACCATGCAGTGACTTTCTATCACCCACCCGGTGGTAGAGTAGGTGGCCGGATTTCAGGATTGTCGTGCCTTCCCCCGCTCTTCGTACTTCGGACAACCCCACAATGTTCCAGTGCAACCTACTCATTTCCTCTTCCACCTCGAGAAGCTTCTCGTCAGTCCTCATCGTGCTAACGTTGTGCGTTACCAGGGCCATTTTTCGTTTGAGGTGGTAGCCAAATCTCTGCCGAGGATTCTTCGCACCCCCTGCCCCGCCGTTACCATGACCGCTACCGGGGACTAGGGGCCTGGTCTTTTTCTTTGTGTCCATTTGGAGGTTTTGCCATACTCGCCACGCTTGGCAAACGGGTTGGCGAGCGAGGTGTTAGGTAAGGATATATTACAAAGGACGCCGCTGCCCATCCTTTAGTGTTCTCTTAGTCGCCTCTTACGACATCCACGAGAAGAGTTGGAGTGGTCCCATTCTATGCCGGAAACCCACACAACATACATTTACCATGTTACAATAGTAACACTCAGCTTGACGGCCTCATTACATGCTTTTTCACGCCCCGCTTAAAGCAACCAGGACTGTAGAAAGAAGGAATTCATCCTCACACATTGCTACCTACGATGGTGCGCACTGTGCGGTATGAAAGAAACTTCATCCCACGCACACCCAAGCTGTGGAATGAACTTCCTGCTGCGGTTTTCCCAAGCACCTACAATATGGGGTTCTTCAAGAGGGGCGTTAGAAGGTTTCTTCAGGGTCGACAGCGCTAGTGTAACGCCCCTGGTGTTGCACACGTCCATAAGCCACGGTAACCACTTCCCATCAGGTAGGCCGTATGCTTAACTGCCACCTAAGATGTATAAAAAAGAAGTTATCATAATCATGAAAACAAAACCCTACCTTTAACCGGCTCATCATCACTCCGTGCTATCGGCTCATGCCCATGTTCGTTAACCCCGTGAAAATGGGGCTTCGGCTTGTAAAAATTTGACTCCCCATACTCCAGACCATTGGTATTCCCCGACCCATTCCATCTTCCCCTCTTCCAAGAACCATGGCCATATTTTCCAGCTCCTTCCCCACCATTCTTTCCAAGAGAATTATAATCAAATTTGGTATTGGAGTATGGTTTGACACCATAGTATGGTACTTCGACGTCACTGGCTAGACCCCAGTGGGTAATGGATTTATGATAATCATTTCTGTCTTTGTAGTAGCGTTCGTTTCCTCCATAACCGCCACCGTATTGACCCCAAGTTTCGCCATCGTCGCTTCGGGCTGTGCCTGGTAGAGATACAAATGTAAAATTCAGTCAACATAAATACATAATATTACTTATTAAGGGCACCATAAAGTATACCTAGGGTATGAAAATACATGTGAAATTGTTATTACTTTAAGAGTCACATAATATGCTTTAATTTGCATATCTTCTCTTGTCTTCCTAATTTTTGTTGTGCGAGCAAGCAAGAGACTTAGGTTGACCACGCATTTCGATCATAAAGATGCTCATCGACTTTATAATAACCTTATTTTATTAAAGTTTACTTCTATTTTATATTTATCTAGTGGCAAATCAACCAAATCCGGAGGAATTTTATTAAATATTTTTTTATACAGCTGCCTACAAACGAATCACCAACTTTGTGAAGCCTGAGTTCTGGTACAGTAAGTATATTTTTATTTGTCATATTAAAGTTATGTAGGTACGTCAGATTTCTCTTCGAAAAGATTATAATAATAATAATAATAATAATAAATATTCTACAACATTCTACACAACGCTATCTAGACTCATGGTAAGCATAGTTTAACTAGCTAGTGTTATGGAATCTAGAATACGGATAAACATACTTAAATACTTATTTTTTAGGTAAATACATACATAATATACATAGAAACTCCCAGACCAATGCAAATACCCATATTCGTGCATACAAATATTTACGCTGAGCAGGGATCGAACCCGCGCCTCCTACGTAGCATTTAGGTTCTTTCGTACAAATAATCCCTTTAAAATATGACACACATACATATAATCACGCCTTTATCCCCGGAGCGTTAGGGTGAGATTATTGCCCTATTTCGGGCTTATTGTTGACTCGAGCCATGCATCTGAGGCGAAATCTAGGCTGTTTATATCTGTCTGTGATTAAACAGCCAACAGTCACCTTGTACGACAACGTATAAGAAGAGATGGGGTGGCCCGAATTCAACTCCCCCGGGAAGTTCAAGCCGGGAAGCACGTATGTAACTCCTCTAGTGTTGCATACGTCCATAGGCCACGGTAACCATTTGCCATCAGGTGGCCTGCCACCTAAGTAGTATGACTATCATATAATCAAATAGACCTCCCTTTCGCCAAACTTACCGTGATTAATCTGGTAAGGTATGAAGAACCTGTCTTCATATCTGTTCCTATGACCTCCTCTCCTATCAACATGGTTCCTATCTCTATGCCTTCCATCATACCAGTCGTTCCTATCCGTCCCACCAGTACCACTACCCTTAGAAGACAGATAACCAGAATGCAAGATCCCTGGTCCTCTCAGAGTCTCGGGGCAGTTAGGTTCTAAACTGTTGCGGTCCAGTTCGAAGAAATCAAAGTCTTTGTCTTCTACGAAGTCTCGTTGCAAGTCGAAGGCTTCTATGGGTTTCGTCATCAGCTCGCAGAGGCCTTTACCGTGGAAGGAGGGGTCCAATCTGGAACAAAAATTTAATATCCTGTGTATTAGCATCATGGTGTTACTTCATGTCTTTCGTGACATGTATTATTTTGAATGTAAACTGTACATAAAAGCCATTGAGGACCCCTTCGGCCATAAACCGTGGTTATGTCAATTATAGGAGGTAGGAAACGGCAGTATTTCCGCCCAATTGAGCAGTCCGACTGGGGAAGTACCTCCGCCATACAGAATACCGCAACTATAATAACTTCGTGTTGTGTTCCCAGCGCTGAGTAGGGTAGCCAGAGCTCACTGGAGAATTTGTGCTGTCAGTGGGAAGACTAAAGGCTTGTCCTGCTTAGTCTTCTACACTGATGGCACAAAAACTCTGTACTTACAGGGTTGGCAGCGCGACCGTGACTCCTCTGGTGTTACGAACGTCCATAGGCCACGGTAACCACTTTCCATCTGGTGACTGCGATAGGCATGATTGAATGAATGATTTGATTAATATTATTTTTAAACTATCGCGGTGTGAATATGAATTAATCGCGAATAGTATTCAGTGGTCCCATACAACCAAGTCACTGTAAAAACAACTACCTAAATTCAAGTTGGTTCATCCGTTCAGGCGCTATGATGCCACAGACACACACATACACACAGACACACACATACACACAGATACGTCTAACTAATAACACCCCGTCGTTTTAGCGTTGAGGGTTAAAAATTAAATCTCATATTCTTTTAAAATTATATATATAACCGCAGTAGCCCAGTGGTATGGGTAATGGACTGCTGAGGCGAGGTCTCGGGTTCGATCCCAGGTTTTACAGACAGTCTTAAGGAGGTAGGACACGGCGGTATTTCCGCCCGATTGAGCAGTCCGACTGGGGAAGTACCTCCGCCCTACAGAATACCGCGATTATAATAACTTCGTGTTGTGTTCCCAGCGGTAAGTAGGGTAGCCAGAGCTCACTGGAGAATTTGTGCTGTCAGTGGGAAGACTAAAGGCTTGTCCTGATTTGTCTTTTACTGACGGCACAGAAACTCTGTACTTACAGGGTTGGCAGCGCGACTGTGACTCCTCTGGTGTTACAGACGTCCATAGGCCACGGTAACTACTTTCCATCAGGTGGGCCGTGTGCTTGTCTGCCAACTTAGTGGCATAAAAAAAAAAAAAAAAAACACACCAATGACTTTTCGATGCTTTTCGAAGTTATGTGTGTATTTATCGCAGGTTTATAAGTGCCCGGTTAATGGCAATAGGCTCGTCACCTATTACATTGGGACCTAAACATAAACTGGCGAAATATGGGTGCTAGCACCTCTGCCTACCATTTCGGGGATATAGGCGTGAGTTTAATGTTGTACTTTTAAAATCAGCTTGTGATCCACATCCTATAAGATAATCTTCATTCAGCGCATTTGTACGTAACAACACAATGTCGGCAGTAGCTGGTAACCTTGCGTACGTCCTAGTTATGTCAAACATGAGCCACTGTTGTGTCCGTTCACATCATCATTTATGTTACTTTTAGTACTTTAGGGCTTTTATTCATGTATACTAAATATCACAGTCAATATACACTATATATGGAATGAAATGAATGACTGATTTGAATTTGCTGCACATTCGTGTATCTATGGATACTTTTTGGTGTGAACTGTTAAAATATTACTGATAATGCAAATACTTATAGTATTGACTAAAATAGTTTGACCACTTAAAATTGACCTCTGACAATTCTATAATTCTATATTCCTCTTGACATTCATAAAATCAATTACTATTTCAGACAAACAATGAAACTAAATAGTGATTCAATATTATTTGCCAACGATTATGTGAAAATTTGCATGTCACAGTCTGCGGCTAAACATGCTGTATTTATATATATATTATGTAAGACCTTATGTTACCATGTTTATGAGCAAATAAATTACTCTATTCTATTAAATGGCGGATGACGCTTAAATTATTTTATAGATTTTATTGTTAAAAAACTTATAGAGAGATTAACCGAAGGATATGATTGAGGAAGCGATATTAGTGGACTTTAAATGTCGTTTCTTTGATTTTCAGGTGAGATAGAAGTGTAATTGATTATTGTTGTAATATTGTAAAGTTGTGTTAAATAAAACAAAATCTTTGATTTTCAGGGAAACCATTTTAGTTTATTTTGAAAATCCTCAATAATATACTTTATATATATATATATATGTATAGTCAGTTGACAGTACCTGGCCATCTGACCTCCACAACCTATTGGCGATATTTTTTTATATTCCACTTGGCAGACAAGCACCCGGCTCAGCTGATGGAAAGTAGTTACCGTGGTCTATGAACGTGTGCAACACCAAGGGAGTCACACTCGCGCTGCCTACCTTGTAAGCACAAGAGTTTCTGTGTCGTCAATGTAAAAGACAAAGCAGGACAAGCCTTTGGTCTTCCCACTGACAGCCACAAAAACTCTCCTGTGAGCTCTGGCTACCCTACTCGCCGCCGGGAACACAACACGAGGTTATTATGGCCGCGTTATTCTGGGCGGAGGTACTTCCCCCATTCGGACTGCTCAATTGGACGGAAATACCAACGTGTCCTACCTCCTATCATGACGTGTACACGCGGCTCCCAGCAGAGAAGAGAAGGGGGGCCTACCCCCTACCCCCCATCTCTTCCCAGGCGGTGTCGTACAAGGCAACTAAGGGATAGGGCTGTTTAACATCAGACAGATATATACAGCCCAGACTCAGCCTCAGATGCATGGCTCGAGTCAACAATAGTGCCCGGTAAACTGCAATAAGCTCACCCCCTATTACGTGGGATCGAATTCAATGATTGGTGAAATGTGGGTGTTAATTCACCTCTGCCTAACGATCTGGAGAAAAAAGCGTGTTTATATGTATGTATGTATGAATAATATCATTATACAAGATTTATATAAAATAGACATCAGATATGAATGCACACAAGGCGATCTCGACACAATGCTGATGAGATATTCGAGTCGAGGCTGGGTGTCATGGACTGAGGTTAGTATGCTGTTGACATGTATTTAGTTGAATATTTGGCGAGAATATGTATTGTATAATGTCTAGACAAACTTATGTTTAAACAGTGATCAGCTAGGAGAGATATTTTTATCATTATTTTAGAACATCTACCCTTTTCTTAAGTCCGATTAATCCCCCCGAATACACCCACCAGCGGAGCCAGTGCGAGACATTATGTGGGACGCTCCGACTAAAACGAACGATGCCTTTTTTTTTTTTTACGTGCGCAAAATCCCCACGGATTCCTCCCCACCGGAGCCGGTGGAGGAGGGACTCGAACCGACTAAAACGCACGCCGCCTGTGGGTCGCTTTGGTTGCCGAAGGTGAGGTTGACAGGTATATCCCTCGCACCCCGGCCGACCCAGCCACCCGGCCACCCACGATCTGGCCCTCTTCTCGGGTGTGGGGACTACAGAGTCCCCAACTCGTCTCCGGAAACGGTGAGGCGCGCCACGCGCGCCACCGCCGCGGCCTGCTTCTGCCAGGGTGACAGGCGGCTCCACCTGTCATCCCCAACGAACGATGCCTGTATGTCGTTTTTGGTTGACGTTAACATCCCTCGCACTCCAGCCGACCCAGAGCCATCTCTCTCGATCTGGCCCCCTTCTCGGGTGTGGGGACCACAGAGTCGCCAACTCGTCCCCGGAAACGGGGAGGCGCGCAAGAGGCACCGCCACTGTGGCCTGCTTCTGCAGGGTGACAGGCTGCTCCCATCACCTATAGGGTGCGGAGGTCATTCATTGGCCTCAGACGGTTGAGTTGCCTCTTTTTATTACAATATAATTTAGCCTATGTCCTTTCCCAAGGTCGAATCTGTCTCTGTAGCAAATTTCACCAGAATTGGTTCAGTCTCACTTTCAGACAGATTTACTTTCGCATTTATTTATTAGTACGGAAATACTTATCGCATTAGATTATTGTATTGTGTGTGTAAACACATTTATAAACCACAATAAAATTAAATTTTGTTGTTAGAGTCTTCTCAAGTTTATATTCAATGAGTTTCATTACGTCTCGGAGTATTTTATGACAGAGTTGGGTGTAGGTTTCTAGTCCCTAGTAGATTATGGGGCTCTCGAATCTACTAAAGCAAAACTACTGTCACACCACAGACACTGCAAAAAATGTCATTAAATTTTCATACATACATCCACGCTTCTGTACCCAGAGGGTTAGGCAGAGGTGAATTAACACCAACATTTCACCAATCATCGAATTCGGTTCCACGTAATAGGGGATGAGCCTAACGCCGTATTCCGGGCACTATTGTTGACTCAAGCCGTGCATCTGAGGCTGAGTCTGGGCTGTATATATGTGTCTGATGTAAAACAACCCTCTCCCTTGTACAACACCGCATGGGAAGAGATGGGGTGTGTAATAATTAAATAATATGTTGTTATTACAAAGTAAAAAAAATTGGTTCGCAAGCGTCAGATGTAATAATAAAAAAATATGTGTCATATGACAATGAAAGAAAGTAAGTGTGTAATCTCCTATTTAAAAGAAATATAAATAAAATTGGTTTGTAAGTACATTACCATAAAAGTTCGGGCGCCTTGGAGATACACATGCCTAAGATAATCAGCGGATATTGGAAACTTTTAATCTTCCGGAGGTGAGCTAAATGAAACCAAACTGTGAGGTTTAAGGTTTTATTGTCCACTCCAGTGTGCATTTAGAAATAGTTGCAAGGATACATTCCTAATGTATATCTAACCTTAAATTTAAAATTAGAGTTTTATAAGCTAGGTCAAAATGATCTTATGTCAATATGATTCTATGTCACCAATGCACTTTTAGGTTATTTTGAAGTTTAGATTTAAAATATAATTAAAGTAAGCTCACGGCATCCCTCGGCGAGTATATGTAAACACAGCAGCGAGAAAGCTCGTAGCAGGCGAAGTTTTCCGTTTAAGCCCATGCGGTACATCCATGTTTGAGGTGAAAAGTCCAAACCCTCCATAAGGAAATGCAGATGACCGAAGACAAAGGAACGCCGAAAAAGGTCCAAAGAAAAGAGAAAAGGCAAAGACAAAGGGCAAAGGCGGTTCCAATTTGGAAACCGCCTTAATTTGCTGGAACAATGCCAATAGCAAAAGAAATCATAATATTTTCAGATTAAGAGCAGAAATAAACTATAATTCCACAAGAGGATAGTTGTGAGGACACAAACTATTATCCTTTTGGCCAAAATACTCTCATTTTTATGAGATTTATTGAAATTAAGTTACGAAGCCATGAATATCGACCATTCCGTCTCAATATAGGAAGAAAGGTGCTTTTGACAGCGATACGTCAAAATGTCATTCACTCCGCGCTCCGAAACCTTTCGTTCAAAAATAGAATTAAAACAGGTGTGACGACGTTCGCAGAGCGCGTCGTTACATTACATCCCTCCCCAAAAAGAAAAAAAGAAAGAAGGAAACTTCCTTTTCCAATGAAAATTATGAGAGTCCAGAACAAAATTCCAAAAAACCTCAAAAGACAAAATGTCTTGCAACATTTTTCAATAAACAAAAAGGGCAATGCGAAAGCATCTTGCATTGGGTATTGCAGAAATAATTATAAATTAAAGAATGGGAAAGCATTCCTAAAAATCAAAGAATGTGAAAACACTCGAAAAGTAAAGAACCAAACTCAGAAAAGAGTAAAAACTTATTTCAACACAAAAGTGAAAATAAATCCTTCAATAAAACAAATTAAACAATCCCTACTCAATTCCATTCCAGATATCGATTAGGCAACCAACGCCGTCGAATCTAATCCTTGATCTTAACCAGCCTTCTAGCATCAATACAAAAGTGCGGTTGAGCTCCTACGCCACCGACTCTATACCAGCTATTCCTGAAACAAAAATATGAAACTAACAAGATATCGGTTAAGCACCAACGCTGCCGAATCTGAAAGAAAATCGGTAAAAACAATGAAGTTTTCCCACTGTCGGTTAGGTTGAAAAGCCGCCGACTTCAAATTCCTATTCCAACATCTAAAACGTCAAAACAAAATCACAACAAAAGTGTCGTAATAATATATTTATAAGCATTGTGATCGGCATAACACCACCAACTTTCCGAGCACAAGCAAAATATAAAGAAAATATGACAATTGTGACCAGTACAACACCACTGACTTTCTGAGCACAACCGCATAAGAAAAGTATGACATTTGCGACCGGCACAACACCACCGACATCCCGTGCGCAAAGCATAAAAAATGTAACAATGTGTATAAAAACACAATCGTACAAAAAGAGAAAAACGGCAATTACGACCGGCTCAACACCACCAGCTTCCCGTGCGCAAAGCGTAAGGTGTGACTATGTGTATGAAACACAATAGCACAAAAAATTGTAAAGTCCAGTAAGACACAAGTTTCCCAAAAAATGGTATAACAAGGTGTGTAAAAAATGCATAAAATGCGTCCAATCCGAGAATCTTAATACTAAGAAAATAACCCAGAACTGTACAAAAATAAAGTTCAAGAAACTTAATTTTCCATTCCCTAAGTGAGTGGAAATAAGTCAAGTGAATTTAATGTAGAAAATGAATATTAAATTTCACTCCTATATTAGAGTAGAAACTAAATTCCTAAATTTGTACAAAATATACAATATTAAATATACAAGTGTATAAAAATATATACAGGAAAATAATCCTATACAACAAAGATAAATAAAAATATAAGATCTTTTGATGTGGAACAATTTGTTAATATGGAGTAGAGTTACACAATAACAAGTCCTAAAATGACCTAAGTTATTTTTGAAGGAAACTAAAATTGAAATTAATAAATTGTTGTGAAGTTCCTAACATACATCTCCTTTCAAGAACCCTAAACCTATCAAACATCACCTTTTAATGGGTTCAATACTTCAAACAAAGTACCAAAGACAAAGATAGACATTGTCAAAACAAGAATAATTTTAATATTTAATTATGTCTTTAATATGATAACGACCAGTATAGTTTTTATTAAGGTCTTTTAAAACATAAACATTAGAGGAAATTTTATCTATTATTTCACACTTAACAAACTTAGGTGCTAACTTAGCCGAAAAGAATGCAGGAGCATTAGACTGCACAAAACTTCTCCTCCACACTATATCTCCCACTTCAAAAGAAATGACCTTCCTTCCTATATTATAATAACGCGCATTACGCTTATAAGCTTTAAGCAATGAAGCTTGAACTTTTATAAAAATATCACTAAGTGATTTAAGTGAAAAAGCAAATGAAGACCTATCAACAACATCAAGTTGATTGAGGTTATCAAAAGAATTACTAAAACGGTGCAATGAAGCATCAAAAATAAGTTCTCTACCGAACATGAGAAAATTAGGAGTGAAATCTGTAGCTAGATTCACACTACTATTTAAAGCTAATTGAACATGAGGCAAATATTTTGACCAAGTTCTATGATCATCTTTAACAAAACAAGAAATACATGTTTCGACTGTTTTGTTATATCTCTCTACAGGATTATTTTGAGGTGTATATAAAGTATTATAAAATATTTTACTAATATTATAACTTTTTAGAAAATCTACAAATTGCTTAGCTGTAAATTGGCTTCCATTATCACAAACAAAAATTTTATGTTTAACTAAATGAGTAAGACCTAAGCCTCTCTTTTCATAAGAAATATTTTCAAAAAGTGAAATAATTTTATTTAACTCGTGTTTCTCAGAAGGAGAAAGTTCAGAAACAGAAGTAACTGCATTTACACAAGTAGTGGATTCATATTCAAAAGTAATATTATTCCATAAGTCTTTAGCAAGATTAAATTTCAACCAAAAGTCAAATCCCAAAATAATTGAAGGCTTAAAAGAAGGTATTATCAAAAAATCTACATTTTTAGTTAAGTTATCACAAGTGATAGGTAAAACCATAGTTCCAATAACATTGTGTGCAGAACCATCAGCAGTAACAGCGTTACCTTTATAAGGTTTAAATTTATAACCTAATTGCAAAAATGTTTGATGAATATTAGAACCGAGTACACAACTACAAGCTCCACTATCTAACAAACCTGAATAAAATTTATCATATTAAATGAAGATGCGGCTCTCCGACTATGATCACCAACTTCAGACAAATCAGCCATGACATGAGGCATCTCATGAGTAGAAGTACCAACTGGAACATCACCAACAATATTCTCAAACAAAGGCGGGACCTGTATTTCCTTATCCATGTTGGATTTATAAAAGGATGTGAAAATCTAATAAAAAGTTGTATTAAATACACTATAAGTTTCTAATTAAAGTATCAATTAAAGTTTCTAATTAAAGTTAATTAAATTATGAATGAAGTTAATTGCATTGATAGCAAAACGCTAAACTCAAAAGTCAACAAACTCATAGAATGGAATGTTATTGTTGCAAAAATTATTTAGGTCAAATGCCTATAAAGATAAAAATGCATTAGTGATTCACAAAATAAATTATTTATGTCTACTTAAGGTAAACAGCAAATATTCAAATATTACTATGTTTTCACACATGTGAATAAAGGTTAAGAACTAGTAATTATATAATATTACTAAGTGGAAAATCTTACCTGTAATAAACAAAAGCTATATAAGATAAAACAATTATAACAATAGCCATGTTATACAAATTGAAACATTCACCTGTAATTGAGAGATACAAACAATAGTACTAACTTGTAGTATGATTAGTTTTGCAAAGTAAAAAATAACAAAGATTTACTGTAATACACAGTTATGTAACAGTAAAATACATGAAGAAAACACTGTTCTTAACATGTTAAAGTAAAAAATAATGCAAAGGTGACAAGGAATAAAGATATATGCACACTGTCATGTCCCTGTTCGGGCGCCAATTGTAATAATTAAATAATATGTTGTTATTACAAAGTAAAAAAAATTGGTTCGCAAGCGTCAGATGTAATAATAAAAAAATATGTGTCATATGACAATGAAAGAAAGTAAGTGTGTAATCTCCTATTTAAAAGAAATATAAATAAAATTGGTTTGTAAGTACATTACCATAAAAGTTCGGGCGCCTTGGAGATACACATGCCTAAGATAATCAGCGGATATTGGAAACTTTTAATCTTCCGGAGGTGAGCTAAATGAAACCAAACTGTGAGGTTTAAGGTTTTATTGTCCACTCCAGTGTGCATTTAGAAATAGTTGCAAGGATACATTCCTAATGTATATCTAACCTTAAATTTAAAATTAGAGTTTTATAAGCTAGGTCAAAATGATCTTATGTCAATATGATTCTATGTCACCAATGCACTTTTAGGTTATTTTGAAGTTTAGATTTAAAATATAATTAAAGTAAGCTCACGGCATCCCTCGGCGAGTATATGTAAACACAGCAGCGAGAAAGCTCGTAGCAGGCGAAGTTTTCCGTTTAAGCCCATGCGGTACATCCATGTTTGAGGTGAAAAGTCCAAACCCTCCATAAGGAAATGCAGATGACCGAAGACAAAGGAACGCCGAAAAAGGTCCAAAGAAAAGAGAAAAGGCAAAGACAAAGGGCAAAGGCGGTTCCAATTTGGAAACCGCCTTAATTTGCTGGAACAATGCCAATAGCAAAAGAAATCATAATATTTTCAGATTAAGAGCAGAAATAAACTATAATTCCACAAGAGGATAGTTGTGAGGACACAAACTATTATCCTTTTGGCCAAAATACTCTCATTTTTATGAGATTTATTGAAATTAAGTTACGAAGCCATGAATATCGACCATTCCGTCTCAATATAGGAAGAAAGGGGCTTTTGACAGCGATACGTCAAAATGTCATTCACTCCGCGCTCCGAAACCTTTCGTTCAAAAATAGAATTAAAACAGGTGTGACGACGTTCGCAGAGCGCGTCGGTCGTTACAGGTGGTCCAAATTCTACTCTGTCGGGAACGACGCGGCATTAAATTTAAGTCCAAAATTTAAAAAAAAGAGTTTCATTTTATTTTTTGCCGCATTGCTTAAAACCTAAATTTAAATGGATTTTTTAGCAGTGTTCGTGGAATGTCAGTGGTTTTGCTTTAGTAGAATCAAGACACAGGTTCATTCTTCTACTCCTATTTCAGTCGATTGCGACATAAAATCTCGATCGTCTTGTTTCTAGTTGGAACTGAACTGGGAAACGACTTAGAGAAAAATGAAAAGGTTTTATAGTTAATGCTAAAATAAAGCTATTTGAAGGTTACATGTAGAGCCAGCCCTATACAAGCCTAAATGCTCATAGAGCGTGTAGGGAAGGGCCTCGGAGATACGAGCACTCAACAATGCTACAGAGCCAGGTACCTATCAAGATAAGCTCTTTGAACAGTCTATATTCTAGCATGTTAAGGTTCATATTTCCTATGTATAACACAGGATAATATTTAAACGGAGTATATCGGCAAAAGCTTTTTTTCCCTACACCAATTAATATATCTACTTTCTCCTATCTACTATATGTATCTATTTGTATCTATTTTTATGTCAGTATTTATGTTGATAATTGTTTGTGTAAAGCCGTATATTAATTTTATTTTACTTACTTTTCTCTCTTTCTCTTTGTCGGCGCGGTTGGCCACGTGAGCTAGTGGACTGTATTTTGCGGGGATGAAGTTAACTGTTCCATTGACGCTTTACACACAAACAAGACAGGTGATCGGGTTGCCGCGGATGTGATTAGGCATTGAATGCAACCCGAGAAATTAGGAGAGGATGCACTAACCTTTACTACGCCACGTGCTGTTTTGTCATTTGCTGGCTGGGCCGTTGCACCGATCTTCTCTTCCTGGCTCAGGAGCTGCTGTCCACATCACTAAATCACTTGAGGGACACACGAGAGGCACAATCCGATCGGTAAGGGTCTATGAAAGCGGTTAAAATACAACAAATATTATTCATTTCTGAGAGACGCGCGCGCGGTCCGCCATTGCGCTGGCTAGTTCAAAGCGGGACTGAATAAGCGTCTATATTTTACAATTGGCGGGCGAAAACTATTGCTATCTTTCACTTAGAGGTAGTGCGGGAGGGGAGATGGGTACAGGAAGCGTGTTTCCGCGTCAGAAAATACAGTTTCTACCATCGGCGCAACCATTCCCCCCGGCTTGAAGGGTTACCTTCGAAACGAAAAATGCGGGACAAATCTAAAGTCTAATCTAAATCTAGGTTTGGGAAATAACAACTAAATATAAACCTAGATTTGAACTCGTGCCTACTGCTGGCTAGGCAGAGGGCAGAGGCGAACAACCGGGCGCAGATACGATCCGGTTGCGGTTCTCCAACGATTCCAAAACGATTGGACTAATCTATCTAAAAGAGCGTGACGAGTTAGAAGGTGCATTCTATCGTCATCAACATCTATTGCGGGCAAATATTTTTGCGTACTTAAATCACCGGTCAACTCTATATGACCGCGCGTAGATAAAATTCTCAAAAATCGGCCTACATAAACAACACAACGCAACAGTCTCGACCAAGACGAGACGCGATTAGCCAACAACAAAATAAGGGACTCTTCACGCGGGACCGATACAACAAGCGAGTGCTTCTTCTCCTCGGGTGGTTCGGAAACCGTAGTGGGATTGAATTGACTAACTGGCCACTTATCTAACGCGGCATGAATCCAGGACGGTCCACTAAACCACAACGGGTGATCCAAAATTTGCGAAGGAAGCAATCCACGAGAGAGACAATCGGCTGGGTTGTCGGTGCCAGCAACGTGAAAGAGATTTTGTGGCGCTAATTCCGATTGAATTTTTGCCACTATATTAGCGACGAATGTGTCCCAACGATGGGGCGAAGAGTGGGCCCAACACAAAGCGACTGTTGAGTCCTAAAAAGCTAAAATTCTACTAATATTAATGCGAAAATTTACAATTATGTCAAATAAATTACCTTAAAGATTTTGACCACAATACAAAATGTCATTAAGCGACACGGAAGTGCTAGTCTTAGCACTGCCATCCAAAACTACGCGGAGTTTAGTAGTAAGCTTATCTTCTCTAATAACTCCGTGGTGCGGGATAATGTACGAAGGCTGGGTCCCGCCAGTGTCCGCAGGCGCAGGTGAGATGCAACCTTTATCTAAATATTCGTTAACAACCTCATCACAGGCCCGCTTCAACTTTGGAGACGCCTGCAGCTTTCGTTCTAAACAAAGAAAGCGTTTTTCAGCGGATACACGGGAGTTACCGAGCGAAAAAATATCTCCCTTGAAAGGGAGCGCGACAACATAACGACCCTGCTCATCACGAGCAGTCGTGCGGCAACAAATCTCCTCAGCCATCTTGTCATCAGGGCTTAGGATAGGTGGGACATTGACCTCTTCAACCTCCCAAAACCTGCGGATGGTAGACTCCAGTGGCGGCTCGACGGTGCAACAGAACGAAGCAGTCGAGTGACTAAAACTATCTATAGAAGCGGGTGCGGAACCAATTATAACAAAACCAAGAACTGTTTCCAGTGCGTGCGGAGCGGGGTACGTCGGTCCCCCTTGAATCTTACGTGATAACTGGAGGTGCGGGAGAATCGAAGCGCCGATCAATATATCGACGACTCCAGGAACAGCGTAAGTCTCATCTGCTAAAGGCAAGTCTTTAAATTTCGTTAATAAAGACGTGTCAACCGGGACGGTAGGCAACTGTTCAGTTATTTTATCTATAACGAGCGAATCCATGTCAAACCAAATATTATTATTAAAACGAGATCTAAACCTTGTTTTAACGGTGCCCTGAACAGCTGACCGTAAGCCTCCAAAACCCTTCACCACTGAGCGGGCTGAACGCTTATTAACATTGAAACCAAGACGTTGACAACAATCTTGAGTAATAAAATTACTTTGCGAAGCGCCATCTAACAGCGCTCGAACAATGCGCGGCTTACCTAATGCATCAACAATAACAACGCGAGCGGTCGCGAGACACACAGTAGTGAGCGCGGCACTAGCTGAGACCGAACACAAGGTGACGTCACTCGCAGCGGTCACCGGGCGGGCCGGAGCGCGCGCGAGCGTGGGCTGCGGCTGCGGCGCAGGCTGCCGTGTGTCACCGCTCGACGAGCCAACTGTGCTCACATTGGATGCGGCATTACTATTCTCAAAATGAAGTAAAGTGTGGTGTCTCGCTTGACATTTGCGACAACTATTTCTACTATTACATAAAACAACGCGGTGTTTAGTACCGAGACAATTAAAACAAAAATTATTAGCGCGAACAAAATTATAACGATCATTAGGCGACAATTTTAGGAAACCAGGACACTTGTACAATTGCGAATGATGAGTATTACACAAAGAGCAAACAGGTGATTGTACATGTGCTGGTGCGGTATTAACATAAGTATGAGTTGACCTCAGTGACCTCGATGAGGCATCTATCTTGCGTTCAGAACTAACAACTTTCTTCGCGCCTTCATGTTTCGATGAAGAGCGTTGCAATACCTTTATATGCTCGCGAACAAAAGTTTCTAAGTCTTCGAACTTAGGAATTTTATTGCCGCGATGATCCGATTCAAATAAACGAATGGTTTCGGAATCTAATTTCTTTAAACCCATATACAAAAATAAGAAGTCGCAGAGGTCATCGATCTTTAGGTTCTTTACGGCGCGAACAGATGATGCGAAAGTATCAAGAAATTTCTCTAAGTTTTGATCGTTACATGCCGTAATGGATTTCAAATCAAACATCTGATCCAAATATGCGTTAGCTACCGATCTTTTATCCTCATACTTAGCTTTCAAAGTATTTAAAATTAAACTATAATTTTCGGCACTAAACGTAATTCCAGCGCAAACGGTTACAGCTTTACCAGTCAATTTTTCAACGAGATAATGCAATTTTTCGTGATCTGTCAACGAAACGTTCTTATCTATTGTATTCTCAAAACTATCTATAAACAAACACCAATTGCGAATGTTACCATCAAATTCGGGTATTTGAATTGGTGGCAACTTAGGTCGGTCGCGAGTGGGGTTGGGTCGGTCAGACGGCCTCTCCAAACTCCTAGCGACGCGTTTGATACGACAATACAAATCGTCAAACGACGACAAGGCCTGATAACTCACTGAGTAATCGGGATTTAAATTTAACTCTAAAACGTTGATGTCATGTACTAAAGACTCGAAATCCGCGCGCAAACTATCCAAGTTTTCTATAGAACACAAGAACGAATCTCTAATAGCCAAATCAGAGGTTTTAAGTGCATTATCACAAATCGATTGTACGCGAGAGTAAATCATTTCTCTTTTAGCGTATAAAAGTTTCAGTTGAACTTTACTATCGGTACTACCAACCTTTGGGGGCATGTTTACAATTAAATATCAAACTAAAGTGCGGTAAACAACAAAATATGAAATGACTTAATCTTAGCGGTACAGAGCAGCGACGCGGCGCGAGCGATATCCGTAGGTAGGTAGGTACTTATGACCGCGCGTGCAAGCTTGAACAAAACGCGCATAGCAACAGCCAGATCGTACTTACGCGAGCCAGGCCGCTGTCTAGGTTCAACTATTATTTCAGGGATTAAGTATTGCGTAATATCTATTCAAATTAAAATACTTTCGTATGAATTTGAATGAAATGCGAGCGAGGTAGTGCGTTTATTCTCTGTGGAATAAATAACAAAGCGAACTACGACTAAAGATCGATACGATAAGAGAAGTGCGAGCGAGGTATAGCTGTGTACCTACCGTATTAGGTAAATACGATGCGAGCCAGCGGCGAACGGACAACTTAGAAATTGAAACAAATAAAAACAAAGCCAAATGCGTTAGGTATTACACTGTGCCTATGCACTAGGGTGTCTAGTATACCTAAGATCTAAGCCTAAATGCCTAGATGCGGGGTTTTCTACTAAAATAACTAGGTATTTAGGCGCGGTGCGTTTATTCCCAATAGAATAATAACAAAATTGCGAACTACGACTAAGTGTTGATACGATACCTAACCTATGTATGTATTAGGTAGGTACGATGCGAGCCAGCGGCGAACGGACAACAAAATTCTAAGCCTAAATGTCTAGATGCGGGGTTTTCTACTAAAATAACCAGGCATTTAGGTGCGGTGCGCTTATTCCCAATAGAATAATAACAAACTACGAACTACGGCTAAGAATCCGGCTCGATCAGGACCAAAGAATGGTGGCGCGATTGGCCACGTGAGCTAGTGGACTGTATTATGCGGGGATGAAGTTAACTGTTCCATTGACGCTTTACACACAAACAAGACAGGTGATCGGGTTGCCGCGGATGTGATTAGGCATTGAATGCAACCCGAGAAATTAGGAGAGGATGCACTAACCTTTACTACGCCACGTGCTGTTTTGTCATTTGCTGGCTGGGCCGTTGCACCGATCTTCTCTTCCTGGCTCAGGAGCTGCTGTCCACATCACTAAATCACTTGAGGGACACACGAGAGGCACAATCCGATCGGTAAGGGTCTATGAAAGCGGTTAAAATACAACAAATATTATTCATTTCTGAGAGACGCGCGCGCGGTCCGCCATTGCGCTGGCTAGTTCAAAGCGGGACTGAATAAGCGTCTATATTTTACAATTGGCGGGCGAAAACTATTGCTATCTTTCACTTAGAGGTAGTGCGGGAGGGGAGATGGGTACAGGAAGCGTGTTTCCGCGTCAGAAAATACAGTTTCTACCATCGGCGCAACCACTCTTGTTTTAATCAAATCAAATCAAATCAAATCAATTTATTGCGTTATATGGGTACACAGGTTACAAGTAAATACATTTAGGTTCCACCATATTTCAGCCAGATTGGCATGCAATAACGTCACACATATTATGACGATATTTTTTTATAAAATTAGAAGCTAAGAATTTGCAATTTAATATAGAAAAATTTCATAACATTGGATATCAATATTTCCGTGCTAAATGACACCTCCATGCAAAATAATCATTAAATTAGTCAAATACAATTTATATACCTAATAAGAAATGTCAAAGTTATGATTGAATTTAATTATTTACCTAGCATCTAGTGTTTTGTCATTTAAATATTCATTTAATAGTGTATGGTCATAAATTAAGATGTCAAAATAAATAATTATATTAAGCGGTCATTTAGGTAGTCTGTAATATTATAATAACATTTTTCTGCGAGAAAATTTTTCATTTTTTTCTTAAAAAGAATTAAATTTAGTTCCTTCAATTCTTTGGGCAATTTATTATATAGCACTGCAGCCATATGGAATACGCTTTTGTGCATTAACGCTGTATTGGTCTTACGTATGTACAATCGATACGTATCTCGCTGCGATCTGTTACTATTTTGTGAGGCTAGCTCAAATAAGTTTAGATTTAGTCTAACAAATAGTGTGACCTCGTATATATACAGACTTGCAACAGTTAAAATTGTATGTTTCACAAATAGAGGTCTACAGCTTTCAATCGTCTGCAGCCCGAACATAGCTCTGATACACCGTTTCTGTGCCTTAAAAATAAGATCTACATCTGTGGAGTTTCCCCAATAAATTACACCATACCCCAGCACTGAGACTACTAGGCCGTGATATGCCGTCAGCAACGTACGCGTACCTGTACTTACCACCTGGGCCAATTCATGAAGAGCATAGACCGATTTATTAATTTTTTTGCATATTTGTTGTATGTGCGGTTTCCATGATAATTTATTATCTATATGGATACCAAGGAATTTTGCTGTCTGTACTACAACAACTGGCTCGCTTTTGTATTTGACTTTAGGTACCAGAGCAGATTCACGCTGGCTAAAGTGCATCAGCTGAGTTTTCCCAATGTTGACCTTCAAATTATTGGCGTCCAACCATTCGACAATGGCGGTCAATGTGGCATTCATATCACGCTCATAAGTCTTTGCGTCATGACATTTGATTGCAACCGTGCTATCATCCGCAAAGAGCGTTATTGGGTTAGATGTTGCTTTTGGGAGATCATTAACATATATTATAAATAGCAGTGGACCGAGAACACTTCCCTGAGGTACACCATATTGTATTATACGACCGTTAGAGAGATAAGTATTCTCCGTCTTCGTCTTGACATTTATTCTAGTTAATTGAGTGTATTGAGTGCGATTTCTTAAGTAAGATTCGATCAATTTCAAAATGTTCCCCCTTATGCCGTAAGTCTCAATACACTATCTAATACACTATCTATTTAAGTTTAGTCGGTAACTACGCCATATCTTTTGTTTGTATAACATCACTGTCCATCCCAAGGTTGCCTGGAAGAAATCGCTTCAGCGATAAGGCCGCCCATTGTACATAGAACTGTATACATGCTATCTACTTGTCCTACTGTAAATCTGTTGGTGTACAATAAAGAATTATCTATCTATCTAATATAATTATAATAAAATAAATTACATAACTGCGATAGCCTAGTGGTATGAGGAATGGACTGCTGAGACGAGGTCTCGGGTTCGATCCCAGGTTTACCATGGTACATACCAATGACTTTTCGATGCTTTTCGAAGTTATGTGTGTATTTATCGTAGGTTTATAAGTGCCCGGTTAATGGCTACTCCTTCGGTGATATAGGCGTGAGTTTATATGAGTTTATTTATAAATTGTATTGATTGCGGGTTCAGGCAGCGATCACAGATAAGGAATAAAATAAATCGAATCCTTTCGGACATCAAGTATTATCGGGCGTTCGCCGTCTGAGTATGTAGTGTTCCCGGCGGTGAGTAGGGTAGCCAGAGCTCGCTGGAGAGTTTTTATGCTGTCAGTGGAAAGACCAAAGGCTTGTCCTGTTTTGTCTTCCACACTGACGGTATAGAAACTCTTGTGCTTACAGGGTTGGCGGCGCTATTGTAACTCCCTTGGTGTTACACACGTCCATAGGCCACGGTAACCACTCTTAATCTGGTAAATCTGTGCATGAGTCTGAGCTGTACAAATCTGTCTGATGTTAAACAGCCCTATCCCTTATCGACTTGTACGACACCGCATGGGAAGAGGAGCAGTGGTCCAAATTCTACTCTGCCGGGCACTTTACTTCTTCTGCGTCCTTTTATAAGTTTCCTCATACGACATACACCAATTATTATCTGTATAACTAATATTATTGACCCATATATCATCAAATGGTTTTAGAAAAGGGGCAGGTCAGTAGTACCCTAAACCAACGAGCATGCATGAAGAATGTAATGAGAGTGAATGAAGCGAGAGTAGTATATCAGGATCGTAGCAAATGGAGATCCGTGATCTCTGCCTAACCCTATGGGAAACAGGCGTGATTTTATGTATGTATGTGTGGAGGAACGAGGTGTGATGTTCCTCCAACACAAAGGAAGGATCCTCCGACCAGGCAAGGTGATCACGCCTGGCGGGCCGCGGCCCAACGATTGTCGTTGGGTTGAAGTATACATGTTCTCCCAGCGCGAGAACTTTACTTGCGCGATGTAGGATTCGTAGTAGTTCTGCTTGCTGTCGCTAGATGGCGCTGGGTACATGTGGCATCGCCACATATGTATGTATATATCATCAATACGAGAGTCGACATACATACTGCTGAACGAGACTATTAGTGCATCCATATATAGGTTAAACAACGTATATGAACTTAGGCAGAGGTAAACAAATATCTAATCAAATATCTCGTCAAAATCCTCTCACAATCTGTCAACATCCTTATTTATCACATACTAAGGCCAGTCCACTAGTACCAAAAAATGTTGTAACATTTATTAATAAGGCCACAACCATATCAGGAAACAGACACAATCGTGCGAACACCCCGTGGGAATGCAATAGACGTGTATGTACATTTTTGTGTTCGTATCTCCGATCTGCGCGAGCTGTTTGAATATTTGAAATGGTAATTGTTAATTTGTTGGCAAATAATAGGAGTCATAATTGACTGACGGTGTGGCAGGTGGAATTGTGTTGCCGCCAGTGGACTAGTGGACTATTCAAAGTAGGAGTGGGGGCCCTGTCTAAGATCTTTGGGGCCCAAGCCATGTTAAATTCTAACTGTCATAATTTATTTTGTTAATATTGGCTTTACGGAAGCAACTGTCATATTACATTTTTGAAGTTTTAGTTAGAATCTTTAATTTTTGTGATAATATATGTTCATGTTTTTTTATACCATTAAGGTGGCAGACAAGCACACTGCCCACCTGATGGAAAATAGTTACCGTGGCTCATGGACGTTTGTAACACCAGAGGAGTCACAGTCGCGGTGCCAACCCTGTAAGTACAGAGCTTCTGCGCCGTCAGTGTAGAAGACAAAGCAGGACAAGCCTTTAGTCTTCCCAAAGACAGCACAAATTCTTCAGTAAGCTCTGGCTACCCTACTCACCGCTGGGAACACAACACGAAGTTATTATAGCCGCAGTATTCTGTAGGGCGGAGGTACTTCCCTAGTCGGACTGCTCAATTGGGCGGAAATACCGTCTCCTAAAACATAATCATCATGTTTTTTTTATCCCGAAGAGGGCTGTCTCATAAGAGACAGTCCTGAGCCGGGTGTGAGGGATTAGTCTTACATAATTTCACATCCGGGAACCTGCGGCCTACACACAGTCAGCGTGCGTTTTAGTCGGTTCAAGTCCGACATAACCTCCCCCACCAGCCCCGGTGGTGAAGGTATCCGTGGGGATTTTGAGCACATTAAAAAAAAATAAGTTTTTTGTTACTCAATCATAGTGTAACTTCTCAACTGCGGTGTGAGAATTTTCAAATTGGTGCTATAGTTTTGGAGAATATTCGTTTCAACAAACAATCAAATCTTTCCTTTTTACCGACTTCAAAAAGGAGACAGTGCACAATTCAAAAAAAAAAAATTTTTATGACAACATCTCAAAATCTTACCTATAATTAAAACTTTCACAGGGGAATCTCTTCTCAGTGGCACACTCCCGTCGACAGTCCTCCAACCTCTCGCAGGGTACCACCTTCCGGACATGGCTGCGGAGGGTCCGCTTCCCTGCCAGCACACGGCGGAAGCAGGCTGTGGAAGGTGCATAATATTACTGTCACCAGTCTAACTGTTACTTTTACGCTATCTAGACCCATAATAAGCATAATTTAACCAGTTTGTGTTATGGGATTTAAACTGCGGATAAACATACTTAGATACTATTTTTTTTGTAAATACATACACATTACACATAGAAACACCCAGATCAATGAAAATGTACACATTCATGCATAGAAATAGTTGCACTGAGCGGGAATCGAACTTACGCCCCTTGCATAGCAGTCAAACGTTAAACCGCTACGCCACAGAAGCCGTTCAAACTTATTATAGAGACAGATATAGTTACAGGAATATAATGATCTTGAGCCGTTTATTACCTTAGGCTCTACCGCATGTAGAGTGTGAGGGATATGCCTGCCAACCTCACCTCCGACAACCAACAACGACCCACAGACACCGTGCGTTTTAATCGGATCGAGTCCGACATAACCTTTCCCACTGGCTACGGTATTCGTGGGGATATTGCTGGTAAAAAAACCGCATGTAAGTACATTTTATGACGTGGGGGTCAACAATATAGCGGTAACTATATCCTGAATGAAATGAAAGAAACTTCATCCCACACACACTTAAACTGTGGAATGACCTCACTGCTGCGGCTTTCCCAAGCACCTACAATATGGGGTTCTTCAAGAGGGGCATCAGAAGGTTTCTTCATGGTCGGCACCGCGAGTGTAACACCCCTGGTGTTGCATACGTCCATAAGCCACGGTAACCACTTCCCATCAGGAAGGCCGTGTGCTTGTCAGCCACCTAAGTGGTATAAAAAAAACCCTTTATTACACACCATACCGGAGGGAATCGTGGCTTAGTGGTAACCGAGTAGGTAAAAACATAACAAGGTTAAACAACACTAGTTAAGTCAGTCTTAGGATGGATGACAATTCTTAAGGCAGAGATTCCACTTTGCCTCAGAGAAGCACTAAGGCCTTGGTCCTGGTCTCTATTGCAGTCGTTATGGGTTGGTCCTGGTTGCGATAAAAACATCTATGGCAGTCGTTATGGGTAGTTGAAGCCCTAAAAGTTCAATATAATTGATCTAACTGCAGAATCACAATGTCACCAATAGGTTGTAGACTCGATATCACACTGTGTCATGGGCATTTTCTGTTGAATGGAGGACAGCCCAACCACTCGCTTTCTATAATACCCATGGGAAGTGATGGAGTGGCCATATTATTCTCCATCGTAACAGACATAACATAATATAATCTGAATACCGCGATTATAATTATACACATATATATAATATAACTTCGTGTTGTGTTCCCGGCGGTGAGTTGGGTAGCCAGAGCTCACTGGAGAATTTGTGCTGTCAGTGGGATGACTAAAGGTTTGTCCTGCTTTGTTCTCTATACTGACAGCACAGAAACTCTGTGGCTTCTCTGGTGTTACACACGTCCATAGGCCACGGTAACCACTTTCCATCAGGTGGGCCGTGAGCTTGTCTGCCACCTAAGTGGTTAGGTAAAAAGGTTAGGTTAGGTTAGGTTTGGTAAAAAAAAAAACATAAACCCACGCCTATATCCCCGAAGGGGTAGGCAGAGGTGCTGGCACCCACATTTCGCCAATTTACGTTTAGGTCCCAATGTAATAGGTGGCGAGTCTATTGCCATTAACCGGGCACTTATAAACCTGCGATAAAGTAATTGGTGTGTAAAATCTGGAATCGAACCCGAGATCTCGTCTCAGCAGTCCATTACCCATACCACTTGGCTACCGCGACATCGTAATAAACAGGGTGGAATTTTATCCATATACTAGCTGACCCACTCCAGCTTCACCCGGGGTATATTTTGAAGCTTCATATCCCTTTGAGCCCGTATGTTTTAGTCTTCAAAATATGTATGAAAAATTGCCAAATTGGTTAACATTTATTATCAATATTCCGCTCCCTTAAGCAGTAGCGTGATGATATATATATATATATATATATATATATATATATATAGCCTAAAACCTTCTTCGATAAATGGACTACCCAACACTGAAAGAATCATTCAAATCGGACCAGTAGTTCCAGAGATTAGCGCGTTCATACAAACAAACAAACAAACAAACAAACTCTGTAGCTTTATAATATTAGTATAGATTGAAAATTATAACGGCAAAAGTAATACTCGTAATATTATCTATTCTGTGGTAATAGCAAGTTTTACTGAAACTAATCTGGATGTTACCCTTGAATATTTACTGATATTTGTCACATCATTGTAAATAACACGTAGCGATACGTTTAAATTAGTTTAATTCTCGTATTATTCGCGTAAACATTTAACAATACTAAAGCCATTATTATACAAACAATTTAAAGTGTTAAACTTGACTCGCACGGGAACTGTACCATTAGCGCTGCGAACCTTGGGAGTTATAAAACAAAATGATATAACAGCGACAAAAAAGTACAAAGAATCATAAAATGATAACCTTGACTAAGATGAGTTAGATTAAAAATAAAAATGACCTAGTCAGAGGACACTTAAATTATAGTTGTATTGTTTTGAGCTGCGTGGTTCCCGGCAGAGTAGAATTTGGGCCACCCCATCTCTTTCAATGCGGTGTCGTACAAGGCGACTAAGGGATAGGGCTGTTTAACATCAGATAGATGTCAGTAACAGTCCAGACTCAACTTCAGATGCATGGCTCGAGGTGCCACAGACACACAACAAAGGTCCCCAGAATATCGGTAATGGGCTCACACCATATTACGTGGGACCGAATACAGTGATTGGTGAAATTTGGGTTTTAATTCACCTCTGCCAACACTCCGGGAATAAAAGCGTGATTAAATGAATGAATGTATTGTTTTAATTAACTGAGAATGATCTCAAATGCAACATGATTCACGAGAAATTCGGAAATCCATAAACTTACAGATTCCTACTATAAAACAGAAATATTAAAATCGTTTATAAAGATACAAAATAGTACTTTTTTATACAACTTAGGGGGCAGATAAGCACACAGCCCACTGATGGAAAGTGGTTACCGTTAATGCAGAATACACAACTAGGACAAGCCTTTGATCTTCCCACTGATAGCACAAATACTCTCCAGTGAGCTTTGGCTACACTATTCACCGCCGGAAACACAACTCGGGGTTATTATAGTCGTGGTATTCTGTAGGGTGGAGGTACTTCCCCAGTCAGACTGCTCAATTGGGACGAGAATACTTATACCGTCGCGTTCTACCTCCTTCTCAAAGTACTTTATAGTTGCGGCACGCTATAATGGCCGTTTAGATACGACTGGTTTTGCTCGTTTTTTCTTTTTTAGTGCGCTTAATATTGCTTCTTGATGTAATTGTTTGCACTGTATGCGGGTGATATCTTAGCCCAGCACGTGTTTTCCTGTGTAGGAATGGAGAGGTTGAGACTCTATTCTTAACCGCACTATAAATATACACTATATCCCCAATACAGCCGAACCCTAGTTTGGGAAACAGTGTCAGTAGGTATCTAGATGTGTTGTAGTACGGAGAATGTATAATGTTTAAAACAGTAATTGTAAATTATTTGTGATGCCAATAAAAACTTCCCTTATTTATTTAAGTCTTGTAATTCTTCACCAAAACACGTATTTCCTTCTTCCTACAGTGCCGGATTCTTTAAGCGGGGCGTGAAAAGTATTTAAAGAGGCCGTCAAGCTGAGTGTCACCATTGAAACTTTGTTGGTGTCTGTATTGGTAACCCCCTTTCCTGAGAGTTTGACATCAGTTTACCGTAAGAAGAAATGAAGTCATACTGATTTTTCAAAGTCTCAGCAAAGAGGTTCACCATTACTTACATATACCATGTTACAACGGTGACACTCAGCTTGACGGCCTCATCATATGCTTTTTCACGCCCCGCTTAAAGGACCCGGGACTGTAGGAAGAAAGAAGAAAACAGGTGAGCTGGTTATGAATTTCAGGTCTTAATGGTGCGACAAAAGAAAGAATAAAAAGCTACCAAACGTTCAATCTGATCTGCGACGGAGAGAACTCTTACTAAAATCAAAGCAGGGTAGACAGTACCTTGCTTTGATTTCAGTAAGCAGGTAAGTAGCTACTGTATTAGGACTTTGAGAAGAGTTTTTTAATCTGTGGTATTACTGTATGGGATGTGATTTTATGACAACTAACCTTTAACTTGTATTGGAGTACGTAGATATAGGTACAAGTTTTTCAATTACGTATCTGAAATCCTAACAATAAGCCATTTAAAGCGGTTGACAATGCACATAACTTTACGCTAACCCATATCAATTATAATTAAATTTGGTTCATGCACGAAGAGTAAGTACAGATAGCACACTTTGAGAGTCAAAAAATTGGGAGTTAAAACACTCCCAATTAAAGCCCAGCCCCGTAAACAAGGTCCCTAATTTCGTGCATTATCACAAACAGCTTAACTTCTCACAACCTATGTCTATCTGTGTCGGAAAATACAAGATTCTTTTATACCACTTAGTTGGCAGACAAGCACACGGCCCATCTGATGGAAAGTGGTTACCGTGGCCTATAGAAGTTTGTAACACCAGAGGAGTCACAGTCGCGCTGCCAACCCTGTAAGTACAGAGTTTCTGTTCCGTCAGTAGAAGACAAAGCAGTACAGGCCTTTAGTCTTCCACTGACAGCACAAATTCTCCAGTGAGCTTTAGCTACCCTACTCACCGCTGGGAACACAATACGAAGTTATTATAGCCGCGGTATTCTGTAGGGCGGAGGTACTTCCTCAGTCGGACTGCTCAATTGGGCGGAAATACCGCCGTGTCCTACCTCCTGTTTAGGACCCGGGACTGTAGGAAAAGTATGTACAGAGGGCACACTTCTACCAGGCCTTAATAGTGCGACAAAGGAATGAGTCTCCGAACTGCTTGGTTCTTGATCGGATATTCTGCACCGTATGCGAGTGACATCTAAGCCCTGCACGTTTGTCCTGTGTGTGAAAGGAGAGGATGGGGAAGAAAAAGTGAGTGAGAAAAAGTACAGAGTGGTAAACAGAGATGGTCAAGTAAGCGCGCGTGCGTCCGCTGTTACGTCACTTACGTCGTTAGGTACTACGTCAGGGTCAGTTTAAATGAGGCTGAAGAAAAACTCGAGCACTTTTTAAGTGGGAAATAAATATCAACCTTATTCCCCTATGCAAAAAGCTTAAAATATTATGCAACAACGCGCAAAAAAATCTCAAGGATAAGAATTAAAATTGCATAATATTTTCAGCCTTGTCTAAATGGAATAAAGCGAAACAGTGCTTGAGCACTTTTCTACCTGATTTGAATTAACCTTAAGGTACATAAGTACTAATGGATATAGGATGGATAAAGCCTGGAAAAGACACGCACTTAATTAAAATTATATTAGAACGTATATTATATTCGTATATTCGTAACGTTTTTAAATCATTAATTTTAGGCAAATCGCCCATTACACGATTTCTTTGCGATAGATACTCGCATCGGGCCCCGCTCAACGCAGCGGCCGCCCTAAGTTTCGTTACATAGTCTTAAAAACAATACATCTGTAATTATAATGTCCTCTGACTAGGTCATACTTATTTTTAATCTAAGTTAGCTCATGTTAGTCAAGGTTACAATTATTTTTTGTGTAATTTTTCTTTGCGTTATATCATTCGTTGTTTGTTTTTTCAACTGCCCATTAGATTTATATGTCTGTATATTCAAAGGGTAGGCAGAGGTAGTTTTTTATATCCATATTATTTTCCTTTAATTTTTTGGTTAGGTTAGGTTAGTATTATTTCGACTTCGCTTTCGTTTTTCGGTGAGACATTCGTAATAAGTGTCAAATTTATAGCAACTAAAGGGTACTTTTTCTTAAGTTATAAAATAATATGATGACTATCGGATAGATAACAGTCCTATGTCTTATCCTCCTTGTACAGTCAGCTCCAAAAAAGATAACTAAGTGAGATAACTAAATTGCTAAGTGGGGCCGAATTCAATGATTGGTGAAGTGTGGGTGTTAATTCACCTCTGCCTAACCCTATGGGGACGAAGGCGTGATTATATGTATGTATGTATTACTAAGTTTTCGACGAACAACTTTTTCGAACTTTAAAAAACGTAGAGATCAGTTACCAGCATTTTCATTAAGTAAGTATAAATATATTTTGTATAAATTGTCTTAAAATTTGAAAAGTGTCATCTACTTTAAACACACTATCTACCAAACTCCTTCTCCGCTTGAAACATAGTAATATTGTACAGAATATTCAAAGTAACACATACCATAGTAATCATGTCAATCATATTTATTACTGTCTAATAACAAGATAGCCAGTATACTTGTTCATCACATCGATGGGTCCTATGTATATGGTCCAAACTATTGTTTCGGCCATTTTTATTTTTTTATAGTAAACGCATTTTATTGATATACCTAATTAATTATGTGAACTATTAAAAAAATAACATTTCTGCATGGAAACATCATTTTTTATTGAAGTATAACGACAAATATGACATAAATTTAAACGTACAAGGTTCTGAAAGTAGTTTGAGATTTATACGCAGAGAGCTTCCGCGCGTTTTTCAATTCAATGTTAGTTTGACACTTATACACACATCAACAAAGTCTAGGGAACAAGGACATTTCTAGTTTTTATTTAAAAACCCTTTCTTGTAATAGTGAGTGTTTTATATCAATAGAAGGGTATTTTTATACCGTTTTTAATTTTAATTTTAATAAAAACATTTTCATACCAATTTTTTTTTTTTAAGAAAGAATTGAATAGTGCCAATATTGAGTATTACAACCTTCTATGATTAGGCACAAAAAGAACGAGGTAGTAAGAAATACAGTAATTAACCGTACTTCAAACGTTTTTAATAATCTGTAAGACCTCCTAAAGCATTAGCAACAGCTCGACAACTGCGTGGCATACTTAGTATGAGATTGTCAATCATCGTCTGTGGAATATGGCTTCATACACTGCGAAGGTGTAAAAATAGTTGTTCTTCAGTGTTCAGATTTTCCAAAGAATCACTGAAAGCTCGTCTCCCAAGCAAATCCCAGGCATGCTCTATGGGATTGAGGTCGGCAGACTGAGCAGGCCATTCCAACGTCGTCATATTGTGCTCGCTTAACGCATTGACCACTACCCTCGCGGTGTGTGACCGTGCATTATCTTGCATGAACATAAAATCTTGACCGAACTGCTGTCGATGAGGGATTACCATGGGGTGTATAACCTCCTGAATGTATTGGTTTGCATTCAAATTGCCCCGTATCCAAACGAGGACGGTCCTTCCACCAAGGCGAATTCCAGCCCATACCATGATTGTTCCACCTTGGTAAGGATGAACTTCTTGCGGATTCTGGAGACGACTCCGACGTCCAGGAACTCGCCATATACGCACTCTTCTCGAATCAGGATGAAAACCGAAGCAAGATTCGTCGGAAAACAGAACCCGTGCGTGCCCATTGATGGTAGGTCCACTGTAAATGTGCGTTAGCCCACAATAAGCGACGACCTCGATTTCCACGTCGAAGAGCTGGAACCCTAAGCGGTCTGCGAGCATAAAGATTGGCTTCGTGTAGTCTTGTTCTGACAGTTTGATCGCTAATAACCACTTGATGCTGACACTGGAGGCCTGCGACCAACTGACGAGCAGTAATCGTGGGTTGCCGCCTTGCGGAATTTTCCAAGAAACGATCTTGTCGCGGGGTAGTAACCCTATTTCGTCCCCTGTGACGTTCGGCAACATCCCCTGTAGACCTGTAGCGTGCCCATAATCTGCAAATTACGCTTGGTTGGGTGTTGACAGCATCCGCTACGTCGCGTTGAGTTCGTCCAGCTTGCAGCATACCAACAGCCCTTAACATCTCTTCGCGACTTAAATGACGACGTGACATGATGACTACAGTCACAAAAATGCACAAACCATACGTAAAAGACGTATTATTGATAATAAACGTTATTTACAATAAAAATAAATAATTTTTATTTTGCCTCAGAGAAACTGCACAATCAAACACTTTTAAAAGTTTTCCCTCCATATTCGAAAATCATTACTTATTTAAATTTATTTTTAAATTTCGAACAACTCTGTAATCTACTTTATTCTATTTTTATTTATTTGCTGCCAGTTATTTGCAAAACAAGATTTACACGAAAAAAAATAATTGGGGTCATCTTGTTCCCTAGACTTTGTTGAGGTGTTTATGTTAACCTACTTATTAAGTTTTCAGTAAGATAATTTACATAATATTAGAGGCAACACACAATGGTTTAGTTCATTTAATAAAATAAAAATTTAATTAACCTTTAAAGTACAACTATGAATCTGTATTCAATATATTATTATCCATATGAAAAATAATATTTATGGTATTCTATTTAAAAATTAATAAAAAAAAACCTAAGTAAGAAGGAAAATGTAGCATAATATACGTATAAAGGCCAAATGGACAAAGGAGGGCGTTTTTCAAGAAAAAGTATTTTAACAAAAACCAACGTAATTAAAAAGGCCAATATGCAGTAAGAAAGACTGATACATGTATAATGCAATGCACTATGTTATAAATGAGGAGAAGAGTTGTCTTAGCAAACAAGCAAAATTTCGTAAACATCGGTTTAATCAACCAAAAATTATAACAAATTGAAACTTCGGAAGCCTCTCCTATAAAGCTATCATTTTGTACTTTGGCCCATATACACAGGACCCATTGATATATGGTATAAAAATATACTATACAGTACACACGAAAAATTTCTAATAAAAGTACAATACATACTGGGTGCATTTTCCACGAGTATAACTCTGGATCCAATAATATAACACACAAACTGACAAAATAATAATGTTATAGTCCACAATTTCATTGTCATAACACTTCATTGACATAATTCACTAAATGCATTTAAATCACTTTCACTTATACGTCCAATCACGTGCATTATTATTTATTTAATGAACAAAACAAATGAACATTGGTAAAAAGAAGCCTACAAACAATAATAAAATTCAAACATTTTCTATGAATACCGTTCCAAATTCAAATTTTATGTACATTTGGTTTTACCATTATTCAAAATCGAATATTATTATTTATTTATTTGTTCTATTGTTATTATTCACATAGTTTTTATAAACAAATGTAAATTTTGACTAATTTATTCAACAATATGTTTTATTCTATATGTTTATGGGTCAATGAGGTCGCCACGCGTAACATAGTGCAACTGAACAGCAGCATTGTCCGTATTAAGCTTATATGTGAACGGAAAATTGGCAAATGAATAGTATGGACATCCGTTACAATCAAAGCCTACGAGCTTGTTTGAAAGGTTTAATGGTAGTAAAGAAAGAAATGAATGAATGAAGCTCGTGAATAGAGAGAGGACAGATGTAGACGGTAGGTTAATGTTTACGTGTCTATTTATCTTGGAAGAAGCATTGTGTAATTTTAATATAATAATTGTAAACGTGTACCTATATAAATAACAGATAAATGTATGTTTGGACGTTTGCTTTCTATGTGAATGAACAGAGACTGATAAATTAAACAACCGATGTATCACAAGTTACAACGTTGAATAGTTAATTGCCACATTAATTTATTCAACAAAATTTCAGGACAATAGGTAATAATCCTTGTGCTTCGGAAATCTCATAAGTATACAATTTACTGAGACTTATAATAATTTTAGGATAACCTAAAATTTAAACATTACATACATTTAATAACTGTGTGAATTGTGGACACTATATTTGACTATGTCTCGATGGTAATGGAGACAAATATATTCTATATAACCATGTTTTAATGTACGGATATTCACTCCTATACGAAAATACTTTTCTTTGACAAGTTTATTCAAAATAAATCTAAAAGGACTATAACATGTTTACAAAAGAAATTGAGGAAGAAAGTTGGATTAGGTGGAGTTACTTTGGTAGAAAAATAATACAAAACTAAATTATGTATGGACTCAAAAATAACATTATGGTTGATCAAATATGATTAGCTTTTTATAGTATATGTAAGTAAGCTTTTATAATAAAAATAACATCAAATGGAATATCCATACAAATCGAACGCGGTGTTTATTACATCTGATAACTTCGGCAGCCGGGCCATTGTCTCTCTAAAAAAGGATTTATTTAAGGCAAAAAGCCTAATACATCCGACCATTGTACCTCCCATGAGAATGCTACCATAATACCATGGTTTTTTAATGGATTCATAAACATTATAAATTGAATGCGTAGTAAATTTTTGAGGTTAATTAAGTATTTTTTAGAAGCATAGTGTTCAATCTTGTTACTATTATTTTTAGACTATCTATTACTCGTGACTACGGCCGTGAACTATGATTTTGTTTTCACGAACCCAAGGGAACTTGTTCCAACGATATAAAGTTGCTTTTTTTTACACAACTTAGATGGCAGACAAGCACACGGCCCACCTGATGGAAAGTGGTTACCGTGACCTATGAACGTGTGTAACACCAGTGGAGTCACATCCGTGCTGCTGACCCTGTAAGAGCAGAGATATTATGTGCCTTCAGTGCAGAACACAAAATCAGTATAAGCCTTTGATCTTACCACTGACAGCACAAAAACTCTTCAGTGAGCTCTGGCTACCCTACTCACCGCCGGGATCACAACACGAGGTTATTATAGCCGTGGTATTCTGTAGGGTGGAGGTACTTGCACAGACGGACTGCTCAATTCGGACAGGAATACCGTCGTGTCCTACCTTATTCAGCTGTGCAATTTGGTCGGACTGGGTGACGTCACTGGAGATCGACCAGTGACTATCTATGTCCAGGCTGTCGCAGCAAACGCTGGACGCTGTGTCCTTAGAGAATTGCACAGCAGATACCTGCTCTTTTTTTTTCATGTGGTAATCATCTCGGCTACCCTACCAAACGTAGTAACCCTCAAATCGATTAAAACCGCACGTCGTCTCAGGTCTTCAGATATCGTAGTCTTCACACCCTGACTGACACAAAGTTATCTCTAGTTTCAATATCCCTCTGGTGTAAGAACTGCGGCATCCCCATCTTGCCCCCGGAAAAGATAATAGGGGAGGTGCGTTATGTCTATTATCTGACACCAAAGTTTAGTTTTATTCTAGACAGTCATTTTAGTGTCATAAAACTAAAAAACAAACATAAACACATAATAGATAGCTACAAGCAAAAACACTACACAGTCTAAAACTACGAACCCTTCCGCGTAATTTAACAAATTGTGCTTATCCGGCGTCTGCGCAGCTTCGGAGCGCTAGCATTTTAAAAGTAATTTATTCCTTACAGACAGTTGGAGTAAAACATAAAGCTTTTAAAAAAACTCCATACAAAATGACAGGGCACAGTAATAGATTAGAGTTTGTATTAATCTTGGTGACTCCATTAAGATCTTCAGATGTGTTATGCCGTATACAGAAAAGAAGCTGATAGCCGGCACCGAGGCACAGCGGTTATCGCCTGTCAATTCTGGTAAAAGATTGAAGCCTTCAATTTCAATCTGCTTCCTTTAGGTAACTAGGGCTGACTATCAGCAGTCTTTCTGTTAAGGGGCTTATACTAGACGATAATATAAACTACTACTAAATTTCAACCAGATTCGTTCAACTATTTGAGCATTGAATAACAACCAATCTTCAGAAACTTGCACGTCGTTCAAGGAAGATGTAACTCAATAACAGCCTTTGGCAAAGCGTTAAAGTAAAGTAACTAGGTATCGAGGCCGATAAAGACCATTACTCTTTGAACATCAACCAAGCTTGGTGCATCAATCACCCATAAGGTGACATGGCGCACTCGACGAAAAAAAATTTGAAACAAAGGTTATACAGCTTTTATGTATGTGTTACTTTTACCTAGTGGTATGGGTAATGGACTGCTGAGACGAGGTATCGGGTTCGATCCCAGGTTTTACCATGGCACACACCAATGACTTTTCGATACTTTTCGAAGTTATGCGTGTATTTATCGCAGGTTTATAAGTGCCCGGTTAATGGCAATAGGCTGGCCACCTATTACATTGGGACATAAACATAAACAGGCGAAATGTGGGTGCTAGCACCTCTGCCTACCCTTTCGGGGATATAGGCGTGAGTTTATGTTATATTATGTTACTTGTACCGATTGTGAACCCTCTCTTGTATTTATCTCTGAAGAGCATAGAGCTTGCCAATAACCATTTTCGTCTGGTTTTCGGAGAATTGGAACTGGAACTCTTTGAATATCACTTGCCCTGAACCGAATGGATGTCTTTAAACAAACATCGGACACGGGTCGGTCGAAGCAATGAAAATCTGTTTTGGTGGAGTTTCATGCCTCCTCCTATCTGGGGGCGAGATGGAGACACCGTGGTTCAGGCACCTAAAGAGCCATCTCGAAGCTGACGATGGCCCTGGGTTCGAGGGAATTTCTGCACTACAAATAAAAAGTATGTGAAGGTACAACTCTACATTCACGTCAATCTATTTAGTTTTGCCTGTATTTAAAGATAAACATACGGAATTCACAATAAAATCTGAGATTTACTTCACAATGTCCACACATAACAATCAGGCAGTGCTAACTCGACGTTCTAAAGCATCCTTGATGCATCCGCGGTAGGTAGATAATGCTATGAAATCACCAATTACTATTATTTAACCAAACTATTGTTTAAACAAATCACATTATGACGTGACAAGATTTTTTAAATTACTTACTGCACGTACCAAGAATAGCGTAAGGAGAAACGAAGATCTATAAGATAAGATTACAAATGTGAAGGCCAGGATGGGAGTGAATATAGAAAATGAATGAATATAGAGATGATTGTTCTTGTAGACGAATTAAATAAATGTGCATTTTACGCCGATGCAGAATAAGAACCGGAAAGCTAGGAGTCTTCAAATAGTCTAGAGTGAATAGATTAGTTCTAGAAAAGCGTGCTCCACTATCACTATTTTATCTTTCTATCTTACTTTCTATGAGATAAGATGTGCACAAACGCAAGCCTAAAAAAGAGCAAAGCGATGATAATCTAAACTCTGGTATAATTTCTAAACAACATGTTTGAGAAGATGAAGTATCAGTGTTCCGCTGAGATCAATTTTAGGACCAATAGTTTTTGCGAAAGCATTAGACTTCTTCTTCTTCGAGTCAATGGCTAGGTCTGACATAATATTTATATAATGGTCTGGTATTTCAATTTTATTGACCCAGAACTTGGCCACAGCAACAGCGCTCTCCGTTGCTCTACATAGGTCGTCGGTAGTGCAAGTGAAGGGGTGCATAAAGCAGGAAAGCAAATGTTACATGGACTGAGATCTGGCCCCACAGTTGCAAGACTTGATTCACTATAACACATAAATATTGGTTTATATTGATAGGTATCGCTCACAAACGGTATCACTTGATTATTATAATGTCTTCTGTAGATTTTACTAAAATATGACTTACTTCGATCAATAATTATTTAAATTCGACATTTCAAGTACGCGGGGAATATTTACATCGGTAAGGCAGTGTTACCAATTCTTAAACTAATATTTTTAAAATTTCAAGGAAGACAGACGACTCTCTAACTTCAGACGTCAACAATCAATTCCAAAAATGGAAACAAGGTATTAGGTTTTCCAACGCCCAGGCTACACCACGTAGTCACAATTGATCTGTCGATAAATCCCCATTTCGCCATGTATTCTCTACAGCGGCCAACTTGGTGTCTAAAGACTTCCAAGTTGGCCACTGGAGATGGAATCCAGGTGGCAGGTTTTCCCTTGCTCTGATGAAACCTACCGGAGCTGGATGTTTAACTTCCCACTGAAAGAATGACATACTACATTCAAAAGAGAAGTAAGAATTGTAACTGTGATACTTCGATTCCACAATCCAACATTGGATATATTTTCAATTGAGTTTAGAAGGGGCCTCGATAGGACTCTGATTTGACGGTCAAGTTTGTAAAGTCTGCAGCATGTAATTAAGACACCCAGCAATATAACTTAACATCTATATTGTTCCTGGCTGTCTTCCTACTTGATTGTATTGTCAAAAATCAAGGTTTTTCGAAACAATGGTCAAGATTGATCGTGTTGAGAGGAACGCTTATATCATTTTGCTAAATTTGTGGATGGGTAAGATGGTATTTAAAATTAGAGTACTATGTAGATGTCTAAGTGATTCATGGATTTAATGTTGCTCTTTCTAGTATAAAGAAACTTGTATATTGCTTCGTGAAATTAGTGTAAGTAAAACAAATTTCGTCGTTGAACAATTGATTCATTTAACACTAAGCTACCGACGCTTATTTGGAGGGCTTTACCAGCCTTCATCTCATAAGAACACCTTCTCACGTCAACTCTCACCTCCTCCAACCTAAACCTAAGCATCAAAACAATGAAGTTACGTCTCATTAACGCCTTTAACCTAATCAACTTTATGAGGAGTTCATATTTTTTGTAAAGTTTTTTTTCTTAAAAACAAAAGACAATGGCGAAGGCCACGTCCAATAGCTGTATGATATAACATTAACAATAAGTTTTGTACACAATGATTCAAAGAATCTTGATATTAGATCACTATCTGTAGTAATGTCCCAAGTTAAAAGAGAGAGCGAATACAACGCTGTGAATCAACAAAACTCTTAGGAAATTATCAATTTTCTTGAGGGGTTCCATTACTGAAGTTTTTAATGATGAAATTCTATTATGCTCACGCGTCTGTGTCAAAGAAGTTCGTCTATTTTATTACCTTATAAAGACTTCTTCACAAGGTAAGGCGAGCGTAGTAAACGGGTCTGCGGGTGAGTGTAGTCCGCATGCCTGCGAGACGGTTATCGTGAATGAGTACCATAATATGAATAGAAGACTGATAACCGGACACTATTTGCCAAGCCCAACCTCGATGAGAAATCGTATTATGGAAAAACGGTCTTCCAATCAACATAATCACGAATTACACACGATACGGAAGAGTTATATAGCAAGAAATTTCCATGCAATTTATTCGATAGCAATGATAATAATTGATAAATTACACTACTTTACAGTCAAAGAAATTGTCTACACATGTCCTACAGCCTAGAGACAAAAGATGTTAAATCAGACACCAGGGATTGTTTTATACCTATTATTTCTATCTAGCCCTGCTCCTATAACTTGTACCACGTCTTAAGACGTTAAGAGTAAATTGCAAACAGTAGGCTTGAGCAAATTGTTTAGACCTTCCATTCAGCAATCATTACTGGATAAAACCTTAGCGTATGGGGCGGACAGCGAGATGATGTACAGCTTATGGCTGGGACAACCTTCGGAATCTGGTAGAGTACCTACAATGTGGGTAAAATATTCCAGGGTCAATCCAAACTTTTACTATGTTATTCACTTGGGTTTTATTTTAAATCTAGAACGCGTTAGTAACCTACATTATAAAGTTTGTTTGACTTTTTTTTATCTAGGACACGCCAATTTGAATTCACCTCGCCTGATGATAAGCTAAAGGCAAAGTCTCAGGAAAGAGGGTCACTGTTACAAACACGTAATATGTTACAATGGTGGCACTCAACTTAGCCGCCTCATCAGTCTAATAAGTTAAAGCTAGATCGATGAAAGATTTTCCAGCGTTTTTTTTTTTATACCACTTAGTTGGCAGACAAGCACACGGCCCACCTGATGGAAAGTAGTTACCGTGGCCTATGGACGTCTCTAACACCAGAGGAGTCACAGTCGCGCTGCCAACACTGTAAGTACAGAGTTTCTGTGCCGTCAGTAGAAGACAAATCAGGACAAGCCTTTAGTCTTCCCACTGATGGCAAAATTCTCCAGTGAGCTCTGGCTACCCTACTCACCGCTGGGAACACAACACGAAGTTATTATAACCGCGGTATTCTGTAGGGCGGAGGTACTTCCCCAGTCGGACTGCTCAATCGGGCGGATATACCGCCGTGTCCTACCTCCTCCAGCGTATTCCCATTAAAAAAATTTTACCCTCGCCACTGATAGGATGGAGCTATCTCAAAACTGTAAATGCCTTAGAGTCCGGCGGTTGTGAGAGATATGCTTTATTGGGCAACCTTTCACTCTGGTAGATAATTGAGACCAGGGGAAGGTATTAGTCGATTAGAATTTTCCACCCCCACCGGCCAGCGGAGGTGGTTATGTCATGATGTGTGATGAAAAAAGGGTACTATAAGTCCTAGACACAACATGCAGAATGACCTCTGTGCTCCATGATCACAGGCCTGGGGGAGATGGGTGGAGCCGCCTGTCACCCTCGCATAAGCAGGCCGCGGCGGCTTCGCGTATTGCTTGTCTCCTCGTTTTCCGGGGACGAGTTGGGGCCTTCGTGGTCCCCACACCGGAGGAGGGCCAGATTGGAAGAGATGGCTCTGGGTCGGCTGGTTTGCGAGGGATATGCCTGCCAACCGCACCGCATCCAGTCTGACATAACCTCTCCCACCGGCTCCAGATTTCTTCTTGAGGATTTTTCGCACGTAAAACAAAGTCCTAGATACAACATGCTACCTACAATCTAGTCATAGACAGCTATATTTAGTTTTAATTACTGTTATTGTATGCTTTAATGTAAAACATTGTTGGTAGACCTAATAAATAAATAAAATAAAACTAAAATAAATAAAATATATAACCAGGAGCTCACCAAGTTAGCTTCATCCTAATCCTCTCAGGCTTTTCCCTATTTAGTTTTGGTTGGCTTTTCAGTCAAGAATAGATGTCAGTCGCTTCATGGATACTATCGAAGTTCAGCCGTTTTTTAGACTGAAAGACAACCCTGGGCGTCGGAGGTCGATGAACGACCTCCGCCCCCCATGAGCGCCGGCCTGGGGGTGACAGGTGGAGCCGCCTGTCACCCTAGCAGAAGTAGGCCGCGGCGGTGGCGCGACTGGCGCGCCTCCCCGTTTCCGGGGATGAGTTGGGGACTCTGTAGTCCCCACACCCGAGAAGGGGGCCAGATCGTTAGAGATGGCCCTGGGTCGGCCGGGTTGCGAGGGATATGCCTGTCAACCTCACCTTCGGCAACCAAAACGACCCACAGGCGGCGTGCGTTTTAGTCGGTTCGAGTCCGACATAACCTCCTCCACCGGCTCCGGTGGGGAGGTATCCGTGGGGATTCCGCGCACGTAAAAAAAAAAAAGACTGAAAGCCAACCCCAATTAAGTTGGGAAATAGTTCGAAAAATGATGTCCACACCCCCTCATTACTATAACTGCTTCTCTGCTACTCAAAGGTTTGCTGGGAGAGAACTCATATTGAGTTAAGCTCGCCTTTGTACATGTTTCTTTTTTTGTGTATGATCTGTGTACTATTTGTGTGCAATAAAGAATAAGAAGCCTTGCCTTCAGCTTACCATCAGGCAAGGCGAAGTCTAATTGACGTGTTCTAAATATAAAAAAAAAGAAGAATAAAATAAATTTATCTAAACTTAAGATCCAGATCATTCCTTGCATTACCTTTAAGTAAAGCGATTTATAATCATTTACAGGGTAATGACGTCACACCACACAATTATGAACTAACCCTGAGATTCTACACGTGCCTCATCACAAAAAGGGCATGGAAATAATTTCGTGAATTCCTGGTACTCGCGTAAATGGTTTGGTACAAAAACGATGTCATGCATTCATGGGTGTTTAGTTGCCGTGATGGTCACAGCGAAGGTGAGCAGAGAGCATTATGTCATTTGAAACTTTTTGCTGATAGATACTAGTAGCGAGTAGTGGATATGTTTACAGAGGCATTAAGTAGATAGTGGCATAATTACGAAGCTATCGTCTCGGGAGTGGGAATCAGACGCTAGTCGCTCCTATGAAAACCACTAATAAATTGACTCTTTTTTTATTTTTTTATTTATTTATTTTTTTTATATAGGACACGTCAATTGGACTTCGCCTTGCCTGATGGTAAGCTGAAGGCAAAATCCCAGAAAAGAGGGTCACCATTACTTTTTTTTACACATACCGTGTGACAATGGTGACACTCAGCTTGACGGCCTTATCATATGCTTTTTCACGCCCCGCTTAAAGGACCCGGGACTGTAGGAAGAAGGAAACACGTGAGCTGGTAATGAATTCCAGGCCTTAATGGTGCGACAGAGGAAAGAGTCTCCGAACCGCTTGGTTCTTGATCGGATGTTTTGCACCGTGTGCGGATGACATCTAAGACCTGCACGCGTTGTCCTGTGTAGGAAAGGGGAGGGTGGGACTAATTGGAAGAGCTCATCAGAACACTACCCATGGTACAGACGGTAAAATACAGCCATGGACGCAACATCTCTACGCAGCTGTAAAGGTTCTAGGGTGTTCGTGATCTCGGGATCCCCAATGATGCGGATCGCACGTCGCTGCAACCTGTCGAGAGCATCTAGTAAGTACTTTGCTGAACCATCCCAGAGATGCGAGCAGTACTCCACACAGGAGCGAATTTGTGTCTTGTATAGAAGACACCGCTGCTCCGGCGTGAAAAATCGTCTCACTCTGTTCAGGACTCCGAGTTTTCGTGAGGCTGTTTTGATGATGCTTTCGATGTAGTTTTTGTTATTTAGGTTGCAGCGAACATCCATACCTAGGATATTGAGATTGTCCTGCAGCGGCAGTGGCGTGCTCCGAAGAGTGGGGAGGGGAAGGAAAGAAGATACTTTTGCTGTAAACGCACATGCCTGCGTCTTCTTGGCATTGAACTCAACCAGGTTCTCAGAGCCCCATTGAGAAATGTGATTCAGGACCCCGTCAAGCTCAGTGACAAGAAGCTGCCTTTTCTCTGCGATATCTGACTGCTTGGCCGCTGGATGTCCATGATAACTCCCATGTAAAGTGCTATCGTCTGCATAACAATGAACATTGCCGGTAGACAGCATGTCGTTGATATGCAGAAGAAAGAGAGTGGGTGATAAGACGGACCCCTGGGGCACGCCAGCTATAACCTGCAGAAACTCTGAAGCTCGTCCGTCACAAAGGACGCGAATACGGCGCCCCTGCAGGAAGCTAGCAACCCAGTTGCACAGCCTAGAAGGCAGACCAAAGGCAGGTAGCTTAGAAAGAAGCGATTTGTGCCAGACTCTATCATACCACTAAATGTGTTGATGTAGACGCCAAAGCAGGACATGCCTTTTTTTACGTGCGATAAATCCCCACTGATACCACTCCCCCCCCTCCGAGAGAGCCGGGGGGACTCGAACCGACTAAACGCACGGCTCCTGGGGTCGTGTTTGGTTGCCGAAGGTGACGTTGACAGATTGACCAAGCCAAGGCCATCTCTCTAGATCTTTTTTTTATACCACTTGGGTCCACAAGCACACGGTCCACCTGATGGAAAGTGGTTACCGTGGTCTATGGACGTGTGCAAAACTAAGGAAGTCACACTCGCGCTGCCAACCCTGTAAGAACAGAGTTACTGTGCCATCAGTGTAAAACACAAAGCAGGACAAGCTTTTGGTCTTCCCACTCCTCGGATGTAGTAAGTCTTTGATCTTCCCAATGATAGCACAAAAACTCTCCAGTGAGATCTGACTACTGCTACTCACCGCCGTGAACACAACATTAGGTTATTATGGCCGCGGTATTCTGTATCTGTTACACAAAAAAGGTTAAACCAAGCTTTTTTTCCAATTTAATAAGCGAGAGCCTTAAGTATAACGTTTATCAATAATGTCAAGTATCTAAACATCTGCCTACACCTTCAGGAATAAACAGGGACATAGCATTATGATCATTTTTACGAGTACAACATAATTTTCATAAAACTTTAACCTATAACAATATGACACCCGAGAAGAGGGCCAGATCGTGAGAGATGGCTCTGGGTCGGCCGGGGTGCGAGGGATATGCCTGTCAACCTCACCTTCGGCAACCAAAGCGACCCACAGGCGGCGTGCGTTTTAGTCGGTTCGAGTCCGACATAACCTCCTCCACCGGCTCCGGTGGGGAGGTATCCGTGGGGATTTTGCGCACGTAAAAAAAAAACCTATAACAATATGACAAATACAGTAATACAAATATCAACTGTGTCTGTTACCATAATAATGACCTTTGTAACGTACCGTCAACCTTATTGTCTCACCATAATATCCACCATTTAATTATTACCATGATAATGGCGGGTGTCCTGACCTTCCGCTCCCATGGTCGGTGCTGATTTGGTAACTGATTAACGGACTTCATCATTTGAAATAGACGAGTTAGTTTTTACTCGACTACGACGAAGCCAAAGGTGGGTTATGATTTTGTCAGGCTATGTATGTAAGTATATATATGTAGGTTCATCTGTTCCCTCATAGCTTCTGAGCTACTCATTAGAATTGGACAAATGAGGTATCAATAGAAGCGTCTTGGTCGTCCGCTGGTTATAAGCTATATGAAATATCACTAAATCTAATGTAGCGCCCACTAGCGGTCATAAAGTACCGTGTCAAAAAAATAATTTGAGATAAATTTACCGTGTTTGGTATCATCTGAAAGGGCTTAACTAGCACATTACAAATATAAATAAATTATAGGTGTTGTTTGCCCCAAAATGTTATAGATAAAAAAATAAGTTTAAAACTAAAATCCGAGTAGGTACTGAAAAATCACGCTTTAAAAGAATTAAACAAGAAAATGTCAAGGATTGCCGTGGTCGTATGCCACTTAGTCTAAGGACTAGTTCTAGGAAAAAGCGGCATACGACCACGGCAATCCCTGGTATTTTCTTTTTTAATACTTTTAAAGCGTGATTTTTCAGTAGTCGAGTTTTAATCTATAGAATAGTATAGTCTAAGCCTAAGCTAATGTCTATATTGTCATTTAAACTCTAAATGGCCGCCTGTCACCTAGCAGAACCCACACCCAAGGAGGGCCAGATCGAGAAAGATGGCCCTGAGTCGGCCGAGGTGCGAGGGATATGCCTGTCAACCTCACCTTCGGCAACCAACATTGAATCGCAGGCGCCGATTGCGACCTGAGACGATGCGCGGTATGACAGAAACTTCATCCCCCGCACACTCAAGCTGTGGATTGAACTCCATGATGCGGTTTTCCCATCTACAATATGGGGTTCTTCAACATGGGCATTAGAAGGGATTTTTCAGGGTCAGCAGCGTGAATGTAACGCCTCTGGTGTTGCGCATGTCCATAGGCCACGGTAACCAATTCCCATCAGGTGGGCCGTGTGCTTGTCTGTCACTTAAGTGATATAAAAAAAAGGTTAATCGAAAAAATCTACATTAATAATTCTATTCATTCTTGTAATCTTGTAATCCGGTACCAGATGTGAATATCGTGATTCCCAAATACGAGGGGGATGACTCAAAACGAGAGATGGACCAAGGTCAGTCAGGTACGAGGAAAATGCTTGGGGAAATACTACATCCTGGCATTTAAGACCGAAGACGTCGTGTCATTTTAATCAGTGAGCACCCGTTTGGTCTTTCCACACCAAAAAAAGGTACCAGGTATATAAAACAAATAACAAAGAGTTACTAAAAAAATGCTAGTGCCAGAATTATTAAAAAAACTAAAATTTTGACAATTCACTGCATGACACTGAAACATTTGGCAACGGCGTCCATTCATACAGCCAGAGCAGCACAATAAGTAATTAAACCTAACGATTATAAAGAATACGGAAGATTTCTTTGTTGTTATACCATGTTAATTAGATAAACAAATTAATTGCTGTTGTAACAATCACTCGGACATACATATTTTTTTATATTAAATGGTTATAATGACTTCACCCATCTATAAGGGTAAGAGACTTTGAGTAAAGTTCTTTTAATGAGGAACACAGGTTTTCTCAGACCTCTCGAAGCTGTAAAATCAGAAGTTCTTTTTTATACCACTTGATTGACAGACAAGCACACGTCGACCCTAAGCGGTCCAACTGATGGAAAGTGGTTACCGTGGCTTATGAACGTTTGCAAACCCCAGGGGAGTCACACTTACGCTGCCAACCCTGTAAGCACAGAGTTTCTGTGCCGTCAGCGTAAAAGACAAAGCAGGGCTTTTGGTCTTCCCACTGACAGCACAAAAACTCTCCAGTGAGCTCTGGCTACCCTACTCACCGCCGGGAACACAACACGAGGTTATTATGGCCGCGGTATTCTGTAGGGCGAAGGTACTTTAATAAAATCTGCATTGGAAAAGCCTGCTGATGAGGCTAACCTAGCTTGATTCAGTCTGGATCTAATTTCAATGTTTGATCTTGAAAATTGTGTTATGAAAACACCGTTATTGACATGTGAGAGATTGAGATTAGATCTGAATCCCATAGGTTTTGGCATACTAATAAATAAGTGATCAACTTTGGACTATGAAAAAATTCAATAGTTTGGACGGAGTCATCAAAAATCAATGTTTAAAAATGATTGCAACATCATTCATTGGTTCCTATAGTTCGTACGAATATCGGTAGATGGCGCTCATCCGTCGCCGTAAGACGGATATATGTATAGAAGAATTTGGATGGTTTCAGGCGAAAGTTCGGTGGCTTAGTGGTCAAAGCGTTCCCCCTGTAAGGGAAATATCGCGGGTTTGAATCCCGCATGGACCGTTTAATTTTTTTCTATCTTAATCGATGATGAAAAATTGCTCAAAATGTATATTTTGAGCAATTTTTGCCGCGATTTAAAATAAAATTGGGATCGTATTAGTACGATCCCAATGTTTTTTTTTTTGTCCTATATTTTCTACATTTATTTGTGAAACTTTTTTAGAAAAGTTTCACAAATAAATGTAGAAAATATAGGACCAAACAATGTTTCACATATAAATATAGAAAATATAGAACCACAATGACTAATTAATTTAAAATAAATCGTTTCTTTAACCCTTTCTGTTTTTCATTTGTATACACTGTTCTGAGTTACAATCCAGTTCAAAAAGTTTGCTGGTTACTAATTTGGTGTTAATGTTATGATTGATTGTAATTTGTGGTGTATCTAAATAAATTTAAAAAAAAAATGTCAATTGGTGCAGTTTAGTTCCCCGGTAATAAAATAATACAATTAGGTGAGGTGTCCAAAATAAAACAAAAATATTACTTACCCTCGTAAGAAACCGCCTTCCCTGGTGCCCTGAAGAATCCAGAATCATCCAAATGACCAATCACCATTGGTCTGGAAGTCACTACCTCTCCCCCTGGCCTGGCGATATAGCTAGGTGCATTAATAGGTTTGTCTAACTCATACTCATAAACCGGTCTTACACCGGTTTTATTTGGAGTTTTAGTATTATAGCCGGAGTCATTATCGCCATTTCCAGTGTCATCAGGGTTAATATAGTCGGGGCGGTTGTTATCGTAAGCAGGGTTCTGATTTCCACCCCCATAACCTTGATTGGAATCATCATTTGAATAAACCGGTTTCGGTTTTTGCGGTTTTTGATCTTGTAACGGTCGGTTACCGTATGGGGGTTGGTCTGTTGAAGGGCGGTTGTTCCCGTAAGATGGTTGATCTTGTGATGGACGGTTAGTTCCGTAACTTGGTTTAACTTGTGATGGCCGGTTAGTTCCGTAACTTGGTTTAACTTGTGATGGCCGGTTACTACCGTATGAAGGTCTAACATAATCACTTTCACTTCCATAACCACCTTGGTTACTACCGTGAGATGCCTGACTTCCATAAGAACCACCATAGCCGCTCGAGGTATAATATTCTTGACTCTGACCATAACTACTACTTCCATATTGACTGGTTCCATAATATTGACTTCCACCATATGGTTTTTGACCATATACATCTTGATAACTGCCGTATGATCCGGAACCATATACAGGTTGGTCACTTCCATAAGATGGTTTATTATTTCCATAAGACGGCTGATCATTACCATATGTGGGTTTATTGGTCCCATACGACGGTTGATCACCACCATAAGAAGGTTGATTAGACCCATACGATGGACTATCACTGCCATATGAAGGTTTATTAGAACTATATGACGGTAAATCGTTGCTGTTAGAAGGTTTATTATTTGCATACGACGGTTGATCACTACCATACGATGGTTTATTAGAACTATATGACGGCAAATCATTGCTGTTAGACGGTTTATTATTTACATACGACGGTTGATCACTACCATACGACGGTGTATTACTGCCATATGACGGTAGATCACTTCCATATGATGGCTTATTAGTCCCGTATGACGGTTCATCACCACCATAACTTGGTTGACTGCCTCCATAAGACGGTGGATCCTTATCGTATGACGGTTTATCATTTCCATATGTAGGGCTACCACTTCCATAACTTGGTTTGTTATAAGATGGTGGATCCTTGTCGTAACTTGGTTTGTTATTCCCGTAAGAGGGTGGGTCTTTATCGTAACTTGGTTTATTGCCGTAAGATGGTGGGTCCTTATCGTATGGTTTATTACTACCATAAGAAGGTTGCTCATTACCGTATGATGGTTTTTCATTTCCGTGTGAAGGACGGTCATTATTGTAAGAGGGCTTATTGCTACTGTAAGAAGGTTCTTCACTACCATATGAAGGTTTCTCGTTATCATATGAGGGATTTTCATTACCGTATGAAGGCTTATCATTACTGTATGAAGGCTTATCATTACCGTATGAAGGCTTGTCATTCCCGTAAGAAGGCTTGTCATTCCCGTAAGAAGGCTGGTCACTTCCGTATGAAGGTTTGTCGTTAGTATATGAGGGTTTTTCCACACCATATGACGGTCTATCTGTACCATATGTGGGTTTATCACTACCATATGCTGGTCTATTATTATCTAATAAGGGTTTGTTACCTTCATAGGAAGTTTGATCGTTACCATAAGAAGGTTGATTATTATTCAAAGGTTTGCTGCCCGTATACGACACTTCTTCATTGCCATACGACGGTTTACTACCTGTATAAGACCCTTGATCACTACCATATGAAGGTCTATCATAGGACGGCTTACTTCCACCATAAGAGCTACCATAGTTGCCATATGAACTTTGATTATAACCATAATTGCTTTGATCACCATAAGATTGGCTAGGTCTATAATAATCATCATGAAGACTTGGCCTATAGGGTCTCTGTACGGTCCCATAATATCCAGTAGTCCCATAACTTGCATGGTTGCTATAATCATTTTGATACGATGCCTGGTTGCTGCCATAAGACACCTGGTTACCATAAGACGGTTTATCATTTCCGTAGGAACCATAAGTGGGTTTTGCATTTGCATAATTTGGATATGATGAATCTGATGCGTAGACTGGTCGAGTGGGTTTCGAAGGGAGTAGACCATATCCGTTCTGGGTTCCGCTATCATAGTACTGAAATTGACTGTTCTGGTCATAAGAGTTATGGCTGGAGTAAGTGCCGTAACCATAAATACCTTGATGGTAACGTCTAGGTGGATCTCTAATATCAACCTGAATGTAATTATTATCATAAGGAACATTTGGTCCATAACCGCTGGCATATTGGTTGGAAGTCACTGGTCTAGGACGGTCGTACGGTCTTGAAGGTATTCCGTAACCAGTATCTTCATAAGCAGGCTTGGTATAAGCAGGTCTGTTTCCATAACCAGTGTCTTGTTGAGGTTTCGGTCTAGGTCTGGTCACATAAACGTATTCAGGTTTCTCTGGTATGTATGGTACGGTCTGTGGTCTATCATAACCATTAGGTCTATGAGGATCTTGGAGCTGTAGTACATCGTAAGGATCTGGTCTTGTGCTATAGGCTGGTTTTTTTACTGGTTTTTCAGGTTTGTATGTTACATCTTGTGGTTTATGAGCCCCGTAACTAGGTCCTGAGTCGTAATCAGGTTTTGGATTGGAATAATCATCTGGTCTTTCGTTATGTTGAGGTTTGTGTACTGGTCTTTGCACTCCATATGACTCAAGGTCAGTGGATATTAAGTAGTCATCAGCGAAGGGTAGTTTTTCTTCTACTGGTCGGAAGACTGGGCGGTGTGCTGGTCTTTCGGAAGGCTTGTCTTCCGGGTCATCGAACTGTGGCTTCATAGGAGAAGGTGGAGACTGTTCGCATTGGAAGCGACGGACGTATAGATCGTAGTCCGGATGACGAATCAGTATGTTCTTTTCTTTTATATCTTTTTCGCTGGAGTTACTGAGATTGCATGTGGCGTTGCCTTTAGCACCAACACTGAAAAAGGAAAAGTATAAAATTGAAGTGTTTGTTTGTAATATTAAAATATCATTTTTTTATAAATGCCAACCTTTTATAACAGCCATACTTTTATGAATTACCGCGATAGGCTAGTGGCATGGGTAATGGACTGCTGAGACTCTCGGGTTCGATCCCAGGTTTTACCATGGCACACGCTAATGACTTTTTAATGCTTTTCTATGTTATGTGTGTATTTATCGCAGGTTTATAAGTTACCCGGTTAATGGCAATGGGCTCGCCACCTATAACATCGGGACCTAAACGTTAGCTGGCGAAATGTGGGTGGTAGCACCTCTGCCTATCCCTTCGGGGTTATAGGCGTGAGTTTATGTTATGTAATGTTATAAATGCCAATGAGTGTATGAGAAAAAAACAGTATAGGCATTTATACAAAATCTTTTTGTCTGTTTGTACTAGGAGCGCGAAGTTTTGGCGCAAGCTTTCCTCTCAGGATCCTGAGACAGCAGTCACTTTCGGAAAACTCAATATATCTATTAATCATAGGCCCATAACCCATATTGCAACGCCATCTATCGACACTAAAAATAGTTATAATACGTCTTTGAATTGAACCGGATTGTACGTTGTGACAAAATTTGAACTCAACCGATACTAGACTTTTTGAGTTCTTAAAGTGTACAGAAAATTACTGTTTCTAGAAATTGCGTAAAAATTTTAATCTATGAAAATTAATAACAGCGCCATCTATATTTTCTTACCCGTAATCGTAGCTCTGACACTGCTTGTCTTGCTTGCAGATTTGTTCGCACTCGCGCGTCGTTAGTTCCGTTACATTGCGGTAGATGGCGTCCGATGGCAGTTGCTCGCCGATAGATATTCTGTCGAAGCAATCTGAAAAAAATAAAAATAGATAATCGTTAACATAGTTATAAAAGTTAACAATATTATCAATATTTTTTTTTTATACAACTTAGGTGGTAGACAAGCACACGGCCCACCTGATGGAAAATGGTTACCGTGACGTATGAACGTGTGTAAGACCAGAGGAGTCACACCCGTGCTGCCGACCCTGTAAGAACAGTTTTTCTGTGCCCTCAGCGCAGAACACAAAATCAGAACAACCCTTTGGTCTTCCCACTGACAGCATAAAAACTTCTCAGTGCGCTCTGGCTACCCTACTCACCTCCGGGAACACAACACGAGGTTATTATAGCCGTGGTATTCTGTAGGGTTGATTCTTTGATCATCAACACAGTGTTACCTTGGAGTTACTTGTACTGTGGGGTAATTGTTTACACCCAAAGCTCGCGCTTTGGAGCCTGGAGTTCGCTCCCCTACACTTTTTTTGATTCGATTTACCTTAGCTTTTAGAGAAGCGACTCCTGTCTAAACCCTTAACCTTGAGAAGCCAGGAAAAGTCTGTGTCTGAACCTCATCCGATATTTCTCAATCCGTTAACACATAAAGCAGAACCCTCAGAGTGCGATCCCGACTTGCAGTTGAGCGGTTATTACAAATTGGTTCATTTTAAATGTTATGGGAAGAAAGAGATTATGATTTAACTCCCCAAAAACAAATGGTAAATCAGAAAATGAGCCTCGTCATTTAAACAGTAGGCATATGGGCTCGTGGATAGCATCTTGAAGGGCCCATAAACCCTCTTTATTTTTTTATTGTGCGCAAAATGCACACGAATACCCCTAAGCTGGCTGGGGTGGTTATGTCAGGCTCGAATTGACTAAAACGCACGTCGCCTGTGGGTCGTAGGTTATCGAAGGTAAGATTGCCAAAGACATAATTTCTCACACCCTGGACGATCCAGAGCCATCTTCTTCGAGATGGCCCCCATCGCGCGTGGGGACCACGGTGTCCCCATCTAGTACCCGAGTATGGAGAAGCGCGTATTCCGCTGCCGCATCGGCCTGCTTCTTCTAGGGTGATAGGCGGCTCTACCCATCACCCCTGGGCACGCGTTCATTGAGGACGCCTCTGTTCGTCTGATGGGCTCATACACCCAAACATAGATTTTTCTATTAAGTAGTAAGCATTAACCATGAATGAATATAGTAATAAAATAGCTATAAACATTTCGACAGATAAAACGAACCAAACAAGCGTAATTGTCAAAAATTATGCAATATTTGCATAAAAATGTCAATTATACTTGTCATTTGTAGATTAAATTACACGTAAAACTACTTAATGTAATTATGTATTTATTGTTGTTTCGTTACGACAGAACAGTCGAGTTTTGTTGTGTTTTTGATAAAGTTAAAATTTCATAATTAATGACTTAGATTTGTGCAAAGTGAATTGGACAGATTAAAATATGTCAGGGTTATGTAGTCGTGCAAACTTCCATTGAAGGAATATATAAAGTATTACAACTATACTAATATAATAAAGAGGAAGGATTTAATTGTTTGTTTGTATTGAAGAGAAAAAAAATCGGTCTCTCGTAATAGGGGGTTAGCCTATTGCTGTCTTCCGGGCACTATTGTTAACTCAAGCCATGCATCTGAGGCTAAGTCTGGGCTGTATATATCTGTGTGATGTAAAACAGCCTTATCCCTAGTCGCCTTGTACGAGACCGTATGGGAAGAAATGGGGTGGTCCAAATTCTACTCTACCGGGAACCACGCTGTAATTTACACACCCAAAATAATGCGTTACAGACATGAGTTTTAATGAGAGCAGTTATAATGTCAAGCCCTTGACCCGGTAATCTACGTGAGACAAATTTATAACTAAACTAACATACTTATAGGTACCCACGACTCCGCCTACGTAGATAATAGATTTTTTTTATACTACTTAGGTGGCAGACATGCACACAGCCCACCTGATGGAAAGTGGTTACCATGACCTATGAACGTGTGTAACACCAGTGGAATCATATCCGTTCTGCCGGCCTTGTAAGAACAGAGATTTTATGTGCCTTTAGTGCAGAACACAAAATCAGGACAAGCCTTTGGTCTTTCCACTGACAGCACAAAACCTCTCCAGTGAGCTCTGGCTACCCTACTGACCACCGGGAACACAACACGAGGTTATTATAGCCGTGGTATTCTGTAGGGTGGAGGTACTTCCCCAGTCGGACTGCTCAATTCAGACGGGAACACCGTCATGTCCTGCCTGCTCCTTTTTTGCGTCTTTTAGTCATTTCTCCGGTTGTACTCCATCAATTTTAATTCTGTTGAATCAAAATTGATGACCAAGACCTTTGGACCTAAATCGCGATACAAACGAGGCACTGGAGGGCGCGGATAGTTTTATAATAATCTATGTTGAACTCGTCCACCGCAGTAGCGCCTCGTGCCGCGAGGCTACGGCAAGCCTGCGTGATCGCGCACCGCCGGTGGACCAGACTCCGTAGGAGGCGTAGCCGAACCGCAGATACGGAGCCCCGAGTGACGGAGCTTCATGTGGGATACAGGGAGGCCAGAGATGCCCTCCGAGCGGAGATTAAGCGGGCGAAAGCCGCGGCTTATAAGGAGCTCATGGAGACGCTGGAGCGGGACCCATGGGGGCGGCCTTACCTTATGGTAAGAGGAAAGCTGCGCCCCCGGGCCCCGCCGTTGACCCGGGTTCTCCAGCCAGCTCTGCTCGGTGGAGTGATCGAGTCCCTGTTCCCGGCGCGAGCGGAACACGTTCCGCCGCAGATGACTCCGCCACCTCGGTCGCCTGTGGCGCCCAGTGTGGTAGTTGACGACGAAGTCCCCGAGGTCACTTGGGTAGAACTGGAGCTGGCGATGCGAAGGCTTAGAGCCAAGAAGAGCACCGCCCCGGGACCCGACGGCATTCCAGGCCGCGCGTGGGTCCTAGCTCTGGGAGAAGACGGTCTCGAACCCCGACTGAGAGGGTTCCTCAGCGCATGCTCGGAGCGGGGCCAGTTTCCGAAGATGTGGAAGACGGGGAAACTGGTCCTCATCCGAAAGGAGGGTCGCCCGGCGGACGAACCGTCCGGCTACCGGCCCATTGTGTTGCTCGACGAGGTGGGCAAGCTCTTTGAAAGAGTTATTGCGAAGCGCCTCGTCGAGCACCTCTCTGGTGGGCGGCCGGACCCGGCGGATGCCCAATATGGCTTCCGCCGGTGGCGGTCCACCGTGGATGCCATCATGCGCGTGAGGACTTTGGCGGAGGAGGCAGTTGCCCGGGGTGAGGTGACGTTGGCGGTGTCCTTGGACATCTCCAACGCGTTCAACACCTTGCCCTGGAGTTGCATCAGGGAGGCACTCGTGTACCACGGTGTGCCTCTCTACCTCCGCCGCATAGTCGGGGCGTACCTGACGGAGAGAGCCGTGATCTACCCAAGTGCGACCGGCGTCGGTCGGCGTGAGATGTCGTGCGGTGTTCCACAGGGATCGGTTCTCGGGCCGCTACTGTGGAACATTGGATACGACTGGGTGCTTCGCGGTGAGCTTGCGGACGGCGCCGCCGTCACGTGCTATGCGGACGACACGCTAGTGACGGCGAGCGGGGCTACATACCGCGAAGCGATCCTGAGGGCCACGACCGCGGTTGCTTAAGTCGTGGAACGGATCCGGCGGCTGGGCCTTGAGGTGGCTTTGCATAAATCCGAGGCCATGTTCTTTCATGGACCTCGGCGCACGCCACCACCTGGTTCCAGTCTCACAGTGGGAGGCACTCTCATCGGCATCAAGCCCCAGATGAAATATCTGGGGCTCGTGCTCGACGGCCGGTGGGACTTCGGGAAGCACTTCCGAAGTCTGGGCCCCAAATTGGCGGGCACAGCCAACGCTCTGGCGCGGCTACTGCCCAACCTGAGGGGCCCGGAGGACTCCTGCAGGAGACTCTACGCGGGTGTCGTGCGGTCCATGGCCCTGTACGGGTGTCCCGTGTGGGCGGACACCCTGAGTGATCGGCACATGCTCCTGCTGCAGCGTCCGCAGCGGAAGTTGGCGTGCCGCATCATAAGGGGGTACCGCACGATATCATTCAACGCGGCGAGTCTCCTCGCCGGATCGCCACCATGGATCCTGGAAGCGAGATGCCTTTCGGCGCTATACCGGTTCCGAAGGGCGGCGCGGGAGCGGGGTCACGATCCCGAGCCCGAAGAAATTCGGGCCGTGAGGTCCCGGCTCCACAGGGAAATGGTGGCGGAATGGGAGATACGACTTGGGCAACCAGGCGCAGGGCACGCCGTAGTAACGGCGGTAAGACCCATCATGGGGGAGTGGCTAGAGAGGCCACACGGCAGCCTCTCGTACCGTCTGACGCAGATGATCACCGAGCACGGATGCTTCGGAAAGTATCTGCGTCGGATGCAGAAAGAGCCAACGTCCGAGTGCCATCACTGCGACGCGAGCGAGGACTCAGGTCCGCACACGCTCACCGAGTGTCCGGCGTGGGAGACGCCGAGGCGGGAGCTTGTGGCGGCCCTGGGAGTGAGGGTTCTCACGCTCTCCACCTTGCTCGCGGCGATGGTTCGCTGCGCGGATGCGTGGGCGGCCGGCGCCTCCTTCTGCGAGCAAGTAATGCTCGTGAAGGAGGAGGCGGGGCGGGAGCGGCAGCGGGAGCGACGAAGGATCGCAAGCCAAGCTGCCCGCGTACGAAGGCAACTCGGGCGTCGGAGGTCGATGAACGACCTCCGCCCCCCATGAGCGCCGGCCTGGGGGTGACAGGTGAAGCCGCCTGTCACCCTGGCAGAAGCAGGCCGCGGCGGCGGCGCGCGTGGCGCGCCTCCCCGTTTCCGGGGACGAGTTGGGGACTCTGTAGTCCCCACACCCGAGAAGTGGGCCAGATCGTGAGAGATGGCCCTGGGTCGGCCGGGGTGCGAGGGATATGCCTGTCAACCTCACCTTCGGCAACCAAAACGACCCACAGGCGGCGTGCGTTTTAGTCGGTTCGTGTCCGACATAACCTCCTCCACCGGCTCCGGTGGGGAGGTATCCGTGGGGACGCCACGTAAAAAAAAAAAGTAAAAGTAAAAGTAAAGTAAGTAAAAAAAAGTAGCGCCTCGTGCTATCAAAAGGTATATAGGTCAAAGATATATGTTTTTTTTTTGTTTTTTATACCACTTAGGTGGCAGACAAGCACACGGCCCACCTGATGGGAAGTGGTTACCGTGGCATATGGACTCGTGCAACACCAGGAGCGTCACACTCGCGCTGCCGACCCTGAAGAAACCTCCTAATGCCCCTTTTGAAGAACCCCATATTGTAGACGCATGGGAAGACCGCAGCAGGGAGTTCATTCCACAAACTGAGTTTGCGTGGGATGAAGTTTCTTTCATACCGCACAGTGCGTACCGTCTCAGGTTGCAATGTCCCGAGCAATACTATTGTAAGAAATAGTTTTAGTTTTTTAAACTATCGCGTTCCATGATATACAATAAGGTAAACGGGATCGCGAACTCAAAGATGGCGGGCGTGCACCGCTGAGCCAGTCAGCCTTTGACCACGGCCGGTGTAACCTGCTGTAAGCACACAGAGTCGAGCACAGCGCTGTGTCAGCGTAGACAGAGATTCTCATTTGTCGGACTGGGTGACGTCGACCAATGACAATCTCTATATAAGCTGACACAGCGCTGTGCACAACGCTATGTGATTAGAGAATTGTACAGCTGGTCGAAACGTCAGGCAAATTAAAGGTCGATGAATGACCTCCGCCCCCATTGAGCGCAGGCCTGGGGGTGACGGATACCCGAGGAGAGGGCCAGATCGATAGAGATGGCCCTGGGTCGGCGGGGTGCGAGGGATATGCCTATTAACCTCACCTTTGGCAACCAAAAACGACCCACGGGCGGTGTGCGTTTTGGTCGGTTCGAGTCCGACATCACCTCTTCCACCGGCTCCGGTGGGGGGTATCCTTGGGTATTTTGAGCACGAAAAAAAGGCAAATCAAAGGTATTTATGTACCTGTACCAAGACCGCGTTAAGTCCCGTTAACATTATTGTATAACATTGGATACTCTTGGTTAACTTTAAGGGGAAAATTTTATCACTCATAGATATAGGCTAACTCCTAAAATTTTTTAACCCTAAAATTAAGGGATAGGGCTGTTTGACATCAGACAGATATATACAGCCCAGACAATAGTGACTGGAAGACGGCAATAGGCTCACCCCCTATTACGTGGGACTGAATTAGAAAGAAAAAAAGAATTCAATGATTGGTGAAATGTGGGTGTTAATTCACCTCTGCCTAACCCTCCGGGGATAAAGGCGTAATTATATGTAATTATATGTATGTAAAATTAAGATCTAAATTCTCTACAAGTACTAAAGTAGATAGTTATCTACCAAATAAAGAACTAGGTTCTTACGATTCTTCTTACTATTATTAATGTGAAAGTTTGAGAAAATGTTTGTTATTCATTCACTCTCTTTCAAACGGCTGAACTGATCTAGCTGTAATTTGGTACAGGGATAGATTCTAAGCTTTCCACGGATAAAATGAATCTCTATGTTTCTCTTCCACAAACTCGAAACAACCCTACAGAATACCGCGGCTATTATAACCTCGTGTTATGTTCCCGGCGGTGAATAAGGCAGCCAGAGCTCACCGGAGAGTTTTTGTGCTGTCAGTGGGAAGACCAAAGGCTTGTCCTGCTTTGTCTTTTACACTGACGGCAAAGAAGCTCTCTCAGAACACACGGCCCACCTGATTGAAAGTGGTTAGCATGGTCTATGGACGTTTGTAAAACATAGGAAGTCACATTCGCTCAATGCTTGCAGGTTTGGTGGCACGAGTGTGACTCTCTTAGTTTTGCACGCGTCCATAGGCCACGGTGAAAAATTGACTGCATTGTCAGACAGAAAAAGTTGGAGTCCAAAGAATGATCATTAATCACTTACAAAGCTGCTGAAGTCGTGATAAAATATCTTTTTGTCATACTTATGTAAATATTTGCAATGACACTATTAGGAAGTGTCTATACCAACGAATATTTTTTGATCAATTTTAAAATAAATTAAAATATTATTGAACCGCGCCCGCGATAGAAAGAGATTACTTGTGATATTGCACATAGAAATACCCCTATATTAATAAGACAATTCATCATGGAAGACTGGCTAGAGAAGCCACACCGGGGCCTCTAGTTGTATCTAGTTTTTTTTTTTTGTTTTTTTTGTTTACGTGGTGGAATGTATTTACGCACTTCGCTCACCCCCCGCGGGGGCAGGGGGCTCGATTCGTGTGGGACTCCTGGCCTCGGACAAAGTCCAGACTACCCACTAAACCACCACGGTGTTCCTCCTTCGCCTAATCCGAGCCGCGAGATAGTCTGCTCACCGCGACTCGGCTAGGGGCGCCGTTGGTAGGCCCGCTACTCAAGCCTGCAACACTCCGGCCTGATTGCCGGGATGGTGGGGGTTTTTCACCTCAAGAATGCACCCCAGGAACACACAGGGGCGCATTCCGCCACATCAGCATAGGGGCAGCGGGTCCCCCGACCCACTGCCCGTGGCCACTCTCATTCGGGGACGCGGGCGAATTGTGTTCGCCGGCGTCCCCTCGCCGGAGGCCTGCGGGGCGGAAGAGTGAGCCCAGCTCGCTCCCGCTCCCGCAGTGCCTCTCTCTTGGCCGCCATCACCTCGCTAGCGAACGAGGCGACGGCGGCCCAACACTGTTCGCTGCCGGCCATAACTGAAACTACGGCCGACAGCGAGAGGTCCACACCAATGATGCTTATGAGGGCCGCTCTTTGGCCGCCCCACGCGTCACACACGGCCAAAGTGTGGTGTGCCGTGTCGGGGTCGCCGTTGGAGTTGTAACTAGTTAACGCAGGTGATCTCCGGGTGTTTTGGGAAATACCTGTGTCAAAACTAGGAGGAGTCAATGCCTGAGTGCCATCATTGTGATATGAGTGAGGACTGAGGGCTGCACGCTGACCGACTGACTGACATGACGTGTCGGCGTTGGAAACGTCAAGGCAGATCCTAGTGGCGGTCCTATGGGTAGGAGTTCTCTTGCTCAGCACACAGCTCACAGTGATGGTGCGGAGCTCGAGCACGTGGGCTGTCACCTTCTCCTACAGTACTGCGAACAAGTATCCGGTGGAGACTTAGGTCTCTACCGTCCCATGATGCTTGCAATGCACGGAGGCGACTCACTCGTTGCTCGATGACATCCATAAGCGCTGGTAATGGCAATCTCACCCTTGGCAACTAATGGCCCAAGATGGCGTGCGATTTTAATCAGTTTGAATTCAACATAGCCTCCCCCGCCGACCCTCACAGGGGCGGGGTGGAGTGACTGAGAAGATTTCCGCACAAAAAGGCATATACTAGCTGCAAAACTGGCCAATGCAAATACAGACAGATTCATGAATACAAATATTTGCACTGAGCGAGAGTCGAACCCATGCCTTCAGCTTTACATTCGAATGCACTACCGCCACGCCACAAAGACTCTTTATTGTAGTCGGTTCAAATTCGAAATAATCCTCTCCGCCAGCATGGGTTCCACACTTTAAAAAAGAGGATTGGTGAAGTGGGTCCGGAAGCCAGCACTGTCCACGACGATCAGCGATGCCTCAGGCGTCTGCGGCGATTTGGTTCAACATGGACCCTTTTCAATGAACTAACGAGAGGGTTCTCCGTCCTGCTCGATGATGATCCAGCAGAGTTTAACGCCTAAAACAAGAATGCAGTGCTACTGTTCTTTGAAAAAAGTTATGAGACCTTGTTGAAGAATTATAAGCCCATCTCGCTCCTTACTCTACAAGTAGTTCTCGAGAGTGGTCACGAATCATTTCACGAGCATGACGGATTACGTGAGTGAACTTCGAAACCGACTGGTCAAGGTGCACAGAATAGTACGGGAAAACAATCTGAAGACAGGTGAAAGGATGAAAACCCGGTACGATAGAAATACGTTTTTGAAGAAGGAACCATACCAGGGTTGGTTTCACAATCCGCTACGCAGGAACGAAATCTCCAAAACTCCAACCTCGTTGGGAAGGGCCGCATTAGGAAGGGGATTAGGGGAAAACCAAAGGTAGTCCATGTGGATAGGTTGACGCGTCATCATGGAACAAATGATGCTCGGGACGAGCATGACTAAAAGGGGGGTAATGTTACGACCGACGTCGATATCTCGAAAACTAGTAATCGAATCTTCAAGAAATATTTGACGAGTTTCAGCCACCAGTCGGATTTCGAAAAGACTATTACACGGTAGACTATAATTATAACCACTGTGAACCACGAGAAGATTGTAGCCTCCTTAAATACCTGGGTAGTTCTGGATGCTCTGAAACCATGTCATAACGACTGGTAAGATACATCTAATGCTTAAATGACATAGCCACAACGTTCATCCAGTTCTAGGACCAGAACACGAACCTCATAAGTGGAGCCTAGGCGCAATAGGCACGCCACCTACTACATTGGGACCTAAACATAAACTGGCGAAATGTGGGTGCTAACACCTCTGTCCATTGCCATTAACCGGGCACTCATAAACCTGCGATAAATACACACATAACTTCGAAAAGCATCGAAAAGTCATTGGTGTGTACCATGGTAAAACCTGAGATCGAACCCGAGACCTCGTCTCAGCAGTCCATTACCCATACCACTAGGCTACTAAAAATAGATTTATATCAATGCAAAATTATCATAACCTAACTAAGTAAATAATTTTTAGTTTCGTACAGGTGATTTAAATTGTTGATCAGCTGAACGGTGCTAAAAAATCAGCTTTGGTCTAAGTAAGCTTTTTTCTTCATCAATATAGGAAAAATACCTTACCTTCGATAGAAGTTCCGAGTTGAGAATCAATCGTCAGTGTTTGAACACCGGCAGCAAGCACAACCGGGCATAAAACTAGTATGTAAATCATTTTGACTGATAAACAAACTGACATGCTCACTTCAAACAAAAACTGCCATTATTGTTATCAAAACTTCATAAAAATATTGCACTTATGTGTAGAACTTAATTTTGTAATTTACTTAGATGTGATAACTACAAATTAGATTACTGTTAAAATAACTAAACAAAACACAAAACCATACTAGACATATTCCATTGAATCCTTACAGTGTGTCAACTTTTTAAGTTGTAAACAAAAACACCAATGGAGTACGCAATAAATATTAAAACCAAATTATCAACAATTTCATAGTACTCAATAAAATCTCACGGCAGATTAACAATTTACTGCTATCTCATTCATTACAATACAAGCACGGAAAGAGCGAAAGAGATACAAGTTACACGATCCGATTTCAAAATTCTAAATTCTCCCGCCGTTTTCCCACGTATACAGATAATGCGAAAATTTTTACTTCTTTTTTTTAAAGTTTGGCAAAGGCACACGTCTACACGGTTTTGGTTTTGCAAATATTATGGCGCAAATGGTTGGGTGTGCCTTGTTGCCACGGTTCGATGCCCAGACAACACTTCCTTAGCGTCTCATGTGAACCTTTAAGTTTGTTAATCGGGCAACTTGAGCGGTTGATATACTATTAATGTTCTGTGTCTTTGTTTGTGTTTAAAAAGTTCAATAAAAACAAAAAAGTTAGTATGGATATTTTATATTTGCAATCTCTTTTGGAACACAATCATGGTCATCTTAATGAAGTTTTCGGATGTATTCAAGGCATTTATCATGAAGTCCTGGATCAGGCGGGTTGCGAGAGATATGTCTTGGCAATCCAGACGGACTTGGGGTTTATTTTATCGAAGGGATTTCCCTTTTATCATTTTTTCATGTAGCACTCTTTCTTCTCCTTTAGATTTAGTTTATGTGGCTTTTATGCTAGCGTCTTGTATATTGAACCTTCTCAATCCGGAGAGGAGAACCTATATTAGAGCCTCTTTCGTTAATCAGCAGGTTCACCGGCTAGCAGGTGAAGTTTACTTAACCTCGATGGTCTTTGTGGGGTCTTCTTATACCATTTATTTTTAAATAAAGTTCTGGACTTTGTGCAGAAATCCCTAGGCCGGCAGCAGGGTTTTTATGTCGAACGAGCCGATTAAAACCCTGGTGTCCAACCAAGGTGTATCCATATTGCTACGGAATCCCCCTTCCGGGACAATATGGGCTAGTGTAATGTGTGTCATTTGTCAGCCCTAGGCTTGGAACCCATGGAAAGCCATGAGTGGCAAGTGCAGTCCTGGGGCTCTTCCAAGGGCGCCTGAGATTGTACCGAGATACTAAAGACTGTTGTGATTATATTCGTTGCTTTTTTTTTTTACGTGCGCAAAATCCCCACGGATACCTCCCCACCGGAGCCGGTGGAGGAGGTTATGTCGGACTCGAACCGACTAAAACGCACGCCGCCTGTGGGTCGCTTTGGTTGCCGAAGGTGAGGTTGACAGGCATATCCCTCGCACCCCGGCCGACCCAGGGCCATCTCTCACGATCTGGCCCTCTTCTCGGGTGTGGGGACTACAGAGTCCCCAACTCGTCCCCGGAAACGGGGAGGCGCGCCACGCGCGCCACCGCCGGGGCCTGCTTCTGCCAGGGTGACAGGCGGCTCCACCTGTCACCCCCTATTTTCGTTGCTTGATAATAATGTGTTCTACCATTAAAATCAAGACATTCATTTCTACTACTATATACTACATTTTGTTATTTTTTTTATACCACTTAGGCAGCAGATACGCATACAGCCCACCTGAAGGAAAGTGGTTACCGTGGCCTAAGGACGGTAAGAAGAGAGAATTTCTGTGCCGACAGTGTAGAAGATAAAGCAGGACAGGCTTTAAGTCTTCCTACTGACAGCACAAAAACTCTCCAGTGAGCTCTGGCTAACCTACTCACCGCCAGGAATAGAACACGAGGTTATTATGGCCGCGGTATTCTGTAGGGCGGAGGTTCTTCCCCAGTCGGACCGCTCAATTTGACGGAAATACCGTCGTATTCTACCTATTCGGCGGATAAGACTGTGGTGCACACTTTTGGGGTCACACGGCAGGCACTGGGAGTAAAGCCGTATAAACCAATCTATACCAGGAACAAGACAGAAATCTCAAGATGCTACAACACTACATTTAATATTAATAATAACGTCTTTATAGTACACCAATTAGACATTACACTAGAATATGTGATACAAGTTCCGTGGCACGTACAGATGGCGGCCTTATCGCTCTATATAGGATAGTCAGAAAGACAGGCACACAATTTTACACATATACTTTAATTGATTTAAAGTATAAACCCACTTAGATTCACGCTTGGCTGCCACTACCAAAGAGATAAAAAAAAATAAACATTAAAAACCAATCTTCACACAAAGATGTCGGAATCTTATTATGGTTGTACGTGAAGAATGTCGAGCTTAGGATGGCATTTTGATTGGGTGATACTGGCAACCCTAGTGACCTAATACTGGGAAAGTTTACAACTAGAATGTATTTATTTACTTATTTACCTACATGCTATCAACAATATAAGCTTACACCAAAACGTTAATATGCTATATTATGTTACAGATTCAATGACTACATTATATTTTAGTAAAGTATTATTTATATTTATGTATTAGAATATCAATACATACATAGGTACACATACATATAATCACGCCTTTAACCTTGAATTCAATGATTGGTGAAATGTGGATGTTAATTCACCGCTGCCTAACCCTCCGGGGATAAAGGCGTGATCATATGTATGTATGTGTAATTATTGTCTGAATTTTAGATTAGTATCATCGTCAAGCTCATGTTAATATCGCAGGCCACTGCTGGACATAGGCCTCTCTCAATATTGAGAGGTTTTGGCTTACTGTTTCCACGCTATCCAGACTACTAGCCAGGTTGGTAGTACTCTTGCAGTGGTATCGTCGGCGTATTTTTCCGTTAGCCGTCTCTACACCCCTCGAATGAGATGGAGCGGCGGCTCAATTAAAGCTAAATTATCGGTAGCCCGCTCAGTTTAAGACTCTAAAGCTTAAGACATTTAAATATAAAATATTCCAATTCCTTCTGACTAAATGTTATTATTCCACGAAAGACTTCCTAAGCGAACGTTTTGAGTCTAAAATTGATTTATTCTGTGAACCATGACTTGTATAACCCATGATTTGACATTTTGTAATTATATAACTTCTATTATGACTATATCATTTAAACGAGGAATTATTATTAGTTGTATGCTGATATTATTTAAATTTGTATTACTACCTTTCAATATTTGTACGCTGGAGACAGCAGAATATTATGTACAACCAACTTTGTAACAACTTTTATACAATATTCTTACAAATAAATGAATCTTTATCTTTATCTTTATCTTTTAGTCTTTTTTCTTTAAAGTATATTAGAACCGAAATTACTAATATTCCCTCTAACCCCTCCAGCTAAGCTAAATTGCTTGTGTTAGGAGTGGGTTTACGTCGGTAGTGTAATGGCCAGGGTCCGAACCCGGGACCTTTCGATCGTAAGGCCAACTGCTTAACCATTAAACTACCGACGCTTAAAGGAGGTGTTAATAGGAATACTAGTGATTTCGGCTACTACTATACTAAAAATATAAAAAGGCAGGTAATCGGCAGGTACCTATATAGGTACATAACCGTTGAAAGATTCCAGGAATTAAACTTAAAACCTGACCATAGCACGCAAACTTAAACACGAAGGGGTCCAAAAAGGGCAATCAAAGGTTATCTTTTTTTTATAAAAACATTCCTTCAAATCCCTTGCGCATGCGACGATTTTTTTTTTACGTGCTAAAAATCCCCACGGATACTCCTCTGCCGGAGCTGGTGGGAGAGGTTATGTCGGACTCGAACCGACTAAAACGCACGGCGCCCGTGGATCATTATAAGAATAAGAATAAGAATAATTTATTTGCCTTTAAACATGGTAACATGGATCTTACAATATTATGTTAATGCACAGCATGCTTAGCTGCAATTTGCAGCATGCAAATTTTATTAGTTATCAATATTAGATACAAGAAGTGTTATCAGTTCTTACAGTCATCAATCTATGAAATTTGGTAAACAATATTACAATATTTCGAATGTCAATAAAATTATTACAGCTTGTCTCAATAAGTAATTAGTTTCAGTAGTCACATCATATTCTAATTAACATAAACATAAATATTCTAATTACTTTCATTATTTTTTTTTTTTATTAAGTCTATTAAGTTGGTTGTTGCCGAAGGTGAGGTTGACAGGCATATTCTTCGCACCCCGGCTGTCCACCTCATCTCTCTCGATAGGGCCGTTTCTCTCGATCCCTCCTCGGCCGGCTCGAAAGGCCCTTCTCAGATGTGGGGACTACAGAGTCCCCAACTCGTTCCCGAAACGCGCATGCGAGGAGTATACACACTCCTTGCTGTAAATTGTTTAATTGGTAAGTCAGATTCAGAAGTAGCAGTGTAAATATTTTTTGTATGTGATTTTGGTACCTTTGTGTCAGCTGTCATTTCAGCATAGTTCGCATAGAAACCGAGCTGTCGTGTCAGCCTGGTTTCTATACGAAAATTCCTGAAAGTCGTTACGGATAGATGGAGCTGTAGTTACAGGTAGAGTAGAATTTTGACCACCACGTCTCTTCCCATGCGGTGTCGTACAAAGCGACTAAGGGATAGGGCTGTTTAACATCAGACAGATATATACAGCCCAGACTCAGCCTCAGAGGCATGGCTTTGAACAATAGACTCACCCTCAATTACGTGGGACCGAATTCAATGATTGGTGAAACGTGGATGTTAATTCACCTCTGTCTAATCCTCCAGGGATAAAGGCGTGATTATAAGTATGTATGTATGAGCTGTAAATAGTCCAACAATACTATGATACCGCCAATAAGTTGTGCAGACCATATGGCAGTTGCTTCACGGAAAATGTTGAAGTTCAGCCAAACCTGCCTTTATAAAAAGCAAAGCTCGGTCTGCGAGGTGAGAGCTTCGGCTGCGATCGAGAGAAGAACGAAGCGGTTCGGAGACTCTTTCCTTTGCTGAACCACCAAGACCTGGAATTCATTACCAGCTCACGTGTTTCCTTCTTTCTACTTTGCCTTTAGCTTACCATAAGGCAATGTAAAGTCAAATTGGCGTGTCCTAGATTAAAAAAAAAGATATTTAAAAAAAAGTGTTTATTCTAGAACCAATAATGACATTAATTTGGTTCTAAATAGTGCTGTGTATTATCCGATCACCAGTCCTGGTTGAAAGAAATTGGTACCTTTATCTAGCTAGATAATAGCTGTTCTTAATACCCATACCGTATTAGCGTATTACTTCGCTCCGGTGAATACCAGCACTTATACTTAGGGTTATTTCCCACTATTAGACCAGTGGCCGGTAGCAGCCGGAATTTGTTATAGTTAGCGGCATATATCTAGACCCCAAGACGCGAGAGGAAACAGGCTTTTCCGCGCGGATTGGTTTGATATAACTATAATCTATACTTAGAGGATTTAAGATCCTCTGCCGCGGTAGCACCTAGCTATCATCATAAACGCGCGCGTACTGAAAAAGTTCTGAAGCTAACTGACCTATACCTCTCCTAATCCGTCGTTTACACCTAAATGTATGTATGTGTATGTATTTGACAAGTTGCAATATGTCACAGGCTACAATGTGAACGCAAATGTGTTTTATACTTGTTTACAACTTGTTGGCTATAATAATAATAATAATAATAATAATTTATTACCAAAAAACACACATACAGTTACATTTCCGGTGGCCCCACACTAGGCCTAGGCCTGTCCTGTGGGTGCCTGTTACAATACTGGTTTACAATATTTCAATATTAGTTCGGTTTACGCTGTACTTAATTGGTAGCAAGAACATTATATTTAACAAAGTTTTTTTCATTTCCAATTTTAGAAGGCAGGTAGTAAGAAGAATAATATCTATATATATAAACATACACACACACACATACATATACATATGTCATAATTACAATAATAAAGATAATGTATTTTAGATACATATAATATATACATACATATATATACATACATATACACAGGTACATACATACACGCTCATACATACACACACATATATCTGCGCGCCCATATACATAATATAAAGAGTAATGTATGTATTGACATTCTCACGCAATCGATTTAGGTAGGTATTGAAGTGAATCCTACGCTAGGTGTATCAGTAGACTCTCTGTGAGGCGATATGTCAAGGAACCTAACCAGTCTGTGACTTTTATTCTGGCCTCCTTTACTGAACACTGCTTTATGTCGCACCACTTGGTCACCTTGTTATAAATGTAGGCGTCTTTATATGGACTGAAACGTCTGGCAAAGCTAGTGTTGGTTTGTGGCACAGGTAATTTGTAGACACGACGTTTAAGGAGATTAGGGTATTCCTCAGAGTTAAGGACCTTTCGGTGCGATTTTAGAGATATACTCCGGAGAAATAGCTGGCGTACATTCAGAACTTTACATTCCTTGTACAAGCTCGTAGTGGAATATCTAAAGGGTTTCTTGAGCATAGTTTTCAAAACCGAGCGTTGGGCTATTTCAGCTTTCATCATAAAAGTTTTTAGCGCGCAACCCCAACACGTTATGCAGTACGTTATGAGGGACTGAGTGAGGGCAAAGTAAACCTGTTTTAGGACTTTTGGTGATGCTGAGCAACGAAGCAGTTTCATGACGTTGGCTGTTTTTCTAACTCGAGTGGAGACGTGGGTTATATGCGCTTTAAAACTGAGCTTCTCATCAAGCACTATACCGAGGTACTTTATGGTGTCCGTCCTCAGCAGTTCATCACACCTGCAACACACCTGGTCCGTGCACACATGTGGCCTTTAGGGCTGACACTGCGGTTTTATGAAAGCACATGTACTTAGTTTTCTTAGCATTCAAGGTTAGTAGATTGCGTTTCAACCAAGTCCAACCCGTGTCATGTCTGTTTCAGCTTTCAGGAACACCTCGTCCCAAGTGAGACCCTCATAAATCAACACCGTGTCATCTGCATAGCAGATAATTTCTGCATTTGTACTGTCATGTATGTCGTTTATATACATGATGAACAGTGTTGGGCCCAAGATGCTTCCCTGTGGAACTCCGAAATTTACAGTGTTCAGTCCACTTTCGTGACTTCCAACTCTGAGACACATTTTTCTTTCGATGAGGTATGTTTTGAACCAGTTCAGAGCCAAACCCCTCACTCCAAAGTGAACCTCCAATTTCCGCAGTAGGATTGGTATTGATACGGTATACGGCTATACATCCTATGTGAACGAAAAAGTATATAAAACAAGTATTGTGTTTTGATTAGTCTTCTACAAGTCTTCAACAAGATATTTATAAACAAGTTTACAACTTGTTTCGTGGTGTAAACTAGAGGTTAGACATCATGAAAAAAATGACAATTGTCTATCGTGTGTTGATTTTGATTCTTGATGAAATCTTCTGCATGTACTTAATACCTACCTACGTATTTATTAGAACATATATCTTGCCATAATTATATGTTTTCGATACCTCATCTAAATCTAACCTCTAAAGTCTGGGGTCAAGATAAATGTAGTTAACTATACTATGAATAGTTGCGAAAATGTTTGAACAGTCAAAAACAGGCGTCTCGCATCTGCTTGAGCAGATGCGAGACGTTTCACCCTTCTTTTGTTTTCAAATGACAATGAACTTTTTCACTAATAGATAGAATTCAAAATGATTTGAACTAAGTATATTGCTTCGAAAACCGCTGCCGGGCGCTATTCTTTCAGTGGAAATTGACACTTATATTTACCGGAACCTATACCAAATTGCGACGGAAAGAAACACTTAATCATTATATACTAGCCCTACCATTAGAATGTTTTACAACAAGAATATATAATTACGTTGCGGTGAACGCAATTGTTAAGTACACAAAAAATATTTGCTTGTTCTCTGCCAGTAACACTTGATATAGATCGGTATCTGTGTGTAGAGATACTTATATGAATGGTCTTAAGATTTTGATTGGTATATCAGATTTTGTTAGGCTTTTTACATTTCGCAAGAAACGACGCCAAAATGGCTGGTGTATCCGGCTGTTAGGTTTGTCGACCTGGCTGCTGTTACGCTGGCATATTTTTGTGCGATCGAAAGACGTGTCATCTCTTCACATACTTTCTTAAACTACTACTACCCTACAGAATATCACGGCTATAATCAAAGTCAAAGTTTTGACTTTGACTTCTTTATTCGTTGAATATGGTACAACATGGTGTTTAGGTACATAATGTTCAGATCTCATATTCTGCCGGTTCTGGCGTACAAATTTTACATTGATTAATTTCATTATTAATCATTAAATATCAACACATGCAATAGGTACAATTTTAAAATTAAGATATCACCGCGTGTTGTGTTCACGGCGGTTTGTCCTGATTTTGTGTTCTGCACTGAAGGCACAGTAAATCTCTGTTCTTACGGAGTCGACTCGGGTGTGACTATGGTGTTACACACGTTCATAGGTCACGGTAACCACTTTCCATCAGGTGGGCCGTGTGCTTGTCTACCACCTACGTAGCTCTCGCGTTCACTACCGCCACGCCTGATGCCTGATGGTAAGCTGAAGGCAAAGTCTCAGAAAAGAGGGTCACCATTTCTTACACATACCATGTGACCCACTTAAAGGACCCGGGACTGTAGTAAGAAGGAAACTGTGAGCTGGTAATGAATTCCAGGCCTTAATGGTGCGACAGAGGAAAGAGTCACCAAACCGTTTAGTTCTGATCAGATATTCTGCACTGTGTGCGGGTGACATCTACCTGCACTGTATTGTCCTGTGTAGGAAAGGATATTACTAATGTCTACGAGGAAGTAGGACACGATGGTCTTTCTATCCAATTGAGCAGTCCGACTGGGGAAGTACCCCCGCCCTATCGAATACCGCGACCATTATAACCTTGTGTTGTGTTCCCGATGGTGAGTAAGGTAGCTAGAGCTCACTGGAGAGTTTTTGTACTATCAGAGGGAAGACTAAAAGCTAGTCCTGCTTCGTCTTTTACACTGACGGCACAGAAACTCTCTGTGTTTACAGGGTTGGCAGCACGAGTGTGACTCCCTTGGCATACACGATAACCACTTTCCATTAGGTGGGCCGTGTGCTTGTCTGCCACCTACGTAGCTCTCGCGTTCACTACCGCCACGCCACAGAAAATTTTAACTATATGGAACCACTTTGAGCTTCAAATATTTCGTAGCTTTTTTCACTGCTTATCTCAGATTCATATCTAATGATTACAAGATGTTCTAAATTATATTCTAACGAACGTTATTTCGCGAATTTCGGTGAGAATGTTCAGAATTACATGTCTTTGTTTTATAAGGAAGATTTTAAATCTGTTAACTGTATAATCATCCGATAAAAAAACCAATCTTACGGACATAGCTCGCAGATTTGTGTCTACAGACTGTACAGGACTCTGTCAACATCCTTGAGGCTCGAGCCAAAGTCATTTACTAATCAGTGCATCTGTAAAACAATGGATGAAGCTCTTGGAGTTGGCAGGTGACACAGCAGTTGCTCTCCTGAAACCAAAAACAATCTAAATATATATAAGTCGGTTATCGCTTAGTGTTACAGTGTGACAATTTGGAATTTTTACTTTTTTTGTTATACAACTTATGTAGCACACGGCCGACCTGATGGAAAGTGGTTACCGTGACCTATGAACGTGTGCAACACCAGGGGAGTCACACCCGTGCTGCCGACCCTGTAAGAACAGATAGTTTCTATGCCGTCGTCGTAGGACAAGCCTATAGTCTTCCCACTGACAACACAAAAAGTCTCCCATGAACTCTTGCTACTCTACTCAGCGCCGAGAACACAACACGAGGTTATTATAACCGTGATATTCTGTACGGTGGAGGTACTATCCCAGTTAGACTGCTCAATTGGGACGGGAATACCGTTAGAAAGAGAATTAAACATATCCAAGTCAGACAAATCACTACTGTTATTTAATAGTTTCTTAGTAGTAACTAATTATAAATAGAGTTTTAGTAATAAAAAATACTCACTGAAAAATGGTAACGGCCGGAAAAATGCATTAAATACTATACAGTTAGTTATAACGGTAACAAGCAGAATTAAACTTACAAAAATCTAATGAGTAATTAAGTATTGCAGACAACCTAAATTATTTCACAACACTTTAGCTAAGAATCAATGTAAAATTAATGGACACGACAGTATTTCCATCCAATTGAGCAGTCCGACTGGGGAAGTACCTCCGCCCTATAGAATACCGCGGTTATAATAACTTCGTGTTGTATTCCCGGCGGTGAGTAGGGTAGCCAGAGCTGAAGGGTTATTCTGCTGTCAGTGGAAAGTGCAAACGCTTGTCCTGCTTTGTCTTTGTCTTACACTGACAGCACAGAAACTCTCAATGCTTGCAGGATTGGCAGCGCGAGGCTCCATAGGCCACGGTGACCACTTTCCATCGGGTGGGCCGTGTGCTTGTATGCCACATAAGTGGTACTTAATTTTTTTTTTTTTTTATATATAGTACACGCCAACTTGACCTCACCTCGCCTGACGGTAAGCTAAAGGCAAAGTCTCAGGAAAGAGGGTCACCATTACAGACACTAAGTGCTACAATGGTGGCACTCAGCTTGGCGGCCTCATCAGATGCTTTTTCACGCCCCGCTTAAAGGCCCCGGGACTGTAGGAAGAAGGAAACACGTGTGCTGGTAATGAATTCCAGGTCTTAGAGTTTTTAGTGTTCCGTAGCTAGAAAGGAAAAAACAGAGCCCTTATAGGATCACTTTGTTGTCCATCTATCTGTCTGTGTCTGTATATCTATTAAGACTTTTTTCTCAGAAATGTGTGAAGACATCAAGTTGTAATTATAATTCATATCACATATTCAAGTCTATAACGTCTTGAAACTGTGCAAAAATCAAACTTCTAAGTCAACACATTTAAAATATATTACGGTTTATGTAGTTTAAGTTACGGAACCCTCGACGCGCGAGTCCGACTCACAATTGACCGGCTTTTTATATAGGTAATGTATTTTCCCAAGCGACTACAACATGGGGTGTTGAAGAACAGGGCATTACACGGTAAGGTTAGTTTGAAATTAGGTTTACCTACCACTATAGAGCACCATCAATGGTATTGCCCTTAATGGGTACCACTGAACTTCGAATATAATTTTTATGCTACCCATGACCACAGCCATGAGTCACCCCATAAGGAAACAATGAATGAGATAAGTAATTAGTGATGTGCTTATCTGTACATCTGCAGACCAGGCCACTGAGCGCTTAGCAAATTTATTATAAAATTAATAATATGTTTGCGAATAGTGATGCGAAGGTGGAATTCATATCGATGCTGAGTCTGAGCTGTATATATCTGTCTGATGTTAAACAGCCCTATCCTTTAGTCGCCTTGTACGACACCGCATGGGAAGAGATGGGGTGGCCCTAATTTTACTCTGCAGGAAATCACGCGACTTTTGTTGCTCGTAATAAAATACGACTTTACCGCGAGTGTTTAAACAGCAAAGGCGTGTCCGGTTTTGACAGATCAATTAAACCATTACAGTCCACTGGTGGACTAGGCTTCTCCCAATGTTGGGTTAGGAGGCTTTGGCATACTGTTTCCACGCTGGCCAGACAATGAAAATTCTCTCGCAATGATATCGTCTGCGTATTTTTCCGTTAGTCGCCTCTTACGACACCCTTCGGATGAGATGGAGCAGTGATACTTGTATTCTTTCTCCGTCACCACACCGATTATTTTTGGACTGACGATTTCTTTTTAATTCACTATTAACAATCTCTATCGATTCTACCGCCGTGGTAGCCTAGTGGTATGGGTAATGGACTGCTGAGACGAGGTCTCGGGTTCAATCCCAGGTTTTACCATGGCACACACCAATGACTATTCGAAGTTATGTGTGTATTTATCGCAGGTTTATAAGTGCCTGGTTAATGGCAATAGGCTCCCCACTTATTACATTGGGACCTAAACATAAATTGGCAAAATGTGGGTGCTAGCACCTCTGGCTAACCCTTCGATTATGTTATGTATCGGTATTTAAACTATCATGGTCACTCACATCAGTATCAGAATAAACGGGATATTTACCATGTTTCATTGTTTTGAGTTTCCGATATTTCGGAGGACGGAGGAACTCAGTTCCTCCGTGATCATGGTGCTTGCAACAGCGCCGAAATATCGGAAACTCAAAACAATGAAACATAGTAAATATCCCGTTTATTCTGATACTGACATTATGTATCGATTCTACCGATATCCGCAGCGTCCATCACTACACTACACTGACCCGTAAACTCTGACCGTTGTGCGATCGCCAGATAATCCGCCGGTAACGCTTCTTACACTCAATTATAAGTATTATGATGCGGGTCGACGACCGGACGGATTTCAAGCCTTTTGTTTTAATATGTATCTTTTTTTTTGCTGCTAACGGTACTTCACTGAAGCACACTGTCTAGTTGTTATCATTAAGGATGTTGGAACAATCTAAATGTTGTAGAGGGCCGCTTTTTGGGGTGAAGGTAGATAGTCATATAATAAATCCCCAAAGTGGTAGACAGAACTGTATTAACACTCATATTTCGCCAACTAGTCGTCAACTTATACAATAGAAATTTCAATTCGATAGATATTGCGGCAAGGCGACCAAGTATCTTTAGAAGTAAAATTATCGAAATTCTAAATTAGTTATTCTCTTTGGCCATAACGCATTCGGGTTCTTTTTTTTTAATACTACCCTAGTAAGCTGTGGTAAATGTTTTAGGGAACACATTTATAACATTACGTATGTATGCTATTTTAAATAAATATTATATTGTGTTTCTGTTTGTTTACCCAAATAAAGAATAAAAAAGAAGAAGAAAAAAAACTATGATTTTTGATCTCACATAGTAGGAGAAGCCGTCAAGGGGGCACTTTATCATGAACTGTATGCTTATGCTTATGCTACTGCCAGATGGAGAACAGCCTCTATCCTTTAGTCGCTTTCTGCGACACCCAGAGGAAGAGATAGGGTAGACGTCTTCTACTCCATCGGGAACAAAGATAAAATGAACTGTAAATGTGTTTAAAATATTGCTTTTTTTACCAAATGAGTTTAATTACTCTTTTACCCGATTACGGCGAAGCAAAGGGAGGGTTATGATTTGTACAGGTTATGTGTTATGTATGTATGTAGGTTCATCTGTTGCCTCATATCTCCTCAACTACTTATTAGAACTGAACAAGTGAAGTATCGTTAGAAGCATCTTAGTCATCCGCTGGTTATTGGCTATATGACGTGTCACTGAACCTAATGTGGTGCCCTCTAGCGGTCGTAAAGTAGTGTTAAAAATAAATTTGAGATATATATTATGTCGTGTTTGGTATCAACTGAAAGGACTTAAATTACTTATCCCAAACTAAATAAAATTTAAGTTTAAAACTAAAACCCGACTACTGAAAAATCCCGCTCTAAAAATTATTAATCCAGAAAATACCAAAGATAGTCGTGGTCGTATGCCACTTTGCCCTAGAATGCATTGTTTTGATAGTGTTAGTAGTAAACTTTTTTTTTACTTATCTATTAGGTACTAAATTAGTCGTCATTTTATTTAATGTAGAATTATTACTCATTTACCATACGGTCTGTAAAATAACTCACTATTTCTTTATCCTGGACTACACCAACGGAATACGAACGAATTCTTCTTGTTCGTCGTGGCAACGGCAACATTCAAAATAATATGCATCTAACTATTAGCAGCTCACCTAAAGGCGGATGATTTTTTAAATATACGATACATCTATATGACCTCACCTCATGTGATGACACGCTGAAGGAAAGTCTTCAAAAAGAGAAAAAGAAAGTCTCTGGTAAGAGGATCACCATTACACATTAACGGGACTCTAACAAGGCTTCGTTTTTTACCACTACCTACTTACTGCACTCATGCCGATGATGGCATTCTAGTGCCCAGTGCTGCCTGGAGGTTGCGTTAGTGTCTGCGACACAGTTCTAAACTAATGCAGACACTGTCACACTATTTATGTTTACTATTCCTGTATTTTATGGTTCCAATAAAGATTTAAGTTTATTTATGTTACAATAATAGCCCTGAGCTTGAAGGCCTCATCATATGCTTTTTCACGCTTCGCTTAAAGGACCCAGGACTGTAGGAAGATGGAAGATGCGTGTGCTGGTAAAGAACTGCAAAGCGGCAAGAAAAGAGTCACAGATACAAATGATTCTATAGCTATAATTATATAACTGTTCAGGACTTTTCGCGTTTAAATCATGTAACTTACAGTTCCTGCCGACGCCGACGTTTCGGATGCGTTGCAGCACCCGTGGTCATGGCTAGACTAGCTTGCGAGCGTTGAGAGGTTTGCGGAGAACTGTTTGTATATAGCTGCAGGTATCCACCAGGCTAAATCAATCCTATTTGCATTGGTCTGGTCGTGCCTCGGAGAGTACGTCCGCCATCGGTCATACAAACATCTATGGCAATCGTTACGAGTAATTTGAGCCCTAAAAAGTCTAACAACTGGTGTAGCTGCAATGCCTCGATATCGTCTTTGGGTTGTTTAGGTCAGATGGCAATAGCTTCCTGGAAAATATCACAGTTCAGTCAAATCCACAGTTAGACTGGTACCTAAAGCGGAGCCCAGACTTCAGTTGAAAGCCTAGGATGCAACTGGGCTTAACGCTAACATGAATGTTGTCGTAGCCCACACCATCATCCTCATGATCTTAGCATAATTCCCAGATAAGTCCGAGGCTATCACCTCGAAGATAGGAACACGCTTGCTCATTGTTATAATTCGCAAATGAAATGCATCCCCCTTGCGTAGAGTACGGAGGAGTCACACAGCATAATGAGCGTTTTGTGCTATAGGTGGCACTGTTCGATGCTGGGGCACTGGGTATGATTGCACGTATTAAGATTATTGTTACTAACACGTTAAGGATCCTGGTCCGAAATAAATGATTTCATTTACGATTTTCATTTATGATTTTATTTATTTAATAATTTTGGTGTTTTTAAAACAAATTAAAATTCACATTCGTTCGTTAGTCATCGTTCACATGGTGTGCACCCGGCATTAGAAAAGTCATAAAGATGCAAATTTATAAATTGTCTATTCACAGATCGCACAATAGATATCGTTGAAAACATACTTGCACCGCTTGTAAAAATACACTCAATGTATGTAGGAGCTAGGAGCTTCGGAGAAGTCAGTGGCCGAGATGGTTTATAGCCTTTTGTATTTTTCACACCGTTGGAAATTGAAAGAGTAGGTTTATAGTTCAGATATTTTATTGAACACAGAAAACATAGATCATATGCTGCAGATAGTTGAGTATCTACCTATATCTATGACTGGATTACTTACCAGCTCACGTGTTGCCTTCTTCCTACAGTCCCGGGTCCCTTAAGCTGGGTGTGAAAAAGCATCTGATGAGGCCGACTGGGGAAATACCTTCGCCCTACAGGATACCGCGGCCATAATAACCTAGCGTTGTATTCCCGGTGGTGAGTAGGATAGCCAGAGCTCACTGGTGAGTTTTAGTACTGTGGGAAGACCAAAAGCTTGTCCTGCTTTGTCTTTTACACTGATGGCACAGAAACTCTTGTGCTCACAGGGTCGTCGGCGCGAGTGTAACCCCCCCCCCCCCCTGGTATTGCACACGTCAATATGCCACGGTAACCACTTTCCATCTGATAGGCCGTGCGCTTGTGTGCCAACCAAGTGCAATAAAGTTCGTCCAGCTAAGGAGCACTATTGTAACATGGTGGCTATCTGTAATGGTGACTCTCTTTCCTGAGACTATGCCTTTTCTCTGAATTTTCTTATTGAACGTGAAGGCAAATTGACATATCCAATGTTGTGTGTTCAGACGAATTGTTCGACATGATACCCACGGCTACATTCTATTGTAGCACCTCTCACCACAGGCGGGGAATCCACCCCCACATATTGCGACTTGAAACAGCACGCACAGTTAGGTATGATAGGAACATCATTCCCCGCAAGCTTATGCTGTAGAGTGAACGCCCTGCCGTGGTTTTCCCAAGCAACTACAATATGGAGTTCTTCAAGAAGGGCATTAGAAGGTTCCTACAGGGTTGGTGGTGCGAGTGTGAGTAGGGTAGCCAGAGCTCACTGGAGAGTTTTTGTGCCGTCAGTGCGAAGATTAAAGACTTGTTCTGATTGTTTAGTCTGCTCTGAGAGCACAGAACCTCGCTCTTCTTACAAAATCGGCAGCACAGGTGTAAGGTTTCGGCGGCGGCGCGCATCGCGCGCCCCCCCGTTTCCCGAAATGTGGGTGCTAGCACCTCTGCCTACCCCTTCGGGGATATAGGCGTAAGTTTATGTTATGTTATGCAATAGAAGATTCTTAGAGTTACCGGCGCGAGTTTGAGCCCCATGTTGGTCACGTCCATAGGCCACGGTAACCACTTTCCATCAGGTGGGCCGTGTGCTTGTCTGCCACCTAAATGATATAAAAAAAAACCTGAGACCCCAAATGATTACAACACATCTTATCCTCAGATTTTTATAATATTTGCGATTAGTCCACAGCAGGAATAATATACTTTCAGGTTCAGGTACCTATACGAATCCGGTCAGTTACCGGGTTTCACATTTTGCACTCTTAACTACCTCTAACGCCTGCACTAACAGTTTGATCGCACTAATAGATAGCTGAAATAATCATGTACTTTCTAACTGACACGCCGGAACATTAGGCACTTATCAGAGAACAATGAACAAAGGCCAGTCTGAGATCTTCGTGAAAATACGAACATATTTTTTATAGAAACCTCAATTAGCCTCCAACTACAGTCCACAGATCTAATTTCAAGTCTTTATGGTGCGTAATTCAGCCTCAGAAGCTTGAAGAGTCTGTTTGTTTAATTCTGTATTTGTTTGCTTGCTTGTGGTTCTCGGCAGAGTAGAATTTGAGCTACCCCATCTCTTCCCGTGCTGTGTCGTACAAGGCGACTAAGGGATAGGGCTGTTTAACTTTAGACAGATATTTATAGCCCAGACTCCGCCTTAGATGCATGACTCGAGTCAACAATAGTGCCCGGAATATGGCAATAGCCTCAGCCCTAATTACTTGGGACCGAATACAATTATTGGTGAAATATGGGTGTTAATTCAACTCTGCCTAACCCTCCGGGGATAAAGGCGTGATTGTGTGTATGTATGGTGCGTAAGCGAACCGATTGGTCCTCCTTGTGGCTTTTACGCGAACGACTGTTATCTAAATCTCTAACTTTGAAAGAAAACCTTGCACCAGACTCATTCATCAATCTGCAAGTCTACCAGCCTCCTCCACTTACTCTCCTTGCGTTAGTCCCGGTCGCTTCGAGGCCATCATTCGAAGTCCGGTGTCCGTTTTTTCTAGTCTAACTGCGACGCGGCTGAACTTCGATATTTTCCTTGAAGCGACTGCCATCTGACCTCCACAACCCATTGGTGATACCGAAATGTTGAAGTTACATTAGTTGTTGGACTTTTTAGGGTTCCTCACTACCCGTAAATGTTCGTATTACAACCTGACCCGGCGGCATAACGTGTTCTCTGAGGCACGACCTGACTAACGCAAATACCTATATTCATGAATACAAATATTTACACAGAGCGGGAGTCGAACCCGCGCCACCTGCGTAGCAGTAGCGTTTACTACCATCACGCCACAGAGGCTGTCTCTGCCGCCTAATTGGTATAAAATACCTCGAGAGGTAAGTTTGCCCCTGAGCCTCATTCATCAGTCTACCATCTTGCAGGTGAGTTCGGCTTAGGGTTTAAAGATTTTGCCGGGGTCTCATAGACCCCCGCACTATATAATTCATTCAATACCCAAACAAGATGAAAACACCGTTGTTCCACGCATCGTTAATTTTTATCGCCTTGTTATAAAGTAAGATTAACATTTGCTTCGCTATCGGAGTGCAAATCGGAGTTTATTATACCTACTCAAGTGCTGATTTAGGGGGGTTATGGGGGTCACGACCCGTCTCCTGTATAGTCAGTGTCAGAAGTAGATGATCATTTTTAATGTTAAAATTAAACATGATAAATCAGTATACAAAACAGCCGCGTGGTTCCCGGTAGAATAGAATTTGGACCACCCTATCTCTTCCCATGAGGTGTCGTACAAGGCAACTAAGGGATAGGGCTGTTTATCATCAGACAAATAAACACCTCAACAAAGTCTAGGGAACAAGATGACCCCAATTTTTTTTTTTCGTGTAAATCTTGTTTTGCAAATAACTGGCAGCAAATAAATAAAAATAGGATAAAGTAGATTACAGAGTTGTTCGAAATTTAAAAATAAATTTAAATAAGTAGATAATGATTTTCGAATATGAAGGGAAAACTTTTAAAAGTGTTTGATTGTGCAGTTTCTCTGAGGCAAAATAAAAATTATTTTCTTTGATTGTAAATAACGTTTATTATCAATAATACGTCTTTTACGTATGGTTTGTGCATTTTTGTGACTGTAATCATCATGTCACGTCGTCATTTAAGTCGCGAAGCGATGTTAAGGGCTGTTGTTATGCTGCAAGCTGGACGAACTCAACGCGACGTAGCGGATGCTGTCAACACCCAACCAAGCGTAATTTGCAGATTATGAGCACGCTACAGGTCTACAGGGGATATTGCCGAACGTCACAGGAGACGAAATAGGGTTACTACCCCGCGACAAGATCGTTTCTTGCAAAATTCCGCAAGGCGGCAACCTACGATTACTGCTCGTCAGTTAGTCGCAGGCCTCCAGTCTCAGCATCAAGTGGTTATTAGCGATCAAACTGTCAGGAGAAGACTACATGAAGCCAATCTTCACGCTCGCAGACCGCTTAGGGTTCTAGCTCTTCGACGTGGAAATCGAGATCGTCGCTTATTGTGGGCTAACGCACATTTACAGTGGACCGACCATCAATGGGCACGGGTTCTGTTTTCCGACGAATCTCGCTTCGGTTTTCATCCTGATTCGAGAAGAGTGCGTATATGGCGAGTTCCTGGATGTTGGAGTCGTCTCCAGAATCCGTAAGAAGTTCATCCTTACCAAGGTGGAACAATCATGGTATGGGCTGGAATTCGCCTTGGTGGAAGGACCGACCTCGTTTGGATACGGGGCAATATAAATGCAAACCAATACATTCAGGAGGTTATAGACCCCATGGTAATCCCTCATCGACAGTAGTTCGGTCAAGATTTTATGTTCATGCAAGATAATGCACGGTCACACACCGCACGGGTAGTGGTCAAAGCGTTAAGCGAGCACAATATTGCGACGTTGGAATGGCCTGCTCAGTCTGCCGACCTCAATCCCATAGAGAATGCCTGGGATTTGCTTGGGAGAAGAGCTTTCAGTGATTCTTTGGAAAATCTGAACACTGAAGAACAACTTTTTTTACACCTTCGCAGTGTATGGAGCCATATTCCACAGACGATGTTTGACAATCTCATACTAAGTATGCCACGCCGTTGTCGAGCTGTTGCTAATGCTTTAGGAGGTCCTACAGATTATTAAAAACGTTTAAAGTACGGTTAATTACTGTATTTCTTACTACTTCGTTATTTTTGTGCCTAATCATAGAAGGTTGTAATACTCAACATTGGCAGTATTTAACTCTTTCTTAAAAAAAAAAAAATTGATATGAGAATGTTTTTATTAAAATTAAAATTAAAAACGGTATAAAAATACCCTTCTATCGATATAAAACACTCACTATTACAAGAAAGGGTTTTTAAATAAAAACTAGAAATGTCCTTGTTCCCTAGACTTTGTTGATGTGTGTATATACAGTTCAGACTCAGCCACAGATGCATAGCTTGAGTCAACAATAGTGCCCGGAAGACGGGAATAGGGTCACGCCCTATTACGTGGGACCGAATTCAATGATAAGTGAAATGTGGGTGTTAATTCACTTCTGCCTAACCCTCCAGCGATAAAGGCGTAATTATATGTATGTATAAAATATATAGCCCCGTAGTAATTGAACTATGGTGAAAAAACAGTAAAAGTTACGTCGGATCTTATTTGGTCGTTTTTTAATCATCCAACCAAACTATAATAAGTACATGATTTGACTGTTGAGGAGGTAGGACACGGCGGTATTTCCGCCCAATTGAGCAGTCCGACTGGGGAAGTACCTCCGCCCTACAGAACACCGCGGTTATAATAACTTCGTGTTGTGTTCCAAGCTGTGAGTAGGGTAGCCAGAGCTCACTGGAGAATTTGTGCTGTCAGTGAGATGACTAAAGGCTTGTCCTGCTTTGTACTCTACACTGACGGCACAGAGACTCTGTGCTTACAGGGTCGGCAGCGCGAGTGTGGCTCCTCTGGTGTTACACACGTCCATAGGCCACGGTAACCACTTTCTATCAGGTGGGCCGTGCGCTTGTCTGCCACCTAAGTGGTATAAAAAAAAACTGTTAATTATTTTGACGTCCTACTGGTGTAACTCTTAGAATATATAGAGTATTTCATCTAAGGTATAACTGCTAGCAAGTGAAGTTTGATGTGCATTAACACCCACATTTCACCAACTATGATTATTGGTCACACGTTATAGGGAGCGTACTTATTGCCCTTTATCCTGGGCAGTATCAGGCCAATCCCTTAGTCACCTTCTTACCCATTGTCCTACGTGAGCGGCAAGCACGACAGAGCGTCAACGCGACGCGTGAAATATTCTTATATACTTCAAGTGACATATTAACGCGACAAAACGTAGGACACAATAAAGAACAACGAACATTTGAAATTTGTCACACTTGTCGCTCACGTATGACAATGCTTTAAACACCCACGGGAAAAGATGTTTTTGTTAAGACCTTATTCAACTCCAATACCGAATTAATAAATAAATAAATGTTCTACAACATTCTACACAACGCTATCTAGACCCATGGTAAGCATAGCTTAACTAGCTTGTCTTATGGAATCTAGAATGCGGATAAACATACTTAGATACTTTTTTTTTTTGTAAATACATTAGGTATTCATAGAAATTGAAGGTTCTAAATAAAAAAAATGCATTCATTTATTTCAATAATTTATTTCTTTTGCTTCTTATCCGTCTTTTCTCGTTTCCTCTTATTGATAGGATTCCTTGGGTCGTAAATATCGAACCAATCGTCACCTTTACTGCTGGCGTCTTTAGCCAGCACTGCCCCTTTCTCCTCGAAGCGTAGTGTGTGCCCTAACCTGTTTAAACAAGAAACGATGGTTGTGAACCGGCGAGATAGGAGCTTATTAGGGTCGTCCTTTGGCCGGCGTCTCTTTTTGCGAGCAAGTTATGCTCGTGATAGACGTGCGCAAAATCCCCACGGATACCCCCTCACCGGAGCCGGTGGAAGAGGTTATGTCGGACTCGAACCGACTAAAACGCACGCCGCCTGTGGGTCGCTTTGGTTGTCGAAGGTGAGGTTGACAGGCATATCCCTCGCACCCCGGCCGACCCAGGGCCATCTCTCCACGATCTGGCCCTCTTCTCGGGTGTCGGGACTACAGAGTCCCCAATTCGTCCCCACCAGGGTGACAGGCGGCTCCACCTGTGGAGCTTATTAGGGTCGCCCTTTGGCTGGCGCCTCTTTTTGCGAACAAGTTATACTCGTGAAGGAGGAGGCGGGGCGGGAGCGACAGCGGGAGTGAAGGAGGATCGTAAGCCAAGCTGCTCGCGTACTGAAGCAACTCGAACGTCGGAAGTCGATGAATGACCTCCGCCCCCCATGAGCGCAAGCCTGGGGTGACGGGTTTTACATAATAATTACTCCATGAAAAGAGAGGTTATCAGGGTTTATATTTAAGTAATTATTGCTTGTCACTACATCCAGCATCGTCTGCGAATCAGCCGGTGTATTGGCTCAATAGTAAAGTTGTCTTGGGCCCGGTAACTTTACCACCTTTACTATCAAGCGGGAGTAGGCAATTGAACTGATCCAAGTGAGGTTGGCTTGGATCCCGTAGATAACTAAGACCCATACACCTTTACCATCAGTTGGGACTAGCCCACTAAACAGACCTAAGTGATGTTGGCTTGTAGATAACTAGCTTACATAACGAACCATTAAAAAGAGCTACATACCAATCGTCAGAATTCAAATTCTCGTCATTGTCTTCTTTCTTGTCCCCATCCACCTCTGTCTGTGACTTCTCTTTGATAGCGTGAAGTTTAGTCTTGAATTTAGCTAGCAGTTGAAGTGTGAAGCTCTCCCTAGGAAAAGTTAAGACAAATATATATTTTTTCCTTTTTTATACAGCCTCGGTAATGAACGCAACTGCTACGCATGGGGCGCGTGTTCTATTCCCGTTCAGTGTAAATATTTATACACACATACATATATATATATAATCACACTTTTATCCCCAGAGGGTTAGGCAGAGGTGAATTAACACCCATATTTCAACATCATTATATTCGGTCCCACGTAATACGGGGTGAGCTATAGCCGTTTTCCGGGGACTATTGCTGACTCGAACCATGCATCTGAGGCTGAGTCTGGGCTGTAAATATCTGTCTGATGTTAAACAGCCCTATCCCTTAGTCGCCTTGTACGACACCGCATGGGCAGAGATGGGGCGGTCCAAATTCTACTCTGCCGGAAACCACGCGGCAGTAAATATTTGTATGCTTGAATATGGCTATTTGCATTTGTTTGGCTTTCCGTGCCTCAAAGAGCACGTGAAGCCGTCGGGTTGCCATACGAACCTTTATAACAGTCGTTACGGGTAGTTGGGAGTCCTAAAAAGTCCGACTATTCTAACTACAGAACTTTGATATCGCCAATTAGTAATGACGGTCAGATGGCAGTCGCTTCACGGAGAATATCATAGTTAGACTAGAAAGCCGATCCAAACCGAGAGGGGACGGCGGTGAGTAGGGTAGCCAGAGCTCACTGGAGAGTTTTTGTGCTGTCACTGGGAAGACCGAAATCTTGTCATGCTTTGTCCTCTACACTGACAGCGCAAAATCTCTGTTCTAACAGGGTCGGCAGCACGGATGTGACTCCACTGGTGTTACATACGTTCATAGGTCATGGTAACCACTTTCCATCAGGTGGGCCGTGTGGTAGTCTGCCACCTAAGTTGTATAAAAAATAAAAATAAATGGGAAAAGGCTTAGAGAGTGATGGATGACCGACAGACTTCCAAAAAGGAGGAAATCCTCAATTCCATTGGTATTTTTTTATGTATGTTCACCGTTTTATTACACTGAGATCTGATTTACGCGTTTTTTTTTTGCAGAGTACTTGCCACTTATTCCCAGAAAAAATTGACATACTTTGGGTCAGTAGTTTTAATTGTATAAATATTTACATGTTTATTGATATTTTTAATTGAATGACGTTTTAAAGCATTTGATATGCTAACTGTTGAAATAGAATCCTTTCTTTCAGTTCGAATCTCGCCTGAACCGATTCCATTTTTTTATAAAACTTACGTGGCAGACAAGCACACGGCCCACCTGATGGAGTGGTAACCGCGAGCTATGAACGTGTACAACACCAGACGTCACACGTTCTACCGACCTTGTAAGAACGGAGTTTCTGTGCCGTCAGTGCAGAAGACAAAATCGGGACAGGCCTATATTCTTCCCACTGAGAGCACAACAACTCTCCAGTGAGCTCTGGCTACCCTACTCACCGCCGGGAACACAACACGAAGTTATTATGGCCGCGGTATTCTATAGGGCGGAGGTACTTTCCCAGTCGGACTGCTCAATTGGGACGGGAATACCGTCGTGTCCTACGTGTGTATAATATGTATATTTTTAACCGACTTCTTCTCTATGTTCTTCGAGTATTTTCCATATAAACTTCATTGGTACTGAAAAAACCCGACTGATACTGAAAAGATCGAAACAAGTTTGATAGATAAGCACACGGCCCCACCTAATGGATAGTGGTTACTGTGGCCTATGGACGTGTGCAAAACCAAAGGAGTCACACTCGCGCTTCCAATCCTGTAAGCACAGAGAGTTTCTGTGTCGTCAGTGTAAAAGACAAAGCATGACAAGATTTTGGTCTTCCCACTGACAGCACAAAAACTCTCCAGTGAGCTCTGACTACCCTACTCACCGACGGGAATACAACACGAAGTTATTATGGCCGCGGTATTCTGTAGGGCGGAGGTACTTTCCCAGTCGGACTGCTCAATTGGGCGGAATATATAGGTAGAAAGGGATAATGACAATGTCATTCAAAGGTAAGTAATAAAACAACATGTAATTTAATATTTAATAAAATAATATCTAAGTTGCATTAAATATTGCATTCTAAATACAAAATTGTCTGTGTATGTCTATGGTCAATTCGTGGACAATAATTGTGTTGGTTACATGGTTGATAATCTGTTTTAGTTTTTAAGATTATTTGTTTAAGACTTTAGCATGTACTTGTTTTTTTTGTCCCCAATAAATAAATAAATAAGTTTATTAATAATTAACATATTAGATAATATTGCGTGCCTAAAAGCAAAGTATGTATTTTGTCCAGCACTGACACACACACATTCATACACACAAAAAAGTATTATAACATTATTAATAATGTGGAACGTTGTAATACTATAATGAAAAACTAGTTGAATGAAATTTTAAAGCATTTAGTACGGTCCAGGCGGGATTCAAACCTGCGATCTGTCCTTTAAAAGGGGAACGCTCTGACTACTGAGCTATCGAACCTTCACCTGAAAACATCCAGATTTCTCTATACACATCCATCATATTTTGAAAATCAAACGTATTGCACGCATTTACAATATAATAATTATATTTGAACTGTATACATGCTATTTATTTGTCCTACTTTTTTTTTTACGTGCGCAAAATCCCCACCGATACACCGGAGCCGGTGGAAGAGGTTATGACGGACTCGAACCGACTAAAACGCACGCCGCCTGTGGGTCGCTTTGGTTGCCGAAGGTGAGGTTGACAGGCATATCCCTCGCACCCCGGTCGACCCAGGGCCTTCTCTCACGATCTGGCCCTCTCCTCGGGTGTGGGGACTACAGAGTCCCCAAATCGTCCCCGCAAACGGGGAAGCAAGCGAGGCGCCTGCTTCTGCCAGGGTGACAGGCGGCTCCACCTGTCACCCCCAGCGCTCGAGTTGTCTTCGTACGCAGGCAGTTTGGCTTGCGATCCTTCGTCGACCTATTTGTCCTACTGTAAATCTGTTGGTGTACAATAAATAATGATCTATCTATCTATCTGTCTATCTTTAAATTGATTTGGGAGGGCACTGAATCCTGTAATACAAGTTTTAAACTTAGCTCAGGAGTCAGAATTTTAATGTAAATCCCTAAATTAAAAAAAAAAACAATTGAAATTATACCTACAAGATTATCTATATTTTCTTTTTGTACTATGTATTTATTACTACATGCATACATAAATATAATCACGCCTTTTCCCGGAGGGTTAGGTAGAGGTGAATTAACACCCACAATTCACCACCAATCATTGTGTTCGGTCCCACGTAATAGGGGGTGAGCCTATTTTCGTATTCCGGGCACTATTATTGTTGACTCGAGCCATGCATTTGAGGCTGAGTCTGGGCTGTACATATCTGTCTGATGTTAGTTTTTTTCAATTAATTTCGAACTTTAAGCGTATATCAATAAATTAAATGAAATTTTAAATCATTAACTATTCAAATCGACGAAGAAAAGAATTTTTCGGGCCAGGCGGGATTCGAACCCGCGATCTTACCCTTACCGGACCCACTAAGCTACCGAACCTTCGCCTGAAACAATCCAAATTCTTCTATACATATATCCGTCTTACGGAGACAGTGGGAGCCATCTACCGATATTCGTGCGAACTATCGGAACCAATGATTTGTCTGATGTTTAACAGCACTATCTCTAAGTCGCCTTGTACGACACCGCATGGGAAGAGATGAGGTGGCCCAAATTCTACTCTGCCGGTTACCACGCGGCTCTTTTATTTTATTATTCTGATCCAACAAACGTCACTCTTATTATAATAATTGTACTTCATTCGGTTAGGAACTTGTAGCGAATTTTTATAAAAAAAAACACATACAACAAATAAACTTGACCAACTAACTGACTAACTAGTGGTACAATTTCAATTTTTAAACATTAAAATGAGTTTATTTATTCTATTTTTATTTTTAACTTTATTCACAGTTTATTGTACAAAGGCGGACTTAATGCCAAAGGCATTATCTGACAGAGTGATGCAGATGAGTTTCTATGCAGAAAAATATGGATAAACTAACCTTTTACATAAAACATATTAAAAGTCGCTACAAGATTGTTGCCTTTAGTTTAGTACCTGACCGAATTAAGTATAGATAGCTATAGGCTTACCCGCTTAACCGAATCCTCACCAGAGATGTACAGTCAGCGTCAGAAAGGTCTTGACTACAAAGCCTCAAAATGATCTTAATACCAAAGTATTAAGAGCTAATTAAACTGTTTTATTGATTTAAATTGTATTATCGTCTGAACTAAAGGTGTGGACCAAACAATCAGTCCACAGGAAGGGGGAATAAACTCACGCCTATATCCCCGAAGGGCAGAGGTGCTAGTATCCACATTTCGCCAGTTTATGTTTAGGTCCCAATGTGGGCGTATTTTTATTTTATTTAGTACACGTCAATTAGACTTCGCCTTGCCTGATGGTAAGCTGAAGGCAAAGTCACAGAAAAGAGGGTCACCATTACTTACACATATCGTGTGACAATGGTGACACTCAGTTTGACGGCCTTATCATATGCTTTTTCATTGCAAAGGACCCGTGACTGTAGGAAGAAGGAAACGTGAGCTGGTAATGAATTCCAGGCCTTAATGGTGCGACAGAGGAAAGAGTCACCGAACCGCTTGGTTCTTGATCGGCGTGTAGGTGGCAAGCCTATTGGCATTAACCGGGCACTTATAAACCTGCGATAAATACACACATAACTTCGAAAAGTCAATGGTGTGTGGCATGGTAAAACCTGGAATCGAACCCGAGACCTCGTCTCAGCAGTCCATTACCCATACCACTAGGCTACCGCGGTTTTTATATATAGTGTTAAGAACATTTTGTGTTGTTCTTCAAGATCGATCTGAGGCTGATTGTACACCTCAGGCGAGGACTTGGTTGTCTTGTTTAGCTATAGGTAGATTAAGCTAGCACTAGGTACATATTTAATACATTGGTATAATTAGTTCTGAGGGTCCTTAAACACGTTTGGTGAATGTTTGCGCAGTGTGAGCGGGAAGAGGGTGAGCCTATTGCCAACAAGCGGACATAGTCTTTAATTAACATCGTACAAGCTTTCCTCTAAATCCCCTGCATCATTGACGATAGCCTCATCCCAAGGACCATACTTATTGTCCTTATACTTCTGCCAACTCACAAACAAATACGGACAATACACATTCAAAATCAATACTACCAACATAAAACACACTAACAACGTAGTAGACACTGTATACAACCCAAAAATCGTCACAAATAGAGTGAAAAAATATAATTTATTAAATAATTTCGTATGCAAACAAGCTTTAAATAATTGTGGACTTAATACAAATAATAATACTGATACAGTTAATAGTATAAACGCATCAAATGGCGTTGAAAGTCTTGAAACTAAACAGACAGATGCAAATATCGCTGCATTTATTGATAGAGACTTTGAAACTATTGCAGCAGGGACGCTGTAATCAAAAAATATTAAATGTACAATCAGCATAATCACTGCCCAAGCGTATATAGTGTCCGTGCTGACCGTATCTGTCAAAGTATGTACTATAGGAGACAGTAAGTAACCTATAGTAACATATACAAGAACTGTTTTAACATGTTTTAATATCGCACTACCCTCAAAAACTATATACAATATATAACATATAAAACCAGTAATAATAGTCACATATATAACTGTGTTTGTATGTACCCATTTGTTATACATATATACAAATATTAAAGCATATAGTACACATATGCAGACTCGCAATACAATCCGATATGAACCTTGTATAGCTTGGGTTAAAGTTACTTTTTCTATGTGGACGTTTTTCTTGAGTTCTTGTAAGAAATGTATATCTGTATAATTGTCGGGATAGTCACGGTTTTCGTATAGGTTCTTCACCCATGGTTTTCTTTGAGGAGGCTTTCGGTTCTTTGAGCGACTGCTTCTGAAAGCCGATGGTCTTGAGTTAGTTCTCTTGTCTTGTTGAGTTGCAATATTGACACTTTCACTATAGGGGTGATATTCGGTATGGTAACGAGTTTTAGCACTGTTGTAACGTGAGCGGTTGGTTATACAAGAAAAAAAATGGCGTAAAATTTACTGCAATATAAATACAAACGCGGATTTTCACTATTTAAACGTTATAAGTAGTAAAATAATATTAACTAAAAATCATAAAAGCCGTTCACTCAATATTGGAGTTATTTAAAAAAAGGTGTTGCGTTTAATTAAAGATTCTGAACCAAAAAAGCAGGTCAATTGCGAGTCGGACTGAGGGTTCCGTAACTTAACATAGGAGGTAGGACACGGCGGTATTTCCGCCCAATTGAGCAGTCCGACTGGGGAAGTACCTCTGCCCTACAGAATACCGCGGTTATAATAACTTCGTGTTGTGTTCCCAGCGGTGAGTGGGGTAGTCAGAGATCACTGGAGAATTTGTGCTGTTTGTGGGATGACTAAAGGTTTGTGCTCTACACTGACGGCACAGAGACTCTGTGCTTACAGGGTCGGCAGCGCGAGTGTGGCTTCTCTTGTGTTACACACGTCCATAGGCCACGGTAACCACTTTCTATCAGTTGGGCGGTGCGCTTGTCGGCCCCTATGTGGTATAAAAAAATAAAAAAACTTAAGCTACATAAACCGTAATATATTTTGAATGCGTTGATTTAGAAGTTTGATTTTTGCAGTTCCAAGACGTAATAGACTTGAGAGTAGGTATGTGGTATGAATTTCAACATACTTCCACGCATTCCTGAGAAAAAAGATCGTGACAGACAGACAGACAACGAAATGATCCTATACAGGTTCCTTTTATCTTTTTCAGGGTTCGGCCGTGCGGTTTTAGTCGGCAGCGGGACTATCCGAGTAGAATTCCACACGTTAAAAAAAAGTACAGAACATCAAAAACTTCTTTTTTTAAATTTCTCGTCTGTTCTTTTTTTTTTCTTTTATATAGGACACGTCAATTGGACTTCGCCTTGCCTGATGGTAAGCTGAAGGCAAAGTCCCAGAAAAGAGGGTCACCATTACTTACACATACCGTGTGACAATGGTGACCACTCAGCTTGACGGCCTCATCATATGCTTTTTCACGCCCCGCTTAAAGGACCCGGGACTGTAGGAAGAAGGAAACACGTGAGCTGGTAATGAATTCCAGGCCTTAATGGTGCGACAGAGGAAAGAGTCTCCGAACCGCTTGGTTCTTGATCGGATGTTTTGCACCGTGTGCGGATGACATCTAAGACCTGCACGTGTTGTCCTGTGTAGGAAAGGGGAGGGTGGGACTAATTGGAAGAGCTCATCAGAACACTCCCCATGGTACAGACGGTAAAATACAGCCATGGACGCCATGTAAAGGTTCTAGGGATCCTAGGCAGGATTCTAGGTATGACAGATGCAAAAACCCAGAGATGGCCTTGGGTCGGCAGGAGTGCGAGAGTAATATCTTATAGACCACCTTACACATCAGCATCAAAAATGTGGTTTTAGTCGGTTCGAGTGTAATAGACTAGCACCGGGGTCCGCAAGACTTTATGCAAGAAAAACAAAGTTTCGGGGTTAAGTGAGACCCGAAGAGGGTTATCGTAAAATCAATAGCCCCCCCAACCCCCCACCCCTAATTTTCGTATTAGAAAAGCCCCCCCCCCCCATATTCGTATTATAAAAAAATTAAGTTACCTGGCAGCACCCTTCTTGGGTATCTTCTCCTTGATTTTCCTATACTTCTCTTGCTCCTCGACGAAATTCTTCACCAGCTCATTGTCTTCTTCAATATTCTTGCTGTCTTCTTCTACTTCTGGCTCTACTTCTTTAACCTGCTCTTCTTTGCTTCCTTTCATTTCTTTTTTCAACTGTTTTATTTCGTTCTGTATTCTTTCCCTGTGATAAAATAAATACATAACTTCATAACCTTTACATATTCCTATAGTTTTAAATTGGATAGTAATAAAACGACAATTTTTAATAATTATTTTTTAAACTTGATATTTGAGTAGTCGGGTTTTAGTTTTAAACTTAATTGTATTGTTATTTTTAAACTTTCGCGGTGTGAATTCATAATTATACTAGGTATCGGGACTTCTCGCGAATTATATCTTGGAACTTGAGTCAAGTCGTGACCACGGGTGCTGCAACGCATCCGAAACGTCGGCAGAAATAGTAAGTTCCAAGATATAATTCGCGAGAAGTCCCGATACCTAGTATAATTATTAATTTTATTGGTTTATATTATTTTGAGGTAAGTAACAGTGTGACAGCCTCTGTGGCGTGGTGGTAGTGAACGCGACTGCTACGCAGGAGGCGCGGGTTCGATCCCCGCTTAGTGCAAATATTTGTATGCATGACTATGGGTATTTGCATTGGTCTGGGTGTTTCTATATATAATATGTATGTATTTACAAAAAAAAAAGTATTTAAGTATGTTTATCCGTATTCTAGACTCCATAACACAAGCTAGTAAAACTATGCTTACCATGGGTCTAGATAGCGTTGTGTAGAATGTTGTAGAAATTATTATTATATTATTATTAATTTATATATTTTTGAAATGTGCTAATCAAGCCCTTCAAGCCAAGCAAATCATAATAAGATAAGGAGGGTAAGTAGGGTTATGATTTTGACAGGCTATGTAAGTATGTAGGTTCATCTATATATTTATATATATATATATAAATATATAGATATACCCTACTTACCCTCCTTATCTTATTATGATTTTGACAGGCTATGTATGTATGTATGTTCATCTGTTCCTTCCCTCATAGCTTCTCAACTACATATTAGAACCAGACAAATGAGGTATCGTTAGAAGCATCTTAGTCGTCCGCTGGCTATATAACGTATCACTGAATCTAATGTGGCGCCCTCTAGCGGTCATAAAGTACTGTGTACAAAAAAAATGAGTTTTGAATTTCAGTTAAAATAAAATATCTGTACTGACTTTTCCTTCTTTCTCGCATCATCTCTGTCCTTCCCAATATAATATTCTTCTTCTACTTTCTCCTCTTCCTCCGAACTATCTTCTTTCTCACTCTTCTTCATTCTCTTACTGTCCCCGTCTGGACTCTTGGCGCGTTTAGAACTAAGTTTATCTCTAATATTGCTAACGGTGGCTGCGGTCTCTTTGATTCTCTTCTTGTCTTCTTCTGATAGTTCCACTATCCCGTGCTGTTCTTCTTCTTCTAGTTCTAGAACGTGAAAGGTAAAATACATATTATATTCATGCTTGTTAATCCCCGAAGGGGTAGGCAGAAGTGTATTAAAACCGACATTTCGCCAACTATGATTTTCGGTTTTTATAGGGGTTCGTATTGCCGTTAAGTGAGCACACTGTCATGGGCGGTGTGTTTACTGTAGGATGGAAAACAGCCTTATTTCAAAGTCGCTTTCTACGGCACCCTCAAGAAGAGATCCGAAAAGGTGAAATAATATGCGAAATATACTTTTTGCCATCAAAGTTTATATTAGGTATTTACTTATGAAATTGCCGAAATTTTCTTACAGATTCATGAGTTCGTTATCCCTGTAATTTAATAGCTATTTCCATTATTTATATTTTGTTTGAAAGTTGATTTCAAGATTTATTTATTTATTTATTTAGGTCTACCAACAATTGTTAACATAACAACTTACACCAAATACATTAAAAAATACAAAAAATAATGTTACAATTAATTATCGGTAAACACCGCATGTATCATATTATATGTTCTATATACAGTAAGTTATCCTTACACTACACTATATTACTATAAATATTAATTGAACTAATTAAACAGAAAAAGAAATCTTATGTTTTTTAAACAGCTGAATTCAATAATTCACTCAAAATCGGGTAGGCCCAAGAGGACAGATTTAACCTTTGCCACAGAGTCAAAGTGAAGATCAATTCGATCACTATTGTTGTTAATAACCTTACACATTCTCGAACATGGGGAATTGGCACCTAGGACAGTCCTTCTAAGTGGCGGTACAAGTGGTGTAATCGAGTAGCGCGGAAGCCTGGAAGATTTTACAACTCTATATTAAATATAGTTTTTATTGACCTCATCAAAACCCAAAACAGTACTTCCTAAATGCAATCCCTTTTGATGATAAATTTCGTATTACTCTTTTACAGCTGTCTCTTTTCAAAAATGCAATAAAACTGTTTGTTAGCTTAATGTTGTCTCAAAAGAAAAACATTTTTATTTCCTAAAAAAATGCAAAATGTTAGTACTGAAAATTGAGTTTCCTCCAATTTTAGTCAAAAAAACGGCAATAACGACCAATTATTCGAAAAAAAAAATATGCCGGGATATTTACCATGTTTATTATTTTCGCTGAGTTACCGATATTTCGGCACTTGTAACGGATACATAAAGATTACATTTATATTATAAATGTTAGTGCAACCTCATCGCAGTTAGACTAAAACGGACTCCGGACTCCCGAAGCGAAAGCCTCAGATGCGACCGGGGCTAACGCCAAGATGATGATAGGTTATATACCACTTAAGTAGCAGACACGCACACGGCCTACCTGATGGGAAGGGGTTATCGTGGCCTATGGACGTATGCAATACCAGGGGCAATTTTTCTAAGGAGGTAGGACACGGCGGTATTTCCGCCCAATCGAGCAGTCCGACTGGGGATGTGATGAACTCCGCCCTACAGAATACCGCGGCCATAATAACTTCCTGTTGTGTTCGCAGCGGTGAGTAGGGCAGCCAGAGCTCACTGGAGAATTTGTGCTGTCAGTGGGAAGACTAAAGTCTTGTCCTGCTTTGTCTTCTACACTGACAGCATAGAAACTCTGTACTTACAGGGTAGGCAGCGCGAGTGTGACTTCTCTGGTGTTACAAACGTCCATAAGCCACGGTAACCACTTTACATCAGGTGGGCCGTGTGGTTGTCTGCCACCTAAGAGGTATAAAAAAAAAGGGGGCGTCACAGTCGCGCTACCAACCCTGAAGAAACCTTCTAATGCCTTTCTTGAAGAGCCCCCGCTTGGTAAAACCACCTCTGCGAAACTCTTCATGTTAGGTTAGGTTAGCAAGGTTAAAGAAACGCACCTGCAGCGGTCTTCTTGCTAAGCTTCGGGTCTTCTAGAAGGTCGTGAGTAGACTTGGGTTTGCCACGATACTCCAAAGCTTCACCCTCGTCTTCTTCTGCCTCTTCGCCAAATGATAGAAGACCAAAATTTCTGGGAAAAGAATGCACATTATGATATACTAACTTATGGCTAAGGGGTTAACATATTGCAAGGTTAAGCAAAACTAGCTAAGGCGGTCTTAGGATGGGTGATTAAATTGAATCGGATCAGGTGGAATTTGAAACCGCAATTGTTCCCTTACAGGGGGAACGCTCTGACTACTAAGCTACAGAACCTTCGCCCGGCAAAGGTGGGAGCCATCTACCGACATTCGTACGAATAATCAGAACCAATGAATGATTAGATTATTAGATTACTCTGCTCAAATTATTGAATGAAATTTTATTTAATAAACGATTTTATTTAAGATTTTTTATTGTTACATTTGGGAGCGGTGAGTAAGGTAGCCAGAGCTCACTGGAGAATTTGTGCTGTCAGTGTGATGACTAAATGCTTGTTCTGCTTTGTCCTCTACACTGACGGCACAGAAACTCTGTACTTACAGGGTCGGCAGCGCGAGTGTGTCTTCTCTAGTGTTACACACGTCCATAGGCCACGGTAACCACTTTCCATCAGGTGGGCCGTGCGCTTGTCTGCCACCTAAGTGGTATAAAAAAATAAAACCAGATGCATGTTAATGGGCACGAATTATACAATGTACATGTCAACTTATACCAAAGTAGCATATCTTTTTTACGCTGCGTTGTAGTCCTCTTACTGTGTCTATATGGTTCATAGTCTAAACAGTACACTTACTTGATACCCTGCCGCTCTTTTTTTTTCTTCTTAGGCTCCTCTACCTTAGCTTCTGCTACCACCCTCGGTTCGATGTCAGTGAACGGGTTTATGATCACCGTAGTACTGGTGATCTTGTGAGGGTGCTCCGGACGATCGTCTGGACCTATGAGGCCTTCAGAGAGCTTGAGGACGTTGTAGATGGTTTCACCTGCAAAGAATCGAAGACTAGCGCATTGGATAGGTACTGTGACGGTTACGATTCCCGCTCAGTGCAAATATTAGGTCTTTACCTATGAAATTACCGAAATTTTCTTACAGACTCATGACAGTTTTATTAGGGGGTAGGACACGGCGGTATTTTCGCCCAATTGAGCGGGCCGACTGGGGAAGTACCTCCGCCCTACAGAATACCGTGGCTATAAAAACTTTATGTTGTGTTCCCAGCGGTGAGTAGGGTAGCCAGAGCTCACTGGGGAATTTGTGCTGTCAGTGGGAAGACTACAGGCCTGTCCTGCTTTGTCTTTTACACTGACGGCACAGAAACTCTGTATTTACAGGGTTGGCTGCGCAACTGTGACTCCTCTGGTGTTACAAACGTCCATAGGCCACGGTAAGCACTTTCCATCAGGTAGGCCGTGTGCTTGTCAGCCACCTAAATGGTATTAAAAAAAAGTACGTTATTCCTGTAATTTAATAGCTATTTCCATTATTTATATTTTGTTTGAAAGTTGATTCTCTGTATTAAATTTTGATTTTATTGTCCGCTTGATAAATTAAATTCGATCTTCAAAAACAGTAAGTACTTCCTAAATGCTATCCATTTTGATGATAAATTACGTATTACTTTTTTACAGCTGTCATTTATCAAAAATATAATAAAAGTGTTTGTTTTTTTTTTTTTCTTTTTTAAGAATTTTAATACTTACATATATCAACCTGGTTATAATGCAATTGAAAATTAAAGTGTTTGTTAGCTTAATGTTGTCTCATAAAATTTCAGACCTATTATTTGTATGCATGAATATGAGAATTTGCATTGTTCTGGTCGTACCTCGTAGAGAACGTTAAGCCGTCGTATATTGTAATAATAAAAAAAAAATGATTTTATTCTGTATTCCTATCATTGGTTTACTCTTGAATGGAGCAAGTTAAATGTGACAAAGTAAGTGTGTAATCTCCTATTTAAAAGAAATAGAAATAAAATTGGTTTGTAAGTACATTACCATAAATGTTCGGGCGCCTTGGAGATACACATGCCTAGGATAATCAGCGGAGATTGGAAACTTTTAATCTGCCGGAGGTGAGCTAAATGAAACCAAACGGTGAGGTTTAAGGTTTTATTGTCCACTCCAGTGTGCATTTAGAAATAGTTGCAAGGATACAATCCTAATGTATAACTAACCTTAAATTTAAAATTAGAGTTTTATAAGCTAGGTCAATCGGTTCCTATGTCAATATGATCTTATGTCACCAATGCATTTTTAGGTTATTTTGAAGTTTAGATTTAAAATATAATTAAAGTAAGCTCACGGCATCCCTCGGCGAGTATATGTAAACACAGCAGCGAGAAAGCTCGTAGCAGGCGAAGTTTTCAGTTTAAGCCCATGCGGTACATCCAGGTTTGAGGCGAAAAGTCCAAACCCTCCATAAGGAAATGCAGATGACCGAAGACAAAGGTCCAAAGAAAAGATCCAAAGGCAAAAAGAAAAGAGAAACGGAGAAAAGGCGGTTCCAATTTGGAAACCTGTAACAAAATTGCATGTCATTAGAACAAACTCCAATATGAACACGAGGTCCTAATTTTTTATAAATTTGTGCGACTTACCGCCTTAATTCGCTGGAACAATGCCAATAGCAAAAGAAATCATAATATTCTCAGATTAAGAGCTGAAACAATAGAATTTTAACAATTATTTTTCAAATTAGGAACGTGGCGACTTCCAATCAAAGAGAATCTTATTAAAAAATGACAACTCACCAGAAATAAACTATAATTCCACAAGAGGATAGTTGTGAAGACACAAACTATTATCCTTTAGGCAAAAATACTCTCATTTTTATGAGATTTATTGAAATTAAGTTACGAAGCCATGAATATCGACCATCCAGCCTCAACGCTAGGAAGAAAGGTGCCTTGACAGCTATACGTCAAAATGTCATTCACTCCGCGTTCCGAAACTTTTCGTTCAAAAATAGAATTAAAACCGGTGTGACGACGTTTGCAGAGCGCGTCGTTACATTACATCCCTCCCCAAAAAGAAAAAAGAAAGAAAGAAACTTCCTTTTCTAATGAAAATTATGAGAGTCCAGAACAAAATTCCAAAAAACCTCAAAAGACAAAATGTCTTGCAACATTTTTCAATAAACAAAAAAGGCAATGCGAAAGCATCTTGCATTGGGTATTGCAGAAATAATTATAAATTAAAGAATGGGAAAGCATTCCTAAAAATCAAAGAATGTGAAAACACTCGAAAAGTAAAGAATTAAGTTGAAAAAGAATTTCCAGTTTCAAATGGAAACAAAGGACACTATCCAACTTAATGGAATAACCGAAACCAAACTCAGAAAAGAGTAAAAACTTATTTCAACACAAAAGTGAAAATAAATCCTTCAATAAAACAAATTAAACAATCCCTACTCAATTCCATTCCAGATATCGATTAGGCAACCAACGCCGTCGAATCTAATCCTTGATCTTAACCAGCCTTCTAGCATCAATACAAAAGTGCGGTTGAGCTCCTACGCCACCGACTCTATACCAGCTATTCCTGAAACAAAAATATGAAACTAACAAGATATCGGTTAAGCACCAACGCTGCCGAATCTGAAAGAAAATCGGTAAAAACAATGAAGTTTTCCCACTGTCGGTTAGGTTGAAAAGCCGCCGACTTCAAATTCCTATTCCAACATCCAAAACGTCAAAACAAAATCACAACAAAAGTGTCGTAATAATATATTTATAAGCATTGTGATCGGCATAACACCACCAACTTTCCGAACACAAGCAAAATATAAAGAAAATATGACAATTGTGACCAGTACAACACCACTGACTTTCTGAGCACAACCGCATAAGAAAAGTATGACATTTGCGACCGGCACAACACCACCGACATCCCGTGCGCAAAGCATAAAAAATGTAAGAATGTGTATAAAAACACAATCGTACAAAAAGAGAAAAACGACAATGTAAAACTGGTGCAGAAATTAATGCAAGTTTTAAATTATGAAAAGCAACTTCAGCTTCTTCATTCCAGAAAAGAGATTTTTTAGAATTCTTGCTTCCGGCCGTTAATTTGGTTAAGGGCGAAGCAATATCAGCAAACTTATCAATGAATCTACGGTAATAAGAACATAACCCAAGAAAACTTCTTAATTGTCTAACGCTTTCTGGGCGTGGGAAACTTTTAATGGACTCTAATTTAGCAGGGTCTGTATGTAAACCATTACTATCAACAATATAACCAAGATAACGCAGTTTATCTTTACGAAAATTACACTTTTTTAAATTAATAGTTAACCCAGCATCTTTAAGGATTTTATAAATTTTATTTAAATAATCTAAATGATCAGAGAATGTAGAATTTATCAATATGAGATCATCTAAGTAACAGAATGCTACATTATCAAATTCTGGTCCAAACAACTTGTCTACGAGTCTCTGTAACTCTGCAGGTGCATTAGTCAAACCGTACACCATCCGGGTAAAATGAAATAAACCTTTCCCAGGAACAACAAAAGCAGTCTTCTCTCGAGAAGATTCTTCTAAAGCGATTTGCAAAAATGCTTTAGACAAATCAATAGTAGTTATATAATTAGCACCCCGAAGGTTATCTAAAATTCTAGAAGGGTAAGGTAAAGGATAAGAATCTTTAACAGTAACTGAATTTAAACGTCTAGAGTCCAAACATAATCTTGTTCCACCATCGCGTTTTTCAACGGCTAACACTGGAGAACACCAAGGAGATTTAGAAGGTTCAATAATATTTTCCTTTAATAAAACTTCCACTTCATCATAAAGTTCTTTTTGTTTAGCAGGACTAAGGGGCCAATAACGTTGTTTAAAAGGTTCACCAGTAACATTAATTTTATGTTTAACTAAATGAGTAAGACCTAAGCCTCTCTTTTCATAAGAAATATTTTCAAAAAGTGAAATAATTTTATTTAACTCGTGTTTCTCAGAAGGAGAAAGTTCAGAAACAGAAGTAACTGCATTTACACAAGTAGTGGATTCATATTCAAAAGTAATATTATTCCATAAGTCTTTAGCAAGATTAAATTTCAACCAAAAGTCAAATCCCAAAATAATTGAAGGTTTAAAAGAAGGTATTATCAAAATGCAGCCATTTTCTCACTCGATGCGCAAACTTTCGACTCAATATCATGCCGACAAATAACATCGGTTGGCTCCGACCATATGCCCTGGATACTAGACCTAAGTATAAAGGTGGACAGAGAAAAATCCCTGGTAAGAAATACAAGCGCTATTGCAAACAATGAAGGAATTAGAAAACAATTCCAACAAACAATATGGGATAAAACCACACACCTACCAAATGAACTTACAACAGATGCAGAATGTGAAGAATATTTACTACAACTTGAAAAGGCCTTCACAGAAACCTTGGATGAGTATGCACCACTACATGAAAAAAACAGAAGGGATCAACTTCCAGAAGATATAAATATATTAATCAACAAAAGAAACCAAGCCAGATGTAAAGCGTGGCGATTACGTTTCAACCAAGACAGAATAACAGAGCAAAGAAGAAAGTACAATCGTCTTAAACGCCAGGTCCAACACGCACTCGTAGAGTATAAAAATAAAAAATGGACCCGGATTGTAAATGATCCACAGAATAACAGAACCCAGATGTGGAGAATTCAACGCAACCTGAAGGCTCCAGTACAGAAACTCCCCCATATTGAGGGATGCAACACCGAGAAAGAAACAATTGACACCTTGGTCGACGCAGCGATCGTTACCACAGCTCAGATAAATAACGAAGATAGAAACACTGAGAAGATGACACCGTTCCAGCCTCTTGACCCCACCTCCATAGAGGAAATTAAATTAGCACTGAGACGCTTTAAAAATAAGAAGGTGCCTGGTCCAGACAAAATTAAAGCAGAAGCCCTCAAACTCGGAGGTGACCCTTTTCTTACCAGGTACAAGGTGATAGCTGACTACTTATTACTGACAGGTTATTATCCCAAGAGATGGAAAATTGGTGAGTGTATTTTCCTACATAAAGCAGGTAAGAATCATCGGGAAGCTAAATCTTACCGACCTATTACTCTCCTAAACATCATGGGTAAACTATACGAACGGCTCCTGTTGTCGCGCCTGCGACAAACGACCGACAGTCTCCAACCGTCCTTCCAACACGGTTTCACCAAGTACAGAGGAACAGGTACACAGATTCTTCGCACTGGCAAGTTCATTACGGATGCACTGGAAGCGAAGGAAAGTGTGGCCATGGTCTTAACGGATCTCTCGAAGGCCTTCGACTCAATAAACCACGAAGGTCTAGCGAAGAAGCTTCAAACAGCTGATGTGCCAAACAACATCATAAAAATGATAGAAAATTATTTGAGCGACCGTAAAACATACGGGCGCTTCAGAACCACCCATGGCGATGAAAAACCAGTGCCACACGGAGTCCCTCAGGGCTCTATCCTGGGTCCTGTCATTTTTAACCTTTACGTACATGACGTTTGGGATCAGCGAGACCGTATCCGCGGACTCAAGCTCTCCCAATATGCCGATGACCTATGCATCCTTAATCGGTCTCCGGATCCAAACAGCGCGACAGAACGCGCTGGCTGGACCGCCAACATTATCATCGACTACTACCATCGCTGGGGGCTGAAATGTAACGTAGATAAAACGGAATGTGCTATGTTTACTCACAAGAGGAACTACCGCAGAACCATTCGCATCAAAGACGAGATAATCCAATATAAAAGGAACATAAAATATCTAGGGGTACACTTAGACAAAACCATGACTATGGGCAAACAGACGGATTATGTCGTGCAGAAGGCGCGACGAGCACGAGGCGCGCTAGCACCCATCATAGGCTGGCACGCCAAGACGGATATAACTGTGAAACTTGCTGTAATTCAAGCTTGTCTACTTCCTATACTGGATTATGGTGTAGTACAATTACTGTCCCGCTACAGTAAGAGCAATCTGTTAAAAATTGAACGACAGTACCGAATGTCTCTCAAGACTAGTGGACAATTTCCAAGACGCCTGGAAACATCAATTTTGTGGGAAATGCTTGATTGGGATCCATGGCATCTTCGTGCACAAGACCTAAATGAAGACATGCTACGCCGACTCCGTGAAATGCACATTGAGGATTTAGGAACCCCTGGTGACGCCTATCTTGGATTTGGACAGCACAATCCCCTCCTTACTAATGTTAGACTAGGTGAAATCACATATGTACCAAAAAAAGACAGGAGTCGATCGCTCAGCAAACGAACGACAGCTCCACGTCCCCATAGATTATAATTATGTACGTGTAAATAGGATAGGGCAATAAAATAAAAAACAACATTATAAATTTATATAAATTCACACTGTACATATTAACAAGCATACAGCACACGCAACACGACACTTATACAGATCTCTTCCAGACAAACATAAGTAGACTGAAGTAGCTGACACAACCACAGGTCGAACACATCATCGACCTATGGACATACTGTAACATAATTTGAACCAGAGAAATAAAAATCTTTCTATTCTATTCTATTATCAAAAAATCTACATTTTGAGTTAAGTTATCACAAGTGATAGGTAAAACCATAGTTCCAATAACATTGTGTGCAGAACCATCAGCAGTAACAGCGTTACCTTTATAAGGTTTAAATTTATAACCTAATTGCAAAAATGTTTGATGAATATTAGAACCGAGTACACAACTACAAGCTCCACTATCTAACAAACCTGAATAAAATTTATTATTAATATTAAAATTTAAATAAGGTCTAGTGTCTTTATGTTTAACAAACAAAACAGGAGCAGCCCTGATATTATTAAAGAAAACTTTCAAATAATCCAACCATTCATTAAATTCTTTCTTACAAGTGGCTTCATTCGGAGCACTGCTAAATTTTTTCAACATCGAGTCACCAGAGGTTTTATCAAAAACTAGGGCTCGATGGGACCTGATACGTTTTTTGACTGAACAGTATTTGAATTACAAACTTCGCAATTCTTCGTAGTGACGCCAAGCTTGTGACATTTAAAACAAATTACACCTGGAAATGTAGGGCAATTTTTATAAGAATGTCCAGAGGACTTACATTTTAAACAAGTTAAATCATCTGATTTAATAGCACTAATTTGAGCAGAATATTTTTCTTTTTTAATACTTTTATTCTCACTCAAGTTCTTTCTTGACACAAAATTCTCTAATTCTCTGCTGAGGTTAATAAATTCGTCGATAGAAGAAATAGTTCTACCAAACACAAAAGGTGTGTAAATATTCAACATGTTATGTTTAATAATAGTTATGAGGGTAGCATCAAAAACAGGCATAGACAAACGGCTAGCCATATCCATTATGTCTGTAATAAAATCTGGTAATGACTCAGTTATCTTTTGTTTACGAGTACGGAGTTCATGTTCCAAATGATAATCAAATTCAATTCTATCAAAACGTTTCAACAACGCAGCCTTCAAATCCTGCCAAGAAGCAATACGAATACGAACACTACGAAACCATTTAAGCGCAGTGCCTGACAAAAGATCAGAGAATGAACTAACCAAAAAATATTCATTAAAATTTTTAAACAAGAAATATTCTTCCACTTGAGTAATAAATTCCCTAACGCACGATTTACCATCATACAAAAGCTTACTTCGTTTTAAATCAGGCAACTTAGTAACAGAAGGCAAGTTTTTCCTCAAATTATCATTCAATAAAACATTCATCATATTAAATGAAGATGCGGCTCTCAGACTATGATCACCAGCTCCTCGACTATTCGAAAATGGATCAACAACTTCAGATAAATCAGCCATGACATGAGGCATCTCTTGAGTAGAAGTACCAACTGGAACATCATTAACAATATTCTCAAACAAAGGCGGGACCTGTATTTCCTTATCCATGTTTGATTTATAAAAGGATGTGAAAATCTAATAAAAGTTGTATTAAATACACTATAAGTTTCTAATTAAAGTATCAATTAAAGTTTCTAATTAAAGTTAATTAAATTATGAATGAAGTTAATTGCATTGATAGCAAAACGCTAAACTCAAAAGTCAAACAAACTCATAGAATGGAATGTTATTGTTGCAAAAATTATTTAGGTCAAATGCCTATAAAGATAAAAATGCATTAGTGATTCACAAAATAAATTATTTATGTCTACTTAAGGTAAACAGCAAATATTCAAATATTACTATGTTTTCACACATGTGAATAAAGGTTAAGAACTAGTAATTATATAATATTACTAAGTGGAAAATCTTACCTGTAATAAACAAAAGCTATATAAGATAAAACAATTATAACAATAACCATGTTATACAAATTGAAACATTCACCTGTAATTGAGAGATACAAACAATAGTACTAACTTGTAGTATGATTAGTTTTGCAAAGTAAACAATAACAAAGATTTACTGTAATACACAGTTATGTAACAGTAAAATACATGAAGAAAACACTGTTCTTAACATGATAAGGTAAAAAATAATGCAAAGGTGACAAGGAATAAAGATATATGCACACTGTCATGTCCCTGTTCGCGAGTGCCAGATGTAATAATAAAAAAAAAATGATTTTATTCTGTATTCCTATCATTGGTTTACTCTTGAATGGAGCAAGTTAAATGTGACAAAGTAAGTGTGTAATCTCCTATTTAAAAGAAATAGAAATAAAATTGGTTTGTAAGTACATTACCATAAATGTTCGGGCGCCTTGGAGATACACATGCCTAGGATAATCAGCGGAGATTGGAAACTTTTAATCTGCCGGAGGTGAGCTAAATGAAACCAAACGGTGAGGTTTAAGGTTTTATTGTCCACTCCAGTGTGCATTTAGAAATAGTTGCAAGGATACAATCCTAATGTATAACTAACCTTAAATTTAAAATTAGAGTTTTATAAGCTAGGTCAATCGGTTCCTATGTCAATATGATCTTATGTCACCAATGCATTTTTAGGTTATTTTGAAGTTTAGATTTAAAATATAATTAAAGTAAGCTCACGGCATCCCTCGGCGAGTATATGTAAACACAGCAGCGAGAAAGCTCGTAGCAGGCGAAGTTTTCAGTTTAAGCCCATGCGGTACATCCAGGTTTGAGGCGAAAAGTCCAAACCCTCCATAAGGAAATGCAGATGACCGAAGACAAAGGTCCAAAGAAAAGATCCAAAGGCAAAAAGAAAAGAGAAACGGAGAAAAGGCGGTTCCAATTTGGAAACCTGTAACAAAATTGCATGTCATTAGAACAAACTCCAATATGAACACGAGGTCCTAATTTTTTATAAATTTGTGCGACTTACCGCCTTAATTCGCTGGAACAATGCCAATAGCAAAAGAAATCATAATATTCTCAGATTAAGAGCTGAAACAATAGAATTTTAACAATTATTTTTCAAATTAGGAACGTGGCGACTTCCAATCAAAGAGAATCTTATTAAAAAATGACAACTCACCAGAAATAAACTATAATTCCACAAGAGGATAGTTGTGAAGACACAAACTATTATCCTTTAGGCAAAAATACTCTCATTTTTATGAGATTTATTGAAATTAAGTTACGAAGCCATGAATATCGACCATCCAGCCTCAACGCTAGGAAGAAAGGTGCCTTGACAGCTATACGTCAAAATGTCATTCACTCCGCGTTCCGAAACTTTTCGTTCAAAAATAGAATTAAAACCGGTGTGACGACGTTTGCAGAGCGCGTCGTTACAATATGGGAAATGGGTCAATATGGGAAATGGGTCAAATGACCCACATAGACAATGTCTCATCAAAATATACACAACTAACCTGTAACTTTCCCAAATATGGTATGTTTATTTTGTAGCTCCGGGGTCGCAGCTAATGTGAAGAAGAATTGGGAGCCGTTGTCGTCTTTGCCAGCGTTTGCGGACCCAACGAGGCCGCGACGATTGAAGCGGAGACGGGAGTGGAATTCATCCTATTGAGAGAATATTAAGAGGATTTTACAAATCTATATGTTACAAGCAATGCCTTCTGTAGCACGTATAGCATTATTAATGAAGGAAAATAAAATAATTCTGTTGTTCATCAATCTTCATAATCTCAGATAATCTCACCTGCGAGCCCATATAGTTGGCGTGCGTTTTAGTCGGTTCAAGTTTGACATAACCACTGGCGGCAGTAGTAGGGGTATCCGTGGGGATTTTGCATATTCCCATAGATTATTGGAAAACTAAAGAAATACTGGCTCAAATAGGCGAAGCTGGGGCTGGTCAGCTAGTATGTATATTTATATGCAGTTATGTCAAATTCCAACCAACTCAACTCGCACGCCAGCTGCCCACCAAGACTTGTAGAAGCATAAAATTATAACTTTTAATTTTATTACTTACCTTGAATGGGGCACCATATATACTCTCTCCGCCTGTGCCATCACCATTTGGGTCTCCGCCCTGCACTATGAAACCTGGTACCACTCTGTGAAATATTGTGCCTGAAACAGGTGACAGAAACTGTAAAATATGTTCACTTCAATTTCTCTACTAATAATCTCTGTAGAGCAACGGAGAGTGCTGTTGTTAGCTGTTAATGTGGCTAAGCTTTGAGCCAATAAACTACCACTATATGCCAGACCTGTCCTTTAACTCAAAGAAGAAGTAGTTTAATAATAGGTAGTTCACGCAGCTAGCCATGGAGGGAATCCGAAGTAGGGATGTGGCCACTCGCAGCGACACACTACTACAACAGTCATTTACGACGTTAGTACTATATGTTGGGGCAATCGTTTATTGTAATTTTATTTCTCAATATAAATGAGTCACTGCAGTTGGTGTCATCATTTTGTCCAGCTGGCGCCTAACATAGATTTTCCATGATAAAATCCAGCCTTAGAAACTTTCAGTACCTAATTTGCATTGCTAACTAGTTCATAGAGATTAAAAACAATAAAAAACATTCACCATTGTAATATCCTTCCATACAAAGTTGTATGAAGTTCCGACATGCCTTCGGAGCCTCTTTCGTCCATAGTTCTATGTCTATCTCTCCTGCAGTTGTTTTTACTAAAACCTGAAACCATATATAGACTTATAAGTAGGTAGTGATCACCAACAGCCCTCTCTGCAGAGTCTGCATGAGAGAGTAAGAAACAGTGGCACATGTGCTCCTACACTCTCCTGCAACTTAGCCGTGTGGTTCTTGGCAGAGTAGAATTTGGGCCGCCCCATCTCTTCACATGCGGTGCCGTACAAGGCGATTAAGGGATAGGGTTGTTTAACAGCAGACAGATTTATACAGCCGGAATACGGCAATAGGCTTACCGCCTATTACGTGGGTCCGAATTTAACAATTGGTGAAATATGGGTGTTAATTCACCCCTGCCTAACCCTCCGGGGATAAAGGCGTGATTGTATGATTGTTTGTAAAATCACAATAAATACCTTATACTGTACAAACACATCATTGTCATCGGGATACAGTTTGCAGTAAGCAGTATACGTATTCCAGAGCTAGTAGTTTAGGTTTTGTAGCGACTGCCATCTGACTAATTTCTATTCTGAGATGGTTCACCTTGAAAGGAAAGCTATGAGGCAGACCCCAGAGCTTCAACACCGCACCAATCACGACTAATCGGCAATAAAACTATTGAAAAAGAGTGTTGTTTAGTTTTACTTAATAACGGTTAATTTACCTTTCCTAATGCTGGCGGTTCCTGTATATAAATGTTACTCATTTTGCATCTGACACTTGCCGCAGCCTGTAAACTATATTTTCTTTCGGTTCAAAACACTTATATCATTATGTTTAAATCCATAACATTAAAATTTCAATTAATCAAGCGATAACAAAGCTTACAAAGCCAAAATGTCAATGTCAAAAATATTGACATATGTCACTTATGTGACAGTTCAAAATTTTAGTGACATTTCGGATCGCCTACTCAAAATAAATATACACTCGGCTTTCACTATTCTTCGGTATTGCCTATTCGTTCCAAAATTCACCCATGCCTTACGATCGACGCCATTTTTTAAACATATTACAATTTTGAAAAAAATGGACGAAATTATAGAAAATACCCTCACCAAAATTTTAAATGTGGCCTTGGATGACCGAGCTTTACTACAAGCGACTCTACCGATTCGCTTGGGTGGGCTCGGTATTCGCAAAATTTCAGATGTCAGCTTACCAGCGTTCCTGTCTTCAGTCCACAGTACGGAAGAATTAACTAGGAAAATCCTTGCACCTACACTAGTTAATTCTGAAGTATTGTGTAAGACTGATGCAGTGAACGCTTGGAAAATTGCATGTCCAAACACCGATCTCCCAAGGAACCTTTTCTCACAGCGTCAGTGGGACGGGCCGCTCTGCAGCTTAGTTGGAAAAAAATTACTAAATACATGTTCCAATGCTGCTGAGCGTGCCCGTTTACTGGCGGTTGGAGTGTGGGAATCGGGTCTTTGGCTACAAGCTCTTCCGTCATCTAACGTAGGGACTATGTTAGATGACACTACCTTCCGCATCGCAACTTGTCTCCGTTTAGGTGCGCCGTGTGTTTCTTCGCATCAATGCCGTTGTGGAGAAGCCGTTGACAGACTCGGACACCATGGTCTGTCGTGCTGCAGGAGCGCAGGGCGAATTCCACGGCACGCCAGCCTCAATGACATAATCCACCGTGCTCTTGTCACCGCCGGTGTACCAGCTGTACTAGAACCAAACGGTTTGGCGCGTGACGATGGCAGGAGACCGGATGGCTTGTCATTAATTCCATGGAAGATGGGTAGGACTCTGGGTGGGACGCCACATGCGTTGATACCATGGCTCCTACCCATATAACTAGCACGGCTGGCTGTGCTGGTGCTGCTGCTGCTTCTGCAGAGGCTCTCAAGCGGCGCAAATACTCCAATCTCGTCGGGGATTATGAATTTGTGGCGTTTGGAGTCTAGACTTTGGGGTCATGGGGTCCGAGCGCTCGCAACCTCTTCCGTGAGATTGCGAAGCGTATGGTCGACGCTTCTTGTGACCAGAAGGCTGGCCTCTTTTTAGGTTAGAGAATAAGCATTGCCTTACAACGTGGCAATGCTGCCAGTCTTCTGGGAACGCTACCACAAGAGGCATGCGATGCGGAGGAATTCTACGACGCATTTTAATTGTTCTTAGCTATAAGTTGTATAATAGTTATTTTATTTTTATTGTATTTAATATTTATAAATTATTTCTTGATTTGTTTATTAAACTTAGTACATTATATGTGACAGTTGTCCTTAGGGTATGTTTAGGGAGTAAATTTTTGTCCCGATCCATGCACTATTTGCCACTTTATTTAGTTTAGCACCGCATAATTATCATAAAAAGAAATTCGATAGTAGGCATAATTATATGAAAATTTAATCTATAAATAATTATATTACATTGAATAGAGACGAAGAAGTTGATCGTAGAAATTGGCCGCCGTATCCACGACCAAGGTGGTGACTCCCGATCCGACTTGTTCCTGGGGCAAAGGTTGGCTATTGCGATTCAGCGAAGCAACGCGGCCAGCATCATGGGCACCTTTGCGCCGGTAACGATGTGGAGTGGGTTGTTCGACGCGACATAATCGCGAATTTGTTTTGTTTATTTATTTATTTATTATATTCTTTATTGTACGTCAATTACAATATTCATAATAATATTACAGAAATTGAGAAGACAAGAGCAGTACAAAGGGCGGCCTTATCGCGTCACACAATTTCTTCCAGGCAACCTTTGGATGGAAATGTATGTTAATTTATGTTTTAATTTAATAAATAAATAATTATTATTTTGAATAAAACCGCAACAATTATTAAAAGAAAACAATCCCTTTTTTAGACTCCCAAGTGTGACAATGTCACATGATGCTCCATGCATCCAACGGCATTTAGTGAAGTTAAGTTGAACTTCTATGAAACTACCTGCCCTGGATCGCAGAATTAAGTTTCCCGCGCTGGTTAATGTTAAATACTATATCTGAACTTTATCCGTTCAACCGGTTCAGCTATAATCCATCAAGCTTGATCTTGGTGATTAATTTTGATGAAGCAAGATAGGTTAAAGCTCGATAAGAGATTTTGTTATTCATCTTTGACGGCGATGTGTCATACCTTGTTTTTTTTAAAGTTCGTTCGATTCCCCCACTGGATTAATCTTGTGGGATCCTTGTTTGCTGTTTTAACTGTCCAATAGTTTAAGAAAAAAGAAAAAAGTGAGATTACAAATTCCAGTCAAGAGTCTAAGTGCCAAATGGGTGGTTATTCTAGTTAGGGATTGATAGTGAATATCTCGGTTTATTGGGTGGCTTATTAGATAATGTCAAACCTTGTTCCTTCATGGTACGGTACCAACCCATACCATAACCTGGCCGACAAACTTTCAAAATAAAAGTCATGTGTTAGATACAAGTAGGTAGATACATTGTACACCATGAAACAAGTTGACCTTACCGTAATTTGGCATGCGGCCTCCATTGGGGTCATAAGAACTATAAAAGCGCCTTCGATATCCAATAAATTAAGCAATCGCCGGTCATATAATATGTAATAGGTAAATACATTCGGAAATTACAGTGAGGGCCTGGGTTCGATTCCCTGCGGAGTTTTATTTTGTGAAGCTGTCTGTTTTATCACGCAGCTCAACAGGTAGATATATTTGGAATTTGACACATACATACATACATAGATACAGTCACGCCTCTTTCCCAGTGGGGTAGGCAGAGACCACTGTTTTCCACTTGCCACGAGTCTGGTATACGTCTTTCGCTACTTCTTCTTTCATAATTGTTTTCATACATGCTCGCCGGTTTCGGGTACTCTTGACATGTCCTTTGTTCAAAATGTCTTCGATCGAATGACATACGTATTTCTACGTCAACCCCTACCAGGTTGTCCATTCACCCTCACTTCATAAATTTGTATAGACAATCTTCTTTCGTCCATCCTTTCCACATGTTCGAACCATAGTTTACAATAACCGACTACTTTTTTAAAGGTTCTCATAGGATGCTGGGATGACATTAGAATTACACATATGTATCAATGATAAAAATATATTGATAAAGAAGAAGCGACATCTATTGCACTGATTCCACTCGCAAAGTGTGTGGATATACTACCCAGAATGTAGCTGAGGACAAAAGGTTTCTTCAGGATCGGCAGAAGCCAGTACGGCATGCCACTGTAACCACTTCCCATAAAGTGGGCCATGTTCACGATTGTCTGAACACTGCAAGTCAGCCACTTCAGTGGTATAAAAAAATCATCTGAACACATTTTTAGCCACTTCATCGTAGAGCTCGACCTGACCTATTGGCCCACATGACCTAGCCACTGGCCAACTAGCTTGTCTCGCTTGAACCATTAAGTACTCTAATCAATTACCTTTCTTATCTACGTTTTAAAAACCTGTCATGTTAATTTTAAATTGCTTTATCTAGATAGAGTTCCGTAGTTAAATTCTAGATCACTAAAAAAAATACATATGATTAATAAGTTATTGTGACTCATGCCATAATATATTATCTATAAATAGGTACTAATATTATATTATAAAGCTTGAAGAGTTTGTTTTTTTAATTGTGTGTTTGTTTGCTTGCGTTCTTGGTGGTTCTCGGCAGAGTAGAATTTGGGCTACCCCATCTCTTCGCATGCGTTGTCGTACAAGTCGACTAAGGAATAGGACTGTTTAACATCAGACAAATATAAACAGACCAGAATCAGCCTCAGATGTGTATGGCTTGAGTTAACAATAGTGCCCGGAAGACGGCAAGGCTTACCCACTATTACGTGGGACCGAATACAATAATTGGTGAAATGAGACTGTTTATTCACCTCTACTTAACCCTCCGGGGATAAAGACGTGATTATATGTATGTATTTAACAGCAAATTAAACTGTTTTATCAATTTAAATTGTATTATGCCCGAACTAAAGGTGTGTACCTAATATCAGAACAATTAGTCAAAAGAAAGGGAGGAAAACCAAGGTATTAACGTTATTTTGAGTACCTACTTTATTCGTCAAGATTGATCAAATGCTGTATGTAAAAAAAATACCCAGTGACCCCTAACTTGAACAGAACCCGTCTAATCCATCGCCTCCGAATATGTCCACGTTCGACCTCCGGGCGACGTCTCAATGTCGGCGTTATTAGCCGAACACGCGTGCGCAGGAGTCTATTATTTATCTTAATGCACAGTTGAGTACCTTAGACATGCTTAAGCTAAACTTTGAACGAGTTAAGACAAGGTCATGTTATGTCCACTGCTAATACATTTTTTTTTATTCCACGTGCGTGACCGACAAGACCCGATGGGAAGTGCTTACCGTGGCCTATGGCTGTGTGCAACACCAGAGGCGTTACACTTGCGCTGCCGACCCTGAATAAACCTTCTAATATCGTTCTTGAAATCTCCTTTTTCATGTACTTTACCTGTAATGTAATGATAAGTGACGGTAAAAAACCAATATGGCTGCTGTAATATGCTATAATGTTAAGTAATTAAATCGTATACTGCAATATGGTTACCAAATTAAAGAGCTTGTCGCGAGCATTTCAAAATTTTAATTTTAACCATTTTATGCCGCGTGGTTCCCGGCAGAGAAGAATTTAGACCACCCCGTGTGATGTCGTACAAGGCGGCTAAGAGGTAGGGCTGTTTAACTTCAGATATATACAGCCCAGACTCAGCCTCAGATGCATGGCTTGAGTCAATAATAGTGCCCGGAAGATGGCATTAGGCTCACTCCCTATTACGTGGGACCGAATTTAATGATTGGTGAAATGTGGGTGTTAATTCACCTCTGCCTAACCCGAGGCGTGTTTATATGTATGTAATGATGACGCAATTTTAATTAAAAAAATATATGATTAAAAATAAAAACCCTACTGATGATGAAAAGATGGAAACATGATTTGCAAATGGCGGTCCATTTGCAAATCCTAAACCGAAAAATAATCCGCCTGCTATCAAACTTCTTTCGATCTTTTCAACATCAATCGAAATTTTTAGCCTAGTGGTATGGGTTATGGTTATGGTTTCCGTTTCCGGTCGTTGTAGTGACAACAAGTCGCGGATATTTGTCAGCAATAAAACACTTATTAAAAATAGTTATAGTTACACTTTAAGAACTGTAGTGCTTCAAACATCAGCTAAACAACATCAGAAGACATAGGAAAGAAGGATCCTTGGATATTCTCAAAAACAACTAGTTAAAAGTGAAGCTCAAATATCAACAATTGAGGTTAGAATAAAATATTTTTATAACCTAAGTCAATTTGACAGCCGGGATAATAAACAAATAAACAAATACCCGCAATACCAGTCAATACCCGAACTGACAGTCAGTTGACAACTACCCCGAGAGTTGCCATCACAAAAAATCTACTAAACAAATATTTTCTACCAAGTTGCATTTACGTTCCATTTCACATAACCTCATCTGACAACATGGAAGAGCAATTTCAATTATTGTTTGATAGAATGAAGATAGAAATGGAGAAACAGACAAATGATCTAAAAGAATCTCTGACACAGAATATAATGCATCGAATGGAAGAAAAATTAACTCCTATGATAGAAGAAAATAAAAAATTAAAACAAAAAATTTGTAACCTGGAGAACGAGATTGAGTATTTGAAAAAAGAGAAGAAAAGTAACAATATAGTTATTTATGGTTTAGAAGAGAGTGAAAAATCGGTATTGGAGCTATTTCAAACCGTTAAGGAGATCTTTAAACGAGACTTAAATTTATCCGTGGAAGAAAATGAAATAAACAGACTATACCGTATAGGGAAAAATAAAGTTGGGAGCAAACATAGACCTGTGCTGCTATCAATTATAAATGGATGGAAAAAAGACCAAATTATAAAAAACAAAAAAATGTTGAAGGAAATCTATCTATCGGAAGACTATTCTAAGGAAGTCATAGAAAAGAGAAAGGCCAAATACACATACCACAGCTGCTAGAGGAGAAGAAAAAGGGAAATATTGCTTTTCTCAACTATGATAAGCTAGTAGTTAAAGGACCCAACTCTGACAAAAGAAAAAGAGAACTATCTACTTCACCAATGTCGACTTCCACCACTAAACCTAAAAAGCAACAAACGATAAGTTCTATTAAAACTAACAGGACAAACGCCTTCGATTTGCTGAGAATTCGATCGAACTCTCTCACTGATATACCCACACATAAAAAACAATAGCAATCATCAACCTGCAAACGGACAATCCAACCAAAATATAAAAACCAAACAAAAGAAACTACACAATCTCTCCCAAGCCGACTGGTCCTCGTGGGGGAAAATGACCACAACCCTCCAACAACACAGGAAAACAATTGTGAAAACAATCACAGTAGAAAAATCTATGTTACAGCTCTCAATGTACTTACGCTTAAAAACGATGAAAACCTTACAGAATTAACACATGCGTTAAAACAGATTAAATGGGACATCGTCGGACTGAGCGAAGTAAGGCGAATGGGAGAAAGAATAATTTCGTACCCTGACTTCCTTCTATACCATATAGGCGCAACTCCAGGTCAGTATGGAGTGGGTTTTATTATCCAAAAATACCTCTCGACCTATGTGGAAAGCTTCATAGGAATATCAGAGCGCATAGCAGTGATGAATCTTAAGCTGCCGGGGTACAAAGACCCATGGTCCATCATACAAGTATACTCACCTACGGAACAATCAGATACAAGATTAACGGACTCATTCTACCGAGAACTAAATAAAGCAATCCAAGACCATGCTCACAAAAACCTCGTTGTAATAGGAGACTTCAATGGTCAAATTGGAGAACGACAACCAGATGAGGATACAGTCCTTGGGCCATTTATATATAAAAAAAAGGCCAGAAGTAAAAACGGAGAAAGGCTTGTACACTTTGCTCAGGAGAATGGTTTGAAAATCTTAAACACAGTCTTCAAGAAGAAAAAAAGTAAGATGTGGACCTGGTTATCACCAGACGGGCTAATTAAAAACGAAATAGACTTTATAATGACGAATAAAAGCAGATATTTCTCAAACTTGACAGTCCTTAGCAAATTCAACTTCAACACCAACCATCGAATTATCCGAGCAGAACTGATGACGAACCCGCCCAAAATCCCAAGACCAAGAAACAATATGATAAACACAAAACCTACCAAATACCAAACAGCACAAATGGCAAATTCTATAACGAAAAATCTTACAGAATACAACAAAGAGACAACAAACATGAAGGTGCAAGAAAAATACAACTGGTTAGAAAAAACAATCAAAACAGCTATTAAACAGGGAAGTAATAAAAAGGACCTACCCAACGAATGGATGACTACCAAAACCATTAACCTACTTAATCAAAGATCTGACCTAATTAATGGAAAAAATACTAACTATAATAGAAAGCAAATAGCAAAACTCAGCAAAGAAATAAAAGAAAGTATTAGAAAAGATAGAACACAGAAAAGAATGGAAACAATAGAGAGACACATTCTACAGACAGGAGGAATAAAAAAGGCATATAAGGAGTTAAATAGCAAAAAGGACTGGATCATACAGATGAAAGATAGCAATAACTTGAAGGAAAATAGAAGGCAAGGAATATTAGGAATTGCTACATCCTACTACAAGAAACTATATGAAAGCACTATTGTGGAAAAAGAAATAAAGTTGTTGGAAATCTCATCCGTACCCAGCATAATACAGGAGGAAATAGAATTCGCTATAGCAACGCAAAGAGACAATAAAGCTCCAGGACCCGACGGAATAAGTAACGAAGTACTAAAGCAAACGAAACATGCAATAACACCTGTTCTAAAAGACATATTCAATGATATTATAAATACAGAAACGATACCCCAACAATGGACTGAATCTAATATAATCCTTCTGTACAAAAAGGGTGATCAATATGATATCGGAAACTACAGGCCCATAAGCTTGATGTCCAACCTGTACAAAATATTTGCAAAGATCCTACTCAAGCGAATGGAAAGACAACTTGACGAGCAACAGCCTATAGAACAAGCAGGTTTTAGGAAAGACTATTCAGTACTTGATCATATCCATGCTGTTAGGCAAATCATCGAAAAATATACGGAATACCAACTCGAATATTACCTAGCATTTGTCGATTATAGCAAAGCATTCGACTCATTATTACATACAAACATTTGGGAGGCGTTAAAAGAACAAGGGATAGCACAAAAATATATAAGATTGATTAGAAATGTATACAAAAACAGCGCGGCGTGCATTCAATTAGAAAAGAAAGGAAATTCGTTTAAGATACAAAAAGGAGTAAGACAAGGAGATCCTCTCTCTCCAAAACTTTTCTCCTCTGTTTTGGAAATGATTTTTAGAAATCTTGAATGGGAAAATCTAGGTTTGAATATAGATGGCCGCACACTAACACACTTAAGATTTGCCGATGACATTGTGTTATTCGCAAAAACGCCAGAAGATCTAAATAAAATGTTAAATGAGCTAGCATCGGAGAGTGAAAAGGTAGGACTAAAATTGAACCCTGAAAAAACAAAAGTAATGACGAACGGAAATAAAAGCAACATAAACATAGGCGAGACACAAATAGGCTACGTTGAAGAGTATATATATCTTGGACAGCTGATATCACCCAAAGATAATATAAACAAAGAAATCCAAAGAAGAATAGCAAACAGTTGGAAAAGGTATTGGAGCCTAAGCGAAATAATGAAAAACAAAAACCTTCATATAGCAACAAAAAGTAAATTATTCAATGTCTGCATTCTACCAACCCTAATATATGGAAGTCAAACATGGGCCTTATCAAAAAACACCACCGATAGACTTGCTATCTGCCAACGAGCAATGGAGAGAAGCATGATGGGAGTAAAGAGGAGGGATAGAATAGGAAACATTAATATTAGGAGAAAGACCAAGGTACAGGACGTCACCCTAAAAATAAAAAGGCTGAAATGGAAGTGGGCGGGACACATGGCCAGAGGAAAGGATAAATGGAGCAAAATAACAACACGTTGGTACCCAAGGGAAGGCAAAAGGAAAAGAGGCAAACAACAAAAAAGATGGGACGACGATATAAGGCAAGTTGCAGGTACAACATGGAGTAGAGTAGCCATAGAGAGATCAGAATGGAGTAGGTTGGAGGAGGCCTTTGCCAATTGGCAAACGGACTTACAAAAAATAAAGAAGCATCAAATAGTCGAATATACTTAATTTCGAAAAAAAAAACAGTGCAGTGGTTTTTTAAAACTTAATTGTATATTTTGTCCGAATAAAAGGCTTTATTATTTATTATTATTATTAGTGGTATGGGTAATGGACTGGTGAGACGAGGTCCCGGGTTCGATCCCAGATTTTACCACGGCACACACCTATGACTCTTTTCGACGTTATGTGTGTATTTATCGCAGGTTTATAAGTGCCCGGTTAATGGCAATAGGCTCGCCACCTTTTACATTGGGACCTAAACATAAACTGGCGAAATGTGGGTGCTAGCACCTCTGCGTGAAGGCACCTTTACTCAATCAATTATTAGATACAATCATGATGCTATACCATACAGTATCGAAACGTAAGAAGACTTAATGACATATCCGGTCCAAAATCACCATGTCACGATTCATAACATCCAGGGGTCTGATTCTGTCAACTTATGAGGCGGTTAAAATTCAGTTAGATTCCACTTCATACTTCCTTTTCTTTTTTTTACGTGCGCCAAATCCCCACGGATGGGGTATCCGTGGGGATTTGGCGCACCAGAGCCGGTGGAGGAGGTTATGTCGGACTCGAACCGACTAAAACACACGCCGCCTGTGGGTCGTTTTTGGCTGCCGAAGGTGAGGTTAACATATCCCTCGCACCCCGGCCGACCCAGGGCCATCTCTCTCGATCTGGCCCTCTCCTTGGGTGTGGGGACTACAGAGTCCCCAACTCGTCCCCGGGAATGGGGAGGCGCGCTACACGCGCCGCTGTCGCGACCTCCTTCTAACCCCCAGGTCCGCGCTTATGGGGGGCGGAGGTCGTTCATCGACCTCCGACGGCCGAGTTGCCTTCGTACGCGGGCAGCAAAGAAGAATATGGACATCTTGAAAATTAGTTAATAAATTGTTACTACGAGAATTATCCGTCTATTCACTGAAATTGTGACATTTAATTTGTTGATTGAAATTTTTAAGCATTTATTTCTAACTATTCAAATCGATTAAGATATAGAACAAATTGAATTGGTTCAGGCGGAATTTGAACCCGTGATCTTTCATTTACAGGGGGAACGCTGTATAGAAGAATTTGGATGGTTTCGGGCGAAGGTTCTGTAGTTTTTTTTTTTTTTTTTTTTTTTACGTGCGCAAAATCCCCACGTATACCTCCCCACCGGAGCCGGTGGAGGAGGTTATGTCGGACTCGAACCGACTAAAACGCACGCCGCCTGTGGGTCGTTTTGGTTGCCGAAGGTGAGGTTGACAGGCATATCCCTCGCACCCCGGCCGACCCAGGGCCATCTCTCACGATCTGGCCCTCTTCTCGGGTTGTGGGGACTACAGTCCCCAACTCGACCCCGGAAACGGGGAGGCGCGCCAGACGCGCCACCGCCGCGGCCTGCTTCTGCCAGGGTGACAGGCGGCTCCACCTGTCACCCCCAGGCCGGCGCTCATGGGGGGCGGAGGTCGTTCATCGACCTCCGACGCCCGAGTTGCCTTCGTACGCGGGCAGCTTGGCTCGCGATCCTTCGTCGCTCCCGCTGCCGCTCCCGCCCCGCCTCCTCCTTCACGAGCATTACTTGCTCGCAGAAGGAGGCGCCGGCCGCCCACGCATCCGCGCAGCGGACCATCGCCGCGAGCAAGGTGGAGAGCGTGAGAACTCTCACTCCCAGGAGGTTCTGTGGCTTAGTGGTCAGAGAGAGTAGTCAATAGTATTGAATTTAAATAAATTTGCAGAATTAGGCCTCAGGGCTATCAATATGAATTTAAATCGTTAATCCATGTACTTAGTATCAATACATAATAACAAGTAATAGTATTGTGTATGTCTGTATGAGTACGTACATGCCAATACATCGACACTGAATAATTACGAGGGATCAATATGATTCAGTTGTCAATATTGACTGTTAGTTAATGGTTTAATATTTTGAATAGGGTTGTCAAAAATATTGTTATTACTTTTTTTTTATACCACTTAGTTGGCAGACAAGCACATGGCCCACCTGATGGGAAGCGGTTACCGTGGCCTATGGACGTATGCAACACCAGAGGTGTCGCACTCGCGCTGCCGACCATGAAGAAACCTTCTGAGGCCCCTCTTGAAGAACCCCATATTGTAGGCGCTTGGGAAAACCGCAGCAAATAAATAAATAAATATTCTACATAATTCTACACAACGCTATCTAGGCCCATGGTAAGCATTGCTTAACTAGCTTGTGTTATGGAATCTAGAATGCGGATAAACATACTTAGAAACTTTTTTTTGTAAATACATACATTTTATACACAGAAACACCCAGACCAATGCCAATTACATATTAGTACATAAAAATATTTGCACTAAGCAGGAATCGAACTCGCGCCTCCCTCGTAGCAGTCGAACGTACTACCGCTACGCCACAGATGCCGTCAACTATAGCTTGTACTACGGGACTTTTAGCTATTAAATCATGGAACTTACTATTTCTGCCTTCGTTTCGGATGTGCGTTGCAGCAAATGTGGTCACTACTTGACTTTGTCGTTAATCGTAAAAAATTCGCGAATCGTTGCACGATTATGAATTTATACCGCGTTGGTTTAAAAATAAAACTTAGCTTATCTAACATAACCATTGAACTAAATGTTGTATCACTTCAAAACATTGGATTGTTTTGAAATTTTACAAGCGTCAAGGTCATTTCAGAGTCTAGAGAATAGAGTTGCCACGAATAGTGATTTGGTCGAATACCGAATACCGAATTTTCTGCAACGCTGTCGGCCGAAGCGCCGAATATTCGGCCGGCGAATATTCGGTTCAAAGTACATGATACGCGTAAAGAATAATACGACCTGTCTAACTCGTTTTTATGAATTGAAAATTTGAAGCCCCTCCACAAAAAGTCTTTTTAAATAGTATGTGCATTTATAAAAGAGGGAAATTGTATTGTCGTCATTTTCAGTAGCCCTGTTCAAGGCGGAATACTCTGACTAATTACAGGACAGGACACGCTAAAATGTAAATTATTATTTATTGTGGACAACTGACAACCCTGTTTCGTGAGTGGCGCCGTGCGCCTGCACATGTTGACCGCACCGTCAACGTCACCGAGGCCGAATTCCAACGATTCGGTTGTTTTTTTTTTATATTTTGAAATTAGAACGAGTTCTATTTGAATTCGTGGTTTGGTAACGAGTATATTGACTATTTTTGGCATAACATGCATTTTTTTTTTATATAGGACACGCCAACTTGACCTCACCTCGCCTGATGGTAAGCTAAAGGCAAAGTCTCAGGAAAGAGGGTCACCATTACAGACACTAAGTGCTACAATGGTGGCACTCAGCTTGGCGGCCTCATCAGATGCTTTTTCACGCCCCGCTTAAAGGCCCCGGGACTGTACGAAGAAGGAAACACGTGTGTTGGTAATGAATTCCAGGTCTTGGTGGTGCGGCAAAGAAAAGAGTCTCCGAACCGCTTGGTTCTTGCGCGTATATTCTGCACAGTGTGAGGGTGACATTTAAGGCCTGCACGTGTTGTCCTATGTAGGATGCATGGAGTAAAAAGCCTCTGTGGCGTTCGAGCCTAGCTCGGTGCAAAAATTTGTATGCATGAATATGGGTATTGGCATTGGTCTGGTCGTGCCTCAGAGAGCACGTTAAGCTGTCGATCCTGGTTGCCATGGCAACATCTATGGCAGTCGTTACGGGTCGTTGGAACCCTCAAAACCCCAACAACTGGTCTAACTGCAATGCTTCGATATCACCTTTGGACTTTGGAGGTCAGATAGCAGTCGCTTCATGGAAAATATCGAAGTGTTCTACCGCCTATACAATGGTTTGTGCACAGATGAATTGTTTGACATGATGCCCACAGCTACATTCTATTGTCGCACCTCTCGCCGTAGGCAGGGAATTCATCCTCACACATTGCGAACTGAGACGGTGCGCGCTGTGCGGTATGAAAGAAACTTCATCCCACGCACACTCAAGCTATAGAATGACCTCCCTGCTGCGGTATTCCCAAGCACCTACAATATGGGGTTCTTCAAGAGGGGCATCAGAACGTTTCTTCATGGTCGGCAGCGCGAGTGTAACACCCCTGGTGTTGCATACGTCCATAGGCCACGGTAACCACTTCCCATCAGGACCTGATGGGAAGTGGTTACGTGGGCCGTGTGCTTGTCTGCCACCTAAGTGGTAGAAACCCTCTGTGGTTACAGGGTAGGTAGCGCGAGTGTGACTGCCCTGGTGTTGCACACGTCCATAGGCCACGTTAACCACTTCCCATCAGACAGGCCGTGTGCATATCTATTACCTAAGTGGTAAAAAAATATTGATTTATTGTACTAACTTCTCACATTTCCGGAGGCGGTTAAGCGGTACAGCCAGGTCCCCTTGACATTACTACCATAACTTCCGAGACCTCGACATACAAGAAATGGCGGCATAAAAAATAAATAGTACACTATGTTATAACATTGGCTATCTAAAACAGATATCGCCCAAATGATGGTCTCTATGACGGAGCGGTAGCGCATTCGACTGCTAAGTCAGAGCTTGAGGGTTCGATACCTGCTCAGTGCATATATTTGTATGGGTCAATTGGGTATTTTCCTGTTGTTAACATACTGTGCATGCCCAACGAAGGGTGTGCGCAGCATTCAATGCTGAGATGGGGCCCTATTTGGGTTCGCACAGTGTGGAGTGTTGCACCCGCAGTTTAATTTTAATGTGCCTACTGTTTTTGATTTGATGTACCTGCTAATTGTTCTATTGCCTACCTGTTTGTATTTGGTGGGGTGCCCGCTGTGTGGGGCTTGAATAAAATATTTTTCTTTCTTTCTTTCTTTCATAAATTATTTAACTGAGCTCATTAAATTAATAATGGTCAAAGAGCGGTATTTTTTAATTTTTTTTCAATAATCCACCCAAACTATAATAGTAAATGATGTGATTGTTAAATATCATGACATCATAACCGCGGTAGCATAATGGTACGGGTAATGGACTGTTGAGACGAGGTCTCGGGTTCGATTCCAGGTTTTACCATGGTACATACCAATGACTTTGCGATGCTTTCCGAAGTTATGTGTGTATTTATCGCAGGTTTATAAGTGCCCGGTCAATGGCATGAGATAATCATCAGCTGATATGTAATGGCGTGGTCTACGATGAAACATATTTACGTAGAAGGAACCTTTTCACTCGAGACTTGAAGACCGAGGAGGCCAGTTCTCTTAATAAAAACATAACATAAACTGACACTTATATCCCCGAAGGGGTAGGCAGAGGCGTTAACATCCACAGTTCGCCAGTTTATGTTTAGGTTCAAATGTAATAGGTGTCTCTTAATAAAAAGATGTTCAAAATGTGATATTCGTGTGGCGACGGCAAAAGAATACAAATGTCACCACCCCAACTCATCCGAAGGGTGTCATAAGAGGCGACTAACGAAAAACACAGACGATATCACTGCGAGAGAAGGAAAACTCGAAATAAAATCCTGTTCCAAGCCATTTGGCCAGCGTGGAAATAGTAGACCAAAGCCAAATATTGGGAGAGGCCTTTGTCCAGCAGTGGACTACGAATACTGTGATAGGCTAATCGATCGAGGCTCTCCTTCTTTTGACAGCTTGTATACTTTTTTTTTTTTTTTACGTGCGCAAAATCCCCACGGATACCTCCCCACCGGAGCCGGTGGAGGAGGTTATGTCGGACTCGAACCGACTAAAACGCACGCCGCCTGTGGGTCGTTTTGGTTGCCGAAGGTGAGGTTGACAGGCATATCCCTCGCACCCCGGCCGACCCAGGGCCATCTCTCACGATCTGGCCCTCTTCTCGGGTGTGGGAACTACAGAGTCCCCAACTCGTCCCCGAACAGCTTGTATACTGAGGAGCCGCGTGGTTCTCATTATACAAACTAGTACTTTAGTTTTTAATTTTTAAAATGAGTTATTGAACAGAAAAATATTTTTGAATTGAGTTTTTAAATAACTCATTAATTTTAAAAAAAGACATTAAGATTGTTTTTGTTTAGTTAAATACCTAACCGAATAGAGTATACTTAATTACTAGTACATTTTCCTTCAAAAATATTATAGTTAACAGTTTGTCTCCCTATATCTTATTCTACTGGGGGTTGGACAAAAATGGGCCTACGAGATTACCGCCTAGGATTTGGGTTCTATAGATTTTATTTCATATAAGGACGTACATAAATCGCTTAAAATAAGATGCAGAATATAATTGCGGCGTGGTTTCCGCCAGAGTAGAATTTGGGCCACCTCATCTCTTCCCATGCGGTGTCGTACAAGGCGACTGAGGGATAGGGCTGTTTAACATCAGACAGATATATACAGCCCAGACTCAGCCTTAGATGCGGGGCTCGAGTCAACTATAGTATCCGATATACGGCAATAGGCTCACCACATATTACGTGGGGCCGAATGCAGTTATTGGTGAAATATGGGTGTTAATTCACCTCTGCCTAGCCCTCCGGGGATAAAGGCGTGATTTTGTGTGTGTGTGTGTGTGTGTGTGTGTGTGTGTGTGTGTGTGTGTGCATAATGAGTACGGAGTTCGGAGCCCGGAGTCCACTGTCCTATTTTTTTGTTTTGATTATAATTATCTGGTCCTTCCCGGAATTAATTGCCTTTAACCTTCCAACCCCGAAAGGAAAACCAGACCAAAGTCTTGTGTACACTTGTGCCTTCCTCGATTATGCTAAAGCAAAACCACTGTCGTCAGACGGACTCTGCTAAACAAATATTTAATTTTAGACTATAAAGCAATGCTATTAAAGTTCACAATTAAAAGGCATTTTGCAGAGTGAATGAAAAAGTATAATGATTTTTTTATTTTTTTATAAATAGAACACGTCAATTAGACTTCGCCTTGCCTGATGGTAAGCTGAAGGCAAAGTCTCAGAAAAGGGTCACCATAACCTACACATACCGTGAGACAATGGTGACACTCAGCTTGACGGTCTCATCATATGCTTTTTCACGCCCCGCTTAAAGGACCCGGGACTGTAGAAAGACGGAATCATGTGAGCTGGTAATGAATTCCAGGCCTTAATGGTGCGACAGAGGAAAGAGTCACCGAACCGCTTGGTTCTTGATCGGATGTTCTGCACCGTGTGCGGGTGACATCTAAGACCTGCACGTGTTGTCCTGTGTAGGAAAGGGGAGCGTGGGACTCTTTTCATTTAGTTTTGATCTTTACGCGAGTAGATAAAAGGTCTAAAATTTAATGCCATCTTTTGCAACGTCTGTGGTATGACAGTAACTGGTAGTTAAGGTTTGCTTGGGTCCCAGAAGGAATAATTGTATGTATGTAACGCTTTTTCTCAAAGCCATTGTGTGCAGAAGTACATTAACAAGTTGAACGCACAGAATGGTCATTGAGTATAAACCGACCGACCTTAGGCGCGTGCGCGAAATGTGATACACTTATGTCTTGTATCTGTACTGTGGACGGTCTCATGCTGAATAGAACCACAGATAATATAACATAATTCTTATAATAAAACTAATCTTTAAGTAAAATGGATATAATTTTTTTAACGTGCGCAAATTCCCCCGGATACCCAACCGGAGTCGGTGGGAGAGGTTATGTCGGACTCGAACTGACCGCACGCCGCCTGTGGGTCGTTTTTTGTTGCCGAAGCTAAGGTTAACAGGCATATCTCTCGCACCCCAGCCAACCCAGGGTCATCTCTATCGATCTGGCTCTCTCCTCAGGTGTGGGAACCACAGAGTGGCTTAGTAAAATGGATATATTAAAATAAATAGGAATTTACAATTGTAAATATTCGTTGAGATGAACGACTCAATATTAGAAAGGACTTTCTTGTTCCATATGATCTGTAAATACAAAACCTACCTACGTTTTCGCAAGGTAATTCAGAATCACTTAGATTCGTTTTCAGTGAGTTCTTTTTTAAATTTTAGTTTTATAAGTTCGAAAGCAAGTACCTTGTAACGTTGAACAACTGAACATACATGAAAAATTAAAAAAAAAATTTGACTCTAAATTTATTCCAATAATAATGGTAGGTTTACGTACTTTGGTGATCTACAAATATAGTAAGCAATTAGAGCACTTAAGTTATTTATTTTCAATTAAGTACGCGCAGTTGAGCAAGGACCATTGGATCAACGCAAAATATTGTTGTTGTAAGTAGGTTCATTAATATTAATAGGTATCTAATAAAGATTTTGTTTTATTCTGTATTTTCTTCGATGGCAAACTCTCTTCTAACACAAGGAATTTAGTTTAACATAACATGAGAGGTTAAAATAAACATATGAAGGATACAGTCATCGATACCACATCGAGTATACCTTGATTTATCTACTTATCTAGTTGGCCGCTGCAGAGAAAACATGGCAAAATGGGGCTTTATCATCCGTTCGCAAGAGTGCTGTGACTGCAGGGCCCATCCCCAGTTCATGTCACATTTGCTTTCCTGCACGATGTTTTTTTTTAAATATAACTTAGGTGGTAGACAAGCACACGGTCCACCTGATGGAAAGTGGTCACCATGACCTATAAACGTGTGTTACACCAGTGGAGTCACATCCGTGCTGCCGACCCTGTAAGAACAGAGATTTTGTGCCGTCAGTGTAGAGGACAAAGCAGGACAAGCCTTTGGTCGTCCCACTGACAGCACAAAAACTCTTCAGTGAGCTCTGGCTACCCTACTCACAGCCGGGAACACAACACGAAGTTATTATAACCACGGTATTCTGTAGGGCGGAGGTACATCCCCAGTCAGACTGCTGAATTGGGCGGAAATACCGCCGTGTCCTACCTTCTTTTTGTGCCACTTAACTTGCACTATCGCCGACCTATGTATCCTGTGGTCAACTTTTGGGTCAATAAAATTTAAATACCAGACCATTAGATGCCAGACCTAGCCATTGACGCGAAGATAAAGAAAATTTGGATACTATTCTTCATTGCTTTCTGTTTTTCAACCAAGCGCCAATGCCAGTTGCAATTCAAAACCCTGTAGCATGAAACCCAAGATTTGCTCTACTTATCCCCTTTTCCATGATTTGGTAGGAAACGTATGATCCCGAACTCTGCAGCGCGCAGAAGTATTGCACAGCAGCAAATTCAAAGCGTAGGTACCATGAAATATGTTGTGTTCCCGGCGCTGAGTATGGTAGCCAGAGCTCACTGGAGAGTTTTTGTGCTATCAGTGGAAAGATCAAAGGCTTGTTCTGCTTTGTCTTCTGCACTGACGGCACAGAAACTCTGTGCTTACAGGGTCGGAAGCGCGAATGTGGCTTCTCTGGTGTTACACACGTCCATAGGCCACGGTAGCCACTTTCCATCAAGTGGGCCTGCGGATGTCTGCCACCTAAGTGGTATAAAAAAAAGCACTCATTTAAGAATGTTCCATTACTTTTTTGGATATAATTTTATTTAATTGTGATACAATAATGTTTACACGCGAATTGATACGATCATGGTTTAGGTACCTACCTTCGATTTGCCTGACGTTTCGACCAGGTAACACTGCTGTGGTCACAGGCTGATTGACTCAGTGGTGCACGCCCAACGTTTTTGAGTCAGTGAGGTAATAGGTTCTTCATCTACCCGCACATTCTCGATATTTTTAATATATTCGTTACGCCATGTACCATCACATACCACACTTACAGTGTCCTTATTCTGTAAGCAAACTATCCGGTGTTTATCCAACTGCGCAGAAAAGAGAGTTTGCATGTTTTGGATCACTAGATTATAAGTTGCAGATATTTTAAGCACATCTTCGCGATTGAAATTGTTGTGTTTCTTAATTTCAATCATTTCAAAATTCCTGTATACATTATTGTACATATATCATGGAACGCGAATGTTTAAAAGTTCTATCATCGCACCTCTCGCCATAGGCAGGGAATTCATCCTCACACATTGCGAACTGAGACGGTGCGCACTGTGCGGTATGAAAGAAACTTCATCCCACGCACACTTATGCTGTGGAATGACCTCCCTGTACGGTTTTCCCAAGCACCTACAATATGGGGTTATTCAAGAGGGGCATCAGAAGGTTTCTTCATGGTCGGCAGCGCGAGTGTAACACCCCTGGTGTTGCATACGTCCATAGGTCACTGTAACCAATTCCCATCAGGTGGGCCGTGTGCTTGTCTGCCACCTAAGTGGTATAAAAAAAAAAGTTAGTTTATTTAATTGTTGTTTACATTCTGCATACCACCATCCAAGGATCAATATCTATAACCTACTAAATTCAAATCGGATTACAGCGATTGATTTAGTACAGTGATCCGCGCGCCACCGGCCGGCCATCGACCTGCGCGCGCGCATTTATTTATTATTTATTTATTTTAGTTATACTATTAATAATTTATTTTATTATAATTCGTTAAGATGTTGAAGATTTTGACTTTAATTTTTTTGGGTATGTATTTGCTTGTATGGCGTTTACATAGTCTGCTTACAATAGACTGGATTAAATTGGGTAAAAGTAACTAATTTGACTGATTAGTCAAATTATTATTATTTTTATACATAATTGTACACATAAATGACATTTATACAAAAAGATGAGATGTAATGTACAAAGGCGAGCTTAACTCAAAGTTGAGTTCTCTTCCAGCAAACCCGGGAGTGCACAGAGGAATTGCAATACGATAGTTACCTTTTTAATAAACATTAAAACGGTAATAATTTATTGTGACGTCATAATATTTGACAGTCAAATAATTTATTATTTTTTGTTAGTTGGTTGATTAAAATGAATAAAAACGATAAAAAAGAACCAACTAACTTTTACCTATTCATTACCCTTCTTAATTCAATAGGCTCAGTTAAATAATTTATTGTACCTACAGCAAAATACCCAATTGCAAAAAGACTAGTGTTGAATATTAAAAAAAACATAACGAATGTATCTGTGTGGTGACAGAGAAAAATACAAGAATCACTACCCCGTCTCGTCCGAAGGGTGTCGTAAGAGGCGACTTACAGCAAAATACGCAGACGATACCACTGCGAGAGAAGGAAAACTCGAAATAAAACCCTGTACCAACTCGTCTGGCCAGAGTGGACATAGTAGGTCAAAGCCTCCCAACATTGGGAGAGGCCTATATCCAGCAATGCACTGCAATAGGCCTATTGATTGAAAGAATGAAAAAAAATTGGTTACACAGGAGTCATAATCTAATATTTAAAATTCTTGTGTCACAGTTTTAGTGTTTACCTCCGAAAAGGCTTGACCGATTTTGATGAAATTTTATATGTACATATATTCAGTAGGTATGAGAATAGATTTATAACTAATATTTACACCCCTAAGTGTTAATTTTTGTTTTGTTTTTTTTTATGGTGTGAAATTTAAAAATACATTTAGTCCTAAATTTTTGCCCTCATACCACCGACCCCTATATTTGATAGCATTTTATATTTTTCAACCCTGGTCGATAGCTGATCAATAAAATTTTCTAATAAAATGGTGATTCTGTACAATTATGAAATTATAAATTATGATTATTATATTCCACGAAATTCTACACAAGAAATAATTTGTGCCTGTAATTTTTTTTTAAAGATAACACTTGGATGATACAGAATTAACGATTCTAAACCCAACAATATACTTTTGGAATTTTTGTCTATTTTTTTCGGGATGGACACAACTACTGAACAAATTTAGATGCGATTTATATATTCACGCATTTAAATCTCCAAATAGGTAGACATTTGTTATAATATCTACATTAACTCCACAAGCAAGCTTGAATGGGTCTTGAAGTCATATGCTGTCTCTGAATCTCGAATATTAAGATATTTTGTACATTAACCATACGAAATTGTATCTTTTCAGCTGTTACGACAGTCCTCAGCCAGCATCCATTCGACTACTATCACATTCTCCATCTCCCTCACTCACCACCTCTCCATCCAGTTCTGGCTGTAGCCCCAAGAACGCAGTTCTCCTGTGAAGCGAGGCCTAGAGGGTACTACGCTGATGTGCAAAGCGGGTGTCAGGTATGTCTTCGAACCTCATCAATACTTAATGTTATAAATGCGAACTTGCAGCGAAAGTAACTCTGTCTGTTTTGTTGCTTTCACGCCTAAATCGCTGAACGGATTTTGATGAAATTTGGTACAGAGATAGATTAGACCTTTTAAAAGGACATTGGCTATTTTTAGACACAATAATCGACATACACACGTAAAATCGACATACACACGTGTGAAGCCATAGGCAAAAGATTGCGTAAGTGCGTTTATCGGTTTTTATTGTACGGCCCCAAGGTGGTTGTGCGGTTTGCGGTTTTAGTCGGTCCTAGCCCGATATAACCACCCTTGCAAGAAAACAATAGGTACATTCTAGCGAAAAGTATTAAACAAGAAAAATATCAAGGATAGTCATACGACCACTCCACACCACTTACTCAAAAAAAAAAAACATTAGTTCTAGAGAAAAGTGGCATACGACCACGGCTATCCTTGATATTTTCTTGTTTAAACCTTTTTAGAGCGTTATTTTTCAGCAGTCGGGTTTTAGGTTTAAACTTATTTTTTTATTTATATTATTTTGGGGCAAGTAATATGGATAATTTATACATATTTGAAATGTGCTAATTAAGCCCTTTCAGTTGATATCACACACGACATATTTATCTTAAATTGTTTTTTTAACACAGTACTCTATGAGCGCTAGAGGGCGCCACATTAGATTCAGTGACACGTCCACGCCTAGAACCAACTTCTAACGATACCTCATTTGTCAAGTTCTAATAAGTGGTTGAGGAGCTATGAGGGAACAGATAAACCTACATACATACATAGCCTGTCAAAATCATAACCCTCCTTTTGCTTCGCCGTAGTCAAGTCAAAATTAGTATAATCGCAAGTTTGATCATGAAGTATTACAAAATTTTGCTATGAATTTATTTTGCTTACGAAAAAATCTTCTGGTCGCAGGCGTACCACTTCTGCTGGCGACACCACCTCGTGAGCACGGACCTATGTGCTAACGGAACACTCTTCAATGAACAGTTTCAGGTAAACTTTAAGATTTTATACTATAAGACCTAACAACGACAGTAGCTGCATGGTTTTTTTTTTTACTTGCGCTAAATCCCCATCGATACCTCCCCAAGCTTCATGGTTAACTTCATTCATCAAAATACCTGCTTGACCAGATTTGCTTAACCTTACAATGTGTTAACCTACTTGGTTAATTTGGTTACCACTTAGCCTCAAATTTTCGTAAATTATTTAATACAGCTTACCATCAGGCAAGGCGAAGTCTGATTGACGTGTTCTATATAAAAAAATCAAAAATTACTTGATTTGGTTTAATTAAGGAGGTAGGACACGGCGGTATTTCCGCCCGGAGCAGTCCGACTGGGGTAGTACCTCCGCCCTACAGAATACCGCGGCTATAATAACTTCGTGTTGTGTTCCCAGCGGTGAGTAGGGTAGCCAGAGCTCACTGGAGAATTTGTGCTGTCAGTGGGAAGACTAAAGGCTTGTCCTGCTTTGTCTTCTACTGACGGCACAGAAACTCTGTACTTACAGGGTTGGCAGCGCGACTGTGACTCCTCTGGTGTTACAGACGTCCATAGGTAACGGTAACCACTTTCCATCAGGTGGGCCGTGTGCTTGTCTGCCAACTAAGTGGAATAAAAAAAAAAATTTTGTTACCAAATTTAATATTCCTGTTAAATCCCTCCAGCTAAACTAAATTTCTAGTATTAGGATTTGGTTCATGTCTGTAGTGAGGTGGTCAGGATTCGAACCAGTTAACTCACGATAGTAAAGACGGGTCCCAGATGTTAGTAATTTTTTTATGAACATAAATACAAATATAATCACGCTTTATCCCCAGAGGCACAGGTGAATTAACACCCACATTTCAACAATCGTTGTATTTGGTCCATTTTTTCGTTTTAATTATATAATATATTCTTACAGGTCTGTGATCATTTCTACAACGTGCGATGCGGATCTCCATATGAAGATTTATAAGTAAAAGTAATAAAAAATATAAATTAATAATTGAAATTTTTATTTATTATATTGATAGATCGAGCCGTATGGTTCCAGTTCCGTACAAGTAAAATAAATGTTATTTTTAAACTTTCGCGGTGTGAATTCATAATTATACAAGGTATCGGGACTTCTCGCGAATTAAATCATGGAACTTACTATTTCTGCCGACGTTTCGGATGCGTTGCAGCACCCGTGGTCTCGACTTGACTAGTCTTCGAGCGTCGAGAGGTATGCGGGGAACATTTTATTATTTAATAGTAAGTTCCAAGATATTATTCGCGAGAAGTCCCGATACCTTGTATAATTATGAAGTAAAATAAAGCCTTATAGTTCCAGTTTCGTACAAGTAAAATAAAGCCATAAGGTTCCAGTTTCATACAAGTAAATTAAAGCCAAATGGTTCCAGTTCCATATATGTAAATTAAAGCCATATGGTTCCAGTTCTGTACAAGTAAAATAAAGCCTTATAGTCCCAGTTCCGTACAAGTAAATTGAAGCCATACGGTTCCAGTTTCGTAGAAGTAAATGAATACCAAATGGTTCCAGTTCCATATATGTAAATTAAAGCCATATGGTTCCAGCTCTGTACAAGTAAAATAAAGCCTTATAGTCCCAGTTCCGTACAAGTAAATTAAAGTCATACGGTTCCAGTTCCGTACAAGTAAATTAAAGCCATGCGGTTCCAGTTCCGTACAAGTAAATTAAAGCCACATGGTTCCAGTTACGTACAAGTAAAAAAAGCCAAAAACTCAGGTTCTATACACGACCAAAGAATAAATAAAACAATACAGTATGTTTCGGAAAACATTTATTTTTATATAATATAAAAAAAAATCTTATTACACATTACTTCTTGTATAAAATTGAATATAAAACATCTTGATTGATAGTTGTCATGATAAAGAATCTCATAGTATCAAGATATACGTACGTATACCTATATTCTAAGTACAAGAAAGTATCTATCACATTTTTAATATACCTATAAATTTTTATAAAAATATACATCACACAATTGACCGTGCGAGCGCAGCAAACGAGATTTTGCTTTTGTCCATTTCTATGTCTGTTTGTTTGTCAATTCCGGTCTAGAGGGCGTATTTCTAAACCGATTTTTATCAAACTTGGCACCATATGTTCTTTGATGAAAAAACACAACTTTTTTGATAGGACGTTACATGGGGTGAAGTTTGCTGACGCGTTATTTATAAATGAATCTTGATGATTTTTAATTGAAACATCAAGGTCATGATTCCTTGCAGGTTGATGTGAAAATGTAAGGATGCTCGCGAGGTTTACTTTTAACAGAACTACTAATTATATTTTGTGATATTATAGATGTACCAATGGATCCGTAAACTGTAGAATAAAATAGAATAGAAATGGTTAAATTCAGAACGACGCGGCGACGGTTGTCAATGTCATTGTCAAATGACATCTGCCATCTTAAGTCTATTCATGGCGGCTGAAAAGTAGCTGAAAAGTCGGGATAATCAAAACTAATCTAATTTATTTAATTGCTATGATAGAATATTCTACACTCGTATACACAGTAAAATAATATCAAAGAATTGAAGAAGAAGAAGATAGGATCCGTTAAAATGGTTTCTTTAAAAAAATCTTTCAAGTTAATTTTGAAGGGAAAGCGGTGCCATTTTTCAGTTCACAGATTTGTTGGTACGAAAAACTAACTATCAAGTCAATACAACTTTTTTATTAAACGTCATACTTGTATAACACAACAAGGTGTGACGTCATACCTGTATGACATAACAAGATGTGACGTCATACCGGGCTACTGTCATTTTAACAATTTACTAGAACAAGTGGAATGATTAAGATAATAATAAAAACTAGAAAATAAAAACGTACATATTTTTTACCGTTATTATTGTATTCTTATTATAATAATCTCAGTTATGTATTGTATTTTAATTTACAGGAAACAATACTATTCATACGCACACACAAAGCTTCATATTTAACGTAAGCTTATTCAGAAATAATCTAGCAAGTCATGGTATTATTACGTGTGTATGTGTGAGTGTTTATAAGTGTGTGTTTGTGTGTGTTTTATGTTCACCTGAGCCTTGTTACAATTTTTACATTATAATTAATTTCCATTGGACCAATCGTAGTCCCATGGGCATTATAATAATGCTCATGGGACTATGATTGACGATTATTTGCCTTAGAACAGTCACTATTTCTATATTAGCTGCATGTTAGAGTACCGGAGTGGCACTTGTATAAAAAAAAATCTGACTGGTACAAAACTAAATAATGAGTTTGGTAAAATTAATAAAAATGTCACTCCCTATATAACATAAACATGAATTCCATAATTATGGGCTGTACCTTAATTAAACCAATTAAAAAATAAAAATCATTCAAATTTCACCAAGTCCAAAAAATGTCACTGAATTGTTTTTTTTATAGGACACGTCAATTAGACTTCGCCTTGCCTGATGGTAAGCTGAAGGTAAAGTCACAGAAAAGAGGATCACCATTATTTACATATACTATGTGACAATGGTGACACTCAGTATGACGGCCTCATCATATGCAATTTTGGCCCCGCTTAAAAAAAATACTAACAAATTCCTTATTTAGACTCTTTAAGAATATCCATAACTTTAATATCACATACTAATAAAAAATCTTGAACAAAGCACACACACATACAAACAGACTAAACATATTCACTCTCACACTACTCCCTCCGTTGCCTTTAATCTTCTTATTTCCATCTACATCAACCTCATTCTCCTTCGTGATCTTCTTTATTTCATCTTCTATTCTTTTCTCTTCCAATGCTAGTGTGATGGCATCATTGATGGTCTGTACAAGAGCATAGTTGGAGTACTTCAGCTGAGGGAGCCGAAGATGTAGGCGACCTTCCTTAAGAACGTATGAGGGACCTTTCGGAGAGGCGTGGTCGACTGAAACAAATTAAAATGTGTTATTGGATTATTTTTATATATTTTATAGCCGTGTGGTTCCTGGCAGAGTAGAATTTGGACCACCACTTCTCTTCCCATGCGGTGTCGTACAAGACGACTCAGACAGATATATACTGCCCAGACTCAGCCTCAGATGTGGGTATTAATTCACTTCTGCCTAACCCTCCGTGAATAAAGGCGTGATTATATGTATGTATGTATGTAAACATTTACACGGAGCTAGAAACAAACCCTGAGCTCTGACTTGGCGCACGGCCCACCTGATGGAAAGTGGTTATCGTGGCCTATGGACGTGTGCAATACCAAGGGAGTTACACTCGCGCTGTCAACCCTGTAAGCGCAGTGAGTTTCTGTGCCGTCAGTGTAAAAGACAAAGCAGGACAAGCCTTTGGTCTTCTCACTGACAGCACAAAAAGTCTCCACTAACCTAGAGGCAAAATCAATATCATTAAAATTGTAACTCACGATCTAACAAATGCAGATTCTCCGCAGCCTTCTTCAGGAGAGGATCAGTCGCCAGCGCCTCGTACCGTGCCAAGAAGTCGACGTACGCGCCGGTCTCATTGCAATTACCCTTGAAGTCGTCTGTATCTATACTCCACACCATCAGACCACCAAGATCTTTGTCTATTGCCATTCTAAGGACAAAGAAGTATTTTAAAACAAGTTACTCAACATGACGAATACCAGGGGCATTATTCAAAGTGACATCGAGTTTTAAACGCCGCTGTAACGTTAGAAGACGGTGGATTAGTAGGTCACAACAGTATTCCCGTCTCAATTGAACAGTCTGACTGGGGAAGTACCTCCATCTTACAGAATACCGCGGCTATAATAACCTCGTGTTGTGTTTTCTGTGGTGAGTAGGGTAACCAGCTATTCACGGATGAAGTTATAAAATTGGACGGTTTGTTCATAATATCTCAATAGGAAATATAGGACATCGTGCTCTCGTAAAAGCCAATCAAAGTAAATTATAGATAGGAGGATTTCGGACTCCTAAGTTTAGGATGCAATCGAGATTGACAGTCGAATTGCTTTTGTAAAAGTTATCTTTTTATTACACAAATTACTATGGTTCATAACAACGAAATGGCAACAAGAGCGGACAAGAACCATACAAGATTAACGGAAGAAATAGATAGCATAAAGGTATGGATCGTTTTAGCCGCGATCCTAGTAACAATTACAATAATAACGGCAATATACACCGTCATAAGAAAATCATCAAAAGCTATGGATAGAAAAATAACAAAAGTTATCAAAGAAGTAAACAACGTATTAATGAAGCATCAAGAGAGCAGCAAAACCATGTAATCGGAGGACAAAAATCAGGCACAGCACAGCAATCCGGCAAAAAACCGCAGGAAATTTCAAAGGGGGGCAATTCTATGGCAGTCATGAGTAAGTAACCACACACGTAAAAGCAAATAAGAAATCACGTCTACTGCCATAACAAAGACGTCAGCAGAATACAGTTACACGCGCCAGCCCCTCTCTCAATTTAATGTAAAAAACTAGTATATACCCTTAACTAAAAAATAATGTCACAATAATACATCTGTTATATACTCACTTGACTTTCTCAGCTATAGACCTCCCGTTGTCATAGGTGATGACCCTGTCGCCATCGCGGAGGTACGGCGTGGAGGACTGCTCATGCCAGTGGTAGACCCATGGGGACGACTTGTTGCTTACCTCGGTGCAGATCTAAGAATATTAAGTGGTTATTTTTGGTCTTGAGATGATTAAGTGCATATTTGTTCCTACAAAAATTTGACGAATTGTCTAAAAATGTCGCTTTATGTACATACATACATAAAATCACGCCTGTTTCCCATAGGGGTAGGCAGAGATCACGGATCTCCATTTGCTACGATCCTGACATACTACTCCCGCTTCATTCACTCTCATTACATTCTTCATCTTCATCGTTGGTTAAGGGTACTCGTGACCTGCCCCTTTTCTAAAACTTCCCCGATTTGGTCCTTGCGCCTAGGTCTTCCCCTTCCGACGGTACCATCCACACTCGCCGCATACACCTGTTTCGTTAGTCTTCTTTCATTCATTCTCTCAACATTACCGAACCATCTCAACATTCCTCTCTCAATTCTCATCATTACATCTTTACATCATCGCTTTCTGTGTTCTGAAAATTCTCTTGCCCAAAAAAGTCATTGCGCCCAGCCTAGAACAGACCAAATGCGAATCGGATTTGCGCACAATTGGATGTATGGGAACCACTTAGTGGTATTTTATTGGTCAATAGTCTGTAGATCAAGATGGAAGTCTATATGGGCGACCTGGACTACTCTGTCAGGACTGAAGTTGGCTACTAACGATTACTCAGGCTGGGAGGTCAGAGACAGCGTGGCTCTCAATGTAGGAGAATAAACCCTTGGTCCTTGGTAGTCAAAGTCAAAGTCAAAGTCAAAGTCAAAGTCAAAGTCAAAGTCAAAGTCAAAGTCAAAGTCAAAGTCAAAGTCAAAGTCAAAGTCAAAGTCAAAATCAAAGTCAAGGTTAAAGTCAAAAAACATTTATTCTGTATAGAAGTTTAGGGTTGGCAGTGCGAGTATAACGCCCTTAGTGCTGCACACGTCCATAGGCCACGGTAACCATTTCAAATCAGGTCGGCCGTGTGCTCTATAAAAAATAGACCATTAAAACGGAACTTATAAAACGTCAAAATTAAAAAAATGTTTTAAAGACTAAGAAAGATGCATCCAGGATTGGTGCTTTCTTTTTCTTTCTTATGATATGTAGTTTGTAAGCAACTCATTCTCTTACCTCATTATATCCCATAAAGCCGGCTTCCTTAGTATAAGGTCCTTTAAATCCGGTTTCCTTAGCTGGCGTTTTGCCATATTCCACCACTGTGGTGTCAGGATTTGTCAGCACGAAGGTTCTGCCGTACATGGCCAAACCCATGACAATCTTGTAAGGAGACACACCATGGGATAGTAGGTAGTCTATTGTGACCTCCTGTTGAAAAAAAGATTAAAAGTGTGTTTAGTGTTTTTGAAATAGATTAGTAACATAATTATTACAATATCATACATACATATAATCACGAATTTATCCCCGGAGGGTTAGACAGAGGTGAATAAACAGCTACATTTCACCAATAATTGTATTCGGTCCCACGTAAACACCTCAACAAAGTCTAGGGAACAAGATGACCACATATTTTTTTTCGTGTAAATCTTGTTTTGCAAATAACTGGCAGCAAATAAATAAAAATAGAATAAAGTAGATTACAGAGTTGTTCGAAATTTAAAAATAAATTTAAATAAGTAATGATTTTCGAATATGGAGGGAAAACTTTTGAAAGTGTTTGATTGTGCAGTTTCTCTGAGGCAAAATAAAAAATATTTTCTTTGATTGTAAATAACGTTTATTATCAATAATACGTCTTTTACGTATGGTTTGTGCATTTTTGAGACTGTAGTCATCATGTCACGTCGTCATTTAAGTCGAGAAAAGATGTTAAGGGCTGTTGGTATGCTGCAAGCTGGACAAACTCAACGCGACGTAGCGGATGCTGTCAAAACCCAACTGTAGTGTTTGTGTAATTGGCAACACTGTCTCGGGCCACATCGTGTGAGATGAAACGTCAACATGACATAACATGAGAGCCGGGAGGCGGGTGTGTTGGAGCGTGATCATCTACATGTTGGAGGTTGGCGAGCCAGTGACGCTATCAATAGTAGTGTACTACAATTGGCGACGAGGAAAAAGTGGCTAATAATACTGTCTATCTACTGTGTGGAAGGATCGGTAAGATATATACCTATATTTTTACAAGATGAAGTCTTAAGGTGGCAAGAAGTTGTGCCGTAGCACATACGAGTATTCTTATAAGCAATTATTCAACTTCAATTATGTGACAATAAAATCACTATCGCACTGCTTACATCCTAATTCCTATGTATTACTATATTACCTAACCGCGTCGAGTTATAAAGTTACTATACTTCATAAGATGAAACATACCTACCTACTAAAAATTTGTTTCAATCGAAGTTGAATGTGATGTGGAATGTTAAAATGTTTGTTGGTTGTGTTTCGCTACATTTGAGAGCAGTCAGGGTCTCCTAGAGTAGTCATATTGCCTAAATTAATCGTGGTGCGTGCATACATAAAAAAAAAATAGATAATAATTTTATTAAATTATGTTATGAACCATAGACAATGAAAGAGTAGAACGCTTTATCATAGTCGCATCGCAGTCCGCACCAAAGAGAATGCAATACGTACTACGTATTTCACACTATCTCAATGACATAGATCATAATGGAAAGAATGAAACTTGCAGTGTTAGTACCCGCTAGTAATTTTAGTGATGTCCATGTATCGATATTTTGTGTACGTGAAAAATCGGAAAAAATGAAAAAATATATTGTTTTATTTTTTCGAAATTATTCAACGATTCGATTATTACCTACTATATTTTACCGAATGGTACTTAATTATTATTACGTAATCAAAATAGTACATTTGTAGATCTCGAGATCAAAAAGTTATGTTAATTTGATATTTTAGGAAGTGGTTCTCAAATACCTCCATTAAATTGGGAAATTTGTGTAGTGGTTCTCAAATACCTCCATTAAATTGGGAAATTTGTGTAGTGGTTCTCAAATACCTACATTAAATTGGAAAATTTGTGTAGTGGTTCTCAAATACCTCCATTAAATTGGGAAATTTGTGTAGTGGTTCTCAAATACCTCCATTAAATTGGGAAATTTGTGTAGTGGTTCTCAAATACTGTAATAATAAAAAAATGATTTTATTTTCTCTGTATCTCCTATTTAAAAGAAATAGAAATAAAATTGGTTTGTAAGTACATTACCATAAAAGTTCGGGCGCCTTGGAGATACACATGCCTAGGATAATCAGCGGAGATTGGAAACTTTTAATCTGCCGGAGGTGAGCTAAATGAAACCAAACGGTGAGGTTTAAGGTTTTATTGTCCACTCCAGTGTGCATTTAGAAATAGTTGCAAGGATACATTCCTAATGTATATCTAACCTTAAATTTAAAATTAGAGTTTTATAAGCTAGGTCAATCTGATCCTATGTCAATATGATCTTATGTCACCAATGCATTTTTAGGTTATTTTGAAGTTTAGATTTAAAATATAATTAAAGTAAGCTCACGGCATCCCTCGGCGAGTATATGTAAACACAGCAGCGAGAAAGCTCGTAGCAGGCGAAGTTTTCAGTTTAAGCCCATGCGGTACATCCAGGTTTGAGGCGAAAAGTCCAAACCCTCCATAAGGAAATGCAGATGACCGAAGACAAAGGTCCAAAGAAAAGATCCAAAGGCAAAAAGAGAAAAAGTAAAAAAAGGAAAGGCGGTTCCAATTTGGAAACCTGTAACAAAATTGCATGTCATTAGAACAAACTCCAATATGAACACGAGGTCCTAATTTTTTATAAATTTGTGCGACTTACCGCCTTAATTTGCTGGAACAATGCCAATAGCAAAAGAAATCATAATATTCTCAGATTAAGAGCTGAAACAATAGAATTTTAACAATTATTTTTCAAATTAGGAACGTGGCGAATTCCATCAAAGTGAATCTTATTAAAAAATGACAACTCACCAGAAATAAACTATAATTCCACAAGAGGATAGTTGTGAAGACACAAACTATTATCCTTTAGGCCAAAATACTCTCATTTTTATGAGATTTATTGAAATTAAGTTACGAAGCCATGAATATCGACCATCCAGCCTCAACGCTAGGAAGAAAGGGTGCTTTGACAGCTATACGTCAAAATGTCATTCACTCCGCGTTCCGAAACTTTTCGTTCAAAAATAGAATTAAAACCGGTGTGACGACGTTCGCAGAGCGCGTCGTTACATTACATCCCTCCCCAAAAAGAAAAAAGAAAGAAAGAAACTTCCTTTTCTAATGAAAATTATGAGAGTCCAGAACAAAATTCCAAAAAACCTCAAAAGACAAAATGTCTTGCAACATTTTTCAATAAACAAAAAAGGCAATGCGAAAGCATCTTACATTGGGTATTGCAGAAATAATTATAAATTAAAGAATGGGAAAGCATTCCTAAAAATCAAAGAATGTGAAAACACTCGAAAAGTAAAGAATTAAGTTGAAAAAGAATTTCCAGTTTCAAATGGAAACAAAGAACACTATCCAACTTAATGGAATAACCGAAACCAAACTCAGAAAAGAGTAAAAACTTATTTCAACACAAAAGTGAAAATAAATCCTTCAATAAAACAAATTAAACAATCCCTACTCAATTCCATTCCAGATATCGATTAGGCAACCAACGCCGTCGAATCTAATCCTTGATCTTAACCAGCCTTCTAGCATCAATACAAAAGTGCGGTTGAGCTCCTACGCCACCGACTCTATACCAGCTATTCCTGAAACAAAAATATGAAACTAACAAGATATCGGTTAAGCACCAACGCTGCCGAATCTGAAAGAAAATCGGTAAAAACAATGAAGTTTTCCCACTGTCGGTTAGGTTGAAAAGCCGCCGACTTCAAATTCCTATTCCAACATCCAAAACGTCAAAACAAAATCACAACAAAAGTGTCGTAATAATATATTTATAAGCATTGTGATCGGCATAACACCACCAACTTTCCGAGCACAAGCAAAATATAAAGAAAATATGACAATTGTGACCAGTACAACACCACTGACTTTCTGAGCACAACCGCATAAGAAAAGTATGACATTTGCGACCGGCACAACACCACCGACATCCCGTGCGCAAAGCATAAAAAATGTAACAATGTGTATAAAAACACAATCGTACAAAAAGAGAAAAACGACAATTACGACCGGCTCAACACCACCAGCTTCTCGTGCGCAAAGCGTAAGGTGTGACTATGTGTATGAAACACAATAGCACAAAAAATTGTAAAGTCCAGTAAGACACAAGTTTCCCAAAAAATGGTATAACAAGGTGTGTAAAAAATGCATAAAATGCGTCCAATCCGAGAATCTTAATACTAAGAAAATAACCCAGAACTGTACAAAAATAAAGTTCAAGAAACTTAATTTTCCATTCCCTAAGTGAGTGGAAATAAGTCAAGTGAATTTAATGTAGAAAATGAATATTAAATTTCACTCCTATATTAGAGTAGAAACTAAATTCCTAAATTTGTACAAAATATACAATATTAAATATACAAGTGTATAAAAATATATACAGGAAAATAATCCTATACAACAAAGATAAATAAAAATATAAGATCTTTTGATGTGGAACAATTTGTTAATATGGAGTAGAGTTACACAATAACAAGTCCTAAAATGACCTAAGTTATTTTTGAAGGAAACTAAAATTGAAATTAATAAATTGTTGTGAAGTTCCTAACATACATCTCCTTTCAACACCCCTCAACCTTTCAAACATCACCTCATAGTGGGGTCATACTTCAAACAAAGTACCAAAGACAAAGATAGACATTGTCAAAACAAGAATAATTTTAATATTTAATTATGTCTTTAATATGATAACGACCAGTATAGTTTTTATTAAGGTCTTTTAAAACATAAACATTAGAGGAAATTTTATCTATTATTTCACACTTAACAAACTTAGGTGCTAACTTAGCCGAAAAGAATGCAGGAGCATTAGACTGCACAAAACTTCTCCTCCACACTATATCTCCCACCTCAAAAGAAATGACCTTCCTTCCTATATTATAATAACGCGCATCACGCTTATAAGCTTTAAGCAATGAAGCTTGAACTTTCATAAAAATATCACTAAGTGATTTAAGTGAAAAAGTAAATGAAGACCTATCAACAACATCAAGTTGATTGAGGTTATCAAAAGAATTACTAAAACGGTGCAATGAAGCATCAAAAATAAGTTCTCTACCGAACATGAGAAAATTAGGAGTGAAATCTGTAGCTAGATTCACACTACTATTTAAAGCTAATTGAACATGAGGCAAATATTTTGACCAAGTTCTATGATCATCTTTAACAAAACAAGAAATACATGTTTCGACTGTTTTGTTATATCTCTCTACAGGATTATTTTGAGGTGTATATAAAGTATTATAAAATATTTTACTAATATTATAACTTTTTAGAAAATCTACAAATTGCTTAGCTGTAAATTGGCTTCCATTATCACAAACAAAAATTTTAGGCGTTCCAAACTTAAGAAATATTTCTTTTTCAAGTATCCCACAAATTACTTTAGTGGTAGCACTAGTCATAGGAAATATCCAACAATATTTTGTAAAAACATCTATGATTGAAAGTATATACTTATGGCCAGAATAAGCTTTTGGAAGAGTTCCAATAATATCAATAGAAAGCATTAACATTGGTTTATCAACTTTCTTAGGATTAACCATAATTCCATGAGGTGGATTAGTAGAAGATTTATAAGCTTTACAAGTATCACAAGAAGAAATGTATTTTTGAACATCAATAAACATACCTTTCCAAAAATAATGTATTTTTAATTTAGTTAAAGTTTTATGAATTCCTAAATGTCCTGAATTAACATCATCATGATTAGATTTAATAGTGTCTAAGATGTGTTCTTTAGGTATGACAATTTTCCAATTTAAACGATTATTAGGATTATATTTATCTTTACAAAATCTATACAAAGTATCACTTTCAACTTTGAAATTTTTGTATTTTCTAGGGAACTTTTGACAATTTACAAATATTTTTCTATACCAAGGATCAACGATATCCTCATTTGGCATAACAATAATATTATTTACAGGAATATTAATAGCAGAAATTTCTATTCTGGATAAACAATCTGGAACTAAATGTAAAGAACCTTTTTTATATTTAACATCAAAAGTAAATTGAGAAATTCTAGCAGCCCAACGTGCAAGACGACCACTAGGATTATCAAGTTTAAGAAGCCAAGTTAAACTAGCATGGTCAGTGATAACTGTAAATTTCATTCCTTCAATATAAGGTCTGAAATGTTCAATAGAATCCAATATTGACAACAACTCTCTCTCAGTTGTACTATAATTACGTTCACATTTATTAAGTGATCTAGAATAATAAGCTACAGGATGTTGATCTCCATTATCATCATCTTGGCTCAGGACACTACCAATTCCAACAGAACTAGCATCGCAATGTAAAGAGAATGGTCTTTCAAAATTCGGACAATGTAAAACTGGTGCAGAAATTAATGCAAGTTTTAAATTATGAAAAGCAACTTCAGCTTCTTCATTCCAGAAAAGAGATTCTTTAGAATTCTTGCTTCCGGCCGTTAATTTGGTTAAGGGCGAAGCAATATCAGCAAACTTATCAATGAATCTACGGTAATAAGAACATAACCCAAGAAAACTTCTAATTGTCTAACGCTTTCTGGGCGTGGGAAACTTTTAATGGACTCTAATTTAGCAGGGTCTGTATGTAAACCATTACTATCAACAATATAACCAAGATAACGCAGTTTATCTTTACAAAAATTACACTTTTTTAAATTAATAGTTAACCCAGCATCTTTAAGGATTTTATAAATTTTATTTAAATAATCTAAATGATCAGAGAATGTAGAATTTATCAATATGAGATCATCTAAGTAACAGAATGCTACATTATCAAATTCTGGTCCAAACAACTTGTCTACGAGTCTCTGCAACTCTGCAGGTGCATTAGTCAAACCGTACACCATCCGGGTAAAATGAAATAAACCTTTCCCAAGAACAACAAAAGCAGTCTTCTCTCGAGAAGATTCTTCTAAAGCGATTTGCAAAAATGCTTTAGACAAATCAATAGTAGTTATATAATTAGCACCCCGAAGGTTATCTAAAATTCTAGAAGGGTAAGGTAAAGGATAAGAATCTTTAACAGTAACTGAATTTAAACGTCTAGAGTCCAAACATAATCTTGTTCCACCATCGCGTTTTTCAACGGCTAACACTGGAGAACACCAAGGAGATTTAGAAGGTTCAATAATATTTTCCTTTAATAAAACTTCCACTTCATCATAAAGTTCTTTTTGTTTAGCAGGACTAAGGGGCCAATAACGTTGTTTAAAAGGTTCACCAGTAACATTAATTTTATGTTTAACTAAATGAGTAAGACCTAAGCCTCTCTTTTCATAAGAAATATTTTCAAAAAGTGAAATAATTTTATTTAACTCGTGTTTCTCAGAAGGAGAAAGTTCAGAAACAGAAGTAACTGCATTTACACAAGTAGTGGATTCATATTCAAAAGTAATATTATTCCATAAGTCTTTAGCAAGATTAAATTTCAACCAAAAGTCAAATCCCAAAATAATTGAAGGTTTAAAAGAAGGTATTATCAAAAAATCTACATTTTGAGTTAAGTTATCACAAGTGATAGGTAAAACCATAGTTCCAATAACATTGTGTGCAGAACCATCAGCAGTAACAGCGTTACCTTTATAAGGTTTAAATTTATAACCTAATTGCAAAAATGTTTGATGAATATTAGAACCGAGTACACAACTACAAGCTCCACTATCTAACAAACCTGAATAAAATTTATTATTAATATTAAAATTTAAATAAGGTCTAGTGTCTTTATGTTTAACAAACAAAACAGGAGCAGCCCTGATATTATTAAAGAAAACTTTCAAATAATCCAACCATTCATTAAATTCTTTCTTACAAGTGGCTTCATTCGGAGCACTGCTAAATTTTTTCAACATCGAGTCACCAGAGGTTTTATCAAAAACTAGGGCTCGATGGGACCTGATACGTTTTTTGACTGAACAGTATTTGAATTACAAACTTCGCAATTCTTCGTAGTGACGCCAAGCTTGTGACATTTAAAACAAATTACACCTGGAAATGTAGGGCAATTTTTATAAGAATGTCCAGAGGACTTACATTTTAAACAAGTTAAATCATCTGATTTAACAGCACTAATTTGAGCAGAATATTTTTCTTTTTTAATACTTTTATTCTCACTCAAGTTCTTTCTTGACACAAAATTCTCTAATTCTCTGCTGAGGTTAATAAATTCGTCGATAGAAGAAATAGTTCTACCAAACACAAAAGGTGTGTAAATATTCAACATGTTATGTTTAATAATAGTTATGAGGGTAGCATCAAAAACAGGCATAGACAAACGGCTAGCCATATCCATTATGTCTGTAATAAAATCTGGTAATGACTCAGTTATCTTTTGTTTACGAGTACGGAGTTCATGTTCCAAATGATAATCAAATTCAATTCTATCAAAACGTTTCAACAACGCAGCCTTCAAATCCTGCCAAGAAGCAATACGAATACGAACACTACGAAACCATTTAAGCGCAGTGCCTGACAAAAGATCAGAGAATGAACTAACCAAAAAATATTCATTAAAATTTTTAAACAAGAAATATTCTTCCACTTGAGTAATAAATTCCCTAACGCACGATTTACCATCATACAAAAGCTTACTTCGTTTTAAATCAGGCAACTTAGTAACAGAAGGCAAGTTTTTCCTCAAATTATCATTCAATAAAACATTCATCATATTAAATGAAGATGCGGCTCTCAGACTATGATCACCAGCTCCTCGACTATTCGAAAATGGATCAACAACTTCAGATAAATCAGCCATGACATGAGGCATCTCATGAGTAGAAGTACCAACTGGAACATCACCAACAATATTCTCAAACAAAGGCGGGACCTGTATTTCTTTATCCATGTTTGATTTATAAAAGGATGTGAAAATCTAATAAAAAGTTGTATTAAATACACTATAAGTTTCTAATTAAAGTATCAATTAAAGTTTCTAATTAAAGTTAATTAAATTATGGATGAAGTTAATTGCATTGATAGCAAAACGCTAAACTCAAAAGTCAAACAAACTCATAGAATGGAATGTTATTGTTGCAAAAATTATTTAGGTCAAATGCCTATAAAGATAAAAATGCATTAGTGATTCACAAAATAAATTATTTATGTCTACTTAAGGTAAACAGCAAATATTCAAATATTACTATGTTTTCACACATGTGAATAAAGGTTAAGAACTAGTAATTATATAATATTACTAAGTGGAAAATCTTACCTGTAATAAACAAAAGCTATATAAGATAAAACAATTATAACAATAACCATGTTATACAAATTGAAACATTCACCTGTAATTGAGAGATACAAACAATAGTACTAACTTGTAGTATGATTAGTTTTGCAAAGTAAACAATAACAAAGATTTACTGTAATACACAGTTATGTAACAGTAAAATACATGAAGAAAACACTGTTCTTAACATGATAAGGTAAAAAATAATGCAAAGGTGACAAGGAATAAAGATATATGCACACTGTCATGTCCCTGTTCGCGAGTGCCAGATGTAATAATAAAAAAAATGATTTTATTTTCTCTGTATCTCCTATTTAAAAGAAATAGAAATAAAATTGGTTTGTAAGTACATTACCATAAAAGTTCGGGCGCCTTGGAGATACACATGCCTAGGATAATCAGCGGAGATTGGAAACTTTTAATCTGCCGGAGGTGAGCTAAATGAAACCAAACGGTGAGGTTTAAGGTTTTATTGTCCACTCCAGTGTGCATTTAGAAATAGTTGCAAGGATACATTCCTAATGTATATCTAACCTTAAATTTAAAATTAGAGTTTTATAAGCTAGGTCAATCTGATCCTATGTCAATATGATCTTATGTCACCAATGCATTTTTAGGTTATTTTGAAGTTTAGATTTAAAATATAATTAAAGTAAGCTCACGGCATCCCTCGGCGAGTATATGTAAACACAGCAGCGAGAAAGCTCGTAGCAGGCGAAGTTTTCAGTTTAAGCCCATGCGGTACATCCAGGTTTGAGGCGAAAAGTCCAAACCCTCCATAAGGAAATGCAGATGACCGAAGACAAAGGTCCAAAGAAAAGATCCAAAGGCAAAAAGAGAAAAAGTAAAAAAAGGAAAGGCGGTTCCAATTTGGAAACCTGTAACAAAATTGCATGTCATTAGAACAAACTCCAATATGAACACGAGGTCCTAATTTTTTATAAATTTGTGCGACTTACCGCCTTAATTTGCTGGAACAATGCCAATAGCAAAAGAAATCATAATATTCTCAGATTAAGAGCTGAAACAATAGAATTTTAACAATTATTTTTCAAATTAGGAACGTGGCGAATTCCATCAAAGTGAATCTTATTAAAAAATGACAACTCACCAGAAATAAACTATAACTACACAAGAGGATAGTTGTGAAGACACAAACTATTATCCTTTAGGCCAAAATACTCTCATTTTTATGAGATTTATTGAAATTAAGTTACGAAGCCATGAATATCGACCATCCAGCCTCAACGCTAGGAAGAAAGGGTGCTTTGACAGCTATACGTCAAAATGTCATTCACTCCGCGTTCCGAAACTTTTCGTTCAAAAATAGAATTAAAACCGGTGTGACGACGTTCGCAGAGCGCGTCGTTACAATACCTCCATTAAATTGGGAAATTTGTGTAGTGGTTCTCAAATACCTCCATTAAATTGGGAAATTTGTGTAGTGGTTCACAAATACCTCCATTAAATTGGGAAATTTGTGTAGTGGTTCTCAAATACCTCCATTAAATTGGGAAATTTGTGTACTGGTTCCTAAATACCATGGTTACAATACTGAAATGTATTTTTTTTTAAGTTACTTCACTGAACGATCTGACAATGACAAGTACTCTGCCGTCTGTGGGAATACTAGACCTTGATGGAGATAGTGCCTCGTTAGGCCAACGGTGGGAACGATGGAAGAGAGCCCTGACAAATTTACCTTGAGGCGACAGATACTGTGACCCCGCTGAAGAAAAGAGCTACATTGTTACTGCTAGGAGGATCAGGGTTACAGGAAATCTTTTATAACCTACCTAGAGCCAATGTAGAAGCAAAAGGAGTAGATGTTTTCGCGGTAGCTTTGCTTAAACTCGTTGAATACTTTACGCCAAAGCAGAGCAAAGTTTATGAAAGACATGTGTTTCGACTGATTAAACAAGAAGATGGTAAAAAATTTGAAACATGTAAATTTGCTGAAAAATGTAAATTTCTTCAACCAGAGGATCATCTGATAGACCAAATAACAGAAAAATGTACTTCTGCAGACTTACAGAAAAATATTTTAACAATGTGGGATAGCATTACACTGGATAGAATTATTATTGAAGCTAACATTAGAAGTTGTTAATAAGCAATTAGAGGAATATGAACTTAAAAATAAAAACGAAGAAATAAGCGCTGTGACCACTCAGTCTACTAGGAAGAAAAATTTCAGTTTCAAATAGGAGGAAACAAAAACATACCTAAAGGGGACAAAGCTTGTGGTAGATGTGGGAGTTTCAAACATTTGTCAGACGCTGATAATTGCCCGGGCAAAGGAATAAAATGTTACTCTTATGGAAAAATAGGTCAATTTCGGCAATATTGTAAATCTGTTGAGATGAGGAAGAGGAGATGGAATGGTATAGAAGAAAGAGGAGACAAGAAGGAAAATAAGTATTCTAAGAAAGTTAATTCAGTAAACATAGAAAGTGAAGAAATTGATTATGTCTTCAATGTTAATAATGAGGCAAATGTAGAATGTGATATTGGGGGTGTCAAGACAAATATGTTGATTGACTCTGGCTGTAAATTAAATTTGATAACAGATAGAACATAGTCAATTTAAAAAAAATAGGCATGTTCAGAGTTTTAATCACATAAAAAAGTCAGATAAAACGTTATTGGCATACGGGAGTAAAACTCCTCTGGATGTTATAGGAACATTTGAGACAACAATTAAAGTTAACGGACAGAAAGAAAAATCCACTATTTATGTGATTGCTGGAGGATCAAGGAATTTACTGGGTCAAGATACGGCTTTATGTTTAGGTGTATTAAAATTAGATGCTATGGTGAATAACATTCAGAATAAGCCGTTTCCAAAGTTCAAGGATGTTTTGGTTGAAATTCCAATTGATAATTCACAAAACCCGATTTCACAACACTTTCGCCGCATTCCAGTACCAATAGAAGTAAAGATCGAAAGGAAAATAGAAGAATTATTAGATAGCGATATAATCGAAGAGAATTATTAGATAGCGATATAATCGACAAGGTTCATGGACCATCGAAATGGATTTCTCCATTAGTACCTATATTCAAGGACAACGGAGAGTTACGGTTGTGGGTGGATATGAGACGTGCAAATGTTGCAATTTTGAGAGAAAACTATCCTTTGCCGTCCATGGATCATTTATTACCAAAAATCAGAAAAGCTCGATACTTCACAAAACTGGATATTAAAAACGCATTTCACCAAGTAGAATTACACCCTAATTCTAGACATATCACTACGTTTATAATTTTTAGAGGATTGTTCCGTTACAAACGTTTAATGTTTGGTATGACATGCGCCCCAGAGATGTTCCAAAAAATACTGAAAAATATGCTAATTAAATGTGAAGGAGTTGTGAATTTTATAGACGACATTTTAGTTTATGGGTGTACAGAAAACGAACATGATTCGCGATTGGGAAAGGTGCTTGAAACATTAAAGCAAAATAATGTTATGCTTAATGAAACTAAATGCATTAATAAGACGCAGAAGGTCAATTTTCTTGGACATCAATTAACACCTGAAGAAGTGAAACTACTAGACAAGTATGTGGAAAGTATAACCAAATTTAGAGGACCAAAATCAATTGAAGAATTGCAGAATTTCTTGGGATTAATAAAACTATATAAATAAGTGGATTCCAAACTTCGCCACCCTGACTGAACCATTGAAGGTATTACTACGGCAGAAGTTTGGCAAGAATGCTAATATCGAAGAGTTCTGGAGAAAGGATCAAGACCAAGCATTTATCCAGTTAAAGAAGAGTTTAACAAGAATACAGAACCTCGGGTATTATGATGTCAATGATAAGACGCAAGTTATTGCAGACGTAAGCCCAGTAGGATTAGGGGCTGTTCTTGTGCAAATAGATGACAAGGAATCTAGGATAATTGCTTTTGGGAATCGTACCCTGATTGATTGTGAACGTAGATATAGCCAAACTGAAAAAGAGGCTCTGGCATTAGTTTGGGCTGTAGAGCATTTTGATGTATTTCTATTTGGGAAACAATTTGACTTGATCACGGACCATAAACCTTTAGAGATATTGTTTGGACTCAAATCAAAGCCATGTGCTCGAATAGAGAGATGAGTGCTGAGATTACAAACATATAGTTTTAATGTTATATACAAACCAGGAAAGACTAATATTGCCGAACCCTTGTCACGGTTGTGCAATAATTCGACAGCCAATGTGCCACCAGAGATGCCGGATATGCATGTGTATCAAATTGTACAATATGCAAGACCCCGTGCAGTTTCAATGCATGATATCATAGCACTCTCTAAAAATGACCCAGAAATATGCAGTGTCAAAAAAGGCATTTATGACAATGACTGGGACGACATTGCAAAAGGGTACAAAGTTTTTAGCAACGAGTTATGTTTTCATGAGGATATCCTATTAAGGGGGTCATACCTCAAAAGTTGAAGAAAGATGTACTGGACGCAGCCATGAAGGTCATCCCGGAATTGTGGGTATGAAAGGGCACCTGCGTTCCAAAGTTTGGCGGCCACGCATTGATAGAGATGCAGAATCAATTGTGAAGTGCTGTAAAGGATGTACATTGGTTGCAATGCCTAACCCACCCATACCCATGAAACGTCGTGATCTTCCTGAGGCACCCTGGTTGAATGTTGCTATGGACCTTTTGGGACCATTGCCGAATAATGATTACTTTTTAGTGATAATAGACTACTATAGTAGGTACAAAGAGGTTAAGGTAACAAAAACAATTACTAGTGGACAAATTATAAAGTTACTAAAAGAGATTTTCAGTAGATTAGGATTAGGAGGACCCATCGTCCATTACAGCAGATAACGGACAGCAATTTATCAGCTACGAATTCAAAAACTACTGTAAGGAGTGCAATATTTTACTTTTTAGCACAGTTCCATATTAGCCTCAAATGAACGGAGAAGTGGAAAGGCAAAATCGGGATATACTGAAAAGACTAAAAATTAACTGTATCGAGAAAAAGGACATAAAAGAAAGTTTGTGGGAATACCTTATGATGTATAATTCAACACCGCATTCCGTAACTGGCAGGACACCGTCGGAATTGTTTTTTAAAAGAGTAAATAAAGATACAATACCAGCATTACAGGATATAGGTAACAAAATCGATGAAGTCAGGGACAGGGACAAGGTACTAAAGGAAAAAGGAAAGGAATACGGGGATAAGAGAAGACGAGCGCAGGACTCGGAAATATAAAGGAAGGCGATAAAGTGTACATAAAAGAGAGTAAGACACGGAAGTAAAAGTTGATAGTTAAATGGTACCTAGTATGATTGTCATACAGGAGTAGAAATTGTTGATTCAATTAGTAGTAATATGATTGTTCAGTTAGAAGTTGTAATTTATGTTTATGGAATTTTAAGTTCAATAAAGATTTTAATAAGGAAGGGATGTAGTGTTTGTGTAATTGGCAACACTGTCTCGGGCCACATCGTGTGAGATGAAACGTCAACATGACATAACATGAGAGCCGGGAGGCGGGTGTGTTGGAGCGTGATCATCTACATGTTGGAGGTTGGCGAGCCAGTGACGCTATCAATAGTAGTGTACTACACCAACCAAGCGTAATTTGTAGATTATGGGCACGCTACAGGTCTACAGAGGATGTTGCCGAACGTCACAGGGGACGAAATAGGGTTACTACCCCGTGACAAGATCGTTTCTCGCAAATTTCCGCAAGGCGGCAACCCACGATTACTGCTCGTCAGTTGGTCGCAGGCCTCCAGTCTCAGCATCAAGTGGTTATTAGCGATCAAACTGTCAGGAGAAGACTACACGAAGCCAATCTTCATGCTCGCAGACCGCTTAGGGTTCCAGCTCTTCGACGTGGAAATCGAGATCGTCGCTTATTGTGGACTAACGCACATTTACAGTGGACCGACCATCAATGGGCACGGGTTCTGTTTTCCAACGGATCTCGCTTCGGTTTTCATCCTGATTCGAGAAGAGTGCGTATATGGCGAGTTCCTGGACGTCGGAGTTGTCTCCAGAATCCGCAAGAAGTTCATCCTTACCAAGGTGGAACAATCATGGTATGGGCTGGATTTCGCCTTGGTGGAAGGACCGACCTCGTTTGGATACGGGGCAATTTGAATGCAAACCAATACATTCAGGAGGTTATACACCCTATGGTAATCCCTCATCGACAGCAGTTCGGTCAAGATTTTATGTTCATGCAAGATAATGCACGGTCACACACCGCGAGGGTAGTGGTCAATGCGTTAAGCGAGCACAATATTACGACGTTGGAATGGCCTGCTCAGTATGCGGACCTCAATCCCATAGAGCATGCCTGGGATTTGCTTGGGAGAAGAGCTTTCAGTGATTCTTTGGAAAATCTGAACACTGAAGAACAACTTTTTTTACACCTTCACAGTGTATGGAGCCATATTCCACAGACGATGATTGACAATCTCATACTAAGTATGCCACGCCGTTGTCGAGCTGTTGCTAATGCTTTAGGAGGTCCTACAGATTATTAAAAACGTTTAAAGTACGGTTAATTACTGTATTTCTTACTATCTCGTTATTTTTGTGCCTAATCGTAGAAGGTTGTAATACTCAATATTGGCACTATTCAATACTTTCTTAAAAAAAAAAATTTTTGATATGAGAATGTTTTTATTAAAATTAAAATTAAAAACGGTATAAAAATACCCTTCTATTGATATAAAACACTCACCATTACAAGAAAGGGTTTTTAAATAAAAACTAGAAATGTCCTGGTTCCCTAGACTTTGTTGATGTGTGTATTAGGAGGTGAGTCTATTGCCGTTTTCTGGGCACTATTGTTGACTGAAGACACTATTGCTGAGTTCCTCCTATCCCTTAGTCGCCTTGTACGACACCGCATGGGGTGATCAAAATTCCATCCGGAAGTAATTACTATTAAATTATTTATACTGTTTACTCTAGATACATAGATGGTACGTACGTGAGACCGACTACAATTATTAGTGAAATGTGGGTGTTAATTCACCTTTGCGTAACTCTCAAATCAAATCAAATCAAATCAATTTACTGTGATATATGGGTACAGGGTCCATGGGTCCAGGTAAAAAGGCGTGATTATATGTATGTATGCATATTAGTAATTACTCACCACGTTCATTAAGTCTGACTTATCAATACCCTTCAGTGGTGCGTTCGCTCCCACCACGCGGTCCCAGGTTCCGTGGTAATCGTAACACATCATGTGGATCAGGTCCAGGTATCTGCTCAACTTGGTGAGATCGTAAGCTGACTCCATGGTAGCTACTCCAGCGCCGAGGGCTGCAGTGAGGATGTAGTTGTAGGGTTGGAAGGCCTCAGATAGTTCCTGAAAGCATTACATAACATAACATAAACTCACGCTTATATTCCCTAAGGGGTAGGCAGCAGGTCCCAATGTAATAGGTGGCGAGCCTATTGCCACTATTGCCATTAACCGGGCACTTATGAACCTGCGATAAATATACACATAACTTCGAAAAGCATCGAAAAGTCATTGGTGTGTGCCATGGTAAAACCTGGGATCGAACCCGAGACCTCGTCTCAGCAGTCCATTACCCATACCACTAGGCTACCGCGGTTTAGCTGCCGCGGGTTACCTGGAAGCATTATAATGTTATTATTACCTCGGGGCATATATCTAGAACCTAAAATGAGATCAAATAGTTGTACCAAAACTCAGGCTTCACAAAGTTGGTGATTCGTTTGTAGGCAGCTGTATAAAAATATTTAATAAAATTCCTCAGAATTTGATTAACATGCCAATAAATAAATTTAAAATAGAAGTGAGAAAAACTTTAATGAGTAAAGGTTACTATAAAGTAGATGAGTATCTTGATGATGTAAATGCGTGGTCAACAAAAGTCTCTTGCTAGCTCGTACAATATAAATTGTAAACTGAAGCAAATTTCAAAAAAAGATAATCTAGGTCTAATATAGTTCTCTGAGTTTCTTGCTGGTATCTTCTCAGTGGAACTAACCTACCGAACCAGCGACAGAATCATTTTCCGATGGTTTATTTTTATATTATTTCTTGACATTACTGTAAAGTTATGACGTCATTACGTGGTCTTTGTGTGCCTAAACTGAATAAATGAAATTGATTCTTTGATTCTTGGGTGTCTTTTATGGGTTGCTACGGTAATGGAGAGAATTTTTTCTTACCTTTACAAGTAAAACGAAATTTTCCCTGTCCTGTGGTAGTCCACCTCTCTTGGTTGGGTACTCCCAATCTAAATCCAGACCATCGAATTTGTAGTTGCTGTGGACAGACATAAAAAAATTATAAAAAAAGTTTTTTTATGTTTATAATTCTTAATTGTACACGAGAAAATAATACATCAACAGGCAATCACAAATACATATTGGTGTACAAAGGCGAGCTTAACTCAATATTGAGTTTACCTTTAGAAAATTATTTTTTATTTATTTTCCTTATGTAACATATGACCCAGATGTAATCAAGTAGGTGTTTATGATACTTTCAATGCAGTCAGTTGCTCTCACTGTTTGGTCTACAGTCAATGGGTTAAGCAACCTAGGTTCGGCTGCCATTTGAATGGGTAACCGCTTAGTGGTATATCATCTGAGTGCTTCCGGGCTTCGGAGAGCACGTTAAATGGCGGTCCCGGTTGTTGATAGTCGAGAGGTCAAAACGGAGGTCTATATGGATGATCTGAACCACTCTGTCAGTGATTATTCAACTACAATAACTCTGGCAGTCACTACCAATAGAACATAAACTCACGCCTATATCCCCGAAGGGGTAGGCAGAGGTGCTAGTACCAACATTTCCCCAGTTTATGTTTTTAGGTCCCAATGTAATAGGTGGCGAGCCTATTGCCATTAACCGGGCACTTATAAACCTGCGATAAATACACACATAACTTCGAAAAGCATCGAAAAGTCATTGGTGTGTGCAATGGTAAACCTAAGATCGAACCCGAGACCTCGTCTCAGCAGTCCATTACCCATACCACTAGGCTACCACTTAGGTGGCAGACAAGCACAAGGCCCACCTGATGGAAAGTGGTCACTGTGGCCTATGGACGTTTTTAACACCAGAGGAGTCACACTCGCGCTGCCAACCCTGTAATTACAGAGTTTCTGTGCCGTCTGTGTAGAAGACAAAGCAGGACAAGCTTTTAGTCTTCCTACTGACAGCAAAAATTCTCCAGTGAGCTCTGGCTACCCTACTCACCGCTGGGAAAACAACACGAAATTATTATGGCCGCAGTATTCTGTAGGAGTTAACCTATTGCCGTTTTCCGGCCACTATTCTTGACTCGAGCCATGCATGGGTGTTAATTTACCTCTGCCTAACCCTTTGGGGATAAAGGCGTGATTATATATTATTATTATTATAATGTGTATGTAATGAGGACCCTCTTTTCTGAGACTTTGCCTTCAATTTAACATCAGGGGAGGCGAAGTCTAATTGACGTGTCCTATGTTAAGAAAAAACGCAGCGGGTGTGCGCCATTGCTAGACAATTGGTAAATGCGACTTAAGGATGATGAATGCTATTCGGTACACATTTTAATCCTAGAAACTTACTTCAATAATAACAGCACGCTCCTAATAAACGTAGCCCTGGTTTCTGCAGTCGAAGACATGTTGGAGTACTTCTCAGACCCTTCATTCCAACCTCCAATAGCCACGGTGACCTTCAAATGAGGATAGCTCTCCTTGAGGGCGACCAGCCGCTTATATCCTGCTTTTCCGTAGTCTGTTTCTAGATCTTGCCATGCATCTGTGAAAAAATATAAATCATTTATTTAGTATATTGAAAGAAAGAAAGAAACATTTATTTAGTGCTAAGTGGTAACATATACAGGAAATTACTCAATAAACAATAATACCATTGGAAGTACTGGAAGCATGTTCACATATCTATGTATATGTAACTCAAAGGTGACTGACTGACTGACTGACATAGTGATCTATCAACGCACAGCCCAAACCACTGGATGCATCGAGCTGAAATTTGGCATGCAGGTAGATGTTATGACGTAGGCATCCGCTAAGAAAGGATTTTCAATAATTCTACCCCCAAGGGTAAAAAATAGGGGATGAAAGTTTGTATGAAACTTGCTCAATTTTAAACTGATCGGGCTGAGATTTTGCATGTATAAAGCTAATATGACGTTGGCATCCCCTAAGAAAGGATCTTGAGATGCAGGCTATATAAGACTAGCTGTAGCCTGCGGCTCCGCCCGCGTGGATGTCGGTTATCGCTTAGTGTTGAGTCAACGCTATTGAGATTAAAAAAAATCTAAAATAAAAGTAGCCTACGTTACTCCTTATTACATCAGCAACCTGCCAATAAAAGTTCCATCAAAATCGGTCCAGCCATTTCAGACATTAGCCGGAACAAACAGACAGACAGACAAACATTATTGGCAGGTAGCCGATGTAATAAGGAGTAACGTAGGCTACTTTTATTTTAGAAAAAAATATGTTCAATAATAAACATGCTTTAAAACTCCAAACACAACAAACGTGCAATCAGTGCTACACAAATGCACCAAATGGGTGTCCAGTTCAGCATGTGCCAGGTAGAAACCTAGATCTGGTTTTCAACTGGAGCCCGATTGGGCAGTGACACGCGGACGCCAAACTGCAAAAGCCATATGTGAAACTGTGTACCTACGTGTAAATTAAGGTGTCAAGAAGCCATATATATAATACAATATATATGTGTATAGCGAATAACAATGTGTAAATGATAATAATACAATAACATTCTTTATACTTAAATTCTTTATTGTATACTAGCTTTTGCCCGCGACTTCGTTTGCGTTACGTACAGAATATATTAAGATATGTTTACTTCTATATCTCAAACCTAATATTATGTTATAGCTATTTTCATATATTTATATTGCGGAGAAAGGTTTTTTCGAGTGACTGACTAATACTGATTATTACCTATTATTGAATTCAGACAAAATTTTAACTGTCAAATTTTTAACTATACTTAACCATAGACAAAATTATAATTATGTTTCTGTCATTCCAAATTTTGCTACGCCGAGTCAGATGCGTTTTGGTTATACCACGTTCTATAGTGACTTGTATTCTCTTTGAGGTTTTATATCACGTCATACGGGAACGGGGTCCAACAGGATGACGGCCGAACGAGATGAAAAGTATCCCATGTTCATCTCCTAGTCCTAAGCTACATCCTCACCAATTTTCAACTGAATCGGCGCAGCCGTTCTTGAGTTATAAATAGTGTAACTAACACGAGTTTCTTTTATATATATAAGATTTACAATATTCATGTTACAGAAATTGAGAAGACAAGATCAGTACAAAGGGCGGCCTTATCGCTTTATACAATTTCTTCCAGGCAACCTTTGGATGGAAATATATGTTGGTTGGAGTATTTGGGTATCATATCAGTTAGTCTATCGCAGCTCATTGCTGGACATCGGTCTCCCTTGATGTTGGGAGGCTTTGGGCTACTGTTCTCGAAAACATTCTCGAAACATCGCGGGTTTATCGATTTTGAAAACATAACTACTCTTCATCCCTAAAATATCCATAGGTTTGGTGAACGGGATTAGAAAGTCATGTGAGTGGAGCCTAGGGCTGCAGTTATCCCAAGGAGAGGGCCAGATCGTGAGAGATGGCCCTAAGTGGGTCGGGGTGCGAGGGATATGCCTGTCAACCTCACCTTCGGCAACCAAAGTGAACCACAGGCGGCGTGCGTTTTGGTAGGTTTGAATCCGACATAGCCTCTTCCATCGGCTCCGGTGGGGGAGTATCCGTGGGGATACCCCCCACGGGGTAAAAAGGGCTGCAGTTATTGTTTACATATTTGGATATACTGACTCACGCAATTTATAAACGAGAAATTATTACCAGACCAAGAGAAGTAGACCGTATTAAACCCACGTCAGTGATGACTCACTCTAGATAACTCAGGTCTTTATAATAGTCACGCAACTGCAAAATTTCATGGTAATTGATTTGAAAGTTACTATTGTGTTAATCATCTAACCACATTAATGAATCATTTAGTTTTTACCCGACTGCGCCAGACAGGGCAATGTGTTATGTTTGTATGTATGTATCTACGCACACCGCGGCCATAATAACCTCGTGTTGTGTACCCGGTAGTGAGTAGGGTAGCCAGGGCTCACTGGAGGGTTTTTGTGCTGTCAGTGGAAAGACCAAAAGCTTGTCCTGCTTTGTCTTTTGCACTGACGGCACAGAAACTCTCAATGCTTGCAGGGTTGGCAGCGCGAGTGTCACTCTCTTGGTTTTGCACGCGTCCATATACCACAGTGACCACTTTCCATCAGGTGGGCCGTGTGCTTGTTTGCCACCTAAGTGGAACAAAAATAGAAAAAAAAATGTATGTATGTAGTTTGCTTTATTCCCTTTACAGGACTAACGGCTGAACGGATTTCGATGAATTCGGTCTCAAATGAAAGGTGTTCATCTCCCGAGTGTTACAGGTTCCCGGCAGAGTAGAGTAGAAATCACTTTCAGCGATAAGGTCGCCCATTGTACATTAAACTGCATGCATGCTACCTACAAGTTGTACTGTAATCTATTGGTGTACAATAAAGAATTATCTATCTATATATCTAGAATTTGGGCCACCTCATCTCTTCCCATGCGGTGTCGTACAAGGTGACCAAAGGACCAGACCGTGAGAGATGAGCCTGGGTCGGCCGGGGTGCGAGGGATATGCCTGTCAACCTCACCTTCGGCAACCAAAACGACCCACAGGCGGCGTGCGTTTTAGTCTGTTCGTGTCCAACATAACCTCTCCCACCGGCTCCGGTGGGGAGGTATCCGTGGGGATTTTGCGCACGTAAAAAAAAAGCGATAGGGCTGTTTAACATCATACAGAACACAGACACAGAATAGCTCCTAAACTAGATATTTTTAATAAGCATTGCGTTAGATATCAATTGAATAGGAGAATCCAGAATTACAGTAATTGTTAAAGATTATTAGAACCGAAATGACTAATATTCCCCCTCTAACCCCTCCAGCTAAGCTAAATTGCTCGTGTTAGGAGTGGGTTCACGTCGGTATTGTAATGACCAGGATTCGAATCCGGGTCCTCTCGATCGTAAGGCCGATTCCTTAACCCCTAAGCTGCCGACGCTTAGCATACAAATATATACAGCCCATACTAACCGCCGCGTGCTCAAAAATTATATTTAACTAGCTGACCCTCCCCAGCTTCGTCCGGGGTATATTTTGAAGCTTCATATACCTTTGAGCCCGTATGTTTCAGTCTTCAAAATATGTATGAAAAATTGCCGGATTTGTTAACATTTATTATCAATGCTCCGCTCCCTTAAGTAGTAGCGTGATGATATAAAGCCTAAAACCTTCCTCGATAAATGGACTACCCAACACTGAAAGGAAGATTCAAATCGGACCAGTAGTTCCAGAGATTAGCGCGTTCAAACAAACAAACTCTGCAGCTTTATAATATTAGTATAGATTAATGACGTTACAATAGTGGTGATATCAAAATGTCATCGAAAACATTACTGCATTACTGAGATAAACAAATGTCCGGTTTAAAAATTTTGATTAATCAGTTGCGGGGACTCCCTTCATGCTTGATAATCTACATCCTTGATAGGTACCTAAGCAGTCAAAAATTAAAACCAATACAATAATATAAAGCGATTTCCTATGTGGTGTTTTACTGACGTCCAGTACCGAGCCATTGGCAGGGAATTTATCCTCACACCCTGCGAACTGAGACAGTATGCACTATGCAGTATGAAAGAAACTTCATCCCACGCACACTCCAGCTGTGGAATGACCTCCCTGCTGCGCTTTTCCTAAGCGCCTACAATATACGGTTCTTGTTTTATCCGGCTGCGACAACGTCTGTCTCTGCCTATACTAGAAGGAAATAGGCGTGAGCATATTATACGTATATATCAATCAATTAATTCACTGCAGTCCACTGCTGGACATAAGCCTCTCCCAATGTGCGCCATTTTCTCCGATCCTCCGCCTTCCACATCCAGTCTGTCCCAGCCACCTATTTCAGGTCGTCCGTCCATCTGGCTAGGGGGCGTCCTACCTTTCGTTTACCTTCTCGCGGTCTCCACTCTAGGACTCGTTTGCTCCAACGGCCATCGGTCCTTCGACAAACGTGGCCAACCCACTGCCACTTCAAATTGCTTATTCTGTGACCTATGTCGGTAACTTTAGTTCTCTGTCGGATAACCTCGTTCCGAATTCTATCCTTCAGAGAAACTTCAAGCATAGTTCGCTCCATAGCCCGCTGCGTGACTTTTAAGTTATGTACAGTAAGCTTCAGATAAAAGGAACCCCCCTTGATAATGACATGAATGTATTGAAGTTTTTTGAAATGTAGTTTGAATGGCATCTTGGTCTAGTGGTTATGATAGATGCCTTGTGGATACGGCAAGCGGGTGTTCAAATCCTCAGACACAAATTTCTTTTCTTATTCTTATAATTATTTTTTTATTCTCTTAAGCACTTTTTGTTAATTATTACTTAAGGAATAAAATTTTATAGTAGGTATGAGGTCTGTAAGAAAAGATAGGTTTGTTGCATAAACAATATTAATTTATTTCTCGAATTACATTTTTAGGACTACATTGAGTCCATTTCCAGTTGAGTATACAGTTTTTCTATCTGAGTTAAATTGGTGTTACTTATTTTTAGATTTTTCCTAACCTAAATTTATTGACAAAACACAATACCCTAAGTGAAGTATAAAATGTTTAATATTAGATAACTCTAGAAACATAACTAAAATATTTATTTACTTATTTATTTAAAGTTGCAAACATTAATTTTTTACACTCTGTATAATCTTCGAATATAAAAGAATGATGAATATAATGAAATGTTATTAGTGCCTGTGAATCACAAAGAAAGAACCAACATGCTAAACTATAACAGTATAGCAATATACATCTTCCTCTTTGATCACATTTTCTGATAAGTAACCCTTTTAACACAACATTAGAAAAATATGTGAGGTCAGATGGTGCATCGTTAATTAATTAGAAGATTAATTACTAAACTTGTAAACAAGAGTAATTTGATTAGGTATTAATAATATAATATTACTATTATGAATGTTAGGACACTTTATACACAGCGTCATCTAGCCCAAAATAAGCACCTAAATGTGATATGGATAATAGACAACTGATATAATACTTATTTTAGATAAACTACACCCAGACACATAACAAATAATCGTGTTCATCACACAAAGATTTGTTCTGGGTAAGAATGGATAATCTGCATTAATAACGGAGCGGATGGCTATCTATCACTTCTTGAAGACGACGAATGAAATTTCATCCCCGAAACCATATTAAAACATACGGCACTATTTCGCATTAGTTCCCAAGTTCTGTTTACCTCTTTAACTAATGATTTTTTTTACTTTATTTCACTTGAGTCCCAGTTTAAAACCATCTGACCCCACAAGTTTTCAATAGGATTAAGATCCGTTCTTTTAGCCGGCCACTCAAACACCTTTATATCTTCTTGTGCATTTAGCCAGTCTTGCACAATTCGGGACCGATGCACTGAAGAGTTATCCTGAACCAGGTAAATTTGTCCTTCTGTATATGCGACCCACACTGAAGGCAGCATTACGCCTTTCAACACTTCACTGTTCATGCGGCCACCTATTTCCACTAGCTCGCCTGGGTCCATTGAAGACATCCATTCCCAGTAATCTAAAATAATAAACCTTTTCAAATCTGTTGCAATATGTAAATCAATGTCAGTAGCAATAATAATTAAAAATATATAATATTATATAATATGTATATAATATGTATATAATATGTATATAATATGTATATTATATGTATATAATATGTATATATATACATATATATATATATATATATTTCGGGGTAGAGAATAATAATTTAGAATAAACAAATTTTATGTTAAAAAATATAATCATTTGCTTACCTAATGTTAACCGCCCTCTTGTTCTTAAGTCTATTCTTAAGTCTAATCCATTTTTTGGGTTGAACCGTTGGCCACTTCATCTTCTTCTTCTGACTTGAAGCATCTTTCGTCGGCAAATATAACAATTTCGGTTTCCCAGTAGAAATTTTAATAACGAGTAAAAATTTACTCGGTTGGTGCGATGATCGTCAGTAAGTTGTTACTTTCTGGCTGGCTTATAATTATGGATGTTCGCAGCGTGTAGATATCGTCGAACAGTGCTCAGCGACAACACTCCAAAAGTTTCAGCACTTGAGCGCGTAGTTTTAAAGGGTGCCTGTGATTGAACCTCCACAATATCACGGTGCCGCTCTGATTCATGAGTGTAAGCAACTGGGCGAGGTCCTTGGCGTTCACATTTCATATCACCCGTCACTTGATACTTTCGAATCCATCTACGCACTGTATTTCTCTGTAATGAAAATGATAATAAATAAAAGAAACTCCAAAATCTAACTTTTAAATGAAAATGTAACATGATTAAGCAATAAATAGGCATATAATATATTTTTATCGTAACTCTTACCGTTATGGCCATATCTCGTGCAATTTTCTTTATGCTTTGTTCTTTGCTTCCAAAGAACAACAATTTTAGCTTTCAAAAATGTTGTTAATCGAACCATACTTTCAATTTACTCAAAAATCTGATCAAAAACTTAATAAATTGAATAATATTACGAGGAGGATCAACACCAATGCAAATTACCACGAATTATAAAGTTACCTTCAATCACAGTTTAGTAAATAAGGCAAAGAAGTATTCTAATTGCAACCTTAGCACGCTGTCACAGATATTATAATACTATAGCCGCAGCTCATACAGCAAATAAGTTTTTGAAGTAAAACATGACGGTAGTGCAACAAGCTGTATCAAGCGTAATCTATTGAACTAAACGAGAAATCTATAGTAATTTCAAGCTTATCCTTTAGTCCATTGAGCAGTTATAATTATCACATATGGTTGATGTTGAAATTTAAACCTTATGGTCTACAAAATTACACCGTAATAAACTTTGTTCGATAATAAGAGTAATGTTATTCATATTTTCACCGTTGTCATCAAGTGAACCGATAGCCTAGTGGTATAGGTCACGGTCTAAGTGAACGGCTGGCGCTGGAGATGCGGGTTCGTATCCAGAAGCTGCACATAGATTAATGTGGCATCTTTTTGTGAGTATATTGTATCTTGATTGAATTGAGCCGAAAGACGAAAAATATCAGAAAATTACAAATATGAACATGCAAATAAAAGGCAGACGAAGCTGCTCGCTCGTTTGCAGCTCAGCGACGATCGCATCACGTGACGTCATTCGTGAGTCATGTGACGCGGCGATATTGTTTAAGTATTGAGGGGGTCTGTTTTCTCTGACGCTGTGTGTACCAGCCCCACTGTAAGTGTCCACGTTTCGGCACCGTAAGTCATAACAGGTAAATACGTTTATATACGTAACATTATAGGTTTATACATACCTAAACTCTTGATCGTGTTCGTCTTCTCATTCAGGCCAGCGAAGGAGTACACCAGGTGCGTGCACAGTGCTGGCTCCAAGTCTTCAAGGTTAAATTTACCAGGATCTGGCCTGTAGACTGCCCATGATGCTATGTAGCAGACCACCTTCTTGTCATGTTTTGGACCTGGAAGGAACATAATATTTTATTAAAAATACTGAATGCAATTAAACCTGCATACTAGCTTGACCCCTTCGACTCGGTGCAAAGACGGGCGTTGAGGCTGGTTGACAATCCTATACTCGCCGGTAGTGTGGAACCTCTTAGCCTTAAGAGGGACTATGCCTCGCTACGTGTGTTCTACCGCCTATACAATGGTTTGAGCTCAGATGAATTGTTTGAGGCTCACAGCTACATTCTATCATCGCACCTCTCGCCATGGGCAGGGAAATCATCCTCACACATTGCGAACTGAGAAGGTGCGCACTGTGCGGTATCAAAGAAACTTCATCCCACGCACACTTAAGCTGTGGAATGACTTCCCTGCTGCGGTTTTCCTAAGCACCTACAATATAGGGTTCTTCAAGAGGGGCATCAGAAGGTTTCTTCGTGGACGGCAGCGCGAGTGTAGCACCCCTGGTGTTGCATACGTCCATAGGCCACGGTAACCACTTCCCATCAGGTGGGCTATGTGCTAGTCTGCCAACTAAGTGGTATAAAAAAAGGCTACCGCGGATCTCGGATCGGTATGCTAATACTCTTTCAATAAACATATACCAACTTATGTAAAAGTTGTTTACCTTAACAAATATTGTAAATATTTATAATTGATTAGACGACCTCCGAATGAGGATGCTCTGTTTGTGATTAGATTTTTAAAAGTGGACTTTCCGACAGTATTTTTTTTTAAAGAATATAGCAACCGTAGTCTATACTATATAATATTATAAAGAGGAAAGATTTGTATTTTTGTATGTAACGAATAAACTCAAAAAGTACTAGACTGATTTTGATAATTATTATATCATTAGAAAGCTACATTCTTCGTGAGTAACATAGGCTGCTTTTTATCCCGATATTCCCATGGGATCAAGATTTACGCGGGTGAAACCGCGGCGCGGTGCTAGTACTTAATATATCTATACTATATATAATATTATCAAGAAGAAAGATTTGTATTTTTGTATGTAACGAATAAACTCAAAAAGTACTGGACCGATTTTGATAATTATTATATCATTAGAAAGCTACATTCTTCGTGAGTAACATAGGCTGCTTTTTATCCCGATATTCCCATGGGATCAGGATTTACTCGGGTGAAACCGCGGCGCGGTACATGTTACTAATATAATCTAAGCCCTCCAACTAAGATAAATTGCCTGTGCTAGGAGTGGGTTCACGACGATAATGCAATGGCCAGGATTCGAAACTGGGACCTCTTGGTCGTAAGGCCATAATTACTAAGCTACCGACGCTTTAAGTTGTTTAGTAGTTGTCGAGGGGGTAGGACACGACGATATTTCCGTCCAATTGAGCAGTCCGACTGGGGAAGTACCTCCGCCCTATAGAATACCGTGGCCATTATAACCTTGTGTTGTGGTCCCGGTGGTGAGTGGGGTAGCCAGAGCTCATTAGAGATTTTTTGTTCTGTCAGTGGGAAGACCAAAAGCTTGACCTGTTTTGTCTTTTACACTGACGGCACAGAAACTCTGTGCTTACAGGATTGGCAGCGCGAGTGAGACTCCCTTGGTTTTGCACACGTCCATAGGCCACGGTAACCACTTTCCATCAAGTGGGTCGTGTGCTTGTCTGCCACATAAGAGATATAAAGAAAAACCTATTTTCCATCAATATATATTTTTTTATACCACTTAGTTGGCAGACAAGCACACGGCCCACCTGATGGGAAGCGGTTACCGTGGCCTATGGACGTATTCAACACTAGGGGTGTCACACTCGCGCTGCCGACCATGAAGAAACCTTCTGATGCCCCTCTTGAAGAACCCCATATTGTAGGCGCTTGGGAAAATCGCAGCAGGGAGATCATTCCACAGCTTGAGTGTGCGTGGGATGAAGTTTCTTTCATACCGCACAGTGCGCACCGTCTCAGGTACCGACTTCCGACCGATTTTATAGTCATTTCGGAGCGAACGATCATAGGTACAAAATTTTTCCCGACCTAAGGCGAAGCAACATGACATTTGTCTTTTTATTTATTTTGCTGTTGTGCTGATAGTGGATTTCAATGACAATCAGTCATTGATATACGATATTGGACCGGATAATGTGAAAGACAGATACATATTTCATATATAGCTGCGTGGTTCCCGGCAGAGTAGAATTTGGACCACCCCATCTCTTCCAATGCGGTGTCGTACAAGGCGACTAAGGGATAAGGCTGTTTAACATCAGATAGATATATACAGCTCAGACAGCCTCAGATTCATAGCTTGTGACAACAATAGTGCCCGGAAAACGGCAATAGGCTAACCCCTTATTACGTGGGATCGAATACAATGATGGTGAAATGTGGGTGTTAATTCACCTCTGCCTAACCCTCCGGGGATAAATGCATCATTATATGTATGTATGTACATATTTCATACATTTTACTTCCGGTCAGAGCAGACACTGTTATTGGAACGGATAATGGGAAAACGCTTTTAAAATGCATGTTTTTTTAAGTTTCTCCTTGGCGGCCCCAGCCCCTACCCAATTATTAAAAGGTAGACTATGACCTTGTTCAATATTTTGTTGCTTAATAAAATTATTTTAATAACAATTTTGCAATATATAGGTATTTAAACTATCATGGTCACTCACATCAATATCAAAATAATCGGGAACGCCGAAATATCAGAAACTCAAAACTTGGGAAATATTCCGCTTATTTTGATACTAATTTTGCAATTACTGTTGATTAACCTATTTAATATTAAGCTATTATAATATACAAAAAAATATAAACAATTACTTATGAAATTTAAACAAAACTATGTTGACTATACAATATATACAAAAATTAAATAGAAGAAAAAAGGGAGACTACAACTTATGTCATCGAAAAATTGCTCCCCATCGATCTCTACTGGTACCGTGCCCAATTTTACACTGTTTGAATATTATTAAGAAATATAACTAACCTATATAACAACTTACATGCTAGGTATGGTAGAAGCATTTTTTATGTATTACGTATAACCTTTTCGAGGAGATAGGACATGACGGTATTCCCAACCCAATTGAGCAGTCCGACTGGGGAAGTGCCTACGCCTTACAGAATACCTCTGCCATAATAACCTCGTGTTGTGTTCCCAGCGATGAGTAGGGTAGCCAGAATTCACTGGACATTTTTTGTGCTGTCTGTGAGAGGATCAAAGGTTTATCCTGTTTTGTCTTCTAACGGCACAGAAACTCAGTACTAGTTACTCCGTGATGGTAAATATCCCGATATCTTTAATACCAATGTGAGTGACCATGATTGTTTAAATATCAATTATATTAACTTAGTATACACACATACATATAATCACGCCTTTATCCCCGGAGGGTTAGGCAAAGGTGAATTAACACCCACATTTCACCAATCATTGAATTCGGTCCCACGTAATAGGGGCTGAGATTATTGCCGACTTCCGGGCACAATTTTGACTCAAGCCATGCATCTGAGGCTGAATATCTGTCTGGTGTTAAACAGCCCTACACCGCATGGGAAGTGATGGAGTGGCCCAAATTCTACTCTGCCGGGAACCACGCGGCTCCGGGAACTTAGTATATGGTTAAAATAAAGGGGTAGATTATACAAATATAAGTATGTTTGTATAATCTACTCGTTCACAAAACCCGCTCTGTTGTATTTATATAATTTTGTGATTCACCTTCAACTGTGTCCTTTATTAATATGCGAAAGCTTCTTGACAAAAATATTGTTGTTGTTTTATCGTATTTAAAAAAGACGTAATAGTATTTTCACATAGTTAACGATAAGACTATGAAGGCTTCTTGGCGGACAGAGAACTTGTTCTCAAAATACAGTAACCATAAACATATAGCTATTACCATGTAATCACACAATGCAATCACACAATTTCATCCACATATTCCTATCAAGCATCATCTAAGTCACACCTTTGATGTTAACTTCCACAGTTTCACAGAACTAGAATGCTATTCTATATCATCAGAATGCTATAGAAGCATATTATATACATACATACATATAATCATCATCATTTATCTCCGGAGGGTTAGACAGAGGTGAATTAACACCCAAATTTCACGAATCATTGAATTCGGTCCCACGTAATAGGGGATGAGCCCATTGCCGACTTCCGGGCACAATTTTGACTCAAGGCATGCATCTGAGGCTGAGTCTGTGCTGTTTATATCTGTCTGATATTAAACAGCCCTATCCCTTAGTTGCCTTGTACGACACCACATGGGAAAAGATTTCTACTCTGGCGGAAACCACGCGGCAATTATATTCTGCATCTTATTTTAAGCGAACTGTTATGTATGTTCTTATATGAAATAAATTCTATAGAACCCAAATCCTAGGCGGTGATATCGTAGGCCGATTTTTGTCCAACCCCCAGTAGAAAAAGAGATAGGAAGACAAACTGTTAACTATAGGAAAATGTACTAGTAATTACGGATTCATCCATTCATCCTTCATTCGGTTATTTATTTAACAAAACATAACATAACATAAACTCACGCCTATATCCCCGAGGGGGTAGGCAGAGGTGCTAGCACCCACATTTCGCCAGTTTATGTTTAGGTCCCATTGTAATAGGGTGCGAGCTTATGCCATTAACCGGGTACTTATAAACCTGCGATAAATACACACATTACTTCGAAAAGTATCGAAAAGTCATTGGTGTGTGTCATGGTAAAACCTGGGATCGAACCTGAGACCACGTCTCAGCAGTCCATTACTCATACCACTAGGCTACCGTGGTGTATTATATATAACTAAACATAAACGATCTTTTTAACATGTTTTATTTAAAAACTCAGTTTATAATTATTTTTTCGGTCCAAAAACTCATTTTACAATTAAACACTGTTATTGAACCACTAGTTAGTCAGCTAGTTAGCCTTATTTATTTGTTTAATATGTGTTCTTATAAAGTCACTACAATATTGTTCTTTTTATCTAGGACACGCCAACTTGTCTTCACATCGCCTGACGGTAAGCTAAAGGCAAAGTCTCAAGAAAGAGGGTCAGCATTACAGACACTAAGTAATGTTAGGGAGGTTCTTAAGGAGGTAGGCCACGGCGGTCTTTCCGCCCAATTGAGTAGTTCGACTGGGGCAGTACCTCCGCCCTCCAGAATACCGCGGTTATAATAACTTCGTGTTATGTTCCCAGCGGTGAGTAGCCAGAGCTCACTGGAGAATTTGTGCTGTCAGTGGGATGACTAAAGGCTTGTCCTGCTTTGTCCTCTGCACTGACAGCTCAAAAACTCTGTTGTTACATAGTCGGCAGCGCGAGTGTGGCTTCTCTGGTGTTACACACGTCCATAGCCCACGGTAACCACTTTCCATAAGGTGAGCCGTGCGCTTGTCTGCCACCTAAATGGTATAAAAAAAGTTACAATGGCGGCACTCAGCTTGACGGCAAAAACCTTTAGTTATGCACCTAGCCGAATGGGGTACAGTATACTAGCTGTTAACAACGCCAGTTACCTCTCAGAGAGAAAGTAGGTACACCTCGCCGCACGACACAGTTCGTTGTACAAATACTTCGCGAGAATACTTACATGCCTGCATCAGCTATTGTTATACTATAACTATGTGCAAAAACGGGGATACTGGCTCTTTCTGTAATAAACTTGGTGGTATAGATATTAACCCGCGATCTTATTTTTTATTTTTTTACTAGCTGACCCACCCCAACTTCGCCCGGGGTATATTTTGAAGCTTCATATCTCTTTGAGCCCGTATGTTTTAGTCTTCAAAATATGTATGAAAAATTGCCGGATTTGTTAACATTTATTATCAATGCTCCGCTCCCTTAAGTAGTAGCGTGATGATATATAGCCTAAAACCTTCCTCGATAAATGAACTACTCAACACTGAAAGAATCATTCAAATAGGACCAGTAGTTCCAGAGATTAGCGCGTACAAACAAACAAACAAACAAACAAACAAGTATAGATTTAATTATCTCATAATGGAGACTATGGGCAGTTGGGGGTCGGACACGAAGAGGTTGATCACGGAAATTGGCCGCCGCATCCACGTCCAAGGCGGTGACTTCCGATCCGGCTCGTTCTTGGGGCAAAAGGTTGGCTATTGCGATTCAGCGGCGCAACGCGGCCAGCATCATGGGCACCTTTGCGCCGGGAACGATGCGGAGTGGGTTGTTTGACGCGACATGATCGCGAGTTTGTTTCGTGTGTTTATGTTTTAATTATTTTGTATGTGATAAATAAATAGAATTAAACGAAAAGTAATATAAATTTACTCAACATGTGTTCTCTCCCAGCAAACCTTTGAGTAGCAGAGAAGCATATAGTAATGAGTTTTTTTTATTTAAACTTTATATGCATGCATTCTTTTTTATTTTAAGACAGTCTATTGTACAAAGACAGACAGAGGCCAAAAATATTTTCCCTTACAAGGGAAATGCTCTGACCACTAAGCTACCGAACATTGCCTGAAATCATCCAAATCTTCCCATTCTTACTTTTTAGTATGATGTAGGACACAACAGTATTTCCGTCCAATTGAGCAGTCCGACTGGGGAAGTACCTCCGCCCTACAGAGTACCGCGGCTATAATAATCTCGTGTTGTGTTCCCGTCGGTGAGTAAGGCAGCAAGAGTTCACTGGAGGGTTTTTGTGCTGTCAGTGGAAAGACCAAAAGCTTGTCCTCCTTTGTTTTCTACACTGACGGTACAGAAACTCTCAATGCTGCAAGCATGTTGTGTTCCCAGCGGTGAGTAGGATAGCCAGAGCTCACTGGAGAATTTGTGCTGTCAGTAGGATGACTAAAATCTTGTCCTGCTTTGTCCTCTACACTGACGGCACAGAGACTCTGTGCTTACAGGGTTGGCAGCGCGAGTGTCTCTCTTGGTTTTGCACGCGTCCATAGGCCATGGTGACCACTTTCCATCAGGTGGGCCGTGTGCTTGTTTGCCACCTAAGTGGTATAAAAAAATCTTAATCGATTTGAATAGTTAGCACACTAAATGCTTTAAAATTTCATTCAAAAGGTTTTGTTTATAAAACAAATATTAGTAACCAAAATTACTAACCCCTGTTTTGACCCCTGCAGCTAAGGAGCTTAAGGCAAATGGTTTACGTCAATAGTGTAATGGACAGGATTAAACCCGGGACCTCTCGATCGTTAGGCTGACTCACTAACCACTAAACTAGTCAACCACGAAAATAGATTCACAGATTTTTATTTATTGATTGCTTGCTATTAAACCTGTTTCTTGTTTTTAAAATAAAGCAGGTTTTGAGCAGCAAATAATGAATAAATAAGAATTTGTGAAGGTATTTTAGGGTAGTTATTGCCGCAGTTTCCGGCAGAGTAGAATTTGGACCACCCCATCTCTTCCCAACTTCCCAACAACAAGGCGACTAAGGAATAGGACAGTTTAACATCAGACAGATATATACAGCCCAGACTCAGTCTCAGGTACCTGGCTCTAGTCAATAATAGTGGCCAGGAAATGCCAATAGACTCACCCCCTATTACGTGGGACAGAATACAATGACTTGTGAAATGTGGGTGTTAATTCACCTCTGCCTAACCCTCCGGGGTTATATGCGTGATTATGTGTTGTTTATTGGACCTGTTTGTATAGTGTTCGCGATATGAATCAGAACTCAGATATGACATTGACCGAGTCATCGGGCGAGTCATTTTAAAAGACCCTTTGTTTAAAACCGGCCTCGTTTGTGGTTTTGTGATTCCTTTTTATTCTTTAATTTGAATTAAAGAATAAAAAGGAATCACAAAACAACGAACAACAACAGCTAGTACATAATGAATTAACTCTAAGTTTGAACTTAGAGTTAATTCATTATGTACTAGCTGTTGCCTGCGAATTTGCCAGCGTGGATCTCATTACCGCGACCAAACAAAACCTGTAACTTTTCTCAAGATCTAATAATCTAATAAAATAATAAAGCAAAATTTCATCAAAATTGGTTTAAAAGGCGTAACAGGTAGACAGATATACAGAGTTATTGTCGAATTTACAATATTAGTATTAATATTAAGTGAAAGATAAAATGAAAGTCAAAGTGGAAGGCAGTCTCGCGACCAAAGGGTTCCCTACTTACCACGATATCTAGCCACCTTTAAAATCACATTTGCTGCATGGGAGCCCAATTTCAATATTTATTTTATTTTGTTTTTAGTTCGTTTTTATTTATAAGATACATAATTTGATTATATTAAATAATAATTATGCTATTATAATATACAATTACTTACAAATTTATATAAAACTATGCTAACTATACAATATATACAAAAATGGAATAGAGAAAAAGAGGGAGACTGTAATTTTAGGCATCGAAAAATTCCTCCCCATCGATCTAAAAAAGGCCAGCCTTATGGTCACGGGAAGCGTCGATTAGTCGCTTCGCTATTTCTTTGAATAGCGCGCGCGCGCTTGGACCCACGGACCCAACGTTTCGACTCCAAACGGCTCAAAATTATAATTACCAGTTAAATTGGTATATTTGCGTTCATCGTACTTGGAAGATGGGAAGGCGCCAGTGTGTCGACGCAAGTTGCATCCCACACCAAAGGCCTACCCATCTTCCAAGGTATCAACGACATACCGTCCGGTCTCATACCATCGTCGCGAGCCAAGCCAACAGGTTCAACAATATATACAAAAATGGGATAGAGAAAAAGAGGGAGACTGTAATTTTTATTGTTATAGTTTGTACTTTTAGCGGCAACAGGAATACATCATCTGTGAAAATGATTAAATAATCTAAAGAATAGAAATACATCTTTTACCCAGCTATCACGATTCAATCAATTAGCCCATCGCAGCCCACTGCTGGTCACAGGCCTCTCCCAATGTTGGAAGACTTAGGCCTACTGTTTTTAACCTTGCAATATATTAACCTCTATTTTAATTAATTAAGTATTTAGAACATATGGGTTAGGGTGGTTTTTATCGCATGTTATCGGCACTGAATTAATTTTGTGCGGTTCTTTTTTTCTGTTTTAACTTCAGCTCATTTTAGAAATTATTTATTTTCATAACAATCTAGAGGTAGACAATCATACGGCCCACCTGATGGCTTTCCATCAATAGTTACCGTGGCCTATGGACGTGTGCAACACCATAGGAGTCACTCGTGCTACCAACTCAGAATACGAACAGAGAGTTTCTGTGCCATCAATGCACTGTTGTACCGAAATAATATATATTTACCTATATTTATTTTAAAGATGTTCTATGCAATGTTTTTTTTTGTTTTATATAGGACACGTCAATTGGACTTCGCCTTGCCTGATGGTAAGCTGAAGGCAAAGTCCCAGAAAAGAGGGTCACCATTACTTACTCATACCGTGTGACAATAGTGACACTCAGCTTGACGGCCTCATCATATCACGCCCCGCTTAAAGGACCCGGGATTGTAGGAAGAAGGAAACACGTGAGCTGGTAATGAATTCCAGGCCTTAATGGTGCGACAGAAAAAAGAGTCTCCGAACCGCTTGGTTCTTGATCGGATGTTTTGCACCGTGTGCGGATGACATCTAAGACCTGCACGTGTTGTCCTGTGTAGGAAAGGGGAGGGTGGGACTAATTGGAAGAGCTCATCAGAACACTCCCGGATCCCTGGAGGATTCTACTGTTATCTTCGGTTTATTTTGTAGATTCTTCTTCTCCTTCAAAGTCATACGGCGACGGTTAAGTCACACACTGGGAGAAAGACGTAACACGTATATTTGTATAGAAGAAATTTGGATGGTTTCGGGCGAAGGTTCTGTGGCTTAGTGGTCAGAGCGTTCGTGACGACCTCAGTGGCGTAGCGGTAGAGCATTCGACTGCTATGCAGGGGGCGCGGGTTCGATTCCCGCTGAAGGCAAATATTTGTATGCATGAATATGTATATTTGCATTGGTCTGGGTGTTTCTATGTATGATATGTATGTATTTACAAAAAAAAACGTATCTAAGTATGTTTATCCGCATTCTAGATCCCATAACACAGCTAGTTAAGCTATGCTTACCATGGGTCTAGATAGCGTTGTGTAGAATGACGTGGAATATTTATTTATTTATGTATTATTTATTCAGCCTGTAAACTAATTAAATACGGTCCCACGTAATAGGGAGTAAGCCTATTGCTATTCTGTGCACTAATTTTCGCTCATGACGTTCATCTGAGGCTGAGTCTGGGCTGTATATATCTGTTTGGTGCTAAACCTCCCTATACTTAGTCGCCTTGTTCGACACCGCATGGGAAGAGAAGGGGTGGTCCAAATTCTACTTTACCGGGTACCACGCGGCAGAGTAGAATTCGCCGCGAAAGATCGCGGATTCGAATCCAGCCTGAACCAATTAAATTTTATCTATTTCTTAATCGATTTGAATAGGTTAGCATACTAAAAACAACATAAACAAAACATAAATTCACGCCTATATCCCTGAAGGGGTAGGCAGAGGTGCTAGTACCCACATTTCGTTAGTTTATGTTTAGGTCCCAATGTAATAGGTGGCGAGCCTATTGCCATTAACCGGGCACTTATAAACCTGCGATAAATACACACATAACTTCGAAAAGCATCGAAAAGTCAGTGGTGTGTGCCATGGTAAAACCTGGGATCGAACCCGAGAACCTCGTCTCAGCAGTCCATTACCCATACCACTAGGCTACCGCGGTGAATATAGCATACTAAATGCTTTAAAATTTCATTCAATCTATAAAGGTAGCTAAAATAACCAATGGCCTTGACTATAAGCATGTTGTAGACCATGACTCACAATAAAACCAGCCATATCGTTTTATAGACTAGTGCAAAATTATTTAAAACCTCAATTAAAAACCCTGTCACGTTGTCGCAATGATACTCACGAAGGTTACGTATCGAAACCGCTATTGTTCAAAAACTTGGAGAGCATTGATATAAGGAGGCAAGTTAAGCAAGGCGACTTCCATTGTATGTGTACATAGATGGGTAACCGTTTGCTAGAGGTCATGTTAGAGGTTGAAATGTATAGAAACAGTCACGACTTCTAGCCGTAGGGGTAGGCAGATAACGCAGGTTTCCACTTGCTATGATTCTGTCATACATCTTTCGCTTCTACTACTTTTGCAAAATAATTGTTTTCATACATTTTTAATTCCATTTAAGTGGTAGATTGTTTTTTATCTAGAACATGCCAATTTGACTTCACCTTGCCTGATGGTAAGCTAAAGGCAAAGTCTCAAGAGAGAGGGTCACACACACACATTATAGGCACTAAGTAATGTTACAATGGTGACATTCAGAAAAGTTAGATGTAAAATGGTTACCGTGGTCTATGGACGTGTGCAAAACCAAGGGAGTCACACTAGCGCTGCCAACCCTGCAAGCACAGAGAGTTTCTGAGCCCTCAGTGTAAAAGACAAAGCAGGGCAAGCTTTGGTCTTCCCATTGACAGCACAAAAACTCTCTAGTGAGCTCTGGCTGCCCTACTCACCGCCGGGAACACAACACGAGGTTATTATGGCAGCGTTCTACCTCCTAATATGTCTATATCGAATATGTATGTATGTAATCTTTATGTGTCTTTTTTTTTTTTTTTTTAAACTGAGTTTATTTATATTTCTCTGTTTTGAAACTAATTTTTAAGACCAAAAACCGAAATTGAACCACTAGTTGTCAGTTAGCTTAGTTTATTTGTTTAATATGTGTATTTTTTTTTTTTACGTGCGCAAAATCCCCACGGATACCTCCCCACCGGAGCCGGTGGAGGAGGTTATGTCGGACTCGAACCGACTAAAACGCACGCCGCCTGTGGGTCGTTTTGGTTGCCGAAGGTGAGGTTGACAGGCATATCCCTCGCACCCCGGCCGACCCAGGGCCATCTCTCACGATTTGGCCCTCGTCTCGGGTGTGGGGACTAAAGAGTCCCTAACTCGACCCCGGAAATGGGGAGGCGCGCTACCGCCGCGGCCTGCTTCTGCCAGGGTGACAGGCGGCTCCACCTGTCACCCCCAGGCCGGCGCTCATGGGGGGCGGAGGTCGTTCATCGACCTCCGACGCCCGAGTTGCCTTCGTACGCGGGCAGCTTGGCTTGCGATCCTAATATGTGTATTTATAAAAAGTCGCTACAAAATTTAAACCGAATGGGATATAGGTAGAGTGTTGGGTTAGGCTGTTATAAAACGCCTTTCCTATTTTAGTCATCCATGATTCATAGTTGGATTTTTGTAGGTATAGTTAAAGTGTTTGTCCGATTAAAAGAAAAGATAGCATTGGTACATAATATTATGTATCATAAGTATTACAACCATAACACCTTCAAGTGAGGAAAATATTAATCGACAAAACTGAGATACCGTTACTGAAAATTTTTAATGTAGTGTAGTGTAGTGGTATAAGCCGTTTTACCAGTCGAGATCGATGGGGAGGAATTTTCCGATGCTTGAACCTTCTGTATTCTATTTTATATTCTTGTAAATATTAATTTATATCTTTCTATAATAACAAAATGAATCATTGTAATATAAATAAATGATAATGTCATTGTTTTGTTCCCGGCAGTGAGTAGGGTACACAGAATTGCGAGGGATATGCCGTCAACCTCACCTTCGGCAACCAAAACGACCCACAGGCGGCGTGCGTTTTAGTCGGTTCGAGCCCGACATAACCTCTTCCACCGGCTCCGTGGGGATTCTGCGCACGTAAAAAAAATAAAAAAGGTAGCCAGAGCTCACTGGAGAGTTATAGTGCTATCAGTGGGAAGACCATAAGCTTGTCCTGCTTTGTCTTCTACACTGACGGCACAAAAAATGTTTGTTCTTATAGGGTCAGCAGCACCAATGTTACTTCCCTGGTGTTGCACATGTCCATAGGCCACTGTAAATACTTTCCATGAGGTGGGCCGTGTGCTTATCTGCCACCTAAGTCGTATATTACACTTACACGCCTAAACCACTGAACGGATTTTGAAAAAAATTGGTGTAGTGGTAGATTATCTTGAGAAAGGACATAGGCTATATTTGGTCTCGATAACCGACATTCACACGGGTGGAGTCGCAGGCAAAAGCTAGTAGTAAATAGTTACAATTTTGGTGATAAGCCCTATGTAGTGCCGAGGGTCGATGAAGGGGCGTGGTTCCCCTATTTTAGTACATAGTAATTAAGCTATAATCTAGACATGACGGGCGCGTGTCGTCGTATTCCGAGGACAATATTATTTTTTTTTTAACTTCGTCAGTGTAGAGGACAAAGTAGGACAAGCCTTTGGTCGTCCCACTGACAGCACAAAAACTCTCCAGTGAGCTCTGGCTACCCTACTCACCGCCGGGAACACAACACGAGGTTATTATAACCGCGGTATTCTGTAGGTATAATTGATATATTTAACGACAGATCTACCATATTTGGAAATAGGTCTACTATTTTAAGTGCCAGAATTATATTTCCCATTCAATTTACCATCAGGCGAGGTGAAGTCAGATTGGCGTGTCCTATATTTAGGTGGGTAGTTTTCGGCACAGTAGAATTTGGGTGACCCCATCTCTTCCCATGCGGTGTCGTACAGGGCGACTAAGGGATAGGGCTGTTTAACATCAGACAGATATAAACAGCCCACAGCCCAGAATCAGTCTCAGATGCATGGCTTGAGTCAACAATAGTGCCCGGAATACAGTTATAGGCTCACCCCCTATTACGTGGGACCGAATACAATGAGTGGTGAAATGTGGGTGTTAATTCATCTCTGCATCACCCACTGGGGATAAAGGCGTGATTATGGGTATGTATGTAGATATATTAATATTAAAAAATACAACGAGTACTAAAGGTTAGGTCAAGTGTACCCCCGAGGAGGGCTAAGTCGAGAGAGATGGCGCTGGGTCGGCCGGGGTGCGAGGGATATGCCTGTCAACCTCACCTTCGGCAACCAACAACGATCCACCGTGCGTTTTAGTCGGTTTGAAGCCGCGTAGTTCCCGGCAGAGTAGAATTTTGGCCACCCTATCTCTTCCCATGCGGTGTCATACAAGGCGACTAAGGGATAGGGCTGTTTTACATCAGACAGATTTATACAGCCTAGACGCAGCCTCAGATGCATGGCTTGAGTCAACAATAGTACCTACCCCTATGGAAGACAGGCGTGATTTTATGTATGTATGTATTTTAAAGAAACTGTGCTATATACCTACACATACTATTACTTCTTCCAAATAATTATACGACATAGGTGTATGACATGTGGCTTAGTAGTTAAGGAGTCAGCATTACGAACGCGAGATCCCAAGTACGAATACGCTTCAATGAAACACCGCGCGCTAAAGTCGCGTGGTTCCCGGCAGAGTAGAATTTGGACCACCCCATCTCTTCCCATGCGGTGTTGTACAAGGCGACTAAGGGATAGGATTATTTAACACCAGACAGGATATATACCTACAGCCCAGATTCAGCCTCAGATGTTTTAGTCAACAATAGTGCCCAGAAGACGGCTATAAGCTCACCCCCTATTACGTGGGGCCGAATTCAATGATTGGTGAAATGTGGGTGTTAATTCACCTCTGCCTAACCCTCCGGGTATAAAGGCGTTATTATATGTATGTGTGTATGTATGAATCTGACATAACCTCTCCCACCGGCAGTATCCGTGGCAATTATTCGCACGTAAAAAAAGAGTTCCCTCTACCCTCGAGCACGTACCTTTGAACATGTATTAGCAGCGAAAGATGTATGCCAGGAACATAGCATTCACAGCAAGTGGAAACATGTGATCTCTGCTCACCTCGGAGGCTAAAAAGCGCGAGCATATGTATGCATTGTGTGCAGGAGAAGCGAAAGGCGTGTGCCTAGCTCGTAACTAGTGGAAAGCAGCTGTCTCAGCTTTAATGGAGCGTGGAAGACTGTCTAAAAATAAAATACATCGTGTATAACGGTACAAACGTAACCGTTACTGTAATACGACGCAATTATGACACAATGCTTTTAAACAACGTCAAAGTAAATGACATACATACATATATTCACGCCTATATCCCCGAAGGGGTCGACAGAGGCTCACACAGCTTTCGCCAACTATAATCTTCGATCGTTATTAATTTATATTTGTGGTGACGGAGAAAGAATACAGGGTCGGCAGCACGTGTGTGACGCCTCTGGTGTACCACGGTAATCACTTTCTATCAGGTGGGCCGTGTGCTTGTCTGCTACCTCAGTGGTATAAAAAAATCTGCTGGATTTGTTAACATTTGTCCTTAATACTCCACTCCATTCAGTAGAAGCGTGATGACACAGAGCTTATAGCCTTTTTCAATAAACCAACTATCTAATGCAAAAAAAAATACACATTGGATAAGCATTTTCGGAGATTAGCGTTATCAACCAAACAAACTCTTCAGGTATATTATATTAGTATATAGATAAACAAGCGATTCACGAACCATTCATCATCAACTATACAGCGTTAGACCCGGTCGCATCCGAGTCTTGGAGACTTCGAAGTCAGGAGTCCACTTTCGCACGATCTTGGGTGTCCATGGAATCGAGACTTTTTTTTTTATACCACTTAGTTGGCAGACAAGCACACGGCCCACCTGATGGGAAGCGGTTACCGTGGCCTATGGACATATGCAACACCAGGGATGTCACACTCGCGCTGCCGACCATGAAGAAACCTTCTGATGCCCCTCTTGAAGAACCCCATATTGTAGGTGCTTGAGAAAACCGCAGCAGGGAGGTCATTCCACAGCTTGAGTGTGCGTGGGATGAAGTTTCTTTCATACCGCACAGTGCGCACCGTCTCAGTTATTTTTATACAGGACACGTCAATTTGATTTGGCCTCCACCATTGTCTGTAATGTGGTGATGGAGAAAAAATACAAATATCACCTCCCCATACCATCCGAAGAGTGTCGTAAGAGGCGACTAACGGAAAAATACGCAGACGATATCACTGCGAGAGAAGGAAAACTCGAAATAAAACCCTGTACCAACCCGCCTGTGGAAACAGTAGGCAAAAGCCTTCCATCATTGAGAGAGGCCTAAGTCCAGCAGTGGACTGCTTTGAACTAATTGATCGATAGTAAATTTATTAATTTAATCCATATCAATGTTATAAATGCGAAAGTACTCTGTCTGTTACGAAATCGTAACACACAGAGTCGGACAGACAACAAAATGGATTCAGTAACCGTTGTTATTATTCAGTTATCAAATAATGTATAGGAATCTTTTTTACGGAGGTAGGACACGACAGTATTCCCATTCCAATTGAGCAGTGTGACTGGGGAAGTACCTCCGCAGTACAGAATACCACGGCCATAATAACCTCGTGTTGTGTTCCTGGCGGTGAGTAGGGTAGCCAGAGCTCACTGGAGAGTTTTGTGCTGTCATTGGGCAGACCAAAGGTTCGTCCTACTTTGTCCTAATTACACTGACGGTACAGAAACTTTCCGCGCTTACAGGGTTGGCAGCGCGAGTGTGACTCTTCACTTGCTTTTTCACACCTCGCTTAAAAGATGAATGACATCTTCTGAGACATCAAGCCAGTGCTTCTTAGGTCTACCCGGCTTACTTACTGCCAGTAGGGGATACAGCGGCCGGACGGGTAATCCGTCCCTCAGTGTGGATTATCGCACCCATTTCCTGTATTTATCTTCTGGGGAGGATGTGGGATGTCCGGCAAACCGACCTGTCTCATTTGGAATCTGTCATCTCTCCTTTTTTTATATAGGACCCGTCAATTAGACTTTGCCTCTATCGTATTAGTATCAGATGCCTATACAGTTGGCAGTGGCCTGTTATCTGTCGACCCGGTTTACCGGGGCCCAGTGGAGGCGGAAGTTATTAATATTTTTAATAAAATAAAAATAAATAATAATGTGGAAGTCATAAAAACAAGGTTGGTAATTTTCACACAGAATAGCTTCCTATTTTTTAGTTAAGTTATGTTTCCTTGAAACTGTTTTACTTATTTAAATTTGGAAATATATTTTTAAGTACTCAAATTGGTAGATTTTCCACCAAATATTAGTACACAGAATGGTAGATTTACCATTAAATAGGGTAGATCTGTCACCAAAATAGTAAAACTGCCACCAAAATATTTTAATAGTAGATTTGCTTTTGCTTACAAACCCTATTATTTTGCAGATGCTTAAATAGCAGCCATTTAAATTTGTTTTTTTTGGTAAAATATTCATACAAACACTTGAAGTGCTTGATGGTAAGCTCTAACCGTTACTTATCATAAGTACAGAGCCCCAAATCAAATCTTCCTTTGGTAAAATAACAACACCATTATCCTCACAGCGATTTCCTGAGGCCCGTTATTGTTTTAAATTAGTATGTTGGCTTTGTTGGGAGCGAATGCCGACTGACCCCCAAACTCGGGCACAAAACCTGCGCTAAAGCCTCGTTCATTAATTAATAAACTGGTAAGTATTCTGGCTACCTGGCTTGGGTTTGAAACCCGAACCAAATCATTGTTTGATACCGGAAACATATTGCCGTAAAATGTCAAAACAGTATGGCGGCCAAAACAAGTTTTCAAGTAACAAAACTAAGGAAAAAAACTCCTTTCACTTACCGGCCAAGGATTGTCCGCTAGCCGCCAACACGGCACTTACAAAAAACACAAATAAAACTTTCATTTTTGATTTATTAATAAAGTAGAAGTCAGTCAAAAATTTATTAATAAATTTGAAACTTATTAATTCACTATAAAATCGTTTTATATTTTTTTAAATATCTCACAGTAAACGCGCTGCGAGTGCGCGCGCGCGGACAGTGGCCGAGTGACGGTTCAATGTTGCTAGTGTAAGAAATTAAAATTCCTCGATTTATTTTCCTTATCTAAATATTACTCATCCAATAAACGGTGGATTAATTGGGAACAAGTGTAAAGGAAATTGGAAGTTAAGAAACTATTTAGTTAATATAAGAAAGATAATATTCTTTGGTTACATAAGTCGATTTATTTTAGAGTTATAGGTTATATTAAAAGGGCTCACCCCCTATATATAGGTGGGTCCGAATTTAATGATTGGTGAAATGTGGGTGTAAATTCACCTTTGTCCAATCCTCCGGAGATAAAGGCGTGATTGTATGTATGTATGTTAATACATATTGTACAGCGCTATCTAGATCCAAATGAAATGTAACTTGTAGTATGGGTTCTAGAATGCAGATAAAGATTTAATCATACGATCATTGCCTACATGTATAAGTGGATGAAAACATCTTTAATACTAACAAATATGTACACTAAGCGGGAGTCGAACTCCCGCAACTTCCGTAGTAGTCGAAAGCTTTACTACTAAGTCATAAGCCATATTCATATGGTAAGTAATTTAAATGATTAATTTGGAAACAATTAAAAATATTAAACACACAGGTTTCTGTTCATTCAAATATGTTACACAAAACTACCACAATTATGGAAAAATCACCTAACATGGCAGTCACAATAACGACGAGGCTACCGTTAACGCGCTTTTTCAACGAACCTTAAGTTTCAACCCTATGACTGTTACCATAGAGCTTTATTTGACCTGGGGCTTCATGAGAAATAGTACATTCACTTTGTCACTGTACAATATATTTGTAGTAGTTCAAATCAACAAAAATTTGATTTGGTAAATCATTTTTGTGTTGTGTGCACCTGCTAAACAACGGATTAGGTTCTGTTGCTGGCGTTTTCCTCTCGGGGTTCGAATGTCAGATGGTAGTCGCACCCGGCAAAGCAAAGTATCTGCCTGAAATTATGTTCTAAATTCATTTGTACTATCTGAAAATGAAGATTTACTTAATAAATAATTGAATTAATTTTTAACAAAACAATTTTTTTACTGAGTTAATTGATTTGATCACTATTATTTACAATGAGAACTATAAAAGAATCACGTAAATCGGATCATAAATCTCAAAGCAATATGTGTACATACATAAATAAGAATAATAAAAAATACCAATAGAAAGGAGAACCTCCTCCTTCTTTAAAGTCGGTAAAAAATTAAATAAGAACTGTTTATACTTGATACCAACTTAAAAAAATAAGTTATGTTCCGGAATTACGTCACTTTTGTTTACATCGATTTTCATTTTCAATGTAGTTTTCAGAATAGTATTTATTTGTAATAAAATTTTCCCATATTACACTGGTCTTTTTTTATATAGGACACGCCAACTTGACCTCACCTTGCTTGATGGTAAGCTAAAGGCAAAGTCTCAGGTAAGAGGGTCACCATTACAGACACTAAGTGTTACAATCAGGCACTCAGCTTGGCCGCCTAAAAGCCCCGGGACTGTAGGAAGAAGGAAACATGTGTGCTGGTAATGAATACCAGGTCTTGGTGGTGCGGCAAAGAAAAGAGTCTCCGAACCGCTTCTGTCTGCAACGAAAAACTCCTTTAAACAAAAGTAACATGAATAATTATTGATATTTCTCGAGGGATAGCTGATACTTCTACGATATTTCTGTATAATGGCATTACAAAATAAGTTACAATACCTTTGTTGAATGTCAAAATGAACAGTTGTTTAGGAAATATGGTGGAATGAACATTTTGGAGTCACCAGAGTTCAGACATTGTTCTTTTATGAGAAATTTCAAAGCTCAACTTGCTTAATGTAAAATACTTAAATCTGTAATTAGTTGAAAATTTCATATCATTGACATAATAATATGTAAAATGTTATTTAAGAGTTAAGTAATAAATAAGTAACAAAATCCTTACTTTACTACTTACGTTTTACAAGGCTATAAGGCGGAGGGCTAGGCAGAAGTAAATTAACATCCATACTTCACTAATTATTGTTTTCGGTTTCAAGTAATAGGGGGTGAGCCTATTGCCGTATTCCGGACACTATTGTTGACACGGGCCATGCTTCCGAGGCAGAGTCTGGGTTGTATATATCTGTCTGATGTTAAACAGCCCTATCCCTTAGTTGCTTTGTACGACACCGCATGGGAAGAGATGGGGTGGTCCAAATTCTACTCTGCCGGAAACCACAAATAAATAAAACTGTGGAAGAGTACAAGTGAGTCCTTGATATGTGTAATCTTTGCATTTCAGTTTTATATCCCTAAGTTACACTACAATGGACAAACCAGATATTCAAGACATGAAAAGAAGCCCAAATTCTACTCTGCCGGGAACCACACGCCATACATAAACATAGTATAGGTATTTAAACTATCATGGTCTCGCTCCGCGAAGCCTGTGAAGCCCCCAGTAAGCTTCTGCGCTTCTGGGCGGAGCTAGGCTGGCTACTCTAGCCAGTACTCTGTACGCACAATGGCCCAAAAGGGAGGCTAAGTGCGGACAAGGGAGTCCCTTTCCATTCCACTATCATGGTCACTCACATTAGTATTAAAATTATCGGGATATTTACAGTATTGTATTGTCCTAAGTTTCCGATATTTCAGCGCTATTGTTAGCACCATGATTACGGTGAACAGTGAAAAAGTTTTTTAGTAGTAAATATATCGATCTACCCTCTTTCAAGTTCTTTTACTACTCGTATCTGCACTACCACTGGTTTCACTCTCACTACAAACTCGAACCCGATCTCGATCACGTTCACAACTCACGATGCTTATTGTATCCACTAGCGATTTTATTTTGGCTAGTTCCCGGTTGTTTTTGCAAAGATGCTGTACGAAATATCAGAAACTCAGGACGATACAACATGGTAAATTTCACGATAACTTTTATACTAATACATTAATCATTTTCTATTATACTACTTAGGTACCTGATGGAAAGTGCTTACCGTGGCCTATAGACGTGTGCAATACCAGGGGAGTCACACTCGCTCCGCCGACCTAAGCACAGAGAGTTTTCGTGCCGTCAGTACGGAAGACAAAGCAGGACAAGCCTTTTAGTCTTCCTACTGACAGCACAAAATCTCACCAGTGAGCTCTGGCTACCATACTCACCGCCGGGAACACAACACGAGGTTATTATGGCCGCGGTATTCTTTAGGGCGGAGGTATGTGTTTTTGCAAGACGCCGCGCCGTACGAAATATCAACAACTCAGAACAATTACCATTTAATCCCGATAACTTTAATACTAACATAAACATAACATAACATAACATAACATACACTCACACCTATATCCCCGAAGGGGTAGGCAGAGGTGCTAGCACCCACATTTCGCCAGTTTATGTTTAGGTACCAATGTAATAGGTGGCGAGCCTATTGCCATTAACCGGGCACTTATAAACCTGCGATAAATACACACATAACTTCGAAAAGCATCGAAAAGTCATTGGTGTGTGCCATGGTAAAACCTGGGATCGAACCGGAGACCTCGTCTTAGCAGTCCATTACCCATACCACTAGGCTACCGCGGTTAGTAGTAAACATCAACTAGTAGTAACATAAACATAGTTAGTATAAATCACTCTAGAACCCATAATTCGAACCGACAACACCAATTACAGTATTACTTACATACAGCACTACCAAATACCCTATTATAGACGAAACAAATTAAGTCTTGTTTGGGAGTTATCGGAGTGAGTGAACTATTTTGAAACAATGACGTCATACAACGTATAAATATGGACATACCCCTGTTATTTGTAATTATCGAGACAAATGCAAAATGTATCTAGACCCATAATAGACCAGTAATAGATTGTGATAACCGCGGTAGCCTATTGGTATAGGTAAGGGACTGCTGAGACGAGGTCTCGGGTTCGATCCCAGGTATTACCATGGTACACACCAATGACTTTTCGATGCTTTTCGAAGTTATGTGTGTATTTATCGCAGGTTTATAAATGCCCGATTAATGGCAATAGGCTCGCCACCTATTACATTGGGACCTAAACATAAACTGGCGAAATGTGGGTGCTAGCACCTCTGCCTACCCCTTCGGGGATATAGGCGTGAGTTTATGTTATGTTATGTTAATAGATTGTGGTTATACATTTTTTTATATATATAGGACGCGCTTTATATATATTAGTTAATTAACTTCACCTAATCTAACTGCACACTGTGCGGTATGAAAAAAACTTCATCCCACGCACACTCAAGCTGTGGAATGACCTCCCTGCTGCGGTTTTCCCAAGCGCCTACAATATGGGGTTCTTCAAGAGGGGCATCAGAAGATTTCTTCATGGTCGGCAGCGCGAGTGTGACACCCATGGTGTTGCATACGTCCATAGGCCACGGTAACCGCTTCCCATCAGGTGATGGCAACTAAGTGATATAAAAAAAAATCTAAAGGAAGAGGAAAGAGGATCACCATTTTTTTTAAAGAATATTAGCAACCACAATTACTAATATTCCCTCTTATTCCTCCAATTAAGCTAAATTGCTTGTGATAGAAGTGGGTTCACGTCTGTAGTGTAATGGTCAGGATTCGATTCCGGGCCCTCTCGATCGTAAGGCCGACTCCATAAACACTAGGCTACCGAAAGCTAAGCTAAATTATTAAAAATTTAGTAAATGTGGTACCAGTCGCGGGTAGATTTCATAAATTCTTTCAATATTGAGATGAAAATCTCTTTCTTTATGTTATGTAAAGCGTGATTAAAACAAAGATGGCTGAAGCACCAATGTTCTATTTATTTTTCAATCAGCCCGGCCACAACACGAAGTTCAATATTACTACAGGTAAAAATATTGGCGGGTTTGTTTATTGTGCTAATTAAGATGAAGAGGCTTAGCTTGGTCGTTTTATAAACGCTGTTTTCTTATTCAACATAACATAACATAACATAACATAACATAAACTCACGCCTATTTCCCCGAAGGGGTAGGCAGAGGAGCTAGCACCCGCATTTCGCCGGTTAATGTTTAGGTCCAAATGTAATAGGTGGCGAGTCTATTGCCCTTAACCGGGCTCTTATAAACCTGCGATAAATACACACATAACTTCGAAAAGCATCGAAAAGTCATTGGTGTGTGCCATGGTAAAACCTAGGATCGAACCCGATACCTCGTCTCAGCAGTCCATTACCCATACCACTAGGCTACCGCAGATTATTCAGAACATTTTCTATACTTATATTATAAAGAGGACAGATTTGTATTTTTGTATGTAACGAATAAACTCAAAAAGTACTGGACCGATTTTAATAAAAAAAATTTCATTAGAAAGCTACATTCTTCGTGAGTAACATAGGCTACTTTTTATCCCGATATTCCCATGGGATCAGGATTTACGCGGGTGAAACCGCGGCGCGGTGCTAGTTATATATAACTTAGGTTGCTGACAAGCTTACAGCCTGCTGATGAAAAGTGGTTACCGTGACGTATTAACGTGTGAAACACCAGGGGAGTCACAAAAACAGATTGTTTATTCTTATTTGGAAATCAGTTACAAAAGAAGAAATATAATTCTTATTTAGAAACTAGTTTCGAAACTTGGTTTCGTACGTGGCCGAAGGGTTTGGCCCTACATATAGTTTCGTACCTAGAACTACTATACTATATCTACTTTCACTTTCATTTACCCACCATAAAGACCTGGTATCCCCCTCACTTAACCCCAAATACCTAGATCTTTTTTTTTTAATCCCCATGGATACCCAGGGCCGGTGGGAGTGGTTATATCGTAGTCGAACCGACTAAAACGCACGGTATCTGTGGGTTGTTGTCGGTTGCCGAAGGTGAGGTTGACAGGCATATCCCTCGTACCCCAGCCGACCCAGAGCCACCTCTTTCGATCTGGCCCTCCTAGGGTGTGAGGCCCCAAAGGAATTCTTAGAGCCCTCAAACAAAGCAATATAATTTACTAAATTGGATTAAATTTCTACTAGTATCCAGTAAATGGAGCAAGTAACTACGTAGTCAATTATTTGTGTTTGCCTACGACAGTTTCGTAAGGAAATTGGCGACATTATTGGAATTCGACCATCAATTTGTGTTTGGCACAAAGACGTGGATAGTATTACAAAATAGACGAAATTTGCTTGTGAAGTGAAATATTGGGTAACTGTAGTTAGATAATAGAACTGACTGTACAGTTAGCGTCAAAAATAGATGATTTATGCATAGATTTCAAAATAAAAATTTGAAAGAAATTTATTTATTTGAATATAACATTAAACGGCGCAAATACTGTAACCTGACAGGTGATTATGTTTTTGAGCCGTTTGGGGTTGAAACGTTAGGGACATGGGGTCCAAGTGCTCGGTCTCTATATAAAGACTTGGCAAAGCAGCTGATCGACGCTACGCGTGACCAGAAGCCTGGTTATTATCTTGCACAGAGGATAAGCATTGCCATTCAACGTGGCAATGCTGCCAGCCTTCTGGGTACGTTACCGGTCGGTGAGGATGCGGAGGAATTTCATGACGCATTATGTATGTAATTTTTATGTTTATTTTATTTTAGTGTATTTTAGTAGCTATCTAATAATAGTTTTAGTTTTAATTTTCAATTGCATTGTAATAATACTCGTTCTGAATAGATAACACTTATCTAATGTCTTTGTGGCGAGTGATGGGGTGTTTAACTGCGTTCAGAGGATTCGATTTCTATTAAGTGCAAAAATATTTTATAAATAAATTTGCATTTGAATATAATTTAAAATTGAATGAAATTTTAAAGCAATTAGTATGCTAATTATTGAAATCGATTAAAATATAGAAAAAATCACACCGGTTCAGGCGGGATCCAAACCCACGATCTAACCCTTACAGGGGGAACGCTCTGACCACTAAGCCACAGAACCTTCGCCCGAAGCCATCCAAATTCTTCTATAGGTACATATATACGTCTTACGGCGACAGTTAAGTGCCATCTGCCGACATTAATTTCAAACCAATTGAATGATGATGTTGGTCAAAGCCCGGGGCAAAGGGGGAACCCCTAAAAAGGAAAGATCGCGGGTTTGAATCCCACCTGAACCAATTAATTTTTTTTGATATTTTAATTGATTTGAATAGTTTCCATCTGATGGAAAGAAAAAGTGGTTACCGTGGCTGATGGACGTGTGCAACACAAAGGGAGACTCGTACTGCCAACCCTGCAGGCACAAGAGCTTCTGTTTTTTTTTTTAAACAACTTACATGATGGAACCCTGAACACCTGATGGAAAGTGGTTACCATGACCTATGAACGTGTGTAACACCAGTGGAGTCACATCCGTGCTGCCGACCCTGTAAGAACAGAGATTTTGTGCCATCAGTGTAGAGGACAAAGCAGGACAAGCCTTTGGTCATCCCACTGACAGCACAAAAGCTCTCCAGTGAGCTCTGGCTACCCTACTCACCGCCGGGAACACAACACGAAGTTATTATAACCGCGGTATTCTGTAGGGCGGAGGTACTTCAACAGTCGGACTGATCAATTGGGCGGAAATACCGCCGTGTCCTACCTCCGTGCCGTCAGTGTAAAAGACAAAGCAGGACAAGCTATTGATCTTTCTACCGATAGCACAAAAACTCTCCAGTAAAGCATTCCAACTCGTTATCGTTTATTAAAAGTCAATTATAATCTTTCTATCCAGTCTAATGATCAATACAAACATACAAAACTTTTCAATTAAATCACAGCTTTGAGGCTCTCAATCGAATCAGTTAAAAGGACATGAAAAACTCGGCACAAAACAATCTAAAGACAATGAGTGGGTAGACTGTTGTCTATGGCAAATTAAGATGGAGAGCCCTGTCTGTGGGATTAGCCGTGGAGCGATATTGTGTTAAGGTCGACACACACTGATAGATACAATATTAAAAAATAAAAAACATAGTTGAAATTTCTCTGCTTTCATCCTTTTTTTTTCTTTTTTTTCCAATTTTTTAATCAAACTGTTTCATTGATTTAAATTGTATTATTGTCCCAACTAACGGCAACGTGGTTCCCGGCAGAGTAGAATTTGGACTACCCCATCTCTTAGCATGCGGTGTTGTACAAGGCGACTAAGGGATAGGGCTGTTTAACATCAGACAGATATATACAGCCCAGACTCAGCCTCAGATGAATGGCTTGAGTCAACAATAGTGCCCGGAATACGGCAATAGGCTCACCTCCTATTACGTGGGACCGAATTCATTGATTGGTGAAATGTGGGTGTTAATTCATCTCTGCCTAACCCTCTGGGGATAAAGGCGTGATTATATGTTATTTATGCATTTAGTAAATGACAGCCGTTCAATTATTGATCTGATTTAAGGTTTGGGTAATGGACTGCTGAGACGAGGTCTCGGGTTCGAACCCAGGTTTAACCATGGCACACACCAATGACTTTTCGATGCTTTTCGAAGTTATGTGTGTATTTATCGCTGGTTTATAAGTGCCAGGTTAATGGCAATAGGCTCGCCACCTATTACATTGGGATCTAAACATAAATTGGCGAAATGTGGGTGCTAGCACCTCTGCCTACCCCTTCAGGGATATAGGCGTGAGTTTATGTTATGTTATTTAAGGCTTCATGGTAAGCCCACTGTATTCTAGAACAACCCTCAGCTATTAATCTACTCTCACAATCACATTAGAACTGTCATCTAGAATACAATCTGTCTTCAGATCTAGTTATAAACAGGGATTAAAGACTGAGTACCTATCGTACTGGAATACAGGCCTAAGTGCAGTATTTTTTTTTATACCACTTAGTTGGCAGACAAGCACACGACCCATCTCATGGTAAGTGGTCACCGTGGCACATGGACGCGTGCAAAACCAAGAGAGTCACACTTGCGCTGCCAACCCTAATATTATTTTGGTGACGGGGCAGCTACTCACGGAGAGGGCTCCAGTAACAGGTATCTCTCTTCAAGAAAGCTTACTACGTCCTCCTCAATGTTTAAATAAAAATGAATGATGTAGATAAACAAAGAAACTAAATCAAAATTGATTAATCCGTTCGGGAGCTATCATGCCGTAGACAAACACACACACAGACACATCAAACTTCTAACGCCGTTCGGAACAGGTTGCAGCGACGTACGGTCCGCATCATTGGGAATCCTGAGATCACGAACACCCTAGAACCTTTACAGCTGCGTAGAGATGTTGCGTCCATGGCTGTATTTTACCGTCTGTACCATGGGGAGTGTTCTGATGAGCTCTTCCAATTAGTCCCACCCTCCCCTTTCCTACACAGGACAACGCGTGCAGGTCTTAGATGTCATCCGCACACGGTGCAAAACATCCGATCAAGAACCAAGCGGTTCGGAGACTCTTTCCTCTGTCGCACCATTAAGGCCTGGAATTCATTACCAGCTCACGTGTTTCCTTCTTCCTACAGTCCCGGGTCCTTTAAGCGGGGCGTGAAAAAGCATATGATGAGGCCATCAAGCTGAGTGTCACCATTGTCACACGGTATGTGTAAGTAATGGTGACCCTCTTTTCTGGGACTTTGCCTTCAGCTTACCATCAGGCAAGGCGAAGTCCAATTGACGTGTCCTATATAAAAAAAAAAAAAAAAAAAAAAAACACGTACATACAATATTTCCCAATGGGTAGGCGGAGACCATTTATCTACTTGCTACAATGCTACATGTTACTTTCGCTTCGTTTAGTATACCGCACTGTCTCCTCCTGATATTTGTATGAATATACCTAGGCGTGTATATCAAATAGTTCTATATATAATCACATCTACACAAATATTATAAGGCTGAAGAATCTGTTTGTTTATTTGTTCGAACGCGCTAATCTGAGGAACTACTGGTTGAAAAGCTCTTTAATCGACAAAGGTTTTACACTATATAATATCACGCTACTACTTCAGGAGGTAGGACACGACGATATTCCCGTCCCAATTGAGCAGTTCGACTGGGGAAGTACCTCCATCCTACAGAATACCACGGGTATAACAACCTCGTATTGTGTTCCCAGCGGTAGTAGGGTAGCCAGAGCTCACTAGAGAGTTTTTCTACTGTCAGTGGGAAGACTAAAGGCTGGTCCCGATTGTTTCTTCTGCACAGATGGCACAGAAACCCTCTGTTCTTACAGGATGTAACTCCTCTAGTGTTGCACACGTTGATTGGTCACGTAACCACTTTCCATCTGGTGGGCCGTGTGCCTGTCTGCCACATAAGTTCTATAAAAAAAAACATAATGGATCTCAACAAATCTAACAGATTTCCATAAATTTTTTGAATACTAAAAAAATTTGTGCTCGAAGTGAAAATATGAGGATATGAAGCCGGTCAGATCAGCTAGGCTCTAATATATGTACATTGTTATTTTTAGTCACCGAAATAAACTCTTAAGTACCCCATTTATGTGCACACAATAATTTATTGCAGTAATTCATGGTTCTCATGTTATGTTAGCGTCGCATCGCCCACGCAGTGTGCCACAGCCCTAACTGGGAGATTGAATAAAAAGTGTCAGGGGTGAATGGAAGAAACAAATATATGGTTCAGTAGAAATTATTAAGAAAAATCGCTTGTTTCAATAGAAAAGGACCTAACCGCTACCCCCTCGCACTCTCACCCCGCCGGGGCCGGTGGGAGATAAACTCTCCCTCCAGACTCGGACCGACTAAAACGCACAACGCTTGTGGCTCGTTTTTGGTTGTCGGAGATAAGGTTGACAGACATGTTGTTGACTAAGCTAAAGGGAGCTATTGTTGACTTGAGCCATGCATCTGAGGCTGAGTCTGAGCTGTATATATCTGTCTGATGTTAAACAGCCCTATCCCTTAGTCGCCTTGTACGACACCGCACGGGAAGAGATAGGGCGGTACAATTTCTACTCTGCTGGGGACCAGGCGTAATTAGGAAATGTAAGTGTTAATATAGTGTATTAACACTACTCCTTCGAAGAGTTACCAGTACGAATATTATGTAGGTATGTATAGATTATGAGAAAAACTTAGAAACTCTTCTACTTTTTTTTCTAACTAAATGCGAACGATGTTGTGAAACGTTTTATTCCTTGATCCACGGGCCCCTAACAATAACGTACGCGGGACCCGTCCGTTGTGATTTCAGTCGCGTGTCAGATGTCCCGCCAGTGTCGTGTTTACTACACAGGATATACCACGTTGGTTTTAACGGGAGCCGCTGGTAAGTTTTCATAGCTTTTTAACATGATTTTGTTAGCTTGGTTTGTTTGTGCGTAACGGAATGTTTGAACTCGAATTTGGAGTATTAAAATACATGGAACTGATTTGAACTTTTATAATACAATAAAAAAAACTAAATTCTTAACCAAAAATAAATTATAGGCTTAAAAGCGAAATGTCATAGCCTACATTTTAACTTTAAAATATATCTCAAAAGTAAGTTAGTAATTAACAATTAACTTTATTTTACTTTTTATTTCATACATACATATAATCACGCCTCTATCCCCGGAGGCATTAGGCATAGGTGAATTAACACCCACATTTTACCATTCATTGAATTCGGTCCCACGTAATAGGGGGTTAGCTTATTACCGTCTTCCGGGCAATATTGTTGACTCAAACATATGAGGCTGAATCTAGGCTGTAGGTAGCAGGATATACTGTCTGGTGTTAAATAATCCTATCCCTTAGTCGCCTTGTATGACACCGCATGGGAAGAAATGGGGTGGTCTAAATTAATTCTACTCTGCCGGGAATCACGCGGCTTTAGCGCGCGGTGTTTCATTGAAGCGTATTCGTACTTGGAATCTGTCGAACGTAATGCTGACTCCTTAACTACTAAGGCACATGTCATATCGTGAGGGATATGCCTGTCAACCTCACCTTCGGCAACCAAAACGACCCACAGGGGGCGTGTGTTTTAGTCGGTTTGAGTCCGACATAACCTCCCCCACCGGCTCCGGTGGGAACGTATCCGTGGGTATTTTCCGCATATTATAAAAAAAGAAAGGCACATGTCATACACCTATGTCGTATAGATATTTGGAAGAAGTAATAATAATAATAAATATTCTACAACATTCTACACAACGCTATCTACCCATGGTAAGCATAGCTTAACTAGCTTGTGTTATGGAATCTAGAATACAGATAATCATACTTAAATACTTTTTTTTTGTAAATACATACATATTATACATAGAAACACCCAGACCAATGCAAATACCTATATTCATGCTTTCAAATATTTGTACTGAGCGGGGATCGAACCCGCGCCTCCTGCGTAGCAGTCGCGTTCACTACCGCCACGCCACAGAGGCTGTCAAATAGTATATAGCACAGTTTCTTTAATTGGTAAAAAGGTTTTCAGCCTTCCTTATTATTTCACTGAGGTGATAGACATGCACATGGCTTGCCTGATGGGAAATGGTTACTAAAAAAAAATTATTTTGACCTTTCGAAGCTGAAGGCTTAGACCTATGGACGTGTGCATAGGAGTTATATATTATATTTAGGTTATATATATTATATATTGATCAAATAGCTCACTGCAGTTCACTGCTGGACATAGGCCTCACTCAATGTGCACCATTTTATACGATCCTCTGCCTTCTGCATTTCTTTTATACCACTTAGGTGGCACACAAGCACACGGCCGACTTGATTGAAAGTGGTTAGCGTGGCCAATGAACGTGTGTAACACCAGAGGAGACACACTCGCGCTGCCGACCCTGTAAGCATAGAGTTTTTGTGCTATCAGTGTAGAAGACGAAGCAGGACAAGCCTATAGTCTTCCCACTGATAGTACAAATTCCCCAGTGAGCTCTGAAAAAAATATGAAATTTCTGAAATTATTAAAAATAACTTTCTTTTTATACGCCCCATTGAATAAATCACAATCAGTGCAATTTGACGATAAGTGCTACATCAGCACTGATACGGGCGGATTATCAGCTGAAATCACGAGAGCTTCTCGAGTGGTGATAACGTGATAACGGTGATAAGAGCTGTCATTATGTCCGGAGGGGAAAGAGGCGTTAATGCCACATGTCCACTGCCGATCGAAAATACATATAAATAATGATATAGTAATTTATGGATGGGCTAAATTGTTTTGATTTTAGGGTCTTTTATATCAAAAAAATAAGTTTAAAACTAAAATTCTAGAACTTAATGTTTCATTAGAGTAAATGGCATAGGACCACGGTAATTATCCTTGATCTTTCATGATAGTAATAATTTCATTAATACTTTTAAAGAGTACTTTTTGAGTAGTCGGATTCTAGTTTTAAATTTAATTTTGTATTTATATTATTTTGGAGCAAGTAACGGCTATAATTTATACATATTTGTAATGTACTAATTAAGCTATAATAACCTCGTGTTGTGTTCCCGGTGGTGAATAGGGTAGCCAGAGCTTACTGGAGAGTTTTTGTGCTGTCAGTGGGAAGACCAAAGGCTTGTCCTGATTTTGTGTTCTGCACTGAGGGCACATAAAATCTCTGTTCTTACAGGGTCAGCACGGATGTTATCCACTTGTGTTACACACGTTCGTTCAGGTCACGGTAACCACTTCCCATCAGGTGGGCCGTGTGCTAGTCTGCCACCTAAGTTGTATAAAAAAGCCCTTTTATATGGTACCAAACAAGGCATACTTATCTTAAATTACTTTTAACACAGTATTGGGAGGGTTTAGTTAACAGGAATACCTACTTTTTTTTACGTGCAAAATATCCCCGAGGATACCCCATCGGAGCCGGTGGGAGAGGGTATGTCGAACTCGAACTGACTAAAACGCATGACGCCTGTTGGTAATTTTAAGTTGCCGAAGTTGAAGTTGACCCAGGGCCATCTCTATCGATCAGGCACTCTCCTCGGGTGTGGGAACCACAGAGTCCCAAAGGCGCGCAAGATGCACCGTCGCCGCGGCCTGCTTCTACCAGGGAGACAGGCGGCTCCACCCGCCCCGGGTGCTCATGGGGGGACGGAGCTCATTCATCGACCTCCGACGCTCGAGTTGCCTACGTACGCGGGCAGCTTGACTTGCCATCCTTCGTCGCTCCCATTGCCGCTCCCGCCCCGCCTCCTCCTTCACGAGCATTAACTTGCTCGCAGAAGGAGGCGCCAGCCGCCCACGCATCCACGCACCTAACCATATCGCCTCAAACTAATAGTAATTTTATGTTACTAACTCTTTAAAAAAATATTATATTATATTATTTTATTTCAGATCGAAATTAACCATTATAATGCTAATTTAATAAACAATGGATACAAAACTATTATTATTTCTACTATCACTTATCAAAACATGCTGCAGTGAGAATTTAGACAACTTTTTTCAAAATATAAACGTAGAAACTGGCAAATTTAACGCAATAGCCGCTGAAATAGCATGGGAATCTTCAATCCACCCTGACAACACTGAACTACCAGAGAAATCTGCCAAATATCAAAAAAGCCGAATAGAATGGCAACACCAAATATGCGATGAGCTGGGAACACTGTTTAATCGTCAGTTGTTGAATGACACACAAAGGAGGCAGGCGTATTTGTTGTGTCGTGGACCCAAGTTTACTTTTGAAGAAGCTAGGTAAGTATGTTTTATATTTTGTCACAAACAGTTTCATTATCATGTAAAGTTAATTTAATACATACATACGATTACGCTTATTTCCCTACGTTGGGTTAGGCAGAGATTACATACTTTACACACATATATTCACGCCTTTATCCCTTGAACGCTAGGCATAGGTAAATTAACACCCACATTTCACCAATCATTGAATTCGGTTTCACGTAATAGGGCGTGAGCCTATAGCCGATTTCCGGGTACTATTGTTGATTCAAGTCATGCTGAGTCTGGGCTGTATATATCTGTCTGCTGTTAAACAGCCCTATCCCTTAGTCGCCTTGTACGACACCGCCTGGGAAGAGATGGGGTCGTATATGTGCTTTATTTATTTAGTCTTAATATTCAATCTGTTGCATTTCTATTTGCATTGGTTTGGGTGTTTCCGTGCCTCGACGATGCCGGTTGCTTTACTATTATCTATGGCAGTCCTTATGGGTAGTTGGAGCCCTAAAAAGTACCACTAGGCTAACTACAAACCTTCGATATAGCCAATTTGTTATAGAGGTCTAACAGAAGTTGCTTCACGGAAAATATCGAAGTTCAAACGCATATGACTTACACTGAAAGCCGGTCTAAACAGAGTTCAGAAAAGACACATAGAATGATGATTCAATCTGTTGCAGATTAACAAGTTCTCTTTACGAAGAGTTACAATCAATATACTCCAATGCCCAAGTATGTATTCCAACCGAATCGTATACATCAACGAAAAATCTATCCACCATTGAAGACGCCATCTTGAAATACCTGTCAAACGTCAAACAGTTTTTAAACGTCGAACAAGATTATGTTTTGTTTGCCGCCAAAATCGCTGTCTACAGTTACCCTAAGAAGAAAGAAAGGTTATGTTTAGAGGGAGAAAGTGATTTTGAGAAGATGATGAGGTATTCTAGCAGGGAGAATGTATTAAGATGGTTATGGTTAACTTGGAGGGAGAAAGTGGGGCCCCCGATGAAAGAACCTTATAGAAAATTGGCTGATGTTGAGAATCAAGCGGCTACAAGAAATGGTGAGTAGGAATTGATATTGTTTTTCTTTTTTTGTGACAACGACGACCTCTGTGGCGTAGCGGTAGAGCATTCGACTGCTATGTGTGCGCGGGTTCGATTCCCGCTTAGTTCTAATATTTGTATGCATGAACATGTATATTTGCATTGTATATATATGTATTTACAAAAAAAAAGTATCTAAGTGTGTTTATCCGCTTTCTAGATCCCATAACACAAGCTAGTATGCTTACCATGGGTCTAGATAGCGTTGTGTAGAATGTCGTGGAATATTTATTTATTTATTATTATTACATTGTCACGTCCTTGTGTTAGACCCGGGCTTCGATCCTGCTAAACTGCGAACCTTTGTATAATTAAGAATTCAAACCGCGATAGCTTTTGTACTGTCAGTGGGAAGACCAAAAGCTTGTCCTGCTTTGTCTTTTACACTGACGGCACAGAAACTCTTGTGCTTACAGAGTTGGCAGCGCGAGTGTGACCCTCTTGGTGTTGCACACGTCCATAGGCCACAGTAACCAGGTGGTATAAAACACACACACAAAAAAATCACCTAATTTTGCAGCAATGCTGTTAAAGTCCAAAAGTAAATGGTTTTTAGTAGATTGAATAGTAATTTGTAATGAAACTCTTTTCATTTAATTTTCGACTTTAAGCCTATACACATAAAGTCTAAAATTTAATGGATTTTTTTGCAGTTACTGTGGTATGACAGTGGACAGAGCAGAATCGATTGCCCTGTCGTATCCTAGGTCTTCACCTTGGAGCCCTAGGTCCGCTTAGTTCGATTATCGTAATTTTTGGTCATAATTTGTAATCTACTCAATCAACGATACATCATTAAGTCTAATTAAAAACTTTCCAAAAAATCGTATCTGATTGTACAACGGTTCGAAATTTTTTCCGATTAATTATGGAAGTTTGAATTATTATGAAATTAAAAAAAATCGCAGCATCGACGAACGAACAAGAAGACAAGAATTTATTTAGACATTAGGGTGAAGCGCTTAAAATAATCATCATCAAAGACCCTACTCTTTATTTGAGATTGTCTATTCTATTCCAAGACTTTCTGGCTAGTATTGATGAAACTTACAATGGTCCTACTCAGACACCAATTATAGCAACGTGCCACTCGTTATAATATAGATATACATAATAATTCTAAATGTAATCTCTGAAAATTATTTCCACGAAAAAAGCTACTTAATTATAAGCTCCCAAAACAATATTGTACGTAACACATTTTTCACGCTCTTATTTTTAGAGGCTATTTTTAATGTTAACAAAATTTAATTAATTTATTTAGGACGCGAAATGTTTTCTTTATTTGATAATAAAATTTGGAATCGCGGCGAGGGTCGTTAACCTTGACGCAAGGCCGTTTGGGGTTCCAGGACTTTCGTTTCTAGGGTGAAGGAATACAGAAGCAGACACAAGGAATACAGATTCAAATTATACAGAATCCTATGAATTTGAATGTGTCTACAATACCTATTGAGAGAGGTACAAGTCTAGCAGTGGACTTCAAAAGACTTCGGTGCTACACATCATCAAAAACACAATATTAAACTCCTGCGATTTCGGGGCCCAACCCCAGTCCATGTCACGTTTGCTCTCCTGCTTGCTGTGGCCCTTCACCTGCACTACCGATGTCCTCTATAGAGCAACTGAAAGTGATGTTACTGTGGCCAAGTTTTGGATCAATTCAATTTAAATACCAGACTACTATATGCCATACCTGGCCATTGCCTCAAAGAAGAAGATGGTATTATTTGACAGGAGTTATTTGCAAGAAAAAAAGATAATATCTCGGTTGAGTATTTTCCACCGGCAATCCTCTACGCCTTAACTTTATAGTCCTGTAAATTCACGTAGTGGTAGGCAAAAGTATATCAACAGTTCAACACCCACATTTCGCCAACTATGATTTTCGGTCTCACATAATAGGGGGCGAGTCTGTTGCCGACAAGCAGGCACTTTAACATGTCCCGAAGTCACCTTCTACGATACCCTCAGGAAAATATGGAGTTGCATTACCTACTCTACTCCACTGGGAACAAAACCAATAACCAACTAATGAAAAAAATTTTTTTATACCACTTAGGTGGCAGACATGCGCACAACCCACCTGATGGAAAGTGGTTACCGTGGCCTATGGACGTATGTAACACCAGAGAAGCCACACTCGCGCTGCCAACCATGTAAGCACAGAGTTTCTGTGCCGTCAGTGTAGAGGAAAAGCAGGACAAGCCTTTAGTCATCCCACTGATAGCATAAATTCTCCAGTGAGCTCTGGCTACCCTACTCACCGCCGGGAACACAACACGAAGTTATTATAGCCGCGGTATTCTGTAGTTATTTGCAGGAAGCATAAATAATATCCCGGTTGAGTATTTTCCACCGGCAATCTCCAACACCTTAACTATATAGTCCTGTTAATTCACAGAGAGGTAGACACATGTGTACCAACAGTTCAGCTCTCACATTTTCGTCAAGTATGATTTCCGGGCTCACCTAATAGGGGGCGAGTCTGTTACCGACAAGTATCTTATCGTATCTTTGACATGAGCTGTATATTTACCTACTATCGGGAGACAATAATATCTTTAATTGAATACATTAAAAAAAATATGCTATTATAATATACAATTACTTACAAATTAAAAACTAAAAACTATGCTAACTATACAATATATACAAAAATGGGATAGAGAAAAAGAGGGAGACTGTAATTTCAGGCATCAAAAAATTCCTCCCCATCGATCTCTACTGGTACCGTGCCCAAGAGGCTGGCGGCATTACCACGCTGAATGGCGATGGCAATTCTTTGAGCGAGGTAAAGGCCAGCCTTATGGTCACGGGAAGCGTCGATTAGTCGCTTCGCTATTTCTTTGAATAGCGCGCGCGCGCTTGGACCCCACGGACCCAACGTTTCTACTCCAAACGGCTCAAAATTATAATTACCAGTTAAATTGGTATATTTGCGCCGTTTGAGAGTCTCCGCTGATGCAGCAGCAGCGCATGCGCAGTCCATCGTACTTGGAAGATGGGAAGGCGCCAGGGTGTCGACGCAGGTTGCATCCCACACCAAAGGCCTACCCATCTTCCAAGGCAACAACGACATACCGTCCGGTCTCTTACCATCGTCGCGAGCCAAGCCAACAGGTTCAAGTATAGCTGGCACGCCGGCGGTGACAAGAGCTCGACGGATAATGTCGTTAATGTTTGCATGTCGGGACATGCGGCCTGCGCTCCTGCTACAAGACAATCCGTGATGTCCAAGGCTATCGACAGCTTCTCCACAGAGACACCGATGCGGAGAAACACACGGTGCACCCAAACGTAGGCAAGTCGCAATGCGGAAGGTCGTGTCGTCCAACATTGTTCCAATGTTGGGCGAAGGAATCGGGTAATCCCATCCCTAAGTCACCTTCTACGATACCCTCAGGAAGAGATGAAGTGACAGTACTCTACTCCACTGGGAAGAAATCCAAAAACCAACTAATGAGAATTTTGTTATATGTACTAATGTTAAGTTTTAATACGTTTCCTGAATCAACGTTTCGTTCTTTCTTCTTAATATTTATCTATCTATCTATCTATCTATTTCTCAGGCTATCCAAATATCGGTGCCTCCTGGCGTGATGAGCTCGAGATGCCTCGTCTCCGAAGTCATTGCCGTCGCCTCTACAATAGCATACGACCACTTTATGAGTTGTTACATGCTGTGGTAAGGTTCTATCTACGAGGGCATTACGGACATGTGGTACCGAGAGCTGGACCTATACCTGCACATCTGTTAGGCAAGTATTCAGGGCTGTTTTGAAATGCGAGTATCTAATATATTTTTTTTTACGTGCGCAAAATCCCCACGGATACCTCCCCACCGAAGCCGGTGGAGGAGGTTATGTCGGACTCGAACCGACTAAAACGCACGCCGCCTGTGGGTCGCTTTGGTTGCCGAAGGTGAGGTTGACAGGCATATCCCTCGCACCCCGGCCGACCCAGGGACATCTCTCACGATCTGGCCCTCTTCTCGGGTGTCGGGACTACAGAGTCCCCAACTCGTCCCCGGAAACGGGGAGGCGCGCCACGCGCGCCACCGCCGCGGCCTGCTTCTGCCAGGGTGACAGGCGCCTCGCCTGATGGTAAGCTAAAGGCAAAGTCTCAGGAAAGAGGATCACCATTACAGACACTAAGTAATGTTACAATGGTGGCACTCAGCTTGGCGGCCAGTAGAATTCCAGTTCTTGGTGGTGCCGCAAAGACTGCTGCGGTCTTCCCATGTGCCTACAATATGGGGTTCTTCAAAAGGGGCATTAGGAGGTTTCTTCAGGGTCAGCAGCGCGAGTGTGACGCCACTGGTGTTGCACGAGTCCATAGGCCTCGGTAACCACTTCCCATCAGGTGGGCCGTGTGCTTGTCTGCCACCTAAATGGTATTTAAAAAAAAAGAGAGTCTCCGAACCGCTTGGTTCTTTGTCGTATATTCTGCACAGTGTGAGGTTGACATCTAAGCCCGTGCACGTGTTAAGCTAATCGAATTATTGCATTTGATAGAATTTGAACAAAATCTAGTAGTAATTACAAATATTATGTTTTCAGGGAACTTATGGTCCCAAAACTGGGAACCCCTGGCCGACCTAATGCTGCCCAAGAACATAGACTTGGATAAGAGCATGAAAGAGATGAACTGGACAGTGAAACACATGGTATGTGCGAAGTCATCATACTCCAAGCCTTTTCCAAACTCAGTTGGTGTTCTTAATCTTGCAGCCGAAATTCGATATTTTGCCATCTGACCTCCCACAACTTCTTTGAATTATCAGTTTATCTGCACCTTGTCTGATAGTTAACTGAGGCGAAGTTCAAAAAATAGTGGCCACCTGTACATATGGTGTCGCTAGAATGATAAAGTCCTCTAAATTTACGTCCGCTGAAAGATCCCTGGAAAAATCCCCTTAGGACTAATCCTAATATGCCTTCAGTTATCGGCTTAAGACGCCGTCCAATTCCGTCCAATTGAACAGTCCGTCCGTCCGTAGTCTCCGCTCTACAGAATACCGCGGCCATAATGACCTCGTGTAGTGTTCCCGGCGGTAAGTAGGGTAACCAGAGCTCACTGGAGGGTTTTTGTGTTATCGGTGGAAAGTCCAAAAGCTTGTCCTGCTGTCTTTTTCACTCTCACAAACTCTCAATGCTTACGGAGTTGGCAGCGCGAGTGTGACTCTCTTGGTTTTGCACGCGTCCATAGGCAATAACCACTTTCCATCAGGAGGGCCGTGTGCTTATTTGCCACCTAAGTGGTATAAAAAAAAAGTTTTGTTACATAGGTATTTTATTATAACTACAGGTAAAGAGAGCTGAAGATTTTTACCAATCGATGGGTCTACCTGCTATGACCGATAAGTTTTGGCGCCAATCTGTGTTTGCGAGGGAAAACAATAGCGACGCGCGTTGTCATGGAACTGCAGCAGACATGTTTAAACATGGCGACTATCGGTAAGACAGCGTAGTGTTTATGATTCCTAGATCTATAACTAAGGTTATGGGTCTAGGACTGATATCAGACCATATAAGTACCACCAACCCCCAAGTCAACCCAAGTCTTTAATAAAAAAAATTATATTGACGTGTGGAGGATCGAGGTGTGACGTTCCTCCAACACAAAGGGAGGATCCTCCGACCAGGCAAGGTGACCACGCCTGGCGGGCCGCGGCCCAACGATTGTCGTTGGGACGATGTACATATGCTATACCAGCGCGAGAACTTTACATGCGCGATGTAGGATTCGTAGTTACGTACGTACGCGGCGCTGGGTACATGTGGCATCGCCACAGACGTAAGTTCCGATTTATTAGTATATGCAGTTTAAGTGATTATTGACTTCGACCAAAGTTTCTAGAAAACTACTGATATCCACGTCCAATATCAATCAGCCCACCGCAGTCCACTGCTGGACATAGGCCTCTCCCAATGTGCGCCATTTTCTCCGATCCTCCACCTTCCGCATCCAGTCTGTCCCAGCCACCTTTTTCAGGTCGTCGGTCCATCTAGCTAGGGGGCGTTCTACCTTTCGTTTACCTTCTCGCGGTCAATATTCCACGTCCAATAATCGACCCTTATTAAAAGTTCGTGGTAAATACCAGACCGGTCCTGAATCCCTTTCCACGTTCTCCTGCGCAATCTGTGCCCGAGCTTCTACGTACGTAAAGTTTCGACACGAAAGCTGGTCAAATCAATTTTGTAGTACCATTTGCGCTAAATTTTAAACACTTATCATCTTCTTTTAGAGACGTATTGCCCTGATTGCATCCGAGGCCAAAGTCACCTCGAAGCTTAGGGTCCGCCTTCAGGTTCTTCCTCCTCCACTTCGCTTCATGTGGCCTGCAAATGTATAAAAGTCTACATATATATATCATATATAGTTTTTATGTTAGCGACTGTCGTCAGACCATCCCTGAGAGGAAGGCCTGCTCCAGAGTCTCATCCATCAATCAAAAGAAGTACAGGCTGGCAGGTGACATTGGCTTGGTCCTAAAAGTTTTGGTCCCCATTCTCTAGGCTGCCGCTGCATCCTTCTGCGAGCAAGTTATGCTCGTGAAGAAGACGGCGGAGCGGGAGCAGACAAGACTCGCCAATCGCATAGCCCGTGATGAGCGAAGGCTTCTCAGGCGTCGGAGTTCACAAAATGACCTCCGTCCCCCATGAATGCGGGCCTAAGGGTGACGGGTGGAGCCGTCTGTTACCCTAGCAGAAGTAGGCCGTGACGGCGGCGGTACGAGTTGTGCGCCTCCCCATACCCGGGGATTGGATGAGGACTCCGTGGTCCCACACCCAAAGAGTGCCAGCTTGAAATGCAATCGGCAATCTCACCTCCTGCAACTTACGACCCTCAGACGGCGTGTGACTTAGTCGGTTCGAGTCCGAAAGAACCTCTCCCACTGGCTCTGTTAGGGGGTATGCGGGGGGATATTTAGCACGATAAAAAATACCCATTCACTCCCATAAAAACTCTTATTTTCAGCCTGCTGTACTGTTCAGATACATCTGAAGAAGACTTTTATGTGTTACACCATGAGCTAGGTCACATACAATACTACATGGCTTATGAACATCAACCAGCAATATTCAGGGTAAGAGGAACTATTTTGATTATTCACTTTTCAAATCCGCTCATTATAATTAGTATTTTCATCTCATTATGCATTATTTCGAATTTATAAAAATATTCGATAGTTGGTAGTTTTCTCATCGCCATTACTAGGAAATAAGTTTCCTAGTAACACAAAGACAGTAAAGATATGTTATGTATATCCATGCATACATTCCTTAATAACTTTTAACTGGCTGAACTAGATTGGGATATGAGTTTGTGGTCTTTTAATTAGAGATCTTGAATTAAAATCATAGCATATGACACAGACATAACCTTAAGGAGGTAGGACACGGCGGTATTTCCGCCCAATTGAGCAGTCCGACTGGGGAAGTACCTCCGCCCTACAGAATACCGCGGTTATAATAACTTCATGTTGTGTTCCTAGCGGTGAGTAAGGTAGCCAGAGCTCACTGGAGAATTTGTGCTGTCAGTGGGATGACTAAAGGCTTGTCCTGCTTTGTCCTCTACACTGACGGCACAGAAACTCTGTGCTTATAGGGTCGGCAGCGCGAGTGTGGCTTCTCTGGTGTTACATACGTCCATAGGCCACGGTAACCGCTTTTCATCAGGTGGGCCGTGCGCTTGTCTGCCACCTAAGTGGTAGGTATATAAAAAAAACACAATAATTTTCGTTGAAAATATATAAAATGCAGCCACGTTGAATCATTTTATGTACAAAGTACGTCAGCTTTACAATGGCTCCTAGTCGTCATAATGGATATAATTAATGGAATATTATATTTTAAGACATAAGACAATGTGGAAAAGTGACCGCGGTAGCCTAGTGGTTTGGGTAATGGACTGCTGAGACGAGGTCTCGGGTTCGATCCCAGGTTTCACCATGGCACACACCAATGACTTTTCGATGCTTTTCGAAGTTATGTGTGTATTTATCGCAGGTTTATAAGTGCCCGGTTAATGGCAATAGGCTCGCCACCTATTACATTGGGACCTAAACATAAACGGGCGAAATGTGGGTGTTAGCACCTCTGCCTACCCCTTCGGGGATATAGGCGTGAGTTTATGTATGTTTATATTATATTTTATGATTGTGTATCTAAGCTTAAATTTAAGTAAGTACATATTATGTAGGTATGTATATTATGAGTATATAAGTAGTGTATGTATTACAGTTGTGTGTGTATAATATATATATCATTATTGTATACAAATTTGAGTATTATCCTTATGGTTAATAGTTCATTATTCTGCCTGTACCTACCTCAATGCATCTCTGCATCACATTATGGTGGACTGTCAGATAATGCCTTTGGGATTAAGTCCGCCTTTGTACAATAAACTGTGCATAAAGTTTAAAAATAAATAAATAAATAAATATTCATGCTTAGTTGTAGTGGTAGTTTTTGTACCAAGTCAGTCGTAATTTTTACATTGACATAGCTATTAAGAGTTTAGGAAGTTCTATAACATTCAATTACATAACATAACCTAAACTCACGCCTATATCTCCGAAGGGGTAGGCAGAGATGCTAGCATCCACATTTCGCCAGTTTATGTTTAAGTCCCAATGTAATAGGTGGCCAGCCTATTGTCATTAACCGGGCACTTATAAACCTACGATATACACATAATTTCGAAAAGCATCGATAATTTATTGGGGTGTGCCATGGTAAAGCCTGGGATCGAACCCGAGACGTCGTCTCAGCACCACCCATAGCACTAGTCTACCGCGGTTCATTCAATTACCATACAATTAAATTTATTTATGTGACATTGCAGCAAGCAAACGCAGGATTGCATGAAACCATTGGTGATACCATAATGTATGGTGTGCTAACACCACAGCACTTGAACCGACTCGGACTTATAAACGATTCTCTGCTATACGTACCAGTAAAGATAAAACCACATATTATTGACGGAGATGAAGTAAATATCGTTGATTCTAATGATAACGATTTAAAAGAAAACAATATAAGGGCTGAAGACGATAAATATTCAAAACATGAAGTGCCAAAATTATTTAATGATAAAGATATAACTACAGATATGATTCTTCTTCTAAAACAAGCCTTAAACAAACTTCCACAAATACCATTTTCTCTTACAATAGATGAATATAGATGGAGGTATTTTGAGGGTAGTTTGAAAAGAGATAATGAAGAATTCTGGAATTTAGTAGAAGAACTGCAAGGAGTAGCGCCACCAGGTGTGAGAGGAGAGGAATATTTTGATGTTGGGGCTAAGTTTCATGTACCGGACAACACGCCATATATCAGGTATTGGATTTTGTTAGCACTAGAGTTTTTTACTACGACACGCCAACTTGATTTCACCTCGCCTGATGGTAAACTAAAGTCTCATGTAAGAGGACTACCATTACAGACACTAAGTAATGTTACAATGCACAACAAAGGCACTCAGCTTGGCGGCCTTATCAGATGCTTTTTCACGCCCCGCTTTAAGGACCTAGGACTGTTGGAAGAAGGAAGAAGGAAACACGTAAGCTGGTAATGAATTCCGGTCTTGGTGGTACGGCAAAGAAAAGAGTCTCCGAACCGCTTAGTTCTTGCACGTTTATTTCAGAGTGTATTTCTATCTCTGTCTTGCCTTTTAAAATCTCCTTCTTTATCATGTCGATGACAATGTGTTTGTGGTATTAGACCAGCCCAAAACTCGGTGACTTGGCCACTGCCTTTGACACTGCCTTATTTACTACGCTATCTCCAAGGTTTAAATAGGTACCTATATTCCCATTTAACACGGTTTCCCCTGCAGAAGCCAACCCGTGTCCTCAATATATCATAAAGCTTCGCACACTGAGTTCATTAATATGAGGTATAGACCTTTTACTCCAGAAATTGCATTAAGATCGAAAAAATGTGATTTCAGGTATTTCTTAAGCAGTTTCCTTCAGCACCAACTATTTGAGAAGCTATGCAAAGTTGCAGTGTTTGGACGACGTGGCGCTGAAGGTTCCTTACCTGATACCATCCCCTTGAGTCGCTGTGATATATATGGGTCTAAGGCTGCTGGGAAAGTTTTAAAGTAAGTACATCCCTTTAATAAACAGAGTGGAATTTTTAAGCACACCCTTTTATAGCAAAATGAACTCAAAATATTTATATATAATCACGCCTTTATCCTAGGAGGGTTAGGCGGTGGTGAATTCACCAATCATTGAATTCGGTCCCACACACGTAATAGGAGGTGAGTCTATTGCCGTCTTCCGGGTACCATTTTTTTTTTTTTTTTTTTTATATAGGACACGCCAACTTGACCTCACCTCGCCTGATGGTAAGCTAGAGGCAAAGTCTCAGGAAAGAGGGTCACCATTACAGACACTAAGTGCTACAATGGTGGCACTCAGCTTGGCGGCCTCATCAGATGCTTTTTCACGCCCCGCTTAAAGGCCCCGGGACTGTAGGAAGAAGGAAACACGTGTGCTGGTAATGAATTCCAGGTCTTGGTGGTGCGGCAAAGAAAAGAGTCTCCGAACCGCTTGGTTCTTGCTCGTATATTCTGCACAGTGTGAGGGTGACATCTAAGGCCTGCACGTGTTGCCATGCATCTGAGGCTGAGTCTGGGAAACAGCCCTATCCCTTAGTCGCCTTGTATGACACCGCATGGGAAGTCATGGGGTGGTCCAAATTCTGCTCTGCCGGTAACCACGCGGCGGAAAATATATATCCCTTTGTTTTTGAAAAGAAACATATCTACAACATTCAAATTAAATGTAGATTACTGAATATTGCGAAGAAGCTTATCGGAATAATAGTGGTATTGCCGGTAAAATATTGCCAAAGAGTCTATATCTCTACGCAATTGCAAAGGTAGGGTAGCGTAGGCTCTATCGCTATATTACAGTTATAAGGCTTCTTTTTACCCGACTACGGCGAAGCAAAAGGAGGGTTATGATTGTTCCAGGCTATTTATGAATATACTCGTATGTAGGTTGGTTCATCTGTTCCCTCATAACTCCTCAACCACTTATTAGAACTGGACAAATGAGGTATTGTTAGAAACATCTTAGTCGTCCGCTGGTTATAGACTATTTAACGTCTCACTGAATCTAATATGGACCAGTGCGGCGGCGCGACTGGCGCGCCTCCCCGTTTTCCGGGGACGAGTTGGGGACTCTGTAGTTCCCACACACCCGAGGAGAGGGCCAGATCGTGAGAGATATGCCTGTCAACCTCACCTTCGGCAACCAAAACGACCCACAGGCGGCGTGCGTGTTAGTCGGTTCGAGTCCGACATAACCTCTTCCACCGGCTCCGGTGGGGAGGTATCCGTGGGGATTTTGCGCACGTAAAAAAAACTCAACTAAAAGGGCTTAGCTAGCACATCTCAAAGATGTATAAATTATACCTATGTTTTGCCCCAAAATAATATAAATAAAAAATTAATTTAAAACTAAAACACAACTACTGAAAAATGACGCTATAAAAAGTATTAAACAAGAAAATATCAAGGATAGCCGTGGTCGTATGCCACTTAGTCTAACAAAACAGTACATTCTAGGGAAATTCTTGTTTAATACTTTTTAGAGCGTCATTTTTCATTATAAATAAATAAAAAAAAAAAAATAAAAAAAAAAGCCTTATATTTCTTACTCTACAAAGATATCAGTTTTACAATAACTTATTTTTAAATAACTACAATAAAAATTTTCAACTTAAAATAAAAAACTAAAATATTAACTTTCTATTATTAGCAAGAACCCCTCGTTTCGAAGGTGAAGGCCTCCTCTAGAGATTTCCATTTCTCTCTATTCTTTGCCGTCTCTATCCAATTTTTTCCAGCTACTTTTATGATGTCATCTGCCCACCGGGCTGCAGGTCTACCTCTCTTTCTAACGCCTGGTGGCCCCGCCCAAATTGTTATTTTGTGGGTCCAACGGTCGTCTGTCAATCTGGCTACATGTCCAGCCCAACGCCATTTGAGCTTCTTGCAGTGACATAGAGCATCTGTAACTTTTGTTCTTTTTCTTATAATTTTGTGATTAATTTTTTGTATTTTTCTAACTTTCAATAGACTTCTCTCCATACTTCTTTGACATGACGTAATTTTAGCTTGAGCTCGACCTGTGAGCTTCCATGTTTGACTGGCGTAAGTTAGTGAAGGTAGTATACATGTGTCCATAATTTTTTGTTTTATAATAGTTGGCATGTCACTCTTCATGATCTCTTTTGTGCTCCAAAATTTGTTCCATGCGATTGTTATTCTCCTATCGATTTCTAATTCGTTTCTCTCTTTTTGAAGGAAATTTGTTTGCCAAGATATACGTAGCTTTCGACATACTCCAGCTGTACGTTTTCTAAATGTACGGGTTGTTTTATTGAGTTTGTCATAATGTTGGTCTTACTGCGATTAATTTCCAGGCCTACCTGTTTGCTTGCGGCATGTAAATCGTTTAACATTGACTGGATTTCGGTGGTATTCTCTGACAGCAAAATGATATCATCGGCGAATCGTAGGTGACTCATGTATTTATTATTGATATTTAGGCCAGTCCTTTCCCATTTTAGTTGTCCAATTACTTGTTGTAATACCGTAATAAATATTGTTGGTGAAATGACGTCTCCCTGCCTCACTCCTCTCCTGATTGGTATAGGGGGGCCTGTTGACTCTAGTCTAATTCTACTGTAACAATTTAGGTATATATTTTGTAGGACTTTCACATAAGTTGGTTCAACATTTTGCGATTGTAGAGATTCCCATATTGAGTGATGGTACAGAGAGTCAAAAGCTTTTTGGTAGTCAACAAATATTAAATAGAGTGGTCTATGTAATTCCTGGTTGGTTGCGCCGATGTAGAAGCTGTATTTCTTGACGCGGAAAACACACTCCTTCTATACCCAGCTCCCCTTCCGCACTAACCATAGAATAGTAGTAGATATAGCTTCCGTCCGCCATTTGTGATATAGACACTCAGTCTCGCTTTGAACTAGCCAGCGTGATGACGGACCGCGCTCGCGTCTCTCAAAAATGATTAATATTTGTTACATTTTACCGCTTCATAGACCTTTACCGATCGGATTGTGCCTCTCGTGTGTTCCTCAAGTGATCTAGTGATGCTGACGGCAGCTCCTGAGCAAGGAAGAGAAGATCCGTGTACCGGCTGCGATGAAAACACGTGTGTCGTGAAGGTTAGTGCATCCTCTCCTAATTTCTCGGGTTGCATTCATTGCTTGGATCACTCCCGCGGCAACTCGACCACCTGTCTTTTGTGTGTAAAGCGTCAATGGAACAGTTAGCTACTTCCCGCAATACAGTCCATTACCGCACTCGGCCATGCGCCACCATTTTTGGTCCGGATCGAGCCGGATTCTTAGCCGTAGTTCGTATTTTGTTATTATTCTAATGGGAATGAGCGCACCGCACCTAAGTGCCTGGTTATTTTAGTAGAAAACCCCGCATCCAGACACTTAGGATTAGATTTGTTGTCCGTTCGCCGCTGGCTCGCATTGTACCTACCTAATACATAAATAGGTTAGGTATCATATCAACACTTAATCGTAGTTCGCAATTTTCGCATCGCACCTAAGTGCCTGGTTATTTTAGTAGAAAACCCCGCATCCAGACATTTAGGCTTAGATCTTAGGTATACTCAGACACCCTAGTGCATAGGCACAGTGTAATACCTAACGCATTTGGCTTTGTTTTGTTTTTTTCAATTACGTTGTTCTCGGCTCGCGTCGTATTTGCCTAGTACCTGCGTGGGTAGACACGTGGCTGTACCTACCTCGCTCGCATCTCATCCCAATTCATACGAAAGTATTTTAATTTGAATAGATATTACGCAATACTTAATCTCTGAAATAATAGTTGAACCTAGACAGCGACCATCGCGTAGGTACGACCTTGTTGCTATGCGCGTTTGTTCAAGCGTGCATTCACAGTTGTAGGTACCTACCTATCTGCTGAGTGTCGCTCGCGCCGCCTCGCTGCTCTGTACCGCTAGGATTAAGTCATTTCATATTTATTGTTTACCGCACTTTAGTTTGAGATTTAATTGTAAACATGTCCCCAAAGGTTGATAAGACCGGTAAGGTTCAATTGAAACTTTTATACGCTAAAAAAGAAATGATTTACTCTCGCGTACAATCGATTTATGATAATGCACTTAAAACCTCTGATTTGGTCATCAGAGATTCGTTCTTGTGTTCTATAGAAAACTTAGATAGTCTACGCGCGGATTTCGAAACCTTAGTACATGACATCAACGTTTTAGAGTTGAATTTGAATCCCGATTACTCAGTGAGTTATCAAGCCTTGTCGTCGTTTGACGATTTGTATTGTCGTATCAAACGCGTCGCTAGGAGTTTGGAGAAGCCGGCTGACCTACCCAACCCCACTCGCGACCGACCTAAGTTGCCACCAATTCAAATACCCGAATTTGATGGTAACATTCGCAATTGGTGTCTATTTATAGATAGTTTTGAGAATACAATAGATAAGAACGATTCGTTGACAGATCACGAAAAATTGCATTATCTCGTTGAAAAATTGACTGGTAAAGCTATAACCGTTTGCGCTGGAATTACGTTTAGTGCCGAGAATTATAATTTAATTTTAAATACTTTGAAAGCTAGGTATGAGGATAAAAGATCGGTAGCTAACGCCTATTTAGATCAGATGTTTGATTTGAAATCTATTTCGGCATGTAACGATCAAAACTTAGAGAAATTTCTAGATACTTTCGCGTCAGCTGTTAGCGCCGTAAAGAACCTAAAGATCGATGACCTCTGCGACTTCGTATTTTTGTATATGGGTTTAAGGAAATTAGATTCCGAAACCATTCGTTTGTTTGAGTCGGATCATCGCGGCAATAAAATTCCTAAGTTCGAAGACTTAGAAAGTTTTGTTCGCGAGCATATAAAAGTATTGCAGCGCTCTTCATCGAAACATGAAGGCGCGAAGATAGTTGTTGATTCTGCACGCAAAGTAGATGCGTCATCGAAGTCACTGAGGTCAACTCATACTTATGTTAGTACCGCACCAGCACGTGTACAGTCACCTGTTTGCTCTTTGTGTAGCACTCATCATTCGCAACTGTACAGGTGTCCTGGTTTTCTAAAATTGTCGCCTAGTGATCGTTATAAATTTGTTCGCGCTAATAATTTTTGTTTTAATTGTCTCGGTACTAAACACCGCGTTGTTTTATGTAATAGTAGAAATAGTTGTCGCAAATGTCAAGCGAGACACCACACTTTGCTTCATTTTGAGAATAGTAATGCCGCATCCAATGTGAGCACGGTTGGCTCGTCGAGCGGTGACACACGGCAGCCTGCGCCGCTGCCGCAGCCCGCGCTCGCGCGCGCTCCGGCCCGCCCGGTGACCGCCGCGGATGACGTCACCTTGTGTTCGTTCTCCGCTAGTGCTGCACTCACTACTGTGTGTCTTGCGACCGCTCGCGTTGTTATTGTTGATGCATTAGGTAAGCCGCGCATTGTTCGAGCGCTGTTAGATGGCGCTTCGCAAAGTAATTTTATTACTCAAGATTGTTGTCGGCGTCTTGGTTTCAATGTTGATAAGCGTTCAACCCGCTCAGTGGTGAAGGGTTTTGGAAGCTTACAGTCAGCTGTTCGTGGCACCGTTAAAACAAGGTTTAGATCTCGTTTTAATAATAATATTTGGTTTGACATGGATTCGCTCGTTATAGATAGAATAGCTGAACAGTTGCCTACCATCCCGGTTGACACGTCTTTATTAACGAAATTTAAAGACTTGCCTTTAGCAGATGAGACTTACGCTGTTCCTGGAGTCGTCGATATATTGATCGGCGCTTCGATTCTCCCGCACCTCCAGTTATCACGTAAGGTTCAAGGGGGACCGACGTACCCCGCTCCGCACGCACTGGAAACAGTTCTTGGTTTTGTTATAATTGGTTCCGCACCCGCTTCTATAGATAGTTTTAGTCACTCGACTGCTTCGTTCTGTTGCACCGTCGAGCCGCCACTGGAGTCTACCATCCGCAAGTTTTCACTCGGTGGCTCCCGTGTATCCGCTGAAAAACGCTTTCTTTGTTTGGAACGAAAGATGCAGGCGTCCCCAAAGTCGAAGCGGGCCTATGATGAGGTTGTTAACGAATATTTAGATAAAGGTTACATCTCACCTGCGCCTGCGGACACTGGCGGGACCCAGCCTTCGTACATTATCCCGCACCGCGGAGTTATTAGAGAAGATAAGCTTACTACTAAAACTCCGCGTAGTTTTGGATGGCAGTGCTAAGACTAGCACTTCCGTGTCGCTTAATGACATTTTGTATTGTGGTCGGAATCTTTAAGGTAATTTATTTGACATAATTGTAAATTTTCGCATTAATATTAGTAGAATTTTAGCTTTTAGGACTCAACAGTCGCTTTGTGTTGGGCCCACTCTTCGCCCCATCGTTGGGACACATTCGTCGCTAATAGAGTGGCAAAATTCAATCTGAATTGGCGCCACATAATCTCTTTCACGTTGCTGGCACCGACAACCCAGCCGATTGTCTCTCTCGTGGATTGCTTCCTTCGCAAATTTTGGATCACCCGTTGTGGTTTGGTGGACCGTCCTGGATTCATGCCGCGTTAGATGGGTGGCCAGTTAGTCAATTCAATCCCACTACGGTTTCCGAACCACCCGAGGAGAAGAAGCACTCGCTTGTTGTATCGGTCCCACGTGAAGAGACCCTTATTTTGTTGTTGGCTAATCGCGTCTCGTCTTGGTCGAGACTGTTGCGTTGTGTTGTTTGTTCGCCTCTGCCCGCTGCCTAGCCAGCAGTAGGCACGAGCTCCAATCTAGGTTTATATTTTAGTTGTTATTTCCCAAACCTAGATTTAGATTAGACTTTAGATTTGTTTCGCATTTGTCGTTTCGAAGGTAACCCTTCAAGCCGGGGGGAATGGTTGCGCCGATGTAGAAGCTGTATTTCTTGACGCGGAAAACACACTCCTTCTATACCCAGCTCCCCTTCCGCACTAACCATAGAATAGTAGTAGATATAGCTTCCGTCCGCCATTTGTGATATAGACACTCAGTCTCGCTTTGAACTAGCCAGCGTGATGACGGACCGCGCTCGCGTCTCTCAAAAATGATTAATATTTGTTACATTTTACCGCTTCATAGACCTTTACCGATCGGATTGTGCCTCTCGTGTGTTCCTCAAGTGATCTAGTGATGCTGACGGCAGCTCCTGAGCAAGGAAGAGAAGATCCGTGTACCGGCTGCGATGAAAACACGTGTGTCGTGAAGGTTAGTGCATCCTCTCCTAATTTCTCGGGTTGCATTCATTGCTTGGATCACTCCCGCGGCAACTCGACCACCTGTCTTTTGTGTGTAAAGCGTCAATGGAACAGTTAGCTACTTCCCGCAATACAGTCCATTACCGCACTCGGCCATGCGCCACCACTGGTATTTATCTATAATCATTTCTATTGAATGAATATGATCCGTAGTGGAAAAACCTTTCCTGAATCCAGCTTGCTCCACATGCTGGTGTGTTTCTATGGTGGATCTGATTCTCTTTTCTAAAATTGATGAAAATAATTTATATATTGAAGATAGTAGGCTTATTGGTCGATAATTGCTAATATTATTTGGGTCTCCCTTTTTATACAATAAGATAATATCTGATTCCATCCATTGTTTCGGTATAATTGTTGATTTTAACACCAGGTTAAATAGCTGTGTTAGAGGACCTGTCAGGTAGAGACTTCCAGCTTTCAGAGCTTCATTGCTTATTTGGTCAGACCCTGGGGATTTATCATGTTTTAATTTTACGATCCCTGTAATTACTTCTGTTTCATCGATGCGTCTTACGTCTGAAATTGTAATTGTTTCATTTGATGTAGACTCGGGCAATGCCTGATTTTCACATTCGTATAATCCCTTGTAGAAGTCTGTTGCAGCTTGGAGAATTTCATTTCTATTGCGAGTTATATTATTTGATGTTTTAATTTGTTCTATCCAGGTTTTATGAGGTCTCAGTTCTTTATTTGCTCTTTTTAGACTTCCTGACTGTAGTACATGTTTTTCAATAGTCATTTTACTATAAATACTGTAGTCACGTTGAATATTCTTGCTTACGAGCTTGTAGAGAGCTTTAAGCTCGTTTTTCATACTACGTGTTTTTGGTTTTAATTTTTGAAGGTGTTGTCGTCTTGATAATAATCCTCTTGTACTTTCAGATAGAATATCCTTATGCTTTGATGACTTGGTATTGTGTGCTTTTTTAAGACTATTGTTTATTGCAGAGATAATTGTGTCATTTAGCTCTTGCACTGTACAGTTTTGTTCCAAAATAATAGCAGAGTGTTCTAAACTTTCTTTAAGTGATTCTCTATATATTTGTATTTCACCTTCGGTTTTTAAGGTACTTTTAACATTATTTCCGTAAGTTTTCCTACTTTTATTCGAAGATTGTACTATAAATGTCGCTCTTACTAGTCTATGGTCGCTGGGGTATGTGAGATTAAGTACTTGCATATCTTTATTTTTGGAGATTAGTTAGTATGTAGTCTAGCTCATTTTTTACCAGGCCATTAGGTGATTTCCAAGTCCATCTCTTGTTATCTTTTTTGTTAAAGAAAGTATTTAATATAGCCAGTTTATTTTCAAATGCAAATTGTATAAGTCTATTTCCTCTATCATTTCTACTTCCATAACCAAATTTTTTCATAATTAGATTTTCTTCTTGTTTTGGTTGTCCAATTTTGGCGTTAAAGTCACCCATTACAATTACGTTATTATATGACTTTTTTAGTGCATCGTTTACAGTATGGTAGAAAAGTTCGATTTCTTTTTCGTTTGCTGATTCTGTTGGCGCATAGCATTGTATTATGCTGATGTCAATATTATGTATTGTCAAGTGAAGTAAAGCCACCCTCTCTGATAGGCCATTGAAACTTATAATGTTCTTTTTATGGCATTTATTAATAATAAAACCAACTCCATACAAGCCTGGTGTTTGTCCTATGTGGTATAATATAAAGTTTTCATATTCTTTAATAGAATTGCCTAGTCGTCTTACTTCACACAGACCGATGATATCGTATTTTATGTCTTTCAGGGCTTCATTTAGTTCTATCAGGCGGGAGTGGGTTGACAGTGTTCTGACGTTATAGGTTGCCACATAGAGTCGGTTTCGCTCACAGTTATGAATAGTATTTCTTTTCTCTAGAGGGTTTTGGTCTACGTCTCCCACGGGGACCAGCCGTCTTGGGAGAGTTTGGTCTTGAGGGGCGCAGCTTAGTTTTTTGGAGATTCTTGATTTTCTCGGCTTGTAGACTGGTTGGTTGCGGCATTCAGTTGTGAGGGACGTAAGAAATGTGATATATTTTGATGTTTATTTTTCTTAAGAGCCTGTTTTGGTTGCTCTCTGTTTTCTAATGGTTTTATAAGATTATTTTCATTTTTATTTTCAGGGGATTCTGATAACTGCCTCTTATTTGAGAAGCCTTTAGGTGTGGGGTTGTCCTTTGTTATTAACGTGACTATTTTGTCATGACGCAGCATTACCTTTTCCCCTGATAAACGCCTATTTTGAAGTTCTTCTTGAAGCATTTTTCATTAGTCGGGTTAAAACCCGAAACCCGAACCCAAAAAAACTAAAGTTTTAAATGAAATAACCGACTAAAGTTTTAAACTTATTTTTGTATGGATACTGCCTCGGGCTTACTTCAAGGGGGTAATGTTGCGGTAAGGTTGTTGTCCTACCTATACACCTGCATTATCGGACTCGAACCGACTAACATCGCACGGCATTTTGTCACATGAGCTAGTTTTGTGTGTTTGCTGTAGAAATATATCCCTAAGATGTTAAGCCTACATTTAATCATAAGACATATATCTATCATCTTTTTTAATTTTCTAATTGCTATTTTTTATTCCAGAGATCTCATGTCCCGCGGCCACTCGCAGCTTTGGAGTGAGATTCTTCAAGATACGATAGACCAAAAGGACATATCAGCTTCAGCCCTGAACCGTTACTACCTACCCCTCTATGAAGTGTTGGAAAAATTCGTTCAGAAACACCACATTCCAGTTGGATGGTGATTTAATACGTAATAATAGATTATTTAGTATTGTTTTTTTTAAGAGGAAAAGTGGGTAGCTTGGCTCATGTCGCATTAAAACGTTTTCTTTTGTTACACCCATACATAATATAATCACGCCTTTACCCCTGGAGAGTTAGGCAGAGGTGAAATAACACCCACATTTCACCAATAATTTATTCGGTCCCATATACTCGTAATAAGGATTTTTTTAACGTGCGGTAAATTCCCACGGATACCCCCACTACCAGAGCCGATGAGAGAGGTTATGTCGGACTCAAACCGACTAAAACGCACTACGCCTGTGGGTCGTTTTTGATTGCCGGAGGTGAGGTTAGCAGGCATATCACTCGCACTCCGGCACTCTCTCTCGGTCTGGCCCTCTTCTCGGGTGTGGGGACCACAGAGCCCCCAACTCGTCCCCGGAAATAGGGAGGCGCGTGAGGCGCGGCCTGCTTCTATCAGGGTGACGGGCGGGCCATGTAATAAGGGATGAACCTATTGCCGTCTTCCGGGCACTATTGTTGACTCAAACCATGCATCTGAGGCTGAGTCTGGGCTATATATTATGATGTTAAACAAACCTATACCTTAGTCGCTTTGTACGACACCGCATGGGAAGAGAAGGGGCGGTCCAAATTCTACTGTGCCGGGAACCACGCGGCAGAGATTTTGTAACCTGTTATTATTTCGTTATTATACTGAAATCACTACTATTATTATTATTCCTGTTAAATCCTCCAGTTAACTTAAATTAGGTACTTAAGAACCCACTCCTGGGGTTCACATATGACGTAACCTGGATTTGTACTTGGACCTCTGGTCTTACTGTAAGATCGCTTGTTAATTTCCTAAGGGATAGACTGAGGTGTATTGCCACTTACATTACGCCAACTACGATTTTCTGTCCCACGAAATAGGGGGCGGGCCTATTGCCGTCAAGCGGGCACTTAATCATCGGCTGTATGTCTACTGGCAGATGGAGCCCTATCCTTTGGTCGCCTTCTACGACTCCCACGAGTAGGGCCTAGATGGGGTAGGCCCTATTCCACTTCACCGAGAACCAACATATATTATCCTATCTTTTTGTTTCTTCAAAAGACAGGATCAAAGCAAAATAAGTCAACACCTTATCCACCACTTCCGCTCGCCACCTTATACTATTTCCATGTAATTCACATATACTCGTATAATGCCGTGTGGTTCCCAGCAGAGTAGAATTTGGACTACCCCATGCGGTGTCGTACAAGGCGACTAAGGGATAGCGCTGTTTAATGTAAGACAGATATATACAGTCCAGACTCAGCCTCAGATGCATGGCTCGAGTCAACAATAATGTCCGGAATGCGGCAATAGACTCACCCCCTATTACGTGGGACCGAATACAATTATTGGTGAAATGTGTGAGTTAATTCACCCTTGCTTAACCCTCCGGGGATAAAGGCGTGATTACATGTATGTATGTAAAATGTATTTCTCGGTGCCCACCTTTTCCCTTAAAAGTTATATAAATAAAAGGAACTTTGTAATATTTTGGAAGAAATGTACAATATAATTAAGTTAAATTAATAATTAAGGTAGACATAGAAGTCAGTGTTATCTTTCGAAATTTGAATTTATAAAACAAATGAAAAATATTATTATTTTATTTTATACTGTAAATGACTTCATTTATCAAAATATCCACCGACTTCTCTAAGCAATTACCCGAAGATTTTGATATGGTGCCAAAACACCCTTGTAGGAAATATACACCCATGTAAAAATCTAGCAGAGAAGAGAAAAGAGAAGATTTGGTTGATTATGAACTTTAAAGTAATTCAATTTACAGATTTTTGTTAGGTAAAGTTATTACCCCATTCCAAGTCATTATACTTAGTATAAATTACTATTTAATCTGTAGTACTTATAACGTAGTATAAGATATAAACTTAAATCCCTATAATAAAAAAATAAAAAATAAAACACTTGTTTAAATTAACAATAAATACAATTTATTAATTTAAAACTAAAATTAAATAAAATTAACGACAACTTTGTTCATGTCAATAAAAGAAATCTTAACAATAAAGATTTTTTAACAAAAAATAGGAAAAATAAATGGTACAAAAAATAAATTAAAAGCAGAATAATTTACTTCAAGCGCTTTTTTTTAAATCTTACTTAAATTAATTTATTTACATTTAATAATGGTAAAATGTATTTTTGTTATTTATTTACAAATATATAATAGTAAGTTATATTTACAAAATGTTAAGTTGATTATGAACATTTTAAATGAAAGATGACATTAGTTTTTATCTAACCACAAAGCGACCAGCCTCATTCTTAACCAACAAGAACAACGGTAAGTTCTAAGCTTATTTTTTTTTTAATCAAGATGTATTTACTATTCTGCTAGAATCGCAAAAAATCAGTATCCAGTAAACACTTGCAACACCAAAAGAGTGATTTGTGTGTGTCCAGAGTGAAGAGGGAACTTCAAAGAGGTAGAAGTATACTGAGTAGCACAGTCTTTCATTAAAAAAGGATAGCTAAATTTTGTTTATTTATTTATTTATTTATTTTTCACTACATCACTATCTTTACAGGTTAACCCAACGTGTGTACCCAACAATTACGTGTGGCGTAGGCGGCGTCCGCGTCTACTGGCAGTACCCAGTGCTAGAACTAATTTACTGGGCAAAGCTGTGATAACGCGCACCTTACATATACTCAATGAAGTAGCGGACGGCACAGATCTTTTTACTTGTTCCCTGAGTGAGTTCTCAAAAATTGCACTATATGTTATATGTTATTATAATATTTAAGGACCACACTATTGTATTAGGTTAACCTGTAAAGATAGTGATGTAGTGAAAAATAAATAAATAAATAAAAAAATAAATTAAAATAAAGGGCAGTATTACTATACATTCTAGGTGCGCAGTACCTCAGCTTAATAGCCTTTTGTAAATACACATATCAATGTACCTAAATAGGTCACTTATACAGAAAAAAAAAAAATTTTGTCCGTTTATTTAACTTGACAAATCTCTGGAACGGCTTGGTCGATTTTGACGGAACTGTTGTTCTGACAGCAGATGTTATGAGTAACTTAGGCTACTTTTATTTTAGAAATATAATTAGGATTTTCGCTAAATAGTAAACCCCAATTCATAGTCCGCACAGACAAATTCGCGTGTATAACTACCACAAAACTATATCTAATATCATCCCCACTTATCCTGTTCATATTAAGGCACTTAATAATATTAATAATTAATATAATATTGCAGTTTAAGCGAGTATTCATGAAGCGACATAATTCATTCAATTTTTACATGTATCACAATAAAATCTTATATAGTAACTGATTATTTTGTTAGTTTGAGATTAAGGTTGGTACTTTGTTTGTGATTCTGGGAGCGAGAGTCTACACAAAAATACCTATGAACTATATCATGCATTTATTACGAAAAAGATCTGAAATAATGTTTTGAGAGGCGAATTTTAAAAAGGGAAATATACACATATATATATTTATACAACTCAGGTGCAACGTGTGCAACACCAGGGAGGCTACACTCGTGCTACCGACCCTGTAAGAACAGAGAGGTTTTGTTCCCAGCGGTGAGAAGGGTAGCCAGAGCTCACTAGAGAATTTGTGCTGTCAGTGGCAAGACTAAAAGCTTGTCCTGCTTTGTCTTCTACACTGACGGCACAGAAACTCAGTACTTACAGGGTTGGCAGCGCGACTGTGTCTCCTCTGGTGTTACAAACGTCCATAGGCCACGGTAACCACTTTCCATCAGGTGGGCCGTGTGCTTGTCTGCCACCTAGGTGGTATAAAAAAAGGTAAAGTACTTGAAAGCCTTCGCGATAAAAGAAGCTCATAGATATTTTAGCGAAAAGTAGAAATATTGCTATCCTATTGACTATTTGGTGGAATAAGGCTTACAACTAAATTATATCGTTGGTAAGTTTATAACAATATGAACGTTAATGAACTGTCGTATAATATTGATATAACATTTGGTAATACGACATTGTATTTATTTATTTATTCTTGTCATATTTAGTATCACATTGATGTGACGTTTGATAATACGACATTGTATTTATTTATTCTTGTCACATTTAGTAATGAACTGTCGTATAATATTGATATAACATTTGATAATATGACAATGTATTTATTTATTCTTGCCATATTTACTAATGATCTGTCGTATAAAATTCATATGATGTTTGGTAATATGATATTGTGTTTATTTATTCTTGTCATATTTATTTTATTGTAAAATGTTATATAAAACTGAGTGTTATAGATTTTGTTAAAATAATATATAAGGTTGTTTATTGTTTAAAATGTTGACTCATGTTCAAATAAATAGTTATAATGTTACTATTTTATAGACTTGTTTAGACTTTTAGCATTGAAAATATTGTAATGTATAATTTTCTTTTATCTATTCTCTTATAGGATATTCTATAAATGCTTATAATCAGATTCAAACCGCGATTGAACTTTTCAAATACAAATAAATTAATTGTCATATAACTTTTAAACTGTATATGACAGTTTTTTATCATGTATTTTTAAAATTCAATATAATTATTTAATTTGGTTTGCGTTAATAGCATAATACACCATCTCTTAAATGAGTTTCACAAACAATTTCCTGCCAAAAAGAGTATTTAACATCACGCTTCTATCAACAGGAGCGAACCAGACTTTAATATTGTATCTCAAAAAGTTTTACGAATAACCAGACGTGTACTAAAATAATAATACTAAAAGTCATTCCGATTTTAGTAAGAAAATAAAATCCTTACCGAGAAAAGAAGACCTTTTGTTACACTAAGACATCATTTCTATAGACTACTAAGGTAGTAAATAAGTATACGACATCCTTCCTATCCCACTTACGCTGTGACACGTGTCTTTAATGTATTGGTACTTTCAGAAAGCTAAGGAGAGGGATACAGAAAAATAGTAAAATTAGAAGGTCGTAAATACCTTCAGCTGTTATATACAAATGTATACCTACAGAAATCTCTATAAAGCAGGATCTCTATTGACAGAAGTGGAGTGAAGCTCTGTCTTGAGGCCATACCACCATCTCAAAGTAACTTCATACTGTTTATCGGACCGTCAGCGTCCACCGATCCTAGTGTTATATGGCCAGACTGGGTCAAACAGTATTTCTTACTGTAACAGATTCATTGCCTAATTTACTCAATTTTACCCTCGTCTTACAAGATACAGAGCCCGCACCATGAACGCTTAAAGCAGGCCCTCAATTCTACACATGGTCACAAAGTATGATTAAAATAAAACTGTTTGAGATGGTAATAAACCCCTCCCCCTCCCCTCTCCCTAGACAAATCGCAATTCGCTGGCCGGCGTATTGTAGAATAGACTACTGAAATTATGGTATAGAGATACATATTTTGACGTTTATGACATCAGTCAACGTATGTCAATGCCATTGCCACGTGTCTAGAGAGGCTAGAGATGGTAATAAACTGGAAGGAGTTTCCCCCCCTCAGTCTACACAAATCGCGTCAGTCTAGAGAGGCTAGAGATAGTGATAAACCTCTTCCTCCCCCCCCTCCCCCATCCCCCTCCCAATCCCCCTCCCCAAGACAAATCGCAATTCGCTGGCCGGTGTATTGTAGAATTATTTATAGTATTTTGAAGTTTTATATATTATGACAGTAGTCAACATATGTCAATGCCATTGCCACTTATCTAGAGAGGCAAAATATTCGTCTAATTCCAATAAATTAAAATTAACAAGATATTTAAAAATAACATTCGCAAGAATTATCGAATCCCGTTTTAAATATTGACTTCATTTCCAAATTATATTCACAATATACGTAGTGATATTAGAACAATAACGTTACTAAAGCATTTATAGCCACAGAATCGCCACTCACTCAGAGTTCTTATCTAACTATCAACGCTATGATAGCGTGGTGGCATGTGATATCCAATCCACCGTATGAGCCACCCTGTGGTAAATCCCCGGCTGACCCCTAGATGCACAGGAGTAGCCGGCAGATACTACTCCTATCAGGTACCAGCGGCCTGCTCTTTCTAGCATGAGGGGCCCCCCGCTGTCTCCTTGGCAGCTGTCTTTTCCACCTCCGCGGTATCCGGCGCACAGCATTTCTGGATATATTACGACGTTAATGCCTGAAAAAGAGGAAAGAACACTTTTTTATATTTTCGCTAACCCCTCCAGTTATGTTAGGAGTGAGTTGACGTCGGTAACGGCCATGATTCAAACCAAGGTAATTTTTATGCACACGACTTTTTGTATTATGTATACACTACATTCACACTATGCAGACCCAACAGCCAGATCCGCTCCACAACTTGGGCCACCGCGGTCGTGCCCTTCAAGTTCGCTTCGTGGCGGTAGCACTGCGCCCCGTCACAAGCATAGCATATGACACATGCCGGCAGTCCTGTCTGAGCTCATTGCGAAGCACCCAGTCGTATCCGATATTCCACAGAAGTGAGCCATAATAACCTTGTGTTGTGTTCGCGGGCGGCGTTGAGTAAGGTAGCCAGTACATTATGCCGCGTGGTTTCTGGCAGAGTAGAATTTGGACCACCCCATCTCTTCCCATGCGGTGTCGTACAAGGCGACTAAGGAATTGGGCTGTTTAACAACAGACAGATATATACAGCCCAGACTTAGCCTCAGATGCATGGCTTGAGTCAACAATAGTGCCCGGAATACGGCAATAGGCTCACCCCCTATTACCTGGGACCGAATTCAATGATTGGTGAAATGTGGGTGTTAATTCACTTCTGCCTAACCCTCCGAGGATAAAAGCGTGATTATTTGTATGTTGTTACACCTAATACTAAAGGGAGTGTCTCGTCAATGGGAGGATACGCCTCGTTAGGTGCATTTTCCATTTCTACCATACACCATTCGCTTTCACGTAAACGCTTAGCGAAATTATACTCATGCCTAAGTATCCCTGAAGGGGTAGGCAGAGGTATATTAACATGACGGCCTCAGTGGCGTAGCGGTAGAACATTCGACTGCTACGCAGGAGGCGTGGGTTCGATTCCCGCTCAGTGCAAATATGTATATTTGCATTGGTCTGGGTGTTGCTATGTATGATATGTATGTATTTAGATAAAAAGTAAAAAGTGTTTAAGTATGTTTATCCGCATTCTAGATTCTATGGGTCTAGAGATAGCGTTGTGTAGAATGTTGTGGAATATTTTTGTGCTTTTCGCTATATTTCACGCCTGTAAATCCTCCAAGAACTAGGCAGACATTAGCTCCCATATTTCTCTAACTAATACAACATCTAACGGAGTGCAGTCGATTGACGAACCAAATATAAAAAGAACGGTCAAGTTCGAGTTGGGGTTGCACACCGATGCCCAAGGATTCCGTACAAAGTTGAAGTTATTATTTTATTGATAATAATAATAATAAATAATATTCTACAACATTCTACACAACGCTATCTAGACCCATGGTAAGCATAGCTTAACTAGCTTGTGTTATGGAATCTAGAATGCGGATAAACATACTTAAGTACTGTTTTTTTTAAATACATAAATATTATACATAGAAACACCCAGACCAATGCAAATACCCATAATCATGCATACAAATATTTGCACTGAGCGGGGATCGAACCCGCGCCTTTTATTATAATATGTATTTCGTGCTAACAGAATCCGGACGCTCATACATGGTGCATGGTTACTTTACAAAATTCGAATATTGGACAGATAAGATAAAAAAGTCCACATATATTTAGGTAAAGAACGGTTGCTGAAAATAAAAAAACTAATGTAGTTTTTATTAATTTTCAAATTTTCAAATATGGAACGGTCGAAGAAGGAAGATGGAGTCACGGTTATCGTTTCTAAGTCAATTAAATCTAATCTTTAGATTGCATTAACGTAGAAATTTTTACAGCTTCAAGATTTTATAGAACTTGGTATGAATTTCAACTCGGTGCATTTCTGAGTAAAAGGTTTTAACAGACAAACGGTCAAATAGACAACGAAGTGATCCTATAATGATTCATTTTTTTACTCTTAAGGCACGGAACCCTAAAAATCATAATTTTCGCTTAGAAACAGCGACTAACGGAAAAAATGCATAGACAATATCACTGCGAGAGAAGAAAAACTTGAAATACCCCGTACCAACCCGTGTGGTCAGTGTGGATACAGTAGGCCAAAGCCTCCCAACATTGGGAGAGACCTATGCCCAACAGTGGACTTTGATAAACTAATTGATTGATTGATAGGGCATGATGACGGTGACGGATGTAGGACACGACGGTATTTCCGCCCCAATTGAGCAGTCCGATTGGGGAAGTACTTATAATAACCTCGTGTTGTATTCCCGGCGGTAAGTAGGGTAGCCAGACCTCACTGGAGGGTTTTGTGCAATCAGTGGGAAAACAAGTAAGTATACGTACCATTAGCTCTATGCCACCTCTCACAGACTCTATTATCCAGTACTGGCACATCGACAGCTTGGAGTGTGCGCGGGCGCAGCCGGGATCCCGGGCTGAGGGCCCCCCAGCCTGCCGCCCAGCCATACTGTCCCAGGAAGTCGGAACCGCGCTCAGGAAGGCAGATTGGTGCTGAAATATTCAAAGGTAGCATTTTAGAAAAGCCAGCTATATTACAATCCTCTATGATGTGATGAGAGAGTCCACCAAGAGAACCTAGGGCCAAGACAATAGCCCCCACAAGTTCCTGATTGACGAATTTGACAGCAGTCGCAGCCGTGCGAGGGAATAGGGGCCTGTTAACTTCACCTTCGGCAACCAAAACGGCCCACAGGCGGCGTGCGTTTTAGTCGGTTCGAGTCCGACATAGCCTCTTCCTCCGGCTCGGGTGGTGGTCGCAGCCGTAAGCGAAGACACATCAAAAGGAGAAGACTTAGGGAGTGGATATCGGTCTTCAAAGTGTAAGCATTAGATGCAGCTGGAACGGACGCTAACATGATGATAATTCTCCAACAATACAGTAATATCCACGGGAAGGAAGCTCAGCATTACTACGAGTCACTACCATCATCTAAGCGTGGCTCCCAGTTACATCCGAGGCTTTTACCTCGAAACCCGGGGTCTGCTTAAAGAGAGTAAGCAAGCAGACTCCGGGCCTATACGGATTTTTACCCAACTACGGTGAAGCAAAAGGAAGGTAGGTTTGACAGGTAGGTTTGTAGGTATGTATGTAGGTTCATCTGTTCCCTCATAGCTCCTCAACCACTAATTAGAACTGGACAAATGAGTTATCATTAGAAGCGTCTTTAGTCGTCCGCTGGTTATTGGATAAATAATGTGTCACTGAATCTATTGTGGCGCCCTCTAGCGGTCATAAAGTACCGTGTTAAAAAATAATTTCGTATGCCACTTAGTCTAACAAAACAATACATTCTAGGGAAAAATGGCATACGACCATGGCTATCCTTGATATTTTCGTGTTATTAAACAAGAAATTTCTTGTTATTTTTCTTGTTATTAAAAAGTATTAACTTAAAGAGATGAATGATAGTATAGATGGAGAAAAAGTGGAACAAGTGAATGAGTTCATATATTTGGGAACATTGTTTACGAGAGATGGAAAGCATGAAGAAGATGTTGAAAGGAGAGTGATGGCTGGAAATAGAGTGAATGGGGCACTACACAACTTTATGAGCAGCCGGAAAGTGTCCGAAAAGGCACGACTGGCTGTACATGGTGGAGTATTAGTGTCTTACTCTTGACTTACCTTCCTTCCTTCCTACTTGACCGTAGTATTACTCTTAGGTATGTATGGTAGTGAAAGTTGGGTGTGGCAGAAAAAGCATCAGAGTAGAGTGGATGCAGTGAAAATGCGTGCGTTGCGAAGTATGTGTAAGAGATAGAGTGAGAAATAGCGTGATAAGAGAACGATGTGGAGTGATAGAAGATGTAGTGATGAGAATTGAGAGAGGAATGTTGAGATGGTTTGGTCATGTTGAGAGAATGAATGAAAGAAGACTAACGAAACAGGGGTATGAGGCGAGTGTGGATGGTACCGTCGGAAGGGGAAGACCTAGGCGCACATACCTGGGCCAAATCAGGGAAGATTTAGAAAAGGGGCAGGTCAGGAGTACCCTAAACCAACGAACATGCATGAAGAATGTAATGAGAGTGAATGAAGCGAGAGTAGTATGTCAGGATCGTAGCAAGTGGAGATTCGTGATCTCTGCCTACCCCTATGGGAAACAGGCGTGATTCTATGTATGTATGTATTTTATAGCGTGAGTTTTCAGTAGTCGGGTATAAATTTTTATGGGAGCAGTTTTTAAACAATTAGCATTGTATTGAATACAGATTCGTAGACACTTAGCAGTCACTGATTAATTAGGTATAGTTTATTAATAAAAAAAACTTAACCAAAACGATCTAAAACTCACCTATATGCGGCATGTAGTGTACGTTTCTATCTAACGTAAGTACAGCCACGTCAAACCTATCGGCCTGAGGAGTAAACTTGAACAGAGGATGGACTTTGATGGTCCTCACGCCGAACGTATACGCCGGGAGCGGCTCCGCTGCCGAGTTGATGACGTAGTCGCCGAGCGTGACGCGGACGTGACGCGGCTGCGCGCGCGCAACGCAGTGGCCGGCCGTGACGACGTGACGCCGGGATATTAGAGAACCTCCGCATCTGGAAATATTTAAATATTGATCGTTAGGTTTTGGGTGAAAGTGGATGAAAAATATGTCTGGAAAATATAATGTTAAGAAAGAGATTTTGAAAAGATTCATGTGGTATTAATTTTTGCTTTTGTGTGTGCGTGTGTGTGGGTACGTATGTGTGTGTTGTGTGTGTATTTTATATTTGAGTGAGTATGTAGATGTGTGTATATGTAAATGTTGTTTAATTTTAATATCCTTCTATTTTTAAATAGGTCAATGAGGTGCCAAATTAGTATTAAATTAGGAATCAAACAATTCGATATATTTTTAATTTAATATTTAGTCCATCAATGATTGTTTGATGCAGGTAAGACGTTAAAGTGAAGTCCAAAACCAATTAGGTGGCAGACAAGCACACGGCCCACCTAATGAAAAGTGGCAACACCAGAGGTCACACTCGTGCTGCCGCTCCTGTAAAAACAGAGTTTCTGTGCCGTCAATCCACAAGACAAAACAGGACAAGCCTTTGGTCTTCCCACTGACAGCACAAAAACTCTCCAGTGAACTCTGGCTACCCTAGTCACCGCCGGGAACACAACACGAGGTTATTATGGCCGCGGTATTAATCTATAGGGCGGAGTCACCCAGTCGGACTGCTCAATTGGACTGGAATACCATCGTATCCTACCTCCTTAATTATATTACTGGCCATGATCGCTGATACCTTGAACTATTAAGTTGAGGTAGTCATGTCATCTCAATACTATCGCGATGTCAAAAGTGTACTGCGTTGTTTGACAGAAGTCATAATTTGTTCTCGTTCACACAACAACAAGTTCTACTGTAATCTATTGGTGTACAATAAAGAGGTTATTCAAGAGGTTCTTGAGAATTCTAGAGTTAATCTTGGTCGTATCCGAAGTTTTATTTTTGTTCTCTTTATTTACCTGACCTGAACATGTCACCTCCATAAGGAACTACTAATTACGATAATCATTTAAACTTAATCCTTTTTAGATTTTAAACCTATGTTAAGTGTTCTGATGAGCTCTTCCAACTAATCCCACCATCTCCTTTCCCACATAGGACAACACGTGCAGGCCTTAGATGTCACTCTCACACTGTGCAGAATATACGAGCAAGAACCAAGCGGTTCGGTGACTCTTTGACTTCGAATTGCGACGCGACTGAACTTCGATATTTTCCATAAACCGACCATCATCTGACCTCCATAATTTCAGCAACATTCCAGACCTTAAATTGACTCATTGTTATATTGGCTACTGCATAGTGTGTGACTTATTGAATGTGATATTTTTATGTTAAATCTTATTATTTTAAATTACCGTATTGTACAATGTTTAATTATCAGTGAAATATTTGCACGCCACACTTGGCAGAATATGCAGATCAAGAAAAATTTAACACCTGTAATGACCATATTCTTGAAAAAAAAAAAACCCATTGACGATATCGAAGTTGGAGTTTTTAGGGCACCAACTACCGAAAGTCCGAGGCTATTTGTTTTAATAAGTGTGTATACCTTTAGTTAAGAACCTAACCAAATAGAGGACCGCGGAGGGCCAGATCGAGAGAGATGGCCCTGGGTCGGCCGGGGTGTGAGAGGTCTGCCAACCTCACCTCCGGCAACCAACAACAACCCATAGTCGACGTGCGTTTTAGTCGGTTCGGATCCGACCTAACCACTCCCACCGACTCCGGCGGGGGAGGGTTTCCGTGGGGATATTTTACACGTAAGAAAAAGTACAACCAAATGGAGAATAGTTTAAATTACTCACTCACGTTTCGACTTTATTCAAAATGTTAGATGTCAGTCAGACAATAATAAAATTATTAAGTAGTCTTTTAGGTACTAGCAACGAAAATGGAACTCAACAATCAAATAACATTGTTATCTAACTATTATCTGTACGTCACTAATTTTGAATCTGAATTTACTTAAAGAAACTATAATAAAAAAGTAATAAAATACACAATTATATACAATTTCATAACACCAAACAATGGTTCGTGAGTAGATATGTATGAGACAATTTCTCCAAGATGGCCGCCGTTGCGTCAAACACAATTATTATGTTCAACGAATACAATGAATGAAGTTATGTTTCACGCAATAAAAGAAATTCGCAATATATGACAAACACTGACATAATCGTGAAAATTGCAATTGTTTTTGTGAATTGAAGACAAAAATGAGTTTTTTGAAGCATAAATTGAAGAATGAAGGTAGTGAATTCGACTGCTGCTCAGGGAGTGCCTTCGTGCCTTAAAGAGCACGTTAAGCTGTCGGTCCCACTACTCATACGAATATCTGTAGCAGGCGATATAAATTGAAGAATGACGTTAGTGAATTCGACTGCTACGCAGGGAGTGCCTTCGTGCTTCGGAAAGCACATTAAATTGTCGGTACTACTACTCATACGAATATTTGTAGCAGGCGACATAAATTGAAGAATGACGTTAGTGAATTCGACTGCTACGCAGGGAGTGCCTTCGTGCTTCGGAGAGCACATTAAATTGTCGGTCCCACTACTCATACGAATATTTGTAGCAGGCGATATAAATTGAAGAATGACAGTAGTGAATTCGTCTGCTACGCAGTGGCTACGCAGGGAGTGCCTTCGTGCTTCGGAGAGCACATTAAATTGTCGGTCCCACTACTCATACGAATATTTGTAGCAGGCGACATAAATTGAAGAATGACGGTAGTGAATTCGACTGCTACGCAGTGGCTACGCAGGGAGTGCCTTCGTGCTTCGGAGAGCACATTAAATTGTCAGTCCCACTACTCATACGAATATTTGTAGCAGGCGATATAAATTGAAGAATGACGGTAGTGAATTCGACTGCTACTCAGTGGCTATGCAGGCAGTGCCTTCGTGCTTCGGAGAGCACATTAAATTGTCAGTCCCACTACTCATACGAATATTTGTAGCAGGCGATATAAATTGAAGAATGACGGTAGTGAATTCGACTGCTACGCAGTGGCTATGCAGGGAGTGCCTTCGTGCTTCGGAGAGCACATTAAATTGTCAGTCCCACTACTCATACGAATATTTGTAGCAGGCGATATAAATTGAAGAATGACGGTAGTGAATTCGACTGCTACGCAGTGGCTACGCAGGGAGTGCCTTCGTGCTTCGGAGAGCAGGTTAAATTGTCAGTCCCACTACTCATACGAATATTTGTAGCAGGCGATATAAATTGAAGAATGACGGTAGTGAATTCGACTGCTGCGCAGGGAGTGCCTTCGTGCTTCGGAGAGCACGCTAAACTGTCGGACCCACTACTCATACGAATATCTTTAGCAGGTGATACAGATAGTTGAAAGTCCGAAACCTGGTCTAACTCCAATGCTTCAAAATCGCTAATGGGTTATGAAGGTCTGATGACAGTCGCTTCACGGAAAATATCGAAGTCCTGCCGTTTTTTTATAGCAACATATACTAAAAACAAAAACAAAACCTAATGGTACGGAACCATTCGAGCGCAAGTCCGACTCGGGTGTTTTTTTTTCTTCTAAATAGCTTGTATACATAAACTTAATGCATAAGTCTTGAATAAAATTATACTTCCTAAATATAACTTAGAAAGCATGTTATGGCACATGGCCAATAAATCTTTTATAATAGGTTTCGGTGTGACATTTAACCCGTGTTCACATAATGAGCTGACATTTGGCCGAGACTTAAAACTGACGAATCATGGCGCCTTCGATATTCAAATCAACTATGATGACTATCTGTCATATTAAAAAGCATTGTAGGCACTGATATTATATTAAAAGTGAGCCGCGAGTCGGAGTTAATAATTCAGGGTTCCGTAGACATTGCGTTTTAAGGAGGTAGGACACGGCGGTATTTCCGCCCGATTGAGCAGTCCGACTGGGGTAGTACCTCCGCCCTACAGAATACCGCGGCTATAATAACTTCGTGTTGTGTTCCCAGCGGTAAGTAGGGTAGCCAGAGCTCACTGGAGAATTTGTGCTGTCAGTGGGAAGACTAAAGGCTTGTCCTGCTTTGTCTTCTACTGACGGCACAGAAACTCTGTACTTACAGTGTTGGAAGCGCGACTGTGACTCCTCTGGTGTTACAGACGTCCATAGGTCACGGTAAACATTTTCCATCAGGTGGGCCGTGTGCTTGTCTGCCAACTAAGTGGTATAAAAAAAAAACGAATAAAAAAGAAAAATTCAGCACCAGTGTTTTAAAAGAGTTATTCAAATCTAAAACTATTTGAATTAGATGCGCAACGCGAGTTCAAGTGTACCAAGGTATTGTACTTTTTTTTTATACCACTTGGTTGGCAGACAAGCACACGGCCCACCTGATGGAAAGCGGTTACCGTGGCCTTTGGACGTGTGCTACGTCAAGGCAGTCATACTCGCGCTGTCAACCCTGTAAGCACACAGAGTTTCTGTGCCGTCAGTGTAAGAGACAAAGCAGGACAAGCTTTTGGTCTTCCCACTGACAGCACAAAATCTCTCCAGTGAGCTCTGACTACCCTACAAACCACCGGGAACATAACACGAGAGAAAGAGAGAGGGAGGTACTTCCCCAGTCGGACTGCTCAATTGGACGGAAACACCGTCGTGTCCTATCTCCTATAGAAATTGTACATTGTACTATCACCACACAATAAAATATAATAGTACTAATAGCAATATAAGTAATACTATGAATAATAATGCCATCAATATTAATATATATAAGTACTGCTATCACTGATTGTGATCGATAACAAAGTTTGACTCCTGTCATGTAACGCAATTCGCTTTTGGAGACACTGTGGTCCAAACACCGGAGGAGAGGGCCAGATCGTGACAGATGGCCCTGGGTCGGCCGGGGTGCGAGGGATATGCCTGTCAACCTCACCTTCGGCAACCAAGACGACCCACAGGCTGCGTGCGTTTTAGTCGGTTCGAGTCCGACATAACCTCTCCCACCGGCTCCGGTTGGGAGGTATCCGTGGGGATTTAGCGCACGTAAAAAAAAACCCATCCTGGGCCCCGATTCTACTAAGTTTCTGTCATAACAAAACCAGTGACACTGTAAAAATGCCTTTATATTTTAAAATGTATCTGTGCTTAAAGTCCAAAATGAAATATAAAAATAACTTCATTACTTTTTTCATTCACTCTACAAGAAGCCATTAAATTTTAGACTTTAAAAACATGACAGTAACGTCTAATATATGTAAACGTCATTTTTGCAGTCTCTGTGACATGACAGTGGCCTGACTTAAAATAAGCGGACTTGAGGCCCTGGTTGTATCCAAAGCCTGCTCCAAGTCCTGCCTCGTCCAAGGCCTACTCTCTTATTCTTCTTTTCCATGATATGGTTTGGTTGACTTTTGAGACCTCTGAGAAAAAGCTGGTGACAGTCTCCCTGATTAATCAGAACACTGAAGGTCTTTTTGGGACCTCGTACGCTCTATAGGACACCACGAATCACACATGATACAAACGGGTATCGGATATCGACTTCCCATTCCCGGAATTTAATCCCGTGGTACGGGATTAGTAGTGTACTAGCTCAGGCTAGAATGTATTACTTACCGTTTCAATGTATAATTAATTTATTATTAATCTTTAATTTGATTTAACGAGTTAATTTGTGTTAATCAGTTAGTATATTTCTATGAGAAAAGAGGAATGTGCGAAAAAGTTTGTGAGAAACAAGAAACTTAAAATAAATAAATGTTTGAGTAACTTATACATCTATATGTATATACAAAATGAATTGGATTCATGCCTGTATTTTCCGTAATTGATATTATTTATTTTTTAAAAGAAACGTCAAAGTGGTTTTGAAAATAGAATAACAAAAGAATAATAAAAAAGGAACCTACTAAAGCTATATATCTACTGCTAGTTTTTGGAATTGGAATTATAAAATTATCAGAAATTTCAATAGAAAGAAATGAAAATATAATATGGATACACTACGCCATGCACCTTCACAATACACATACGGCTAGCGTTTAGAAATAAAGAAAAATAAATCTAACTACCCTCATATTTACTAATATTTTACCAGAAGCACAACAAGTTCTGCATACCCCTATAAATATATACAAAATAAATATATTAATTTAAAAAAAACTGATACGTTTAAAACTTATTATAACTGCAGCTCTAGATTCATCCTTAGGAGCAAAAAATAAATATTTCCTAAAGCAATCTAAAAACCCGTACGTAGCTACTAAACGTCATGCTATCTCTTTCGCACATTTACCTCTCTATCCAACACTGCTTCCAACCGATAAGCTCGAATATGGACATAAGCATGTTGCATCTGTAAAATCAATTATTAATTCATGTTAATTATTAGTTTGGTGACACACAAGGATATAGAAATAATAGTCATATTTATATCTCAAAAGTAAAATAGATCTAAAATAAACACCTAGATCTAACCCCTAGATCTAGTCGATCTAGGTTTATAGATAGAGAAAAGGATTTTTTTACTTTAGGCATAGAGCCAAACGAATCATCGAATTATTTTAAATATTATTTTAATTTTAAAGAAAATCACGATTGTTACACATTGAAATAATACTAAGTATATTTAACTGATTCTATCATGATTTGTGAATAAAATAAATCGCGATAAAATCATCACCAGTATGCAGCTTTATTTTTCGTTATTCCATTTAATAAAACATTTTTTTTTATATTTACAGACTGTCATTTGACTGCACCCTAGATTTTCAAAAAATTATAATTCATGACCTTTTGAACTTGACCTTGAAATCCGCGACTGATCAATAGCTAACCAGTTGATATGGAAAGCTGATACCGTTCGAATTCGCTATTCAAATTCAAATTTAGAATAGATATAAATCTTTTTGTATACCAATTAAAATATGCATTTAAATCGATTTTGAAATCGCAATAATATGTGAAATTATGTGGGTGTTTAAATCACCAAATAACTATATTGTACATCAAAATTTTGCTTGTATTTTAAATTTAGTGCCAGATTTACAAAGCAATAAACTAAAAAAAACTTTCGTTATTTTAAAATTTCGTAATAATTTACAAAAAATAAATACCTATTTATTTTATTTACAATACGCAATGGTATTATAATTTCATTATTCTTTTCTATTTTAATTTGTTTTAGCATACATTAAAATTCATCATCTACGTAAAAAATAATTTTTAAATTTATTTCATTGCATTGAAAAAATGTTACAACTAACATAATATATTACTGCATTATATGACTTTTATTTCCATCTTAAATTATGTATTAATATTGTATCATTATTTACACAAAAAATGAGAAATGGGTGAATCAAATTACAATTAGTTGTTTAGTTAATTAGTGCATTAATTTACAATGTCATGATTATTTTATGCATGTGCAAAAAAAATGTGCTTTTTATACAAATATTATACAACCTGGGCGGCTACCATAAAACATATGGATCGGACTCACACAAAGAAAAGACATAGCATTTTTAGCCATGTAAGTAACATGAAGTCACTATAGTTTTCTTACGGTAGGGTTTAAGCAGCAACCAGCACCGACCAGTAACACCTAAATTTTGTGTTGTTACCCGTAGGGACAAACATTGTTGTGTCCAATAACACTTGTGACACGTTGGGATATATTTTCCTAGCCAGTAACAGTGTTACTCATTTGGGTTATTACTGGATGGGAATACACTGTACTATCTTTGGATTGATTTCATAGGTAATACCTGAAACTGTTCGATGAAATTTTGCACCAAAAATACGGATGTTTTATGGTAGGCTTACTGTTTTTTAAATTCACCAGCATTCAAAGTGCTTAAAGTGACCACATTATATTTGTCTAAATTATTCACAACATTGTCTATACATCAAGATAAGGTTGTCGATGGCAACCGTTATTCACCATGATAGCGTAAGCGAGCTGTTAAACGAGCTGTTAAGCTAACAATCGTGATATGACAACATGTGGCATAAACAGAGTCTCTTTGACTTCGAATTTGACAACAAGTAGCTTAAACAAAGTCTCTTTAAGTCCGAACTTGACAACATATGGCATAAATGAATTCAAAATTACTTCCAATGTTACTATATTTGTCATTTATAAGTTCTAAATGACTCCTAACATTACTAAACATGGCAAAATTTGTTCACATTACTCGTGTTTAAGTATATTTGGCAATTTAAATTTCTAATGAATTAATATTAATGAATATTTAAATGACAAATTTATAGAATGACCCTTGAATATAAATAATGATGTTAATTAATAATAATAATAAATAGATAATGGTAATGATTATAGATTTAATGTAGATTTAAGAAATTGACAAATGTATTAAATTTGCACGCCATCACATGGCAGAATATGAGCGAACTACACTATGTTTTTATACCACCTCTATACACCATGTTCTAGCAAATAAATGAATTTGAATTTGAATTTGAATTTGAATTTGAATTTAATACATCCTAATGTTCTTTGGCAAATTGAGCTACTAATAACTCCTAATATTAGTACATATGGCATAAATGCCTCCTGATATTATGCCACAAATGGCAAAATGAGTTCCCAAATAACTCCTAATGATACAACATGCAGCTAAGTTAGCATGATGAAATGACAGTGGTGTGAGATTGGCGAATACTTAATGACGAGACAATGCAACATAATTGGCACACTTATTTTAATGATCATAGCGTGACAAACAGTTGGTAAACCTAAATTAAACTATTGTAACAACGAAAAGCAGATGTCATGAACCTTAATAGAACAAAACCTGACTTATTTTTTCTGTCTTCAAGATTAAATGTTTAATTTGATAAAACATTGAAAATATTGTTAGCTTTCAAAATCAACAGTATTGATCTTGAGTTCTGCAGAAAAGCTTGATGATGAATTTAGGCACAGAAGCAAATAGGAGACCGTTACCTTTGCTTACCCTGGGAGAGAGAGAAGCGATAATTTATGTATGAATGGACATCTAACTAAACTGATTGTATTTGTTTAACAATGTTATTATTTAAAAAACTTACATAATAATATCTTAATATTTAAAAAAATATGAAAGCTACATTAATAATTTCTTCTAGTAAGCCGAAACACATAGTACCATAGCTTTGATTACAGTAAAAAACCACATAGGATTTGCCACAAATCCACAATTAATTTGCCCAAAATATTTCATTTATGCCACAAACGTCTTACTTATGCCACAAACACCCGTTTATGCCACAAACGCCTTCACAAATATGAAAACTGTACAGAACTGTATAACCTTGAGGATCCGATCCTGATGTACGCTTGCCACGGAAATGTGCCGAAGCCCGCGTCGTCGCCCCCGACGATACGCCGCTGCGCCGTCTGTTTGCCCACTGCTATCCCACAGCCTGGAAAAATAGAGATAGAATATTAAATATTGATATAATGCAGAATCTGTGTGAAGTGGTGGTGTTTGACCGTTACGTCGGACGTTCAATTTAGGATCAGTGCAAGGATTTGAATATCTGAATTTGTTCATTTCAATTAGTATGGATGTTTCAATGTAAAACATGTATTATTTGGTTTAGTTTACTAGCATGTTAGAACCCATATTACAAACTATGCTTTTTTTTTTTTTTTTTTTTAATTTATTTGGATAAACAAACAGCGGTAAATTACATTAATGGTGATGAAACACAACTCAAAAAGTATTATCAAATTTACCCCCCACACCGTTTATCACAAATTGAATTTATGGAGAACAGAGCACAACAGTAAATGGAGTAGACACGTTGAATTTGCTATGTGATAAATGATTACATTGTGTTCCTAGCACTTATTATTTTAAACTTAATCGCTACATTGTGTTCACGACACTAATATTTCAGATTGAATTGTTACATTGTGTTCCTGGCACTTATTATTTTAAACTTAATCGCTACATTGTGTTCACGACACTAATATTTCAGATTGAATTGTTACATTGTGTTCCTGGCACATCATATTCCAAATTTTGCGCTACATTGCATTCCCGGCTGACCATTACTATATTGAATCGTTACATTGCACTCCTGGAACTTAATATTTCCAAATTGAATCGCAACCTTGCACTCCTGGCACTTAATACTTCTAAATTGAACCATTACATTGCACTCCTGGCACTTAAAAATTCTAAATTGAATCGCTACGCCGCACTCCTGGCATTTAACATTTCTAAATTGAATCGCTACATATTGTTCTTGGCGCTCAACTGCTCCAACACCTGTCTCCTAAACGTACCAGGACGCGATGCAGCCACGTCAATAGAATTAAAGTTCTCGTTGTAAGACTGTACAATACTTTGCAGAGGCGAGCGTTTACCGGAATTTGTACGGCATTTGGCAGTAGCAAATAGTTGACACGGGTTACGGCAGTGAGTCCTAGTAGGCACCCTATAACACAGCTTATTGACAATTGGAGGGCAGTCATATCTATTATGACATAAATCGTACAACAACATGGCTTGAAGCTGAGTGCGCCGTTGCTTAAGAGTTAAAAGTTTGTATTTGTCTAGTAATTGTTCGTATGTCAAGTAATGGCGACAACATCTGTACTGCATACATTTCAAAAATTTACTTTGAACTCTCTCAAGGGCCTCAACATACTTCTGGTAATATGGATTCCAGATGCATACACCGTATTCAAGTTGTGAACGTACAAGAGACTTATACAGGTAAAGATATGTGGAGGTTTGAGTGAACTTGGCACTTATGCGCATTACATAGCCGTACATTTTGAAAGATTTATTTATTATGTTATCGACATGCAAATTAAGGTCTAATCTACTATCCAGAGTTACACCAAGGTCCCTGATACAGTTCACTATTTTGAGTTGTTTGCCATTCAATCTGTAATTCGAAATCAAATTGTTCCTCCTCTTCGTGAAGGTTATACTGTTGCATTTATTGATACTAAGCTCCAGTTTATTACTGGTGCAATAAGTTGAAAAGCGATCTAGATCGGATTGAAATTTAGCTTGATCATCCTGATTTTCAGTTATATGGTACATTTTCAAGTCGTCAGCGTACAAGAGGTAATTACAAAATTTGAAACAATGACCTACATCATTTATAAACAGATTAAACAGTAATGGGCCCAGGATGGAGCCCTGAGGCACGCCTGACGTTATGGAAACAATATCGGACTCAAAACCATTCATGGCTACCCTCTGCGTACGATTCATAATATAGGACTTGAACCAGCGCCACAAGCTGCCATGTATACCATTAAAAGCAAGTTTATCCAATAATATTTTGTGATCCACCCCATCGAAAGCCTTTCGAAAGTCCGTGTACACGCTATCGATTTGTTTGTTAGCATCTAGACCTTCAAATAGATAGGTTGTGTAAAGTAGTAAATTTGTGGTAGTGGATCGGCGTTTCACAAATCCATGTTGTTGTGGTATAATGATGTTATGTAACAAGGGATATATCTCGTTATGCACCAGTCTCTCGAAGAGCTTAGAAAGGGTAGGTAGTATCGATATTGGGCGATAGTTTTCGACAGAGGTACGGTCCCCACCCTTATGAACTGGAACAATTCGTGCTGATTTCCAAATACTTGGAAATGTACCCTCCAGCAGACATGAGCTGAACAACGAATGTACGGGTTTATATATTGTATGTGCAGTTGCTTTGAAGAAAGAGGGTGGTATATTATCTACTCCAGAACCCTTGGATACATCCAGGGACTTTAGTTCACCTAAGACGCTTTTTTCTGAAATATGTATACTATTAATATTCAAATCAGACAGTGGATTACCCGACATATCAGAAACACAATAATCCGCCGTAACATGCGTTGGTTTAAACACAGATTTGAAAAATGAGGAGAGATATTGACATATTTCGGCTGGATCCTGGGTTTGGAGGTTGTTATATGTTATCATACTTGGGAAGCTTGATTTAGGTCGCATACTATTGGCATAAGCCCAAAAGTATTTAATATTTTCCCGAATACTAGATTCAATTGATTTAATATATTTTGTATAACACTTGGTTGATTCGGATTTAAAGCGGGCTCTGTACATCGCAAATATTTCATAATCAGATTGATTTTTGTATTTTTTCCATTTGATCCATGCCTGATTTTTATTTTTAAAGATATGTATCAAGGCCGGAGAGAACCATTTTGGAAAACGTGAGGGCTTTATTAATTTTGTAGGGACATATTTCTTAATAATGCTATATATTTTCTCATAAAATAAAGACACCCTATCCTCTGCATTACCCTCCGCGAACAGATCCAGCCAGTCCGTTTCCCTGATTTCATTATTTATAGCATCATAATCCGCACTATTAAAGTTGAACTGAGTACGGGGCTTACATGCAAAGGAGGATGTATGTTGATGTTGACAGTCAATAGGCACCAGTGCAATAAAAACAGGATGGCTTGTATTGGGCTTTACCAGGGGCAACTGTGTATCGAGTGTTTCTGTGTTAGGTACATTAGTAATTAATAAGTCTAATATATTTGTTTTGGCGTTTTCAAACCTATTGTACTGATAACAATTCAGCATATTCAGAAAATAAATCAGTTCCCTATCAGCTATACAGGCATGGCCATCAACTATCGGTTCAAGGTGCGTGCCACAGTTGCGCCATTTAATTGTTCGGCGGTTATAATCCCCCGCGATAATAAACTCATTAATATCTGGCATTTGTAGTATACTGGCGAGGAGATTAAAATGCCATTTGTAGGTGTCAGCATTTACGTCCGGTGGTATGTATACAGCACTAATAATGCATCGAAACCTACGCGCACGCAATTCGATTAAAACATGATCTACCAGCGAAGTGCGTGCAGCAGGCATATCAGTAGTAGCTCGCTGCAAGTGCGTTGCAGAAAGTAGTACCACACTGAACTCACGGCGCACCGCCACTAACACCCCCCCACCGTCCAGGCGGCCGGCTGCAGCTCGATCGCGATCGCATCGAAACACTTGATATCGGTTATCTATGTATTCATTATCTTGCACATCCCCATGCAGCCACGTTTCGGTTAAGATAATTATATCATAATTGTTAGACAATGTGTTCATGTAAAGTGTATGAAGTTTGGTTCTCAAACCTTGGCAATTCTGGTAATATACGGACAATGTACGGCTACCCATAACCGAGAGGAAGAACAATCAACATCATTGTTACAAAGTAATGGAGCAACCCACTGTATTGTCTGATATGTTTCAATCTGGTCCCTATTTTAAACTGTAGGTATAAAATAATATAGCTCAGTAGAACACAAGGGCTGTACCAACAACAACAATCACCCATTCCAACAATCACCCCACCACTCATGCTACATCCGGAATCCACCACAGTCGACTGTTGCCCCACAGTGATCTTACCCCGAAACAATACAATAATGAAAATGTCTCCACCATCACAGTATAAAACAATAAACAAAAACATTTTTTGCAAACCACACGGCACACTCACGCATTTCCCAGCACTAACGAGTAATAAATTTACAAAAAGTAGATTATTACTCAAATTCATATGATTTTTATGAGATTCACTTATCCCACTATTGTTCACGTATACCCCACAATATATCCGACTACAGTCAGTTATAGACAAACGTAATAGGCATATCTTTTCAATTCTCGCCGTCATATAGGTACGAAAACAAGTCACAAAATCTATAAAATTAGCCAAGACTTGACATAACACAGTATCACCACAAGAAACATCAGAAAGTGCGTACACATAACATTGCTCCCAATAAGCTTTAGGTAAATAGAAATTACACGATATAATACATTTTTTTACACTAATACGCAGTATAAACGTTATGTATTCGATACATGGCACGTAAATGTATTGAGCATATGTCTGCAGAATATCCATGTATAATGTATGCCGTCTGGCCCCCAAATCCCGATGGCTCCCACAACAAACCGATAGTTTATCCATTGTTATCTGAAAACAAACCACAAAGGTACCGTGACAAAGTTCGCGCCCGTCCGGAAGTCGGTAACGAGCAATTATACGCCATAATACTCATACGCCCACCATATGCAAAGGTCAGTGCCATAAGCATAACACAACATTTACAGTATGATACCTTATCGTATAAATTATTTTCGAATAAATATATCATAGGTTTACGTGCCGTTGTTCTAAGTTTCATAAGGATACAGCCACATCCACCACCAGAAACACAAATAACATAAAAATACCTACATATCACACACATAATACTGTAATTATTATCATGATAGATTTTTTGTATTTTAGTCATCGTAGACATAAAGCAAAAGTTGTTTGATTTATATTTGTTATATATTCTTTCGACACAGTAGTACATAATGCTACTTAATTTTGTTGATGTCAAGTTGCGAGCGAATAGCGATGGCGGGTGACGTATCTTGTTTACGTACCAGTATAATTCCATGTTTGACCCACACGTATTTATAATTATATTTCTTAGCAGAGTTCTTTATTTGTATTTAAACTATCATGGTCATTTACATCAGTATCAAAATAAACGAGATATTTACCATGTTTCATTGTTTTGAGTTTTCGAACTCAAAACAATGAAACATGGTAAATATCCCGTTTGTTTTTAGTTTGTGTTTAGATAGCAGTGTATAAAATTATCATCATTCTATTAGACCTTTCGCGGTTGTATAATCCTTTACACTTTGGAGCACGGGGTTTTAGAGCCACACTACTTATATGTTATAGCTTTATTAACTTTTTATGTGAATGAATGCAGTCTGAACTCCCAATCCTGAAAAGAAAGCCTGTACTTGAACATAGTGCGTTGTTTATCAGGTCCTCGATGACAAACGAAACAAAACAACTGTCAAACCAAGGCCACTACTAAAATTTTAGACTTCAAAGCAATGGCGTTAAAGTCCTAAATTAAAAATGCAGATTGAAAGAAAAAGTGCAATGAAACGCATTTCATTTCATTTTGAACTTTACGTGTTTTAATGCCTGTAATGGTGACCCTCTTTCCTGAAATTTTACCTTTAGCTTACCATCAGACGAGGTGAAGTCAAGTTGGCGTGTCCTATATTAAAAAATAATAGAAATGAAGTCTAAAATTTAAGGCCATTTTTTGCAGTGTCTGGTATAATAGTGGTTTAGCTTTAATAGAATTTTTTGTACTGTATGCTGTGTCGTAATAAACATTTTTTCTTTCTTTCTTTCTTTTCTTTCTAATAAATGGCCCTTGCCCCAAAGGTGTTGGTAGGCCCGTGTGCTGACTGAATGAATATACTGTGTTAGTGAATGAAAAATTAAATTTAAAAAACATTTTACGCGATACTAAAATATTTTTTTATTTAATTTTTCTTTCACTCAAAAATTATATAAACATTCTTTTCTAACAAAATTACGAAGGCTTTCTTCATCTTGTTTCATAAATATAACAACTATTATATATCACGCATTCAAATTATTATAAATCTTTGCAACAATATAGCAATAACAATTATCATATAATAGCAACATAACACTTCTTATAAAGTGGTTTTTAAATGACGTATGTGTTGCAGTCAAAAGTTTTTATCGTTCGAAAGTATTATTAACTAACCCAAATGGAAATAAAAATATTTATACCAAAATAAAATTAGCCATAATCGCTGTGACTAATTTTAATAGTCGTTTTGATTGGACAAAAATGGTTTTGACTGATGCTTTTAGTCAAAACTATTTTTGACCCCTAGAGATTTAGTTAGCTTGAGGACACCACGCGCTCCATAGCTAGATTGATTGGATTATAGAAGGATATGGTTTGTATTGAATCACTTTAAATACTTCACGAGTGACCCAACAAAAACTATAGTGCCAGAAATTGGGGTGATCTCAAAATTACCCTGCAAGTTAAGGAAGAGCTCTGCAATTTTAGGACGCGCCTGAACTTTCTAACCTAATCTATTAAGTCATACACTTGAACTCAAATGAGTTAGTTAAAACTACCGTTAAGCGACTCCATGGGATTTCAGACAAAAGTACAATTGACGCGAACCTATGGCAAAAAATACTTTAACTGATTTTGATAGTAAAATAACTTTTAAAGGAAGAGAACGAATGAAAATACCTTTACTAAGAATATTACATAACATAAGCTCACGCCTATATCCCCGAAGGGGTAGGCAGAGGTGCTAGCACCCACATTTCGCCAGTTTATGTTATAATATTAACATTATGAAATGTAATCTTACATACATATAATATAATAACATTATATGTAATATTAACATAAAATATAATAGTATTTTATGTGGTTACAATAGGTGTGTTATATTAAATAACCAAAAGAAGTTAGCTAAGCCTAAGTAGGTCGCCATCACAACAATATGCTGCACAACAGATACCTTGACCTCACGAATGTGCATGCAGAAAAGAAAAACAAATTATTATCACACATAATTAACTCAATTTATCCAGAAGTCTGGTTTGCAGTTTTGACTGTAACATATATAACAATACGAGTAAAAAACTTCCGATCGTATTACCGCGGTATTACTTGCATGAGTCGCAGTTATTTCCTTTGAGGAAATATATGGTAACATGTTAGGTAATGTTTGCAAGGTTTTAATCACTTTTACATACTTTGTACACTTCAACACTGGCTGTACGTAAACAAAAGTTTGAATAAAAGGAATTATTAGTTATCATCTGTCATGGTACGAACTTTCTAAAAAATTTCAATACTTTTTTTTTTTTTTTACGTGCGCAAAATCCCCACGGATACCTCCCCACCGGAGCCGGTGGAGGAGGTTATGTCGGACTCGAACCGACTAAAACGCACGCCGCCTGTGGGTCGCTTTTGTTGCCGAAGGTGAGGTTGACAGGCATATCCCTCGCACCCCGGCCGACCCAGGGCCATCTCTCACGATCTGGCCCTCTTCTCGGGTGTGGGGACTACAGAGTCCCCAACTCGTCCCCGGAAACGGGGAGGCGCGCCACGCGCGCCACCGCCGCGGCCTGCTTCTGCCAGGGTGACAGGCGGCTCCACCTGTAACCCCCAAAAATTTTCAATACTAACCTTGTCTTGACAATAATGAATACTTAACAAAAAAACAAATCTCCAGAACATCCTAACCTTTCTAAGTCGGATTGCGCTGCTCTTCTAAATCTACCTATTACTAACTTTCTGTTCTGTTTCTGAGTGGTTATAAAAAACTTAACATACTGTTAATAACATCAGCCTCAGATGCATGGCTTGAGGCAACAATAGTATCCGGAAGACGGCAATAGGCTCACCCTCTATTAAGTGAGATCAAATTCAATAATTGGCAAAATGTGGTTGTTAATTCACCTTTGCCTTACCCTGCGGGGATTAAGGCGTGATGTATGTAAATAAAACCGAAATTTAATTTAAAATTATGTTATGTTTATGTTTTCATTGTATAATTTGCGAAAATATAACAAATAATGGTCACTCCAAATAAACTTATGCCAAACAAAATTATGCAGAACTATTATTTCGTGAAAGATCCCAAAAACAATTTTGTAATTTTATGAGTATAAAATTGTTAATTCAGATAGTTACATATTAACATTCTGCCAAAGAAAAAGTGTTATGCCAAATGAATTTCGGAGTATCAAGTTTTTGCCCGATAAACGCAACTATGCTGTTTGACGGATATGGCTCTTTCGAAGGCTTTACTCTTGGTGCTTGGACAAACAGCAATCATATGATTTCATAATTCTAAATGATTCTTAATAGGCATCAACACTAACAAAGATGAGTCATACCTGTTTGGTATCATTACAAAATATTTATATAATCTGCTTAAAGGCTGAACCATGTTCTTTTATGCCAGGTGAAATTTACGCAGGCATACATATACACAACGCGTTAGATCACCATAAAGATAAATTAGGAGTCAATATTGTCAAAAGATGAAACGAATCTCTATGACTTGCGTATTTTTGACAGCTTACATGGTGACCGCTGATAAGGCACTTTCGCTGTCAATTATTACACTGACTGTCCAAAAAAGGTGTGTTATGTGTTCAGAGTTCACGTATGTTTTTTTATACAATAGAAAGTGGCTTCCGTGGCCTATGGACATCTGCAACACCAGGGGTGACATAGTCGTGCTGCTAATCATGTACAAACCTTCTAATTGAAACGGTTATTTTGAAACAGAAGATGTACCCAGGAGAGGCAGTGAAATGGGAACGAGAAAGAGCCAGCATTCACCCGTTCTGCAGCTGAAAATGCTGACAATCACCATGGGTACAGGCCTGAAGGCTAATGGTAGGATTGTCAGATGCCCTAGCAAAAGTAGATCCAAGATAGAGGCCACGAAATGAGTGGACCAGGTATACGCTCTCTAGGTAGAAGGAGGATGGATGGCCCCAGAATTTTACAGCGTAACCATCTGAGTAATAAGACTGGTAGTGAAAGTGTACTGGGTCAAAAGTTTGCTGTAAAGTTCCTTCTTACCTACCTGGTTTACCTACCCGGGGTCTTTAGTAAGAGGCTCACATGTGGTTCTACTCAAAGATAAAGACACTTCATCGCCAGTCCCGAAGAGGTGCTTTTTTTTACATCATTCCGAATAGTGTTACCGAAATCATTTTTGATTTTTAGAACGTATTGTTAACACAGCTATATAGGCAAGGCCGGTTGGTGTTTTTAGGATATCCTTTCTAGACACACCAGGACCTCGCTTCTGCTATTTGCCATAACACTGATACTATAAGAATGCCATTAAATATTACACTTTACTCTTACACGATTAAAGTCTATAATGAAATAGCATCTTGCAGAGCGAATGGAAAAATTATTATGAAGAGTTCATTCTCGTTTTCATTTACTTTTGGAGTTTAAGTCTTTTTTTATACTACTTAGGTGGCAGACAAGCGCACGGCCCTCCTGATGGAAAGTGCTTACCGTGGTCTATGAACGAGTGTAACACTAGAGAAGCCACACTCGCGCTGCCGACCCTGTAAAGCACACAGTTTCTGTGCCGTCAGTGTAGAGGACAAAGCAGGACAAGCCTTTAGTCACCCCACTGACAGCACAAATTCTCCAGTGAGCTCTGGCTACCCTTCTCATCGCTGGGAACACAACACGAAGTTATTATAACCGCGGTATTCTGTAAGGCGGAGGTACTTCCCCAGTTGGACTGCTCAATTGAGCTGAAATACCACCGTGTTCAGTATTCATTATTTATTCATTAACAATTTTTACATTGTGTTTGAACATGGTGGTATTTCACACATACATTGCACATACAAAAAAAAACATAAGAAAAACAACAATCAAAAGCAGTAGAAAATATCATGACACGTAAAACCTGGTATCAGTATAAAATCTATTTATTAAATATCTCATCAACTGAATAATAACACCCTTGTAACAGAAAAGCCTTCAATTTGTCTTGGAACTCTCTTTTGTAAATAATAGGTTTCAAATCTAGAGGCAGTTTGTTGAAGATTCTGATGGAGTTGTAGAGCGTAATATGCTTTACGATGTCCAGGCTAGGCACAATTTTGCTCTGAAAATCTTTCCTGCGAGTGCTTTCTCTAACCCTTCTCTCATCATCAGATTCATAATCGTGTATATGCTTAGCAAAATTGCTTAGCAGTACCAAAATGTATAGGCTAGGAACCGTCAGTATGCCTAAATCTTGGAAGTGAGTCTTACACGACCCTACCTCCTATATAATATTTAGGCATTTTTGTACTGTCCATGATATAACAGTGGTTACTAATCAGTAGAATCAGAGCCCAGATTCCCCGGTTATATAGGCCACAACAAAACTTCGTAACTGCGTATCATGTTTATAAAATTCTGATTACATCTAGCCTAATTATACCCAAATCGTTTCACAGTTGAAACGATTTGGGTATAATTAGGCTAGAGTCGCAACTTACACTGCTTACCCGTTGCAATATACAACCGTGAGTATGCGTCTGTATGTACATATTTATTGCCAGTATAGCAACAAGCAGAACAAGCCAGTTAGCCAGTTAGACGACCATTACCTTATTAAGGCACTTTTGAGATACGTTTTCTTCCTGAGTACTGTTAAATTTCACTTTCTCGATCTACGCTAGCTATAATATCTATGTGTGTTTATTATTTGCTATGATTCTAGCTTCCGCCTATGAACGCGCTAGCGAGGTTTTTGACAGATAAAGTTAAAATCGAAAAGCCTTATACCATTTAAGTGGCAGTAGTAGTAGTAGTTCCCGTGGCCTATGGACGTGTGCAACACCAAGGGAGTCACACTCGCGCTGCCAACCTTGTAACCACAGAGAGTCTCTGTGCCGTCAGTGTAAAAGACAAAGCATGACAAGATTTTTGGTCCTCCCACTGACAGCGCAAATATTCTCCAGTGAGCTCTAGCTACCATACTCACCGCCGAACACAACACGAGGTTATTATGGCCGTGGTGTTCTGTAGAGCGGAGGTACTTCCCCAGTCGGACTGCTCAGTTGGATGGAAATACCGTCGTATCCTACCTCCTCGAGAAATTAATTCTGTATCTATGGTTGCACTTACTGTTTTACAAGGAAAAATGTAGCTTAATATTCAGGTTATAATGTATTATTAATTGTATAATTTGCATAATTTTCTAAATCAGATTCCAAATTAATTAACACGTGAAGGGGTGACAGGCTGTCGCATTTGCCAGCCCCAGACCTGCGCTCAGAAAAGCAAACCGACGCTTGCTTACTTTCCACGGTGCCCTCTGCTCAAAGAAGCACGTGGAAAGCCTCCGAGCAGCCGTCTATAGGTTTGCTCCTGCCTCGATCAGAATTTACCGTAGTTGCTGGAAAGAGGCGCTGCCGTCACCCTTACGTACACTGCGTTAAGTATCGTACAAATCACCCTAACCCTGTTGCGCCCACTTTTTTTTGTGCGGCAACCCTCGGAAATACCCTCCCTCCCTGCCCACTTCTTGAGTGAGAATGCTGAAGACATATTCGTAGCAACCTAATCTGTCATTTCAAATACTTAACCTCCAGTCTAAAATTCGAAATCAGGACCTCACGATACAAATATAATCTCAAAGTCACACTACAGTACCTACAAAGTAGTTCTACGAGTACAGTAATGACATAAATCTGCGCGGGCGCAGTAATAAGTATTAACTTGAACTTTCGCGCGTGCGGTCTACCTCCGTGGTTAGGAAGTTCTATCTCGGAGTAAGATTACATTTCCTACATTGGTATGGCTTTGAACTATCGTTTTATACTAGCTCATGCCCGCGACTCTGTTCGCACATATCTTACTATTATTATTTAAAAAGTTTATGAAGAAATCTGAATGTATGTTAATTAATAACGCTATTATAATTCTCTTCCCTCTTTAAACGTCAAGTATGATTTTTTTTGCGATCGCTTTAATACTCTTATTGATTTTCAACTAAAACCATTTCAATGCGGATTTTGTTTTTTATACCCAGAAATTGGGTTAAGTAATAAGGCCTCTTGCACTGCTCTATTTTTGAAATTATATTTGTGTATTTTTTTTATACCACTTAGGTGGCAGACAAGCACACAGCCCACCTGATGGAAAGTGGTCAACGAGGCCTATGGACACGTGCAAAACCAAGAGAGTCACACTCGTGCTGTTAACCCTGCAAGCATTGTTAGTTTCTGTGCGGTCAGCGTAAAAGATATTAGCAGGACAAGCTTTTGGTCTTTCCACTGACAGCACAAAAACCCTCCAGTGAGCTCTGGCTACCCTACTCACCGCCGGGAACACAACACGAGGTTATTATAGCCGCGGTATTCTGTAGGGTGGAGATACTTCCCCAGTCGGACTGCTCAATTGGACGGAAATACCGTCGTGTCCTATCTCCTACTAACGTGTTCACGTGTTTCCTTCTTCCTACAGTCCCAGGTCATTCAAGCGGACCGTGAAAAAGCATCTGATGAGACCGTCAAGCAGAGCCCCCTCGGGTCTCTCAGGTGTTTCCACATCTTGCCCCGGAAAGGCGGAACTTATTTACAACCTTAATAGCGAAATAATAACGATCATTTCTCTAGAAAGTATCACATCAATAAAAGCTAATGTTTACCGTCTAAGGACAAAAACAAATTCGTTTGAGTTACCCAACTCCTTGCATAACATCCGCAAATCCATGCATCGGCGGCCATAATCACTTCAAACTTAATCCGATAACAATGTAAAAAATTTACGATAATATGTAATGCATACATGGTTCCGCCCGCGTGGACCCCCTTAATTGAGGCAGATTACTGGTTAGCAGATGAGCTTGATTTAAGACGTTTTACACTCAGTTGATACCCTATCCTCACCTTCTACCCCCAAAATAAGGATACCGAGAGGACACCATACCCGAGGGAACAATCTCGAAACCAGAGATGGCCCGGAACAGCCAGGGTCCGAGTGAAAATACTTAATAATATGGTCTACCTTACACCCCAGCACCTGAAGACCTAAGACGTGCTGCAGTTTTAAGTCACCTCGCGTAGGAGTGTCCATGCAATGATGTATTATCTATACTAATATTATAAAGCTGCAGAGTTTGTTTGTTTGTTTGAACGCGCTAATCTCTGGAACTACTGGTCCGATTTGAATGATTATTTCAGTGTTGGGTAGTCCATTTATCGAGGAAGGTTTTAGGCTATATATCATCACGCTACTACTTAAGGGAGCGGAGCATTGATAATAAATGTTAACAAATCCGGCAATTTTTCATACATATTTTGAAGACTAAAATATACGGGCTCAAAGGGATATGAAGCTTCAAAATATACCGGGGCGAAGCTGGGGTGAGTCAGCTAGTAAACTATAAATATGTTGTCTATACTCTATAATGGCAAGAAAAAATGATGACCTACGTCGTCATTTTACATACCAATCAGAGACGCGACAGAGCGCGACACAAAAAAATATAAGTCTCGTATAGTGAATTCCTAATAATAATGATATTAATTGCTATGACATTTATATAATTTAATAATATTAACGTATTATTAGTAATTTGCTATAAAAATTTTGTGCGTTTTTTTAAACCAGTTAGGTGGCAGACAAGCACACGGCCCACCTGATGGGAAGTGGTTTCCGTGGCCTATGGACGTATGTAACACCAGGGGCGTCACACTCGCGCTGCCGACCATGAAGAAACCTTCTAATGTACCTCTTAAAGAACCCCATATTGTAAGCGCTTGGGAAAGTGTTTGAGCCATTTTTGAATGCCGCCATCTTCGTGTATGACGTCATCTGTTAATATAATACGTTACTGTATGTATATGGTATATCGACATAGTAAAAAAATAAACTTGACTTGATCAACGAAGATCTTGATGAAACCCAACACTGAAAGAATCATTCAAATCGGACCTGTAGTTCCAGAGATTAGCGCGTTCAAACAAACAAACAAACAAACAAACTCTGCAGCTTTATAATATTAGTATAGATACATACATAAAATCACGTCTGTTTCCCAAAGGGGTAGGCAGAGATCACGGATTTCCATTTGCTACGATCCTGACATACTACTCTCACTTCATTCACTCTTATTACATTCTTCATGCATGCTCGTTGGTTAAGGGTACTCCTGACCTGCCTCTTTTCTAAAACTTCCCCGATTTGGTACAGGTATGTGCGCCTAGGTCTTCCCCTTCCGACGGTACCATCCACACTCGCCTCATACACCTGTTTCGTTAGTCTTCACCAATGACATACATACATATATTCAGCTCAATTTAAAATCTATACAAGCATGCATTCAAGGTCTGTCTACATACTACATATAGAATATGTAAATAGTTTCCAATGTACATTGTGCCACTTCTGATAGATCAGAATAATTCACAACACGCGTCTGTTTGTTCGTTATATACGGAATGGTCTATTTACTTGACATGTAAGAAAAGTAGTGGTTGACTTCCGTGATTGTGCGCCAAGATCTGCTGAATCATCTGAAAATATATAGACTAGAACTTTTTTTTTGTACCACTTAGGTCGCAGACAAGCGCACGTCCCACCTGATGGAAAGTGGTTACCGTGGCCTATGGACGTGTGTAACACCAGAGAAGCCACACTCGCGCTGCCGACCCTGTAAACACAGAGTCTCCGTGCCGTTAGTGTAGAGGACAAAGCAGGACAAGCCTTTGGTCATCCCACCGACAGCACAAATTCTCCAGTGAGCTCTGGCTACCCTACTCACCGCTGGGAACACAACATGAAGTTATTATAACCTCGGTATTCTGTAGGGCGGAGGTATTTCCCCAGTCGGACTGCTCAATTGGGCGGAAATACCGCCGTGTCCTACCTCCTATTAACTTTATAAAAATGCAGTTTTGATTGCGAGTTACGTTAAAATTTCCGGCAGAGTAGAGTTTGGGCCACCCCATCTCTTCCCGTGCGGTGTTGTACAAGGGATGACTAAGGGATAGGGCTGTTTAACATCAGACAGATTTATACAGCTCAGATTCAACCCCAGATGCATGGCTTGAGTCAACAATAGTGCCCGGAATACGGCAATAGGCTCGCCCCCTATTAAGTGAGATGATATTAGTGAATTGTGGGTAACATTCATCTCTGCCTAACCCTCCTGATTAAAGGTCGTCGTGATTATATGTATGTATGTTATGTTAAAGGAATTTAATAACTTTGCCTTATCAAAAACAGTATCGAACGAAAACCAAATGAACACATTTTTGGCGAGGCTACCAAAAAAAGTGAGATCAGCAGTACCATTAACCAACGAGTATGCGTGAAGAATGTATTAAGAGTGAATGAAGTGAGAGTAATATGTCAGGATCGTAGCAAATGGAGATCCGTGATCTCTGCCTACCCCTTTGGGAAACAGACGTGATTTTATGTATGTATGTTATGTTAAAGGAATTTAATAACTTTGCCTTATCAAAAACAGTATCGAACGAATACCAAATAAACACATTTTTGGCGAGGCTACCAAAAAAATGTGTGTGGCGTGGCGGTAGTGTAAGTGGCCGTTACGTGGGAGGCACGGGTTCGATCTCCGCTCAGTGACTCAATCTGGTCGTGGTTCGGTAATCACGTTAAGATGACGGTCCCGATTGCCATACGAAGTCTAACAACTGGTGGCTAGGTGCGGACAAAAGACTTTTAGGCAGGTCAGGAGTACCCTAAACCGATGAGAGTGAATGACACTTTCCTGAGTCTTTACTATCAACGTACTATCAGACGAGCTGAAATCATATTGTCGTATCCAATAATAAAATCTCCCAGGTAGCACACGGCGGTATTAAGGAGGTGGGACACGGCGGTATTTCCGCCCAATTGAGCAGTACGACTGGGGAAGTACCACCGCCCTAAAGAATACCGCGGCGTGTTCGTGTTGTGTTCCCAGCGGTGAGTAGGGTAGCCAGATCTCACTGAAGAATTTGTGCTGTCAGTGGGAAGACTAAAGGCTTGTCCTGCTTTGTCTTCTACACTGACGGCACAGAAACTCTGTGCTTACAGGGCCGGCAGCGCGAGTGTGGCTCCTCTGGTGTCCACACGTCCATAGGCCACGATAACCACTTTCCATCAGATGGACCGTGTAGTTATCTGCCACATAAGTGGTATAAAAAAACCATACAAGTTATACATCAATCAAACCATACCAATTAGGTATTTCCCCGTCATCATCATCACCGACACACTTTCTCAAGACACCCTACTTTACCATCTGTTTAACAACAATTAGTATTAACTTAACATACATTATACTATGTTTGTGTACGTGTTCTGCCTAGAAGTACGTTAAGTAACCCATCAGGGTTACATCATAGAGAAAGTGTTACAACCAACGACGTAATCGGTGCCGTGATGTTATTTTTTTTTTATTATGTAGGTCCAAGTTCCGTAGTTAATTTTGTAGGTTAAGTACAAGGTTTTTTGATTGATACAGGAAGTTGTTTTGTATTTTGCTGTTGATAAAGTTGTTTGTCGTTTATGTTTATTGTTGGTTTTATGTCGTTTCGATGATAAGCAAATAGACTTCAGTCACAGATCGTCTGAAGCAAAGAAAATCATCATCGTCGTAGAAGGTCGGACACGACGGTATTACCGTCCAATTGAGCAGTCAAACTGGGGAAGTACCTCCGCCCTACAGAATACCGCATTCTATTGCAATTTTTTTTTTGTTTTTTTTTATACCACTTGGTTGACAGACAAGTACACGGCCCAACTGATGGACAGTGGTTACCGTGGCCCATGGACGTATGCCACACCAAGGTAGTCGAACTCGCGTTGCCAACCCTGTAGGCACAGAGTTTCTGTGCCGTCAGTGTGAAAGACAAAGCAGGACACGCTTTTGGTCTTCCCACTGACAGCACGAAAACTCTCCAGTGAGCTCTGGCTACCCTATTCACCGCCGGGAACTCAACACGAGGTTATTATGGCCGCGGTATTCTGTACTTACTTGTGCGGTAATTGCACCGATCCCGAAGTTTCGATTGCTTTTCAGCAGCCAAGGTCATGGAAATATGCTGCTGAAAAGTAACTGAGTGAGAGGGTATGAAGCTAAAGATAACCCCTTCAAAAATAAACAATAAAATCCAATGAAAAGTCTCATTTGCTTAGTCTAGCGTCACCCGCTCTATGTAAATATTTGTGTACATGAATTTACATAAATGTGGGAGTTTTTATATACAATATACATATATACTCGTACATACATACATACGCGTCTGTAAGCCCCCGAAAGGGTAGACAGAGTATGTATAATATATATCTATATATTTACACACGTATGTTAATAAGCCGCGTGGTTCCCTGTGGGTGCTAATTCACCTCTGCCGAACCCTTTGGGGATAAAGGCGTGATTATATGTATGTATGTATGTTAATCAGATTGAATACGTTCTGAAGAAAGGCTAGGTCAAGAATATCTACAACCAGTGAGCATGTATAAGAAAAATTCTGAAAGTAGAGGAAGCGAAAGGTATATGCCTGGATCGTAGCAAGTGGAAACATGTTATTTCTGCCTACCCCAGCGGAAAACAGGCGTGACTTTATATAAAACATATGTACAAAAAGAAAAACATATTTATCCGTATTCTAGCTATTTTGTTTAGTTCTCATTATGCTAATGTATTTATGTATATATTCATAAAAAGTAGATAGGTATATTTATTCATGTTCTAGCCTTATTACACGCTAAGTTTGGGTCTAGATAGTATCGGTGTAATATTTCCTAGATTACTCATTAAGATATCCGCAATCTAAACATAACTTAAACTCATAAACTCACGCCTATATCCCCGAGGGGACCTGAGAAAATCACAGCAGCGTGGAATGAATTTCCTTTTATACCGCATAGTGCGCACCGTCTCAGGTCGCAATGTGTGAGGATGAACTATGGCGAGAGGAGCGATGATAGAATATAGCTGTAGGCATCATGTCAAATTTATGAGCACAAACCATTGTATAGGAGGTAGAACACACACAGCGAGGCAAAGTCCCTCCTAAGGTTACGAGTATCCTGGGATGGTCGACGAGCCTCAACGCCCTTCTTTGCACTAAGTCGAAGGGGTCAAGCTGGTAATCAGGCGCTCCGGCGAAAAGATTTATGATTCGATTACGGCAACAGGATTTTTTTTTTTATACCACTTAGTTGGCAGACAAGCACAGGGCCCACCTGATGGGAAGCGGTTACCGTGGCCTATGGACGTATGCAACACCAGGGGTGTCACACTCGCGCTGCCGACCATGAAGAAACCTTCTGCTGCCCCTGTTGAAGAACCCCATATTGTAGGCGCTTGGGAAAACCGCAGCAGGGAGGTCATTCCACAGCTTGAGTGTGTGTGGGATGAAGTTTCTTTCATACCGCACAGTGCGCACCGTCTCAGGTCGCAATGTGTGGAGATGAATTCCCTGCCTATGGCGAGAGGTGCGATGATAGAATGTAGCTACCTACGGGCATCATGTCAAACAATTCATCTGAGCACAAACCATTGTATAGGCGGTAGTAGCACAGTGAGGCAAAATCCCTCCTAAGGCTAAGAGGTTCCACTCTACCTGTGAGTATGGGATTGTCAACCAGCCTCAATGCACGTCTTACACGGAAACACCCTGTATTTTTTGCTCTATCAACTATGCGGAACATATGTCTAACATCCTTTAGTTAAATTATTATGTACAACAATAAATCTATATACATTATACTAATACTATAAAGAGGTAACATTTTTATTTTTGTGTGTAACCAATAAACTCACAAATTTCGAAAATTCTTTTGCAATTAAAAGACTACATTATGCTACTTTTCCCTAAAATGTTTTGTTTTGTTAGACTAACTAAAGTGGCTTACGGCTATTCTTGATATTTTCTTTTTTAAACTTCATTTTTTATTTATATTATTTTCGGACAAGCAATAGGTATTGAAGGAGGTAGGACACGGCGGTATTTCCGCCCGAGTGAGCAGTCGGACTGAGGAAGTACCTCCGCCCTACAGAATACCGCGGTTATAATAACTTCGTGTTGTGTTCCCAGCGGTGAGTAGGGTAGCCAGAGCTCACTGGAGAATTTGTGCTGTCAGTGGGAAGACTAAAGGCTTGTCCTGCTTTGTCTTTTACTGACGGCACAGAAACTCTGTACTTACAGGGTTGGCAGCGCGACTGTGACTCTCTGGTGTTACAGACGTCCATAGGCCACGGTAACTACTTTCCATCAGGTGGGCCGTGTGAGTGTCTGCCAACTAAGTGGTATAAAAAAAAGGTACAATTTATACATATTAGAAATGTACTAATTAAGCCCTTTCAGTTAAAACCAAACACGACACATTCATTTCAATTTTATTTTTTTAACACAGTACTTAATGACCGCTAGAGGGCGCCACAAAAGATTCAGTGACACATTATATAGTCTATAACCAGCGGACGACTAAGACGCTTCTAACGATACCTCATTTGTCCAGTTCTAATAAATGACTGAGGAGCTATGATTGAACAGAAAGACCACCATACATACAAACAAACATACATAGCCTCTCAAAATCATTACCCTCCTTTTGCTTCTCCATAGTCGGGTAAAAAAGCTTATCTTCTAGTTGTCCAGTTGCGTTAAGATTACGATATAAGCGATTTCCTCACTTTCAACCCACAATTACCTTCAACGAATGCTCAAATTACGTTTTATATATTTAGGTATGTATAAGCACTTTTATAGTGCAATTTGAAACCATTTAGAGGTCATATTGGGTTTAATAGTTCGATGACCTCTAGACCTTACGAGAAAGCAGTCGACTGCTACGTTAAAGGTCGTAGATTCGATTTCCGTTTAATGCCAATATTTGTACACATGAATATTATGTATATTTAACATTAGTATATTGCAACTGCGGTAACCTAGTGGTATGGGTAATGGACCGCTGAGTCGAGGTCTCGGGTTCGATCCCAGGTTTTACCATGGTAAGAACCATCGAAAAGCATCGAAAAGTCATTGGTGTGTGCCATGGCTCACACCAAAGCCTTTTAGATGCTTTTCTAAGTTATGTGTGTATTTATCGCAGATTTATAAGTGCCCGGTTAATGGCAATAGCCTCGCCACCTATTACATTGGGACCTAAACATAAACTGGCGAAATGTGGGTGCTAGCACCTCTGCCTACCCCTTCGGGGATATAGGCGTGGGTTTATGTTATGTAACATTAGTTTAGGTGTTTATATTGAATAGGTACAGAACTTCGATATTGCTAATCGGTTGTGGAGGTCAGATGACAGTCGCTTCACAGAAAAGGTAAAGATAAAGATAAATTTATTTGTAGAAACATGTGTACAGATGATGTTACAAAGTATATTACAATGCATTGCGAATTTCAACACGTTCTGTCAAAGGAGACGTACAAATATGAGTATTCATGATCTTAATGAGCACGAGAAATATAATATTCTATAATGTTCCTTTATTAATTACATAATTTTTAGTTATTTCACAATCATAAGTTACTCAATTCTTAACAAGGTAAAATTTATCATTATCTGTCAATAAATAATATAAATAATTAATTTAATGTCAGTATAAAGAGATATATTTAGTCAGAGAGATATTATGATGGGAAAAGGTTCGGAGAATAATGAGTTTAGGTGTTCAGATTAAGATTACCGTATATGAAAACCAAGCGTATACCTAACTTTTTCACCACTACTGATGACGTCACCTTTTCGTGACTTATTCGGAGTCCGGTTTCGGTCTATCTATCGTAGTTCGTGAACGGCTAAACGTAAGAGATAGGACACGACGGTATTTCCGTCCACTTGAGCAGTCCGACTTGGGAAGTACCTCCGCCCTAGCACAAAAACCCTTCGTAGCCCGAGCTCACTGGGGGTTTTTTGTGCTGCCAGCGGAAAGACCAAAAGCTTGTCTTGCTTTGTCTTTCACACTGACGGCACAGAAACTCTTGTGCATACAGGATTGGCGGCGCGTGTGTGACTCCCTTGGTGTTGCACACGTCCATAGGCCACGGTAACTACTTTCCATCAGGTGGGCCGTGGGCTTGTCTGCGAACTAAGTCGAAGAACTAAGCCGACCACGAAGAAACCTTCTGATGCCCTTTTGAAGAACCCCATAATGTAGGCGCTTGGGAAAACCGCAGCAGGGTCATTCCACAGCTTGAGTGTGCATGGGATGAAGTTTCTTTCATACCGCAGTGTTAAAAATATTAGGTCATCCGGGGCTTGAGGCAATCTCACTCTTGACAATCAATGACCAATAACGGTGTGCTGTTATAGTTAGTTCGAATCCAACCAACACCCCCACTGGCTCTGATTCCGAGGGGGATTTACGCACTATAAAAAAGCCTGATTACAGCACTGCAACCGATAACCATCGCAAGAGAAACTTATTAATATTTCATACACTTACGAAAACCTATTCTGACAGCCAAAAAATTACACTTTTAGTTGCGGACCACAAAATATTAAACCAATAATTCATCCGCTTTCCTTATTTCTACAACAAGCTAGCTATTCTATTGTGTGTATAGACAATAGCGCTAACGAACACGTTATTTGTGTGTTGTAATGTTATTCTGAATATGCAGGCGATTTAGAAAGTGTGTTTTATTAACTTGATTCGGTTAAGACTAGCGTACGGCTGATAACTTTTTACGTGGGGTCATTTTTTTTCAACGTCTAGTCAAATTTTATATTTTTTACTAAACGTAAATGTTAATGTAATGAAATTTTCTATATTGAATTGCAAATTCTTAGCTTCTAATCTTATAAACAAAAATCGTCATAATATGTGTGACGTTATTGCATGCCAATCTGGCTGAAATATGGTGGAACCTAAATGTATTTACTTGTAACCTGTGTACCCATATATCGCAATAAATTGATTTGATTTGATTTGATTTAAAAATAGTAAGTTGTAAGGAAACTTTTAAATAAAGAAAGGTGACGTCTTTAGATTTAGAGTGCTCTCTGTTCTTACAGGGTCGGAAGTACGAGTGTAACCCTCCTGGTGTTGCACACGTTCATAGGTCACGATAACTACTTTCCATAAGTGGGCTGTGTGCTTGTCAACCACCTAAGTTGTATAAAAATATCATAGATGTTAGTATGACAACTGGGACTGACGGCTTAACAAGCTCTCAGAGACATGACCAGACCAATATAAATAGCCATATTAGTACACTAGCTGACCCACCCCAGCTTCGCCCGGGGTATATTTTGAAGCTTTTTTTTTTTTTTTACGTGCGCAAAATCCCCTCGGATACTTACCTCCCCACCGGAGCCGACGAAGGAGGTTATGTCGGACTCGAACCGACTAAAACGCACGCCGCCTATGGGTCGCTTTGGTTGCCGAAGGTGAGGTTGACAGGCATATCCCTCGCACCCCGACCGACCCAGGGCCATCTCTCACGATCTGGCCCTCTTCTCGGGTGTGGGGACTACAGAGTCCCCAACTCGTCCCCGGAAACGGGGAGGCGCGCCACGCGCGCCACCGCCGCGGCCTGCTTCTGCCAGGGTGACAGGCGGCTCCACCTGTCACCCCCAGGCCGGCGCTCATGGAGGGCGGAGGTCGTTCATCAACCTCCGACGCTCGAGTTGCCTTCGTACGCGGGCAGCTTGGCTTGCGATCCTTCGTCGCTCCCGCTGCCGCTCCCGCCCCGCCTCCTCCTTCACGAGCATTACTTGCTCGCAGTATATTTTGAAGCTTCATATCGCTTTGAGCCCGTATGTTTTAGTCTTCAAAATATATATGAAAAATTACCGGCTTTGTTAACATTTATTATCAATGCTCCGCTCCCTTAAGAAGTAGCGTGATGATATATAGCCTAAAACCTTCCTTGATAAATGCACTACCCAACACTGAAAGAATCATTAAAATCGGACCAGTAGTTCCAGAGATTGGCGCGTTCAAACAAACAAACAAACAAACAAACTCTGCATCTTTATAATATTAGTATAGATACATACATAAAATCACGCCTGTTTCCCATAGGGGTAGGCAGAGATCACGGATCTCCATTTGCTACGATCCTGACATACTACTCTCACTTCATTCCCTCTCAATACATTCTTCATGCACGCTCGTCGGTTTAGGGTATTCCTGACCTACCACTATTCTAAAACGTCCCCGATTTGGTCCAGGTATGTGCGCCTAGGTCTTCCCCTTACGACGGTACCATCCACACTCGCCTCATTCACCTGTTTCGTTAGTCTCCTTTCATTCATTCTCTTAACATGACCCAATTGCCATATTCATGCATACAAATATTTGTAACGAGCGGGAATCCAACACGCGTCCCCTGAGTAGCAGTTCGCGTTTACTACAGCCACACCACAGAGGCTGTAGGCTGCGTAGGTAGATACTATTACGAACGTAATATCAGGTCCATAAGTATACCTACACTTATGTGAATCCTGTATTTCATAACCCACGTATTAACTCAGACTCGGATAATCATCCGGAAGTTGTCTGGCCTTGATTATAGCTCTCCGGAAGTGGCGCTCGATCGCGCACGAGCAGATTTGTTGTTTGGTACAAGTTATAAGCTGTAGCGGATGTGTGTGATAATCTCTGGCTTTCATATTTCATGATTATTTAATCAAAAAATGTTTGTAATCTTGAATAAATATCTAATAATGCATGAAATTGATTACTGTTGATTAATGGCACTTGGTGGAATTTGTTTTTTAATTTTTTATTAATTTTTTAACTTTTAGTTTTTAGGTGTAATAAGTAATAAAGTAATGTGGAAAAGTACAAGTGAGTTATCAATATGTATACATGAAATTGGTTAAATTTTCAAGCGTAGGATTTATGAAGTGACTTCGGAAGTTTAGTGGCATGCAAGGTGACCTTTCAGTCGAGACCTGAGACGGTGCGCACTGTGCGGTATGAAAGAAACTTCATCCCACGCACACTCAAGCTGTGGAATGACCTCCCTGCTGCGGTTTTCCCAAGCGCCTACAATATGGGGTTCTTCAAGAGGGGCATCAGAAGGTTTCTTCATGGTCGGCAGCGTGAGTGTGACACCCCTGGTGTTGCATACGTCCATAGGCCACGGTAACCGCTTCCTATCAGGTGGGCCGTGTGCTTGTCTGCCAACTAAGTGGCATAAAAAAAATGTACTGGGTTCGAATTCTTCTCCTTATTGCTTTATTTCTTGCTTTCGAAGCCACTGCCACTGTAATATCGATCTGATCCCAGTCTTTAGCCAGACCAATTAGGGAGTAAACTAGATATTACTGATATTAATCTCTATTTTAAAAAAAACGAATCAATAATTAAAATTTATATACTCATTCTTTCTCAAATTCAGTACAGGGATAGAGCCCTGCAAACCCTGCATAAGACTGCTAAGGGATGCAGAAACGAAATCAGGAAGAAGTTTACCACAAGTGGAATCGCAGGCAACAGCTTAACTAACTGACCATATTTAACGGCAGCCCCTGTAGCGTAGCGATAGAATATTCGACTGCTACCCAGAGGGCGCTGGTTCGACTCCCGCTTCGTGCAAATATTTGTATGCATGACAATATTTTGCATTGGTCTGGGTGTTTCTTTATATAATATGTATGTATTTACAAAAAAGAGGTATCTAAGTATGTTTCCGCATTCAAGATTCCATAACACAAGCTAGTAAAATACATTATATTTTATTATTCGTCAAATAATACAATATGTCAAAATGCTTAGTCCATGTATTAATCAAATAACCCGCCCCTGATCGCTCCCGGTGCAAAAGTGCCCATAACACTTGCTGCGTTGCCACGTTGGATGGCGATGGACAGCCTTTGGACCAGGAACGACCCGGAACGAGTGTCACCGGTCGCCTCGATGAACCTCTGTCTGATTTCTTTAATAAGGAAGGAACAAGCTAGTTAAGCAATGCTTGCCATGGGTCGTGCAATATATTTATTTATCAAATGAATAGTGACTGTCAATAATCACTTCCCATTCATTATACTGATTGAAAGCACTCAATACGGAACTCATGAAAGCCAGAATAATCTCCAAACCGTTAACAATAATTTATAATTACCAGCACATCTGACATAATCAACTGATCAATTATGATAATCATGGAATCAATTTTACATGCAAATCATTATGGAATCAGGCCAGCGGATTATTATGCAAGATTGCAGGAAAGTCAATAATTCACAAACAGAATAGCAAGCCAATTAAAATAAGTATAGATAAGATAGTAAGAAATGTAAGTTACATGGCCAATTAAGAGTTAAGTTAAATACAAGTTGTACAATTTTTGAGTACCTATTTTTGAGATGAGTTGTTGTTGATTTTTTTTATACCACTCAAGTGGCAGACAAGCATACGGCCAACCTGATGAGAGGTGGTTACCGTGACCTATGGACGTATGCAACAGCAGGGGTGTTACACTCGCGCTGTCGACCATGAATGAATACAGAAAAGAAAGAAATAATATGAATGAGACCATGAATGACCATAAATGAATACAGAAAAGAAAGAAATAATAATGTACCTCTAACTCAGATACTATATTTTGAAATATATTGGTTATCTTTATTTTTAAGAATTAATCTTTAATTTGACTTTAATCTTTGATTCCATGAGGTCAGTCGTGGAAAGTCGTATAGGCATAGCCCTTATAAAAACAGAAATATTTAGGAAACTTGCGTACATACATATAATCACGACTTTATCCCCGGTAAGTTAGACAGAGGCGAATTAATACCCACAATTCACCAATCATTGTTATCGGCCACACCTTATAGGGGATGAGCTTATTGCCATATTCCAGGCACTATGTTGACTCGAGCTATTTCAGGCTGAATTAGGGCTGTATATAATTCTCTGGATGTTAAACAATCCTATCCCTTAGTCGCCTTCTACGATACTGCTTGAGAGGAGAATTCGAGAAATCCATTAATGAAAATTGATATATTCATGGATTATAAATATTTGCAGTGAGCGGGAATCAAACTTGACAGACTCGACAGATGTTTTTTTCACGCGCCACTGAAGAAACCCGGGATAGTATGAAGAAGGGGAACAAGTGTGATAATTTGAGAACTGATTGCTTTGATTTTCAAAGTCTTTATTGCATGAAAATATATATTAAAAGTAACAACTCCAGTGCAAATTAAATCCTAGAGGTTAACAAATAAATTAGGTTACATTATTTGAGGAGGTAGGACACGGCGGTATTACCGCCCAATTGAGAAGTCCGATTGGGAAAGTACCTCCGTCCTACAGAATACCGCGGTTATAATAACTTTGTGTTGTGTTCCCGGCGGTGAGTAGGGTAGCCAGAGTTCGATGGAGAGTTTTTGTGCTGTCAGTGGGATGACCAAAGGCTTGTCCTGCTTTGTCCTCTACACTGACGGCACAAAATCTCTGTTCTCCGACCCTGTAGGTCGGCAGCACGGATGTGACTCCACTGGAGTTATACACGTTCATAGGTCATGGTAACCACTTTTCATCAGGTGGGCCGTGTGCTTGTCTGCCACCTAAGTTGTATTAAAAAAATAACACAAAGCTATTGCGCTTTTTACGAATTTATACACATGTTTGTAGATCATTAAAGATACAGAAAATATAATGGGTAAATTAGAAATTTTGTTTATGCAAGCTTTAGTACAGCATCATATTTGACGCATTTGGGAACTGCTTGATACGAGATGGTATTGTCTGGACCGGACCCAACGATTCATGTGGGCGGAGCCGCGGTTAATTTAAGTATATTTTCTTTACAACTTTGTATATGCGAGGTAGTAGATAATCGCCAGGAAGTATGTTATGACCCTTGATTACGGTACTGGCTCGCCAGAACAGGACGCCCGACCTGCACACTTGACTGGTAGTCTATACAAAACATAAACGCTAGCGTATCTTATTTTTTTTTCTTTTTCATCCTATCGTTAACCCCAATTGCCTCCGAGGCTTTCACATCGGAGTCTGGAGTGCGCTTTAGTAGTCTAACTGCGGCTTTGGCTGAACTTCGATATTTTGGTGAAGCGACTGTCATATTACCTCCACAACCCAATGGCGTTCTTAAAGCATTGCCGTTAGACCAGTTTTTGGATCTTTTATGGCTCCAACTAGCCGTAACGACTGCCATTGATGTTCGTATGGCAACCGGGACCGCGGCCTAGATCCTGATTGCTATACGAATATCTATGGCAATCGTTAGGGTAGTTGGAGCCTTTAAAAGTTCAAACTAGTCTAACTACAGTACTTTAATATCGCTAATTAGTTGTGGAGGTCAAATAGCAGTCGCTTCATGAAAAATTATCGAAGTTCAGCCGCATCTTAGTTAGACTAGAGTTGGGAAAAGGCTCAGAGAATTATGTTTTGTAAGTTATTTGAACAGAATGCATGTTTTTTTAATTTGTTGTGTGTACCAGTTTTTTTTTTTAATTTGTTGTATGTCACAGAATATTATTTTTTTATTTGTTGTATGTCCCAGAACATTCTTTTATTTAATTTGTTGTATGTCCCAGAAGATCAGAACGTTCAAATCGATTAAGATATAGAAAAAATTTAATCGGTTCAGGTGGGATTCGAACCCGCAATCTTTCCCTTACAAGGGGAACGCTCTGACCACTAAACCACAGAACCTTCGCCCGAAACCATCCAAATTCTTCTAAACATACATCCGTCTTACGGCGATGGTTAATCCCGCCTGAACCAATTCATTTCTTTCTATATCTTAAGCGATTTGAATAGTTAGCATACTAAATGCTTTAAAAATTTCGTTCAATATAAATACGTTATAGAAAATCGAACTAATGAAGTCATATTTCCTATTTCGTACCCGCGCCCTCTCGTGACTCAGACAGCCTATCTTCGAGTATAGTAATCACGTTCGGTGACGCGTGCTTTCCGCACTTGTGCGCCTTTCACTACATTTGCGACAACACACTAATATCCAATCTGAAAGTATGTTTGTATATTTGTAGAGAATTGAAATAAAATTATAAAGTATTAATCTTAACTAACTTTTTTATCACACGAAAATCTCCAGAGGTAACCTAAAATAAGATTTCATAAAACATATTCCTTAGGGTCATTTCCAGTTTTGAGATAGCCCTTCGGGTGTGAAACTACTCTACAGATTGGGTAAGACCTGAACTAATTATATTAACCACAATAATTCTATAATTCGAGCATCAATGACGGTTGGATTCAAAACTTGAACTTTGGAGCCAGATATTCGTTTTCTTACTCCTATCCGTTTTCCTATTTAGAAAAGCAATCTGATCTTCCAACCCTTGAGAGGTAATCTTGTGTCAATGCCTTGTCCTTCCATCAGCAGAAAAGCTTACAGGAGAGGTGGTCTTGAGAAGCCCTAAAAATCTTCGTGAAGCCCCAAATACACTCATTGGATACCCTGAATACGGAACAGGGGCGCGCAGAAAAATCATCATTATCTTAGCACTTTTCCAGCTAAGTTGGGGTCGATTTTCGAGTCTAAGATGCGGCTGAATTTCGATATTTTCCGTGAAAAGAAAAGTCAATAGAAAAGTGGTGATATCGAAGTTCTGCAGTTAGACTAGACTCCCGAGGGGACCTTCTATAGCCTTGGGTCAGTCGGGGTGCGCGAGGGATATGCCAAAAGTTCCCTCACCCCCTGCAACTGAGGGCCTGAGGCGACTGTGCGTTTTCAGCCGGTCTGAATCTGACATAAGCCTGAGTCCGAGGCATGCCAGACAAACGCAAATACCCATATTCATACATATAATATTTGCACTGAGCGGGGATCGAACTCGCGCCTCCTATGTAGCAGCCGTGTTCACTACCGCTACGCCACAGCGGCTGATACACGAACACAAATATGCGATGTATAATAAAACCAACCTAATAAAATTCCGGTTCAACTGGAGTTTGCACCTTTGGAGCCCGGAGTACTCTCCTTCTCTCCAAGACTTGGTTTATTTTATTTATTTGCAAGCGCGACTATCATCTGACTACCAACTCTCAGCAGAAAGGCCTGTATCAGAGTATTATCCTACAATCACATTGCAGGTTTGGCCTGCGAAGATTTTAGTAGGGTCTTAAATACTCCAAGAGTCGCCTAAAATGCATTTTATAAATTTACTATCCCGCTTGCTTCGTCTACGTCCTAAGCATACTGCGAAACTCCGTATCGACCCTAATACTTGCATTGTTTTAGTTAACAAATAATGTTTAGAAATCTGCAGGCATCATCTGCAGGCTCTACCGCAGAGTGATGATGATGCAGCCGGAACACGGCAATAGTCTCACCCCCTAATACGTGCGACCGAATACAATTTTTATTGTAATATGGGTGTTAATTCACTTCTGCCAAACCCTCCGGGGATAAAAGCGTAGCTATATGTGTTATATGTATGTAAATCAGTCGGATTATATCCTAACCTAAACTAACTTCTCTCGATAAACGGACTATTCAACACAATATATCTGTTTTTAATACAAAAATTATACCACTTAAGTGGCAGACAAGCACACGGCCCACCTGATGGAAAGTGGTTACCGTGGCCTATGGACGTGTGCAACACCAGAGGAGTCGCACTTATGCTGCTAACCCTGTAAGAATAGAGTTTCTGTGCCGTCAGTGTAGAAGACGAAGCAGGACAAGCTTTTGATCTTCCCACTGACAGCGCAAAAATTCTCGAGTGAGGTCTGACTACCCTACTAACCGCCGCCGGAAACACAATACGAGGGTATTATGGCCGCGGTATTCTGTATTCTATTTGAACCACTAAGAAGTTCCTGAAATTAGAGCGTTCAACTAAACAAACAAAGAAAGGAACTCTTAAGCTTTATGATACTAATATAGAAAGGCACTAAGAAACTTAAGAACTAATTTGAAACTATAATATGATTTGCGGAATGCAGTTTTACAAGATCAGTGTAGTTAAAAGGATGTTGTAATGAAAGTAGATAAAGAAATCTAATCTAAGACTAGCCATATTTGGACATGTATTTGGTCATTAATAAATCTGCTGTTACGATTTGAATGAAAGTTATATTTATATTAGAATTTCCTTTTTAAGTTTATCTATGTACCCGTGTTTCTCCAAAAAAACTAAATAGTACTAAAATGCATTTTTTTAAAGGCTTTGTTTGTATTAAATTACCTGCCAAATATGTTCATAAATTACTACCAATAAATTATTAATGCTTGCCAAAACCGATGAATGCTCTTCAAATAGTGTATCACACACATGTGTTAATTTCCGACCAAATAATTGTTATAATAATTATTGTTAAATATATAGTAATAGACAGTGCTTCAATCGAGTCATAAAAATACATACATACATATAATGACACCTTTATCCCTTGAGGGTTAGGCAGACGTGAACCAACATTTGACCGATCATTAAATTCGATCCCACATAATAGGGGCTGAGTCTATTGCCGTCTTCTGGGCACTATTATTGACTCAAGCCATGCATTTAAAGCTGAGTCTTGGCTGTGTATCTGTCTGATGTTAAACAGCCCTATCCATTAGTCGTCTTGTACGACACCGCAGAGGAAGAGATGGGGTGGCCCAAACTCTACGCGGCTTTTCTGGATATAGCGGTCTTGTCATAGACAGGACAGAAATGCTAATATTACTATAAAGTTTAATATATATTTCTAGCAAAATAGTAAAATTAATGTGATAAGTGTTTACAGTGTATTTATTCACTTCGTTTACGACTTTTAAATTAACAAATTATATATCATAGAAACTGTCGACAGAAAATTACGTATCATTACGAGTACATACTTCATTTTCCGATATGAATAATGCATTTGACTGTGTTTTACATACCTTATTACTTCATGAATATTGAAATATTAGACATGCGGGATAGCTGCAGTTACCATACAATAACTCCAGTATATGATAATTATAGTCTAAACAAAAATAGGAGAGATTCTAACCGAGTACTATAGTGAATTAGAGTATTTATGATACGGGTATCCCAAGGGACCATTCTTGGGCCTCTTTAACCTCTCTCTCTCTCTGGTTCACCTCTTAACCTCTTATGCCTGAATATTTAAAAATGATCACTAGAACAAACAAATTTATCATGGCATTCTTTCGTAATGTATAGTCAGCGTCAAAAATAGATTATCATTTTCAGATTTTAAATGTAGTTTTGATCATTGTGATCTTATATAACTTAGTAAAAATTCTGTTTAATGAACTCCATCGAAATATAATTAATAATATTCATTTAAATTTTTTACTTCGAAATATGTGAAGCCTCAGATGCATGACTTGATTCGACAATAGTCCCCGGGAAGAGAGACGGGAAGACGGCAATAGGTTCACCCCGAATTACGTGGGACCGAATTTAATGATTTGTGAAATGTGGGTGTTAGTTCTGCCCAACCCGCCGGGGATAAAGGCTTGATTATATGTACGTATGTATCATCTACTTTGTCGCTGAACGTATAAAAAATACGGCTATAATGATGTCACGCCTCTAATTTAATACAAAAACTCATAAATTCATACATGAGAAATTTTACACATGTGTATTAGAAACCAAACTGTATGTAACATCGTGATATAATAATATAACAACTCCATTCACTGAACACATTGTGTTACTTTACCCATTTTTTAGGAAGGAAGTTCACAACAAAAAAAAATTGATTATCACAATACAAACACGAATAGAGGCTAGTCTTTACGTAATTAAGACGTAACTAACGAACGCTCGATAGTGGGTTACATCTCTAGCGTTCGATTCGGTTACGGTTAATCGATTCGCCTGAATCATTGTGCTAAATATTACATAAACGTAAATATATCGATTTACTTTTGTGAACGAGTGTAACACTTTTTGTTTTCGGTAAACTATTACTAGCACACAACATATAAATTAAAAAAAAATGCAGAACCCATTCTTACATCATGGAACTTTCCGAAAATTATTCTGGAAATAGGTACTGCTCGGTGAGTTATGAGCAAATAGAAAATATTTTTCGGAAATAGATTGCTGTGGAACGTGAGAACTAAGATAAGATAAGATAAGATAAGTCATTATTGTACACCAATAAATTACAATACACGCACGGACAACGTTATGAAAAATTTAAGTGTGAAACTAAAACCCGACTACTAAAAAATCACACTTTAAAAAGTATCAAATAAGAAAACATCAAGGATAGCCGTCGTATGCCACATTTCACTAGAATGTATTGTTTTGTTAGACAAATAGGCATACAACCACGGCTATCTTTGATATTTTCTCGTTTAATGCTATTTAGAACGTGATTTTTTGTACATTTACATCTATGTATGTATGAACAGAGCATGGTATGAATTGCAACTTGATGCCTTCACGCATTTCTAAGAAAAAGGTCTTGACAGACAGACAGACGGACAACGAGGCGCAGTAATCATTTAAGGGTTCCATTTTTTTTCTTTTCGGTACGGTACGGAACTCTAAAAATTGTAAAAAGAAATACCATACAGCACATTCGCCAGCCGAAAAAAACGACGTGTTGACGTGAATGACGTTCAAATAGTATATTTCATGGCCAATTGCTTAACCATTTACTATTAATTTTGAATAGAAAACGCTGCAATATTAACTAATGTGGAATTCCCTCTTCTATTGCAGAATACACATCGGCCTAGGTTTTTGTAATAGGTTTTTCCAAGGTGAGGTCCTGGTTCGATATTAGGTTGAGGTCATTATTACTAATAGTCACTAAAATCATATATTGTGAAGATTATTATTTGCACATGATTTTTTTAAATTTGAATTTTGTACTATATTTTATAAAATGGGTGTTTCCGCTTTCAACCTATAAGTTAAAAGAAATAGAGAGGTGCTGTAGAAAGACCAAAGGCTTGTCCTGATTTTGTGTTCTGCACTGACGACACAGAAAATCTGTTCTTACAGAGTCGGCAGCACGGGTGTGACTCCCCTGGTGTTACACACGTTCATAGGTCACGGTAACCACTTTCCATCAGGTGGGCTTTGTGTTTGTCTACCACCTAAGTGGTATAAAAAAAATCAAGAAACTGTAAAACTTTTTACTTCCATTCTTTAATTCTTTATTGTATTATATATGTATTATAATATATCAACAGACTATCACAAATACATCTTGGTGTATAAAGGCGAGCTTAACTCTCATAACTTTGATATTTTCCATGAAATGACTGCTGTCTGACTTCTAAAACCTGCTAGCAATATCGAAGTTAAATAATTTGATTAGATTGTCAAACTTTTCAGGGCTCCATCTACCCATAAAAAGAGCTACAGATGTACGTATAACAACCAGGAGCAACGGTTAAACGCGTTTTACTGAGGGTCTCAATCCGTTAAGAATGGTCACCCAACCTAAGACTAACCAGTCTATCATCACTTAACCTTCCAATTTGTGAACCTATTCAGTTCCCACTTAACCAAGAACTAAGTCAAAAGTGAGTGCCTAGCCACAAAAAAAGTCATTACTAATTTTATAGGTACTTTTTCTCACACGCCATAAGGAAAGTCACTCAAAAAAGGATTAACTTGGAAATGTATTTCGACAAAAGGCACGATAAGTATTAAGTATTTCTGTTATATAAAAGTTTAAATTATTTGCGAAACCGCAGGCAAAGCGATAATTTGCAGACAAAATGGGACATTAAGGCACTTTAACGTCAAAATAATGCTATAAAAGTGTTTAAAATGTCCGAAAATAGTGTCTTAATGTGATTTTACGTGACAAAGAGTTGTTATTGTGTTCGGTATGGAAGTACTGGTGTTGTGACAAAGGGAAAAAAGTCCACAGAATATAAAATCAATGTGAACTACCCAAGTAACAACCGCGGTAGCCTAGTGGTATGGGTAATGGACTGCTGAGACGAGGTCTCGGGTTCGATCCCAGGTTTTACCATGGCACATACCAAAGACATTTCGATGCTTTTCGAAGTTATGTGTGTATTTATCACAGGTTTATAAGTGCACGGGTAATGGCACTAGGCTCGACACCTATTACATTGGGACCTAAACATAAACTGGCGAAATGTGGGTGCTGGCACCTCTGCCTACCCCTTCGGGGATATAGGCGTGAGTTTATAAAATTTTCTACCCTTTGCCACTGCACTTGTTTACCACATCAATAACAAAACTTGAATCACAAAAATAATAACATCAACACATCCGCTTATGTCATTCTGTCCATACAGCAGCGAATACAAGTTTGAATGTCAAATATTACTGCAGGCATAATGCAAAGAAATCTGTTGTGCGAACGGCTGTACGGCGCCGGAGTCGAAGTGAAAGTTATATTACTCAACAATCAGCTGAGTGCCACAACGGGTACGTAGAGGTGAGATGTGTGCGTGTTCTGTTTTTTATACATGACGTCATTTAGGCCAAGATCTCATTTTCTGGGTGGAGAGTTTTTGGTAGATTTTTTAGGGAATATATAAGTAAATGGTAGTTTTTTGGTTAAATTAAAGGGTAACGTTTTAGGTGCAAGGTAGCCTTTTGATTGAGATGGACTTGTGCTTGAGAGGTTTAAAACACCGTTTTTAAATTATTGACGCAAAAGTTTCTCAGATTTTTGAGACAGACGAAATTGCGGCTATTCTTGCGATAAAAGAAGAAGACGCGAGTAAAACCACGGAACACTAAATTTTTATAACAAAACATAAACTCACGCCTATATCCCCGAAAGGGGTAGGCAGAGGTGCTAGCACCCACATTTCGGCAGTTTATGTTTAGATCCCAATGTAACAGGTGTCGAGCCTATTGCCATTAACCGGGCACTTATAAACCTGCGATAAATCCACACATAACTTCGAAAAGTATCGAAAAGTCATTGGTGTGTGCCATGGTAAAACCTGGGATCGAACCCGAGATCTCGTCTCAGCAGTCCATTACCCATACCACAAGGCTACCGCGGTTGATAATGACTAAACTTTTATTACAGATAATTATCTTATTCTATATAAATGGGCATGCAGAACATACAAATTGATGTGGCCGTTGGGAATAAGCCAAAAAAATGCCTAAATATCTGGTGGAAAGACTTTAAAATAAATGAAACCGCCGGTTTTTAAAGTAAAGTTTAGTAAAAGTAAAGGAAATTTGCAAAACTTTCATGATAGAAGCCGGTAACGTACATTCAACTGTATATACATGCTATCTACTTATCTCTGCTGTAAATCTATTGGTACACAATAAAGTATTGTATATTTGTATGTATGTTTATGTGTATATATATGTAGGTACCTGTTTAGGCACCCATCTTTTATCTGAAATTTACTGTACACTTCACATCCCCTTCTTACTTTAACTGCTTCTCTGCCACTCAAAGGTTTGCTGGCAGAGAACTCATATTGAGTTTAGCTCGCCTTTGTACATATTACTGATATTTATATTTTTGTGTATGACCTCTGTACTGATTTTGTGCAATAAAGAATTAAATTAAAAAATATTACCTATCTATCTATCTATCAGGTGTTGACTAAGCATGCTCCGGGAAAAAGACGCACGTTTAAATTTGATTATACATCTGTTTGCACACCTTCTTTATGCTTCAACTATGCCAAATTTCGCATATCTCCGTTTTCGCAATAAGGGTTACAAAGATTTCTCTTCGCGTATATTTAGACTAAACAAACGCATGGATATCGGTTATCATGACTTTTGGCCATATCTCCGGTTCTACAAAACCGATTGAAAAATTTACTTACAATTTTAAGACTGACTTTTCTAACAAAAACATCAAATACGACAAGAAACCAAAAGAAGCAAACGAATTGACAAAAAAATTAAAAAAATATCTTTTTTTTATACCACTTAGGTGGCAGACAAGCGCACGGCCCACCTGATGGACAGTGGTTACCGTGGCCTATAGACGTGTGTAACACCAGAGAAGCCACACTCGCGCTGCCGACCCTGTAAGCACAGAGTTTCTGTGCCGTCAGTGTAGAGGACAAAGCTGGACAAGCCTTTGGTTATCCCACTGACAGCACAAATTCTCCAGTGAGCTGTTTGCTATTGTTAATATAACCCAAGTATTTTTATATAAATCCAATAATTACACACAGTTATTTTACAAAAAAGACTATTTTTTTTATTTATTTGTATTATTCGAACCCCCTGAGTTATTTCAACCAATCGCCATATTTATCGGTTTCACTGATCAGTTCGAAGGATGTGTGCCACATGAGAAACGAGGTTAACTATAAATTAGAATTTCTATAAAATATCTATCGAAGCGTGGGTTATCGAAAGTAACCAATACAAATGGCGAGTCGATATGTTATAAAATTTAATAAGGAGAGCTTATGGCGTAACGTCGGAGTGAGAGCTACCGACGATAACGTCATACCTCGAAATACATCTGTCAACAATATTAACAATATACTTAAGAAAACGTTTGGTAACGGAGAAGGAATACAAGTATCACCGCCCCATCTCATTCGAAGAGACTAAGAGACTAATCGCAAAAGGCGACTAACGGAAAAATACGCAGACGATGTCACTGCGAGAGAAGGAAAGCAACAATACAAAAAAATAAATAGAAAGAAATAATTCTTCATGATATTTGCACACCACTTAACTGCCTAAGCATGACTCCAATGCACAGACTCCATTGTCACAGGTTATCTGTAAGAAATCACGCCTAGCGATATCAGACCGTTGTACTACTTCATAATTTGTAAATTGTAACTTTTTATATATTTTTTTTGAAATTATATATTGTAAAACTCGTAACAAAGCCCTGTAACAACCAACGTGGAAACAGTAGTCCAAAGCGTCCCAACATTTGGAGGGCCTATGTGCAGTACAGGACAATTGATGAAGAAAATGTTTAATTTAAAAGTTGATAGTAGAATTTATATAGGTAGTTAATGAAAGAAATGTGGAACAACACTTTGTTGCCATTTTTTGCGACTACCGTCAACTGCCCAACTCCGACAGGAAAGCCTGCACCCGAAATTTTAGCTTTTCTTGAGTTGCGAAGGTCCTGATTTTAGGTGGCAGACAAGCACACTGCCCACCTAATGGAAAGTGGTTACCATTACCTATGAACGTGTGTGACAACAGTGGAGTCACACTCGTGCTGCCGACCCTGTAAGAACAGAGATTTTATGTGCCCTCAGTGCAGAACACAAAATCAGGACAAGGCTTTGGTCTTCCCACTGGCAGCACAAAAACTCTCCAGTGAGCACTGGCTACCCTACTCACCACCGGGAACACAATACGAGGTTATTGTAGCCGTGGTATTCTGTAGGGTGGATGTACTGCCCCAGTCGGACTGCTCAATTCGGACGGGAATACCGTCGTGTCCTGATAGGGCCTTTTTGGTACAGAGAGATGCTAAAATTGCAGTAATAGAAATAGGTTCACACCAGTTATCTTGATTTCAAGTATGATACCTTAGCCACTGAGCTACTGCTAGAATACATCTACCTACCCACTCAGGAAGATACAGGCGTGAAAATATAACACAAAATTACAACAATTTGTGCTTGTGTATGTTGTGAGTCAATCCGAAGCCCACCGCAATGACATTATGGGTCAACTTTCTATTTTAAATGTAGAACCACATCCTTTTCGCTTGTCTTTGCCTTTTTAATGCACTTTTAATTTAAAAAAATCTATGGTATATAACAACACTATAACGAAGTCTGCAAGTCGATGACTACCATGGTGAAAGAAACATATTCTATCCACTGTGGTGCCTGCATTTCTTTTATTATTTATTTCTATTTGGCTTCTAATCGACTACAAACCTATCAATAAGTAGCACATACAAATATTCCGCGTGGTTCCCGGCAGAGTCGAATTTGGGTCACCCCATCTCTTCCCATGCGGTGTCGTACAACGCGACTAAGGGATAGAGCTGTTTAAAATCAGACAGATATATACAGACCAGCCTCAGATGCATGGGTCGAGTCATCAATAGTACCCGGAAGACGGCAATAGGGTCACCCCCTATTGCGTGGGACCAAATTCAAAGATTTGTGAAATGTGGGGTGTCGGTAACCCTCGGGGGATTTTTGACCCTCGTTTATGTCATGTTTGTTTATTATTATTTATTTATTTTTATATAAAGAATATTAGCAACCACAATTACTAATATTCCCTCTAACCCCTCCAACTAAGCTAAATTGTTTGTGCTAGGAGTGGGTTCACTTCGGTAGTGTAATGGCCAGGGTACGAACCCCGGACCTCTTGATCGTAAGTCCGACTCCTTAACCAATATTAATGTTTATCTATACTAATATTATAAAGCTGCAGAGTTTGTTTGTTTGTTTGTTTGTTTGAACGCGCTAATCTCTGGAACTACTGGTCCGATTTGAATGATTCTTTCAGTGTTGGGTAGTCCACTTATCAAGGAAGGTTTTAGGCTATATATCATCACGCTACTACTTAAGGGAGCGGAGCATTGATAATAAATGTTAGCAAATCCGGCAATTTTTCATACATATTTTGAAGACTAAAACATACGGGCTCAAAGGGATATGAAGCTTCAAAATATACCCCGAGCGAAGCTGGGGTGGGTCAGCTAGTTAATAATAAAGCGATTATTAACATTAAAGGTTTGGATACGAACAATATTAAATTAAATCTTTGTTAAACTATTTTATACTTTTCTGTTTTTGAAGTCGGTATTTTAAGCATCGTTTATTTTTTGTACAAAAATGAGTTTAGGTTATTTAAAAAAAAATATTTTGTGTTTTTGTGCTCAGGGCACTTATACAAGACATGATATTTACTGTCATGTGTGTTACTTTGTGACCTTATTTTATTTTATATGAAAAAAAGTTTACAACAGATTATTAAAGTTATTGGTATTATTATAATTATTTATGTACAACATTTAATAAATACATGATAAACAAGATAATTAAAAAGAAGACTTACCTGTACTGCTACAGACACAAAATTAAAGGACAAGCGTATGTAAAAGTCAAATCTGTATTAGTGTATTAGTGTTTATTAACATATAATATACAAAGGTATGTACAATGACGTCATAGATGTGAGAAAGCAAGACATAGTTAGAATAGAGGCGAAATTCAGAAATAATAGGTAAAAATAAAAAATGTACAAAAATATTTATATACATATTTCAATACCTGATTTTGTCACCGGATCCGGAATTGTATAAAAATGTCGCTATAGCCTAGCTATGTCTTGCCGAACGACCACATCTGAGCTGTTAGTACATTTAACTGGCGGTATGCTGCTCTGTACTGATGTGATACACACCGACGCTTAATATCGTGTTTTATGAAGAATAAATAAAAAAGAGTGTCAATTTTTATACATGTACAATCCTCGACGTTTGACTTGACATATCAGAAAAAAGAGTTTGACAAAAATCTACTGACTTTGGCAGTTCTCTTAATTTGTGTGGTATTGTGTCTACGGCTTGATATCTTTATAGAGAAGTTAAAACCGAAGATATAGTTTTATTTATTTACATCACGTTACTTGTCGTAACTGCTGACTTATTCATCAACGCAGAGCCTAACCCGTTGGACTTACAAACATGAATTTTTTCTCTTATGGTGTAAGCAGCCACTAAGAAAGAATCTTTGGGAATTTCACTATATGTTTGTATGAAAACTTAGGATTCTTTTACGAATTTGTTGCCGTGTGAAGTCGGTATCAGTACCGCTATATGTATATATATAAACAGTTTTAACCACTCCATAATAATACCACGCCATCTGTCAAATGTGTGAAAGAGACAACGTTCTATAAATCCAAAGCAAGCCGATCTTAATCCAACTCACTCTTCTTCCCAACGAGTTCGATCAAAAATCGGTTATTGTACACGTATATACATAAATGTATATAGTATTTCGGCAGTGTATACTTACTTATATAAGATAGGTATATATATATATATACAATTTTTTTCATGCACTAAGCGTCTACAAAAAATAAAGCGAACAGTAATGTTTTATGGTAAAAGTATGGGGTGCTGAATATGAAGCGTGCGATATTTAAGATGTCCACAATATTACGCATCGGTGTACCACATGAAACTTACTTTCGTCGTTCACCACCGGTCCATAACTCATGCCTTCATTCCCATAATCAATGCTGTTTGAATCTTGGACTCCCAAAATACCAGCCTTGGCCACTCTATGACAGCACCCCTTCAAAACACCTCCACAAGATCCTTCAAGCAAACCTCCCACCATCCAACAGTAAAAAAAAAACTCGCATGTCCCTCCTTGGGGACATCGCTTCCCATCCTGTCTGTCGTCAGATTTGGGGGGCTCTGTTGTCGTTGAAATGTCACTTTTGACAGTCACTGGGGGCGTCAAAACTCGTCCTGTTCTCTTTGGTATTCTTGATGGCAGATTGTCTAATATTTCGTTTATTTTCAACATCTGTTCGTCTGAAATTGGTTTGAATCTCGGCAGATCGGCCAGTCGATTCGTCACGTTTGGAAATCCGTAGAAATCCGCTCTTTTCGATGGTGTTCTTGTGTCTGTCTGTATGAACATTGGTTTCTCTAATATGTGTTTTTTTCTTTTCATTTTATAATCTGTGTCGTACCGAGCTCGATGTGGTTCGTTGGCATCTGTTCGAATTAAAAAAAAGTATGTCATTTCGGAAACGGTGAATGGTATTAATTGGTGAAGGTATTTTTTTAACTGAGATGTTAAGTAATAGATTTAGTGATAGTAAACGACCACTCTAGATCGGTATTTTCAAGTCAAGATCTTTTAAATATTATACAAAAGAAGCTTAATGAATGCATGTAATTAAGAAAGGTACTGCCTTTCTTAATTATAGATTATTATAGAAGGCCGTCCTACTAATAATAAAAATAGAAAAATCTATGAAGATGTTTGTTTGTTTGTTTTTCAATCACGTTTTAAAGAGAGAACGGAGAAGTACAGAGATAGATAATAAGAAATGGGTTACTTCTTGATGTTCATAAGCGTTACTTTGTGACCTACATGAATAAATACGTTAGATTTAATATGACCTATCTAATTAATCCGCCCTTTTTTATACCACTTAGGTGGCAGACAAGCACACGGCCCACCTGATGGAAAGTGGTTACCATGGCCTATAGACGTTTGTAGCACCAGAGGAGTGGTTAACAACGGCGTAGAGAGAAAAATATTATTAACTGAAATGGTTCCTCTGGGTTATGGAAATGGGTTCTTGTGTGGAGTATTGTTATATTTTTTTGTAGGTTATCATCTATCTCTGTGTCAAAATCAATGTGACAAAATCGGTTCAACCGTCTAGGCATACCAAGCTACCAAACACCTTCAGATTTCTATTACTTTGGATATTTATAGTAAAAAAAATAGATTAATGAAAATAAATTATAATATATGTTGATCTAAAGTGTCGTTTACTAAATAATATATAAATAAAATAAGAGACATATAAGAGAATTAAAATAAATCAAGAATTAGTAAAATTAATTATATACATTTATCATTTTTATACAATATTCATATTATACATTTATCTTACCGTCACATCTACATACTTACATACATAGGAACATACACACAATGTTAACATATATGTTATACATTTATATACAAATAAATTCAATGTTATACATCATGTTATTATACAGGAAGAGGAAAAAAATACATCACAGGCCGTCCCCACTTATATAGCTAAATGCCTTAGTGTAACGTGGTAACGAATATGACTGCTATAAATATGGTCCCGCGTTTGATTCCCGTGGGATTTTCCTGTAAAGCAATCCTCAACAATAGAATACACCCGTCCGATTGACGATCCAATTGACGGCAATAGAATTGTTTGATGCTAAAGAAAGTAAAGTAGTCATTCTATTCAAGGGCATACACATTGAGCAAGCATTAGAAAAACGAACCTTAAAATGTATTAAACAGTGCAGAAATCTAAGAAACCTATGTTGCATTTGAAGTTAGTTCCATATTTTGTTTATACCAACTTTAGAGGTTAAAAAATACCTCTTTTTATAATTAATTCCTTTATTTTTTTCAAGCGTTTTCGAGTCGGGGTATCTTAAACCACTCCGATAGCGGCGGAACTTTTCGCCAGTTAGTGGTCCCCGACACGATGATGCTTAAATCAAAATCTTACAAGGCTTATAGAGCCAAATTATCATCATCATCATCATCATTATGTCAGCCACACACAGTCCACTGCTGAACATAGGGCTCTCCCACAGACTTCAAGAATAACCGATCTAAAGCAGCCCGCATCCAGCGCTTACCGACGACCTTCGTGAGGTCGGCCTTCCACCTGGCCGTTGGGCATTCTACGCTACGTTTGCCCGTACGCGGTCGCCATTCCAAAACTATTTTGCTCCATCGGCTATCTGTTCTGCGCGCTATGTGTCCCGCCCATTGCCACTTCAACGAGCTAATCCGCTGGGCTACATCGGTTACTTTTGTTCTCCTATGGATATCATCATTTCTGACGCGATCACGTAAGGAAATACCGATCATAGCCCTCTCCATAGCTCGTTGAGCGACTTTGAGCTTTTTCAGGAGATCCAAATAACAAGTGTTATTTTTGATGATGAGTTATTATTATTATTATTATTATTGTAATTACTAGCTAACTTCAAGAAACGCTAAACAAAGCATAATATGCCAGAAATAATTAACATTACGAAAACCTGAAAAATAATAAATTATTTCAGAGGGAGCAAATATCAATAAGATAGATCCTAATTCAAATTGATAAAGATATAGAAAAAATTTCTCGGTTCAGGCGGTATTCTAACTGCTAAATCCTATAAAATTTCATTCAAAAGTTTGAGCCAAGTCATCAAAAATCAATGTTTAACAATGATTGCAACATCATTCGTTGGTCGATTAAAAGTTAGCATTCTAAATGCTTTAAAATTTTATTCAATAGATCCTAATTGTTTTAAGAATCTGGCAATAAATGTACAAGCAATAATCTTCATATTCATAAGTGTTACTTTGTGACCTACATGAATAAATACGTTAGAATTAATGTGACCTACCTAATTAACCTACCCTGTAGTTAATGACCGCAGAATATTTTCCAAAAAAATTAACTAAAATTTTTTTTGGAAAGTTTATTTTTTGTTAGCAAACTTTATATTTTGTCATCAAAAGTTGGTACTCAAAATGGTAAATCTGCCGCCAAGTAAACCGTAAAATATGACACTGGCCCCAACACGTATAAATATAGGTTAGAAGAGATATGCAGAGGTCTCGTAGACTTCTTTTAGTCTCGTAGTCGTGTGGTAATGGAGAAAGAATATAAGTTTTACCTCACCATCTTATCCGAAAGGTGACGTAAGAGGCAATTAACGAAGAAATGCGCAGATGATATCATTGCGAGAGAAGAAGAATAACTCGAAATAGAACACTTTACCAACCAGACTAGTTGGCACAGAGCTGCGTGGCAACAATTGGCCAAATACTCCCAACAGGAGAAACCTATGTCCAACAGTGGACTGCAATAGGCTAATGTTTAGGAGGTAGGACACGGCGGTATATCCGCCCCATTGAGCAGTCCGACTGGGGAAGTACCTCCGCCCTACAGAATACCGCGACTATAATAACTTCGTGTTGTGTTTCCAGCGGCGAGTAGGGTATCCAGAGCTCACTGGAGAATTTGTGCTGTCAGTGGGAAGACTAAAGGCTTGTGTTGCTTTGTCCTCTATACTGACGGCACAGAAACTTTGTGCTTACAGGGTCGGCAGCGCGAGTGTGGCTTTTCTGGTGTTACACACGTCCATAGGCCACGGTAACCACTTTCCATCAGGTGGGCCGTGCGCTTGTCTGCCACCTAAGTGGTATAAAAAAAAATTTGATTGACCACCAACAATACTGTGACTTGAATTAAATATATTTTAAAGGTCAAACCACAGATTAGATAAAAGCCACTTCGTTAGTCATATTCTGAAGTTAAGTACCGATAACCGCTTATCCTCAAGCTAGATAGACATATATACTTGCGTTTGGAATATCCCGATATGTCAAAAGAGACTTCACAATACCGTTGGTGAAGTATATGCCATTGCAACATGTTGGACGTCCTACTTGCGCAATCCCTTAGTCACATATGACAACATCCTGGGGAAGTCACTCCGTGGGCTATACTTAGTTAAATTATAGATATGGTTGTTCAACTACGAGTATTATTGTCAGGGTTACTGATAGTGGTCTTGTGTGCACATTTTAAATATTTATTTCTATACATACATACAATCACGTCTTTATCCCTGGAGGGTTATGCAGAGGTGTATTAACATCCATATTTCACCAATAATTAAATTCGGTCCCACGTAATAGGGTGTGAGCCTATTGCTGACTTCCAGGCACTATTGTAGACTCGAGCTATGCATCAAAGGCTGAGTCTGGGTTATATATATCTGTCTGATGTTAAACAGCCTATTCACTTTATGTGGATATTAAGCCTCATTTAACGTTATCAAAGTTTAACTACACGATTTTCACTATATAGACATTTTACAGTATCAATTAGCCCATCGCATTACACTGCTGAATATAGGCCTCTCCCAATGTAGGGAGGCTTTGGTCTACCGTTTCCACGCTGCCCAGACGAGTTAATACAGGGTTCTCTTTCGAGCTTTCCTTCTCTCGCAATGATATTGTCTGCGTATTTTGCTGTTAGTAGCGTCTTATGACACTGTTTTTTTTACGTGCGGAAAATCCCCACGGATACCCCCATCACCGGAGCGGGTGGGAGAGGTTATGTCGGACTCGAACCGACTAAAACGCACGACGCCTGTGGGTCGTTTGGTTGCCGAAGGTGACGATGACAGGCACCCCGCACCCCGGTCGACCCAGGCCTCTTACGACACTTGTATTCTTTCTCCGTATTCACAATGATGTAATAGCTATAACTCATTGAGATTTTTCATGCAATATGCGTTTTCTGTATTTAAGCAAGAACCAAGCAGTTCGTAGACTTTTCTTAGCCGCACCACCCTAGACCTGGAATTCATTACCAGCTAACGGGTTTATTTCTTCCTAAAGTCTCGAATCCTTTAAGCGGGGTGTGAAAAAGCATCTGATGAGGCCGCCAAGCTGAGTACCACCATTGTAACATTATTTAGTGTTTGTAACGTAATTCACTACTGCTCGCACCCCTGGGATGGCTCCGCGAAATACCTACTACATGCTCTCGACAGGTGGCAGCGAAGCGCGGTCCGCATTATTGGGAATTCTGAGCTCACAAGCACCCTCGAGCCTTTGCAGATGCGTAGAGATGTTGCTTCCTTGGCTGTATTTTACCGTCTCTACCATGGTGAGTGTTCTGATGAGCTCTTCCAACTAATCCCACCCTCTCAGTTCCTACTAGGACAATACGTGCACTGTGCAGAATATACGAGCATTAACCAAGCGGTTCGGTGACTCTTTTCTTTGCCGCACCACCAAGACTTGGAATTCATTACCAGCACACGTGCTTCCTTCTTCCTACAGTCTCGGGTCCTATAAGCGGGGCGTGAAAAAGCATCTGATGAGGCCGTCAAGCTGAGTGCCACCATTTTAACATTACTTAGTATTTGTAACGGTGACCCTCTTTCTTGAGACTTTGCGTTTAGCAGAAATAATTTCATTGATTCACTACCTTTCACCCGAACTGCAGGTAAATAATAATTAGTCCACATCGTAAGTATTTGCAAGCACACACACGTAACTTCTTTAGTTAAGCATGAATTCCGAATGACTCACTGTTACTCCATAAGCAGATCCGTTCCAGATTTATGTCGAATGTAATAATAAGTACACATATTGATAACTTCAATTCCGGTTCCGCCTTACGGCACCCTCAAAGGTTTACCGTCAGGTGTAATTAGTAATATAGTAATGTGGAAAAGTACAAGTGAGTTATCAATATGTGTAACAACAAATTCCACCAAATGCCATCAATCAACAGTATAAATAGTCTAATAATAAGTAATTTCTCCTAGAGGGCCAGATCGTGAGAGATGGCCCTGGGTCGCCCGGGGTGCGAGGGATATGCCTGTCAACCTCACCTTCGGCAACCAAAACGACCCACAGCCGGCGTGCGTTTTAGTCGGTTCGAGTCCGACATAACCTCCTCCACCGGCTCCGGTGGGGAGATATCCGTGGGGATTTTGCGCTCGAAAAAAAAAAAAAAAAAAGTAATTTCTCCTCATAATTTTTTTGTTATGAAGTAGTATAGTCAGCGTCAGCCTCAGTGGCGTGGCTGTAGTGAACGCAGCCGCTATGCAGGAGGCGCGAGTTCGATCCCCGCTCAGTGCAAATATATGTATGCAATTAATATGTGTATTGGTCTGGTCGTACCTCGGAGAGTACGTAAGCCGTCGGTCTTGGTTGGCATACGAACATCTATGGCAGTTGTTACGGGTGGTTGGAGTCTTAAAAAGTCTAACAACAGGTCTAACTGTAATGCCTCAATATCGCCTTTGACTTGTGGAAGTCGGTTCTCTATTTTTATTCCTACAATTTTATGTCATAATTTAACATTGCATAATGTTACTTTTTTTTTTTTTTTACTTGCGCAAAATCCCCACGGATACCTCCCCACCGGAGCCGGTGGAGGAGGTTATGTCGGACTCGAACCGACTAAAACGCACGCCGCCTGTGGGTCGTTTTGGTTGCCGAAGGTAAGGTTGACAGGCATATCCCTCGCACCCCGGCCGACCCAGGGCCATCTCTCGCGATCTGGCCCTCGTCTCGGGTGTGGGGGCTACAGAGTCCCCAACTCGACCCCAGAAACGGAGAGGCGCGTCAGGCGTGCCACCGCCGCGGCCTGTTTCTGCCAGGGTGACAGGTGGCTCCACCTGTCACCCCCAGGCCGGCTGCATAATGTTACTTGTCCTTTTTTTTTATATATATAGAACACGTCAATTAGACTTTGCCTTGCCTGATGGTAAGCTGAAGGCAAAGTCTCAGAAAAGAGGGTCACCATTACCTACACATGCCGTGTGACAATGGTGACACCTTGGTCTCACCTACGTTCCACGTCCTATCATTACGTCACGGTCCTAACATTATTTACGCATAATACTCATTTGCCATAACTTTTTAATCATTTTTTTTTTATTCTATTTACTAGATATAAGTATAATATTTTATAAGCATACTATTCAGAATGTTCATTTGACTAAATAAAGTTCTACATGGTTATAAAAAAAAGTCCAAGTCAGAATCAGGGGCTTTCTCAATAAATCTATCACTGAACTATTAGACAAATAAACAATATGCTTTACAAATTTATGCACATTAAAATTTAGAAAGAATGACATTAGGATATACAATATTTATGCTTAATAACATAACATAACATAAACTCACACCTATATCCCCGAAGGGGTAGGCAGAGGTGCTAGCACCCACACTTCGCCAGTTTATGTTTAGGTCCCAATGTAATAGGTGGCGAGCCTATTGCCGCGTGTGTAAAAAAAAGGTAATGCATGAAAATCGAGTGTGTATTGAAAGGTATGCCAGTATCTTAGCAAGCGACATGTCTGCCTAATCTGCCTTCTCCGTGAAGAAAGAGGCACAACAGGAAACGTGGATTCATTCTGTACTTCATTTTGTCTATCAACAATTAAATTACGTACAATATTTGACGTATACAATTAAACACTTAAACAATACCACACGCTTTAAAAATTGCCTCAATTATAAACGTAAACATAACATTTTGAGAGCAAACTTCATAGTGACGTAATCAGCAGATTATGACGACATCAACCGGCTTTAGAGTCTAAAGTGAGTCTCGGATACAAAATGAGTAAAGCGCTTTCCCTATATCGCGGCTGTAATGAGGAAACTTGTGAGTGATGTAATGCTTTTTTATTGTTGAGCTTGTGACTTCTTATTCTTGACAATATGATGGGTTTTATATCAAAACATTATATATCATTAGACACTTCAAAAACACAAGTACCACGGTAGCCTAGTGGTATGGGTAATGGACTGCTGAAACAAGGTCTCGGGTTCGATCCCAGGTCTTACCATGGCACACACTAATGACTCTTCGATGTTTTTCGAAGTTATGTGTGTATTTATCGCAGGTTTATAAATGCCCGATTAATGGCAATAGGCTCGCCACCTATTTTATTGGGACCTAAACATAAACGGGCGAAATGTGGGTGCCTCACCTCTGCCTACCTCTTCGGGGATATAGACGTGAGTTTATGTTAAAAACACACTTGGACTTTTTCCAGAGTATTTTTATTGGACCTGACCGGTTTCGCCTTACGGCATCCAAGGTTCACAATAACAGTTAAGAACATTCTTCTATAAACATTGCGACACTCAGCTATATTTCGTATGTGGGTAGATGTAAAATTATGTATGCTAGTACAAAAAAAATCCCCAAAATTTGAGGAAATGATAAATATGGTCTAAAGATATTTTTAATTTAGAAATGAATTATGAATTATGTATTTCAATTACAATATCCAAACCATTGACATCCTCATAGGCCTAACCGGAAAGGCGAAACCGATCAGGTCTAATAAAAAATACCGTGGAAAAATAAGTGTGTTCTCAATATGTGCAACAACAAATGCCACCAAATGCCATAAATCAATAGTAATGATATATTATTATTTGACCTAGGCGCACATACCTGGACCAAATCGGGGAAGTGAAAAGGGGCAAGTCAGGAGTACCCTAAACCGACGAGTATGCATAAAGAATGCATACTCGTCGGTTTAGGGTACTCCTTATGCATACTCGTCGGTTTAGGGTACTCCTTATGCATACTCGTCGGTTTAGGGTACTCCTGACTGACTGCAATAAGAGTGAATGAAGTGAGAGTAATATGTCAAGATCGTAGCAAATGGAGATCCGTGATTTCTGCCTACCCCTATGGGAAACATATATGTATGTATGTTTTTTATTTTTATACCTCTTAGGTGGCAGACAAGCACTCTGCCCACATAATGGAAAGTGGTTACCGTGGCCTATGGACGTTTGTTACACCAGAGGAGTCACAGTCGCACTAACAACCCTGTAAGTACAGAGTTTCTGTGCCGTCAGCGTAGAAGACAAAGCAGGACAAGCCTTTAGTCTTCCCACTGACAGCACAAATTCTCCAGTGAGCTCTGGCTACCCTACTCACCGCTGGGAACACAACACGAAGTTATTATAGCCGCGGTATTCTGTATTGCTGAGGTACTTCCCCAGTCGGACTGCTCAATAGGGCGGAAATGCCTACCGCCGTGTCCTACCTCCTTACGTATTACTTGAACCTTTTTCCCAACTCAGTCGTGGTCGGCTGTCCAGTCTAAGGCACGTTCACGCACACTCTATAGTTTGTATAGACAATCTGTCAATCTCTCCATACAATATATCCTCATATAAATCGAAATTGAGAACTGAGTAGGTAGCACACGACGATATTCCCGTCCAAATTGAGCAGTCCGACTGGGGAAGTACCTCCACCCTACAGAATACCACGGCTATAATAACCTCGTATTGTGTTCTCGGCAGTGAATAGGGTAGCCAGGGCTCACTGTAGAATGTTTGTGCTGTCAGTGGGAAGACCAAAGGCGTGTTATGATTTTGTGTTCCGCACTGAAGGCACAGAAAATCTCTGTTCTTACAGGGTCGGCAGCACGGTTGTGATTCCACTGGTTTTACACACGTTCATAGGTCACGGTAACCACTTTCCATCAGGTGAACCATGTGCTTGTCTGCCACCTAAGTTGTATAAAATAATAAAAAAACTGAGTACTATGCAAAATTTCGTATTTCAATACTATACTGAACTTCGATATTTTCGGAGAAGCGGCTGCCCTCTGACCTCGACAACCAATTTGCGATATTGAGATTCTGTAGTTAGACTAGTCGAATTTTTTTTTTTTATACCACTTAGTTGGCAGACAAGCACACGGCCCACCTGATGGAAAGTAGTTACCGTGGCCTATGGACGTCTGTAACACCAGAGGAATCACAGTCGCGCTGCCAACCTTGTAAGTAGAGAGTTTCTGTGCCGTCAGTAGAAGACAAATCAGAACAAGCCTTTAGTCTTCCTACTGACAGCACAAATTCTCCAGTGAGCTCTGGCTACCCTACTCACCGCTGGGAACACAACACGAAGTTATTATAACCGCGGTATTCTGTAGGGCGGAGGTACTTCCCCAGTCGGACTGATCAATCGGGCGGAAATACCGCCGTGTCCTACACTTACATACATTTTTGAGAGCTCTAACTACCCGTAACGACTACTATTCGCATAGCAACCAGGACCAATATGGCGACGGCTTATCGTTCTGCCATCTGACCTCCGCAAACAATTGGCGATTTGGATGTTCTGTAGTTACACTAGTCGGACTTTTAGGACTTCAACTACACGTAAGGACTGCCATAGATGTCTATAGGGGAACTGGCACCGACGAAGGTTTATCGTGCTCTCCGAGGCACGGAAACACCCAGACCAAAGCCTTCCTTCTTCCTACAGTCCCGGGTCTTTTAAGCGGGGCGTGAAAAAGCATATGATGAGGCCGCCAAGCTGAGTGTCACCATTGTCACACGGTATGTGTAAGTTATGGTGACCCTCTTTTCTTAGACTTTGCCTTCAGCTTACCATCAGGCAATGCGAAGTCTAATTGACGTGTTCTATATAAAAAAAATAGACATATTCATGCATATAAATATCTGCACTGAGCAGAAATCGAACCCGCGTAGCACAACTGCCACGTCAACTTTATAAAAACAGGTTTATGCCTGAGGTTTCTCGTGGACTTCTGATCCCGTTCCCACTGCGTGTTCCCAATACCGTTATGCTAAAAGGAATAGCTACTAGCTAGGAATGACTTTAATCACGTCCGCGCCTTATTCTTGTCGCACCGTCTCTGCATAATCCACACCTCTCTCATATAACCAGCCGTTTAACAAGGAAGTGTGTCAATACATATTTATATGCAGAGCACCCGCTATGACGTCACACAGCGCCATCTATGGTGGGACCACGTGGTGGTACCTTACAGGTGCTTTATGTAATATCGTGTTGGGTGACCGCTTTTATAGTGCAACTAATGCAATAAAATGTATCTACTCTTTGAGGCTCTTCTTTTCTTTTTCGACCGGGGTGTGAATTCACCAGCAATCTCACCTCCGGCCTACGAGCCATCACAGACGGCGTGCATTTCAACTCAACTCAACTCCTCTCCGTGAGGATTTGTCGCATAATTAGAAAAAGGTACTTTTGAGGGTTCCGTACTTCAAGAGGAAAATATTAGTATTAGTAGTAGCCTAGTGGTATGGGTAATGGACTGCTGAAAAGAGGTATTATAACGTCTGTACCATGGTGAGTGTTCTGATAAGCTCTTCCAATTAGTCCCACCCTCCCCCCCTTTCCTACACAGGACAACACGTGCAGGTCTTGTTCGATTCCAGGTTTTACCATGGCACACACCAATGACTTTTCGATGCTTTTCGAAGTTACGTGTGTATTTATCGCAGGTTCATAAGTGCCCGGTTAATGTCAATAGGCTCGCCACCTAATACATTGGGACCTAAACATAAACTGTCGAAATGTGGGTGCTAGCACCTTTGCCTACCCCTTCGGGGATATCCCCGAAGGGGTAGGCAAAGGTGCTAGCTATATAGGCGTGAGTTTGTTAAGAGGAATAAACGGATCACTTCGTAGTCCGTCTGTCCGTCTCTCAGTCTGTCTTTCTTTGAAGACCTTTTTCTCAGGAATCCATGAAGTTATCATATTCATTTATCAATGCTATAAAAATGTTTTGCTGTTTATGTAGCATTACTTCGTCCCTGAATATAATTTTGAACAGAATCCTCGGAGTGGGAGTTCGGTTCACATTTGACAGGATTTTTTATACCATTGTGCCACTTTTCTAGAGGGGACGAATGTACAACATTTATGTATGAAAGAAGCGCTTTCATACATAAATGTAAGCACACCTTTATCCCCGGAAAGTTAGAAAGACACCCACATTTCACCAATAATTGTATTCGGTCCCACGTAATAGGGGTGAGACTATTGCCGTATTCCGGGCACTATTTGTTGACTCGAGCCATACATCTGAGGCTGAGTCTGGGCTGGATATATCTGTCTGATGTTAAACAGTCCTATCCCTTAGTCGCCTTGTACGACACCGCATGGAAAGACATGTGGTGGCCTAAATTCTACTCTGCCGGAAATTTCATCTCTATAGTTAGTACATTTTTGTTGGTAGTCACACCAATGTCATTAAATGAATACGCTGACTCTCCCATTTCAAATCAATTACTACATAGTATAAACTTTGCTTTCTCTGTCCCTATATTCCTATATATGCTTAAGTCTTTAAAACTACGCGACGGATTTTGATGCGGTTTTTTTAATAGATAGAGTAATTGAAGAGGAAGATTTATATGTATAATAACGTTCATAGTTTTTCTGTAGTGTATTTAGCATCAGCATTGCACCCGTGCGAAGCCGGGGCGGGTCGCTAGTCAACAATAAAGGGATATCTGCTACCGATGCCGCTTGCCGGTCCACTTCCACGCAGCCATAAATATCTTCACAAATGATCTGAGACATCTTTATCGATTACGTAAGCGCGGTCACTGGACTGTACCGTCCGCGTAAAAAACTTAAATATATTAAAAGAATATGTTGACCGTCCCAGGACGTCAGAAGGTCAACTCTCAAGATTTATTTTTTACTGTTATAATAAAATTAAATGTCGATTACGATTTCTTTTGTAACACAATTTACTAGAAAGAACATTAAAAAAAAATATTACAAATGGTGTCGCGTGGGCCAACATGCGCGAGTGGACTGTATTGCGGAGAAGCAGATAACTGTTCTATTGACACTTTACACACAAAAGACAGGTGGCCGGGCTGCCGCGGATTCGATCCAGGCAGTGAATGCAGCCCGAGAAATTAGGAGAGGATGCACTAACCTTCACGACCCACGTGTTTTTCATCGCAGCCGGTACACGGATCTTCTCTTCCTTGCTCAGGAGCTGCCGTCAGCGTCACTAGATCCCTTGAGGAACACACGAGAGGCACCATCCGATCGGTAAAGGTCTATGAGGCGGTTAAAATACAACAAATATTATTCATTTCTGAGAGACGCGCTCGCGATCCGTCCCTACGCTGGCTAGTTCAAAGCGGGAGTGGCCGTCCACATCTCACACAATGGCGGACGGAAGCTACAGCTAGCCCTACTCTATGGTTAGTGCGGAGGGGGAGACGGATCTAAAAGGAGTGTGTTTCCATGTCAAAAAATACAGTTTCCACATCGGCGCAACCATTCCCCCCGGCTTGAAGGGTTACCTTCGAAACGAAAAATGTGGAACAAAACTAATGTCTAATCTAAATCTAGGTTTGCGAAAATAACAACTAAAATATAAACATAGATTGGAACTCGTGCCTACTGCTGGCTAGGCAGAGGGCAGAGGCGAACAACCGGGCGCAGATACGATCCGGTTGCAGTTTTAACCCGTACAACACGAGTTATCCCGCGGGCATCGGGAAAAATTTCCTCTACTACTCCTAGAGGCCAATGTAAAGGAGGCGCATTCTCAGTCATAAGGACTACCACCGTACCTACAGTAATTGGGTTGGATGGAGTATTCCATTTTTGACGTGACTGCAGCGTGTGCAAATAATCGGTTCTCCAACGATTCCAAAACGATTGGACCATCTTATCTAAAAGAGCGTGACGAGTTAGGAGGTGTATTCTATCGTCATCAACATCTATTGCGGGCAAATATTTTAAAGGAGTCATATTTAAGAAGTGAGCTGGCGTCAGCGCTAACGGCTCTGACGGATCGCTAGATAGAGTCCGACACAGCGGACGCGTGTTCATCACCGCCTCTACTTGCGCGAGTACGGTACTCAACTCCTCGAACGAGAGAATCTGTTCGCCTATGACGCGAAACAGATGCGACTTAAGGCTTTTAATATTCGCTTCCCAATTACCACCAAAATGACTAGCTGCAGGCGTGTTAAAGTACCATTCAATGCGATTTTCGGCTAAGATGTGAGCGAATTCACTTTGGTAGTACTTAGACCGTAAGAATGTGTGCAATTCCGAAATACTACGTCGGGCCCCTACATAGTTTGTACCGTTGTCCGAATACATGCGCTTAACCGGACCCCGACGCGACAAAAAACGTTTAAAAGCGGACATAAAATTTGGCGTACTTAAATCACCGGTCAACTCTATATGAACCGCGCGAGTTGTCATACAAATGAACAAACAAACATAAGCTTTCGTGGAGCGAAGGCCACGACCACGAGCAATGGTGACCTTGAAAGGCCCAGCAAAGTCTGTGCCGGTGTGTACGAAAGGTTTTGCGGATTGAACAACACGACAAGAGCGATGATCGGCCATTTCAGGCGCGATAAAACGCGGGCGGAGTTTAAAACAAGGTACACATCTGTGTACTCTAGCGCGAATCAAATTACGAGCGGAAATTATCCAGTATTTCTGTCTCAAAATAGACATTAACAAATCGGGACCAGCGTGACAATTCACCTTGTGATGATAATCTACTAACAAATCTAATACGTGGTCCTTACGCGGGAGAATTACTGGGTGCCTTTGTTCAAATCCTAAACCTGAATTTCTCAAACGACCACCTACTCGAATGAGTCCATCTTCCAAAAATGGTTTCAAGTGTCGGAAAGAACGACTACAAGGGTTGTTAAATTCTAAATTTTTAAATTCAGAAGCAAAATAACACTTCTGCAATTCGCGAAGTATGATCAATTCAGCCTTATCTAAATCAGCGGCGGTTATATGACCGCGTGTAGATAAAATTCTCAAAAATCGGCCTACATAAACAACACAACGCAACAGTCTCGACCAAGACGAGACGCGATTAGCCAACAACAAAACCAGGGACTCTTCACGCGGGACCGACACCACAAGCGAGTGCTTCTTTTCCTCGGGTGGTTCGGAAACCGTAGTGGGATTGAATTGACTAACTGGCCACTTATCTAACGCGGCATGAATCCAGGACGGTCCACTAAACCATAACGGGTGATCTAATATTTGCGAAGGAAGCAGTCCACGAGAGAGACAATCGGCTGGGTTGTCGGTGCCAGCAACGTGAAAGAGATTTTTTGGCGCTAATTCCGATTGAATTTTTGCCACTCTATTAGCGACGAAGGTGTCCCAACGATGGGGCGAAGAGTGGGCCCAACACAAAGCGACTGTTGAGTCCGAAAAAGCTAAAATTCTATTAATATTAATGCGACTACTACAAGCATTGGCGATAGAGGTGATCAATCTAACCAACAATAGTAAAGCGCATAGCTCGAGGCGTGCCAGAGAGACGACCTTACGGGGAGAGACCTTCGATTTCGCGCTTATAAGGCTAATTGAAACCTTACCTACATTCGAGACATGAAAATAGACTACTCCTCCATACGCCCTCTCACTAGCGTCCGCGAAGCCTACTACCGTAACAACACTATGTTGCGATATACCTACATGACGCGGAATTTGTACTTGGTCAAGCACAGAGAGTTCTTTTCTAAAGCGAGCCCACAACTTAGCAATGTTGTCGGGCGCGGTGTCGTCCCAATCACAATTCGAAAGCCAAAGCTCTTTTATAAGTAGTTTGGCGTACAGAACGACAGGAGCTACGAATCCCATCACGTCCCATATCCGTGCCACACACGACAGGATAATGCGTTTAGTACAAGTTTGCGGGGTCGAACTACTTTTCAAACTAAACGTATCAGATGCGGGCGACCAGCTTAAACCAAGCACCTTGTGCGTATCACTTTCATCGAACTCCTTAACCGAAGACAATCGGTGCGACGGTGGAATCGACTCTAACGCTGTTTGCGAGTTGCTCGTCCATTTCACGAGATCAAATTGACCCGCCTTCATGAGACTTATAACTTGAGCGGCCGTCTCGACAGCCTCGGCCTCGCTATCTACACTATACACGAAGTCGTCCATGTATAAGCCAGTCTCAATGGTGGCTCTCGCTTTAGGAAATGCATCGCCCTCGTCAGCGGCCAACTGCTTGACGGTGCGAAGTGCGTGAAAAGGGCTAGATTTAAGCCCGAAGCAAACACGATTAAACTCGTAAACCATTAAAGGTTCTTGCGGTGAAAATCTATACAAAAATCGTTGAAACCTACGATCGGGTTCGCGCACTTCAAGGCACAAAAACATTTGTCGAATATCTGCAGAGAGTGCCACAGCGAATAAACGAAAATTTACAATTATGTCAAATAAATTACCTTGAAGATTTTGACCACAATACAAAATGTCATTAAGCGACACGGAAGTGCTAGTCTTAGCACTGCCATCTAGAACTACGCGGAGTTTAGTAGTAAGCTTATCTTCTCTAATAACTCCGTGGTGCGGGATAACGTACGAAGGCTGGGTCTCGTCAGTGTCCGCAGGCGCAGGTGAGATGTAACCTTTATCTAAATATTCGTTGACAACCTCATCATAGGCTTGCTTTAACTTTGGAGACGCCTGCATCTTTCGTTCTAAACAAAGAAAGCGTCTTTCAGCGGATGCACGGGAGTCGCCGAGCGAAAAAATATCTCCCTTGAAAGGGAGCGCGACAACATAACGACCCTGCTCATCGCGAGTAGTCGTGCGACAATAAATCTCCTCAGCCATCTTGTCATCAGGGCTTAGGATTGGTGGGACATTGACCTCCTCAATCTCCCAAAACTTGCGGATGGTAGACTCCAGTGGCGGCTCGACGGTGCAACAGAACGAGGCAGTCGAGTGACTAAAACTATCCATAGAAGCGGGTGCAGAACCAATTATAACAAAACCCAGAACTGTTTCCAGGGCGTGCGGAGCGGGGTACGTCGGACCCCCTTGAACCTTACGTGATAACTGGAGGTGCGGGAGAATCGAAGCGCCGATCAATATATCGACGACTCCAGGAACAGCGTAAGTCTCATCAGCTAAAGGTAAGTCTTTAAATTTCGTTAATAAAGACGTGTCAACTGGGACGGTAGGCAACTGTTCAGTTATTTTATCCGTAACGAACGAATCCATGTCAAACCAAATTTTATTATTAAAACGAGATCCAAACCTCGTTTTAACTGTGCCATGAACAGCTGACCGTAAACCTCCAAAACCCGTCACCACTGAGTAGGTTGAACGCCTATCAACATTGAAACCAAGACGTTGACAACAATCTTGAGTAATAAAATTACTTTGCGAAGCGCCATCTAATAGCGCTCGAACAATGTGCGGTTTACCTAATGCATCAACAATAACCACGCGAGCGGTCGCAAGACAAACCGTAGTGAGGGCAGCACTAGCGGAGAACGAACACAAGGTGACGTCATTCGTAGCGGTCCCCGGGCAGGCCGGAGCGCGTGCGAGCTCGGGCTGCGGCTGCGGCGCAGGCTGCCGCGCGTCACCGCTCGACGAACCAACTGTGCTCACCTTGGATGCGGCATTACTATTTTCAAAATGAAGCAAAGTGTGGTGTCTCGCTTGACATTTGCGACAACCATTTCCACTATTACATAAACCCACGCGGTGTTTAGTACCGAGACAATTAAAACAAAGATTATTAGCGCGAACAAATTTATAACGATCACTAGGCGACAATTTTAGGAAACCAGGACACTTGTACAGTTGCGAGTGATGAGTACTACACAAAGAGCAAACAGGTGATTGTACACGTGCTGGTGCGGTATTAACATAAGTATGGGTTGACCTCAGTGACCTCGATGACGCATCTATTTTGCGCGCGGGACTAACAACTGTCTTCGCGCCTTCATGTTTCGATGAAGAGCGTTGTAATATTTTTATATGCTCGCGAACAAAACCTTCTAAGTCTTCGAACTTAGGAATTTTATTGCCGCGATGATCCGACTCAAACAAACGAATGGTTTCGGAATCTAATTTCCTTAAACCCATATACAAAAATACGAAGTCGCAGAGGTCATCAATCTTTAGGTTCTTTACAGCGCGAACAGCTGACGCGAAAGTGTCTAGAAATTTCTCTAAGTTTTGATCGTTACATGCCGTAATAGATTTCAAATCAAACATCTGATCCAAATAGGCGTTAGCTACCGATCTTTTATCCTCATACTTAGCTTTCAAAGTATTTAAAATTAAATTATAATTCCCGGCACTAAACGTAATTCCAGCGCAAACGGTTATAGCTTTACCAGTCAATTTTTCAACAAGATAATGCAATTTTTCGTGATCTGTCAACGAATCGTTCTTATCTATTGTATTCTCAAAACTATCTATAAATCGACACCAATTGCGAATGTTACCATCAAATTCGGGTATTTGAATTGGTGGCAACTTAGGTCGGTCGCGAGTGGGGTTGGGTCGGTCAGACGGCTTCTCCAAACTCCTCGCGACGCGCTTGATACGACAATACAAATCGTCAAACGACGACAAGGCTTGATAACTCACTGAGTAATCGGGATCCAAATTCAACTCTAAAACGTTGATGTCATGCACTAAGGTTTCGAAATCCGCGCGTAGACTATCTAAGTTTTCTATAGAACACAAGAACGAATCTCTGATGACCAAATCAGAGGTTTTAAGTGCACTATCATAAATCGATTGTACGCGAGAGTAAATCATTTCTTTTTTAGCGTATAAAAGTTTCAATTGAACCTTACCGGTCTTATCAACCTTTGGGGACATGTTTACAATTAAATCTCAAACTAAAGTGCGGTAAACAATAAATATGAAATGACTTAATCCTAGCGGTACAGAGCAGCGAGGCGGCGCGAGCGTTAACTATGTAGGTAGGTAGGTGCTTACAACTGTGAATGCACGCTTGAACAAACGCGCATAGCAACAAGGTCGTACCTACGCGATGGTCGCTGTCTAGATTCAACTATTATTTCCGAGATTAAGTATTGCGTAATATCTATTCAAATCAAAATACTTTCGTATGAATTGGGATGAGATGCGAGCGAGGTAGGCACAGCCACGTGTCTACCCACGCAGGTACTAGGCAAATACGACGTGAGCCGAGAACAACGTAATTGAAAAAAACAAAACAAAGCCAAATGCGTTAGGTATTACACTGTGCCTATGCACTAGGGTGTCTGAGTATACCTAAGATCTAAGCCTAAATGTCTGGATGCGGGGTTTTCTACTAAAATAACCAGGCACTTAGGTGCGATGCGAAAATTGCGAACTACGATTAAGTGTTGATATGATACCTAACCTATTTATGTATTAGGTAGGTACAATGCGAGCCAGCGGCGAACGGACAACAAATTCTAAGCCTAAGTGTCTGGATGCGGGGTTTTCTACTAAAATAACCAGGCACTTAGGTGCGGTGCGCTCATTCCCATTAGAATAATAACAAAATACGAACTACGGCTAAGAATCCGGCTCGAAGGACCAAAAAAATGGTGTCGCGTGGGCCAACATGCGCGAGTGGACTGTATTGCGGAGAAGCAGATAACTGTTCTATTGACACTTTACACACAAAAGACAGGTGGCCGGGCTGCCGCGGATTCGATCCAGGCAGTGAATGCAGCCCGAGAAATTAGGAGAGGATGCACTAACCTTCACGACCCACGTGTTTTTCATCGCAGCCGGTACACGGATCTTCTCTTCCTTGCTCAGGAGCTGCCGTCAGCGTCACTAGATCCCTTGAGGAACACACGAGAGGCACCATCCGATCGGTAAAGGTCTATGAGGCGGTTAAAATACAACAAATATTATTCATTTCTGAGAGACGCGCTCGCGATCCGTCCCTACGCTGGCTAGTTCAAAGCGGGAGTGGCCGTCCACATCTCACACAATGGCGGACGGAAGCTACAGCTAGCCCTACTCTATGGTTAGTGCGGAGGGGGAGACGGATCTAAAAGGAGTGTGTTTCCATGTCAAAAAATACAGTTTCCACATCGGCGCAACCAACAAATTTATTCGGAAATTTAAGATTAAAAAAAATAGAGATCGAATTTTGAATATATTTTTAATATTCAAAATTCTTAATTTAGGAATTCCACGACGCATTTTAATTGTTCTTAGCTATAAGTTGTATAATAGTTATTTTGGTTTTATTGTATTTAATATTTACATGTTATTTCTTGACATGATTGAAATTTTTTAATATTAGAATTGACCTTCAGATGTGAAACAGTGGAAGGACAACAGATTAAAAGACTGACCTGACTGACAAAAATGTAAAAAATTCAACACTGTACATTTATTAAAGATATTTTTTTATCACTTCAAGCTTTTTTTTTTCGTTTTAATACACCGCGATAGCATAATGGTATGGGTAATGGACTGCTGAGACGAGGTCTCCGGTTCGATCCCAAGTTTTCCATGGCACACACCAATGACTTTTCGATGCTTTTCGAAGTTATGTGTGTTTTTATCGCAGGTTTATAAGTGCCCGGTTAATGGCAATAGTCTCGCCGCCACACCTATTTTTTTTTTTTGGGATTTGGGACCTGAACATAAACTGGCGAAATATGGGTCCTATCCTAGCACTTCTGCCTACCCCTTCGGGGATATAAGCGTGAGTTTATGTTAAGTTAATTTTTAAATTTTTCATTAAAAGATCTGATTTTTATGATATCTAATAGATTTATCTGCAGACCGTACCGCTTTCACCGCTCCCAGTGCAGTACATTCGGCAACGTAACGTTACACAATAACCATTACTTGTTTAAATAACTATTTTATTGAAAACTAGACGAGACGCCCCGACTTTACCTGTGGCATACTTCAAAACCCCGTATCAAGTCATAAACGCCTTCAATTTATTAATTTTAAATATCGTAGGGGAATCTCGCGATTTTGTTGACATTTATGATTACTGCTCCACTTCTTTGAGAAGTAGCGTGATGATATATGGCCCTTATTTTTACATACGAAAAATCTCCATGCATACCTCCCCGCCGGAGCTGGTGGCAGGGGTTATGTTGGACTCGAACCGACTAAAATGCACGGCGCCTCAGGGTCGTTGTTGGTTGCCAAAGGTGCGGTTGATAAACATATCCCTCGCACTCCGGCCGATCCAGAGCCATCTCTCTCGATCTGGCCCTCCTCACACACACTAAACACAATCATTTTTTTCAATTCGAACCGATAGTTCCTTAGATTAGCGCGTTCAACCAAACAAACCTTCAGGTGAAAGAGCAGATAAAGAAGACTTTTTTAAATAAACTAGAATAAACTGGGTTTCAACTTGAAAGATAGGTACTTGATTCTTGCCGGAGCCGGAGGTCGGTACCTCTTTCGTGTTCGCCTCTATCCGAATGAATTATAATTATCAGTATATATCTTAACCCTAGTTGCTGAAGAAACGAGGCCCTATCACACGCAGATTGTTTTTTTTATACAACTTAGGTGGCAGACAAGCACATGGCCCACTTGATATACCGTGCTACCGACCCTGTAAGAACAGAGAGTTTTTGTGTCGTCAGTGTAGAAATCACAATCAGGACTAGCCTTTAGTCTTCGCACTGACAACACAAAAACTCTCTGTCTCTCTGGCTACCCTACTCACCGCCGGGAACACAACACGAAGTTATAGCCGTAGTATTCTGGAGGGCGGAGATACTTCCCCAGTCGGGCTGCTCAATTGGGACGGGAATACAGTCTGATCTACCTCCTAATGTTTAGTATTAAGTACTAATGTTATGTACGGTGGGAGCCATTTAACGATATTTAACGATGGATGGCATCGGGCGAAGGTTCGGTGGCTTAGTGATCAGAGCCCTTGTAAGGGAAAGATCGCGGGTTCAAATCTCGCCTGGACCGTTTCGTTTGTTTACGTCACCCACGGAAAAAGTCGGAAGAAGATTGTCAAAAGAACTTCTATGGCAGTCGTTACGGGTAGTTCTAGCCATAAAAAGTTCAACAAGTACCCCTTTATGCAAAGTGGCAATTCATTGGCCGGCGTATTGTAGAATTAAATGACAAATGTATGAAATTTGTCGCTTATGACAGACGTCAACCCATGTCATAAACGTCAAATCCTATACATTCGTCGTTCCAATAAATTGACACTTGTCTAAAGATCTAACTGTAATGCTTCAATTTCGTCCAAGGGTTGTGGAGGTCACATGGCAGTCGCTTCACGGATAAGCAATGCTATGCAATGCTAAGTGTATGTTTGTAAATTGACCAAAAAAAAAAGAAATGCCCGCTGAGTTTCTTGCCGAAGTCTTCTCAGGTCGGGGCCGCGTTTCGAACCGGTGATCCATTTACTAAACTGATATTCATGTTCCTTTTTTTGTTGATGTTTTGTAAGTGCCGATATAATGGTCTATACAGATTAAATGATTTTTCACTTTGACTTTGACTTTGCACTTCAGCCGCATCACAATTACACTGGAAAGTTGAATTAAATAAAGACTCAAAGAATGAAGATGTTATATAGATTAAATTCCACATTTCGTTCAGAAACGCTGTGTTCGGAAAATCCCTATCCAGTGACATGCACGAAGTCAATGACATAGAAAAGCGTGACAGGGACAAAAATAGCGTTACGCATGGCAGGAAGAGAGATAGACATATGCTTATCTGTGCCGTCACGTGTTGACAACCGCGGCAGTGAAATCACAGTGTTAAGGCGAAGACGGTATAGTTTGTTATTATTTAATTATATATTATTATGATAATTAAATGTCAAGTTGTTTTTCTGAGGTACATAATAAGTAATAGTGTGTTAATATAATAATTATTAGTATGAGATTATCGTGTTAGTTTCTGTATAGTAAGCGCTTGTTTGTGAGGCGTTCAACATCGAGAGCGCAACACGCAAACGCTTTTTTTCTGAGTTCATTGCCGTATTTTTGTCTCTGATTCCTGTGTTCCGAAAAAACAACAGCATGGAACTCGGAAATGGCAGTTGGATCTTAACATAACATAAACTCACACCTATATCCCCGAAGGGGTAGACAGAGGCGCTAGCACCCAAATTTCGCCAGTTTATGTTTAGGTCCCAATGTAATAGGTGGCGAGCCTATTGCCATTAACCGGGCACTAATAAACCTCAGCTAAATACACACATAACTTCGAAAAGCATCGAAAAGTCATTGCATTGGTGTGTGCCATGGTAAAACCTGGGATCGGACCCGAGACCTCGTCTCAGCAGTCCATTACCCATACCACTAGGCTACCGCGGTTTTACATTCAATTTTGGGCTTAGGGGGCAACTCGAACCTAAAAAATCTGATCCATAGTCGAGTTTACTTCTTTAAAAATATGATGTAGGCTTTTCGACCGAACTTCGTATTACTGTGTCCGAGATGACTACTTTTAAAATATGAGGTAGTTAATTCGGGCAATGACAACAAACTAAAGATAGACAATGCATTTATTAGCTTTTGTATACATGTAATTAAAAAATCAATGAAAAAAAATCATTGAAAAGTAATAAAAAAAAACATATTGCTACAAAATAATTACGTAAATCAAAAAATGACAAAAAATTTACGCCTCATCTGTATTAATCCTTTGTTATGATCCATTAACTTTCTTAACATAACACAGGGCTATTTTGTCAATGCTGTTATTTCTCTGTCTATTAGTTAAGTTAATTTAATGTATGAGATACTACTTACATAATACTTTTGTATACTTACATGTATATTAAAAATCACTATATAAATAATAAAGAATAAAAAATATATATTTTACAGAATCCTATTACAGTTAAAAAAATTATGTCAAAATTAATATTTGAATTTGTACCAATATTCGTCCTCCTATCAATTAGTATAATGTTGAGGGTAGTTTAGGAAAAAAATCCGTCAGTTGCCTATTTATCATTGTACTGTGGAAAGTATGAGCTAAACTTAGAACTGCTTTAACAATGTAAATAAATTTAATTTCCTGTTGAGTGTTAGAGTATACAATAAGCTTCATAGATACCTATTTGTATTCAAGTATTGATGACAAACAAATTCAGGTAAGCAACATTTTTCCACTCCAGCCATTACAAGATTGTTTACCTGTAGTTAAGTACTTTTTATAACAACATTTAAGTACTTTTTACAAGTCGTTTTTAAACAGAGTTTTCAAATCAAATAACATTAATTTTGATTGTTATTTTTTTCAGTCATGGATAATAATAGTTCTTGTTCAACAAGTACAAATGATACGTTTGTAGTTATACCATCACAAAGAGGAGGCCAAGTTTTGTTGAATGATGGATATAGGTATAATTTTAAAAGAAAGAATCAAAATGGACACCAGGTGTGGGCATGTGCAAAAAAAACCTGTTCGGCTTCTATTCTAACAAACGAGTCATTGATAATAAAGCAAACTAAACATTTATGTAAGTCAGATGTAGCTGCTAATGAAATAAAATATCGCGTATATAAATGTATTGAACGAGCCAAGAATGAGATGACTCCTGTACCTGCAATATACGCTGATACATTAGAACAAATGAAAGATCAAGGGTTACATCTATTACAGGCTTTACCTAAATATGATAATATAAAAAAAACTATTTACAAACATCGGAATAAAGCTTTGCAGACGAAAAGAATACGTTTTTCTCATATAAAAGACATAATTATACCGAATGTTTATAACAAATTTTTATTTGCGGATTACTCTCATAAAAAATCAAGAATTTTACTTTTTGCCAGTAAGGAAGGGAGAGAACTTTTAAAAGAAGCCAAAGAGGTATATGTTGATGGCACTTTTAAAAGCGCTGTCCCTCCTTTTTCGCAACTTTTTAGCCTTCACGTCGATCGTGGAGTCACAAATTCCGACGAGATTAACATTGTGCCTGCAGTGTACGGCTTGTTACCAGACAAAAAACAAGAATCGTATGAAATTTTTTTCCAATTAATAAAAAGTCAGGTTCCAGATTGTAATGCAGAAGTTATTACATCAGATTTTGAAGTAGGCATTATGAATGCGATTCGTAAAATATATCCAAACATAATTACTCGAGGCTGTCTATTTCATTTCTCACAAGCGGTGTGGAGACATGCGAAAAAATATGGCTTGACAAAATCAAAACTATGTAAAGCCCATGTTAGACGTTGCATTGCACTTTCATACCTACCGTTAGAGTACAGGGACGATGGTTGGCTCTATGTATTGGGCGAATGCACACAGGACCCGAAAGTTTCAGCTTTTAATAAATATTTCGAGCAAACATGGCTAAAAGATAAAAAATGTTTGGCCGATAAATGGTGTTTCTACAACATAAAAAATAAAACCAATAATGTATCCGAGGCCTGGAACTCCAGACTTAATAAGAAAATTAGATCCAAACCAAACATAGCTCAGCTTCTCAAGGTTCTTTCAAAAGACTCTGATTATTATATGACACTTTGGAAAAAAAATAATTATATCAGCAAAAGATCCGCTGAGTCTGTTAAACGACAAAAAAAATTAGAATATTCATTAACAGAATTAATAGACAGAGAAATAACAGTAGGTCATTGCATTGACAAAATAGCCTTGTGTCTATGTTAATAAAGTTAATGGATCATAACAAAGGATTAATACAGATGAGGCGTAAAATTTTTGTAATTTTTTGATTTACGTAATTATTTTGTAGCTATATGGTTTTTTTTTCATAACTTTTTAATGATTTTTTTTCATTGATTTTTTAATTACATGTATACAAAAGCTAATAAATGCATTGTCTATCTTTAGTTTGTTGTCATTGCCCGAATTAACTACCTCATATTTTAAAAGTAGTCATCTCGGACACAGTAATACGAAGTTCGTTCGAAAAGCCTACATCATATTTTTAAAGAAGTAAACTCGACTATGGATCAGATTTTTTAGGTTCGAGTTGCCCCCTAAGCCCAATTTTGATGCCATTTTTGCGTTGTCTGTGTTATGACAAAGGTTGTGCTTTAAAAGAATCAAGGGTCTGACTTCAAAAGTCTTGGTGAAACTCCATATAGTTCCAAGTAACAGCTCATAAGGATAGAACACCCGCCTTAACCATCTTAATAAGACACATACAACCGCCCGTCGAGTAATTTTGTAGGACTATACCTAATTAGCAATAAAGTATCTAATGAGTTTAATAAATAGCAAATTTATATCAAAAACTAAACATTCTGTATTTTAATGTTAGTATAATAGATGTGGTTTTAATTATAATTTCTAAGCACTCATTTGATACAACTCATATTAATGTCACTTAGCGGGCGGTCTTTCTAAAAGTTACACTGTAATTAAAAGTAATAAAATTACTCTATTGTCATTATTTATTTTGATAATAAATCTATAAGTACATGACAAATAAATACATAAGAACTGACCGAGTTGGTGCGGTCGCCGCGTACCTATATAGTATGTACCTGATAATTCCTATGTTTATTTACAAGCATACATATAATCACGCCTTTATCCCTGAAGGGTTAGGCAGAAGTGAATTAACATCCACATTTCACCAATAATTGTACTCAGTCCCACGTAATAGGGGGTAAGACTATTGCCGTATTCCGGGTACTATTGTTGACTCGAGCCAAGCACCTGAGGCTGAGTCTGGGCTGTATATATCTGTCTGATGTTAAACCGCTCTATCCCTTAGTCGCCTTGTACGACACCGCATGGGAAGAGATGGGGTGGTCCAAATTCTACTCTGCCGGGAACCACGCGGCTCTGTTTATTTATTGTTATTAATTTTTACCTTTTATTGCTTATTTTTATTTTTGTTTTCGTATTTTATTGTAATTAATGGTGTTTATCTGTGTAGTGTTAGTGTGCGTGTAGAATAAACGTCAATAATTCATTTCTTTAAGAAATCTATAAGTACTATTTTAATTTTTTTTTATTATTTGTGTCTGTGCGTTGAAGATATTTTAAATAAAACTTGGACTTATTTATTTATTAGTTCTTTTACTTTTAGTTTTATTTTAATGTATAATATTAGTGTATTGTTTATATGAATGTCCAAAAATGAGTCAAAATTTTTTTTTTAAAATCATTAATTAGTCCAATGACTAATTAATGATTTAAAAAAAAATTTTTTTTTGGAATTTTTGTCTATTTGTATGCGATGGACGCAAAAACCACTATACAGATTTGAATAAAAGTTACTTATTAATTTATATTACAATGATCCATTTCGTTTTTGTAGAAACATATAAACTAATATTTATAAGAATATGAAATAGCATACAAAAGGTTCAAGCATCGAAAAATTCCTCCCCATTTTGATATTGTTTTTTTTTTATTAGACATGTTAGAATGCAACTGATTTGGTCATTCTACAGGTTCTACTTAACCTGTTGAACCAGACACACGACCAAAGATTGCAGTAACCCACCGGACGCTATCACGCAACTAGTCATTACAATAAAAAGCACATTAAAATTGTTTTACTGTAATCATTAATTTAATATAATCCATAAAAAAAATATAATATATAACTTCCTCTTAAGTTGCAGCGCGCGTGTGCAAGTGTTGACCAATAAAAACCGTTATGATATGCACTTAATACACTCACTATGCACTTACGCACACTAGCACACCACACTAGCATTGTGCACTAGGGATGCACCCTATTATGATTTAATCTAATAAATTTATCCATGCTGACAGACAGACTGGATGCAGAAGGCAGAGGATCGGATCGAGCTAACATTGGGAGAGGTCATGTCCAGCAGTGGACTGTCAATCAATTGATTTATTATTTCCATATAAGGTAGGTACAAAAAAAATCATTATAGTATTGTTTACGAAATAAATCTTAGACAAATTTAAAATTTAATGTCATGGGTAAACACTGTTACTAAGATATAACATAACACAAACTCACGCCTATATCCCCGAAGGGGTAGGCAGAGGTGCTAGCATCCACATTTCGCCAGTTTATGTTTAGGTCCCAATTTAATAAGTTGCGAGCCTATTGCCATTAACTGGACAGTTATAAACCTGCGATAAATACACACATAACTTCGAAAAGCATCAAAAAGTCATTGGTGTATACCATGGTAAAATCTGTGATCGAACCCGAGACCTCGTCTCAGCAGTCCATTACCTGCACCATTACCATTCGGGGAAATATGCGTGAGTTTATGTTATGTTAAGTTATGTTATGTTATTTCTTTAATTCAATTAACTGTTTCTGTCACTTATTGTGGTGATTACGGTACGACTGTCATCTGACCACAAAGATCTTAGTGAGGCTACATACACCATTTAAAACCCCAAAAAATCGATATTCATAAAAATCGTATCGTAACGTGCATCCCTACTTCACTATGCACTTACACACACTAACACTGACCACACACACTTCTTGACATTATCGGTACTTAAGATATTAACTATCAATATTACGCAATTGAAGATATGTAATGTAATTTACATATAAATGTAAAGATTATTACTATTTAATATAATAATAAATAGTTTGTCGAAGATATAAAATAGTTCGATTTCGTAACAAAATTTTCTGGAGAGTAGAGGCTTGTGTATTCACACGGAAGTTTGAGAGGAAATAGTGGATAGCGGGATTACAAGTTTTTGATATTGTAACACCCAAATGGGAATCTACGCTTTTTTTTTTTTTTTTTATGTGCGCAAAATCCCCACGGATACCTCCCCACCGGAGCCGGTGGAGGAGGTTATGTCGGACTCGAACCGACTAAAACGCACGCCGCGTGTGGGTCGTTTTGGTTGCCGAAGGTGAGGTTGACAGGCATATCCCTCGCACCCCGGCCGACCCAGGGCCATTTGGGAATCTATGCTATTATATAATTGTAACAGTTTCATGGCGGTGCTGAAGTGAACACGACTGCTACATAAGATATGATATGATAAGGTCCCAATATAATAGGTGGCGAGCCTATTGCCATTAACCGGGCACTTATAAACCTATATTCATTATATACAATATTATATATAATAAATACACATATAACTTCGAAAAGCATCGAAAAGTCATTGGTGTCTGCCATGGTAAAACCTGGGATCGAACCTGACACCTCGTCTCATCAGTCCATTACCCATACCTTATATACAATTTAGGTGGCAGACAAACACACGGCCCACCTGATGGAAACAAACAGAGAGTTTCTGTGTCATTTTAGAAAAAACAATCAGGACAAGCCTTTGGTCTTCCCACTGACAGTACAAAACTCTCAGTGAGCTCTGGCTACCATACTCACCGCCGGGAACACAACACGAGTGTTATTCTGTAGAGTAGAGGTACTTCACCAGTGGGACTGCCCAATTGTGACGGGAATATCGTCGTGTCCTACCTTCTCCTACTTTCCTTCAGTACTGGCTTCCCTTTTGAATATTTCACCTTTCGCTGGTACTGAACTATGATATACTATCTATTGAACTATTGAAAAGACCATTTAGCCCGCAGACCCCGATATTGTGCAAGCACGGACATTGCCCTACATACTCCAAATTCCACCTCACATGTTGCAAGCATAATTGAAGTTACGAATTGCTATTGTTTTAACATTAGATTGTGACAATATTACTACACCATCGCGAATTTTATGTGCAATTTTTTGTGTAGAAACATCAATTGATGAAACATATCTTTATTTATGGCAACACAATATAATATAACTAATATACGCATCGTCAAACACAGTAAAACTTGTTTAAATAGCTAATCCTACATCGCGATAAAGAAGTTTACATAGCTAATGAAAATTGGTCAGTTCAGTCAACATATAGCCCATGACAAAATATCCGGTTAATGGCAATGGGTCGAGCAAGTAATGCTCGTGAAGGAGACAGCGGAGCGGGAGCGAAGGAGACTCGCAAAATGACCTCCGTCCCCCATGGGCGCGGGCCTGGGGGTAACAAGTGGAGCCGCCTGTCACCCTATCAGATGTAGTATGCGGCGATGCGCGCCTCCCCATACCCGGGATGAGATGGGGACCCTGTGGTCCCCACACCCGAAGAGCGCCGTCGCATAAGAAACTGTTCTGGGCCGGCCGGGGTGCGAGGGATATGTCTCAGAAAATCTCACTGCTGGCAATTTGCGCACACGGTCGGCGTGCGTTTTAGTCGGTTCAAGTCCGACATAGGTATCCGTGGGGATTTTGCGCACATTAAAAAAATGGGTAATAGCAATAGGTTATGTATCTAGGTAAATCATAGTTGGCGAGATGTGGGTGTTAATATATATCTACGTACTACTTCAGGATTTGCCGGCGTGGTTATAAGGGCCTTTTGGATTACATTGGGACTCCTTTGCCTGCACTTAGCTTCCCTTTTTGGGCCATTGTGCGTATAGAGGCTAGAACAGCCAGCCTAGCTCCGCCCAGAAGCGCAGACGCTTACTGGGGACTTCACTGGCTTCGCGAAGCGACCTCATTGTGCCGAGGATATGTGATCGTTGATAGGCTACTGCCTCGCATTCCAGTATTACGTGTGTGGCCGTTTCCTCGGCAACGAAGCATCCCCTGCAGAGGGGGCTGTCCGTTACACCGATGAAGTACAGGTGCTTGTTGAGGAGGCAGTGGCAGGAGGCAGTTAATATAAGGGCCTTATCATACTAGCTGTTTCGGGGCGGAGCGAAGACGCCGCGGTTGCGAACCGAGCAGGAACAGAATCAGTTTGATCTTCGTGATCAGCTCGTGCTTTAAGACTACCCATCCAAGAACACAAGATCCATCCATTCCCCCTGAATTAATTCCTAGTTCCACGGCTATGTCACCATCCTCTATGCCTTTTCCTAACCCAGTTGAAGTCAGCTTTTCAAGTCTAACTACGAAGCGGTTAAACTTCTGTATTTTCCGTCTTCCATCTTTCACAACCCATTGGCGACATCAAAGTTCTGCAGTTAGATCAGCTGTCGAACTTCTTAAGGCTCCGACTACTGCTGCCAACCAAAGACTGCCATGGATGTTCCTATGGCAACCGAAGCGTGCTTATTCAAGGCACAGACAAAGAAGGACTTTAAGTGTTAAAAATGGTCACCCATCTAGACGCTTTAGTGCTACTTAACCTACTCGATTACCACTTAGTCATGGGTCCCTCCAACTGACTGTCTATAAAATCATATTCTACAAAAGAAATGCACGGCGCCATAACGGCGCTTGTAAAGAATGCGACACCAAAAAGTCATAAATACATAAACAAGCTATACCTGCATGTGGTTGTCCAGTAGGTTACCGCAACCAGTTGGTTGCGCAACCTCACATAACATATTACACAACGCAGTTATCGTGTGCTCATGTTTCGTTGAAATGTCAAGTTTTCGACATTGCGCAATAATAATTTTGTTGTCACGGGAAAATTCCGGATGGGAGAACTTTACTCACGCCCGGGACCTTACCACCATGTCTTGAAAGCAATATCGCATCGGTTGTTTTGTGGTTAGGAGTCTTCCTAACGATCGAATGGTCCCGGGTTAAAATCATCAAAAGTAAAATTGAAATATGTGATATTATTTTTAAGAGGTGATGATAAGACCCCAGTGTAGTCCCCAAAAGGAGCCCTCGAATTAATTTTCAAAAATACTTGAAAACTGCTGATCTCAAAACTTTTGCACTCCAAGGACTAATTCTCGTAATAAAAAGCTGCACAAATTTTAGTCTCAGTCTCCTAATATCATTTTTTTTTTGTCAAATAAAATACCCGACTGTTATCCAGAAGAACTAAACAAGTTTGAAAGCAGGCGGAACCCATTTACCAATAATAAACTAAAAGAAAAATAATGGATACCGCCTACTATCAAACTTGTTTCGTTTTTTTAGACAGCAGTCGGGTTTCTAATTTTACTTATGATATGACATATTCAATGAATGTCAATGAAATAATCTCACAAAGTCTTGAAATTCTTTACCAGCACAGATGTTTCCTTCTTCCTACAGTTTTGGCTCCTTTAAGCGGGGCATAAAAAGGCATCTGATGAAGCCCTCAAGCTGAGTGTAACATGGTATATGTAAGTAATGGTGACGCTCTTTTCTGAGACTTTGTCTTCAGCTTACCACCAAGCGAGGTGAAGTCTAACTGACGTGTACTCAATAGAAAAAAAATCTTCAATAAAATTATATAACTTTTTTTCAAAGTTAGTAAACAAAACCATTACATAAACCATTTTTATATCGCCCACTTTGTACATATTCTCACATCGATATCAAAATAAACATAAAAAACTATAAAAATAAAAACAATGGGTAACTAATTTCTACGTGCCAACACGTGGGAATACGAGAGAAATCTATAGTTTCACTGATGTACAACAAAAAAGGCAGATAAACCATGGGAACAGACATTGTATGTAAGAAAGTGTTCGGTATATATATTTATTAATTGCAATTAGAGGAGTATTTTTGTATGTTTGTATGTTATGTTAACGAAACGAAATTTTCGGTGGGATAGTGGGAAAATATTTGACTTTTTAATTTGTATCAGATAAGTACGTGCTTGGCGAAAACACTCTCGCTTCTTTGTCCTAATTGTTTAGCTTTTCCTCAATGGTCGTAATTTGATTCCAATTATCATCGAAAATTTAAAAAAATTATAAAATGCGCATGAAGAGATCGATAACTTTATGTTTTTTCTGTTATTAATATTTACTGTTATATCGGCAACAGAAATAGGTACATCAGCTGTGAAAATTTTAATTGTCTTGCTTACAGTCCTTTTTTTACGTGCGTAGTACGAATAATCAAACTTTGTTTCTATTTTAAATATGAAAAATGTCTACCGATATATTTATTTACAGATAAAATATTTTTAGAAATAATGATAAACATGGAAACCGCGGTAGCCTAGTGGTATGGGTAATGGACTGCTGAGACGAGGTCTCGGGTTCGATCACAGGTTTTACCGATTTTTACCAATGACTTTTCGATACTTTTCGAAGTTGTGTGTGTATTTATCGCAGGTTTATAAGTGCCCGGTTAATGGCAATAGGCTCGGCACCTATTACATTGGGACCTAAATATAAACTGGCGAAATGTGCGTGCTGGCACCTGTGCCTACCCCTTCGGGGATATAGGCGTGAGTTCATATTATGTTATGTTATAAACATGACATATTTATAGAGCATGATGGTATGACGTCATCGCATACTAGTTGATTTATTTCCAAAGTACTGTTACCAATTTTTCACATCAAAAAGAAAAATATTTTGCCCAATACAAGTGCCCACTTTACGGCAATACGCTCGCCCTCCATTACGTGAAACCGAAAATAACAAATAACAATTTAGTGGTCTTAATATATGTATGTATGTAAAAACAAAACCTGCTAAGCAATGGACGTGGCTTTGCTCTCGGGTAGGAGAGGTCAGAAGACAGTCACAAAAGCCGACATCCGAAACAAAACCACAAGCGTACCCCGAGTTCCAAAATACAAATTTTGAACGCAGCTTGGAAATCAAAGTCAAAAATCATTTACTCTGCATATACCACTAAACCGGCACTTACAAAACGTCAATAAAAAATGAAACATGAAAACCAGTTTAGTAAATGGACCACCGGTTTGAAACGCGGCCCTGACCTGAGAAGACTCCGGCAAGAAAGTCAGCGGGCTTTTTTTGGTCTATTTACAAACATACCCTTAGGTTACTTAATCTAAATACAAAAATTTACTTGAATAACATAGTTGAGCGAAAAACTCATTTCCAAGCTTGTTTATCATCCAAGTATTCTTGGATTTTATAATAGCCTTTCTGGCACAATTTACTTTTAACTATATTTCTAAATTTATCCACAGGTAAATCCCTAATTTCATTAGGGACCTTGTTAAAAAATCGTATACTGTTGCCCTGGAATGAAAGACATTTTTTTTAAGTCGACTACCACAGAGGAGGTACAAGATTGTAATCCATAAGACGAAGATGATGACCTACTATTTATATAACAGTAATGTAAATAAAAAGATATGTAACATAATGACATGACATGACTTAAAAAAGTAACATGACAACATGATAAACAACATGAAAAAGGTCATGACGATATGATATTAAAACACTTCAAAAACATTGATCTTTTATTTAACAAATTATTTGTTTATTTAAAAATGAAATAAGAAATCTTGGTCCGCGTGTTTCCCGGCAGAGTAGAATTTGGACCACCCCATCTCTCCCCATGCGGTGTAGTACAAGGCGACCCCTTCGATAGGGCCGTTTAACATCAGACAGATATATACAGCCCAGATTCAGCTTCAGATGCATGGCTTGAAACAACAATAATGCCCGGAAAACGGTTAAGACGCGCCCCTTATTACGAGGAACCAAATACAATAATTGGTGAAATGTAGGTGTTAATTTCCCTCTGCCTAACCCTTCACGAATAAAGGCATAATTATATGTATGTTTGTACCTATGTAAAAAAAGGTTTATTCATTAAATTATTTATTAATTTAAAAATGAAATAAAAAATCGTGTTTAGGTTTTTTACTTTACTTTTCAATAGTAGTATATATATATGGTAGAGACGATGATACAGCCTTTATCGCCTGCCAACGTCAGAGTGCTAGCGATACTACACTTTCTACTAACTCTACCGAGCGCTTTCGAGCACGTGTTGCGCAACGCTTCCTTGACAAAAACGTTCATGTAACTGTGATGTAAGCGTGGAGGTCAACACTTGTTATAAGTACTCTACCTAGAGTTTCGGTAGAGTTTCGGTAGGGTTTAGTACTGATAACTGATAGTTTGATAAAGTTCTTAAATTAAAATTGACTTCATATAAGCAATATAATTAAAATAATACGTAGATATTATAGACATATAGGTTTCAACATGAAGCCATGTTGGGGCACAGCAAAAATGTAACAATAATATATATTAAATTAAATCATCTGCAATTTTTTAGGAGGTAGGACACGACGGTATTCCCGTTCGAATTGAGCAGTCCGACTGGGGAAGTACCTTCACCCTACAGAATACCATGGCTATTAATAACCTCGTGTTGTGTTCCTGGCGGTGAGTAGGGTAGCTAGAGCTCACTGGAGAGTTTTTGTGCTGTCAGTGGGAAGACTAAAGGCTTGACCTGATTTTGTGTTCTGCACTGAAGGCACAGAAAATCTCTGTTCTTACAGGGTTGGCAGCACGGATGTGACTCCACTGGTGTTACACACGTTCATAGGTCACGGTAACCACTTTCTATGGGCCCGTGTGCTTGTCTGCCACCTAAGTGGCATAAAAAAAATAAAAAAAATTCGCTCACGTATTTCCTTCTGCCTACAGTACCGGGTCCTTTAAGCGGAGCGTGAAAATTAATATATAGAGGCCGTTAAGCTGTGGGCCGTAAACATTGTAAGAATCTGTAATAGTGGGTCTCATACCTGAAACTTCTCTTTTTACCATTATATTACCGGGCCTACATTAACGAGCTTAAATTACTACAGTCCTTACTTGACATGCATAAAATCTCACAAAATGTAATTCGATATCGCCTTTGAATTCGGTCGAATTCGCAGTTAGACTGATAAAGCGGACCCCAGATTCCGAAGTGATAGCTACTGACGTGATTGGCATTAACGCTAAGATGAAAAAACCCTTCTTCTCCATCTTAGCGTTAATCCCAAAGGTGGATGATGATTATCGCACTAAATAAAATAAATGTAACATAACATAAACATAAAGTCACGCCTATATCCCGAAGGGGTAGGCAGAGGTGCTAGCATCCACATTTCGCCAGTTTATGTTTAGGTCCCAATGTAATAGGTGGCGAGCCTATTGCCATTAACCGGGCACTTATAAACCTGCGATAAACACACATAAAACTTCGAAAAGCATCGAAAAGTCACTGATGTGTGCCATGGTAAAACCTGGGATCGAACCCGAGACCTCGTCTCAGCAGTCCTTGACCCATACCACTAGGCTACAGTGGTTTTTTTTCAAATAAATGTAACGGCATATAAAATAATTATCATCACAGTGTTAACCCCTGTTGCAACTAAGGCTTGCACAATAGCGCCGTGGATCTCCTATTCCTTTGTTATTGGTTTACCGTTAGCAGAATGACTGCCATCTGAACCCCAACTCTGTGACCTATCAGGCAAAAATATTGGCTTGCACCCCGAATATCTAAAGGTCTACACTCGCTTTATTAACCTTATCACATCAAAATCTAGACCACAAACGCTGAATCACAATTCCACAGTAAAAGTGAATCTTAACAACACACACCATTCATTTTCATTCACTCACTCACTCCCTACATTATCATACACGCCACATATCATCACGCGACCGTAACCGAGAGCTCTACTTACTAACAAACAATAATAATCCTTATTTCCAAAAAAGTAAAGTTTGAATTCTGTTAGACATAATTCATGCTTGAGATTACGATATCTTATGATAAAAAAAATTCGCCTTTGAGCATAAATTTCCTTGGTTTAATTCTTTTTTTTTTGCACTGGTAATATAATAACAGAGTTAGCAAATACTGTGGAAAGAAAACGCACTTGTCGTTTTTAATTAATTGTTTATAAACAAGTTTAAAAATCAAAAAATTAAACGTGTCGGCAAAATTTCATCAAAATTTGTTTAGGATATTTGCTTCAAAATCAAATTGCAAGAATTGTTCCGAACAAATTACATACAATGAAAGTTAATAAAAAGCTTGTATATAAAATACATACACAAAGTCACACCTCTTTTTCAGTGGGTTAGGCAGAGACCAAATCTTTCCACTTGCTGCTTTCTCATATTTGAACTCATCCTCAACTTTCAAATTCAAACATGCTCGCTATTTGTGGGTACTCTTGACCTGACCTTTCTTTAAAACGTACATTCATACATACATTCGCGCCTGTAAATCCCCAAGGGAGCTATGCTGTAATCTTTCATCTTAGCGTTAATCCCAGTCTAACTGTGTGCTATGAAAGGTACTTCCCACGCACGCTCAACTTGTGGAATGAACTTTCTGCTACGGGGTCCTTCAAGAAGGGCATTAAAAAGTTTCTTCAGAGTGGCAGCACGAGTGTAACTCCTCTGGTGTGGTATACATTCATCATACAGTCATAGATCATACAGTCCATAGGCCACGGTAACCACTTCCCCTCGGTGGCCGTGTGCTTGTCTGCCACCTAAGTAGCATAAAAAAAAGCTTTCACCTCTAAGTCTGGGGTCCGCTTTACAAGTCTAACTGCAGATTTGGCTGAACTTCGATATTTTTCGTGAAACGACTGCCACTGACCTCCACAACCCGAAAGGGATATCTAAGTATTGCAGTTACACCAGTTGTTGGACTTTTTAAAGCTCCAATTACCCGTAACGACTGCCATGGATGTTCGTATCGCAACCAGGACCCACGGCTTAACATAAAACTTAAACTTTCGCGTTCTATGATACACAATAATATTTACGCAAGTTAACGGGATCATGGTATAGGTACTCATACATACCTTTGATTTGCCTGATGTATCGACCAGGTTACACTGACCGTAGTCACAGGCTAACTGGCTCAGTGGTCGCCGTCTTCGAGTCCCTGAGGCAGTAGCTTCTTCATCTACCCGCACAATTTCGATATTTTTAATATTTTCGTTTCTAGATATACCGTTACATATACCAGTTCATAATATTCATATACCATGATCGCATTAATTCCCATAAACATTATTGTATAATAGTTATTAGTTGGTAGCCTAGTGGTATGGGTATTGGACTGCTGAGACGAGGTCTCGGGTTCGATCCCAGGTTTTACAATGGCACACACCAATGACTTTTCGATGCTTTTCGAAGTTATGTGTGTATTTATCGCAGATTTATAAGTGCCCGGTTAATGGCAATCGGCTCGCCACCTATTACATTGGGACCTAAACATAAACTGGCAAAATGTGGGTGCTAGCACCTCTGCCTACCCCTTCGAGGGATATATGCGTGAGTTTATGTTATGTTATGTATGTTATTTTACTAAGACGTAACATCAGCAGAATCAGGAGCCTGAGATTGATGGTGATGTAACTTCACGTAAACTTCAAACAGCACAAAGAAATATCCAAAAATACTACACTTTTACATTGGCCATTAACCATTGAAAATCACAGACAAGCAACCATTACTTTAAATTCAAAATTTCAACATCTCACATTCAACGACACGAAGAAAGCCGTCGAACAAAACATTGGAATTTTTGAACTCTCAGTGGCAATGACTCTTAACGTTTCCGCTATACTATTTCACAATCTGTACTATTACTATAAAGCTGAATAGTTTGTTTGTTTGAACGCGTTAATCTCAGAAACTACTGATTCAAATTGAAAAAATATTTTTGTATTGTCCGTTTATCGACAATGTGTTTTTGGTTATATATCACCACGCTTCTACTTAAGAAAGCTGATACAATCACACTAAAACAATCTTGTAGTCTGTGATAGTAGACTTAAAAAGAATGTCATTTTTTCCAGAGCTATAGATTCCAGAGTATACGCTTTTTTAACAAGCTCCCTAATGAAATTAGGGATTTACTTGTGAATAAATTTAAAAATGTAGTAAAGAGTAATTTATGCCAGAAAGGCTATTATAAAATCCAAGAATACTTAGATGATAAACAAGCTTGGAAATGAGCTGTTCGCTCAAATATGCTACTCATGTAAATTATTGTATTTAGTCTAAGTAGACTTAGTAAATGTTTGTAAATAGAGCAAAAAAAATGGCTGCTGACTATAATTGTATTTACCTATGGCTATTGTGTTTTCTTTTTCATTATTATTATTTTATTTACTTTATATATTCTCTATGTACACCTAACTGCCCTAAAATATTCTTCTCCTATTTTCTTATCTCCATCCTATGGTTGCCTGTAAGAAATTGCCGCAGAGCGATAAGGCCGCCATCTGTACGTACCACGGAACTTGTATCACTTATTCTAGTGTAATGTGTAATTGGTGTACAATAAAGACGTCATTATTATTATTATTATTATAAAGCTGCAGAGTTTGTTTGTTTGTTTGTTTGTTTGAACGCGCTAATCTCTGGAACTACTGCTCTGATTTAAATGATTCTTTCGGTGTTGGGTAGTCCATTTATCGAGGAAGGTTTTAAGCTATATATCATCACGCTACTACTTAAGGGAGCGGAGCATTGATAATAAATGTTAACAAATTCGGCAATTTTTCATACATATTTTGAAGACTAAAACATACGGGCTCAAAGGGATATGAAGCTTCAAAATATACCCCGGGCGAAGCTGGGGTGGGTCAGCTAGTTAATTTATAATATTACATTATTTAAAAACTGAAAAAAATACAAGCTCATATGGATGATACGAAATTTCAAAATATGCCACAAGTGAAGCTGGGATGAGTCATCTAGTACGATATAACTTCACTTAATCTGTACGCAGTACTGTTATTTTTTTTAAAAGTACTTTTTAATTTTATTGTTATTTTATTATAACATAGACAATAATAATAAATACATCCATAAAAATACGCCTTTATGTCTAGAGTGTTAGACAGAGGTGAATTAACACCCACATTTCACCAATCATGTATTCTGCCTCACGTAATAGGTGAGCCTGCTGTATTCCAAGCACTATTGTTGACTCGATCCATGCGTCTGAGGCTGAGTCCGGGCTGTATGTATCTGTCTGATGTCAAACAGCCCTATCCCCTAGTCGCCTTGTACTACACCGCATGAGAAGAGATGGGGTGGTCCAAATTCTACTCTGCCGGGAACTACGAGGCTACGATAATCATAGCACAAAAAAGCACTCCTTTATACTTGTGTAGTTAACTTATAATCAGAACCTAGTACCTAATATTCGCTAAGAACAACTACTACAATACCAAAAAAAAGTAGGTAATCTAATTTATACATAATATACTAGCTGACCCACATTTAGAAACCTTTTATCAAGCCTCCTTTAAGCCCTAAATTTTTAGTCTTCAAATATTGTACGGTAATCTGCCGGATTTGTTGGCATTTATGATCACTGCTCCACTTCTTTAAGTAGTTGTGGGATAATATATAGCCTAAACCCTACGTCAATAAACGCACTATTTAATACAAAAAGATTTTTTCAATTCGAACACTCAGTTCCTGAGATTAACGTGTTCAAACCAATGAACTCTTTATAATATTAGTATAGACAAATCAATTGATGTTCGTTTGTATCACTCATATAGTTCTAACTCGACAACGACTAGGTCGATTTAGTCGTTTTTTTTTTATGTTTGTCGTAGTCGTAGGGTTTGCTGAAAGAAAACTCAATTTTGAGTTGAGCTCGCCTTTGTACATTACATCTAAATTTCTGTTTAATTTTGTGTGTGTGTGTGTGTGCAATAAAGTATAATAATAGTTACACATATTGATAACTCACTTGTACTTTTACACATTAAGTACTTTTATTATTTGTTAGACCTGACTGGTTTCGCCTTACGGCATCCTCAAAGGATTTTTGAGGACTTTGAAATATATATGTATATATAACTCAAAGGTGACTGACTGACTGACTGACATAGCGATCTATCAACGCACAGCCCAAACCACTGGACGGATAGGACTGAAAATTGGCATGCAGGTAGATGTTATGACATAGGCATCCGCTAAGAAAGGATTTTGATTAACTCTACCCCCAAGGGGATATAATAGAGCATGAAAGTTTGTATGAAACTTTGTCAATTTTAAACCGTTCGGGCTGAGAATTTTCATGCTCAAAAGCGTTGACTAAGCACTAAGCGATAACCGACATCCACGCGAGCAAAGCCGCGGGCAACAGTTAATAGTTTAATAATAGTCTTTCAACAAACTTTTTAACTGACTCCTAGTGGCAATGACTTCAAAGTGCCTGTCTCCTATTTCACAATACATACTACGAGTATAACTCGCTCGGCTGACGGGTGCACAGTTTTTGTCGTCTATCAATGTATTGTGCCGAGTTCGTGGCGCTTCCTTCACGCACTGTTCACAAAGATGTATAGATGCTAGATGTGTCTTTGATGGGAAATAAGTATGTTTCATTTTTATGTTAAAATTAGCATATGCCCGCGTGACTGTCGATTACCGTTTTAGTTCTATTCAATCAACCGTGTCAGAAATGAAATGAATGAAAAAGATTTTGAGTCTCACCGAGAATAAAAAAGAACAGCATCAAAATTCGTTCAGTAGTTTTTGCGTTTGTCGCAAGCAAACAGAATAACAGGCATGAATACTACAGAATAACTCATAATACCTGCGTACTATAGGTCAAGGTAGCGCTGTGTTTCATTGCATTCATTGAATAATTACGTTTGTGACACGAAATAATCCATAACCTGGGATTCCTCAAGTCCACAGAAAATGAATCACATTGTGACTTCACATCAGGGGGGATAATGATCAATTATCTACATTACCAGTATTCCCACCACCAGGGCTCCAATCCTTCTAATTTTATGTTATAACTAGCTGACCCACCCCAGCTTCGCCCGGGGTATATTTTGAAGCTTCATATCCCTTTGAGCCTTTGATGTTTTAGTCTTCACAATATATATGAAAAATTGCCGGATTTATTAACATTTATTATCAATGCTCCGCTCCCTTAAGTAGTAGCGTGATGATATACCTAAATTCTTCGTAGATAAATGGACTACCCAACACTGAAAGAATCAGTTCTTCTGCCAGTCTTGCCTTCCACCGCTGCAAAAATCCGATGGTAGTGTAGGGTACCTAACGTACCTCATAATATATACAATATTTACATAAGTATTATTTATTACATGTACACTTATTTTATTTGCCGACTGTACATTTTACTTAATCTACACAACTTACATACTATCTAATATTATTTTATGTGAATTATATTGGTTGGTCTATGTAACTTGTCGATATCATAAATATCGACATTAAGTTATCGACAGTGTCTCAACCCATTGCCATGTAGATGTATAAGTTCTATATAGGTACCCGCTCCACCGATGCGCACGCGCAGAGGACACAGCCAGTCGCTAACCATACACGACGCGAAGCGCTCGCTATTTCCTTCCGCTAAACCGCATGTTTGTTTATCTTAATCGATCTTGTTGCTTATGTGTCTAAGTGTAGTATATACCTAAATATAGTCTTTGTCTGTACCTATCGCCTATCGCCCAATCTATCTTCCGTGCTTTCTATTGCCGAACTATAGTGAGTTGTACCTATCCTTATGTGCCTGTGCTTAAACTGTCTTTCTGTGCCTGTGCTTAAAATAAACTATCCTTTCTTCTGTTGGTGAGTGTTTAATTGTGAGTACAAACATAAACCCCATACTGGTGACCCCTATATTGAACAATGTCAAAGGATAAAGATTTTCAAGACGCAGTGGGGCAGCCACGCCCTAATTTAAGTGATGGGAACAAGTCGATAGAAAACATCGATGTTTTTCGAGTAGGCGTGCGAGTGCCACCATTCTGGGCGGAAGAGCCTGATATTTGGTTTGCTCAAGTCGAAGGACAATTTGCCATTTCTGGTATTACAAGTGACCATACAAAATTTAATTATGTCATAGGTCATCTCGACAATCAACATTCGAGGGAGGTTAAAGACATAATTGTCGATCCACCAGCGACCAATAAGTATGAGAAGCTCAAAACTGAGCTTATTAAGAGGCTTAGCGCGTCCAAGGAGATTAGAATCAAGCAATTATTGATGCACGAAGAGCTCGGGGACCGCAAGCCATCGCAATTTCTCCGACATCTTCGTGGCCTTGCTGGTTTAAATATTCCTGATGAGTTTCTGAAGACGATATGGATAAGTCGCCTTCCACATTGTATCCAGACCGTACTGGCAGGACAAGCCAGTTCAACTTCACTTGAAGAGCTAGCTGATTTAGCGGACAGGGTGAACGACCTCGCTTCTTCGACTCCAAAGGTTGCTGCTGTAAATGAAATCCCTGGCTCCGTTATTAATGATTTGGTGCGGGAGGTTGCTGAGCTGCGGAAACAATTTCAGAGTTTATCGTCGGGAAGGAACAGCAGAACTCGTTCATCGCATTCTCCACGTCCTCAACGTAACCGAAGTACCTCAAGGCAGCGGTCGCAGTCAAATTATCGCAAGTTTCCTCTATGCTGGTATCATGGGTGTTTTGGAGAGAAGGCTGCTAAGTGCATACGGCCCTGCGACTACAAGGCGGAAAACTCCATGGGCGGTCGGTAATGGCGGCTGACGATTGCCCTTCTTCATCAACTGGTCGCCTGTTTGTCACGGACAGATCTTCGAAGATGCAATTTCTAGTCGACACTGGTAGCGACTTGTGCGTCTTCCCAAGGTCAGCACTGCGAGATCGTCGTCAGCGGACTGAGTTTAGCTTATCGGCTGCAAATGGTTCTAATATCGCGACATATGGTTATATACATTTAAATTTAGATCTTAGCTTACGTAGAAGTTTTGTATGGCGTTTTATTGTTGCTGACGTCACAAAACCCATCATTGGCGTAGATTTTTTAAATTATTATAGTCTTGTTGTTGACGTTCGCAATAAACGTCTTATAGATAATTTAACGTCAGTTTCCGCTGTTGCTAAAATAGCTCATTGTATCAATGTTTCTTCTGTAAAAGTGGTAACAGGTGAGTCACGGTTTCATAGAATTCTTGACGAGTTTCCCGAGATTACTCGACCAGCCGGTATACATCACACTACACCACACAATACAGTACACCATATAAACACGACCCCTGGCCCTCCAGTTTCTTCACCTCCTCGTCGTTTGGCTCCTGACAAGTTAAAAATAGCTCGAAAGGAGTTCCAAGACATGTTGTCCAACGGTACAGCTAGGCCTTCACAGAGTCCTTGGTCATCGCCTCTGCACCTAGCACCGAAGAAGAACAACGGGTGGCGTCCTTGCGGTGACTACCGTAAATTGAACGCTCGAACCGTGCCTGACCGGTATCCGATTAAGCATATTCAAGACTTCGCCCATAATATCGCTGGTTGCAAAGTATTTTCAACTTTAGATCTTGAAAAAGCTTACAATCAGATACCGGTTAGCCCCGAGGACATTCCGAAAACAGCCATTACGACACCATTTGGAATGTTTGAGTTCCCTTACATGACGTTTGGACTGCGGAACGCCGGTCAGACGTTTCAGCGTTTTGTAGATGAAATGACCCGGGGACTCGACAATGTGTATTGTTATTTGGATGATTTTTTAATTTTTTCGGACAGCCCAAACAGCCATGCACAGCATCTACGCGAAATCTTCAGCAGACTGAAGAAGTACGGTATGCTGGTTAACACCTCCAAATGCGTACTTGGTAAGAACGAAGTGAAATTCTTAGGATACCACATTTCAGAGCACGGATGCAGACCTCTTGACGAAAAGGTGCAGGTGATAAAGGATTTTTCACCTCCTACGAACGTGCGGCAACTGAGAGCGTTTCTGGGTATGCTTAACTTTTATAGAAGATTTCTTCCTAAAGCAGCCCAGATCCAAGCTCCATTGCATGCCCTACTAACAGGTTCTGTCAAAGGTTCACATCCCATTAACCTATCTGGAGATACTTTAGCAGCCTTTCAAACTTGCAAAGACAGCTTGTCCGACGCCGCCTTATTGTCACATCCAGATTGTTGTGCTACACTCGCAGTGGTTACTGATGCTTCCGACAAAGGCATTGGTGCAGTTTTGGAACAATACAAAGACGGAGCATGGCAACCATTAGCTTTCTTTTCAAGAAAGCTTAGCCCGTCTCAAATCAAATATTCACCATATGACCGGGAGCTTCTTGCCATCTATGAAGCCATTAAATATTTTAGGCACATGCTCGAGGCTAGGCATTTTGTTGTCTATACTGACCATAAGCCAATCAGTTTTGCTTTCCACGAGAGGAAAAATACCTGTTCGCCAAGGCAGTATAGACATTTAGATTTTATTTCCCAGTTCACCACGGACATACGCCATATATCCGGTAAGGATAATGTCGTTGCGGATACATTATCGCGTATTGAGGAATTGGAAGCGCCTGTAAGCCTCGAGACATTAGCTGAGGGACAGCTAGTAGATTCAGAACTACATAAGTTGTTGAGCGAGGGTTCGTCTCTGCACCTGCAGAAACTTAACATTCCAGGAAGTTCTGTTTCGTTATACTACGACGTTAGTAACGCAACTTCCAGACCTTACATACCCAAGACTCTCCGCAGGCAGGTATTTGATAGTCTGCACTCACTTAGCCACCCTGGCGCTAATGCATCGGCCCGACTAGTAGCCGAGCGATTTGTTTGGCCAGGCGTGCGGAAAGACTGTAGAGAGTGGGCGCGTACTTGCTTACTGTGTCAGCGAGCAAAAGTTCACCGCCACGTGAACGCACCTCTTGGCACTTTTGCCCTTCCACGCGCCCGTTTTAAACAAATCCACATAGATTTGGTGGGACCCCTTCCTTTATCTCATGGCTATCGATACTGCTTGACGGCAGTAGACCGGTTTACCCGATGGCCGGAAGCAGTACCAATTGAGGATATTACTGCCGAAACGGTAGCCAAGGCTCTTTTGTCCATCTGGATAGCTCGATTCGGTTGTCCGACAGACATCGTAACAGACCGTGGACGACAGTTCGAGTCGGCTCTGTTCCAATGTCTGTCTAAGCTGGCTGGTTTCGAGCATAGGCGGACCACAGCATACCACCCAGCCTGTAATGGTTTAGTTGAGCGTTTCCACCGGCAACTAAAAGCCGCTATAGTGTGCCACGCGAATGATAGGTGGTCCGAGTCTTTACCCTGGGTGTTATTAGGGATTAGGACGGCATTTAAAGAAGATTTGAAGGCTTCCTCTGCTGAACTGGTTTATGGAGAACCGTTAAGACTTCCTGGTGAATTCTTTGAACCTACTGTTACTGGTAGCACCGACTTATCCGACTTTTCTGTTAGAATCAGAAATTTCGTTGATAAGCTGCGACCCGTACCAGCTGCCCGTCATAGTAAGCCGAGGGTATTTGTATACAAGGAGTTGGAGACTTCTGACTGCGTCTTCCTGCGTGAAGACGCGTCACGAGGTTCCCTTCAACCTGCATACTCTGGACCGCACAAAGTTCTCGCCAGAGGAGATAAAGTTTTTAAAATACTCTTTAATAACAAAGAGATGACAGTGTCAATAAACCGCCTTAAACCGGCTTTCACACTGTCTGTTCAAAATAAACCAGAAACAGATGACCAACGCGACCACGTGACCCGTTCTGGGCGACGTGTAAGGTTTCCCGATTATTATCGTCCTTGACGGTCTCTGGTGGGGGGTGGTGTAGGGTACCTAACGTACCTCATAATATATACAATATTTACATAAGTATTATTTATTACATGTACACTTATTTTATTTGCCGACTGTACATTTTACTTAATCTACACAACTTACATACTATCTAATATTATTTTATGTGAATTATATTGGTTGGTCTATGTAACTTGTCGATATCATAAATATCGACATTAAGTTATCGACAGTGTCTCAACCCATTGCCATGTAGATGTATAAGTTCTATATAGGTACCCGCTCCACCGATGCGCACGCGCAGAGGACACAGCCAGTCGCTAACCATACACGACGCGAAGCGCTCGCTATTTCCTTCCGCTAAACCGCATGTTTGTTTATCTTAATCGATCTTGTTGCTTATGTGTCTAAGTGTAGTATATACCTAAATATAGTCTTTGTCTGTACCTATCGCCTATCGCCCAATCTATCTTCCGTGCTTTCTATTGCCGAACTATAGTGAGTTGTACCTATCCTTATGTGCCTGTGCTTAAACTGTCTTTCTGTGCCTGTGCTTAAAATAAACTATCCTTTCTTCTGTTGGTGAGTGTTTAATTGTGAGTACAAACATAAACCCCATAGTAGTCTGGCCCATGGCGCTAAGGAGAAAGCCGATCTGTTGGGTAATCTCTTTGCGTCAAACTCGACTATGAACGACGGGGACGCCGAACCACCCATAATTCCCAGCTGTGGTGCTTCCATGTCTGAAGTTAAAATCACGCAACGGGCGGTCCGGCGTGAGCTTAAGTCCCTAGATGTTCGGAAGTCGAGTGGGCCGGATGGGATACCGGCGATGGTGCTTAAACACTGCGCCCCTGAGCTGTGCCCTGTACTTACACGCCTTTTTGCACTCTCCTACTCCGCGCGGCAAGTCCCAGCCTCGTGGAAGACCGCATTCGTGCACCCTGTACCTAAGAAAGGCGACAGGACAGATCCGACCAATTACAGGCCTATCGCTATAACCTCCCTACTCTCGAAGGTTATGGAGCGTGTCATTAACACACAGCTCCTGAGATACCTTGAAGGAAACGATCTACTGAGCGACCGACAGTACGGCTTTCGCCACCGTCGCTCAACCGGTGACCTTCTTGTGTATCTCACAAACCGGTGGTCGCAAGCCATCGAGAGTCGGGGTGAGGCACTAGCGGTCAGCCTCGATATAGCAAAGGCCTTCGATCGGGTCTGGCACAAAGGTCTTCTTGCGAAGTTGCCGTACTATGGACTCCCCGAGGGACTTTGCGAATGGATCGCCAGCTTTTTGTCCAACAGAAGCATCCAAGCTGTCGTCGACGGCAGCTGCTCGGACCGCATGAACATAAACGCTGGTGTCCCACAAGGCTCCGTGTTGTCTCCGACGCTGTTTCTGCTGCATATCAATGACATGCTGTCTGATGGCTCCATTCATTGTTATGCGGACGACAGTACCGGGGACACGTGTTACACGGGCCGTGCAAATATCCCTCAGTCCGAGGTGGAGAAGAGTCGCGAACAACTTGTGTCTAAAATCGAGACTACTCTCTCTGGAGTATCCGATTGGGGACGACTAAACCTAGTCCAATTCAACCCCACTAAGACACAAGTATGTGTATTCACCGCTAAGAAAACCCCATTCATTGTAGCGCCGCAATTCCTGGGCACACCGCTTACCATCTCCTCGAGTATCGGGATCCTTGGTGTCGATATCTCCAGCGACGTCCAATACCGAAGTCATTTGCAGGACAAGGTTAAGTTGGCATCAAAAATACTCAACAGGGCGATGCAGTACTTCATTGCGGGGCAGCAACTCCTTCTTTATAAGGCACAGGTCCGGCCTCACATGGAGTACTGCTGTCACCTTTTTGCTGGAGCACCTGCATACCAGCTTGACCCCTTCGACTCGTTGCAAAGACGGGCATTGAGGCTGGTTGACAATCCCATACTCACAGGTAGAGTGGAACCTCTTAGCCTTAGGAGGGATTTTGCCTCACTGTGTGTGTTCTATCGCCTATACAATGGTTTGTGCTCAGATGAATTGTTTGACATGATGCCCGTAGCTTCATTCTATCATCGCACCTCTCGCCATAGGCAGGGAATTCATCCCCACACATTGCGACCTGAGACGGTACGCACTGTGCGGTATGAAAGAAACTTCATCCCACGCACACTCAAGCTGTGGAATGACCTCCCTGCTGCGGTTTTCCCAAGCGCCTACAATATGGGGTTCTTCAAGAGGGGCATCAGAAGGTTTCTTCATGGTCGGCAGCACGAGTGTGACACCCCTGGTGTTGCATACGTCCATAGGCCACGGTAACCGCTTCCCATCAGGTGGGCCGTGTGCTTGTCTGCCAACTTAGTGGTATAAAAAAAAAAAAAAAAAAAAAAAACATTCATATCGGACCAGTAGTTCCAGAGATTAGCGTGTTCAAACAAACAAACTCTGCAGCTTTATAATATTAGTATAGATAAAATAATTATCATACCACTGACATTACAAACAATGCCATTTAATTTTAGACTACTCTCTTCTGACTCTACGTCTAAAATTAGAGTAAATCTAAAATCTTGTAGAGTGAATGTAAAGATGTAATGAACTCTTTTTCATGTAATTTTAGACTTTAACGTTATAACAATAAAGTCTAAAATATCATGTAATTTTTGGCATGGTCAGTGGTATAGCAGTGTTTTTTTAAATTATTAGAATCGAGTGCCTGGAGTGGGTGGTATACTAAATTGCTGGTGTATTATGTAATTTAAAAAATATATATAAATGACGTCAGTATCAGAATAAACGGGATATTTACCATGTTTCATTATTTTGAGTCTGTTTTGAGTGTTTTTCTTTGTTCACCGCCACTACTCCAGTTCCCCCGTGATCATGGTGCTTGCAACAGCGCCGAAATATCGGACCCTCAAAATAATGAAACATGGTAAATATCCCGTTTATTCTGATAATGATGTCAGTGACCATGATAGTTTAAATACCTATATAAATGACGTACTACACGCATCTAGTATCAACTAACTCCGTGTCCCTTGACAATAGGACTTTTACCAATTGTGTGGTAATTTTGTACTGAAAAACGACTCATGCGCAATCTCCACGGAAACCGAATAGTTGCGTGTCAGTTGTCTGTTTCTGAATAGTTGGTTAAAAAGTTATGAGTACAGTTGGGTCTGGACTCTTCCTGAATAAAATTGAGACTTATATAGCTTAGGTTGTTGGTTTATTTGTTACTCCATCATCTAAAAATGGCTAGACAAATTTAGATAAAATGTGAGATACAAAGAAACCTTGACCTACGATTTTAGTGCGTCCTTTTTTTATATTTAGAACACGTCAATTGGACTTCAGCTTGCCTGATGGTAAGCTGAAGGCAAAGTCTCAGAAAAGAGGATCACCATTACTTACACATACCATGTAACAATGGTGACACTCAGCTTGACGGCCTCATCATATGCTTTTTCACAATTCGCTTAAAGGACCCGGGATTCGATTCGATCGATTAAAATTTTCGATAAGAAAAAATTGAAACGGTCCAGGCGGGATTGTGTTATGCTAAAGTTTAGTGCGGCTTGTTACGGTTCCAGGGATAACTAATACAATTAATAAATGTAAAATAAAAATATATAATAAAGAATTTCCTTCATCTTCTAAATTCAAAAAATATTTTTTTTTTGAATTTATGAAATTAATTTTCAATAATTTAATTCGTAATAATTTATTAATAATTAACTTTTTGTCAACTTAATAGTTAAGAATTAATTCAATATATAAATACAAGAGAAATAAATGTTTGGCAGAGAAAGCATGACGTTAAGTTGTCACCACAAACAAACCGATTTTCCCGGCAAGGTGTGCCATGCCATGTTTCACATTTAAAAAAATGCATTCATAACAAAGAATATTAGAGAAAAAAATCAGAAAACATCTCTACGTAGAGTCTCACATTCCACATGAATAGAATAAGCATAAACGTCTTATATAATGGTCCAACTTTCGAACGGCTAGGACATTTCATAATATATCAGTGGCCTGTGACATTCGTTTCACTCAAGTGTAGTGCTAATAGATTTTTAGACTCTACTTAGGCTCTACATAGAGCTGTTAGTTTTTAAAGAGTACTAATAACATTATTTTGCTAATATTCTCGCTCTATTCAAGCTATTTCACTTGTTCTAATGGTCGATTCGCATATGTAATGTATACCCAAGTTGCATATTATATTATTGATTAATGAATAAATTAATTCAGTTCTAATGTAATTAATTAAATATTTATTAATTTGCTCGACTTTTCTGGGAGCTACTGCCGTCTGACCTCTCCACCTCGAGAGTAAAACCTGCTAGTATCTTGTCCATTGTTTAGCAGTTGCATCGATTAGCAGATAAAGTCGGTTTGGGCCCGAAAGTGGCAACAGGTCAAAGATCAAAGGGACCCTTTCCACTCTGTATAAACTTACACTTTCCGATCTATCTGTCCGTATTAATTTGGTTAATTGTGGCTTTTACGGGAGCGTGATGGAGATCTTAGATGAGTAATAACCGTTATAAGATAGAACCAGATTAAGTTTCCGACCTTGAAATTCGTTCAACGTGAAATCGCACCTTTATAAAAGATTAAGATCAGTAAAATATTCACATATATTTAAATTAATATGCGTTGAATGCCGTAGTAATAATAAATATCTAAAAAATATTTTTAAATTAGAATATTTTTGATTATGAAAGTAAAAAAATAAATGTTAAATTAACATTATTTAAAATGCCTGTAGTACAGATAAACTTTTAAAAATTATGTATAAGCAGTTTAAAATATTAAAATAAAAATTAGAAATTTCAAATTTAAGTAAAGACTGCATTGTGTTTCATTGAAGTCAAATCAAATATTCAAATAGGTCACAAAGTAATAGGTACAATACGACATAAGAAGGTCAAGATTTAACTATATTCTAAGACCTACCTATTTTTTCCTACGAAGTTTAATTAAACAGTTCTTTTCAATTTATACCACTTAGGTGGCAGACAAGCACACGGCCCTCCTGATGGGAAGTGGTTACCGTTGCAACACTAGGGGCGTTACACTCGCACTGCCGACCATTCAGAAACCTTCTGATGCTTTTTATTCATGTAAATAGGTCACAAAGTAACATTTATTAATATCGAGATTATTGCTTCTACATTTAGGATTACTACCAGATTCGCAAGGTGAAGGCTGTGAGAAACGAACCTGCCAAAAAAAATGTCACCCACTCTAATAATCTCCAGTGATTGGTATTGTTTATATACTGTCTACAAAATCATAGCTAACAAAATTTGGGTGATAATACTTCTCTACCTAACCCTACGGGGATTTATTGAAACATTATAAATAAATGATTTTACACTAAAAACTATGATGTCATAGTTGAACTATTCATATAAGTTACCACAGAACTTACAGATATTTTGAATTTAAAAAACTGAGAAGCTTGATTTCATTTGATTTTATTTATTTATTTCATGAACAATTTACATTGTGTTTGTAAAATTTTAACCCATAAATTTACTACACATTTTTTATTTATACCACCTAAGTGGCAGACAAGTACACGGCCCACCTGATGGGAAGTAGTTACCGTGGATGGACGTGTGCAACACCAGAGGCGTTACACTCACACTGCCGACTCTGAAGAAACCTTCTCTTGGAAATCCCCATATTGTAGGCTCTTGGGTAAATTTTAAATAATACAACTTTCTTCTCAAAATCAAAATCTTTCTTCTCTTCTCACATATCTGGTATGGACATACTTTAAAAAGAGATATTATATTATGTTATCAAAAAGGTCCAAGATTCAGAAGTAGACGCAAGAACAGATGAATTGCATGAAAGAAGATATGGCACAGAAGGGAGTCACTGAGGAAATGATATCCGAAAGGAAGGTATGGAGAAGAATGCCATATTGAGGCTATCTCAAATAATAGGTTAAGTAGATGATGAGTCTTCTACCACATTAGTTACAACGTTTGAAATATATTACATAACATAACATAAACTCACGCCTATATCCCCGAAGGAGTAGGCAGAAGTGCTAGCACTCACATTTCGCCAGTTTATGTTTAGGTCCCAATCTAATAGGTGGCGAGCTTATTGCCATTAACTGGGCACTTATAAACCTGCGATAAATACACACATAACTTCGAAAAGCATCGAAAAGTCAATGGTGTGTGTCATGGTAAAATCTAGGATCGAACCCGAGACCTCGTCTCAGCAGTCCATTACCCATACCACTAGGCTACCGCGGTTGAAATATATTAGAGGTAGATTATAGTCTTGTAGGGACACAGTACTCAGCGCTAAGCTAGCGCAATGTAGAGGAAATGAACCCGCGACTTCTATCAGTAGCATCCAACACTCAATCGCCATGCATATTTTTTATACCACTTAGGTGGCAGACAAAAACGGCCCACCTGATGGGAAGTGGTTACCGTGACCTATGGACGTGTGCAACACCAGGGGCATTACAATTGCGCTGCCGGCCCTGAAGAAACCTTCTAAGGCCCCTCTTGAAGAACCCCATATTGTAGACGCTTGAGAAAATTGCAGCAGGGAGTCTATTCCACAGCTTGCGTGTGCGTGGGATGAAGTTTCTTTCATACCACACAGTGTGCACCGTCTCAAGTTGCATATTCTCTTAATGAAAAGCTATTCAAATTTTCAATCTGTCAAAATCAAATCTAATGTCAAAATCGAATTCTTCGTAACACAGATTTTAAGAAAGAACATTGACATAGTGGTAGTTTTTAATATTATCGAAGCTTAATTTTGAAAAACAAAATTCTTTTACGTGAATTGGGGCCCTCTTTTGATTGAAATCGTGACCGTGTTTTTTTTTTTCATAAGAGTTTGAGATTATATCGGGACTAAATAGATTTTTCATCGTCATTTTATCAAAATTTCAAAGACTTATTTTAAGAAGTCATCTTTTCGATGACAAGTATTTCTAACAGGGCAGTTTACCTTTTACTTTTTTTTATTCCTATGTATTTTAAACTAAACTTTGTCTAATTGAATATTATTGAACAAGTACAACTTGTGTTAAAGGAAACCTATTTTGTGTCCAAACGGGAAACAACACATTATTTTCTAACTAAATTGTTGAAAATAATTTGCGTTTCTAAACTAGGAACCGTTTATATTATTGTATTGTATCAACAAAACGTTTATATTATTGTATTGTATCACACTTTCTCCTTTTTCCGTGTAATTTTCACGGAAACTTACTTACATAACAAAGTTACGGTTGTTTAAAGAATACTAGTAACCAATAAATTACTAATATTCCCGTTAAACCCTCCAGCTAAGCAAAATTGTTTATTTAGAAGTGGGTTCACGTCAGCAGTGTAACGATCAGGGTTTGAACCCACGACCTCTCGATCGCAAGCCCGGCTCCTTAACCAATAACCTACCGATGCTGGGAAGTTTAAAAGTAATTTTATAAACCCATATTAAACCAAAATAATCCCCAATCCTACCATTAAATCACCAAATCACCATCACCAAACTCATCACTGACTCACCTCTCTCCGCGAATCCATCACCAGAGCCCGTCGCAATATCCTGGAGTTGTTGTTCATCACCAACATCATTCAAACCGAAATTTTGATCACGAAACACCACATTATCATTATAAACACCGGGACCTGCGTGGGAGTTTGTCTGTACAGAATTCACATTATCCGTCGCGTAAGGAAACACTACCCTGGGAGAACGCGCCTTCCAGCCAGGGTAATACCCATTCCGCACCACCGGAGGAGCGTAAGAGGCCACGGGAGCAACAGGGAAGGGTTCAAACGAATACCCTGGAGCGTAAGTCCGACCAAATCGCCCATGATAATACTGAGGAAAGTTGGAATAACTACGAAATCTTGGTAACGGTTCGTAGAACCTTTCATTCCCTGACGGGAGTTCAGTCTGTTTCTTTTCCTCATCAGGCGAGGTAAATTCATAGTCTGTTGATTCGTCAAATTTAATTTTCGAATAGTTCTTGTCTGTTAAATCTATCTCGCCTTTACCATACTGTTGATGGTTTTCATCCTCATCCAAGAATATCACTCGCGATTGCCTCCCGCGGGTCCTTCGTAAGTAATTTTTTGGTACAAACATCACGTTTTTATACGTTTTCGGATATACTATGCTGAGCGCCCGGCTTGGTTCCACGGCAGTCACAGACACCACCACTAGCAGACACACTTTCCAACTATTTTTACTCAACATGATGTGTCGGTCACTGCTCTTGTAAATTTCACTTTCATAACTAAAACAATATAACTTGTGACGAAAATTTTTTGTACGATTTTAGTACATTTTGTAACGATTGTTTTTTGTTTTAGATTTTTTGTCCGGTTTTCATTGTTTTTTTTTTAAAAAAAGACGGAACGTGTGGCGCTCGCGGGCTCCAGACGTGAACTGCCGCGGACGGCTACCGTGCCAATGCTGTTTCTGTATAGTTATATAAAAATGCATGTTGTGACGTGTATATTTTATGTAACACTAATGATTAGTGATTGTAGGCAACCCGTGTTTTGGAAGAAACGACCTGAAAGTAGCACTTTCAGATACAATTTTTTGTTTTTTGTCTTATTGTATTGAATTTGTATTTAGTCGTATTTATTTTTGTATGAATGATTGTATCAAATTGGGGATAGATAAATGAGGTTTGTTGATGTGCCTGATTTTTGTGTAGCTATGAAAAGTTAATTATGCAACGAGTTTGAGTATTTGAGTTGTTGGTTTTTTTTTGTATTTTTATTTTTATTTGTGAAGGTTTCGTAATAGTTTTTTTGTATTTTATATATTTTTGGTTATTAGAGCTTGAAATGTTAGAGTCGGCGGGGGTACGTCTAACTGGGAAATGAGACTTATGTTACAATCAGCATCATCATCATGTTATGATTGTTTGTTTATTTATATGTTTAAATCTGGGATGAACTGGCAGACTGCAACACTGTACAATAGTGTAATGATAATCTTCTAGTGTAAATAACGACAACTACTTAGATACTGAACAACAATGTATAACAGATAATGTAGTTACGTATTTGGCACCCACAGGACAGGCTTGCCTAGTGTGGGGTCAGCGGCAATGAATGGTAAACTTTGTATTTTTGGCAATAAATTATTATTATTATTATTATTATATCATCATCTGCACGCCAGCCCCGGTTACATCCGAAATTTGAATTTTTGAACCCAGGGTCCACTCTCCTACTCTTCCTTTTATTGGTTTGTATTGATTGTTAGAAGCGACTACCGTCTGACCTTCTAAGTCCAAACCCTGAGAGAAAAGCCTGCGCTAGACGCTCATTTATTGTTTAACAAAAGAATTGGTTAGCAGGTGAAAGTGGCTTAGGCTTAATTTTTTTTTTAGAACTTAGCTTTTTTCTTTTTATACCACTTAGTTGGCAGACAAGCACACGGCCTACCTGATGGAAAGTAGTTACCGTGGCCTATGGACGTCTGTAACACCAGAGGAGTCACAGTCGCGCTGCCAACCCTGTAAGTACAGAGTTTCTGTGCCGTCAGTAGAAGACAAATCAGGACAAGCCTTTAGTCTTCCCACTGACAGCACAAATTCTCCAGTGAGCTCTGGCTACCCTACTCACCGCTGGGAACACAACACGAAGTTATTATAACCGCAATATTCTGTAGGGCGGAGGTACTTCCCCAGTCGGACTGCTCAATCGGGCGGATATACCGCCGTGTCCTACCTCCTCACAAAGGCTTTTACTGGAGCGACTACATATACTTCGTAGAAAATCCTCGCCAGGATCGCGTCCATCATCATTATTCTCAGAGTGTTTTCCTAACTCAGTTAACTTTCTAGTCTAACTAATATGCGGCTGGAAATCGATATTTTCTGTGAATCGACTACCACCTGTCCTCCGCAACCAATTGCCAATGTCAAAGTTCTGTAACAAGACTAGTTGAACTTATGAGGGCTCGCAACTACCCTTAACGATTGCCTTAGTTGTTCGTATGGCAACTGGGACCGACGGCTTAACGTACTCTCCAAGGCACGACCAGACCGATGGGATCACTAAACGGGGATCGAACCTGCGCCTCCTGTGTTGCGGCCTCGTTCACTACATCCACGCCACAGAGCAGCCTTCCACCAATCAGCTGTTATAGTTGCCAGACTCTTTTCTTTGCTGCACCACCAAGACCTGGAATTCATTTTATTCCAGTCTATTCTTTTATGGAACGCGCTTCCTCTGGAAATCAGAATGTCTACAAGCCGTTTTATATTTAAGACCAGAGTACACCAGCTCTACAGCAACCCATAGTTGGCAAACAAATAATTTCAGATCGCATCTGTATGTATTCGTGTAGGTATATAAATATATGTAGGTAAATAAATATATACAAAATATATATCTTAATATATATATTTCTTGTGTGCGTGTGTATGTGACTGAACTCCTCCTAAACGACTGGACCGATTTTGATGAAATTTTTTGTGTGTGTTCGTGGAGATTCGAGAATGGTTTAGATTTACAATTTGGTCTACTGGAAAATGTTTTTTCAAATTAAAAAAAGTATGAAATTAAAGACGTGTGTACAGGACAACGTCTGTCGGGTCCGCTAGTATAAATATAAAAATTTTAAAAAAAAAAATTTTTTTTTTTATGCATATATCTATGTATATATTGGTCTATATGTGTATGTAGTTTATGATGTTTGTATATATTTATATATGGATATATTATAATTTATTTATTTTCCATTAATTTTTATTATATATAATTATTATTTGTGTACCAAACGTAGAGAACAATCACCACAACACTTCGTGCACCTACCTTTGAAATAAATATCTCTGCATCACCCTAAGGTTGACTGGTAGAAAATGCCTGTGGCATTAAGTCTGCCTTTGTACAATCCTTGTCTATTTGTGCAAAAAGTTCAAATAAATAAATAAATTACCAGCACACGTGTTTCCTTCTTCCTACAGTCCCGGGGCCTTTAAACGGGGCGTGAAAAAGCATCTGATGAGGCCGCCAAGCTGTGTGCCACCATTGTAACATTATTTAGTGTCTGTAATGGTGACTCTCTTTCCTGAGACTTTGCCTTTAGCTTACCATCAGGCGAGGTGAAGTCAAGTTGACGTGTCATATATAAAAAAAGAAAGATGTTTTTATTTTGAGTTTGTAAGATTATAATGGAGCTTATACACACAGCCTTCGTCGTGCCATCAGCGACTCCATCATAACATGTACCTGGTCAGAAAGATTGACGGCGTTAAACTTCTTATTTTCGTGTGAATATCCACACGAATACCCTTCGTTGACTGGCGGGGGTGGTGGAACCCATTAAAACCGCATGTCGTCTCGGGTCTTTTTTTTTCTATTTTTTTTTTATTGTTCAATTCATATCATTACACATATCTTACAAATTTAAACCACCCGCTTAAACCATAATGGTTTATATGCGATCGTGAGTTTGCCTAGTTAGTGTTACATTGCAAGTAACCAAATATATTAAAATACAGTTTTTTTTGTAAGATAATATACTTACTTCAAATACAGTCGTTTAAATTGTTTAAGAAATGACTCTGTAAACTACCTAACTTCAGTGTGTTAGGTTGCCTATACCATATTTCTCGCACTCCAGCTGATCTAGGGCCCCGATTCCAAGATGGCCTCTCGAGTGGAAGCCTGTAACGTACCTAAACATTCAAGCTTATAACCAAACGAACTAATAAATACATACATACATATAATCACGCCTTTATCCCCGGAGGATTAGGCGAAGGTGAATTAACACCCACATTTCACCAATCATTGTATTCGGTCCCACGTAATAGGGGATGAGCCTATAGCCGATTACCGGGCACTGTTGTTGACTCGAGTCATGAGTCTGAGGCTGAGTCTGGGCTGTATATATCTGTCTGATGTTAAACAGCGCTATCCCTTAGTCGTCTTGTACAACACCGCATGGTCCAAATTCTATTCTGCCGGAAACCACGTACTAATAAATGGACTACATGAAAAAAAACTTTCTTCTCTATGATATAATAAGGCTTCGTTTCATTCACTTTTATGGTCAAACCGTGATCGTTACACTCATTCACAGACGTACAAGGCGATGTACACTTATGGTGTTATATGGTGATGGGCACTGGTGAAATACTGTAGGAGTAATTGTTTTAGGACGAACAACAAGACAAGATGAACAACAAAAGTACTTTTAGTTTAAAATGTCGATAGCTAGTAGTTAAGGAGTTGGTCTAACGGACGAGAGGTCATGGGTTCGAATTGAATAGAAATCTATTGCATTAGTCTTAATATTTCTGTGCCTCGGAGAAGTATCTATTTTCTTTTATTTTTTCTCTTTATTTCTTTTTTTTTATACCACTTAGTTGCCAGACAAGCACACGGCCCACCTGATGAAAAGTGGTTACCGTGGCCTATGGACGTTTGTAACACCAGAGGAGACGCAGTCGCGCTGCCAACCCCGTAAGTACAGAGTTTCTGAGCCGTCAGTAGAAGACAAATCAGGACAAGCCTTTAGTCTTCCCACTGACAGCACAAATTCTCCAGTGAGCTCTGGCTACCCTACTCACCGCTGGAAACACAAGACGAAGTTATTATAGGCGCGGTATTTTGTAGGGCGGAGGTACTTCCCCAGTCGGGCTGCTCAATTGGGCGGAAATACCTCCTCAAAAATGACTCATTCTTGAGACTTCACCTTCAGCTTACCATCAGGCGAGGTAAAGTTATACTGATGTCTAATTATGATGTTGATTAATGGCACTTGGTGGTTGTTACACATATTGTACTTTTTCTACAGTATTTTTTATTATTAGTACAATATGTGTAACAACAAATTCCACCAAGTTAGTCTTAGCTTAGTGGTAATGGAATCGGCCTTTCGATCGAATAGTCCAGAGTTCGAACTCTGGTCATTACACTACAGACGTGAATCCACTCCTAATACAAGCAATTTATCTTAGCTGGAGGGGTTAGAGGGAATATTCATATTCTTTAATTTCATTCTTTCATTCATTCATTCATTAAATTCTCACTTATGTGTCCTATATTGCTCCTGATCCGATAATATAGAGTCCACTTATCTTTTTAATGGCAATAGGCTCGCCACCTACTACATTAGGACCTAAACATAAACTGGCGAATTGTGGGTGCTAGCACCTCTGCCTACGCCTTTGGGGGCGTGAGTTTATGTTATGTTATCTTTTTATCTTGCGGATAAGTTCGGGGGCGGTTAATTCGGAATCGAACCAACTAACATCGCACGCCATCTCAGGTCTTCAGATGGCCATTAATGTAGTAACCTCATAAATAATTCATAGATCTCTAATAATCCATTGTCGAACAAAAACTCCACTTTGCATATACATACTTTCACATGAACTCCGGTAAAAATCTTCTGCATTGTGGTCAAGATGTAGACGTACAGCGCCATCTATGATTCGGAGTGGAAAACTGGTTGGGAGCTTTCTCTTTAGAAAGATTACTTGTTTGTTAGTATGGAGTAGAATCGATAGATGTCGCTTTTCGACAATTAATATTGATATATAGCGTTTGTTTTACTACAGATTGCTACGCGGAGATTGAGAGTACAATTCCCGCTCAGTACAAATATTTGTATGCGTTTGGGTGTTTTTATTTGCTTATTCTAGAACCCATAATAAAAGCTAGTTAAATTATGCTTACTTTGAGTCCAGATAGTGCTAGATAAAATGCCTTAAATATTTACAAAGTGGTATTCTGCATATCTCTTCCTGCGAATGTAGTAAAACGCAGTTTGGAACCAAAAATCTTGATTGGGGACCATATATACCCAAAGATCACTCAATTATGATATTCAAACGTAATACAGAATCTCTTAGAACATACCTAAGATGAAAACGCCAGAGCTATTTAAACTTGGTCTGGTGACCTAACCAAGTTTAAATCGCTGGAAACAAAAGACATCAACGCGTCGCGTCGAACGCGTTGATGTCTTTTATATGAAATAGTGACAAATTTGCTTTGTGATTTTTTTACGCGAATGTTACACATACAATAAAACTATACTTATAATATAATGTTGTATAATAAATTTATCTTTACATTAAAATAAATATATTCCTACTATATTAGTGGGAATTAATTATAAATGCAAAAGTGGTGGTAGAGATTTGACGGCACAAATTTGTCACAAATTTCGACCGGGTTGGTACCACCGTGCAATATTGCGAAAAATCCTTCATAGTAATTCAATTTCGGTTGGATTGCGTTCAGGGATCAGCAAATGCATAGCCGGGTAGAGGTGATGGTGGTCGCAGCACTAGTGGGACCTGTGGGTCTTGGCGTAGTCTAGTGAGGATGGTGCGGGGCGACGCGCCGGTCAGGGAGACCCGTAGAAACGGTGGTGCCGCTGGCCGCCCGCGGTATAGTACAGAGGCCCAACTGGGACTAACCACCCTGGAAGGCTGCCTCACCAGACCGCGCATAATCCCGGTATGGCTCGTCGTGCCGGTTGGTGACCGGAAGTGGGGGCCCGGCGACCATATTCGGGGGGGTACGGGGGCCCTTCCGTACGGCGTGTCGGCTCACGCCATGCCTCATAATCATAGACAAAACCAATATCTCGCACTTTGTCACGCGGTGCTGCGACGACAATCACCTCTTTTTTTCACGCCCTTTTCTCCTTTTCATCATGGCAGCGCATTTAAGAGTATTGGGCAACACAGCGGCTCATCAAACTCCCACAAGCTCGCTATTTGAGGTGGAGTCCACTAACATCTGTGGACTCCATGCGAACCTCAACGCCGTCCACCAACACCTAGAGACGGCGAAACCAGATATGCTCTTTCTCACGGAGACACAAATAGGCCGCCCTGATGACACGACCTACTTGCTTTACCCCGGCTATGTTATCGAGGAAACTTTCCGTGCAAAAGCCGGGGTGTGCGTGTTTGTTAGGGCGGATGTTTGTTCCCATCCTTTTCAACCCTATGGGTACACGTAGACCTACTACTCTACGAGTCAGATCTATGTGTGCCTCTACCGTTCCCATACAGGAGATGCTGAGACAACTCGACTCTTTGAATATCTGAGTCAGGCGGCAGATGATGCGTAGGAACGGTTTCCGAACGCCGAAGTGGTATTTTTGGGGGACTTTAACGCCCACCATGAAACCTGGTTGGGCTCCGCCAAAACAGACCATGCGGGAAGAGCCGCCCATGCATTTGCTCTGGCGCATGGCCTGACCCAATTGGTACACGAGGTCACTAGAATACCAAGAAGGTCGGGCCTAGCACCCTCTCTGCTAGACCTTCTACTGACGAGTCACCCAGACCTGTACAGTGTTTCGGTACAAGCCGCTTTAGGCAATTCCGACCACTGTCTGGTCTGCTCCAAGGTGCCAATTATAGCGCCCTCACGACCCGTGCAGGGGAAGCGGCGTCTCTGGCACTACTCGTCAGCAGATTGGGATGGGCTGCGCAACTATTTTGCGTCCATCCAGTGGGTTGAACGCTGCTTTGAAGGTAAGAAACCCTCAGATTGTGCTACTGCTGTTGCCGGTGAGATCGGTCTGGGTATGGAATACTTTATCCCGTACACTGATGTCACCGGTGCCCGAGGAGTGCGCCCTTGGTTCGGGCGCGACTGTGCGAAGGCTGTTGATCAAAAGCAGTCCGCGTATCGCGCTTGGGTAAGGGCGCGTGCCACGCACGATAACAATGTGGGCCACTTCAAGGCGGCGTACAACAGAGCCACAAAGGTCTGCAAGAGGGCTTACGTCAGAGCGGATGCCCTGCGCATTGCACGGCTTGGTCAAGAGCTAGTGGCACATCCCACGGGCAGTCGTGGATACTGGCGACTGGCCAAAGCCGTGCAGGCCAACTTCTGTCAGCCTTCGCTGCCACCGCTGCGCTACCCTGATGGATCCCTGGCCCATGGACCGCAAGAGAAAGCCAATATGCTAGTAAATCTCTTTGCGGCCAATTACCGAGTCGATGATTGCGGTATACAGCCGCCGACACTACCCAATGGTGACCACGTAATGCCTGAAATACGTATCAGGCAATGCGATGTCCGTGCGGTGCTTCAATCACTCGATGTCCGGAAAGCCAGTGGCCCGGATGGTATTCCAGCGGTGGTCTTACAAAAATGTGCAGCGGGGTTGTCTCCGATGCTTACGCGGCTGTACCGACTGTCCTACAGTTTGGGTACAGTGCCTTCGGCTTAGAAAGAGGCGAATGTACAGCCGATCCCCAAGAAGGGGGATCGCTCAGAGCCAGCCAACTATCGACCCATAGCCGTCACCTCAGTGCTGTGCAAGGTCTTCGAGCACATCATTAACAAACAGCTCATGCGTCACCTAGAGGATCACTCCTTAATTAATGACCGGCAATATGGCTTCAGGCCGAAACGGTCAACGGGTGATCTTCTAGCATACGTTACCCATCTTTGGGGTGAGGCTATGGACAAGCACGGCGAGTCACTGGCAATTGGTCTTGATATCGCCAAAGCTTTCGATAGAGTCTGGCACAAATCGCTTCTCTCCAAGCTACCAGCCTTTGGTCTGCCTCCTAGACTGTGCAACTGGATTGCTAGTTTCCTGCTTGAGCGCCGTATCCGCGTCCTCTGTGATGGACGGGCTTCGGAGTTCTTGCAAATAAATGCTGGCGTACCGCAGGGGTCTGTATTATCTCCCACTCTCTTTCTTCTGCATATCAACGACATGCTGTCCACCGGCAGCATACATTGCTATGCAGACGATAGCACCTTACACGGGAGTTATCACGGACAACCTGCGGCCAAACAGTCTGATATCGTGGAAAAAAGACAGCTTCTTGTCACTGAACTGGACCGGATCTTAAATCACATTTCTCAATGGGGCTCTGAGAACATGGTCGAGTTCAATGCCAAGAAGACGCAGGCTTATGCGTTCACAGCAAAGGTATCTTCTTTCCTTCCCCTTCCCACTCTTCAGAGCACGCCACTGCCACTGCAGGACAATCTCAATATCCTAGGCATGGATATTCGCTGCAAACTGAATAACAGAAATTACATCGAGAGCATCATCAAAACAGCCTCGCGGAAACTCGGACTCCTAAACAAAGTGAGACGTTTTTTCACGCCGGAGCAGCGGTGTCTTCTCTATAAGACACAAATTCGCTCCTGCGTGGAATACTGCTCGCATCTCTGGGATGGCTCCGCGAAATACCTACTAGATGCTCTCGACAGGTTGCAGCGTCGCGCGGTCCGAAGTATTGGGAACCCTGAGGTCACGAACACCCTCGAGCCTTTGCAGATGCGTAGAGATATTGCTTCCTTGGCTGTATTTTACCGTCTCTACCACGGTGAGTGTTCTGACGAGCTCTTCCAACTAATCCCACCATCTCCTTTCCTACATAGGACAACACGTGCAGGCCTTAGATGTCACCCTCACACTGTGCAGAATATACGAGCAAGAACCAAGCGGTTCGGAGACTCTTTTCTTTGCCGCACCACCAAGACCTGGAATTCATTACCAGCACACGTGTTTCCTTCTTCCTACAGTCCCGGGGCCTTTAAGCGGGGCGTGAAAAAGCATCTGATGAGGCCGCCAAGCTGAGTGCCACCATTGTAGCACTTAGTGTCTGTAATGGTGACCCTCTTTCCTGAGACTTTGCCTTTAGCTTATCATCAGGCGAGGTGAGGTCAAGTTGGCGTGTCCTATATAAAAAAAAAAAAAAAAACTAGGTCAGTTCGCGGCTGAACAGATTTTTATAAAATTTGAAAAAGATATAAGTTATCTATTTCTAGACAACAGCTAGCTATGTTTAATTACTTTTGTAATCTTCACAGTACAATAACATTCTGTGGCGGTAGTGATTTCGACTGGTACGTCAGGGTACGTGGGTTCGATGGCTGTTTAGTGCATATTTGTATGCATGATTATGTCTAATGATGAGTAGAATGTGAACCACGGTGACTAAGGTACAGGGTTGTTTAACATCAGACAGATATAAACAACCTAGAATGTGTGTGTGCCTGGAACACGACGATGGGCTCACCCATTAAAACGTGGCCTACCACCTCTGCCTTACCCTCCGGGGATAAAGGCGTGATTATATGTATGCATTTATGTATTGTATGTACCTATATATATTGCTTACAAAAAAAGTATCTTAATATGTTTATCCGTAATCTAGAACACACAACATACGTTACCTATACAGCACTATGGATCTATATATCGCCATGGAGAATGTCATAAAACATAACATAATATAAACTCACGTCTATATCCCCAAAGGGGTAGGCAGAGGTGCTAGCACCCACATTTCACCAGTTTATGTATAGGTCCCAATGTAATAGGTAGCGAGCCTATTGCCATTAACCGGGCACTTATAAACCTGTGATAAAAACACACATAACTTCGAAAAGCATCGAAAAGTCATTGGTGTGTGCCATGGTAAAACCTGGGATCGAACCCGAGACCTCGTCTCAGCAGTCCATTACCCATACCACTAGGATACCGCGGTCATAAAATACTTAATTTAATTTGAAATTTATAATTTTTTAGTTCATAATTTCTTTAGAGCCAATATGTTCGATAACTTGGAATGTGTTAATCTAATACCAATGGCGACTGAATATAATTATGTTATTTTCTCTTGCACACAGGGCTACCACCAAAACCTCTAGACAAAATCTATATAAATATATAAAATCGATTAAAAACCGCGGTAGCCTAGTGGTATGGGTAATGGACTGCTGAGACGAGGTCTCGGGTTCGATCCCAGGTTTTACCATGGCACACACCAATGACTTTTCGATGCTTTTCGAAGTTATGTGTGTATTTATCGCAGGTTTATAAGTGCCCGGTTAATGACAATAGGCTCGCCACCTATTACATTGGGGCCTAAACATAAACTGGTGAAATGTGAGTGATAGCACCTCTGCCTACCCCTTCGAGGGATATAGGCGTGAGTTTATGTTATGTTATATAAAATCGATAATACAATATATTAATGTTAATAGGAGATAGGACACGGCGGTATTTCCGCCCGATTGAGCAGTCCGACTGGGGAAGTACCTCCGCCCTACAGAATACCGCGGTTATAATAACTTCGTGTTGTGTTCCCAGCGGTGAGTAGGGTAGCCAGAGCTCACTGGAGAATTTGGGCTGTCAGTGGGAAGACTAAAGGCTTGTTCTGATTTGTCTTCTACTGACGGCACAGAAACTCTGTACTTACAAGGTTGGCAGCGCGACTGTGATTCCTCTGGTGTTACAGACGTCCATAGGCCACGGTAACTACTTTCCATCAGGTGGGCCGTGTGCTTGTCTGCCAACTAAGTGGTATAAAAAAATAATAAATAATAAATTAATAGATAAATTATTATTATTATTAGCCTTTATTGCTGCTACTAAACAAACTTAAATGTACAGCCTCTGTGGCGTGGCGGCAGTGAACGCGACTGCTACGCAGGAGGTGCGGGTTCGATCCCCGCACAGTGCAAATATTTGTATGCATGAATATGGGTATTTGCATTGGTCTGGGTGTTTCTATGTATAATATGTATGTATTTACAAAAAAAAAAGTATTTAAGTATGTTTATCCGTATTCTAGATTCCATAACACCAGCTAGTTAAACTATGCTTACCATGGGTCTAGATAGCGTTGTGCAGAATGTTATAGAATATTTATTTATTATTTATTAAACTTAACATGTAACAAAATGTTTTAACTTAAATCTAATCTAATATATCGGGATTCCCGGTTCAGTGATCAGCGTGTCCTGTGACACATAGGCCTCTTCCAGAGGTAGGCAAGCTAGAAGATGGACAGATGATATCAAGATGATTGGAGGAACAATCTGGTCCAGAAAAGCTAACAATAGAAAAGAATGGAAATAGATAAATAGTGTCATACAAAAAATGACTTGAAAAAGGTGGCTGGGACAGACTGGATGCGGAAGGCAGAGGATCGGAAAATTGGCGCACATTGGGAGAGGCCTATGCCCAGCAGTGGACAGCGGTGGGCTAATTGATTGATTAATTTATATAAAAAAATAAAAATATATCAGAAACTATAACCCTACAAACTTGAAATTTGGCAGGTAGGTTCCGTATAGGGTGTAGACACCCGCTAAGACCAGATTTTACGAAACACCACCCCTAAGGGGGTAAAATCGGTCCACGCGTACGATGTTGCGGGCAGCTGCTAGTCTTCTATATATCTGATCCCGTCAAGGCCTGAGCTTCATACCGGAGTCTTCTCAAGCTGCGTTTCAAACCGGTGGTCCATTTGCCAAACTAGTCTTTAATATATATTTTTTATTTTGACGTTTTGTAAGTGCCGTTATAATGGTGCTAAGAGATTGAAATAAAAGCATTCTTAGCGTCATGACTTACACCCGTGTTCCGAATGTCTATGAAAGAAAGAGACCGGGATTTCTTAATTTCTTAAATTTAAATAATATCATTCCTACACAAATTGGGGCTCTTACTAAATTATATCGAAATCAAATCAAACCAAGAAGGGCATTGGAAGGTTCTTACAGTGGCGGCAGCACGAATGTGACGCCCCTGGTGTTAGACACGTCCATAGGCTACGATAAACACTTTCCATCAGGTGGGCAATGTGCTTGTCAACCACCTAAGAAGTATAACAAATTCTTCAGTTCTAGGAATATTAGGTTCTAAAGATCTCAGAAACAGAATCGGTAGATCACGCGAGCAGAACCGCGAGATATAGCAAGTTTTTATTCATCTGGGAACGTTCTGGTGACAAGGACATATCCGGGAATACCTGGACGGATGACAACCCTACTTGCTCAATTTCACTGCGCTGGCGCCGATAACGTCACCGACGCCATGACACGAGTATTTTTTGGATATCGGATTATAATGAATGTGTGAATGTATAGAGTGTTTTATTTTTGTTAACATAAGTTAAATATAGCGGCGGTAAGACCCATCATGGGCGAGTGGCTAGAGAGGCCACACGACAGCCTCTCGTACCGTCTGACGCAGATGATCACCGAGCACGGGTGCTTCGGAAAGTATCTGCGTCGGATGGAGAAAGAGCCAACGTCCGAGAGCCATCACTGCGACGCGAGCGAGGACTCAGGTCCGCACACGCTCACCGAGTGTCCGGCGTGGGAGACGCCGAGGCGGGAGCTTGTGGCGGCCCTGGGAGTGAGAGTTCTCACACTCTCCACCTTGCTCGCGGCGATGGTCCGCTGCGCGGATGCGTGGGCGGCCGGCGCCTCCTTCTGCGAGCAAGTAATGCTCGTGAAGGAGGAGGCGGGGCGGGAGCGGCAGCGGGAGCGACGAAGGATCGCGAACCAAGCTGCCCGCGTACGAAGGCAACTCGGGCGTCGGAGGTCGATGAACGACCTTCGCCCCCCATGAGCGCCGGCCTGGGGGTGACAGGTGGAGCCGCCTGTCACCCTGGCAGAAGCAGGCCGCGGCGGTGGCGCGCGTGGCGCGCCTCCCCGTTTCCGGGGACGAGTTGGGGACTCTGTAGTCCCCACACCCGAGAAGAGGGCCAGATCGTGAGAGATGGCCCTGGGTCGGCCGGGGTGCGAGGGATATGCCTGTCAACCTCACCTTCGGCAACCAAAGCGACCCACAGGCGGCGTGCGTTTTAGTCGGTTCGAGTCCGACATAACCTCCTCCACCGGCTCCGGTGGGGAGGTATCTGTGGGGATTTTGCGCACGCAAAAAAAAAAAAGGATACTAAATGCTTTATTTTTTTTCCATTGCCATAGATGTTCGTATGACATCCAACTGATGTCATAACGTACTCCCCGAGGCACGGTAACACACACACCAATACAAATAGATATATATATATATATACAGATTATTGTGTTGAGTGGGAATGAACCCACACCCACTGCGTAGCAGTCGCGTTCACAACCGCCACGTCTGTCCTGCCGCCTGTCTACTGATAATGTCCTGAACATGAACATACATACATACATATAATCATGCTTCTATCCCCAGAGGATTAGGCAGAGGTGAATTAACACCCACATTTCACCAATCATTGAATTCGGTCCACGTAATAGGGGGTGAGCCTATTGCTGTCTTCCGAACTCTATTTTAGACTCAAGCCATGCTTCTGAGGCTGAGTCTGAGCTGTATATATCTGTCTGATGTTAAACAGCCCTATCCCTTAGTCGCCTTGTACGACACCGCATGAGAAGAGAGAGTAGAATTTGGACCACCCCGGTCCAAATTCTACTCTGTCGGCACTGCACATGAATCTCTAATAGAGAATAATTGACTCCCGAATCTAACTGAATCGTACCCTCTTGGAGTGTCAATATGGATTGATTCAGATCCCCTTTTTATGTGTGTATAGTCCCCACGTATTCACCCCCACCAAGCCGAAACCGGTAGGGGAGGTTATATCGGACTTGAACCGACTCAAACGTACGCTGTCTGCAGGTCGTTGTTTGTAACTGGAGGTGAGGTTGACAGGCATATACCTCACAGACAGGCATATCCCTCGCAATCAAGCCTCTTTCACATCCTTTCTCCTCCACTTACCAATAACATTACGTATTGAACCATAAATCTACATCCTGTATATACAAGATCGTTTTCACTTTGCTAACGCGTTTCTGATGCGCCGGCGCCGGTGACGTCACAACAATTACCTGCCATCGTTATTGTGTATCTTCTCGTTAAAGGTTGTATATAAAGGTTTGTTTTCTTACTCCGCTCGTGTGAAGTAAATACGATGATGATTAAAAAAAAGACTTAATTTTACTTGAGAAAGTAAAATTTAATCTTATCTTAACATAACATAACTTATCTCACGCCTATGAAACCGCGGTAGCCTAGTGGTATGGGTAATGGACTGCTGAGACGAGGTCTCAGGTTCGATCTCAGGTTTTACCATGGCACATACCTATGACTTTTCGTTGCTTTTCGAAGTTATGTGTGTATTTATCGCAGGTTTATAAGTGCCTGTGTAATGGCAATAGGGTCGCCACCTATTACATTGGGACCTAAACATAAACTAGCGAAATGTGGGTGCTAGCACCTCTGCCTACACCTTCGGGGATATAGGCGTGAGTTTATGTATCCGTTTAGGTGCGCCGTGTGTTTCTCCGCATCAATGCCGCTGTGGAGAAGCCGTTGACAGACTCGGACACCATGGTCTGTCGTGCTGCAGGAGCGCAGGGCGAATTCCACGGCACGCCAGCCTCAATGACATAATCCGCCGTGCTCTTGTCACCGCCGGTGTACCAGCTGTACTAGAACCAAACGGTTTGGCGCGTGACGATGGCAAGAGACCGGATGGCATGTCGTTAATGCCATGGAAGATGGGTAGGACTCTGGTGTGGGACGCCACATGCGTTGATACCATGGCTCCTACCCATATAACTAGCACGGCTGGCTGTGCTGGAGCTGCTGCTGCTTCTGCAGAGGCTCTCAAGCGGCGCAAATACTCCAATCTCATCGGAGATTATGAATTTGTGCCGTTTGGAGTCGAGACTTTGGGGTCATGGGGTCCGAGCGCTCGCAACCTCTTCCGTGAGATTGCGAAGCGTATGGTCGACGCTTCTCGTGACCAGAAGGCTGGCCTCTTTTTAGGTCAGAGAATAAGCATTGCCATACAACGTGGCAATGCTGCCAGTCTTCTGGGAACGCTGCCACAAGAGGCATGCGATGCGGAGGAATTCTACGACGCATTTTAATTGTTCTTAGCTATAAGTTGTATAATAGTTATTTTATTTTTATTGTATTTAATATTTATAAATTATTTCTGTATAGATTACTTAGAATTGAGATATTGTTTCTATTTTATATTCCATGTCATATAAACATTAACTTTGTTCTTATTGCATCATATATTACGTTGTGTATCAAATTTCCCGGGGGCTAGTTGGGGACTCCACGGTCCCACACCCGAAGAGGGCCAGCTCGTAAGAGGCCCTGGGTTGATCAGGGTGCGAGGATGTGCCTCCGGCAATCTCACTCCTGACAGCCTACCCACAGACGACGTGCATATTAGTCGGTTCGGTAATTTTTTTTTTCTTTACAAAAATAAAATACTTGTCTATTAAAAAATACATAGCCCTAAAAATTTTAATCGAAATGTGTATTTTTTATACCACTTAGGTGGCACACAAGCACACGGTCCATCTGATCGAAAATGGTTACCGTGACCTATGTACGTGTGCAACGTGGAGTCACATCCGTGCTGCCGACTCTGTAAGAACAGAAAATTTCAGTGCCTAGAATGGGATTTGAATTCGAGAACAGTCCCTTGCAGGAGGAATACCCTAACCAACTGAGTTAAACCACCAATGTAAAAACTTACATACATACCTATAGATAATCATACCTTTATCCCCGTAGGGTTAGGCAGAGGTGAATTAACACCCACACCTCACCAATCATTGTATTCGGTCCCACGACATAGGGGTGAGCGTTTTCCGGGCACTATTGTTGACTCGAGCCATGCATCTGAGGCGAAGTCAGAGCTGTATATATCTGTTTGATGTTAAACAGCCCTATCCCTCAGTCGCCTTGTACAACACCATGGGAAGAGTAGGGGTGGACCAAATTCTACTCTGCCGGAAACCACGCGGTTATTCTGTTAAAAAAAACTTAACATAGTAATAACCTAAAAAATCATTGCTCTATTAATTTAATATTTATAAATACTTTAAACTACTTGTACCTTATATTAATCACAAGTATAAACAATCTGAATAGGACGCATGTGCATGTATTTACAAAATAACATTCATCAAGGTACCTATATATAACTCTCCGTATTCTAGAACCAATATAGTCAAACTACGTTTACTGTCAATCTAGATAGCGTTGTGTAGCGTTGTGCGTTGTGTGTACAATATTATCAGTGAACGATTAAAAAAAAACAGAAGCTCATAAAACGGCCTTTCATTCATTAACATACACAAACTAATCAAATCACAATTCCGGCGTCGCGCCATGCGCAAGCGCCGACAGAACCACGGAACTCTAACAAGTAATCAGCACATCGAGGCTATTTATTAAATTTTTCCACAACAGCATACTTTCCGATGCGAAAACGTGAAATATCACCTTAAACCAGAGCTATAATAATCGAGACAGCGCAACCGCTCGCACACAACCAGTTTCGAGAAAACAAGGCAGTATGCAATCGACAGCCGTTGCCAGCATACGGGCCGTTAAAAAAAACTAATAAATCAAATTTAAAAATCGAACGTTTTGTTACGTCCGCACTCATTTCGAATGAGGATCTCGGCGACAGTGGTTGTTTTTAGTTAACATTATTTTGCGGGTTTTTTTTTAATTTAAGTGGTTTTTAATTTTAGTCTTATAGTTGTTGTGGAGTGAAAGTGATTTCTTATTTAAAAGTGAAAGCAGCCGACAGGTGAGTGTAGGGTCCTCGAAATCTTGTTTAGTTTAATCTGGTTAGATGCGGAGAAATGTTAACGCGAAGATGCTCTGACCGTGTCCACTGGCCTACATAGGTTTATTGAGATCGTCGTGGGTTCGAATCTCGATGTTAATTCGTCGGGTCATTTGAAAAAAGTATTGGTTCGTTCTCACTTTGATGTCGGTTATTGTGAGTTCGATTCTTGTATGATACATTTATTATTTGTTTGTGTCTTTGATGCATTTTCTGAATTTCGTACTATTTTATGTAATGTAATATATGGGTCGGCAGGTTTATAGTAAGGAGTCGGTGTTACAAATAAGAGGTCTCGGGTTCGAATCGTAACTATTACACTATCGAAACACGAAAACAATATCCTAAAAAGTCCATCAACTAACCTATGGATAGAACTTTTGAAATCCCCCATTAGTTGCAGAGGTCAGGTGGCAGTTGCTTCACGGAAAATATCGAAGTTCCTATGCATCGCAGAGTGGGAGGCCGACCCAACTAAGTATGAGGGACAGTACTCTTTTCAAAAAAGTGAATTAATATAATCACCCTTAACAAAGAGATAATTGAATGAAATTTTGAACCAATAATGCTTTACCCTAACACGTATTCCCCTGTTTGGGTTGGATGGAAGAATTTACTTTTCTGTTTTCGAACAAGAAAAAGGAAAAGTCATACAATCCTGGATTATTTAAATGGAGCGAGATAATATATCTACCTGAGCTGCCAAGGTACAGGGACTGCCATACTAGGGTCAGCTTCTGTTATGGTGGCCATTATACTTACGACTGCACCTCAGTTTACCGTCAGGCGCTGGTGCAGTAAATTTGAGGACCTAAATATTATATATTATGACCTTCCATCTTCTCCCTTCCTTCTTAATGTATCTACATTATTATAATTATTTTTATTTGGTTCCTTTATATCGTGTGTTTCTTTAATAATAGCTTATTCTTTCTTCTATCTTTCTTTCCTTTCCTATAAAGACGATTCAGCACCTCTTTTCTTTACCGCGCTATAAACTCTTGGAATTTTTTACCAGTATAACGGTTCTTACTTCCAACAGTCCTGCAGTATTATAACTTGTAACTGCAATACTGACCCTCTTTCATGAGGGCACCCCATTCTGTAGGGCGATCTGATGAAAAGTGGTTACCGTGGCCTATGGACGTATGCAACACCAAGGGAGTCGCACTCGCGCTGCCAACCCTGTAAGCACAGAGTTTCTGTACCGTCAGTGTAAAAGACAAAGGAGAACAAGCTTTTGGTCTGCCCACTGACGGTACAAAAACTCTCCAGTGAGCTCTGGCTACCCTACTCACCGCTGGGAACACAACACGAAGTTATTAATTAACGAACTACGCTTTGGTGCAGAAACCGCCGGGAACACAACACGAGGTTATTATGGGGACGGTATTCTGTAGGGCGGAGGTACTTCCCCAGTCGGACTGCACAATTGGACGGAAATACCGTCGTGTCCTACCTTTCTGTCTTATGTCTGTGTATATAAAAAAACTTCGTCTTCTTCATTCTGGCGTTAATCCCGTCTGAATCTGGGATCCGCTATTTCCAGTGTCACTGCGGGCTAGGCTGGTCTTTCATTTTTTCCGTGGTAGTACCATCTGATCTCCACAACCCGTTAGCAATATCGAAGTATTGCAGTTAAACCCGTTGCTGAACTTTTAGGGCTCCAAATGATTGCCAAGTTCCCCTGCAAATTGATAAATCTTCTTTTTTTTATACCACTTGGTTGGCAGACAAGGCCCACCTGATGAAAAGTGGTTACCGTGGCCTATGGACACAACGCCAAGGGAGTCACACTCGCGCTCCCAACCCTGTAAGCACAAGAGTTTCTGTACCGTCAGTGTAAAAGACAAAGGAGAACAAGCTTTTGGTCTGCCCACTGACGGTACAAAAGCTCTCCAGTGAGCTCTGGCTATCCTACTCACCGCTGGGAACACAACACGAGGTTATTAATTGACGAACTACGCTTTGGTGCAGAAATTCCTTTCAGGGTTAAGAGTTCAGAGGGCAGTCGCTTCCGTAAAAGCCATGTAAGTCCAACCAATAAGAGAAAGAGTAAGCAGATGCTGGGCTCTAATATGAAAGTCTTGTCTTGAAACTATGTTAAGATGATGATACATAATGATGATTTTTTCTTTATTATATTTACTATTATTATAACCAACATAATATAATATAACGTGTGGCATTAATTATGTATTATTATTGTGTAATTTGAATTTCTAATTATCATAATTAACATGTAACATTATTATAATCTAGTATTTTAATTTATTTTTTTTAATTTCACTACTAGGTATTATTGTTTACTCATTGTCCGAAATTCATAATAAATTTGTTTATAATGCAAAAGATTAATACAACTTGTCAAAATTATACTTGTTGTATAATTTTGACATGTTGTATTAATCTTGACAGTATTTTACCGTCTGTACCATGGTGAATGTTCTGATGAGCTCTTCCAATAAGTCCCACTCTTCCCTTTCGTACACAGGACAACACGAGCAGTGCTTAGATGTCACCCGCACACGGTGCAATATATCCGATCAAGAACCAAGCGGATCGGAAACTCTTTCCCCTGTCGCACCATTAAGGCCTGGAATTCATTACCTTCCTTCATTTGTTTCCTTCTTCCTACAGTCACGGGTTCTTAATTAATACAACATGTCAAAATTATAATTGTTGTATAATTTTGACATGTTGTATTAATCTTTGCAATGCTTAGTCCATGTACTAATCAAATAACCCGCCCCTGATCGCTCCCGGTGCAAAAGTGCCCATAACACTTGCTGCGTTGCCACGTTGGATGGCGATGGACAGCCTTTGAACCAGGAACGACCCGGAACGAGTGTCACCGGTCGCCTCGATGAGCCTCTAAACGATTTCTGTCTGAAATTGCATTTATATCATTAGGAAAAACAAATAACAGACATAGTTTAGACAATGATACAGACCTGACACTTAGACTATAATAAAAATTACATACATATGCGGTGAGTAGGGTAGCCAGAGCTCACTGGAGAATTTGTGCTGTCAGTGGGATGACTAAAGGTTTGGCCTGCTTTGTCCTCTACACTGACGGCACAGAAGCTCTGAGCTTACAGGGTCGGCAGCGCGAGTGTGGCTTCTCTGGTATTACACGCGTCCATAGGGCACGGTAACCACTTACCATCAGGTGGGCCGTGCGCTTGTCTGCCACCTAAGTGGTATAAAAAAATACATACATATAATCAGGCCTATGAATCCCAGGAGGAGTAGACAGAGGTGTATTAACACACACATCTTGCCAATTAGGATTTCCGGTCCAAAGTAATAGGAAACCAGCAAATTGCTGTCAAGCGAGCTCTTTAAGAAGTGCATCAGAATGTATCTTCATGGTCGGCACCGTGAGTGTAATGTCCCTGGTGTTGCATACGTCCATAGGCCACGGTAACCACTTCCCATCAGGTGGGCCGTGTGCTTATCTGCCACCTACGTGGTATAAAAATAAATACTGTCAAATAGAGGACAGTCAACATATCGAAGCTCTACCATATACGCAGTTAGACTGTTAAAGCGGATCCCAGACTTGCATACATACATACATATAATCACACCTTTATCCCCGGAGGGTTAGGCAGAGGTGAATTATCACCCACATTTCACCAATAATTGTATTCGGTCCCACGTAATAGGGGGTGAGCCCCATGCCGTATTTATTTATATGTAAGTCGAGCCATGCATCTGAGGCTGAGTCTGGGCTGTATATATCTGACCGATGTTAAACAGCCATATCCCTTAGTCGCCTTGTACGACACCACATGGGAAGAGGTGGGGTGGTCCAAATTCTACTCTACCGGGAACCACGCGGCAATTTCTTACTTAGAAGCAACTGGGATTAACGCTAGGATAAAGAACAGAACAACCTTATCCCCTAGTCGCCTTCTATGACACCCACAGGAAGAGATGGTGTGGCTCTATTCCACTCCACTGGGACCCAACACGGCTATCATAATATATCAAAAATACGCAAATAGCGGTAATTTTATATAATAACTTATAAAATTCCGTTATTAACGTATAAATTTAACGGAATAATAGCTTTCTGAGTCAATGTTTGGTTGCTTAGAGTTTACACTCGAGTGAGAACCCACACTAGCCACATACGATATAGTTACTGGCATATATCTTGACCGCTGGTAGCGAGAGAAATGAGACCTCGGCGCGCTCGGATAAGAAGGAAAAGAAAGGAAGTAAGAAAGAAAATACATTTATTACAAATACACGGTATTCTCGTTACAATTGAGCAGTCCGACTGGGAAAGTACCTCCTCCTTACAGAAGGCCGTAGCCATAATACCTTGTGTTTTGTTCCAATCGTGAGTAAAGTAGCCAGAGCTCACTGGAGAGTTTTTTTGTTGTCAGTGGGAAGACCAAAGGCTTGTCCTGCTTTGTCTTATACACTGACGGCACAGAAAGTCTCTGTTCTCGCAGGGTCGGCAGCACGGTGTTGCATACTTCTATAGGCCACGGTAACCACTATCCATCAGGTAGGCCATGTGCTTGTCTGCCACCTAAGTTGTATTAAAATAAAGCTTCGATTAAAACTAAGCGCTTTGGGACTTCCTATGTTTGTTACATGACTGCGGAACGTGAATCTATGGAGCCTGTCAAGGCAGGAACCGCTATTTTAAAATCTTCTGCACCTGAAATGATGAACAGTACCTTTTGGATTCCTTCTTCTTAAAATCCAGCGGGGTTCAGTCAGTTGACGTTCTGAATAACCGGCCAAGTGCGAGTCGGACTCGCGTATGAAGTCCTTGGTAGTATTTTACCGTCTGTACCATGGTGAATGTTCTGATGAGCTCTTCCAATTAGTCCCACCCTCCCCTTTCCTACACAGGACAACACGTGCAGTGCTTAGCTGTCACTGGTGCAGAATATCCCATCAAGAACCAAGTGGTTCGGAAACTCTTTCCTTTGTCGCACCATAAAGGTTTGGAATTCATAACCAGCTCACGTGTTTCCTTCTTCCTACAGTCCCGGGTCCTTTAAGCGGGACATGAAAAAGTATATGATGATGTCAATCTGAGTATCACCATTGTAACATAGTATATGTAAGTAATGGTGACCCTCTTTACTGAGACTTTGCCTTCAGCTTACCAACAGGCGAGGCGAAACTCAAACTCATACTCAAACTTTATTTCCATAGAATGCCGACACGTCAATTAGACTTCGCCTTGCCTGATGGTAAGCTGAAGGCAAAGTCTCTGAAAAGAGGGTCACCACATACCATGTGACAATGGTGACACTCAGCTTGACGCCCTCATCATATGCTTTTTCACGCCCCGCTTAAAGGACCCGGGACTGTAGGAAGAAGGAAACACGTGAGCTGGTAATGAATTCCAGGCCTTAATGGTGCGACAGAGGAAAGAGTCACCGAACCGCTTGGTTCTTGAACGGATGTTCTGCACCGTGTGCGGGTGTCATCTAAGACCTGTACGTGTTGTCTTATGTAGGAAAGGGGAGAGCCCAGTAGAAGCGACGTAGTCAAATATTTCCTATCCACTTCACTAAAGAGGGGTTATATTATAGGTCCTCTGGTCTAAGGTCTTCCTTACAAGGATGTGTTAACTATCAAAAATAACAAAGAAACTTTAACCATTTATTTAAACGTTTTGAAACTCATTTTGTAAAATACATTTTAACACGTATGCCTTAAATATTAACAAAGAACATGTTATAGGACGTGTTTAGTGGAACTTTCTCCACAAAATCCTTTGTTATGTACTAATATTATGGAGGGAAAGTTTTGAAAGGTAAGACATAAATATGAGCAATGCTTAATGTTGGGCAATCTGTTTTTGAATGTGTGTTCACCGTCTTTACTTTATTCTTTGAAATAAAACGACTTTTTAATCTGATCGGTTTCGCTTTTTATTTGTTATTAGAAATATAACCCTATAATTATATTTCTAATAACTAATAAAAAAATACTGTGGAAAAGTATAGTTCTCAATATGTTTAACAACAAATCTCACCAAGTGCTATAAGGAGGAGGTAGTACACGACGGTATTCCCGTCCGAATTGAGCAGTCCGACTGGGGAAGTACCTCCACCCTACAGAATACCACGGCTATAATAATCTCGTGTTGTTTTCTTGACCTCTAACCCCTCCGGCTAATCTAAATTGCTTGTGTTAAGAGTGGGTTCATGTCGGTAATGTAATTTATTTATTTATTTGGAAACTTAACAGCTTATGTAACATTATATATGAGTAAACTTAAAAATACATTGGACGCTTAGCCAATAATAAAGTTTCCTCAACTAAAAAAAGATAAGATAAGATAAGATAAGATAAGATAAGATGAGATAAGATAAGGTAAGGTTATATAAGGTAATATAAGATCAGATGAGATAAGATAAGATAAGATAAGATTCATTTATTCGTAAGAATATTGTATAAAAGTTGTTACAAAGTTGGCGTTCACTACTTAATAGATAGATAGATAATTCTTTATTGTACACCAACAGATTTACAGTAGGACAAGTAGGTAGTATGTACAGTTTAATGCACAATGGGCGGCCTTAGCGCTGAAGCGATTTCTCCCAGGCAACCTTGGGATGGACAGTAATGTTATAAAATTAAAAATATGGTGTCGTTATCGGCTAAACTAAAATATAAAGATTATTAAAAACAAAAGAAAGAGAGAGAAGTATAAGTAAAATAAAATTAATATACGGCTTTACATGAAATATTATCAATATAAACTGATATACATATACTATAACACACAAATATATGTATAAATAGAAAATATAATACTTAATTATGAGTTATATATTTCTAATTATCGGCAGGAATCTTAGTTTAACAAAATGTACTGCAATGTAACTTATATTATACAATCCTCATTAGTATTACAACTGTAATGGCCAGGATTCCGAATCCGGAACCTCTAGAGCATAAAGTTGACTCCTTAATCATTTATTTAGTGTGGTGTTATTGTCATGTATGTAAAGTTATTTGATCAGCACTAACACTAATACACACAAAGCATGGTGTCGAAGTGTTATAGCGTGAACGGGTCGCGTCTCGCGACACACAACGCAAGCCACGCGTGTTCGCTTTCGCTGTGTCCAATTCTTAGAATAACGAGCAATTTTAACATGCTTTTATTAGCATCATTTGTAAGTAAATAAAGAACAATGTTTGTAAACAAATGTTGGAAGTTATATGACGTTCTTCTAGAAGGGTATTTGAAGGTTAATACAGTTCAAACAGCACGTGTGTGACGCTCCTGGTGTTGCAAATGTTCGTAACAAACGCAAACGAACGTGGTAACCGACTTGGTCGATTGCCACGTTCGTTAAAAGAAAACCTCTTCATCCGATCGTCAGTACGTTTTAGCCCCTTCAGGTATTTTTTTAACCACTTTCGATACTATTGAATTTAAAATGGTGGTCCCTAACTTGACGACATTGATAGATGCTTTTTCACGCCCTGCTATTAGAACTCGGGACTGTTAGACGAGGGAAAAAAGTGCGCGGACAGAGCGTTCCAGTTCTTTTTCGTGCGGCAGAGGAACCCTAAACATTCAGGTATATAAGGCGGGGTGACAGGTGGAGCCGCCTGTCACCCTGGCAGAAGCAGGCCGCGGTGGCGCCTGACGCGCCTCCCCATTTCCGGGAACGAGTTGGGGACTCTGTAGTCCCCACACACCCGAGGAGAGATGGCCTCGGGTCTGTCGGGGTGCGAGGGATATGCCTGTCAACCTCACCTTCGGCAACCAAAACGACCCACTGGCGGCGTGCGGTTTAGTCGGTTCGAGTCCGACATAACCTCTCCCACCAGCTCCGGTGGGGAGGTATGCATGGGGATTTCGCGCACGTAAAAAAAAAAGGTATATATGGCGTATGTACAACTTTTAATTTCTTTTCAGATAACATCTTACGTCAGAGGAAAGCCACAGCACGCGCTATGTCATACTACTACCGGAGTAGACCAACGCAATGTCAGCGGTGAACCATGTGGTACCATCATGGCACCAAAAGCACCACAGGTGGCGTATTTACAATTTTAATGCAATCATTTCCGTTCACTTAGATCGCCGACTTCGACCTTTTGAGGGATCTATTTGGAATTTTCATCTCATAAGATCCTCGTGTCACGTATGAGTATGACTCCCTGGTAGATCTTTTTTGTATAGGACACGTCAATTAGTCTTCGCCTCGCCTGATGGTAAGTTTAAGGCAAAGTCTCATAAAAGAGAGTCATCGTTACATACATTTAAATACTGTATTATAATCCTGACACTCAGCTTGACGGCCTCAACATAATGCTTGTTCACGCCATGTTGACTGATTTAGAGCTTTTACCAAAAACAAAATGGCCAGTTTACCGGTCTTCTGTGTAGTATATACATCACCACAGAATTCTCTGTTCTTACTATATTATTATTAATTGTTATTATTATTATTATTATATTTTTTATTGTACGCCAATTACAATATTCATATTAGAGAAATTGAGAAGACAAGAGCAGTACAAAGGGCATACAAAGTTGTTATCAATATTCGCGCTTTGAAACACGGGTTCCATTCTTATTTATTGGTAATCGCCATTTTTAGGAGCAACTGCTGTCCAACACCGAAGGGAAAGGCTCCACGAGAGCCCCGTTCGTTATTCAATAGGTGTACCAACTAACAGAACTTAGGTTGGGCCTTGAAGATCCCCATTACATTTACAACTTATCTATACTAATATTATAATGAGGAAAGATTTGTATTTTTGTATGTAACGAATAAACTCAAAAGTACTGGACCGATTTTAATCATTCTTTTTTCGTTAGAAAGCTACATTCCTCGTGAGTAACATAGGCTACTTATTATCCCGATATTACCATGGGATCAGGATTTACGCGGGTGAAACCGCGGCGCGGTGCTAGTATTTTATATTCTCAGCTCACTAAAACTCTTTATTCACAGAGAAAGCACGCAGAAAGATAAAGCTATAAGAAACAGAAGGAATGGGTTAGAAGTAAGATGTCATCCAAGATGGCGACTCAGCGTACTGATCCCGCTGGTGATTCTGAACGTTACCGGACAAGTCAATGCTGTGGAATGTAAGTAATGACGTCACAATCAAAGGTTCTTAAGAGAGATGGTAAAAAAAACATCAACCGTTGTAAATTTTCTTAACTTAGGTGGGGTAATTGCATGAAAGCTTAGACTGAAGTAGAACTACTTTCAATATGCCAAACTTAGATATTGTCACTGAAGTGACTGTCATCTGACCTCTTAAAATCAATGGTTATATCGAACCTCTGTGGATAGATCATCATCATAGTTACAGGTTATTTGGGCCGAGACCAAAATGAAAATATTTTGAACGATTTGTTGGTATTAGATATTAAATGTGGATCGTATAAGGCGACTAAGGGATAGGGCTGTTTAACATCAGACAGATATATACACCTCAGATACATGGCTCAAGTCAACAATAGTGCCCGGAAGACGGCAATAGGCTCACTTCCTATAACGTGGGACCGAATTTAATGATTGGTGAAATGTGGGTGTTAATCCACCTCTGCCTAACCCTCCGGAGATAAAAGCGTGATTGTTATGTATGTATGAATGAAAACCGCGGTAGCCTAGTGGTATGGGTCATTACCCATACCACTAGGCTACCGCGGTTTTCATTGACTGCTGAGACGAAGGTCTCGGGTTCGATCCCAGGTTTTACCATGGCACACACCAATGACTTTTCGATGCTTTTCGAAGTTATGTGTGTATTTATCGCAGGTTTATAAGTGTCCGGTTAATGGCAATAGGTTCACCACCTATTACATTGGGACCTAAACATAAACTGGTGAAATGTGGGTGCTAGTACCTCTGCCTACCCTTTCGAGGATATAGGCGTGAGTTAATGTTATGTTATGTATGAATATAGATATCAATTTTTTTCACTGATGTCGGGATCAGTGAAAAGTACTGACTGCTGAAAAGTAGCTGAAATATCGGCATTTCAGCTACTTTTCAGCCAAAACATCGGAACTGGTACACCTATAGATAATAAGATTACATCAAATGTAAAGCGATAGAATTCGTTACAAATCGCTTTAATTCAAAATTTTGTACATATTTTAATATTAAACTACTTTTATGGTTAACTTTACTTGCCATAATCCGTATACACTTCGTAGCCCTCACCAGTCGCATGCTGGCCTCTCTTTTGGGCTACCCCACGACCTGCAACCTGGGCACGGAGGTGAGGCCCTGTACCCTGTCCATAACCTGCTGGCTGAAGGGAGGCACCAGGGTCCGAGGATGCGGAGGCAGCTGGCTGTTCTCCTGCTGCGCTTCGGAGCCGGATAGGAATGATGTTCTGGACAACAGGTATGTGATAGGTAACTAGGCCTACAATATGGGGTTCTTCAAGAGGGGCATCAGAAGGTTTCTTCATGGTCGGCAGCGCGAGTGTGACACCCCTGGTGTTGTATACGTACATAGGCCACGGTAACCGTTTCCCATCAGGTAGGCCGTGTGCTTGTCTGCCAACTAAGTGGTATAAAAAAAAAAAAAAATATCAACAAATATTTTATGTTTAGTTTCACGGATTGTCTTGCAACAGGAGCGCAGGCCGCATGTCCCGACATGCAAACATTAACGACATTATCCGTCGAGCTCTTGTCACCGCCGGCGTGCCAGCTATACTTGAACCTGTTGGCTTGGCTCGCGACGATGGTAAGAGACCGGACGGTATGTCGTTGTTGCCTTGGAAGATGGGTAGGCCTTTGGTGTGGGATGCAACCTGCGTCGACACCCTGGCGCCTTCCCATCTTCCAAGTACGATGGACTGCGCATGCGCTGCTGCTGCATCAGCGGAGACTCTCAAACGGCGCAAATATACCAATTTAACTGGTAATTATAATTTTGAGCCGTTTGGAGTCGAAACGTTGGGTCCGTGGGGTCCAAGCGCGCGCGCGCGAAATAGCGAAGCGACTAATCGACGCTTCCCGTGACCATAAGGCTGGCCTTTACCTCGCTCAAAGAATTGGCATCGCCATTCAGCGTGGTTCCAGCCTCTTGGGCACGGTACCCGTAGAGATCGATGGGGAGGAATTTTTTGATGCCTGAAATTACAGTCTCCCTCTTTTTCTCTATCCCATTTTTGTATATATTGTATAGTTAGCATAGTTTTTAGTTTTTAATTTGTAAGTAATTGTATATTATAATAGCATATTTTATTTAATGTAATCAATTAAAGAGTCATTTATTTCTCATAAAAACATAAAGCGGAGGACGTGGCGCTCGCGCTGAGTACTTTTTATAGCGGCTCCGCGGCGGGCTTGGACGGTATACGTCCTGGGCACTTGAAGGAGCTCACGTCGGGTTCGGCGGGGGAGAATGGGCAGCGACTGTTGGGGTGCTTGGCGAGGCTGGCAAATCTTCTGCTGAGTGGACGGCTGAATCCTGCCATCTGTCCCTATCTCTATGGGGCATCTCTGTGTGCGCTTACGAAGAAGGACGGCGGGCTTAGGCCAATAGCGATCGGGAGCGTACTCCGTAGACTGACGGCCAAGCTGGCGTGCCGATCAGTGAGGGAAGCAATGACGGAGTATTTGCTGCCGCACCAGCTTGGTTTTGGGGCGCGTCGGGGATGCGAGGCGGCTATCCATGCAACGCGTGCGTTTGTCATGGACCCTGACCGTTTGGACTGCGTGGTGCTGAAGCTCGATATACGAAATGCTTTTAACACATTGGAGAGAGACGTTCTTTTGAGTGAGGTCAAGGATCAGGTTCCCTCTCTCTACCCTTTTCTGTTTCAAGCGTACCATCATCCCTCTAATCTCTTCTTCAATAATAACTTAGTCTCTTCGCAGGTGGGTGCTCAGCAAGGGGATCCGCTGGGGCCCCTCATTTTCAGCCTGGCAATCCATAAAGTCATTACGGAGCTTAAATCCGACCTGAATTTATGGTATCTTGACGATGGGACCCTCGGGGTTCACCGGAAGACGTCTACCAGGATCTGAACGCTTTGATTCCTCGTCTCAAGAATCTGGGTCTGGAGGTGAATCCCTCTAAATGCGAATTGTTCCCTTGCAGTGCTGAAGCTCGTTCTTGCTTTTCTCGCTTCAATTCCCTTTTGCCTGGTATCAAAGAACTTTCTCCGTACTCCTTCACCCTCTTAGGGTCTCCTATCTTCCCTGATGGAGTGCCAGAAGCAATTTCTTCCCGCACTAAGCTTCTCCTGACCGCTCGAGAACGTCTCAAAGACCTTTCTGCGCACGTGGCGCTGGCCTTATTGCGCATGTGCTTTGCCCTCCCTAAGATAACGTATCTCCTGCGGACTACGCCTACCTGGGTATGTGCAGTGGAAGTCGCAGCATTCGACGACAGCCTTAGATCCACTGTTGAGTCGATTTTAAATGTATCTCTCAATGAGTCTCAGTGGACACAGGCGACTCTTCCCATTCGTCACGGAGGTATCGGGGTGCGACGCGCGCGGGATGTGGGTGTGCCGGCTTTCCTGGCGTCAGCGCATGGGGTAGCGGATCTCGTCACTGTAATCCTCCATAATAATGGTGGCAGAGTGACCGTGCCCTTTGCGCCCGGCGCCGAGACAGTGTGGTTCGCCTGCAGTTCAGCGGCATCGAGACCAGTCGTGCCCACTGTCCAGCGCGCTTGGGACGAGGGCATTGCTGTAAGGCTTAGGGAGCAGTTATTGGAGGTTGCTTCGGGAGCCGATATGGCCAGGCTCCGAGCAGTGTCACAGCCGGAATCGGGAGCGTGGTTGCACGCGCTGCCTTCACCTCACCTGGGCACTTTGTTGGATGACAATTCGTTGCGGGTGGCGGTGGCCCTCCGCCTGGGCTGCGGGTTGTGTGAACCCCATAGATGCACCTGCGGTTCCATGGTGGCGAGCGATGGCCATCACGCACTGAGTTGTCGTAGAAGTACGGGTAGGTTTCCGCGCCACCATGCTCTCAACGACATACTTCGGAGAGCCTTTGTGTCGGCGGATATCCCATGCCTATTAGAACCACCTGGCCTCAGCAGATCCGACGGCAAAAGGCCGGACGGTATGACTCTGGTGCCATGGAAAAATGGTAAGTGCCTTCTGTGGGATGCCACGTGTGTCAGCACGGTTGCGCCCAGTCACCTGAGCCGTACTGTCCGGTCTCCGGCAGCTGCTGCTGAGAACGCAGCGGATAAAAAACGAGAGAAGTATGCGGCGTTGACAGAGCAATATATGTTCGCTCCCTTTGCGGTCGAGACAATGGGTAGTTGGGGTACCGACGCCAAGAATCTGGTGAGCGAATTGGGGCGCAGGTTGAGGGACAAAACCGGTGACTCCCGCTCCGGCTCGTACCTGGGGCAACGGTTGGCCATAGCTGTTCAACGGGGCAATGCCGCCAGTGTCATGGGTACCTTTGCACTAGGTACGATGAGGGGCGGGTTAATAGATTAGACTGTCACTCTGACTGTACAAAAATGTGGACAATATTTTAATTGTATAATGTAATAATTAATTTTTATATATTGGCGTACTCTAATTTCTAAATTATTGTAAATCAATTAAAGTGTATTTGACATCTTTGAACGTTTAGATTTTTTTATACCACATGGTTGGCAGACAAGCACACGGCCCACCTGATGGAAAGTAGTTACCGTGGCCTATGGACGTGTGCAACACCAAGGGAGTCACACTCGCGCTGCCAACCCTGTAAGCACAAGAGTTTCTGTGTCGTCACTGTAAAAGACAAAGCAGGACAAGCTTTTGGTCTCCCCACTGACAGTACAAGAACTCTCCAGTGAGCTCTGGGTACACTACTCACCGCCGGGAACACAACATGAGGTTATTATGCCTACGGTATTCTGTAGGGCTACTTCCCCAGTCGGACTGCTCAAATGGACGGAAAAACCGTCGTGTCCTACCTCCTCTAAAATTATTCTCTAATATGTTCGCCAGTAAATATAAAAATTATTAATAATATAAATAAATAAATATTCTACAACATTCTACACAACGCTATCTAGACCCATGGTAAGCATAGTTTAACTAGCTTATGTTATGGAATCTAGAATACGGATAAACATACTTAAATACTTTTTTTTTGTAAATACATACATATTATACATAGAAACACTCAGACCAATGCAAAAAGCCATATTCCTGCATACAAATATTTGCACTGAGCGGGGATCGAACCCGCCCCTCCTGCGTAGCAGTCGCGTCCGTACCGCCACACCACCGAGGCTGTCAAAATAGCTGTAAATAATTTAAAATTAATACATAATCATTGGGACAAAACTGAAAAGAGTACACAAATAACACGCTACAGCCTTATTTATTATACTACTGTATTCATCGGATCATCATTTACCTGCCAATCATAATCAGTCAGACAAGGTTAAGGAAAAAAATACTCGAACATCTTCCCCCTGGTCTGATTTGACCCTAAAGGTGTGCCTACACACCAAAGAAGTCAAGCTGCTGGCACCGAGAAGATTATTGTAAAGCCATCTGCTGTACTTTATTTATTTATTCTTTATGCACGATATACATAGGCGCACTTAAAGCCGTACGCATTCTCTACCAGTCTACCATTGGTGCAGAGCTAATACGAGGTAGGCGCATATTAATAAGGAATAAGTTAGGTTCAATATGGTATACTTTGCTATTTTTTAACCTGACTACGACAAAGCAAAAGGAGGGTTATGATTTTGATAGGCTATGTATGAATGTATGAATATAGGCTCATCTGTTCCCTCATAGCTATGAGGGAATAAGTGGTTGAGGAGCTCTCAACCACTTATTAAAACTGGACAAATGTGGTATCGTTAGAAGCATTTTAGTCGTCCAGTGATTATAGGCTCTATATTGTGTCACTGAATCTAATGTGGCGCCCCCAAGCGGTCATAAAGTACGGTTTTAAAAATAAATTTTAAATATGTCGTGTTTGGTATCAAATGAAAGGGCTTAATTAGCACATTTCAAATATGTACAAATTATACATATTGCTTGCCCCGAAATAATATAAATAAAAAATAAGTTTAAAACTAAAACCTGACTACTGAAAAAGTAATAAATTATATTTTCTTGTTTAATACTTTTTCAGTAGTCGAGTTATATATAGTTATAAACTAATTTTTATTAAGGTATATTACCACCGAACTGATGGCTTTAGTCTGTAAACAAGTTTAAAAGTCTAATCATTAAGTAAAGTAAATGATAAGTAGGTATAAGTACTGTTTATGTTTAAGAACCTATATATAATTAATCTATAGTCCTTATAGAACCAAACGCATCTCTTGTCAATATGCGCCTACCTCGTACTAGCTCTGCACCACCCTATGGTAGACTGGCAGAGAATGCCTACGGCATTAAGTCCGCCAATGTACATCGTGCATAAAGTATAAATAAATAAATAAAGTGAGCTTATATCATCAATCTGTTTAATTCCAGCATACCGTCATCAGATTGGAAGTACAAGCAGGTTGTCCCACCGAAGCTCCGCCAAGTACCTCAACGAGTAGTCCCCGCCAACGTGTTCAGGAGACGCGCTGATGATGATGTGGCACAGGTGAGATACAGCAGACATTTGATAAAACTAGAATTATTAACCAACCAGACATTTGAGGTTCCGGTACCCCGGACGAACTTATTGATGCATGCTCCTTACGTCTGTCATAGAACGTAGATATATTTTGTTGTTCATTGGCGGAATTTGAGCGGGTGACACTCCAATGTTTAGAGTCACGAAGTTATTAATGTTGTCTACTATAAATTAATAAATATTACAAGTATTATAGATAAGTAATAATTATGTACTACATTGTTGTCTTGGATACAATCTGTAAAAACAATGTATGGTTATATTATAATAAATAAATAAATAAATAAATAACCGCTGTATCGCACTCCACGACCGAGAATAACCATATAGCGAAGCAAGTGCTAGACTGCAACCCACAAGGAAAGCGTAAGCATGGCCGTCCTACGCCTCCTTCTGCGAGCAAGTAACGTAAGTAGCGGGAGCGGCAGCGGGAGCGACGAAGGATCGCTAGCCAAGCGTACCCGCGTACGAAGGCAACTCGAGCGCCAGAGGTCGACGAACGACGTCCGCCTCCCATGAGCGCAGACCTGCGCAGGCCTGGGAGTGACATGTGGAGCCGCCTGTCACCCTGGCAGGTGCGCCTCACGCGCCTCCCCGTTTCCGGGGACGAGTTGGGGAGCACCCCGAGATGGGAAGAGCTTTGACCAATCGCCCGTCATCCCGCAATTCCTAATCCCGTCTTCCAATTAATCCCACACTCTCCTTTCCTACATGGGACAACAGCAGGGCTTAGATGTCATCCTCACACTGTGCAGAATGTACGAGCAAGAACCAGGTAGTTCGGAGACTCTTTTCTTTGCCGTACCACCAAGACCTGGAATTTATTACCAGCACACATGTTTCCTTTTTCCTACAGTCCCGGGTCCTGGCCAGGCCGCCAAGCAGAGTGCCACCATTGTAACATTACTTATTGTCTGGAATGGTGATCCTCTTTCCTGAGATTTTGCCTTTAGCTTACCAGCAGGCGAGGTGAATTCAAGTTGACGTGTCCTAGATAAAAAAAGATTTGGTCAGACCACCGCCTACGCTCATGGTGGCATCTCGCTCGCTCTCGTCTCATTCTTTCTCTTTTTTTACCTCGCCCCCGCCACGCCGCATAAACCTACAGTGCGATACAACGCTTGCAGTCATACTATACCAATGGACAACAGTCAACCATTTTTGACGAACTCTGTGGCGTAGCGGTAGACCGTTCGTCTACTAAGCCAGAGATCACGGATCCTATTCCCGTTCAGCGTAAATGTTCACATATATTACATACATCCCTCGACTTGCCTCAATTTGCGGATAGCGCAGTTTGCGATTCTCTTTCACTCCGGCTACTGCTCCCGTCCCACTCCCTAAAACAGGCTTGCCTACTTTGGGGCTCTAGTATTTCCCACTGCAGCTCATATTGTACACCATGGCTCCTGCGGCAGCAGCTTATGTGAGGCAGGGATGGTCTACTCACTTCCCGTAATACAGATTCGCGCCTAGCACGTGCGTGGGGAAATTGTCTATGCTGTGCATCCAGTACCTAATGTGTTACAGTACAATTTTGTAGTAGAAGTAGCAATATCTATCACTTTTAAAGAAGTGTTTAAATCATTTATTCTCATAAAGACAGAAACAGTCACTTACATGAGAACATAAAAGATACATTTTGTGATCCATTTCAAGTAACCGTCGACAGAGTAGGTACAATATAAAATACAACAACAATATGACATGATACTTCGAACTTTCACTCAGCAGTCCATCCTTACGCAGATAGGCATACACAGATAGGTTCGGAGCATTTAACCATAGTAATTTTCAATAATGTATTTAGATAGCCGCGATTTAAAAGTGCCAAATGAGTTCGCATCTTTTATGTCTGAGGGTAGATTATTGAATAGTTGTGCTCCTTCATAGGTGATATTCTTTTTTGCGAAGTTGGTACGTACTCTTGGCAAAACAAGAAGACTTGGTCGACGAAGGCTGCGCTTGGATATTTGAGATAAAGAAAGTTAACTTATCTTATCTTATCACCTCCTTTTTCACGAGTATTACCTGCTCGCAGAAGGAGGCGTCAGCCGGCCACGTATTCGCAGAGTGTAGCATCGCCACGAGTAATGTGGCAAGTGTGAGAGCTCTCACTCCCAGTGCCGTCACAACAGCCCGCTACTTGCTTCTATACTTACACATTTGACGAGCTTTCTCTACTATCACTAAACCAGTCTGACTGGGGAAGTACCTCCGCCCTACAGAATACCACGGCTATAATAACTTCGTGATGTGTTCCCAGCGGTGAGTAGGGTAGCCAGAGCTCACTGGAGAATTTGTGCTGTCAGTGGGAAGACTAAAGGCTTGTCCTGCTTTGTCTTCTACACTGAGCGCACAGAAACTCTGTACTTACAGGGTTGGCAGTGCGACTGTGACTCCTCTGGTGTTACAAACGTCCATAGGCCATGGTAACCACTTTCCATCATGTGGGCTGTGTATTTGTCTGCCACCTAAATGGTATAAGAAAAAAAATTACCTGTTTAAAAACTTCATGGTAAGCCCACCGATCTATGGCAGATATTTGTAAGCATGAATATGTGCATTGATCCTAGAACCCATAATTGTGGCACTTTCAGGTGGACTGCGGCTTACCAGCCTCCAAGATGATTCAGAAGAGAATCATCGGAGGTCGCGAGGCGAGGTATGCGGAGTTTCCGTGGCAAGCACACGTCAGGATCTCGGAGTTCCAATGCGGAGGTGTTCTTGGTAAGTCGATGTAATATTAGTTACCAATATCATTAGTAGGTTAATGCTTACGGAGTCCGCTTATTAAGGTCGAGAGGTCTCGAGTACAAAACTTTCGAGTATACATATAGGACATTCGTCTAAGGGCGACAGTGGATAAATGTCTCCACAGTCGCCCTAAGATGAATGAACAGGATAATTTAGAATATCCAAAACATGTCCAAGTGACTCAGTTGGTTAGAGCATTCTCTGTTAGGGACTGGTCGCAGGTACAACTCCCGTCTTGGATGTTCACTTTCCCGATCTAAATCTATAGGAGAAATTAACATTTACAGCTAGCACCTACATTTTGCCAGTTTATATTTAGGTCCCAAGGTGGCGAGCCTATTGCCATTAACTGGGCACTTATAAACCTGCGATAAATACACACATAACTTCGAAAAGCATCGGAACGTCATTGGTGTGTGCTATGGTAAAACCTGGGATCGAACCCGAGACCTCGTCTCAGCAGTCCATTACCCATACACTAGGCTACCGCGGTACTTGTACGGAAATTAACATACTACTTGCTATAATATTTTATTTTCATCACTGTCCTGCTTCTTGTGTTCCAGTATCTCGATACTATGTGGCAACGGCAGCGCACTGTGTATCCCGCGCCAGACCGCGGGACATAGCAGTGTGGCTGGGAGCATTGGACACCAGCGCCGGGGCCCACACCGCGAGGAAACTTGGGTAAGTTGGGACTACCTTGAAACTTGACACCTTAGTGACATTGACAACTACGAGACTTTTGACTCACTTCTCCTTGCAGTGATTGCCTGAAAGAGATTGTCATATTGTGATAAGGATTTTCAGCGACTGACATATTATTGACAATGCAAAAATGTTATTGAATTTTAGGCTTTAGGAGTATTGCCTCAGAGTTCAAAATGAAAACAAAAGATATCATTACTTTTTTTTATGAATTCTACATAATGCCATTTGGTTCGAAGCACACGCAACAGTTAAGTCTAAAATTAAATAATAATAATAATAATAATTTTATTATTCATAAATCACAATTGTAGCTTCACAGAGTAAATAATGTTGCACATTTGGGTTGTTCTTCTACAATACTAAATAGCTTTTTTTGCAGTGTGTGTGGTACGACAATTCGCCATAGGATTTTACATAATTAGCAGAATCGGGATCAAGGTTACCAATTGTATATCCCATAATTTATTATTAACTAAATGTATTTTTTTACGAAAAACCTCCACGGATACCCGCCGCCGGAGCCAGTGGGAAAGGTTATGTCGGACTCGAACCGATTAAAACGCACGACGCATGTGGGTTTTTGTTGGTTGCCGAAGGTGAGGTTGACAGGCATATCCCTCGCACCCTGGCCGACCCAGGGCCATCTCTCACGATCTGGCCCTCTCCTCAATCCTTGTATCCTTTGATGTCGCCAGTGGATTGTGTAGTAGATTCTGCAGTACCCGTAAGCCCCAACTATCCGTAACGAATGTCATAGATGTTCGTATGGCAACCAGGATCGACGGCTTATCGTGTAACCCATCCTAAGATCGACCTGCCTAGTATTACCTAACCTTCCATACCACTTAACTACGAGTATTTTCTATCTTTCTAATTTTCTCCTTTTCACAGAGTCGTCCAAAAGATCCTCCACCCACTATTTCAATTCCGCATGACTCAACCTGACCGGTACGACATCGCGCTACTGAAGCTCGCTCGCCCAATCATCTACACTAGCAATATCCTCCCGATCTGCCTGCCTGACCGGGATATGGAACTGAGAGGCCGGGCGGGCGTCATCGCTGGTTGGGGCAAGACGGATGCCAGCACGAGTCATACCGGGACGAATCTGTTGAGGTCGGCAACGGTGCCAATTTTGAGTAAGTATTTTCAGGGAATGGATTCGTAATAAATAATCTTACGTGGCGTTGTTTGGTCCGTTGTGCTCAGGTAATGCACTTAGTGTACACGGGGGTGGTGATGGGCTGGCGTGCTAGGACATCCCTGCTGTGCCTCACTACTGTAATTTCGGTGTGAAGCCCGGTGCGAAGACCACGAAGTCAATTGGCCACGAGGTCAAAGTGATCTTCCTTAGCGAAGGATGCCGAAAGAAAGGAGACGTATCGGCGGGTCCATGGACCCGCCGATACGTCTCCTTTCGGCCTTGAGACCAAGAGGTTCATGTCCGATTTGGGGTGCCGGCTGCAGAGGGAGGGGCGGGATCCGTGCTCGGACCAATATTTATTGCAGAATGTCTCCCTGGCCATTCAGAGGGGAAAGGCTGCCAGCCTGAGGGGCACGTTTGAAAAGAAATTTAAATGTATTTATTTAAAAAAATATATCGATTATTTTATAGAAATATCTCCATTTCTAATATTAACAAAATACATAAAGTTACGTCATTCATAACGATACCTGAAGGCCCACGCCTTCATTTCAAACATGGACCTATTAAAAGTACGGAGGGACTTATCACACAGAACATCGACTGAAAGCCAAAAATTCAATTAATGACAACCGAGTACACCAAAGTAAACCAGGTTTTTGCTTCACTTAGATTACACGCGAGACTCACGGCATATTTTTTATAGGTCCATGACTTCAGGTATATAAGTAATTTTCAATAGAATATGCAAAAAACCGCGTGGTTCCCGGCAGAACAGAATTTGAACCACCCCATCTTTTCCCTATGTGGTGTCGTACAAGGTGACTAAGGGATAGGGCTGTTTAACATCAGAAAGATATATACAGCCTAGACTCAGCCTCACATGCATGGCTCGAGTCAACAATAGTGCCCGGAATACGACAAAAGGCTCACCCCCTATAACGTGGGACCGAATACAATTATTGGTGAAATGTGGGTGTTAATTCACCTCTGCCTAACCCTCCGGGGATAAAGGCGTGGATTTATATCTTTATATCTATGCAAAAAACCTATCATCATAAAAGTGTTTACAAAATATTCTTCTCCTTTCCAGGTACTGAACAGTGCATCAACTGGCACAGGAGCAAGCAGATCTCCGTCGAGATACATTCCGAGATGATCTGCGCCGGTCACTCGGACGGACATCAAGACGCTTGCTTAGGTGAGTAGTATAAGAGACAATACATTCATAATCATCATCTTAGCCCTGTTCCCAGCTGCTTACGAAGCTTTCAACTACGAAGCTAGTAGTTATACCAAGACCTTTGAAACCAAATTAACTTCATCTACATGCTGGAGCATCTGCTGATTGACGGACGAAGTTCTGGCGCAAACTATCCTCTCGGGGTTGAGTCGCGTGCAGTTGCTCCCATATACATATGTCACCATAAAGACGTATAAGTCAAACCAAAGAATTGAAGGAGTAAGTGGACCGTTTTTTTTACGTGCGGAAAATCCCCACGAATACCCCCACCACCGGAGCCGGCGGAAGAGGTTATGTCGGACTCGAACCGACTAAAACACACGACGCCTGACGGTCGTTTTTGGTTGCCGTAGATGAGGTTGACAGGCATGTTCCGGCCAACTCAGGGCCATCTCTCTCGATCTGGCCCTCTCCTCAAGTGTGAGGACCACAGAGTCCCCAACACGTCTTTGGAAACGGCGAGGTACGTAAGGCGCACCGCCACTGCGGCCTGCTTCTGCCAGGGTGACAGGCGACTCCACCTGTCACCACCAGGCCTGTGCTCATGGGGGACGGAGGTCATTTATCAACCTCCGACGCTCAAGTTGCCTCAGTACGAGGGCAGTTTGGCTTGAGATCCTCCTTCGCTCCCACTGCCGCTCACGCCCTGGAGTAAGTGGACCTTGGGCTCCGTCGTGAAAGCACCGGATCCAACTGGAATCAACACTAAGATACTCCCAGTCGCTTCCGAAGCTTCGGAATCCAGGGTTCGCTTTCCGGCTTTTTCTTATCCATTTCCGAAAACCGTGTTCCCAAAACGACGATTATGATGATTTATAAGCAATGCGTGCATTACTATATTCACCAGTGATATCAGGTACACACTTGTTCGCTACTTCAGCAAAACTTACACCAAAAATATGTTTCCAGGCGACTCCGGTGGTCCTCTAATAGTGCTCGACAATGGCCGATACTTCCTGGTAGGCATCACATCTGCTGGCTTCGGCTGCGGAGTAGACCACCAGCCAGGGATCTACCACAACGTGAAGGTCACCAGCCACTGGATACGGGGAGTCATATCACCGATTATGAATTATGTTGATTTTTAATAATGGAGGTAGATGGAAAAATGTGCATTCGGAAGAAAGAGTGATGAGTGCCGTATTCGGTAGACCACACGTCTGTGTGAAAAGGCATGCAGCGTACTGGATGTTAGGCTGGTGGGAACAGGGCCTGATTCTTCGTGTAGAAACCTCACCAGGGCACACGTATGAAATATCTATGTCGGTAAAATTTCAGGGTGTTCCATCACTTAGTACCTATTACAGGATATACCATAAGAAAGGAATTCCCCAGGAATCCTACCAAACATTGGGCAATTATTCCTACCAATCAAAGTTCCGATCGAAGGGCAGGGTAAATCCTACCTACCATGTAAAAGGCGGCCTCACTATCGATAACTGGAGACCATGGAGGCCGCAGAACCTGTAAGCCTACCACGAAACATCTGCAGCTACAGATGGCATGCAGTCTCCATTGTTCCCAAATTTGATCTGAAGACGAAATAGTTCGACTTAAACCTACCTTCATTTTTCGTTCGTTTTAAGTGTAGGTCTGTCTGAAATGTCGGAATTACCAGTAGGTCTGCCAACAGAACTACTTAACAGAACAGGTGGGAACAGAGCTAATGAGAAAAAAAATCCAGTAGTTCTGCCAACAGCACAGGTGGAAATAGAGGGATGTTTCATGGTGGGCACCTTGTGATCTGGCATGCCATATCGTCGGTGACTCTCATTAATGTTAAGGGATCAAGGTAGACGTATGCTGTGCAAAGAGAGAGCGCTCTACAAAACCGAAGCAAGCCGATCTTTGCCGAACTGTTACTCTTCTTCCCGAATCGCTATTTGAGGAACCAGATAATGTACTGTACAAATAGATGCCTATGCAAATTACAAAGGAATGTACAAAAAGGGAAGCAGGCTATAATATTTGTAAAATAAGTGAGATGCATACATTTTTAATTATTATCACTAATTAATTATGTATTTCGACCTGCCCGTGGTGTGATTTCGTATCAAACAGCAGCAGCAAATACAGCGTACCGTAATATAAACTCAAATGTGATATGTAGTATGTTTTAATTCATTGCGGCTTCACAATGGTGCTGTTTATCCGCATCGAAGTTTAACAAGCAATGTATGTGAAGAGACGACGTGTCTACCGACCGCGCACATGATCCATTGAAATAATAAAAACCGGTCAAGTGGGAGTCAGGCTCGCGCGCTGAGGATTCCGTACAAACCTGGATTGAACGCACGGCCCACCTGATGGAAAGTGGTTACCGTGGCCAATGGACGTGTGTAACACCAGAGAAGCCACACTCGCGCTGCCGACCCTGTAAGCACAGAGTTTCTGTGCCGTCAGTGTAGAGGACAAAGCAGGACAAGCCTTTAGTCATCCCACTGACAGCACAAATTCTCCAGTGAGCTCTGGCTACCCTACACACTGCTGGGAACACAACACGAAGTTATTATAACCGCGGTATTCTGTAGGGCAGTAGTAATAAAATATCATAGTGAAATCTATTTAACGTTATTACTAAGGGCATATATCTTGAACCTAAAATGTGCTGTGTGTGTACATGTTTTTGGGTTGTTTCTTGAGGATGGCACGGGGTGCTACTAGTAAGCAGAGCGTGAAAAAGCATATGATGAGACCGTCAAGCTGAGTGTCGCCATTGTCACATGGTATATGTAAGTAATGGTGACCCTCTTTTCTGAGACTTTGTCTACAACTTACCATCAGGCAGGGCGAAGTCTAATTGACGTGTCCTATATAAAAAAAACCTTAAAAAGCATAGATTGTAACAAGTCAATCCGCGCGCGCCATGATCTCGTTTTTCTCGCCATTAAGGTCCAAGATACATCTCCCAATGCATACTCGCTTATCTACTGATCTGCTACATGAGTCTGCTGCTGCAGTCTGCGGTCGGCTACTGCTGCAATCACCACTTACTGTAACCTTTTTTTCCTTTTTAAGTTTAATTAGTGATAAGATTAGGTTAGTACAAAGTAATCGTATTTGTGAATATAGTATTACTTGCCATTTCCTTGCATTTTAAACCGACTTCAAAAAATAAGGAGGTTATTGTATAAATGAAAATCATTCTCTTAATTTGATCTCCTTTATTATTTTATTTACAAGTTATTGTGCAATCGTTTTTATTAAATAAAATGATTTAATTTAATTCTTTATTTTATTTCTCATTAATGATTCAAATGACTCAAAATGATTACCAAGCATTAAGAGCAAATCAAACTTTTATTTATTTTTATTGTATTACTGTCCGAACTGTTTAACATCAGACAGATAAATACAGCCCAGACTCAGCCTCAGATGCATGACTTGGGTCAACAATAGTGCCTGGAAGACGACTATAAGCACACCCCCTATTACGTGTGACTCTGCCTTACCTTGCGGGGATAAAAGATTTATGTCTGTACGTATGTCTAAACTAAAGGTGTAAATCAATCAATCAATCAAGCGTATCGCAGTCCACAGCTGAACATAGGCCTCTCCCAATGTTGGGAGGCTTTGGCCTACTGTGTCCACGCTGGCCACACGGGTTGGTACAGGGTTTATTTCAAGTTTTCCTTCTCTCACAGTGATATCGTCTGCGTATTTTTCCGTTAGTCGCTCCTTCGACACCCGTCGGATGAGATGGGGTGATACTAAGGTGTATACATACCAAATATCAAACAAATTAGTCAACAGGAAGGGGGAAACCAAGGTAAGTATTATGATAATTTTGAGAACTCTGTTCATCAAGATCAAACTGATGGTGACTGCACCTACTACTAGGTATCATACTAGGTGTGAATTCATAGGAAATACATAGGAGGTAGGACACGGCGGTATATCCGCCCAATTGAGTAGTCCGACTGGGGAAGTACCTCCACCCTACAGAATACCGCGGTTATAATAACTTCGTGTTGTGTTCCCAGCGGTGAGAATTTGTGCTGTCAGTGGGAAGACTAAAGGCTTGTCCTGCTTTGTCCTCTACACTGACGGCACAGATTCTCTATGCTTACAAGGTCGGCAGCGCGAGTGTGGCTTCTCTGGTGTTACACACGTTCATAGGCCACGGTAACCACTTTCCATCAGGTGGGCCGTGCGCTTGTCCGCCACCTAAGTGGTATGAAAAAATAAAAAAAATCGTCGGCAAAATTAGTAAGTACATACATACATATAATCACACCTTTGTCTCTGGAGGGTTAGGCAGAGGCGAATTAACACCCACGTTTCACCAATTATTGCATTCGGTCCCACGTAATAGGGGGTGAGCCTATTGCCGTAAGTTCCATGATTTAATCGCAAAAAGTAGTATGATAATTATATAACGAACCGTTATATAATTATCATACTAGGTATACTGCTTATTGGATGTTTTTCGCCCTCATTAAGACCTTCGGGGCCCAAACCATCCACACCTGCATGCCAGTATATCTGCTGACTAACGAACAAGGATCTGGCACAGGCTTTCGTTTCGGTGTTGGTTGGTCAAACGGCAGTTGCTCCCCCAAAAGTTGTATCGGATATCGGAGGTTAGGCAGAAAAGAATTAACACCCCATTTCACCAATCATTGAATTCGGTCCCACCTAACAGGGGGTGAGCCTATTAATGTCTTCCGAGCACTATTGTTGACTCAAGCCATGCATCTGAGGCTGTCTGAGCTGTATATACCTGTCTGATGTTAAACAGCGCTATCCCTTAGTCGCCTTGTACGACACCGCATGGAAAGAGATGGGATGGTCCAAATTCCACTCTGCAGGGAACCACGCGTCTTTTATCCGGATGCCAAGAATAGATTCCCATTGGTTGCAGGAAAATTTCATGCGGGCACACAGTTACGTTCATATTAGATAAACCTTCAGGTTCATAACGTCAAAAGTTCGTAAAAAACCGTCTATACCCTTAGTAAAGGTGGTTTATAAGAGTGCTCTATAACTGTTAACAATTATAAAAAAATAAATCTGCACACCCATTTGCAGTGCGCCTAAAATCCACCACAAATAAGATCCTCCGCAGTCTTCCGATCTTGGCTGTGTAGACACAACAATAACAGATACAAACGTCAATACAATCGCCGCCATAACAACCCACATATATGTTATTAGCACTTCAATATCACGTAAAAATATACCACGCAATAAATAAAACGTACAAAAAATGGAAACAGTTAATATTACACCGGAAAAAAATAATGTTAGTTTTATTAGTGGGAGTTCACGATCACAACACATGTAAATTTCATGTACTGAAGCCGGTAACATGTAGAATACCGATGCCCATGCTATGAGATAACAGGCTGGCTTCAGAGGAACACAGAAACAACAGGATGTTACCATTTTTAAATTATCTAAGACATCTGTGACATCTGTGATAGTCATTATTTACTTTATATTTACAATATGGTGTTACAAAATGAATAGGTTATAAACCAATCAAAATATAATGTCCTATAGACAAATACAAAAAGACATGTCAATATTAACGAAAGAAGTATTTATTGCGGTAGCCTAGTGGTATGGGTAACGGACTGCTGAGATTAGATCTCGGGTTCGATCCCAGGTTTTACCATGGCGCACACCTATGACTTTTTGATGCTTTTTGAAGTTATGTGAGTATTTATCGCAAATTATATATTAGATACTCCGCGAGGCAGGTCCCGGGCTCGTGGAAGACTGCATTCGTGCACTTTGTACCTACCTAAGAAAGGTGACAGGACAGATCCGACCAATTACAGGCCTATCGCTATAACCTCCCTTCTCTCGAAGGTTATGGAGCGTGTTATTAATACACAGCTCCGAGGTACCTTGAAGGAAACGATCTACTGAGCGACCGACAGTACGGTTTTTGCCACCGTCGCTCTACCGGTGACCTTCTTGTGTATCTCACAAACCGGTGGGCGCAAGCCATCGAGAGTCACGGTGAGGCACTAGCGGTCAGCCTCGATATAGCGAAGGCCTTCGATCGGGTCTGGCACAAAGGTCTTCTTACGAAGTTGTCATATTATGGACTCCCCGAGGGATTGTGCGAATGAATCTCCAGCTTTTTGTCCAACAGAAGCATCCAAGCCGTCGTCGACGGCAGCTGCTCGGACCGCATGAACATAAACGCTGGTGTCCCACAAGGCTCCGTGTTGTCTCCGACGCTGTGTCTGCTGCATATCAAATTCAATCTCGGTTGGATTGTGTTCAGGGGTCAGCAAGTGCATAGCCGGGCAGAGGTGGTGGTTGTCGCAGCACTAGTGGGACCAGTGGGTCTTGGCGTAGTCTAGTGGGGATGGCGCGGGGCGATGCGCCGAACAGGGAGACCTGTAGAAACGGTGGTGCCGCTGGCCGCCCGCGGTATAGTACAGGGGCCCAACTGGGGTTAACCACCTTGGGAGGCCACCTTGCCTCACCAGGCCGCGCATAATCCCGATATGGTTCGTCGTGCCGGTTGGTGACCGGAATTGGGAGCCCGGCGACCATACTCGGGGGGGTACGGGGGCCCTTCCGTTCGGCGCGTCGGCTCTCGCCATGCCTCACATTCATAGATAAAACCAATATCCCGCGCTTTGTCACACGGTGCTGCGGCGGCAATCACCTCTTTTTTCACGCCTTCTCCCACCCAAACTCATGGCAGCGCAATTCAAAGAAATAGGCAACACAGCGGCTCGACACACTCCCAAAAGCTTGCTATTTGAGGTGGAGTCCACTAACATCTGTGGGCTCCATGCAAACCTCAACGCCGTCCACCAACACCTAGAGACGGCGAAACCTGCCATGTTTTTTCTAACGGAGACGCAAATACACCGCCCTGACGACACGACCTACTTGCTCTACCCTGGCTATGTTCTTGAGGAAAGTTTTCGTGCAAAAGCCGGGGTGTGCGTGTTTGTTAGGGCGGATGTTTGCTGTCGCCGTTTGCGCTGCCTAGAGGACCCATCCTTCTCCATCCTTTGGGTACACGTAGACCATGGCCCTACGAGTCAGATCTATGTGTGCCTCTACCGTTCCCATACAGGAGATGCTGAGACAACTCGACTCTTTGAATATCTGAGTCAGGTTGTGGTACGCAGCCACCAACACTACCCGACAGTGACCACGCGATGCCTGATATCCATATCAGGCAACGCGATGTCCGTGCAGTGCTGCAATCACTCGATGTCCGGAAAGCCAGTGGTCCGGATGGTATTCCAGCGGTAGTTTTGAAAAAATGTGCAGCGGAGTTGTCTCCAATGCTTACGCGCCTGTACCGGCTATCCTACAGTTCGGGTACAGTGCCTTTGCCTTGGAAAGAGGCGAATGTTCAGCCGATTCCCAAGAAGGGGGATCGCTCGGAGCCAGCCAACTATCGAGCCATAGCCGTCACCTCAGTGCTGTGCAAAGTGTTCGAGCACATAATTAACAAACAGCTCATGCGGCACCTAGAGGATCACTCCTTAATTAATGACCGGCAATATGGCTTCAGACCGAAACGGTCAACGGGTGATCTTCTAGCATACGTTACCCATCTTTGGGGTGAGGCTATGGACAAGCACGGCGAGTCACTGGCAATTAGTCTTGACATCGCCAAAGCTTTCGATAGAGTCTGGCACAAATCGCTTCTTTCCAAGCTACCTTTGGTCTGCCTTCTAGGCTGTGCAACTGGGTTGCTAGCTTCCTGCAGGGGCGCCGTATTCGCGTCCTTTGTGACGGACGAGCTTCGGAGTTTCTGCAGGTTAATGCTGGCGTGCCCCAGGGGTCCGTCCCATCACCCACTCTCTTTCTTCTGCATATCAACGACATGCTGTCTACCGGCAATGTTCATTGTTATGCAGACGATAGCACTTTGCATGGGAGTTATCATGGACATCCTGCTGCCAAGCAGTCGGATATCGCAGAGAAAAGGCAGCTTCTTGTCACTGAGCTTGACGGGATCCCGAATCACATTTCTCAATGGGGCTCTGAGAACCTGGTTGAGTTCAATGCCAAGAAGACGCGGGCATGTGCGTTTACAGCAAAAGTATCTTCTTTCCTTCCCCTCCCCACTCTTCAGAGCACGCCACTGCCACTGCAGGACAATCTCAATATCCTAGGTATGGATGTTCGCTGCAACCTGAATAACAAAAACTACATCGAAAGTATCATCAAAACAGCCTCACGAAAACTCGGAGTCCTGAACAGAGTGAGACGATTTTTCACGCCGGAGCAGCGGTGTCTTCTATACAAGACACAAATTCGCTCCTGTGTCGAGTACTGCTCGCATCTCTGGGATGGTTCAGCAAAGTACTTACTAGATGCTCTCGACAGATTGCAGCGACGTGCGGTCCGCATCATTGGGAATCCCGAGATCACGAACACCCTAGAACCTTTACAGCTGCGTAGAGATGTTGCGTCCATGGCTGTATTTTACCGTTTGTACCATGGGGAGTGTTCTGATGAGCTCTTCCAATTAGTCCCACCCTCCCCTTTCCTACACAGGACAACACGTGCAGGTCTTAGATGGTGCCAAACATCCGATCAAGAACCAAGCGGTTCGGAGACTCTTTCCTCTGTCGCACCATTAAGGCCTGGAATTCATTACCAGCTCACGTGTTTCCTTCTTCCTACAATCCCGGGTCCTTTAAGCGGGGCGTGAAAAAGCATATGATGAGGCCGTCAAGCTGAGTGTCACCATTGTCACACGGTATGTGTAAGTAATGGTGACCCTCTTTTCTGGGACTTTGCCTTCAGCTTACCATCAGGCAAGGCGAAGTCCAATTGACGTGTCCTATATAAAAAAAAAAAAAAAAAAAAACCTAGTCCAATTCAACCCCACTAAGACACAAGTATGTGCATTCACCGCTAAGAAAACCCCATTCATTGTAGCGCCGCAATTACTGGGCACACCGTTTACCATCTCCCCGAGTATCGGGATCCTTGGTGTCGATATCTCCAGTGATGTCCAATACCGAAGTCATTTGCAGGACAAGGTTAAGAAAGCTCGGAGTGCTCAACAGGGCGAAGCAGTATTTCACTGCGGGGCAGCAACTCCTTCTTTATAAAGCACAGGTCCGGCCTCACATGGAGTACTACTGTCACCTTTTTGCTGGAGCACCTGCATACCAGCTTGACCCCTTCGACTCGTTGCAAAGACGGGCATTGAGGCTGGTTGACAATCCCATACTGACAGGTAGAGTGGAACCTCTTAGCCTTAGGAGGGATTTTGCCTCACTGTGTGTGTTCTACCGCCTATACAATGGTTTGTGCTCAGATGAATTGTTTGACATGATGCCCGTAGCTAAATTCTATCATCGCACCTCTCGCCATAGGCATGGAATTCATCCCCACACATTGCGACCTGAGACGGTGCGCACTGTGCGGTATGAAAGAAACTTCATCCCACGCACACTCAAGCTGTGGAATGACCTCCCTGCTGCGGTTTTCCCAAGTGCCTACAATATGGGGTTCTTCAAGAGGGGCATCAGAAGGTTTCTTCATGGTCGGCAGCGCGAGTGTGACACCCCTGGTGTTGCATACGTCCATAGGCCACGGTAACAGCTTCACATCAGGTTTGCCGTGTGCGTGTCTGCCAACTAAGTGGTATAAAAAAAAAAAAAATATAAGTGCCCGGTTAATGGCAATAGGCTCGCCACCTATTACATTGGGACCTAAATATAAACTGGCGAAATGTGAGTGCTAGCACCTCTGCCTACCCCTTCGGGGATATAGGCGTGAGTTTATGTCATGTCATGTCATGTCATGTCATGTCATGTCATGTCATGTCATGTCATGTCATGTCATGTCATGTCATGTCATGTCATGTCATGTCATGTCATGTCATGTCATGTCATGTCATGTCATGTCATATCATGTCATGTCATGTCATGTCATGTCATGTCATGTTATGTTATGTTAAGTTAACTATTTATTCATACGTCACACTAAATATCCGAAAGGTTTAGCATTTAGGTTATTCGATCCTATGGCGATATTTTATTGATCAATTTTAACATGACATGACACGTATTCATACACGTATCAGACAGATAAATACAGCCCAGACTCAGTCTCAGATGCATGGCTTGAGTCAACAATTAGTGCCCGGAAGAGAGCTATAGGCACACCCCCTATTACGTGGGATTCTGCCTTACCCTGCGGGGATTAAAGATATATGTATGTCTGAACTAAAGGTGTGTCAATTAATCAAGCGTATCGCAGTCCCCTGCTGGACATAGGCCTCTCCCAATGTTGGGAGGCTTTGACATACTGTGTCCACGCTGGCCAGACGGGTTGGTACAGGGTTTATTTCAAGTTTTCCTTCTCTCGCAGTGATATTGTTTGCGTATTTTTCCGTTAGTCGCTTCTTACGACACCCGTCGGATGAGATGGGGTGATACTTAGGTGTTTACATACCAAATATCAAACACTATGACGATATTTTATTGATCAATTTTAACATGACGTAAGTAACGGTTGACATTTTAAATTTTTATTGATTTGCATGTATTTATTATTATAGAAATTTTTGACATTTAGGTATATTGATTGCCATGTATTTATACTGTTATAATTTCTACACGAATTATGTTTGTTGTTTGGCAGAGCCTTTTCGCGTCTAACGGGTCACTTTGTTAAGGGAATTTGTTTATTATTGGGCAGAAAAATAGCCCATATAGTAGTGGGGTTCTACGACATGAAAGAAGAGATGGGGTGGCTGTATTCTACTCCACCTGAACCCAACAAATGGAACAAATATCTGTTATAAATATATATATATATATATTTATAATGTATATTTGAGCCGTTTGGGATCGAGACGCTGGGATCATGGGGTCCAAGTGCCCGTCTTTTGTTTAGAGTAATTTCTAAACGTTTAATTAAAGCTACCCGTGACCAGAGGGCTGGTTTATTCCTTGCGCAAAGGATTGGTATTGCCATTCAACGTGGCAACGTCATGAAAATCCTCCGCATCATCACCGACCGGTAACGTACCCAGAAGGCTGGCAGCATTAAAAAAATGACAATAAAAATATAGTCCGAGTGCTAATAATGTCGCTATGTATCCCTTAAAAATAATTATCAAAAATCGATCGTATGAAGCTCAGTGCCCCGAGCACGAAAAATATTTGAATTCGTAACGTAATCGTACCGAGGAAACGGAGCATTGCGATTGGCTGCCTACCTACTGAGAACATGTATGTGTGTGACGCTGGCCAATCGCATTGCTCACTTCTCTCGATACGTTACGTTACGAATTCGAATATTTTTCTTGCTTGGGGTTCAAAAGGACAAAGCTAAAAAGTGAATCTTGGGGGCCAAATTTAAAGCCTTGCATACAATCGGGTCCCCGGTGCAGAACATCCGATCAAGAACCAAGCGGTTCGGTGACTCTTTCCTCTGTCGCACCATTAAGGCTTGGAATTCATTACCAGCTCACGTGTTTCCTTCTTCCTACAGTCCCGGGTCCTTTAAGCGGGGCGTGAAAAAGCATATTGATGAGTGTAATAAGGTTGATTTTACTTTGCTACAGAAAATGCAGTAAAAGAGACGTGTGTTAGCTTCAATGGATTTATTTACACTACTTAAGTAAACCAACGATCTGAATGACATGCATAGTTATATGAATCTATAGATACGTATCTAATCATCCGAACATACCGCCCACCAAAGAACGGCTAGTTCTTTAAAAACATCATGCAAATTCACAAAATAACATTCAACTATACAAATTACTCGCTAAACTAGATACAAAATTGTATAATAGTCAAAACTATAACAAATTGTAAATCAATCGAATAGATAGTTAATGATTATTAAGCATTATACATGCATTTGATACTTGGAACTCAGACTACTACCTATTTTACTTAAACTTTGATATCTACAGGCAAAAGACATAATTTACTAACAGATCGCTTAACTATACTACTACCGCTCTTCACACTGTAGACTCTGGTAAATGCATCAGGGCCAGGGTGTTTATCTACGATGCGGCCAAGAGGCCATTTGCTTGGTGGAGCATTATCACTCTTTATGAGCACTATCTGTCCAATCTCATATTCTTCAGTTTTTTTTAACCACTTCGGTCGTTGTTGAAGTCTAGATAAGTACTCATCCTGCCAGCGCCTCCAAAAATCGTTCAATATCTTTTGAGTATGACGCCATCTTGTTAAATTGCTTACTGGAACGTTTTGCAAACTGGGTGAAGGTAGAGTAATAGGCGCTTCTCCGATTAAAAAGTGACCCGGAGTTAGTACATTCAGGTTCTCCGTATCTGAACTATCTATCGGACATAAAGGACGTGAATTCAGACACGCTTCAATCTGGCATAAAAGTGTACTGAATTCTTCATAGGTCATGTGTCCGTTTAAAACTCGTTTCAGATGATACTTTGTGGATTTTATGCCGGCCTCCCAAAGGCCTCCAAAATTCGGACTATACGCTGGTATAAAATGCCACTGTGTGCTGTCCTTAGCCAGAGTTTCTATGATGTCACCTTCGAATTCTAATCTGGCTGCCCTCCAGGCTTCTTGAAGATCTTTATTGGCGCCAATGAAATTCCGACCTTGGTCACTCCACATGTGAGCGCATCTTCCTCGACGTGCAACGAACCGCCGAAAGGCTCCACTAAAGGCTTCTGATGTCAAGTCTCCAACCAGCTCCAGATGTACGGCCTTTGTTGACATACATATAAATAAGGCGATATAACCTTTAATAGTTTTAGCACCTCTTCCTCTGGACATGAGAATGTTGTACGGGCCAGCGAAATCGACACCACAATGTAAAAAAGGACGAGCAGGTGTTACTCTTTCCTTAGGTAAGTCTCCCATTAACTGGGTTCTGACACTTGCACGCTGTTTAGCACAGATTAGACATTTGTGTATTTCAGTTTTTACTAATAGCTTACATTTTAATATCCAATATTTAGATCGAATGTAATTAATCATTAATTGTACGCCTCCATGTAATGTTGCGATATGTGCATCAGCAACAATTAATTTCGTCAAGTATCCTTTATCACTTAGAATTATAGGGTGTTTTCTATCATCGCTTAAACAGGAATGTTGAATTCTTCCGCCCACCCTGAGTATAAAAATTCGATCTAAATATGGGTTGAGAGACTTCAGTCGACTTATGTTCTTAACCCTTCCTTTATTTCTTAAGTCTTCTAAGTCCTCTTCAAAACACTCTCTTTGTGCTATCTGTATACATTTATGTAATGAAAGTTGTAGCTCTTCTGTTGTCAAATTAATTTGTGTTCTTTCTTTTTTCAGGTTTAAGTATTGTCTGCAGTATGTCACAGCTCCCATCAACTCAATCAGCGTGTCACAGACCTCAAAGCGGGTAGACCACGGTTTATCTTCCATAATCTGATTTGTTACGACGTTCACACTTATATTCCGTTTTATTTCCAAATCTGTTGTTGTATTTATATTTTTAAATGCTATTTCTTCTTGTTTCAGCCATTCTGGCCCTTCCCACCATAATTGACACTTTTTTAACTCTGGTAGCAGCATACCTCGTGATACAACGTCAGCAGGGTTATTCTTTGAATCCACGTGAAACCAATTACTGCCGATATTATCGATAATTGTAATGACTCTGTTCCTCACAAAGGTCTGCCATCTAGTAGGATCTCCTTGCAACCAGGATAGAACTATTGTGAAATCTGTCCACGAGTATATTTGACTGGTAGGAATTCGCATTGCTTCGCTTATCTGTTTCAATAATTTTGCAAGAAGTACAGCACCACACAGTTCAAGTCGTGGTAGTGACATCGGTTTTACAGGTGCTACTCTTGATTTTGCAGCAATTATGGACGTTTTGTATTGAAGATCATCTCCCAGTACTCTCAGGTAAGCAACTGCTCCATATGCTTTGTTAGAAGCGTCACAGTATCCATGAACAGTAACGCTTTTAATGTCTTTGCTTGAACATTGCAGCCATCTTTGTATTTCTATATCCTTCAAATGTGTAAAGCTTTGTCGTATACTAATCCACTCCTTTTCTGTTTCAGGACCTATTTCATCATCCCAAGCACTATGATTTAACCACAACTTCTGAATCAACATCTTTGCAGGTACAATAGCAGGAGCCAGCCATCCCAGTGGGTCAAATAGGCGATGTATGTCAGCCAATATCTTCCTCTTAGTGATCGCTTCCATTTTCAGTGTATAATCTAAATGGTAATGTATTGTATCCTTTCCCATGTTCCAGAATAAACCAAGTGTTCGAACTGTACCGTGCAACTTCATATCTATTGCAACTTGCTTACTACGATGTGATGAATCGAATTGTTTCAGAAATTCTACGCTGTTTGACGACCACTTCTGCAGCGTGAAGCCTCCCTTTTGTAAAATATCGCTGACATTTTTTGCCAACTCTATAGCTTTCTCCACCGTATCTTCACCAGAAAGCATATCATCCATGAAAAAGTCTTCTTTGATTATTGCAGCTGCAGATGGGTAATCTGAGCCTTCGTCTTCTGCTAACTGGTGGAGAGTCTTAACGGCTAGGTACGGTGCTGGAGCAGTACCAAAGGTGACTCTTAATAGGCGGTAGTCTTTAATTGGTTCATTGACATCATGTCGCCAGAGTATACGCTGATAATCTGTATCCACCCTTGTTACTAATATCATCCGATACATCTTTTCGATGTCTGCTCCGAAACAAATAGGCTTCATTCTCCATCTCATTACTAAATATCTCATATCTTCCTGCAATTGGGGTCCTATAAGTAATTCTTCATTCAGAGATATATTATTACAACCCTTAGACGATGCGTTGAACACCACTCTCACCTTCGTGGTTTCACTACTCTCCTTAAGGACTGGATGATGAGGTAAGTATACTGCAGGGTTTTCTATTTCATGTGGTGGAACTTCTTCCATGTGATTCAAATCAATATACTCCTTCATTACTCTCGTGTATTCTGTCCTTAAGTTTTGGTCATTTTCTAAACGTCGTTCAAGTTGCATGTATCTTCTTAGTGCTATATCCTTTGTATACCCTTCAGGTGATTTAGGATTTTCAGCCTTAAATGGTAATTTTACCACGTATCTTCCTTCAGAATTTCTTGTATATGTTTCTTTATATATTTTCTCACATAATTCTTCATCTTGTGTTAGTTTATTCTTACTGTCTTCTTCTACTTCCCAAAAGGATTTCAACACATCTTCTATATTCATATGATGATGCATAACAGTAATGTCTTCTGAGGAAGTGCTTTCTTCCACCTTTCCAAAAAGAATCCATCCTAGGCTTGTGTTTTGAGCAGTTGGGGAGCCTAGGGGACCTTTAACCAGACCATTTCTTAATATTGTGTCATATACCTTGACACCTAACAAAAGATCTACTCGCCCTGGTGTATTGTAACTTGGATCGGCCAGGGTGAGTCCTTGCAAATGTGGCCAGGCTTCGATATTGTAGGTGAAATGTCTTGGAGGCAAGTTGGAGATTATCTTGGTGGGTATTACATATGCCTTCATGAATATGTTGAAATCTTCATCACATCTTGAAAAAAGATCAAACTCAATAACGTGATTTATCTGTGTTTGTATCCCTCCAACTGCTGTAACTGTACCCTTGCTTGACTTTCGTTTCACCTTTAACTTCTGTGCTGCTCTTTCACTAATGAAACTTTCATGAGATCCTTGATCAATTAAGGCGCGCAATACTGTAGTCAATCCATTACTATCTCTTACATAAACCAATGCCGTTGCCAGCAAGGCTGTAGACTTCTTTGCTGCAAAGTGTGAGGATATTGCGACGTCTGAGACCTCATCTTTCTTCTCCTTCTCTTTACCTTCGACATGGCTGTCTTGAGTTTGTGAATTGTCTGATTGCTTGGTACTTCTAGACTCGTGTAGCAGCGAGTGGTGACGTCGTTTACATACGCGGCAATGAACAGGTACTCGACACTTCCAGGTGGTGTGCCCGGGTATCAGACAATTGTAGCACAGGCGATTATTTCGTACAAACTCACTTCTCTTTATAGGTTGAAGCTTTATAAAATCTTTACAATGGCAAAGCTTGTGATCTTCTTTGCACATCATACACGTCTTCACAGGTGCGGTCGCAGAAACATGACAGAGCTTCTCCTTGGTAGCCTTTTCCCTTGTGACGGCTGTAGAACTAGTAGGTGTAGTCGACTCCAACGTACGAAACTTGCACTCCAAAAATATAACGAATTCATTCCAGGTAGGCAGTTTATCAGACTCCTGAGTGTATGAATGCTCCTCCCAATCCTTATGGGTCTCAGTATCTAATTTTTGAACTACCAAAAATATAATGATGGGGTCCCAAGTCTCGGTAGATATGTCCAGATTTCGTAGACTTTGTAAACATTCTGTGGTAGTGTCTAGTAAGGATTTTATCTGGCTTGCTGTCGGTGTCTTAATAACTTTCTGTTCGGTAAGTCGTTTGAAAAGGGTTTTTACAATAACTCGCTTATTCCCAAAGCGGTGCTTCAATATGTCCCATGCTTGCTCGTAATTGCTTTCTGTAATTTTCACGTTTTTTAACAAAGTTTCAGCTTCACCCGTGATACTTGATTTCAAATATTGTAATTTCTGTACCATACTCAACGACTTATTCGTATGGACTAGTGATATAAACAAATCATGATAAGTAGGCCAATCTTCGTATTTACCATTAAACACAGGAAGATGAATTTTAGGTAGTATAACTTCAGTCGGGATAGTACTCACGGTATCTTTAGTTCTTATTGCCAATGCAGATAGCATATCCTTTAAATCACCGTGTAAACAAATGTACAAATCTTCAATCACGTAGTAATCTTCGTTTACAAAATATGGAATGTTCGTACGTTGTTCTTTCGGTGTACACTTCACAAGTTCTTGATGCGTACTTTTAAAGGACTGCCAGTATTCTTCAATGCAATGCAACCTAGTTTCAATGTATCCCTTTGTTAATCTTGCTTTAGGACATTTTTTCAAGTTTACTTGCGCTTTTTGTATTTTCCCAGCAATTTCTTCCAAAACATCCAGTAACTGGGTACTTGTGGTACTCATTTTCGTAAAAAGTAACCTTTAAACTATATATTTTGACCCAAAAATCACGAAGTTCATCTGATAATATCGTAGTCGTTAAGTTGTGATTTTATAAAACTTTTCAATCTCGGCTATAATGCGCCCGGTTCTTATCGCGCAGGAATGCAGTTCTTTTGTCTTCGAGCGGCCGACGTATTTTTTGCAACAATTTACTAATCCGGCTCGAAGGACCATATGATGAGTGTAATAAGGTTGATTTTACTTTGCTACAGAAAATGCAGTAAAAGAGACGTGTGTTAGCTTCAATGGATTTATTTACACTACTTAAGTAAACCAACGATCTGAATGACATGCATAGTTATATGAATCTATAGATACGTATCTAATCATCCGAACACATATGATGAGGCCGTCAAGCTGAGTGTCACCATTGTCACATGGTATGTGTAAGTATTGGTAACCCTCTTTTCTGAGACTTTGCTTTCAGCTTACCATCAGGCAAGGCGAAGTCTAATTGACGTGTTCTATATAAAAAAAAACACCATTCTACTCTCCTCCAATTCTATGGGGTCAAAGATCTAAGGCTCGTATTGCAGAACAACAACTCATAGAATTATCAGGATATTACCATGTTGCATTATTTCGATATTACGGAACTGGATTATAAGCGGTAAACAGTAATAAAGTTTTTAGGTTTAAATATATCGATCTACCCTCTTTCGAGTTCTTTTACTACGCGTATCTGCTCTACCACTGGTTTCACTCTCACTACAAACTCGAACCCGATCTCGATCACGTTCGCGACACACGATGCTTACTGTGTCAACTCGCTATTTTGTTTTCGCTTGTTCCCTGTTGTTTCTGCAAAGATAATTCTAATAGTAATATGAGTGACCATGATAGTTTAAATACCTACAAGTATGTAGAACAGAATCCGATATTCAATTCATATCTAAATTGTGTTTTAGGGCAGATCTTAAAACCAAGCGTAAGTAAACGATTTCCCTATCAAGAACACCGCGGTTATAATAACTTCGTGTTGTGTTCCCAGCGGTGAGTAGGGTAGCCAGAGCTGTCAGTGGGATGACTAAGAGCTTGTCCTGCTTTGTCCTCTACACTGACGGCACAGAAACTCTGTGCTTACAGGGTCGGCAGCGCGAGTGTGATTTGTCTGGCGTTACACACGTCCATGAGCAACGGTAACCACTTTCCATCAGGTGAGCCGTGCGCTTGCCTGCCACCTAAGTGGTATAAATATAAAAAAAAAATTACTGGTCAATCTATGTTTGAGCAACTTTCTCGAATACGAGACTAAGATGATGATGATGGACTTCAAACATACAGTGATTAATGCTATACTATAATTTTATAGTTGTTTGTTGTTTGAACGCGCCAATCTCAGGAACTAGGTACCTACTGGTTCAAATTTTAAAATAATTTATATTGAACAGCCCGTTTATCGACGAAGGTTTTAGGCTATACATCATCACGCTACTTAAGGGCTTAAGGGCGCGAAGCAGGGATTATAATTGTCAATAAATCCCGCAGATTTCCATATATTATTTAAAAGATAAAATTACTGCCTCAAAGTCTTGATATGAGATTTCAAAATATGCCACGGGCGAAGCCCAAAAGTGGTAGCCGTGGTAGGTCGATTGCACTAGAATCTGGTGTACGTATTGTTATGGGGTCCCTTTCAATCGTCGTTTTAAAAAAAGAAAGTTAAGTTTAAAACCTATTTATTTAACTTTAAAAATACAGACGTGGCAAGGAGACCCTTAGGCAACCGAATCGTGTCAGAGTTCAGAATAGACTGAGTGCCACTGCACTGGCCCTGCAAAGTGCTGACCAGTAGTTTTACATGACATGGCGGAGGGCATGGCATGTCAACAGTTTCACATGCAGTACACTATCATAACAGTACGTATGTACTGTCAAAGAGACTGCGTCTTTACGCATCTGCAGAGGCTCTAGAGTTAGTGACCTCAGGACTATGACTATAGATTGCGCGCCGATACAAATCAGCAGCACTAGTGGGACCAGTGGGTCTTGGCGTAGTCTAGTGGGGATGGCGCGGGGCGATGCGCCGAACAGGGAGACCTGTAGAAACGGTGGTGCCGCTGGCCGCCCGCGGTATAGTACAGGGGCCCAACTGGGGTTAACCACCTTGGGAGGCTGCCTCACCAGGCCGCGCATAATCCCGATATGGTTCGTCGTGCCGGTTGGTGACCGGATTTGGGAGCCCGGCGACCATACTCGGGGGGGTACGGGGGCCCTTCCGTTCGGCGCGTCGGCTCTCGCCATGCCTCACATTCATAGATAAAACCAATATCCCGCGCTTTGTCACACGGTGCTGCGGCGGCAATCACTTCTTTTTTCACGCCTTCTCCCACCCAAACTCATGGCAGCGCAATTCACAGAAAAAGGCAACACAGCGGCTCGTCACACTCCCAAAAGCTTGCTATTTGAGGTGGAGTCCACAAACATCTGTGGGCTCCATGCAAACCTCAACGCCGTCCACCAACACCTAGAGACGGCGAAACCTGCCATGTTTTTTCTAACGGAGACGCAAATACACCGCCCTGACGACATGACCTACTTGCTCTACCCTGGCTATGTTCTTGAGGAAAGTTTTCGTGCAAAAGCCGGGGTGTGCGTGTTTGTTAGGGCGGATGTTTGCTGTCGCCGTTTGCGCTGCCTAGAGGACCCATCCTTCTCCGTCCTTTGGGTACACGTAGACCATGGCCCTACGAGTCAGATCTATGTGTGCCTCTACCGTTCCCATACAGGAGATGCTGAGACAACTCGACTCTTTGAATATCTGAGTCAGGCGGCAGATGATGCGCAGGAGCGATTTCCGAATGCCGAAATGGTATTTTTGGGGGATTTTAACGCCCACCACGAGATCTGGTTGGGCTCCTCCAAAACAGACCATGCGGGAAGAGCCGCCCACGCATTTGCTCTGGCGCACGGCCTGACCCAATTGGTGCACGAGGTCACTAGGATACCAAGAAGGTCGGGCCAAGCACCTTCTCTGCTAGACCTTCTGCTGACGAGTGATCCGGACCGGTACAGTGTATCGGTGCGAGCCGCGTTAGGCAACTCTGACCACTGCCTGGTCTGTTCCACGGTGCCTATTATGGCGCCTCCACGACCAGTGCGGGGGAAGCGGCGTCTCTGGCACTACTCGTCAGCGGACTGGGATGGACTTCGTGACTATTTTGCGTCCATCCCGTGGGTTGAGCGCTGCTTTGAAGGTAAGAACCCATCGGATTGTGCTACTGCTGTCGCCGGTGAGATCGGTCTGGGTATGGAATACTATATCTCATACACCGATGTCACCGGTGACCGCGGGGTGCGCCCTTGGTTCGGGCGCGAGTGCGCGGAAGCTGTTAAACAAAAACAGTCTGCGTACCGCGCTTGGGTAAGGGCGCGCGCCACGCGCCATCCCAATCTGGGCCACTTCAAGGCGGCGTACAACAGAGCCACAAAGGTCTGTAGAAGGGCCTATGTCAGAGCGGATGCCCTGCGCATAGCGCGGCTTGGTCAAGAGCTAGTGATGCATCCCACGGGAAGCCGTGGCTACTGGCGACTGGCTAAAGCCGTGCAAGCCAACTTCTGTCAGCCTTCGCTGCCTCCGCTGCGTAACCCTGATGGATCCCTGGCCCATGAGCCGCAAGAGAAGGCAAATCTGCTGGCTAATCTCTTTGCGGCCAACTCCCGAATCGATGATTGTGGTACCCAGCCACCAACACTACCCGACAGTGACCACGCGATGCCTGATATCCATATCAGGCAAAGCGATGTCCGTGCAGTGCTGCAATCACTCGATGTCCGGAAAGCCAGTGGTCCGGATGGTATTCCAGCGGTAGTTTTGAAAAAATGTGCAGCGGAGTTGTCTCCAATGCTTACGCGCCTGTACCGGCTATCCTACAGTTCGGGTACAGTGCCTTTGCCTTGGAAAGAGGCGAATGTTCAGCCGATTCCCAAGAAGGGGGATCGCTCGGAGCCAGCCAACTATCGACCCATAGCCGTCACCTCAGTGCTGTGCAAAGTGTTCGAGCACATAATTAACAAACAGCTCATGCGGCACCTAGAGGATCACTCCTTAATTAATGACCGGCAATATGGCTTCAGACCGAAACGGTCAACGGGTGATCTTCTAGCATACGTTACCCATCTTTGGGGTGAGGCTATGGACAAGCACGGCGAGTCACTGGCAATTAGTCTTGACATCGCCAAAGCTTTCGATAGAGTCTGGCACAAATCGCTTCTTTCTAAGCTACCTGCCTTTGGTCTGCCTTCTAGGCTGTGCAACTGGGTTGCTAGCTTCCTGCAGGGGCGCCGTATTCGCGTCCTTTGTGACGGACGAGCTTCGGAGTTTCTGCAGGTTAATGCTGGCGTGCCCCAGGGGTCCGTCTTATCACCCACTCTCTTTCTTCTGCATATCAACGACATGCTGTCTACCGGCAATGTTCATTGTTATGCAGACGATAGCACTTTACATGGGAGTTATCATGGACATCCAGCGGCCAAGCAGTCAGATATCGCGGAGAAAAGGCAGATTCTTGTCACTGAGCTTGACGGGGTCCTGAATCACATTTCTCAATGGGGCTCTGAGAACCTGGTTGAGTTCAATGCCAAGAAGACGCAGGCATGTGCGTTTACAGCAAAAGTATCTTCTTTCCTTCCCCTCCCCACTCTTCAGAGCACGCCACTGCCGCTGCAGGACAATCTCAATATCCTAGGTATGGATGTTCGCTGCAACCTGAATAACAAAAACTACATCGAAAGCATCATCAAAACAGCCTCACGAAAACTCGGAGTCCTGAACAGAGTGAGACGATTTTTCACGCCGGAGCAGCGGTGTCTTCTATACAAGACACAAATTCGCTCCTGTGTGGAGTACTGCTCGCATCTCTGGGACGGTTCAGCAAAGTACTTACTAGATGCTCTCGACAGGTTGCAGCGACGTGCGATCCGCATCATTGGGAATCCCGAGATCACGAACACCCTAGAACCTTTACAGCTGCGTAGAGATGTTGCGTCCATGGCTGTATTTTACCGTCTGTACCATGGGGAGTGTTCTGATGAGCTCTTCCAATTAGTCCCACCCTCCCCTTTCCTACACAGGACAACGCGTGCAGGTCTTAGATGTCATCCGCACACGGTGCAAAACATCCGATCAAGAACCAAGCGGTTCGGAGACTCTTTCCTCTGTCGCACCATTAAGGCCTGGAATTCATTACCAGCTCACGTGTTTCCTTCTTCCTACAGTCCCGGGTCCTTTAAGCGGGGCGTGAAAAAGCATATGATAAGGCCGTCAAGCTGAGTGTCACCATTGTCACACGGTATGTGTAAGTAATGGTGACCCTCTTTTCTGGGATTTTGCCTTCAGCTTACCATCAGGCAAGGCGAGGTCCAATTGACGTGACGATATAAAAAAAAAAAAAAAAAAAAAAAGTATTTCTTATAATTTTATATAATTGTTTCATTGACATTATAACTTAAATACATAATAGTAATAATTCATAAATTTAAAATATCTTTAGAACCATATATATATTGTTTCCCTAAATTTTGGGAAAAATTTATACTGGTATACATAATTTTACAACTACCCACATGTGAGATATGTTTGAGTGTCGCAATGTTTGTAAAGGAATGTTCTTAAATGTCATTGTAAACCTTTGAGGATGCCGTAAGGCGAAACCGGTCAGGTGTAATAAGTAATAAAGTAATGTGGAAAAGTACAAGTGAGTTATCAATATGTATACACATCGTTTCTTTCCTCTTGTTCTTGCAATGCCGGTCTTTCTAAACGGGGCGTGAAAACTCATCTGACAAGGCCGTCAAGGTACCGACTACCATTTTAGGACCATCAACATCTGAAATGGTAACCCGCATCTTGTGAACTTCTTTGCAGGTTTCTGCGGTTTTCCCAAGCGCCCACAACATGTGGTTCTTCAAGAAGGGCATTCAATGGTTTCTTAAGAGTCGGCAACACGAGTGTAATGCCCCTGCACAACGACCCACGTAGATAAATAAGCCACGGTAACCATCGCCAATAGGTGGGCCTAGTGCTAGTCTGCCACTGTATGATTACTGTATGATTAAGACGATAAATAATAGCACATATTAATAGTTGAAGATAAATAAAAGTTTAATTACCAATAAAACACTATATCATCATAACAATAAAAGGTAAATTGTAACAAAACTATAATCGTGTCCTCTTTTCATTGCATTTCTGCGAAGAAACCTGTCGGCAGATGTTCTCTATCTCGACTTCTTCGAAAGGGAAGTATAGAGAGTGCCGGGACGATTGCCTCTGTTGCTCTGCTGTGAACTTCTTTTCCTCTTTTTAATAAAATGGGTTCCTTGTGTAGATTTCCGTCATCGAAGAGATAACTAAATCTAGGTTAAAGTCACTTTTCGGCGTGGTTTAGCAGTCTTCACTGGTGTGGCTATATTCTGTCTGTATGTCGGTAACAAATGTCTGGCAATAGCACTCCCGCTGTGTCCTGGCTTGACGTCGAGGAGGGTGACATACGTACCAATGGTCTCATCACCATGGACCCAATACCATACGAAGTGGCGGAGGAAAAGCCTGATGGCGGACCCTGAGCTTCGAGTTCACCCTGGGCTCGGATGCAATCAGGAAATGTCACCATGATCGCCTCAACTGGTGAAACAGTGTATTAGGAAAAATAATTATATTAGTTACATAAATCAAAGTGTCTATAAAACACTATACTTACTAGCTTTAATTTCTAGATTTATTCACTGCAATATTTTATCATTTAGTCTTGTAAGGGATAGGGCTGTTAAATATCAGACAGATATATACAGCCCAGACTCCGCCTTAGATGCATGCCTTGAGTCAACAACAGTGACCGGAAAACGGCAATAGTTTCACCCCCGATTAGGTGGGACAGAATACAATGATTGGTCAAATGTGGGTGTTAATTGACCTCTAACCCTCCGGGGATAAAGGCGTTATTATATGTTGTAATAAAATTGCTCTTTTTTCACCATAATGTTCACAAAACTGAAGTTCAAAATTGATCATGTTTCTATAAATACTAGATCTACAAAGCAACCCTTTTTGCCGTCTTCAAGATTTTGGACTCGTGCACTCGATTGCTATTCACGACTAGTAAACAATAGAACTGTATTACCACTTGTACAATGCCCACCAAGAATAAAGTGAATCCATCTGCACAGTGATTCTTCTTAGGCTTGTGAATCAAGACAATGAGAATCGCAGATATCGTTGTAACCATTGATAAAAATATTGACATCATGTAAATACATCCTGGGTGTATTTTATCCAAGCACAAGCCGTACACAAAATACAGGGAGCTAATAATTGATAGTATAAACAGTACGCCACTGGCTTGCACTGTTGTTTTAATCCAAGGTATGTCCGTTTCGTAACAATGATAGATTTCACCAGATATGCTAGGAGTCTGAAACGGTTTATCAATACATAACATAAACTCACGCCTATACCTACCCATAGGCAGAGGTGCTAGCACCCACATTTCGCCATTTTATGTTTTAGGTCCCAATGTGGCGAAGGTAGCGAAGCCTAGGTATTGCCATTAACCGGGCACTTATAAACCTGCGATAAATACACACATAACTTCGAAAAGCATCGTAAAATCATTGGTGTGTGCCATGTAAAACCTGGGATCAAACCCGAGACCTCGTCTCAGCAGTCCAATACCCATACCACTAGGCTACCGCGACTATTAATACATAGTCAATTATTATTCACGAGGGCTGCCGCCGACTAGGTACTTCTGCGAACAAGCAATGCTCGAGAAGGGGACGGGGGAGCGGGGCGTCCAGCATAGTCGTATATTTTTAAAAAGAAAAAATCTACAATGATTTTCAAATACTCGCTCACAACACCCAGTCGCAACACACATGTCTACTTCATCTGCTGCTGCTACGAACTTGTACCATGATGATAAACGATTAGGGTCATTCATGGAACAATTAACTATCAGTAAACTGTTTCAGACTCATATGCATGGTACCATGAATATTATAGAAAATATGTTCATAATATAACAGGCGATTTTCAATTCCAGACAAAAACAGCAATTGTCGAGGAGAAGATAGTTCAAAAATTTTGGAGACATATTTTTCTAGTCAATTTTAAGACAGACGTCATTTTTTGTTGTAGAATATATAAAATTATCATGTCAACGTGTTTAGGTATAGGTAAACTCCTTCGAAACAGCTTGACCGATGGTCTTTAGATTGTAGGCTATAAAAGATAAACCGTTGCTGGTTGACTGAATAACTTGGTTTCTATGACCAAAGCAAAACTGACGTAGTATATTACTTACTCCGTGGTTCTAAGTGCCGTTTCTTCTTACGTAGAATATATCTTATTTTACTCTGTGAGCATAACATATGTTTAGATTTTACAATGACATTTTGTCTTATTCTGACATGATTCTGACAGATCCTGATTCTGACTGGATTCATATTGTTGTATTTATGTGTAAACAGTGAAGAAAATGCCTCTTATAATCATATGTGGAACACCAGTGAGTGGTAAAACGACAAGAGCTAATGAGCTGCGAGATTTCTTTGTAAATAAATACAAGAAGAAGGTTGATATCGTTTCGGAAGACGAAGCCATTATAAAGTTAGGTTATGACAAGAACTCCACATATTTGGACTCGCAGAAGGAAAAGAGAATCAGGGGATATCTTAAATCAGAAGTATTAAGACTTATTGGCAAAGACAACGTCGTCATTTTGGATGGCAGTAACTATATTAAAGGTATCTTTTCTAATATAGTTCAGTGTGTTCCTTTTTAAGTAACCAACAGATGCTAGTTCAGATCCCGGCCCCACTACTCATAGGTGTTATTTCCCACTGTATTCTATCCCTGTACCAAATTTTAGCCAGGTCCATTCGACCGTTATGATTATGATGGAGTAACAAATATCATCAAACATACATATATAATCACGCTTTTATCGCCGGAGGGTTAGGCAGAGATGAAATAAGACCCACAATTCACCAATCATAGTATTCGGTCGCATGTAATAGGGGGTTAACCTATTGCTGTATTCCGAGCACTATTGTTGACTCGAGCCATGCATCTGAGGCTGAGTCTGGGCTGTATATATATGTCTAATGTTAAACAGCCCTATCCCTTACTCGCCTTGTACAACATGAGGGGTATAGATGTCAAAACTCATTAACCCATGTTGAAGACAAATGAGTTTGACCATAGTGCACATCTTATCTTTAAATATTTTTTTTACATAATAGGATACCGCTATGAACTCTACTGTGCATCTAAAGAATCTAAGTCTACACAATGTACAGTATATACTATAAGAAATCATGAAGAAGCATGGGAAGCAAACCTGCAGAGAGAGCAGGATGCAAGAACTACAGATGAAGGTGTAGAGAAGGACAGAAATATAAACAATATGCCTTATATTGAGGAAGTGTTTAATGCATTAACTAGGTTAAGGTAAGAAAAATCTTTCTTTATTTACATTATATGACAGCACCTTAAATTCTAACACCACATATTATGTTAGTCAAAATAACAGTGCAAACTAAAATACCCCCAATGTATTGTATGTCAAATACCCCCAATGTAAGGAGGTAGGACACGGCGGTATTTCTGCCCAATTGAGCAGTCCGACTGGGGAAGTACCTCCGCCTTACAGAATACCACGGCTATAATAACTTCGTGTTGTATTCCCAGCAGTGAGTAGGGTAGCCAGAGCTCACTGGAGAATTTGTGCTGTCAGTCGGAAGACTAAAAGGCTTGTCCTGCTTTGTCTTCTACACTAACAGCACAGAAACATATTTACAGGGTTGGCAGCGCGACTGTGACTCCTCTGGTGTTACAAACGTCCATAGGCCACGGTAACCACTTTCCACCAGGTGTGCAGTGTGCTTGTCTGCCACCTAAGTGGTATAAAACAAAACAAATGTCAAAAATTTAAATTCAATACTGCCAAAAAATGACTTGCGGCGTTAGAACTTAAACAACAATATGAAATATATGAGTAGGTATCTATTTTCTAAAAACAATATCAAATAAAATAGAATCTATATGACAAGGTTTGCTCAGTTTGTTTCGAATTTGCTGTGTAATATTATTTATCAATTTATGAATTTTAGCTCTATTATTAATATTTATTGTACCTATTTCTGTGTAGTTTTATAATGAAAAAAGAAAATGAAAAATATTTTATTGTCAATAAGAGTACAGTTTTTTAACAAAGTGTCCGTTGGCCCCTCACTTATAGGCAAGCCTGTCCTGTGGGTACCTCTTACGATTACACAGTTACATTTGCTTGGTCGACATTATTACTCTTATAAAATTATCTTGAACATTTTACATACATGCGTGTGTGTATGAGAGCGTCTGTATCTGTGTGCACTTGTGTGTGCGTGCGTGGGTGTGTGTATATGCGTGCGCGTGTTTGTGTTCGTGTAAATATATATATAAATAATATTAAAGAATAGATTTTAATGCAAGTCATAACAAGTTAATTTAGCAAAAGTATTTCAGTGGCTTCATATGTCATTGTGGTAAGTCATTTTGTTACCTCTTTTTTTGCTTGTCTCACCGAGCACTTTTTAATGTTGCAGTGTCTTGCAACTTGATTGTAGATGTGATGGTCGATATATGATATATAATTATAAAAATGTACACCATGTAAATAAGACACTGCAGGTACTTTTCCACTGTATTCTATTCTTCACCTGACGTTTGAGAATACTATGAGGCGAAACCAGTCAGGTGAAAAATACAATACAGTGGAAAAGTACAGTGTCTTATTCAGTATGGTGTAGCAGGTTCTACCAAGAGCCATCAATTAACAGTATTAAGTCTAAATAAGATATCATTAGTGTAATACGAGTTAATATTCAGATAATGTCTTTTATTTACAGGTTTGAAGAGCCAAACTCAAATCACAGATGGGATAGCCCTTTGTTCACGGTCCAGCCATCAGATGAGCTCAATTTGGAAGATGTGTACAAAGTTCTGTTTGAGAAGAAACCACCTCCTCCGAATATGAGCACACAGAATGTGAGTTATTAATTTATAATATGCTTAGATTGTTACTTTCTTCATGAGGAGAGAAATGAGAGTGTAATTTTAACTGTGAAACTTGCGCGAAAACTTTTCGCAACATTTTCTCTACAAACATTCAACAGAACATTGTAGAGATTTATAGTTTTTTATGACGTTTGGCAAATTAGAGAAAGAATACTTTTTCTAATGTTTGTATGACAACCAGGACCAGGATTTGGGAGAAGGTAGGATATGATGGTATTCCGACTGGAGAAGTACCTCCACCCTACAGAATACCACGGCTATAATAACCTCGTGTTGTGTTCCCGGTGGTGAGTAGGGTAGCCAGAGCTCACTGGAGAGTTTTTGTGCTGTCGTCAGTGGGAAGACCAAAGGCTTGTCCTGATCTTGTGTTCTGCACTGAGGGCACATAAAATCTCTGTTCTAGAACAAAAGGGTCGGCAGCACGGATGTGATCCACTGGTGTTACACACGTTCATAGTTCACGGTAACAGCTTTCCATCAGGTGGGCCGTGTGCATGTCTGCCACCTAAGCTGTATATTAAAAAAATAGGACCGACGGTTTACAGATTAGACCAGTGGTGGACAAATTTTCTTAATGGGGGGGGGGGGGGGGCAGAAAGTTTAAGAACTTTTAGAGGAAGGCCAGAATATATACATACATTTATGTCGGACTCGAACTGACTAAAATGAACACCGTCTGTGGGTCTCAGGTTGCCGGAGGTGAGATTGCGAGATCTCTTTCGAGCTGGCCCTCTTCGGGTGTGAGGACTGTTATTCCAAGACCTGCCATGCCTTACCTATGCGTCTATTATTTAATTAATAGAATCTACTTTATACCTACATTTGGACCGCCAAAATATTATTGTCGCGGGCCAAAGGTCAAAGAGCACCCACCACACCACAAAGAGACCAATGTAAATACCCATATATAAATATGACGAGCATCCATGAAGAATGTAATGAGAGTGAATGAAGCGAGAGTAGTATGTCAGGATCGTAGCAAGTGGAGATCCGTGATCTCTGCCTACCCCTATGGGAAACAGGCGTGATTTTATGTATGTATGTATGTATAATGAAGATCTGCAGTAGACAAGCATCTCCATTTTTCTATTGCATTGATGTCTCTCCAGCTCTGCGAACTCTATGCCTACCATAAACAACTTTTTTTTTCAGGCACCGCTAACATCAACAAACTTCCTATACGAACTAGACAAAGTTACCCAATCAATATCAAAGCAGATATTAGACGCTACGCAACTAAACATGGACGGTGAAGTCAAGTTCCCTGAGTACCCGGGATGTGTCCTAGAAGCGGGCTACACCCAGTTTGTGAATCCACAGAAGTTGCTCAGGTTAAGAAGACAGTTCCTAACTTACGCTAAAATGAATCATTCAAGCGAAGAGACAAGTAAAATTGGGAGATATTTTATTCAGTATTTGAATAAAACAATAACAGATTGAATTTTCTTTTTTCTTTAGTAGTTTAATTTGTATCATTTGAAAGCAGCATAAAAAGTTTTTAGAGTATCAGGTTCTGAGGACCTGAGACGGCGTGTGAATTTAGTCGGTTGTAGTCTGACGTCTACTCTTCGGATACCCGCAGTGTCCCAGCGGATATCCGAAGATTCCGAGAGGATTTCTGCACGAAAAAAAAATTACATGCAAGTAATTATTACTACGGATTTGAAAGACTGTGCAAAGCCAGAAAGATGATGTGATCAGAACAAGTGCTAAGCTGATGATGACTGTAGCTTTTAGAATAATTAATTAGAAAAATCAAAAATCCGACTGCTGTCGAAAAAATAACAGGCGGTACCCATTTTCAAATCATATACCGAAAGAAAATTAATGGGTACCGCTTGCTATAAAACTTATTTCGATCTTTTAGACAGCAATCAGGTTCCCGGCAGAGTAGAATTTGTGCCACACTATCTCTTCCCATGCGGTGTCGTTCAAGGCGACTAAGGGATAGGGCTGTTTAACATCAGACTGATATATACAGCCCAGACTCAGACACAGTTACAAGGCTCGAGACAACCATAGTACCCGGAAGACGGCAATAGACTCACTTACGTGGGACCGAAAACAATGATTGGTAATGTGGTGTTAATTCATCTCTAGGTCTCGGGTTCGATCCCAGGTTTTACCATGGCACACACCAATGACTTTTCGATGATTTTCGAAGTTATGTGTGTATTTATTGCAGGTTTATAAGTGCCCGGTTAATCTTAATGGCTCGCCACCTATTACATTGGGACCTCATCATAAACTGGCGAAATGTGGGTGGCTAGCACCTCTGCCTTCGGGGATATAGGCATGAGTTTATGTTATGTAATTTATTTTAAACTTTTTGCTAATACTCGATAAATTTATTATAGGATAGAAAACAAAACACTATGAAAAGTAATAAATCATTGTTTTAATCTCTTTTCTTAACAAATAATATACAACAACTTGGTTATAGACTATAGCACAGCACTGCAGCCAACGCCACACTGCAATGGCTGCGTGTGGCTGGATGAAGTTCAACCCTTATTTCATACATTGATTATTTGTTATAGCAACGCTGACAAGCCCTTCCACGGCATATAGGGTAAATCCCCACTGAAAAAGAGCGGTCGGCACTGTCTTTAAGGCTACTGTACAAACAATTTAGAATTTTATACACTGGAGAAAAAGTTCATATTCGTTTGGCTGAGTGAACTTTCTTCCAACTCTTTCTAGCAACAAATTCCGGCCAATGCTCTTTCAGTGAGTTTTGACCCTAATGGTGGCAACATTGACAAGCCATTCCTCAGCTTTTGGGTAAATTCTCAATGAAACAGCAGTATTTTTGAAGCATATTACAATTTTGAATGTTATCTACGGTAGAAAAAGTTCATAGTTATTTGTAGTCAAACGGACGTGAGTGGCGGCCGCTGCTCTTTCAGTGAGAATTAACGCTAAGGGTGGTCAACCTAAAAAAATAACTAGAGAGAATTTTCACATTGTACATTAAACTGTATACATGTTACATACATGTCAGACTATAAATCTATTGGTGTACAAAAAGAATTATCTATGTTTATTTAACCAGTGTCGAGATAAATAATTTAAACAAACTAGACTGAGACAGCCTGATGTCATAGCGTGTGAGAGAAAAGGACAGGTATACATATCGCTCGCTGTCCGGCTGTTTACGTTTACATTGTCGCGTCTCGTTGGTATCAAACTGCGTTATGAGATAACATATCACTAGTCCAACAGAACAATATAGTATTTGAAACTAATGGAAGATGTGTTTTCTTTGAAATTCTACCTAAGACTCACAATGCACTCGCGGTTAATTGCAATACGGTCAGCAGAATCTGGCTGATGTCTAACATAATTTTATATGAAACCGCATGCTATTCAGCGCGCTGACAGTTGTAACCAACCAGAATCGGCTATCCTTACTACACCAGATGCTTATAGTTACGGCACGCTATGTTGGCCGTTTTGACACGACTGGTATTGCACGTTCTCTTTTCTTTTTATGTGTGAAGTTTATTTTCTTCTGAGCCAGTCTTGTCATATTTTTTTTTTAGTTATTCGTCTAACAATGCTACTGGCACTAGCACTGCTGATCGTAGTTAATGCACTCACTGTTCTGATATTTTTGTGAATGTTATGTATACCGTAATTGTTATATATATCGGAGACTTTACAAATAATTGAATGTTGTGTGAATTGTGTAATACATGTAATGTGGTTGCATTTATTTAATTAATAAATAAACAATTCGTTGTCCAATATTAAGCGCACCAAAAAAGAGAAAACGTCCAAAACCAGTCGTGTCAAAACGGCCATCATAGCGTTCCGCAACTATAGTGACTATAATTTCGAAGAAAAGCAAAAAATATTTTTTTTTTAATCTGTATGAGGTGATGTTATTCTGTGGTCAGTCAGTCAATATTTTTAACAGAGTTTTGAATTCCTTTCAAAACTCTGTTAAAAATATTGACTGACTGACTTTCACACAATATTGACTGAATTTCACAGGACTATAATTACATAAATAATAATTATCTCTAGTCTTATATAATAAGTCTTGCAATAAAAAACAATAATTGCCAATTAATAATACTAATAGCATAATATACTGAATACTTGAATATTTAGTATTTACGGTTGGTTACCACTATGACGGCGAAATTTAACTATGTATTTAAAAAAAAAATATCTCGAAATATCGCTTACGTCATGGATGTTAATTCTTACCGATCAAAATAATGATCAATCAGATAAGTATTATTTTAAATTTAGAATTACGAACTGGCACATCGCGGCTTCACACAGCAAAAAATCCTGTTCCTTTGGGAACTTCGGTATACAAAGATATTTTCGGATAAAAGATAATTACTAATCTATCCACATCCAAGTTTAGCGAACAATGAAATAAATTTGTTGAGTTCTTCGGCTTGATTACGATTACATTGCTAAAATTCGTTGTCAGTGGCATCCATTCCTTACAAATTTTGTTACATCATTAGAACCATTTTTAAAGCATTGTAAACTACGATAATACAGACTTCTCATACAGACTTTTGATGTGGCACATCGGGAAGAAGAATAAGAGACAACATCGACTTGCTTCGGTTTTGTAGAGCGTTCTCTCTGTCACACATCAGACAGTCTCATATCCTGTATAGAAGTAGTTAAAACCATTTGTATTAAAAAAATATTAAAACTATGAATCCGGTTACAACTACTCTAGACAGTTATGGAGCTGTAAACAAAAGAAAACCGATCTTAGCCGAACTGTGATTCTTCTTCCAAACCAAATCAAAACACTACACATAAAAATTAACTTTATAACATTTATTATTATAGAGAAATATCATTTTAGTATCAAGACATATTTATCGATTGTATATGTTCCCGGCAGAGTAGAATTTAGGCCACCCCATCTTTTCCCATGCGGTGTCGTACAAGGCGACTAAGGGATAGGGCTGTTTAACACCCGACAGATATATATAGTCCAGACTCAGCCTTAGATGCATGATTCGAGTCAACAATAGTGTCCGTAAGAGGGCAATAGCCTCACCGTGGCTTGCGTGAAACCGAATTCAATGATTGGTGAAATGTGGGTGTTAATTCACCTCTACCTAACCCTCTGGGGAAAAAGGCGTGATTATATGTTGATACAATCACACCTTTTTCCCTCGACGTAGCGGTAGAGCATTCGACTGCTATGCAGGGGGCGCGGGTTCGATTCCCGCTCAGTGCAAATATTTATATGCATGAATATGTATATTTGCATTGGTCTGGGTGTTTCTATGTATAATATGTATGTATTTACAAAAAAAAAAGTATCTAAGTATGTTTATCCGCATTCTAGATCCCATAACACAAGCTAGTTAAGCTATGCTTACCATGGGTCTAGATAGCGTTGTGTAGAATGTCGTGGAATATTTATTTGGAATATTTTATTATATTATTATAATTGATGAATTTTAGCTCCTCCAACCACCGTAGCACCCCCTGCCCATTTAAAAGATACCCAAAAACGTGTACCTACTGACTGCGTTTACAGTGTCTAACATATACCTATCTCGCTTTGATTATAGATTTATTTGAACATTACGGATGTTAAAAGGCGTAAGAAAGTGATAGAAATACTGCTAAATACCGTCGACAAATATGTCTTGATCCTTAACAAAAAGCTTTGTGATAAAAACGAAGAGGTTATCGAGACCTATCAACTATTCAGCTCGAAGAGTTATGAGTATGTTACATAAGCTTTCTTACTTGCCTAGAGAAATAAATATTATTGTCTATGCTCTTATTTTGACACTAAAAATCGAACGCGAGCGCTGTCCCGCTCTACTGGTATGGGCGGAGTGGCGGGAGGCGAGGTGAAGAAAGAGAAAGAAAGAATATGAGGCGAGAACGAACGAGATACCGCCGGTAGCGTTCATGATCGACTCTCGCCACCCTAACCCTTCGCCACGCCGCGTGCATCATAACCACAGAGCAATACAGAGAGATGTTGTAATTGAATTATATATCTACCAACAGACTTATATAACTGGCAACAGAATTGAATGGGTGGATATTAAGGTCTCAAATCTCAATATCAACCTATTAATTTATTTCTCTAGTCAAGTGGACACAAAAATTCTTAAACATTAAACAAATATAATATCCTTGAACTTAATCAACTATAAAACAATTCTACTTGTACGGTAAACTTTTATTAATGTAATATTTACGTAGTTATGACTATGTGTATCACTTATGCGTATGCGCATATTATGTAGAACCTTGGATTTTTTGTATGGATACAAATATGGGAATAATTGGTCGAATTATATATTCTTACTGATGGCTTAACGCGCTCCAGAGTCTCACTGTGTTAAGAATGGTCACTCATCCTTGTCATTCTAAGGTCAGGTGCATACGCTCACTTTCCCGATTCGGATTCCTGATCAGGAATTTCACGTACTTAGCGCATTTTATCGTTTATTTTTAGTATTAGGAATTTTTAATTTGTACGGAACGAATTCCGAAACGAACGAAAGTTTCTTTACCGTTCAAAATAGTAAACATTTTGTATGTAAATGAAGTTATTAAACCTGAATGTTTCCGAATCTGAATTCCTGATTAGGAAAGCTAATCAGGAAACCCAGCGCCTCGGCCTAAGACTCACGACCTAGCTAATAGTTAATGAAGTTTTAATTTGTCTATAGATTTAGATCGGAGTAATTTCGGCCGCGTGGCTCCCGGCAGAGTAGAATTTGGACCACCCCATCTCTTCCCATGTGGTGTCGTAAAAGGCGACTAAGGGATAGGGCTGTTTAACATCGGACAGATATATACAGCCCAGACTCAGCCTCAGATGCATGGCTCGAGTCAACAATAGTGCCCGTAATACGGCAATAGGCTCACCCCCTATTACGTGGGACCGAATACAAATATTGGTGAAATGTGGGTGATAATTCACCTCTGCCTAACCCTCCGAGGATAAAGGCGTGATTTTATGTATGTATACGTATGTATTTTTTTACACCACTTTGGTGGCAGACAAGCACACGGCTCAACTGATGGGAAGTGGTTACCGTGGCCTATGGACGTGGGCAACACCAGGGGTGTTACACTCGAGCTGCCGACCCTGAAGAAACCTAATGCCCTCTTGAAGAACCCCATATTGTAAGGCGCTTGGGAAAACCACAACCCTATTTGTATCCATACGAAATAAACTTAATCAGCCGTCAATTACAATATATTTAACTAAATGTTTCAGTCGGTATCGTCAGTGGCGATATTAAAATAATTCTTACGAGTCTCTAAAGTACAGATTATGAAATGGCCGCGTATGAAATTGCGCGCCCGGCGCGCCTTCCCGTTTTCCGGGGACGAGTTGGGGACTCTGTAGTCCCCACACACCCGAGGAGAGGGCCAGATCGGTAGAGATGGCCCTGGGCCGGCCGGGGTGCGAGAGATATGCCTGTCAACCTCACCTTCGGCAACCAAAACGACCCACAGGCGGCGTGCGTTTTGGTCGGTTCGAATCCGACATAACCGCTCCCACCGGCTCCGGTGGGGAGGTATCCGTGGGGATTTTGCGCACGTAAACAAAAAAAGAGTATGAAATTGCCTAGATTACCTAGTTTGGGAGCCAGGGTCTATAAATTTTACCTTAACTTCATTGTATTGTTTATACCATCTAACCCCTAGTTTACACCGAAGTATAAAACTTGTATTTGACAAGTTGCAATATGTCACAGGCTACAGTGTGAACGCACTGCGTTTTATACTTGTTTACAACTTGTTGGCTATACATACTATGTGAACGAAAAAATATCTGAGATACATGTATTGTGTTTTGATTAGTCTTCAAGATTTTTTTTATAAACAAGTATACAACTTGTTTCTTGGTGTAAACGAGAGGTAAGGAATATGGCATCAATAAAGTTATTTTTTTATATGATATTATCCAACCTATAACAGCGCCAACAATACTGATGACACTCATGTCATGTGTGTTTTACTTGCGTGAAATCCCCACGCATCTCCCACCGGAGCTGGTGGGAGAGGTTATGTCGGACTTGACCCGACTAAAACATGACCGGCAACCGGCATGACGGAAAATGGCTCGCCCACTATTACGTGGTACCAAAAATCATAGTTGGCGAAATGTGGGTGTTACTACAAATCTGCCTACCCCTTCGGGGATTTACAAGCGTTAATGTATGTAAACTGAAGGCTATTATTACGTCATATAGCTAAAACTGTTAATTTATCCCATTTGTATTTGATTAAATATATAATATTTGTGTTTCATTGAGTAAATACAGAGAGGTGTTAGCAAATACAGGTAGGGAAAAGTTACTTGAGTCGCCTCCTCTCTGTGTTTGCTATATTAGAAGTAAAATTGTATAAGAGTGTAAATTGTGTATTTTTTGTTATTCTCGTGAAATCTAGAAAATAGTACAGATTTACGATAAGAGCCTTCTAACAAGCGGAACTAAATCTTAGGTATGCTATCTACATTTCTGCCTACCCTACAATATGACAGGTAAACATGTACTTTAGTAACTTATAAGAACTTACAAAAAATACTTTGTGATATCAGCTTACTTTCTATCAGTAAATATTTATTTAATGAATGAAAAATTATATATATATAGACGGACATATTATAGACTGCGATTTCGCCTAGCTCGTGCGGAAATATCGCCGCGGATCTTCCTCATCCGAATGCCAGCAACAGGCACACTGCTCAGAAGACCAATAGCCATAACTTGTTTTTGCATTCCGACTCGGTAAATCCGCGACGGAATTCCCGTTTCGGCAGATCCGTAACAGGGTCGTTCAAGTATTACTTAAGCAGATTTATTACAATTATTTACCTCCCCCCCCTCCCCTTGGCAGCAAGCAAAACTCCTGCCCAGCCCCCCTCCCTCCATGCTTATGTTCAAATTGATACCTATATGCATATTTATTTTCATGTTTATTTGTCTTAGGTTAATATATGGGTAATGCATGCTATATTATGTGCGAAAAACTAAATAACTACTGCTTACGTAAGTATTAACTAAATCATCCACCCCCATGTCATCAAAAATAAGCAGTGCAAAGACACCGCCCCTCGCCCCCCTCCCCCTTTAAATAAGCAATGCAAAGACACCACCCCTCCTCCCCCTTTAAATAAGCAATGCAAAGACACCACCCCTCCTCCCCCTTTAAATAAGCAATGCAAAGACACCACCCCTCCTCCCCCTTTAAATAAGCAATGCAAAGACACCACCCCTCCTCCCACTTTAAATAAGCAATGCAAAGACACCACCCCTCCTCCCCCTTTAAATAAGCAATGCAAAGACACCACCCCTCCTCCCCCTTTAAATAAGCAATGCAAAGACACCCCCTCCCATCTCCCCCTTTAGTGCTTACGTAATACGTGAACGGTCCCAACGGAACACCCGTCAAATACAGCGTAGGCTATACAAATACTCACTTTCTTGTATGTCTGTTTGTCTGTCCGGTATAACTATTTCATAGTTTGTGTACACTCAGACAGACAAAATGTCTGTCCATTACCAAAAATAAATAGACACGAGTATAAAGTTATTGTACAAACACTGTTATGCTATTACTGACCATTATGTTTTGGTATAGAGAGGGAGATAAAACCTATGGCTTTCATCATTGGACAGAGTATTTTTTCTACAGTTGGGGAGCCCATGGCGGGTGTTGCACACGTTCATAGGTCATGGTAACCACTTTCCATCAATAAAAGTTCGTTCATAGTCTCAGTAACAACTACAACGAAACCCTAAAATACTGAACTCTTCATGTCCGCCCATTTTTTTTTTAAACATGTTTATGCCTAATCGAATTGATAACGTTTTGGAGAACAAGGGAACAAATCTCTATCTAACTTTTTATTAAAATCTTCACTACCATGGTAATATTATAAATACGAAAATAACTCTGTCTGTAATCTCCCGGCAGAGTAGAATTTGGGCCACCCCATCTCTTCCCATGCGGTGTCGTACAAGGCGACTGAGGGATAGGGCTGTTCAACATCAGACAGATATATACAGCCCAGACTCAGCCTCAGATGCGGGGCTCGAGTCAACTATAGTGTCCGATATACGGCAATAGGCTCACCACCTATTACGTGGGACCGAATACAGTTATTGGTGAAATGTGGGTGTTAATTCACCTCTGCCTAACCCTCCGGAGATAAAGGCGTGATATTGTGTTGTATTGTGTGTGTGTAATTATATAAGGTTCAGAATTTATCGCGATTAAATCATGAAACTAACGATTTTTGACGACGAGGGTAGGCGTACAAAAAATATTCTCCGCAACTGAAGCGAAGTTCCACGTCGACGCGATATCGACAAAGAGTCTCACATACATTTAAATGGCGGCTCATACACTGTAAATCCGGAGTTATAAGTTTCTACAATCAATTTCACGAAACCTACCCGTGTCAGTTGTCGCTCGAGTCACAAGACTCGCGTCTTGAATTATACTCATTTTTTTTCTCCTACCCCAATTTCAATTACAAATGGGTCCTAAGTAAATATCTTTCTCTTACAATAATCTTACAAAAATGTCTTCTATAGACGGGTACAGCTGGTCACCCCAACTATATGTGGTAAGACTTCTTAAGAAGGACAAACCTACAGGAGTGGGTATTAAAAACAAATGATTTTGTTCTGGGGAAGAAGGGCAAATAGGATTATATAGAGAGGGCGATTGGGGAGAGGCCACGACAGTATACAGAATTGTTTTCAGGACAGTTTTGTATTTGCCAATGATTTGTAATTTAGGAGGGGAGGGTATTATTCTTATCGTCCACCGCACCTGTTTCTTCAATTCCATTATATTTTAAATTTTAAAGCATTTAATATGCTAACTATTCAACTCGATTAAGAGAGACTGGGGTAGTACCGCCGCTCTACAGAATACCGCGGCTATAATAACTTCGTGTTGTGTTCCCAGCGGTGAGTAGGGTAGCCAGAGCTCACTGGAGAATTTGTGCTGTTAGTGGGAAGGCTAAAGGCTTGTCCTGCTTTGTCTTCTACTGACGGCACAGAAACTCTGTACTTACAGGGTTGGCAGCGCGACTGTGACTCCTCTGGTGTTACAGACGTCCATAGGTCACGGTAACCACTTTCCATCAGGTGGACCGTGTGCTTGTCTGCCAACTAAGTGGTATAAAAAAAAAAGATAGAAAAAATGAATCGGTTAAGGCGGAATCCGAACGAACAATAAGGATATAATATGTATAGAAGGATTTAGATAGTTTCAGGCGAAGGGTCGGTGACTCAGTGGTCAGAACGGTCCCCCTGTAAGGGAAAGATCTCAAGTTCGAATACCACCTGAAGCGATTCAATTTTTTCTATCTTATTCGATTTGAATTCCGATATCGTTCACAAATGGCCCCAGAACTAATGCCTTTATTTCAATATTTTCTCTTCTACAGATAGGCACAGCCAGTCACCATGGCTACACGAAGTAAGGTTTCCTAAACGGGTAAATTTACATTACAACTAAGGGGAGCGATTGGGGGAGAGGCCAGAACAGTACAAAATAGTTTCCAGGGCTTCTTTTCTTTGCATTTGCTAATAATGATTCAAAATTTAGGAAAAATTGGGAGGTTATATTACAATAATAGTGATCCCCCCTGTGTCCACACCAGCTGCTTTTACAAATGGCCCCTAATTAAATGTCTTTCTATATTTTCTCTTATAACAAGCTTACTGAAGTCTTCTACAGCCAGGTAAAGCCGGTCACCACGGCTACAAGTGGTAAGGCTTCCGACACACGAAGAACACTGAGTCGTATTCGTGCTGCATCATGGAATTCGGATTCTGCGCGTATTTTGTTTTTACGCCGGTTTTTTCTTTCTGTAATACAAAAAAGTATTTTGTTGGTACTTCGATTCGAGTACATAACCCTGGAGGTTTAGTTAAAATAATTGAATTCGGCCCCACGTAATAGGGTGTGGACCTATTGCCGTTGTCCAGGCACTATTGTTGACTCGAGCCGTGCATCTGAGGCGTAGTCTGGGCTGTATATCAGACAGATATATACAGCTCCGACTCCGTCTCAGATGCATTGCTTGAGTCAACAATAGTGTCCGGAAGACAGCAATAGGCTACCCCCTATTAGTGGGACCGAATTAAACTATTTTAACTAAACCTCCAGGGTTAAAGGCGTAATTATATGTACATATGTTTGTAAAATCAGATGGCATTTTTTAGTGTTAGTGGAATTAAAGTGGCATTGCTCTGACAGAAAATAGCAGTATCTAGGTTCCAGTTGCATACAAAACCCGGGGTTCATTCTCCTAATTTTTCTCTTGATTTGGCTCGACTATCATCTGACCCCCAAATCTCGAGATGAAAGCCTCCTTCATTCATAACCTCCTTTATTCATAGCCTCCTTCATTAATTATTAATCAGCTGTACCGGCTTGCAGTTGAGGTCAGCTTGAACGAAGGATCTGCGATGTCAAGGACATGCAAAGTTCCTCACGTTATCTTTAAGCGTTTATATGTAAGGATCAACTGCAGTAAAATATACTCACCAATATGTCAAATCCTATGTCTCTAATAATCTCCAGTAAGATGTCAAAAGGCGGCTCGATACTGTTCTCTGTTGGCATGTCACTGTGAACAAAAAAATACGAGTTTTTGTAAAGCATATGCCACATATGCCGTCGACGCCCTATTGTCCATCGCTAATGTCGGTTCGATTCCCGCGACTGCAGTACGGATACCAGCTATCCAGGCATAACAACGGAGTCGGTTATCTATCACTGAGTCCGATCAGAGCCGTCTGAAGCCGATCAGCCATCATCATCGACAGAAATATAAGATATATAATGCCTATACAATGGTTTGTGCTCAGATGAATTGTTTGACATGATGCCCACAGCTACATTCTATCATCGCACCTCTCGCCATAGGCAGGGAATTCATCCTCACACATTGCGACCTGAGACGGTGCGCACTGTGCGGTATGAAAGAAACTTCATCCCACGCACATTCAAGCTGTGGAATGACCTCCCTGCTGCAGTTTTCCCAAGCACCTACAATATGGGGTTCTTCAAGAGGGGCATCAGAAGGTTTCTTCATGGTCGGCAGCGCGAGTGTAACACCCCTGGTGTTGCATACGTCCATAGGCCACGGTAACCACTACCCATCAGGTGGGCCGTGTGCTTGTCTCAGCAACCATTACCCATACCGCCAGGCTACCACGGCAGAGCGCAGGCCTGGGGGTGACAGGTGCAGCTGCCTGTCACCCTGGCAGAAGCAGGCTGCGGCGGCGGCGCGCCTAGCGCGCCGCCCCGTTTCCGAGGACGAGTTGGCGACTCTGTAGTCCCTGGCCCTGGGTCGGCCGGGGTGCGAGGGATATGCCTGTCAACCTCACCTTCGGCAACCAAAGCGACCCACAGGCGGCGTGCGTTTTAGTCGGTTCGAATCCAACACAACCTCTTCCACCGGCTCCGGTGGGGGGGTATCCACGGGGATTTTGCGCACGTAAAAAAAAAAGGCTACCGCGGCAATCAAACTCAAGCAAAAAAGCAGCAATATTTACCTGTAATGATACAACAGCGGTCCCAAATTGATCCAGTACGCCCCCGGCTGCAGTATGGTATATATTCTCTCTATGAACTCTATCACGTTTGGTGCGCAGTCAATGAAGAAACAGGTCACCACACACGACCATTCGTCAGCTTCCGTATACACCTGGAACATGGTTTACAGTTATTTTTATACTACCTATGTCTGCCATATGGGTAGGCAGAGATCACGGATCTCCATTTGCTACGATCCTACGATCTAGGAGGTAGGACACGGCGGTATTTCCGCCCAGTCGAGCATTCCGACTGGGGAAGTACCTCCGCCCTACAGAATACCGCGATTATAATAACTTCGTGTTGTGTTCCCAACGGTGAGTAGGGTAGCCAGAGCTCACTGAAGAATTTGTGCTGTCAGTGGGATGACTAAAGGCTTGTCCTGCTTTGTCCTCCACACTGACGGCACAGACACTCTGTGCTACTCTGGTGTTACACACGTCCATAGACCACGGTAACCACTTTCTATCAGGTGGGCCGTGCGCTTGTCTGCCACCTAAGTGGTATAAAAAAAAATCCTAACATACTACTCTCGCTTCATTCACTCTCATTACATTTTTCATGCATGCTCGTCGGTTTAGGGTACTCCTGACCTGCCCCTTTTGCTAAAACTTCCCTGATTTGGTCTTAGGTGGTAGACCACGGCCGGCTGATGGGAATATGACAAACTTTTTATAGTGAGGGACAACGAATGTAATTTATGTCATATCACATCATTGAAGCGTCGGTAGCTTAGTGATTAATGAATCGGCATTACGATAGAGAGGTCCCTCGAATCCTGGTCATTACACAATCGACGTGAACCCACTTCTAGTACAAGCAAATTAGCTTAGCTGGAGGGTTTTGAAGGAATATTAGTAACTAGCTGACCCACCCCAGCTTCGCCCGGGGTATATTTTGAAGCTTCATATCCCTTTGAGCCCGTATGTTTTAGTATTCAAAATATGTATAAAAAATTGCCGGATTTGTAAACATTTATTATCAATGCTCCGCTCCCTTAAGTAGTAGCGTGAAGATATATAGCCTAAAACCTTCCTCGATAAACGGAATACCCAACACTGAAAGAATCATTCAAATCGGACCAGTAGTTCCAGAGATTAGCGCGTTCAAACAAACAAACAAACTCTGCAGCTTTATAATATTAGTATAGATTTCCGTTCTAATATTCTTTAAAAAAAATAACAATTAGCCTAGTGAAAGTGTTCCCCCTGTATGGGAAAGATCTCGAATTCGAATCACGCCTGAACCGATTTAATTTTTTCTATATATTAATCGATTTGATTAGATAGCATACTAAATGCTTTAAAATTTCATTCAATAGTTTGATTGAGTCATCAAAAATCAATGTTTAAAAATGATTGCAACATCATTCATTGGTTCCGATAGTTCGTACGAATATCGATAGATGGCGCTTAACCATCGCCGTAAGACCGATATATTATGTATAGAAGAATTTGGATGGTTTCGGGCGAAGGTTATGTGGCGTTATGTACTGCCAACCTCTAAATTCCTGAAAGAATTGAAAGCATGGCTCCTAAAAAAATGCTTTTATACTATAGAGGAATTCGAAAAGTGTAAGGGTAAACTATGAGTATTTTTAGCACATTATTGAGTCAACCATGTGTACCATTCTTCACAATTTTAATGACTTGTTTGTTTCATTTTATGTTTTGACATTATTTTTGTGACTAATATTTAGAATTTCAATTGACTTATAGGACATGTGCTGAACTAATGTTATTTAATGATTGTATTCGTAATGATGTGTAATTAAATGTTTGCATGCCATAAAATGGTAAATGTGCCGCACAAAACTATTGGACCTGACATCTTTGTAACCACATTTGGGCAAATAAATGAATTTAAATGAATTTAAAAATAAATTTAGTGGTCAGAGCGTTCCACCTGTAAGGGAAAGATCACGAATTCGAATCCCGCCTGAACCTTAATCTATTTAATACTAGCAGCCCATCCCGGCTTCGCACGGGGTAGACACCCCACTCCTGTATTTCAGTGCCCCCTCCACCCCGCCCGCCGCGATATCCGGGGCGCTTTTCAGACTGCTGTTTAAAATGAAAAAAGTTGTTGTAGTGACATTACTACAATAGTTGGACATATGCTACCGCGGGGTTTTTTGTAGACATTATGATGTTCTTCAATATTGTTGTACATTATTTTGTTCTATCGCTAATAGTTTCGGCAGCGCATTCGACGAAAGACATTTTAAGACTAATTTTTCTACACCTTCGGTTACATTGTTCAAATTTTACCAAGGATCCCTAATTTTTTTCAAAATGAAATGTAGCCTATGTCAAATTGGAAGAATGTAGCATTCTATTGGTGAAAGAATTTTTTAAATCGGCCCAGTACTTTTTGAGCCTATTCATTACAAACATACAAAAATAGGTACAAATCTTTCCTCTTTATAATATTAGTGTAGATGTATTGTTTTTTATAAGCTTCAATGGAACGGACATGGTTAATAATAACCACAAGCCTTAAACAATAATTATTTATATACCACAGTACCTTTAGGAAGTCCCCCGCAGTCATGGAGAAGTTGGAGTTGGGTCTGTTCCCCGCGGGGCACACGTCGGGGAAGCGCGCCGCCAGCAGCTGGTGCTCGCACGTCACGTTGTTCACGTACTGGTGTACCCACGGGTGCACGGTGTATTTGTTCACCTGGGGGCACGGGTATCGTGAAATGAGTTTAGTTTGCAAGTTCTTGAATATGTATTTCCGTCCCATTGAGCAGTCCGACGAGCAGGCCATAATAACCTCGGGTTGTGTTCCCGGCGGTGAGTAGGGTAGCCAGAGCTCACTGGAGAGTTTTTGTGTTGTCAGTGGGAAGACCAAAGGCTTGTCCTGCTTTGTTTTTTACACTGACGGCACAGAATGTACTTGGTCATGAAGTTTAACTACATATAATCACGCCCTTATCCCCGGAGGGTTAGGCAGAGGTGAATTAACACCCACATTTCACCAATCATTGAATTCGGTCCCTCGTAATATGGGATGTGTCTATTGCAGTCTTCTGGGCACTATTGTTGAGTCAAGCTATGCATCTGAGGCTGAGTCTGGTCTGTATATATGTCTGATGTTAAACAGCCCTATCCCTGAGTCGCGTTGTACGACACCGCATGGGAAGAGATAGGGTGGTCTAAATTGTACTCTCCCGGGAACCACGCGACTAAAAGTTTAATAAATATTTAAAAAAAAACAAAGGAGAAATAAAATTGGATTTTTTTCGTGGCTAATATTTTCTCCTTGGGATGGCGACTGACCTCGTTGCAGCGGTTCAGTATGAAGTTGCTGGCGAACAGCATAAACAGCGAGAACTCGTTCCCCTGGCAAGTGTACCCGCGCCCGGCGATCTCCCACGCCAGGCGGCCCAGGCCTGCGCCCGGCACTAGCACGCGCACCTGGGTGCGGTCCCTGGAAACAAGACCTTATATTTATACTACTTACTAGAAAGGCATCTATTAATCTATACTAATATTATAAAGCTGCAGAGTTTGTTTGTTTGTTAGTTTGTTTGAACGCGCTAATCTCTGGAACTACTGGTCCGATTTGAATGATTCTTTCAGTGTTGGGTCTACTACTTAAGGGAGCGGAGCATTGATAATAAATGTTAACAAATCCGGCAATTTTTCATACATATTTTGAAGACTAAAACATACGGGCTCAAAGGGATATGAAGCTTCAAAATATACCCCGGGCGAAGCTGGGGTGGGTCAGCTAGTCTCATATAAAATTTTCATGTCACAGTGTTTGTAACTAAACTCCTCTGAAACAGCTCTAACAGGTAATATTTCACGCGCGTTTGTATGTACTACATACATACATATAATCACGTCTTTATCCCCGAAGAGTTAGGCAGAGATGAATTAAATTCCACACTTCACCAATAATAATTGTATTCGGTCCCACGTAATAGGGTGTGAGCCTATTGACGTACTCCAGGCACTATTGTTGACTCGAGCCATGCATCTGAGGCTGAGTCTAAGCTCTATATATCTGTCTGATGTTATGTAAACAGGCCTATCCTTTTATAGCCTTGTACGACACCGCATGGGAAGAGATGGGGTGGACCTAATTCTACTCTGTCGAACATCACGCGGTTAATTGTATGTACTTTGCATATATGTGCTATGTATGTAGGTATATAGTTTTGTTCCCCTCTGTAAACCTAATTTTAAGTCTTTTCAATATACTGGGTAAGTAAGTCCTCAGACTTACCCAGTATATTTTTTGTAGGCTACTTTTGGTCGCGACAACCATGTTTAACGCAGGCGAAGCCGCACGCTAATAAGTCCATACAAATAAAAATTACGGGTCTAAAAAAGCCATTTCATAGCTGTAGTAACTCTTTTGTCTGTTTGACTTAGCTAATCTTGGAAACCATAGGATCAATTTTGATGTGACTGTCACTGGTAAACAACGGGTGCTATAAGAAAAATCTACCTGTAATCGTCAGGAGGGAACAGTTCCTCCATTTCGTCCAGCAATGGCTTGTAGCACTGCTGCCTTTCCGCAGCGCCCATATCACTCCAATCACGGACGATGTTTTTTAGTACCGATTGCACCTGCAAGAGTTAACATTTATATTAGCAAATCAAAAGACTTAACCTATAAGATTATAAACTATAAGTTTGATGCAGTCCCTGTTGTTTCACCCACAGTACTTGGGTCTATTCGCCCCCCTCCCCCCTCTGCATTATGACTATTATTAAACTTCTAACCCCTCGTTTTCACCTAAGTATAAAACAGGTATTTGATAAGTTGCAAATGTCACAGGCTTTAGTGTAAACGCAATTGTGTTTTATACTTGCTTACAAATTATTGTATAGTGCCCAGAAGACTGCAATAGGCTCACCCTTTTTCTCTCCTTTTGTGAACGAAAAAGTGACAGAGATAATTTCAATTACATATATGTATAAAACATATGTTTTTTGTTTTGACTAGTCTTCTAAGTTTTGTATCTTAGTGAAAACACTTGAAAGACTGGGATATCAAAACCTTCTTCAAATGCTAGGACATCAAAACAATTACAATTTTTCAAATGGCGCTGGTATTCCAGAGATAAATGCATTCAAACTTCATAACTTATGCTTCTGCTTTGAGAGAGCATTAAACGAGAACAAGCTCACGGCGTTATCCCATAATTATCAAACCAAATCGTCTCAACATGATATCAGGCTCGGATCTAGGGATGGGGGGGGGGGGGCAAGCCGGTGCACGTGTACCGGGCGGCAGCATCAGAGGGCGGCAAATTGCCCCCAGGACCCAGTCTTGTCCCGCCGTTGAGTGGGGGCGGCACTTTATCAGTTTTGCCCCGCCTAACGAAAAATTAAGATCCGGGGCTACATGATATCAGTGCGTGGTGAGTAGCTATAATAAAAAAAAACCTAGTCAACATACCTTTTCAACGTCATGCTGCATTTTATGCTGCTTCTGCGATGCAATCTCACAGTTATTATAGTTACATCCGAAACTTTCCGTCCCGTTTGTTCCGGACGTGTTAGTGACAGAATGGTCAACGTTTTCAAACATAGTATCCACATCTTTAATGATTAGGTGCACCACACTGTTGTTGACGTCGAGACATTTCTTGAATTTTGTAAGGTATGTCTTGTATTTTTCTAAGCGACGTTGGTGATTTTGAGGCAGTGTAGATATGATTTTCTCAGATTTTTGTATTCTATCTAAACTGCATAACCTGGAAAAAAAGGTGGTAAGTAAAATTAAGAGCAGGACCTGCCATTCATGGGCCCTGAACTGAACACAAGCAGTCAATCGCCCACAAAATTACCAAGGGAGTCATCAGTCAAAGCATAGTGGCAGACCAATTAAAAATTGAAATCCTCGCCCGAGACAGTCCAAACTTTTCTTAAAAAGCATAAACCCAAAAAGAACAAGTTAACTGTCTAAACTATCCAGAAGAAACATGATGGTTGTCATAGAAGTGAAAACAGGCCACTACCGGCTGAATAGGCACCTGGCACTAATAGGAGTGAAGACAGATCCCAAATGCCAGGAGTGCATGGAAGCCGAGGAAACTAGCCTTCACCTGATGCCCCATATTCGCTGTGCCCCGTGTGCTAGATTCTGAAGACATCGACAAACTGAAGGTGGAACAAAAAGTAAGTTTGTAACCGACTACGGCGAATCAAAATGAGGGTTATGATTTTGACAGGCTATGTATGTATGTATGTAGGTTCATCTGTTCCCTCATAGCTCGTCAATCACTTATTAGAACTGAACAAATGAGGTATCGTTAGAAGCTAGTCGTCCACTGGTTATAGACTATATAGTGTGTCACTGAATCTATTGTGGCGCCCTCTAGCGGCTATAAAGTACAGTGTTAAAAAATTAATTTGAGATAAATATGTCGTGTTGGGTATCAACTGAAAGGGCTTAGTCTAACAAAACAATACATTGTAGGGAAAAATGGCATACGACCACGGCTATCCTTGATATTTTCTTGTTTAATACTTTTTATAGCGTGATTTTTTAGTAGTCGGGTTTTAGTTTAATCTTATTTTTGCAAGGAAACTGGTAGGTTTGACCAAACGCCGTGATTTTCGGACATCCCATATCCTTCACAGATGAAAAATAGGGGGGAAAGGAGTGAAATGGCCCATTCCGAGGGGTGGATCAACTGTCCGGCCGTGGTATACCATGCTAGCAGTAAGTAAGACCCATTTACTAATACTTATCTGCATCTAACCTTATAAGAGTTGATAGCTTGGTCAGCTTTGCATTTTGGTTCATTCCGGTCATTACACTACCTGTGTGAGCTCATAACATAACATATAACATAAACACACGCCTATATCCCCGCAGGGTTAGGCAGAGGTGCTAGCACCCACATTTCGCCAGTTTATGTTTAGGTCCCAATGTAATAGGTGGCGAGCCTATCGCCATTAACCGGGCACTTATAAACCTGCGATAAATGTGAACCCACCCCTAACAAAACTAATTAAGCTTAGCTGGTGGTGTCATATTACTTTTTTAAAAACCCCCTAAAACAAGCTCATACATTCTATATACTTGTTAACTACCATAATGATAAAAAAGATACCCTCTTATAAATTCCCACCCTCTCTTTTCTTGTTGTCCTGAGCAGGACAACAAGTACAGGTCAGCCAGTACACATGTTTCCTTCTTCCTACAGTCCTGGGTCCTTTAAGCAGGCGACGGTCACCAATGTACCATTCTTGTTGTCTGTAATGGTGACCCCCTTTCCTGGAAACGTTGCCTTCATCTTACCATCACGTGAGGTGAAATCATATTGGCATGACATATAAACCCACAAATCCCACTTGCAATATAGTTTTGTTTGTATCCTTATTTGTTACTATCAATAATATTTTTTTCAATGATGACAATAACTAAGAAAATTTCATCATTCTCTATGATCCAATTAAATAAGGAAAAAAATAAACTTGATATTTGTATTAATCACTACCTGGCAAGCATTGCAATATTTTAGAAACATTTGCATTTTCCCCCTAGGTTAGGAAGGGGCTTGCTGCCCCTAGCACGAAAACATATTGTAATAAGGGAGCATTGTGATTGGCCGCCTGCCTACTGTGAACCCGAGTGTGTGTAAATCAATCAATCAATTAGCCCACTGCTGGACATAGGTCACTCCCCTCACTTTCTCCGATCATCCGCCTTCCGCATCCAGTCTGTCCCAGCCACCTTTTTCTGGTCGTCCGTCCATCTGGCTAGGGGGGTCCTACCTTTCGTTTACCTTCTCGCGGTCTCCACTCTAGGAATCGTTTGCTCCAACGGCCATCGATCCTTTGACAAACTTCGCCAGCCCACTGCCACTTTGTTGTTTACTTGTTACACTGTGCACGCACAATGGCCCAAAAGGGAGGCTAAGTGCGGACAAGGGAGTCCCTTTCCATTCCACTGCCACTTTTTTTTTATACTATTTAGTTGGCATACAAGCGCTCGGCCCACTGGATGGAAAGTGGTTACCGTGGCTTATGGACGTGGGAGAAGCCACACTCGTGCTGCCGACCCTGTAAGCAGAGATTCTGTGTTGTCTGTGTAGAGAACATAGCAGGACAAACCTTTAGTCATCCTGCTGACAGCACAAATTCTCCAGTGAGCTCTGGCTAACATATTCACCTCCGGGAACACAACACGAAGTTATTATAACCGCGGTATTCTGAAGGGCGGAGTATAATATGCTTCTCTGCTACTCAAAGGTTTGCTGGGAGAGAACTCATTTTGAGTTAAGCTCGCCTTTGTACATTTTCTTTGAAATGTTTTATTTATGATCTCTGTACTGTGTGTGTGCAATAAAGAATAAAATAAAATAAATAAATAAATACTTCCCCAGTCGGACTGCTCAATTGGGCTTAAATACCGCCGTGTCCTACCTCCTTCAACTTGATTATTATCGAGTGTGTGTGAAGCCGGCCAATCGCAACGCGACGTTCTTTCGATAATTTTACGATTTGATTACGATAGTTTATCGTGCTTGGGGAACTGTTTGAAATCTTACTAATATTATAATTATGAGAGCTTATGAAGATGTTTATCTAGATTATAGTTGGAAATATCATAATAGACAATTTTTTATAGATAATATTTTCGTGTTCAGTAAAAATACTGATTGTGCATCTAATTAAGTTCAGAATGATCACCACCCATCATTTTTTTTATAATTGGTTGGTTGGTTGGTTGGTTGGTTGGTTTGCTAACTAACTACTTACTTGCAGTAGTATGTTGGTGCTCAATCAGTATTTTTAATGTGAATTTGGATTATTTTGTCGTACAAAATGTACTCTTTTTGATATCCGTTTAAATACCATCCATTTTTTATCCCCTGGAATAGATTATGGGTTGACAACCTTTGTGGCATGGCAGTAGTGAACATGTGTTATGCAGGAAGATATATGACAATAATAAGAATTATCAAGCTGACATTCTCACAAGCGAAGCTGCAGGCTACATTTATACTCCATTTTGTTAAGTTCTCGTAGGGATTTTTTGTACAAAAAAGCATAAAAAACCAACTAACTAGTGGTTCAACATCAGTATTTAATCTTTAATATAAGTTTCTAAACAGAAAGGTATTTAATTCAACTGAGTTTTTAAATAAAACATATTAAAAAGACACATCAAGATTGTTAACGTTTAGTTAAGTAGCTAACCAAATGGAGAGATAGCATTCATAATATAATATTGGTTGATACATAATAACGATCAGGACTAAATATTATCAGTCTAATTGGAACAACAATAATTATAATATTAGTATTTATATTGAGATAGGACCATTACTGTTTACTAACATAATTTAAATACCTACTCGTATATACAAGGTAAATAATATATATTAGAAGTGACTAACTGTAATGTACTTGATAGGGAATTTCCTATTGTTTTCTATCGTCAAAAGGCATAACATTTGATGGGAAAGTTCCTATTGTTTTCTATTGCTAAAAGGCATAATATTTGATAGTGAATTTCCTTTCGTTCTCTACCATCAAAAGGCATATGTTTGATAGGGAAATTCCTATTGTTTTCTATTGCTAAAAGGCATAATGTTTGATAGGAAATTTCCTATCGTTTTCTATTGTCAAAAGTCATAACGTTTGATAGGGCAGCTCCTATCGTTTTCTATCGTCAAAAGGCATAATCTTTGATAGGGAATTTTCAATAGTTGTCTACCATATAAAGCCATAATGATCAGCAGACTTTCTTTTGATTTGGACATTTTTTCTTATTAATACAAAATGTATTATTGTGGATTTATGTATTTTCTGCACTAATTAGACCTACAGAAAAAAGTAGCCGTAATCATCTGTGTTTATGCTGGTTGCACCCAATGTGTTTACTTTGTAGCCTGGAGTCAGCCCAACAATGATACGTTATATAGTCCGGTCAGATGGCAGACGCTTCACGAAAATATTGAAGATCAGCCAAATCCGCAGTCATATTATAGTTTTATAACAAAATAAAACCTATACATAGTCAAACATAATTATTATCCTAATAACTGATTTCATCACTCATTGTGACAATATTATTGTTGATGTGATCTATGAATAATTATATTACCTACATACAATGTATTATATAGAACCAGCAATAGGTACCATAGTACATCAACAAAGGAGTTTGGTTTGTATCTAAATAGGTTAATTATATCGTCTGATTTTGTTCAAACAAAGAGTTGTTGCTAACCAAAAATATACCTTTGACTCACGCCCATATTCCATAAATAGACTATACTATGCACGACTTTGTACTACATGGGCCTAAATATCATACTAAACGGATATAAATTGAATAATTACTTACTTGTAATATTTGAAAGCGGTAACAACGGCGCGAAAGTACTGTCGTTCTTGCGCCTCGTCTATTTCATCCGCTGCTGATGTAGAAGACATTTTCAGGGAATATTACGCACACACGAATAGTTATTTAAGTGTTAGAAGTAAAATGGAAGAGCACTATCGTGGAAAATTTGAAGAATTCAAATATTTTTTAATATATTTATAACTTCGACCAAGCCTTCAACAATGACGGATATTCGACAGATTTTAGTGCTGCTCTATTTTGTTGATTCCGTAAATTCGATTCTAATAAGAATCTTGTTCACATCAAATGCTGTTGATATGAATAAGATTCTTATTGGAATCGAATAAAATATCACATATAGCGATTATTCAAAAGAATCGCTTCATTCGAATAATTCAATAGGAATTATAAATAATAAATTAATTCACAATTTCTTTTATAATTACAATAACTGAACTAACTGAATTAATATGATTTATGAGAGAGTTGAATAATGATTTTAGTGGATCTATCATTTTTTTAAATGCATCACTAGTACATAACCTAGTATCCTCCTATAAAACTAAACGTATTTGACATATTGACATTTTGTTCCTATAGCAAAAATAGGAAACGAAACGCATGCAATCTGCAAAATATGTCGGGGACATGTTTGTGATTCTGCTTGTTTTATAGAAAAACAACATAAATAATATCAATGCATTGACCACAACATCAGATTAAATAAATGTATTAATTGCACGTTACATACTTATAAAACACTTTAGAGTTCCAAAGTTGTATATTTTCCTTTTTAATTTCATACATATTGCGACTTAGTAAAAAACATTAATAAATAATCAATATCAGCCTATTTCTAATGTTACACTCAGTGAACTTTAGGTATGTGATTAATATATTTAGTGAGGTGGTGTAAAGAAAACAACTGTATTGTGATAATATTACCTGATTCTCAAACGAGAGTGAATGTGAAAAAAATCAATATTTCTGCAGTGTCTCTGTGTGTTCATTTATGTAGCGCAACATTTACGTATAACCTCTTTAATGTCCTAAATATGAAAGTAAAAGTAAAATAAAACGATTTTCATAATCTTTTACAATGATGGAAACCTTGTTATACAACAGAGTGACACCTATATTAAAATGCATGGTGTTGTTCCTGTTTATCTTTACGGCGAAAGTGTTAACATCGCGTCCACAAGAATCTCAGGATCTAAAGAGTGGAAATCATCATCTAAAACCTTCACACTATGTAAGAACATTCACTAAGTATCACCACAGGAGAACAATACAATGGAACAACAATGACCAAGACTTAAGTAATTACTGGCCAGTTACAAATGATCAACAAAAAATAACAGGCAAAAGAAGTATTGATGATTCAAATTTTATTGAAGAGCAAGAAGCCTCTAAGTTTTATAATCATGAAAATATTATTAAAAAGAGAAGTATTAATTCAGATGATACTATTATAAATGAATACTGGCCAGGTCAAGGTTCACAAATCGAAAAAAGGAGTCTAGAGATTCCAAATTCAAATGAATTTGTAAGTACTTCTCACGAGTTGCCCAGAATTGGTCAGTTCACCTCTGACACTATCATTGACAACATTGTAACTTCTTTAAAAAAACAAGTTATAAGTTCTGGCAAAGAGGTTAAGGGGAAGAATGATTTGCCTGAAAATATTAAAAGATATAAAGTAATGGCAGCTAAAATGCCAACTACGACTACAACTACAATGGGTCCTACAATATCTTGTTTGTATAAGTTACATGACAGTGTTGCCATTAGTGTTACACCTTCATATGCTGATGATATAGATGCCCAGTTGATGGTGGAAAATGATAGTTTTGGTTGGTATCACTTTTTATATGTTTGATAGCACTTTTAAACTTTAAGCATGCACTAAGAGATTTTATCATAAGGAACAGAGAGTATATTCCTGGTATTAAATGCAATCTATGTTGTAATCCAGAGTAATCCATCCCTAAAATACCAAATTTCAGCCAGATCTTTTTTTTATACCACTTAGGTGGCAGACAAGCACACAGCCCACCTGATGGAAAGAGGTTACCGTAGCCATTGGAGTAGTGCAATACTAAGGCAGTCACACTTGCGCTGCCAACTCTGTATGGACAGAATTTTTGTGCGGTTAGTGTAAAAGACAAAGCAGGACAAGCTTTTGGTCTTCCCACTGACAGCACAAAAACTCTCCAGTGAGATCTGGCTACCTACTCACCGCCAGGAACACAACACAAGATTTTTAAGGCCGTGGTATTCTGTAAGGCGGAGGTACTTGCCCAGTTGAACTGCTCAATTGGACACATCTGACTTGCCGTTAAAGAGAACATCCAAACATCTTAACAAACTTCCTCACATATAATATCAGTAAGATTTAAATAAATCCTCTAAGAGTTAGAATGTACTAAAATCTAAATGTCACCAAAAATGTATTCAACACATTTCTGGGTCTAACAACTAGGTGTGAGTAGGTATGTGTATTTAATTTTTAAAAATAAGATTAAATTTTTTTTATTTAGCAACTGGTCCAATTACTGAAACAACTTTGCCCAATGGTGAAGTGGCCCAAGTGGAACAATGCACAGACTCCAGGGCATCTTGCTACACCCTGTGGCATCAAGACATGGAGGGGAACATCACTATACTTGGTCAAGGTGTGTATACAGGGTGTTATCAAAATAGCTGCTCAAATTTTTATAGAATGTTCATAATGTGAAACTGAAAGAGTACCAATGAAAAGAAAAAGATTGCAATTGTAAATATACTTTTTTTAGGATGCTGGCGCTCATCAGCCGATAGTAACGCCTGTGACAAATGCACTAAGGTGACTGCCAAGCTGCCAAGGAGCAAGTTCTGCTGCTGCACCAAAGATTACTGCAATGCTGATTTTTGTAAGTTTTAATTTTCTATTGTCTTTTTTTACTGTAACAGTATGGGTAAACTTATATATGTAACCAAAAATTAGCTCTTTTGTATAGAAACAATTTCCACATACTTTTCGGAGCCGGTGGGAAGGTGTGAGAACCAACTAAAACGCACGTTTGGGGTTCGTTGTTGGTTGCCAGAGGTCGGCAGGCATATTCCTCGTAAATTCTGGCATACTTGAATTTTCTGGTCAAATGTGAGCTCTCCATAAAAATTGGCATGACGTCAATAGTATGTCCAATTGTTTTTTAAAATAAAACATTACTAACTTCTTTGTCAAGCGATGGACTCCCCAAACAACAAAATGGATAGACCCAGAAGGAAAAAGAAATGTTGGGAGGCAAAAGAAAAGATAGGCTGATGATCTAGCAAGCAAAGCTGGAAAACATTGATGCGGACTGCTAAGGATAGGGAAAATTGGAAAGAGATGGAGGAGGCTTTTACCCAAGGGGGCTACATTACAGAAACTACAAACAAACACCAACAACTTTATTTAATTTTGTAAATAATATATAATTATGTTGACTTGATTATGTGTAACAGTATATAACAGTAATATTAAAATATAATGTTAGTATTGCATGGGTCTGATACTCACAAAGTTTATCTGAGACTAGTATTGCTTTATGATCACTTTGGCTTTTAGGAAAGCAGACCTAGCAATTTGTTCAAATCGATTTTTGTTTGAATCGAATTTGTTGTTAAAAATTATAATTTCTTATATAGCCAAGGGCAACGGGCTTGTACTTGAGTGATGCATCTTTATATGACACAATGTTGTACCTCAATTTATTGTTAGAATATTTATGTAATTAACAGTAGTCTTTTAGATTTATTTTAGTCTTAGAACAGTATATATAATGGTAATTTCATAGTTCATGTTTGATATCTAAAAACATTTAGGCATTAATGTCAAAATGGTATTAAATAATTTTGTACCGCACAGGTCTTCGTAACTGTTTATATTTTAGAGATGACAGAAGAATTTAATAAAGATATTTGACTAAATATTTGACTATTTAATTTCTTTTCTTACTATTGTACTTGTACCGTTTTTGTAGACAAATAAAGCTATACATAAATAAAATAAAACTTCTTTACTTAGTGTTTGTTAAGTCTTTGTATCTTACTTTCAGTCCTCTGATTCTTTTCATGTATATTTTGTATGTTTTTATAGTATCTCTCAAAGAAGAAACCGTCACTACAAAAGCAGAATCGACAATGGACACGACGTCCCGCTCTCCAAACATCGCGGCGTCTAACATAGCCGCCAGCGCCATACTATCGCTGCTCGCCATCATTTTAGTGGCGCTTCTGTTACGGAAGCTGTATTGTAACAAGATTCAAATCGACAAGGATGATGTGAGCGATGGACTGGACATTGAGAAAGGTTTGTGGGTGCTTAAGATTTATAGAAATTACTAGCTGACTCTGGGATCTTCGTACCGCCATATTTTAATCCTCTCACGTGGAACTCGGATCCCGTTCCCCTTGCACATTTTATTTAAATTTCCACGTGTATTTCTGATATCATTCTCGCAGCACCTCCTTTATATAAAATCTTTTTTAAACAAACTTTGACCACACAATGACGAACACAAAATACGGGAGGTAGGACACGACGGTATTTCCGTCCAATTGAGCAGTCCGACTGGGGAAGTGCCCCCACAGAATACCGCGGCCATAATAACCTCGTGTTGTGTTCCCGGCGGTGACGGCATCCAGAGCTCACTGGAGAGTTTTCATACTGTCAGTGAGAAGAGACCAAGGCCAAAGGCTTGTCCAGTTTTGTCCTCTGCACTCTCTGTGCTTACAGGGTCGGCAGCGCGTGTATAACTCACCTGGTGTTGCACACGTCCATAGGCCCCAGTAGCCACTTTCCATCTGGTGATCCGCGTGTTTGTCTGCCACCTAAGTGGTATAAAAAAAAGTATCCAATTTGATGCGGTCCTGCAGAAGTTATGTGCGTATTTTCATTTTGAGGGGTTTTATTTAGAGTTAGAGAGTAGATAAGTATGGGAAATCTGGGCTCCTAACCTGTCTGAAATAACAACTCAACTGAATCATATTATTTTTCGCAGGAGACGTGATGGGCACTGGCCCTGACGCATTAGCCACTGGACTCGCTTGCGTGGATAATTTGTCGCTCATTGAACATATTGGTAAGTTGAGTATTTTTTTTTTATATATATAGAACACGTCAATCAGACTTCGCCTTGTCTGATGGTAAGCTGAAGGCAAAGTCTCAGAAAAGAGGGTCACCATTATCTGCACATACCGTGTGACAATGGTGACACTCAGCTTGACGGTCTCATCATATGCTTTTTCACGCCCCGCTTAAAGGACCCGGGACTGTATAAAGAGGGAAACACGTGAGCTGGTAATGAATTCCAAGCCTTAATAGTGCGACAGAGGAAAGTGTCACCGAAACGCTTGGTTCTTGATCGGATGTTCTGCACTGTGTGCGGGTGACATCTAAGACCTGCACGTGTTGTCCTGTGTAGGAAAGGGGAGGGTGGGACTAATTGGAAGAGCTCATCAGAACACTCACCATGGTACAGACTGTAAAATACAGCCATGGACGCAACATCTCTACGCATCTGTAAAGGTTATAGGGTGTTCGTGACCTCGGGATTCTTAATTTGTATAATTTAATCCAATATACAGTTTGAGTTGTCGCCAAATCAGACCCGAGACTCCCTTCATCAGGTCATCTCTATGGCCCTGTATCAGCCATGGTATGAGGAATATGCCAGTGACAATCACACCTTCGGCAATAAATGACCAAAGATGGCGTGCGGTTTTAGTCGGTTTAAGTCTGATATAATCACCTGCGCCTACTCCAGTTTTTGCATTTTTGCACTTAAAAAAAATACTTCCTTGAATACGTTTTGGCCCGATTTGGTCCACTTGAAAAATCATGCTGTATAAAAATCTTTTCTCGTTATAACTAACTCTTCTTTGGACACAGGTCAAGGCAAATTCGGCTCAGTATGGCGTGGTAGCTTAGGGACTGCTCCGGTCGCCGTGAAGCTATACTCCAACATTAATACCTGGCAGAGAGAGGCTGCGGTTTATGCACTACCACATCTTGCGCATCCCAATATACTGAAATATTACGGTAACTAATATCATGGTTATTGGATTGAGCTGGTCGTGCCTTGGAGAGTACGTTAAGCAGTTGGTCAAGCAGTAAGCAAGTTATGCTCGTGAAGGAGGAGGCGGGGCGTGAGCAAAGGAGGATAGCAAGCTAAGCTGTCCGTGTACTGAGGCAATTCGAACGTCGGAGGTCGATAAATGACCTCCGCCCCCCATGAGCCTGGGGATGACAGGTGGCGCCGGCTGTCACCCTGGCAGAAGTAGGCCGTCGCGGCGGTGCCCCTTGCGCGCCTGCCAATTTCCGGGGACGAGTTGGGAGTTGGGGACTCTGTGATTGCCACACCCGAGGAGAAGGCCAGATCGAGAGAGGTGACTCTGGGTCGGCCGGGGTGCAAGGGATATGCCTGTTAACCTCACCTTCGGCAACCAAACGACCCACAGGTGTCGTGCGTTTTAGTCGGTTCGAGTCCGACATAACCTCCTTGACCGGCTCCGGTGGTGGGAGTATCCTTGGGGGTTTTCGCACGTAAAAAAAAAGTAAGAACTAATATCATCAAGTTCATCATCCTGCCTATGTAATATTCATTTAAGGTTGCTGTGTGTAATTCCATTTATTACACCCTTGTGGCTAGCTGTTCAGTAGAGCAACTACAGAGAGGAGGAGGCAGATTGTTGTAAATCTATATATACAACAACCGGTCGCCTCCTCTCTGTATCGCGGAATGAAAATTCTCATACAGCGATACATTTTCACTCCGCGATGTATCAGTCGTTCCTTAAAAATCCAGTTTGATTTCGCTCGATGGTTCTAAATTGATGTACTGTATACTGTCTTTACTATTGCCGTTCGTTCTGAGTGCCTAGTGCGAGATTTTCACACATTCATTGGTGACAAGTAAACAGTGATTTGTATGACATAGAACTAGCGCCACCTAGCGGCAAACTTGGGAAACATTTTTGGAGCATACAAATCACCATTCACATTTCTCACCGTTGAATATGAAAAAAACAAGAATGTAGTGACAGTGAAATCAATAGCACTGAAAAGAGGGTAGATCTATATACTTCTAAAAAATTCTTCATTGTTTACCGCCAATACTCCAGTTCTTCCGTGATCATATTGCACCGAAATATCAGAAACTCGAAACAATACTACATGGTAAAAATACCAATAGCCCTAATGCTAACGAGAAAAAACTCCCATCAGGCACTGTACACAAATATTTAGCGTCAGTGTTAATTTATTAAGATGCATCTACAGTTCATATTTTTCACAATAAAAATAAAAGAATACTTTCTCTAAGCGGTCAAACATTTCACAACGAGCACATTGGAGGAAATCTTTCTCTAAAGTGCCAAACATTAAAAAAAAAATTTGAACAACCATAGAGATGAAAATCTCTACAATTTTTTGTTGAGTCTTTTTATTGGAAATGTTGCGAAAAATATGAGCTGTACCTTTAGGGTATGCAATATATACCCGTGTATGCGATGCACGTCCGTGGTGTTAAGTGGTGGCACCTGTCGGCAGGCAGCGACAGCCGGCTGCCGCTGACGGGCGGCGCGCGCTCGCACCTGATCGTGGTGGAGCTGTGCGCGGGCCCGCTGCGCGCGCGCCTGCAGAGCGCGCCGCTGTCGTGGAGGGACTTCGCGCACCTGGCGCACGGCCTGGCCGCCGCGCTCGCGCACCTGCACACGCCCAGTGAGTGGGGGAGGGGGATGGGGGGGCGACCGCGCCGGAGATGCTGCATAAATACGTAGTCTGCACTCTAAAATGGCGACAAAAAAATGAGGACGTTCGTCATCATTTTTGGCATCAATAAGAGACGAGACAGTGTCTTACGAAAAAAAGTCTAATATTAAATTCTTAAGTAATATAAAAATATACTATTGAATAATAAATAAATAATAAATATTCCACGACATTCTACACAACGCTATCTAGACCCATGGTAAGCATAGCTTAACTAGCTTGTGTTATGGGATCTAGAATGCGGATAAACATACTTAGATACTTTTTTTTGTAAATACACACATATTATACATAGAAACACCCAGACCAATGCAAATATACATATTCATGCATACAAATATTTGCACTGAGCGGGAATCGAACCCACGCCCCCTGCATAGCAGTCGAAAGCTCTACCGCTACGCCACGGTTGAAATATATAATAATGTAATAACAGCCTCTGTGGCGCAGCGGTAGAACGTTCGATTGTTACGCAGAGGGCGCGGGTTCGATTCCCGCTCAGTGCAAATAAACACCTCAACAAAGTCTAGGGAACAAGATGACCCCAATTATTTTTTTTCGTGTAAATCTTGTTTTGCAAATAACTGGCAGCAAATAAATAAAAATAGAATAAAGTAGATTACAGAGTTGTTCGAAATTTAAAAATAAATATAAATAAGTAATGATTTTCGAATATGGAGGGAAAACTTTTAAAAGTGTTTGATTGTGCAGTTTCTCTGAGGCAAAATAAAAATTATTTTTTTTGATTGTAAATAACGTTTATTATCAATAATACGTCTTTTACGTATGGTTTGTGCATTTTTGTGACTGTAGTCATCATGTCACGTCGTCATTTAAGTCGCGAAGAGATGTTAAGGGCTGTTGGTATGCTGCAAGCTGGACGAACTCAACGCGACGTAGCGGATGCTGTCAACACCCAACCAAACGTAATTTGCAGATTATGGGCACGCTACAGGTCTACAGGGGATGTTGCTGAACGTCACAGGGGACGAAATAGGGTTACTACCCCGCGACAAGATCGTTTCTTGCAAAATTCCGCAAGGCGGCAACCCACGATTACTGCTCGTCAGTTGGTCGCAGGCCTCCAGTCTCAGCATCAAGTGGTTATTAGCGATCAAACTGTCAGAAGAAGACTACACGAAGCCAATCTTTATGCTCGCACACCGCTTAGGGTTCCAGCTCTTCGACGTGGAAATCGAGGTCGTCGCTTATTGTGGGCTAACGCACATTTACTGTGGACCGACCATCAATGGGCACGGGTTCTGTTTTCCGACGAATCTTGCTTCGGTTTTCATCCTGATTCGAGAAGAGTGCGTATATGGCGAGTTCCTGGACGTCGGAGTCGTCTCCAGAATCCGCAAGAAGTTCATCCTTACCAAGGTGGAACAATCATGGTATGGGCTGGAATTCGCCTTGGTGGAAGGACCGACCTCGTTTGGATACGGGGCAATTTGAATGCAAACCAATACATTCAGGAGGTTATACACCCCATGGTAATCCCTCATCGACAGCAGTTCGGTCAAGATTTTATGTTCATGCAAGATAATGCACGGTCACACACCGCGAGGGTAGTGGTCAATGCGTTAAGCGAGCACAATATGCCGACGTTGGAATGGCCTGCTCAGTCTGCCGACCTCAATCACATAGAGCATGCCTGGGATTTGCTTGGGAGAAGAGCTTTCAGTGATTCTTTGGAAAATCTGAACACTGAAGAACAACTTTTTTTACACCTTCGCAGTGTATGGAGCCATATTCCACAGATGATGATTGACAATCTCATACTAAGTATGCCACGCCGTTGTCGAGCTGTTGCTAATGCTTTAGGAGGTCCTACTGATTATTAAAAACGTTTAAAGTACGGTTAATTACTGTATTTCTTACTACCTCGTTATTTTTGTGCCAAATCATAGAAGGTTGTAATACTCAATATTGGCACTATTCAATTCTTTCTTAAAAAAAAAAAAAAATTATATGAAAATGTTTTTATTAAAATTAAAATTAAAAACGGTATAAAAATACCCTTCTATTGATATAAAACACTCACTATTACAAGAAAGGGTTTTTAAATAAAAACTAGAAATGTCCTTGTTCCCTAGACTTTGTTGATGTGTGTATTTGTATGCATGAATATAAATATTTGCGATGGTCTGGGTGTTTCTATGTATGATATGTATGTATTTACAAAAAAAAAAGTATCTAAGTATGTTTAGATCGGTCATTCTGGAAGTCTGTGGGAGAGGCCTATGTTCAGCAGTGGACTATATGTGGCTGACATGATGATGATGATGATGATAAAGCATGTTTATCCGCGTTCTAGATTCCATAACAGAAGCTAGTGAAGCTTACCATGGGTCTAGATAGCGTTGTGTAGAATGTTGTGGAATGGAATTCATAGAAATTAATAATATTGACCTATTATTAGTAAATACATAGCTATATTTTTTATACTTAGGCCCTTCGCCCACGGCGACTTTTTGTAGCGATGTTGAAGCAGGTTTACTAAATGCGCGACAGTATCGCTACTAACGCGCGTTAGACGTATTTGCAACGCGCTACAATAGCGATGCCAACGTGCTATTGAATCGCGACTGTATCGATGCAAACGCGGGACCGTGTCGGATGACATCGGGGGAAGAACGGAGGGAGGCTACATGTGTGGAAGACCGAGCACCAGTACAAAACAGACAGGTCGAGAGTGCTGTTGTCAGTCACATGCGCAAAATGGAGTCGTTTGACACTGAAACATTTTTGTGCCGTTATTTGAATCGTGTTTGCATCGAGACAGAAGCACGACAATATCTCGTTTGCATCGCGACTGCATCTGAGCCCATGGGCGAGGGTACTCAGCTAGCGACCGCTTCGCGACTGTATCGATACCGATGCACGACAGTATCGCTACAGCATCGCTATAAAAAGTCGCCGTGGGCGAGGGGCCTTAGTGTTTTCGCCACTTTTGAAAGCCTCCATATTCCTGAATAATGTTCCTTATAATAGTACGTCATTGGCTTCTAAATCTTCTATTTAAATAGTCTGAATTCCAATAGCAATGTTGTATGCCATCATCATTTATTTAACAGGTGGCAGCAAACCTTGCGTGGTACACCGCGACGTGAACAGTAGCAATGTCTTAGTGACGGCCAATGGCGATGCCAGACTGGCGGACTTGGGCCTCGCGCAGTTGTTGTATTCTAAACGAGATCGCGCCACCCCTACAAGGATCACTGAGGTAACGTAACGTATAATATAATAGCACCCAACAAACACAAAGTATCATACATTTTTTTTGAAATTGCTAAAATTGATATATGTTATTCGATTAGAGAATAAGAGGAAAAATTATGCTAGTCTCTATTTCGGATCTATTGACTAGGGAAAAAACTGACAAGTAAACTTGTCTACCGGTCGTGTCATCTATTAACTGGGGAAAAACTGACAAGTAAACTAGTCCACCGGTCATGTCATCTATTAACTGGGGAAAAACTGACAAGTAAACTAGTCCACCGGTCGTGTCATCTGTTAACTGGGGAAAAAGTGACAATTAAACTAGTCCACCGGTAGTGTCATCTCATCTATTAACTGGGGAAAAGAACAGACAAGTAAACTAGTCCACTGGTCGTGTCATCTATAAACTTGGGAAAATTTGACAAGTAAACTAGTCCACGGGTCGTGTCATCTAAAAACTGGGGAAAAAAACTGACAAGTAAACTAGTGGACTAGTTTACTTGTCATGTTCTCAAGAGACGTTCGTTTTGCGTGAGTCAGGCGGGGACCCTGCGCTACCTGGCGCCGGAGGCCCTGGAGGGCGCGCTGGACCTGAGCGGCGCGCTGGCGGCGCTGTGCGCGGTGGACGTGTTCGCGCTGGCGCTGGTGCTGTGGGAGATGCTGTGGCGCACGCGCGGCGCGCACGCCGGGCCCGCGCCGCCCTACGCGCCGCCCTACCACCACGCCGGCCTGCCGCCGCGCCCCACTCTGGCGCAGATGCAGGTATACTGTGTGCGATGCCCTGGAGGGCGCGCTGGACCTGTTCGGCGTGCTGGCGGCGCTGTGTGCGGTGGACGGGTTACACTAATAAACAAAGTAATTGAGGAGCTATGAGGGAACTGATGAACCTACATACATACATACCTTGTCAAAATTATAACCCACCTTTGGCTTCGGGTGTAGCTGTAGGAGATGCTAGTGGAGGAACAGGATATAATAGTCCTTCGACACAAAGGAAGAATCGTCCGAGTAGGATGTGCTCGACGGGCCGTAGCCCAATATGTTTCAACACTCCAAGCCATTCTCCGCAGAAGCACAAGCATCACAGTGGTTCAAATTACCCAGAGAGTGCAGACATAAGGGTTCATTAGTGAACGTTCATCTTTGCTGTGCCCTATGATGCAGCTGTTTCTTTTATGAAAACATGCCTCCTAAACTACCACTAACTTGATCAACTTTATATTCAAGCATAACTGAATCTTATTATTTGTTCACAGAGCTTAGTATCGCGTAAAAAGGCGCGACCTCCGCTACCAAAAGGACCGCCCCAACCATCCCGTGCGCTCAAAATCGCTGTCGACACCTGTGATGAATGTTGGGATCATGATGCTGAGGCTCGGTAAATACTTTTTTTGAAACTGGTTTAGTTAATGAACAACACTACAAAGAGTTCGCACTCTTCACAGAAAAACCACTGGAATTTTAAATTATGACTTTTGGCTCATGCAATGCACCTGCTGCTTTTGAAGTTGATTCCAGTTTGAACTATACTGTTTTACTTTGAATACATCTTTGACTTCTCTGAGATCAAGAAGCATATCATCCTTTAAAAAAAACTGCTTAATCTTTATTGGACTGTAATTTGTTCACAGATTAACAGCTGTATGCGTCGAAGAGCGTATGTCAGAGCTGAAACAGATGCTGCATTCTCAGGGACCTCTCATACATGACAACATACACCCACATTCACATACTCAAAGTAAGTACTGCGGCAGTTGTAACTGCTTTTGTCACTAACTAGTCCCCTGACTTTGTCCGCAATCATACATGAAGTATGAATTTAAGACTAAGTCTCCCCGATATTGAAACAGTTCGCGATATCATAAATATTTAATTCCATCTCTAATTGATCATCATTGAAATTGACAGAATTTATTATCTATTTTACAGCGGATTCCAACATAACTCCGGAACCTGAAAAAAATTCAAACTGTACCACTACACAGACTTGCGACGTCACCACTCCTTTACTGTACCCGCAGCCACACATAGGCAGAAATGCTTGTATAGAACGCAATACACACACAAACACACAGCAGGTTACCGTTGAACTTATACACAAAAGTTTAAAAGACATCACGGTACCTGTAGAGATGACTAACAGAGTACCGAATAGACCGCCAGAGACCTGTCTCTCTGTTGCCAGATTTTCTCACACTCGAATTCCTGCGCATGAAAATTCTGCGTTAAATGAAATAAGGTCATATCAAAGACCTCTTGACTATGTACCGAATGACGTCACTGCTCACGAAGACAGGGGTCCTAAACAGACTAATTTACTCCACGATGTCAAAGTCGAAAAACCCAAATGGGGTATAAAAAGATTTTTCGAAAAATTGAACAGAAATAAATTAGAAACCGAAGTGAAATTGGCTGAAAATTCACAAAAAACCTTGACATCAATTGTCGATAAACCTTCTAATGTCGATAGACCCTCAAACCTCACTCTAAACCAAGACCGAGGACCCTTCAACTTCGAAGAACCTTGCACCTTATCTCCTCCAAATAGGACTCTTTCTCCTACAATGATGATGGAATCGGAAAACAAAGTTTTAGGCTTCAAGGAACTCCCTGCAAGAGACGATGTCAGAACGCCGAATCAAGTGTTCGCTGTAATAGTTCCTAAAGCAAAACCACCAGATTTGATTGAATTGCAAAACAAACGAGGCAGCTCAGACAGCCTTAACAAAAGATCCGTTGAAACATCTACTTCGTCTCAGAGCATAATGAAATCAAATTCAGAATCCGAAGACTCCACAGTTAAAAAACGCTTGAGCGGTGAAAACCAAACTGTAGATAGCGGTAGCTCTTCCAAAGCTAGTATAAACTTAGAACTACAATATATTGATACTCCAGAAAATTACAATGGAACTATCAGTCCTTTCGATCTGAATTCTGATTGCTCTAGTTCAGAAGATGAGCATCTGATGTTGCTATCAGAGAATGGTGGATCAAAAATCACTATGCACACAGTACCGAAGTCTGATTCTGAGAAGAGAAAATATCAGAATGAAGTTTTGAAAGAATCGAGTCAAGTGAAAACAGATTTTACTTTTAATAAATATCAAAATAAATATACGAATTTCGATAACGAATTCAGTGATCCGAATGATAAAGAGAATTTAGTCAATGGGTACAGCGGGGATAATCCTGTATACCTGGCTGCTATGAATGGAGAAATCGACACAGCCGAATTAAAGTACAATATGAGTGGCAATAGGTCTCCAAAACCTGCTTTGAAAAACTTAGCCATAAAGCGACAACATTCGCTTGAACAAGTCAGTGAAATTTTCTCATCCTCTGGTGATGTCAATCTCCTAAATCCTGCCGGGAGGGTGAAGACTCCTGGAGATTTACCGGTAGCTGTGAGGAGAGCGAGACGGGATAGGGCTTTGCAGAAAGGTAGGGCTAGCGAGAGTAATAGATTGAGCTTATATGATGATAGAATGATGTTTGGGAATAGTTTGTAATCTTTTGTAAGTGTTTGAGGCTATGAATCTATTAGATTTTTTTAAATATAGTCTGTGCAGCGAGAATTGATTTTATATGGGCGGTTAAATTGATGGAATCGGTATAAGATTACCGATATTTCGGTAAAAATACCGAAAAATATACGATTTTTATGACTTCGAAGAATCTCGAAAGATGTATTAACAAATATTTTATTGGGACAACACACAAAACTCTCCGTAGTAATTACGGAGTCTAGTATTTTGGCTATTATAATAGATTGACCTCAATAATTTCTCGTATTACGTGAAACCGTCACTATAGTTGGCGAAATGTGGAGTCTACCCCTGTGTGATGTATATTCAATGTTATTCTCGCTGCACTAGATTTGTGTGGTAGCTTATTTGCACGACAAAATTATGACTTTCTTCTTTTGAAATCTTTGAATTAATGATTATTATCAAATTATATAACAATCTTAATTCCAATTTCAAATAAATGATATTACTTTGCAAGATTCGCATCTCTAGGCTGTAAGTCTGACATTATTATAATAATATAAAAGGAGTTAGATATTTAGTATTAATGCCAATACGAGAAAAATAATAATTACATCACAAAAAGTATGATGTCAAAAACGTCTGACAGACAAGCGAAGGTTTTATGCATGTACAGTCAATTTACACTGCAATTTATAAATTACATCCACTCCAAATTCTCTCGCTTATTAATTAGAGATTTTGGATTGAAAGTGATTTTTTTATAAAAGTCTATAAATTATGTCGCTGACTGAACCTTAACGAGGATACACATTCTAATACACCTCAGCAAACGTGGATAGAACACACTCGAATATGAGCTGTGTGTGTGTGACTTTAGTGTTCGCGCACTTAAGGAAGCTAACGGTTAAGTTTTATCTGTAATCGTCAATCAAGCACTACGATGTTGCTATAAAATCTTCGCTTCACTGTACTAAAATAGTATAATTATTTTTACGTCTGGTGCCAATCACTTGGCTTCTCTAAGCATGCATATTGAAGTGTTAGAGACATTCTGTCCGTTGAAGTAAGTTCAGAAACTTTTGTCGGTGACTGTTTTATAGCTTTGTCCGCTTTGTCTTTATAGGAGCATGGATGGATGTCAGACGTAAACATAATTTGCCCATAATATATTATTTGGCATAATAATCTATGGAGTTTTCGCGAAACGTACTTTAGATGGCGCTACTTGTACGTGGGTAGATGGCGCCACTCATACTTTTGGCGATTTAAAAACAATGGATCGAATTTACATGTTATGCCTTATTAATGCAATAGGTATGGTGAGCGAGTGGCCAATTATCATATATATATAACTGACATTAAAAAAGTTACAAAAATCAATCAATAAAAATTGATTATAAATGTATTTTTTCTTATTTAACCTTCTGATTTTATAAATGTTGGTTACATATTCTGTAACGGCTCTAAAGATTTAAGTGAAACTCAGAATGGAGGTAGTTGAAATTGTGGATACAGATACGCTTTAATCGCGACCTTGGAAAGGACAAAGGATGCGACAACAGCACAGGAAAATTACTGTTCTTTAAAGAGTTTTATGTTGTTATGAACTTTTTTTATTTGCAATATCAAAGTCGTTTACACTCTTTTGAATTTTAATCGTCAATATCTCCAAAACGCGGGTAAGGCTCAAATTTATATCATTCCACTCAGACAATAAACGAAATTGGCCCCATACCGTCTACAAAACCGTTGTACAATAAGATATATCCATGGAATATTATGCCGAATAAAAATGATTATAGAGTGTCATTTATATGCATTTATAAAATAGATTAAAAAATAAGTTGTTATAAAAAAGCAAATGCTTTCAATAAATTACCTCACTTAAAAATTAAGAAAATAAGATTATTGTTTGAGCTTCTTAATTGAATTTTGTTGCTTACTTTTTATGTATGTGTCACGTATAAAAATAATTATGTCATTTATTTATATCAGGGATTTGGGGACATGTTTTTTTTTTCAAATAACATATTTTTAAATTCTGTCATTCTAGTTGATGGACAATAAGAAAACAAAACAAAAAAGAGCATGAAATGGCATCATGCGAAAAGTAACAAAACGTTGACTTATAGCTATTTTATATTCGGTATTATTGTACTATAAATAAATGACGTTTCATAATATATGAATACTTTGGCAGAACTTTTAAACCTTTAACAATTGTTTGTATATTTCGCATCATAAGGTATATGATATATAGAATATATAATCTGTTTCATAATATATATTTTTATGTTTATCCAGTTATTTCGGACAACGCCCATTTATAATAGGTCAGTTTACAGAGTGACTGTAAATTTTTGTTTACATTAGCCATAGTTTACGATGATTATTGTTTCTGTGTTTAATTTAAGCGTGTATTAAGTTTATTTAGTTTATATTTTTGAGAAAAGGAATAATATTGTTGAATCGGAATATGCGCACCAACAGAATATACAAAAGTATTTCCGTATCATCGTTTCAGAGACATAAAAGGGGAACAAGAAAGCGACAGATTGTTTTACTTGCTTTTTGTAATAAATTAATATTGCTGAACAAACTAAACAATGCTATTTGCTTGTAATATGGGTACTTAGATACTTTTTTTTGTAAATTCATACATAGAAACACCCAGCGTCTATCCCGCCATCGGGCCTAGATACTACGTTTGGTCTTAACTGGATCGAAAGTAATCCAAATGGGCTTACATGGTACGTAAAATGGTTCATCGTTCGTTATTTAATAAGGGCCCGAAGTTTCGTATGTAAGTTTCATGGTAGCCCCCCATGTTCTTATTAATTTATTTAAAATCCTTGTATTCGGTATTCTAGAATATTCTGGTTGCGTGCGACTTATTATTGTGATGTTTGTAAAGTGTTTTTTAGTTCCTATACCCGCAGCCATGTTTAGTTATTTTTAGTTGTTAAGTTTAAGTTTCGCTAGTAATTACTGTATTTGCAATGATAACAATATTTCTTTCTCGTTCGCACTTCTTGTTTTGTAAACTAAATGCAACGAGACAACAAACTGGAGAACTCCACTCATAAGTTTCTTTGTTATAAATTGTATTGCACTATATGTTTTTATTTGTTATTTTACTATTACATACATTAACATCAATCTTAATATCTGTTTAGCTGTAATTTTGTATAATAATTCCTTAAAATTTGCATTTTTGAAATTTTATATTTGCGGTGTTTTAATGTGACCGTTAAAATACATTGTGTTTCTAAGTTTGACCGGCCAGTTTGCGAAACACCTATCTCATAAAACATACGAACAAATAGTTAAGATAAAAGTTATATCGTATAAATTAGACCGGTCATTTTTAGAAATGTTAAATAAGTCATTCCACATAATTCCATGGAAACAAAATACCTAGTCAGATTAAAATCAAAATGGCGGATGACTATTTGAATTTAAAAACGCAGTTTTATAATATGGTTGAATTTTATATTTACGTAACGCTATTATAGTTAGCCACACCGTTGCACACTAACTCGCTGTACGCTTTTTACGTATACAGGGTGGGTTTTTAACACTTCCAAAAATTGCTATCTTCAATATTTGGAGTACTCTAAATATTTTTACTCAATGGTAAAAATCCTTTAATTTTAAAAAGAAACATTTGCTACTCTAGACCTTGTTATGAAATTGCGGTTTTAGAAATCGTTGAACAAATATACACATGCTATATAATAATATGTTTAAAATATGTATATCACTGTTATTGACGCAAATTTACGATTATACCGTATACTAAAATATACAGTATTATTATACTTCGATAACAGCCGGGTGAATAACTGATATTTCTTTGTTTTTAACTAGTTACTAGTATCCGAAATTACAAGTATTCTTTGTAACAACTCAATCTGAGATAAATTGCTCGTGTTAGGAGTGACCGACTTAAGCCTTGACCATATACACCGAGTGTTGTGGCGAGTCAATAGAGTGATTCCTTTTGCCGGACAAACAAATAAAGTTCTTCTTATAATACATAACTGAACCAAATAAATAATTTAGTATTATCAAGGCTTGAAGCCATATATTATCCACTTGTATAGAGTTTAAACCATAATTGAAAGCTAGCATCAGATCAGATAGACGACTAAGTCACTCGGCCAACGCTTGACACTTGTGAACATAGATCTGAGTACTTTGCACGTACGTCGCATTCGACCGAAAGCAATGTCTCGCCACTACACTTGGTGCGTGTGACCAAAGCATTACCAATTACCGCTTTTAAATGCACGTACCTTATTAAAATTATAATAAATAATATAACTATAAAATAGTGAAACAATTGATATTATCAGCGATTTGACAGCAGAATAATTTAATTTAAAAACTTTCGTATAAGATAATGCAAATTGAATCTGAAATTATTATGAATCTAACAGATATCTGAAAGAAAGATTAAAGAAATTAATTGGGTTAGTGTTATAATTTTAAAATTTTAAAATTTTAACAATATAGCAATATAGCATTTAAAAACAAATGCAGATCCTATGAAACACGATAAAATTTAATCAAATTGACACAATATTAGTAATTTTATGATTTTCATTTTTATTGCAGTTACTTTTTATATTAACTATTTTAAAAAAGAACCACCATTACCTCTTTGTTATTTTTTGTCAATGTAATAGAAAAAAATGCGTCAATAATAGTGTTGCACTCACAGTCGTAAATGTATACTATAGAGAATAGAATTATGGATTGTTGCGAAAGGACAGCGACTCGTGTTAGGATAATGTCTATGCCAAAATTTTAAAATAAATATTGACCCTACAGAGAGTGGTGATAGCCGTGAAATTAATACCTATTGTAAACATTTTCCGGTGAATACTCCTAAGATATTCTCCAAATTGAGAAGGTCCTTCATTTTGAAGTGGTGTGAAATATATTTAAATACGAATTGTTACTAAATGGTCAACGCCATCTACCGAAATTAAGCTGAACTTCTTAGTAACAAGCAATCCTGCATCGCGCAATTATTGTTCTCTTGTCGATAACTTTATGAAACGCTGCAACAATTCATTTATTGGCATCTTGTGGGGCTGTAATCGCCTTGCTTGTCCGGAGGTACATCTGGTACAGCTGTTTGGGTCTCAATCCAACAAGAATGCCAGTGAATGTCCAGCTTTATAAATCATAGGCATTATGCTATACACGCTGGTCGTTTGTCATAAGTGTACAAATGCGTTAGAAGTAGGCTTTACGCTCACATTACCTAGCTTCGTTGAATACTCGAATTACTTCGTCACACTGAATATAAAGAATATGTTTTTATAATCTTTGGTGTTTTATTTCTAACTCTTGAGCACGGCACTGAGCTCGTATTCGCAGAGCAAATATAGTGTTTCTCTACTAAAGAGACACTCCGGGGTTGACGGTGTGGTGAAGATCGGGCGGGTCTTCCTTATCCGACACACCCACAATTTGCCTGCTTGTGGTTTCGGTCTCTGAGGTTCTGAGGTTATGTCAGACTCGAACCGACTAAAACGCACGCCGCCTGTGGGTCGTTTTGGTTGCCGAAGGTGAGGTTGACAGGCATATCCCTCGCACCCCGGCCGACACAGGGCCATCTCTCACGATCTGGCCCTCTCCTCGGGTGTGTGGGGACTACAGAGTCCCCAACTCGTCCCCGGAAAATCCTATTGTCTCTAAAGCTCAATAAGTGGTGTATCTCCTCATTGAATATTGATCAGAATTTTAACATATTGGCGATATGTCACTTGTGAATCTCGTATGATATATAAACGTAGACGAGAAGTTGATCCGATAACGGCAGAACAATTATATCGCTAGAGGTAGTTGCGTACGATTTCTTGAACCGAAACGTGCAAGAAACTCCCATCTAAATGACGGCTAAGAACTTTGCAGCATGCCAAAGCGATAATTTAATTTAATTTAATTTCCTTACTGAAGTCGATAATATTCGCCGGTCCTAAAACGTCATGACGACATCATTTGAAATAGACGCATCTCTCTGTTTCTTATATTCTCATAGAGATGCATCTATGTCTCGACAAAAATGGTGGCCTATTATAGTAGATAAGGTGTGTCGCACTAACGACTGAGAGGTATTGAGATCAATCTGGCTAACTAGCGTCCTAATATAACTTATCTGAATGGGTCTGACATAGACGAATTTAGACTTATAAAAAAGAAAATGCAAATATCAGTAAAAAATCCCCTTTATTTCATAATTATAATAACATTAATTGCCACACAATTCAGTATCCACATGTCTTACTAACATTAAATTGTATTCATTAAATATTTTCACATCATTATTACTTTTGCAACAATTTATATCGAGAGTTGAAAGGCTAAAGACGTAAACTACAGTCGACAAAAATCACTGTGATGATAAGCATTTTTTATATAATTTAGGGCCTTTTTTTTCATGAAATGTCGATAGGACTTACGCTCTTTTGCTTTTTAACAGTCGATATCATAAATGCAGAAATAATTCTCTATCACTTCATAAACAACCGGTGAAAATTTAGATATTTAAAAATGTACAACAGAGTCACTATCAATGATTAAAAAATTCAGAGTTGATATCAAGATCTGTCACAGCCGATTGAAATTTAATTTAAAAAAAAACAATCGACTATAATACCTAAATTAGCTTCGACATGACATGTCTCTTTGTTTCTCTTCGACAAATGATATGACTTCGTTACTCGAAAAGACAGAGATATATCTGTCGCCATACTGAGGCAATTTGAAACTATGACGTACACAGTCAGTGATAAAATAAGTCTATAAAGTGTTGCTATAAGTAAAATTGTATTGACTAAATAACCTTCAAATGACCTCAAAAAGTATTAACACCAGTGCCTTTTTTGTATACGATGAAATCAACTTTGTGTAGCCATTATACAGATGATATCACAAAAGCGGTTCGGAGACTCTTTCCTCTGTCGCACCATTAAGGCCTGGAATTCATTACCAGCTCACGTGTTTCCTTCTTCCTACAGTCCCAGGTCCTTTAAGTAGGGCGTGAAAAAGTATATGATGAGGCCATCAAGCTGAGTGTCACCATTAACTGAGCTGAGTAACATTGTGTACGTATGTAATTGTGATCCTCTTTTCTGAGACTTTCCCTTCAGCTTACCAACAGGCGAAACGAAGTCTAGTTGACGTGTCTTATATAAAAGAAGGTGTGCTATGCCTATACACATAAGTATCAAAATTAAATAACTCATTATCTAGTATCAGAGTTCTGGACCCCAAATCGGGACACTGTTTAATTCGAAACAGCTTGTCTAGTTAAGAGAAGTATTATTTGTATTATTAGTAATGAGAAGTCATTGATTAGCCGCGTGGTTTCCGGCAGAGTAGAATTTTGACCACCCCATCTCTTCCCATTCGGAGTCGTACAAGTCTAGTAAGGGCTGTTTAACATCAAACGGATATATACAGCCCAGACTCTGTCTCAAATGCATGGCTCGAGTCAAAAATAGTGCCCGGAAAACGCCAATAGGCTCACTCTTACGTAAGTCCGAATATAATGATAGATGAAATGTGGGTGTTAATTCACCTCTGCCTAACCCTTTGGGGATAAAGGCGTGATGACATGTAAGTATGTATGTCAAGTCATTGATTTGATTAATATAAATCAAATAAGTACAGTACCCGGCACTTCGGTTGGCACATCAGTAAGAAAAGTGACAGTTCGGCTTGCTTAATACCTTCAAATCGATTAAGAAATACAAAAAATTGGATCAGTTCAAACTGGATTCGAACCCGCGATCTTTCCCTTACAGGGGGAACGCTCTGACCACTAAGCCACAGATATATATACCCGTCGTCTTACGGCGACGGGGGAGCCATCTACCGATATCCGTACGCTGTAACACGGATATGTCTATACTAATATTATAAAACTGCAGAGTTTGTTTGAGTGTTTGTTTGTTTGTTTGTTTGAACGCGCTAATCTCTGGAACTACTGGTCCGATTTGAATGATTCTTTCAATGTTGGGTAGTCCATTTAACGAGGAAGGTTTTAGGCTATATATCATCACGCTACTACTTAAGGGAGCGGAGCGTTGATAATAAATGTTGACAAATCCGACAATTTTTCATACATATTTTGAAGACTAAAACATACGGGCTCAATGGGATATGAAGCTTCAAAATATACCCCGGGCGAAGCTGGGGTGGGTCAGCTAGTGTATATATATATTTAGAAGAATTTGGATGGATTCGGGCGAAGGTTCTGTGGCTTTGTGATCAGAGCGTTCCCCCTGTAAGGGAAAGATCGCGGTTTCGAATCCCGTCTGAACAGATCCATTTTTTTCTATTTCTTTTTTTTTTGTTTTTTTTTGTTAGCATACTAAATGCTTTAAAATTTCATTCAATGCTTAATACCTTTATGGTGCAGCGCACACGACACACTATTTGTGCGATCGAGTTTGCGATGCACAAAATGTCTGAATAGAGCGCGAAACATCCATCATGGATTTTTCATGGACCTAAAGCACAGGACGCAATTCAATCATTCTGTCGGCAGAATTGTATGGACGTACAAAGTATTAAAATGAAGAGATACATAATTATAGCACAGTTCGGGACTTGTCGCGTTTAAATCATAGAACTTACTATTTCTGCCGACGTTTCGAATGCGTTGAAGCACCCGTGGTCACTACTTGACCGTCGAGCGTCAAGAGGTATGCGGGGAACATTTTTGTGCGCCTACCCACCATTACTTTTATTATGAACGGTTAACCGCGTGGTTCCCGGCAGAGTAGAATTTGGGTCACCCGATCTCTTCCCATGCGGTTTCGTACAAGGCGACTAAGGAATAGAGCTGTTTAACATCAGACAGATATATACAGCTCAAACTCAGCCTCAGAGTCAACAATAGTTCCCGGAAGACGGCAATAGGCTCATCCCCTATTACGTGGGACCGAATTCAATGATTGGTGAAATGTGGGTGTTAAATCACCTCTGCCTAACCCTCCGGTGACAAAGGCGTGGTTATATGCACATAGGCTGGCGACACACCACAAGCCCCGAACCAATGCATGATTATGAATTCACACCGAGATAATTTAAAAAAGAAGAGATTGTTTAATTATCACAGACTAAAGTATGCGTCTCTTGCATTAGCGCGTGTTGAAACAGACATTAATTTTTGCGCGTCGTAAGCATGATTACATTTTTACAGATTTAAAATTACGGCACCGATAGTCTGTCGTCTGCACCGCATCTATATTAAACTGTCAGAAAAAAGCGAGGTAATTCAGCAGTCCGTCTGGGGAAGCACCTCCACCCTACAGAATACCGCGGCCATAATAACCACGTGTTGTGTTCCCGGCGGTGAATAGAGTAGCCAGAGCTCACTGGAGAGTTTTTGTACTGTCAGTGGGAAAACCAAAACCTTGTCCTGCTTGATCTTTTACACTGACAGTAATGAAACTCTCTGTGCTTACAAGGTTGGCAGCGCGAGTGTGACTCCCTTGGTGTTGCACACGTCCATAGGCCGCGGTAACAAATTTACATCGGGTGGGTAATGTGCTTGTCAGCCATCTAAGCAGTGTATAAAAAAAAAGCTTTAGATGCGACTCAGATTAACGCTAGGATGAAGTCTGATCAGTCTGATGTGCGATAGAGAAACAGCAGTAGTCGGATTCTCACTCTTCTTTCTGATATACCAACTCTAGTGCCGAGGACTATACGCAGTTTAACTAAGGTTGACATAATCGAGTCTCGACTGTATGAATATAATCTGTGGTTACATTGTCATTTCATTTTAAACTAAGGATTAACTACGTTCTGACTTAGCCGGTAAGGTGGAATTAACTGCACGATAATGTTAATAAAACGTACAGTCAGCATTATAAATATATTAACAAGATACGATGGAGTCTATAGTCCATCTGCTGATAATGTGTGTAAATATATTATTCATATATTGAGAAATTCACTTGTACTTTTGCACATTATTTTTGATATAAATTAGGCCTGACCGGTTTCGCCTTACGGCATCCTCAAAGGCTTACAATTACTATAATTAAGTTTAAAATAGTTTCTCAATATGTGTAACAACAAATTCCACCAAGTGCCGTCAATCAACAATACAAATAGTATTTTCATCAGTATCAAAATAAACGGGATATTTACCATGTTGCAAGCACCATGATCACGGAGGAACTAGAGTAGTGGCGGAGCTTTTTCCTAGGAGTAATTATATCGATCTACCCTCTTTCGAGTTCTTTTACTACGCGTATCTGCACTACTATTGGTTTCACTCTCACTGCAAACTCGAACCCGATCTCGATCACGTTCACGACACACGATGCTTACTGTATCCACTCGCGATTTTGTTTTGGCTTGTTCCCGGTTGTTTTTGCAAAGACGGACCACTGGATGCCAGATGTTCGGCAGTTGAAACCCATCCTCGATATCCCGTTTATTTTGATACTGATGTGAGTGACCATGATAGTTTAAATACCTAAATAGTATTATTCATGTATCACGGCGTTTTGTGTACGAAAAGTCATTTTTGTATTAACCTATATTTATTTGATATTATGTATAATAATTTCCAATTATGTGTATATTAAAAATTAAATGAATAAATGCCTCTCTGACATAGAATTATATAATACGAATACATTATTTCTATGTAACGGTACATAAAATAGAAATATTTAAATAATATTATAATGCTGTCTGCACATTCAACTATATACTATATATCACATAAAAATTACCAACAAATTAATCTACCGCTTACAATAAAATATTATGTGAAAAATATAAACTAAAAATATAGGTAACAATGTTTAAATTCTTTGTATTACACGTTGGTGACCAAATATTTCATATTTTACAAACTGCCTCGACGAAAGTAAAATATTAATCACACGAGGCACTTTAGTATCATCTCACCCCTGCCTTGGTTTCAGTTTATAATCGAAGCAAGGCAAATCTATTATAAATTGCCGAGTGTAGAAAATATAATTTAAAGAAAATAAAATGACTGCCCCGCCAAAAAAAATATTAAAAAGTTAAAATGGTTAATTATATATAACCCATGTCAATTGGGATGATATGAAGATTCTAATGATACTAGATAGTCATTGAAAACTAACTTAACTGCCTCGGTTTGAGCAATTTTTGCCTCGGTTTGAGTAACTTTCTGCCTCGAGCTGAAAAATTCACAATATTTTTTTTTATCAATGTGAGGTGAATTAAAAACTTTAGTCGAGGCAAAATTTGTACTGAATTCATACAAATTTGAATTAAATCTTAGAATAACCAATACCCATGCAAAAATTGTATCCGCCCAGCGTCTCGCACTCTCTCAAAATACATCACACGTTAGAGACATGTATCTGATTGGTTGCGTGCATAAATAAATCGGTTTGTAATGGACCAACCCTTACATAAATATTATTATAGTGCTATGTGACGTCACAGTGCACTTTTTTGTAGGTAATATGATATAGCTTCAATTTTTTGCAAATTTTTGTGCAGTATTTAGGTACTCCGGGTGATTTTATAGTCATTTCGGAGTTTTTTTTTTTTTTTTTTTTTTTTTTATACCACTTAGTTGGCAGACAAGCACACGGCCCACCTGATGGAAAGTAGTTACCGTGGCCTATGGACGTCTGTAACACCAGAGGAGTCACAGTCGCGCTGCCAACCCTGTAAGTACAGAGTTTCTGTGCCGTCAGTAGAAGACAAATCAGGACAAGCCTTTAGTCTTCCCACTGACGGCACAAATTCTCCAGTGAGCTCTGGCTACCCTACTCACCGCTGGGAACACAACACGAAGTTATTATAACCGCGGTATTCTGTAGGGCGGAGGTACTCCCCCAGTCGGACTGCTCAATCGGGCGGATATACCGCCGTGTCCTACCTCCTTCATCATGAGGAGTAGAAGATATAGAACACAATTTTGTCTCGATAGTTAAATCCTCTAGAAGTATTAATGTGGCGAAAAAAATTAAGAGATCCATACATTATTAGGGTCACCTATTATTTCCGACATTACAATAAAATAATTTACGCAAAATCAATACTTTCAAACGATTTTGCTACCAAAACTGTGCCCAAAATCTTTTGCTCCGGAATGACTATACAATCAGGGTGTGAAATACTGTACTTCCTTATTTTTCAATCGGTTAAAAAATAGGAACGATGTTGAACTGCTGCGGTCTTTTTTATACAGAATGATGATGATAAATGAGAGATGGCAGACAAGCTCTTCACTATATTGCCATACAGAGCAAAGATCGTCTCGTTAGTCCTGGTTGCATCCGAGACCTTCACCTCGGCATCCGGGATCAGTTTTTCGGTTTTAAAACTATTTTCAGCAAGGATAATCGAAAATTTGATTGCCAATTTGATCCAAAATAGATAGATAGATAGATATAAATAACGCCTTTATCCCCGGAGGGTTACTCAGAGGTGAATTAACACCCACATTTCACCAATAATTGTATTCGGTCCCACGTAATAGGGGGTGAGCCTCTTGCCGTATTGTCGTATAAATACTTATTCGAAATATAATAATATTATTATTGTGTTGTATTGATAGCCGCGTGGTTCCCGGCAGAGTACCTACAATTTGGTCCACCCCAACTCTTCCCATGCGGGGTCGTACAAGGCGACTAAGGGATAGGGCTGTTTAACATCAGACAGATATATACAGCCCAGACTCAGTCACAGATGCATGCATGGCTTGAGTCAAAAACAGTGCCCGGAAGACGGCAATAGGCTCACCCCCTATTACGTGGGACGGAATTTAATGATTGGTGAAATATAAGTGTTATATTCAACTCTACCTAAACCTCAGGGGATAAAGGCGTGATTATATGTATGTATGTATATATGATAACAAAATGCACTGTGACAACACATAGGCTAGTGACATAAAACACCAATATCGACTATTACGATCGCAGTAGCCGCGTGTCGTACGCGCTCGCCTGTTGCGAAGACGTGCCCTTACAACTATGTGATTGCACACAGTTGAGACCTGGGAATGAAACAAAAATATTTAAAAAAAATTCGATATGCCCCCCTCCTCCCCTCCCCTTTAGTGCTTACGTAATACTTGAACGGCCCCTTAGCCAAATCTTCAAAAATATTTTTTTAAATTCGGTAATATCTGGGAGGGAGGGTATGGGAGATGGTGGATTATTGATTTTTTTGCCGAAATAATACTTTCATATTATGATTTTGCTATCACTGTAACTGGACACCGGAAACACACTGGAAACTGTCATGTATCCAAAATCTTTTTATCGGAACCGTCTATAAAATAACCATATACTCACGTTACGTGTTACGCCTGTTGATTCTGGCTGCGATCCTGTACGCCACGAAGGGCCAGATGACCAGCAGCGCGAGTGTCGGCGGACTCAGTTCCTGCCATGGCCACCGCCAGCCCGTGGACACTTGCTGCAATGGACAAAATTTAAATCAAAAAACTTCAACAATGGGGTTCTTCAAAAGGGGCATTAGAAGGTATCTTCAGGGTCGGCAGCGCGAGTATGACGCCCCTGGTATTGCACACGTCCATAAGCCACGGTAACCACTTCCCATTAGGTAGGCTGTGTGCTTGTCTGCCACCTAAGTGGTATAAAAAAAAAATTTAAATAATGATTGACTGAAAAAAAAAAACAGTGGCATACAGAGTGCCGGCAGAAGTCAACAGTCAGAACAGTCTGTTTAACTATTTATACGGTTGATTGATGGCACTTGGTGGAATTTATTGTTACACATATTGAAATACACTTGTACTTTTTCCACAGTACTTTTTATTATTAGTATGTTTCAAGTGTATTTCAGTCTGTTAAAAAAATTAAAAACTATTTACTTCACAAAAAAGTGGTCAACGCTTCTAAAAAGTATTCACTTCAAAAAGAAAACATGTCAACTGTCACAATTTCTAAAATCTCATTCGGCGCAGCTCATTCGGGGTCGCGACAGACGTGCGCGCCGGATGCTGACGATGACGCGATTTCCATGATTTTAGTTCACCCAAAAGTACTTCTATGAAAACTGCTCAAGATGTTTAAAGAAGTTCTCACTTCAAACATCCAAGTGAATCAAACAGGCTTATGATCACAGAACAGAAATAGTATAGTCCTTAGTATGTACGATATCACATGTGCCCAGCGCCATCTAGCGATATGACGCTGAACTATTACAGAACTAACGATCCTGCATCGCGCAGTTGAAATTAACTCACATCTAGTATCCTACGGTCTCCCTCAACGGCTTTTCTGAGGGCTGCCACATCCGCTTCTAGTCTCGCAAGGGTGCCTGGTAACTGTTCTAACACCTTTAGATCTGGAACAAGGGAATTTGTCATTAAAATAAACTGGAATATAGCAGATTTTTTTAAATACTGATTATCTTAAATCCAAAGTAAAAATTACCAATGCAAGAATTATGTTGATGTCAAATGCTGTATCGCCCAAGTTTACATTAGAAAGTGGTTCTCAACAGGCTTTCAAGATTCGACCCATACATATATGCATATTCACGCCTGTAAATCCCGGAAGGGTAGGCAGAGATGTATTAACAACACCTACATTTTGCCAACAAGCGCTTATTACCCATCAATAGCATATTTATTGTCGAATGTAAAATAGTCTTATTCCTTAGTCGCCTTCAACGACACCCACGGGAAGAGATGGTGTGGCGCTATCCTCCATTGGGAATGAACGGGAACGGGAACCGGGAAACAATAGCTTGTAATAAAAACTATAGTGAATATCAGGGATCTTCCCACTGTCGCTGTAAGACAGATATATGTATGGAAGAATTTGTATACTCTCGGGCGAAGGTGCTGTGGTTTAGTGGTCAGAGCGTTCCCCTTGTAAGGGAAATATCGCGGGTTCGAATCCGTCCTGAACCAATCCATTTTTTTCTATATCTTAATCGATTTGAATAGTTAGCATACTAAATGCTTTGAAATTTCATTGAATAACAAATCTTATATATAAAATTCTCGTGTCACAATGTTCGTTTCCGTACTCCTCCGAAACGGCTTGACCGATTCTAATGAAATTTTGTGAGCATATTAAGTAGGCCTAAGAATCGGCCAACATCTATTTTTCATCCCCCTAAATGTTAAGGGTAGTCCACCCTAATTTTTTTTAACATGGCAAAACAACGTTTGCCGGGACAGTTAGTATATATATAAATAAATATAGTACATACGTGTGAGTTGTGACGTAATTTGATGCGCGTGTCCATTGCTCAGGCGAGACGCCGTCGTCCTCGGAAGCTGTTGGACGGGCGGCTGCGGGATCGGCGCCGGAACGTGCATTTCTGGATCACTCTGCAATCAAACATGTAATTTGAAAACAGACTTATCATCATGGAGACGTATTATCCTTTTTTTTATACCACTCAGGTGGCAGACAAGCGCATGGCCCACCAGATGGAAAGTGGTTACCGTGGCCTATGGACGTGTGCAAAATCAAGGGAATCACACTCGCGCTGCCTACCCTGTAAGCACAGAGAGTTTCTGTGCCGTCAGTGTAAAAGACGAAGCAGGACAAGCTTTTGGTCTTCCCACTGACAGCACAAAAGCTCTCTAGTGAGCTCTGGCTACCCTGCTCACCGCCGGGAACACAAAACAAGGAGGTACGACACGGCGGTATTTCCGCCCAATTGAGCAGTCCAACTGGGAAAGTACCTCCACCCTACAGAATACCGCGGCTATAATAACTTTGTGTTGTGTTCCCAGCGGTGAGTAGGGTAGCCAGAGCTCACTGGCTGTCAGTGGGAATACTAAAAGCTTGACCTGCTTTGTCTTCTACACTGACAGTACAGAAACTCTGTACTTACAGGGTTGGCAGCGCGACTGTGACTCCTCTGGTGTTACAAACGTCCATAGGCCACGGTAACCACTTTCCATCAGGTGGGCCGTGGGCCGTGTGCTTGTCTGCCACCTAAGTGGTATAAAAAAAACACAAGGTTATTATGGCCGCGGTATTCTGTAGAGGTACTTCCCCAGTTGGAGTGCTCAATTGGACGAAAATACCGTCGTTTCCTACCTCCTCCTATCCTTTCCGAATCGCATCTAAGTCCGGGGTGAACTCGGGGGCTAGTGTCTGCCTTCCGGCAGCTTTGAAATACAAGATTGTTCTCTTTATTGTAGGTTAGTACTGCTTTATATCGATGGTTGAAAGGTTGTAAGCTCCAATTAGGGTGGAAGCTTCAATGACATTTGACAAGAAATATATTTTTTATACGTCTTAGGTGGCAGAGAAGTACACGGCCCACCAGATGGGAACGTTGAGGCTCAGAATGTCGACTTCCCAAAATGTCCCCTGGTTCCAAAATGTCAACTTCCCATAATGTCCCATTCCCAAAATGTCGCTTTCCCAAAATGTCGCTTTCCCAAAATGTCGCTTTCCCAGAATGTCCCCCATTCTTAGGCTTAAACCAACGATATAAAAAACCAATTTAGAATCATATTTTGTTTTAATTAGGTACTTAAGTAGTGGGATTTTTAATTAGAAAAGAAATTTGTAATGAAATATAGTCATGTATTGTCAAAATTTAGGCACCTACTTAAATTTACTTAAGTATGTATACCAAATACACACTCGTGTGTATGGTGATTACCGTCCTCGGCTCTCTTAAGACCGACTCAATGTCGCCTCAGCGGTAATCACCAACTTTACACACTTGTACCATAATGTACTATTATTCGTAATGTTAATTAACCAAAGTAAATTTCAGTACCACAATTAAAATATAATTGATTTGATATGTCACTGTCTATATATTATCGTTTTTTATCAATGTTATGTTTATCATTTTTAAGAAAATGAATAAAACATATTTTATTTGTAATACTTGAGTTACTATTAGTAATAGCTACTATTATCTTAATTATACCTAGTGGTACATTCTATCACTAGAACATCAGAAATTGAGACCCACAGAAGCTCTATACTGGACCTTCTGCTGACTACGCGCCCTGATGAATATTCCATAAGGGTGGAAGCACCTCTTGGTAATTCGGACCACAGCCTCGTCCGGGCGCAAGTGACACTCGCGCGGCCTGAACCACCGCGGTCACCTCAGTGGCGACACGTGTGGCACTACAAGTCGGCAGACTGTGACGGACTGCGAGAATTATTCGCATCGTACCCGTGGAGGCAGCTTTGCTTCACTTCTGATGATCCAAGCTCCTGTGCAACAGCAGTCGCTGACGCGATTCTAGTGGGTATGGAATGCTACATCCCTAACCGCTGGGTCGCGACAGGAGCGAACAAACACCCGTGGTTTAATAGGCCTTGCAGGGAAGCTAGAGAACGCAAGCAATCTGCATACAAGGCTTGGACCACGGCTCTTGCCAATAAGGATCCGAACATCGCTGAAGTGAAGCGGAAGTTGAATGCTGCTTCGAGGTTCAGTAAAAAGGCAACGTCTAGGGCAAAGTTTGAGTTCATCGGCAGAATTGGCGAACGGCTTGCGCGCTACCCATCTGGCAGTCGCGCATTTTGGTCGCTCGCCAAAGCTGCCGAGGGAAACTGCACCCTGTACCTAAGAAAGGTGTCAGGACAGATCCGACCAATTACAGGCCTATCGCTATAACCTCCCTACTCTCGAAGGTTATGGAGCGTGTCATTAATACACAGCTCCTGAGATACCTTGAAGGAAACGATCTACTGAGCGACCGACAGTACGGCTTTCGCTACCGTCGCTCAACCGGTGACCTTCTTGTGTATCTCACAAACCGGTGGTCGCAAGCCATCGAGAGTCGGGGTGAGGCACTAGCGGTCAGCCTCGATATAGCAAAGGCCTTCGATCGGGTCTGGTACAAAGGTCTTCTTGCGAAGTTGCCGTACTATGGACTCCCCGAGGGACTTTGCGAATGGATCGCCAGCTTTTTGTCCAACAGAAGCATCCAAGCTGTCGTCGACGGCAGCTGCTCGGACCGCATGAACATAAACGCTGGTGTCCCACAAGGCTCCGTGTTGTCTCCGACGCTGTTTCTGCTGCATATCAATGACATGCTGTCTGATGGCTCCATTCATTTCAAAAAAAAAAAAAAAAAAAAAAAAAAAAAAAAAAAAAAAAAAAACTCATAGAACCAAAATTATAAAGCCGTGGATTACGCCGGGCCTTTTGAGGTGTATCAGGAACCGTGATAGGCTTCATATGAAAGTCAAAAAAGACCCTGCCAACATGATTTGTCAGGTCACTTATATGAGGTATCGTAATTTTTGTAACAATCTCCTGAAAAACCTAAAAATTGCCTACGAAAGGGAAGAACTACTTAACGCCAAGGGTAACACAAAATCTATGTGGAAAGCTATTAAAAAAATTGCACAATTGCAGCACCACAAGACTACCCCAGTTGAACTTTTAGAAGCATCGAATAATGGTTCATCATCAATCGATGATGTCAATTATTTTTTTGCTAATATTGGCAAAACTTTAGCCGACAATATCACTGCCCAACAAAGAAATGGTGTTGATACTGGATCCCGTAACCTACCTTTCAGGGTTAATGACCACTCGCGGAACATCCTGGGCAACTCTATGGGTCTTTTGAGTGTAGACGAAATGGAGCTGGAATCCATTATATTAGGATTACGGAACGAATGTGCTATTGGGTGGGATGGCATCCCTGTCAATCTCTTGAAGGAAGCTCGCACCTTCCTAATCCCTCCCCTAATGCACATCATAAACCTTTGCTTCACAAAGGGTACATTCCCTTGTGTCTTTAAGAAAGCGCTGATTCATCCGATCTACAAGAGTGGGGATCGGAGTAATGTCACGAACTATAGACCAATCGCAGTGCTCAGCACATTGTCCAAAATCATGGAAAAAGCCCTCAACAAACGTCTGGTTCACTACCTAAACGAAAATAAAATTCTTGCAAGTAACCAGTATGGCTTCAGACAGGGAAGATCAACAGAGGATGCAGTAACTGACCTGACTGATCATATCATTCGGACACTTGACTCTGGCAAGAAGTGCCTTGGAATATTTCTAGATCTGTCGAAGGCGTTCGACACGGTTTCGATTCCCATTCTTGTGGACAGATTAGAGTTAATTGGCATAAGAGGAATAGTGCTAGACATCTTTCGTGACTATCTGACTGAAAGAAGTCAGTGTGTTAAAATAGGAAACGTCACGAGCGGTGAACAACGTGTCACGTACGGAGTTCCTCAGGGCAGCGTTCTCGGACCTACACTATTCCTAGTGTATATAAATGGCCTATGTGCTCTTGAATTGCCCCACACTAAAATATTTACATACGCCGATGATACCACACTATTAGTTGACGGCCAAAACTGGGGTCAGGCACGAGCGCTGGCTGAGGAAAGCCTGAGGACTGTCTCAGGGTGGTTATCTTGTAGTCTTCTTACCCTAAATGTAGAAAAAACCTCTTACATAACATTCTCGTGTTCAACAGTGGGGCAACCCAGCACCGAGTTGTTTCCCATCAGGGTACACGAATCCTGCACGCAAGATATTTCTTGCAACTGTACCACCATTCCAAGGAAATCACATCTTAAATACCTGGGTGTACATCTTGACAGCACACTCAGCTGGAATAAACACATTGACACCATGGTTCCGCGAATTCGAAAATTATTATTCGTCTTCAAAAGGCTTAGATCGTCAGCGGATTTTGCAACCTTAAAGAACGTTTATTTCGCTCTTGCGCAATCTCTGATGGGCTACTGCATTGCCGCCTGGGGTGGCACATTTCAAACAAGCATGACTCGACTGGCGAGAGCACAAAGAGCTGTTCTCAAGGTTATGTGCAAGAGACCCTTTAGGTATCCGACAACAAACCTTTATTTGGACTGTGAGGTCCTTACCATTAGACAACTCTTTGTGCTCAGGGCAGTCCTACGCATGCATGCCTCAGCATCTCACTCACTGAACATGAGAACTGGTTTGCGCAGGAGACTTAATGTGTTCACCTCCGAAAGGCACAGAACCGCAACTGCAGAAAGACATTTTTGGATATTGGGTCCCAAACTTTACAATGAAGCGAACAAGTACTTGAACATTGCTGCACTTGCCCGGCACGACTGTGAACATGCAGTAAATAGATGGCTAAAAACTCTGACATATGAGGAAACAGAAACACTTCTACTCATACCGAAATAGATTGCATTCACACACACACACGCACACACATACACACTCACACACAATTTCTCACACGCACACACTCATTTACACTATTTTGGTAATTCATTATTGTTGTTGCAATGAATTGACTGTACGTAATTAAAAAGAAAATATCTCTAAACTATTACTAAGCAACTTATAATCATATAATAATAATAATAATAATAATAATAATAATTTATTTTCGTTAACAATAAGTTACAGTTTAAATGTACAGTGATCGACGTCACCTTTTAAGCAAAATTTGCCTGTGTCAGGTGACATCGCTCTTCCATATCTACTAGTTATTAATTAGAGTTACATGTAGCTGTAAACAAACTATCACAAATAAATGCAAACATGTACTATCTAGGTATTATGTAGAGATACAAGTGCTTTACTTTAGAGCTAATTACAACTATATTATTGTTAATTTATATGTGTAAATTTGTGTGTATGTATGTTTGTGTGTGCGTGTGTGTTTGTGTGTTTGTGTGTGTGTGTGCGTGTGTGTGTGTGTGTGGGTGTGTGTGTGTGTGTGTGTATGTGTGTGTGTATGTGTATGTGTCTGTTTATGTGTATGTGTGTTTCAACTATCATGTGATAATAAAGATTCAGTTTCTTCATAATCAAGTGGTATTACGTACTTTGTTACTAAAAATTTGCAATCATGCAATGTTTTGTCATAGATCTGCAGCAGTTTATTAATTTTATTATATAAGAAATTTGAACGACTGATAAATTGTTTGTCAGCAAAGGAGGTTCTAGTTTTGGTAATAGAAATGACATGTTTTCTTCTGGCACGCATTTTATCGGGTTCATAAGGAGTACTTTTATGTTTTTTCAAAATTGTGAATAGTATGTACAATTTTCTAACGGATAAGACTTGACTGAGGGCATATAGACTGTTTGTTGGGAATCTCCTACGTTTGAAGTACATGACCTTTAATAGAGCACGTTGAGCGCGTTCAACCTGTATCATTTTCGTTTTATTGGCACCTCCCCACACAGGGATACAGTAAGTTAGAATAGATTGCGCTAATGCCATATAGGTTTCCTTCAATATATTTCTCGAGGAGTCATGATCAATCTGCTTGCCAGCTGGTAGTACGTGTCTTAGAGTCTTGAATACCCAAATTAATTTTCGAATTCTGGTGGAGATTAATTCAATATGTGAATGCCAGGAAAGCCGCTGATCAATCACGACACCAAGGTATTTTATTTTCTCAATTTTATCTAATGCCGGGCAATCACATTCAACACTCTGTGCAAGAAATTCACAACGGTGAAGTCGGAGTTTGAAATCTTCATTAGGTTGTGTATGATTTTGGATACTGTAGCAAATGTATTTAGTTTTGGAAGTGTTCAGAGTAAGCAAATTATTTTTTAACCAATTCGATATGATGTTTATGCCACGCTCAGCATCCTCCTTCACCGAAGCCCAACTCTTTGCAGTGAAGACGACAGCCGTATCATCCGCATAGGAAAAAATGTGCGCATTGCTAATTTTGAGATTACACAGTTCGTTGATATAAATTAGAAAGAGTGTGGGTCCCAGTACACTTCCTTGTGGCACACCGAATGATACACTGGCGTCCCCACTACAATACTGACCGAGTTTCACCCTTTGTGTTCTACCTGAGAGATAATTTTTAAGAAGGGAGAGCGCAGTACCTCTGATACCGTATAGCTCTAATTTATGAACCAGTATAGGGATAGATACAGTATCGAATGCTTTTTGGAGGTCAATAAATACTGATAAACACTTATTCCCCTCATCAACCTTACTAGCCACAAGTTGACTGAGAGCGGTTACTGCGTCTTCTGTGGATTTACCATGTCTGAAGCCAAACTGTGACTCAGATAGAAGTTGGTATTTGTCAAAGTAATTTATCAATCTGGAGTTTATAAGTCTCTCAAGAATCTTAGAAATGGCTGGTAGAACAGACAACACAAACACACAAACAAACATATTCTCTAGGTGTGCGGCGTTGGGCGCGGTGTTGCGGCGGCCTGGTGGGGGTTGCCGTTGGTCGGACTGGGCGACGTCACAGCAGATAGACCAATGGCAATCTCTGTCGGGGCTGTCGTGGCGCTGCGCTTGGCGCTGTATGCTTGGATAATTGCACAGCTGATCAATAGGAGGGTGTGGGCATTCGTGATACAGGGTTCCCCTAGTACGAATGCCTAAGCACTCCTTATAGCCTAATTTAAATTGTATAGCATCTAGCTTTTACCATACACTCCAGGACTGCTATAAGGAGAAATTTATAATGTACCTTTTTTGAAATAAATTATTCTTATATTCTTATTCTTATTCATTGTTATGCGGACGACAGTACCGGGGACACGTGTTACACGGGCCGTGCAAATATCCCTCAGTCCGAGGTGGAGAAGAGTCGCGAACAACTTGTGTCTAAAATCGAGACTACTCTCTCTGGAGTATCCGATTGGGGACGACTAAACCTAGTCCAATTCAACCCCACTAAGACACAAGTATGTGTATTCACCGCTAAGAAAACCCCCATTCATTGTAGCGCCGCAATTCCTGGGCACACCGCTTACCATCTCCTCGAGTATCGGGATCCTTGGTGTCGATATCTCCAGCGACGTCCAATACCGAAGTCATTTGCAGGACAAGGTTAAGTTGGCATCAAGAAAACTCGGTGCTTAACAGGACGAAGCAGTACTTCACTGCGGGGCAGCAACTCCTTCTTTATAAAGCACAGGTCCGGCCTCACATGGAGTACTGCTGTCACCTTTTTGCTGGAGCACCTGCATACCAGCTTGACCCCTTCGACTCGTTGCAAAGACGGGCATTGAGGCTGGTTGACAATCCCATACTCACAGGTAGAGTGGAACCTCTTAGCCTTAGGAGGGATTTTGCCTCACTGTGTGTGTTCTACCGCCTATACAATGGTTTGTGCTCAGATGAATTGTTTGACATGATGCCCGTAGCTACATTCTATCATCGCACCTCTCGCCATAGGCAGGGAATTCATCCCCACACATTGCGACCTGAGACGGTGCGCACTGTGCGGTATGAAAGAAACTTCATCCCACGCACACTCAAGCTGTGGAATGACCTCCCTGCTGCGGTTTTCCCAAGCGCCTACAATATGGGGTTCTTCAAGAGGGGCATCAGAAGGTTTCTTCATGGTCGGCAGCACGAGTGTGACACCCCTGGTGTTGCATACGTCCATAGGCCACTGTAACCGCTTCCCATCAGGTGGGCCGTGTGCTTGTCTGCCAACTTAGTGGTATAAAAAAATATATATATAATATACCTTTGGATATGTTACTAACAGTAATTCTTTTGATCTTTTTGAATGTGTGTAAAATATTGATACCTATTGATATTGATTTTATTTGGTATACATACTTAAGTAAATTTAAGTAGGTGCCTAAATTTTGACAATACATGACTATATTTCATTACAAATTTCTTTTCTAATTAAAAATCCCACTACTTAAGTACCTAATTAAAATAAAAAAATGATTCTAAATTGGTTTTTTATTTCGTTGGTTTAAGCCTAAGAATGGGGGACATTCTGGGAAAGCGACATTTTGGGAAAGCGACATTTTGGGAAAGCGACATTTTGGGAAAGGGACATTATGGGAAGTTGACATTTTGGAACCAGGGGACATTTTGGGAAGTCGACATTCTGAGCCTCAACGGATGGGAAGTGGTTACCATGACCCATGGACGTGTGCGTCACACAAACGCTGCCGACCCTGTAGAAACCTTCTAATACTCCTCTTGTAGAACCCCATATTGTAGGCACTTGGGAAAACCGTTTCATTTAAGTGTTTATGATGATATCATTTAGGATCATTTCTCTATCTAATCTATTTCAATTGCAACCTTCGATATAATTGAAACCTAAAATACCACCATCGGTTTAGTTACCAGGGTTTCGATTCAGCTAAATAAAAACCACTCTCATACCAGACACTGCTAAAAAATCCATTAAATTTTAGACTTTAAAGCAATGCGATTAAAGTTCAAAATGAACACGCTTTTTGCAGAGTAAATGAAAAAGTGTAATGAAATTCACACACACACATAATCACGCCTTTATTCCCGGAGGGTTAGGCAGAGGTGAATTAACACCCACATTTCACCAATAATTGTATTCGGTCCCACGTAATAGGAGGTGAGCCTATTGCCGTCTTCCGGGCACTATTGTTGACTCGAGCCATGCATCTGAGGCTGAGTCTGAGCTTAGTTGCCTTGTTCGACACCGCATGGGAAGAGATGGGATGGTCATAATTCTACTCTGCCAGGAACCACGCGGCTATTGCAGTGTCTAGTGTGGTATGACAGTGGTTTTGTTTTAGTGAAATCGAGGGCCTGGTTGGACGCTACATCACTAGCTATTAAAAAAAACAATCACTTATATAATCCAACATTTTTTACCCGACTACAGCGAAGCAAAAGGAGGATTATGATTTTAACAGGCTTTGTATGTCTGTAGGTTCATCTGTTCCTTCATAGCTCCCCAACCACTTGTTAGATCTAGACAAATGAGGTATCGTTAGAAGCGCCTTAGTCGTTCGCTGATTATAGGCTAAGTATATAATGTGTCACTGAATCTATTGTGGCGCCCTCTAGCGGTTATAAAGTACTGTGTTAAAAAATAAAATTGAAATATATATTGTTGTGTTTGGTATCAACTGAAAGGGGTCAAATAGCACATTTCAAATATGTATAAGTTATACTTATGGCTTGCCCCAAAATAATATAAATAAAAAAATAAGTTTACGCTCTAAAAAGTTTTAAACAAGAAAATATCAAGGATAGCCGTGGTCGTATGCCACTTAGTCTAACAAAACTATACATTCTAGGGAAAAGTGGCATACGACCACGGGTATCCTTGATATTTTAGATCGTGATTTTTCAGTAATTGGGTTTTAGTTTTAAACTTATTTTTTTCAGGTCATCCGTCCATCTAACTAGGGAGCGTCCCACCTTCCGTTTGCTCGTAGTTTTTTTTCATACCAATAAAGTGGCAGACAAGCACACGGCCAACCTGACGGGAAGTGGTTACCATAGCCTATGGACGTATGCAACACCAGAGGCGTTACACTCGCGCTGCCGACCATGAAGAAACCTTGATGCCCCTCTTGAAGAACCCCATATTGTAGGGGCTTGGGTTTACTCCTATTGAAAAAATATGCAGGTACAATACTTACATCAACCGTATCTATAAATTCGTCGTCGGAGTCGTGTCGCTGTCGTGGGGGAGGCGACTGCCCACGGGTCGGAGACGACGCCCCGCTCACTGAACGAGAGCCTAGTAACAAAAATATTTGATTATATGTAACATTGTTGCAATTCATCCGTAATTGTGGGTGGTATCTATAATACAGTCTACTACGTATCCCAGGTGAGGTACCAGTTGCGAACTTTTTATGTATAAAAAAAACTACTGTTGAACATGTCCAAGCTACTTGCTTACTTGCTAAGCTAATATTATACCTACGGCGTAATCTGGAGACACGTCACACGTCCACATGGGCACAGGTTGGACAGTTACGATGATATACAAACTACTGTGGAACATGTCCAAGCTACTTGCTTACTTGCTAAGCTAATATTATACCTACGGCGTAATCTGGAGACACGTCACACGTCCACATGGGCACAGGTTGGACAGTTACGATGATATACAAACTACTGTGGAACATGTCCAAGCTACTTGCTTACTTGCTAAGCTAATATTATACCTACGGCGTAATCTGGAGACACGTCACACGTCCACATGGGCACAGGTTGGACAGTTACGATGATATACAAACTACTGTGGAACATGTCCAAGCTACTTGCTTACTTGCTAAGCTAATATTATACCTACGGCGTAATCTGGAGACACGTCACACGTCCACATGGGCACAGGTTGGACAGTTACGATGATATACAAACTACTGTGGAACATGTCCAAGCTACTTGCTTACTTGCTAAGCTAATATTATACCTACGGCGTAATCTGGAGACACGTCACACGTCCACATGGGCACAGGTTGGACAGTTACGATGATATACAAACTACTGTTGAACATGTCCAAGCTACTTGCTTACTTGCTAAGCTAATATTATACCTACGGCGTAATCTGGAGACACGTCACACGTCCACATGGGCACAGGTTGGACAGTTACGATGACAGACCTAAGCCTCTTCGTTTGTAACTCGGTTACGAAACAAGATCACAATTTCTTCTTTGGTAACCGGTTACTAAACAAGATGACCATTTCTTCTTTGGTAACCGGTTACGATGGCGGTATAAAGGGTAAAGGTACTCACCTGAAGGTGAGTTGTGTCGAGATCGCACTCTCGCTAGCACGTCTCCCGCCACCAGTTCAAGGTCGGTGTTGGGGAATTGGTCGTCTTCGTCCACCGACAGAAACGAGGCTACGTTCGAACTGTATGACATCGTTTCTACTATCTGAAAGAGAGATAAGACTATTTATATTTTTGTCGGCTATAATAACCTTGGACGTTGTGCTCTGTGATGACCTGATGACCTAAAGGTCAATTTTCCCATTTCCCCTGATAAATAATCAATCTCGGTCTGTCATAATCAAATTAAATGTCAAAGAAAGAACATTGACATCGTGGTCATCTTTATAAGTCGAGGCTTAATATTGAAAAAAAAAATAAAGATACTAGAAGTCATTGAAATCGTGATCGTTTATGACATTTGGGAGTTTCAAATAAAAACGAGACTGAAATTTGAAAAGATTATTATTACCAGAAAATGACCTCCTGTATCACTGTGTAGCGCTCGGCTTATGATTTACCGTGTAGTTTACGAAAAGTCACACCGAGAAGAGGGCCAGATCGTGAGAGATAGCCCTGGGTCGGCCGGGGTGCGAGGGATATGCCTGTCAACCTCACCTTCGGCAACCAAAGCGACCCACAGGCGGCGTGCGTTTTAGTCGGTTCGATTCTGACATAACCTCCTCCACCGCTTCCGGTGCGGAGGTATGCGTGGGGATTTTGTGAACGTAAAAAAAAAAGCTCTCAAACAGATGGATCTATTTGTATGCAGTTTTTATTGAAAGCTAACGTAAACGAAATGGTTCTTAAATTTTTTGAAGATCTGTTCAGGTATTTGAAGAACCTCTCAATCCTATCCTAATTGACGAAGGAAACTTTGACAAGTGCTATTATTTTGAAAGGTGTATAGTTACTTCAATGAGGCACTTCCTTAAAAACCTTGTCCCGATGCTGCAGTATCAAGTAGTCTGCAGATACCAAACTCCTCAGAAACTTACAGCAGATATAGCGTGTTTGAGTTCATTATGACAACAGCTATAAGACGCAATTGCATATGACAACATATCGAGCACACAATGTTGAAGATGGACAACAAAAGCAGATTGTATAAGTTGCCCTCTACATTGTGGATAGCCGATAATTACGTAATCATAGTGCAAACTATAAACAATTTCAATTATTATTGTATACAAACTGTCATTGCATACATGATAGTTGATATGAACTCATTATATTTTTTTTTACGTACGCAAAATCCCCGCTGATACCCCACCCACCCATCGGAGCCGGTGGGACAGGGTTTTCGGACTCGAACGGACTAAAACGCACGGCGCCGAGTCGTTTTTGTTTGCTGAAGGTGAAGTTGACAGGCATAATTATTCTGTACGACTTTTCAGTTACATATATGGTCATTTAATTGTGAAACCTGTAACCTTACCGTCACGATCAAACGTCGGTCCCGTTTTTCATCCGACTTCACTTTGCCTGATGTTAAATTACAGACAAAGTCTCAGTAAAGAGAGTCAGCATTAAAGACATCGGCAATGTTACAATGGTAACCCTCGGCTTGACAGCCTCATAAGATGCTTTTTGACGCAAGACTGAAAACCCACTCTAACTGAGTTGGCCAAAGGCTCAGAAGATAATGAGGAAGGCTGTTTAATGCGTTGTAAACTATTTGACTCCAATTATACGAAAGCATTGATTGGGGTCAAGAGAAAAGATAGAGTAAGACTAAAAACATATCCAAATTTAAAGACGCGAAAAATACATGCAAAACATTGAAATGGAGATGGGCAGGGCACATTTTAAGAGAGCAGAAAGATAAATGGACAAGAATAATATCAGAGTGGTATCCAAGGGACGGCAAAAGAAGCAAGTGGCGACTAAAGAAACGCTGGGAAGACGACATTAAAAGAGTTGCGGGTCCAGAGTGAATGAGGATAGCGAAGGATAGATATAGATGGAAGTTTTTAGAGGAGGCCTTTGTCGAAGGACAAGCTGTTGATTTATAAAAGGAAAACCAAACCGATTGTCTATTTATTTAGTAACTTGTCAACTGAACAGCAATAAAGGCTTATTTATTTATACGAAAGCAAAGTACCTACCTTGTGTAATTCTTCGACGTATGCCAGCATCGCTTCATTCTTTGTCATGTTGCCCAATTTGTTCCAAGACTCCCATTTTGCTCTGGAAACATTAAAAATATCCATACTACATAAAGGTGGAAGGTCGACCTCATGAAGGTCGCCGGGAAGTCTGGATGCAGGCTGCTTTAGATCGGTCATTCTGGAAGTCTGTGGAAGATGCCTATGTTCAGCAGTGGACTATGTGTGGCTGACATGATGATGATGATGACATAACATAAACTCACGCCTATATCCCCGAAGGGGTAGGCAGAGGTACTAGCACCCACATTTCGCCAGTTTATGTTTAGGTCTCAATGTAATAGGTGGCGAGCCTATTGCCATTAACCGGGCACTTATAAAACTGCGATAAATACACATATAACTTCGAAAAGCATCGAAAAGTCATTGGTGTGTGCTATGGTAAAACCTGGGATCGAACCCGAGACCTCGACTCAGCAGTCCATTACCCATACCACACCACACATAAATATCCATACTAATATTATAAATGGGAAAGTAACTGTCAGTGTGTCCGTTTCGCTATCACTCCTTAACTGCTGAAGCGATTTTGAGGAAATTTGGTATAGGAGTAGATTAGACCTTGAGAAAGCACATAGGCTATGTTTTGTCGCGTTACCCACATCCACGCGGGCGGTGCCGCGGACAACAGCTAGGATGATTATAATTTGACACCCCCCCTGGTGTTGCACACGTCCATAGGCCGCGGTAACCATTTTCCTTCAGGTAAGCGTTGTACTTATTTTTTTATACAACTTAGGTGGCAGCCGTGCTTGCACACGGTCCACTTGATGGTAAGTGGCTACCGTGGCTTATGGACGTTTGCAACATCAGGGAAGTCACGACCCTGTAAGCTTATCTGCCCACTTAAGTGGTATAAAAAAAAATAACAATTCATATCACAAAACACATTTTTATAACAATAAATAAAAGGATATTGTAGTACAAAGGCGAGCTTAACTCAATGTTGAGTTTTCTTTCAGCAAACCTTAGAGTGATAGAGGGAGGTAGGACACGACGGGATTCCCGTCCGAATTGAGCAGTCTGACTGAGGAAGTACCTCCCCCCTACAGAATACCACGGCTATAATAACCTCGTGTTGTGTTCCCGGCGGTGAGTAGGGTAGCCAGAGCTCACTGGAGAGATTTGTGCTGTCAGTGGGAAGACCAAAGGCTTGTCCTGATTTTGTGTTCTGCACTGAAGGCACTTTAAATCTCTGTTCTTACAGGGTCGGCAGCACGGATGTGACTCCACTGGTGTTACACACGTTCATAGGCCACGGTAATCACTTTCCATCAGTTGGGCCATGTGCTTGTCTGCCACCTAAGTTGCATAAAAAAGGGGGAAAATAAAAGATATTGATAGAGGGCAGAGCCAAGTGTACAGCAGGGTGGATATGACAGACAGAACAATGGTCATAATGACAAATGATGTTACTGGCAAATCAAACACTAACAGAATACCAAAGAGGCTATAATGCTCTCAAAGAAAGTTTTACATTTCTCCATGACACACACACGAGATCCTTGAGACCGTCTAGGAACCTGACGCTGGGATTGCCAGCGCATTCTATTGCTTACTATGGCAAATCTTTTACGGTGAAGGCCAATGGCCTATGGAATGCATTGACAGTAAATATTAAAAGGACACAATCCGTAAATTTTTTTAAAACAATGGCAAATAGCCATTATCTCTCTACAGCGTAGTCGTTGAAATCTTCTCATATTCACTTTTTATTTATTTATCTATATTTCATATTTGTATACTATGTAATTATTCATGTAACACACTATTTTATAAATGTTGACATATTACACCAACACTCACTTATATATTCTTTAATTCCTGTCCATCCTAAGGTTGCCTGGAAGAAATCACTTTTAGTGATAAGGCCGCCCATTGTGCATTTAACTGTAACTTTAATTATGTCTGTAAATCTATACTAATCTATACTAATATTATAAAGCTGCAGAGTTTCTTTGTTTGTTTGTTTGAACGCGCTAATCTCTGGAACTACTGGTCCGATTTGAATGATTCTTTCAGTGTTGGATAGTCCATTTATCGAGGAAGGTTTTAGGCTATATATCATCACGCTACTACTTAAGGGAGCGGAGCATTGATAATAAATGTTAACAAATCCGACAATTTTTCATACATATTTTGAAGACTAAAACATACGGGCTCAAAGGGATATGAAGCTTCAAAATATACCCCGGGTGAAGCTGGGGTGTGTCACCTAGTCTTTTATAATATTGGTGTGCAATAAAGAATTATCTATCTATCTATCTATCTATCTTATGCCCTCATATATTGTAACTCCAGTGGAGGTCCCCTATAAAGGGGTTTATTCCCCGGTACTAGTGAAAATGTTTTATACCTGTTTACCACATCCCAAAAACCAGGTTTCGGTTTGTCGCAGGGTCCCTCTGTAGCTTGCTTGAAGTAGCTGTAGAAACGCAGCATCAGCTCATTGCTGGGTTGATATGATCCTGCAAAGATGAGATACCAACACATTAATGAGATTATTTAACGTTTTTTTTTATACAACTTAGGTGGCAGAAAAGCACACGGCTCACCTAATGGAAAATGGTCACCGTGGCTTAATTATAATGAACATATTACATTTGCGCTACCGACCCTGAAGAAATATTATAATCCCTTCTAGAGGAACCCCATATTGTAGTCGCTTGGGAAAACTGCTGCTCGTGAGGTTGTCTTGCTTTCATTTTTCAAAGAGGTTTGGTTTTGCACACGTCCATAGGCCACGGTAACCACTTTCCATCAGGTGGGTCGTGTGCTTGTCTGCCACTTAAGTGGTATAAAAAAAAAGGTCAATTTACTATTGTACTTTCGACGTAAGTTATAAAAGTGAAGAACAGCTATCGGAGATGTGGAATAAAATGTGAGATTTAATAGTATATATGGTGGTCCTGTTCTACACAGAAGTCAGTGTTTGGGGAGCTGGGCACAATACCTCAACATCTATGTATCTCTCAACACTTCTAAATGTTTTTCTATAACATAAATATAACATAAACTCACGCCTATATCCCCGAAGGGGTAGGCAGAGGTGCTAGCACCCACATTTCGCCAGTTTATGTTTAGGTCCCAATGTAATAGGTGGCGAGCCTATTGCCATTAACCGGGCACTTATAAACCTGTGATAAATACACATATAACTTCGAAAAGCATCGAAAAGTCATTGGTGTGTGCCATGGTAAACCTGGGATCAAACCCAAGACCTCGTCTCAGCAGTCCATTACCCATACCACTAGGCTACCGCGGTTATAAACATATATATATACATATATGTTTTTCTGTGTGTTCGAAATACCAGAAATATGCCCGCTCTTCTTACCAATCGGAGTTCCGATCGGATATATTCCCGGATCCCATATATTTCAGTTTCAGTCCTCTCAAACTGTTTACATACTCAGCATATAATATAAATATTGACTCTAATATAGTTGCTCCACATTCCATCAGATAAATTGATGTAACAAATCACATCTACGCTAAATACAAAGTACAAGTAATCAACACAAGGTTGAACTCCATTAAACGATATACGTACTCAGAAAAACGTTTTGGCCTGGTTGCATTTGAATTTAAGATACGTAATAACTAATTACATAGACTTGCGTTATATTTCTATGGCTAACTATATCTTAGTAACGATATACTAGGTACAAAAACTCTTGAGAATGGGCGCTGGCTTTTGTTTTGCATTTTTTTTCTCTGGTTCCCAGCAGAGTAAAATTAAACCACCCCATCTCTTCCCATGCGGTGTCGTACAAGGCGACTATGGGATAGGGCTGTTTAAGATCAGACAGATATATACAGTCCAGACTCAGCCTCAGATGCATGGTTTGAGTCAATAATAGTGTCTGAATGACAGTTATAGGCTCACCCCGTATTACGTGGGACCGAATTTAATAATTGGTGAAATGTGGGTGTTAATTCACCTGTGCCTAACCCTTCGGGGATAGAGGCGTGATTATATGTGTATGTATGTATGTTTTCTCTGGATTATTGGGGTCAATACCGTCTGATCTCCCAAAGCCAAGAATTTTCTCTTGGGATTGGGAGGACTTGAGACTGGTTGGGAGTTAACCTGCGTCAGAACATCTCCGTCAACGCATCGCAAGGATTATGGTGACAAGGAATGAATGACTGAATGAATGAATATAACTTTCTAGATTTCATTTCATTTTCCGATTAGAAGTATGTTATCAGAATAATACATTTCATTTTCTTATCAAAGTTATTTGTAGTCCTCCTACGCAAATACATTATCACAAACACGGATACTAATGTAAATCAAAATAAACCTTAAACTAAAGCATTAAATAATAAAATGGGCTGTTGCATTAATTCTTTGTGTTGATGAACTGTTGATTGACCCTCGGCCGCAAGTATAAATCAGTGTTTTTAAAATATATTACTTATTTGCGTGTCATAATATATCGTGGGACAATACATACCTTAGGCCTAAGTCGAAAGACAAAAAAAAAGTTTAAAACTAAAACCCGACTACAGAAAAAGTATTAAGAAAAGATCTAAGTAGTAATAGCCGTGGTTGTATGCCACTTTTCCCTATAATGATTGATGATAGACGAAGTGGCATACGACCTCGGCTATTCTGGACATTTTCTTGTTTAATACTTTTTCAATAGTCGGGTTTTAGTTTTAAACTTTTTATTTTTTTATTTTGGGGCAAGAATTAGGTATAATTTATACATATTTGAAATGGTCTACATACATACAAAGCCTGACGAAATCATAACCCTCCTTTTGCTTCGCTGTAGTCGGATAAAATGTTAAAACATGCTGATCCCGGGTTCCGAGGTGAGGAATTCGTAATCCTCGAATGCTTTCGGGGCATGATGACTTAAAAACTATCTAAACCGCGGTAGCCTAGTGGTATGGGTAATGGACTGCTGAGACGAGGTCTCGGGTTCGATCCCAAGTTTTACCATGGCACACACCAATGAGTTTCGATGCTTTTCGAAGTTATGTGTGTATTTATCGCAGGTTTATAAGTGCCCGATTAATGGCAATAGGATTACATTGAGACCTAAACATAAACTGGCGAAATGTGGGTGCTAGCTAGCACCTCTGCCTACCCCTCCGGGGATATAGGCGTGAGTTTATGTTATGTTATGATGATTTACTTAAGCTGTCGCAAAAATACAATTATTTTGACGATAGATTATATCTCTACCATCTAATCCAGTCTACCAAAGACAAAACAATGCTGAGATATTTTTTTAATTCCTATGTATAAACATATTAGCTGACCGGTCTCACAGTTTTATTGACAGATTCTCGACAAATGTTTGTAAATAAAGAATCAATGGTTCCACACAATGACCCTTATCTTTACACCAAGTGAGCAATAAAAGTAAATGTTATGATTTATTATACAAAAAGATCAAAGTTCACTCACTTATAGACAATAGAATTACGTTTGAATTGATTGTAGTTAATTGTTTCTAAAGTCAATTTATAAATTGTATTACTGTATTCTATGATAACCAACGCGCCCTGGTTTGTACCCAACGAACTACTACACCGTGACCTACGAATGCCCACTGTGACGCAGGAAATCGTACACCATACCAAGTCCTATAAAGAACGAATCCACTGGCTCGGTCACTAATGGAGAATCACAACAAAGCGCGACGATTAAAGCGCAAAATACCTCAAGACCTAATCCAATCACAGTAAATACAACTACTGTGTAAACAATGAGGATGTGACACAGGTCACATACTGAGCAAGCCAGCGATAGCACCAACCAACATACTTCTGAATGTCCCACGGAGGAGACAGATTGTAGTAAAAAAAAATTAAAAAAAAACTGTATTCTTTGAGTGACCTTGTGCACTGGGTGTAGGTACTTCAGTTAAGGCGACGCGACGGTTAACTTGAATAATTAAGTGGGAGCGAGGCCAATCTGAGCACCAACCCACTCCCCGCCTGCTCTCCACTAAGTCCTTTAGTCATCAGAACACGTGGAAAGCATGCGAGCAATCCTCCAAGGGCCGCTTCCGCTTCGGCTGGAATTTGCCTTAGGCGGTAGCATCTCCTCTACAGGAGATATTTCTTTATAATATAATTGTTTCTTAGTGACTTCAATATTAACTCTACTTAAGCTAAGTTTACCACCGTTTCAAAGGCGCTGGTGGAGATGAAACAGCGCAACAAACAGTATGCAGCATTTTTTTAAGATGTAAATTTACAATAGTTAATTCCTTAAGGTTAGTTTCATTGCCCAGGGTGCACCGGATGAAGTTTTCGGACCAATTACCAATGTACCACGTACCTTTTATGGACTAAATAACTAAACCAAATCATCCACAATGCCAACAACAAGTGCGATGTATTTGGCCCTAATGAGTTCGTGGAAAAATCCTATACGCTATTAATACATGCTCATTATGTAAACTCTATTATGTTAATACTCTGCACCAGGGTTTCTCAAAGTGGGGTACGCCAATCCCTAGGACTTCACCATTCGATGGTAGGGGGGCTCGCGACAGGATTTACGTAATGGTGGTGGCACAGGGCATGGCGCATTAAGTCGCGACTTTGATAGATTTTTGTATAGGAAGAGTCTGGAACTTTCATGCAAAGTGGTGAATTTACTTCTAGCTTCATTTGCTACACCATAACTAAAATTGAGAGTGCGTTTATTTACACAGACATGGTTTAAAGTTAAACGAAATACAGAAATCGACTTAATACCGAGTAAAATTTAAGACTGTGACCAAAATTACTTCTAAAATTGTCTATTTTACGACATAAAACAGGAACACAAGAACTCAAGAGTCAAGTTGTTTTTTGGAGAGGGAGTTGTGGTTTCATTATTTAATAAGGGATTCGCTGTCATCTGGAAACGTTAACAGGGGTTTTGGAGCCAAAAGTTTGAGAACTACACTTAACCAACTTAGCTAACATTATAAAGTGGCGTAATTCACACTTCCACGCAAATGTTTTGTACACAAAGTAAATATAATGAAGGTTACGTTCAGCTCTAGAAGGTAAGTCCCGGATGAGTCATGAATATTTATGAATGCTATGATAACTTGTGTCTGTTCCTCGGGGATGGGTGCCGTACGAACATCTGTGGCGGTCATTTTTTTTTTACCACTTAGGTGGCAAACAAGGGCCTACCTAATGGAAAGTGATTACCGTGGCCTTTAGATGTGTGCAGGGGAGTTATACTCGTGTACGTGCTACCAGTCAGTGCAGAAGACAAAGCAGGACAAGTCTATGGTCTTCCCACTGACAGCGCAAAAACTCTCCAGTGAGCTCTGGCTACCCTACTCATCGTTAGGAACACAACACGAGGTTATTATGACCGCGGTATTCTGTAGGGCAGAGGTACTTCCTCAGCCGGATTGCTCAATTAGGCCGGGAATACCATTGTGTCCGACCGCCCATAAAACTTACCTGTAGTCTCAATTCTGAAGACAAAGCAGACGAAGACGCGGTCAGAAACTAGTTCATAAATATATTTTTGGATATCCTAGACAACCATGATACACAGAACATTCTAGAGCTGCGTGCCGTTATAATAACAACATCTACGTCATACCTTTCTCTATACTTGCGGTGTAAACAAAAATATGGTCAAGTTTGAATCGATATTATATAAATAATTAAGTCTGGCCCCATTTCGTTGCGACTGGGTATTTATTAAAATATGTTCTGTTCCCGTGGGAACTTCGGGATACAAAGCCAAGTGGATACAAATTATGTGTAAACACTCTTATTTAACTCCGATAATTCGTACGAATATCGGTAGATGGCTCCCACTGTCGCCGTAAGACAGATATATGTATAGAAGAATTTGGATGGTTTCGGACAAAGGTTCTGTGGCTTAGTGGTCAGAGCGTTCTCTCTGTAAGGGAAAGATCGCGGGTTCGGATCCCGCCTGATCCGATTCCATTTTTTCTACATCTTAATCGACTCAGGTTTAAATTACTATAAGTAAAAGTCTCTTTGACAATAGAATTTCAGTACCTTGCTAAAATACACATTTAAAGAGACCTTTATCCAGCAATGAGCTACAATTCACGTTAATATTATATATACAAAAATAACTCTGTCCGTTTGTTATGCTTTCACGTCTAAATCACTAAACCGATTGATGAAATTTATTACAGCGATAGATAAGATATTGAGAAAAGACATAGTCTATGGTCGCGATAACCGTCATCCACGCTTATGGAGCCGCCATTAACAGCTAGTAAGTAATACTCATGTCCTTGACTGAAAAGTATGCTGGCTTCGTGTCGTACAGCCCCCCACCTAGACAAGAGGCAATTCTTTGGCCGGCGTGTTGTAGAATGGAATGACAAATTTATGGAAAATGACGTTAATGACAGTCGTCAACATATGTCAAAACTTCAAATGAGACTTGTCTAGAGATAGGCTTGATGACATGCGTGCCAATGGTCTCTACTCTCTACCATGGAGGCCCCAGATCGTGTGAAGTGGAGAAGGAAAAGCCTTGGATGCGATCAGAACTAACTAAAAATTATAAATTATGAATGATATTGAAGAGTTTTATTACTCATTCACTGGAGAATTTTTGTGCTGTCAGTGGGAAGACCAAAAGTTTGCACTGCTTTGTCTTTTACACTGACGGGACAGAAACTCTCAATGCTTACAGGGTTGGCAGTGTGAGTGTGACTCCATTGGTTTTGCACACGTCCATAGGCCACGGTAACCAATTTCTATCAGGTGGGCCGTGTGCATGTCTGCCACCTGTTCTGGTATAAAAAAAAAAATTACTAGTCGACCCCGTATTACCCCTTTGAACCCGTATTTTTTTAGTTTTCAAATAATGTAAGGAAATCTGTCTGAATTCTTGACATTTATGATCACTGCTCCACTCCCTTGAGTAGTAGCGTAATGATTTATAGTCTCTAACCTTCGTCGATAAACGGACTGTTCAACACAAAAATAATTTTTCATTTTGAACCAGCCAGCCTATTGACGAACTATGAAATTAAAATAAGTGGGCTCATTTCAACGTTAATAATTTTCAACTTTTGTCAAAGAGACCTCCATAGTGATTTGTGTTTTGATAATATTGTTATTATGATAATCTAATTACGTCACTTCATTATGATTTTGACATTGGCATAAAATATAATCTTAATGACAGTTCTGTATAATTAAATTTGCTAAAAAATTTGGTACGTAATGGTGGGGTAATTTAGAATGTTAACAATAGTATATCCATTTAACCTCACTCACACCCCCACCAGAATGAATTTCATTCTGGATGGATGGAAATCGTCCCCACTATATTTCTGTCTGTTCCAGATAATCTTCGAAGTGGCTGAGGCAATTTTCACGATAATATTACTGCCGATAACTGATGTTTTACTTCGTAACCTAAGCTACTTTCAATATAGAATAAACATTAGGGTTGCGTGGAAAAAAAATAAAAACCAGAAGTCGCGTGCACAGCTGATAGTAATTATTATTATTATTGCGAGATTTAGCCTTTAAATTCCAAGTCCATCGTCTTCGCCATTACGCCACCAACGTTTAAATGCACTGTGCATGTTGAAATCGGCTTTCACCAGTGAAAATAATTGCGTTCAAGTTCAACTTGAATTCTCAGGTTTTACTCAATGAAATTCGTATGGTAACGCAAAAAGAATACAAGTATCACCACCTCATCTCATCCGATGGGTGTCGAAAGAGGCGATTAACGGAAAAATACGCAGACGATATCACTGCGAGAGTAAGAAAACTCAAAATAAAACCCTGTACCGACCCGTCTGGCCAGCACGGAAACAGTAGGGCAAAGTCTCCTAATATTGGGAGGGGCCTATGTTCGGTAGTGGAATGCAAAAGGCTAATTGACGACTGAATGAAATTCATAAAGCAGACACGGCACGCGTTGAGCCAGTTTAATTCGACTTGTCATATAATCACGCCTGTAAATCCCCGAAGAGGTGGGTAGAAGTGTATTAACTTAACACCCTAATTTTGTCAACTATGATTTCGGTTCCAAGTAATAGCTAGCTCCTCCTTCCAAGCTATTGCCGTCAAGAGGACACTTTGTCATGGGCTTTACGTTTATACCATGGTATGGAGAACAGCCCTATCCCTTGTAGTTCGACTAGAAAACAGTTATTTACATTGAGTAATCTGTTACAAGAAGGTTGGTATCACTCCTTCCGTCAATATGTCTCTATCACATCCAAAAAAAATATTTCTACGTTTTAACGTTTTATAGGTTAGAACAACGGTATAAATTAAAGTAACTTGTACGCGTAATGCCGTTGTTTGTATTACCACATATTTGAAGACTCGTAACATTCATAGATTTTTTTATTCTAGCAACTCTGAATTAGTCCTTATTATTGTCAACTGATTGGCTGTTACGCATCTTCAAATTCCGATTTCAAATGAAGAACTTACTTATTTTAAAATTCGAATTATAAAATTGTTTTGACACGGTAACAATGGATACACTTACGACAACAACTATAGTTTAAATAGTTTGATCGCAGAAAAGTCGGTAGGTACAGAAGGTCGGACAATGCTCTTGTCCAGCAAAACATTTAAATGTTATGCTATAATTACTATTCCAAAGTGTTAAAGTATCAAAGTGATAACCTTAACTTAAGTCAGTAAGTATAAGTGTTGTGCTGGTCTCGAGGATCGAGACACGACAATTCGACCCGAGGGTCTTCAAATGCTGAGGTGTAAACCCACGGTATAAACTATTTGAACTGAACTACGGCAAGTTAGTTTGAAAAAAAAAAGGAAATACACATTTACATTGTCTATTGCTATTTTTAAAAGTGTTACATTATGGCACCTTCATCATCGAACGAATCATGCCGTTTTTCAAATTTAAAAACACACGGATCACGAATGGCGCCGTTATCTAAATTGAATCGAGTTCTATATTTAGATGGTGGCCATAATAAAGAGAAAGTATATTAGACACCTTTACATTTATTATCTAAGTTTTTTTGCTTACATAATAATAACACGCAAACACACGCACGCGCGTCTCAACCTAAGGTTATTTATTTAGTTCATAGTTCAGATGGTTCACCCATCCTCAAATTTTAGAAACCACTCGTTTAAAAACTTACAGAATTGGGCTCTCGGTTATACCTAACTTTAAAATACATTGTTATTAGACAAGGAAGTGATTCAATTTCCGCTTGCAAGATTTGACCTTCACAAAAAAAATATGCAACAATGCATCTTGAGAATAAAAAGTTGATAAAAAGTGTATTCGCAACAACGCAATTACTGCGTGAGTCACAGGCAAGCGCCAGTAGTAATTAGCCGAGCACTCTATCAAAAACTACCTTCATCCTCCAAGCATTTTTCCAACTCAATCTAAATACGAAGAGATTCCCATTTGATATCGCTGTTCAGTAGTCGCGTCAGTAGACTTACTATTAAGCATCTGCAGATCCAGGATGTTCAGGTAATGAGAGCTAATACGGAAAAGATCTAGCGACCAAGTGCAGCACTCACAAATGAATGACAAGTGAGAAGACAAAGTTTGTACACTCAGTTTATTGTATGTGCTAGCGACGCCTTCCGAGCCTAAATAGTTGCTGCAAAATAACTCCTATTGGTTCCATGGAACATGTATATCTCGAAATCGGATCCGAAAACCGAGGTTATTTCATGTTGCCTACATTGTTAAATGCCATGTTTTTCGTGCGAGCCCTAAGTTTCGGATGGATTTAGTCGCCCCCCAGATTGTCAGACTCTTAATGGGTCAAAATATCCGAAACACATCCATCAGAAGTTCGTGTGGCTACTGGGACTGGAGGCTTATCGTACCACCACCGCCACTGGCAGACGATATCACTGCGAGTGAACGAAAATTCCACATAAAGCCTTGTACCGACCCGTCTGGCCAACGTGGAAACTATAGGCCTAAGTCTCCCCACTTTTGCAGGGGACTGCAAAAAGCTAATTGATATACTCTTAACTTGAACTTTCCTCAATAAGTCCTCGACCTGATTAACATGTACGCCTATTTTGACACTTGTACGTCGCCCATTCACTATTTTCATGTCAACTCCACACAAAATTACAACATGACACTACTGTCTAGTCAATACACGTTGATGTCAAATGTAGTGCCTATTATAAGCAAAATTGCGGTCGACCTCCACGATCCGACTATGATATTGATCCGTGTCAGTTCAATTAGCATTATCATTGAGCGATTGGAGCCCTTATAGAGCATGTCATTTTGTATACATATACTAGAATAGTCTATATTACTGTCACATTATCTAATACTTTTAAGTAAGCAATTCTTGTATGTGATAAGTTACTGCCAGGACAGACTTCACGGTGCAAGGGATATGCCTGTTAACCTCACCTTCGGCAACCAAAAACGACATACAGGCGTCGTGCGTTTTAGTCGGTTCAAGTCCGACATAACCTCTCCCACCGGCTCCGGTGCTATCCGTGGGAATGATCCGCAAGTAAAAAAAAATTATAAACTTCGTTCTGTCAAAAGTTATTTTAACAATCAACTTAAAGGTATACTTGAAGGCGTAGGAATGAAACGAATGTCGTAAGGAGGGTATTAATTTTGGAAGTGGATGGCTATAAGGGAGAAGAACCTTCCTTGTTCCTTAAAGAAATGAAAGTAGTAGGAGAAACGGCGATCCTTTCTTCGCTGCCATAATATCACTCAAGAAACTCATTGAACGGCGCTGTTAAGTAAAGAGGCTAGGCTGTAACGTCTGATTAAGCTATCTGACTGTGACATATACATAATTACTTCATTACAAATGAAGACAATAAATCCGTGTCTAGAATGTAAAAACCGGTAGCGACTCCATAGCAAATAACGGAAGTGAGCTGTGGCGGCTAATGGCCACGATTTTTGACAGACAACACAAAAATAGAAAGTGTTTTGCCATGATAGTTTCTTGCAAGTGAAATTTTACATTACCTTCACTGCAATTACGGTGGCGAACATTTAAAGGGCTGCCTCGGGAATTAGATGAATTTTCTAATCTATATAAGAATTTTCTGCAGAATAAGTAAGGACCGATGGTCGCTGTAGCAAACCAGTCCTAGAGTGAAGACGGAAGGTAAACGGAAGGCGGAACGCTTCCCAGCCTGATGGACTGACAACCTGAAAATGTGGCTAGGCTGGGACAGACTGGATGCGGAAGGCCTATGTCCAACAGTGGACTTCTATAGACTAATTGATTGATTGACTGATTACCAATACTTCCATGGAGGTCTGTACACGCGCGAGGCACGTGGGCAACCGGCTACGCGACAAACGGCGCGGCGGGGGGCGCAGGGGGCACGGATCGGAGCCTCAGCAGTCAGCACTTGACCACCGAGCGGCGCGCACTCGTATTCCATCCACATCCCGAGTTGATGTGTTTTTATTACTTTTGAAATACTATTATAAAATATATTACAGTCCACTTTTCATTATTATCACCCGAAGCCCCAACAGGTCCAAGATATGTGAAGCGGAAAAGAAAAAGCAGGCAAGCGGATCTCGGCTGCAATTTGGACACAGCGATAAGATGATGTTTGTTTATTTGAACGCGCTATTCTCAGGAACTGGTGGTTTTAATTGAAAAAATCTTTTTGTATTTAACAGTCCGTTTGTCGATGAAGGTTTTAAGCTATATATCATCACACTACTATTAATGGGAGCGGATCAGTGATCATAAATGTCAACGAATCTGGCAGATTTCTATAAATTATTTGAACACTATTTAATTATGCGCTTAAAGGGGTGATATTGAGATTTCAAATTGTGCCACTGGCGGAGCTGGGGCGGCTCAGCTAGTGATGCCATATACTTGGAACTTCATTCAACCTCTGAACCTAACGTGCAAGTCGGTAGAGGTGCTCGTTGACGGACAAGGCTCTCTGGCACAGGATTTCCCTAGGGGTTGGAGAATCAGATTTCACTCCCGTAAACCCACGACATTTTTTTGTGTTCTATTTTATCTGCAATCGGTTATTAGCCCTAATCAGATGTTTTCTGTGTTTAACTTGGATTGGGTGCCATTCCAACGAATGGTACCGTATGTGTGGTATAAACTAGTTTTAAATCAGTTTAGTTTCTCCTGTTCAAGTATAGTATTTGCCATCTTTTTAGACGAGTAACATTATCTTGTGGGGTCAGCAGATTATTAGCGAGTTCATTTGTGTGTTTATTCAACCTTTCCCTGTATCTCATGCTGTTCTTGAGGACTGCTTCCTTCACAGTCGGAATCTCCGGATACTCATTTTATCCTGGTTTCTAACAAACCAGTGTGCATTTTAAATTGTTCTTAGTGCAATATATTGAAATCTCTGGATGATTTCAATGTTGGAATTGCTAGCACAGCCCCAGAGCTCAATCCCATATGTCCATATTAAACCCAAGATAAATAATAATCCTTCATTATTAGTTTATCTTAGGTACAGGGTCGAAACTGCAAGCATTGGATGCAACCGTCATAGCCACTTGGATGAAGAAGAATTTCACTATGAAAAAAAAGAACAAATGCAAAAGAACGTGCTAAAAAGCAGACCTCTGATTCCAAAGTGCAAGGTTTGGATATAATCAGAATTCAACATCGGGATTATAATTAAGTTCTAGATTTTCTGTTGCCGGTTTATTTTTATATAAGTTTTTTTTAAATTGTAATTATGGACAGATCTATTCGTGTTACGTGATTTATGTGCGTGAAACTTATATAGAAGACCGGTCGTGTGCAGCCAGTCAGCCTTGACTCGGTATCGATTTAGACCTTGCCTTTTTGAAACTGTGCAATTTATCGCACGTTTTGTGAAAATAAAAGTATCGTATAACAATACCTAATTAAAATTATAAACATGTACATGCATAAAGTAATATCTCTTTCCCAATGGGGCAGACAGAGAACACGTTTTCACTTGCTACGGTCCTAGCATACATATTTCGCTTCTGCTACTTTCATAATTGGGTATTTGACTGACTAGTCAAATTAGTTACTATTTACTAAACGTTAAAACGGTAATTAATAAGGAAACTTGTATTAAATAATTTATTGTGGCGTCTTAATATTCAATGGTCAAATCAATGAAAAGTGGTTACCGTGGCCTATGGACGTGTGCAACACCAAGGGAGTCACACTCACGCTGCCAACCCTGTAAGCACAAGAGTTTCTGTGCCGTCAGTGTAAATAACAAAGCAGGACAACCTTTTGGTGTTCCCACTGACAGCACAAAAACTCTCCAGTGCACTGCTCTGGCTACCCTACTCACCACCGGGAAAACAACACGAGGTTATTATAGCCGTGGTATTCTGTAAGGTGGAGGTACTTCCCCAGTCGGACTGCTCAATTCGGACGGAAATACCGTCGTGTCCTAGCTCCTCGATACCTACGTTTCTTGGTATCATGTAACGTATAATCATCATACTGGTAAAGCAGACCCCAGACCCCGAGGTGAAATCTTCGGTCGGATGCGACTGGGATTAACGCTAAGATGAATAAGTTTCTTGGTATCATGTAATAGGCGAGTGTACACCTTTTGTCTATTCACTATAATATTGTAATAAATAAATACTTAAATATTGTCGTTGACTATCCAATATTGACTAACAGTTCAATCTCAGTCGCTTTGTTCGACACCCACGGTAAGTGTGTGTATTTTAATACTAGCTGACCCACCCCAGCTTCGCCCGGGGTATATTTTGAAGCTTCTTGTCCCTTTGAGCCCGTATGTTTTAGTCTTCAAAATATGTATGAAAAATTACCGGATTTGTTAACATTTATTATCAATGCTCCGCTCCCTTAAGTAGTAGCGTGATGATATATAGCCTAAAACCTTCCTCGATAAATGAACTACCCAACACTGAAAGAATCATTCAAATCGGACCAGTAGTTCCAGAGATTAGCGCGTTCAAACAAACAAACAAACAAACTCTGCAGCTTTATAATATGTATGATAATGTTTTACCTATTTTTTTAAAGAATATTAGAACCGAAATATAGGCATAGGCCTTTTTTATACGTGCGAAAAATCCTCCCGCCGGAGCCGGTGGAAGAGGTAATGTCGAACTCGAACTGACTAAAACGCACGGCGCCTGTGGGTCGCTTTTCGTTGCCGCAGGTGAGGTTGACAGGCATATCTCTCGCAGATAACATGAGCCTTGTAACTACTTCACCGGGAAAAAACGGTTAAATAAAACACACAACCCGGGAGAGGGCTTGTGGTTGGCCAAAAGCCCTCTCTCGGGAACCGGTTAACACATTGGAAGGTTAAGCAATATTTACCCTACTCACTTTTGGGATTAGTGATCATTCGTAACACAGAGATCGTTATAGTCCGAATTATGGTGCGATCGTGAGTCAGGAATTTTCCATAACATATAGAGAGATAATGCAACAGTGGTCAAACTAGAAACCATAAGAAAAAAAGAACTAACGTGGGCTTAGAAGTAAGTTGTGTAAAGTCGAATGTAAGATCGCAATAGTTGCGAGTTCGTGAAGGTCAATGGTCTAATGGCAAAGAGCTCGCCTGGTTGCTAAATAGTAAAAACTATAATCACGATTATATTTGGATGCTCACGTGTATCTATGAACTAGATAAACATAACAAGATCATCACAATTATTAAATTTGGAGCACGGGCCGGGAACCAACCCAAAAATAGGAGGAAAATGTGTCCCACCGGGTACACTTGATTTTTCTCGTACATTTGAATTATACAACTTTGTAATGTTTTATTGAAGGAACTAGTATGCCATTCCTATCGTCCTATATGATGCTATAGCTATAGTTAGCATAACACAAGCTTTTTCGGACTGTTATATGACCTCCCCCCCACTCCCTATCACAAAAGGAAAACCTGTGCCATAGCCCCAATCAGTTTTGCCGGTAAGGTTGACTTTGCCCCCGAAGTTATTAGTGAATACCATACACCCCTTGACGACCTCCGTGGCGTAGCGGTAGAGCATTCGACTGCTATGCAGGGGGCGCGGGTTCGATTCCCGCTCAGTGCAAATATTTGTATGCATGAATATGTATATCTGCATTGGTCTGGGTGTTTCTATGTATAATATGTATGTATTTACAAAAAAAAAAGTTTCTAAGTATGTTTATCCGCATTCTAGATCCCATAACACAAGCTAGTTAAGCTATGCTTACCATGGGTCTAGCTTGCGTTGTGTAGAATGTCGTGGAATATTTATTTTATTTATTTATTTATACCCCTGTTTGTGACTTCACTTGTAACAAACAAAAATTCATGCAATGCAATCTTGATAGTCAGTTTCAGTTCTCTTCTTTCCTTTGGAGTCTCAAAGATATCCTATCCTATAAGATATATATAAGGGCGCACCTTGTTTCCTAGTCACACAAACCGATTTTGCCATCCACCTTGCCAGTAGCTTCTGTGAGGTGAAGCTTGAGGGGTTTCCGCACACGTTTCCGAGTGATTTTTATCGGCTCCTAAAATCCCACAAACTGAAGTTTATCAAAGGTAAACACTAATTTCGGTTAGGTTATCTGTTGTAACGAAACGCTTTTTACATATACAACTTAGGTGGCATACAAGCACACGGCTCACATGATAGAAAGTGGTTACCGCGACCTATGAACACCAGTGGAATCACATCCGTGCTGCCGACCCTGTAAGAACAGAGATTTTCTGTGCCTTCAGTGCAGAACACAAAATCAGGACAAGTCTGGTCTTCCCACTGACAGCACAAAAACTCTCCAGTAAGCTCTGGCTACCCTACTCACCGCTGGTAACACAACACGAGGTTATTATAGCCGTGGTATTCTGTAGGGTACTTCCCCAGTCGGACTGCTCAATTCGGACGGGAATACCATCATGCCCTACCTCCTATTACTGCTCAATTCGGACGGGAATACCGTCGTGTCCTACCTCCTACCTATATATACCTCATATGTTTTTTAAATACAGTACAATATAAGTAAACGATAATACGAACACAATCACCCGTCGACTGAGCGCTCATGACCTACAAAACTTTACGTAAACATATTATTAAGATTGCATTATGACGTCACGTTGTGTAATAAAGAACAACCAGTCTCGTGTAATGGTGAGCCACCGTTCAGACAGACACTTGTTCTATATAATCATCATCATGAAAATGGTAGCAGACCGCCTGATTGAGTGTTTCTTCCTTCGTCATTGTTGTGACAGACATATTGCTGTCCCGATGCCGAGGAGAGGGTACTGGGTAAAAGTATTTTTATTTTATTTTATTGTACAAACTTTATGAAATTAATTTTAATTTATTTTATTACTTTTAATGGACATTTTTATCGTATTTTATTGTACCTAGTTTAATAAAATAATATTGTTAATTGACTGCGTAGTACGTTTAAGATGTTACTAACCCAGATATGGCTCGTTATCTGAAATAAATGATTTGATTTGATTATTATCAACTGGTACGTTGATGCCCACTGATACGCCCACGTGGATGTTTCGTCTAGTTGACTATTGGTCATTTATCCGGTTTTAGTCAACCGTTCAAATATCTGTGGGCTTACCATGAAGTCTTAAAATAGGTCATTCGCTAAATGCATAAATAAGTTTGTAATCCCATATAAATATATAGGATTACAAAGTTACATTTGCAGTTGGTAGTATGACAGGAGTTCAATTATTGACTTGTTTTAAGCGTTCATGGTACTCATATGACCATGATCATCGTAAATCTTCAAGAAGGCAGGACACGACGTTATTTCCATCCAATTGAGCAATCCGACTGGGGAAGTACCTCTGCCACACATTAGCAGAGGCTGCGGTCATAATAACTTTGTGTTGTGTTCCCAGCGGTGAGTAGGGTAGCCAGAGCTCACCTCAGAGGTTGTGCTGTCAGTGGGAAGACTAAAGGCTTGTCCTGTGTTACTCCTCTGGTGTTACAAACGTCCATAGGCCACAGTAACCACTTTCCATCAGGTGGGCCGTGTGCATGTCTGCCACCTAAGTGGTATCTATACTAATATTATAAAGACGAAAGATTTGTATTTTTGTATGTAACGAATAAACTCAAAAAGTACTGGACCGATTTTAATAATTCTTTTTTCATTAGAAAGCTACATTCTTCGTGAGTAACTTAGGCTACTTTATACCCCGATATTCCCATGGGATCAGGATTTACGCGGGTGAAACCGCGGCGCGATGCTAGTAAAATATATATACGTCAATTGCGAACTAACACAAGAATTTAAAAAAATAATGAACCTAAACAGCTAGTTAACCATTTGTACTTGGGTGTACTTCCGATTCTCAAATGTTTGATTCTGTAAGTGTCACTGCAAACGTCTGCAACCAACATCGGGCAGTACAACATCTGTCCACTAGTACTATTATAATATTATACCAAAAATAGCAACCAAAAACGTAGAATATACCTATTTTAGAAGCGTTTTTTCACCTCAGGCGCATTCCAGCAACCGCAAGACCACAAATTACAATCATCGCAGTGGCGAACCGCAGGTAAATTATTACGTTATACACTCACTTATTTCTAATCAGGCCGCCTTGTTGCTCTGGTGGCATAATTCTGTGTGCCTTCATGAGGTCCTTTTTACAAGCTTTTTTATTCAGCTTCAATTAATAAGCCTATAGCTCTGGAAATAAACGACATATTATTCAATTTTTGTATTGCAACAAGAAATGATACTCCTTAAACCGGTGCTCCACGGTGTGAGGTTTCGCGAAAGATGCGGAAACGGATGCGTACACGGACGCATCACTGACAGCCTCACACGCCCGAGCCTGCTCTGTCTGTGATGCCGAAGCCCACGCTGGCGCGCACCGCTCTTGAAATCGCGTGTCGTGGAATGGTGGCTTTGGATGGGACAAATGCAATAACCGGTAAGATTGACACTTCCAATTTTAACCTTACGCCATGCTCACATGCCAAAAATCTGTTTAACTTGAACGTTCACCCAAACTTGCAGCACCCACTTTTAATTTCAACAATTACCCTCCTTCAATTTATACATATAATTGCTGTGCAACAAGATTGACATCAAGTTCTCTTTTTAAAATGAGATCAAAAGCATAATCTTTCCTTTCCTTCGCAGAAGCGGCCTTGAGTAACAAACGTCTTGCCATGCTGCCTCCGCCGAGCACCGAGAGAAGGGATAGAAGTAGACCCAAGAAGTGCTAGGTCGTAGACTATGATGCGTTGCAATGGTCTTACTACCGTGGATGCTTAAGACCGTGCAAAGTGAAGAAGTAAAAGCAACTACGCCTGCTGATGACGGACAAGGCTCTGACAGCCCAGGCTTTCCTCTTGGGGTTGAGAGATAAATATATAAGCGAAACCGAAAAGAGAAAGAGTAAGCGGATCCTGTGCTCCGAGGTGCTGAAGGGTTAAAGGGGTAGGTCCAAGAAGTCTTGGCTTGACACCGCTGTGGAGGTGACAATAATAATAATAATAATTTATTTCTAAGAATATGGTACATTGAGGTCTTTATGTTATTTCACTTGTTCAAACATATTCTACCATACCCTGGTGTAGAAATATTAAATTTTATAATAATAATATTTAAGATTTACAATAGTAATGTCAAATATGTCACTCATGCAATCAATTAATTATTTATTTCTATTACGTTTTACAATAATAATTTAAATTTTACGATAATAATATCAAATATATAACGCATGCAATCAATAATTATTTATTTTATTAGTCATTTATTTGTTTTACATCAGTCAAATGTCCTTAAAATTAAATTTGCTATCCATATATTCCCTCACTGAATAAAAACACTTATCTACTAAGAAATTAAATATGCTGAATTTAAATTTAGTCATAGGTAGCGCTCGCACACCAACTGGCAGTTTATTATATATTTTTATAGCCATACAATATGCATTTGAGGAATATAGATGTATTCTTTGCTGGGGCACTAAAATTTTATAAGGATCTCTACTATTTGTCTTTTTCAATATGTCATCATGTAGCGGAAACATTTGTGGATATTTCTTCACAAATAGGCACATTTCATAAATATAAAGGCAAGGAAATGGCAGAATTCTTAGTTTTTTGAAGATTGGTTTGCAGTGTTCTCGGTATCCGGCTCCATACAGAGCTCTAACACACTTCTTCTGTGCCAGAAGTACACTCTCTACTTCTACCGAGTTACCCCATACAACGATACCATATCGTAGCACTGATGAGATGTATCCATGATACGCTGACAGAGCTGTCTCTCTGGAAGCTATCTGTCTCAATTTCCTTAGAGCGAATACAAACTTGTCCACTTTTGCACATACATTTCCAACATGTTCTTTCCAATTTAAATACTTATCTATTGTTATTCCAAGAAACAGAGTTGAGTTGACAGGTTTAATAAATGTATTGTTAATATTGATATTTGGTGAAGCGCATTTAGAATTATATGTTTCAAACTTAATTATTTTAGTTTTATCGACATTAATCTGTAAGTTGTTGTTTTGTAACCATTGTATTGCCCTATTTAACTCCTGATTAGTTTCAGTTTCTATGTCAGATTTATTTTTACACTTAATCATAAGTGTCGTGTCATCAGCAAAGAGTATACAGTCATGCATAATATTCTTGCTGAAGTCATTTATGTAAATAAGGAACACGACGGAAAGAACGGACAATGGTCCAATGGTCTCACTATTATTGATGCCCAAGCTCGTGCAAAATGGACAAAGAAGAACCGGAACCCGCCCCTGCTCCGAATTTATTCTAACCTCGGATGCAATCAAGAAAATATATCTCCATGAAACTGATGATGACATCCGGGAACAACGCTAAGATGATCATGATGACACTGCTATAGTCCGTGATGCTATCTGCCTTGATCTCGATCGCACAGCTTCCTATTATGAATCCATTGTTTTAAGATGAGCGAGACGCTACGTAATCCTATTGTGATAGGTAATAGCCACTTACAACGAACGAAAGTAAACATTCTCCTTAAGTACTTAGTGCCAGTTTACAAACCTTTACCGCGGTAAAGTAAACTATGTATATAATACTAGCCTATAATACTGTTATCTGTGTGGTTGATGGAGAAAGAATACAAGTTGTTAGTTGTTAGTCGCCTCTTACGACCTTATCTCATCCGACGAGTGACGTAAGAGGCGATTAACAGAAAAATACTCAGACGATATCACAGAAGAGTCTTTCTACTGTCAGTGGGAAGACCAAAAGCTTGTCCTGCTTTGTCTTTTATACTAACGGCACAGAAACTCTGTGCTTACAGGGATGGCAGCGTGAGTGCGATTCCCTTGGTGTTGCACACGTCCATAGGCCACGGTAACCACTTTCCATCCGGGTCGTGTGCTTGTCTGTCAACCAAGTATTATGAAATAAAAATAAAACAAGGAAAACTTGAAATAAAACCCTGTACCAACCCTTCCGGCCAGCGTGACTGCGACTTCGCCCGCATGTAAGGTTATTATATTATTATATCTTGACACCAGGCAAGCCACAAAATGTACTCTTTATCCACAGTACGCGTTTTTTACTTTTGAGAATAGCACCCTGTGTGTGCTAAACCTGGATTATATCAAACTAATCCGCGCGTGCCAAGGTCTTGCTATTTTCGCGATTTGGGGGTCAAGACACGAAGAACGAAGACAAGAAGAAGGTGAATATGGTAGCCAGAGCTTACAGGAGAGTTTTTCGCTGAAGACCAAAGGCTGGTCCTGATTTTGTATTCTGCACTGACGGCAGAGAAACGCTCTGTTCTTACAGGGTCGGCAGCATTGGTGTGACTCCCCTGTTGTTACACACGTTAATAAGTCACGGTAACAACTCTCCATCTAGTGGGTCGTGTTGTCTGCCACCTAAGCTGTATAAATAAATAAAAACTATATATGCCAGGAACTAAATACTGAAAGCTATCTATTCTCAAGATAGCTACTGGTTGCGCCGATGTAGAAGCTGTATTTCTTGACGCGGAAACACACTCCTTCTATACCCATCTCCCCTCCCGCACTACCTATAGTATAGTACTAGATATAGTTTCCGTCCGCCATTTGTGATATATAGACACTCACTCCCTCTTTGAACTAGCCAGCGTAAAGGCGGACCGCGCACGCGTCTCTCAGAAATGAATAATATTTGTTGCATTTTTACCGCTTCATAGACCTTTACCGATCGGATTGTGCCTCTCGTGTGTCCCTCAAGTGATTTAGTGATGCTGGCGGCAGCTCCTGAGCAAGGAAGAGAAGATCCGTGTACCGGCTGCGATGAAAACACGTGGTGTCGTGAAGGTTAGTGCATCCTCTCCTAATTTCTCGGGTTGCATTCATTGCCTGGATCACGTCCGCGGCAACCCGATCACCTGTCTTTTTGTGTGTAAAGCGTCAATGGAACAGTTAGCTACTTCCCCGCAATACAGTCCACTAGCGCACGTGGCCAATCGCGCCACCATTCTTGGTTCTTCGAGCCGGATTCTTAGCCGTAGTTCGTATTTTGTTATTATTCTAATGGGAATAAGCGCACCGCACCTAAATGCCTGGTTATTTTAGTAGAAAACCCCGCATCTAGACATTTAGGATTAGATTTTGTTGTCCGTTCGCCGCTGGCTCGCAACGTACCTACCTAGTACATACATAGGTTAGGTATCGTATCAACACTTAGTCGTAGTTCGCAATTTTCGCACCGCGCCTAAATACCTAGTTATTTTAGTAGAAAACCCCGCATCTAGGCATTTAGGCTTAGATCTTAGGTATACTAAACACCCTAGTGCATAGGCACAGTGTAATACCTAACGCATTTGGCTTTGTTTTATTTTTTTCAATTAAGTTGTTCGCTCGCCGCTAGCTCGCATCATATTTACCTAATACCTACGTGGGTAGATACGTGGTTGTACCTACCTCGCCCGCATCTCATTCCAATTCATACGAAAGTATTTTAATTTGAATAGATATTACGCAATACTTAATCTCTGAAATAATAGTTGAACCTAGACAGCGGTCTGGCTCGCGTAGGTACGATCTGGCTGTTGCTAGGCGCGTTTTGTTCAAGCGTGCATTCACAGTTGTAAATACCTACCTACCTGCAGAGTATCGCTCGCGTCGCGTCGCTGCTCTGTACCGCTAAGATTAAGTCATTTCATATTTGTTGTTTACCGCACTTTAGTTTGAGATTTAATTGTAAACATGTCCCCAAAGGTTGATAAGACCGGTAAAGTTCAATTGAAACTTTTATACGCTAAAAAAGAAATGATTTACTCTCGCGTACAATCGATTTATGATAATGCACTTAAAACCTCTGATTTGGCCATTAGAGATTCGTTCTTGTGTTCCATAGAAAACTTAGATAGTCTACGCGCGGATTTCGAAACCTTAGTACATGACATCAACGTTTTAGAGTTGAATTTGGATCCCGATTACTCAGTGAGTTATCAAGCCTTGTCGTCGTTTGACGATTTGTATTGTCGTATCAAGCGCGTCGCTAGGAGTTTGGAGAAACCGTCTGACCGACCCAACCCCACTCGCGACCGACCTAAGTTGCCACCAATTCAAATACCCGAATTTGATGGTAACATTCGCAATTGGTGTCTATTTATAGATAGTTTTGAGAACACAATAGATAAGAACGATTCGTTGACAGATCACGAAAAATTGCATTATCTCGTTGAAAAATTGACTGGTAAAGCTATAACCGTTTGCGCTGGAATTACGTTTAGTGCCGAGAATTATAATTTAATTTTAAATACTTTGAAAGCTAAGTATGAGGATAAAAGATCGGTAGCTAACGCCTATTTAGATCAGATGTTTGATTTGAAATCTATTACGGCATGTAACGATCAAAACTTAGAGAAATTTCTAGATACTTTCGCGTCAGCTGTTCGCGCCGTAAAGAACCTAAAGATCGATGACCTCTGCGACTTTGTATTTTTGTATATGGGTTTAAAGAAATTAGATTCCGAAACCATTCGTTTGTTTGAGTCGGATCATCGCGGCAATAAAATTCCTAAGTTCGAAGACTTAGAAAGTTTTGTTCGCGAGCATATAAAAGTATTGCAACGCTCTTCATCGAAACATGAAGGCGCGAAGAAGGTTGTTACTTCTGAACGCAAAATAGATGCCTCATCGAGGTCACTGAGGTCAACTCATACTTATGTTAGTACCGCACCAGCACATGTACAATCACCTGTTTGCTCTTTGTGTAGTACTCATCATTCGCAACTGTACAAGTGTCCTGGTTTTCTAAAATTGTCGCCTAGTGATCGTTATAAATTTGTTCGCGCTAATAATTTTTGTTTTAATTGTCTCGGTACTAAACACCGCGTTGTTTTATGTAATAGTAGAAATAGTTGTCGCAAGTGTCAAGCGAGACACCACACTTTACTTCATTTTGAGAATAGTAATGCCGCTTCCAATGTGAGCACAGTTGGCTCGTCGAGCGGTGACACACCGCAGCCCGCGCTCGCGCGCGCTCCGGCCCGCCCGGTGACCACGGATGACGTCACCTTGTGTTCGTTCTCCGCTAGTGCTGCACTCACTACTGTGTGTCTTGCGACCGCTCGCGTTGTTATTGTTGATGCATTAGGTAAGCCGCGCATTGTTCGAGCGCTGTTAGATGGCGCTTCGCAAAGTAATTTTATTACTCAAGATTGTTGTCGGCGTCTTGGTTTCAATGTTAATAAGCGTTCAACCCGCTCAGTGGTGAAGGGTTTTGGAGGCTTACAGTCAGCTGTTCGTGGCACCGTTAAAACAAGGTTTAGATCTCGTTTTAATAATAATATTTGGTTTGACATGGATTCGCTCGTTATAGATAAAATAAATGAACAGTTGCCTACCGTCCCGGTTGACACGTCTTTATTAACGAAATTTAAAGACTTGCCTTTAGCAGATGAGACTTACGCTGTTCCTGGAGTCGTCGATATGCTTATTTCGTTAAATGGCAGATTCTGGAAACGGCAGATTCTATAATTGGCAGATTCTTTGAACTACAGATTCTTTAAACGACGGATTTTGTACAGTCGACAGCTAAAAACCAAAATTATTTATTAGACATGATCTTTATAGTTTATCTTGACTACCTTTCTAACATATATTTTAAACAAATAGATGCTTTATAGGTATTTAAACTATCATGGTCACTGACATCAGTATCAGAATAAACGGGATATTTACCATGTTTCATTATCTGTCAAAACTATTTTCACTCCTTTTAAAAAGCTGTCGCAATGCCTGCGCTCACCCAAAGATGGCTCCCCATTGGACAGACCGGGAGTGTACAAGATTGACTATAGCTGTGGCAGTTCTTATATAGGACAAACAAAAAGAACGGTTACATGCCGAATCAAGGAACACATCAGAGCAGTCAAAAACAAGGAACCGCATAAATCTGCAATCGCTCAACATTTATTGGAGTCCGGTACGAACCACTGGATCGAGCTACATAACCCTCAGATGCTTTCGACAGAACGCCACTATATACCAAGACTGGTAAGGGAAGCAATTGAAATAAAAAAGTATAAGAATTTCAATCGTGAGGATGGGTTTCAACTGCCGAATGTCTGGCATCCAGTGGTCCGTCTTTGCAAAAACAACCGGGAACAAGCTAAAACAAAATCGCGAGTGGATACAGTGAGCATCGTATGTCGTGAACGTGATCGAGATCGGGTTCGAGTTTGTACTGAGAGTGAAACCAATAGTAGTGCAGATACGCGTAGTAAAAGAACTCGAAAGAGGGTAGATCGATATAATTACTCCTAGAAGAAAAAACTTTTTCTTTGTTCACCGCCACTACTCCAGTTCCTCCGTGATCATGGTGCTTGCAACAGCGCCGAAATATCGGAAACTCAAAATAATGAAACATGGTAAATATCCCGTTTATTCTGATACTGAAATAGATGCTTATTTATAAAATTGACATTTTCTAAATGCTACCTTTTTGTTTACTTACTACATTGTCAAGTCAACAAGTCGGGAACATCCAACTTCCGATGTAACCAAAAAAATGAATGTAATTCGTCAATTACTTTGGACATGAAAAACAATATTGTTAAAGAGGCTAAGCACACATGTACGTCAAATATAGTAAGAAACTGCATAGACGAAGTAATGGAGGAGTGTAAAAAAGAAGTTTGCTCAAATCTCGGACCTGTTCAGAAAATATTTGAAAGTTATTTGGATAAATTTTCTAAAAAAATATCAGCAGATGACCTACCAACTTTTACAAATAAAAAAGATGGATTATATAATGCACGTTGTAAATTTTTAAAAGTTGACAAAACAAGATGTAATAATTTCAAAGATATAAAGTTACCAGATCATTCTTTTTATAATGATGATGGTATCGATCACAAGATTATAGTATTTGGCACTTCAGAAGCAAAAAAATATTTGAAGATCGTTGACACATTTTACGGTGATGGTACATTTAGAGTTGTGCCAAGCCCATTTTATCAACTTTATTCCTTGCACATTGATTTGTCGAATGAACATGATACTGTCAACTTTGTGCCAATCTTGTACGTGCTTTTGCCAAACAAAAGCGAAACTACATACGTACGCCTATTAAAAATTATGAAAGACCAACTATATTTACAAATGAAAGTTTATCACTGCGATTATGAAATTAAGGCAATAAATGCTATAAAACAAGTGTATCCCGATATACAAGCCACAGGTTGCTTTTACCACTACACAAATGCTATTTGGAAAAATAGTAAGAAAATTGGACTTTACGATTCTCCAGAAGGTGTCCACTTGACGAAACTTTTTGCAAATTTGGCTCTTCTTCCTACAATCGTAATTCCAGAGGCATTTCTTGCGATTTATGAAATGGCGCCAGATACTTCCGAATTTAATAATTTTAAAAATTATTTTGTGAAACAATGGATGGAGCTAGTAACATACCAAATTTTCTGTTGCTATGGTCATAAATTTCGTACTACAAATTCCATTGAAGGGTGGCACCATCGTATTAATGGATTGATTCCAAAGAAACCATCCCTTTATTATTTTTTACAATTATTAAAAAAGGAGGCAAATTTTCAAGATGTAAAATCGAAGAAAAATGACTTCTATGTAAAAGGGAAAAAACGTAGGAAATTCGACTTGGAAAAAGATCAAATGATAGAAAAAATTATCCAATTGACGTTGAATAATGAAGTATCTACTTTAGACTGCTTAGAACGGTTATGTCGTGTGAAAAAGAGTTAATTTAATAATTGTTAAAAATATTAAAGGGTGGACTGGGTAATGGTGCACCAGTTGGACTTACGTTACTTCTTCAAAAGTTGCAGTTGAAGAAGTTTTTTAATTTTAAGGATTCTTTGACTTTAAGTTATGTTTTAATTGTAAATATTTTCCATAATACATAATGTATAGAATAACGACGTTGTTTGGTACTGTACTTCTGCCGTTTCCAGAACCTGTCGTTCAGAGAATCTGCCATTTACAGAATCTGCCGTTTCCAGATTCTGCCATTTAACGAAAAAAGGGTCGATATATTGATCGGCGCTTCGATTCTCCCGCACCTCCAGTTATCACGTAAGGTTCAAGGGGGACCGACGTACCCCGCTCCGCACGCACTGGAAACAGTTCTTGGTTTTGTTATAATTGGTTCCGCACCCGCTTCTATAGATAGTTTTAGTCACTCGACTGCTTCGTTCTGTTGCACCGTCGAGCCGCCACTGGAGTCTACCATCCGCAAGTTTTCGCTCGGTGGCTCCCGTGTATCCGCTGAAAAACGCTTTCTTTGTTTGGAACGAAAGATGCAGGCGTCCCCAAAGTCGAAGCGGGCCTATGATGAGGTTGTTAACGAATATTTAGATAAAGGTTACATCTCACCTGCGCCTGCGGACACTGGCGGGACCCAGCCTTCGTACATTATCCCGCACCGCGGAGTTATTAGAGAAGATAAGCTTACTACTAAAACTCCGCGTAGTTTTGGATGGCAGTGCTAAGACTAGCACTTCCGTGTCGCTTAATGACATTTTGTATTGTGGTCGGAATCTTTAAGGTAATTTATTTGACATAATTGTAAATTTTCGCATTAATATTAGTAGAATTTTAGCTTTTAGGACTCAACAGTCGCTTTGTGTTGGGCCCACTCTTCGCCCCATCGTTGGGACACATTCGTCGCTAATAGAGTGGCAAAAATTCAATCTGAATTAGCGCCACATAATCTCTTTCACGTTGCTGGCACCGACAACCCAGCCGATTGTCTCTCTCGTGGATTGCTTCTTTCGCAAATTTTAGATCACCTGTTATAGTTTAGTGGACCGTCCTGGATTCATGCCGCGTTAGATAAGTGGCCAGTTAGTCAATTCAATCCCACTACGGTTTCCGAACCACCCGAGGAGAAGAAGCACTCGCTTGTTGTATCGGTCCCACGTGAAGAGACCCTTATTTTGTTGTTGGCTAATCGCGTCTCGTCTTGGTCGAGACTGTTGCGTTGTGTTGTTTGTATAGACCGATTTTGAGAATTTTATCTACGCGCGGTCATATAGTTGACCGGTGATTTAAGTACGCTAAAATATTTGCCCGGAATAGATGTTGATGACGATGGAATACTCCATCTAACCCAATTACTGTAGGTACGGTGGTAGTCCTTATGACTGGGAATGCACCTCCTTTACATTGGCCTCTAGGAGTAGTAGAGGAAGTTTTTCCCTATTCCCGCGGGGTAACTCGTGTTGTACGGGTTAAAACTGCAACCGGATCGTATCTGCGCCCGGTTGTTCGCCTCTGCCCTCTGCCTAGCCAGCAGTAGGCACGAGTTCCAATCTAGGTTTATAATTTAGTTGTTATTTCCCAAACCTAGATTTAGATTAGACTTTAGATTTGTTTCGCATTTGTCGTTTCGAAGGTAACCCTTCAAGCCGGGGGGAATGGTTGCGCCGATGTAGAAGCTGTATTTCTTGACGCGGAAACACACTCCTTCTATATCCATCTCCCCTCCCGCACTACCTATAGTATAGTACTAGATATAGTTTCCGTCCGCCATTTGTGATATATAGACACTCACTCCCTCTTTGAACTAGCCAGCGTAAAGGCGGACCGCGCACGCGTCTCTCAGAAATGAATAATATTTGTTGCATTTTTACCGCTTCATAGACCTTTACCGATCGGATTGTGCCTCTCGTGTGTCCCTCAAGTGATTTAGTGATGCTGGCGGCAGCTCCTGAGCAAGGAAGAGAAGATCCGTGTACCGGCTGCGATGAAAACACGTGGTGTCGTGAAGGTTAGTGCATCCTCTCCTAATTTCTCGGGTTGCATTCATTGCCTGGATCACGTCCGCGGCAACCCGATCACCTGTCTTTTTGTGTGTAAAGCGTCAATGGAACAGTTAGCTACTTCCCCGCAATACAGTCCACTAGCGCACGTGGCCAATCGCGCCACCAGCTACAGTTAGTAGTCTGCCCGGCAAATTAAGTAGGCGTACTTATTTTATTTTTTTTGGGTGCGCAAAATCCCCACGGATACCTCCCCACCGGGGCCGGTGGAGGAGGTTATGTCGGACTCGAACCGACTAAAACGCACGCCGCCTGTGGGTCGTTTTGGTTGCCGAAGGTGAGGTTGGCAGGCATATCCCTCGCACCCCGGCCGACCCAGGGCCATCTCTAACGATTTGGCTCTCTTCTCGGGTGTGGGGACTACAGAGTCCCCAGTAGGCCTACTCTGGAAGGCCAAAGGCATGAGTATGATATATATAGGGTATAGGTATGTATGATCCAAGATCTTCGGGGCCCAAGTCAACATCAATTGCAAGCATACACCTGCATAATGACAGCCGAGACTATGACACCTGATGATGGAGGGGTGCGGTCGGGCTGGTGCGGCACATCATGCCTACCTAACCTGTCTGTTATTTGCTGTGTTACTTTTAAAGTGGTTTTTTGTTTATGTTTTACTTACTTGTTCCGATAGTGTTTTTTTTTTCTACTTTTCTTTTTATGTGTGGGTGCATGTGTATAATAAATGGTTTTCGGACTTTCTTCTTTCTGATACCTTAAAATCTAAAAAACCTAATATTGTAATAGAAAAATAGGAAAGAGAGAGACCCCGGGGTACCACGTTGTAAGCCTTATAGTAATTTTCAAGGCTCCCAGGAAGGCGCTCGGATAAAGAACAGTCATATTTTATTGTCTTTACAACAATTTTGTTGTAATTTTTTTATCGCCTTTTCTACAATAGCAGTTTAATATCGTCATGATAATCATTAAAGGCAATCATTACCATTCACAACGATAAACGATGGAGACGCCTCCCGACAGTATCTCGTAAAAACCGTTAACGTGAACGATTAATTATTAAATATGTTGTTGACAGCTAAATTATTATTTAAACAGTCACGGACAGTCTTTTCTTCTATGGTCTTCACCTCGCCTGAAGTTAACGCAAATTATTTGGAAGGAAGGTTACCATAACAGACACGACGGTGTGCGGTTCGAATCCAGCATATCCGAGAGGATTGCCCACATTATAATAAAACCCGGTTAAGTGCGAGTCACTCGCACACGGGAGATTCCGTAACTTCAGCTATATAAACCATAATATATTTGGAAGTAGTTGACTTGGAAGTTTGATTATTGCACAGTTTCAAGACTTTATAGACTTGAGTATGTGGTATGAATTTCAATTTGATACCTCCACGCATTCCTGAGAAGAAGATCTTGACAGACAGACGGACGGAAAACGAAGTGATCCTATAAGTGTCCATTTTTTTCCTTCTGACGTACGGAATTCTAAAAATGGCTCACGCATCAGGTACCCCGTATGTAGCCCCTAAATTGACTCCACCCCGCTGGATAGAAGCTAGTGTAGGCGAAAGAAAATATTGAATCGTGTCCACAATGTGACCCTTACGAAGGTCAAAACTAAGTCTGTGAGAAAAGTACCAGGTGGTAATCAAAGCTCACGGCCACTATAATAAACTCATCGATGGGAATATGTGCCAGCGGCGGTGGAGTAGGGGTTGGAATATGTTCAACGTTTCTAATTTTTAGGGTTGGAAAGAAAAAAATCCCTTATAGGATCACTTGTTTATCCGTCTGTCAAGCCCTTTTTCTTAGGATGCCATCAAAAGTTACATTCGTTTATGTAGCATAAGGTCATTCGTCAATCCAGTTTTGTACGGAACGGAACCATCAGTTTGCGTACCTGACTCGCACTGGACCGGCTTTTTTTACTTACTGGTTAAGAATTGCGTTTCATTTTACTCGTGCGGAATTCCCAACATTCCCACCGCCCTATACCGTGTATAAACCGGGTATAAGGCACCTCGGCTGGCTCGCACCGAAACTGGGTCATCTACGATTTTGAGATGGCCCCTCAGGTGAGAAAAGCGTTAACTAACGTGAACTTAACATTTTTTAACTTAAATTAAGATTCGACCTTGCCATTCTAAATGTTGCTAGTTTAAATACTTGCGCTAGGTGTCGGTCGTATGTGCATCTTCTAATCTCGAGGTTAACTTTTTTTAACTCTGATATGCTCGCGTATTAACACGCAACAAAATAAGTATGTAAACAAATTTTGTAAGTAGAACTAATAAATCAAATATCGCAGTCCACCGCTGGACATAGACCTTTCCCACTGTTGGAAATTATCCGTTGGTTATCCATGTGGTGACGGAGAAAGAATATAAATATCCCCACCTCATCTGACGGATATCGTAAGAGGCGACTAACGGAAATATACGCAGACGATATCACTGCGAGAGAAGGAAAACTCAAAATAAAACACTGTACCAACCCATCTGACTGGCGTGGAAACAGTAGGCCAAAGCCTCCCAACATTAGGAGAGGCCTATGCCCAGCAGTTGACTGCCATAGGCTTATTGATTGATGAATGTTGGGAGTTTTGGCCTACTGTTGCCACGCTGGACTAGACAGGTTGGTACAGTGTTTTATGTTTTCTTTTTTCTCGCAGTGATATCATCTGGCGTATTTCCATACAACCAGTCTTATAATCGTTGATATCAAATGTATATCATATGACCGCAAGTTGACCTATTATATCGCAAAGTCGAGAGTCGTAATGAATCACAAATTATCATAAAGCAGTCATAAATTCAAAAGATTTATATCAAGTATAGGTAAATGCAGTCGTAAACCATGATTTGATAGTCAACATGCAAGGCAATTTATTTTCCGATGGGGAAAGCTGATATTATGTTAAACAAATACAGGTAAACATCTTGAAAATTCGGTGTAGTGGATGAAAGTTCGCGCATGTGAAAGATATGAAACACGGATAAACCAATAAAAGGTCTAGATAACTAACTGATTCAAATTTTTTCCTACCTTAATCAAAATTCTTTATTGTACACCATAAAAGCCTTATCGCCAACATTGATTTCTTCCAAACAGACTGATTGGATAAAAGAACAAATTTTTTTTTTAAACAGAGAATATTAATATACCCTCTTTAACCCCTCCCCTCCGCCAGCTAAGCTTGTGTTAAGTGCGGGTTCACGGGAGTAGTCTAATAGCCGAGATGCGAACCCGGACACAGATTACCTAAATTATGATTGGCCCTCTCGATTGGAAAGCTGACTCCGTAACCACTAAGCCACCTTAAAATTAATACCAATCATCCTAATTAATCACAAGTGTTTTTTTTTTCAATTTTCTATAGGATTATCTACAATTTATTTTTTACAGTCAGTGTCAAAACGTCTCAAAATGATCACAATGCCAAGGCATTAAGAGCAAATCAAATTGTTTTATTGAAATAAATTGTAATATCGTCCGAACTAAAGGTGGGAACCAAATATCAATCAGTTAACAGGAAGGGGATAAAACTAAGGCATTAAGATCGTTTTGAGTAGTTTGTTTGCCAAGATCAATCTGATGCTGACTGTACCTGATATTCAAGATGTGTAAGGTCGCTTACCTACTTATGTATGGTACTTATTGTAGTTACAGGTAATTGTTATTGTAAATTGTTTTTTCTCGCACATTTATGCGAAACGACATGTGCGAAAAAACATATTTTCAAAGATATTGAAATAATAAGACAAAACAAAAGACATCCTATTTACTTTTAACTGTGACTATGTTCTTGAATTATCAATACGCCTTACAAAATACCGTGTTCTCAGCGGTGAGTAGGGTACCCAGAGCTCACCGGAGAGTTTTTGTGCTGTCAGTGGGACGACCAAAGGATTGTAATGCTTTGTCTTCTGCGCTGAGGGCACAGAAACTTCGTTTTCTAACAGAGCCAGCAGCACGAATGTGTCTCCCCTGGTGTTGCACAACGTCCATAGGCCACGGAAACCACTTTTCATCAGGTGGGCCGTGTACTTGTCTGTCACCTACGTTGATATAGAAAAACGGGCCGCCAACATACAATATTATTGACAGTATGTTGCGTGTCTGCGGTTAGCATGAGAACAAAGGCATCTGTTCTCAGGCGGGCAGTCGTTTTCTGCCTATCCCGGCTGTAGGAAGGCGCGAGTATGTGTACATATGTAATTTCGAGCAGACAATTACCTTCTAATCACAGTACTGACGCGACGGCGACATCACTGAACCACCAGACATTACCTATTACACAGCGGCAGCAAAAACGAAAGTGTTTATGTAAGAACTTTTGCCGTGTGATAGCAAATTTAATGTTTTAATGTGAATACAAACGATATTTGAAAGTTTCTTTGTTCTTAGAGTGTTATAGTATAGATGATACTAGCATCTGTCCACAACTTTGTCTGAGTCAACATTGTTGTCTCAGCGTTGAATCCTCGCATCGAAGGTTGACCAGAGTTCGCTTCGGACGAGGCTCGAGGTGGCTTTACGTGCGGAGATTCCTCCCGATCTTGCGCAGGGCTTAGTGGAGGTTCTGGGTAAAAAAGTCCCACTTTGGACCAATACGACAAATGTATCAGAAGATCATCATCATACAAACACCTATCCCGGTGGCATCCAAAGCTTGCCCTTGAAAACCACGACCCATACTCCTACACCTCCTAACCGATTAATTTATCATCGCATTTAAAATACCTGCCGTCTGTACCTACGTCAATCAGCAGGTTTACAGGAAGGTCAAAGATCTTAATAGGGTCCCATTTGTTACTATTACTACATGACCTAAAACTACGAGACATAGCTCACAGAATAAGTATGCTGAACTGGCAATGGGCTAGAGACATTTGTCGAAGGACTGATGGCTGTCGTAGCAAACGAGTCTTAGAGCGGAGACCGCGAGAAGGCAAACGGAAAGTGGGACGCCTCCAAGCCCGATTAACAGACGACCTGAAAAATGTGGTAAGGATGGACTGGGTGCCGAAAGCGGAGCAATGTCCCATATTGGGCGATATCTACATCCAGCATTGAACTGCAATAGGCACCAGACATGTGCCGCCATATGGGCCTGACAGTCATTACAGCAATGATGACACGATCGGAATATTACACAACGAAATTAGCCATAAGAACATAATATGGCCTATCATTAATCATGTAACCATCCAGGGTTCTTTGTTTCTGTTGCGTCCGTCTAGGAACTCTATCACAAGTTTCATAATATAATGTAATATACAAACAAAGAACCATAGTATTAATGTGTTTGTAAATGATGTGCTAATTGGTTTTACTTTGGACGATAGTGCTTGGGATATGTGCTAAGCACTTCAAGAATTATATATTTATTTACAAACTTCCATAGTATATTCATACTCATACATAACATATTCAAGACTCTTTGTCGAACCATTAAAACCTAACGATACACTTTTTTTTTCTTCCTACAGTCCTGGGTCCTTTAAGCGGGGCGTGAAAAAGCATCTGATAATGCCGTCGAGGTAAGTGCCAATATTGTAGCATGGTACGTGTGTATAATGGTGGGCCTCATTTCTGAGTTTTTATCTTCGGTCCCACGTAATAGAGGGAGAGCATATCGCCGTCAAGCGGGCACTTTGTCATGGGCTGTATGTTTATTGTCGGATGGAGAACAGCCCTATCCCTTAGTCGTCTTCTACGACACATACGGCAAGAGATAGAGTGGACCTATTCAACTCCACCGGGAGCTAACGGCAAACGTCGACTACTTGAGATTTGACCTTACGATTGGACTCTACGATTGAGAGGTTTCGGGGCTCGGATTGGTCATTTCACTACAGACGTGAACCCTCTCCTGACACAAACAAAGCTTAGCCGCAAGGATTTAGGAGACCGTGGTGAGTGTTCTGATGAGCTCTTCCAACGAATCCCACCATCTCCTTTCCTACATAGGACAACACGTGCAGGCCTTAGACGTCACCCTCACACTGTGCTGACTCTTTTCTTTGCCGCAGCACCAAGACCTGGAATTCATTACCAGCACACGTGTTTCCTTCTTCCTACAGTCCCGGGGCCTTTAAGCGGGGCGTGAAAAAGCATCTGATGACGCCGCCGAGCTGAGTGCCACCATTGTAACACTTAGTGTCTGCAATGGTGACCCTTTTTCCTGAGACTTTGCCTTTAGCTTACCATCAGACGAGGTGAAGTCAAGTTGGCGTGTCCTTATAAAAAAAAAAAGGAGAATACTAGTAACAGTAGCTGAAAATATTGTCATACAAACAACTATGCTAGTCGTTACAGGCAGTTGGAGCCTTAAGAAGTCCAATAACTGGTCTAACTGCAATACTGCGATATTGTCAGTGGGTTTTGGATGGCAGTCACTTCACAGAAAATGTCGAAGTTCAGCCAAAACACGCAGTTAGTCCGGAAAAGTGGACTCTGGTTTCAGAGGTGAAAGCTTCGAATGTGACAGGGATTAACATACATAAAACATAAACTTACGCCTATATCCCCGAAGGGGTAGGCAGAGGTGCTAGCACCCACATTTCGCCAGTTTATGTTTAGGTCCCAATGTAATACGTGGCGAGCCTATTGCCATTAACCGGGCACTGATAAACCTGCGATAAATACACAGACAACAACAAGGGATCAACGCAAAAAAAAAAAGAGAAGTAGCTAAGATGATGAGTTGTGATTGCAACTCGAATTTGGCTGTAACAGATGTCTTCACGCATACATGCGCACGCGTTTCTGTTTCCACAATTATTTATTCATGTTGCTACTGCTATTGCCTGTGGGGACGCCGTTGACCGGACGGGTGGTCAGCTCTTCTGTGTGGGCCATTTCACCCATTATCTATATATTAACGGATGTCATACATGTTCATATGGCAACCGGAACCGGGACGGCTTAACGTGCTCTTCGATGCATACAAACATTTGCACTGAATGAGGATCGAACCCGCGTCTCCTGCGTACCGCCACGCCACTGAGGCTGTCTGATATTCACATTGGCATAATGTTCAGTTGCTTAATAATTATTGCTAATATTACGCGATAGTTTAGACGGATATTTGTTACTCAATGACGACAAAATTACTGAGGAGGTAGGACACGGCGGTATTTACGCCCAATTGAGCAGTCCGACTGGGGAAGTACCTCCGCCCTATAGAATACCGCGGTTATAATAACTTCGTGTTCTGTTCCCGGCGGTGAGTAGAGTAGCCAGAGCTCACTGGAGAGTTTTTGTGCTGTCAGTGGGATGACCAAAGGCTTGTTCTGCTTTGTCCTCTACACTGACTGACTGTGTAATAAATCATTAGTTTTTTACTTTCTGTCAAGTCATGTTATTTAAATTGTATGTTTAATTATTCACGATATCAATAGTTAAACCCATTAATTTAACATTTAAACAGGTATTTAAGTGGTATTGTGTATTCGCATAATAGTTTTTACTTTATATTCATTTCTGTCGGCTTTATGTAGTCTAACCTGAGCTCACACCAGTCTCATCTGCACCTGTTGAATGATAGACAAGGCTCTGGTGTATGAGTACCTGTTGGGTTTGGTTACAATCGCGGTAGCCTAGTGGTATAGGTAATGGACTGCTGAGACGAGGTCTCAGGTTCAATCCCAGGTTTACCATGGCACACACCAATGACTTTACAATGCTTTTCAAAGTTATGTGTATATTAATCGCAGGTTTATAAGTGCCAGGTTAATGGCAATAGGCTCACTACCTATTACATTGGGGCCTAAACATAAACTGGTGAAATGTGAGTGCTAACTTCTGCCTACCCCTTAGGGGATATAGACGTGAGTTTATGTTATGTTATGAATAGATGACAACACCAGGTGTAACCACCAAATTTAGGTGGAGCCACTAGGAACAGATTTTTTATATATATATTTTAAGTAATATAATTTTAGTTTGATTTACGTGGACTCGTAAAACTCAACAATAATCTAGAACCAGACAAGACTGCAAATTGTACCAATTCTGGTAAAAATCTTGAGTGATGACTGAGTTTTGGCAGAATGGGTAGAACTTATATTATTTTTTTGCAAAACCACCATCTCTTAAATGTTATATTATGTCAATCTAACTTCAATCTCTCAATCAAATAATATTAAGTCTTTACCTATGAAATTGCCGAAATTTTCTTACAGGTTCATGAGTTTGTTATTCTTGTAATTTAATAGCTATTTCCGTTATTTATATTTTGTTTGAAAGTAAATTTCAAGATTTTACAAAACTGTATTAATTTTTTTTTTATTGGCCGATTGTTAAATTAAATTTGATCTTCAAAAACAGTACTTCCTAAATGCTATCCATTTTAAGGATAAATTATGTAGTCACTTTTCAAAAATGTAATAAAAGTGTTTGTTAGCTCAATGTGTTATTAGTTAGTTGTTGTTATTGTGTGTTATTAGCTCAATGCTCAATTCATACACAAAAAAAAAATTGGATTTGTCATTCCAAAAGAAATACAAAAATGTTAGTACTGAAAATTGGGTAACCGCGATAGCCTAGTGGTATGGGTAATGGACTGCTGAGACGAGGTCTCAGGTTCGATCCCAGGTTTTACCATGGCACACACCAATGACTATTTAATGCTTTTCGAAGTTATGTGTGTATTTATCACAGGTTTGTTAGTGTCCGGTTAATGGCAATAGGCTCGCCACCTATTACATTGGGACCTAAATATAAACTGGCGAAATGTGGGTGCTAGCACCTCTGCCTACCCCTTCGGGGATATAGGCGTGAGTTTATGTTTATGTTTTTTTCAAAATTGGGTTTCCTCCAATTTCTTCAAAAAACGGCAATTTCATATGTAACAAGCTATTATAAATCAGACTGTGACCACTGTCATTTATTGATATTTGTGTACAGTATCTTAAAACACAAGTGTGTTATTAATTACTATCAAATTAATTTATTGATAAGTGTTGGATTTGGTGTCTATCAGGAATTAATTGACAATCTCTTTATTATCAACAATGATGTATTACCAAGGTCCCAACTTAGCATAAATTAGCTATTGAGATAAAAGTCCAAAAGTCCAATGATGGTAGGTAATAAAAAAATAAAATTATCTCAACACTTATTAGCATAAATACAAGTCACAGTGTGAAGATATGAAATATTATGTACTCATAACCATAATGAGTGACCATTTATTTATTTTCAAATGTCAACACAATATTTATTATTCGTGCTTTATTACAAACACCTTATACACAATCTATTTGCTTTCATAAAAACTCATTAGTAACGAAACGTATCAAAACAATGGGTAACACTGGTCGCTAAAAAAAAAAAATTAAAAATACTCACCGCTTTTCGGCAAACTCCTAATAACGTTGACCGCTGCATTGAATTTCTCTTCCAAAGACATGTTTTGGCACTTTTCTATTATAATTCACAAACACTTACTATTAAAACACGCACTTTGGACCTGTTAATTAGTGTATGAATAAAAACACCGTATCACTGCACCAGTAACGACATGTTTTACTAAAATCACTATCGATTTAACATTCAACAGCTATCAAATTCTTGTGACGTATTGACGGTATAAATAATTATACTGAAACACAGACGATAACGGAAAAAACGGCGTAATTAACGTGAAGAACCACCTTTCAACAAATGAACACGACACGAATGTAAATGTAAATTTGTAATGAGTTAATGACATTTACATGACTTCATAGTGAAGTAAAGAGTACCGTTTATTCCTTTATCGATAACGATAACTAATTGGCACGAATAAAATATTAATATAAGAAAACAAACGGTTACCAATTATACGGTGTCGAGACGTTCTCATTCTTTCCCCACTTTTCTGTTCTTCATAATCAATTCATACATAACATAGCATAAACTCACGCCTATATCACCGAAGGGGTAAGCAGAGGTCCCAATGTATATAATGTAATGTACGTAATAGGTGGCGAGTGAGCCTATAGAAAATGTGCAATACAATTTCAGTGTCTACTCAGAGTTTCTCTGGATAGCAATGTTGTGAACGTATGCAACACCCAGGTGGCATAAGCTTTGTATGTGTCGTCTACAATTATAGATAAGTTAAGTTTAAGATAATTATTTTAACAGTGTATACGTTCATATTGCATCCAGTCATGCATTTTATTATCAGACCTTTTTTATATGACGACTGATGACACCTATCTTATAAACGTTAATGATATTCAATTTAAATATTTTTTTGGTGTGGCGAGCAATGGTGAAATTGTCGATTATCGACAAATTATGCCAATACTAATATAGGGGTTGTGTCACTAAAAAGGGTATAAACTAATCGGGTTAATTGATTGACATGTTTTATCTCAGATCAATAATACTTTCGAGGTTTAATAAAATATTTAATAATGTGATATCGATAACTTGATAAAGTACAACACTAGGGAAAGGTGACGTATTTGTAAACCTTGCCCCATCGAAAAAATAAGAAATCTACTGAAAAAGCGTTCGGATATATTCAATCATCTAAGTGATCATTGGGTTTTTAATACTTTAGGCAGTGTATTCCATCGAAACCATAGGAATTTGAATGTTTTATTTTTTATCTGTCGTACAATTTTCGGTCTTGTCAAAGTGAATCCGAGTGCCGTTGTTTCCTAAAAACCGATTATTCCAAAATAAAGGTAAATAATCTAAAGAATTTAGAGAAATCATTGCATTCAAGTGAAAACCTATAAGATTTTGGTGTTCTGCAGCTAAAAAGTAGTTTATTTTCGATATTATTTTATATATTCATCGGCGGATAAGCTAAACTCGCGCCCATTAAATATTCGCACAAGTGTTGTAGTAATTCGGTAAATACCAGTGATATTACGTGTATTAAGGACTCGATAAACGTCCAGTGCTATATATTTTGTGGGATGTATATTTTATGTGTACACAGAAATCCAAGAGGCGTTTAATTCGTGAAATATCGATGGGTCTAATTCACTCATCTATTTCCCGTGTTATTTCGATTGAGATTTGCTTGTCTTTTGTTTCATCTACATTGGCTAGCTACGGATATAATCTTTGTTTCAAATGTCAAAGGATTGGGAATAAAGATTTGTCGAGAACACATTAATGTGAAACACATTATGTAGATGGGAAACTGCAGCTGCGCACTGACTCTAAAGCCCTAGCTCTGTAGATTGCAGCACTTTTGGCAAACCTTGGGCCATAGATAGCACCAGTGTATAGTATAGAAGTAGGAGTACAAGACAATCAAATTTTTATTCGTTTTCTTTGTGTAAAAGAGTATCTATGCACAGTTGTAATATGATATCCTTGTAACATTTATGGAATAGATGCAGTATGAACGCTGATACTATCTTATAAGTTGGCACTTATCAGCACTGTATAATATTTTCACTATGCTAAACACTCCAATGCCTTAAAAAATCAACTAGTTTGATTTATAAGGCATTGGATCTAGCTATTGCTGTATTTGTTCCTGGTGGAATAGAATAGGGGTACCCTATCTCTTTCTTAGGGTCTCTGAGAAGGTGACTAAGGGTTGGAACTATTCTCCCTCCAACAGTAAACATACAGCCTATGACAAAATACTCAGTTGAAGGCCTGAAAATCATTAGGTGTCAATACATTCCAGCCTACCCCTTCAGGGATTTACTTTACAGGTGTAAATATATGTATGTATGTAGAGATAGTTTAAATTTCAAAAATAGTGTCTAGAATCAAGGTAACTTGTATTTATTACATTTTACATTATTCATATGAACGGCCATGATATTTTATTCATTATTCAGATATATTTTGTTCCCGTGAAGTAATAAATATGCATGGTGATTTTTCAAAAGGGAAGGCTGTGGAATTACATAATCCCCCCCTCCATGTCCATAAAAGTTTGGAAATCTCTAAAGTACAAGTTATTAAAAAAAAACCATTCATTTTTCATGTGTAATTTAAAAAAAAAGTAATATCTCACTATACCACTACCTCCACTAATATTTCGAAAAAATAATAATAATTGAACATTTTCCTACCAAGCATTCCAAAAATAATGCAATCCATACTTTTTATGACTGTGTATAGATAAGGGATAACAAAGGAGAACGCTATATTTCAATTTCAACGTGATACATCTTCCACACATTACTGAAAAAAGGTCTTAACAGACGGAGCTTAATGGTTAAAGAGTCGGCCTTACGATCGAGAGGTCCCGGGTTCAATTCCTGGCTATTACACTACTGACGTGAACCCACTCCTAACATAAGCACTTTAGCTTAGCTGGAGGGATTAGAGGGGATATTAGTAATTTCAGTTTTTTTTTTTTTTTTTTTTTTTTTTTTTTTTTTTTTTTTTTTTTTTTTTTGCCTATCTGCAATCAGCCTAACAGCCATAATCAGATTTGATTAACGTGTGGTTAATGGCTTTAAGATTTGCATATCCTGTGATATGTCATCCAAGATTGCATTCGTCAGCCACTAAATTGTGGCCAATCGGGATCTCTTCAGTCGATAGGTACAATCGCTGGTGTCCAGTAGTGACTTGGCTAGATTATTTGTGTGCGATTTAAGTCTTAGTTTATAGGTTTCGGAAGACCTTTTTATTTCTTCCTTGACCGTGGGAATTTGCAGATAATCATGTACTTCCGTGTTACGTATGTACCATGGGGCATTGCTTATAGTTTTTAGAGCCTTGTTCTGGAAGCGCTGGAGGATCTCTATGTTTGAGTGACTTGCTGATCCCCAGAGCTGTATGCCATACATCCATACTGGTTTTATGATGCATTTGTATATGATGAGTTTGTTTTCCAAGCTTAGTGACGATGATCTTCCCAGCAACCAGGACATATCTCTGAACTTTTTATCTGCTTGTTCCCTTTTCATCTTAATGTGATCTTTCAATGTAAGCCGTCTGTCCAGACTCATACCCAGATATTTAACTGAAGTGCGTTGTGGCAGAACAGCTCCACACAATATAACAGGTGGGCAGTCTCCTCTTTTTAATGTAAAGGTAATATGGACCGATTTTGCAGGGCTGGCTCTTATTCTCCACTCCTTCAGCCATGATCCAATCTTATTTAGATGCTCCTGTAGCTTAGCTGATGCCATATCAGCATTCTTACTGTGAGAGAGGACTGCAGTGTCATCTGCATAAGTTGCAGTTACAACCTCTTCCGTGACGGGTAGGTCAGCAGTAAAGACCGTATATAGCACAGGTCCAAGCACAGAACCCTGGGGTACTCCAGCTTCTATTTGATAAATAGATGAAAGTGAATCTACACATTTTACTTGGAACATTCTATGTTGCAGGTAGGATCTCAGGAGCATGTACGCAGTGTTTGGAAGGTAGAGTTTCAGCTTATACAGAAGTCCTTTATGCCACACACGGTCAAAGGCTTGCTGGACATCAAGAAAGACAGCAGAACAGTATTCCTTTTTCTCTAGTGCCTGTCGTATCGTGTGACCTACTCGGTGTATTTGCTCAGTCGTTCCATGGCGTGCACGGAAACCAAATTGGTGGTCTGGTATAATTGATTTTTCCTGGAGGACTGGGATAAGGCGCCGGAGTATCAGTTTTTCGAGGACTTTCGATATTAGTGGCAGAAGGCTTATAGGTCTATATGATGAGACCTCTGTTGGGGGCTTCCCTGGTTTAGCCACCATATTTATTGTAGACACTTTCCATAGCATAGGGAAGTATTGTAGTCTCAGTATGGCGTTAAAGAGGATTGTTAGCAATACTATTCCTTTTTTCGGTAGTTGTTTAAGGACTTCTGCTGTTATCAGGTCGAAGCCTGGTGCCTTTCTTTGCTTTAAATGTGCTATGGTTTTCCTGACCTCTGTTGGTGTAACTAGCCTTAATGGTAAGGACATTAAATTGAAGGAAATATCAAGAGTACCCGAAACCGGCGAGCATGTATGAAAACAATTTTGAAAGTAAAAGAAGCGAAAGAGGCCAGGATCGTGGCAAGTGAAAAACTGTAGATTTTGCTGGTCACTGTGCAAGTATTCATCAATCTCCTCCTCTCTGTCTGCCATATCAGCGTCATTAGGTTTGAAAACATCTTTTAGAAATTTAGCAAATAATTCTGCCTTATCTGACGGTTTTCTTGACCATGTACCATCAGCTTGTCTCAGTGGAGGTATATGTTCTTTCGGCCTTTTCAGGGATTTGGTTAGCTTCCAAAGTGAATAGTCATCCGCCTTGTACGGTGATAGTGTCTTCAGCTTGTCTTGTAAGGTGATATTTGCGTTTTCTTTGAGTATATTTTTTAGATCCTTCTGTATTTTGTTGAGTGCCTGTTTGTCTTCACGATTCCTACTTGTGTGCCACCGACGCCTGAGCCTTCTCTTCTGTGCTATCATCTCACGTATTTCCAAGGTTATGTCTTGGTTCTGTGATTTCGGTTCTTTAAAGGGTGTTGATAGCCAGGCTGCTTTTTGGATGAGGTTGGTCGTGTACCATGCAGTATTTTCTATATCCTCTTCCGTTTTAAGTGGTATAGATAATACAGTATTTTTTGCAATGTAGTCTTGGAAAGCTTGCCAGTCTGTTTTGTGGTTGTATAGGGTCTCGTGTGGTTCTATCAAGATAACTTCAGTGCTGACTGTACATATTACAGGTGTATGGTCTGAGGAGCCATCCAAGCATGATTCCACTTTTGTGTAGAGTCCTGACACTCCCTTAGTAATGAAAAAGTCTATCAGATCCGGTTTTCTTGAAGGATCTTTAGGCCAAGAAGTAGGCTCCCCTGTCGAAAGTACATTGAGATTATTAATGTCGATGGCTTTTTTTAGTTCTCGGCCTTTTGTGGTTGTCAGTCGAGAGCCCCAAAAGGTATTTTTGGCGTTCCAGTCACCACCTGATATATATCTGCACCCAAGAGTGCGGAAAAAGTCAGTGTACATTTCTGTGTCTATTCTATGACGTGGGGGGCAATATACGGAAGCCATATTCAATGTTCCCAGCCAGTCGTCTATTGAGATAACAGCGGCCTGTATATGTGGTTCTTTATAATGTGCCAGAATGTGGTGCCTTATATTTTCCCGGATTATTATGGCAGCACCAGCGTGAGATGTCCCGTCAGGATGGTTGGCATAGTATACATTGTATCCTTTAATTTTGATGACTTTTTGGTCTGTCATGTGGGTTTCAGTAATCATGAGAACATCTATTTTGTTGAGATGTAGGAATACTTCGGCTTCGTGCTTATTTGGAGGTAAGCCATTTATGTTCCATGTAGCAATTCGCAGGAATCTCATTTCTTTTGTTGGGCTATGAGTGACGTTAGGAGGCCCATTAGGGTTCCTATTTGTTGGATTAGGATATCTATCTTTTCAGATTGTTTGATTATGATTTGCTCTAATGAGCTTGTTGACTGAGACTGGTTAATCTCTGTGTTTCTATTCCAATAGCTAGTATTTGAGGTACTAGGCATATTTTCAAGCGTGTGTTCCGTGCTTCTCATCTGGTTGTTTGCTGAACGTTGTCTAATATAGCTGGGGGCTTTCAGAGGAGGGAAATCAGCTGATTGGAGAGCAGGTTTCCAGTATTTTTGCTTCTCTGCCGTAGGTTTAGTTTTTCGTGCTTTTATTTCCTTGTACACTTGGCAGCCTTTGTAATTAGCCGGATGGTCACCATTGCAGAGAGCACAGGTAGCGGGTGTGTTGTTGTTTTTCTTTGGGCAGTCTGTAGTTTTGTGTCCTTTTCCACATTTAACGCACCTGTATGGGCGCATACAGTTGTTTTTGGTATGCCCATATTGTTGACACCTTGTGCACTGGGGAATTTCAGTTGATTTTCTTGGATCTTCAATCTTGACTCTTGTGTGGTATATATACTCTATGTTCTTTATTTCTGGGTTATTGGGGCTGGGTTCTATGTTTACGAAGAACATGTTCAAGGGCTTTTTGTTAATTCTGGATCTTGCGCACACAATTTCACCACGTACCTTGTTCCCTGTTTTTTCAATTTCTTCTATAATAGATATTTTTGGTGTGGTGTAATGCAAGTTTTTTACCACGATTCTATAACATTTATTTTGCTTTTGAGTAAATGTATGACCAATTAGACCTTTGTTCCGAATGAGTTCTATTAATTCTTTATATACATCAGTAGATTGTGTCGTGATTCTTAGTTGATCTCTGTTTATAATTTTATATGAGTAGGCGTCACTAGGTATATTACTATTTAATAATTCAGTTAATTTGGTAAGGTCCTCTATGCCATGTAATATTATAGGAGGTGGTTTGTAGACTTTTTTAGTGTGAGTGGATGAATCTTCATCAGTAAGATCAATAGGTAGTCCACTGTATTTGTTAGAAGTAGCGATTCCTGTTTGTGTTTTTTGGTCGAGTTTTTGAAATTCTGGTGGACTATTTGTTAGTCTCTTCCTTTTGGGGTAGCGGCTTGTAGGTATTCTTTGCCAGGAGGGAGGAGGGCAATCATTGTTAGCTGAATCATCATCATCCATCATTAAGGGAGTAGCAGGTGGGTTCTTTGACTCAGTAGTCTTGATGTTGCTCAATGAAAACGACCTAGGTCTTGTGATGAAGAGACCTGGATGGAGAGCCTGCTGGGTTAATTTTTTGTTTGTGCTGCCAGTAACATTCACCGTCATGGGGGCCTGGTCGCCTACCTCCACGCAGTCTTAGTCTTAGTCTTAGTCTTAGTCTAGTAATTTCAGTAAAGTTTTTTTTTTTTTGACCTCGACTAAAGTTAACAAAACTCAAGTTTATGAACAAAAAATATCAAAAGACAAAGATTGTTTACCTTAGTTAATTTGATACATAATCAACTGAACTAAATCATGGTGATTAAAAAAAAATTACACTAAAGTTTTTTTCACTAGCCTGAAATTGCTTTTTTTTTCATAAATAGTAACTCTGATTGTTCTATTTCACCAGGAATCTCCGTGTGAAAAATTGCTCTTCCAGGACAATCAAAGATGCCGGAACTCACTGAACTCGACAAGGCTACCGCCTCTATGACCGAAAAGCGCAAGGAAGAGACTGCTTCTTCCGACAGTGATTCGGATGACACTATTCCAGAACTGGAAGATGCTGGTATGTCATTTAGTTAACATCACTTTTGCATTTTTTTTTACCTTCTTGGTATGTCTTTCTATCAACATATGTGCATTAGATTTCATATTACAATTTATACCTCGGGAGGACACAATGGTACCTCCGCCTTACAGAACACTGCGGCCATAATAACCTCGTGTTGTGTTCGCTGCCATGACTAGGGTAGCCAGAGCTCACTGAAGAGTTTTTGTGCTGTCAGGGAAGACCAAAGACTTGTCTTGCTTTGTCTTCTACGCTGACGACAGTAACTCTGTGCCGAGTCGGCAGTGCGAATGTGATTCTTCTAGTGTTGCACATGTCCATAGGCCCTAGTAGCTTCCATCAGGTTATCTGCCATCTAAGTGGTATAAAAAATACATATCCTGGACCTAAATCAGAAGACAAACAAGGTCCTTGAGTATGCAGATTATTTTTTTAATAATCTACATCAAGGACCACAAAAAGTATCCAATAAATGAGTTATTGGATTAGGTTCAAGATAATTATGTCCCGAAGTATAATCACCAATGAAAATAATACCTACAAATGGTGTAATATAATATAATACTTCAGGAATCAAGTCAGCCTTACCTCCCAATCTACGAATGAAGCTCCTGTTTAGACTCTCTTTAGGTCAGATGGTACTCTCTCCATTAAAACCCAGGTAAAATTGTAAAGCAGAAAAGATCAGTTCCCAGACTCCTGCTTTAGATGTAACCAGGATCACCACTAATATGATGACTGGACCTCTTCTGTAAATCCTCACTCACTATAGAAGTTGGTGACCAAAAATTAATATAAAACCTGCATGTTTTTAGCTCCTGGAGCAGGCGGTATTGCCAACCCAATCGCTGGTATCGACATCGTCTCAAAAGCCAAACAGTCGCGAGGAGAGAAAAAGGCTCGTAAAATTATGAGCAAACTGGGTCTGAAGCCTGTAAGTATCCCATTTTTTTTTAAAGATTATTAGAAGAATATTCCCTCTAACCCCTCCAACTAGGCTAAATTGCTTGTGCTAGGAGTGGGTTCATGTCGGTAGTGTAATGGTCAGTATTCGAACCCAGGGCCTCTCAATCGTTAGGCTGACTCCTTAACCACTATAATAATAATAATAGCCTTTATTTTCGGACACTGAAAAATTTAACATTTTCTCTGCTTTACAATATGTACTTATGATTCTATCCGTGTGCCACAATTGACAAAGGCCTTCTCCAACCTTTTCCATTCCGCCCTGTCCCCAGCCGTCCTCATCCATGTACTACCTGCTACGGCTTTAATGTCATCCACCCATCTTCTGAGTGGTCTACCCCTTTTCCTCTTGTTATAACTCGTGAACCAGTTCATTATTGCCTTTGACCACTTCTCCCTTAACCACTACCGACGCTTTATTATTAAAAATGCTCTTTTTTAAATCATTATCTACCTGCCTGTGTCTCAATAGGGTAGTGTCCTGAGTTAACGAATTCTTACCAATACTACTTAATGTCTTAGTATTTCATCTAAAATTATGCATAGTAAACTAAGATATTGCCTAACTAAACTGAAACTATGACTCATTCTTTTTAATTCCCAAAATATAGACAATCGAAATAAAGCAAAATTTACAACTTTTTAGATTCCTTATTAAATTTCAAATCAATCTTCTTATGCAAACGCTTATGTAAACGCAATGTAGACTGAAATAAGTGCTATATTCACTTGCACTCCATACATTGTAATAATTAATAAATATGTTGTTATTACAAAGTAAAAAAAATTGGTTCGCAAGCGTCAGATGTAATAATAAAAAAATATGTGTCATATGACAATGAAAGAAGTAAGTGTGTAATCTCCTATTTAAAAGAAATATAAATAAAATTGGTTTGTAAGTACATTACCATAAAAGTTCGGGCGCCTTGGAGATACACATGCCTAAGATAATCAGCGGAGATTGGAAACTTTTAATCTTCCGGAGGTGAGCTAAATGAAACCAAACTGTGAGGTTTAAGGTTTTATTGTCCACTCCAGTGTGCATTTAGAAATAGTTGCAAGGATACATTCCTAATGTATATCTAACCTTAAATTTAAAATTAGATTTTTATAAGCTTTTCAATATGATTCTATGTCACCAATGCACTTGTAGGTTATTTTGAAGTTTAGATTTAAAATATAATTAAAGTAAGCTCACGGCATCCCTCGGCGAGTATATGTAAACACAGCAGCGAGAAAGCTCGTAGCAGGCGAAGTTTTCAGTTTAAGCCCATGCGGTACATCCAGGTTTGAGGCGAAAAGTCCAAACCCTCCATAAAGAAATGCAGTTGACCGAAGACAAAGAAACGCCGAAAAAGGTCCAAAGAAAAGAGAATAGGCAAAGACAAAGGCGGTTCCAATTTGGAAACCTGTAATAAAGTAAAAAAGTAAAAATTTATTTCAACACAAAAGTGAAAATAAATCCTTCAATAAAACAAATTAAACAATCCCTACTCAATTCCATTCCAGATATCGATTAGGCAACCAACGCCGTCGAATCTAATCCTTGATCTTAACCAGCCTTCCAGCATCAATACAAAAGTGCGGTTGAGCTCCTACGCCACCGACTCTATACCAGCTATTCCTGAAACAAAAATATGAAACTAACAAGATATCGGTTAAGCACCAACGCTGCCGAATCTGAAAGAAAATCGGTAAAAACAATGAAGTTTTCCCACTGTCGGTTAGGTTGAAAAGCCGCCGACTTCAAATTCCTATTTCAACATCCAAAACGTCAAAACAAAATCACAACAAAAGTGTCGTAATAATATATTTATAAGCATTGTGATCGGCATAACACCACCAACTTTCCGAGCACAAGCAAAATATAAAGAAAATATGACAATTGTGACCAGTACAACACCACTGACTTTCTGAGCACAACCGCATAAGAAGAGTATGACATTTGCGACCGGCACAACACCACCGACATCCCGTGCGCAAAGCATAAAAAATGTAACAATGTGTATAAAAACACAATCGTACAAAAAGAGAAAAACGACAATTACGACCGGCTCAACACCACCAGCTTCCCGTGCGCAAAGCGTAAGGTGTGACTATGTGTATGAAACACAATAGCACAAAAAATTGTAAAGTCCAGTAAGACACAAGTTTCCCAAAAAATGGTATAACAAGGTGTGTAAAAAATGCATAAAATGCGTCCAATCCGAGAATCTTAATACTAAGAAAATAACCCAGAACTGTACAAAAATAAAGTTCAAGAAACTTAATTTTCCATTCCCTAAGTGAGTGGAAATAAGTCAAGTGAATTTAATGTAGAAAATGAATATTAAATTTCACTCCTATATTAGAGTAGAAACTAAATTCCTAAATTTGTACAAAATATACAATATTAAATATACAAGTGTATAAAAATATATACAGGAAAATAATCCTATACAACAAAGATAAATAAAAATATAAGATCTTTTGAGGTGGAACAATTTGTTAATATGGAGTAGAGTTACACAATAACAAGTCCTAAAATGACCTAAGTTATTTTTGAAGGAAACTAAAATTGAAATTAATAAATTGTTGTGAAGTTCCTAACATACATCTCCTTTCAAAATCCCTTAGCCTCACAAACATCACCTTACAATGGGATTATACTTCAAACAAAGTACCAAAGACAAAGATAGACATTGTCAAAACAAGAATAATTTTAATATTTAATTATGTCTTTAATATGATAACGACCAGTATAGTTTTTATTAAGGTCTTTTAAAACATAAACATTAGAGGAAATTTTATCTATTATTTCACACTTAACAAACTTAGGTGCTAACTTAGCCGAAAAGAATGCAGGAGCATTAGACTGCACAAAACTTCTCCTCCACACTATATCTCCCACTTCAAAAGAAATGACCTTCCTTCCTATATTATAATAACGCGCATTACGCTTATAAGCTTTAAGCAATGAAGCTTGAACTTTTATAAAAATATCACTAAGTGATTTAAGTGAAAAAGCAAATGAAGACCTATCAACAACATCAAGTTGATTGAGGTTATCAAAAGAATTACTAAAACGGTGCAATGAAGCATCAAAAATAAGTTCTCTACCGAACATGAGAAAATTAGGAGTGAAATCTGTAGCTAGATTCACACCACTATTCAAAGCTAATTGAACATGAGGCAAATATTTTGACCAAGTTCTATGATCATCTTTAACAAAACAAGAAATACATGTTTCGACTGTTTTGTTATATCTCTCTACAGGATTATTTTGAGGTGTATATAAAGTATTATAAAATATTTTACTAATATTATAACTTTTTAGAAAATCTACAAATTGCTTAGCTGTAAATTGGCTTCCATTATCACAAACAAAAACTTTAGGCGTTCCAAACTTAAGAAATATTTCCCTTTCAAGTATCCTACAAATTACCTCAGTGGTAGCACCAGTCACATTAATTTTATGTTTAACTAAATGAGTAAGACCTAAGCCTCTCTTTTCATAAGAAATATTTTCAAAAAGTGAAATAATTTTATTTAACTCGTGTTTCTCAGAAGGAGAAAGTTCAGAAACAGAAGTAACTGCATTTACACAAGTAGTGGATTCATATTCAAAAGTAATATTATTCCATAAGTCTTTAGCAAGATTAAATTTCAACCAAAAGTCAAATCCCAAAATAATTGAAGGTTTAAAAGAAGGTATTATCAAAAAATCTACATTTTTAGTTAAGTTATCACAAGTGATAGGTAAAACCATAGTTCCAATAACATTGTGTGCAGAAACATCAGCAGTAACAGCGTTACCTTTATAAGGTTTAAATTTATAACCTAATTGCAAAAATGTTTGATGAATATTAGAACCGAGTACACAACTACAAGCTCCACTATCTAACAAACCCGAATAAAATTTATTATTAATATCAAAATTCAAATAAGGTCTAGTGTCTTTATGTTTAACAAACAAAACAGGAGCAGCCCCGACATTATTAAAGAAAACTTTCAAATAATCCAACCATTCATTAAATTCTTTCTTACAAGTGGCTTCATTCGGAGCACTGCTAAATTTTTTCAACATCGAGTCACCAGAGGTTTTATCAAAAACTAGGGCTCGATGGGACCTGATACGTTTTTTGACTGAACAGTATTTGAATTACAAACTTCGCAATTCTTCGTAGTGACGCCAAGCTTGTGACATTTAAAACAAATTACACCTGGAAATGTAGGGCAATTTTTATAAGAATGTCCAGAGGACTTACATTTTAAACAAGTTAAATCATCTGATTTAACAGCACTAATTTGAGCAGAATATTTTTCTTTTTTAATACTTTTATTCTCACTCAAGTTCTTTCTTGACACAAAATTCTCTAATTCTCTGCTGAGGTTAATAAATTCGTCGATAGAAGAAATAGTTCTACCAAACACAAAAGGTGTGTAAATATTTAACATGTTATGTTTAATAATAGTTATGAGGGTAGCATCAAAAACAGGCATAGACAAACGGCTAGCCATATCCATTATGTCTGTAATAAAATCTGGTAATGACTCAGTTATCTTTTGTTTACGAGTACGGAGTTCATGTTCCAAATGATAATCAAATTCAACTCTATCAAAACGTTTCAACAACGCAGCCTTCAAATCCTGCCAAGAAGCAATACGAATACGAACACTACGAAACCATTTAAGCGCAGTGCCTGACAAAAGATCAGAGAATGAACTAACCAAAAAATATTCATTAAAATTTTTAAACAAGAAATATTCTTCCACTTGAGTAATAAATTCCCTAACGCACGATTTACCATCATACAAAAGCTTACTTCGTTTTAAATCAGGCAACTTAGTAACAGAAGGCAAGTTTTTCTTCAAATTATCATTCAATAAAACATTCATCATATTAAATGAAGATGCGGCTCTCAGACTATGATCACCAGCTCCTCGACTATTCGAAAATGGATCAACAACTTCAGATAAATCAGCCATGACATGAGTAAAAGTACCAACTGGAACATCACCAACAATATTCTCAAACAAAGGCGGGACCTGTATTTCCTTATCCATGTTTGATTTATAAAAGGATGTGAAAATCTAATAAAAAGTTGTATTAAATACACTATAAGTTTCTAATTAAAGTATCAATTAAAGTTTCTAATTAAAGTTAATTAAATTATGAATGAAGTTAATTGCATTGATAGCAAAACGCTAAACTCAAAAGTCAAACAAACTCATAGAATGGAATGTTATTGTTGCAAAAGTTATTTAGGTCAAATGCCTATAAAGATAAAAATGCATTAGTGATTCACAAAATAAATTATTTATGTTTACTTAAGGTAAACTGCAAATATTCAAATATTACTATGTTTTCACACATGTGAATAAAGGTTAAGAACCAGTAATTATATAATATTACTAAGTGGAAAATCTTACCTGTAATAAACAAAAGCTATATAAGATAAAACAGTTATAACAATAACCATGTTATACAAATTGAAACATTCACCTGTAATTGAGAGATACAAACAATAGTACTAACTTGTAGTATGATTAGTTTTGCAAAGTAAACAATAACAAAGATTTACTGTAATACACAGTTATGTAACAGTAAAAAAAAACATGAAGAAAACACTGTTCTTAACATGATAAAGTAAAAAATAATGCAAAGGTGACAAGGAATAAAGATATATGCACACTGTCATGTCCCTGTTCGCGAGTGCCAATTGTAATAATTAAAAAATATGTGTTATTACAAAGTAAAAAAAATTGGTTCGCAAGCGTCAGATGTAATAATAAAAAAATATGTGTCATATGACAATGAAAGAAGTAAGTGTGTAATCTCCTATTTAAAAGAAATATAAATAAAATTGGTTTGTAAGTACATTACCATAAAAGTTCGGGCGCCTTGGAGATACACATGCCTAAGATAATCAGCGGAGATTGGAAACTTTTAATCTTCCGGAGGTGAGCTAAATGAAACCAAACTGTGAGGTTTAAGGTTTTATTGTCCACTCCAGTGTGCATTTAGAAATAGTTGCAAGGATACATTCCTAATGTATATCTAACCTTAAATTTAAAATTAGATTTTTATAAGCTATGTCAATATGATTCTATGTCACCAATGCACTTTTAGGTTATTTTGAAGTTTAGATTTAAAATATAATTAAAGTAAGCTCACGGCATCCCTCGGCGAGTATATGTAAACACAGCAGCGAGAAAGCTCGTAGCAGGCGAAGTTTTCAGTTTAAGCCCATGCGGTACATCCAGGTTTGAGGCGAAAAGTCCAAACCCTCCATAAAGAAATGCAGTTGACCGAAGACAAAGAAACGCCGAAAAAGGTCCAAAGAAAAGAGAATAGGCAAAGACAAAGGCGGTTCCAATTTGGAAACCTGTAATAAAATTGCATGTCATTAGAACAAACTCCTATATATGAACACGAGGTCCTAATTTTCTATAAATTTGCGCGACTTACCGCCTTAATTTGCTGGAACAATGCCAATAGCAAAAGAAATCATAATATTTTCAGATTAAGAGCTGAAACAATAGAATTTTAACAATTATTTTTCAAATTAGGAGCGTGGCGAATTTCCATCAAAGGGAATCTTATTAAAAAATGACAACTCACCAGAAATAAACTATAATTCCACAAGAGGATAGTTGTGAGGACACAAACTATTATCCTTTAGGCCAAAATACTCTCATTTTTATGAGATTTATTGAAATTAAGTTACGAAGCCATGAATATCGACCATCCAGTCTCAATATAGGAAGAAAAGGTGCTTTGACAGGTATACGTCAAAATGTCATTCACTCCGCGCTCCGAAACCCTTCGTTCAAAAATAGAATTAAAACCGGTGTGACGACGTTCGCAGAGCGCGTCGTTACAACATTTTCACTACGCGCCAGCAAGCTGTGACGTCATCACGTGCCACGATTTAGCATGGAGCATTTTTGGGCGGTTAATGAAATTGAATTTTTAAAATCAAATGTCTTTAAATGATGAACTAGCTCGCGACAAAACGTAGTCTGCCCTTTTCCAAGGTCTAATCTACCTCTGAACCAAATTTCATCAAAATATTCAGGTTCTTCAATCTCAGGACTCACGCGTCAACCATGCCACAGTGCCGCTATAGTGCTTTTTTTTTTTACTTCATACAGGAGCAAGAATATTTTTCTTGACGCGCCGCGTAGTGCGGTTTCATCTTTAATGTGAAAGTGCAACAAACAGATACAGTTACTTACGCATTTATAAAATTAGTATCTGATTATTGTAAAAAACTTCAGAATGACAGAAAATGATTGAATGGGGTACTTATCAGAATGTGGTATAGTTAGTGTGGTTAAGTTTAGTATGGATAGATAACAATAACCACAAACATTGTTAGGTATGGTATGACATGTGACAAACATTAAATCATTTTGATTTATTTGTGATTCAATAAAATAAAAAAATCAGTTAAACGAAAAATCAACCTTGATAGAAATGATGGAGTCGGATTTGGATTATGGATCTGTAGGACAGTGGATCCCAGGCTCCAAAGTGCTAGCTTTATGTTGTGTGCAACCAAGATTACTTCTTTACAAAAGATGTCTCTGGTCAAGCCAGTAGAATTTCAACAAATAAATAAATAGTCCGTTTGTTGACGAAGGTTTTACACTATATATCATCACACTACTATATAAGGGAGCGGAGCAGTGATCATAAATGTCAACAAAACGGCAGATTTCCATACATTGATTTTTATTTTATTTTATAGTCTTCACTAAAAAATTACGTGCTCCAAATAAACCACAGACGAAACTGGAGCGAGTCAGCTAGATAACTAATAAGATCATTTACTTTACTTCCAGGTCCAAGGTGTAAATAGAGTCACAATTCGCAAATCAAAGAACATTCTTTTCGTCATCAACTCTCCAGATGTCTACAAGAACCCTCACTCAGACACCTATATAGTGTTCGGTGAGGCCAAAATCGAGGATCTGTCACAGCAGGCCACTATGGCTGCGGCAGAGCGGTTCAAGGCACCTGAGACTGCTTCCGCTGGTACTGATGCTGCTGCGGCTGGCACGGTAAGATCCAATACTGTTAGGTGTGTCTGGTACTTGAAAACAATTGACTGCAAAAGTACCAAATTTATTGGTACTTGTACATTGTTAATATAGAGACACTGATGATGACTAAATATTTCACATAGTGTATTGATTCACCATGAAATCTACCTTGGCTGTGTCTGAAGTGTCAAAGCCCAAATAAAATTCCATTTTTCAATGTATACTATCTATGGTTAAGTTATTTTTTTTTTTAAGATTTAGTTCTATAATTAAACTTGACTTTAAAAAGTCTTATCTGTGCCAAAGTTACCCTAACCAGTGAGAAGAATATGTCTGCTCAATTAAATGTAATTCATTTTACAATAGACGGTAGCACCTATCGCCGAAGAAGAAGACGAAGAAGGAGTTGATGAGACTGGAGTAGACGAAAAGGACGTGGAGATTGTAATGTCGCAGGCCAACGTGTCGCGAGCGAAGGCCGTCCGCGCGCTGAGAAACAACCAGTCCGACATCGTAAATGCTATTATGGTATGTATGATCAAGTTTATAAGGTTGATTATCGTTTGACATTTTGTTTTCAACTAGCTATTGCCAGCGGCTCCGCCCGTGTGGATAGCGGTTATCGAGATCCAACAGCCTATGTCTATTTCCAAGGTCTAATATATAATAACTTCGATATTTTTCGTGAAGCGACTTCAGTTTGACTTCCACAACCCGCTGGAGCTATCGAAGTTTACTCTTTTTCGTTCGGAAATCTTCGCTACTCGGCGAGTGTGGTTGTCGGACTCGAACCGACTAAAACCGCCCATCAAAGATGTACTAAAACTAATATCTATTTTTTTTATTACAGGAGCTGACGATGTAAGACGTAACCTGATCATAGTCAAAGTATGTTAACTATTCCTAGCTTTAAGTCTGGTAACATTATCCACGGGTGTGAAGGGTGCAGCTGTACGGCCCTCTCGCTCGCACACATAACGAAGGGCATCCAAAGCGCGGTCGCAAGACGTATGATATGTACGGATTCGGGAATGTATATAGGATATTTACTCCGATACCCACAATAAAAGTTATGGTAATGATGAAATATATTGTTGTTTGATTTTACCCAATTTTACTGATGGGAAGATCGTGGTGGTGTATCAAGGAGGTAGGACACGGCGGTATTTCCGCCCGATTGAGCAGTCCGACTGGGGAAGTACCTCCGCCCTACAGAATACCGCGGTTATAATAACTTCGTGTTGTGTTCCCAGCGGTGAGTAGGGTTGTAGGGTAGCCAGAGCTCACTGGAGAATTTGTGCTGTCAGTGGGAAGACTAAAGGCTTGTCCTGCTTTGTCTTTTACTGACGGCACAGAAACTCTGTACTTACAGGGTTGGCAGCGCGACTGTGACTCTCTGGTATTACAGACGTCTATAGGCCACGGTAACTACTTTCTATAAGGGGGGCCGTGTGCTTGTCTGCCAAGTGGTATAAAAAAAAAAATCGGGGTCTTGGCGAATAAATTCAATTCAATTCATTTATTTATTTGCTTGTAATTTGGTACAACAAAAGAGGGAAATAAAAAATATAGTAATCAAGCACATTTCGCTATAAAGTTAGCATGCAAACACAGATGATTAGGTATACAAAGCAATATCTACTTAGCAACTAAAAAAATATTGCAGCCACAGTAATGGTGCAGCCGTTACAACGCATTTCTGCAGTGGTACGAATGACATGCATATTTCTTTAAAAAGTCTTTCACTGTATAAAAAGTCTCGTCCACCAACTATTTATGTAACGAAAAACTATTTTTTTTATGAGGTAAGTCTATACTCGACGCTGGCAATGAGTGTACCTAGGTAGGTACCTCAAAATAATAATAAAAGTACTCAAAATGCTCTTAATCCCTTGATTTTCCCATCTTCCTGTTGACTGATTCGTCTGATATTTAGTACACACCTGTAGTTCTGACGGTAATACAATTAAAACAGTTTAATTTGCTCCTAATACCTCGGTATTAAGATCATTTTAAGACTGTAGTTAAATTCGTTCTGATGCTGACTACACATCAATCAATCAATCAATCAATCACCCCACTGCAGTCCACTGCTGGACATAGGCCTCTCCCAATGTGCGCCATGTTCTCCGATCCTCTGCCTTCCGCATCCAGTCTGTCCCAGCCACCTTTTTCAGGTCGTCAGTCCATCTGGCTAGGGGGCGTCCTACCTTTCGTTTACCTTCTCGCGGTCTCCACTCTAGAACTCGTTTGCTCCAACGGCCATCGGTCCTTCGGCAAACGTGGCCAGCCCACTGCCACTTTAACTTGCTTATTCTGTGGCCTATGTCGGTAACTTTGGTTCTCTGTCGAATAACCTCGTTCCGAATTTTATCCTTCAGAGAAACTCCAAGCATATCTCGCTCCATAGCCCGCTGCGCGACTTTTAAGCTATGGACCAGCCCCACTGTAAGTGTCCACGTTTCGGCACCGTAAGTCATAACAGGTAGGACGCACTGTTCAAAGACCTTTGTTTTGAGGCATTGCGGTAGGGCTGAAGAGAAAACTCGACGTAGTTTGCGAAATGCTGCCCAACCCAGCTGGATCCTTCTGGCTAGTTCTTTCTCGAAGTTGTTTTTACCGAGCTGGATAACCTGCCCCAGGTAGATATATTTTTGAACAACTTCGAGTGTCGCCCCTTCGATGGCAATCGGTCCCGGTGCAACATGTTCGTTGAACATAATTTTGGTTACCGATGGTATAAAAAATATTATCGGTATACCGATAATATTTTATTGTACACCAATACATTTACAGCAGACTTTTTTTTTACGTGCGCAACTCCCCACGGATACCTCCCCACCGGAGCCGGTGGAAGAGGTTATGTCGGACTCGAACCGACTAAAACGTACGCCGCCTGTGGGTCGTTTTGTGTATGGTTCACCGTACGCGACAATGTACCCTCGCACCCCGGCCGACCCAGGGCCACCTCTCACGATCTGGCCCTCTCCTCGGGTGTGTGGGGACTACAGAGTCCCCAGCTCGTTCCCGGAAAACGGGGAGCCGCGCCAGGCGCGCCGCCGCGGCCTGCTTCTGCCAGGGTGACAAGCGGTTCCACCTGAGAGTATATTCATTTAAATGTACAAAGGGCGGCCTTATCGCTGAAAGCGATTTTTTCCAGGCAACCTTGGCATGGCCAGTAATGTGACAAGACAAAAGATATGTGTAGTTATATAAATCCCACCATCTTCTTTCCTACATAGGACAACACGTGCAGGCCTTAGATGTCACCCGCACACTGCGCAGAATATACGAGCAAGAACCAAGCGATTCGGAGACTTTTCTTTGCCGCACCACCAAGACCTGGAATTCATTACCAGCACACGTGTTTCCTTCTTCCTACAGTCCCGGGGCCTTTAAGCGGGGCGTGAAGTGAAAACGCATCTGATGAGGCCGCCAAGCTGAGTGCCACCATTGTAACACATAGTATCTGTAATGGTGACCTTCTTTCCTGAGACTTTGCCTTGAGCTTACCATCAGGCGAGGTGGAAGTCAAGTTGACGTGTCCTCTATAAAAAAAAAACTAGAGTGAACTAAAACAGAAAGAAAAGCACGAATAAAGAAAAATAAAATATACAGCTTTACGTAAAGTATTATTAACTATAAACGTGACCTTCGTCCATTCGACCAGTCTCGACTGATGAAATCGCTAAAAAAGTGCCACATTACTAAAACGTAAGTTAAGTCGCTATGCTGAGGCAGCTGGTAGGTACAGACCATCGGCTCAGATAGTGGTCGGACGGCATCGCGCTTGTTAAAGCCAAGCAAATAATATAATGAAAAGTTTCTCTAAGCACGTTTTGTGACGTATTCGAATCGATTAATATAGGTGTTTGTTCTCCGATGGCTCAAGAGTAAAATACTAGTGGCATTGAATGTAATATCTATAAATACTGGATGGACAGTAAGTTAGTCGCGTCTACGGAACTTATAAAAAAAAAGATGATATATGAAAGCGCGTAACGTGCGGATGTCGTGGCTTGTGACAGCTGACTCAAAGAGTATATATTATTATTATTGTTTCTCAGTACCTTTACTCTCGGGACTATGGAGTCCCGGGCTTTTGGAAGGCGTGCGTCGGGCCGAAGCCAATACGTAGAGGCCCTTTTATGAGAATTTAATATGCTAGGAATACACACACACACATTGCGGATATCATCTCCGAGCGCACAATATGATACACCGGGAGATGGTTCCCGCCAGGTGCAGACACTATTGCTGTGCGGTGCTGTGGCCGCGATGGAAACTAAATTATGAGCTATGGGATTGAGAATTGGATGGACTGGTGAATGGGCTATGGGGGGAGACTAACGGACGCCATTATTATTATTATTAAAATTATGGACGAGCAGCATGTTTGCTGATATGTCCACTTCATGGTGTTGGAGTACAGTTCAGTCCAGTCCATATCTCTTTTATTGTTTGTTTTGTACTGTAAGCCATTCATCCAAGCGACATTTAAAGGTCGTTAGCGTAGCAGCTGACACCACTAAGCGCGCGGTATCTGTAAGGATCGCTGTCGGTGATTTAATTTGTAAATATTGAATTTCGGACAGTACAGTGGTGAATATGGTGTTAAAGGGGACTATTGGTGTATATATGTGACTAGTGACTGTAGTTATGTGTTGACCATGACGATTTATTAGCATTTGAACTTAATTTAACATAAAGAATAATCAGTGATAATAAACAGTTGTAGGTGGGTGAGTGTGAAGTGGCGAGCCGCACATCGTGCTCTGTTGCACTAACGTATTTTTATATCTACGTCTCTGTTGCACCTTCGGTTGAGAGTGAACATTTAAAATGAACTGTAATATTTGTGGTAAAAATATTGCATCAGTAGATTTACTTAGATGCAATGCCTGCCGATTGAAATTTTGTTTTAAATGTGTCGATATTGACCCGGCTACTTGTAAAGACGGGCAAAGGAAACGTGACTTTAAATGCGAAGCTTGTGCTAATATTACTCAGCGTATACGGGTAACTGATGATACCCCGGTACGAAGTCTTCGTAAAGGGATGATGGAGACTCTGGTATCGGAAAACAAGTCTGGGGATTATAGTAGTCCTAAAGTTACTACCGAGACATTGGCGTTGGAAGGTTCGCAAAACCTAGCTGGCATAATGGAGACACTTAATAAAATTATAGTGGATAAATTGAACGCTTTAGAAGCTAAAATTATTATGGAAATTAAGGACACGGTTAGGGGGTTGGCACTGGAAAATACTAAATTGACACAGGAACTGACTGAAGCCACTAAAAAATGCATTTCATATGAACAAGAAATTAAGACCTTGAAATTAGAGAAAATGGCTGCCAGTTCGGTAAACAACAAGGAAACCATTGGTGCATCTCGTAGCCAGTCTCCTACCGTAATGCCCACCTCTAGCCAGCCGCAAGCGGCGGACAGAAGTGTGATGAGCCAGCAGCTAGAGAGCCCTAAACCGGTGACGCAAGCGCCGATACCGGTAAGTTATGCGTCTATGACTAAGAAACCAGCTGACACCCCCGCCAACCCCATAGCGCAAGATACGTGGGTGGAAGTTAGGGCGAATAGGAAAAAGAAACCCGTTAGGAAAGGGGGTAACGTTGCATCGGAGTTGCTGAAAGCAGTAGAACGTAAAAAGTTCTTGCATGTCTGGAGATTGGAAAAAACAACATCAGAAGATATGCTCAAAGAATTTATAAAAAAGACATTGCCAAAAGATGCTGATATTATTGTTGAGAAGTTGAAACCCAAAATCGAGCGGGACTACGCGTCTTTTAAGATAGGGGTAAACGAGGGTAATTATGAAAAGCTATTTGACCCAGAAGTATGGCCCTTGAATGTTGAGTTCAGCGAGTGGGTATTTTTTCGTCGCCCCACCATACCAACCAAACTTACAACCCCTTAGAACGATCGACATCCTATACCAAAATGTCAGCGGGCTCAGGACCAAGACTAGGCAAATACTATCGTTCGTGGAATCATCACAAGCAGATGTTTTTGCCATCACTGAAACGGGCTTAAACGATTCCATACAAGACGCAGAACTCATGCTCCCCGGATATCATATACTGCGTTGTGATAGGCTGGACGGGCGTAAGCAGGGAGGTGCGCTGCTGATGGCGGTGCCGCGCCTCGAGCTACGGCCGGTTGCGGTACCAGGTGAAATGGACATAAACGTTCGAAAGTTTGAACTTATTTGTGGTGCACTTTACTCTTATAATCGTTTTTTATTTACATGTTGCGTTGTGTATACCTCCTGGAACGGAAGACAGCGAATATATGATATTGTTTGAGTTATTAGAGAAATTGTGTATAAAATATAAGAATAATTTGCTCATTGTAGGTGATTTTAATTTGTATTCATGTAGTGAAAATGTTTGCAATTACTTTGAATATTTCGTGGCCTTCTGTGAGGTTACTCAGTACAACGCGGTACCCAACTGCAACGATAGGCAGCTGGACCTCGTGCTGAGCGCGCGCGGTGGGGTGCGCGTGAGCAGGGCCGACGAAGGTCTGCAACCTGTGGATCGCCACCACCCGCCGCTGGCCGTGAGCCTTGGCCTGTCGCGCCCCGCCGCCGGCGCCGCCGCCCCCGCCCCTGCCCCGACCTCCCTGCAGTGTTCTCTTGGCTCGTTATCACGTAAACAGTGGAATTTTAGTAAGGCCATTTTAATAAGAGATTACCCAAACCACTGATCACGACTTGTTGCAGCGGGACATAGATAGAGTCGTTAATTGGAGCTTAGAAAATAAATTATACTTCAACATAGATAAGTGTTCAGTTATGTCATACAGTCGGGCACGTAACCCTAGTCATCATTCGTATACAATGGAGGGAGCGCCGTTGCAGCGCATAACAGAGGTCAAGGATTTAGGAGTAAGGTTCAGCACCGACCTGACGTTTAGGAAACATATTGCAGACGTCTGTAAAAAGGCTTTTCGCAATCTTGGATTTGTTTTAAGACAGTCGAGTCACTTTACAAACATCGCAGCCCTGAGAGCGTTGTATGAGGCCCTGGTTAAGAGTCACCTTGAATGCAATGCTGCTGTCTGGTCCCCACATGAGGCAAAATATAGGTTGATGCTGGAGCGTGTCCAGAATAAATTTGTTAGATTTTTATATCTTAAATTGTATGGTGTTTATCCCGGATATCCGTTGCTGTACCCTACTTTGTTTGTCCTGGGGATGGTGGGGTACTACAAGCTGGAGGTCAGGACTGTCAGGAGAGAGATAGCGCTGGTCATCTACGTGTTCAAGGTGATTCGCGGTAAGGTCCACAACCCAGCCATCCTGTGTGCGCTCAATGCGGTTGCGACACGAGTGGACATATTCTCTTGTTCGCTGAGTGACCTCACGCACGCAGGCCACATATTGTATACTTAATTTCAATGTATAATTTGTCATAGTAGTGGGTATATTTGTGTGAGTAATGAATAAATAATTGATTTTGAATTTTCATCATTGGACATTAAATTATTGTAAATGGACATTATTATATATAATTTTGAAATTTTGAATTGAATACAGTTTATTATTTTGACATTAGTAATTTAATTATTATTGTGACATTATTATTGGAATTATTATTTTGACATTATTAACTTAATTATTATTATGACATTATTATTGGAATTATTATTTTTGACATTATCTATGAAAAGTAATTATTGCTGTGACGTTATAGTTTGAACATTATTTTGTCATCATGCTCGAGAATTATCTTCAAATGACTGAATTTTATTGCATCTACTTGTATTGATTTTGTATTTTTTAATATTGTGTGACAATTAGTATTTAGATTATAAGCATGAACTTGTTATAATTATGTTGCTGCTCTGTCGCATTAGGTTACCTGTAATGACATTGTATGTGTGTAATAAACAATAAACAATAAACAAAACCACTTCCTCGGGCAATTTGTTCCACAGTTGCACAATGCGGTTGTTTAGTGAATGATAAGCTGTCAAGGAATGTGCGTGTGCAATATAAGAGTACTGACTGGTTTGGGCGACCAGGCGCAGGGCGCGCCGTAGTAGCGGCGGTAAGACCCATCATGGGGGAGTGGCTAGAGAGGCCACACGGCAGCATCTCGTACCGTCTGACGCAGATGATCACCGAGTACGGGTGCTTCGGAAAGTATCTACGTCAGATGGAGAAAGAGCCAACGTCCGAGTGCCATCACTGCGACGCGAGCGAGGACTCGGGGTCGCACACGCTCACCGAGTGTCCGGTGTGGGAGACGCCGAGGCGGGAGCTTGTGGCGGCCCTGGGAGTGAGGGTTCTCACGCTCTCCACCTTGCTCGCGGCGATGGTAGCGAATGGTAGCGGCTCGTGAAGGAGGAGGCGGGGTGGGAGCGGCAGCGGGAGCGACGAAGGATCGCAAGCCAAGTTGCCCGCGTACGGAGGCAACTCGGGCGTCCGAGGTCGATGAACGACCTCCGCCCCCCATGGGCGCCAGCCTGGGGGTGACAGGTGGAGCCGCCTGTCACCCTGGCAGAAGCAGGCCGCGGCAGCGGCGCGCCTCCCCGTTTTCCAAGAACGAGTTGGGGACTCTGTAGTCCCCACACACCCGAGGAGAGCGCCAGATCGTGAGAGATGGCCCTGGGTCGGCCGGGGTGCGAGGGATATGCCTGTCAACCTCACCTTCGGCAACCAAAGCGACCCACAGGCGGCGTGCGTTTTAATCGGTTTGAGTCCGACATAACCTCCTCCACCGGCTCCGGTGGGGAGGTAACCGTGGGGATTTTAAGCACGAAAAAAAAAAAAACAGTACTGACTGGTGTGGGCCGTCTGTGGTTGTAGGCACCGACGAATGCGGCGGCCGGCTGATGCGCCCCGCACCCCGCTGTCCTCGTCGCCGCCGTGGTATAACTTAGTTGAGTACATGGCTCAACAACACGAAAATATTGAATCGGTTCAGGCGGGATTTGAACCCGCGATCTTCCCGTTCCCACCGAACCTCGCCTGAAGCCTTCCAAACCTTTCTATATATAGGTGGCGACGTTTTAAATTTTATTCAAAAGTGACGTATTTGTCGCACGATCTATTTATTTTTTATAATACGAGCTAGTGATGAGCCCCGGGTAAATGGCCTATGCTGATACCCTACAGAATACCACGGCTATAATAACCTCGTGTTGTGTTCCCGGTAGTGAGTAGGGTAGTCAGAGCACTGGAGAGTTTTTGCGCTGGTAGTGGGAAGACTAAAGGCGTGTCCTGATTATGTCTTCTGCACTGACGGCACAGACACTCTGTGCGTACAGGGTCGGCCGCACGGGTGTGACTTCTCTGATGTTACACACGATCATAGGTCTAAAGGGCTAACCTAACTCTGACAGAAGTTTGCCACTAACCACAACTCAGGCTGGGAAGTTAGACGGCAGTGGTTCCTAAAACTGCCGAAAAAATAAGCTTCATGATACCAAGGCGAGGAATTTGCATGCGACCGAGACTAACGCAAGGATGACAATGATGATTGGCTTTCCGACTCCGACGCAGAAAAACTACGTCGGTGTCTCCGTCAGGTGTAGTATAGGCCTAAAAGTGGGAAAGTGAGCCCTGGGCTTTAAGTTAAAAGCCTTAGATGGGATAGATCATTGCTAAGATAATGTCTGTCTAATCTAATGAATGGGAATGACTTGAAAAGAGGCATTATGGGTCTGAGGATAATTTTTTTGAAGATCCTTGTCAAAAACAAATCCGGAAATCAATCAATGCAGAATTGAGATGTATGTATATAATAAAAAAGAACGTGTATAATAATGGGATTATTGGGCGTGGATCACACCACATGACCACTACTGTAACTTTTTAGCGAGTTTGATTTTTGCGTGAAATGAACCAACCACACATGAAGTCTGTGGTGAAAAGCAAATGTCAAATTCAATTTATGGAACTGTCACTGTCTCACTGTCATTTGGTTTTTGTTTTTAATTTCATAAAAATTGGAAACGAAATCCACTTTCATCTCGCGTTTATGCAGTGATATTATTGTGAAATATGGCTATGTTCCCCGGAGCGGTAGCCTTTGACGAGTATGGACGTCCATTTATAATCCTGAGAGACCAAGATAGACAGAAAAGGCTCACCGGTAATGATGCTTTGAAGGTAATTTTTTATCATTTATTTTGAGTATGTATATAATAAAGAAAGGTGTATAATTAGCTTATTTAGAACTCTTTCCACAATTACATTCCCAAACAGTTTTCACTGTTATAAATAAAATAATATTTTTTTAATAACCTTAACTTATAAACAAATTGGAAAAATCTAGAATTATTACTATAAACATAAATTTCATCAATAAAAATGGCTTTTATATTAAAATTTACCACTATTCCGATGCTTTAGAAGGCCAGTCATCCATTTGTTTAACTCCATTTTAGAATTACATGCACTTTTAAAACCAGGTGCTATGAATCACATGATTTTGATACAAGCAACCTGCTGAATTTTAGTTCGATATCAGTCCACAGATACACTATTTCGTACTTTCAGGGTGTTAGAAAAGATATTTCAGCTGTAACAAAGCTGTCCCAGTCAATATTTTTGTTAAAAACTATTATTATCATATAAGGCCAGTTCCATTGTTTTGTAATATGTATCCAATAAGACTTAGTACTTTAGTAAATTCCTTTGTTTGCTTGAAAGACCGTAGGTATAAACAATTAAAAACTAAACTAGCCTGTGCTATAATTAAAAAAAAAAGTGTTAAAAAAACTTTTTTACCCTTTGAAAATAGAATTATAGATGTGGACACCGACACTAGTGATGACCAAATATTTCACATAGAATATTGATTAACCATGAAATTTTCCTTGGCTGTGTCTGAAGTGTTCTTGATCAATATAGTTAAAAAAAATGATTGATTAAATATGACATGGATGTTACTGTATGTTAAAATGTTCAGGTATAGACTTCTTGAAAAAAAAAAATATTAAGTAGTTCTAAAAAAAATCCTGACGAACTATAGTTTGTACTTTGAATTTAGATAAAATGTAACATTTATTTTTATCCAATATACGGAACTAACAAAATCCTTACTCACCACATCCACAGTCCCACATTCAAGCTGCCCGTCAAATCGCTGGCATCCTCCGCACATCTCTTGGACCACGTGGCCTTGACAAGCTTATGGTGTCACCCGATGGTGATGTAACTGTAACCAATGATGGAGCGACTATTCTCAAGCTTATGGATGTAGAACATCAGATTGGCAAGCTGCTCGTACAACTTGCACAGAGTCAGGATGATGAGATTGGAGACGGTACTACTGGTGTTGTAGTGTTAGCTGGTGAGTTACTTTCCAATATTTTTTATTCAACTGTAAATTCCCAAAAAGTGCGAGTGTTGATAGTGTTAAGACACTCCCTACCCGGTATTGCTAGCTACGTATTAGGCGGTGTACTAACACTCACATTTTGCTAACTATGATTTTCTGTCTCATGTAGTAGGGCATTACCTTTTACCGCCATGGACTGTATATTTCTTGTCAGATGGAGAACAGCCCTATCCCTTAGTCATCTTCTACAATATCCACAGGAAGAGCTGGGTTTGCTGTATAATTAATGTCTATTTGTGGCTTGCTTAATTTTTTTTTTTATATCAAGGCAGACAAGCACTTGGTCCTTCTGATGAAAAGTGGTTACCATGGCCTATAGAGGTGTGCAAAACTAAGAGAGTCACACTTATGCTGCCAACCCTTTAATAATATTTCCAAAATAACTTTATAACTGTTATTTGCTTTACCCAACATATTTTTTCCCACAGGTGCTCTCCTGGAGCAGGCCTCCATCCTCCTAGACAAGGGAATTCACCCAATCCGCATTGCTGATGGCTTCGAATTGGCGGCAGCAACAGCCTTAGTCCACCTCGATAGTATCAGTGAAGCTTTCCCAGTGAACAGGGATACTAGGGAGCATCTGATCAAGGTGGCCATGACCACACTTGGCAGTAAGGTGGTTGTTAAGTGCCACCGGCTGATGGCTGAAATTGCTGTTGATGTGAGTATGATAGATTTTTAATGGACTATAATATGACATTATTCAAAATGGTCAGTCTAACAGGGATAGGTTGGATTGTGTGCATGTGTATCACGCAATTGAGTATAAAACTCCTGTTGGTAAACGAAAGGGGATGGCTACAATGGTGGTTGATTGATGGTACATGGAAAATTGCACAGAGAGAACAGAAAGTGTGAATCAAATCGCAACCTACAGCAGCAGTTGAATGCTTCAAAGCACAGAAGTTGTCAATAACTCAATAATATCTAACATAACATAAAATAACCCCCCGCCTATATCTCTGAAGAGGTAGGCAGAGGTGCTAGCACCCACATTTCGCCAGTTTATGTTTAGGTCCCAATGTAATAATGTTTGCTAGGAGAGAACTCATATTGAGTTAAGCTCGCCTTTGTACATATTTCTGATATATATTTTTTTGTGTATGACCTCTGTACTGATTTTGTGCAATAAAGATTTAAATTCAATTAATAGGTGGCAAGCCTATTGCCATTAACAGGGCACTTATAAACCTGCGATAAACACACACATGACTTCGAAAAGCATCGAAAAGTCATTGGTGTGTGCCATGGTAAAACCTGGGATCTAACCTGGGACCTCGTCTCAGCAGTCCATTACCCATACCACTAGGTTACCGCGGTTATATCGTGTATAATGTTTAAAAAGCACTAATAACTGAATGTACTAGCATTTCTTCCAGCTAAGCCAAATAGCTTTATTTAGGACTAGTATCCCATCTGTAGTATTATGGCCAGGATTCAATCCTGTGAGCTTTTGATCGCAAAGCTGACTCCTAATCACTTAGCTACTGCCGCTCCAAATTATTAACTGTATGCTTCAATTCTCTCTGCAGGCCGTCCTCTCAGTGGCTGACTTAGAGAAGCGCGACGTGAACTTCGAGCTGATCAAGGTAGAAGGCAAGGTCGGCGGCCGTATGGAAGACTCCATGCTGGTGAAGGGCGTCGTGATCGACAAGACCATGAGCCACCCACAGATGCCAAAGACTTTGAAGGTATGTTGTACCGTCCTCTAGATGTCACTTGCATATAGTGCAGAATAACCGATCAAGAACAGAGCAGTTCGGAGACACTTCCCTTTGTCGCACCATTAAAGCCGGGCATTCATTACCAGCTCATGTGTTTCCTTCTTCCTACAGTCCCTGGTCCTTTACCGCCACGTCACAGAGGCTGCTGTTTTTATCGGTTTCCATTTATTCCGCAGGATGTGAAACTCGCCATCCTAACCTGCCCGTTCGAGCCGCCGAAGCCCAAGACCAAGCATAAGCTGCAGGTGGGCTCCGTCGACGAGTACAAGGAACTCCGTCAGTATGAGCACGAGAAGTTCTTGGAAATGGTGCGGTGTGTCAAGGTAAGATGGATAGCATAAACGTCACGTCAGAATCTCGTGACGTCACGCTTTCGTAAACACTTAATAGCTTCTACTGACGATATTTCGAACAATATTAACGATATACTAAATGTCAATAGTAATATTTACGAAAGCGTGACGTCACTTTGTACCAATAGGCATGATTTTCATCATGCCTATTGGTACAAAGGCAGGGACATGATAATGAAAATACTTCAGCATATTGATTAAAATGATCAATAATCGTCAGCGATTTTTGATGTATCCAAATCACATTTTCTTTTTCTATCTCTCTGAACTGTCATTTACTAGGAGAAGATGGAGAGGGAACCGAGCGCCTCATCAATTTTTTTTTAAATTTTAGTACTGTTCTTCCGTTATTTGGTCACATTACCACTCTCTTTATCGTTTAAGCCCTCACTTTTTGTTTAGTCATGATTACCATTGGTTAATAAGATCACGTTAAGATGACATACGCTTTGGCGTATCGGTAGAACGTTCAACTGCTATGCAGGAGGCGCGGGTTCGATCTCCGCTCAGTGCAAATATTTGTATGCATGAATATGTAGGTACATTTACATTGGTCTGGGTGTTTCTGTGTATGATATGTATGTATTTACAAAAAGAAAGTGTCTAAGTATACCAGATTCCATAACACAAGCTGGTTAAGCTATGCTTTACATGGGTCTATTAAAAAAAACCAAAATAATTTTCATCTGTTATTCTTAGGATGCTGGTGCTACCCTGGCTATCTGCCAATGGGGCTTTGACGACGAGGCGAACCATCTCCTGTTATCCGAGGGTCTGCCGGCCGTGCGGTGGGTGGGAGGACCAGAAATGGAACTGATTGCCATTGCCACTGGAGGCAGGATCGTACCAAGGTTCGAGGAGTTGACTCCGGACAAGCTGGGGTCTTGTGGACTCGTTAGGGAACTCAGTAAGTATTTCATTACAATTTTTTTCAACTAGCTGTTGATTGCGGCTCTGCCCGTGTGATTGTTTTTGGCCATATCTCAGGTAAGACTCGACCAATTTGAGTCAAACATACGAAAGACGAAAGTCAGGCAAGGACCCTTCTAGCATCAAAATGCGTTCAGTACGTTTGCGTCCATCGTGAATAAACTGACAAGATCAAAATCAAAATCAAATCATATAATTTATTGCTCACCAAGTGTACATAGATCTTACAATTTATATACTATGTCAGTACTGAAAACTTAGCGCCTTTTCCAGGCATTGCAACATTTAGGTCACATATTTTGTTTATTGAACTTGAACTAGGTATGTACATATATTACTTTCTTCTAGATCTTACAGACCCAAACGAAATTTTAATCAATACAATTATAATTTGGATACAGTTAATTTAAATTAAATCTGTTATGTAATTATATATTTGCATTAAGAATAAGAAAAAGAAATTAGTTCTTTTAGGAGATGTTTGACGTGTTAGACGTGTGGAATCTTTTTAACCGACTTGTTACCAGTTGATTACCGAGACTCAGTGCTAGTCTATTCTGGTGGTTAGTGATCCGGTCCATGTAAGACTGGGTAGTTTTAACTATTTTCTCTTTTACGGTAGGAATATTTAGGTATTTGTGCAATTCATCCATTCTAGTGAACCATGGAGCATTTGCAATACATTTGAGTACTGAATTTTGAAATCTTTGCAGAATTTCAATGTTTGAGGTTTTTACGGTACCTCAGAGTTGGATGCCATATGTTCAGATTGGTTTTTATATGGCTTTGTGGATGAGTAGCTTATTTTCTAGCCATAGCTGTGATCCTCTGCCTAGAAGCCATTCCAATGACCTAAACCTGTAATTTAGTTCATCCTGTTTTTTTTGGATTTTGATATCAACTATTTTTCTAATATTTTATAAATATTTCAAATCATTACGACCCCCTTTTCATTTTATATATTAGTATACAACGCTGTGTTGAAAGTTTTACAAAAAAAAAAAAACACTACATTGTATCCTCTCTCGCAGCATTCGGCACATCAAAGGAAGAGATGCTGGTCATCGAGGAGTGCTCCAACAGCCGCGCCGTCACCGTGCTCATGAGGGGAGGCAACCGCATGATTGTGGAGGAGGCCAAGCGCTCCGTGCATGACGCACTGTGCATTGTGCGGAGTCTCGTGCAGGTAAATAAAAGTGTTTACCTTAAAGAGTATTAGAGTATCCATTTTTAGTCCATATCTCGTAGCTTTTTTTTTATTTTTTTACGTATGTAAAATCCCCACGGAGAGTCTGGGCTGTATTTATCTGTCTGATGTTGTGACAGCCCTATCCCTTAGTCACCTTGTACGACACCGCATGGCAAGAGATGTCAAAATACTTCTCTGCCGAGAACCACACGGTTTGTACAAAAGAAAAATAAAATCTGGAGATAAACTGAGTTGTATGAATGAGAATACGGATCTAAAACTTATCTTTTAATTATTTCAAATACAAAACGTATTCTCTTAATTATATAGCCTACTAGCTGTACCCTACCATGCTTCGCTGTGGCACATTGTGTTTGAATAGTTGCTAAATGAGACACAAAACAAAGTGGTACTCAGCTGATCGTTAAAAAAACTGTTTTTCGCGGTTGCGGATATGTGACTGATGCAAAAATTAGATGAAAACAATCCTTGATGCGGATTATATATCATGCTAAAATTTCAGCTCGATCGGTGCAGAACTTATTGAGTTTTTGAAGCGTACACAAACCAACATAACATTTTAATATATTGTTACGTGCACGGGGTACAATTAAATGCCGTTTACTCAACGAAGAGATTTATTAGCTCACCACAAACTAGACAATTAAATCACTAGTACACACAGTACTCTTCAACAGTTCCAGTCGCGCAGCAGTTCACAGTAGTCCACAGTCGTTGCTCAGGTCGCAGGTAGAATCTTCTTCGGTCGCTTAAGTTCGCTGTGTTCGTTATCGATCTCAAAGACAGAATGAATCGTGTCGCTATGCGAGCGTGTTTTTATACCTCTCAATTAGGAGGGTCGAATCATCTAGAAAGTTCGCGAGCGATAAATACCTATACTCTTTAATGTTGCCGCCGTCGTCGCTGACCTTCGAGTTCATTCTCGATATTTACCTATTGTTTGTTTTTATTCAGTAGGTCAGTAGGTAGGTAGTCGTAGGTAGGTTGTGACTTTGTGTTGACGATTCTAGATTTTTCTATGCCATTCGGTAGAGTACCTCGTCACTAACAATGCGTTTTTATTTCTTGAAGATTCGATTGTTAGTTTTCGAGATATCGACGTCGGTCGTAACAATATAGCCTATGAATTACAAGATATTTTTCTTGAGTACCAACTCAGTGGCCCCTGGAATGGTGAACGGAATACATTTTAGAAAATATCCCAGTGTCCACCGCAGGAGACAATACTGGGGTTTGAACTGGGACTACCCAACAAGCAGACATGTATAACAGTAGCTTTCCCTCGCGTGCGCAGGACGCGCGCGTGGTGTACGGCGGCGGCGCGGCGGAGGTGTCGTGCTCGCTGGCGGTGGCGCGCTCGGCCGACAAGCTGTCGTCGCTGGACCAGTACGCCTACCGCGCCTTCGCCGACGCACTCGAGGCCATCCCTCTCGCGCTCTCCGAGAACAGGTGAGCCTTCGCACTACTGTCGGCACAGAAACTCTGTACTTACAGGGTTGGCAGCGCGAGTGTGACTCCTCTGGTGTTACAGACGTCCATAGGTCACGGTAACCACTTTCCATCAGGTGGGCATATAGGTTTTTTATGGTTGATAAGTTCACGTTTGTCATGTATGATATGTAACTACGCAGGAGTACACTACACATCATACATATAATCATTTTAGGTAATTATAATAAGCAATTATGTAATCTCACTAATGTAAATTTAGGATACGATGGAGCTGGCATGGTTATTTTGGCCAAAATCTCCTAAATAAATAAAGATCATTAAAAAAAAAGAATACATATAATCACACCTTTATCCCCGGAGGGTTAAGCAGAGGTAAATTAACACCCACATTTCACCAATCATTGAATTCAGTCCCCATGTAGTAGGGGGGGTGAACCCGTTGCCGTCTTACGGACAATATTGTTGACTCGAGCCATGCATCTGACTAAGTCTGGGCTGGGATGTCAACCAGCTGTATGCCTTAGTTACCTTGTACGACACCGCATGTGAAGAAATGGAGTGATCTGGTTGTGCCTCGGAGAGCACGTAAAACTGTTAGTCCTAGTTGGCATACGAACATCTATGGAACTCTTTACGGGTAGTTAGAGCCCTCAAAAGTCTAAAAACTGGTGTTGCTGCTATGCTTCAATATTATTATTTTTTTTTTGTAAGAATATTGTATAAAAATTGTTACAAAGTTGGTTGTACATAATATTCTGCTGTCTCCAGCGTACAAATATTGAAAGGTAGTAATACAAAAATTTAAATAACGTCAGCATCAGAATAAACGGGATATTTACCATGTTTCATTATTTTGAGTTTCCGATATGAAACATGGTAAATATCCCGTTTATTCTGATGCTGATGTCAGTGACCATGATAGTTTAAATACCTATATTAAATAATGTCAGCATACAATTAATAATAATTACTCGTTTAAATGATGTAGTTTGATAATGTAGATTGCCTTTCTGTTGGTGGTCCTTAGGCAGTCGCTTCATGGAAAACATTGAAGTTCTGCCAAATCCGCAGTTAGACTAATTAAGCGAACCCGACACATACCCACACACAGAGCTGACACTAAGAGAGAAAAGAAGACTTATAATTATATAAGGTAGCGGGACTTCTCTCGAAATAATTCATGAAACTTACTATTTCTGCCGACGTTTCGGATGCGTTGCAGCACCCGTGGTCACGACTTGACTGCGACAACCAAGCGACAGTCATTGTCACTTGTATAATTATGAATTCACACCGCGATAGTTTAAAATTAACAACATAACAATAATTATCATAGTAAGTTAGCAGGCAGGCAGTCGTAGACAACTGATAATGCCTGTATCCAGTTTACATTTTCTTTTCTTCTATTTCTCTAATATGAGGTAAAATTACTTAGTTTTTTTTTTCATACAACTTAGGTGGCAGGCGAGCACCTGATGGAAAGTGGTTACCATGACCTATGAACGTGTGTAACACCAGTGGAGTCACATCCGTGCTGCCGACCCTGTAAGAACAGAGATTTTGTGCCGTCAGTGTAGAGGACAAACAGGACAAACCTTTGGTCATCCCACTGACAGCACAAAAACTCTCCAGTGAGCTCTGGCTACCCTACTCACCGCCGGGAACACAACACGAAGTTATTTAACCGCGGTATTCTGTAGGGTGGAGGTACTTCCCCAGTCGGACTGCTCAATTGGGCGGAAATACCGCCGTGTCCTACCTACTTTTATAATCCTATTTTCAATGATTTTAACTTATTATGTTAATTTGTTTTTTTCAGTGGTCTTTCACCAATCGATACACTGTCGGATGTGAAGTCGCGGCAGGTGGCTGAAAACAACCCAAATCTCGGCATCGACTGCATGGGGAATGGTAAATATATATTCTTTACATAATATTACATTACGCGCCTTGTGTTCACTATGCTGGTCTTCACTGGCATGGTCGGCAGCGCGAATGTAACACCCCTGGTGTTGCAAACGCTCATAGGTCACGGTAACCACTTCCCATCGGGTGGGCCGTGTGCTTGTCTGCCACCTAAGTGGTATAAAAAGAAATGCTATCCATGGGATCCCCTGCTATAAGCTCCTGTGACGCTAACCTTAACTGGTTAGATTGAACAATAGGACACTCTCCATACATATCCGAAGGAAGCTCTTTCGTCTAATGTCCGCTCTACATGTTGACCAACACAGTGGCAAACGCGTTGGCCAACACATCCACTCGACACCCCGCTACTTATAAAGAATGCCATGTACAAATCAACATGTTGGTTTTTTTTTATATACAACTAAGTTGGCAGACAAGCACACGGCCCACCTGATGGAAAGTGGTTACCGTGGCGTATGGACGTTTGTAACACCAGAGGAGTCGTAAAGAAGACAAAGCAGGACAAGCCCATAGTCTTCCACTGACAGCACAAATTCTCCAGTGAGCTCTGGCTACCCTACTCACCGCTGGGAACACAACACGAAGTTATTATAGCCGCGGTATTGTGTAGGGCGGAGGTACTTCCCCAGTCGGACTGCTCAATTGGGCGGATATACCGCCGTGTCCTACCTCCTTGAATATGGTTAACGTGTAAAGTTGACATAAACATGTTTTTATATCAGGTCTTCGGGTCTGTACGTCGTTACTATGTATGATATGTATGGACTAGCATAACTGGTTTTCTTTCATTCTTTCTAATTTGTAACATAACATAAACTCACGCCTATATCCCCGAAGGGGTAGGCAGAGGTGCTAGCACCCACATTTCTCCAGTTTATGTATAGGTTCCAATGTAATAGGTGGCGAGCCTATTGCTATTAACCGGGCATTTATAAACCTGCTATAAATACAGACATAACTTCGAAATACATCGAAAAGTTATTGGTGTGTGCCATGGTAAACCTGGGATCGAACCCGAGACCTCGTCACAGCAGTTCATTACCCATACCACTAGGCTACAGCGGTATTGTATATAACAAAATAATAAAAAGAGTGGTGTCTAACAACATACATGCTATATGCTTAGATCATTAGTATCATTACACACATGTGAATCCCCAAAGGAGTAGGCAGAGATGTATTAACACCTACATTTTGCCAACTATGATCCCAAGTAATAAGGGGGCGAGCCTATTGCCGTCCAGCGACCACAGCTGCAGCCAGAGCTCACTGGAGGGTTTTTGTGCTGACAGTGGAAAGACCATAAGCTTGACCTGCTTTGTCTTTTACACTGACGGCACAGAAACTCTCAATGCTTGCATGGTTGGCAGCGCAAGTGTGGTGACTCTCTTGGTTTTGCACGCGTATATAGGCCAAGGTGACCACTTTCCATCAGATGGACCGTGTGCCTGTCTGCCACCTTTTATTTTACACAATTTAGGTGGCAGTCAAGCACACGGCCCACCTGATGGAAAGTGGTTACCGTTACCTATGAACGTGTGTAACACCAGTGGAGTCACATCCGTGCTGCCGACCCTGTAAGATAAGACATTTTGTGTGCGTTCAGTGCAGAACACAAAATCAGGACAAGCCTTTGGTCTTCCCACTGACAGCACAAAAACTCTCCAGTGAGCTCTGGCTACCCTACTCACCGCCGGGAACACAACACGAGGTTTATTAAGCCGTGGTATTCTGTTGGGTGGAGGTACTTCCCCAGTCGGACTGCTCAATTCGGACGGGAACACCGTCATGTCCTGCCTCCTCCTAGAGTGGAATAAGACCCTAAGACCCCTTCTACACAATACCTAGGGAAAGAGATGGGGTAGCCCTATTTTACTCAATTGGGAATAACACTCTAATAACATGTTTCATTTGCAGGATCAAACGATATGAAAACCATGAACGTGATTGAGTCTCTCCACTCCAAGAAGCAACAGATCTCGCTCGCCACCCAACTCGTGAAGATGATCCTAAAGATAGATGACGTGCGCTCACCTGCCGACTCTATCGACTAAAGTATTATTTAATAGTAATAACACCATTATTGTACTCTAATAATATGTATTTGACTAATAAAACGCCTGTTACGTGGTCAAAAGTTATTTTGTTGTATAATATAGGGTTGTTCCTAGTGCTCTGATTGGTAGGAAACAAGAAATATACACTCACCAAAAAACAATGTTAAGACCGCATTTCAACAGTTACTATCGAACTATTGAACCTGCATTCTTAAGTCACTGCAATGAGGTCTCACTTAGACTCATTGGGGGCTCACCTAGACTCATTGGACTCATGGGGGGCTTCGTCTCACTGGGGGCTTACATCATCTCACTGGGGACTCACCTAGACTCACTGGGCTCACCCAGTCATTGGGGGCTCACATTGACTCACTGGGGGCTCACCTAGAGTCATTCGGTGCTCATCTAGACTCATTGGGGGCTCACCTCGACTCACTGGGGGCTTACCTCGAATCACTGGGGGCTTACATCGTCTCACTGGGGGCTCACCTCGAGTCACTGGAGGCTCACGTCGACTCACGACTCCCGACTCACTTGGAGTAGCGAGAAATATAAATGGAACCAGCTACCCCCATCTTCAGACTTACTGTAACTACACAAGACTGGCACTGTCACGCTCCACTCCACAAAAGATCATAGACAGCTTACTCATCGCAATAAATATCTCGTCTTTAAGGGAAGTGATGTGCGATATCACATGCACCTAGCCCCATCTAGCGATACTAGGTTGAACTACTTCGATACTAAAAATTCTGCATCGCGCAATTGAAGTATTGACGCTGAATATTTTATTAAAATAAGCTTTTCTATTTGTTTAAAAATGTGCTATCAATCAGTTCGCTGGGAATGACTCTAATAATTAAACAAGGATTATTTATGACCAATATCTAAAGCTTGTATGTATGTTATTGTATACCTCAGTTCGAGTGTCACAAAATTTATTATTCCAATTTATTTATTTGTATAAAACTGGCATAATTTTATTCCTGATAAAACTATTGAAGTCGAGTATAGCTGTGGGTAATAAACATAAATCTTTAAAAAACTGCTGAATTACAGACCTCAAAATTTGGACCTAATTTATAAATGGGACTTAAAATGAGGTCGTACGGGTGTATTTTTTAAAGGGTCCAAACTTTAAGCCTGTATGGGTACTTAGACTAATTACAAAATAATATGATTCTATTATTCCGTATTGTATAACTTAATACAAAAACCACGCGTTATTTTATAACAATGAACAAACAGGTATACCTCATCCCAAACGAATATTAGGTAACGCTAGTTTTACCTCTGCTTAGCCTTCTTGAGCACATACGTGATGTTATTTGATGTTTTAAACAGTTGCAATTTACAAGGGTAGTGCTAAAAATCGGTGCTTGTTGGTTGAACTAGGCATTTCGCCCGCGGTGATTTTGCGTAGCGTTTTCATCGCGCGTTTTTATGGATACGCGTTCGCCCTAGAACGCGATACTAGCAAAATGGACTCAGTGGAGATAACAGTGCAGTGGATTCGTATATCGATGCAGCCATGCGTTTCTATCGCATCTGTCGTACGATAAAAACGCGTGATAGCATCTCTACAAAAATTCACCGTGGGGGTCTCATGCATTATGTGTAAGCACTATTTCGAACTTAATATCACAAGAGACGGCAGAAGCAATCTTATTATATTGCATTTTAATTTATGCGTTTCAATGTAGCGTGTGGTACTTTTATACCGAACGTGTGATGGATGCCTTATTGCACTAATAAAATAATAAAGCTAATATGAATTTGTTTTTTTTTTTTTAATTCTTCACACACAATACAGAGATAAATAAAAACATTCCAAAGAAAATGTACAAAGGCGAGCTTAACTCAAGATGAGTTCTCTCCCAGCAAACCTCCCTCTCTACAATTAATCTGTGGTATTCTTCGTCATCCGAGCGCCATCCCGGCTACATCCAAGATTTTTGAACTGTGGTGCCTAGGGACTGCTTGCAGTTTATCTATCTTTTACGGGAGTGACTGCTTTAGGATCCTAGTATTGTTGAGAGAACCAGACAACACAACAAGTGTCGGCAAACGGCCTTACATCCGAGAGGTTCCAGGATCAAATCGTTGCTGAGATTTAGTATTAGAAGTATCGGGATTATTGCCATGTATTGTTTCAAGTTTCTGATATTTCGGCGCGGTTGGAAGCACCATGATAACGGAGGAACTGGATTATCGGCAGTCAGCGGTCAAAAAGAGCCTAGGAAAAAATATATCGATCTTCCCTCTTTCGAGTTCTTTTATACGGCCCTACACACGACCCTAAAATCAGTGGAGATATCGGGTAACTGGTGGGGAAGACCCACAGACAGTACTTTGTTACGACGTTGTTGGAAGTGAAATAAATACCCGTTAACACAATAATACTTTTTACTTTTATTAAACATAAACAGTTGATTTTTCCAATAACAATGCTCCGAGACACCAAATCACACCCCTTTTATAGACTCCACACTACACCTCTCCTCTCCTCGGCTCGCCCCTCCGTCGCTCCCACCTCTCCGCACCAACACGTCACCAGTCAATGTTGCCATTTGTTTATTTCCGTTACAACTTTATTAAATATGAGAGGAACATAGATCCTACTATAAATCACCTCGTGTATAAGTAAATCGTTACACGAATTTTGTAAATGGTAATTCGATCTAGGGTCCTCCCCACCACTTTTTTTATACCACTTGGTTGGCAGACAAGCACACGGTCCACCTGATGGAAAGCGTTTACCGTGGCCTATGGACGTGTGCCACGCCAAGGGAGTCACACTCGCGCTGCCAATCCTGTAAACAAGAGTTTCTGTGCCGTCACTGTAAAAGACAAAGCAGGACTTCCCACTGACAGCACAAAATCTCTCCAGTGAGCTCTGGCTACCCTACTCACCGCCGGAGACACAACTCGGAAGTTATCATAGCCGCGGTATTCTGTAGGGCGGAGGTACTTCCCCAGTCGGACTGCTCAATTGGATGGAAATACCACCATGTCCTACCTCCTTAAAACTTTCTACTCTGCCGGGAACCACGCGGCTATGTTATTAGGTGACCAAATATTTAAAATAGCTGCATTTAGCTCACGCTAGTGAGATTACTAGTGATTTCGGTTAAGTATTCTAAAAGAAATACTGTAAATAAACAAAAATATGGAGTTAAGCGTCTTTTATTTCAAATAGAAAGAATTAACAAACTTTCTTCCAAGACGGTGGTTTGGCATGATCATACACCGTTGCGAGAGTCATAAACAGCCCCGTCGCACAGGCGACCAAGGTAGCCATGTACAGCCCTCGATCAAAGAAACCTTTCTTCAGAAAAATCGGACGGCCATCTTCCACCTGAAAATCCGCTTGCAACTTTTTAAATGCCGTTAGTCTCCTAGTGAATGTAGTGTCGTTTAGTAATGGAGGCGTGGTTTTTAAGCCACGTTGAATTATCTTAAAGGCACTTTTTATATACATAGTATAATTTATGAAAGCAACTGACGCTTTAGAAGCTTTTTGACATTAATAACTAATATTTCAATTTGTGATTTATACAATTTTGTTTTTTATTATGACGGTTTTATAATATACTAGCCAGTACTTTGAAATATGTATTTTAAGCGGCTTTCTTTTTTTAAGGTCGCCATGTTCACACCCACGGGATTTAAACACAATACATGATGATAAGATTGATGCCGTGTGGTTCCCGGCAGAGTAGAATTTGCACCACCCCCTCTCTCATCCCATGCGGTGTCGTACAAGGCGACTAAGGGATATGGCTGTTTAACATCAGACAGATATATACAACCCACACTCAGCCTCAGATGCATGGCTTGAGTCTACAATAGTGCCCGGAAGACGGTAATAGACTCACCGTATTACGTGGAACCGAATTCAATGATTGGTGAAATGTGGGTTAATTTACCTCTGCCTAACCCTTCGGGGATAAAGGCGTGATTATATGTATGTATGTATGATCATAATATTAGACCGGGTTAGGTCGCAACAAGAAAAAAAATACCTACATGGAAGATTAAGAGAAAGAGTTTCGCAGCGTAGCTATTGCTTATTTTTACCTGACTAAGGCCCGGCAAAAGGAGGGTTATGATTTTAACAGGCTATGTTTGTATGTAGGTTCATCTGTTCCTATTAGCTCATCAACCACTTGTTAGAACTGGACAAATGAGGTATCTTTAGAAGCGTCTTATCCGTCTGCTGATTAAATGATGTCAACTGATGTGTCATTAAATCTAATGTAGCAGATTCTAGCGGTCATAAAGTACTGTATTTGGTATAAACAGAAAGGGCTTTTGCAATATCACATTTCATATAAATGTTTAATTTATACCTATTGCTTGCCCCAAAAAAAAAAAAAAGTACTAAAACCAGACTACTGAAAAAACACGCTCTAAAATATCACGGATTTGATTGTCTTGGTCGTATGCCACTTACTCTAACAAAATAATACATTCTGGGGAAAAGTGGCATACGACCACGGCCATCCTTGATATTTTCTTGTTCAACACTTTTTAGAGTAGAGCTTGATTTTTCAGTAGTCGGGTTATACTTTTAAACTTAATTTTTATGCCACAATGGTAGAATATTATAAAATATTTTAAAAGAGAATTGAGGCCTAATCCTATTTTATAACCCAAAAAGTTTGCGTTTGCAACTCGAATCCCTTGCCCCACACACGCAAAACGGGGTTCAACATTCAACTTCACATCATTTGGTTCGTCAGGGACTTCAGTAGGTACGCAATACTTTTAATAGTTTTAATCTGTTGGGTTATTCAATACAATATTGTGGATCAATTTTGGGAGAAAAAAGTATCTACGCCGACTCAAGCCCGTCGAGAGTGCAAACCATTACAATAAGTAGTTAAAATGAAACAACAAAATAGCTAAGCCATGCAAAGCAATTACGTAATCATGTCATTTATTGAAAAAATATATTGATATGTCCATCGCGCACAGTCAAGTGTCCACACTAGAGTCAACAATTAAAACTTTTTACGAGCGAGAATTCTTAATCCGAAGATTTCCTCGCTCGTTTCCGCCGCTAAATATCGAATCTTTCAAAAGCCAATGACTTCCCTTCTTCTTCATACTCTTCTCTTGTTACACAGAATGAATAAAAATCCGGATCTCTAAAAATTTTTTTCCCGCCTTCCCAAGCGTATGTCACCGTATTTTCCGCCATTGTCACATTAACGTCAAAATGGTCTAAGGCCAATGACCTTACTTCGTTATAAACTCTATCGTGAAAGCCAGGGAACAAAGTGTTGCCACCATACAAAACTATATTTTCTAATAAACTTTCCATATTTTCTTCTGGGCATGCACTTATAGAATTCATTATTGCTTCTGGTATCCCCATTTGAGGGATTCCGACATCTGATGGGTGGAAGAGTAGCTCTGGAATGGAGAACCTTTCATTGTTTAGCCGGAGTGTTTGTTGTTCTAGATCCTCATCGGGTTTGACTATGTCTCGGAGGAAGCCTCTTCGTAGGGATGTATAGTCAGGCAGAACATAGTCTTTGACTATAGTGTTTTCTTTTCCTGTAATGATAAATAAATATTTAAAATATAGCAACTGTCTGTTACAACAATCCTAAAGAACTGAACCAATTTTGATGAAATTAGTTACAGATATAGACTGGACATTGGAAAAGTATATGGGCTATATTTAATAATGGACATCATCAGTTGTAATGTTTGAAAAGTTTCTTCCACAGTGTAGGCATGTAATATGCAAGGATTTTGCAATATAATAAGGGGTTTTTTTTATACACATGATTATAACATCGTCCGTGGCTATACTCATATGGAATTTGTTCCCACTTTCCATGGGAACCGATTACAGGGATAAAAAGTCTGTCAACTTTTAAACTGTAATCTATCTCTTTAGAAAATTTTACCATTAGAGTGCGATTAAATAATCAATCAACTAATCAGTCCTTCTGGACAGGGTGTTATCGAATAACAAACATACAAATATTTTCACATCTTTGTCATTTATAATTTCAGATTTTTATTTTTTTATACAACTTGGTTGGCAGGCAAGCACTCGGCCCACCTGATGGAAGGTGATTACAGTGGCCTATAGTGCTGCCAACCCTGTAAGCACAAGAGTTTTTGTGTTGTCAGTGTAAAAGACGAAGCAGAACAAGCTTTTGGTCTTCCCACTGACAATATAAAAACTCCCCAGTGAGCTCTGGCTACCATACTCACCGTCGGGAACACAACATGAGGTTATTATGGCCATGGTATTCTGTAGGGGGGAGGTACTTCCCCAGTCGGACTTCTCAATTGGACAGAAATACCATCGTGTCCTACCTCCTCTCTCACAGCTAAACCCAACTTAACTTAGCCCAGAACTTGAATATACTATTTCTCAGTAACCTACCTTTTTTACTAGCAATCTCCATATCACCCAAAAAGTCTTGAGACACAAAACAAGAATCCTCTTTCACTTGGTTTATAACATAGGTTTCATCCATTACATTCAGTTGTCTGTACGATAGAATCTCTTTCAAATGGTTGGTTAATACTTTACCACCCACATCTATCCTTCTTATACCTTCTTTGAATTTTTTTCCTTTTATATAAGGAACTATGTTTGTGAAACTGTAACCAGTATCTACCACAACAGTACATTGATTTTTATGAGTGCTACGGTGATTATACTCAGCTAAGTCTGTAGCATTTATACGTAACAAGGACTGGCATTCATATTCTTCGAAAAATATTTCTGTCATTGCTTCTTGTATTGACGCGAAATTGAACAGTGGTTCCGTAATTATTAAAGGAGTTTCGTTGAAGTTTACGGGACAGCATTCTTTACTAAATATGTGATCCCAGACGGTTTTTTGTGTATCCCAGTTGATTAGAAATCCTTTTTGGAACGGGAGAATATAGAATAAGCCAGAAGCGTCGCGGCAGTCGTCTATTTGTGAAGCTATAAATGGTCTTCGTCGTTCGGATTTAGCTTTCATGATACAGTTGGGAACTATCTTAGGCTCCATGCTGGAGAAGCCCACTTTTGCCGTGTAGCCCCCGTTGTCGAGGATATAACATGATGTTTCGGTCATTTTTGTAACTCACATTTGAGGTTACCGGTTGCGTATAAAAGTGATGTATATTTCTGAAATGGTACTGTTTCTGTTTAAAGTATACATAAATAGTAAGGATAATTATATTCCTCTCAATAGTTTCATCAGTACAACGACTATCTTATTTATAAAACTTCACAACTCGAATACACAACTTTGTTCAGTAAATTCTTGTTGACAGATTCAGGGATGTGGAATAAGTTTAAAATATCATAAATATTATTCTTTAGTCTAGTATCGATTTTAATCGATTCATGATAATCAGGGTAGCAAGTAACAATAAAGTAGTAGAAATAAAAAGTAAATTTGAATTAAAGAAGTCCATGCCTTTTTATTTATTATTCAAGATTAAAGTTAACATTACTGTTGTTATGCAGTTTACATTTGTTTTTTTATGTGTATTTTATATCTTAAATCAATACTTTCAGTTTAAATTGACTCTTAATTCAATTTTAAGTAAATTTGATCATTTCATGGCTTAAAAATATTTGTTGTAAGTATTTTTCTGTTCTCGATTTTTTTTATTTATAATTTTATTTGCTTTTACTGCTAAATGGCTACTAATTACGCTGACGACTTAGTTTTGTTTCTAATTACTATATAGTAAACCAAGAATTTCTTCTTCAAAACTCGATAATTATATTGTTACTGAATCGATTAATATTTAAAGTAAAATCCTTATGATTAATCGATTTTATTCTATCAGCGTACAACCCTAGCAAAATTCGGCAGCAATCACAGATGATTAATATTCACATTAATTATTTGAATGAATTAAACAAGCTTTCCGAACATACCCTACCCTAACATCCTTCTTTACGTTTGTTTATTTAATTACATACAGCCTTCTTTATGTTTATTTATTTAATCAGTATGTACGTTGAACGAGAAGATTGCTGGAGATAACAATTTACTCCGGAAACATTGCACCAACTTCACAGACACATTGCTTACCTACTATTTGTTGATTGGAACTTTATGTAGAGGAAATAGGGAAAATCATGAAATTCTAAATGTGTCTAAACTTTGCGACACTATAAAGTCTTGAAATTCTTTACTAGCATGCATGTTGGTCGATGAACGTCCTCCGCCCCCATGAGCGCAGGCCTGGGGGTGACTGGTGGAGCCGCCTGTCACCCTGGCAGAAGCAGGTCACGGCGGCGGCGTGCCTCCCCGTTTTCCGGGGACGAGTTGGGGACTCTATAGTCCCCACACCCCCGAGGAGATGGCCAGATCGTTAGAGATGGCCCTGGGTCGGCCGGAGTGCGAGGATATGTCTGTCAACCAAAACGACCCACAAGGGGCGTGCGTTTTTAGTCGGTTCGAATCCGACATAACCTCTTCCACCGGCTCCGGTGGGGATTTTGCGCACGTAAAAAAGAAAAAACGAGCATGCATGTTTCCTTCTTCCTATGGTCGTATAAGTGCGAGAAAAAGTATCTAATGAGACCATTCAGGTGAGGGCCACCATTGCAACATTGTTAGTGTCTGCAATGGTGACCCACTTTACTGTGATTGCCTTCAGATTATTATCAGGTAGGATGAAGTCATATTGACGTGTTCTATATAAAAAAAAAGCACAAATAAACGAACAGAATGTTTATTTTAAATCATAATTTATGATACAGTTTCCTAGCTTACAACTAAAATTTCTTTTGCAGACATTGCAGTTTACCTGTAACAGAGATAATTTTATTACATTAAAATGTCTTACTGAAGCATCCATAGTTATACACGTAGGGGCATTTATCCATACCAATATAATAAATGTGAAATTAACTGTCTGTCTGTGGCCGTGTTACGCTTTCCGACCTAAACCGTTGAACCGATTTTGATGAAATTTGGTATAGCTGTAGATAAGGCATCGAGAAAGGACATACGCTAAATTTTGTCGCATTAACCAACACCCACGCGAACAGAGCAGCGCCTAACAGCTAGTCCATTATATTATTATCTCATAGGTACACTAAACTATACATACTACTGAAGTAGATTTTATTGTCATTTAGATGTTTTTCTATAATATGTTTGTATGCATAATACATTACTGAAAACATTCCACAGAACACTATCTCGCTGTACTGAAAGTAATCATAGTTATTTATTTGCATGGACTCAACATTACTGACATTTCAATAATTCATTCTTTTTATTATTATTATGGCAATATTTTTTAATTTTGTTTTAATATGACTGGCTGGAGTCCTGACAGTATATTTAGTTATGATTGTGTTGTATCCCACAATATTATTATTTCAATACCATACAACAGAATTTGCTGTACTCATAAATATTATAAAACCTGATATTTGACCTCTGATATCTGAACCTGAAATTTGACAGCCTCTGTGGTATGGCAGTAATGAATGTAACTGCTACACAGGAGGCACGGGTTCAATCCCCGCTCAGTGCAAATATTAGTATGCATGAATATGGGTAGGTATTTGCATTGGTCTGGGTGTATCTATGTATAATATGTATGTATTTACAACAAAAAAAAAGTATTTAAGTATGTTTATCCATATTCTAGATTCCATAACACAAGCTAGTTAAACTAGGCTTACCATGGGTCTAGATAGCGTTGTGTAGAATGTTGTAGAATATTTATTATTATTATTATATTGTGACCATATTCTGTGAAATAATGTTTCACTTTATTGATTTGTATTATAAATTCTAGAATGCATTTAAACATATAGCATTTTTTGTAAACACAATATTACACATAACAAAAATACAAAGTCTTACTAATCCATGAAAATATTTATATTTGTACTTAGCTGGAATTGAACCCGTAATCTCAGACTTAGCAGTCACACAACAACTATGCATCAGAAATTATGAAAAACTGTTTAGATTATTCACTTATGTCTACAAAAAGTGATGATTACATTATTACTTCTTAAGCAGCTGGTGCCGGGTGATCAGGAACGGTGCAGCAAGACCGGAGCCGAAGTAGAGGATGAAGTACGCTGTCAGCTTGTAGCGGTTGTGAAGGCCAAAGGGCAGATTCTGGAATGTACATCGATAAATATTATAACGCTGTGTTATTAAATTAAGAGATCTAATATGACAATGTTAATCATTATTGAAAACATTATAATTTGATCAAATTTATGTGAGAAAAATGGATTCATTAGAAGCATACTAGCTTATTCTACCTATGTGAATCCACTCCTAACACAAACAATTTAGCTTAGCTGGAGGCTTTAAGATTTACTAGTAATTGCGTTTACTGGTACTTTTTAAAAATATGTAAAAAAAATATCTGCATTTTATTTTTCTTATCACTTGGTTTATAATAATCATTTGATTAGAAAATAATAACCTATGTTAAAAAAATAAATTAGTCTTCTTATGAACTCAATAGTGAATATCTTATGTAAAATGTACCTAAGTAAATTATATTCATAACTTCATTGAAAATTAAATCATTTGATTTTCAATAATTAAAACAAGAGACATCTAGATTATGTAATGACAGAATTTTGAACATAGAACTTACCTCTCCAGGGACACCGCCATGGGAGTGGTTCCTGACCGTATTGATCATAACATTCCTGCCAAGTCTATTCGAGAGACGGGCCAAAGGAGTAAGCATTTTGTTATTATATGAAAATCTTTGGAGAACACGAGAAAAATTCCAAATAATTCAATACTCCTCAAGTTTTTGAGGTTCTTAAAAAAAGCTACCACAGCGTTCGTATTATATTTTTATTGATGGTAGTTTCTATGAACGCGTCCTTTGGAGAATAGAATAAAACAGCATTTTATACTTTACAATTTTTATTTGAGATTTATCTACATAATGAACTTAAACTCATTTTTAAATTAAGTAATTGTAGTGGTGGTTAATTTACCTGAAAAAGAAATAATTCTGCATTTAAACATTTTTAGAAACTAGCTTGCTACACTCGGTAATCGAACTGACAAAAATCCGAAAAAATAACATTCTGTATGTACTTTTATAACATCAATTTATAGGGTCAATCATAAGGATCAAATCTCGGCAAAAAACATGATAAATTAAACAAAAGAAAATCCTTGAAATATAAACTTATAGATTCAATGGGGCAAGAAGTTGGTAAAAGAGGATTACTAGCATAATAATTTACATTATAATAATCGTTTCAAAACTTGCTAGCCTTTTTTTTTCGTACGGGAAATCCCCACAGATGTCACACTCACCGGTCACCGGGGCTGGTTGTCGGACAGCCTCTGTGGTGTAGCGGTAGAACGTTTGCTGCTACGCAGAAGGCGTGGGTTCAATTTCCGATCAGTGCAAATATTTGTATGCATGAATATGTATATTTGCATTGGTCTGGGCGTTTTTATGTATGATATGTATGTATTTACAAAAAAAAAACCGCACGGAGTTTCGGGTCCTAATTATCGTAGTATAAGGTTACTGTGCTTCGAGGTGAGCTCGCGGACGGCGCCGCCGTCACGTGCTATGCTGACGACACGCTAGTGACGGCGAGCGGGGCTACATACCGCGAAGCGACCCTGAGGGCCACGACCGCGGTTGCTCAAGTCGTGGAACGGATCCGGCGGCTGGGCGTTGAGGTGGCTCTGCATAAATCCGATGCCATGTTCTTTCATGGACCTCGGCGCACGCCACCACCTGGTTCCAGTCTCACAGTGGGAGGCACTCTCATCGGCATTAAGCCCCAGATGAAATATCTGGAGCTCGTGCTCGACGGCCGGTGGGACTTCGGGAAGCACTTCCGAAGTCTGGACCCCAAATTGGTGGGCACTGCCAACGCTCTGGCGCGGCTACTGCCCAACCTGAGGGGCCCGGAGGACGTCTGTAGGAGACTCTACGCGGGTGTCGTGCGGTCCATGGCCCTGTACGGGTGTCCCGTGTGGGCGGACACCCTGAATGGTCGGCACATGCCCCTGCTGCAGCGTCAGCAGCAGAAGTTGGCGTGCCGCATCATAAGGGGGTACCGCACGATATCCTTCAACGCGGCGAGTCTCCTCGCCGGATCGCCACCATGGATCCTGGAAGCGAGATCCCTTTCGGCGCTATACCGGTTCCGAAAGGCGGCGCGGGAGCGGGGTCACGACCCCGAGCCCGAAGAAATTCGGGCCGTGAGATCCCGGCTCCACAGGGAAATGGTGGCGGAATGGGAGCTACGACTTGGGCGAGCAGGCGTAGGGCGCGCCGTAGTAGCGGCGGTAAGACCCATCATGGGGGAGTGGCTAGAGAGGCCACACGGCAGCCTCTCGTACCGTCTGACGCAGATGATCACCGAGCACGGGTGCTTCGGAAAGTATCTGCGTCGGATGGAGAAAGAGCCAACGTCCGAGTGCCATCACTGCGACGCGAGCGAGGACTCGGGGCCGCACATGCTCACCGAGTGTCCGGCGAGGGAGACGCCGAGGCGGGAGCTTGTGGCGGCCCTGGGAGTGAGGATTCTCACGCTCTCCACCTAGCTCGCGGCGATGGACCGCTGCGCGGATGCGTGGGCGGCCGGCGCCTCTATCTGCGAGCAAGTTCAATGCTCGTGAAGGAGGAGGCGGGGCGGGAGCGACGACGGATCGCAAGCCAAGCTGCTCGCGTACGAAGGCAACTCGGGCGCCCCCCCATGAGCGCCGGCCTGGGGGTGACAGGTGGAGCCGCCTGTCACCCTAGCAGAAGCAGGCCGCGGCGGCGGCGCGCCTGGCGCGCCTCCCTGTTTACCGGGAACGAGTTGGGGACTCTGCAGTCCCCACACACCCGAGAAGAGGGCCAGATCGTGAGAGATGGCCCTGGGTCGGCCGGGGTGCGAGGGATATGCCTGCCAACCTCACCTTCGGCAACCAAAGCGACCCACAGGCGGCATGCGTTTTAGTCGGTTCGAGTCCGACATAATCTCTCCCACCGGCTCCGGTGGGGAGGTATCCGTGGGGGTATAAGGTTACTATCACACGTCCTTCTACGCGTGTAGCTTGTGGATGTGTTACACACTACGGGCATATAACGACCTGCGCATTCAGTATAATAACGCATTCAGGACGCTGTTGCGGCTGTCTCGGAGATGCAACGCATCAGGACTGTTCGCACAGACGATTTCTATGCTATTATTTGAAAGCGTTCCGGGTTCTGCCTTGGGACGACTCCGCCGCAGCTCCAACAGTCTCCTGAGTGTGTTTAAGGACAGTTGGGGCTCCCCCTTGTTGCAGCACTGGATGACGCTCCACACGTGTCACAGATAGTGTAGTGCTGTTATTTATTTGTATTTATTACTAACATTCGTTCTTAATTTAAATTGTTACTTAACACTATGGATTGATGGTCTGAGAATAAATGTATTTTTTTAAAATTTTAATTAGGTGTGCCTATTTTTTATAAACTAAGTACCTACATAATTATTAATATAATTTTAGGTAGGTATAGTGTATCTTTGTATCGCTGCATTGACGTTCGAGTTACAACACAATGAGCAATAAAGCACTCAAGTTCATTAAAACATCCATGTCGCTAATGTTGCGAAGACTTGTGTTTATTTTGTAGCGTACATAGAAGTCTTATCAATATGGTATCTAACTTAAAATTTACTATAATACAATTAATATGAAGAAAACTTTTACCTATATACATACATACGTATAAACACGCCTTTATTCCCGGAGGGTTAGGCAGAGGTGAATAAACACCCACATTTCACCAATCATTGAATTCGGTCCCACGTAATAGGAGGTGAGCCTATTGACGTCCTCTGGGTAATATTGTTGTCTCAAGCCATGCATCTGAGGCTGAGTCTAGGCTGTATATATATCTGATGTTGAAAAGCCCTATCCCTTAGTGGCCTTGTACCAAATTGTTCCTTGTACTCGTATGGGAAGAGATGGGGTGGTCCAAATTCTACTCTGCCGGGAACTAATATTATAATATTGAAGAGTTTGTTTATTTGATTGAACGCGTTATTCTTAGAAATTACTGGTTTTTGTGTTAAATAGTCCGTTTATTAAGGAAGGTTAAATACTATTTTTAACATCATGCTACTACCCAACGATACGACGTCGCGACGGTATTCCCGTCCCAATTGAGCAGTCCGACTGGGGATGTGCCTCCACCCACAGAATACCACGGCTATAATAACTTCGTGTTGTGTTCCCGGTGGTGAGTAGGGTAGCCAGAGCTCACTGGGGAGATATTCTGCTGTCAGTGGGAAGACTAAAGGCTTGCCCCGATTGTTTCTTCTACACTGACACAGAAACTCTCTGATCTTACTGAGCGACCGACAGTACGGCTTTCGCCACCGTCGCTCAACCGGTGACCTTCTTGTGTATCTCACAAACCGGTGGTTGCAAGCCATCGAGAGTCGCGGTGAGGCACTAGCGGTCAGCCTCGATATAGCAAAGGCCTTCGATCGGGTCTGGCACAAAGGTCTTCTTGCGAAGTTGCCGTACTATGGACTCCCCGAGGGACTTTGCGAATGGATCGCCAGCTTTTTGTCCAACAGAAGCATCCAAGCTGTCGTCGACGGCAGCTGCTCGGACCGCATGAACATAAACGCTGGTGTCCCACAAGGATCCGTGTTGTCTCCGACGCTGTTTCTGCTGCATATCAATGATATGCTGTCTGATGGCTCCATTCATTGTTATGCGGACGACAGTACCGGGGAGACGTGTTACACGGGCCGTGCAAATATCCCTCAGTCCGAGGTGGAGAAGAGTCGCGAACAACTTGTGTCTAAAATCGAGACTACTCTCTCTGGAGTATCCGATTGGGGACGACTAAACCTAGTCCAATTCAACCCCACTAAGACACAAGTATGTGTATTCGCCGCTCAGAAAACCCCATTCATTATAGCGCCGCAATTCCTGGGCACACCGCTTACATATCTCCTCAAGTATTGGGATCCTTGGTGTCGATATCTCTAGCGACGTCCAATACCAAAGTCATTTGCAGGACAAGGTTAAGTTGGCATCAAGAAAACTCGGAGTGCTCAACAGGGCGAAGCAGTACTTCACTGCGGGGCAGCAACTCCTTCTTTATAAAGCACAGGTCCGACCTCACGTGGAGTACTGCTGTCACCTTTTTGCTGGAGCACCTACATACCAGCTTGACCCCTTCGACTCGTTGCAAAGACGGGCATTGAGGCTGGTTGACAATCCCATACTCACAGGTAGAGTGGAACCTCTTAGCCTTAGGAGGGATTTTGCCTCTCTGTGTGTGTTCTACCGCCTATACAATGGTTTGTGCTCAGATGAATTGTTTGACATGATGCCCGTAGCTACATTCTATCATCGCACCTCTCGCCATAGGCAGGGAATTCATCCCCACACATTGCGACCTGAGACGGTGCGCACTGTGCGGTATGAAAGAAACTTCATCCCACGCACACTCAAGCTGTGGAATGACCTCCCTGCTGCGGTTATCCCAAGCGCCTACAATATGGGGTTCTTCAAGAGGGGCATCGGAAGGTTTCTTCATGGTCGGCAGGTCGAGTATGACGCCCCTGGTATTGCACACGTCCATAGGCCACGGTAACCTCTTCCCATCAAGTGGGCCGTGTGCTTGTCTGCCACCTAAGTGGTATATAAAAAAAAAGTTTTCTTTTCAGTGGAACTAACCTACCGGACTAGTTAAATAATCATTTTCCAATTATTTATTACACTATTTTTATATTATTTTATTTTATACTATTTACTTTATACTATTTTTATATTATTTCTTGACATGATTGTAAAATTTTGACGTTCATATGTGCTCTTTACGTGCTTAAACTGAATAAATGAAATTGATTATTTGAAGCTTCTTTGATTGATTGATGGCTACCGTGGCCTATGAACGTGTACCTTTTTTTTATATAGAACACATCAATTAGACTTCGCCTTGCCTGATGGTAAGCTGAAGGCAAAGTCTCAGAAAAGAGTTCGAGAATCGGATGTTCTGCACCGTGTGCGGGTGACATCTAAGACCTGCACGTGTAGTCCTGTGTAGGAAAGGGGAGAGTGGGACTAATTGGAAGAGCTCATCAGAACACTCACCATGGTACAGACGGTAAAATACAGCCATGGACGCAACATCTCTACGCATCTGTAAAGGTTCTAGGGTGTTCGTTACCTACAGATCCACTGGCGTCATACTTGTCCTGCCGACCCTGTAGGAACTTTTTAATGAAGAATCGCTTATTGTAGACGCTTGGGAAAACCACAGCAGGGAGTTCATTCCACAGCTCGAGCGTGCGTGAGATGAAGTTCTATTCATACCCCACAGGGGGAACCGTTTCAGGTACGTAGTTAGGGTATTTATATGTACTTACCAAGTTTATTTCTTCTTCATCTGGAACACGAGGAGGACGAAGGGCGCCGCCAGACCTGTGCCGACGTACCAGAAGAAGTTGAACGTCAGACGTGCGCGCTTGTTGATGTCGAAAGGAAGGGTCTGGAACGTTGTGAAGACATTTGTTAACATAACATAACATAAACTCATGCCTATATCCCCGAAGGGGTAAGTAGAGGTGCTAGCACCCACCTTTCGCCAGTTTATGTTTAGGTCTCAATGTAATAGGTGGCGAGCCTATTGCCATTAACCGGACACTTGTAAATCTGCGATAAATAGACACATAACCTCGAAAAGCATCGAAAAGTCATTGGTGTGTGCCAGGGTAAAACCTGGGATAGAACCCGAGACCTCGTCTCAGCAGTCCATTACCCATACCACTAGGCTACCGCGGTTAGGTTAGGTTAGGTTATCCATACTAATATAATGAATGCGAAAGTAACTCTGTCTGTATGTTGCGCTTTCACGCCTAAACAGCTGAAGCGATTTTAATGTAATTTTGTATAGGGGTAGATTAGACCTTGAAAAAGGACGTACCTCCACGAGGGCGGAACCGCGGTACAACAGTTAATTATTTTATAATCAAATGAAATTTTGCGGGTAGGGAGTCCCTCAAGCTTGAGCGGTGATGGGACATCCCCCTTTCCTAGGCAATAAAAAATAGTGGTTTCCACATCAAAGGAGGCCATTTCGAAACTGATTATGTGCTAGAGTCAGCTGGGGTGCGAAAGAAATGCCTATTAGCCAACCTTACACATTTGCGACCCGAGACGGTTTTTAATCGGTTCGAGTCCAACATTGCAGTCAGGGTTTTCAAACGTAGTTTCAAACGTAAAACGCTTTAATCGCTCCCATTACAACAGACAAATTGACTTGCTAAATATTATGTCTATTACATTTAAAATAGTAGCATTATTAAGGTATCTTAACATATATATATGCATGTATGTAGGCTATGTAGCATGTATTCACGCCTGTAAAACCCAGATAGTGTAGGCATTTCCGATACCACGTAATACTTAGGTGGTGATATACAGGTTTGTAGGTAAGGCTGGTAATCTAACTAAGGCCACAAAACATACCCAATTTCCCTACTTCATATAGCTTTAACGATTTTGTAATGTTGTAATGATTTTTGCGAAACCTAGGTAGAGCTAATTCGCTAGCTTATTCGTTTATACAGCGAAGGAATAGTATTGAACATTCATGTTATTTGTAAATATGCATTCATTCAGTGTAAATATTTACAGCTCTGTGCAAAGATGGGGCTCGTTTGTTTTGACTGTGGCGATTATCGTTTAAAGTCGCCACAATTTGGAGCCCGGGGTCTTATGTCCTACTCTTGATCTTGGTTTAACCTATCTCGTCTATTGTGGGGGCGATTCCACTTTGACCCTCAATCCCGAGGGCAAACCTGCGCCAGCCTCTGTTAACATACGAGGTATCAATTGTTTTATAGATACCTATTGGCTACTAGATGTGGTTGGCTCACAGCCCGAATACGTCATAGAGGACTCTTGATACAACTGATCTGGCTATATTCAGACCTATCTATTGAATAAAAGCCATAATTTTATAGCTAAATGACCTATGTGCGGATGTTAAATCGAAACCCTTTTTCTATATAAATATTAGATAGAATACAGAGTTTCAAAATAGACTTAAATTAATGAACCTACCTACAGAAAAAGTTACTGGACCTGTGAGCAATACCTGCGATTCCTACTCCATTACAAAGACATGCATGCAGAAATGTAAACTCTCTTATTCGTTAACATTACTTACTAATAGAGTTACAGGGACATTTAACATGTATTGTTTTGACTGTCCATAATTAAGACACTTCACATTTAACATTATCTTATTACATTAGTATGATATGGGATATCGAAAATCAAGACTAGGTATATGATACGTTTAGGACTTTAGCACGTGCACTAGAGCACCGGTGACCAGATTTATAGAATTAAGCACTCTCTTTATGAACAGCGAGTCTAAAAAGATTACATTGACCAATTCTGCTTAAAACTATCGCCGCAAGACAAAATTTTATCCAATAATGTAGCCTTTTTAGACGTCACAGGTACCGATACCCTGTAGTTACGTAACATAAAAAAAACTTACCTCTCCGGGAATTCCTCCTTGAGAGCCGTTCCTCACGAAATTCATCATGTAATTCCTCCCAGCAGCATAACTGGAAATTCTAGCCAAAGGGCCCAACATTGTGATATTTACTCCTTACGTACTGAAGCAGAAATGGCCAGGTATGAGGTAGATAAGATAACGATATCGTCTATTGGCTGGAGCCGATATTGTCCGACCGGCCAACTGATAACGCTTGAATCGAGTGTCACTACTTAATGATCAAAGTAACCCATGTGGCATTGACAGCGTCTGTGTACAGTTTTCGTACGCAAATAAAACATTTTAAAGTGGTCGCGTTATAATGTTGTGAGTAATGTAGGAAACCAGACAAGAGTTGTAATGGCTAGCAGTCTAAATTAATTTATAGTTCTAATATTTCTTGTTTAAGATAATACACCTATATAGGTATGTACGTTGTACAACATCATCAGAAACTATTTGTGCTTACTGGGTTAGCAGCGCGAGTGTGACTCCCTTGGTTTTGCACACGCCCATAGGAAACGGTAACCACTTTGCATCAGGTGAACCGTGTGCTTATCTGCCACCTAAGTGGTATATTAAACGAAAATTAGTCATCTAAAAAAATATCCAAAAGCAATCTATCCCTGTTCCAAATTTCAGCCAGCATTTTTCAGACGTTAGAGCGTGATTGAATAACAAAAATTCAAATATCAGATAATTACTCACCTGCTTGTTGCATGTTACTCGGTAACTGTTTAATACCATGCAGCAGGCTAGTGCTTGTTTGTAATCTTAGTAGTATAAAAACAGTTTCAGCATTTCAGTCGGTTGTTGACAGTAGACTGCAGCACAGATAACATAATACCAATAGTAAAAAAACGTCACTGTAAAGTTGTACTTACCTAGTAAAAGTAGAAACACCTGGAATTTGCAATTAACTACAACTAAGGATAAATCGGAAATAAAATAATAGTAGCTTCACACAAAGTTAGTATGTTTCAATAACTTAAATAACTGTCCTTGATAATTATTTTATTATTTTTCCTGTAAAGTTATAGGTAAGACTTCCCTTGGCTTAGCTTTTCTTCCTACATCGAAGGCAACGATTTCTCTTTGACTTAAACGGAATAAAACTGAGACTATTTATTATATTAAGTACTAGCTGTTGCCCACTTCTCTCGTGTGGATATTGGTTATTTCCCCAAAACGTAATCTATGTTCTTTCCCAAAGTTTAATTTACCAAATGTCCTCAAAATCGGCTGTGGAATTCTCTTCCTTATGTCTTACGAGACAGTCCTTCTTTAAACATCTTTAAAAGAAGAACAAGAAACTATTTTCTCTATCTACAATAACAGACATGATATATATTTCTATGTATGTAATTGTATGTATGTAGGTGTGTATATATATTCTTTATTCGATATATGTATGAGTATTTTATGTATGTATATTTAGTGTCTTTTTGTCAGGGTCCTAATGTACACAAACATGTTTGCCTCTCATTGGATTGCAATTCCTCTGTGCACGCCCAGGTTTGCTGCAAGATAACTCAACATTGAGTTAAGCTCGCCTTTGTACATAACATTTCACCACAATAAAGAATAAATAAAATCAGTTCAGTGGTTTAGGCATGAAAGTGTGATAGACAAACAGACAGACAGAGTTACTTTCGCATTTAGAATATTAATAAGGAAGTGAGAACGTTACTAACGGCTAAAAGAGTGCTCTCTCGTATATTAATTGGTTACGAATTACGCAGAACGGTGATATGACATAAACAAGTTGGCCCCCGTAGTGACCTACCGGAAAAAGGTGTGGGCTAAATTGTTACCTAACCTAGGGATCAGTGAAAATATAATAATTAATTATTCTATTTTCACTAGGGGAGAGTATGTACTACTCATTGTAGATAATCGTGTTTGTAATAAACTGTTGACGTTTTTGTTTAAAATATTATTTTTAAATACTTTCTGTAATAATCTACTTATACTAACTCTACTTCATTAAAATTAATTAATATTATAACAGAAATATGTAAAACAACTGGCCTTTTAATATTACCACTTACCACCATTTCTTGGATAGTAGATTTCTTAAAAAGAAAAATGGCAACTTAAAAGTGACGTTTTACGCGCCAAGTGGCAACATTGAATCTGCCATTTTAAAAAAAAGAAACAGTCGGCCACGCTTGCTACAGAAATCATTTCACTTTTTGGGGGCCTATTTTTCCCCCTTTACGTTTAGTTCCAATATTGCTGTAATTAATTCATTACCAGAGCAAATCTTTAAATCCTAAGTCAAAATTAGAAATGGCCGACTTGGACGATTTCTTCGCGAAAAAAGATCGCAAAAAGTCTAAGGCAGTGAAAAAGTTTGCTACCACTGATGAGTTAGCCAAAAAACTGGAAGACACAAAACAGAAATCAGATGTTAGACCCAAGAAGGAGCGGCCAGTGCAAGAAGGCGAGGAAGGAGGACGAGCTGGGGTGAGTAGTAGTCACAGACCGTGGTATTTTACAAAACTTGAGAAGTATGACATCTTTTGTGTCGAGGTTTCGTGGTGATTTTTGATCATTCATGAAGCCCTGTTATTTATTCCCACATGATTAATAGAGCAACTGCTCACGCTTCCGTAGCGTTTGACCTGCTTTCATTAGAAATTAGGTATTTCAGTAGTTTTTTACTCTTGTTCAATGATAACATAGCTCGATTTCTGTGTTAGAAATATTGCCACGACTAGCAAAATTGTAAATTAAGTACAAGTGCTTGATATATCTCGATATTAATATATAATTTATTTAAGTGCAATGTTATTAACCATGATTTTGAAACTTAAATATAGGTTATGTTTGCCATTTCTGTGAAGAAAGTTTTTTTAAATTCCATAGACCAAAGATTGATTGTAAATTCTCTTTAGCAGAGACTACAAATTCATAAAACTAGGCTAGTGGACTACACATGCATTATTTATGAAAAATTGTGGTATTTTATCATTAATTTTTAATTTTCACTGCTGAAATATTAATGTACTCACAAAGAACAAGAAGTTGAAAACAAAGAGCATAACAATACAATTTGGATCCTCAAACTTGGACTTTACTTATTTTATGAGTCATTATGTTGTTTACATTAAGCTAATGAAACATTATTGGTAGCATCATCTTCTTTTGAGTGTGAATGCTCAAAGATTAGAATAGATATTTTTTTGTTAGTCAATTAGGTTTGAAAAAGTTTTTGGTAATTGGATAACTATGATGACAGATCTAGGAAATTAAAAGATTTGTTGCTGTCTACTTTAGATATTACTCGGGACATATATCTTGAACCTAAAATGTGTTCAACACACGCTGAACACATTTCTTGGGTATGTTTAGAGGATACCATGGCGTACTACAGTGGTGGACAAATTCAAATTCACCAAACAGATTATTATAAAACAATACACATGTGTCTGGGCCTTTGTTTGTCTTGCAATTTTTTGTTTATGATTTATTGCAGAAGAACAACCCTATGTTTACAAATGTGCCACTTTATTTATTCTGTGAAGCTACAATTATTATTAATTTAGGTCCATGATATGTGTACTGAGGTACACCAATCTGTATATGTACATCTCAGCAGTTCACTTACTTTTTTTGCCTTTGATTTGAGTAATGTGGCTTTTGGCAAGAAAATAGCTTCTCAGTTGTCAAGGAGGAAACAAACCCAGGGTGCTGAGATTCTACTACATTGAGCCAATGGTTATGTGTTTTATAGATTTTGCTGGCCTATTATTTAGCCCTAGCCACAAGGCTTTCCATTGGTACAATTAAGTCCTGGGTAGTACAACGGACAAGTGAGCTAGCAACTTTCGGGCTGTGAGTTGAGAGCCTTGAACACAACCAGAAACAACTCCATATTTATTTTTCAATACCACTTATGTGGCAGACAAGCACATGCCCCACCTGGTGGAAAGTGGTTATTGTGGCCTATGGAAGTTTGCAAAAACAAAGGAGTCACACTCGCATTGCCAACCCTGTAAGCACAGAGTTTCTGTGCCATAAGTATAAAACAAAAAGCAGGACAAGGTCTTCCCACTGACAGCACAAAATCTCTCCAATGATGATGACTATTTATGGCATTGCTTGTAAGTAGATTTGAAATGGGTAGGCAGAGACAACATCCTTCCACTTATTACAATTCTGGCATAAGCATTTTGCTTCTACTTTCATAATTGTTTGCGTTATGTGTGTTAGCGTAGTGTAGCGAGAGCTACTCTGAATCTGAACGCACATAATGCAAACAATAATGAGAGAGCGGGTGCTCAGTTCTGTCCTGTCTTATAATCGTAATGACCATAAATATATGGTCTTAATTCTAATTACACAACAAGGAAAATTATGTTCAAAACAACATTTTTCTGTGTATCACAACATTGTGTATCATTATAAACAACAGTATTAATGTGTTTAGCAATTTTTTCACACAATATTATATTATTGGGTTCAATTAAGATTGAAATAAAAACCAAGTGGAAGTCGGACTTGCACACCGAGTGTTCCGTAACTTAAATGACATAAACTTTAATATATTTTGAATACGTTGACTTAGAAGTTGTGCCTAGTGTTGCACACATCCATAGGCCAAGGTAACCGCTTCTTATTACCATCAGGAGGGCCGTGTGCTTGTCTGCCAGTTTGATTTTTGCACTATTTCAAGATGTTATAGACCTGAGTATGTGGTATAAATTTCAACTTAATACCTCCACGTATTTCTGTGAAGAAGGTCTTGACAGACAGACAGACAGACGTACATCAAAGTGATCCTATAGGGGTTCCATATTTTTTTCCTTTTGAGGTACGGAATCCTAATAAGTGAAAGTGTTATGTAATTATTGGATTCAAACAAATTGCTTTAAAATTAGTCTAAATGAGTTTTTAAAGCAATTAGATATGCTGACTCCTAACATACTGGCCCTGTCTTTGTTTAGGTGTCCGAAATACAAAATTTTGTGCAAAACACTACTTTGGTATAATTTATTTATTTATTTATTCTTTATGCACGATGTACATTTGCGGACTTAATGCCGTAGGCATTCTCTACCAGTCTACCATTGGGTGGTGCAGAGCTAGTGCGTGGTAGGCGCATATTAATGAGGGATAAGTTAGGTTCAATAAGGTAAATTATATAATCAATGTAAAGGTTTAAGAAAAAAAAAGTAGCGTTATATCAGAGCGTCTCCCTTAAGTCCCGTATTCAGCATTAACTTTTTCTTTAAAAAATAATTAAACAATCGCGGTAGCCTTCTGGTATGGGTGATGAACTGCTGAGGCGTGGTCTCGGGTTCGATCCCAGGTTCTACCATGGTACACACCAATGACTTTTCGATGCTTTTCGAAGTTATGTGTGTATTTAATGCAGGTTTACAAGTGTCCGGTTAATGGCAATAGACTCGCCACCTATTACATTGGGACCTAAACATAAACTGGCGAAATGTGTGTGTTGCTAGCACCTCTGCCTACCCCTTCGGGGATATAGGCGTGATTTTATGTTATGTTTTCTTAATCAATAGGAACTCATATTTGCAGATTTAATCTCCAAATTCCAGTGTAGACTCCTAAACCTACAAATACTGACAACAAATACTGTAAATAAATGTATCAAGTTACATTTATTCGAGGGATATGCCTGTCAACCTCACCTTCGGCAACCGAAACGACCCACAGGCGGCGTGCGTTTTAGTCGGTTCGAGTCCGACATAACCTCCTCCACCGGCGCCGGTGGGGAGGTATCCGAGGGGATTTTGCGCTCGTAAAAAAAAAAAAAAAAAGTTACATTTATTTACATTTTCATCAGTTCCGACATGATAATAATATTAATATGCTCAACTAGAGATAACTGCTGTGAAGTGCCAGACGCGCTAAGTATTGTTTACATTTCAATAACAATCAAATAACATAGATAATTTTCAAGTCATTAAATTTAAATGGGTGGTATTTAAACGCAAATAAAATACTTTTTTTATGAAATAATAATCCAAATTTCCATCAAAATTACTGATTGCACATCATAATACTGAACTCAAAGTATTAGAAAACACACTACAATTTATACTGATTGAGCACCAACAAACTACTAAATTGCTTAGAAAAAAAATTACTACAAAGACCCTAAGACACTGTCTCCATTATCACATGGTATATGTAAGTAATGGTGACTTATGCGCAGAAGTATCTTTTGCATGGCGCCAATTATATTTAATAAGCTGCCTAAGAACTGTAAGGAACTTACCACTAGTTCATTCAAAAAAGAAATTAAAGGCCTACTCCTGCAAAAGGCATATTATAGCATAACAGACTTCCTGGCAGATAGTATTCACTAACTAGCATTAAATAGTAAATACTGCTATTATATAAATTATAGTAAAATTCTTATTAGGTAGGCCTAATATTCTGACATTGTTGACTGTATTTTGACAACTAACTTAATATGTACTTGCCATTGTTTGTTGCATTGTAGTACATTTTCTATTGTATCTTAATCTATTTGACATGATTATTGATAAGATATTGACATTTTTACTGTATTTCTGATTTGACATTACATTACATAATGATTTGAACTGTTAGTGAAAATTGAAAGCAATTAATGCGCATCTTATGACTAAGCGTCTCCTCACGCATATATTTGTACGCCGCTATATGGGGCAAAACATGACTGGACTATATATTATATACTATTACTGACCTATTGCATGCTTTTGTATGTACACACATGTTTTGAACAAATAAAACGATTCTATTCTATTCTATTCTATTCCTCTTTTCTGAGACATTGCTTAGCATCAGGCAAGGCGAAGTTCATTGACATGTCCTACAAGAGGGGCATTAGAAGGTTTCTATAGGGTCGGCAGCGCTTGTGTAATGCCCCTGGTGTCGCATACATCCATAGGCCACGGTAACAACTTCCCATAAGGTGGGCCGTCTGCTTATCGCCACCAAGCACATTTTGGGTCCAAGATATACTTAGCTCTGAGGTATAGCTCTGTTTGACTAAGGGTCTGTTACAACCATCCTGAATGGTTCTTTTGAGTAAAAGAACACGGTCCTTGTGTAAGGGTTACCCTTACGCAAGAACCTTGCATTGACGTATAGTTGCAGAAACCATACCATACCTTACTATACCATACTTTACTGTACTTCCATACCTTATCATCCATACCATAGTTGGTATTCACAGAACTGACGTTATGTTTTTTTTTTTATTCCAGGAGGAAGAAGAATGGAAGGAGTACGAGGAACCGGTGAAGGACTACACGGGACTCAAGATTCAGGTGCTGCAGGGTGGGAACGGAGCCCCTGAATCCGGCCGGGATTCGGCGTCCGAGGATGCCGGTGGCCCAGGGGAGGGGGGGAAAGTCAAGGGGCCTTGGAATAAGCCTGTAAGTGCAACATAAGCAATATAATATATGCTTGAGATGGAGAACATTGTATGTCATACTAAAAAAAATGTTCAGTAGCCCTAACACGAAAAACTATCGTAAACTGACTCTCTCGGGGTCGGGCTGTCAGATGGCAGTCGCTGACATGCCGTACCTGACCTGATACTAATGCTGGGAAGACGATGAAGGAGTAGCACTCGCTACACTTCAAGTCTAGACTACTCCTTTAGTACGTGATTTGAAGTCAAACCCATAAATAAATTAGATTTTCGAACTATCTCTATACATAAAAAATGTTTGATTTTTCAGCAACAGCCAGAAGTTGAGGCTCCACCCCCGCCGCCCGTGGAAGAGAAGCCACCTCGTGAGAGCAAGCCGACGACTTACGTGCCGCCTTCCTCTCGTCAGCGGCCAGTCGAGAATCCACGCCGGACTCAGGTACGGAAAGGAATAAAATGAAAGAAATATTGAAGCAAATTTTTATGCTAACTATTCAAATCGATTAAGATATAGAATATTTTTTTATATAGAACACGTCAATTAGACTTCGCCTTGCCTGATGGTAAGCTGAAGGCAAAGTCTCAGAAAAGAGGGTCACCATTACTTATACATACCGTGTGACAATGGTGACACACAGCTTGACGGCCTCATAATATGCTTAAAGGACCCGGGACTGTAGGAAGAAGGAAACACGTGAGCTAGTAATGAATTCTAGAGGAAAGAGTCACCGAACCGCTTGGTTCTTGATCGGAAAATTGAATGAAATGAATTGAAAGTTCGCTTATGTTTTTTATCGGCATTCATAGGATATTTTTACAGATTATTAAAAACCATGGTGCAATTGTCAAACAAAAAAAATAATTACAGCCAGTGTCACTCGGGATGATTCTCATAATATTCAACATGATATCCAACACAATCAAATCTCCTCATTAAAAAAGAGAGGAAAGAAGGAGTAAGATGTAATTGGTAAGGTTTCCAGTAGCTGTTCTTTTGGATGGGCTTCAGTTAAAACCATAAGCAGTTGTTTTAGGAGATGTTTGTCGCGTTTTTTTTTTTATCTAGGACACGCCAACTTGACTTCACCTCGCCTGATGGTAAGCTAAAGGCAAAGTCTCAGGAAACAGGGTCACCATTACAGACACTAAGTAATGTTACAATAGTGGCACTCAGCTTGGCGGCCTCATCAGATGATTTTTCACGCTCCGATTAAAGGACCCAGGACTGTACGAAGAAGGAAACACGTGTGCTGGTAATGAATTCCAGGTCTTGGTGGTGCGGCAAAGAAAAGAGTCTCCGAACCGCTTGGTTCTTGCTCGTATATTTTGCACAGTGTGGGGGTGACATCTAAGGCCTGCACGTGTTGTCCCATGTAGGAAAGGAGATGGTGGGATTAGTTGGAAGAAACAGGAGGGCACATGAGGCTATGATATATGATATACCTTTTTTGTTTCCGGCAGAGTAGAATTTTTACCGCCCCTTCTCTTCCCATGCGGTGTCGTACTTATTACTTCCCACTGTTAGGCTGCCTTCTTTCAATTCTCTCTCAGAGGTTATCTCACATGTTCAATCTTAATTTTTAAGCATCTTGTTACCAGTTGATTTCCGAGATTCTTTGCTAGTCTATGCTAAATCATTTTTGTTCACAGCAATCATAAACAGTATTATTGTAATAAGGTCAACCACGGTTCTTGGTAACTTACCTACCTGATTAGCGAGCACACTGAGTAGTGGAAGAACTATAGCCCTGTTTTACACTTGCCTGTATAACTGACACATGGGTGTGACATTACAGCAAAAGCACGCGCCCGACATCCACAACGACGACTATTTCCCGGTGCTGGGCGCGAGCGCCAAGCGCGGCGCGGGCGGCTGGAGCACCGCCGCGGGGGGCGCCGCCTCGCACGGCGCCGCGCAGAGGCAGCCGCTCGCGCTCGGGAACCGCTTCACGTCGCTGCAGGACGACAGCTAGCCAGGTACGGATGCTCACCCTCTTGTAGACCGATATTTAGCCAGGTACGGAGTTTCACTCCGCTGTAGGGCAATAGTTAACCTGAAGTGAAGTGAATGAGGAGGTAGGACACGGCGGTACTTCCGCCCAATTGAGCAGTCCGACTGAGGAAGTACCTCCGCCCTACAGAATACCGCGGTTATGATAACTTCGTGTTGTGTTCCCGGCGGTGAGTAGGGTAGCCAGAGCTCACTGGAGAATTTGTGCTGTCAGTGGGAAGACTAAAGGCTTGTCCTGCTTTGTCTTTTACTGACGGCACAGAAACTCTGTACTTACAGGGTCGGCAGCACGGATGTGACTCCACTGGTGTTACACACGTTCATAGATCATGGTAACCACTTTCCATCAGGTCGGCCGTGTGCTTGTCTGTAAACTAAGTTGTATTAAAAAAAAAGTAGGTTTAGAGGTGTTATAATTACGAATGAAACAACCATTCGGGACAAGCTTGTATTTGCGACTGCAGTCAAAGTTACAATACAATTTATATCTTTAATTAAGTACATATAACATCATTAGTGCACATACTTCAAGCCAAGTACGAACCTTCACACCGCTGTGAGGCGTAGCCAGGTAGGAATGTCAATGAGCGCATGCTGGGTGACAAGTGAGGTCGCCTGTGGCCCCAACAAAAGCAGGATGGTGCGGTGTCGCCCTGCTCTCTTCAAGATGGTGACACTACTTCCCATACTCGAAGGAGCCGTCTCAAAGTTATGTAGATGATGAAGGATATTTGAAACGGCGTGCGTTTTTAGTCAGTTTACCCGTTAAGTTCGATTTAACCTATTGGTAACCATGGGGATTTCTGTACGATAAAAAGTAAACTAAGTATGAACTATTGAATGAGAATTTCACCACACCACAAGATTACTACTACCCAAAAACAATACAAGCTTTATTATATATAACTACCCCCAATATTTACAAATTCTTTAATGTGCAACAGCCTCAAGTTATGTATAGATGTTTGGTTTCAAACTATTTTATTGAGAGTTTTAATTGTTTTTGTGACATACTTACATTAATTATTGAAATACTCTTTTGTCTGCAGGTAACACAATGCCACTCCGTGAAACGCAGCAGTAAAGTGAAGTGTCAATAAGGACTTGTAAGCGAAGCCTGGCGCATAGCAAATACAATATAATTACATACTAAACACAATATGCAACAGACAGAACAACGTGCATTTTATATTTGTAAGCCCCATGTTGAAATCCAAAATGGCGGTCAGACAGTTGCTGTACGAAGAAAAAACATACGTTCTAAATTTGAATATTTATTTTTCTTCTAAGTGATGGTTCGTACTTCGTACCAGGGGCTACCATGATACGGACATCCGAAACTTCTGACCCGCACGAAACACGAATGAAAAATTAGAATTTAACTACTATAAAGTTACTACACATTTCTTTTGGGAAATCGAACGAAATTTCACGTGTCGTTTTCGGGCCCGATTGTGGAATATTACCGATTGCCTGAAACTTCGGTCCGCATTTTCGGATGTAGGTTTCATGTTAGGCCTACTGCATGGTTTGTAATTACCACATTTCACGATGTCCTCTCGTATGAAGTGTATGTAGACAATAAATTATGCCTAAAGTGCTTTTCGAACGCATTTTGAATGTTCAAAAAATTTTTTTAAGAACACATTATGGCAACTGTCTTTAAAAAAAAGTGTAAAAGCAGGAAATGAATGTGCGATTTGTTATTTTTTATGTTTTTATTGATATAAATAAATAAAAAGTGTCTCGAATGCGTGGAAATGAACATTTAGGGAAAATTGGTGAAATTATTTATATACAAGCCGATGATTTAAAAACGTGTTTATATAATCAGTAAAACCAAGCGTGGGACATGATTTTTTATATTTACGAACTAAATTGTTATAAAAATGAGTATATCTGTAACGACCTACAAGTATTCCGCAAAATTACATAGTACATTTTGTTTTGATATTGCGATCATAAATTCTGTACCAGCAAATCATTGAAATAACTTGTACCATAGAAATAAATTATGTATTTAAAATTAAAATTTGTTTTATTTGAACCTGAGTAATTAGAATTTGGACCAAATGACCCATGGTCCAAATTCTACTTAACATAATATATACAGCCCAGACAGCCTCAGATGGCAACAATAGTGTCCAGAAAACGCCAATAGGCTCGCTCCCTATTACGTGGGACCGAATATTGTATTCGGTGCCACGTAATAGGGGGCGAGCCTCAACCTCCGATCTTGCTTGAGTCAACAATAGCGCCCGAAAGACGGCAAAAGGCTCACCTATTACGTGAGACCGTATTCAATGATTGGTAAAATGTGGATGTTAATTCACCTCTGCCTAACCCTACGGAGATAAAGGCATGCTCGTATGCATATATGTATTTGGAAAAAATACAAATCTTTCCTCTTTAAAGCAAAATACCGCATTAACTTAACACCAATGCTTTAATATTTGTAAAGGTATGGCTACAGATCGTATTTTTCACAACAAGCAGCTACTTATAGACAAATAAAGTCTGTTTTTGGGCTGATTACACAGAACACATCCACGCATTCCCGCATCATGTTCCGTGATGCCGAGCAGTGTACGAACCACCCCATTAGTATACGTTCGGAATCGTGGAAATTTCAAGTAAATCTCTGACCAACTATGGAGATAAAAACAAGGTGCAGGGAGCAGGTGCAGTGCCCCCTGCACCTTGTGGAACGCTAATATGAATTCCCATTGATATACATAAAACTTTGGTATCCTGCCGTTTGTTTAACGTGCTCAAAATCCCCACACTTAGTCAATTTTATTGTTAACAGCGACATCAAGAGCTATCAAAAGAACTTCTGGGCATAACAACTGCTTACACCGTTTGTACAAAAATTGTATAGATGGCGCTACAAGCGGATCTTTACTTCAATTGTCGCTTTTTGTTCAACTTCTCAGCTATTTATGAATAAAATTAAATGAATTTTATTTGTAAAATAATGAAATAGCTTAGATTTCAAGTGACTGTATAAATATTTTCATAATATCTATAATTTTAGTCAATATTTAAGGAAATACTAACTCGCGATAGTGAAATGTTTACACAAAGTTAGTATATATACAAAAATTTTGCTATTACTAGTGTACTTGCTTCGGCAGTACATATACTAAAATTGGAACGATACAGAGAAGATTAGCATGGCCCCTGCGCAAGGATGACACGCAAAATCGTGAAGCGTTCCACATTTTTTGAAGAATTTGACATCCACCTTTTTTTTTTATACAACTTATGTGGCAGATAAGCACACGTCCCATCTGATGGAAAGTGAATACTATGAACGTGTGTAACTTTCGGCAGATTTGAATTTTTGGAATTTTTTTTCTCCATCTGTAGTTCTATGTAGAGCAGCGGAAAACTTTTGATCGGCCAAGTTCGGGCCGACCAAATCTAACCATTGATAGTAGCACAGATAATATTAATTATAATTCTTATACATAATAAACTAATAATACGTAATACTATTATTTATTCTGTGCCATTGACTGGAAGAACGTTCTTTTTATATTTTTTTATATTATTTACCCTCAGTTGAAAAAAAGCTGCTTTGTTGATAAACCTAGGAAGGTGGGAGTTTTATCGAGAGCCCCACGAAGCCTTTGGAGCCCGACATACCTTATCAAGTCGCCCGGCGCCGCCAGTACGTAGTCGACGAGTATGTCGGGAGTCAGACGGCAGTCGCTCTCCCCAAAGTCAGGATAAGGTATTACATTTTTACAATATATTACGTTATAGTACTTACCTATTATAAATGTATATCATTTCCCGTATACTTTTACTTTTTTTGGCGTGTGGAATGGAAAAAGGAATCGGAGCCTCTGATGTCGGAAGCGAACCGAGAATTTTTATTTTTTATACAACTTAGGTGGCAGACAAGCACACGGACCACCTGATGGAAAGTGGTTACCATGACCTATGAACGTGTGAAACACCAGTGGAGTCACATCCGTGCTGCCGACTCTGTAAGAACAGAGATTTTGTGCCGTCAGTGTAGAGGACAAAGCAGGACAAGTCTTTGGTCATCCCACTGACAGCACAAAAACTCTCCAGTGAGCTCTGGCTACCCTACTCACCGCCGGGAACACAACACGAAGTTATTATAACCGCGGTATTCTGTAGGGCAGAGGTACTTCCCCAGTCGGACTGCTCAATTGGGCGGAAATACCGCCGTGTCCTACCTCCTCAAAATATATCACACAGATTCACTTTTCTGAGACTCTGAACCCTCGAGTGTGTTAGATTTTTTAGTTATTTTATATGATTGCTGTCAGAGGTTGTGCGTTCGATGCTCGCATAGTGAAATGTTCAAAAACATACTTTATTATGATTTGCTGAATAAATTAGAAAAAAATACGACTCCATAAATATGTATACAATTTTATTTACAAAATATAAACTAAGTATACGCTATGCAAACTTAAATACTAAAATTTTCTTCCAATCTTCTCAAATGATCCACATTAGACTCCTGCGGTGGGCTATTGTGACTTAAAATATTATTTTTGAACACATCCATGCTTCTCTGTGCCATATTGTTATAAACTTCTCTCGGCAAAATACGATTTGGCGCAGCCATTTTGACGTTTGCATTTCCCGCCAAATTCAAACGATCCATATAAACTCGTTCGTTCGGATACATGTTCGAAGGAATTATTGGTATTTCTGGTTTCGGTAACGTTCGAAACATGCTACTTCTATCGATAATTTGTTGTTGAGCGTTCATGTGGTTTAATGACTTCATCCATTGCTGTTGTTGTGTTGGTGGAACTCTGTTTGGGTAGTTGAAAATCCAGAGGCGGTCGCCGACGAACATAGGCCGCGGGCTGACGATGCCGAGACTGCTGTAATACTGTTGCGCGAGTAACTCTATGTCGTTTGTGTATTTTCGTTTCCATTTCGTTCTTCGGTTTTGAAACCATATTTTTATCTGGAAATAGAGATTTTTTTAAGTAAGTAAGTTAGTAAGCAAGTAAATCATTTATTGCTCGAAACACCGTATGTGACAATGGTGTTACTAAAATAATAAGGTCGGACATGTTTCGCAGATTATCTGCATGTTTTATCCATTTGAACATATTTGATTGACAATTCATCATCATCATGTCAGCCACACATAGTCCACTGCTGAACATAGGCCTCTCCCACAGACTTCTAGAATGACCGATCTAAAGCAGCCCGCATCCAATAATATTAAAATTAGAATATAAATAAAATGTCCATTAGTGTCAATATTTGGTATCAAGATTGTGTGATTATGTGTATTCTTTTATTAAAAATGTATACTTGCATGTAAAGTATACATTTTAATAAAAGAATACACAATTCTGTCAATAATACAAACAATAATATATCATACAAACAATTCTAGAATATACAGAAAAATACGGTTTGGAGTTAGATTTTTTTATAAGTTATAGGTTTACGTTTGACCACAGATACATCTAATCATATGTGTCTAATATTCATCAAGACTCTTTTTACAAATGGGTTAGTTATCCTTATCGCCACCATGTTCAAGATTAAACATAATACGTAAACATGATACGGAAATAAATTTTGTAGGAGGTAGGACACGGCGGTATATCCGCCCGATTGAGCAGTCCGACTGGGGAAGTACCTCCGCCCTACAGAATACCGCGGTTATAATAACTTCGTGTTGTGTTCCCAGTGGTGAGTAGGGTAGCCAGAGCTCACTGGAGAATTTGTGCCGTCAGTGGGAAGACTAAAGGCTTGTCCTGATTTGTTTTCTACTGACGGCACAGAAACTCTGTACTTACAGGGTTGGCAGCGCGACTGTGACTCCTCTGGTGTTACAGACGTCCATAGGCCACGGTAACTACTTTCCATCAGGTGGGCCGTGTGCTTGTCTGCCAACTAAGTGGTATAAAAAAAAAAAAAAAATAAATATCTGCTACTGTTTATCTATGGATACAATAAAATAATTACCTGCGTTTCAGTCAGCTTCAACTGTCTCGCCAGCCTGCCTCTGGCTGCTACAGATAGGTAGCGATTCTTTTCAAATTCCGCCTCCAAGTTCTTGATTTGTTGAGCACTGAACGCCGTACGTGCACGCTTGCCTCGAGATGAACAAGATCCTGAAAATAAATATAAGAAATCTATAATAACTCTCCTACATGTTAGTTCTAACGGGGAAGGATCCAATCCCGTAATATCAACTTTAAGTATAATGGTAACGTTCTAATCCAAAATTGAACTTTAGGCTCCAAATATAAGTTTCGAATTTCAAAGTTTGCTGTTTGGTTCTTTTCTTATAATGATTACATGACCCCGAAAGAATAAAATCCCACGATGTCGTTATGACCTACTTATTCGCTTGTCATATACATAAAGCTCTATCATTGAAGTCATACCCAGATTAAACAATCGTATATCTATAAACAATTGAAATGTAGACTTTCCTAGTGCCTTTAGTGTTATGTTATCTGTGCTAGTGCCAAATAATTGAAAAACTTGGCTACAAAACGCTATCAGTCAGAGCTAATAGGTGTTATATCAATTGAGTTCAAAGACGTCATAGTTTTCTCTCTTCGTAGCGATAAATACAGATCTGTCGATACGTTCTGTTGACAGTGAGTCGTTAATAATAATGTTTCTTCCGTCGATGTCTTGGCAAGCTTAACAATGACATGCCTAAGCTCTTTCATGCCTTTCTTACTCTGAGGTATGTCAAGACAACAGGCCACAATTCCATCTTAATCGAAGCTATTCGCAGCTCTTCTTTGTTAGGTTATAAGAATTATATTATGTTATCTGTGGTTAGGCACACAGTGCATCTACCAAGGGGAACCTACTTAGTTAAAACAAAGTTAGTTAAAACACCTTATCCCTTAATCACCTTGTACAAAACCCAAAGGTGAGGTGGCGACTCTTGTATTCTACTTCAGAAACCTTTCCGTTACCAAGTAATTTCATAGTCAGCAACCAAATTTATAATAAATATAATATATATATAAATGTGTGGTAAAGAAGTGACTTAGAATAGTCACTCTTAATATATTACGGAAGTCATCCCGAACGGACATAGATATCGCAGCAGACATGACTCGTCGTCACCTCACCAGTTATTTTCAATAAACACCTCCCTGCTTTGAGTAATTAGTGGTAATATATCAACATGTCATTCCAACGCGGCCATTTTGAATCGGGAACGCTGCATCGTATCCGAACGCGCTAATGAGCGCGCCAAAATAAATGTCATTTTACTTTTTAAATCTTATTGGTACGAGCGTGTTGTCTTCATAAATTAGATCGTCAATTATATTCGAATTTGATTTGAATATATCAACATTTTTTAACGTTAATAAATCTACATGATATTAAATAGGTAATTACGATGATTTTTACAACAGTAGTTTAAGATGTAGGTAATACTATTGTAAGCTATTTAAATATACCTTTTTTATACCACTTAGGTGGCAGACAAGCGCACGGCCCACCTGATGTAAAGTGGTTACCGTCAGTGTAGAGGACAAAGCAGGACAAGCCTTTAGTCATCCCACTGACAGCATAAATTCTCCAGTGAGCTCTGGCTACCCTACTCACCGCTGGGATCACAACACGAAGTTATTATAACCGCGGTATTCTGCAGGGCGGAGGTACTTCCCCAGTCGGACTGCTCAATTGGGCGGAAATACCGCATTGTCCTACCCTACCTGCAGAACTAGTGGGAGAAGGGGAGGTGCATGCATTCTTGTAAAAAATGGACTGCAGTGGAAAGAACTGCCCAAAATAATGAAATTGTCGACATCAGGCATTTTCGAATGCTGTGCTATAGAGCTTATTGACTATAAGATAATTGTTGTATGTGTATATAGGGTACCAAATTATAATAATCTGGACTATTGTTTAGACAGGCTTAATTCTGTTATACAGGAAGTTACACAGACTCGGCAGAAGAATATTGTAATTGCTGGGGATTTCAATATAGATATCCTTAAGCAAAATAATCAAACAAGGGCATTCGAATGTCTGTGAACTGGCTACAATCTCAAGCTCGCAATAAAACAACCAACTCGCATGGCAAGCATGAAGTGTATAGACAATTTTGCACATAATTTCAGTAAATTGTGTAAGAGTGATGTATATGAGTTCTCGCTATCAGACCACACGGCACAGCTGCTTCAGTGTCCGGTACGGCAAATATGTGCCATTAGTTATTGGTATTTAACTAAAAATGATTACAGTGTCGAAAATATGCAAAAGTTCAAAAAATATATAAAACAGCTTTCTTTCGCGGAGATTTATGACACCGATGACCCAAATGTAGCATACATTGAATTTCTAGATACTTTCAAATTGATGTATGATTTGTGTTTTCCGGCTAAAAGAATCAAAATAAATGTTACAAAAAAGACTAAGTGGCTTTCGAAGGGAGTTAAATTATGTAATCGAAATAAAAGAAAACTTTTGTGGCAGATGAGACTAAATCCTAACATAACCAATAAAACTAAATTTGTTAAATATTCAGCATTATATAAAAAAATTATTCGTTTGACACAAAAAGCACAAAATAACCACAACATAAAAACATCGAAAAATAAGTCTAAAACTACTTGGGCAATCATAAACCGTGCAAAATATAACGTACCTAAGCACAATATCAATAGAATTAAGGTTAAGAATCGAACTTTGACTGAACCTAACGACATTGCTAACGAGTTTAATGACCATTTTATCGATAAAATTCAGCCTACGCTTCAAGTGAATAGCAAACCTAAGTCTTGTCCGCCTAATAGTATCGGTAAGTCCATGTTTATGGCACCTTGTATTCCAAATGATATGCATAAACTCATTATGTCATTAAAGAACACAAATAGCGTAGGATACGATGGTATTTCAACAAAAATATTGAAATACGTGTCGCCGAATATTTGTTGCCACCTTAGTCACATAATTAATCTTTGTATCAGTGCGGGTGTCTATCCAGATGCCCTAAAAACATCGATAATAAAACCCCTTTTTAAACGAGAAAACAGAGAACAGATGGAGTATTACCGACCAATTTCACTGATTCCTGTTATATCAAAAATATTTGAAAAGTATATTTATAACGAGTTGTACAGATTTATTGAAAAAAATAAACTTCTTTGTGATGAACAGAAAGGCTTCAGACGGGGTACTACAATTAATATGGCCATATACGACTTTTTACATAAAGTCATAGAAAATATAGACAAACGGACACCTGTTTGCGGCATTTTTTGTGATATGACCCAAGCTTTTGATTACGTACATCATAAAACTCTATTACAAAAGCTGGAAAGCTATGGTATCAGGGGCAATGTCGTGAAACTCATTGAATCGTACCTATTCGATAGAAGACAAATGACAGAAATCCGACAAATTAACTTAGATAATAAGCATGAAGAAATTTTCCGATCATCAGAGCGAAAAGTTTCATTTGGGGTACCACAGGGTAGCGTACTGGGACCCCTTCTTTTTATTCTATATATTAATGACTTTCCAAAATTTATTGACCAACCATTAACATTGTTTGCAGATGATAGCACTATGACTGTAGCATGTAAAATTAACAATTCCCTAAATTTAATTGTACAATGGTTAAATGACAATAACTTGAAAATAAACTTAAATAAGACTAAAATTATTCACTTTAATCAACGTATAGCACCTATGAGCCTTAGCATTAAATATGGCAGTGATACAATAGAGGAAGTCGAATGCACGACATTTTTGGGTATAGAAATAGATAAAGGATTAAACTGGAAGACACATATTGATAAACTGAGTAAAAAGATTCATAGATCCGCGTATGCCCTAAGGACATTATCTCCCATTATAAGTTTAGATGCACTCCTTACTGCTTATTATGGTACTGTGGAATCCCACTTACGATATGGGCTTATATTTTGGGGTAACTCAACTGAAAAGGTAACATCTTTTAAGTCACAAAAGAGATGTATACGGGCAATGTTTCATCTAAGGTCTACAGATAGCTGCATGCCTTATTTCAAACAATATAAGATATTGACACTGCCGTGCCTGTACATTTTGGAGGTTGCTGTGTTTGTGAAGTCAAACGCGAATCGTTTCGAGCGTTTAGCCGATATTATTCCGCGAAATAGACGTGATAACACTAAACTGTGTCTTCATACAGCTAAAACAACACTTATGCGTAAAAGTGTTTTCTGCATGGCTCCATGTATCTATAATAAAATACCTAAAAGTTGGAAGGAACTGACGTTATCACTGTTTAAAAAGAAGCTGCGTGAATTTTTGATTGATAAAGTGTATTATAATGTTAATGACTTTTTAAATGAGAAAGATTTGACTGTTTGATTTTTAGAATTTGTATTTGACATTCATTGACATTTATCTATTTTATTTTGATTGATCTATAATTTTATTTTTTTGTGTTTAACTTATAATATTTGCATGCCTAAAGGTAAAATATGGCTGAACCTCTTGTTTTATGAACCAACATGTTGTATTGTACCCATATTTGCAAAATAAATATCTTATCTTATCTTATCTTACCTCCTATACTATTAAAGCTAATACTTATTTCAAAGACTTCTAAGGACCCAGAAAGCTGCACAGGGTACCGAATGCTGCGCCGGGTTCGATTTGCACTCAGTGGAAGTATTTTTTATGCATGAATATCAATGTAGGTATTTACATTGGTCTGGGCATTTTTGTGAGTTTGGTCTCGGTTGTCAAACGAAGTTTCAATGCAATAATTCGATGTTGTAAATGGGTTGTGTAGGTCAGATGATTGTTGCTTCACGAAAAATATCGAAGTGGTAGAACAATGGAGAAAGAAATGCTGCCCGCCGCGCGCCGCACAGTGATCAAAAAAAGAAATTTAGGAGAACGAAACTCATACTTCTTAATGTGACGGTAGTTGTTAAAACTAGTGTTATTTCAAATACGAGAATCTACTGCATACACATGTCATAATATTGATCTAAGAGGATAAGTAGTTTATTGGTAATGAGGTCACAAAGTCGACTCGTCGATCAGTTGCAATAGTTGTTATCATTTACATATAATTTGTGTCTGCAATATAATATTCGTAGTGCATACTTTTATTAGTTATTGAATTCGAAAAAAATGCTGCATATTAATGAAGGTATGGTCTTTACGTTGTGATTAAAAAACTATTTATAACTACTATAGACTACTTAAAAAAAAAATATTCTAAAACCGTTCAAATTTACTGTATTTTTTTTGTTTTAATTGTCATTAGTTTCGAGATACACGTTGGTACTTGAAGTCAAGAGTATTAATGGATAGTTTTGACTGTTGACTTTATAACGAAAGTAATTTTATTTGCATCGAGTTGCGTCTCAATCATAAAATATTTTTTTTGTAGGAAATGCTGCATCACTCAAAAATCAAGATTTATTTATTTTTTTACAAAGATTCCCCACGTTTAAACCAAATCATAAGCAATCGAAAGATATGCTATTTAGGCATATTTTAGAGATTATTGGGTTAAGTAATCTGAAGAAAAATAACGAAAGTTCTGTAAAGAACACTGTCAAAAGTTTTTGTATAACTGCTTCAAGAAATTGGAGAAAATGTAGTCGAAACTTAGTTAGATTTGAAGAAAATAATCAAGTTTGGCTTGGAAAGGTTGTGCTAACGTCTGGAAAGGATGCAGAGGAATCTCCTACTCCAAAAAATATACCCAAAAGGCGCCCAAAAAAATCTTTTTCCGAAGTGAGCAGCAAAGTCAAGCGTAGGAGACTAGTTACAGAAGTTCAATCGAGAAGTGAAGAAGAACTGTGTTTAGCAGCTGAAATGAAGCTTCATTCTTTAGGGAAAAGGAAGGTTGCTTCAATATTACACAACATTTCATCTTCTCCTGATAGTTCTACTTTGAAGAAAGGCATGCAATCCCAAAGCAATGTTTTTTATTCTCCAAAAGAGGCGCTGTCTTTGTTCACAGAGCTAAAATTAACTCGACATCAATATGTCTCACTTCGAGCATCAGCTGTACGTAAAAATCTAAAAGAATTATTTCCGCCATATTACAAACTTATTGAGGAAAAGAATAAATGCTATCCTCCTAATATCTATTGTACAGATATCTTAACAGAAGTACCTTTGCAGGATCTTCTTGATCACACTGTTCTTAGAATTTCAGAAGATCAAGAAGAAGTTTTAGAAGCATGTAACAACTCGCATACACAATTAGAAATGGTGTATAAGTGGGGATCTGATGGCAGTGGTAGTCAGAAGAACTATAAACAGAAATCAGTGAAAGAAGACTTCGAGGACTCTAATATATTTATCACATCCTTAGTCCCTTTGCGTTTACATTATAAAAACGATGTATCAAAAATTATATGGCAAAACTTACGTCCAAATTCGACTCGGTTTTGCAGGCCCATCCGCTTACAATTTGTAAAAGAAACCGATGATGTGATTATATCCGAATTTGCATATATTGAAAATCAAATTAACAACTTAACACCGTCAACCATAGAAATTCATGGCCGATCTTTTACTGTAAATCATAACTTAGTTAAAACCATGGTGGATGGAAAAATTTGTAACGCTTTATCTTCTAATAAGTCTACTCAAAAATGTTATATCTGCAAGGCGTCTTCGGCTGAATTCAATAAAATGGTAGATTGTGAACCAAAACCATATGATCCTGCAGCTTTAAATTTTGGTATATCACCACTGCACGCATACTTGAGGTTTTTTGAATGTTTGTTACATATATCTTATAAATTACCATTGAAATCGTGGCAAGCACGTGGTAAGGATAACAAAAATGTTGTAGCTGAAAGAAAGAAGAGCATTCAAGAAGTGTTTAAAAAAAAGTTAGGCTTATTGGTAGATATACCCAAACCTGGATTTGGAAACACCAATGATGGGAATACGGCTAGACGTTTTTTTGCCCACCCTGAAGTGTCTTCAAGCATTACTGGTATTGATTTGAATTTAATTTTAAGATTTGCTGTCATTGTAAAGAGTCTAAGTTGCCCCTATAAAATAAACAGCACTAAGTTTAATGAATATGCAAAGGAAACTGCAAAGTTATACGTTCAGCTATATAACTGGTATCCGATGTCACCCACAGTTCATAAGGTGTTAATTCACGGCAAAGACATAATAGATCATTTTATTTTACCTATTGGACAATTGGGCGAGGATGCTCAAGAATGTCGGCACAAAGATGTTAAATATTACCGAGAGCACAATACTAGAAAAATGACACGCCAAAAAACAAATGAAGATTTATTTAAAATATTGTTGGTGTCATCAGATCCTCAAATATCTAGGATGCGCCCACTACCTTTAAAACCAAAAAGTTCTATCCCACAAGAAGTGATAAATTTACTAGAAATGCCGCATGCAGATAGTGAAAGTGATACAGAAACATTATCTTGAAGTATTTATTTTATTATTATTATTTTATAGCCTTATTTTATTTATGCCAAATTTAAATACCTACTTTCGAAAGTGTCCAATTTCAATTATAATATTATATTTAACAATGTTGATGGCTTTTAATATAAAAATACCAGTAAAATATTTTCGTCCCCCTAAATATTGAATTTTGATCACTGTGCGCCGTGGGCAGAACTTAGACTGAAAAATGTCCTAATTGAACAGTAGTACCTACAAAAAAGAAATAAGGCAGCGAACCTCAGCAACAGACGCAAAGACCTACACCTAATTAATTACTGTTAAGTAATGGTTCTGTTGGGTATGTCTTCCTCTTGCTACCTAAGGTTCGTCAAGGCTGATCAGCCGGAGCCAGTAAAACCACTTAGAAGTTAGGTTAGGATAATTTACTGATGTGAACTTATGACTCTATTGCACGTGTCCTACCTACTGCCCGTATCGTACGCGACTGCCCGTCGCAGCGGGTCCGCACGATCGGGTGCCTCCAAAATGCTTGTAAGCATTCTGTCCCCACAGTTTTAAAAAAAAAATCGTGATTAACAGATCTAAACTTTAATAGGATGATTAAAATATAAAGCTTGCAAATAATCGATGTCTATTATGTGTGTGTGAAAACATAAAATTATCTTTTATATCTACTACAAAATAAAGGCAAGAATATTGTGAAACTTCGTATTATTAGGCGATTTGAAATGTTTCCGATAACATTTTCTAATAAAAATAATAATTCTAATAAAAATGAAAAGCTTAATTGAAATAGAATATAATATTGTTTGTTGGTTTTTTTTTTTTAACTTTATGCACAGTTTATTGTACAAAGGCGGACTTAATGCCAAAGGCATTATCTGACAGTCTACCTTAGGGTGATGCAGAGATGCATTGAGGTAGGTCCTTCTGCCTGTTCAGCCCGGTTTTAGCTCAGAAATAAGCCGAGATGATGGTATTTTTACTGGTAAATACTTGATAAAATGCAGGATAGAGGCTACTTTTAGTTGAGAAAAATGTTATTGTTCCGTGCAAAAGAGATCTACATAAGTGGTACATGAATTATATTATTTTATCTGTGGTACGTGCGGACAACGTCGCGGGTTTAGCTGGTAAATCAAATTAACTTCCTGCATTTTTTTCTTCCCCCTTCATCCTTCTGTCCATCCATTATACATTTAACCATAATTGGGTATTTTCCCGTAATTAAAATAAATTATTCAACTGGGTGCTTATTACATTAAGACCGGAAAAATGAGCGTTAAAAATTGAGTCTGTTCTTATTTTATCATTTTTATTTATTTTCAATCATCTAACCAAACTTTAATAGTAAATGATTTGATTATTCAATATTATGACGGCAATTACCGCGCGGTAGCCTAGTGGTATGGGCAACAGACTGCTGAGACGAGGTCTTGGGTTCGATCCCAGGTTTTACCATGGCACACACCGATGACTTTTCGATGCTTTTCGAAGTTATGTGTGTATTTATCGCAGGTTTATAAGTTGGTATGGCAATAGGCTCGCCCATCTATTACATTGGGACCTAAAACATAAACTGGCGAAATGTGGGTGCTAACACCTCTGCCTACCCCTTCGGGGATATAGGCGTGAGTTTATGTTATTTTACAATTTTTTTTTACTTACCGTTTTGACGTTCAGTAAAAAGTAACTTTGTTATAGTCAGTCAAATACCCAATTACTGTTTATAATATGTAAGTCGAAGTATAAGTCAAAGTTCATTTATTTCATTACTTGAAATAAATGAACTTTGAACGAACTTTTATTAATTTTACAATCATGTCAAGAAATATTTTATAAATATTAAATACAATAAAACTAAAATAACTATTATACAACTTATAGCTAAGAACAATTAAAATGCGTCGTAGAATTCCTCCGCATCGCATGCCTCTTGTGGTAGCGTTCCCAGAAGACTGGCAGCATTGCCACGTTGTATGGCAATGCTTATTATATATATATATATATATATACAAGTAAGTTGTATGTGAGTGATGTTGGTGAACAATATACAGTTTTATCTTTCTATCAATTTTAAAACTATTTATACTACATTTGGTTAGGTAATGAAATGAAATGAAAATTTATTCACAAGAGACACGGTGAAGATAAAGGTGTTAATTTGTCCAGTGTGGATAGTACAGCATATCTCGCCTGCATTAGGCAGGTAAAATGGGGTATTCCCCAAACAATATGGGGTTCTTCAAGAGGGGCATCAGAAGGTTTCTTCATGGTCGGCAGCGCGAATGTGACACCCGTGGTGTTGCATACGTCCATAGACCACGGTAACCGCTTCCCATCAGGTGGGCCGTGTGCTTGTCTGCCAACTAAGTGGTATAATAAAAACTGAAAAGGTAAACAATCTTGCAGCGACTATTTATAAAAACACATATTAAACGATAAGTTAGGCCAAGTTAGGCTAACTAACTAGTGGTTTAATTTTGGTTTTCACAGTTTAAAACGAGTTTCTAAATTGAAAATTATTAATAACCTGAGTTCTTAAATAAAAGATATTAAAAAGACACGACTAATCGACGCTTCCCGTGACCATAAGGCTGGCCTTTACCTCGCTCAAAGAATTGGCATCGCCATTCAGCGTGGTAATGCCGCCAGCCTCTTGGGCACGGTAGAGATCGATGGGGAGGAATTTTTCGATGCCTAAAATTACTGTCTCCCTCTTTTTCTCTATTCCATTTTTGTAAATATTGTATAGTTAGCATAGTTTCATATAAATTTGTAAGTAATTGTATATTATAATAGAATATTTTATGTACTTACCTAAACTGAATATATCAAATCAAAAGACACATCAAGAAAGTTTAAGTTTAGTTCGTACCTGAATTAAACTTAAACTTTTTTGATGTGTTAACCGAATGGAATACATAATACATAGTTAGATAATATAATAATCGTCATTAACAAAAAAGAAAATTGTACGGTGCGGTGTACAGAAAGTTTGCTCTAATGCTCGATAGATGGCGTTGGTCCGAAAAAGTCTATCAAGTTTTGGTTTCGTTACCACTGCTGTTTTAACACTGCAGAATATTTTCCAAAATACGGCTATTGGAGATTGCGATCTTGAAAAATACGAATTATAAAATATTTTTGAAAATCCATTCCAATTCTATTGGTTCGGATTTAGAAAGCTTCACATCACATTCATCTGTTAGAAAACCTTTTCGTCAAACTTCAGCAGTTCTACACGTAAAACGAAGGCCACCGAGTCAAAAAGACCACATAGAGAGACTGGAAATGGTCACTCATATGAACACGGACTGGGGAAGTACCTCCGCCCTACATAATACCGCGGTAATAATAACATCGTGTTGTGTTCTCGGCGGTGAGTAGGGTAGCCAGGAGCTCACTGGAGAATTTGTGCTGTCAGTGGGATGACCAAAGGCTTGTCCTGGTTCGTCCTCTACACTGACGGCATAGAATCTCTGTTCTTACAAGCTCGGCAGCACGGATGTGACTCCACTGGTGTTACACACGTTCATAGGTCATGGTAACCACTTTCCATCAGGTGGGCCGTGTGCTTGTCTGCCACCTAAGTTGTATATATAAAAAAAAGAACAGAATCACAACAAATTCATTTAATAGTAGATTCTATTCTAGTTTCGTGTAAATATTGTCACATGACATTATATTATGTTATCCTAATACGATCCTAATATAGTGGCCTTTTTAGAACTGCAGAATGTCTCCGTTCTGCAAGTAAATGAGTTCTTCATTATATTGTTATTATCTAGTATACCTATTACTAGCTGCGCGCTCTGGCTTCGGCCATTGGCAAATATAGCACCTAGGTATATGATCTAAAATTTTCTTCATACAAACCTTGTCCCAAAATTAGCAAAATCAAAACAAAAATATTATCCCATTTGGTGCAGTATTTGAGGTATATGCACGTATCAACAGCCCTTTTGATTGATTGGCTGGCTTGCATGCAACAAGGAAAAGTTTATTAAACCCGACAGCGAAGTCGCTGTTATGTAGAATTGAGGCTACTTTTAGTTCAAATTCAATTTCTGAACTGAATAATATCAATAAACTGATTTTTTTTAATAAAACATATTACAAAGACACATCAAGATTATTTACGTTTGGCTAAGTACCTAACCAAATGGAATATAATTAGATAATACAGTAATCGTAATTGAAAAAAAAAATTACAAGTAAATTTTATATACAAAAAGTTGGTTCAAGTGCTCGATAGATGGCGTTGGTCCGAAAATCTCAATCACGTTATGGTTTCGTTACCGCAACTACTATCTATAGCCGTACTGAGTCTTATTTGACATCAGGGTTAACTCTCCCAAAGTAGCCCGATCCGCGTACTTCGCGATCAATCAATCAATTACATATTTTTGTATATCCATATCAATTAACATTGGTGTGGATTTAAAAGCCCCATATCGTCGGAATCTCACGTTTCTGACCTTGTTTAACTGCCACAGTTCTACATGGAACCCCCAGGCGGGTCTAATTCTAAAAGGCCAGATTATATTCTAATAATAGTAATAGTAATAATAGATCTCAATGGACTTCTATAAAATTCGTTACATGGTCACTCATTCATATGAGCAGAATCACAACAATTCATTAAATCACAGATAATTTAATTCTTATACACACATCAACAAAGTCTAGGGAACAAGGACATTTCTAGTTTTTATTTAAAAACCCTTTCTTGTAATAGTGAGTGTTTTATATCAATAGAAGGGTATTTTTATACCGTTTTTAATTTTAATTTTAATAAAAACATTTTCATACCAATTTTTTTTTTAAGAAAGAATTGAATAGTGCCAATATTTAGTATTACAACCTTCTATGATTAGGCACAAAAATAACGAGGTAGTAAGAAATACAGTAATTAACCGTACTTTAAACGTTTTTAATAATCTGTAGGACCTCCTAAAGCATTAGCAACAGCTCGACAACGGCGTGGCATACTTAGTATGAGATTGTCAATCATCGTCTGTGGAATATGGCTCCATACACTGCGAAGGTGTAAAAAAAGTTGTTCTTCAGTGTTCAGATTTTCCAAAGAATCACTGAAAGCTCTTCTCCCAAGCAAATCCCAGGCATGCTCTATGGGATTGAGGTCGGCAGACTGAGCAGGCCATTCCAACGTCGTCATATTGTGCTCGCTTAACGCATTGACCACTACCCTCGCGATGTGTGACCGTGCATTATCTTGCATGAACATAAAATCTTGACCGAACTGCTGTCGATGAGGGATTACCATGGGGTGTATAACCTCCTGAATGTATTGGTTTGCATTCAAATTGCCCCGTATCCAAACGAGGTCGGTCCTTCCACCAAGGCGAATTCCAGCCCATACCATGATTGTTCCACCTTGGTAAGGATGAACTTCTTGCGGATTCTGGAGACGACTCCGACGTCCAGGAACTCGCCATATACGCACTCTTCTCGAATCAGGATGAAAACCGAAGCAAGATTCGTCGGAAAACAGAACCCGTGCCCATTGATGGTCGGTCCACTGTAAATGTGCGTTAGCCCACAATAAGCGACGACCTCGATTTCCACGTCGAAGAGCTGCAACCCTAAGCGGTCTGCGAGCATAAAGATTGGCTTTGTGTAGTCTTCTTCTGACAGTTTGATCGCTAATAACCACTTGATGCTGAGACTGGAGGCCTGCGACCAACTGACGAGCAGTAATCGTGGGTTGCCGCCTTGCGGAATTTTGCAAGAAACGATCTTGTCGCGGGGTAGTAACCCTATTTCGTTCCCTGTGACGTTCGGCAACATCCCCTGTAGACCTGTAGCGTGCCCATAATCTGCAAATTACGCTTGGTTGGGTGTTGACAGCATCCGCTACGTCGCGTTGAGTTCGTCCAGCTTGCAGCATACCAACAGCCCTTAACATCTCTTCGCGACTTAAATGACGACGTGACATGATGACTACAGTCACAAAAATGCACAAACCATACGTAAAAGACGTATTATTGATAATAAACGTTATTTACAATCAAAAAAAATAATTTTTATTTTGCCTCAGAGAAACTGCACAATCAAACACTTTTAAAAGTTTTCCCTCCATATTCGAAAATCATTACTTATTTAAATTTATTTTTAAATTTCGAACAACTCTGTAATCTACTTTATTCTATTTTTATTTATTTGCTGCCAGTTATTTGCAAAACAAGATTTACACGAAAAAAAATAATTGGGGTCATCTTGTTCCCTAGACTTTGTTGAGGTGTTTATTATAATTTAATAAATGAACAAAATTGTAGATTCTAATTTAGTGTAAATATTGCCACATGATAAAATATTGCTTTTTTAATACAACTTGCACACGGCCCACCTGATGGAAAGTGGTTACCGTGACCTATGAACGTATGGAACAGGGGAGTCACACCCGTACTGCCTACCCTATTATCATAATACGATTCCAATAAAGTGTTTTAGACCTGTTGAAGGTCCCTATCCTTATGGAGAAAGAGCCAACGTCCGTGTGCCATTACGCGAGCGAGGACTCGGAGCTGCACACGCTCACCGAGTGTGCGGCGTGGGAGACGCCGACCGAGAGCTAGTGGCGGTCAAAGGAGTGAGAGGTCTTACGCTCACCACCTCTCTCGCGGCGATGGTTCTCTGCGCGGATGCGTGGGTGGCCGGCGCGTGTGGTCGTGAAGGAGGAGTCAGGGCAACAGTGAAGGAGAATCGCAAGCCACGCTTCCCGCGTACTGAGGCAACTCAAGCGTTGGAGGTCGATGAATGATCTCTGCCACCTATGAGCGCATTCCCGGGGGTGATGGGTGGAGCCGCCTGTCAACCTGGCAGAAGTAAGCTGTGGCGGAGGTGCACTTAGCAGTCCCCATACCCGAGGAGGGTCAGATCGAGAGAAATGGCCTTGGGTCGGCCGTGGTGCGAGGGATATGCCTGCCAACCTCACCTCTGACAACTAACAACGACCCCCGGACGCCCTACATTTTAGTTGGCTCCATTCCGACAAAACCTCTACCACCCGTTCCGGCGGGGAGGGGTATCCGGAGGATTTTCCGCACGTACAAATAAACCTCATGCAAATACTCATATTTCATGTAAACAAATATTTGCACTGAACTCGCGCCTCCTGCATTGAGGCCTGAGTAGTTTAACTATTTATTCAAATCAATCAAATCAAATTCCTTTATTTGCGTGTAATGTGGTACAATAAAAGATGGTAATATGATATCAAGTCCGGGCACATTCCGCCATACAATTGGCATGCAAACACAATTATACACAGCAATATCTACTTAATAACAAAAATATTACAGTCACAATAAGAGCGCAGTGTCTGCTACAATGCATTTCTGCAGTGGTACGAACGACATGCATATTTCTTTAAGAAATCTTCCACTGTATAAAAGGTCTCGTCCACCAACCATTTATGTAATGCAGCACAAATTTTTTTATAAGGCAGGTCTATAATCGACGCTGGCAATGAGTTGTAAATTAGTGGAGCCATATAAACACAACTACGTCTAAATATTTCTAACCTACAGTCCAAAGAGTATATAAGAGCTACAGTCCGTCAAATCTAAGAAGTACCGTTTGACAGTTCTGACAATTGAATGATAGGGATGGGATGAAAAAATCGATTACTATAATATCCGAACTTTAAGAGATCGATTACTATAATATCCGAATTTTAAGAAATCAATTGTTATAATTAAATAAAAGAAATGTTTAGGATATTTTTTTATTCACTACTAGTACTAGTATCGTCGTCTTCGTCATCATCGTCATTTAAATTAATGACCAGTTGATTGTCCATTACATTATCAAAGTGTACGTCTCTTTCGAAGTCGTCCATTATTATTTTCTTTGTTTTTTGTACTACTTTACTCCAATCTTCCTGTGTAACTTGGGCACATGCTTCCTTTAATAAACCTTCCATTTTCTTGACACTGAAGGGTGGTTTTGTGTTGTGTCTTGCTGCATAACCTGTAAAACAATAATGTAACTATTTGATAGCAGACGAAAACCATTGTTTAAATTATAAATGTTAGAAGTACTCGTGTTATTATTATAATATTATAAAATATTACCTTTAACTTGGGCCCAAATCAGTTCAATGGCATTATATTGGCAATGGTACGGAGGAAGTCGTATGACTTTGTGCCCGTGCTCTTCGGCCAATTGGTCAATTACATATGTCGGTTTTGGTGGTTTATGCAATTTCACTAACTGTAATAATTCAGCTTTTAATAGTGACATGTCGGCATCCACTCCTTTTCTTTGCAGCCATGCCACCAAATCTGCTTTCTTATTGGCTGACGTAGGTGCTTTATCAATTTGCACAGAGTGGTATGGGGCATTATCCATTATAATTGTGCTGTTAGGAGGGATATTCTGTAATAAATTTAAGAACCACTCTCGGAACCTTACTGCGTCCATTTCTTCATGATACTCTTTAGTGCTTTTGGATTGGAAAGCTAATAAAGAGTTTTCCACGAAGCCTGTAGACGCTGACCCAGCATGGCATATTATGAGGCGTCCACCTTTTCCTATCGGCACCTTCGAGCACGAAGCTTCAGAATCATCAGTCCATGTTTTCGGCACAGAATGGTTGGAATTTAGCCAAGTTTCGTCCAAAAATATTACATTATCCCAGTTTATAATTTGTTTAACTTCGCGCAGGAATGTTAGTCGCTGCATAATTATGTCATGTCGCTCCATAACAATTTTTCGTTTGTCAACTTTTTTGTATCTGAAGCCAATTCCTGTTATTACCGTTCTCAACGACTCTATGCTTCCCTTATACAGCCCGGCATCTTTTAAAGTTGCACATAACTTTGCCAATGTTGGAAATTCGCCTCTTGTAAAATACCCGTATATATGGTTTCTAATAGCATGACTATCGAATTCATCGATGCCTGTCACAGGTTTATTTCTTTTTCGTTTTTTCGGTGTGTGAAGTACGTTACTGTCACTCCCCGAAGGCCCATATTTTTCACTTAATATTTTGCCAACGGTGCGGCTACCAATACCGAGAGCTTCACCGACGCGATCCCGAACTTGTGTAACTGGCAGTAGAAGTCCACCATTTTGAGATTCACGCTCAAAATACTCGTGTAATTTCACCACCAATTCACGAGCCTGGCTGTTCAAAGTACGTCCTCTTTTCGACATTATTAATAAACACTTGCTTAGTTCGGAGTCCAGTATAAATATTGCCAAGGTAAACGGATAAAGAATGATCAGTCCAGAAAAGTAATAGCCAAGTCACAAATTGTAAAACACAAACGAGAAAGCAAGTACGCGCACAGTCAGCTTCCAAGATGGCGAGAGACTGCTGACGCCGAACCGACCGAGCGGACCGCGTGCGCTTGTAGTTGCGCGTGCCAGAAAAAAGAAATTGTAGAGACTTGGACACCTGCGATTTTGCCTATTGACCTAAAAATAATTAAATTAATTTATTTTAGGGTATCTGTGTATTCAGTGCATTATGCGGTCGCGCAGTAACGTCGTTAATTTATAACATCAGGCAACAACATTTTTGTGAATGGGTTCTACATACCTTATTTTTATTAGTTTTAGACGTAGAAATAAGACTTAGAAGAAAAAATTGTAATTGTAAAATCAATGGATGTGCTTGTTAAAAATTTGTTTATTTCTCTGTAATATGCAAACCCATACTATCATACACAAAAATAAATGTAAAAAACACTATCCCTGACTCCATTTACTATTTCGACAGCGTTAGCGCGAGAAACCCCGACTTATTTGGGCGCGAAAATCAAAAATCGACAAATCGCTTTCGACAACTTTTTAAAGAAGCAAATATATTTGATTTATAAATACGTATTTTTGGTGAATGGGTTTTATCTCATATTTTACGATTACATAACTATTTAGTTATGTAATCGTAATATGTGAGATAAATCCCATTCACATGAAAAAATATTTGTTTGGTTGTCAAGTGTAATTTGTAAATAATACATTCGATTTTTCGTATATGTAAACGATTTTTTTGCATACAAGTGTATCCGAAGAGTCGCAACACTACGTGCAGTGACCTAACTACGTAACTTTGTAATGCGGTCAAGAATATAACTATTAGAAATTATTTACTGTGTAAATATGTGTTATTTTGCTTTGTTTGAAAGTTTTCAATTACATTTAGATATTAAGAATTGTACATTTTTAGATACAATAATGAAATCTTTCTAAATTCATGGTTTTATGAAAAAGGTTATCGAAACTGAATAATGTACGTATGAACAAAGTTGTTTCGGTTTGAAAAATATGAAACGTCAAACGGTACCTCTTAGATTTGATGGACTGTAGGTGCCGGCATCTCAAGCTGCATGTGTGTAACCTTCCGTTTATTATAATTGTCCTTTTTATTAAATAGTGATATATTATTTTTCACAAATATGGCACTTTCATATATATAAATACATGGTACAGTTAAGAGTTTATTGGCTTTGAACACATGTAAACAAGAATCCGTCCAAGCCATACCAAATATAGCTCTAATGCACCTTTTTGTGCTATAAAGACCCGTAAAATTTCTGAAGAGTTACCCCAAACAACAATGCCGTACCTGATAATGGAACAGACATAGGCATGATATACCATTATGGCTGTAGATTTAGATATCATGTCTTTAACTTTTCTTAAAGCAAACACAAATCTATGGATTTTCAAGCTTAGAGCATCAATATGTTCTTTCCACGTTAAGTGCTCATCTATGAATATGCCGAGAAACTTAGTATTATGTATTTGTTCAACCTGTTGATCCCTATATACTATGTTAAGTTGTAAAGGCTTACTCTGGTGAGTTTTAAAATTAATAATCTTAGTTTTGTCAATGTTAATTTTTAAAGAATTTTGATTCAACCAGGTAGCTATGTCGTCCAAGGTGTTATTTATATTTGTTTCATACGTCTCCGTATTCTCACAACCCATTACTATCGTAGTGTCATCTGCAAACAGCACACAATCATATTTAACCACCTGGGGAAGGTCGTTAATGTATAAAAGAAACAATATTGGTCCCAGTATACTTCCCTGTGGGACACCAAAATGATTGCATTTAGGCTCTGAATCAAAAGTAGCTATACTATTTGTGTTTTTATCAAATTGAACAACTCTAGTGATTTGCATTCTATCTGAAAGGAAAGATCTGATCCATTCAATGGCTGGACCTCTGATACCATATCTATCCAGTTTAACTAGTAAGGTGGGGTGATGAACAAAATCAAATGCCTTGCTTAAGTATTAATCTATACTAATATTATAAAGCTGCAGAGTTTGTTTGTTTGTTTGTTTGAACGCGCCAATCTCTGGAACTACTGGTCCGATTTGAATGATTCTTTCAGTGTTGGGTAGTCCATTTATCGAGGAAGGTTTTAGGCTATATATCATCACGCTACTACTTAAGGGAGCGGAGCATTGATAAAAAATGTTAACAAATCCGACAATTTTTCATACATATTTTGAAGATTAAAACATACGGGCTCAAAGGGATATGAAGCTTCAAAATATACCCCGGGCGAAGCTGGGGTGGGTCAGCTAGTCTGTGGTATGAGGCTGTTTTTTTATTTCATTAAATTTATGACGTCACTAGTAGTATCCGTGGATGTTACAGAAGATTATCTGTCTTTTTTTATATAGGACACGTCAATTAAACTTCACCTCGTCTGATGAGTTAAGTAAAGGCAAAGTCTCAAAAAAAAAAGGGTCACAATGGTGACACAGCTTGACGGCCTCATCATATTTATATGCGTTTTCACAGCCCGCTTAAAAGATCCGGGACTGTAGGTAGGAATCTATAGAAATAAATGTCTATTTGAGATACATACATTCATAATTATTATAATCACGCCTTTATCCCCGGAGGCTAACCCTCCGCAAAGGTGAATTAACACCCACATTACACCAATAATTGTATTCGGTCCCATGTGTATGTATCTATACTAATATTATAAAGCTGCAGAGTTTGTTTGCTTGTTTGTTTGTTTGAACGCGCTAATCTCTGGAACTACTGGTCCGATTTGAATGATTCTTCCAGTGTTTGGTAGTCCATTTATCGAGGAAGGTTTTAGGCCATATATCATCACGCTACTACTTAAGGGAGCGGAGCATTGATAATAAATGTTAACAAAGCCGGCAATTTTTCATACATATTTTGAAGACTAAAACATACGTCTACTACTCTATGGTCGGCAGCGCGAGTGTGACACCCCTGGTGTTGCATACGTCCATAGGCCACGGTAACCGCTTCCCATCAGGTGGGCCGTGTGCTTGTCTGCCAAATAAGTGGTATAAAAAAAAAATACGGGCTCAAAGGGATATGAAGCTTCAAAATATACCCCGGGCGAAGCTGGGGTGGGTCAGCTAGTAACGAAATAAAGCTTATGAATATCAAGCAAGTATATTTGTACACCACTTGTAAAATTGGAAGAATTATAGTTGGAACCCTCCACACCATTATAACTTTTATGAAGAAATCAACGACAAGTAAACATAGTCTTCGTCGGCCTAGTTTGCTTGTATGTATTGCCAAAAATACGTACAATTTACGCGAAAAAGAGTTTTACCTATAAAGGAGCACAAATATATGTAATGGCCTACCGTCTGACATAAAAAATGTAAGCTCGTTTCGCGCTTTTATATCTCAACTGGCAGCCTACATACTAAATTGAAACCTAATCAGGCAAATATACTTTTGCGATTGAAACCGCCAAATGAGTACCCCTCTCTTGTCGTGTCGGTGACCTATTTAAGTACTTATTTATTGTTGTGTTCTCATGGAAGTGACTGTAAATGTCTTTTTGAGAATAAATTCTTTAAACCTGAAACCTTATGTAATAGGGGGTGAGCCTAATACTGTATTCCGGGCACTAATTGTTGACTCGAGCCATGCATCTGAGGCTGAGTCTGGGCTGTATATATCTATCTGATGTTATACACCCCTATCCTTTAGTCGCCTTGTACGAAACCGCATGGGAAGAGTTGAGGTGGTCCAAATTCTACTCTACCGGGAAGCACACACATGTTAAAATAACAGTTTATTCTCCTTTGTCTACTGCACGATAAAGTTTTCCTTTAATATCACTTCGGTGGCAGATAAGCCGTAGCCGATAACCTGATGAACTGTGGGTACCGTGGCCTAGGGAAGTATGTAACACCAGTGGCGACACACACGTGCTACCGAACTTGTAGAAACAGAGTTTCTGTGCCGTCATTGCAGAAGGCAAAACATGACAAGCCTTTGGTCTTCCCACTGACAGTACAAAAACTTTCCAGTGAGCGCTGGCTACCCTACTCCGCCGGGAACACAACACGAGGTTGCTATGGCCGTGGTATTCTGTAGGGCGGAGGTAATTCCGCAGTCGGACTGCCGCAATTAGGACGGGAATGCCGTCGTATTCTATCCTACTTCCGTATCGAAAAGTGCTGGAATGCGCTGTCCGCAGACGTGTTTCCCTTTTCTTACAGTCCCGTCTTCTTCAATCGGGGCGTCAAAAAGCATCTATCAAGGCTTTCAATTACCATTTGCCATTTTATTTTACTGCTGTCATTGACATAACTTATTTAATTGTTTGACATATTTTGAGACTAATAATTCGTTGACATTGCATGAATTGACAGTGTTAAATTAAAAAATATTTGTACATCACACAATGTGGTAGAATATAGAGGACATTCTAATATTATTATAAGATCTGTAACTAACCTATGTTCCACAAATAAATGATGATTATGATTATTTGAACATAACACTAGTCAACAGCCTTCCTGACCCGTGGTACACCTATGTGGTTCACCTAAGTGCTCCGCGGTTAATTTTTTGTACCCGTGGTCTACCTAGCATCTGTAATGGTGGTCTGTGTCTTCTGGACTGTACCTCAGCTTTTCACCATCTAGCAGGGTTCAGTTAATTGGCTGACTTAAATATATAAAAAAAAACCGGTCAAGTGCGAGTAGGGCTCGCTCTCCTAGGGTTCCGTTCAATATTGGATTGAGAGACGTACTTATGCTATATAAACAGCAATATATTCTGATTTCTGATTGTGTCGACTTAGAAGTTTGATTTTTGCACAGTTTCTAGGCGTTTTTTTTTATACCACTTAGGTGGCAGACAAGCACACGGCCCATCTGATGGAAAGTGGTTACCGTGGCCTATGGGCGTGTGTAACACCAGAGAAGCCACACTCGCGCTGCCGACCCTGTAAGCACAGAGTTTCTGTGCCGTTTAAGATCTAAGTGTGTGGTATGAATTTCAAGTTGATACCTCCTCGCATTCATGAGAAGAAGGTTTTGACAGACAGAGATACAGATGGACAAATGAAGTGATTCTATATGGGATCCGGCTTTTTCCTTTAAAGGTACGGAACCCTAAAAGTATATTTTTTCTGTCTGTAAATAACGGTACATAATCTTCGAAGTGTCAGACCAGATTTTAATGAGTTTTTACTGTACTGTACATAGCTAATGTTTTAAGGGGCAATTAAGGCTACATTAATTTGCAATCATACATAGATAATCAACGATTTAAAAAAAAATAAAATCTGTGTGTTTATAACGCGTAATCTTTAAGTGTTTGGGTCGATTCTGACGGGCTTTTATTGTAAATAGCACGACATAGCTAATGTTATAAATAGTAACTAAGGCCCCATTTATTTTGAAAAAATATTTGAATCTGAATATAGCCTCACGCACGCTAGAAAAAATTAAACAATCTTGTTTCACGCGGGATTCAGCTAATAAATCAATATAACATCAATTCAAAACTATTTATATAATTCAATCAAGCGAATAATGACACATAATATACCAATCGCATTGAGAACCTTCTCCTTTTTGAAGTCGGTTAAGAATATCGGCTATATAGGGTGTATTTTTGAAACGGGGCAGTAAGGGCAAGTACCTTAACCGTTGCAGTTACAGCAAAACGTTCTTAAAAGACCTTCCCTAACTTTTTGGAACATTTTTAACTGCATTCACAGATTTTGTAAAAAACTTACAGTTAGCAAAAAAAAATGCAAAAAGTTCAAATTTTTTTTTATGCCAATCGATTCTATTTCATGTGGGGATCAAAAAACTCTACGGGACCATTTTAGCTTTCAGTACTAGAAAAGACAGAAATCGCCAAAAACGTTTCCCATACATTTCGTACGGAAATATGATAAATCAACTCGAAACTCATAGGTCAGGTAAAATATTGAACTTTTTTAAATAAAAAAATCATTTAAACATTTAAGAAATTAGTTTATGAAATAAATTGCTCAAAATGATTTCCATTTTCACGAATACATAAGTCTATCCCTTTTTGCACTGAACGAATGGCGGCTAATAATGTTTTGGGATGAATATTACGTAAAATGGTCATTAATGCATCCTTGAGCTCTTGAACACTGGCGAACGTCGTCTTATACACCTCGTTTTTCACGAAGCCCCATAAAAAAAATCAAGTGGTGTTAGATCGGGGCTACGAGGTGGCCACTGTGCTGGACCATGTGTACCTATCCACTGTGTACCGAATAGGCGGCTCAAATTGGAACGTGAAAGGTGACTGTTATGTGGCGGAGCACCATCTTGTTGAAAATTAACTTTTCGCAATTCCGACAGGTTCCATTCGTCCATCTCGTTTTCAAGATGGTGTAACTTAATTAAATTAAATAAAATTCTGCCATGTATAATGACTTCATTATACATGGCAGAATTCAGTTACCCTTCATAAAACTCCACCATTATGACTCGATTGGACATTATACCACACCAACAGTTGAATGAGAAGCGAACCTGATTATGACTTGCCGTAACTCTTAGTGGATTTTCTTTGGACCAATAGTGGTGATTTTTTCTGTTGTACATACCGTTATTGGAAAAATTCGTTTCGTCTGACCACAGTATGTAATTTAAAAATTCATGATCTCTGCTTAATTTTCCTCTTAGCCATCTGCAAAAAGTAAGCCTTCGAACATCATCACCCGGATGTACCTAACACTTGAACTATGCGCCCATATCGATAGCACTTGTAGCCGTATTTCTTCCATATATTTATCACAAAGGAGTGGGATACACCTACTTCAAGGGCGACTTGCCTGGACGATACCTCTGGATATGCTTCGACATAAGTCAGAACCGCAATCTCCGTGTCCATGTCCACACGAGGCTGCCGCTTTCTTTTGAAAGAACCCTGCAATTCCAGGTTTTTCAAAAGATTTGTAATAACCTTTCTTGTTGGCACATGCCGCAACGGATACTTATTGCGGTACCACACTAATGCAGCATCCCGCATTTCGATTATTGACAAAATACGCTTCTAATAAGTCAATTTTTTCACGATTAGAAGACATTTTAGCGAAAATCCTTAATTAATAACTCATACGAAGTTTCTCAGCTGAAACTAAGTATAACACACAGATTTTCGAATCAAATTCGAAATTTGAGGGTAAAAATTCTTTTTATTTACTTTACAGTCAATTCTACCCACTTCCTGGCCATAACAAAAAGTTAGACCATCGTAGAAATTTGTTTCGAAATGTATGGGAAACGTTTTTGGCGATTTCTGTCTTTCCTAGTACTGAAAGCTAAAATGGTCTCATAGAGTTTTTTGATCCCCACATGAAATAGAATCGATTGGCATAAAAAAAAAAATTTTGGACTTTTTGCATTTTTTTTGCCAACTGTAAGTTTTTTACAAAATCTGTGAATGCAGTTCAAAATATGTCAAAAAGTTAGGGAAGGTCTTCTAAGAACGTTTTGCTGTAACGACAACGGTTAAGGTACTTGCCCTTACTGCCCCGTTTCAAAAATACACCCTGTATAGGATACCTAGTGTAAGAATTATATTATATTATCAGTGGTAAAACTGAATAAGTGGTCACTATTATAAACTTTATTAATGATAAAGTTTATAAACTAAACGCAATCCAAAGACTAAAGACAATGTTCAGTATTTCAAACAGCGAACATCGTCTGCGCCGCCGTATGTCACATCGGTCACAATAATGTAGAAAATAAATTAATTAGCGTCTAAAATAATCTCACCACGACCAATACAAAGTTGAACACGCTTGCAAAACACTACGACACTGGTAAGGCAATTAATGTCAATATATCCTCACTTGTCAACGCTGCAAGTCTTTGTTTCCCGCCATCCGCCATTGTGATGTCACAAAATTTTATTTACAACTACACAAATAAATCAACACCTTTTGTCATTAATAATAATGACTATTTTTGAATGAGCTTCAGTAAGAAACTACCGTAGATAAACTTGTTTTTTTCTATAACGTTCGAATACACACCCATCCGTTGTCTGGTAATAGAATTTTACAGCTTTTTAATGAGCTCCGGCCACTTACTAAATTTCAGTTGGAAGACATTTCTTTTCATGTTTATTTTCCTTTTTTTTTTCTAACGGGTGAATAATTATGGGGGAGAAAGATTTAGCTAACGAGAGCCGAGACGCGTGGAGATTTATCTTTTCGTAACAAATTTAGAAAATGAGACATCAGTGTGCGGTTAACTGGTATAAAATATAGGGCTGGCACACTTGGCACTTTGCAGTTATTAATATGAAAATAGATGTAGTTGTGTCATGATTTGGCTTTGTGATATTGACGATTTATTATATTTTAGAGTTGCTTTATTAACATATATATATTACATAGCAACGCGTCTTTTCTAATGGGGTAGGCTGTGTTCTCATGATGTCATTTGCTACAATGTTGATATGATTCTTCTTGTTTAGTGAGATGTAAAGATCGGGTGTTATCATAAGATGAAGTATTACATTACTCATAAAAAAATCTGTAGTACTCACTAAAATCAAGTTCTTTCACGGTTTTCTGTTTGCGCTACAAGTTTTAGAAATCTGCACAACCCTTCTAGAAAATTATGAGGTAGTTTGTTTTAGTAACACAAAATTTTAAAAGGCTTTTTTGAATTTTAAAATTCAAATTAGCCTATTGTTTGTAAGGATTTACTTTTGTCTACTTTTGTCAAAAATTATCACTAAATAAAAGTGACAACCCTATCTCGGTATGTTGTTGGTGAGAAATTAAATGGTTTTATTTCCATGTGCGCGCGGAACGCGGGAAACCAATTCAAACGGCTAATTCGAGCCGCAATTGCTCGTTCAAAGACGTCGGACTTTGAAAACGTTTTATAGTTGGCAGATCGTAAATAAATTAACAATTTATATCACTTTTTTCACTAAGAACGCGTTACTACGAATTGTAGTCAATTATCATTGAAAAAGCACCTTGTTTTTTTGTTAGATTTATTTATACTAGTTTTTTATAATGTGATTTTGCTTTTTTAACATTTTATGGGAATAGGAGCAAAAGTAGATTAACAAATTAAAAAAGACATGACTCCTATATATATAGAGTACCTACGCTCCAAGAAATAAGTCCGTTGACCGCGGTATGGCTATTTATTTTACCAGATCTCTCATTATTCAGATACGAATGTAATGTTCTTAGTAGAGCTGCTGAACTTAAGAAATTAAAGGAGTGAAAACTTCAGCCAAAGTGTATCAAGAGACAGTCTTGGAGCGTGTTGTGAAACCTCCCAGCAAAACACATTTCAATGTGATTAGTGGCTTTGAGCTCCTCCACCGCTTTAGCACCTCATGCTAACTTCCAAATATACGTGTACTGTGTATATTATAGTGTACATAGGTATCTTGACGAGATTGGGATCAATCATAAAAAATGTGCTGGCAACTCTAAACCGTACTGTCATGGCCCGAACCAATCAACACACAGTATGGCCGAGTATTGCGGCCACAGATTATTATATTATAGTAGAGAATTGCGGCTATATCATTTTAATTCCAAGTTTGACTGCGGGATTTATTTTCTGGCGTTGACGCTAGAATTGGGTATTTAACTGTCTAGTGTCTAGTCAAATTAGTCACTTTTTACTATCCGTCAAAACGTTAAATTATATGTAGGTAACACTGATGTCGGTATCTTCTCTGTATATCTTTTAAATCTTAAATAATATAAAAAGTGAAAATTGTGTAGAAGAAGTGGTGAATTATAGTGTAAACATTGTACTAATCAAGTGTCATTGTGGGCATAACGTACAACAGCTTTAAACCACTAAGAGAGAAAAGTGTAAGATCAAAACAAACAATGTGAAGTAAGTAAACATTGGACACTAAAGGAGCATTAAATACAATAACTACTCAACCTATATAGTAATCCAAAATAAAGTGACAGTTGTTGTTGAGTGCGATCTACTACTATTATGTGGTGAAAACTTTGACTTTGTAAAGTAAAAAATATTCTCAAAGACGTTACGAAAAATACAGTTTAAATTAGTACTACTAGTGACATAGCGGCGAATAGCAAAACCGAAACATCACAGTGTTACAGAAGTAAAAAATCTAAAGTTGAAAGAATCTTGACATTGACGGGTAACTTTAACTCGGTAATTGGATCAGTTTAGCTCTCAGCGCCATCTAGTGGTAAATAGAATAAGCATAAATGATACCACAGTAAAAAATACACTAAACTTGGAAGAATTTTGTCTTATAATAGGAAAAAAAAAATAAAAGCTGTATCGGATCTTGGCATTTGTTGGGGAAATTGAAAAATGGCTAATAAATGCAGTGCTTGTTGCGCAAATATATTAAATGGCATTTTTATGGAATGTTGTAACGTTAAGTGTAAGAAAAAATACGATACAAAATGCCTAAATATTAGACCAGACACTTTTAAGAGCTTTACGCTGGAGTACAAGAAAAAATGGATATGTCCTGATTGCGTGGCCGTGACACCTAAACCAAGAAAAGCTGACGATACACCAGTCAGCACTGAGAACAAAGCTGCAGCCTCGCCAAGTTACGTGAATCTTGTACGAGGTAGTCAAGCTAGTTTTTCACCTACAAGATCTGATTCAGTGGAATCTGTAATGTTAGATGAGCTCAGGGAATTAAGGTCTGATATGATAGCTCGCATGGATAGCCAAGCGAAAACAATTACAGATCTCAAACTGCAATTCTCGGAAACAAAGGCGGAACTAGGTCGATTGATCAGCATTATAACTTCACTGGAACAAAGGGTTGGCAGGAATCAGTTAGTTAATGGCCCAATACATGTGTCGGAAGATATGGCACGCGATACATCTGCTGACACCCAGGCTATCGTTACTGGTGAAGCCGGAAGCCAAGGTAGCTCATCACATCTGCGACGGACTATCCCGGTGAATAGTTACGCGGTGATGGCAAGTAAAAAAGCGGAAACCGCAACTCCAAACAACAAAAAAGCTGATACCGTAACTGTTGACAAGGATAGTGAGAACTGGACAGAGGTAAAAAATAAAAAGAGAAAAACCCCTATTATTAGAGGGGGCAATGCTACAATTTCATCGTTAAAAGCAGTCGAGAGGAAGAAATACCTTCATGTATGGAGGCTAGACAGAGCTACAACCGAAGACGATTTGAAAAACTATATTAGCTCAGCCCTGAATGTAGAAGGTGATACCAACATCTCTGTGGTGAAGATAACACCAAAAACGGAGAGAGACTATGCGTCGTTCAAGGTTGGTGTTACAGAAAGGCTGTTTATGAAACTGAATGATGCAGCTGTGTGGCCACTGAACGTGGAGATTAGTGAGTGGGTGTGGTTTCGTCCCTCAACGAAATCATTTCAAAAATAAACCAAACAGTTACATTAACATATTGTATCAGAACGTGAAAGGCCTTCGAACTAAGACGGGACAGCTGTTGTCGCTGCTACAGTCATCAGCATCTGACTTATTCGCCTTCACGGAGACTGGTTTAAGTGTAGGTATTCATAATTCAGAAATTATACTACCAGGATATCAAATACTAAGATGTGACCGGGCTGATGGGCGAAAGCTGGGCGGTGTCTTTTAAGTGGCCACACAGCCATATGAGTTGCGTCGTGTGCCCACACCGGATGATATTGACATTGACCACCATGAGTTCGAATTGGTTTGTGCTACAGTATACATGCAGACGAAACTTTTACTTGTATGTTGTGTTGTTTATATACCGCCTGATGCTAATGAGGGAGAATATTTGGTAATGTTTAGTATATTGGAAAAAGTCTGTTTGAAATATAGTGGCAATTTGGTGGTTTTGGGAGATTTCAATTTGTATTCGTGCAATATTAATGTTAATAATTATTACGAGTATTTCTTGGCCTACTGTGGATTCACTCAGTTTAATACGATACCTAACTGTAACAACAGGCAGTTAGATCTAGTGTTGATCGCGCGCGCGGGCGTATCGGTGTGCGCGGCTGGCGAGGGCATGTCCCCGTGGACCCGCACCACCCACCGCTCGCCATCAGCTGTGCGTTCCGCGGTCGCCGAGCTGCCGAGCTCGGGCCCGAACCGATCTCGCCGTCGACCGCGTCGTCGAACTCAAACACTTACCTACCGAATGCAAATTCACAGTGGAACTTTCACAAAGCAGACTATTTCAAACTGTATGATATGATAGCTAACATAGACTACACTGATATGCTTTCTATGAAAGATCCTAATGAAATGTTAGACTCATTCTACAATAAAGTCTATGCCGTTTTCGACGCTTGTGTTCCATCTAAGTCACCTGTACTAAAAGGTTCAGTTGATAATAATAAGTACATTTACCCTCCTTGGTATACTTCTGACATTATCAAAGACATAAAGTTGAAATACACGCTTTTTAAGAAATACAAAAAAAGTAATTTACGGATTGACTACGACGCATTCTCACAATGTAGGGCGCGAGTGAAGGCGGAGACTTCTCGGGCACTCGAACAATACAGGGATCGCGTGCAAAGAAATCTAAAAAAGGATCCACGAGCATTCTGGAATTATATCCGATCGTTACGAGCAGGTTCGGGTAAAGCCAAATTGATTTCGGATGGCCGAGTCTTGACGGATGATGAATGTGCAGGTGAGTTTGCTCGATTCTTTCACTCTGTCTACAGTAATAAACCGGCCATGTTGGATGTGGCGACGGCGAGCGCGATGGCGACGCCGGGCACTTGGGCTCACTTAGCACAACTGAGCACCGCTGATGTTCAATGTGCTCTTGCCCGCTTGCTGCCGAAAAACTCTGTGGGACCTGACGGGATACCATCGTTTCTCTTCAGAGATTGTCGCAAGGTATTGGTGAGACCTTTGATGCACATTTTTAATACATGCATTGAAACTGCCACATTTCCCAATAACTGGAAACTCACAAGAGTAATACCAGTGCCAAAGGGCGGTGGAGGGACAACACCTAGTGACTACAGGCCAGTGGCGATTTTAAGCACTCCCGCCAAGGTGTTCGAGGCTGCCATTCACAGCTCCATGTACAAACAGGTGAGTGCCCAGCTGTCTGACGCACAGCACGGATTCCGTCCTGGGCGGGGGACAACGGGGAATTTACTGCATCTAATGACCCATCTGGTTCCTGCGGTGGATGATGGTTTTCAGGTAGACGTGGCATACCTTGATTTCCGGAAGGCTTTTGATACAGTCGATAACGACATACTTCTTCAGAAATTAGCGAATGTCGGCTGCACTCCTCACACGCTGTCGTTCTTCGCGAGTTACCTACGGGACAGATGTCAGTACGTGGACTGTGGTGGTAATGTTTCGCACCCTTACTTCACGTGGTCGGGCATAAGTCAGGGCAGCAACCTGGGCCCGCTTCTTTTCATAATAATGATAAACGACTTGCCAAGTATAGTCAATGAATCAACGCCATTATTATTCGCTGACGATCTGAAATTGATACGTGAGATCAAAAATGAGGTAGATCATAACATACTGCAACGGGATATAGATAGGGTTGTTCAATGGAGCCATGACAACAATCTCTTTTTTAATACAGAGAAGTGCTCCATTCTCACATTTACTCGTGCTCGAACACCACCTCAACACCAGTACCTCATGGAAGGGATCCAGTTACAGCGCGTCACCGCTGTAAAAGATCTGGGTGTTCAGTTTGCGGCTGATCTCAACTTCCGAGAACACGTTACCAATATATGTAAAAAAGCTTATCGCAACTTAGGCTTTGTGTTGCGCCAGGCAAACCAGTTTGAAAACATTGGTGCGTTGAAAGCTCTGTTTGAGGCTCACGTGAGGAGCCATCTGGAGGGCAGCTCTACTGTCTGGTCCCCACATGAGGAGAAGTATAAAGTCATGCTGGAGCGTATCCAGAACAAATTTATTAGGTTCCTGTACCTAAAGATGTATGGGGTTTACCCAGGATATCCGCTACTGTATCCTACTTTATTTGTTCTGGGTATGGTGGGTTACTCTAGCCTCGAGGTGAGGCGGGGGGTGACTTTGGCAACATATGTGGTCCAAGTCTTGAGGGGACTAATAGACAACCAAGAGGTACTGAAGGAGGCCCGACTGTGTGTCCCGGATGACTACAAGGGTCGGCGTAGGCGACCGCCACTATTCTCGATGCCGTGCGCGCGCACCGACCTCCTAAAGTTCGCGCCGCTGACGCGTGCTTTGCGCGTGCTCAATGCGGTATCACATAAGGTGGATTTGTTTTCCTGTTCGCGGAGTGAATTGACAGTGGTCTTGTCTATTGAGTTATGTAAATAATTAGTTAAGTATAGTTAAGCATTGTATTGTCTATGGAAGCCTTTTTTCTACCATCGTATATATCTATCCTGTAAGAATTTTGAAAATGAGGTATTTAAATGGAATCTTTAATCATTTGACATAACATATTGCCATGAATTTGACATTGAATATACAGCTTTGACATTATTGAATTATAGTTTAACATTTGCAATAAAATTTATATTTTGACATTATTAACTGACATAATTATTTTTTGACATTATTTTTATTTAATTATAAATCTGACATAAATAATTGAATAATTGTTATTTCTGATGATATGACGTGTAATGAATTAAGTGGAAATGATTATTATATGTACTGTTACTACTTTAATTATTTTTATATTTTTTTAATTAATAATATTGTAAACTAAAGAACCATTATTAGTTTTGAAGCATGATATATTGTAAATCCAATTATTATTATTATGTTACTACTCTGTCGCATTGGGCAATACCTGTAAGGACACAGTATGTACGAATGAAAAAATAAATAAATTATATTCTATAAACCATTCTGACGTCAAAACACTTGTCAGATAAATAATTGACTAAAAATGAATAAAAACGATAAAAAAGCATGGACGCAAGTTTTACCGCCCTTTTACCATTCTTAATTTAATAAGATCAGATAAATAATTAATTGTAATTACAGGTAAATACCAATTATATATAGATTGCAAAATGGCTGTACTATGTGTATCTTCTTTTTGAGCACTCAGCTCTATGAAATCTATCAACCATCGCTAGGCCAGCGAAGTAGGAGGTCTGTGACTGCAGCAGAAAAAAATATTAAAAGATTTTTAAGAACACTATTCTTAAGGATCGATGAAAAGTTGAATATGTCAGCTAATTGTCTTTTCGCGCATGTGTAGTAATATTTGTTCTGTATTTAAAATTAATAAAGAGAAATCTGTAAATGCAGACGACTGTCGTCGTGTAATACATTTTTTATACAATATTTTAAATTTTAAGAAGTAAGGAGGTGTTCTAATTTCATATAGCCGTCTTAGGAAAAAGGTTGTATAGCTCTACCTAAATAGACAATTAAACAAACAATTATTCCACAACATTCTACACAAGGCTATCTACACCCATGGTAAGCATAGCTTAATTAGCTTGTGATATGGAATCTAGAATGCGGTCAAACATACTTAGATTTTTTGTAAATACTTACATGTCATACTTAGAAACACCTAGACCAATGCAAATAATACATACTCATGCATACAAATATTTGCACTGAGCGAGAATCGAACCCGCGCCTCCTGCGTAGCAGCCGAGCGTCCTACCGCTTCGCAACAGAGGCCGTTATTAATATTCTACCTTGATTCTATCAACCTCCCATTTAATGTAGATGTGTATCTAATTTCTTATTGTTTAATAATAATATAAACATAAAAAGAGAACACGGCATATAAGCCAACATAACAGTTTCTTTTTAATTTTTGTCTGCTGCAGGTAGCATTAAAAAGTCAAGATATCCGAACTAACAGATTAATAATTGGCGCCAAAAATAACTGAACCGCGGGAGCATGGCGTGGAGTCAAATGGCGCGGGAAGGCGTCAATTGCTTTACTTTTTTATCTTTTTTACATTAATAATGTTGTTTAGGATTACAAGCTCACGTTTCTAAGATTTATTTGTTTGTTTGAAATATCTGGCGTGTATTTTGACTTATTTTGTCGGCGGAAGAAATAATTACGGATCTAAGGATCGGATACTAAGGTATGGCTGCAGCTCATGTTTGCAACATTATCACTAAAAACACGCAACTAAACATTGTAGAGATTTACATCTCTGTGGTTCTTCAATGTTTTTTTATGATGTTTGGCGTTTTAGAGAAGGAATACATTCTGTAAGGCAGCCTGCACGTTGCTGTTTTTTACCCGACTACGGCGGAGCAAAAGGATGGTTATGATTTTGACAGGCTATGTGTATAATATAGGTTCATCTGTTCCCTCAGAGCTCCTCAACCACTTATTAGAAATTGACAAATATCTTTTATAGGTTATAATAGGCTACATAACGTGTCACTGAATCTAATGTGGCGCCCTCTAGCGGTCATAAAGTACTGCGTTAAAAAATAAATTTGAGATAAATATGTCGTGTGTGGTATCTACTGAAAGGGCTTAATTAGCACATTTCAAATATGTATAAATCATACCGATTGCTTAAACCAAAATAATATAAATAAAAATGTAAGTTTAAAAACCAAAAACCCGACTACTGAAAAGTATTAAACAAGAAAATATCAAGGATAGCCGTGGTCGATAGGAGACGCACAAGCTAAAGAACCCCAAACTACTTACCTACATTAGCTTTGTCGGCTAATTAGCTTCCAGAATATTCGATGGTCAGATCAATATTTTGTCAAATAAAATCTATTATTGTATGTATTAAAATCATGTTGTTAGATATTCTGCTACTTGAAATAAAGTATTTTTTAAATATAATAATGTCGGTAACTTAATTCACGCTCCTGGGGTTACCAAAGGTTACCCATTAGGCAAAGCCTTATTGGGTAACCTTACGCCCCGGCAATTGAGACCTGAGGGTCCCGCAACGGCGCAGGTACGTACGCTTTTAGTCGGTTCGAATCCGACATAACCACCTCCGCGGATCAGTGGGGACGTTTCCGTCTAATAACAATAATCTATCCACCTAATGGTATTAATTTACTTTTATGATGTGAAACCTTATTATTTCATCCAAGTTTCGATACACCGTTGTGTTTATGACGTTTAAAAAAAGAAACTGATTCGATAACATTTTTTTATATGCCACTTAGGTGGCAGACAAGCACACGGCCCACCTCATGGGAAGTGGTTACCGTGACCTATGGACGTATGCAACGCCAAGGGTGTTACACTCGCGCTGCCGACCGAACCCCATATGCTGCCAGAACTGCATGCACGCCCATATGGTGCTTGGGAAAACCGCAGCAGGGAGGTCATTCCACAGCTTTGATAGAAATTAATATAAAAAGTGTGAAAATATTTTCCCTCATCATTTTTAGATACTGAAAATATCTTCACATTCGTTCATTATATTTTATTTATCTTATTTTTTATCTTCATTATCTGTCTCATTTATTACTAACAATTTTATAATACCTGTGACATGAATGTGATCTTTTTAAAAATATTCTAATTTGAATTTCGAATTCACTCGATTATTTATGATTCTCGATTATTACATTTGGCTGTCAGTGCGTGGTTACGTTGTCCCATTTTTTTTTCGACGAAATAATTGGATATACTTATGTAAAAAGGAACCAAACCACACACATGTCTAAACCGAGGCAACTTATTTAATTCTTAATATTTATCGAAGTTTTAGATTTTTTCATCTTTACAGAATCGATAAATATGCATTTTTTAACCTCAAATGTCTTTATTTATCACATACAAAATACATTTTAAACCTATTTAGGTAATTCGATTTTCGTACGTGTGCGGATTCAGTGAATTGATTTCTTTATGCATAAATAAGTCTAGTTAATACCTACGTTGATTGAATCACTCGAAGAGTAAAGCAATTTATTGACCTCATAGTTGATAGTTCTATTATGTATATTGGATCTTTGACACAGAAATAAAATTTTGGTCGAATGCGAATCGAAGTAATGAGCTAGCAAACTTCCTCGAGGACTATGAAACGGTTTTTTTTAATATTTGATAAATCAATTTAACTATAAATTCTATACCGCACTCTTTGAATAGGTACGTCCCATGTTCCTTTTTAGACCTAACCTAATGTTTTATTGCGACGGGAATGGTTAAAATTTCGAGTTTCCTGATGAAGCCACAATTGTTTTGTAATATTAGGTATTACTGTTTATCGACTCTTAAGTATTATTTTAAGTAAACTGTTTGAGAATAAAGCTAGATTTCAACTGGATTTGACGTCTCATTCATACGACCATGTAACCCACTAAGACAGACACTCTACACTTCTTCATCTTAGTGTTAACCCCAGTTACATACGAACCTTTCACTTCGTATTCTGGGGTCCGGTTTTGCCAGTCTAACTGCGGATTTAGCGATATTTTCCGTGAAGCGACAGCCACCTGACCTTCACAACCGTTGAACCGTTATTGGACTTTTTCAACTACCTGTAACTACTGATGTTTATATAGCAACTAGGACCGACGGCTTAACAAGCTCTCCGATGCACGACTAGGCCAATACAAATACCCATATTCTGTATAACATAAATTGTACCCATAAACTGTATACATAACATAAATTCTTTATGTTTGAATGTTTTCGTGCGCGCTGAATGAATTCACAGAGGCTATTTACTGTGTGATAACGTTAGATATAGGCTAGATATAAGTATATGTGATTGATTATTATTGTTTATTGATTATTACTAATGTGAATTTATTTAAGGTTTCCAAGCTATTGACTAATGTTATTCTATTTGTTTGACTCTGTGACATAAAACTAGCCTTAAGACTCGTACACTATCGTATTAGATCCCATCTGTAATGATAGTGTATTGTAAATTTAAATAATAATTTTAAATAAATAAAAAAAAAAAACAATATTTACACTGAGCGGTGCATACAGCAGATACACCACCTAGGTGGCAGACAAGCACACGGCCCACTGGAAAGTGCTTACCGTGGCCTATACAAGTGTAATAACAGCAGAGGAGCCACACTCGCGCTGCCGACCCTGTAAGCACAAAGTTTCTGTGCCGTCAGTGTAGAAGACAAAGCAGGATAAGCCTTTAGTCTTCCCACTGACAGCACAAATTCTCCAGTGAGCTCTGGCTACCCTACTCACCGCTGGGAATACAACACGAAGTTATTATGGCCGCGGTATTCTGTCGGGCGGAGGTACTCTGGCACACGCGAGTGTGGCACCTCTTCTGGTGTTACAAACGTCCATAGGCCACGGTGACCACTTTCCATAAGGTGGCCCGTGTGCATGCCTGCCACCTAAGTGGTATAAAATAATAATAATCCGGTACTTTCATTACTATCCTTGCGTTAGTCCGGGTTGCATCCGAAGCCCTCACCTCGGAGACTAGTTTGTGTGCTTTCCGGTTTTTACGATCATGGGTGTCCATGAAAGTCAGACCGTTACTACAAGTTCGAAGTCAAGCCAGCACTTCTTGGGTGTACTCCTCCTGCCAGACATTTACCCTTGTCTTTTAAGGGAGGCAAGCGGGATATTCCGGGTCCTTATGATAGTGAGGTATTAAATTGTAGACGTCATTAGCCGCCGCTTTACTGAAAATATAGAAGTTCAGCCAAATCGTCAGTAAGACTGGTGGACCCAGGACCTCGAGGTAAAACGGAGGAAATAATAATAATGGAGGAACCCACGGATGGAAACGGAACTAACGCTATGAAGTAGGATGAAAAACATACATACATATAATCACGCCTTTATCCCCGGAGGGTTAGGCACAGGTGAATTAACACCCACATTTCACCAATAATTTTATTCGGTCCCAAGTAATAGAGGGTGAGCCTATTGGCGTATTTCGGGCACTATTGTTGACTCAAAAAATATTGACTAAAAAACCGTGATAGGTAATATAAATGTTATTCCATCGTGATAGGAAGCTGTCTTCATAGACAGCCGGAAGACGGCAATCGGCTGTATATATCTGTCTGATGGTAAACAGCCCTATCCCTTAGTCGCCTTGTACGACACCGCATGGGAAGAGATGGGGTGGTTCAAAGGATGAAAAAAGTAAGTACCTAAAATAAATACCTGGTTGTCCATAATCAGTAGATTTAACTTCAAGAAACTCTTGCGGATCACCAGCTGTAGAACTTTCAACGTCGACGTTTTCAGAGCTATTACTGCACGCATCGTCATCAGAATCAACATTATTAGTCACATCACTATTAAAATTACTTTTTAAATCACAAATCACTGCACTAGTAGACGCTTCACCGTCATTAGTGTTGTTATTACATTTTTCAAATTTATCCGCTAGTAAATTATCGATAGAAAACGGTAATTTCGTTTCATTTCTCTCAGATTTTATTTCCTCAACGTCCATTGTGGGATCCTCCATTTTGAATTTTTCACGAGTAGATTTAATATTTGAATTTGATGATTTGATTTGAATGAATTTTGTTGTTTTGTCAACGTGCGCACTGAAGAAGGCTAGGAGACATTTTGAATCACATTTTAAGCACCCAACTATTTAATGTGCCATAATTTAAACTAATAAGAAAGCTCGGCGATGCGTTTTTGTCAATTCGTCGGCTGAAACTGCGGACGGAATTTTAACTACCTCTTTTGAAAAACATAATCGAAGCCATACACACTTTGGAATCTGTCCTCCTTATTTCTTTAGGAATAGAGTTGAAAATGGTTTAATTATCAAATTAGTTATATCTGGCAACTGTGCGTCTGCTTCGAATGAAGATTGAGAGTCTTTACTAATGGGCGTCTTTCTAGATGACAGTATTTTCGCTTCCCACACATTACAAATTCAACTTTATCTCGTTTTTATAAGGTATATATACTAAAATCTGTTGTTAAACGATGCAAATAGCTCATGAAGATCCACAAAGTTATAATTAGAGTTGGGCCAATCAGCGTGATGTGGGCGTGGCCGGGATGCGCGCACGCAGACTCCTGCACATCAAACGGAGATTTATATGAGGAGCTGGTTGATATACGTGGAGGCACATTAATTCTTATAATTATTTAGTTAGTTTAGTTAATTACAGTAGTCAGATGCTCGCGGTGGAATGGAGACGAGTTAATTGATTTATGGCTGTGTAGTCTAGGTTGAGTTAGTTAATTTTGGTCGTAATTAGTTATGATATTTGTCGGGTTTGGTTAGTGATAATGATGTTGGGTTAATGTTCTGGTGTTGTGGGGTCGAAAAATTGTTATAAATATTCGGTTCATTTTTGGAAATACTATTTTTTTTGGTTGCTATACATATTAACTAAGCGATACATTTACCTTTGTAACATTACTTAGTGTCTGTAATGGTGACCCTCTTTCCTGAGACTTTTCCTTTAGCTTACCATCAGGCGAGGTGAAGTCAAGTTGGCGTGTCCCAGATAAAAAAAAAATATCGCTCAACAAAGCCCAATTATTTCTGAAGTTTTTACTTTAGGGCCTGTCATTTTTCTTCATTTAGGTAGGTTCATTAATTTACTAATCATGCTGATAAGTGTTTTAGGAGGTAGGCACGGCGGTATTTCAGCCCAATTGAGCAGTCCGACTGGGGAAGTACCTCCGCCCTACAAAATATCGCGGCCATAATAACTTCGTGTTGTGTTCCCAGCGGTGAGTAGGGTAGCCAGAGCTCACTGGAGAATTTGTGCTGGCAGTAATAATACTAAAGGCTTGTCCTGCTTTGTCTTCTACACTGACGGCACAAAAACTCTGTGCTTACCTACAGGCTCGGCAGCACGAGTGTGGTAGGTACCTCTGGTGTTACAAACGTCCATAGGCCACGGTGACCATTTTCCATCAGGTGGGCCGTGTGCTTGTCTGCCACCTATGTGGTATAAAAAAATGAAAAAAATATAAAACATACATAGGTATAACCACGCCTTTACCCCCAGAGGGTTAGGCAGAGGTGAATTAACACACCCATTTCACCAATAATTTTATTCGGTCCCCACAGTAATAGAGGGGTGAGCCTATTGGCGTATTTCGGGCACTATTGTTGACTTAAAAATCGTGATAGGTTATATAAATGTTATTCCATCGTGATTGGAAACTGTCTCCACAGACAGTCACTTAGATCATCTTGGCAGTTATTTCTATGTATACTGCTAGAGTAGATGTACTACATGTATTGTACAGAATCCTAATATTTTACCTAAAGTAAAAGTAGCAAACTTACGATATATAATATCAGTTATCTGCAATAAAAATCCCGTCAAAATCGGCCCAGCCAATTTGAAAATATTAAGAGAGAAGGTAGAAATACATTCCTACATATATATACGTACATATAATCACGCCTTTATCACCGGGTTAAACTGAGGTGAATTAACACCCATATTTCACCAATCATTGAATTCGGTCCTGCGTATCGTTATAGGTGGTGAGTTTATTGCCATCTTCCGGGTACTATTGTTGACTCAATCGATGCATATGAGGACGATGTCTGATATTAAACAACTTTATTAATTGATCGTATTGTACGACACCGCATGGGAAGAGAAGGGGCGGTCCAAATTCTACTCTACCGGAAATAAAAAAGGTGTATCATATATATCATAGCCTCATGTGCCCTCCTGTTTCTTCCAACTAATCCCACCATCTCCTTTCCTACATAGGAGAACACGTGCAGGTCTTAGATGTCACCCTCACACTGTGCAGAATATACGAGCAAGAACCAAGCGGTTCGGATACTCTTTTCTTTGCCACACCACCAAGACCTGGAATTCATTACCAGCACACGTGTTTCCTTTTTCCTACAGTCCCGGGGCCTGTAAGCGGGGCGTGAAAAAGCATCTGATGAGGCCGCCAAGCTGAGTGCCACCATTGTAACACTTAGTGTCTGTAATGGTGATCCTCTTTTCTGAGACTTTGCCTTTAGCTTACAATCAGGCGAGGTGAGTTCAAGTTGGCGTGTCCTATATAAAAAAAAGTGTTGCTAAACTCTTTGTACCTACCTATTCTTCAGAGTCTTCTTCATCCTTCCGTTAATTACAGTCGCATCCGAAGCTGTCACATCGGGGTCTAGAGTCCGCTTTTTTAGTCTAACTGCTTTTTAGCTGATGCATCGACCGCGGTAGCCTAGTGGTATGGGTAATGGACTGCTGAGACGAGGTCTCGGGTTCGATCCCAGGTTTACCATGGGACACACCAATGACTTTTCGATGCTTTTCGAAGTTATGCGTGTATTTATCGCAGGTTTATAAGTGCCCGGTTAATGGCAATAGGCTCGCCACCTATTACTTTGGGACCTAAATATAAACTGGCGAAATGTGAGTGCTAGCACCTCTGCCTACCCTTTTGGGGATATAGGCGTGAGTTTATGAGATGATGAGATGCTTTTTAGCTTAACTTCGATATTTTCCACGAAGCAACTACCATCTGATCTCCACAACTCATTTTCGATATCGAAATATTGCAGTTAAACCAGTTATTGGATGTAACGACAGCTGTATATTACTACTGAGACCGTCGGTTTAATGTGCTCTCTGAGGCACGGAAATACTCAACGAATGCAAATAGACATATCCATGCACATAAATGTTTGAGCGGGAATCGAACCCGCGCCCCCTGCGTAGCAGTCTCGTTTACTACCGCCACGCCACAGAGGCGTCTTGTCGTTTTTTTATACCACTTACGTGGCAACAAGTACACGGCACACCTGATGGAAAGTGGTTACCGTGCAACACCAGGGGAGTTACGGCTGTTGTACCGACTCTTAAGAACAGACAGTTTCTGTGCCGTCAGTGCAGAAGAAACAATCAGGACAAGCCTTTAAACAATCAAACCAATCTCTGACGACGAACCTCGCCTGTAATCATCCAAATTTTCCTGTATAAGTAAGAAATATGTATATATATTTAAAAAAAAAATCTTGTACCTATAAACGTTATTTTGTTGCAACTATTATAGTTGCAACAAAATAACGTCTTATTATAATTTTTTTTAATTATTATATAATTAGTATTAATACAAGTAACACCATAATAAGCTTCTGGCCATAAATATAAGACTATTGTTAATATATACTGTAAAGCCTTCTTTGATAAATAAATGAATTATTATTATTAAAAATATATACGTACATACATACATAAAATCACGCCTTTATTCCCGTAGGGTTGGGCAGATGTGAATTAACACCAAAATTTCACCAATAACTGTATTCGGTCCCACGTAATAGTTGGTAAACCTATTGCCGTATATCAAGCACTATAGTTGACTCGACGCCCGCATCTGAAGCTGAGTCTGGGCTGACAGATATATACATACAGTCGAGACTGGGCCTTAGATGCACAGCTCGAGTCAACAATTAGTGCCCGGAAGACGGCAATAGGCTCGCTCCTTATAACGTGGGACTGATTATAATGATTGGTGAAATGTGGGTGTTAATTCATCTCTGCCTAACTCTCCGGATTTAAAGGCATGATTATATGTATGTATGAATGATATGGGAAAGATCGCGGGCTCGAATCCGCATTTGATTGTTTTTTTCTACTTATATCTTAATCAATTTGGATATTCGATCTATTTGAATGTTTACCTAACCGAATAGAATAGAGTATCGATTTTATTTTTCAACTTTAACCCAAAAACCGTAAACAAATTCAAGAGACTGACTTCGCAACGGTGCATAAACTCTCAATCAACTATATCGCCAAAAATAAATTATTCAAAACGTTCAGAAATCAACTAATTAAACGATAACCGAAGTCGTCCCCAACACGTGTATAATGAGCCTGTAGACGTCATGCGGGAACAATTTAGACGCCACGGAATAGCGCGGATGGGTATGCGGAAACGCGACCCGATGAGGACCTGTCAAATATTTTTATTGGAGTTTTAGGGTACCGGCGAGGAATAAGAAATCGGTGGGAATTTTGGAAATTCGATTTTTAAAGGTAAGTAGAAAACTACATACTTAGAAAAAAATGGTTTAAATGATTTTTTTGAATACTGGCCTCAGTCTAACTAAAGTTTTATGCAGGTATCATATGTAATTGTATTCAAACAAAAAAATTGTCTATGAATGTTTATTCGTATTCTTTATAGATTCCAACCCAAACTAGCAAGGCTATGATTTCTTTGGGTGTGTATTATTGCTCTGTGTAAACTGTTGTAGAATATTTATTTATAACCATTAAAATATGTACCTACCTAATGAAAAAAAATACATCTAAATTCATACCTACTGTACCTAATTTTTGTGTTCATCGCGAAGAAACAGATAAATACAAGAATTACAAATTATCTTATCTTATTTTATTACCTATCGTTAAAGTTAACATAACCCAAGTTTAAAAAAATCTCTGATGCAAAGAATAAAGTCACAGCTACTTAATAAATAATAAAAAAAAACAAATACAGCAAAACAACGGAACCAAATAAAATACTACCACAACTCAGGTAATTATTCTTCAACGGGGACGCGCCTCATTCGTCAATAGTAGAAAAACTTTAAAAAAAAGCGGTGTAAGCGCCACCGCGTGCTATTTTAATTATGACAAAATATTTCGGTTTTATGAAAGGGCGACAGAAACAACGTTTTTGTGTTTTATTTATTGAGTAAACATTTGTTTAGGAATATTTTAGGATTTTTAGGACAATTACATTTTGAACTAAGTATTTTCTTATATTTGAATACTAACAAAATGTTTGTAATAACATAACTATTCACAAATACTTTATTCATAGAACATAATCAATAATCAATTTATACTAGAAGCCTACTTAAATTAGGAAAAAAAATTTGTTATTTTAATAAACAAATCAAGAAATAATTTATAAATATTAAATACAATAAAAATAAAATAACTATAATACAACTTATAGCTAAGAACAATTAAAATGCGTCGTAGAATTCCTCCGCATCGCATGCCTCTTGTGGTAGCGTTCCCAGAAGACTGGCAGCATTGCCACGTTGTATGGCAATGCTTATTCTCTGACCTAAAAAGAGGCCAGCCTTCTGGTAACGAGAAGCGTCGACCATTCGCTTCGCAATCTCACGGAAGAGGTTGCGAGCGCTCGGACCCCATGACCCCAAAGTTTCGACTCCAAACGGCACAAATTCATAATCTCCGATGAGATTGGAGTATTTGCGCTGCTTGAGAGCCTCTGCAGAAGCAGCAGCAGCACCAGCACAGCCAGCCGTGCTAGTTATATGGGTAGGAGCCATGGTATCAACGCATGTGGCGTCCCACACCAGAGTCCTACCCATCTTCCATGGCATTAACGACATGCCATCCGGTCTCTTGCCATCGTCACGCGCCAAACCGTTTGGTTCTAGTACAGCTGGTACACCGGCGGTGACAAGAGCACGGCGGACTATGTCGTTGAGGCTGGCGTGCCGTGGAATTCGCCCAGCGCTCCTGCAGCACGACAGACCATGGTGTCCGAGTCTGTCAACGGCTTCTCCACAACGGCATTGATGCGGAGAAACACACGGCGCACCTAAACGGAGGAAATTCACAAATTGTTTATAATCTTAATAATATATTTACCTACGCAAATACTGAATAAGTACTTAAATACATATATTCTTTCTTTCTTTCGAGCAAACGCCCGTGGTTTAATAGGTCTTGCAGGGAAGCTAGAGACCGCAAGCAATCTGCATACAAGGCTTGGACCACGGCTCTTGCCAATAAGGATCCGAACATCGCTGAAGTGAAGCGGAAGTTGAATGCTACTTCAAGGTCCAGTAAAAAGACAACGTCTTGTGCAAAGTTTGAGTTCATCGGCAGAATTGGCGAACGGCTTGCGCGCTACCCATCTGGCAGTCGTGCATTTTGGTCGCTCGCTAAAGCTGCCGAGGGAAACTTCTGCCAGTCTTGCCTTCCGCCGCTGCAAAAATCCGACGGTAGTCTGGCCCATGGCACTAAGGAGAAGGCCGATCTTTTGGGTAATCTCTTTGCGTCAAACTCGACTATTAACGACGGGAACGCCGAACCACCCATCATCCCCAGCTGTGGTGCTTCCATGACCGAAGTCAAAATCACGCAACGGGTGGTCCGGTGCGAGCTTAAGTCCCTAGATGTTCGAAAGTCGAGTGGGCCGGACGGTATACCGGCGATGGTGCTTAAGCACTGTGCCCCCGAGCTGTGCCCTGTACTTACACGCCTTTTCGCACTCTCATACTCCGCGAGGCAGGTCCCGGCCTCGTGGAAGACTGCACCCTGTACCTAAGAAAGGTGACAGGACAGATCCGACCAATTACAGGCCTATCGCTATAACCTCTCCTCTCTCGAAGGTTATGGAGCGTGTTATTAATACACAGCTCCTGAGATACCTTGAAGGAAACGATCTACTGAGCGACCGACAGTACGGCTTTCGCCACCGTCTCTCTACCGGTGACCTTCTTGTGTATCTCACAAACCGGTGGGCGCAAGCCATCGAGAGTCGGGGTGAGGCACTATCGGTCAGCCTTGACATAGCGAAGGCCTTTGATCGGGTCTGGCACAAAGGTCTTCTTACGATGTTGCCATATTATGGACTCTCCGAGGGATTGTGCGAATGGATCTCCAGCTTTTTGTCCAACAGATGCATCCAAGCCGTCGTTGACGGCAGCTGCTCGGACCGCATGAAAATAAACGCTGGTGTCCCACAAGGCTCCGTGTTGTCTCCGACGCTGTTTCTGCTGCATATCAATGACATGCTGTCTGATGGCTCCATTCATTGCTATGCGGACGACAGTACCGGGGACACGTGTTACACGGGCCGTGCAAATATCCCTCAGTCCGAGGTGGAGAAGAGTCGCGAACAACTTGTATCTGAAATCGAGACTACTCTCTCTGGAGTGTCCGATTGGGGACGACTAAACCTAGTCCAATTCAACCCCACTAAGACACAAGTATGTGTATTCACCGCTAAGAAAACCCCATTCATTGTAGCGCCGCAATTCCTGGGCACACCGCTTACCATCTCCCCGAGTATCGGGATCCTTGGTGTCGAAATCTCCAGTGACGTCCAATACCGAAGTCACTTGCAGGACAAGGTTAAGTTGGCATCAAGAAAGCTCGGAGTGCTCAACAGGGCGAAGCAGTATTTCACTGCGGGGCAGCAACTCCTTCTCTATAAAGCACAGGTCCGGCCTCACATGGAGTACTGCTGTCACCTTTTTGCTGGAGTACCTGCATACCAGGTTGACCCTTTCGACTCGTTGCAAAGACGGGCATTGAGGCTGGTTGACAATCCCGTACTCACAGGTAGAGTGGAACCTCTTTACCTTAGGAGGGATTTTGCCTCTTTTTGTGCTCTGATGAATTGTTTGATATGATGCCCGTAGCTACATTCTATCATCGCACCTCTCGCCATAGGCAGGGAATTCATCCACACACATTGCGACCTGTGACGGTCCGCACTGTGCGGTATGAAAGAAACTTCATCCCACGCACACTCAAGTTGTGGACCTCCCTGCTGCGGTTTTCCCAAGCGCCTACAATATGGGGTTCTTCAAGAGTGGCGGCAGCGCGAGTGTGACACCCCTGGTGTTGCATACGTCCATAGGCCACGGTAACCGCTCCCCATCATTACCAATTATTTTTTAAGAACATGACTTTCTAGCTCTCACGATGTTATTAAGGTGGGTATTAATATAATTATTTATACAATGATATCTAGGCCCAAACTTAACATAGCCTGTAATACCGATTGGGTCCTTCCACGGCTTCCAAGTGGTGAAACTTTTTAGCTAGCTTTCGTTAGGTTTCACCATGAGGAATCGTGTTTTCACGGTCAAACTCTTTTAACGACCCTCCCTGAATTCTAGAATGCAAATACAAAAGTATATATTATATATATAATATTGTATATATTATAAATATATATTATATTTATATTAATTTGTAAATAATTATATTATATATAGAAACATTCAGATCGATGTTAAGATTGTAATCATAAAAATATTTACACTAAGCGGGAATGCAACTCTTAATACCTGTCGTAGCATTCAATTGCGCTACCGCTCCGCCTCACACACAGGTCATAAACAAATTCCTGCTGGACTTAATGCATAGGCTTCGCGGGCAAATGCCTCTTCCTACAGTAGGTTTCACTGCAACTTCATTATCACGTTTAATAACAGATTGGATTTGACCAGTGAAAATTAATACGATTGGTTACTTATATTCGATACATTTAGAATCCACTTTAGTTTAACTAGATTACAATTATTTTCACGGCTGAAATCAAACCTAAGTCGTTTAATAAAACCGCGGTTTTCTTTCTACTTTCTTTACACAACATTCCATTGACTACGAAAACAACAATATTCTACTAAAGTCATCAATTTTTTTTGTATGGCAATGATAATAAAATTAAGCTGTACAAAAAAAAATCAAAAGTAAAAATTTCGAATATTTATGACCCGGAACCTATAAAGAGTTTTTGTAGGTATTATGGAATTTATGGTATTTCTTAACGGTAAACAAAATATTTGACGCAAAAAGACATGATATTTCACACTGGCCGATGTTTATGTCGATAAAGTGTCTGTTCATTTCCGTGAAAGCAGAAATAGGACTAGCTGAACCTGCCACTTCGTCTGTGTAGACTTGTACCTGGGTTTTCTTTACCGCGGTAGCCTAGTGGTATGGGTAATGGACTGCTGAGACGAGGTCTCGGGTTCAATCCCAGGTTTTACCATGGCACCCACCAATGACTTTTCGATGCTTTTCGAAGTTATGTGTGCATTTATCGCAGGTTTATAAGTGTCCGGTTAATGGCAATAGGCTCGCCACACAACATTGGGACTTAAACATAAACTGGCGAAATGTGGGTGCTAGTACCTCTGCCTACCTCTTCGGGGATATAGGCGTGAGTTTATGTTATGTTATGAGTTTATGTTGTTTCTTTATTTAGGGTAAAACTGCTGTAGTTCTTTTTCTTTTAATTGTTACTTACAGATAGCTATATAGGGTAGGTATTTTATTTGAAACTCATTTTTATAATAAAACAAAAACCAGGATCAAATTACCTACTAAGTAGAAAAAGTCACATCAAGATTTTATATTTTTTTAGCAAAATCTATCTAACTGAATATAAAAGCAATTGCTGTCCGCCGCGCGTCGCCGCCTGCTGGCCGTTGCTTTTTCAGTGAAACTTAACCCTAAGCCTAATTTTACGCTAAGTCTCTTGTCCTATTTGTTTACCACTACCTAAGTGGTTTAAAAAAAGCAGGCAGACAAGCACACGGCCCACCTGATGAAAAGTGGTTACCGTGGCCTATGGAGGTGTGCAATACCAAGGGCGTAACACTCGCGCTGCCTACCCTGTAAGCACAGAGAGTTCCTGTGCCGTCAGTGTAAAAGACAAAGCAGGACAAGCTTTTGGTCTTCCCACTGACACCACCAAAACTCTCCAGTGAGTTATGGCTACCCTCCTCACCGCCGGGGCCACAACACGAGGTTATTATGGCCGCGGTAGATATAGAACGGAGGTACTGCCCCAGTCGGACTGCGGACGGAAATACCGTCATGTCCTACCTCCATTGATATACGGGTTTTTTTGTATATCAATGCCTACCTCCTAATGTTTTCTTAGGAACTCAGGACGGTGCCATATTTCAAACCAGTGTGAATCGCGAGTTCAGTATTGTTAATATAACTTAGCGTAATATAAGTGTTTTTTATTAAATATGGCCAATTTTTTAATATAACTTAAGTGTCAGACATGCACACTGAGTCACATGATAGAAAGTTGTTACAGTGGCCTATGGGCGTGTGCACCACCAGAGGTGTCACACTCGTGCCGCCATACTTCTTATACAGAAATACTAGCCATGTCTACTAGGTCCAGGTTTCGGCTTTTAATGGGAATATTCTTAGTTACAACTATAGTTTTTCGTAAAAAAAGTTCTTCTTCTTCGTATCAATGGCAACAATAAAAAAAAATAGAAGCTAAATGCGCCCAGCCCAAAATTGGGCGACATTGACCGCACCTTCGGTTGCTTCATTCAGGTCAGCAATTGTGCAGGTGTAGGGCACAACTGCAGAGGTGCACCACAATCATAGCCACTACCCCCCCGAGTCTACGTAACCCCATTTCACGCGGTTGGCCCTACAGCAGCCGACCTGAGTCCTCAACCTATTTAGGGATTTCCAGGTGGATCATTTAAGATCATGCCCGGGTGGTAGGCTCTCAGCAGGCTGAATGTTGTCTAAAGGAGGTGTATTTTTTGTGCGCCACTTCTGGTACTGGACGCTCTTGGGGTGACCCTCCACAGAAATAGTACATCGAAGGAAGCTCTTTCTGCTCTTAAGCCGGGAGCTGGGCATGACATGTTGAAAGAGTGTGTGCCGTGCATCATTCTCCTGTTTTCTCTTCTCAAACCCGCATACAACGTGCCGCCGCCGTACGCTTGGAGGAGCGATACCGGTGAGCGGATATAACCTATTCAGGGGAGTAGGCATAAGGCAACAGTTCTTATTATGTATTACCAAATTGTAGCGCTACCGAATCCAATTGTGAATTTTAGCTTTAATTCAACAAGTATTAAATTCATGTTTCTTGTCTGAAAGCTAAATATTTTTAATAATTATTACGGTTCAAATCAAATCAAATCAAATCAAATGCAAATACAAAAGTATATATTATATATAGAAACATTCAGATCGATGTTAAGAAATATATTCAATCATACAAATATTTCACTAAGCGGGAATGCAACTCTCAATACCTGTCGTAGCATTCAAATGCACTACCGCTCCGCCTCACACACAGGTCATAAACAAATTCCTGCTGGACTTAATGTATAGGCTTCGCGGGCAAATGCCTCTTCCTACAGTAGGTTTCACTGCAACTTCATTATCACGTTTAATAACAGATTGGATTTGACCAGTGAAAATTAATACGATTGGTTACTTATATTCGATACATTTAGAATCCACTTTAGTTTAACTAGATTACAATTATTTTCACGGGTGAAATCAGACCTAAGTCGTTTAATAAAGCCGCGGTTTTCTTCCTACTTTTTTACACAACATTCCATTGAACACGAAAACAACAATATTCTACTAAAGTCATCCATTTTTTTTGTATGGCAATGATAATTAAGTTGTATAAAAAAAACCAAAAGTAAAAATTTCGAATATTTATGACCCGGAACCTATAAAGAGTTTTTGTAGGTATTTTGGAATTTATGGTATTTCTTAACGGTAAACAAAATATTTGACGCAAAAAGACATTATATTTCACACTGGCCGATGTTTATGTCGATAAAGTGTCTGTTCATTTCCGTGAAAGCAGAAATAGGACTAGCTGAACCTGCGACTTCGTCTGTGTAGACTTATACCTGAGTTTTCTTTACCGCGGTAGCCTAGTGGTATGGGTAATGGACTGCTGAGACGAGGTCTCGGGTTCGATCCCAGGTTTTACCATGGCACACACCAATGACTTTTCGATGCTTTTCGAAGTTACGTGTGCATTTATCGCAGGTTTATAAGTGCCCGGTTAATGGCAATAGGCTCGCCACCTATTACATTGGGACTTAAACATAAACTGGCGAAATGTGGGTGCTAGCACCTCTTCCTACCCCTTCGGGGATATAGGCGTGAGTTTATGTTATGTTATGAGTTTATGTTATGTTTCTTTATTTAGGGTAAAACTGCTGTAGTTCTTTTTCTTTTAATTGTTACTTACAGATAGCTATATAGGGTAGGTATTTTATTTTTAACTCATTTTTATAATAAAACAAAAACCGGGATCAAACTACCTACCAAGTGGAAAAAATCACATCAAGATTTTATAATTTTTTTTTTTACAACTTAGGTGGCAGACAAGCACACGGCCCACCGGATGGAAAGTGGTTACCATGACCTATGAACGTGTGTAACACCAGTGGAGTCACATCCGTGCTGCCCACTCTGTTAGAACAGAGATTTTGTGCCGTCAGTGTAGAGGACAAAGCTGGACAAGCCTTTGGTCATCCCACTGACAGCACAAAAACTCTCCAGTGAGCTCTGGCTACCCTACTCAGCGCCGGGAACACAACACGAAGTTATTATAACCGCGGTATTCTGTACGGCGGAGGTACTTCCCCAGTCGGACTGCTCAATTGGGCGGAAATACCGCCGTGTCTTACCTCCTCATTAACTACCTACTAAGTAGAAAAAGTCACATCAAGATTTTATATATTTTTTAGTAAAATCTATCTAACTGAATATAAAAGCAAATCCTGTCCGCCGCGTGTCGCCGCCGCCTGGCCGTTGCTTTTTCAGTGAAACTTAACCCTAACCCTAATTTTACGCTTAGTCTCTTGTCCTTTTTTTATACCACTTAGGTGGCAGACCAGCACACGGCGCACCTGATGGAAAGTCGTTACCGTGGCCTATGGACGTGTGCAAAACCAAGGGAGTCACACTCGCGCTGCCAACCATGTAAGCACAGAGAGTTTCTGTGCCGTCAGTGTAACAAAGCCAGACAAGCTTTTGATCTTCCCACTGACAGCACCCAAAACTCTCCACTGAGTTATGGCTACCCTCCTCACCGCCGGGAACACAACACGAGGTTATTATGGCCGCGGTATTCTATAGGGCGGAGGTACTTCCCCAATCGGACTGCTTAATTGGACGGAAATACCGTCGTGTCCTACCTCCTAATGTTTTCTTAGGAACTCAGGACGGTGCCATATTTCAAACCAGTGTGAACCGCGAGTTCAGTATTGTTAATATAACTTAGCGTAACATAAGGGTTTTTTTTTTCATTAAATATTGCCAATTTTTTTATACAACTTAAGTGTCAGACATGGACACTGATCCACATGATGGAAAGTGGTTACCGTGACCTATGGGCTTACCACCAGAAGTATCACAGTCGTGCCGCCCACAGTGCCGCCACCCCCAGTAAGACACGACTATTTACTATAATCATTTAATAGTCATACTTCATATACAGAAATACTAACCAGATCTACTAGATCCAGGTTCCGGCTTTAATGGGAATATTCTTAGTTACAACTATAGTATTTCCTAAAAAAAGTTCTTCTTCTTCGTATCATTGGCAACAATAAAAAAAAATAGAAGCTAAATGCGCCCAGCCCAAAATTGGGCGACATTGACCGCACCTTCCGTCGCTTCATTCAGGTCAGTAATTGTGCAGGTGTAGGGGCACAATGGGCACGACAGGAGGTGGTCCGTCGACTGCAGAGGTGCACCACAATCATAGCCACCACCCCCCGAGTCTAGGTAACCCAATGGGTCTAGGGAACCCATGAAATGTCACGCGGTTGGTCCTACAGCAGTCGACCTGAGTCCTCAACCTATTTGGGGATTTCCAGTTGGATCATTTAAGATCATGCCCGGGTGGTAGGCTCTCAGCAGGCTGAATGTTGTCTAAAGGAGGTGTATTTTCTGTGCGCCACTTCTGGTACCGGATGCTCTTGGGGTGACCCTACACAGAAATAGTAAATCGAAGGAAGCTCCTTCTGCTCTTAAGCCGGGAGCTGGGCATGACATGTTGAAAGAGTGGGTGCCGTGCATCAGTCTCCTGTTTTCTCTTCTCAAACCCGCATACAACGTGCCGCCGTACGCTTGAAGGAGCGATACCGGTGAGCGGATATAACCTATTCAGGGGAGGAGGCATAAGGCAACAGTTCTTATTTTGTATAACCAAATTGTAGCGCTGCCGAATCCAATTGTGAATTTTAGCTTTATTGAATTTCATGTTTCTTGTCTGAAAGCTAAATATTTTTAATAATTATTACGGTTCCATAGTTCTGTCATTATTATGACTTTCAAATGCCTGAATATCGAAGTTCAGCCAAAGCCGCAGTTACACTGAAAAAAGTGCACCCTGGACTCCGAGGTGAAAACTTTGGATTCAACCGGAATTAACGCAAGTATGAAGAGAGGAGTTATTGCTTTCAGATAACCACTCGTCCCTGAAGCCATCTACTGGGCAACATTTTTGTGTGCCATACTGCGCAACATTGTTGCACAAGCAAGACGGGCAACATGTTGTCTGTCCACGCATGGCCAATCATCGAATAAATAACAAGTCACGCGTCATTTTGTTTCATAAACTTCTTGAGCGACACGTGTTGCGCGTTTTATGTTGCCTACTAGATACGAGGCTTTATGTGATTAAAAGCAAGAAAATGCAAAATACACAGATGATATCACTGAGAGAGAAAGAAATCTCGAAATAAAACACTGTACTAACCCGTCTGGCCAGCGTGGAAACAGTAGGCCAAAGCCTCCTAGCAGTGGGGGAGGCCTATGTCCAGCAGTGGACTACGATAGGCTTATTTATTGATTGATTGATTGATATAATTATTTTCCCGTTCGTCTTAAACACAGAGTGCAGCATAGTGTGCAATGTGGCCCGCCGAATTTGCTTACCCCGAGAACTGAGAATGTGTGAGTAAGTACCTATGCTATTAAGTATCTATACTTCAAGAAAATTCGACTTCTACTACGGTTTTGGTACATGATTTGATAAAGGTAAGTAGCAATATGTATGGTCTTTTGTTTCTTCTTGAATGTATTGCACAGGTACTTTGTTCTAGAAAGTACGAAAAATGTACAACTTCCATCTGACCTCCATAACCTTATTGATATTGACGAGAACGAAGTTTTGCATTTAGATCAATTGACGGACTTTTTAAGACTTCCAACTATTTACTTATAATGACTGCCACAGATGTTCGGATGATAACCGAGACCGACGGCTTAAGATGTAAGGAGGTAGGACACGGCGGTATTTCCGCCCAATTGAGCAGTCCGACTGGGGAAGTACCTCCGCCCTACAGAATACCGCGGTTATAATAACTTCGTGTTGTGTTCCCGGCGGTGAGTAGGGATGCCAGAGCTCACTGGAGAGTTTTTGTGCTGTCAGTGGGATGACCAAAGGCTTGTCCTGCTTTGTCCTCTACACTGACGGCACAAAATATCTGTTGTTACAGGGTCGGCAGCACGGATGTGACTCCACTGGTGTTACACACGTTCATAGGTCATGGTAACCACTTTCCATCAGGTGGGCCGTGTGCTTGTCTGCCACCTATATAAAAAAAAGTTGTATATAAAAAAAAATGTCCTCTAAGGCACGGGAACACCCAGATCAATGCAAAAGGACATATTCGTACATACAAATATTTTTGCACTAAGCGGGATTCTATCCTCGCCTCCTTGTATAACAATCGAATCCACTACTACCACTCCACAAAGAATGTCTGTGGCGTAGCATGGTCTAGGAGATAAACAATTATAAAAAATAAATCGGGAAATGTCAGCCTCTCTCCGGTGGAACACTTGGAAGATTTGAACATATTTGAGCTACTTGGCAGAGTATAGATATACTTGGTCTTTCCTCTGATAGGCTTCGTTCTTCATTATAATTTTCCGATGTCCATGGATAAACATTCAGAGCCATCTACCGAAAATTCTTACGAACTAACGGAAACCATGATTACTATGAATGATATCTCAATCATTTATAATTATTGTTTAAAGATTACTGCACTTTATTACCACAACATTAAGTAAACAAATAATATGTTGAAATACTAAGTAGTTAGCGAGCTAGTGTGACGTCAAATATTTAGTAGAAAAATATTATAATCTGGTCAGTCCGAGATTGTCGTCGCACAGTGACATAACACAGCTGTCAGCTTTCTGTCAGCCGTCATTTGTTTTTGACGTGTTCACACGTCGCAGCCGTGTTTGTTGTGATTTTTAGATGAAAAGTATCGTAATATATCAGTAATAAAATTGTGAATTACACGCTTTATTTACAGTAGAAGTGTTTATGAGCACTTTTTTATGCACTTTACCTGTTCAGGCTGTGATTGGACACGTCATACTGTGATTGAGTGAACGTTGTACTTACACTGAAACATTTCTCTTTGAATTCCTAAATCAATGATGTTTGTTGTTTACTTTCACATTCAGCGAATAGCGGGAATGTACGTAATGGGACTATGGACAAGTTAACTGGTATTTAACTTATATTTTCTCTCAAAAGTACGTTTTAAACTTGTAGTGAAGATGCGCGTAAATCTGAAGAAACTCACACTAGTTATTAGTTTAATACTCTTCTTGTGGCTCCTGATATCATATTCAGCGGTTATAGAAGTGCCGAAAGCGATAACCAGGAGGTCTAACGCGATAGAAATAGAAAATAAAATAGTGAAACTAGAGAATCTACTGGCTGACCAGCTGGCTGATAGCAACCTTCTTTTAAAAAAGGTAAAACAGCAATTGAAGCGGAATGACAAGGTTATTGAGAACGTTCATGAGAGGATTGAAGACCCTGCACCGAGTAAGTACCAGTTTAATTCATAATAACTGTTTATAATCATTAATTCTGTAATTAAATTATACACATACTTCTTCAATTTCTATAAACTTTATTGTTTCTTAACAATACATAGGTAGGTATAGAAAATAAGGTTTAAAATTTAAGAATTGGTTTGGTAGTTTCATTACCTGAGAAGTTAATAAAACTAAGTGTTAAATATAATTACACAAAGTATTAAGCTATATGTCTTATATTGGGCTATCCTGTAACCTAATAAACAGTATTTCTAATCTCATATTACAATAAAAGTTGAAAGATAGATTTGCATGAAAGGTTTAATGAAGGGAAGCTCATGATGTATATCTATTGTCTCTGCCTACCCCAGCGTGTGTATATGTATGATAAAAAGTCTCTAGTCCAATATAAGAGAGCTATAGGGTCTTTAAAGATGTCTGCATCTTGTTAGTAGAGAATATCCAATATAAATATGATAGAAACATTTTAACTTGAACTTTGACATTAAGATTAATATTGAGTTGAAAGATAGATAATAACATAACATAAACTCACGTCTATATCCCCGAAGGGGTAGGCAGAGGTGCTAACACCCACATTTCACCAGTTTATATTTAGGTCCCAATGTAATTAGTGGCGAGCCTATTGCCATTAACCGGGCGCTTATAAACCTGCGATAAATATACACATAACTTTGAAAAGCATGGACAAGTCATTGGTGTGTGCCATGGTAAAACCTGGGATCGAACCTGAGACCTCGTCTCAGCAGTCCATTACCCATACCACTAGGTTGCCACAGTTATAATATTATGATTATATTATAGATAGAAAATAAGATTATGAAAATATTTATAGTTCTATATAAACCCTCTTTTCTGAGACTTTGCCTTCAGCTTACCATCAGGCAAGGCGAAGTCTAAGTGACGTGTTCTATATAAAAAAAAAAAATTAAAATGAATGTATTAAGGATCTTGGAATAAATATGAAATTGGAAAATCTGCCACAGAATACCACGGCTCTAATAACTTCGTGTTGTGTTCTCGGCGGTGAGTAGGGTAGCCAGAGCTCACTGGAGAGTTTTTGTGGTGTCAGTGGGAAGACTAAAAGCTGGTCCTGATTGTGTCTTGTGCACTGATGGCACAGAACAGTTCCTACAGATTCGTTAGCACGGGTCACACATTCATAGGTCACGGTAATTACTTTCTATGTGGGTGGGCCGTGTACTTGTCTGCCACCTAAGTTGTATAAATATTTTTATTTTATTTTATATTTTTATGGTTACAACATGTACAAGAAACAATGTTTGTAGGTAACTGATTTACTAATTAGAGATTTTCCTGTTAAGCTATAACAATGCGTTCTACCTATTTGATAAATGCAACAATACTATTTTTAAATATATAAAGGCGTGAATGTACGCCTTTATCTCCGGAGGGTTAGGCAGAGGTGAATTCCATCATGGGGGAGTGGCTAGAGAGGCCACACGGCAGCCTCTCGTACCGTCTGACGCAGATGATCACCGAGCACGGATGCTTCGGAAAGTATCTGCGTCGGATGCAGAAAGAGCCAACGTCCGAGTGCCATCACTGCGACGCGAGCGAGGACTCAGGTCCGCACACGCTCACCGAGTGTCCGGCGTGGGAGACGCCGAGGCGGGAGCTTGTGGCGGCCCTGGGAGTGAGGGTTCTCACGCTCTCCACCTTGCTCGCGGCGATGGCTCGCTGCGCGGATGCGTGGGCGGCCGGCGCCTCCTTCTGCGAGCAAGTAATGCTCGTGAAGGAGGAGGCGGGGCGGGAGCGGCAGCGGGAGCGACGAAGGATCGCAAGACAAGCTGCCCGCGTACGAAGGCAACTCGGGCGTCGGAGGTCGATGAACCACCTCCGCCCCCCATGAGCGCCGGCCTGGAGGTGACAGGTGAAGCCGCCTGTCACCCTGGCAGAAGCAGGCCGCGGCGGTGGCGCGCGCTCCCCGTTTCCGGGGACGACTCTGTAGTTCCCACACCCGAGAAGAGGGACAGATCGTGAGAGATGGCCCTGGGTCGGCCGGGGTGCGAGGGATATGCCTGTCAACCTCACCTTCGGCAACCAAAACGACCCACAGGCGGCGTGCGTTTTAGTCGGTTCGAGTCCGACATAACCTCCTCCACCGGCTCCGGTGGGGAGGTATCCGTGGGGATTTTGCGCACGTAAAAAAAAAACAGAAGTTTCACCGACCATAGTATTTGGTCCCACGTAATAGGGGGTGATCCTATTGCCGTATTCCGGGCACTATTGTTGCCTCAAGCCATGCGTCTGAGGCTAAGTCTAGGCTGTATATATATATCTGATGTTAATCAGCCCTATCCCTTAGTCGCCATGTACGAAACCGCATGGGAAGAGATGGGGTGGTCCAAATTCTACTCTGCCGGAAACCACACGTTATTATAGTCTATTCCAAATATTCAGCTTGTGACTTGTAGGCGTATTGCACACGCCCACCTTTTTTTTTTTTATACAACTTAGGTGGCAGACAAGCACACGGTCCACCTGATGGAAAGTGGTTACCATGACCTATGAACGTGTGTAACACCAGTGGAGTCACATCCGTGCTGCCGACCCTGTAAGAACAGAGATTTTGTGCCGTCAGTGTAGAGGACAAAGCAGGACAAGCCTTTGGTCATCCCACTGACAGCACAAAAACTCTCCAGTGAGCTCTGGCTATCCTACTCACCGCCGGGAACACAACACCTCTTCGCAGAAATCTAACTTCACTAGCTCTCTAATGAAATTAGGGATTTACCTGTGGATAAATTTTAAAATGAAGTTAAAAGTAAATTGAGCCAGAAAGGCTTATTATAAATTCCAAGAATACTTGGATGATAAACAAGCTTGGAAGTGAGCTGTTCGCTCAACTATGCTACTCAAGTAAATTTTTGTATTTAGATTAGGTTAATTAAGTGTATGTTTGTAAATAGACCAAAAAAAATGCCCGCTGAGTTTCTTGCCGGAGTCTTCTCAGGTCGGGGCCGCGTTTCGAACCGGTGGACCATTTGCTAAACTGGTTTTCATGTTTCGTTTTTTATTGACGTTTTGTAAGTGCCGATTTAATGGTTTATGCAGAATAAATGATTTTTGACTTTGACTTAATCTGGTTAAGCACGAATAATTGTACACTTAAGCCGTTCATTAAACACTACCCCAATCAAATGACTAAGAAGTGTTCTGATGAGCTCTTCCAATTAGTCCCACCCTCCCCTTTCCTACACAGGACAACACGTGCAGGTCTTAGATGTCATCCGCACACGGTGCAGAACATCCGATCAAGAACCAAGCGGTTCCGTGACTCTTTCCTCTGTCGCACCATTAAGGCCTGGAATTCATTACCAGCTCACGTGTTTCCTTCTTCCTACAGTCCCGGGTCCTTTAAGCGGGGCGTGAAAAAGCATATTATGATGAGGCCGTCAAGCTGAGTGTCACCATTGTCACACGGTATGTGTAAGTAATGGTGACGCTCTTTTCTGGGACTTTGCCTTCAGCTTACCATCAGGCAAGGCGAAGTCTAATTGACGTGTCCTATATAAAAAAAAAAAAAAAAGCCCACGATATTGTATTACATTTTTTCTTTCTTTCTTTCTTATATTGATTAGATAACTTTTTTAAATGCGAATACGGAACCGTCACACCGTCGTGGCCAGCGGGGGTGGTTGTGTCGAACGCGAACTGACTAAAACCGCGCGTGAGATAGCTAGAAACACAGGCACCCCGGCCGATTCCGTTCCATCTCTGGTAGTGATCATTTCAAATCAGGGCCCCGATTCTACTCAAACTGAGTATAACAAAACAAAACCAGTCATACCACTTGAAAACGGCTTGACCGATTCTCATGAAATTTTGTGAGCATATTGGGTAGGTCTGAGAATCGGACACGTCTATTTTTCATCCCCCTAAATGATAAGGGTTGTCCACCCTTAACATTATATGGCAAAACAATGTTTGCCGGGTCAGCTAGTTAAATAATAAAATAATTACATTTTTCATTCGCTCTACAAGATGCCATCTAATTTTACACTTTACCATCATGTTGTAAAATTAAATGTCATTTTCCGGTGGGGATTTTTCGCATGTAAAAAAAAAGGAATATGATTTTTGTACTGTATTACATAAGTCTTCACTCAGAAAACATAATTACTGATCGAGTCGTCAGACCTTATCTAATTCGTTCTGGTTCTGAATTTTATCGAATTGCAACTCTCGCTTCTGATAACCTTGTGACGGTTTATAGGTTCTAATCTAATGCCATCGAAGCGAAATAGCATCTCGTGATTGTGATAGTGTAATTAGATTGACAATTAATTGAGTGTTTGTTAAGTATTTACAAGAAAATGTACGTATTTATCGTATGACGGAGAAAGAATACAAGTATCACCATCCCTTCCCATCCGAAGGGTGTCGTAAGAGGCGACTTACGGAAAATACGCAGACGACTGCGACAGAAGAAAAACTCGAAATAAAACCCTGTACAAATCACGCCTTATCCCCGGAGGGTTAGGCAGAGGCGAACTACACCCACATTTCATCAATCATTGAATTCGGTCCCGCGTAATAGGGGGTGAGCCTATTGCTGTCATCCGAGCACAATTGTTGACTCAAGCCATGCATCTGAGGCAGAATCTGGGCTGTATATATCTGTCTGATGTTTACCAGCCCTTTTTTTATACCACTTAGGTGGCAGACTAGCTCACGACCCACCTGATGGAAAGTGGTAGCCTATGGACGTGTGTACCACCAGAGAAGCCACACTCGCGTTGCCGACCCTGTAAGCACAGAGTCTCTGTGCCGTCAGTGTAGAGGATAAAGCAGGACTAGCCTTTAGTCTCCAGTGAGCTCTGGCTTCCCTACTCACTGCTGGGAACACAACACAAAGTTATCATAACCGCGGTATTCTGTAGGGCGGAGGTACTTTATATTCAGACTGCTCAATTGGGCGGAAATACCGCCGTGTCCTACCTCCTATATCTTATCCCTATTCCTTAGTCGCCTTGTACGACACCGGATGGGAAGACATGGGGTGGTCCAAATTCTTCTCTGCCCGGAAACAGTAGTCCAAAGCCTCCCAACATTGGGATAGGCCTATGTTGAACAATGGACGGCAATATTTATGTTGATTGATTGTCGTAAATCTCCTAAACGACTGAACCGATTGATACTTCATGTAATGTAGCTCCCAACTCCCCTTTCCTTCACCAACACCACTCATGACGATCTCCCAGTTGCGTCCAATGTTTGCACTCGGTAGCACGAGGTTGGTTTATTGTTTTGCTATATCGACTTTTCCGAGAGCGACTGGTATCTGACCACACAACCACGAGAAGAAATCTGGTGTCAGACCCTCGTCCGTTGTTTAGACTCGACCCTATAAGTGTTGGGTCTCATCAAATCTCTGTCTGTCCCTATGAATTGGATTATCTCAGTTTTTTGAGAGTTACTACCATTTGACTTCCCAATCTCGAGCCTGCGTCAAAACCCCGTCCTTCAATCCTCAACTGACTTGTGCAGGTGAAGCCAGCAGCGTGGTCCCTAACGTCTTGATACTCTTGATGACACCATATACAATAAGCGGTACGTGAATTAGCATCTGATGAGGCCGCCCGAGCAGCTCCGGGTCACCATTGAACGTCAGTGGCTTAGTGGTTAAGGATTCGGCTTTAGCATCGAGAGGTCCCGGGTTCTAATCCTGGCCATTACACTACCGACGTGAACCCACTCCTAGCACAAGCAATTAAGCTTAGTTGGAGGGGTTAGAGGGAATATTAGTAATTTAGGTTGCTAATATTCTTTATTAAAAATAAACTGTAGCATTATCAGCGTCTGTAATAGTAACCTTCATTCCAGAGACTTTGTCTTTACCTTACTATTAGGCGAGATGAATTTATATTTGCAATGCGGTAATGATATATTATATAGCATTACAGTATTTTTTACTTACTTTTGCACGTGGCTTCACCTTTTACGCTACATGTGGAGTGAAGACCCCCAACCATAAAACACCTCTCTAACATTAGTGGCTGTTTTGGGATCGAACCGAGTATAGCCGTACGGTGTTCCATCCACATGAGACTTTCACTAGGAACCCAGTCAACCATGTACGGAAATTCCCAAGATTTTTTTTTTAATACCACTTAGTTGGCAGACAAGCACGCGGCCCACCTGATGGAAAGTGGTTACCGTGACCTAAGAACGTAACACCAGAGGAGTCACAGTCGCGCTGCCAACCCTGTAAGTACAGAGTTTCTGTGCCGTCAGTAGAAGACAAAGCAGGACAAGCCTTTAGTCTTCCCACTGACAGCACAAATTCTCCAGTGAGCTCTGGCTTCCCTACTCACCGCTGGGAACACAACACGAAGTTATTATTACCGCGGTATTCCGTAGGGCGGAGGTACTTCCCCAGTCGGACTGCTCAATTGGGCGGAAATACCGCCGTGTCTACCGTGTTGGTTTTCAGTAACAAAAAAGTTGAAATAAATTGTGCCCTTTAACTTTAATGAACCTAGTAATTTTTTTTCAACACACTTGCTCATAAAGTGGCTCTGATTTCACCGCAATTAGGCTCATAATGGTACTTATAATCAAACTGTGATATTTTCCTTGCTATAATTCACAAGTGAGTTGTAGCTTTTTTTAGTTTTTTTGGTTGAGTTGTACACAAGTCTTTTAAGATCCTCGCCTCTCAGCTCAGCTCTCAATGGCGCCTCAGGGGTAACCACTAACTTAGCACACTCGTATCATAACATACCTACTTACTTATTGACTACAGTACAATACCCAATTGGGCTCAGATTCACCGGCCATTTGATGTGACGAAACACCAAACACCATTTACTCGATATGATACCTGTCTGAAATGTCACCTCATCGTTGCCTTTGGTGATGCCTTTGAGGTATACACATAATATTATATTTACCCCTGTAAATCCTCGAAGGGGTAGGCAGAAGTGCATAACATCAACATCACATTTCATACATACATACGTATAATCACGCCTTTATCCCCGGAGGGTTAGGCAGAAGTGAATTAACACCCACATTTCACCATCATTGTATTCATACATACATACATATAATCACGTCTTTATCCCCGGAGGGTTAGGCAGAGGTGAATTATCACCCACATTTCAGCAATATTTGTATTCGGTCCCACGTCGGCCATGAATCTGAAGCTGAGTCTGGGCTGTATACATCTGTCTGATGTCAAACAGCCCTATCCCTTAGTCGCCTAGTACGACACCGCACTTGTACGACACACGAGATGGGATGGTCCAAATTCTACTCTGCCAGAAACCACGTGGCTATCACATCACATTTCGCATATGAATTTTGGTATTAGGGAGTGAGACTATGCTGTCATGAGTTGTGTAGTTTCTTTCGAGTGAAGAACAGCCGTATCCCTTAGTCGCCTTGTACGACACCGCATGGGAAGAGATGGGATGGTCCAAATTCTACTCTGCCAGAAACCATGTGGCTATCACATCACATTTCGCATATGAATTTTGGTAATAGGGAGTGAGACTATGCTGTCATGAGTTGTATAGTTTCTTTCGAGTGAAGAACAGCCGTATCCCTTAGTCGCCTTCTACGAACAAGAACAGAAATGGGGTATTTTTATTCTATTCTACTCCACCGGGAACCAATTCTTGGATTTTCCGCACCCAAAATAAGTTCAAAGTACGCTCTTCAACATTGATGCTCTAAAATTGTACAGGATATTCAATGCTTTTCGAAGTTATATGTGTATTTATCGCAGGTTTATAAGTGCCCGATTAATGGCAAAAGGCTCGCCACCTATTACATTGGGACCTAAACATAAACTGGCGAAATGTGAGTGCTAGCACCTCTGCCTACCCCTTCGGAGATATAGGCGTGAGTTTATGTTATGTTAATGTCATGTTAATGTCATAATATCTTTATGCCACGTAACAAATACATTGTAATATTCATATTTATCGCCATATGTTAAAACAGCTGTTGATAGCTATTTTATCATTGACCTGCGCGATATCGAGACGAGATTATTAATAACTAGCTGAACCGCCCCAGCTCCGCTCGCGGCCTATTTTGAAACCTGATATTACCTATTATTCCAGCCTTTATTTCTTGAGTTTTCAAATAATGTATGAGCATTTGCCGGATTTGTTGATATTTATGATCACTGCTCCGCTCTCTTAAGTAGTAGCGTAATTATATATAGCCTAAAACCTTCGTCGATAAACGGACTATTCAACACAAACAGTATTTTTCAATTCGATCAAGTAGTTTCTGACATTAATGCGCTCAAACGAACAAACAAACTTTTATATTTTATATTACTTAGTCTGACCATAAATACTGTTATAATTAAAATAAGAAAGATATTACATTTGAATTTGGAATCTGTCATTTTTATACGATTGTTCATTGTGTTTTCTAATTTTGGCGCCAATACATTGTACAATATTTTGCTATATTAAAATGGAGTGGGGTGATAAAGAAAACCGAATCGCTGTGATTGCATTACACAAAGTTGGTATGGAGCCGAATGTAATTTTTAAAAGTCTCCATACGCTTGGTATTAGTCAAATGTTTGTGTACCGGGCTATTAATAGGTACAATGAGACCTCCTCTGTTTGTGACAGAAAAAGATCTGGCCGTCCACGTAGTGTTCGTACGAAAAAGGTGGTCAAAGCAGTAAGGGAAAGAATTCGAAGAAATCCTGTCCGAAAGCAAAAGATTTTATCTCGGGAGATGAAGATAGCACCCAGAACCATGTCGCACATTTTAAAAGATGACTTAGGACTTGCAGCCTATAAGAGACGCACTGTTCATTTTTTAACTGATAATTTAAAAAAGAATAGGGTGGTAAAATCGAAGCAACTACTGAAGCGGTACGCAAAGGGAGGTCACAGAAAAATTTTGTTTACGGATGAGAAAATCTTTACAACTGAGCAACATTTTAACAAACAAAATGACCGTATTTATGCTCAAAGCTCTAAGGAAGCTTCCCAATTAGTCGACAGAGTGCAACGTGGGCATTATCCGACTTCAGTGATGGTTTGGTGGGGTGTTAGCTATGACGGAGTGCCTGAGCCATATTTTTGTGAAAAAGGTATCAAAACATCGGCACAAGTGTATCAAGATACAATTCTTGAGAAGGTAGTTAAACCCCTTAACAACACCATGTTCAATAACCAAGTATGGTCCTTCCAACAAGACTCAGCGCCGGGTCATAAAGCTCGCTCCACGCAGTCTTGGTTGGAAGTGAACGTTTCGGACTTCATCAGAGCTGAAGACTGGCCGTCGTCTAGTCCCGATCTTAATCCGCTGGATTATGATTTATGGTCAGTTTTAGAGAGTATGGCTTGCACTAAACGCCATGATAATTTGGAGTCCCTAAAACAATCCATACGATTGGCAGTGAAGAATTTTCCCATGGAAAGAGTGCATGCTTCTATTGATAACTGGCCTCAACGTTTAAAGGACTGTGTTGCAGCCAATGGAGACCACTTCGAATAAGCTTTTTATATTTTAAATTGTTTTATATTTATGTATTAAACTAACACACTGTAAAAGTAATAAATATTATTTGCAATAAAAAAAATGTTTTTTCTTCGTAACAATATTTATGGCTAGACTAGGTATATTATCTGTGGTATAAATTACTTTATGCGCGCGGCTAAGGTCATCGACTTAATACCTAATTATAAAATTCTACACTATGGCGAGACTATCTAATTATAATTATTAATAATTATGTTAATATTATTCCTCTACCACAAACTGCATACCACTATTTAAAATCAAAGTTAGGGTGACTTAACCAGCTTGTGATATTGATGAAAACTTGAAGTACTTAACAGAGCGAAGCAGTACTTCACTGCGGGGCAGCAGCTCCTTCTTTATAAGGCACAGGTCCGGCCCCACATGTAGTACTGCTGTCACCTTTTTGTTGGACGGGCGTTGAGGCTGGTTGACAATCCTATACTCAACAGGTAGTGTGGAACTTTGCCTCGCTATGTGTGTTCTACCGCCTATACAATGGTTTGTGTTCAGATGAATTGTTTGAAATGATGCCCACAGCTACATTCTATCATCACACCTCTCGCTATAGCCAGGGAATTCATCCTCACACATTGCGAACTGAGACGGTGCACACTGTGCAATATGAAAGAAACTTCATCCCACGCACACTAAGATGTGGAATGACCTCCCTGCTGCAGTTTTCCCAAGCACCTACAATATGGGGTTCTTCAAGAGGGGCATAAGATGGTTTCTTCATGGCCGGCAGCGCGAGTGTAACGCCCCTGGTGTTGCATACGTCCATAGGCCACGGTAACCACTTTCCATCAAGTGGGCCGTGTGCTTGTCTGCCACCAAAGTGGTATAAAAAAAATTCGAAGTTATTTGTGATATCGCAGGTTCATAAGTGCCCGGTTAATGGCAATAGGCTCGCCACCTATTACATTGGGACTTAAACATAAAATGACGAAATGTGGGTGCTAGCACCTCTGCCTACCCCTTCGGGGATATAGGCCTGAGTTTATAAATATTAAATAAAAAAATATTTTATTTGTTTTTTTATCGGTTACTCAACAAAAATAATAAACATGGTAAATATCCCGGCGAGTTAGAGTAGTAATGCTTATAACTTATTTCATAATTCACGTTTTAATTTCATTTATATCGTTTTCTGGACCGCTTTAAAAGTCAATTTCACCAAAATGGCGATCACATCCTTTGAGAGCCATTTATGTTTGTCTATCATTTCATTTTATACACACATTGTTCACTTGTACGGAAGATGGCCATGAGTCTAATCGTACCCAATAAAAGTATTATACTGCGTCCGCCGCTAAGGAAATCGAGACCATTACATTTATACTGGCCCCTAGAGGCGGGAAAAGGCCTAGGAAATAGACTCGTAATATGTAATATGTGCCAAGATAATTGGTAGCGAAAAATGGCGACGCTTTTTAGTCTGATGATAATAATTAGGCAGAGAATGGACAAATTTAAACTCTTTATTTTTCAAAATAGTACGTCTTTTTTTATACCACTTAGGGTACCATGATGGAAAGTGGTTACCGTGGCCTATGGACGTGTGTAACACCAGAGAAGCCACACTCGCGCTGCTGACCCTGTAAGCACAGAGCCTCTGTGCCGTCAGTGTAGAGGAAAAAGCAAGACAAGCCTTTGGTCATCCCACTGACAGCACGAATTCTCCAGTGAGCTCTGGCTACCCTACTCACCGCTAGGAACACAACACGAAGTTATTATAACCGCGGTATTCTGTAAGGCGGAGGTACTTCCCCAGTCGGACTGCTCAATTGGCCGGAAATACCGCCGTGTCCTACTTCCTATAACTTCTCTTTTTGACGTTCATCTTTGCTTAAAACCAAGGTTACCACCGCTACCTAGGCGCTAGTGGAGAAGAAACGACACAACAAATCTACTGTAGCATTTTCAGCCGTCAATTTACAATTGTAATTTCTTAAGACTAAATATGGACGAATGTGCATTTTGTCTCTTACCAAAATAAATAAAATAGATTTAATCGATCAATCAATCAAATAGCCCACCGTAGTCCACTGCTGAACATAGGATAGGCCTCTCCCAATGTGTGCCAAATTTTCCGATCCTCTGCCTTCCGCATCCAGTCTGTTCCAGCCACCTTTTTCAGGTCGTCCGCCCATCTGGCTAAGGGGCGTCCTACATATAAAAATCCTTATAATAAGATAATTAACCTAAGTTACAATATGTTTATAAAGTTATTTTCCTTGTAGAATCGACATAGGCAGACCACAGACAGTCTATATTTTGTTCAATGTATTATTGGCAATAAGTAATTTTCTTTCATTTTCCTTAACAACATGTATGTGAAACGTTTTCGGCTATTTCTGTTATTTCTAGTAGGTACTCATACCTTCCCATGGTCTTTTGATCCTCATATGAAGTCGATAGGCACACCTTTTTTTATATATCAGCATTTGTCTTGTTAAGTATACGATTTTTTCAAAATCTGTGAATGCAGTTCGGAATATCTGAAAAAAAAATGGATAATTGTAAATGTGCAGCATAACGTAACTATGACAGTCCCCTGTATATCATGATCATGACTAACCAAGTCAGTCTTAGGATGAAAGACCATTCTTAACACATCGAGACCTCTGCGTGCTTTTGAAAACCGATTGCCATACAAACATCATCAACAAAAGGTAGGACACGGCGGTATTTCCGCCCAATTGAGCAGTCCGACTGGGGAAGTACCTCCACCCTACAGAATACCGTGGTTATAATAACTTCTTGTAGTGTTCCCAGCGGTGAGTAGGGTAGCCAGAGCTCACTGAAGAATTTGTGCTGTCAGTGAGATGACTAAAGGCTTGTCCTGCTTTGTTCTCTACACTGACGGCACAGAAACTCTGTGCTTACAGGGTCGGCAGCGTGAGTGTGGCTTCTCCGGTGTTACACACGTCCATAGGCCACGGTAACCACTTTCCATCGGGTGCGCTTGTCTGCCACCTAAGTGGTATAGAAAAAAAATCTGTACTAATGTGAACCCAAAGTTAATGGATATGTTGAAGAGTTCCTTTTTCCTTCAAACTATGAATACCATGTAACACCAGAATGTTTGCCAAGACGAAAACAAATGCGCCCAAACACGACAGGCTTGGTTTGCTTAGCTAAGAAGTTCTTATATATAACAGTAAATATAAGTACTCTTCCATCAGTCATAGGAATTCTATCATCAAACCCTGCTAACGAGTATATCCAATCCATTCCAAACTAAACGTGTATGCAATAATTTTAGCTACAAGGTTTTTGAAATTTATATAAAAGCCACAAAATAAAAGACGGAAATAATTGTGACTATAGTATTTTAATCGGTGACGTGTAGTTCAATGCTGTCTGTTTAACACTTTATTTGCATGAAAACAAGTCAAACCTATATTTAAAATTCATGGCCAGAGGAAATTGGAAATCATGCACACCTCCGCACCTATTATACACGGGAAACTATCAGGGAGCACATTTTATACTATTATCTATAGTGATACAAAATTGACATGTTGTGGAAGGTAATCATAGCCGACCAATTTTATCAATTTCAGAGGTTAATTGTGGCAATTTAAGTCTTGAGCGTAAATTGCAAGTTATTATTGCGTAAATGCGCAGTCGTCGGTAATTGCCACCGTTCTATAACTTCACGTTATAATGATTATCGTTGCTTCTGCCCTTAGCTATTTAGGGTCGACGAAACATCTGCCTTTTCAGAATGTTTCATCTTAATGTCGTTGTTCTGAAAAATAGGTATTTAAACTATCATGGTCACTCACATTGGTATTGAAGTTATCGGCATATTTACCATTTTATATTGTCTGAGTTTCCTATATTTCGACGCTGTTGCAAGCACCATGATCACGGAAGAACTGGAATACCGTAGCCATAATAACTTCGTGTTGTGTTTCCAGCGGTGAGTAGGGTAGCCAGAGCTCACTGGAGAATTTGTGCTGTCAGTGGGAAGACTAAAGGCTTGTCCTGCTTTGTCTTCTACACTGACGGCACAGGAATTCCATCACGTGGTGGACCGTGTGCTTGTCTGCCATCTAAGTGGTATAAAAAAATAAAAAAGTACTGGTGGTGAACAGTGAAAAAGTTTTTTAGGAGTACACATATCGATCTACCCTCTTTCGAGTTCTTTTACTACGCATATCTGTCACTCTCACTACAAACTCGAACCCGATCTCGTTCATGTTCACGACACACGATGCTTACTGTATCCACTCGCGATTTTCGAAAGAGGGTAGATCGATATATTTATTCCTAAAAATCTTTTTCACTGTTCACCGCCAATACTCCAGTTCCTCCGTGATCATTGTGCTTGCAACAGCGCCGAAATATCGGAAACTCATAACAATACAACATGGTAAATATCCCGATAGCTTAATACTAAAGTCCTGTAATATGTTTATTGAATATTTAATATTGAAAAATGTTTTGTTTGAGTGTGGCACTCAAACAAAACATTTTCAAAACAGATTCCTTGGGCAAGGTGGGAATATCGTGGTCCCACACCCGACGGCGTCATCTCAAGATCAAGGCAATCTTACCTTCGGCGAAAAATGACCATAGAAAGCGTGCGGACACTTTTTTTTTGTTTTTTTTTTACATGCGCATAATCCCCGCGGATACCTCCCCACCGAAGTGGAAGAGGTTATGTCGGACTCGAACCGACCAAAACGCACGCCGCCGCTGTGGCTCGTTGTTGGTTGCCGAAGGTGAGGTTGACAGGCATATACCTCGCACCCACGCCATCTCTCACGATCTGGCCCTCTCCTCCTCTCACGATCTGGCCCTCTCCTCGGGCAGCGTGCGGACACTTTAAACTTTCCATATTTAGTAACATAGTTTCAAGCTAGTTTTTCGTCAAAATTTTGTTGAATTTTATAACAACCTCTGTGGTGAAAGTTTACTAATTATTAACTTTTTTTTTCAGAAATCCCAACCCCAGTGCTACCGGTGTTGGTGATAGCGTGCGACAGAGTCACAGTCAAGAGGTGTCTCAACAACTTAGTGAAGTTTAGACCTAATAAAGACATATTCCCTATCATTGTGAGCCAGGTGAGAGACTTTTTTAGATTATTTACCAGATATAAGACATCGAAGCTGGATCTTACCCCTCGTTTACACCACGAAACTAGTTTTAGACTTGTTTATAAAAAAAAACGTGTAGAAGACGAATCAAAACACAATACTTGTTTTATACATGTATCTCAGATACATGTTTTCGTTCACAGAGGATGTAAAGCCAACAAGTTGTAAACAAGTATAAAACACATTTGCGTTTACACTGAAGCCTGTGACATATTGCAACTTGTCAAATACATGTTTCATACTTATGTGTAAACGAGGGGCAAGGTAGGCTAGAAATCCGCCCCCAACCGAGTTGGGAAAATGCTCAGAAAATTATGATATAGGACAAATATACGACAAAAATCAAGATTTCAATGTAAAGATGATCACGAAGCCAATGTTGTTTCATGAAAATTGTATATCAAGAATACCATTTTTGACATGTCATTTGATTTAGACACTTTATGAATGAATTTTGATAGTCGTTTTTCAGGAGAATTGGCTTTCTGTTCTTAGATTTTTTTTTAAATTATAAAATTTAATTAAAAAACCGTGATAACTAATATTCCCTCGCACCCCCTCAGCTAAATTGCTTGTGTCACGTCTGTAGTAAATTAGGTTTTACTCGAACGACAGCATTGTAACCTCCTTATCTAGAGATGTAAACCAGCGCTAATGGCTCCTTCGTCAATCAAAATTTACCTGTTTACAGGCGAGGATAACTTGGCCTCCGAAGATCCTGATGGAGCCAAGATCTTTCCCGTACACCCAGCTATTCTCTTGTTATTGTAATTACTTATATTCCTCAATCAATTAGCCTATCGTAGTCTACTGATGGACATAGGCCTCTTCCAATGTTGGGAGGCTTTGGTCTACAGTTTCCACGCTGACCAGAGGGGTTGGTACAGGGTTTTATTTCGAGTTTTCCTTCGCTCGCAGTGATATCGTCTGCGTATTTTTCTGTTAGTCGCCTCTTACGACACCCTTCGAATGAGATGGCGTGATGATACTTGTATTCTTTCTCCGTCAGATTGTATTCCTCATAATTTGCGTATTCACGGTGATCACGATTAAATGAAAATAAGTACGCCTTGTACGATAACAACCGGCCATGTGTTTTATGCCCTCTTGTTGCTACAGCGATTATCGCAGTATTGGACTATGAAACTCATGAATGCACGATATTACACGCAGTTAATATGGCAACACAAAATGGATTGGAATAGTAAATGGGGTGTACCATGTGGTGACGGAGAAAGATACAAGTATTATATACACCACAAAGCTGAACTGCAAGACCTGCCCCTTGATTTGTCTAAATGGTAATTCGTTGGCGGGCGTATTTTACAATAGAATGATGAATATATAATATTCATACGCATTTTGATGTTTATGACGTACGTTGACGACTGTAACAAACGTCAAAATACTGGTCAATCCCATACATAATAAAATCTATATAACAAATACGCCCGCCAACGAATTACCACTTGTCTAAGGGGCTGATCTTGCAGTTCGGCGTAGTGACAATTGCTCAGAAGCTTCTAGAGTAGCAATGATAGGAACGCATGACATTTTTTTGCATGCGAAATCCTCTACAGGTTATACTTCACTGTGACCGGTGAGGATGGTGTCTCTGACCCGAACAGACTAAAACTCTTCACGCACAACGGCCAATTAAACAATCTTGCTGCGAATTGCCCAGAGTAACATTATTATTTTCTCCTCAGGACTGTGGTCACAATGCTACCTACCAGGTGATCAAATCGTTCACCGTGCTTGACCCCACCATCACCGTAGTCCGGCAGCCGGATCTGTCAGAAATAGCCTTGTCCAAAGCCTCAGAGCTGAAATTGAAGGGATATTTCAAAATTGCGAGGCATTTCAAGTTCGCCCTCAACCACGTGTTCGAGACCTTGGGATATGAAGCTGTGATAATAGTTGAAGGTATGTTTACTATATATTTTATAGTTCCCTAGTCTAAGTATATACACTTAAGTATAAAACATATGTGGAGGAACGAGGTGTGATGTTCCTCCAACACAAAGGGAGGATCCTCCGACCAGGCAAGGTGATCACGCCTGGCGGGCCGCGGCCCAACGATTGTCGTTGGGACGATGTACATATGTTCTCCCAGCGCGAGAACTTTACATGCGCGATGTAGGATTCGTAGTTACGTACGTACGCGGCGCTGGGTACATGTGGCATCGCCACATCACTCCCCTCCAGACCGGAGGTTGATTCGCGATGAGTCGGCTGTCTAAGATCTCTTGATGAGCATGCCATTTCCAGTCTTGAGTAGTTCCGTTTCGTCAGAACTGGACGCCGCTTATTCCGTTAGTGGAACAGTCTTCCTCGCTAGTCCCAGTGAGTCGGGACTACCGCTGGTCCCGAAGACGCGGGACAAGTGCGGTGCTGCGGTGCTGCGGTCCTGCTGTGAAACGCCTTGAGTTGGGGCTCGATGCGTCGAGAGGAATCCTCGGCGAGCCGCCAGTGGGGCGAGGTGAGTCCTCGACAGTGACGGGGCGAATCCTCGATGAAGCGAGGTAAGTCCCCCGTGTATTGGGGCGAATGCTGGGTAATGGCTGAGTGCCACGTAGACGGGAGAGCCGTCCTCTTCTTACATGGACCGTGTGTACGTGCACTGTGTGCCTTAGATGCAGGTGAGGCCGAAGGGTAACCAGGCTGAAGCGGTCGCTGCATGCTGTGGTATCCTTGTAAGGGCCGAAAGTGCTGGATGGCGAAGACTTGATTACCGCTCATGCGGGAGAAATGAATGTGATGTGACGATGAGAATGCTGATGATATGTTCAGCGAAGGTTGCGTGTTCAAATCACGTCGGGGTCACCACTGTGGAGGAACGAGGTGTGATGTTCCTCCAACACAAAGGGAGGATCCTCCGACCAGGCAAGGTGATCACGCCTGGCGGGCCGCGGCCCAACGATTGTCGTTGGGACGATGTACATATGTTCTCCCAGCGCGAGAACTTTACATGCGCGATGTAGGATTCGTAGTTACGTACGTACGCGGCGCTGGGTACATGTGGCATCGCCACACATACATACATATAAATCACGCCTTTCGGTTCTTACCGCCGCCGCCGCTACGACGGCGCGCTCTGCGTTTGGTCTTCGGGCTCGGGATCGTGACCCCGCTCCCGCGCCGCCTTTCGGAACCGATATAGCGCCGAAAGGGATCTCGCTTCCAGGATCCACGGCGGCGATCCGGCGAGGAGATTCGCCGCGTCCATCCCTGGAGGGTTAGGCAGAGGTGAATTAACACCCACATTTCACCAATAATTGTATTCGGTCCTACGTAATAGGGGTTGAGCCTATTGCCGTATTCTGGGCACTATTGTTGACTCGAACCATGCATCTGAGGCATGCATCTGAGACGACACCACATGGGAAGAGATGGGGTGGCCCTAATTCTACTCTGCCGGAAACCACGTATTTGACAAGTTGCAATATGTCACAGGCTACAGTGTGAACGCAATTGTGTTTTATAGTTGTTTACAACTTGTCGGCTATACATACTATGTGAACGAAAAAGTATCTGAGATACGTGTATAAAACAAGTATCGTGTTTTGATTACTCTTCTACAAGTCTTCAACAAGTTTATAACTTGTTTCGTGGTGTAAACTGGAGGATATACTGAATGCGGAAGGCGTAAGACCTGCTAGCATTTAAATGCATCTTGCAGTTGCCGTGAAAGCGTAACATACAGACAGACAGAATTACTTTCGCTTAATATTAGTAGGTATAGACATAGATAAACCATACAACAGACAGCATCAACAATTCAACCAAACAACTAGAGTGTAACGAATTAAAAGTAAATGCTTTAAATAACAATAATATGTGTTTGTACCGCGTCACGCGCGTGGACCACAATTAGTACTATTTACCATAAGTACGTTGAATATAAGAGAATGCGGGTCCACGTCACCTGAACACCTTTGAAGGTCCCCCTTAAAAAGATTAGTAGAATTTGTTACGTAATGGATACCTATGTCTCCAGAATGTACTCAATCTTGTTTTTCATTCAAACGCAAACGCAAAGGATAATGATTTCACCAATCGTTGAATTCGGTCCCACGTAATAGGGGGTGAGCCTATTGCTGTCTTCCGGCACTATTGTCAACTCGAACCATGCATCTGAGACTGAGTCTGGACTGTATATATTATGTCTGATGTTAAACAATCTTATCCCTTAGTCGCTTTGTACGACACCGCATGGGAAGAGATGGGATGGTCCAAATTCTACTTTGCCAGTAATCACGCAGGTTTCTACATAAATAAAGAAATATTACTAAACTAAGGAGACAGACTAAATGGTCACCCAGGGTCCAGTGAAAGCCTTAGAAGCAACCGGAACCAACGTATATGACACGTTAATATGACTTCACCTCGCCGGAAAGTAAACTGAAAATCCGGGAGCATTTTACGCACGAAAAAAAAAATCACATGTATGTCTGTGAAACATTGTGTGTACATTTGCGAAATAACTATATCGATTAGCTATTGACACAGCTGTGACGAGTGTCAAAAACCTATTATTATAGCTATTATTGGTTCACATTAACATAAATATTATCTAGATTTTAATATTAATTATGGTAATACAGCTGATAATATAGACTAAATTATGATTAATCACCTACATAATATTTACTTACACATGTATGAGAATCTTATAATTTTGTAATAGGTATAACTTTTAGCTATTTATACTTTTTTATCTGCGGAATTGGCAACGGGTTAAACTTCATCAATGATATAAATATGTGGAACCGACTAAAACCGCACAGTGTTTCGTCACATCTGCCTGAGCGGTTAGGGTGAGCCCAACCGGCATTAACATTACGTTAGCACATTGAAAAAAATTACAGCTACCGGACAGAGAACTAGACGTATTATGTGAGGTGGATGCATAGGATACTCTTTTGGCAACAATATCCTGCCGTGATAGATGCCAATCATTAACACATATTGATAACTCACTTGTACTTTTCCACATTACTTTATTGCTTATTACACCTGACCGGTTTCGCCTTACGGCATCCTCAAAGGTTTATAATGACATATTAGAATATTCCTATTAGAAACATTGCGACACTCAAACATATCACACATGTGGGTAGTTGTAAAATTATGTATACCAGTATAAATTTTTTCCCCAAAATTTAGGGAAATAATATATATATGGTCCTAAATATATTTTGAATTTATGAATTAATACTATTATGTATTTAAGTTATAATGTCAATTAAAAAATTATATAAAATTAAATAATATCATTGAAAATTAAATAATTTCAAATGTGAATAATGTCAGATGAAAATTAACAATGTCAAATGTGAATAATTTCAGATGAAAATTAACCATATCAAATATTATGTCAAATTATAATAGTATAAATAGCCAATCATTAATTTTAACTATCGAATAATTTAATTATAATTGTAAGACATATTTTTGTACGCCACACAGTGGTAGAGTATGGCTTGCACCTAAATGCAAACATCCAAAATGTATGTACCCACTCACCCATATTCTGACAAATAAACTTTCATTTCATTTGCGGGCACTATTGTTGACTCGAGACTTGTATCCTGAGTCTGAGCTGTAAATATCTGTCTGATGGCTGTGTACGACACCGCATAGTAAGAGATGAGGTGGCCCAAATTCTACTCTACCGGGAACATAGTGTAATCAATATAGGTCATACCTTATCATGTTTTTTACAATACACGATGCATTGGTATATTTCTCGCAGAATATTTACGAGTCGATAAGAAAACGATAAAGCGACCGATAAAGGTATTAACAAGTGCTTGCCATGCCTCTACTGTACATACGTTACGCCGAGTCTAGTTTCAACATCATTAACCAGCCTTTTCCGTTCCGTACACATTCAATCAAATAAATTTGCGTTCCTAATGCGGTAATAAACATCCCCAAACTGTACCACCTGCATTACATTTTTTTTATTTAAAGGAGGTAGGACAGGGCGGTATTTCCGCCCAATTGAGCAGTCCGACTGGGGAAGTACCTCCGCCCTACAGAATACCGGGGCTATAATAACTTCGTGTTGTGTTCCCGGCGGTGAGTAGGGTAGCCAGAGCTCACTGGAGAATTTGTGCTATCAGTGGGAAGACTAAAGGTTTGACCTTCTTTGTCTTCTACACTAATGGCACAGAAACTCTGTACTTACAGGGTTGGCAGCGCAACTGTGACTCCTCTGATGTTACAAACGTCCATAGGCCACGGTAACCACTTTCCATCAGGTGGGCCGTGTGCTTGTCTGCCACGTAAGTGCTATAAAAAAATACACTCGATGACCTGTACCATATTTTGATGGAGTGTGTGCGGGATGAAACGCACAGGGATTCTCTTTTGAAGAGTAGCCTAATGGTGGGGAGTTGTAACAGTGACCTGTCTGAGCCATTATCGGATACAGCCCGGAGCCTCCCCACCGGAGCCGGTGGGAGAGGTTATGTCGGACTCGAACCGACTAAAACGCACGCCGCCTGTGGGTCGCTTTGGTTGCCGAAGGTGAGGTTGACAGGCATATCCCTCGCACCCCGGCCGACCCAGGGCCATCTCTCATGATCCGGCCCTCTTCTCGGGTAAATATGTCGCAGTGATATAAAGTGAGTTACAGTGGCCTTTGGACGTGTGTAACACCAGAGGAGTCACACTCGCGCTGCCGACCCTGTAAGCACTGAGAGTTTCTGTACTGTCAGTGTAGAAGATACAGCAGGACATGCCTTTGGTTTTCTCACTGACATGAGACAGCATAAAAACACCTGCATCCAAGAGAAGTAATCAAAATGAGAAATTGATTTTGATAGTAGACCCCTGGCGCCTATCATCATAATTAAATAATTTGTGAACACAATGGGGAGGTACAGGCAAAACTAATCTCAGATGGCGTCACCTTTGCTGGTGCTTGTCTTAAAGTCTATAATCCTATGTTTCTTACATCAGACTGTCAGAGGTGCGCTTGTCAATCTTGTCTTTTACATTTGCGTTGAGATTATACCAACAAAATTTATCAATAAAATGTGCTCCTGCATGACTGTGGCGAATTTAAAAGAAGAGTTGAAGAAGAGAACCTACAGAATACCGCGGTTATAATAACTTCATGTTGTGTTCCCAGCGGTGAGTAGGATAGCCAGAGCTCACTGGAGAATTTGTGCTGTCAGTGCAATGACTAAAGGGTTGCCCTGCTTTGTCCTCTACACTGACGGCACAGAAACTCTGTGCTTAAAGGGACGGCAGCGCGAGTGTGGCTTTTCTGGTGTTACACACGTTCATAGGCCACGGTAACCACTTTCCATCAGGTGGGCCGTGCGCTTGTCTGCCACCCAAGCGGTATAAAAAAATGGAGAAATGCCTAAAATAAGGTTTAAAATGGTCGTTACATATTCTAGCATACGAATTTGGTATCCAGTTTTTGATGTAGCAGGGCTTTAATCTACCTACAGCATCCGTCTATTCTTATTGTTACGTGCACGGTGTACAATTAAATGCTGTTTACTCAACGAAGAGATTCATTAGCTCGCCACAAACTAGACAATTAAATCACTAGTACACACAGTACTCTTAACAGTTCCAGTCGCTCAGTAGTTCACAGTAGTCCACAGTCGTTGTTCAGGTCGCAGGTAGAATCTTCTACGGTCGCTTGAGCTCGCCGTGTTCGTTATCGATCTCAAAGACAGAATGAATGGAGCCGCTATGCGAGCGTGTTTTTATACTTCTCAATTAGCAGTGTCGAATCATCTAGAAAATACGCGAGCGAAAACTACCTACCTATTCTTTTGAAGTTTGCCGCCGTCGCTGACCTTCGAGTTCATTCTCGATATTTACCTATTGTTTTTTTTATTTATTTAAAAGATTAGGTACTCTTAGGTAGGTTATGACTTTGTGTTGACGATTCTAGATTTTTCTATGCCAATCGGTAGAGCACTCGTCACTAACAATGCGTTTTTATTTTTTGAAGATTCGATTACTAGTTTTCGAGATATCGACGTCGGTCGTAACATTATCAATAAGGAAACGATGAGGACCTTTCTTTTTACACTGAAATGAACTACACAGCGTCAATGTTTATTTTACATAAGACTTTTTTCTTTATTTACCAACAATTTGTATGAAATTTGACAGCAATACAACACCAGCGATAATGCGCCACCTATCGGAATAAATAAGTAGTGTATCTCCTCATTACAAACTTTCCTTCGTTTGTTGCAGACGACCTGGACATATCGCCAGATTTCTTCGAGTACTTCCTAGGCACATACCCTCTTCTAATGAAGGACAGCTCCTTATGGTAAGTCGAACGACCATATACTGCGCTATTAGAATCATCACCTTTTGGGCCTTTTTTCAACTCGGGTTCGGCTTTCTTTCTAACTGCTATATTTTCCACAAAGCGACTACCATCTGACATCCACAGTACCAGAGGTACATAAACATGAAACGTCGGTAGCTTAGTGATTAAGGAGTCAGCCATTCAAGATGTCACAAGTTCGACTCCTGGTCATTACACTACGGAATCCTCTCCTCAACACAAGCAATTTAGCTTAACTGCAGGGGGTTACATATGTAGAATATTAGTAACTTCGATTTCTAAAAAAAACCATCAGTCAAATCGACTTCTTGGAATAACCTAAATCATATAAGTAAATATTCTACCACATTTATACAACGCTATCTAGACCCATGGTAAGAAAAGGTTAACTAGCTTGTGTTATGGAATTTAAAATGCGGATGATTATACTTCGATACTTTTTTTTTGTAAATACATACGTATCATACATAGAAACATCCAGACCAATGCAAATATGCATACAAATATTTGCAACGAGGGGGAATCGAACCCACACCGACAGCGTAGCAGTCGGACGTTTTACCGCTACGCCACAGAGGTATCCACTCTGGCAACACCTGTTGGCTAGAACCTATACAGCTTTGAAGGAGGTCTGTGCCATTCTTTAGGTCTGGTGGGGGAAGTACCTCCAACCTACAGAATACCGCGGCTATAATAACTTCGTGTTGTGTTTCCGGCGGTGAGTAGGGTAGCCAGAGCTCACTGGAGAATTTGTGCTGTCGGTGGGAAGACTGAAGGCTTGACCTTCTTTGTCTTCTACACTGATGGCACAGAAACTCTATACTTACAGGGTTGGCAGCGCGGCTGTGACTCCTCTGGTGTTACAAACGTCCATAAGCCACGGTACTTTCCATCAGGTGGGCCCTGTGCTTGTCTGCCACCTAAGTGGTATAAAAAAATACTTTCTATTCTAGAATCTTTCTCTACGCTCGTGATTCAAAGTAGCGCCTTCGCCGTAAAATACTACTTTATTATTATTATTATTTTAACAGGCAGGCAGTCGTAGCAACTGAAAATGCCCGTATCCTGCTTATGCCCACTAGTGTTTATTTTTTTTGGTTAAGATGTTGGGCTAGTCTATTTTTAAATTGGTTTATGTTCTGGGCTGTCACAACATCATGTGGTAGCTTATTCCACTCTCTCACTACCCTATTACTTATAAAGTTTTTGTGTGGATTGTATTCGAGAAGCTGGTGGATAGTCTTAGGTGGTGGCCTCTGAGGTGGTTATTATTATTGCGTGTGAACAATTTATCAAAGTCTTCAATGTCGTAATGTCCACTTAAGACCTTGAAAGTCTCTATCATGTCACCTCTGTCTCTGCGTTCTTTTAGAGTTGTAATTTTTAAAACTGGCGCTCCTCATAGGGTCTCTGTTTCAATAAACGTGGAATTTTTGTGAAGCTACGTTGTACCTTCTCCAGGAGTTCAATATCTTTATTAAAGTAAGGATTCCAGATTTGAAATGCATATTCTAGGATTGGTCTGACAAAAGTTTTGTGGATCCTAAGCATCATATCTGGCGTTAGAACATTAAAGGCTTTTCTAATGAAATAAATTAAACTTCTTGCTTTCTTGACGATTGATGTAATGTGTTCATCCCACTTTAAATTTTCTGTAATTTTGACTCCCAGGTCCGTTTGTACCTTAACTTCTGTTAGCGGCACGTCATTCAATTTATAGTTTAGGCAAGGATTTCGATTACCTATGTGTACTACTGTACATTTGGAGGTGTTGAGGTTTAGGAGCCACTCCTTGGACCAGTTGGCTATTAGGTTTAAATCGTTTTGGAGCTCGTTATAGTCAGTTAATGGGTTGGCGAATATTTTAGTATCATCAGCGAACATACTGACATCGCAGTCTAGACAGTGTTGGAGGTCAAAGGTATATATGATGTACAGAACTGGGCCCAAAATTGATCCCTGTGGCACGCCACTATGCACTTCCATATGATCTGACTTTTCATCACCGATTCTCACTTGTAGTGTTCTTCCACGCAGAAAGGATTCTATCCATGTTAGTAGTTTTCCTCGTTTGCCTATATGTTCTAATTTGTAGAGAAGTCTTTTTATAGGCACTTTATCAAATGCCTTTTCATAATCAAGATAGATGACGTCAATGGGTACTCGTTCATTAAATTTCTCAATCCAGGATGACAAGCATGATAATAAGTTGGAGACCGTGGAACGATGAGGGCAAAAACCGTGTTGTTGTTGGTGAATAACTTTATGGTGAGAAAGAAATGCCCTGACGTGCTTGACTATAATTTTATCCATTGCCTTGCAAATGACGCTAGTTAAGCTGATGTGTCTATAGTTTGCTGGTTCTAGTTTACTTCCCTTTTTAAATATTGATGTCACCAGTGCATATGTCCATATATCTGGTAGGTTGCCAGTTTCATAAGAAGTTTGCATTATCGTTGATAAGTAACTAGTTATATTGCATCTTTTTAATATTGTAACTGGTATATCGTCAGGTCCTGGAGATGAATCAATTTTCATTTTATATAAATCCCTTTTTGCTCCTTTTTATATAAATCTACTATTATCTCATTTCTCAGGTGCATATCAGCATGGAACGACAACGGCAAGAAGGAAGTTATAGACATAACTCGCCCGGAACTGTTACACCGGACAGACTTCTTCCCGGGACTGGGCTGGATGCTGCGCAAGGAAATGTGGATGAAACTCGAACCCAAGTGGCCCCCGGCGTAAGTATTCTTCACAGATACCCCCCGAAGGAGCCGACAGAGCTGGTTATGTTGTACTCGAATCGACTAAAATCACACTCCGTTTTTGAGTCTTCAGTTGATGGAGGTGAGACAGCCAGAAACATATCTCACGCAACCTGGCCGACTCAGGACCATCTCTGGTTCAAGTACTCCCTTCAGGAGTATTTTTAATCCTAGTTGCTCTGTATTCTCCCTCTCTCTATAACTCTACGCTCTAGAATGCCCAAAGTCTAGATTATGTATGATAGGAACGTCATTCCACGCACGCTCAAGCTGTGTAATGAACTCCTTGCTGTTGTTCTTTTTATACCACTTAGGTTGCAAACAATCACTCGGCCCACCTGATGGTAAGTGGTCACTGTGGCCTATGGACGCGTGCAAATCCAAAAGAGTCACACTCGCGCTGCCAACCCTGCAACCAATGAGATTTTCTGTGCCGTCAGTGTAAAAGACAAAGCAGGACAAACTTTTGTTAGAGTGGCTGCTCTCTGATCTTCTAACCCTAAGATGAAAGACCTGACCCTTACCCGTTGTTTGATCCGAGCATTAAATTACGTTTTTTTTATTTTTTTTATATAGGACACGTCAATTAGACTTCGCCTTGCCTGATGGTAAGCTGAAGGCAAAGTCCCAGAAAAGAGGGTCACCATTACTTACACATACCGTGTGACAATGGTGACACTCAGCTTGACGGCCTCATCATATGCTTTTTCACGCCCCGCTTAAAGGACCCGGGACTGTAGGAAGAAGGAAACACGTGAGCTGGTAATGAATTCCAGGCCTTAATGGTGCGACAGAGGAAAGAGTCTTGAGTCGTGAGATTGATTGGGCCTTAAAGATTTTGGCAGGGTCCTGTAGACCCTATTTTGCACGTAATTATTTCTGTGAAATTCGTACATTATCATTTGCATGGCGGCCGCGTGCTCACACACGCATGAGACAGCGGATGGCCTAACGCCGCTATGAAAATTATGAAGTAAAAATAAATAGCTTCGCTCAGGTCATATAACTTTTTTTATAAATTACAGATATTTTGACGACTGGCTTCGAAATCCGGACAACATTGAGAGCAAATCGTGCATAAGACCTGAGATATCCAGGACATACTCCTTCGGGAAGGTAAGATATCTTATTCTTGTATTCATCTTATTCTGTTTTGATGGCGAGCTGTTTTCTCTGCCTACCTCAGACTGAAACCGTTTTTTTTGCGTGAGGAAAATCCCGATGGATACCCCCACCACCTTAGCTGGTGGGAGAGGTTATGTCGGACTCGAACCGACTAAAACGCACGGCGCCGCTTTGGGCGTTTTTGGTTGCCGAAGGTGAGGTTGACAGGCATATCCCTCGCATCCCGGCCTACCCAGGGCCATCTCTTACGATCTGGCCTACTCCTCAGGTGTGGGAATCACCGTCCCCGTTTGAGGAGGTAGGACACGGCGGTATTTCCGCCCAATTGAGCAGTCCGACTGGGGAAGTATACGCCCTACAGAATACCGCGGTTATAATAACTTCGTGTTGTGTTCCCGGCGGTGAGTAGGGTAGGCCAGAGCTCACTGGAGAGTTTTTGTGCTGTCAGTGGGAAGACTAAAGGCTTGACCTTCTTTGTCTTCTACACTTATGGCACAGAAACTCTGTTCTTACAGGGTCGGCAGCACGGATGTGACTCCATTGGTGTTACACACGTCCATAGGTCATAAACCACTTTCCATCAGGTGGGCCGTGTGCTTGCCTGCCACCTAAGTTGTATGAAAAAAAAAAAAAACGGGCAGACGTGCAAGTGTGCGGGTTGCTTCTGCTGCGGGTGACAGGCGGCTCCACCCGTCACCTCCAGGCCCGCGACTGGTAAAAAGCGTAAGTATTTATAGTATAGGGTACCTTGGGACACTTATCTTGGACCTAAGTCGTGAGACTAACGAGGCCCTGCCGCGCGCGGATTGTTTGGTCCATAATTGGTGAATTCTCCAATCTTATCTGTGTTTTTTATCTGAAAAATCTAATTTTAAATCTACCCACCGCTACTGTGCTAAATAAATCGTAAGTAACATTTCAAAATATACTTGATATGATTCAATATCTTGTATCGATTCACAAGTAGACACCAAGGCAGACTTCGTTCCACTTATCTAGTACCGCTTGCGCAGTACTGCGATAAGAAATTATAATTGAGTATTTGACAGTTTCGGAAACCTATGTTGTACTTAAGATGTCTGTTACAATTAATCTTTTTCCCGCAAAACCTTATTTATTAAAAAAAACACATTGTTAGATTGTTACCTTGAAAAGTGCGCGAATAACAGTTGCTCACGTGTCATTTTGAGATCTGATGATCTAATTACAGGTGGGTGTGAGCAAAGGACTATTCTTCGACAATCACCTACGGAACATACAACTTAATCGCGATTTCGTCCAATTCACCAAGTTGGACCTCAGCTATTTATTGAAGGTAGGATTTATTATTATTATCTACAGGCGCGTGTGCGCGTGGCGGTCTAATACCGCGTGTATATAGCACCATCTATCGGCAACTAGTCGAACTACTACAAAACTATTGATCCTGCATCGCGGTGTTGAAGTCATCGCGCTTGGGTTCCTTTGTGTGGAAATCAAAACATATATATAACGCTAGCTGACCCACCCCAGCTTCGTCCGGGGTATATTTTGAAGCTTCATATCCCTTTGAGCCCGTATGTTTTAGTCTTCAAAATATGTATGAAAAATTGCCGGATTTGTTAACATTTATTATCAATGCTCCGCTCCCTTAAGTAGTAGCGTGATGATATATAGCCTAAAACCTTCCACGATAAATGGACTACCCAACACTGAAAGAATCATTCAAATCGGACCAGTAGTTCCAGAGATTAGCGCGTTCAAACAAACAAACAAACTCTGCAGCTTTATAATATTAGTATAGATAAAGCGTCGGAAGCTTAGTGGTTAAGAAGCTCGGCCTTACGATCGGGAGCTCCGCGGTTCGAATCCTGGCCATCACCCACTCCTAACACAATTAATTTAGCTTAGCTGGAGGGGTTAGAGGGAATATTACTAATTGGGGTTGCTAATATTCTTTTAAAAAAAAAACTTATAAATTCTGTCTGAGTCCCATGAGGTAACTCTATATGATATACCTTACAGGAAAACTACGACGCCGAGCTAGAGAGGACAGTTCGCGCTTTGCCAGAGATGTCTGCAGAAGAAGTCATGGCGTCCTTTGAGGCTCACAAAGGCGTCAGAGTCATGTACCATAACGCCAAAAGTTTCCAGCACATAGCCAAGAAGCTGGGGCTCATGGTCGACTTCAGGGTAAGTACACGACACAGTGAAAGAGGTAGACTTGGAAAGTAGAAGAGCGGAGGGCTCTACAGAGTACCACGGCTATTATAACCTCGTGTTGTGTTCGCAGCGGTGAGTAGGGTTGCCAGAGCTCACTGGAGAGTTTTTGTGCTGTCAGTGGGAAGACTAAAGGTTTGTCCTGATTGTGTCTTCTGCACTGACGGCACAGAAACTTTCTGTTCTTACAGGGGTCGGCAGCAGAGGTGTGACTTCTCTGGTGTTACACACGTTCATAGGTCACGGAAACCACTTTCTATCAGGTGGGCCGTGGGCTTGTCTGCCACCTAAGTGGTATAAAGAAAAAAGAATTATTTATCAATGATTGTTTTAAATTAGGAATTAGATATTGTTTCAAATTGGAAATTATTAATTTATCATTGTTGACATGTTTTTGAATCGTTATGGTTGTGTTGCTACTTTTTCGCATTGGGTTTGCCTGTAATGACTTATGTTTGTAAGAAATAAATAAATAAAAATATTCGATAATCACTCGATTTTTTAGCGTATCCATGATGACGAAAAATATTGAAATGCGATAAAAACATAACTGTATTCATATAAACAAATGACTACATTTGGAAAATGAATTCCATGTTTTTAAAATAAAATTAATTTCTAATTAGAATTCTTAGCCAAATAATAATTATTTTGATTTAAAATGGCCAGTACTGCAGAACGTCAATTACATAAGTAAAGCACCTATTATTACTTATTATGTGTTTCTTGTTCAACAGAGTGGTGTGCCCCGCACCGCCTACCGCGGTATAGTGGCCTGCTTCGTGCGGGGCAAACGCGTATACCTCACACCTGATTTCCAGTGGATTAAATACGACCCTAAATGGGGCTAACATATGCATAAAGTCTATTTCAAAGACTAAAGTGGGGCGGGGCTATCATATGCATAAAGTGCAATTCACAAACTAAAATGGGGCTAACATAATACGCATATAGTGCAATTCAAACATTAAACCGGGGCTGACATATACGTAAAGTATGTTTCAAAGACTAAAGTGGGGCTAGAATATAAATACAGTGCAATTCAAAAACTAAAGTGGGCCTAAACTATGCGTAAAGTGTATTTCAAAAACTAAAGTGGGGCTAACATATGCGTAAAGTGTATTTCAAAAACTAAAGTGGGGCTAACATATGCGTAAACTCTGTTTCAATGACTAAATGGGGCTAACATATGCGTAAAGTATATTTCAAGGACTAAAGTGGGGCTAACATATGCATAAACTCTGTTTCAATGACTAAATGGGGCTAACATATGCATAAAGTGTATTTCAAGGACTAAAGTGGGGCTAACATATGCATAAAGTGTATTTAAAAAAATTAAATCTTGTGTCAGTGTATTCAAGTCCATATGATTGTGTAAATAGGTAAAATAATTGTTAGACCTAGCACGGGGTAATTTCACAAAAAAATACTACATTAAAAATATGAAATTAATAAATTCAAATGTTTAATAGTATGCTAGTAATTTATTAAGTGTATATGTGCACCATTCAAATAAAAATCTACTTTATATGTTATAGTAGTTGAGATGATTTTGCGCTGAGAATATGTGAACTGCTGGAATGTAAGTAAAACTTAATATTTTTGTATTATAATCCCGTGCTAGGTCCTAAACGAGTGTATTCGTGTTTGGGGATGTATTTGTCACAAATTTATACTATTAAATTTATTATTTATGTTATCAGGAAAGCACTGATCGCGAGAAAATTGTATTTAATTTATAATTATCATAGGCTAGCAATTTTAGCCGCGTGGTTCCCGGCATAGTAGAATTTGGACCACCCCATCTCTTCCCATGCGGTGTCGTACAAGTCGACTTAGGGATAGGGCTGGTGAGCCGCTTGTCACCCTGGCAGAAGCATGCTGCGGCGGCGGCGCGACTGGCGCGCCTCCCCGTTTCCGGGGACGAGTTGGGGACTCTGTAGTCCCCACACCCGAGAAGAGGGCCAGATCGTGAGAGATGGCCCTGGGTCGGCCGAGGTGCTAGGGATATGCCTGTCAACCTCACCTTCGGCAACCAAAGCTACCCACAGGCGTCGTGCGTTTTAGTCGGTTCGAGTCCGACATAACCTCTCCCACCGGCTTCGGTAGACGATAGGGCTGTTTAACATCAGACAGATATATACAGTCCAGACTCAGTCCGGAGAAGTGTTAAAAATGTTCACCCATCTATTGATTTCGAGATCTCCGCCCAAGATTATTTTCTCACGATCAATGTGAACTAGAAAATTATCCATTCCTACTAATATTATAAATGTGTACGTTTGTAAAGATATGTGTGATTGAATCACGCTCTAACAGGGCCTCAATTCTGCTAAAACAAAACCATTGTCAAACCACAGACACTGCTAAAAAAGTCATTTCATTTACGACTTTAAGGTAAAGATTTTAAAGTCCAAAATTAAAAAAGGCTTTTTGCACATTGAACGATAAAGTGTAATGAAACTCTTTTTACTTAATTTTGGACTTTAAACGTATAGGCCTAAAATCTAAAATTTAATGTATATTTTTGCAGTGCCTCTATGACAGTAGTTTTGCTTTAGTAGAATCAAGAGTCAGGGCTCTACAACAGCTGTGAGTAGGGTAGCCAGAGCTCACTGGAGAATTTGTGCAGTCAGTGGGAAGACTAGAGGCTTGTCCTGCTTTGTCCTCTACTCTGACGGCACAGAAACTCTATGCTTACAGGGTCGGCAGCGCGAGTGTAGCACCTCTAGTGAAACATAGGCTACTTTTTATCCCGGAAATATGTTCCCGTGGGTTCCGGGAACCGACTGGAGACAGCTAGTTATAAATATAGGAAAAAGGATTCTTGACTGATGTCACTATAAAAACGTTCTGTCGTATTCTTAATTTAATCATAAGGTTTTATTTATTATTTTAATTATAATTTAAAATTATCAGTCTGTGGTAGACGTCACAGAGTATGCATGTGACTTTTTTTTTAATTTCCCTTACGTGTTTTACTCTGCCGATTTCATGATTCCATCCCATTTGCATCTTATTTACAGAACTTGAATTAATTTTAATATTAAATGTATTATGGCCGCGTTGTTCCCGGCAGAGTAAAATTTGGGCCACCCCATCTCTTCCCATGCGATGTCGTACAAGGCGACTAAGGGATAGGGCTTTTTAAAATCAGACATATATACAGCCGAGACTCAGCCTCAGATGCATGGCTCGTGTCAACTATAGCGCCCGGAATACGGCAATAGGCCCCTATTACGTGGAATCAAATACAATGATTGGTGAAATGTGGGTGTTAATTCACCTCTGCATCTCCTCCGGGGATTAAGGCGTTATTATATGTATGTATGTATGGTTTAAATGTACTAGTAATTAAATCCCATAGTTAGAGTAAGTTCTGTAAATAAAATGCAAATTCAGTTTGACAATGTGAAATCCTATTTTTTTGTGAGTAATATATATATATATATATTTTTTAATAAATATTGCTCATTAAAAATTAACTTAATAATAAATAATCATTCAGTCAGATATACAGGCTGAATTTTTCAAATGACACCCATTTGATTAACAATTCAATGAAGCGTCGGTAGCTCAGTGGTTAAGAAGTCAGCCTTACGATCGAGAGGTCCAAGGTTCGAATCCTAGCCATTACACTACCGACGTGAACCCACTACTAACACAAGCTGAAGGGGTTAGAGGGAATATTAGTAATTGCGGTTGCTAATATTCTTTAAAAAAAAATAAAAAAATCCGTAACCTAGTATGTAAAATAGCGAAAAGTACTCTAAAGAGTCTCAGCCTTGACCCAGTTTCTTAGTCTTTTACACCGACGGCACAGCAACTCTTGTGCTTACAGGGTTGGCAGCGCGAGTGTGACTCCTTTGGTGTTGCACACGTCCCTAGGCCACGGAAACCACTTTCCATCAGGTGGGCCGTGTGCTTGTCTGCCAACCAAGTGGTATTAAAAAAGAAAAAATAATTCTTTTGTTGCGTTTTCTTAATTTAACGACTTAAAAATATTAACTATTATTTTATGTCAAATGTTTACTTTATGATGACACGGTGATTTATAAGTTTTGTGTTATGCACGTTCTTTAATTTTATTTATTCTGTCAATTTACGATAATTAAACTTACTCGCTGTAATATAGACTATTAATTACTATATTATGAAGTTCAGACTTAATGATGTATAAAGTAAAATAAAGGGACAGTTGTAACTGGTACCTATATAAAATACAAAATACATTTATTCTAGAATACATTTTGTAAATAAATATAATGTATTTAACATAATTAATGTATTTATAAGGTGATTTTAGTGTCTTTAAAATGAAGTTTCTTCCATGATGTAAATAAAAAATTAATTTATTTCTGTACTCCTGCCTCGGTTGACTAAGAAGTGACTCTAAAACTCCTGAGCATTCACTTGTAAGAGAACATTGAGCATTCGCCATTTTTATATTTGCCGAACTGAGCAACGAATCGAGCCGAGCATAAGCTCAAACATCTTTGTCTTTTACATCATCATCATTTTGACGACCTCTGTGGCGTATCGGTAGAGCATTCGACTGATATGCAGGGGGCGCGGGTTCGATTCCCGCTCATTGCAAATATTTGTATGCATGAAACTGTATATTTGAATTGGTCTGGGTGTTTCTATGTATAATATGTATGTATTTACAAAAAAAAAAGTAAGTATGTTTATCTTTCACAGACGCATTCTAGATCCCATAACACAAGCTAGTTAAGCTATGCTTACCATGGGTCTAGATAGCGTTGTGTAGAATGTCTCGGAATATTTATCTCTATGAACTAGGTATTTAAACTATCAAGTTCACTCACATTAGTATCAAAATGTTCGGGATATTTACCGCCAATACTTCGGTTCATGGTGTTTGCAACAGCGCCGAAATATCTGAAACTCGAAACAGTACAACATGGTAAATATCCCGATTATATACTTATATACTTATCGCTATGAACTTTCCATGATGTTTCTAGCTAACGCTCTAGCCAATGCAAATTGACTGTGCTTTAGCGAGAATGCTCGCCAGAACGCTCGAAAGAAGGCTCAGTATATGTGAATGCTCAGTTTATCAACACCTTAATGAATTGTTTCTACCCGGTTGTTGCGAAGCAAAAAAAAAAGGATTGTTATCAGTCTGTATGTATGTCCGTCCCTGTCTGACTTCTAAACGGCTGACCAGATTTTTATTCATATCGTTAGACTTATCTTTGTTAGTAGAAAAATCAAACTATAGGTTATTTTGATGCCAAATTGGTTTCAAAAACCATCACAGTTGGGTCTTTTAATTAGTTTTTAAATTACACTATCATTTAGGCTACGTTTACACAATAAAATAGGTTTTTTTTGTGTAAAGACGTGTTGGAGATTATCAATTTTAACTTTTTTTTAATGCACCAGAAATTCCCAACTCTTTCAAACTGACCCTCTCAGGGCGTAGGAACCACGGTGCCCCTATCTAGCTCCTGGGTATAGGAAGGCGCGTTTAGCCTGTTTCTACTAGGGTGCCAGACGTCTCCACCCGTCACCCCCAGGCCGTCATGGAGGACGGAGATCTTTCTGCCTCCTCCAACGCCCGAATTGCCTCCGCTCGTCGCGGACGTGCGGCCCTCCGGATTCGCTCCGCCTTCGGACACGCTCCTATCCATTATTAAGTTAGTAGTTCTAACTTCCCATCTCTAAATTTGATACCAAACCTCTTTCTATTAAAAATAAAACTATAAACCACGTTTCTATAGCAAATATGTTTAGTTTTAATGCCATTAATAGGCTTTTATTTAATTTGGACATTACTTAAATATTTTTCATCATTATTTTAATGTAATTGACTGAAATATTCATCCTTTGTACTAAAAATGCGATTATAATGTATAAAATATTTGTATGTATATAGTAGGTGTAGTTTGGCCGCCGATGGAATGCGTTCCTGACAGTTTTTGTCTCTACATCGAACTGGCTTTATCGCTAGAGTTATCAAATACACCATGTATAATGTCATACGGGCAACGTATTGTCTGTAATGGTGGCCCTCTTTCCTGAGACATTGCCTTTAGCTTACCATCAGGCGAGGTAAAGTCAAATTGGCATGTCCTAGAAAAATCAATCTACCCGCTTTCGAGTTCTCGAAACAATACAACATGTAAATATTCCGAAAGCTATAATACCAATTCATATTCACAGGTTGTTCGTTAATGCTTATTGTTTGTTATTAGGATAATAAGTACACCAAATGCAATGTGATTTTAGTTAGACCGTCCGCTGCCTCAAGCATGCGGGCCCACACGTCGTGAAAATAATAACTTACTCGAGTTCAATACAAATATTCTCTTGTATATTCTTGCATGAGTTTTGTGTAAGTTCTCCGCACGAAATTAGCACGAACCCATATGCGTGCAAACGCATCAAACAGCGAATGGCCTTACACTTAATTAGTCGGAAAGATCATGTACTGTCAGGAACACAATCTCTTGCCGGCCAAACTATACTTGGTGTTCTTTACAAGACACTTCAAAAACTATACCGTATAAGACTGTGATCTGCATTGTATTGTAATAATGATAATTATTAGCAATTGTGCTGTATATAGCCCAAGTTATGTATTTGTAACTTAATAATATATTAAATGGTTTTGTTTAAATATGACTTTAATTTACACTGGATGGCAATGACGTACATATTATATATTTTTGATCATGTCGTAATGTATTAACTGATTTATTATTGCGTATTGATTATCATTTCAGCGGGACAGCTAAAATTAACACTCTGAATCATCTTTCATCGCTTCCAAACCCAGACTACTCTCCATTAGTCTTTAGTCAATTGACCGCTTGTGATGTTGAGAAGAGTATTCTGTCCATATCATCTAATGCAGTTGGCTCTGATTCTATCAGCCGCAAGATGGTGCTGCCCGTCCTTAGTGACATTTTGCCCATTATCACCCACATAATGAACCACTCCATTGCCAAAGGTACATTTCCTACAACGTGGAAAGATGCCCAAATCCTTCCGTTAACAAAAAATTCTAAACCTACATCTTTTACCGAGTACCGTCCTATCTCTATCTTACCATTCCTATCCAAAGTCCTTGAACGCCTCATCCAAAACCAACTTAGTGCATTTATCCGTATGAACAACCTACTTAACCCGTTTCAATCCGGGTTTCATCCGGGATACAGCACCACAACCTCCCTTATTAATATTACTGACGACATACGGTTCGGTATGGAGAATGGAAATCTCACAATACTCTGTTTACTTGACTTTAGCAACGCATTTAATACGGTGGATTTTGACGTTCTCCTTGCCATATTAAGCTCTCTCAACATATCTCCATCGGCTATTGACTTGTTTCGAAGTTACTTGTCTGGTCGCCGGCAGCGGGTCCGACTGGATGACACCTATACATCTTGGTCTGACACTGCTGCGGGTGTGCCGCAGGGTGGCGTTTTATCTCCTTTGCTCTTTTCACTATTCATTAACTCTATCTCTAATCAACTTCTCTCTTCCTACCACCTTTATGCAGACGATTTACAAATCTACTGCCAGACCAATGTGGACGGGCTGTCCCAAGGTATTGCCACGATTAATACTGACCTGGCTAACCTTAGTGCTTGGACTACTATGCATGGACTCAAGGTTAATCCCGGAAAGACTCAGGTTACTGTAATTGGTAGCTCAAGACTTTTAGCTAAGGTTGACTGGCCGGCACTGCCCCAAATTTACTTTGAAGGTACTACCATTCCCATAAGTGATACAGTGAAGAACTATATCTTGACAAAACCATGTCATGGACGGCTCAGGTTCAGAACGTTAGTCGTAAAATTTTCGCCGCCGGTGGATCGCTGAGGAGACTACGTAATTTCCTTCCAACCGCAACTAAAATTGAGCTAGCACAATCCATACTTCTACCTATTCTGGACTATGCCGATGTCAGCTATCTTGATCTTAACGAGGACCAACTTGATAAACTTGAGCGACTCCAAATTTCTGTGTACGATTCATTTTTGGCTTGCGCAAATATGATCATGTTTCTGAATTTCGTAAAAAACTCAAGTGGTTACCAATCCGCCTTCGCCGGAATACTCATTCTCTCTCTTCTTTTTAATATTTTATTTAACCCGACTACTCCTCTCTATTTAAAAAAACGATTTAGATTTCTGTGCGAGAACAATTTCAGACTCTTAAGATCCACGGAAAATTTAACCCTGGCAATTGTGACGCATTCTACAAGCTTCTGCGATAAATCTTTCACAGTTCAAGCTGCAAGATTGTGGAATGCGCTGCCTGTAAACATTAGACGAGCACAGTCACTGTCAACATTTCAGAGACTGGTAAGGGAGCACTACCTAGCGTTATGAGTTGTTATGTATGTTCACTCTTGGCTTTTTGTTTTTTTTCTTTTTCTTTTTTACTTCTAGTAGCTGTATATTATGTAATTTGTGTGTAATTCACTTATATGGTATATGTATATCTAACATGGGTATGTATATATGTAACTATGGTATATGTATGTATATAAAATATGGTATATATTTTAGATATGTATTTATGTATCTGTATACATATATAGGTAGGTATTTATTTCATTAAATAATATAATCTTTTACTTATTCTTCTTCACTTCTGTTCTTTAAATGCTTTACTAGATACAAATGTTAATTAGTTATAATTTAGTGTACACCGCAAACTACCCTGATTACTGGCGGCATAGTCCACACACTGGTTGTCTGGAAGAGATCGCAGATTGCGATAAGACCGCCCATTGTACAACTATCTAGAATGTATGTATCCATTGTATGTGTCCTATGTTTGGTGTGCAATAAAGAGTATGTATTATTATTATTTATTAGTGTCAATTTAATTCCATATTTTTACTCAATTAATTAAATTATTGAATCTAAATTTTTATAAAACCAAATTTATCCCAGTTTTAATGTCCTACATCGCTACGTATATGGGTGAAATGTACCTGAAATAAATTTATTTTATTTTATTTATGTATTGATTATTAGTAAAATATATAATTGCCGGCTGGTACACCAAATTCATAAATCCGAATTTAATCAAAATTTGGCCACCACAGTCTATAAATGTACAGTCGACGAATGAGATATGGTCGCACTTTTTTGTATAAAGAAATTAAGTACATCCAATAATAACTACATACAAGAAAAATCGTAGCCTTGCCTTGAGCTTAAAATTTTACCGCGTTTTTTACAATCTATTTCTGTATCCATAGACTATACTAAATTTTATTACGTAAAAACCCTGGCTATTAAACAGATAATGAATTTAGTTCATTATTTTCATTCTTAGTCTCCGGTACGATTAACCTGCGTGGCATGCGCAATGCGTAAACATTACAAAAGTCAAGGTTATGAGGTTATGCTATATTTATTATTGAATGAATTTCCTTCGTTTTCCTCATTTAACTGAACTATTGAACATTTTATTCATTAATATCTATCGGTCTTTTCTTTCGTTCAAACAATAATATGACTCACAAGATTACAAATACGAGATATCTTTACGATATATACTTATAATAAAGATAGTCATTGATGATAAGTTCGTATTGTAATTATTGAAATACGCATTGGGAATCTATTAAAAATAAATAATGGATCTTGTAATGACTACAGCTGTTAATAATAATTGGACCGACTTTTTTCAAGGTGCGCAGCCCAAGAATTTTATATTTGAAGATGAACAAGTAAGTAATATTTGTTTTTAATATTTAAATAGCCACTATAAACTTGTTTTCTTTTTGCTTAAAATGTAAAACCACGTTGTGTAAACGGTCTATGAGCGCTGGTTCATTAGACCTTAGATTTTAAGATCGTAGCTTAGATACATATGAGTAAAGTATTCATCATCATCTTGGCGTTATTCCTGGTTTCATCCGAGGCCTTTATCTCAACCGTGGTCACCTCGGTTACCGGGATACCGTTTTTAGAGTTCCGTACCTCAAGAGGAAAAAAACGGAAACCTTATAGGATCACTTCATTGTCCGTCCGTCTGTCTGTCTGTCTGACTGCCAAGACTTTTTTCTCAGGAATGCGTGGAGGTATCAAGTTGAAATTCATACCACATACTCAGGTCTATAATACTCGTATCTTGAAAAAGCTAGTGTGAAGTCTAGAAGATACGGGCCACAAATCTTGATGCTATTATACCTACAAAATGGAGTCCCTTTCATGACGGTCTTGACATCTTTATTTCCCGCTTAAAGAACCCGTTTACTCTTACTCCTTTTGGTTTTGCATTTACGACTTTTACAGGAGTGACTGCCGCCAAAGCCTCGTCATTTAATCACAGGTACCACTTGTACCAGCTTACAGGTGAGGTTCACTTAGCCTCGCCCATAAGTCTTTGTGCGATCCCATATGTATTTAAAATAAAATTCAATAAATACGCCTTATCACTTGTAACGACGTACCTAAATAATTTTATTGACAAGTCATTACCTAACTATGAATTGCACAAAATAGATTGGTAGAATTTATATTTACGTGTAGTTGATTGTATGTGATCCCATCAAGATTGACGGACGAGTCTCGGGCACAGGTTTCTCTCCGGTTTGGGGATCGTATCCGTAAAAGCTTAATCATCCAGTAGGTATACAATGATCCATGACGAATGTTAAGCCACGGGGAGCTTTCACCATTGTGTACGTGAGGTAATAGTACACAGTGGTGCACAATTGGTTTTCGTAGTTTGTCTTCGGAACTGGAGAGGTTTTGTACTATCACCGGGAAGACCAAAGGCTTGTCCTGCTTTGTCTTCTGCACTAATGGCACAGAAACTCTCTGTTCCCTGACTTTCCAGCAGGTGAGCCGTGTGCTTGTCTGCGACATAAGATGTATTAAAAAAAATTGTCGCTTTTTTGCCATACTTCGAAGGAATCGTAGCGTAGCAAATAGCTATGAATCATTGTGTGAACACATACGTAATTATTGCCTACAGTTGCGCATTGCAGAGCATCACTGGCCAACCAGTGACCACTGTGTACTGGGTACATTAGATAAACCCATCCATTTGAAAAGAAGATGCGGGAAAGTTTTCTTCTTATACAAAAAAAGTATTACTTTAAACGACTTTCTGATTGGTACTGATACACGTGCCCGTAGGTATCCTAAAGTTTAATCATCTTTTTCAGTGCTTTGTAATCGATGAGGAATACAACAAGCAAGCGCCTGTACATTTCCTGGTTATACCGAAAAAGACAGTGAGTAGACTTGCAGAAGCGTCAGTGGACGATGAAAAATTATTAGGTTGGTATAATTTTGTTTGTGTGTTGAACTTTTAAATCTAGGTACATAAATTCAAAGCCAAGCTGCCCGCGTACGAAGGCAACTCAGGCGTCTGAGGTCGATGAACGACCTCCGCCCCCCATGAGCGCAGGCCTGGGGGTGACTGGTTGGAGCCGCCTGTCACCCTGGCAGAAGCAGGCCGCGGCGGCAGCGCGCCTCGCGCGTCTCCCCATTTCCGTAGTAAAGGACGAGTTGGGGACTCTGCAGTCCCCACACCCGCGAAGAGGGCCAGATCGTAAAAGATGGCCCTAGGTCGGCCGGGGTGCGAGGGATATGCCTGTCAACCTCACCTTCGGCAACTAAAGCGACTCACAGGCGTCGTGCGTTTTAGTCGGTTCGAGTCCGACATAACCTCTTCCACCGGCTCCGGTGGGGGCACAACATTTGTGGTCCCCCAAAAACCCCAAATCTAATTACAGCTTTCTAATTAATAGTAAAATAATAATATAAAATGCAGGGCATTTGCTGATCATCGCTCGCCGCATCGCCAAAGAAAAAGGCATAGACAAAAAGGGATTTAGAGTCGTAATGAATGAAGGAGTTCATTCCTGTCAAACAATCGATCAATTTTACGTCCAAGTTCTTGGCGGGAGACAAATGTGGTGGCCATTTTCTTAAAATAAAATAAGAAATTAGAAATTTGTATTTTTATTTACCTCTTTCTGTTTCAGGGCATATGTTGTTAGTAGCAAAACAAGTGGCACAGGATAAGGGCATTGGTAGAACCGGATATCATGTGATGGTTGATGAAAATCATCGGAATAAGACATTAAAGGCCTTGCACGTTTTCGGTAGAGCACTGCACCATATGTTATGGCCCATGGGACCTGGAGCCAGGCTGTAAACACAGACGACTGTGCCTTATTAATATATACCTGTCCACCTAAGGCTGCCATCCATTTTTTTATATATTTTTTTATCTAGCACATGCCTACTTGACTTCACCTCGCCTGATGGTAAGCTAAGGCAAAGTCTCAGGGAATGGTCACCATTACAGACACTACGTAATGTTACAATGGTGGCACTCGGCTTGGCGGCCTCATCAGATGCTTTTTCACGCCCCGCTTAAAGTACCCTGGACTATATGTAGGAAGAAGGAAACACGTGAGCTGGTAATGAATTCCTAGATAAAAAAAAACATAGTTTTTTAGGGCTACAGTCTGGGCAAAGTCCTGGTGAAACCTCACTAATACATTATAGTTAGAAAGCAACGAATTTTGTATCATAATCGGAATAAGTACTTGGGCTATATCAATTTTGGGATTTCTATCATTGTAATCATGGACCTTTGTAACATTAAAACGACTGTCTTATTGTGATTATCTGAAAAATACGATAACGAAAAAATGTTCGAAGTTTTTATGTGATGGCAGTCCTATCCTATACGAACGTTTTAAATGTTTAAGTTAAATTAATTTTAAATAATAAGGAATATTTAATATTGAGGTGATGGAATGTTTATGTAATGCGTCACATTTTTTGTCAATGAGATTAAGTATTATAATTAAAAAACGTATAATATTTCTTAGTTTTTCTTTCGAATACCTTTGTTTAGGAACTGCGAGGGTATCGGTAACCACTTCCCATCAGGTACTAGTCTGCTACCTAAGTAGTATATAAATTAAAAAATAACCTGCTTCGTAAATGGGAACGCGAAAGATAGACAAAATTTACTGACAGTAATGACAATATTTTCTGTGTCAAACTTTGACAGGAAAAAGTACATCTGTCTTGTCTGCCTGCAGAAAGTGAAATAATAAAAAGCGAACAAGCGGAACAAGATAATAATCTACTTGATTCTTGTTGCCGCAGTCATTTCAAAAATGGCTGGTGGTGAAACCGAGAACCTCCCAACGGGAGAAGTCGCAAAAGCGCAGTCTGCATCTGCCGGCGGTGACACTATATTCGGAAAGATATTGAGAAAAGAAATACCTGCTAAATTTGTCTATGAAGATGATCAGGTAAAACTTTACTAAAGTCTTATTAGGCTAATTAGAATTATTTTTAAACAGCTGTTGACATCTCACCACAGCATAATTAGAAATTGTCGAACAAATTTCTACCAAACTTAACCTAACTTTTTCTTATTTTATTTTTTGGGCATATGCAGTGCGTGGCGTTTCGCGATGTGAATCCTCAGGCACCGACACACATACTTGTAATACCAAGGAAGCCGATCGCGCAGCTTTCAAAAGCTGAGGACGCCGATGAACAACTGCTAGGTAAATTTAGAAAAAAATTGTATTGAATTTTGTGATATATGGATCTCCCACACGACCTTCAGGCCCAGTAAACCTCACCTGCTTATTGATAAACAAAACACAGATTCAACGTTTCATTTTGGGGTTATGATGACAGAAGCAATCACTTCCGTAATAGGTCAAAATAAGTCAAACTGGGGAGCTGATTTTAGGCTGACATGCTTAGGTGCAAGTCTCAAATGCAACAGGGAACCTCACTAAGATGATGTTGAAAATGAATAACAAGTGATCATGAGAGAGAGTCATAGACAATCAATTTAAACTTCATCTATATTATTCCCAGAACAAGGCTCTAATGCCCGCAAACATCTAGAACTAATGATAGAAATTTAGCATTTCTGCATCATCCAATCAAGGATTAAGATACAAGCCTTTTGAGCCCATGATCAGTTTAATGTAATCAGATACTGAGAAATATTGATTTAGATAGGAAATTGGGATTCAAATCCATGATCTTTGACCACTGAGTTATCGAACCTTGCCTGTAACCATTGAAATCTTATATATATAGTGGCTAAGTGGCTACAGCATTCCCCTTTAAGGTAAAGAATGTAGGTTGGATTCCTGCCTTAACTAATTCAATTATTTTTTTCTATCTTGATCCATTTCAATAGTTTTTTTTGACATTGTACGCAATATGCTATCTAGATCCGAAGTAAGCATTGTTTAATTAGCTATCTGGAATGTGGATAAACATACATAGATAATGTATTGTATATTTACTTACTAACACTTTTTTTACAGGTCACCTCATGATAGCTGCCAAAAAGGTTGCTATACAAGAGGGTTTGGACAAGTCAGGGTTCCGTTTGGTGATTAATGATGGCAAAGACGGAGCCCAGAGTGTTTATCATTTACATGTGCATATCCTAGGCGGGCGCCAGATGCACTGGCCACCTGGCTAAGACAACAGTGTTGTGCTTTATATAAATATAATTGAATTTATTTAAAAGGTTTTTGTTTTTCGTTGCCATGTAGAAAAACTTGGTGGAATTAAAGTATGGGCATACATAACCATTTTTTAGTGTTCCCTTCCTATCTCCCCAAGCGCCCTCGATAATTATAAAGAAACAGTGGCGCATAAAATGTGACACTTCTTCGTGTCGTGTTCATTGAGTATTGGCGAGGGTTGGTGTTAAAAGATGTTTCGTAATTTAGTTGAAATCCTATGCGGTTTCCAACTATATAAAATGAAAAGATATGTGGAAATCCAGAAACTGGATCTAGCAACTCTGATTAGTATGACCAGCCGTTTGCCACTGGAAGTGACGCTTCCCTTTCCGATTCCGACAAAAATTGATGACAGGCTTTTTAGTCATTCATTTTTAAACTTCTTTAAGATGGCTTTTGGAGTACAAATCAAAGCTATTTTTGGACTAAGTAGTTATAGAAAAAGTTTTTGTTAAACCATATGGGCACAAAAGACTTCAACTGCTATAAAGGGAAGGACCCGATATGTAGGATACGATTTAGGACAAAAAATTCAGTCGCCGAAGCTCACAATTACACGCTCACTAAAATCAGCTCGGCGAACCTTGATCCCTATGACACTGACAGTTATTCCCACGACACAACCTTGTAGTAGCGTCACCGTTATATTATAATCGAATTGGCGGTGTCTAAAAATGATATTTATTAATTTTAGGCAGATATATGCAATTACAATAATATCCCGTTGGAATTATAATAATTATTAACACTTACAAGAAATTATCTCAATCAGACTTTACGTTGACGTCCTGCAAAAGTTACTCCGTTTGGAAGATATCGACTAGTGCGGAAAAGTATCGATAAACAAATATCGAAAATGGAAACGAGTGTACAAAATACATCAATAGAGCACCTACGCTCTTAGTGTCAGATATATAATCATTTAAGTTGTTTGCGATAATAAAATAAAGGAGATTTAACAAATTTATTGTATATACCTACTCAAATAAAACAAAAGCGGTTTATTTATGATTTTTTAATATACATTAATCTGAATCTGACAATGGTGTCACCGATTGCGTCTCAGACTCGGAATCCGAACTGCAGCTGCTTTCTCCTATGTTTATGATAAACGGCTGGTCTACTATATTGTCGTATCGCACGTCTCGATTCCAATCATCTAAGCATAGCTTTTTCGTCTTTTCAACCACTTTCCTCCAATTGTCCGGAGTCACTTGACTACATGCCTCTTGTAGCAACGTAAGCATTTTATTAGCTGTGAATGGTGGAGTGGTGTTAAGCCTGGCTGCACAACCTGAAACAATAATGGTTTAGATTGAAAATGATGCAAAGTCAAAGAGCGAGATCGGGGTAAGTACATTATAAGTACATAATTTTGTACGTTAAAAGTGTGTAATTGATATAAGCACATGGATAAAAATAAAAATGCAATTTGCTAGTGAAATAAAATAGCTTTAAATAGTACTAGCCGACTAGACAGTCACCAGTGACCTAAATAAAAACATGTTAAAATAAATACAAATCAACCCACCTTTGATCTGCGCCCATATCATTTCGATTGCATTATATTGGCAGTGGTAGGGCGGTAGCCGAATCACGGTGTGCCCTTTTGATTTTGCCATCTCATCCAAGAAATATTTCTTCTTTGTTTGCTGTTTATGAAGGTTCAACAATCTAACTAATTCCTTTTTCAGCATTTGAGTATTAGCTGCCACACCATTGTTTTGCAGCCACTCTATTATTTCGCCTTTATTGTTGTTCGCGGTAGGCGCTTTATTAATTTGCACAGAGTGGTATGGGGCGTTGTCCATTAAAATGTAGTGGGGCTCGTTTAAATTGTCTAATAGTTTTGTGAACCATTTCTTGAAATTCTCAAAATTCATCTCTTCGTGATAATCACTTGTTTTCACGGATTTGAAGGCCCACAAGCAGTTAGGTACAAAACCTTTGGCTGTGCCAGCGTGGCAGATAATCAAACGCTGGCCCTTGCCTTCTGGTGCTTTGGTACAGGATTTCTCTGTGTCGTCTGTCCATGTTTTGGAGACTGAGTGATTGGCGTTGAGCCACGTTTCGTCCAGATAAACCACCTTGTCCCAGTTCTCGATGTTTTTTATTTGTCGTAGAAAATCACACCTCATCAATCCAATGTCCTTCCGCTCCATTATCACTTTTCTTTTGTCACACTTCCCATAACGAAATCCACATTTTTTTATAACTTGTCTGAGAGAAGTGAATCCACCTTTAAATAAATCAGCCGATTTCAGCGACGCTAATAATTTTGTGCAAGTCGGCAGTTCACCTCGAAAATAATAGCCGTAAATATGGTTTCGTATCGCTGCCATGTCGAAATCATCGGGGTTAGTTACGGGTCGTGCCCTATTATGTTTTTTCTTCTTTGGAGTTGATAATTTGTTCTCCTCCATCGACGATTCGCCGAACTTCTCCTTTGTAATTCGGGAAACGGTAGCTTTGCCAATTCCCAAAGCATCAGCAACACGGTCGCGTACGTTGTCAAGTGGCAACAAAGGTCCGCCATTTTGTAGTTCGCGAGCAAAATAGTCACGCAAGCGTACAACAAACTCCCGCGTTTCACTGTTGAGTACAGTTTTTCTCAGTCTTTTCGGCATTTTGAAACACCAACAAACACAAAACAGCAACAATAACAAAAACAGAAAACAACAATAGTAACAAACAAAGGATTCCGTTGACACAAGAAAACACGTGGCGCATACAAGGCGTTAGCACTCGTACTGGCGTAGCGAACTGACAGTACTAGCGTAGTGACAGATCAGATAGTGTTGCTATAACTAAAATTTTAATTCACATTAAAATTATACAGTCCGACCATGTTACCTCTGCATCGGAATATTGGCAACCCCATATACAAATACACGGATACTTGTAAATATAACAAGCATTATAATTATAGTAATGTAGATTATATTTTAAAAACATGTTTATCGATGTGGCTGAATGCAAGTCACGCCTTTGCCTATAAAAAGTTGCGATATATCGACACGACCCGTCACTAGTATGAACTGTCATAGGGATCAAGGTTCGCCGAGCTGATTATAATTTAGTATTCGAAATCAGATTTGGAGGACAAGCGACAAATGACAGACGCGTGTCGAGTGAGGTGTGACAAAAATTCCCCAATTCTTTAAAAAAAAAAACAAAATAATTGGTATTGCTTTAGTAGGAAGGTAAAATACCCCTTTTAAAGAGTTCCTATTTATATAGGTCTAGGGAGCTAGGTACTAAATTTATAGAGTTGGCAGCACTAACCCTATACAATAAATAACAGCGTTGCCAATATGTTGGGAAATTCCCAAACTGGGAATACTCAACCCGATTGGGGAATTTGTAGGGATTGGGCTCATGTGGGGAAAATGCGGGGAATTTATAAAAATAATAATAGTATTTTTGCTTCAGATCAGTATTACAATGTCAATATTACACGCATTGTAATCAATTATTATAGTATCAGTAACTCATAATAAAGTGAAATTAAAATTATAAAAATTTGACATTGTAGGCCATGCCATTTATGAAGTTGCATCCAATTGACCATGAACGGCCAACCTGTATCCATTTTCCCCACTTTGAGATGCAGATAGCTGTTGGAGTTGTAGTGTTCTAGCCGCACTATAGACGCAGTACTTTTGCGTAATATTACACTAAAACTGTCAACCCCGGCATCCGCAAACATGCCTGACGCACTACAAAAACGCAACAGCCCCATCAGAGCGCCCTGAAACTATTGTTATATTGAACCCGCAGGGCATCATAAGCAGATTGTGTATGTTTAGCCAATAGGATGCAGGTATAAAATAATTGGCAGTAGGCAGTAGGTCACTTTGGCCAAATAGCGTAAACCTCCGAGCCAGCATATTGGCCCTAACTGATAATGCCCTGCGATATCTAGCGTCCCTACTCCCTATGTCTCCTTGACATATTTACTTTTCAAACCCATTCGATTAATTTTAGATCTGAATTCAGAGGTACTAAATAATAAGTATTACAAGTATTAATAATATTTATGTTAAATTAAAGTTAAACGCAACATATACGTATTAGAGATTATATTGGTATTTAACTCTTGATTGGCGAAATATACTTATGAGCTTCAATAATATCATGAGTTCTAAGTAATAATGTTACTAATGTCTAAAATGATAGTGACTTAAAAGTTAGATATTTTCAGAACTACCGGAGACTTGCCTTTAGCTTATCATCAGGTGAGGTGAAGTCAAATTGGCATGACTATTACTTCTCATCCAGTTGATTGGAACTTATAAGTAATTAAAAAATTCAAGTTAAATTGCAAAGATTTTTTAATAATTACCTATGTTTAATTTGATATTTTTTTCCTTGATGAAAATTTGTGTGGAATGTGCGGTATTGATTTTATTAACCCCAAATTGGGGATTTTCAGTCAGTGGGGAATCCATGGACGTATTATAATACCACAGAGTAAGTAATATACTACGTAAGATTAAAATACGTTCATGGGGGAATCTTACGTAGTATATTACTTACTCTGTGAGGGAATCCAGATCGTGGTCACTGGCAACACTGATAAATAATTGAATTATTATAACCAAATCAATCAATCATTCAATTTCCGACTTGAATTGAAAACATTTTCCCGGTAGTCCGATTCTGATAAGATTATTTAAACAAAAACAATCAAAATGTGTGAGAATCAGTTAATTAATAACATATTTACTGATTTCCAAAAGAATCTCGAAGCTGAACAGGAAATACGCGAGGTAAATCTACATTTATGTAAATTTACTACTGTTCTTTGTTTGTTATTATTTCACATTAACTATTTACTTTTTATATAAAACATAGAAATGAATAAAAAGCTCTTAAAAGAAATACTGCGTTCACGTTTTTTTTGTGTAATATATTATGAAAAATATTGTAAACTTTGTTAATCTTTAGGTTATACGCAACATTTGTAAAGAAATCGGTCAAATATCGCGTGAAGTGACCACAACTCTTCAAATAATACACCACAATGAAGCCGGCAGTGAGTATCCTGCATCCTACTTATATTATGAATGTGACAGTTTGTGAACATTATTAAACATTGATTAAATACAGAATCAACATTTAAGACAATTGATTCATTTCCGAAATTACAAATTGTACCATTTGCTTTTTTTTTTATACCACTAAGTTTGCAGACAAGCACACGGCCCACCTGATGGGAAGTGGTTACCGTGGCCTATGGACGTATGCAACACTAGTGCTCACACTCGTGCTGCCGACCATGAAGAAACCTTCTGATGCCCCTCTTGAAAAATTGCTGATGTATTCTTCATTTAATAATATTAACATAATATACATTATTAATATTTTGTTATTTCACTACTAATGGCAGGACTAGCTGAAATTAGGTTCGGGGAAAGATAATTTTTTTTTTAAGAATATTAACAACCCCAATTACTAATATTCCATATAACCCCTCCAACTAAGCTAAATTGCTTGTGCTAGGAGTGGGTTCACGTTGGTAGTGTAATGGCCACGATCCGAACCCGGGACCTCTCGATCCTAAGGCCGACTCTTTAACCACTAAGTTACTGACGTTGGAATCTGGAATAACATTGCTATTTTTTATCACGGGAATTCACTCATGGGCATCAGTTAGATCATATAGATAATCAACATTTATTAATGTTGAAAATTTATTACATAGGAAGTTTTTTAATCCAGTTGGACCAGCATGTCTGAAGGCACGGGAGTCGTTCGAGAAAGCCAGGGAGGGATATGAGAAGCTAAAGGAGGCTGTTCCGCCCACTGATTATTACAAGTAAGAGCGTTTTTATAATATTAATTAAAATGCTTTAATGTCTCAAGTAGACTAGCTATGGACGTACATATAAGACTTACTGAGACCAAATTTTCAACTGGCAGTACAGGTTACTTAAATTTATTGTACCAATAATAATTAAAACAAAATATAAAGACTAGGACTTTTTGAGTATTGTTAGGTCATATCAATACGCAAAAAAGTAGAATTTTGTGTCGTAGCGGAACAGTATTTTAAAAAGGAAATACAGACTCCAAAAACTAATAATGCAGCTATAAATTACAAGAAGTATCTGCAACAAATTTCTTGCAAATAAAATCAAATCATTTATTTGTATAAACATGTGTCAATATACATATGCATGCAAGATGGTCAATAGTTTTGTTAATGTCCAGCGTGTTTAGCCATAGTCATACCGGCGTACAAACACCGATGTACAGAAATTTCTACAGAAAAAGAACCTCTGAGTACATATTACCCAATCTAATATATAAGCTATCATGGGATATAAAAATATTAGGTAGACAATATTAAAAAAATATTACAATCGGCAACCAAAAGAACAGGGGAACACCCTTATAACACAAGGGCGTGCCTTGTGTTGGCGGGGCTGTGCTTTTGCATCACAGCTGAGTATCTTGTGAGCCGTCCCACATATTAATAAATAGTTAGTTACTGTCCCTTAGTTGTATCGGATACCTACAAACTTTTTATTTTGTTCTGTTATAAAAATATGTAAGTATAATTATTGTTTTGTTATAATATGTATGAGAAAGTTAAAATCGGCTATCCTACACAAACCCTATCCGGGTTGCCAGGATAATACTGAATTTGTTTGAAATATTGTAAAACAGTTATTAAGTAAATATAAAAAAATGAATGTGCTTATATCTGGAACTGCTTACCCAATTTAAAAAAAGCTATTTTTTTACATGATAGTCCATTTATTAAGGAAGACTAAATGTGAATTAACTTCACGCTACTACCTGTCCGCACTTAGCCTCATTTTTTGCCTCTTGTCTCAGTAGTACGGTTGTTTTGTCCCATCTTGGACTACTGAGTCTTTTCCGTTGAATTAATTGAGTGAGTCTGTTGAATTAAAAAAAAGCCTCAATAATTTGAGTAGACTTCATTAAAAAACTAATGAGTTCGGTTATGAAGTCTAATCAAACTATTGAGCCTTTCTCTGTAGTTTGGTAAATGGTGGGATTCCATGGAAAAATACAAAAACCTTTTATTAGTTACAAATAGTATCAGCAAGGTGGTTTCTGTATATTATGTAGGTAAAGGAAATGTGGATATTGCCTGGGGAAATTTCATTCAAAATTGTAAATTGCGTCTCACAACAAAGCAAATATCAACAGAAACATATTTATAGAGAATCGCATCGTAAATTGCATCTTAATTTGAGAAAGAAGAAAAGTAGAAGAACACGTTAGGCTATATTTTTTTTATAACAAAGGCAACATTTTTTTGTTCCAATTCTTTACTATTCAATTAATTTCACTTTTATAATACTCTGTGTAATTTTGATTTACATCCTTAACCGTACCACTGAGCTCTACCAATCTAATGAGACAAAAAAAGATTATACCACTTTGGTGGCAGACTAGCATACGCCCCATCAGATGGAAAGTGGTTACCGTGGCCTATGGACGTGTGCAAATCCAAGGGAGTCACACTCGCGCTGCCAACCTTGTAAGCACAGAGAGTTTCTGTGCCGTCAGTGTAAAAAACAAAGCAGGACAAGCTTTTGGTCTTCCCACTGACAGCATAAAAACTCTTGTCGAGCTCTGGCTAATCTACTCACCGCCGGGAACACAAAATGAGGTATAAGGCGGAGGTCTTCTCCAGTCGGACTGCTCAATTAGACGGAAATTTTTGGGCCATTGTGCGTGCATTAAGGGGAGCCGTTATCATAAATATACAATAATGTTAACGAAAATTAACGCGATTATGGTATAGGTGCATACATACCTTTGGTTTGTCTGATGATTCGACTACCTTACACCGGCCGTGGTCACAGGCTGACTTGCTCAGCGGTGCACGCCCGCCATCTTCGAGTTCGTGATGTAGAAAGTTCTTCATCTACCCGCACATTCTCGATATTTTCTATATTTTGTTTTCGCCATGTACCGTCACTTACCACATTCATAGCGTCCCTATTCTGTAAGCAAACTATCCGGTGTGTATCCGACTGCGCAGAAAACCGAGGACGACCGCGTTGTTATCATTGGATTCCATGTTGCCGATAATTTAAACCCATCTTCCCAATTGAAATTTCTATGCTTGTTAATTTCAATCGCTCCACGTACAGCTCTTGCGTAGAAGTGACGTTCGGTGGAGAGGACTTGTAACGTAACATAACTCACACCTATATCCCGGAAGGGGTAGGCAGAGGTGCTAGCACCTACATTTCGCCAGTTTATGTTTAGGTCCCAATGTGGTGTGGTGGCGAGCCTATTGCCATTAACCGGGCACTTATAAACCTGCGATAAATACACACATAATTTCGAAAAGCATCGAAAAGTCATTGGTGTGTGCCATGGTATAACCTAGGATCGAACCCGAGACCTCGTCTCAGCAGTCAATTACCCATAACACTAGGCTACCGCGGTTCGGTTTGGAGAGGACTTGTGTATGATTGAATTCAATCCAGTGATTGGTGCCTGCTTCTAGAAGGTGTTCTGCAATCGCAGTTTTGTTCGTCTGGCGATTCTTTTCCGTTAATTCCCGTTAAAGTTATTGTATGTATATCATGAAACGCTATAGTTTAAAAGTTATTAGTGATCATAAATGTTAATAAATCTAGCAAACATTATTTTAAAAGGAAAAGAAATAGACAACTAAAATATTTAAATTAAAGAGATGCAACGGGTATCGAAATATGTCACAGACAAAGCTAGGGAGGTCTAGTTAATAAAGGTATGAAATTGAACTCATTTTCTGCAAACACAAGCCATTATGCAATTACCATGAATTAAAACAGTTCATTAAAACTTTAAACACTACCACGTGCCAGGTATCAGGAACACTGGCGCAATATCACCCAACGGTTCTGCTTCCTCATTGCGCTCACCATCTGGCTGGAGAAGGGCATCCTCGCTACACACGAGACTGTCGCTGAGGTGCTAGGCAGTGAGTATTTTAACTTTACATAACTTTTACAAAGATAGGGAAAGGTGAAAAGGTATGGAGGAGGCTTTTACATACATACATATAATCACGCCTTTATCCCCAAAGGGTTAGGCAGAGGTGAATTAACACCCACGTTTCACCAATCATTGAATTCGGTCCCACACACGTAATAGTAGGTGAGTCTATTGCCGTCTTCCGGGCACTATTATTGACTCAAGCCATACAACTGAGACTGAGTCTGGGCTGTATATATCTGTCTGACGTTAAACAGCCCTATCCCTTAGTCGCCTTGTACGACACCGCATAGGCTTTTACCCAAGGGAAATTTATGGAAGCAACTGCCGTCTGACCTACTAACCCTCGCCAATCAATCAGCATGTGTATCAGCCTGTAGGTGCAGTAGACTTAGGCATGTGGGTCTTGATGGGGCTATACACCAATGTTTAAAAATATGATGTTTTGTTCATTACAGTAAGTGTGGTGGAGCTGAAGGCTGGTTTCCATTTGGATATTGAAGATTATCTCAGTGGACTGCTGCAGATGTGCTCGGAACTGGTAACTGTTTTCCCCATGGCTGATAGCAGTAAATACGGAAAAATAAAAGTATCAGTCTATCAAATGTACGCGAGGGAGGACTCGGGGCCGCACACGCTCACCGAGTGTCCGGCGTGGGAGACGCCGAGGCGGGAGCTTGTGGCGGCCTTGGGAGTGAGGGTTCTCACGCTCTCCACCGCACCGAGCGGCGATGGTGCGCTGCGCGGATGCGTGGGCGGCCGGCGCCTCCTTCGGCGAGCAAGTAATGCTCGTGAAGGAGGAGGCGGGGCGGGAGCGGCAGCGGGTGCCACGAAGGATCGCAAGCCAAGCTGCCCGCGTACGAAGGCAACTCGGGCGTCGGAGGTCGATGAACGACCTCCGACCCCCATGAGCGCAGGCCTGGGGGTGACAGGTGGAGCCGCCTGGCACCCTGGCAGAAGCAGGCCGCGGCGGTGGCGCTGCAGTCCCCACACCCGAGAAGAGGGCCAGATCGTGAGAGATGGCCCTGGGTCGGCCGGGGTGCGAGGGATATGCCTGTCAACATCACCTTCGGCAACCAAAATGACCCACGGGCGGCGTGCGTTTTAGTCGGTTCGAGTCCGACATAACCTGCTACACCGGCTCCGGTGGGGATCCGTGGGGATATTGGGCACGTAAAAAAAAAGTCTATCAAACGTTTCTGTTACGGCTGTTAAGGGCTTTTCATTAATGACACGGTGTTTTTTTATACATTTTTAACCCCCCTCCTCCATGGTGATACGCGGTGTGATTTCGCACTACCTCTCCCCCCCCTACCCAAAATTAGGTTCTTTTTTATATAGGAAACGTAAATTAGACTTCGCCTTACCCGATGGTAAGCTGAAGGCAAAGTCTCAGAAAAGAGGGTCGCCTTGGTAAAAGTTATTCAAAAAAGAAAACAGTATATTGACTTTTAAGCGCGTATTTAGAAAAAAATAAATACAAGTCATATCTCACTGTACCCCAACCTCCCCCTGGCGATATTTCGGGATTTTTTTTCCGAACACAAGACCCTCACGTTGAGCCTGTTGAGCCTCACGTGGTTAATGCACAGCCCTTTAAACCGTGTAATCGAATCTTTTAAGTGCTCCATACAAATGCCACTGGTGTGCGTATGGGAAGTAGGACCCACACAGAGAATAGCCACCCATGTAAAAACTGGCCTGGCTTTTAATACTTACCTTGCAATGTCTTAAAATACTCCAAAATTATATTTTATTTAAGGTATTTACAGTAGCAGTATTCTATATATGTGTTAATATGTTTAGGCACGCCTGGCAGTGAACTCTGTGACAAGGGGTGATTATGAGAAGCCCCTGCAGATTTCCAAGTTCGTCATGGAGTTAAACGCTGGCTTCAGGTAAGAAAATTGATAATTTTTACATTAACGGCACTTACAAAACGTCATAAAACTTATTCACTAAGTCAAAAGTACTGAAACTATATGTGAACATTTATGTACAGGTGGAAAAAGAGATAAGTATACATCTTTTCATACAACTATCTATGAAAAGGTGTATACTTATCTCCTTTTCAGGTTGTTACATTTAGGGCTGTTCAAGTTATATGTAAGCATTAAAGGAAGAAGGGGGTTTTTGTATCGTTTATTTTAATGACATGAGGGTGGAAGGGACCCCCCTAATATAATGATTACGTAACTTTTTCCACACATAATATAGCATGCAGTACCCTAAACAGAAATATGCATATGTTTACGTATATTGTATGTTTTATATAGTTTTGCTTGACGAACATACTGTTAATACCTGAAATAAAAATAAACTTGCAGTGCCAAAACTCGGGCTTCATAAGATTGGTAATTCGTTTGTAGGCAACCTTATAATATAATTCCTCAGGATTTGGTTGACACGAAGTTAAAATAGAAGTGACGAAATGTTTAATGAAAAAAAGGTTATTATAAAGTAGATGAATATCTTAATGATACAAGTGTATGTTCATACTAAAATCTTGTTTGCTCGCACAACATATAAATTGTAAACAAAACCATATTTAAAAAAGAAATTGATTGTAAAATTGTTCTCCTAGTTTCTTGCTGATTCGAACCAGCGAAAGAATCATTTTCCAATGGTTTATCTATCTTATTTAATATTTTCAAAATATTGCTTAACATAATTGTAAAATTTTGACGTTCATGTGTTCTTTATGTGCCTAAACTGAATAAATGAAATTGATTCTTTGGTTTGTCACGAATTTTGCCAATCACTATAACATGAATACACCTATATCCCCGAAGGGGTATGCAGAGGTGCTAGCACCCACATTTCGCCAGTTTATGTTTAGGTCCCAATGTAATAGGTGGCGAGCCTATTGCCATTAACCGGGCACTTATAAACCTGCGATAAATACACACATAACTTCGAAAAGCATCGAAAAGTCATTAGTGTGTGCCATGGTAAAACCGGGGATCGAACCCGAGACCACGTCTTAGCAGTCCATTACCCATACCACTAGGCTATCGCGACTCTACCCATACCACTAGGCTATCGCGGCTCTACCCATACCACTAGGCTATCGCGGCTCTACCCATACCACTAGGCTATCGCGGCTCTACCCATACCACTAGGTTATCGCGGCTCTACCCATACCACTAGGCTATCGCGGCTCTACCCATACCACTAGGCTATCGCGGCTCTACCCATACCACTAGGCTATCGCGGCTCTACCCATACCACTAGGCTATCGCGGCTCTACCCATACCACTAGGCTATCGCGGCTCTACCCATACCACTAGGCTATCGCGGCTCTACCCATACCACTAGGCTATCGCGGCTCTACCCATACCACTAGGCTATCGCGGCTCTACCCATACCACTAGGCTATCGCGGCTCTACCCATACCACTAGGCTATCGCGGCTCTACCCATACCACTAGGCTATCGCGGCTCTACCCATACCACTAGGCTATCGCGGCTCTACCCATACCACTAGGCTATCGCGGCTCTACCCATACCACTAGGCTATCGCGGCTCTACCCATACCACTAGGCTATCGCGGCTCTACCCATACCACTAGGCTATCGCGGCTCTACCCATACCACTAGGCTATCGCGACTCTACCCATACCACTAGGCTATCGCGGCTCTACCCATATCACTAGGCTATCGCGGCTCTACCCATACCACTAGGCTATCGCGGCTCTACCCATACCACTAGGCTATCGCGGCTCTACCCATACCACTAGGCTATCGCGGCTCTACCCATACCACTAGGCTATCGCGGCTCTACCCATACCACTAGGCTATCGCGGCTCTACCCATACCACTAGGCTATCGCGGCTCTACCCATACCACTAGGCTATCGCGGCTCTACCCATACCACTAGGCTATCGCGGCTCTACCCATACCACTAGGCTATCGCGGCTCTACCCATACCACTAGGCTATCGCGGCTCTACTCATACCACTAGGCTATCGCGGCTCTACCCATACCACTAGGCTATCGCGGCTCTACCCATACCACTAGGCTATCGCGGCTCTACCCATACCACTAGGCTATCGCGGCTCTACCCATACCACTAGGCTATCGCGGCTCTACCCATACCACTAGGCTATCGCGGCTCTACCCATACCACTAGGCTATCGCGGCTCTACCCATACCACTAGGCTATCGCGGCTCTACCCATACCACTAGGCTATCGCGGCTCTACCCATACCACTAGGCTATCGCGGCTCTACCCATACTACTAGGCTATCGCGGCTAATCAATATACTTTAGTAAAATAACTATTCTCACCCCTATTTTGTTACCAGGCTACTAAATCTGAAGAACGACCACTTGCGCAAGCGCTTCGACGTGCTCAAGTACGACGTTAAGAAGATTGAGGAGGTGGTCTATGACCTCAGCATACGGGGTCTCCGGCCGAAAATCGAGGAATAGTAACTTACTAACCTTGTGAAAGATTTAATTATTGATAATTATAAGAATACAATATAAGACTTCTTACTATAATTGTTTGATTTTTTGCCCCCTACCTGGTCCAGGTAGGAAGGGCAGGCCCAAGAAGTCCTGGCTTGATGTGGTGGAGGGAGACATGTGTGTCAATGGTCTCACTACTATAGACGCCCAAGATCGTCAGAAGTGGTAGAGGAAGAGCCGAAAGACGGACCCTTAACTCCGAAGTCACCTTTATTAAAAAATGCGAATAAGTCCCCACGGATACCCCTCCCGCCGGAGTCGGTGGGAGATGTTATGTCGGACTCGAACCTACTAAAACGCACGGCATCTGTGGGTCTTTGTTGGTTGCCGGAGGTGAGGTTGACAGGCATATTCCGCACCCGACTCGGCGCCATCTCTCTCGATCTGGCCCTTCTCGGGTGTGGGGACTCCGGACTACAGAGTCCCCAACTAGTCTCCTGAAACGGGGACGGCGGCTCCACCCGTCACCTCCAGGCCTGGAGGTCATCTTGATCTAGGATACAATCAGGAAAATGTGATGATCCATGATAATGATGATGACGACTGTAATTGTAATTTTCGAGGGTTTCGTATCCAAAGGGTAATAATAATGGAAACTTATCACTAAGACTCCACTGTCTGTCTGTCAAAAGGCTGTGTCTCATAAACTGTGATAGCTAGATAGTTGAAATTTTTGATATAGATGATGTACCTATTTCTGTTGCCGCCATTGCTGTACATTATTGTTACTGTTACTAAAAAGTGCAGATTAAGACAATAAATAATAAAAAGAAATAAAGGACACATTTTTTTTTTTGAATGAATGAATGATTTATTTAAACAAATAAGAGTACATACAGCATTTTCACATTATCATAATACAGTTCAGAGATAATATTGTTAAGTGAAACATTGGCGCCTGTACTAATGTATTAAAACATTGTATCACAGGTACCAGCCTTCCAACATTATATAGGTTCATTTTCCAATTAATAGTGAGAATTAATGTAAATTGGGTTACAAAGTTAAATTAAATTCACAATAGTCACAATACAATTAATTGATATAAAAATTACAATATTACAAATTACCAAATCACAACGTGTGTGTGTGTGTGTGTGGCAGAGTAGTGCTCAATGTGTACATTAAACTGAGACTTCCAAAAGATTTTCAGTTTCCCGGTAGTCCAAAGTCAGGAGCCATCGTTTAACCGATTCATCGCCACCTCCATTTTGGTACATTATTACCAGGGGCCGGAACATTTGTTCTAAGACGCGCAAGAGGCGTCATTGGCCCTCCTAAATGATGACGCTCTACCGGCGTCATTGGCCGCTCGTAGTGTTTTTGCACATTTCACAGTAAATACGAGAAAACGTGAGGAAGTAAAATTTGTTTACGTGTTATTTCTTTGTGTTAGTGGACATCAAAAGGTGATATGGCGTATCAAGGTAGTTATTCATATTTTATGTAATATTTGTCAGTGCTTATCAACATTTTTCACAAACTTATTGAAACATTTTTAATATTAACATAGTACAATGCAAGTTTGCGCAATTTTATTTACTTACTTAGTGGAAGATAGCATAATTATTTCACAACAATAATTGATTTATCAAAAAAAATAATGTTTTGCAGATAGAGAATCAGAATACAATGAAAACTTTCCTGAATGTAGCCAAGCACTATTTACTAACACAGATGAATATTGTCAGGAACATAACAAAGAATGTAGTCAATCAATATTGCAAAACGAGACAATAAAAAGTAAATTTGAAAGTTCTCGTACTTGTCTAGACATAGTTTCAGAATCAACAGACAGTGATATTACTGACACCGATGAAGATGAACGCGCTAAAAAGAGAATAAAAATAATTAAAATGCCATTGGTACGAAATAAGGAGTCTTCAAGCCAAACCGAAGCAAGTCTTGAATGTTGTGCTGCCAAAAAATATTTTAACGCATTATTTGCAAAAGATTTAAGCGTCGAACTGAATACATCTAATGAATTACCTCCAATTTACGCCCAGTTCGAACATGATTTGGGCATAATGCTTGCTTTTAGACTTAGAAATGTGCCTGCGAACAAGCGGTTGGAGTGCTACGAAAAATTAATTCGCTCAATACGTGAGTTTGAACATTAAAAAATAAATTAAAAATTTTAAAAACCTCCGACATAAAACAAAACCTCTTAGAAAAAATAACCTTGAAATTATAAACCTACGTAAGTACGTATAAATTTTTAAATAATTTGTTTGTGTATTTAGTAGTAGATAAATGTACGAGACATTTTTGTTGTAGTTTTTATTATCGTTTGAGATATATTGTGTTTTATAGGTAAAGAGAGGTCCCCGACGCGACATTTAATTTAAAAAAATATACGTACTTACGTAGGTTTATAATTTCAACCTTATTTTTTTGCTTTTTTAGAGGTTTTGTTTTGTTTTTGTGGATTTTGTGTCGGGTGTTAAAAATAAAAGACAAAGATCAAGACAAAATCATTTTTATTGATTACTAGGATTACAAAATAAGATAATTATAAATTTCAATAAAAAATGCGAGTACAGGCTGTGATTAAAATTAACAATATTTTTTAATAATTGATGTCAATCAGAAATGTAAGTTTTGGGATGTCATTATGTAGGATAAGTAGTTTTTAATAATTGTGATATGCCCTAAAGCATTCCAGGCATAAGCCAGGGAAATCTGGACAATCGGGGCAACCAAACAAAACATCCACTCTCTTTTTGTCATTTTTGTAACATTGTCTACATCTTTTCCTAACTGTTCTTCCATTTCTCTTTGGAAGATGTGCTGGCAAATGGACCCTAACAGTTGATGAAGATCTTCTACTAGTGTGTTTATTGGGCAAAAGATTTTCAATTATTTTTAACCTAAAATCATACAAACTTGTCTTTCTATCTTTATCTAAATTGTATAAGTAAAAGGCATTGATAAGATTAATTTGAATAATATGTATTATAACTTTTTTGTACCACCGCAGCGTTTTATGTTCGGCACAATAATAATTTAGCATTTGATCATGCCTGTCCACTCCTCTCATATATTTATTATATTTAATTTGGACATTAGGTTTATAAGCAACATTTCCATATTTGTTTCTAGTTTCTTTGTAGTCACTTTTGTGCTCTGAGCTTATAAAACAAATCTCCCTTTTGTCTTTCCATTTAGTGACTATAATATTATTATTGTTGTGCATTATACATGATTCGTTAGGCTGTAACTTTGCATTTATTACACTTTTAGGATTGCCTTTTTTATTAAATTGTAATGTACCGGTCACATACGTTTTATTTTTCAATAATTCATCAGCTATACCTACACTAGTGTAGTAATTATCAATATATAGAGAATGTCCACAGTTTGTGTAATTTTCTATCAAAAGACGTACTACCTTTTTTACATGGTCTTTCCCTCCCACTATTTGGTCTTGAGACCCTGCATAAACATGGATCTTCATGCAGATTCCATTATTAGCAGCTAACATATACAGTTTAATGCCATACTTATGGACTTTGTTTTTTAAATACTGGCGGAACCGCAGTCGGCCTGTCCATAAAATCATAGATTCATCTATGGTTAACTCTTTTGTAGGGTAATAAATATTTTCCATTGTTATGTTGAATAAATCAATTAATGATTTTACTTTATAAATACTTTGATTTCCAGGGATCTCTTGTACATTTAGTGCTCTTAAAATCATAAAAAAACGATTCCTCGACATATAATTTGAAAAACATAAATCAAATAAATAATGTCGTTTCCAGTAATCAGTCAATCTGTTTAATTTTATTATACCCATTAAAAAAATTAAACCAAGGAATGTTTTAAATTCTTCTAATGTAACTGGTTTCCAACTTCTAAATCTAGCATTAGGACTGCAATTTCTTTGTATATTAGCACCATTTGCATATACATGATGCAAATGGTGCTAATATACATGTACATGACAATAACAAATTATAAAAACCATCATTAAATATTAAATTAAAATAATCCATCTCCTGCGTCTGTGCCATCTCTTGCTTAATAGCAGGGTTCCCAGTAAATGGCAATACATTCATTACTGCAGGATTTCCTGGTATCCAAGGTGTGTCATTTACCTCCAGATGTTCCTCGTGTTCCACCATTGCCACTTCTTCATGTACAATCGTTACCACTTCTTCGTCAGCTAAATCTATCCAATCATCTTCTAGAAAAACTGGGTCTTCAGATAGAATCCCATAGATTTCATTATCTGTCAACCGCATCTCATCTCGCATAATAATATCTCTTGGGGACTGCATAGTCGCCAATAAATCTTCTATTTCTATCAAATCATCCGCTCTAGATGTTGATGGCTGATCCATTGTTCTGAAAAATGTAATAAATTATCTCTTATGAGAATGCAAAAAAAAAACAAAATATATTGAATTCTAATAGAAAGATATATTACTTACATCAAATTAGGTTCACTTGTTCGAAAGTAGGTAGTCAACAGTCCAATAAATCGTTGCCAGGTTAGATACACGTTTTAACAATTCACCAAAGTCCATTTACCGTAGCCAGGTCATATATTTAAAGTCCAGAAAAGAAGCAAATTCGCAGTGTCAAGAAAATATCACAATATGAACAAATGCGTATGCGCACTGACGATTCAAAACACTGAACTGAGTTTGACGTAGTTCATGCACGCTACCGCTTGTTCATGTGGCGCCACTGGCGCATATCGTGTGCAAAAAATGAGTAAAATATAACGACATAAAATCAGGCAAGAGGAAAAAAAATGAATGAGTTATATATTATTATTAGTTGTATTACTTATATATAAAATATGAACAATATTAAATCAATCAATCGTACATACATCTTCTTTTCTGTTACGTTGTACCTAGTCCTCTTCACACCTCTAAGAAATATGACGAATCGTTCACTAACCAGTCGGTATTTATTACAGTGTTGCCAACGTAGGCGATTTGTCTTTATTTTATTATTTATTCAACTACTCACTATACCTACAGTTTAGTTTATTTAGGTAATCAAGAACAAGAATCGGTGTCCAAAAAATTTAGGCTACTTCCAATGAAAAAGTGATTTATTATAAATATAACATAGAAGTTATTCATAGCACACATTTAAGAAAAATACAATTATTAACGCAAATGTGACGTCGGGCGGAGCTGCGGAGAAACACTAGTATTTTATAAATGTTATTTAAAAGTTACATTTTATTTTATTCATATTGATATTTTGACATTTGGGCTACTTTAGGCTTTTCAGTACTGCATCTAGAATTCGGCTACTTTGGGCTACATCTTGTATGAAAAACAGCGATGTTATTCCAAGTCCTGTTGGCAACCAATAAATCAGTCACTGATTTATTACGCTGTAAAACGGTTGACAATTTCTGACTTGTTGTTTACAATTTTAAAGTAAGTAGCCACACAAGAAATTGACTTCAACATGTTTTATTAGGGTAAAACATTGTAGTTATATTGTTAATATTCAGTTAGAACGTGTTTTTTCAATATTTTTATACGACGCGCTAGGTGCGTCTTTGGCCTCACTGAATAGATTTACATGACTCCCCTGGCGCGTCAGTGGCCACGAATCGGTTAAGGGAAAATTTACATTCCTTAGCAGGTAGAGGATAAATGTAGATGAGTTTGTTGATGCGATTATAAAGGCGACAACTGCTTATAAAAAAGCTTTTACCCGCTACCGCACTTCTGTGTGGCTGAATTTCACAGACGCGATCCTTTCTACGCTTGGCAGATTGTACATTGGGAAGCAGGGCATGCCTACGTAGTGTAGACTGAAACACAAAAAGTTGTCTAACAGTCAGTACAGAGCACTCGTTATATAGCAAACTTGTCGAGTATCTTCGAGGTTTTCCTGCAAGGACCTTAAGAACAGCTCTTTGCGCTCTTTCAATCCTAAGCATAATGGTAAAACCAGCACTGCCCCACACTGGAATGCAGTAGGATATTATGGATTGACATAATGTGTAGTACACTAATTTCAGAGTACCTCCAGCAGAGGATCTCAGTTTTTTGAAAATGAATATAAGTTTTCTAATGCGTGAAGTCAAGGTGTCTATTTGTTTAGTCCAGCGAAAACATGCATCTATCTGAACACCCAGATACTTTATTTGGGAAGTTTGTTTAAGGGAGGGGCAGCAACAGACCCCACCAGCATAAACACAGGTGTGAACTTTCACAGCAAGATTGAGTTGCGATGGTGAGCCAGGTGGAAAGAAATTCACATATCCAGTTTTATCGATATTCAGTGTGAGAAGATTGACTGTCAGCCAAGACATAACCGAGTTAAGTGCTTTTTCGGCATGTTCATAGACAAGATTCCAGTTTCTACCGTGGACAACCAATGCTGTGTCATCTGCATAAGCAATAATTTTGCAGTTCGGGATTGTTAACCGACACAGGTCATTGATATATACAATGAAAAGAGTCGGACCCAATACACTGCCTTGTGGAACGCCGTAAGATATGGTTTCCTCATCACTCACATAGTTACCAATCTTCACACACTGAGATCGCCCAGTCAAATAACTCCTAAAAACGTCATGGACCACTCCCCGCACACCAACAGCCTCTAACCTGTCCAGAAGAATGGGAACAGAAACCGTGTCAAACGCCTTTGAGAGATCCAAGAAAATTGCCAGTCTTAAGTCTCTTATCAATATTTTTTATTGATGTCTCTGTGAGGTCCATTACGGCATCCTCCGTAGACTTTCCCTTAACAAAACCATATTGATTAGGGGCGACTATATCGAATTCATCAAGATAGTTTAACAGTTTCGTGTTAATATACTTGTCAAAAATCTTTGACAACACTGTCAAAACCGAGATTGGGCGATAATTGACGACTTGATTTCTGTCCCCACTCTTATACACAGGATACCTATACAAGAGCCCTTTTGAAAACGTTAGGAAAGGTACCCATGGAAAGAGAAAGATTTATAACGTACTTCAATGGTGAATTCAAGTGAAGCCTCAGAGATTTTATTACTGAAGTAGAAATACCATCGTATTCCACCGCACAGTTGTCCCTGAGACTCAGAATGATCTCATCCAGTTCCGAGGAAGTGATATCGGGCAGAGCCATAGAGTTTCCCAAGATGTTTCTATCCGGAATAATAAAAGATTCATGAGAAGTATTTGTCCATGTAGGTACTAGCTTGAATCTTGGCTGCCAAAGTTTTCCCAATATCAACAAAATACCCATTGACTAAGTTAACAGAGTCCTTGGGATTACTGCGTAAGTTCAAAAGTTCATTTGGTTGCGTGTTTCGCCTGCCAGTATCAGTAACGGTTTTGATCACTTCCCAAGTAGCCCTTATATTTCCCTTAGCTTTTTCGAATTGGGCACGATCATAAGAGGATTTTAACTTTTGCAATAAATTATTGCAAAAATTCCTATAGCGCCTCTTATAGGTAATACTTAGTAAAGCATTTGTGGGGTCAGCTCTTACTTTTTGATGAAGAGAATCACGATGTTTTATACATTTCAAAAGACCGGTAGTAATCCAAGGGCGAATAATTTTCTTACGGTGTGATATTTTGACATGCTTGGTATGTTTACTAATCACATCTGAGAGAATCGTCGTGAGGTATTTAGCCGCCTCATTTGCATCTTTTATTTCATATAAAAATGAAAAATCGTAAGCCTTTAGCTCGGCTATCACTGCGGGTTGATCAATGCGCTGAGTATAGGTTTTTGATTTATTCGTGATACTGTTTGAGTCTAGGCTTAACAGAGTAGGAAGATGATCCGTGATATGCGTATTCCACACTAAAGTCATGGCACACCTTCGCGTCTTCAACATTACATGGTCCAAGCAGGCACCCTTTCGTGTAGGTACTTGATGAGCAGGTAGAAGCCCATCTGAGTAACATACATTGAGGTACTCCTCTGACTTGGCATCCATCTTACCCGGCAATATCTCGACGTTGATATCGCCAATAATTGCCACTGTTTTATAAGCTCGAAGTGAGTTTAGGGTATCATTGAGACTGACTAAAAAATTGACAATGTTAACAAACGAAGGGGAGCGATAGATAGCAATTATAGCGACCTCGCCACTAGTACATATTTATGGGACAGTTTGCCTCCATAAATGGAGGTTGATATACGGTGTGATTTAGATCTTTTCTAACCCTTTACGGCGCAAGAACGATTTTTTATTTTTTTTTATTGGAAATAGATTGAGACTAACTATATAATAATGGGAAAAATAATGAAAAAAATCAATTTATTAGAAAAGGTATTTATTTTTGAAAAATATGCGGTGTTGCAGAAGTGCATCACGGTATAAAATTAAAAAAAAAATTAGGAAGTATGGAAAGATTGAAAACAGTTATTATTCTTGTTGAAACATAAGGCTCCACACTTTTCACATTATGTGGTGGCGCCAGTAGTAGTAAATTCAAATCGTCTCAATTGGTTGACGCTGAGCACACGCTCCCTATACCCATCTCCCTCCCGCACTACCTCTAAAGTGAGATAACAATAGTTTCGCCCCGCTCAATTGTCAAAATAGACGCATCTTCACTTCCGCTTTGAACTAGCAAGCAACAATGGCAGCGGCGCGCGCGACTCTCAGAAATTAATAATATTTGTTGGATTTTAACCGTTTTCATAGACCTTTACCGATCGGATTGTGCCTCTCGTGTGTCCCTCAAGTGATTTAGTGATGTGGGCAGCAGCTCCTGAGCCAGGAAGAGAAGACCGGTGCACCGGCCCAGCCAGCACGTGGCGTAGTAAAGGTTAGTGCATCCTCTCCTAATTTCTCGGGTTGCATTCAATGCCTAAACCACCTCCGCGGCAACCCGATCACCTATCTTGTTTGTTGTGTAAAGTGTCATATGAAACATGTTAACTTCACCCCCCGCAAAATACAGTCCACTAGCTCAGGTGGCATGAGAATCGCGCCACCATTATGTTTGGGCTGTTCCAGTACACCCTGGTAATTTGCATATCAGCCTTTTTTCATACCATACAGACCAGTGTCCTAACTGATCCAATCTGATGTCTTTGGGTGGAACATACTGACATGGGCCTTTCTTCTTTTGGTTCTGGATGAGTGTTTCTACGTCGGAAGTGCGCTTTAGCCGGTTTGCAGTTTTATATTTTACTAGGGTCTCTGCAATATCTAGACGGAAATCAGCCGAAATTAGGACCTTGTCAGTATTTTTCGTTTCAACGTGAATTCTTCTATATAGCAGCCAGATTACACATGCTCATGCCGAGGAAATGGTAAAAGAGTCGCATAAACCAACGTTTGCTGTGTAATTTAATTTTATAATGGCCCATTACACTGTCCATAAGATCTACCCCACCCATGTGACGATTGTATTCTGCTACTATAAACGGTCGTTCCACAGAAATGTAAGTTTTTTGTGACTTATCGAATCTCCTTACGACAGATGTGGTGTTTTTGCCAGCAAAGCTGGATAATAGGTGGACAACTTTATTGTCTCTCCACGCAATTAGTGATACATCAATATCATTATAGCTTGTAACTTGTTCGGCTGATGTCCCTTTAGGTTTCTTTTTAGCTCTTACTCTCCTGGAAGTTTACAGTTAGGAATGCGGTTTCTTCTAGCGTCTGAAACTCAAGTATATCACTTGGTAAGTTGGAAGATCCCCTAAACCTCGTCTGGTCTTCGTTCAGAAGTAAGTTTTTAGTTTTCCAAATTATATTTGTCTTTGGTACACGTCTATTTCTTGATGTGGTTATGGAGCTGATACTGGGTATTGGAATAGTCAACGGTGTATCACATGGTTGAACATTAGTGCTGGTACTGGTCGTAGCATTCAGTTACAAAGTGTCATTGACCTGATCTTCTGGTTCTGTTACTTCTGGCTCCTCATCAGAGGCTTGAAGTAAGTCTTGATTATTTTGTTCCATTATGTAGGTGGGATCAGCTACATCATCGTCGTCTGAATAGTCCAGACCATCCTCACTGTCTTCCCATTGCTGTAGAATATATTCTAGCTCATTATTTTCTAAAGGCTTGGAACTCATATTGAACCTAAAAAGAAGATAAAATTGTTTGGAGCATAAAAATAAAATATAAAAGTTTAGCGCAATGATGCATTTCTGCATCAAAAAAAAGCGCTACCTTTTTTCTGTAAACATGATATAAAATCTATGAATTTTATCAAATTAGTGAAAATCAATATCTTACCGCCACTCCACAACAATTTCGGGTAGATTAGATCCGTATTTCTAATAAAAAAACACAAATAAAATTTCGCGCAAACAAAACAAACCGGTTTTGACAGATTTTTGACGTCAACTGGCCAAAAAATGAAAACAACGCCATCTAGCTCAAATGTGAATATCTAATTCGATAGGATGCTTTGATATAGTTATGCATTGCGGAGTAAAAGTGCATGTATTAGTTTGTTTGAACGACTATGCTTGTTCGAATGGTATGATGCATAACTGCAACTGAGCGCCGTAAAGGGCTAATATAAATACATACACCCCCATTCTGATTTGAATACGTTGATTGATAGTCAGCATAGCCCTGCAATATTGGCATATTACCGATTTTACTAAGCCAACATTCTGAGAGAATTATAACATCACACGAGACATGAGCTGAATCCATAAGGACAGTAAACTCATTGAAATGTCTATTTATGCTACATATATTCATGTGCGCTATATTAAGGGAATTGGGTTTTGTGTAAACGTACTGAGAGCTCTGGGTAGGACTACACAAAACTGATCTAGAAACGGTTATAGCTTCCAGATCATCACCCAAGCAGCACACGAGGCTGCTTAATAGCCGAATAACGGATTCCCAAAACGCTTAAAGCCGAATAAGGAAGCTGTACTAAGTCTGTATACGACCTTATACAGCTCTTATAACTCTTAAATGGGCACAAATTATGCAGCCTCAAGTTCACATAGTTGCTTAAGAGCTGTGTAGCAGCAATGTAACAGTGTTATAAAGGGTATCGACAGTACTTTGCGCTGAAATCCGACTGACTAAGAGATCACAAGTTACTCTTTATTCAGAAAATATGTCATATGTATGCTCTAATACATACTGTAAACCGCGAAACGCTACTTGCGGCCTGTGTAAAATTAATTAAGTGAACAACAAACTATGGGTTTAAGCAATTACCTCTTAGGTGCCTTGATGGATTATTATGCACTTTGTTACGTGAAGTGAATTTGGAAACGATTAATGGTGGATAATATTCATATCCCTGGTAAGTACATTGTTTTACATATTATTAAAGGAAAAATGATTGGGAATTTAATTTTACTGACATTATACATATATATTATCTAAGAAAATTTTAGTGCGCCATGAAATTATTTTGTTTTTAATTAGTTTTGTGATATAAATAAGCTGTGACGTAAACTATGACTAAATAATTTCTAGTGCTTTGAAAAGAATTATAAGATAAAAAGTTATTATTATGATATTAGGAAGTAAAAACTAATGTAATACATTTTATTTCTTTGCACAAAACATCGTAAAGGTTGAAAAATCAATCAGAATATGTTTAGGTTATAAAATAAAATGGTGGATTTATGTTAAACAGTAACGTGAATAGTTAAAACTCTTATATTCTACAACAGGCTGTCTAATAGTTCACTAGTGCGCTGTTATTCTACAAAAAACTGAATAATATTACACATGTGAACTGTATACAGCTATAAGCTGTGTTCTTTACTTTTAATTGTTCACAAGCTGTACCTTTAGCCATGATGTGAACAATTAAACAGTTATTATACCGACTCTTTAGGGATCCCTAGTATTAAATCTAAAACCACCGCATGGATAACTTCCATTACAAAATTGTCAGTCAGGTTCTTTCACCACTAGGCTATCCGGTCGTCAACTAACAATACACACAAGAATAGTACCTATATGTAATGTGTATAGGTATATATAAGCACTAATATACACCGTGGGCTCGAGTAATTCGACAGATTTCAATTTTTATATTTGATGAAAATAAAGTTACATAACACATGGTCGAACAATGCATGCTTTTTGAGATATTCATTATTTTCAGAAATTCACGAGTTGTAAATTCGTTAGGTATCTAAATAAATCCTAACAGCAAACTGTCATACCTCACACGCTAGCTAGACTTAAGGCGTTGTTTATAATGAAGAAAATACGTTAGGGATTGATATAATTTGTTTAAAAAATAATAACATTTTTTGATGATCTGAGGTAATATTGCTCAGAATATCACCAGTAATTCGTGGTTAAAATTGTTGTCAGGTTGCTCCAGCCCATATTGTACATATGAGTATAATATATTTGTATACATTAATGTTTTTTTTAAATCTACGAGAGCCATGTGCCGTCTACTATCAGTGATGCGAAGGTATATTTCACTTGTGTTTTTTTTTTCAGACAAACACAAACTCCATACCCAGGAACATAACAACTACGTCCATCAATAATATGCCTAATACTGGAGAAGTAATTTTACAAGTTTATGAAGACCGGAATATGATATCGGACAAAATTGATACAATGGTTAATATAATTCATAATCAAAATATGGTGAACAAAATTTGCATATTGTCTGTTCAATTAGATTTACATTAGAAGCGTCGGAAGATTTTTTCAAGACTGTTATAAAAAATTCAGGAAAGAGAAAATTAATGAGAGACCTGCGAGCGTCAAAGACTAAACGACGAAAAAATAAAAATACTGCAAAAATAAATAATGACTCTTCTACAAAACAAGGCGAACATAATATAGAACAAGAACAAAACACATTAGAGATGGAGGACAAACAAGAAGTTAGAGGTGGAGTCATAGAAAATATTATAAGTAATGATAGTTCACCAGAAAACGATCAGAACGAAGAGGGTTCATTGTGTAAATTTTGGTAGTTTTACAGAACAATCAATCAAGAAGACTGGCAATCTCTTGCAGCCTTCGTTCCATCACTTTATGTTATTGCGGGTGATAAAAATATATGTTGAAAAAGGTTTTTTAAATTGCATGAAAGTGAAACTAAAAAATATGATACTAGAGAGATTTCAATTTTTTTTTTAAATTTGTTGTTGTTTCCTATAATGATTAAGTAACCTCAAATTATGTTATTGTAAGTGACTATGTTATGTTATGTCATGATTAAAGGCTATTGTGATTCTAGTCTCTTTTAAGGTTAAGAAGGCTTCAGTTTTGTTGTTTTTGAATATCTTTACTAACAGTAGTTTTGTTCTATGTTCAGGTTTCAAATATTTTCATTATAAGTGATTTACTGTCTACTCCATGTGATACCCTGTAACAGGTTTTATTAGTTGCATGAAAGGTAAAAAATATGATACAATAGGGGTACCGATAATTTTGTTAAGTTTGTTGTTGTTACCTACCTATTACTTTTCTATGACACAAATGATACCTACATTGATAGGGTAACAATTGATGATTAATGAATCAATAAATCTAAGTTAAATCATTTATTTTGTTTTATTTACAAAGTATGTAATAATGGATTAAAATATTGGCATTATTTATGTTTAATACATACTAATTTACATTTTAATTCTCGAAGATTTAAAGTGACGGCAACGTTATCACAACTGGTAGATAAAGTGAAGATCGACAAAGTTATTACTAGAATCTCCACCCGTGCGAAGCCGGGCCGCTATAATCTCCTAAAGCTGCAAAGCTTTTTGTATGGAAAATGATCCATGAATATCACCCTTCATTCACGTATTTATATTGGCATTAAATTAATTTAAACAGGTAAAATAAAAAACGATTACTTTTATGTAGGCTCTGGCTGGCGAGTCGCATATAAAACATCGAATCTTTACTGTAATAGTCTTTTCGAAATGATGAATACCTTCGTCCAAAATTTTTTTCATGTCGTTTATAAAATCTTCTAAGTAACTGTTAAAGTTTTTTGGTTTTCCAGCTCCAAAGTAAATACCAATAACAAATTGGTTTTGTGTCAGTATTCTCGTGGATATGGCACAAAATTGGCCAAAATTCATGTTTAGAGCCTTTAAATATTGGCAATCCATCAAAATTAATATTTAATGAAATTTCGTCTGGAGCTTTATCCCAACTATTCAATATTTTAATTAAAGAATTGGATATTTCGTTGTGCCAGGATTTGCCACCTTCGATTTCTTTTATGTTGACATTTCGAGGCGTTGCTAAAATTGTCCTTGGATCAGTTGGTAATATTTGTGGAATCAAGTCATTGATAATTGCTGCCAGCAGGGCTAAAAAGGCCACTTTCGACGAATCGTATCCGCATTGAAATACGAAGCGGATTTCATTTCGTAAAATGGTACCACAAAGCGCGATTCGCGGCACGATTCGGTTTTAACGGTTCGTCCTTTTGACAAGTTTGTATGGAAAATCGTAAAACGGCTCACAAAATCCGAATCGCTTAATATGTCAAAAGGCAGCATTGAAAAACGCAACTCTGACATTGCGTCTTACAATTCGTCGTTTGTTGTGATTTGTTTCTTTTGACCTATTTGATCGAAATTAAATAAATTTAGCTCAAATATGGTTGATTTATTTCTTTATCACAATTTATTGCAACATGCTGCCTGTTCCTGTGCCTGCAATAGCCCTAGAAAGGCTTCAGTAGCGGCGTAGGAGTTCGGCCTTACGAAACCAGGAAGTTGCCTTCGAAATGCTCGAGGACGAATTTGTGGCCTTATATAGGTTCACCAAAGCGGTTTCTTTAGACCTCATCCATGAGATTGAGCCCTATTTACCAGGATCACGAGGTGGAATAAGTGCGGTATCGAAGGTAAGTACCTACCTACTTAACTAGTGTTCCTTGTTCGCATCATAAGGGGGTACCGCATCATAAGGGGGTACCGCACGATATCATTCAACGCGGCGAGTCTCCTCGCCGGATCGCCACCATGGATCCTGGAAGCGAGATGCCTTTCGGCGCTATACCGGTGCCGATAGGCGGCGCGGGAGCGGGGTCACGATCCTGAGCCCGAAGAAATTCGGGAAGAAGAAGGAAGAAATGGTGGCGGAATGGGAGATACGACTTGGGCGACCAGGCGCAGGGCACGCCGTAGTAGCGGCGGTAAGACCCATCATGGGGGAGTGGCTAGAGAGGTCACACGGCAGCCTCTCGTACCGTCTGACGCAGATGATCACCGAGCACGGATGCTTCGGAAAGTATCTGCGTCGGATGCAGAAAGAGCCAACGTCCGAGTGCCATCACTGCGACGCGAGCGAGGACTCAGGTCCGCACACGCTCACCGAGTGTCCGGCGTGGGAGACGCCGAGGCGGGAGCTTGTGGCGGCCCTGGGAGTGAGGGTTCTCACGCTCTCCACCTTGCTCGCGGCGATGGTTCGCGTGGGCGGCCGGCGCCTCCTTCTGCGAGCAAGTAATGCTCGTGAAGGAGGAGGCGGGGCGGGAGCGGCATCGGGAGCGACGAAGGATCGCAAGACAAGCTGCCCGCGTACGAAGGCAACACGGGCGTCGGAGGGCGATGAACGACCTCCGCCCCCCATGAGCGCCGGCCTGGGGGTGACAGGTGGAGCCGCCTGTCACCCTGGCAGAAGCAGGCCGCGGCGGTGGCGCGCCTCCCTGTTCCGGGGACGAGTTGGGGACTCTGTATTCCCCACACCCGAGAAGAGGGCCAGATCGTGAGAGATGGCCCTGGGTCGGCCGGGGTGCGAGGGATATGCCTGCCAACCTCACCTTCGGCAACCAAAGCGACCCACAGGCGGCGTGCGTTTTAGTCGGTTCGAGTCCGACATAACCTCCTCCACCGGCTCCGGTGGGGAGGTATCCGTGGGGATTTTGCGCAAGTAAAAAAAAAAAAAGTGTTCCTTGTTATTACTTACATTACGTTATTATGTATGAATAACAATATGTTTGAATTAATTCAAGTGCTGACTGCATTGGCATTTTATGCGTCGGTGCCATACCCGGATGGTTATTGGGGCCAGTGTACACAATAAGATGCACCAAGTCAGTGTATCAAACTGTATAGGAGCAGTCTCCGTTGCCCTGAATGCCCCACACTTTCGACAAAAATACTTAGTTTCCTCAAACTAGAGAAGAACGAAATGTTATTAAGCAAGGGTAAGCCAATACAATCACAAATTTTATTTACAGACACATAAATAGTTTTTAAAAGCTGTAACAATTTCAACTTATTTTGTTTGTTAATTTCAGATTTCACAATAAATTTAGTATGCTGGGAGTAATTGGTTGTGTGGATGGCATGTAGAACCCAATCCTTAGACACGAGAACAGGGTACGAAACAGCCTCATTGAAAGGCTATGGGCTGTTCGTACATAAGATTTGTATAGGTTTGGCATACTAATCTTACCTTTACTATAAAATCATTGGACACAACCAATAGCATAAGGCAACCTCTGTGATCCAGGTTGTCAGCTATCTATATAGCAAATATCTTCACAATAAGTTCAAGAAATCTCATTTTTCAGATTTAAATTAAATTATTGTGATGGATAATCTTTGTTTATAGCATATTCTTATACCTAACTTTTGTAATTTATATGTAATTTATTTAAGCATTTGGGGTTTTATATTAATACAATATTTTAGTTGAAAAACTGAAGTTTATTTACCTACATACATTATGGCATATTTTTGTATCAAATCCAATTACAGTAACCAAAAGGAACTTATTATTAAATACAAAATACTAATGGTAATTTTAATTACAAATAAAGTAAACAATGTTCACAATCTAAATATTACAATATCCCTGACATGGTTTTTTATACATATTTTTCAAATTATGGAAAGACAACAATTAAGTGTCTATATAAACTTAATTGTTAATTTGTCTTTCCATAATTTGATGAATATTATGCGGTTCATCTGCAATGTGACCATGCTGCCTCACTGACTTCAAAATATTTTGTGCTAACTGTGAGGAGGCTGCTGCAGTCGCACTGTCCAATTGTAGCCTCTGTCTCTCTATTTGCGAGAGGATCCACTTAGCCTCTTCCAATGGACCTAGTGGCCGTGCTGAAACAATGATATTCTTTTATTTAAATCACATTCACCACCATCATACTCATTGTCCTTATATTAGCATAACACATTAAGGCTGCACTTAACAAAACCCAAATATAAGAAAAGAATACAAAAAACCCTTCAACAAAATGCAATTTATTTTACACCTCAAGGGTTGTTTCAAAAGTTAAGAAAAAAGGGACCAGCCATTTTTTTTGACATAAGTATAACACATGTTTAACACTGATGTATGTTTACTATGCACATATTTATTTAAAAATAACTATAATCAGCTCGGCGAACCTTGATCCCTATGACAGTTCATACTAGTGACGGGTCGTGTCGATATATCGCAACTTTTTATAGGCAAAGGCGTGACTTGCATTCAGCCACATCGATAAACATGTTTTTAAAATATAATCTACATTACTATAATTATAATGCTTGTTATATTTACAAGTATCCGTGTATTTGTATATGGGGTTGCCAATATTCCGATGCAGAGGTAACATGGTCGGACTGTATAATTTTAATGTGAATTAAAATTTTAGTTATAGCAACACTATCTGATCTGTCACTACGCTAGTACTGTCAGTTCGCTACGCCAGTACGAGTGCTAACGCCTTGTATGCGCCACGTGTTTTCTTGTGTCAACGGAATCCTTTGTTTGTTACTATTGTTGTTTTCTGTTTTTGTTATTGTTGCTGTTTTGTGTTTGTTGGTGTTTCAAAATTTGTTTCAAAGGTTGTGCAGCCAGGCTTAACACCACTCCACCATTCACAGCTAATAAAATGCTTACGTTGCTACAAGAGGCATGTAGTCAAGTGACTCCGGACAATTGGAGGAAAGTGGTTGAAAAGACGAAAAAGCTATGCTTAGATGATTGGAATCGAGACGTGCGATACGACAATATAGTAGACCAGCCGTTTATCATAAACATAGGAGAAAGCAGCTGCAGTTCGGATTCCGAGTCTGAGACGCAATCGGTGACACCATTGTCAGATTCAGATTAATGTATATTAAAAAATCATAAATAAACCGCTTTTGTTTTATTTGAGTAGGTATATACAATAAATTTGTTAAATCTCCTTTATTTTATTATCGCAAACAACTTAAATGATTATAAATCTGACACTAAGAGCGTAGGTGCTCTATTGATGTATTTTGTACACTCGTTTCCATTTTCGATATTTGTTTATCGATACTTTTCCGCACTAGTCGATATCTTCCAAACGGAGTAACTTTTGCAGGACGTCAACGTAAAGTCTGATTGAGATAATTTCTTGTAAGTGTTAATAATTATTATAATTCCAACGGGATATTATTGTAATTGCATATATCTGCCTAAAATTAATAAATATCATTTTTAGACACCGCCAATTCGATTATAATATAACGGTGACGCTACTACAAGGTTGTGTCGTGGGAATAACTGTCAGTGTCATAGGGATCAAGGTTCGCCGAGCTGATTATAAGAACTCTTTTTGAAGTTTTAAAAACTAATATAAATTTAAAAAAAAGATTCTATTCAAGTATATAAATGCCACTTATTACATGTTCACTGTCGCTGACGTGTTTGTCTATGTAGCGGATGTGCCACTTCAGCTGGGCTGTATGCCGAGGGTGAGGTTTCAGCTAGAACTGGGCCATATAATAAATATCAATTACTAAACTTAACACTTTGGGAAGAGGCCCTTACTTATCATACTTTATATTATAGTTAGCAATAACTGTTACCTCTATGGATACTTACTGGATAATCACATATTGGATATTCTTCCTCAGGCTCATTGGGTCTGAGTGGTTCGCTGGTCGAGGGTTGAGGCTGCGACTGTGGGGTGAAGGGCTGAGACTGCGAGGTCGAAAGTTGAGGTAGCAAGGGTATTGGTACTGTCTACCACATTTCCCCCAACGATGTGTTTAAGATAATACTACAAACAAGAATTCATAACGTCAATACGGGTGGACATTGAATAATTCTAAATAAGTAAATAAAGTAAACAGATGTCTAGCTTACTTTGGACCATCCTTGGGCGTCTTTAGTGTGCCACTACTGTCCTCTGTGCATTGAGGACGAGTGCAACTTCTGCGCATAGCCGCCGGCTTTAGGCTCTTCCTCGGGCGGTATTATTGTAGCCAGTTTTCGCTAGCTGAGGATGCCTCTTCATGAACTCTATAATAATCTCCCACTGCGCCTCACTGACTCTGTTTGGCATGATAGGTAGGTACTGACACGACGAAGAATAAAGTTGAAGTGGAGCATACGAAATGGACTTGAATGGAGTGAAGGAATACGAAAAAACATTTCAATTTCCTACTTAAAAACTTACAATATTGACCAAATATTTACATTTGTTGACAGAGCACAGTTTATTGCCAGTTAATTAACACTTTTGAAATATATTGAATATTTAACATTTAATGTGTAAAATGGTTTTATTTAATGTGTAAAGTGTATTTTTTGATAAATAAAGGAATAAGTTCTAGTCAGTACGCTTTTAAAACTCTTCTTTATTTTAAAATTTTGAATTAAAAATAACCGGTAAGTTATCGGTGTTTACATTTTTAAAATTGCAACATTTCATCTTAATCCGAATCGTCCGACGAACCGCATTGTAGACGAATCGTCTCTTATGTGTTTCATTTTACGACAGCGGACGAATTGGAAAGCGTTTCGGCGGACGAACTGGAAGACGAATTGAAATCCGATTCGTTTCATGAGATGGCCTTTTTAGCCCTGCAGATCTTTTAAAGCCACGTGGTTAATACTCTTTTCTACAGCCCACGTCCTAATTTTTTCCCTAAACAGTGAGTGCTTTACATAATCGCTGTAGTTGCCGTTGTCATCATCTTCAGAACTCGATATTTCTTCGGAGTTATAATTGCCAGAGTTTGGATTTGAACAGTTAATGTTATCACCGAGATTACTGGAAGAAGAACTTTGGACACACATAATTTGTCGAATGTGCAACATCTTCTGAGCTATTAATATTTTTTACGGAACCATCCTGTTTCAAACTATTTGTCAAGCTTTGCGTTACGTTCCGACTTGAAGGTTTTATTTCTTCTACCTTTATAATTCTTTGATACTCTTTCGATAATTTTCTTCTAATGCCTCCTGTTCTTGCTTTGAATTTCCACGAATTACGCGAATTCATTTTAATATATAGCAAATAAAAATACGTTTGGTAATAATGGTCTCAACTAGTTACACTGACTGATTACAGTACCACATATGTTACTTTTATTCAGATAACGTCGGATTTAAGGTACTTATGTGAACCATTATAAAGTAGAAGCCGTTAATTCTATACACTAGTGAGTCTCTAAGCAGCTGCGAGGCATCTAGTGAATGTTTAAATAGCCGCTATGCCGATACTATCAATTGCAGTATAAAGGCTGATTAGCGGTAGACATATTCAGGTATAAGCTGTAATATGGGCCTCATATCGTCCATTATACAGCTATTCACTTCAAAATAGTTCACACGTGCACCTTTAATAAGTCAGTGTAATAGGAGTTCACAAATATCTTCTTAAACAGCATTTGGTGTAATTTTATGCACTAAACAGGCCTTACTACGGTTTAGGCATTAGAAAAGGTTAGAAGCTGAATAGAGTCATTAAAAACATACCTTTATAGCACTCTCAGCGTATTAATGGTGGTTTTGTCGGTTTTAATCAGCCTTAATAAAGCTTTTAATAAGCTAAAGCTGTTTAAATATCACTGACCGCTATTATACAGCTGTAGCATCACCAGTGTACTCTTAGAAGCGTCTTACACGCAAAGAGTTTCAAATAAGTCTAAAAGTGAGTTGTTATACAACTATCTGTGCTACTTGGGCAGTAACTTCGGTCAAACTATCCATTGAGAGTGAAAAATAGTAATTTGAGCTTATGATGGAACCGATAGAGAACGGTCTCTATGCCAGTAAACATCCTAGAACCCTCCACACTGCTATCAATGTTGTGTGTATTCAGACAATGAGTTGGGTGAATTAATATGTTGTCGGTGTAATGTGATTGTATAAAAATACTAGCTGTTGCCCGCGGCTCTGCCCGCAAGGATTTCTAATCCCGTTGCCGACGGGATGATAAGTATCCTATGTCCGTCTCCTGGTTCTAAACTACATCCCCACCAATTTTCAGCTAAATCGGTACAGCCGTTCTTGAGTTATAAATAGTGTAACTAACACGACTTTCTTTTAAATATATAGATTAATAATAATCTTTCCAGCGTAAATTGTGCAAGGCATGCAGTAAATATCAATTTGAAAAATTACATTATAACAATTATTACAAAACAAACTAATCAAGAAATAATTTATAAATATTAAATACAATAAAAATAAAATAACTATTATACAACTTATAGCTAAGAACAATTAAAATGCGTCGTGGAATTCCTCCGCATCGCATGCCTCTTGTGGTAGCGTTCCCAGAAGACTGGCAGCGTTCCCAGAAGACTGGCAGCATTGCCACGTTGTATGGCAATGCTTATTCTCTGTCCTAAAAAGAGGCCAGCCTTCTGGTCACGAGAAGCGTCGACCATTCGCTTCGCAATCTCACGGAAGAGGTTGCGAGCGCTCGGACCCCATGACCCCAAAGTCTCGACTCCAAACGGCACAAATTCATAATCTCCGATGAGATTGGAGTATTTGCGCCGCTTGAGAGCCTCTGCAGAAGCAGCAGCAGCACCAGCACAGCCAGCCGTGCTAGTTATATGGGTAGGAGCCATGGTATCAACGCATGTGGCGTCCCACACCAGAGTCCTACCCATCTTCCATGGCATTAACGACATGCCATCCGGTCTCTTGCCATCGTCACGCACCAAACCGTTTGGTTCTAGTACAGCTGGTACACCGGCGGTGACAAGAGCACGGGAAAAAAAAAAAAAAATTAAAAATTACATAACTTAATAAAATATAAAGGTAATAAACAAAAATTAATTACAATTTTATTTTAATTTTTTAATAATAATTAAAATCTCGTCGTAAACGTTGAGGTACGCAAACACGTATGACAGTGAAGTATATCAGGATGGGAGATGGATGGCGGGCTGTTATCTCTACCTACACCAGAGGGAAAAAGGCGTGAGCATATGTATGTATAAAACCTAAATTTTTTAAACTTATTTATTATCGAGTTTTTAGTTTCTTTTTTCATTAAACATAGTATATTAATTACTGTCCCATCGCGTCGTCGTCGTCGCCGTTGGTCCCTGATTACTCCCGATAAGTACCTACCTACCTATCAAAAAAAGTCGCCCAAGTATTCTCGTAACACAATTTTTTCATTGTCATCGTATTCTTATTTAAATTATTACATTACTATTAGAATTATGGGGTTTATATGTATAATATGTATTTTTACAAAAAAAAAATATTTAAGTATGTTTATCCGCATTCTAGATTCCATAACATAAGCTAGTTAAGCTATGCTTACCATGGGTCTAAGTAGCGTTGTGTAGAATGTCGTGGAATATTTATTTATTTACCATGCTGTATTGTTTCAAGTTTCCGATATTTAGGCGCTGTTGCAAGCACCATGATCACGGAGGAACTAGAATACCAGAAACTTAAAACAATACAACATGGTAATATTCTGATATTTCTAATACTAGGTTACATTGAAACTGAACTGAGTCTCGAATCTGCTAAAGCAAAACCACTGTCATACACGGACACTGCAAATGATGAGCTCTTCCAACTAATCCCACCATCTCCTTTCCTACATAGGACACACGTGCAGGGCTTAGATGTCACCCTCACACTGCAGAATATACGAGCAAGAACCAAGCGGTTTGGAGACTCTTTTCTTTGCCGCTCCACCAAGACCTGGAATTCATTACCAGCCCACGTGTTTCCTTCTGCCTACAGTCCCAGGGCCTTTAAGCGGGGCGTGAAAAAGCATCTGATGAGGTCGCCAAGCTGAGTGCCACCATTGTAACATTAGATACTCAGTGTCTGTAATGGTGATCCTGTTTCCTGAGACTTTGCCTTTAGCTTACCATCAGGCGAGGTGAAGTCAAGTTGGCGTGTCCTAGATAAAAAAAACTTTTCCAAGGCTTTTTGCAAAGAGAATGAAAAAGTGTAACAAAACGCTATTTATTTCATTTTTGAACTTTAGATAAGATAAGATTTATTTCAGATAAAATCATCCATAATTTATTAGTATGTTGGCCTATAACTATGTTAGTATGTAATTATAAAATTATATTAACAATTCTTTTCTTTTTATTAATCATGAGTTATACATATAGGCGCCGATGTCATGTCTACAAATAAAACAATTGATCATAAATAACACGAAATTTATTAATATTAATATATATTATATGAAAACTATAAGTTGATTAAATAATAATTAATAATATTCAAATGAATCCAATTAATTAAATAAATTAAAATAAATAATAAATTTATTATGTCCTATTTGCACCTGACTACCGACTCGTTAGTCAGTGCATGAACCATACATAAGTGGTTCATATACTGACAGTCAAACCTATTTGCAAAGATACTTAGTATGCTGTTAGTGCTACCCCGTACCCTTTGATAAAGGGACGTGCACCGTTTGCGTATAGTCGTGCAAAAACAGTCTACACGCAACTCAGCGAACATCCCCGAAGCGCTGCAGTGTCGGGGCAGACCCAACAGCAACCTAAGTGCATTATTGTACTGGATGCGAAGGGCGCTAAATTGTTTCTGCGTGTATGAGACCCACAGGCTGCCAGTGTAAAGTTTAAGCGTACAGAAATTTAGCGAAATAAAAGTCCAAAAGGAGACGGGGATTTCTGGGCCAAATTGTAATGAGTTGAGATATGACTTAAAAAAAGCGGTATATTTTTCTATTTCAAAATTTAAAAAAAACTGCTCAATTGAACATCAGGAAGACGAGAAATCTTAAAACTAAGTTTATTCCACGAATATGATTCAATATCGATTACTGTGATCGATTCAAACAATATTGTCAATAGAAACACTTTCATCGTAGTATTATTTCAGTCAAAGTGAACAAAACATAATAATAACAATAATACACTCTCACTTGAGGCCACTCTCAACTTTTTACATTTTGGCCCAAGAATGTATGAAAGCGAATCCACCTCTTTTAATACCATTTTAGCAGTGTCTGTTCTATAACGGTGGTTTTGTTTTAGTAGAACTGAGGGCCTGAACATCTTTTTTTAATAAAGAATATGTATTAGTTACGGAAATTACTAATATTTATTCCCTCTGAACCGTCCAGCTAAACTAAATTGCTTGTAGAAGGAGTGGGTTTACGTCGGTAGTGTTTTAATGGCCAAGATTCGAACACTGGAACTTTTCGCTCGTAAGGCCGACTCCGTAACCATTAAGCTACCGACTCTATTTTCTTTGATGAGAACTGTACCCCTAGAATGAAAAACTATCGTAGTTAAACGTATCGCGAGAACGGCGCATTGCGATTGGCTGGCTTCACACACACTCGGGTTCACAGTAGACAGGCGGCCAATCGCAATGCTCCATTCACTTGATACGTTTATGGTACCGATTACGTTAGTTTTTGGTACTAGGGGTACTGACTTTCAGTTCGGTCTCGATCAGTTTTGATGTTTCTTAACCATCAAATCTCTTATTCTCGTTTCTTGGTACAAATTTCAAAGGTATCCCCCCTTTTATGTTTTGGACCATCGCTAGCGAAGGGTCCGTGGCGAGGTGCCGGCGACTATTCACAGATGGCACTACTGTGTGCTTGCTGAGTACTGTCGCTAAGCCTAGCACTGATTCGATAGCACCGAAACGCATGCCTGGAAATAAAAGAAACACAGTTGAATGAAAAAGCATTTAGTATGCTAACTATTGAAATTAATTGGATAATAATTCAAATGGATTCGGGGGAGGTTCGGTGGCTCAGTGGTCAGAGCAGTGCCCCTGTAAGAGAAAGATCGCAGGTTCGGATTCACCTGAACCTATTCAAATTTTTCTATCTTAATCGATTACTTAATTTGAAAAAAAACGATTGTTATTAGAGGGATACGTACAAATTGTCCACTTGACGGCGATAGGCTCGCCTCCTACGTGGGACCGAAAATCGTAGCTGGCGAAATGTGGATGTTGGAACAACTCTGCTTATCCTTTAGGGGATTTACAGGCGTGAGCTCCAAACTAACTTGGACTATATTTCATTCGGTTAGGTACTTAAGTAACTAAATGTAAACAATATCTTATTTTCATCTATGTTTTATCTATTCAAAGGGATTTACGCGCAAAATAACACGACAGAGGCGTCACGGCTCAGAGTTCTGTATCTCGCTCTCCCTTATTTCCGCAGTATGGGACTCATAGAACATAACATAACAAACTCACGCCTATCCCCGAAAGAGTAGGCAGAGGTGCTAGCACCCACATTTCGCCAGTTTATGTTTAGGTCCCAATGTAATAGATGGCGAGCCTATTGCCATTAACCGGGCACTTATAAACCTGCGATAAATATGCACATAACTTTGAAAAACATCGAAAAGTCATTGGTGTGTGCCATGGTAAAACCTGGGATCGAACCCGAGACCTCGTCTCAGCAGTCCATACCCATACCACTAGGCTATCGCGGCTCATAGAACAAGTAAATAAAATGATTTAATGTATTTTGACATAACACCGAACGGTTAACTAACAGGAGTCCGATATATATCCACGTTAAAATGGAAGTACTATAATATTTTTCACGTACCATGGGTACGGTGACATTTGACTAATTCCATTTCATGCATGATTCATTTCGAAACAATTTACCTAACGCGGAATACAGGAAACAACACTTAATACGAAGATAAAAAGAAAACTGTTTTATTTTGCATTTTTAACTTAAAACTATTTTTATTTCTCCGTAATTATTTAAACTTTAAATATAAACATTCCAAATACATAATTCTTGATGCGTGAATCGGAACAGGTTGCGTTAGAGATTGACATAGTAAAATCGTTATAATCGATAAATTGTCGAATAAAGTATCATAAATCGTTAGTTGTATTTTTAACTAAAATACGATTATAAAATATAATTATGTAATAATAAACTTTAAACAAAGCATTTTTGTCTTTGTGGAGCTTTATTATAATATAGCAACACTGCTTAAGCATGAGCTGGCAGCCATCTTGTTATATCAACTCAGTACGAGTGCGTCTGCCTTGTATGCGGTCTGTTTTCTTTGTTTTGAGCTTGCGTGGTGTTTTTGTTACTTGTTTTTGTTATTGACTATCGTTGTGCTTTGTTGTTTTCGTTACCGTTTTTTGTTATTGACTTTTGTTTTGTTGTTTTTTTTGGCAAAATGCCAAAAAGAACGAAAAAGACTGTGCTTGGTAGTCAAGCCCGTGAATTTGTAGTTCGATTGCGGGATTACTTTGAGCGGGAACGTGAGAATGGCGGAACGCTATTGCCTGTGTCCAACGTTTTGGATCGAGTGGCAGATGCGTTAGACATTGGGCGGAACACGGTTTCTCGAATCACTCGAGAAAAATATAGTGCTCACGATACAGAAGAAAATAAGTTGTCCACCCCTAATAAAAAGCGAACCAAAAAGGCATCTGTAACAGATGTAGACAGTTTTGCGGCCGATGCTATACGGAGCCACATTTATAACTATTACCAGAATAAAGAATTACCGACGCTTCTAAAGCTGGTCAAGTCTTTAAAAGATGCTGATTTGTTTACTGGAAGTCCTACATCCTTGTGGCGCGTATTGAAGGACATTGGTTTCCAATTCAAAAAAATAAACAAAAGAAAAATTGTCATGGAGAGGGGCGATATAGCACTTGCGCGGGTTACCTTTTTGAAAAAGGCTAAAGCGATTACCGATTGGAGCAATGTCGTCTTCCTGGATGAAACTTGGCTGAATGCCAATCATACGGTCGGTAAAATGTGGACTGACGATACACCTCATGCCTCGACCAAAGTGCCAGAAGGAAAAGGGGAGAGATTGATTATTTGTCACGCAGGCACATCGAAAGGATTTGTAGAAAATGGGCTACTTGCTTTTAAATCGAAAAAGACGGGAGAATATCACGAAGATATGAATGCGGAAGTATTCACGGAGTGGTTTCAAAATATGCTTAGCAATTTAGAAGAACCCAGCACAATTATTATGGACAATGCCCCATATCACTCCGTGCAATTGAACAAACCGCCGACTTCTTCCAATAAGAAGAGCGAGTTGATCGAGTGGCTCCAAGCCAATAATGTGGAAGCCGATGAGACGAAATTAAAGGTGGAGCTAATGAAGCTCGTAAAAATGCACAAGCCCCAAACGACATACAAATTAGATATGATGGCAAACGAATATGGTCACGAAGTCCTGAGGCTTCCACCGTACCACTGTCAGTACAATGCCATTGAATTAATTTGGGCCCAAATCAAAGGTAACTTGTTTAACCATAGTCTATTTACATACTGACAAAAATATGATTATGTTTATTACTTGAATTCTATGACTCAATTTGTTTTTTATCTTGTTTCAGGATACGCTGCACGAAAAAATACAGCTCCGCCTTTTACAGCCACAAAAATGATGGGGTTATTGAAAGAGGGATGCAAAAATGTCACTGGCGATGACTGGAAGAAAGTAGTGGAGAAAACCAAAAATCTAATCTTACATGACTGGGAGCGAGACATTAGAATAGACTGCATAATTGATTTCCAAATATAGGTATTTAAACTATCATGGTCACTGACATCAGTATCAGAATAAACGGGATATTTACCATGTTTCACTATTTTGAGCTTCCGATAACACTTGCGCGGGTTACCTTTTTGAAAAAGGCTAAAGCGATTACCGATTGGAGCAATGTCGTCTTCCTGGATGAAACATTATATACTGGAGGTAACATTGTATACTGGAGGGGAGTGAGAATGTTGTACAACAATACGTGGCCCAGTTAAACAACATCCATGGAAAAATGAGCTTCACGTACGAAATGGAAAAGGAAAGAACCCTTGCCTTCCTTGACGTGAGGATCGGTGTTCGTGAGGATGGGTCGTGTAGCCACTCCGTGTACAGGAAACCCACTCACACTGACCGCTACCTGCATGCCGACTCACATCATCATCCGCGCCATCTGAATTCGGTAGTGACGTCGCTTACTGACCGCGCATATAGTTTATGTGACGAGGAACATTTACAAGAAGAATTGAAGCACATAAGCGGCGTTCTACAAAAGAATGGATACAATAGACGGATAAGACCACCAAGACTCACCACAAATAAACCCCGGAACTATAAGGTGGAAAGACAGCCAGCCTTTTTACCCTACATCAAAGGAGTGACAGATAAGATCGCTAACATCCTGAAGAAGGTATCTGTCAAAACTATTTTCACTCCTTTTAAAAAGCTGTCGCAATGCCTGCGCTCACCCAAAGATGGCTCCCCATTGGACAGACCGGGAGTGTACAAGATTGACTGTAGCTGTGGCAGTTCTTATATAGGACAAACAAAAAGAACGGTTACATGCCGAATCAAGGAACACATCAGGGCAGTCAAAAACAATGAACCGCATAAATCTGCAATCGCTCAACATTTATTGGAGTCCGGTACGAACCACTGGATCGAACTACATAACCCTCAGATGCTTTCGACAGAACGCCACTATATACCGAGACTGGTTAGGGAAGCAATTGAAATAAAAAAGTATAAAAATTTCAATCGTGAGGATGGGTTTCAACTGCCGAACGTCTGGCATCCAGTGGTCCGTCTTTGCAAAAACAACCGGGAACAAGCTAGAACAAAATCGCGAGTGGATACAGTGAGCATCGTATGTCGTGAACGTGATCGAGATCGGGTTCGAGTTTGTAGTGAGAGTGAAACCAATAGTAGTGCAGATACGCGTAGTAAAAGAACTCGAAAGAGGGTAGATCGATATAATTACTCCTAGAAGAAAAAACTTTTTCTTAGTTCACCGCCACTACTCCAGTTCCTCCGTGATCATGGTGCTTGCAACAGCGCCGAAATATCGGAAGCTCAAAATAGTGAAACATGGTAAATATCCCGTTTATTCTGATACTGATGATTTCCAAATAATTATTCACGTCGACGAGTCAGATGACGATGATGATGATGATGATGAAGATGATGAACATGTTTGATTTTTAATAAATAATTAAACAGGTTATCAATTTTGTTTTACTTTTTTTCTTCAAAATTATTAGTTAATAGAATCGATTTCTTCTTCATTAATAAATGATCTCGATAAGATATATTGGTTGCGCCGATGTGGAAACTGTATTTTTTGACATGGAAACACACTCCTTTTAGATCCGTCTCCCCCTCCGCACTAATCATAGATATGGCTTCCGTCCGCCATTTGTGAAATATAGACACTCAGTGCCGCTTTGAACTAGCCAGCGTAAAGGCGATCGCGCGCGCGCGTCTCTCAGAAATGAATAATATTTGTTGTATTTTAACCGCTTCATAGACCTTTACCGATCGGATGGTGCCTCTCGTGTGTTCCTCAAGGGATCTAGTGACGCTGACGGCAGCTCCTGAGCAAGGAAGAGAAGATCCGTGTACCGGCTGCGATGAAAAACACGTGGGTCGTGAAGGTTAGTGCATCCTCTCCTAATTTCTCGGGCTGCATTCACTGCCTGGATCGAATCCGCGGCAGCCCGGCCACCTGTCTTGTTTTGTGTGTAAAGTGTCAATAGAACAGTTATCTGCTTCCCCGCAATACAGTCCATTCGCGCACGTTGGCCCACGCGCCACCATTTTTTGGTCCGGATCGAGCCGGATTCTTAGCCGTAGTTCGTATTTTGTTATTATTCTAATGGGAATGAGCGCACCGCACCTAAGTGCCTGGTTATTTTAGTAGAAAACCCCGCATCCAGACACTTAGGCTTAGAATTTGTTGTCCGTTCGCCGCTGGCTCGCATTGTACCTACCTAATACATAAATAGGTTAGGTATCATATCAACACTTAATCGTAGTTTGCAATTTTCGCATCGCACCTAAGTGCCTGGTTATTTTAGTAGAAAACCCCGCATCCAGACATTTAGGCTTAGATCTTAGGTATACTCAGACACCCTAGTGCATAGGCACAGTGTAATACCTAACGCATTTGGCTTTGTTTTGTTTTTTTCAATTACGTTGTTCTCGGTTCACGTCGTATTTGCCTAGTACCTGCGTGGGTAGACACGTGGCTGTGCCTACCTCGCTCGCATCTCATCCCAATTCATACGAAAGTATTTTAATTTGAATAGATATTACGCAATACTTAATCTCGGAAATAATAGTTGAATCTAGACAGCGACCATCGCGCAGGTGCGACCTTGTTGCTATGCGCGTTTGTTCAAGCGTGCATTCACAGTTGTAAGCACCTACCTACCTACATAGTTAACGCTCGCGCCGCCTCGCTGCTCTGTACCGCTAGGATTAAGTCATTTCATATTTAATTGTAAACATGTCCCCAAAGGTTGATAAGACCGGTAAGGTTCAATTGAAACTTTTATACGCTAAAAAAGAAATGATTTACTCTCGCGTACAATCGATTTATGATAGTGCACTTAAAACCTCTGATTTGGTCATCAGAGATTCGTTCTTGTGTTCTATAGAAAACTTAGATAGTCTACGCGCGGATTTCGAAACCTTAGTGCATGACATCAACGTTTTAGAGTTGAATTTGGATCCCGATTACTCAGTGAGTTATCAAGCCTTGTCGTCGTTTGACGATTTGTATTGTCGTATCAAGCGCGTCGCGAGGAGTTTGGAGAAGCCGTCTGACCGACCCAACCCCACTCGCGACCGACCTAAGTTGCCACCAATTCAAATTCCCGAATTTGATGGTAACATTCGCAATTGGTGTCGATTTATAGATAGTTTTGAGAATACAATAGATAAGAACGATTCGTTGACAGATCACGAAAAATTGCATTATCTCGTTGAAAAATTGACTGGTAAAGCTATAACCGCTTGCGCTGGAATTACGTTTAGTGCCGGGAATTATAATTTAATTTTAAATACTTTGAAAGCTAAGTATGAGGATAAAAGATCGGTAGCTAACGCCTATTTAGATCAGATGTCTGATTTGAAATCTATTACGGCATGTAACGATCAAAACTTAGAGAAATTTCTAGATACTTTCGCGTCAGCTGTTCGCGCCGTAAAGAACTTGAAGATCGATGACCTCTGCGACTTCGTATTTTTGTATATGGGTTTAAAGAAATTAGATTCCGAAACCATTCGTTTGTTTGAGTCGGATCATCGCGGCAGTAAAATTCCTAAGTTCGAAGACTTGGAAAGTTTTGTTCGCGAGCATATAAAGGTATTGCAACGCTCTTCATCGAAACATGAAGGCGCGAAGAAGGTTGTTACTTCTGAACGCAAAATAGATGCCTCATCGAGGTCACCGAGGTCAACCCATACTTATGTTAGTACCGCACCAGCACGTGTACAGTCACCTGTTTGCTCTTTGTGTAGTACTCATCATTCGCAACTGTACAGGTGTCCTGGTTTTCTAAAGTTGTCGCCTAGTGATCGTTATAAATTTGTTCGCGCTAATAATTTTTGTTTTAATTGTCTCGGTACTAAACACCGCGTTGTTTTATGTAATAGTGGAAATGGTTGTCGCAAATGTCAAGCGAGACACCACACTTTGCTTCATTTTGAAAATAGTAATGCCGCATCCAAGGTGAGCACAGTTGGTTCGTCGAGCGGTGACGCGCGGCAGCCTGCGCCGCAGCCGCAGCCCGAGCTCGCACGCGCTCCGGCCTGCCCGGGGACCGCTACGAATGACGTCACCTTGTGTTCGTTCTCCGCTAGTGCTGCCCTCACTACGGTTTGTCTTGCGACCGCTCGCGTGGTTATTGTTGATGCATTAGGTAAACCGCACATTGTTCGAGCGCTATTAGATGGCGCTTCGCAAAGTAATTTTATTACTCAAGATTGTTGTCAACGTCTTGGTTTCAATGTTGATAGGCGTTCAACCTACTCAGTGGTGACGGGTTTTGGAGGTTTACGGTCAGCTGTTCATGGCACAGTTAAAACGAGGTTTGGATCTCGTTTTAATAATAAAATTTGGTTTGACATGGATTCGCTCGTTACAGATAAAATAACTGAACAGTTGCCTACCGTCCCAGTTGACACGTCTTTATTAACGAAATTTAAAGACTTGCCTTTAGCTGATGAGACTTACGCTGTTCCTGGAGTCGTCGATATATTGATCGGCGCTTCGATTCTCCCGCACCTCCAGTTATCACGTAAGGTCAATGGGGGACCGACGTACCCCGCTCCGCACGCCCTGGAAACAGTTCTGGGTTTTGTTATAATTGGTTCCGCACCCGCTTCTATAGATAGTTTTAGTCACTCGACTGCCTCGTTCTGTTGCACCGTCGAGCCGCCACTGGAGTCTACCATCCGCAAGTTTTGGGAGATTGAAGAGGTCAATGTCCCACCAATCCTAAGCCCCGATGACAAGATGGCTGAGGAGATTTATTGTCGCACGACTACTCGTGATGAGCAGGGTCGTTATGTGGTCGCGCTCCCTTTCAAGGGAGATATTTTTTCGCTCGGGGACTCCCGTGCATCCGCTGAAAGACGCTTTCTTTGTTTAGAACGAAAGATGCAGGCGTCTCCAAAGTTAAAGCAAGCCTATGATGAGGTTGTTAACGAATATTTAGATAAAGGTTACATCTCACCTGCGCCTGCGGACACTGACGAGACCCAGCCTTCGTACGTTATCCCGCACCACGGAGTTATTAGAGAAGATAAGCTTACTACTAAACTCCGCGTAGTTTTAGATGGCAGTGCTAAGACTAGCACTTCCGTGTCGCTTAATGACATTTTGTATTGTGGTCAAAATCTTCAAGGTAATTTATTTGACATAATTGTAAATTTTCGTTTATTCGCTGTGGCACTCTCTGCAGATATTCGACAAATGTTTTTGTGCCTTGAAGTGCGCGAACCCGATCGTAGGTTTCAGCGATTTTTGTATAGATTTTCACCGCAAGAACCTTTAATGGTTTACGAGTTTAATCGTGTTTGCTTCGGGCTTAAATCTAGCCCTTTTCACGCACTTCGCACCGTCAAGCAGTTGGCCGCTGACGAGGGCGATGCATTTCCTAAAGCGAGAGCCACCATTGAGACTGGCTTATACATGGACGACTTCGTGTATAGTGTAGATAGCGAGGCCGAGGCTGTCGAGACGGCCGCTCAGGTTATAAGTCTCATGAAGGCGGGTCAATTTGATCTCGTGAAATGGACGAGCAACTCGCAAACAGCGTTAGAGTCGATTCCACCGTCGCACCGATTGTCTTCGGTTAAGGAGTTCGATGAAAGTGATACGCACAAGGTGCTTGGTTTAAGCTGGTCGCCCGCATCTGATACGTTTAGTTTGAAAAGTAGTTCGACCCCGCAAACTTGTACTAAACGCATTATCCTGTCGTGTGTGGCACGGATATGGGACGTAATGGGATTCGTAGCTCCTGTCGTTCTGTACGCCAAACTACTTATAAAAGAGCTTTGGCTTTCGAATTGTGATTGGGACGACACCGCGCCCGACAACATTGCTAAGTTGTGGGCTCGCTTTAGAAAAGAACTCTCTGTGCTTGACCAAGTACAAATTCCGCGTCATGTAGGTATATCGCAACCTAGTGTTGTTACGGTAGTAGGCTTCGCGGACGCTAGTGAGAGGGCGTATGGAGGAGTAGTCTATTTTCATGTCTCGAATGTAGGTAAGGTTTCAATTAGCCTTATAAGCGCGAAATCGAAGGTCTCTCCCCGTAAGGTCGTCTCTCTGGCACGCCTCGAGCTATGCGCTTTACTATTGTTGGTTAGATTGATCACCTCTATCGCCAATGCTTGTAGTAGTCGCATTAATATTAATAGAATTTTAGCTTTTTCGGACTCAACAGTCGCTTTGTGTTGGGCCCACTCTTCGCCCCATCGTTGGGACACCTTCGTCGCTAATAGAGTGGCGAAAATTCAATCGGAATTAGCGCCAAAAAATCTCTTTCACGTTGCTGGCACCGACAACCCAGCCGATTGTCTCTCTCGTGGACTGCTTCCTTCGCAAATATTAGATCACCCGTTATGGTTTAGTGGACCGTCCTGGATTCATGCCGCGTTAGATAAGTGGCCAGTTAGTCAATTCAATCCCACTACGGTTTCCGAACCACCCGAGGAAAAGAAGCACTCGCTTGTGGTGTCGGTCCCGCGTGAAGAGTCCCTGGTTTTGTTGTTGGCTAATCGCGTCTCGTCTTGGTCGAGACTGTTGCGTTGTGTTGTTTATGTAGGCCGATTTTTGAGAATTTTATCTACACGCGGTCATATAACCGCCGCTGATTTAGATAAGGCTGAATTGATCATACTTCGCGAATTGCAGAAGTGTTATTTTGCTTCTGAATTTAAAAATTTAGAATTTAACAAACCTTGTAGTCGTTCTTTCCGACACTTGAAACCATTTTTGGAAGATGGACTCATTCGAGTAGGTGGTCGTTTGAGAAATTCAGGTTTAGGATTTGAACAAAGGCACCCAGTAATTCTCCCGCGTAAGGACCACGTATTAGATTTGTTAGTAGATTATCATCACAAAGTGAATTGTCACGCTGGTCCCGATTTGTTAATGTCTATTTTGAGACAGAAATACTGGATAATTTCCGCTCGTAATTTGATTCGCGCTAGGGTACACAGATGTGTACCTTGTTTTAAACTCCGCCCGCGTTTTATCGCGCCTGAAATGGCCGATCATCGCTCTTGTCGTGTTGTTCAATCCGCAAAACCTTTCGTACACACCGGCACAGACTTTGCTGGGCCTTTCAAGGTCACCATTGCTCGTGGTCGTGGCATTCGCTCCACGAAAGCTTATGTTTGTTTGTTCATTTGTATGACAACTCGCGCGGTTCATATAGAGTTGACCGGTGATTTAAGTACGCCAAATTTTATGTCCGCTTTTAAACGTTTTTTGTCGCGTCGGGGTCCGGTTAAGCGCATGTATTCGGACAACGGTACAAACTATGTAGGGGCCCGACGTAGTATTTCGGAATTGCACACATTCTTACGGTCTAAGTACTACCAAAGTGAATTCGCTCACATCTTAGCCGAAAATCGCATTGAATGGTACTTTAACACGCCTGCAGCTAGTCATTTTGGTGGTAATTGGGAAGCGAATATTAAAAGCCTTAAGTCGCATCTGTTTCGCGTCATAGGCGAACAGATTCTCTCGTTCGAGGAGTTGAGTACCGTACTCGCGCAAGTAGAGGCGGTGATGAACACGCGTCCGCTGTGTCGGACTTTATCTAGCGATCCGTCAGAGCCGTTAGCGCTGACGCCAGCTCACTTCTTAAATATGACTCCTTTAAAATATTTGCCCGCAATAGATGTTGATGACGATAGAATACACCTCCTAACTCGTCACGCTCTTTTAGATAAGATGGTCCAATCGTTTTGGAATCGTTGGAGAACCGATTATTTGCACACGCTGCAGTCACGTCAAAAATGGAATACTCCATCCAACCCAATTACTGTAGGTACGGTGGTAGTCCTTATGACTGAGAATGCGCCTCCTTTACATTGGCCTCTAGGAGTAGTAGAGGAAATTTTTCCCGATGCCCGCGGGATAACTCGTGTTGTACGGGTTAAAACTGCAACCGGATCGTATCTGCGCCCGGTTGTTCGCCTCTGCCCTCTGCCTAGCCAGCAGTAGGCACGAGTTCCAATCTATGTTTATATTTTAGTTGTTATTTCGCAAACCTAGATTTAGATTAGACATTAGTTTTGTTCCACATTTTTCGTTTCGAAGGTAACCCTTCAAGCCGGGGGGAATGGTTGCGCCGATGTGGAAACTGTATTTTTTGACATGGAAACACACTCCTTTTAGATCCGTCTCCCCCTCCGCACTAATCATAGATATGGCTTCCGTCCGCCATTTGTGAAATATAGACACTCAGTGCCGCTTTGAACTAGCCAGCGTAAAGGCGATCGCGCGCGCGCGTCTCTCAGAAATGAATAATATTTGTTGTATTTTAACCGCTTCATAGACCTTTACCGATCGGATGGTGCCTCTCGTGTGTTCCTCAAGGGATCTAGTGACGCTGACGGCAGCTCCTGAGCAAGGAAGAGAAGATCCGTGTACCGGCTGCGATGAAAAACACGTGGGTCGTGAAGGTTAGTGCATCCTCTCCTAATTTCTCGGGCTGCATTCACTGCCTGGATCGAATCCGCGGCAGCCCGGCCACCTGTCTTGTTTTGTGTGTAAAGTGTCAATAGAACAGTTATCTGCTTCCCCGCAATACAGTCCATTCGCGCACGTTGGCCCACGCGCCACCATATATAATCGATTTTATTTCATGCGATTTTATCTTGACTACATCTCTAGTAACTTTAAATCCCAAACGTCACCGTACCCATGCTACGTGAAAAATATTGTAAGTAGATTACCTACGAAATGTACTAATACATACCTATACAAGTCCTCGGTCCTGCTCCAAAAGGTAAATACGTATAGTTATTCAATTCGTTTACATTCTTGGGATTAAATCTCTCCGGTATAAACTGGTGAGGGTTTTCAAAATACTTCTCGTCATTTTGCATTGCTTGCAGTGGCATTAAAACTACAACACCTTTGTCGATGGTCAAATTTGTCCCTGGAAACGTATACTCCTTCGCACACTGTCTCACTAGAAACCCTATTGAAGGATACATTCTTAGGCCTTCTCTAAACGCCCATTCTACGTATTTCAGATCTGCGAAAGCTTCGTAAGATATCTTCCCGTGTTTGAGCAAGACTTTGTCAATTTCTGCTTGACATTTTTTCTGTATTTCAGGATTGTATGCTAGCTGGTTTAGCGTGAAACTCATAGTAGCTGCTGCAGTCTCATATCCAGCTGCGAATAGAATAAATATCTGTGCAGCTAAAAGCTTGTCATCAACAGCAATTTCACATTGTTCTAGCTCATCGTTCTTATCCCGTGTCGCTAATGATGCACCAGTCATGGTCTTCTTGTTTTGTAACTCTAAAAGTAAGTCCACATAATCTTTGCGTCCTATAGGCTTGTTGTTTCTACTCTTAAAAATACTCTTCATTATATTACTAACAGTATTTTCAACCTCAGGTGCGTAAAACTTCAAATTCTTGAAAGTATTCATTGCTAGAAATTTTGATATGAATACCAAATTATCTCTTAAAGTAATATTGAATATTCTCTTTCCAAGCTTTCTAAAAATCGATGATTCGTCGTTCAAAGTATTTGCTTCGACGCCAAATCCGCACGCAGTGATTACATCCGTTGTGAATCTAGCCATCAAATCCCGCACATCCACTTCTTCACGCTTCAGAGATGTTTCATGAACGACCTTCTCTAATCTATCGGCTTGTTGCGCCATTACTGGATACATCGCTTTAATTTTTCCTGTCGAAAACCCAACACTTAAGTTTTGTCGCAATAGTTTCCACAAATCGCCATCAGCTGCGAATAGATTGTTCAGAATGGGTTCTTGATGCATATTCATTCCTTTCCCGCTAAAGTGAAGAAAATCTGTCACTAATACATGTTTGATTAGTTCTGGATCTCTTAACACCAACGCTGGATAGACCGAATCGAAGCATCCCACGAATTTCGATTCTGGATAATTTCTATATATCTCTGCTAGTTGATCTGTCGGGCTTATTAATTGGAAGAATTTTTTGAAACCGTTACCAAAGAAAGGAATAGGTTTGCAGTATGGTATGCCTTTCTTTTTCCAATAACTAAAATTTCTCGTCCCCACCGCGTACAGCAAAAGTAAAACCAGGGGAATTAAGATTAAAACACTCATTTCTCTTGTTTCCAACGACTGACTGAGTTAAAATAAATGTTTGCAATCGTTTATATACTTATTTAGTTCACACAAAGAAAACTTTACCTTTGTATAATATTATTCACACAACGCCCGTACTACGCACGTGCTTATAGCAATATTGAAAAACACTAAAACGAAAGGTACCTTTCATTATTTTGAAGTTATACATATCTTGTGCACTATATTCAGGTTTCTATATAAGCATTAAATCAAAATTTGGAGAAAAAAATTCAGTACAATCCTTCTAGAATCTACTTATTTGTGGATTTTTAATACATTTGGCGCTCAAAGACCGAGAACATTCATCGGTACAGACAATATAAATTTTCTTCTGTTTACCGAACCAAACTGTTTACTAAAATTCAACGAGTACTTACCTCGACAAGTGCAAACTCGTGTATGCTCGTGGCCTTTATATTTTTCTGGGAAACGAAGTAATTAGCAAATATTACATTTATTTACAAAATTAATGAGGAATTGTGTAATCATCAACAATGCGTATTCGTAGTCAGTTTCAAAAACAGTACCTAATAATATAGGTATTTAAACTAACATCACTCACATCGGTATCAAAATAATCGGGATATTTACCATGTTGCACTGTTTCGAGTTTCCGTTATTTCTGCGCTGTTGGAAGTACCATGATCACGGAGGAACTCAAAATAATTATTGTAGATAAAGTCGAGCAGTTCTGCTGTCGTTTATGGGCAGGGTTCACACGCACACGGCAAAACGACGCATACCGAGTAAAACAGGGTGAATATGGAATATAGACACAATGGTCGTTATTTTAATAATCTTTTTTACAAAATTTCAAGTATCTAGCCAGATATTTAATATTTCTGTTCATTATTAATCCATAGTTTTACTTTAAAGAAAATAACTTCAGAATTTTCCATTTTATTTCTATTCACCCTTTGATTCCTTTTTCACTCCGCTTTTTTTTAACCTTACATAACATAACATAAACTCACGCCTATATCCCCGAAGGGGTAGGCAGAGGTGCTAGCACCCACATTTCGCCAGTTTATGTTTAGGTCCCAATTTTAACCTTACGCATTTCTAAAATATAATAATCCAACCAAAATTGGATAAAAGAAAAAAACAAATTAACATCAAACACATTATTTATTGTAAAATTCACTTCACAACACTGTACTTAAAAAGTATTTATAAAAAATAGAAATAAAAAAAAAACCGACTGTGACGTACATTTTTTTAATAATTATATTTAAATGGCACTGGCGCCTAGGTTAGGGGTTACGCGCTCCTAAAGCGCGGTCTACAATTAACGGGATCAATTACAGTTCACAATTACGTTTCTAATCACATCAATTATAATAACTACATAGTGTGTTGTAGGTAAACAAATAACTAACTTTATCGCTCCGCCGCAGTCGGCTTAACAGTGACGTTTCACATAAAAATCAATATAAAAAAACTAACAAGCTTTTTGTATATCTTCACTTGATACTTATTATTGATTAATCGAAATATCCTTACATGATTATAACACTTAAGAAAAAATAAAAATAAAAATGCTACTCATTTTCAACAATAACTTCAATTTATAGCATACTTTGAAAAGGCGGGAAAGAATTCAGAATTTCGAATTTAGAACAGGACGCGGAAATCAGGTAAACTACCTATTTAAAGAATTTTGACACTTACATCTAAACTATAGCGCGCTTTTGTCATATCATCTGAAATAGATAATAAAGAAATTGGCACGGAACCCTTCGCATTTGGCCGGTATTTTTTCCGTATAACCACTCTAGTAGTTTATTATAAATAATTTTGAACAATATTTGTCAAATAAACAAGACTAACAAAAAAACTGCAAAACTTGTTAACTTCTTAGCAATGCATGCTATGTGAACGAAGAAAAACATTACACAAAACATAAAAAAATAATCATATTCCATAGTATAAAACAAGTAATTATGTTTTAGATTACGACGTTTGAAGTCTTCTACAAATCTAAAAAATAATTTACAATATTTTTCGTTTTAAAAACGAGGGGCTGGATTACAGATTCAAACACTCATAATTAGTACTAATATCAAGTTTTATAACGAAAATAATACTTATCTGTAATTTAATTTAACTTAACTAAGTCTTTGTTATAAAATAGTGATCTTTTTGTTTCTGCTAATTTATAAGACTGTCGAAATTCAGTTTCGATTCCATCGCCCACCGAATGTCAAAAACAGTATTTTCGTAAAACAATTGGGTGTTTGACTGACTAGTCAAATTAGTTACTTTTTACTAAAAGTCATAATGGTAAGTTAAAAAGAAAGTTGTATGAAATAAATTTTATTATTGTGATGTTTGTGACGTCAAATTAATTACTATTATAAGCTGGGTGGATTATTAAAAATAAATAAAAACGATAAAATAAGAACAGACGCAAATTTTACCGCTCTTTTACCGTTCTTAATTTATGAAGTTCAGTTAATAATTTATTTTAATTACTGGAAAATACCCAATTCAGTTTCGAATCCACCTCATATTCCCAAATGTCAAGATTGATTGTCGTGATCGTTTTTAACATTAGATTGGGGCAAAATTTGTGAATTATATGGCGAGAATTGGTTCTCTTTTCATTGAAATCTTGATAGTTTTTGACAGCCAATTGAATTGGAATCGAATCTTTATAAACTAGCAGAAATGGCCTTCTGAAAAGGTGTGATTGCGAACTCTGCAGCACTACAATGCTGGACAGCACTACTGGTCCCCATATCTATACAAATATTATAAAGCTGAAGAGTTTGTTTATCTGTTTGAACGCGCTAATCTCGAACTACTGGCTCGAATTTAAAAAATCTTTTTGTATTGTATAGCCCGTTTAACGACGAAGGTTTTCGGCTATATATCACGCTACTACTTAAAGGAGCGGAGCAGTGATCATAAATGATCAAAAAATTCGACGTCGGGGTGATATGAGGATTCAAAATATACCATATAATAATATACCGTATAGTTATAGGTACCGGTAAACTTCTTGAATATACTCTAGCTGCTCAAGAAGTTTGCCGGCACCTATAACTATACACCTCAGGGACGTAACGAGGCAACCTAGTCATTACTCTATAACTTACTGGGGGTTAAAATATGAAAAATAATTCTTTTCTTACATACTCTCATATATCTTGACCACAAGACGCGAGATAAACGAGCCCCTGGCGCGCGCGGCTTGGTTTGATATAATTTATAATTAGTAAATTTGAAATTCACAAGACACTCAAAAAACACAGTACAGCGTCTATAGAGCACATCTTGTTACGTCACTGGGGGTCAAGATTCGTGTGTGCTGATAACTATACCTATTTTCTTTTTCTTTTTAAACTATCGCGGTGTAAATTCATATTTAAATGACGGTTCGGGACTTTTCGGCACTCTCGGTACTTTCGAATGTCGGACGGTGTCCCCGAACGTGGGGTGATTCTATCGAATGCGGGGCGGCACTCTCGAATACGGGACGGTACTCTCGAATGCGGGGTGGTACTGTCGAATGTGGGACGGTAGTTTGGAATGTGGGTCGGTGGCCACGAATGCGAGGCGGTACTCTCGAATGCGGGGTAGCACTGTCGAATGCGGGGCGGTACTCTCGAATGCAGGGTAGTACTATCGAATGCGGGGCGGTACTCTCGAATGCAGGGTGGTACTATCGAATGCGGGGTGGTACTCTCGAATGCGGGACGGTAATTTGAAATGTGGGACGGCACCCCCAAATGCGGGGTCGTCCTCTCGAATGCGGGATGGTACTTTCGAATGTGGGACGGTATAAACGAGTGCGAGGTAGCACCCTCAAATGCGGGGTGGTACTTTCGAATGCGAGACCGCACTCTTGAATCCGGGATAGTACTTTCGAATGTGAGGCGGAATTTCCGAATGCGAGGCGGCGCTCTCGAATATGAGGTGTACTGTCGACTGCGGGGTAAGTTCCATAATTTAATCGCGAAAAGTCCCGAATCGATAAATAAGTCTTTGGTTCGGAAAAATATACTTCTTTTATAGTAGTTTTTAATCAGCTACTGTATTGAGATCAGCCTTATCACTAGAAGAATATTGTTCACATTTAAACACAACACTAAACGCTATTTCATAGGTGATTGATTCGCTAAGACCATCTTAAAAATAACCTATGCAGTACATTCCATATATCAATTCTGGGTATATACATATACTCAAAATTCTGGCGGAATTTATATACGAAGTTATATACCTAAGTATGGCACGCCAGCCTCAACGACATAATCCGCTGTACTCTTGTCATCGCCGGTGTGCCGGCTGTGCTTGAACCAAATGGTTTGGCGCGCAACGATGGCAAGAGACCGGATGGTATGTCATTAATGCCATGGAAAATGGGTAGGACTCTGGTGTGGGTTGTAACATGCGTCGACACTATTGCCCCTACCCATATACCTGGCACGGCTGGCTATCCCGGTGCTGCTGCAGCTTCTGCTGAGGCTCTTAAGCGGCGCAAATACTCCAATCTCATTGGTGATTATGAATTTGTGCCGTTTGTAGTTAAAACGTTTGGGCTGTGGAATCCGTGCGCCCGCAATCTCTTTACGAGATTGCGAAGCGTATGGTCGACGCTTCTCGTGACCAGAAGGCTGGCCTTTTCTTAGGTCAGAGAATAAGCATTGCCATACAACGTGGCAATGCTGCTAGTCTTCTGTGAACGCTACCACAAGAGGCATGCGATGCGGAGGAATTCCACGACACATTTTAACTTTTGTTTTATTTAATTATTATTTTTTATTAATGTATAATAGATTTAATTAAACATGGTATATCTAAAGTAGATAGTATAGATTAGATCATTCACGAATTAAATCACACACAAACACTTATATTAAGCGGTTCTTCACCAGTTTACGCCATACAAAATTTTATCTAACATCACAAACGGAGATCTTTTGTTTTATTAGTGGAAATATGGTTGTACATAGGTTACACTAAAAGTTTCCGGAACTGGCCACTTACATAAACAATATTTAAAAATTTATTACAACATTTGAAAATAGAACTCTTTGGCTGTAGAATACAGTTTGTTTCATCTGACTGTCTTTTGTTTTTACCTTGTGGCGCCATTTAAAAAATTGTGTGTCTGCATCAACATGGATTTAACTCGGGAAAATTTTCGTAGTATGATTTTCCGCGATTTTAAGTGTAATTTGACGGCTCAACAGAGCATCGCTCGGCTTGAAACAGCTTTTGGCGATGAAGCTCCATGCAAGACGACTGTTTATAGCTGGTTTGCAGAATTCAAGCGTGGTCGTATCAATCTCAGTGACGAATCTCGCGATGGTCGGCCGTCCACCGCTGTGACCAACAAAAACATCGATGCTGTGCGCCGTATGATTGAAACAGACAGGCATGTGGCCTACCATGAAATTCGCGCATCCTTAGAAATAGGCATGAGTCAAATACAATCAATCCTACACAAACATTTGGGTGTGAGAAAGCTGTGCTCGCGGTGGATCCCACATAACTTGACCGAGGATCAAAAAACGGACCGCGTCAGTTGGTGCAGTGCCATGCTTACCAGATTCAACGAAGATGCGTCAAATTTGGTGTGGGACATAGTAACAGGTGACGAAACATGGATTTATTGCTACGATCCCAAAACAAAGCAGCAATCGAGCGTATGGGTCTTTCAAGATGAGCCGAAACCAACCAAAGAGGCGCGCGTGAAAAGTGCATCTAAGCGGATGATTGCTTATTTTTTTAATAAAACTGGACACGTGGCTACTGTTGCTTTAGAAAATCGTCGTACTGTGAATAGTGACTGGTACACGACCATTTGTTTGCCGGAAGTTATTGACGAACTCCGTAAAAATAACCGTAAACGCCGTATCATCCTGCACCACGACAATGCTAGTTCTCACACGGCCAGACAGACAAACGACTTTTTGAAGGCGAAAAATGTAGAACTCATGAGTCATCCTGCATACAGTCCCGACCTGGCACCTTGTGACTTTTATCTGTTCCCAAAAATTAAGAACCAATTACGCGGCCAACGATTTTCATCACCAGAAGAGGCTGTCGAGGAGTATGAAAAACACGTTTCAGAGGTCACCACAGAGGAGTGGCACAAAAGTTTTCAAAACTGGTTTGATCGAATGAAAAAGTGCATAGACGCCAAGGGAGATTATTTTGAAAAACAATAAATTAATTTTGTACCTTTAATAGTATTTTTTCATATTCATTCCGGAAACTTATAGTGCGCCCCACGTATAGTCTTGATTCGATTTATAATCTACTAAACAGTTTATTATTTTATAAAGTAGATCTACACCTGTCAGTTTCTTTGATTGGTGAGTTTACTGGATGTCAGTTTTTCATCAGTTGCCCAGTAAATGTACAGTCAGTCAGTATAATTAAACTGTTCTAATGTACATGTTTTTTCTTTTTTTTTTTTACTTTTAGTTTAGTCATTAAGCATTTTTTTAGTTCTAAACATATTTTCTAAGTTATTTTCTTGTTTTTTTTTCATGAAAAGTGTGTTACTAAATATCTTATAAAATATTGTATTGTCATCAGCCTTTGCAAAGTGTACATTTCAAATCAATTAATGCTCCAAAATCAAGTTCTAATTCCTTTACATACTGTCGCTTCTATTAAATCTGTTTATACGTATGTTGGAAAAAGTGTCTATTAAAAAGTTAAAGTATACTGAACCCTTAAGTAACCAGACAGGTGGAGATCTAACCCACTTTACCATCATACAACGAGATTCAATTAATTTCTCGATTGCTTCATTCATATACAACGTGTTACAGAAAGGTGTGGTCATATTCGAGGGACGCATTACGTGTGATATAAATAAATTTTCCGCGGGAGTATAAACACCAATTTACTTTGTATCACGTAGATAATTAATTTTCTTTTTTATCGACCATGTGTAAGCTAGTGGAAATTGTCGACAAACGCACAACACTAAAAAACTAACCAGGGCTGCAGCAGCTGCAGCGCGCTGTTACAAATGAACTCTACGGTTTGAACCCGAGTAGGTTTACCAAACGATCGGATTTGATAGGCCCTGTCTCAATATCATATTACTTACTTTGTACCTAAACAATTTTTTTTTTATATCGGGCAAAGAAATTCTGAAACAGCTTAAACTTGTTAAAATAGTATTAAAATAAAACAAAATTTACTTTTAGCAATAATAAAACATTTTTATGTTCCTGAAATCATCCATGCTAAATGTAAGACTTGTCTCAAAGATACCTTAGGTAAAGGTTAACCTACATTCAATACCAGGAGTCGTGGACTATCGAATTTCCAGCCACGCCCCTTAATATTAAACTAATTAAAATTGGTTCCGTACCCAATTTTATTGAAATGTTATGCAAAAAATAAATTTTCGGTTTTTATTCAACTTCGGTGGCAGACAAGCACACGGCCCACCTGATGAGAAGTTAAATAGAACAAAATTCCAAGTTGTTGGGTAGGTACACGATAAATAGAGATGCTTGGTTGCGAATCTCCGCAGCGCAACTGCGCGTGAAGACGGCAGCACACCTCCTCTCCCAAAATCCCGACCGAGGCAGGAATGCCCCTGTAAAGGGATGCTGGGTGACTCTTCATGTGTGCCTGAGTAGCATAGGACACAGTGGAGAGCAGACAAAGCCTCAAAGGGCTGGTTGAGGAGCCGCCCCTTTTCAGGGTAAGATGAGGATATCGTACTTTTCCATACGGAATTAACATGGCAACAGGTTCGAAAACAGGGTTGTTTTCCTCTCGCATCCCCGCACGCTCTCGTCCTTCGAGACCAGCAGGAGGTTGGACAAGGCGGTATTTCCGCCCAATTGAGCAGTCCGACTAGGGAAGTACCTCCGCCCAACAGAATACCGCGGCCATAATAACTTCGTGTTGTGTTAGGGTAGCTAGAGCTCACTGGAGAATTCGTGCTGTCAGTAAGAAAACTAAAGGCATGTCCTGCTTTGTCTTCTACACTGACGGCACAGAAACTCTGTGATTACAGGGTCGGCAGCGCGAGTGCGTTCCCTCTGGTGTTACATACGTTTATAGGCCACGGTAACCAATTTTCATCAGGTGGGCCATGTGCTTGTCTGCCACCTAAGTGGTATAAAAAAGCAGCATCCGCAACACTGTGATCGTTACACGTTTGCCTTAGTTTGAGTTACGTAGTTATTTATTATCGGATTTTTTTGAGATTTGTTTGTTCGTTACGTTTGGGAAACCAGGTGTCATGATAATGCGCACAATGGCGCACAACATAAATAACGGCAGTGTACAAAAATGCACACAGAACTTACTAAGGTATATCATGTCGTACCCGGATAACATAACTCTAAGAGGTCCTTCATAAGTGTTCGTTAAAGTAACATTCATTGCGGTACCCTAAACTATTTCATAAAATTAAAATATCTTCTCTTTCACTCCAAATCGCCACGCCCTTTATTATGATTGGTTCCGTACCAATTTTTATTTAATACAAAACCTTTCTTAAAGCATAAAAAGGTATGGTAAAGTGAACAAAAATATGTTCAAATACCAGGATAACATAAAATGTAAGAGTCGTTTCTTCAAAATTTTTGAAACAAGATTTTACGGTACCCTAAAATAATTGATACGATAAAATCATTTGTTATTTTTTTCCTATACCTAAATAGGGTGAACTGACTAGTATTCGACCATGGTCACAATTTTATTATTTTCTGCATTCTTAGTATCGGATGTATTTCTACTGAATTACATACTCTTTTTTAATAACAATGTTGTTCAGTCAGTGGGTCGTATGTTTGTTTGCCCACCCGTTATTGAATGATACGAAAATCACGGCGTCGAAAAAGTTGTCTCTTACATAACAACAGACAACGAGTAGATTGAATAGTAGCTGCGATTTTTTTTTCAGAGTAAGTACATAACTGGTTTTTATTAAATTTGAGCGCGATAGTCCATTCATTGTCCAACCCAAACTCAATGCGAGGGGGTTTCTGCACTTGAAAGAAGCACAAAGTCATAGTTGAAAAATCCAGATTTAAATATTAAAATAAAATTTTTAAATGGACGTAAACCTGTACCTCTACCCTAATTTCATAGGTAATACGTTCGGCCGCGGAGTCCTTTGATGAGACCGCGATGCGTGGCGGCGCTTTTGACACGGACAATCGGTGCCGCCAAGGACATAATATTTGGCGCCAAAGTGCGTAAAACAGTAGGCATCAATGTTGCCATAACTGATTTTATAAAATCTGTAGATGGCATGTTAAAAATAGTAGAAGCAGCGTAGATTTCAAATGAAAAAGTGGTAAATTTATTAGTAGATTAAAATGTATTTTTACGCGTTTATGCTTTTTAAAAGATAGAAGACGAAATCCGGTTCGTTTGTTTTGCGTCTTGTCACCCGCAGAGTAGGTAAGTCTTGTCATATGCAAAGAAAAATATCGTGACAATTTTATGTATTACTTATTTCCTGATTCCTCAACTTTTTCTCCTCTTTCTACTCTGGCTCTATCTCCTCTCGGTATGATTAAAACTTGTGATTTTCAGTAGAAAGGCCGACCTTAACCACTGAGCACGAAGCTATCATTTACTTTTCAGTTCAGATTTTTAGCGCGAACAGATAGCAAAATGTACCTAGGCAATGTACTTTTTAGTAGAAATAGAATATTGTTCTGAACAAAGGGATTGATTTAACCATTAATTAGTTAACTGCAGGTTTTTCAGTCATATTTACCTTAAAAATGAAAGGCAGGTCTGTGGATTTTTCAAAATTCTACGTATTAAATTAGATAATTAGAATTAGATAGATTAATGGTTGGCAACATTCGTATGTACCTACTTGTGCCGACTTCTTTTCTGTAGGTTGTTTACATGTTTATTTGTAGACTAGTTGTTGTTCTGTTGTGCAGTGAAAATGTCGGTTTTTAGTAATAGCGAATATTAGAGGATGCTTTGTGTTGGCGCAGCTGATGGTAGCTTGCGAAAAGCTCGTCGGCTGTACAGTGAGATATTTGTGGACGGAAGACTAGAGGGTGACCGTCGGCGGTTTCCCTCTTTGGAGTGTTTTAAGAAGATGGTGAACCGCCTTCAACACACTGGAAGTTTTCGTGGCGACCTTCTACGACGCCCACTGCTTTAGACGATCGTATTCTCGAGCATTTTGAAGTAGACCCGAGTACGAGTAGATACCCGGCGAGCTGGAACGGTTATCGGAGTGAAACCCGTTCATTTCAAGGGGGAAGTTCGCGCGTATTTAAAGATGCGTTTTGATCAGAGGATTGGGCGTGGCGGTGAAGTGAGAGTCGCTTGCCCGGCGAGGTCCCCGGATCTCACTCCGCTCGACTATTTTCTCTGAGGTTACGTGAAGAAAAAGTGTACAGTACAGCATGTGACAGCAGAGAGAATATGGAAGCCCGAATATCAGAGATTTACGTAGCGTAACCCCAGATATGTTTCGAAGCGTGCGTGGTAGCATGTTACGGCATCGAGCAACGAGCCGTTGCGCGTTGCTATAATTTTTTAAACGTAGGTATGCCTTGGAGTTTCACGCATACTGTGGCGTCATAGACTCCATTCATGTGTACATGTACTCGTTATGTTTTTGTGGCCTACATAAGTGATAGTTTAAACTCCTTGTGTCGCGATCGTGAAGTGATAAATTAGTGCGTTCTTATGACTGTACCAGATCAGGTACATCACCGTTTCGCTGTAAGGAGAACACGCCCCGGTAAGTGATAGTCAAAATATCTCGGATGTAACCTGTATCTAACTATACCTACGCTTGGTAGGCCGGCTACCAGGCGCACAGCTGAGATTAGAGATTTTGCAGAGGTTATTGAACTCAATTGAACTTATCGCGAAAGAACAAAATACAATAGTGTTGTGACCTACCGCTTTTGCTAAATATCGAAAATTTTAACGAATTTAACAATTTTGTAAGACGACTAATGATGTCATCACTTTATTACTATTTGTACATTGGCCGGTGCATATCGACTGGTTATCAGGCATGTGTAACGACCCTTAAATATGACCACACCTTTCTGTAACACCCTGTATAATGCTATCCTTATTTTTAGTAGCACACTGTTGCAACTTACAGTCACAATACTCTAATGGTCTTCCGCTGCCTTATGCGTATACATCTATACATACAAACAAGCAAAAATAAAATCTTTTTCATGTATACCTCTCGGCATTTATCTTGAACCCAAATAGAGAGAGAAATTTTGATATAATCTGATTGGTACAATTGAGCTCTTCCACAGCTGTATGTATGTATGTATTTCGTATACAGAGCACATTTTGGTTCCAAGATATTTTTCTTTTTTTATACCACTTAAGTGGCAGACAAGCGCACGGCCCAACTGATGGAAAGTGGTTATCGTGGCCTATGGACGTGTGTAACACTAGAGAAGCCACACTCGCGCTGCCGACCCTGTAAGCACAGAGTTTTTGTGCCGTCAGTGTAGACGACAAGGCACGACAAGCCTTAAGTCATCCCACTGACAGCACGAATTCTCCAGTGAGTTCTGGCTACCCTACTCACCGCTGGGAACACAACACGAAGTTATTATAACCGCGGTATTCTGTAGGGCGGAGGTACTTCTCCAGTCGGACTGCTCAATTGGGCGGAAATACCGCCGTGTTCTACCTCCTACAAAGGTGGGAGGTTTATAATATACGGATGTACAGAATTCTACCAACATTTTCGGGACCCAAGACAACCCCATCTGTTACTTGTGCATTTTTTAAACAAAGGCCTTAGCGCAGGCTTCCTTAGACTAAAATAAACAAACCAAAGTGATCCCTGGGACGATCTATTTCGAAGCAAATATAAATACTATTTGCACGAAACAGTACGTATGTCTGTATGCATAGGTACGCATGAGACAGCGGAACCTGTATATATCACTTTAAGTTCAAAAAAAATCTAAATTTATTGACTTCCTGTTACCACTTTCAGTCGAAATTATCTTTAGTACACGACTGCCCGCAAATAGTGTAATGTTTTCTGGGTACTATAATAACACCTAACCGTAAGGTTTACTAAACCTTCAGAATCGTAATCAACATTAATTTTATTAACTTTCGTAAGTTCTAAAAATAACACGATCACACCAGACGGTGCAAAAAAAAATTCACACTCTTTAAAAACGTATTATTACCTGATTAGATCCCTAAATCGTTACGCCATATCGTTATGGCTAAAAAGGTAGGTAGAAACGTCTAAACGTTCGTATACTGCGCCAGAGTTCAACAATTATGTTCCACAATGTAATAACTAAATAAACACTACGTTAGTGTTACAGTGGAGACCGCGAGAAGGTAAACGAAAGGTAGGACACCCCCTAGCCAGATGGACGGACGACCTGAAAAAGGTGGCTGGGACAGACTGGATGCGGAAGGCGGAGGATCGGAGAACATGGCCCACATTGGGAGAGGCCTATGTCCAGCAGTGGACTGCAGTGGGCTAATTGATTGATTGATTGATTGATAGTGTAACAGTAAATTTTTTTTGACAGCGATTTCAAAGCGAAAATTGCCGCCATTTTTGCAGTAATGTCAGGTAAAATGACAAAATAAAATTTGTTCACTCTGATTATTGATTTGCTAGTGGCGCCCTCTAAGCCTACCATTGCGTAATTCCCCTATTTTTTGGCAGGGCAGTCGTATTTCCTATTTTTTATTTATTTGTAAGCATTCTATTAGTCTCTTTTCATATCAACATTTAGGCCGGAAATTTCGTAGAATACTTGAGCGGAAGTACATATGACAGAGTTGCATAGCAATATAAAAATGTACGTAAAACTAACATCTTAATACCATTAGTAACGAATGTAGACATATAACAAACACATAACACTACAATACACATACATAACATCGACAAATGACGTCACACGAGGGTAGTTAAAAAAAACTTACCACTTGTGACTAAAAGCGGGAAGTAAAAAAACTCGCGAGACGTCATAAATTATACATGAACGCTACCCACCTAATGTGGGTAGTTACACAAATACCTTGTTATCCGAGTTACGGAGTACTTGGAAACCTTATACTAAATATTTAATCAAAAATGATATTGAACATGACTTTGTCAACACCAGCGAACAACGCCAGGTTCGAATCCAAGATGAACTGAAATGACTTTTTGTCCATTTTCACTTCAAAAACAATACAATCTTCAATTATTTCTTTCTTCATTACATTCCATTTCTTAGTCGATATACCCTTATTATATAATTGTAGTAGACCAAAAAGGGTCGTTTCATCAAAATCGATAAAGCTATTTATTTTTATAGACATTTTATCAAACTCTTTGGTAAAAATTGTAATGTTGTTGGCAACACATACGTTTACAAGCCACTCGTATGATTTTTTAGTGTGGCAACTGTAAACTAATACGTCACTGTGGACGCCATGGCACTTGAGTAGAGGAAACTCTTTTGTTTGTATTATATTGGAAGTTATTATCGTTTGTATGTATTTAGAGGTATCTTTTGAAAAGATATGACTTTTTATAAGATAAACAATTTTGACGTCAGCCTTTTCTCTTACCTGTTTCGCTCCTAAATCAAATTTCGACGCTGTTTCACACGCGTCTGATTTGAAATATATATTTTCAGACTTATCTGTTTCTATATCAACAGGCTTGTAAGTTTTTAACTTATCATCTGTCTGTTTAGCAGAGGACATTGAAATATCTTCAATATCTTCAGATTCACTATAGTCAAGACTAATTGTAGCGACCGTATCATCTGATACACTGTATATACTCATTTCATCGTTGATACCACCCGGTTTGTTCATTTTGCTTGACATATCTTCATCCATAGGGTCTTCAATTACTTCAGTTTCTTCATTTACATTTTCATTTTCAATGATTTCGTTAGACGAGTCATTAGATTTGGCAATAGCATCCTCATAATATGCCATTGTATCATTATACCATTCAATATTATTATTGTTTGTTGATGGTATATTATTATTGTCAAAGACACTTGTCTTTTCAACGTCATTATCATCACTAACATATACCACATCAGAATTTTGTATATTTAAGTTTTCTTTGGTTATATCGGCTCCTTTTGCCTGTTCATGTTCAATTTTATTATCATCCGTTTTGTCATTACTTTCAGTAACAATATTAGTAACATTTTCATTTATTTTACCAACACCTTTAGTTTTTTTATCATTATTTTCAGCAATTTCTTCAACATTTTCAGTTATTTCTTGAACATCCTCAGTTATTTTTTCAACAGTTTCAATAATTCCATCAAATTTTTCAATTATATCATCTAGTTTTTCAGTTATATGATCAATATTTTCAGTTATCATATCAACATTTTCTCCTACATTCTGGTTCATCTTTGTATCTTTGTGATTGCTTTGTTTGGAAATATTTTTTGATACTTCATTTGCAATAATTTCATCAAATTCTTCAGTTATGTAATTTATATTTTCAGTTATCATATCAACATTTTCTACTATATCTTGGTTCTCTGTTGTGTCTTTGTAATTACTTATTTCAGGAATATTTTCTGATTCTTCATTCACTGGCAGTTCTGGTTTTTTATTAATATATCGTTTAATTAGTGTGTACATTCTGAAATGAGAATATATATGTGATTACCTACCTTTGATATAAACACCGGACAGTTTGCTTACAGAATAGAGGCACTGTAAGTGAGGGTACATGGCGTAACGAAAATATTAAAAATATCGAGAATGTGTTGGTAGATGAAGAACCTACTACCCCATGTAGGTGCACCACTGAGCCAGTCAGCCTGTGACCAGGTCGAAACCTATACCATAATCGCGTTAATTCCCGTAAACATTATTGTAATTTTCTTAATTGCTTCTTTTATAGATAGATGGGCAGATAATAGATAACAATTTATTGCACACCAACATCAATTACAACACAGCACAATGGATTACAGTAATTGTAGTTAAACCAATGTACAGCCTCATCGCTAGATGCGATCTCTTCCAGTCAGCCTTGGGATGACGAGAAATTCAGTAACACGCACTTGATAATGGCGGTGTAACTGTTACAATAAAATTATATCACACATGTGTGAAATACAAATAAAGAATTCATTATTGTTTTAGCGAAATCTGCCTAGGGCTTCTCGACTAAAATCGCACGGTGTTTACAGTATTTGTTGGCAGGGAATCTGGTGTGATCTTGAGAAGATATCAGACCCCGACCTAACCTTTGTAGCGTGATGTTAAATGCCCTTTTTTTAACGTGTGCAAAATCCCCACGGATACCCCAACACCGGCGACGGTTGGGGAGGTTATGTCGGACTTGAAACGACTAAAACGCACGCTGACTGTGTGGGTCGCACGTTGCCGGAGGTAAGATTATCTGAAACATATCCCTCGCACCCCGGCCGGCCCAGAATATTAACTGACCAACTGACTGATTAGTATCAGAGATCACGTACTAAATCGACAATGTAGGCCAAAATTTCGTTTAACAAATATGAGCGCATTACGGGTTACATTGTACCAACAAGACGAAAAAGGCGTTGTCCTATCAGTTGGACCAACAGGAAAAAGAAATCCGCGTCGTTCAACCAGTCGGACCAACAGTAAAGTGTTTCAACGTTGTCCGACCAGTCGGATCAATAGGAAGCAAAAAGTTCTAACCTTGTGGGTAGGTGGAGATTTAATCTCTTTTTTTTTTTATTTTTTATTTTGTTTTATTATTAATTTACATTTTATTGACTATTGCATTAACGTATTGACTATTGCTCTAGTGTTAACTTGTGATACTTAATTTATTAATAATTTAATTATTTAGTTTTGTGAATTATAATTTTTAACTGACATCAACAATAATATAATATCAATTGATAATAATTTCCTGATTTTATACTGTTAACATTTTGTATGCTAACCATAGCACAAATACAATATAAAATGATATTTAATTTATTTAATTTAATAATTTTATTTGTTTTTTATTCATTTTAATTTGGGCCGCGGCCCGCCAGGCGTGATCACCTTGCCTGGTCGGTGGAACATCACACCTCGTTCCTCCACAAAAGAGATATAAATATCTAAAAGTCAACAAAATCTGTGAACTAGCCGGTGAAGGGACCCGCCGCGCCATTCAAGAGCGAAGTGCGGCCGAACAACGCTACAATGCTCACTTCGATGAGTTGCAACATGACCTAGCCGCACAGTATTTAATAATTTAATTATTATATATTTAGTGAAGTGATTGTTATTGTGCTAGCACTAGCATAAGGCTGCCTTTCCACTAGAGATGTGCTATGCTACATGGCTATGAATGCGTTTAATATCCACTGGTGGCGCGTGGGCCAACGTGTACGAGTGGACTGTATTGCGGGGAAGCAGATAACTGTTCTATTGACACTTTACACACAAAACAAGACAGGTGGCCGGGCTGCCGCGGATTCGATCCAGGCAGTGAATGCAGCCCGAGAAATTAGGAGAGGATGCACTAACCTTCACGACCCACGTGTTTTTCATCGCAGCCGGTACACGGATCTTCTCTTCCTTGCTCAGGAGCTGCCGTCAGCGTCACTAGATCCCTTGAGGAACACACGAGAGGCACCATCCGATCGGTAAAGGTCTATGAGGCGGTTAAAATACAACAAATATTATTCATTTCTGAGAGACGCGCGCGCGCGATCGCCTTTACGCTGGCTAGTTCAAAGCGAGACTGAGTGTCTATATTTCACAAATGGCGGACGGAAGCCATATCTATGATTAGTGCGGGAGAGGAGACGGGTATAAAAGGAGTGGGTTTCCGTGTCAAAAATACAGTTTCCACTTCGGCGCAACCATTCCCCCCGGCTTGAAGGGTTACCTTCGAAACGACAAATGCGAAACAAATCTAAAGTCTAATCTAAATCTAGGTTTGGGAAATAACAACTAAAATATAAACCTAGATTGGAGCTCGTGCCTACTGCTGGCTAGGCAGCGGGCAGAGGCGAACAAACAACACAACGCAACAGTCTCGACCAAGACGAGACACGATTAGCCAACAACAAAATAAGGGTCTCTTCACGTGGGACCGATACAACAAGCGAGTGCTTCTTCTCCTCGGGTGGTTCGGAAACCGTAGTGGGATTGAATTGACTAGCTGGCCACCCATCTAACGCGGCATGAATCCAGGACGGTCCACCAAACCACAACGGGTGATCCAAAATTTGCGAAGGAAGCAATCCACGAGAGAGACAATCGGCTGGGTTGTCGGTGCCAGCAACGTGAAAGAGATTATGTGGCGCCAATTCAGATTGAATTTTGCCACTCTATTAGCGACGAATGTGTCCCAACGATGGGGCGAAGAGTGGGCCCAACACAAAGCGACTGTTGAGTCCTAAAAGCTAAAATTCTACTAATATTAATGCGAAAATTTACAATTATATCATTAAGCGACACGGAAGTGCTAATCTTAGCACTGCCATCCAAAACTACACGGAGTTTTAGTAGTAAGCTTATCTTCTCCAATAACTCCGCGGTGCGGGACAATGTACGAAGGCTGGGTCCCGCCAGTGTCCGCAGGCGCAGGTGAGATGTAACCTTTATCTAAATATTCGTTAACAACCTCATCATAGGCCCGCTTCGACTTTGGGGACGCCTGCATCTTTCGTTCCAAACAAAGAAAGCGTTTTTCAGCGGATACACGGGAGCCACCGAGCGAAAACTTGCGGATGGTAGACTCCAGTGGCGGCTCGACGGTGCAACAGAACGAAGCAGTCGAGTGACTAAAACTATCTATAGAAGCGGGTGCGGAACCAATTATAACAAAACCCAGAACTGTTTCCAGGGCGTGCGGAGCGGGGTACGTCGGTCCCCCTTGAACCTTACGTGATAGCTGGAGGTGCGGGAGAATCGAAGCGCCGATCAATATATCGACGACTCCAGGAACAGCGTAAGTCTCATCTGCTAAAGGCAAATCTTTAAATTTCGTTAATAAAGACGTGTCAACCGGGACGGTAGGCAACTGTTCAGCTATTCTATCTATAACGAGCGAATCCATGTCAAACCAAATATTATTATTAAAACGAGATCTAAACCTTGTTTTAACGGTGCCACGAACAGCTGACTGTAAGCTTCCAAAACCCTTCACCACTGAGCGGGTTGAACGCTTATCAACATTGAAACCAAGACGCCGACAACAATCTTGAGTAATAAAATTACTTTGCGAAGCGCCATCTAACAGCGCTCGAACAATGCGCGGCTTACCTAATGCATCAACAATAACAACGCGAGCGGTCGCAAGACACACAGTAGTGAGTGCAGCACTAGCGGAGAACGAACACAAGGTGACGTCATCCGCGGCGGTCACCGGGCGGGCTGGAGCGCGCGCGAGCGCGGGCTGCGGCTGCGGCGCAGGCTGCCGTGTGTCACCGCTCGACGAGCCAACCGTGCTCACATTGGATGCGGCATTACTATTCTCAAAATGAAGCAAAGTGTGGTGTCTCGCTTGACATTTGCGACAACTATTTCTACTATTACATAAAACAACGCGGTGTTTAGTACCGAGACAATTAAAACAAAAATTATTAGCGCGAACAAATTTATAACGATCACTAGGCGACAATTTTAGAAAACCAGGACACCTGTACAGTTGCGAATGATGAGTGCTACACAAAGAGCAAACAGGTGACTGTACACGTGCTGGTGCGGTACTAACATAAGTATGAGTTGACCTCAGTGACTTCGATGACGCATCTACTTTGCGTGCAGAATCAACAACTGTCTTCGCGCCTTCATGTTTCGATGAAGAGCGTTGCAATACCTTTATATGCTCGCGAACAAAACTTTCTAAGTCTTCGAACTTAGGAATCCTATTGCCGCGATGATCCGACTCAAACAAACGAATGGTTTCGGAATCTAATTTCCTTAAACCCATATACAAAAATACGAAGTCGCAGAGGTCATCGACCTTTAGGTTCTTTACGGCGCGAACAGCTGACGCGAAAGTATCTAGAAATTTCTCTAAGTTTTGATCGTTACATGCCGTAATAGATTTCAAATCAAACATCTGATCTAAATAGGCGTTAGCTACCGATCTTTTATCCTCATACCTAGCTTTCAAAGTATTTAAAATTAAATTATAATTCTCGGCACTAAACGTAATTCCAGCGCAAACGGTTATAGCTTTACCAGTCAATTTTTCAACGAGATAATGCAATTTTTCGTGATCTGTCAACGAATCGTTCTTATCTATCGTATTCTCAAAACTATCTATAAATAGACACCAATTGCGAATGTTACCATCAAATTCGGGTATTTGAATTGGTGGCAACTTAGGTCGGTCGCGAGTGGGGTTGGGTAGGTCAGCCGGTTTCTCCAAACTCCTAGCGACGCGTTTGATACGACAATACAAATCGTCAAACGACGACAAGGCCTGATAACTCACTGAGTAATCGGGATTCAAATTCAACTCTAAAACGTTGATGTCATGTACTAAGGTTTCGAAATCCGCGCGTAGACTATCTAAGTTTTCTATAGAACACAAGAACGAATCTCTGATGACCAAATCAGAGGTTTTAAGTGCATTATCATAAATCGATTGTACGCGAGAGTAAATCATTTCTTTTTTAGCGTTTAAAAGTTTCAATTGAACCTTACCGGTCCTATCAACCTTTGGGGACATGTTTACAATTAAATCTCGAACTAAAGTGAGGTAAACAACAAATATGAAATGACTTAATCTTAGCGGCACAGAGCAGCGAGGCGGCGCGAGCGACACTCGGCAGATAGGTAGGTACCTACAACTGTGAATGCACGCTTGAACAAACGCGCATAGCAACAAGGTCGTACGTACCTACGCGATGGTCGCTGTCTAGGTTCAACTATTATTTCCGAGATTAAGTATTGCGTAATATCTATTCAAATTAAAATACTTTCGTATGAATTGGGATGAGATGCGAGCGAGGTAGGCACAGCCACGTGTCTACCCACGCAGGTACTAGGCAAATACGACGTGAGCCGAGAACAACGTAATTGAAAAAAACAAAACAAAGCCAAATGCGTTAGGTATTACACTGTGCCTATGCACTAGGGTGTCTGAGTATACCTAAGATCTAAGCCTAAATGTCTGGATGCGGGGTTTTCTACTAAAATAACCAGGCACTTAGGTGCGATGCGAAAATTGTGAACTACGATTAAGTGTTGATATGATACCTAACCTATTTATGTATTAGGTAGGTACAATGCGAGCCAGCGGCGAACGGACAACAAATTCTAAGCCTAAGTGTCTGGATGCGGGGTTTTCTACTAAAATAACCAGGCACTTAGGTGCGGTGCGCTCATTCCCATTAGAATAATAACAAAATACGAACTACGGCTAAGAATCCGGCTCGATCCGGACCAAAAATGGTGGCGCGTGGGCCAACGTGTACGAGTGGACTGTATTGCGGGGAAGCAGATAACTGTTCTATTGACACTTTACACACAAAACAAGACAGGTGGCCGGGCTGCCGCGGATTCGATCCAGGCAGTGAATGCAGCCCGAGAAATTAGGAGAGGATGCACTAACCTTCACGACCCACGTGTTTTTCATCGCAGCCGGTACACGGATCTTCTCTTCCTTGCTCAGGAGCTGCCGTCAGCGTCACTAGATCCCTTGAGGAACACACGAGAGGCACCATCCGATCGGTAAAGGTCTATGAGGCGGTTAAAATACAACAAATATTATTCATTTCTGAGAGACGCGCGCGCGCGATCGCCTTTACGCTGGCTAGTTCAAAGCGAGACTGAGTGTCTATATTTCACAAATGGCGGACGGAAGCCATATCTATGATTAGTGCGGGAGAGGAGACGGGTATAAAAGGAGTGGGTTTCCGTGTCAAAAATACAGTTTCCACTTCGGCGCAACCATCCACCAATCAGATTCATTGGTCCACTTAGTACACCACTGGTAGACATGGAATTCAGCTAAGCTTTTTTTTTAAATAGAAAGATGCGTGTTGTGGTTGGAGAATAGAATTCGAATTTTGAACAGTTGTTGGAAGTTTCATAGGACATCTTATTCGCTACGCTACATAGCATAGGCCAGTTGAAACGGTCACATAATTTCATAGCTTAACTTTTACATTCTCGTGGCATAGCTGCATAGCACTTCTCTGGTGGAAAGGTAGACTAAACCTGCGTAGTTTTATCGATCCAATGGATAATGTTATTAAGCTATTGACGAATTTTTAAATAATGATCTCTTCTTCTTTTTTCTTTTTGCATGATAACATTCAAAATTTATGTACCCACTCACCCAATATTCTGACAAATAAAATTTTATTTCATTTACAATAAACCGTTTTGGATGATAGAGAAACAAATATCCAACTACCGTCATAAATTAAAAAAAAATTACAAAATTTACTCACGTCCTGTCGTCGTTGAAAATCACACTCAACCGGTAATTCCCCATAACAATATACTTTTTAATCGCCCCCGACAAAGCATTTACTGGGCTATCAGTACCAAACTCCTTCTCATTGATTCTTTGAAGACCATGGTAGGTATAAAACCTCAATTTCGAAGACGCTCGAACATCCAACTTCACGTCATAAGTATCAAGATTGTTATTTTTCACAAATTTCAATGTTTGTAAGAGGTATCCAATTTTGTATTTGAGGTCATTCAATGACTGTGGGCAGGTATTCGGTGGGTTGTACTTATCAAAGAATTCTTCTACTTCATATGTTTTGAAGTCTGTTATGATATAATTTCTAAACTCTTTGGGCACTTCATAGAGTATTGTACGATTTATTTCGTGTGACTTCTCGAGTATCAGTTCACTGTAAGTTTAAAAAAAAAGTTTCTAAAGGTAAAGGTAGCTAATTGTTATACAGCTGCCTACAAGCAAAGTCATTTCGCACGCCATCTGTGGGTCTGTAGGGACAACAGGATTATGTAATGTATAGCTATGTGTGCACTGCAAGTTAGAGCGAGCAGTCACTGGGAGCGAGACGCGCGGGCCAGTCGCTTGGTACACAAGTAGAGTTATAAACAGTGTGTCATTCTCGGACAATATATATAACCCATACTTTAATACACCTGTGGTTTCAATTAACTTCCCAAATAGTGAACACGTGATATTTATTGTTATCAACAACACGTTATAGAATGTACAGGTCGTATGTTGTCAGAGGTCAGAATGGTTGAAATATATCTCGCACAAGGGTGAGATTGAGTGATGATTGATTGAGAGCCAATTCGAAGGCCTCCTCGGGCCACGATGTCACTCACCATCTTGCCCGGCGTATTACGCCGCCCGCTCAGCCTGTTTCTGTTAAGGTGACAAGTGGCGCCACCTGTGCACGCTATCAGCTAAACTGTGTAAAGTCATCACTTACTATCCGTCTTCCGATACAGTTCCAGTAACTGACATCATAGGGTCACTCTTGTACTCATTCACTATATCTTTGTACATGTCCCATAGGTCACGAAGCACTGAGATCTCACGCCTAAAATAAACAATATTGTGTAATTATTTGATATTCTGACAAACTATAACATATAATAATTAATACATATTTATATAAAAGGGACATACTTCACACTGTGTACTCAAGACACATACAAACCTGAAATTTGGTAGATATGATCCTTTTAGGATGTAGAAATCAGTTAAGACCGGATTTTACTTTACACGACGGTATTTTGTCCAATTGAGCAGTCCGACTGGTGAAGTACCTCCGCCCTACAGAATACCCCGGCCGTAATAACCTCGTGTTGTGTTCCCGGCGGTCAGCAGGGTAGCCAGAGCTCACTGGAGAGTTTTTGTGCTGTCAGTGGGAAGACCAAAGGCTTGTTCTGATGGTGTCTTTTGTTTTGACGACACAGAAACTCTGTTCTTACATGGTCGGCAGCATGGGTGTGACTTCCCTGGTGTTGCACACGTTCATAGGTCGCGGTAACCACTTTCCATAAGGTGGGACGTGTGCTCAGATATATACAGTCCAGACTCAGCCTCAGATGCATGGCTCGAATCCGTGGGACCGAATACAATTATTGGTGAAATGTGGGTGTTAATTCACCTCGGCCTAACCCTCCAGGGATAAAGGCGTGATTATATGTATGTATGTATGTATATCTCCATCAATTTACAGCTCTATGCGAATTAATGCAAGCACAAAGCTTTATTTTGTCTGGATTAATGGTTGTTTGTGTGTTTGTTTGTTTGTTTTTGGAAGTCTAACTCACTACACGCGTACGAAGTCGCAGGCGCCCGCTAGTAGTCAAATAACAAAATATAACAAAGTAAAATGTTATAACAAAACAAAACAAAGCTCTCTTCAATACTCTGATGAATGGTTTGACATGATGCCCGCACCTACATTCTATCATCGCACCTCTCGCCATAGGCAAGGAATTCATCCTCGCACATTGCGAACTGAGACGGTGCGCACTGTGCGGTATGAAAGGAACTTCATCCCACACACACTCAAGCTGTGGAATGAACTCCCTGCTTTTCCCAAGCGCCTACAATATGGGGTTCTACAAGAGGGGCATTAAAAGGTTTCTTCGTAGTCGGCAGCGCGAGAGTAACGCCTCTGGTGTTGTACACGTCCATAGGCCACGGTAACTACTACCCATCAGGTGGGCCGTGTGCTTGCCTGCCAACTAAGTGGTAACAATATCGGTAGATGGAGTGTTCAGGAGGAGGTAGGACACGACGGTATTTCCGCCCAATTGAGCAGTCCGACTGGGGAAGTACCTCCGCCCTACAGAATAATACTACCACTTAGGCGGCAGACAAGCGCACGGCCCAACTGATGGGAAGTGGTTACCGTGGCCTGTGTAACACCAGAGAAGTCACACTCGCGCTGCCGACCCTGTAAGCACAGAGTTTCTGTGCCGTCAGTGTAGAGGGCAAAGCGGGATAAGCCTTTAGTCATCCCACTGACAGTACAAATTCTCCAGTGAGCTCTGGCTACCCTACTCACCGCTGGGAACACAACATGAAGTTATTATAACCGCGGTATTCTGTAGGGCGGAGATATTATTGTACTGGATTATATACAAAAGTAAAATCTTACCTATCCGCAAAAGTCGATAGCAGCTGCCGGACATAGGACTTCTCCTTTTTCTTCAAAGGGTATTCAAAGACCAAAGTCCTTATGTAAGGACATTCCGGAGTCAACACTATACTATGCAGATGCCCTATAAAGAACCTTTTGAAGGCGTCCTTGCTTCGATGGTCTGTGAAGGTGGTAGGCAGAGGGCACTGTAGATCTGGTGAGGTGGAGGGAGACTGCGTGGTGACAGCCGGTGCCGGTACAGGCGGTGGTAAAGACCCTTCTGGGGTTTCCGTTGAGGACCTTGCAGAGGGTTCTACTGAGGACCTCCCAGACGACCCCGCAGAGAACTCAGTCGGTGTTTTTGCTATCTTCTTTTGTAATTTAGACTGTCGTTTAGTATGTCCAAGACCTGCTCCCGAACTCTGTTAAGAAGAAAGAAGAAATTTAAATTTTTTATTTTATTGTAGAGAAAGAATACGTTCTCTAAGTTTTAAGAACAAGCATTTTAGATATTTTTTTCTTTCTTTAAAGTGCCGTACGTCATTAAATTTAAAAAAAAAAACAGTGATATAAATTTTTACAATGTTCTATTGTGAAAAATAGGGGCTGTAGAGACACCTTTAAGAGTGGGCCAGTAAACCGGGACCTCTAAATCGTAAGGCCAACTCTTTAACCACTAAGCTACCGTTATATTTACGTCTATAACTTACACCAAGATGCGGCATGATAGGCTCGGTGATACCATCCTCCCTGGCTCCCAAAGCACCACCTTTCCACCCCATACCCAGCATCATTCTGAAATAACACATTTATTGCTAAGAACATTTCTTTACTTTGGAGGAGCTCTTGGCTAAGTGGTAACGAAGTAGGTTGACACAATTAATTCAATCAATTAGCCCATGGCAATCCACTGCTGGACATAGGCCTCTCCCAATGTTGGGAGGCTTTGGCCTACAGTTTGGCCCACGCTGGCCAGACAGGTTGGTACAGAGTTTTATTTCGAGTGTTCCTTCTCTCGCAGTGATATTGTATGCGTTTTTTTGTTTTTTTTTCTCTTAGTTGGCTCTTACGACACCCGTCGTATGAGATAGGGTGGTGATACTTGTATTCTTACTCTGTTACCACACGGTAGATTAACGCATTGCAAGGTTAAGCCTTAGCCAGGTCGGTCTTAGGATGGGTGACCATTCTTAAAGACATTTATTAAATTGACATTGACAATGGTACATAAAATATTCTATTATAATGTTACGTGCACGGGGTACAATTAAATGCCGTTTACTCAACGAAGAGATTTATTAGCTCACCACAAACTAGACAATTAGATCACTAGTACACACAGTACTCTTCAACAGTTCCAGTCGCTCAGTAGTTCACAGTAGTCCACAGTCGTTGCTCAGGTCGCAGTTAGAATCTTCTTCGGTCGCTTAAGTTCGCTGTGTTCGTTATCGATCTCAAAGACTGAATGAATCGTGTCGCTATGCGAGCGTGTTTTTATACCTCTCAATTAAGAGGATCGAATTATCTAGAAAGCTCGCGAGCGACAAATACCTATTCCTTTGATCTTGCCGCCGTCGCTGACCTTCGAGTACATTCTCGATATTTACCTATTGTTTGTTTATATTTGAGAGTGTAGGTACCTGTAGGTACGTTGTGACTTTTTGTTGACGATTCCAGATTTTTTCTATGCCTTTCGGTAGAGTACCTCATCACTAACAATGCGTTTTTATTTCTTGAAGATTTGATTATTAGTTTTCGAGATATCGACGGCTGTCGTAACATTACCCCCCTTTTAGTCATGCTCGTCCCGAGCATCATTTGTTCCATGATGACGCGTCAACCTATACACATGGACTACCTTTGGTTTTCCCCTAATCCCCTTCCTAATGCGGTAGGTAATGTCATTGATTCTCGTAATAACCGTATAGGGCCCTTCCCAGCGAGCTTGGAGTTTTGGAGATTTCCCCTTCTTGCGTAGCGGATTATGAAACCATACCAGTGTTCCTTCTTCGAAACCGTGGGTGTTTGCATTTCTATCGTACCGGGTTTTCATCCTTTCACCTGCCTTCAAATTGTTTTCCCGTACTATTCTGTGCACCTCGTCCAGTCGGTTTCGAAGTTCACTCACGTAATCCGTCACGGGCTTAGGACTATCAGGTGGCGTATCGGTTATTGCATCCACTGGTAGCCTAATCTCTCGACCAAAGTTCACTTTCGCTGGGGTGTGTCCCATACTGTCATGTACCGCAGATCGATAGGACATCAGGAATAGTGGGATGTACTGGTCCCAATCTCTTTGGTGTTCATCGACAACTTTAGCCAAGTGATTTTCCAACGTCTGGTTAAACCTCTCGACCATTCCGTCTGACTGCGGATGCGCTGGAGTCGTACGGGTCTTGTTCATTCCAAGGAGCTTGCACATTTCTTGAAATAGAGCAGACTCGAAGTTCCGTCCTTGGTCAGAGTGAATCTCCATAGGTGCGCCGTACCGGCAGACCACTTCCTGAACCAGTTTCCTTGCCACAGTGACCGCTTCCTGGTTGGGTGTCGCAAATACTTCCGGCCACTTAGTGAAGTAATCTTGCACTACTATGATGTATTTGTTACCTTCTTCAGTCGTTGGAAAAGGTCCAGCAACATCAATGGCGATACGTTCCCATGGTGCTCCGACGTTATACAGTTTCAATTTTCCTTTGCTTCTTGTCGGCGGTCCTTTAACTGAAGCACATGCAGTGCATTTACGGCACCAATCCTCGACATCTTCCCGACAATGAAGCCAGTAAAACCGCTGTCGTACTTTAACTAGGGTTTTCTTGACTCCGAGATGCCCGCCAGAGACACCATCATGGCTGTGCCGTAAGAGTGTAGCCACCTTGCTTCGTGGTACCACTACTTGTAGGGTCACCTCTTTGCCGTCGTTGGATTCCCATTTCCTATACAGCACGTCGTCTATCAGAGTTAAACTGTCCCACTGGGCCCAATAACTTTTGGTAGTGGAACTGTAAGCAGATATATCACTCCATTGGGGTTTGCTTCCAAGCTGCTTCCAGTGCAGTATAGGCTGTAGATCATTATCATCCTCTTGCGCCTGCTTCATACTGCTTCCGGTCCATTCGTCGTCAAGTCCATTCACCTTTATGACTTTAGTCTTTTCGCGGGCTTCGTTCTTCTGACAATGCTTGTAATCTTCGGCACACGGCCTTCGTGACAAAGCATCAGCATTGCCGTGCCCTTTTCTACTTCGGTGTTCCATTTCATTTCGGTGTTCTTCGGAGTTCGGTGTCCCGGAGTCCGTGACCCTCCTCCGTTTTCTCGAAGGACACTCTAATTGAATATGGCCCTTTCCTCTACAGGAATAACACGTTGGGACATATCGTGGCTTCCTTTCCTCTGCAACCACCTCCCTGACCGCCCTGACCTTATTTTGAGCAATAGGGATGGTTGGGGCCTCATATCGTCCAGCTAGCGCCCGCCCCGCGGCCCTGACGACATTTAGTTTTAATGGAACCTCTAGATCCACTTGGATCCCGACGTCCGCTACCATCCTCCTTTTTCTGGAAGGACACTCTGATTGGATATGGTCCCTTCCTCTACGGGAATAACACGTGGGGACATACCGTGGCTTCCTTTCCTCTGCAACCACCTCTTTGACCTCCCTGACCTTACTTAATCCGGCAGTCTGCCGTACAGTTTCCACCTCGAGAGCATAAGCCAGTGCTTCTTTCAAGGTCTGATGGTGACGCAACTGAACACTAGCTTTCAATTCTGCGTCTCGTATACCATTTAGGAAGGCCTCTAGCAAAATGGTCTCGATCATCATGGGAGTCGATGAGTAGGCCCGACGAACGAGTCTTTCAACCTCCACAGCCCATTCCTGGAGGCTTTGACTAGACTTTTGTTTCTTCTCTCGAAGCTGCGCTCGGTAGGCATTCTCCAGGTGCTTGTCGCCGTAACGTGTGTCTAAAGCTTCCATCAAAGACCCCAGAGTCCTTCCTTCAGGTGGCAGGATTTCCAGTATTATTAAGGCATCTCCTCGTAATGCAAGTGTCAAGGCCATAAATGACTCCTCGTTGCTCCAGGCTTTAGTTTTTGCCAATATCTCGAATTGGTACTTGAAGGCTGTCCACGAGGAAGTTCCATCAAAGTGTGGTAGGTCGAACTTTGCTGATGATGGTGAGGTCACGGTAACAGGTCCACAGGTTTCCAGCCTGACGATCTTCTTTTCGAGAACTTGCAAGCGGTCGTCCACGGTCCCAGTCTTCAAGCTCAGCATTTGCAAGTCGTTTTCGAGGCTCTTCACCTTATCCCCCAGTGCGTGGATGCCTGCATCAATTTTACCCATGACAGCTTCCTGGTTGGCCTGCATCTCTTGCCTGGAGGCCTGCGTCTCTTGTCTGGAGGTCTGCATCATCTGCTGCATAGTAGCTTGCATTTCTTCCTTGGAGGCCTGGATCTCTTGTCTGGAGACCTGCATCTCTTGCTTGGAGGCCTGCATCATCTGCTGCATAGAAGCCTGCATCTGCTGCATAGAAGCCTGCATCATCTGCTGCATAGAAGCCAGCAGCGTCATCATGTTGGTATCTGACGAGGTTCCATCTGGTGCTGCCGTAGTTCCCGCTGAGACAGCAGCATCGGCCTGACTCTCTTCCTCTTCGAGGGTCCGTTGACGTGCGGCATCCATTTCCACTTGACGTCTGGTCCGTGGAGTACGCCCTTCGTCTTCACGTGGTAATAACGGCATTCCGCTTCTGACACCAATTGTTACGTGCACGGGGTACAATTAAATGCCGTTTACTCAACGAAGAGATTTATTAGCTCACCACAAACTAGACAATTAGATCACTAGTACACACAGTACTCTTCAACAGTTCCAGTCGCTCAGTAGTTCACAGTAGTCCACAGTCGTTGCTCAGGTCGCAGTTAGAATCTTCTTCGGTCGCTTAAGTTCGCTGTGTTCGTTATCGATCTCAAAGACTGAATGAATCGTGTCGCTATGCGAGCGTGTTTTTATACCTCTCAATTAAGAGGATCGAATTATCTAGAAAGCTCGCGAGCGACAAATACCTATTCCTTTGATCTTGCCGCCGTCGCTGACCTTCGAGTACATTCTCGATATTTACCTATTGTTTGTTTATATTTGAGAGTGTAGGTACCTGTAGGTACGTTGTGACTTTTTGTTGACGATTCCAGATTTTTTCTATGCCATTCGGTAGAGTACCTCGTCACTAACAATGCGTTTTTATTTCTTGAAGATTTGATTATTAGTTTTCGAGATATCGACGGCTGTCGTAACAATAATATACAATTACTTACAAATTAATATAAAACTATGCTAACTATACAATATATACAAAAATGGAATAGAGAAAAAGAGGGAGACTGTAATTTTAGGCATCGAAAAATTCCTCCCCATCGATCTCTACTGGTACCGTGCCCAAGAGGCTGGCGGCATTACCACGCTGAATGGCGATGCCAATTCTTTGAGCGAGGTAAAGGCCAGCCTTATGGTCACGGGAAGCGTCGATTAGTCGCTTCGCTATTTCTTTGAATAGTGCGCGCGCGCTTGGACCCCACGGACCCAACGTTTCGACTCGAAACGGCTCAAAAATATAATTACCAGTTAAATTGGTATATTTGCGCCGTTTGAGAGTCTCCGCTGATGCAGCAGCAGCGCATGCGCAGTCCATCGTACTTGGAAGATGGGAAGGCGCCAGGGTGTCGACGCAAGTTGCATCCCACACCAAAGGCCTACCCATCTTCCAAGGTATCAACGACATACCGTCCGGTCTCCTACCATCGTCGCGAGCCAAACCAACAGGTTCAAGTATAGCTGGCACGCCGGCGGTGACAAGAGCTCGACGGATAATATCGTTAATGTTTGCATGAGACATTGAGATAACTCCGTGCCTCAGAGTGCACGTTGAATCTCCGGTTTTGTCATACGAACGTAATTGAAGTCCTAAAAAGTACAACAACTGGTCTAAATATAGGACTTCCGATATCGCCAACGGAATGTGCAGATCAGACCGCAGTTGCTTTACGGAAAATATTGAAGTTCAGTCGCTCGTATCTAGGCCGAATAAAGAGGACCAAGGACACTGAGGCAAGGGCCTCAGGTGCGACCAGTACAGGATATGCAGTAGATACCTCATCACACATCATCAAAGAGATCTAAAAGCACTTACTACGCAGTTAGAGTAGGTACTTGTCAAGAAGTATGGCAGTCACTAAATATATTTTAAATAGAAGTGAAAAAAACTTTAATGAATAAAGGTTACTATAAAGTAGGTGAGTATCTAGATGACGTAAATGCGTGGTCAACATAAGTCTCTTGCTTGCTCGCACAAAATAAAGTGTCTAAAGTACCTAAATTTAAAAAAGAAAGATAATCTAGTTCTAATATGCTTCTCTGAGTTTCTTACTGGTAGAATCTTCTCAGTAGAACTAACCTACCGAACCAGCGAAAGAATCATCTTCTAATGGTTTAGTTTTACATTATTTAATATTTTTATATTATTTTTCGATTAAATGTAAAATTTTGACATTCTTATTATTTTTTTTAATAAATGAAATTGATTCTTTGATTCTCTGACTACAATGAATAAAATTCGAAGTATACTCACTTCATAGCCTTATCACTCTGTACAGGCACGGACAGTGCTTCAATCAGCTGGTCATTCCTTGCCTCAATAGTTCTTTTTCTCGGTAACATGACTTTGGCGGCCGGTTGTACTATAGGAAGTGTACTGTAACAAAGCAAATGACAGCTAGTCAAATAATTTTATTACGAGAATGTTAAGCTGATTAAAAAATGTGATGTAATTTTTTTAATAAATAAAATAAATAATAATAAAGACTAAAAAATAGGCTCGCATTTTTATTATGTGGGACCGAAAATGCACGCATGCATGTTCACACGCACTCTCGCACGCACGCACGCACGCACGCACGCACGCACGCACGCACGCACGCACGCACGCACGCACGCCCGCACACTCGCACGCACGCACACGCACACACTCATACATGGATATATGTGCACCAAAGTAGTCAACTCCAAATCAAATACTTACTTGTTACCAGTTATGTCGTGTTTAAACATAACGGCGGCTAATTTAATGTCTGCCTCCGAACTCACAACAGTACAACTTTTATTCTTCTTGCTTTGGCTCTTCGCTTTAGCTGGCTGGAAGCTGCTATTTGATCCCGTTGGCTTGTTCATACTGTGTCTGTAAGGGCGGGTACAGTCAGCGTCTGGACGATCTTGGCTAGTCTCAAAATGATTAATAATGATAATACAAAACTATATTATACTAGCTGTTCCGGCAAACGTTATTTTGCCATGTTAAAAAAAAATAGGGTGGACTACCCTTAGCATTTAGGGGGATGAAAAATAGATGTTGGCCGATTCTCAGACCTACTCAATATGCGCACAAAATTTCATGAGAATCGGTCAAGCCGTTTCGGAGGAGTACGGGAACGAACATTGTGACACGAGAATTTTATATATATAAGATAAAACTAACTATATTATACTTAGTCTGGCCATAAATACTGTTACAATTAAAATAAGAAAGATATTACATTTGAATTTGGAATCTGTCATTTTTATACGATTGTTCATTGATTTTCTAATTTTGGCGCCAATACATTGTACAATATTTTGCTACATTAAAATGGAGTGGGTGATAAAGAAAACCGAATCGCTGTGATTGCATTACACAAAGTTGGTATGGAGCCGAATGTAATTTTTAAAACTCTCCATACGCTTGGTATTAGTCAAATGTTTGTGTACCGGGCTATTAATAGGTACAATGAGACCTCCTCTGTTTGTGACAGAAAAAGATCTGGCCGTCCACGTAGTGTTCGTACGAAAAAGGTGGTCAAAGCAGTAAGGGAAAGAATTCGAAGAAATCCTGTCCGAAAGCAAAAGATTTTATTTCGGGAGATGAAGATAGCACCCAGAACCATGTCGCGCATTTTAAAAGATGACTTAGGACTTGCAGCCTATAAGAGACGCACTGTTCATTTTTAACTGATAATTTAAAAAAGAATAGGGTGGTAAAATCGAAGCAACTACTGAAGCGGTACGCAAAGAGAGGTCACAGAAAATTTTTGTTTACGGATGAGAAAATCTTTACAATTGAGCAACATTTTAACAAACAAAATGACCGTATTTATGCTCAAAGCTCTAAGGAAGCTTCCCAATTAGTCGACAGAGAGCAACGTGGGCATTATCCGACTTCTGTGATGGTTTGGTGGGGTGTTAGCTATGAAGGAGTGACAGCCATATTTTTGTGAAAAAGGTATCAAAACATCGGCACAAGTGTATCAAGATACCATTCTTGAGAAGGTAGTTAAACCCCTTAACAACACCATGTTCAATAACCAAGTATGGTCCTTCCAACAAGACTCAGCGCCGGGTCATATAGCTCGGTCCACGCAGTCTTGGTTGGAAGTGAACGTTACGGACACTGATCAGTTTTAGAGAGTATGGCTTGCTCTAAACGCCATGATAATTTGGAGTCCCTAAAACAATCCATACGATTGGCAGTGAAGAATTTTCCCATGGAAAGAGTGCGTGCTTCTATTGATAACTGGCCTCAACGTTTAAAGGACTGTGTTGCAGCCAATGGAGACCACTTCGAATAAGCTTTTATATTTTAAATTGTTTTATATTTATGTATTAAACTAACACTCTGTAAAAGTAATAAATATTATTTGCAATAAAAAAAAATGTTTTTTCTTCGTAACAATATTTATGGCTAGACTAGGTATATATAATATTAAGAACAAATCAAACCGTTTTATTGATTTTAATTGTTTTTAATTCAATATTTTCCCCATTCTAATTTATCAAGTAGGGTATCAAAATGAATTTAATTAAAAGGAGATTACAAATAAATATATATATAATTTATAATTATATATATAATATATATATATAATTTAATCTACAACATTCTACACAACGCTATCTAGACCCATGTTAAGCATAGTTTTACTAGCTTGTGTTATGGAATCTAGAATACGGATAAACATACTTAAATACTTTTTTTTTTGTAAATACATACGTGTTAAAACGTAAATATGTATATTACAAATATACATATTTATATATATAACATAACATAAACTCACGCCTATATCCCCGAAGGGGTAGGCAGAGGTGCTAACACCCACATTTCGCCAGTTTATGTTTAGGTCCCAATGTAATAGGTGGCGAGCCTATTGCCATAAACCGGGCACTTATAAACCTGCGATAAATACACACATAACTTCGAAAAGCATCGAAAAGTAATTGGTGTGTGCCATGGTAAAACCTGGGATCGAACCCGAGACCTCATCTCAGCAGTCCATTACCCATACCACTAGGCTAGATATTTGTGTCATATCATAATTAACATAAATTAGTTTTTTTTTCGGTTTGTGATTGGCAAATGGGGACCACGGACTCCCCATCTAGTCCCCGGCTATGGGAATCTCTGCTATAGTAAACCATCCACTCGTCACCGCCAGGCCTGCGCTCATGGGGGACGTAGGTCATTCTGCGGGCTCCAACGCTCAAGTCACCGCCTTTCGTGTCAGCCTTGGTTGTGGTTTAGGCTAGGAGGTCAGGCAGCTGTCGCTTCCAAAATTGCAAAAAAAAAACAAGCAACAACATATTTAAGCGGACCCTAGACCACCACTAAATAAATAATACTTTCTTACCCAGTAATGAGATCCCAACGGCTATCATTCGCAATGCGAGCCGCCTTACCAGTGCTGCGGCTTGTTCGCGAGACCTCCTTCCACTTTGAGGAGTTCGCTTTATCTTTAGGAACCGATTCCACACGTAAATACCTGGTAAAAGAATAATGGGTGATACATACGGTATGAGAAATCGTTACGATCAAACTATACAGTGTAAACGGTAGCGATAAGCTAAGGTGTGTGTTCTTGAAAATGTCTAGTAAAAATTGTAACGATTTTATCACACATGTGTCTATATATCGGTGTTTGAAACATACATATCCACAACTGTAAATATCCAAAGAGGTGGGCAGAGATGTATTTATACCCACATTTTGCTATTTTATGGAGGTAGGTCTGGGGAAGTACCTCCGCCCTACAGAATACCGCAGCCATAATAACGTTGTGGAGAGTTTTTGTGCTGTCAGTGGGAAGACCAATGCCCTGATTTTTCTCACTGACGGCACAACAACTCTCTACGCTTACAGGGTCGGCAGCGCAAGTGTGATTCCCCTTGTGTTGCACACGTCCATAGTCTACAGTAACCACTTTCCATCAGGTGGGTCGAGTGCTTTTCTGCTACCTAAGTTGTATAAAAAACTATTATTTTCGGTCTCACGTGACCCCGAGACTTTTCCTTCAGCACACCATCGTCGAGGTGAAGTCATACTGATGTGTGCTATAAAGCATTCTATACATGATGAATAGAAAAGTCTCACCATGGTCTGCTGTATTCTGTCACAGAGTGAAGACTGTCTTCACTCTGTAGACCATGGTCATGTACTTCTCCCGCATCACTGCGAAATAAATGGATGTTGGTTAACGCGATTCTTGACAAATACACACCGAAAAATATTCTACTATATATTATTCATATAAATTTTCAGACTTCTAATTAGGATAAAAAATGAATTTCACTCCTTTATCCCCGGAAGGTTAGGTAGAGTACTACACTCTGAAGATGAATACCTTTTACTTGAGACCCCATTCATCAAAATCTGTTCAGCCGTTCGGCCTCTAGAGGGGAACAAAAAAACTACATACATACAAACATTCATACAAACATGCAGAGGTGAATTAACACCCACATTTCACCAACATTAAATTCGGTCCCACGTAATAGGGGGTGAGCCTATTGACGTCTTCCGGGCACTATTGTTGATTGAAGCCATCCATCAGAGGCTGAGTCTGGGCTGTATATATCTGTCTGATGTTAAACAGCCATATCCCTTAGTCGCCTTGTACGACACCGCATGGGAAGAGATGGGGTGGTCCAAATTCTACTCTGCCGGGAACCACGCGTTCATATGAGTAGAGCAATATCTTATTTCGCAGGGTGGTATGGGTACTGAACTGCTAAGACGAGGTCTCGGGTTCGATCTCAGGTTTCACCATGGCACACACCAATGACTTTTCGATGCTTTTCGAAGTTATGTGTGTATTTATCGCAGGTTTATAAGTGCCCGGTTAATGGCAATAGGCTCGCCACCTATTACATTGGGACCTAAACATAAACTGGCGAAATATGGGTGCTAGCACCTCTGCCTACCCCTTCGGGGATATAGGCGTGAGTTTATGTTATGTTGTTATAATACCAGAAAAAAAATATATATTATACGTTGTTGGGTAGAATTGGACGACCTTGACAATTAGCCTATTGTATACAGGAATAGAATTGGGAACGAGGTTATTCGACAGAGAACTAAAGTTACCGATATAGGTCACAGAATAAGCAAGCTGAAGTGGCAGTGGGCTGGCCGCGTTTGTCGAAGGAACGTCAGCCGTTGCAGCAAACGAATCCTAGAGTGGAGACCGCGAGAAGGTAAACGAAAGGTAGGACGCCCCCTAGCCAGATGGACGGACGACCTGAAAAAGGTGGCTGGGACAGACTGGATGCGGAAGGCGGAGGATCGGAGAAAATGGCGCACATTGGGGGAGAGAGGCCTATGTCCAGCAGTGCACTGCGGTGGGCTAATTGATTGATACAAGAATACAGCTTTTAACATTTTGAAGATAGAGTTTAGTTTAGCTTAATTTTGAATAGATTGTTTGGCCTTCTGACTAAAATTATGCGACTTACCTCGGCTTACTTTGCTCTATAGGATGTTTTTCACCCACTGGAACCTTCACGAATCTTACATCCCTACAAAAAAAAATGCACTAATTTATTTTATTTTATTAATTGTATTACATAAAGTTTAGTCACTTTTTAATTTTTTAAATCAGTCCAGTTATCTTTCCTCTTTCTAATTCTATATATTATATAAAAATTTTGGTTTGTGTACGCTTCAAAAACTCGAAAAGTTCTGCACCGATCGAGTTGAAATTATAGCATGATATATAATCCGCATCAAGGATTGTTTTTATCTAACTTTTGCATCAGTCACATATCCGCGACCGCGAAAAACTAGATTTTTTAGCGATCAGCTATGTATCACTTTGTTTTTTTTTGTCATTTCGCAACCATTCAACCACAATGTGCCACAGCGAAGCGTGGCAGGGTACAGCTAGTCTAATATATAAAATTCTCGTGTCACAGTGTTAGTTACCATACTCCTCCGACACGGCTTGACCGATTCTCATGAAATTTTGTGTGCATATTGAGTAGGTCTGAGAATCGGACAACATATATTTTTCATCCCCCTAAATGATAAGGGTATATTAGTATAAATATAAAACTATAGACTTACAAAAGTCCTTTAGTCCATCTGCTCGACAATTGAACTCTGTAACTAGTATGTACTTCCATCAACCTGTATACCTCGTCCACAATCATCCTAGCCTTGTCCGTAAACACACTCTTAATATTTTCCGAACGGGCAATACTCAAAATATTCTTCACAACGTACTCTTGATCTGTATTCTCCACAGCAATCATTATACTAGCTTCTGCTTCATTGGATAAAAACTCCAGTATAGTTTTAAATGTAGACATAACGAACTTAGCGCCCACGTTCTGCAGTCGTCGTTGATGTTTTAGTATAGAGGGTTTCAGACTTAGTTTCTTTGGTTTCTCTGTGTTGAATACATCTTCTGGGATGCTGTGGGAAAAAAATTAATGATTATTACGAGAATATCAGAAAGTGAGGAATAGTTAATAGCCTGTTTTTGGCATAGCGGTAGAACGTTCGAGCTACGCAGGAGGCGCGGGTCCGATTTCTGCTCAGTGCAAATATATGTATGCATGAATATGTATATTTGCATTGGTCTGGGTGTTTCTATGTCCCGATGGGACCTTCTATAGCCCTGGGTTAGTCGGTCAGTGTGTGAGGAATATGCCAGCAGCTACCTCACCCTCGGCAACAGATGTCCCAAGACAGCCATGGGGTTTTAGTCGGTTCGAGACCGATATAACCACCCCGCTGACCACGGCGGAGGGGGGGGGGGATGATTTCCGCACGTTATTTTATCCGCATTCTAGATTCTACTATTGTTTAACAAAAAACTTATGACAGAAGATCATTTAACAAACTACGTTTGAAAACTAATCATTTGACAAGCTTTCGTTTCGCAAACGTATTAGTTTAAAAATAATCATTTAATTTAATACAGGTTTCGCAAATGTATTACTTAGGGTATATTTCAATTGGGTATTTGACGGGCTAGTCAAATTAATTACTTTGTACTAAACGTCAAAACGGTAAGTTATAAGGAAACTTGTACCAAATAATTAATAGTGACGTCATTATATTCAATAGTCAAATAATTTACTATTATTGATTGGGTGGATTATTAAAAATAATTAAAAACGATAAAATAAGAACAGACGCAACTTTTACCGCTCTTTAGCCGTTGTTAATTTAATAAACTCAGTTAAATAATTTATTTTAACTATAGGAAGAATATGCAATTGTTACAATTTTATTTTAAAAATGTATATATTGACTTCATTTGACTAAATGAAGTCAGTATATAATTGTTTTTTAAACCCAGTAAGTATCTTCTTAAGGTTCTTCTTAAACCCCATATTGTAGAATGCATGAAACTCCACAAAAATCCCAGTGGTTTATGGTTTGCTAAGATTGTTATCAATGGTATATTTTTTTTAATTCATTCAATTACAATTTTGTTTGTCAAATGTCAAATCTATGATCATGGTGCTTGCAACAGCGCCGAAATATCGGAAACTCAAAACAATGAAACATGGTAAATATCCCGTTTATTTTGATACTTTTAATACTGAAATTGTTATTTGTTCTTTGTCAAATGATTAGAAACCAAGGCCTTCTGCTAAAGCATAACACCTGTCATACCATGGACACTGCGATAGATCGATTTAATTTTAGACTTTAAAGCAATACAGATAAAGTTAAAAATGAAAAGGTTTTTCGCAGAGTGAATTAAAAAGTCTAATGAAATACTTTTCATTTAATTTTGAACTTTAACTGTATGAAAAATAAAGTCTACAATTTAATGCTATATTATTTGTAGTGTCTGTGGTGTGACAGTGGTTTTGCTTTAGTAGAATCGAAGGACAGACGGTAGGTGGTAGGGTGGTACTACCACCCTCGGCAATAGATGGCCCAAGACGGCCGTGCGGTTTTAGTCGGTTCGAGCGCGACATAACCACCCCGCTGCCCACAGCGTGGGGTACCCGAGTGGATTACCGCACTTTTATAAAGAAAAGTGGTACTTACCATAATTTGTCAGATAATTTTTTTAAATTCCTTGATCTCTTTTCCAACACCAAAGTCCTGAAATTGTTTTAAATTTATTAGTTTATACAGTTATATTTTTTTTATATACCACTTAGGTAGCAGACAAGCGCCCACCTGATGGAAAGTGGTTACCGTGGCCTATGGACGTGTGTAACACCAGAGAAGCCACACTCGCGCTGCCGACCCTGTAAGCACAGAATCTCTGTGCCGTCAGTGTAGAGGACAAAGCAGGACAAGCCTTTAGTCATCCCACTGACAGCACAAATTCTCCAGTGAGCTCTGGCTACCCTACTCACCGCTGGGAACACAACACGAAGTTATTATAACCGCGGTATTCTGTAGGTTCCATATTTATTATTGACAGCTTATGTGATAACGGCGGTAATGAACTCGACCGATATGCAGGAGGCGCGGGTTTAATCCCCGCTCAGTGCAAATATCTGTATGCATAAATATGGCTCCCGGCAGAGTAGAATTTGCTCCACTCCATCTCTTCCCATGCGATGTCCTACAAGGCGAGTAAGGGCTAGGGCTGTTTTACATGACATATATATACAGCCCAGATTTAGCCTCAGATGTACGGCTTGAATCAACAATAGTGAAAGAAAAACGGCAATAGGCCCTCTATTACTTGGGACCGAATACAATGATAGGTGAAATGTGGGTGTTAATGTACCTCTGCCTAACCCTTTGGTTATAAAGGCGTGATTATATGTATGTATTGTTACGACAGCCGTCGATATCTCGAAAACTAATAATCAAATCTTCAAGAAATAAAAACGCATTGTTAGTGACGAGGTACTCTACCGAATGGCATAGAAAAATCTGGAATCGTCAACAAAAAGTCACAACGTACCTACGGGTACGGGTACCTACACTCTCAAATATAAACAAACAATAGGTAAATATCGAGAATGTACTCGAAGGTCAGCGACGGCGGCAAGATCAAAGGAATAGGTATTTGTCGCTCGCGAGCTTTCTAGATAATTCGATCCTCTTAATTGAGAGGTATAAAAACACGCTCGCATAGCGACACGATTCATTCAGTCTTTGAGATCGATAACGAACACAGCGAACTTAAGCGACCGAAGAAGATTCTACCTGCGACCTGAGCAACGACTGTGGACTACTGTGAACTACTGAGCGACTGGAACTGTTGAAGAAGTACTGTGTGTACTAGTGATCTAATTGTCTAGTTTGTGGTGAGCTAATAAATCTCTTCGTTGAGTAAACGGCATTTAATTGTACCCCGTGCACGTAACAATTGGTGTCAGAAGCGGAATGCCGTTATTACCACGTGAAGATGAAGGGCGTACTCCACGGACCAGACGTCAAGTGGAAATGGATGCCGCACGTCAACGAACCCTCGAAGAGGAAGGGAGTCAGGCCGATGCTGCTCTCTCGGCGGGAACTACGGCAGCACCAGAAGGAACCTCGTCAGATACCAACATGATGGCGCTACTGGTTTCTATGCAGCAGATGATGCAGGCGTCCAGGCAAGAGATGCAGGCCTCCAGGCAAGAGATGCAGGCCTCCAGGCAAGAGATGCAGGCCTCCAAGGAAGAGATGCAGGCCTCCAAGGAAGAAATGCAGGCTTCTATGCAGCAGATGATGCAGGCTTCTATGCAGCAGATGATGCAGGCCTCCAGGCAAGAGATGCAGGCTTCCAGACAAGAGACGCAGGCTTCTATGCAGCAGATGCTGCAGGCCAACCAGGAAGCCGTCATGGGTAAAATCGATGCAGGCATCCATGCACTGGGTGATAAAGTGAGGAACCTCGAAGATGGCTTGCAAATGCTGAGTAAGGAAGTGGCTTTGAAGTCTGGGACCGTGGACGACCGCTTGCAAGTTCTCGAAAAGAAGATCGTCAGGCTGGAAACCTGCGGACCTGTTACCGTGACCTCACCATCATCAGCAAAGTTCGACCTACCACACTTTGATGGAGCTTCCTCGTGGACAGCCTTTAAGTACCAATTCGAGATATTGGCAAAAACTAAAACCTGGAGCAACGAGGAGTCATTTATGGCCTTGACACTTGCATTACGAGGAGATGCCTTAATAATACTGGAAAACCTGCCGCCTGAAGGAAGGACTCTGGGGTCTTTGATGGAAGCTTTAGACACACGTTACGGTGACAAACACCTGGAGAATGTCTACCGAGCGCAGCTCCGGGAGAAGAAACAAAAGTCTAGTCAAAGCCTCCAGGAATGGGCTGTAGAAGTTGAAAGACTCGTTCGTCGGGCCTACTCATCGACTCCCATGATGATCGAGACCATTTTGCTAGTGGCCTTCCTAAACGGTATACGAGACGCAGAAGTGAAAGCTAGTGTACAGTTGCGTCACCATCAGACCTTGAAGGAAGCACTGGCTTATGCTCTCGAGGTGGAAACTGTGCGGCAGAATGCCGGAATAAGTAAGGTTAGGGAGGTCAAAGAGGTGATTGCAGAAGAGAGGAAGCCACGGTATGTCCCAACATGTTATTCCTGTAGAGGAAGGGGCCATATTCAATCAGAGTGTCCTTCGAGAAAACGGAGGAGGGTCACGGACTCCGGGACCCAAGTGGATCAAGAGGTTCCGTTAAAACTAAATATCGTCAGGGCCGGTTGCTCAAGTCGTGGAACGGATCCGGCGGCTGGGCCTTGAGGTGGCTTTGCATAAATCCGAGGCCATGTTCTTTCATGGACCTCGGCGCACGCCACCACCAGGTTCCAGACTCACAGTGGGAGGCACTCTCATCGGCATCAAGCCCCAGATGAAATATCTGGGGCTCGTGCTCGACGGCCGGTGGGACTTCGGGAAGCACTTCCGAAGTCTGGGCCCCAAATTGGCGGGCACAGCCAACGCTCTGGCGCGGCTACTGCCCAACCTGAGGGGCCCGGATGACTCCTGCAGGAGACTCTACGCGGGTGTCGTGCGGTCCATGGCCCTGTACGGGTGTCCCGTGTGGGCGGACACCCTGAGTGATCGGCACATGCTCCTGCTGCAGCGTCCGCAGCGGAAGTTGGCGTGCCGCATCATAAGGGGGTACCGCACGATATCCTTCAACGCGGCGAGTCTCCTCGCCGGATCCCCACCATGGATCCTGGAAGCGAGATGCCTTTCGGCGCTATACCGGTTCCGAAGGGCGGCGCGGGAGCGGGGTCACGATCCCGAGCCCGAAGAAATTCGGGCCGTGAGATCCCGGCTCCACAGGGAAATGGTGGCGGAATGGGAGAGACGACTTGGGCAACCAAGCGCAGGGCACGCCGTAGTAACGGCGGTAAGACCCATCATGGGGGAGTGGCTAGAGAGGCCACACGGCAGCCTCTCGTACCGTCTGACGCAGATGATCACCGAGCACGGATGCTTCGGAAAGTATCTGCGTCGGATGCAGAAAGAGCCAACGTCCGAGTGCCATCACTGCGACGCGAGCGAGGACTCAGGTCCGCACACGCTCACCGAGTGTCCGGCGTGGGAGACGCCGAGGCGGGAGCTTGTGGCGGCCCTGGGAGTGAGGGTTCTCACGCTCTCCACCTTGCTCGCGGCGATGGTTCGCTGCGCGGATGCGTGGGCGGCCGGCGCCTCCTTCTGCGAGCAAGTAATGCTCGTGAAGGAGGAGGCGGGGCGGGAGCGGCAGCGGGAGCGACGAAGGATCGCTAGACAAGCTGCCCGCGCACGAAGGCAACTCGGGCGTCGGAGGTCGATGAACGACCTCCGCCCCCCATGAGCGCCGGCCTGGGGGTGACAGGTGAAGCCGCCTGTCACCCTGGCAGAAGCAGGCCGCGGCGGCGGCGCGCGTGGCGCGCCTCCCCGTTTCCGGGGACGAGTTGGGGACTCTGTGGTCCCCACACCCGAGAAGAGGGCCAGATCGTGAGAGATGGCCCTGGGTCGGCCGGGGTGCGAGGGATATGCCTGTCAACCTCACCTTCGGCAACCGAAACGACCCACAGGCGGCGTGCGTTTTAGTCGGTTCGAGTCCGACATAACCTCCTCCACCGGCTCCGGTGGGGAGGTATCCGTGGGGATTTTGCGCACGTAAAAAAAAAAAAAAAAAAAAAAATATCGTCAGGGCCGCGGGACGGGCGCTGGCTGGACGATATGAGGCCCCAACCATCCCTATTGCTCAAAATAAGGTCAGGGCGCTCAGGGAGGTGGTTGCAGAGAGGAAGCCACGGTATGTCCCAACGTGTTATTCCTGTAGAGAAAAGGGCCATCTTCAATTAGAGTGTCCTTCGAGAAAACGGAGGAGGGTCACGGACTCCTGGACACCGAACTCCGAAGAACACCGAAATCGAATGGAACACCGAAGTGGAAAAGGGCACGGCAATGCTGATAATGCGTCACGAAGGCCGTGTGCCGAAGATTGCAAGCATTGTCAGAAGAACGAAGCCCGCGAAAAGACTAAAGTCATAAAGGTGAATGGACTTGACGACGAATGGACCGGAAGCAGTATGAAGCAGGCGCAAGAGGATGATGATGATCTACAACCTATACTGCACTGGAAGCAGCTTGGAAACAAACCCCAATGGAGTGATATATCTGCTTACAGTTCCACTACCAAAAGTTATTGGGCCCAGTGGGACAGTTTAACTCTGATAGATGACGTGCTGTATAGGAAATGGGAATCCAACGACGGCAAAGAGGTGACTCTACAAGTAGTGGTACCACGAAGCAAGGTGGCTACACTCTTACGGCACAGTCACGATGGTGTCTCTGGCGGGCATCTCGGAGTCAAGAAAACCCTAGTTAAAGTACGACAGCGGTTTTACTGGCTTCATTGTCGGGAAGATGTCGAGGATTGGTGCCGTAAATGCATTGCATGTGCTTCAGTTAAAGGACCGCCGACAAGAAGCAAAGGAAAATTGAAACTATATAACGTCGGAGCACCATGGGAACGCATCGCCATTGATGTTGCTGGACCTTTTCCAACGACTGAAGAAGGAAACAAATACATCATAGTAGTGCAAGATTACTTCACTAAGTGGCCGGAAGTATTTGCGACACCCAACCAGGAAGCAGTCACTGTGGCAAGGAAACTGGTTCAGGAAGTGGTCTGCCGGTACGGCGCACCTATGGAGATCCACTCTGACCAAGGACGGAACTTCGAGTCTGCTCTATTCCAAGAAATGTGCAAACTCCTTGGAATGAACAAGACCCGTACGACTCCAGCGCATCCGCAGTCAGACGGAATGGTCGAGAGGTTTAACCAGACGTTGGAAAATCACTTGGCTAAAGTTGTCGATGAACACCAAAGAGATTGGGACCAGTACATCCCACTGTTCTTGATGTCCTATCGATCTGCGGTACATGACAGTATGGGACACACCCCAGCGAAAGTGAACTTTGGTCGAGAGATTAGGCTACCAGTGGATGCAATAACCGGTACACCACCTGATAGTCCGAAGCCCGTGACGGATTACGTGAGTGAACTTCGAACCCGACTGGACGAGGTGCACCGAATAGTACGGGAAAACAATCTGAAGACAGGTGAAAGGATGAAAACCCGGTACGATAGAAATGCAAACACCAACGGCTTTGAAGAAGGAACACTGGTATGGTTTCATAATCCGCTACGCAAGAAAGGGAAATCTCCAAAACTCCAAGCTCGCCGGGAAGGGCCCTATACGGTTATTACGAGGATCAATGACATTACCTACCGCATTAGGAAGGGGGTTAGGGGAAAACCAAAGGTAGTCCATGTGGATAGGTTGACGCATCATCATGGAACAAATGATGCTCGGGACGAGCATGACTAAGAGGGGGGTAATGTTACGACAGCCGTCGATATCTCCAAAACTAATAATCAAATCTTCAAGAAATAAAAACGCATTGTTAGTGACGAGGTACTCTACCGAATGGCATAGAAAAATCTGGAATCGTCAACAAAAAGTCACAACGTACCTACGGGTACGGGTACCTACACTCTCAAATATAAACAAACAATAGGTAAATATCGAGAATGTACTCGAAGGTCAGCGACGGCGGCAAGATCAAAGGAATAGGTATTTGTCGCTCGCGAGCTTTCTAGATAATTCGATCCTCTTAATTGAGAGGTATAAAAACACGCTCGCATAGCGACACGATTCATTCAGTCTTTGAGATCGATAACGAACACAGCGAACTTAAGCGACCGAAGAAGATTCTACCTGCGACCTGAGCAACGACTGTGGACTACTGTGAACTACTGAGCGACTGGAACTGTTGAAGAAGTACTGTGTGTACTAGTGATCTAATTGTCTAGTTTGTGGTGAGCTAATAAATCTCTTCCTTGGAGTAAACGGCATTTAATTGTACCCCGTGCACGTAACAGTATGTATGTACAATATGTCACAGACTAGAACTAAGGGAAATACACTTACTTCGTAGCCAAAGTACTTTTTAATTCTCTAATGCGAAACTCAAAATCGCAAGAACGGATTTTGACAGCCTCCCATAACTGAATACACACCCTTTTAGCCTCGCTACCGTTATCAAAATTATCGTCTATAGCACTGCTAAATACGGTATGTATGAATATTGCATCAGACTTATCTAGATTGGTGAATTCTAATTTTGGTAGTTTTACATCTTTAACGAAGTTTAGTACACGGTGTAAGCAGAGGGCTATGAATTTGTTAGGTAGTGTTCGGGTAATGTACTTTAAGCTGTTTGGGTACACCAGGTTCGAGACTGAGGCTTTTGGTATTGGTTTCTTGGTAGATCTGAAAAACAAGAGGAGTGTGATTGAGATTCATTAAGATTTATATATCTACTAATATTATAAAAAGGTTAAATTTGTGAGGACATACGGACATCTTTACAACATATACTGGGAATGAGTACACGCATGTAGTGTGTGTGTGTATGTGTGTATGTGTGTGTGCGTGTGTGTGTGTGTGTGTGTGTGTGTGTGTGTGTGTGTGTGTGTGTGTGTGAGGATGCGTGTGTGTGTGTATGTGTGTGTGTGTGTGTGTGTGTGTGTGAGGATGCGTGTGCGTGTGTGAGGATGTGTGCGTGTGTGAGGATGCGTTTGTGAGGATGCTTGTGCGTGTGTGAGGATGTGTGTGCGTGTGTGAGGATGCGTGTGCGTGTGTGAGGATGCGTGTGCGTATGTGAGGATGCGTGTACGTGCGTGAGAGCGACTGAGTGAAACTAATCACGAGCGCACAGTCACGCATAATTGGGTGACGAGTACTTTTATTGGTTTTAAAATACATACTCTGATGGTGGTAGGGTGGTCAACGGATTGGACTGTGAGCTGTTAGAGTCTATAACGACCAATTTTGATGGTTTTCTTTGTTCGTTGGTTAACCTTAACCTAGAAAAGGAACAAAAGGAAAATATGAGTGTGATTAATTGGAACTGACTATATAAGGAACACTTAATAAAAGAATGTAAGTGGGTATTCAAGCCTAACCTTTCCGTAACGTTCACGCTGGTAATCTTACTGGCGTTCTCGCCAACATTCACATTAGTGTTATCGCTAGCATTCACATTGGCGATCTCGTTAGCATTCACATTGGCGTTATCGCTAGCATTCACACTGGCGTTCTCGCTGCTGTTTTCGCTAGCACTGGCGTTTACGGTGGCGTTCATGCTGGTGTTCTTGCTGGCGTTTTTGCTGGCGTTGTCGTTAGCGTTCATGCTAGCGTCCTCACTGACGTTCTCGCTGGCATTTCCGCAGGCGTTCTCGATAGCATTCATTCTTGATGATAGCAATTTCATTTCAATTTTTGGCCGCCTGGAAAAGGGATGTGAAAGTGAGCATAATCTAATACGGTATCAATATTCAAAAAGAATAACCGAGATTTAGGGTTAAGATAAGATAATCTTTATTGTACACCAACACACATACGTGTACGGACAATATTATGAAAAATGTACAAATGGCGGCCTTACATTTTTCAAGCTACAAGTGATCAACCTTTAGATGGAAATGTTTTAATTATTGTCTTAACAATAATAACCCATGGGTAGTTATTAGTGTAGTCATAAGCTACATATATATGTATATATAACAAACAAATACATAAACATCTTACATATACCTAAGTACACACATACATTCAATTTCCATAATTTATATAAACATACTTACACTGACTTACACATATATTAGACATACAAATAAAGGTATTCAATATATTCCTACACAACGCTGCGAGTATAATCCTACACAAGACCACATGATAAAGTCACAAAGAACACAGAAAATGTTCTTTTATCATTTTTGAATATGGCCAGGGATTGTGCACGTCTAATAGTCAGAGGCAACGCATTCCACAACCCCACAGCCTGGACTGTGAAGGACTTGTCAAAAAAAGGTTGTGGAATGAGAGGGCGTGGACAATTGCAATGTTACTGACGACCTCAAGGATCTTGAAGGTGTGTCATTGAGGAACACAAAGCGTTCTTTTAAGTAGGTGGGAGGGTACGGGGATTGAAGAGAATTCTATAAAGCATGGAAAGAATTTGAGCATTCCGTCGAAGTCGAATTTGGAGCCACTTGAGCAAGTTGCGAAACGTGATCATATTTACGAAGACCAAATATGAATCTAATACAGAAATTTTGAAGGCGCTCAGCTTATCAAGTTGCTCCTCAGTGAGATCAAAATAGCTGACATCGGCATATTCAAGTAGTGGAAGAAGTGATTCTGCAAATGCATGTTTAGAGGCTGTTGGTAGGAAGTTACGTAGTCTAGGCATGGAACCGCGAACAACTTGCGGCTTACGTCTCGTATTTGCGGGCCCCAGGATAGTGTCCTATCTATCTATATTCCAAGATTTTTTACATGGCTAGTTATTTCAATATTTACACCGTTAAAACCTACATCTGGAAATTACGACCAGTCTATTCGATTTATCATCCCGGGGCTGCCCACAATAATAAGCTGAGTTTTAGAAGAGTTTACTTTAAGCCCATATTGTTTACTCCACTCGCATACTTGTGTCAGATCTGCATTTTTTTATACCACTTAGTTGGCAGACAAGCACACGGCCCACCTGATGGAATGTGCTTACCGTGACCTATGGACGTCTGTAACACCAGAGGAGTCACAGTCGCGCTGCCAACCCTGTAAGTACAGAGTTTCTGTGCCGTCAGTAGAAGACAAAGCAGGACAAGCCTTTAGTCTTCCCACTGACAGCGGATAGTACGCCACCCTGCGGCACCCCGACAGTTGTACTACACCAAGAAGAGAATAAAACTTCAACACGTACACGCTGTCGGCGCCCGAACAGGTAACTATGAAACCAATCAATCACTGTTGGAGATATGTTAATAGAGCGTAAAATACCAAGCAGGATATGGAAATCTACAGTACCGAACGCGTTGCTGAAATCAAGGGGAGAGAGTAATGTAAGATTTCCGTTCTCCTTACCAAACCTGATGTGTGACGATATCGGTGACTTTTATCAGAGCATTGACAGTTCTGTGCCCTGGTCGAAAACCTGACTGAAGGGGATTTAACAGGCTGTTTTGTAGAGGTATTTGCTTAATTGACTATGTACGATACTTTCTAGGATTTTGGATAAAAAAAGGTAATATGGAAATAGGGCTATATTCGGAGGGGGATGACGGATTGGATTTTTTGGGTAATGCAATAATTTGTGCTTGCTTGTCAGGTCAGGAAATACACTTTTGTTGAATGACTGGTTTAGAACATGGCAAATTATAGGAAGAATTTGTTCCAGGATTGGCAGAACCATGTTTCGACTTATACAGTCATTACTAACAGCATTGGAGTTTATCGACATTATACAACGACTGGCTGTTGGAAGTTTGACGTGTCTGTGTGTGCGTATTTGTCTATCTGTGGTACAGTAGCTCCCGAACGGATAAGCCGTATTTGATTTAGTTTTTCTTGTTTGAAAGGAGAATAAGTTGGAATATACTACCTATTATACTACTACTATGTACTAGTAGAGGTAGTGGTTCGTAGGCTCAGACCAAGAAAACCGCAGCGGGATCCGACGGCATTCCAGGACTAGTGCGGGTAGAAGCTCTAGACACAAAGTCGCTCACGAGCTCCGACTGAAGGGTTTCTCACCGCAAATTTGGAGAGGGACGGATTCTTTCTTTGTAAGAGTTATTACAAAGGCTCGTCGAGAACCTCTTTAGAGCCCGACCTGGCCCGAGGGCCAAACCTGGCAGATGACAAATTTGGCTTCCGCCAGAGGAGCTCCACCTTTGATACCATCAAGGGAAACGGTCACCCGGGGCGAGGGGATGTTGGCGGTGTCCTTGGGCATAGCCAACACGTTCAACACTAGAGTTGCATTAGGGAGGAGCTCCTGTATCACGAAGTATCTCTCTACTTTCGCAGCGAAAAGAGACCCCAACGGAGAGAACCGACATCATCAAGCAGTATAGAGTAGAATCTAACGAACTACAGGGGTGATGATCCCTATAGTAAAATATTTAGACAAAATTACAATGTGACAAACATCGAGAACGTATGTCAAGAACACAAACAGACACTTAAGAGTACACTCAATGAAACTTAGTAAACCTTTATGTGCCAGCAACCCAAGATATCACTTTTTGCCAAACCGGGTGGTGCAATCGTGGAACTCCCTTCCAGAAACAATAATAAGTGCTCCTAGCATAAACATTTTTAAAAATAGACTGGACAAGCATTTAGTACGTTAAACACAAATGCAGTGTTTTTTTTTTTTTTTTTTTTTATATAGGACACGCCAACTTGACCTCACCTCGCCTGATGGTAAGCTAAAGGCAAAGTCTCAGGAAAGAGGGTCACCATTACAGACACTAAGTGCTACAATGGTGGCACTCAGCTTGGCGGCCTCATCAGATGCTTTTTCACGCCCCGCTTAAAGGCCCCGGGACTGTAGGAAGAAGGAAACACGTGTGCTGGTAATGAATTCCAGGTCTTGGTGGTGCGGCAAAGAAAAGAGTCTCCGAACCGCTTGGTTCTAGCTCGTATATTCTGCACAGTGTGAGGGTGACATCTAAGGCCTGCACGTGTTGTCCTATGTAGGAAAGGAGATGGTGGGATTAGTTGGAAGAGCTCGTCAGAACACTCACCGTGGTAGAGACGGTAAAATACAGCCAAGGAAGCAATATCTCTACGCATCTGCAAAGGCTCGAGGGTGTTCGTGACCTCAGGGTTCCCAATAATTCGGACCGCGCGTCGCTGCAACCTGTCGAGAGCATCTAGTAGGTATTTCGCGGAGCCATCCCAGAGATGCGAGCAGTATTCCACGCAGGAGCGAATTTGTCTTATAGAGAAGACACCGCTGCTCCGGCGTGAAAAAACGTCTCACTTTGTTTAGGAGTCCGAGTTTCCGCGAGGCTGTTTTGATGATGCTCTCGATGTAATTTCTGTTATTCAGTTTGCAGCGAATATCCATGCCTAGGATATAGAGATTGTCCTGCAGTGGAAGTGGCGTGCTCTGAAGAGTGGGAAGGGGAAGGAAAGAAGATACCTTTGCTGTGAACGCACAAGCCTGCGTCTTCTTGGCATTGTACTCGACCATGTTCTCGGAGCCCCATTGAGAAATGTGATTCAAGATCCGGTCAATAATAATAGTAAGATGTTTTTTATGTGTTTAAAAATATAATTTATAAGTTGTATATTAAAATAAACTATATAATAATAATAAAATACTCACTTTGGGTAGAACATTTTCCTGTAGTATAAGAACCTGCAAAAAAATAAATATTTGTCAGAAATAAACTTTCTTGCTGCTAAAAAGGAGAGCTCGAGTTAACCATGAAAGAAATTTTTCTATTGTTTTAAAGATCGTTGATTAGCATAGTTTCTTCTACTACACTTTACAAAGTAGACACAATAAATTTCTGGTAGCCTAAAATTATGTACTCGCTCAGCAGATTTATTTATTTATTTATTCTTATAATTGCAAATACAGGTACATATATGGGATGTTATGTTCGTACAATTAAGTAACACTATATTTAGCCTTGCGGCGTGCAATATACTTAGTCTGGCCATAAATACTGTTACAATTAAAATTAGAAAGATATTACAATTGAATTTGGAATCTGTCATTTTTATACGATTGTTCATTGTGTTTTCTAATTTTGGCGCCAAAACATTGTACAATATTTTGCTATATTAAAATGGAGTGGGGTGATAAAGAAAACCGAATCGCTGTGATTGCATTACACAAAGTTGGTATGGAGCCGAATGTAATTTTTAAAACTCTCCATACGCTTGGTATTAGTCAAATGTTTGTGTACCGGGCTATTAATAGGTACAATGAGATCTCCTCTGTTTGTGACAGAAAAAGATCTGGCCGTCCACGTAGTGTTCGTACGAAAAAGGTGGTCAAAGCAGTAAGGGAAAGAATTCGAAGAAATCCTGTCCGAAAGCAAAAGATTTTATCTCGGGAGATGAAGACAGCACCCAGAACCATGTCGCGCATTTTAAAAGATGACTTAGGACTTGCAGCCTATAAGAGACGCACTGGTCATTTTTTAACTGATAATTTAAAAAAGAATAGGGTGGTAAAATCGAAGCAACTACTGAAGCGGTACGCAAAGGGAGGTCACAGAAAAATTTTGTTTATGGATGAGAAAATCTTTACAATTGAGCAAAATTTTAACAAACAGAATGACCGTATTTATGCTCAAAGCTCTAAGGAAGCTTCCCAATTAGTCAACAGAGTGCAACGTGGGCATTATCCGACTTCGGTGATGGTTTGGTGGGGTGTTAGCTACGATGGAGTGACTGAGCCATATTTTTGTGAAAAAGGTATCAAAATATCGGCCCAAGTATATCAAGATACCATTCTTGAGAAGGTAGTTAAACCCCTTAACAACACCGTGTTTAATAACCAAGTATGGTCCTTCCAACAAGACTCAGCGCCGGGTCATAAAGCTCGGTCCACGCAGTCTTGGTTGGAAGTGAACGTTACGGACACTGATCAGTTTTAGAGAGTATGGCTTGCTCTAAACGCCATGATAATTTGGAGTCCCTAAAACAATCCATACGATTGGCAGTGAAGAATTTTCCCATGGAAAGAGTGCGTGCTTCTATTGATAACTGGCCTCAACGTTTAAAGGACTGTGTTGCAGCCAATGGAGACCACTTCGAATAAGCTTTTTATATTTTAAATTGTTTTATATTTATGTATTAAACGAACACACTGTAAAAGTAATAAATATTCTTTGCAATAAAAAAAAAGATTTTTCTTCGTAACAATATTTATGGCTAGACTAGGTATAGTATCAAAGCGAGGTCCCCAAAATGATATTGGTATAATGGCTTGAAGTTCCAAGGTAAAAAATATTCACAATGATAGATTCTAATAGGCTAAATCGATACATACATACATATAATCACGCCTTTATCCCTGGAGGGTTAGGCAGAGGTGAATTTTTTTTGAAAATGAAAATGAAAAATATTTTATTGTTAATATATAATTAAATAATATAAAAAAATAATTAACAACAACATTTCACCAATAGGTCCCACGTAATAGGGGGTGAGCCTATTGCCGTATTCTGGGCACTATTGTTGACTCGAGTCATGCATCTGAGGCTGAGTCTGGGCTGTATATATATATATGTCTGATGTTAAACAGACCTATTCCTTAGTCGCCTTGTACGACACTGCATGGGAAGAGATGGGATGGCTAAATCGATTAAGATAGAAAAAACTGAAACGGTCCAGGCGGGATTCGTACCCACGATCTTTCTCTTACAGGGGGAACGCTCTGACCACTAACCCACCAAACCTTCCATCCAAATACTTCTATACATATATCCGTCTTACGGCAATTTGACAATTTTTTTATTATTGTCGAAAACTGATCACTTTATTACAATATAATGAACTACTAAAGAGAAATTTTCTTATGGTAAATAGTTCAAGATATTTTTTTTTATAAAGGACACGCCAACTTGACTTCACCTCGCCTGCTGGTAAGCTAAAGGCAAAGTCTCTGGAAAGAGGGTCACCATTACAGACACTAAGTGTTACAATGGTGGCACCCAGCTTGGCGGCCTCATCAGATGCTTTTTCACGCGTGCTGGTAATGAATTCCAGGTCTTGGTGGTGCGGCAAAGAAAATTTGATTTAGAAAATTAAATTTCTCAAGCCGGCCGAAAACGCTCCCATACAAAATCGTACTTGAGAGTGACGTCACACGCCAGTTGCGCGTAGTGCAAGAGAATATCGCATTTATCTCGGTCCACGTTATGTTAACATGTATATGTATAGATCATAATAAAAGTAATTTAAAATTTAATGAAGAATCTAAAAAGTTAAAAATTGGGTCTGAATTTGATAGTTTGTATTTTGACTTACTTTGGGAATTAAAAATAATGGAATGTCATAGTTTGGTTTGAGTTCTATTTTGCAAGACTTTATTTTTAGGAAAACTAAGTTATTTAATGATATTGGGAAGAATCGAACGACCTTGTCAAATTGCCTATTTGTACATCTTAAGCCGAGTAAAAAAACATAAGAAAAATAACAATCAAAAGCAGTAGAAAATATCATGACACGTAAAACCTGGTATCAGTATAAAATCTATTTATTAAATATCTCATCAACTGAATAATAACACCCTTGTAACAGAAAAGCCTTCAATTTGTCTTGGAACTCTCTTTTGTAAATAATAGTTTTCAAATCTACAGGCAGTTTGTTGAAGATTCTGATGGAGTTGTAGAGCGTACTATGCTTCACGATGTCCAGGCTAGGCACAATTTTGCTCTGAAAATCATTCAAATTCATTTATTTGCTTAAATGTGGTTACAAAGATGTCAGATCGAATAGTTTTGTGCGGCACATTTACCATTTTATGGCATGCAAACATTTAATTACACATATATCGAATACAATCATTAAACATAATAACATTAAATAAAATTTCCTGCGAGTGCTTTCTCTAACCCTTCTCTCATCATCAGATTCATAATCGTGTATATGCTTAATAAAATTGCTTAGCAGTACCAAAATGTATAGGCTAGGAACCGTCAGTATGCCTAAATCTTGGAAGTGAGTCTTACACGACTCCTCCTGTCTTATGCGTACTATAGTACTTATGGCTCTTTTTGTAATATAAAAGCTCTTTTTATGTTGTATTCATAGCTGCCACGCCAAAAAAGAATACTGTATCTCAGTCTTGACTCCACCAAAGTATAATATACCATCTTTAAATCCTCTGGATTGACTTCATTTCGAAGACTGCGTAACACATAGCAAGCTGAGCTTATATTTCCTTCTAAATAGGAGAGTTCATGTTTCCAATTCAGAAATTCATCCACAAGTACTCCCAAGAACCTAACAACATCCGTATTTTGAACTTGTCTACCCTCCAAGACACAATCAAATGTCATTTTATTTTTAGCTGTAGATTTAAACAAAATAGGCTTTGTTTTACTTGGATTTAGTTTGACTATTTACCGAAAAACAAGTTGAGAATACATTCAACACCTCATTCACCTTTAAACTAAGAGCGTTTATATCATCCGCAGATACTACAGCATTAGTATCATCAGCAAACATTACTAGCTGCACCTCTGGAGGCGATATTTTAGTGACATAATTAACCAAGTCATTTACAAATATTATAAATAGAATTGGGCCCAGAATTGAGCCTTGCGGAACACCAGTTTTTATTTGTGATATTGTGGATTTATGAGACTCTACGTACCTACCTATTCCATGAGTTGACATTTTGTTTCTGATAGCTTGGATCTCAACGTACATTTTTCGATTAAGTAAATAAGACCTTAATAGTTTCCCTGCTTTGCCTCTAATGCCGTAGTGATCCAGTTTTATTAGCAGCAGCTCATGGTTGATTGTGTCAAAGGCGGCGCTCAAATCCAGAAAGAGTTCAGCAACTTTCTTTTTTTGATTCATTTGACTCACTATGTCTTCGATTAGTGTCCCTATTGCGTCTTGTGTACTTACATTTTTTTGGTAACCGTACTGCCTCTTGCTCAAAACCCTATTAGAATTAAAATGTCTCACGAGTCTAACCTTTATCAAAGTTTCCAAAATTTTAGACAGTGTTGGCAGTAGTGAGATAGGCCTGTACATTGATGGGTCCGTTTTTGATCCCTTTTTATGTACAGGAATGGCAATTTTAAACTGATCTGGGAATACACCCTGATCAAAACAATGATTGTATAGAGTGCTAAGAGGCTCAGCCAGCAAGTCAATATTGTCTTTGATTACTGAAATCGGTACGTCATCGTATCCACATGACAATTTGCTCTTCATTGTATTCACTGTTTTTGTAATTTGTTAGGGGTGACAGGGTCCCATGAGATATTGCTTTCAACTTTATCTGTACTTCCCTCTAATATATCCAGAGCCAGTTGCAAGTAACCTTGGTTCTGACCAAAAGTCTTACAAAATTCATTTGAGAGAATATTGACTACTTCAGAAGGGTTTTCTGTCACACTATTGTTGAATTTTAAAGCTAGTTTTACTTTTGAAGTGTTTTCTTTATTTCTGTGACGGTTCACTATTTTCCATATATTCTTTGATGCATTTTTAAATCTCGCTATTTCACTTTGTATAGATTTATTTTTCGCAATTTTTATCACTCTTTTATATATAGAGATATATTTATACCCATAGCTCACTACACTAGAATCATCTTTATTACTTTTACTACTGACTAAGAATCTTTTCATCTTACTGGAAACTTTAATTCCTTTCGAGACCCAGCGTAGGTCTGCCATGCTATTTACACGAAGTTGCTTTTTGCGCTTTTTAAAGGTCTGCTTAAACATAACCATAAATTGTTTTATGAATGTATTAATTCCCATATGTTTCCAGTTCTGATCAGCTAACCTTTCCCTGTAAATGCTATTTCTCTTAGAATTAAATGTCCTTTTAATTATAAATGTCACAGGGTTATAATGTCTATTAAAATTGTTACTATAAAAAAAAAAAATACTATAGTATTAATTGTTACTATAGTACATAATGTCATATTGCATATTAACACCGCATGTCCATCTCCTATTCCATTGTGATCAACCTCACAATTATGCAAGCTATCGTCAGGAATATTTGTCAAAAAATTATCAATACATTTTTTTTTTTTTTTTTTTTTTTCCATATTATTACATTAGTTCATCTCATAGAAGCACCCATAAAACCCGCATAGGTTTATCTTGGGTGTGAGTGTACATTACATTCAATTTATATAATCAACAAAAAATACAATTATAAATACATATCAAACAAAAATATAAATAAGTTTCGCCGGTGACGAGGAATAGTAAGTGCAGAGTAGGTAGGTGTAGTCTTTTGAGTGTAAACCGGCTGTTGTTTACGGTAGATGCAACGCTGCTATTTGCACCTACTTGCACGCGGTCGCCTAATAGACGCACTCTGGATACAGGATGATTGGTTTGCAACAATTTACGTATAGTATAGTTTTAATAAATATTTTTTTTTTTTTTTTCATTTTGGTTATTTTATTGGTATGAACCATTTTATATTTTATTTATAGATTAAATATTTTGTCTTGGTTCATGTTCAAATATTATTTACTTTTGATGGGTAGGTAGGTATATGTTTTTGACTAGTCGTTTTATGTTAAGTGAATCTATTTTACTCCTGGTTTCTAATGGTATCTCGTTTATTAGTCTAGGTAATAGGTAGTCCGTAGTTCGCGTGCCGTAGTAGTTGTTGGCTGTTTTGGTAATTAATCTTTTTTTTACAATTTGACGTGTCATGATGGGGTGTTCTATTACATTATTATGGTATTTAAAATAATTTTCTAACGTAAGCATCATTTTTACCTTTGCATTAACAGGTATAATTTTACAATATTCAAATAGTTTTTCATCATCATATGTAAACTGAATTCGAACATTTTTAGGCACAATAGACTTTAACAGACGAAGTTGTAGGGAGTATATTTTATGTAAATATGATGGAAATGTGCGGCCGTAACTACTGAGCCCGTATAGTATAATACTCTCTGCTAGGGCTGTATACATATCAAGCAAAGTAGGGAATGGTATTTTATACTTAAGTATGGAGAATTTTGCCAGAATGGCGCGAAGCTTGTCACACACTGTGTCAATATGGGCAGACCAATTAAATCTATCGTCTATTGTTACTCCTAGGTATGTGATTTGAGATACTTTGCCAATATATTCGCAGTTACATTGAATTTTTCTACCATGCAAACAGTCGTGATCATGAGCAGCCAATTGGATATCGACATCACTGTTCTTTTTATTATAGGCTGACGATACATGCAGCATTTTAGTTTTCTGCGCATTCAAGACTAGTCCTACATCGTGAGACCACTTTGTTAGTAACGTGAAGTCCGTTTGCAGTCTATTCATTGCAACTACTATATCACGATCGGCTGAGATGAGACATGTGTCATCAGCATACTGATATACGACACAATTTTTTATGATATTGTTCATATCATTTACATAGGCAAGGTAGTGCAGAGGGCCTAGTACGGATCCTTGAGCTGTTCCCTGCAAAGCCTTAACCTGGTCACTCAATTCACCATCTATCTTTACGTGGTAGGATCGATTTTTTAAGTAGTCTACACACCAAGCTAGAAGAGGGCCACGTATGCCACTGCATTCCAGTTTTTCTATTAGTATGTCATGCCTCAACGTGTCGAATGCTTTGCTGTAATCTATAAAGACCATGAGAACATGTTCTTTTTTATCAAGTCTGCTGTTTACATAATCTGTAAAACTAGAAAGTAGCTGCGTTGTACTTTTTTTGGGCTGGAATCCAAACTGGTTTACTGAGATAATTTGGTGCTGTCTGTAAAAGTTATGGATTTCATTACAAATATATTTCTCAACTATTTTATCTATAATAGGTAATATGGTAATGGGCCTGTAGTTACTGTAATCATTATTTACTCCTTTTTTATAGATTGGTCTAACTATACCTGCTTTAAGTTCATTTGGGTACGCGCTCTTATTTAAACTTTCTTTAATTAATTTTGCGATTGCATAGGATAATTTTTCAGAAATAATTTTAATGTCAATTGGTTTAATTCGGTCAATTCCAGGAGATTTATTGGTTTTAATGTTTTTAATAATTTTAAGAATGTCTTTTTGAGTTGGGTTTTTTAACAACATTGATACATTTACGTTGTTGATATAGGAACTAGGGTCCAATAGTGGGGTTACACATTTCGGCATGATACCTTTTACAGAATTTTCAAATTCTTTTGCAAAATTATTTGCTATAGTTTTACTGCATGCGTTTTGTTTATTAAATGCTTTTAATATTATGCTATCCAAGGACGACTTCATTCGACCTGTCATTCCATTTAAAATTTCCCACAATTTTTTTGGATTACCCCTATTAGCATTGATAATTTTTTTATAATATTGGTTTCTTGTCTTCTCTACGGTTTTGTTACATTTATTGCGTAATTTTGTATATTCTAATTTAACTACTCTATTTGTTGTATCTTTTTTCAGTTCTATTAGTTTTTCGTCTTTCAATTTACACATTTTAATTACTTTGTTATTTACCCATTTTTTTGTGTTCCTATCAGATGAGCTTAACTTTATGAGGTATTTAGATTTTTCATAACAATTTTCTATACTAGTTTTAATCATATTATAAATTTTGTTTGGACATGTGACCTCATCTATGTTTTTCCATATGATATTATTTAACTCTTTCTCGAGCATGGATTTGTTATTTCGAAACACATATCTCCGATCATCCTGTATGTGACCGGTACGTGGGAACGAGGCAACAGTGACGCGATGGTCCGCTAGTACTGTTCCAAGCGCCGCACAAGACACATCCTGCGTGCGGGATCTTATAAATATATGATCAATGCAAGTTTTTGTCATAATATTATTTTTAGATTCAATTCTTGTATAATCTTTGATCCCGCACACAAGGCCGTGTTGGTACATTAAATTAAGATACATACATGCTGCGGAAGTCTTGGATTTTAGATCTATGTTTACATCTCCAATAAGTATGATATCCTCGGTACGATAGTTCCTAAGAATGTTGTCCATTTCGACAAGGAAGCGGGTCTTACTCCGTGCTGGGGGTCTATAAAGTGCAAACAGAACGCCGGTCATGTTGGATTGTGTAGTGATTTTGCCTATGATGCATTCTGTATGAATAGTGGTGGTTTTGTACGGTGTAAATGTGTGATTTTTGTGGACATAAACTATTATACCACCACCTTTCCGCCTGTTCCGTAGTTCTGTGTGCATGTTATAGTTAGGTATGTGATATAAACAGCTGATACGTTCAGATATACCTACCTCGGTCAACACAATAATATCTACGTTTCTGTTTGAGTTACTTATAACTAACTCAAGCTTCGAGAAGTTTTTAATTATTGAGCGAATGTTAACATGCAGGTAAGTTATGTAGCCTGAATTATTACTAGGGTTAGGTAGCTGTTTGAAATAAAATGAGATATTTGGGCAGTCGCATATTTCCGTAATGTTGTCTTGGATGTCATCCATTTATAAAGATTTTATTTTGGTGGATAATTGACATTACAGAAGAGTTGTAATTATGGACCCACCAAGTAGGTACATAGCTATGTACGATTATACGATTGAGTGAGGTTCATTATATCACTCTCCGATCGTACGACAATGACTTTCGTGTTATCCGTTTTACGTAAAAGTACCCTACCTTCTCTGCACCAGATGTATTTGTACGTCTCTTTCAGTTCCTGCTTAGCTTTCCAAAGTAAGTTTTTCACATGCGGGGTTATTGCTTGTCTTATAAATACTTTGTTCTGCTTGGTTACCGCTATACAACTTGTAGTTACATCGGAGACCTGTACTGACACTTCTCGCGCCGCGTCTAACCACTGCCTTTTCACGTGTTCATTGTGAAGTTTTATGTGGAGAGTTCCAGGTTTTCCTTCCTTTGTAGGGAGTCTATTCACCTCTTTCACCTCTTCCGAGCTTCTTTGCAGTTTGCTCGCGAGGCTGCCAGCGATAACTCGTAGGTTCTCCTTTTCTTGTATTGGAATTCCTTGAACTTCTATCACTTTTTTTAGTTCTCTTTGTTCGTATTGATTCAAACGCTGTTCCTGTGCCTCTAATCTTCTTTCTAGGTGTTTGTTGCGGTTTACAAGGTCAGTATTTTTCTTATCAAGTTCTTTGATCTTCTCTTTGAATGCTTCTATGCTTTCCAAACATTCATCCATTTTATCACTTGTAAACTGCACTGCCTGTTGTAGTTCTTTCAGGTCACGTTTGAACACTTTATCCATGTGTTTCGTGATATCAGCTACGAGCTTGTTCGTGTCGATTGGGCATATACCTCCATCACTACGCTGCTCATCATCCTCATCATCTTCTCCGTTTTCCGGGACTACAAACGAGTTTCGTTTAGATGATTTGGCCGCACACTCATAACAAGTCCACTCGAGGTTTTCGGCAGCTTGCAGTAGACCTAGCTGTTTCGCGGTCAGCTGGGTGCAAGTGTTGTTCGCATGTGTTACGCTGCAACATTTGTTGCACTCCAGCCCTGGAGACTTCTTGGTGATGGCCTTATTGCAACGAATACCTACACTTTGCCATATTTACGGTAGGTAGTTGCGAATTTTTTGCTGGTATGTATTTGCACAACGAGTGCAGCAGATAAAACTTGCTGGTCATTTCTTATGAACGTAATCAAGTCAATGCGTGGTCTAAAGTTATAACATGTCAATAAATTTAAAAAGTCCCGCCTTTTTAGTGTATTGGAAAGAAGATCAATGTTAAAATCTCCACAAATACAGCAGTTTCTGTTAAAAAGGTGTTCTAATAATTGTTCAAATCGACGCATAAAAGAATCTAAATTAGCATCATAAGGAGTACGATAACAACAGCAAATTGTTACTCCAGTTGAAACATCTTTAACTGCACATATTTCAAATATATCCCTTTCATACAATTTTTTCACAAAGGGCAATTCTACACGTTCTCTGTCTTTGAGAGCTAAAATAGCCGTGCCTCCTCGCAGCTTATTCACTCTCGCGCTATAGGATACTACTTTGTAATGAGTTAAATTAAGCAGAGACATTTGTGCTGAATTGTAAAAATGTTCACTTAAACACAAGAAATGTACCTTATTCTGAATATTATCGATATACAATTCTAATTCATTCAATTTATTACCTATGCCACACAAGTTCTGGTGATAAATATTTAAAGGTTCAAAGTTTAAACAATCTTCTTGACTAGATTCGTCTGCAATTACATTATTCTCGAAAAAAGTTTTGCGTAGGCAACGTAGCACCATTTACACTATTTTTTACAGGAGGATCCAATGGAAGAAGAAAAGAGGGTCACCATTACTTACATATACCATGTGACAATGGTGACACCTCAACTTGACGGCCTCATCATATGTTTTTCACACCCTGCTTTAAAGGTAAAAATGAGTTCAAAAAGGTTATTCAAGGTTTAAAAATATACCACTGACGAATCTGGAGACAGTCAGATAGTATATAAACAAAGATAAATTTTTTTTTATACCACTTAGGTGGCAGACAAGCGCACAGCCCACCTGATGGAAAGTGGTTACTGTTGTGTATTTGACAGTTTTGATTGTTAATTCCTAAATGTGGGTATTGAAATAAAGGTTTAGTTTTTGTGACAAACTCGAAATGGCGTGTATCTTTTAGTGGCGACGAGGAAAATAAATCGTGATTTATACTAAAATGGCATTCAATATAACGAATATTGTGTTGCCGGGGCCGTATAATGCAAAAACTGATGTGTGGTGTGACTATAAAGAACAATTACTTTGTGCGTTGTCCGCCGCGGGACTGTCGTTGAGCACGCCGGGTGAAGAAGACAAATGTCGATCATTATTCTTGTCTCAATGCAGAAAAGACACTTATGCACTAATTGCGGCGTTGTTAGTGCCTGTACGTCCGTGTGATGCTAAGTTTTCGAACATTTTGGGACTTTTGGACAAGTTTTATGAGCCCGAAGTAAACGAAATTTTACAAGCGGGAAAGTTCTACAAACGGTCCCAGTTACAAAAAGAAAGCATGCAAGACTTTGTAGCGGCTATAAGTTCACTGGCGGCTAAGTGTAACTTTTTGGATTTGGAGCGGCAAGTGCGGGACAGGCTTGTACTAGGAGTACGCGACGATCGTCTGCGCCGGGAGCTGTTGAAGACAAAAGGGTTGACATGTAAGGCCGCAACACAGATGTGTCTCAATTATCAGGCTACCTTCGAGGATATGTATCCGGACCAGTATTTAAAACCCTCCTCTAGTCTAGCAGCGGTAGAACCAATGGAAATTGGCAAAATCAAGTCCAATGAGTGTAAACATTGTGGCAGATTTCACAAATCTGGGGAAAAGTGTCCTTTTGTGAATACAAAGTGCTATAAATGTCATAAATATGGACACATAGCTAGAGTCTGCGAGAAAAGATCAAAAGTACATCAGGTACAGGAGAGAAAGACGAAGTCTTTAGAAGATATGTCATCAAGTTCCGAAGATATGATGGGGGTCTATGTATGTGCGGACAGTTACCAACCTCCGGTTAGAACAAAAGTTTTCATCGATGGAGCTCAATTGATGATGGAGGTGGACTCAGGAGCATCTCGTAGCATTATATCAGAGAAGACGTTTAATAAATTATGGTCTACTCCACCTGTTGTACATAAGAGTGACATGAAGTTAGTGACATGGACTCGAGATGCCTTGAAAGTTAAGGGAGTGGCTAATGTTCATGTTGTAATGGGACATAAGGACGCCCAATGTGAATTGGTTGTCGTATCTGGTGATGGACCAAGCCTCTTGGGTCGCAACTGGTTTCATTCTCTGGGCTTGCAAGTGACAGGATTGTACTGGGCCGAAGAAGATTTAGTGCCTTGGAGAAAAGATTTTCCTGAGTTGTTTGGAGAAGGTTTGGGCACATATAAAGGTACTGAAGTTTCACTCCACCTGTGTTCGAACGCAAGACCTCGTTTCCTTAAGACTCGCCCAGTACCATTTCCACTGAGGCACCAAGTAGAAGAGGAACTTCAGCGTATGATAGATACAGGAGTATTATCTCCTGTGAGATACTCCGACTGGGCTACTCCACTGAGAATAGTTAAAAAGGATGATGGATCCTTACGTATATGCGGAGATTATAGATCTACGGTAAATGCATCTATAAAAGTAGACAAGTATCCGCTTCCTACCTCAGTAGAAGCCTTCGAGAAGCTCAGTGGGGGTAAGGTCTTCAGTAAATTAGACTTAAAGCATGCATATACCCAAATGAAAGTGGATGATGAAACAGCAAAGTTATTGACATTGAATACTCATATGGGCCTTATGAAGGTGAATCGTTTGGCTTTTGGTGTTAGTGCGGCACCATGTATTTTTCAACGTGTGATGTCAGCAACGCTGGCTGGTATAGATGGTGTGGCTTGTTTATTAGATGATGTGGCCGTGGCTGGAGTGAATCTTAAGCAGCATAATGAGAGACTGCGCAAAGTTATGGGAAAACTAAATGACTTAGGCTTTAGATTGAACAGTAACAAATGTGTTTTTGCTGCAGACAGCATCTCATTTTTAGGTCACATTATTGATGGTGAAGGCCTTCATCCAGCACCTGCCAAAATAAAAGAGATACAAGAAAAACAGGCACCTACAAATAAAGAAACTTTAAGAGCTTTTCTAGGATTGTATAACTTTTATCAGAAGTTTTTGCCTGATAGGGCAACTATTCTGGAGCCATTGTATAAGCTGTTAGAATCTAAAACAGTTTGGAGATGGGGTGAAAGCGAGCAGAGAGCTTTTGAGAAAGCCAAGTCTTTGTTGTCATCGGACTTGACACTGGTGGGATATGACTTAAACAAAGATTTACTGCTGATTTGTGACTCATCAGAATATGGAGTTGGAGCAATAATAGCTCATGTAATGGATGATGGTTCAGAGAGACCTATCATGATGGCGTCACGTACCCTGCAGACACATGAGAGGAAGTATGGGCAAATTGACAAAGAAGCCCTTGCAATCATGTTTGGGTTGTTGAAATTCCATGAATTTTTGTTAGGACGCAAATTTTGCATAATAACAGATCATAAGCCTTTGGTGGGCTTATTTAATCCAGCAAAACCAATTCCAGATCAGATTTCACCTAGAATGCTGCGTTGGTCGATAAAATTGTCAAGTTATGAATATACCATCAAATACAGACCTGGAAAATCTATTGGAAATGCTGATGCGTTGAGTAGATGGACCGCACCAACAATTGGATCATTGGCTGAAAAGAAGCTTAAAGAAGTACTGTTATTGGAAGAGCAACCAAGGGGCTGGGAGGTCAGTCCGGAAAAGATAGCTAGAGAAACCAAAAATGATGCTTTACTACAAAGAGTTCTATTCAAAGTACTGCATGGCTGGCCAAATAAAAATACGGATCCAGAGTTGCAGCCGTTTTGGACCAGAAGGGAGGCTCTTTCACACACTAAAGATTGTTTATTGTGGAGTAACAGAGTCATTGTACCTGCGAAGTTACAAGAACAGGTACTGAAAATATTACATACCCCTCATGCGGGTATAGTCCAAACTAAGGCATATGCAAGGGGCTATGTGTGGTGGCCTCAGATGGATAGTGAAATTGAACAGATGGTGGCCAGCTGTCAGCATTGTCAGTTGGTAAGAAACAGTCCACCAAAGGATCCACAGACATGGATTATGTCTGAGAAACCATGGCAGAGGGTTCATATAGATTTTGCAGGGCCATTCTTAGGTAAGACTTTCTTTGTGATGATAGATAGTCACAGTAAATGGATGGAGGCAGAGATTGTGAATAGTATGAGTAGTGGAGCTGTCATAACATTGATGAGAAGAATATTTGCATCTCAGGGCTTGCCAGATGTGGTAGTATCTGACAATGGTAGAGCCTTTACTTCTGATGAATTCAGTAAGTTTTTACAGAAGAATAGAATTAGACACCTCCTTTCTCCTCCATATCACCCAGCTTCAAATGGACAGATAGAGAGAGCGATACAGACTTTTAAGAATAAAATCAAGAAGATGACTCATTTAAATCTGCCATGGAGTGAAATGATAAGCAAAACTCTTTTCCACATGCGAACAGTACCTAATAGTGTAACAAATAAAACGCCCGCTGAGATCCTTAATGGCCGTAAGTATAGAACAGCCATTTCTTCTCTCCATCCTGACAGTATGCCGAGCCAGGGCGAGGTGCAGCAGGAGACCACGGCACAGCGTACGCCCAGCAGAGCCTTCGCGGTGGGCCAACCTGTGCTGATCCATATGTATGGAGTCCGGAGTAAGTGGCAGAGGGCTATTGTAGAGATGGTGGAAGGACCGAGCTCATATAAGGTGAGAACGGAAGATGGAGAGTTACACCGGCGACATGCGGATCAGTTGTTAGCTAGAACTGTGAGAACAGAAGCTACATTAGGTGGTAATGAAAAACCAGATTTGTCAGTGGCGGATTCGCAAACAACGAGTGAACCGCCTATTGAAATACCACCACCAGAAAGTTGGCCAGATATTATTGGTGTACCTACCTAATGTATCATATTAATTTTGTGTAATTAATTTCTATGACCATTTTAAAGAGGAAAGATATGTTGTGTATTTGACAGTTTTGATTGTTAATTCCTAAATGTGGGTATTGAAATAAAGGTTTAGTTTTTGTGACAAACTCGAAATGGCGTGTATCTTTTAGTTACCGTGGCCTATGGATGTGTGTAACACTAGAGAAGCCACACTCGCACTGCCAACCCTGTAAGCACAGAGTTTCTATGCCATCAGTGTAGAGGACAAAGCAGGACAAGCCTTTAGTCATCCCACTGACAGCACAAATTCTCCAGGGAGCTCTGGCTACCCTAACTCATCGCTGGGAACACAACACGAAGTTATTATAACCGCTGTATTCTGTAGGTGTTCTACTATATACAGACTCACTTAAAGTGAACACCTAACCCGAGTAGTGGTTAGTGGCAAATCACTAACAGACTTGTTCAGGTCTCCACCACCATCTTGATTTAATGACTATTGACAGCCGGGATTAACTTCTAACATTAAACACAGAAGTGCTCAGATAAAAAAATATTTTTTTATTTATTTATTTCTTACATTCCTACATTCATTCAAGTCATTACAGGCAAACCCAATGCGATGTGAATGAAAATAGTACTAAGTGTCAAATCTTCAATTAAGATTATATGCTGAATACTTACTGTTTATATTGTACGATCCAGCCATGTAAAAATGAATAGTCTTTTTCTTTCTTAGGTGCACAAACAACCATGAATATTTTGTTACTGATTGCGTGTTTAATTATATCTCTTATTTCTTTGGCGATTTCTCCATAGTCACTGTCTTTAGTAAGCAGCTCTAGATTGTCTACATTTCGAGCAATTCTATGTAAAACTTCTTCAACATACTTTGAAGTATAGCTATTTCGAAATTCTAGTTCGATCGCTTCGCTTCTTAAAAAGTTTAGTATAGCTACCAAATGACTCCTAAACACCTTGCCACTTAAAAAACCAACAAGGGCTTCAAATGAGCAAGATTTTAGATCTATTTCTGAGTTTGAAGGGCTCATAAGATTATCCTGATGCACCAAGGGCTGAGTTCTGTCCCGATTAAGCACTGGTTGAGGTACGACAAACACATCAGGTTTAGGACTTGTTTGAGAGCATTTTGGCAATGGCGGCAATGGTCTTTCGTTTGAATTCATCTCCAAGTCATCCTCAGTCGTAGTTTCATTATTATTATTATTATTCGGGTTCGCCATAGTTAACAAATATACAATCAGTATAATCAAGTATGCATGATTTCAATATGCTCAACCTTTCAAAATGTGATTCTGAATTAGAAATTAACACAAATACTTTTATAACAAAATAAACAAGTACATAAAATAGCACAATAACTTATTCACTGCTCGACAATATGCAAATACCATCAAACAAATATAAAGTAACAATAAAAATTCAAAACTCACAAAAACTTATAATTCAATTTTCATGTCTATTGTTTCCTCTCATCCTCCTAAAGTCTCGTCTCGCGGCAAATTATCAATCAATAAATCAAATCAGTGTTGCTAAAAAAGATCAAGAATCTCCTCAGCCCCTGACTTATCCGTACTCATCAAAATCTTATTGTTATTAATGAAATAATGATATCAACATCAAAGGTGAACAAATATTTGTTTCAAAACTTTTATATGGCAACAATGTTCAAAAAACCCTAGATCAAAGAAAAGAGAGGGTAGGGGCATTCCTTAAGAATAGGCGTGGTACCTAACCTGAATTCCATTTCGATGAATGAACGTTGGACCCTTTGGTTTGACCGACGGTTACTATGTTAGGGATATATAGATACCTTCTATTATCATCATATTTGTCGATATCCAATCTTTATATGTTATAAGGGTAATGATAATTTTACGGTTTACGTAAAGGTACAATAAAATAATTGTAGCTATAAGTAGTATTTTATTATTAATTACTAAATAATATAAATTTATTTAAATATTGACGATGTGACAGTTTATCTGATTTATTACGACCATGGTATTTAAATCACTTATTTTAAACAAAACCCAAATAATAATATTACTAATTTAGATTAATAAAATGTATGTTTTCTCTGGTATAGCTAGTATATAAGTTCTTAATACACACATCAACAAAGTCTAGGGAACAAGGACATTTCTAGTTTTTATTTAAAAACCCTTTCTTGTAGTAGTGAGTGTTTTATATCAATAGAAGGGTATTTTTATACCGTTTTTAATTTTAATTTTAATAAGAACATTATCATATCAAAAAAAAATTTTTTTAGGAAAGAATTGAATAGTGCCAATATTGAGTATTACAACCTTTTATGATTAGGCACAAAAATAACGAGGTAGTAAGAAATACAGTAATTAACCGTACTTTAAACGTTTTTAATAATCTGTAGGACCTCCTAAAGCATTAGCAACAGCTCGACAACGGCGTGGCATACTTAGTATGAGATTGTCAATCATCGTCTGTGGAATATGGCTCCATATACTGCGAAGGTGTAAAAAAAGTTGTTCTTTTGTGTTCAGATATTTCAAAAAATCACTGAAAGCTCTTCTCCCAAGCAAATCCCAGGCATGCTCTATGGGATTGAGGTCGGCAGACTGAGCAGGCCATTCCAACGTCGTAATATTGTGCTCGCTTAACGCATTGACCACTACCCTCACGGTGTGTGACAGTGCATTATCTTGCATGAACATAAAATCTTGACCGAACTGCTGTCGATGAGGGATTACCATGGGGTGTATAACCTCCTGAATGTATTGGTTTGCATTCAAATTGCCCCGTATCCAAACGAGGTCGGTCCTTCCACCAAGGCGAATTCCAGCCCATACCATGATTGTTCCACCTTGGTAAGGATGAACTTCTTGCGGATTCTGGAGACGACTCCGACGTCCAGGAACTCGCCATATACCCACTCTTCTCGAATCAGGATGAAAACCGAAGCGAGATTCGTCGGAAAACAGAACCCGTGCCCATTGATGGTCGGTCCACTGTAAATGTGCGTTAGCCCACAATAAGCGACGACCTCGATTTCCACGTCGAAGAGCTGGAACCCTAAGCGGTCTGCGAGCATGAAGATTGGCTTCGTGTAGTCTTCTCCTGACAGTTTGATCGCTAATAACCACTTGATGCTGAGACTGGAGGCCTGCGACCAACTGACGAGCAGTAATCGTGGGTTGCCGCCTTGCGGAATTTTGCAAGAAACGATCTTGTCGCGGGGTAGTAACCCTATTTCGTCCCCTGTGACGTTCGGCAACATCCCCTGTAGACCTGTAGCGTGCCCATAATCTGCAAATTACGCTTGGTTGGGTGTTGACAGCATCCGTAAAAAATTTTATCTTTTTTTTTGTAAATGACTTTAATTAATTCAGTTTATTTGAAAGCGACACTGGAGGGTTTTAAGAGATTCCCCTTGAATTTGATAATGGAATCTGTGAATATATCGAAACTCTCCGAGCTCCAACATAGGGAGTTGTACTCGGAACAGACTCGGACCATGGAGGAATTTTTGCCAACATTGGTTCTGCAGAGCGGAATATGCAAAGTTCTCTTGTTTGGGTACCTCGATGTTCGTTCGGGCACATTGAGTCTGATGCTAGAGAGCAGCTAGGTCACAGTCTAAATCAGCATTAAGGAGTTTATGCAGGAACATCAGGTCATGGACTTTGCGACGCAGATGGAGTGACTTCATTTTGAGGAAGGCAAGTCGGTGGTCATAAGGGGCCCTATGTGAGATGCCGGGCATGAAGTATGCCAGTTCTCTAGTGAATGCTCGCTGGATACTTTCTATTCTTTAAGAGTGAACTGCATATATGGCACTCCAGACCACACATGCATACTCCAGATGACTTCTGACCAGTGCATTGTAGAGCAGAATTTTTGTCGTGGTATGACGGAATTCGTATTTGTATTCCTTCTAACAAACCCCAGCATTTGAGCTCCCTTTTTAGCAACTGCATCCACGTGGGAGGTGAAACTCAACTTGCTGTCTAATATAACCCCAAGGTAACTGATGTCATCGACCTCGTTTAACGCTTTACCGTCGATGCTGTAGGTTGAGTGGATAGGGTGTTTTCTTTTGGTGTATTTTATATGGTAACACTTATCTTGAGGATCATACCGTTGCTACGACACCAGTCGTGAATCCTGTTGAGATCGTGGTGGATCAGTTCAGTGTCTGACTGGGAATTGACTGTGCGATATATTTTGAGGTCATCGGCAAACAGGGAAAGTTTTGAGTGTTCGACTTGGCCCGAAATATCATTGATAAACAGAGAAAACAACACTGGTCCGAGATGAGACCCCTGTGGAACGCCAGAGTCGGCGAGGTGATATATATTTTTTACGTTCCGCTTAAAGGACCCGGGATTGTAGGAAGAAGGAAACACGTGAGCTAGTAATGAATACTAAGCCTTAATGGTGTGGCCAGGACCTCTCGATCGTAAGGCGTCGTAGTGTTTTGCATAATATAGTATTCCCAACCCAATTAAGCAGTCCAATTGGCAAAGTGCTTTGCCCTACAGAATTCAACGGCCGTGATAACCTCGTGTTGTATTCCTTTCGGTGAGTAGGGTATTCAGACCTCACTGGAGAGTTTTTGTGCTGTCAGTGAGAAGACCAAAGGTTTATCCGGCTTAATCTTCTGGACTGGTTGACTGAACTCTCTGTTGTTACACACGTCCATATGCCACGGTAAGCAGTTTCCATCAGGTGGGCCGTGTGTTTGTCTGTTAGTGGTACAAAAAAGAAAAAGTTGAAGACTTTGCAAATTAATTAATTTTATGTTTCTTAGAGCATTATTTTTATAAAAAGAGTAGTTTCTTCAACCAATCATATGTTTGACTACATCATCATGCTTGTTATGTAAAAATTTATGAATGAATGGAACTAATCATTCATGGATGTTGGCACGCTATCAAATTCATATACTCATTTTCCCAAGTGAGCCTTAACTTAAATGTTTTGTCTCTTTTTTACAGATACAACTGTATACTAGAAAAAAGGAGACAATGTGATATATCAAAATCCGCTTCATGTTTGACTTGTACATTTGAAGCAGAATTTGAACATGTTGAATAGGGCCACGCTGTGAAAAAACCCAAGATACATAGTCACGAACAAGAGTGATACTCGAAACTGCTCAAAACTGTCGCACATAATAATAATAATATATCTCTTTATTGCATGTACTTAAACAAAGAAGGGATACAGAAAAATACAATAGGTATATCTTTGTGGCATTATAAGTAGCGGCCTTATTGCACAACGCAATCTCTACCAGGCAACCATGGGATGGAGTGAGATAAATAAATAGATAGACATAGTGGGCAGTTTCCGGTGTATATAATATATATGATTTACTTTATTCAATTATTTACATTCAGATATGTTATAGGTAATGCATACTGCTATATACATACACATACATACTTACATAAGTAGCTATAGATATTTTATAAACATGGTTTTTGACAAAATCATCCTTACGCACATGACTTAAAGCTCTTTTTACAAAGCATTGTACAAAAAGCAATAAAATTTTACGACTGCAGTGATAGCGAAAGGACAAGACATAGAGGAAGAGGATAATATTAGAATATGGAGTGGAAGGAGACAAAATTTTTATTTAATTTTTATACTATAATCCCGTTAGCATGTTAAAAGGTTGTAACACTAACTATACAACGAATTCACGAACAGTGTCACCAATGTGTGGGGAATTCCCCAAACTGAAGGGATTTTCAAGTCGATTCAAAAAGTAGAGATTGCGCTTAAGTAGGGAAAATGTGAAGAATTTAGATATTTAGTCTAGACCTGAACTCAGAAGTAATAAGAGGTAAGTATTTTAAGCATTGATAAGTTATCTATACTGCTATACTAATCTATTATATACTAATCTATACTATTATAAAGAGGAAAGATTTGTATTTTGGTATTTATTGGATGAAATCAAAAACTATTTGACCGATTTTGAAAATTTGCGCTGTAAAAACTATGAATGATTAAACAAAATAATGTATAATAAAAATGTGTGGCTTAGAAAGGTCTACAAAATAGTCCGCAATAGCATACAAGTACCTATCATCTATCTCTTTTAGATAATTTACAGTAACCATTTTTATCTTTTACCAAATCACAAAAAAGTAATATGTTCTTTTCGAAGTTATTTTTAACAATACATCTGTAATTACTTATCCAATTAAATACGTTAAATACGTTGTGCATTTAATGTAGATCATAATTGCCAGTGAACAGTTCCAAAGATATCGCGATATAAAACTAAAGTGTGAACGAAATAAATTCAAGCGCAGCCACACTTGAATATGCAGCCGATAGAAATATAGTCCGATCCTCTGCATTTCTCATCCAGTCTGTCCCAGCCACCTTTTTCAGGTCGTCAGTTCATCTGGCCTGGGGTGTCCTACCTTCCTTTCGATTACAACATACGAAATAATAAAGAAATTTACAAACATACACATACAATATATGCGCTAAACAGCATGTTTGCAAAGAGTTTTCTTATGATATAGTTATTTTTTTTTCCTAAATTAATATTTGTGGGGAAAGTGTAGAGATTATTGATTTTCTGAACCCCAAAATTGGAGATGTTTAATAAGGTATGTTGGGAATTGAGATCGAGGCCATTGGCAACACTTTTTAACAAAGGGAGTTTTGGCGCCAACACGAAGAAGAGCGCATCTCCTGTTCGCGGTATTACTTTTCTGTTATTATTTTATTTTCCGTACTTGGTATGAATTCAAGTTTATTTGTAGAAGATTTTTAGACATAAGACTTTGACAACGCACTCAAGAGTTCGAAAGTACCGCGGTAGCCTAGTGGTATGGGTAATGGACTGCTGAGATGAGGTCTCGGGTTCAATCCCAGGTTTTACCATGGTACACACCAATGACATTTCGATGCTTTTCGAAGTTATGTGTGTATTTATTTATAAGTGCCCGGTTAATGGCAATAGACTCACCACCTATTACATTGGGACCTAAACATAAACTGGCGCAATGTGGGTGCTAGCACCTCTGCCTACCCCTTTCCGGATATAGGCGTGAGTTTATGTTATCTTATGTGAATTCAAACTTATTTGTAGAAGATTTTTAGACATAAGACTTTGACAACGCACTCAAGAGTACGAAAGTAGGATACAAGAAATCTACAGTAAAGTCTCCCTCCATCACTTTGATGAGGTATGCCGTATGAAAAAGCCAAAAGGCTTTTTACATATCTGTAATTGCGAATTTAAAAAAAAAATTGGGAAAACTTCAGTGTCAAAGTCAAAGACAAAAGCAAAAGTCAAGCCTAAACAATTATTTATTTTGAAGTAAATTGGTGAATTTAATTTTATGTATTCTTCCTGTTAATAACATAATAATGTCTTTCGACGTGGATTGGGATATAGAGAAATACAGGGATGACCACGAAAGTGAAGAACATTGGCAGTTAAGAAGATCATTCATGGTAAAATGGAAGAACGACTACCCAGAAAGTCGCCTTGTTTGTCTGGCCAGAGTGTTTACCAATATTGAGCTACTAGGGTGTCGGTATCCTGCAGAAGTTATGCAAGAGATGACCAGACTATCTCATGAGGTAAACAGTTAAATACACTACTAAATGCTACTGTTCCACCAAGTCTGCGCGTAATCCTAGTAAATCTAGGCTTGCATTTAAATTCACTCACTTTTAGATGTTCTGTTATTTTTCTTTATTAATGTTTAAATTACTGGTAATGTGAGCTGTAAGTGCCGGCAAACATCTTGAATAAAAGTCCGAAAGTTTTCGCGTTGGCGCCAACCAAAAACAAGTCAAGCCATGAAAAGACTGATCAACCAATAATGCATTTCTATGTATCTATAGTAATATATTGTAGTACACAATATTTTCAACTCAAGTCATCTTTCAGGTTGCACAATCATATAGAAAAGACAAGAAAACAAAATTACAACGGACATTTGTCTCCGCCTCGGATGCCGCAGAGGACAGAGCAAAAGGAATCAAAAGACAAGGAGGTGTGATCATTGATGATCCACCAAAAGCACCAAAGATCCAATTTGTAGCAGCCGGTGCAAATAATGATAATGATAAAAATAATTCTGATTCAGATAACGATCAGACAGAAACTAATGATACAAATGAAAATAACGATTCTGAGATAATTGAAGGTGTGAAACATGAAAGGAGAAATCAGTTAAATGAATATTTAGAGGACATGATGACAATTGATTGTTTGGACGTTAGAAATTTCAGAGAGCATATGTTCAAGTCGTCATTTGGTAGATTGGTGTTACTCATTAGACCTTGGGCTGGGAAATTGTGGAACATACAAAGTAAGTTTTCTTAATAATTTTAGCCGACATTACAGTATACCATCAGCAGTCATTACAAATATACCATCCACACCGCGTCTCTGCCTACTTCTCTCGTCACCTCCTTCACTCATCTACAAGTGTATGTATATGTATGCACCATAATGGAGTGGAACAGAGATCATAAATGTCAACAAATCCTGCAGACATTATTTGAAAACTAAAGAAATAAGGGTTCTAAAGGCCATATGAGGTTTCAAGATATGCCATAGGCGAAGCGTAGCTGGGTCTGATCAGCTGGCATAGAATATATTTTTTATTTATTTATTATCACTTTACACACAACTTAAATTGACATCGGCTTTTGAGTGCAGCTGCTGTCAGACCCCTGGATGTTCTCAATATTGTTGAGGCCCCCATAGGGTCTATGGGGGCCTCAACAATATCTCTAGTGTAGTACTTAAAACATTTTCTACTGATCCGGGTGTTCACTGAGTTACGAGTGCAACAGTTTGGCCAAACATGTCATAGAGACTTCCATTGTAAATGCTTTCTAGAACAGACTAGACAGTCTCTTCAGATCGAAGGATGTGTATCCTTCAGCATCAGCTCAATGATATTACAATATTATTTAATCACACTAGCAGCTAGTGTGATTAAATAATAATAATAATAATAAAAAATTATAACAACATAATTTTTCAGCGAGCTGTCAAACATGCCGTGTAGATCTGAACTTGGCATACCAAGACAAGCATCTTATTCTGAATATAAATGGACAGGTTATAGCTCAAGTAGAGGGAGAGAGCAAGGCAGATGCTAGGAATGCGATAGCAAATATTGCTTGGGAGGTATGTTCAATATTCCTTGTCATGTATGTTTAATATATTGTGTATTTGGCAGTGATGGATTTATTATACATTTGGCACCAGTTTTTAACATACCGTTCGAAGCACAGAGTCACCGTGTAAATGACAATAGATTTTTTTTTTATTGTAAACTGTAAATGTTACAATAATATAAATAATGTATATTATAACTGTAAATGTGAAACTTTCTTATGATAAATAGTTTTAAAGATATTTAAAAAATTCTGTTTCTTCGGCCGCCCGAAAATGCTCCATGCAAAATCGTGACACGTGGTGACGTCACAGCGCGCTGGCGCGTAGTGAAAATGTATGGAGTGCAAGAGAATATCGCATTTATCTCAGTCTATATTGCGTTTATATGTATACAGTTCATAATAAGATTGATTTGAATTTTGATTGCAATTATTTAACCCCCCCCTCCCCCTTATCGCAAAAGTAAATATACTATTACACACACCCCCCCGTCCCCCCCCCCGCATGCTTACGTTAACATTGGTACCTATATGCAAATTTCTTTTTATGTTTGTTTTTTAGGAAAATGGGGTGTAATACATACTGTATTATGTGTTAAAAAGTAAATAACTACTGCTTACGTTCATCATTATCTAGACCCCCCCACCTAATGTCATCAACTGCATTGACCTCCCTCCTCCCCTCTTTAGTGCTTACACTTGAACGGCCCCTTAACGTGCTCTTTGAGGCACGACCAGACCAATGCAAATACCATTATTCATGCATGCAAAATATTTGCACTGAACGGGAATCGATCCCGCGCCTCTTACGTAGCGGCTGCGTTCACTACCGCCACTTTTTAATTCCGTTATTTCAAAAAGTCAGGTATTGTACCTACATTATTATTATCATCCACAGAGAATACGAAATGAAGTTATAAGCTTAGTTGTAAAGGAACAATTTATAGCACAAAACGACACTCGTATCACAGCCAATGATGTTTCCTTGAAGAAGATGAGAGATGATCAGTTTGGCACTCCGGTGGAGAACAACGTTGCTATGAAGATGATGCAGATGATGGGGTGGAAAGGTGGAGGACTGGGTGCAGACGCGCAGGGCATTGCTGAACCTATCAAGCCTAATATGCAATTGGTAAGTGTTAATTAGTAATATGTCGGATATTTGTATCCGCGGATATCCGAGGGAGAAAAAATATCCGCATTTTTTCTTTTTAGCGGATCCTTTTAACCATATTAACTTTTTAAATACTCAATACTGATGTGTAGGTTATCTGTATCTGAACAAAATATACCAGAAGAACATAAACCATAACCAATCATTATAATATAATATAACCTATAAATCCTCAATAATTTATAATTATAATCACTTCAATAACTATTCTTATATGAGCAACAGAAGAATAAGCAATTAAAGTGACGGAGAAAGAATACAAGTATCACCACCCCATCTCATCCGAAGGGTGTTGTACAAGGCGACTAACGGAAAAATACTCAGACGATATCATTAGGATGTGACTCCACTGGTGTTACACACGTTCATAGGTCACGGTAATCACTTTCCATCTGGTTGTATAAAAAAATAAAAATTACGAGGGAAGAAAAACTTGAAATAAAACCCTGTACCAACCCTTCTTGTCAGCGTAGGCCTAAGCCTGTTAACATTGGGAGAGGCCTAGTCCAGCAGTGGCCTGTGATGGGCTATTTGAAAGATATGTAGGATATTCGTATCCGCGAATATCCAAGGGAGAAAAAACATTCGTATCAGTTACTTTGTTTGGGGATACTTTAACCTTATTATTTTTTTAAATGTTTTTATTCCATTACAGAGTTTTTATCCATAACATGTAAAGAGTATAGATAAAAATGTGATTAGGTGGTATAAGTATAAGCTTCCTTTTGACTTCGTATCATTTTGTACGGCAAAGTGTTTAGATAACTAGGAAAATTTGCATTCCCAATTTAAGCAGAACATGATGTACCTAGTCATAAGAGATAATTTGTAACATCCTTATCACAATGTTCTAGCAAATAAAGATCTATTCTATTCTATTCTATTAAATACTCAATACTGGGCATCGATTCTGCTAAAGCAAAAGTCTGTGGTATAACAGTTGTTTTGCTTAAGTAGAATGCGTAGGTTATTCGTATCTGCTGATATCCAAATCCCCTCTATTGAGGATCTTTTGCCTTATTAATTTTTAATACTTCCATGAAGTACATAAGAATGCAATGCAAAAAAGTAGGTAGACAATGAAAATCAATAAAATTCCATTAAAAATTGTTTAATTTCGAAAAATCTATATTACTATAGGAAGACCTGCGCAATATAAATCGAAACATAACTATCCAGTCATGCAAAGCGTCAAGTATCGTTTCGAATCAACGATCGATTGAGTAAAAATATTAAGATTCGTATCCTCAGCCTCAGACGCCAAATATCCGTATTAAGAATATTAAGATAAGATAATGTTACATGCACGGGGTACAATTAAATGCCGTTTACTCAACGAAGAGTTTTATTAGCTCACCACAAACTAGACAATTAGATCACTAGTACACACAGTACTTCTTCAACAGTTCCAGTCGCTCAGTAGTTCACAGTAGTCCACAGTCGTTGCTCAGGTCGCAGGTAGAATCTTCTTCGGTCGCTTAAGTTCGCTAGAAATGTTCGCTTTCGATCTCAAAGACTGAATGAATCGTGTTGCTATGCGAGCGTGTTTTTATACCTCTCAATTTAGGAGTATCGAATTATCTAGAAAGTTCGCGAGCGATAAAAACCTATTCTTTTGATCTTGCCGCCGTCGCTGACCTTCGAGTAATTTCTCGATATTTACCTATTGTTTGTTAAACGGTTTTATTTTTTTATTCAAAAGAAGTGTGTAGGTACTCGTAGGTAGGTTGTGACTTTTTGTTGACGATTCCAGATTTTTCTATGCCATTCGGTAGAGTACCTCCTCACTAACAATGCGTTTTTATTTCTTGATGATTCGATTATTAGTTTTCGAGATATCGACGACAGTCGTAACAATAAGATAAGATTCATTTATTTGTAAGAATATTGTATAAAAGTTGTTACTAAGCAGTGGCGGGGCAACAACTAAATTTGATGTGGGCAAGACAGATTTCGCGAGGCCCTGTTCTATGGCGACCTGAAGACGGATTTTATAAAATAATAAAAACAAACAAAACAATTAACACTGCCAAGTTTTTATTCATAAAAATACAAATTAGATTAATAAGTATTAAATGAAAAATTACAAATCGTTAATATAAAGGTGGAGATATACATTTCTTAAAGTGTATCTTAAAAAACATTAGATTTCTTTATTAAAGGAACAGAAATTTCCTGCTTTTAACGTTACTAAATTCCTTAATTATGGTATCGTAATTCAGCCTAGATGCCAAATCTGATTCAATTGATAAAACAGCCAAAGCTGAAAGTCTTTCTTGGCTCATTGTGTTTCTCAAATAATTTTTTATTAATTTTAATTTTGAAAAACTTCTTTCAGCAGAGGCTGTACTCACCGGAATTGTTAATAAAATTCGGATGACAATGTAAATATTTGGGTAAATTTCTTTCAAGCTATTTTCTGTTATGTATGACAGCAGCTGTTTCACGTCTTTAATGAAGTTGGGTAAATTCGGGATCATTGTATTTAATTCTTCATATAATTCAAATGGTTGGAAGTCACTGCTCTCACCCACACGCAGGACGTTATGTAAATCGTTACAGTGTTTTAATATTTGCACCTGTGGCATATTTTTTAGCGCGCTTAAATCATAGAGAAAACCAAAGTCTTCAAAATGTTGATTTAAAGACGTAAATCTTAATTCCATATTGGTTATCATAGAATCAATCATGGCGTAAAAAAAATCTGTTTGATACCGGATTTTGGGAGACTGTACTGTTCATCGCTGCTTTCATAATCGAACATCCTTTTCTTTTTGGCTACTCTTTTATTCTTAAACTCTTTTGGCAGGTCATAACAGCTTTTCTCAGTAAATTTCCGAACATCAGACAGGGATTTCTCAAATCCAGTTTCCCGATACTCTTTTATCCATTCACAATTCAAGAGCAATGCTTAAATGAATTTGTACTGATTGCCATAATTTACTTATTATATTAACACCCAATAATATCTCATACCACACATGTAAAGATACGATAAATTCTAAACTTAACATTTCATTTAGTATTGAATCGCAATCACTGAGAGTGTCTGATTCCTCCGTTTGATTTTTTAAGTTTTTTATGCATTCAATCACTTCATCAAATTGCAATAATACGGCCTTTACTGCTTCGACTCTACTTTCCCATCTTGTGTCTGATAAAGGTTTTATAGTAAGTTTTAATTTTCCTTTTATAAAATCCCAGCGCTTGCTTGATCTTGAAAATAGCAAATAATTTTTTTGTATGAAACCAAAAAAAGTTTTTGCTACCATAGATGAGTTCGCTGCATCTACCAATAGTAGATTCCAACTATGACAGCCACAAGGTGTGAAAAATGCCCTAGGGTTAATATTCAATATTCGAGTTTTAACTCCACTATTTACACCTACCATATTTGCACCATTGTCGTATCCCTGGCCACGGCAGTCTTGAATATTTAAGTCATATTTTTCTAGGTGTTCCAGTATAGCATTGGCTAAATATTCTCCAGTTGTCTGAGTAACAGCTAGAAATCCCATAAAATGTTTGACTATTGTACCAGTTGACGTATCACAAAATCTTAAGATAACCGACATTTGTTCAACTCTATTACAATCTCTAGTGCAATCGAGCAAAAAAGAATAATACTTTGCTTCTTTAACCTTACGAATAATTTCATTGACAACTGTTTTTGACATCAATATGATCAATTCATTTTGAATATCGTGACTTAAATAATGGTGTGAAAGTTCTTTGTCACTAATGCGTTTCATGTGTTCACGTAAAGTAGGATCAAATTTTGATATCAGTTTAAATAAATCTATGAAATTACCGGAATTCTTAATACCGTCACCTGTCTTGAGAGATTCTTTGTGACCTCTAAATGCAAGATTATGAGAGGCCAAAAAGTTTATTATGTCAATTATTCTCTCTAACAAGTTGTGCCAATGTTTTTGTGATTCACGTATTAGCCTTTCGTTTTCTTGGTCTATTGTTTTGCCTTGATTTATTCCTTTCTCTAAATTTAACCATTGGAACATATGTGCCATATGTTCTTTGGTATTCTCATGTCTATGTAAAATGCTACTTAAATGTTTCCAGTCACAACACCCTCCTTGCACCACCTGAGTTTGTGAATTGCTAAATAGTCTGCATGGAAAACAGTAAACTTTATTTTGGGAATTGGAATACACTAACCAGGGACGATGTTGAGTTTCACCATTATTTAGTTTTCTCGAGAAATAGAAATTGGAAAAGTGTCTGTTATCATCACCTTTGGGATAATATTCATCACCGCTATTTAATTGCTGTGTGGGGCCGTTTCGAACTATGTCACGACGCTGTGTATCCGTTATGGGAAACGTCCACAATCCCGGATCCGAATTAACAAGTACTTGCTGAACTATGGCGCTGGCGTCGTCGCTGCGAATTGGAGAATCTATGTCAATCTGTTCTTCTTGATTGCTTGATGACAGCACAAGAGTTTCAGCGTCAATTTTTGATTGGCTAGAAGATGATCCAAGCTCTACGTCTAACTGACGTTCGCTCTCGGTATTCAGTGCATCTAGAGCATTTTCCAACGGTATCTCGGACGTTTGTTGTGTAGAAGTCGAAGCTATCGATTCGGAAAGGTTCTGTACTACCAGATGCAGTTTGGTTGAGGAACTTCATCAAATTTAAACTCAAAACTTGGTTGGTTGCAGTTCTTTCAGCTTTTCTTTTTCTTTTTGCTGATCCAGACTCCCATTTTCTTCCAATATCTCTATCTCGGCCGGACATGTCGATAACGTCGTATCTATACACTGTAAACGAAAGCAATAGTTAACATTTTTTTGCAGTTTTATCTACATAATATTGTAAAACCTAAATTTAAATTAGTTTTCAAATAAAAATCTTTAAGATAGCTTTTACTACCTGCTAGTTTTAAAAACTTAAAAAGTCGATATGTTTTTTACCTTAAAGCTTTTTTGGTTTCCTTCAAGAGATATTATAAAGCGTATTTTATATACAAGTAATTACTGCGTTATATACTTATTACCAATTAAATATTTCTTACCTTATGTAAAATAGACGAGTACAGGTACCGGTGTGTTACAAATCACAAAGAAAACAAAAAAACAATTAAAAAGGTCACTGTTTTAAAATTTTGGGTCAGTTTACAGGAGCAATCAATATACCTAAACACTATCTATTTATTCACTAAATATTATTAAAACATTGAACACACTATTCTTATCAAAATAGATACGTACAGTCATAAAAATAAACAATATTGAATAACACAATTATACGTTTCTATTGTTATGCGCCTAGCGACTGCGTTGCGTACTTTGATTTGATTGGTTGACTTCCTAGTAAAGAAAGTAAACAAATAAACCGGGGATTCCCCGCACTCTGGTCGGCGGCAAATGTTGCCAGACTAAGAAAACATGTTTCACAACAAAATTGATTTATATTTTTTTTTGTTTTATTCTCGCTTTAAACATTTTTGAGTCGCGAGGCCCCTTGTACCGCGAGGCCGTAGGCGGTGGCCCACGTCGCCCACGCTTAACGCCGCCTCTGTTACTAAGTTGGTTGTACATAATATTCTGCTGACTCCAGCGTACAAATATTGAAAGGTAGTAATACAAATTTAAATAATGTCAGCATACATATAATAATAATTCCTCTTTTAAATGATATAGTTATAATAGAATTTATATAATTACAAAATGTCAAATCATAGGTTATACAAGTCAAGGTTCACAGAGTAAGTCAATTTTAGACTCAAAACGTTCGCTTAGGAAGTCTTTCGTGGAGCGGATACGTATCCGCAGATATGCATTTTTAACGATCTTTTACTTATGTATATTAATTCAATGTTTATTCGTTTTTTTTTATACCACTTAGGTGGCAGACACTGGACACGTGGCCTATGGACGTATGCAACACCAGAGGCGTTACACTCGCGCTGCTGAGCATTAAGAATCCTTCTGATGCCCCTTTTGAAGAACCCCATGTTGTAGGTGCTTGGGAAAACCGCAGCAGGGAGGTCATTCCACGGCTTGAGTGTGCGTGGTTAATGTGATATATGGTTAATATTTACTAAAAAATCTATTTTTATAGGTAAACCGCGCAGGTCTAGGCAGTTCATCATCGGATATCCGACAGCTGCGCAAAGCAGCCTTCACTCTAATGGAGCGGTACATAGCGTCAGATACCTTCGACCTCGACCTGGTGTTCACTTCGGAGTTCAGTAAGGAAGAGAGGGCGCTACTCCACCAGTGCGCTCAGAGGGTGGGCCTCGCTTCCAAGAGTTATGGGATTGATAAAGATAGGTATGGACAATGTTCTTTTATGTTTTAATCAACTTCAAAAAAGGAGGAAGTTCTCGAACCTGCCACTATATCTTTTGTTTTTTTGTTACTTCTCTGTCCTTTGCGAATAATTGTGATTATTTTTCTTTACTCGGCTACAAAAGCAACAGACATCATGTCGTAACTGTTTTTTTTGTAACCATTTTTTTTTCTTTCAACAGATTTCTGGTAGTGAAAAAGAAGCTGGACCCGTTCTCTCTCGTCCGAGCGGTCATTGAGAAAGGTGGTATAACTCCGAAATACCACGTCTTCATACCATCTAATCTAGGATCAAAAATTGGGAGCGGATATTGAGAATTATGACGTCACGGCAGCAAACGCCACTGTAGTTATCGGCAAATTTCATGAACAAAGTCTAATAAGATTATATTAAACAAATCACCCCGCTGCCGCACCCCGCGCTTACCGCCAAAGAGACCTATAATAAGCAGCATAAGCAACTTGAGTACATTGTCACGAATTTTGTCGATCACTATACCATAAAAGAAAAACATGAAATATAAAATATAAAACCGAATGAATTTTATGTACAAATCTATACAAATAAATTTAATAAATAAAAGAAAGAAAGGCTGTTTATAAATGTAATATTAAAACAACAGCTTTTTAAGTATTCAAATTTTAATTCTTTACTTCTCAAAATATTGCAATGTAATTAAATGTATTGACGTAAACATACATACATATAATCATGCCTTCATCCCCGGAGGGTTAGGCAGAGGTGAATTAACACCCACATTTCACCAATCATTAAATTCGGTCAGCACTATTGTTGACTATTATTGACGTAAAATTTTGCTTTAAACAGAATTATATTATATTATCTGTGTTATAACTAAGTTTGCCACAGCTTCCCAGCCGCTCGTGGAGAAGAAACGTGGCTATTTTGTTATATATATTATGTTTGTCTGTTTGTCCGTGTCCATTCAACTAATCTCCGAAATGACTGGGCCGATATTGGCATTTTTTTATTGGAAGTGTCAATTATGACACTCTTTTGCGATGCGGTTATGAGATTTGGGCGTGAGTTTTAATACTAACTAGATTGACGACCTCCGTGGCGTAGCGGTAGAGCATTCGACTGCTATGCAGAGGGCGCGGGTTCGATTCCCGCTCAGTGCAAATATTTGTACGCATGAATATGTATGTATATTTGCATTGGTCTGGGTGTTTCTATGTATAATATGTATTATGTATTCTAGATCCCATAACACAAGCTAGTATGCTTACCATGGGTTAAGATGGCGTTGTGTAGAATGTCGTGGAATATTATTTATTAATTAAATTAAGAAAAATGGTGGCGCGATTCTCATGCCACCTGAGCTAGTGGACTGTATTTTGCGGGGAGTGAAGCTAAATGTTTCATATGACACTTTACACAACAAACAAGATAGATGATCGGGTTGCCGCGGAGGTGGTTTAGGCAGTGAAGGCAACCCAAGAAATTAGGAGAGGATGCACTAACCTTTATGACGCCACGTGCTGTCGGAGCCGGTGCACCGGTCTTCTCTTCCTGGCTCAGGAGCTGCTGCCCACATCACTAAATCACTTGAGGGACACGAGAGGCACAATCCGATCAGTAAAGGTCTATGAAAGCGGTTAAAATCCAACAAATATTATTCATTTCTGAGAGTCGCGCGCGCCGCCGCCATTGATGTTGCTAGTTTACAACGGAAGTCAAGATGCGGTCATTTCAACCATTGGTCGGGGCGAAAACTATTGCTATCTCACTTTAAAGGTAGTGCGAGAGGGAGACGGGCACAGGAAGCGTGTGTTCAGTGTCAATCAATTGAGAGACGATTTGAATTTACTACTATTGAGCGGAAAAATACAAATTCTACTATCGGCGCAACCATTCCCCCCGGCTTGAAGGGTTACCTTCAAAACGAAAAATGCGGAACAAATCTAAAGTCTAATCTAAATCTAGGTTTGGGAAATAACAACTAAAATATAAAACTAGGTTTGAACTCGCGCCTACTGCTGGTTAGGCAGAGGGCAGAGGCGAACAACCGGGCGCAGATACGATCCGGTTGCGGTTTTAACCCGTACAACACGAGTTATCCCGCGGGAATCGGGAAAAACTTCCTCTACTACTCCTAGAGGCCAATGTAAAGGAGGCGCATTCTCAGTCATAAGGACTACCACCGTACCTATGGTCATTGGGTTGGATGGAGTATTCCATTTTTGACGCGACTGCAGCGTGTGCAAATAATCGGTTCTCCAACGATTCCTAAACGATTGGACTAATTTATCTAAAAGAGCGTGACGAGTTAGAAGGTGCATTCTATCGTCATCAACATCTATTGCGGGCAAATATTTCAGCGGAGTCGTATTTAAGAAGTGAGCTGGCGTTAACGCTAATGGCTCTGACGGATCGCTAGATAGAGTCCGACACAGCGGACGCGTGTTCATCACCGCCTCTACTTGAGCGAGTACGGTACTCAACTCCTCGAACGAGAGAATCTGTTCGCCTATGACGCGAAACAGATGCGACTTAAGGCTTTTAATATTCGCTTCCCAATTACCACCAAAATGACTGGCTGCAGGCGTGTTAAAGTACCATTCAATGCGATTTTCGGCTAAGATGTGAGCGAATTCACTTTGGTAGCACTTAGACCGTAAGAATGCGTGCAATTCCGAAATACTACGTCGGGCCCCTACATAGTTTGTACCGTTGTCCGAATACATGCGCTTAACCGGACCACGACGCGACAAAAAACGTTTAAAAGCGGACATAAAATTTTGCGTACTTAAATCACCGGTCAACTCTATATGAACCGCGCGAGTTGTCATACAAATGAACAAACAAACATAAGCTTTCGTGGAGCGAATGCCACGACCACGAGCAATAGTGACTTTGAAAGGCCCAGCAAAGTCTGTGCCGGTGTGTACGAAAGGTTTTGCGGATTTAACAACACGACAAGAGCGATGATCGGCCATTTCAGGCGCGATAAAACGCGGGCGGAGTTTAAAACAAGGTACACATCTGTGTACTCTAGCGCGAATCAAATTACGAGCGGAAATTATCCAGTATTTCTGTCTCAAAATAGACATTAACAAATCGGGACCAGCGTGACAATTTACCTTATGATGATAATCTACTAACAAATCTAATACGTGGTCCTTACGCGGGAGAACTACTGGATGCCTTTGTTCAAATCCTAAACTGGAATTTCTCAAACGAGTCCATCTTCCAAAAATGGTTTCAAGTGTCGGAAAGAACGACTACAAGGTTTGTTAAATTCTAAATTTTTAAATTCAGAAGCAAAATAAAATTTCGGCAACTCGCGAAGTATGACCAATTCAGCTTTATCTAAATCAGCGGCGGTTATATGACCGCGCGTAGATAAAATTCTCAAAAATCGGCCTACATAAATAACACAACGCAACAGTCTCGACCAAGACGAGACGCGATTAGCCAACAACAAAATAAGGGACTCTTCACGCGGGACCGATACAACAAGCGAGTGCTTCTTCTCCTAGGGTGGTTCGGAAACCGTAGTGGGATTGAATTGACTAACTGGCCACTTATCTAACGCGGCATGAATCCAGGACGGTCCACTAAACCATAACGGGTGATCTAAAATTTGCGAAGGAAGCAATCCACGAGAGAGACAATCGGCTGGGTTGTCGGTGCCAGCAACGTGAAAGAGATTTTGTGGCGCTAATTCAGATTGAATTCCTGCCACTCTATTAGCGACGAATGTGTCCCAACGATGGGGCGAAGAGTGGGCCCAACACAAAGCGACTGTTGAGTCCGAAAAAGCTAAAATTCTACTAATATTAATGCGACACGGAAGTGCTAGTCTTAGCACTGCCATCCAAAACTACGCGGAGTTTAGTAGTAAGCTTATCTTCTCTAATAACTCCGTGGTGCGGGATAATGTACGAAGGCTGGGTCTCGTCAGTGTCCGCAGGCGCAGGTGAGATGTAACCTTTATCTAAATATTCGTTAACAACCTCATCATAGGCTTGCTTTAACTTTGGAGACGCCTGCATCTTTCGTTCTAAACAAAGAAAGCGTTTTTCAGCGGATACACGGGAGTCACCGAGCGAAAAAATATCTCCCTTGAAAGGGAGCGCGACAACATAACGACCCTGCTCATCACGAGTAGTCGTGCGACAATAAATCTCCTCAGCCATCTTGTCATCAGGGCTTAGGATAGGTGGGACATTGACCTCTTCAATTTCCCAAAACTTGCGGATGGTAGACTCCAGTGGCGGCTCGACGGTGCAACAGAACGAAGCAGTCGAGTGACTAAAACTATCTATAGAAGCGGGTGCGGAACCAATTATAACAAAACCAAGAACTGTTTCCAGTGCGTGCGGAGCGGGGTACGTCGGTCCCCCTTGAACCTTACGTGATAACTGGAGGTGCGGGAGAATCGAAGCGCCGATCAATATATCGACGACTCCAGGAACAGCGTAAGTCTCATCTGCTAAAGGCAAGTCTTTAAATTTCGTTAATAAAGACGTGTCCACCGGGACGGTAGGCAACTGTTCAGTTATTTTATCTATAACGAGCGAATCCATGTCAAACCAAATATTATTATTAAAACGAGATCCAAACCTTGTTTTAACGGTGCCATGAACAGCTGACTGTAAACCTCCAAAACCCTTCACCACTGAGCGGGTTGAACGCTTATTAACATTGAAACCAAGACGCTGACAACAATCTTGAGTAATAAAATTACTTTGCGAAGCGCCATCTAATAGCGCTCGAACAATGTGCGGCTTACCTAATGCATCAACAATAATAACGCGAGCAGTCGCGAGAACAACAGTAGTGAGCGCAGCACTAGCGGACAACGAACACAAGGTGACGTCATTCGCAGCGGTCTCCGTGCGTTCAGGACCGCGCGCGAGCGCGGGCTGCGGCTGTGGCGAGCTATGCGACGGTGTGCCACCGCTCGACGAACCAACTGTGCTCACATTGGATGCGTGAAACACACGCTGTGCTCACATAAAACAACGCGGTGTTTAGTACCGAGACAATTAAAACAAAAATTATTAGCGCGAACAAATTTATAACGATCATTAGGCGATAATTTTAGGAAACTCGGACACTTGTACAATTGCGAATGATGAGCATTACACAAAGAGCAAACAGGTGATTGTACATGTGCTGGTGCGGTATTAACATAAGTATGAGTTGACCTCAGTGACTTCGATGACGCATCTATTTTACGTTCGGAACTAACAACTTTCTTCGCGCCTTCATGTTTCGATGAAGAGCGTTGCAATATTTTTATATGCTCGCGAACAAAACTTTCTAAGTGGTGGCGCAATTCTCGCCACGTGAGCTAGTGGACTGTATTTTGCGGGGGGTGAAGTTAACATGTTTCATATGACACTTTACACAACAAACAAGATAGGTGATCGGGTTGCCGCGGAGGTGGTTTAGGCATTGAATGCAACCCGAGAAATTAGGAGAGGATGCACCAACCTTTACTACGCCACGTGCTGGCTGGGCCGTTGCACCGATCTTCTCTTCCTGGCTCAGGAGCTGCTGCCCACATCACTAAATCACTTGAGGGACACACGAGAGGCACAATCCGATCGGTAAAGGTCTATGAAAGCGGTTAAAATCCAACAAACATTATTAATTTCTGAGAGACGCGCGCGCCGCCGGCCATTGCTTATTAGTTCAATGCGAAGTGACGATGCGGCCACTGTCCATTGGCGGGCGAAAACTATTGCTATCTTTCACTTAGAGGTAGTGCGGGAGGGAGATGGGTACAGGAAGCGTGTGTCCAGCGTCAACCAATCGAGACGATTTGAGTATGCTACTACTGGCGCCACCATTCCCCCCGGCTTGAAGGGTTACCTTCAAAACGAAAAATGCGGAACAAATCTAAAGTCTAATCTAAATCTAGGTTTGGGAAATAACAACTAAAATATAAATCTAGATTTGAACTCGCGCCTACTGCTGGCTAGGCAGAAGGCAGAGGCAAACAACCGGGCGCAGATACGATCCGGTTGCGGTTTTAACCCGTACAACACGAGTTATCCCGCGGAAATCGGGAAAAACTTCCTCTACTACTCCTAGAGGCCAATGTAAAGGAGGCGCATTCTCAGTCATAAGGACTACCACCGTACCTACAGTAATTGGGTTGGATGGAGTATTCCATTTTTGACGCGACTGCAGCGTGTGCAAATAATCGGTTCTCCAACGATTCCAAAACGATTGGACTAATTTATCTAAAAGAGCGTGACGAGTTAGAAGGTGCATTCTATCGTCATCAACATCTATTGCGGGCAAATATTTTAGAGGAGTCGTATTTAAGAAGTGAGCTGGCGTCAACGCTAATGGCTCTGACGGATCGCTAGATAGAGTCCGACACAGCGGACGCGTGTTCATCACCGCCTCTACTTGAGCGAGTACGGTACTCAACTCCTCGAACGAGAGAATCTGTTCGCCTATGACGCGAAACAGATGCGACTTAAGGCTTTTAATATTCGCTTCCCAATTACCACCAAAATGACTAGCTGCAGGCGTGTTAAAGTACCATTCAATGCGATTTTCGGCTAAGATGTGAGCGAATTCACTTTGGTAGTACTTAGACCGTAAGAATGTGTGCAATTCCGAAATACTACGTCGGGCCCCTACATAGTTTGTACCGTTGTCCGAATACATGCGCTTAACCGGACCACGACGCGACAAAAAACGTTTAAAAGCGGACATAAAATTTTGCGTACTTAAATCACCGGTCAACTCTATATGAACCGCGCGAGTTGTCATACAAATGAACAAACAAACATAAGCTTTCGTGGAGCGAATGCCACGACCACGAGCAATGGTGACTTTGAAAGGCCCAGCAAAGTCTGTGCCGGTGTGTACGAAAGGTTTTGCGGATTGAACAACACGACAAGAGCGATGATCGGCCATTTCAGGCGCGATAAAACGCGGGCGGTGTTTAAAACAAGGTACACATCTGTGTACTCTAGCGCGAATCAAATTACGAGCGGAAATTATCCAGTATTTCTGTCTCAAAATAGACATTAACAAATCGGGACCAGCGTGACAATTCACCTTATGATGATAATCTACTAACAAATCTAATACGTGGTCCTTACGCGGGAGAACTACTGGATGCCTTTGTTCAAATCCTAAACTTGAATTTCTCAAACGACCACCTACTCGAATGAGTCCATCTTCCAAAAATTGTTTCAAGTGTCGGAAAGAACGACTACAAGGTTTGTTAAATTCTAAATTTTTAAATTCAGAAGCAAAATAACATTTCTGCAACTCGCGAAGTATGACCAATTCAGCTTTATCTAAATCAGCGGCGGTTATATGACCGCGCGTAGATAAAATTCTCAAAAATCGGCCTACATAAACAATACAACGCAACAGTCTCGACCAAGACGAGACGCGATTAGCCAACAACAAAATAAGGGACTCTTCACGTGGGACCGATACAACAAGCGAGTGCTTCTTCTCCTCGGGTGGTTCGGAAACCGTAGTGGGATTGAATTGACTAACTGGCCACTTATCTAACGCGGCATGAATCCAGGACGGTCCACTAAACCATAACGGGTGATCTAAAATTTGCGAAGGAAGCAATCCACGAGAGAGACAATCGGCTGGGTTGTCGGTGCCAGCAACGTGAAAGAGATTTTGTGGCGCTAATTCCGATTGAATTTTTGCCACTCTATTAGCGACGAATGTGTCCCAACGATGGGGCGAAGAGTGGGCCCAACACAATGCGACTGTTGAGTCTGAAAAAGCTAAAATTCTACTAATATTAATGCGACTACTACAAGCATTGGCGATAGAGGTGATCAATCTAACTAACAATTGTAAAGCGCATAGCTCGAGGCGTGCCAGAGAGACGACCTTACGGGGAGAGACCTTTGATTTCGCGCTTATAAGGCTAATTGAAACCTTACCTACATTCGAGACATGAAAATAAACTACTCCTCCATACGCCTTCTCACTAGCGTCCGCGAAGCCTACTACCGTAACAACACTATGTTGCGATATACCTACATGACGCAGAATTTGTATTTGGTCAAGCACAGAAAGTTCTTTTCTAAAGCGAGCCCACAACTTAGCAATGTTGTCGGGCGCGGTGTCGTCCCAATCACAATTGGAAAGCCAAAGCTCTTTTATAAGTAGCTTGGCGTACAAAACGACAGGAGCTACGAATCCCATTACGTCCCATATCCGTGCCACACACGACAGGATAATGCGTTTAGTACAAGTTTGCGGGGTCGAACTAACTTTCAAACTAAACTTATCAGATGAGGGCGACCAGCTTAAACCGAGCACCTTGTGCGTATCACTTTCATCGAATTCCTTAACCGAAGACAATCGGTGCGACGGTGGAATCGACTCTAACGCAGTTTGCGAGTTGCTCGTCCATTTCACGAGATCAAATTGACCAGCCTTCATGAGACTTATAACTTGAGCGGCCGTCTCGACAGCCTCTGCCTCGCTATCTACACTATACACGAAGTCATCCATGTATAAGCCCGTCTCAATGGTGGCTCTCGCTTTCGGAAATGCATCGCCCTCGTCAGCGGCCAACTGCTTGACGGTGCGAAGTGCGTGAAAAGGGCTAGATTTAAGCCCGAAGCAAACACGATTAAATTCGTAAACCATTAAAGGTTCTTGCGGTGAAAATCTATACAAAAATCGTTGAAACCTACGATCGGTATTGCGCACTTCAAGGCACAAAAACATTTGTCGAATATCTGCAGAGAGTGCAACAGCGAATAAGCGAAAATTTACAATTATGTTAAATAAATTACCTTGAAGATTTTGACCACAATACAAAATGTCATTAAGCGACACGGAAGTGCTAGTCTTAGCACTGCCATCCAAAACTACGCGGAGCTTAGTAGTAAGCTTATCTTCTTTAATAACTCCGTGGTGCGGGATAATGTACGAAGGCTGGGTCTCGTCAGTGTCCGCAGGCGCAGGTGAGATGTAACCTTTATCTAAATATTCGTTAACAACCTCATCATAGGCTTGCTTTAACTTTGGAGACGCCTGCATCTTTCGTTCTAAACAAAGAAAGCGTCTTTCGGCGGATACACGGGAGTCACCGAGCGAAAAAATATCTCCCTTGAAAGGGAGCGCGACAACATAACGACCCTGCTCATCACGAGTAGTCGTGCGACAATAAATCTCCTCAGCCATCTTGTCATCAGGGCTTAGGATTGGTGGGACATTGACCTCTTCAATTTCCCAAAACTTGCGGATGGTAGACTCCAGTGGCGGCTCGACGGTGCAACAGAACGAGGCAGTCGAGTGACTAAAACTATCTATAGAAGCGGGTGCGGAACCAATTATAACAAAACCAAGAACTGTTTCCAGTGCGTGCGGAGCGGGGTACGTCGGTCCCCCTTGAACCTTACGTGATAACTGGAGGTGCGGGAGAATCGAAGCGCCGATCAATATATCGACGACTCCAGGAACAGCGTAAGTCTCATCTGCTAAAGGCAAGTCTTTAAATTTCGTTAATAAAGACGTGTCAACCGGGACGGTAAGCAACTGTTCAGTTATTTTATCTATAACGAGCGAATCCATGTCAAACCAAATATTATTATTAAAACGAGATCCAAACCTTGTTCTAACGGTGCCCTGAACAGCTGACTGTAAGCCTCCAAAACCCTTCACCACTGAGCGGGTTGAACGCTTATTAACATTGAAACCAAGACGTTGACAACAATCTTGAGTAATAAAATTACTTTGCGAAGCGCCATCTAATAGCGCTCGAACAATGTGCGGTTTACCTAATGCATCGACAACAATAACGCGAGCAGTCGCGAGGACAACAGTAGTGAGCGCAGTACTAGCGGACAACGAACACAAGGTGACGTCATTCGCAGCGGTCACCGGGCGGGCCGGAGCGCGCGCGAGCGCGGGCTGCGGCTGTGGCGCAGGCCGCCGTGTGTCACCGCTCGACGAACCAACTGTGCTCACATTGGATGCGGCATTACTATTTTCAAAATGAAGTAAAGTGTGGTGTCTCGCTGGACATTTGCGACAACTATTGCTACTATTACATAAAACAACGCGGTGTTTAGTACCGAGACAATTAAAAAAAAATTATTAGCGCGAACAAATTTATAACGATCACTAGGCGATAATTTTAGGAAACCCGGACACTTGTACAATTGCGAATGATGAGCATTACACAAAGAGCAAACAGGTGATTGTACATGTGCTGGTGCGGTATTAACATAAGTATGAGTTGACTTCAGTGACTTCGATGACGCATCTATTTTGCGTTCCGAACTAACAACTTTCTTCGCGCCTTCATGTTTCGATGAAGAGCGTTGCAATATTTTTATATGCTCGCGAACAAAACTTTAAAGTCTTCGAACTTAGGAATTTTATTGCCGCGGTGATCCGACTCAAATAAACGAATGGTTTCTGTTGGCAACAATGAAAAAGACTGCCATGTCTGGCAACCCCATACTGTTAAAATTCTTCTTTTAAAAATGGCCGCTACCATTACATGAGTGTTTCTTATTCTTATTGTGTTTAAAGAAATAAAACCAATAACTTGGAACTTTAGTTTATTTAATAAGATCCGCGAGACCTAAAAACTACAGGTTATGGGCCCAGATCAATGTTCCTAGTTGTTGAGCGAGTGAGGAGAGTTGCGAGGTGCTGTGAGCGAAGTGGTTTTCGTAACTTGTGACTTGGCGACGCCATTTTTTTTTTAGCGGCGCGGCGTGGGTTATCGTTCGGCTTCGTTCGTTGAGTATTGGTCGAGTATTTCGAGTTGAGTTGTGCTTGGCTGAGTAAAGTCAAAAGGAGGACGAGATGGAAGCGAACATACTCACCAACACCGTGAAGTTATCCGGAGCGAGTAATTGGCCTGTGTGGAGGTTCCAAACTGAAGTTATCTTGAGGAGCCGAGGAGTGGTAGACGTAGTAATGGGCACAAAAGAATATCCAGAAGGAACAACAGAGGCGATTGTGAAGCAACAATTAGAGTGGAAGAGATTGGATTCAAAAGCCCAGGAGATACTGGTGACTAGAATGGAAGAAGAACCATTGACTCATATTTTTTCATGTCAGTCATCTTATGAAATGTGGGCAAAACTGAAAGTCGTCTACGACAGAGAGTCAACTGTGAGCGTCCACCTATTACAACAGAAGTTTTTCACAATGAGTGTTGACAGTGGAGAACCTTTATCTAAGTTTTTTTCTAAGCTTGAGGACATAAAAACAAAGCTTAAATTAGCAGAAGAGCCAGTGTCTGAAAAAATGATGATTACCAAAGTACTGATGTCACTGCCCGAGCAATATAAACACTTCAGATCAGCATGGGAGTCTGTGCCGCTTGAGAAACAGACTCTAAGTGAGATAACATCCAGACTACTGATTGAAGAGGAGCGTCAAAACTCCAATGAGGAAACTGTGGCATTATTGTCATCAAGAAAGCCCCAAGCGAGTACTTCAAATACAATTAAATGTTACAATTGTGGAAATATTGGACATTATGCAAGTTCATGTAAGAAAAAAGATACAAGAGAATGTTTTACCTGCAAAAAGAAGGGCCATATTTCCAAACAATGTAGACTAAAAAAGAAGCAAATGAATAGTGAAAATAAACAGAAAAATGAAAATGAAAGTAATGCATTTATGTGTGACAGTGGGGAAAATGAAACTGAGTCTGTGTGGTATTTGGACACCGGCGCAAGTGAACATATGTGTAGCAAAAGAGAACTGTTTCGAGAGTTAAGTGAGAAAGACTTTTTATCCAGAGTAAGGGTAGGCAATGGCAAGATGTTAGAAGTGAAAGGTATAGGAACAGTGATTGTGTATGCATGGGACTCTAAAAAATATAGGTTAACAAAATTATCTAATGTGTTATATGTGCCAGAGCTGAAGTTTAATCTGCTCTCAGTCGGACAAGTGTTAGACAATGGTTTTCATCTTGTTTCTAATAGTGAGCAGTGTCAGTTTGTTGATGAGAATGGTGATATTCGGGCTATCGCTAATAGAGAAAACAAACTTTACAAAATGAACTTTGTGTCAAATAAAAATCTAATATTGGGAGCAGTGGCTGAAAGTGGAACACAAATTTCTGAACGTTCCTTATTTGACGTATCGAGTTGTCAATTGAGTGAAAGGTTAGAAAAAAAATTCTGTGTGGCATGAAAGACTATCACATCAGAATTTTGAGCAAATAAAACGAGTTCTACGTAAAAATAAAATTGATTTTGAAGATGACAGTGAGAATTATTGTTGTGAGAAATGTTTGGCCGGGAAACAACATAAATTTCCTTATCCGCAGAGCAAATCAAGAGCAAAAGAAAGATTGGAAATTATTCATGGAGATGTATGCGGTCCAATGGAACAGCTGTCTTTGGGAGGAAATAGATATTTCCTGGTACTGAAAGATGATTTTTCAGGCTACCGTACTGTGTTTTTTATGAAACAGAAGAGTGAAGTTAAAAGTTGCCTAGAAAAGTTCATAGCCCGAGCTGAACGTGAGACTTCATGCAAAATAAAAATACTACGAACTGACAATGGCACTGAGTTTGTAAATAGTGAGGTTACAAAAATTTTGGAGTCTAAAGGTATTATTCATCAAAAAAGTGTGCCGTATACACCTCAACAAAATGGGCGTGCTGAGAGAGAGATTCGCACGTTAGTGGAGGCTGCTCGTGCAATGATACAAGGTATGCATAAACATTTTTGGGCTGAAGGTGTTAGTAATGCAGTTTACACTTTGAATCGAACTGGTCCAAGTCCCAACAGTGCCACAACTCCATATCAGAGCTATTACAACAAGAAGGATTGCAATTTGAATATTTTTAAAGTGTTCGGGACAAAAGTTTCCATTCATGTGCCTAAAGAGAAAAGGTTGAAATGGGACCCTAAGAATGTGACTGGTATATTCATGGGATATGATGAGTGCACCAAGGGCTATCGTGTGTACCTACCCAGTTCAAACAGAGTTGAAATACATAGAGACATAATCTTTCTACCAACAAAACGTAGAGAAGAGTTTTGTGAGAGAAGTACAGAAGAGAAAATGATGGAAAGTACAAATATACAAGAGTGTGTGAGCACAGAGGCTGAGAAAAGTGAGGAAGACAAAAATATTATTGAGGAGACCAGAGCTGATGAGGAAAGAGAGTTAAGAGTCAGAGAAATAGAGGAAGATGGGAACAGAGTAGCGGAGAGCACAGAAGAAATCGGAGAAGGGAGATACAACTTGAGATCAAGGGATGAGCGAAAACTTCCATCGAAGTTTAATGATTACCATATGAGTCTAATGTGTGAGGAGAATCCTAGCTATGAAGAAGCAGTTGCAAGTGCGGAACATAAATCTTGGGAGGAAGCAATAGCCAGAGAAATTCATGCACTTGAAGAAAACAACACTTGGAGTATAGTAACTAGGCCTTCTTCATGTAAACCTATAGACTGCAAATGGGTACTTAAAAGGAAGACGGATATAACAGGTATGATGTACAAGGCAAGATTAGTAGCCAGAGGCTTTCAACAAAATGTTTTGAGTGATGTTTATAGTCCTGTTGCTAGATTACCTTCTATTAGGTTGTTCTTAGCTATATGTAATGAGGATAAATTACCTGTGTACCAACTAGATGTTTGTAGCGCTTTCTTAAATGGAGATATAAACTCAGATGTGTACATTTGTCTACCTAAAGGTTGTGAGTATGTTAAAATTAAAAATGATGAGTGTTTAAAACTTAATAAATCTTTGTATGGACTAAAAGAATCTCCAAAAAATTGGAACAAAAAGTTTAATGATGTAATGTGTGAGTTAGGATTTAAACAATCTGACTATGAATACTGCTTGTATATTAATAGGAAGGAAAATTGTACCACATATATATTATTGTATGTCGATGACTTGTTAATTGCATCTACAAATAATAGGGAGATTGTACATGTAAAAGAAAAATTAAATAAATGTTTCAAAATGAAAGATTTAGGGCTTGCAAGTAATTTTTTAGGCATAAAAATTTGTCAAAATATTGATAAAAATTGTATTATGTTGAGTCAAAGCGAATATTTAGAAAAATTACTTGAAAAATGTAATATGAGTCAGTGCAGTGCTGTGGCTACACCTATGCAGGAGGGTTTTGACCATAGCACCTTAAAAAGGGAAAGTTCTGAGAGTGAAGAGCTAGAGAAGAGATGCAGAATGATCATAGGATCATTAATGTATGCTATGCTATGTACTCGCCCTGATTTGTGTTTAGCAATAAGTATATTAAGCAGATATCAGTCATGTGCTAGTAAAGATTTATGGAATGCGCTAAAGCATCTCCTGCGCTATGTAAAAGGAACAGTTAACTTAAAGTTAGAGTTTCACAAATATGAAAATAGTAATGAGATTGATGGCTTTGTAGACTCTGATTGGGCGGGGGATAAGAATGACCGCAGATCAACTTGTGGTTATGTATTTAAAATATTTGAGTGTGTGGTGTCTTGGGCATCAAGAAAACAGATGTCAGTTTCATTGTCTTCCACCGAGTCAGAGTTTGTAGCATTAAGTAATGCAACCAGCGAAGCATGTTGGTTGAGAAACTTGTATTTTGATATTAAACAAAAATTTGTTACTGTCTGTATGTATGAAGATAATCAGCCTGTAATTAAGCTATGTAAGAGTGGCCAATTTCATAGTAAGTTAAAGCACATAGATATCAAACTAAAATTTGTTAGAGAAAAGTTAGATTCTAAAATTATAAATATTGAGTATGTAAGAACAAATGATCAGGTTGCTGACTTGTTCACGAAACCCCTGGGTAAAATTAAAGTAGAGAAGTTTAGACATTTGTTAAATATTAAGTAAGTTTTTTAGTATTTTCATTGAGGCGGAGTGTTGGCAACAATGAAAAAGACTGCCATGTCTGGCAACCCCATACTGTTAAAATTCTTCTTTTAAAAATGGCCGCTACCATTACATGAGTGTTTCTTATTCTTATTGTGTTTAAAGAAATAAAACCAATAACTTGGAACTTTAGTTTATTTAATAAGATCCGCGAGACCTAAAAACTACAGTTTCGGAATCTAATTTCTTTAAACCCATATACAAAAATAAGAAGTCGCAGAGGTCATCGATCTTTAGGTTCTTTACGGCGCGAACAGATGATGCGAAAGTATCTAGAAACTTCTCTAAGTTTTGATCGTTACATGCCGTAATGGATTTCAAATCAAACATCTGATCCAAATATGCATTAGCTACCGATCTTTTATCCTCATACTTAGCTTTCAAAGTATTTAAAATTAAATTATAATTTTCGGCACTAAACGTAATTCCAGCGCAAACGGTTATAGCTTTACCAGTTAATTTTTCAACGAGATAATGCAATTTTTCGTGATCTGTCAACGAATCATTCTTATCTATTGTATTCTCAAAACTATCTATAAATAAACACCAATTGCGAATGTTACCATCAAATTCGGGTATTTGAATTGGTGGCAACTTAGGTCGGTCGCGAGTGGGATTGGGTCGGTCAGACGGTTTCTCCAAACTCCTAGCGACGCGTTTGATACGACAATACAAATCGTCAAACGACGACAAGGCCTGATAACTCACTGAGTAATCGGGATTTAAATTTAACTCTAAAACGTTGATGTCATGTACTAAGGTTTCGAAATCCGCGCGTAAACTATCTAAGTTTTCTATAGAACACAAGAACGAATCTCTAATGGCCAAATCAGAGGTTTTAAGTGCATTATCACAAATCGATTGTACGCGAGAGTAAATCATTTCTCTTTTAGCGTATAAAAGTTTCAATTGAACTTTACTATCGGTACTACCAACCTTTGGGGGCATGTTTACAACTAAATATCAAACCAAAGTGCGGTAAGCAACAAATGAAATGACTTAATCTTAGCGGTACCTATAGAACAGCGACGCGGCGCGAGCGATAACCGTAGGTAGGTAGGTACCTATTACTGCGAGTGCAAGCTTGAACAAACGCGCATAGCAACAGCCAGATCGTACCTACGCGAGCTAGATCGCTGTCTAGGTTCAACTATTATTTCAGGGATTAAGTGTTGCGTAATATCTATTCAAATTAAAATACTTTTGTATGAATTTGAATGAAATGCGAGCGAGGTGTAACCGCGTACCTACCGTATTAGGTAAATACGATGCGAGCTAGCGGCGAACGGACAACTTAGAAATTGAAATAGCCAAATGCGTTAGGTATTACACTGTGCCTATGCACTAGGGTGTCTAGGATACCTAAGATCTAAACCTAAATGCCTAGATGCGGGGTTTTCTACTAAAATAACTAGGTATTTAGGTGCGGTGCGTTTATTCCCAATAGAATAATAACAAATGCGATCTACGACCAAGGATCCGGCTCGACCAGGACCAAAAAGAATGGTGGCGCTATTCTCATGCCACCTGAGCTAGTGGACTGTATTTTGCGGGGGGTGAAGTTAACATGTTTCATATGACACTTTACACAACAAACAAGATAGGTGATCGGGTTGTCGCGGAGGTGGTTTAGGCATTGAATGCAACCCGAGAAATTAGGAGAGGATGCACCAACCTTTACTACGCCACGTGCTGGCTGGGCCGTTGCACCGATCTTCTCTTCCTGGCTCAGGAGCTGCTGCCCACATCACTAAATCACTTGAGGGACACACGAGAGGCACAATCCGATCGGTAAAGGTCTATGAAAGCGGTTAAAATCCAACAAACATTATTAATTTCTGAGAGACGCGCGCGCCGCCGGCCATTGCTTATTAGTTCAATGCGAAGTGACGATGCGGCCACTGTCCATTGGCGGGCGAAAACTATTGCTATCTTTCACTTAGAGGTAGTGCGGGAGGGAGATGGGTACAGGAAGCGTGTGTCCAGCGTCAACCAATCGAGACGATTTGAGTATGCTACTACTGGCGCCACCACTAAGTCTTCGAACTTAGGAATTTTATTGCCGCGATGATCCGACTCAAATAAACGAATGGTTTCGGAATCTAATTTCTTTAAACCCATATACAAAAATAAGAAGTCGCAGAGGTCTTCGATCTTTAGGTTCTTTACGGCGCGAACAGATGATGCAAAAGTATCTAGAAACTTCTCTAAGTTTTGATCGTTACATGCCGTAATGGATTTCAAGGCAAACATCTGATCCAAATATGCGTCAGCTACCGATCTTTTATCCTCATACTTAGCTTTCAAAGTATTTAAAATTAAATTATAATTTTCGGCACTAAACGTAATTCCAGCGCAAACGGTTATAGCTTTACCAGTTAATTTTTCAACGAGATAATGCAATTTTTCGTGATCTGTCAACGAAACGTTCTTATTTATTGTATTCTCAAAACTATCTATAAATAAACACCAATTGCGGATGTTACCATCAAATTCGGGTATTTGAATTGGTGGCAACTTAGGTCGGTCGCGAGTGGGATTGGGTCGGTCAGACGGTTTCTCCAAACTCCTAGCGACGCGTTTGATACGACAATACAAATCGTCAAACGACGACAAGGCCTGATAACTCACTGAGTAATCGGGATTTAAATCTAACTCTAAAACGTTGATGTCATGTACTAAGGATTCGAAATCCGCGCGTAAACTATCTAAGTTTTCTATAGAACATAAGAACGAATCTCTAATAGCCAAATCAGAGGTTTTAAGTGCATTATCACAAATCGATTGTACGCGAGAGTAAAGCATTTCTCTTTTAGCGTATAAAAGTTTCAATTGAACTTTACTATCGGTACTACCAACCTTTGGGGACATTTTTACAACTAAATATCAAACTAAAGTGCGGTAAACAACAAATGAAATAACTTAATCTTAGCGGTATAGAACAGCGACGCGGCGCGAACGATATATTCCGTAGGTAGGTAGGTACTTATAACTGCGAGTGCAAGTTTGAACAAAACGCGAATAACAACAACCAGATCGTACCTACGCGAGCTAGATCGCTGTCTAGGTTCAACTATTATTTCAGGGATTAAGTATTGCGTAATATCTATTCAAATTAAAATACTTTCGTATGAATTTGAATGAAATGCGAGCGAGGTATAACCACGTACCTACCTATGTAGGTATTAGGTAAATACGATGCGAACTAGCGGCGAACGGACAACTTAGAAACTGAAATAGCCAAATGCGTTAGGTATTACACTGTGCCTATGCACTTGGGTGTCTAGGATACCTAAGATCTAAACCTAAATGCCTAGATGCGGGGTTTTCTACTAAAATAACTAGGTATTTAGGTGCGGTGCGTTTATTCCCTATGGAATAAATAACAAAATGCGAACTAGCGGCGAACGGACAACTTAGAAATTGAAATAGCCAAATGCGTTAGGTATTACACTGTGCCTCTGCACTAGGGTGTCTAGGATACCTAAGATCTAAACCTAAATGCCTAGATGCGGGGTTTTCTACTAAAATAACTAGGTATTTAGGTGCGGTGCGTTTATTCCCAATGGAATAAATAACAAAATGCGAACTACGACTAAGGATCCGGTACGATAAGGACCAAAAAGAATGGTGGCGCGATTCTCATGCCACCTGAGCTAGTGGACTGTATTTTGCGGGGAGTGAAGCTAAATGTTTCATATGACACTTTACACAACAAACAAGATAGATGATCGGGTTGCCGCGGAGGTGGTTTAGGCAGTGAAGGCAACCCAAGAAATTAGGAGAGGATGCACTAACCTTTATGACGCCACGTGCTGTCGGAGCCGGTGCACCGGTCTTCTCTTCCTGGCTCAGGAGCTGCTGCCCACATCACTAAATCACTTGAGGGACACGAGAGGCACAATCCGATCAGTAAAGGTCTATGAAAGCGGTTAAAATCCAACAAATATTATTCATTTCTGAGAGTCGCGCGCGCCGCCGCCATTGATGTTGCTAGTTTAAAACGGAAGTCAAGATGCGGCCATTTCAACCATTGGTCGGGGCGAAAACTATTGCTATCTCACTTTAAAGGTAGTGCGGGAGGGAGACGGGCACAGGAAGCGTGTGTTCAGTGTCAATCAATTGAGAGACGATTTGAATTTACTACTATTGAGCGGAAAAATACAAATTCTACTATCGGCGCAACCAAAAAATATGTACTAGAGTGCGTAGTTACTAGGCCAAGCGGTTGTAAAGTATGGACGATTTTGAAGTTAATAAAAAACTAAATAAAAGTAGAAGTGAGTAAGCTAAGTACAAAAATTTCGAAGACCACAGTCTCGAAGACCACTAGGAATTTAAATTCCTTGTGTCTAGTATTAGGTACTGTATTATACAATTGGGTATTTTCCTGTAATAAAAGAAATAAAATAACTGAGCTTATTAAGTTAAGTATAGCAGAAGAGCTGTAGAAGTTGCATCTGTTCTTATTGCCGTTTATATTTATTTTTGATCATCCACTAAACCTATAATAGGAAATTATTTGACTATAATAAGACTGCTGAGACGAGGTATCGGGTTCGATCCCAGGTTTTATCATGGCGCACACCAATGACTTCTCGATGCTTTTCGAAGTTATGTGTGTATTTATCGCAGGTTTATAACTGCCCGGTTAATGGCAATAGGCTCGCCACCTATTACATTGGGACCTAAACATAAACTGGCGAAATGTGGGTGCTAGCACCTCTGCCTACCCCTTCGGGGATATAGGCGTGAGTTTATGTTACCTTTATTTGACTATTAAATATTATAACGTCACAATAAATTATATCTCCTTGTATCTTACCGTTTTGACGTTTAGTAAAAAGTAACTTATTTGACAAATACCCAATTACTACAATACATAGAAGTAATTAAGGTCGGCTTAGACAGCTTCTCTGGCGTGGCGATAGTGAAAGCTACCGCCACGAAGGAGGCTCGGGTTCAATCCTAGTCCAATGAAAATATTTATATGCATGAATATGGGTATTTGCATTGGCCTGGTCGTGCCTCAGAGAGATCGTCAAGCCGTTGGTCCCGGTTGCCATAGCAACATCTATGCCAGTCGTTACGGGGTTGTTCGAGTCCTAAAAAGTTCAACAACTGATTTAGCTGCAACACTACAAATGTACAGGTAGGACACGGCGGTATTTCCGCGCAATTCAGCAGTCCGACTGGGGAAGTACCTCCGCCCTACAGAATACCGCGGTTATAATAACTTCGTGTTGTGTTCCCAGCGGTGAGTGGGGTGGAGGAGAGGGCCAGATCGTGAGATCGTGAGATATGGCCCTCGGTCGGCCGGGGTGCGAAGGATATGCCTGTCAACCTCACCTTCGGCAACCAAAACGACCCACAGGCGGCGTGCGTTTTAATCGGTTCGAGTCCGACATAACCTCTCCCACCGGCTCCGGTGGGGAGGTATCCGTGGGGATTATGCGCACGTAAAAAAATAAAAGTAGGACACGGCGGTATTTCCGCCCAATTGAGCAGTCCGACAGGGGAAGTACCTCCGCCCTACAGAATACCGCGGTTATAATAACTTCGTGTTGTGTTCCCAGCGGTGAGTAGGGTAGCCAGAGCTCGCTGGAGAATTTGTGCTGTCAGTGGGATGACTAAAGGCTTGTCCTGCTTTGTCCTCTACACTAACGGCACAGAAACTCTGTGCTTTGTAAGGTAGGCAGCGCGAGTGTGGCTTCTCTGGTGTTACACACGCCCATATGCCACGGGAACTACTTTCCATCAAGTGGGCCGTGTGCTTGTCTGCCACCTAAGTGGTATAAAAAGAAAAAAATACTTTGATATCGCTTTTTGGTTATGGAGCTCTGATGGTAATCTCTTCAAAAATATCGATGTTCAGCAAAATTCGTAGTTAAACTGGTACCTAAATCGAAGTCCAGACTCGTGAGGTAAAAGCTTGAATGTGACTGGGGTTAACACTTGGATGAAGAAGGAGATAAAAGCGATTAAGTTCTATAGAAGTAAATAAAAAAGTAATATAGACTATGATTTAAAATATATATACGTGTTTTATTTTATATATTTACTAGCTGTCCCGGCAAACGTCGTTTTGCCATATAATGTTAAGGGTGGACAACCCTTAACATTTAGGGGGATGAAAAATAGATGTTGGCCGATTCTCAGACCTACTCAATATGCTCACAAAACATGAGAATCGGTCAAGCCGTTTCGGAGGAGTTCAAGTTCGAACACCGTGACACGAGAATTTTATAGTTTTTATAGTTTGCCAAATTAACATAGTTTTGATATTCAAACGAAACTGGATCATCTTTGCGATTTTTAAAATAGTTATATACATTGTAAGTAATTTGTTTAGCTTGACGTCCAATAACTTTGCCTATCGGCGGACTCATCTTCATATATTAATATCGTGTGCGTTTTGTGACGTGCGACCGTACTCAATATGTGTTGCCGTCAACAGGTCAACAGCGACGACGCGCAACTGAATGACGGCTCTGAGAAGTCTGAGAGCCAGCCTCCACCCCGCGCTCGTCTCTTACTCCCCCCGTTGTCTTTCGTCCCCCGCGCCCGCAGACCATGGGAGTGTCACGAACGAGCTTGCCAGACTATAGTCGAGCACAGCGCTGTGTATAATTGTTCTGTGGCTGTGACATAATTGTTCTGTGGCTGTAACAGCCTTGTTATAGGTTGGGATGGGTGACGTCACTGGAGATTATTTTTATACCACTTAGGTGGGAGATAAGCAAAAGGCCCACCTGATGGAAAGTAGTTACCGTGGCATATAGACGTGAGTAACACCAGAGGAAACGCTGCTGTCTAAGTGACACGGTGTAAAGGGTTGCTTGTAATCTCTCCATGTGCTCCTCTGAAGCTTCCTTGGTAGATAAAAACGTATATTTTTAATACAACTTAGGTGGGAGACAAGCACACGGCCCACCTGATAGAAAGTGGTTACCGTGACCTATGAACGTGTGCAACACCCGGGAAGTCACACCCATGCAGCCAACCCTGTAAGCACAGAGTTTCTGTGCCATCAGTGTAGAAGACGCAGCAGGACAAGCCTTTAATCTTCCCACTGACAGCACAAATTCTCCATTGAGCTACTACCCTACTCATCGCAGGGAACACAACACGAAGTTATTATGGCCGCGGTGTTCTGTAGGTCGGAGGTACTTCCCCAGTCGGACTGCTCAATTGGGCGGATATACCGCCGTGTCTACCGCCCTTAAAATTGAAGAATGACAGTCTCTATCAAGCACTATACTCGACAGTCGACACTGTGTGCTTAGAAGCAAAACCAGGGTGACAGCGTTGCCTCTGCCATGAATTGGCTAAGTAAGAACAATCTGACCGCCAACATAGCTAAAACAAAAATTTTATAATTTGAGAATTACAAATCAAATAACAAACCACTAAAGATTACCTATCAGGGTACAGATATAGAGACAGCAGTTGATACAAAATTTTTAGGTATTACATTAGACAAACATTGTAATTGGCACTTACATATAGATGGCTTATGTTCCAAAATAAATCGGTTCGTTTTTGCTTTAAGACGACTACGCAAAACAGTGAATTTAAAAACTGCAATGACTGCTTACCACGACTATATACAATCAACTTTACGATACGGTTTATTGTTATGGGGTAACTCAAATCATATCTCAAAGGTCTTCATATGTCAAAAAAAATGTATTCGAGCTATGGCGAACATTGGGCCACTAGACTCGTGTAGACCAGCCTTTAAAAGTCTTAGGCTGCTGACGTTGACGTCACTATACGTTTTGGAAATTGGCATATTTGTAAGGAAGCATCCGGAGTTGTTTAAAAAGGCCAGTGAAGATAAGTTGTTCAAATCTAGGGATACCACGAAACTTCTGCTGCCTAGCTGTAAAACTTCTCTCCATCAAAATAATTCACATTATATGACAGCCAAAATTTATAACCACATAGGTACCCAGACCCATTAGAGAGCTAACCTTCAATAAATTTAAGAAAGCACTGGCTGATTGAGAAGTGTTATTATAGTGTCAAGGAGTTTCTTGAGGATAAATGATGATTGTTTGGGTACAAATCACATTTGAAGTGTCATTTTAATGTATTATGTGGGACTTATAAATGAGATGATTATTGTATGTGTAATTATTAGTAGGTAGGTATTGTGTATTCTTTTATATAAAAAAAAAAATTATACTTGCATGTATTCTTGACACTAAATATTGACATTATTGGACATTTTATATGTATTCTAATTTTAATTTTAATCTTATTACAATTGAATTACCTACATCATCATCAATCGAATATGTAGATAACATTTTCAATGGATTTTGCATGCAGAGAAACTGCGAAGCATGTCGGACCTTATTTGTTTTTGTAACACCATTGTAACATACCTACCGTGTTTCGAGGAATAAATGATTTACTTACTTACTTACTTACTACAGAAGAGGGGGGTCACCGATGTCATATGTCTATATCATTTATGGCAGTCACGTATACACAGGAGGGTCTATAAGGAAATTGAATTGTATACATAATAATGAAATAAATAAAATCACATTTGCTGCCATAACAACGAAATCGTCAGTCAGCAATAACCCAAGGACTGACGATGTCCCACTACATAATTGTTAGTAAATATTAGTATATAAGAAGTAGCATTAAGAATGTAATTATCAATCAATAGATCGCTGGATAATCCAACTGTGGTATATTTTACTAAGCCCGCAATATCTTTCTATCTAATATATTAAATTCTCGTGTCGCGGTGTTTGCAGTTAAACTCCTCCGAAACGCCATGACCGCTTCTCATGAAATTTTGTGTGCATCCATTAAGCACACAAAAATAAGGTCTGAGAATCGGACAATATCTATTTTTCATAAGATAAGATAAGATAATCTTTATTGTACATCAACACATTACAGTACATGTACGGACAACATTATGAAAAATTAACAAATGGCTACAAGGAATCTCTTCCAGGCAACCTTTGGATGGAAATGTTTTAATTGTCTTAAGTAATAATAATAACCCATGGGTAGTTATTAATGTAGTCATCAGCTACATATATATAATATAAACAAATTTATTATATATAATTTAATAATATCTTACATACCTATACCTAAGTACCTACACACAAACATTCAATTTTCTATAATATTTACATAAACATACATACACACATACACATATAAGTATTCAATATATTCCTAAACTAACAAATTACGCAATAGGTATTGGGAAGAATCTGACGACCTGTCAAATATCCTATTATTTAAATTCAGAGTGACTTCGCAATGGCGCCGTTTAGCCGTATCAAAGCTTATCAAGTAATGTATGTGATATTATCCGACCGCACACAAAGGGTCTATAATAATAATAGTAATAATAATAATAAAAGAAAATCAGTCCCACAATCCGCTCATTTGTCCAAAAATTTATCATTTTTCACATACCGTAGTTGCGTGGTTCCCGGCAGAGTAGAATTTGGACTGGACCATGCATTGATAACGCGATCTTTTTTGTACTGAAACTTTTTAGAACAAAAATCTTGACCAATAAAAAAAAAACTATAACTCACTTGTGGTGTTAACAGTTTCTAAAGTTACATTACAAAAGTAATTTTGTGCTTCATAGCAAGTACTTAATACTTTATGAACAAGTGTGTTGAAAAAATATATAACAATTTAACAATAGCTATCATATTTAAGGCTTATAGTACCTACCTACGTGGTACAGGCAACAGGCAACACTGCTGCGTGGTGCAGAGTTTGGAACCATACCTTTAGTCCTAATTGTAAACTATTGACCTTTACCATCTTGTACATAGCTAAGCATAACATTTTATCTTTTTGGATTTCCATAATAAAATGAGTGTTTAATGTTAGTAGACTATTTTACACAGTCTGCAGCTAGTTGGCGCTTATTGACTCCAATTGAAGATAAGTTTTGTAAACGAGAGGTGCTGGATTCCTATGAAGTAAGCAGTGAAACAACAGACTTAAACTTTTGAAAATTTATTTGAGTACAACTAAGCTAGAGGCATTGCGGTTGACTGCAAGAGCCTTTATTAAAGAGGAGACTACACTTTATATAACATAGCACCGCGCCGCGGGTTCACCCGCGTAAATCCTGATCCCATGGGAATATCGGGATAAAATATAGCCTATGTTACTCACGAAGAATGTAGCTATCTAATAAAAAAAGAATTATTAAAATCGGTCCAGTACTTTTTGAGTTTATTCGTTACATACAAAAATACAAATCTTTCCTCTATATAATATTAGTATAGATAGATAATAACGTCGAAATATTGCATTTATTTATCAAAATAAATTATAGCCGAGTGGTTCCCGGCAGAGTAGAATTTGGACCACCCCATCTTTTCCCATGCGGTGTCGTACAAGGCGATAAAGAGATAGAGCTGTTTAACACCATACAGATATATACAGCTCAGACTCAGCCTCAGATGTATGACTTGAGTTAAAAGTAGTGCCCGGAAGACAGCAATAGGCTCACCTCTTATTACGTGGGACCGAATTCAATAATTGGTGAAATGTGGGTGTTAATGCTCTGCCTAACCCTCCGGGGATAAAGGTGTGATTATATGAATGTATGTATATTATATTACCTATATCGACGGTTGAAAAGCAAAAAGGTACAAGCGACATCGAAATTTCATACAAAAAAGGTCTTAAAGTACATGAAACACTCTTTACAACACAGTGTAATTTGCGCATGAACTATTCTTGTCGCTTACGGCCTTTAGCCTTTCAACCGTCGATATGTTTTTGGAGGCATCACCATGATTTGATGATGACATTATTATCTTTCTATTCTACATCCGGACGTTAAACCTGGGTGCGTCCAAAGCTTGTACTTTGGAGCCTGGCGTCCGTACCAGTGGTTTCGAACTTACCTACATATTTTTTTAGGTTAGCTCCAAAATAGTCGTCGCAGCGTATACTATACCTATCCTCTCTCTCTCAAACTCACGCCTATATCCCCGAAGGGGTAGGCAGAGGTGCTAGCACCCACATTTCGCCAGTTTATGTTTAGGTCCCAATGTAATAGGTGGCGAGCCTATTGCCATTAACCGGGCACTTATAAACCTGCGATATATACACACATAACTTCGAAAAGCATCGAAAAGTCATTGGTGTGTGCCATGGTGAAACCTGGGATCGAACCCGAGACCTCGTCTCAGCAGTCCATTACCCAAACCACTAGGCTACCGCGGTTTTTTATACCTATCCCACTATACCTATCCCATTGCTAGAATTGCAATAAAGATATCAACATATTAGGAAAAGTCGCTCTACCAAAGGAACATTGTTTTGCACAAGCACATTTGGTATCATCAAAGGATATAAAAACACAACCGAAGATATTGCTATTTTTTTACATTAAATGATTTTTAGAGCAATTCTACCGATCTTGCACTTTGACGTTTGAAACCATGGTCCAGTCCTAACCCTACTCTCTTATCTCGGGGGATAAACTATAGAATGTATTCTGGAATAACACATAGCCTAGGTACTATTTATTGTTGGGATAGGTTCGTATAGGCTGTGATGCAACCTGCATGAACGGGACCAACATTCTGAGCAGCGGAACTCGCTAGTTGGACTTCTAGCTATTTTCTGCTAGTGTCATACACACTATGCGGTAATTTTTCCTTAATAATTGATGTCACTTCGCACATAAAGTACTGTATGTCACTTCGCTTTGGCTTTTCGGCCTTTTTTTTTTTTTTTTTTACGTGCGCAAAATCCCCACGGATACCTCCCCACCGGAGTCGGTGGAGGAGGTTATGTCGTACTCGAACCGACTAAAACGCACGCCGCCTGTGGGTCGTTTCGGTTGCCGAAGGTGAGGTTGACAGGCATATCCCTCGCACCCCGGCCGACCCAGGGCCATCTCTCACGATCTGGCCCTCTTCTCGGGTGTGGGGACCACAGAGTCCCCAACTCGTCCCCGGAAACGGGGAGGCGCGCCACGCGCGCCGCCACCGCGGCCTGATTCTGCAAGGGTGACAGGCGGCTTCACCTGTCACCCCCAGGCCGGCGCTCATGGGGGGCGGAGGTCGTTCATCGACCTCCGACGCCCGAGTTGCCTTCGTGCGCGGGCAGCTTGTCTAGCGATCCTTCGTCGCTCCCGCTGCCGCTCCCGCCCCGCCTCCTCCTTCACGAGCATTACTTGTTCGCAGAAGGAGGGCTTTTCGGCCTTCGAATTTATGAGCGGCTCCAGAGTGAAGTCTTTTTAGTACCACACACGCAACTAGATGGCGCTTATCAAATAAAATTGAAGATATGGTTGACTGCAAGAGTATTGGTTAAAGAGGAGACTCGGTTTATTATAATTTATTGAGCTAGATAAATTACATATAAATATTTTACGGATTACATTTATGTATTACTTTTTGGAGTCATCACCAATGTGGTGATATTATTCGCTTCCATCTACATCCTGACGTATCTCCCGGGTGTGGCCTAAAGCTTGCACTTTGGATGGTGTCCGGTCCCAGCCAATTTTGAGTTTTAAGAGAGCGACTGTCATGTGTGTTAACGCCTAGCTTGCACCAATCATCGGGTAGAAGGTGAGTTTGATTGGTTTGGGCTTGAACAAAATGGTGGGGCGCCATACCCAATGTTGATAATACGAATATTTTAATACTTATCTAATATTATACAGCTGAAGAGTTTCTTTGTTTTGTTGAATGCGTTAATCTCAGAAATACTGCATCGATTTGAAAAAAAATTGTTTGTCGATTTGTAGATACTAATATTATGAAGCTGAAAAGTTTGTTTGTTTGTTGCTTGATTAGGTGAATGAGCTAATCTCAGGAAATTCAGAAGGGACCTTAGAAAGGGCCTTTGAGGTTCCGATGTTTAGATGTTCAGAATGTTTAAATATTTGTTATCTGGCTGAATTTTGGTAAAGGGATAGAGTAGAGTCTGGATCAACTTATTGTAACTATTGTTTAACATTAGACAGATATTTACAGCTCAGACTCAGCCTCCGATGCATGGCTCGAGTCAACAATAGTGCCCGGAATACGGCAATAGGCTCACCATATATTACGTGGGACCGAATACAGTTATTGGTGAAATGTGGGTGTTAATTCACCTCTGCCTAACCCTGCAGGGATAAAGGCGTGATTATGTGTAGGTATGTATGTATTAACTTATAATCCCAGGAATAAAATATTTTCAACTGGGTTGCGGTAACGGGAACAAAATTCAACGCCGCCGGCAACAGCCATTGAACCTATTAAAAAAATAATCATCAGCTGAAATCATTCAACCCTCATGATGAAACTTAGATAGCATCTCACACCTTTTTGGTATTCGAAAACCGTATCATCGATTCTAATCAAATTATTTACGAAATACGGGTCTAATCGAAACATTTCAGTATAAATAACAAAATAAATTCGAGACAACACCATTCACTATTCGAATTTCGAACTATTCAACAGATTCGCGCACTATTTAAAAAAAAATGAATTCTAAGTTGGCAATAATGTTGATGGCGTACTGCCTCTTTTATTTTTTCAATGGAGTGGAAAATTCGTTCATTAAACCGAACAAAATACCCAGGGTTGGTAGAAGTAATGATGAAACGGATCCCTTCGACCAGGGTAGTATGGGGTATGTTATAAAGACGAATAAAAATATACCACGCATGGGAAGAAGGAATTACGACTCGGTAAGTTCATTTCAATATTAATTAATAAAATTGAAATAAAGTGAACTTATCAATTCTATACTAGGTACAAAATAGGTTACATAGGTACATATAACCACGCCTGTAAATCCCCGAAGGGTTAGGCAGAGGTGTATTAACACCCACATTTCGCCAACTATGATTTTCGATTTCACGAAATACAGGGTGTGCCTATTGCCGTAAAAGGCACATTGTCATGGGCTGTAATGTATGGGTGTGGGCTGTGTGTCTCTTCAATAATCTTCCCCTATATTCAAATATTTGCATTGAGCGAGAATCAATCCTGCTATCGATTACTTAGCAGTCGAACGCTCTACCACTACGCTACAGAGATCGTTGAACATATTTATCTACGTAGTAAAAACTGCTAGTGCTCGAAATGCAATTTATGTAGTATTTCCTCATGGAGCTGGAAGTTCAGCATCAGTCGCTAACATGAATGCCAAGATAATACCGTACCGTATAATAGAAGATTTACACTTAATCTACTTAATCGAGTGTTTTTTAATTTTCAGGAAAACCGTTACGATATTCCCAAATTTTACCAATTACCATCAGAGGGCTACAAGATGTATGAAGGTAATTTAAAATGACCTTCGGTCAGTAGCTTAATAGATAGCACAAATATATAATTATTCATATTGTGGTTTCAGTGGAACAGCAAGATTATAGCGAGGTACCAATAGAAGCATACTCTCCCAAACAATTCAATAACATGAAACGATAAGGAAAAGTGCCATATGACTTCTTGAGGATGCCAAACCACAAAATGACTGTTGAAGCTAATCTAAACTTATTAAAATAAAGATTTTCAAGCATGCATGCGAACTTGTTGTATTATTTACAAAAAATTATCATTACGATTACTGAAAAATGTTTCTTAAATAATATTAAACGTAAAATGGAACGGGAATTGTGTCAAAGTGTCAAACTCAATTTATAAGCCTGCTAATTTTAATGCAAATAGTAGATATACTCTAGCTCTTTTACTCACGTGTGACATGCAATCATTTGTCTCTTTCTATTGTTTTACTGTAACATCTAGAATCGGTAGGTTTGCCTTCGAATAACTTCCACGAATTTTGTGGAAGATTATTTTCTATTTATTTTGATTAAAGAACATCCAAATTCTTGTTGGGAATATACTAGAACAACATGGTGTTAACTGCTGATGTACATCTGCCGGAAGAGTCAGAATTGACTGTCCCAGAGGTCAATTTGTCCTCTGCAACTCTATTCGCTGGTGCATTTCATCTAGGAAAATATTGTGAACTTGCTAATAATGTAAGTAAAAGTGACATTTTATTTGATTATTCTTTGTTATTTTATTATTCTCTGTGATAGAGTTCTATTTGCTTTGTGTTGGAGTCAAAATGATTGCATAATCAAAGTTTGATGAGGTTATGTTTTGGTAGCCTCCCAACATTGGGAGTGAGACCTATGTCCAGCAGTGGACTGCAATGGGGCTAATTGATTGATTGATGTTTTGGTATCATAATTTTGAAGGAAAGTGCCTTAGATTGTTTATCTTTTATCCCCTCGTGATATCTGATAATTTTGGTGTACTCATTTCAATAAATAAATTATTTTGTAACACTTTTCAAACTAAATTTTGTTTACAAAGTGTGTCTACGGACCTACAATTTATTAAAATTTTTTCGCATACTTGATTTTATTGTAATTAGTTAATTAAATCTTGAATATAGATCTAGATAGATAGATAGACCTATATATATCATCAAGCAATTTATTTATTTACATACATACATATAATCACGCCTTTATCCCCAGAGGGTTACGCAAACGTGAATTAACACCCACATTTCACCAATCATTGTATTCAGTCCCATGTAATAGGGGTTGAGCCTATTGCCGTTTTCTGGGCACTATTGTTGACTCGAACCATGCATCTAAGGCGGAGTCTGGACTGTATATATCTGTCTGATATTAAACTGCCCTATCCATTAGTCGCCTTGTACGACACCGCATGGGAAGAGATGGGGAGGTCCAAATTCTACTATGTTGGAAACTTTGCAAAATATAAGTACTGATTTATTATTTTGACATGTTGTTTCTGAATTAACTTTGGACAAGTTCTTTCTCCTTTAATTATATGGCCTCGAGCGACAGTAAGGCTGCTCTATTTATTTATAGGAGTATATTTCTCTAAAAACAGTATGGAAACAACCACAGAAATGAAGGGTTATCTTCTACAGAAGACCTTATACCACTTAGGTGGCAGACAGGCACAAGGCTCACCTGACGGGAAGTGGTTACCGTGGCCTATGGACATATGCAACACCAGGGGTGTTACACTTGCACTGCTGACCATGAAGAAACCTTCTGATACCTCTCTTGAAAAACCCCATATTGTTGGTGATTGGGAAACCAACAGCTGGGAGGTCATTCCGCAGCTTGAGTGTGTGTGAGATGAAGTGTGTGCACCGTCTCAGGTCGCAATGTGTAAGGATGAATTCCCTGCCTATGGCGAGAGGTGCTGATAGAATGATAGAATGTAGCTGTGGGCATCATTTCAAACATAGAAGGTTCTATTCCACTCAATGGAACCTGAAAGGTTCATATCAAACTATGGTTTTCATCATCTTCATCTATGATTCTGACTGCACACTACAATCTGCCAAATATCCATAACATCCTCCTCAGAAGGGATGGATGGACACAGGTCCCCGCTAACACACTGGTCGCACATCACTTCTTTAATGACAGAGTTGTCCACAATTGGAACTTACTGCCAGATAACGTTATTACTGCAACCACAATAAATGGATTCCAAAATAGACTTGATAACTGGCTACGACTGGGCAACACAGAGCTCAAAAAAGTGACTGACAGCAATAGAGAGACTAGACATTCTATCACTAGATGTGAACACATCAGCTTGTAACTGCTTGTTCATAAATAAATAAATAAAACTTTTTCTTTCCTCTTTTTCTTTATTATTTCTTCTATATTTCAGGAATTCATGCTATGCCGTAATGAGGAGGGGGATCCTCGCAAATGCATCAACGAAGGCAAGGCAGTGACCGCCTGCACTCTGGAGTTCTTTCGCAAAGTCAAGCAGACCTGCCTGAACGAGTTCAACCAATACTCTACCTGTATTGAGAAGAGCTCTGGAGACTTTACTTTACAAAAGTATGTAAATTTGATGTTGTAACAATATTATTCTCATACACAGACAGACAGACATACACTCATTGTTTCTGGTAGGATTCGAAGGTTTGGCATCAGCGGTCCACTTACTCTGTCTGATAACCCATATCTGAGAGGAAAGCCTCAAAATCTGTTACTTCAAACAGCAGATGCATTTTTTTTTAGTTTTAGGTATTCACTTCTAGGACACATTTGTATTTAGCTATATTTGTTCGGGTCAAATCTTGCAACAACATTTTGAAGCAGATGTCGTCAACCGATTTTGAGGAAATTTTGCAAACCTTATCCATTTCTATGGTAATGCATTATTTTTTTTATTTTTTTATATAGGACACGTCAATTATACTTTATCTCGTCTGATGGTTGCTGAAGGCAAAGTCTCAGAAAATAGGGTCACCATTACTTGCATGTACCATAATTTATATAAAATAGGTGTTAAATTTTCAATAAATAAATCAGCAGGTCAACTATCTCCTGGTGAGGGTGGCTTGGACTCTGAAAATTTTGGTAGAACTTCAAATAACACCAAAAAGTATAAATATATTAATGAACTTTCTCAAACCCATATTAGAAGCTATACTCAATTTAGATCTAGATTATGCTGTGTAAAACATCCTAGAATTTTTAATTATTAAATGTTTATTTTATTTTTAAACCTGTATATTTGGAGGAGGCCTATGAGTCTATCTGATACCGATAACAAACATTAATAAAAATTCTTAGGGCCTGCGCTGCGTTTTGCTTTTGTACACATTCCGGCGCCTGTTTCGTGCAACTACAACTTAATTAATTCCGTGCAAGAAATCGATAGAATTGCGATCTGCCCATCATTATTTTTTATTTTATTTTGTTCGGGAAGCTTTCAGCTACATTCACATATACACAACATTTAGGTTAGTACACGCCAATTACAAGCTTCCACAATTATATCAACCTGTCCCGAGTTCAATGTCCACCATGACAGAGGAAATGTAGTCTTTATCTGAAATAACAGGTTGCTATTATTTGTTTTCTAGCTGCCGCAAGACCCAAGGTGTGTTTGACAACTGTATGCTGTCGAAGCTGAACATTGAGCGTCCATCCTTTGGCTACTTCACTGAGGTTCGCGTCCACGATACTAAGAGGTAAGTTCTTAACGCTGTAATTCTTAAAATATAGTCTACTTCAAGAAAATACGTTAGTTCATGATCAACAGTTTGGTTCCACTACAGGTAGAAAAACAACAGATGCAGGAGTTGCACTTGTCAAACATATATTTGATGCATGGGAGAACAAGCAGTTTTTGTGATCTATCAAAAGCTTTTGATTGTGATGATCATGAGACATTCCTAAAATTTGATTACTATCGTGTTTCAACTGGCTCATTTAGCTTACTTAAGTCTTACCTCACTGACAGAATACAAAAAGTTAACGTTAATGGCACTGATTCTTCTGGTGCCCCATTAGTTATGGGAGTACCCCAGGGCTCAATATTAGGACCCATTTTATTCTTGATATACGTCAATGATCTTCTTTGCGCTACAAATCTTGTAGTTGCTGTCAAGCTGTCAACACACGCAAATACGCTGCCGACAAAAAAATAAATATTTCGTGATAAACAGTGATTTAACATCTCAATGTTACACCAAAGTGAAGTGAAACAGTTATACTCTTAGTGACAGTGTTATCTAGGAACAACTTACAATATTTCTACCAAAATTCTGTGTTTATAATTTGAAATTGATAGTTATAAAACTCGTCAATTGAAAATATTTTTAAATCTACCCTCAACATAATTGTGCATCTTAACATTCATTCAATCTGTCAATCCAATGTCATCTGACCTGATCTGGAAAAGTGTTGCCGCATAATTAAATTACCCCAATGGAAGGGGAAAATTCAACATTGCTTGGCGGTGATCCCCAGAACTCTAATGAAAATAAGATTACTAGAGCGATAGGTGAATCTCAGTCACCAAAGACCACAGTGAATCCTAAAACCAACTCCCAAGACTTAAATAAAATAGTCTATACCCAGCAAGTATTCCACAAAGGTTTATTCCAAACAAGACCGAAAGCAGCTACTCATTCTGAAATACAAAGCTCTACACCAATCATTGATTTAGATGAAGTTGAAAATTCAACCCAGACTTCAACACCTTCACAAGCTGCTATACCTACCAGGCCAACCTGGCAGAAAGTTCCAATGCCTAAAACCAACAAACGCAAGAGAATTTCAGATTCACCACCTCAACAAGTAGCTACAGAAACACGAAACATGTTCTCTATCTTACCAACCGATACTACTGGTGATAACAAAAACCCAGCTAAAGTTACCAGACCTCCACCACTCATACTATATGGTATAGAAGATGTGAACAAGCTAATCGAAGTAATAGAAACAGTTCTAGAAAAGAGAGAATATTCTCTGAAAAACATCACTAGAAACCAATTAAGGGTGAACTGCATCTCTGTTGACCCATACAAAAAACTGCTAAACCTTGTAAGGGAAATGGGTCTTATTGGCCACACCTTCACAAGAAAGGAAGAGAGATGTTACAGAATCGTAGTAAGAAACCTCCACCATACCACATCACACGATGCCATCATTGAAGCATTTGAAAATACAGGCAACAAAGTTCGTGGAGAAATAATTAATGCCAGAGGAGGACCCGACAAAAAGCCTACCTCAACATTCTTTATTAATCTAGAGCCGAGCCCAAACAACATAGCCGCCAAAGACATCAAATACATCTACAACACTGCAGTCGTCATTGAGGATCCTAAAAAGAAAAATACAATTGTCCAATGCACCAAATGTCAGCAATACGGCCACTCCAAGAACAATTGTATGAGGCCATACCGCTGCGTTAAATGCGCCGGGCAACATAAAACAAGTGACTGTACTAAAAAAGATCGCAGCACCCCAGCGAAATGTGCGCTGTGTTTTGGAGAGCATCCCGCAAATTATAAAGGGTGTGAAGTTTACCGCGAAATCTTTAAAAGGCGAAATTGTCAGTTCACACACGCTAGAAGACAGAACCCGGTTCCGGTCCCTCCGACTCCAGTCCCATCGGACACTCAGTCATACCCAGAGCTAACTGAGGACAAAAAGATAGGAAGTCAGAAGACCTTCAATGAAAAAGATACACAACATCAACACATCAGAGAAAAACAAACACCAAATCGTCGGACCTACTCGGAAGTCGCTGGTTCTCAAAACACCAAAAAACCTGAGTGGAATGAGGTAACCAACCAAAACTCTGAGTCTAGATTACACACACACCCTTCATGGAAATCTCCTGAGCGAACACATCACACTACAAATGATGGATCTCTCAAGCTAACCCAAGTCATTCAAGATCTAATGAATAAGCAAACTGAAAAAATGAACATGCTGTTCACCCTAATGAGCTCACTCATGGGACTCATTACGACACTCGCGAAAAACTAACGTAATGCTCTCATTAAATATTGCGACGTGGAACATTGATGGACTTGCACCGAAGATTAATGAAGTGGAAGTCTTTCTGGATACCCATAAGATTAACATACTCGTAATATCAGAATCTCATTTTACCTCTAGAAGCTCGGTCAAAATAAAAAACTACACAATTTATGACACTAAACATCCGGAGGGAGCAGCGCGAGCAAATGGGGGAACAGCTCTGATCATACGATCATCCCTAAAACACCATGAGCTAGCGGAATACAGGACGGAACACCTACAGGCCACTACAATTGCAGTGGAAGGAAAAGCGGGCAGTTTCAACATATCCTCAGTGTATTGTCCATCCAAGCACAAACTTAAAGAAGAGCAATGGACGCACTACTTCCAAACACTTGGCCCTAGATTTATCGCTGGAGGTGACTGGAATGCCAAACATCCCCACTGGGGCTCAAGATTAACAAGTCCACGAGGGCGCCAACTAAAATTATCAATTGAGTGCAACAATCTAACAACACTATCTACGGCTAAACCAACACACTGGCCCACTGACGAAAATAGACTCCCCGACGTCTTAGACTTCTTCATCTGCAAGGGCATGTCACAATACTTCTCTTCTACTAGCTCCTGTCTGGATGGATCCACAGTTCACACTCCTGTACTCCTAACAATAAGTACAGTCCTATTAGAGTACGAAAAAACACCAAAACTGTACAACAGGCATACTGATTGGGATTCCTTCCGCGATATCATCGACAAGAAACTTAACCTCAGAATCTCTCTGAAATCACCTGATGACATAGAGACAGCTGCAACCCAGTTTACAAATTTGATTCAAGTCGCATGCTGGTCGACCACTCCCGATAAGTCCTGCAAAAAACTCAGACACAACTCAGTCCCATGGGAAATAAGAAATAAAATCCAAGTAAAAAGACGACTTCGCAGAGTATGGCACAACACTAGACACCGTGAAGACAAACGAGCATATAACAAAGCGATTAAGGAATTGAGGGAAATGTTAAAAAATGCCAAAAACGAAACCTTAGCACAGCGACTAGAATCATTGACAGCAACCAAGTCTACAAATTATTCATTGTGGAAGGCAACGTCAGACTTAGACCAACCAAAATACACCAGACCACCCCTCAAACTAGAAGGTGGTATGTGGGCTAGAACTCCACAACAAAGAATAGAAACCTTTGCAAACCACCTAGCTAAGGTATTCCAACCCAATGAAGGCATTGGCAATGACTCTGACATAGATGACATACTGAACCAGGACTTCCAGTTAGACATTCCCATTAAATATACGACCCCTCGTGAGATATTTATGCTCCTATCTCGACTTGACAACAGAAAATCCCCGGGATTTGATTATATTACCAAGGAGGTTCTTCTTCAACTGCCAAGAAAAGGGATAGTCTTCCTCACGATCCTTTTCAATAGTATTATGAAAGTAGGTTACTATCCAACCATATGGAAAATCTCCCAAATCATAATGATCCCCAAAGATGGAAAACCGATCCACGAAGTTGGCTCATATAGACCAATTAGCCTCCTACCTGTTACCTCCAAGCTTTTTAAAGGGTTCTGCTAGTAAGAATCCTTAAAACCATGCAGGAAAGATATGTAATTCCGGACCACCAATTCGGATTCAGACAGAAGCACGGCACCATAGAACAGGTGCACAGAGTCGTTGACCATATAAGGAAGACCCTGGAACATAAGGAATATTGCTCGGCAGCTTTCCTGGACATCCAACAGGCGTTTGATAGGGTCTGGCATAAGGGATTACTCTGCAAGGTCAAAACCCTGCTACCCCGAGTTACTAAAATCTTATATCTCTGGAAGAATATTTCAAGTTAAAGATGGCGATTGCACCTCCAGGTTCCACGAAATAGAAGCGGGAGTACCGCAGGGATCGGTACTGGGGCCAGTGCTGTATACTATCTTCACATGTGACCTACCAGAATCACCAGTCGTAGTAACTGCTACATTCGCAGATGACACTGCCATCCTTGCAAGCAGTAGTAATCGCAGCACGGCCTCTCGAATCCTCCAGCAAGAGTTAGATAAAATAGAGCAGTGGTTAAAAAAGTGACGAATAAAATCCAGTGCCACAAAGTCTACTCACATCACGTTTGCATTACGCACAGGCGACTGCCCTCCCGTATACCTGGGAAATACCACATTGCCGCACAAGGACTCAGTTAAGTACTTGGGTATGCACCTGGATCGGAGACTCACCTGGAGAACACACATACAAAAAAAAAAGAGAAGAATTGAACTTGAAATCTCGAAACCTCCATTGGTTGCTTGGAAGAAACTCAGTACTGAGTATAGACAACAAACTCCTTGTATATAAGGTCGTACTGAAACCTGTTTGGACATATGGCATCCAGCTCTGGGGATCCGCATGCAAATCCAATGTCGCAATTATACAAAGAGCTCAGAATGGCATTCTGAGAAGTTTGGCAAATGCTACATGGTTCCTGAGGAATAGTGAACTGCACGAAGAGCTCAAAATAAATACAGTCAGCGAAGAAATTAAGATATTCTCAGCTACCTACAAACAGCGAATAGCTATGCATCCAAACCCCCTGGCTGTAGAACTCACGAACATAAACTACACCAAGCGGCTAAAAAGGAACCACATAATCGAGCTGGATTCGTGACTGAAGGAGGAAGAGATCGAAGGATCCCTTTTCCCCAAACACCTGCTGACCATACACATCTGCTCATAGTTGATTAAAAAAAAAAGGACTGATCGCAGATTAAAGCACAAAAAAAAAAAAAAACAAATCTTTGTGAATTGTATTATTTGCTGATGATACATCATTAATTTTAAAGACTGAAAGACTTAAAGTAGGTACTTGACTGAATGTGTACTTTCTGAAATATTGCATTGGTTTACAAGTAACAACTGCTGCTCAATGCGAAGAAAACGAAATGTGTAAAGTTTACTATGCCTAATGTAAGACAGATAGGTATCAATATTAAAATGAATAATGAATCTGTCCAAATAGTCAATACCACAGTTTTTCTTGGTATAACTCTAGATAGTAAACTGCAATGGGCTTCTCATATCACAGCCTTGGCAGGAAGACTTAGCTCACAGCTGCCTATGCGGTTAGAAAAATAAGGTCACTGACTGATGAGGAAACTGCACGATTACTTTTTACTTTTAATGTCTGATATTTATGTTATGCTTTTCGCAAACTCTTGAAAATTTTGAAATATTTTTCCTTACATACATTAGGTTTTCGAAAATGTATTGTGACACTACGGTTAGAATGTCTATCTCTTTAAACTTTTTTCGGAGGGACAAAGGGAAACTTTCTATCTGAGTCCGTGTTACCCGTGTCTGACAACTACTGTGTAATATCAACATAGAATCGAGTAGTTTCCCTTAAACCCCTCTTCACCATATCCAAAATATCACGCGTTCCTTCATAGGGATGTCTGGTTACAACACCTCCTCTCTGTGTTTGCTCTATAATCACACCATTTATATGTATGACATAATAAATGTTACACAATCGGATTAGAATCTTCCATCTATCAGCATGTAGTCATTCTCTCGCCAGTCAAGTCAATTACGGCATGCGGATTTAATCGATTCGAAAGCAACATAACTGAACCCACGTTTATAAACAAAAAACCCACTGAAAGAGCAGCGGGTGGAATTTGTTATAAGTAATAGTAGCGAGTATGCTCGTACAGCCGCGCTTCTATTCCATAGCCGTCAAATGTCCATAAACTTTTATTTTCTATGTCTCTCGTAGATAAGATTCAAAATGGTTTGTTTGATTTTGCCTCAAAAAGCCGCTGCCAGCTGTAGCAGCCAGAAGCGACCTTTCAAACAAAGTTCACCCTTAAGCACCAAAACAGAAGAAATATATGATAAACATATATTTTTTGTTCCAGGCCAAAGCCCTTGCCAGAACCTAAGGCTGTCTACCCAGACAGTACTCCTGAATTACCAGAGGACTTCGAAAGGAAACCAGCTAGAGGTGGTTCTAGATTCTACTGGATGACCGAATAAATTCGGCGGGGAGACTGTGTCGTGTGTGAGAAAGAGATAATTTGACGGTCTAGATGAAAGTCGTTAAAAAATTGCAAATTTAAAAAATAACTACAAATATTGTAGTAGATTGAAAAGGTCTGGGTAAAAGTTACCCTTATGCAAATATAAAATCTCTATATTGTTTATGCAAAGATGAAAATCTTTTTTGTGTCTATGGACCTCCCAAAAATTGTCATATCTTTTTCACACACAACCATAGACTAAAAAAGTAATACATTGGATGAGGATTGTCATGGCAGCGTATTTAAGTGTAATTTTTATTAATTTATAAGTGTAAAGGAGAAGATCAATAAATCATGATATTGCAACTTGTCTAATGTTTTACTTTGTATAATAGCCATTATTGATTTGTAGAATAATACATGTTGGAACTTATAGTTATTGTTTTATTTAATAACTGTTACCCAGTTAACTGTTAACTGTCTCCCGTAATGATTTCTGTTCTTGTTCCCAGCACCTAAGGGAAACTATACCATAGATAAACTCGCTTCACATTTCTAAAATTTATTACAATGAGTCTTAGTGATAGAATACCTGTAACATCTTTATTTTTAGATATGTCTAAGGCATTCGATTTTGTAGAACTGCTCCTGAACAAGTTAAACAAATGTGGCATCAGAGGGAATGCTTACAAATGGATAGAGAGCTACCTAACCAACAGACAACAGTGTGTGGAGGTTACTAGTCTATCTGGGTACCACAGAAATACATTTAGACCTCAGTACTGCCCAAATAACTGTGGTGTACCCCAAGGCAGCATATTGGGACCCTTGTTATTTCTACTCTACATAAATGATTTACCTGGTATAACTTCACACATTTGTATATTATATGCTGACGACACCATCATCAGTATTCAATCTAAGGACATGAATCATTCCGAGTATCAACAAGAAATCAATTGGTCATTAAAACGTTGCAACATGGTTAAAAAGTAACAATCTACACTTAAATGCACAAAAATCCCAAACTAGTACAATTCCAAACTTACAATAGTAAACGTCCGCAACTTCAAATAAACCATGCCAATGAACAAATTGTCAAAATATTAAATTTCTAGGTGTAACCATTGATAAAAACTGTAATTGGAAGGCACACATTGACACATTATGCATTAAAATAAATAGATTTGTATTTGTCCTGTACAAATTGACACGTGTAGCTGGTTTGGAGGTTGCACTATGTGCCTATCATGGCATCATCAGTGCTGCGTTATGGCTTAATAATATGGGGTAACTCTGTAAACCTTATTTTGGCGTTCCAGGCCCAAAAAAATGTATACGGGCAATTTGCAAAGCACATCCCATAGAAAGCTGTGTCCCGCTGTTTAAGCACAGTCACAAGTTACATATGCCAAGGGAAAATCTTTAAATATTTTCTAATAATGTATACCGTATGGCAATCAGAATTTATAATAAACTATCCGCTCAGTTTAGGACTCCAAGACATTTAAATATAAACTATTCCAATTCCTTCTGACTAAATGTTATTATTCCACGAAAGACAGAAGTTATATAATTACAAAATGTCAAACTCAAAACGTTCGCTTCCTAAGCTAAAATTGACTTATTCTGTGAACTTTTTTTTTTACGTGCGCATAGTCCCCACGGATCCCTCTCCACCGGAGCCGGTGGAAGAGGTTATGTCGGACTCGAACCGACTAAAACGCACGACGCCTGTGGGTCGTTTTGGTTGCCGAAGGTGAGGTTGATAGGCATATCCCTCGCACCCCGGCTGACCCAGGGCCATCTCTCACGATCTGGCCCTCCCCTCGGGTGTGTGGAGACTACAGAGTCCTCAACTCGTCCCTGGAAACGGGGAGGCGCGCTGCCGCCGTATTCTGTGAACATTGACTTAACCTATGATTTGACATTTTGTAATTATATAACTTCTATTATAACTATATCATTTAAAGGAGGAATTTTTATTACTACCTTTCAATATTTGTAGACACTTGACAGCAGAATATTATGTACAACCAACTTTGTAAAAACTTTTCTTTAATTTTCTTACAAATAAATGAATCTTATCTCTCTTACTCTCTCTCTCTCTCTTTTGCGAGAACGACTAACATCTGACATTTCAACTCTGAGATAAGCCTGCGCCAGATTCTTGAACGGTGCTCATTAATCGGTAGCTGTATCGGTTTGTATAGGAGGTTGGCGTAGGCTAGCTCCAAAGAAATTAGGGCGGAGGTTCTTCCCCAGTCGGACTGCTCAATTGGGCAGAAATACCGCCGTGTCCTACCTCCTAGAAACCTTCGCAGGATGACATCGGAGACGACGCTATGGACTGCTATTGTGGGGCAACTCACCACTCGTTAAAAACGCCTTTTGAGCTCAAAAAAAGTGCTTAAGAGGAATATGCAATGCTGCCACATTAGACGCATGCAGACCACTCTTTGTACGATCGTAGGTACTCACTAGCTGGCCTATACATCCTCGAAACTGGGCTCTTTGTCAGGAAACATTCACACCTGTTCGAGAGGGTTGATGTTAATAGTCGCTTTAGTCAAAGAGATCTCACTAAGTTGGTCATAAAGAGATGTCAGATATCGCTATGCCATAAAAATGCATACAACATGTATGAAACAATGTATAATAAAATGCCACAGACGTTGCGCGAACTACCACAGCATTAGGAAGTTGAAGAAATGGCTTATCCAAAGGTTTTTCTATAGCATTGAAGAGTTTTATAACTATACCGCAGTTAATCATAATTATTTAAATAAGTTTATATACTTGTATTATATATAAGTTTAATTTGTTGTATTATGTAAAATTTGCATGGCACATACTGCGGCTAAACATGTTGTGCTGTTACTTATTTTTATGATCTGTATTCTACCATGTTTATGAGTAAATAAATTCTTTCTTTCTTTTAAATGTGCCAGATATCGAAGAATAGTATCGAACTTTTTTTATACCACTTAACTGGCAGACAAGCACACGGCCCATCTGATGGACAGTGGTTACCGTGGCCTAAGGACGTGTGCAAAACCAATGAAGTCACACGCGCTACCAACCCTGTAAGCACAGAGAGTTTCTGTGCCGTCAGTGTAAAAACAAAGCAGGACAAGCTTTTGGTCTTCCCACTGACAGCACAAAAACTCTGTAGTGAACTTAAAATAAAATAACAAAAAGATTAAATAGGGGTCAAATAAAAAATTAAAACTAATGTGATAACCCTGACAGTGTGTGTAGAAGTGTCTAAACGGAGAGGCGGTATTTCCACAAACAGGCAAAGGCGATGAACTACTGTAGGTATGTAAGATGAATCGTTAAACTGTGGTAGAAATGTCCCGGATCCCGGTAGAGTCCTACTTTGTGAAATACTCATCAATTTATACCTGCCTTCTATAATTGTTTTGTTCACAATGCTTTATAAAATGGAATGGAATGCATTATAAAGATAGGTCAGGGATAGGATCACAGAATAAATACGGAGGCTGAGGATGTATGAAATATCCAATAAATTTCTGCGTAAATCGAATTGTTTCATTTAAATGTCAAAGTTGACGTGAATAAACTGCGTTACAGTTTTATTTGGATCATTGTGAACGATAAATAATAGCATGCTTAACTCTTCACTCGTTAACACTAACGATGCAGCTATCTCTTTTCCACAGGTATCTTAAAAATATTACAATTCGAAATTAACATGAAATTACAGAAACCTTGAATCGCGTGAGTGTCAGTGATCGATAGGATCAATAAATATTGAATAAAAATAAATATTTCGGCAAGAAAATTACATTAACACCATATCCATTCATAAAAATAACATCATTTGCTGTGACGTTTCGTGAGTAGTGTCACTATGTTTGGAATTATGTGAAAAACAAATCTCATTGCGCGATTGTAAACAAATACAATTTTTGTGCTTTCAATTGTAAATAATGAGTAATTATGGCGATGAGCCTTACTATCAGGACAATATATACACAAACACGTATAATTTATGGCAGAATTCTATTTATTATGATATAAATAATCTAAGCCCGCAAAATTTCTCGTCAAGCTGGCATCGAGGAAATGACGAGGATTTTGAGACGCGTTATACTTCCGGCCCAACGGAGGCCCAAGCTGCGGAGCACCCGGAGCCTCGCGATTATAAGGCCTCGGAACCTCCAGAGCCCCCAGATCACAGAACCTCGGACTCTCCATATTACAACGCCTTGAAGGGCCCGGATTATAAAACTTCAGAGTCACCATGTTATAAAATCTTGGAGCGCCCGGGTCCCATAGTTCCGGAACCTCCATATAACAAATCTTTAGTGCCCTCTGAACATGAACCTTCAAAGCCCTCGAATTATGAAGCCTTGAAGCGCCCGGATTATAGAAACTCTGGACCACCATATTACAAAATCTTAGAGCGTCCGAAGTTCAATAATTTGGAGCCTCCAAATCATAAAAGTATGGAGCCCCGGCATTATAACACCTTACAGCTTGTGAATTACAATAATTCAGACTATAAAATATGGAAAGTCCCAAACTACGGTATTCGGAGGACAATTGAAAAATTGGCTTTGTACGAAGACCATGATAAGTTCTATCAGGATATGGGGTAAGTTGTTTTTTTTTTATATGGTGCAGTTGACTAAGGATTATACTTTTTCTCTTTTGTACCCTCTCTTTCGTCAACTGGACATAACAGATGAATTAAGATTATTTTTTGTTTTCTATCAGTATTCAAAAGGAAACTGCCTTTTTTAGTCCAAGGTTAGGTAAAAACTAAAATAGATATATTTTTTTGTCCATATTGCTACAGGTAATATCCTGTTAGCAACCATTATGTTTTATTTGTCCACAAAACAGTGGGTATGTCTTGGTATCTCTAGTTCTAATTGTTTATGATTATGATGATTATAATTTCTGTCTTCTGGGCCTATTTAGGTTTTTACTAGCACCTTATTAATATAAGTATACTAGCAGCCACTGGCGACTTCGTATGCGTTTTACTACCTTACGGGTGGAGTTTCATAAAATCGGTTCAATTTCAGTTTTTAGTCTTTACAATGAGTTTCCAATCAGAAAAATATTATGTAATGGAAAAGGACTTAGCCTCCTTTTTCTACGCCGACGTGCATCAGAAAAATATTAATAAACGGAGTTTTGAAATAAATCACACAAGACACATCAAGATTGTCTATGTTTAGTTAATTACCTAACCAAATGGAGTATAGATATAGTACAAAACAATGGATCAAATTGTGTCTAATTAACTAGATTGAGGTAAAAAGAAATCCACCTGCCGAGTCTGTATTTATCTGTCTGGTATCTGATGTAATAAGTCTGGTCAAAATTTAATCTGGAACTTATCTCAATCACCCAATCATTTGACTTAAGGTAACAAAGATTTTGTTGATAGTGTGGGACTCGCCATAGGCTTGTATGCTGAGCGTTTTATATGCATGTCAAATATGAACTATGAGCGATTATGTAGCTGCATACATTTAGATGAAAGCTTGCGTATTTTTTAAAGAATAGTAGTAACCGTTATGAATGACATTTTAAAGTTTTACGTATGCTAACAATTCAAATCGATTAACCATCGTCGCCGGAAGACGTATATATATAGGAAGATTTGGATGACTTCAGGCCAGGGTCGGTGACTCAGTGGTCAGAGCATTCCTCGTGTAAGGACACCGGGTAAGAGATTAAAACAAAATTCCTATCTTAATCGATTTGAGTAGTAGACGATGATGTCAATGAAAATTGGATTACGAGAATACGGTGTTTGGCAGAAACATCCAAAATTCCGAAATATTTAATTCCGAATTTCAGGATTCGAAATTTTATAATACCTAAAAAACAAAACTCCAGTTATTCAAAAACACGATATTTATTTATCCGAAAATCATAATTATGAAGGACTATTCTAGCGAATTTAGTTAGTTCGAATAATTAAAAATCCTTAGAGTTATTGGTCCGAAAAATGTTATTCCGAATTTCAAATTTCCGAAAATTCATTGTCTAAAATGAAAAATTGTATCAAAAATAGATAAAATTTAAAATAGGTTTTCCATGTTGAAGACTTTTATAAGTAGATTATAGCCACCCGGGAAGAGGAACGCAATGTAATCTGCCCTAACCCTAGAGTGTAATCCCAAAAATAACGCAATCTGAGCAGAGTGAAGCTTCTGCATTAGCCTTCGTGATTATTTATTTTATAACCACCCAGAAACAGGAGCTCCACAACAGCAAAATTATGAAATAAAAAGTTTCGCGAAAAAAGGATGAACCGTTTATATAATCGGAATTCGTATTTATGATATTTCCGATGATTATTATAGATTCGGAATTGTAATCTTGAAATTCGGCATTCTGACATTCGTAATTATATACACATTAGGAATAATGATATTCAGGTTTTAGGAATATTGATATTCAGGTTTTAGGAATATTGATATTCAGGTTTTTAATGAATTGCATTTATGATGTTATGTATATCGGATTTTTTACTCTCGGAATTTCGAATCATTTGGAATTATAAAATTCGGAATTTTGAATTTCGTGATTGTGACTTTCGGCATACAGTTTCCTTTTCTGCATCATTGTGTTAATCGGAGGCGTTCTCTGAGTCCGGGATTCACTTAATAAAGATGAGATGAGACGTGAATGAACTCGAAGTAGACTAGTCTCTAAATATTTAATGATGCAAATTGACTATGTTATGTATTGCAATTATGTAAATTATAGTACCACCCGCAACGATGTTGGTGATCGTTTTTTCAACTTATCACAATTCATATTCATACTAATATTATGAATGTGAAAGTAATGTCTGTCTGTATGTTACGCTTTTTTGACGTATTAAGTATAGGGGTAGATTAGACCTTGAGAAAGGACATAGGCCATTTTTTGTCGCGGTAACCGACATTCAGGCGAGTAGAACTAAGTTCAACAGCTCGTCAATCATATGACAGATTTTATTTTAAGTTTTTTTTATACCACGTAGGTGGTATAAAAAGACTGATAGAGAGAGGCACAAGACAAGAGAATAGACTAAAAGAAAGGCACACGGCCTACCTAATGGAAAGTAGTTACCGTGGCGTATGGACGTGTGCAAAACCAAGGGAGTCACACTTGCGATGCCACCCCTGTAAGCACAGAGAGTTTCTGTGCCGTCAGTGTAAAAGACAAATCAGGGCAAGCTTTGGTCTTCCCACTGACAGCACCGAAAGTCCAGTGAGCTCTGGCTACCCTAGAAAGTCTGACCAAGAAAATACCCCTCAACAAAAGCCGTGCAGCAATTTCTGCCACGAGTGGAGTCACGGACATCATCTAGTCAAAAATGAATCTATTAATAAACTTTACAAAAGAATCATATTTGGTACACGTGACGTAATGCGTTGCTTTGAGGGAGAAATCGCGTAGGTTGATAGCGTAGGCGATCCCTCACCCCTCGCCCCCTTTCCCTGCACCCTTAATTCTATCATTGTCCTATTATGTCCTCTATTTATAAAGGTATGTTGTCGTTTATTAGTATCGAGGTTTAAGATGTAATGTATATGAAATTATGTAAATGTATACATAACGTAAACTCACGCCTATATCCCCGAAGGGGTAGGCAGAGGTGCTACCACCCAGTGGTATGGGTAATGGACTGCTGAGACGAGGTCTCGGGTTCGATCCCAGGTTTTAACATGGCACACATCAATGACTTTTCGATGCTTTCCGAAGTTATGTGTGTATTTATCGTAGGTTTATAAGTGCCCGGTTAATGGGAATAGGCTCGCCACCTATTACATTGGGACCTAAACATAAACTGGCGAAATGTGGGTGCTAACACCTCTGCCTATCCCTTCGGGGATATAGGCGTGAGTTTATGAATTTATGTTTGAATCTGTAAGAAAATATCGGCAATTTCATATGTAAGGACGGATAATGAGGCTGATTTTCTTATCTTTCTGTGGAATATTTTTTTGTGCGGTTGGTAGGTAAAGTGTTGTCTCTTCACACACATTACTTGTTAAACTTCTATACGGAAAAATGGCACCTTAGAAAGCCGCGTGTTTCCCGTCAGATTAGAATTTGGACCACCCCATCTCTTCCTATGCGGTGTCGTACAAGGCGACTAAAGGAGAGTTTAACATCAGGCAGATATATACAGCGTCGGTGGCTTAGTGGTCAAGGAGTCTGCCTTATGATCAAGATCCTGGGTTCGAATACTGGCCATTACACTACCGACGTGAACAGACTCCTGACACCAGCAGTTTAGCTTAGCTGGAGGGGTTAGAGGGAATATTAGTAATTACGGTTCTAATTACGATTCTTTACTCAGCCTCAGATGTATAGCTTGAGTTAACAAAACAACAACAATAACGATCTTTCGTTGTTCATTTGCTACAAAACTGAATTATAGAGGACCGAATACAATGATTGGGGAAATGCGCGTGTTAATTCACCTATGCCCAACCCTCCGGGGATGAAGGCGTGATTATATGTATGAATGTACTAGCTGATAGACGCAGCATTTGGTTGTAACAGAAGATCGAACATTCACCGTTTTTTTAAATTATCGAATTGAAAAACGAACCAACCAGGCCGAGAATAGAGCAGAACATCGCTACGAAAATACGATCGCTCTAATCAATGAAAAAATACTGTCCTTTCGCGAGAACACTTGTAAAAAGTCTCGCTATAACGGTCTCGTTTATTTTTCTGTAATGTAATATTCACAGTGTGACTACTCAAGTTTATCAGCACAAACAGGTGAATAACTAGACAGAGTTACTGTCGCATATATAATATTTCGTTAGAATATATTTTTTATATGGATAATAATGGTATGTGCTGCTAAAATGTATCAGGAACCTTATTGTCAAAATGTAACACCTACATTTCATACATTTCATGCAAATACATAAATATTGTATTCTATTTTTTTTTATATACCACTTAGGTGGCAGACAAGGGCACGGCCCACCTGATAGAAAGTGGTTACCGTGGCCTATGAACGTGTGTAACAGCAGAAAAGCCACACTCGCGCTGCCGACCCTGTAAGCACAGAGTCTCTGTGCCGTCAGTGCAGAGGACAAAGTAGGACAAGCCTTTAGTCATCCCACTAACTGCACAAATTTACCAGTGAGCTCTGGCTACCCTACTCACCGCTGGGAACAAAGCTATTCTAAATATTCCTGTAATAATGCAATATTGTTCAATACATACTATCAAATATCTCGATATGCATTGCTTGTTAGACTTCAATGCAAGGCAAACAGTACAGTCCAAAAACCGCAATGAATTCAATCTACAAATGCTTTATCATCTGTCTCCTTTCTAGTGAGAACTTCACTCCATTTCCCACCTCGGTATGGATGCCAGCGATGTGGCGAGACCCCATCCCGGACTTCTCTCTGTTCACCTGTAACATCCCGACTGAAGTGAGGCCTCGTAGGATCCGGAAGGGATACAAGATGTCCAGTAAGCCTGAGACGACGAGTATAGCTGAAAGGTTAGTACGTTACTAAGGGTCCACGGGACCCTACCAACATCCTTCGGCCTTTTTATATTTGAGAATAAACAAAATCCGAACAAGTGCGGGTCGAAATCACGCTCTGAGGGTTCCGTATAAAATTGGATTCAAAGATGACGTAGAAGTTTGATTTTAAGCAGTTCCAAGACGTTACAGACCTGAGTGAGTAAGTGGTATGAATTTCAATTTGATACCGCCAAAACATTCCTGAGAAAAAGGTCTTGACAGACAGACAGACGGACAATAAAGTGATCCTATAAGGGTTCTGTTTTTTTCCTTTTGAGGTATGTAACCCTAAAAATACCCCACTCACGCACCGCTCGTCACGGGGAAGTCGCAGTGGGCCCCAGCATAACCACACTAAAAGGGCCACACGCGAAAGCAACTGCCAAGCAAGCCAAGAGAAATGCTTCTTGACAAGAAATATTTTTTATTCAAGCTTACGGCCCACCTGATGGAAAGTGGTTACCGTGACCAATAAACATGTTCCACACCATGGGAGAGATTTTCTGTACCGTCAGTGTAAAAGACACAATCAGGACAAACTTTTGATCTTCTCACTGACTGCACACAAACTCTCCACTGAGCTCTGGCTACCCTACTTACCGCCGTGCATATAACATGAGGTTATTATAGCCGTGGTATTCTGTGGGGCGAAGGTACTTCCGCAGTCGGAATGCTCAATTGGGACGGAAATACCGTCTTACATCCTTGACAAGAGATGTCAAAAATGCTTCTTGACATCTCTTGTCAAGGATTTAGGTAAAGTTACTGCTTTGGTGCAGTTGATGCTTAAGTGTGTGATCCTTAAAACAACCTGCTGTGTGCCATATTACGCGTGCTATGAGTGACTTATATCATTATCTGAACCGGCTCCCAACTCAGTTGGGGTCGGCTTTTTGCAGTACAATTCTCTAAGCATTCAGCTTTCACTTGAAAAAATTAGTCATTCATTCCAGGGTAACTGTATAAGTTTTTTAAAAAGCTCCCTAAGGAAATCAGGGATTTACCTGTGTATAAATTTAAAAATATAGTTAAACGTAAATTGTGCCAGAAAGGCTATTATAAAATCCAAGAATACTTGAATGATAAACAAGCTTGGAAATGAGCTGTTCTCTGACATCGACTTCGACTTTGACTTTGACTATGACTTCGACTTCGACTTCGACTTCGACTTCGACTTCGACTTCGACTTCGACTTCGACTTCGACTTCGACTTCGACTTCGACTTCGACTTCGACTTCGACTTCGAATTCGACTTCGACTTCGACTTCGACTTCGACTTTGACTTTGACTCACCTAGTCTGACCAATGAGAATTTCTGTCAAGGTTGTCGCAGCGCTGTGGTCGACGCTGAACGCTTAGATAATTGCACAGCTGGTATTAACAGTTTTGTTCTCATTTTAGCATGATTTATAACATGGGCTGGCATGGCGGACCTCTGGATCTGAATGGACCTGGCATCTTAGAGCGCGTAGCACCCGACACTACTTGTGTAAGTTCAGTTCAGGTACAGTCAATTCAAATCTGGCAGTAAAATATTCACGCACTTTTTAATTGTTAATTAAACATACATACATATAATCCCGCCTTTATCCCCGGAGGGTTAGGCAGAGGTGATATAATACCCACATTTCACCAATAATTGTTTTAGGTCCCACGTAATAGGTGGTGAGCCTAAATTTCCGTATTGCGGGCACTATTGTTGACTCGAGCCATGCATCTGAGGCTGTCTGGGCTGTATATATCTGTCTGATGTTAAACAGCCCTATCTCTTGTCGCCTTGTACGACACCGCATGGGAAGAGATGGGGTGGTTCAAATTCTACTCTGCCGGGAACTACGCGGCAACCTTATTCCATTTAGATAAGGCTGAAAACAGTATGCAACAGAAATATAGAAATAGTCTTGCTTATTATTTTAAGCTTTGTCCTAACATCTCTGAACCGTCTGGTGATATATCCCAGTATTTAAATTATCAAGGTCACTCATATCCTGAGTGACCATCAGAAAGAAAGAAGAAAGAAAGAAAAAACATTTATTCACGAACACACAACGTACAGAGAGTCAGACAAATATATATATACACAACAACAAGATAACACAACAAGAATACACTCACTGCACATCGTGCGCACCCAAATGGGCCACCATCTCAGCATGAATGCCCCGCACACCAGGTGCGAAGCGCTGGTTTTCATCACTGCCAATACTACAGTTCCTCCGTGATCATGGTGCTTGCAACAGCGCCGAAATATCGGAAACTCGAAATAAAACAGCATGGTAAATATCCCGATTATTTTGCTACTGATGTATCCCTGTATATAAATTCTAACCCTCCTCTAAAATTTTTTACAATTTCTGGCGCCCCATAAAAAAGTTTGCCCACCACTAATATAGACAAAGAATTATTCAAAAATTTTGTGCCGCAAAAATTCAACAACGCTTTTTTTTATAAATTGCTATGCAAATTTTATCTTGCGTCCGTGTTTCTTGTATTTATAATGAAACGTTGTTTTTTGTCAAGAATTATTATGTATAGAACTAAAAAAATGTCGAAAATGATTTTGAAGGAAGTTTACGCGAATATTATGCGAATGCTATAAATTATTTTATTTAAATATTGTCGAATAGTTAATTTTAATTGTAAATTACGCATAATTGTTAATTCATTGCTGCCTAACTGTCTGGGGATAGGTGCATGATTATTATTGTATTATTATTGTATGTATGTACCAGGTAAACTAACGAAAACAAACAAAATGTTCATCTGGCTTATCCACATAGATGATTTCACAGTCTTTTTTTTATATATATACCCCCCGCGTATACCCGCACCACCGGAGCCAGTGGAAGAGGTTATGTCGGACTCGAACCGACCAAAACGCACGACCCTTGTGGGCCGTTTTTGGTAGCCGAAGGTGAGGTTAACAGGCATATCCCTCGCACCCCGACCGACACAGGGCTCTCGATCTGGCCTTCTCCTCGGGGATTTTACAGCCTAAGGTGCCAAAAAAATACAAATAAGATACGCCCCCCCCCCTCTCTTTCTCTCGCACATCCTCCTTCTCTTATACATACAAACGCACGCACGCGCGCACTCGCGCATGCCACCTTCTTCTATCCTTACACAATTTACCAACTTCGTCTATGTTCAAAATTTATAGCAATGTCAATTACTAGATTTCACTCTCATTTGAGAAAGTGGTGGACTACCCTTAACATTTAGGGGGATGAAAAATAGATGTCCTATTCTCAGACCTACCCAATATGCACACAAAACTTTCATGAGAATCGGTCATGCCGTTTCGGAGTAGTTTAACAACAATCAAGGCGACACGAGAATTTTATATCTATACTAATATCATAAAGCTGCAGAGTTTGTTTGTTTGTTTGTTTGAACGCGCTAATCTCTGGAACTACTGGTCCGATTTGAATGATTCTTTCAGTGTTGGGTAGTCCATTTATCGAGGAAGGGTTTAGGCTATATATCATCACGCTACTGCTTAAGGGAGCGGAGCGTTGATAATAAATGTTAACAAATCCGGCAATTTTTCATACATATTTTGAAGACATACGGGCTCAAAGGGATATGAAGCTTCAAAATATACCCCGGGCGAAGCTGGGGTGGGTCAGCTAGTATTAGATAATTGCTCATGAAACAACAAATCATATAGGTACCTATATTTACGTAAGCATATAACAATAATAATAATAATGAAAAAAATAATAAATAGTCTGACCTGAAAGATGAAGTCATGAGAATCTGGAAGCAAGACAAAGTATATGTAGTGCCGATAGTCGTATCCACCACCGGAGTCATCCCTAAACATCTTCACCATAGCATCAAACGGATAGACCTTAAGGATAACATCTACATACCCATTCAAAAAGCCGCTATATTGAACCCATACAGAACATACAAAAGGGTTATTACTCAGTAGTAGAATTTCTCAATGACAAGTCTCTAAAAAATTAAAAAGTAGTTTTCCTGTTTCTTGTTCTTTTGACATTTTAATTTAGAATTTGACTTTTGTTGACAATTGATAATATTAATACTGGTGACTTCTTTTGGATTAATTAAATATCTAATGTATCTATATTTTTGACGATGAATTTCAGATGCTATTAAAGACGATAAATTATTATATTTTATTTGAATTGTGTAAATAAAAGAGGAATAAGATAATGTAATATTTGCATGCCATTACTGGTGATAATACATTCCTTCTTCCTACAGTCCCGGGTCCTTTAAGCGGGGCGTGAAAAAGCATATGATGAGGCCGTCAAGCTGAGTGTCACCATTATCACACGGTATGTGTAAGTAATGGTGACCCTCTTTTCTGGGACTTTGCCTTCAGCTTACCATCAGGCAAGGCGAAGTCCAATTGACGTGTCCTATATAAAAAATAAAAAAAAACTTATTTTATTTTTTAGCGACCAACTTATTATGACTGTATTATGCAAATAAATGAATAAAAAAAAAAAAAGAATTGTGAGAAAGTTCTTGCAAATAGAAGACACTGAAAACACACACACACGATTTACACAATTACATACACACACTACATTTACTTGGTTTCGACCCGTAAATGTGGTTAATACCAACTCATTGTGCTGAGAATAAAAAACTACACTAAAATAATAATAATAATTTGTTGCTCGAAAAACGGTATGTTACATTGGTGTTACAAATAAAAAAAAAAAATATATTGGTTCCTTTTTTATGCCAATATGGGGGGAGCTGCCAAGCTTGCCGACTTTGTTGGCAGTTAGTGGAACCTGCTACACATATTGAATAAGACACTTTATACTTTTCCACTGTATTTTATTTTTCACCTGACCGGTTTCGCCTCACGGCATTTTTTTATACCACTTGGTTGACAGACAAGCACACGGCCCACCTGATGGAAAGTGGATACCGTGGCCTATGGACGTGTGCAACACCAAGGGAGTCACACTCGCGCTGTTAACCCTGTAAGCACATAGTTTCTGTGTCGTAAGTGTAAAAGACGAAGCAGGGGAAGTCTTCAGTCATCTCACTGACAGCACAAAATCTCTCCAGTGAGCTCTGGCTAACCTACTCACCGCCGGGAACACAATCTTCTTAAGTAATATTTAAACGGCCTCAATGAATATCCTCATATTGTTTCAGGCGACAAAAAAGGCTATCTTCGGCCCCGCCAGAGACTACGCTGTTCGAAATAAAGAGAACTTCTCAATGAACGTTCTGTATTTTATTTACGAATTCGTCAAGAATAATTCTGAAGTGGAATTGTACTTTGAGCGAGGGCTGTCCAGAGAGGAGAGGAAACGGATCCACAATATGGTGCAGTTGACTAACAAGGTGGAGAATATGTCGGTTATGAACTACGAGAGTACTGCGCAGTTGGATCTGGTGATGCAGATATGTGAGTTGAACTGCTATGTGCTGCAGACGCAGTGTGAGGGTGAACATCCTTACCGGTGAGTTTTAAAGGGCATTCTGTTTACACTAGACTCGCTTCTTAGCAGGATAGTCTGCGTGGTATTTTGATCCTGTTCCCACAATCCATGGGAACCATTTTCCGGATTTTTTTATGCGAATTCAGATATATAAAGCTTTATTGAATTACAAATATCCACACATCATCACCAACCTCCAAAGTTAGGTTTTATAATATCAGTTATCTGCCTGTGAAAGTACCATCGAAATTAGCCTAGCCGTTTTCGAGTTTTATGAGAGCGACTGCCAGTGACCTACCTACACCGAGTGGAAATCTTACGCCTGGGCCAAGACTTTATCAAACTGAGTATAGTATTCCCGCTAACCCCTCCAACTAACTTAATAGCTTGTTTTAGGAGTGGGCTTTGCATTGGAGTGGAGATGAAGAAAAGGAATGGGATCACATCATATCCGATCCCGGGACCTGTGGTTCGTAAGGCACATGCCTTAACCATTAAGCTACTGACGGCGATAATTGTCCAGTCTACCCAATGGGACCTCGCCAATAACGCCTCGTCAATTTGCGTCAATCATCAGGCAAAATTGGCAGAATCGGCGGCAATTTTATGCCACTGTTAAACGTCAGTTCAATGTCAGTGACATTGCAAAAAATAAAATAAAATTTTAGACTTAATTCATAAAGCCCTAAAGTTCAAAATTAAATGAGAACGAGTTCTTTACATGTTTGCATTCAATCTACAAGATGCAATTGAATTTCAGACCCTAACTGCATAGCGGTGAAGTCTAAAATTTAAATGGCATTGTTTGCAGTGTCAGTGTTATGACAATGGTTTTACTCATAACATAAAATTAGCAGGAACCGTGGCCAGGTGTTCTGGCTTGCCGCGGATATTGGTTTGGACTCCCAAGAAATTGGCGAGGCCCCAATGACAAGACCCGATAATTATGATTGGTTATCAGTTATCAGTCTCGTCCTCGGTAGCCTTGGTAGCTCGGTAGTTAAGAAGTCGGCCTTACGAACGAGAGGTCCCGGGTTCGGGTATGATGTGATCCCACAACTCTTCTTCATCTGCGCACCAGTGCAGACTAAGCGCTTGCCTTGCTGTCTTCTACGCTGACGGCTGGCGACAGGATCGGCAGCGCGAGTGTGACTCCTCTGGTGTTACACACGTACATAGGCCACGGTAACCACTTTCCATCACGTGCCCCGTGTGCTTGTCCGCCATCTAAGTGGTATAAAAAAAATGCAAATATTATGCATAAAAATATTTTTGCACTGATCGTCCCACTCCTAAAACAAGCTATTAACCTAGCTGGAGGGGTTAGCGGGAACACTACACTCAGTTTGATTAGGTCTTGATGTGTCTTTTAATATATAAATACATACATACATAAAATCACGCCTTTATCTCCGGAGAGTTAGGCAGAGGTGAATTAACACCCACATTTCACCAATAACTGTATTCGGTTCCACGTAAAAGATGGTGAGCCTATTGCCGTTTATCGGACACTATTGTTGACTCGAGTCCCGCATCTGAGGCTGAGTCTGAGCTGTATATATCTGTCTGATGTTAAACAGCCCCATCCCTCAGTCGCCTTGTACGACACCGCATGGGAAGAGACGGTGTGGCCCAAATTCTACTCTGCCGGGAACCACGCGGCAATTTTAATATATTTTATTTTAAAAACGAATTAGAGCCACTAGTTTAAGCAGTAGTATATTTGTTTAATATATGTATAATGTTATAAAAAATCTCTACAAGTTAATCAACTTCTTTGTTGAAAGACCTTAAGTTAGGTACCTAATAAATGATAAACCAAATAGAGAATAATAATTTTGATTATTACCTTTTTTTTTAAACTATATTCTCTATATTCCAGCCAACTCTACATATACAAGGAGGCCCCGGAACATGTGTACCTTATCATACCTGATGACCTCCGGGAGCCCCCGGCTGACGACACATCCGTTGACTCGGACTCCACTGATGACGTCGCAGACAAGGCTGACGCTGATGAGGAAACGAATCCATTCTTAAAGAGTATCACTCGAAACTTGAAGAAGTTGAAGGTTGATGATGAGAAGGATAAGAAGACTCAACCGGAAGTGTTGCCTAAAAAGCTGAGGTACTTTTTTAGGTATATTTTTAGCTCCCCACACCCGAGGAGAGGGCCAGATCGTGAGAGATGGCCCTAGATCGGCCGGGGTGCGAGGGATATGCCTGTCAACCTCACCTTCGGCGAACAAAAACGACCCACGGGCGGCGTGCGTTTTAGTCGGTTCGAGTCCGACATAACCTCTTCCACCGGCTCCGGTGGGGGGGTATCCGTGGGGATTTTGCGCACGTAAAAAAGGTATATTTTTTGTGGCGTAGAACAGGACCGTGGGTGTAGAGGGCTTCTAAGGAATAGGGTTGTTTTTTTTATACAACTTAGGTGGCAGACAAGCGCACGGTCCACCTGATGGAAATTGGTTACCGTGACCTGTGAACGTGTGTACAGCCCATATTAAAGTCATATCAAAGCCGTTTGTGCAGTGTGGCTCAGAATCCGGGGTGCGAGGGAATTACCTTATTGGGCCATCGTACACTCTGGCATATATGATCCGAGACGGTATGAGATTTAGTCCGATGGGGTCCAATATACTCTGCAGGATGGTAGGGGGAGGGGGGCGTAAATAAACGCTGACTTGGCCGGGTATCCGACCATCTCACCCGGCTGGGGCGACCGCCGGTCGGCATGGAGGGTAGAAGAGATAAATATAAGTTTAATTCATCACCAGCATCAAAAATAAGCAAAAGTTACATGTCCCCCATGCCTATTTTTTTATTGGTTACCTACCTATATGCATATTTATTTTCATGTCTGTTTTTCATCATGATGATCATTATCTAGACCCCCATACCCATGTCAACAAAAATAAGCAGTGCAATGACTCCCCCCCCCCCCCCCCCTTGTGGCCATCGATGGTAACCTCGGGTGTGGGACTAGGGTGTCCCCATCTTTCCCCGGATAAAGAGCCGCAGCCTTCTTCTGTTATGGTGAAGCCGCCTGTCACTCTCATGCACAGACGCTATTCTGAAAAGATTTTATGTAAACCCTATAAATTGTTCCTTCCAGCGTTTTCGAGAAGATAGTCCACTACTTCTTAGAATTCGCCGCCAACAAGCAGTACACAGAGTTCAAGTTCTTGGGCGCGTTCGTACCGGACGAGGTGGTTTGCATCCGCGCCTTCATGGACAACGCGATCCAGTACCTGGGCTGTGACACGTGCGATATGCGACACGTGTTCGATAAGGTCTCGTTTGAGATCTCCGAGGACATCACATGTAATACTATGTAAGTAAATGTAATAAATAAATCTCTACTAGTAGTACGACTTGATTATGCATGATCATGAAAGTTTGTTTGTGTGCATGTTAGGTAGGTCTGAGAATCGGAAACGTCTATTTTTCATCCCTTAAATGTTAAGGGTAGTCCACCATTTTCTCAAATGAGAGTGAAATCTAGTAACGAACATTGCTATAAATTTTGACCATAGACGAAGCTGGCAAATTGTATAAGGGTAGAAGCAGGCAGTAGCGTGCGCGATAGCGCGCGTTCGAATGTGTAAGAGAAGGAGGATGTGCGAGAGAAAGAGAGAGGGGGTAGGGTGCGATCCCCGAGGAGAGGTCCAGATCGAGAGAGATGGCCTTGAGTCGGCCGGGGTGCGAGTGATATGCCTGTCAACCTCACCTTCGGCAGCCAAAAACGACCCATGGGCGCCGTGCGTTTTATTCGGTTCGAGTCCGAGATAACCTCTCCCGCTGGCTCCGGCGGGGGTTATACTTGGGTATTTTTCGTACGTTAAAAATGGCCATGGTTATCACTTATTACAATAAGGGTACTTGAATTTTAGATTGCCTATAGTCACCTGCCTACTCCATCATCAGAACAGCTCAATGATACCATATCATGTCCTTGCCTTTGGAAAAGTGTTTCTGGAAGAATTTGTGAATGATGACTAAAATATTTTTGTGACTAAATGTAAAGTTGTAGTTAATTGTACCTAAAATTTTATTTTATTTTATTTCATTTTGACGTTAGTGTATTTTCATTGATTGTATGTATTTATTAGTTAAAATTGACATTTCAATACAAGCTACGTTTGTTTAGAAATAAATAAATTGAAATATGGACAGGGATTGCAAAATTTGATCAATATCGGTTGACGATATTTACTTCGAAATGTTGCAAGATTTGACTCGAACAAATATAGTTACATACATACATACATGAAATACAGTGCAAGTTAATAAAAAACTTGTTAAGAAAAAGATTCTGACGAATTGAGAACCTTCCCCCATTTTGAAGTTGGTTAAAAAGGTTTTTGTCGGCAACACACCCCTTCAGATTAGAGAGCGCAATTTACGTGAGTTTGCGCTCGCCGATTCTGCCGCTCACTTCCCCTGTACCCCTCATAGTTGCCCTGCGTAAGCACCGATTCGGCCGACTGTAAGAAATAATAAGACTGTAACTTTGGTACGTGGGAGGCTAGTCGGGGGAGTATCGACCAATCGTGTCATCAGATTTGGTCAGTCCGCCGCCAACACTCACGGCGGTATATCGCTCGCTCTCTCGACTTATGATCTTTCTTTCTCTCTCTTTACCTCGTCCCCCGCTACACCGTGATATATGCAGCCCAGACTCAGCCTCAGATGCATGGCTTGAATAAACAATAGTAGTGCCTAGAAGATAGTAATAGGCTCACCCCCTATTACGTGGGATCGAATTCAATGATTGGTGAAATGTGGGTTCAATTCAAATCCTCCGGGGCAAAGGCGTGATTATATGTATTTATATATGTAATTTCCAAACATCATCCTACAGAAGAATGAAGATTAAAAATAATAGACTCAAAATGTGCTACAGATGAAGCTGGGGCGGGTCAGCTAGTTTATAATAAAATAATATACTAGCTCTGCCCGCAAAGATTTCAGATCCCGTTCCGGACAGGATGAAAAGTATCCTATGTCCATCTCCTGGTTCTAAACTACATCCCCACCATTTTTCAGCTAAATCGGTACAGCCGTTCTTGAGTTATAAATAGTGTAACTAACACGACTTTCGTTTATATGTTGTTGTGTATTTGACAGTTTTGATTGTTAATTCCTAAATGTGGGTATTGAAATAAAGGTTTAGTTTTTGTGACAAACTCAAAATGGCGTGTATCTTTTAGTGGCGACGAGGAAAATAAATCATGATTTATACTAAAATGGCATTCAATATAGCGAATATTGTGTTGCCGGGGCCGTATAATGCAAAAACTGATGTGTGGTGTGACTATAAAGAACAATTACTTTGTGCGTTGTCCGCCGCGGGACTGACGTTGAGCACGCCGGGTGAAGAAGACAAATGTCGATCATTATTCTTGTCTCAATGCGGAAAAGACTGACTTGCCACTTGTTAGTGCCTGTACGTCCGTGTGATGCTAAGTTTTCGAACATTTTGGGACTTTTGGACAAGTTTTATGAGCCCGAAGTAAACGAAATTTTACAAGCGGGAAAGTTCTACAAACGGTCACAGTTACAAAAAGAAAGCATGCAAGACTTTGTAGCGGCTATAAGTTCACTGGCGGCTAAGTGTAACTTTTCGGATTTGGAGCGGTAAGTGCGGGACAGGCTCGTACTAGGAGTACGCGACGATCGTCTGCGCCGGGAGCTGTTGAAGACTAAAGGGTTGACATGCAAGGCCGCAACACAGATGTGTCTCAATTATCAGGCTACCTTCGAGGATATGTATCCGGACCAGTATTTAAAACCCTCCTCTAGTCTAGCAGCGGTAGAACCAATGGAAATTGGCAAAATCAAGTCCAATGAGTGTAAACATTGTGGCAGATTTCACAAATCTGGGGAAAAGTGTCCTTTTGTGAATACAAAGTGCTATAAATGTCAGAAATATGGACACATAGCTAGAGTCTGCGAGAAAAGATCAAAAGTACATCAGGTACAGGAGAGAAAGACGAAGTCTTTAGAAAATATGTCATCAAGTTCCGAAGATATGATGGGGGTCTATGTATGTGTGGACAGTTACCAACCTCCGGTTAGAGCAAAAGTTTTCATCGATGGAGCTCAATTGATGATGGAGGTGGACTCAAGAGCATCTCGTGGCATTATATCAGAGAAGACGTTTAATAAATTATGGTCTACTCCACCTGTTGCACATAAGAGTGACATGAAGTTAGTGACATGGACTAGAGATGCCTTGAAAGTTAAGGGAGTGACTAATGTTCATGTTGTAATGGGACAGAAGGACGCCCAATGTGAACTGGTTGTGGTATCTGGTGATGGACCAAGCCTCTTGGGTCGCAACTGGTTTAATTCTCTGGGCTTGCAAGTGACAGGATTGCCGGCCTGGGGGTGACAGGTGAAGCCGCCTGTCACCCTGGCAGAAGCAGGCCGCGGCGGTGGCGCGCGTGGCGCGCCTCCCCGTTTCCGGGGACGAGTTGGGGACTCTGTAGTCCCCACACCCGAGAAGAGGGCCAGATCGTGAGAGATGGCCCTGGGTCGGCCGGGGTGCGAGGGATATGCCTGTCAACCTCACCTTCGGCAACCAAAACGACCCACAGGCGGCGTGCGTTTTAGTCGGTTCGAGTCGGAGGTATCCGAGGGGATTTTGCGCACGTAAAAAAAAAAAAAAAAAAGTGACAGGATTGTACTGGGCCGAAGAAGATTTAGTGCCTTGGAGAAAAGATTTTCCTGAGTTGTTTGGAGAAGGTTTAGGCACATATAAAGGTACTGAAGTTTCACTCCACCTGTGTTCGAACGCAAGACCTCGTTTCCTTAAGGCTCGCCCAGTACCATTTCCACTGAGGCACCAAGTAGAAGAGGAACTTCAGCGTATGATAGATACAGGAGTATTATCTCCTGTGAGATGCTCCGACTGGGCTGCTCCATTGAGAATAGTTAAAAAGGATGATGGATCCTTACGTATATGCGGAGATTATAGATCTACGGTAAATGCATCTATAAAAGTAGACAAGTATCCGCTTCCTACCTCAGTAGAAGCCTTCGAGTAGCTCAGTGGGGGTAAGGTCTTCAGTAAATTAGACTTAAAGCATGCCTATACCCAAATGAAAGTGGATGATGAAACAGCAAAGTTATTGACATTGAATACTCATATGGGCCTTATGAAGGTGAATCGTTTGGCTTTTGGTGCTAGTGCGGCACCATGTATTTTTCAACCTGTGATGTCAGCAACGCTGGCTGGCATAGATGGTGTGGCTTGTTTATTAGATGATGTGGCCGTGGCTGGAGTGAATCTTAAGCAGCATAATGAGAGACTGCGCAAAGTTATGGGAAAACTAAATGACTTAGGCTTTAGATTGAACAGTAACAAATGTGTTTTTGCTGCAGACAGCATCGCATTTTTTGGTTACATTATTGATGGTGAAGGCCTTCATTCAGCACCTGCCAAAATAAAAGAGATACAAGAAAAACAGGCACCTACAAACAAAGAAACTTTAAGAGCTTTTCTAGGATTGTATAACTTTTATCAGAAGTTTTTGCCTGATAGGGCAACTATTCTGGAGCCTTTGTATAAGCTGTTAGAATCTAAAACAGTTTGGAGATGGGTGAAAGCGAGCAGAGAGCTTTTGAAAAAGCCAAGTCTTTGTTGTCATCGGACTTGACACTGGTGGGATATGACTTAAACAAAGATTTACTGCTGATTTGTGACTCATCAGAATATGGAGTCGGAGCAATAATAGGTCATGTAATGGATGATGGTTCAGAGAGACCTATCATGATGGCATCACGTACCCTGCAGACACATGAGAGGAAGTATGAGGAAGTATGGGCAAATTGACAAAGAAGCCCTTGTAATCATGTTTGGGTTGTTGAAATTCCATGAATTTTTATTAGGACGCAAATTGTGCATAATAACAGATCATAAGCCTTTGGTGGGCTTATTTAATCCAGCAAAACCAATTCCAGATCAGATTTCGCCTAGAATGCTGCGTTGGTCGATAAAATTGTCATGTTATGAATATACCATCAAATACAGACCTGGAAAATCTATTGGAAATGCTGATGCGTTGAGTAGATGGACCGCACCAACAATTGGATCATTGGCTGAAAAGAAGCTTAAAGAAGTACTACTATTGGAAGAGCAACCGAGGGGCTGGGAGGTCAGTCCGGAAAAGATAGCTAGAGAAACCAAAAATCATGCTTTACTACAAAGAGTTCTATTCAGGGTACTGCATGGCTGGCCAAATAAAAATATGGATCCAGAGTTGCAGACGTTTTGGACCAGAAGGGAGGCTCTTTCACACACTAAAGATTGTTTATTGTGGACTAACAGAGTCATTGTACCTGCGAAGTTACAAGAACAGGTACTGAAAATATTATATACCCCTCATGCGGGTATAGTCCAAACTAAGGCATATGCAAGGGGCTATGTGTGGTGGCCTCAGATGGATAATGAAATTGAACAGATGGTGGCCAGCTGTCAACATTGTCAGTTGGTAAGAAACAGTCCACCAAAGGATCCACAGACATGGATTATGTCCGAGAAACCATGGTAGAGGGTTCATATAGATTTTGCAGGGCCATTCTTAAGTAAGACTTTCTTTATGATGATAGATAGTCACAGTAAATGGATGGAGGCAGAGATTGTGAATAGTATGAGTAGTGGAGCTGTCATAACATTGATGAGAAGAATATTTGCATCTCAGGGCTTGCCAGATGTGGTAGTATCTGACAATGGTAGAGTCTTTACTTCTGATGAATTCAGTAAGTTTTTACAGAAGAATAGAATTAGACACCTCCTTTCTCCTCCATATCACCCAGTTTCAAATGGACAGAGAGAGAGAGCGATACAGACTTTTAAGAATAAAATCAAGAAGATGACTCATTTAAATCTGCCATGGAGTGAAATGATAAGTAAAACTCTTTTCTACATGCGAACAGTACCTAATAGTGTAACAAATGAAACGCCCGCTGAAATCCTTAATGGCCGTAAGTATAGAACAGCCATTTCTGCTCTCCATCCTGACAGTATGCCGAGTAAGGGCGAGGTGCAGCAGGAGACCGCGGCACAGCGTACGCCCGGCAGAGCTTTCGCGGTGGGCCAACCTGTGCTGATTCATATGTATGGAGCCTGGAGTAAGGCAGAGGGCTATTGTAGAGATGGTGGAGGGGCCGAGCTCATATAAGGTGAGAACGGAAGATGGAGAGTTACACCGGAGACATGCAGATCAGTTGTTAGCTAGAACTGTGAGAACAGAAGCTACATTAGTTGGTAATGAAAAACCAGATTTGTCAGTGGCGGATTCGCAAACAACGAGTGAACCGCCTATTGTAATACCACCACCAGAAAGGTGGCCAGATATGATTGGTGTACCTACCTAATGTATTATATTAATTTTGTGTAATTAATTTCTATGACCATTTTAAAGAGGAAAGATATGTTGTGTATTTGACAGTTTTGATTGTTAATTCCTAAATGTGGGTATTGAAATAAAGGTTTAGTTTTTGTGACAAACTCAAAATGGCGTGTATCTTTTATATAATTATATAGATTAAATAGTAGGATTACTAACAGTTTCACTCAAGTATCTCCTGATCCCGTTTGAATATCAGCATTAAAATTGATTCATTAGTTCCAGAGTTTATCTAATACAAACAAACAAATATTTATCGCATCGCAGGTTTATGGTGCCCGGTTAATGGCAATAGGCTGGTCACCTATTACATTAGGACCTAAACATAAAATGACGAAATGTGGGTGCTAGCACCTCTGCCTACCCCTACGGGGATATAGGCGTGAGTTTATGTTATGTTATGTTATTTAAATATTTTATTATTTATTTTCAGTTCGTAATTAAATGATTTAAAACTTGTTAGTTTTCTAGGATTGATAGAATTAACAGTTTTTTTTTTCTATTTTCAGAATAAACAAGCTGGATTAAGAATACCTCTCCCAACGATTTTAACACTATGCTAGAAGATTATATGTATATTATGTACAAAATATACAACTACAGGTTTTGTATAACAAAACGGACATTTTGACTGCAAAGTAACTGCAAAAGAATGCTGTTCATATTAACAGCACGCGGTTTAGATATACAATAATGTTGACGGGAATTCAAACCATTGTCATATTACTGATTCTGCAAACAATGCCATTAAATTTTAAACTTTATTTTAATTCTGTTAGATTCTAAAATTAAATGGCATCTTGTATAGTGAATGAAAATATGTAATTAACTCTTTTTCATGTAATTTTCGACTTTAAACCTTAAAGTCTAAAATGTCATGTCATTTTTAGCATAATTAGCGGAATCTGGGACATATATCTTGCACATAAAATGTATTTAAATAAATAAATAAATATTCTACAACATTCTATCGCACTCATCACACAACGCTATCTAGACCCATGGTAAGCATAGTTTAACTAGCTTGTGTTATGGAATCTAGAATGCGGATAAACATACTTAGATACTTTTTTTGTGCTCTATAAGCGCAATGCACGTTTGGACGGCTGTGGACGATCTCAAATTCACCAAGTATATACTATTACAAGACAATTCGCGCTCGCCAGGGCCTCGTTTGTCTCGCGTTTTAGGTCCAAGATATATGTCTCGAAATAAACCTATCCCATGACCACATTATTGTATATCATGGAACACGAGAGTTTAAAAATTGAATTCTGTAGATGTTATAATTTGATGAACGCTCGGTCACCGGTGACTGCGACTAATATTGTAAAAAGATTACTTTTAATCCGTGTATTCTTTCAAAACATGATCTCCTAATCACTCGGGTTGATATACAGTTGAGACTTTTTTTTTTAAACCACTTAGGTGGCAGACAAGCACACGGCCCACATGGTAGAATGTGGTTACCGTGGCCCAAGAGACGTGTGCAACACCAGGGGTGTCACACTCTTACTGCCGACCCTGTGTTATTAAATTACGCTGGCATGTATTCTAAACTACGATGCGTTTCAAATGAGTTGATAACTGTCATATTGACATTTTGATACGCGTCGATAACTTCATTGCATAAAGTAAGGTCAGCAAATACATTTTCATACTTCATTATTGCTTGACACTAATAATAGTACCTAATATATTTCCGATAGTATATTTATGACGATTGTTGAACCAAATTCCCTTTTCAAGATGGTAAGTATAAACTCAATAAGTAAGAAATTAAACTCAGTTCTTTTTTATATTTATTTAGTTTTAATCGGGCGGTAACACTTCGGTGCCGCTTATTTCATCGTCATTACTAATATTAGAGTCGCTTGATGCCGTGCTGTCGTCTATATACATAAATATATGCATAAAAAAAATTAAATGAAAAGAAAATAAATATTAAGTCGTTGTTACCATACACGTATGAACCTGTCCGACATGGAAATTTTGTTGTTAGCTGTACAATTTTGATGAGTACAGAATGAAGTTGACGCGGTCGCGATTATCTTCTCATTTGAAACGCATATTATACTACTTTATTCAATAATTTCTTATTGTTACGTTATTTACGTTCGACAAATAACATGGATTAATTATTATATCATTACAACAGGACTCCAATTCTACTAATTTACAACACCAAAAACATCAACTGTAAAAATGCCATATAATTTTCGTCTTTATTGTTATGCTGTTAAGATCTAAAATTAAATGGCATCTTGTAGAGAGAATAAAAAAATGTAATGAACTCTTTTTCATTTAATTTTGGAATTTATGTCTATTAATGGAGTCTACAATTGAAATTAGTAGTAAATTCAATAATTAAATTCAATTTATTTGTGGATCACAGTTTTGTGTACAGTTCTTATTATAGGTTACATTAAAGTGCGCCATGTCCTACCATGGAATATGGTGTACAAATTAAATTTACAGTAACATTCGTATAAATATTGATTACTTTACAATGTCATGCGAGAGAATTATCATTGAGGAATTCGTCAATAGTATAGTCAGCCTCATCTTTATAACAATAAAAAAAAAGAATTACGCGAATTAAAAGTAACCTGACCGTATCTTTAGAGATAGTACGTAACTTAATTGTTCTGCTTTAAGTATAATAATGTGTCGTAACTCTGTTCAATGTCTAAAACTATTCATTCAATACATTTTCTAGTTATTTGGCAGTCTAAATGTTATATATATAATAGTAATAAGTTCTTAGTCGCGTTTCAGGTCGATTTATGTAAATGGTTGTGGCTTAAAAACTTCTTTTTGTTAACATAGAATTATTCTAAAATAAATAATAAAAATAAATTTATTTCCAAAAAAAAGAAATAAATATAAATATGGTAAAATACGTTTATATTTGTACTGTAAATATCTATTGCATTTTTGTATAGTTTACAAACTTTAATAGGTATATAAGTAAAGAAAAGCGCCGGTAGATTAGTGGTTGAAGAATTGGCCTTACGATCGAAAGGTCCCGAATTCGAATCCATTATACTACCGACGTGAACAGGGAATATTGATAATTTCGGTTGTTAAAATTCCTATTTGTTTAAACTAAACAAAAAATGCAATGCTCATAATTTTTGTGGTCACCAGTGGCCTTGTAGAATTTGCATAAAGAAATAAGATTTTTAACGTATAAAATAACGAATAAAATTCGAGATATATATAGCATCATAATAAACAAAATTGACCTGGAACGCGGTCCCTACATATAGTATAATATATGTGTCTATACTAATATTAATTCGATCCAGTGAAATGATATTTTATTATATTATTGTATCTATATAATATATGTGCTTACGAGAGATAGGCGTCACTCCAACAGGAATACAGTCACAAACAAAATAATCTTCTCAACTTAGACTATATACAAACTTCATAGACACAGTAATGGCTACTATAATGCGGCGTAAAAAATTACCACTATATAGCACAAGTTTGTCATATACTATGGCGTGAACGCGAGTGCTGTAACGCTCCTATGATTTGCACGGCGTAGCGGTGGACCCTGTAATGGAAGAGAAAAAAAGAGCATGTAATGAGAGTGAGCGAGACACTGCCGTTAGAGATTACGGCGGTATTTTGTTCGCTCTTACTTTCTCTTTCTTTATCGTGTCCCCTGCCGCGCCGCGTGAATCATAGGAGCGGCACAGCGTATGGGAATGGTACATCTCATAACATGCGCACATTCGCAGTTGAAAAGACATTATTGACAATGCACTTACACATAATACTTATTTAATATTGAGGCATCAATCTTAAAATTGATAGGTATGTGCATTTAATATAATCGTAGGTAAATTATATGTGCCTTAAATGAGAGATAACATAACGATGTTCTGGTTCCAACATAGACCGCCAGACGGCGCTGTATCGCTCACTTGATTCGCGCAGCGTGGTTGGGGACGCTGTAAAGAAAAAGAAAAAAAGAGCATGAGGTGAGAGCGAGTGAGACACTACCGCTATGGCTTACGGCGGTATTTTGTTCGCTCCCACTTCCTCTTTCTTAACCGCGTCCCCCGCCGCGCCGCGTGTTTCATGGGAGCGGTACAGCGCATGGGAACGGTACATCCCATAACATGCACACATTGACAGTTAAAAAATAATATTGACAATTTATTTACACATAATGTGTATTTCGTGCCGTCTTGTGTTAGCATTACTATGTCTATACAGTTTATAGTCAAAGTTTCTCTATTTTGTTTGTGAGTAGGGTGCTCAAAGTTCCATGGTCGAGAACTGTATACATTTCTTGCACTGCGACTATAGCTACTCTAGTTCCTTTTCAGGTTATGACTAGATTAGATGAAGTGCAAGTAAACAGACATTAGAGGTTCATTAAGAATCCTATTAAGACCTTATAAGGCTAGGAATAAATGAACTGATAAAATTCTAAGCTATATTGAGGCATCGGTCTTAATATTACGGAGATATAAGCTACAATTAATATAATTATAGGTAATTTACATGTGACTTATTATAATAAAAGATGATACAGCAATATTCTGGTTCTAGAGTGCGACACCATAGACCGCCCACAAGCGTTGTACCATTCTCAATATATACGCGGGCGGGGGACGCGGTAAAGAAAGAAAGAGCATGAACCGAGAGCGAGCGAGATAGCGCTACAGCGCACACGGCGGTCTATCGTTCGCTTTCATTTAATATTTCTTTATCATGTTTTCCACCGCATGTATTATGGAATCGGTATAACGCTCAAGGTAGCACTATAGCCTGAAGATTTTGGTCAGTTCAAAGCGCAAATCACTTAATCAACACTATTTTGGCCAGTGTCAAATGACTGAAGTGACAAGACAAATTTTGTTCAGTCAGTTTGCTGTTGTACTAGTTGCGCCCTCTGAGCCTACTTTTGCGTAATATCTCCCATTAGTGTATTGTGTTGTTTAAATAAAAATACGTATTAACTTTAAATTATATTGATGTGGTGTTCAAGTAACTTTATAATACGTTTTAGATACTAAGCACGTTTGTGGTCACCGGTGGCCTCGATAATTTTTTAGGAAATTTTAATGGTCACACAGTTTATTAAGAAAATTTCAATGGTCACGCGTTAACCTTAAAAAATATTTCGATGAAATTGCTGTGGTCATTGCTGATCACGAAAATTTCACTTGAATTATTTCTGGTCACGCGTTGACCATTGCAAAAAATACGTGTCCTTTTTAAAGAATTATGTACTATAAGTATTGCCAAAACTAGTATAAGTCATTAAAATTACTTAAAGATCACTTTTTTTATCTCATGAAGGAAAATGATATTATATGGACGTTAGTCAAGATATTTGAAGTTATATAACCCTTATATCGACTCTTCGCATACACCCCAATGCATAGGAGAGCTGCACTCTCCCAAACGCAGATGGGGGGAGGGGGGGTCGTGTTTTATCGAGAAAAAGAGATGAAGCTATATAACTTCACTTTATCCCTGTCTCGCCTAAAACATTTCGTCATGGTAGGTCTACTGTATACATCGAGACTTAAAACTTGGACCTAAAATGTGCTGTACACACGCAGTACACGTATCTTAGCTGTCTTTTGAGGATAGGACGGGGTGCAATGACGGTGGACAAGCTCAAATTCACCAAGCATAGATTATTACGTGACTTAGGTCCAAAAAGAAGAGTAAGTCCGGTTAAACTCGGTTTTGTACTGCGTTCTCTCTATCGCACAGAGTATCTACCTATGACTTGATATCTTTTAAGAGTAGTTAAAACTGAAGTAACTGTAAATATATTTTAAACTTAAACGGTTTTAACAACTTTATTAAGGTACATGATCTAGGTAAGATCGACTTGCATCGGTGAAGCGACTGCGGTCTATCATATCGAAGTTTTACAGTTAGACCACGGTTTAACGTGCTCTCCGAGGCACAGATCAATGCTGATAGACATTTAAATATTTGCATTAAATGGGAAGCGAGCGCGGGTTCGCTTCCCCTGCTAAGCAATCGATCACTGAGGCTGTCACCATGTCTTGATATATCTTTTTAGAATAATTAAAACTGTATACTGTAAATATTTTCTACACCCAAACGGTTTTAATAACTCTATAAAGATATCAAACTACCAGTCCAGTTTGAGGTAGAGAGAACGGTCTACAAAAGGAAGTCAATCTCACACGATCTGTTACTCTTCTTCTCGATGTGCCAAAATAGAAGCTTGGTACTGTAAACAGTAGACCCGTTCGCCGGAGCCAGTAGGGGATGGTTATGTCGGATTACGACCGACTAAAACATCACGGTCCTCTCGGACCATCAGTTGCCGGGGTTAAGGTAGCCTCTGGCATACCTCGCGAATAGTAGGCTTACTACGAACCACCTGCATTTGTGGACTGAGGTTCCGGACAGTCAGATCCATGGAACCCATCCGACTTAACTCGAAATCCGATCCGGAAGACGATACGTGACGGTACATTCGATCTAACGAAACAAGTGCTTTTCGTGCAGAAATCCCCACTGAAACCGCCAGTGGGGACGTTTTGTTAGACTCGAACCGACTAAAACCTCACGCCGTCTCTGGTCTCAATTATTATAATTAGGGTGTATACCCAATAAGATATTATCCTCACAACCTAGCTGATCCTGGGCCATCTACGAAAGGAGGAGCATTTCGATTTGATGGTACAGTCAGCACCAAATCGATCTTGACAAACAAAATATTTAAAATGATCTTAATGGCTTGGCTGTTGCCTGATTGTTTTGATATATTTGGTACTTGGTTAGTTTGGACAATAATACAATTTAAATCAGCAAAACAGTTTGATTTGCTCTCAATACCTTGATATTACGATCGTTTTGAGACTTTGTAGTCAAGATTGTTCTGACGCTATAATCATACATGATTAAATTCTACGTCTTTTTTGCCTCGCCTGGATTCAAAGTGTCGGTAGCTCCTTAGTGATTGTGACGCTCACAAATCTCTCGTAAAGCTTAAATAATTTACGAGCAGAAAAAGACAATATTTATAGCGGGGTTTGGACATCTTTAGGCTGTCTGTCCACTGAAGTGGAGAGAAGCGGAGCTGTGATAAAATTAACGATTCGAATTGCATAAAATCTCCGCTCCGGTACAGTAGACAGGAATTTTCAAACCTGTTGTAATATTCATACATTTTTAAAACGCCGTGCGGAGGAGCGGAGTGGGGAAGCGGACATTTTGCGTATAACTAAACAAATCGCTCACAGTCGTAAGCTCAAAAAACTCGACGTTAGCTCACGCCCTAATTACGCTTATAGCAAGCACAGTCCACAACTCTACTCCGCATTACTTTCTAGCTCCGCTCTAATGAACAGGCAGTCTTATACCATCAATCCCAGTTGCATCCAAAGCTAACACTTTTTAGCCTGGAGTCCGTTACTCTTGGTTGGTAGTTTTAACAGAAGTAACTGCCGTCTGATCGCCCAACCTTTAAGAAAAGACAGTTAAAATCCCGCCCTGAATGTTGGAATAAGAATTTCACTGTATCGAATTAAAAATATAATTAATGTATAAAAATAGATTTATATGAATTCCTGAGTAGACTCAATAGTTTTTAAGGTTGATTTAAATGTTTATAATAATGTTTAATTTAATTTAAAATATATAAGACAGTGTTCGTACTACTCCTAACAAATTTTCACCCGCCGACGTTCTTCGGCTCACAATAATCTTTACACTTTCTTTTTCAAATTTATATCTGGGGCTATTCAATATTTAAGTAAGTATTTTTGTTGCAACTACTAACATTTTAGACTCCGTGTGTTTGTTAGGTACTGAACTAAAGATAAACAATGTTGATGCGTCTATTTACATGAAAATATACAAACTACTGTTTAAACTAGTCAAAGTCAAAGTAAAAAAACATTTAATCTGCATATACCACCCTCCCCTTTCCTACACAGGACAACGCGTGCAGGTCTTAGATGTCACCCGCACACGGTGCAGAACATCCGATCAAGAACCAAGCGGTTCGGTGACTCTTTCCTCTGTCGCACCATTAAGGCTTGGAATTCATTACCAGCTCACGTGTTTCCTTTTTCCTACAGTCCTGGGTCCTTTAAGCGGGGCGTGAATAAGCATATGGTGAGGCCGTCAAGCTGAGTGTCACCATTGTCACACGGTATGTGTAAGTAATGGTGACCCTCTTTTCTGAGACTTTGCCTTCAGCTTACCATCAGGCAAGGCGAAGTCTAATTGACGTGTTCTATATAAAAAAAAGACCAATAAATCAGCACTTACAAAACATTAATAAAAAATAAACATTAAAACCTGTTTAGTAAATGGACCACCGGTTCGAAACGCGGCCCCGACCTGAGAAGACTCCGGCAAGAAAGTCAGCGGGCATTTTTCTTTTTTGGTCTATTTACAAACATACACTTAGTCTACTTGATCTAAATACAAAAATTTACTTGAGTAGCATAGTTGAGCAACAGCTCATTTCCAAGCTTGTTTATCATCCAAGTATTCTTGGATTTTATAATAGCCAAAAAAAGTAAGTTGGAGTAGCCAAAAAAAGTGAGAGTCGATTTCGGTTTTTAAACGCGTTTTATTTTGAAACTGTTTTCTTTTTTTTTTTTATAGCACTAAGGTGGCAGACAAGCACACGGCCCACCGGATGGAAAGTGGCCTGTGGACGTTTGTAACACCAGAGGAGTCACAGTCGCGTTGCCAACCCTGTAAGTAGAGTTTCTGTGCCGTTAGTGTAGAAGAAAAGCAAAAGCCTTTAGTTTTCAATAGAAGATATTATAAGACACTTGATGTGTTTATCTTTAGTTAAGTATCTAATAAAATAAAGCATTATGTAACACTTGAATAGCCCTCTTAAAAAATTACACTCATTTTTAACCGACTTCCGAAAAAGGAGAAGGTTGTTTAGTGTCTGGTTTGTTTGTTTTACTAAAATAAACAGAATTTGGTATATATAGTAATTATTTGATACATGGCGATAATATGTACGAAAAATATGTTTATGAGTTAGTTTAAAAGTTAATCCCATCTTAGCATCTCTGTATGTAAGAAGGGATATTAAATATGACAGTAAGATTCTGTAACTATTATAAGACTCAATAGAATATTTACCTTGTTTATTCCTATGGGTGTCGTAAAAGGAGACTAAGGCATAGGGCTGTTCTCCATCCAACAGTAAACATACAGGCGATGACAAAGTGCCCACTTGACAGCAACAGGCTCGCCCATATTTTGCCAGCTATGATTTTCCTTCCCACGTAATAGGGAGTGAGCGTGTTGCTATCAGGTGGGTTTACACGCGCTAAATGTTACCTGTACAATAACAACACACATGGTAAATATTTCGTTGGTTATTATAATAGGTATGTGAATGACCATGTCAAAATTAAATCGTAAATCAGAAATCCAATTCTCTTAATAAAAAAATGTTCAAAATTAAGTCTCGATCTAACCACAATCTCAAAAATGGTATTTAGCTATTTAGGTGGCAGACAAGCACACAGCCCACCTGATGGAAAGTGGTTACCGTAGCTCATGGACGTGTGCAACACCAAGGGAGCTCGTGCTGTCGACTCTGTAAGAACAGATTTTCTGTGCCATCAGTGCAGAAGACAAAGCAGGATAAGCCTTTTGTCTTCTCAGTGACAGCACAAAATCTCTCCACGTGAGCTTTGCCTGCCCTACTCACCGCCAGGAATCAGCCCCGGATCTTCTTTCTTTTTATATAGAACACGTCAATTAGACTTCGCCTTGCCTGATGGTAGGCTGAAGGCAAAATCTCAGAAAAGAGGGTCACCATTACTTACAATTACCATATGACAATGGTGACACTCAGCTTGACGGCCTCATCAGATGCTTTTTCACGCCCCGCTTAAAGGACCCGAGACTGTTGGAAGAAGGAAACACGTGAGCTGGTAATGAATTTCAGGCAAAGAAATATGAAGAATGGTATGTGTAAGTAATGGTACTTACACATACCATTCTTCATATTTCTTTAGGCGGGGCAATTCTGATAAATTGACTGCCCCCCTCCCTACCCCACCCCTAGATCCGGCCCTGCCGGGAATACAACACGAGGTTATTATGGCCGTGGTATTCAGTAGTATTTTGGACATTGAGGTTAAATCGAGACTTCATTTTGAACCTCTTTCTTTTTAACGAAAATTGGCCTTTAGGTTCTGTGCTCCGAAATTAATGAACGATATAATTATCGTACGGTTTCGTAATGTTTTTAAATTATGTTATAACAAATAATTGATTAATTAGTTATAATTTAACCTGACCTGACTGGTTTTACTATGAAACTAGAAAAATTTTGGGCCTTGTGAGTGCTCGCGTAGTAAAAGTAAGATGTGTTCTGTTGTTAACTGTTCGATTTTCTAACAGATGGCGTTAGTAGTTTAACTGATAGTTCTATGAGTCATACCTTTTTCTTATAACCTTAATCACATCCAGTATTCTTAAAAAGAAATTAAAAACGATATCTTATTTTAAGCAGCCCTGGATGTTTCACCAAAAATAGTGACGATCCGTCCCATAAAAAAACGATACAGCAAACTTCCCCCCTTTTTATTCTTATCTTTTTTTTATCGCGAAGTTTGCCTTTACTAGGTATGTTTTTTTTTTCAAAACAGCCTGTGAGGAATCATGTCTTTGATGTTTCAGTCAAAAATGATCAAGATTCGTTCATAAATATTGCGACAGCAAACTTCCCCCTCGTTTCTCCCCCATTTTTCCTCCTATCAGAAAACAAAAGTTGTGTTGTAAATGAAAAACATGTGTGCCAAGTTTGGTGAAAATCGATTCAAAAATACGCCATCTTGATCGAAACTGACTTGACATACCCACAGGACAGACAATTCTTACACGTAATCAAAAAATTCGGGAAACTGTCGCTCGCTCGGTCAATAACCTCTATCCAATGAATGCAAAATTGCATAAAATAGAAATACTCTACTAATTATTTATTAATAAACAATCAGCCATGTCAGGAGATATTTTATGCGCGTGCCATACCAATATCGATCTTGAAACATTCGATTTACGAACTGTTGTGTCATGTTTCATTATTTCGATGTATGTGTATGTACGCGTTTTTAGACAGTTTTATATGTTAAGTCTTAACTCTGAGTCTGTACGCACTTAAATACATATAGTACGTCACTTACGCACTATGTGCACGTATGAGGGTAGTCAGACATAAATTTACAAATTTATTTATATTGAAATGTGATTTGAATTTGGTGGTTAGCGCCATCTATTGACAAAGAACGGAAGTAATTCGGTACTTTTAAACCTGCATCGCGCTATAAAAATTCTCACGTTGAGTAGTTTTTTATATCATAAATAATCGTTCTAGGATATTCCGGACATTCTAAAATAGAAAAGAATCAAGGAATCAATCTCACTTATACAGTTTAGACACATAAAGAACACATATTATGAACGTCAAAATTTTACAATTATGTAAAGAAATATTACAAAAATATTAAATAAGGTAAATAAACCATTGGAAAATTATTCTTTCGCTGGTGGGTTTGTTCTACTGAGAAGACCAGCAAGAAACTCAGAGAACTATATTAGAAGTAGACTATCTTTTTAATTAAAATATGGCTTTGTTTACATAATATATTGTGCAAGCAAGCAAGAGTTTAGGATGACCATAAATTTTATATCATTAAGATATTCCTCTACTTAAGTTTTTTTTTCTATTAAACATTCTATCTAGATCCAAAGGAAAAAGGGTTCGTGTTATGGGTTTTAGATTGTTCTGTCATCATGTAGAACTTTTTTTTTCACACAATTGTAAATCAACTTTTGGTGGCAGCGACATCAAAAGGCAAATTCTATTAACTGGCTCTTACTTTCAAAATTAAGACTCATTCTAACGTTAAAACTTTTTCATCAAAACTTGTATTACGAAAAAATCGTTTTTGAATTTTTAGTTCATTTTGACAGAACTAGATTGAATTTTTAATAGATTTTTACTAAGGGAAATGACCTTCACGGTGTTTATTATCTGCTCAATATAAAGTTTGAATTTTACGCGCAAATACATTAAAGTATTAAAAAAATAACTCAGGTGTAGGCTGTTTTGTTTGACTACCCTCGTATACACTTCTATATCGAATTTTGCACACTGAGATCACGGTTTACTAAAGGTTTATTTTAAAAAATCGTATTATATTGTATATGGTTGTATTTTTTCTTTTATGTTACGTTTTTTGTATGAACTAATACAAAAATGTACCATAAACGTAACGATTTTTGTACGAAGCGAACTTTCGTAAACTAAACTAATTCAGTAAATTGCGATCTCGTTCTAGAATAAGGTACTGAGCTATTTGCATGGAAAATATTTGTGGATAACTGTTTGCTTACCGATTTTGAATTACGAATCCGCTCACACCAGTGACACATAATCTAAAATCAGTCAAGATACAGTCATCTACAAAAGAATTGCCAGACAGATTGTAAATATGCCCTTTTATAGTTAGTAAATAAAAGCAGTATTTAGTAAGAACACAGTAAATAATATTATGTTGCGGTTGAGAGTTGAAAGTTCCTTGGGATGGCAACCGCTCTACCATGCAGCGTGTCTAAAAAGCCCGACACCGTGTGGGAAGCGAAGGGATGGTGTGGCCCAAATTCTACTCTGCCGAAAACCACGCGGCTCAAATAAACTAATCTAAAAAATTAAATTTTAAAGCAATTATAGTAATTGCTGTCACAAGTAGTCTGAGTTGTTCCACTATCTTAAACAATTTCCCTGAAACACCACAAAAATGTTGATATTAAAAACTATAAATAAATGGCAATGGGTCTCAGAGACTCAGTTTCATACAACTGAGTCACTTAGACCCTCTGAGATTATATGATTCCATTAAAATTCAGTTGTTAATAATTATTGCACAGCGGTTATTTTGAGGTTTTAGTTCTACAACATTCTACACAACGCTAAGTAGACTTATAGTAAACACAGCTTAACTAGCTCAGACTTATTTTTTGTATATATATACATTAATACATAGACAATCGAAATTTGAAATTAAATTAATCTTCTTGGGTCTTAGAGACTCCGAGATCATCTTGAGGTATAGGTGATTAAATACAGCCTAAACTGTTAATTTTTAACAACTGCTAACAAACATTTACTGTGTACTTACTGCCAGAATACTGATTCTCTATTAAAACTCTTCTAGTGGAGTACCGTTAGACCTTAATAGATTACTTTGAATGAATTAGAACATTTTAGAATTCTGTTGCTCGTAAGCGTAGACTACTTTTAAAGACGTTGGGCATATTCTAGTTTCATCCTCCTCCTTTTGGTTTGGTTTATACGACTTTTATGTCAGCGACTGCCATCTGACCTGTCCAATTTCGGGAGGAGAACCTGCAGAGACATATATTTATGTCAAAATACCTTAAGCCAGGCATACACTAGATGTAAAGCGTTCTCTCTCTCGTATAGCGTTCTCTCTCTCGTATAGCGTATGTAAATTTTGATATATTGAGCGGGATATATACACGGGATCAAAAGTGCTTTAGATCAATCGTTAATATGTCAAATGTCAACGCCACTAGCGCAGCAGGGTAAAATATTAGGTCTTTACCTATGAAATTGCCAAAATTTTCTTACAGGTTCATGAGTTCGTTACTCCTGTAATTTAATAGCTGTTTTCATGATTTAGATTTTGTTTCAAAGTTATTTTCAAGATTTTATTAAATTTTGCTTTTATTGGCCGCTTGATAAATTAAATTCGATCTTCAAAAACAGTACTTCCTAAATGCTATCCATTCCACAGATAATAAATTTTGTATTACTTTTTTACACTGTCACTTTTACAAAAATGTAATAAAAGTGTTTGTTAGCTCAATGTTGTACACACACACACAAATACACAAAAAAAAAATCATAAAATTTGGATTTGTCATAACAAAAAAAATTTACAAATGTTAGTACTGAAAATTGGGATTCCTTTAATTTATTAAAAAAAAACGGCAATTTCATACGTAACGATCTATTATTAATTATATATATATCTTGAGATCAACATATTTCACATATTGATCATTACCTTATTGATTGTTGACCTATTAATAAACTGTTGATTTCGCGTATATATACCTTATTGAGTTTGATATCTTTAGAGTAGTTTAAACGAAGGTATAGCTTTAACATTTTTAAATACAAACAGATTTAACTACTCTATAAAGGTATCAATCTACCATTCTGATGTGCGATATAGAGAATGCTCTAAAAAACGTCTGGAAAAGCGTTTCGACAAAACAATCGAAGCGCAATCGTTTCAATGATAGCTATCTCTTTTACTCGTGTGATTCACCACCGTCACTATAATTATTATAAAAAAATATTAATTGCCAAATATCGCAACAGTATTCTGACAACACTAATTCATTCAATGTATTTTATTTTATAAGAATATATCGATTAGTAATCGATGTTTATGTATATAATATGAGTAAAATAATTATTTTATATTTTTATTATTCTCATGCAGCTACTTTTCGCTCTATAAATATGTCTCAATATTCACGAGTCGTTGAAGACACTTTGCAAATACGGGTATTTTGTGTTAGCCTAAATTCAAATCTATTTCTTGCATATGTGTTACGAATACAGTGGAATTCGCTTATAATGATAATAAAGGAAGTAACAAACACGTCGTATTAACAGGATGTCATAAAAAGTATATTCTTAAAAGATTAAGTAAACAACTTGCTATTTTTACCCAACTACGGCGAAGCAAAAGGAGGGTTATGATTTTGACAGCCATGTATGTATGTAGGTTCATCTGTTCCCTCATAGCTCCTGAATTACTTATTAGAACTGGACAAATGAGGTATCATTAGAAGCGTCTTGGCCCTCCGCTGGTTATAGACTATATGACGTATCACTGAATCTAATGTAGCGTTCTCTAGCGTTCATAAAGTACTGTGTTAAAAAATAAATTTCACATAAATATACCGTGTTTGGTATCATCTAAAAGGGCTTAATTAGCAAATTACAAGAATGTATAAATTATAGCCGTTGCTTGTCCCAAAATAATATAAATAAAAAAATAAGTTTAAAACTAAAACCCGACTACTAATAAAACGCGCTTTAAAAAGTATTAAACAAGAAAATATCAAGGATAGCCGTGGTCGTATGCCACTTAGTGCAACAAAACAAAACATGCTAGGGAAAAGTGGCATACGACCACGGCTATCCTTGATACTTTCTTGTTTAATACTTTTTAAAACGCGTTTTATAATTGTTAGATTGTGTTTTTTTTAAAGAGAAAAAGTAGAAATCAGCGAATTTATTTATTTAATAAAAAAAACAAACATGATCTGATATAAAAATATATTTTACGAAAACTGAAGGTGTTGGTGTGGACAATATAATCAGACGTCTTTATATCCGACTTGTTACAAATATTTTTTTAAAACCAAACTTCGCTGATTGATGATGTCATAATAAGCGGTTGGCCAAATATAAGCGGTGTCATAATAAACGGATTCTACTGTATTTTGACATTCACACGAAAAACTGCCGTCTGACTCCCCAACACAAGCTTGCGCCAGAGCCTGCTTGCTTCGTTTGGCGAAGATCTTAGTTTGGTTCCATACATTCAAATTATTGATACCTCAAATAAACTAACAAAACTCGCAACCAATTAATACCTCAAGTAGGTATCAATGTTGTTGCTCAATTCTTCTCTTCTAATCAATTATAAGGCGAGCTTATACTCGATGAAAACATATACAACATAAGAAAAAAGGTTGTTTAATAATATATACCAAGTCGTAACGTTACCTAAATGTACACACGGCCAAAGGAATGAGGATTTACCTTTAGGTACATCAGTATCAGAATAAACGGGATCCAATATTACTCAACTGTATAATATATAACTCAAAATAATGAAACATGGTAAATATCCCGTTTATTCTGATACTGATGTCAGTGACCATGATAGTTTAAATACCTATGTTTAGGTACATGTATAAAAAAAACTACAACATTCTACATAACGCTATCTAGACCTATGGCAAGAATAGCTTAACTAGCTTGTGTTATGGGATCTAGAATGCGGATATACTTAGACACTTTTTTACATACATACATAATTATACATAGAAACACCCAGACCAATGCAAATATACATATTCGTGCATACAAATATTTCCACTGAGCGGGAATCGAACCCGTGCCTCCTGTGTAGCAGAGGCTGTATGTATGAAATTGAACATTATTTTCTTGGCCGTGTGTACATAGATGTTTATTGTGACATCACAATGTAATAAAAAAAAGCAAGAATCAAAATACATAAATAAAAACTCGCAAAATGTGGGTATTATAAGAAAAAGAATATTTAAGTTGTTCGGCAGTGCGTTTCTGTTAATTTCGTGTAGTGCTGACATAATGGGTGTAAACTGTTGCAGTCTGTCGCCATTTACGCAATTTAATAAAAGTTATAGTCTGTTAAATTATTTTTAATCTTAAACCAAAGCGGAGTCAATTTTTCATTCTTCCATTAAAAATAAAAGGAGAGTGGAATCATTTTTAAATTGCGTAATTTTGCGACAGTACGTAAACAAATGTGTTCTGTGCTATTAATAAAATAAGTTTAATATAATCAGATTTAAAGTTTATAGTGGTTTTACAAAACAGCTTGTATGATTAAAATTAATAAAAAAAAGCACAGTTTTGTAAAATTACTCGTATATTTGTGTAAATTTATAAAATTACATAATTATATAGCATTAATGTATTGTATGTAAACGTCCAACAAAGTAAATATATATTATAATGCATAAGATGATCATCTAAAACCTAGATTCAAATTTTCTATTGATCTATTTATAATTTTTCTTTAGGTACTCAGTTTTAGTTTCAAGAGGAGGGTTAAAGTAAAAATTCAATTCGGTTTGCCAAACTTGTATTTAGATGTTTTAGATAACATTAAAATATTATAACATGATATATAAAAAACCGCGGTAGCCTAGTGGTATGGGTAATGGACTGCTGAGACGAGGTCTCGGGTTCGATCCCAGGTTTTACCATGCACACCAATGACTTATAAGGTTTATAAGTGCCCAGTTAATGGCAATAGGCTCGCCACCTATTACATTGGGACCTAAACATAAACTGGCGAAATGTGGGTGCTAGCACCTCTGACTACCCCTTCGGGGATATAGGCGTGAGTTTATGTTATGTTATTAAATGATTATGTTGTATGACAAAATTGTAATATAAAAATATTTATCAAGATAATATGAAAATGTCTAAAACCAAAGATTCCGTGAAATGGTAAAATAGGAACAAAGATACTGTCAAATTCATACTGTCTTATTGCACATCAAAGATAATTTAGCATGATTTGACAATATTCAGGGCAAGCGGCGACCTCCTTCAATTCACGGGATTGTTGGTTTCACTCAATTTCATGTTTTGATTCACGAGCAACTTCGCTATCATTTATTAAATCAAATGGTCATACCATGACGTGCCATAAGAGTCTACTCATACCACAGCAGTCGAAGCGCATCAAAGCGAAAATAGAAAAGTTAAAATAGCAAATTCATCCGTATCTCAACGCTCATTACCGCTTCTGAGACAAAAAAATCACACGCAACTGCGAATGACCGGGCTTCGCTACCAGTATCAATTGACTCTAAGCGGTCATGTTTCGAGTGAGACTAAGAGGTCTCTCTTCGTCGCTCAAAACATGTTACTTGTCATGAATTTCGTGGAAACCTTATTTACTATTAACCCTTACGACTCTGTTATCCTTGCCTTCCCCATTGCTCAATATCTCCGATATTTACTTTTGTTATTTATCTGATCACTCGTTTGTAGGCGTTAATTTTTAATGTCACCAGTACACAGTAGCCAGTAACGGACTAAGATATTTTTATAATTAGATATACAGTACTCGGCATTTTGGTCGCACGGCGTCGTCGAAAAGTGGGATTACGGCATTTAAAAAAAAAATTCAAATTCAATTTAAGAATATGGTAGTTACAGAAGGCTTTGTAAAGTTGGGTTGTCTCTATCGCACATCGGAATGACAGTCTTAGTTTAGATAGAGTCCCTTCAAACTACAAAACAAAAGCAATCCGATCTACTTAGTCGAACTCTCACTCTTTCCGAAGTACTTACCAATCCAAATGCCGGATGCTGTACATACATTGAATGTGTTTCTCGGCGGAAATATCTATGACTTGTAGCGAATTGTTCACGAATGTCTCCCTAAAATTGATCTTGATTTTGTTTATGTTAGTGTTAATTGTCTATGGATATTGTATATTGGGATCAATTTTAGAATTGCTAGTATTTGCTCACTACATGCAGTTATTGTTAACGGTATAGAAAAAAACAATGGAATAGAACAAACAACAAAGGATAGTGAATGGAAAACATCGATGGCCTTGAAAACGGTTTGTAGGTTATAATCAAGGTTACCAGCTGTAATAAATGCTGAAAAATGGTATAATTTGGGGTTGTTCTGTATCTATTTTATCCTGTTAGTAGCAGTAAAATTGTACAGAGAAAAGCAAGGGATAATAACTAAGTTAGAAGAATATATTTGCCTTTTTATGATGCATGGTGCAATAATATTTTAAGTATGTATTACTTACTGCTATTGTATTGTTACCAATAAATGAATATTTTTCCAGTATTGTATAATTGTAATACACAAAGTGGCGTGAAATACCAAACTTTAATAAATTTGTATTTTGCTGAGCCAAAATTAACAACTTAAAAAAGTGTACACGAACTAATACTATTTTTATATATTAATTCGTTATTTATTTCTATATTATGTGCATGTTTAAAAACGATTAAACAAATACTACTGTATTAAAATGAATTGGACATTAGTAAATATATAGATGTTTTAGCCGAGTAGTAACTTTAAGCCCGGGTGCAAATTAAAGTGATTTTCAAACCGTATTTCTTATTGGCAATGCGTCAATCACCTGTTTGACGAACGAATTCTGCAAAGCATCGCAACAAGAAGCAAGTTACTAAAACATAGTCACGCCTCTTTCTCATTAGAGACAAAGACATCTTCCTTTCTTCCAAAATATTGTAGCTATTGCAATTTTACTGTAGCAAATTGTTGATTGGAAATTATTGTAGCAAAATATTGCAACTGTTGCAATTTTATTGTAGTAAATCGTTGCAAAATATTGTAACTATAACAAGTTCATTTTCTCATTAGGGACAAAGACATTTTCCTTTCTTCCAAAATATTGTAGCTATTGCAATTTTACTGTAGCAAGTTGTTGATTGCAAATTATTATAGCAAAATATTGCAACAGTTGCAATTTTACTGAAGGAAATCGTTGCAAAATATTGTTACTATTACAAGTTCACTTTCTCATTAGGGACAAAGACATTTTCCATCGTCGTAAAATATTGTAACTATTGCAAGTTCACTTTCTCATTAGGGACAAAGACATTTTCCATCGTTGCAAAATATTGTAACTATTGCAAGTTCACTTTCTCATTAGGGACAAAGACATTTTCCATCGTTGCAAAATATTGTAACTATTGCAAGTTCACTTTCTCATTAGGGACAAAGACATTTTCCATCGTTGCAAAATATTGTAACTATTGCAAGTTCACTTTCTCATTAGGGACAAAGACATTTTCCATCGTTGGAAAATATTGTAACTATTGCAAGTTCACTTTCTCATTAGGGACGAAGACATTTTCCATCGTTGCAAAATATTGTAACTATTGCAAGTTCACTTTCTCATTAGGGACAAAGACATTTTCCATCGTTGCAAAATATTGTAACTATTGCAAGTTCACTTTCTCATTAGCGACAAAGACATTTTCCATCGTTGGAAAATATTGTAACTATTGCAAGTTCACTTTCTCATTAGGGACAAAGACATTTTCCTTTCTTCCAAAATATTGTAGCCATTGCAATTTTACTGTAGCAAATTGTTGATTGCAAATTATTGTAGCAAAATATTGCAACTCTTGCAATTTTATTGTAGTAAATCGTTGCAAAATATTGTAACTGTAACAAGTTCATTTTCTCATTAGGGACAAAGACATTTTCCTTTCTTCCAAAATATTGTAGCTATTGCAATTTTACTGTAGCAAGTTGTTGATTGCAAATTATTGTAGCAAAATATTGCAACAGTTGCAATTTTACTGAAGGAAATCGTTGCAAAATATTGTAACTATCACAAGTTCACTTTAGGAAATCGTTACGTATAATGTGAGTCGCTAACCATTGTAAAGAAATGATTTAATGAAAGAGGCATGATATTAAAAGGTATTAAACGACTATAGTAGTAATCGTGGCTGAATTCTGTCGACAAAAAGGCACAGACTGATGAATTGCCCCTTGGTAATTAGGCTTTAGCGTGTAAATGCGCGCTTACGGTATTCCACTATTTATGTAAATATGTAATTTTAATTTATTTATTTTAAGAAATATATTATATTGCCAATATCTTTCGTGTATTATTAAACTTGTCTGTCTCAATTACCTACTTAAGAGTCAGCCAACATATTGGTTCTCCTCTATACATTCCTGTTTTGTCTGCTCTACACGTTGGCTAATACATAGTCCCGACGGCGACGCCGCGTCTCACAAAGGATTAATTAATTAAATTAAATATTCTACAACATTCTACACAACGCTATCCAGACCCATGGTAAGCATAGCTTAACTAGCTTGTTTTATGGAATCTAGAACGTTTTTTTGTAAATTCATACATATTATACACACATCAACAAAGTCTAGGGAACAAGGACATTTCTAGTTTTTATTTAAAAACCCTTTCTTGTAATAGTGAGTGTTTTATATCAATAGAAGGGTATTTTTATACCGTTTTTAATTTTAATTTTAATAAAAACATTTTCATACCAAATTTTTTTTTTTTTAAGAAAGAATTGAATAGTGCCAATATTGAGTATTACAACCTTCTATGATTAGGCATAAAAATAACGAGGTAGTAAGAAATACAGTAATTAACCGTACTTTAAACGTTTTTAATAATCTGTAGGACCTCCTAAAGCATTAGCAACGGCTCGACAACGGCGTGGCATACTTAGTATGAGATTGTCAATCATCGTCTGTGGAATATGGCTCCATACACTGCGAAGGTGTAAAAAAAATTGTTCTTCAGTGTTCAGATTTTCCAAAGAATCACTGAAAGCTCTTCTCCCAAGCAAATCCCAGGCATGCTCTATGGGATTGAGGTCGGCAGACTGAGCAGGCCATTCCAACGTCGTCATATTGTGCTCGCTTAACGCATTGACCACTACCCTCGCGGTGTGTGACCGTGCATTATCTTGCATGAACATAAAATCTTGACCGAACTGCTGTCGATGAGGGACTACCATGGGGTGTATAACCTTCTGAATGTATTGGTTTGCATTCAAATTGCCCCGTATCCAAACGAGGTCGGTCCTTCCACCAAGGCGAATTCCAGCCCATACCATGATTGTTCCACCTTGGTAAGGATGAACTTCTTGCGGATTCTGGAGACGACTCCGACGTCCAGGAACTCGCCATATACGCACTCTTCTCGAATCAGGATGAAAACCGAAGCAAGATTCGTCGGAAAACAGAACCCGTGCCCATTGATGGTCGGTCCACTGTAAATGTGCGTTAGCCCACAATAAGCGACGACCTCGATTTCCACGTCGAAGAGCTGGAACCCTAAGCGGTCTGCGAGCATAAAGATTGGTTTCGTGTAGTCTTGTTTTGACAGTTTGATCGCTAATAACCACTTGATGCTGAGACTGGAGGCCTGCGACTAACCGACGAGCAGTAATCGTGGGTTGCCGCCTTGCGGAATTTTGCAAGAAACGATCTTGTCGCGGGGTAGTAACCCTATTTCGTCTCCTGTGACGTTCGGCAATATCCCCTGTAGACCTGTAGCGTGCTCATAATCTGCAAATTACGCTTGGTTGGGTGTTGACAGCATCCGCTACGTCGCGTTGAGTTCGTCCAGCTTGCAGCATACCAACGGCCCTTAACATCTCTTCGCGACTTAAATTACGACGTGACATGATGACTACGGTCACAAAAATGCACAAACCATACGTAAAAGACGTATTATTGATAATAAACGTTATTTACAATCAAAGAAAATAATTTTTATTTTGGCTCAGAGAAACTGCACAATCAAACACTTTTAAAAGTTTTCCCTCCATATTCGAAAATCATTACTTATTTAAATTTATTTTTAAATTTCGAACAACTCTGTAATCTACTTTATTCTATTTTTATTTATTTGCTGCCAGTTATTTGCAAAACAAGATATACACGAAAAAAAATAATTGGGGTCATCTTGTTCCCTAGACTTTGTTGAGGTGTTTACATAGAAACAACCAGACCAATGCAAATACCCAGTCCAGTGGGTGGACGGGTCGGGAGGGCCATATTCATGCATACAAATATTTGCACTGAGCGTGGATCGAACCCGCGCCTCCTGCGTAGCGGGTGCGTTTACTACCGCTATACCACAGAGGCACTCTTCTTTACCCAAGGCTCAATTACTATGCTCAATGATTTCCCTACCACTCAATCATTTGGGCATAGTAGTTGTGCCATGGGTCCGGGTTGAGTTGTTGGTATCTTAGTTGAGTAGAAGGGAATCGAAAGTACCCACGGCCCAACCAGTTGAGCATAGTAATTAAGCCTTGGGTAAAGAAGGAGAGGCACATACCCCTGCTTTACACGTTCACCACACACAAGTTTTGGCCAACGTGTTCGCCAATGTGTAAAGGCAGCATCACTGTCAGACTTCATAGGCAGAGCGAATAAAACAATAAAATAATTATGAACGTATTTGATCTTTATTTACATACATCAGATGACGAATACAATTTTCAGTCTATATCGTCTACTAGCCACACGAAATGACAATCTAGCTGGACGCCAACAGATGGCACTAGTCATAATTATACCCACATTCATAAATAGATGGCGCTAGTTCCAACTTAAACCAATAAATGACGACAAATACTCTTAAGAAATTAGTTTAAATGCAGTTTTATAATTAAATAAAACGTCCAGCCATATATTGTCACACAAAACTTAAAGTTCACGTAAATAATAATATTTTGATAGTTTAATATTATTTATATTAGCAAACTACTCTATTCTCTATTCGCTTTACTCAGGTACATTTGATACATACACATATAATATATATTCAATTTTCATCCCGAATTAAGTTTACAAAGATTTAATGAATTCTTCTAACCTTGATATAGAGATTATTTTCTGCAAGTAAGAGCGCGAGTAAGGCGCTCGGCTCCTAATCTCTTTCTTCCTCTAGTAAATGAAAGTTTAGAGTGATAGAAAAGGGTAGAAGCGAGTGTGTTTCAGTGCTGCCAGATGTATTTTAACCCTAAAACTATATAGCCAAGCTTTCATAGGTGAGTCTGTGATCAGTGTATAGACGGCAAAGAAGATAAATATATACTTTAGGTAATGGTGTACACCGAGTGAACTCGACAAAGAATATAAGTACAAACCATTTCATATAAAATTGTATAAAAAGGTGTATACTTATCTCTTTTGTCGTGCGTACCTAGCAGATATTTGGTTCGCAAGCCAGAAAACCAAATAATACTACAATTACACGCCATCGTGTGAAAAAAGAGTACATTACAATAATGTATCAAAATATTATAATTTACATTTATATTCCATTACATTACAACATTAACCTACCTTACTTAATCTAAATAAAATTTAAACTAAACTCGTTCATTATAAACTAAATGATATTGCATACATTGTAATATTTAATTACTAGAAAATTATATTAATATTATCAGCGTTTTAAATTAGGTATACAGAGATTTTAAAATAAATTATTGTTGTGATTATTCGAAGTGATATTGATATAATAGGAATAATTCGAGAGAGTCAGGTCACATAGAAAATATGTTTGATCTATAGTATTATGCGAGCTTTTAAAATAGCTGGTCGAACCGTTTTGAAGGAACTGTGACAGAAAACTTTTTATATTAGTTATACAATTTCATTTATCATTTTTATACGCCTTTTTAAATATATAATAGAATTGATATCTAAATTATAATGAAAAATCAAACAACGAAGGTCAGACCGGTATATTTCTCGCCTGGTGTTAAGCCGAAATAGATCTCAGTACGAGCTTATCATACAAGCAGCGTAATTGTTCACTACATAAGTAGCATATAAAAATGCATATTTTCTACATGACCGTACTTTTTTCGTATAGATAGACGTCATTGACTAGTGAAGGGACAGCTTAAAATTATATGTTCAGTCGCAATCTATAGGAATGATTAATTTTTAATTGTGATATAATAGTGATTACAAATGCATCCATGAGCCAGCACTCACCAGTTCTTATTACAATGCTGAAGGACACGAATCGTTTAGAATGCCAGAGCATCCCGATGCATGTCAAAGCATCCTGTGGCATGCTGTCAAATAAAATGAGATATTATTACATATCGTATTTATATAACCGAAATAGGAATGTTTACAACCATGAAATTCGATTCAAAATAATTATTTTTACAGAAATAGTGAGCGTTGGCCTTTATGAGATACTGTGTGAATGGCAGCGTACCCTAAAATCTTGTCTAGACTTGTCTTTTCATTAGCCTGTATTATTATTTTATACATTTAGTTTTTGCCTTCGTAAAACAAAAAATTACATAAATTGACCAAATTAAAGTGTCCTTACTATATTCATCACAACTTAATTATAGCTTTAACCTTACTCAACGATAAATCCACAAAAAAATACCAAATATTGCCAGCTTACAAAAAAAAACTACTAAACTATAACTGTAACGGTAGAAATCGATTTCCTTTTTTATATTGCTTATATATAAAAAATATATAATTTGTATATCAGCCTGTTTTTAAAAGAGTATTAGCAGGGTTAAACAACGTTACTCTACGTATGGACTAGAATTGTATAAAATTATTACATTGTAAAAAATATAGCAGGTTTATAAGTGCCTGGTTAATGGAAATAGGCTCGCCACATTGGGACCTAAACATAAACTGGCGAAATGTGGATGCTAGCACCTCTGCCTACCCCTTCGGCGATATAGGCGTTAGTTTATGTATATAAAAAATAACGTATCAACCCGTTATAAAGGACTTGTGGAATAATTATTTTCGGAGTATTTATCATTATTTGTGTGATGTTGTTAGAAGTAGTAAATCTTAGAAGGCGTCACTAACACGTACAGTAAACTGAGTTAACAAACTTTGACTTGTCACTTGTCAGTTATTTGACATGGTAGCAAAAATGGCGGCGATTTGCGCTTTGAACGAGCTGTCAAAAATCTAGTGCTGCACTCTGGTGCCAGAACATTGCAGTATTTTTTTTCATTGAGACTATGTACCAGATAGGTTAGTAGCGGTTTAAGTTGACTATGAGACAGTCATTATAAAACGAATAGTGGTCAACTGGACTATTGTCTATGAGTCCAGTAGACTCACATCATGTAATATATAGCATTAATATAGTATATAGACATTTTACATGTACATATATCCATATCGTTCCGTATAGATTTCAAAGGAAATAAAATTCTAACCTACAGTTCAACGTAATTTACTACTCTTATAATAACTTTATATTTAAAAAGAAATACTTCAGTCACTCTAAATAAAAATTAAATTATTAATAATATAATTGATACCTAATTCGTGGGGTATATAAAAAAATGTCTTTTAAAAACTAAGGTAAGCAGTCTATGATAATATCACTTAAATAAAGATATGGCAACACTAATCGTTATTTGAAGTGGCAAGGTGATTGTATAGTCAATTAGTGCTTAGTACATTTAGATTAGTCGAGATTTGATAGAAAAAACCAAAAGGTAAATTATTCTCTATGACATTTAAATGTAAAAATTAAATAATTATCTTAATTTAATAAAGTAGTCCATTTACTTTGTAATACAGAAATACTATTCTGACTTTAGACTATGTATAAACTCTATAGACAAAGTAATGGTTACTAGACGCGGCGTAAAAAATAGCTACTACTTTGGTACAAGTTTGACGTATATCCCATAACACGCACACATTGACAGTTTAAATAATAGTTTACTCACACAACGGGTATTTCAAGCCTTATTTTTCAAATATTGTGTAGCATTTTGTTAGCAATACTGTGTCTATAAAGTATCAGTCAAAGATTCTGACAATCTATAATATACAACAATTTATTTTAAGATATGGAATTTCGAGGTATTGTCAAAAATCATTGATCATTATTCTAAATATTGTTGATACAAAGAAACCTTTTCAATATAATCGTCACGGCCCACTCTCGAATGTAATGAATGTTTTCTTACACGAACATGGGGCACCAGAATATCATATCCAGGAGTTTAGATGCTTCCATAAAATACTTTAATTAATTTAACGAGCTCTTTGATTCTTAGCCGTATGTTGCTTATACATGTGCATGCATGCCGGCGCCCTGTTACGTGCAAATAGTGTATATTTTGCACGAAATTATGTGCACGAAACTAGCTCAATAGTATTTGCACGAAAATGGCACCTACGTGTAGATCAGTCACTTCTACTTACATTTAAAGCTTGTAATTGGTAATACAGGTATTTACGGAAGCGACTGTCTACTGACCCCCTTACTCGGTAGAATAGCCTGTTTTTCTAGATTACCTCCTAAAGATATTCACGTCAAAATACTTTGTGTAAGCATCCATTTTGTTTCAGTTAGGTAAATATACAACCTCCGGCTTCTTCGATATGTTCAGCATTACTTACACTACAGACGCAATTTATTCCTTTTTAAATAAATAAAAAAACTAACAATTCAAAATTACTAATTTAAAACTACCAATAATATTACAATAAGTTGATTTTTCTACCATTATGTGAGATTTTTATTTTATGACAACACTCATCGTATTGCTAACTTTATTCGAAAGTTTTTAAATATAAAAATATAGGTACATAAATACATAATAATAATTCCTATCCCTCCCTCCCTCCTATCTGCTTTTATCCAACAAGTCTATACCTTGCTAGCCGCTGCGGCTTCTGCTCTACTACGCGTATCTGCTAATTGTAAAAGAACACGAAAGAGGGTAGGTCGATATATATTTACTCCTAAAAACTTTTTCACTGTTTACCGCCAATACTTCAGTTCCTCCGTGAATGCGCCGAAATATCGGAAACTCGGAAATACCCCGAAAACTTTAAACTAAAGATTACCATATATCATTGCTAACTGTGTGTTTATTGCGGATTGATATTTAATAATAATAACTATTATTATTTAACTTCATATATATTCTGTGATTTCGTTAGTATACATTTTAATACCGAGATCGAAGGAAAGTTAATTAACATTCACTTTTAATAATATAATCAACCTAATCTAACATCAAGTGAAAATTTGTTGAATATTGTCGAATAAAAAATAAATCGACTGTGTACAGTTTGCGAATGTTTTCGCGAAACTTTTTGTTTCACGAAAAACATTAGCGAAGATTCGCGAATGATTTTTGAAGTGAAAACTTCTTTAGCGGCGCTGTGTACTTTTTTTGGAATGGGTAAAAATTTCTAAACTCGCGTCAGGACACGTGACCTGATCGAAAATTCGTAAGACGGATGGAGAGAGGACAGGCGGCGCAGGGCGCTTGCGCGAATGTTCGTGTGTGTTAATGTTACAGCGTGCCGTAGTATCAAAAATCCACAACGTTAATATTCAAGTTTTCACTTCTGCCGGCACTCCCGGAGTGCAACCCGTCGTTTTTTTTAAATAGATCTTCGTAAAATAAGCGCCATAGGCTCAAATCTAAAGTGTCGTTCTGATATAGTACTGTAAGGACGAGTTCGCACAAATTCATGACAAACTTTATCGATCTCGGACGTGCAATGCGAATGTACAACTGAGTTTTTTCGATCTCTCTTTCTCTGAGCGTTAATCCCAGTCACATCAGAAGCTTTCAACTTGTCTGGGGCCCGCTTTACCAGTCTAACTGCAGATTTGGCTAAGCTTCGATATTTATTTTTCATGATAAATAATTCGCGCGGTAGTCGCGTTATCGTAAATCGAAGCTGACTTATATAACGCGATTTAACTTAACTTTTATTGCGTTACGTATCATGGCGTTTCCAACCCCACACACACCGAGGCAGGATAGGGTTTGCCCCCTAAATTCAAAATATAATATGCAAATCAACCTCCGAGTGGTTTCCGGCAGAGTAGAATTTGGGCTACCCCATCTTTTTCCGTGCGGTGTCGTACAAGGCGACTAAGGGATAGAGCTGTTTAACATCAGACTTATACATAGAGCCCAGACTCAGCCTCAGATGCATGGCTCGAGTCAACAATAGTGCCCGGAATACGGCAGGCTCACTTCCTATTACGTGGGACCAAATTCAATGATCGGTGAAATGTGGGTGTTAATTCACCTCTGCTTAACCCTCCGGTGATAAAGGCGTGATTATATGTATGTATGTAAATCAACCTTCTATGAGTTTTCATATGATTTTTTTGCTTTCTTAACCTGCATTCACCTTCCAAAACTAAAACCTACCTACCTTCAAATATATATAAATTATATTATGTGGACATAAAGTGCCATCATAAAAACTTCTCCACAGTATTTTTTTTTCACAATTATATTACTATTACGCGTCGCCTACTATATGATACACACACATATACACATTTAAGAGTGTATATTAAAATTGATCGTGAAGTAATTTTTACATAGTAAAACTTACTCACCTATTGTGGAATGCATTCCACAAAGACATCGATCGATTTACCGTTAAGATTAGTTCCGTGGTCTGTAGGCCTACCATGGAATGTATATTCGAAGTCCCGCAATCAAATTTAGAAACGTTTGCCTAAAACCTGCCATAAGAGACACAAAGTAAATGGTACTCAATTGCTACGTCTTTGGAGTTAGTCTTGAACGCTTTCAATCATATGTAAGCGTCGGTAGCTTAATTAATGACTTGGCTTTTGCTATCGAGAAGTTTCAGGATCAAATCCTGGGTTTTACGCTAACAACGTGAAACCATTCCAAACACAATTTAGTTTAGCTAGAGAGGTTGGGGGCATACTAGTAATATCTAGTCTCACGGCCTGAATAGAACTGAATCGATTTGAATAGTTAGTCATAGTAAATGCTTTAAAATTTCATTCAAGATGTCATTATTAGTTCAGAGTTTTGCCGCGGGACTTTTTTGCTGGCGCTCTGATTAGTATACTTAAAAACACAGCAAAATCGTACGTATCGATGCACCCGTAAAGTATATAATCGCTTTACATCTCTTCTGTATAATTCACAGCTTTCGTTCCCTGCGGTCGCAATATTTCGGATATACATTCTCATAGTAGCCCCCTGTCATGCATGATGTTTATAATACATTATTATATTCTCAACGTCAGTCATTCGTTCTATATAATATAATGGTACATAACACCCGGTTACGTGTTAGTTAAATATATAATAGCTTACTGTGCACCTACATACTAAAGATTGCTTTAGTATATTCTTTCTTGATTTCTGTGATATACCTGTAACAAGATATTTATATTTAGGTACATAAATGGCATACTGTACTCCATTTGGTTATTATATAATAGGTAGTTACATATGATTTTTTTTTTATAAGTCAAAATGACAGTCCAATCAAGTCTAATCTATTAACCCGCCCCTTATCGTACCTGGTGCAAAGGTGCCCATGACGCTGGCGGCATTGCCCCGTTGAACAGCTATGACCAACCGTTGCCCCAGGTACGAGCCGGAGCGGGAGTCACCGGTTTTGTCCCTCCACCTGCGCTCTAATTCGCTCACTAGATATTTGGCATCGGTACCCCACCTACCCATTGTCTCGACCGCAAAGGGAGCGAACATATATTGCTCTGTCAACGCCGCATATTTCTCCCGTTTTTTATCCGCTGCGTCCTCAGCAGCAGCTGCCGGAGACCGGACAGTACGGTTCAGGTGACTGGGCGCAACCGTGCTGACACACGTGGCATCCCACAGAAGGCACTTAACATTTGTCCATGGCACCAGAGTCATAACGTCTGGCCTTTTGCCGTCGGATCTGCTGAGGCCAGGTGGTTCTAATAGGCATGCATATGAAATTGCCGTTTTTTTTTGAAGAAATTGGAGAAAACCCAATTTTCAGTACTAAGATTTTTGCATTAATTTTAGGAATGACAAATCCAAATTTTAGGATTTTTTGTGTATGAACGAGACAACATGAAGCTAACAAAAACTTTTATTAAATTTTTGAAGAGACAGCTGTAAAAATTAATACGAAATTTATTTTACGACATTTAGGAAGTTTTTGAAGATCGAATTTAATTTATCAAGCGGCCAATAAAACAAAATGTAATACAGAGTTGTAAATTCTTGAAATCAACTTTCAAACTAAATATAATTAATGGAAATAGCTATTAAATTACAGGAATAACGAACTCATGAATCTGTAAGAAAATTTCGGCAATATCATAGGTACACTCTTTCCTGAGGAGATGGCCAGATCGCGAGAGATGGCCCTGAGTCAGCCGGGGTGCGAGGGATATGCCTGTCAACCTCACCTTCGGCAACCAAAACGACCCACAGGCAGCGTGAGTTTAAATCGGTTCGAGTCCGACATAACCTCTTCCACCGGCTCCGGTGGGGAGGTATACGTGGGGATTTAGCGCACGTAAAAAAAAAGGTACCCTCTTTCCTGACCCCTCGTTTTCAACTAAGTATAAAACATGTATTTGACAAGTTGTGACATGTCACAGGCTACAGTGTGAATTGTGTGAATTTATACTTGTTTACAACTTGTTGGCTATACATTCTATGTGAACGAAAAAGTATCTGAGATACATGTATAAAACAAGTATTGTGCTTTGATTAGTCTTCTACAAGTTTTTTATAAACAAGTTTACAACTTATTTTGTGGTGTTAACGAGAGGTGGGACGGGACTATGCCTTCATCTTACCTACATTCAGGTGAGGTGAAGTCAAATTGGAGTGTCCCATATAAAAAAATCGCGCTCATGGAGGAAGGAATCCAACACTTGCAAGGAGGGAGGACACGGCGGTATTTCCGCCCAATTGAGCCGTCCGACTGACGAAGTACAGAATACCGCGGCCATAATAACTTCGTGTTGTGTTCCCAGCGGTGAGCAGGGTAGCCAGAGCTCACCGGAGAATTTGTGCTGTCAGTGGGAAGACTAAAGGCTTGCCCTGCTTTGTCTTCTACACTGACGGCACAGTGTGCTTATAGGGTGGGCAGCGCGAGTGTGACTCCTCAGGTGTTACACACATCCATAGGTCACGGTAACCACTTTCCGTGTGCTTGATGCCACCTCAATCAATCAATCAATTAGTCTATTGCAGTTCACTGCTCGACAAAGGCCTCTCTCAATGTTGGGAGGCTTTGGCCTACTGTTTCCACGCTGGCCAGACGGGTTGGTACAGGGTTTTATTTCGAGTTTTCCTTCTCTCGCAGTGATATCGTCTGCGTATTTATCCGTTAGTCGCCTCTTACGACACCCTTCGGATGAGATGGGGTAGTGATACTTGTATCCTTTCTGAATCACCACACGGAACACGGAACCGCCACCTAAGCGGTATAAAATAAAAACCAAACTATAAGTTAACCTAGCAGGTTACTCCTTACCTGTCTAGCGTATATTTGTGGCGAGGGGCGCGGCGGATATCGCTAGGACCGCACACAGTAGCGCGGATACGACCGGTCCGCCCTCCCCGGCGCCTCTGACGATGGCTCCCCCCATGTATGTGACTGAGAGGATCAGCCCGTGAGCTGTGCATCTAAAAAAGAAAATAAACTTACATCGGAAAAAGTCAACATACAGGACGGGGCATGAACATCGCAAATAATCCTCTTTGAGCTACCTGGACACATCGATTAAGATTAAGAAAAAATTGTATTGGCTCAGGCGGGTTTCGAACCCGCGATCTTTCCCTTACAGGAGAAACGCTCTCATCATTCATTGTTTCTGATATTTTTTTTTTTTTTTTTTTTTACGTGCGCAAAATCCCCACGGATACCTCTGATATTTCGGATGAATAGCAGAAGATGGCTGCCACAGTCGCCGTAAGACGGATATATGCATAGAGGAATTTAGATGGTTTCGGGTGAAGGCTCTGTGGCTTAGTGGTAAGAGCGTTCCTGCAGCATACTAAATGCTTTAAAATTACATTTAATACCTGGAGACATCCCGGAAAGCTACAGCATCCTACATTAATACGACTGCTGTCTTAAAGATTGGAATAAGATTGATAGCAGGCGATACCCATCATTTTTACTATCCATTTAGTTCATCTTTAAAAAAGAAAGTTATTTTAGTATCTACACGAAGTATAGTATTTATACGAAGAGGTTGACCGCGGAAATTGGCCGCCGCATCCACAACCAAGGCGGTGACTTCCGATCCGGCTCGTTCCTAGGCCAAAGGTTGGCTATTGCGATTCAGCGGGGCAATAGCCAGCATCATGGGCACCTTTGCGCCGGGAACGATGCGGAGTGAGTTGTTTGACGCGACATGATCGCGAGTTTGTTTCGTGTATTTATGTTTTAATTATTATGTATGTGATAAATAAATATAGAATATGATTTTAGTATCTTAAATTATTAATATTCCTTCTAACACCTCCAGTTAAGTTAAAGTACTTATGTTAGGTGGGGTAGTAGAATATTAAATTAATTTGAAAATTATAGTATTAAGGATTTTCTCGAGGACATGACCCAGGATTGACTTTTGTTTGTAACTAGATGACTGATGTATAATGTAGATGTGATGACTTAAAGTTAAACAATAATTTGTACACCACTCAATGGTAAAACATGTTGTGTCCAATCGAAGTTTAAGACCTATATAATAAGCACTTGACTATGTATATTATATGTACACATGTTTTTTGTAAATAAATATTATCTTTTTTTTATGCCACTTAGCAGACAAGCACACGGCCCACCTGATGGAAAGTGGTTACCGTGACCTATGGACGTCTGTAACACCAGAGAAGTCACAGTCGCGCTGCCAACCCTGTAAGTACAGAGTTTCTGTGCCGTCAGTAGAAGACAAAGCAGGACAAGCCTTTAGTCTTCCCACTGACAGCACAAATTCTCCAGTGAGCTCTGGCTACCCTACTCACCGCTGGGAACACAACACGAAGTTATTATAGCCGCGGTATTCTGTAGGGCGGAGGTACTACCCCAGTCGGACTGCTCAATCGGGCGGAAATACCGCCGTGTCCTACCTCCATCTTATCTTATCTTATCTTAATAGCTAGCATTCGAACTCGGGACCTCTCAGTTTACAGTTTTGTTTTACATCGTACAGTGACAGTACTAGAACTAACCTCAAATTAGCCGGGTAAGACTCTACCACGTTGACGCCGACGGCGTACGTGACGAGGGTGATGAGGAGCCGGTACACCGCCTCCACCGCGTACAAGGTGGTCTCGCCCTGCGCCACGTACAGCAGGGGCGATACGAGCACACACGCCACGCACACCGCCACTGAGGACAAATAATACTGTTTGTTATGGGACATTGAATTGTACATTTCTTTTTTTATATAAAACACGTCAATTAGACTTCGCCTTGCCTGATGGTAAGCTGAAGGCAAAGTCCCAGAAAAGACCGTGTGACAATGGTGACACTCAGCTTGACGGCCTCATCATATGCATTTTCACACCCCGCTTAAAGGACCCGGGACTGTAGGAAGAAGGAAACACGTGAGCTGGTAATGAATTCCAGGCCTTAATGGTGCGACAGAGGAAAGAGTCACCGAACCGCTTGGTTCTTGATCGCTTGGTTGATGATATACTCTAATTGACGATTTCTCTATATAATAAAAAATTATCATTTTCACTTTAGATCGGTTTACCAGTTCAACTGTGACCCAACAATGAACCAATTGGCAATTTAGAGGTTCTGTAATTAGAATAGTTGGACTCTTTAGGATTCAACTACCCGTAAAGACTGCCATAGATAAATAAATAAATATTCTACAACATTCTACACAACGCTATCTAGACCCATGGTAAGCTTAGCTTAACCAGCTTGTGTTATGGAATCTAGTATGCGGATAAACATATTTAGATACTTTTTTTTTATAAATACATACATATTATACATAGAAACACCCAGACCAATGCAAATATACATATTCATGCATATAAATATTTGCACTGAGCGGGAATCGTACCCGCGCCCCCTGCATAGCAGTCGAATGCTCTACCGCTACAGAGGCTTGACGGCCGGACGCATGATCGTGTGGCAACCGTGACCGACGGCTTAACATGCTCTGCGATTGAAGTACAAACATAACATAACATAAACTTTCGCCTATATCCCCGAACGCCTATATCCTCCAATAATTTATTTATTTATTTATTTAAAATGGTACATCTACAGAATACATATTGTCCACTTCTGATTCATAATTTGGATTGTGGTAATTTTTCTAATATGCATCCCTATTACTGACGTACACAACTTGAACATTGAACAGATTAAACAATGATTAAATTATCAACAATAAAAAAAAATCATTTTAACAATTCAGTTTTACAAATTGAAATTAAAACGAAATAAATACAATTTAAATTAAATTATTACAATAAAATATTTATATATACAGTTTGAAATTAATCTCACATTTCATCACATCACATCACATTCAATTAATAAAAAATACAATTAAAAATACGTACAATAATAACAATATAGTCACCACTTAATTAAAGTAGATAGTATACCTACTCAGTATAATAAATAAGTTATGGTAGGTATGTAATTCATTTTACTATCTCTGATAAACTCACGCATAACTGTCATTTGTCTAATCAATTCTCTGTGCTAATATAGGTATCTTTTTTTCTTTTCTCTTCAATATTGTAATATAACGCATGTTAGTTTATCCGTAATTGGCAAATGTATCAGCCACATTACTCGCTGAACATATCTTGTAAAACGATTTGTAATACATTTGCTGTGGAAAAACCTATTAAATAAATAAATAAATAAAGGGGTAGACAGAGGTGCTAGCACCCACATTTCGCCAGTTTATGTTTAGGTCCCAATGTAATAGGTGGCGAGCTTATTACCACTAACCGGGCACTTATATACCTGCGATAAATACAAACACAACTTCGAAAAGCCATTGGTGTGTGCCATGGTAAAACCTGGGATCGAACCCGAGATCTCTTATCAGCAGTGCATTACCCATACCACTAGGCTACCGCGGTTTCTATTGAAGTACAAATGTGCAGGTATTATTCGCATAACAGACATTCAGTTACAATTGGGTATTTGACACATTGGATAATGGCAAACAAAACAATATTTCCTTATTAATATTTTTTTTATACCACTTAGGTGGCTGACAAGCGCACGGCCCACCTGATGGAAAGTGGTACCGTGGCCTATGGACGTGTGTAACACCAGAGGAGCCATACTCGCGCTGCCGACCTTGTAAGCACAGAGTCTCGGTGCCGTCAGTGTAGAGGACAAAGCAGGGCAAGCCTTTGGTCATCCCACTGACAGTACAATTTCTCCAGTGAGCTCTGACTACCCTACTCACCGCTGGGAACACAACACGAAGTTATTATAACCGCGGTATTCTGTAGGACGGAGGTACTTCCCCAGTCGGGCTGCTCAATTGGGCGGAAATATCGTCGTGTCCTACCTCCTATAAAATAATATTAGTATGGGAAATGACTATACTCTGTCCATTCGTTTATTTTCTTTTTGACAGTTTGAGACAGTTCGAAATTAGTGACGCCCTCGCACGTTACCGATTCCATTCAAAATAATTATCGATTTTATTTAAGAACAACTTTTAATCGATTTAATACATCGACATAATTTAATATAAATATTAACTAGCATTTATCAGGTTTTTAAAAATTATATAAGAAATAAATAAATAATAAATCAATAAAATATTTATATGTTGACAAAAAAGTTAAACCAACCGGCTGTACTGGCGGCTTATCACGGTTACGTGGGATCGATACTGAGATATGGTACTATTTTTTGGGGTAACTGCACTGAAAAAGAGCAAGTGTTCAAATCACAGAAAAGATGTATAAGGGCAATGTGCAATCTCCAACAAACAGACAGTTGTAGGCCTCACTTTAAGACTCTGAACATTTTAACTGTGCCGTGTTTGTATATTTATGAAATAGTAGTGTTTATTAGAACCAATTTAGATTTATTTGAGCGCTATATGAGTAAGCGCCACAATCATAAAATTTGTTGTCATCAACATAAAAATACACTAATGGACATTAGCGTTTTCTGTATGGCACCTAGGATTTACAATAGCCTACCTAAGACTATTTTAGATATAAGAGTTTTGGATAAATTTAAACATGAGCTGAAGTTATTTCTGTTGGACAAAACCTATTATACCGTGACTGAATTTTTGGAAGACAAAGACAAATAACCTCAGTTGATTATGATTATATTGTATAATGATATTAGATTATGAGCAGCCATACATTTTTGACGCTCACTCATGTTGACATGTACCTAATTTGTTCAATTTATTTCTGACAATTTGTTTAGTTATTTAAGTACATTACATAAAATTTTGCCTATTGTATGCCTAGAGGTGGAGAATGGAGAAACTTTATATCATTTTTGACATCACATTGTAACCCATTTTCACAATAAATATATTTGAATTTGAATTTGAAAAATTATACTATTTATACATATAAAAAATATTAGCTATAAGCGCATTATAAACAGGTTATCACTAGCAATATCATAACACATTGCGTCACTGACCCGGCGACGCCATATTGTTGTTACTTGCCATGCGACGCTTGTGTCACAGTCACTGTTTTTCGGTTCATTGTGTATTCTTTTACAATATCATAAGTTGAGTTGAGTATTTATATTCCTCCTTATCGATACGTAAATTCTTCAGTTGAGCATACTTAAGTTCTCAATATGCCGAAAGGAACTGTGTTAAAAGGACAATCGAGGGAGTTTGTTAGACGCCTTCAAGAATACTTTGAGAAGGAACGTCGTAATGGTGCACCGCTACTACCAATATCGCAGGTTCGAAACCGTGTAGCTGCCGCCTTAGAAATCAGTGTTCCAACAGTTACGAAAATTGCCAAAGAAGCCTACGGCAGCAGTGGTATGCAGCATAATACGCTCTCTACACCCAAGAAAAAACTGGCGTTTAACGTTTAAACTAACCCTGTAAAGTTACAAACATTGACGATTTCGACGACGATGCTATTCGTCGTCATATATACGAGTACTACCAACGTAAAGAAATTCCGACTCTAAGAAGAATGGTAATTTCACTGAGGAATAGTGGTTTGTTCCGTGGCCAAAAATCGTCGCTAGCTAAAGTGCTGAGACAAATTGGAATTTATTTCAAAAAGTCTGATAAGAGAAAAATCTTATTGAAAGAGAAAAATCTTCGCTGGCTCGATGTGACTTCCTAAGAAAAGCTAAACAAATCGAAGACTGGTCGAATGTGGTTTTCACCGACGAGACTTGGCTCAATGCTAATCATACTATATCGAAATCGTGGACTGACGACACTGCAGCATCTACTTCGGCTGTACCTATAGGCAAGGGCGAACGCGTGATAATTTACAACGCAGGCAGTGCAAAAGGATTTGTATCAGATGCTCTACTCACTTTCAAATCCAAAAAATCTGGCGACTATCATGAAGAGATGAATTCAGAAGTATATGAAAATTGGTTCAGGGAAATGTTGACATTACTAGAAGAACCTTCAATTATATTTATGGATAACGCGCCCTATCATTCACGGCAAATAAATAAAAAGCCAACGCAATCTAATACCAAAGACGAGATTTTTAACTGGCTTCGTGATAATGGCGAGGATGTGATTAATTCATTATTGAAAGCAGAACTAATAAGAATTTTAAATTCGAAACGTCAACCTAAAAGATACGTCGTCGATGAAATGGCAGCTGAATATGGACATACTGTTATTAGAATCCCACCGTATCACTGTCAGTACAATGCCATCGAATTAATATGGGCACAAATCAAAGGGAAGGCAGCAAGAAACAACACAACGCCGTCGTTTACAGCGAATAAAATGATGCAATTATTAAATAGTGCGTGTGGTGATGTGACTCCTGAAAACTGGGCCAGTGTCGTGGAGAGAACAAGAAAAATAATAATATCTGATTGGGATCGAGATGTTGCAATTGACAATATAATAGAACAAGAATTGATTATTCGTGTAACAGAGGACTCAACTGACGAGTCTAGTGTAACTTATGAAGAAGAGTCTGATGAATCAGTGTAATAAATAATATTAATAAATTTACTTGTTTAATTTGTATACCGAATAACCTAGCTAGTTTGTTAAATAAATATATGTGATTTTCCAAGTATTGTTGTTGTTCATAACTCTTGATTTAAACTTGACGTAGACGTTATTAACTATGCATTTTAAAATTAAATTTCACTAACACGTGCATACTTACAATCTAAGGCAGCTGTCGAAAAGAAAATAAATCAATTTACAAATTATCGATTTGAAGACAATTGATCGATTTATCTTATTTCAAGACGCTGTTTTATAGTCTGTGTCTGTTTGTTATGCACAGGGCACGTCACTAAGTGGGCGTTACCCGTCAATAAAGTACGACATTACACTAGTACATTATTCCGAAAATAAAAACAGTAACTCATATGCGTAAGCTATCAAAAAGAAAAACGAATGGACAGAGTATAAGTGTATGATTGTAAATAGACCAAAAAAATAAAGAAATGCCCGCTGAGTTTCTTGCCGGAGTCTTCTCAGGTCGGGGACGCGTTTCGAACCGGTGGTCCATTTACTAAACTGATATTCATGTTCCTTTTTTGTTGACGTTTTGTAAGTGCCGATATAATGGTCTATACAGAATAAATGATTTTTGACTTTGACTTTGGATATTGAAGTGAACTGCCCACTCTGGTTGTCTGTAAGGAATCGTGCCTAGCGTTAAGACCGCCTTTCGTACTACCTCATAATTTGTAATATGTAATGTATTTGTATATATTGTTTATGGCGTACAATAAAGAATATTGTATTGTATTGTATCATCAACCAAGCGATTAAGAACCAAGCGGTTCGGTGACTCTTTCCTCTGTCGCACCATTAAGGCCTGGAATTCATTACCAGCTCACGTGTTTCCTTCTTCCTACAGTCCCGGGTCCTTTAAGCGGGGCGTGAAAAAGCATATGATGAGGCCGTCAAGCTGAGTGTCACCATTGTCACACGGTATGTGTAAGTAATGGTGACCCGTTTTTCTGAGAATTTGTCTTCAGCTTACCATCAGGGAAGACGAAGTCTAATTGACGATTTGTATACAAGAAAAAAAAAATATCATTTTCACTTTAGGTCGGTTTTCCAGTTCAACTGTGACCCAACTGTGAAGCAATTGGCGATATCGAGGTTCTGTAATTAGGATAGTTGGGACTCTTAAGGGCTTCAACTACATGTAACGACTGCCATAAATGATCATATTATGGCAACCGGGGCCGATTGCGATTGAAGTACAAACATAACATAAACTCACGCCTATATCCCCAAAGGGGTAGGCAGAGGGTCTAGCACACACATTTCGCCAGTTTATGTGTAGGTGGCGAGCCTATTGTCACTAACCGGGCACTTATAAGCCTGCGATAAATACAAACACAACTTCGAAAAGCCATTGGTGTGTGCCATGGTAAAACCTGGGATCGAACCCGAGATCTTGTCTCACCAGTCCATTACCCATACCACTAGGCTACCGCGGTTTTTATTGAAGTACAAATGTGCAGGTATTATTCGCATAACAGACATTCAGTTTTTTATTTTTTTATTTATTATTATAAACAATTACAGTATTTACATATTTCGTTTACTTAGTGATGCCACATAAACTCATTTGAGTTTTTCTGGGCATCATTATCATCGACATTCAGATATTAACTTAACATACAATCATACAAAATAATACAATCAAGTACCCACATATTGCGCAGGGACATGTGTTAGGGCACATCACAGAAAAAAGAAACCAAATAAATAAATAAAAATATTAATTTTGGCGGGTAGGTTGCAAAAGAACGCCACTACGTCTAGCGTCATCCTCCCGCCAGCCGGCTAACTAGTTTTTTTATAATGCACTCCGAGTAGATAGCAAATACGTTCACTGCATCTACAGGATGTTGTTTTATTTTCAAGTAAGCTAATACATTATAATGATGTTAGGTAACGCAAAGTCGGAGAATTTCGATGTATTACATTGATAGTGAGATGAGGATCATGATTTGTTTACAAGTGTAAAGATATATCCTTGTATATAAGTATGTTATATATATATATGTGTGTGCGCGTGTGTGTGTGTGCGCACGCGTGTCTGTGTGCGCGTGTGTGTGTGCGCGTGTGTGTGTGTGCGCGCGCGTGCCTGTGTGTGCGTGTTACAGTTACAATTGGGTATTTCACACATTGGGTAATGGCAAACAAAACAATACTTCCTTCTTAATATTTTTTTTATACCACTTAGGTGGCAGACAAGCGCACGGCTCACCTGATGGAAAGTGGTTACCGTGGCCTATGGACATGTGTAACACCAGAGGAGCCACACTCGCGCTGCCGACCTTGTAAGCACAGAGTCTCTGTGCCGTCAGTGTAGAGGACAAAGCAGAACAAGCCTGTAGTCATCCCACTGACAGCACAAATTCTCCAGTGAGCTCTGGCTACCCTACTCACTGCTGGGAACACAACACGAACGGCATCCTCAAACCTTTGAGGATGCCGTGAGGCGAAACCGGTCAAGTGTAATAAGCAATAAAGTAATGTGGAAAAGTACAAGTGAGTTATCAATATGTGTAACAACAAATTCCACCAGATGCCATCAATCTACAGTATAAATACAACACGAAGTTATTATAACCGCGGTATTCTGTAGGGCGGAGGTACTTCCCCTGTCGGACTGTTCAATTGGGCGGAAATACCACCGTGTCCTACCTTCTATAAAATAATATTAGTATGGGAAATGACTAAGTTCCGTGGTTTTGCCCCTCCTGCCCTCCTGCCCTCCTGCCGACGTGTAGCTACTCACCAGTGGGCCGCAGGTTGGCGGGCAGCAAGGCAAGCACGCAGGCGAGCAGCGCGGCATGCGACACGTAGCTCTGCTCGGCGAGCTGCCCGCCCAGCCGCGACGTCAGGTCGGCATGCCGCGCGCATCCCCCGCGCATGCCGCGGATCAGAGTATTGTTGAACACGCAGTACTCGTCGAACTCACGCCCTACTTCCATGTCTGTGTCGATTATTCTAGAACAATTAGAGAAAAATTATTTAATATAATTTGCAGAATGAATATGTATGATTAATAGTATAATAGGGTAGCCGGAGCTCACTGGAGAATTTGTGCTGTCAGTGGGAAGAATAAAGGCTTGTCCAGCTTTGTCTTCTACACAGACGGCACAGAAACTCTGTACTTACAGGGTTGGCAGCGCGAGTGTGACTCTTCTGGTGTTACAAACGTCCATAGGTCACGGTAAGCACTTTCCATCAAGTGGGCCATGTGCTTGTCTGCCACCTAAGTAGTATAAAAAAAAGGGCCCGGAATTTTGATCTTCCGAAATCTACCGAAGTATCCTTATACATCGTGAAAAAAAAACTAAAAAGATAACATAAAACATAAACTTACGCCTATATCCCCGAAGGGGTAGGCAGAAGTGCTAGCACCCACATTTCGCCAGTTTATGTTTAGGTCCCAATGTAATAGGTGGCGAGCCTATTGCCATTAACCGGGCACTTATAAACCTGCGATAAATACACAGACAACTTCGAAAAGATATCACGCTGTATTCTGTTGTCCAACGTGTTATTATTAATATCTACTCTATCTATATCTCTTATACCACCATATCTTCTTTTTCGTGCGGAAATCCCCTTAGATCCACCGGGCAAGGGCGGTTATATCGGACTAGAACCGACTAAAACCGCACGCCATCTTGGGTCTTCAGATGTCCGGGTGTATGATTAGATAAGACCTCGTCTTTCACCGGCTGACCTTAGAATCTTCGGTTTCGAAATGGCCCTCGAGTGTCCCCATCTTGGTCTCGGGTGTCCTCATCTTGGTGAAGGGAGGAGGAGGAGGGGTATGGCCCGACCTGCGTCTATATATCATATACCCTGCCTATAATATTAACTTAGTTTTTTTATTTTTTTACGTGCGCAAAATCCCCACGGATACCTCCCCACCGGAGCCGGTGGAGGAGGTTATGTCGGACTCGAACCGACTAAAACGCACGCCGCCTGTGGGTCGTTTTGGTTGCTGAAGGTGAGGTTGACAGGCATATCCCTCGCACCCCGGCCGACCCAGGGCCATCTCACACGATCTGGCCCTCTTCTCGGGTGTGGGGACTACAGAGTCCCCAACTCGTCCCCGGAAACCGCCGCGGCCTGCTTCTGTTAGGGTGACAGGCGGCTCCACCCGTCACCCCCATATTAACTTAGCTAGCATACTCACGTGCTATTAACAAACACGGCGCTGTTAAAGAACGTGAAGGAGCTCTTGATGTTGGACAGCGCCACGTTGTAGAACGAGCAGTTCCTGAACGTCACGTGCGACATCAGTATACTGCTGAACGTGCACTTGTTGAACGTCACGTTGTAGTACTCAATGTTCTCCAGCGTGCTGTTGTAAATCTCCTCCGTCAATGTTTCGTTTGAGATGAATTTTTTGGACGATTCAAATTCTATAGAGTCCATGTTTACGACCGTTGCTGGGATGTAGGATGCTAGGTAGTACTGTATAGAGAAAAAAAATATGAATTATTATTATGTAAGATAGGATAGGTAAGCAAATAAATGAGGCTATTTTCTTAACTTGAGAGATAAAGGAGGCAAAATGATGGACAGTGTTGCTGTTACAAAAATATGAATGTATAGGATTATGTATAGAAGAATTTGGATGGTTTCAGGGGAAGGTTCTGTAGCTTAATTGTCAGAGCGTTTCCCCTATAAGAGAAAGATCGCGGGTTCGAATCTAGCCTGAACCGATCCAATATTTTCTATTTCTTAATCTATACTAATATTATAAAGAGGAAAGATTTGTATTTTTGCATGTAACGAATAAACTCAAAAAGTACTGGACCGATTTTAATAATTCTTTTTTCATTAGAAAGCTACATTCTTCGTGAGTAACAAAGGCTACTTTTTATCCCGATATTCCCATGGGATCAGGATTTACGCGGGTGAAACCGCGGCGCGGTGCTAGTCGAATATATAATTAGTTTTATGGATGGTTTCGTTGGTATATATTGTTACGACAGCCGTCGATATCTCGAAAACTAATAATCAAATCTTCAAGAAATAAAAACGCATTGTTAGTGACGAGGTACTCTACCGAATGGCATAGAAAAATCTGGAATCGTCAACAAAAAGTCACAACCTACCTACGAGTACCTACAGACTTTGTTGAATAAAAATAAACAATAAGTAAATATCGAGAATGTACTCGAAGGTCAGCGACGGCGGCAAGATCAAAGAATATGTATTTGTCGCTCGCGAGCTTTCTAGATAATTCGATCCTCCTAATTGAGAGGTATAAAAACACGCTCGCATAGCGACACGATTCATTCAGTCTTTGAGATCGATAACGAACACAGCGAACTTAAGCGACCGAAGAAGATTCTAACTGCGACCTGAGCAACGACTGTGGACTACTGTGAACTACTGAGCGACTGGAACTGTTGAAGAAGTACTGTGTGTACTAGTGATCTAATTGTCTAGTTTGTGGCGAGCTAATAAATCTCTTCGTTGAGTAAACGGCATTTAATTGTACCCCGTGCACGTAACAATATTATATATTAATAATTACTGTTATGTGCTACAGTAAGTTTATAAGTATAAAAACAAAATGTATTACAATATAAATGATTTCTTTTTTTTTATTTTTTTTATACCACTAAGTTGGCAGACAAGCACACGGCCCACCTGATGGGAAGTGGTTACCGTGGCCTATGGACGTATGCAACACCAGGGGTGTCACACTCGTGCTGCCGACCATGAAGAAACCTTCTGATGCCCCTCTTGAAGAACCCCATATTGTAGGCGCTTGGGAAAACCGCAGCAGGGAGGTCATTCCACAGCTTGAGTGTGCGTGGGATGAAGTTTCTTTCATACCGCACAGTGCGCACCGTCTCAGGTCGCAATGTGTGGGGATGAATTCCCTGCCTATGGCGAGAGGTGCGATGATAGAATGTAGCTACGGGCGTCATGTCAAACAATTCATCTGAGGACAAACCATTGTATAGGCGGTAGAACAATAACATTTAATAATACCTTTTTTGAATGTAATTCTTTTTAGCATATTAATACATATAACCTGAAAATTTGCACGCCGTATGTTGCAAAACGTGAGGAAACAAAGCATATGTCTTGTACAATATTCTAGCAAATAAACTATTTGAATTGAATGGAATGTCTTTCTTTTTTTCTTTCAACTTTACCTTCCTCCTGGTCTGATGGTCTCCTAACAACCATCAAATGACGTAAATAAATACGGTTTTTCAACAAAATCAATGCGATTCCTGTCTATAAATATGAATGTTTAAAAAATCCAACGATACAGTTTTAATATTAATCGAAATCAACAGGCAGATGATATAAGAACGCTTCTAACGATCAAACGGATTTGACAGTTGAATTTGTGGTGAGATTTCAATTGCGCATGCTCCAAATTTGGTGACGTCACGTTAGAGCATGCGCAATTGAAATCTCACCACCAATTCAATATGCCCCGAGCACGAAAAACTCGTTCGATCGTATATGACGTCCTTTTATTTTTTATTTTTACGTGCGCAAAATCCCCACGGATACCTCCCCACCGGAGCCGGTGGGAGAGGTTATGTCGGACTCGAACCGACTAAAACGTACGCCGACTGTGAGTCGCTTTGGTTGCCGAAGGTGAGGTTGACAGGCATATCCCTCGCACCCCGGCCGACCCAGGGCCATTTCTCACGATCTGGCCCTCTTCTCGGGTGTGTGAGGACTACAAAGTCCTCAACTCGTTCCCGGTAAACGGAGAGGTGCGGCAGACGCGCCGCCGCCGCGGCCTGCTTCTGCTAGGGTGACAAGTGGCTCCACCTGTCGCCCCCAGGCCGGCGCTCATGGGGGGCGGAGGTCGTTCATCGACCTCCAACGCCCGAGTTGCCTTCGTACGCGGGCAGCTTGTCTTGCGATCCGTCGTCGCTCCCGCTATCGCTCCCGCCCCGCCTCCTCCTCTGTATGAGACGTTCTTACAACTGTGTGTCTGCAAGCTCGCGACTTCTTTTAATACTATTCGCTATTCTTTATAGTTTTAGATTTGGCTATTCACCGACCATTTGAAAACTTCACCCTGTACATAAATATATTAGCAAGACTTACCTGTATCGCCATCATGAACAGCAGTGTACCACCCAGCGAGAGGGTGGTCCGTCTGTACGTGCTGGAGAACAGCTGGAAGAACGACTGCCAGAACTGTGGACAAAGTAATACTAGTTATTTTTACCATTAAATGTATGAATATTAATACTTAAATGACATTTAAAACTAAAAACTATTATTAGGTACCTACTAAAATACATACATAATGAGTCATGAAATTCCTCCGCATCATCACCGACCGGTAACGTACCCAGAAGGCTGGCAGCATTGCCACGTTGAATGGCAATGCTGATCCTCTGTGCAAGATAATAACCAGCCTTTGAACCAGCTTTGAGAAGTCTTTGAATAGAGAACGGCCACTTGGACCCCAATGTTTCTACCCCAAATGTTATTTTTTGTTTATTAAGAATATTAGCAACCGCATAGAATATAGAATAGAATAGAATCGTTTTATTTGTTCAAAACATGTGTGTACATACAAAAGCATGCAATAGGTCAGTAATAGTATATAATATATAGTCCAGTCATGTTTTGCCCCATATAGCGGCGTACAAATATATGCGTGAGGAGACGCTTAGTCATAAGATGCGCATTAATTGCTTTCAATTTTCACTAACAGTTCAAATCATTATGTAATGTAATGTCAAATCAGAAATACAGTAAAAATGTCAATATCTTATCAATAATCATGTCAAATAGATTAAAATACAATAGAAAATGTACTACAATGCAACACTAATATTCTATTTAAACCCTCCAACTAAGCTAAATTTCTTGTGCTTGGAGTGGGTTGGGAGTAGATAGGGTGGTGTGTGGAGCTGCGTGGTTCCCGGCAGAGTAGAATTTGGACTACCCCATCTCTTCCCATGCGGTGTGGCACAAGGCGACTAAGCGATAGGGCTGTTTAACATCAGATAGATATATACAGTCCAGATTCAGCCTCAGATGCATGGCTTGCGTCAACAATAGAGCCCGAAAGACGGAAATAGGGTCACCCCCTATTACGTGGGACCGAATTCAATGATTGGTGAAATGTGGATGTTATCACCTCTGCCTAACCCTAAGGGGACAAAGGCGTGATTACATGTATGTATGTAGGAGTAGGTTCATGTCGGTAGTGTAATGGCCAGGTTTCGATCCCAGGACCTCTAGATCGTAAGGCCTACTCCTTAACCACTAAGCTACCGAACGCTCTGAAGTATAGAATCATTATAATCTCATATAGGCATAAAAGGAAATAAGGAGGCTGACTGTTTAGCAAAATTTGGAATTATTGGGGGGAAAGAGGTAGATATAGAAATTAGTTATTTAGAATTATTGCCCAAGTACGGAAATATATGTCAAGCGCTATGGAAAGAATACTTTAACGAAAGATCGAAGAATGAAGGGATATGGTACAAGGCTATTGTGTCGGAGCCTCCTCATACACCGTGGTTTTTGAGCACAATGTTGAGCATAAAACTGGTTGTTATCGCCCATAGACTGAGGACTGGCCACATGCCGCTCAATAAGTTTGGATTTTTAATAAAAAAAATTGATATCGTAATTGTGAGGTTTGTGGTACTGTGGAAGATATCCTCCACTTATTGGCGGAATGTGCTAGATTTTAGGCTGCTAGAGAGGAGCTATTTGAGGAGCTTAACTTAAACTTGTATGATGTAGGTATCTGCCAACAAATATTGTGCACACCTAAATCTGAGGCTGCCTATAGTCTGTTTTAAGTTTGTTATGCTGCGTTTAGTAGGTAACTAAATATGTATAGAAGGCACAACGGGACTGGCATGTACAACTGTATAAAAGTACCCAATAACAAATAAAGAGAGAGAAAAAAAGTCAGGGAAGTGATTGCCATTTGACCTCCCATCTTAAAGAGAAAATTCAGCGCAAGAGCCTAGTCAGTTTAGCAGGTGCAAGGACTATCAGGTGAGGTTGGATTGTATATCGAAAGTGTTGGTAGCATTCTGTACTCACTAAGGTGGCTAGGTACTGGTAGGGCTGGCGTGGTCCATTCTTTTTCAGTGGAAATGATAGCACTTCTACTCAATCAAATGATTTATCCAGTGTGCTACTACCTGGATTACGTTCTCGGAGACGCTCATAAGGTCCTCCGGTGTACAAGTAGATGGAAATGCAGTACACGTTAGCAATTGGGCCATGTTCTGTGGAGCATCTACACAGTGGGTCTATTAATTTTGACCAACAATGCTGAAATAGCGATGGTGTTTGGCATCCAAGGTCAGGGTCTTAGGGATATCGTGTCTAAAAGCCACAAAGGCAGATATGACAGAACACCGTGCTTTTAGTCGATTCGGAGGAGATTGCAAACGAAAAGTCAAGTCCTCACCATCTTCACGCTATGCCTGACATGGTGCAGGGCAGGCGGGCGCCTCTTGCCGGGCAGGGCGAGCTCGCCCAGGCGGTAGTCCGGGTCGGCACTGGGCGCCGCTCGCGTTTGACCGCACAGCCGCAGTTGGTTGCTGCTGTGGATATTCTGGAAACAATACAAGATTTTGATGAATCTGGACAAAAAAGCCAGATACGATAATATGGGCGGAGTTTATGTTATGTTATGTTTATTATTTTTAATACTATCATTATGAATCCACTCGACGAGGAACGTGTATTCACAATGGTACCGTTAAATTGTTCTAATTTATATATAAGTTATAAATTATACCGATTGTTATACTAAAGTTGTATAGTTTATACCTGGTATAGCATCATGGCGTCCACCTCTCGCCCGACGTCTAGTAAATACCGCGGCGACTCTTGCGTCCATATCAAGCTGACTAGTGACGCGAGGATAGGCAGAGTGCACAGCAGCAGGTACCTACAAAGTATAAATAGATATCTTTATTTATATTTCTCTTATAAATAGTGTCACACAAGCATGTTTTTATTTTTACGAAAAAGTGTCTGAGACAGTCTCAATACATGTATAAAACATATGTATTGTGGAGTACAGGGTATGTTGGCCCAAGCGTCATAATGTCCATGAAGGCATAACGTCCAGACGTTACAAAGACCGTAAGCCAAAACGTCCAAAGATTGAATCTCTCTATATATATATATAGAGAGAGAACGATATATATATATATATATATACATCTAGCTAGAAAATACGCGAGCGATAACTACCTACCTACTCTTTTGAAGTTTGCCGCCGTCGCTGACTCGAGTTCATTCTCGATATTTACCTATTGTTTGTTTTTATTCAGTAGGTCAGTAGGTAGGTACTCGTAGGTAGGTTGTGACTTTGTGTTGACGATTCTAGATTTTTCTATGCCAATCGGTAGAGTACCTCGTCACTAACAAAGCGTTTTTATTTCTTGAAGATTCGATTACTAGTTTTCGAGATATCGACGTCTGTCGTAACATAACTTAGTTTCATTGGTAATCAATTCCGATAAATAAATAGATATTGGCTAAAGAGGTTATTACTGATTACTACTAAAATAACAGAAGTTGACGCTGACATTACCTCTTAGATTATAGAAGTTTATGATGAATAGACCTCTAATAATGTTTAAAGTTATAATTTTTTAAATAATTATGGTCGAATTTCAACTACAAAAGCGACCGTTATTGATAATAAAAACAGAAGCAGTGGGTTACTAACCTGTGCCACGCACTGAAGTGGTCGTTATTCTCGTAGAGGGTGGAGGCGCCGGTCTGCGGCAGGACCAGCGCGGCCAGTGCGGCTGCCAGTAGCGTGCCGGCCGCGGCCGCCGCCGGGCACGCCAGCAGGGCTCCCCTCCGCCCCGCGCGGCCGCACAGCTCGCCCACGTACGTGTAGGACGCGGGCACCACGCCGCCAGACCCTATGGCCGAGCAGAACCTGCCGGGGGACACCATCACTGTACTATAGAATACCATTTACTATGGCTAGTGGGTTTCGTTTGTAGGCAGTTGTATATTTCGATTAAGATATAGAAAAAATTATTAGAAAAAATTGGTTAGCCTAGTGGTATGGGTAATGGACTGCTGAGACGAGGTCTCGGGTTCGATCCCAGGTTTTACCATGGTACACACCAATGACTTTTCGATACTTTTCGAAGTTATGTGTGTATTTATCGCAGGTTTATAAGTGCCCGGTTAATGGCAATAGGCTCGCCCACCTATTACATTGGGACCTAAACATAAACTGGCGAAATGTGGGTGCTAGCACCTCTGCCTACCCCTTCGGGGATATAGGCGTGAGTTTATGTTATATTCTGCCTACCCCTATGGGAGACAGGCGTGATTTTATGTATGTATGTAAAAAATTGGATTGGTTCAGGCGGGATAAGAACCCGTTATTATACACAATACATATATCTGTAGATGACTTCCACTGTTGCCGTAAGACGGATATATGTATAGAAGAATTTGGATGGATTCGGGCGAAGGTTCTGTGGCTTAGTGCTCAGAGCGTTCCCCCTGAAGGGAATGATTGCGGGTTTGACTCCCGCCTGAACCGATCCATTTTGTTCTATATCTTAATCGATTTAAATAGCATAGTAAATAAATGCTTTAAAATTTCATTTCATTGATATATTTATTTGTAAAAATTTAATAGTTATGCTTTATTTTTTTTATATAGAATATTTGAACCGAAATTACTAATATTCGCTATAACCCCTCCAGCTAAGCTACTATCAATTTAGCTTAACTGGAGGGGTAAAATTTATTTAGGAGTGGGCTCACGTTGGTATTGTAATGGCCACCCAACAAGCAAAAAGCGGTTTTATAATTATCCTAAGACCAATTTTCAATAGACTTATTGCGAACTCATAAGAGCTTACAAGCCCGGAAAAGGGCCCTCTTTATTAGTGTATTCAGTTTTTTAACAGTTTAATAGTACCTTCGTGGAATTCAACTCACGACTGTAACAGCCGTGTAGCGGCATTTTATGAAACCATACAATCCTACGAAATCTATTATTAGTCTCGTATAAAACTAAACTAGATTGTTATGCACTTCTACAAGTTCTCATTTCGTTCATTTCGTTCAGTCAATCATTCAGTTATCAATATTGGGAGTTTTACACGTTCCGTATACATAATAGAGAAAACTTTATTAAAATACTTAAGTACTAATAATATTTTGGACATTAATAAGGTAAGTTATTTGATAATTCTTCAGAGTATTTCATGTTGTTAATCAAAAACGTACAGGGAACTCGTATTTCTCGTGCAACATATCAAGTTTATGGTGAGAATTTTAAAGCGCCTTTTAAAATAAGTAATTTTACATTCATATTCTTTATTTAAAAATAACAAAATGTTCCCCATTAGTCATTTTCGGTAGCCATTTTTAGATTAGCATTTCGAAGTGTTCTACTATACCACTATAGACAAACTCGGTTCTATAATGTCTCATAGTAGCTGCATTCACTCGCCATGTTTTTATCTTTTGTGTTTTGGGGATCCGTGGTGAAATAAGAAAAACGCTAAATGCACAACTTAATATTGAAATAAAACCCGTAGGTGGTATTTGTGTTCATGAAAATAAGTAGGTATGTATTTATTGACGATTTGTGTAAGTAATTAATATTTTTTGTTTGAATGTTGTTTCAGTTTTGTTGACTGAAAAACCCCTTTCAGTTTTCGGTACACCATCCATAACGAACAATAATAAACATAATAACATCCATGATTCAGGAACAAACATTCGTGTTCATCACATAAACATTTGCCACACAGGATTCGAACCCGCAACCTCTGCATCTTTAGACAGGGTCACTAATCACTGAACCAAATGGGCTGTCAATGTTATTATATTTAAGTATTATTTCTATTATTTGAAGGTGTCAACGAGCTGGAGCAATGGTTATATTTCTACATATCGACCGATTTTTGACCAGAAAGGATTACCGTTTATTAAAAAAATTAAAGTGGCATTGGATTGCAACGCATTTTGTACTGACAGACAAATGCTACGGCTGTGGTCATGAAGTCTCTAAAGACAGGCCATTACATTTTATTATGAATCAAGAAATTATAATATCACTTCTTAATCAAGATATTATTAGCTGATTGTATATGAGCGCAGAAAGATTTATGAATTATTATTGTGGTAGTAAGTTTATAATAAGTAATTACAAAAATATTTATCCAAAGTAGCTTATTAAAGATTGATTAATGGTGTTACATTATAAAAATGAGCAAGTTGTTTTCGTTAATTCTTACGTACTTACTAATAAATAATAAAAACAGTGATTTTATTAAATTTTGTTTTATTTCACAGCTTTATGTATTTACAGAGTGTGCAGTAATGGTATAAAAAAAAAATGTATGTAATTGGATACTAACAAGCTTACATTTTATATCTGTGGTTTTAAAAACACTGTCCACCTTTTTAAGTTGTCTGTTGTCACATTTATAAATGTTGAGAAATGAAAATTTTAAAGGTTCTTCAAACGCATCTTCAGTATTTTCAATAGAATAGCCGTGTATTTCTATAGTCTGCTGTTGGCTTTCGTTAACTTTATAACATACGGAAATAAACTTGACCACTTTATTTTCATTGGTAAGAAACCATTTGTCCTGCTTCCTGTCTCCAAATGCAAAACTCCCCCAGGTTCTCCACGCTTAGTTTTTTTAATCATTGGGTAATTTAGATTTTTCTCCAACAGTCTATCTACATCAGTTAAGACTCTTTTATTAATTCTTTTAGCTACTTGTTGAAGTGCTTTGTTTCCTTGTCGCACCATTTTTTTCATGGAGTAAAATTTATTTTCAAAGGGATAAGAATTAAAATTTTGAACTTCCTGGATCAAATGTAACAGATTATGAATGTTACTTGTAAGATAATCTTTTCCATATATATTTTGAAATTTTTTAACGAAGTATTTTAACATTTCTTCAGCGATTCACAGAAATTGAAAATGTTTTTAATTGGAGCAAATCGTGATGGCACAAAATAAGTGCATAAAATGATTGAAAGGTTCAGTTCTTAAAATCTCTTTTAGTATTGTAAAACTGAGATAGTAAAAAAGGTACGAAATTCAGAACCTTTCCAATGTGCTAAAACATTCAGTGATCTAACTGATCTATGTATGTATTTCTTCAGGCAAATGACATTCTAACAAAAAATTGTTAACTTCTCGAGCACTCCATTTTGTAAAGTACGTCCCTCCAACCAATTACAGTCTCTTCATTAAACCGAGATCCATTAAATGTAGGGAATCTGATACAGCAAAGTCTTCTATCATGTCAATGTTAAATTTTAGCAATGGCGAGTCACACTTATGATGTTGCCCATAACTCTTTGAACGAAAATCATTATCATTTCAGTTAGGGCTATCGATTCCAATGAATGTCACAGTATTTGATCTATGAGAATATTTCCCAACTACTGTGCATTTTAAGCACCCACGTTTACTATTAAAAGTACCAAAGTACCAAATAATACATGTGATATTTATTGACAAGGTACTTCTCACACATCTATGTAAACCGAATATACAAATGCATTCAGTTATTCAAACAAACTTGTAAGTAAGTTCCTTAAAAATTATTCTAAAAAATATTTGAGTCATAGTCCAATATACTATTAATTTGTGCGGAACCCTCGCCAGGTTTTGTGAATTGAACTTCAACCGGCTCAAAATCAGAACGTGTCTAAACCACCTATTGCAAGGGTAAATAATCTTATAATGACTTTTCCAACGAATCAATAAGTGTTTCTTTGACAATAACAGTATTGAACATAGCTCGTATGAAATCATTACACTTATAATAGCATGTGGCAAGTATGTTATTAGTAAAAGTAGTATCTTTAAGAGTGTTTATAAGCTCACATTAAACTACATTCAATTATGACTTACAAATGCTTTAATAAAACTACTTTATTTGTAACGGACTCAAATATTGTACTTATTAGCGCTTAAAAAACTAGGTAACAAGTGTAAATGGAATCAAGTGTATTTACACTTATGGGCAGCTTTAATAGGAGATTCGGGTCTATAGTAGCTTAATAAGCAATCTTAAAAGCGCTTACAAGTGCTGTTTATAAGAACCTTCATTCTTAAGTCTGATTGCTCTTACTAAAAGCTTTTACAAGAGGGTGCAGCTTATAGTGATCTATATACGTAGTATTATAAGCCCTTATAAGGCTAATTATCAGAATAATCGTGATCAAATACCAAATAGCATTTTCTGAGACGCAAATAAGAGTAATTGCGATCGCCAAAATCAATATAAGAATGTTATAAGTGTCTTATTCCTATAACATATGTGTTCTAAGACTATTTTGCTTGTTGGGCAGGATTCGAACCCGGGACCTCTCGCACATACACACACATACACACACACAGACACACACAGTCATACCAGTACCATTATTATCTTTCTTTTCATCATTTTGTAATTTAATTTAGTTACCTAAAATAGTTTAACCATGTGATCACCTGTAATACCCTTACCACCTTAATTATGTAGCCCTAAGGAGAAGCGGGACGACCCAACACAAGCATTGCTACATGCTTCCTGGGTTGTTCCGGTAACTGAATAACTTTGTAAGAGAAATGTTAAAGAAATAAACTATTTTTTTTTTACGTGTACATGTTACAAGGAGCGAATAGTTTGCGATTTCTTCGACAAACGACGATTTGACATGATGGCAAGATAGGTTAACCCGTACCGGCCAGCGGTAACCTGTTTCTCTATATAAGCCCCCTAAGTCCTTTTCCAAGCTCTTGTCTATTACTCTCACTCAATTTCATTAAAATCAGTTCAGTAGTAGTTTAATTTATTTTGCATTTTATAATATTTGTATGAATTTCATAAACGATTCAACAAACGTCTTGTTCGATTATTCGTTTGGGTGTAATATAAAAGAACATATAATCACGCCTGTAAATCCCCGAAATGGTAGGTAGAATTGTATTAAACACCTACATTTCGACAACTATCATTTTCGCTTCCACGCAAAAGTAGTACCCGCTTAATAAGAGGCCTCCTATTATGGGGCACCAAAAAGCTTAGTTGTCGAAATGTGGGCCTTGATACACCTCTGCCTACTCTTTCGAGAATTTACATGCGTGAATATATATATGTGTGTTGGGTAAAAGTGTGTTACCTGGCCATCATAAAAGTGCCATATGTAGGCATGAAGGCGGCTATCGCTGCGAAGACCGCGTTGACCGCCAGGCACGAGACCAGGGTCCGTCTCCTGCCCAGCCGTTCTGCTAGTACCCCCCAGCCGACTGCGCCCAGGGAACCTCCTACAAGGCTGATCATTACTGTGGAAAGATGTCATCATTTATAGTTTTAAAATTACAATTTTAACCGACTGGTACATTTTCGCTCCCTTTGCGGTCGAGATAAGGGGTAGATGGGGTGCCGACACCAAAAATTTCGTTAGTAAATTGCGGCGCAGGTTGAGGGACAAAACTGGTGACTCACTATTCAGCATGGAATTGGCCATCGCTATTCAACATGGAAACACCGCCAGCGTAATTGGCACATTTAACCCAGGCACGGTGAGGGGCGGTTTAATTGTAAACCTTTGAGGATGCCGTAAGGCGAAACCGGTCAGGTCTAATAACAAATACTGTGGAAAAGTACAAGTGAGTTCTCAATATGTGCCATCAACACAACGGGGCGGATCATGAATTTGTGGGGCCCTGGGCTAATACTGCTAAGGGGTCCTACCTAATCACTCGACCAATTGCCATTTTGTCAAAAAACTGTTTTCTGTAGTGATTTAGGTATACATAATATATGTTAAGTATCTGTTGCCGCGCTACGCCACGCGCCATCTAGCGTCGGTTGCGAGACCTATAGGTGCGAGCGGCGGGGAGAGGGGGTCGACCATCGGCGCCTGCGTGGGAGGTGTCGGCCGGCACAATCAATCTAATATACCTTACGTACACCCGTTTTTAAAAAGGGTCATATTATATTTATAAAATTGTAACAAACGTACAAATTAAAAACCTCAATCAGTCAAACTCTGCGTTATAATTGAATTCTCCCGAACATATTTGGACCTTCGGCCGAATTGAAATCATCAGACCACGCCACGTTCTGAAGAATATAGAAGAATTCCGTCGCCACCTGAATCTACGTTGCGGGTGATATCAGCCACGTAAGTAGCTTTCGATTCTTGCAAGCTGCTAGGATGAGTGAAGAGGAGTATAGTGAAGCTGGAAATGTCTTAAGTTTAATTGAATTAAAGAAACAAAGGGCATCTTTAAAAGGTAGACTAACTTTGTTCGAAAAATATGTCGGTAAGTTTGAAAATAAATCCCTATCTGAAACGCAGCAAGCTGATTTAAGCATGCGTATTGAGTCGAATTTGATTTTATTTGATACATTTAATAATGTTCAGAGCAAAATAGAAAGTGTTCTGGACGAAACTGAAATGATAAAACAGCTCGACTATAGGGAAGCTGTAGAAAATCAATATTATAGCGCAATGTCTATTGCAAAATTTCTTATCGATGTAGGTAAAGGCAAAAGTGACGATTCTCAGTGTTCAAATCCGCATTATAAAACGAAAGCTTCAATAAAATTACCCGAAATTAAGTTACCCTCATTCGATGGCACGTTTGATAAATGGCTCGAATATAGGAATTCGTATTTGTCTATGATTCATAAGCGAAGTGATCTAGATGCAATAGAAAAATTTCATTATTTAAAACGTTCCCTCACTGGTTTAGCTCTCCAGGTTATCGGCGAGTTAGATTTCACGGCCTCTAATTACGTCCACGCGTGGGCGCTGTTAGAAGAAAGATTTAATAATAATAGGTTACTCATTCAAAATCATGTCCGTTCTGTTTTCACTGCACAATCCATTAAAAAGGCTTCAGCTGAAGAAATACGAAATTTAATTGATATTATATTGCGAAATTTACGAGCACTTAAATCCTTGGATGAGCCAACGGAATCGTGGGATACCCTTATTATATATATAATTGTGTCAAAACTAGACTCATCCACAGAACTCGAATGGGAAAATTATATCGGGTTATTTCCATCTGAATTAAAAAATGAGAAATTGCAATTAGATAACTTATTGAATTTTCTAAGAAACCGTGCTAATTCGCTAGATATGATTCATAGAAACAAAGCTGAACCTAAAAATAATACAATGGATAAAAGGCACAAAACTACCTCCCACCCACAAAAATCACATAGTTTTGTTTCAATGCGTAATAATGAGGCTAAATCTAACAAGTTGGTTCACCAATGCATTATGTGCGGTGATAATCACTTATTATATTCTTGTATTCGTTTCCTAAATTTGTCTGTGTCAGAGAGAATTAACTTTACTGATAACAAGAACATATGTAAAAACTGTTTACGTGCGGGACACCCACTTTCTGAGTGTAGGTTCGGTCCATGCAGGCAGTGTCAAAGGAAACATAATAGTTTATTACACAGCGATAATTATTTAAATGCGTCTAAGTGCGAGCCATCAGTGTCAAGCTCAGTTAACTCGCAATCAGCCGAAAAATCGGTTTCAATCGTATCACATACATTAAATTCCGTAAATCATGCGAATACGGTATCGAGCGTGAACGCATCGGCGTCATCGGTACCGTCACAAGTGTTACTGTGCACTGCCTTAATCGAAGTCATGGATAGTAACAATCATTATCAGACAGCCCGATCGCTGTTGGATAGTGGTAGCCAAAATAGTTTTATTTCTGAAAAATTATGTAATCGGTTAAACGTACCGGTAATACAGTCCACTATACATATATCTGGTGTGGGACAATCCGTCTCACAGTCGAATAAGGTATGCGATGTAAATATGCGTTCTATAATTAATGAATACAGCACACAATTACGGTGTTTCGTTTTACCGCGTATTACGTCCAATCTACCCTCAGCAACCATAGATGTAAATTTATTTCGCATTCCGAAAGATGTTTGCCTTGCAGACCCCACATTTAACGTCTCATCAGAAATCGATTTATTGATTGGGGCTGATATATTTTGGGATTTGTTGAACAAAGATACGATCCGTCTCTCTAATGGACCATACCTACGAAAATCAAAGATAGGGTGGTTAGTTTCGGGTCCCGTTTTCTATCATAACTCGCGTATAAATAATATCTATTGTCATGTTGCTCAAACATCAATTATTGATGATCAACTTCGCAAATTTTGGGAATTAGAGGAAGTAGGGGTGACTTCCACTTTAAAGAAAGAAGAATGTTCATGCGAGGAGTCATTCGTCAAAACTACTGTACGGGACAGTAGTGGTAGATTTTCGGTACGTATACCACTCAAGGAGTCGGCCGAAACACTCGGTGACTCATACGATATGGCAAAATCGCGTTTTCTTTCATTGGAACGTAAATTAGAACGATCACCATCTTATAAAAAGATGTATTGTAATTTTATGCGTGAATACATTGAGTTGGGACACATGTCCCAAATAAAAGATTATAAAAAGCCGTATTATTTTCTTCCTCATCATGGGGTGTTACGAGAGCATAGTACAACAACAAAATTGCGCGTAGTATTTGACGCGAGTGCCAGTACTACGTCCAATAAGTCATTAAATGACATTCAATTAATAGGCCCGCCACTTCAAAACGATATATTCTCCATATTACTTCGTTTTCGACAGTATAAATATGTGGCCTGCACTGACGTGGAGAAAATGTACCGACAAATACTGGTACACCACGATCAGCGCAATTTGCAATTAATACTTTGGCGAGAAAACCCATCTGATGAGTTGTGTATTTATCAATTAAATACAGTTACGTATGGTACAGCGTCGGCGCCATACCTAAGTATACGTTGCTTACGACAGCTCGCATACGAAACAGATGATAAGGTAATAGCTAGGGTTATCAACGACGACTTTTACGTTGATGATTTAATAACCGGTCATGACTGTTTAAATAATTTAGTAGAAATATGCGAAAAAACCACCGAGGTTTTAAGGTCAGCCTGTTTCCCATTGCGTAAATGGACATTTAATCATGATGTAAAAGGTGATTTTTTCAAACAATTAGCAATCGGAGACCATTGTCAAAATAAAACACTCGGATTAGGTTGGCAAGCTACGAGTGATGAATTGCATTTTACGACACAATTAAAATTTAGTCCCAAGGTTACTAAACGTACTATTATGTCTGTAATATCTCAAATCTATGATCCCTTAGGGTTATTGTCTCCGGTCATAATTACGGCAAAAATTATGCTTCAAAAATTGTGGTTACAAAAGCTCGACTGGGATGACGCAATCCCATATGACTTGCAAGTTACTTGGAATAAATTACTTAATGATTTTTCAAATATAGATAGTGTTCGTGTCCCTCGTTACGTCATGAGCGACTGTACTCACAATTTAGAATTGCATATTTTCACCGATGCATCTCAGGATGCATATGGTGCTTGTGCATACATACGGACTTATAATAATGATTCATGCGTTTATACAAAATTATTATGTGCTAAAAGTAAAGTTGCACCAGTTAAGAACGTGTGTACCATCCCTAGACTCGAGTTATGCGGAGCGTTGTTAGGCGCAAGATTATACAATAAAATAATAAGCTCGCTCAGAATGACATTTCCTAATGTTTACTTTTGGACTGATTCCACTATAGTCATAGGGTGGATTCGAATGTCACCACATCGTCTTAAAACTTTTGTTCAATATCGTGTATCTCAGATAAATCAATTGACTGGTGATGCGCCATGGTTTCATATAAATGGTACAGAGAACCCGGCAGATATGTTATCTAGAGGTCTAAAAATAGCCGATCTTAATAACAAAAACATGTGGTGGCACGGTCCCGCGTTCTTGAAAGACGTAACTTTAACCAATTCTAGTGATACATCGGTAGATGAACAATCATTACCGGAATTAAAGTCAGTGAATGTATGTATGATCTCCAATAATGTTACATATATAAGTGACTTTATTGATTATAATAAATTTTCATCATTCAATCGGTTACGGCGATCGACTGCATACGTACTGCGTTTTATACATAACGCGCGCTCAAGTAAACAACTCCGTAAAACCGGTTTGTTATCAGTTGACGAGTTAGATGCTTCGATCATTGTGCTCGCGCGCTTTGCACAATTAGAATCCTTTTGTAATGAATACAAAAGTTTACTTAAAAATAATGTAGTACGTTCAAAGCGCATACTTAGTCTTAATGTTTTTCTTGATGAAAATAAATTAATCCGCGTTGGCGGGAGACTAAAAAAAAACTCACCTTATTTTGATTACAATAAAAAACATCCCGTGTTATTGTGCAGTAAACACAGATTTACAACATTGTTATTTAAATACGAACATGAGCAGTTGTTGCATGGTGGACCACAAGCGTTGTTAGCGTCTATTCGTGAGGCTTGGTGGCCACTCGGAGGACGAAACTTGGCCAGGAAAACTGTTCATAACTGTGTCAACTGCGTGCGTATGAAAGGGAAAACAATACAACCACTCATGGGTAATCTACCATCAGAGCGCCTTGAACTTGGGTTCCCTTTCATGCGCTGCGGTGTAGACTACGCAGGGCCTGTGATGATCTTAAACCGGAGAGGGAGAGGATCTACTCTTCTTAAAGGATATATATGTTTATTTATTTGTATGAGTACGCGCGCTATACACTTAGAATTAGTCACAAGCCTTACCACAAGCGATTATTTACTTGCCTTAAAACGATTTATATCTCGCCGAGGTAAACCGGTCGAGATTATCTCAGATAATGCTAAGAATTTTGTAGGAGCTGAAAAAGAAATAGTATCAGGCCTTATGCGTAGTAGTAACGACATTATTAATTTTACAACAAATAATAGTATAAAATTCAGCTTCATTCCTCCTCATTCACCTCATTTTGGCGGTTTGTGGGAGTCGGGGGTGAAATCGTGCAAGCATCACTTGCGACGTGCAGTAGGGTGCACGAACCTTACCTACGAGGAGTTCAACACTGTCCTGTCGCAAATTGAAGCCATCCTGAACTCGCGACCACTGACCGCCATGTCTACAGACCCAAATGATCTACAACCGCTTACTCCTGCTCATTTTCTCATCGGGCGGCCTATGACTGCTCCAGCCTGCAAGGACATGACTGCCACACCGAGTCATCGTCTACTGTGATACGATATCATTGAACAAATGAGACAGCATTATTGGAAACGTTGGGCAACCGAGTACGTAACGGAACTGCAAACGCGTACCAAGTGGAAGACTCACCAAGCTGAAGTTCAACTGAACGGTCTCGCTCTCATCAAGGAAGACAATCTTCCACCTTTAAAATGGAAGTTGGGTAGAATCATACGCATCTACCCGGGTACCGACGGCATTGCCCGAGTAGCTGATCTGCGCACCGCTTCGGGTATCATACGAAGATCCTTCTCCAAAATCTGCCCATTACCCGTTCTACCTGCGAGTGATCTGATGACATCGTGACATCGTGTTCATCCCTTCGAAACCTGCTGTTTTCAAAGCCGGGGCCATGTTGCCGCGCTACGCCACGCGCCATCTAGCGTCGGTTGCGAGACCTATAGGTGCGAGCGGCGGGGAGAGGGGGTCGACCATCGGCGCCTGCGTGGGAGGTGTCGGCCGGCACAATCAATCTAATATACCTTACGTACACCCGTTTTTAAAAAGGGTCATATTATATTTATAAAACGGTTGCCCAACGTTTCCAATAATGCTGTCTCATTTGTTCAATGATATCGTATCACAGTAGACGATGACTCGGTGTGGCAGTCATGTCCTTGCAGGCTGGAGCAGTCATAGGCCGCCCGATGAGAAAATGAGCAGGAGTAAGCGGTTGTAGATCATTTGGGTCTGTAGACATGGCGGTCAGTGGTCGCGAGTTCAGGATGGCTTCAATTTGCGACAGGACAGTGTTGAACTCCTCGTAGGTAAGGTTCGTGCACCCTACTGCACGTCGCAAGTGATGCTTGCACGATTTCACCCCCGACTCCCACAAACCGCCAAAATGAGGTGAATGAGGAGGAATGAAGCTGAATTTTATACTATTATTTGTTGTAAAATTAATAATGTCGTTACTACTACGCATAAGGCCTGATACTATTTCTTTTTCAGCTCCTACAAAATTCTTAGCATTATCTGAGATAATCTCGACCGGTTTACCTCGGCGAGATATAAATCGTTTTAAGGCAAGTAAATAATCGCTTGTGGTAAGGCTTGTGACTAATTCTAAGTGTATAGCGCGCGTACTCATACAAATAAATAAACATATATATCCTTTAAGAAGAGTAGATCCTGTATCTACAGGAAGAAAATAGGTTACCAAAATATTAAAGTTATTTATTAAAACATTATTAATTCCAAAATAAATTGACAGGTTATGAATGGTTATGTTATATAAATTATAGAGCAACCTTTCTGCATTTTTGTGCTGCAAATACTTGTATTTGCTCATCGCACTGTAAGTCCTTTGTTAAATCGCAATTTATGGAAGAACTGACAAATGATTTAATCGATAGCTCCTCATTGCTGACCTGATTTTTTTTAATTCTAGATAAATTTTAATATTAACAATATCGTCTATTGTTTTCACTTCAGGTTGGGGGCCCTCTGTATCCAGCCAAAAAGCATTTAAGTAGATCCAACCCTGATAAATATTAAATAAATATAGTACGAATTATGTTAAAAAATTACAATCTTACCAAAATAAATCAGTTTATTTTTGTTATGTTATTTTATGTTAGTACGCACGCTATCTGCACCGCGCTCTAGATGCGCGTGGCGTAGCGGGGGACGAGAGAAAGAAAGAGCATGAGTCGAGAGAACGAGCGAGATACCGCTATCAGGCGGACTGACCAAATCTGATGAGCGATTGGTCGATACTCCCCCCGTATCCATAGCGGGGTACAGCCGTTACGTTCGGTCTGAGCAAGGCATGAATTTATTTATACTCATTAATAAAGGTCGGCGATTATTAAACCAATTTGGCCTTTTACACAGCAGCTCTGAAGAGAAAACGGTTGTTCTTATTTTACCACTGTCGTGAGTTCTTCAACCAGGATATTCTTCTCCTACCAGCACTGTTTTTACTCCGTAACTCTCTTTGATTATACGTGCGAAAAATCCCCACGGATATCTTCCCGCCGGAGCCGGTGGGAGAGGTTATACCGGACTCGAACCGACTGAAACGCACGGCGGCGGCGCCTGTGGGTCATTGTTGGTTGTCGAAGGTGAGGTTGACAGGCACCCTGGGCGACCCAGGGGCATCTCTCTCGATCTGACCCTCCTCGTGAGATGGGACCCCAGAGTTCCTAACTCGTCCCCGGAAACGGGGAGACGTGCAACGCGCGCCGGCTCTGCGGCCTGCTTCTGCGGCTCCACCCGTCACCCCCAGGCTTGCGCTCATGGGGGGTGGAGGACATTTATCGACCTTCGACACTCGAGTTGTATCTGTAAGCGGGCAGCTTGGGTTGCAATCCTTCGTCACTCCCGCTACCGCTCCCGCCCTGCCTTCTCATTCACGAGCATAATTTGCTCACAGAATGAGGTGCCGGCTGCCTACGCCCCGCTCGGTGCGGTGGCGAACGTGAGAACCCTCACTCCCAGGGCCGCCACCAGCTCCCGTCTCCCACTTTGTATCTCTACTTATGAGATATCTCTGTGTGTGGTTTAAAAACTCCACCCTATACATAAATAGTACAAAAATATATTTTACCGAGCCAATTCTTCTCGTGTGGCAGGATACACATCTCGATCTCAGCAGAGGGCAGGATGAACGGTATGGCCGCCAGTTCTAAGGAAGCTCCTGTGATAGCCAGGGCTACTGCTAGCAGCACCCGGGCTTGTGATAATCCGCACCCAGCCTGCAAGTGAGAGAAAAGCATATTACAAGACAATTTTACTTCCATCTTCTTGGAATCCCCATACTGGCTTACAGGATATCCTGTATCTATTTATATGATATATGTATGTATGATATACGTATATGTATAATCTTGTGTCACCCCTCTAAGCCATGTGGCTTAGAGGGGTGACACAAGATTACGAAGTACGCCATGAGCGGAGCACGGGCGGGCCACTTAATATAATAACCCACCTCCACCCTACAGAATACCGCGACTATAATAACCTCGTGTTGTGTTTTCGGCGGTGAGTAGGGTAGCCAGAGCTCACTGCTGAGTTTTTTTGTGGAACTGCTCCAGCACACTGGAGTCACATTTGAGGAGCTCACCGCTCTCGTTGATCACTTGAGGCAGTGGAAGCTAAAGTGATATCGACAGTACCTGTCTGAGTGCATCTTCGTGGAACTGCTCTAGCACGCTGGAGTCGTTGTAGTCGAGGAGTTCGCCGCTCTCGTTGGAGTCAGCGGTGTTGTCCGGCGGGCTGGCGGCCATGTGCGTCGCATTACCCGGCTCGCCGGCGCCGCTCTCTGTACCTTGAGATATCATACATTTATATTACAAATGTGCTGATAACTCTTGTCTGTTTGTTAGGCATTTACACCACAACTAATCAACCGATTTTGATGAAATATGATACAAAGATAGAGTTTGGAAAAGGACATAGCCCATTAGTCGCGATAGCAGACTTCCGGGAAGGCGAAGCCGCGAGCATCAGCTAGTAGATTTGTATTTAGGTTCATTAGAGTCACAAGTGGGTCTTCTAAATCTCATTATTAATCTCTTTGGCTAAGATAATGATGATGGGCAAAATAAACAGCTAGCTGGTTTGATTTTGCGAGGGATATGCCTGTCAACCTCACCTTCGGCAACCAAAAACGACCCACAGAGACGAGACATGCGTTTTAGTCGGTTCGAGTCCGACATAACCTCTCCCACCGGCTCCGGCGGGGGTATCCGAGGGGATATCTGGCAAGTAAAGTGGAGAATTTGTGCTGTCAGTGGGAAGACTTGTCCTGCTTTGTCTTCTACTGACGGCACAGAAACTCTGTAATTACAGGGTTGGCAGCGCGACTGTGACTCCTCTGGTGTTACAGACGTCCATAGGTCACGGTAACCACTTTTCATCAGGTGGGCCGTGTGCTTGTCTGCCAACTAAGTGGTTTAAAAAAAAAAGCTGGTTTAATTTAAAGTCGTGTGACGTACTAAGCCTGTCCTCGGTGTAGGCCATGGTGCGCGCGAGGGAGCCGAAGCTGCCGAGCTTGCTGGAGCCCTCAGAGTCGGAGCGGGCGCGCACCAGGCACGCGTGCTCCTCCGCCATTGTGTGCCACGCGCACTATGTCTTTAGCGGCAGCGAGAGGCATCTGGAATAAAGATCATTTAGTTATTATTTAATTCGATATATAAGGCATTCGGTACAGAAACAACCGGACCGACCTTAATAGATTACTATTGGTCGGAATGGGTGACATAATGACGTCACTGGAGATAGACCAATGATAATTTCTATCAAGGTCGGTCACAGTTTTGCGCTCGACGCTGAATGCATAGAGAATTGCACCATTGTAGTGGACACCCCCTAGCCACAGTCCCCTAGCCATCTAGCGGTTGCATCTCTAATTTTTCAGGAGAAAGGTGCGACCAATAGCGCACGTTGGGAGAGACCTATGGCCAGAAGATGACTGCAATAGGCTAATTAGATTGAAAAAAGGCACCTGCTTGTGACAGACACGGTCAATGTAGGTAACGTGTTTGAACAGCGCGACAGTGCGTCATATACAAACTGTGCCGAATATTAACTAAGAATATTAATTACAAATTAATTGAATTATAATTAAAAAAGCAATGATATAGTGTGGCCAATGATACTTTGATCACACGCATCAAGTAAAGAGGCGAGTTAGAAAAATGTTACTCGGCCGAGACAGTGATATCGGCGAGTAGCTGTTCAAAGGTGTTTTGATATTAGCAAAGACAGTTCAAAGACAGACTCCACTCCATGCGTGCGTGTGAGCAAGGCATATATGGTCGGCTAATACGAATGCACATAGTTACGTTAGTCTAGCCTTATAGGGGCTCAGATAGACGCCGCAATTAATTTATTGATTACCACTCACTCTCGCACTCCATCTCTCTCCAATCCCGCCAATCCCGCCTCACACCAATCCCCATGGTCTCCGTGGGGATGTTGCGCACGTTAAAAAAAAAAATCCCCTTGGCCGAACGTGGTTCGCGGCCGAACGGTACTCGCCACTCACCACACGCCCATTGTCTCCGATCCATCGTGTCCGAAATGTTGGCTCAATAAAATCGAATAAAATTGCTAATTCCAAAACACGTTTGAACAGTTACTCGCCGACATCACTGTCTCGGCCGAGTAATATTTTACTGACTCGGATTTTTCTCAGGTAAAATAAAAGGCTTTAAGTCTGGTCGTAATAACAGACATCCTACGGGCGGGCCAACGGCCAGTATAAAATAATTATGTCATTGTTTATTTGTTGCCTAGGCATTCCTGTACCGCTCATCCAAAGACGTACATTGATATTTGTTGTGGACCTATCATAGACATAGCTATCATGATAACGAAATTAAACTGTTACTTTTTTAGCCTACCTAGTAATTTCTGTTTTTTATACCACTTGGTTGGCAGACAAGCACACAGCCCACATGATGGAAAGCGGTTACAGTGGCCTATGGACGTGTTCAGCACCAAGGGAGTCACACTCTCGTTACCAACCCTTAAGCACAAGAGTTTCTGCTCTGTCAAAGACAAAGCAGGACAAGGCGTTTATGCGGAAGGTAGAGGATCAGAAAAAATGGCGCACATTGGGAGAGGCCTATGTCCAGCAGTGAACTGCAGTGGGCTAATTGATTGATTGATTGTTACTTTATTGTACGCCAATTATAATATTCATGATACAGAAATTGAGAAGACAAGAGCAGTACAAAGGACGGCCTTATCACTTTATGCAATTTCTTCCAGGCAACCTTTATTCACCAGAAGATTGCTCTTGAGTAAGCATAGAGAGAGGTACAAGTTTAGCAAATGCAGTTCTTCAAAAGAATATAATAAAAGCAGAAACTATTTATAACATGCAAAGCGATGAAAATAAATAAAAAAGAAAGTTCTGAGAAATACAGGTCTGTCATCATCCTCCTGCCCTTATCCCAAGTTTATTTTAGGTCGGCGCAACATGTCTTCATTTTCCATTCATCTCTAGTTGCAGTCATCTCAACATTCACTCCCTTCTTAACCATATCATCATTCACACAGTCCATCAACCTCATTTTGAATACTATAAATTAAACAAAGAGTTATGCGATAGGGAATAATCCTTTAAAGAGTAAATACTGACTTCCTGTGTGAAGGATCTGTAAGGCTCACTTCATACACTCAAAGAGATTAGCATTCAATAACAAATAATATTGTTATTTGTTATTTTGTTGTCTTTTTTTTTTGAGTGCTGACTGTAGTATTAAGTGTTAATACACACAACATTTTTGACAGTATAGGTATTTAAACTATCATGATCACAAACATCAGTATCAAAATAATCGGGATATTTCCCATATTGCATTGTTTCAAGTTTCCAATATATCGCTGCTTTTGCTAGCTCCATGATCATGGAGAACTGGAGTACCTACTGGCGGTGAACAGATTGATATATTTACTGGTAAAAATCTTTATCTTTCTTCACCCCCAATACTCCAGTTCCTCAGTGATCATGGTGCTTGCAGTAGCGCCGAAATATTGGAAACTCGAAACAATGCTACATGGTAAATATCCTGATTATTTTGACAGTAAATTTCGGGTCTTTTGAGAATAGCTCAGGGTGCTACTGCAGTGGACAAGTTCAAATGCACCAAGCATAGATTATTACAGAACAAAGCGCGCGCGTTAGGGTCTCGTTTGTTCGAGATTTAGGTTTGAGATAGGTATCAAGGTATACCTATTGATTTTCTTGTTATTTTTTTTATACAGGACACGCCAACTTGAGTTCACCTCGCCTGATGATAAGCTAAAGCCAAAGTCTCAGGAAAGAGGGTCACCATTACAGACACTATAAGTGTTATAATGGTGGCACTCAACTTGGCGGCCTCATCAGATGCTTTTTCACGCCCCGCTTTTATAGGCGCCGGGACTGTAGGATAATGTTAGCTATGGCTTGCCTCACTGAGTACCTATGGAAAAAGTACGTTTTAAAAAAAAGATCCGTGGTTACTGGATATTGTTCACACTGCGGTTACAGGACAGTTTTAAAATCGATAAAACGGCCTTCTTAAAAGGATCCAGTGAAAATTATCGGACCTAACATTTCTAGTGGTAGGTACTGGAATACTGATATGTGTGCGAACTCGGATATATATACAAATACATACGACATTGCCGAATAAATAACATGTACGATAAAACTGATCTTGAGAGCGGACTGCTGTGCAAGACAATGCAAATATAATACAGGAAGAACAATAAATTATCTCTTATAAACAATGCTGTAAGTGAACAGTCGTCACCTCAGATAACTTCTAGATAAACTAAAACAACACAATACGCTCTCGTATAAAAATGCCGATAACATATATTCTAAGCAGAAAATATTATATTGTTGTTACAAAGCTGAAATAAGCGATTTTAACTCACGTTTTAAATGCAATCCCTATATGCAAATTTGTCCAATCACTTCTACACGTATGTTTAGAAACTTTACCATTTCAAATTACAATTCTATATGGTTAAAATATTCAAAACAAAAATAATAAACACTACAGCCCGGAACAGAATAATCAGTAATTAAAGTAATTTACTTTATTTATAGCCTAATTGATTTGGATAGGCATAAATCCAATTAAAAATAAATATTCTATCCTTTTCTAACTAAGACAAAAAGCTACACGTAATTTCTACAGAAATAAGCTACGCAAAGCACTGAATAAAATTTAACTTAGTAGAATTATATTTCAGAATTGAATGATTTCTATTGGGTGATGATTGAAATGAATGAACTGAAATGATCAGATCAGTCATTACTCATTAGACACTAGTGATGTCTTGTGTATAAACAATTTGCTCATTCAATTTGAACTAAATGTTGTATTTTTCAACTTTACATGCCTGTGTGGCTTAACACATTTATATAAGCAACGAATTTATGGGGCATTTTTATATTTTATAATTAATATGTGTTATTATCATTGTGCGATTATGAACACAATAACAATCATAACAACAATAAATTAATTTCAAATTCTATAATTATTTTACTTTTTAAGTGACCCATAAATTTCCCATGGGTCGCAATATTCAGCCTTTAGACAAAAATGTATTTTTCAAGGCTTAACTTCAAAGGTTACCTCAAAATGTTAATTCATTATGATACGTATCATCGAATGATATCATATATATATTTTTAAGGTTTGACCTAGAACATGATACGTTAATGTGTATGTCTCTGGAGAGGTTGAATACAAAATGTTAAAACCATTTAAAATATTAATTTTGTATATAAATGATTGGGTTATCATGATTTTAAAATACAGGGAAGATATAAGGATTTGTGTTATTTCAATATTACTTCTAATATTTTTACATAAACATGAATACGCAACTAATGAAATGTTATAAAATTATCCATTTTGGCAAATAAGTGTTAAACTACAATATAACTTACAATAAAATTTAGAAGCATTAAGCAATTTTGCGGCCTATCCTCTTACTTTTCACTCTTAAATGAACACTGAAAGCGTGCCACACTGCTGTTCTCTAATTGTATGAAATATATTGTACAAAATTACATTGTGATTATTTGGCTCGTGTTGAGTGCAAGATTTGCAATAAATAATTGAACTATTTAAAACCTGATGCACAGTTTAGCACTCATTGTCTGTTTGTTTTTAATAACAAACACCATAATTACACAGTTTTGTACTTCTTGAATATATAAAAATAGATTTTGTTCACTAAAGTATCAAACATTTTTCGCAATCTACTTTTCTGAATACTAAGTAACGTGAGAACTATGTCACACGATATAAGGCAATGCGAAATCAATTCTAGTTCACTTATTCACTGAAACACCTCACAACACTGAAAGTTAAACAATTTTTCTAATATATCTGCAGCTGGTTCATGAGGTTTAAAATTATATATTCAGATCAACTCATAAAACGTGTCTCATATGGGACACAATGAAATCTGCAGAGTTTAAGGTCAGGAAAAGGACAGGAAACTCATTTTAGGAAATGATAGAAAGAGAGGTGTACTAAAGATCAAGGTAACATACATGAGATTCATATCCTCAAATTACTTTTATAAATTTAAGTATTTATTTTTTGCAAAAGTGCTTTAAATTATCAATTATCTTTTAATAAATGTCAATTTAATAATAATATAATCATCCTCTGACCCTGTTTCCAACTCAGTTGGGGTTGGCTTTCCAGTCTAACTGCGATGCGGCTGAACTTTGACATTTGCCTTGAAGCGACTGTCATATGACCTTTATTATTGATATTATATTGATAGTAAGTGTTTATGTACGCGGCCAAAATACATGGTAGTTTTTAGTTTGCTCTCTGCAAACTGCTTATGATCATCCAGTGTTTCTTTCCTTAATGTAATGTGAACGTTACTTTTGTAGCATAGTAATAAGATAGGTAAAATGAATTCGCTGTGGAGTGTTGGACTTTAGTTTAGAACCATCGGTTGCTACTTGCTGGCGATTATTTAGCATTTAGCTAACACTAGCTTAACTATAACTATATTAACGCCAAGTTAATATTTTAGGAAGGACGTCTTATGTTTTGGCTATTAATTGTATCTTCACTTATATCGTAAGATGAACATCTCGTGTGAGTTGCTATTTCATCGATTGGTTTGAGGTAGAGTTGCGCAGATTGAATATTAGCACATGCGCACTTTGCATTACCCGGGTTGGCTACCCGGATGATTGCTGTCACTCAGAAATCTTACAGCAACGTGACAAGACGTTACCAATTTCTTGTGTATTATATCATAACCCTAATATTATATACTATCACGTATAAACTATTTTGTCTTCGGGACAAATATTATTTTGCTATTTTACCATTCATTCTTTACAAAACTGTGACCATGACTGTGACTTTATTTATTTACTTGACAGATGTCAAACAATTTAGTCAGTTACGGTTAACGATACAACACTACCAACCAATCAGGGGGCCAATTCGCCTATTTTATGTTAACGTACAAGATTTTAGCGACACCATAGATATGAGATTTTGACTGACAAAGAAAATTGTGTGCGCCAAGTTGATTAATCACATCGTAGTGTCTTTACTGTGGTCTCACCGGTGTGGTGTACGAAACTATAAAGCCAAAAATTGCCACATCAGTGAAATTAAAATGACACATGAAATAAATTCAAAATGCACGTGCTTTCTTATTTTCTTTCTTATAGTAGCTCATTATAAACGTATTTGTTGATACAAATGTACAAACATGGCAATGACCACTTAATTTACCCATAATTCACTTTAAAAATGAAATTAAGTATATACTTGCCACTATAAAAAACAGTGACACTGACTAATGACATTACTGACGTACGTAATATGCGTTATTTCCTTAGATTCATCTGGATTCATCTAAGATTATTTCGAATGTTATTGAGATGTTACTTTACTACGCATTTTCATAAACAAAAGATGTTATATAGTTGAATATAAATACAAGTATCACCACCCCATCTCATCGGCAGAGTGTCGCAAGACTCGCAAAAGGCGACTAACGGGAAAAAACCCACACGCTATCACTGCAAGAGAAGGAAAACTCGAAATAAAACCCTGTTTCATCCTGTCTGGCCAGCGTGGAAATAGTTGGCCAAAGCCTCTCAACATTGGGAGAGGCCTATGTACAGCAGTGGACTGCGATAGACTAATATAGAAAAATGGATAGAGTTATATAGAAACACAAAAGATATTTGTGCATTATTGTATACATATGGTGGAAATAATAAGATTGGGACAGTCGGAGCCGTTAGTCCGTATCTTTAAGGACATTGCAGAGGAATTCATGATCCAAGGTACGAAAAAGCACCAGTCTCATCAGACTAAACCCCTCTGATTAAATTAAAAGTGAGTAACAAAAAAGACTTTTTATATTTATAATATTTGTCACTCTGTCCATTATTTATTAACAAGTGCCTGCTTAACAAACGCCTGGCTTTCCTGCAGGTGATGAATAACTCTCATCCTCTGTTTTCAAATGATCTTGAACCTAGAAACAATGAAAGAAATATTATGTTAACACAATAAATTATAAGTTTTCTTTGTACATTCTTAGTACCTATGTTTAAATAGAGACCTAAATATAAATGAACTATAATACCTTCTTTTTTTTCAGGTATCCAAGACTAATATACAAGACTGATTTTTGACTAATTTAACTAAGCTATATCTAATATAAAAATATACATCAGCCATTATGTTTTTTACTTTTAAATACTATTTACCTTGGTAACTGATATTATAAAAGTAAGATTAAAAATTCATTTGTAACTGTTCTACGATATACAAATGATTTCTGGACAATGTCACTAATAAAGTTATATGTATTGAAAAAATATGTAAATACCTACTTACTATATATAAATATATAATTATTCCCAACTAAATTGATGTCGGCTTTCTAGTGTAACTAAGATATGGCTAAACTTTAACAATTTCAATGAAGTGACTGCCATCTGACCTCCACAAATAATTGGTGATATTGAAGATCTGTAGTAAGAATAGTCAGACAGCGACTGTTCGTCGTAAGAATATATTATTATAATATTACTGCGGACAAACTAATAGTGATAATAGACCAGTGTTTAGGTACTTCATCATCAACATCATGGAAATATGCACATGAGAGTGCTTCTTCCATTATATTATGTAATTCTTATAATGATTAGTAGTTAATATATATATATATATATAGTATAGAATATGAAAAATTACATACATAACATAACACAAACTCACGCCTATATCCCTGAAGAGGTAGGCAGAGGTGCTAGCACCCACATTTCGTTGGTTTATGTTTAGGTCCCAATGTAATAGGAGGCGACCCTATTGCCATTAACCGGGCACTTATAAACCTGCGATAAATACACACATAACTTCGAAAAGCTTCGAAAAGTCATTGGTGTGTGCCATGGTAAACCTGGGATTGAACCCAAGACCTCGTCTCAGCAGTCCATTACCCGTACCACTAGGCTACCGCGGTTTTTTGTAATGTGTAAATAACCAACTGACTTGGAATTCCTTGGTTGGTGCTCCGATGGGAAATTAACAAATTTATGGTAGGTATAGGGATAGATGGTTTAGTGCCTCTGTGACTTGTCTCACAGCTTTTGACACTGCAGTCTGTGAGGATTATGAAATGAACTGTGACCTAATAATGTTTGGTAGGACCCTGTCCCATAAATAACAGGAATATCAGAAGCTGAAATAAAAAGTAGGTATCAGAAAATGTCAAAGTGATGGTTAGATAATTTAAATTTAAAAGCATTTTACATGATGACATTTTAATTTAATTTCTTTCTTATCTCCATCATCACAGAACTTCCATCATTTCTCTGCTCTGATGGAATAATGTTGTTACGGTTACTACTATCCTCACAATCCTGTGATGCAATTTGTCTCGCAGAGCTATGAGCTTTTAAACGTTTTACTTTTAATACATTCCTCTTTATTCGATGCAAACTTCTTTAATATAATTAATCTATGATTCAATCAAACTATAATAAGCAAAGCCAAGATTGCTGTTTTATATTAGGTATACTTCGAGACATATATTTTGGACCTAAAATGTGTTCTATACACGCATCACTTGTTTCATACTTAGGCGTCTTCTGAGAAAAGAACGGCGTGCTACGACGGTGGACTTGCTCAAATTCACCAAACAACTCGAGTATAGATTATTATAATACTATCAGCACGCGCCTAGGCTTTATTTGTCTCACGACTCAAGTCCAAGATATGTGTACGCAGGTATACCTGACGTACAAGTCGCAGCGGTACGATTGACATACTATAATAGCTGTCAAAAAAACGGTAGTCTGCTAACTTAAATTCACTGGAGTATTATTATCTCAGCGGCGTTGATTCGTATTGGTGCCAACCTAAACGGCCAAAATAGCCATATTGCCATATTAGCGAAATTAAATGTGTCAATTGACAATTATTCAAAATTTCAACATGCATATAAGGTAAAAGCACCAATAGCGGACACTAACCCAATGGATATGAATACTTTTGAAATAAATCCGTTATTTTAAGATAGGAACCACATGGTTTACCAGACTATTGACTTAAAAGACGCCTAATGGCATCTATAATACATGTTCAAAAATTCGTACACTATTCCAACTGAATTTTGAGTTGCTGATGGTTGACATCAACTAATGTGAGCTAGTGAACACGGTCGTGTTGTTTCTTAAGATTTTTGTTAAGGGTGCTGATTTTAACAGGTGTGATCATTTAATTGTTAAATGTATGGATGTTTTCTTTAATACTTAGGCCCATTGCCTACCTACGTATTTTGGTTTGATTTTCTAGCAGATTTAAGCCATGTTCTCTATGGGTGCCAAAAAATGTAAAATTGTTCTTTCTTATATTCGTGATGAGCGTCATCTATTAACGCGAAAAGACACGTTTTAAATAAATAAATATTCCACGACATTCTACACAACGCTATCTAGACCCATGGTAAGCATAGCTTAAATAGCTTGTGTTATGGAATCTAGAATGCGGATAAACATACTTAGATACTTTTTTTTTGTAAATAAATACATATTATACAAATATTTGCACTGAGCGGGAATCGAACCCGCACCCCCTGCATAGCAGTCGAATGCTCTACCGCTACGCCACGGAGGTCGTCATTAGTTATTAGTTAAGCAAGTGTCATTAAGGTTAAAACCAATTAATTCCCTTTGTGAAACCGCAGTAGCCTAGTGATGTGGGTAATGGACTGCTGAGACGAGGTCTCGGGTTCGATCCCAGGTTTTGCCATACACCGTGACTTTTCGATGGTTTCGAAGTTATGTGTACACGCATTTTATCGCAAGTTTATAAGTGCCCGGTATTAACCGGGTCCCAATGGCCACCTATTACATTGGGACCTAAACATAAACTGGCAAAATGTGGGTGCTAGCACCGCTGCCTAACCCTTCAGGGATATAGGCGTGAGTTCATATCTATACTAATATTGTAACGCTGCAGAGTTTGTTTGTTTGTTTGTTTGTTTGAACGCGCTAATCTCTGGAACTACTGGTCCGATTTGAAAGATTCTTTCAGTGTTGGGTAGTCCATTTATTGAGGAAGATTTTAGGCTATATATCATCACGCTACTACTTAAGGAAGCGGAGCATTGATAATAAATGTTAACAAATCCGGCAATTTTTCATACATATTTTGAAGACTAAAACATACGGGCTCAAAGGGATATGAAGCTTCAAAATATACCCCGGGCGAAGCTGGGGTGGGTCAGCTAGTTATGTTGTAAATGGATTTCACTCAAATATGAATTGTAAATAATTTATTTTAACAAAAAAAGTTGCCGATTTTTAGTTTGTATTTCGCACGAAGCAAAACGTGTCAAGCCCTTTTATTTGATAAGTGCCCATATTGAGAGAGTTGAGAAAAAATATGTACTCCGTCATTTTGTAGCGGCAGCCATTTGGGACCGGTTTTTTTTCAAACATAGTTAAGAACACTCCCGACTAATATACCTTTCAAACAAAAAAAATGTTCAGGAGTTACGATGCCACAGACAGACACACACATACAAAGAGATATGTCAAACTTATAACACCCCGTCGTTTTTGCGTCGGGGGTTAAAAAGATTTTAAATAGTTTTTACGGAATAGTTTCAGAAGTACAGAGTTGGCGAGTAACTTCTGGCAGTAGTGCATTTTGGTCGCTCGCCAAAGCTGCCAAGGAAAACTTCTGCCAGTCTTGCCTCCATCGCCGCTACAAAAACCCGGCTGTAGTCAGGCCCATGGCGCTAAGGAGAAAGCCGATCTCTTGGGTTATCTCTTCACGTCAAACTCGACTATGATGACGGGAATGGCGAGCCACCTATTATTTCCTGTGGTGCTTCCATGACCGAAGTAAAAATCACGCAACGGGTGGTCCGGCGAGAATTTAAGTCCCTAGATGTTCGAAAGTCGAGTGGGCCAGATAGCATACCGGCGATAGTGCTTAAGCACTGCGCCCCCGAGCTGTGCTCTGTACTTGCATGCCTTTTCGCACTCTCTTACTCCGCGAGACAAGTCTCGGCCTCGTGGAAGACTGGTGACAGGCAAGATCCGTCCAATTACAGGCCTATCGCTATCACCTCCCTTCTCTCGAAGGTGATGGAGCGTATTATCAATACACAGCTCCTGAGATACCTTGAAGGATCGATCGATCTACTGAGCGACTGACAGTACGACTTTCATCACCGTCGCTCTACTGGTGACCTTCTTGTGTATCTCACAAACCGATGGGCTCAAGCCATCGAGAGTCAGGGTGAGATTGAGGTCGGTGACAATCACGAACACTCTCTGGAGTATCCGATTGGAGACGACTAAACCTAGTCCAATTCAACCCCACTAAGACCTATGTATATTCACCGCTAAGAAAACCTCATTCATTGTAGGGCCGCAATTCCTGGGCACACCGGTTACCATTTCCTCGAGTATCGGGATCCTTGATGTCGATATCTCCAGCGAAGTCCAGTACCGCAGTCATTTGGAGTACAAGGTTAAGTTGGCATCAAAGAACATAGCTCAACACAGCGAAGAAGTACTTCACTGCAGGGCAGCAACTTCTTTATAAAGCACAGGTCCGGCCGCACATAGAGTACTGCTATCGTCTTTTTGCCGGAGTGCCTTCATACCAGCTTGCCTCCTTCGACTCAGTGCCTTTGCATTGAGGCTGGTCGACAATCCCATACTCGCAGGTGATGTGGAACCTATCCGCCTTAGGAGGGACTTTGCTTCGCTGTGTGTGTTCTACTACTTCTATCATGGTACTGCTCGCAATAGATAGGAAATTCATCGCCACACATTGCAACCTGCGACGGTGCGCACTGTGCTGTATGAAAGAAACTTTATCCCACGCACACTCAAGCTGTGGAATAAACTCCCTGCTGTGGTTTTTCCATGTTAAGAACATTCCTGTTTCTTCAGGGTTCGGTTACACGTCCATAGGCCACGGTAACCACTTTCCATTAGGTGAACCGTGTGCTTGTTTGCCACCTAAGTGTTAATACTTATTCTTTTACATATCTACACCCTTTTTACATTTATAAAAAAAACTACTTTTTACAATGGGTACGAAGTTTCTATGGGTCTATTAAGCTGTATGTATATTTTGTGTGTGCGTAATTATTTATATCATTAGGGAGCTGTAAGAGATATATTTATATCGATTACCTTGAATATCTAGGAATGTAAGTATTTATGCCTAGAAAGGTACCACAGCTAGTGATTACGAGAAGTGCTGTACTAATGTTAACCTTGTAAAAAGCTATAGTCAGTGTTGGTCAGTTATAATTATTATTCTGCATGGTTGCAGGTTGAATTGATTTCTTACTTATTTAGTTACATTAAAGTTATCCTAAAAATAAGAACAACAGATTCATTAACCATAAGCTTTAGATTTTGGTGTGCTAACTGTAAACACAGATTTTTACGTTTGAGATCATTGAGCAAGATCGTTTGAGTGTCCTCATAAAAAAAAATAGTTTTAACCATTTATTACGTGTTCTGTAACAACGACACTAGTCCGTCGCCGTGAGTTGCAGTACTCGTCTTAGGTCAGATATTATTATATCTTTTGCACTTATGTATATCACATTTTTATAATGACATCACACCCGAATTTGACGTTTTTCAACAGTTTTTCACGATCTTCTTAAGCTAACAAATTAAAAACAAATTTTTATTTATTTTTTATGTATTTACGCGAAAAAAATTGGAATAGGAATAAAGTAAATATCTATAACTTTTAAGATAGGTTTCTAAAATTTGGTAATAATCATTATTGAAAATAAAATTTCGCCCTTATCAAAAATCTTAAGAAACAACTGTTCAAAATAAACTTACGACAGTGTTGTGAGTTTTGAAAATGTCTTATACATGCCATTAGGCGTCTTTTAAGTCAGAATTATGTGAAAAAAAGGTCAGTTTCTTAAAATAGTGGTTTTTATTTAAAAGTGTCCACTATTGGGTTAGTGTCTAGTATTGGTGCTTTTACCTTAGCTACTGCTAAAAAAAAAAAAAAATTTTTACTTGCAACGTTTAAAAAAATTACAGGTTTATTGACATTGACAATGGCATATTACTTTATTGCAAAGCCAAGTGTAAACAAACAATTTATTCGCAGAAAGAAATAATTATTCGCTCACTGTCTAACTCTATTCTCTATCTTTTTATTTACGATTTAATTCATTCTCCATCTTTAAATTTCTTCAACCATAAAAGTTTCCGAGGGCTGTCATATTACAGACATCAGAAATCTACCTAATGTTATAATGTGGAAATTGTTGGCAATGTAAGTTAACGTGAGGCTTACGTTGAACCACCACGTTAAATGTATACTAACACTCGAACACAAATATTACGGAGAAGTTGTTCATTGTGACTGCTACCAGTGATGAAACATTAACTAAGATCGCCAAAGTGTAGTGTTCATCTGCAAGTAGATGCAAATATGCCATTTGTTTAGCAAAGTGTCTCTTTAAGCATTTCGATGAATCAATGGTTACTTCAACTGTGAGTTACTGGATTAAACCAAAATTAGCATAAAGAAGACTGGTTTAATTTTATAATCTTCCATCATAGGTGTGATCTCTGACAGAATTACGAATGACTTGTCATTAAGTTAGAATGCCCCATAAGCCAAAGAACCATGAAAAACTATACAAAAGACAGACAACTGCAAGACAATTTTAAAGCTCAAATTATGGTGCAAATGTATGGTGTACACAAATCTAAGGCCTCTTTTGTATAGCTGAGCACTAAGAGGTATTACACAAGTACTGGATTGAAATGTGACGACCATGTTAAAAAAAATGATACCATCTGCTGAAGATTTTTGGGAAAAATATACCTAAATTTCAAACAATTTTAGATATATTGGAAAATAAAAATACATGCATGATTGTAATGTTTTTTTATTCATTATTAATAATGGAATTTGTAGTCATAGTACTTTCTTGTGTTGAAGGTAGCGCTTCTTCATCAGGTATACTTTCATTTATATGAGATGCATGCATACACATGCATGCACACTCATAGGTACATCTTCATTGGGCTTATCCTTATTGTAAGAAATCAAACCATTTGTACTTCTGACTACTATCTTGAGCTTCTCTCGCACGGTTTTGTTGTTCTTATGGGATTTTCATAACAACACTAGTGTCATCTCTCTTCACTTTCTACTCAGTGTCTACAATTTGTTAATATTAGCTTAGTTTAGGCCTAGCCTTCATTCTTGTCCAATATATCTATAGTCCATTCAACTGAAACAAATATTCAGACTTAAATTATTTTTATAATCAATAAAAAAAATAGGACAGTCCTACAAAGGATTATAATATGATATGTCTCATATAAACATAATAACTTTGGTTGTCCATATTTCATGTGCTGCTGTACTCTTCATTAGAATGTGATAAAACCTAGTCAAGTTAGTAAGTACACTTGCAAGAAAGTTTTTGGTATAGTGAGATTACTACAATGTCCATGATTATGTAAGTTGTTATCCTGTGCTTTAATTGGAGTATCGGATAGACTATCAAAACACAACTTATGTTAATACTATGAAGTTTGTACAGGTATGCAGGTAATACTCACATTAATCTACTCAAATTAATCACTGAAGGTTTAGTGAGGATAAAATAGTGGTCATAATAGGCCAGTGCTAAGGTATGTCTTACCGCCATAAACACCTATACTATGCAATTCTTATAATAATAAATAGATAATGAATATCTAGAACCAATAGAATATGAATTATGTGTAAATAATCAACTCACTTGGTCTTTATGCAATCCTTTCTTGCTGCTCCAATGGAAATTTAACATATTAAAGTAGGTAAGTATATGAAGAGATAGTTTAATGCCTCCATGACTTGCCTCACAGCCCTTGACACTGTGGTCTGTGTGGGATTTGATAGACCCTGCTGCATAAATGACAGGAATATTAGAAGCTGAAATAAAAAGTAGGTATCAGAAAACTTCTAAGTGATTGTTAGAACATTTACACATTAATAATATTTTATTTTTTTTTAATTGGGAGAGGCCTATGTCAAGCAGTGGACTGCGGGGGGCTAATTGATTGATTGATATTTTAATTTAATTTCTTAAATCTTACCTTCATCACAGATATTCCATCATTTCTTTGCTGTGATAGAATAATGTTAAGGCTGTTTATGAGCTCAAACAAACCTTTTACTAAATTCTTCTTCAGGCGGTATATAGAAAATGTTACTGTGTCTAAGAATAGCACGAGTTCGGCAGCAATTCCTTGGAGATTTGTGTTGATGATATGATCTTCGTCGTGAGCTGCTTCTAGCAATTGTCATCGTGCGTAATGTTTATTGTTTTGAAGGGAAACATTGTTTAAACTCAACGGGAATACTACTAAAAGTAAATCCATACTAATATCGCTTGAAATGAGAAGTGGCGGCAATTAATCAAGAGATACATCACTAATCGAACTATATTAAACACGAAAACACACACGAAAAAGGTGCATCTGCAGAGTGGCATCTCTATTAATTCAGAAATGTGAAATGGTCGATATGCAACGGTTGAAACAGCTGTCAAATAATTAGTAGAATACCAATTATCAAATTATTACAAAGATATTGGGCCGCTATTAGTTAGTAGACTACCAATTTGTAACATTGACCAAAATGAGCTACAAAAAGAGCAAAATTATTGCGTCATCACACCACCGGAACACTATTTCATTAACAGACTTGCCCCTAATTTGTATCAGTGACCACTATGAAGCCACAACTACGATGACTACCGACAAGCCATCGCTTTAAATTTTTAGCAGAATACGAATAGTGCAAAATTATTACGACGACACACCATGCAAACACTATTTTATTAGGCGAATTGGCCCCCAGGGAATCTGGTATCGGTTTGAATTTGTACCGAAATTGGTTTGAATTTGTGTTTTTATTGTACGAAAAGGTGTATTTTTAGACGTCTTTGATAACGCACATAAGTGTGGGAAAGTGGCATATTAAAGTGTATTGTGACTTTTCGTCTTGATTCCAAATCTCCTTAGAGAGCTAGTAAAGTCCAGACTGAGGCAGCAATTAACTCATTAATCGTCAACATCAACATCGACAATCATTCTGCGAAGTAATATAATACAATATAAGACTTGACATAAAGGTCCTAGTTACCATGTCATATATAACTCACCAGCTGACTGAGCTGACAGCAGCCTGATATTGTTCTGACAGTTGACAAGGCGCGAAAAAGATCTTTATCATTTTAAGTTTATTTATTTCGAAGTTTTTGAATAAAAATGTGTGGGTTAGTCACAGAAGACCCCCTGACCATACAAATAAAGTTAATAAGAAAGTATTTGAAAATGAAAATAATGGCTGATAATATAACTTTTCGGGGTCATGCCCAAGAAAGAAATCATGTTTATGAGTTGTTTACCCGAACTGTTGTGAGTGGAGAATCTCATTCTGCGCTGATGATAGGTCCCAGAGGAAGCGGTAAGACCACTGTAAGTATACTATTTATATTGCAACGGCTATGGCCTAATAAAACTTCAATTAAATATAACTATCTGTTGAAATTAAGAATACAAACATTATTGCTTCAGATAGTAGAGTAAAAACATTTGCTGTATTACAGAAAAGTGTATGTACGGTACAGTACATGTGGTATCTGCTCAGGGCATACTGATCCCTCCCACAATGACCTCAGATTGGTTTACATGGGATAAAGTTTGTAAAAGTTCCCAGAAATATAGGTTTTGTATTCAGAGAACCAAATAAGATTTTTATTATGTACAGAGCGAAGGATATACAAGGGAAGAATGTGTCAATCTTTGAATTTTACAAGAACATTATTTAAAACAACTGGAGCAAACTTCGCAGAAAGTCTATTTATACTTTAAGCTTATATTCATATTCATATTCATATTCATTTATTACTTGCAAATATGGGTTACATAAGATGTTATTATAGGTTAAATAGTGTCACCATATTTCACCTTAATAGGTATGCAATTCTTATAATTCAACAAGTTTAATAATTATAATCATTAATTAATACAGATCAACATTATCTTTTAAACAAGAGTATGTCTAAGTCCGACATTTACCCACATTAAGAATAATATTGACTACAGCATAATGATGTCATAACATAATATTTATACAGTCAATTTATTATAATGTCTGAGTGTGTGTGAGAGTGTGAGAATGAATGAGGACGGTATGTGGAGTTTATAGAATATCAAACGCTTGCCTCGATTGGATTTATTATCTTGCAAGTAATAGTATCGGAGGACAAACTATAAACTTGTATGTGATTTCTCCATTCGCCGTCTGCTCGGTATACAGGTATGTAATCGTTAAGTGTGTCCAGGTGACTGTTCCGTAACTATTACAGATATCAATAAACTTTAAACTGATATCAAAAGTACGTTACCTAATGAGTAAAATGGCATCAATAACTTTTTAAAAATCAAACGAGAGGTATCAACATTTTGACATTAAACACTTCCATACATTTACTATGCAATTAGTAGAAAGGTTTTAGTTTCCTTATTTTAAAAGAATATTATAATTATAGAATATATTCTATAATAATATTAATGGTACATCTTCGGTATAGATTTATCTTTTTCAAGCAAGGACAAGTTAAAAACTTAGATAAGATATAATGGATGACTTATAAAAGGAAATATAATTCGTTAATTTACACAGATTTTGAACATATTAACATATTAACAACCATAGGTACTGTATTACCTACTTAAAATGAGTTCCTCAACTGTCCCAGTGTGTTGCCCCCACTGCCCAGGATCTTCACGCACTTTTAGTGTACATGGGCTCAAGGTCCACATAGGCCGCAAACATAAAAACCTGCAGCAAACAGCGCCCGCTTTGACTGGCGCTGATTCGCGGCCGTCCAGTCAGCAAAGTCAGGTGCTCCGGGGGCCTGGCCCTTGTCCGCTAGAGAGGGTTGCCGCTTTGAGAGCTTGTACGGCCGTGATGAAGCATATTCCCAAGGGCGCTCGGAACCAGGCGGCGAGTCGATTGTGCGAGGTCCTCGACAGGTGTGTCGACGGCAACGGTGTGGATGACTGGGGGGCACTCCTTACTTTTGCCTATGGTGCCCTGCGGGTCCCTTCGAAGGACGCGCCGGGCAACATGACAACCAAGGTGAAAGCAAACATACAGTCATTCGACTCGGGCCTGTTCCCAGAGGAGCCGGGGGGGACGCGTTTATCTGGGTCCCGGGACAATCGTAAAGCCATCGAGACTAAGGTATATGAGGGTGACCTACGTGGGGCTGTCCGGATCTTGGTCTCTGATGACTCATTCGCACGGCACGACACGGATACGCTTAACGCGCTTCGTGCGAAACATCCGAGCCCATCGCGCCCGCTAAGCTTTCCGCCGGAGCCGGACACGTCATTTTCGGCGGTGACGGTTTCCGCGGAGGACGTGGCGCTCGCGCTGAGTACTTTTTATAGCGGCTCCGCGGCGGGCTTGGACGGTATACGTCCTGGGCACTTGAAGGAGCTCACGTCGGGTTCGGCGGGGGAGAATGGGCAGCGACTGTTGGGGTGCTTGGCGAGGCTGGCAAATCTTCTGCTGAGTGGACGGCTGAATCCTGCCGTCTGTCCCTATCTCTATGGGGCATCTCTGTGTGCGCTTACGAAGAAGGACGGCGGGCTTAGGCCAATAGCGATCGGGAGCGTACTCCGTAGACTGACGGCCAAGCTGGCGTGCCGATCAGTGAGGGAAGCGATGACGGAGTATTTGCTGCCGCACCAGCTTGGTTTTGGGGCGCGTCGGGGATGCGAGGCGGCTATCCATGCAACGCGCGCGTTTGTCATGGACCCTGACCGTTTGGACTGCGTGGTGCTGAAGCTCGATATACGAAATGCTTTTAACACATTGGAGAGAGACGTTCTTTTGAGTGAGGTCAAGGATCAGGTTCCCTCTCTCTACCCTTTTCTGTTTCAAGCGTACCATCATCCCTCTAATCTCTTCTTCAATAATAACTTAGTCTCTTCGCAGGTGGGTGCTCAGCAAGGGGATCCGCTGGGGCCCCTCATTTTCAGCCTGGCAATCCATAAAGTCATTACGGAGCTTAAATCCGACCTGAATTTATGGTATCTTGACGATGGGACCCTCGGGGGTTCACCGGAAGACGTCTACCAGGATCTGAACGCTTTGATTCCTCGTCTCAAGAATCTGGGTCTGGAGGTGAATCCCTCTAAATGCGAATTGTTCCCTTGCAGTGCTGAAGCTCGTTCTTGCTTTTCTCGCTTCAATTCCCTTTTGCCTGGTATCAAAGAACTTTCTCCGTACTCCTTCACCCTCTTAGGGTCTCCTATCTTCCCTGATGGAGTGCCAGAAGCAATTTCTTCCCGCACTAAGCTTCTCCTGACCGCTCGAGAACGTCTCAAAGACCTTTCTGCGCACGTGGCGCTGGCCTTATTGCGCATGTGCTTTGCCCTCCCTAAGCTAACGTATCTCCTGCGGACTACGCCTACCTGGGTATGTCCAGTGGAAGTCGCAGCATTCGACGACAGCCTTAGATCCACTGTTGAGTCGATTTTAAATGTATCTCTCAATGAGTCTCAGTGGACACAGGCGACTCTTCCCATTCGTCACGGAGGTATCGGGGTGCGACGCGCGCGGGATGTGGGTGTGCCGGCTTTCCTGGCGTCGGCGCATGGGGTAGCGGATCTCGTCACTGTAATCCTCCATAATAATGGTGGCAGAGTGACCGTGCCCTTTGCGCCCGGCGCCGAGACTGTGGTTCGCCTGCAGTTCAGCGGCGTCGAGACCAGTCGTGCCCACTGTCCAGCGCGCTTGGGACGAGGGCATTGCTGTAAGGCTTAGGGAGCAGTTATTGGAGGTTGCTTCGGGAGCCGATATGGCCAGGCTCCGAGCAGTGTCACAGCCGGAATCGGGAGCGTGGTTGCACGCGCTGCCTTCACCTCACCTGGGCACTTTGTTGGATGACAATTCGTTGCGGGTGGCGGTGGCCCTCCGCCTGGGCTGCGGGTTGTGTGAACCCCATAGATGCACCTGCGGTTCCATGGTGGCGAGCGATGGCCATCACGCACTGAGTTGTCGTAGAAGTACGGGTAGGTTTCCGCGCCACCATGCTCTCAACGACATACTTCGGAGAGCCTTTGTGTCGGCGGATATCCCATGCCTATTAGAGCCACCTGGCCTCAGCAGATCCGACGGCAAAAGGCCGGACGGTATGACTCTGGTGCCATGGAAAAATGGTAAGTGCCTTCTGTGGGATGCCACGTGTGTCAGCACGGTTGCGCCCAGTCACCTGAGCCGTACTGTCCGGTCTCCGGCAGCTGCTGCTGAGGACGCAGCGGATAAAAAACGAGAGAAGTATGCGGCGTTGACAGAGCAATATATGTTCGCTCCCTTTGCGGTCGAGACAATGGGTAGTTGGGGTACCGACGCCAAGAATCTGGTGAGCGAATTAGGGCGCAGGTTGAGGGACAAAACCGGTGACTCCCGCTCCGGCTCGTACCTGGGGCAACGGTTGGCCATAGCTGTTCAACGGGGCAATGCCGCCAGTGTCATGGGTACCTTTGCACCAGGTACGATGAGGGGCGGGTTAATAGATTAGACTGTCACTCTGACTGTACAAAAATGTGGACAATATTTTAATTGTATAATGTAATAATTAATTTTTATATATTGGCGTACTCTAATTTCTAAATTATTGTAAATCTAATTTTAAGTGAACTTTATGTTTTTATGAGTTTAAATTTAGTAAATATATTCAATGTCAATCAATTTATTAAATACTACAATACTAATACATAATCAGGATAAACTAACATACAAATGGCAACAAATATCAAAGGCAATGAGACTACAAAAATTACAAAACGTCTTTCAGATATTCATCTACAGTGTAGTATGCTTTTGTAAGGAGTAACTGTAAAACATTATTTTTAAATTCGTGTGTATTGTCAATTTCTAGTGTACATTTTGGCAACTTATTGTACAAGCGAGGAGCCATACAAAAAACACTCTTATCATACAGCGCTGTTTTATGTTGGGGTATACATATTTTATGACGATTGCGGACACTATTATATGTAGTAAAGCGGCTCATATTGTTTTTTATAAAACTTACAGTTTCATATATATACAGACACGGTAAAGTTAGTATCTATAATTATATAAAGTGTGGTTTGCAGGTATCTGTCTGTTGTAATCTACATACAGCTCGTAGACATCTTTTCTGTGCCTTAAATGCCCTTTCTTTGTCGGTTGAATTTCCCCAGAATATAATTCCATACCGTAATATTGATGTCACGTGGGCATGATATGCTGTAATTAACGCATTTTGATTTACTATTTTTGACATCATATAGAGCGCATATGAGAAACTATTTAATTTAGGACATATCATATCGATGTGCACCTTCCAATCTAGATTCGAATCTATGTGCAGTCCTAAAAATTTCGTATTGCCTATGTCTACATTACTTTTATTTAAATGTTTTATATTCATGTCACTTAATTTGCTTACAATAGGCTGGGCCCTCCATAGGACCTAAAATCACTACCTACCTACCCATTCGGTAATTTACAGGTGTGAATATATGTTAGGTTTAGGTTTAAAGAATTTTATTCTCTTAAAGACAGTTATAGAATATGTTTGTTGTCACACTTAAACAGATTTAAAATCAGGTAGGTACACAAATACGTTCAGTACACTGAGATAATGTGAGATAATGTGTACAATTCCATAATTCTATAAAATAATCTAGTTATACATGTTATTTAGTTTATATTTATTAAATACAAGAAAAAAAAAGTACACTTAACTTTTTTAATAATTTTTTTTTTCAGCTCATAAACTCAGTCCTAGACCAAGTGAGCAAGGAGGTTGATCTCACAAATGATGCCATAATCATAAGGCTGAATGGTTTGATACACCATGATGACAAAATAGCACTGAAGAGTATTACTGCACAGGTATGGTATATTTTGTTTTTTACTTAGTAGTAGTTAAAAAATTTAATAGGTTTGATTTCTGGCTAGGAATATTGAAATAAACACTCCTTTCTTTTCCTTCCTTCAACATTAGGCTGAGCAGGGAGAGAACCACAAGTAGTGAAAGGTATTATTCTTCTTTTTTTAAATGAAATAAAATTTATTTACAGAAAACATGCATTGTTGCAATAATAAAAATTTTCTTCTGCCAAACTGTATAACAGTTTGTTGGCAGATGAAGTTCCCTGATTTATTCACTAAATTTTCCATTATTTATTTACCATAATTAGATACATTATATAAATTAGATATAAAAAAGTTTCACACATTATCATATCGTCGATGAAGTACCAATACCTCCTATATGTTGAGAACCTAATTTTACACCAGAAGAAAAAAAAGGTTGTTTTAATTTTTCATCTATTGATTGTAATATACTTTTTAATGCATTACCTTTGTATTACTTACGAGGGGATATGATTATGATTATGTTTTATAGGGATTAGGTCAGTTAGGAGATATTGATTCTAGAACTTGAGTATCCCCATTAATGTTAGGAGTTATTTCTTGTAAATAATGTGTTTTATTTTTTTATTCATACTTAAAGTATGTTTATTTAAAAATAACAAGAAAAAGAAAACAATAAACGACTTAAAATTAAACATAAAACTGTTTCAAGAAATAAAATAATCAAAAATAAAATAAAGAAAAACTAAAAATCTTCTGAACTTATTTGTTTTTTTTTTATTAAATGAACAGATTAATTTTTAGGTAATGAATCGTAATACGTGTGGCAATCTTTTGGTAAAACGTTTTTCATGCTTCGCAAATGATTAAATTTTATAATCGTTATAGGAAGAGGTGCGTTATTCAGTTGTAAATAGGTATTAAAACCTTCAAAAATTTTAGGCCTAGTCGGTAAACCAACCCAGTCATCGTCAAAATTCAATTTTATAGTGATTTTTCCATCATCAGTATATCGGATGGCCCGAATGTTTGTTACAGTCGGGTCCCCCGTTTTTCGACCTGGTCGAATACTTGAATACCGGAAAGTTGATGCACTTTTGTTGAAGTTTTTCGAGATACAGTAGAGCGTTTGACTAAACTTGCAATGTAAACTTTTCTTTGGTCCCATTTTTTTTTTTTATACCACTTAGTTGGCAGACAAGCACACGGCCCACCTGATGGGAAGCGGTTACCGTGGCCTATGGACGTATGCAACACCAGGGGCGTCACACTCGCGCCATGAAGAAACCTTCTGATGCCCCTCTTGAAGAACCCCATATTGTAGGCGCTTGGGAAAACCGCAGCAGAGAGGTCATTCCACAGCTTGAGTGTGCGTGGGATGAAGTTTCTTTCATACCGCACAGTGCGTACCGTCGCAGGTCGCAATGTGTGGGGATGAATTCCCTGCCTATGGCGAGAGGTGCGATGATAGAATGTAGCTACGGGCATCATGTCAAACAATTCATCTGAGCACAAACCATTGTATAGGCGGTAGAACACACACAGTGAGGCAAAATCCCTCCTAAGGCTAAGAGGTTCCACTCTACCTGTGAGTATGGGATTGTCAACCAGCCTCAATGCCCGTCTTTGCAACGAGTCGAAGGGGTCAAGCTGGTATGCAGGTGCTCCAGCAAAAAGGTGACAGCAGTAATCCATGTGAGGCCGGACCTGTGCTTTATAAAGAAGGAGTTGCTGCCCCGCAGTGAAATACTGCTTCGCCCTGTTGAGCACTCCGAGCTTTCTTGATGCCAACTTAACCTTGTCCTGCAAATGACTTCGGTATTGGACGTCACTGGAGATATCGACACCAAGGATCCCGATACTCGGGGAGATGGTAAGCGGTGTGCCCAGGAATTGCGGCGCTACAATGAATGGGGTTTTCTTAGCGGTGAATACACATATATGTGTCTTAGTGGGGTTGAATTGGACTAGGTTTAGTCGTCCCCAATCGGACACTCCAGAGAGAGTAGTCTCGATTTCAGACACAAGTTGTTCGCGACTCTTCTCCACCGCGGACTGAGGGATATTTGCACGGCCCGTGTAACACGTGTCCCCGGTACTGTCGTCCGCATAACAATGAATGGAGCCATCAGACAGCATGTCATTGATATGCAGCAGAAACAGCGTCGGAGACAACACGGAGCCTTGTGGGACACCAGCGTTTATGTTCATGCGGTCCGAGCAGCTGCCGTCGACGACGGCTTGGATGCTTCTGTTGGACAAAAAGCTGGAGATCCATTCGCACAATCCCTCGGGGAGTCCATAATATGGCAACTTCGTAAGAAGACCTTTGTGCCAGACCCGATCGAAGGCCTTCGCTACATCGAGGCTGACCGCTAGTGCCTCACCGCGACTCTCGATGGCTTGCGCCCACCGGTTTGTGAGATACACAAGAAGGTCACCGGTAGAGCGACGGTGGCGAAAACCGTACTGTCAATCGTTCAGTAGATCGTTTCCTTCAAGGTACCTCAGGAGTTGTGTTTAATAACACGCTCCATAACCTTCGAGAGAAGGGAGGTTATAGCGATAGGCCTGTAATTGGTCGGATCTGTCCTGTCACCTTTCTTAGGTACAGGGTGCACGAATGCAGTCTTCCATTTGAGACTATCCCAATTTTTTTTTAAAATAAGCTGACGAGATTCATCACTAACATCCTTCAATTTCCTATTCTGGCTCTTTTCGCAGAATTTTGATTTACATCTCTCTTTTATTTGTCTTGGAGGTCTAATTTTATTGTGTTCCATTTTGCTGTTTGCCGCTTTTGTGTAACCCAAGTATTCTTTACCTTCCATTCTGAGTTTTTTATTCTTTAACTTCTTCCATTCATTGCAATCTTTATTTTTTCGTCGTTTTCTACCTTCAGTTAAATCACCATGGAATACATTTTGCGAAGTAGTAGGTAATTCTTGAGCAGCTACTATGGTTTCTTCATCATCATCACTCGAAGACGACGGCTTATAAGAACTAGAGGATGAATCGGCATATATATCAACTTCATCTTCACTGTTGTTCTCGTGAGGAATATCAGAAAAAAATATATCGGCTGGAACAATCGAAGGGGAGCGCGTCCGAGTGTAGCCGGTTGTCAGAGCAGTTAGGAGATATTTCCATAAAATACATACGAAAGAATGAATTCCGTAACTTAGTAGATATTTTCACATAGCTCTAGAAGCTTTTTGGTAAAGAAATGTTGGATAGGAGTAAATGCAATTCATGCGAATATGAGTTTTATGTCTGTTGTAATAAAAAAGTAATTTTGGACTAAAATGTCAGTTAGGAGGTATTGGTACTTCATCGACGATATGTATTATTATTATGCTTATTCATATGCCTGAATAAAATAACGTATGCGTAGCGTTAATGTATGTTGTAAAGGGATAAAATGTGCTTTTATATATGCAGCCTGTGTGTGGAAGGCATTCAGCTATCTGCATTTACAATACAACAACACATTCCGGGTGTTAATGGGATCGTGTATTTGTAGTGCACCTGACATGTTTGCCGAAGCAAATGTGGATAGTTATTCGGTGATCATGCGCAAAAGAAGCCTCTCACTTTTATGCCGTATCCATGGCAGTCCCAATACCATACTTATAGCCTTGGATGATAAGGGGGACTCCGTTCCTGAGACGATGACTGTCTGGCACCGTCCCTGACATAAATTGTACTTAAGTTATTTACTAACAAAGTTATGGAAGAAATTCTGAAATAAAAAGCTATTGTATTGTATTATTTAAGTCAATACAAATTAGTCAATAAATTAATCAAATAATCCGCTCTTTATCGATGCCGGTGCAAAAGTGACCATCACACTTACCATGTTTCCAAGCTGGATTGCAATGGCCAGCCTTTGCACCAGAAACGCTCCGGAATGGGAGTCACCAGTTGTCTCTATGCGCCTGTCCCCAAGTTCTTTATCAAGGCTTTTGGCCGTCTTGCTTCAGCATTCCAAGGTCTCCACCGCTATCGGCACAAAGTGGTATAATGTATATATAGTGTGTTGTATTGTAAAATGTGAAACCAAAGTCATAAGTCTCAGGATCTGCTTGGGTTTCTCTCTCTTTCACACAATGGAATCCTTACGTTGACTCTATATTTAGCGAGGTAGGACACGGCGGTATTTCCGCCCAATTGAGCAGTCCGACTGGGGAAGTACCTCCGCCCTACAGTATACCGCGGTTATAATAACTTCGTGTTGTGTTCCCGGCGGTGAGTAGAGTAACAAGAGCTCACTGGAGAGTTTTTGTGCTGTCAGTGGGATGACCAAAGGCTTGTCCTGCTTTGTCCTCTACACTGACGGCATAAAATCTCTGTTCTTACAGGGTCTGCAGCACGGATGTGACTCCACTGGTGTTGCACACGTTCATAGGTCATGGTAACCACTTTCCTAACCTAACCAATGATGCAGTTTTAGTTATCTTCAATATGTGTCTCAAGATTCCTTTTAGAAGAGATGTATTTTCATTATCGTGTCGCGTGGTTTCCGGCAGAGTAGAATTAGAGCCACCCCATCTCTTTTCATGCGGTGTTGTACAAGGCAACTAAGGGATAGGGCGATTTAATATCAGACAGATATATACAGCCCAGATGCATGGCTCGAGTCAACAATAGTGCCCGGAATACGGCAATAAGCTCACCCCCTATTATGTGGGGCCGAATATTGGTGAAATGTGGGTGAATAGAATAGAAGAGAATAGATCTTTATTTGCTAGAACATTATGATAAGGATGTTACAAATTATATCTTATGACTAGGTATATCATGTTCTGCTTAAATTGGGCATGCAAATATTCCTTATAATAAAAACTTTGGCGTACAAAATGATACGAAGTCAAAAGGAAGCTTATACATTTTATACCACCTAATCACATTTTTATCTATACTATAGCAACCAGTCTTTTAACGATTTTATAAATTTCTTGTACGATAAAGCTTTAATTTCAGTAGGTACATATACAAGCTCTGCAAATATATCCACACATAGACAGGTAATTCTTTTTATATACAACAGTATGTGTTAATTCACCTCTGCCTAACCCTCCAAGGATAAAGGCGTGATTATATGTATATATGTTTTTATGTTTCTTCCAAAGCCAAGGTGCACTCGGAGTTCAGGGTCCGCCTTCACTTCTTTTGACTACTTTACGATATTACGATATTCCTCATTGCTTTGGATTACCCCATGCTCACTTGAAATATTAAAACATGATTGCAGATGCAATTAGAAAACGCAGTTGGTGATCGTGTATTCGGTACCTTTGCGGAGAACCTAGCCTTCCTTCTGAGCTGCCTTCAGAGTGGAACAGACCGACGCTGCAAGAGTATGCTGTTCGTTCTAGAAGAGTTTGATATGTTCTGTCACAGCGGACGCACACAAACACTTCTGTATAATTTGTTTGATATTACACATAGCCAGCAAGCACCTATGTGTGTGTTAGGTAAATATTTAATTATTTTACTATCATCCAAGCTTTTGTTGCAGAGTCATTTAACACTATGTAGCAGAGTCACCGGGCTGGGGGTGACAGGTGGAGCCGCCTGTCACCCTGGCAGAAGCAGGCCGCGGCGGTGGCGCGCCTAGCGCGCCTCCCCGTTTCCGGGGTCGAGTTGGGTACTCTGTAGTCCCCACACCCGAGAAGAGGGCCAGATCGTTAGAGATGGCCCTGGGTCTGCCGGGGTGCGAGGGATATGCCTGTCAACCTCACCTTCGGCAACCAAAACGACCCACAGGCGGCGTGCGTTTTAGTCGGTTCGAGTCCGACATAACCTCCTCCACCGACTCCGGTAGGGAGATAGCCGTGGGGATTTTGCGCACGTAAAAAAAAAAGAAAAACTATGTAGCAGAGTCAAACTTAATTGAGGTGTTTAATCTAAAATTGAAGTCTAGTATCCACTACATTTTCTTACATTGTTGCGCGCCATGATGCTCTTATGTTATGGCGTAAAATAGACGCGCATTATTGCGCAACATTTTTGTATATCTATGCATGATTAATCGTTGAACAATTGACAAACCGCGCGTCATATTGCGCGGTAATGAGTTGTTAAAATTGCGCGTTTTGCGCAACATTTCAGAACTTGTTGAGCATCACTTGTTGTTTCAAATATTACCAGAAATTGAAGAATTTGTTTCAATTAGCCAAGTCAATCAATTATCCCACCGCAGTCCGCAGTCCACTGCCGGACGCAGGCCTTTGGTCTTCCCACTGGCAACACAAAAACTCTCCAATGAGTTCAGGCTACCCTGCTCACCGCCGGTACGTCCACGTCTGTAACACCAGAGGAGTCACAGTCGCGCTGCCAACCCTGTGAGTACAGAGTTTGTCAGGCACAGAAACTTCACAAAGCAGAACAAGCCTTTAGTCTTCCCACTGACAGCACAAATTCTCCAGTGAGCTCTGGCTACCCTACTCACCGCTGGGAACACAACACGAGGTTATTATAGCCGCGGTTTACTGTAGGGAGGAGGTACTTCCCCAGTCGGACTGCTCAATTGCGACATCGAATGACGTCGTGTGCTATCTCTTTAGACGTTAACTGGAGGCGTTAGATTTGAATACTAGTAATTTACACCTTGGCATTTGAGGACCCATGACAGCGTGCGGTTTTAGCCGGTTCCAATTCGGAATAACCACTCTCCCCGGGCGCGGGTATAATAACCTCGTGTTGTGTTCCCGACTCACTGGAGGGACTTTGTGCTGTCCGTGGAAAGACCAAAAGCTTTTACTGCTTTGTCTTTTACACTGACGGCACCGAAACTCTCAATGCTTGCAAGGTTGGCAGCGTGAGTATGACTCCCTTGGTTTTGCACGCGTGCATAGGCTACGATGTCCACTTTCCATCAGGTGGGCCGTGTGCTTGTCTGCCACCTAATTGGTATAAAAAAAAACATATATATATATACGTTCCACCTGATGGGAAGCGGTTACCGTGGCCTATGGACGTATGCAACACCAGGGGTGTCACACTTGCGCTGCCGACCATGAAGAAACCTTCTTATGCTCCAGCGGATTCGTCGTAATCTTACTTATTAATATTCTTTAAAAGAAGTATACCTGTATTGCAGGAGTCACCAACCGCATAGACGTAATGGAACTTCTCGAAAAGCGTGTCAAGTCGCGGTTCTCTCACCGACACATCTTCATATTCCCTCATGAGGACCACCAGAGGGCGCCCCAAGAACAGTACTTAGATGTGATGGTACAGCTACTGAGCATGCCGGCTCAGAGTGCGTCTAAGAAAAAGAGGGTTAGGAGGACTACTGGTGAGTTACTTTCACTTTTAATTGACTCCCTACTTCCAGAGGAAAGTTTGTAACAGAACCTCCTTAAATTAGCTGAAGTACTAACTTATTACGCCTCGACATCTGAGATTCGAAACGGAGGACGGTATTTACCCGATTACGGCGAAGCCAAAGGAGAGTTATGATTTTGATAGGCTATGTATGTATGTAGGTTCATATGTTCCCTCATAGCTCCTCAACTACTTATTAAAACTGGACAAATGACGTATCGTTAGAAGCTATATAACACTGAATCTAATGTAGCGCCTTCTAGCGGTCACAACAGTACTTTATGAAATAAAATTAAAAATATAGTTATTTAAACTATCATGGTCACTGACATTAGTATTAAAGTTATCGTGATATTTACCATGTTGTATTGCTCTGAGTTTCCGATATTTCGGCTCTGTTGCAAGCACCATGATCACGGAGGAACTGGGGTATTGGTGGTAACTTTGAACAAGTTTTTTAGGAGGAAATATATCGATCTACCCTCCTTCGAGTTCTTTTACTACGCGTATCTGCACTACCACTGGTTTCACTCTCACTACAAACTCGAACCCGATCTCGATCACGTTCACGACATACGATGCTCACTGTATCCACTCGCGATTTTGTTTTGGCTTGTTCCCGGTTGTTTTTGCAAAGACGGACCACTGGATACCAGACGTTCGGCAGTAGAAACCCATCCACAGTTTTTATACTTTTTGATTTTAATCGCTTCCCTTAACCAGTCTTGTGCGATCCAGTGGTTCGTACCGGACTCCAATAAATATTGAGCGATTGCAGATTTATGCGGTTCGTTGTTTTTGACTGCCCTGATGTGTTCCTTGATTCGGCATGTAACCGTTCTTTTTGTTTGTCCTATATAAGAACTGCCACAGCTACAGTCAATCTTGTACACTCCAGGCCTGTCCAGTAAAGAGCCATCTTTGGGTGGGCGCAGGCATTGCGACAGCTTTTTAAAAGGAGTGAAGATAGTTTTGACAGAAACCTTCTTCAGGATGTTAGCGACCTCATCTGTCACTCCTTTGATTTAGGGTAAAAACTCAGAACAAAAAACATGGTAAACTTTGTAAAATTTAGTTGCCCTTCAAAATTGATTCCAACAAACTCACGTCTATATCCCCGAAGGGGTTGGCAGAAGTGCTAGTACCCACATTTCGCCAGTTTATGTTTAGGTCCCAATGTAATAGGTGGGCGAGCCTATTGCCATTAACCGGGCACTTATAAACCTGCGATAAATACACACATAACTTCGAAAAGCATCGAAAAGTCATTGGTGTGTGGCATGGTAAAACCTAGGATCGAACCCAAGACCTCGTCTCAGCAGTCCATTACCCATACTACTAGCCTACCGCGGTTGAGAAGAGGGCCAGATCGTGAGAGATGGCCCTGGGTCGGCCGGGGTGCGAGGGATATGCCTGTCAACCTCACCTTCGGCAACCAAAGCGACCCGCAGGCGGCGTGCGTTTTAGTCGGTTCGAGTCCGACATAACCTCTCCCACCGGCTCCGGTGGGGAGGTATCCGTGGGGATTTTGCGCACGTAAAAAAAATAAAAAAAAGCCTACCGCGGTTCCTTGTTGAACGAACGAAATTGATTCATTGATCTTTTATTATAGTATCCTCAGATGATAAACCAGACACCAACCAGGATCTGAACGCGCTACCACCACATCTCATCCGTGGTGTGGACCTTCACCAACTGAACGTCGAGTTCATACAAGATTGGAACTTGCACATAAAATCTTTGACAGAAGATACCAAAGTGATCAATGGCATCGAGAAATTGTGTTATTATACTGTGAATGAGCAGATATTTAGAAATATATTGGTGAGTCTTTTTTTAACGGTAGCTCAGTGTATTAATACTGTAGGTTGATGGCACTTGGTGGAATTTGTTGTTACACATATTGATAACTCACTTGTACTTATCCACATTACTTTATTGCTTATTACACCTGACCGGTTTCGCCTTACGGCATCCTCAAAGGTTTATGATGAATAGGTATATAATGAATTATAAACCTTTGAGGATGCCGTAAGGCGAAACCGGTCAGGTGTAATAAGCAATAAAGTAATGTGGAAAAGTACAAGTGAGTTATCAATATGGGTAGTTTAGTGGTTAAGGAGTCGGCCTAAAGGTCCTGGGTTCGAATCCTGGCCATTACACTACCGACGTGAACCCACTCCTAACACAAGCAATTTAGCTTAGCTGGAGGGGTTACAGGGAATATTAGTAATTTCGGTTTTTTTTACGTGCGGAAAATCCCCACTGATACCACCCACCACCGGAGTCGGTGGGAGAGGTTATGCCAGATTCGAACCGATTAAAACGCACGACGCCTATGGTTCATTTTTGGTTGCCGAAGGTGAGGTTAACATAAGGAATATCCCTCGCACTCCGGCTGACCAAGAGCCATCTCTCTCGATCTGGTACTCCCCTCGGGAGTAATTTCGGATCTAATATTCTTATCTTTAAAAAATAAGTCCGGAAATTCCCTTGGATACCACCCCGCCGGACCCGGTGGGGGTGGTTAAGTCGGACCCGCACCGACTAAAACCGCACGGCCGCCTCAGGCCATCAGTTGCCGGGTGTGAGGTAGCCTTTGGCATATCCCTCGCGCACCCCAACTGACCTAGGGCCATAGAAGGCGCCGTAGACCCACACCTAAGAGGTTAGGTGTGGGACTACGGCGTCCCCAGAAAAAAAGGTCTGAATTCTTCCTAGAAAATTTGGTAAGTAAATTGCGAACCCATGCTACTGCTATGCAGGAGGCGTGGGTTCGAGTCCCGCCCATTGTAAATATTTGTATGCATGAATCTGTATATTTGCATTAGTTTTGTACGCCATACAGTGTTAGAGTATGGCTTGCACCTAAATACAAACATCCAAAATTTATGTATCCACTCACCCATATTCTGACAAATAAACTTTCATTTCATTTCATAAAAAATCTGTTATTGGCGGTCACCGCAGAAGTATATGCTGCAATATACATATATACATACATATACACGCCTGTAAATCCCCGAAGGGGTATGCAAACATGTATTCGAAAACTACTCAGCTCCATTGAGTAGCAGCGTGATGAGTGATGATATATAACCAAACTCGATAAACGAACTATTTAAAATAAAAAGATCCATTAGAAGCAAGTAGTTCCTGAGTTGGCGCGTTTTTTACAAATCCAAAACAAAATTTTTTAACTGTAATTTTTTTTAATGTACTTGTTTTTAAAAAAAAAGAAAAAACTGTATTTTCACTATATCTTATCTCAATGCCAACATATTTTCATTACAGTTCCAGCTAGTATCAAAACTATCTCCAAACCAGCCATTCATAGATGTGGGTGATCTCACAGCGATCATAGACAAGACGGTCGCGCCGAACCATAGAGTGAAGCTGATACAATCGTTGTCTGTGCTCGAGTTGTCTCTGCTCATCGCCATGAAGCATGGCATGGACATTTTTGATGGTCAACCGATGAATTTTGAAATGGTTCTTCATAGGTGAGTGTTATTATTACATAGCATAACATAAACTCACGTCTATATCCCCGAAGGGGTAGGCAGTGATGCTAACACCCACATTTCGCCAGCTTATGTTTAGGTCTCAATGTAATAGGTGGCGAGCCTATTGTCATTAACCGGGCACTTATAAACCTGCGATGAATACATTCAATTCAATTTCGAAAAGCATCGAAAAGTCATCGGTGTGTGCAATGGTGAAACCTGGGATCGAACCCGAGACCTCGTCTCAGCAGTCTATTACCCATACTACTAGGCTACCGCGGTCATCATCATCCGGGTTGTATCCCAAACTTGCACCTCAACACAACTTGCAGCTCTCCGGCTACTTTTAGTGATTTGTTTTGTGTTTTTGAGAGCGACTGCCGTCTGACCCCACCAACGCTAGGCGATGTTTACTGTGAGATAACGTAATGGAGCTCCATATGATATAATATAGGATGTTTCATTATTTTCAGATATAAAAAATTCGCAAACACTAATTCTTCAACCCAATCCGTTCCCCGGCCAGTCATTTTAAAAGCCTTTGAGCACTTACAAGAGCTAGAGCTGATAGTGAGCGCGACAAAACACCATACGAGTAAAGGAGACGACACGTGCAGTCGCGTGCAGAAGGAGTACAAGTTGTACAGTTTAGCGGCGCCTCTTGACGACATCAACGACAGCGTATACGGGAATAATTCTCTGCCCACTGATCTTACGCACTGGTATAGTAATTCTGTGGCTTAAAATCTGCTGCTGACTGTGCTAAAGTCGGCCGCTGATTGTATTAAAGTTGGCCGCTGACTGTATTAAAGACGGCCGCTAACTATTTACGTCCACCGCTGTCTATATTGGAACCAACCACTCACTATGTTAAAGTAAATCTCCCAAAAGCCTTCGAATATTTGCAATAATTAGACCTGATAGTGAGCGCGGCAAACATCATACGAGTAAAGGAGACGATGGAGTACAAGTTGAACAGTTTGACGTCTCTTGACGACATCAACGACAGCGTGAACGGGAATAACTCTGCCCATTGATCTTACGCATTGGTGTGGTAATTCTGTGGCTTAAAATCTGCTGCTGACTATGTTAAAGTCGGCCGCTCACTGTTAAAGTTGGCTTCTAACAATATTGAAATCTGATTATATTAAAGTAAGTCGTCTAAAATCTTTCGAATATTGAAATAATTGGGGCTGATAGTGAGCGCGACAAAACATAGGAGTAAAGGCGATGACAAATACATTTGCGCGCAAAAAGAATACACAGTTGTACAGCGGTGCCTTGACGGCTCTGCCCGCTGATCTTAAGTGGTTAATGTGTGTTATACTCGGCCGCTGACTACTAAAATTCGCTGCTGACTATGTTAAAGTCGGCCGCTAACTTTTAAAGACAGCAGCTGACTGTATTAAAGTTGATTATAGAAATCGAGTGCGCCAATTCGAAGTCTGCTATGAACTGTATTAAAATTAGCCCCTAATTAAATTCACCAGTACAAAAACTCACTAAATGTTATTTTATTTCTAGTTTTAATAATCTTGTTATTTATATTGTGCCCCTTGTTTTGTATTTTTAAACGTAGGATTAATGAAATAAAACGAATACTTTTTAAATATCTTTTTTTTTTCATAATGACAACGATTTAACATAATGGCGGAATGTCTATAATAATACATTGAGACATGAAAATTTTATATATTAGATAACACCTAAATTATTTAAACTTATATTTCTATCATAGCGAGTTGAGAGTTGGGGACTCTGTGGTCCCCACAGGCCACACCCGAAGAGAGGGCCAGATCGAGAGAGATGGCCCTGAGTCGGCAGGCGTGCGAGGGATATGCCTGTTAACCTTACTGCCTGTTCACCGGAGGTTGACAGGTGGATCGAGGGTGACAGGTGGAGCCGCCTGTGACCCTGGCAGAAGCAGGCCTCGGCGGCGGCGCGCCTGACGCGCCTCCCCGTTTTCCGGGAACGAGTTGGGGACTCTGTAGTCCCCACACACCCGAGGATAGGGGCAGATCGTGAGAGATGGCCCTGGGTCGGCCGGGGTGCGAGGGATATGCCTGTCAACCTCACCTTCGGCAACCAAAGCGACCCACAGGCGGCGTGCGTTTTAGTCGGTTCGAGTCCGACATAACCTCCTCCACCGGCTCCGGTGGGGAGATATCCGTGAGGATTTTGCGCACGTAAAAAAAAAAAAAAACTGCCTGTTCACCTTCGGGAACCAGAAACGACCCACAGGCGCCGTGCGTTTTAGTCGGTTCGAGTCCGACATAACCTCTCCCACCGGCTCCGGTGGTAGGGTAAGCGTTTCGCACGTAATAAATATTACTATTATAAATCGTATTCGTATCGTATTGATACGAATACGATTCGTATCGTATTGACATGTAAATAACATGTCCTTTTCTTCACAATACCATCCTTTTCTCTCTTACGACATTCACATATTTTATCAAAAAATATCTTTAGTTTAATTTATTAATTAATATAATTCATGTTGTCCTTAATTTTTAAGTTAAAAAATATTATTTAAAAAATAAAGTATATAACTTTTTGTTTAATTTAGCTAGTTTTACAAGATCTATATTATTTGTAAGCTGTTTATACACTGGGTTTTTGAAAAAATAAAAAGTAAGTTGTGAACCATTTTTACGTGTGGCAACCCACTCGAGTACCACCTAACTAGTTTGGCATCATTATCAAGATGGACGCTACTCTACATGCTATTTTTATACTGTTTTATATAATCATGTAGTTGTGTCTGGGGATATTTTAAAAAAAAACATGGGTTAAATTAATGATTTTGAAATCTTTTTTTTTTTTAATTCAAAAAATGATTAATTCTTCGCAAAAACTACTGAAGTCCGATAACCAGCATCCAAGCGAGCGGAGCCGCGGTTATCAGCTAGTTACACTAATATAAGAAGAGACGTCTACCTAATCTAACCACCTAATATTATCTGCAGCACTTCTATCAATGTCATTTTTATAATCTTCTTCATGAAACCTATGTCTAAATCTATCCTGACTTGCATTTATTTCCCCTAGATCTTCTATTTCTTTTGCCGATAAATCCCTATATCTTTTACCTTTTATTTCGGCAATCTCTTGTACAGTTATTACGGTAGGTTTTGCTTTTTTCGAGTTGGCAACATTAAGTTCTTGGATTATCGGGTCGAGCGTTTGGTGGAGAGCGTATTCATTGTTGCCAGTGCGGTGGTTCAAAAGTCCCGGGTTTTTGAACGTGGACGCGGTGGGTTGGTTTTTATCATCGACGAAGGCGTTATTTGTGAACATTTGAAAGACGCCTTTCCTTTGGTTTGCCTGTAAAAATATATTTTAGTTTTTTAGTTTTTTTTAACCGGTTGCATTCCATAATTTAAATAAAGGTTGGTTCTATAGATATTTGGTTGTAAATACCAAAGTGTGTGTATGGAACCTCATCTGTTAGGCAGTACGGCGGTTCTTGGGCAAGTTTTCCTCTCGGAGTTGGGAGGTCAGACGTCTGTTACCAATACATATCAATCATTTTTTCACATTTATTCCTAGAAACTAGACTATATATAGAACTAGACTAAGACTATTTATACTGTTGATTGATGGCACTGGGTGGAATTTATGGTTAATATGGCTGAGTGTCGTAGTGTTTAAGAAGAATATTATTAACTGTCATTGTAAACCTTAAGTTCAAGAGTGTTCTCAATATGTGTACCTTGCAAATTACTTTCAAATAAAGTTTTATTTAATTGTATTTCATCTGATACAATTTGTTAGTAGGTAGGTAAATATTTAGCATATCAGAACCTAGTGTACCTACATATCATAAGTGAGTACTAGCCTCATGTAGTTTGTCCACAACCAGGGTATGTCCACTGTTAACGCCGATCGTGTCCAGTTGCTCGATGCTCTTAGAACTGTGGAATGGACGTAGAGCTGATACGGCGCGGGATATGCCCACCTGGAAGCAGGACAAACGAGCCGCTATATTGCCGTCAATAGGAAATAATTATATTATTGTATATTGGTACAAAGAACTATTACTGTCCACCAGCGTTAAATCAAAACACTTCTGTATTTCTACCAAAAATTACATCATTTATTTACATTAGTAACACAAAAAGGAACATTAACGGCGCTGCAATCATTTTGTTTTGATGATTTTTGGCTTGATTACAAGACTTTTAAGCCATGTTTTATTTCGTATTATATTATATAATATATCTTAGTTGGAATAATTGTTGCTGATGATGATGATCATCAATGATGATTGCTGCCTCAGTGAAGTAGTGGGGATTTTACTAGAGGTTCCTAGGGAGATTTGGAACCAACACCAAGTCACAATTCACTCTAATATGCCACTTTTCTACTATTGTGTATGGCGTTGCGAATGTCCTTTTTTTATTACTAGTGTAAAAATAGGGTTTTTTTGGTAGAAATACAGAAGTTGTTGCGATGCACTGGATCAATATAGGGTTTTCTTGGTAATAGAGTTTGATATTAGATACCTTTCCATGTCTTATACGATGTTCAGTGATATCAGCTCCTAAAAGTTCCGTATAGGGGTCCATGCGTATTGGCAGGATCTTGTCGATGATCCACAGTAGTGCCATAGTCACCAGCAGCCCCCATGTCATCAGGCAGAGCCCTGTGAGGGACTGGATACCTAGGAGATACCAGCCGCCACCTGGGGAATTTTATAATGGTTTATGCGTAGAAGGTAAAATTCTCAAATTGGTAATGGTAAAGTCTCTAAAAATCTAATTCTCTGAATGGTGAATTCTCTGGTAGCATAATTCTTAACTCGGTGAATTCTCTAGAAGCCTAGTTCTCTGAAGGGTTAATTAGCTAAAATAATAATTCTCTAAAATAAAGCAATTCTCTGAATTTTAAGCAACTCTCTGAATGACTAAGTAGTTCTCTGGTCGTTATGCATCGTTTTTCGAACACGTCTTTAATTTATATGTTTGATTAATTATTGCTGTAGAAAATACTGGAAAAAAGATACACATTGAATTGAGAACTTTTCCTTTTTTGAAGTCGGTTAAAAAGCATTAGTATTTTTATAAAATGCAAACCTTTAAATAAACCAGACCGTCCACCTGTCGTGTCCATCGGTATAGGATTATCAGCGAACAGACCGACTACTATCACACCTAGAGAAGAAAAAAACAGTTAAGTGAGAATTGTAATCGCGCCATAAAGCTGGAAATATTTAGAAGTCAACAGAAATTGCGGCGCGAATGGTGCCAAAATTCACGCAGATGAAGGTGCAGCGAGAAGAGTATCAGAAATTCACTTGGCAGAGCGGGAATAATATTAAAAGTTCACGCGGAAAGGTGCAGCGAAAACGGTATCAGAAATTCACACGGTTTGAATAAAATAACTTTAAGCTTTGCTGGAAGAAAACTCAACATTGAGCAAGCTCGCCTTTGTAATACAATATCCTTCTATTTTTTGTTATAAAAATGTGTTTTATGTACAATAAAGAATATGAATATGAAATAGAAGGTCATTCTTCTTATTTCCGTCCAATTGAGCAGTCCGACTGGGGAAGTACCTCCGCCCTACAGAATACCGCGGTGGTGAGTAGGGTAGCCAGAGCTCACTGGAGAGTTTGTGCTGTCAGTAGGAAGACTAAAGGATTGCCCTGCTTTGTCTTCTACACTGACGGCACCGAAACTCTGTGCTCACAGTGTCGGCAGCGCGAGTGTGACTCCTTTGGTGTTACACACGTCCATACGCCACGGTAACCACTTTACATCAGGCAGGCCGTGTGCTTATCTGCCGCCTAAGTGGTATAAAAAAATTGTGCGGTTTGAATAGAAGGTGCAGTGGGAACGGGATCTGAATTCTTAGCGGGAAATAAATAGCTAATAAAATATAATTCTTACCCCAGAGCCCGCAGGCGCCATGCACGGCCGAAGCTCCTACGGGATCATCCACGTGCATGCGGTCGAACAGCATGGCGCTCCCCGATGCTATGGCACCGCCAATGAACCCTATAATTAAAGACTCCCAAGCGCGGTACAGGAAGCAACCGGCTGCAAAATATTCAGAACATTAGGGCTAATTCCCACTGTAAGGCCAGCAGCAACCGGTGCTGGGGCTGAGACAAAGGTGACATTAGACTGGTTATAAAGTTAGTTTTAACCGCGGTAGACTAGTGGTAAGGGTAATGGACTGCTGAGACGAGGTCTCGGGTTCGATCCCAGGTTTTACCATGGCACACACCAATGACTTTTCGATGCTTTTCGAAGTTATGTGGGTATTTATCGCAGGTTAATAAGTGCCCGGTTAATGGCAATAGGCTCGCCACCTATTACATTGGGACCTAAACATAAACTGGCGAAATGTGGGTGCTAGCACCTCTGTCTACCCCTTCGGGGATATAGGCGTGAGTTTATGTTATGTTATAAAGTTAGTGGAAAGTTCTAAAACGTATGGGAATGAGGTTATTTCTAGATATGTCACGTGATCCATGATGTTGGGGCTCCCGCAGATAAGATAGGTTACCTGTGACAGATACCAGTGATCCAAGAACGCTGTTGATGAGATCCATCACATCTGCCTTGCCTTTATTTTTAGTTAGTGTAAATCTGGAAAACAAAACAGATAACTTAAGCAATTATTTAAGCTAGGGTGTATCAGCAATCGCAGCGGTCAGATCGAAGGCATTTTATAGGAAGGTTTCTTCATGGTCGGCAGCGCGAGTGTGATACCCCTGATGTTGCATACGTCCATAGGCCACGGTAACCACTTCCCATCAGGTGTGCCGTGTGCTTGTCTGCCAACTAAGTGGTATAAAAAAAGGACATTTCAAGAGTACCCGAAATCGGTGAGCATGTATTTTATTTTTAGAAAGGATATTAGAAACGAAATTACTAATATTCCTACTAACCCTCCCCAGTTACGCTAAATTGCTTGTGTTAGGAGTGGGTTCGCGTCGGTAGTGTAATGGCCAGGATTCGAACCCGGGACCTCTCGACCGTAAGGCTGACTCCTTAACCATTTAGTTACCGACGTTCAAAATAGAGGAAGCGGAAGATGTATGCTAGAGGAGCAGGCGGAAATATATGGTACATGTCTACCCCGTTGGATAGAAAGGGTGACAAATGTATATTTGTTACTATTAAGTGTCTCTGGAACAAATTTTAAGAGCCGGTAATATTATTGGAACATCTTAGCCTTACCCTTAGACTTTGCCTCGCTGTGTGTGTTCTACCGCCTATACAATGGTTTGTACTCAGATGAATTGTTTGACATGACATGATGCCCACAGCTACATTCTATCATCGCACCTCTCGCCATAGGCAGGGAATTCATCCTCACACATTGCGAACTGAGACGGTGCGCACTGTGCGGTATGAATGACTTTTCTGCTGCGGTTTTCCCGAGCACCTACAATATGGGGTTCTTCAAGAAGGGCATCAGAAGGTTTCTTAATGGTCGGCAGCGCGAGTGTGACACCCTGGTGTTGCATACGTCCATAGGCGACGGTAACCACTTCCCATCAGGTGGGCCGTGTGCTTGTCTGCCACCTAAGTGGCACAAAAAAAATAACATTAATGAAACCTATAACCTTTAAGAACCAAACTTTCCTTCCAAGGTTGAAAGGTCAGACGGCAGTTGTATCCAGAAAAGCCAAAGCTGACCACAGGACCTAAAGTGCGGGTTTAAGAAGTTACTGGGCAATCGCTATGGTGATGATGAGCTCTAGGACTACTTACAGCAACCCGAAGAGACCTCCGCCAAAAGACCCCATCATGGTCATAACTGCTGCTCGCGCTGCGTACTGCCATTTAGCACCGCTCACCTGTTAAAAATATTATCTTTAGACTGCAGGTCACCTCTGTATTGGATAGCCTCAGAGGCATGGCGGTAGAGAACATGACTGCTACACAGGGGGCGTGGGTTCCCGTTCAGTGCAAATATTTGTATGCATGAATATGCCATGTTTATTTGCATTTTTCTGGATATTTTCGTGCCTGATCGGAGAGTTAAGCTGTCGATCCCAGTTGCCATTCGAAGATCTATAGTTTTTACGGGTAGTTGGGGTTCTAAACAGTCCAACTAAACTAAAACTGGGAATCCTGAGATCACGAACACCCTCGAGCCTTTGCAGATGCGTAGAGATGTTGCTTCCTTGTCTGTATTTTACCGTCTCTACCATGGTGAGTGTTCTGATGAGCTCTTCTAACTAATACCACATTCTCCTTTCCTACACAGGATAGCACATTCAGGGCTTAGATGTCACCCTCACACTGCAGAATATATTAACAAGAACCAAGCGGTTCGGAGACTCTTTTCTTTGCCGCACCACCAAGACTTGGAATTCATTACCAGCCCGCGTGTTTCCTTCTTCCTTCAGTCCCGGATCCTTTAAGCGGGGCGTGAAAATGACTCTGATGAGGCTGCCAAGCTGAGGGACACCATGGTAACATTACTTAGTGTCTGTAATGCAGACCCTCTTTCCTGAGACTTTGCCTTTACCTTACCATCAGGCGAGGTGAAGTCAAGTTGGCATGTAATAAATAAAAAAAACAGAACTTCGAAATCGCCAATTGGTTGTGAAAGTCAGATGGCAGTCGCTTCATGGAAAATATCAAAGTTCCACCGCATCTTAGGCTAGAAAACCGAACCCAACAGAGTTGGGAAAAAGCCTAGAGAACAATGATTTAGACATGATGAAAACACGGCTTAGCAATATTAACGAACGAACGAACCTCCTGCAAGAGGCGCCCCTGACGCGTGCATTTCGCACATTGAATCTCATAGCTGCGGAGATTGATCTATTCCATTGTGCTAAGAGTGAGTTCACAAGGGTGGCATTACATATAATCTGCTACATCAAGTTAAATGTTATCAAAATTTAATATACCTAAGTATTGTATAGAATTTAAGCACATAGTTGAATATTATAAGATAGCTACACTATTGCATTGGGTAATGCCTGTAATGATAGTTGTAATGAGAAATAAATAAATAAATAAATAAATAAATAAATAAATAAATAAATATCGGAATATTATTTTCTTTTAACATTTTTTTTTTTTTTTTTTTTTTATACCACTTAGTTGGCAGACAAGCACACGGCCCACCTGATGGGAAGCGGTTACCGTGGCCTATGGACGTATGCAACACCAGGGGTGTCACACTCGCGCTGCCGACCATGAAGAAACCTTCTGATGCCCCTCTTGAAGAACCCCATATTGTAGGCGCTTGGGAAAACCGCAGCAGGGAGGTCATTCCACAGCTTGAGTGTGCGTGGGATGAAGTTTCTTTCATACCGCACAGTGCGTACCGTCTCAGGTCGCAATGTGTGGGGATGAATTCCCTGCCTATGGCGAGAGGTGCGATGATAGAATGTAGCTACGGGCATCATGTCAAACAATTCATCTGAGCACAAACCATTGTATAGGCGGTAGAACACACACAGTGAGGCAAAATCCCTCCTAAGGCTAAGAGGTTCCACTCTACCTGTGAGTATGGGATTGTCAACCAGCCTCAATGCCCGTCTTTGCAACGAGTCGAAGGGGTCAAGCTGGTATGCAGGCGCTCCAGCAAAAAGGTGACAGCAGTACTCCATGTGAGGCCGGACCTGTGCTTTATAAAGAAGGAGTTGCTGCCCCGCAGTGAAATACCGCTTTGCCCTGTTGAGCACTCCGAGCTTTCTTGATGCCAACTTAACCTTGTCCTGCAAATGACTTCGGTATTGGACGTCACTGGAGATATCGACACCAAGGATCCCGATACTCGGGGAGATGGTAAGCGGTGTGCCCAGGAATTGCGGCGCTACAATGAATGGGGTTTTCTTAGCGGTGAATACACATACTTGTGTCTTAGTGGGGTTGAATTGGACCAGGTTTAGTCGACCCCAATCGGACACTCCAGAGAGAGTAGTCTCGATTTCAGACACAAGTTGTTCGCGACTCTTCTCCACCTCGGACTGAGGGATGTTTGCACGGCCCGTGTAACACGTGTCCCCGGTACTGTCGTCCGCATAACAATGAATGGAGCCATCAGACAGCATGTCATTGATATGCAGCAGAAACAGCGTCGGAGACAACACGGAGCCTTGTGGGACACCAGCGTTTATGTTCATGCGGTCCGAGCAGCTGCCGTCGACGACGGCTTGGATGCTTCTGTTGGACAAAAAGCTGGAGATCCATTCGCACAATCCCTCGGGGAGTCCATAATATGGCAACTTCGTAAGAAGACCTTTGTGCCAGACCCGATCGAAGGCCTTCGCTACATCGAGGCTGACCGCTAGTGCCTCACCGCGACTCTCGATGGCTTGCGCCCACCGGTTTGTGAGATACACAAGAAGGTCACCGGTAGAGCGACGGTGGCGAAAACCGTACTGTCGGTCGCTCAGTAGATCGTTTCCTTCAAGGTACCTCAGGAGCTGTGTATTAATAACACGCTCCATAACCTTCGAGAGAAGGGAGGTTATAGCGATAGGCCTGTAATTGGTCGGATCTGTCCTGTCACCTTTCTTAGGTACAGGGTGCACGAACGCAGTCTTCCACGAGGCCGGGACCTGCCTCGCGGAGTATGAGAGTGCGAAAAGGCGTGTAAGTACAGGGCACAGCTCGGGGGCACAGTGCTTAAGCACCATCGCCGGTATACCGTCCGGCCCACTCGACTTCCGAACATCTAGGGACTTAAGCTCGCGCCGGACCACCCGTTGTGTGATTTTAATTTCGGTCATCGAAGCACCACAGCTGGGGATGATGGGTGGTTCGGCGTTCCCGTCGTTCATAGTCGAGTTTGACGCAAAGAGATTACCCAAAAGATTGGCCTTCTCCTTAGCGCCATGGGCCAGACTACCGTCGGATTTTTGCAGCGGCGGAAGGCAAGACTGGCAGAAGTTTCCCTCAGCAGCTTTAGCAAGCGACCAAAATGCACGACTGCCAGATGGGTAGCGCGCAAGCCGCTCGCCAATTCTGCCGATGAACTCAAACTTCGCACTAGACGTTGCCTTTTTACTGGACCTTGAGGCAGCATTCAACTTCCGCTTCACTTCAGCGATGTTCGGATCCTTATTGGCAAGAGCCGTGGTCCAAGCCCTGTATGCAGATTGCTTGCGGTCTCTAGCTTCCCTGCAGGGCCTATTAAACCACGGGCGTTTGCTCGCTCCTGTCGCGACCCAGCGGTTGGGGATGTAACATTCCATACCCACTAGAATCGCGTCAGCGACTGCTGTTGCACAGGAGCTTGGATCATCAGAAGAGAAGCAAAGCTGCCTCCACGGGTACGACGCGAAGAATTCTCGCAGTCCATCCCAGTCTGCCGACTTGTAGTGCCACACATGCCGCCACTGAGGTGGCCGCGGTGGTTCAGGCCGCGCGAGTGTCACTTGCGCCCGGACGAGGCTGTGGTCCGAATTACCGAGAGGTGCTTCCACCCTTATGGAGTATTCATCCGGGCGCGTAGTCAGCAGAAGGTCCAGTATAGAGCTTCTGTGGGTCTCAATTTCTGGTGTTCTAGTGATAGAATGCACCAGTTGAGAGAGCCCATAAGTTAGAGCGAAGTCGTGAGCAGCCCTTCCCGCAAAATCAGTCCTAGGAGACCCCAGCCACTCCACGTGGTGGGCGTTGAAGTCCCCCAAGAATACTAATTCCGCAGTGGGGTACTGCTCAATTACGCTGTCCGCCGACCGCTGCAGATGCTGAAACAATTGAGCCGTGCCCAGGTCACCGCTATGGGACCTGTAAAGGCACGCATAGATACGGGTGTGGCCACCGTGATCTATGCGTACCCATAAAGTTGACAGGTCCCTATCCTCAAGACCATGGAGACGGCGGCAGCAAATATCATCCCGGACGTACAAGCATACCCCGGCGCGACTCATAAAGCTATGCTCGAGTTTGTACCCGGGGTACATTAGGTAGGCTGTATCGGCCGGGCATGATATTTGCGTCTCCGTCAGAAAAAGCAAGGTAGGCTGCGCGGTCTCCAAGTGGAGATGGACCGCGTTAAGGTTGGAGTGTAGGCCCCTGATGTTGCAGAAATCCACATTCACTGTGGATGATGGTGCCGCTGTGGTAACGGTTCTCTTGCCTTTTCTGGTTTTCATGTTTGAGATGGGGGGAGGGGGGGGAGAAGGTAAAAAGAGATTCTGTGCCTCCAGTGTAGAAGACAAAGCAAGGCGTCCTACCCCACAGACAAGTTGGGGTTGTGTGACTGGCTGGCGCGATGGGCGGAAGGGCCCCCGGTCCCCTCCCAGATACTGAAGCCAGGTCCACTCCGGTCTCCTCCTCCGGCATGGCTACAGCACCGGGAACTTTACACAGGCTGCTGGTTCAGCCTCCTGGGGCGGAGATTAAGTAATCCCCAGGTTCGGGAACCGTACAGCCTGCGGGCGGCCAGCGGATAACCGTTTCACCGGGTCTCCCTGACCACCACGCCAACATTTCACGCCCCCACCAGTCAGTGGGGTCAATTTAAGCCTTTGGTCTTCCTACTGACAGCACAGAACCTCTCCAGTGAGCTCTGGCTACCCTACTCACCGCCGGGAACACAACACAAGGTTATTATAACCGGGGTATTCTGTAGGGCGGAGGTACTTACCCAGACGGACTGCTCAATTTTGGACGGGAGATACCGTCATGTCCTTCCTCCAATAAAAAGCAAGCTAAGCATTCGTGCAATATCATATTCACAAAATATATTATGGTCAAATTTCATTATTGTTACCATCAATAAAATTGTAAATTCTACCATCAACTTTGAGGATTTCTAAACTTTTTTTTCTTTATTCTACTTGGTTGGCAGACAAACACACCTGATGAAAAGTGGTTATTGTGGCATATGGACGTGTGCAACACCAGGAGAGTCACAATCGCGCTGCCAACCCTGTAAGCACAAGAGTTTCTGTGCCGTCAGTGTTGAAGACAAAGCAGGACAAGCTTCTGGTCTCCCCACTGACAGCACAAAAACTCTCCAGTGAGCTCTGCTACCCTACTCACCGCCGGGAACACAACACGTGGTTATTATGGCCGCGGTATTCTGTAGGGTGGAGGTACTTCCCCAGTCGGATGTCCTACCTCCTGCAAACTAGTACTTACGTTACCTAGTTTTTATTATCTATGGGTATATAAATAAAACAAAACGTTCTAGGAATACAAAACCGTAGACCATTTATGTAGTCTGTGCCTGAACTTGACAATTAAACTGAAATGCGCGGCAAATTGCTTGTCATTTGCTTAATTTTTAAATTGACATCCATTTAGGGGTAATTCGACATGATTTTACCTGTGATTCCACTTTGTTGTATGAATTATATGCAGGCATTGTAGAATTGCTAGAGGTTGGCAACACATATTTAAAGACTAACTAACCCACCCCAGCTTCGCCCGGGGTATATTTTGAAGCTTCATATCCCTTTGAGCACGTATGTTTTAGTCTTCAAAATATGTATGAAAAATTGCCGGCTTTGTTAACGTTTATTATCAATGCTCCGCTCCCTTAAGTAGTAGCGTGGTGACATATAGCCTAAAACCTTCCTCGATAAATGGACTACGTAACACTGAAAGAATCATTCAAATCGGACTAGTAGTTCCAGAGATTAGCGCGTTCAAACAAACAAACAAACTCTGCAGCTTTATAATATTAGTATAGATTGATTGGACCTTCGCTAAAAATAATAAATTAATATTATAGCGGGGCTATTTAGACACTATTTAGGTAACCGCGGTAGCCTAGTGGTATGGGTAATGGACTGCTGAGACGAGGTCTCGGGTTCGATCCCAGGTTATACCATGGTACACACCAATGACTTTTCGATGCTTTTCGAAGTTATGTGTGTATTTATCGCAGGTTTATAAGTGCCCGGTTAATGGCAATAGGCTCGCCACCTATTACATTGGGACCTAAACATAAACTGGCGAAATGTGGGTGCTAGCACCTCTGCCCTACCCCTTCGGGGATATAGGCGTGAGTTTATGTTATGTTATTTAGACACTAAGTAAGCATAGCTTAACTAGCTTGTATTATGGAATCTAGAATGGGAATAAACATACTTAGATACTTTTTTTTGTGTAGGTGTCAGACATGGCCCACCTGATGTGTTTACCGTGACCTATGAAAGTGTGTAACACCAGGGAGTCACGCAGCACGAGTGTGCTGCCGACCCTGTAATAACAGAAATTTTCTGTGCCGTCAGTGCACAACACAAAATCTGGACAAGCCTTTGGTGTTCCCACTGACAGCACAAAAACTCTTCAGTGAGCTCTGGCTACCCTACTCACCGCCGGGAACACACAGCAGAACCACGGCTATAATAACCTCGTTATTCTGTAGGGTGGAAGTACTTCCCAGTCGGACTGCTCAATTGGGACAGGAATGCCGTCGTGTCCTACCTCCTATATCCTACTTAGATCCATTTTTTTGTAAATACGTACATCCGTAGTAGTAGGTACTAATATTATAAATACGAAAATAACTCTGTCTGTCTGTATGTTACGTTTTGATATAGTATAGTACGTAGTACCACAGATAATATAAAATAATCAAATTCTTAAATCTAATGACGACATTCGTGGCGTAGCGGTAGAGCATTCGACTGCTATGCAGGGGGCGCGGGTTCGATTCCCGCTCAGTGCAAATATTTGTATGTATATTTGCATTGGTCTGGGTGTTTCTATGTATAATATGTATGTATTTACAAAAAAAAAAGTATCTAAGTATGTTTATCCGCATTCTAGATCCCATAACACAAGCTAGTTAAGCTATGCTTACCATGGGTCTAGATAGCGTTGTGTAAAATGTCGTGGAATATTTTTTTTTTTTTTTTTACGTGCGCAAAATCCCCACGGATACCTCCCCACCGGAGCCGGTGGAGGAGGTTATGTCGGACTCGAACCGACTAAAACGCACGCCGCCTGTGGGTCGTTTTGGTTGCCGAAGGTGAGGTTGACAGGCATATCCCTCGCACCCCGGCCGACCCAGGGCCATCTCTCACGATATGGCCCTCTTCTCGGGTGTGGGGACTACAGAGTCCCCAACTCGTCCCCGGAAACGGGGAGGCGCGCCACGCGCGCCACCGCCGCGGCCTGCTTCTGCCAGGGTGACAGGCGGCTTCACCTGTCACCCCCAGGCCGGCGCTCATGGGGGGCGGAGGTCGTTCATCGACCTCCGACGCTCGAGTTGCCTTCGTGCGCGGGCAGCTTGTCTTGCGATCCTTCGTCGCTCCCGCTGCCGCTCCCGCCCCGCCTCCTCCTTCACGAGCATTACTTGCTCGCAGTAGGAGGCGCCGGCCGCCCACGTATCCGCGCAGCGAACCATCGCCGCGAGCAAGGTGGAGAGCGTGAGAACCCTCACTCCCAGGGCCGCCACAAGCTCCCGCCTCGGCGTCTCCCACGCCGGACACTCGGTGAGCGTGTGCGGACCTGAGTCCTCGCTCGCGTCGCAGTGATGGCACTCGGACGTTGGCTCTTTCTGCATCCGACGCAGATACTTTCCGAAGCATCCGTGCTCGGTGATCATCTGCGTCAGACGGTACGAGAGGCTGCCGTGTGGCCTCTCTAGCCACTCCCCCATGATGGGTCTTACCGCCGTTACTACGGCGTGCCCTGATGTCGTGGAATATTTATTTATTTATTATTTATTTAATGTCGGCTAATCTACTTTGTACCATTGTTTTATTTAGGTATATTTGATTCAATTGTTTTAAGATAATAAATTTATTTTTATTTATTTATTTATCTATTCTGTGGTATAAGGATAGAAGGGACCTTGAAAAAGGTCATATGTTTGGTCGCGTTAACAGATACCCACACGAGCAAAGTCGCAGACAACAGGTAATACCTATTATTATACACTTGAATTGGTTTGGGTGCTTCAAATCTTTGCACTGAGCGAGATCGAACCCGTGCTACCTACGTAACAGTCGACCGGTCTATAGCTAAGCCACACTGTCCATCAAGGTATACGCATAGAACACGCATCTTATTTAGCGCTGAACAGTAGAAAAGAAGACATTATACGTTACTAAGGAAGTTGTTACCTTGAAATATAAAGCCACTATTACAGAAATTAGTAGTAATTAAGTATTGTATAAAAACACATCTCAATTGTAAAGTAGCAGTTTAACTATAGTTGTAGATTATCGTGGTTAAACGATACAATTATTATTTTCATGTTGGAAGTATTCATATTCTTCATCTCGCCTTTAGACCATATAATGTATAATTTATAGGAGGTAGGACACGGCGGTATTTCCGCCCGATTGAGCAGTCCGACTGGGGTAGTACCTCCGCCCTACAGAATACCGCGGCTATAATAACTTCGTGTTGTGTTCCCAGCGGTGAGTAGGGTAGCCAGAGGTCACTGGAGAATTTGTGCTGTCAGTGGGAAGACTAAAGGCTTGTCCTGCTTTGTCTTCTACTGACGGCACAGAAACTCTGTACTTACAGGGTTGGCAGCGCGACTGTGACTCCTCTGGTGTTACAGACGTCCATAGGTCACGGTAACCACTTTCCATCAGGTGGGCCGTGTGCTTGTCTGCCAACTAAGTGGTATAAAAAAAAATGTATGGACACAGCTTTGTTAACAAAATTCATCACAAAATAGCCGGCCAAGTCGGACACGCGCACAGAGGGTTACGTAAATTGGCTACATAAACATTCATACATATAATTATTATTATTATTATTATTGGGGAACAGGCCAGCAGTTGAAACAACTGATATCAGCCTGCATCTCATTGTTCACTACACTGTTTTCACTACTCAATGATTTTGTTGATTTATGTGTTTGTCCAGTCTATTTTTGAATTGGTTAATGTTTTCTGCTGTCACAATATTTTCAGGTAGCCTATTCCATGTGTTAACCACTCTATTGCTCAAAAAGTTCTTGTGTGGGTTTGTATTCCAACTAGATTTTTGCAGTCTAATGTTGTGTCCTCTACGATTTCGGTCCGGTGCGCGTATGAACATGTTGCTGAATCCTTGTAAGTCATAGTGATCAGTGATTATTTTGAAGGTCTCAATCAGGTCTCCACGTTCTCTGCGCTCCTTCAAGGTGGTCAGGTTCAGTTTGTTTAATCGTTCTTCGTATGGCAACTGCTTCAGCTGTCTGGGGACTTTGGTGAATCCACGCTGCACTCTTTCCAACAGGTCTATGTCTTTTATGAAATAGGGGCTCCATACCTGATAGGCATATTCCAATATTGGTCTGACATACATTTTGTGGATTCTAAGAGCCATTTCAGGTGTCAATGTTCCAAAGGCCTTCCGTGTGAGGTATACCATGGTATTAGCTTTTTTGACAATATTCGTGATATGGTCTTCCCATTTCAGATTCTCCGAGATCTTAACTCCCAGGTCCATCTGTGTTTTGACTTCGGCTAGCTGAGCATCGCCAAGTTTGTAAGTAAGCCTGGGGTTCCGATTTCCGATGTGCAATACCGTACATTTTGTGTGATTCAAATTTATGAGCCAGTCTTTGGACCACTTCATGATTTTATCTAAGTCTGCTTGGAGACGATCATAGTCTAAAAAGGGGTTTGCAAAGATCTTTGTGTCGTCGGCAAACATGCTGACTTTGCAATCAAGGCATTGACACAGATCGAAGGTGAAGATAATAAAAAGCACCGGGCCTAGGACGGAGCCTTGCGGCACACCACTATGGATATCTCGTTGTTCGGACAGTGTGTCACCCACTCTCACACGGAAGGTTCTTTTGCGAAGGAAAGCTTCTATCCAGTCGAGCAATCTGCCACGTATGCCAATAAATTCGAGTTTTTGCAACAGTCTGTTTGTGGGGACTTTATCAAAAGCTTTTTCGTAGTCCAGGTAAACTACGTCGACAGGGGCTCGCTCATCAAAGCTCTTGGTCCAGGTAGCCAGGCACGACAGCAGGTTTGACACAGTGGAGCGGCGTGGACAGAAGCCATGTTGACAGTCGCTTATTATTTGATGTAGGCGCAGATGTTCTCTTATGTGTTTGACTACAATTTTTTCCATGGCCTTACATATAACGCTGGTCAAACTGATCGGTCTGTAGTTGACTGGTGCTAGTCTGTCTCCTTTTTTGAAGATAGGGGTCACAGTAGCTGTTTTCCAAATGTCTGGTAATTTTCCAGTGTTGTACGAGGTCTTCATTATTTCAGCCAGTACATTCGCAACATTACATTTTTGAAGGAGCACTACTGGAATTTCGTCGGGGCCGGGGGAAGAGTCTGATTTCATTTCCCTTAGGGCTTGTTGTACCTTGTCACTGGTAAACTCCAGATCTGGAATGGATTCTTCAACTCTCAGGCCTGGCTCTATAACAGGGAGCGGACCAGGAGGCTCCTGTTGGTAGACACTGACAAACTGGTCAGCAAACGCTTCTGCTATTTCCTTGGAGCTCGTAACAGTCTGTCCTTGTTGGTTTCGTAGCACAGTTGGTATGCTTACTTTCGATGTGATTTGCTGTCGGATATAAGAATAGAATCTCTTTGGTCCAGCTTGAAGAAGATTCATCTCATAGGAAGTTCTTTGAGAGCGTCTTAGGATTGTTAGTTTGTTGTTCACCTTTCTGTATTTGTAATGGATACTTTCTAAACCAGTCAGAATGTACCTGTTCCAAAGCACATGCTTTTCTTTGATAATTTTGAGCATATCATTGTTTACCCATGGTTTGTTGGTAGCATTTTGTTGCACCTTGGCCAGGGGCACATGCTGGCCTATTGCATTTCTTAGTAAACTTATAAAGTTGTTTGTTTGTACATTCACATCTATTGATTGTAGTGTTGGGCTAGGTAAGGTGTCCAGTAGCATATCATTGATTTTCTCAAAATCAGCCCTACGATAATTTCTCCTCAGAATGGGTTTAGTCTGTGTATTGTTTGTTTTCTCAAATTGTATAGTGATGCTTAAGCAGGTATGGTCGCTTCTCCCAATCGGGGCAGAGTGTTCGAGCTGTGCCACAAGTGAGTCATCATTGGTTAATATCAGGTCGAGCAATGATGGCTGGTTTCCTTTTCTGTACCTGGTGTGTTTGTCTACTAGCTGTTGGAGATTACTATCCCTATACCACTGGACAAAATTGTCTTCTTTGGGTGTCAAATAGCCACAGTCTGTCAAAGGCCATTTTACTCCACTGAAGTTGAAATCACCCATTACAACACATGCGTGGGAGTCTGTAGCTGTTTTTATTTGTTCCAGTAGTACATTGTCGTGTTGTATGGTAGAGCCTTGTCCCCTGTACAGTCCACAGAGCAAGAACTTACTGCGTCCCACCTGTATGTCCAACCATAAACATTCAGATGATTCATGTTTCTTGTTGAAGGGACTTAGTTTAGTTTGTATTCCAGCATTGTTTGCAGTATAAATAGCTACTCCACCACTCCGCTTGTCCAATCGGTCATCTCTGTATACATCATAACCTGGAATCCTAATCAGTGTGTCAGGTATATCTGGCTTGAGCCATGTTTCAGTTACAACTATTATTGTTGGTTTCTGGGTATTAATTTTTGCAATGAGGAGATCAGTTTTGGATGTAAGTGACTGAATGTTTGTGTACAGTATAGTTAGTATGTATAGCGGAGTTCGTTTGTTCCCAATGTTTCCTATCTTGTGGTCCACTATTGGGAGATATGTACCACAAGTTGGAGAGACTAGTTTTTTTTTGGGAGTTTTACAATTTTGGGATGACCCTGTACATACTTAATGGTGATGTCGATTTCTCCCTTTTTGATGCGTTCCTCAAGCTCCTCACGCAGGTGTTTCAGGTATTCTCGCTGAAGTGGAGTAAGGTCCGACTTGATCTTCCTCGGGTCAGCCAGCTTAGCTTTGTTCTTGAGAACTTTCACTGCATCGGACTTGGTGCGAAAAATAAGTTTGAGTGGGCGGGAGCCATCAGTTGAGTTGCCTTTCGGGGCACCTAGGCGAAAGGTCTTGATATCACAACAGTTAACATCATTGGTTAAAAGTTTGATTAGTTTTGCACATTCCTGTTTATCATGCTCGATCCTCTCAGCAGGCTGGTCAGATGTGGACTCAGGTATATCAAACACAATGACATTGGTTGCTCTATTGGCACGCTCCTCCATCTCCTGGATCGCTGACTCGGTGGCCAGTATACTCTGGCGAACTCGCAATTGTTTCACTTCTTCAGACAACTCATCCAGTCTCCTCATGATACTAGGTAGCTGGGCCAATCCTCATCCATCCTGCAGTCCGCACAAAGAAAGGTGACAACTCGAACAATTGTTTTTAGCTCAAATACACGGATCTACGTGGGGGACAGACCATGGCAGTCTCCGCATAGTAAGCTCTTACAGCAATCACAGGTGACAGACAGCTTTTTATCACTCGGTTGTTTGTTACACTTGGCACATTTGGTCTTAGGATTCATTTTTGGCTATTTATGTCTACGTGTTTTGGTTCGTGTTTTTTTTTTTTTCTTTTTTTCAAATTTGCTTTATTTTGTTTTTTGTTGTTAGGGTATTTATTTTTGTTACACTGATAACACTGATCCGGACTCAATGTCAAACAAAAATGAGAATATGGAGGGTAGGTTGGAAATTTTTGCACTGGCTCAATGTCAAACAAAAGAGTTTCCCCACTATTTTAACTGTTATTCTTGCGTATTTGAGCGCGGTGATGCCACTTTCGCTGCATTTGACATTAATGGATAAACCTTTATCCCCGGAGGATTAGGTAGAGGTAAATTAACACCCACATTTCACCAATAAATGTATTCGGTCCCACGTAATAGGAGGTGAGCCTATTGCCGTATTCCGGGCACTATTGTTGACTCGAGCATCAATCTGAGGCTGAATTTGGACTGTGTATATCTGTCTGATGGTAAACAGCCCTATCCCTTAGTCGCCTTGTACGACTATAATTCTACTCTGCCGGGAACATACATACGATAGCGATGGTTCGCTGCGTTCGTGAAGAAGAAGCGGGGCGAGAGCGTACAGAGGCAATTTGAGCCTCCCTCCGCGGGCCTGGGGCTGATGTGTGGAGCCGCTTATCACCCTGGCAAAAGAAGGCTGCGGCGACGACGCGCGTTATGGGTCCACCCGTTTCCGGAGACGAGATGAGAACTCCGTGGACCACCCGAGGAGGGGCAGATCAAGTGAGAGGTTTTTTTTATACCACTTAGGTGGCAGACAAGCACACGGCCCACCTGATGGAAAGTGGTTACCGTAGCCCATGGAAGTGTGCAACACTAGAGGCTTCACACTCGTGCCGACTGTAGGAATGCCCTTCATAAAGAACTCCATATTGTAGTCGTTTTGAAAGACTGCAGCAGTTTTCCACACAAAAATTAATTTCAGTCAAAAAATGTTTTTCTTGACGCAAGCATGACTTATTCAGATTACTCTACGGCCTTGTACGACAACGCATATTTATCATTGACAGATGTTCATGTACTCCATTATGTCCAGAAGAAATAATGGAGCGAATTATCGCAAATTACCGCCGAGAACAGCTCATAACGTTCTATGCTCGCTATGAGCGCATTACAGACTCCTATTGTCATACACCGTGTCCGATGTACTGTCTAAATATTATAGGTTTTACATATTTCGTGTGTATTGTTTTATTCAATGGTCTTTGTAGAGAGAAGCACTAAATCACGTGTCTGGGGATCTTAATGGCAATTGGAAGAAGAGCATACTTAATCGGAATCATGTCGATTTTGACTACTCTTTTCACGGCGATGCAAAAGTAGGGTTATGATTTTGACAGGCTATGTATGTAGGTTCATCTGTTCCCTCATAACTCCTCAACCACTCATTACAACTGGACAAATGAGATGTCGTTAGAAGCGACTTAGCCGTACGCTGGTCATAGGCGCCCTCTAGTGGTCATAAAGTACTGTGTTAAAAAATAAAATTTATATAAATCTGTCGTGTTTGGTATCAACTGAAAGGGTCTAATTAGCATATTTCAAATATTTATAAATTATACCTATTGCATGCACCAGATTAATATAAATAAAAAATAGGTTTAAAACACGACTACTGCAAAATCACTCTTTGAAAAGTATGAAACAAGAAAATATCTAGGATAGCCGTGGCCGTATGCCACTTAATCTAACAAAACAATACATTTTAGTTGCAAACGCCACTATCCTTTTTTTTTTTTTTTTTTTTTTTTTTTTTTTACGTGCGCAAAATCCCCACGGATACCTCCCCACCGGAGCCGGTGGAGGAGGTTATGTCGGACTCGAACCGACTAAAACGCACGCCGCCTGTGGGTCGTTTCGGTTGCCGAAGGTGAGGTTGACAGGCATATCCCTCGCAACGCCACTATCCTTGACAATTTCATGTTTCATACTTTTTAGAGCGTGATTTTGAAGTACTTAGTCGGGTTTTAGTTTTAAACTTATTTTTTATTACCTGACTGCCAAGAAGGGTTATGTTATTCGCGCTTATCTTGTATGTAAGTTTGTAAAATTCTTATTACGTCAAATCTTCCAAACTACAGGAAGAATTTCTTCAATTAACATATCGTTAGATATGTGTCGGTAATCCAAGTGTTTTTAGATAGGTGACGCGTAAAAAAGCCAACATGGCCGGTGTAATACGCTACAGTTAAAAGAGAAAATAAAATTGTATGCTGCAAGGAATTCAAAATGGCATATCATAAACCATTTTAATAAAAAAAAAAATATTATTAAAAATAAAACACCCAACTGATGAAAAGTTATAACAAGTTTGATAGCAGGCGGCACCTATTAATTTTCATCCGGTTTATGATTGGCAAATGGATAAAAATTGATATTGTAAATCGTCAACAAATACTCACCCCATAAGTACTTCCAGAGTTAAAAGCGAGCCAGCCCCACCACAGAACAAAGGTGCCCATCACAGCGTTCACAGGATTCCCCATGGGTAAGGGATCTGTGCCTCTCGCGTATCTGCCTAGACGGGGGCCCAGCATGACCGCGGATGCGAAGGCTGATGCTCCACCTTATAAATTGACAATAATATTAGTATCTTTGCATAGTGCCGAGAAAAGACACTGCGGTATTTCCCTCTCAATTGAGCATCTGACCGGGGAAGTACCTCCGCCCTACAGTCATAATAACTTCGTGTTGTGTTCCCAGGCGGTGACAAGGGTAGCCAGAGCTTATTGGAAAGTTTTTGTGCTGTCAGTGTAGCGTGAAGACCAAAGTCTTGTCCTGCTTTATCTTCTGCATAAACAGCAACTCTCTGTTCTTACTAGGTTCTACAATATGAGGTTGTTGACGTCACTAGTGTTACACACTTCCATAGGCCACGGTAATCACTTTCCGTCAGGTGGGCCGTGAGTATGTTAGCCACCAAAGTGGCAAAAAAATCTAACGTCAAACGCATCACAGATCGAAGATATTTTAAGAAAAGATCAGGGGCCTGATTCAGTAAAAAAATATTTTATGAAACGTGTGATTTCAAAACTTGTAAAGTAATTATATAGAGTTTACAATGTACAAAATGGCAGTACCATAGGATAATCGTATAGTAAATTATTCAGATGTAATTCCTATGTTTACTAGAACAGGATCAGAATTCGTGAAACAACGCAGCTGCGTATTACAGCTAGTAATAAATAAGCACTTACCAACAAGATGCACAGGCCCTGACCCTGCTATGTCTACAGCTCCGAGCTTATTGAGGAACCCGTGCGAGCCCCACACCCATCCAGCTGGCACGCAGTACACCACGGTATTCAGGAAAGAGAAGAGACAGTACGCTCGGAAGTCACACCTGAGAGAGATTCAAGTAAACTTATTAGAATGTGCCCCTGGGGGCCACGAAATTGGCACATTAATAGAATCTCCGGAACCATAAAAGAATACATATATCACCCCCCCATCTCATCCAAAGGGTGTCGTATCTTAAGAGGCGACTAATGGAACAATACGTTGACGATATTATTGTGAGAAAAGGAAAACTCGAAATAAAACCCTGTGCCAACCTGTCTGGCCAGCGTGGAAACAATAGTTCAAAGCCTCCCAACGTTGGGAGAGGCCTATGACCAGCAGTACACTGCGATGGGCTAATTGATTGAATAATTAATATATATTGTTATCATTACTACCTACTTACAAACTTTTTAATACTTTAAACATATTTTGATTTCTATTTTACACTTATTATTATGATTATAATTTATTTATTCGTAACAACTTTTACATTGTGTTGAATTTTGAATTACATTGTATTAAATTGTAGGAATATAGTAATTAATGAGGCATGTCATGCAAAAATTATACAAAAAAAAAACCATTATCAATCATTACTGTCAATGTCAAAAAAAAAGTTAAATATCATAGTATCAATATTATCTTATATACCTACCTACCTACATAAACATGTGTGGCATATCAACATAATCCTGATCTTATATAGCTGAAGAGTTTGTTTCTTAGCACGAGCACTCAGGAACTACTGAATTGAAAAAAATATTATTGTGTTGAATAGTCCGTCTATCGACGAAGGTTTTAGGCTATATATCATCTCACTACTATTTAAGGGAGCGGAGCAGTGATTATATATTTATAAAAGGTTTTAGGAGGTAGCACACGACGGTATTTCCGTGCAATTGAGCAGTCCGACTGGGGAAGTACCTCCGCCCTATAGAGTGCCGCGGCCATAATAACCTCGTGTTGTGTTCCCGGCGGTGAGTAAGGAAGCCAGAACAATCTGGAGATTTTTGGTGCTGTCAGTGGGAAGATCAAAAGCTTGTCCTGCTTTATCTTTTACACTGACGGCACAGAAACTCTCCGTGCATACAGGGTTGGCAGCACGAGTGTGACTCTCATGGTTTTGCACATGTGCATTGGCCACGGTCACCACTTTCCATCAGTTGGGTCGTGTGCTTGTCTACCACCTAAGTGGTATATAAAAATCCGGCGGATTTAAGATCCGGCTACAGGGGAAGCCGTGTTTGGTCAGCTAGTATTTTTTTACAGTTACGTGCAAACAGATTTAGAAGGTTTTTCAGTAGAAGAACGGGATTCAAAGCCTACCTCTCAGCCATAGCTCCACTCACAATCGTAGTTGCAGTGGTCGCGAAAGACAGCTGGAACAGAAAAGAGGCGAACACCGGTCCCATGAGGGTATCCCCAACAGGAGGGTCCACCAAGAAATCACCCACTCCTATGAATGGGTTCGAGTAGGTGCCTTCACCGAAAGACATGCCGTAACCGAAGATCCAGTATGTGAGGCCTGGGGACAAGACATGATGAATAGCAATATGAATTGACACGACGGTATTTCCGTCCTAATTGAGCAGTCCGACAGGGGAAGTACCACGGCTATAATAACCTCGTGTTGTGTTCCCGGCGGTGAGTAGGGTAGCCAGAGCTCATTGGAGAATTTTTCGCTGTCAGTGGGAAGTCTAAAGACTTGTCCTGCTTTATCTTCTACACTGAAAGCACAGAAACTCTCTGTTCTTACAGGGTCGGCAGCGCGAGTGTGACTCTCCTGGTGTTGCACACGTTCATAGGGCAAGGTAACCACTTTCCATCCTCGAGGAGGGTCAGATCGAGAGCAATAGTTGCCTGTCAACCTCACCTTCGGCATCCAAGAACGACCTAAAGGCGTCGTGCGTTTTAGTCGGTTCGAGTTCGACATAACCTCTCCCACCGGCTCCGGCGAGGATTGCCCGTGGGGATTTTTCGCACGTATAAAATTTTTCCATCAGGTGAGCTGTGTGCTTGTCTGCCGCCTAAGTGGTATAAAAAAAGCTGTTACAATTAAAGCTTAGCTGCCAATCTTTCAACACGTGCAGTCTGTGGGTGCTTTACGCGTTCAGGTTGATGTTCGGCTTGCCGCGCCATTGTAGCGCCTCATCCATGTTCGCCGAGCCGCGTACGGATTGTTTTTATACCATCATCAGAAAGCGCTGCGCCTCACTATGGTATGGGTGCGCGTGCGCGGTAGCCCTAACATCATTCAGAGCACTCTGGCTAATCGGTGGGACTCCCCACTGCTGAGCCGTTGGCTCCAGCTACATGCCCCTGTACATCAACATCTGTACCTCTAGCACAGGGAGCAGCACCGAAAGCCATAATTTATCTATTGCTAAGTTACTAACACTAGAATAAGATCATATACTAACTATATCACTAACAATTTATGTATTGAAAATCTGAAATAAAATTTATTCTATTCTATTCTATTAGCTGAGAGCGAACTGAGTACCGCCACGCTCGCTCTCGTGTCATGTTTTTTCTCTTTCTTAACATCGACGTCCACGGTACAGAGCTCGCGGTCACACCATATGTATGTCATTACGGTTTTCATTATAGATAGAAAACTAATTAATATGTAGGTACTATAACTAGTTTTATATCTATAATAGTACGAACATCTAGGAATGTTCATACTGAAACTATTTTGTCAAGATATTTCACTTCGAAGAAGGTTAACAGGTAGGTAAATTAGGTAATTGAAATGATAAATAATGAGTCATACACTATACTTCATTTACTTAGGTGCTTAGCTAAAGTGGAAACAATCTTGAAGTGACTTTTTAAACTAGCACAATAAATGCTGCTTAAGCTAGTGGTTCGATAGTTATCTAAATTAAAGTATTTAGAGAAAGAAAAAACTGAATATACCTAAACAATCCTGCAGGTTCAGGCGTCAAAGAATTCCTCCCCATCGACGTCAACCTGGAGGGTGGCCAGAAGGCTGGCGGCAATGTCACGTTGAATGGCAATATCAATCCTTTGCGCAAGGAATAAACCAGCCCTCTGGTCACGGGTAGCGTCAATTAAACGTTTTGAAATTTCACGAAACAAAAGACGGGCACTTGGACCCCATGATCCCAGCGTCTCGACCCCAAACGACTCAAATATGTTATTAACTTGCGTGTACATTATGTAAATATTAATATTGTTAAAATAAAGAAAGTAGTTCGATTTAATTATTTTAGTCGCATTTTATTTTAAAACTGAGTACCCTGGATAGCAATCTAACGTTCTTCCACTATGTCATTTTTTTATCTTGGACACGCCAACTTGACTTCACCTCGCCTGATGGTAAGCTAAAGGCAAAGTCTCAGGAAAAAGGGTCACAATTATAGACACTAAGTAATGTTACAATGGTGGCACTCAGCTTGGCGGCCTCATCAGATGCTATTTCACGCCCCGCTTAAAGGCCCCGGGACTGTAGGAACAAGGAAACACGTGAGCTGGTAATGAATTCCAAGTCTTGATGATGCAGCAAAGAAAAGAGTCTCCGAACCTCTTGGTTCTTGCATGCAATCCAAGGTTGCCCGAAAGAAATCGCTTCCAGCGATATGGCCGCCCATTGCACATTAAACTATATGCATCCTACCACAGATAATATAATATAATTCTTAAATGCTACCTTTTTTTATACCACTTAAGTGGCAGGCCAGCACACGGCCCACCTGATGAGAAGTGGTTGCCGTGGCCTATGGACGTATGTAACACCAGGGGTGTTACACTGGCGCTGCCGACCATGAAGAAAACCTTTGATGCCCCTCTTGAAGAATCCCATATTGTAGGTGCTTGGGAAAAACGCAGCAGGGAGGGCATTCCACAGCTTGAGTGCGCGTGGGATGAGGTATCTTTCATACCGCACAGTGCGCACCGTCTCAGTTCGCAATGTGTGAGGATGAATTCCCTGCCTACGGCGAGAGGTGCATTGATAGAATGTAGCTGTGGGCATCATGTCAAACAATTCATCTGAGCACAAACCATTGTATAGACGGTAGAACACACACAGCGAGGCAAAGTCACTCCTAAGGCTAAGAGATTCCACACTACCTGCGAATATGGGATTGTCAACCAGCTTATCTAGTGTGCCGGCGCTCCAGCAAAAAGTTGACAACAGTACTCTATGTGGGGTCGTATCTGTGCCTTTTTTTTACGTGCGCAAAATCCCCTCGGATACCCACCCACCGGAGCCGGTGGAAAAAGGTTATGTCGGACTCGAACCGACCAAAAGGCACGCCGCCTGTGGGTCGTTTTTGGTTGCCGAAGGTGAGGTTAACAGGCATATCCCTCGCACCCCGGCCGACCCAGAGCCAAATCTCACGATCTGGCCCTCTCCTCGGGTGTGGGGACCACAGTGTCCCCGACTCGTCCCCGAGAATGGAGAGGCGCGCAAGGCGTGCAGCCGCCGCGGCCTGCTTCTGCCCGGGTGACAGGCGGCTCCACCCGTCACCCCCAGGCCTCATGGGGGGCGGAGGTAGTTCATCGGCCTCTGACGCCTGAGTTGCCTTCGTACGCGGGCAGTTTGGATTGCGATCCTTCGTCGCTCCCTACCGATCCCGCCCCGCCTCCTCCTTCACGAGCATTACTTGCTCGCAGAAGGAGACGTCGGCCGCCCACGCATCCGCGCGCTGAACCATCGCCGCGAGCAAGGTGGAGAGCGTGAGAACTCTCACTCCCAGGGCCGCCACCAGCTCCTGTCCCGGCGTCTCCCACGCTGGACATTCGGTGAGCGTGTGCGGCCCGCGTCGCAGTGATGGCACTCGGACGTTGGCTCTTTCTCCATCCAAAGCAGATACTTCCCGAAGCACCCGTGCTCGGTGATCACCTGCGTCAGACGGTACGAGAGGCTGCCATGTGGCCTCTCTAGCGACTCCCCCATGATGGGTCTTACCACCGCTACTACGGCGCGCCCCGCGCTTGGCCTCCCACGGACCTGTGCCTTATAAAGGAGTTGCTGCCTGCAGTGAAGTACTGCTTAGCGCTGTTGAGCACTCCAAGTTTCTTTGATACCAACTTAATCGTGTCCTCCAAATAACTCTGGTACTGGACGTCGCTGGAGATATCGACACCAAGAACTCGAGGAGATCCCCGAAACTCGAGGAGATGTTGGATGGGAGGTACAATGAATGGGGTTTTCTTAGCGGTGAATACACATACTTTTGTCTTGTTTCTACTGTTGTATTGTAATCCATTAGTGTACTATAAATAATTATATATCTATGCATATGCTATGTATGTGTAATGTATATGTTATACATATACATAGCATATGTATATGTTATGTTATGTATACGTTATGTCCATGATACGTATATATATGTTGACTATCACTTACCACCAAGCGAGATGTCAGCCATATTCTTCATCATGATGTTAGCTTCATTTTTTATAGACACGCAGCCTGATTCCAACATTCCAAAACCTGGAAAAGAGATATGGTTAAACCTTTGTTTCTCATCCCATTCTCTGAGTCTTTTTCCAACTCTTTTGGGGTTGGCTTTCCAGTGTACCTAACTGTGATGCGGCTGTCCGCGGTTTCGTCTGTGTGAGCCATTGGGACAGGAACTTATTCCCGCGATAAATAATGTGTGAAGTACAGAACTTCGATGTCACCATTTGTTTATGGGGGTCAGATGGCAGTCGCCTCACAGAAAATATAGAACTTCAGCCAAATCCGCAATTAGACTGTGCATCATATTCCGCTAATTTTATGATAATCCCATACTCACAGGTATGTAGTGTGGAACCTCTTAGCCTTAGGAGGGATTTTACCTCACTGTGTGTGTTCTACCGCCTATACAATGGTTTGTGCTCAGATGAATTGTTTGACATGATGCCCGTAGCTACATTCTATCATCGCACCTCTCGCCATAGGCAGGGAATTCATCCTTACACATTGCGACCCGAGACGGTGCGCACTGTGCGGTATGAAAGAAACTTCATCCCACGCACACTCAAGATGTGGAATGACCTCCCTGTCATTTTCACTCATGTTCACCGGTTTTCCCAAGCGCATACAATATGGGGTTCTTCAAGAGGGGCCTCAGAAGGTTTCTTCATGGTCGGCAGCGCGAGTGTGACACCCCTGGTGTTGCATACGTCCATAGGCCACGGTAACCGCTTCCTATCAGGTGGGCCGTGTGCTTGTCTGCCAACTAAGTGGTATAAAAAAAAATGTCAGGTCAAAGTCAAGTCCTCAATGAGCACAGGCCTGGGGGTGGGTGACAGATGGAGCCGCCTGTCACTCTAACAGAAGCAGGTCGAGAAGGCGCGGCGACGCGAATAGTACCTCTCTGCCTTTTTCTGAGAAAAGATGGGGACGCCGTTGTCCCACACCCGATGGGGCTTTCTATAGCCCTTGGTCAGTCGGGGTGCGCGAGAGATATGCCAGAGGCTACCTCACCCTCGGCAGCAGATGGACCAAGACGGCCGTGCGGTTTAGGTCGGATCGAACCCGACATAACCACCCCGCTGGCCACGGCGGGGGGTATCCGAAGTGGATTTCCGCACGATAAAAAACCAAAAAAAGGTTTGTTATTTTGAAGTCTAAAATTTAGTCCATTTAGGCTTCTTGTAGAATGAATGAAAAATATAATGATTTTTTTTCATTTAATTTTGAACTTCAAGTCCTATCGATAAAGTCTAAAATTTTATGGCATTTTTTATGACATAAACTTAGTAGAATCAGGGCCCTGGTAAAGCGGACCCTAGACTCCGAGATAACAGCTTTGGATGACACTGGGATTAACACTAAGATAAAGAAGAAGACGTCTCTTCGAGTGTAACCGCCAGGTTTGAACTTGGGACTTCTCGGTCGTTCTTAAGGCCGACTTTTTACTTTTTACCTACTAGCTACTGACCCTTGTCTACGTGGGCGGATAATACGGTTGTTCGTGCAAACACTCTCGGGTTTGCTGGCCCTACTGGCCTGGTATATTTCTTCATTTATTTCTGTTATTACGCGGTAGCCTAGAGGTATGGGTAATGGACTGCTGAGACGAGGTCTCGGGTTCGATCCCAGGTTATTGCACACACCAATAACTTTTCAATGCTTTTCGAAGTTATGTGTGTATTTAACGCAGGTTTATAAGTGCCCGGTTAATGCTCGCCACCTATTACATTGGGACCTAAACATAAACTGGCGAAATGTGGGTGCTAGCACCTCTGCCTATCCCTTCTGGGATATAGGCGTCAGTTTATGTTATGTTATGTTATTTATCTAAAATAACTATTATACAACTTATAGCTAAAAATAATTAAAATTCGTCGTGAAATTCCTCGGCGTCGCATGCCTCTTGTGGTAGCGTTCCCAGAAGACTGGCAGCATTGCCACGTTGTATGGCAATGCTTTTTATCTGACCTAAAAAGAGGCCAGTCTTATGGTCACGAGAAGCGTCGACCATAGGCTTCGCAATCTCACGGAAGATATTGCGAGTGCTCGAACCCCATGACCCCAAATTTTAAAATTAAATGGATTTTATAAAGGTGTTCGTGGTATGACAGTATTTTGAATTAAGCTCGCCTTTTATTTTATTTATTTGTTATTATAAACAATTACAGTATTTACATATTTCGTTTACTTGGTGATGCCACGTAAACTCATTTGAGTTTTCTGGGTATCATTATCATCGACTATTATTCTGTATAAATGTAATTTAGTATGTGTGTGTATGTGCAGATACAAAAAAATATAAAGTTAAGTTAGTATAAAGATAGTTAAGTAAGTATAAAGATAACCGCGGTAGCCTAGTGGTATGGGTAATGGACTGCTGAGACTAGGTCTCGGGTTCGATCCCAGGTTTTACCATGGCACACACCAATGACTTTTCGATGCTTTACGAAGTTATGTGTGTATTTATCGCAGGTTTATAAGTGCCCGGTTAATGGCAATAGGCTCGCCACCTATTACATTATGACTGTGGGTGCTAGCACCTCTGCCTACCCCTTCGGGGATATATTCGTGAGTTTATGTAATGTAATGATAAAGTTAAGTAAAGTAACTATCCTTGATCTATCTTTTTTTATCTAAAATCCAGGTCAAAGAGACGAGCAAAGTAGGAAAGTCAACAACATAATGAGACCTTTCCTCCAAAATATTACGTTAGTACATTTGAAGGTGAAGTTGGTAATGACGATAAATTGATAAATATGGACTTTATTATAATGTCAGGGTCGTTTCTATGGCAGCGGGAGCGAAGGAGAATCGCAAGCCAAGTTGCCCGCGTACTGAGGCAACTCGAGCATCGGAGGTCGATGAATGACCTCCACCCCCCATGAGCGCAGTCCTGGGGGTGACGGGTGGAGCCGCCTGGCACAAGCCTTGCGCGCCTCCCCGTTTCTGGGGACTAGTTGGGGATTCTGTGGTCTCCACACCCGAGGAGAGGGCCAGATCGAGAGAGGTGGCTCTAGGTCAGCTGGCTTGCGAGGAATATGCCTGTTAACCTCACTTTCGGCAAGCAAACGACCCATAGGCGTCGTGTGTTTTAGTCGGTTCGAGTTCGACATAACCTCTCCCACCGGCTCCGGTGGTGGGAGAAAGCACAGTGCCCACCTGATTGTAAGCAGCTGAAGCGTCCTAAGGCTGTTTACAACACCAGGGGCATCAGACTCGCGCTATCGCCCCTGTAAAAACTTATAACACCCTTCTTGAAAAACCACATGTTCTCTATAAGTTAGTTAGATCGAATATCATTCAGGTGGTTCAGGGCCCGTATCATGAACTCATAAAACGAAAAGTGCAAAGTGCAAAAGTATATAATTACGACACACCATACAAACACTATTATATTAGTAGAATTGGCCCCCAGGTCAATAATTGGACTGCTATTATACTACCAACTGCAAATGTAACTTTGTAAAAACTTTGTAACTTTGGAAAAAAATGTTTATACGCCATATCGGAATTTGTGTCACATGATGAAAATAATAACTAAGGTTTGATATTGAATGAAATTTAGTTTAAAAAAAAACATTGACATTTTATTTTTAATTTTTAAAATTCATTTTATTAGAATATAAATCATTTGACATAAGTACCTTAATACTTAATCATTGTATCCGTCGTAGTATTGTATTCTCTTTGGTATACGTACTATTTTTGACATGATAATACTTTTTTTGTCTGACATTACCTCTATTTCATGTTGTATTTTTCTTTTGACATCGATATTTTTGATTTCGTTGTATTGCTGCATGTTAATAATATATAATCACAATTATATTTGCTTGTATTTTAACTGAATATCAAACACAATGTGACATTGTAAATGATTAAATAAATAAATAAATAGATAGATGGAATGACGTTTTGATCTCTCTTAACATTTTTTCTAGACATGTGGCAATTTGTTGGCCGGCGTTTTCTAGAATAGAATGACGAATGTATGGGATCCCATACATTCATTGAGATTTGACGTTTTTATGACATAAGTTCACGACACGACTGTCAAATACGTCAAATCTCTTTTTTTTCATAATACTTAGTTGGCCGACAAGCACACACGGCCTACCTGATGGGAAGTGGTTACCGTGGTCTATGGACGTATGCAACACCAGGGGCGTTACACTCGCGCTGCCGACTATGAACAAAACCTTCTGATACCCCTCTTAAAGAACCCCATATTGTAGGCGCTTGAGAAAACCACAGCAGGGAGGTCGTCATTTCACAGTTTAGTTTTTGTGGTTCTCCGAGCTGTATTTTCCTAGGTATCTATTTAGTCAAAGATTATTTACGAGTACCTCTTTTGTATGTTTTCACCGTTACAACTTTTATGGTTTTGTGAATAGGTAATTAGACATATTAGACATTGTAATCATTTATGTTATATGTTACTCACGAATTTGCTTACAATGTGAGTAGTTGCAACAACATACTATATAGAGTGGTAGATATAGATTGTGTTGTCCAGTCAGCATCAGATCAATCTTGACTACAATCTTGTCCTCTGAGGTAGGACACGACTGTATTTCCGGCCAACTGAGCACTCCGCCCTATAGAATACCGCGGCCATAATAACCTCGTGTTGTTTCTGGCGGTGAGTAGGGTAGCCAGAGCTCACTAGACTTTGTGCTGTCAGTGGGAAGACCTAAAGCTTCTCCTGCTTTGTCTTTTACACTGACGGCACAGAAACTCTCTGTGCTTACAGGGTTGGCAGCGCGAGTGTGACTCCCTTGGTTTTGCACACGTCCATAGGCCACGGTAACCACTTTCCATCAGGGCCGTGGGCTTGTCTGCTACCTAAATTGTATAAAAAAACCAAATATTCTATAAAATCTAAGGTATCCATGATTTAAAACATATGTTATAAATTAGCTGGCCTGGCATACTACGAAATCACGTGTCACCCCTGTAGACCAAATATATGCCTAAGCCTGCATTTTATAAATTTTCAAATAATGTATTAAAATCTGCCATTTGTGTTGATGATTATTACTACTCCGCTCCTAGGGTGGTAGCGTGATGATATATCGCTGATAGCCTTCCGCGATAAGCTGACTCATCTTACGCCTTGCGTTAACGCCGGTCACATCCGAGGCCTTCACCCCAGAGTCCGGGGTCCGCTTTTTCTCGTCTAATTACGCCGATAAACGGATTTTCGACACCTGAAGTTCTTGATATTAGTGCGTTCAACCAAACAAACAAACTCTTCACCATTAAGTATAATGTAAGTAGGTATCTATATATAAAACAAATCTTTTGTTTGTCTAGTCGTAAAGTTAGTTACAATGTAGAGTCAATGACTCTCATTACAAGAAACATAATTTTATTCTTTTGTTGTAACTTAACTATATCTTAAAATAATGCAAGTGAAGACACGTGATTGTTCTAAAAATCACGTGTCTTTAGATGCTTTTTTAAAAATATTAAGAGGAAAATTCTTATCTAGCAAATACAGGCCCCTCTTCCCCACTGGGCACTATGGGCACGTGCCCAGGGCCCCGCGATCGAATGGGGCCCCCTAGTTCCTGCCAGATTACCAAATGATAACCGATATTTAGGTATTACCGAAAAACATTAATTTTGAAAAATCTGATGATAATGACTTACTACAATATCTACGCTTATTATATTAGCTTTAGTTTGCCGCATGCGGATAGCTATACCTTGTACAACATAGCTTGAACTTTTTGACAGATGGGCCAGTGATGGGAAACAGAAAATATCTATTGGTGTAAAAAATGTGTTGGCTAAATATGTGGCTGTATGTATGTTTTAAACTATTCAAAATAAATAAATTCATTCGTCAATCAATTTTATTGCACTAGTCATAAAAACATTGGGTAGGTACCATTGTTTTCAGTTTTTCTATTTAAATTTTATTTCGAAGCAATAAAAACCACTTAAGACTTTCGGAAAATGCTTGAGTCCTTAACAGGTACTCTTATGTTGTGTGTCTATTCTTATGATTATTATCAATTTTTAATATTATTAAAATAAGAAAATATTGTTCGTCGTTGCAAATTTATATCGATTTCAGATTTGACATCCGTCAAAAAGAAAGATCAAACTAATAAATAAACAGGGTATAAGTACTCCACTCTCTCTCAAAAATGAGTTTTTCCGATATTAGTATATTTAGGTTAATTTAAATACCTATATGTAAGTATAAGAATACAATGAAAAGAAAAATTATTAAATTAAAAAAAGAAGAATTATTTGATGCGGTGTGGTTTATGTCTTTAAGAAACCTATTCGAACGTCATTCGTAATACCAAAGACAAAAAAGGGGAATTCCCGACTCCCGATCGTCGTTTGACTTGACGAACGGGAATTCCCTTCAAGTATTTGTCTGCGATGTTGTGGCGTTTGTTTTGTTTGTAGTTGTTAGTTTGTTACTGACTGTGCTTGAGCTCTGACAAAAAAATAGTATTGTTTGATTAAATCGTCGTTTGTCTGTTTTGTGTTAGCGAATATTTTCGTTATAAAATTAATTAAATACTGAATTATAATATAAAATGTCGAAACGGTCATATCCTAGTGGATCTGAAAAAAGGAAAAAAGCTCTACATCAGAAAGAAGTAATTGAAAAGTTACCAAAATTAACATCATATTTTACTACTACTACTGGAGAAACTTCTGTAAGTAGCAATCAACTCATAAATGTTCCACATGATGACTCAGCTCAATTACAAATTGCGGGAATTTCTAAACCTTCATGTTCCAATTTTGAAAAAGAGATTAAATCAGAAAGCGACTATTCCTACGACGAAAGTGCAACGACTTCAGTAACTTCACTAAAACCGACAACTCCAACTGTGTCAATTGAACAGCAGTTTTCCAACACAGAAGAATTAATATCGCACGATCCCGCCGATTATTTTCACGAAAAGTTTGTTGAAATAAATCGCGAAATTTTAATTCGTAAGGGACCAGTATATTTTCAAAATAAAGATTCTGACTTTTCCGAGGCATCCAGAACCTACAAAGATGGTAATAAATTAGTGACGAGATATTTCAACAAAGCATTATTTATTCGCAAATTAAAGAACAATGAAAGCGTCGAAAGAAAATGGTTGCTGTATTCGCCTTCCAAATGCTCTGTATTTTGTTTTTCATGCTGCTTATTTAACCCAACTGATGTTAATCTTTGCTCTCGGAATGGATGTAATGATTGGAAGCATATTAATCACATAATTTTAACACATGAAAATAGCCCAGCGCATAAGCAATCTATGATGACTTATCTGGCACGAAGTAAAGCGGTTGGTAGAGTAGATATAGAGTTATTATCTCAACATCAAAAGGAAGTGGATTACTGGAGAAACGTACTTAAACGGATTGTAGCTGTTGTAAAATTTTTGGCATCGAGAGGGCTTCCATTTCGCGGCGACAATGAAATCCTAGGATCTCCAAACAATGGAAATTATTTGGGTTGTGTGGAATTATTGAGTGAATTTGATCTATTTCTTGCAGATCACTTAAAAAAAATTGGGAATCCTGGAAAGGGTAACATTTCTTATTTATCAGCAAATATCTGTAATGAGTTTATTGAAGTAATGGGAAAACAGGTTCTAATAAAAATTATAAATGAAGTTAAATCAGCAAAATATTTTTCCATAAGCGTTGACAGTACGCCCGATCTGTCTCATATTGACCAGCTAACTTTCATCATTCGATACGTAAAAGACTGTGTTCCTGTTGAAAGGTTTTTGAAATTTATACCTATTAAAGAGCATAAATCTAAGTATTTAGCGGAGACCATCTTAAATTTTTTAGAGATACATGATATTCCCATAAAAGATTGCAGAGGACAAAGCTACGACAATGCTTCAAATATGTCGGGAAAGTATAGTGGTCTACAAACAAGAATCAAGGAAAAATGTGAATTTGCCACCTTTATACCATGTGCAGGACATTCACTAAACTTGGTAGGTGTCCATGCTGCTGGGTGTGTACCGGAGGCATCACAGTTTTTTGAAATAGTTCAGAAAGTGTACAACTTTTTTTCGGGCTCTACCCACAGATGGAAAATTAACAGAACATTTAGGTTAAAAAAAAGTTGTTAAGAGTCTTTCACAAACCAGATGGTCAGCCCGAGCTGATGCAGTAAGTGCTTTGCATGGGGGTTATAAAAGAATATTAGAAGCTTTAATCACCATCGCAAACGATACTGAAAAGACACGAGAAACAAGAGACGAAGCCCTTAGTCTGTCTAGAAAAATGGGAAATCTAGAATTTATTATACTGACGGAAATCTGGAGCACCATATTGGAAAGAATAGACAAAACAAGTAATTATCTTCAGAAAGAAACAATAAGACTGGACGTTGCAACCAATTTGTTGACTTCACTTTATGATTTTATTACTAACCTCAGGGATAAATTTGATAACTTCGAATCATCTGCCAAAGAAAATAACCCAGAATCTGACTACAAAGATCTATCTCAAAGAACAAGACGTAGAAGCTCACGGCTGATTTTTTTTGATGGCTCTGCGCCATCAGTCCAATTGAATGGAAAAGAGCGATTCAACGTAGAAACCTTTCTCCCAATAATCGATACCTTGAGTGTTCATCTAAAACAGCGACAAAGTTCATATGAGACCGTCAGTCAACGTTTTAGTTTATTTTTTCACTTAAAAACTCTGAATTCCGAAGAGATACGACAAGGATGCAAAGAATTTTCTCAAATCTATCACGAAGATGTAAATGAAAAAGAGTTAGAAATAGAATGTCAACATTTAAAAGAATACTTAAAAAATGTTCAGAGTGAAAATGAAGCATCTAACAGTGTACAGGAAGTATATAATCTATTATAGCAAAACAAAATTGAAGACACATTTCCTAACGTAGAAATTGCATTGAGAATATTTTTAAGTATGATGGTAACTAACTGCAGCGGAGAACGCTCCTTCTCCAAATTGAAACGAATAAAAAATGAATTAAGAAGTACAATGCTTCAAGAGAGATTAACTAGTTTGTCGCTGATGTCCATAGAATGTGATATTCTCAATACCATAGATTTTGAAGATGTGATTAACGATTTTGCTCATCTTAAATCTAGAAGGGTACCTTTGCAATCACATAGAATTAATCTAAGGATTTTATGTTAAGCGAGTTACTTTTGTAGATTATTTTTTATATTTCCTATTTTTTTATAGTTAGTAACTAAATAAAAATAAATTTAGAACCTTGTTTGTCTTTCTTTATCTATTGTAACTAAATAGTGTTTTCTCAAGGTCCTAGGGGCCCCATGATCCTAATGTGCCCAGGGCCTCAAATAGTTTAAAGACGGCCCTGAGCAAATAGATACAACAATGGATAGGTTCAAATGGTTCCTTAAAAGACACCAGAAAACGCCTTCCCATTTTATTTTTACAACTTAGGTGGCAGACAAGCACACCGCCCACCTGATGGAAAGTGGTTACCGTGGCCTATGGACGTGTGTAACACCAGAGAAGCCACACTCGCGCTGCCGACCCTGTAAGGACAGAGTTTCTGTGCCGTCAGTGTAGAGGACAAAGCAGGGCAAGCCTTTGGTCTTCCCACTGATAGCACAAAAACTCTCCAGTGAGCTCTGGCTACCCTACTCACCGCCGGGAACACAGCAGGAGGTTATTATAGCCGTGTTATTCTATAGATATTAAAATGTACGTGCTGTGATGTGATTGGGATCTAGCTATTTGCCCGGAACTATAATTCCCACTAGTACATTATAAAAAAATGTGTTGGCAACTGTAAACTGAATGTGTTGTTATGGCCTGAACTAATTAACACACAATATAGCTCAGTAGCTATGGCGAAGCACAATGAGGGTTATCGTTTTGACAGACTATGTATGTATGTAGGTTCATCTGTTCCCTCATAACTCCTCAGCCACATATTAGAAATGGACAAATGAGATATCGTTAGAAGCGTCTTAGTCATCTGCTGGTTGTGTCTGGCTACATGATGTGTCACTGAATCAAGGCGCCCTCTAGAGATCATAAAGTGTTTTAAAAACTACATTTGAGATAAATTTGTCGTATTTAGAATAGACTGCAAGGACACATTTCAAAAATGTATAAATTATACCTATTCCTTGCCTTATAGTAATAATATAAATAAACAGGTTTAAAACTAAAACCCGGCTTCTGAAAAATCACGCTCTAAAAAGTGTTAAATTAGAAAACATCAAGGATAGCCGTGGTCGTCTGCCAGTTAAGTCTAACAAAACAATACATTCTAGATAAATGTGGCATACGACCACGGCTATGCTAGATATTTTCTTGTTTTTTTTTTTATACCACTTCGTTGGCTCACGGCCCACCTGATGGAAAGTGGTTACCGTGACCTATGGACGTCTGTAACACCAGAGGAGTCACAGTCGCGCTGCCAACCCTGTAAGTACAGAGTTTCTGTGCCGTCGTACAGAGTTTCTGTGCCGTCAGTAGAAGACAAAGCAGGACAAGCCCACTGACAGCACAAATTCTCCAGTGAGCTCTGGCTACCCTACTCACCGCTGGGAACACAACACGAAGTTATTATAGCCGCGGTATTCTGTAGGGCGGAGGTACTACCCCAGTCGGACTGCTCAATCGGGCGGAAATACCGCCGTGTCCTACCACCTTTTTAGTTCGTGATTTTTCAGTAGTCGGGTTTTAGTTTTAAACTTATTTTTTAATTTCGAGTTTTATCGCGGGTCTTATTTTCTGGCGTTGACTCTGAAGTAATAATTTGATTTATGCGATGCTATGTCATATATCTTATAAATAAAATTCTCGTGTCACAATGTTCGTTCCCGTACTCCTCCGAAACGGCTTGACCGATTCTCATGAAATTTTGTGAGCATATTGAATAGCTCTGAGAATCGGCCAACATCTATTTTTCATACCCCTTAGTGATAAGGGTTGTCCACCCTGGGAACCGACATCCACGCGGGCGTAGCCGCGGGTAAAAGCTAGTTTATATCTATATACGAGTATGTATACGTAGTCATACGAATCATAATATAATATGTATGTCATACCACTTAGGTGGCAGACAAGCACACGGCCCACCTGATGGTAAGGGGTTACCGTGGCCTATGGACGTTTGTAACACCAGAGCAGTCACAGTCGCGCTGCCAACCCTGTAAGTACAGAGTTTCTGTGCCGTCAGTGTAGAAGACAAAGCTGGACATGCCTTTAGTCTCCTCACTGACAGCACAAATTCTCCATGCCATACCCATAACGTTTGTATGACAATCGGGAGGAAACGACAATAAAATTTATTTATGCACGGAAACAGTATCATTTACTATTTTGTAATATTATAATAATTTAACAATACAACACACATGTAATAATGAGTCATTGACCGTATTATCTATATTTGGAAAGTACTTTAATGTGATTGAACTTGAATACTTATTTCGAACATTGAATGAAGGTATTGTGTACATGTCTACTTATTAACGACGTGTTATTTTCACAAGCACTTTAAGAAAACTACCGTCTGATGTTTATGTGCGCAAAATCCCCACGGATCCCCCCACCGGCCCCGACGGGGAGGTTATGTCGGACTTGAACCGACTAAAACGCACGACGACAGTTCGGGCCACAGGTTGCTGGAAGTGAGATCATTTGAGACGGCCAGGTCGACGACGGCGACAGGGTCGTCTCATTAGAGACGGCCCTCTTCGAGTGTGTGGAGGGAACCACGAAGTCCCCATCTCATCCCTCGGAGCCCAGATTCCGAAACTTTCGCCTCGGCATCTGGGCTCCGCTTTTAACAGTCTAACTGCGGATTTGGCTGAACTTCGATATTTTTCGTGAAGTGACCCCATATGACCTACACTACCTACCCAAAAGCGACATCAAACATTGCAGACCAGATGTTGAACTTTTTTTAGGGCTCCAACGACTGTCATATATGGCATATATGGCAACCGGGACCAACGGCTTAACGTGCTTTCCGAAGCACTAGTAGACCAATGCAAATAGCCATATTCATGCATACAAAATTTGCACTGAGCGGGAATCGAACCCACGCCCCCTACGTAGAAGGCGAATGTTCTACCGCTACGCCACAGTGGCCGTCATACTAGTCTTTAATTATAATTATTATTACGAACTAAATCAAAGTCTTTTGTACTGCCGTGAAAAAAAAAGAATGACTCATTAATACATTAACAAAACGTGATGGAGTTTAACTATTTTGAAAAACTGTGATGATGATGACAATCACGAGGAACTGCTTACAAGAAAAAACTCCAAAATGTCGTGTTTTTTTTAAACAAAAAGAGTGGTCTTGTCCCGCGTTAGGCCTTGATAATAATGGCTTTTTGTGACTCACTAGCAGTTGCCCGCGGCTCTGCCCGCGTAGGTATCGGTTATCGCGATAAAACATTGCCCATGTCCTTTCTGAAGGTCTAATCTACCCCTGTACTAAAATTTATCGAAATCGTTTCAGCGGTTTAGGTGTGAAAGCGTAACACACAGACGGACAGTGTTATTTTCGCATTTTTAGTATTGCAGTTGAACAACAGGTCTAAAAGGTCTTTATTGTAATCGTATTAAGATAATATTTTGTCATGCAGCAAATATTTGCACGAAATTAGAATCTGTGTGTGACCATTTAACGATAATTTATGAGATTCACTGGGAATTAAAAAAAAAAACTCGATTTTTGGAGAATCGCTCAAAGTGGCGTTTTTATACCCGCAGTTGTTGGACTTTTAGGGCTTAAACTACCAGTATGGTCGAATAATAACAAGGACCGACGACGTCTTAACGTGCTCTCTCAGGCACGGATCAAAATATAGTCTCCTACAGGAAAATTCATAATAAAGTTTCCTACAGTGAAATTCAAGCACATACCGGTCTGCATGGTGAATATGATAAAAGCCGAAGTCAGGATCCAGTTGGTGTCTTCCAGGTCTATCTCGAAGTTAGCTTGAAGGTTCACAGTGGTATTAGTCAGGTTTGGGGATCGTAATCCTATGTGTGGGGACATTGTCCAATTGACATCCATCTTGAATATGTTGGTCAACGTTTATTTAAAAAAAAATTAACACTTCTCGGCGGGAATCGGTTGATACACTATTTTTTAGCTTTTTAAATTTAAATTAATTATGTACTTAATTGATATAGCATTTTGAAATTATTTAATTTAATTATTTTTGTAATATATAACAATTAAGATTTTTTTTAATGAGAATTGAAAAATAATATCCAACTCAAAGGATTTTTGATTCGGCGGGAATCGGTTGACACTTTTTATCTTCGTAGTTTTAAGTTTAAATTAATTAATTGATATAACATTTGGAGACTATTTTACTTATTTTATTCATTTATAAAACTATTTTGTTATTTTTAAAGGAGAAATTAAATATCAAAGGAATTTAATTCCATTTGATTTTCAAATCGGGTTTATATTTTCGAACGATCATATTTAAAAAAAAAATATCCGTAATAGTTATTTTTTAAACTGTTTTTTTTTTAATGTTTGTGACCGAGATCGCTGTTTAGTTTTATTTTTCACAACTAAACATACAATAGAACTAGCACAGCTAAGTGCTGAAGTACCAAATGAAACGAGTTTTCATTGAGACTTCTTTTAAATAAGCCTGATGAATCGCGTGCTAGCTGCCTGTAAACAAATAAAGAATTGATGCGGTTTTATTTAGCTCTAAATACCTCTATTACTGGGGTTGTCGTTACTGAACATTGAGTAAAGTGGCCTATTTTACATACTTAGGTCTTTTGTGTTCTGTGGATACCAAAGGGAGCTTCTGCTTCTGCGAATACCATTTCAGTAAAATAATGCAGCATTAAGAACATTTTTTTAAATCTTATTTAATGACTTCCATAGTGTGAATTGGACCATCAGGATCAATGATATATTATATAGCAGTGATATATTATTAATATGTTGTCTGCACTCGAAAGTATTTACAAAAATATGACGATGTTCGTCATCATTTTATGCACCAATCAGAGATGCGTCAGTGAGATATACAAAAAATAATAATAATAAATTTGTAATAATAATAATATCAATTGATATAAGTAATAATGCAATAGGTTCTTCAAGAGAGGCATCAGAAGGTTTTTTTTTTTTTTTTTTATATAGGACACGTCAATTGGACTTCGCCTTGCCTGATGGTAAGCTGAAGGCAAAATCCCAGAAAAGAGGGTCACCATTACTTACACATACCGTGTGACAATGGTGACACTCAGCTTGACGGCCTTATCATATGCTTTTTCACGCCCCGCTTAAAGGACCCGGGACTGTAGGAAGAAGGAAACACGTGAGCTGGTAATGAATTCCAGGCCTTAGTGGTGCGACAGAGGAAAGAGTCTCCGAACCGCTTGGTTCTTGATCGGATGTTTTGCACCGTGTGCGGATGACATCTAAGACCTGCACGCGTTGTCCTGTGTAGGAAAGGGGAGGGTGGGACTAATTGGAAGAGCTCATCAGAACACTCCCCATGGTACAGACGGTAAAATACAGCCATGGACGCAACATCTCTACGCAGCTGTAAAGGTTCTAGGGTGTTCGTGATCTCGGGATTCCCAATGATGCGGATCGCACGTCGCTGCAACCTGTCGAGAGCATCTAGTAAGTACTTTGCTGAACCATCCCAGAGATGCGAGCAGTACTCCACACAGGAGCGAATTTGTGTCTTGTATAGAAGACACCGCTGCTCCGGCGTGAAAAATCGTCTCACTCTGTTCAGGACTCCGAGTTTTCGTGAGGCTGTTTTGATGATGCTTTCGATGTAGTTTTTGTTATTCAGGTTGCAGCGAACATCCATACCTAGGATATTGAGATTGTCCTGCAGCGGCAGTGGCGTGCTCTGAAGAGTGGGGAGGGGAAGGAAAGAAGATACTTTTGCTGTAAACGCACATGCCTGCGTCTTCTTGGCATTGAACTCAACCAGGTTCTCAGAGCCCCATTGAGAAATGTGATTCAGGACCCCGTCAAGCTCAGTGACAAGAAGCTGCCTTTTCTCTGCGATATCTGACTGCTTGGCCGCTGGATGTCCATGATAACTCCCATGTAAAGTGCTATCGTCTGCATAACAATGAACATTGCCGGTAGACAGCATGTCGTTGATATGCAGAAGAAAGAGAGTGGGTGATAAGACGGACCCCTGGGGCACGCCAGCATTAACCTGCAGAAACTCTGAAGCTCGTCCGTCACAAAGGACGCGAATACGGCGCCCCTGCAGGAAGCTAGCAACCCAGTTGCACAGCCTAGAAGGCAGACCAAAGGCAGGTAGCTTAGAAAGAAGCGATTTGTGCCAGACTCTATCGAAAGCTTTGGCGATGTCTAGACTAATTGCCAGTGACTCGCCGTGCTTGTCCATAGCCTCACCCCAAAGATGGGTAACGTATGCTAGAAGATCACCCGTTGACCGTTTCGGTCTGAAGCCATATTGCCGGTCATTAATTAAGGAGTGATCCTCTAGGTGCCGCATGAGCTGTTTGTTAATTATGTGCTCAAACACTTTGCACAGCACTGAGGTGACGGCTATGGGTCGATAGTTGGCTGGCTCCGAGCGATCCCCCTTCTTGGGAATCGGCTGAACATTCGCCTCTTTCCAAGGCAAAGGCACTGTACCCGAACTGTAGGATAGCCGGTACAGGCGCGTAAGCATTGGAGACAACTCCGCTGCACATTTTTTCAAAACTACCGCTGGAATACCATCCGGACCACCGGCTTTCCGGACATCGAGTGATTGCAGCACTGCACGGACATCGCGTTGCCTGATATGGATATCAGGCATCGCGTGGTCACTGTCGGGTAGTGTTGGTGGCTGCGTACCACAATCATCGATTCGGGAGTTGGCCGCAAAGAGATTAGCCAGCAGATTTGCCTTCTCTTGCGACTCATGGGCCAGGGATCCATCAGGGTTACGCAGCGGAGGCAGCGAAGGCTGACAGAAGTTGGCTTGCACGGCTTTAGCCAGTCGCCAGTAGCCACGGCTTCCCGTGGGATGCATCACTAGCTCTTGACCAAGCCGCGCTATGCGCAGGGCATCCGCTCTGACATAGGCCCTTCTACAGACCTTTGTGGCTCTGTTGTACGCTGCCTTGAAGTGGCCCAGATTGGGATGGCGCGTGGCGCGCGCCCTTACCCAAGCGCGGTACGCAGACTGTTTTTGTTCAACAGCTTCCGCGCACTCGCGCCCGAACCAAGGGCGCACCCCGCGGTCACCGGTGACATCGGTGTATGAGATATAGTATTCCATACCCAGACCGATCTCACCGGCGACAGCAGTAGCACAATCCGATGGGTTCTTACCTTCAAAGCAGCGCTCAACCCACGGGATGGACGCAAAATAGTCACGAAGTCCATCCCAGTCCGCTGACGAGTAGTGCCAGAGACGCCGCTTCCCCTGCACGGGTCGTGGGGGCGCCATAATAGGCACCGTGGAACAGACCAGGCAGTGGTCAGAGTTGCCTAACGCGGCTCGCACCGATACACTGTACCGGTCCGGATCACTCGTCAGCAGAAGGTCTAGCAGAGAAGGTGCTTGGCCCGACCTTCTTGGTATCCTAGTGACCTCGTGCACCAATTGGGTCAGGCCGTGCGCCAGAGCAAATGCGTGGGCGGCTCTTCCCGCATGGTCTGTTTTGGAGGAGCCCAACCAGATCTCGTGGTGGGCGTTAAAATCCCCCAAAAATACCATTTCGGCATTCGGAAATCGCTCCTGCGCATCATCTGCCGCCTGACTCAGATATTCAAAGAGTCGAGTTGTCTCAGCATCTCCTGTATGGGAACGGTAGAGGCACACATAGATCTGACTCGTAGGGCCATGGTCTACGTGTACCCAAAGGACGGAGAAGGATGGGTCCTCTAGGCAGCGCAAACGGCGACAGCAAACATCCGCCCTAACAAACACGCACACCCCGGCTTTTGCACGAAAACTTTCCTCAAGAACATAGCCAGGGTAGAGCAAGTAGGTCGTGTCGTCAGGGCGGTGTATTTGCGTCTCCGTTAGAAAAAACATGGCAGGTTTCGCCGTCTCTAGGTGTTGGTGGACGGCGTTGAGGTTTGCATGGAGCCCACAGATGTTAGTGGACTCCACCTCAAATAGCAAGCTTTTGGGAGTGTGACGAGCCGCTGTGTTGCCTTTTTCTATAAATTGCGCTGCCATGAGTTTGGGTGGGAGAAGGCGTGAAAAAAAAAGAAGTGATTGCCGCCGCAGCACCGTGTGACAAAGCGCGGGATATTGGTTTTATCTATGAATGTGAGGCATGGCGAGAGCCGACGCGCCGAACGGAAGGGCCCCCGTACCCCCCCGAGTATGGTCGCCGGGCTCCCAAATCCGGTCACCAACCGGCACGACGAACCATATCGGGATTATGCGCGGCCTGGTGAGGCAGCCTCCCAAGGTGGTTAACCCCAGTTGGGCCCCTGTACTATACCGCGGGCGGCCAGCGGCACCACCGTTTCTACAGGTCTCCCTGTTCGGCGCATCGCCCCGCGCCATCCCCACTAGACTACGCCAAGACCCACTGGTCCCACTAGTGCTGCGACAACCACCACCTCTGCCCGGCTATGCACATGCTGACCCCTGAACACAATCCAACCGAGATTGAATTGCTATGGAGGGTTTTTCGCAATAGTGCACGGTGGTACCTACCCGGTCGAAACTTGAGACAAATTTGTGCCACCAAGTTTCTACCACCAGTAAAAAAAAAAAAGAAGGTTTCTTCGTGGTCAAATTCGCGAGTGAAACACCCCTGGTCTTGCATACGTCCATAGGCCGCGGTAACCAGGTGGGCCGTGTGCTTGTCTGCCACCTAAGTGGTATAAAAAAAAGGTACATGTAAAAAAAAAGTTAACGTATTTTTAGTAAGTAATAAATTTACAGATAAATACATTTTAACCATTATATTCAATAATTTGACAAAACACAAATTTATTACTTAATGAATACATTAATTCATAAAGAAATATCATAAATTTATCGTCAGCTAATCAAAAAACACAATAAAAACAATCAAACGCATCCGTACTCGTCCTTAAAAGAAAGGCACGTAGTAATTATACCCCGTCCGTTATGTTATTGTATTTTAGACAGATATTCTACAACATAAAATTTTTTAATATCCTCGTTAAAAACCTCGATAAAAAAAATCATAAATCGATAAATGAAAATATATGTATCATGATTTTATTATCCTATCGATAAATAATAATAAAACAGTAAAAAAAACTGTTTAAAAAAAAAACAACTCAAAAAAAGTAAAAACTATAAAAAAAAATATAATAAAGATAAGAGATAAATTACTGAATAAACAGATTTACTGATCTGTTAGAAGTCGGTGCCACAGACAGACATACATGGTATTTTTGCGCCAGGGCGAGGGTTAAGAACTAAAGATCTATGGTACAAACAATGATATTTTTAGTTTTTTTTGTATCTTACGGTTTATGTTTTACTTGCTTTTTTTTCTTGTTCCGATAGCGGATTTATTTTTCTTTTTTTTTATGTGTGGTGTGTGTGGGTACACTATAATGAATGAAAAGAATATGTCATTAATTATAAACCCTTAATAAAAATAATTTATTGAAATTAATAATAACATGATTTATAGTTCATAAATTAATAACTGTGACGTAAGTATTATTTTCTTACATGAGTAATTATAAACTACAATTTTTTAATGGTGTAATGTAAGTATATATTTGTTTTAAGTAAATTGTTTCATAATGTATTTTTTATACCACTAGTATACATACATTTAATCACGCCTTTACCCCAGAGGGCAAGGCACAGGTGAATTAACACCCACATTTCACCAATCATTGAATTCGGTCCCACGTAATATGAATATTGCCGTCGTTAACCTAATCAAAGATTACCTTGCACTATTGTTGACTCAAGCCATGCATCTGAGACTGAGTCTGGGCTGTATATATCCGTCTGATGTTAAACAGGCCTCTCTTAGTCGCCTTGTACGACACCGCATGGGAAGAGATGGGGTGGTCCAAATTCTACTCTGCCGAGAACCACGCGGTTTCGCACTAAGCAAACTATTCAAAATGATCTTAATACCTTCGTATACTACCGTTCCTATTGACTAATTGTTATGATGTATGGTACTCACTTTTAGTTCGGATGTTATTACAATTTACATCGCATGGTGTTGCACACGTCCATAGACCATGGTACGATCAGGTGGGTCGTGTGCTTGTCTGCCACCTAAGTAGTATAAAAATAGGTTCAAATCGATTAAACTATAGAAAAATTCAATTGGTTCAGGTGGGATACGAACCCGCGATCTTTCACTTATAGGTGGAACGCTCTGACCACTAAGCCACAGAACCTTCGCCCGAAACCATCTAAATTCTTCTATACATATATCCGTCTTACGGCGACGGTTAAGCGCCATCTACCGACATTCGTACGAATTATCGGAACAAATGAATGATTCTATTTTTTCGATATCTTAATCAACTTGAATAGTTAGCATAGGCCAAATAATTTTTTTAAGGAGACACGGCGGTATTTCCGCCCGATTGAGCAGTCCGACTGGGGAAGTACCTCCGCCCTACAGAATACCGCGGTTATAATAACTTCGTGTTGTGTTCCCAGCGGTGAGTAGGGTAGCCAGAGCTCACTGGAGAATTTGTGCTGTCAGTGGGAAGACTAAAGGCTTGTTCTGATTTGTCTTCTACTGACGGCACAGAAACTCTGTACTTACAGGGTTGGCAGCGCGACTGTGATTCCTCTGGTGTTACAGACGTCCATAGGCCACGGTAACTACTTTCCATCAGGTGGGCCGTGTGCTTGTCTGCCAACTAAGTGGTATAAAAAAAATAAAAAATGTTTTAAAATTTCATTTAAAAATTGTTCGTCCTTCAATACAGTTTTGGACAGGCCCTCGGTGCGTGAGCTCGATTCGCAATTGCCTAGTTTTTTAGGTCAATGTTGCCACTACTGTAGTGCGATGTGATAATGTGTCTAATAAAAAAATATATTCATTTTGAATAGATGTTTCCTTGTAGATGAACCTCTAATACTCTGTATTTTTATTTTGGTAACCTTGACGCAGACCGTGGATGGTATCTTTTTAACCTCATTCTTACATTCGTAGAGGTAGGCAGAAGCATTCTGAAAATAAGGACAAAAATAATATGTAGAAGATTTTACTGGGAGAGAAGGAAAACTCGAAATAAAACCCTGTCCAACCCAGCCAGCGTGGAAATTATTACTTTATTATAATTTTATTTATTTATTTTCATTCATACATACTGTGTCATTACAGGTATTGCCCAATGCGACAGAGTAGTAACATAATAATTGGATTTACAATATATCATGCTTTAAAACTAATAATGGTTCTTAAGTATACAATATTATTAATTAAAAAATAATAAAAATAATAAAAGTAGTGACAGTACATAATAATAATCATATCCAATTACTGCATTATACGTCATATCATAAGAAATAACAATTATTCAATAGGATACAAAAGGATCAATAGGATTTTGGGGAGGAATTCTTCGATGCTTAATTTGATCCTTTTGTATCCTATTTTATATTCTTGTAAATATTAGTTTATATCTTATTACATTAGTTTACTTATAATTTAAATTTCCTACTCCTACTCAGAATACTAACATTGAAATAAATAAATAAAAAAAGTTACCTAAAAAAAAAAAAATTATTCAATTATTTATGTCAGATTTATAATTAGATAAAAATAATGTCAAAAAATAATTATGTCAGTTAATAATGTTATTAAGTTTAAAGAATATTAGCGGCCCTGGGAGTAAGTGTTCTCACGCTTGCCACATTGCTTGCGGCGGCGGCGATGGTTCGCTGTGCGGATGCGTGAGCGGCCGGCGCCTCCTTCTGCGAGCATGTTATGCTCGTGAAGGAGAAGGTGGGGTGGGAGCGACAGCGGCAGCGGGAGAAGAAGCAAACCGTGCTGCCCGCGAACTGATGCAATTCAAGCGTCGAAGGTAGCAGAATGACATCCGCCCCCCATGAGTGCAAGCCTGGGGGTGACGGGTGGAGCCACCTGTAATCCTAAAAGAAACAGGTCACAGCGGCGCGGCGGTGGTTTAATATGGAAGGCGCGCCGCCGCACCGCACTCGTGGTGGACGGAGGTCATTTTGTGACCTCCGATACCCGAGTCGCCTCCGCTCATGGGAGTGTTGAATATTCTTCTTTGCAAAATTGTACCTGTTACGAAAATACGAGATTTTGAGTATTATGTGGAATCATAACTGAATTTTAACCACAAATTAATAGAATTTACCCCCAGGTCCTCGGATTCTTCCAGGTCCGGAAAACAAAAAATAAAATCAAACTTTCTCTTCAGCATTGGATTCCAAAATGTCTGTTACACTTTTTCCTGCTGTTATCTTCCTTCTTTCAATGTAATGGAGCGTGTAATTACATATAGTTCCTGAGACACCTTGGACAATGTAACTTCCGCCACAGCTTCGATTCTATGTGACCTTGTATAAACCTTACAAGAACCTCGGGCCTCATATCTTGGACCTAAGTCGCGAGACAAACGAAGCGCGAATTGTTTTATAGTAATATAATCGATGATTCGTGAATTTGAGCCTTTTCACGCCGCGCGCCGTAGCAACCCGTGCTATTTTTTTTACACCACTTAGGTGGCGGACAAGTGCACGGCCCACCTGATGGAAAGTGGTTACCGTGGCCTATGGACGTGTGTAACACCAGAGAAGCCACACTCGCACTGCCGACCCTGTAAGCACAGAGTATCTATGCCGTCAGTGTAGAGGACAAAGCAGGACAAGCCTTTTGTCATCCCACTGACAGCACAAATTCTCCAGTGAGCTCTGGCTACCCTACTCACCGCTATCCTTAAAGGACACCCAAGAAACGTTTACTGCTTACATTTTTGGTCCAAGTACCTACATGTCACGAGGTTTATTAGCCATAGACATAGTATAGTTAACGTTTACCGCCATATTTATCTTGCATTCGTTTGTACAGCAACAGTCTGCAATTACCGCCAGGCTACTTAGATAACAAATGTCTAGCCATGATGCATCCGCCAAGATAATGTATCTAGGACATTTTCCATAGCACTTTCTAAATCCAAACCGTAAGTTTAGTGGTTGAGGAGTCGGCCTTTCCATTGGAAGGACCCAGGTTCGAATCTTGGCCATAACACTATCGACGTAAATCCATTCCTAACACAAGCCTTTTTGCCATAGCGCCTGCATACCAGCTTGACCGCTTCGACTCGGTGCAAAGATGGGCATTGAGGCTGGTCGACAATCCCATACTCGCAGGTGATGTGGAATCTCTCAGTCTTAGGAGAGACTTTGTCTTGATATGTGTCCTATACCGCCTATACAATGGTGTGTACTCTGACGAATTGTTTGACATGATGCCCACAACTACATTCTATCATCGCATCGCTTGCCATAGGCAGGGAGTTTATCCTCATACACTGCGTCTTGGAACCGGAAACGGTGCTAACTGTGCGGTATGAAAGGAACTTCATCCCAAGCACGCTCAAGCTGTGGAATGACTTTCCCTGCTGTCGTTTTCCCAAGCTATATGGTAGCGCAATTCTCGCCACGTGAGCTAGTGGACTGTATTTCGCGGGGGGTGAAGTTAACTGTTCCATTGACGCTTTACACAACAAACAAGACAGGTGATCGGGTTGCCGCGGATGTGGTTTAGGCAATGAATGCAACCCGAGAAATTAGGAGAGGATGCACTAACCTTCACGGGGCCACGTGCCGTCGCAGCCGGTGCACCGATCTTCTCTTCCTGGCTCAGGAGTTGCCGCCCACATCACTAAATCACTTGAGGGACACACGAGAGGCACAATCCGATCGGTAAAGGTCTATGAAAGCGGTTAAAATCCAACAAACATTATTAATTTCTGAGAGACGCGAGCGCCGCCGGCCATTGTTTATTAGTTCAAAATGCGAAGTGAATATGCGTCTATTTTGACAATTGAGCGGTGCGGAAACTATTGCTATCTCACTTTAAAAGGTAGCGCGGGAGGGAGATGGGTACAGGAAGCGTGTGTTTCCGCGTCAATGACTTGAATTAATACTATTGAGCAAAGAAAATACAAATTCTACCATCGGCGCAACCATTCCCCCCGGCTTGAAGGGTTACCTTCGAAACGAAAAATGCGGGACAAATCTAAAGTCTAATCTAAATCTAGGTTTGGGAAACAACAACTAAATATAAACCTAGATTTGAACTCGTGCCTACTGCTGGCTAGGCAGAGGGCAGAGGCGAACAACCGGGCGCAGATACGATCCGGTTGCGGTTCTCCAACGATTCCAAAACGATTGGACTAATCTATCTAAAAGAGCGTGACGAATTAGAAGGTGCATTCTATCGTCATCAACATCTATTGCGGGCAAATATTTTTGCGTACTTAAATCACCGGTCAACTCTATATGACCGCGCGTAGATAAAATTCTCAAAAATCGGCCCACATAAACAACACAACGCAACAGTCTCGACCAAGACGAGACGCGATTAGCCAACAACAAAATAAGGGACTCTTCACGCGGGACCGATACAACAAGCGAGTGTTTCTTCTCCTCGGGTGGTTCGGAAACCGTAGTGGGATTGAATTGACTAACTGGCCACTTATCTAACGCGGCATGAATCCAGGACGGTCCACTAAACCATAACGGGTGATCTAAAATTTGCGAAGGAAGCAATCCACGAGAGAGACAATCGGCTGGGTTGTCGGTGCCAGCAACGTGAAAGAGATTATGTGGCGCTAATTCAGATTGAATTTTTGCCACTCTATTAGCGACGAATGTGTCCCAACGATGGGGCGAAGAGTGGGCCCAACACAAAGCGACTGTTGAGTCCTAAAAAGCTAAAATTCTACTAATATTAATGCGAAAATTTACAATTATGTCAAATAAATTACCTTAAAGATTTTGACCACAATACAAAATGTCATTAAGCGACACGGAAGTGCTAGTCTTAGCACTGCCATCCAAAACTACGCGGAGTTTAGTAGTAAGCTCATCTTCTCTAATAACTCCGTGGCGCGGGACAATGTACGAAGGCTGGGTCTCGTCAGTATCCGCAGGCGCAGGTGAGATGTAACCTTTATCTAAATATTCGTTAACAACCTCATCATAGGCTTGCTTTAACTTTGGAGACGCCTGCATCTTTCGTTCCAAACAAAGAAAGCGCCTTTCAGCGGATACACGGGAGTCACCGAGCGAAAAAATATCTCCCTTGAAAGGGAGCGCGACAACATAACGACCCTGCTCATCACGAGTAGTCGTGCGACAACAAATCTCCTCAGCCATCTTGTCATCAGGGCTTAGGATAGGTGGGACATTGACCTCTTCAATTTCCCAAAACTTGCGGATGGTAGACTCCAGTGGCGGCTCGACGGTGCAACAGAACGAAGCAGTCGAGTGACTAAAACTATCTATAGAAGCGGGTGCGGAACCAATTATAACAAAACCAAGAACTGTTTCCAGTGCGTGCGGAGCGGGGTACGTCGGTCCCCCTTGAACCTTACGTGATAACTGGAGGTGCGGGAGAATCGAAGCGCCGATCAATATATCGACGACTCCAGGAACAGCGTAAGTCTCATCTGCTAAAGGCAAGTCTTTAAATTTCGTTAATAAAGACGTGTCAACCGGGACGGTAGGCAACTGTTCAGTTATTTTATCTATAACGAGCGAATCCATGTCAAACCAAATATTATTATTAAAACGAGATCTAAACCTTGTTTTAACGGTGCCATGAACAGCTGACTGTAAGCCTCCAAAACCCTTCACCACTGAGCGGGTTGAACGCTTATCAACATTGAAACCAAGACGTTGACAACAATCTTGAGTAATAAAATTACTTTGCGAAGCGCCATCTAATAGCGCTCGAACAATGCGCGGTTTACCCAATGCATCAACAATAACAACGCGAGCGGTCGCGAGGACGACAGCAGTGAGCGCAGCATTAGCGGACAACGAACACAAGGTGACGTCATTCGCAGCGGTCTCCGGGCCGGCCGGAGCGCGCGCGAGCGCGGGCTGCGGCTGTGGCGCAGGCCGCCGTGTGCCACCGCTCGACGAACCAACTGTGCTCACATTGGATGCGGCATTACTATTTTCAAAATGAAGTAAAGTGTGGTGTCTCGCTGGACATTTGCGACAACTATTTCTACTATTACATAAAACAACGAGGTGTTTAGTACCGAGACAATTAAAACAAAAATTATTAGCGCGAACAAATCTATAACGATCATTAGGCGACAATTTTAGGAAACCAGGTCACTTGTACAATTGCGAATGATGAGTATTACACAAAGAGCAAACAGGTGATTGTACATGTGCTGGTGCGGTATTAACATAAGTATGAGTTGACCTCAGTGACCTCGATGAGGCATCTATTTTGCGTTCAGAACTAACAACTTTTCTCGCGCCTTCATGTTTCGATGAAGAGCGTTGCAATATTTTTATATGCTCGCGAACAAAACTTTCTAAGTCTTCGAACTTAGGAATTTTATTGCCGCGATGATCCGACTCAAATAAACGAATGGTTTCGGAATCTAATTTCTTTAAACCCATATACAAAAATAAGAAGTCGCAGAGGTCATCGATCTTTAGGTTCTTTACGGCGCGAACAGATGATGCGAAAGTATCTAGAAACTTCTCTAAGTTTTGATCGTTACATGCCGTAATGGATTTCAAATCAAACATCTGATCCAAATATGCGTTAGCTACCGATCTTTTATCCTCATACTTAGCTTTCAAAGTATTTAAAATTAAATTATAATTTTCGGCACTAAACGTAATTCCAGCGCAAACGGTTATAGCTTTACCAGTTAATTTTTCAACGAGATAATGCAATTTTTCGTGATCTGTCGACGAATCGTTCTTATCTATTGTATTCTCAAAACTATCTATAAATAAACCCCAATTGCGAATGTTACCATCAAATTCGGGTATTTGAATTGGTGGCAACTTAGGTCGGTCGCGAGTGGGATTGGGTCGGTCAGACGGTTTCTCCAAACTCCTAGCGACGCGTTTGATACGACAATACAAATCGTCAAACGACGACAAGGCCTGATAACTCACTGAGTAATCGGGATTTAAATTTAACTCTAAAACGTTGATGTCATGTACCAAGGTTTCGAAATCCGCGCGTAAACTATCTAAGTTTTCTATAGAACACAAGAACGAATCTCTAATGGCCAAATCAGAGGTTGCATCGCGCGCAGCCGTCCCGCTCTGACGCGTGCGATTTTAACGAGTGTAGGAAGATGTCCTCAAAATTGTTAAAATGTGCAACGTGCAATATTGTGATAAACGAGGTACTTGCTTTTGTTAGCAATAAAATAGACGTGATGGATGAGGCTAGTATCAGTCAAATATGTGTTAGTGCCTTTTCAGATGACGACCTAGTACAAGCAAAAAATTTATTGTTCGAGTCAGTGCCGAAACAGAAACGTAATATCTCCAGGAAGCGCAGTGGGAAGTCTCTTCGGGTCATAGACGACATCATCTGTCTTTTGAAGGAATCGGACCCTGATAAGCTACCAATTTTTGTAGCAAAAGAGCTTCAAAAACTACCCCCAGTTCTATTCGATCATGTGGACGTGACGAAAATCTTGAAGGATTTATTTAAATTGAAAGGAGATATAGATCTGATTAAAGATACCTATGCCACGACTCAACAGTTGCATCTCCTCTCCAAAGATTTGGAAAACCTGAAGAAAACTTCAATAATAAACAATTTCGAGGGTAAAATTAATGTGAACTCGAGACGGGGTGCATATATGCTGGAAAGCTTTTGTTGTGATAGTGGTCCTATGGGAATGTCACCAATGTCTCCTGAGCACTCTTACAATATACCGCGATCACCAACAGGGACCCAACAGGAATCTCAAGACCTGACAAGGGAAGTTGAGAAATCTAACTTATTGGAAAGCGGTGCGTTACGAAGAATATCACCTGCAAAAGACATGAGTACCAAAAATGTCGAGAAAGTGGTCGCAATTAATAATGTACAAACGATGGTAAACAAACCGATAACGAATAATATCAATTCAAGCGGCGAAACCGGTACGATGACGCATCCTTCCCCGCCGACACTGGATGCATCTGTGCCGCGACACACAGCCACTACGGATGGAGGCGCGAGCGAAATACAGAAACGTAAATCTTTTGCACAGGTCGTTAAAAACGGGGTATGGAAAACTGTACCTCCAAGTGCCAAGTGGATTAAAGAGCAGGATCACAGATTGCGAAATAGGTTCAAGGGCAATAGGGGGAAGGCAATGTTGGATCCGGAGGTTAAGTTTAAGGCTGTGAAATCGAAAACACCTCTTTATGTCTACAATGTGTCGATGGACGTGACCGTGAGTGACATCATGAACTACATAAATGATAAAGCGAAGATTGAAGTCACTGTTGACAAAGTTGACATGAAATCACGAAGACCCTATGGTGCCTTCAAGGTTTTTGTGCCAACGGATAAACTAGATTTATTTATGCGGGATAACTTTTGGCCTGAGGGTATAGCGTATAGAAAATTTATTTATTTTAAGAAGACAGAAGTAAATAAGGCACAGACTTCGAATAACAATAACACTAACTAGCATGATTAGCTCCATAAAATTAGTAACTTTTAATTGCAAGAATGTGAAGAGATCTGTGGATTGTGTGAGAAAACTATGTAAATTAGCTGACATAATAGCACTCCAAGAGACTTGGCTGTTGCCGCATGACATTCCATTCCTGAGCACTGTTGATAACGACTTTGCTTTTACGGGTAAATCAGCGGTGGACATGACGACGGGGCTACTCCGAGGCAGACCCTACGGCGGGGTGGCTCTGCTCTGGAGGAAAGCGTTGTTACCTACAGTTTCAGTTGTAAGGTGTGATAGTGCGCGATTGTCTGCGATCAAGGTAACTTTAAGTGACCGTTCTCTGCTCATATTTTCAGTGTACATGCCAACGGACACTAATGATAACCTAATCGAGTTTACACAGTGCATAAGTGAAATTATTGCGATAATTGAGAGTCAGAATGTAGAATGTGTATACATGTTAGGTGACTTCAATGCGCATCCCGGTGAGTCATTCTTTACGGAACTAACTAACTTTTGTAGCGAACAGTTGTGGTCCTGTTTGGATTTGGAGCTATTACCGGCGGACACTTATACTTTTATCAGTGAGGCTCATGGGAGTAGAAGCTGGCTAGACCACTGTGTAGTGTCAAATGCGGCTCGGTTATCTATTGTAAATATGTCTATTTTGTATGATACTTATTGGTCTGACCATTTTCCTCTCTACTTGGAGTGTAACTTCGAGTTAGTACCTCCCAAGATTTATTTATCGAGTGGTACTCATGATAATGTAAGATGGGGTGAGAGGGAGGTGAGTCAGATCAATAGGTACCACGAGTTATGTAATGATAGACTAAAAGTGATCGATTTTGATTCTAATTTTAATGAATGTTGTGATAGAATGTGTTCGGACTTAAATCATAAAAAAATAATAAATGACATGTATGATAATATAATTGATATACTTAAAAAGTCTGCACAGTGTACCTATATGCCTAATAAAAAGGCCAGACCTAAATATGTAACCGGTTGGAACAAATATGTGCGTGAAGCGCACGTGGAGGCCCGGCTTTGTTTTCAAACCTGGGTGTCGTATGGCAAACCTAGAACTGGCTTAACCTTCGACCGTATGTGTGCTTCCAGAAAAAACTTTAAATCTAAATTGAAATGGTGTCAAACCAACCAGCAACAGATTAAAATGGACATTATTGCTCAACATCATTCTAAGAAAAACTTTAGTGATTTTTGGAAGCAAGCAAACAGGTTGAATCCTAGAATGGGTTTGCCAGTGAGCGTGGGTGGTGTACATCGGCCGAGTGAGATTGCGGAGGTCTTTAAGCGGCATTTCAATATTAAGTCACCACTGGGTCCCGTCTCTCAGGTGCTCGATACGGAGACTGTCATCTCAGACCGAAATGTAACTTTTTCAACAAAAGAAGTGAAAACTGTTATTGAGAATATGGTGAGAGGAAAATCTCCAGGGTTAGACGGCCTTAGTATTGAGCACTTGAAGTATGCCGGAATACATCTACCCAGGGTGCTCGCTATGTTCTTTAACCTATGCATGGGACACTCCTATTTACCTGATAAGCTCATGCAGACAGTGGTTGTACCTGTAATAAAAGATAAAACCGGCGATCCATCTGACCTGTCTAACTATAGACCGATTTCCTTGGCTTGTGTCATTGCCAAGGTGCTGGACAGTCTGCTTGGCTGGCAATTAGACAAGCACATAGAACTTAATGACTCGCAATTTGGCTTTCGTTCTGGGTTATCCACAGAAAGTGCTATTTATTGCCTCAAGGAGACTGTACAGTATTATACTGCTAGAAAGACTCCAGTATTTGCATGTTTCCTGGATCTTTCAAAGGCCTTCGACCTGGTATCTTATGGGCTACTCTGGGAAAAATTGAGAACGGAGACAACCTTGCCTTCTGAGGTTGTATCTTTGTTTACATACTGGTACAATAACCAAAACAATAAGGTAAGATGGGGGGAGAGCTGCTCTGAGCAGTATAAGCTAGAATGTGGAGTGAGGCAGGGGGGCCTGACCTCACCTAAGTTGTTTTGTGTTTATTTAAATAAACTGATAGAGGAACTCAGCAGCGCCAAAATTGGTTGCCATGTTGACGGTGTTTGTATAAACAACATCAGCTATGCTGACGATATGGTGTTGCTGAGTCCGTCGATTGGTGCCTTGAGAAGGCTACTGAATATGTGTGAAGGGTACGCCAGGACCCACGGCCTCAAATACAATGCACAAAAGAGTGAGTTTATGGTGTTCAGAGCGGGTCCTAAGACCTACACTGATCTGCCTAAAGTCTCACTATGTGGCTTGCCTTTAAATCGCGTCGATAGGTTTAAGTATCTGGGGCATTGGGTTTCGGTTGACCTCAAAGATAACTTGGACATTGAGAGGGAGCGCAGGTCCTTGACTGTCCGGTGTAACATGCTCGCCCGCAGGTTTGCGCTTTGTACGAAGGAAGTGAAGGTGACGCTGTTCAAAGCATACTGCCAATCCTTTTACACGTGCGGCCTGTGGGCGGGCTTCACGCATCGGGCATACGATGACCTGCGAGTCCAATATAATAACGCATTCAGGATGCTGATGGGTCTGCCGAGGCATTGCAGCGCCTCAGGGATGTTTGCGGAGAAGCGTGTCGACGACTTCGCAACTATAATAAGAAAGCGCTGTGCTTCCTTATTGAATCGCACCAGGAGCAGCGCCAACAGCATCCTGGCTGCGTTATCAAACCGGTGGGACTCCCCCCTATTTAAAAGGTGGATGGTGGTTCACACCGCTAAAAACACAAACATAAAATTATATATACCTTACTAACAATAGTATATAAGTGAAAAATGTACGTACTAACCATCTATGGGCTTGTTCCGAAATAAACTTAATTTAATTAATTTAATTTAATTTAAGTGCATTATCACAAATCGATTGTACGCGAGAGTAAATCATTTCTCTTTTAGCGTATAAAAGTTTCAATTGAACTTTACTATCGGTACTACCAACCTTTGGGGGCATTTTTACAACTAATATCAAACTAAAGTGCGGTAAACAACAAATGAAATGACTTAATCTTAGCGGTACAGAGCAGCGACGCGACGCGAACGATATTCCGTAGGTAGGTAGGTACTTATAATTGCGAGGGCAAGCTTGAACAAACGCGCATAGCAACAAGATCGTACCTACGCGATGGTCGCTGTCTAGGTTCAACTATTATTTCAGGGATTAAGTATTGCGTAATATCTATTCAAATTAAAATACTTTCGTATGAATTTGAATGAAATGCGAGCGAGGTATAACCACGTATCTACCCACGTAGGTATTAGGTAAATACGATGCGAGCTGCGGCGAACGGACAACTTAATTGAAACAAATAAAAACAAAAGCCAAATGCGTTAGGTATTACACTGTGCCTATGCACTAGGGTGTCTAGTATACCTAAGATCTAAGCCTAAATGCCTAGATGCGGGGTTTTCTACTAAAGTAACTAGGTATTTAGGTGCGGTGCGTTTATTCCCACTGGAATAAATAACAAATGCGAGACTACGACTAAGTATCGATACGATAAGAGAAATGCGGGCGAGGTATAGCCACGTACCTAACCTATGTATGTATTAGGTAGATACGATGCGAGCCAGCGGCGAACGGACAACAAAATCTAAACCTAAATGCCTAGATGCGGGGTTTTCTACTAAAATAACTAGGTGTTTAGGTGCGGTGCGTTTATTCCCAATAGAATAATAACAAACTACGAACTACGGCTAAGGATCCGGTTCGATCAGGACCAAAAGAATGTTGGCGCGATTGGCCACGTGAGCTAGTGGACTGTATTTTGCGGGGATGAAGTTAACATGTTTCATATGACACTTTACACAACAAACAAGATAGGTGATCGGGTTGCCGCGGAGGTGGATTAGGCATTGAATGCAACCCGAGAAATTAGGAGAGGATGCACTAACCTTTACTACGCCACGTGCTGTTTTGTCATTTGCTGGCTGGGCCGTTGCACCGATCTTCTCTTCCTGGCTCAGGAGCTGCTGCCCACATCGCTAAATCACTTGAGGGACACACGAGAGGCACAATCCGATCGGTAAAGGTCTATGAAAGCGGTTAAAATCCAACAAACATTATTAATTTCTAAGAGACGCGAGCGCCGCCGGCCATTGTTTATTAGTTCAAAATGCGAAGTGAATATGCGTCTATTTTGACAATTGAGCGGTGCGGAAACTATTGCTATCTCACTTTAAAAGGTAGCGCGGGAGGGAGATGGGTACAGGAAGCGTGTGTTTCCGCGTCAATGACTTGAATTAATACTATTGAGCAAAGAAAATACAAATTCTACCATCGGCGCAACCACTATAATATGGGGTTCTTCAAGAAGGGCATTAAAAGGTTTCTTCAGGATCGTCAGCACGAGTGTAACGCCACATTTTTTTTACCTTTGAAACGTCCCCACGGATATCCCTCACCGGAGCCAGTGGGAGAGGTTATGCCGGACTCGAACCGACTAAAACGCACTGTGCCTGTGGGTCGTTGTTGGTTGCCGCAGGTGAGGTTGCTGTCAACTGTCGGAAGTACGAGTGTTATACGACACCGCATGGGAAGAGATAAGGTGGTCCAAATTCTACTCTGCCGGGAACCAAATTATTGTGATAAAGCCCTATCCCTTAGTCGCCTTGTACGACACCGCATGAGAAGGGTTCAAATTCTAGTCTGCCGGGAACCAAATTATTGTTATAAAGCCCTATCCCTTAGTCGCCTTGTACGACACCGCATCGGAAGAGATGGGGTGGTTCAAATTCTACTCTGCCGGAAACCAAATTATTGTGATAAATAATTCAAATAAACGATTACGCCTGCTATCATAATAATGGCAAACATCACGAAATGCACATTTGTACCCAAAGGCAAGATCGAAGCATTGCAGTTAAACCAGCTATTGGACTTTTTATTGCTCCAACTACTCATAACGTTTGTCATAGAGGACTTTCGATAGTATATTGTATTAGTTTAGTTTATTAGTGTAACCTGGTCGAAATGCGCATGTATTACCCGAAACGTGAGGCAAACCAAAGGTATATATAAAATTATTGCCAAGAATCTAACACTTATAAATGACATTCAAAACATAGAAAATGACAGTAAGCACTCGAATAATGGAGTTATAATTAGTGTTGCACAAATAAATATCAAGAAACCAGACGATAAGAACTCAATTGAAGAGATATCAAATTAATTTGAAGAAGACAAAATCACTGTTCCATCGTAAGATAACATATTAACTGACAATGAAAAATCTATTTACAAAAATGCAGATAATGAAATCAATATTGACGAAATAAGATGGTGGGATTAGTTGGAAGAGCTCATCAGAACACTCACCATGGTAGAGACGGTGTTGAACTCAAATTATGGACTTGGAATGGAATGGAATGGGACTCCCTTGTCCGCACTTAGCCTCCCTTTTGGGCCATTCTGCGTGCAGAGTACTGGCTACAGTAGCCAGCCTAGCTCCGCCCAGAAGCGCAGAAGCTTACTGGGGGCTTCACAGGCTTCGCGGAACGACCTCACTGTACCGAGGATTTGTGATCGTTGATAGGCTACTGCCTCGCATTCCAGTATTACGTGGGCGGCCGTTTCCTCGGCAGCAAAACATCCTCTGCAAAGGGGACTGTCCGTGACACCAATGGTGTATAGGTGCTTGTGGAGGGGGCAGTGGCCCGTTATAGTCCCCATTATTGTTCTTAGACTTGTTCTGTCTAGTTTTAGGAGACGTTTCGTGAGTCGTTTATTTACCGATGGCATAACCACTTTTGACTGCCTGCAGTCGGTGGCTTGTGTCCATCTTTGGTTATGTAGTTCCGCGGATCTCTCGCGTGTCTAAGTGCGGAGTTGCGAGAAAGGGATTGGTAGAAATGGTAGCGGGCCATCAACCCTCATACCAGAGCCTCTCTTCGCAAGCTCGTCCGCGGCATCATTGCCGTAGGACCCGCTAATGCCCCTTTATCCACTGCAGCGTTACTGTATTTGGGGTGAATAGCCTGTTCAGGGCAGTTTGGCACTCCGCTACTAGTGTGCTGTTGGTTATTTGCTGGTCCAGCGCTTGTAAAACTGCTGTGCTGTCGGTTAGGAATCTTATATTTAAGCCCTTCACCTTCAGTTCGCTTATTGCTGTCGCAGCAGTTGTTATGGCAACACATTCGCATTGAACAATCGAACTGTGCTTGCCTAGTGGTAGGTGGATGTTCAAGCCAAGGTCTAGGGAGTGTACGCCGGCTCCTGAGCCATTTTTTGTTTTGGAGCCGTCAGTGTATACGCGTACCTCTTCAATACCGGAGTAGTCTTTTTCCTCGGCCTGTTTTGTTATTTGGTATTTTTTGTTCCAGGAATATTGTTTAAAAGTTCTATCGCAGGGGGCGGCCATCAGTGGCCGATGCTTTAGGGCTCGTCCAAGGATTGTGGTATGGGGACTGTCGTAATAGTTGCCCCAGAGTCCCAGGTGCCACAACCTAATAGCGGTGATGGTGGCCTCCTGTTGAATGAACAGGTCAAGCGGTACTATGTTGAGGGCTATTTCCATAGCAGCGGTTGGAGTGGTTTTCATGCATCCACAGGTTGATGAGCAGGCCAGCCTCTGGAAGGATTTTAGCCTGGCAATCACGGTAGACAACTCTGTTCGAGTCCACCATACTAAAGTCCCATAGGCTAGCATGGGTCTGATCACTGCTGTGTATAACCACAGAGTTATTTTCAAAGAATCAATCAAAGAATCAAAGAATCAATTTCATTTATTCAGTTTAGGCACATAAAGAGCACATGTGAACGTCAAAATTTTACAATTATGTATGTCAAGAAATAATATAAAAATATTAAATAATGTAAAAATAAACCATTGGAAAATGATTCTTTCGCTGGTTCGGTAGATTAGTTCTACTGAGAAGATACCAGCAAGAAACTCAGCGAACTACATTAGAACTAGATTTGTTTTTTTTTTTTTTTACGTTTACATAAGAAATCTCAAATAAAATACAGTAGAACGTAATTAATAAATTAGTACAAGGATCAATCAGAATTATGGCGGGCTGGTACCTGAACTAGGAGAATCCTGTGTCTCAGGCTACCAACCCTCCACCCCTGGCCAGAATCTAATATAATTTATAAATACGGATGTGTGAAAATACGTGTGGGTGTGGGTGTGTGTGTGTGTGTGTGTGTGTGTGTGTGTGTGTGTGTGTGTGTGTGTGTGTGTGTGTGTGTGTGTGTGTGTGTGTGTGTGTGTGTGTGTGTGTGTGTGTGGGTGTGTGTGTGTGTGTGTGTGTGTGTGTTATGTATACATATGTTCGTGGATGTGTACGTATATGTCTTGTTTGTCTTTGGGTATGAATTGAGTACCTATGTGTGAGTGTGTGTTGCGTCTGAGTGAGGGTTAGGCGTTTGCGGCTGCATGTATACCGTATGTGTAAGTATGCGAATGTGCATCTGGATATGTAAGGATTCAAGTTCCTAGTGGTTTTTGCTTTATACTCGTAGAATTTTTTCTGTGCTAAGATAATCATGGGCCATTAGATATTTTTTAAGTATAGATTTTAACCTAAACTTAGGCATTTTGTAGATTTGGTTCGAATCATTAACGAACCGATAAATGAAAGGACCCATGTAATACAGCTGACGTCGAGCGAACATTGTGTTAAAGGAGGGAACAGGTGTTCGAATTCTTCTTTTACTCAGTGAGATCTTAGATGGATCGATAGATTTATGGTGACGTAGGACTGTACAGTAGATGTATAATTGGCGAACTGTGAGGAAACGCGATTCTTCATAAAGTTTTTGAGTGGGATATTTCCTGGTCTTATGGAACATGACTTTGATGACTGCGCGTTGGGCTCTTTCCAGCTCAAGCAGATGAGTTGGAGCAGCTCCACCCCAAATAGGGCAGCAGTAAGACAGAACGCATTGGCAAAGGGCATAGTATATGCTGGTTATGAGATTGCAGTCCGCAGCTTCGCGTAGGTTTTTAAAAATCGGAAGTAATTTACGTACTCTTTTGCTAAGTGACGATATATGCGGTTTCCAATTTAAATGGCAATCTATGATAATTCCCAGGTATTTATGGGTATCGGTCTGGGCAATGGGAATGCAGTCACAGTAGCCACTATTTTCGAGTTTGCATTGGGAAGTATGAGCTGTAATAGAAAAATTTGACATTGAACTTGTTGCTTCCGTTATTCTAAAACAAATATATTTTGTTTTAGTTACGTTAATAGTTAGTAAATGCTCATCAAACCAAAGGCTAACTCGTTTGAGGCCCATTTCAGCAGATACTTGGACCTGTGGCCATGTTTTCCCACGGCAAATCAATACGGTATCATCTGCAAAAGCCAGTAATTCCGCGTTATCTATTTGAAGTTTACAGAGGCTATTAACGTAAGCTAAAAATAGCGTTGGACCGAGGGTACTACCCTGCGGAATTCCGTACGTAACCGGAAAGCTAGTGCTATAAGTGTTTTCTACTTTAACCACCTGACTTCTTCCATCCAAATAGTCTCGGAGCCACTCCAGAACCATACCTCTTATGCCCATGTATTCCAGAGTGCGCAATAAAATTGGCATTGAAACGGTATCGAATGCCTTCTGGAGGTCCAAAAATATGGCAACACATTTTTCACCCTTGTCTACTGCCTTTGTAACGATATCCGAGAGCCTAGCTACCGCATCCTCAGTATTTCTACCCGAGCGGAAACAGTATTGGGTACTTGCTAGAATGTTTTTGCTTTCGAGGAATTTAATTAGACGAGTGTTAACTACTTTTTCCATTATTTTACTAATTGCACTCAGTAGTGATATGGGCCTGTAGTTAGCAATTGTCTCTGCGTCACCACTCTTAAACACAGGCACGACAGCTGCTTCTTTGAAAATTGCTGGGAAAATCCCAGTGGTAAGGCTAAGATTACACAGATGAGCAATCATGGTGCATAAAATCGTCCGAGAGTTTTTTAGTACAATATTTGGAATGTTATCCATACCTGGGGCACTGCTATTCTTTAGGCTCATGATAATTTTATTAATTTCAATGTGATCTGTTGGATCTAGAAACATAGAACTAACATTGCTTGATGGAGTATTTTTTTCTGCTAAGCGCAGTTCAGTAGTACCATTTCTTTTTAAGATGTCTGTAGCTAGTTCTCTACCAATCGAGGTAAAGTATCGATTAACCATATTAAGTGATTCACAAGGTGAATCCGGCACTAGTTCAAGTAGATTAGATGCTCTGGAGTGATTTTTCTTAATATTACACAATTCTTTCACAGTATCCCAAGTCCCTTTATTATTTTTGAAATGTTTGTTAAATTTGTCCCTATAATAGTTATTTTTTAGATTTTTAGCTAATGAGTTACAAGTATTGCGATAGTTTAGGTACTGCGTTTTTATTTCGGCGTTGTCAGGATTCAATTTTGAGATACTGTGAAGTTTATCCCTAGTCTTAAAACATTTGATAACACCTATTGTAATCCATGGTTTTAATGGTCGTTGACGATTAGCAAAAGAAGCTGTGTGTGAGTATTGGGTTATAAGAGTCTGGAGCGTATTTATTAGTATTTCCGCGGCCAAGTTCGGGTCTGTAATTTTTAGAAAGGATGTCCAGTCTTTTGATTTTATAGCTTCAGTCAGAGCGGTATAATTTATTTTTGTTCTAGTTATGTTTTTGTGAATGGTTGGTTTTAATGAGGGTGCACTATCATAGATCAAGAACGTGGGATAATGGTCTGTGATATCTGTTTCAAGTACAAAACATTGACGGTCGCCCTCTAGCTTGCACATGAAGTGGTCTAAGCAGGTATGACCATGCGTGGGGATGTCAACGCCTTGATGTAAGCCATGGGAACCAATGATTTCCAGATAATCTCTAACGTCGTTATTATTGGTATCTAAGGTGTCGATGTTTATGTCTCCGGTTAGTATGATATGCCGCGATTTCGTATTGGTTAACAACGTGTCCAAAGCATCAAGGAATATTTTAGGATTTTTGAAACAGAAAGGGCGATATATACCTATTACTGTCAAGTTGCCTATTTTGGCCGTCAAGCAATTGGCCTCATCTAAGTCAACTTCTTGTACAGATGCTTTAATATTCACGTTCAGATACATGATCACTCCATCATTCTGGTTAAAGCTATGCTTACTGAAGTACATAGAGAAACCATCAATTTGAGGGGGATTCGAGTTTTCATTACACCAACATTCTGTCAGGACGATGATATCTATATTCGTTTTTAACCTTGTGATATATATTAGAAAGCTGTCTAAATTTTTATTTATACTTCTTATGTTAGATGAAATTATGTTTAATCTATTTGAATGATCAAACTTGTGCGCTAAATGGTTGGGGTCTACAATTAATTTACATGGAATTTTACAACACCTGTCAAATTCGTCAAATAATTGTCTGTTGTCCATTATTAGTTTTAAAAAGTGTTAGTGTGCTATTTATGTTGTTTGAAATTGAGTGGAATAAACTTATTTTTCGGCTGAAATACCATACAACATTAAAATAAATTTCAATAATTATAAAAAATGTATAGGCAAAATATGAATTCCAATGATAAGGTGTTGGACAATTGGTGCAGCTACTAGTAGTTATTGAGTTGCGTTGAGGTCTTTTGATTGAGTGGTTAGGTTGTAATTTGTTTGTTTTGGAATAAATGTTGCCTAATTGTGTGGTTGTAAATTTTGTAAGTATGTAAGTTGGTGTGAAGTTGGATTGTGTTTTGATTGAGTGATAATTGTGTATATGGGCGCTATGGGCGAATGTGTAGATATTAGATGTACAAAATAAGAGTATGCTTACTATAAGGAATATTAGTCATTTGTTTCTTAGCTGTTGTAGTTGAACTTCGCTTTTTACTAGGATGTGTGGTTCCCCTTCTTCCTTCCGCAAGTAGACCAGTCCGTTTGAGGTCCAGCAGTAATTGTAACCCATAGATTTGCGGAGCTCACGTGCAAGGTAGTATAACCGAGAAGCTTGAGGTGTCATGTGGTCGGCTAAATATATTTCGGTTTTGGGGTCATCTAATCCCAAGTGCGTCGAATTTAATTACTCTGTTTTGTATCGTCTTGATTCGAGGTTTTGTTTTTTTGCTGCCATCAGAACTTGTCCTTTAAGAAAAGTTGACGAGAATTCAACTATTACAGACGTGGTGGACTGCCCAGGTTTAGTAGGCACTCTATATACATCGCGTAATTCAGTGGTATCTATCTTGACACCCAAACTGGTAGTAAGTTTCTTAATCATGTCGAAAATCTTTCCTTTTGGTTCATTTTCTTGCTTTGGCACATTCCTGATCTGGATACTGTATTTGCGGGAGGCTCTCTCCAGCTTCGCATTTTTCCTCAATTTTTAAGATCTGTGACACAAGTTGTTGTCGCTCCTCCTTCAGTTTTGCTATAGTGGACTGAACTTCATCTAGCTTGGCGGTGGCAAACTCGATAGAATGTTCTATGTCGAGATTCTTTTTTTGTATGTTGTCATTTTGGGTCTTAATCTCAGTGATGTATTTCTCCAAGACGTCCAGGCGTGAGTTCTGTTGACCTTGGAGGATACTCAGCATCTCCTGTAGTTCTTCACGAATTATTGTTCTAATATTTGCTCCTTCCGACCCCGATTCATCTAAAGTGATTCGTCGGCTCTTCGTATCTCTTTGGGTAATGTGAGTGAACTCTTCTGTAGGGGAGACGTAGGCCGTTATCTTGTCCACATCAGAATCTGACACGCTATGGGATTTGCTTAATGGAGGCGAACGTGCCAAGTTAGGCATATTGAACTGTTTACTATTTAAGTTGACTAACTAATAGAAATTGGGCCAGCACCTTTGAATTTATACCGCTATCGCTTCCGCCTTTGAATTACGGTAAGCGCCAAGTCTGACGTATGTACGGTCGGTCGCTGTGTCCTGGTGACTCACGCGCGTAGCGTAGCTCGCTGTCCCTTTCTGCCGCCGCTGCACGCGTGCTTGAATACTACTAGGGCGTTATGGGCGCCTGGTACTTGAACGAATTATTTTGAGTAATATTTCGACGAAATTATTATTTTTTTAAATAAAATTTGCATAGGTTCACACGTCTAAACGCTTTCGCGGTCCAGGGGGGAGAGGATTATTTTTCTTTTTTAAATTTGTTTTGGTTTACAATTTATTTTGTGCGAGCAAGCAAGAGACTTATGTTGACCACGCATTAACATCATTAAGGTATTCTTCCACTTTATAGTAACCTTTACTCATTAAAGTTTTTTTCACTTCTATTTTAAATTTATTTATTGGCATATTAATCAAGTCCTGAGGAATTTTATTAAATATTTTTTTGCAGCTGCCTACAAATGAATCACCAACCTTGTGAAGCCTAAGTTTTGGTACAACTAGTTTATTTTTATTTCTCGTATTAAAATTGTGTACATCAGATAGTTTTTCGAAACTATTTAGGTTTTTTCGTACATATAAGATATTTTCATAAATGTATTGAGAAGCAACTGTTAAAATATTAATTTCTTTGAAAAGTTCTTTCAGCGAGTCACGGGGTCTGAGGCTATAGATCGCTCGTATCGCTCGTTTCTGTAGTACAAATATAGTTTTAATATCGGCAGCTGAGCCCCACAGCAGCAGACCGTATGACATAACGCTATGAAAGTAGCTAAAATAAACTAATCGTGCAGTTTCCTCATCAGTCAGTGACCTTATCTTTCTAACCGCATAGGCAGCTGAGCTAAGTCTTCCTGCCAAGGCTGTGATATGAGAACCCCATTGCACTATTTCACTATCACTATCGGACTCCAACAAATCAAATATATCACGAAACAAAATTACTAAACATAAAACAACTATACATATACACGACCTGCATTTTGGTTAAAAAAATTACAACTAATTCGATCCAAACTAATATACATTTATCTAAGAGGGAATCAATTCACTTGCTAAGAAACAGAGACAATATTCAGTTAATTCGTCCACGTACTAACTATGGGAAAAAAACGATATTATTCGATGGAGCACAGCTTTATAATAAACTACCTAACAACATTAAAAATATTGATAATTTGAATGTGTATAAGAGTAAACTCAAAAACTATGTACAACAAATGTAATCATGTAAAGTAGGCAGAATAGAGGAAAACATTATTTCAAAATTATTGTAAATCTCATTTTAAGTGAACTTTATGTTTTTATGAGAAATAAATGTCTTTAAACCTAAACCATTGCAGTTTACTATCTAGAGTTATTCCAAGAAAAACTGTGGTACCTATTGACTATTTGGACAGATTCGTTATTCATTTTAATATTAATATCTGCCTGTCTTACATTTGGCATAGTAAACTTTACACATTTAGTTTTCTTCGCATTGAGCAGCAAGTTGTTACTTGTAAACCAATGTAATATATCAGAAAGGGTATTATTCACTTCATCAAGTACTACTTCACGTCTATCAGTCTTAAAAATTAATGATGTGTCATCAGCAATTTATACAATTTCACAAAGATTTGTCGCGTTTTGGGTGAGAGTCCCCATGTAGTGCCCATCATTCTTTTGCATTGGTAAAAGGCAATTGTGCACCTGTTCAGTTTGTGTTCAAAGTGTTTGTTCCAGAGCAATTTGCTGTCGAGAATAACCCCTAGGTATTTGACTTCTTCCCTAAGTGTTAGTTCGGTTGCAAAGAGTTTTGGGAGCTTGTATGGGCCCAGTACTCTGTTTTCTGGGGGTTGACCGATAGGTCGTGCTTTTCGCACCAGTTTTCGATTATTTTGAAAGCCTGTCTCATGCGATTGCATATGGCACTTTCGAACAACCCCGATACTAGGATCGTAATATCGTCCGCATAGCCTACAGTGAAGAGGTTATTTGCGTTTAGATCCGTTACAAGCTCGTCCACCACCAGGTTCCATAACAGGGGAGAGAGTACTCCTCCTTGTGGACATCCTCTGCTTACGATACCTCGCGTGGTGGAGTTGACTGTAAGTTGCACCGCCCTCTGTTTAAGCATATTGTCGAACCATTCGACAAGCGTTGAAGGCACGTCATGGTCGAGAAGTGATCTGTTGATGCTGCTAAAATTGGTTTTGTCAAAAGCACCTTCAATGTCAATAAATGCGCCAAGAGTAGGTTGTTTTGATTTTAGTGCTTCACCGATTCGGGACACCACATGGTGAAGTGCCGATTCTGTGGATTTGCCTTCGCTGTAGGCATGTTGATTAGGGTGTAAAGGTTTGAGTGTTAGTATCTGACTTCTAATCACTCTATCACCTAATCGTTCGAGTGTTTTTAGTAGAAACGAGGTCAGGCTGATGGGTCTAAATGACTTTGCCTGAGTGTAGTCACTTCTACCTGGTTTGGGGATGAATATTATTTTTACCTCCCGCCATTTCAAGGGTATATAGCGGTGTGCGAGACAACCTTGTAGTAGTTTAACAAGGTAGTCTGCTATGATGGGGCCCCTCCATTTTAGGAGTCCTGGAAATATACCATCCAAGCCTGCTGCCTTGAAAGGTAGGAAGGTGTTGATTGCCCATAACAGTTTTCCTTTGTTAATGGTTTCTCGAGCAACCTCCCAGTCTTGGTGACTGGTTGGTCGTTCATTTGTGCCCACACATGAGTAATCGGTTGCTAGTTTGCATCCAGGGAAGTGAGTGGTTAGTAGTATTTCGCTTGTTTCAGCGTCGTTTTTTGTAAAGGTGTTATCTGGTTTTTTGAGGCACCCAATGGATTGGTCGTGCTCTTTTGAGAGGCAAGCTTGGACTTTGGATGCCTGGTTGCTAGTTTCGATGTTTGTGCAGAAGCGTCTCCAGCACTCTACGCTTCTCTGACGTATTTCTTTTTTATATCTTTTTTTTGTGTTTTGGTACATTTCCCAGTCAGTCGGTTCCCTGGTGTTCTTAGCCCTGTTGAAAAGTTTTCTCAACTTGCGTCGTAGCTTCTCAAGGGGCAAACACCACCAGTGTCGCCCTTTGCTAACCATTGGTGTGGTGAGGGGGCAGGACTGCTCGTAGCTTGAGATGAGAATTGATGTGATGTCGTTTGTGTAGTAATCTAGGTCGGTAATTTCGAGGTTTTCTGAGGGATTTTGTAGGTTGTTAAACCTTGCGCTAACTAGACTTACAAATTTTTGTTTGTTTGTCTTGCGTGGCTGCCTACATGGTTTTGGTTTTGGTAGCTCTATGTTTATGCAGAATCGAATCCATCTGTGGTCTGAGCATGAGGCCTCTTCGGACACATGCCACTTGGTGATGGATTTTGCTATTCTGGCTGACGCTAGGGTGAGATCTATTATCGTTTGATGGCGAGTGTTAACGAACGTGGGTTCGGAGCCTTGGTTTAATAAGTTGAAATTGTTTGTGAAAATAAAGTTGAGCATTTCCTCACCTCTTTTGTTGGTGTCTTTATTACCCCAGAGAGTGTGGTGCGCGTTCGCGTCGACTGCGACGATGATGTCGAGACACTCCATCTCGCAGTACTCAGCTAATGAGCTGAGTTCCGGCAGGGGTACGTCTTCGTCGCTCGGCAGGTAGGCGGAGGCAAAGACGATGTCTGGCTGATGCTGGTCACTTCTGCTCAACCTGACGGCTGTCAGGTCACTTGAGCAGAATTGATTGATTAATAGTGTTGATGAGTGTTTAGGTAGGTAGATGCATGCTCTTGGTATACTTACGGAAGTATCCAGCAGCAGTTTGCCTCCGGTGTTGTTGAGGCCGCAGACCTTGTTTCCTCTGATCCACGGCTCTTGAATCAGGGTAACGATCTGCGGGTTTTCTTCCAGCACTCGGCGCAGGGAAGCCGTCGCGGCCTGACTGTGCTGGAGGTTGACTTGAATTATGTTAGTCCCGCAGCGGGGAGGACGGGAGGTCACCAAGTTCACTCCCTCCTTTCCCCCCGGGAAAGCACTCCTCCTCTGAGCCGAGGAGTGGTGATGATGGTCCGTCTTGCCCCATGTCAGCTGGCTCGGGAGCACCCGTGTCCATCAGAGTCGGCGGCGCCTGCGTCATAGACGTTAACGCCGTCGGCTCGGACGAGACTGCGGTTTCCCGTGCGTCCGGCGGTGTCAGGGTTGGGGCAACGTTCTTCTCCGCGTCCCCCTTAGGAACGACGTTCGGCAGCTGCTCCAGGAAAATGACGTAGATGTTTCCCATTAGGTAGTATTGCGGAGAAGGATGTAAGACACCACAGTTTGTTAATTTGTTTATTACTACTTTATTATTTACATTACTAGACCTTATATACTATACTATTTTATAGCTATAGAGTGGGGGCTGGCAACAAGTGTCACGTACATAGGTTTGTGCATCGTTGCACTTTTGGTGTTATGGCAGAGGACGTGATTTCTTATTTGTGTCACATAAGAACTGAATTTATTTCCTTATAGAAATCACGTCACCTGATCATGACTGCTATATAACTCCCCCCTTAAATAATTTCTATGTGCTGTGGTGCTGTATTGCGTGCTGTAGTGCTGCGGTGCGTGCATTTCTTCTTCGATGTGACGGTGTCTCTTCGTATGATGCGCTGGTTTGATTGGATCACACGTTATTCACGTCCCTTATTGCCTTGGTAATCCTCTCTTTCATCGTTTTAGACGCCTTTCTTACCAAGGCAATGATAGTTATCACAATGGTCGTTGTCACGATGATTGCCACAAGTATGGTGATCCACATCTTGATGCTCTCTAGTTCTGATGTAAGATGGGCATGTTGTTTTTCGGTGCTTGGCTGGATGTTATTTTGCACCATACTTAGCTGCTCCTTTTCGTGAGTTGCGCTGTTTCCCATGTTGCTTGTTTGTTTGCTCTTGTACTGGCGTACTCGGAATACTCGGTAGTGATGTATGCCACTATTGTCTAGTTGCATCTTTTTATACTATAATCTGAAGCGGACAGTGGGGCGCGATGTTATTCCCGTATGTGTTCTTTTTATGTTTAAGTTCTTGTCTGTTTTATCTTGATCTTGTTTCAGTCTACCTATTGACACGCTTGTTTCCTTGCCGTTTCGCTGTATCGTGAATACTTTGTCGTCATGTTTTATCACTTGGAACGGTCCGTCATAGGGTGGTGTCAATGTTGGGCGCAGTTTATCGCAGCGCAAGAATATGTGTGTACAATCAGCTAACCGTGGGTGGACGAATATGTTTGTTATCGAGCTCTGTCGTTGTGGAATTGATGTCATGTATGCGATGTTTTCTCTAATTTTCTCTACGAATTGAGTATACGTAGTGCTATTAGAAGATTCGCCAAAATATGCTGCAGGTAATTTTATTGTTGTTCCGTAGACCAGTTCGGCTGCTGAGTAACCAGTGTCTTGTCGAAAGCTGGTACGCAACCCGAATAATACCGATGGTAATTCTTGTGTCCAATATACTGTGTTTCCTCTTGCCATCAAAGCTGCTTTCATAGTTCTGTGCAGTCTTTCTACTTTGGAGTTTGCTTGAGGGTGATACGGCGTAGTACGGATTTTTGCAATTCCCAGGAATTTGGTTAGGCTTCTAAATAGCTCAGACTCGAATTGTCGTCCTTGGTCTGTCGTGATATAGTTGGGACATCCGAAGCGTGTGATCCATCCTTCGTATAGGGTTTTGGCTATTGTTTCAGCTGTTTTGTCCGAAATTGGAATTGCTTCTGGCCACGACGTACAGCGATCGTTACTATGTACCTCTTGTTTTCTGACGTCGAGAGGGGTCCCACAATATCCATGTGAATGTGGCTAAATCGTTCTGCTGGCATAATTTTTCCTAGTGGTGAGACTGTGTGGCGATGAACCTTTGATTGCTGGCACTGTAGACAGGTTTTACACATTTCGTAAATGTCTTTGTGCATGTTTGTCCATACGTAATGTGATGCAATTAGCTTTTTTGTAGTATTTTTTCCAGGGTGACTCATGTTGTGAAAGCTATCAAAAATTGTTTTTCTGAACTGATATGGCAGATATGGCCTTGTTGTACCGGTAGATCTATCACAATAAATTTTTACGTTATTGTTTTGTACCGGTACCAGTACCATTCTTAATGGCTTGTTTTGTCTCAGTTTTGCTAACTCCGGGTCACTGTCTTGATGTTTTCTAACTCTTGCCAGTTGAGGGTTTGAGGTAGGTCTATAGTTTCAATTACTCGTGATAGTGCGTCGGCCACGACGTTTTCGCTGCCTGTTACGTGCTGTATGTCTGTGCAAAATTGTGCGATGTATTCTAAATATCTTATTCTTCTAGGGGACTCGTCCACTGATGCCTTCTTGTCGAATGCATGAATCAATGGCTCATGGTCCGTGTAAATTGTAAATATGCGCCCTTCTATTAGTCGTCTGAAGTTTTTTATCGCCATGTAAATGCCCAATAGCTCTCTATCGTATGTGGAATATTTTGGCTGTGCTTCGCTCAACCCCTTTGAAAAGAATGATATCGGCTTCCATTTTCCTTGGACTTTTTGTTGAAGGACGGCGCCTACGCATTTTAAACTAGCATCCGTCATGATGGCTAGCGGTGCGTCCATTTCCAGGAACGCGAGGATTGTGACATCTCTTATGTCCTGTTTACAGGTTTCAAATGCTTGGTTAGCTTCGATATTCCACTCGATTGGAGTATTGTCATTCTTCTTGGAGTTTATTAGGTATTTGTTGAGCGGAGCTTGGTGTCTTGCTGCGTGTGGAATGCTATTTCTGTAGAAGTTCATCATTCCCAAAAATCGACGTAGCTCCTTTACTACCTTTGGTTTAGGGTATTCGCTTATTGCTCATACTTTCTCAGACGTAGGAGTGATTCCTTGGCTCGTTATATGATAACCTAGGAAGTCTATCTCAGTCTTTACGAATTCGCACTTGCTTGTATTTATTGAAAGTCCGTTTTTGCTTAAACGGGCGAATACCTCTTCTAAATGGGCGTAATGTGTTTCGGCATTTTGACTGGCGATGAGTATGTCGTCTACAAATACATATGTGTAGTCCAAATCTCGGAACAGGGAGTCCATAAACCTCTGGAACGTTTGCCCACTGTTGGAGAGCCCAAATGGCATGGTCTTCCACTGGAACAGCCCTAGGGGCGTGATTATTGCTGTCTTTTCTGGTTCCGCAACCCTGATTTGGTGGAAAGCCTTTTTTATGTCAATTTTGCTAAAGACTGTTTTTCCACTTGCGATGTATGTAAAATCTAATAGTCTTGGTAAGGGGTATCTGTCGGGAACTGTAATTTTGTTTAATGCGCGATAATCTCCGCATGGTCTCCATTCTCTATTCTTTTTCTTCACCATGTGTAGCGGAGATGCCCATGGACTACTTGACGGTTCCAGTATTCCTAAGTTTATTAGCTCTTGAAATTCCTTTTTGGCTGCCTTATATTTGTCGGGTGGTAGAGGGCGGGCGCGTGCGTATACAGAAGGACCTTTGGTGATGATGTGATGCTGCACACCGTGTTCTGGGGGTTTTTTAAACGAAGTCATTCGTGTTATATTTTCGTATTTTTCTAACAGGCGCCTTATACGTTCTGGTAAGTTCGCATCGATCGATCTGACTGAAAGTACTCTTGCTCTTACGTTTTTGATAGGCGTTTTTAATTTTGTTTCTTCGTCGATCAATCGTTTTCCGTGCAAATCCACTAGTAGTTTGTGGTGCTCCAGGAAATCAGCTCCTAAAATAGGCATTTTGACATCTGCGATTATGAACGTCCAGGTATAAGGTCTGCGTAACCCCAGGTCCAATGTTAATGTGCGTTCGTCGTATGTTTCTATTATTGACCCGTTTGCAGCATACAATTTGTAGTTGTTTGGGTTTTTCTTGCCCTGTGCGTTTTGTAATACCGAAATATTGGTCCCTGTGTCTATTAAAAATCTATAACCACTGTTTGAGTCAGTTATAGTCAGACGGTCGGCGGGTTGTATGGCACAGAGTCTCATTCTGCGCTATTGGTCGTTTCCCGACCTCTCGTTTGCCGTACCTTTCTGCCAGGAACACCGTTGTTGACATTTGTAGGCGTTTTCTTTAAATTTTCTATGATAGTAACAGTGTTTATGTGTTACATCATAACGCGGTCGTGACCGTGCTCGTGAATGCGACCTTCTGCGGAATTTGCTGCGTTGCGAAGATCGTCTATTGTTTATACGAAGCTCGTTGATTTCTACTTGCATCGCTGCAATTTGTGACGTGAGCGTTGTTATCAAGCTAACGTTAGCAAATTCCGATGACGAGTGGTTTGTTGTGTAAGTGTAACGCATGCTGTCCTATATTCGGTCTGCCATCTCGCATAATTTTGCCAAATCCAAGTTATCAGAGACTGCTAAAATAGAAGTGACCGAGGCAGGCAGTTGTCTGAACCATAGTAATCGTATGGTCTCGTCGTTCATTTTTCCGCAACTAGCCTCTTTCATCCTTCTTAGTAGTTGGGATGGGGTCGAGTCTCCTATGTCCATTTCGGATAACAGTTTGTGGAAGCGTCGGTGTTCGCTTTCTTCGTAACAATGGATTAGCCGATTTTTTATTGCAGCGTATTTGTCGGTGTCTGGTGGGCAGTTGAGTATATCGCTGACCTGGTGTATGACGTCTTTTGACAGCTTTGCGATTACACTGTTGTACTTGTATTCGTCTCCTTGCCTTTGTGGGGCAATGATAGCCTCAAATTGTGCAAACCATAGGCGGGGTGAGTCGGTCCAAAACTGTGGTATGCGCTCTGCAATGGATATTGATGCCACCACTTGGCCATCACTGGCTGACTCAGCTGATGCAACGGGGTTTTTAGCAGGTTTCCCGGCTGGAATTATCGGTGCCATGATAGCGTCTAGCCTCTTGAAATTTCAGCTGGTTAGACCCGCTTGTGGGAAGCTAACTGAAATGTGCTTTTTCGCTGATGGTGGTGGTCGGTTTACTCGATTTTTCCTTAGATTTGCTGCTGAAAACCTTTTCAGGGCTGCAGTCGGCCTGCAATTATATCAGCACTAGGATCACGTCGGGGTCACCAATATTGCGGAGGAGGATGTAAGACACCACAGTTTGTTAATTTGTTTATTCCTACTTTATTATTTACATTACTAGACCTTATATACTATACTATTTTATAGCTATAGAGTGGGGGCTGGCAACAAGTGCCACGTACATAGGTTTGTGCATCGTTGCACTTTTGGTGTTATGGCAGAGGACGTGATTTCTTATTTGTGTCACATAAGAACTGAATTTATTTCCTTATAGAAATCACGTCACATGATCATGACTGCCTCGCCTCCGCCTCCGGGATGCGGAAGTGAAGGTTTGTCTTTGTGCCATCCTGGTGTTCCTTCGTTGCAGTGCGGTCCCAGGCATTGATATTGAGGTGCCTGTTTTGTCGAGCTAGGAGCCTTTGCAGGTTTTCGGGGTTGGCAACGCGGCCAGGCACGCTAACCACGCAGGAGATCTTCCTCGGTATTGCCGATTGCGCTCGAACTACAAGGCTGGTGTTGGGTAGTGGCGATTCCATGGCACTTACCGTCGTAACTAGCCACGCCAGCGTGAAGTCGTCCTCGCACCAAGTTTTGAGGACGCCGTCTGAGTGGTGGGGCCGACCACGGAACCGCAAGTACTTTGGGGTGGTAGAGAGGGAGGCATCGAGGTCCGCCAGGAGTTCTTCCCTGAGCTTACTCTCGATGTTGTCCCTTATAGCCTCTGCCTGTGCCTGTGACAGATCCTGGAAGGGCTCTGTCATAACGGCCACACAGAGGCTGTTGGCGAGGTAAGTGGCAGCTGCTTCAGCGTACGAGCCAGTGGTCCTGCCGGAGTTTCGAGGCTTTTTGCCCTCTCCCGTTGGGGTCACAGTTTCCTCTGGCCGTGAGCGCTTCGTCGGTCTTACGCTGGTTGCTAGTCGTTGCTGTTTCGGTTTAGCGGTGGAGACGGCTGAGCCAGCCGTGGAACTTCCAGGGTTAACAGGATGCCTTGCGGCATCTGCTGCGTTCGCTTGTGCTTCTGCTCTCGCTTTGAAGCGCCGTCTTTTGGCCGAGGACATCTTTTTGTGTGCTGTCGACCAGGTGGGATCGTTGGTGGTGGGTGATTGTATGGCCTCTCTAAGAGAGGTCATATCCATCGCCTCGGGTGTTGTGGAGTGTTGACCAGAGGTCGCGGTCACCGGGTTGCGTGAGTTCTGGTGGGCCGATTTACCCCGGTTTATTGGGGTCACACCCTTTGACGCAACCTGTTCGGCTGGGTTTCGGGGAGTGGCGCCTTGCGGCGCATTTTGTCCCGAACCAGACCTCAATGCGAGCGGTGGGACACTAATGAAATTATGGACTTACTGATGGGAGTAATAAATAATAATAATAATAAATATTCCACGACATTCTACACAACGCTATCTAGACCCATGGTAAGCATAGCTTAACTAGCTTGTGTTATGGGATCTAGAATGCGGATTAACATACTTAGATAGTCTTTTTGTAAATACATACATATTAAACATAGAAACACCCAGACCAATGCAAATATACATATTCATGCATATAAATATTTGCACTGAGCGGGAATCGCTACGCCACGGAGGTCGTCTATATCAGACTAGTGATATTATAAACAAAGTAAAATCTGGTATGAACTCTTTCCCCTTCCTTTGGTACATAAAAGTACCACCAAATGAATCAAAAGGAATTTAGAGTTAAGAACTCCACCACCACCGTTGCTTGGTTTAATGGAACCTGTGCCTAAGTCGTATATCGAAAAGCTAAACACCCATGAGTTGTTTGATTATATAAAAACAGATACAGAACTAGATAATACATTTTAAGCAAGTAAATAAAGACATTTCAAATATTAATGTAATCTTTATTATCCCGCTTTCTATCCTGCTTTCCAATTTAACGCTTTTGGCTCCAAAGATCTTGGTGGGTCTCGTACAGCAACGGCGCAACCAATTTTGATATTTAATTCCCAGTTATACAATTTTCTAAAGGCGGAATTAGGCCAAATGAACATATGTTCGTTTGCTTACGTATGTTCGTATACTTTTTTTTTTTTTTACGTGCGCAAAATCCCCACGGATACCTCCCCACCGGAGCCGGTGGAGGAGGTTATGTCGGACTCGAACCGACTAAAACGCACGCCGCCTGTGGGTCGCTTTGGTTGCCGAAGGTGAGGTTGACAGGCATATCCCTCGCACCCCGGCCGACCCAGGGCCATCTCTCACGATCTGGCTCTCTTCTCGGGTGTGGGGACTACAGAGTCCCCAACTCGTCCCCGGAAACGGGGAGGCGCGCTACGCGCGCCACCGCCGCGGCCTGCTTCTGCCAGGGTGACAGGCGGCTCCACCTGTCACCCCCAGGCCGGCGAGTTGCCTTCGTACGCGGGCAGCTTGTCTTGCGATCCTTCGTCGCTCCCGCTGCCGCTCCCACCCCGCCTCCTCCTTCACGAGCATTACTTGCTCGCAGAAGGAGGCGCCGGCCGCCCACGCATCCGCGCAGCGAACCATCGCCGCGAGCAAGGTGGAGAGCGTGAGAACCCTCACTCCCAGGGCCGCCACAAGCTCCCGCCTCGGCGTCTCCCACGCCGGACACTCGGTGAGCGTGTGCGGACCTGAGTCCTCGCTCGCGTCGCAGTGATGGCATCCGTGCTCGGTGATCATCTGCGTCAGACGGTACGAGAGGCTGCCGTGTGGCCTCTCTAGCCACTCCCCCATGATGGGTCTTACCGCCGCTACTACGGCGTGCCCTGCGCCTGGTCGCCCAAGTCGTACCTCCCATTCCGCCACCATTTCCCTGTGGAGCCGGGATCTCACGGCCCGAATTTCTTCGGGCTCGGGATCGTGACCCCGCTCCCGCGCCGCCTTTCAGAACCGGTATAGCGCCGAAAGGCATCTCGCTTCCAGGATCCATGGTGGCGATCCGGCGAGGAGACTCGCCGCGTCGAAAGATATCGTGCGGTACCCTTATGATGCGGCACGCCAACTTCTGCTGCGGACGCTGCAGCAGGGGCATGTGCTGATCACTCAGGGTGTCCGCCCACACGGGACACCCGTACGTATGTTCGTATACTATAAACCCCTTTTTAAAAAAAAATAACAACGAACGAATGTTCTATCTCTGTTAACACTAAAATAATTTGACGAATAGGAGATTTTTAGCTCGTTTGCTCCTTAAGCATACAGCGGCAAGCACAGTGTTGCGTCATCCTTGATAAAGACTGTCATTGGTCAATCTCCAGTGACGTCACCCAGTCCGACCAATGACAATTAATACATTGCTGCTTTAACACATTGGGTACAGGGGAGACGGTTTCTTCACCACTCGGGGGTGAAGCCAGTGGATTCTTTCCCGGATATTTCTATAAAATAATAATACATTTTAAATAGTTCTTTCTTTATTTCTTTGTATACATAATAAATTATTTTTTAAATTAATATTAATTAATAAAATACTTTTAAAACAACTTATATTTAATGTCAGATATATTATAATACAATCACATAAATAACGAACGCTAACATCGAATATTTTATTTTATACGAAATATCGATAAGCGCCTTTTCATATCACACAACGAAAAGTACCAGGTCATCTGAATATTCCAATGAACTGGCACTATTTAGTGCCACTGGAACTAATAGCGCGAAAATGCAGAGATCAGCTTCCAATAATGTTATGTGTTTTACCTCATCATATTTTCCTAATTTGCATTTCCGGGGTTTCTTATAGTCTAAATTTGCAGCCATTTTCTGATACCGCAACACATATCTGTAAAAAAATAAAGGAGATAAAATAATAGTAGGTAAATGTGGCTTTTGGTTTAGTGGTAACTCATAGCAGAGTTAAGTAATACTAGCCATTACATTATTAGGATGGGTTAACATGTCGAGACCCCTGTATGCCTTAGAGTTGGAGCTCTTAAAAGTCCAATAATCTTGTATAATCATTGAAATTTAGAACTTCAATATCACCAGTGCTTCTTGGAGGTCATATGGCACTCGCTTCACGGAAAATATCAAAGTTTAGCCGCTCTTAACAGATGAAAAACCGACCTCAAATGAGTTGGAATGAATTGAGCAATCCGACTGGGGAAGTACCTCCGCCCTACAGAATACCACGGCTATAATAACTTCGTGTTGTGTTCCCAGCGGTGAGTAGGGTAGCCAGAGCTCACTGGAGAATTTGTGCTGTCAGTGGGAAGACTAAAGGCTTGTCCTGCTTTGTCTTCTACACTGACGGCACAGAAACTCTGTACTTACAGGGTTGGCAGCGCGACTGTGACTCCTCTGGTGTTACAAACGTCCATATACCACGGTAACCATCAGGTAGGCCGTGTGCTTCTGCCACCTTTGTGGTAAATAAAAAAAAAAGTTTGAAAATTTTTGCTGGAAACTTTGCGGCCAAATTTCAACCATATCCATACTGCCATTTTGGTGTGCTTGACTAACAAACATCCACTTATATAATTTTGCATTATGCTATAACTGCCGGCAAATATCTTGAACAGCTGTGCAATTTTTAAAACTTTCATCCTAGTTATTATTTTAAAGTTCTTTAACACCCAGTTCAACCAATAACAATCTCTGGCAAGTCTAACGCAGCGCTAAGCTCGACGCTATGTTCTTAGAGAATTGTGACATAAATAGGAAAATACTAATGAAACGACTCATAAACCAATGACGTGAGCCCTTTGGCACCAATAATTGTAATTTTATCTAATGATAATATTTGTAATCAACCAAAGAGAACTAAAAACGCTTTCTGCGTAACTCGAATGTATGGTCAAATTGTTTGCACTGGACGATGACTGCGCTTGGTGGAACTTTTCACAAATATTGAATGAGTCTCTTGTACTTTTCCACAATATATTTATTTGAAATCTGACCGGTTTCGCCTCACGGTTTACAACATTATTAAACCTTTGAAAATGCTGTGAGGTTCGATCCTAATTAAATAAATTGTTGAAAATACATCATTCTCATTAAATATGTATATAATTCAATTGTTTGCCGGCATTTATAATAAACAATTCAAATAATATTAACACAAACCTTTTTAACTGGGTCGAATTCATCTCCCAAATTGCAATACATCGGTATAGGTCTTCCACCGTTACATATAAAGAACTTGTTACAATCTCCAGGATACGCCAAAGTACCTGAATAACCTAATGTGCAGATCTTTTTGATTTTAGCTTTTTCTACATCTAGATTATGTGTTTGTATTGCAGCGGACTCATCAGCAAACTCATCAATTGGCTCATCAGTAGTGGTTGGCTCATCAGTAGTGGTGAGCTCATCAGTAGTAGTTGGCTCATCAGTAGTGGTGGGCTCATCAGTAGTGGTTGGCTCATCAGTAGTGGTTGGCTCATCAGTAGTGGTGGGCTCATCAGTAGTGGTTGGCTCATCAGTAGTGGTGGGCTCATCAGTAGTGGTTGGCTCATCAGTAGTGGTGAGCTCATCAGTTGTGGTTGGCTCATCAGTAGTAGTGGGTTCATCAGTAGTGGTTGGCTCATCTGTAGTGGTTGGCTCATCTGTAGTGGTTGGCTCATCTGTAGTGGTGGGCTCATCAGTAGTGGTGGGCTCATCAGTAGTGGTGGGCTCATCAGTAGTGGTTGGCTCATCAGTAGTGGTGAGCTCATCAGTTGTGGTGGGCTCATCAGTAGTAGTGGGTTCATCAGTAGTGGTTGGCTCATCTGTTGTGGTTGGCTCATCTGTAGTGGTGGGCTCATCAGTAGTGGTGGGCTCATCTGTAGTGGTTGGCTCATCAGTAGTGGTGGGCTCATCAGTAGTGGTTGGCTCATCAGTAGTGGTGGGCTCATCATTAGTGGTTGGCTCATCAGTAGTGGTGGGCTCATCATTAGTGGTGGGCTCATCATTAGTGGTTGGCTCATCAGTAGTGGTGGGCTCATCATTAGTGGTTGGCTCATCAGTAGTGGTGGGCTCATCTGTAGTGGTTGGCTCATCAGTAGTGGTGGGCTCATCTGTAGTGGTTGGATCATCAGTAGTGGTTGGCTCATCTGTGGTACTGGGCTCATCTGTGGTGGTGGGCTCATCTGTGGTGGTGGGCTCATCAGTAGTGGTGGGCTCGTCTGTGGTGGTGGGCTCATCAGTTGTGGTTGGCTCATCAGTAGTAGTGGGCTCATCATTAGTGGTTGGCTCATCAGTAGTGGTGGGCTCATCATTAGTGGTTGGCTCATCAGTAGTGGTGGGCTCATCTGTAGTGGTTGGCTCATCAGTAGTGGTGGGCTCATCTGTAGTGGTTGGATCATCAGTAGTGGTTGGCTCATCTGTGGTACTGGGCTCATCTGTGGTGGTGGGCTCATCTGTGGTGGTGGGCTCATCAGTAGTGGTGGGCTCGTCTGTGGTGGTGGGCTCATCAGTTGTGGTTGGCTCATCAGTAGTGGTGGGCTCATCAGTAGTGGTGGGCTCATCTGTAGTGGTTGGCTCATCAGTAGTAGTGGGCTCATCTGTAGTGGTTGGCTCATCAGTAGTAGTGGGCTCATCTGCAGTGGTTGGCTCATCAGTAGTGGTGGGCTCATCAGTAGTGGTAGGCTCATCTGTAGTGATTGGCTCATCAGTAGTGGTGGGCTCATCTGTAGTGGTTGGCTCATCAGTAGTGGTGGGCTCATCAGTAGTGGTAGGCTCATCTGTAGTGATTGGCTCATCAGTAGTGGTGGGCTCATCTGTAGTGGTTGGCTCATCAGTAGAGGTTGGCTCATCTGTGGTAGTGGGCTCATCTGTGGTGGTGGGCTCATCTGTGGTGGTGGGCTCATCTGTGGTGGTAGGCTCATCCGTCGTGGTGGGCTCATCTGTGGTGGTGGGCTCATCAGTTGTGGTTGGCTCATCAGTTGTGGTTGGCTCATCTGTAGTAGTGGGCTCATCAGTAGTGGTGGGCTCATCAGTAGTGGTGGGCTCATCAGTAGTGGTTGGCTCATCAGTAGTGGTGGGCTCATCAGTAGTGGCGGGCTCATTAGTAGTGGCGGGCTCATTAGTAGTGGTGGGCTCATCTGTAGTGGTTGGCTCATCTGTAGTAGTGGGCTCATCAGTAGTGGTGGGCTCATCAGTAGTGGTAGGCTCATCAGTAGTGGTTGGCTCATCAGTAGTGGTGGGCTCATCAGTAGTGGTAGGCTCATCTGTAGTGGTTGGCTCATCAGTAGAGGTTGGCTCATCTGTGGTAGCGGGCTCATCTGTGGTGGTGGGCTCATCTGTAGTGGTTAGCTCATCTGTAGTAGTGGGCTCATCAGTAGTGGTGGGCTCATCAGTAGTGGTAGGCTCATCAGTAGTGGTTGGCTCATCAGTAGTGGTGGGCTCATCAGTAGTGGTAGGCTCATCTGTAGTGGTTGGCTCATCAGTAGAGGTTGGCTCATCTGTGGTAGTGGGCTCATCTGTGGTGGTGGGCTCATCTGTGGTGGAGGGCTCATCAGTAGAGGTTGGCTCATCTGTGGTAGTGGGCTCATCTGTAGTGGTGGGCTCATCTGTGGTAGTGGGCTCATCTGTAGTGGTTGGCTCATCTATAGTAGTGGGCTCATCAGTAGTGGTGGGCTCATCAGTAGTGGTGGGCTCATCAGTAGTGGTGGGCTCATCTGTGGTAGTGGGCTCATCTGTGGTGGTGGGCTCATCTGTGGTGGAGGGCTCATCAGTAGAGGTTGGCTCATCTGTGGTAGTGGGCTCATCTGTAGTGGTGGGCTCATCTGTGGTAGTGGGCTCATCTGTAGTGGTTGGCTCATCTATAGTAGTGGGCTCATCAGTAGTGGTGGGCTCATCAGTAGTGGTGGGCTCATCAGTAGTGGTGGGCTCATCTGTAGTGGTTGGCTCATCTGTAGTAGTGGGCTCATCAGTAGTGGTGGGCTCATCAGTAGTGGTAGGCTCATCAGTAGTGGTTGGCTCATCAGTAGTGGTGGGCTCATCAGTAGTGGTTAGCTCATCAGTAGTGGTGGGCTCATCAGTAGTGGCGGGCTCATCAGCAGTGGTGGGCTCATCTGTAGTGGTTGGCTCATCTGTAGTAGTGGGCTCAACTGTGGTGGTGGGCTCATCTGTAGTGGTTGGCTCATCTGTAGTAGTGGGCTCATCAGTAGTGGTGGGCTCATCAATAGTGGTGGGCTCGTCAGTTGTGGTTGGCTCATCAGTAGTAGTGGGCTCATCAGTAGTGGTTGGCTCATCAGTAGTGGTGGGCTCATCAGTAGTGATGGGCTCGTCTGTGGTGGTTGGCTCATCAGTAGTGGGGGGCTCATCTGTGGTGGTGGGCTCGTCTGTGGTGGTTGGCTCATCAGTAGTGGTTGGCTCATCAGTAGTGGTGGGCTCATCATTAGTGGTTGGCTCATCAGTAGTGGTAGGCTCATCAGTAGTGGTGGGCTCATCAGTAGTGGTTGGCTCATCAGTAGTGGTGGGCTCATCTGTAGTGGTGGGATCATCAGTAGTGGTTGGCTCATCAGTAGTGGTGGGCTCATCTGTGGTGGTAGGCTCATCAGTAGTGGTGGGCTCATCTGTGGTGGTAGGCTCATCGGTAGTGGTGGGCTCATCTGTGGTGGTAGGCTCATCAGTAGTGGTGGGCTTGTCTGTGGCGGTGGGCTCATCTGTAGTGGTGGGCTCATCTGTAGTGGTGGGCTCATCAGTAGTGGTGGCCATATCAGTAGTGGTGGGCTCATCTGTAGTGGTTGGCTCATCAGTAGTGGTTGGCTCATCAGTAGTGGTGGGCTCATCAGTAGTGATGGGCTCGTCTGTGGTGGTTGGCTCATCAGTAGTAGTGGGCTCATCAGTAGTAGTGGGCTCATCAGTAGTGGTGGGCTCATCAGTAGTGGTTGGCTCATCAGTAGTGGGGGGCTCATCAGTAGTGATGGGCTCGTCTGTGGTGGTTGGCTCATCAGTAGTAGTGGGCTCATCAGTAGTAGTAGGCTCATCAGTAGTGGTGGGCTCATCAGTAGTGGTTGGCTCATCAGTAGTGGGGGGCTCATCTGTGGTGGTGGGCTCATCAGTAGTGGTTGGCTCATCAGTAGTGGTGGGCTCATCTGTAGTAGTGGGCTCATCAGTAGTGGTGGGCTCATCAGTAGTGGTGGGCTCATCAGTAGTGGTTGGCTCATCAGTAGTGGTGGGCTCATCTGTAGTGGTTGGTTCATCAGTAGTGGTGGGCTCGTCAGTAGTGGTGGGCTCATCAGTAGTGGTGGGCTCATCAGTAGTGGTTGGCTCATCAGTAGTGGGGGGCTCATCAGTAGTGATGGGCTCGTCTGTGGTGGTTGGCTCATCAGTAGTAGTGGGCTCATCAGTAGTAGTGGGCTCATCAGTAGTGGTGGGCTCATCAGTAGTGGTTGGCTCATCAGTAGTGGGGGGCTCATCTGTGGTGGTGGGCTCATCAGTAGTGGTTGGCTCATCAGTAGTGGTGGGCTCATCAGTAGTGGTGGGCTCATCAGTAGTGGTTGGCTCATCAGTAGTGGTGGGCTCATCTGTAGTGATTGGTTCATCAGTAGTGGTGGGCTCGTCAGTAGTGGTGGGCTCATCAGTAGTGGTTGGCTCATCAGTAGTGGGGGGCTCATCTGTGGTGGTGGGCTCATCTGTAGTGGTGGGTTCATCAGTAGTGGTTGGCTCAACAGTAGTGGTGGGCTCACCGATGGTGGTGGGCTCATCAGTAGTTGTGGGCTCATCTGTGGTGGTGGGCTCGTCAGTAGTGGTGGGCTCATCTGTGGTGGTAGGCTCATCAGTAGTGGTGGCCATATCAGTAGTGGTGGGTTCATCTGTAGTGGTGGGCTCATCAGTAGTGGTGGGTTCGTCAGTTGTGGTTGGCTCAACAGTAGTGGTGGGCTCATCTATGGTGGTGGGCTCATCAGTAGTGGTGGGCTCATCTGTAGTGGTGGGCTCATCTGTAGTGGTTGGCTCATCAGTAGTGGTGGGCTCATCTGTAGTGGTTGGCTCATCAGTAGTGGTTGGCGCATCAGTAGTGGTGGGCTCATCAGTAGTGGTGGGTTCGTCAGTTGTGGTTGGCTCAACAGTAGTGGTGGGCTCATCTATGGTGGTGGGCTCATCAGTAGTGGTGGGCTCATCTGTAGTGGTGGGCTCATCTGTAGTGGTTGGCTCATCAGTAGTGGTGGGCTCATCTGTAGTGGTTGGCTCATCAGTAGTGGTTGGCGCATCAGTAGTGGTGGGCTCATCAGTAGTGGTGGGCTCATCTGTAGTGGTGGGCTCATCTGTGGTGGTGGGCTCATCTGTAGTGGTGGGCTCATCAGTAGTGGTTGGCACATCAGTAGTTGTGGGCTCATCTGTAGTGGTGGGCTCATCTGTGGTGGTGGGCTCATCTGTAGTGATTGGCTCATCAGTAGTGGTTGGCTCATCAGTAGTGGTTGGCTCATCAGTAGTGGTGGGCTCATCAGTAGTGGTGGGCTCATCAGTAGTGGTGGGCTCATCTGTAGTGGAGGGCTCATCAGTAGTGGTGGGCTCATCTGTGGTGGTAGGCTCATCAGTAGTGGTGGGCTCATCTGTAGTGGTGGGCTCATCAGTAGTTGTGGGTCCATCAGTAGTGGTGGGCTCATCAGTAGTGGTGGGCTCATCAGTAGTGGTGGGCTCATCAGTAGTGGTGGGGTCATCAGTGGTGGTTGGCTCATCAGTAGTGGTTGGCTCATCAGTAGTGGTGGGCTCATCAGTAGTGGTTGGCGCATCAGTAGTTGTGGGCTCATCTGTAGTGGTGGGCTCATCTGTGGTGGTGGGCTCATCTGTAGTGATTGGCTCATCAGTAGTAGTTGGCTCATCAGTAGTGGTTGGCTCATCAGTAGTGGTGGGCTCATCAGTAGTGGTGGGCTCATCAGTAGTGGTGGGCTCATCTGTAGTGGTGGGCTCATCAGTGGTGGTGGGCTCATCTGTGGTGGTAGGCTCATCAGTAGTGGTGGGCTCATCTGTAGTGGTGGGCTCATCAGTAGTTGTGGGCCCATCAGTAGTGGTGGGCTCATCAGTAGTGGTGGGCTCATCAGTAGTGGTGGGCTCATCAGTAGTGGTGGGGTCATCAGTGGTGGTTGACTCATCAGTAGTGGTGGGCACATCAGTAGTGGTTGGCTCATCAGTAGTGGTGGGCTCATCAGTAGTGGTGGGCACATCAGTAGTGGTGGGCTCATCAGTAGTGGTGGGCTCATCTGTAGTGGTTGGCTCATCAGTAGTGGTGGGCTCGTCAGTAGTGGTGGGCTCATCAGTAGTGGTAGGCTCGTCAGTTGTTGGTGGAGAGCCCGGTGTACAGTTGACCAGTGATATATGATTGCAAGACTGTAAAAAAAAAGTCTGTAAGATATTTTATCCTGCTGCCTATTGTGGAGGGAATCTCCAACTTTGTACTATTTTTACGCACAAACTGATGTTGTCAGGTTGTAGAAATACATGTATGAATCTGCATATTATTGTTTTAGGGTCTAATTTACCGAGGATCTGTTCGCAAACAGTATATAATTTTAATATTTTAATATTTGAGTGAAGTTACCTGCAATTCAAAGTCGAACCAGGTTCCAGGTACACAGGTTAGTTCCACTTTCCGGCCATGAACACACTGATAGAATTTAGCACAATCATATTCATGAGGTAGTAAATAGTGAATGGTCCCGTCAACTGGACAGCCATTAGGGAAGAAATCAATATCTGGTGTTGATGGGGCTTCTGTGGTTGTAGTAGTCGTTATAGGCTCTGGAGTGGTTGTTGTTGTCGTTTCGGTGGTTGTTGTAGTCGTTGTAGGCTCTGGTGTAGTTGTTGTTGTAGTCGCTTCTGTTGTTGGTGTAGTCGTTGTAGGCTCTGGAGTTGTTGTGGTTGTAGTAGCTTCTGTTGTTGTTGTAGTGGTTGTAGGTTCTGCTGTTGTTGTAGTTGTTGTGAGTTCTGGAGTTGTTGGAGATGGTGACCCCGGAGTGCAGTTGACCAGCGCTATATGATTGCAAGACTGTAAAAAAAAGTTCTGTAAGATATTTATCCTATTGCATGCTGTGGAGAAAATCTCCACCTATGGATTATTTTCCCGCTCAAACGAAATATACAAAGAGTGTCTGTATAAAAAATCGGATTTATAAGTAGGTAGTGGATTTATCTGATCACACTCTGCCAACATGTCACGAGAAGTGTTCTCATGTAGTTTAGGTAAGTTAAAACTGGACTTTCTATGACTCGCAATTTTACGGACTCGTGCGCGTCAGCAGGGACAACGTGCCATGGAATGGATTCGTCTGTGATAGCATAGATACATTTGTCATAGTCACGTCCGAATCGGCGTCCGTGAAACCTTACATCGTGGAAAACCAGTGTTAGGTCACAAAGATAGCGGTCCACTATATCCGTATCCCCTTTGAAAATTATTACCTTATATCTTATATATAAAATTCTCGTGTCACGGTGTTCGAACTTGAACTCCTCCGAAACGGCTCGACCGATTCTCATGAAATTTTGTGAGCATATTGGGTAGGTCTGAGAATCGGCCAACATCTATTTTTCATCCCCCTAAATGTTAAGGGTAGTCCACCCTTAACATTATATGGCAAAACAACGTCTGCCGGGTCAGCTAGTGTTATAAATTTAAATTCTACTTTATTTTTCAAGTACTATAAATTTCGTTATTTTCTATTGCAGACAAATGTAGTATTTTGTTATTGTAGAAAGATATAAACTAATATTTACAAAAATATAAAATAGTATACAAAATTTTCAAAACAAGCATAGAAAAAATTCTCCTCATTGATGTCGACTGGTAATGTGCCCAAAAGGCTGGCTGCATTGCCCCGTTAGTTGGCAATGCCAATCTGTTGTGCGATAAAGAGGCCAGTCCTTTGGTCACGCGAAGCATAGACTAGTCCTATTGCTATTTCTTTGTAATACGACCGTATTTTGAATTAAGACTCCTGCCTTGCCTTTTAAAGGTGAGCTCCGTTGTTTATAGTAGGTTATATTCGTTACCACTGTAGAATATTTAAATATTAATAAGTGAGTGATATTACCTGCAATTCATAGTCGAACCAGGTTCCAGGTACACAGTTTAGTTCTACTTTCCGGCCATGAACGCACTGATAGAATTTGGCACAATCATATTCATGGGGTAGTAAATAGTGGATGGTCCCATCAACTGGACAGCCATTAGGGAAGAAATCAGTATCAGGTGTTGATGGGGCTTGTGTTGTAGTTGTTGTAGTCGCTTCTGTTGTTGTAGTTGTCGTAGGTTCTGGAGTTGTTGTAGTTGTAGTAGGTTCTGGAGTTGTTGTAGTTGTCGTAGGTTCTGGCGTTGTTGTTGTAGTTGTAGTAGGTGCCGGCGTGGTCGTAGTTGTAGGTACAGGTGTTGTTGTAGTTGTAAATGCAGTTTCTGTTGTTGAGATTGGCGGGCGCGAAACACCAGGTGTGCAGTTTACTAGAGGTATGTGATTGCAAGTCTGTAAATAATAATGGTTTTATTATTTTTTCTCGTATACCGGGATTCAGTATTGAGTATGATATTATGTCTAGTTTGAACTTTAATATTATTAGGAAGTGTCTATTTGTACAATTATTCATCCAAATAATATTGATCAATTTTACACCACCCGATACAAGATGTGAAACACTTAACGTTAAGAAAAGTTTACTACCTGAAAACTACAAAAGTTTTAACAAAACTACAACTATTTTTCTCACAAGTGTGTGATACACGTGTGTATTGATGATTACCGTCCTCGGCTCTCTTAAGACCCTCACCCAGCGGCTCGGGTATTAATGGCGCCTCAGCGGTAATCACCAACATTACACACTTGTAATGCTCAAGACGGGTCTTAAACCTAACTAAACTACATGAACACGTCTTGAGCATTTGAGATTGCAGCAACCAATATGGTTGTTTAGGAGAGTCGCAAATGCTCAAGAGGCGATGGTGGAGCTATATACCGACATTCTGACGAACTAACAAAAGGTTAGAATAATTCCGTACTATTGTGACCTTACCTGCAGATAGTAGTCGAACCAGGTATTACGTTGACAGTCCCTTTCCACTCTCTCACCACGGACGCAGTGATAGTATTTGGCACAATCGTAGCTATGTGGCAACAAGTAGTGGATATGAATATCAACTGGACAGCCATTGGGTAGGAAGTCAATAGGCGTTGTTGGCCCTTGTGTTGTTGTTGATGGAACTTGCGTTGTTGTTGTAGTAGTAGTTGGAACTGGTGTAGTAGTAGTTGTTGTTGGAATCGGTGTAGTAGTTGTTGTTGTAGTTGTTGTTGGGACTGGAGACGTAGTAGTTGTTGGGACCACTGAGGTAGTTGGTGGTGTTGATGCAACTGCACTACAGTTGGCTAAGAATGGGAAATTGCAGGCCTGAAATGAAAATGAATAATTTTTTTAAGAACAATGTGCAACTGACTAATAAGAGTGAATCTAAATTATATAATACATAATTTCGGTACATGTAATTTGTGTAAAAATGACAATATTACAAATAATTATATTTTGACTATTTGGGAATTGAACTCATTACTGAAACGGCATAATATATCAATTTAGATAAGAAAAAGTGAATGCTCAGATGGGACAAGGAAAATTCCGAATGCGTAAGACGTGGTCCAGTAGCTCAGTGGTCAGAGTATTCCTCTTATAAGGGACTGGTCGCGAGTTCAAATCTTAGCTTAACATTTACTTTTTCTACTCTAAATCGATTTGAACAGTTAGCATGGTACTTGTTTTAAAATTTCATTACAATAATATATTATAATTACCTGTAGTACGAAATCAAAATGTGTCCCAGGTGGACAACGCATTTCTACTTTGCGTCCATGCACACATTGGTAAAACCTGCCGCAATCGTACTCATGTGGCAGCAAACGTTCAACCCTGAAGTCTACTGGACAGCCATTAGGAAGGAAATCCGGATCAGGCGCCGATGTTGTTGATGAGCTAGTCGTTGGGGCAGGAGTTGTTGTAGTAGTAGTAGTTGTTGTTGTTGTTGGAACAGGGGTCGTTGTTGTAGTAGTCGTTGTTGTTGGAGCAGGAGTAGTTGAAGTGGTCAATGGAGCTATAGTTGACGTCGTTGCACCCGGTGTGCAATCGGCAAGGAAAGGAAAATTGCATATCTGTAAACGAAAACAGTGCGATTATATCTCGATCAGAAAAAGGCAACATCCTGGAAGTGTTAATTGCTTCAAATTCTTCATTATTACACATAATGTAATTATGCAGTCTAATTATTTTTTTTATACCACTGTGTGGTGGCAGACAAGCACACGGCCCACCTGATGGAAAGTGGTCACCGTGGCTTATGGACGCGTGCAAAACCAAGAGATTCACACTCGCGCTGCCAACCCTGCAAGCATTGAGAGTTTCTTTGCCGTCAGTGTAAAGGACAAAGCAGGATACGCTTTTGGTTTTTCCACTGACAGCACAAAAACTCTCCAGTGTACAAAGGCTTAAAATAATGTCATATTCATTTACTAGATATCAGTCAACCTTTGACAATGTAGAGATAAGACAAGAAGAGTATGAAAAGGTTCCTACAGGATTGGCAGCACGATTATGATTTCCCCTTTTGTATATTTAGGAAATCCCATGGGATACTCTCCCCCTAGGAGCTGCCGGGGGTTGTTATGTTTATTTATTTATCCATACAACTACAGTCCACAAACATAAAAATTAAAGCCACGCAACATTTAAAATATTATTTTAAATGTTGCACGTGTTTAATATATGGAGTAAGAAACAGCAAAGCGACTAATTGACGCTTCCCGTGAGCATAGGACTGGCCTTTACCTCGCTCAAAAAATTGGCATCGCCATTCAGCGTTGTAATGCTGCCAGCCTTTTGGGCACGGTTGGAGAGATCGATGGGGAGGAATTTATCGATGCCTAAAGTTGCAGTCTCCCTCTTTTTATTTATTTCATTTTTGTATACATTGTATAGTTTTGTATAAATTTTGTAAGTAATTAGTGTAATTACACATATTTTTTCTGTATATTCTTCTAATAGTTTATTGTTAAATTAATAAATAAATATATACAGGTTACTAAAACTAAATAAAAAAAAAGACGTGTGGCACACGGGGACTGCCGCGGTATAGCTTTTGCTGAGTCTGAGTCTGAGTCTGAGTCTGAGTCTGAGTCTGAGTCTGAGTCTGAATTTGAATTTGAATTTGAAAACTAACAACTTATGCAATTATAATTACTTACGTTAAGCTGAGCTACTTCGGAGCAGCTCGGCTCGATTCGTGCGAGCTCGGAGTGGGGGGTGTTAGGTTTTTTCGTTACAGAATTTCTGGTCCCCTCGCTCAAGGCCCGCGATAAAAGCTATGCAATAGCTTAAAAATTAGATTCTGTAGATAGGTTCTGACTTGAACCGATTTAAACAGCACACTGGCTGGATTCGGGAATAACTCCGGTTTCGAAAGGTTCGAAGCGAAAGTGTGCCCATCTTGCCCCCGGATAGGAGAGGCGTGCTTACCCCCCTCCTCAGCCTATGAGTATGTTGTTACCAGGTGTTGCACACTCCCATAGACCACAGTAATTTTCATCAGATGAGCCGTATGTTTGTCTGCCACTTACACACATACATAAATATAATCATGCCTTTATCAATTAAGATGTAGAAAAATTTAATCAGTTCAGGAGAGATTTCCCTTACAGGGGGAACGCTTTGAACGCTGGAATGCATTACCAGTAAATATTAAAGAGGTACAATCCATAAATATTTTTAAAACAATGGTAAAGAGTCATTATCTCTCTACAGCGTAGTCGTTGAAGTCTTCTCATATTCACATATTATTTTATTTATATATATTTCATATTTGTATACTATGTAATTATTCATGTAACACACTATTTTATATATGTTGACATATTACACCAACACTCACTTATATACTTTAATTCCTGTCCATCCTAAGGTTGCCTGGAAGAAATCACTTTTAGTGATAAGGCCGCCCATTGTGCATTTAACTGTAACTTTAATTATGTCTATAAATCTTTTGTAATATTGGTGTGCAATAAAGAATTATCTATCTATCTATCTATCTTTATCCCCGTAGGGTTAGGCAGAGGTGAACTAACACCCACACATCACCAATCATTATAATCGTTCCCACGTAATAGCATGAGCATAATACCGTATTCCGGGCACTATACAGTTGACTCCAGCCATACATGTGAGGTTGAGTCTGGGCTGTATATATCTGTCTGATGTTAAACAATCCTATCGCTTAGTCGCCTTGTACGATACCGCATGGGAATTGATGGAGTGTCCCAAATTCTACTTTGCCGGGAACCACGGATATAATCAGAAATCAACGATTACAAGTTAAAAATTTGAGATCGTATCTTTGTAAGCATTATGCAATGCTTAATTCCGCAGAATTGTAAATTAAGTATTTAGTAACGTAGATGCATTATCATTTTGATAGTAATAGCGACAATTTGATTGCTTTTAAGTGGTGTCTAAAAATTTGATTAGATACGATCGAAATTAATTTAAAACGAACCGCAAAACAAAGTATAACATAATATCAAGTGTTATTGATAAGTTTTGAACATTTTCCTGCTTATTGGCTAAGCTTTTGTTAACTACAAATTACAAGTAATCTTTTTAACCCCCGACGCAAAAACGACAGGGTGTTATAAGCGTGACTGTATGTGTGTGTGTGTTTGTGTGTGTATGTGTGTGTTGTGTGTGTGTCTGTCTGTGGTATCGTAGCTCTTGAACGGATGAACCGATTTGTGCTTAGTATTCTTCGTTTGAAAGGTATATTAGTCGAGAGTGTTCTTAGCAAGATGGCCGCCGCTACAAAATGTCGGAGTACAATTTTTTCTCAACTCACTCAATATGGGTATCAAATGAAAGGGCTTGACTAGTAGAATGCCAAACACTATGACAAATTTCAAATTCAAGATGGCTGCCACCACAAAATGGCGAATTACATTTTATTTCACAACTCCCTCAATATGGGTATCAAATCAAAGAGTTTCACAAGTAGATCAGTTTAAAAAGTGTGAAATAAAAATCGATACACTTGCTCTCTGTGGCTTTGCGGTAGTGTAAATATTTGTAAGCCATGAATATCCCTTCGGAGCAAAATATTCAAAACGCAAAATGTACATAATGTAGAATGTACACAACGCAAAATGTATGTACACACACACACAAACACACACACACAATAATTAATCTTATTTTCAATAGCCTTGCGTAATTTTGTGTTTAAGTAAAACCATTGTTGACCATACTAAAGGGAAGGGCACTGCTTATCCTTAACCCAGGCTATCTGTAGCCTATCTAGGAAAGCAGCTGGCCACAGACTGTATCACTGTTCTGAATAAATGAAATATTATTATTATAACCGCGGTAGCTTAGTGATATGGGTAATGGACTGCTGAGACGAAGTCTCGGGTTCGATCCCATTTTTTATCATGGCACACACCAATGACTTTTCGATGCTTTTCGAAGTTATGTGTGTATTTATCGCAGGGTTATAAGTGTCCGGTTAATGGCAATAGGCTCGCCACCTGTTACATTGGGACCTAAACATAAACTGGCGAAATGTGGGTGCTAGCACCTCTGTCTACACCTTCGGGGATATAGGCGTGAGTTTATGTTATGTTATGTTATTATTATTATTTAAATGTCTATTGCAATGATTGTGTTGCACGGACTCGGAGAGCACATTTACCAGTCCCGGTTACCGGTGTACGAACATCTATGTCAGTCGCTAGGTACAGTTGGAGCCCTAAAAAGTTCAATAACCTGCCTAACTACAGAACTGTCAACTGGGCCTCGATTCTGCTAAAGCAAAACCATTGTCATGTCAAAGACAAAATCCATCAATCATGCTTTCCTTGTGGTGCCGGAGAAAGAACCCCAGGTCTGGAGCCCTCAATACGAGATTTACAAGTCTACAGGGCACAGCAATGTTCAGCTGACTACGAACATCGATGTAATAGGTATCATTTTTTGCCTTTGGAAGTGAGACGTGATATTGGTGACATATGCTACCTATCCAATATCGCAAACAGCAGGATTGTCTGTCCACAGCTCTTGGCCTCCGTCTCGCTGCGAACCAACGTGCTGGGACTTCGGCAGCGGCCGATTTTAAACATTCCGAGAGCTATTACAAATTACAGACTGAATGCCTTCTCAATAAGAAGCGCATTTAAATTTAACAAAATTACACAGCATCGTGATATAGACCTATTCAACACTAGTATGGCGGCAATAAGACGACAGCTAGCGGAGTCTTACTTTGACCGGCGGATTGATATACTAACATAAGTAACGTTCCTTGCTCTCTCTTTTGTTTTATGTAATTATAGATTTGTAATTGTGGTATTTATTTATTTTATTTTTGTTCTTTGTAACTGTATATTGTGTTTTTTTTAATGATTATATAAATGTGGTGGCTTTTAATTAGCGATTTGATGATATTTTTGTGTATTCAATTTCCATATTATTCTGTAAGTCTTCTTTAAAAAATGTAAATAAATAATAAATAAATAAATATCACCACCCCATCTCATCCGAAGGGTGTCGTAAGAGGCGACTAATGGAAACATACGCAAACCATATCACTGCGAGAGAAGGAAAACTCGAAATAAAACCCTGTACCAACCCGTCTGGCCAGCGTGGAAACAGTAGGCCAAAGCCTCCCAACATTGGGAGAGGTCTAGTCCGGCAGTGGACTGCGATGGGCTAGTTGATTGATTGATTGATTGCTTGCTATAAATCCATTTAATTTTAGACTTTAAAGCAATGCTTTTAAAGTCGAAAAGACTTTTTGCAGAGTGAATGATAAAGTGTAAAGAGACTTTTTTCGTTTAATTTTGGACTTGAAAAATGGCATTGAATTTTAGACATTATTTGTATGCGGTAAGCATCGAAATAAACTCTAAAATTCATACATACATAACATAAACTCACGCCTATATCCCCGAAGGGGTAGACAGAGGTGCTAGCACCCACATTTCGCCAGTTTATGTTTAGGTCCCAATGTAATAGGTGGCGAGCCTATTGCCATTAACTTATAAACCTGCGATAAATACACACATAAGTTCGACAAGCATCGAAAAGTCATTGGTGTGTGCCATGATAAAACCTGGGATCGAACCCGAGACCTCGTGTCAGCAGTCCATTACCCATACCACTGGGCTACCGCGGTAATGCCATTTTTTACAGTGTATGTGGTTTGACAGTACAATCTCCACTGGTCTACTTGGAAGTCTTGTGGCTGCTGTAGGAAAAACTTGGCAAAATGGGGTTTCATCGATCAGTCTGCGATTGCGGGTCCAATATCAGTTCATGTCACATTTGCTCTCCTTTTTTTTACCCGCGATGGAATTGAGATGATAAACCTATGTATCTGTGGTGAGAGGATATTTGTTTTTTTTTATACCACTTAGGTGGCAGACAAGCACACGGCCTACCTGATGGAAAGTGGTCACCGTGGCCTATGGACGTTTGTAACACCAGAGGAGTCACAATCGCGCTGCCAACCCTGTAAATCTAGAGTTTCTGTGCCGTCAGTGTAGAAGACAAAGCAGGATAAGCCTTTAGTCTTCCCACTGACAGCACAAAATCTCCAGTGAGCTCTGGCTACCCTACTCACCGCTGGGAACACAACACGAAGTTATAATAGCCGCGGTATTCTGTAGGGCGGAGGTACTACCCCAGTCGGACTGCTCAATTGGGCGGAAATACCGCCGTGCCCTACCTCCTTAAAGAATATTCACTTATGCCTTTCATTTTTATGGTAGGTATGTTTCTTACGGATATTGATTTTGAGATGCTTTATGTGTGATAAAATACTCGATACAGACAAATATTAATACTTATCTGATAAATGCTACTACACTGTTGATGTATTCCTAATGATAAATACGTACATTTATCATTAGTTCATCTATTTGACAATAATCGTGATTTAAGGAAATTTTGAAGCTATTAATTTTCAGATAATATTTTCGCGTTCAGTAAAAATACTGATTGTGCATCTAATTAAGTTCAGAATGATCACCACCCACCCCGAAATGGATAGGTTAGGTTAGAAGACTAAGACTGTCTTTGTGGTAATTTTTTCTATAATTGGTTGGTTGGTTGGTTGCTAACTAACTACTTACTTGCAGTAGTTTGTTGGTGCTCAATCAGTATTTTTGATGTGATTTTGGATTATTTTATCGTACAAAATGTACTCTTTTTGATATACGTTTAAATACCATCCTTAATTTTCTATAATTTTTCACCGTCGCCGTAAAACGGATAAATGTATAGAAGAATTTGAATGGTTTCGGGCGAAGGTTAGGCTTAGTGGTCAGAGTGTTTACCGTGTGCGATGTCATCCGCACACGGTGCAAAACATCCGATCAAGAACCAAGCGGTTCGGAGACTCTTTCCTCTGTCGCACCATTAAGGCCCGGAATTCATTACCAGCTCACGTGTTTCCTTCTTCCTACAGTCCCGGGTCCTTTAAGCGGGGCGTGAAAAAGCATATGATAAGGCCGTCAAGCTCAGTGTCACCATTGTCACACGGTATGTGTAAGTAATGGTGACCCTCTTTTCTGGGACTTTGCCTTCAGCTTACCATCAGGCAAGGCGAAGTCCAATTGACGTGTCCTACATAAAAAAATATATAAAAAAAATTGATTAATTTTCCATATTTTCATACACCCGAATCTCGAATGTTTACACCAGGTTCTAATTATCAGTTAGCCTATCTCTATCCACTGCTGGACATAGGCCTCGCCCAATGTTGGGAGGCTTTGGCCTACTGTTTCCACGCTGGCCAGATGGGATGGTACAGGGTTTCATTTCGAGTTTTCCTTCTCTCGCAGTGATATCGTCTGATATTTTTCCGTTAGTCGTCTTTTACGATACCCTTCGCATGAGATGGGGTAGAGAAACTTGTATTCTGTCTCCGTTACCACACAGACATATATACATATAATATATTAGTTTTATAATTGCATACGCGAGTTCAAATAGATTAAAAACTAGAGCTCCAAAAATATCTTGGTCTTCCCACTGACAGCACAAAAACTCTCTAGTGAGCTCTGGCTACCCTACTCACCGCCGGGAACACAATACAAGGTTATTATGGCCTCGGTATTCTATAGAGCGGAGGTACTTCTCCAGTCGGACTGCTCAGTTGGACGGAAATACCGTCTTATCCTACCTCCTCGAAAAACTATGTACCTTTATTGTGAAATTTTTATTTAGTAGTTACTTTTTTAGGTTTTAAATTATAAGTTTTCATGGCATAATTTTATCTACCGAACTTATTAATACCTGATTTGGGAAATCAAAATGCGTCCCCGAAGCGCACCGCCTCTCTACCAGCCGTCCATTGGCACACTGATAGAATCTTGCGCAGTCTGTTTCATGAGGCAGTAGCAGTTCTACGGAGAAGTCTGATGGACATCCGTTGGGCAGGAACTGGGCTGAAGACGCAGCTATCAGTGTTAGAAATATTATGGCTTTGTACATATCTGAAAACAAAAAAAGAAATGTACTGTTATAATTAGGAAATAATACTAATGAAATTATCAACAGCATCAGTAACTCAGTGGGGAATTAGCTTTACGATCGAGATGTCACGGGTTCTTGTCCTGGTCATTACACTACATAATATGTGAACCCAATCCTAAGACAAGTAATTTATTAAATGAAATTTTGAACGATTACAGGCAGGGTTCGGTAGCTTAGTGGTCAGAGCATTAACCCTGGCATTTATTATCAGCTCTAATTATTATATTTTACTATTCCTACAGTCCCGGGTCCTTTAAGCGGGGCGTGAAAAAGCATATGATGAGGCCGTCAAGCTGAGTGTCACCATTGTCACATGGTATGTGTAAGTAATGGTAACCCTCTTATCTGAGACTTTGCCTTCAGCTTACCATCAGGCAAGGCAAAATGTAATTAACGTGTCCTATATTGTATAAAAAAAGGATGTTGGCTGGGTCAAATTGTGCACATCTTTTGTCGCTACTAACGCTTTTAAAAGTAACATCAGATGCTAAGAGAGATACGATATACATTTTGTTACGTAACCGGGGAAAATACTGAAGAATATTTTCAATATATGTATTTGTTAAGGCACAATTGAGACGCTCAGAATATTGTACACTGAACATTGAACACTGTGACGCCCTGTACAGCCAATCTTCTACTTAATACTAACTTAGCTATCAGTATCTTTAATCTGTCTACGAAATTTCTTTTAGAGGGCAATCCATTAATCACTTGAGTGAGGCTCAACATGAGGGGAGGGAGTTCGAAATTACGACCTGGTAAGGGAGGAATGGTAACGCACTCCGTAATATTATAGGAACGATCCAAAACCCTCGACATGGCAACGGTTTAATAATTTTTTAATAATTTATGGAGGTTGTTATTTAAATTTTCAAATTAATTTTTATTTTACACTTTGTAAATTGATACTTAGTCAAACGATTTGATACCCATATTGAGGGAGTTGTGAAAAAAATGTAATTCACCATTTTGCGATGGCGGCCATCTTGTGTTTGAAATTTATGGTCCTGTTTGCCTTACAAACATATCGTACAGTCGTTACGGGTAATTGGAGCCTTAAAAAAGTTCAATAACTGGATATCGCTTTGAGTTGTGGAGGTCAGATAGCAGTCGCTTCACGGAAAAAAATAGAAGTTCAGCCAAATCCGCACTTAGACTGGTAAAGCGGACACCAGATTCCAACATGAAATTTCAAAAACTATAACACCTATAAACTTGAAATTTGGCAGGTAGGTTCCTTATAGGGTGTAGACATTAGTTAAGAACGAATTTTACGAAATTCTACCCCTAAGGGGGTGAAATAGGACCACGGGTACGAAGTCGCGGGCAGCCGCTAGTAGGTAATAGTAGACTTTTTATTATTTTTTGTTCATAAGTATGGTAACTTAATAGCCCAATGCTGTCAACTTTATTTAGATGAATGAATATAAAATCATTAGATATTAATAAATTAATTAATTATATCTGTCAAATTTAAACAGTTAAATAAATATAATTTATCTCACTCACAAATCCGATACAAAAATAGGAGTGCATAGCTTGTGAAGAAGTTAATATTACAGACGTCATACCAACGACGAGTTATCGGCCGACCTCCACAGATCTGCTTGCATCCTAGTACTTTTTAAGTCACCTTACCAATCATGATAATCGCATGACAGAACTGAACATTGCGATTGGTCGGCTTCACACACAAACAGGTTTATAGTAAGCAGGCGGCCAATCGCATTGCTCCGTTCTCTCGTTCTATTTACGATAGATTTTTGAGCTAGGAGTACTGTACAGAGCTTTTGTTTCCATTAGATAGGCATTATTAGAATAAATATATAATATAATATATAATAAAGAATAAATAACTAAAATAAATTGTTTTTTTTTTTGTGAAAGTTAACAAATAAATAATGTATATTTTATATTAGTAACACTAACAAATATTGAGCTTGTAATTAAAGAAATTCATTCACTCAAAATACCTATGTCATATCGGACCTTGTGTGAACTGTTATCGCAAAATGAATGAAGATTAATGAATGACAATCCAATGCCAGACACCTTGTCTTTCTTCATTCATTATGTAAGTAGAAAGCTAATTAAATAAGAATAAAATTGCTTTATATTTTTTCATTTAACCGACATATTTCTTGTTAATTATTTACTAAACAAACCGTTATTCCTAAATTAAATATATTGTAAATGAAAATTTAAAATAAATGTATAGTTACTCATCTATTTACATAACGTGTAATGAAATGAACTCTCTTTTTTTTTCTTTATTTACATGCGGTGGGAGAGGTTACGTCGGACTCGAACCGACTAAAACGCACGGTATCTGTGGGTCGTTTTTGGTTGCCGAAGGTGAGGTTGACAGGCATATCCCTCGCAATAAAATGAACTCTCGGAACTTTGTGTGTTTACTTGGCATTGGAAAATATGTGCAGAAGAAAAAAAAAATGAGTGACTCAATTCTTTAAAATTCAGTTGCTATGACCACAAAAATCTTCATCAATGCTTATGCTAACCGTACCACATCGATATGTCCAGCACATGGGTTGCAGTAATCAGCTGATTTTTGGAGGTCAATGAGCTGTTGGTGTTTCGTAGGTAAGTTTCATGACCACGCACGCACATATTTATAAAAAAAAAATATTAATTGCTAATTAATTATCAAAATATAAATTTCATTATAAATTTTGACCCTAAATTAAATATTTATTTCATCGTAAATTTGATTAATAAATACAGATAAAACACTGGTTTTTTATCACAACGAAATTTTAAATCACACTTATTTTTATCCTTATTTTATATAAATAAAAAAAACAGTAAACACTTACCTATAAAAGGGTTAGCCATTTATCAATAAATCACTTTAATCATTGAAACTAACACTTAGATTTCGGGCATAAGTTAAAAAACTATATCGTATTCCCGATTTATTTTGCGTGCTGATCTTTTCACCTGCCTAATAACTTTTTGTTAATGACTACTGGACTACAAGTAGCAGCACATTTATCTACCTACTACCTAATTTATATCGTTAGATCTAAAATACGTCACATCAGTGTATTATTAATAATAATAATACATTAATTATCAGATAACAATACTTTTGTTGTGGCCGAAAATCGCAGTGTTAACTTTTGTTATAGATTTGTAATCTGTATGTAGTTTTATTAATTATTAACATGAAATGTATTTTTGTAATTAGCGTTGTTATTTTTTATATTGGATTTAATGCAATTAACAAAATAACAATGTTGTTTTTTGCAATCAATAAAATATTACACAATAATAATTTGTGAATCATTGATCATGTAGGATATATAATTGCGTACCTACAATTATATATACGCCATCTGTTATATATACATCAGACAGATATATACAGCCCAGACTCAGCCTCAGATGCATGGCTCAAGTCAACAATAGTGCCCGGAATACGGCAATAGGCTCACCCTCTATTACGTGGGACCGAATACAATTTTATTGGTGAAATGTGGGTTTCATTCACCTCTGTCCAACCCTTCGGGGATAAGGGCGATTATATGTATGTATGTATGTTATGTTACGTATAAATATCACATTTTATTACATTTTTAAATGACAGCCCAAGCAGCAAACGAGGCTGCTTAATAGCCGAATAACGGATTTCCAAAACGCTTAAAGCCGAATACATCAAACATAAACTCACGCCTATATCCCCGAAGGGGTAGGCAGAGGTGCTAGCACCCACATTTCGCCAGTTTATGTTTAGGTCCCAATGTAATAGGTGGCGAGCTTATTGCCATTAACCGGGCACTTATAAACCTGCGATAAATACACACATAACTTCGAAAAACATCGAAAAGTCATTGGTGTGTGCTATGGTAAAACCTGGGACCGAATTCAGACTCAGCAGTCCATTACCCATACCACTAGGCTATCGCGGCTGAAAAGCCGAATAAGGAAGCTGCAATGAGTCTGTACACGACCTTATACAGCTCTTATAACTCTTAAATGGGAACAAATTATTCAGCCTTGGTTTCACATAGCTGCTTAAGAGCTGTGTAACAGAAATGTAACAATGTTATAAAGGGTATCTGGGGTACAGTACTTTGTGCCGAAATACGACTAACTAAGAGATCACAAGTTACTCTTTATTCAGAAAATATGTCATTGTAATAAGGCCTAGTGGTATGGGTAATGGACTGCTGAGACGAGTTCTCGGGTTCGATCCCAGGTTTTACCATAGTACACACCAATGACTTTTCGATGCTTTTCGAAGTTATGTGTGTATTTATCGCAGGTTTACAAGTGCCCGGTTAACGGCAATAGGCTCGCCACCTATTACATTGGAACCTAAACATAAACTGGCGGAATAATGGGTGCTAGCACCTCTGCCTACCCCTTCGGGGGATATAGGTGTGAGTTTATGTTATGTTATGATCTTTATTACATTTGGTAGGTACATTATAAAATGTATTTATAAGATTAAACGTGCCATTCTTATAAATAGTCATCATCCCTATCTCTGAGCCTTTTCACAACTCAGCTGGAGTCGGCTTTCAGTCACAGCGGCACTGGTGATATAGAAATTCTGTAGTTGGACTAGGTAGATGATCTGTCACCCGCGCTCCATGGACCATAACGAGAGTAGTTCTATCGCGGCCGCACCCTTCTGCGAGGAAGTCATCTTGCGGATGGAGGCGGCGGAGCAGGCCAGAGAGGCAAGCAGCTTCGCTGACCCGATACGGCGCCGACGAGTCTTGCGGCGTGCACGAACATTCTTGTGCCTCATGCCATGGGTGGATGGGTCGAAGTTAGCCTTCCACGCGCTGTGGAGCTTACCGCGAAGGGCTGATGTCCTAGTTAGGTTAGGCAAAGGTGAATTAACACCCACATTTCACCAATCATTGTCTTCTGTCTCACGTAATAGGGAGAGCCTTAGAGCCTGACGAGCCGGGCACTATTGCTGACTCGAGCCATGAATCTGAGGCTGAGTCTGGACTGTATATTTCGGTTTGATGTTAAACAGACCTATCCCTTAGTCGCCTTGTACGACACCGCATGGGAAGAGATGGGTTGGTACAAATTCTGCCGAAAACTACGCGGCAATAATATACATAACGGTATTCGTGTTAAGTACAACGAAAACGGCCAAGTGCGAGTCTAGTGAACAGTGTGGCAGACTGAGAAGAGTTGTTTTTTTTTTGTTATTTTATATTATTTATGGATAACATCCTCATCCGTCTCTCCGTAAGTCAGGACTGGTAAGACCGGCTGGCTAGCAAGCACCATGATCACGGAGGAACTGGAGTAGTGGCGGTGAACATAGAAAAAGTTTTTACCTAGGAGTAATTATACCGATCTACCCTCTTTCAAACAAAACAAAACAATGAAATGTGGTAAATATCCCGTTTATTGTGATACTGAAAGATCTATTCTATTTTATTATATTCTGCAATATCACGGACGAGGCTTTTCTTTATCTAGGACACGCCAATTTGACTTTGCCTCGCCTAGATGGCAAACTAAAAGCAAAGTCTCAGGAAAGAGGGTCACCATTAAAGACACTGACAGACACAAGTAATGTTACAAATGGTGGCACTCAGCTTGGCGCCCTCATCAGATGCTTAATATAGAAAATAAACCGCGTGGTGATGGAGAAAGAATACATATAACACCTAACACTACTCCATCTCATCTGAAGGGTTGTAAGAGACGAGTAACGGAACAATAAGCAGACGAAATCACTGCGAGAGAAAGAAACTTCAAAATAAAACCCTGCACCAACCCGTCTGGCCAGCGAGGAAACAGTAGGCCAAAGCTTCTCAACATTGAGAGAGACCTATGTCCAGCAGTGGACTGCAATGGGCTAATTGATTTTATTGATGATAATAAATAAGAAAATTTAAATAACCTTTTTTATACCAATTAGGTGGCAGACAAGCGCGCGGCCCACCTGATGGAAAGTGGGTACCGTGGCCTATCGACGAGTGTAACACCAGAGAAGCCAGACTCGCGCTGCCGACCTTGTAAACACAGAGTTTCTGTGCCGTCAGTGTAGAGGATAAAGCAGGACAAGGCTTTAGTCATCCCACTGACAGCACAAATTCTCCAGTGAGCTCTGGCTACCCTACTCACCGGGGAACACAACATGAAGTTATTGTAACTGCGGAATTCTGTAGGGTGGAGGTACTTCCCCAGTCGGCGTGCTCAATTGGGCGGAAATACCGCCGTGTCCTACCTCCTAGATACCGCCGTGTTCTACCTCCTAGAATACACATTGCGTTATTAGGCGCTCGTGGCTTAGTGGTAACTGAAAGATAGCCAATTACAAGACTGCCTCTGTGACGTGGTGGTAATGAAAGGGGCCGCTACGCAGGTACGCGGTTTCGATCCCCGCTCTGTGAAAATATTTGTATACATGAATATGAGTATTTGCATTGGTTTATCCGTGCCTTGGAGAGCATGGAGAGACCAATGGACAGGTAAAACGAGCACTTGGACCGCATGATCCCAGCGTCTCGACCCCAAACGGCTCAAATATGTAATAAAAAGTTAAACTAATAGGATCAATTTTGTCCACAAAGTTCAACTTTTACAAAAGATAAATAAAGTTAAAATAATTGGAATTTTCTGGTGGTAATGGTTCAACTGGTTTATATACTATTTTTACGTTTATTAAATTTAAAATAGAAGTGAAAAACAATTTAATGAATGAAAAAGGTTACTATAAAGTAGATGAGTATCTAGATGATGTAAATGCGTGGTCAACAAAAGTCTCTTGCTTGCTCGCACAAAATAAATTGTAAAATAAAGTAAATTTTAAAAAGAAAGACAATCTAGTTCTAATATAGTTCTCTGAGTTTCTTGCTGGTATCTTCTCAGTAGAACTAACCTACCGATCCAGCGGAAGAATCATTTTCCTATGGTTTATTATTACATTATTTAATAGTTTTATATTATTTCTTGAAATTTAGACGTTCATATACTCTTTATGTGCCTAAACTGAATAAATGAAATTTATTCTTCGAGGTTGCCGTAGTAGTTACGATAAGGAGGAAATATGAGGTACCGTTACTGTAGTAAGTTTTCTTTATACCACTTACGTGGCAGACTAGCACACGGCCCATCTGATGGAAAGTGGCTACCGTGTGTAACACCAGAGGAGTCACCAGAGGAGGCGCTACCGACCCTTTTTTTTAATGTGCGCAAAATTTCCACGGATATTGTCATAACCTCCCCCACCGGACCTGGTGGGGGAGGTTACGTCGGATTTGAACCGACTAAAACGCACGCTGACTGTGTGTGGCCGCAGGTTGTCGGAAGTTAGATTTTCTGAGACATATCCTTCGCACCCCGGCCGGCACTCTCTCACTCAGGTATGGTGACCACGAAGTCCCCATCTCATCCCCGACGCACTGTCGACCATGTAAGCACAGAGTTTCTCTGCCGTCAGTGTAGAAGACAAAGCAGGTCCAACAATAATTGTAAAAACAGTTGTTCAATTTTGCTGTACAATAAAATGATAAGATATCTGATTGCATTGTATTAATCTCTACACGATTCATGGAATTAAGCGACAATTACTGAACAATATTAATGATAAGACAATGATCACAGAAGATAGCATTGATTTATCTATGTCAATCCCTGCATGTAGACACAAGTCGTAATAACGTAATGAGATATTAAGAAGTACATTATGAGATTCATAGTCACTACAATTTTTATAAGTACAATCAACTCGGTACAACGGTAAAGAACCACGGTAGCCTGGTGGTATGGGTAATGGACTGCTGAGACGAGGTCTCGGGTTCGATCCCACGTTTTACCATGGCACACACCAATGACTTTTCGATGCTTTTCGAAGTTATGTGTGTATTTATCGCAGGTTGATAAGTGCCCGGTTAATGGCAATAGGCTCGTCACCTATTACATTGGGACCTAAACATAAACTGGCGAAATGTGGGTGCTAGCACCTGTGCCTACCCCTTTGGGGATATAGGCGTGAGTTTATGTTATGTTAACTCTGTAATGAGACATACTCACCTCTGTGGTTGGCGGAGGCGGTTTCATGGGGATTTTCATACGAATAAAAGCATCTTGAGCAATATACTAAGCTTTCTATGGAAGCAAAAAATCAAAATTGTTGAAATAAATTCAGTATAAGCCTCTTAAAAATTGCTTATAGGCCAAGAGGCGTGGGTGATCGACCTTCACTCATCTGATAACTAGATGAGACAATTTTTTTGGGTTCCGTATCTCATAAGGAAAAAAACGGAATCCTTATAGGATCACTTCATTGTTCGTTTGTCTGTCCGTCTGTTTGTCTGTCTGTAAAGTTGAAATTTCATACCAAATACTCAAGTCTGCAACCTCTTACAGATGTGTAAAGCTGTGAAAGCAAACTTCTAGGTCTTGCCGTTTATGTTACACGTGGATCTGTCTATTCATTTTTGTACGGAACCCTCAGTGCGTCAAACCGACTCGCACTTGACCATTTTTTAAATTTATTAATTAACAAACCAGTGTTATCTTGCCAATCGAAAAGTGTTCACGGCATCTTTCACGTCTCATGTACTGTTTGCATATATTTTACCTGATCTTTGAATGTTCATAATGCACGTGTAAGCACGTCTATAAACTTTGTCAATCGAAAACATTGTGTATTTGCCCAATATTTTATTAAATCCATTGAAGTGTTACATAAGCGGGCTAAAGAGGTAGCCCCTCTCTGGCCCTCGGCCAAGTAGCCGTTACGCGAACGGTACTTAGCCTAGTCCACGGTAGACATTTATCAATATTTATGGCATGACCTCTTCGCAGATTTAAGTCAGAGAATGCTATTTTATCGCACAGGTCTCAATAGGGTGTCAGTGCAAAGCTACTTCTAAGTTTGTGGAGCTGCAACTCTTATCCTGTCCCATGGCTGCCAATGTTACCGTTCTGAAAAAAGGTATTGTGTTCACAGCGGTGAGTAGGGTAGCCAGAGCTCACTGGAGAATTTGTGCTGTCAGTAGGAAGAATAAAGGCTTGTCCTGCTTTGTCTTCTACACAGAAACTCTATACTCACGGGGTTGGCGGCGTGACTGTGACTCCTCTGGTGTTACAAACGTCCATAGGCCACGGTAACCACTTTCTATCAGGTGGGCCTTGTGCTTGTCTGCCAACTAAGTGGTATAAAAAAAAGGAATTGTTTTTTTTTAAATGAAAGGAAAAAAGGATTTTTTTTAATACCACTTAGGTGGCAGACAAGCACGGCCATTTGCACAGCAACAGCAACGGCTCACCTGATGGAAAGTGGTTACCGTGGCCTATGGACATATGCAACACCAGAGGTGTTACACTCGCGCTGCCACCACTGTTTTGTAGTTCAGAAAACCTCTTGGATTACCCTGCACCGTAGTAATCAATCAATCAATTAGGCTATCGCAGTCCATTGCTAGCTATATACCTCTCCTAATGTTGGAAGGCTTTGGCCTACTGTTTCCACGCTGGCCAGACGGGTTGGTACAGGGTTTTATTTTGAGTTTTCCTTCTCTCGCAATGAAATCGTCTACGTATTTTTTCGTTAATCGCCACTTACGATACCTTTCGGAGATGGGGTGGTGATACTTGTATTCTTTCCCCATCACTACACGCATTACATATCTGGTGGCGCGATTCTCATGCCACCTGAGCTGGTGGACTGTATTTTGCGGGGGTGAAGCTAACATGTTTCATATGACACTTTACACAACAAACAAGATAGGTGATCGGGTTGCCGCGGAGGTGGTTGAATGCAACCCGAGAAATTAGGAGAGGATGCACTAACCTTTACGAAGCCACGTAAAGGTCTATAAAAGCGGTCAAAATCCAACAAAACATTATTAATTTCTGAGAGTCGCGCGCGCCGCTGCCATTGTTTATTCTAGTTCGATGCGAAGTGAATATGCGGCTATTTCAACCATTGGCGGGGCGAAACTATTGTTATCTCACTTTAGAGGTAGTGCGGGAGGGATATGGGTATAGGGAGCGTGTGCTCAGCGTCAACCAATTGAGACGATTTGAATTTACTACTACTGGCGCCACCATTCCCCCCGGCTTGAAGGGTTACCTTCAAAACGAAAAATGCGGAACAAATCTAAAGTCTAATCTAAATCTAGGTTTGGGAAATAACAACTAAAATATAAACCTAGATTTGAACTCGTGCCTACTGCTGGCTAGGCAGAGGGCAGAGGCGAACAACCGGGCGCAGATACGATCCGGTTGCGGTTTTAACCCGTACAACACGAGTTATCCCGCGGGAATCGGGAAAAACTTCCTCTACTACTCCTAGAGGCCAATGTAAAGGAGGCGCATTCCCAGTCATAAGGACTACCACCGTACCTACAGTAATTGGGTTAGATGGAGTATTCCATTTTTGACGCGACTGCAGCGTGTGCAAACAATCGGTTCTCCAACGATTCCAAAACGATTGGACTAATCTATCCAAAAGAGCGTGACGAGTTAGAAGGTGCATTCTATCGTCATCAACATCTATTGCGGGCAAATATTTTAGCGTACTTAAATCACCGGTCAACTCTATATGACCGCGCGTAGATAAAATTCTCAAAAATCGGCCTACATAAACAACACAACGCAACAGTCTCGACCAAGACGAGACGCGATTAGCCAACAACAAAATAAGGGACTCTTCACGCGGGACCGATACAACAAGCGAGTGCTTCTTCTCCTCGGGTGGTTCGGAAACCGTAGTGGGATTGAATTGACTAACTGGCCACTTATCTAACGCGGCATGAATCCAGGACGGTCCACTAAACCATAACGGGTGATCTAAAATTTGCGAAGGAAGCAATCCACGAGAGAGACAATCGGCTGGGTTGTCGGTGCCAGCAACGTGAAAGAGATTTTGTGGCGCTAATTCAGATTGAATTTTTGCCACTCTATTAGCGACGAATGTGTCCCAACGATGGGGCGAAGAGTGGGCCCAACAAAAAGCGACTGTTGAGTCCGAAAAAGCTAAAATTCTACTAATATTAATGCGACACGGAAGTGCTAGTCTTAGCACTGCCATCCAAAACTACGCGGAGTTTAGTAGTAAGCTTATCTTCTCTAATAACTCCGTGGTGCGGGATAATGTACGAAGGCTGGGTCTCGTCAGTGTCCGCAGGCGCAGGTGAGATGTAACCTTTATCTAAATATTCGTTAACAACCTCATCATAGGCTTGCTTTAACTTTGGAGACGCCTGCATCTTTCGTTCTAAACAAAGAAAGCGTCTTTCAGCGGATACACGGGAGTCACCGAGCGAAAAAATATCTCCCTTGAAAGGGAGCGCGACAACATAACGACCCTGCTCATCACGAGTAGTCGTGCGACAATAAATCTCCTCAGCCATCTTGTCATCAGGGCTTAGGATTGGTGGGACATTGACCTCTTCAATTTCCCAAAACTTGCGGATGGTAGACTCCAGTGGCGGCTCGACGGTGCAACAGAACGAAGCAGTCGAGTGACTAAAACTATCTATAGAAGCGGGTGCGGAACCAATTATAACAAAACCAAGAACTGTTTCCAGTGCGTGCGGAGCGGGGTACGTCGGTCCCCCTTGAACCTTACGTGATAACTGGAGGTGCGGGAGAATCGAAGCGCCGATCAATATATCGACGACTCCAGGAACAGCGTAAGTCTCATCAGCTAAAGGCAAATCTTTAAATTTCGTTAATAAAGACGTGTCAACCGGGACGGTAGGCAACTGTTCAGTTATTTTATCTATAACGAGCGAATCCATGTCAAACCAAATATTATTATTAAAACGAGATCCAAACCTTGTTCTAACGGTGCCATGAACAGCTGACTGTAAGCCTCCAAAACCCTTCACCACTGAGCGGGTTGAACGCTTATTAACATTGAAACCAAGACGTTGACAACAATCTTGAGTAATAAAATTACTTTGCGAAGCGCCATCTAATAGCGCTCGAATATGATAACGCGAGCAGTCGCGAGGACCACAGTAGTGAGCGCAGCACTAGCGGACAACGAACACAAGGTGACGTCATTCGCAGCGGTCTCCGGGCGGGCCGGAGCGCGCGCGAGCGCGGGCTGCGGCTGCGGCGCAGGCCGCCGTGTGTCACCGCTCGACGAACCAACTGTGCTCACATTGGATGCGGCATTACTATTCTCAAAATGAAGTAAAGTGTGGTGTCTCGCTTTACATTTGCGACAACTATTGCTACTATTACATAAAACAACGCGGTGTTTAGTACCGAGACAATTAAAACAAAAATTATTAGCGCGAACAAATTTATAACGATCATTAGGCGATAATTTTAGGAAACCCGGACACTTGTACAATTGCGAATGATGAGTATTACACAAAGAGCAAACAGGTGATTGTACACGTGCTGGTGCGGTATTAACATAAGTATGAGTTGACTTCAGTGACTTCTATGACGCATCTATTCTACGTTCCGAACTAACAACTTTCTTCGCGCCTTCAAACGAACGAAACTTTCTAAGTCTTCGAACTTAGGAATTTTATTGCCGCGGTGATCCGACTCAAACAAACGAATGGTTTCGGAATCTAATTTCTTTAAACCCATATACAAAAATAAGAAGTCGCAGAGGTCTTCGATCTTTAGGTTCTTTACGGCGCGAACAGATGATGCGAAAGTATCTAGAAACTTCTCTAAGTTTTGATCGTTACATGCCGTAATGGATTTCAAATCAAACATCTGATCCAAATATGCGTTAGCTACCGATCTTTTATCCTCATACTTAGCTTTCAAAGTATTTAAAATTAAATTATAATTTTCGGCACTAAACGTAATTCCAGCGCAAACGGTTATAGCTTTACCAGTTAATTTCTCAACGAGATAATGCAATTTTTCGTGATCTGTCAACGAAGCGTTCTTATCTATTGTATTCTCAAAACTATCTATAAATAAACACCAATTGCGGATGTTACCATCAAATTCGGGAATTTGAATTGGTGGCAACTTAGGTCGGTCGCGAGTGGGATTGGGTCGGTCAGACGGTTTCTCCAAACTCCTAGCGACGCGTTTGATACGACAATACAAATCGTCAAACGACGACAAGGCCTGATAACTCACTGAGTAATCGGGATTTAAATTTAACTCTAAAACGTTGATGTCATGTACTAAGGATTCGAAATCCGCGCGTAAACTATCCAAGTTTTCTATAGAACACAAGAACGAATCTCTAATAGCCAAATCAGAGGTTTTAAGTGCATTATCACAAATCGATTGTACGCGAGAGTAAATCATTTCTCTTTTAGCGTATAAAAGTTTCAATTGAACTTTACTATCGGTACTACCAACCTTTGGGGGCATTTTTACAACTAAATATCAAACTAAAGTGCGGTAAACAACAAATGAAATGACTTAATCTTAGCGGTACAGAGCAGCGACGCGGCGCGAACGATATCCGTAGGTAGGTAGGTACTTATGACTGCGAGTGCAAGCTTGAACAAACGCGCACAGCAACAACCCGATCGTACCTACGTGAGCTAGATCGCTGTCTAGGTTCAACTATTATTTCAGGGATTAAGTATTGCGTAATATCTATTCAAATTAAAATACTTTCGTATGAATTTGAATGAAATGCGAGCGAGGTATAACCACGTACCTACCCACGTAGGTATTAGGTAAATACGATGCGAGCTAGCGGCGAACGGACAACTTAGAAATTGAAACAAATAAAAACAAAAGCCAAATGCGTTAGGTATTACACTGTGCCTATGCACTAGGGTGTCTAGGATACCTAAGATCTAAACCTAAATGCCTAGATGCGGGGTTTTCTACTAAAATAACTAGGTATTTAGGTGCGGTGCGTTTATTCCCCATGGAATAAATAACAAAATGCGAGCTACGACTAAGGATCCGGCTCGACCAGGACCAAAAGGAATGGTGGCGCGATTCTCATGCCACCTGAGCTAGTGGACTGTATTATGCGGGGGGTAAGCTAACATGTTTCATATGACACTTTACACAACAAACAAGATAGGTGATCGGGTTGCCGCGGAGGTGGTTTAGGCATTGAATGCAACCCGAGAAATTAGGAGAGGATGCACTAACCTTTACGAAGCCACGTGCTGTCGTAGCCGGTGCACCGGTCTTCTCTTCCTGGCTCAGGAGTTGCCGCCCACATCACTAAATCACTTGAGGGACACACGAGAGGCACAATCCGATCGGTAAAGGTCTATGAAAGCGGTCAAAATCCAACAAAACATTATTAATTTCTGAGAGTCGCGCGCGCCGCTGCCATTGTTTATTCTAGTTCGATGCGAAGTGAATATGCGGCTATTTCAACCATTGGCGGGGCGAAACTATTGTTATCTCACTTTAGAGGTAGTGCGGGAGGGAGATGGGTATAGGGAGCGTGTGCTCAGCGTCAACCAATTGAGACGATTTGAATTTACTACTACTGGCGCCACCAATATCAATCAATTAATCCTGTCGCAGTCTTCTGCTGGCCATAGGCCTCTCCCAATGTTGGGAGGCTTTGGCCTACTGTTTCCACACTGGCCAGACGGGTTGGTACAGGATATTATATAATTTTTTTTTATATATACAGAACACGTCAATTAGACTTCGCCTTGCCTGATGGTAAGCTGAAGGCAAAGTCTCAGAAAAGAGGGTCACCATTACTTACACATACCATGTGACAATGGTGACACTCAGCTTGACGGCCTCATCATATGCTTTTTCACGTCCCGGTTAAAGGACCCGGGACTGTAGGAAGAAGGGAACACTTCTCTCGCAGTGATATCGTCTACGTATTTTTTCGTTAGTCGTCTCTTACGATACCCTTCGATGTGACGACCTCCGTGGCGTAGCGGTAGAGCATTCGACTGCTATGCAGGGGGCGCGGGTTATATTCCCGCTCAGTGCAAATATTTGTATGCATGAATATGTATATTTGCATTGATCTGGGTGTTTCTATGTATAATATGTATGTATTTACAAAAAAAAAAGTATCTAAGTATGTTTATCCGCATTCTAGATCCCATAACACAAGCTAGTTAAGCTATGCTTACCATGGGTCTAAGTAGCGTTGTGTAGAATGTCGTGGAATATTTATTATTATTATTATTATTACGTTCCCCATCACTACACGCATTACATAACTAGTTATTTATTGAAAGTAATTATTAGGAAACGATGTAGATGCCTACGCATATTTAAATATAGCATTATTACTTTTATCTACATCTAAGCAATCATAATTTCAAATTCTAAATCAAAATTTAATCACTAAATTTGATTTCGCCTCGTTAACACTCCCTATCCTATTAGATTAGATGTTTTCAGATTAAAATTAGGAATTCTATTTAGTAACTGTTTTTTATCTACACGAATGGGTTATGCAGTGTTTCCACGGTGCGAGCTTTCACGAACGTGGACGGACTCGCTATACGTTATGAGAAACTTATAAAGGTGGTATAAAATGTATAAGCTTCCTTTTGACTTCGTATCATTTTGTACGCCGAAGTGTTTAGATAACAAGGAAAATTTGCATGCCCAATGTAGGCAGAATATGATGTACCTAGTCATAAGACACAATTTGTAACATCCTTATCACATTGTTCTAGCAAATATAGATGCGGTATGAAAGAAACTTCATCCCAGGCACTCTCAAGTTGTGGAATGAACTCCCTGCTGCGGTCTTCACATGCGCCTACAATATGGGGTTCTTCAAAAGGGGCATTAGGAGGTTTCTTCAGGGTCGGCAGCGCGAGTGTGACACTCCTGGTGTTGCACGAGTCCACAGGCCACGGTAACCACTTCCCATCAGGTGGGCCGTGTGCTTGTCTGCCACCTAAGTGGTATAAAAAAAAAGATCTATTCTATAGGTATTTAAACTATCATGGTCACTCACATCAGTATCATAATAAACGGGATATTTACCATGTTTCATTGTTTTGAGTTTCCGATATTTCGGCGTTATTGCAAGCACCATGATCACGGAGGAACTGGAGTAGTGGCGGTGAACAGAGAAAAAGTTTTTACCTAGGAGTAATTATATCGATCTACCCTCTTTCAAACAAAACAAAACAATGAAATGTGGTAAATATCCCGTTTATTGTGATACTGAAAGATCTATTCTATTTTATTCTATTCTGCAATATCACGAACGAGGCTTTTCTTTATCTAGGACACGCCAATTTGACTTTGCCTCGCCTAGATGGCAAGCTAAAAGCAAAGTCTCAGGAAAGAGGGTCACCATTAAAGACACTAAGTAATGTTACAAATGGTGGCACTCAGCTTGGCGACCTCATCAGATGCTTTTTCACGCCCCGCTTAAAGGACCCCGGACTGACGGCAGAGGGAAACACGTGAGATGATAATGAATTGCAGGTCTTGGTGGTGCGGCAAAGAAAGAGTCTCCGAGCCGCTTGGTTCTTGCTTGTATATTCTGCACAGTGTGAGGGTGAGAACTAAACCCTGCACGTGTTGTCCTGTGTAGGAAAGGAGAGGGTGGGATTAGTTGGAAGAGCTCATCAAAACACTCACCATGGTAGAGATGGTAAAATACAGTCAAGGAAACAACATCTCTATGCATCTTTAAAGGCCTCTTTCCACGGTGAGCCATATGCCTGATGTTAAACAGCCCTATCACTTAGTCGCCTTGTACGACACCGCATGGGAGGAGATGGTGTGGTCCAAATTCTACTCTGCCGGAAACCACGCGGCAATATTCCATTTCGTGTATTTTAGACGTAATAAAATGTGAAGCTTGCATATATTGGCATAGAGCTGAAAATTGGTTGGCATCTTAAATACACGATAACAAAAGAAATATCAAAAGTTCTCATCGATTGAATTTCTGCATTTTTTTATTCAAGGTCAAAGATATAATATATTGAATTTCCGCATTTTTCTCGTAAACATTACGTGTCATCGTAAATGTAGATAAGACAAAGTCGTAGATCATTTGATTACTTACATAATTGGTCTTTTAATTTTTTTGTATGGTCACTATTTTGGAGTTATCGGAATTATAAAGTTGGAAGACCAATCCGTTCTTCGTCTGGATTAAAAAGCGGCCTTAAGATAACGCTTGCATTTGCCACTTTTTAGAACTCTAAATACCCATAACGAGTACCATAGATGTTCGTATATCAACCGGGACCAACGGCTATCTAGACCCATGGTAAGTATAGCTTAACTAGCTTGTGGAATCTAGAATGTGGATAAACAAACTTAGGTCGATTCTTTTTTTTTGTAAAAATATTCATATCATACATAGAAACACCCATACCAATGCAAATATTATGCATAAAACACCTATAGAATGGTTTGTGTTCAGTTGAATTGTTTGACATGATGCCCACCGCACACATTCTATCATCGCACCTCTCGCCATAGCCAGGGAATTCATCCTCACACATTGCGAACTGAGACCGTGCGCACTGTACGGTATGAAATAAACTTCATCCCACGCACACTTAAGATGTGGAATGTCCTCCCTGCTACGGTTTTCCCAAGCACCTACAATATGATGTTCTTCAAGAGGGGCATCAGAAGGTTTCTTCATGGTCGGCAGCGCGAGTGTAACATCCCAGGTGTTGCATACGTCCATAGGCCACGGTAATCACTTTCCATCAGGTGGGCCGTGTGCTTGTCTGCCACCAAAGTGGTATAAAAAAAAAATCTCCCGAAGCGGGCAAACAGTCGAATGTTCTACCTTACGCCAGAGGCCCCTAAAGTGAGAATAGTATTCCACACAATTCCATTTCATTAATTTATTTGTGAAAACTGGTAGCAGCAGCTGTGGGTATGTGTATGTACTCAAATATTAACAATAGCAATATTAATTTATAACAAATTAATTACAATCGATTAGATTTGATTTTGGATTTCATTTTATTAGATTATTTATGTTTTTCCAAATTGTTTAATTAGTCATGTAAAAAAAATTACACGCTCTCCTTTGTAACAATATCATCAATTTAATTTTGATATGTATCGGTAATTGGTAATCAGATTCATCGATCTCACGTAATCAATAACAGATAACAGATTTAGAAGTGCGAGTATCATTTGTAATCGAAGTCCAAAGTACCTACTAGAACCGCTCCTTTATAATAATCAGGAATACTATAAAACTACAGATAAAAGGTATGGGTAATGGACTGCTGAGATGGGGTCTCAGTTTCGATCTCAGGTTTTACCATGGCACACACCAATGACTTTTCGATGCTTTTCGAAGTTATGTGTGTATTTACTGCAGGTTTATTAGTGCCCGGTTAATGGCAATAGGCTCGACACCTATCACATTGGGACCTAAACATAAACTGGCGAAATGTGGGTGCTAGCATCTCTGCCTACCCCTTCAGGGATATAGGCGTGAGTTTAAGTTGAACATGTTTTTTATTTTTCTATTTTGTGTTTATAAAAGAAATGTATAAATTATTACACCTCTCAGACTGAGTTTTTAGACTCCTTAGCCACTGATTTGCATCAGTGAATCATAATAGGTCCGGTTGAAAACCAGCGCTAGATAGCTGTCTAGTAAATGCTGAACCGAATTCTTTTCGGCTGACGCGTGAGGTACACAAATAATGAACTGTATTTTTATTATTAAGCTATTGTTTTTTACGTACCTAAACGTCGATGAATAAATTTTCTTTTCTTTCTTCTTTCTTTCTTTCTTGAGTTTATGTTATGTTATGTTTATGTTTAAAAGGTAATCTTTTGAATGAAATTTTAAAGCATTTAGACTGCTAACTATTCATATCGATTGAGATATAGAAGAAATTGGATAGGTTCAGGCGGGATCCGAACCCGTGATTTTTCCCTTACAGGGGGAACGTTCTTACCACTAAGCCACAGAACCTTCGCCTGAAACCATCCAAATTCTAATATATATATATCCGTCTGGATGGATGGATGGTTTCGAGCGACAAATTGAGCAGTCCGACTGGGGAAGTATCTCCGCCCTACATAATACCGCGGCCATAATAACTTCGTGTTGTGTTCCCGGTAGTGAGTAAGGTAGCCAGAGCTCACTGGAGAATTTGTGCTGTCAGTGGTAGGAATAAAGGCTTGTCCTGCTTTGTCTTTTACACTGACGGCACAGAAACTCTATGCTTACAGGGTTGGCAGCGCGAGTGTGACTACTCAGTTTATAGGCCACTGTAACTACTTTCTTCAGGTGGGCCGCTTGTCTGCCATGTACGTGGTATAAAAAGGAAGGAGGAGGTTCTCATATAGTTAGCGATAAGTCTGTACCTCCCTTGCTAGTCGCCAGAGAGATTGCATACCTCGTCAAGTAACACTATGGGTCGGAAGGCGGACGGAGAGTCCACCGGGCGCCCCTTCTTTCGAACGGAGACCAGTATCCCCATTTTCTTCAGTTGCGTAAACTGGCCTCGCTACAACTATGCGTTGAGAAGCTCTCTCAGTCGGAGCTCGAGAGTATCTTTCCCTAGAGCTAGTCCCCACGCTCGACCTGGAATGCCGTCGGGTCTCGGGGCGATGTTCTTGGCTTTCGCACCTCCTTCTACCCAAGTAACCTCAAGCCAATCTGCCCGCATACGCAGGCCTGGGGGTGACTGGTGGAGCCGCCTGTCACCCTGGCAGAAGCAGGCCGGGTCGAGTTGGGGACTCCGTAGTCCCCACACACCCGAGGAGAGGGCCAGATCGTGAGAGATGGCCCTGGGTCGGCCGGGGTGCGAGGGATATGCCTGTCAACCTCACCTTCGCGTTTTAGTCGGTTCGAGACCGACATAACCTCTTCCACCGGCTCCGGTGGGTAGGTACCCGTGGGGATTATGCGCACGTAAAAAAAAACCCAAGTTACCTCGGAAAAGTCGTTGCCATCCAAAAAAGAGCGTCATGTGTGTTTCTTTTATTCTAAATATGGGACGGTGTATTTCTATATGTCGCATAATATTATGTAATTTTATAAAACTAATTGAAACCTAGCGTTCTTATCAATTAGTGACAATGACTCACGAAGATATAACGTATCTTCACACTCATAAGGTAGGTATTCTTAGGCGTGGGATAGGCTATTTGACTATTTTTTTACTCTTGGAATATGACCGCTTTTAATAATAAAATGAATTGCTAAAGTGATTGAGCGGGGATCGAACCCAAGATCCCGTTCTTGGGTTCGATCCCCGCTCAATGCAAATATTTGTATGCATAAATACGGGTATTGGCACCATACAAAATCGTATTTGCAAGTGACGTGACACAGCAGATGCACGTATTGTAAATGTATGGAGTGCAAGAGAATATCGCATTTATTTCGGTCTACGTTATTTTTACACGTATTTAATAATATACTTATGTCATTTATTTCTCATAAAAACATAAAGTTCACTTAAAATTAGATTTACAATAATTTAGAAATTAGAGTACGCCAATATATAAAAATTAATTATTACATTATACAATTAAAATATTGTCCACATTTTTGTACAGTCAGAGTGACAGTCTAATCTATTAACCCGCCCCTCATCGTACCTGGTGCAAAGGTGCCCATGACGCTGGCGGCATTGCCCCGTTGAACAGCTATGGCCAACCGTTGCCCCAGGTACGAGCCGGAGCGGGAGTCACCGGTTTTGTCCCTCAACCTGCGCCCTAATTCGCTCACAAAATTAATTGATAATAAAAGTAATTTGAAATTTAATGACTTGGGACAGAATTTGATTTTTAAAGTTTATATTCGCGCACTCGCGTTCACCGAGGAGGGCCAGATCGAGAGAGATATCCCAAGGGCTGCCAGGGTGCGAGAGATAGTAACCAAAAACGAACCACAGCCGCCGTGTGTCGTTGGTTCGACCCCGCATTTTTTTGCAAATGGCTCGCGTTTTGTCGTGAACGCGAGCGTCCGTGAAAGGTTGGCTTTGACTAAATAATATGTAAATGTGTTGACGTTAATATTCTCTAATAAGTAGAAAGTACATAGGTATTGAGTTCATTAATTTCAATGTATTATCATGTATGACAAATCACTAAATATGATGCAGTATTATTGATGCTTTCATTGCGAGGGTCGATAAAATCTGTAAATATCTAATATAAACAACAATTTATGATTTTCCCTTTTGTTAGGTCGTTGACCCGTTTATTGTGCTTGCAGGCCGCCTTTGAGACATGTCCTTCGCACCCCGACAGTCCTCTTCGGGTGTGGTAACCACGGAGTCCCCATCTCATCCCCGGGTATGGAGAGGCGCGCATCGCACACCGCCGCCGCGGGCTTCTTCTGCTAGGGTGACAGGCGGCTCCACCCGTCACCCCCAGGCCCGCGCTCATGGGGGACAGAGGTCATTTTGCGACCTTCGACGCCCGAGCTGCCTACTGTCGCGGGTGGCGGGGTTTGCGAGGAGAGGAGACCTCTGCTCCCGCTCCGCCGTCTTCTTCTTCAGAAGGAGGCGCCGGCCGTCCACGTATTCGTGCAGAAAACCATCGCCGCGAGCAATGTGACTAGCATGAGAACTCACACTTCCAGGGCTGCCACCAGCTCCCATCTCTGCTTGCAGGACGCCTTCTTAAGGAGGCCTAAACTTAACTCATCTTGAGTGGAGAGTATGTCAGATGGAGAGGGTATTCGCACTATGTTTTGATTTCTTGTACCCTTTGATAAGAGTACGAGCTTATTTCAGGTTTTCAGCAACAACACAATGAGTAATCGTTTTTGTATATTGTGTGTAATATTTTTCCTTATTTATTTATTATTATCACAATTTGCTATCAGAGTTATCATGATATTTAGCTTACCATTATCGTCATCTTCCTACCTTTGGTCCAATTTTTTTTATATATATAGGTCACGTCGGTTAGACTTCGCCTTGCCCGATGGTAAGCTGAAGGTAAAGTATCAGAAAAGAGGGTCACCATTACTTACACATACCGTGTGACAATGGTGACACTCAGCTTGACGGCCTCATCATATGCTTTTTCACGCCCCGCTTAAAGAAACCGGGACTGTAGTAAGAAGGAAACACGGGTTCTTAAATCACCCATCTGTCTGTACTAATAGAATAGGTAATGTATGGGAATGTTTTTTTTATACAACTTATGTGGCAGACAAGCCCATGGCCCACCTGATGGAAAGTAGTTACCGTGACCTATGGACGTGTGTAACACCAGTGGAGTCACATCCGTGGTGCTGACCCTGTAAGAACAGAGATTTCAACAAGAACAGAGAGTTAAAGTGGTACGTGACCTAGGTATAATTTTTGACACTGAAATGTCTTTCAGGGCACATTATGAGCACATCTGCAGCAAAGCTAATCGTATGCTTTCATTTCTGCTGCGTAATTCAAAACCTTTCAAGTTGGCTGAGTCCTTAATCACCCTGTATTGTATCTTAGTGAGAAGTATAACTGAATACTGCGCTTCCATTTGGGCTCCAATATATGCAGTTCATATTAATAAAATTGAAGCAATCCAAAAACGCTTCGTCAGGGCTCTGTGTACAAAATATGGCATTAGACGTAAAATACCCGTATATGAAGACAGGCTTAAAACCTTTGAGTTAATGAGTTTGGAGGAGAGGAGGACGATGGGCGATTTGTGTACTCTATACAGGATCGTGAATGGCTTGTTGGATTGTAATCTTGTCACCTACGTAAGCTTTAAAGTGCCTACTCGGTCTGTGCGCCATCCGCAGCTATTTGTTATACCGCTGTGCAGAAACAATGTTTCACAGAATAACCCGCTCCATAGAATGTGTAGTCTATATAATAGGGTTTGTACTCAACTTGATATCTTCTTTGATAGCTTCAGTACTTTTAAAAAATATCTTTAATGTTAGCGTTTTGTTTTGTTTATATATTTTTTCTGTTGATGATTTGTGTCAATGTAGCCGACCAAACTACGGTATAATTTGATTGTGTGTATGTTTACATATGTATACCACTGGCTTAACAAAGTTGTTTAACATTTGAACGTTGTGTACAAATATAATTGGATTTCAGGTTTAAAAAGTGTACTTGAATCTGTTATCTGTTATCTGTTTTTGTACCTAATAAAATAAAATAAAATAATTTTATGTGCCCTCAGTGCAGAAAATAAAATCAGGACAAGCCTTTGGTCTTCAAACTGACAGCATGAGAACTCTCCAGTGAGCTCTGGCACTCTCACTCTCACTACCGGGGACACAACACGAGGTTATTATAGCCGTGGTATTCTTTAGGGTGGAGGTACTTCCCCAGTTGGACTGCTCAATACCGTAATGTCACGTATTTTGACGTTTATGACAGTAGTTAACATATGTCAATCCTATACATTAACTAGTTTATTCTATTTGTAAATACCTGGAACTTTGTACTGCTCTTGTCTTCTCAATTTCTGTAACATGAATATTGTAATTGGCGTACAATAAATTATATAATAAATAGATGTATTACTTTTCGATGCTTTTCGAAGTTATGTATGTATTTATCGCAGGTTTATAAGTGCCCGGTTAACAAACACGGTAGCCTAGTGGTTTGGGTAATGGACTGCTGAGACGAGGTCTCGGATTCGATCCCAGGTTTCACCATGGCACACACCAATGACTTTTCTATGCATTTTCGAAGTTATGTGTGTATTTATTTTTGAACGATAACACTATTAAATGACATTGTACCTATATTTATAATGCAATTGTTTGACATAACCTTGACATAACATAAATTTTTCGTTTGACATTTAATATTAATTGACATAGAATTGTTAAATTGAGTTTTAAACTGATAGTTTTATGTAGTTGCATACGCCTCAATTGCTGTATTTGACATTTAATAAGGCATATAATGTGAATTTTGGTTAAATCTGTAGTACAACTTAAATACTTTTATTGAATTGATTGATATTTATATGTATTTGAAATTCACTATAATAATTACTTAAATTCGCTGAAAATTCTAAATTAGTTAATTAACTGTGTCAATCTGTACACCACATATGGTAGAACATAGCGAACATAACTTAGCCTGTAAGACCTTTATAATTAACCTATGTTTCACAGAATAAATGAATATGAATGAATATGAATATGAATATCGCAGGTTTATAAGTGCCCGGTTAATGGCAATAGGCTCGCCACCTATTACATTGGGACCTAAACATAAACTGGCGTAATGTGGGTGCTAGCACCTCTGCCTACCCCTTCGGGGATATAGGCGTGAGTTTATGTTATGTTATGTTATGTTTATGTATAATTCTTGTACTGCAAAATTTGCGTTTTATTTTCTAAAACTCTTTCTGTTTTCAACAGATAGAATAATATCAACACCATTATCTGTTGTTATCTATCATTATCATTATCACAATCATCAATCACTGTCTTCTAATCAAACTTTATTTATTATGTTTTAACTGTTATGTCTTCTTCCTGGGTGCATCGTGATCTTATCTGAGTAAGCCGATGGCTGATCCTCCATGCACAGCATCGATATATTATAGGATTATATTTTTGTTATGAATGGTTGCTATCAAAAATAATCCAAGGTATTAAAGAATAATCAAATTCTAATCTAGTTCTCTGAATTTCTTGCCGGTATCTTCTCAGAAAAATCAACCCACTGAACCAGCGATAGAATCTTTGTCAGATGATTCTTTTGTTAGCTCAGTAAGTTATTTAAAATATAAGCATAATAAAATATAAGATGCGGTGTTGTACAAGGCAACTAAGGGATAGGGCTGTATAACATCAGACAGATATATACAGCCCAGACTCAGCGTCAGATGCATGGCTCGAGTTAACAATAGTGCCCGGAAATCGGCAATGGCACACCCCCTATTACGTGGGGCTTAATACAATAATTGGTGAAATGTGGGTGTTAATTCACCTCTGACATGACAAGGCTTGTTTATATGTATTACTAGGTATATCAAAGTTATAGGGCTAACCAACACAACTTATTTTCGGCTTTTGAGGGTTGTTTTTTTGTAGCGGCGGCTTTTTTAATTTTTTAACCTCAGGATTGAAATTTATCTATAATAATATTATAAAGCTGCAGAGTTTGTTTGTTTGAACGCGCTAATCTCTGGAACTAATGGTCCGATTTGAATGATTCTTTCAGTGTTGGGTAGTCCATTTATCGAGGAAGGTTTAAGGCTATATATCATCACGCTACTACCTAAGGGAGCGGAGCATTGATAATAAATGTTAACAAATCCGGCAATTTTTCATACATATTTTGAAGACTAAAACATACGGGCTCAAAGGGATATGAAGCTTCAAAATATACCCCGGGCGAAGCTGGGGTGGGTCAGCTAGTTTTATATAAAAGCGAAAGACCACTTTCTGATTAATCACGATATCTGAGAAACTAAAACACCTACAAACTTGAAGGCGGCTGCTAGTATTCAATAAATCCTTCCAAAATTAAGTTTGCAACATAAGAGACACAAAAGACAGCGTCGGTAGCTTTGTGGTTAAGGCTTACAGGTCTCGGGTTCGAATCCTGGCTATTGCACCACCGACATGAACCTACTCCTAACACAAGTAATTTAGCTTAGCTGGAAGGGTTAGAGGGAATATTAGTCATTTTGGTTCTAATATTAATTATTTTAAAAAAAAACAAAAATAAAAAAAAACATTTGACTAAATTACATGCGTGTAACCTCAGCAGTTTAAGCTCTGCGTTGATTAATCAGTAATACATCACGTCGGACTCAAGAATCTGGATACAATTGTCCTTCTAGACAAATGGCAATTCGCTGGCTGGCTGGTATTGTAGAATAGAATGTCGAATGTATAAATAAATAAACAAATTTTCTACAACATTCTACACAACGCTATCTAGAGCCATGGTAAGCTTAGCTTAAATCCACGTATCACCTCACCCAACTTCTCACGGGTCCTGGCTGCTTCGCCAAGTACCTGTGGGAGGTGGTGGGGGTGGAAGCGGAGCTCCGGTGCCGAAACTGCACCAGGGGCGACCCCGACACGGCACACCACACTTTGGCCGTGTGTGACGCGTGGGGCGGCCAAAGAGCGGCCCCCACAAGCATCATTGGTGTGGACCTCTCGCTGTCGGCCGTAGTTTCAGCTATGGCCGGCAGCGAACAGTGTTGGGCCGCCGTCGCCTCGTTCGCTAGCGAGGTGATGACGGCCAAGAGAGAGGCACTGCGGGAGCGGGAGCGAGCTGGGCTCACTCTTCCGCCCCGCAGGCCCCCGGCGAGGGGACGCCGGCGAACGCAATTCGAATGAGAGTGGCCACGGGCAGTCTGTCGGGGGACCCGCTGCGTAACTAGCCTGTGTTATTGAATCTAAAATGCGGGTAAACATACTTAGATACTTTTTTTTTGTAAATACATACATATTATGCATAGTAACACCTCGACCAATCCAAATATACATATTCTTGCATACAAATATTAGCACTGAGCGGGAATCGAACCCGAATCTTCTGCGTAGCAGTTGCGTTCACTACTGCTACGCCGCAGAGGCTGACGTCTGTCATAAATGTCAAATCACATACTTCTAGATTTTATTGTACAAGCCGGCAAATTAATTTCCACTTGTCTAGAGCAGCTGATTAATCCTTTTATAGCCTTCTTACCTTTTGTAGCCAGTATATATATATTTGCCTGATGTTAAACAGCCCTATACCTTAGTCACCTTGTACAACATCGCATGGGAAGAGATGGGGTGGTCCAGATTCTACTCTGCCGGGAACCACGCAGCTGTAAACAAGTATAAAACACATTTGCGTTCACACTGTATTGCTAGTATTCAATCTTCTGTATTTCTATACTATACTGTATTCCTGTGACATATTACAACTTGTCAAATCATGTTTTATACTTAGGTGTAAACGTGGGGTAAAAATGTAAGTCTCCACAAAAAATGTATATAAATAGTTAGATGCAACATTGAGCAAAGATGCACTATCATGAGAAAAAGAGTCGCCTCTCTGCTACGTGTCCGAAACAGCGCCAACGGCATTTTAAGTGTGCTAGCGGATAGGGTAGACTGTCCGATGGTGAGGCATTGGGTCGGAGTTCATGTGAGAAACACGTGAACTTCGGTCCAATAATCTCACACAAGTAATTATGTGAAAATCTTGTACTTACTAACAAAGGTTAAGCATTACTAACAACACTATGGATTGTACAAAAGTTATCCGAAATAAAATATATATTATTATATTATTATTATTATTATTTCTTCTCCAACGGATATCGGAAATGAAGTAGTTGATATCTACAGATTCTTGGTATAAATATCTGATTAATATCTTTAGACAATCATAATCTAACAACTGTTTTTACTTAAGTATCTGCTTGTAATATCTATCAGTATGTGTATAGTATCTATTCAATATCAAGGATGTTTTAACAGGAAATATTTTTATATATCCAATAAACGGATATCATAGCATCAGATAGAAGCACTTATAGTCAGGTGCGATCACTGTTCGGTATTTCACCCGGCCATGATCTTAAATGGTCCACCTTAAAGTCCCTAAATAGGTTTACTCATGTCGCCTGCTGTAGGGCCCACCGCGTGAAATGGGGTTACTAGACTCGGGGGGTGGTGCCTGTGATTGTGGTGCACCTCTGCAGTCGATGGACCACCTCCTGTCGTGCCCACTGTGCCCCTACACCTGCACAATTGCTGACCTGAATGAAGCGATGGAAGGTGCGGTCAATGTCGCCGAATTTTGGGCTGGGCGCATTTAGCTTCTATTTTTTTTTAATTGTTGCGATTGACACGAAGGAGAAGACTATTCGGTAGATTATCAGTGGATTAAGCGACATAGGGGAGGTTAAAATTTGTATGGATGACCGCTTTCACTTCAAAAGGTATGGTTAAACGTCGGTCCCAGCAGACAATAGCCGTTACGTCACAACGGAGGCCTACAACGATCTAAAAATCTCTATCAGTGGTTTACCACTAACCACAACTCAGGCTGAGAGGTCATATGGCAGTCGCTCCCAATATAGCCGAAAACCAAGCCACATCATATTTATCGGATCCTGCACTTTGAGGTGAAGACCGAGACTAACGCAAGAATGATGATGATGTAAATAATTTTGATTGTATATGTATTTTTTTTTTCAAAAGAATTTTAGATCCGAAATTCCTAGTATTATTTCTAACCCTGTGCTGTCAGTATGAAGACTAAAGGTTTGTCCTGCTTTGTCTTCTACACTGACGGCACAGAAACTCGGTGCTTACAGGGTTGGCGGCGCGAGTGCGGCTCTTCTGGTGTTGCCATACATGTTAGACCACGGTAACCACTATCCATCAGGTAGACCGTGTGCTTGTCTGCCACCTAAGTGATATAAAAAACCCCTCTAGCTAAGCTAAATTGCTTGTGTTAGAAATGAGTTCAAGTCGGTAGTATATTTTGTTTTTTTATTCGAACCCTCACGTCGGTACTGTAATGGCCAGGATTAAACTCCTAAACCGCCGACCGCCGACTCCTAAACCATTAAACTACAGACACTTAAATCGTATCGCAAAATCGTAACGCGTCCCGTCGCCGCTCCGCTCCCGTCCCGTCATCCAATATTTATCAGGGTCGTACTGAATGGCGTGACTCCAAAAGCTTGACTGCCGCGCGTTAATAATCGTTAACGTGCGCGGAGGGGTGGCATTTCTATCAGGGTTGCAGGTACAAAAGTTTTCCCAAAATTATGGGAAAAAATCTCACCCTTCAAGTCTGTTTACCCGACTACGGGGAAGTCAAAGGAGGGTTATAAATTTACCTATGCATGTAGGTTCATCTGTTCCGCCATAGCTCCTTAATTATTTATTAGAACTGTACATGTGAGTACAGTATCGTTAGAAGCGTCTTAGTCGTCTTTATTTTTATACCACTTAGTTGGCAGACAAGCACACGGCCCACCTGATGAAAAGTGGTTACCGTGACCTATGGACGTCTGTAACACCAGAGGAGTCACAGTCGCGCTGCCAACTCTGTAAGTACAGAGTTTCTGTGCCGTCAGTAGAAGACAAAGCAGGACAAGCCTTTAGTCTTCCCACTCACAGTACAAATTCTCCAGTTAGCTCTGGCTACCCTACTCACGTCTGCTGGTTATAAAGTTTTGTGATAAATATGCCGTGCTAAAAAAAGCCTTAATTAGCACATTTCAAATATGTATAAATTATAGATGTTGCTTGCCCCAAAATGAAAAAATAAAAAATTAGCTTAAAAACTAAAACCCAATTACTAAAAAATCAAACTCTAAAAAGTATTAAACAAGAAAATATCAAGGATAGCCGTGGTCGTATGCCACTTTTGCTTAGAAAGTTTGGAGTGTTAAACTAAGTGGCATACGACCACGGCTATCATTGATAATTATCCTTTATAATTGTTTTATATCTCTCTCATCTTTCGCACTGTAGATTGTAACGAACAACATCGAAATGAATGTTGCAATATATGTCTCCCTACTTTACTGAAAAAATGATATACCAACTTTATCATATCCGTAAGAATTTCGGTAGATGGCTCCAACATGTATGTATATGAGATTCTCGGCTATCAGGAATGAGGACTACTTATTCAAACCCTGAACACTATAGCAAAATAAAATAGGTGTATAGTGGCAGCGGGAGCGACGAAGAATCGCAAGCCAAGCTGCCCGCGTACGATGGCAACTCGGGCGTCGGCGGTCGATGAACGACCTCCGCCCCCCATGAGCGCCGGCCTGGGGGTGACCGGTGAAGCCGCCTGCCACCCTGGCAGAAGCAGGCCGCGGCGGTGGCGCGCCTGGCGCGCCTCCCCGTTTTCGGGGTCGAGTTGGGGACTCTGTAGTCCCCACACCCGAGACGAGGGCCAGATCGCGAGAGATGGCCCTGGGTCGGCCGGGGTGCGAGGGATATGCCTGTCAACCTCACCTTCGGCAACCAAAACGACCCACAGGCGGCGTGCGTTTTAGTCGGTTCGAGTCCGACATAACCTCCTCCACCGGCTCCGGTGGGGAGGTATCCGTGGGGATTCTGCGCACGTAAAAAAAAACAAAAAAAAAAGGTAGGTGTATAGTTGCAATAAAATAACGTTTACAGGTATGAGATAAAGATAAGAGATAAAAAATATAATAAATATACATATTTCTTACGACCTGCCTGATCTAGGTTTATGCAAACCTGTGTTTCTAGGTAGAACGTAGAAGTAAAGATCAACATCTGATATGTACCTTCTTTTACTGTCATGAGTACGCTGTTCACCATTGGCTTCAAAAAACTACTAACTTTCATTTGCTTTTTAAAATACCAAGGGAAAAAATGTCGACGCCTGGGGCCACCCCATCTATTCCCGGACGGCCCGCCCCTTTATCGACCCTACATAGGGTATAAAAGTGGGTGCTAGCTCAGAGCCAGCACCGAGTTGCACGCGACGGCCCGGTGCGGTGAGCCGTTACGTGCAAATTTCGGTGAATAAGAGATACATCCGCCTGTTTGGCAACCAGTCCTCATTTGAGGAGGTGAGGCGGCCTCAACGCAATGATTTTTTATACTAGTTCCTTAGACTTCTCCTCTTCCTTAGTCTGCGAAATGGTGATCCGTATAAAAAAAAGAAAGAAGCCATTGTTGTAGGTAATTACATGATCGACAACTTTGTCTAACTTACTTTTGCAGTGACACTTACTTACTGTTTACGAAAAAAATGAGAGAATACCTTTGACGTTGCATAAAAAAATTCACAAGTGCTATCAATGGAGGCTTTTGATATTTCTTTTATTATGATGTATTTAACATCCCCACCAATTCAAATCAACTCTATGCAACCGTGGTAGCCTAGTGGTATGGATAATGGACTGCTGAGACGAGGACTAGGGTTCAATCCCAGGTTTTACCATGGCACACACCAATGCTTTTCGAAGTTATGTGTGTATTTATCGCAGGTTTATAAGTGTCCGGGTGATGGCAATAGGCTCGCTACCTATTACATTGGGACCTAAACATAAACTGGCGAAATGTGGGTGCTAGCACCTCTGCCTACCCCTTCGGGGATATAGGCGTGAGTTTATGTTATGTATGTTATGTTCTATGCAAATTTATGCAAGGCCAAACCTTAATTTTCCGCAACTCAAAAAGACAAAAAACTGGACCTGACCCTTATAGGATCCCTTCGTTGTCAGTTTGTCTGTCTGTCAAGACCTTTTTCTCAGTAATGCGTGAAGGTATAAAGTTGAAATTCATACCACATACTCGGGTCTATAACGTCTTGAAACTGCGCAAAAATCAAACTTCTAAGTCAACGCATTCAAAATATATTACGGTTTACGTAGCTTAAACCACCCCATCTCTTCCCATGCGGTGTCGTACAAGGCGACTAAGGGATAGGGCTGTTTAACATCAGATAGATATATATAGCCCAGACTATTTATATTGTTGGTGGATTTTTTAAATTTTTTTTTTTTATATAGGACACGTCAATTGGACTTCGCCTTGCCTGATGGTAAGCTGAAGGCAAAGTCCCAGAAAAGAGGGTCACCATTACTCACACATACCGTGTGACAATGGTGACACTCAGCTTGACGGCCTCATCATATGCTTTTTCACGCCCCGCTTAAAGGACCCGGGACTGTAGGAAGAAGGAAACACATGAGCTGGTAATGAGTTCCAGGCCTTAATGGTGCGACAGAGGAAAGAGTCTCAGAACCGCTTGGTTCTTGATCGGATGTTTTGCACCGTGTGCGGATGACATCTAAGACCTGCACGTGATGTCCTGTGTAGGAAAGGGGAGGGTGGGACTAATTGGAAGAGCTCATTAGAACACTCCCCATGGTACAGACGGTAAAATACAGCCATAGACGCAACATCTCTACGCAGCTGTGAAGGTTCTAGGGTGTTCGTGATCTCGGGATTCCCAATGATGCGGACCGCACGTCGCTGCAACCTGTCGAGAGCATCTAGTAACCATCCCAGAGATGCGAGCAGTATTCCACACAGGAGCGAATTTGTGTCTTGTATAGAAGACACCGCTGCTCCGGCGTGAAAAATCGTCTCACTCTGTTCAGGACTCCGAGTTTTCGTGAGGCTGTTTTGATGATACTTTGTTAATTATATATATAAAGTTTAATTTGTTGTTACACATATTGATAACTCACTTGTACTTTTCCACATTATTTTATTACACCCACACAGGTGGAAAAGTACAAGTGAGCTTTTTTTTTAGAATAGAATCGTTTTATTTGTTCAAAACATGTGTGTACATACAAAAGCATGCAATAGATCAGTAATAGTAGTCCAGTCATGTTTTGCCCCATATAGCGGCGTACAAATATATGCGTGAGGAGACGCTAGAGTTATTAATATAATATATATATAGCCCAGACTCAGACTCAAATGAATCGTTTGAGTCAAGAATAGTGCTCACCCTCTATTACGTGGGACCGACCTCACCTCTGCCTAACCCTTCGGGGATGAAGGCGTGATTATATCTACGTAGGTATGTATGTAAATTACGGAACCATCGGCGCGCGAGTTCGACTCGAATTTGACCGGTTTTTTTTCTGGATTAACATAGGATACATACAAAGGAAAATACATGATAGCGAGTTCTACAATGGGCGGCCTACAGCTGTCTACAATTTCATCCAGTATATGGAATACGCTACTTTACGTTCTGACTCCGAAGTGGGAACCGAATACAACCGAGAACATCTCTAAGATCTGACCATGGTGCATATCTCTTTTTTTTTTTTTTTATACCACTTAGTTGGCAGACAAGCACACGGCCCACCTGATGGGAAGCGGTTACCGTGGCCTATAGACGTATGCAACACCAGGGGTGTCACACTCGCGCTGCCGACCATGAAGAAACCTTCTGATGCCCCTCTTGAAGAACCCCATATTGTAGGCGCTTGGGAAAACCGCAGCAGGGAGGTCATTCCACAGCTTGAGTGTGCGTGGGATGAAGTTTCTTTCATACCGCACAGTGCGTACCGTCTCAGGTCGCAATGTGTGGGAATGAATGGCCCTGCCTATGGCGAGAGGTGCGATGATAGAATGTAGCTACGGGCATCATGTCAAACAATTCATCTGAGCACAAACCATTGCATAGGCGGTAGAACACACACAGTGAGGCAAAATCCCTCCTAAGGCTAAGAGGTTCCACTCTACCTGTGAGTATGGGATTGTCAACCAGCCTCAATGCCCGTCTTTGCAACGAGTCGAAGGGGTTAAGCTGGTATGCAGGTGCTCCAGCAAAAAGGTGACAGCAGTACTCCATGTGAGGCCGGACCTGTGCTTTATAAAGAAGGAGTTGCTGCCCCGCAGTGAAATACTGTTTCGCCCTGTTGAGCACTCCGAGCTTTCTTGATGCCAACTTAACCTTGTCCTGCAAATGACTTCGGTATTGGACGTCACTGGAGATATCGACACCAAGGATCCCGATACTCGGGGAGATGGTAAGCGGTGTGCCCAGGAATTGCAGCGCTACAATAAATGGGGTTTTCTTAGCGGTGAATACACATACTTGTGTCTTAGTGGGGTTGAATTGGACTAGGTTTAGTCGTCCCCAATCGGACACTCCAGAGAGAGTCTCGATTTCAGACACAAGTTGTTCGCGACTCTTCTCCACCTCGGACTGAGGGATATTTGCACGGCCCGAGTAACACGTGTCCCCGGTACTGTCGTCCGCATAACAATGAATGGAGCCATCAGACAGCATGTCATTGGTATGCAGCAGAAACAGCGTCAGAGACAACACGGAGCCTTGTGGGACACCAGCGTTTATGTTCATGCGGTCCAAGCAGCTGCCGTCGACGACGGCTTGAATGCTTCTGTTGGACAAAAAGCTGGAGATCCATTCGCACAATCCCTCGGGGAGTCCATAATATGGCAACTTCGTAAGAAGACCTTTGTGCCAGACCCGATCGAAGGCCTTCGCTACATCGAGGCTGACCGCTAGTGCCTCACCGCGACTCTCGATGGCTTGCGCCCACCGGTTTGTGAGATACACAAGAAGGTCACCGGTAGAGTGGCGAAAACCGTACTGTCGGTCGCTCAGTAGATCGTTTCCTTCAAGGTACCTCAGGAGTTGTGTATTAATAACACGCTCCATAACCTTCGAGAGAAGGGAGGTTATAGCGATAGGCCTGTAATTGGTCGGATCTGTCCTGTCACCTTTCTTAGGTACAGGGTGCACAAAAATGCAGTCTTCCACGAAGCCGGGACCTGCCTCGCGGAGTATGAGAGTGCGAAAAGGCATGTAAGTACAGGGCACAGCTCGGGGGCACAGTGCTTAAGCACCATCGCCGGTATACCGTCCGGCCCACTCGACTTCCGAACATCTAGGGACTTAAGCTCGCGCCGGACCACCAGTTGTGTGATTTTAATTTCGGTCATCGAAGCACCACAGCTGGGGATGATGGGTGGTTCGGCGTTCCCGTCGTTCATAGTCGAGTTTGACGCAAAGAGATTACCCAAAAGATCGGCCTTCTCCTTAGCGCCATGGGCCAGACTACCGTCGGATTTTTGCAGCGGCGGAAGGCAAGACTGGCAGAAGATTCCCTCAGCAGCTTTATCGAGCGACCAAAATGCACGACTGCCTGATGGGTAGCGCGCAAGCCGCTCGCCAATTCTGCCGATGAACTCAAACTTCGCACTAGACGTTGCCTTTTTACTGGACCTTGAAGCGGCATTCAACTTCCGCTTCACTTCAGCGATATTCGGATCCTTATTGGCAAGAGCCGTGGTCCAAGCCTTGTATGCAGATTGCTTGCGGTCTCTAGCTAGGCCTATTAAACCACGGGCGTTTGCTCGCTCCTGTCGCGACCCAGCGGTTGGGGATGTAACATTCCATACCCACTAGAATCGCGTCAGCGACTGCTGTTGCACAGGAGCTTGGATTATCAGAAGAGAAGCAAAGCTGCCTCCACAAGTACGACGCGAAGAATTCTCGCAGTCCATCCCAGTCTGCCGACTTGTAGTGCCACACATGCCGCCACTGATGTGGCCGCGGTGGTTCAGGCCGCGCGAGTGTCACTTGCGCCCGGACGAGGCTGTGGTCCGAATTACCGAGAGGTGCTTCCACCCTTATGGAGTATTCATCCGGGCGCGTAGTCAGCAGAAGGTCCAGTATTGAGCTTCTGTGGGTCTCAATTTCTGGTGTTCTAGTGATAGAATGCACCAGTTGAGAGAGCCCATAAGTTAGAGCGAAGTCGTGAGCAGCCCTTCCCGCAAAATCAGTCCTAGGAGACCCCGGCCACTCCACGTGGTGGGCGTTGAAGTCCCCCAAGAAAACTAATTCCGCAGTGGGGTACTGCTCAATTACGCTGTCCGCCGACCGCTGCAGATGCTGGAACAGTTGAGCCGTGCCCAGGTCACCGCTATGGGACCTGTAAAGGCACGCATAGATACGGGTGTGGCCACCGTGATCTATGCGTACCCATAAAGTTGACAGGTCCCTATCCTCAAGACCATGGAGACGGCGGCAGCAAATATCATCCCGGACGTACAAGCATACCCCGGCACGACTCATAAAGCTATGCTCGAGTTTCTACCCGGGGTACATTAGGTAGGCTGTATCGGCCGGGCATGATATTTGCGTCTCCGTCAGAAAAAGCAAGGTAGGCTGCGCGGTCTCTAAGTGGACATGGACCGCGTTAAGGTTGGAGTGTAGGCCCCTAATGTTGCAGAAATCCACATTCACTGTGGATGATGGTGCCGCTGTGGTAACGTTTCTCTTGCCTTTTTTTGTTTTCATGTTTGAGATGGGGGGAGGGGGGGGGGAGAAGGTACAAAGAGATTCTGTGCCTCCAGTGTAGAAGACAAAGCAAGGCGTCCTACCCCCACAGACAAGTTGGGGTTGTGTGACTGGCCGGCGCGATGGTCGGAAGGGCCCCCGGTCCCCTCCCAGATACTGAAGCCAGGTCCACTCCGGTCTCCTCCTCCGGCATGGCTACAGCACCGGGAACTTTACACAGGCTGCTGGTTCAGCCTCCTGGGGCGGAGATTAAGTAATCCCCAGGTTCGGGAACCGTACAGCCTGCGGGCGGCCAGCGGATAACCGTTTCACCGGGTCTCCCTGACCACCACGCCAACATTTCACGCCCCCTCCAGTCAGTGGGGTCAATTTAAGCCTTTGGTCTTCCTACTGACAGCACAGAACCTCTCCAGTGAACTCTGGCTACCCTACTCACCGCCGGGAACACAACACAAGGTTATTATAACCGGGGTATTCTGTAGGGCGGAGGTACTTACCCAGACGGACTGCTCAATTTTGGACGGGAGATACCGTCATGTCCTTCCTCCAATTAATGCTTAGGTGGCAGACAAACGCACGGCCCACCTGATGGAAAGTGGTTACCGTGTCCTATGGACGTGTGCAACACCGAGGGAATCATAATCGCGCTGCCAACCCTGTAAGCTCAAGAGTTTCTGTGCCGTCAGTGTAAAAGACAAAGCAGGACAAGCTTTTGGTCTTCCCACTGACAATACAAAAACTCTCCAATGAGCTCTGTCTACCCTACTCACTGACGGGAACACAACACAAGGTTATTATGGCCGCGGTATTCTGTAGGGCTAATTGTTTTAATTTACATTTAGCCCGACATTTGCCTCGCTGTGTGCGTTTTACCGCAGATGAATGTTTGGCTTGATGCCTACAGCTACGCTCTATCATCTATCATCGCACCTCTTGCCATAGACAGGGAATTCATCCTCATACATTGTGACCTGAGACGGTGCGCACAGTGCGATATTATAGAAACTTCATTCCACGCACGCTCAAGTTGTGGAACAAACTCCCTGCAGCGGTTTTCCCAAGAGCCTACAATATGGGGTTATTCAGGAGGGGCCCCTGGTTTTGCTTAAGTCCATAGTCCACTGTTACCACTTCCCATCTGGTGGGCCCTGTGCTTGTATGTCGTCTAACTGGTACAGCAAAAAGTTTCCGTTTTTGTTAAAAAGTGGTTTTATTTCAAAGAGTGATATGCCCGCTCAGTGCAAATATTTGTACGCATAAATAAGTATATTTGCATTGGTCTGGGTGTTTCATAACATAACATAACATAACATAAACTCACGCCTATATCCCCGAAGGGGTAGGCAGAGTTGCAAGCACCCACATTCTCCAGTTTATGTTTAGGTCCCAATGTAGTAGGTGGCGAGCCTATTGCCATTAACCGGGCACTTATAAACCTGCGATAAATACACACATAACTTCGAAAAGCATCGAAAAGTCATTGGTGTGTGCCATGGTAAAACCTGGGATCGAACCTGAGACCTCGTCTCAGCAGTCTATTACCCATACCACTAGGCTACCGCGGTTGTTTCTATTTATGATATGTATGTATTTAAAGAAAAAAGTATCTAGGTACCTATATTCATCCACATTATAGAAACTAGTCACGCTATGATTACCATGCGTCTAGATAGCGTTGTCTAAAATGTTATGGAATATTTATTATTATTATTTTAAACTTCTCAGCTTTTTCGGCTGGTATGTGTGAACCTATCACGGGCTTAAGCCAAGTGAGTCGGTTCATTTTGAATTGTGGTGGGTGTTTGTGTAGTGGATGTGAGGAATCGCCTAACTATGGAACATGTATCTATAACAACGGATCTTTGTAATGAAATGTATACTTTTTTATGTAGGCCTAATTCTGTGATTGATCTGTGTAATGATTTTGGAATGAGACCTGTGGATGAGAGAATGATAGGTATTATTTTAACTGTGTGTTGATGCCACATTTGCCGTATTTCATCAGCAAGTGGTATGTATTTTTGTAAATTTTCTGTGTATTTTTTCTTTATGTTTTCAGAGTTAGGAATTGAAATATCTATTAAATATGTGATTTTTTTCAGCTTTTAGCGTTAGTGTTTTTATCTGGTCTATTGTTTGTAATTGTTTTATCTGTTATAATATCTCGGTCCCAGTACAGTTTTGTGGTTTCATTATTCAAGCCATCCTTTGGTTTATATTTGTAATATGGTTCTATTTTATCTACTAACTTATATTTTTGAGCTAACAGTAAATGTATTTGTTTGGCTTTATTATTATTATTATTCGCATAAACTTCATACAGTATAGCTCGGGTGACCTAAATGGCGAGCCGCGAGACAAACGAAGCCCTTGCGCGTCCGGATTTTTTCGTAATATGTAATATTAGCTTGGTGAGTTTTAACTCATCCACCGCCGTAGTACTTTGTGTTATCCTCAAATCAACTAGCCCATCGCAGTCCACTGCCGGACTAGGCCTCTCCCAATGTTGGGAGGCTTTGGCCTACTGTTTCCACGCTGGCCAGACGGGTTGGTACAGGGTTTTATTTCGAGTTTTCCTTCTCTCGCAGTGATTTGGTTTGCGTATGTTTCCATTAAAGGACACCCTTCGGATGAGATGGGGTGGTGATACTTGTATTCTTTCTCCGTCACACACGTGTTGTCCTCAATAGGCATCAAAAATTCGTGTACTGCGCGTATAGAACACATAGGTTCAAGATATATGCCCCGAGCAATATCATAGTGGACATCTGTCAATGGCGTCAAGTAATGTATCCTTCAGTTCCGGTGTTATATCACCATGCCCTTGCCATTGTTAAGTACTTGATATTCACATATTTCCGTACGATAAAAAAAGGTTTTTGTTTATACTTTTATCTTTGTGTGTTTCTAAATTAATCAATGTCATATCTTTTAATCATCTTTTGTGATATCTGGCGAGTTAATCACTATCTTAAGTGCTACGAATACTATTGAACAAATTTCCATGAGTAAGTCAAGCATATTACGCCATATTTTAAGTTCAGCTTCCCTTTTTTTACGTGCGAAAAATCCCTATGGTTTTTATTTTATATTTAGGACACGCCAACTTGACCTCACCTTGCCTGATGGTAAGCTAAAGGCAAAGTCTCAGGAAAGAGGGTCACCATTACAGACACTAAGTGTTAGAATGGTGGCACTCAGCTTGGCGGCCTCATCAGATGCTTTTTCACGCCCCGCTTAAAGGCCCCGGGACTGTAGGAAGAAGGAAACACGTGTGCTGGTAATGAATTCCAGGTCTTGGTAGTGCGGCAAAGAAAAGAGTCTCCGAACCGCTTGGTTCTTGCTCGTATATTCCGTTGGTATGGTTATGTATGGTTACCCCCATCACCGGAGCCGATGGGAGAGGTTATGTCGGACTCGAACCAACTAAAACTCACGGCACTTGTGGATTATTTTTGGTCGCCGAAGGTGAGGTTAACAGGCATAATCCTCGCACCCAGGCCTACCCAGAGCCATCACTCTCAATTTGGCCGTCTCTTCGGGAGTTCAGTCTCCCTAGATTAGAATATTCAATGTATGGAATTATCACGTTTCTTATATATATAGCACACGCCAATTAGGCTTCGCCTCGCCTGATAGTAAGCTGAAGCTAATGTCTCAGAATAGTCACTCATTACAATGGTGACACTCAGCTTGACGGCCTCATCATATGCTTTTTCACGCCCCGCTTAAAGGACCCGGGACTGTAGGAAGAAGGAAACACTTGAACCTACAGAATACCACGGCTATAATAACCTCGTGTTGTGTTCCCGGCGGTGAGTAGGGTAGTCAGAGCTCACTGTAGAGTTTTTGTACTGTCAGTGGAAATACCAAAGGCTTGTTCTGATTTTGTGTACTGCACAGACGGCACAAAAAATCTCTGTTCTTACAGGGTCGGCAGCACGTGTGTGATTCCCCTGGTGTTACACACGTTCATCACGGTAATCACTTTGCATCAGGTAGGTCGTGAGGTTGTCTGCCACCTATATTGCATAAAAAAAAAACTGCTGGTAATAAATTTCAGGCCTTAATGGTGCGATAAAGGAAAGAGTCCCCGCTTGGTTCTTGACCGAATACTTTTAAACCGTGTGCGGGCGACATCTCAGCCCTGTACGTGTTGTCCTGTGTAGGAAAGGGGAGGGTGGGACTAATTGGAAGAGCTCATCAGAACACTCACCATGGTACAGAAGTTTATGTCAGTCTTCAATATATGTCAATCATCATTGATCTCCTTTTTTATCCTATACCAGTCGTATCCGAAGCTTTCACCTCGGAGAATTGGGTTCGATCTTTCTAGCCTAATGCGGATTTGGCTGAACTTTGATATTTTCAGTGAAGTGCTTGCCTGACCTACGCAACCCAAAGGAAATATCGAAGCGCTTCAGTTGGACCAGTTGTTGGAGTTTTTAGGGCTCCAACTGCCCGTGAAGACGATGAAGATGTTCGTATGGCATCCGGGATCGACAGCGTAACGTGCTCTCCGAGGCACATAAGTCTCTCAATGTGTCCAGCCGCATGGTTCCCCGGTAGAGCAGAATTTCGACCGCCCCATCTCTATCCATTTTTTTTTTAAGTGCTTAAAATCCCCACGGATACCTCCCCACCGGAGCCGGTGGAGGAGGTTATGTCGGACTCGAACCGACTAAAACGTACGCCGCCGTGGGTCGCTTTGGTTGTCGAAGGTGAGGTTGGCAGGCATATCCCTCGCACCCCGGCCGACCCATCTCTTCCCATGCGGTGTCGTACAAGGCGACTAAGAGATAGGGCTGTTTGACATCAGACAGATATATAAAGCATAAACTCAGTCAGATGCATGGCTTGAGTCAACAATAGTACCCAGAAGACGGCAATAGGCTCATCCCCTATTACGTGGGATTGAATTCAAACATTAGTGAAATTTGGGTGTTAATTTACCTCTGCCTAACCCTACAGGGATAAAGGCAAGATTATGTGTATGTATGACACAGTTGTATGTATGTTTATGTGTATATATATGTCCCTGTTTAGGTACCCTTCTTTTATCTGAAAATTAATGTACACTTCACGTCCCTTTATATGTATTACTTTAACTGCTTCTCTGCTACTCAAAGGTTTGCTGGTAGAGAACTCATACTGAGTTAAGCTCGCCTTTGTCTTATATCATATCATATTTCTTATATATTTATTTTGTGTTTGACCTCTGTACTGTTTGTGTGCAATAAAGAATTAAAAATTGCTTTTAGTCAGTGTTAGAACACTGACTAAAAGCAAACCCAACTGTGTTGGAAAAAAGATCAGAAGATGATAACGTGGATGATATACTTCTCGACACTATACTCCATTCGGTCAGGTATCTACTTAACTAAACGTAAATAATCTTGAATCCTGGGGTCCATTGGTCCTGGGGTCCATTGGTCCTGGGGTCCAAGTGCCTGTCTTTTGTTTAGACAGGACACGGCGGTATTACCGCCCAATTGAGCAGTCCGACTGGGGAAGTACCTCCGCCCTACAGAATACCGCGGCTATAATAACTTCGTGTTGTGTTTCCAGCGGTGAGTAGGGTAGCCAGAGCTCACTGGAGAATTTGTGCTGTCAGTGGGAAGACTAAAGGCTTGTCCTGCTTTGTCTTGTAAACTGATGGCACAGAGACTCTACTTACAGGGTTGGCAGCGCGACTGTGACTCCTCTGGTGTTACAAACGTCCATAGGCCACGGTAACCACTTTCCATCAGGTGGGCCGTGTGCTTGTCTACCAACTAAGTGGTATAAAAAAAAGAGACATTTCTAAACGTTTAATTGACGCTACTCGTGAACAGAGGGCTGGTTTATTCCTTGCGCAAAGGATTGGTATTGCCATTCAACGTGGCAATACCGGTATGGGTCGACGTAGACATACGTATGTCAGTCAAATCGAAGACATTTTGAAGAAAGGACATGTCAAGAGTACCCGAAATCGGAGAGCATGTACGATAACAATTATGAAAGTAGAGGAAGCGAAAGAGGTACGCCAGGATCGTGGCAAGTGGAAAACAGTAGTCTCTGCCTACCCCACTGGGAAAAAGGCGTGACTGTATGTATGTATGTAATGCCGCCAGCCTTCTGGTCACCCTCCCGGTTGACATCATTCAAGAAATCCTATGTACATTATGTAACCAATAAATTTAAAAACTCTGTTTATTTATATTTTTCTTTGTAGAAACTTCTTTTGAACCACTAATTAGTCAGTTAGTTAGTCTAGTTTTACCACAAGATTGGTTAACTTTAGTTAAGTACCTTCATCCGTGTAGTGATGGAGAAAGAGTACAAGTATCATCTCCCCATCTCATCCGGAGGGTGTCGTAAGAGGCGACTAACGGAACAAATACGCAGACGATATCACTGCGAGAGAAGGAAAACTTGAAACAAAACCCTGTACCAACCCGTCTGGCTAGCGGGAGAGGCCTAGTCCAGCAGTGGACTGTGCTGGGCTAGTTGTTTAGTTAAACACCTAATCAAATGGAGTATAGTTCTTATATCAATATGGCTAAGGGCTACTATCCTCTTGATTATATTTTCCTCCGTGCAAGGAGCATTCGATGATTTTATCAAAGCCAAGGCTTATACGATCTGATGTTAGATTTCTTTGATTACAAATCATATCTGTGCATGTTATAAGTGCACTAAATTAAGTAATGCCCGTATCGAAATCGAAAATCAAAATCTAATTTGTTTATCATGTAGGTCACAATGTGACATTCATGAAAGTCAAGATTAATATTTAAAAACTTTTAAACTTTTTTTTTTTTACGTGCGCAAAATCCCCACGGATACCTCCCCACCGGAGCCGGAGAAGGAGGTTATGTCGGACTCGAACCGACTAAAACGCACGCCGCCTGTGGGTCGCTTTGGTTGCCGAAGGTGAGGTTGACAGGCATATCCCTCGCACCCCGGCCGACCCAGGGCCATCTCTCACGATCTGGCCCTTTTCTCGGGTGTGGGGACTACAGAGTCCCCAACTCGTCCCCGGAAACAGGGAGGCGCGCCACGCGCGCCACCGCCGCGGCCTGCTTCTGCCAGGGTGACAGGCGGCTCCACCTTCACCCCCAGGCCGGCGCTCATGGGGGGCGGATACTGTGACCACGGCCTGTGAGTCAGCCTGAGACCACGACAGGTGTAACCTGGTCGAAACATCAGGCAAACCAAAGGTATGTATGTACTTATACTATGATCGCGTTAATTCCCGTTAATATTATTGTAAGATCAATATTTTATTGACTTTTCGATGCTTTTCGAAGTTATGTGTGTATTTATCGCAGGTTTATAAGTGCCCTGTTAATGGCAATAGGCTCGCCACCTATCACATTGGGACCTAAATATAAACTGGCGAAATGTGAGTGCTAGCACCTCTGCCTACCCCTTCGGGGATATAGGCGTGAGTTTATGTTATATTATGTTTATTTTTATATTTACAGCAGCGGCTCCATGAGAACCTATATAAAAAGTAGTTTATAATGTGCTTTTCCAGGTTTTGTACAAATTTCAACCACATCCGTTCAACTGTTTGGGAGTAATTGAGTAAGAAACCATCCATCAAAGATCCTCTGCACCAGGTACGATCCGGCGCAAAAGTCGCATGACTTCTCCCTAATCCTCGCCCCATGTCCTCCACAAATCTTTTTGCCTCAACACTCCAACAGCCCATTGTCTCCACTGCAAAGGGAACGAACAGATACCGGGCCTGCAATACCTCGTACTTGAACCGCTTCTCATCGGCTACAGCCTCGCCAGTAGTGGCCGGAAACCGTACCATACGACTGAGGTGGCTTGAAGTGACAGTGCTGACGCAGGTGGCATCCCATAACAGACGCATCTTAGTACAAGGTATCTTCTTATTTAGCTAGATGTTTTACCAAAAAATAATGAAGATATGTTATTAAAACAACGCTACGGCTATCTTCCCCCCTTTTTTCAGGTCTGTTTTGTCACAACAGTCTGTGAGGAATCATGTCCTAGAAGTTCCAGTCAAAAATCATCAAGATCCATTCATAAATAACGCGACAGCAATCTACCCCATTTCTTTCCCTTCTATCAAAAAAAGGTTCTCGACAAAAGTAGATTTTTAAATCAAAGAACATATGTGTAAGTTCAAAATCACATTTTGTCGAAACGGAGAGAGAAATAAGATCTCTATCATCTATATCCCACTACATATCATGTTGTACACAGTTGGTAATAGCTCACAATTACTGCTCACTTGTGCTCCCTCACTATTTTCCCTTCGTATTAGTATGAACTATCTACTTTATATATCTATTTGTATGTTATAGTATATGTATATCAGTATTTATGTTGATAATACTTTGTGTAAAGTTGTATATTAATTTTATTTTACTTCTTTTTTTTTTTTACGTGCGCAAAATCACCACGGATACCTCCCCACCGGAGCCGGTGGAGGAGGTTATGTCGGACTCGAAACGACTAAAACGCACGCCGCCTGTGGGTCGCTTTGGTTGCTGAAGGTGAGGTTGACAGGCATATCCCTCGCACCCCGGCCGACCCAGGGCCATTTCTCACGATCTGGCCCTCTTCTCGGGTGAATTTTATTTTACTTACACTTTTCTCTCTTTCTTTTGTTTTTAATACACTATCTATTTAAGTTTAGTCGGTATCTACACCATATCTTTTGTCTTTATAACATTACTGTCCATCCTAAGGTTGTCTGGAAGAATTCGCTTCAGTATACATACTACCTACTTGTCCTACTGTAAATCTGTTGGTGTACAATAAAGAATTATCTATCTATCTATCTATCCATATCATCTCTGCAAAGAGAAGCCGTTGGGAATCGAGTTAAAGGATCCCTTCCCCACTGGTATGTATGTATGTAAGTTGAAGATAACTGCGCAGATGCGCGGACGTGATATGCCCCTCTGACCATGAACGGATATAGGTACAAACATATTTATCGTGTCCGTTATAATCACATTCCATTAGCATTTCCTTTTAATACGGTTTCCGAATAATGATTAAAACAATCACTGTCAATCAAATAATCTACTTTAGCTGACATTATTTGGCACTAAAATATATCGAAGTTATCTTAACTGGCTAAAGGCATCTTTCATCACGTGTGGTAGTGTCGCTGGCTTGGTTAAATTAGTAGGTTATTATTAGTAGCTAGTTAGTCGGCTTTATGACGAAATATAAAGCGATTACAATTGGTTCGAAACCGCCCCAACAAATAGAACAGCATTATTTAATAGTAGTGTATTTTGCATGGCCCCACGAATATGTAATCACCTGCCTAGATATATTCTAGAAATTGATGACATTGAGACCTTTAAAAATAAGATAAAACAACTTCTGATACAAAAAGGTTATTACTCTGTAAATGAATTTTTATCAGATAAATTGTAACTATCATCATAATCATATTAGAAATTAATTTTAAAAATTGTTATTAACGTAAGTATAGGTAATTTGAATGAAAATTTGACAATTAATCGTTGTTGACATGCTCTTATTTATTTGTGGATATTATTTTATTATTCATTCATCCATTCATTCATTCATAAATTCACGCCTATATCCCCGAAGGGGTAGGCAGAGGTGCTAAGCATTTATTATTATTATTGAAGTTATTATTATGCGATTATTTACATAATTATTATGACATACTGTATAATGTTAAATTTTAATGCCTGAAATTATTATTTTGACCTACTAATGAATGTGACATTTGCATGCCGTCTGGTTGAGTATGGTGATACTATCACAACAATTATGAACATCAATGTATTATATACCCATATTTCTGAAATTATGAATAAATGAAATCCATACACACCTCATCGCTAGCCCCGGTCGTAGGTCACTACCGCCACACCACAGAGGCTGTTACTACTTTCATACTACTGACACAACAATTTTTTTGGAGTAGAAAAGGTCTCGAAGAACAATGACCATTTGATGCGGGTATTAGAAGGTTAAGTAGTACTTCACATTGCCTGGTGATAAACTGAAAGCTACCAACAATGTCATTCGTGTGGTCACTACCCCGTCTCATCCGTGTCATAAGAGGCGACTAACGGCAAAATACGTAGATGATTTCACTGCGAGAGAAGGAAAACTCGAAGTCAAAACCCTGTGCCAACCCGTCTGGCCAGCGTGGAAACAGTAGGCCAAAGCCTTCCAATATTGGGAGAGGGGTATGTCCAGCAGTGGACTACGATAGGCTTATTGATTGATTGACACGAACGATGTTACATCTTATCCCTCAGCTTGACGACTGCATTGAATACTTGTTTATGCCCGGCTTTGAGAATAAATTCACGACATTCTACACAACGCTATCTAGACTCATAGTAAGCATAGTTTAACTAGCTTGTGTTATGTAATCTAGAATGCGGATAAACATACTTAGATACTTTTTTTTTTGTAAATACATACATATTATACATAGAAACACCCAGACCAATGCAAATATACATATTCATGCATACAAATATTTGCACTGAGCGGGAATCGAACCCGCGCCCCCTGCATAGCAGTTGAATGCTCTCCCGCTACGCCACGGAGGTCGTCAGAACCCGGGACTGTAGGAAGAAAGAAACACGTGTAAAGAATTTCAAGACTATATGATGCAGTAAAGAAAAGAGTCACCGAACCGCTTGGTTCTCGATGGAAGATGGAAGATGGAAGTATCGGTAGCTCAGTGGTTAAGGAGTCGGGCTTACGATCGAGAGATCCCGGGTTCGATTCTTGGCCATTACACTATCGACGTGAACCCACTCCTAGCACAGGCAATTCAGCTTAGCTGGAGGGGTTAGAGGGAATATTTGTAATTTCAGATCTAATATTCTTTATAAAAAAATATTTGACCCGTATGCAGGTGATATGTAAGCCCTGCAGACACATGTTGTCCTGTGTAGGAAATGAGAGGATGGGATTAATTGAAAGAGCTCATTAAAACATTCACCAATTGTATTTTATTTGAAAACTTAATTGAAAATTTGCAGCTTTGACAGACTTTTTTTTCATGTGCGCATAATCCCCTCGGATACCCCGGACTCAAACCGACCAAAACGCACGCTGCCTGTGGGTCGGTTTTGGTTGCCGAAGGTGAGGTTAACAGGCATATCCTTCACACCCCGGCCGACCCAAGGCCATCTCTCTCGATCTGGTCCTCTCCTCGAGCTTTGACAGACTTGACAGTGTCGTCACATTACTTTTAATTTAATTGACATTTTTTGTATATTTTTGACATGAGTAATTAATTTAACTGTTTGCTAATTGAGTTGAACTACTTAATTAACTCTTTTTTTTAAAGGTAAGCGAGGTTTAAAAGTGCATTTTGGGAAAGTACACAAATCCCAAAATGCACCTTCAATCCAAACAACACCTACCTTTGTCACCCAAAATTCCCTTTTGGCAAACATTATCCAAATTTAAAAATTCGGTCCCAATTTTTAAAGAGAGTTCCTCGTGGTGCTAAGCCATCCGTCGCACTGAACCTTACCCGATGTATAGCCGTGGTAGTCCGGGAGAACTCTCAAAGCGCTTAGGAACAATTACTCACCTTCCCTTATAGGATTCTACATGTTGCGAAAGACCAGGCCACCAAAAAATGGCTAACAACACAAATAAAAGAAAACTGCTCTCTAGCTCATAATTTTGACCCAAAATTCACCACCTTCCATAAAAATTCAATTTACCACTATGTAGAGTCCAAGTTAAGAGAAGGTGACATTAGAGGAGCTGCAAGGCTTTTATTCAGCAGTGATGTGATAGCGCTATGCTCGCCAGATACTCTGGCAGATTTACAAAGCAAGCACCCATCACCTGCTGATAACCTTTCCTTCCCTGAGCCTCTGACAATCCCATACTCACAGGTAGTGTGGAACCTCTTAGCCTTAGGAGCTCTCTTAGCCTATATAATGGTTTGTGCTCAGATGAATTATTTTACATGATGCCTGTAGCTACATTCTATCATCGCACTTCTTGCCATAGGCAGGGAATTCATCCTCACACATTGCGACCTGAGACGGTGCGCACTGTGCGGTATGAAAGAAACTTCATCCCACGCACACTCAAGCTGTGGAATGACCTCCCTGCTGCGGTTTTCCGGGTTGCTGGGGTTCTTCAAGAGGGGCATCAGAAGGTTTCTTCATGGTCGGCAGCGCGAGTGTGACACCCCTGGTGTTGCATACGTCCATAAGCCACGGTAACCGCTTCCCATCAGGTGGGGCGTATGCTTGTCTGCCAACTAAGTGGTTTAAAAAAAAAAAGCAAACTAAGCCACAGAACCTTCGCCCGAAACCATCCAAATTGTTCTATACATATATCGGTCTTACGGCGACGGTTAAGCGCCATCTACCGACATTCGTACGAATTATTGGACTAGCTTCTATCATGAAACATAGTCTCTGTGGCGTACATTCGAGTACTAGACTTCGCTCATTGCAAATATTAATGAATATGTTTATTTGCATTAGTCTGGTTGTTACCGTGCCTCAGAGAGCACGTTAGCCGTCATACGAACATCTTTGGCAGTCGTTATATATAGTAAATATACTATATTACAATTTTTTTATTTTTTTTATTTATTGTATGGAAGACTTACAGCTAATAATACAGAGCAGGTAAATATGCAAATATATTAAAAAATATGTGACAGAGAGTCAGTTACAAGTCTTCGCTTGTAGTGACACTATAAAATACAGATAGATACTGTGAACAAATTAAAAACAAATAACAATTTTAAAAAATATAGAAAACAAAGGGTAACTAATTAAAAATATAAACTAACTAAAATACTAACTAACTATAAACTTATTAACAAACTTAACTTAACTTGACTAACTGTTTGGTTTAAAGAAGTCCAGGCTTAGATGCTTCCTAACTGTAGGTACACTTAAAGTAAAAGGATCAATATAGTATATTATATATAAATATCATAGTAGAGCAGTATTATATATAGTAAATATATATAATACTGGTGCTGCTGCTCTCGACAGGTTGCAGCGACGCGCGGTCCGAATTATTGGAAACCCTGAGGTCACCCTCGAGCCTTTTAGATGCGTAGAGATATTGCTTCCTTGGCTATATTTTACCGTCTCTACTGTCTGTAATGGTGACCCTCTTTCCTGATACTTTGCTTTAGATTACCATCAGTAAAAATTGATGAAATGGCGCACAAGCAAGGGCTGACCACCCATGAAAAAATGTTTTGATGAAAAAAGGATTACTGGGAGAAAACTCAATACTGAGTTAAGCTCGCCTTTGTACACCAAGATGTATTTGTGATTGCCTGTTAATGAATTATTTTCTTGTGTACAATTTAGAATTAAAGAAAGAAAAAAGAAAAAAGGTTACTATAAAGTAGATGAGTATCTTGATGATGCAAATGTGTGGTCACATAAATCTCTTGTTTAAATTGTAAACTAAAGCAAATTAAAAATAATATCATCTAGTTCTAATATAGTTCTCTGAGTTTCTTGCTGGCATCTTCTCAGTAGAATTAACCTACAGAACCAGCGAAAGAATCATTTGCCAATGGTTTATTTAGACATTATTTATTGATTTTTATATTTTGTATACAGGGTGTATTTTTGAAACGGGGCAGTAAGGGCAAGTACCTTAACCGTTGCAGTTACACCAAAACGTTCTTAAAAGACCTTCCCAAACTTTTTGGGACATTTTGAACTGCATTCACAGATTTTGTAAAAAACTTACAGTTAGCAAAAAAAATGCAAAAAGTTCAATTTTTTTTTTATGCCAATCGATTCTATTTCATGTGGGGATCAAAAAACTCTATGGGACCATTTTAGCTTTCAGTACTAGAAAAGACAGAAATCGCTGAAAACGTTTCCCATACATTTCGTACGGAAATATGATAAATCAACTCGAAACTCATAGGTCAGGTAAAATTTTGAACTTTTTTAAATAAAAAAAATCATTTTAACATTTAAGAAATTGGTTTATGAAATAAATTGCTCAAAATGATTTCCATTTTCACGAATACATAAGTCTATCCTTTTTTGCACTGAACGAATGGCGGCTAATAATGTTCTGGGATGAATATTACGTAAAATGCTCATTAATGCATCCTTGAGCTCTTGAACACTGGCGTACGTCGTCTTATACACCTAGTTTTTCACGAAGCCCCATAAAAAAAAATCAAGTAGTGTTTAGATCGGGGCTACCGAGGTGGCCACTGTGTTGGACCATGTGTACCTATCCACTGTGTACCGAATAGGCGGCTCAAATTGGAACGTGAAAGGTGACTGTTATGTGGCGGAGCACCATCTTGTTGAAAATGAACTTTTCGCAATTCCGACAGGGGCCATTCGTCCATCTCGTTTTCAAGATGGTGTAAAATGACTTCATTATACATGCCAGAATTCAGTTTCCCTTCATAAAATTCCACCATTATGACTCGATTGGACATTATACCACACCAACAGTTGAATAAGAAGCGAACCTGATTATGACTTGCCGTAACCCTTAGTGGATTTTCTTTGGACCAATAGTGGTGATTTTTTCTGTTGTACATTACCGTTATTGGAAAAATTCGTTTCGTCTGACCACAGTATGTAATTTAAAAATTCATGATCTCTGCTTATTTTTCCTCTTAGCCATCTGCAAAAAGTAAGCCTTCGAACATCATCACCCGGATGTAACACTTGAACTATGCGCCCATATCGATAGCACTTGTAGCCGTATTTCTTCCATATCTTTATCACAAGGGAGTGGGATACACCTACTTCAAGGGCGACTTGCCTGGACGATACCTCTGAATATGCTTCGACATAAGTCAGAATCGCAATCTCCGTGTCCATGTCCACACGAGGCTGCCGCTTTCTTTTGAAAGAACCCTGCAATTCCAGGTTTTTCAAAAGATTTGTAATAACTTTTCTTGTTGGCACATGCCGCAACGGATACTTATTGCGGTACCACACTAATGCAGCTCCCGCATTTCGATTATTGACAAAATACGCTTCTAATAAGTCAATTTTTTCACGATTAGAAGACATTTTAGCGAAAATCCTTAATTAATAACTCATACGAAGTTTCTCAGCTGAAACTAAGTATAACACACAGATTTTCGAATCAAATTCGAAATTTGAGGGTAAAAATTCTTTTTATTTACTTTACAGTCAATTCTACCCACTTCCTGGCCATAACAAAAAGTTAGACCATCGTAGAAATTTGTTTCTGTTGCCGAAATGTATGGGAAACGTTTTTGGCGATTTCTGTCTTTCCTAGTACTGAAAGCTAAAATGGTCTCATAGAGTTTTATGAGCCCCACATGAAATAGAATCGATTGGCATAAAAAAAAATTTTTTAGACTTTTTGCATTTTTTTTGCCAACTGTAAGTTTTTTACAAAATCTGTGAATGCAGTTCAAAATATGTCAAAAAGTTAGGGAAGGTCTTCTAAGAACATTTTGCTGTAACTGCAACAGTTAAGGTACTTGCCCTTACTGCCTCGTTTCAAAAATACACCCTGTATATTATGTATAATTATAAAATTTTGACGTTTGGTATGGGTAATGGACTGCTGAGACGAGGTCTCGGGTTCGATCCCAGGTCCTACTATGGCACACACCAATGACTTTTCGATGCTTTTCGAAGTTATGTATGTATTTATCGCAGGTTTATAAGTGCCTGGTTAATGGCAATAGGCTCGCCACCTATTACATTGGGACCTAAACATAAACTGGCGAAATGTGGGTGTTAGCATCTCTGCCTACCACTTCGGGGAATATAGGTGTGAGTATATGTTATGTTATATGTGCTCTTTACGTGACTAAACTGAATAAATGAAATTGATTCTTTGATTCCTTGATTCATGATCCGTGCGGTCAACGGCGACTACACTGGAAGTAGTAGTACTGGTAATACAGTCGGCAACAAATCGATCTTGACTAACAGTCTAATCAGACGAGTACCTACTTTGCATCGATCTGAAACACACTGTACATGCACGGTGGCGTTGATGTGTGAGAAAAAGTATTCAAAATCTAAATATATAATAACTCAAAAGTGACTGACTGACTGACACAGTGATCTATCAACGCACAGCCCACAGCTACATTCTATCATCGCACCTCTAGCCATAGGCAAGGAAATTAATCCTCACACATTGCGAACTGAGAAAGAGAAGAGAAAGATTTGCGAAAAGAAACTTCATCCCACGCACACTCAAACTGTGGAATGACCTCCCTGCTGCGGTTTTCCCAAGCGCCTACAATATGGGGTTCTTCTAGAGGGGCATCAGAAGGTTTCTTCGTGGATGGCAGCGCGAGTGTAACACCCCTGTTGTTGCATACGTCCATAGGCCACGGTAACCGCTTTCCATCAGGTGGACCGTGTGCTTGTCTGCCACTTAAGTGGTATAAAAAAAAACCACTGTAGGTTCGGGCTGAATTTGCCATGCAGGTAGATGTTATGACGTAGGCATCCGCTAAGAAAGGATTTTGATTAATTCTATCCCCAAGGGGATAAAATAGGGCATGAATGTTTGTATGAAACTTTAAACCGATCGGGCTGAGACTTTGCATGCATAAAGCTACTATGACGTAGGCATCCCCTAAGAAAGGATTTGAAATTTTGATGGGACTTTTATTGGTAGGTAGCTGACGTAAGAAGGAGTAACGTAGGCTACTTTTATTTTAGAATTTTTTTGTGGTCAATAGCGTTGTCTCAACAATGGATTTAATGGAGGAGGTAGGACACGGCGGCATTTCCGTCCAATTGAGCAGTCCAACTGGGGAAGTACCTCCGCCCTACAGAATACCGCGGTTATAATAACTTCGTGTTGTGTTCCCGGCGGTGAGCAAGGTAGCCAGAGCTCACTGGAGAGTTTTTGTGCTGTCAGTGGGACGACCGAAGTTTTGTCCTGCTTTGTCCTCTACACTGACGGCACAAAATCTCTGTTCTTAAAGGGTCGGCAGCATGGATGTGACTCCACTGGTGTTACACACGTTCATAGGTCATGGTAACCACTTTCCATCAGGTGGGCCGTGTGCTTGTCTGCCACCTAAGTTGTATATAAAAAAAAAGCGATAACCAATATCCATGCGGGTGAAGCCGCGGGCAATAGCTAGTCATCTTAATAAAGATCATTTTTAGTACTTAGGTACTAGTCAAAATTGATTTGTTGAAGACTGTATCTACTATGAAGCAAATTCAAAAGAAGTATTCATGTTCAAAAACGTGCTTATCACTTAATTCGTTCAATCACCACCACTTCAAGGGCTTTAAATTATCTTATCGTATTATTAGCTTTAATCGTTTCCGTTCATTGAGCAGTATCATCTTCTATCATTGTTTTGCAAATATCAACTATAATACCATCATTCTACGGCTTATAGCTGATAGTAACATCGTCTTTTTCATCATCATCAGCATCATCCAAGCGGCAACCTCGGTTGCATCTAAAGTACCTATACCAAGTACCTTTATCAGCCCGTCTAGACAAGTGACAATATGTATGTGGAACATATTTATATTATTATTAATAAGCTCACTGGAGAATTTGTGCTGTCAGTGGGCTTGTCCTGCTTTGTCTTCTACTGACGGCACAGAAACTCTGTACTTACAGGGTTGGCAGCGCGACTGTGACTCCTCTGGTGTTACAGACGTCCATAGGTCACGGTAACCACTTTCCATCAGGTGGGCCGTGTGCTTGTCTGCTAAGTGGTATAAAAAAAAAATATTTTAGAACCGTAATTACTAATATTCCCTCTAACCCCTCCAGCTAAGCTAAATTGCTTGTTAGGAGTGGGTTCAAGTTGATAGTGTAATGCCAGGATTCGAACACGGGACCTTTCGATCGTAAGGCTGACTCCTTAACCACTAAGCCACCGCTGATTGATCAATGTATGCTTTTGACATACTTTGACGGCTGTCATAAACGTCAAAATACGTATAAATCTCAAATAATCATAATTCTACAGGACGACCTCAAATAAATTGCCACTTGCCTAGGGGCAGTGGTGTGTGCGAGGGATATGCCTGTCAACCCCACCCTCGGCAACCAATAACGACCCAAAGACGCCGTGCGTTTTAGCCGGTTCAAAGCTGACATAACATCTCCCACCGGCTCCGGTGGGGGGTGTTCGAGGGCGTATTTCGCACGTAAAAAAAGAGGGGCAGTGGTGTCAACCTCACCTTCGATAACCAACAACAGCCCACAGACGCCGTGCGTTTTAGTCGGTTCGAGTCCGACATAAATTGTCCCACCAGCTCCGGCGGAGGGTATCCGAGGGGAATTTTTCACACGTAAAAAAGGGGACAGTGGTGGGCACGGAAAAGATTCTACCGGCGCAATGAAGGCGATTTTGACGTAGGAGGTCGATCAACGGTCTCCGCCTTCATCAGTAGCAGGCCTGGTGGTAACATGTGAGACCGCCTAGCACTCTAACTGAAGTAGGCCGAAGCAGCAGCACTACGCCTCTCCCCTTCTCTCCTTTCAAAGGTCAAGATGAATGTTCCCACAGCCCTGGGGGCTATCTCGACACCGCAGATGGCCTTGGGTCATGGTCGCATATTTACGGTAATGGGCTCACCACCATATTACGTAGGGCTCAAACCTTCGGTGAAACGTGGGTTTTTATACCGCTGCCTAACCCACTGGGGATAAAGGCGTGATTACTTGCTTACTTTTGAGTATATTTATAGTCATATAAGATATGTTTATAGTAATCTTGTCTCCCAGCATTGATTCTTCGATTGATTTGAGGTAGGACACGACGGTATTCCCGTCCGAATTGAGCAGTCCGACTGGTGAAGTACCTCCACCCTACAGAATACCACGGCTATACCTAATAACCTCCTGTTGTGTTCCTGGTGGTGAGTAGGGTAGCCAGAGCTCACTGGAGAGTTTTTGTACTGTCAGTGGGAAGACCAAAGGCTTGTCCTAATTTTGTGTACTGCACTGACGGCACATAAAACCTCTGTTCTTACAGGGTCGGCAGCACGGATGTGACTCCACTGGTGTTACACGCGTTCATAGGTCACGGTAACCACTTTCCATAAGGTGGGCCGTGTTCTTGTCTGCCACCTAACTTGTATAAAAAAAATACATCTATTGTATTTTGCTTCTTCTTAGGTTTAATTAAGGGAATTACTGGATTGACTGGACCCTGGCTGATGGCACGTTCCAACTATCTATAACCTTTACTTAGTGCTCCATCATAGAATCAATCAAAGAATCAATTTCATTTATTCAGTTTAGATACACAAAGAGCACATATGAACGTCAAAATTTAACAATTAGGTATGTCAAGAAATAATATTAACTAATACAAAAACAAACTATTGGAAAATGATTCTTTCGCTGGTTCGGTAGATTAGTTCTACTGAGAAGATACCAGCAAGAAGCTCAGCGAACTATATTAGAACTAGATTATTTTTCTTTTCTAAATTTGCTTTAGTTTACAATTTAATTTGTGCGAGCAAGCAAGAGACTTATGTTGACCACGTATTAACATCATTAAGGTACTCCACTTTATAGTAACCTTTACTCATTAAAGTTTGTTTTTATTTTTTTTCTCAATACAATAGACATCTAGCGGTTTGCTGCAGTACTAAATCAACCTCTAGTACAAATAAATGTCATTTCATACTATCGATTTATTAATTTCTGTAATCTAGTCCAGAGATAACAACAGCAAATACTTCAGATTATAACCGTAAGATGTCAGAACTAGTATTGATAAACAATGAGATTTTTTTTTTACTTACAGAATTCGTTTATTCTTGAAATATGTACAACTAGCTGTTGCTCGCTGCTCCGCAAGCGTGGTAATCGCGATCAAACATACATAGGTCTATTCTACCCCTTTACCAAATTCGATCTAAATCGGTTCAGTGGTTTAGGCGTGAAAGCGTAACCGACAGACAAAAAGAGTTACTTTAATTTTTTTTATAATAATTAGGTCTTTACCTATGAAATTGCCGAAATTTTCTTACAGATTCATGAGTTCGTTATTCCTGTAATTTAATAGCTATTTCCATTATTTATATTTTGTTTGAAAGTTGATTTCAAGATTTTACAACTCTGTATTAAATTTTGTTTTTAATGGCGTCTTGATAAATTAAATTCGATCTTCAAAAACGGTACTTCCTAAATAATATGAGATCCGACATTGTAATCTAAACGTCACTTTTCTGTACCATATTCAACAAATAAAGAACTTGAACTTGAACTTGAACTTGAACTTGAACTTGAATTTGAACTTGAAATTGAACTTGAACTTGAACTTGAACTTGAACTTGAACTTGAACTTGAACTTGAACTTGAACTTGAACTTGAACTTGAACTTGAACTTGAACTTGAACTTGAACTTGAACTTGAACTTGAACTTGAACTTGAACTTGAACTTGAACTTGAACTTGAACTTGAACTTGAACTTGAACTTGAACTTGAACTTGAACTTGAACTTGAACTTGAACTTGAACTTGAACTTAAAATCTTGGTATTAGGATCATTTTGAGACTTTGTACTCAACATCGTTTTTACCCTGACTGTAAATAAAAAAGCCTTTCATATTTAATACTTTTTATTGATAATAAAAGACGCTTAGGTATAACAGTTGTATATTGTGTGCATCCAAATCATCGACCTTTAGAAAAACATCCATTGCTTGATATCTCAGCGCATTTCTGTAAAAAAAAATTGACATATTGTAGTAAGCATATAAGCCATGAATCTTAAGAACCCTGAACTGACAAAGATTCAATCAATCAATGAATTAGCCTACTATTGCAGCCCACTGCTGAACATAGGCTTATGCCAATGTTCACCATTGCTCCCGAACCTTCGCCCGCGCATCTGTCCCAGCCACCTTTTTCAGACCGTCACTTCATCTTTTTTTTTATACCACTTAGGTGGCAGACAAACGCAAGGCCCACCTGATGGAAAGTGGTTACCGTGACCTATGGACGTGTGTAACACCAAAGAAGCCACACTCGCGCTGCCGACCCTGTAAGCACAGAATCGCTGTGCCGTCAGTGCAGAGGGCAAAGCGGGACAAGCCTTTAGTCTTCCCACTGACAGCACAAATTCTCCAGTGAGCTGGCTACCCTACTCACCGCTGGGAACACAACAAGAAGTTGTTATAACCGCGGTATTCTGTGACTAGAGGGCATCCCACCTTCCGTTTGCCTTCTCGCGGTCTCCACTCTACGATTCATTTGCTTCAACGACCATCGGTCCTTCGATAGATATGGCCAGCCTACTGCCACTTCCGTTTGCTCATTCTGCGAGCTATGCCGACAACTTTAGTTCTTTGTTGGATGACCTGCGAATTCTATCCTTCAAAGAGACTCCAAGCAAAGCACGCTCCGCGGCCGGGGTGCGAGGGATGTGTCTCAGTTAATCTCACCTCCGGCAACGTGCCCTCACAGTCGGCGTGCGTTTTAGTCGGTTCAAGTCCGACATAACCTCCCCAACCGTCCCCAGTGGTGGGGGTTTCGTTCGTGGAGATTTTACATACATACATACATACATACATACAGTTACGCATACTATTTTCTCAGTGGGGTAGGCAGCGACTACTGTTTTCCACTTGCCACGATTCTGGCATATCTTTTTCGTTTCTTCTGCACATACATACATACATAAAATCACGCCTGTTTCCCATAGGGGTAGGCAGAGATCACGGATCTCCACTTGCTACGATCCTTACTACTCTCGCTTCATTCACTCTCATTACCTTCTTCATGCATGCTCGTCGGTTTAGAGCACTCCTGACCTGCCCCTTTTCAAAAGCTTCCCCGATTTGGTCCAGGTATGTGCGCCTAGGTCTTGCCCTTCCGACGGTACCATCCACACTCGCCTCATACACCTGTTTCGTTAGTCTTCTTTGATTCATTAATCTTTCTCGGTTTCTTCTGCACACATTAAAAAAAGCATAGCTCGCTTCATAGCCCGCTGCGAGACTAACCCCACTGTCGGTGTCCACGTTTCGACACCGTAAGTCGTTACAGGTAAGATGCATTGGTCAAAGAACTTTGTATCCAACCTATGCTGTAGGGGTATGGAGAGGACCTACAGTTCAGCAATAAAGAATCTCAGACCAGTGAGTAATATATCAAACATTATACAGCAGTATACCAACCTTTAACTCCGGTGAGAATTCCTGTCCATTATCACAATTCAGTTGCAGATATTCTCCATTGGAACACATAAAGAATTGATCACATATCTTTGGGTGAGTTTTGGTTTCTCCTTCTATACATGAACTTATTTTAGGAGGAGATCTTGTATTCACTAGTGATTGATTATAAGTACATCCACCGTCAGCTATTTGAACGCAGCCCTGAAATATTCGATTTAAAATAAAAATAGGGTTTAAGTGGGGGTTGTGGCAGTCAGTTTTTGTGCTGTCAGTGGGATGACCAAAGGCTTGTCCTGCTTTGTCCTCTACACTGACGGCACAAAATCTCTGTTCTTACAGGGTCGGCAGCACTCGGCCGGGGTGCAAGGGATATGCCTGTCAACGTCACCTTCGGCAACCAAAGCGACCCACAGGCGGCGTGCGTTTTAGTCAGTTCGAGTCCGACATAACCTCCTCCACCGGCTCCGGTGGGGAGGTATCCGTGGGGATTTTGCGCACGACAAAATTTAAAAAAAAAAGGGTCGGCAGCACGGATGTGACTCCACTGGTGTTACACATGTTCATATGTTCATAGGTCATGGTAACCACTTTCCATCAGGTGGGCCGTGTACTTGTCTGCCACCTAAGTTGTATTTAAAAAAAAAGTCATAAATGGTAACTGAGTGGTTATGTATCATAATATCGAATTTCATAATCCCGAAAATCCTGAAGTTCAGAATCCTGAAAGTTCAATATCAAATTTCAATAAACAATAATACAATAATCCATTTATTACCTTAGGCACTACTGTTTGGCGTTACTATAAGAATTATATTATATTATCTGTAGCACTACCAATAGTGTCATAGGTAATATTACTACACTACCGGTAGGGCCACCGATAAAAAACAATTTAAATTCTTTATTTCTCAAAATAGTGCAACGTAATTACATCTTTTTAACGTCAAATTCTGCTTAAAACTAAATTTACCACCGCTGCCTAGGCGCTAGTACAGAAGAAAAGCCGCAACAATTCCTGTGACAATACAGTGGCCCCCTTTTTTTTTCGTGAGCAAAATCCCCACGGATACCTCCCCACCGGAGCCGGTGGAGGAGGTTATGTCGGACTCGAACCGACCAAAACGCATGCCGCCTGTGGGTCGTTTTGGTTGCCGAAGGTGAGGTTGACAGGCATATCCCTCGCACCCCGGCCGACCCAAATACAGTGGCCCTATTAGTGTCAATGGATTAATTTCCTTTAACACGCCCTATTATTCGTGAACTCGCGACTGCCATCTGACCTCCACAGCCCAAAGGCGATATCAAAGCATTGCAGTTAAACCAGTGTTGGACTTCTAGCTCTAAGTACCCGTAATGAGGGTCATAGATGTTGGTATGGCAACCAGGACCGATGGAGTCCCGGGCCTTTGGAAGACGTGCGTCGGGCCGAAGCCAAGACGTAGAGGCCCTTTTATGAGAATTTAATATGCTAGGAATACTGTGTGTATTCCTAGCATATTGATTCGGCGGATATCCTCCCCGAGCGCACAATATGATACACCGGGAGATGGTCCCCGCCAGGTGCAGAGACTATTGCTGTGCGGTGCTGTGGCCGCGATGAAAACTAAATTATGGGCTATGAGATTGAGAATTGGGTGGACTGGTGAATGGGCTATAGGGGGAGACTAACGGACGCCTTGAAATAGGGGGAGATTGTCGAACTTGAAACGATTGAAACGCACGCCGACTATGTGGGCCGGAAGTGAAATTATCAGAGATACATGTCTCGCATCCGGCCAGACGGCCAGGACCGTCTCTCATGAGACGGCCTTCTTCGGGTGTGGGGACTACGGAGTCCCCATATCATCATCGGGCATGGGAAGTCGCGCATCGCGAACCGCCACCGTGTGTTTCAACGTCCTATTGTTGTTCATCATCATCATTGTCATGCTAAGCCTGGTTTGCGGTTACATTAGAAGCATATTTAAACACCAGGGCCCCGATTCAATATAGCAGAAGGTAAATATATATATATATATAAATATAAATTCCAGTTCCCGGTGGTGCGGCAAAAAAAAGAGTCTCCGAACCGCTCGTCAAATAAATCCTATGTTCAAATAGATGGGTAGATGTTAAGTTAGACTTATCAACATACCTGATTTTCCAAGTCAAATTCAGTTCCTGAGGGACAAACAAATATTCTCCAGGGCCCATAGCAAGTGATAAATGCATTACATCGGTCTGGATGCGGTGCATAACGCCTGTGCCCTACCTCCCAACAGATTTCCTCCCAGCCGCTCCCGTCAACAGTCGTAGTACCAGGCTCTTCAGTACTAGTGGTCCACTCAGTGGTGGTGGGCTCTTCAGTGGTCCACTCAGTAGTGGTGGTCTCTTCAGTGGGCTCATCAGTGGTGGTGGGCTCTTCAGTGGTCCACTCAGTAGTGGTGGTCTCTTCAGTGGGCTCATCAGTGGTGGTGGGCTCTTCAGTGAAGGTGGGCTCATCAGTGGTGATGGGCTCTTCAGTGGTCCAATCAGTAGTGGTGGTCCCTTCAGTGGGCTCTTCAGTGGTGGTGGGCTCTTCAGTGAAGGTGGGCTCATTAGTGGTGGTGGGCTCTTCAGTGGTCCACTCAGCAGTGGTGGTCTCTTCAGTGGGCTTATCAGTAGTGGTGGTCTCTTCAGTGGGCTCATCAGTGGTGGTGGGCTCTTCAGTGAAGGTGGGCTCATTAGTGGTGGTGGGCTCTTCAGTGGTCCAATCAGTAGTGGTGGTCCCTTCAGTGGGCTCTTCAGTGGTGGTGGGCTCTTCAGTGGTCCACTCAGTAGTAGTGGTCTCTTCAGTGGGCTCATCAGTGGTGGTGGGCTCTTCAGTGGTCCACTCAGTAGTGGTGGTCTCTTCAGTGGGCTCATCAGTGATGGTGGGCTCTTCAGTGAAGGTGGGCTCATTAGTGGTGGTGGGCTCTTCAGTGGTCCACTCAGCAGTGGTGGTCTCTTCAGTGGGCTTATCAGTAGTGGTGGTCTCTTCAGTGGGCTCATCAGTGGTGGTGGGCTCTTCAGTGAAGGTGGGCTCATTAGTGGTGGTGGGCTCTTCAGTGGTCCAATCAGTAGTGGTGGTCCCTTCAGTGGGCTCTTCAGTGGTGGTGGGCTCTTCAGTGAAGGTAGGCTCATCAGTGGTGGTGGGTTCTTCAGTAGTCCACTCAGTAGTGGTGGTCTCTTCAGTGGGCTCATCAGTGGTGGTGGGCTTTTCAGTGAAGGTGGGCTCATCAGTGGTGGTGGGCTCTTCAGTGGTGGTGGGCTCTTCAGTGGTGGTGGACTCTTCAGTAGTGACGGGCTCTTCAGTGGTGGTGGGCTCTTCAGTGGTGGTGGGCTCTTCAGTAGTGGTGGACTCTTCAGTTGTAGTGGTTTCTACAGTAGTAGTGGGCTCATCAGTAGTGGTGGGCTCATCAGTAGATGTGGGCTCTTCAGTGGTGGTGGGCTCTTCAGTGGTGGTGGGCTCTTCAGTAGTGGTGGGCTCTTCAGTGGTGGTGGGCTCATCTGTAGTAGTAGGTTCATCTACAATAATTGTTGTTGTTTTCTCAGTCGTTGTTGTTGTAGGGCGTTCTGTTGTAGGCTCATTCGTGGTTGTATCAGTAGAACAGAGCTCATCTGTAGTATTAGTCTCTTCAGTAGTGGTTGTCTCATCTATAATAACTGTTGTTGTTTCTTTGGTCGTTGTTGTTGTTGGACGTTCTGTTGTAAGCTCAACTGTTGTAGTAGTGGTATGCCCAAGCGTACATTCTTGTTCTGATATTTCTATACAGATCTGAAATTAGACACTTCAATTAAGTTTCGATTCAAAATATGGTTTGAGATTCATCAAGGCAAACTGTAGGTAAAGCTCTTGGCTCTTGTGTTGCAGCTTTGACTATATATTGTATGGACGTAGCCATAGTAGCAAAATGCAAGAGACTGCTCGAAATACGCATTATGTGCATGTTCTGGGATGTATATATATATACACATGTCATCCTGTACCAAATTAGTAGTAATTATTTTCGCCGCGTTGTAGAGGCCGTTACTGTGTCTGTAGAGTTTGTATTAGCCTAAGGTTTGAACAATATTCGGCAGGTATGATTTTCGGTCCCATGTGATGTGAAATAAAAAAGTATAAAAATTTCAATCGTGAGGATGGGTTTCAACTGCCGAACGTCTGGCATCCAGTGGTCCGTCTTTGCAAAAACAACCGGGAACTAGCCAAAACAAAATCACGAGTGGATACAGTAAGCATCGTGTGTCGTTAACGTGATCGAGATCAGGTTCGAGTTTGTAGTGAGAGTGAAATCAGCGGTAGTGCAAATACGCGTAGTAAAGAACTCGAAAGAGGGTAGATCGATTTTATAATTACTTCTAGAAAAAACTTTTTGTTTTAAATTTGGCAAATTAAATTGTGCCGAATTATTTTTGGGAAGTGGTTTATTTGCAATTTCGTTTCGGTCAAACATAGGTAACCCAATATAGGTATTTAAACTATCATGGTCACTGACATCAGTATCAGAATAAACGGGATATTTACCACCACAAAAGAACTCGAAAGAGGGTAGATCGATATAATTACTCCTAGGAAAAAACTTTTCTCTGTTCATCGCCACTACTCCAGTTCCTCTGTGATCATGGTGCTTGCAACAGCGCCGAAATATCGGAAACTCAAAACAATGAAACATGGTAAATATCCCGTTTATTTTGATAATTATTATTGTATGAATACCTGTAAAGTGTAGTTGAACCAGGTCCCAAATGCACATTGCCTTTCCACCCTCTGCCCATGAAAGCACTGGTAGAATTTGGCACAATCGTATTCGTGTGGTAGTAAATAATGAACGTCGTCTACCGGACAGCCATTCGGTAGGAATTCTTTAGGTGTGGTTGAAATTTGTGTTGTTGGCGATGGAACTTCCGTTGTTGGTGATGGAACTCGTGTTGTTGGGCTAGTCTCTGGTAGTGTCGTTGAAGTTGTTCTAAACGTTGTTGTTGTTGTTGTTGATTGTGTTGTTGTAGTAGTTCGTGGGTTGCATTCCACAAGCGCAGGGTGATTGCAAATCTGTTGATAGTAAATTTAAAAATTAATTGAATGTAATTTTTTGCAGTTTGCGAGAATGCGTATTGAAATAAAACTATTTAATTATTGTTTTAAATTTTATTATTTTAGACGTTTCATTTTAAATTTTAATTCAATTAATCAATGAGCCTATCGCGTTTTACTACTGCCTGAACATAGCTCTGTCCCAAAATTTGGATTGTTGGGTGGCTTTAGTCATTAGCCTACTGTTTCCACCCTGGCCAGAAGGGTTACAACTCCAGTTAGCATCAGAACGATTTTTTGTTTTTATACCACTTGGTTGGCAGACAAGCATACGGCCCACCTGATGGAAAGTGGTTAACGTGTGGACCTATGGACGTGTGCAACACCAAGGGAGTCACATTCGCGCTGCCAACCCTAATCCTAATTTTGACTATTTTTGATAGTGAGTCTTTCAGAACCTGCGGATCCAGATTCCTCTTTCAAAAAGAATCAGTTTGTTATACAATAATACATAGAAGTTATTCAACAATCTAAAATGATAACATGCTTACCTGATTTACAGAATCAAAAAGCGTTCCCGGTGAACAGTTCCGTTCGACACGCTGTCCATCGACACATTGGTAGAACTTCGAGCAGTCTGTCTCATGAGGCAGCAAGAGATGTACATAGACGTCTGATGGACATCCGTTGGGAAGGAACTTGGCTGAAGACGCAGCTATCAGTGTCAGTAATATTATGGCTTTGGAAATTTCTGTAAATACGAAAATTAATTTATCATAGCCGCGTGGTTTCAGACAGAGTAGAACTGCTCTACATACCCTGTATACATACATCACACGCTTATCCCTGGAGGGTTACGCAGAGGTGACTTAACACCCACATTTACCAATCACCATTGTACATTCAACTGTATATACATGCTACCTATTTTTCTTTGCGGTAAATCTATTTGTGTATAATAAAGTATTATCTATCTATCTATCTATTACTGTTATCGGTCCTACGTAATAGGTGATGAGTCTATTAACGTCTTCCAGGCATTATTATTGACTCGAGTCATGCATTTGAGGCTGAGTCTGGGCTGTATATATCTGTCTGATGTTAAACAGCCCTATCCCTTAGTCGATTTGTACGACAGCGAATGGGAAGAGACGGGGTGGTCCAAATTCTACTCTGCCGAGAACCACGCAGTTTTCATGTTCTTTTTAATAAATCGCACACCCACACTGAAGTTTTGTAACTAACTGCCGGCTGAGATTTGTCCAAGTGCCTACAATATGGAGTTCTTCAAGCGGCGCATTAGAAGGTTTCTTAAGGGTCAGCAGTGCGAGTGAAACGCCTCTGGTGTTGCACACGTCTATAGCCCACGGTAACCACTTCACATCAGGTGGCGTAAAAAAAAAGAAAGCTAGCAAATTATTTGGTTGACTTTTGTATTTTGATATGATTTCGATGGTATTTTGTTTGACATCTGATATAAACATTTTGTATTTTGTATGGACATCTAAATTGTTATTTAATACTGTCATTTCTTATAATCATGATCACTTTGCATGTGTTCAAAATTGTTAAAAACATTATGTATTGAGAGACTAGTAATGTATATTTTTAATGAAACTAAAAAAGTTAATACGACATAGAACTAAATTTATTAATATCAGTTAATATTGCCTATATTTAAATTCCCTTATTGTATATACCTACTCTTGAACAGTGATTAAAACTTCTGCTCACATCATTATCATTGTCATATCATCACTCTTCAAATGACAAAGTATAGAAAACACGTATAAAAAACGTAATATATATCTAAAATTAAAATTGTAATGAAACTGTATAATAGCAAATTATCCCTCTCTCCAAACATTGTGCTGTGCCCGACAGGGTCCATAATTGTAACTTAACCTTAATCTGACATCTGTATCACATTATGGAATGCAATAAATGTATTGAGTATTGAGTACCAATAAATAGTCTTAAACACTTCTTCTTCATATTTGCGTTAGTCTCAGTTGCATTCGAAGCTTTCACCTCGGAGTTCAGGGTTCGCTTTTTTCAGTCTTACTGCGTGATTGACTGAACTTGGATATTTTCTGTAGAGCGACTGCCATCTAACCCCATTGGCGAAATCCAAGTATTGAAGTTAGATCACTTGTTGAATTTAATAGGTCACCAAAAACCCGTAACCAATACGATGATCGTATAGCAACCAATCTAAACTTAGACTAAGATTTCTATATTTTCAATACAATGTAACATTGTTCAGAAAAAAAAATAAAAAAAAATAAACCGGGGCAGACAACTTAAGGTGCTCCCCGGGGCACGATAACTGTAGCAGCGTCGCGTCGCAGACGCGATGTCAGTGAATTCCTTGCCGGGCAGCGACGGAGCGCCCGCGTTCTGTGAAGCCAGTTCATACGGAAGGCTTGCTACAGTCAGCCACATATGAACTCGCTCACTTATAGATATTCCAAGTTAATATCAAGTGTTCTAATTACTCGATTATAAGTCCTACATATAGAGAGACATTTGTGTGATCAGTAATAAATGTTATAAGTGTACGCTATCTTTCATTGAAATACTCCCACGTGAATATATAAGTATAACCTATAAAGTAACACCCAGACCAATGTGAAATCCATGCATACAAAAATTAGCACTGAGCGGCAATGGAGCTCGCGCTTCCAGCACAGTTGCGTTCACTACCACTACGCCACAGACGCTATCCTCTCTGCTATGCAATTCTTGATGGAGATTATCATTGGTCGGGCTAGGTGACGTGTGTCACTGGACATCGATTATTGACAATCTTCATCAAGGTTGTCGCAGCGCTATGTTCGACGCTGTTTGCTAAGAGAATTGCACATCAAATCTTAAACACTGTTTGTTGTTCAAACACTCACCAGCAAAATTACGAGCCATTTCTTCAAAATTGGGGCAAAGTTAAATAACTCTTTAAAACCCCCAACATATAAATACGGTAGCCGATCTTCCAGCAGACAATCACGATCGGTAATGAACCCCAGTGAATAGGTAGTACTACATTTATCCGCGCTTTATATCATTCAATCTATAAAGCATTGTATAAACGATTTGTTTATGAAATTAACGGATTACCAATCAGATAAAAAGTTTTTGTTGTAGCCGAAATTGAAAAGGCTTGCTTCTTTTATGTAGATTTTGATCAGACGGCTTTTTGTAACTTTTCATTTTCATTTTTACCCGTCTGCCGTCCTACAGAATACCGCGGCCATAATAACCGCGTGTAGTGTTCCCGGTGGTGAGTAGGGTAGCCAGAGCTCACTGAGGAGTTTTTGTGTTTTCAGTGCGAAGGCCAAAAGCTTGTCCTGTTTTGTCTTTTACACTGACAGACTGGCACAGAAACTCTCTGTGCTTACAGGGTTGGTAGCACGTATGTGACACGCTTGGTTTTGCACACGTATATAGGCCACGATTACCATTTTTCATAAGGTGGGTCGTGCGCTTGCCTGCCACCTAAAAAAGGGTTACTGTAGTTCGGGTATCGGAGTGATGTGAATCCACTATAACTTTTTTGAGAGTCCTGAACCACAATCCGTCTTTTCCTCCTCATTTCATACGGACTTCGGCATCTGTAGTCAGTAAATAGATGGTTGGCCTAAAATTGGTATTGATAGCCCCCCGTAATCGCATTATTCAAGTCCTCATATGGGTAGATGTTGGAGCAGAGCGGATACGATAGAACGTGAGTCTTTTGCAGAGATGCGCTACGTCACAGCCCTCACCCTCTGCATAGACGGTTAAGGTTTATTGCGACACAGCATACAGTACAAAAAATAAAAATAAAAACAGAATGCAAAAACAGAAAATAAAATAAAATACAATACAATTTTTATATACTGTGGCGGGTGAGGTGCCACGTCATTTTGATGCCAAATATGACATTTGACAAGTTAATGTCAAATCTGTCAGCAGCAGGACGTGACGTGTCACATAGCACACCGCTACGTGGCAGATTCTTCCTTTTACACTACTAAATAAAAACACAGGAGGTACTTAACCCCACAGGAGGTACGAGTACGCTGTATCCACAAAGGATGGGCACTCAGCATACACTGCGATGGGTATCTGCCATCACTGCATCCAAATAGCCCCATTTTACAGTGGGTACAACATCCAACCTGAGACCTTAACTTCTAGGTCGTCGTGAGACAGGGGCAACGGAGACAGCAGCGCCTCTTTTCCTTCCAAAGGAGACGCTGGAACCTGCGGCAAATACCAACCGCGGCGGGAGCGGCCCTGTAGAGAGCTGTTGGGAGGCTTTTCACGTGTCCCTCAGTATAGCAGAGGGCTCAATGGAGAGAAGTCAAGAGGTACACCGATCGCCGAGTGCAAGTGTGGGGGTAAAAGGTGTGGCTACCTGTCGTCCCCTCACCCCCGTCAGTGCCGCGGCGTGACGTTGACTTTCCATGGTTCGATGGGGACACCGTGCTTCCCACTCCCGAAGCGGCCATCTTAAAATCATAGATGGCCCGGGGCTAGCCGGAATAAGCTCTAGGCAACCTTACACCCCGGCATCATCTGAAGACCCAAGAAGGCATGCAGTTTTGGTCGGTTCGAGTCCGACATAACCACCCCGATGGCCTACAGGGTAAGGGGATTTCCGCACGATAAAAGTGGGTAGTTGTTACAAAATTGGTTCATCTCATCATCTTACAGGGTTGGCAGCGCGACTGTGACTCCTCTGGTGTTACAGACGTCCATAGGCCACGGTAACTACTTTCCATCAGGTGGGCCGTGTGTTTGTCTGCGAACTAAGTGGTAAAAAAAAAAAAATTGCTTTTAAGGGTCTCCCCTTCTATCGTGGGCATCTCACCATGTGGACCTTATCGAAATCAAACACGTGAAATATGAAAGTAGATTTTGTTTATAATGTTATCTTCAAATGTTTATACCTATATTAAAATCATCAAAGAAATATCTTTTACCTAATCATTATCAATGAAACAGGAAATAAAATTGTTATCTAAAGTGCTACCATGTTAATGGACAGTTAGGGCATAGAGGCATATTACGTAATTTAATCAATATGTTTATTATTCAATTACTTATAAATTTATACAAAACTATGCTAACTCATTATTTCATTTTATGTGTATATACACAATTGAACTAATTAATCAACTTAATTTAAATAGTGAAAATACTTATAAAATGTATACAAAACTATGCTAACTATACAATATATACAAAAGTGAAATGGAAAAAAGAGGGAGACTGCAACTTTAGACATCAAAAAAATTATCCCCATCGATCTCAGCTGGTACCGTGCCCGAAAGCCTGGCGGCATTACCACGCTGAATGGCGATGCTATGTATACTGTCATGGACGCAACATCTCTGCGCATCTGCAAATATTCTAGGGTGTTCGTGACCTCGGGATTCCCAATGATGCAGACCGCGGTTTTTAGACTTTAAAGCAATGCAGTTAAAGTCAAAAATTAAAAGGCTTTTGCAGAGTGAATTAAAAAGTATACTAAAACTATTTTCATTTACAATATCTACAAATATTTACAATATACATTATATTATTAACAAGTCCATATCTTTGTCTGTGCATAGTATATTGTGTGCATTCATGTTTGTTATTCTTAAACGTAAACAAACTATTACTATCCTATTACTATCAACGGCGTGCCGGGTCGGGCGAAAGGTACTTGCAAGAAGATACAGGTAAATTCCCCAAGCAGAATCCAAATGACTAACAATTTTTTCAAAGTCGGACTGTTCAACCCGGGTTCCTTGGGCACGAACCATACCGATATCTTAGCGCTGATAGACCGTCATCAGGTAGACATATTGGCTATAAATGAGACATTGCTACAGCGTGGGGAAGAGGGGCGCGCGCCATTCGTGCCGGAATACCGGTTGCGACATACCCCCCGCCCTGCATCCCACAGAGCTAATCGCGGAGGGGGGGTTGGTTTCTACAGCAGAAGCGGTTTGAATGTGAAGGCATGTATCCCCGCAGTCGAGCAGATGTGGGTTAGGGTCAAAGTTAACCACAATAAGATCATAGTGGGCACGGGTTACAATCCACCTACAGGTAATGTACGACAGTTTCTGGATGCGCTGACTGACTCCATCGGTTCTTTCTCTGACTATGACTACATAGTTCTACTGGGTGATTTTAACATAGACTTGTTTAAGCATACAGAGGCAAATACCAAAAAATTTATCACGTTTCTGCATTGCATGGGGTTGACTCAGTATGTTAGGGACGCAACACATTTTACGGATCACAGCTTATTGACGTGGTTTGTACAAATGCGAGGGTGCGTAATACGACTGTCGATTCTGCTGGGAAACTGACCGGACATGCATTCATTGAATGTGAACTTTCATTCCGTAAACCCAGAATCCCACCGAAGGTTATTGCATATAGGCCGTTAGCTGATATGAATATAAATATGTTTAACGAAAACGCTGGTTCGTGCAGGTGGGATCGTTTACTGTGTCTGAACGATGTTGACGATATTGTTGACGACTACACTAAGTTAATAATTTTCTTATTCGAGCTGCATGCTCCAGTAAAGAGGAAAATTATAAGGGACCGACCAACTCCTTGGCTTACGGACAATGTAAAGTATATGAGCAAACTGAGGGATGCAGCATTGAGCCGTGCTAGGTCATCCAAAATTGAGTCGCATAAGGTCTACTACAAGGAGCTAAAGAAGCAGGTTGATATAGCAATAAAAAATGAAAAGAAGTGTTATTTCAAGCTGCAAATAGACAATAACATTAAGGACCCTAAGACTATGTGGAGAAATATAAAAGCCAATCTTTACCCACATAAATGTACAGATATTCCTGCGCACCTAAATAACCCAAATGAGATCAACAAGTATTTTCTTGAAGTTCCGGGAGACACTTCCGTCCTTTTGTCTACACTCACATATTTTGAGTACAACAGATTTAGTGAATTCACTTTTGGGCTTTTACCTGTTGACTCATCAGCGGTACTTAAAATAATAGCTTCAGTCGAATGCGGTTGGGATTGACGGAATATCGCTGAAAATGATAGTCATGGTGGTCACGAAAACACTAAATGTAATCACCACTATCATAAACAGGTCTATCGTGAGTTCAAAGTTCCCAACTAGCTGGAAAACAGCAATTGTTAAGCCAATACCTAAGGGTGGTGAGGTCCACGATACTAGAGACCTTCGCCCAATTAGTATTTTGCCTTGTTTGTCGAAAATATTGGAGAAGGTGGTTGCGACACAACTAAGGCACTATCTGGAAACACGTAACCTATTACCGGACGCGCAGTCGGGCTTTAGGAAGAACCGTGGTACAGCAACGGCCTTATTGGATGTTACTGATAATATTCTGGCAGCCGAGGACAACGGCAAGGCAACAGTTCTGGTATTGCTGGATTTTTCTAGAGCTTTCGACGGACTTAACGTTGCCCTCTTGCTCTCCAAGTTGGCGTATTATGGGTTTGACAGCGATACAATACAGTGGTTTCATTCTTAATTAAGTGGCCGGACACAGTTTGTGGAAACCCAACAAAGTGATGGATCCACACTGCGTTCTACTGTAGATAAGGTAGGCAGAGGTGTGCCGCAGGGGTCAGTTTTGGGGTCCTTGCTGTTTATCCTCTATAGTGCTGATATTGTTCAGGTCATAAAACACTGTCAATTCCATATATACGCCGACGACGTCCAAATCTACTTCTCCTTCAAAGCTATTGAACTACAGGAAGCCATGGTGAAGGTAAACGAGGATCTGTATAATATTTGTCGTTGGGCCCGTCAGAATACACTCGTATTGAATGCAAACAAGACCAGGTATTTAATACTTGGCTCCAAATATCAAATTACTCAGGTCAATAATCAACAACCAGTAATTTATGTTGATAACGTCCCTATTCAGCGTGTGTATGAGGCCAGGAATTTGGGACTGTTGATGGATGAGAGACTGAGGTTCGAGCGTCAAATGCTAATAACGCGAGGAATTGTTTTTATAGACTGAAGCTGCTATACAGAATACGAAGCTACTTCAGTGTTGAACTTCGAGAGAGACTAGTCGACACCTTGGTACTATCCAAATTCAATTACCTGGACGTATTCTACGGCACTCGATTGTTGGTGAAAACAGAAAATTTGATTCAGAGGGTGCAAAATGCGTGCGCGCGCTTTTGTTATAATATACCACCAAGAAGCCATGTGACACCATATCTGAACAATCACAACAAGCTCAAAATGAAGTATAGGAGGGAGTTACACCTGGCCACTGTTCTTTTTGGAATTATAAAGACAGGCAAACCTTTCTACCTGTACTCGAAACTGAAATGGCTCAATGAAAGTAGTCGGTACATGACAACGGCATCGCGCATAAACCTTCATGTACCGAAACATAGAACTGCGGCATTTCAGGGTGGTTTCAGATATCGTGCAAGTAAGATATGGAATAATATTCATCCGCCACTGAGAAGGCTTGCCGGAGTCCATGGTTTTCGCGTAAGGTACATAAATATCCTTCTCAGTGTCCAGAAATCTAGTCGATAATAGGCTTAGTATGTATTTACTCAGTCAATACGGTTGCGGGCCGCCCTGGGGTGCTAATAATGCTTGCTGTTGTTTTGTTGCGTGTTACATTTTATTTTCTTTTTTGTATTTATGTTTTATTTTGTTTCTGTTGTATGGTTCTCATGGCATACAATTTGTTAGAAAGGCAATAGTGAAAATAGTGGGGGATGCTATGTATATGATGTGCTATTTACATTGTGATTGTGACTATGTACTTGCTTGTTTGTTTTTGATTTATATTCTTTTATTTTTGTTTGTATAATACTCGGGGCTTATAAATGAATTAAAGGAGGGCGTGTGTGCATAATGTGTGTATTGTTTATACCTAGTACATGTTGTGTGTATGTACAGTAAGGGTACGTGTAGAATGTACTTTGTTTTTTCTTTTTTTTTCTTTTAATAGGAATAATGGCAAACATACAGTAAGCTACCTGGTTTGGTTAGGCTACAGTTGAAAACCAGCGCTGCAGATTGTGCCTAATCTGTAGCATCAGCTGAACTGTGGCCTTTTAAACAGACACTCCACACTGACACCTGTTATTAATGGCATTACTATTTTTTTTTGTGTGTGTTTAATAAACGTATTTTCTTTCTTTCTTTCTTTCTTTCTTATTTAATGCCATTATTTACAATGTCTGTGGTATGACAGTGGTCTTGCTGTAGTAGATTCGAGGTCCAGAAGTAGCAACTTAGCTGTCTGATCCTCAACAGAGTCATGACTCCCCTGGGTGGGACAAGTAGATGTTACTAGAGCTCTAGTCCGCTGGACAGAGGAGAGAAGGCCGTCCAATTATTCAATAATTTTGTGATGGTATTTTTTCCCTTGTGCTTGATAATATCAGGATTCTAGTCCTGCTTTATAGTGTAACTAGCATAAAGTTGAGTTTTGTGCGTGCTCGCGTAGTTACAGTTGAATTTATAGTTGCGGCACGCTATGATGGTCGTTTTGAGACTAGTTTTGCTCATTTCCTCTTTTTTGGTCAAAGTCAAAGTCAAAGTCAAAGTCAAAGTCAAAGTCAAAGTCAAAGTCAAAGTCAAAGTCAAAGTCAAAGTCAAAGTCAAAGTCAAAGTCAAAGTCAAAGTCAAAGTCAAAGTCAAAGTCAAAGTCAAAAATCATTTATTCTGCATAGACCATTATATCGGCACTTACAAAATGTCAACAAAAAAAGAACATGAATATCAGTTTACTTGTGAAGCCTCCGGCAAGAAACTCAGCAGGCATTTCTTTTTTTGATCTATTTACAAACATACACTTAGTCTACTTAATCTAAATACAAAAATTTGAGTAGTATAGTTGAGTGAACAGCTCCTTTCCAAGCTTTTTTATCATCCAAGTATTCTTGGATTTTAGCCTTTCTGGCACAATTTACTTTTAACAATATTTAAAATTTATACACAGGTAAATCCCTTATTTCATTAGGGAGCTTGTTAAAAAAGCGTATACAGTTGCCCTGGAATTAATGATTAATTTTGTCAAGTCGACTACCACAGACTACAAAATTGTTTTTGTGACTGGTATGTATTTTATGCCGGTCACAAACTCTAGAGAATTTTGAAATATTTTTCCGTACATACATGACAACTAACGTTCGTTTACACCACGAAATAAGTTACAAAGGAAGTTGTAAACTTGTTTAAAATAAACTTGTTGAAGTTTTGTAGCAGACTAATCAAAGCACAATACTTGTTTTATACATGTATCGCAGATACTTTTTCGTTCACATAGTAGGTATGTATAGCCGACAAGTTGTAAACAAGTATAAAAGACATTTGCGTTCACACTGTAGCCTGTGACATATTGCAACTTGTCAAATACATGTTTTATACTTAGGTGTAAACGATCGGTCAGACGATTAACTAAAGAAAAATATGGCAAGACTGGCACAGAAGAAAATAAACGGTAATTTATAACGGTATTTTATAGGGCGGAGGTACTTTCCCAGTTGGGGTGCTCAATAGGGATGGGAGTACCGTCATGTCCTACCTCTCCAAGGTACCTCAGCTTATAACTAATAAATCGTGCCAAGTAAAACCCAATTGTTATTTCGTAGTGTGTTTTGTATGGCAACAAAGATCCGACTAGAAAATGTTACCGTATTTAGGTGTAAGCTAATAAAAACTTTAGCAGATAAGGCTTACTATACCATTGACGAATACCTCAATGATAATTCTCTCGCATGACATTATTACTGTAAATTTAATTTGTACACCATATTCCATGGTAGGACATAGCTCACGTTATGTAACCTAGAATAGGAACTGTACACAAACTTATGATCCACAAATAAATGAATTGAATTGAATTGAATTGAATTGAAATATCAGTGCAATGTAATCCTCGTGAAGTCACTCAAAGAACACGTAAACATACTTATCCACTGTTTTGACTGTCATATATATATTTTTTTAAATTTATTTATATATATATTGAGGATGAGTTTTATCAATATTAATATTTACATAATGTACACGGAAGTCATGTAACCTAGAATATTAAAAAAAACACAGAATATATCTAAATAATCCTGCAGGTTCAGGCGTCAAAGAAATTCCTCCCCATCAATGTCAACCTGGAGGATGACCAGAAGGCTGGCGGCAATGCCACGTTGAATGGCAATACCAATCCTTTGCGCAAGGAATAAACCAGCCCTCTGGTCACGGGTAGCGTCAATTAAACGTTTAACATTAAGGGTGTATATATATGGAAGTTATTATTTATATATATTGAGGGTGTATATATACATGATTGGTATGCGTACGGCAGTGCAGTGCGCGCGCGCAGCATTTAAAACAACGACATCTAGTGACGAGAACTAGTATTAACTTCAACTTAGCATTTGTTTACAATAATCTATGGTTTTTAAACCTACTGATATCAGCTTAATTTTTGATTAAATATACTTCATTGCAATAGATAACTATAATCACAAACAGTTCTGTCTGTAATCGTAAGATGGCAGTATTGTCATTATTGTCAGTAAAAAAACTAGGTGTAAGAAACCCAGTGGTGAGGGGTCCCTATAAAACAACTCCTGCCAGTTTCCTCTGCAAAGGGAAGCCATGTTTAATTTTTTTTAAAGTATATCAGAACCGAAATCACTAATATTCCCTCTAACCTGGAGGGGATAGCTAAGCTAAATTGCCTGGGTTAGGAATGAGTTCACGTTTTTTTTTTTTATATAGGACACGTCAATTGGACTTCGCCTTGCCTGATGGTATTAGAGAATGAAGAGATGGTAGAGAGAAGATGGTATTGCCGGATGGTTCTAGCAAATAAATGAATTTTATTTGATTTTATTTGATTTGATTTGATTTGATAAGCTGAAGGCCCAGAAAAGAGGGTCACCATTACTTACACATACCGTGTGACAATGGTGACACTCAGCTTGACGGCCTCATCATATGCTTTTTCACGCCCCGCTTAAAGGACCCGGGACTGTAGGAAGATGGAAACACGTGAGCTGGTAATGAATTCCAGGCCTTAATGGTGCGACAGAGGAAAGAGTCTCCGAACCGCTTGGTTCTTAATCGGATGTTTTGCACCGTGTGCGGATGACATCTAAGACCTGCACGTGTTGTCCTGTGTAGGAAAGGGGAGGGTGGGACTAATTGGAAGAGCTCTAACCCCTCCAGCTAAGCTAAATTACTTGTGTTAGGAGTGGGTTCATGTCGGTAGTGTAATGGCCAGGATTCGAACTCGAGACCTGTAAGGCCGACGCCTTAACCACAAAGCTACCGACGCTGTCTTTTGTGTCTCTTATTTTTTTTTTTATACCACTTAGTTGGCAGACAAGCACACGGCCCACCTGATGGAAAGTGGTTACCGTGGCCTATGGACGTTTGTAACACCAGAGGCCAGGCCTTAATGGTGCGACAGAGGAAAGAGTCTCCGAACCGCTTGGTTCTTGATCGGATGTTTTGCACCGTGTGCGGATGACATCTAAGACCTGCACGTGTTGTCCTGTGTAGGAAAGGGGAGGGTGGGACTAATTGGAAGAGCTCATCAGAACGCTCCCCATGGTACAGACGGTAAAATACAGCCATGGACGCAACATCTCTACTCAGCTGTAAAGCTGTAAAGTGTAATGGCCAGGATTCGAACCCGGGACCTTTCGATCGTAAGGCCGACTCCTTAACCACTAAGCTACCGATGCTTTTATACAAAATTGCTATGATCGTTCCTTATAAGCGAAGATCTTTTTTCCATCGGCTTCCTTTTGAAAATTTTCGCCATACGCCACTAAAAAGGCGGTCAGTGACAGACAGCGAGAGAGAGCGAGAGAGAGAGAGAGACAGAGAGAGAGAGAGAGAAAGAGAGAGAGGAGAGAGAAGAGGGCCACCTCATCGCTTCCCATAGGTGACGTAGAAGGCGACTAATGTAAGGTGTACCGGTAGCCCATTCACATGGGCATTAATCACGCCGATTATCGCCCACACCATTGGGCTGCAGGTACTAACGTTATGACCCTCAATCAATCAATTAGCCCACCGAAATCCACTGCTGGACATAGGCCTCTCCTAATATGCGCCATTTTATTTGATCCTCTGCCTTCAGCGTCAGTCTGTCCCAGCCACCTTTTACAGGTCGTCAGTTCATCTGGCTAGGGGGTGTGTCCTGCCTTCTGTTTGCCTTCTCGCAGTCTCCAGGACTCGTTTGCTCCAACGACCATCGGTCTTTTGGCAAATTGACCATCATTTTCCTTTTAATCATTAGGTAATTAGACCCTCTTTTTATAGTGCGAAAATTCGCTCGTTACTGTTGGGAGTGGTTATGTTGGACTCGAACCGCCTAAAATCAAACGCTAGCGTGGATCATGTTATACTATTATAAAATTGTACATTGCCAACTCAGGTGTCCTCCATGAGCATGGGCCTAGGTGTTACGTGTGGAGCCGCTTGTCACCCGAGATGACCATGCAGTTTTAGTTGGTCCAGGTCCGAAAAAACCACCCTGCTGGCCACTGGGTATCTAAGGGGATTTCCGAGCGATGAAAATATAAAAAAGGGTATTAGTATGGGTATACTTGAGACCCATCCGTCTCGGAGAATTTGGACCAAAATAGACGTTCCACCAATATGTTTGGAGCCCAAGCCAGCTTCACCTACAGGAACCGACCTTCTGGTTGAGGAATTGTTTTATCACTCGGATTTTATGAGTTTTGAACTTTTTGCAACCAAATGTTACTTTGAGATTTAAACCTTTTGAGACTACACCAATATCGCCTCCTTCTGCGAGCAAGTTATGCTCGTGAAGGAGAGGATGGGTCAAGAGCGGTAGCGTGAGCGAAAGAGGATCGCAAACCAAGCTGCTCGCGTACTGAGGCAACTCGAGTGTCGGAGTTCGATGAATGACATTCTCCCCCCGTGAGCGCAGGCCTGGGAGTGACGGGTGGAGCCACCTGTCATTCTGGCTAGCGCGTCTCCCCGTTTCCGGCGATATGTTGGGGACTCTGTGGTCCCCACAACCGAAGAGAGGGCCAAATCGAGAGAGATGGCCCTGGGTTGGCTGGGGTGCGTTGGATATACCTGTCAACCTCCCCTTCGGCAACTAAAAACGACCCACAGGCGCCGTTAGTCGGTCCAAGTCCGACATAACCTCTCTCACCGGCTCAGGTAGTAGGGGTATCCGTGGGGATTTTTCGCACGTAAAAAAAACTGTCTAACTATCATGGTTCACGAGATACAGTCTGGTGACAAACAGACAGTGGAGTCTTATAATAATAATTCATCAGATAAATAATATCCATTTTTTTTGGTTTCCTCGATTCCGTTTTTACTCTTCGGGTACGGAACCCTAAAAATGAAATAACATCAAGCGAGGTTAAATAAAAAAACATTAATTAAATGTAAAATACTTTTATTAATGATTTTACTTCATATTTTATTAACATTATCATAATCGTTATGATTTTTCATAATTATTATACATTATTTACAAATATAATAACAAAAACAATGGTAACGTACCAATTAAAGCATTAAGTGAATATTTTTCAACCAACTTCAAAAAAGGAGGAGGTTATTAACATTCTACACTATATAGCCATTCAAAAAGCCACATACCCAATCTCGCCAGCCGGTACTTCTGCTGACTGACAAACGAGGTTGTGACTTTCCTGTTAGGCCAAGAAAATCAGATTGGCAGTCACTTCCATAAAAAGACGTGTCTCTCGTGTGCTAGAATGCTGTGGAAATGTTCAACATTATTCGCAACGCGATTGACTACTGCCTGACTAACATTTACTTTAAGTTCTCTGTTTAAAATTTATAACAAATGACAACACTATCTTGTATAATATGATTGGTTTATATTGTCTATCTCTTATTAGTCTGTGATATTGTCATAATAGTAACGTTTAAAAGCTCTTCCTATTGTGTTAACCCTGGTTTTATTTCGCATACTGATAAATTCAGTTTGTGCGAATTAATAATTAATTTCGAAAAGGGTTTTTCGAACAAGTTTTGCGAATTTATTAGTACAAATCGAGCAGTAACTCTTACAAATAGAATCGTTATTATATTAATAGTCTTACATTTAAATAAATAAAAAATATATACCTACATAAAAATCAGGAAATTGATATTCAATGTTATGAAAATAATTTTTAATATTTACAAAATTATATTTACATATATTGCAGAATATATTTCTTTTTCACGTCAAAGAAGTATACCTACTTTTGTGCGTACTCTATTAAACCAATGGTCTTATATTAAAAAAAAAAGAAAGGTACATGGCACTGTTATAAGTACAAGTGCAACAAAACATACACGATTCTGTGAGTGCGAAAGAGATTAAAATACGACTTGTATCACACATCACGCGCGCGATAGTACCTATTAAGATATTATTTCTTTAAAATTTTAATATAAGATCAATGGGGTTATTATATTATTTTCGTTGGCAACCGTCCTATTAAAAAAAATCTGTCAGAAGTATTTGTGAACTGCCGATAGAAGTGAAAACAAATTTCAATTAATTACAATTTTTTAAAAAATCACCACAAACTACAAAAAATTAATTTTATACAAAAAGGTTTCATTTCAAAGAGGTCTCACATGTGAATTGTCAACAAATACCTAAGTACTACTGACCGTATAAAATTTAAAAGAAAAACGTAACTCGTACCGCATTTGTTAGTTTATTCACCAAGTTTCTTTTCGCAATCGTGCGGAAAGACGCTTTTAACTTAAAAAATAAATAATAACTTTTAACAATGACTATATCACGTCATCTATGTATTACTTTTAATAATAAAAATGTCAATAAATTAGACAGGTGCCAAATAAAATAGGTACACATTTTTTCTATTCGTCGCATTTGAAATTCCTGCAGTTTTATTATTTCTTAAATACCGTCATTGGTATTAAAGATCACAAATTAAAATTATTCGATAAAATAAATAAGTTCATTAGTCCTTTTTGAATGCGATTGGTCATTTTGATCATCGTTGTCTTGAAGTACAGCCTTTTTCTGATATGTGTTCACATTTCTGTAAAAACAAAAATAAATTAATGAAAGAAAGAAACAAATTGGAGTTGGGTCCAAGAGGCCGCGTCAGATCCTGGTCTTCATGGATGTCGAGTATAAATAAAGACATCAGGGAGGTGAAAATGGACTCCACGACGACCCAGAACAGACGGCTCTAGAGAGAAAGGATGAGAAGAGCCAAACCCGATTTTTCTTTTTTATTATTATTTAATTATCGTAATACAACTAAAATACGAAGTAAAACTTAATAAACGTAACTGGCTATGAGATAAAGAGAGAAAAAAATATTTGCACCTCTCTATCTTGTCCCTACAGTAACATTCGAAATATAACTCTCTCTCTCTCTCTCTCTCTCTTTCCATCTTCAGTAACTTACATCTCACTCTCAACCACCGTTCGTCTTTACCGATCACACTCTTCGTAACGCTCTCGTCTCGTAACTGACTAAGCAAATTAGTTACTATTTACTAAACATCAAAACGGTAAGTTATTAGGAAATTTATAGGAAATAAATTATTGTCAATTGTTGGGTATAGCTGCCACTTGATGGCTAAACTCGTCAGGACTGATCTGCCAGGGCCACTAAAGGTTAAAATAATTTACTGAATCGAACTTACACCTCTAATGCACATGTCCTACCTACTGCCCGTCTCGTCCGCACTATGGAGTACCTACAAAATGCTTGTAAGCATTCTGTCCCCACACGATGATTAAAAATAAATAAAAACGATAAAATTAAAACCGAGGAAACTTTTACAGCACTTCCATCATTCTTAATTTAATAAGCTCAGTTAAGTTATTAATTTTACTATAGGAGAATGCCCAATTTCATACTCCTACCAAGGACTTAGTGGGCACCTATATAGGGGAAGAATCTATAACTTTTATTATGTGTAATGAATTTTAGGTTTTTTAGGAAACCATTATATTCGTCGCATTCACAAAGTATTACTCAGTAGTGCAATTTCTCAATGACAAGTTTCTAAAAAATTAAAAAGTTGCTTTCCTGTTTCTTGTTCTTTTGACATTTTAATTTAGAATTTGACTTTTATTGACATGTGATCATATTATTACTAGTAACTTCTTTCGGATTAATTAAATATCGAATGTATAAATACATTCGATATTTAATTAATCCGAATTCCGAATTTTTGACGATGATTTTCAGATGCTTTATTATTATATTTGATTTGAATTATGTAAACATTATCACAAAGGAGAATAAAATAATGTAATATTTGCATGCCAGTGATAATATATACTTATTTTATTTTTAGCGACCAACATATTATGACTGTATTATGCAAATAAATGAATAAATAAAAAAAATAACATACTTTCTCTTAAACTAAACAATACCGACATCGCGACATAATACCAACCTTTGATGCTGGATCAAACTCTTCTCCACCATTACAATGTAGTAGCAGCAACTTCCCATCAGAACACATAAAGAATCTATCACATACGTCTGGGTGAGGCACTATCTGGCCCGGTAAACATGAGTGCAGGTTCTCAGCACGTCTTGCATCAGTTAAAGTACTATTATGTGTACATCCCTCTTCAGTTATAGTCACACAAGTCTGAAATAACGTTAGAAATGTAAAATTTGAATAATGGGAAGCTATTGACGGTTTTGGTAAACATATCATCATTGGGTAAACATATCCATGTTTGACCGAAACGAAATTGTAAAAAAACCACTTCCCAAAAATAATTCGGCACAATTTAATTTGCCAAATTTTTACTTAGCAAAAAATCTTGTCATAATTTTAACGCAAACGTTATGTTTGGTCAGTGAACGTTTAAACAATAACTTGTTTAGTCAAATATTGAGGATGCCGTAAGGCGAAACCGGTCAGGTGTAATAAGCAATAAAGTAATATGGAAAAGAACAAGTGAGTTATCAATATGTGTAACAACAAATTCAGAAATAAAACTTCTGTATGAAATTTCATCTCACCTGTGCTTCATAACTAAATTCTGTTCCGGCTGTACATGTTTCTAATCTTGGCATTCCTGCAATGCACATATAATAGGCATTGCATCTGTCTGGATGTGGTACATTGCCCCAATGTCCTGCTGGACATATTGGCACGGGTGCTTCAGTAGTTGTCGTAGTCTTTTCATTTTCAGTGGTCTGTTCGTCATCAGGAACAACATCATTTTCTGATGTCGATTCTGATGAGTCAGCCGAAGAGTCGGTAGCTGACCCGAGGGTACATCCTCCTTCAGCTATAGGTATGCATTCCTGAAAGTTTTTTTTAATTATTGAAGTTATCAGAAATGTGTTATTAATTGTCACAATATATGCATTGATTTATGAATTATAAATATGAAAAATATTTGGTTGGCAGAAGATAATATTGTCACCTTTTCATTTGAATTCACACACACAAACCCTACATTTTAATTCTTGTCATTATTCTATGTTTATAGCACACATAAAGGAAAATATACAAATCACATCGTATCAGGAGGCAAAAGGGTTTTGGGAGGAGAGAGAAGAGTAGCGATTACATCACCGATATTTTAATCATAGACAGACCGCGAGTACTGTACCACTCCTATGGTACGGGCGGCAAGGTGGGGGACGAGGAAAATATAGAGAAAGGAAGTGCATTTGCTGAGAAAGAGCGGGATAACGCCATCAGCACTATCGGTGGTGTCTCGCTCACACTCGTGTCATGCTCATCTTTTGTCTTTCTTTACTTTGTCCCCTGCTACGTCCACGACACGTATTCTTAGGGTTCAATATTATACACACGATATTTAATTCGCCATCTTACCTTTGTTTCTTTATCGAATTCGGTTCCAGCAGTACATGTCATTAGTCTGTCTGAACCTGCGATGCACATGTAGTATGCATCGCATCTATATGGATGTGGTACATTGCCCCAATGTCCTGCTGGACAGACTCGTGTGGGAGCTTCTGTTGTTGTGTCAGATGGACGAGTGTTGGATGCGCCATCTCCATCTGCTATTAAATCATCATCAGTGGCTTTAGAATTTGCGTATAAATCATTTTCTGTCGTCACATCTTCCGTGGTTGTATGTTCATCATCAGAATTTAGATCATTTTCTGTGTTTGATTCTGATGAATCTATTGGAGAGCCAGGAGCTGAAGTTGTTGGCCCTGAACTAAGTGTACACCCTCCTTGAGCTATTGGCATGCATTCCTGGAAGTTTAAATTTAGGATTGAGTATTATTGTATAAAATTCAGGGGTAGCATGATAAAATATGTATGAATGGGCTCTTTTTTTATTTACGTGCGCAAATCGCCAAAGAAATCCTCCCCCTTCCCCCCGGAGCCGGTGGAAGAGGTTATGTCAGGCTCGAACCGACCAAAACGCACGCCGCCTGTGGGTCGTTTTGGTTGCCGAAGGTGAGGTTGACAGCCATATCCCTCGCACCCCGGCCAACCCAGGGCCATCTCTCACGATCTGGCCCTCTCCTCGGGTGTGGGGACTACAGAGTCCCCAACTAGTCCCCGGAAACGGGGAGGCGCGCGAGGCGTGCCACCGCCGCGGCCTGCTTCTGCCAGGATGACAGGCGGCTCTACCAGTCACCCCCAGGCCTGCGCTCATGGGCGACCTCCGCCCGGTCGTTCATCGACCTCCGACGCCTAAGTATGAATGGGCTCTAGCAAAATGTTTCAGGAGGCTAACTGAATGAATTATTTATAGACTCATGCACAAAAAGAAAGAATATTGTCATCTTTTGGCTTTCGAAGACATTCAAGGTGTACTATTGATATATTCAGGCATTTTTGTACTGTAGGATATTTTGTCATCTTACCTTTGTTACTTTATCAAATTCAGTCCCAGCAGTACATGTCATTAATCTGTCTGATCCTGCGATACACATGTAATATGCATCGCATCGGTATGGATGAGGTACATTGCCCCAATATCCTACTGGACAGATTCGTATGGGAGCTTCTGTAATTGTCGTAGACTTAGCATCTATTGTTGTTTCAGGTGGATCTGTGTTAGATGCGCCATCTCCACTAGCTGATGTATGGTCAGTTACTACTGTTGATTCTGTAGATGCTACAGTTGTTGATGTAGATGCATCTGCGTTTGTTGTTTTAGATTCTGTGATATTAGTTAAGCCATCATCAGTTGCTTCAGTGTTTGCAGATGAATCATTTTCAGTTGTTCTAACTTCATCATCCGGAATTAAATCATTATCTGAAGTCGATGCTGTTGACTCAGTAGGAGAGCCAGGGGCTGACGTTGTGGCTCCCCCGAGTGTACACCCTCCTACAGTTATTGGAATACATTCCTGAAAGTTATATTTTAAATTTAGTGATTTTTTTGCGTGTTACCTGTCTAAGATTGTGATGCTAATAAAGTTTAGAAAACCTCAGAATTAAAATATATATGATATTTGTCATCTTACCCTTGTTACTTTATCAAATTCGGTTCCAGCAGTACACGTAATTAGTCTCTCTACACCTGCAATGCACATGTAGTACGCATCGCATCGGTATGGATGTGGCACATTGCCCCAATATCCTGCTGGACAGATTCGTATGGGAGCTTCTGTAGTTATCGTAGCCTTTGCTTCTGTAGTTGTTTCAGGTGGATTAGTATTGGATGCGCCATCTCCACTTCCTGGTGTGGAATCAGTCACTATTGTTGATTCTGTAGAAGCCACAGTTGTTGATGTGGATTCGCCAGCGTTAATTGTTGTTGTTTTGGAGTCTGTGATAGTAGTGGAGTCATCATTTCCGTATGAATCATTTTCTGTAGTTTTGATTTCATCGTCAGGTGTAGTTGTTGTTGTTTCAGGTGGATTAGTGTTTGATGCGCCGTCTCCACTTTCTGATGTGAGATCGGTCACTACTGTTGATTCTGTAGAAACTACAGTTGTTGATGTAGATGTGTCTGTCTTCGTTGTCGTTGTTTTGGATTCTGTGATAGTAGTGAAGTCATCATTTTCGTATGAATCATTTTCCGTGGTTTTGATATCTTCGTCAGGAGTTAGATCATTTTCTGTAGTCGATATTGTAGACTCAGTAGGAGAGCCAGGGTCTGAGGTTGTGGCTCCTTCAAGTGTACATCCTCCTGCAGCTATTGGTATGCATTCCTAAAAGTATCAGATTAGTATTTTAATTTGATATTTATTGATTTGAGCATTTTTTGGAAATTGCTGAGAATATGAAGCCAATGATGTTATGAAGAAATTACAGAAATTATTTAATATGCACGATATGGATTGTCACCTTACCTTTGTTACTCTATCAAATTCAGTCCCGGCAGTGCATATCATTAATCTCTCTGAACCTGCGACACACATGTAATATTCATCGCATCGGTATGGATGTGGCACATTGCCCCAATATCCTGGTGGACAGATTCGTATGGGAGCTTCTGTAGTTGTTGTACTCATTACTTCAGTTCTTGTTGTTTCAATTACATCAGTAGTTGATGAGCTACTTTCAGTTTCTGTCGGTTGTGCAGTCGTTGATGTAGGTTCAGTTGTAGTTTTAGATGTTCCTTCTGTCATTGTCGTAGTCTTTGCTTCTGTTGTTGTTTCAGGTGGACTAGTATTGGATTCGCTATCTGCACTTCCTGATGTGGGATCGGTCACTACTGTTGATTCTGTAGATACTATAGTTGTTAATGTAGATGCGTCTGTGCTTGTTGTCGTTGTTTGGGAGTCTGTGATAGTAGTGGAGTCACCATTTCCATATGAATCATTTTCCGTAGTTTTGATTTCATCGTCAGGAGTTAGATGTTTTTCTGTAGTCGATACTATTGACTCCGTAGGAGAGCCAGGAGTTGAAGTTGTGGCTGCTCCAAGTGTACATCCACCTTCAGCTATTGGCATGCATTCCTAAAAGTTAAATTTCAATTTAGTATTTGAAATAAAATTTAAGGAATTACGCATTTTTTTAAATTTCAGGGGAATATATTATGAGGTTCAGAAATTGACGATATTTATCGTATCTTACCCTTGTTACTTTATCAAATTCGGTTCCACCGGTACACGTCATTGGTCTCTCTGCACCTGCGATACACATGTAATATTCATCGCATCTGTATGGATGTGGCACATTGCCCCAATATCCTGGTGGACAGATTCGTATGGGAGCTTCTGTAGTTGTTGTACTCGTTACTTCAGCTGTTGTTGTTTCAATTACATCAGTAGTTGATGAGCTGCTTTCAGTTTCTGCTGGTTGTGTAGTCGTTGATGTAGGTTCGGTTGTAGTTTTAGATGTTCCTTCAGTCGATGTGGTAGTCTTTGCTTCTGTTGTTGTTTCAGGTGGACTAGTATTGGATTCACTATCGCCACTTCCTGATGTGGGATCGGTCACTACTGTTGATTCTGTAGATACTACAGTTGTTAATGTAGATGCGTCTGTGCTTGTTGTCGTTGCTTTGGAGTCTGTGATAGTAGTGGAGTCACCATTTCCGTATAAATCATTTTCCGTAGTTTTGATTTCATCGTCAGGAGTTAGATCTTTTTCTGTAGTCGATACTATTGACTCCGTAGGAGAGCCAGGAGTTGATGTTGTGGCTGCTCCAAGTGTACATCCTCCTTCAGCTATTGGCATGCATTCCTGAAAGTTTAAATTCAATTTAGTATTTGAAATAAAATTTAGTGAATTACGCATTTTTTGAAATATGATGGGAATATATTATGAGGTTTAGAAATTAACGATATTTATTGTATCTTACCCTTGTTACTTTATCAAATTCGGTTCCATTGGTACACGTCATTGGTCTCTCTGCACCTGCGATACACATGTAATATGCATCGCATCTGTATGGATGTGGCACATTGCCCCAATATCCTGGTGGACAGATTCGTATGGGAGCTTCTGTAGTTGTTGTACTCGTTACTTCAGCTGTTGTTGTTTCAATTACATCAGTAGTTGATGAGCTGCTTTCAGTTTCTGCTGGTTGTGTAGTCGTTGATGTAGGTTCGGTTGTAGTTTTAGATGTTCCTTCTGTCGATGTGGCAGTCTTTGCTTCTGTTGTTGTTTCAGGTGGACTAGTATTGGATTCACTATCTCCACTTCCTGATGTGGGATCGGTCACTACTGTTGATTCTGTAGATACTACAGTTGTTAATGTAGATGCGTCTGTGCTTGTTGTCGTTGTTTTGGAGTCTGTGATAGTAGTGGAGTCATCTTTTCCGTATGAATCATTTTCCGTAGTTTTAATTTCATCGTCAGGAGTTAGATCTTTTTCTGTAGTCGATACTATTGACTCCGTAGGAGAACCAGGAGTTGAAGTTGTGGCTGCTCCAAGTGTACATCCACCTTCAGCTATTGGCATGCATTCCTGAAAGTTTAAATTCAATTTAGTATTTGAAATAAAATTGAATGAATTACGCATTTTTTGAAATTTGATGGGAATATATTATGAGGTTTAGAAATTAACGATATTTATTGTATCTTACCCTTGTTACTTTATCAAATTCGGTTCCATTGGTACACGTCATTGGTCTCTCTGCACCTGCGATACACATGTAATATGCATCGCATCTGTATGGATGTGGCACATTGCCCCAATATCCTGGTGGACAGATTCGTATGGGAGCTTCTGTAGTTGTTGTACTCGTTACTTCAGCTGTTGTTGTTTCAATTACATCAGTAGTTGATGAGCTGCTTTCAGTTTCTGCTGGTTGTGTAGTCGTTGATGTAGGTTCGGTTGTAGTTTTAGATGTTCCTTCTGTCGATGTGGTAGTCTTTGCTTCTGTTGTTGTTTCAGGTGGACTAGTATTGGATTCGCTATCTCCACTTCCTGATGTGGGATCGGTCACTACTGTTGATTCTGTAGATACTACAGTTGTTAATGTAGATGGGTCTGTGCCTGTTGTCGTTGTTTTGGAGTCTTTGATGGTGGAGTCACCATTTCCGTATGAATCGTTTTCCGTAGTTTTAATTTCATCGTCAGGAGTTAGATGTTTTTCTGTAGTCGATACTATTGACTCCGTAGGAGAGCCAGGAGTTGAAGTTGTGGCTGCTCCAAGTGTACATCCTCCTTCGGCTATTGGCATGCATTCCTGAAAGTTTAAATTTCAATTTAGTATTTGAAACAAAATTTAGATAATTACGTATTTTTTAAATTTGATGGGAATATATTATGAGATTTAGAAATTAACGATATTTATTGTATCTTACCCTTGTTACTTCATCAAATTCGGTTCCATTGGTACATGTCATTGGTCTCTCTGCACCTGCGATACACATATAATATGCATCGCATCTGTATGGATGTGGCACATTGCCCCAATATCCTGGTGGACAGATTCGTATGGGAGCTTCTGTAGTTGTTGTACTCGTTACTTCAGTTGTTGTTGTTTCAATTACATCAGGAGTTGATGAGCTAGTTTCTGTTGGTTGTGCAGTCGTTGATGTAGGTTCGGTTGTAGTTTTAGATGTTCCTTCTGTCGAAGTCGTAGTCTTTGCTTCTGTTGTTGTTTCAGGTGGACTAGTATTGGATTCGCTATCTCCACTTCCTGATGTGGGATCGGTCACTACTGTTGATTCTGTAGATACTACAGTTGTTAATGTAGATGGGTCTGTGCCTGTTGTCGTTGTTTTGGAGTCTTTGATAGTAGTGGAGTCACCATTTCCGTATGAATCATTTTCCGTAGTTTTGATTTCATCGTCAGGAGTTAGATCTTTTTCTGTAGTCGATACTATTGACTCCGTAGGAGAGCCAGGAGTTGATGTTGTGGCTGCTCCAAGTGTACATCCTCCTTCGGCTATTGGCATGCATTCCTGAAAGTTTAAATTCAATTTAGTATTTGAAATAAAATTTAGTGAATTACGCATTTTTTAAAATTTGGTGGGAATATATTATGAGGTTTAGAAATTAATGATATTTATTGTATCTTACCCTTGTTACTTTATCAAATTCGGTTCCATTGGTACACGTCATTGGTCTCTCTGCACCTGCGATACACATGTAATATGCATCACATCTGTATGGATGAGGTACATTACCCCAATGTCCTGGTGGGCAGATTCGTATGGGAGCTTCTGTAGTTGTTGTACTCGTTACTTCAGTTGTGGTTTCAATTGCATTAGTAGTTGATAAACTATTTTCAGCTTCTGTTTGTTCTGTTGTTTCTGTAGATATCACAGTTGTTGGTGTAGGTTTGGTTGTAGTTACAGATGTTCCTTCTGTCGTTGTCGTAGTCTTTGCTTCTGTTGTTGTTTCAGGTGGATTAGTATTGGATTCACCATCTCCACTTCCTGATGTGGGATCGGTCACTATTGTTGATTCTGTAGATACTACAGTGGTTGATGTAGATACATCTGTAGTAATTGTTGTTGTTTTGGAGTCTTTGATAGTAGTGGAGTCATCATTTTCGTATGAATCATTTTCTGTAGTATTGATTTCATCATCAGGAACTAGATTATTTTCTGTAGTTGATACTGCTGACTCCGTAGGAGAGTCTGGAGTTGAAGTTGTGCTAGTTCCAAGTGTACATCCTCCTTCAACTATTGGCATGCATTCCTGAAAGTTTAAATTTCAATTTAATATTTTAATTCAAAATTTAGGAGATTGCTTTTTTTGTTGATTGTAAATATAATGCTAAGAAATAATTAATATACACGGTATTTATTGTCATCGTACCCTTGCTACTTCATCAAATTCGGTTCCAGCCGTACACGTCATTAGTCTCTCTACACCTGCGATGCACATGTAGTACGCATCGCATCGGTATGGATGTGGTACATTGCCCCAAAATCCTGGTGGGCAGATTCGTATGGGAGCATCTGTGGTTGTTGTACTCGTTACTTCTGTTGTTATTTCATTTGGAGTGGTATCTTTTGAGCTACTTTCAGTCACTGTTTGTTCTGAACTATCTGTAACAGTTGTTGGAGTTGGTTCAGCTGTAGGTGTAGATTCTTCTTCAGTAGTAGTTTCTGTTACTGTAGGTACCGGAGTACTTGTACCTTCAGTTGTTGTTGGTGATTGTGTGCTAGTAGTTTCAGTTACTGTTGGTTGTTGAGTTGTTGTAGGTGTTTGTTCGGGAGTAGTATCACTTGCAGTAGATTCCGGAGTACTTGTACCTTCAGTTATTGTTGGTGATTGTGTGCTAGTAGTGTCAGTTACTGACGGATTTGAGGTCGATGTTGGCCCAAGTGTACATCCTCCTTCAACTATTGGTATGCATTCCTGAAAGTTTAAATTTCAATTTAGTATTTTAATTCAAAGTTTAGTAGATTGCTTATTTTTTTTGTTAATTGTAAATATAATACTTAGTAATAATTAATATACAAGGTATTTATTGTCATCTTACCCTTGCTACTTTATCAAATTCGGTTCCAGCAGTACACGTCATTAGTCTCTCCACACCTGCGATGCACATGTAGTATGCATCGCATCGGTATGGATGTGGTACATTGCCCCAAAATCCTGGTGGGCAAATTCGTATGGGAGCTTCTGTAGTTGTTGTACTCGTTACTTCTGTTGTTGTTTCATTTGGAGTGGTATCTGTTGAGCTACTTTCAGTCACTGTTTGTTCTGAACTATCTGTAACAGTTGTTGGAGTTGGTTCAGCTGTAGGTGTAGATTCTTCTTCAGTAGTAGTTTCTGTTACTGTAGGTACCGGAGTACTTGTGCCTTCAGTTGTTGTTGGTGATTGTGTGCTAGTAGTTTCAGTTACTGTTGGTTGTTGAGTTGTTGTAGGTGTTAGTTCGGGAGTAGTATCACTTGCAGTAGATTCCGGAGTACTTGTACCTTCGGTTGTTGTTGGTGATTGTATGCTAGTAGTTTCAGTTACTGTTGGTAGTTGAGTTGTTGTAGGTGTTTGTTCGGGAGTAGTATCACTTGCAGTAGATTCCGGAGTACTTGTACCTTCAGTTATTGTTGGTAATTGTGTGCTAGTAGTATCAGTTACTGACGGATTTGAGGTCGATGTTGGCCCAAGTGTACATCCTCCTTCAACTATTGGTATGCATTCCTGAAAGTTTAAATTTCAATTTAGTATTTTAATTCAAAATTTAGTAGATTGCTTATTTTTTTTTGTTAATTGTAAATATAATGCTTAGTAATAATTAATATACAAGGTATTTATTGTCATCTTACCCTTGTTACTTTATCAAATTCGGTTCCAGCAGTACACGTCATTAGTCTCTCCACACCTGCGATGCACATGTAGTACGCATCGCATCGGTATGGATGTGGTACATTGCCCCAAAATCCTGGTGGGCAGATTCGTATGGGAGCTTCTGTAGTTGTTGTACTCGTTACTTCTGTTGTTGTTTCACTTGGAGTGGTATCTGTTGAGCTACTTTCAGTCACTGTTTGTTCTGAACTATCTGTAACAGGTGTTGGAGTTGGTTTAGCTGTAGGTGTAGATTCTTCTTCAGTAGTATTTTCTGTTACTGTAGGTACCGGAGCACTTGTGCCTTCAGTTGTTGTTGGTAATTGTGTGCTAGTAGTTTCAGTTACTGTTGGTTGTTGAGTTGTTGTAGGTGTTTGTTCGGGAGTAGTATCACTTGCAGTAGATTCCGGAGTACTTGTACCTTCGGTTGTTGTTGGTGATTGTGTGCTAGTAGTTTCAGTTACTTTTGGTGTTTGAGTTGTTGTAGGTGTTTGCTCGGGAGTAGTATCACTTGCAGTAGATTGTGGAGTACTTGTACCTTCAGTTATTGTTGATGATTGTGTGCTAGTAGTGTCAGTTACTGCCGGATCTGAGGGCGATGTTGGCCCAAGTGTACACCCTCCTTCAGCTATTAGTACACATCCCTGCAATAATTAATTGCTATATCAGTATTCTTTTTTAAAATAAAATTATTCTGCACATATTTGCAACTTATTTAATCGACCAGAATATATTTAAACACAATCAAAGAATTTTAATTCTGATGGAATGATTGAAAATCCCATCATCATCTATTCCCTGACGCATCCGAGGCCCTCACATCTGGGGTCTACATTTTACCAGTCCTTGGCGTCCAGAACCTGTGAAACGGCTGAATTTCGATATTGTCCGTAAATTATAAATAAATAAATTATATAAATTATATAAATTATATTGCTATAGATGTTCGTAAAACAACGGAGACCGGTGACTTAATGTGTTCTCACGGGCACACGAAAACGGACAAGTAAAAAATATTTATTGAAAATGTCAGCTTACCTGTGCTTCGTAATTAAATTCCGTTCCTGCGGTACATATCATAAGTCTTTCTGTTCCTTCAATACACATGTAATAGGCATCGCATCGGTACGGATGTGGTATCCTTCCCAATAGTCCAGGTGGACAAATCCCAGGCAAATTAGTTGTCGTGGGTGTACTTGTTGTCTCAGTAGTAATCTCAGTAGGTGTAGATGCCTGTGTTGTTGTAGAATCCGATACTGTAGGCTCCTGAGTTGAAGGTGTTTGTGCAATAGTAGTATCAATTACAGTAGATTCCTCAGTAGTTGTTGAAGATACCTGTGAAGTAGTAGTATCAGTTGCCGGAGTAGTTGTTGTAGGTAATTGTGTGCTAGTAGTTTCAGTTACTGTTGGTTCTTGCGTAGTTGTAGGTGTTTGTTCGGGAGTAGCATCACTTACAGTAGATTCCGGAGTACTTGTACTTTCAGTAGTTGTAGGGGATTGTGTGCTAGTAGTTTCCGTTACTGTTGGTTGTTGAGCAGTTGTAGATGTTTGTTCGGGAGTAGTATCACTTGCAGTAGATTCCGGAGTACTTGTACCTTCAGTTGTTGTTGGTAAGTGTGTGCTAGTAGTTTCAGTTACTGTTGGTTGTTGAGTAGTTGTAGGTGTTTGTTCCGGAGTAGTATCACTTGCAGTAGATTCCGGAGTACTTGTACCTTCAGTTGTTGTTGGTGAGTGTGTGCTAGTGGTTTCAGATACTGTTGGTTGTTGTGTAGTTGTAGGTGTTTGTTCCTGAGTAGTATCACTTGCAGTAGATGCCGGAGTAGTTGTTGTAGGGGACTGTGTGCTAGTAGTTTCAGTTTCTGTTGGTTCTTGCGTAGTTGTAGGTGTTTGTTCGGGAGTAGTATCACTTGCAGTAGATTCCGGAGTACTTGTACCTTCGGTTGTTGTTGGTGAGTGTGTGCTAGTAGTTTCAGTTACTGTTGGTTGTTGAGTAGTTGTAGGTGTTTGATCCGGAGTAGTATCACTTGCAGTAGATTCCGGAGTACTTGTACCTTCAGTTGTTGTTGGTGAGTGTGTGCTAGTAGTTTCAGATACTGTTGGTTCTTGCGTAGTTGTAGGTGTTTGTTCGGGAGTTGTATCACTTGCAGTAGATTCCGGAGTAGTTGTTGTAGGGGATTGTGTGCTAGTAGTTTCAGTTGCTGTTGATTCTTGCGTAGTTGTAGGTGTTTGTTCGGGAGTAGTATCACTTGCAGTAGATTCCGGAGTAGTTGTAGGGGATTGTGTGCTAGTAGTTTCAGTTACTGTTGGTTGTTGAGTAGTTGTAGGTGTTTGTGCCGGAGTAGTATCACTTGCAGTAGATTCCGGAGTAGTTGTTGTAGGGGATTGTGTGCTAGTAGTTTCAGTTACTGTTGGTTGTTGGGTTGTTGTAGGTGTTTGTTCGGGAGTAGTATCAGTTGCAGTAGATTCCGGAGTAGTTGTTGTAGGGGATTGTGTGCTAGTAGTTTCAGTTACTGTTGGTTGTTGAGTAGTTGTAGGTGTTTGTGCCGGAGTAGTATCACTTGCAGTAGATTCCGGAGTAGTTGTTGTAGGGGATTGTGTGCTAGTAGTTTCAGTTACTGTTGGTTGTTGAGTAGTTGTAGGTGTTTGTTCGGGAGTAGTATCAGTTGCAGTAGATTCCGGAGTACTTGTACCTTCAGTTGTTGTAGGGGATTGTGTACTAGTTGTTTCAGTTACTGTTGGTTGTTGAGGCGTTGTAGGCGTTTGTTCGGGAGTAGTATCACTTGCAGTAGATTCCGGAGTAGTTGTTGTAGGGTATTGTGTGCTAGTAGTTTCAGTTGAAGTTGGTTCTTGCGTAATTGTAGGTGTTTGTTCAGGAGTAGTATCACTTACAGTAGATGCCGGAGTAGTTGTTGAAGGGGATTGTGTGCTAGTAGTTTCAGTTACTGTTGGTTGTTGAGTTGTTGTAGGTGTTTTTTCGGGAGTAGTATCACTTACAGTAGATTCCGGAGTAGTTGTTGTAGGGGATTGTGTGCTAGTACTTTCAGTTACTGTTGGTTCTTGAGTAGTTGTAGGTGTTTGTTGGGGAGTAGTATCACTTGCAGTAGATTCCGATGTACTTGTACCTTCAGTTGTTGTTGGTGAGTGTGTGCTAGTAGTTTCAGTTACTGTTGGTTGTTGAGGCGTTGTTGGTGTTTGTTCCGGAGTAGTATCACTTGCAGTAGATTCTGGAGTAGTTGTTGTAGGGGATTGCGTGCTAGTAGTTTCAGTTACTGTGGGTTCTTGCGTAGTTGTAGGTGTTTGTTCGGGAGTAGTATCACTTACAGTAGATTCCGGAGTACTAGTACCTTCAGTTGTTGTAGTTGATTGTGTGCTAGTAGTTTCAGTTACAGTTGGTTGTTGAGTAGTTGTAGGTGTTTGTTCGGTAGTAGTATCACTTACAGTAGATTCCGGAGTAGTCGTGATTTCAGTTGTTGTAGGTACTTGCGCGGTAGTAGTTTCAGGCACTGTAGGCTCTTGAGTGGTAGTCGATTCAGTTGTTGTAGGTGCCTCTGTGGTAGTAGTTTCAGGCACTGTAGGTTCTTGAGTGGTAGTCGATTCAGTTGTTGTAGGTGCCTCTGTGGTAGTAGTTTCAGGCACTGTAGGCTCTTGAGTGGTAGTCGATTCGGTGGTTGTAGTTGCCTCTGTGGTAGTAGTTTCAGACACTGTAGGCTCTTGAGTGGTAGTCGATTCAGTGGTTGTAGGTGCCTCTGTGGTAGTAGTTTCAGGCACTGTAGGCTCTTGAGTGGTAGTCGATTCAGTGGTTGTAGGTGCCTCTGTGGTAGTAGTTTCAGGCACTGTAGGCTCTTGAGTGGTAGTCGATTCAGTGGTTGTAGGTGCCTCTGTGGTAGTAGTTTCAGACACTGTAGGCTCTTGAGTGGTAGTCGATTCAGTGGTTGTAGGTGCCTCTGTGGTAGTAGTTTCAGGCACTGTAGGCTCTTGAGTGGTAGTCGATTCAGTTGTTGTAGGTGCCTCTGTGGTAGTAGTTTCAGGCACTGTAGGCTCTTGAGTGGTAGTCGATTCAGTGGTTGTAGGTGCCTCTGTGGTAGTAGTTTCAGGCACTGTAGGCTCTTGAGTGGTAGTCGATTCAGTGGTTGTAGGTGCCTCTGTGGTAGTAGTTTCAGGCACTGTAGGCTCTTGAGTGGTAGTCGATTCAGTGGTTGTAGGTGCCTCTGTGGTAGTAGTTTCAGGCACTGTAGGCCCTTCAGTGGTAGTCGATTCAGTCGTTGTAGGTGCCTCTGTGGTAGTAGTTTCAGGCACTGTAGGCTCTTGAGTGGTAGTCGATTTAGTTGTTGTAGGTGCCTCTGTGGTAGTAGTTTCAGGCACTGTAGGCCCTTCAGTGGTAGTCGATTCAGTCGTTGTAGGTGCCTCTGTGGTAGTAGTTTCAGGCACTGTAGGCTCTTGAGTGGTAGTCGATTTAGTTGTTGTAGGTGCCTCTGTGGTAGTAGTTTCAGGCACTGTAGGCTCTTGAGTGGTAGTCGATTCAGTGGTTGTAGGTGCCTCTGTGGTAGTAGTTTCAGGCACTGTAGGCTCTTGAGTGGTAGTCGATTCAGTGGTTGTAGGTGCCTCTGTGGTAGTAGTTTCAGGCACTGTAGGCTCTTGAGTGGTAGTCGATTCAGTGGTTGTAGGTGCCTCTGTGGTAGTAGTTTCAGGCACTGTAGGCTCTTGAGTGGTAGTCGATTCAGTGGTTGTAGGTGCCTCTGTGGTAGTAGTTTCAGGCACTGTAGGCTCTTGAGTGGTAGTCGATTCAGTCGTTGTAGGTGCCTCTGTGGTAGTAGTTTCAGGCACTGTATGCTCTTGAGTGGTAGTCGATTCAGTTGTTGTAGGTGCCTCTGTGGTAGTAGTTTCAGGCACTGTAGGCTCTTGAGTGGTAGTCGATTCAGTCGTTGTAGGTGCTTCTGTGGTAGTAGTTTTAGACACTGTAGGCTCTTGAGTGGTAGTTGATTCTGTCGTTGTAGGTGCCTCTGTGGTAGTAGTTTCAGGCACTGTATGCTCTTGAGTGGTAGTCGATTCAGTTGTTGTAGGTGCCTCTGTGGTAGTAGTTTCAGGCACTGTAGGCTCTTGAGTGGTAGTCGATTCAGTCGTTGTAGGTGCTTCTGTGGTAGTAGTTTTAGACACTGTAGGCTCTTGAGTGGTAGTTGATTCTGTCGTTGTAGGTGCCTCTGTGGTAGTAGTTTCCGACACTGTAGTTTCTGGAGTAGTTTCTGTAGTTGTAGGTGTTGATGGTGGGGGACGCGGTGTGCAGTCTACTGACGACTTATGATTGCAAATCTGGAAATGAATTGGAAAATAAGTGTGACAAAAATATATGATTATTATTACACTGACAATGACATAGACGTAGACCTTAAGGAGTGCAGGTATTTTTTTCTATCAGTCTGTTATCCACGTTTTGTCCGGTCTCCACGTTGGCGAACACGTTGGGCAAATCTATTGGCGGCGCGCATTGCGTGTCTCCCCGTTTCCAGGGACGTTTAGGGACTTAGCGGCCTACGACCCACAGGCGCCGTGCATTTTAGTCAGTTTGAGTCTGACGTGACCTCAAAAAATGTCCAAAAAAAGATCCTATGTGGGGACAAAAGAATCCTCTTTCCATTTCCATTCCATTCGCCTACGTATAGAGCGGACATTAGCAGATAACGACGATTATTTTTACTTTTCGTAATTTTGATATTATGTAAGTAGTAAATAGTTTTTAAAGAAGTTATTGAGTTTAATCTTTGGTAGAAAAAAAATACCAAATTCATTAAACAATGGAGACTAAGGTATAACATATTCAGGGCAAATAAATAGTTTTTTATAGGATAAGAAATAACACATACATATCAAGCCCATATGAGTATCGGTAACTTAGTAGTTTAAGCAGGTTAAGAGTCAGTCCGTGAAGCCTAAGTTCGAACCTTGGCTTTTAGATTACTAACGAGAATCCATTCCTAACACAAGCAATTTAGCTTCGCTAAAGGGATTAGGAATAGGTTAGACAACTGTATTAAAATTTATCTGTGATACTATAATGTTAACAGGAATTAACGCGATCATGGTGTTACCGATAATTTTCAAACACATATCTTTGAAATTGAAACGTCAGACAATTCAAATGTATGTATGTATCTTTACTATGATCACGTCGAATAATTTTAATGGGAATTAGCCATTAAAAGGAGGTAGGAGACGGCGGTATTTCCGCCCGATTGAGCAGTCCGACTGGGGTAGTATCTCCGCCCTACAGAATACCGCGGCTATAATAACTTCGTGTTGTGTTCCCAGCGGTGAGTAGGGTAGCCAGAGCTCACTGAAGAATTTGTGCTGTCAGTGAGAAGACTAAAGGCTTGTCCTGCTTTGTCTTCTACTGACGGCACAGAAACTCTGTACTTACAAGGTTGGCAGCGCGACTGTGACTCCTCTGGTGTTACAGACGTCCATAGGTCACGGTAACCACTTTCCATCAGGTGGGCCGTGTGCTTGTCTGCTAACTAAGTGGAATAAAAAAAAATTTTTGTAAATTATGAAACACGAGAGTTTAAAAGGCAGTATTTACCTGTAATTTGAAGTCGAACCAAGTGCCAACAGGACATTCCATCTCCACTTTGTTACCATTAGTGCACTGGTAGAACTTCGCGCAGTCATATTCATGAGGTAACAAATAATCATAATGCAGTTCAGCCGGACATCCATTCGGAAGGAATTCATTTCCAGCTTGGGTTGTTGTTGTTGATGGTATTGTTGATGACGGAGTTTCTGTAGATGTTATTGGAGATACTGTTGTTGGAGTAACTGTTGTTGGGGGTGATACTGTTGATGGCGAGCCTGGTGAGCCTGGCGTGCAATTTACGTTACGGATGTGGTCGCAAACCTGGGAATTGAAATTAAAAATTATAGAATAAAGAAAGAGTTCTAAAGGCATGTAAGGATAGAAGAAGATAGCAGACTGTTGTTACTGTCTACTCTAAAGGGAAAGAGGCGTGAGCGTGTATGTTAGTGTAAATGGAATAAAAATCTTAAGACAAATATTTTACTACAATCTCATAGTAACAATTTAAATCTAATATCAAGTAGATCAAATCGAACTGAATATATTATAGCTACTAGAGAGATACGAGTAATTTAATTAATCATACAAATAGGCCACTCTCACTCCATGTCAAAAATCTGTAATTTTATTACAGTACATAGGTAGGTAAATCTTATTTTTTGAATATGTAGTTTTTCATTGATAAAAAATTAACAATATTAATAACAACAATCCAAATTTTCTAACACCTAAATATGATGCAGATGTAAAAAATGTTAAATTAGGCACGTGATTTATTTCACAAACCAAAGCCTCGGCTTATAGCTAACTACAAAAAAAATCTAACAAAAAACACTTACCTGTAAATCGTAAGCAAACCAGGTCCCAGCCGGACAATCTTTTTCCACTTTGTTACCATGAGTACACTGATAGAACTTCGCGCAGTCATATTCGTGAGGTAACAAATAGTGAATATGCATATCAGCTGGACATCCGTTGGGAAGACGTTCGAAGTCGGGTGTTGTTGCGGGTTCTGTTGCCGGTGGTTGCATTGTTGTTAACGGGGCTTGTGTTGTTGGAGCTTCTATAGCTACAGTTGTTGGTGGTGGCGGTGGGACTGTGGTTGGTGGTGGAGTTGGTGTTATTGTTATTGGTGAGCCTGGTGTGCACTTTACATTACGGATGTGATCGCAAACCTGGGAATAAAAAAAATAGTTATATAATAAGTTGGTAAAAATGTACTTATTTTAACTCAAGCATAACATATGAGTTTAGCTTTCAAAGTGATAAACTAAGTTTGATCTATTGTCGATCAATAGCAGATCATTGAATAGTCAAAGTTCATCGTTTTGAATGTATTACATATTGGAAAACGAAATGAGTAGTTTTATATAATTGAAATTGTGATTCAAACTTACGTAAAACATTAAGATTTAAAAATCCGTTCAGTGGTTTTTACGTCCACCGCGAACAACCAGATTAGAATTTAAAAAAAAATTGTGTTTAGTATCGTTAACATAACATAACCAAGTTTTCTTTAAATATGTCCAATGTACAGACACGACTACTGCAATGATATAATAGTATAGATAGATGATGCTTACCTGCAAATTATAAGCAAACCAGGTCCCAGGACCACAATCTCTTTCCACTTTATTACCGTGAGTGCACTGGTAGAACTTCGCGCAGTCATATTCGTGAGGTAACAAATAGTGGATATGCATGTCAGCTGGACATCCGTTGGGAAGGAAGTCAGTATTAGCCGGTGGTAATACTGTTGTTGTTGTTGATGATGGAAGTTGTGATGTTGTTGACGGAGATTCTGTTGTAGTCGTTGTTGTTGTAGTTGTTGAATGTGTGCAATTTACGAACATTGGAAAATTGCATTGCTGAAATCAAAAGTATTCATAATAATATAATATAAATCATTTCACAGCACGGTATCACCTAGACCAGAATGCAAAAAGACATATATCTGATATAAATATTTGCACTGAGTGGGAATCGAACTCACGTCCATTGCGTGGCAGTGGAATGGACTACCGCCCCACCACAGAGGCTGTCCATAATAAAATGTAGGTGTACGGAAAGCCTCTCCACATTAGGAGAGGCATGTGTTGGATGCGACTGGAATTAGCGCAAGGATGATGATGATGATAATGGTTGGAATTATGCCGATTTGCATTAGAATTACGCGACTGTGACTCCTCTGGTGTTACAAACGTCCATAGGCCACGGTAATCACTTTCCAGCAGGTGGGCCGTGTGCTTGTCTGCCAAGCAAGTGGTATAAAAAAATATATCGGGGGAAGTCTCTGTGAGACCTCCGCCAATCTAAGCTATATAAATTCGCGTCGGGGCGCGCGATGTTATATACTGCAGATCTACCATATATGGCAGTAAATCTACGTATGTACGTCACCAATGTACCATTTTGAGGATAAATATAGAAGAATACAAAGAAAATATTTTACAAAATAAAACTAACCTGTATATCAAAATCAAAAAGTGTTCCTGGCGCGCAAGGCATCTCTATCTTACGTCCATTGCTGCATTGATAGAACTTCGCACAATCCGAGTCGTGCGGTAACAAGTAATGTATGCTGAAGTCCGCTGGACAGCCGTTAGGTAGGAACTTCAGTTCCGGAGTTGTTGGAGCAGTTGTTGTTGTTGGTGCGACTGTTAAAGGCGCAACAGTAGATGGGCTAGTACCGGGTGCGCATTTGACTAGGATAGGCAAATGGCAGTCCTGAAAAAAAATTTTAATATGTTTTGAACCGCTTTTATCACTACCGTCAGTGATAAGGGGTTCCTATAACCTGATTCCTGAGTTCTCTCGCTGTCTACTGCCTCTTATGCTCTAATAAAAAACAAGTTTATAACTAAAAAAAAGTATAACTAAAAAAAAACTACTCAAAATTTAAGCTTTTAAAAGTTTTAAACAAGAAAACTTCAAGAATTGCCGTGGTCGTATGCCACTTTTCCATACCAACTATGTATTGTTTTGTTAGAGTAAGTGGCATACGACCTCGGTTCTAATATTAAATAAAAAAACTTTCACAAAATAAATAAATTAATTTAACATTAAACTATTATAATACACCGAAAAAATATATGCAATTACTTATAAAATTTATATAAAACTATGCTAACTATACAATATATACAAAATAAAAACAGAGAAAAAGCAACAACAACAAAAAGCATTACTATTTCCTCTTACCTGTAGACCACTATCAAACAACGTCCCCTGCTGACAACTCCTCAATATCTTCCATCCATCATGGCACTGGTAGTACCTGCTACAGTCCGTCTCGTGAGGTAACATGAGAGGTATTCTGAAGTCTGATGGGCACCCGTTGGGGAGGAACGGCGCCGGCGTCGTCGGCGCAGCCGTGGGCGATGCAACTGTGTGGCACTTGACAGACCACGGCCAGTCACATTGCTGGAAATGTCATGAAATATTAACATCTTTTTTATTTTCACCAGTGATGTGCTGAGCAGATATGCTTTTACTACTGCCAGTGGGGATGCCGTTGACCGGACGGGTGAGTGGACGGGACGGAAGATCAGCCCTTCTGTGTGGGCCATTTAACCCATTTCCCCTATATATTTCCCATATATAGCGGTGAGTAGGGTAGCCAGAGCTCACTGGAGAATTTGCGCTGTCAGTGGGAAAACTAAAGGCTTGTCCTGCTTTGTCTTCTACACTGACGGCACAGAAACTCTGTACTTACAGGGTTGGCAGCGCGACTGTGACTCCTCTGGTGTTACAAACGTCCATAAGCCACGGTGACCACTTTCCATCGTGTGACCGTGAGCCGTGTGCTTGTCTGCCCACACGTCACATTTCTACTATTTTCCTGTTCTATGGTGCAAATAATACTATCAATAACCAAGCGGTTCGGTGACTCTTTTCTTTGCCGCTCCACAAAGTCTTGGAATTCTTTACCAACACACGTGTTTCCTTCTTCCTACTGTCCCGGGTTCTTTAAACGAGGCGTGCAATAAATGCTATAAGCAGCTAATGAGGCCGTCAAGCTGAGAGTATCGTTGTTACATTGTTAGTGTCTGCAATGGTAATCCTCTTTTCAGAGACTGTGCTTTCTGCTTACGAAGTGAAGTGTTCAGTTAATGTCGTGACCTATAAAAAGAAGACATTAAACTCACCCTTTTGACAGAATCGAACTGCGTGCCCGGCGCGCAACTCTGTAGAAATCGCTGTCCATTTGAACACTGGTAGAACTTTGTGCAGTCTGTCTCATGAGGCAGCAGGAGATGTATGTGGAAGTTTGATGGACACCCGTTTGGAAGGTACTGGGCTGAAGACGCAGCTATCAGTGTTAAGAATATTATGGCTTTGTACATATCTGGGGACAAAAATAAAAATGAATCTTCGACAGAACGCTTTTTTAAACTATTATACATCGGGGCGCATATCTTAAACCTAAGTTGCGAGGAAGGCGGCCATGGCGCCTTTTGTAATAATCCATGCTTGGTGAATTCAGTAGCAAATAATTTTTAATTTATTTTTGTGTTTTAAATTGTATGACATTTTCTTTTATTTATATATATTGTTATTTATTTTTGTGTGATTAATTGTATGAAATTTCAAACACAATATAATATTGTTTATAGAATAAATAAATCAAATCAAAATGCTCGTAAAGGAGGCGGGTGGAAGCAACAGTGCGAGCGAAGGAGATAAAGCATCAGAGGTCGCAGAATGACCTCCGCCACCTATGAGCGCAGGCCTGGGGGCGACCGGTGGATCAGTCTGTCACCCTGGCAAAAGCCTATTGCACGCCACCCCGTGTCCGGGGAAGAGTTGGAGACTCCGTGGGGGCCAGATTGAGAGATGCCTGTCAACCTCACCTCTGGCAAACAACGACGACCCATAGATGCAGTGCGTTTCATTCGGTTCGTGCAGCAACATATATTTGCACGGAACGTCTATTCACGCTCAGTGTAAATATATGTATGCATGAATATGTATATTTTACATTAGTCTGGGTGTTTCTATGTATAATATGTATATACAAAAAAAGGATCTAAGTATGTTTATCCGCATTCTAGATTCCGTAACACAAAGCTAGTTAAGCTATGCTTACCGGTCTAGATAGCGTTGTAAGAAATCTTGTAGAATATTTATTCATTATTATTATATTATTATTTATAGGTACGCGTTTTTGGGTGCCTTTTGAGGGGTGTGTGCTTCTGCCGCCGTAACACGGGGCGATACGGCGGCAGAAGAACTCAAATCAATAAAAATGCGTGCCAAGGTCTCATTTCTTTCGGGATTTGAATTCAAGATATATGCCGATAACTATACAAATGTCTTACTGGGGGTATCAGTGGGGATATCTGCGCGAAAAAAACGTAAGTTTGTTATTACATATATTTTTAGTACATATATTGACATGTACCATTCTTCGCAATTTTAATGACTTGTTTGTTTCATTTTATGTTTTGACATTAATTTTGTGACTAATATTTAGAATTTCAATTGACTTATAGGACATGTGCTGAACTAATGTTATTTAATGTTTGTATTCGATATATGTGTAATTAAATGTTTGCATGCCATAAAATGGTAAATGTGCCGCACAAAACTATTGGACCTGACATCTTTGTAACCACATTTAAGCAAATAAATGAATTTGAATTTGAATTTGAATTTGAATGATGAGGTAAAAAAGTACGTAGGTACTTTACGAGGGGCTTTTGATTAAGTAGCAACAGAACATTTTAACACATTGTAATACTAGCCAAAGTCAGTCTTAGGATGGGTGACCACCCCTCTGTGCCTTGGAAAACCAGTAATTAAGGGTGGTAGGAGCCCCAAAAAGTTGGACTGCCTGCACTAGATAGAATTTCAATACATCCATGAGGTGTGGAGGTTTGATGGTAGTCACTACACGTGAAATATTGAAGTTTAGCTATTACCGTCATTGCGTAACATTTCATAAGATTTAAGAATCTTGTTAAAACAGGATCTTTATAGTACAATGCAGCCCAGTAATCGAACTTAGGACTTCATACACTGTTGTCAAACTCCTCATCACTAGGCCATTGCGGCTATATTATTCATAAAAGTAAGTTCCAGTACCTAATTATAAATGATTATCTAATAAATACATACATACATATAATTCTTATTCTTTCTTATTTATTTATTCAGTAACAATTTACACTGTGTTTGAACATACATAATATTATTATAATAATTCATTTCAAGTCTATCAAAAATTTACAATAATTAAACAATAAGGAACTTACTTAAATAAGGAATTACGCTTTTATCCCCGGAGGGTTAGGCAGAGGTGAATTAACACCCACATTTCAACAATCATTAAATTCGGTCCCACGTAATAACCATGCATTTGAGGCTGAGTCACGGCTGTATATATATATTTGTCTGACTTTAAACAGTCTATCCCTTGTACGACACCGCATTGGAAAAGATGGGGTGGTCCAAATTCTACTCTGCCGGGAACCATCGCGGCCATGTATAAATGTGACGACAATTTATTGGCTAAAATATTCTAGTATCATATCGGGATGATTGAGCTTTGTCTTATCGTTTTTATTTTTTCACGAAAAGCTAAGTTGCATAAAAATGTCTAGATTTAGAGAGTAGTACATTCGACAAAGGAGATACGGTTGCACTTTCTCAGATAAAATTGTATGAAAAGGGTCGAACATTTATAATTTCCTTTGTCGACTGTACATAAACTAGATACAGACGGTTTCAAATAGGCCTTGGGGTGACGGGTGGAGCCGCCTGTCACCCTTTGCTGCCCCCTGCTTTGCGCGTCTCCCTGATTCCGGGGACGAGCAGAGGAAATCTGTGGTCCCCACACCTGAGGAGGGCCAGATCGAGAGAGATGGCTCTGGGTCGGCTGGGGTGCGAGGGATATGCCTTTCGACCTCACCTTCGGCGACCAACAACCACCCTTTTTTTTTAATGTGCGCAAAATCCCCACGGATGCTCCCACCGCCAACGCCGGTGGGGAGGTTATGTCGGACTTGAACCGACTAAAACGCTGTCTGTGTGGGCAGGTTACCGGAAGTGAGATTATCTGAGACATATATCCCTCGCACTCCGGCCGGCCCAACCAACAACGATCCTCAGACGCCGTGCGTTTTAGTCGATTCGAGTACAACATAACCCCTCCCACCTACTCCAGCAGGGGGTAACCGTGGGGATTTTTCGTACAAAAAAAAAGAAACAGTGGTTTCAAATAAAATTAAACAAAAAAAATACACAAAATAAATCGCAATAAAATCTGTTTAAAATAAACAGATTTTATTGCGATTTATATTGTGTATTTTTTTTCTTTACTATCGAGATAATATCATTACACAGCTATTTTTTTATTATTATATAAATGTGAATCATTGCAAGGTTTGGGTCTACACTACAGAGTTCCACCAGAATTTTCTGGGCTTGGGCTCCTAGAACATTACTTTTTATCCCAGGTTTATGTAGATCAGACGGCAGTTGGACACCGCTCCATTGCAGACTTTTGAATTTTGATGCAATTGAGATTGGTTCTCAAGATGGTATTAATTTAAAAGTTCTTCAATATAAAAATTAAATGTGTAAATTAGGTACTTAATACTAACTTTTTTTTGGTTACATACATATAATTACGCCTTTATCCCCGGAGGGTTAGGCAGAGGTGAATTAACACCCACATTTCACCAATAATTGTTTTCGGTCCCACGTAATAGGGGGTGGGTGAGCCTATTGCCGTATTTCAGGCACTATTGTTGACTAGAGCCATGCATCTGAGGCTGAGTCTGGGCTGTATACATCTGTCCGATGTTAAAAACCCTTTTTTTTTCGAATTTATTTGACAATTTGTATTGTGTAATTGTGCTTCACGAATGTTTTACGTGAAAATCCGAATATTACATTGGAAGAATTATACGGTGTTACGAAAATTGCAGCTTACTGATTTTTTTTGTGTTGTATGTATTTGATAAACTAAATTAAGTAATTTAAATTTTGTATATTAGAAAAAAAAAGTGTAGATTTCTAAGAATCCAGAAATAAAATCTTGTCTATATTTTAAAAATATTTAAATTAATGTCAAAATCATATATTTTGACATTAATTTAAATTGATTTGAATTGAAATTGATAACTATGTCAAAAAAAACGTTCAAAAGCATGCAATTAAATTTGAAATTAATTATAAAGTTGCTGAGAATTTATTTTTCAAATTAATTCTCAGCAACTTTATAATTATATACATACATATGTATATGTATACTTCTGTATGCTTTTGTTTATATGAATATTGGCATGTATCAAACATAAAAATCTACAACCAAGTATTCTTATCAATTTAGAAAAATAACTAAATCCTTTTAAGTTATCTAGGTAATCTAAAAAGTAATTAATCTAAAAGTAAAGCTCATAACTTACCTAAATAATTATATCTTTCACTGTTAACTGTTAACATTGTAATAAAATTTAAAAAAAATATTTCGAACGTAAAAAAAGTTCCAAAATTAAAATTGCGTAAAAAAACTAATATTCTTTTTTCAAAATAAATAAAACCGTAGCTGTTCTTTTCAGCCTGTATGTTTGTTAATCACTTTTTGGTAATGAGCTTGGAGTATCTAGTATCGACAATATATCTATATACTGCTCACGTACTATCAATTTGATGTACACGTCACAACAGAACGGTAACGCTGATTAGAAGTAATGTAACCGGAACAAAAACATCTTTTTGGCATTTTTTTTCCATTACTAACCTACACCACGTACATAAAAAGGTTGCCGGAAATATAAATAATATCCTTAAAATATCAGTTACGTAACTAGTGGGACCTTTTTATATTAAATGAAGTGTCTACTTACATTTAATATAATATAATAATCATTTAATATAAAAAGGTCCCATTGTTGATTCCAATCCCACACATGTTAGGTCCCATCCTAGATGTTGGATAATAAAAAAAAGACGTTGTTTTTAAATTTAACAATGGTAACAAAGTTTTCATTATCCGCTTTGTCACACTGAATACGCTGATGAAATTCTGGATCCATAGTCAAATTTATCACTATCTACTGCATTATATCGGCCCCATCTTAAATCCCCTGGAGGGTCCATTAGAATTTTGTTTCCACACCGATGGGTCTCGTCCTCGTTCCTCATCCAAACCAGTCCAATCTCATATTGATTTTATGTGATCCTGACCAAGGGATCCATTTGAAGGGATCCATGACTCGTTTACTCTGTCAACAGTACCCTGGCATGTGGAAATGTGCTGGTCACGTCTATCCGAAGACTGTTGGATTACAGTTAACGAATCTTCTTTGTTTCTATGTTCATCTGCATTTAACTATTGTGCAATTTTTAGGTAACCTTTAATAGAGAAATTCGTTTAGTTTACCTGAGTGAATAAATTTTAAAATGTACTTATTTCACATTATTATTACCACTCAGTATTTATATTCATGAATAATAATTAAATCTACTTGAATTTTTAGGCTGGTTCTATGTAAATTGTGTATTTATTCACAATGTTTATCCGTATTGTAGAACCCATATTACAAAATATCCTTAGATTGAGTTCAGGTGTCCTAGAACGTTTATGAGGATTTTTTTTTAATGATTCGCAAAATTTTTCTAATGCAATTTTACACAACTCATTCGAAAATTTTAAATTTAAGAACGATATTTTACACAATAAAATTAAATTGGTCAAAAAATAATGACCTAGATTTTTTTTATAAATTAAATTGGTTACCAAAAAAATTGCATTTTAATTTACTAACAGACGGACGCAGAAATATCAAGAGATCTCGATATTAACTATCATCTAACTAGACACTAGCTCATTGTTTTATTTAGTTAGCTTAACTAAAAAGTTAGTACCGTTACATAACAATTTTAACCACTAAGATAAGTTATCTAACAATTTTAATGGCGATGATATTTTATTATCAAATTCTTTTAAATCTTAATAAAAATGACTTGTATCACTAATTAGTTTATTGTAGCTTTTTTAACTACCTAGAATATTATTCGTACTTACCTGTACCTACTGATATACATACATCAACCGTTGCAAACAAATATGCTTCTTATGATTTGACAGTAAGTCTCATTATTCAATCGTTTTGTTTGAGCCCCAGTCCTTTTCTCAATTGAATTTTGCATCTACTAAGCTCAAACCTGTATTGCATCTAAGGCCACCCTAGCTTTCCGACGCCTCATTGGGGAGGGATGATTTTGATCCCAACAAGACTAGTGTAGCCAAGTGTAGCCCAAGGGTAGTCTAGTGGTATAGGTAATGGACTGCTGAGACGAGGTCTCGGGATCGATCCCAGGTTTTACCATGGCACACAGCACACACCAATGACTGTTCGGTGCTTTTCGAAGTTATGTGTGTTTTTATCGCAGGTTTACAAGTGCCCGGTTAATGGCAATAGGCTCGCCACCTATTACATTGGGACCTAAACATAAACTGGCGAAATGTGGGTGCTCTAGCACCTCTGCCTACCCTTTCGGGGATATAGGCGTGAGTTTATGTTTATATTATGTTAATACGTCCTATATTTATTTAATAACAAAGTACTCGTAGTAAACATGGCCTCCTAACTAACTCTGCAAATATAAAAACAAATCAACCTCTTAAGATACCGCGAAGTGTCCCGGAGCGAATTTTTCCTGGGGAGACCTACCCAGGAAAAATTCACTCCGGGACTTAATCTTTCCAAACTTCCATGGTAACTTTCATCACATTCAGACCTCCTAAGGTCTGTATGTGATGGAAGTTACTCATTCCATAGGGAAAGATTAAATTCTATTAATAATAAACTTACTTTAATATCCTTAAGAAGATTAAATTCCCTGATGGGTGATACTCTTGTTTTTGGTGACACGCGGCGTACGAGATGCTTCACGGCCACTGCAATTAAGAAAAAAATTTGAATCTTACTAATATTATAAATCATTAACATGCGTCTCTCCAACAACATACATTCATATTATCATTATCCCCGGAGGTTTAGGCAGAGGTGAATAAACACCCACATTTCACCAATCATTAAATTCGGTCCTACGTAATAGGGGATGAGATTATTGCCGTGTTCCGGGCACTATTGTTACATCGAGGCATGCACCTGAGGCTGAGTATCGGCTGTATATATCTGTCTGATGTCTACACCGCATGGGAACTGATGGGGTGGTTCAAATTCTACTAAGTCAAACTCAAAATCAAAAATCATTTATTCTGTATAGACCATTATATCGGCACTTACAAAACGTCAACAACACAACAAAAATAAAGCTGGGAACCACGCGGTTATACCGAGAACTATATCCGTGGCCGGGCTATATCTTAAGAAAAATTAAGGTTGTAATTATATCGGTACATAATTAAGATGCTGTAATACCATAATCCTTTATCACTTTGTGTAATATCAATTTTTATATCACTTCAGCCGCACTTAATCTTAGAAACAAATTAAAAGAAACATAAATGATAATTATCATTTGTCGATAAGATCTAAAACAAACGAACTTACTTATATTTGGTCATTGTCAAGTTTACCTTATCTGTTTCACGGTCGGTTATCTACATTAACAGTAACTATTGCGTGGAAATCGTTTCTGCTTATATCTAAATCATAAACCACCCGTAATGATTTAGAAAAAGAAAATGTTGATTTAACTGTAATGCAGGCAGTCAAAAGTGGCTATGCCATCGGTAAATAAACGACTCACGAAACGTCTCCTAAAACTAGACAGAACAAGTCTAAGAACAATAATGGGGACAATAACGGGACGCTGCCCCCTCCACAAACACCACAAACCACAAAAACTATCAGTGTCACGGACAGTCCCCTTTGCAGGGGATGTTTTGTTGCCGAGGAAACGGCCGCCCACGTAATACTGGAATGCGAGGCAGTAGCCTATTAACGATCAGAAATCCTCGGTACAGTGAGGTCGCTCCTCGAAGCTTGTGAAGCCCCCAGTAAGCTTCTGCGCTTCTGTGCGGAGCTAGGCTGAGCCAGTACTCTGCACGCACAATGGCCCAAAAAGGAGGCTAAGTGCGGACAAGGGAATCCCTTTCCATCCATCCATCCATTAACTGTAATGCTATCGCCAAAGAGTACCCTACACGGCAAATTTTAAAGTTCAGCTTCTAAAGCTGTCCCTGTAAACATGTGGCAATTTGTTGGCCGGCGTATCGAAGAATGACGAATGTTGTTTTTAAACTTCGTTCTTTTCGCGACTAAATCATGGATCTATTTCTGCCGATGTTTAGCAGAACATCTTGAGTCGAGTACCAATAACTGGATTGAACTTGTACAACTCAATGTCCCGTTCACTGATCGCCACTACTATTTACGGATTGTGCGTGAAGACATTGAAATAAAAAAATATAAAAATTTCAATAGGGAAGATGGATTCAAACTATCCAGAACGTGGAATCCAGTGATTAAGATACTAAAACCAAAAAGAAACAAATTGCCGTTAAAAACTGATATAGTGAGTGTGGTGTATCACCAGCTTAACCGTTCATAATAAAAGTTATGATGGGTAGGCGCACAAAAGATATTCCCCGCATACCTCACGACGCTCGCAAGCCAGTCAAGTCGTGACGACAGATGCTGCAACGCATCCGAAACGGCAGAAATAGTAAGTTCCAAGATTTTATCTCGAAAATTCCCGAACCGTTGTGTAATTAAGAATGACGAATGTATAGGATTTGACGTTTTTGACATTCGTTGACGACTGTCATATACGTCAAATAAAATCAAAATTACTGTACTAGAGGGACAGATAAACTTGAAAGCTACTGGGATTAACACTAGGATGAAGGAGAAGTCTTTTTTATTCATTCCATTATTTAATTTTAATGATCAGACTAAAATCGAATCAAATCAATGTATTAAAATTATTATGAAATTAATTTATGCTAACTTCACTCTTTTTGTCTAAATAAGTTCATCCAATTATTATTTTTGGAATGTTACACGGATGCAAATTATTATGGAAAATGTATAATATGTATACTGTTGATGTACTTACCTTAATAAATAAATAAATTAATAGAAAAAACTTTACCTACAGATATGTAATCCTAAGAAAAAACATTTTATTCTCACATTACATACATATCATACCTCACGCACGTGTATAGCACGTGTATCGGTAACTTTTCATTAATCTTGGTAACGGAAACACCTAAAAATATGTAAAAATCAATGCACCCGAACATTTTTACAACAATCTAGGTGCTAGATATTATTTAGGATAGAATGAGAAACCTGCACTAAAACCTCGTGAGACGCAATTAAAAAAAACTCAAATTTTGTTACAAAAATTAGGCAAAATTATGTATTTTAGGCCGCTTTTTCAGGATTTCCCTCGATTTCCCAATTATTTTAGCATCTAATCCTGACTCTCTGATAGCGGCGGTAAGGCCCATCATGGATAAATGGCTAGAGTGGCCTCACGGGGGCATCTCGCACAAGCTGACCTAGGTAATATCCGGGCACGGGTGCTGCTGGGATCCTGTGTCGGCAGATCCGGAAAGAGCCAACCCTTGAGTGCCATCACTGTGATGTGAGCAAGGACTCGGGGCTGCAAACGATGACCAAGTGCTCGGTCATTAAAAAGTCCCTCCCTGGAAACTCCCTGGATCTGGGACCACCTTTGAAGTATCTGTTACATTGCCAACCAAATTATAAATAATAAAAACTCTTTTTCATAAATGACGTTGTAATCGCGTAATAAATTTTTGGAGGAGGTAGGACACGATGGTATTCCCTACCGAATTGAGCAGTCCGACTGGGGAAGTACCTCCACCTTACAGAATACTACGGCTATAATAACCTCGTGTTGTGTTCCCGGTGGTGAGTACGGTAGCCAGAGCTCACTGCAGAGTTTTTGTGCTGTCAGTGGGAATATCAAAGGCTTGTCCTGATTTTGTGTTCTGCACTGAGGGCACATAACATCTCTGTTCTTACAGGGTCGGCAGCACGGATGTGACTCCACTGGTGTTACACACGTTCATAGGTCATAGTAACCACTTTCCATCAGGTGGGCTGAGTGCTTCTGCCACCTAAGTAGTAACAAAAAAAATATATCGTTGAAATCGATAATTTTTGACGATGGCCAAAAAATTACCTATCGAATTAAGAACCTCCTTTTTTGAAGTCAGTTAAAAAATCGGTTTATTGCCAAAAGTGCGATGCTACCAAGCGATAACTTCTTGTTTATTATTTCATAATTACAATAATTAATGAAACATGTTTATAATAAGTTATCTATATTAACTTCCAACGATCTCATGATCGTATCGTACAATTAAATTAATAATTTTGCTATCTTCATTGATAATAATTATTCATAAAAGTTAAATAAGACATCGCGTCTGTAAATGTCTGCTACGTAGGTATTTTGTAGGCGAAATGGACTTTGTATTAAGAATATTTTCTAGAAAATTCTATGAAAGTTTTCAGAACGCATAATAAAATAGCGGTAAAAATTATTATCTTAACTCATCTGGTCCCACGGCGCAATAGGGGGTGACGGCAATAGGCTCACCCCTTATTGCGTGGGACCGAATACAATTATTAGTGAAATGTGGGGATAAAGGTGTGATTATAAGTCCGTATATATGTATGTATCTCTCCCCTAGAAGTGGCAGTTCGTTAGCCAGTGTATTCCAGAATAGAACGACGAATGTATGGGATATTTGACATTTATGACATACGACAGACGAGGTCTCGGGTTCGATCCTAGGTTTTACCATGGTTTTTCGATGCTTTTCGAAGTTATGTGTGTATTTATCGCAGGTATATAAGTGCCCGGTTAATGGCAAAAGGCTCGTCACCTATTACATTGGGACCTAAACATAAACTGGCGAAATGTGGGTGCTAGCACCTCTGCCTACCACTTCGGGGATATAGGCGTGAGCTTATAAAAAAAAAGTTAGTCAGTTCACTGTCTATTGATCACAGTACCTAACGCTGGTATTAAACAAGGTCCTTCATCCTCTAAGACTTTTCAGGGTAGCCGGGAAGGTCGACTTTCCAGTCTAACTGTGATAACTGAACCTCGATGTTAGCCAGCCATCTGAGTTTCACCATTTTTTTATACAACTCGGCCCACATGATGGAAAGTGGTTACCGTGACCTATGAACATATATAACACCAGGGGAGTCACACCCGTGCTGCCGACCCTGTAAGTACAGAGATTTTCTGTGCCGTCAGTGCAGAACACAAAATCAGGACAAGCCTTTGGTCTTCCCACTGACAGCACTAAAACTCTCCAGTGAGCTATGGCTTCCTACCCACTGCCTGGAACACAACACGAGGTTATTATAGCCGTGGTATTCTGTAGGGTGGAGGTACTTCTCCAGTCGGACTGCTCAATTGGGACGGGAATACCGTCGTGTCTTACCTCCTGTAAGGCAGTATCGAAGTTCCTTAATTAGACTTATCGGACTTTTGAGGGCTGCACCCGTAACATGTGCCACAGATGTTTGTATGGCTACAGAGACTGACCGCTTTACGTGCTCTCCGAGGCACGAAACACCCAGACCAATGCAAAGACTTCTTTGTTTACCTGTATGCATACAAATATTGGAACTGAGTGGAAATGCAGGCTGTGCGCCTTTGGAACGCACTACCTCACACCATTCGCGGTAGTAATACCCTGGACGTCTTTAGGAGAAGAACAAGGGAACATTTCCTATCACAGTAATGTAGTTTGAATATATTTATGTGTCTATATGTATGCATTGTGTTTATGTATGTATGTATATTTGTATGTATGTATGTAGGTGTAATATGTATGCTGTGTATGTATGTTTATGTGTATATATATGTACCTGTTTAGGTACCCTTCTTTTATCTGAAAATTAATGTACACTTCACGTCCCTTTATTACTTTAACTGCTTCTCTGCTACTCAAAGGTTTGCTGGTAGAGAACTCATACTGAGTTAAGCTCGCCTTTGTACATATTTCTTATATATTTATTTTGTGTTTGACCTCTGTACTGTTTGTGTGCAATAAAGAATTAAGAAATTAAGAAATCGAACCCATATGTAGTAGTCTCATTACCTACCAGCACGCTACAGGGGCCATCCTCCAGATATTAAATCAGATTAGCCAGAATAATTACAAGTAATTTAGGTATATAGTTACCCTGTAACGATGACAGCGTCGGTCTAAGACACTGAGTCATGCAGCGGCTGAATTAATTTTCCTTTTACTGATTATTTAGATTGTTATGATAACAGCCCAATAATTTCATGACTAAAGCTAAGTTTTACAATATAGCAACAGCACAAACAAGATTTTTTAGAAGAGACTGCCGTCTGAATCTCTAAACTCGAGAGCGAAACGCGCCAGAGCCTCATCCGTCAATTAGCCTGTGTATTGGCTAGCCGGAGAGGCTGTCTTGAGCTCCGAAAATCTTCATAATGACATAGGAATAATCATGATGACTCCCGCTTATTCCCGCTGAAGGGTTTGACAGAATTTAACCCCCGTAGTAAGAGGCATTTCACCGCTATCGTTTGCTTCTGCGAGAATGTCATCTTATAGTAAGAGGTGATGGAGAGCATCCAAGAGCTCCCTAAAATTGCCTATAGGGCTATGTCTCAATTACCAGGGTGTAAGGTTAGCTAAAAAAGGGTGAAGGTGTAGGATAGTGCTGCCGTGCCAGCGGGGTCTTTAGGATTAGTTGGCAGGCAGCCGTCCCGTGAAAAATCAACCACTGCTGGGGTTCACTAACGCATAACCACATCAGCTCCCCATAACCAAGTCTAAAAGTCTTCTAAAAAGGGATATTCTGAAGGAATTTCCGCACTTAACAAAGTGACCCCCTCCAAAATATTAGGTAGTGATCGCGCATGTCTGTGTAACACATATTTGAGCAGTCCTTTACAGGGTTTCTACAAGGTAAGAGGCGCTGGCGTCCCGTTGCCCACGGTGCAAGCAACAGGGAGGCCTAACCTCTTGTAATGGATAAAGTAAGTAAGGCGAGCTGCACACGATCCCCTAGCTGAAACATATACTCAAGTTCACGGACTTCGTTAACCGGTATTAATTCAATAACATGCCAATAATATTACCGCGATCAACGATAACGATTTGAATTTAATTGGATATCGTTAAATAATCAATGTATTTGTTATCGCCGGTGATTGTTTCACCAATGAAAAGAGCACTATACTGCCTTATCTCGCAGACGAACACACGGTCCGCCTCGTGGTAAGGATTACTGATGCTAATGAACGCTTACTGGTCCTACCCTTTTTTCCAAGGTTACTAAACCTAATGCAGATATGGAAAAGTAACAACTCCCTCTCTCTCTTGGATTTCTTTTTTAGGTACATCAGATTCCTTCCGGGGCCGGTAGGGGAGGTTATATCGGACTTGAAGCGACTAAAACGCACGCCGACTGCGTGAGTCGCAGTTTGCCGGAAGTGAGATTATCTGAGTGAGATTATTTTCAAATAATCAATCAACTAGCCCATCACAGTCTACTTGTTAGGAGTTACTCCCAATGTTAGGAGGTTTTGGCCTACGGTTTCCACACTGGTCAGACGGGTTGCTGCAAGGTTTTATTTTAAGTTTTCATTCTCTCGCAGTGATATCGTCTGCGTATTTTTCCGTTACTCGCCTCTTACGACACCCTTCGGATGAGATGGGGTGGTAATACCTACATTCTTTCTCCGTCACTATAGGGACTACGTCACCACAAAAAACGTAAGATAAAGTATTCCTCTAAATAAAAACCATTGTACAGGCTGTATAACACACACAGTGAAGCTAATTCCCTCCTAAGTTTGAGAGGTTCTATACCTTTTTTTATTTTTTTATTCCACTTAGTTGGCAGACAAGCACACGGCCCACCTGATGGGAAGCGGTTACCGTGGCCTATGGACGTATGCAACACCAGGGGTGTCACACTCGCGCTGCCGACCATGAAGAAACCTTCTGATGCCCCTCTTGAAGAACCCCATATTGTAGGCGCTTGGGAAAACATGTGGCTAAGAATTCCGTTCGCCAAATACCTCCATGCTGTGGTTTTACCAAGCACCTACAATATGGTGTTCTTCAAGAGGGGCATCAGAAGGTTTCTTCGTGGTCGACAGCGCGAGTGTAACACCCCTGGTGTTGCATACGTCCATAGGCCACTGTAACCACTTCCCATCAGATGGGCCGTGTGCTTGTCTGCCACCTAAGTGGTATAAAAAAAAAATTACCACCATCCCCGCCCAAAGGGGGATACGGTGACCCTATAGAAAAAAGGGTAGGTATCTAGCAAATGGAATTATTTTTGTATTACATCCAGTCCCTGGGTATGTAGAGGCTGGCTTAGCACCACGGTCTCGGCCTGCTTCTGTTAAGGTGACAGGCGGCTCCACCCGTCACCCCCAAGCCCACACTCATGTAGAAAGGAAGTCGTTCTGTGACCTCTGACGCCCAAGTCGCCTCTGTCGCTAAATACCCATCTTATTTAGAACCCTAAGCCTCCCAATATTAGGAGAGGCCTAGTCCAGCAGCGAACTGTGATAGACTAGTTGATTTATTAGAACTGTAAAAACTGATTCATTATGAATAAAACCTACCAATGGCCACGTTTCACAACATAACATAAACTCACGCCTATATCCCCGAAGGGGTAGGCAAAGGTGCTGGCACCCACATTTCGCCAGTTTATGTTTAGATCCCAATGTAATAGGTGGCGAGCCTATTACCATTAACCGGGCACTTATAAACCTGCGATAAATACACACATAACTTCGAAAAGCATCGAAAAGTCATTGGTGTGTGCCATGGTAAAACCTGGGATCGAACCCGAGACCTCGTCGCAGCAGTTCATTACCCATACTACTGGGCTACTGCGGTTCACCACGTTTCAAAGATAAATCAAATTTAAATAATTGAAAAATATTGTTTATTCTAGTAAAGATAGTCATCTTTTAATCCAATTATGTCCAAACTGTAGATTTGTGTTTGATAATAGAGAAATCAAAATGTATAGCTAACATATCTATTGGATTGTTATCGGAATGCTTAGATATTGATTCTAGGAAGAATATTTACTGTTGATAAAAAAAAAACTTTAAATTTATTACGATAACCGGTTTGATCGCTTATAAAGTATAAGGCGCTGCGCACACGATTACTGCTTTTGGCAGGCAACATGCCCGTTGATAATCTTAGGCTGATTTAGCCGCTTGAAAAAGGTGGGCTGAAGAAAAATGTGCCGGAGACCAAGTAGGTACAAGGCGTTAAATTCCATAGATTCTACACCCGCATATGCGATGATTTCGTCGAGCGCGTGGATCAGGCCCTCGATGGTACTAAAGCAAAACCACTATAACGCCACAGACAGCAAAAAATGACATTAAATTTTTGACTTTATCTCTTACGATTAATGTCCAAAATAAATAAAAATCATTTTAAGATCAGACAGGTATTTACAGCCCAGACTCAGCCTCAGACGTATGGTTCCAGTCAACAATAGTGCCCGGAATACGGCAATAGGCTCACTCCCTATTACGTGGGACCGAATCCAACTATTGGTGATATGTGGGTGTTTAATTTTTCGATGCCTAAAGTTGCAGTCTCTCTCTATTTCTTTATTTCATTTTTGTATATATTGTATAGTTAGCATAGTTTTGTATATTTTTTACAAGTTATTGCATATATTTTTATAGCATATTTTATGTACCTACAGCTTGTAGAATAATAATAAATAAAATAAAATAATCTGATTCTGATTCTGATTCTGAACAATAAAGCTTATATCCTATGTTAGTAAAACTGCAAGTGATTATTTACACAAACAGACAGTCAGTCAGTCATATTTATAACTGTAACTAATGTGTGTGTCTTTGGCAAGGTGGAAACGTGTCCAGTGCCGCATAATAGCACTGTCCACGTGAAGCCTTGCCGCAACACACTGCAGGAGGCTGTTGGAGCTGCCCCGTACCCGATCTAACAGTGATGCAATGCGGTTTCTTAGGATGGACGCAAAACCATCAATACCAGCTTCTGCGAACATCCCAGAAGCGCTACAGTGGCGGCGCAGACCCATCAGCATCCTGAAGGCATTGTTGTATTGAGTGCGCAGGGCCCTATATGCACCCTGGGTGTAGCTCGTCCACAGGCTGCACGTGTGAATTACAGTAGGCTTTAAAAAGTGTAATTTTAACCTGTGCAGTACATCGTGCGAATCTGCGAGCAAGCATATTAGCCCTAACGCACAGGGCCCTACGCTCCCGTACTATGTGAAAAATGAAATGAAAATGAAAATTTATTTATTACTGCAGCAATACACAATGAAATACAAAAATTCTCACACTTATTAACTAGAAGACATACAAGGTATAATAGGTATAACATTAGTTTAAGTAAGACATTATGCATAAATGTTGCAGACTAGATTTGGTAAGGTTTAACTATCTGATGGTTTCCTCACTAGGCAAAGCCTGTATCGAGGAAGCCTGTATTCAGTTTACATTGTACAAAAAGATCCCCAGTAGACAGAAAAAGTTACCATAAATAATATATACATGTTCATACACACACACACACACACACACACATGCACACACACACATATCCACATACATATACATACACATACAAACATACATACATATACACACATATATGCATACACATACATACATATATATATACATATACACATACATATACATACATATACATACATACACTAATATACAATATCTTAATTTGGTATACATGACAATATTAAGAATACATAGGGCAAATCAAATATACTTATAAGCTATAGTATAAATATTATTATTGTAATGTAAATTATAAATATTAACATGCAATGTGTAACTTGTCTTCCGTGTCATGGTATGTCAGTGAAGCCAGCCATTTATATACTATTTTTTTCATTTCAATTATTGATTTGCCTTTGATATTGCAGCACTTAGCAACTATGTTGTAGACATGTGACCTAATGAAATTGCCAAATTTTTGAGCAAAACTTGTGCTAACGAGTGGAGCGGTTAGTCTGTATACTCTGCGATTACCAAGCAACTCATACTCGCTTGAAGTTAAAATTGCTTTATGTACTGAAATCGTCGTTTTAAGAATAAATAGTTGACGTACGCTTAGCAATCCAGCTTCTTTATATAGGGTTGTAGTAGGGAATCTATAAGGCCTGCACAGCATAACCTTTAGAACTGAACGTTGAGCTCTTTCTAGCTGGAGCATAAAAGTTTTTGCAGCACTGCCCCAACATGTGATGCAGTAGACTATGAGGGATTGACACAAGGCGTAGTATACGGATGTCAGGGTGTCAATCGTCGCCACATGCCTAAGATTTCGCATGACACTAACAACCTTTCTTATGCGTGCCGAAAGGGATTCAATATGAGCTTTAAAATTAAGGTGCTCGTCAATGTGAACTCCAAGGTATTTTACAACCTTAGTACGAGTTATCGATTCACAGGAACAGAACCGGTTACTAGAATCACTGCAGATTTGATCATGAATTTTAATGTCTGTTACTGTGCAAGGGGCCGAGGCAGTAGTCACATGAAAACATAAGTACATCGTCTTCTTTGTGTTTAGGGTTAAAAGGTTACGCTGTAGCCATCTACCAATTAAAGTCATGCCTTGCTCGGCTGAAGAAAGTACCATAGGCCAAGTAGACCCATGAAAAATCAACGCAGTGTCATCTGCATAACATAGGACATCAACATTTTTAATTGGGACGTTGTGTATATCATTTATGTAAAGAAGAAAAAGCGTGGGCCCGAGGATGCTACCCTGTGGTACTCCAAATTTAACAGATTGTAAGTTACTAATTGTCTGGTCTATTTTAACACACTGCCTCCGGTCTGATAAGTAGCTTTTAAACCAGTCTAGGGCAATCCCGCGTATTCCCAAGCCCTCTAGTTTTCTCAAAAGTATACGAACGGAGACAGTATCAAAGGCCTTTGCCAGATCTAAAAATATTCCAACACAACGTTGCTTACTATCCAAGTATGATGAAACTGTGGTTGTTAACAACGAAACTGCATCTTCTGTGCTTTTCCCCTTACGAAAGCCAAATTGCTTTGCAGAAATCAGATTATGAGATTCTAAGAAGCTAACGAGGCGTTTATTAACAATCTTTTCAAGCACTTTAGAAAAAGTGTTCAACAGAGAGATTGGCCTATAATTATCCACAGAAGCTTTTGATCCATTTTTATGAATTGGGGAAACCGAAGCAATTTTCCAATCTTGAGGGAATATTCCATTAGAGATACTCAGATTTAAAATATATGTCAGTGGTGTAACTATTTCGTTCTTAATATGTTTTATAAGTTTGTTACTTAATCCGTCAACCCCTGGAGCTTTGTCATTTTGTAAACCTAATATTAATTTTTCAATTTCTTCACAATCTGTGGGATACATAAAAAAAGAATTTGCTGGAGTATTGCTTATTCTAATATTTTTCGCTAAATCAATTTCACTTTTGTTAATTTTGGATAGTATTTGATCCGCTAACTTTTGACCAACTGAAGAGAAGTGACTATTAGTTGTATCAATTGATTGTTGCTTGTTTTGACAGCCTGGTAACGTAAGTAATTCAAAGGGAGGTTTATTATGATTAGTTAGAGCGCAAATGTTCTTAATAGTTCGCCACAGTTTTCTTGGGTTTTTCTTGTTGGCATTGAGTACATTCTCTTCATAGTTTGTTTTTAACTTTCGCAATAAACCTATGAAAAAGTTATGATATCGAGTGTAGGTTAATTTTAGCACCCTATTATGTGGATCATTTCTAGCTTTTGTATGTAGGCGATCACGTTGTCGCATACATCGCATTAGACCAGGAGTTATCCAAGGTTTCAAATTATATTTGCTTCTACCTAGTTTGATTTCTTTAGAATGCTTCCTAACAATATTCGATAAGATCCTGGTGAAAGCCTCATTTGCTTTGTTTACGTCTATAACACTGTAAACCGTAGACCAGTCGACCAAAGTAAGTTCTTTTTTAATAGCGTCAAAATCTCGTTTTATTATAAAGCGATTCGGGCGAACAGGTTTAGGCTTAGAAAGACTCAAGCCTGCCATAATTATACAATGATCAGTTATGTTAATCTGGCAAACAATCCCGAGTACTGACCGATAGCTACCCATATTTTTGATGAAAATGTGATCAAGGCATGATGATTTCCTAGTTGGTTGTGTAATAGCTGGCAAAAAACCGTGCTCAGCCATGAAGCATTGATATTCTATGCTTTGCGAACTTCCTAGGTTGTCTAATATGTTCACATTTATATCACCGGCAATCACAAAGGGAAGAACACTAGCATTAGTAATGTACGCTTCTAAAGAAGAGAGGAAGTTATCCAAGTGCCTAAATGATGGCGAACGATATATGCCCAGAATATGTACACAGTTCGGAATACAGATTGAAAGACCATCAGCTTCATTTATGAGAGGTTCAGAGACCGTAGGACTCCAGATATCTTTAATATAAACGACAACTCCGCTGTTTTGATTGAAATGCTTGTTTGTTTGGTAAGAGTTATATCCAGGTAATTGAGGAATTATTAACGATTCATATAACCAGCACTCCGTTAAGATAATGATATCGATTGACACATCCAAACGAGCAAGTGCTACCTCTAGACTATTAAAGTTTTTTTGGATACTCGTAATATTCATTGAAAAAACTTTTTTCCAATAGTACGTGTAAAGATCTCAGCAAAAACACGCCCAAAGTGGATTACGAAAGGCATAAGACTATGTTGTAAACGCAAACGTCAACTTCTGTGGCAGTATCGGAAAAACCGTACAAATACAAATAAAGAAGCTTTCCAAAACCTATCGTCTAGGCTCAATAGGATTATAAAATTAACACAGAAGACGCAGAATGACAACTTCATTAGTAACGCAACAAATAAATGTAAGGCTACCTGGGCTGTAATTAACAATAATAAATTTAATGTTCCCAAGGAATATATACGGTGCATAACAGTGAATAATGAGGTTATTAGTGATCCTATACAAATAGCGAATTCGTTTAACAACTATTTTGTTGATCAAATTACGAAATTAGAACAAACTACGTCCAAAATAAGTTTTAGTCATAAATCTAACTCTTTGTTTATGCCTCCTACTATTCCTGAAGATATTAATAAAATCATCCTTAATCTCAAAACGACAAATAGCACTGGATACGATGAAATTTCTACAAAGATACTAAAACACATATCTTTTAGGTTATCACATATTTTAAGTCACTTGATTAACCTATGCATATCTCATGGTGTGTTTCCTAATGACCTGAAAATTACTGTAATCAAACCCCTGTTTAAAAAGGATGACAAAACTGACATGGGTTGTTACAGACCTATAGCTCTTGTTCCTGTCATATCAAAAATATTTGAGAGGGTTATCTACGAGCGTCTGTACAATTTCTTTGAAATGAATGGCCTATTTGCTGAGGAGCAAGTTGGATTTCGTAAGAATAAAAATATCAATATAGCATTCTATAGCTTTCTCAGTACAGTTATGACCGCAGTAGACCAAAAGAACCAAGCCTCCGCCATTTTCATGGATCTAACCAAGGCGTTCGATTACGTGGATCACGTGACTTTATTAGATAAGTTATATGCTTATGGAGTGAGGGGAAATGTGCTAGAACTGATAAGATCTTACCTAAGTGACCGAACACAGACAACACAGATCTCTAGAATATGTAGTTCTACTAAAAAACTAATAAATTACTCGTCTGAACCGCGGAAAGTTGCTTTTGGAGTACCTCAGGGGAGTGTGCTGGGACCACTGTTATTTATCATTTACATAAATGACTTTCCCCAAGCAACAAATTATAAAACTATACTTTTTGCGGATGACAGCACAGTTGTATTTACTGGAAATAATAAATCCCAGCTTGAGCATGAAATAATTAGTACTTTATATGACTCTATTAAATGGTTGACATCAAATAATTTGAAAATTAATTTAAATAAGACATGCATAATGACATTTAGAAATAGGACGAATAAACTGACAGACTTGGACATACAATATAATGGAACACAAATAAAACAGGTACAACAAACAAAATTTTTAGGACTAAATATAGATGAAGGTCTGAATTGGAAGATGCATTTAGAAGTGTTATGTTCAAAAATAAATCAACACTCTTACTCTCTGTATATGTTGTCTAAGACAGCCAGTGTATCCACTATTATGACGGCGTACTATGGATATGTATTTCCAATTTTAAATTACGGTGTCATATTTTGGGGCAATTCAACTGGTGTGGAAAGCATTTTCATAGCCCAAAAGAAATGCGTAAGAGCTATATGTAAATTGAAATCTACTGATAGTTGTAAACCTAGTTTCATTGGACTACAGATTTTGACATTGCCATCTATATATATTTTGGAAACCGTGTTGTTCGTGAGGAAAAATATGCAGCTTTATAGAAATCTTAATAGTAAAAGACATAACATGAAGATATGTCTTCCAGCTAATGCAACCACATATCTTAACAGTAGTGTGTTCTGCATGGCTCCAAGGCTTTACAACCGACTACCAATTTCTATTTTGCATATCACAAACATAAATGAATTTAAACGTAGCCTTAAGAACCTTTTGCTGGAGAAATGTTATTATTCTGTTGAAGAGTACATAAATGACAAGTCATTGAAATAGATAAAATTAGTATTTCACTGAAATTAAATTAATTGAGTTTACTAAATTGAACACGGGTATCATTTGTTACTATCATTATTTAATTAATAATTAATGTAATTGACATTTTCTAATTTGATTTTATTTTCATAATGTATTATTTCCTATTACTGACATACCTATTTTATTCTATTTTGATTATATGAAATCTTATTACAGTTGACATACGCATTTGATTTTATTTTGATTATGTGATATTTAGTTACTATTGACATAATGTACGTATCTCGAATGAACTGTAATGAAGTGTAGTATAAATGCATGTCCACTAATTATTTGTATGGCTCTAATTTGCATGCCGCAAGGCCAAATGTAGTGATACCTTTTTAACAAACATGTACCAACTTTCGACCTACATTTGCAAAATGAATAAATAAATAAATAAATAAATAAATAAATAAATAAATAAAAACTCTAAAATTATGTTCCGGTGTGAATATTACTTTACACCTTTCTAAATCACAAATTAATTCACAGTTAATTTTAATGGAGTCTAAATCAGAACTAAAATCGTCGGTAAACATCATTTTAAAATTAAAATTATTTTGTCCAGAAACCAGGTAGATCGCTCTGATTTGGTATAAGGTGCATAAATTTTGTCCCGTCTCAATATAAGATGCACAAACAGAAATAGATGGACTGTAAACTCTGACTCTGAATAAATAAATTTAGCGAACATACATACACAGTATATACAGATAACACGTTTCAGCACAGTTATGTGATATTGGCCGTAGGTCAAACTTCCACAATTAAATAAGTATAATGTAATATAATGCAACATCTTAAACCTTATATCGACGCTTAGTGTCGACTCCAAAGAGATAAGCTCCACTAGTAAGAAAAAAGTAATCACGTAGAAACAGCGTAAGGTAGATAAATTTGTAGTACTATATGTCCATATCATCCTTGAGCGACTCGGTCACCCAGTGCCCCAGGTACTTAAAACTTTGGACCTGATTCAGCATAGTGCCATTCAGCCTAACAGGGTGAATTTTATAGGACCTGTTTTTACTTTTAAAAACCAGCAACTCGCTCTTTGAGGTATTATACCTGAGTCCATGGGTAACCGCATATCGCTCACAGATGCCAATCAGCCTGGTCAGAGCACTGACCGAGGGGCACAGAAGCACCATGCCGTCAGCATAACTTAAGTTGTTGACAAAAGTACCGTCAATAGAGCATCCACAACCTGCACTGCTGAGCTCCACGATCAGGTCATTCATTTATTTATTGTTGTTTATTTATTTATTATACATACAATTTATTATAATTGTCGCTTCTCTTAGTTTACAAAACTGTTTTAACTGTTTTTTATTTCTTAACTAGCTTGTGTTGTGGTAACTAGACTGTGGATAAACATACTTAGATACTTGTAAATACATACATTAATTATAATAGAAACACCCAGACCAATGCAAATATACATTATATCCAGTCGAACGTTCTACCGTTACAGAGAGCAACTTTTTGTAGTCGTGTTTGTTACACACTTATGTCTTATAAAAACTAGTCTTCTATCTGAGAACCAATGGTCACCTTTCCAGGGGACGAATCTACCACTTTTATACCAGAGAATAAATTTAAGGGAACCAGACAGCAAATCTCCAAAGAACAATATATTCAAATCATAAATGTAATTAGTTGATATAGAAAAAAATAATTTTAAAACCAAAACCCAACTATTGAAACGCTTTAAAAAGTATTAAACAAGAAAATATCAAGTATACCTGTGGTCGTATGCCACTTTTTTCTAGAATGTACATACATACAAACATAAAATCACGCCTTTATCCCCGGAGGTTTAGGCAAAGGTGAATTAACACCCACATTTCACCAACAACTGTATTCGGTCCCACGAAATAGGTGGTGAGCCTATTGCCGTATATCGGACACTATTGTCAACTCTAGCCTCGCGTCTGAGGCTGAGTCTGGGCTATATATATCTGTCTGATGTTAAACAGCCCTATCCCTTAGTCGCCTTGTACGACGCCGCATGGGAAGAGATGGGGTGGCCCAAATTCTACTCTACCGGGAACCAATCCTAGAATGTATTGTTTTGTTAGACTAAGTGGCATATGTGCAGTGGGACTTTGGTCTTCAAACTGACAGCATAAAAACTATTCAGTGAACTCAATCTAATGTGAACACTGATCACGATGTCAATATTCTTTTTCAAAATTGTGTTACGAAAAAAGTCATTTATGATATGTCATGATTTTGACCGGTCGAGATTAAATTTTTAATAAATTTTTATAATTGGCTTTATAGGCTTCGTCGCCATTATAATTATACCGCGAAACAAACAAAATGACATAACCAAAACGATAAAAAGCCGGCGTTTCAGATGTTATGCAAAAACAAAACACAACATTAGGTACAATATTATCTTTTTTAAATTCCATTAATTTTACAACGGACTATCGTTTTACTAATTTAAATATTGAATAAATTGATAATGATCTTAATTCATTGTGCTGATAAGTTCTTTTGTATAAAGTTTGATGTGAATCATTTATTAGTCAGACATCATGTCTCATTTCACAATACTTGGTGCTCTAATGAAATCTTGCATAATAACAAAATTCTCCAAGCATGCCTTAAGCTTGCCTTATGTCTCTTTTTTTATAAAACGTAGGTGACACACGGCCCACCACATGGTGGTGGAATGGGAGCTACGACTTGAGCGATCAAGCGCAGGGCACGCATAAGTAGCGGCGGTAAGACCCATCATGGGGGACTGGCTAGAGAGGCCTTCGGCAGCCTCTCGTACCGTCTGACGCCTTTTTTTTTTTACGTGCGCATAATCCCCACGGATACCTCCCCACCGGAGCCGGTGGGAGAGGTTATGTCGGACTCGAACCGACTAAAACGCACGCCGCCTGTAGGTCGCTTTGGTTGCCGAAGGTGAGGTTGACAGGCATATCCCTCGCACCCCGGCCGACCCAGGGCCATCTCTCACGATCTGGCCCTCTTCTCGGGTGTGTGGGGACTACAGAGTCCCCTACTCGTTTCCGGTAAACGGGGAGGCGCGCCAGGCGCGCCGCCGCCGCGGCCTGCTTCTGCTAGGGTGACAGGCGGCTCCACCTGTCACCCCCAGGCCGGCGCTTATGGGGGGCGGAGGTCGTTCATCGACCTCCGACGCCCGAGTTGCCTTCGTACGCGGGCAGCTTGCCTTGCGATCCGTACGAGAGGCTGCCGTGTGGCCTCTCTAGCCACTCCCCCAACCGTCTGACGCCTATGATCACCGAGCACGGGTGCTTCGGGAAGTATCTGCGACGGATAGAGAAAGAGGCAACGTCCGAGTGCCATCACTGCGATGCGAGCGAGGACTCGGGGCTGCATATGCGCTCACCGAGAGTCCGGCGTGGGAGAAGCCGAGACGGGAGCTGGTGACGGCCTAGGGAGTGAGAGCTCTCACGCTCGCCACCTGGCTCGCGGCGATGGTTCACTGCGCGGATTCGTGGGCGGCCGGCGCCTCCTTCTACGAGCAAGTAATGGTCGTGAAGGAGGAGGCGGGCGAGAGTGACGAAGGATCGCAAACCCGCGTGTGAAGGCAACTTGGGCGTCGGAGGTCGATGAATGACCTCCGCCCCCCATGAGCACAGGTCCTGGGGGTGATGGGTGGAGCCGCCTGTCACCCAGGCCAAAGCAGGCCGCGGCGGCGGCTCGCCTTGCGCGCCTTCCCCTTTCCGGGGACAGAGTTGGGGACTCTGTGGTCCCCAAACCCGAGGAGAGGGCCAGACCGAGAGGGATGGCTCTTCAAGGTATTTTAGCCTTTTCGCGATTAGTACATCGTTGTCAATGAGCATCTTTGCCCGTTTTCCTATCGGATAATGCGTTTTCAGCTGATATTTTGCTGACAAGTTACAGAGATACGAGCAGTATACACGATCGTACTTGTGAAAAGTAAGTTCTGTCCCCTTCGACTGGATGCCCATCTTTTAGCAGACACTAGATCTTTGCCTTTAGGTATATGCAGCAGAAATAATGCAGGAGTTAGGACACGACGGTATTCCCGTCCGAACTGAGCATTCTGGCTGGAGAAGTACCCCCCCACACTACAGAATACCACGGCTATAAAAACCTCGTGTTGTGTTCCCGGCGGTGACTAGAGTAGCTAGAGCTCACTGGAGAGTTTTTGTGTTGTCAGTGGGAAGACCAAAAGCTTGTCCTGATTTTGTGTTCTGCACTGAAGGCACAGAAAATCTCTGTTCTTGCAGGGTTGGCAGCACGGATGTGACTCCACTGGTGTTACACACGTTCATAGGTCACGGTAACCACTTTCCATCAGGTGGGCCGTGTGCCTGTCTGCCAATTGGGTTGTATAAAAAGAAATGTAGTAATGAATATCGACTCCTGATAGTCCCCAGTATTCATTTACAATTGATTAACAACTACCGATAACTGCTCGTATATCTACACCAACTTTTAAAATTTTGCCGAAGTCATTTGAAATATATTATCTTTTCTCGCTAGGACCTAACATACTCTTTCGGGGAAACACCATATTTATGATTATATTATGTGCATAATAAATCTTTATCGACATATTAAATCTACACCTTCAGGTTATTGTCCTTTATAACCAATATTGATATAAATTTTTACAATAAAACAAAGTTTATAGATACATTTATGAAGTTAGATAATAGTGCGAATATAATGACTTTTAAATATTTATCAATGAACCCAACTGGGAGGAGGAGGTTAGGACGTAGGACACGACTGTATTTCCGTCCAATTGAGCAGACTGTGGAAGTACCTCCGCCTTACAGAATACCGCGGCCATAACGACCTTGTGTTGTGTTCCCAGCGGTGAGTAGGGTAGCCAGAGCTCACTGGAGAGTATTGGTACTGTCAGTGGGAAGACTAAAAGCTTGTCCTGCTTTGTATTTTACACTGACGGCACAGAAACTCTCTGTGCTTACAGGGTTGGCAGCGCGACTGTGACCCTTGGTTTTACACACGTCCATAGGCCACGGTAACCACTTTCCATCAGGTGGCCATGTGCTTGTCTGCCACCTAAGTGGTATAAATAAATAAATAAACTAATTCGGTCAAAATAGAAGAAATAAAATGATAAGCTTGCATAAATTCGCATATAGCTTAAAATTTGTGGGGTCTTAAACACAGGGTTGACGGGATTTCATAGGTACCTATATCACAGACGAAACCATGGGTCGACTAGTCGCTTATATGTACGTCATAGTAGAGATCAGTAGTGATAGATGAAATTTTTTGGAATAGAAGCCGATTAAGCAACGTGCGATTCAGTGGGAAGCCGGTAGGAATCGGGTTATATCCCTCGCCACTGGTAGCGATACTGGACATATCATATCCCACGGAAAACAGAATGTTCCTTCTCCATATACCTAATATATACTTACATAGATGATAAACAAGCTTAGAAATGAGCTGTTCGCTCAACTACCTCACGTAAATTATTGTTTTTTTTTTATATATAGGACACGCCAACTTGACTTCACCTCGCCTGATGATAAGCTAAAGGCAAAGTCTCAGGAAAGAGGGTCACCATTACAGACACTAAGTGTTACAATGGTGGCACTGAGCCATCAGATGCTTTTTGACACCCCGCTTAAAGGCCCCGGGACTGTAGGAAGAAGGAAACACGTGTGCTGGTATTTAGATTAAGTAGACTTAGTAAATGTTTGTAAATAGTTTGTTTTTTCTGAGTTTCTTGCCGAAGTCTTCTCAGGTCGGGCCCGCGTTTCGAACCGGTCGGGGGTCCAAACTAGTCTTAAATAAATAAATATTCCACGACATTCTGCACAACGCTATCGAGACCCATGGTAAGCATAGCTTAACTAGCTTATGTTATGGAATCTACAATGCGGGCAAACATACTTAGGTCGATACTTTTTTATAAATATATCCATATCATACATAGAAACACCCAGACCAATGCAAATATACATATTCATGTATAAAAATATTTGCACTGAGCGGGAATCGAACTTGCGCCCTCTGCAGGACAAAGCAGGACAAGCCTTTAGTCATCCCACTGACAGCACAAATTCTCCAGTGAGCTCTGGCTACCCTACTCACCGCTGGGAACACAACACGAAGTTATTATAACCGCGGTATTCTGTAGGGCGGAGATACTTCCCCAGTCGGACTCAATTGGGCGGAACCGCCGTTTACAAAATGATTTTTTACTTTAACTTTGATATCCAACTCCAACTTTGAAATCTCACTGGAGAGTTTTTGTGCTGTCAGTGGGATGACCAAAGGCTTGTCCTGCTTTGTCCTCTACACTGACGGCACAAAATCTCTGTTCTTACAGGGTCGGCAGCACGGATGTGACTCCACTGGTGTTACACACGTTCAAAGGTCACGGTAACCACTTTACATCAGGTGGGCCGAGTGCTTGTCTGCCACCTAAGTTGTATATAAAAAAACCAAAGCCTGGATTGTTTTTACAAACGAAAATGTATTTATAGATCCTACCCGATAGAGCGAGTTGATACGTGTTGGGAAAAGCTATTAGCACCTGTTATTAAAAGGTATTAATTAATTAAATATATCTAAAGTAGTTATGTATTATGGTTATCATCAATCCTTGTCTACAGTCGAGCATTGACAGTGAACTCTGTACAGTTTGCTACATATTAAAGCTATTTTTAGACTGGGAAGCCCAAAAGCTTGTCCTGCTTTGTCTTTCACACTGACGGGACAGAAACTCTCTGTGCTTACAGTCCATAGGCCACGGTAACTAATGTCCATCAGGTGGGCCATGTGCTAGTCTGACACATAAGTTTTTTTTAATTTATTTATTTTATTTATTTATTTATTCTTTATGCACGATGTACATTGGCGGACTTAATGCCGTAGGCATTCTCTACCAGTCTACCATTGGGTGGTGCAGAGCTAGTGCGTGGTAGGCACATATTAATGAGGAATAAGTTAGGATTGTTCGATAGCATGTAGATAATACTATAGATTTTATACCACTTAGGTGGTAGACAAGCTCACGGCCCACCTGATAGGAAGTGGTTACCGTGGCCTATGGACGTATGCAACACCGGGGGTGTTACATTCGCGCTGCCGACCACGAACAAACCTTCTGATGCCCCTCTTGAAGAACCCCATATTGTAGGTGCTTGGGAAAACCGCAGCAGGGAGGTATAAAAAAAGGAATCAGAAGATCAGGAGTCAACCTTACGCATTATAATTTATTGTACCTACCTTTATAATTCATTGCTTCTATCAAACTGTAGGGTAATTGTTGTCAGTTTGTTTTACATATGCACCTGCCGATCTATGAAGGACGATCTGACCCTTGATTCTCCAAAAGCAAAAGGACACAGCGGTATTTCCGCCCAATTAAGCAGTCCGACTGGGGAAGTACCTCCGCCCTACAGAAAACCGCGGTTACAATAACTTCGTGTTGTGTTCCCAGCGGTGAGTAGGGTAGCCAGAGCTCACTGGAGAATTTGTGCTGTCAGTGGGATGACTAAAGGCTTGTCCTGCTTTGTCCTCTACACTGACGGCACAGAGACTCTGTGCTTACATGGTCAGCAGCGCGAGTGTGGCTTCTCTGGCGTTACACACGTCTATAGGCCACGGTAATCACTTTCCATCGGGTGGGTCGTGCGCTTGTCTGCCACCTAAGTGGTATAAAAAAAACTACTGTCATAATTCTAGTAGCGGTTTTATTTATATTTACATCAATGTGGAAGTTTCGGCATGTGCAAATATAAAATACCGTTAAATAAATAAATTCAAAATAGTTTTCTTCCAAATTAAATTACGTAAATCTTCAACAATATTGTGAATTTTTCATTTAATTTTCTGCTTTTTAAATAAATGTGACTAAACTCCATTTTGTACGAAGCCCACTGCATGCCGGTCAAACATTTCAAAATGGCGCCTGACTGTACTTTTAGCAAATAAATGTTATTTCCAAAGTAACAACATCTAATCGATTATCGCTCTAAGCCTTTATTCTCAGAAACTTGGCTCTTTGTGAGCCGTGCCTTGGCGGTGTTTATAAGTATTATAATATTTACTGATTACAACCGATTTATAAAAATGAACGATTATGATGTTTTATTACTTGGAAATAAGGATTAAATCACTATACTATCGTACAAATCCAGAATCAGAGGGAATAAACAGTCGTAAATGTAAAATAAGCCGTTATTGTCGAGCGATTAAAGTAAGAAGAAAGGAGAATGCGCCCTTTAATTTGATAAGTATCAAAACTACTAGGGTGTACTATATACGGGGCCTTACTTCTGCCAGTGGGGACGCCGTTGACCGGACGGGTCTGTCATACATGTAATGTATGCATGACAACCGGGACCGAACGGCTTAACTTGCTCTCCATTAAACGACCAGACCAATGCAAATACTTTTATTTATATAACTTAGGTGGCAGACAAGCACATGGCCCACCTGATGGAAAGTGGTTACCATGACCTATGAACGTGTGTAACACCTGAGGAGTCACATCCGTGCTGCCAACCCTGTAAGAATAGAGATTTTGTGCCGGCAGTGTAGAGGACAAAGCAGGTCAAGCCTTTGGTCATCCCACTGACAGCACACAAAAACTCTCCAGTGAGCTCTGGCTACCTTATACTCACCGCCGGGAACACAACACAAAGTTATTATAACCGCGGTATTCTGTAGGGCGGAGGTACTTCCCCAGTCGGACTACTCAATTGGGAGGAAATACCGCCGTATCGTACCTTCTCAAAAATTATATATGCTCATATTCAAGCTTACAAAATATTTACACAGAGCGGACATTGAACCTGCGGTTCCTGTGTAGCGGTTGCGTTTACGACCGCTACGCTATAAAGGCTGTTAGAATAACACATGCTACTTTTATTCCGGGCATAGGTTTCTACGATCTATTACTCCAAGTTTTGTGCATGTCCGCTTAACCTTATCCTCTAAGTATTTACGGTACTGGACATCCCTGGAAATGGCCCATCTCCAGGGATGTCCAAACAGGTTCCAATACTCTTAAAGATCCTGGTGGCAACCCAGGATTAAAATACTCTTAAAGATGCTAAGTCCAGTGTTAATTAAATTGTGGCGCTATAATAAATAGGGTTTTCTAAGCGGTGAACGCACATGCTTATGTCTTAGAGGGTTTACATTGGTCTAAGTTTGGAAGAAATTCCGACATATCTTCCTTATTGTTGCAAGCAAAAAAAGGCCGTACCAACGTACTTCAACACGCCGGCCGTTAAAGTAGACACGGTGGTCGCATTCTAGGGACAGCACTTTTTGAGGTACACTCCTTCAGGGGAGAATAGCCAACTTGACGACAGTGACAAACAGACAGAAAAAAAAGTCATGTAGGTACGTACCTATTATGAACTCACTTCAGCTTTCTTCCCGTAAGATTTAAAGTCGAGACACTTTGTCATGAATCTCGGGATTTAAATATGTTCCACGGAACCGATAAGGCTAAAATTCGGCCAGCAACTGCTGTGTTTTTAAATAGGCCTACTGATCTAGCAGTCAAGGTATTAGCAGATAATTTTCTAAATCTAATTAAGACATTTTGTGATAGAAATCTTATTTTTCATATATTATCTTGTCGATATTTATCTGAATTAAATACATAATAGGTTTAAAATAATGTTTATGAGAATTAACTTAATGATATTTAAAATAGCTAAATTGTAATTATTGTACACAGCGCTATCTAAGAGCGAGTATATCATGCTTATGTATACTGGCTCTTAGATAGCACTGTGTGTGTGTGTGTGTGTGTGACGAAGAAAGAATACAAGTATCTCCACCCCATCTCATACGAAGGGTGTCGTAAGAAGCGACTAACCGAAAAATACGCAGACGATATCACTGCGAGAGAAGGAAAACTCGAAATAAAACCCTGTACCCCGCGGCGGTGGCGCACCTGGCGCGCCTCCCCGTTTCCGGGGACGAGTTGGGGACTCTGTAGTCTTCACACCCGAGAAGAGGGCCAGATCGTTAGAGATGGCCCTGGGTCGGCCGGGGTGCGAGGGATATGCCTGTCAACCTCACCTTCGGCAACCAAAACGACCCACAGGCGGCGTGCGTTTTAGTCGGTTCGATTTAGCCGGTGGAGGATTTGGTCGGTTTAGCCGGTGGAGGAGGTTATGTCGGACACATAACCTCCTCCACCGGCTCCGGTGGGAAGGTATCCGTGGGGATTTTGCGCACGTAAAAAAAAATACCCTGTACCAACCCGTCTGGCCAGTGTGGAAACAGTAAGCCGAAGCCTTCCAACGTTGGGAGAGGCCTATGTCCAGCAGTGGACTGTAATAGACTAATTGGTTGATGAGCCCCCAGCTGAATGGCCTGACGACCTGCAACGGAAAGCAGAGTATCGGGAGCAATAGCTTACATTGGGATAGGCCTATGCCTAACAGTGGATTGAGACAGGCCAATCAATTGCTTCATAATAATATAAGCTCTAGAATGCAAATAAACTGATTGATAGAAATACAAAACGATTCCACAATGTGAAACCTGTAATGTGGAAGGAACTGTCTCCTGAGATACAGGTAGAGGACCTAGTTCGGGAGACAGATACTTTATATACCTACGAGTGGCCGCCCGCGACTTCGAACGCATATACCCGTTTTACCTCCTTAGGGGTGGAGTTTCATAAAATCCATTCCTAGTCTATACCCTACAAGGAACCTACCTATACTTAACCATAGACAAAATTACGTTTAGCTGTCATTTGCGTTTTGTTATTCCAAGTCAAATGCGTTTTTGTTATATGGTGACTTGTATTCTCTTTGAGGTTTTCTGTCAAGTCACACGAGAACGCGGTCAAACGGGATGAAGGTTGAACGGGATGAAAAGTACCTATCCTATGTCCGTCTCCTGGTTCTAAGTTACATCCCCACCAATTTTCAGTTAAATCGGTACAGCCGTTCTTGACTTATAAATAGTGTAACTAACACGACTTTCTTTTATATAAGTACTAGCTGTCGGCCGCGGATCTGACCGCAAAGATTTCTGATCCAGTTCCAGACGGGATGAAAAGTATCCTATGTCCGTCTCCTGGTTCTAAACTATATCCCCACCAATTTTCAGCAAAATCGGTATAGCCGTTCTTGAGTTATAAATAGTGTAACATTACTTTCTTTAAATATAGATAATATAATATATGACAGCATCTGTGGCGTGGCGGTAGTGAACACGACTGCTACGCAGGAGGCGCGGGTTCGATCCCCGCTCAGTGCAAATATTTGTATGCATGAATATGGGTATTTGCATTGGTCTGGGTGTTTCTATGTAGGTATAATATGACTATGTATTACAAAAAAAAAGTATTTAAGTATGTTTATCCGTATTCTAGATTCCATAATACAAGCTAGTTAAACTATGCTTACCGTGGGTCTAGATAGCGTTGTGTAGAATGTTGTAGAATATTGTAGAATATTATTATATAGATGTAACAAATAGATATCATATTATTATTATTATAAACGTAGGTGTGGTGTCCTGTATTTCTTATATTATTTGGGGCAAATAAATACCACGATAAATATGTATTAGGTCGCACACACAGCCATGCGCCCGGTCCCACGTTCCGCGGCACGTGACCACAGACTCCATAATAGATTGCATGTCACCGCGGCGCTACTGTGCGCTAGACATCTTTATTTCAATACATCACAGTAGGTACACAGTAGGTAGTACCTTGGGGGCATATATCTTAGTCCTAAAAACGTGGGGTTACATATTGATAACAAAATCAACTGGAAAATACATGTGGAGTATGTGTGTAAACAACTAACACAGTTCTCATACGCACTCCAGAAATTAAGAAAGGTTGCAAATACATCTACTTTAGTAACAGCCTATCACGGCTACGTTAGCTCAACACTCAGATACGGGGTGATATTCTGGGGTAACAGTACAGACGACCACGAACGTGCGTTCATTGCTCAAAAGCGCTGTATCAGAGTCATGTTTAATTTTCACTCACCAAACTCTTGCGAACCATACTTCAGAAACATGAATTTATTAACATTTCCATGTATATATATACTTGAGGCCGCAGTATTTGTGAAGAGTAACTCTGAACTATTTGATTATCGTACACGTGCACGGCATCAGAATAAATTACACGTAGTCGCTAGCAAAACACAACTAATGCATGAAAGTATATTTTGCTTGGCCCCGCGGATATTTAATAATGTACCAGAGTGTATTAGACTTATTCCAGAATTAAAAATATTCAAAAAGCAACTCCGTGTATTATTAGTGAAGAAATGCTACTATTCGTTAAATGACTTCCTGTCAGATACCTCATTACTTCAGTACAAAGTCCCATAGTAGTGATGTGTTCAGTATACACTCTTGATGAGAATGGTATAAAATGTTTATTGTAACAAAGTTAAGTTAATTATTTATGACATTTACTATTGTTATATTACTGAACTGACATTATAAACTGATCTATATATAATAATTAAGAAGATATTGCACTATGACATTGTTAATTTTAAATTTTTAAGTATGTATACTAAAATACTAATACGACATTTTGATTTATATCCTAGAATCTATAAAAATGACAAAATAATGTTATGATAATCTAATAATTTGAATTTTCTAAGCATGAATATAACATATTAATTAATTCACTTCCCAATTTAGCTTGTAAAATTGCATGCCTACTATGGTAAAATATGGTGAAACCTACCTGCTACCTATAACAACTATATGTAACCCATATTTGCAATGATTATAATAAATAAATAAATAAATAAATAAATCTATTTGCGCAGTCGCATTAGCATTTTTTGAGTTTCCTTTCAGGACAGCACGGGTTGCTAGGGCGGTGGAGGAATTCATATCCGTATTTATACTAAACTAATTCGCACGCACTTTTTTTTTCACTTGCGCAAATTCCAACGGATATCCCAACCGGAGCCGGTGGGAGAGGTTATGTCGGACTCGAACCGATTAAACGCACGGCGCCTGTGGGTCGTCTTTGGTTGCCGAAGGTGAGGTTAACACAGTGAGGGTAACATCTCTCTCGACAACAGAGCCCCCAACTAGTCCCCGGAAATGGGGAGCGGCGCGAGGTGTGCTTCTGCCAGGGTAGCAGGCGGCTCCACCCATCATCCCAGGCCTACGCTCATGTGGGGGGCGGAGGTCATTCATCGATCTCCGACGCCCGAGTTGCCTTCGTACGCGGGCAGCTTGACTTGCGATCCATAATTCGCACGCACTGGAGCCTCGTTTCTCTCGCAACTTGAGTCTAAGATATGAAGCACAGATTTTAGTATAAGCACAGGTTTCCGGCAGAGTAGAATTTGGACCACCCCATCTCTTCCCATGCGGTGTCGTACAAGGCGACTAAGGGATAGGGCTGTTTAACTTCAGACAGATATATACAGTCCAGACTCTGCCTCAAATGCATGGCTCGAGTCAACAATAGCGCCCCCCTATTACGTGGGACCGAATACAATGATAAGTGAAATGTGGGTGGTAATTCACCTCTGCCTAACCCTTTGGGGATAAAGGCGTGATTATATGTATGTATGTATGTATGTATGTACGATTATATCTATTCTGTGGTAAAGCTCTACAATACAAATACACATAGGTAATTTTATATTTTTAGGTTTTCTATACCACTTAGGTGGCAGACAAGCACATGGTCCACCTGATGGGAAGTAGTTATCGTGGCCTATGGACATGTGCAACACCAGGGGCGTTACACTCGCACTGCCGGCCCTGAAGAAACCTTCTAATGCCCCCCTTGAAGAACCCCATATTGTAAAAGGTTCCCAGTTGAGTTGAGCAGAATAGGGCCGCCCTATGTCTTCACTGGGGTGTCGTAGATGGTGACTAGGGGATAGGGCATAGCAGCTCTATGCCCAACTTCCAACCAACCAATAATCTTCATCTAACAGTAAATATACAGAACAGGCCATGATAATGTGACCGCTTGAAGGTAATAATGGGTAATTTCGCCAACTATGATTTTTGGTTCCATGTAAGTGATAAGAGACGACCCTGTTGTCACTAAGCGGGCTCTTTGTCATGGACAGTAACTTTACTGTCAGATGGAGAAAAGCATAACTAACTTTTTTTTATACAACTTAGGTGGCAGGACAAGCACACGGCCCACCTGATGGAAAGTGGTTACCGTGATCTATGAAACGTGTGTGACAACAGTGGAGTCACATCGGTGCTGACAACCCTGTAACAACAGAGATTTTATGTGCACTCAGTGCAGAACACAAAATCAAGACAAGCCTTTGGTCTTCCCACTGACAGCACAAAAACTCTCCAGTGAGCTCTGGCTACCCTACTCACCACCGGGAACACAAAACGAGGTTATTATAGCCGTGGTATTCTGTAGGGTGGAGGTACTTCCCCAGTCGGACTGCTCAATTCGGATGGGAATACCGTCGTGTACTACCTCCTGCAATAATATAAGTTCTGATACTTAGAGATCTTTTATAAATTATTTATTGACGTTAACTGTATGCCCATACTAATTATAATTATGTTGTATTTATCTATGAAGAGCGCAAAGTGCGAGTGTGTAGGTATAAGTGTTAAAAAAATGTATAATGACGTCATCTTTACCTTTAACTCTGATAGTGGTTTATAGTCAGTGAGCTAGTGGCAGATTGTTTGCCTGATAAATCCGGCAACCGGATATAATACATCTATATATATTATTGGGGAGGAATTCTTCGATGCTTAATTTGATCCTTTTGTATCCTATTTTATATTCTTGTAAATATTAGTTTATATTTTATTAAATTAGTGTAAATATATTATTATAGTCTTGTATCATATATGAGTGTTAAAATTTACGTAATGTGTTGTACAAATTATTAAATAACTTCTATTATTCGTATAAATTCAAAGGTATTGTGATTATTTTCGTCTTTCATTCAAACAGCACAGGATGATATTTTGCTTACAAGAATTGGCAATAAGTAGGTAACATTTTCTTGCAAAAATACGTCTATTTGTAACTTACGTAGGCCACGCAAGTTGAGCCCGGGCAACAGTAAATTTTACATTGATTTTTACTGATTTTAATTTTTAATTGGTTTAGTTTTAATTGATACGTATTAGTCTGGTCGTGCCTCGGAGAGGACATTAAGCCACCGATCCCGGTTGCTATACCAACAACTATGGCAGTTTGAGTTTGAGTTGGAGCCTTAAAAACTAGCTGCAATGATATCGCCTATAAGTTGTGGAGGTCAGATGGTCGTTTCAAGGAAAATATCGAAGTTTAACCAAATCCGAAGTTCAACAGGTTGAGTGAACCGCAGACTCTGAGGTGATAGCATCGAATGCGACTGGGATTAACGCTAAGAGGAAAAGACATGATTACTATGATAAACATAATTTATGACTTCAAGGAAGTTTGGCATGTGTATAAAATAATAATAATAATATAATAATAATAATACTCTTTATTGCACACCAAACATAGGACACATACAATGGATACATACATTCTAGATAGTTGTACAATGGGCGGTCTTATCGCAATCTGCGATCTCTTCCAGACAACCAGTGTATGGACTATGCTGCCAGTAATCAGGGTAGTTTGCGGTGTACACTAAATTAAAACTAATTAAAATTTGTATCTAGTAAAGCATTTAAGAACAGAAGTGAAGAAGAATAAGAGATTATATTATTTAATTAAATAAATACCTACCTATATATACAGATACATAAATACATACCTAAAATATATACCATATATAAACATACATATACCATAGTTACATATATACATACCCATGTTAAATATATACCATATAAGTGAATTACACACAAATAAACACCAATTACATAATATACAGCTGCTAGAAGTAATTAAGAAAAAGGAAAATAAACAAAAAGCAAAGAGTGAACATACATAACAACTCATAACGCTAGGTAGTGCTTCAAGTTTTATAAGCTCCGTAATAAAAAGTGTTTAAAAATCAGAAATAAACTTTATTAAGGTCAACAAGTGTACAAATAGGTAGTTACACAAATAATGAGTATAGACTAACGTTTTACAAGTGCTGTGTTTGCTATATAGTATAAAATAGACATAGGCGTTTACTGTGGACTTGTGTTGAGGTACATTACAGCTTGGTGTGAAACTTTATACAGTTGTGTTGGTTACGATCTTGCAGTGTTTTTGTGTCTGGAAAAATCATTGTGCGACATCCATTCAGCATAGTGCAGTGTTACGAAACAATAATTAGAAAATCTCGTGTATATTTACTGATCGTGTGGGTGTTGTTGTACCATATTTAAGTACACCTACCCGTAGTCAGCTGGCGAACAGCTGAGCCGAGATCTACGGACGTAGCGACATCTAGTTGTTTGGGGTCGTACTGCTAATCTAGGCACTGAGCTTCGATCAACGCGATCAACACAATAATTATGAACTGCAAGGCTTGTGGCCGTTATATGAATAAGGATGGCGCTGCTTGTGCCACTTGCCCTAATTCATACCATTACCAATGTGTGGGAGGGGCTAGGACGGCTAGGCAACCTAACTGGTCGTGCCCGGAGTGCTTAAAAAATAAACCACGGGACAACCGTTCGGACACTCCTGTAAAGAATATTTCAGAGACAGGACCATCACCGGGTACGACTGAGAACACGATGCCTAAAGAATCTCTAGACGCCACCACTAATGTTGATTACAGTGACGGTGGTCTGGTCGTTTTGGCGAGGGAGATACGGCTTTTCCGGGAGCAAATGGCCCACATGCAGAACGAACTGGAGTTGCTGCGCCAGGACGTACAGGGGATACGGGAAACCCTCATCAGGAATTCCTCACGTCTTGACACATTAGAGGACAGAGTGAGCCTACTGGAGGGCAAGATCGGGAAGGAGACGGATACTCCGGGACGTCTTGAATGCGTAGTGCGGGAGCTTAAGTCTGAGCTCAATGAGCGGGATCAGCTGTTACTGGCCAATGATTTGGAGATAGCGAATCTTCCGGAAAGCAGGGGTGAGAACCCGCTGCATGTGGTCACCGTGATTGCTGCCAAGTTGGGTGCGGCCTTGGATGAGCGGGATATCGTATGCGCTGAGAGGGTGGGTCCGAAGGTACCGCGAGGTAGTGGTCGCGGGAATGTGACGCCTGGGCGCCCACGCCCTCTCGTGGTAAGGCTGACACGCCGATCAGTGCGTGACGACCTACTCAAAAATATGCGTGTGCGACGCGGGGCAAATACTGCGGACTTCGGACTAGGTGAGACCCCCGTACCATTCTACATGAACGAGCGTCTGACTAGATACAACCGGCAGCTTTTGTTTAAGGTACGCGAAGTGCGTAAAAGGCTGAAGTGGAAATTTGTCTGGATCAGGAATGGGCGTATTCTTGTGAGGCAGGATGAAGGCAGGCCCACTTTTACCATACAAAGTGAAGCCGACATAGGACGGGTGTTTGGTGCGGGAGTCAGCTTGACCCATCAGGCTTCTGAAGAGTTGCGGGTGGTGCAGGATGAGGGCAGGCCCACTCTCGCCATACAAGGTGTAGCCGATACGGGGCGGGTTTTTGGCGTTGGACACAGTTCAACCAATTAGGTTTCAGAAGCATTGTTTGTGTTTATGTACATCTGTATTTAGTTGTGCGAGCTTTACTGGGTAGTGGAACGGGTGACATAGTAATTCAGTGTTGTTTTGTATCACTTGAGACACTGCTTATAATGTTACTTGAAATGCTGCCTATAGTACTTTGTACTGTGTATCGCTCTTGTTTAGTATTAATCACATTTAATAATTATATAATATACTGTGGCAATCATAGTCTGTTAAACATCTGTAGCGCGCAGTTGCGTTTACTAAAATGTAATTATAACGTAAACAAATGGTCTCGAGTCGGGCGAGATGTACCTGCGAGCCCGCTTCGTCGTCGTCGGTGGGGAGTGTGTGCATTGATGAGCCATATTGTGCGGCAGCCGAGCTATACTATCCTTATCTATGTATCGTTGTGTTGTTTGTATTCGCGGCTCCCGTTGGCACCGGTTTTGTGTATGTTTTTTACTGCGAATTTAGAATCAGTTATATTTGTGTGTGTGTCATTAACATTATGCATTTTTATGTACGTAAACTATGAGTATATGTGTGAATATCTGAACTGTATAAATGTGGGTATTAAAGGTAGTCTTTACGGTGGAATTAGCAATGACTAGCAAATTCTTTAGCGTCGGATTGTTTAACCCGGGATCTTTGGGTACAAACCACACCAATATTTTGGCGACAATAGATCGGCATCAGGTGGACCTACTGGCTATAAATGAGACATGGCTTAAGCGGGGGGAAGAAGGTCGCGCACCATTCGCGCCGGAATACCGGTTGCGGCATACCCCACGTCCCGACGGGATCGCTAGCAAAGGTGGGGGGGTTGGTTTTTATTGCAGGAACGGCCTGCATGTAAAGGTCTGTGTCCACCCTATGCACCCGACAGTCGAACAGATGTGGGTCAAGGTTAAGGTAAATCACAATAAAATTATAGTGGGCACGGGCTACAATCCTCCTACGGGTAACGTACGACAGTTTCTGGATGCAATGACGGACTCCATAGGTTCCTTTTCTGACTACGACTTCATTGTTCTGCTGGGTGATTTTAATATCGATTTATTTAAGCCTACAGAGGCAGATGTTAAGCAATTTAATACATTTCTTCAATGCACGGGGTTAACCCAGTATGTACGAGACGCAACTCACTTCACTAGTCACAGTCAGACGCTGATCGACGTAGTCTGTACAAATGCGAGAGTGCGTAGTACGACCGTTGATTCTGTTGGGAAGTTAAACGGACATGCATTTATAGTATGTGAGATGTTGTTCCGCAAGCCAAGAATTCCACCTAAGGTAATAAATTATCGACCGTTATCTGATATTGATATAGATAGGTTCAGTGTGGACGTCGGCTCTTTTAAGTGGAACCATATAGTGGGCCTGGAGGATGTTGATGACATGGTGCAAGACTACACCAAACTGATAAATTATCTATTTGATTTACACGCTCCGATGAAAAGAAGAATTATAAAGGATCGACAAACCCCTTGGCTCACTAGCAATGTAAGGTTTATGATCAGCTTGAGGGATGCAGCACTGAAACGAGCTAGGACATCTAAACTTGAGTCTCATAAAATCTATTACAAAGAGCTGAAGAAACAAGTTGAGATAGCCGTGAATAGTGAAAAGAGGTGTTACTTTAGGCTCCAAATTGATAATAATATCAAGGATCCTAAAACGTTGTGGAAAAATATAAAAACCAATTTGAATCCACACAAGCCCCTGGATCTTCCCGCGCACCTGAATGACCCAAATACAATAAATCAGCATTTCTTAAATGTCCCTGGCGATGCAAACGTCCCACTATCTACACTTACTTTCTACGAATACAATAGGTTCAGTGACTTTACTTTCGGGCTGTCGACTGTTGACTCATCAGGGGTACTGAAAATATTAAAAGAGCTCAAATCAAATGCAGTGGGAGTCGACGGCATATCACTGAAAATGATACTTATGTTAATACCGGAAACTCTAAATGTACTCACGGCCATCATGAATAAATCAATCTCGACTTCTAAATTTCCCACCAGCTGGAAAAATGCTATAATTAAGCCCATTCCTAAAAATAATGAGATACTCGGTTATAAGGATCTACGTCCAATTAGCATTCTACCTTGTTTATCAAAAATTTTAGAGAAGGTGGTTGCATCACAGCTTAGGCACTACATGGAAACGCGAGTCATTTTACCAGATGTGCAGTCGGGCTTTAGGAAGAATCGTGGCACGGTTACAGCCATGTTGGACGTTACGGACAATATTCTTGCAGCTCGGGACCAGGGCAAAGCAACGGTTTTAGTCCTGTTGGACTTCTCTAGGGCTTTTGACGGGCTCCACGTTTCTCTTTTGCTTTCTAAATTGGCTTATTATGGGTTTGACAGTGAAACGGTGCAGTGGTTTCATTCCTATCTAAATGGCCGGGCACAGTATGTGGAGACACAAAACAGTGATGGATCTGCACTGCATTCAACGTTGGCAACAGTGGGTAGGGGTGTGCCGCAGGGGTCTGTTTTGGGACCCCTGCTGTTCATACTCTATACTGCGGACATAGCTCAAGTCATAAAGCACTGTAGATTTCACATATACGCGGATGACGTCCAGATTTATTTCTCTTTTGCTGCTAATGAAACTCAGGAAGCCGTGGCAAAGCTAAATGAGGACTTAAGCAGTGTATGTCGATGGGCCCGTCAAAATACACTCGTGTTGAATGGGAATAAGTCCAAGTACCTAATACTTGGCTCACCAAGTCAAATTTCTCATATCAATAATTTAAGTCCCATAATGCATGTCGATAACACTTCTATTGAGCGAGTATATGAAGCTAGGAACTTGGGCTTGCTGATGGATGACACTATGAGGTTCGAACGGCATATTGCGGATTGCGTGAGGAGCTGTTTTTATAGGCTAAAGCTACTTTATAGAATACGTAGCTTCCTCAGTATTGAGCTGCGTGAGAGGCTGGTTGACACTCTGGTACTGTCCAAATTTAACTACATGGACGTGGTCTATGGCCCACGATTACTAGCAAAAACGGCCAATCTAGTCCAAAGGGTGCAAAATGCATGCGCGCGCTTCTGTTATAATATACCACCTAGAAGCCACGTGACGCCATATCTCAACATTAACAATAAGCTGAAAATGAAGTTTAGGAGGGAATTACATCTGGCAACACTTCTTTTTGGTGTTGTTAAGACAGGAAAACCCTTATACCTATACTCTAAACTTAAGTGGCTCAATGAAAATAGCAGGTATTTGACAAGAGGGTCGCGTATAAACCTACATGTACCAAAACACAGAACTGCGGCTTTTCAGGGCAGTTTCAGATATCGGGCTAGTAAGATATGGAATGATATTCCCCCGCCTCTTAGAAGGCTATCAGGTGTACATGGCTTCCGAGTTGGGTACAGAAATGTCCTACTTATTGCCCAAAAATCAATTCCGTAATTAGACTCTTTACTGCTCGTTTTGGATTATGGCTATCTGAATCGTTGTTATTATTATTTTAACCGTAAAATTGAGCCTGTGAAGCCGTGAGCCGTAAAATTAACCATTGCTAAATATGTACTTATTTATAGGAATATAATAACTAAATGAAATAATTTCACACGTATAAACATAAAATTGTAAGGTAGGTAAATCAATATATAATAATAATATTAGAAATGTAATATTTAAAGTTACACTATAAAGATATCTAAAAATTGGGTGGATGTGCTGGTTATATGATGTATGATGATACACCCAACATGATCTGAACTTATACGTTTTTATGTCAGTGGGCATACCTAGGTACTTCTTGTGTGCATAATGTCTACGAGAGTGATATATACTAATTAATCAATGTAGGTACAGCAAGTTACCTGACTGGGCTGGGCTACGGTTGAAAACCAGCGCTGCAGATTGTACCCAATCTGTAGCACATAGCTGAACTGTAGCCATTTAGACACACACTCCACACCGGCCGACATGAAAATGACACACCTGTTATGTAAAGTGTAGGTTGTTATATGTAAAGTTATGCATAACGTCGCAGAGGCCGCTTGGGTTCTGACGTCTCGTACTGGCATTTTTTCCTTCCTTGTCATGCTGCTTGTGTGGAGCCGCGTCGCTGGGCACTCGGCGGTTTCGTGGCCTAAAATGAAATTTGCAATTAAGTAAAAAATAGGTACTGACCGTATAAACGGAAAAAAACATAATGGAAACGACACTCACCTCCATGAAATGGCCATTAGACTTGCTGATGTGACCGGCGCGCCGAGGTTTCACTGTATGGCTGGCGACAGGTGTGGGGGATGTAGGTGCAAGTATTGTTGTGGCTGGGCCAGCGATTCCGTGAACTTGGGAGTGCTTACACCGATCGTCACTTCGTATTTGTTAAATCTTGCCCAATTCACGGGTCGTTGGTTCATCTGGGTGTGCCTATACCTGTCGGACGCCGTCTGCCTGCGCCCGCGGTGGCTCGATTTGTAATTTGTGGCGCGTGCGTCCCGTGGGTTGAATCGGGCGACACTGATCGACCCGCGCGGGCTGCTCGCTCGCGTTACACAATTCCTACATAAATTATGAGTCATGGCGGTGCGCATCGAACTGCAAGCGAGCGTTTGATTGTTGTTTTTGTTATTTTTTGTTTGTTTTACTTAATAATTATGTATTTTATTATGCTTGTTTAGTATTTAATGTTATTGATTTTATGTCGTATTTTGTGAGTGTGTGTATCTAATAAACGCGTTTTCTTTCTTTCTTCTTTCTTCTTTCCTTACCAGTCTCTGAAATGTTGACAGTGACTGTGCTCGTCTAATATTTACAGGCAACGCATTCCACAATCTTGCAGCTTGAACTGTGAAAGATTTATCGCAGAAGCTTGTAGAATGCGTCACAATTGCCAGGGTTAAGTTTTCCGTGGATCTTAAGAGTCTGGAATTGTTCTCGCACAGAAATCTAAATCGATTTTTTAAATATAAAGGAGTAGTCGGGTTAAATAAAATATTAAAAAGAAGAGAGAGAATATGAGTATTCCGGCGAAGGCGGATTGGTAACCACTTGAGTTTTTTACGAAATTCAGAAACATGATCATATTTGCGCAAGCCAAAAATAAATCGTACACAGAAGTTTTGGAGTCGCTCAAGTTTATCAAGTTGGTCCTCGTTAAGATCAAGATAGCTGACATCGGCATAGTCCAGAATAGGTAGAAGTATGGATTGTGCTAGCTCAATTTTAGTTGCGGTTGGAAGGAAATTACGTAGTCTCCTCAGCGATCCACCGGTGGCGAAAATTTTACGACTAACGTTCTGAACCTGAGCCGTCCATGACATGGTTTTGTCAAGATATATGCCCAAGTTCTTCACTGTATCACTTATGGGAATGGTAGTACCTTCAAAGCAAATTTGGGGCAGTGCCGACCAGTCGACCTTAGCTAAAAGTCTTGAGCTACCAATTACAGTGACCTGAGTCTTTCCGGGATTAACCTTAAGTCCATGCATAGCAGTCCAAGCACTAAGGTTAGCCAGGTCAGTATTAATCGTCAGTATTAATATTAGTAGACTAAAAATAGTTATGGTAGTACCCGAACCATTTTTGAATTCAACAAACTTTATAATGAGAGTAAGTACAACGCCATTGAATACCAGACATGGAATACCAGACATGGAATACTATACGAATTTTAAATCAAGTGAAATAAATTTAATTAAATAATAATAACAGATACATTTTTTTAAAAGTCCAAATAACTGAGAAGACTTGCCCTGACAGTCCATTCGTTAATATTGACTAGTGAAAATAATGTGGCAACGGAGCTACCTAAATATTATTGCTGAAAATCGTCTACATATATCTATCTCATTTTACACGGATAGTTTTTTAGAACAGCACCCTATTACTTCACTAGTTATTTGTCTGTCACTAGTCTATCACAGTTACATAGTCGAAATGGTCACAAATGATGTTCATCTATTACCACTATAACAACATTATTAAAAACAGAATAAAATAAATACTTAAGAGGGGCTCCTGTACAACAAACGTGATTTTATGGGAGCTAAACTCCTCGTGCGTGAGTCCAACGCCCAATTGGCCAGTTTTTAGGTAAAATTTATCCGGATAGTCATAACTCGCAGGTAGTGTGGAACCCCTTAGTCTTAGGAGGGACTTTGCCTCGCTGTGTGTTCTACCGCCTATGCAATGGTTTGTGCTCTGATGAATTGTTTGACATGATGCCCACAGCTACATTCTATAATCGCACCTCTCGCCATGGACAGGGAATTCCTCCTCACACATTGTGACCTGAGACGGTGCGCACTGTGCGGTATTAAAGAAACTTCATCCCACGCACACTCAAGCTGTGGAATGACCTATCTGCTGCGGTTTTCCCAAGCACCTACAATATGGGGTTCTTCAAGAGGGGCATCAGAAGGTTTCTTAATGATCGGCAGCGCGAGTGTAACACCCTTGGTGTTGCATACGTACATACATAGTCCATGGTAACCACTTCCCATCAGGTAGGCCGTGAGCTTGTCTGCCACCTAAGTGGTATAAAAAAACATATTTGCCATCAGCTCCCTGACTAACTATTGTTTCGATATATAAGTTTCGATAATTTATGAATCAATGGGAGGCCTCTGTGATTATTCACTAATACCTAATCATTGTTAACAAGAGATAAGTCATTATTCCTAATATTTTGCTACTAGTATAGGTATACAGTAAACATACAGCTAATGACATAGGGCCCGCTTATGGTGGTATACCAGGTATATCTCAAGACAAGTATCTTGAACTTAACGGTACAAGAACTGCCACTGACAAAATTTAACAAACAAGTACATGACTTTTTATTAAACAAAATGTATTACAGTGTACAACAATACCTTGACGATAAGAATACCACAATATTATAGACGGATAAATATATATTTGACATTATGCTTATGTACCTACTGACATTAAAACTTACAACTGATTAATTTATTGTTTGACATTATGCCTGTAATATTGACATTGAAAATGAAATGATAAGAAAATCGAATATATTAATAACTTTGAGTATAATATAATTTTGAAACACTATTCTTGTAAAGATAATGACATTAAATTTGCACGCACTACGGGGCAGAATATGCTGTAATCACTAGTTTTTAAGACCTATACCTAATGTAACCATATTCGAAGCAAATAAATGAATTGAATTGAATTAAATTTGTGCCTAAATTGAGCTGTATACTCGCAGTACACATTTCTTGTGTGTCGTTTGTGGATAGCACTGAGTGCTACGACGGGTGAACGAGCTCAAATTCACAAAACAAAGAGTATCACAAAACAATCCGAGTGTGCCAAAGTCTCGTTAGTCTCGCGACTTAGATCCACGATCTTATGTGTCCGGAGATTTAAATTGCACTCTTCGGTATTCAGATGCCAGGGTGTGAGATTACTCAAGGCATCTTATCCCTCGCACCCCGCTTGCCTCAGTTCCATCTCCGGTACCCCATCGGGTGTAGGAATTCGAGATGGCTCTTACGAACCACGGTATCCCCATCATAACCCGCAAATGGGGTCAATGTTGGCAGCACATGTTTTTTTATACGACAAGCACACGGCCCATCAGATAAAAAGTGGTTACTGTGGCGTATGAACGTGTGTAACACCAGGGTAGTCACATCCGTACTGCCGGCCCAGAGATTTTCTATGCCGTCAGTGCAGAACACATAATCAGGACAAGCCTTTGGTCTTCCCACTAACAGTACAAAAACTCTCCAGTGAGCTTTAGCTACCCTACTCACCGCCGGGAACACAACACGAGGTTATTATAGCCGTGGTATTCTGATGGTTGGAGGTACTTCCCCAGTCGGACTGCTCAATTGGAACCGAAATACCGTCGTATACTACCTCCGTCTGGCGTGTTCATTTGTCGCTACTGTCAGCACTAAAATCGCTATCGCTTAAGCTTTCGGTGTGGAGACAGCCGAAGTAAAACAATTAGATCCGTCAAATGACTCACTGTAAACGTGACGTCACTATTTACTAATTACGATATCGCACATAGGTTATGACGTCAGTAGTGTAATCTGAATTAGCCTTTGTTTGTGTTAATTTTCAATTGAATGAAAGTGTATTACGAGTAAATCTTTACTACGTTAAATGTGATTAGATTTTTTTTTCATAAAACTAAGGTGGCCGACAAGCACACGGCCCACCTGACGGAAAGTTGTTACCCCGACCTATGGACGCGTGCCAGCAGAGTCACACTCGTGCTGCCGACCCTTTTTTTTTTATTTTTTACGTGCGCCAAATCCCCACGGATACCTCCCCACCGGAGCCGGTGGAGGAGGTTATGTCAGACTCGAACCGACTAAAACGCACGCCGCCTGTGGGTCGCTTTGGTTGCCGATGGTGAGGTTGACAGGCATATCCCTCGCACCCCGGCCGACCCAGGGCCATCTCTCACGATCTGGCCCTCTTCTCGGGTGTGGGGACTACAGAGTCCCTAACTCGTCCCCGGAAACGGGGAGGCGCGCCACGCGCGCCACTGCCGCGGTCTGCTTCTGCCAGGGTGACAGGCGGCTCCACCTGTCACCCCCAGGCTGGCGCTCATGGGGGGCGGAGGTCGTTCATCGACCTCCGACGCCCGAGTTGCCTTCGTACGCTGGCAGCTTGTCTTGCGATCCTTCGTCGCTCCCGCTGCCGCTCGCGCCCCGCCTCCTACTTCACGAGCATTTTGCTCGCAGAAGGAGGCGCCGGCCGCCCACGCATCCGCGCAGCGAACTATCGCCGCGAGCAAGGTGGAGAGCGTGAGAACCCTCACTCCCAGGGCCGCTACAAGCTCCCGTCTCGGCGTCTCCCACGCCGGACACTCGGTGAGCGTGTGCGGACCTGAGTCCTCGCTTGCGTCGCAGTGATGACATTCGGACGTTGGCTCTTTCTGCATCCGACGCAGATACTTTCCGAAGCATCCGTGCTCGGTGATCATCTGCGTCAGACGGTACGAGAGGCTGCCGTGTGGCCTCTCTAGCCACTCCCCCATGATGGGTCTTACCGCCGGTACTACGGAGTGCCCTGCGCCTGGTCGCCCAAGTCGTATCTCCCTTTCCGCCACCATTTCCCTGTCGAGCTGGGATCTCACGGCCCGAATTTCTTCGGGCTCGGGATCGTGACCCCGCTCCCGCGCCGCCTTTCGGAACCGGTATAGTGCCGAAAGGCATCTCGCTTCCAGGATCCATGGTGGCGATCCGGCGAGGAGACTCGCCGCGTTGAAAGATATCGTGCGGTACCCCCTTATGATGCGGCACGCCAACTTCTGCTGTGGACGCTGCAGCAGGGGCATGTGCCGATCACTCAGGGTGTCCGCCCACACGGGACACCCGTACAGGGCCATGGACCGCACGACACCCGTGTAGAGTCTCCTGCAGGAGTCCTCCGGGCCCCTCAGGTTGGGCAGTAGCCGCGCCAGAGCGTTGGCTGTGCCCACCAATTTGGGGCCCAGACTTCGGAAGTGCTTCCCGAAGTCCCACCGGCCGTCGAGCACGAGCCCCAGATATTTCATCTGGGGCTTGATGCCGCTGAGAGTGCCTCCCACTGTGAGACTGGAACCAGGTGGTGGCGTGCGCCGAGGTCCATGAAAGAACATGGCCTCGGATTTATGCAGAGCCACCTCAAGGCCCAGTCGCCGGATCCGTTCCACGACTTGAGCAACCGCGGTCGTGGCCCTCAGGGTCGCTTCGCGGTATGTAGCCCCGCTCGCCGTCACTAGCGTGTCGTCCGCATAGCACGTGACGGCGGCGCCGTCCGCAAGCTCGCCGCGAAGCACCCAGTCGTATCCGATGTTCCACAGGAGCGGTCCAAGAACCGATCCCTGTGGAACACCGCACGACATCTCACGCCGACCGACGCCGGTCGCACTTGGGTAGATGACGGCTCTCTCCGTCAGGTACGCCCCGACTATGCGGCGGAGGTAGAGAGGCACACCATGGTACACGAGTGCCTCCCTGATGCAACTCCAGGGCAAGGTGTTGAACGCGTTGGAGATGTCCAAGGACACCGCCAACGTCACCTCGCCCCGGGCGACTGCCTCCTCCGCCAAAGTTCTCACGCGCATGATTGCATCCACGGTGGACCGCCACCGGCGGAAGCCATATTGGGCATCCACCAGGTCCGGCCCCCTACCAGAGAGGTGCTCGACGAGGCGCTTCGCAATAACTCTTTCAAAGAGCTTGCCCACCTCGTCGAGCAACACAATGGGCCGGTAGCCGGACGGTTCGTCCGCCGGGCGACCCTCCTTTCGGATGAGGAACAGTTTCCCCGTCTTCCACATCTTCGGAAACTGGCCCCGCTCCAAACATGCGCTGAGGAACCCTCTCAGTCGGGGTTCGAGACCGTCTTCTCCCAGAGCTAGGACCCACGCGCGGCCTGGAATGCCGTCGGGTCCCGGGGCGGTGCTCTTCTTAGCTCTTAGCCTTCGCACCGCCAGCTCCAGTTCTACCCAAGCGACCTCGGGGACTTCGTCGTCAACTACCACACTGGGCGCCATAGGCGACCGAGGTGGCGGAGTCATCTGCGGCGGAACGTGTTCTGCTCGCGCCAGGAACAGGGACTCGACCACTCCACCGAGCAGAGCTGGCTGGAGAATCTGAGTCAGCGGCGGGGCCCGGGGTCGCAGCTTTCCTCTTACCATAAGGTAAGGCCGCCCCCATGGGTCCCGCTCCAGCGTCTCCATGAGCTCCTTATAAGCCGCGGCTTTCGCCCGCTTAATCTCCGCTCGGAGGGCATCTCTGGCCTCCCTGTATCCCACATGAAGATCCGTCACTCGGGGCTCCGTATCTGCGGTCGTGCTGCCGACCTTGTAAGAATATAGAGTTTCTGTGCCGTCAGTGTAGAAGACAAAGTATGACACGCCTTTGGTCTTCCCACTGACAGCACAAAATCTCTCCAGTGAGCTCTGGCTACCCTACTCACCGCCTGGAACACAATACGAGATAATTATCGCCGTGGTATTCTGTAGGGTCAGTCAGTCAGACTGCTCAATTGGGACGGAAATACCGTAGTGTCCTACCTCCTGTCATTTTATTTCGAGTGTTCCTTCTCTCGCAGTGATATCGTCCACGTATTTTTTCGGTTAGTAGTCACCCATTAAGGCACCCATTGGATGAAATTCCTTCTCGGTCACCATTCAGACACACAACCGACTGAGGCAAATTTGAAATCACTCCTTTGCAGATGCTTAGAGATATTGCTTCCATAACATAACATAACATAAACTCACGCCTATATCCCCAAAGGGGTAGGCAGAGGTGCTAGCACCCACATTCCGCCAGTTTATGTTTAGGTCCCAATGTATTAGGTGGCGAGCCTATTGCCATTAACCGGGCACTTATAAACCTGCGATAAATACAAACATAACTTCGAAAAGTCATTGGTGTGTGCCATGGTAAAACCTGGGATCGAATCCGAGACCTCGTCTCAGCAGTCCATTACCCATACCACTAGGCTACCACGGTTTTGTTTCGATATTGCTTCCTTGGCTGTATTTTACCGTCTCTACCATGGTGAGTGTTCTGATGAGCTCTTCCAACTAATCCCACCATCTTCTTTCCTACATAGGACAACGCGTGCAGGCTTTAGATGTCACCCTCACACTGCGCAGAATATACGAGCAAGCAACAAGTATACATACAATATACAAGCGGTTCAGAGACTCTTTTCTTTGCCGCACCACCAAGACCTGGAATTCATTACCAGTACACGTGTTTCCTTCTTTCTACAGTCCCGGGCCCTTTAAGCGGGGCGTGAAAAAGCATATGATGAGGCCGCCAAGCTGAGTGCCACCATTATAACATTACTTAGTGTCTGTAATGGTGACCCTCTTCCCTGAGACTTTGCCTTTAGCTTACCATCAGGTGAGGTGAAGTCAAATTGGCGTGTCTTAGATAACAAAAAAGGATAGGTAGTCTTGATTAGTGCATACCACGCGTACTTGTGCTGAGATAGAGTATTAACCTAAATAGAATTTAATATTAAATTTAGACATCGTCAACCCCACCTCAAGAGCTTCGTATTAAATGTACACATCAACAACACATTTTTTTTCAACCCGATTGTTAGAATGCGTCATCTATATAACAAGCTCCTACATGAGCATAGTCATGAGATAGATATTTTCAGCCTTAGTTTCTCAACATACAGGAATACTGTTAAAAAGGTTATAGCCAAGCTATGAATTTGTTCTTACTTTGTTACAGAGATTAATTACTTTGTCTATTTTTTTAACCATGATATCTTGTAATTGTCCTATTGTTTTGTTTTGTTTATTATTTTTGTTTTTTGATTATTATTTTTATTGTTATACTTAATGCACGCTTTTTGATTGTACCATTTAATTGTACACATGTTTTGGAACTCAATCTGGAACCGAACCTTCAAATTATATTTTGTAAAATTTTGATTGTTTTCGCTTTTGTGTGCTAAATAAATAAATAGAATGACTATTTATTTATTGGAAACTTAACAGCTATTTTACACAGATCATGGGTAATATTAAGAATTACTTAGGACTCTAAGCCAATAACAAAGATTCCCGACAAGTACGAGGAGCATTGCATGCACATCTTAACAACTAGGTATTAAATTAAAAATTTTATGCAAACGCTAATGTTCGTGGTAAGCTATGGTATGTTACTTAATCAATTAACTAAATAACTCTTGTATTATCAATCTCTTTTAAATATGAGATCATTTGAAGTACCTAGTTCCTAATTATTAAATTGAATGATATGTGTTATCACAATCATTAGCGAAATATAATTTACAACTAGATATTATGTTTATCATTTGCGATCTGAGATAAGTGTTGTACCTCGCTGCTATGTCCATAGATGGCGTGGAAGTGCTTAATATACGCATCATAGACTTTCGATTGAATTTTTGGGAATAGAATAAAACCACATAACATAAAAACCTAATAAATTGCGATAGAATCTGTTAAATTCTTTGTTTCTTATTTTATACCACTAGGTAGCCAAAGTCAAAAATCATTTATTCTGTATAGACCATTATATCGGAACTTACAAAACGTCAACAAAAGAGGAACATGAATATCAATTTAGTAAATGGACCACCGCGCCGACCTGAGAAGACTCCGGCAAGAAACTCAGCGAGCATTTCTTTTTTTTTTGGTCTATTTACAAACATACACTTAGTTTACTTAATCTAAATACAAAAATTTACTTGAGTAGCACAGTTGAGCGAACAGCTTTATCATCCAAGTATTCTTGGATTTTATAATAGCCTTACTGGCATAATTTACTTTTAACAATATTTTTAAATTTATACAAAGTTAAATCCCTAATTTCATTAGAGAGCTTGTTAAAAAAGCGTATACAGTTGCCCTAGAGCAGCCACGTGGTGCCCGGCAGAGTAGAATTTAGACCACCCCATCTCTTCCCATGCGGTGTCGTACAAGGGGACTAAGGGATAGGGCTGTTTAACATCACACACCCGAGAAGAGGGCCAGATCGTGAGAGATGGACCTGGGTCGGCCGGGGTGCGAGGGATACGCCTGTCAACCTCACCTTCGGCAACTAAAACGACCCACAGGCTGCGTGCGTTTTAGTCGGTTCGAGTCCGACATAACCTCTTCCACCGGCTCTGGTGAGGAGGTATCCGTGGGGATTTTGCGCATGTAAAAAAAAACCGACGGATAGCACTCCGGGAGTGCCGGCAGAAGTGAAAACTTGAATATTAACGTTGTGCATTTTTGATATTTTGGAATGGTTAGAGAATAATTTTGTACGAATTGCTTTCATTATCAGTATAAAAGTACTATTATTTATGTGGTGGAATACAATATTCATTTATTGCGCTATCGTACGCAAACATGACAATTTATATTACATTAAAAATTTAACACTTCAGAACTATTACAATTATTTTACATTAAAAAGTTTATCACCGCCATCACACATGTGACAGTCGTGTGACATTCGAGCAAGCGCCCTGCGCCGCCTGTCCTCTCTCCATCCGTCTTACGAATTTTCGATCAGGTCGCGTGTCCTGACGCGAGCTTAGAAATTTTTACCCATTCCAAAAAAAGTACACAACGCCGCTAAAGAAGTTTTCACTTCAAAAATGTCTTAATAATAATAACCCATCCTAATACTGACTCGGCTAGTGGGGCCATAGGCCTGAAATCATGCAAATTGCTCTATACATATATTCGTCTTGCGGCGACGATTGATCGTACGAATGTCGGTAGACGGCTATCAGGCGAAGGTTCGGTGGCTTAGTGGTCAGAGCGTTTCCCCTGTAAGGGAAAGATCGTGAGTTCGAATCCCGCCTGACCAATTCAATTTTTTTCTATCTTAATCGATTTGAATTATTGGTATTTTAGTATACCTGCTTTAAAATTTTACTCAATATCTATTTATATATTATATATTTGCATTCGTCTGGGTGTTACTAGCTTTGGCCCACCGCTCCGCGTGCTTGGATGTCGGATATCGGGACAAGACATTGTCTTTCTCAAAATCGAATCTACCCTTATACCAAAATTCATCAAAATCAGTTCAGCGGTTCAGGCGTAAACGCGAACATACTGACAGAGTTACTATCGCATTTATAATATTAGTATGGATTGTATATTACTTTTAACCAGACCAAGAGAAACCGCGAATACAACAGAAAAACGCTAAGATGATTGTGATAATGATTAGTAATGAAATAATAAATTATAAAAATTAAATGGTAAAAAAATTGCAAGGAATTTAAATATGAAAATTAAACTGTGAGGCTCTTCAATGTACATAAAAATATTGTAAATAAATAATAATAGACAAATATTTAAAAAAACTGAACCGAAAAGTAAAAAATAATTGCAGATATACCTCAAAAGTAAAATCGATAAGACTTTTGTTTAAGTCGGTGACATTTTTTTACAATAACCAAAATTCGAAATGTAAAAATTTCAATACCAACATAATTTACAAAAGAGTAACATTCCATTACCAACATTAACAAAATTAAACTCACCAATTACCGCCATAAAAAGATAAGCACTAAATTCAATTTTAACGGCTATTAAATCGAATGACAGAGACCACTAGCCCATACCACACTTCACAACACTATTAGCAAATCGATATCCTAAAGATGGACTCTAAAACACGAAAATATAATAAAATAATCATTCGATACTATAATTGAGACGCCGGGGAGAAGGAAGTGGTTACACACAGAATTATTTATATCCGTAAAGTTAGTTTGTTTTAGTTTAATGTTGCCAATACACAAAAACAGGTTTAGAATCACGCACTGAGTGTTTCGCGTTAATCTTCAATCAAATCACACATACATATAATCACGCGTTTATCTCCGGAGGGTTAGGCAGAGGTGAATTAACACCTACATTTCACCAATCATTAAATTCGGTGCCACGTAATAGGGGGTGAGTCTATTGCCGTCTTTCGGGCACTATTGTCGACTCGATCAATTCATTTGAGGCTAAGTCGGGGCTGTATATATACATATGTTTGATGTTAAACAGCCCCAGTCGTTAGTTGCCTTGTCCAAGGGAAGAGATGGCGTGGCTCAAATTCTACTCTGCCGGGAACCACGCGGCTCAAACCACATTAATCAATTAATCTATCACAGTTCACTGCTGGACATAGGCCTCTCCTAATGTGTGTCATTGCTACCAATCCCCCGCCTTCTGCATCCAGTCTGTCCCAGCCACCTTTTTCAGGTCGTCACCTTTTTCAGCCGCGTGCTTTCCGGTAGAATATAATTTGGGCCAACCCATCTCTTCCCATGTGGTGTCGTACTAACGCGACTAAAGGATAGGGCTGTTTAACATCAGACAGCCGGACTCAGACCCAGATGTATGCCTCGAGTCAACAATAGTGCCCGGAAGACGGCAATAGGCTCACCCCCTGTTACGTGAGACAGAATAATATTATTGGTGAAATGTGGTTAATTCACTTCTGCCTAACCCTCCGGGGATAGAGGCGTGCTTATATGTATGTATGTATTGGTCCACACATAGAGTATTATTTACAATAGAGTGGCTAAGTCCTGTGACATCAAAAACTGCTCTCTAAAAGAGGCAAAAATGGTGGTCACAAAATGGCTGATTTCACTGACATACGAAGCTACAGAAATTCTTCTACTACACTAAGATGAATACTTGTAGAAATAACCGAAGTTTATAGTGTACCTATATGATTAAGATTTGTACATTATTTATTCATATACATGCAAAATATATATATTTACATATGTACAAGTTATATACAACTATTACATACAATTATTACACATCCATTATCTGTATCTTCTTCTAGATTTTGTAAGTGTGATTAAATTAAACTTATGACCGAGCACTGAAAAATTAAATAAGGAAAACGTCACGGTACCCACAGGACAGGCTTGCCTAGTGTGGGGCCAACGGGAAAATCTATGTTAATGTGAAAATCTTCTTCTGGAAATAAATTATTATTTTTTTTATTTTATGTATGCTGAAAAGTGATCCATTAGATATAAATTATATTAGGTTCCTTCAGGTTCTTTAGCGTAAACTAGTCAATATATATTTTATTAGTAAAAATATTAGGACCAAAATTGCTTTGTTAGGAGTGGGTTCACATCAGTAGTGTAATGGCCAGGACTCGAACCCGGGACCTCTCGATTGTAAGGCTAACTCCTTAACCACTAAGCTATCGACACATTGGGGTTGTGCACCTGTGTGACGGAGAAGCAATACAAGTTCAACCACCCCATCTCATCCCACAATCGGTGTTACGGGCAGCCCCCTTTGCAGGGAAAGTTTCGTTGCGTAGGACACGGCCGCCCAAGTAATGCAGTAACCTCTCAACGATCACACCTCTCGGTACAGTGAGGTCGCTCCGCGAAGCCTGTGAAGCTCCCAGTAAGCTTCTGCGTTTCTGGGCGGAGCTAGCCTGGCTGATCTAACCAGTACTCTGCACGGACAGAGGCCCAAAAAGGGAGGTTAAGTGAGGACAAAAGAGTCCCTTTCCATTCCCATCTCATCCGAAGGACGAGGGGAGGAAGAGGCGACTAACGGAACAATACGCAGACAATATCACTGCGAGAGAAGAAAAACTCTAAATAGAATCCTATACCAACCCGTCTGGCCAATGTAGAAACAGTACGTCAAAGCCTCCCAACATTGAATTGGTAGGCTAATTGATACCCGGATTCTATTTTACACACCCAGGCACATAAAGGGGATTGAATTGAACCATCATTGGCACTTGGCTATTTATACCACTTAGGTGGCAGATAAGCAGACGGCCCATCTGATGGAAAGTGGTTACCGTGGCCTATGGACGTTTGTAACACCAGAGGAGTCACAGTCGCGCTGCCAACCCTGGCTATTTATTGTTAACTACTTTTAAAGAAATGATGACATCCGTAGAACAAAAGTAATAGACGTAGCCCAGCGGATTAGCTCGTTGAAGTGGCAATGGGCGGGACACATAGCGCGCAGAACAGATAGCCGATGGCGTACGGGCAAACGTAGCGTAGGACGCCCAACGGCCAGGTGGAAGGACGACCTCATGAAGGTCGCCGGGAAGCGCTGGATATGGGCTGCTTTCGATCGGTCATTCTGAAAGTCTGTGGGAGAGGCCTATGTTCAGCAGTGGACTATGTGTGGCTGACATAATGATGACTTTTAAACTAGGGTGCTTGGTCCGGAACCTCCACACGGTGCACCTTGAGCAACGGAGACGGCAGTGCCTCTATCACGCAGGAAAACACTGCCACCTAAGGCCAGTGCCGGCCGCGGCGGGAGTGGACCTGTATTGAGGCTATATAATCATATATAAAGAGCGGGCTGGTGGCACTGGAGGGTTGACTTTCTAAAAAAAGCGGTGGCAAGGATCACCCTCAACGATTTTAAGTCAGGTGCTATAAATTAAGTAAGAATTATATCTGCTAATATAACGGTCACAATAATTTATTGGCATTCAGTCAGATTACAATAATTTATCACTTAATTATTGTTTTTATTTGAAAATAATAAATTATACTTGTAACACGCGTAGAAAACAACAGTAGAATTTTTTTTTGTATGTGAAAACAGTTTAATATTATAAATTATTCATAAAGTTTTATTAATTTATGACAGGTTTAAAATAGTTATAAAATGTAATATTTTATTTTATTGTATAAAATAGAGTTATGCTTATTTTTGCTGACAAGGGGGAGAGGGGGTTAAATAATTGTAATAAATGTCCTTTCGTAATACTTGAACGGTCCCTGTTCTGCCTGCTTTTTGCAAAAAGAACTACTTCATTGTAATTGTTTAACCCGACGCAATGAAATGAGTAGGGTAGTCAGAGCTCACTGGAGAGTTTGTGCTGTCAGTGGGAAGACTAAAAGCTTGTCCTTATTGTGTCTTCTGCACTGTCGGCAAAAAAACTCTCTGTTCTTACAGGGTCGGCAGCGTGAGAGTGACTCCTCTGGTGTAACGGTAACCACTTTCCATCAGGTGGGCTGTGTGCTTGTCTGCCCACCTAAGTGGTATAAAAAATATATTTATATGATATGTCCATTAAACTTCGCCTCGCCTGATGGTAAGCTGAAGGCAAAGTCTCAGAAAAGAGGGGTCACCATTATTTACATAATGGAATGTAAAGAGGACTCCTTTTTGTCCGCACCTAGCCACTTTACTTGGGCCGTTGTGCGTGAAGAGCACTGAACTTTAGAAATTTAGAAGCTTACTGGGGACGTCACAGGCTTCGTGGAGCGACCTCACTGTGCCGAGGATTTGAGATCTTTGGGGGCCTAGTGTTTCGTATTACGTGGGCGGCCGTTTCTTCGGCAACGAAACACCCTATAAACGTCTGCAACACCAGGGGAGTTACCCTATAAGAACAGAGAATTTCTGTGTCAGTGTAGAAGAAACAATCAGGACAAGCCTTTGGTCTTCCCACTGACAGCACAAAATCTCTCCAGTGAGCTCTGGCTACCCTACTCACCGCCGGGAACACAACACGAGGTTATAGAGGTTAAGTATAACCGGAGATAATGACCATAAGTAACATCCATGCGGGTGAAGCCGCTGGAATAAACTAGTATTAATATAAAATTATCGTTTTATGAGCACTTTGAGTGTGCTACCGTTAATATAACTTAAGGAAGAATTAATATATCATATAATATCGATAATTTTCGTTCGATGTACGGTATTTTAAACTCTCATAGTTATGAAGTTGAAGGTTGAATGAAATACTTTAGTAAACATAACATAAACTCACGCCTATATCCCCGAAGGGGTAGGCAGAGGTCTTACAATTTATAATTTTATGCCCAACAGGCAATGTCCGTATTTAAATTTACCATTACATTTTGTCACTAACATATCTGTATTACATCACTTACAAAGTTTTATCTTCAAGATACTCCTTTATTGTGTAGTATACCTTGTACCTTGTAAGTATAGTATATATTAAATTTATAAACAAAACTTTTTTTTTTTTTTTATACCACTAAGTTGGCAGACAAGCACACGGCCCACCTGATGGGAAGCGGTTACCGTGGCCTATGGACGTATGCAACACCAGGGGTGTCACACTCGTGCTGCCGACCATGAAGAAACCTTCTGATGCCCCTCTTGAAGAACCCCATATTGTAGGCGCTTGGGAAATTATTGATTGAGAGACTATCTATCTTTAAATTATAATATTCATGTTGATTACGGAACTCCAAAAATAGTAAGGAGAAGAAACATAACATAACATAAACTCACGTCTATATCCCCGAAGGGGTAGGCAGAGGTACTAGCACCCACATTTCGCTAGTTTGTATTTAGGTCCCAATGTAATAGTTGGCGAGCCTATTGACATTAACCGGGCATTTATAAACCTGCGATAAATACACACATAACTTCGTAAAGCATTGAAAAGTCATTGGTGTGTGTCATAGTAAAACCTACGACTAAGGGATGAAGGCTGTTTAACATCAAACAGGTATATACAGCCCAGACTCAGCCTCAGATGCATGCCTCGAGTCAACAATAGTGCCCGGAATACGGCAATAGGCTCATCCCCTGTTACGTGGGACCGAATACAATTATTTGTGAAATGTGAGTGTTCATTCGCCTATGTATTACTCGGACCTTGTAGGTACACCCCAAAACTTCGGACGGCTGCGGAGTTTTGCGCGCGTTTGGCACGAGAGGCGCAAAGCTCATGAGGTCTCTAACGGCGACGAAGCCTGTTAGTGTGGCGTGCTGCCCCAGAAAGGGGAGAGAGCGAAAATGGTGGGGCACATAAAATAATTTGTAGGGAGTCAAGAAATGCGCGCCTGAAAGAGAGCAGACGCCAGTAGGGTGCGCATCTCCCAAGATTCGGCCTGTTATAACCAAGATGGTTGGTAGGGCTATGGGAAGGAGGTGGGAATAGTGTTCATTCGCCTCTGCTTAACCCTCCGGGATAAAGGCGTGATAGTATGTATGTGTGTATGTGATATACAGCATAAGCGATAATTTAAGCAGGTAATTTCTATAGCTAATATTACAATAGGAGACCAGTGCCTAAACTAGACTACAGATCTGTATTTCAGGACTCCAGGATCTCCTCCCATATTTTTATTAAATTTTTTTTAGTGTTTAACGCAACTTGTGATGCGAGCATCGTGATAATTTTACAAACGATCTAAAAGGAAGTATGTACTTCTAGCTTCTAGTCCGTTTGCGAGATATGACCTTCACAAACTAACATACATTGCAAGTTGTTATATAAAAGCTTGTAAAAACGAAAAATAATTATATTTTGGCAATTAGATGATTCAATTCGGACATTGTTTAGTTCGTCATGCTCCAGACAAGGTCACGGTACCAAATAATTGGTTTAACCCCATTATTAAAACAAGAATGCCTTGGTGGCGCAGCAGTAGATGCGACTGCTTTTTTTTAATGTACGGAAATGCACTCGGACATTTCCCGCCGAGGCCAGCGGGGTGGTTATGTCGGGCTCGAACCGACAAAAACCGCACGTCATGAATCGAACCCGCGCTCCCTGCGTAGCAGTTGAGCGTTCTACCGCTACGCCATAAATGCCGTCTTGATTTTGCATTTACAGCTTTTATGGGAACAATTGTTGTCTGTTTTGCCAACCACAAGATAAGACTTATGCCAGAACCCCGTCTCTCAACTCTCCAACAAACTAAATATAATTGTTTATAACGGAAAAGCCGGAGTTTAATGCGAATAATTTCTGATAAGGTAAAAGCACCAATGAGTAATACAATTTGATAATGCATTCAATAATGTAATTTGATAATGCAATTTAATAATGTTCTTTGATAATGTAATTTAATAATACAAATGAATAATCTAATTGAATAATGTAATTTGATAATGCAATTTAATAACACAAATGAATAATGAAATTTAATCATTGTAATTCAGTACCTAATTTAATTATGCAATAATATAATTATTGTGGTCCTCGGCAGAGCAGAATTTGGGTCATCCCATCTCTTCCCATGCGGTGTCATACAAGGCGATTAAGGATATCCCTTTATCCCCGGAGGATTAGGTAGAGGTGAATTAACACCCACATTTCACCATTCATTGAATTTGATCCCACATAATAGGGGGTGAGCCTATTGCCATCTTCCAGGCACTATTGCTGACACAAGTCATGCATCTGAGGCTGAGTCTGGGCTGTATATATCTGTCTGGTGTTAAACAGCCCTATCCCTTCGCCACCCTGTACGACACCGCATGGGAAGAGATGGGGTGGTCCAAATTCTACTCTATCGGGGACCACGCAGCTTACTTACGACTCATTACACCATTGCCTATATTTTTTGGCTAAATTTTCTAGCAGTTTTAAATGTCAACTGTGTGCACGCCATTGGTGCTTTTACCTTTGAATTGTATCTAATAAAATATACCATATGTTATATGTATTACATATTTGATTGCTAAGACAACTATTGTATGTAAAGGCTAAGGCGTTAGGAGCAGAGGTCGACCTTACTTCTAACCCTTGAGCTCTTAGATGAAAGCTCTGATGCAAAGGCGCGATTTCTCCTATTGAAGTTTGAAGTACAAATAAGGTGGTGGTATAAGTCAGTCCACAGACTATTGATAACTATGTAACACCTAATCAGATACTTAACTAGAACCAAGAACCAAGCGGTTCGGTGACTCTTTCCTCTGTCGCACCATTAAGGCCTGGAATTCATTACCAGCTCACGTGTTTCCCTCTTCCTACAGTCCCGGGTCCTTTAAGCGGGGCGTGAAAAAGCATATGATGAGACCGTCAAGCTGAGTGTCACCATTGTCACACGGTATGTGTAAGTAATGGTGACCCTCTTTTCTGAGACTTTGCCTTCAGCTTACTATCAGGCAAGGCGAAGTCTAATTGACGTGTTCTATATATTAAAAAAAAAGTATTATTTTTCCCACTTTCCCAATTCATTTGGGGTCGGCTTCCCAGTCTAACTTTGATGCGGCTGGACTTTGATATTTGCTATGAGGTGACTGCCATCCGACCTCCACAACTATTTAGCAATATCGGCTAACCGACTAGCCAACGTTGGGGACATTTATTTGAAGGGATACTAGTCCGAATCGAAACTTTTTTATGCTGACAATGCCGATATCAGTCAAAAAACAATTTTGTTAAGCCAAATAAAAAACTATACTTGGCTTAGATGAATCTTACGATATCATAATACTTTTAGAACTCCGTCTAAATATTTGAATTATCCTTATAGGTACCTATTTAGGTACATGTAAATATACAAGTCAAAAAAATTAAAAAAACATCAATTAGTATCGGCATTACAGATTGGTTATAAAGATTGACAGTAAAAAAGATAAGAAAAAAAATACGATTCAGGAAAAAAAAATGGACTTACCTATACAGGGTTCCTTTCACAATAATTTCACAAAACACACGCTTATAAAACCGTAATTATGATAGTTATTTTATATTTCAAAAATACGTAATAGTTTTTTTTATATAATGTATTGTATTGTATATACTTATATCACATTTTGGAATACGTATTTCTTCAAGTAATCATTCCCATCTGATAATTTTGATAACAATGTGTATACATGTGTTTTAATTATCTTTATTCAATAAATATTCTAATAATTATCAGCAAACGGATTGTTTTCGACCGTAGATAATAATTTATATAATCTTCATTGTGCGACAGTTCCGCTATCATAGCAACCAAATAAAAACCGCCAATTAATTTCACGGTGTAATGAAAATTACAACATATTTGCCAATTTGACGCTTCAAAAACACCTGTATATGTATTGTTCATTGATACTGTTTAACTGTCTGTGTCTTTTTTGTTATTTAAACTACTGCAGACATAAATAAATACCTACTCACGTCTTTATCCAAGAACAACAGTCTATTAAATGCTTCTGTCCTTATAAACTTCTTGAGCTTCGTCTTCTGTCATTAAAACCTTTCATGCAAGCTCACTAGATTCGACTAATTTGAATGCTTTGGTCCTGGCCTGATTCAGTAGTATCATGTTTTTAAAATGTATCAGATAAATTCGATTATGAGGAAAAACTTATAAAAATATAGGTGCTTTGGTATTTCATATGATCAACAGCAGAGTAGAATTCGGCCACCCCATTTCTTCTTATGCGGTGTCGTACAAGGCGACTAAGGGATAGGGCTGTTTAACATCAAGCAGATATATACAGCCTAAACTCAGCCTCAGATGCATGGCTCAAGTCAACAATAGTGCCCGGAATACTGCAATAGACTCACCCCCTATTACGTGGGACCGAATGCAATTATTGGTAAAATATGGGTGTTAACTCACCTCTGCCTAACCCTCCGGGGATAAAAGCGTGATTATATGTATGTAAGTATGATCAACAAGATCTACCTACAGTACGTACGTGTTCGTGGACATAGGAAAACCGATTCGGTTACTTTTCAATTAGATTTTGAAATTCTATTGAATCATTTCTGATTCTCTGTTCTTTATTAATTGGTCGTATTTTTTTTTACTTTGTACTCCTAATTTACTAAGTAGGAAATGGATTATATTTCCAATATTTAATGCAAATATTAAATTCGGGGGAATGCCGCCAGTGTGTTGGGAACTTTTGCCCCGGGTATATAAAGAGTTTTATAGATTAGATATATTATGTACTATGTGGACTATGTAACGTGCAACAAAATGAACTGTCGGAACTTTGCGTGTTTATTTGATATATAATATATGTAAGAAAAATATTTAGAAAGTTTTTGCACACGGCCGAGCTGATGGAAAGTGGTTACCGTGGCCTATGGACGTGTGCACAACCAAGGGACCAGGGGAAGGGTGTGAGTAGAGCAGCCAGAGCTCACTGGAGAGTTTTTGTACTGGCAGTGGAAAGACCAAGAGCTTGTCCTGCTTTGTCTTTTACACTGACGGCACAAAAACTGTTGTGCTTAGGTTTGTGCAGCGCGAGTGTGACTCCCTTGGTGTTCACACGTCCATAGGCCACGGTAACCACTTTCAATCAGGTGGGCCGTGTGCTTGTCAGCCAACCAAGTGGTATATAAAAGGGCGATGGAGTCCCTTCATCAACTCTCGCCGTTTTTTTACTTTCCTTATAGAAAATGTTATGTTATTACGATTATTATTTATTACCTTTTATCTTTAGATAACGGCTCAAAGATAGTCATTAAAATATATCGAGTCATGAGTAACAACATCACTATTTCAATTAGCTTGCTTATCGTAAATCACTATACATTTATCGATAGCGCCATTTAGTAATAAAAAACAGCTTTTAAAATGATTTGTGTTTAAGAAATTGAATATGTTCGATGGTACAGGTGCAGGTAATGCCTCTATATGACATGATATGCCGTCGATTCGACAGAAGAAGTTACAGGCATATATCTTGACCTCAAGTTACAAAAGAAACGGGATTTGCTCGTGACACCCAATAAACGCGTAGGTACTGTACATAATTGTGTCTGAAGTGTAAGCCGGACCCCGAAATGCAGTCGGATAGGTTGCTAAAATGCTGTAGTGAAATTTCTTGCGTCGTTTCTTCTCCACTAGTGTCTAGGAAGCTGTGGTAAAGGGAGGTTAACTAGAAATGTCCTGCTATGGAAGTGATAATTATTTTGTAGAACAGAATAGAATAGTAATGTGTGGGTGACGTGTGGAGCCGCCTGTAACACTGGCGCGGCAGCTGCACGCCTCCTGACATATGGGGACGAGTTGGGGACTCCGTGGTCCCCAAGCCAGAAGAGGGCCAGATCGAAAGAGATGGCAAGTTTTTCAAGAAATTCCACCATAGCCACGTTAGTTATGCCATTAAATTTGTTCCCGTGTGACCACCCCCTCGGGATTCAGGAGGTCAATAAGGACGTGTGGTTGGATTTTAGGGGGCGAATAGAAATTTCATGGGAGTGACGTAAATTTACGAACCTCATAAACGTCAAAATAGATGTTAATCTCAATTCTAGGTATTCCACCGACGATGGTGCCCCCTGTGCATGGTAAAGGAATTACTTAATAATAGGTATTCTGTCCTCCTTGTACTTCTCTAGGCGGGCTGACGCCAATAAGATGTAACTACGTATGATATATTAGAAGATTGAACATACCGCCGCGCGGTTCCCGGCAGAGTAGAATTTGGACCACCCCATCTCTTCCCATGCGGTGTCGTACAAGGCGACTAAGGAATGGGGCTTGCGTGTGCTCAACGCGGTATTTCAGCAGGTTGATTTGTTTACATGTTCGCGGAGTGAGTTCACGGAGGCCATATTTACTCAATTATTAAAAAGTAGTCAAGTTAGTGTTTTATTATAAGTTTTATTTTTCCATTGTATTAGGTATATCCTGTAATGATGGTTTTAAGTATTTTACTAAATAAATAAATAAATAAAAAACATCAGACAGATATACACAGCTACAACACTCAGCCTCAAATGCATAGCTCGAGTCAACAATAGTGCCTGGAAAACTGCAATAGGCTAACCCTCTATTACGTGGGACTGAATTTAATGATTGGTCAAGGCGTGATTATATTGTTACGTGCACGGGGTACAATTAAATGCCGTTTACTCAACGAAGAGATTTATTAGCTCACCACAAACTAGACAATTAGATCACTAGTACACACAGTAGGTACTTCTTCAACAGTTCCAGTCGCTCAGTAGTTCACAGTAGTCCACAGTCGTTGCTCAGGTCGCAGGTAGAATCTTCTTCGGTCGCTTAAGTTCGCTGTGTTCGTTATCGATCTCCAAGACTGAATGAATCGTGTCGCTATGCGAGCGTGTTTTTATACCTCTCAATTAGGAGGATCGAATTATCTAGAAAGCTCGCGAGCGACAAATACCTATTCTTTGATCTTGCCGCCGTCGCTGACATTCGAGTACATTCTCGATATTTACCTATTGTTTATTTTTATTCAACAAAGTCTGTAGGTACTCGTAGGTAGGTTGTGACTTTTTGTTGACGATTCCAGATTTTTCTATGCCATTCGGTACAGTACCTCGTCACTAACAATGCGTTTTTATTTCTTGAAGATTCGATTATTAGTTTTCGAAATATCGACGGCGGTCGTAACAATATGTATGTATGTAGGTATGTATGAACATACCAAGCAGGGTCTACATGTTCACTCCTTTTGGGTGGCCATTATAATCTACATAAGAATTCCACGAATGTATCATCTAAACAAAGAAATTATTTTATAATAGATAGGATGAATTAAAGTTAGCATATCTATGAAGATAACACTTTAATTCTTTAATACACAGATTAGTTAACTACGACAGGGTGTTAGAAATTGATTAATTTCTTTGGGGCCGTTTAAGTATTACGTAAGCCGATTTATTAGAATTACTTAACCCTCCTCTCCCTCCCTCTTGTCAGTAAAAGTAAGCAAAGCTCTCCCCCCTCCCCCTCCCCCCATACTTACGTATACATTAGTACCTACATAATAAATTTGTCAAGCAGGGTATATATTCACGAGCATGACTTGCTCGCAGAAGGAGGCGCCGGCCGCCCATGCATCCGCTTAGCGAACCATCGCCGCGAGCAAGGTGGCGAGCGTGGCGGAGGAGGCAGTTGCCCGGGGTGAGGTGACGTTGGCGGTGTCCTTGGACATCTCCAACGCGTTCAACACCTTGCCCTGGAGTTGCATCAGGGAGGCACTCGTGTACCACGGTGTGCCTCTCTACCTCCGCCGCATAGTCGGGGGAGAGCCGTCATCTACCCAAGTCCGACCGGCGTCGGTCGGCGTGAGATGTCGTGCGGTGTTCCACAGGGATCGGTTCTCGGGCCGCTACTGTGGAACATTGGATACGACTGGGTGCTTCGCGGTGAGCTTGCGGACGGCGCCGCCGTCACGTGCTATGCGGACGACACGCTTGTGACGGCGAGCGGGGCTACACACCGCGAAGCGATCCTGAGGGCCACGACCGCGGTTGCTCAAGTCGTGGAACGGATCCGGCGGCTGGGCCTTGAGGTGGCTTTGCATAAATCCGAGGACATGTTCTTTCATGGACCTCGGCGCACGCCACCACCTGGTTCCAGTCTCACAGTGGGAGGCACTCTCATCGGCATCAAGCCCCAGATGAAATATCTGGGGCTCGTGCTCGACGGCCGGTGGGACTTCGGGAAGCACTTCCGAAGTCTGGGCCCCAAATTGGTGGGCACAGCCAACGCTCTGGCGCGGCTACTGCCCAACCTGAGGGGCCCGGAGGACTCCTGCAGGAGACTCTACGCGGGTGTCGTGCGGTCCATGGCCCTGTACGGGTGTCCCGTGTGGGCGGACACCCTGAGTGATCGGCACATGCTCCTGCTGCAGCGTCCGCAGCGGAAGTTGGCGTGCCGTATCATAAGGGGGTACCGCACGATATCATTCAACGCGGCGAGTCTCCTCGCCGGATCGCCACCATGGATCCTGGAAGCGAGATGCCTTTCGGCGCTATACCGGTTCCGAAGGGCGGCGCGGGAGCGGGGTCACGATCCCGAGCCCGAAGAAATTCGGGCCGTGAGATCCCGGCTCCACAGGGAAATGGTGGCGGAATGGGAGAGACGACTTGGGCAACCAAGCGCAGGGCACGCCGTAGTAACGGCGGTAAGACCCATCATGGGGGAGTGGCTAGAGAGGCCACACGGCAGACTCTCGTACCGTCTGACGCAGATGATCACCGAGCAAGGATGCTTCGGAAAGTATCTGCGTCGGATGCAGAAAGAGCCAACGTCCGAGTGCCATCACGGCGACGCGAGCGAGGACTCAGGTCCGCACACGCTCACCGAGTGTCCGGCGTGGGAGACGCCGAGGCGGGAGCTTGTGGCGGCCCTGGGAGTGAGGGTTCTCACGCTCTCCACCTAGCTCGCGGCGATGGTTCGCTGCGCGGATGCGTGGGCGGCCGGCGCCTCCTTCTGCGAGCAAGTAATGCTCGTGAAGGAGGAGGCGGGGCGGGAGCGGCAGCGGGAGCGACGAAGGATCGCAAGACAAGCTGCCCGCGTACGAAGGCAACTCGGGCGTCGGAGGTCGATGAACGACCTCCGCCCCCCATGAGCGCCGGCCTGGGGGTGACAGGTGAAGCCGCCTGTCACCCTGGCAGAAGCAGGCCGCGGCGGTGGCGCGCGTGGCGCGCCTCCCCGTTTCCGGGGACGAGATGGGGACTCTGTAGTCCCCACACCCGAGAAGAGGGCTATATCGTGAGAGATGGCCCTGGGTCGGCCGGGGTGCGAGGGATATGCCTGTCAACCTCACCTTCGGCAACCAAAACGACCCACAGGCGGCGTGCGTTTTAGTCGGTTCGTGTCCGACATAACCTCCTCCACCGGCTACGGTGGGGAGGTATCCGTGGGGATTTTGCGCAAGTAAAAAAAAAAAAAAAAAAGGTGGCGAGCGTGAGACTTCTCACTCCCAGGGCCGCCACCAGCTACCGTCTCGGCGTCTCCCACGCCAGACACTCGGTGAGCATGTGCAGCCCCGAGTCCTCGCTCGCGTCGCAGTGATTGCACTCGGACGTTGGTTCTTTGTCCAGCCAACACAGATACTGCCCGAAGCACCCGTGCGGCCTCTCTAGCCACTCCCCATGCTGGAGAATGATGAGTAGAATAGGATACGGTGGCGATATTCAATCAATCAATAAGCCTATCACAGTTCACAGCTGGACATAGGCCTCTCCCAATGTTGGGAGGCTTAAGCTACTGTTTCCACGCTGGCCAGACGGGTTGGTACAGAGTTTTATTTCAAGGTTTCCGTCTCTCGCAGTGATATCGTCTGCGTATTTTGTCGTTAGTCGCCTCTTACGACACTCTACGAATGAGACGGGGTAGTGATTCTTGTATTCTTTCTCCGTCACCGTACCGATGACGATATTACGAACGTAATATCGTCATGTTATCAAGTGTTGTGTGCACAGATATTTGTGGTTGTGTGAGAAGGCGCCTAAACTCAGATAAACGCGCCCGCTATCTACGGCTTTGTGAGTAAGCCGGAAGTAAATTAAAACTAAGATTGTAACTGAAAAAATAAAGTGCTGTTAGTTTTTGTCCATTAATAATAATAATATTTCCACTGACTGCTTTTGGTGAGCTCATTTTTTTATTCCACTTAGGCGGTAGATAAGCACACGGCCCACCATCAGGTTACCGTGGCATATAGAAGTACATGAACTGGCCACTTACATAAACAATATTTAAAAATTTATTACAACATTTGAAAATAGAACTCTTTGGCTGTAGAATACAGTTTGTTTCATGTGACTGTCTTTTGTTTTTACCTTGTGACGCCATTTAAAAAATTGTGTGTCTGCATCAACATGGATTTAACTCGGGAAAATTTTCGTAGTATGATTTTCTACGATTTTAAGTGTAATTTGATGGCTCAACAGAGCATCGCTCGGCTTTAAACAGCTTTTGGCGATGAAGCTCCATGCAAGACGACTGTTTATAGCTGGTTTGCAGAATTCAAGCGTGGTCGTATCAATCTCAGTGACGAATCTCGCGATGGTCGGCCATCCACCGCTGTGACCAACAAAAACATCGATGCTATGCGCCGTATGATTGAAACAGACAGGCATGTGACCTACCATGAAATTCGCGCATCCTTAGAAATAGGCATGAGTCAAATACAATCAATCCTACACAAACATTTGGGTGTGAGAAAGCTGTGCTCGCGGTGGATCCCACATAACTTGACCGAGGATCAAAAAACGGACCGCGTCACTTGGTGCAGTGCCATGCTTACCAGATTCAACGAAGGTGCGTCAAATTTGGTGTGGGACATAGTAACAGGTGACGAAACATGGATTTATTGCTACGATCCCAAAACAAAGCAGCAATCGAGCGTATGGGTCTTTCAAGATGAGCCGAAACCAACCAAAGTGGCGCGCGTGAAAAGTGCATCTAAGCGGATGATTGCTTCTTTTTTTAATAAAACTGGACACGTGGCTACTGTTGCTTTAGAAAATCGTCGTACTGTGAATAGTGACTGGTACACGACCATTTGTTTGCCGGAAGTTATTGACGAACTCCGTAAAAATAACCGTAAACGCCGTATCATCCTGCACCACGACAATGCTAGTTCTCACACGGCCAGACAGACAAACGACTTTTTGAAGGCGAAAAATGTAGAACTCATGAGTCATCCTGCATACAGTCCCGACCTGGCACCTTGTGACTTTTATCTGTTCCCAAAAATTAAGAACCAATTACGCGGCCAACGATTTTCATCACCAGAAGAGGCTGTCGAGGAGTATGAAAAACACGTTTCAGAGGTCACCACAGAGGAGTGGCACAAAAGTTTTCAAAACTGGTTTGATCGAATGAAAAAGTGCATAGACGCCAAGGGAGATTATTTTGAAAAACAATAAATTAATTTTGTACCTTTAGGGGAGGTCAGCTCAAAGCGGCCATCTTAACTTTAAACAAGAAAAAAACCTATTTAACTAAATTTTTTTGAAAATAACTTTATGCTAATAGCCAGACAGTTTATTAAATTTTTATAATGTGAAATTAAAATTGGCACAAATTTGAAAATACCCATATGATTCGCAAATTACAAAAACTTGGCAAAAGACCACCTTGCCCGAGTGGTCGCCCAAAGCGGCCATGGGGGTAGGGGCAACGTGGCCACCCCAAACGTGCACAAGATATGTATTTTTTTTTATTGAAAAATATCGTGCTAAGCAAAATAAAATTACAAATATATTAAAAATTTTTTTTTATTATAATTTAACATTTTTATAAAATAATCAACAGTCTCTTCTTTCTTATTTGAGGTCAAAAAATCTGTATACCTGGGATCTGTTGAAGCTCCGGGCTCTGGTTATAGATGTGGATTCTGGTCGCCGCAAGGTCAAATCGGGATGTCGCACGATAAACCCTTTATAAAAATCGTGTTCGGTGGTGTTATTCTTAAAAGAATGTGGAATATTATTTGCTTCGTCATACGGAAACACGAGCTGTAAGAAATCTTCCTTCGTAAGGCCAAATAAGAGGTTGTCCATGTGAAACAAATACTCTAAGAGCTCCTCTTCCTGCTGTAAAGTGAATACTATTGTAGACCTAACCAAGTTTCTTTGTGGCGGATCCTGCTTTTAGGTGCCTTCGTAGAGTTGTGCTAGGGATACCGTATTTGACCGCAATACATTTAATTGAGCCGCGTTTTTCATAAATTTCTTTCATTGCCCGGGCAATCATATTTTCATCACATGACGCCTGGTTAGTTTTTCTTTTATAGTTGTTAACCATCTAAACAAAATAATTAAGCATTATCTATCGAATCGTAATAATTTTACAAAGGGCAAAGCGGTCAGTGGGCCGCTTTGCCTTTTTCGGCAATTTTGTTTCAATGATGAACTGCTCTCACATTATTTATTACATTTCAGAGAGAATAGAACACAAACAAAGTCAAATAGCTAAGTAATAATACACTTTCAATAAAAGTATAGAAATATAAAGAGGTTTGACCAAAACAGATTGAACTTACCTTGCATTTTTTTAATAAAATACGCTATGATAAATATTTCGTTACTGCAGCCACGCGCTCGATCCTACTGCCACCGGCCGACAGCGCGGTGCGGGACGGAGGATTAGGTATACGGACACCATGTTCACGTCGCGCTATCTATTGAAATAACCGAAAAATTAAACGTGGCCGCTTTGCCCCTTATGGCCGCTTTGAGCTGACTTCTCCTAATAGTATTTTTTCATATTCATTCCGGAAACTTATAGTGCGCCCCACGTATGCAAAACCAAAGGAGTCACACTCGCGCTCCCAATATTGTAAGCAAAGAGAGTTTCTGTGCCGTTAGAGTAAAAGACAAAGCAGGACAAGCTTTTGGTCTTCCCACTGACAGCACAAAAACACTCCAGTGAGCTCTGGCTACCCTACTCACCGCCGGGAACACAACACGAGGTTATTATGACCGCGATGTTCTGTAGGGCGGAGGTACTTCCGCAGTCGGACTGTTCAATTGGACGGATATACCGTCGTGTCTACCTACTCAACGACACCACGTACCTACCCCGATTCTCCCGACGATTCGGCTTTATTTCCCCTCACGTTATGTGCTTGCCTTTATTGGCCGGCCATGAGTGGAGTTGCAAGAGCAGAACCTATGCTCCAGGTTGGAAGTGTAAAATGTCATAACACCGGGAGCATGCTGACTGGTATACCGGCAACTTGCGCTCCGCAGACTCCCCTCTCGACAACCTTAGCCGCTCAACGGATGTTGCTCTATGGTCGCACTATGTGTGGCTATTTTAATGCCACCCATGCAATGAGTTGGCAAGTCACAGCCCGGTTTATTTTTTTTACAATTTCGAGACTTATTGTCACGGCAGGCGTATATTAGTCTCCCCCTCCCCCTTCGTGAGGGATATGCCTGTCAACCTCACCTTCGGCAACCAAAAACGACCCTCAGGCGGCGTGCGTTTTGGTCGGTTCGAGTCCGACATAACCTCTTTCACCGGCTCCGGTGGGGGGTATCCGTGGGGATTTTGCGCACGTAAAAATAAAAGTCTGCCCCTCCCCCTCTAGCCCATTTACCAGTCCATCCAATACTCTACCTCATAGCCCATAATTTAGTTCCCATCCCGGCCACAGCGCCGCACAGCAAGTCTCTGCACCTGGCGGGGACCATCTACTGGTGTATGATATTGTGTGCTCGGGGATGGTATCCGCCATGTGTGTTTATCCCTAGTATATTAAATTCTCTTAGAAGGGCCTCTACGTCTTGGCTTCGGTGCACGCCTTCCATAGACCTGATAGTCTTAGAACTGAGAAACAATAATGGTAATCTATATGTAAATACAAAAACAAAAGAATTTTTGATTAGAGATTTACATGGTCATTCACATCATAGTGTAAAACTCGCCGAGATGTTTACCATGTTTATTATTTTTGTATAGTAAGCCATATTTTGGGGCTGTTACAAGCGCCATGATCACGGGTGGGTAAATATTCCGGCGAGTTTTACACTATTCAAACAAAAGAATCGCCGCAATGCGCGTGAGGGCTTTTTTTTTTTACGTGCGCAAAATCCCCACGGATACCTCCCCACCGGGGCCGGTGGGAGAGGTTATGTCGGACTCGAACCGACTAAAACGCACGCCGCCTGTGGGTCGTTTTGGTTGCCGAAGGTGAGGTTGACAGGCATATCCCTCGCAACCCGGCCGACCCAGGGCCATCTCTAACGATCTGGCCCTCTTCTCGGGTGTGGGGACTACAGAGTCCCCAACTCGTCCCCGGAAACGGGGAGGCGCGCCAGGTGCGCCACCGCCGCGGCCTGCTTCTGCCAGGGTGACAGGCGGCTCCACCTGTCACCCCCAGGCCGGCGCTCATGGGGGGCGAAGGTCGTTCATCGACCTCCGACGTCCGAGTTGCCTTCGTACGCGGGCAGCTTATCTTGCGATCCTTCGTCGCTCCCGCTGCCGCTCCCGCCCCGCCTCCTCTTTCACGAGTATTACTTGCTCGCAGAAGGAGGCGCCGGCCGCCCACGCATCCGCGCAGCGGACCATCGCCGCGAGCAAGGTGGAGAGAGTGAGAACCCTCACTCCCAGGGCCGCCACAAGCTCCCGGCACAAAATAGTTGTAGGTACATTATATCATACAAAATGGAATTTGATATCGTACAATTTGGTAACTTACTTTATATTACTTTATATTACCGACACTTATTTCCGCAAAATAACGTAGTGGTTAAAAGAGTTAAAATTGTTCTAATCCTTTGCCTCAAATTGAATCAAAGAAGTGCAGATATGGCTTGCATTCTAAATTCATTGTCCGAAAATGCGAAAATATCTAAATGAACAAAATGCGTGTTATAATTATCTAAAAGACAATACAGAGGCGCGCGTAACTCGGCTTTGGTTCTACACTTCGCTGTGTGGAAGAGCCTGGGCATACGCGCCTCTCGCCGGTTTACAGTTCTTGATACGATGTAGCATATATTGTTACCAAGCGATTCGGAGACTCTTTTCTTTGCCGCACCACCAAGACCTGGAAGTCATTACCAGCACACGTGTTTCCTTCTTCCTACAGTCCCGTGTTAAGCGGGGTAAAATCATCTGATGAGGCCGCCAATCTGAGTGCCACCATTGTAACACTTAGTGTCTGTAATGGTGACCCTCTTTTCTGAGACTTTGCCTTTAGCTTACCATTAGGCGAGGTGGAGTCAAGTTGGCGTGCCCTTTACATAAAAAAAATGTATTGGAACTGTACCTAGGAAGAAGGAAAGACGTGAGCTTACACTTAATCAGTGCAATCGGCTAGTATTAATAACAGTCTATAGCAGGAAAGATAAAATAAAATGCATTGTGATAACAGCGACCGGTGTAATCTAATTACTTGTACAATACTGAAGTACTGTGAGAGATATGGTGCTAATTAAATACCTAATTATTTTTCAAGGCTTTGATGTTAACCCTGATACTTAAGGAAAAAAAGCAAGTAGTATGCTACCAGTTACGACTTACGGTGTCAAAGTCAAAGTCAAAAATCATTTAGTCTACATAGACCATTAAATCGGTACTTACAAAACGTCAATTTAAAAAGAAAACGAACATCGAAGGACGTCATATCTCTACAAACACCGGGTGTTAATAAAGTGGATTGTAGCTGCGGTAGTTTCTACATAGGTCAGACCAAGCGAACCATTGCAAAGAGAGTCAGATAACATATATCGCAGCTGTGAAAAACCGTCAGTTTAACGAATCGGCGCTAGTAGAACATCTTGAGTCGGGTTCCAATCACTGGATTGAGCTTCATCAACCCAAAGTCCTCTCCACTGATCGCCACTACTAATAACTATTCACGAATTGTGCTTGAAGCCATTGAAATTAAAAAAATATGAAAATTTCAAAGTCAAAGTCAAAGTATTTATTTTCAATAGGGAAGATGGATTCAAACTATGTGGAACGTGGAAACCAGTGATTAAATTACTAAAACCAAAAAACACAGTGCCGTTAAAAACTGACATGTTAAGTGTAGTGTGTCGTCAGCTTAACCGTTCATAATAAAAGTAATGGTGGGTAGGCGCACAAAAAATGTTCCCCGCATACCTCTCGACGCTCGCATGCTAGTCTGCTGCAACGCAAACGTCGGCAAAGATAGTAAGTTCCATGATTTAAAAGTCCCGAACAGTTGTATAATTATTAAAAAGATAAATAAGTATTAAAGACTAGTTAAGCAATAACTAGTCTTTAATATTTCTATGGACCACCGCCGGTTCGAACCGGCTCCGACTTGAGAAGACTCCGGCAAGAAACTCAGCGGGAATTCTTTTTTTAGTCTATTTACAAAAATTTCCTAAGTCTACTTTCATCATCATCATCATAATCATTTATTTGCGAAAATGGGTACATAAGGTGTTTACATGAAATATGATTTTTTTTTAAACAGCCAAATTCCGCCTCAAGGCATGCAAATATTAACGGCGGTAAGACCCATCATGGGGGAGTGGCTAGAGAGGCCACACGGCAGCCTCTCGTACCGTCTGACGCAGATGATCACCGAGCACGGATGCTTCGGAAAGTATCTGCGTCGGATGCAGAAAGAGCCAACGTCCGAGTGCCATCACTGCGACGCGAGCGAGGACTCAGGTCCGCACACGCTCACCGAGTGTCCGGCGTGGGAGACGCCAGGGCGGGAGCTTGTGGCGGCCCTGGGAGTGAGGGTTCTCACGCTCTCCACCTTGCTCGCGGCGATGGTTCGCTGCGCGGATGCGTGGGCGGCCGGCGCCTCCTTCTGCGAGCAAGTAATGCTCGTGAAGGAGGAGGCGGGGCGGGAGCGGCAGCGGGAGCGACGAAGGATCGCAAGACAAGCTGCCCGCGCACGAAGGCAACTCGGGCGTCGGAGGTCGATGAACGACCTCCGCCCCCCATGAGCGCCGGCCTGGGGGTGACAGGTGAAGCCGCCTGTCACCCTGGCAGAAGCAGGCCGCGGCGGTGGCGCGCGTGGCGCGCCTCCCCGTTTCCGGGGACGAGTTGGGGACTCTGTAGTCCCCACACCCGAGAAGAGGGCCATATCGTGAGAGATGGCCCTGGGTCGGCCGGGGTGCGAGGGATATGCCTGTCAACCTCACCTTCGGCAACCAAAACGACCCACAGGCGGCGTGCGTTTTAGTCGGTTCGAGTCCGACATAACCTCCTCCACCGGCTCCGGTGGGGAGGTATCCGTGGGGATTTTGCGCACGTAAAAAAAAAAAAAAAAAAAAAAGGCATGCAAATATAGGTACTAGGTAAATAATAAAAAGAACTAACATTTAAATTTAAATTGACACAATCATTTCAACTTTCATAATTAGGGATTCATAATAATGATAATAAATATACAATATCATAATTTCATGAGTAAAATTGAAACATAATAAATACAAACCATAATCAATGTCATAACGAATAAGATTGAAACACAATACAATTGAATTATACCAAATGGAACAACAAAATATACTATAAATTAGTCTAAAAATTTACTTTAGTAGCATAGTTGAGCGAAAAGTTAATTTCCAAGCTGCCGAAACGTGACTATGGGGTTAACCCACGACCTAAAAGTCGGCAGTGGCCTATGGAGCCAGCTATGTTTGGAGTCTCTTCGAAGGAGTCTCAAAAACTAAAGTTACCGACATAGCTCGCGAAATAAGCAAGCTGCAGTAACAGTGGGCTTGCCACATCTGTCGAAGGACCGATGGACTCTGAAGAGAAACTCTTTGCTTACAAGGTTGGCAGCGCGAGTGTGACTCCCTTGGTGTTGCACACGTCCATAGGTCACGGTTACCACTTTCCATCAGGTGGACCATGTGCTTGTCTGCCACCTAAGTGGTATAAAAAAAGTAGAGTGGAGACCACGAGAAAGCAAACGGAAGGTAGGCTGCCCCTTAGCCAGGTGAACTGACGACCTGATAAAGGTGACTGGGACAGACTGGATGCGGAGGGGAGAGGATCGGAAAAATGGCGCACATTGGGAGAGGCCTATGTTCACCAGTTGATTGCAATAGGCTAATAGATTGTATTGAATGATAGGAAGAAAAAATGAATGCTCAAGATGGGACATGAACCCACGACCAGTCTCTTACATTTTTTGAACCACTTAAGTGGCAGACAGGCAGACGGCCCACGTGATGGAAAGTGGTTACCGTGGCCTATGGACGTATGCAATACCAGCACACTTGCGCCGCCGACCTTGTAAGTACCTCCTAATGCCCTTCTTGAAGAACCCAATATTGTAGGCGCTTGGGAATAACACGGCAGGGCAAATTCTTCACTTTTTTCCTATTTAAATCGATTTGAACACTGATAATATCGTATTGGTAGAATATAGACGAGCGTGCTAAAATTTATTAACATTTATGTTCACACCTGTAAATCTCCGAAAGGATATGCAGAGGTGTATTAACAGTAGCGGTAGCCTAGTGGCATGGGTAATGGACTGCTGAGACGAGGCCTATTAAGTTAAGTATAAGTATAAGTATTAAGTTTAAGTTATGTGTGTATTTATCGCAGGTTTATAAGTGCACGGTTAATGGCAATAGCCTTCGCCACCTATTACATTGGGACCTAAAGAAACTGGCGAGATTTGGGTGCTAGCACCTCTTTCCTACTCCTTCGGAGATATAGGCGTGAGTTGGAATTTATGTTTATGTTATGTATTAACAGCTACATTTTAAAACGGTGGGTACCTACAATCATCATTCTTGCGCTATTCCTTGTCGCATGTGACGCCTTCACCTTGAAGTCCAGAGTCCGCGTTAAATAGTAGAATCTGATTATTCCTACAAAATCATTTAGGAGTCTTGCAGCCGTACCAAGATCTTCGAGTCGCTTATCGACCTATCTGCAAGTCAGTAAACCCGAGCAAGTAATGCTCGTAAAGGAGAAGGCGGGGAGGGAGCCGCAGCCCACGACCTGAGGCAACTCGTGTGTTGGAGGTCGCAGGATGAAGTGTGAAGCCGCCTGTCACCCTCTTTTTTTTTTTATACCACTAAGTTGGCAGACAAGCACACGGCCCACCTGATGGGAAGCGGTTACCGTGGCCTATGGACGTATGCAACACCAGGGGTGTCACACTCGTGCTGCCGACCATGAAGAAACCTTCTGATGCCCCTCTTGAAGAACCCCATATTGTAAGCGCTTGGGAAAACCGCAGCAGGGAGGTCATTCCACACCCTAACAGAGACAGGCCGCGAAAAGATTAGACGGAAGTCGCTCTTGTAAAAGTACCTATAAATTACCTTTATGAAAAGGAGGGGTATGAGAGCAGATCCCGGGCTCCAAAGTTCAAGGTTGGGATACAACCGGAATTGGGTTTGACCTTAACTTTGGAGCTGATGATTACATAGATAGATAGATACTTAATACTTTATTGTACACCAATACATTTACAGCTGAGACAAGTAGGTAAGATGCATATACAGTTTAATGTACAATAGGCGGCCTTAGCGCTGAAGCGATTTCTTCCAGGCAACCTTGGGATGGACAGTAATGTGACAAGACAAGAGATATATGGTGTAGTTATCATATCAAACTAAATAAAAGGTGTATTAAAACAAAAAGAAAGACAGAGAAAAGCACAGATAAAGGAAAATAAAATATATAGCTTTACGTTAAGTATTATAAACATAATCGCACAACCACAACACAATTAGATATATAAAATAAACAAGTAAATATAATAAAATATAGAATAAGCAATCCATACCAATATGAAAGGAAAATAAGTAGCAATGTGAACATATAATTGCGAGCTATCACAGAGTACGCGACTATAAGTAGTGGTTCTTTACCATTCCTTTATAGATGTTGAGGGTTCTTGCACGTCTGATGTTTAATGGCAATGCATTCCACAAGCGCACAGCCTTGATAGTGAATGACTTGTCAACGAAGTCAGTGGCATGCATTGGCATTCTCAGCCTCAAATTCTCAGATGACCTCAGGCATCTCGTATGCGTGTCATGAAGGAACTGGAATCGTTCTTTGAGGTAAGATCTTTGTAGCGTAATTATTAGATAGATAGATAATACAATCATAACAGATTATTGTACATGTTACATTTCAAAGAATCAAGAATCAATCAAAGAATCAATTTCATTTATTCAGTTTAGGCACATAAAAGAGCACATATGAACGTCAAAATTTTACAATTATGTATGTCAAGAAATAATATAAAAATATCAAATAATGTAAAAATAAACCATTGGATAATGATTCTTTCGCTGGTTCGGTAGATTAGTTCTACTGAGAAGATACCAGCAAGAAACTCAGCGAACTACATTAGAACTAGATTATTTTTCTTTTATAAATTTGTTTTGGTTTACAATTTATTTTGTGCGAGCAAGCAAGAGACTTATGTTGACCACGCAATAACATCATTAAGGTACTCATCCACTTTATAGTAACCTTTACTCATTAAAGTTTAAATGCACAAGGGCTGCCCTATCACTCAAAGTGAATTCTTCCAGGCAACCTTAGGATGGATAGGAACGAAAAAGTATGTATTATAAATGAGTGAGTAATTTAGATTTTATTCTTTTTATACCACTTAGGTGGCAGACAAGCGCACGGCCCACCTGATGGAAAGTGGTTACCGTGGCCTATGGACGTGTGTAACACCAGAGAAGCCACACACTCGCGCTGCCGACCCTATAAGCACAGAGTTTCTGTGCCGTTTAACGCACACTCTATGCACACGTGTGTCGTGTGCATAGAGTTTATTCTTTTCATTTCACTGTGAAGACATGAGATATAATGTAGGATAATTTTTAAAAAAAACAAAGAATATTTTTCTAATGATATATTTATTAGAAACATAGCAACAATACCTTATATTTAATCTACATAATTACAAATGGCGACTACAGGCCCTTAAGCATGGGTGCAAGGGTGGGTGCAACCCAGTACACTGGGTGCCTGGACCGTCTACACTCGCTGCATGAGAGTAACTCATAACATCGCACAAGTCAGTATACCGGGTGCATGGGTGCGTGTCAACTGGGTGCACTCGGGTGCATGAGTGCACTCGGGTGCAAGCCCCTACATATTGCGTCATTAATAAGTGAATATATTATAACTCCGTATAAACATAAGTCAATGTACTAATCTTTGTTTTAGTATAAATAACTGATAATTTTATATTTTTGTACAAATAAAAATGTAAATACATTGCTTACTTAGAATTAAAAATAATTTAATTAATAAATATTCTACGACATTCTACAAAACGCTAGCTGGACCAAAAGTAAGCATAGATTAACTAGCTTGTGTTATGAGATCTAGAAAGCGCTTAAATATACTTAGATAAATTTTTTGTAAATACATACATATTATAGAAACACCCAGACCAATGCAAACAATAATATACATATTTAGGCATACAAATATTTGCACAGAGCGGCAATCGAACCCACACCCCCTAACGTAACAGTAGAACGGTCTACCGCTACGCCACAAAGGCCGTCATCATGTCAGCCACACATAGTCCACTGCTGAACATAGGCCTCTCCCACAGACTTCCAGAAAGACCGATCTAAAGCAGCCCGCATCCAGCGCTTCCCGACGACCTTGATGAGGTCGTCCTTCCACCTGGCCGTTGGGCGTCCTACGCTACGTTTGCCCGTACACGGTCGCCATTCCAGAACTTTTTTACTCCATAAGCATTAGTAAATATGGTAGCGTTATGTAGAATGTTGTAGTGTATTTACAATTAGATGGCAGGCTCTTTTATGTAACTAAGCTGAATAAAATATAATGCAACATTACTCAAATACAAACGCATATGTTCATCTTATAGCACAAAATTAAATTTGACTATTGAATCGGTAACTTCATTGTTAATTTTAAAACTAAACTAGGTATTGAATCCGTTCATAGGCTAGATTTCACTAGTGAAAACCAGTTCAACTAAACCGAGTTCTATCTCTTCATGAAGCGCTTCTTCATGAACTTTTGAAGGTTTATAGAAACATTAAATAAATAACATAAACAGTTGCTTTTAATAAACTTCGAAATTCAAAAGTAGACATATATGATTTTCAATTTTGGAATGTCAGTTTTATTACAACTTTTTTGTATTTTCACTTTCATATTTCGAATGTCATTTTAAACACACATAACCTATTTTACAACTACTTTACATATGAACACAATACAATTTAATGCCTAAATTATAATAGCATACAATAATTTAGTAAAAATATAATTTCTTTCAAAATATACAAATATATTATTATTGCATATATAGATATAGGTAGTTTATTTTTAATGGCATAGATTTTATTAGTTATAGTGGTTATATCCAATGGTTTTATTAATACGATATTACGTTTCTTGTCGAATAAGGTAAGGTCAAAAGCACGATTTAATTAGCCGAGAGGAACAAGTCATAAGGATACGTATGTATCTAGATTGTATTTATAAAACAAAAATAAAATACTAGCCCTTCTCCAATTCATTTTTTTTTCAATTATTTGTAATAGTTAAGAGTCATATATTCACCACGCGGATCTTAAGTTCACCATGTGGCTGAGAGAGAAACCCAAGCAGACCCCGAGACTTGTAGGTAAGCTTCAGACGAATTCATTTAATTTATTTTATTTAAATAAATACTACCTATATTTATTTGCAATGCAAATACTGATCGTTACTACAAGCTAACATTTCACACGTTATTTGGCCTAATTTTAAATTACAATAATAGATTTAAATAATAATAAATAGTGTATACAATTAAATGTACAAATAAAAAAAATGAAATTGCATATCATACAAGTGAAAGTGGGCGCATACATGCACCCTTACACCAGTCATGTAAATTATTATTTTCCATTTGTGTTAGTTATAGTTTGATAAACTTTTACACTTAGACCATATACTGTATAGACATAGTATTTTCTTAGCACCAAATCCATGGCGAAAAACGCCTTGAAAAACGCGTAAGCTAATGTCAATATTGTTCTTTAAACAGTTAAGTGCGTGTCATGGAATGTATATATATGTCAACTTATACCGAAGTAGTAGCCATTTTTTACGTCGCGTTCAAATGATACTTGCTGCGTCTAGGTATAATGTTTGTATATAGTCTAAGCTTGTACAGTGAGTGATGACGGGTGCATACATGTACCGTTACAGAAATCGTGCTAAGATATTCCCTGGGCAATTTTCTAAAATTTTACCCCTTTCACAAGTCATAGTAACATATTACTTTTTCAGAGTATTGAAGATAATATCACAAATATACACAACGGGTGCATGCATGCACCCATTTACACCAATTATGGTGCATCTTATCTTTTCCTGTTATATTTGTATCATTGAAATTATTCTATTATACAGATATAACAGGATAGGATTATAAAGATATATCATTGAATTAACCACGTTATCATTTTTAAATGCCGGTATTTTCACAAACCGAATGAAATGCAACACATACTTAAAATATTAAATAAATAAATAACAGGAAGATATTTTCCAGTCAAATAGGGGTTTATTCATACTGGCAAAAACATGTCGCTATCACCTACTTAATACTTATTTGTTAACGGATGCACAATGCACCCGTTTTCACGCCTTTCTATATTTTCACTATATTATTATTTTCACTATATTTTTATTTTTATGTTTTGAATAGATTTGTTTCAATTGACTTTCGTGTGAATATTTTTGTATATTGTTATAACTAAAAAGGTCCCAAGCATGTTATATAGACGTCATCGCAATGTAGTAAGCCCGCGTTCGTATTAAGTGTATTATGCCGACTGTACTTACACTCAGTTTTGGTTAGGTAACTAAAGGCAACTTATTTTTATTCGCGCGAAAAATACCCTCGGTTACCTCCCAACTGGAGTCAATGGAGGAGGTTATGTTGGACCTGAACCGACTAAAAAGCACGCCGTCTGTGAGTTATAGTTTACCATAGGTGAAGTTGCTGGGGGCATATGCCTCGCAACCCGGCCAAACTAAAGGCAACTAAAGGTAAACAATTTAATTTAATTTATCAATAACGAGTAAACAATCTTGATGTGTCTTTTATTAAAATTTTTTCTTAAAAACTCATTTTATTAATATTTTTTCTTAAAAACATTTTTTGTAACCACTAATTTAAGCAATTAGTTGTGTAAAATGTCTCGTCAAGACTATTTAAATAAATCAATTAGCCCACGTCAGTCAACTGCTGGACATAGGCTTCTCCCAATGTGCGCTATTTTTTCCTTTTTTTTATACCACTTAGTTGTCAGACAAGCACACGGCCCACCTGATGGAAAGTGGTTACCGTGGCCTATGAACGTTTGTAACACCAGAGGAGTCACAGTCGCGCTGCCAACCCTGTAAGTACAGAGTTTCTGTGCCGTCAGTAGAAGACAAAGCAGGACAAGCCTATAGTCTCCCACTGACAGTAGAAATTCTCCAGTGAGCTCTGGCTACCCTACTCACCGCTGGGAACACAACACGAAGTTATTATAGCCGCGGTATTCTGTAGGGCGGAGGTACTTCCCCAGTCGGACTGCTCAATTGGGCGGAAATACCGCCGTGTCCTACCTCCTTGTCAAATTCCTATTCTCTGCTTTCCGCATCCAGTCTGTCCCAGCCACCTTTATCAGGTCGTCTATCCTTTTACCATTCATTAACTACCTAACCAAATGGAATTGGTATAGTTCGCTAATTTGATGCGGTCACAGTTATGTTTTCAATGAAATAAAATATCGTATTTTATATTCCTTTGTCTTAGATTAATAAAATTTATAAATCATTAAAAATGTGAAACGAAGTGGATAATACTACATTACATATGTGTCACGCTCAGTCAGCAGCTGATAATACGCCTGATACGAACGCAGCCTAACTCATATGAGGAGAAAAAAAAAATTCATATTGTTTTTGTTTACAATATTATTAAAATCACGTTTTATGCGAGTCTTTTTTAATAGTTTTAATTGTTTTATACACATTTCTTCCTACAAATGAACGAACATACATAAGTACAATTTTAGGCCAACTCTGATATGGTTTTGTGGAAAAGACCTATGTTTTTTGACTAGATTTTCTATATGTCTTTGTTAGGAAGATAGATTGGTCCTATGGTCGTATGTATAGTCGAAATGAAGTAAGATTCGAAGACATCACGCTAAGTACTAAACTATATCTTGTACAATTTTAAACAACTTTTTTCAACATAGATGCATAAAAGTAGGGTAGAAAAGGGTAAAATGGCGAAATTAAATTTATTATGAGAAGCCAATTCTCATATGGCTTAATTACAGATCTGATTTTTTATATTTTTTAAATCCCCACTCTCGCCATGCGACCATGTACCATGGGACTACTTTAGTCAGCAGTTTATGTGAATATCACACATAATATATCGAATTTCTACCATGGTAGAATGCTGAAAAGCAATTGAAACTTTAATATAATTGTAAATGTTTGTTCACAATGGACGTAAAAACGAACTGATGTGTTTTTAGGGTTCCGTATCTCAAAAGGAAAAGAACAGAACCGTTATAGGATCACTTCGTTGTCCGTCTGTCTGTCTGTCTGTTAAGATCTTTTGTTCAGGAATGCGTGAAGGTATCGAAGTTGAAATTCATATCACATACTTAGGTCTATAACGTCTTGAAACTGTGCAAAAATCAAAAGTTATAGAACCTTTGGTACGCAAGTCCGACTCGCACTTGCTCGGCTTTTTTTGTTAGAAAGATCTTGATCAGACTTAAAATCTTACTTTCGTTGGATTGCAATCGGTTGAGTAAAATCACAGATAAGAAATCCACGAGGACGGAGCCGCGGGCGGAACGCTAGTAAATAGGAAAATAATAGGAAATAATTGGCGTTGAAATTCGTTAAAAATCTGTCGAAACTTTACGCAAATATTATTCATTGAAATAAAACCTCATAACATCATTATATAACGGTTCGCGATTAAATCATGGAACTTAATATTTTTCAAGTCAAGTCAAGTCGTGACCACGGGTGCTGCAACGCATCTGAAACGTCGACAAGTCCGGAACCGTTATATAATGATGAATTCACACCGCGATATTTTAAAAATAAAACCACATAACAAATTTATTTTGTATTACTTTATTATTTACACTTAGCCCGAAGTTTCGGTTACTTTTCAGCAGTCATGATCGCGGACGAGTAGTTAAAAATTGTTTTAATTTCAATTAATTTAGCGATCAATTAATTTTGTAAATGACTTCACAAGTTATATCATGTCCATTTTACCCCATTTCCCTTTAATAAAATAAAACATTATACTTATAACTTCTTTTCCACAAAAGTAAACACCATATTATAATTCCAACATATTTTTCTCTATAAGTGCACATTTTTTCTACATATTATGAAACTGCCTAACTTTTTTTACAACTCGAGTGATTTTATTGACTAATATTTCATTCATTCGTTCTCTATCTCCTCGCTACGGTGATTAGAGCTGTTGAAACCAATGGTTACTTAAATAAATACTCAACTTTAAGACGTTCTCAAATATATTTCTTTCATTACAATTGGCTGTTTGACTGACTAGTCAAATTAGTGACTTTTTATTAAACGTCAAAACTCAAAACGGTAAGTTATGTAAGGAAACTTGTATGAAATAATTTATTATGACGTCATAATATTTAATAAACAAATCAATTACTATTATAAGTTGGGTTAATTTAAATAACAAATATAAAATACGAACCGACGCAACTTTTGCAGCTCTTGTATCATTCTTAATTTAATGAGTTTAGTTCAATAATTTATTTTAACTTTTTTTTTATACCACTTAGGTGGCAGACAAGCACACGGCCCACCTGATGGGAAGTGGTTACCGTGGCCTATGGACGTGTGCAACACCGGGTGTTACACTCGTGCTACCGACCATGAAGAAACCTTCTGATGCCACTCTTGAAGAACCCCATATTGTAGGTGCTTGGGAAAACCGCAGCAGGGTGGTCATTCCACAGCTTAAGTGTGCGTGGGATGAAAACTACGGAAAAATACCCAATTCTTGTGAATAAAATATTTTTTAATGTTTGAATCGCCAAATTGATTGCACCCCGCCTGAGCTGGACTACAGTCCAAGGAATAGTAGCCGCCATTACAGACGCTGTCCCTAGAAAACCGGTGCCTTCCTTGACAGATATTTTTTCACGCTTAAAGGACCCGGGACGGTAGAAAGAAGGAAACACCTAAGCTGGTAAAGAATTCCAAGACTTTATGGTGCGGCAAAGAAAAGAGTTCTGCTTTGCTAAGGCTGCTGATTTTGTGAATTTGACATTCTGAACTGAAAGGCAGTGACAGATAGAAGAAGAAAAAGACTTGAGAACGGCTTATAATTGAGTTGAATTTCAGTTTTCGTTTTTCTCATGGCGGATAGGTCATTACAGAACTGTGGTTTAAAGGAAATGTATTACTATAGTACAGTATACGGTTCGGGAATAAGAGTGAGAAGTCAGCTAAGATTGACTAGCTTCGGTTTTGTATAACGTTCTCTCTGTCGCACTTCGGCCTGACAGCTTGATACCTTTATAGAGTGGTTAAAACCGTTTATGGTTATTCAATATTATAACTGTAATTTCAGTTTTAATTACTATTTATATTCAATCAATAAATTAGCCCATAGTAGTCCACTGCTGGACATGAGGCCTCTCCCAATGTTGGGAGGCTTTGGCCTACTGTTTCCACACTGGCGGGTTGGGTCCGGGGTTTATTTCGAGTTATCCTGCTCTCGCAGTGATATCGTCTGCGTATTTTTCCATTAGTCGTCTTTTACGGTACCTTACGAATGAGAAATGATGGTCATACTTGTATTCTTTCTCCAACTATTTATAATGTATCTATTTTATATTAAATTTATTTCTTTGTTGTGTTATACCTACTATAACACTCTTGTGTATAATATTATTATATTAAACAGGTACAGCATCATACCAGTCCAGCTCAAGTGGTTTAAGAAAGTCGTTTGTGAAATGGTAATAAATAAATTATAAAAAAAAAATTGATTAAGATAGAAAAACTTGAAACGGTTCTGGCGGGATTCGAAACTGCGATCTTTCCCTTACAGGGGGATATTCGCGGATTCGAATCCCGCTTTGGAGCGTTTCAAGTTTTTTTTTATATTAATCGATATTGAATAGTTAGCATAGCAAATGTTTAAAATTTCATTCAACAAAAAAATGACTTTCTTCTGAGAGAACGCTCTACAAAACCGAAGCAATCCGATCTTAGCCGAACTGTCATTAATATTCCCGAGGTGCGTAATCAAAACACGAGTACTGTAATACCGTTTTCATCTGAGTATCTAAGTTTTATTATCTATCTCGCTCGCACTTACTGATTTTATAGCGAAATACTTTTTTTTTATACAACTTAGGTGGCAGACTAGCACACGGCCCACCTGATGGAAAGTGGTTACCATGACCTATGAACATGTGCAACACCAGTGGAGTCACATCCGTGCTGCCGACCCTGTAACAACAGAGATTTTGTGCCGTCAGTGTAGAGGACAAAGCAGGACAAGCCTTTGGTCATCCCACTGACAGCACAAAAACTCTCCAGTGAGCTCTGGCTACCCTACTCACCGCTGGGAACACAACACGAAGTTATTATAACCGCGGTATTCTGTAGGGCGGAGGTACTTCTCCATTCGGACTGCTCAATTGGGCGGAAATACCGCCGTGTCCTACCTTTACTTTTGTGTAGTGACGTCCTGATAGACTACTCAGATGCAAACGGCTGTACTATAGTTGAATAATTTCTTAGTATTTGTACAATGTTATGATAACATTGAAGCCGTGTAACGCTTATTGTTAAGTTAAAATCACAATTTAAAAAGTTGACAACAAAAATGTAGAGATTTTGTTGAGATACGAAAATAGACTACAGTTTGACTTTTGCTGATCTCTGAAACGGCTGGGCCGATGTTGATGAGACTTTCAGTGACTGGTAGTAGATGTTATAAGGCGTAATTTATGTTACTTTTGAATCAAGTAGGTGGCGCTACAAGCGGGTACTACGATTTTGTGTGAGACTAACGTGCGAATCTGGGATGGGCCGCTATTTGAATCGTGTTTTTTACACCAGTCAGATGACAGCCAAGGAAAGCGGTTACCATGGCCTATGAACGTCAAAAGAGTCACACTTGTACTGCAGACCCTGTAAGCACAGGGAGTTTCTGTGCCGTCATTGTAGAACACAAAGCAGGACAAGCCTTTGGTCTTCCCTCTGACAGCACAAAAACTCACCAGTGAGCTCTGGCTACCCTACTCACCGCCAGGAACAAAACAAGAGGTTATTTTTTATTTTTAAACAACTTAGGTGGCAGACAAGCACACGGCCCACCTGATGGAAAGTGGTTACCGTGACCTATGAACGTGTGTAACACCAGGGGAGTCACACCCGTGCTGCCGAACCTGTAAGAACAGAGATTTTGACCACGGTGTTCTATAGGGCTTTTCTATTAAGTATAGGCATAAAATACATTATCCATACATTTTCGTTGTTCAACACTGCATGTATGATACAAATCAACAGTTCTCGTTCATACAAACTGACAAGACCATTCTATACATAAGCAACCATTTCTAACTCTATAATGGCCGCGTATCGCTTGCGTGGCAACTGCGGGATACAATGTGGCGACTGCTGGCGATTGCGTGGCAACTGCGTGGCACTTTATTTACGCTTGTATATTTTTTTAAATTTGTTATTATTCAGATATTAGCAGATTTGTACTGAATTAGGATATCATGTTTTACTCGGGTAGGTATATCCCACCCGTTCCGGTCTCCCTCTTCTCCCCTTTTCTTTTTAATCACAGCTATAAACATGAAATACTGGAGCGTATGATATCCACCCTATTAAAATATACTAGGGGATACTTGATTTGTGTAATCTATGTCATTTAACGGGGTCGATTAAACAGCTGTCCCGTTTACGGAGCGGGACAACCGGGCTAGCTGGGATATCTCCTTTTTACTCATACTGTCAAATGCGCTATCAATGTTTAGTACGTTTTGATCGCAGTTATTTCCATTGGTGAAATCTGAATTCACAACTTAGAGACTATTCATATGGAATCCAGGCTTCCACCTCGGAGCCTGGGGTCCACTTTTCTACATTTCCTACTAAATCTGACCCTACCTGTTTGTCTTAATTTTTTCTAAGTGCTACTTGCTAACTTTTTCATTTATAAAAAAGAAACATAATTTTAAATGTTCTTTTAATAATCATTTACTTTCAAGCTAGTAGCACCGTCTAGAAACATATAGTTTAATACACTAGTAAATCTCTTAGCACTCTCGACGCAACAGTATTCATACAATCCGGCAACTATTTGTCAACTCCAACGCAACTCCCACGCAACGGCCCCGCAACTACCCCGCAACAGTTTCATTCGTATTATTATTCTGATACATTATTTGCTAGTATCTATAGTAATTAGGTTTGAATGGTCCTACTTTGTTCAGGCCAAGGTATTTTGCTTGCTCGTCTGTTAGTTCTGTGAGGTGCGCGTCGAAGGTGGGTAGGTGCAGGCTGGCGACATACTCGTCCATTTTCTTTGGTAATAGATAGACGTCAGCCTGAAAAAAAAAGATAAAAATATATAATATTGTGTTAATTGTCAGTAACACCCTTTTTTTACCTCTCCTCGGGTGTGGGGACCACAGAGTCCCTAACTCGTCCCCAGAAATGGGGAGGCGACCGACAGGTGGTGCCGCCTGTCACCCTGGCAGAAGGCCGCAGCGGCGGTGCGCCTTACGCTCCTCCCCGTTTCCGGGGACGCGTTGGGCACTCTGTGGTCACCTGAGCAGAGGGCCAGATCGAGAAAGATGGCCCTAGGTCAGTCGGGGTGTGAGGGATATGCCTGTCAACCTCATCTTCAGCAACCAAAAACGACCCAAAGGCGTAGTGCGTTTTACTCGGTTCGAGTTCGATATAACCTCTCCCACCGGCTCCAGTGGTGGGGGAATCCGTGGGGATTTTGTGCACGTAACAAAAATATGTATTCAAACAGTAACTCAATTTATTCTGATGATGAGGCACGTTGCATAACTCGATCAATAACGTTGATCGAGTTATGCAACGTGCCTCATCATCAGATCACTATGAGCTAGTAAAGTAAATGCCTTTAGGTTCAAACTCACCTTATACAGGTGTTGTGATGTGTTGTAAATCTATCTGCGCGAGCGTGAGAACATTTGTACCACGAAGGTGAGTAGATTCAAACCTAACTCACCTTATACAAGTGTTGTGATGTGTTTGTAAATCTATCTGCGCGAGCGTGAGTACATTCATACCACGAAGGTGAGTAGATTCAAACCTAACTCACCTTATACAGGTGTTGTGATGTGTTGTAAATCTATCTGCGCGAGCGTGTGCACTTTCATACCACGAAGGTGAGTAGATTCAAACCCAACTCACCGTATATCTAGTATCTCATCATCATCATCATCTAGTATCCGTAGTGCGTTGTGCAACTCGTTCAGAGTCAGTGTTTATAGATAAGGTAATGATGAACAACACAGGTTAGAGATTCACCCTTCCGCTAGTAATACTATACAATTATTTACCACTGTCCCATATGATATGATCCACCTAAAATGTTCAGATTCAAACTCACCCTATCCCGGTGAGTATGACTCGTGGCAGCAGTTAGTCACACCACGAAGGTGAGTACCGTACACTGGTGATATGATACATTGTATAGCTTGATAAAGAAGAGTACTTACATGGTAAATATTATTCACACCATGAAGGTGAGTAGATTCAAACCTAACTCACCTTATACCGATGATGTGGTGCGTTGTATAACTCGATCAGAGCCAGTGCTTGAGTGGCTGCCGTCACTGACACCACAAAGGAAGGTAGTGATGAACAGCACAGGTTGGCGAGTCGCCCCTCCGCTAGTAACACTATACGTTTACCACTGTTCCATATAATATGGTCTACCTGAAACATATACAATAAAATTAAAATTAAATTAATTCCATTACCAAAAACACTTACACATATTTACATTTCCGGTGGCCCCACACTAGGCATAGGCCTAGTGGCTGTCTAGTGGGTGCCTGTTACAGTACTGGTTTACAACAATGTATTGGTTCGGTTTACGCTGTCATTGGTAGCGAGAATATACATTTAACAAGTTTTCATATCAATTGTTACGCGTTGGGTGGGCGAACAACAAAATAAAAAAAAGAATAAGAAGTAGAGAATATCTATATATATACACATACATACACACATACATGCACACATACACATGCACACATACATGCACACATACATACATACATACATACACACATACATACACACACATACATACACATACATACATACATACATACATACATCCGCGCGTCCATTTCTTGCATGCAACTTATATCCAGGTATTTACAATCGTCTATAACATTCCACTGTTGGCTTAAGCCTCTTGTTATAAGTATATGAGTTTGTTCATGCGTTTAATTCATGAATGTATGTAGTCACACCTAAGTATAAAACATGTATTCGACAAGTTGCAATATGTCACAGGCTACAGTGTGAACGCAAATGTGTTTTATACTTGTTTACAACTTGTCGGCTATACATACTATGTGAACTTGGACCATTGCTCTTTACACTTTATATTAATGACTTACCGAAATCTACCCGACATAATATGACATTGTTTAGGTATTTAAACTATCATGGTCACTGACATCAGTATCAGAATAAACGGGATATTTACCATGTTTCATTATTTGCATGGTAAATATCCCGTTTATTCTGATACTGATGACATTGTTTGCCGATGATAGTACATTGACAATTTCTAATGATAATAACGACATAACTAAATATAAAATTGACATACACAGTGCATTGACATCTATAATACAATGGTTGGACATTAATAATTTAAAAATTAACTTAAAGAAAACTAAAATCATGCATTTTAACCAACGGGTAACATCAAATGGAATAGATATAGAATGTCAAAATAATTTAATTGAAAATGTTAGTACGACAAAGTTTCTTGGGCTAACAATTGATAATAGGATTAACTGGAGGTCGCACATAGAGCAGCTTTCTAAAAGAGTTTCTAGTTCTGCCAATGCTTTACATAAGCTGTCCAGTATTATTAATGAAGATGCCCTAATAATAGCCTATCATGGTTTAGCGGCACCTCTATTACGATACGGAGTTATTTTCTGGGGAAACGCAACAGAGAAAGAACTTGTGTTTAAGGCTCAAAAGAGATGCATCAGGTCAATGTTCAAATTAAAAACTACAGATAGCTGCAAAACGTACTTCCAGAAATACAACATTTTAACACTACCAAGCATATATATTTTAGAGGTTGCAATATTTGTGAAAAGTAACCCTCATTTATTTCCGACCTTAGAGGCAACAGTTACGCGAAACAGGCGGGACAATAGCAGGCTTCGCCTGCACAGAGCGAAGACGGCACTCATGCGCAAGAGCATCGTTTGTATGGCGCCTATAATATATAATAAATTGCCTAGAGATTGGAGGGAGTTGAATTGCAACCAACTCAAAACAGTATTAAAAAAAGTGTTACTGCAAAAAGCATATTACAATGTTACAGAATACTTGAATGATGATTTTGAATGAATAATGATCTGATTTGATTTAATTATTGAATTTGTGGATGATCGAAGCACTGTGACTTGATATTATATTAAATAGTTGCTTTATTTTGTTATTTTTATTATATTATTTAATTTGATAAAACTACATCTGTGACATATTTATTATTCTAATATTAGCTTGACGACTATGTAAATGACTAGAAACAATGTTGACATTCACCCATAATTTCATTTGTTGATAATTTTTTTAAACTGGTATAACACCAATTATAATGTAATACGAGAGTAGCTTAAATAATCATTTTTTCAATTAATTATATTCTAAAATTTTATAATTCATATTCATATTGTACGTCTTATCAGACATGCCACAGTGATACCTACTTATTTTTGTAATTAATAACATCTTCTACTACCTGTGACAAACAATAAATGCATTTGATTTGATTTGATTTGAACGAAAAAGTATCTGAGACACATGTATAAAACCAGTATTATGTTTTGATTAGTCTTCAACAAGTTTTTTATAAACAAGTTTACAACTTGTTTCGTTGAACGAGGGGTAAGGATATGCATGCGTGAGTGCGACCGTGCGTGTGTGTGTGTGTGTGTGTGTGTGTGTGTGTGTGTGTGTGTGTGTGTGTGTGTGTGTGTGTGGGTGTGTGTGTGTGTGTGTGTGTGTGTGCGCGTGCGTGTGTGTGTGTGTGGACTTATCTGTTCGTATATTTTATTTATTGTTCAAATCGTAACATAAATACAACAGTGGTCCTTAAACCATGGTTTTTATGTGAGCGAGAGTTTGCCTATTGAAAGTCCTCTCGAAGGGTCAGTAGCTTAACGGTTAAGGAGTCGGTCTTACAATCGAGAGGTCCCGTGTACTGAATACACAAAATAAGTACTTAGTCAATACAATTATCGAAATGGTTTAAAAAAATGGCTTTGAAAACTTTTTATAAAGTGTTTCTTTGTTACATATTGTTGCACAATTTGTTCTTGTAAGCTATTTAAAATTTCGGGTAGTATGTATTGACAAGTTCTGGTTCTATAAACATTTACACATTTTTTCATATTTTAGATCTTTGTACGTGACAGCTGCAAATTACTCTTCGTGCGTGTGCATGTGCGTGCGTCTGCGTGTGCATGTCCGTGCCTGTGCATATGCATGTGCGTGCTTGTGCATGTGCGTATGCATGTGCGTGCGTAAGCATGCGCGAGCGCGCGCGTGTGTGCGCGTGCGCGCACGTTTGTGCGCGCGCGTGTGTTTGTGTGTGTGCGTGCGTGCGTATGTGTGCGTGCGTGCGTGTGTGTATGTGTGTGTGTACGCGCGTACCTGGCTGCGCACGCGCTCCCACAGCAGATCAGGCGTCCGCAGCGCGTGCACGTCGATCTCGGTGTTGCTGTGGCCCATGTTGCACACGACGCAGCCGTTCTTCATGCGCTCCATGTGCTCGCGCGTCACCACGCCCTTGTTGCCCGTCGCCGTGATCACTATGTCCACTTGTCTGATGACCTTGGCAACGAGATACAAATAGATCTGTATTATTTACTCTAAAGCACTTGTCCTCAAAACAAATAAAACTTTCAGAGTTATTTCGGACTCGCACCGACTAAGGTTTAAGCGTAAATTTTTGAGGTGTGAGTTGCGTGATTTCGGTCGCCACGTAAATCAAACCGGACTTTTCTATTAAATCGAATGTTGCAGAAATTACAAAACAGAAGTTACACAACTCGCTAGTGTCTCGGGTCTGCAGATTAAGTAGCCGCATAAGGTAAATCCCTCGCACTCCTGCTAACATAGGGCCACCTCTGACTCTGAGACCTCTAACTTCCATATAATACCACGTAAACTGTTAAAAATCCATTTAATTTAAACTTTAAAGCAATGCAGTTAACGTCCATTTTTATTCAATTCAATTAAAAGGCTTTTAACAGAGTGAATGAAAAAGTGAAATGAAAGTCTTTTCATTTAATTATATAAATAAAGTCTAAAGTTTAATTTAATTTTTTGAAGTGTCTCTGTGATATGACAATGGATTTGCTTTAATCGAAGGTCTGCTCGGGTGTGGGTACCAAGGAATTTTACCCACGTTTCCGATATTTCGATATTTGCATACTCATCATTTTAACCACGAAAAGGGAGAAGGGAGGGGGGGCATCGCACCGCACCCCCGATTACTTCTTCTAGGGTGACAGGTGGTTCCACCAAGACCGTCACACCACAGACATTGCAAAAATTCCATGAATTCCAAAATGAAATGGCACTTTATACACTAAACGAAAAATATAATGAACTGTTCTTCATTAAATTTTGAACTTTAAGAAGATTTAAATAAAGTTTAAAATTTTATGGCACGACAGTGGTTGATAAATTAGCAGAATCGTGTTTCTGGTAAGCCCCAACCCGGCGTTCATGGCAGATGAATGTATTTCCACTAACCTCATTCAATTTGACGACTCTGAATCCGTCCATAGCTGCCTGCAGCGCACATATGGGATCTATTTCTGTCACGTACACCTAAAAATAAGAATCAATTTGAACACATTTTTGCCAGTTTGTTTTAAAAAAATTGAATAGAAAGAGCAGCGGGAACAGGATCAAAATACACACTGAAATTTGAATAGAAGGTGCAGCAGGAACGGGGTTTTTTTTTATATAGAACACGTCAATTAGACTTCGCCTTGCCTGATAGTAAGCTGAAGGCAAAGTCTCAGAAAAGAGTGTCACCATTACTTACACATACCATGTGACAATGGTTTTTTTTTTACGTACGCAAAATCCCCACGGATACCTCCCCACCGGAGCCGGTGGAGGAGGTTATGTCGGACTCGAACCGACTAAAACGCACGCCGCCTGTGGGTCGCTTTGGTTGCCGAAGGTGAGGTTGACAGGCATATCCCTCGCACCCCGGCCGACCCAGGGCCATCTCTCACGATCTGGCCCTCTTCTCGGGTGTGGGGCTACAGAGTCCCCAACTCGTCCCCGGAAACGGCGAGGCACGCCAGGCGCGGCACCGCCGCGGCCTGCTTCTGCCAGGGTGACAGGCGGCTCCACTTGTCACCCCCAGGCCACCATGTGACAATGGTGACACTCAGCTTGACGGCCTCATCATATGGATTTTCACGCCCCGCTTAAAGGACCCGGGACTGTAGGAAGAAGGAAACACGTGAGCTGGTAATGAATTCCAGGCCTTAATGGTGCGACAGAGGAAAGAGTCTCCGAACCGCTTGGTTCTTGATCGGATGTTCTGCACCGTGTGCGGATGACATTTAAGACCTGCACGTGTTGTCCTGTTAACATGACGGTACAAAGTACAAACAAAGTTTGTCGGGTCAGCTAGAAGTGGAAGATTTTAAACCTTACCCGGAGGGAATGTACTCTAAATACTAGAGATAGCTAATGTCACTCAAAGGAAATATTCCTTTATTTTTTAAAAGAAATCAAACTACATTCAAAGATTTTGGAAAACTCGCTTGCCTTACCCGGTAATCGAACCAACTAAAATCCGTAAAAATAACATCCAGTAGTTTTATGGCATCAATCGATATTGTAAATCATTAGGATCAAATCTCTTCAATAAACATGGTAAATTAAATGAAAGGAAATCCATTTAATCTTAACATAAACTCACGCCTATATCCCCGAAGGGGTAGGCAGAGGTGCTAGCACCCACATTTTGCCAGTTTATGTTTAGGTCCCAATGTAATAGGTGGCGAGCCTATTGCCATTAACCGGGCACTTATAAACCTGTGATAAATACACACATAACTTCGAAAAGCATCGAAAAGTCATTGGTGTGTGCCATGGTAAAACCTGGGATCGAACCCGAGACCTCGTCTCAGCAGTCCATTACCCATACCACTAGGCTACCGTATAACTTATAAATTCCTCCATCCTGTATAAAAATATACTTACTACACAGCCTAGCGCCTTGAGAGCTTGACAGCAACCCTTGCCGACTTCTCCGTAGCCGCACACGACTGACTGCTTACCCCCAAACATTAGATCTGTGCTTCTTTTCAAAGCATCTATTATGCTTTCCCTGGAAATTATAATCAAATAAATCAATAATACAAACATAGAATCACGCTTTTATCCCCGGAGGGTTAGGCAGAGGTGAATTAACATCCACATTTCACCAATCATTGTCGGTCCCGTAATAAGAGGTGACACTATTGCCGTATTCCGGGCACTATTGTTGACTCAAGCCATTGAATAGTGCGTTTATCAACGAAGGTGTTAGGCTATATATCATCACGCCACTACTTAAGGAAGCAAAGCAGTGATCATAAATGTCAACAAATCCGGCAATTTTCCATACATTTATACCATTTAGATGGCTGAGTCATCTGTGTCGACCAGGGGAGTCATGTCACACTCGCGCTTCCGATCCTGTACGCACAGAGAGTAACTGTGCCGTCAGTGTAAAAGATAAAGCAAGACAAGCCTATGGTATTCCCACTGACAGCACAAAAGCTCTCCAGTGAGCTCTGACTACCCTACTCACCGTCGGGAACACAACATAAAGTTAAAAGTAAACATATAAAAAACCAATCCCACTCACCGACAAGAGTACAGATTATCGAACTTAGTTTTGGTGACCGAATCGTTCACGTTCATGGCTGGTACGCAAAGCTTCCCCGCCTTGCTGAGCTGGTACAGCCTATGTACACCCGTCACGCTCTCCTCCACTATGCCTGAATTGAAATAGATAAAATTGGTGTTTCACTGAAATTAAATTAATTGAGTTTACTAAATTGAACACGGATATCATTTGTTACTATCATTATTTAATTAATAATTAATGTAATTGACATTTTCTAATTTGATTTTATTTTCATAATGTATTATTTCCTATTACTGACATACCTATTTTATTCTATTTTGATTATATGAAATCTTATTACAGTTGACATACGCATTTGATTTTATTTTGATTATGTGATATTTAGTTACTATTGACATAATGTACGTATCTCGAATGAACTGTAATGAAGTGTAGTATAAATGCATGTCCACTAATTATTTGTATGGCTCTAATTTGCATGCCGCAAGGCCAAATGTAGTGATACCTTTTTAACAAACATGTACCAACTTTCGACCTACATTTGCAAAAAGAATAAATAAATAAATAAATAAATAAATAAATAAATAAATAAATAAATAAATAAATAAATAAATAAATAAATATGTTTGTTGAATATGTGGACAGCGTCATCTAGCGTTGTCGACTTGAACTTCTACGAAACTAATGATTCTGAATCGCGCAGATGAAGTTTTCGCAACATGTTTGTCGATAAATTTTGATTATGGATATGTTTGTTGAATAGATATGTATCAAACGCCATCTAGTGCAGTAAAGTAAGTTCATCAGCGCGATTAGGGATCATTAATTTCTTTATTGATCCTGAATCACGCAGATTTTGCATTAATAAGCATAATTATTAGAGATGGGCCGAGTACTCGGTTGCTACTCGGTACTCGGCGTACTCGGCGGGTTTTAGATACTCGTACTCGGCCCGAATAACTCGGTTGGAATGCCGAGTATACTCGGTTTAAGAAAAGCAATATATTTAGGTAGATATAATTAAAACAACAGTGTTAATCAACAAGTATTTCTCACTAATTTAGGAAATCTATGTCAATCTCAATGAATAAAATCAAAATTATACTAATGAGTGAGTAGTAAATTACTTGTATACCATTTGTTTTATTTAAACATTGTTTAACATTGCCGTCGTAGAAGCCACTACGTGAAATCAGATAATTGCATAAAGTACATTTCACTTTTGCTTTATCTCCTACAATCTCGTCGCAAAACGCCCAAATTCGGGCGACTGGTAATTGAAACTCACTGGTGTTGCCGGGGTGAAGGGTGTATCAACACGAGCCGGCCGTTCGACCAGCGCGAACCTGCTGTGCAATTCTGTAATCACACAGCGTCGAGCACAGCACTGCGACAGCCTAGATAGAGATTGTCATTGGTCGGATTGGGTGCCGTCACTGGAGATCGACCAATGACGATCTCTTTCAAGGATGACGCTGTGTGCTTAGAGAATTGCACAGCTGTTTGTACGTGTTTACGCGCTCAAATTGATAATTTGATTGAACCGAGTTACTCGGCTGAGTACTCGGTTGAAAAAAAATTGAACCGAGTAAAACTCGGTACTCGTTACTCGGCAAAAGTGTTACTCGGCGCATCTCTAATTATATTATTTGTCTCAGTCAATTGGACGAAAATCCGGAAAACATTTCGAATAGTGGAGTCCTACACCCACACTTAACAGGACCAACTAATACCTTTAATATGTTTGAAGGCCGCGGCATGTTTCTTGAGCATGAGATGTGTAGCGTCACCTCCGTCGTCCAGGATCATGTTTGGCTGCCAGGTGGCCGCGGGGGTGCAGCACTGGTCTATACACCACCAGAAGGCTTCTTCGCTTTCACCACGCCAAGCGAAAATGGCGTAACCTGGGAAAGGAACCGTAGTTGTTAATTGTGAGAGTTTCAATACAGACAGTTGGGCAATAAGCTAGCACTTTGGAATCCAGGGTCCGCTCTCCATCTTCGTGATGAATAGGATAGAAGACTTTAACAGTACTGGCACTATACATACATATACCTAGTCTAGCCATAAATATTGTTACGAAGAAAAAACATTTCTTTTTATTGCAAATAATATTTATTACTTTTACAGTGTGTTAGTTTAATACATAAATATAAAACAATTTAAAATATAAAAAGCTTATTCGAAGTGGTCTTCATTCGCTGCAACACAGTCCTTTAAACGTTGAGGCCAGTTATCAATAGAAGCACGCACTCTTTCCATGGGAAAATTCTTCACTGAGAATCGTATGGATTGTTTTAGGGACTCCAAATTATCAAGGCGTTTAGAGCAAGCCATACTCTCTAAAACTGACCATAAATCATAATCCAGCGGATTAAGATCGGGACTAGACGACGGCCAGTCTTCAGCTCTGATGAAGTCCGAAACGTTCACTTCCAACCAAGACTGCGTGAACCGAGCTTTATGACCCGGCGCTGAGTCTTGTTGGAAGGACCATACTTGGTTATTGAACATGGTGTTGTTAAGGGGTTTAACTACCTTCTCAAGAATGGTATCTTGATACACTTGTGCCGATGTTTTGATACCTTTTTCACAAAAATATGGCTCAGTCACTCCTTCATAGCTAACACCCCACCAAACCATCACTGAAGTCGGATAATGCCCACGTTGCCCTCTGTCGACTAATTGGGAAGCTTCTTTAGAGCTTTGAGCATAAATACGGTCATTTTGTTTGTTAAAATGTTGCTCAATTGTAAAGATTTTCTCATCCGTAAACAATTTTTTTCTGTGACCTCCCTTTGCGTACCGCTTCAGTAGTTGCTTCGATTTTACCACCCTATTCTTTTTTAAATTATCAGTTAAAAAATGACCAGTGCGTCTCTTATAGGCTGCAAGTCCTAAGTCATCTTTTAAAATGCGCGACATGGTTCTGGGTGCTATCTTCATCTCCCGAGATAAAATCTTTTGCTTTCGGACAGGATTTCTTCGAATTCTTTCCCTTACTGCTTTGACCACCTTTTTCGTACGAACACTACGTGGACGGCCAGATCTTTTTCTGTCACAAACAGAGGAGGTCTCATTGTACCTATTAATAGCCCGGTACACAAACATTTGACTAATACCAAGCGTATGGAGAGTTTTAAAAATTACATTCGGCTCCATACCAACTTTGTGTAATGCAATCACAGCGATTCGGTTTTCTTTATCACCCCACTCCATTTTAATATAGCAAAATATTGTACAATGTATTGGCGCCAAAATTAGAAAACACAATGAACAATCGTATAAAAATGACAGATTCCAAATTCAAATGTAATATCTTTCTTATTTTAATTGTAACAGTATTTATGGCCAGACTAAGTACATACTTCAAGGTGACAGTAATGGATCAAAATCAACATCATCCTCCTCCAAACCTTTGACTAACTCAGTTGGAGACGGTTTTCAGTCTATGAATTGGCCAAAACAGTCAGACTGCCACAACATCCGATCAAGAACTAAGCGGTTCGGTGACTCTTTCCTCTGTCGCACCATTATGGCCTGGAGTTCATTACCAGCTCACGTGTTTCCTTCTTCCTACAGTCCCGGGTTCTATAAGCGGGGCGTGAAAAAGCATATGATGAGGTCGTCAAGTTGAGTGTCACCATTGTCACATGGTATGTGTAAGTAATGGTGACCCTCTTTTCTGCGACTTTGCCTTCAGCTTACCATCAGGCAAGGCGTCTAATTGACGTTTGCTATATTAAAAAAAACTCACTGGCGATATCAAAATTCTATAGTTAGGACCAGACTGTCAGACTATTTAAGGCTCCAATTACCTGTAACGAAAGTCATAGATTTTTTTTGTACCACTTAGGTGGCAGACAAGCGCACGGCCCACCTGATGAAAAGTTGTTACCGTGGCCTATGGACGTGTGTAACACCAGAGACGCCACACTCGCGCTGCCGACCCTGTAAGCACAGAGTTTCTGTGCCGTAAGTGTAGAGGACAAAGCAGGACAAACCTTTAGTCATCCCACTGACAGCACAAATTCTCCAGTGAGCACTGGCTACCCTACTCACCGCTGTGAACACAACACGAAGTTATTATAAACGCTGTATTCTGTAGGGCGGAGGTACTTCCCCAGTCGGACTGCTCAATTAGGCGGAAATACCGCCGTGGCGGAAAAACCTCCTCTATGATAGATGTCCGTATGGCAGCCAGGACCGAAAGTTTAACGAACTCTTCGATACACAGAGGAGGCTTATTGTGTCAAGAATGCTGTTGTATCTAATAATGCTTAACTTTACAATATACTCGGTTACCACTTAACCACGAATCTGCCTTCAACCTTGTCTTTTACGTACGAAAGGGGCAGAAGATGGAACTCACCAACATGTGCGGAATGAAAGAAACTTCATCCCACGCACACTCAAGCTGTGGAATGACCTCCCTGCTGCGGTTTTCCCAAGCGCCTACAATATGGGGTTCTTCAAGAGGGGCATCAGAAGGTTTCTTCGTGGTACAACACGACTGTGACACCCCTGGTGTTGCATTAGGCCACGGTGATCACTTTCCATCAGATGGGCCGTGTGCTTGTGTGCCCACCTAAGAGGTATAAAAATATGTGCTGAAGCTGCTCTGCCTTACTGTGTCTCAAGACCGCTAAGTTAACCACGACTCCTCCTTCGATCTTCTTCTATAAGATAGAAAAGGATTGGGTAAACTCACCAGCATGTGCAAAAGCTGCCGTGGCGTAGAGGTAGAACGTTCGACTGCTACACAGGAGGCGCGGGTTCGATTCCCGTTCAGTGCAATTATTTGTATGTATAATGGTAGGCAGACGTGCTAGCACCCACATTTCTCCAATTTATGTTTAGGTCCTAATGTAGCATCGAAAACTCATTGGTGTGTGCCATGGTAAAACCTGGGATCGAACTCGAGAACTCGTCTCAGCAGTCCATTACCCATACCACTAGGCTACCGCGGATTATTTGTATGCATGAATTTGTAATATTTGCATTGGGCTGGGTGTTTCTATGTATAATATTTATGCATTTACAAAAAAAAAGTATCTAAGTATATTAATCCGCATTCTAGATGCCATAACACAGGCTAGTTAAACTATGCTTACCATGGGTCTAGATAGCGTTGTGTAGAATGTTGTAGAATATTGATTTATTTATTTATTATTATATTTATACTGAGTGCTGTACATGTTGCAGACTGCCTAATAGACAGTCGTTCCAAGCGCTGCCAACTTCTCGATCAGGACCGCTGAGTTTTCACTTACCCAAGATTCTCCCTTCAATGTTCTTCTTTAAGATGGGAAAGAATTGTATTGTATTGTATTCTTCAACTCCACCTCTTAGTGCTTTGCGGGAGGGTGGGTGATGGAAAAGGAGGAGGATGGAACTCACCAGCATGTGCTAAAGCTGCCGCGACTTCGTTCTGCGTGCTGTATATGTTGCAGGCTGCCCAGCGGACAGTAGCTCCTAGTGCAGCCAACGTCTCGATCAGGACCGCTGTCTGTGCGTTTATGTGTGTGCAGCCGACAATCTGTAGCAATAGATAAATATATTTTTCAATTGTAAACAATACTACTGCTCACTGGAGGGTTTTTGTGCTGTCAACGGAAAGACCAAAAGCTTGTCCTGCTTTGTTTTTTATACTGACGGCACAGAAACTCTCAATGCTTGCAGGGTTGGCAGCGCGAGTGTGACTCTCTTGGTTTTGCACGCGTCCATAAGCCACGGTGACCACTTTCCATCAGATGGGCCGCGTGCTTGTCTGCCACTTAAGTGGTATAATAAAAAATACTAGCTCCACCGGCATCCACGCGAGCGAAGCTGTGGTCAACAACCACAGCTTCGCTCGCGTGGATGCCGGTTATCGCGACCAAACATAGCTTTTGGTGCTTTCTCAACATCTTATCTATTCCTATATCAAATTTCATCAATATTGGTTAAATGCTTTAGGCGTGAAAGCGTAACATACAGATAGACAGACATAATTACTTTCGCATTTATAATAAAATCAAGTACCTTATAAGACCCTACTAAGATCTACGGAGACACGCAAACCTAACTAGTAAATACCGGTACGAGGTTCAGTCGCAAGATTTTCTCTGGGTCATACATACATACGTACATATAATCACGCCTTTATCCCTGGAGGGTTAGGCAGAGGTGAATCAACACTCACATTTCACCCATAATTGTATTTAGTCCCACGTAATAGAGGGTGAGCCTATTGTCGTATTCCGGGCACTAATATTGATGAGAACTATGCATCTGAGGCTAAGTCTGGGCTGTATATATCTGTCCGATGTTAAACAGCCCTATCCCTTAGTCGACTTGTACGACACCGCATGGGAAGAGATGGTGTGGCCCAAATTCTACTCTGCCAGAGACCACGCGGCTGAAAAAGGTGACGACCTGAAAAAGGTGGCTGGGACAGACTGGATGCGGAAAGCAGAGGATAGGTAGCAGTGACACACATTAGGAGAGGCCTATGTCCAGCAGTGAACTGTGATAGGCTAATTCATTGATTTGATTGAAGATTATCGCGAAATCCTCAGTGCGTGATTCTAAACCGGTTTTTGAGTGGTTCCCGGTAGAGTAGAATTTGGACCACCCCATCTCTTATCATGCGGTGTCGTACAAGGTGGCTAAGGGATAGGGCTGTTTAACATCAGATAGAAACATACAGATGAACGGCTTGAGTCAACAATAGTTCATGGAAGACTGCAAGAGGCTCACCCTCTATTACGTGGGACCAAATTTAATGATTGGTAAAATGTGGGTGATAATTCACCTCTGCCTAACCCTCCGTGAATAAAGGCGTGATTATATGTATGTATGTTATCCACGCTAATCAGAAAAGATAACACGGCACAAATATAAAAAAGAGACGCTGCTAATATTGATTCAATCGATTTAAATTAGGTCAATACACTCATCAATCACACACGCGCGTCATCTGCCGACTTTATCCGTTATACGATTTTACCTATAGATATTAATTCTTATGCTCTGTGGACAATTTTAGATTACAATAACCGAGCCACTATGTTTTGCTGCGAAAGACCCTTCGGGCTTTTTCCTCACTGGAGGTAAGGATGACAAGGGGTATGTCAGATTCCAACAGATAAAACTGCACTATCTTTCGTCACATCGGCCCGAGCTTGATGGTTTGTAAAAAAAACATTATAATTTTTTTTTTATAATGTTTTTTTTTTATCAAATTGATGTCAACACCACTGTCCGGCCGTCTCTGAAAATCAGCGCTGTTCGCCTGCACACAACGCAGACAGCATTAAGCTGAGAGGCGGCCTTTATTTCTACTGGGCTTTTATCACATGTTTGTTACTGTGTATATCTGTTTTTGTATGCTGAGTAAAATAAAAATGATTTCTTTCTTTAGCTTCGAGGAGTAACCACAAACGGAACTAAGAAGATGGTCACGAACTGCCTAAGTACTATTTTTTTTATACCACTTAGGTGGCAGACAAACACACGGCCCACCTGATGGGAAGTGGTTACCGTGGTGTACGGACGTGTGCAACACCAGTGGAGTTACACTCGCACTGCCGAACCTGTATGCACAGAGTTTCTGTGCCGTCAGTGTAGAAGACAAAGCAGGGCAAGCTTTTAGTCTTCCCACTGATAGCACAGACTCTCCAGTGAGCTCTGGCTACTGTACTCACCGCTGGGAACACAACACGAACTTCCACAGTCAGTCCGACTGTTCAATTGGACAGAAATACATCCTAACTATATCTAAACCATAAGAGTTGGTACAGGTAGTGGGCGGCCGGCGCCTCCTTCTGCGAGCAAGTAATGCTCGTGAAGGAGGCGGGGCGGGAGCGGCAGCTGGTGCGACGAAGGATCGTATGCCAAGCTGCCCGCGTACGAAGGCAACTCGGGCGTCCGAGGTCGTTCATCGACCTCCGCCCCCCATGAGCGCAGGCCTGGGGGTGACTGGTGGAGCCGCCTGTCACCCTGGCAGAAGCAGGCCGCGGCGGCGGCGCACCTGGCGCGCCTCCCCGTTTTCCGGGGACGAGTTGGGGACTCTGTAGTCCCCACACCCGAGAAGAGGGCCAGATCGTAAGAGATGGCCCTGGGTCGGCCGGGGTGCGAGGGATATGCCTGTCAACCTCACCTTCGGCAACCAAAGCAACCCACAGGCGGCGTGCGTTTTAGTCGGTTCGAGTCCGACATAACCCCTTCCACCGGCTTCGGTGGGGGGTTTCCGAGGGGATTTTGCGCAAGTAAAAAAAGAAAAGAGTTGGTACAGGTGTATAGAGTGTTAGTTCAATGCTGTCAAAGAGCTGGATAGCGACTGTAGCGAGTCGGTAGCGAGCTTCCACATCCTTCCCTCGTCTGAGTAAGACTCGACATTGAAGTTAATTACCTAATATCACAGCTGCTGCGTAGCGTCGAGAAAATCGAGAGCAAAAAAATGTTAAGAGCACATTCACAGTAGGAACCCTGCGGTGCGACATCGTAAAAATTTATAGGTTGTACAAAAACAGCGATGGAATTACGCATCGAGTGGCAAGCGATGACGTCCTTGTGACGCGACGTCGCGCCATTGTATTGTAAAGGGGTCTTAAAACCCCATGACCGTTTTCGAAGCCGCATAGCAACTGAATTCGAGACGGCAGGTGCGTCGCAACCACAACGTTGTCAAACCGCGGATTGATTTTATATGGTCAATATAATTTTACCTGGTCCGAAGACAAACTTAAGGTCGTCTCCAGAATTAGGGTCACCTTCTTTAGGGGGTCGTAATGCCGCATGACCGTTTCCGAAGCCTCAGAGCACGTGAATTCAAGACGGCAGGTGCGTTGCGACCACAACGCCGTCAAACCACGGGTTGATTTTATATGGTTTTAGTCAATATAATTTTACCTGGTCCGAAGACAAACTTAAGGTACTCTCCAAAATTAGGGTCACCTTCTTTAGGGAGTTTGGTGCAGAAGGTTACTTTTTTGAGCGGAAATCTCCTAGGCTGTTTACTGTTACTGGATACGCGGTTATATCAGACTGGAACCAACGCCGACGCCGTCTTGGGTCTTCAGAAGCCAGGGTGTGAGACACTGAGACGGAGATGGGGAGTGCCTGGGACAGATCCCGCACTACGCCTTTCCCAGGATGCTATACAGTTACTCTAGAACAAATTACTATTCCTGTGCAATTGCCTATCACAAACTCAGTACAAGAATGCGCATCAGTTGATTTTGAAGCTACGGATCCAATGTACAGCTAGCAGCATCGGTTGGGGCTAATCTGCCCCCGTACGCCAATTATCGCAACGCGGAAAACCGCTTTTAAACAGTGAACGAAATAATAGTAATTGTTTCACGGTACTTGAGCCTGAATAGATTCCACGGCCACGACGACGCCTAAGAGGTCGTCAAATTGTCCCGGAATAGGCTTATTTGACTATTTTTGTTTTCTATCGAAAAAATACCAGTCTGTAATAATATAATGAACTGCTACAGTGAAATATTCTTACGACAAATTTAATAGTTTCAAAAGATATTTGATATTGAAACTGAAATTTTTCGCGCCGCCCTAAAACGCTCCATACAAAATCGTGATTGCGAGTGACGTCACATGCCAGTCGCGTGTGATGCAAATGTATGAAGTGCAAGAGAATTTCGCATTTATCTCAGTCTACGTTTCATTTACACCTATAATAAAATAAATTTGTAATTTAATGAGAAATCTAAAAAGTTACAATTTGGAACTGAATTTAATCTATACTATAATATTATAATATTAGCTGCAGAGTTTGTTTGTTTGTTTGTTTGAACGCGCTAATCTCTGGAACTACTGGTCCGATTTGAATGATTCTTACAATGTTGGGTAGTCCATTTATCGAGGAAGGTTATATATCATCACGCTACTACTAAAGCGAGCGGAGCGTTTATAATAAACTAGCTGACCCACCCCAGCTTCGCCCGGGGTATATTTTGAAGCTTCATATCCCTTTGAGCCCGTATGTTTTAGTCTTCAAAATATGTATGAAAAATTGCCGGATTTAAATGTTAACAAATCCGGCAATTTTTCATACATATTTTGAAGACTAAAACATACGGGCTCAAAGGGATATGAAGCTTCAAATTATACCCCGGGCGAAGCTGGGGTGGGTCAGCTAGTAGTTTATATTTTGACTTTCTTTGGGAATTAAAAACAATGAAAGTCATAGTTGCAGTTTAGTTAGGCAATATCTTATTTAGCAAGGCTTATTTTTCAGAACAAAATAATATATTAAGCAGTATTGGGAAGAGTCAGACAACCTTGTCAAATAGCCTATTAATGTAATAAGTAGGATTTATAGACCTAAATTCGAGGGCAAATCAAGCTTATAATAAACAAATAATAATAATAAATAAATAAATAAATATTCTACAACATTCTACACAACGCTATCTAGACCCACGGTAAGCATAGCTTAACTAGCTTGTGTTATGGAATCTAGAATGCGGATAAACATACTTAAATACTTTTTTTTTTGTAAATACATACATATTATACATAGAAACACCCAGACCAATGCAAATACCCATATTCATGCATACAAATATTTGCACTGAGCGGGGATCGAACCCGCGCCTCCTGCGTAGCAGTCGCGTTCACTACCGCCACGCCACAGAGGCTGTCAAATGCTTGTTAATACTTTTGGTTAGATAATCTGAACTTACGCTGCGTTTTCTGGCGATCGACTTAGTAGAGAAGAGAAACAGCGAAGCAGAAGAACGATAAACAGGAAAAGCCTCCGGCATTCTTATCAAATTGTACAAAACATCTGCTACTTGACATTGAATATGGAATGCGTTGTCTTGGGCTCGAAGCGCTTGGTGAAGTCGTACACGTGTTTACTTCTTCTTACAATAGTGTGTTGACGGAGAAAGAATACAACTAACACCACCCCATCTCTTCCGTAGGTTTAAGAGGCGACTAGCGGAAAAATACGCAGGTGAGATCACTGCGAGAGAAGGATAACTCAAAACACAGTGCCAACCCGTCTGGCCAGCGTGGAAACTGTAGACTAAAGCCTCCCAATATTGGGAGAGTCCTATATCCAGCAGCGGACTACAATAATTGATTGATTGACAATCCTGGTATTTTTAAGCTGAGCATGAAAAAGCATATGTTGAGGCCGTCGAGGTATGGACCGACCTTTTTGAATGGACTAATTATTCTTAAACTAATCATTCTAATTTCTTACATGCAGGTGAATTGACAGATTGGATATGAAAAGCGACCTCACCTTTGCATCCTTCAAAGGCTTATCCTCCTTCGCTCTAGCCCTCAGCGCCATGATTCCAGGCATTTCTTGCTCAGCAATCTCAATCTCCCTCCTCCCGAAGGCATGCTGTTCGATATTACGGACGCAGTACGCTGGGTTCGGCTGCCCAGCAGCAATGGCCTTCTCGTGAGGTTGGACTCCTTCATCTTCGTCTGATGAAGACCCTGGAACAAAGAAATTAAGTAATTTTAATTGAGAAGTATTGAGACATATAGAAGAGACTCTAATCAATTAACTAGAGCTATCAGGCTATGATTGTTTTTATGGTGGACCGTGCTATGCATATGTATTTATGCGTACAAATAAATGTCATAATCAATTCTTCCTTTCGAGAATGTGTTATTTTTTATTTTACGCAAACGACTTTGGTGTAACTCCATAACCCTGATAAGAAAACCTGCGCAAAAGCCTCTTCTGGCAATAAGTAGGTATGATGATGATTGATACGGAAGCAGTCAAGTGCGCAGGATATTTGGAGGTGCGCAATCGTTCACGCAGACGCAGGCGCACACACTCGTCTTCCCCCTCCTAAACCCAGTGGAACGGGAGACCAGTACGACTGGAAGAGAAATCGGATGATGTGTCTGGCCGACGGTAACTGTACGCCCTCTATCGCCGCCCGGTGTACCGGGATGCAGATGAGGTTGACAGGACTTGTGCCGCGGAGACTTTGGTGGGGTTCCATACACCGATTAGGCTACATTCACGCCTGTAAATTCCCGAAGGGGTAGGCAGAAGTGTAGTTATTAACACCAATACTTCGCCAACTATGATTTTCGGTTCCACGTTATACGGAAGGAGACTATTTCCAGCAAGTGGATAATTTCATGGGTTGTATGTTTACTGTCAGATGGAGAATAGATCTGACCCTTAGTCGCCTTCCACGACACCCGCGGGAAGGCACCGACGGCACAGAGACTCTGTGCTTACAGGGTCGGCAGCGCGAGTGTGGCTTCTCTGGTGTTACACACTTCCATACGCCACGGTAACCACTTTACATCAGTTGGACTGTGCGCTTGTCTGCCATCTACGTGGTATAAAAAAGGGATGCGGTGGTTCTAGTCTACTCCACAGGGAACCATTTCACATCAAGGTTTCACAATATACTTACAAAACTCGCTCTTTCCCGATACAATGGAGTGACGTTTCTTCATGTTTCCCTTAATTTGTATGTCTTCAGTTGGTAGTAAGTTCGAGGCCATGGCAGTGTTGTTATTTAAGTATACAATAGAAAGGTCACTTTTAATTTTACAATGGTAACTTTAACAAAACGGCACGTGCTAGTGTGGTAAGTCCAAACACCGAGGAACTTGTTGGTATGTATATTTCCAAGTTAATTGATTACTAGGATAAAGTACTAATTAAAAGAGCGTGCCGAGATGGCAGAGCGTGTCCGAGAGAGACCTAGAACTCTCCTGGCCCAACCGCTCCCACAACCGAGGAAGCTATTTCGAAACCGAAGATGGCCCTGGGTCACCTTACATCCTGGCATTCGATTTTTGTATATTCGTACCTATCTCATAATATTATTTTCGACTTTTGGTACGAATTCGTAGTCGACCGCAGACCACAGCAGCAGATACAGATCACCACAAAGTAGACTGACTTGTTTAATACCACTTAGGTGGCAGACAAGCGCACGGCCCACCTGATGGAAAGTGGTTACCGCGGTCTAAGGACGTGTATAACACCAGAGAAGCCACACTCGCGCTACCGACCCTGTAACCACAGTCTCTGTGCCGTCAGTGTAGCGGACAAAGCAGGACAAGCCTTTAGTCATCCCACTGACAGCACAAATTCTCCAGTGAGCTCTGGCTACCCTACTCACCACCGGGAACACAAAACGAGGTTATTATAGCCGTGGTATTCTGTAGGGTGGAGGTACTTCCCCAGTCAGACTGCTCAATTCGGACGGGAATACCGTCGTGTCCTACCTCCGTGTTTTTTTGCCTCGGTTTCATGGATAAATAATGGTACCTATCTACTAATGTTTTTACGGTAAACCACGCTTCATGTCAACGATTATATCACCCAAGGGGAATTCGATAAACCATAAGGGGCTCGCGGTCGTCAGCTAGCAAAAAGTAAAACAGCAAATATAAATTCGATCAATCAAAATCGCGACGACTACACAAATAGCTCGAGTTCGGAATAAGAATCAATACAGCTATTTCAGGCGAATGTGTAATTTGTATGGATCGCCATATTAGGCTTCAAAAGCAACTACTACTATGTGTGTATGGAAGACAATTTGTTTAGAACAATAATTGTGTCACCGTTCCTGGTGGAAAATTATTTTAGTGTTGAATATTCCGTTTATCGAGGAAAGTTAGGATAGGCTAGGTAACATCAAACTCGTGACTGGTGGAGCCGCCTGTCACCCTGGCAGAAGCAGGCCGCGGCGGCAGCGCGCCTCCCCGTTTCCGGGGACGAGTTGGGGGCTCTGTAGTCCCCACACACCCGAGGAGAGGGCCAGATCGCGGGGTGCGAGGGATATGCCTGTCAACCTCACCTTCGGCAATCAAAACGACCCACAGGCGGCGTGCGTTTTGGTCGGTTCGAGTCCGACATAACCTCTTCCACCGGCTCCGGTGGGGAGGTATAAATGGGGATTTTGCGCACGTAAAGGTAACATCAAACTACTTGTCAAGGGTGCAGAACAGTATCTAATCATAAATGTCTATAAATACGGCAGATTCCGATACGTTATCGGAAAATGTATGAATGAGGAGCCACACTGCTTATTGGGCGGGAGCGACGAAGGATCGCAAGCCAAGCTGCCCGCGTACGAAGGCAACTCGGGCGTCATAGGTCGATGAACGACCTCCGCCCCCCATGAGCGCCGGCCTGGGGGTGACCGGTGGAGCCGCTTGTCACCCTGGCAGAAGCAGGCCGGGGCGGTGGCGCACCTGGCGCGCCTCCCCGTTTCCGGGGACGAGTTGGGGACTCTGTAGTCCCCACACCCGAGAAGAGGGCCAGATCGTGAGAGATGGCCCTGGGTGCCGACCCAGGGCCGTGGGTGCGAGGGATATGCCTGTCAACCTCACCTTTGGCAACCAAAACGACCCACAGGCGGCGTGCGTTTTAGTCGGTTCGTGTCCGACATAACCTCCTCCACCGGCTCCGGTGGGGAGGTATCCGTGGGGATTTTGCGCACGTAAAAAAATAAAACACACTGCTTATTTATCTCGATACGTGGCGCATTATCGCTGGTATTATAATTGCTGTCAAATTTCATGTTGTGTTCCCGGCGGCGACAGTGAGTAGGGTAACGAGAGCTCACTGGAGAGTTTTTGTGCTGTCAGCGGGAATACCAAAAGCTTGTCCTGATTTGTCTTCTACACGGACGGCACAGAAACTTCGTTCTTACAGGATCGGCAGCACGGGTGTGAATCCCCTGGTTTTACACACGTTCATAGGTCACGGTAACAACTTTTCATCAGGTGGGCTGTGTGCTTGTCCTGCCACCCAAATTGAACAAAAAAAAATAAAGCCCTGTGCGTCAAAAACTAGATACCAAATTCGTCTGCTAGAATATGTAGCGACAATTTCAAACCTAATGATTTTTATGTATTCCTTACATAAAAATCATTCTTTTTTCATCACATTTCTCTTCTTAATCTCTTCTTTCAATTTCACCACTGTCATGCAAGAGAGCATTTTTACTGACAAATTCACATTTTCTTTTTGCACATAAGTCGTGTAAATCACTAAAATACACTGACGGACTCATAAACTGCATCAAAGTAATAGACGACTTTGAAATAAATATTTTAACCAAGTATGCATACTTTCTATGCAGATTTAAATTGAAACCTCTAGATTGGTTCGTGAACTTTAAAACAGCGTAGGGTCATATCTTTAAGTTTAAGTTTATGTACTGGAAAGGACCTTAAGACTTTTATTGAAGAAAAAACAGAAATTTAAGAAAAATTGGTTTAATTAAAAAATTGGTTTTAACAATAGACACAAACTTTATGCAAGGGTTTATTTGTGTTTTAATAAGGTGTATTACCCCCACGTGCCCTTATTACGGATTCTAATCGGTTCCGCATAGATTTTATAAGGGTTTTTAAAAGATCTTGCGGAATATTGTCCCATTCTTCTGAAAGTGCTGTTCTTAGTGCTGCCACTGTCGTGGGCGAAGGGTTTCTCGCATATACAGCTCTTTTTAAATTGTCCCAAACATGCTCGATGGGATTAAGATCCGGGCTGCGTGCTGGCCAATTCATTGTACGTATCCCAACCTCTTCGCAATAATGTTGAACTTGTGCAGCTGCATGCGGCCGGGCATTATCCTGCATTAAAGTAAAATTTTCGCCTATGAATCCCATGTAAGGCACCACGTGATCTTCTAATATCTCTGTTATGTAGCGATGTGCTGTCAAACCCCCTCTATTACCGTTTTGACGGACCATGTCTATGAACACAAGTTCGGTTCGCCCGTTCATCGATATGCCACCCCAGACCATACATGAACCGCCTCCAAAAGGAACACGCTCCTCAATGCAACTTTGAGCATATCGCTCCCCACGTCGACGATAGACTCTTCTGCGACCATCTGCACCATATAAACATGTCCTACACTCGTCCGTGAACAATACAGAGGCCCACTGCTCTTCTGTCCAATTCAGGTGATGACGCGCAAATCTTAAGCGAGCTTGTCTGTGAGCTGTAGACAACTTTGGACCATTTGCTGGTCTAAAAGGGGTGATATCCGCTTCCTTTAACCTTCTTCTTATTGTTCGTGCACACACGTTTACTCCACGCACTTCATTAGGCTCGGTTTTGATGTTAACTGACGTGAGGAAACGATTTCGCAGGGAAGTTATAACAATAAATCGGTCATCACGACCTGTGGTTGCTCGAGTTCTGCCTGTACCACGTCTCCTCCTGTAAGAACCTGTCTCTACAAACCTTCTGTATATTCTAGAAACCGTAGACTGGTTTAAATTTAAATTTCTACCAATCGTTCGTTGATCCAAGCCCTCCCGCACCAATGCTACAATTTGTGCCGCTTGTTCGGACCAAGTATCCATATTATGGTTCAAAAACTCTCGATGTGTTAAAAAACTAACCCAACAATTATGCTGGTAACAATAATTCAATTGACAAAACAAAAAAAATCAATGAGAATCAATTTAAAACTTTGCTATAAATAACACGCAAATCTGATACTACAAGTAAATTTTCTTTCCCGGCTATATTCATTTGTTTTACTGCAGTTCTATTTTTAAATTTAATTTTTTTTTAAGATTAAGAGCCAGTCTTTCCATATTTATATAATTTAATCTAAAAAGTTTGCATACTTATTATAAAAAATCCTTTTAGAGTAAACCTGAACTTTGATGCAGTTTATGAGTCCGTCAGTGTATATACTTTCAATGCAAATGTCAATGACAAAATTGACAAGCACCTCTGACATAAGAAACAGGATTTTAGACTTTAAGACCAGCAGCAGCGGAGGTGCTAGTAATTAGGTAAGGTTAATTATCCACCAAAATACCAGTTCTAGAAACTGTACGACATTAACGTGGAGGTACTTCCCCAGTCGGACTGCTCTATTCGGACGGTAATACCGTCTTGTCCTACCTCCTCGAAAACATTTCAACATACTTGTGCACGAACATATTCACTGAGCAGAATGTTCAGTTGGTACGCGTCAACGCGAGTCCATTGCCTTTACGCGTGCGCGCATTAAATTATGATCATTCTAGAAATATATTAAGATAGAAAAGAACGAAACGGTCCAGTTGGGTATATCACCCGCGATCTTTCCCTTACAGGGGGAACTCTCTGACCACTAAACCACCGAACCTTCGCCTGAAATCATCCAAATTCTTCTATACATATATCATAAATTTAGGAGGAGGTAGGACACGGCGGTATTTCCGCCCAATTGAGCAGTCCGACTGGGGAAGTACCTCCGCCCTACAGAATACCGCGGCTATAATAACTTCCTGTTGTGTTCCCAGCGGTGAGTAGGGTAGCCAGAGCTCACTGGAGAATCTGTGCTGTCAGTGGCAAGACTAAAGGCTTGTCCTGCTTTGTCTTCTACATTGACGGTACAGAAACTCTGTACTTACAGGGTTGACAGCGCGACTGTGACTCTTCTGGTGTTACAAACGTCCATAGGCAACGGTAACCACTTTCCATCAGGTGGGCCGTGTGCTTGTCTGCCACTTAAGTTGTATAAAAAAGACCGTCTTACGTAGACGGTGGTTCATTGATTCCGATAGTTCGTACGAATATCGGACTCAATGACAATGACTCCCACGTTCACGACATACGATGCTTACTGTATCCACTCGCGATTTTGTTTTAGGTTGTTCCCGGTTGTTTTTGCAAAGACGGACCACTGGATGCCAGACGTCCGGCAGTTGAAACCCATCCTCACGATTGAAATTTTTATACTTTTTTATTTCAATTGCTTCCCTAACCAGTCTTGGTATATAGTGGCGTTCTGTCGAGAGCATCTGAGGGTTATGTAGCTCGATATCCCGTTTATTTTGATACTGATGTGAGTGACCATGATAGTTTAAATACTTAGCATACTACCTAAATGCTTTAAAATTTGATATTGGTTGCAGTGCAGTGCACAGTTGACCACACTAATGGAATTTCACCTTTAGCTAAAAGACATAACACCTTCGTTACCTAAAGAGGTTGACGTTTTTAGGTCGCAAATTGAAATATAAGCGTGTAATCGCGCATAATGACTGCGAAATTTTCCACCATCTGGTTTGCACAACAATCCAAGATTTGTTTGCATAACATACAGACGACAGTAGCTATTGGGATATATCTATGTATCTATATATACAAATAAATAAAATTTGGGTGTCTGTCTGTACAGGTATACATCAGGGGTAGGCAGAGGTGTATTAACATGCTCTGAGTTTAGATTCGAACAACTAATTGGTCACAGTTGGAAAACGGAACACATGCGTTATTATTTAATGAGTACACCCACATTTCGTCAACTATGATTTTCGGTCACATATAACAGGGGCAGGGAGCAAGTTTATTGCCGTCAAACGGACACTTTGTCATGGGCTGTATGTTTACTATCGGATGGAGAACAGCCCTATCACTTAGTCGCCTTCTACGACACCCACGGGAAGAGATAGAGTGGTCCCATTCTACTCCAAATGGAACCAACACGGCACAGTTTGTAACGTTAAAATAACATTTTTTTTAAAGAATCCATTGGAATTTATACATGATACCTATAACAATTGAACAATTTAAAAAAAAATTGTATGCCTTTTGTCTGTTGTCTGTTTGTTCCGGGTAATCTCTGAAGTGGCTGGGTTATTTTTGACGGGTTAAAAGCAACCTGTATTCCACACCTTATAACATCAGTGCCATGAAAATCGGCGCAGCCACTTCAGGGATTACCTAGAACAAACAGACAGAAAGAATAACAAACGAAAATATTTTAAAATTACTTTTTTGATATAGATATCGTGTATTCATTTACATTTATTAAAAAGTTGTTATTTCAAAGTTACAAACTGACCCTGCAATTTCTTTTTCATAGGTAGCATAGTAAGCACAGGGCCCATCTGATGGAATATTGTATTGCCGACCCAGTTTTGTATAAAAGATGTACTTATATAAGATGTATATATTATCAATACCACAGCTACGTACAATCTAGAACTAAACCGCCTTGTACCTATGTAGATGGTAAATTAGACGCCAAGAACTTCTAGTCTAGACTATTACTCTATCTAGACTATTTAAGTATGGCCTAGTTTTAAACTTCCTCAAGAAACAGGGCCAGGGTGAGTATATTATCCTTATTAATAGAACAGGCGGTTAGCGCTAGTCTGATTTGCTAGGTCAGTGTTTCTCAAAGTTGTGTATTCATTCACTTTTCCGTGGCCTATGGACGTTTGTAACACCAGATGAGTCACACTCGCGCTGCCAACCCTGTAAGTGCAGAGTTTCCGTGCAGTCAGTGTAGAAGACAAAGCAGGACAAGCCTTTAGTCTTCCTACTGACAGCACAAATTCTGCAGTGAGCTCTGACTACCCTACTCACCGCTGGGAACACAACACGAAGTTGTTATGGCCGCGGTATTCTGTAGGGCGGCGGTACTTCCCCAGTCGGACTGCTCAATTGGTCAATTGCTTTTGTCCAAATGAAAGCGCCCAGCTTTCATTTGGACAAAAGCAATTGACAAAAATATCTTAGGCTGGCTAAGATTGAATTTTTTTTCTTATTGTGCGCGAAATTCCCTCAGATACCCCCAACACCGGAGCCGGCAGGGGAAGTTATGTCGGACGTGAACCGACTAAAACGCACGCCAACTGTGTGGGCCGCAGGTTGCTAGAGGTGAGATAGAGAGACATATCCCTCGCACCCCGGCAGGCCGGTTAAGATTGATTTACTTCGATATTAGACTGTTCTCTCTATCTTATACCGACTCTTTACTAAGATCTTCGAGGTCCAACACAACCTCACCTTCAAGCCAAAGTACTTGTTGTTTTAGGGCAAAGTTCTAACGCAGCCTTTCCTCGCGGGGTTATCGGCGTCAGACTGTAGTCGTTAGTTCTCGTAAATGACCGTTAAACCATAACTTGAAAGCAATGACGGTAGTTAAGTTTAGAGATTAAGCATATGATAACTGTGCATTTATGTTTTTTTTTTGTTTGATTTGTATACTTGTTTACAATATGGGCAACATAATCGCCCTAGCGACAAAGCCCTTCAATAAAGAGAAAAAAAAATTACGGTAGAATCCGCACTCAGGATACACCCGTCATTGGCGCTCGAATGATGAACTTGTTTTACTACAGCCGCCCGTGACTTCATACGCATGGAACAGTTTTATCCCCTTAGGGGCGGAGATACGTAAAATCTGTTCTTAATAGATGTGTACACCTTTTAAGGAATCTACCTGCCAAATTTAAAGTTTCTAAGTGTCATAGTTTCCGAGACTTTCGTGATTAGAAACAATTAGATTTCAAACGGGTTTTGAATACCTAATAGGGGTACATGGAGCGTCTACAACTTTGAGAAACACTGGCTAACTAATAGCCAGCATCCGTTGCAAATTGCCCTTTAATTTTTGCAACCTTCACGCTATAACTAATAACAGCACCAAGAAGGCAGTGGGGTCGTATGCGACTGTAGTGCATGTGGATTCCAGATTCGATGCCTGGGTAAACTACTTAAGCAAGTGTATACGAAAAGCCGAAACCGAAACATAAAATAAGGAGCAAACCTTATTTTATGTTATATACCTTATATAACAGATGCTATCTATTTTTGTAAGTATAGAAGAATTGACAGAAGTATAGAAGATGTAGTGATAAGAATTGAGACAGGAATGTTGAGATGATTTGGTCATGTTGAGAGAATGAATGAAAGAAGACTAACGAAACAGGTGTATGAGGCGAGTGTGGATGGTACCGTCGGAAGGGGAAGACCTAGGCGCACATACCTGGACCAAATCGGGGAAGTTTTAGAAAAGGGGCAGGTCAGGAGTGCTCTAAACCGACGAGCATGCATGAAGAATGTAATGAGAGTGAATGAAGCGAGAGTAGTATGTCAGGATCGTAGCAAGTGGAGATCCGTGATCTCTGCCTACCCCTATGGGAAACAGGCGTGATTGTATGTATGTATGATTGTATAGAAGAATTTGGATGGTTTCGGGCAAAGGTTCTGTAACTCAGTGGTCAGAGCGTTCCCCCTATAAGAGAAAGATCGCGGGTTCGAATCCCGCTTGGCCCGTTACATTTTTTCTATATCTTAATCGATTATTATTTTTTTAACTAGTAGGTACAAGTAACCGAAAATAATCCTAGATACATATTGTCATTAACCCCTCCAGCTAAGCCAAATTGCTTGTGTTAGGGTTATGTTCACGTCGCTATTGTAACAGCCGCTGAACCCGGAGCCTTTAGACCATAAAGCCCACTTCCCCAACCACTAAGCTACCAACAGAACCAACTAAGTACATATATGTAGTACAATAGTAATTATACATTATTTCCTTATTGAGCAAAAACATTAATTATCCTCTAGCACATCAGCGAGACAAACAATGCTACATGACATTCTTAGAAGGCCTTCTTATAAAAAATGAATGTTTGATACCTATTTACCTATCTGCACACGCAAAGCAAAATAAAAGGAAAAATGTATTTAAAATACCTACATAAAGGCGACTTTAGACTGGTCGGTAGTGAGTTGTGAGTTCAGATTTTTCGTATTTATACGAGACGTTCGAAATGACGGAAAGAATGACGTAATACTCTTTCATTTAACATTCCTTCCGTCTAGCTTATTCCTTCTTTCCTATTGAAAAGAAAGTATATATTGGATGTAATCAAGAACCGAAGTACTGGGGGCATATTCCTCGCACCCCGACCGACCCAGTAGGCCTCTTCGGGTTTGGGGAGAGATACTTTTATAGTACAAATAACGGAAAAGATACAAGTCGCGTCGTATCAGGAGATTAAAGGACTGGCGGACGAGAGAGAACAGAAGCGATTACTCTACCGACTAAAGCACAGCTCTTAAGTTTAGGATCGCAAGTCAAGCTGCCCGCGTACGGAGGCAACTCGGGCGTCGGACCTCCGCCCCCCATCAGCGCTGGCCTGGGGGTGACAGGTGGAGCCGCCTGTCACCCTGGCAGAAGCAGGCCGCGGCGGTGGCGCGTGTGGCGCGCCTCCTCGTTTCCGGGGACGAGCTGGGGACTCTGTAGTCCCCACACCCGAGATGAGGGCCAGATTGTGGGAAATGGCCCTGGGTCGGCCGGGGTGCGAGGGATATGCCCGTCAACCTCACCTTCGGCAACCAAAGAGACCCACAGGCGGCGTGCGTTTTAGTCGGTTCGAGTCCGACATAACCTCATCCACCGGCTCCGGTGGGGAGGGTATCCGTGGGATTTTGCGCACGTAAAAAAAAAGCTCTTAAGTTTAAAGAGAGAGAGAGATCCGAATACACATTAGGATTGCATTCAAAGTTTGTACTTTAGAGGTCGGGGATTCGCAGTTCTACCTTTCATAATCTAGGCTATCTTAGTTTTTACGGGGCTGTGCCAGTCGGGAGTGACCTTAGTCTCCTCCGGATCCGCTCCGCCGCCTGCTTGTCAAGTGTTACTTGCTCATAGAAGGAGGCGGCGGCAGCACACACCGTCTGATCGAGGAAAACCAGTGCCAGCGCCTCGTCTGTGAATGAGAAGATGACCAGCTTGCAGGTTTTTTTTTATACCATTTAGTTGACAGACAAGCACACGGCCCACCTGATGGAAAGTGGTTACCATGACCTATGGATGTCTGTAACACCAGGAGTCACAGTCGCGCTGCCAACCCTATAAGTACAGAGTTTCCGTCAGGTGAGGTTGTCTCGGTCCCAAAGGCTTCATATACTCCTTCTCTTTGTCATCTTTTCCATGATTTATTTCATGCCAAGTCAACGTTTTCCTGCAAACCTGCTTGACATGGCTACGGCGCAAGGTTTCCTCAAGATTACGTTTGACTATGGGTTTGACTATAGTCGCTTCCATAAAAGTCTAAATAAATTAAGTCATGTGAATTAAGAGTAACAAAGGGGACCCTGAGTTCCAAAACACAAGCTTTGAAAGCGCTCGGATAGCGATAAGATTTTTGTGGACCGTGGGAACTGGATTCATATTCAACGAGGGTTTAGCTGTAGGCTCAATGTTAGTCTAAGTTCTCCTTTATATACATTGGAATATCCATGTTTAGGCAACAAATAATGGTATGCTAACGACACAAATTGTCCTTTAGTCGTCCCTTCTAAGTTATAAAACGGCATAGTGGACAAGGAGGTTTCAAACGCGAATTTTTTTTTTATACTAGTTAGGTGGCAGACAAGCGCACGGCCACACTCGCGCTGCCGACCCTGTAAGCACAGAGTTTCTGTGGCGTCAGTATAGAGGACAAAACAGGACAAGCCTTTAGTCATCCCACTGACAGCACAAATTCTCCAGTGAGCTCTGGCTACCCTACTCACCGCTGGGAATACAACACGAAGTTATTATAACCGCTGTAGGTATTCTGTAGGGCGGAGATACTTCCCCAGTCGGACTGCTGCGGACGGTGGTTCATTGATTCCGATAGTTCGTACGAATATCGGCGGATCGCTCCCACCGTCGCCGTAAGAAGTATTACATGTATAGAAGAATTTGGATGGTTTCAGTGCTTTGTCAATTAACAGGGCCCGTACCAAGAACTCTTAAAACAGGTCTATAATTGAACGGCTGCCATACTACCAACCAAAATATATAGGGATTACAAAATTACATTTGCAGTTGGTAGTACATCAATCAATTAGCCCACCGCAGTACACTGCTGGACATAGGCCTCTCCCAATGTGCGCCATTTTTTCCGATCCTCTGCCTTCCGCATCCTGCTCCATCCAGGTCCATCTGGCTAGGGAGCGTCCTACCTTTCGTTTACCTTCTCGCGGTCTCCACTCTAGTTGGTAGTATAAAAGCTGTTCAATTACAGTTAGTAGTATGAAAGTCGTTCAATTATTGACCTGTTTTAAGTGTTCATGGTAAGCCCAAGCCAACTCTTTAATTGTATCATTCATTTTTTTTTAAATCCGCCTTGACGTCAGCTGAATGGTTAATAGTCGCCCTTACGATAAAAAGGTCCCGGATTCAAATCCTGGCCATTACATTATCGACGTGCCCACTTATAACTCAAATAGTTTATCTTAGCTAGAGGCGTTAGGTTAAATTAGTTACTTTACCAGTATTTTTATTATTGGCGGGGCGGGAGCGGCAGCGGGAGCGACGAAGGATCGCAAGCCAAGCTGCCCGCGTACGAAGGCAACTCGGGCGTCGGAGGTCGATGAACGACCTCCGCCCCCCATGAGCGACGGCCTGGGGGTGACAGGTGGAGCCGCCTGTCACCCTGGCAGAAGCAGGCCGCGGCGGTGGCGCGCCTGGTGCGCCTCCCCGTTTCCGGGGACGAGTTGGGGACTCTGTAGTCCCCACACCCGAGAAGAGGGCCAGATCGTCAGAGACGGCCCTGGGGCGGCCGGGGTGCGAGGGATATGCCTCTCAACCTCACCTTCGGCAACAAAAGCGACCCACAGGTGGCGTGCGTTTTAGTCGGTTCGAGTCCGACATAACCTCCTCCACCGGCTCCGGTGGGGAGGTATCCGTGGGGATTTTGCGCACGTAAAAAAAAAAAAAAGTATTTTTATTATTTTGTTTACTAAAATATACTACATTACGAGCGTGCATGCGGCCTGTCTGTGTTACCCTAAAAATGTCAGGTCAAGGACAAGCTCAGAGTAACGAACAAAAAATAAACAAAGCTGGTTATATTAAAAATAAACATTAATTTTAGTCAAATAGAAATAAAATGACATTCAAGTCTTTTGCTTAATGGTACAAAATAACAAAACAGATGAACAGGGTTCAAATAATACGATGGAAAACCTTCTTAAGCCTGTTATAGTCAACACTAAAAGCAATGTGTTTTTTTTTAAACTTCAATAGGCGCGTTGAGTATTAATTGACATGGAGAAAAAATCATTGAACTCGCGACACTGTTACCGTTGATGTTACCGACACCTCGCTGTCTAAGTATGAACATTTATTATGCATGTAATGCACACATAGACAGATACACATCATGCATGTTGTCATTTTTTTAGATGCGAAATATCTCCAACGCTATGTAAAAAAAAACGATTAAACTATGAAGACTGTTACCGTTACCGACACCTCTATGTCTAAATATGTACATGAAGATAACATGAACAGACAATGTGTTTTGTGTAGTGGGGTAAACCCGAACTTAAGACACTTTTTTACTTAGGTAGTAGGTATTTTTTTAACGTCCGAAAATCCCCTCATATTCGACAGGTTGAAAACCAGCGCTGGGTACGTAGTGCCCAGCATTATGCAGAACTGGTCCCATTCTTGGTGTAACCTAAATGTGCCCAATACAAGCACTAAATAGGTAATATTATCATAAATATCACTGTTTAGTTTTAAGTATGTTTGTGTTGCGACAAAAATAAAATGTATTTTCTTTCTTTCTATCAGATCGAATGAATTATATACATAGGATGTCCTAAGAGTCAAGAGCATCAAAAATCAGCGAGTACCTAAGTAGAAACAGGATGTGGTATACTTTATAGCATTTAGTATACTAACTATTGAAATTCATTAAGATATAGAAGAATTTGGATGGTTTCGGGCGAATGTTCTGTGGCTTAGTGGTCAGAGCGTTCCCCCTGTAAGGGAAATATTGCGGGTTCGAATCCCGCCTGGAACAATTAATTTTTTTCTATATCTTAATCGATGTGGTATCTACCTACCTCACTGGGAAAAAGGCGTGACTGTATGTTGTATAGGTACTTGGCTTAATTTGGTTTTTACGAGAGCGATAGAAGTCTCACTCCACAAAATCGAGAGGACAGCACACAAGCCTCATTTGTTGTTTAGGTTTACCATAGCTTTTGGTAAGCGCGCTTGGTTTGGACTCCAAAGACTAGACCTTCTATCTTGTTTAAACTATAGCCAGAAAAAGCCGGTCAAATGCGAGTCGGACTCGTGCAACAAGGGTTCCGTAACTTAAGCTACATAAACCGTAATATATTTTGAATGTTAAATTAGAAGTTTGATTTTTGCACAGTTTCAAAACGTTATAGAATCGAGTATGTGGTATGGTTTCAGCTTGATAACTCCACGTATTACTGAGAAAAAGGTCTTGACAGACGGACAGACGGACAACAAAGTGATCCGTTATTTTTCTTTTGAATTACAGAACCCTAAAAACATACTACACTATCTGTATAGCTTTTATCGTTCAGAAACACCGGTTTTGTTTGATTAATCCAAAAAATGGCCGAACATAATTGGATATCGTTAATGGTTGCCGAATAATTAAAAGCTTAGGTAAATACCTACATGGTTTGTCTAAATATATAAGAACAAGTGAAGTCAATGAAATAGCTACGTTTTATTTGTATGTATGGAAAAAATATCTCTATAAGACACAAATTCGCTCCTGCGTGAATACTGCACGCACCTCTGGGATGGCACCGCGAAATACCTACTAGATGCTCTCGACAGGTTGCAGCGAGGTTAGGATATTATTGCTATACCTAACAGTTTTTTTTTATTTTACTTAGGTGGCAGACAAGTATACGGCCCAGTACCTATAGAAAGTTGCTGGCCCTGTAAGTACTACGGCAGGGAGTTCATTCCACAGCTTGGGCGTGCGTGGGATGAAGTTCTTTTCATACCTGACTGTGCATACTGTTTCCAGTCGCAACGTGTGCAGATGGATTCCCTGCCTGTGGCGAGAAGTGCTATGATTGTTTATAACGGGATGCAAAGAGCCCTACCAAGCCCTACCAGCCGGTGTACTTGGTGATTGATGGATGAAGCTTTAGCGCAGACTTTGACGCAGAGGAATTGAACTCTTACCACGGATTCAGCTGTCGAGGATGTACGATCCTTCTGAATATTCTTACAGCATATGACTGGATGGATTTTGAAATCATAGTAGTTTAGTGGTTAAGGAGGCCTTACGATCGAGAGGTTACACAGATTCGTATCCTGGCTATTATTACGCTACCGACGTGAACCCACTCCTAACACAAGCAATGTAGCTTAGCTGGAGGGGTTAGAGGGAATATTAGTAATTTCGGTTCTAATATTCTTATGCGTGCGTTGTGAAGTATGTGTGGAGTGATCTTTAGAGATAGAGTGAGATCATGGCTGTATTTTACCGTCTGTACCATGGGCAGTGTTCTGATGAGCTCTTCCAATTAGTCCCACCCTCCCCTTTCCTACACAGGACAACACGTGCAGGTCTTAGATGTCATCTGCACACGGTGCAGAAAATACGATCAAGAAGCAAGCGGTTCGGAGACTCTTTCCTCTGTCGCACCATTAAGGCCTGGAATTTATTACCAGCTCACGTGTTTCCTTCTTCCTACAGTCCCGGGTCCTTTAAGCGGGGCGTGAAAAAGCATATGATGAGGCCGTCAAGCTGAGTGTCACCATTGTCACACGGTATGTGTAAGTAATGGTGACCCTCTTTTCTGGGACTTTGCCTTCAGCTTACCATCAGGCAAGGCGAAGTCCAATTGACGTGTCCTATATAAAAAAAAAAGAGCGTGATAAGAGAGCGATGTAGAGTGATAGAAGATGTAGTGAAGAGAATTGACAGGGGAATGTTGAGATGGTTCGGTCATGTTGAGAGAATGAATGAAAGAAGACTAACGAAACAGGTGTATGAGGCGAGTGTGGATGGTACCGTCGGAAGGGGAAGACCTAGGCGCACATACCTGGACTAAATCGGGGAAGTTTTAAAAAGGGGGTAGATCAGGAGTACCCTAAACCGGCGAGCATGCATGAAGAATATAATGAGAGTGTATGATGCGAGACTTGTATGTCAGGATCGTAGCAAATGGGGATCCCTTACCTCGGCCTACCCCTATGGGAAACGGGCGTATTTATGAATTCTTATAATCATAAAAAAAGATATATTCAAATGGGTTTCGAGAAAAAGCTTAAAACTGCACGCGAATCAGCCAGGAGTCCATAGTTGTACCATAGCAAAATATATATAATTTATATATTTTGACGCAACTCAAAAAACCGGTTTGGATAATGTTTTACCAATGCAGCTTAGCTATTGAATCAAATTTTCTTTTTATAAAATGTTCACTATAATTATATCTATAAAGCAATTTGTTTGAAATATAATGATAGTTTTTCTACTTGAACTACAACGTGATTCAATTAAACACTATAAATAAAGAATTCTAGCAATTAAATAGTACCTATATACTACAGAACAGATGGCCGATGGAGCAAAAAAGTTCTGGAATGGCGTAGTAGTGGTAGGACGCCCAACGGCCAGGTGGAAGGACGACCTCATGAAGGTCGCCGGGAAGCACTGGATGCAGGCTGCTTTAGATCGGTCATTCTGGAAGTCTGTGAGAGAGGCCTATGTTCAGCAGTGGACTATATGTGGCTGACATGATGATGATGATGATATACTACATGTCTACCCAAGATAATCTTGATATTAGCCATAAGCTATCAGCAAAGTACCTATTGATTTTGCTCTGTCAATGATCAGCGGGTTATGCTACCTAGGTGCGGTTGATACTTGGATGGGTCACGGCTTAGTAGTACTTCACTGAGCGCTACCGTGCTTCAGAGGGCACGTTAAAAGTCAGTCCTGGCTGTCAATAGTAATTAGGTCAAGACCACGGATATCCTCGGATATCTTGAGATGGAGGCTTATATGGGAGGGGAGACCTTAACAATTATGTCAGTGGTTGACCACAACTTAGGCAGAGAAGTCAGACGGCAATCGCTACCGATATAACCGTAGCACCGAGCAGACCCCGGACTGAGGTGAAGAGCATGGATGAGACCGGAACTAATACAAGATTTTTTTTATACCACTTAGGTGGCAGACGAACAAGCGACCCACGTGATGGAAAGTGGTTACCGTGGCCTATGGACGTGTCGTAACACCAGAGGAGACCCTGTAAGCACAGAGTTTCTGTTCCGTCAGTGTAGAAGACAAAGCAGGACAAGTCTCTAGTCTTCCCACTGACAGCACAAATTTCAGAGTTCTGGCCACCCTACTCACCGCTGGGAACACAACACAAGTTATTATGGCTGCGGTATTCTGTAGGGGGAGGTACCTACTTCCCCAGACGGACAGTTCAATTGGACGAAAATACCGTCGTATTCTACCTCCTCCTTCCTCTGCCGCACGATAAAGAGCTGGAATGCTCTGCTCGAGAACGCGTTTCCCTCTTCTTACAGTCCCGGGTTCTTTAAGCAGGGCGTGAAAAAGCATCTACCAAGGTCGTCAAGGTAGGGATAACCTTGATACATGCTTTATAACAGCAAATGGAGATCCGTGATCTCTGCCTACCCCTATGGGAGACGGGCGTGATTTTATGTGTGTATGTATATATTTTATTTTAAATTATATTACTATTGGACACGTGTAGGAGGCGCCCCCATAGTTACAAGTCTCTGGGCATATAAAATCGTCACACTAATCTACGGAACCTCGCCCAGCAACAGGGCTGCGCTCAACAAACCAGATTTCCTTCGCGTTCAGTATAAATACGTGCGTGAACCACAACTCTCCACACACTAAGTTTAGTGACGACAGAACAATGAATACTCTGATTGTAATTTGTGTCGCGATCATCGCCACCGGCGCTAGTGGAAATGTGAGTACTTAAGTATTACATACATTATGATCACGCTTATATTTCTTTGGGGTTGGCAGAGGCAACAGTACGTCCATCAATAATAATTATCTCCTATCATCTATCAACGCGAAAAATACATAAAAACATTAAATATCGCGTAAATATTACTTAACATATCTATAATTTTATTCTTAGTTAAAAACAGGCTTGTAAATCTGATGATTGACGGATTAAGTTTCCCTCTCGAGGTTGGTTGGTCACACGACAGTCGCTCTCGTAATATTTAAGATCCGCCATATCAAAAGAAAGATTAGAAGACCGGACCCCAAGCTCTAAAGAGCAAGCTTTGAATGCGATGATGAGGCAGGTTAAGGGATAAATTCATATTCCACGCTAAGGTATCAGCCCTGTGGATATTAATATCATCAACCTCATACCGACTTCTCAGTTAGATAGGTCCAAAGTTTCTACTTTGGAGCCCGATGTACGCTTATTTATCTGGTATGTTGGCTTTCCTGGTAGCGACAGCCGTGTCAACTCCCAATACTGAGAGGGAAGTCTGCTGAAGGTACTAAAGGCCACCATTATAGCATTATTGGTAGGTATATAAACTGGTAGCTTCCATTCCAGAAACTTCACTTTTTGGAGTCTTCTAATAGTTATCAACGAGATTTTAAAAAAAATATTTTCGAAAAAGGAACGCATCGGGAGGTAAACAAATAGTGTTGGGGTTACAGTGATATTTTTGCGACAGTTACCGGTTTTTACCAAGTGCAATAAAATAAACGGTGTTGTTTTGTAATATTTTAAAGGTTAATCTGAGATAAAAAGACGATAATATTAATGTAAACAGATGTTCGATAACATCTATTATTACGAATGTCAGCGCTGCACTCTGTCGGAATCATGAGTCAAGTGTTCGAGTCTTGTAATAAATTGGTTGACAACAGTTCATGCTGCAGTTGATAAGGAGATTATAAAATTAAATGAAATTTTAAAGCATTTTTATGCTAACTATTCAAATCGATTAAGATAGGAAAAAGCGAATCAACTCAGGCAGGAGTCGAACCCGCATCTTTCCCTTACAATTCTCTGACCAAAGCCCTACCGAGCCACGCCTGAAAAAATCCAATCTAATGAACACATGAAAATACGATTTGATGATAAACAACAGAGTTTAATGAACTCTAGTACCCAAATTGAGATTAAAATTGTGGTTCCAAATTTTCCTATACCTACATTCGTCTTGGGGCAACAGTAAGGTAAAGATCGCGGGTTTGAATCCCGCCTGGGCGGATTCGCTTTATCCTATCTTAATCGGGTTTATAAGTGTTGTCATGAATTGAATTTTTTAACAGTAATATTCACACTATTTAAATGGCATAAATTGGTCAAGGATTTGCACGCAGTAGAGTCAGTACCTACTTACGAGTTATTCTGAAAATATGACATTAGCAATTTTTTTTGCAGGAAATAGGTTCCTCTAGGTCACGGGTACGGGATCGTTCTACGATATTAACTTAACGTAAACAAAACTATTATATTCAAGAACATAATACCAACAAAACAAGACCACAAGGGGTCTGATAAATTTAATTTAACAGGTAGCGGTCGGGTCCCACAAATACACACAAATCCGTGAATACGGCGTATAACTCTTGTAAAGGTTAAGTAACAATGATCTTATATTAAACAAGCTGATGCCCGCGGTTCCGCCCGCGTTTTTCGTTTTTTTTCGTGCGGATGTTCCCTCGGACACCACCCCCGTCGGCCATCAGAAGTGGTTATGTTGGACTCGGAAGGACGAAAACCGTATGCCCTCTCGGGTCTTAAGATGCCAGGGGTGTAACATTACCTAGAGCATCCCTCCCTCCCCGGCTGACCCATGGTCGTCTACTGTTTAAGATGACCTCCTCAGAAGTGGGAAGCATTGTGTCCCTATCGAACCCCGGAAAGGGGAGGTGGGCGTGAAGGGCGGCGCGGCGGAAGCGACCAGCCCGCACCTTTCCTGTTCTCCACTGTGACCTCTGGTCAGAAAAACATGTGGGAAGCCTTCAAGCAGCCTTCTACAGGGTCGCTCCGATTGGGACCGGTATTTGTCGTAGACGGCATCGCCTCCCCTGGGTGACAGGCACTACCGCCTGCGTAGTCCAGGGTGAATCGCATGGAGGTTCCGTACCACGTATTCGGATCCCGTTCTCGTTGAATCTTCTGTTCAGCAGACCCTCCTACTTCAGCTGACCCCCCCTTTAACCCATGCCCGTAATTTAATAGTTTTAAAATACTATATGGGAGTCGAGCTACAGCTAACAATAATACAAGATCATTACTAAACGTGTATTTATAAAACCAAATAGCAATATGTTCTATTTTTATATAGGACACGTCAATTAGACTACGCCTCACCTGATAGTAAGCTGAAGGCAGTCTCAGAAAAGAGGGTCACCATTACATACATATACCATGTTACAATGGTGACACTCAGCTTGACGGCCACATCATATACTTTTTCACGCCCCGCTTAAAGGACCCGGGACTGTAGGAAGAAGGAAACACGTGAGCTAGTAATGAATTCCAGGCCTTAGTGGAGCGACACATAGGAAAGAGTTTCCGCGCTGAAACGCGATATTTAAATGAAATACCATAAAATTTTCAATATTGGCCCATAATGATAGGTTTAGGTGTATGTAATATACATATTTGCCTGGTAGCTGATTCTAATCGGATATATAACACCCAAATTCATTAAATATTATGAATATGGAAACGAAAGACCTACATATGACAGGATCGTGGCAATCGGAAACGTGTTATCTCTGATTACCGTAATGGCAAAGCGGCGTAAACGTAATACACTTGTTTTTCAGACTTAACGATGTACTGATTATTTAACGAAAAAAAAACATAATAACATAATAATTTTCAGTACCACTGTCGATAAAATCGTAAGATAAACATTATTGTTTTCTACATACTATATACGTATAATCGTATATATTATACGTATATATTCTATATACGTATAATCGTAAAACACTGTATCTACAGTGTTTTACGATTATACGGAAAAATATAATGGAAAAACGATTTTTATTAACACGGAGAATTATGAGAACTCTCAAGTTACGAATCAACAGTACGGTTTAAGATTTTCTTTAATTTTATTGTTTCTTTGCAGACTGTCCATCTCTCAGACAACCAAAAAGAGACAGCTAATAAATATGTGGCAGAATGCGTCAAGGAAACTGGAATAAAACCTGAAGTGATTGCAGAAGCTAAGAAGGGACAATTTGGTGAAGACGAGAGTCTGAAAAAATTCACCTTGTGCTTCTTCGAGAAAGCCGGCATTGTGGATCATGAGGGAAAACTTAATATTGCAACTGCTCTAGCGAAATTACCAGCTGGAGTCGACAAGGCAGAGGCGGAGAAGGTGTTAGAAAGCTGCAAGAACAAAACTGGCAAAGATGCTGCTGAAAAAACGTTCGAAATCTTGAAGTGTTACCATAAAGGCGCGAAGAATCATATCTTCCTTGGGTTTTAATAAGTAATACTGCTAAATTACTTGCCTTAAAGATAATAAGAGAGAAACCCTCCACATTTTTAATGCTGTGGCGAATATGACGGCAAAATTTAATTCCACATCCTAGTTCCTTCAAAATATAATCCCTATTTCCTTCAACCCTAGTAGATAATAAGTTTCTCAGAGATAACTTGACCCAATTCCCAGATCCTTAGATATTATTCTATCTAGAACAACAAACGTGGCTTAGATATGAGATCATGTTGAGCCGTGCCATAATAGAACCTTCTGAAATAATTAGAATATTCAAGAACTTATTTACTTATTACCCTTAATTTCTCAAGTTTGTTAAGCATGCAATTATGAATTGGTGCTATTTAAGCAAGTATCTGTTATATTTCGAAAGGCATGCTCAATGTTATGCTATCATAGAAGTTATCAACATTTTTGGTATTATAGTGTTTAATTACCGTTATACAATTAACTACTGTTGTTATTTATTTGAATGAACTTTGAAATATAAATAAGAATTGTAACAATTGTTTTAGTCCTGTTCAGAACAATCCCTTCTTTACCCGATCACCAATCCCGGTTAGATCCAAATCTCGGTCTTGGGAGCCCGAGGTCGGGATTCATATTATGACTTTTTTTCAACCAAAAGAGAGAAGCCTACGCAAGAACTTCGATCATCAAACTACAGGTGTTGTACTGGTTTACAGATGAGCTTAGTATAGGTGTTTTCGGATCAATATGAACATTTTAAACAAATCTGTAGACAGCACCGATTTAGGAAACGCTATATGCATACCGCGTGTATACTGTGAACTCTGAGCAAGTGGAGTTAAATGATCAATTTTAATCGCTAAAATCGAAATTTTATTGAGTATCGACCGACAAGGTCGAACGCAAAATACGAATACGCAAGATCAAGATCAAGGTGGTAATAATAGCTTTGTTTAGTTTTCGTCGCACATCTGTGCATGTATTTTAAAATTATGATGAAGAAAAGACAGTTATACATGAACCGTGAAAACATGAAAGAAAAGAACAGAAATAGGAGTATCTTTTGGAGTAACCCATCCTTTTTAAGGAGATTGTGTCATAAAGTAGGTATAGTAGTAGTACTTTATGAACAGCCTATACTTCTCTAAGGAGGCACGAGAGAAATAATACAGCTTTTCTGGACTCTTATGTATGGTTTTAATGTCGGGTGAAGGAGGGTAAAAGTAAACTGGATAACTTGGCTAAACTTTTTTGCACCCACGTTTTAACCACTATTACTTCGTACTGATCAAGGAAATTTTAAGAACTGAGTAACTGATGAGCATGTTGGATAATAATAATAACAAAACGTGACAGGCGTATGTCATTTGTAGCAAGTGAAAAGATATGTCTGTCTACCTCAATATGGAGGTGTGAGGTCAAGCAATGCCCCATGCCCCGATACTGCAGTATAAGTCGTTCAACTTACACGTTTCCATAAAAACGAATCGATATTAAATCTGCGTACCTACGTACGTACACTGGCTACATAACATGTGCACTTAACGTTAATGTGTAGTTCTTAGGTTAACAAACTTTGCTTTATATATTTACGCTCATAAATCCAGAAGGGATAAAAATAGGAATCTTGTAATAGACAAGTGTATATTCATTTTTACCAGTATCTTTCTGGGTTATAGCCGTCTATAGGACTAGTTTACAGACTCTATGTTGTTAGTCTAATAGAGAAAATCGAACACACTGCCCGACTAAGACTTGATCCCGAGTCAGGAGATATATCTAGCATTCATGGTCTGAGCAATCGAAGCATCTCATTTTGAAATAAGAAAATACCTTATCTAACATAATATAATTATGATAAAGAGGTTTATGTTGTGCCTATGTACAAAAGAAACATTGAACTTTTTTTTACCGATTCGTTACCTGTTTGTATAAAAAAGACAATTATATAAATGTGAACTATGTGTTACCAGCAGTATAATACAACACAACTATTTAGCCAAGACACACGTACTCAAATATTATTATCCACATTTACTCGAATTATACGACACGCAAAACAACACTGACACACTGGCAACGACGTAAGTAAAACAAAAAACCGTATTTACGATTCGTTCTAAATTCATTACACATCACTAACACACTAACAGTTGAATAATTAAAAAAAATTACAAAATTCAAATTCAGAATACGTTCGTCGCGTTTAGCGAACTTCAAATGTGTGACGGGTTCGTCACTATAATGAAGTGATCGGCAAGTATGGAGTCGGCTTTTAAAATTATATGTACATTGCGCCTTTCAGTAAAATTAAGCATTTTGGCGTCGCAGTTTTAATCGATATTTGTATTTAACCCATACGACAAAAACTTCCAGGTCCTAGATAGACTCACCTGCAGGTCAGTAGAACTGCTGATTGACGGACAACGCTTTCCTCTCGGCATTGGGCGTGTAGTCGGTAGTCGCTCTAAGAACTATATATACCAACCTTAGCAGTCCGGGTAAAAAGTTAACATAAAACAATACAGTACCTTTATCTTCTATTTTCGGCATCACGTTATCTTAATTTTCGTTTAGTAACTACTGAAGAACTGCACAGATTGACCGATCACTTCGAAGGTTGGATGTTTTTTCGCAGAGATGGACATAATGGTAAGCTACTATCAGTTAACCTAGTGATAAATATATAGATATCGATAAGGTTTCTGATAAATAAATATATAGTAAACATATTTTTAATTCGAGATTAAATGAAAGTCATTATTTAATCATTTTAAGGAGGATTATATTCTATCTAGAAGTGTTCATTTGTAGAAGGTACTTAAACAACTGTGCAATTCTCTATAAGTCGGTCTCCAGTGACGTCATCTAGTTCGACCAATAACAATCTCTAATCAAGGCTGTCGAAGCGCTATGTGCTTTGCACACTTAGCTTCGACAACCAAAAACGGCCCTCAGGCGCCGTGCGTTTTAGTCGATTCGAGTCCGACATAACCTCTCCCACCTCTAGCGTGGGAGACGCTTAGACAGGAACTGGTGGCGGCCCTGGGAGTAAGAGTTCTCACGCTCGCCACATTGCTCACGGCGATGGTGCGGATACGTGGGCGGCCGGCGCCTCCTTCTGCGAGCAAGTTATGCTCGTGAAGGAGGAGCCGGGGCAGGAGCGGCAGTGTGAGCGACGGAGGATCGCAAGCCAAGTTGCCCGCTGCGTTGCGCGCAAGGCAACTCGAGCGCGTCGGAGGTCGATGAATGACCTTCGCCCCCCCCTGAGCGCAGGCCTGGTGAGGTAGCCTCTGATATATCCCTTGCGCACCCCGACTGACTCAGGGACAGTTAGTGCCAAAAGTAAGTAGTAGCCACAGAAATATATTAGGATAGAATGTTAGCGGGGAACGGTTGGTCTCTGTATACCCCAATAGGCCTAAATAACAAAGTTTCATTTTTTTTTTATACCACTTAGTTGGCAGACAAGCACACGGCCCACCTGATGGAAAGTAGTTACCGTGGCCTATGGACGTCTGTAAAACCAGAGCAGTCACAGTCGCGCTGCCAACCCAAGACAAAGCAGGACAAGCCTTTAGTCTTCCCACTGACAGCACAAATTCTCCAGTGAGCTCTGGCTACCCTACTCACCGCTGGGAACACAACACGAAGTTATTATAACCGCGGTATTCTGTAGGGCGGAGGTACTTCCCCATTCGGACTGCTCAATCGGGCGGAAATACCGCCGTGCCCTACCTCCTCATAAAATTTCATATCCGTGTGGTGATGTAGAAAGAATACATGTATCACTACCCCATCATCCGAAGGGTGTAAGAGAAAAACTCACCTACAACAAAATTTCTCTCTTCACTAATCACTTTCATCATCTCCACAGACCCTAGCAATTTATTCATAGGCATTTCTAAGCCTAACCATACAGCCAGTCAGTTAAAACGAGGTGGAATGCCAACTAACATCATATTGTTAGCCTTGTCAGTTCAAATGAGTTGTACATTGTTTGTAAGAGTAGATAATGGATGACATGCTTCATTTTAGGATCAGCGTCCATAGGCGTGACGATGTACCTTTGAAGGTGATCATGATTCTTTTTATTTATTTTTATTATATACTTTATTGTACATCATTAATACATATCATTACTAAAGTCTATATAACAAGGGGGCGGTTTTATCGCTTTAAGCGATTACTGCCAGGCAACCTTTGGATGGTGATTAAAGTTGTAGGCATGAGTGGTAGTATTTTTAGGATGATTTGGTTGATATGAAAAGGTATATTAGGCGACAAAACTAGCTTAATTGAATTTTAAAGCATTTAGTATGCTAAGAAATTGATTAAGATATTAAAAAAAAAAATCGGTTCAGGCAGGATGCGAACCCACGATCTTTCCCTTACAAGGGTCACGCTCTAACCACAGAACCTTCGCCCGAGACCATCCAAATTCTTCTATACATAAATCCGTCCTACGGCGAAGGTGGGAGCCATTTACCGATATTCGTACGAACTATGGGAGCTTAGTTATTATTGTGTATATTAGCGAAGTTATTATAACCGCGGTATTCTGTAGGGCGGAGGTACTTCCCCAGTCGGACTGCTCAATTGGGCGGAAATACCGCCGTGTCCTACCCTCCTCAAACAACTATTCTATATCTAGTTATATTTTAAAGAGAAAAACTTTGAGAGTTCTCTGGATGTACTGAATCGATTTTCAAAATTCTTATTTGTGAGTGACATTGAACAGAAAATCTGAAAAAGAATTTCATGGGTTGCGGGAACGGGAACAGAATTCCACACGGGTAGAGCCTCGGGCAGTAGCAGCTCCCTAAGCATTTCAATAAAATAATAAACAAAACATCAAATTTATTAACCTTCTCTTCAAAGCATGGAGGCGCGATCATCAAACAATGCAATGGCATGTCATCCACTGCTCCTCCGAGCTCCAGTGTACGTCGGGCCTAATGACATCTCATCTGTACAGGCTGCGCAAGCGCATATTGTCGTATTTAAGTGGAACGTGTAGTTATGAATACGTTACATTTTCCACGCTTCACGTGTTTTTTTTTATATAGAATATTAGCATCCACAATTTTAATTAAATTAAAAATCAAAAAATATTTTATTGTGTCAATAAACATGGTTTACATAGATGGTATTTGAAAACTCCTTTTAAGCAAGAAATGCCTGTGTTAGGAGCCTCCGCTCCTCCATTTCATAGGTAATAACTATTAACACATGCTGAGATGGGGCCCTATTTGGGTTCGCATAGTGTGGAGTGTTGCACTCGTAGTCTAATTTTAATGTGCCTACTGTTTTTGATTTGTTATTCTATTGTACTGCCTACCTGTTTGTATTTGGTGGGGTGCCCGCTGTGTGGGGCCTGAATAAAATATTTTCTTTCTTTCTTTCTTTCTTTCTAACACAATACAATGTTAAGCTAATCAAAGTTACAAAACAATTACTAATATTCCCTCTAACCCCTCCAACTAAGCTAAATTGCTTGTGCTAGGAGTGGGTTCACGTCGGTACTGTAATGGCCAGGATTCGAACCTAGGACCTCTCGACCTCCAGGCCGACTCCTTAACCACTAAGCCACTGACGCTTTAAATGTAGTGTAATACTTATATGTGTATTTTTTAACAAATTTGATTGTCTAATCCAGATGTATATACGGCCGTTTATGAATTGTACAGAGCTTCAACCGACAATTAGAGATTGCAGGTGAGATTATGGTGAGGGACAATAATATAGGGTACTTCCAGAAGGGTAATTAAGGTTTTACTGGATCGGCAGCTTGATTATGACGCTTATGGTATCGCACTTGTCCATAGGTCGCGGTAACAGCTACCATTTAGGTGGACCCGGCCGGTGTGCTTGTATAGTAAGTGGCAGAAAATCTTTATGAGGTGTTCATACACCCATTTCGTTATGGCCTTTACGTGTAACAATACGCAGTCCTGAATCGTTGCGTTGTGATGGTGTTTCGCTGTGGCGGGGTGCGGTGGGGTTGGTGCGGGCATAGCATGCCTACCTAATGTACCTATATGTTACTTGCTTTGTTATTTTTAAGTTTTTTTTGTATCTTACGGTTTATGTTTTACTTGTTTTTTTTTTCTTGTTCCGATAGAGGATTTGTTTTTTATTTTTATGTGTAGTGTAAGTGTCTTCTTGACTTTCATTAACACATTTCACAGTTGGTCAATAAACCTCAGTACAAGATATAAGTCGAGATTTAGGACTGAGTTCTGGAATATGGGCCTTGGCTATTTGATGACTCATTTACAGCATTTTTATGAATCGCATCATCTCTCCCAATAACTCATTCCTCGCATGGTTTGAAAAGACGTGCTGGCGAATAAATTCGACATTAACGCACGCCTTATGTATGATATATTGGCAAATGTTTGACATGGAAGTGCCTCGTAAAAGGAATTATCTCGCGGGTTATTTACTATATTGTTTTTTTTTAAGTACATGCGTTGCATACGGGGTTTTTACGGCGGAGCCCGAGGTCCGCTTAATTTTATTTTTATTTTTTATACCACTAAGTTGGCAGGCAAGCACACGGCCCACCTGATGGGAAGCGGTTACCGTGGCCTATGGACGTATGCAACTCCAGGGGTGTCACACTCGTGCTGCCGACCATGAAGAAACCTTCTGATGCCCCTCTTGAAGAACCCCATATTGTTTTTGTTCCGCTTTAAATCCTTTTAAATTAAAGATTGGTCTTCTGTCTGACCAATCAACCCTTTTTTTTTAAATTGCGCAAAATCCCCACCACCCGGGTCGGTGGGGGAGGTCATGTCGGACTTGAACGGACTAAAACGCACGCCGACTGTGAGGGCCGCAAGTTGCCGGAGGTCTGATTATCTGAGACGTATCCCTCGCACCCCGGCCGGATCGCACCCCAGCCGGACCAATCAACCCTGAGGGAAGGCCTGTGCCAAAACTTCGTTCACCAATCCGCCAGTGTAGCGACTTGCAGGTAAAGTTTTCTTGGCACCGAAGTCTTGATCGGCACCAAGATATTTGGCGCTATGTCACGCCACGTTAATCTTATATCAACAGCTAAAATAGAAGTATTTGGATTTTAGTAGCACTTTGCATACGATGTGATTGCTATAAATTATATCACAGGCGCAACAGATATTGACGGCATAACGTAACGTGCTCTGTGGGACACGGATAGGTCTCAATGTGTTAAGAATGCTCACCCATCCTAAGACTGGCCTAGTTAGCATTGCTTTACTTTACAATGTTCTCATAAACCAACTGGGTTACCACTAACCGGCGGTGAGTAGGGCAGCCAGAGCTCACTGGAGTTTTTGTGCTGTCAGTGGGAAGACTAAAGGCTTGTCCTGATTGTTTCTTCTGCACTGACGGCACAGAAACTCGCTGTTCTTACAGGGTCGGTAGCACGGGTATAACTCCCCTGATTTTGCACACTTTCATAGGTCACGGTAACCACTTTCCATCAGGTGGGCCGTGTGCTAGTTTTTCAGAGTTTTTCAACCCTTGCAACAGCTCTCCCATATTTTTAATACTGTACTCGTCGAACATGCCATTGTGTCATGATAGATCTACTTTTTACTTAACCTTGTCAATCGCAGTTAGCTAATACGAACTCGATATCTCTCATCGATACAAACGATGTCGTAATCGAGATATTGAGAGTCCTCTTTTGATGGCGGCAACAACGGTCTTATTGCGCTATTGTGCTGGGTATCATTTTCAAGGATCAAATTCTAGTTGAGGCACGAAGCTAAGTGGTAATCGAGTAGGTTAGCATATCGGAATCTTAGGCATACATACGTACATATAATCACGCCTTTATCATCCACTTTTCACCAATCATTGTATTCGGTCCCACGTAATAGGTGGTTAGCCTATTGCCGTATTTCAGGCACTATTGTTGACTCGAGCCATGCATCTGAGGCTGAGTCTGGGCTGTATATATCTGTCTAATGTTAAACAGCCCTATCCCTTAGTCGCCTTGTACGACACCGCATGGGAAGAGATGGGCATGGCCCTAATTCTACTCTACCGGAAAGAAAGAAAGGCGGTAGAGCATTCGACTGCTATGCAGGGGGCGCGGGTTCGATTCCCGCTCAGTGCAAATATTTGTATGCATGAATATGTATATTTGCATTGGTCTGGGTGTTTCTATGTATAATATGTATGTATTTACAAAAAAAAAAGTATCTAAGTATGTTTATCCGCATTCTGGATTCCATAACACAAGCTAGTTAAGCTATGCTTACCATGGATCTAGATAGCGTTGTGTAGAATGTCGTGGAATATTATTTATTATTATTACTAAGGAATTTAGGATGGTTACTAATTTGGTAGCGATAGGTCCCTATACTTCAATTTCTGACAGTTCTCTAATTGGTCGCATGATGCAATCATCACAAACTAGGTCGAGGTGATTTTTTTCCACCAGTTCCACCTTTTGACACTGGTGATCTTAAAACATTAAGATGTATGTGCATACCCTGCGTGCTTCGAACAGTACGTTAAGCCGTCAGTCCCGGTACTACCGGTAGCCATAAAAAGTCAAAAATCATTTATTCTGCATAGACCATTAAATTGGCACTTACAAAACGTCAATAAAAAAGTAAACATGAAAACCAGTTTAGCAAATGGACTACCGCGCACAGGTTCGAAACGCGGCCCCGACCTGTGAAGACTCCGGCAAGAAACTCAACGGCCATTTTTTTTTGGTATATTTACAAACATACACTTACAGCCGCACTCAGAGACCTTTAACGGTTACTTAAGTTGGTCCTTAGTAAATATTTAAAAAAGTTGACACTCAGAGTCAGTTAATGATTCATTAACATCCCTTAATGACACTTAAAGTTAAGTGAACCAAATCCCTTACTTAACTTGTTAAGTATTGATTTTGACATTTACGTTTGAGGTTGTATTTATATTTACACCTGTGAATTTGCGGTGGAGTAGGACTGTTTATCAAACCGCAATGTCTGAGCTAGTAGATTTTCTTGAATTTGTGGACTTAGGTATACAGAGAAATAGGACCCAGACGGTACTTGCGTGATAATTCGGACCCCTTCACAAAATATTCTGTTAAAGAATTCCATGCACAAAACAAAAGTGTTATATTGCCCTTTTTGGCACCCGATCTAAGGAAGCGAACAAAAAGAGGATTACCGTTTGCACCGGAAATAATGTTACTGCTAAAATTACGTTACTTCGCTACAAGCAGTTTTCAGGTTAGTATGTACCTAAAGTACATTGCATGGTATTTAAACAAATATTGTATTTTCATTAGATTAGGTACCTATAGTGTGCGATTTTAAGTAGGTAGGTCTGTCTACCTAATAAGCACATGTCCCTAATATACCTACTGTTCACACTAGTTTGGGAACTAGGGAATTCATAAAATATGTAGGTACCTACTGTAGACCTATGTACCTATTCTTTATTAACAAACTATTAATACATATTATCATAGCTAAAATTACATCAATTAGGTATGTGATTGTCCATGTTTCAGAAAATGGATGGAGATGTCATGAATATCTGTCAGCAGTCAGTCTCAAGGATCATTGCCCAAGTCTCTATGTTGTTAGCAAACAAACTGAAAGATTTTGTAAAATTCCCCTCTACAGCAGAAGAGATAAATATAGTGAAGATGAGATAAATATATTCAATTAAAAGAAGTGCTTATTATTTTAATTGAAATACTATTATGTCAATTGGTATCTATTTACCACATTTATTAAGTTTTCATGAAAGCATTACTTAAATGTTATTTTTTTTACAGGCAAAAATTTTATGAATTAGCTCATTTTCCTGGAGCAATTGGGTGCATAGATTGTACCCACATTAAAATAAAAAGCTCTGGGGGAATAACTTCAGAAGTATATAGAAATAGAAAGGGGTACTTTTCTATTAATGTTGAGGCAGTCACGGGGCCAAATTTGGAGTTTTATGATTTAGTAGCTCGATGGCCTGGGAGCACACACGATAGTTTTATTTACAACAGCAGTTCTATTAAACAGAGACTAAATACTGGTGTGCTACAAGGAATAATTTTAGGAGACAGCGGATATGCACTTAGCAATGTGCTTTTAACAACATTTCTGTCACCAAATTCGACACCCCAAGAAAATTATAATAAATGCCAAATTAAAACAAGAAACACAGTGGAAAGATGCTTTGGTATTTGGAAAAGAAGATTTCCTTGCCTACAAATAGGAATGGGTATTAAAGTGTATACAGTTGTGGCTGTGATATGTGCATGCGCAACATTACACAATATAGCATTGTTGGTAGATGATTTGGTGCCATTGAACGGGGATGACATCTATGTCAATAATGATGTTGCAGATGTTGCACAAATTACTGAAAACTCCAACAGCAATGGTTTTATGGTGCGACAGGCTTTAGTTGAAAGGTTTTTTTCTTAATAGTACATACTTCTTCAATTAAAAAATAAATAAAAATATGCTATAACCATAGGTACTTTTATTTTAAAATAGTTTCTTTTACAAAAAATAATATAATAAATGAAATTGCACTAATGTTAACCTAACCTAACCTAACCTAACCTAACTTCGAGTGATTTGACGTTGAATAAGTGACATTAACAGTTAATAGTGATACCATAGAATAAAAGTAAATAATTGCTTTGTTATAATTATGTGAAAATAGGTATTTAGCTTTGTCTATAAATAGAAAATAACAGTAAATGAACTGATTATCATTTATTTTATTATGAATAAAAGTTATCAATTTGTTTTTGAATATTTTTTCCACTTTTTACTGTTACCGGTTTTTAGATATGGCTACACCGATGTTTTATCGATAGGGTATCGATACAACAATTTGTCACTGCTCCGCCCTTCGAAAACTTAAGGCTGTCATTAACTAATGAGCCCTTAAATTATGTCTCTGGGATGTCCCGTCAATTAACAGATTTGATGATAATTAGTTAAGTATTACTTAGGACTAATTTAATGAACTTCTCTGAGTGCGGCTGTTAGTCTAATTAATCTAAATACAAAAATTTATTCGAGTAGCATAATTGAGCGAACAGCTCATTTCCAAGCTTGTTTATCATCCAAGTATTCTTGGCTTTTATAATAGGTAGCCTTTCTGGCACAATTTACTTTTAACTACATTTTTTAAATTAACCTCAGGCAAATCCCTAATTTCGTTAGGGGGGTTGTTAAATGTTGTTACAAACATCAATGGCATTTATTACAGGTAGTTGAAGCCCTAAAGAATTCGAAATAGGCGCGATACCCCCTGAAACAATACCGGTTCTAAAATAGCGTTCTGTCACGCTATTACAAATCAATGTTTCGGGGGAGAATCGCGACTAACCAAAATATTCTATAACCTATCTACAGAACTTCGATATAGTTAGTAGTTTTTGCAGGTCAAATGGCAGTCATTTCATGGAAAATATCTAAATTCGGACCGAAAAGTTGACTGCGGAACAAATTGCGGAAGACGATAACTTATTTTACTTATTTGTAGGTATTATGTATGCTAAGATGGCTGACCTATTTCAGTTCCGTCCAGTTATTGTTCTGTATAAAGATAAGTATTTTATTCTACGATACGTGTCCTGAATAGAAGTGCTTCTTTATAATCTAAGTCAACAGCCGTGTCCACAATCTTTATTTATCTTTAAGTATACTACTTGATTTCAAAGACATTCGTAAGTACAGATCGATATTCGCAAGAACAGATCGATTTAGCTTGATATGAATTATTAAACCATTTTTAACTAAAATATTCCCGAAGGAATAGGCAGAGGTGCTAGCACCCACATTTCGCCAGTTTATGTTTAGGTCCTAATGTAATAGATGGCGAGCCTATTGCCATTAACTAGGTACTTATAAACCTGCGATAAATATACATATAATTTCGAAAAGCATCGAAAAGTCATTGGTGTGTGCCATGGTAAAACCTGGGATCGAACCCGAGACCTCTCAGAGACGTCTCAGCAGTCCATTATCCATACCACTAGGCTACCGCGGGCTACCATTTTTATAAGCTCTTCATCGTCTATATGACTAAGAGTCTCCACAACATATTCATTTTCTTTAATAAAATCAGATGTCATCTCCTCCGCCACTCCTTTGCTTGCCATATTTTATATCAGGAATTTCTTGGGCCTACCTCTGTTCTTAAAACGTTAGAGGAATGTGTAATTTCAAGACAAAGTTTGAATGCCGATAGATCGTCGAGACACACCGTCCTTTCAGAAACCAATATAATGTAACATTTTTCACACTGTGTTCCATGCCAATAAATATTTCTATTTCTATTTCCACATTCACACTTTGAACTTTTATAACATTACTTTCTTCTCTTCTAATCGCATGTAAGATCAAACTTTTTATCCTGGGAATAGTTTCCCATGGGTGGCGGGAACGGGGTCAAAATTCTATGCGAGCGAAGCCGCAGACAACTTCTAGTAAGTCCGATAGTTCGTATGATAAATCAGTAGGAGAATTTCGAATGCCTCAGACGTGACTCAGAAGTCCAGTGGTCAGAGCATTCTTTCTGTGAGGGACTGGTCTCGTGTTCATGTCCCGTCTGAGCATTCACTTTTTGCAATCTAAATCAAAACTTCTAACACCTAAGCTAATAGCGGAGGTTACTCGGGCGTCGGAGGCCGCAGAATGACCTCCGTCCCCCATGAGCGCGAGCCTGGGAATGATGGGAGGAGCCGTCTGTCACACTAGTAGAAGCAGGACACGGCGGCAGCGTAAGTTGCGCTCCTCCCTCCGTTCCCACACCCGAAGAGGGCCAGCTCAAAAGAGATGACTCTGGGTCGGCCGGGATGCGAGGGTTATGCCTTCGGCAACTTCATCTCTGGCAATCTACGACCCTCAGACCATGTGTGTTTTAGTCGGGTTCAAGTCCGACATAACCTCTCCCATCAGCTCTGGCGAGGGGTATCCGTGGGGATTTTTCTCACGACAAAAGAAGTACTATTATTATTGTAGGTTAGCAGGCAGGCAGTCGTAGACAACTGATACTGCCTGTATCCAGTTTCCATTTTCTTCCTTCCTATTTCTTTAGTTTGAGGTAAAATGTATTAGGTCTGTTTTTTGAACTGGTTGACTGTCAACTGAGACTACATGTTCTGGGAGCTTGTTCCACGCTCTGACCACTCTGTTACTGATGAAATATCTGTGAGGATTGTTGTTGGAGAAGCTAGAGCATAACTTCAGATGGTGTCCTCTTAGATGTGCATTCTCGTTACGAATAAAGACAGCATCAAAGTTCTTTATATCGTAGAATCTATTCAAGATTTTGAATGTTTCTGATAGATCTCCACGATTCCTCCGTTCCTTCACAGTTGTGAGTTTTAGCATTGATAAACGCTCCTCATATGTCCGCTGTTTGAAATTCCTAGGTACTTTAGTAAATCTATATATATTATAGTAAATAATATTAACGAAGTAGGGACTGCAGACTTGAAATGTGTAGTACCTAAGCTAATAAAAACATTGTACCCTACAAGTAGGTAAATAAACACCATAACCCAGTTATCGACGAGGTTTCGCCTCGCAAACATTAAAACCATACCCGGAGTGTTCCGAAAATAACAAATCAAATTAATTCATAATCCATCACGAAATAATTTTCGCTCTCAGCCATTTTCCATTAAGTCTCTTTGTTTGAATTTGCGGATGAAGGAAGCAAGGAAACCGCCCGGGACAGGGTAGGAAAAAGGTTTTATATTGGCATCATTGTTTTGTAGAGAAAACAATTAAAATGTAATTATAGGAGGTTTGATTAATTGAAGAATGGGGTCAATTTATCCTTGTTTAGTAGCTGGTACTTCCAGATATTGATGATGATATTCTGTTCTGCATTGTACCTTACGTTGGACCTGCCCTTCTAGGTAAGTGGCAAATCGTTTATACAATAGAATGATCAATGGATATTTCAGATGATGGTTCAGATGATGTTCATACGTCATACACGTCACAATATGTTTCAATGGAATTTGTATTTAACAAAACTTAATCAACAAATTGCCACTTGACTAGGGGGGCTTGTCGCATCTCACCTCCGGCAACCTGCGGCTTGCGTTTTAGTCGGTTCAAGTCCGACATAACCTCCCCTACCGGCTCCGGTGGTGGGGGTTTTAAACACATTAAAAAAAGGGGGTGCTTGTCGCATCCAAACTTTCAACTCGGAGTCCGAGGTCCAATTTTTAGGATACGCCAATTTGACTTCACCTCCCCTGATGGTAAGCTAAAGGCAAAGTCTCCGGAAAGATGGTCACCATTACAGACATAGTTTGACGGCCTCATCAGATGCTTCTTCATGTCCCGCTTAAAGGATCTAGGACCGTAGGAGGAAGAAAACACGAGTCTCCGAACAGCTTGGTTCTTACTCGGATATTCTGCACCGTGTGCGGGGAACAACTAAGCCCTGCACGTGTAGTCCTGTGCAGGAAAATACGTTTTTATGTATGTTCAGTTCACTTTAATATCTTGACCCTGCCATGTCTATACATTTAAGAAGTAAATATTTTCGTAATGACTTATATGCAACGTAGAATGCGCATAGAAAGTCCGCGTTCATCGCTCATAAAAATTACATTTGATGACATTAAAAACGATATTCTTTCATAAAAGCGTATACTTATGTAATGCCACTTTTTTTGTTATATACCGTGGCCTATGGACGTGTGCAACACCAAGGAAGTCACACTCGCGCTGCCAACCAGTAAGCACAAAGAGTTTCTGTACCGTCAGTGTAAAAGACAACGCAGGACAGGCTTTTGGTCTTCCCACTTACAGCAAAAAAAGTTCTCCAGTGAGCTCTGGCTAACCTACTCACCACTGTGAACACAACACGAGGTTATTATGGCCGCAGTATTTTGTAGGGCGGTGGTACTTCCCCAGTCGGACTGCTCAATTGGGCGGAAATACGATTGTGTCCTACCTCCTCGCAAAACCTATATAAAATATACAATAAATTACCGGATGACATTATACATTATAAGAGTATTTTTGGATATAAATGAATCTTAATAACTTCGTGTTGTGTTCCCAGCGGTGAGTAGGGTGGCCAGAGCTCACTGGAGAAATTGTGCTGTCAGTGGGAAGACTAAAGGCTTGTCCTGCTTTGTCTTCTACTGACGGCACAGAAACTCTGTACTTACAGGGTTGGCAGCGCGACTGTGACTCCTCTGGTGTTACAGACGTCCATAGGTCACGGTAACCACTTTTCATCAGGTGGGCCGTGTGCTTGTCTGCTAACTAAGTGGTATATAAAAAAAAAATCTGTAAATGAGTACTTAAATGATCAATTTTAATTAGGTTTCCGTACCTCAAAAGGAAAAAATAGAATCCTTATTGGATCAGTTCGTTGTCTGTCTGTCCGCCTGTCTGTCTGTCAAGACCTTTTTCTCAGAAATGCTTGGAGGCATCAAGTTGAAATTGTCCATATACTCAGGTCTATAACATCTTGAAACTGTGCAAAGATCAAACTTTTAAGTCAACCCAATCAAAAGTTCGTCCCTAAATCCAATTTTATACGGAACCCTCGGTGCGCGAGTTCCACTCGCACCTTGTATATATTTATCTATTTTATGAATTACGATTTCATTTCAATATATTATGTGCTTTGGCGGAATATAGCTTGTACATGGCTTGTACTATTATTTTTATTTCATTCTGTAACCTATGCTTCAAGAAATAAATAAATTTGAGTTTGAACCGATCATTGTCGTTTATGAAACGAAAACAATACGGAAAAAAAAACATTTTGCATAGAGTATATTCTGCGAATTCATCTAAGTTTACTTTTCTTCGCGAGACGGCAAATGGAAGATGGAACGAAATTGAAAAATGTAGGTAGATATACACTCATGCAGCTCTGCGTCGAATCACAACAATTAATTACTAAGAAGATTATATTATTTTTAAACTTTCGCGGTGTGAATTCATAATTAAGGAACTTACTATACAAGATATAATTCGCGAGAAGTCCCGATACCTAGTATAATTATGAAGAAGATTATAGTTTCTTGTAAATATCGTCGCATGACGAAATATTATCGTAATACGATTCCAATAAAGTGGCTTTTTTATACCTGCTGACAAATGGAGGTAGATACGCAAGCTCTCACGACAGTGAGTGGTGGCTAGAGAAAGTGGCCACACGGCACCACTCGTACCAGATGGCGCAGATTATCACCGGGCATGGGTGCTTCGGGCGGTATCTGCATCGGATCGGAATAGAGCCAACGTACGACTGCCAACACTGCGACGCGAGCGAGGATTCGGGACTAAACACGCTCACCGAGTGTCCGGCATGGGATACGCCAAGACGGGAGCTGGTGGAGGCCGGCGGCTAGTGTACCCGGGAACGAAATGGGGACTCCGTCGGGACACACGAAGAGGACCGTCTCATAAGAGACGGTCTTGTGCCGGCCGGGGTGCGAGGACTATGTCTCAGATAGTCCCACCTTCGGCAACCTGCGGCCCACACAGTCGGCGTGCGTTTTAGTCGGTTCAAGTCCGACATAACCTCACACACCGGCTTCGGTGGTGGAGCATCGGACGGATTTTGCGCACAAAATAAGGACAGGATTGGGAGCTACGGCACACATTGAGAGATGCTTAAGTATGTCCCCAGCAGTAACATTGCAATTGAATTGTAGGGTTTTGATTTGGTTGCGAATCTTCAATTTTACTATCTGTGTTACTATTTTAGATATTATCGCTACTCCGATTGCTACTAAGAGGACATGATGTTCGCTACTTTATCTTATTGTGTGTAATACACAATATTTATCTTAACTACATGAGAGATAAACAGAATCTGTAATTCGATATCAGTTTTATTTATTCGCGTCTACCTCTACTGCTAATTCTATAAATACTTTACTTGGAAATATATTGTATCGCTACCATTTTTATTAATATTTTTACAATGTGAGTCTTTACGAGAAATAAAGTTTTGTAAGAAATGGACTATAACAGAATCGGCTTTTTAAATTCTTTATACATGACACGCCAATTTGCTCAAGGCAAAGTCTCAGAAAAGAGGGTAACAATTACAGACACGTAGTGAGTAACAATGGTGGCACTCAGCTTGATGTTCTCATCAGATGCCTTCTAACGCCCCGCTTAAACGACCCGGGACTGTAGGAAGAAGAAAACACATGAGCTAGTGAGGAATTCCAGGTCTTAATGGTGCGGCAAAGGAAAGTTACCGAAGCGCTTGGTTCTTGATCGGATACTCTGCATTGCAGCAAAAATCCTACGCAGCACAACACGTGCAGTGGTGACATTTAAGTCCTGTACGTGTTGTGCTGCGTAGGAAAGGAGAGAGTGGGGAGCTTATCAAAGCATTGAGTAATATTGACTTGCATTTGCTTGCATTGAAAATCAGAAATCATGGCAAGTGGTCCTTGTAGTCTTAAAGACCTTTGGCACAGATCTTCAAGGCTCGATTGACACCTAGCTGCGAACGCCTAAAGTAGGGACAAGATAATAGGTCACTTTTGACATTTCATCAAAATTCAACAACGTAACCTTGTAACGGCGGGCATAAAATAAGAACTGCACAATTGCTTAACTTTTTTCAATTACGTTTACATATTTATTGTAATAATGACAGATACGAGTAATTTTACGATTTGCTTTCACTAATAAACCATTCTAAACATAATAAACAATTTCTGATCTAAAGAACTGAACGTCGTTACAATGTTGCGTCAGTCAACCCTTTTTCTTTTTAAACACTAGGGATGTTACTCTAAAAATCGAAAGCTGATAGGATTGTAAGTTGAATCGAATGCAATGATTACTTGTGAAGAAAAATCACCATACCACGTTGTGATTATAATAAAACCTAATTATACATATTTATTATTCTTTTAACTAACTATAAAAATACAAAAAAATAACTAAATAGAAAGGTCATTGATGTTGGGTGCAATTTAGGTGGATGTTGCTGGCAACACCAGTGCCTGTCGATGACGCATGTCATGTCGCCATAACATGATGATGACGCAGTCTTTTGTTGTTGTGCGAAGTGACTGTGCGTTTTTGGTGTGCTCTCTGTTATTTTCTTCTGATTCGGCTTTTTCATTGAACTGATCTTACTGACTACGTTTACCTGGCTATAAATTGGACTCCGATTGCTTAACGATTATTAAACAAGAAAAACATTACAGTCTTACTATGTCGAAACGGGGGAAAACTCTAAACAGTCAATCTCGCGAACTAGTGCTGAAATTGTACAATTATTTTGGACGTGAATCAGTTAACGATGGGCCTCTTTTACCATTCAAACCACCGAGAGAACGCGTTGCCGAAGCATTGGGAATAGGGAAGAAGACAGTAACTCAAATTCTGAAAGAGAAATACGGACCATCAGGCTCAGAAGATAATACTTTACGTACACCGAAAAAACGAAAGAGGGACAAGAAAATTGTTGACGTTGATAATTTTGATGCTGCTGCAATTCGCAACCACATTTATGGATATTACTCGAGAAAAGAATATCCTACACGGAAAAGCTATTGAGTTCGTTAAAAGGCGCAGGCTTATTTTTTGGAGGCAAATCGTCTCTATCAAAGGTTTTGAAATCGATTGGCTTTAGATTTAAAAAATCCGACAAGCGGAAAATCCTGCTAGAACGCTACGATATTATTTTGAAGAGAATAACATTCTTACGTCAGGTAAATAAAATTACGGATTGGGACAATGTCGTGTTTATTGACGAAACATGGTTGAATGCGAACCATACGGTTGCGCGGACATGGACCGATGATACAGCGGCCTCCACCTCAAAAGTTCCATCGGGAAAAGGAGCCCGACTTATTATATGTCACGCGGGATCAGCTTCTCAAGGTTTTATTCCAGACTGCCTCCTCGCATTCGCCTCTAAAACTACAACAGATTACCATGAGGAAATGAACTTTGATGTTTTTAAAAAGTGGTTTGAGAAGCTGCTAGTCAGCTTAGAAAACCCATCGAAAATTTTAATGGACAATGCTCCGTATCATTCTGTACAAGTTGATAAACCACCAACTCAAGCAAATAAAAAGCAAGAAATTGTCTCGTGGCTGGTAAGAAATGGTGTGGAGGCAAGTCCAACTTTATTAAAAGTTGAGTTGTTAAATCTGGTAAAAGCAACTAAGCCGTCCAAGCTCCGCTATGTAATCGATGAACTAGCCCTAGAGCATGGACACGAAGTTATTCGATTGCCTCCCTACCATTGCCAGTATAACGCCATCGAGCTTATTTGGGCACAAATAAAGGGTCATGCAGCGCGGAACAATACTGAACCACCCTTCAGTACTGCTAAAATGATGACTCTGCTACAAACTGCATGTGCAGAAGTCACTACAGAAGACTGGCGAAAAGTCGTGGAGAAGACAAAGAAAATAATTTTACAAGATTTTGAACGAGATGTGAGAATAGACAATATTATTGAAAATGAATTAATAATATCTCTGAGTGCTGACAGCAGTGATGAAGATAGCAGTTCCGATAGTTCAAGTGAATAAAAGCAATTTTTTTGTTAAATTACGTAGGTACTTGTCTTATTTTGCTCCTTTAATTTATGAAAGAAAATGATCATTTTTAAAATTCACATATGTTTCAAGTCCGTATCGATTCATTCGATTCATTCATTTAATCGATGTTTTTAAGCAGGTCACCTCACTATGAATATAAAACTGACATCTGTCAAAAGTGACCTATTATCTTGTCCCTACTTTAGAGCACGACATTCATGACCATTCGGAAGAAACTAACGCTAATAGGCACTAAGTACTTACTTCCCCGATATACCTATTCTTACTTATGGATAAGTAAAGCCCCGAGATAGGTAGTACCTAAATTATGAATAGGAAAACTAAGGTTTCTGTATATTATTACAGATAAATCTAATAGACTTCTTCCTCTTAGCGTTAATCACTGTCGCATCCGAAGCTTTCAGACCTTGAAATCTGAAGTCCGGTTTACCAGTCTAATTGCGGATTTGGCTAAACTTCGATATTTTCCGTGAAGCGACTGCCATCTGCCTCCACAACCCAAAGGCTAGACCAGTTATTGGATTTTTATAGGACTCCAACTACCTGTGACGAATTCCGTAGATCTTGGCTTGACGTGCTCTCCAAGGCACGACCAGATCAATGCAAATACCCATATTCATGCATACAAATATTTGCACTGAGCGGAGATCGAAACCCCGCCTCCTGCGTAGCAGACGCGTTCTCTACCGCCATGCCACGGAGGCTGTCTAAAAAAACCTAATAGAATGTATAAACGAAATTGAACCACACCGGCAAAGAAATAGAAAGTACCTACAATAAAATGAAAACAACACAGGTATGCTCCCTCTAGCTGACAGCCCGACAGGCGACGAAGAGGCTTATCCTTACAAGCGTCATAGAAACGGCTTTACTTTATTATCATCGTATTTCGGCGACCTTGTCTTGGCATTAACAAACACCCTTGTTACGATCTGGGGTTCGAAATAAATAAAATACGGTTTTCTTCAACAAAAGTAGCTACTTATTTAACACAGGGAAGGGATAACATTCGACTTTACTCCATTCGTTTAGGCACTGAACTAAACGTAAACCATCTTGATGTGTCTTTTTGATATGTTTTATTTAAAAACTCAGTTTATTAAAAAAAATCTGTTTGGAAACTCATTTTAATGACTAAAAACCGAAATTGTATCACTAGTTAGTCAGTTAGATTACTTTATTTATATATATTTATATATCTATGTATTTATTAAAAAAAACTATATTATTCGATAGAGCACAGCTTTATAATATACTACCTAACAACATTAAAAATATTGATAATTTAAATGTGTATAAGGGTAAACTGAAAAACTATGTACAACAAATGTAATCATTTAAAGTAGCCAGAATAGAGGAAAACATTTATTGTAAATTTCTAAATTATTGTAAATCTCATTTTAAGTGAACTTTATGTTTTTATGAGAAATAAATGTCTTTAAACCTATTTGTTTTATATGTGTTTTTATAAAAATTCGCTACAAGATTTTTTACCTTCAGACCACTTTAGATTACTGTCCATCCCTAGGTTGCCTGAAAGAAATCGCTTCAGCGATAAGGCCGCCCATTGTACATTGAACTGTATACATGCTACCTACTTCCTACTGTACATCTGTTGGTATACAATAAAGAATTATCTATCTATCTACTCGACTACATACGAGAACGCCTAAGTTGCATTTGTCTTTATCGCGTCCCCTGCTAGCGATGCAGAAGAGAAGCCATGATGGCAAGATATTTCTGCCTAACCGTTTCTGTGTAATTTACAAAATGAAATGTGTTCGGAATGAGTATTAGTTATTTATTTTTGGAAAGGTGAATTAGTCAGGAGTACTCAGGAGTCATTTCGGTCCAAGATGGCTGCCGCCACGAAGAGGTTCCTTAACTACCACTTTTAGCTATTAGAATTGCATGCCTATTATGGTAGAATATGGCGAAACTATGTACCTACTGGATATAACACCTTTATGTAACCCATATTTGTAATGAATGAATGAATAAATAAATAAAATAAATAAATTTTATGGAAACTCTTTAAAGCGCAGATGTGCCAAACCTTAGGCATACCTTATGCCCTTCTGTTTAATTCAGACCTTACGCCGGGTTTCCACCGTGCAGGTGCAAGGTTTCGCGGATGCAGCCACGGACGCATTTACTATGAAAAATGTGTTTGCAGTATCATGGACGAGCCGGATGGTGCGTGGTCTGCGAAATTGCGCACGCGTCTGTTAAATCATTACCAGCTCCAGTTTCCTTCTTCCTACAGTCCCGGGTCCTTAAAGCGGGACGTGAAAAAGCATCTGATGAGGCCGCTGAGAGCCGCCATTGTAACATTACTTAGTGTCTGTAATGGTGACCCTCTTTCCTGAAACTTTCCCTTTAGCTTATCATCAAGTGATGTGAAGTCAAAAAATCGCGGATAGTGGAAAGCGGCTCTTAGTATGTAACAGCCTTTGTATCTGGTCATACATGTAAAGTTGTACCACTAACACAGTTACAATATCTCGCATGCAGCTATCAATAGCCCTGCGACATAATTGACAGAATTGTGGCACAGAACAATATCACTACATTCCCATTATTTGGACTTGTGTGACGGCCGGGAAATGGGGACTGTGCTATTTTTAGAAATGACTTATGACTGATGACTTATGTATTGTTACGACAGACGTCGATATCTCGAAAACTAGTAATCGAATCTTCAAGAAATAAAAACGCATTGATAGTGACGAGGTACTCTACCGATTAGCATAGAAAATACTAGAATCGTCAACACAAAGTCACAATCTACCTACGAGTACCTACTTTTTTAAATAAAAAAACAATAGGTAAATAACGAGAATGAACTCGAAGGTCAGCGACGGCGGAAAACTTCAAAGAGTAGGTAGGTAGTTTTCGCTCGTGTATTTTCTAGATGATTCGACCCTCCTAATTGAGAGGTATAAAAACACGCTCGCATAGCGACACCGGTCATTCTGTCTTTGAGATCGATAACAAACACAGCGAGCTTAAGCGACCGAAGAAGATTCTACCTGCGACCTGAGCAGCGACTGTGGACTACTGTGAACTACTGAGCGACTGGAACTGTTGAAGAGTAATGTGTGTACTAGTGATTAAATTGTCTAGCTTGTTGTGAGCTAATAAATCTCTTCGTTGCGTAAACGGCATTTAATTGTACCCCGTGCACGTAACAGTATGAAGTATACCTACCCAGTCCAGACATATACCTAAGTATATGAATACTTGGATGGATATACAGGACCCTAACAAGGCCTTTGTGGCCCATATCATATCAATCTGCTAGTCGATGTACCTGCTAAACAACGTACAAGACTTTGGCACAGGCTAGCAAGACCTCCCCAAAGTAATTTCAAATTACTTTTGGGAGGTGTACTTTACTTGAGAAAAGAGAAGAGTCAACAAACCATTCCCTATTATGTCATAATACTCCACCATCGAAACAGGTGGGGGAAGTTATGTCGGACTTGAACTGACTAAAACGCCATGTGCCTGAACTCTATAAATTCTTTTCTAATTAGCGGGGCGTGAAAAAGCACATGAAGAGGCCGTCAAGCTGAGTGTCACCATTGTCACACGGTATGTGTAAGTAATGGTGACCCTCTTTTCTGAGACTTTGCCTTCAGCTTACCATCAGGCAAGGCGAAGTCTAATTGACGTGTTCTATATTTAAAAAAAAATCTAAGTAAAAGTAAATAAGTCCAGGGATGCTCATTTCTCAAGATTATACTACCGCTTAAATAAATATATATATTTATATAAATAAAAATATCACACATATATTTTTATTTATAACTTTTATGACAGCCTTGAAGTTCATATTATATCACAATATTCTCCACTCTATATTGTATAACACAGCGACCAAAACATTCAAAATAATGTATTTGTCGTCCACTTTATGACTTGGGACGTGATTATTTCGAATGCAAAGTTATAAAACTCTTTACAGCTGTAAGATTAACGAGCGAGGTTCTCTTGTAGTCAAAGATCATTTTGAATTCAAGAGACTGTGTATGTATGTCAAGATTTATAGTCCGGATGCTATCAAATACTTCAGAGGCCTTTCGTAACAAAATTTACATTGACAGCGTAATGGTTTTTGACATTTGTGAGGTTAAGATTAAATCGAGACTGAATTTTGAACAGATTTTTACGAGATTTAGCCGTTTGGTCACCAATGACTTCTAAGAATACATATTGTGCAAAATAAATAATTTCGAATCGCGAAAGACCTATAATGGATCACGAATAATGATCAACTTTTGTTAATACCATAAAGAAACCTGCAGAGACTCTTGCGCCAGCTTTTCTCTCGGGGTTTGGTTGGTCAGATGGCAGTCGCTATCGTAACTCAAAATAAACCAAATTATAATTTGTAAGAGAGTGAACCTCAGGCTCCAAAGCGAAAGAAAAGAGGGTCACCATTACTTACATATACCATATGACAATGGTGACACTGGGCTTGACGGCCTCATCATATGCTTTTTCACGACCCGCTTAAAATATCCGGGAATGTAGGAAGAAGGAAACGCGTGAGCTGGTAATGAATTACAGACCTTAATGGTGCAACATAGGAAAGAATCAGCGAACTGCTTAGTTCTTGATCGGATACTCTGCACCGTGTGCGGGTGACATCTAAGCCCTTCACGTATTGTCCTGTGTAGGAAAGGGGAGCGTGGGACTAATTGGAAGAGCTCATCAGAACATTCACCATGGTACAGACAGTAAAATATTGCCAAGGATGCAACATCTCTACGCATGTGTTATGGCTTTTTATATTAGTATATTAGCTTCCTGTTAAATAAATATATTTTATTTCTTTTCTTACAAAATCCGTCTCCACATTTAACAACCTATGCTGCAGTGCACTCGGTTGCATTTTGAATAGATTGATCGGGCCTACCTCGCCATTGCGATGCGCGTCCATGCTTCGGTAAATCGAATAGTATCAGTATTTAATCGGTAAAGAAGATTAATAGTTGTTTTTTACGTACAACCACCAACAGCACTGAAATATCGGAACTTAAAAACAATACAACATGGTAAATATTCCGATAACTTTAATACTAATACAAATACTACACCGCACAGTAAATATTTTATACTACTTTTTTTTATACCACTTAGATGGCAGACAAGCACACGGCCCATCTGATGGAAAGTGGTTACCGTGGCCTATGGACGTTTGTAACACCAGAGGAGTCACACTCGCGCTGCCCACCCTGTAAGTACAGAGTTTCTGTGCCGTCAGTGTAGAAGACAAAGCAGGACAAGGCTTTAGTCTTATCACTGACATGTATTATGTATTAATGGAATGGAATGCAATTACAAAATATATAAAAACTAGCTTTTGCCCGCGGCTCCGCCCGCGTAGATGTCGGTTTTCGCGACAAAACATAGCCTATGTCCTTTCCCAAGATCTAATCTACCCCTGTACCAAATTTCAGCAAAATCGGTTCAGTGGTTTAGGCGTGAAAGCGTAACAGACAGACAGACAGACAGACAGACAGACAGACAGAGTTACTTTCACATTTATAATATTAGTAAGGATTAGCTCAGTTTCTAATATAATATTAGTAACTAATTGTAGCAACTGCTGCAGAGCTAGGCTTGAAGCCTGACAGCACAAATTCTTCAGTGAGCTCTGGCTACCCTACTCACCGCTGGAAACACAACACGAAGTTATTATGGCCGCGGTATTCTGTAGGGCGGAGGTACTTCCCCAGTCGAACTGCTCAATTGGGCGGAAATACCGCCGTGTCCTATCTCCTGACAAAAACTTAGGAGTCAGACAAACACACGGTCCACCTGATGGAAAGTGGTTACTGCCTATGGGTGTGTGCAATATCAGGGGAGTCAAACTCGTGATGCCGACCCTGTAAGAACAGAGAGTTGCTGTCACAAGTCTTTGGTCTTCCCACTGACAGTACAAAAACTCTCCAATGAGCTCTCTAGTTATTAATTAGGTTAGTGTACCTATGTTTTGCGAGGTCGACCCCGACTGATCTAAGCCACAATTTACATACCATTACTAAGATACTAACACTAGATCATATGCTATAAACACTTTATATGGATTGGAAAAGCCACGGTTTGGTTCCCCGCAGAGTAAAATTTGACCACCCCATCTCTTCCCATGCGGTGTCGTACAAGGCGACTAAAGGCTGTTTAACCTCAGACACATATATACAGCCCAGATTCAGCCCCAGATGTATGGTTCGGGTCAATAATAGTGCCCGGAAGACGGCAATAGTCTCACCCGCTATTACGTGGGACCGAATTCAATGATTGGTGAAATGTAGTTGTTAATTCTTGAAGAATTAAGTATTTTTTGAAGGAGGTAGGACACGGCGGTATTTCCGCCCGATTGAGCAGTCCGACTGGGGTAGTACCTCCGCCCTACAGAATACCGCGGCTATAATAACTTCGTGTTGTGTTCCCAGCGGTGAGTAGGGTAGCCAGAGCTCACTGGAGAATTTGTGGTGTCAGTGGGAAGACTAAAGGCTTGTCCTGCTTTGTCTTCTACTGACGGCACAGAAACTCTGTACTTACAGGGTTGGCAGCGCGACTGTGACTCCTCTGGTGTTACAGACGTCCATAGGTCACGGTAACCACTTTCCATCAGGTGGGCCGTGTGCTTGTCTGCCAACTAAGTGGTATAAAATAAAAATAAATAAAATAAAATAAAATAAATTTATTTCAGGTAAATTTCACCCATATACGTAGCGATGTAGGACATGAAAACTGATAAATTTGGTTTTATAAAAATTTAGATTCAGTAATTTAATTAATTGAGTAAAAATATGGAATTAAATTGACACTAATAAATAATTAATACAATAATGATAAACAATACGCAATAATAAATCAATGACATGATCAAAAAAAAATATATATAACAGTCAGTCATTCAATCAAATAATGTCAAATTATTACATAGCCTTTACATCCGGCATTGCGGGACGTGTCTCTGACAGCAATGCCTAATGTAAGGGCAGTCCAACCTGTCAGCAATCATTGCCAGGACGATGTTGGAGCTGTCTCGCACCCTGCGTATCAGGGAGGCTCCTCTTTTGCGCATACTTGTGTGAAAACAGTCTGTGTTTGCCGCTGCAAACATGCCTGATGCGCTGCAGGTACGAGGCAGCCCCATCACTACCCTAAAAGCATTGTTAAATTGGACACGGAGGGTACTGTAGACTATTTTTGAGTACTTAGCCCAAAGACTACATGTGTACAAAGAGGTGCAGTATGCTCGGAACAGAGTAATCTTTACTTCGGCAGAACACCGCGCGAACCTACGTGACAACAACAATTCACCTCTGTCTCACCCTCCGGGGTTATGTATCTGAATTAAAACTAATTTTATTCTATTTTAACAAAAACACTATGAAACCGAAAACCAGTAACTTATTCAAGCTACTGAATAAATCTACTATTATGTATCTCTCTTAAGATACACAACATTGAATTAGATTATATCCAAAGGTTTATCACAGGTAAACAGACCGTAAATACCTGTGACAGGGTTGCCAACTTCTTACTTTCGGTTTCAAAGGAGGATTTAAATAAACAGTAAAATATTATCTGGCCTGAGAATGGTTAATGCAAAGAATGAAAAGAATCAGACATTTCTACCATTCTATGAACAGGTAGATAAATGTGAATCGAAACTTTTTTTGCCTTCGGGGTAGGCAGAAATAGGCATAAAAATGTGTATTTTTGTGTATTTCGTCAACTGTATGTTTTTATACAAGAACTAGCTGACCCACCCAGCTTCGCCCGGGGTATATTTTGAAGCTTCATATACCTTTGAGCCCGTATGTTTTAGTCTTCAAAATATGTATGAAAAATTGCCGGATTTGTTAACATTTATTATCAATGCTCCGCTCCCTTAAGTAGAAGCGTGATGATATATAGCCTAAAACCTTTCTCGATAAATGGACTACCCAACACTGAAAGAATCATTCAAATCGGACCAGTAGTTCCAGAGATTAGCGCGTTCAAACAAACAAGCAAACAAACAAACAAACTCTGCAGCTTTATAATATTAGTATAGATATTAGAATCGAGATGACTAATATTCCATCTAATCCCTCCAACTAAGCTAATTTGCTTGTACTAGGAGTGGGTTCACGTCGGTAGTGTCGGCCAAGATTCGAGCCCGGGACCTCTCAATCATTAGACCGACTTCTTAACCACTAAGCTATCGACGCTTTTTTTTTTCAGATCCAGTTAACAGTTGCGAGCCTATTGCCGTCAAGCGGGCACTTTTTTATTTTGTATGTTTACTGTCGAATTGAAAACAGCCCGATCCTGTCACTATACACGACACCCATGAGAGGATATACTCTACTGAGAAACATAATGATGCATCTCGCAAACATTCTTTGAAATAGAGTACAGTTCTACTTTATACTGTCGCAAGTATAGCGAATTTCACTCATTAAAATAAAACTGTTTTTTATATAGAACACCTCAATTAGACTTCGCCTTGCCTGATGGTAAACTGAAGGCAAAGTCTCAGAAAAGAGGATCACCATTACTTACACATACCGTGTGACAATGGTGACACTCAGCTTGACGGCCTCATCATATGCTTTTTCACGCCCCGTTTAAAGGACCCGGGACTGTAGGAAGAAGGAAACACGTGAGCTGGTAATGAATTCCAGGCCTTAATGGTGCGACAGAGGAAACCGCTTGGTTTTTGATCGGATGTTCTGCACCGTGTGCGGATGACATCTAAGACCTGCACGTGTTGTCCTGTATAGGAAAGGGGAGGGTGGAACTAATTGGCAGAGCTCATCAGAACACTCACTAATTTTTAAAAGATTCTATCTAAATTTATTTAGTACTTATGTTAAACGTTTTTGTTGTTTTTTATACCACTTAGGTGGCGAACCAGCACACGGCCCAGATGATGGGAAATGGTTACCATGGCGTATCGTTAAACAAATGTAAATAATAACAAATAAATCGCGACAGAATCTTTCAAAAAGTGGTTTTATTTCAATAACGGTACGGTTGACAGCCCTACCCGTGACCCAAGTTGACACCAAATAATTTTGTTTACCGCACTGAATACTGAATACATCTGCAAGTCAACGAATAAACCCTTTAGCAAATTGAACGTATCACATTATGATAATGTATTTCAACGATAAAACTACTTTAGAGACAAATTACTGCCATTAGCGGTTATGAAGAGTCCTTAGTCTGTCCTTACCTAAAGCACAGAATAAAAATAGTAGGTATTTTATACAGAAGGTTCAGTTTGAGACCATATTTAAATGAATAGCAACTCTTTTGCCTAAACAATAAGGTGTAATCTTTCTCACACAACAATTTATTAGTAAAGATTAGTAGATACATACATACATGCATATAATATTCACGCCTTTATCCCCGTAGGGTTAGGCAGAAGTGAATTAACACAGACATTTCTATAATCATTGAATTCGGTCCCACGTAATAGGGAGTGAGCCTATTGCCGTATTCCGGGCACTGTTGTTAACTCGAGCCATGCATCTAAGGCTGAGTCTGGGCTGTATGAGTATATATGTCTGATGCTAAACAGACATTCCCTTAGTCGCCTTGTAGTAGCGCGAATTTAACGCCCCTGGTGTTGCAAACGTCCAGATGCGTCGGTATACAACGAGATGATTGGCTGGGGATCTCTTTCAGACCGTCGTCGTCATCGTTATGAACACTTTCATACAAATCCATGAAATTTTTGAATAGGCTTTTTGACCATTTTTTTTTATTCTCAATAAATGACCATTCTATAATAATATAATGAACTGTTAAAGTAAAATATTCTTATGACAAATATATAAAGATATTTGATTTGGATAATTAAATTTTTCGCGACGCCCGTAAACGCTCCATACAAAATCGTACTTGCGTTTGACGTCACTCGCCAGTAGTGAGTACTTAGTGCAAATGTATGGAGTGCTAGAGAATATTGCATTTTATTATATTTCGTGTTTACACGTATTTATAGTTCATGATAAAAGTATTTTAATGAGGATTCAAAAAAGTTATAATTTGGGATTGAATTTGATTGACTTACTTTGGGAATTAAAAATAATGAAAGTCATAGTTGCAGTTTAGTTAGGCAATATCTTATTTTGCAAGGCATATTTTATGTTCTGCGAGCAAGTAATGCTCGTGAAGGAGGAGGCGGGGCGGGAGCGGCAGCGGGAGCGACGAAGGATCGCAAGCCAAGCTGCCCGCGTACAAAGGCAACTCGGGCGTCGGAGGTCGATGAACGACCTCCGCCCCCCTTGAGCGCAGACCTGGGGGTGACAGGTGGAACCGCCTGTCACCCTGGTAGAAGCAGGCCGCGGCGGTAGCGCGCCTCCCCGTTTCCGGGGACGAGTTGGGGACTCTGTAGTCCCCACACCCGAGAAGAGGCCCAGATCATGAGAGATGGTCCTGGGTCGGCCGGGGTGCGAGGGATATGCCTGTCAACCTCACCTTCGGCAACCAAAGCGACCCACAGGCGGCGTGCGTTTTAGTCGGTTCGAGTCCGACATAACCTCTTCCACCGGCTCCGGTGAGGAGATATCCGTGGGGATTTTGCGCACGTAAAAAAAAGGCATATTTTATGATAACAAACTAACATATTAAGTAATATTGGGAAGAATCTGACGACGTTGTTAAATAGCATATTGGTGATGTCTGAACTGGAAGTGTTTTGTCCAGCACACATTTTATAAAGTGGCAATGGATGCTGTGATATACCTATGCTTTTTAAAAAAACTGGAGGGTTCAGATTTCTTTTTATAAGTCTAAAAACCAGTAAGGTAATAAATATTTTACATTATTACAGTTTTCTTCATCTGCCAATTTAAGCGTCCAATATCTTATTTTGCGTATAAAGTTGATTTTTCATCCATGTGGCAGCTGCTAATCATATTGAAGTCAAAGTTGTTCCAAATCAAAAAAAGGTTGAGAACCATTGATATAAAAGAATGATAAATATTAAGATAGGAATATAGATGGTGTTGGCCAGTTGCCAAGAGCTTACAGTAATTCTGTGTTTTCCTTAAGATTTCCAATAAAACTTGTTACTTGATCATCTAGAATACAAATGCGCTAAGTGAAAAATATTGCACTTAGCATATTAGTCTTCTATACCAACAATATAATGATCATAATTGACAGGTGTTCTACTGGGGGAGGTCTATGTATAGCAAGGGCAGTTTGATTGAGAGGACAGCTACTATCTCAATACTGTTATTTACCACATGCATACAACTCTTATTTGATTAATAAAAGAGTTTAAATTTGAATTGAAAGTTCAAAATTCTGCACATAGCAGGTTTGTCTTCCAGACCGTCGTAACTTTTAAGCTCTGTTTAAAGAATGACCTGCGGTTGACCCAAGTATTAGGAGGGCTTGAAGGTCCAAAGAAACCTCACTTGCTAGTCAGTATCCCGTGCTCCTGCTGAAGATATAGGACGAGGCTCAGCTGTAAACTTTGCTCTTGGGGTTTAAAGGTGAAACAGCAGTTGTTCCCTTCCCATAAGAGTAAAATTTATAAACCCAGAGGGATGAGAAAGAGCACGCGGACCTTGGGGTTCTAGCGCAATACACAATCACGAACTACTCAAGGTTTATTGATTAAAAGATGGACAGATAATACAGATTTTCAACAGCAAAATTCATCCTATGATGCAGCAATAATTTAATTTCCTTTCCTTCTGTTTAACAATAATGAAGTTCAGTGGTGAAGGATCCCTAACCTGATTCCTACAGGCTTCCCAATAGGTTGCATGGTGCAAGACAAACTATATCATGGTAAGGTTTTGTGCACTTGGCTTCCATTTGCAAATTTTGTCTTTCCTTAGCACCCTTTCCCTATGCCACTGATTAAGTTTGAGTTATTATTTTTTAAATCCAAATACAATTCAGAATCACAGTTACAATTTACTTTAAATGAAGAAAATGGGCCAAAAATTTACAATATAAAAATAATTTTAGAAAGACTTATTAATTTAATTATGTAGCAGAATTAAAAAGAAATTTAATTCAATTAGCACATTCAAGAATTACTAAATTACTCACCAGTATACGAAGTAGAGCTATAAGAATCTGCTGATGACGCCGACAGCGATCTACTGCGGTACCTAGCAGACTTTTTCAATGCGCCCGATTTCCCGCGCTGACCTTCGAATTTCCCGGCCGCGGCAGCATCAGCGTTCCCACCTCGCACCTGCCCAGGATCCGTCACAGGGCTATCACTTGGCACATTAGCAGTCGCTACACTTTCTTTCCTTGTTTGATTCAGCTGATTGGGCTCCCCATGACCGTCAGACATATTTGAAATATTATTTTTTTATTAAAGTTTTAATTTTTCCTATTCAGATTTACGGTTTTTTGAAAGACGAAGACCTCCTTTCAATCGTACTGAGAACTCCAAATAATCTTACACCAGGAAAGTGAAAATAAAATATCAATAATAAAAACAGCAGTGGAAACAACTGCAGTGTCGTTTAAAATAAATTTGAAGAATAGGGGAACACTTTGCGGTATATAGATAAATTTATATCATTGTATGACGTTGTTCTGTTATCGCCAAATACACGGAAAATTTAAAAATTACATAGAACAAGGGGAAAATTCAATTTCGTGAGCTATCCGCCCGAAGAAAAACGCGCACCCCACTTCCATTCTTCACCCCCGAGACTGAAATGTCATTTTTTCGATCGGCGTTGAGTGAGGGATTGATCAAATACGTTTTACAATAAACCGTAAAGCTGCAAAAAAGGTTAAATATGAAGTGAAATATCGTCTCATATTTTATGGTAATACCTGTAACTGTGTAGCACTCGTATTTTTATTTTATTTTTAACCATAAAGACACAAATTATACATGTTATTATTGTACATTTAAAGGTAAACAAATTTACATACGATTGTAAGATACAATGATGTGGTTTCCAATTTCAAATAACACAAAGCGCCTGTCAATCAGCTTATTACGGCTATTACGTAGATAATATAGCGTTTAATTGTAATAAAGACGTGCTCTTGTAGACTACCTGCCAAACTAAATGATTTGGTAGGTAGGAGAAAGTGGTTACTCTTCGCACACTTTATACAATTTATCGTAGTTATTTACAAAGAAGCCTCAAATGATTTGATTAAATAGTTGAAGGGTGTTTTTCAGGGGTATATATTTGTACGAATCTACCCAATGTCTCACATATTGGGTGTACAGCATAGCACATTCTATAAGCAACTGCGTGACTTTCAATTTATCGCACCATTAGTGTCCATGTAACAATCATGGTAAATTATATCTAAAAGTGCCGTACGAATGTGTGTCCTGCAGTACTGTACAAATGTACCCCAATCATCGTATAAAATTAAATTTTAGCTTTCATAAATGTATAATCGAATTAATAATCTTGTGGTGTTGCGTCCACACGGTCCACACTATCAAAAAACATGTATTTGTATGCCATATAATTTTTGTATGTATATGTTGTATGGACGAAGGGGATCTCTTTCCCCTACCAACCAAATTAATGATTCCACGACGCATTTTAATTATTATTTAGCTATAAATTGTAAAATAGTCCTTTTAGTTTTATTGTAATTGTCTATTATTGTTTGTATATGTTAATTTAAATAAAGTTTACCTTACTAGGCAGTTTTTTTTGAAGACAGATTTTTTGAATAGTCATAATTTCATTAGACATATCTTAACTTATAAATAACTTAAATAATTATAACAATAACAATTCAAATTGTATCACAAAGCATTATTTATAATAATAAAACCTCATTTTGCATTAAAAACGGTAGTATCGGTTTTAATCTTTATACATTGAAATCGTTAAGCCACATCACTATTCGCCAATATGGAAGTGAAACGTATGTCAACTACAGCGCGACCAAACAACTGAGAAATAAATAAGTCGGAAATACATTCTATTATTTAATTCGGTGAGTAAATATTTGCGATTTTTCCATGTATCTGATCATATTGTTATTTTGTCTCATTAATTGTTCCTTTTCACACGATGGTCTCAAATGGAAATGTACGCGATTATCGTCATCATAGCATTTGCCGGCGAACAAAGATATTTTTAAAGATACACAAGCCTAAACTATTTAAATTAAACGCAGAAGTACTGTAAACAAAGTAACTAAAAGACATTTGTTGAGTTTTCATTGATGGTTTCCTTGTATATTTAAAAAAATATAGATATATGACATATTACGAGTATATGTCAAGTGTTTACATGTCACGAATTGTTTTATTCAAGGATTACGGACGGATCAAAAGTATTGGCGCGTACACTTTTATCTTAACGAGCGGCATATTGTGTAAGTTAAGTGATAAAATCGTATAAATATGGATGTTTGTGAGTTTTGCGATGCTGTAGGTTGTTATTTATTCTTATAAGTACACCACACGCTTCTCGTCTGACATGTGGGCAATTTTTTTTTAAACATGACGCAGGCAGTACTCGGGATTTGGCCTATAGTTTTAAACTTTTTGGATATTTGTATTTCAGTTTCATGTAATCATCAACTTGCTTTGCTTGTAACATTATTTTATTCATCTTTGAAATGACAAAAGATAAACTGTATGGTCCGTTTTCCTGTTTAGAATCCAATTAGCACAAATATCTATTCAAAAGTTGCTCGCCAATAACATTCAAACACTTTGTGCCAAAATGTGATGTGTTCATTACTATAAATAGACTAACCACTAGCATTTATCATAATAAATCAATAAACAATATATTAAATTGATAATAATCTAGTGTCTGAAGGTCCTTTAACCATCATTTAATCATAAAATAAAAAATTTATTTACTATTTATTTTTTAAAAGTACCTAATAGGTTACTAATTACCTGAGCAAATTATTATTTTATATTTTCTTGTAAAACCAATGTCTAATAAATACCAACATAAACAAATGTTTGTTTATGTTGATAAAAAAGATCAAAATATTGGTCTTATAAGATTTTTTTGTCTATTCTTATTGGATTTTTTTTTACTTAAGGCAACAAAACAACCCATTATCGTTTCCCTTACGTGGGGAACGCTCTGACCAGAGGTCAGAGCCACCCAACTTTCACCTGAAACCATCCAATTTCTTCTGTACATAATCCATCTTGCATCTGAACCGTTTCTATTTTTTCTATCTTAATCAATTTGAATAGTTACAGTCCGTCAAATCTAAGAAGTACCGTTTGACAGTTCTGACAATTGAATAATAGGGATGGGATGAAAAAATCGATTACTATAATATCCGAACTTTAAGAGATCGATTACTATAATATCCGAATTTTAAGAAATCAATTGTTATAATTAAATAAAAGAAATGTTTAGGATATTTTTTTATTCACTACTAGTACTAGTATCGTCGTCTTCGTCATCATCGTCATTTAAATTAATGACCAGTTGATTGTCCATTACATTATCAAAGTGTACGTCTCTTTCGAAGTCGTCCATTATTATTTTCTTTGTTTTTTGTACTACTTTACTCCAATCTTCCTGTGTAACTTGGGCACATGCTTCCTTTAATAAACCTTCCATTTTCTTGACACTGAAGGGTGGTTTTGTGTTGTGTCTTGCTGCATAACCTGTAACAATAATGTAACTATTTGATAGCAGACGAAAACCATTGTTTAAATTATAAATGTTAGAAGTACTCGTGTTATTATTATAATATTATAAAATATTACCTTTAACTTGGGCCCAAATCAGTTCAATGGCATTATATTGGCAATGGTACGGAGGAAGTCGTATGACTTTGTGCCCGTGCTCTTCGGCCAATTGGTCAATTACATATGTCGGTTTTGGTGGTTTATGCAATTTCACTAACTGTAATAATTCAGCTTTTAATAGTGACATGTCGGCATCCACTCCTTTTCTTTGCAGCCATGCCACCAAATCTGCTTTCTTATTGGCTGACGTAGGTGCTTTATCAATTTGCACAGAGTGGTATGGGGCATTATCCATTATAATTGTGCTGTTAGGAGGGATATTCTGTAATAAATTTAAGAACCACTCTCGGAACCTTACTGCGTCCATTTCTTCATGATACTCTTTAGTGCTTTTGGATTGGAAAGCTAATAAAGAGTTTTCCACGAAGCCTGTAGACGCTGACCCAGCATGGCATATTATGAGGCGTCCACCTTTTCCTATCGGCACCTTCGAGCACGAAGCTTCAGAATCATCAGTCCATGTTTTCGGCACAGAATGGTTGGAATTTAGCCAAGTTTCGTCCAAAAATATTACATTATCCCAGTTTATAATTTGTTTAACTTCGCGCAGGAATGTTAGTCGCTGCATAATTATGTCATGTCGCTCCATAACAATTTTTCGTTTGTCAACTTTTTTGTATCTGAAGCCAATTCCTGTTATTACCGTTCTCAACGACTCTATGCTTCCCTTATACAGCCCGGCATCTTTTAAAGTTGCACATAACTTTGCCAATGTTGGAAATTCGCCTCTTGTAAAATACCCGTATATATGGTTTCTAATAGCATGACTATCGAATTCATCGATGCCTGTCACAGGTTTATTTCTTTTTCGTTTTTTCGGTGTGTGAAGTACGTTACTGTCACTCCCCGAAGGCCCATATTTTTCACTTAATATTTTGCCAACGGTGCGGCTACCAATACCGAGAGCTTCACCGACGCGATCCCGAACTTGTGTAACTGGCAGTAGAAGTCCACCATTTTGAGATTCACGCTCAAAATACTCGTGTAATTTCACCACCAATTCACGAGCCTGGCTGTTCAAAGTACGTCCTCTTTTCGACATTATTAATAAACACTTGCTTAGTTCGGAGTCCAGTATAAATATTGCCAAGGTAAACGGATAAAGAATGATCAGTCCAGAAAAGTAATAGCCAAGTCACAAATTGTAAAACACAAACGAGAAAGCAAGTACGCGCACAGTCAGCTTCCAAGATGGCGAGAGACTGCTGACGCCGAACCGACCGAGCGGACCGCGTGCGCTTGTAGTTGGCAGTGTTGCCAGAAAAAAAAAATTGTAGAGACTTGGACACCTGCGATTTTGCCTATTGACCTAAAAATAATTAAATTAATTTATTTTAGGGTATCTGTGTATTCAGTGCATTATGCGGTCGCGCAGTAACGTCGTTAATTTATAACATCAGGCAACAACATTTTTGTGAATGGGTTCTACATACCTTATTTTTATTAGTTTTAGACGTAGAAATAAGACTTAGAAGAAAAAATTGTAATTGTAAAATCAATGGATGTGCTTGTTAAAAATTTGTTTATTTCTCTGTAATATGCAAACCCATACTATCATACACAAAAATAAATGTAAAAAACACTATCCCTGACTCCATTTACTATTTCGACAGCGTTAGCGCGAGAAACCCCGACTTATTTGGGCGCGAAAATCAAAAATCGACAAATCGCTTTCGACAACTTTTTAAAGAAGCAAATATATTTGATTTATAAATACGTATTTTTGGTGAATGGGTTTTATCTCATATTTTACGATTACATAACTATTTAGTTATGTAATCGTAATATGTGAGATAAATCCCATTCACATGAAAAAATATTTGTTTGGTTGTCAAGTGTAATTTGTAAATAATACATTCGATTTTTCGTATATGTAAACGATTTTTTTGCATACAAGTGTATCCGAAGAGTCGCAACACTACGTGCAGTGACCTAACTACGTAACTTTGTAATGCGGTCAAGAATATAACTATTAGAAATTATTTACTGTGTAAATATGTGTTATTTTGCTTTGTTTGAAAGTTTTCAATTACATTTAGATATTAAGAATTGTACATTTTTAGATACAATAATGAAATCTTTCTAAATTCATGGTTTTATGAAAAAGGTTATCGAAACTGAATAATGTACGTATGAACAAAGTTGTTTCGGTTTGAAAAATATGAAACGTCAAACGGTACCTCTTAGATTTGATGGACTGTAGCATACTAAATACTTCAAAATTTCATTCAAAAAACAACCCTACTGATGTTAGCTGTAACCATGTGCTACTTATGATAATTACCAACTCACTGATGTCCGATAATTGAAAAACTAAAACCGATCGCATGTTAGATCCAAAATAATAATAAAAAAAAAGAAGAAGTAAGGCTTAAAAATATGTTACTTTTTCCAGAGCTGTCAATGTCTTAGGCTGAGGCCACATTAGTGCATGATGCGACTTGCAATAAGTAAGCAATTCAAATAAAAAAATATATTCACAATTACTCCATTATGCACTGAATATTATTAGCAAAAAGCAAAAATATTTACAAATAGGTAAATTTAAAATTAGAAACACAAAATTACTAACATTATAGCAGTAGATGCTTTTTCACATCCCATTAAAAGAATCCAGGATTGTAGAAAGAAGCATAAAAAATACAGAAAATCATCACCCATCCAATTCACTCAACAGTCAAATAAGTTAAACCTTATAAGCAGTTATAGCTATTTATTTAATTAAACCCTTCCCTCTAAGCTAAATTGCTTTTGTTAGAAGTGCAACAGAAATTGTAAGAATATACCTACATGAGATGATGTTTTTGCAGTTTTTGTGTAGTGAGTCATTTAGTGATGCAACATGTTACATGAGATATATGCTTTTTAACATCCCGTGAAAAGAAACCAGGAATAGGAAGAAGATTCAAAACGGAATCATCACTCATCCCATATGAAATGAACATAACATACTTAAACTCACGCCTATATCCCCGAAAGGGTAGGCAGAGGTGCTAGCACCCACATTTCACCAGTTTATGTTTAGGTCCCAATGTTTGTCCCAATTGGCGAACCTATTACCATTAACCAGGCACTTATAAATCTGCGATAAATACGCACATAACTTCGAAAAGCATCGAAGAGTCATTGGTGTGTGCCATGGTAAAACCTGGGATCGAACCCGAGACCTCGTCTCAGCAGTCCAGTACCCATACCACTAGGCTACCGCGGTTGTTGTGAAATGAAATGCAATATATTTTTTTCATTTACACTTTTTCTATCGCATTGCACATCACTACAGTGTAGGCTCAGCCTTAGGTTGCAAAGCAAATGCAATGAGCTTAGTAATATTTAATGACAACTAGGAAATAATGCTACCACTGTATGGTGTCACCGGAAATAGCGTAAAAACCCATTCGTAACCTTTTTACAAGATGGCGGCAGCGGGAAAAGGGTTTACCCGCACTTTTCTTTTTAAATGTAGGAAACGTCAATTAGGCTGCCTCGTCTGATGATAAGCTGAAGACAAAGTCTCACAAAAGATGAGCGAAATGCGCGCCCGAAAGAGGCAGGACACGGCGATATTTCCGCCCAATTGAGCAGTCCGACTGGGGAGGTACCTCGGCCCTACAGAATACTGCGGTTATATTAACTTCGTGTTGTGTTCCCAGCGGTGAGTAGAGTAGCCAGAGCAGAATTTGTGCTGTCAGTGGGATGACTAAAGGCTTGTCCTGCTCTATAATGACTGCACAGAAACTCTGTGCTTACAGGGTCGGCAGCGCGAGTGTGACTTCTCTGGTGTTACACACGTCCATAGGCCACGGTAACCACTTTCCATCAGATGGGCCCTGCGCTTGTCTGCCACCTAAGTGGTATAAAAAAGAGCAGACGCTAGTAGGGCGCGCATCGCCCAAGATTCGGCCCGTTATCGAGTTATAACCAAGATGGTTGATGTGTTTTGTGTATGATCTCTGTACTGTGTGTGAATAAAGAATTAATAAAATAAAAATGGTTGGTACCCATGGCAAGGAGGTGGGAATAGGTGTCTGGTCATTCTCAAGTGACGTCACACAGACCTCTGACAATCTGTATCAAGGGTGCTCACTGCGAGAGAACTGCACAGGCAGGCTCGGTATATTCGTTTGCCCGCGGCGGATCGCTGATTTTCCACGTTTACATAGATTATAGAATTATTGTACGCGGTTACAATGATGCAACAATCACTGTGACTTTGAGATGGAGGACCCTCAAAGCACACATTTGTGATTTTGGTCACCTTGATTCATCCTCATTTGAAATCCAAAAAATAAAATTACGTACACTGACTTTGGCACGCTTAACCTTAACATCTCAATGGACTATTATTAAAAATGAATTAACATAATGTTATTATTACACTCATTACGTAATCAGAATTCTACAATACAATAAACTCAAACCTGTATAACTCAGTTAAATATTAATTAGCATTCATGCATAATGATTGTCGATGACGTCACTACTTCCCCTAGTCTGTGTTTGTGACATGACGTCACCGCTACACGGTGGATATTCCAGTATGTACGAAACGTTTGGGCTAGGTATCTTTAAATCGTGCGAGAAACCCCTATGTTCCTTTACACGCATTGCCAAGAAGGGCCAAGCCGAAATTTTTTTTTATCTGGTAATACTTACGAATACCCTTTGGGTTTTGAAACGATTAAAATCGCACGCCGTCTCTGATCTTCAGATGCGTAAGATGTGTAAGATGATAAAACATTTTCCTCAAGGTACCAAGCCAACCTCACCTACAAGTACACCTGTTGATTAACCGAAGAGGATTTTATGCAGGCTTTCCTTTCAGGGTTATGAGGTCTGGTGGCAGTTTGTTCCTTTCAAAGCCTGGATTAAACCATATAAGCGAACGCTTGGTTCCAAGCCCTAAGCTTCGAAGCACGCCGGGATGATGATAATGACGTTCTACCAAGGTCCGTGTGGTGACGGAGAAAGATTCCCGTCTCATCTGATGGGTGTCGTAATACATACATACATATAATTACGCCTTTCTCCCCGGAAGGTTAGGCAGAGGTGAATAAACACCCATATTTCAGAAATCATTGAATTCGGTCCCACGTAATAGGGTCTATTGCCGATTTTCGAACACTATTGTTGACTCGAACCATATATCTGTGTCTGAGTCTGAGATGTATATATCTATCTGATATTAAACAGCCCTATCCCTTAGTAGTATTGTACGACACCGCATGGCAAGAGATGGGGTGGTCCAAACTCTACTCTGCAGGGAACGATGCGGCTAAGAGATGACTAACGGAAAAATACGCAAACGATAACTCTGCGAGAATGAAAAATTGGTAATCCCTATGTTCATTTTTAGGCATTGTCCCTCAGATGCCAAGCGGGGCGTGAAAAAGCATCTGATGAGGCCGCCAAGCTGAGTGTCACCATTGTAGCACTTAGTTCTGTAATGGTGACCCTCTTTCCTGAGACTTTGCCTTTAGCTTACCATCAGGCGAGGTGAGGTCAAGTTGGTGTGTCGTATATAAAAAAAAATTAAAAAAAAGATGAGATAAAGTTGTGATACTTGTATTATTCCTTATCACCACACGGATCAGAAATCATTGAATAAGGGACAATACACAGTGCTAGGGATTTTTAAAAATATATTATAATTAAAATTATTTTGATAAGTTTACAAGCCGTGAAGGACGGTGTCATATATCCAGCTTCTCACTCGCACTAGTGCGTATTCGTATCCACTATCTCTATCCAGTCACTTGTCGGAGCGAAACGTAAAGATAAAATCTTAATGCATTGTACATAAATACGGAAGCAGTACATGTTAAGTAACTTAATCTTAGTCATTTATTCATCTTGGGTATTTAAAAGATTTTGAATGGGTCCACAACGCGTATATGATTTTTTTTGGAGATGCATGAATTAGGCTAGGGTGAGCGCTTCCCATTTGAGACTTATAATACCATGGGTACAAGATGCACAATAATATCATTCCATTCATTCATAAACTCACGCCTATCCCCGAAGGGGTAGGCAGAGGTGCTAGCACCCACATTTTGCCAGTTTATGATTAGGCCCCAATGTGGCGAGCCTATTGCCATGAATCGGGCACTTATAAACCTGCGATAAAAACACATAACTTCGAAAAGCATCGAAAAGTCATTGGTGTGTGCCATGGTAAAACTTGGGACCGAAATATCGCTGCACATTAAACGCTAGTAGTCCCTACTATATAATTTTTCTGCGGTCGTTACACCTGGTCACAATAATGGATATCCGTGTTATGATAAATATCATCACCCCATTGCATCTGAAGGGTATCGTAAGAGGGTTCCCTGGGTCGGCCGGGGTGCGAGGGATATGCCTGTCAACCTCACCTTCGGCAATCAAAGCGACCCGCAGGCGGCGTGCGTTTTAGTCGGTTCGAGTCCGACATAACCTCTCCCACCGGCTCCGGTGGGGAGGTATCCGTGGGGATTTTGCGCACGTAAAAAAAAAACGGTATCGTAAGAGGCGACTAACGGAAAAATACGCAGACAATATCACTGCTAGAGAAGGAAAACTCGAAATAAAACCTTGTACCAACTCATCTGGCCAGCGTGGAAACAGTAGACCAACGCATTCCAACATTGAGAGAGGCCTATGTCCAGCAGTGGCCTGCGATAAGCTAATTGATTGATGATTGATTGATAATAAAGGACCACATACACAAAGGGGGGTATTGGGACGAGTTGGGGACTTGTGACTTTTGAACTTGGGGACTTTTGAACAAAGATAAGATAAGTTAACGAATGAATGTTTTGTGAACTCTATTTTGTAATCTCAAAGTCATTTTTTTTACCATTTACTTTTAGTAAAGAGAGTTTACTTTTTATTTATTTTTGATTTGTGCGTTAAGGCGTGATTCTTAGCTTGCTATTTTAACCATACAGTGTATTTTTTTAAACCGTGAATATTAGGGTACGCCTATATAATCAATAATAATAATCAATAATCAATTTAATTCGTCAAACATAGGTAAAAAAAGGTGTTACAATAAAAAAAATATAATGGTCTTCAATGTTTCGCCTAAAGGCATACGAAATAATACATTATTAGTTAATAAAGTTACATTATTAAAATAAAATTAAAATAAGCAATGTCAGTGAAGATTGAGATGCAATGTGCTAAGTCCATAGTCGCCAAAAATGTGCAATCCAATCAAATGTCAAAATATAATATTATGGTCTACGTGTAGAGGCCTATTTCCAGCAGTGGACTGCGATAAGCTAATTGATTGATGATTGATTGATAATAAAGGACCACATACACAGACACAAAGGGGGGTATTGGGACGAGTTGGGGACTCTGTCCCCACACACCCGAGGAGAGGGCCAGATCGTTAGAGATGGCCCTGAGTCGCCCAGGGTGCGAGGGATATGCCTGTCAACCTCACCTTCGGCAACCAAAACGACCCACAGGCGGCGTGCGTTTTAGTCGGTTCTTTTTTTTTTTATATCACTTAGTTGTCAGACAAGCACACGGCCCACCTTATGGAAAGTGGTTACCGTGGCCTATGGACGTTTGTAACACCAGAGGAGTCACAGACGCGCTGCCGACCCTGTAAGTACAGAGTTTCTGTGCCGTCAGTAGAAGACAAAGCAGGACAAGCCTATAGTCTTCCACTGACAGTACAAATTCTCCTGTGAGCCCTGGCTACCCTACTCACCGCTGGGAACACAACACGAAGTTATTATAGCCGCGGTATTCTGTAGGGCGGAGGTACTTCCCCAGTCGGACTGCTCAATTGGGCGGAAATACCGCCGTGTCCTACCTCCTTGTAAGAGTCGCACATAACCTCTTCCACCGGGGTGGGGAGGTATCCGTGGGGATTTTGCGCATGCAAAAAAAAGGGGGGGGGTATTTACATTGGTCTGGTTGTGCCTCAGAGAGTACGTTAAGGTCTCGGTTGCCATACGATCATCTATGGCAGTCCTTACGAATAGTTGGAGCCCTAAAAAGTTCAAGAACTGGTTTAACTGTAATGCTTTCGATATCGCTTTTGGATTGTTGAGGCAGTTGCTAAGTTCAGCCAAACCACCAGTTAGACTGGTAAACCGGACCCCAATTGAGCAGTCCGACTGGGGAAGTACCTCCGCCTTCCAGAATACCGCGACTATAATAACTTCGTGTTGTGTTCCCAGCGGTGAGTAGGGTAGCCAAAGCTCACTGGAGAATTTGTTCTGTCAGTGGGAAGACTAAAGGCTTGTCCTGCTTTGTCTTCTAAACTGACGGCACAGAGACTCTACCTACAAGGTTGGCAGCGCGACTGTGACTCCTCTGGTGTTACAAACGTCCATAGGCCACGGTAACCAATTTCCATCAGGTGGGCCGTGTGCTTGTCTGCCATCTAAGTGGTATAAAAAAAAGGGTGAAAGCTACGATGCGAATGGGATTAGCCTATTATAAATCATCATTCTACGCTTATCCCATATTTTTTTGGGGTTGGTGCAACATATGTACTTTATCCATTCATCTTTGGTTGCAGTCATCTCAACATTCACTCCCTTCATAGCCATATTTGACGACCTCGTGGCGTAGCGGTAGAGCATTCGAATGCTATGCAGGGCGCGCGTGTTCGATTCCCGCTCAGTGCAAATATTTATATGCATGAATATGTATATTTGCATTGATCTGGGTGTTTCTATGTATATATGTATGTATTTACAAAAAAAAAGTATCAAGTATGTTTATCCGCATTTTAGACCCCATAACACATGCCAGTTAAGCTATGCTTACTATGGGTCTAGATAGCGTTGTGTAGAATGTAGTGGATTTGTTTTTATATCTTCTTTCACGCAATTAAAAGGTTAACACAACAAACGAACCAGTATTTTCCTAGATTACTGCATGCGTTCAACCATCCAAAACGTGTTCTTCAACTTTATAAAATTAATATAGATAACATAACTAAACCTATTAAATAAATCTGTTATTAATATTATGTAATTAATTTGTACAGTATATTAACCCTAAATTACTAAGCGATTATAAAAAACAATTGCATAATTAGGCTTCCTAGAAAATCCTAATGTTCTTATCATTACTGGGTCATCAACTAACCCTTCCTAATTAGGTCCTACAGTATATATTAGGGGCTGTCACTGTGATAGGACTTCAATTGTGTAATTATTCACCTGTTGGAAGGTTCTCATAAAACTTAACGAAAGTTTAACAGTTTCAAAAATATTCTTATTCGTCTTCTATTCTAACAGTGTTATTTAGACCCTCGTGTATTTTCATACCTGTTTATTCAATCAAGGTAAGTGTACCTGTTTTTTCGTACCTGTATTCAACCAATGTAAGTGTACCTGTTTTTATCACTTACTTGCTACTCGTGGTAACTTTTGATCTCGTTCTTTTCATCTATTCCCGGGATAAAGTAACATATGTGTTATTTCGGATTGTGATCTATCCCTGTTTGCAGTTTTAGCCAGATCCGTTCAGCCATTTGAGAGTAATTGAACAACAAACACTGAAACATTTGCCCAAACTTTCATCTTTGTAAAATAAGTAGGATAGAATTCATTTATGTTTTGTTTATAAACATATGCCAGAGCGGTCTGGATGATATTAATAGTTTCAATTTCGGATTCCAAATTCATCTACCGATGCTATTGTACATTTAAATTATAGGAAGCTTCAAAATTTAGTTTAATAGGTGCTTCTTACTTCAAAACCAAAGAAATAGGCTATATGACTTTTTTCTCGAGAAATGACCTCTGTATAACAATATAATGAACTATTCGTGAAATATTATTATGACAATTATTTCTCGTGCCGCCCGAAAACGCTCCATACAAAATCGTACTTGCGAGGGACGTCACACGACAGTCGCGCATAGTGCAAATGTATTGAATGCAAGATAATATCGCATTTATCTTGGTCTACGTTGCGTTTACACGTATGTAGTCCATTAAAAAGTAATTTATAATTTGATAAAGGAATCTAAAAAGTTAAAAATAGGCTCTGAATTTGTTTGTTTATAAAATAAAAATTAAAAAAATGGCTGGCTTTGACTTACTTTGGAAATTAAAAGTCATAGTTTCAGTTTAGTTAGGCTACATCTTATTTTGCAAGGGATATTTTTTCAGAACTAACTAATATATTAATCCATATTGGGAAGAATTAGACGACCTTGTCAAATAACCAAACCACAAAAAAAAATTGCACTCATAAGTCCCATAAGACATTTACAAGCCTCGCACTCCTGCCGCGGCGGCGGCGCGCATTTCCGGGGACGAGTTGGGGACTCTGTGGTGGAGGAGAGGGCCAGATCGAAATTTCCCTGGATCGGCCGGGGTGCGAGGGATATGCCTGTTAACCTCACCTTAGGCAACCAAAAATGTCTCACAGGCGGCGTGCGTTTTTGTCGGTTCGAGTCCGACATAACCTCTTCTACCGGCTCCGGTGGGGAGATATCCACGGGGAATTTGCGCACGTAAAAGTAAAGCAGATAGTTACCTAATGAAGTTTGTTCTTCTAACTTATAACATTATGGACTTTTAATTTCTTGTGAGCTTTTTGTAACATGTCCAAAAACTAAAAAATCACTTTTACCTACTGTTTGTACACTCGTAATCTTTTTAAATGTAAATACGTATTACCTGTTATTAAACAATTTATTGTCACAATATAATAGGACTAAAATTTGTCTCTTTCTCACATATGTGTTCGGCTTTAACCTGTCTTCGTCTACCTGATGCACCTATTGTAAATTGTAACTGGATTTTTTAGAGTTCCCTAAGAGAATGAATGAAACCGCATCTTGTAAATTCCAGAAGTTAAAACAAGTGGTCTAGTATACAATCGAAATTTGACCTTATTTATAATGCAATAAGTTTGAATTTTATTGATTCTTTTGAAGAGTATTCGGTGTAAACAGTCCATGCATTTTGAACAAAGATAAGATAAGTTAATGAATGAATGTTTTGTGAAATCAATTATGTAATCTCAGAGTCATTACCAATTTTTTTTACTATTTACTTTAGTCTTGTAGTATAGAGAATTTAGTTTTTATTTATTTTTGATTTTTTGTTTCGTTTATCCGTTAAGGCGTGATTCTTAAGCTTGCTATTTAACCATACAGTGTCTTTTTAAACCCGGTAAACATGGGATACGTCCGAAACCATAGAAGATACAAGGAAACTGTCTGAATAACTAAATTTGTTTGCAAACACAATTTTAATCAAACGAGAACTTTCCATAAAAATGCATAAGTAATTGCGAGAATAATTTTTATACGTTTTCATCTTTTTATACGTTTAAATGATTGGAACATACTTTGACGTTCGAGTTTCAAAAATATAAATCCTACGGAACCCCACCCTAAATTCCGGTTCGTACTAGAAGTTTTATTGGAATATTTCAGGTAGTTATAATGTCGAGCGTAGGCCGCGGGCGGGGCTACACAGGACGTCACCATTTGCGCGAGCACCGACCCGGGGACGAGTTGGACCCAGAAACTGACGCTGCGAGGACTCTCGCTGAACTCAGTCCTCGATCCACTGGTGAGTTGTCATTACTTCCTACTGATATTATAAATTATACACGGTTTGGTTAAATACTTCTTTTTTACGTGCGTAAAATCGCCACGAATACCCCCCACCACTGAAGCCAGTGGGAGAAGTCGTGTTGTGTTCCCAGCGGTGAGTAGGGTAGCCAGAGCTCACTGGAGAATTTGTGCTGCCAGTGGGAAGACTAAGGCTTGTCCTGCTTTGTCTTCTACTGACGGCACAGAAACTCTGTACTTACAGGGTTGGCAGCGCGACTGTGACTCCTCTGGTGTTACAGACGTCCATAGGTCACGGTAACCACTTTCCATCAGGTGGGCCGTGTGCTTGTATGCCAACTAAGTGGTATAAAAAAAAAGTTATGTTGGACTCGAACCGACTAAAACGCACGATGCGTGAAGGTAAACAATCTTGATGGGTCTTTTTACACAAACACTTATAATACAAACTACTCTGTACACACTTGTGGTTAGATTTTGGTTTTAGTCGCGTGTTATTTTTAATCAAAAAAAGATTATTAAATTAAGTCTAAGTAAAATTTGGACCACCCCATCTCTTCCCATGCGGTGTCGTACAAGGCGACTAAGTGATAGGGCTGTTTAACATCAGACAGATATATACAGCCTATACTCAGCGTCAGATGCATGGCTTGAGGCTCACCCCCTATTACATGGGACCGAATAATAATGAAATGTGGGTGCTAATTCACCTATGTCTAACCCTCTGGGGATAAAAGCGTGATTATATGTATGTATAAAAAAATAATTAAAAGAACAAGATTGGTCACCTTTACCTACTTAACCTAACCAAACTGACTATTAATTGGTGCTTGATATATTGACAAATAATTAAGGGTGGAACTCGGTTCCGGCTGTCGGGGTAGGCAGATGTGCTAGCATCCACATTTAGCCAGTTTATGTTTGCCTATTGCCATTAACCGGGCACTTATAAACCTGAGATAAATACATACATAACTTCGAAAAGCATCGAAAAATCATTGATGTGTGGCATGGTAAAACCTGGGATCGAACCCGATACCTTGTCTCAGCAGTCCATTACCAGAATTTCAGGGCAACTCAGAATGATAAAGCGGAACCCAGACTCTTAGGACAAAGCTTGTGATGCGACTGGAATTAACGTTAGGGTGAAGAAGGAATAATTTGAAACTATAACTTGTATTAATCATTTATTTATCCTCCACAGACCCAACTAGAATGGACGTTAAAGAAAAAATGGAATCCGAGAAGGAGTGCATGCCGGAGAAGCCAGTGAAGGTGACCGAAGAGCATGACGTCACGCTCAAAGAGTTGCTCAGAATCGACGAACAATATGTGCCTTTGCTCACACTGGTTAGTGCCACTTCTATTAACCTTTCATATGCGTGAATTAGCTGTGAAACGAAACTAATCGGTGCGGCAACATGGCGGCGATCTCAGAGCATTTGACGGCAGTCGGTTTTTATGAAATATTAAAAAAAAAATGTTCAGATGGTCATATAACAAATTATTTTAATTGATAGATTGATTAATTTATGTCCAGTATTATGATATATCCTATTGCAGAACTACAGATTTATTTATATATTTACAGATAAACTAACCAAACTGCACCTGACGCACCCCATTGTCGGAAAAACATAATTTCAATACATTATTTGGTTTAGTTTATGTTTTTTTAATTTTCCCCATGTAGTTCAATAACAAGCCTCTGTACTTGTATAAAAAACACGACGTTTCTAGTTAAAATTCAGTTTATAATACTTTTCAGAAATAAGCTTATCACGTCTAAATATTCGCTTCTTTTCACTGTTGATGACCAAACCAATAGCCGTTTCTAACACTTATTACAGAGTATTTGTGGTAAGTAACTATGTTATTGGTTTAGAAATTAGTCTTATTTTGCCCATGCATTATAAAATATATGTATATTATACAATAAATCTGTTTATTTTCAACAATAACAGAAAAAGTCCCAATTTGCTAAGCCAGTTTTCATGTACGATTTTCAAGGTCAAATAATTGTATAAAGTCTATGGACATGAATCAATACCACAGAGGACGAAATGGAGATGCATAAACTGGGACGTACACACTATTGTTAGTACAAAACTATTGAGATATTTGTAAAGAATGATGATCATGCATATCTCAACCGGGGTTCGTTCAGGGTATCTATGTGTGCGTGCACAGACAAGTACTCATCTGCGCAAGCACTGATCAGTGCAACAGTTGCAATTCTCTAATAGCGCATGCACTGATCAGTGCCAATGTACAGGATGGTTTGAAATGATGAAACTACGTAATATTTTAATATCATTTGTCTATATACTTACTCGTCTTGCTTACATTTTACATTTATAGTTTATACACAATATAAATACGTACACATTACAATTACGACCCCTACTTTTCCCCATAGAAGTACAATTTCAGAAAATCAGGGACGGCGACCAAAAGTTATCTTCGCACCTCATTTCGAAGTCAATTCGGTACATAAAGATGTTAAACAAATCTATATCTTATATCTATACTATTATATAATTGTAAATTGGCGATGGACGCAAAAACTACTGAACGGATTTTGATGCGGTTTTTTTTGTTAGAAAGGTCTTGGTCAGACTTAAAATCTTACGTTTGTTTGCTTGCAATCGGTTGAGTAGAACCGGAGATAAGAGGTCCACGTGGGCAGAGCCGCGGGCGGAAGGCTAATAATATATATAAACTTATATAATAAATATAAAATATTTAAAATACATAAAAAATAATATAAATTATATAAAAGTAAAAATTTTATAATATTTATACCAAAATGCATATAATCCTAACATTACCCTTGTTTATCTATACTATTATATAATTGTAAAAAAATTATGTTTGTTCGCGATGTATATGTACTTACAGTCAAGGCAATGAAATGTATACATGGGCAGAATTTTGAATAAATGTTCACTCTGAAAATTTCAGAAATAAATAGTTACATTATCAATATATTCTATGTAATCATCGGGTTTTCTCGCAATAATGTACATTTTTGTCATTTAGCAAAATTATCACTGTATATAATATATCAGTGCACGTGACTGTACATTTATTACGTTATTTTTATTATAGCAATTGAACACTATAATAAAAAAAAATATACAGAAAAACAACTAAAATAATGATAGAAATAAGAACAGGATAAATTAACATCAACATGTATAACTGTCATGGCGACTCCGTGTATGCACGTAGCGCGTCAGCCATCATACTTACGTATGTGTGCGTGTAATTTGGCTCATCGCGTAATAAATATAAGTTTTATCTAAATATTTAGAATTTTGTAGCAATTTATGTTGTAATTATATGTTCTATATTAGATTATTCTCATATTCATATTCATTACATCAACAGAAATATCGAGTAAATGTATAAAAAGTCTCAATAAAAATGGACCAAAAACAGTTCTATAAACTCTGTCACTTTTGTAGACACATTATTATTCAAAATTAGACAGTATTTATGTATTGATTCGTATTTAGCAATTCCTAGGATAGTAAAGTATATTTTAAATATAAATATAACTTGCCTGGACAAAGAATTCACTTTTATATGCCGAATACAGTCCGGGACACGTCTTTCACTCTGTCGTCAAAATTTCAAATTTGAACTGGCCGCGTACTAACGGTATTTCAAGGTTCGTTCAAAGAGTATTGTTATATATTGTTCGTTCATTTATCGAGGTATAATAAAAAGGCAATTTAAACTCTATGAATATCTGTTTTAACACCAAAATTGGATGATATTCGTTACAGGTGACCAGAGCACTGATCAGTGCTTACGCAGTTAATAGACGTGCACTGATCAGTGCTTTAGCATATGAAAGGTTAAGTAATATTGTAAGGAGGTAGGCCACGACGGTATTTTCGTCTAATTGAGCAGTCTGACTGGGGAAGCCCTACAGAATACCGCGGCCATAATAACCTCTTGATGTATTCCCGGCGGTGAGTAGGGCAGCCAGAGCTCTCTGGAGAGATTTTGTGCTGTCAGTGGGAAGACCAAAAGCTGGTCCTGCTTTGTCTTTTACACTGACGTAACAGAATCTCTCAATGCTTATTGGGTTTGCCAACCCTGTGTGTAAATCTCTTGGTTTGCACACGTCCATAGGCTATGTAAATACTTTCCATCATGTGGGACGTGTGGTTGTCTGCCACCTAAGTGGTATAAAAAAAACAATTCTGTGTTAGAAAAAAAATTACGTCACGGCTCCTGGGCGAGGCGGGAATGACTTTTGAATTTGGAACATCTTTTGAATTTGGAACGGGACAAACTAAATAAATGAGTCCATTTAGATTCGAAAAAGATGTACTCAGGAGTTTTGGCGCCAACACGAAGAAGGACGCATTGCGGTATTGTATTATTTTGAAATTGGTGTGAATTTCGAGATTTTATGTGTAAATTTGGTGGATAGGATATTTCATACACACACAATACCGCGGTCATAATAACCTCGTGTTGTGTTCCCTGCGGTGAGTAGGGTAGCCAGAGCTCACTGGAGAGTTATGTGCTGTCAGTAGGAAGACCAAAAGCTTTGTCTTTAAAACTGACGGCACAGAATCTCTCAATGCTTATAGGGTTGGCAGCACGAGTGTAACTCTCTTGGTTTGCACACGTCCATAGGCTATGGTAACCACTTTCCATCAGGGCCGTGTGCTTGGCTGCCAACCAAGTGTTATAAAAAATACACATCTGCAAATCTATTCCAATGTTTCTTCCTATTTGAACCATATGTTCCAATAAAACGAAAGTTTCAGAACAAAAATATCCCATGGATTGATAACTCACCTTACCGGTTTCGCCTTACGGCGTCCTCAAAGGTCATGGTCAAGGATGCCGTAAGGCGAAACCGGTCAGGTCTAACATATATTAAAAGTAATGTGGAAATGCACAAGTGAGTTATCAATATGTGTAACAACAAATTCCACCAAGTGCCATCAATCTACAGTATAAATAGTCTAAAAATATTCCACTTTCAAACTGTTTCCACAACACTAACAGTATTTCACTCAGCGCTCATTCATCTAGTTTATGAACCATTAATATCGTGACGTCTGATAGTCGTATAAATAACGTGACGTCTCACCTCGACCTGAGGATTACGCGCATCGCCTACGTTTCGTAGAGTTATTTACATCTGTTGTCAATGTTAAGGGTATATTATAATTTTTTTGTCTTTTTTTTTAAATATTAGTAACCGCAATTATTAATATTCCCTCCAACTCCTCCAACTAAGCTGAATTGCTTGTGCTAGGAGTGGGATCACGTCGGTAGTGTAATGGCCAGGATTCGAACCCGACACCTATTGGTCGTAAGGCAGACTCCTTAACCACTAAGCCACCGACTTATATTCACGGAAAATATTGAAGATCAGCCAAATCCGCAGTTGAACTAGTAAAGCGGACCCCAGACCCAGACTTAATACTCTTCTTTACTGACCTTTTTATTACTGTTATCTTGTTACAGCTTGAACAGTTCTCACCTGGAGAAGATGGAATCCAATTCAACAGGAAATTACGCCATTTTGAGACCACAGTCACAAATATGTGTCCAGATGAAGCTAGACTGCAGTAAGTATTAATTTAAAACATGTTTTTAGGGTAAAACTTAATATCTTTGAGTAGAATATGCGTTATATGCGTTATATGCGTTATATGCGTTATATATTCTACTACATTCTACACAACGCTATCTAGACCCATGGTAAGCATAGCTTAACTAGCTTGTGTTATGGAATCTAGAATAGAATAAAGCCTTTGACACTGTTAATCATAACAATCTTCAACCATAACCGAAGAAAAGCTTTATATTCAGCACTACATACAACAGCATATGTAAATTGAAAAAATCACATCACAAATTACCTACAATATTCACGAAAATTATCAACCATCGCAGTAATTACATAGAGGACTACCCCAAGGTTGTATCTTGGGTTCCTCTGTCGTTTTACGGGCAAGTTTATAGCTAGCACATCACAGTTTAACTTTAATATTCGCGAAAGTTTCAACTATTGTAGACAGTTAGGGAGTACTCCAAGGTTGTATCTTAGGTCCTGTGTTGTTTTACAGGCAAGCGTTCGCAACGTTCCGTGCCGCAGCGTTACTAAGCGCGGTGTCTGCCCGCAAGCTGGCGGCCGTCGGCGCCTCCTTCACACGCCAACAACGCCAACAGTTGTTACGCGGAGCCCTACTCAACGTCGTCATGCAAGGCACCTTCTCAAGTAAGTACATTATCATTTTCATAACGACCCTAGTTGTTGTACGTTTTTATTTTGGAGGTAGTGAGGGATTTTCGGGAGAGACTCCTGTCTGATCTGACTCCTGTCTTATCTTCCAATTTCGAATGGAAAGTCTGCGCCTGAACCTCATCCGTTTGTCACGATAGCGAGGTTGACTTGCACCTCCAGAATGTTAGTACATACATACATATAACCACGCCCTTATCCCCACAGGGTAGGCAGAGGTGAATTAACACCTAGATTCCACCAATCATGAAATTCGGTCCTACGCAATAGGCTCGTTGTTGTTTTCCGGGTACTTTTGTTGACTCAAGCCATGCATCTGAGGCTGAGTCTGGACTGTATATATCTGTCTGATGTTAAACAGCCTTCCCTTAGTCGCTTTGTACAATACCGCATGTGGAGGAGATGGAGTGGTCCAAATTCTACTCTGCCGGGAACCACACGGCTTTAGAATGTTAGTAGGGTTGATATGAATAAATATATTTAAATTGTTTTTTTTTTATTTATTTCAGAACTGGATGTGCTGGAGAAATCCAACCCTTTGTTTTTAATAAACGCCGCGAATCTCATGGGAGATTACTTTGCAGGTATGTTGGCATTGACAATCACTAAAGGATGACTAAAGGCTTGTCCTGCTTTGTGCTCTACACTGACGGCACAGAAACTCTGTGCTTACAGGGTCGGCAGCGCGAGTGTGGCTTCTCTGGCGTTACACACGTCCATAGGCCACGGTTACCACTTTCCATCAGGTGGGCCGTGCGCTTGTGTGCCACCTAAGTGGTATAAAAAAAATCAATAACATGGACCTGTAACAGCCATGGCGTTTGTCTTCTCAAATCATAATGGGATAGGGTGGGGGGTTATAGATAGATAGATAACACTTTATTGTATACCAATACATTTATAGCTGAGACAAGTCGGTAGAATGTATTACGGTTTAATGTACAATGGGCGGCCTTATCGCTGACATCGATTTATTCCAGGCAACCTAGGGATGGACAGTAATGTGACAAGACAAAAGATACATGGTGTAGTTATCATATAAAATTAGATAAAAGGTGTACTAAAACAAAAAGAAAGAAAGAGAAAAACATAAATAAAGGAAAATAAAATAAAACATACAGCTTTACGTAAAGTATTATAAATATAATCACACAACCACAACACATAAATAGATATATAAGATAAACTTGTAGATATAAAAAATATAAAATAAACAATACATCCTCAACAATATATTGGTTTCTCCCACCAACAACATGTTAGTCAAGGCCGAGGTCTCTGTGACATCTTTTCTAGGATACCAGATAGCCCCTACGGCCCCTACCCACATAAGCCGATGTGATGAAAGTACGTGCGATTTTAGTCGGTTCAATTCTGTCATATTCACCTCATCTCCGGTAAGGTGAAGCTTGAGGTAGAGACCCCCTTTTTTATTTGCGTATCACATGATAAAGATCTAAACGCCAAGCGCCAAACGTCCTCTCAACGCCAAAAAGAGCCTTACCCGTCAATCAGCAGCTGCATCGGCTTGCAGATGACAACCCTGCCTGCAAGCCGATGGACTAATTCGGGCTCTAAGACTTTGTGGGGATCCAAAGAACAACCATCCAGGCACAATTACGAATTTTCTTAGTTGAAATAAATTATTTAACTGAGCTTATTAAATTAATAATGATACAAGGGCGTCTATTCATTATTTTATCGTTTTTATTTATTTTAATAATCCACCTGACCTATAGTAGTAAATTTTTTGACTGAATATTATGACGTCACTATAATTTTTTTCATACAAATTTCCTTGTAATTAACCGTTTTGACGTTTAGTAAAAGTAACTAATTTGATTAGTCATTCAAATATCTAATTCCTGATTCTGAATGTTTCTATAAGCTAACATTTTGGTTTATATTTGCAGAGGCGCGCCTATGTAACGGTAATAAAGTCCACATTCTGGCGAGTCCCCTGCTCCAGTACATGCGCGCGCTACTCGCCAGTGACGACATCAGGGCACACCGCAGCCTCGCCACACAGGTATGTCCTCCCCACCAGCTAAGGTATACGCTGTTTTAGAAATGGGTTCACATCGATAGTGTAATAGCCGGTATTCGAAACCGGTACCTCTAGAGGGGCTATCGTCCTCCGCCCCATGAGCACAGGCCTGGAGGTGACAGGTAGAGTTGCCTGTCACCGTTTCCGGAGACGATTTGAGGGCTTTGTGATCCCCGCAGCCGAGGAGGTCCAGATCGAGAGAGATGGCCCTACAGTCCGTCAAATCTAAGAAGTACCGTTTGACAGTTCTGACAATTGAATGATAGGGATGGGATGAAAAAATCGATTACTATAATATCCGAACTTTAAGAGATCGATTACTATAATATCCGAATTTTAAGAAATCAATTGTTATAATTAAATAAAAGAAATGTTTAGGATATTTTTTTATTCACTACTAGTACTAGTATCGTCGTCTTCGTCATCATCGTCATTTAAATTAATGACCAGTTGATTGTCCATTACATTATCAAAGTGTACGTCTCTTTCGAAGTCGTCCATTATTATTTTCTTTGTTTTTTGTATTACTTTACTCCAATCTTCCTGTGTAACTTGGGCACATGCTTCCTTTAATAAACCTTCCATTTTCTTGACACTGAAGGGTGGTTTTGTGTTGTGTCTTGCTGCATAACCTGTAAAACAATAATGTAACTATTTGATAGCAGACGAAAACCATTGTTTAAATTATAAATGTTAGAAGTACTCGTGTTATTATTATAATATTATAAAATATTACCTTTAACTTGGGCCCAAATCAGTTCAATGGCATTATATTGGCAATGGTACGGAGGAAGTCGTATGACTTTGTGCCCGTGCTCTTCGGCCAATTGGTCAATTACATATGTCGGTTTTGGTGGTTTATGCAATTTCACTAACTGTAATAATTCAGCTTTTAATAGTGACATGTCGGCATCCACTCCTTTTCTTTGCAGCCATGCCACCAAATCTGCTTTCTTATTGGCTGACGTAGGTGCTTTATCAATTTGCACAGAGTGGTATGGGGCATTATCCATTATAATTGTGCTGTTAGGAGGGATATTCTGTAATAAATTTAAGAACCACACTCGGAACCTTACTGCGTCCATTTCTTCATGATACTCTTTAGTGCTTTTGGATTGGAAAGCTAATAAAGAGTTTTCCACGAAGCCTGTAGACGCTGACCCAGCATGGCATATTATGAGGCGTCCACCTTTTCCTATCGGCACCTTCGAGCACGAAGCTTCAGAATCATCAGTCCATGTTTTCGGCACAGAATGGTTGGAATTTAGCCAAGTTTCGTCCAAAAATATTACATTATCCCAGTTTATAATTTGTTTAACTTCGCGCAGGAATGTTAGTCGCTGCATAATTATGTCATGTCGCTCCATAACAATTTTTCGTTTGTCAACTTTTTTGTATCTGAAGCCAATTCCTGTTATTACCGTTCTCAACGACTCTATGCTTCCCTTATGCAGCCCGGCATCTTTTAAAGTTGCACATAACTTTGCCAATGTTGGAAATTCGCCTCTTGTAAAATACCCGTATATATGGTTTCTAATAGCATGACTATCGAATTCATCGATGCCTGTCACAGGTTTATTTCTTTTTCGTTTTTTCGGTGTGTGAAGTACGTTACTGTCACTCCCCGAAGGCCCATATTTTTCACTTAATATTTTGCCAACGGTGCGGCTACCAATACCGAGAGCTTCACCGACGCGATCCCGAACTTGTGTAACTGGCAGTAGAAGTCCACCATTTTGAGATTCACGCTCAAAATACTCGTGTAATTTCACCACCAATTCACGAGCCTGGCTGTTCAAAGTACGTCCTCTTTTCGACATTATTAATAAACACTTGCTTAGTTCGGAGTCCAGTATAAATATTGCCAAGGTAAACGGATAAAGAATGATCAGTCCAGAAAAGTAATAGCCAAGTCACAAATTGTAAAACACAAACGAGAAAGCAAGTACGCGCACAGTCAGCTTCCAAGATGGCGAGAGACTGCTGACGCCGAACCGACCGAGCGGACCGCGTGCGCTTGTAGTTGGCAGTGTTGCCAGAAAAAAAAAATTGTAGAGACTTGGACACCTGCGATTTTGCCTATTGACCTAAAAATAATTAAATTAATTTATTTTAGGGTATCTGTGTATTCAGTGCATTATGCGGTCGCGCAGTAACGTCGTTAATTTATAACATCAGGCAACAACATTTTTGTGAATGGGTTCTACATACCTTATTTTTATTAGTTTTAGACGTAGAAATAAGACTTAGAAGAAAAAATTGTAATTGTAAAATCAATGGATGTGCTTGTTAAAAATTTGTTTATTTCTCTGTAATATGCAAACCCATACTATCATACACAAAAATAAATGTAAAAAACACTATCCCTGACTCCATTTACTATTTCGACAGCGTTAGCGCGAGAAACCCCGACTTATTTGGGCGCGAAAATCAAAAATCGACAAATCGCTTTCGACAACTTTTTAAAGAAGCAAATATATTTGATTTATAAATACGTATTTTTGGTGAATGGGTTTTATCTCATATTTTACGATTACATAACTATTTAGTTATGTAATCGTAATATGTGAGATAAATCCCATTCACATGAAAAAATATTTGTTTGGTTGTCAAGTGTAATTTGTAAATAATACATTCGATTTTTCGTATATGTAAACGATTTTTTTGCATACAAGTGTATCCGAAGAGTCGCAACACTACGTGCAGTGACCTAACTACGTAACTTTGTAATGCGGTCAAGAATATAACTATTAGAAATTATTTACTGTGTAAATATGTGTTATTTTGCTTTGTTTGAAAGTTTTCAATTACATTTAGATATTAAGAATTGTACATTTTTAGATTGTAATAATAAAAAAATTGATTTTTATTTTTCTCTGTATCTCCTATTTAAAAGAAATAGAAATAAAATTGGTTTGTAAGTACATTACCATAAAAGTTCGGGCGCCTTGGAGATACACATGCCTAGGATAATCAGCGGAGATTGGAAACTTTTAATCTGCCGGAGGTGAGCTAAATGAAACCAAACGGTGAGGTTTAAGGTTTTATTGTCCACTCCAGTGTGCATTTAGAAATAGTTGCAAGGATACATTCCTAATGTATATCTAACCTTAAATTTAAAATTAGGGTTTTATAAGCTAGGTCAATCTGAACCTATGTCAATATGATCTTATGTCACCAATGCATTTTTAGGTTATGTTGAAGTTTAGATTTAAAATATAATTAAAGTAAGCTCACGGCATCCCTCGGCGAGTATATGTAAACACAGCAGCGAGAAAGCTCGTAGCAGGCGAAGTTTTCAGTTTAAGCCCATGCGGTACATCCAGGTTTGAGGCGAAAAGTCCAAACCCTCCATAAAGAAATGCAGATGACCGAAGACAAAGGTCCAAAGAAAAAGTCCAAAGGAAAAAGAAAAAGGGCAAAGGGAGAAAAGGCGGTTCCAATTTGGAAACCTGTAACAAAATTGCATGTCATTAGAACAAACTCCAATATGAACACGAGGTCCTAATTTTTTATAAATTTGTGCGACTTACCGCCTTAATTTGCTGGAACAATGCCAATAGCAAAAGAAATCATAATATTCTCAGATTAAGAGCTGAAACAATAGAATTTTAACAATTATTTTTCAAATTAGGAACGTGGCGATTTCCATCAAAGTGAATCTTATTAAAAAATGACAACTCACCAGAAATAAACTATAATTCCACAAGAGGATAGTTGTGAAGACACAAACTATTATCCTTTAGGCAAAAATACTCTCATTTTTATGAGATTTATTGAAATCAAGTTACGAAGCCATGAATATCGACCATCCAGCCTCAACGCTAGGAAGAAAGGTGCTTTGACAGCTATACGTCAAAATGTCATTCACTCCGCGTTCCGAAACTTTTCGTTCAAAAATAGAATTAAAACCGGTGTGACGACGTTCGCAGAGCGCGTCGTTACATTACATCCCTCCCCAAAAAGAAAAAAGAAAGAAAGAAACTTCCTTTTCTAATGAAAATTATGAGAGTCCAGAACAAAATTCCAAAAAACCTCAAAAGACAAAATGTCTTGCAACATTTTTCAATAAACAAAAAAGTAAGGCGAAAGCATCTTGCATTGGGTATTGCAAAAATAATTATAAATTAAAGAATGGGAAAGCATTCCTAAAAATCAAAGAATGTGAAAACACTCGAAAAGTAAAGAATTAAGTTGAAAAAGAATTTCCAGTTTCAAATGGAAACAAAGGACACTATCCAACTTAATGGAATAACCGAAACCAAACTCAGAAAAGAGTAAAAACTTATTTCAACACAAAAGTGAAAATAAATCCTTCAATAAAACAAATTAAACAATCCCTACTCAATTCCATTCCAGATATCGATTAGGCAACCAACGCCGTCGAATCTAATCCTTGATCTTAACCAGCCTTCTAGCATCAATACAAAAGTGCGGTTGAGCTCCTACGCCACCGACTCTATACCAGCTATTCCTGAAACAAAAATATGAAACTAACAAGATATCGGTTAAGCACCAACGCTGCCGAATCTGAAAGAAAATCGGTAAAAACAATGAAGTTTTCCCACTGTCGGTTAGGTTGAAAAGCCGCCGACTTCAAATTCCTATTCCAACATCTAAAACGTCAAAACAAAATCACAACAAAAGTGTCGTAATAATATATTTATAAGCATTGTGATCGGCATAACACCACCAACTTTCCGAGCACAAGCAAAATATAAAGAAAATATGACAATTGTGACCAGTACAACACCACTGACTTTCTGAGCACAACCGCATAAGAAAAGTATGACATTTGCGACCGGCACAACACCACCGACATCCCGTGCGCAAAGCATAAAAAATGTAACAATGTGTATAAAAACACAATCGTACAAAAAGAGAAAAACGACAATTACGACCGGCTCAACACCACCAGCTTCCCATGCGCAAAGCGTAAGGTGTGACTATGTGTATGAAACACAATAGCACAAAAAATTGTAAAGTCCAGTAAGACACAAGTTTCCCAAAAAATGGTATAACAAGGTGTGTAAAAAATGCATAAAATGCGTCCAATCCGAGAATCTTAATACTAAGAAAATAACCCAGAACTGTACAAAAATAAAGTTCAAGAAACTTAATTTTCCATTCCCTAAGTGAGTGGAAACAAGTCAAGTGAATTTAATGTAGAAAATGAATATTAAATTTCACACCTATATTAGAGTAGAAACTAAATTCCTAAATTTGTACAAAATATACAATATTAAATATACAAGTGTATAAAAATATATACAGGAAAATAATCCTATACAACAAAGATAAATAAAAATATAAGATCTTTTGATGTGGAACAATTTGTTAATATGGAGTAGAGTTACACAATAACAAGTCCTAAAATGACCTAAGTTATTTTTGAAGGAAACTAAAATTGAAATTAATAAATTGTTGTGAAGTTCCTAACATACATCACCTTTCAAGATCCCTTAGCCACACAAACATCACCTTACAATGGGATCAAACTTCAAACAAAGTACCAAAGACAAAGATAGACATTGTCAAAACAAGAATAATTTTAATATTTAATTATGTCTTTAATATGATAACGACCAGTATAGTTTTTATTAAGGTCTTTTAAAACATAAACATTAGAGGAAATTTTATCTATTATTTCACACTTAACAAACTTAGGTGCTAACTTAGCCGAAAAGAATGCAGGAGCATTAGACTGCACAAAACTTCTCCTCCACACTATATCTCCCACCTCAAAAGAAATGACCTTCCTTCCTATATTATAATAACGCGCATTACGCTTATAAGCTTTAAGCAATGAAGCTTGAACTTTTATAAAAATATCACTAAGTGATTTAAGTGAAAAAGCAAATGAAGACCTATCAACAACATCAAGTTGATTGAGGTTATCAAAAGAATTACTAAAACGGTGCAATGAAGCATCAAAAATAAGTTCTCTACCGAACATGAGAAAATTAGGAGTGAAATCTGTAGCTAGATTCACACTACTATTTAAAGCTAATTGAACATGAGGCAAATATTTTGACCAAGTTCTATGATCATCTTTAACAAAACAAGAAATACATGTTTCGACTGTTTTGTTATATCTCTCTACAGGATTATTTTGAGGTGTATATAAAGTATTATAAAATATTTTACTAATATTATAACTTTTTAGAAAATCTACAAATTGCTTAGCTGTAAATTGGCTTCCATTATCACAAACAAAAATTTTAGGTGTTCCAAACTTAAGAAATATTTCTTTTTCAAGTATCCTACAAATTACTTTAGTGGTAGCACTAGTCATAGGAAATATCCAACAATATTTTGTAAAAACATCTATGATTGAAAGTATATACTTATGGCCAGAATAAACTTTTGGAAGAGTTCCAATAATATCAATAGAAAGCATTAACATTGGTTTATCAACTTTCTTAGGATTAACCATAATTCCATGAGGTGGATTAGTAGAAGATTTATAAGCTTTACAAGTATCACAAGAAGAAATGTATTTTTGAACATCAATAAACATACCTTTCCAAAAATAATGTATTTTTAATTTATTTAAAGTTTTATGAATTCCTAAATGTCCTGAATTAACATCATCATGATTAGATTTAATAGTGTCCAAGATGTGTTCTTTAGGTATGACAATTTTCCAATTTAAACGATTATTAGGATTATATTTATCTTTACAAAATCTATACAAAGTATCACTTTCAACTTTGAAATTTTTATATTTTCTAGGAAACTTTTGACAATTTACAAATATTTTTCTATACCAAGGATCAACGATATCCTCATTTGGCATAACAATAATATTATTTACAGGAATATTAATAGCAGAAATTTCTATTCTGGATAAACAATCTGGAACTAAATGTAAAGAACCTTTTTTATATTTAACATCAAAAGTAAATTGAGAAATTCTAGCAGCCCAACGTGCAAGACGACCACTAGGATTATTAAGTTTAAGAAGCCAAGTTAAACTAGCATGGTCAGTGATAACTGTAAATTTCATTCCTTCAATATAAGGTCTGAAATGTTCAATAGAATCCAATATTGACAACAACTCTCTCTCAGTTGTACTATAATTACGTTCACATTTATTAAGTGATCTAGAATAATAAGCTACAGGATGTTGATCTCCATTATCATCATCTTGGCTCAGGACACTACCAATTCCAACAGAACTAGCAAGATTAAATTTCAACCAAAAGTCAAATCCCAAAATAATTGAAGGTTTAAAAGAAGGCACTATCAAAAAATCTACATTTTGAGTTAAGTTATCACAAGTGATAGGCAAAACCATTGTTCCAATAACATTGTGTGCAGAACCATCAGCAGTAACAGCGTTACCTTTATAAGGTTTAAATTTATAACCTAATTGCAAAAATGTTTGATGAATATTAGAACCGAGTACACAACTACAAGCTCCACTATCTAACAAACCTGAATAAAATTTATTATTAATATTAAAATTTAAATAAGGTCTAGTGTCTTTATGTTTAACAAACAAAACAGGAGCAGCCCTGATATTATTAAAGAAAACTTTCAAATAATCCAACCATTCATTAAATTCTTTCTTACAAGTGGCTTCATTCGGAGCATTGCTAAATTTTTTCAACATCGAGTCACCAGAGGTTTTATCAAAAACTAGGGCTCGATGGGACCTGATACGTTTTTTGACTGAACAGTATTTGAATTACAAACTTCGCAATTCTTCGTAGTGACGCCAAGCTTGTGACATTTAAAACAAATTACACCTGGAAATGTAGGGCAATTTTTATAAGAATGTCCAGAGGACTTACATTTTAAACAAGTTAAATCATCTGATTTAACAGCACTAATTTGAGCAGAATATTTTTCTTTTTTAATACTTTTATTCTCACTCAAGTTCTTTCTTGACACAAAATTCTCTAATTCTCTGCTGAGGTTAATAAATTCGTCGATAGAAGAAATAGTTCTACCAAACACAAAAGGTGTGTAAATATTCAACATGTTATGTTTAATAATAGTTATGAGGGTAGCATCAAAAACAGGCATAGACAAACGGCTAGCCATATCCATTATGTCTGTAATAAAATCTGGTAATGACTCAGTTATCTTTTGTTTACGAGTACGGAGTTCATGTTCCAAATGATAATCAAATTCAATTCTATCAAAACGTTTCAACAACGCAGCCTTCAAATCCTGCCAAGAAGCAATACGAATACGAACACTACGAAACCATTTAAGCGCAGTGCCTGACAAAAGATCAGAGAATGAACTAACCAAAAAATATTCATTAAAATTTTTAAACAAGAAATATTCTTCCACTTGAGTAATAAATTCCCTAACGCACGATTTACCATCATACAAAAGCTTACTTCGTTTTAAATCAGGCAACTTAGTAACAGAAGGCAAGTTTTTTCTCAAATTATCATTCAATAAAACATTCATCATATTAAATGAAGATGCGGCTCTCAGACTATGATCACCAGCTCCTCGACTATTCGAAAATGGATCAACAACTTCAGATAAATCAGCCATGACATGAGGCATCTCATGAGTAGAAGTACCAACTGGAACATCACCAACAATATTCTCAAACAAAGGCGGGACCTGTATTTCCTTATCCATGTTTGATTTATAAAAGGATGTGAAAATCTAATAAAAAGTTGTATTAAATACACTATAAGTTTCTAATTAAAGTATCAATTAAAGTTTCTAATTAAAGTTAATTAAATTATGAATGAAGTTAATTGCATTGATAGCAAAACGCTAAACTCAAAAGTCAAACAAACTCATAGAATGGAATGTTATTGTTGCAAAAATTATTTAGGTCAAATGCCTATAAAGATAAAAATGCATTAGTGATTCACAAAATAAATTATTTATGTCTACTTAAGGTAAACAGCAAATATTCAAATATTACTATGTTTTCACACATGTGAATAAAGGTTAAGAACTAGTAATTATATAATACTACTAAGTGGAAAATCTTACCTGTAATAAACAAAAGCTATATAAGATAAAACAATTATAACAATAACCATGTTATACAAATTGAAACATTCACCTGTAATTGAGAGATACAAACAATAGTACTAACTTGTAGTATGATTAGTTTTGCAAAGTAAACAATAACAAAGATTTACTGTAATACACAGTTATGTAACAGCAAAATACATGAAGAAAACACTGTTCTTAACATGATAAGGTAAAAAATAATGCAAAGGTGACAAGGAATAAAGATATATGCACACTGTCATGTCCCTGTTCGCGAGTGCCAGATGTAATAATAAAAAAATTGATTTTTATTTTTCTCTGTATCTCCTATTTAAAAGAAATAGAAATAAAATTGGTTTGTAAGTACATTACCATAAAAGTTCGGGCGCCTTGGAGATACACATGCCTAGGATAATCAGCGGAGATTGGAAACTTTTAATCTGCCGGAGGTGAGCTAAATGAAACCAAACGGTGAGGTTTAAGGTTTTATTGTCCACTCCAGTGTGCATTTAGAAATAGTTGCAAGGATACATTCCTAATGTATATCTAACCTTAAATTTAAAATTAGGGTTTTGTAAGCTAGGTCAATCTGAACCTATGTCAATATGATCTTATGTCACCAATGCATTTTTAGGTTATGTTGAAGTTTAGATTTAAAATATAATTAAAGTAAGCTCACGGCATCCCTCGGCGAGTATATGTAAACACAGCAGCGAGAAAGCTCGTAGCAGGCGAAGTTTTCAGTTTAAGCCCATGCGGTACATCCAGGTTTGAGGCGAAAAGTCCAAACCCTCCATAAAGAAATGCAGATGACCGAAGACAAAGGTCCAAAGAAAAAGTCCAAAGGAAAAAGAAAAAGGGCAAAGGGAGAAAAGGCGGTTCCAATTTGGAAACCTGTAACAAAATTGCATGTCATTAGAACAAACTCCAATATGAACACGAGGTCCTAATTTTTTATAAATTTGTGCGACTTACCGCCTTAATTTGCTGGAACAATGCCAATAGCAAAAGAAATCATAATATTCTCAGATTAAGAGCTGAAACAATAGAATTTTAACAATTATTTTTCAAATTAGGAACGTGGCGATTTCCATCAAAGTGAATCTTATTAAAAAATGACAACTCACCAGAAATAAACTATAATTCCACAAGAGGATAGTTGTGAAGACACAAACTATTATCCTTTAGGCAAAAATACTCTCATTTTTATGAGATTTATTGAAATCAAGTTACGAAGCCATGAATATCGACCATCCAGCCTCAATGCTAGGAAGAAAGGTGCTTTGACAGCTATACGTCAAAATGTCATTCACTCCGCGTTCCGAAACTTTTCGTTCAAAAATAGAATTAAAACCGGTGTGACGACGTTCGCAGAGCGCGTCGTTACAAGATACAATAATGAAATCTTTCTAAATTCATGGTTTTATGAAAAAGGTTATCGAAACTGAATAATGTACGTATGAACAAAGTTGTTTCGGTTTGAAAAATATGAAACGTCAAACGGTACCTCTTAGATTTGATGGACTGTAAATCAGCTGGTATGCGAGGGATATACCTGTCAACCTCACCTTTAGCAACCAAAACGACCCACAGGCGCCGTGCTTTTTAGTCGGTTCGAGTCTGACATAACCTCTCCCACCGACTCCGGCGGGGGGTATCCGTGGGGACTCTTGCCACGTAAAAAAAGAGGGGCTATCGTGACCACTGAGCTACTGACGCTATGTGAGTTTGCGCTGATATTTGTATATTATTGACAGTATTGATTCAAGTTTTGCAAGTCCTTAACAAGATTTAATTTCAAATAACTAGAAGAAATTCAGATTCGAAAAGTCATATTAGACACCATTTTATTTCTAACATGCGAAATAATGACGTAAATATTACATATATTCATGCTTGTAAATCCCCGAACGGGTAGGCAGAGGTTTAATAACATTCACATTTTGCCAACGTAGGTGATGAACCTATCGCCGTCAAGCAGGCACTTTGTCATGGGCAGTATGTTTACTATCGAATGGAAAACAGCCCTATCCTTAGTTACATTTTATAACACCCATATGAAAAGATGGGGTGGCTCTATTCCATTCCACCAAAAACCAACACGGCAATGATGACACGAACCATAAATGTGCATTCTTTTGCACAGCTTGTCTCATTAATATTATTATTCTTTTCTTTTCAGTTAATGCAAAACGGCCGTGAGCTCCTCTCAGTTCTAGCTCAAGAGCTAGACGAGCTGTCCATCTCAATCCGTCTCCGCCTGCTGTCTCCACCACCCATCAGCACGATATGGCTCCTCCTCTCCGCAGACTTGTGCCTCAACAAATTCTTACCACTGCCAAACACATTGCAGCAGTTCTATGCTGCTCATCTAGAACTGACAACAGAAGAGAACTTCAGTGAAGTCAGCTATGGTTCTTGGAAGAACAGTCCAGAGAAAGATGATTTTAGATCAGAAATAAATGCTGAGTCAGACAAAGTCAGCGCAAATCTATCACAAATTAGTCTAAATAATAATGATGATTCTAAACCGAAGTTACGGCCGATATTGGGTGCAGGCGCAGGCCTTCTCAGACAAGAACAGTCCTTCTCTGTCAGCCAAGACAGCTTCGATACGTGGACTACGAAAAACGTTTTGAGTAAACGATATGACTTGAACTCCTGGAGGCAGCAGGAAGAGGAAAAGAAGAAGGAGGAATTGGAGTACAACCAGACAGTCTTACCCCCAAATTTTACTGACTACCCACCCCCAAGGTTCAATTATCAAGAAAATTTCGTCAACTACTTACAGCAAGGCGATGGTGCTTACATACAGAACCAATACACAAACGTACAGTTCACCCCACAGGGGGACAGCTTCCCCCAGTATCCCCCGCCAGAAAGGACGCCCGTCCCCCCAAACACAGAACGACCTCCACCTCCAATAGTGGAAAGGGTAAATTCTGAAAGGAGTTTACCCCAAATGCCTGAACGAGTAAACAATGAAGTACAGAAAAATAGCAGCCGTAGACCAGTTGAGAATTGGAGAAAAGAGAAAAGTGACTTAAAAGAAGATCCGAACAGGAATCGACAGAGAAATTGGACTAGACAGAAATCTACCGATAATGTCAATGAAGAAGACGAGAGTGAGAAATTCAAAGATCGTTCCGTGACGAGGAATTCTCGGGATGCAAGGCCCGGTGGGAGAATGAATAGACGTAGCAGTGGGGAAGAAGGGTCTGGTAACGGAACCAATGGGACTTCAGGCAAAACTCCACCGAGAAGACACGTGACTGAAGTACCCAGAAGTGCGAAATACTGGGACCACGATGACCGGTGCGACAAAGACTATAACAGTTAGTAGGAGTGTCGGTCGTAGTCAAAAGACGACGCACCCAAGCAGTGGGCAAGGTGGGGAAAAAACAAAAAAAATTGATTAGCTATAGTGAGTTGGTACTTGTGTGTGAAAGTGGGCTTGCTGTCGCAAATTTGCCCACACTGGGCATAGTTTATAGTTAAGATAGTATAATCTACGCCATTTAAAAAAAAGATTTTGCTAAAAAACCATGTTAAACACAGACTAAACGATAAATTGGGACTAAATAGTGAAATTTTTGTGGCATGTGACACTAAATAGTGAAGTGACTTACTGTAAAGTGATATTCAGTTGGAAAAATGTTTTAAAAGAGTACTGTATAGTGCCAGTAGTCTTAATAAAAGTGTTCAGTTAAATTTTAATGTGAAAACATCTGGATTTAAATTCAACATGGCCACCTTTACTGTCTACTTGTGATATTCAGTTTTATAAATTCAAGAAAAAAAGTTATTAAGTAATTGTGAGTAGAGAAGTTTATTTCAATTAAAAGTTAATTGAAAACTTTGTTTCAATATATTTATGAGGCTGTAGGAATACATTATTAATAATACATTTATTATTACAATGATAAATTTCAATTTATATGTCAAAAGTTTAAAATTTGACTATTCAAACTTAATAATAATTGTATTATTCCTTTAGTCGCATTATGTCCAATTCGCAAAATGTCCAACTGTCCAATTCTCAATAGGTCCAGTTCGCAGTTGGTCCAGTTCGCAATTGGTCCAATTCGCAATTGGTCCAGTTCCTAATTAGGGATCCTCCTTGATTACGAGAAGCGTTTTATTTTGTAAACGTGTATTTATATATTGTTGTGTGTGAGTATATGGATATGTGAGCTATGTCAACGGAGCCCCGCTTCGCGGGGCTCCTATTTCTTCTTGCATTACACAAGATACCTAACACGAAGGGTAAATGTAAAGGGTAAAAATTACCCTTCTAACCTATATCTATCCGTGTCGGGGCGCGCGATTTATGGTTTAAGAACGTTATGAGACTGAAGCGTCAAAAACGCCTCCCGTAATCAAGCACGACTCCTATTTTACAAACTGGGCCAATTGCGAATTGGACATTCTGAGAATTGGACAATTTGCGAATTGGATGTTGTGAGAATTGGACAATTTGAGCCCGCTGGACATTTTTCGAATTGGACATAATGCGACTAAAGCGTATTATTATATTGGCATACATTTTAATAATTTTTACAACTGATTCCACTTTTTCATATACATTACTTTTAGTGCTAATAATATACAAATTAAATTTTCTCATTATTAAGTACTATTAGTAAGGCTAATATTAATATAATCTAACTTTACCATTTAGAACAATTTGTTGTGTGTCTATGCAGCTATTGTTATTATTAAAAAAGTGTTCAGACTTACATTTAAATTTTTTAAAGTGAAGATTACTAAAATGAAAGAAATACCCACCTAAGATATTGCGATAGTTAATCGCATGCTTGGCATATACCCTTAACTATATTTATTTGCTCAAAACCAACAACTACATAATTATATACCACTAGATTAGACAGGCTGTACAGAACGAGAAATTTGGTGTCACTTAAAACATCAACCAACCATCAACTACAGGCAACTTTATGTAGTTGTCACATAGATAACACTACAAAATAGAATGCTGTACTTGCTTGCAGACTCCTAGACCAGTGGCAAATTTTTGCCTGGTGATCGTAGAAAATAGAATAATGAGATTTAAATTTTTTTGATCTCATGCATAGATGAATTTTGATGATGATCGTTTATCAATTCTATGCTTCTCAAAGCAGACTCCATCCAAACCTTACCCCTAGAATTGTGACTAATTTTTTTGTTCTAACAAGCTTGTCTAGAACTCGTTGCAAGACTATATAAATTGATCATGACATGACATGGCAAAATATTTGTGATATTCAATAAACAATTCTATGTAAGTTCAAAAGTCTCTAACCAATATTTAAACAATATTGTATTAATATTGTTTAAATATTGGTTAGAGACTTTTGAACTTAGACTCAATACAAACTAGACACAGTAAGTGGCATTCCAACGCGGCATAAAAAGCATATGATGGGGTTGTAATGCTGAGTGCCTCCATTGTAACATGCTACGTGTCTGTAATGATGACCCTCTTCCCTGAGACTTGACTTCAGCTTACCATCAGGCGAGGTGAAGTCAAATGGACGTGTCATATTTAAAAAATCCAACTGCAGTGCTGCTATCTGCGGTCGCGTTCGGGATTATTACCACGATGTCTGCTGCTGCTGTTTGCGGTCGGCTATGAATTCTTACCTTTAACATCCACCTTAGCAGTTGGTCCTAAATAGACCACCGGTTACCAACACTGCTTAATCTAAAAAAGCAAGAAACTCAGCTTTTTGTGGTCTATTAAGTGTCTCCAGTAGACGGAAATATGCTCGTTCCCTAATAAGTGGGATTAAAAGACTATAGGCCAAACATGAAATTGACACACAACTGATTTGGTTCTCCCAGCGTTTTGTCTGTTTGTGCCGACTTATCACGAAAAACAATCTTCATGATATATTTAACTACATACATATATTCACACCTGCCATCTCTGCAAGGGTGACTTACAGTTAATCATTTCATTACCTTATCAATCTCTACACTTTTTACATATTGGAGTTCCACATCATTATTACTAATGTACTAATGACAAGTCTAAAAAAATATACTCACGCCTATAAATCCCCGAAGAGATAGACAGAGGTGTATTAACACCCACATTTCACCAACTAAACGGAAGAAAATATTGCAATAAATATCATCTACCAACGTCCGGAGATGTCCGAGTGCCTCAAATACTGTTTTTGTCTACCTAGATATGTGTTGCTTATACGCACAATGAATTCACGCCGGTAGTGTTATGGCCAGGATTCGAATCTGGAACCTCTTGATTCTAAGGCCAGGCTCCTTAACTCACAGATTCTGTCGTTATAACGAATATTACAGGATCCCTAACTCAGCATTACAAAGTAAACACATAACTCATAATACAAGCTATATCATACGCATTCATCTACATACACAAATGAATCTTTGGTACATAATACTAGTCTCAGTTGAGTCTCGAACCCACTACTTGGATCTGTCCTGATTGTAACGTCTCAATCGCTGTCATCTAAACGCCAATTGTCCGATAAACCTGTTCAAAATCCAGTCTGGATTTAATTTCAATCTCACTAATATCATAAACGGCGTTCTCGTAACACAAGTTTCGTAGAAATCGTGATTGTTTTTCACATTTGACAGATTGAGATTAAATCGACACCGAATTTTGATTATGATGTTATGATAATTTGGCTTCTGTGCTGTCACTATAACATGATAATTTTAAAGCGAGACCGGAAGTACTGTAACTCTTTTAAGGCATAATAATGAATTTAGGTGTTATTTTTCATATCTACTATAATATAGGTTAAAATTAGAGTAAGGTATTTGTTAACGGATCGCTGCAATTAGTACAATATGAAAGCTAGTACCATAAATACATTTTTGGAATGCTGTTACACATCTGTCAAAAATTTTGATTAACCGGTTATCAGTTGGATCCAAACGGTAATCGGTAAGATGGAATCGGTAAATAACCGTTAATCGGTATTGACGAACTGGTAAATAACCGGTAATCGGTAAGGTCTAACTGGTAAATAACCGGTAATCGGTTTGATTGAACCGGTAAATAATCGGTTTGTTAATTTTGTTACATACATATTCGGTTAAATAGTATATTGTCACAAAATTGTACTATTTCTTTCTCACTATAAGCGTTATGTATGTTAAACAGGATTCTGAATATTGTTATTGGCTGAAAACTATATTCTATTTTAAAGACCAAACATTTTAATATCGTTTAAGATAACGATCATAGTTTTATTTAGAGGTAGAGAACCCAACTTTTTAGAATAAGTCCAGCTTACGTGCATCTGCAGTTTGATATATTTTTGTAAAGTAGTTAAAACAAAATCTATTTATAAAATAATTAAAGCTAATCTGTCTTAACTGCTCAATAAATATGTCAAGTTATAAACATGCTCTGTGCGATAGAGAGAACAACAACAGAGAGAGAGACGGAGCTTTACAAGCCGAACTCTTCACAATTCTTTCCGAAGTACCACATCAAAATTCAGGTCCTGTACTGTACTTTTAAGGGTACTAATAATAACTTCAGTTCATACAGAAAAAGCTGCTCAAATTTAATCTTTAACGGTCATAAAATAGAGTACAGTTTTGATAATTAATCATCGCTCGGGATAATGTACCTGTTTAGTAAATAACTCGTTGTCAAGCACAATGATTACTTTAGTTAAATGTAATTATAACGTACATACATACAGTCGAGAGTAGTTATGCAAATAGAAGAAGCGAAAGGTATATGTCAGGATTAGCTAGGCCTCTGCCTACCCCGTAAGTGATGACTGTATTTATGTTAGAAATAATTTAGCTGAAGCTTAGGACTGTAGCTAAAATGATGTCGCGGAGTGTGAGCATATATTTTGTTGTAGATAAAATTGACATTGAAAGTGGACGCAGTTGAGCAATAAGAAGGGGGTTTAGGGGGGCGGTTTCCCATTCTAGATATTATCTAAAAATATTTTGTTATTTTTCATAGTGGCACTACTCATATTCATGCAAATATTTGTATGCATAAATATGTATATTTGAATTGATCTGGGTGTTTCTATGTATAATGTGTATGTATTTTCAAAAAAAAAAATATTTACGTATGTTTATCCGAATTCTCGATTACATAACACAAGCTAGTTAAGCTATGCTTACTTTGGGTGTAGATGGCGCTGTGTAGAATGTCGTAGAAAAATTATTAATATCATGGCTATTTATAATCGCTATTGGGTGTTTGTTGTATTTGGCAAAATATTTGACGCACACGCAAATTCAACCATCCATACATGGCAGCCAAATAACAAACCACCAAGCTTACGTGGTATTGGCCAAATTATTAAGATTTTTTTTTTATTAAATATACCGTCCACATGTGGTAATTGTTTGCCAAACATGACAAATATAGATAGCCATGTAAAGTGCTACCATAACATGAACAATAATATCATTCTATGCACATCTTTGTTTCCTAACAAAGATGTGCATAGAATGATTCGGGGAAGAACCCTACCCCGAATCAACATCCCTCCCCCGAATTACACATTCCCCCTATCCCCTTAAACTAATACCTGGCTACACCCGTGCCTTGAAATGTCAATAGTTAATTATTATTATTATAATTCGGCCCAGAGCTGCGTTTTACTTAAAAGGCTTGAGATCCGATAATTTGTTATGTCAATTTATTTTATTGAAAATGCATTGTGATGACAGCGACTATTTGTTTTTTTATTATTTGCAGAAAGCTGTTACAATGCAAATTAACTTAAAAAAATTGACGAAGGTATAATGTCATTGGCTCTCGGACTATAATATATAAGTTACAGATTATTTAGCAAAATATTGATTCCTAGAGAAGCGAACTAAGTACAATTTTTAGTTCTATTAAGTACCTATTCTATCGTAAAAAGGTACATCCAATGTAGGCCAGTATTTGTAGGCCATAATATGTAAATGATTACTATAGTGTGCTGTATGGTGATGCTACAGACCATGGCCTGTCACTGCTACGAGTTTTATGCAGAATTGTGCAGGCAGACTTACTTAGCCACAGCAGTGGTGAAGGCCTTTTGAGTCTCTTCAGTCAAAGAAACATTCATCATTGACCAAAGAGACTCGAGAGCGGTGAGTCAGACTCGAAACGCTCGAGTTACACTCGAGACGCGCGGCTCCTACTTGAGACGCGTGAGTCATGCTCGAGACGCGCGAGTTTACGGTGCCGCGCTAAAGCAGTTGTAGTTAAATATTATTAACTTAATGTGACATTTTCTTATTTTGAAATATTGGTCGTTAGATATATTGTAATTCTGCAAAAAACCCGTCTAATTTAAGGCCTTGTAAAATATCTGCAAATATAATAGATTTTTCTAAGAATTCGTAAAGAAACATTGTGGATGATTTTTCTTTTTCTTATTAAGTCTTGTTAAGAAAATATGTAATTATGTTTCTTCGTCTTGTATGAATGATTTATGTTAGATTTGGGAGTTTTATAATCTTTGTACCACAGTTCCCTTCCCTGTTTATACAAACTGATAGCTTGGAAGCAAAGTGTTCTATGTCATATTTTGAAGAAAATTGTATCATAAACGAGTACCTATATAAATTTATCCTATATTCCTCATTGCAGAGCCTAAATTCTTAGACTTTATGTGATGCAGGTGAAAGAATATTTTAGGCTTATTATTTTAAGAAGGAAAATATTAATATATTATTTATTATCGAAGAACCTGGACAGGTTTTAAACAGTCAAAAAATCCGTGCAATATTGGAAATTATTAGGTACGAGTCCCGTGCTTACTTACAAATTACAAGTTAACTAATGGTTAAAAATTAATTTCTATAATTTATTTTTCGATTAACGATTATTTAAAGTTAATAATACAAACAAGTTTTAAAAGATTTATAAATGGTTATAAGCTTGAGAGATACGAGCCAGTCTCGAAACGCGCGAGTCATATTCGAGAAGCGCAAGTTATACTCGAGACACGCGAGTCATACTCGAGACACGCGTGTCAGACTAGAGAATGATTATTTTAATTTTGTATTCATAGACCACTTTACTTCCATGCTATTCAGATTCACTAAATTTGTATAGAGCTAAGTTTGAACCAGTTCAAATACGATTGAATTGAAGACAAGATTTTCCCCAAGTTTGAGTCAGGATTCTCGAATACCCATTTGAACTCGAAAATATTAATAAGCTTTTGTTTACAGATCTTAAATATTAGACAGAAAAATATGTTATGAAATATATAAATTTAATATTACAAATTTAATAAATTAATTGTCCGTATTTATACAGAATGGAACCAAACAGTTCCATTTTAAAGACTGCTTTTCTGCAAAAATTCGGACAGTTCAGTTAAGTTACCGTCTCCACTACAAGTCTGTTAATTAATATAATTTTCTCGTGATTCAATATCTGGTTTTAGAATCGAAAGAATTGTGTTCGATTCCCTCACGAGAAGACTACGCATTGCCTTGAGCAGAAAGGTCTCGAATAACTTGTCTCGGCGATTGTAATTACTCGTAAACCGCCATTTGAGAACAACATTGTCATTAGGTACGTTGTACTGTAAAACGGGTTGAATTTTGGATAAAGGATGAATAGAAGTTTGAGGTGAATAGAGTGAATAAATGTCTCCTTTCAATAATTTAATAAAATATCAAGTATCTGAGCAAATATTTCAATTTTCTAGGTTCTTCCCATAAATAAATTGAAGTCTGTAGTACTGAACGAAATAACTGCAAAATTGATCTGACCATTATGTTTTTATTCACCACTATATTCATGATTCACACCTTGACCGTTGACGTATATTCACCTCTAAACATACATTCACCACATGTCATACACTAGGAACTTGACGTATATTCATTATTCACATCTTGACGTATATTCACCCTGTTTTACTGATATGTTGTCATGCTCACGGAGTGCAGAACTGTTGTAGTACCTACTGTTATTCTACTGTTGGATTACCTAGTCCACTTATTATATTATGAAAACTATTTTTGTTTGTATGTATTATGTATAATTTTGTTACAAAAATCCATTGTGATCTCTTGATATTGTGTCTGTTGGAAGTCGACGCAAGGGTGGGACTGTGCATTTTGTTAATATAACTTAGATCCAAACGGCGGGAGCCATTTAACTTTCATTTAAATTATGTAATCTCAAATAAATTGAAATTTGATTTCATTTGTGCCGTTTAATTTTTACATCTTGGAAATTGTACCCGTGATGGAAAAGATATAAATAAGGTACAGATTATTCGAAGGAGGAGGCGGGGCGGGAGCGACGAAGGATCGCAAGCCAAGTTGCCCGCGTACGAAGGCAACTCGGGCGTCCGAGGTTGATGAACGATCTCCGCCCCCCATGAGCGCTGACCTGGGGGTGACTGGTGGAGCCGCCTATCACCCTGGCAGAAGCAGGCCGCGGCGGCGGCGCGCCTCCCCGTTTCCGGGGACGAGTTGGGGACTCTGTGGTCCCCACACCCAAGGACATGCCCAGATCGTGAGAGATGGCCCTGGGTCGGCATGGGTGCGAGGGATATGCCTGTCAACCTCACCTTCGGCAACCAACGACACACAGGCGGCGTGCGTTTTGGTCGGTACGAGTCCGACATAACCTCTTCCACCGGCTCCGGTTGGGGATTATGCGCACGTAAAAAACAAGGTACAGATTATTCTAGGTAATCCTTTCATCTGTTACTGAAAAACATGCCCTGCTGTCGTTTTTAAACAACTACAATATGCAGTTCTTCAAGAGCACCAGGTCCTTACAGGGACAGCAGCGCGAGTGTGAGTCCTGGTGTTGCACACGTTCATAGGCTACGGTAATCACTTTACCGTGGCCTATGGACCATGTTGGGCTGTGTGCTCGTTTGCCACCTTTTTGGTATAAAAGAATACCATCCGGTAACATTATTTCCTAACCTTGGAACTTGGATTCTGAGGTTCGCTCACCCAGTCATTTCGTTATGGTTTATCTTTGAATTAAGCGGGTGACCCCCGTAGCGGGCGTCCGCAACGGTCTGCCGTCTATCGTAGCGACACCAGTATAATTTCGATCGCATTGATGTACAGTCGATCGATAACTATGGATTATTTATTGATATATTACTTAGCCAAAAGACAATGTGAACAAAGGCGTCAAGCAATAAAAATAATAATAAAAATACCGTATCAATAAAACTCATAGTTATAAACTTATTGCAAAGACTACAAGCACGGCGCATGCACACAAATAACGTAGCGGCATGATTTTGTAGAAACAGATCCGTTCCGCGTGCGACGACTATCCGCCTCACGCAACGCTGCTCTTGAGTATTTCAAGAGTAAATAATAATATAATAATAATACTTCGTGAAATGACATGAATCAAGCACGAAGAGCGGACGCACGCGCCATGCGTCCGCTCAACGCAGCGAAGGCCCTAAGAGACGGCTGAAAAGAGAAGATAGGTAATAAAACAAGTAAATTGTTCAAAAAAATAACCATTTATTGCTAACTTAACAATTAAACTTGTATATCATGATATATGTACATTCACTATTTACGAAACTTAAACATTACCTGCAGAGCTAGCGACATCTAGAACGGACAGTACGGAAAATGCTATGCTCTGTTTGATTACGTACATAACTATAACATAAGGTAAACATAATGCTTATGAGTAAGTGCCCGCTTGGGACTGAAAATAGTGTGGGTGTTAATGCACATCTGCTTACCCCTTCGGGGATTCACATTAGTGTGTAGTAGTATACATAGTGAATGTGGTGTGTCGCCAGCCTAAACCGTTCATAATAAGTGTGATGGTGGGTAGGCGCTCAAAAAGAAATGTGCCCCCGCATACCTCTCGACGCTCGAAGACTAGTCAAGTCGTGACCACGGGTGCTGCAACGCATCCGAAACGTCGGCAGAAATAGTAAGTTCCTAAGATATAATTTGCGAGAAGTCCCGATACCTAGTATAAATATGGATTCACATTATGTATGTGTATTCCTTTTCAGTTGTATATGTGTACTCCTTTTTGTTAGGTACTTTAAATGTAAAGGTAAAAAGGTACTTTAATGGTAAACAGACTTGTAGCGACTTTTTATAAAAACTCGTATCAAACAAACTAGGCTAACTAACTATTAATATATTTAGATACTCATTTTAATGACTAAAAACCGAAATTGAACCACAATTTCGGTTTTTAGTTATTAAAATGAGTATCTAAACGAGAAAATTATTAATAGCCAGAGTTTTTAAATAAATCATATTCAAAAGACATATTAAGATTTGTTACGATTAGTTAAGCACTAACTACACATATTGAGCCCACACCAGCGCAACACGTTCACTGAACGGTTACTTTGGAGCAATAGGCTCAAGGAAAGAGGGGGACAATATACTGATGGAATCCGTCGGTATTGGATCAAATATCTTTGAAGAGCAGATTGCAGGCACACGTCTAAACATCGGATTACAACCAGTCAGTGACTACCTCGCCGGTTCACCAACGTTACGAAACGAAAAAGTCAAAATTGAAGCACTAACAATCGATGGAGATAGTGCACAACTCATCAGATCTCTACCGACTGATGAGAATGTGGTGGACGCAGATGGTCATTAGACCGAACTCTGCAAGCGCAAGCCCGGTCACAACCTTCGGAACATCCTACGTAATGGGATTTGTATTATTTCATTTTTAGTTCTGATTCATGTTTATCTTTTTTATTTTTGTTTAATATTTGTGATTTATATTGTACCTACTCATTGGCTGTTTGTGTTTGTATTCTATTTTTTTAAATTTTTATGTCTACACTATCGCATTGGACTTTTCTGTAATGATAGTGTAAGGTATGTGTGATAAATAAATAAATAAAATAAAATATATATTCACGCATGTGCATCCGCGAAGGGGTAGGCAGACGTGCATTAACAACCACACTATTTTCGGTATCACGTAATAAACGGCGAGCTTATGCCGTCAAGTGGGCACTTACTCATGCACTCTATCGGATAGAGCACCGACCCATCTAGTCTAAGTCTCTTTCTATGACAGCCACAGTAAGAAATGGGATGGCCCTATTCCACCGAGAGCCTAAAATAATAAAAATACTGTAAGATTGATTTACCTTTAGTTCAGTACTAAACCAAATTGAGTATAGACTAGCTTTATAGAACAAAATAATTAGTAATAGTAAAAGAAGTTGTACAGATACAAATGACATTACAATAAATCTCACAGTAGATAATTGGTATACAATTTAAAAAAAAGATACCGCATAGGTATGTGATGGGGAGGAATCCCAAGACACATTGTAACTTTTGTTTTATTTAATTTTTTTTATTATTAATGTATATAATATAACTATGGAATAACGAAAAAAAAAGATACCAAACGAATTGAGAATAATTTTATAATTTTTCAATGGTTTATTTTTACATTATTTAATATTTTTAAGTTTTTGTCTGACCGATGGCCGTTGGAGCAAACGAGTCCTAGAGTGGAGACCGCGAGAAGGTAAACGAAAGGTAGGACGCCCCCTAGCCAGATGGACGGACGACCTGAAAAAGGTGGCTGGGACAGACTGGATGCGGAAGGCGGAGGATCGGAGAAAATGGCGCACATTGGGAGAGGCCTGTGTCCAGCAGTGGACTGGGGTGGGCTGAATAATTGATTGATTGATTGAAGTTTTTGTCATAATTGTAAAATTTGTGCTTCTTCATGTGTCTTAACTGAAGAAATGAAATTGATTCTTCTTTGATTCCTCCTTTATGGAAGTCGGTTAAAAAAGGAGTGTTATGCAGACCGGTGTCAAAATTCATTAAATCATTTAGATATATATATATATATATATATATATATATATATATATATATAGAGAGATTTTGCGTCCCGTGTCACATTCAAAATTCATTCCTACCCTCACGGAAAATACCTTAATTTAATTTTTGTTGAAACAGCTTATTATACATACACTTAATCTCTTGTTGTTCTATAGCACCCTATACTGACCGTTCTAGATTTTATAGTTGCCGGCAGATATCTTGACCCCAAGACGCGAGACAAACAAACCCTTAGCGCCCGCGGATTAGTTTTTTTTTATACCACTTAGTTGGCAGACAAGCACACGGCCCACCTGATGGGATAGATTGGTTTGATAAAATCTATAATTTATGGATATAAATTCCTCTGCCATTGTAGTACCCCATGTTATTATTAAAATATAACTAAAATGCGTATATGGAGTACATGTTGTGACGTCACTAGGGTCAATATATACGCCAGCATCTTTACACTCTTATAAATTAATTCAGCATTGATTTAAGAATAAAAATAAACTTATTTATCACACTCGAATGGTTCGAAAGCATCATAATTTAATATCATAAAACAATCTTAAAGCATTTTTAATCATTACAATAGAATTACATTACATATATAAATCAGTGTGGAGACGGAGAAAGAATACAAGTATTACCACCCCATCTTAACAGAAGGGTGTCGTAAGAGGCGTATAACAGAAAAATACGCAGACGATATCACTGCGAGAGAAGGAAAACTAGAAATAAAATCCTGCACCAACCCGTCTGGCCAGCGTGGAAACAGTAGGCCAAAGCCTCCCAACATTGGGAGAGGCCTATGTCCAGCAGTGGGCTAATTGATTATAGATCCTGCCTATATAAATTCAGTGTGGTAATAAATACTGGTCCTGCCGCATCCACCTGGGTACACGTAAGTGACGTAAGTGCTGATTTAGAAGTCGCTTGTGGCAGATGATGTGGGTACCAATGAACTTACTATCAGAGATATCGAAAGTCTTACTATCAGAGAGTGCCCGAGAAGAGGGCCAGATCGTGAGAGATGGCCCTGGGTCGGCCGGGGTGCGAGGGATATGCCTGTCAACCTCACCTTCGGCAACCAAAGCGACCCACAGACGGCGTGCGTTTTAGTCGGTTCGAGTCCGACATAACCTCCTTCGCCGGCTCCGGTGGGGAGGTATCCGTGGGGATTTTGCGCACGTAAAAAAAAAAAAACTATCAGAGAGTGAGGACTGGAGGAGGAAAAACGGAATTAAGTTTTGACCACTGATTATATATTAGGTCTTTACCTATGAAATTGCCGAAAATTTCTTACAGATTCATGAGTTCGTTATTCCTGTAATTTAATAACTATTTCCATTACTTATATTTTGTTTGAAACTTGATTTCAAGATTTTACAACTCTGTATTTAAGTTCGTTTTTTTTTGGCCGCTTGATAAATTAAATTCGATCTTCAAAAACAGTACTTCCTAAATGCTATCCATTTTGATGATAAATTTAGTTATACTTTTTTACAGCTGTCACTTTTCAAAAATATAATAAAAGTGTTTGTTAGTTTAATGTTGTCTCATTCATACACAAAAAAAATCATAAAATTTGGATTTGTCATTCCTAAAAAAATGCAAAAATGTTAATACTGAAAATTGGGTTTCCTCCAATTTCTTCAAAAAAAAACGGCATTTTCATATGAATTATCATCAAAAGGATAGTGTCCTTACTACAGTTCTTACAAGGTCGGCAGCACGGATGTGACTCCACTGGTGTTGCACACGTTCATAGGTCATGGTAACCACTTTCCATCAGGTGGGCCGTGTGCTTGTCTGCCACCTAAGTTGTATAAAAAAAAAATACAAGCAAAATAGGTGCTTATCTGTATTTGAAATAAATTATAGCTCATTAAATTAAGAATTGTAAAAGAGCGGTAAAAATTACGTCCGTTATTATTTTTAATCATTCATCCAACCAATAATAGTAAAGGATTTGATTTTTAAATATTATGACGTCACAAAAATCGATTTCATACAAGTTTTCTTTTATAACTTACCGTTTTGACGTTCAGTAAAAATTAACTAATTTGACTAGTCAGTTAAATGCCCAATCGACGATAATCGTTTTCGGATCTGTTGGTCAACTAGTCATAACGTGGCAGAACGTACGAGCGAGCGGACGTCTTGTTCTATACAATATGTCAGCGCTAGTCCACACAAACACAGAGTGTACTCGGATTTGTCACGCGACTAGTGGACCGCAAGGTTCATTAAACAATCAACGTTTTCACACAGATGCACTGAATGTATGAGACGTGGTATTTCAGTTTAGAGGAGCTATATTATACCATTATAACTCTTATTTTTATATAAATTAAGTATAATTTTATGTGCACTTGTCAAGCTAGTATTTTGTTTTCAAAAGGTATTAAGAGCCTATGACTAAAAGAAATAATTTAAAATTCCTACCCGAACCGTACCATATAATGACCGTTCGAGCTGTAGATCTATCATGAAACGAGGTTTGCAAGGTGGGAACTATAGAAGCCACGGGATGCTTATAGTTTCGTATTAGTCTTTAGACAAGAGTTCTATCACAAAAGGTTTAGATGTGGAGAAGAACTGAACACTGCACTCGCGTTGTCTCCTAGAACAAAGGTATAAAATGTTTAGTTTCCCAGGCATTTTTCGGAGTTGGGTAGGGGAGGTCAGACTGAAGTTGTGGTCATAAAAGTCAAATCGAAAGAGAAGCTGGCTCTGAGGTGAAAGATTCGGATGCAGCCCGGAGAAACTTCGGATAATGAAGTGTTCAGAGCTTGCTAGGGTAGGAGAGAAGTTAGATACACTACCTAAGGCGCCTTGTCTTCCCAGAGCTTCTACAGTACTGTATCTCTCTAAGAAGTTTGTACAGTACTGTACAGACAGACTGTACTGTACTGTACAGACTGTACAGTTCCTACAGTACTGTATCTCTCTAAAGTTTCTACAGTACTGTACAGACAGACAGTACTGTACTGTACTGTACATACTCGTACTATGCAGTTCCTACAGTACTACATATCTCTAAGAAGTTTCTACAGTACTGTACAGACAGACCGTACTGTACTGTACAGACTGTACAGTTCCTACAGTACTGTATCTCTCTAAGAAGTTTCTACAGTACTGTACAGACAGACCGTACTGTACAGTACAAACTGTACAGTTCCTACAGTACTGTATCTCTCTAAGAAGTTTCTACAGTACTGTACAGACAGACAGTACTGTACTGTACAAACTGTACAGTTCCTACAGTACTGTATCTCTCTAAAAAGTTTCTACAGTACTGTACAGAAAGACAGTACTGTACTGTACTGTACAGTTCCTACAGTACTGTATCTCTCTAAGAAGTTAAATACATTTTCCAAGACTTCCCAATTTAACTTAATTCTCAGAACAATTGAGTTCCCAGAATACTTTATCTCCCTAAAAAGTTACACTTCCTAAAACACCTGAATTCCTTAAACAAGTATAACTCCATGGGAAGTCACTTCCCATCTGACATCCTCGAACAAGTATATCTCCGAAAAGTCACTTCCCACCTGACTTCCTTGTACAAGTATATCTCCCGGGCAATAACTTCCCACCTGACTTCTTCGAATAAGTTTACCTCCATGGGAAGTCACTTCCCACCTGACTTCCTCGAACAAGTACATCCCCCGGGAAATCACTTCCCACCTGACTTCTTTAAACAAATTTACCTCCATGGGAAGTCACTTCCCACCTGACTTCCTCGAACAAGTATATCTCCCGGGAAATAACTTCCCATATGACTTCTTTAAACAAGTTTACCTCCATAGGAAGTCACTTCCCACCTGACTTCCTCGTACAAATATATCTCCCAGGAAGTCACTTCCTACTTCCAACCATTTTACTCCATCAGTCTACATATTCTACAGTAAACAATCTCACCATCAGCACGTAGTAGCCCCGTGCTCCTGTTCTATGTGCTTCCTGAACACATTCCTCGACCCGGACTCGAACCCGCACGCGCCACACACCAACACATCCGCGTTTTCAACCTCTTCGGTGTCTAGGTGTACTGTGTCTGTAGATATTAAAAAAAAATATAATTACATATACATATATATATTAACTCTTATAAGACACATATATATGCAAGTTCAGTTATGTAAATATATTCCATTCGTTTGGATATTTAACTAAAAGTTAACAAGTTTTTGTGCTGTCAGTGGGAAGACCGGCTTGTCCTGCTTTGTCTTTTACACTGACGGCAGAGAAACTCTTGTGCTTACAGGGTCGGCAGCGCGAGTGTGACTGACTCCCTTGGTGTTGCACACGTCCATAGGCCACGGTAACCACTTTCCATCAGGTGGGCCGTGTGCTTGTCTGCCTACCAAGTGGTATAATAAAAAAAGGAGGTAGGACACGGTGGTACTTCCGTCCAATTGAGCAGTCCGACTGGGGTAGTACCTCCGCCTTACAGAATACCGCGGCCATAATAAACTCGTGTTGTGTTCCCTGCGGTGATTTGTTTAGCCAGAGCTCACTGGAGAAGACCAAAAGCTTGTCCTGCTATGTCTTTTACACTGACGGCATAGAAACTCTCCAGGGTTAGGCTCTTACAGGGTTGGCAGCGCGAGTGTGACTCGCTTGGTGTTGCACACGTCCATAGGCCACGGTAACCACTTTCCATCAGGTGAGCCGTGAACTTGTCTGCCACCTAAGTGGTATAGGAATTGAAACAAAAAAAAAACAATCTTGTAGCTACTTTTTATAAAAACACAATGTCAACAATGTCGTAATCGCTGAGCTACCGAGCCACGCCTTAAGCATAATCAAATTCTGTTTGAAATTTCAGAAAAAAAAATTCAACTTACTGGTAACTTTGGCGTTGAGATGTTTATCTTGTACGTGTTTCATTAGCTGAAGAAATAAAAAAAATATGTTAGTTTTGTAAAAATAAGGACGCCCCCTAGCCAGATGGACGGACGACCTGAAAAAGGTGGCTGGGACAGACTAGATGCGGAAGGCGGAGGATCGAAGAAAATGGCGCACATTGGGAGAGGCCTGTGTCCAACAATGGACTGGGGTGGGCTAATTGATTGATTGTAAAAATTATATTATTTTTGATTTTTATCATAAAAGTTGCTTAAATACTAAATCTATACTAATATTATAAAGCTGCAGAGTTTGTTTGTTTGAACGCGCTAATCTCTGGAACTACTGGTCCAATTTGAATGATTCTTTCAGTGTTGGGTAGTCCATTTATCGAGGAAGGTTTTAGGCTATATATCATCACGCTACTACTTAAGGCAGCGGAGCATTGATAATAAATGTTAACAAATCCGGAAATTTTTCATACATATTTTGAAGACATACGGGTTCAAAGGGATATGAAGCTTCAAAATATACCCCGGGCGAAGCTGGGGTGGGTCAGCTAGTTGTTACATAAATGTCAACATGCCAGCCAAGGTTTCCTCATATTTCTAACTATAAATAATACTTCTTCTTCGTTTACTAATCGTGTGCAATATCTATGTAGCACAGCTTAATAACTATAGCGTAAGATTGATTTGACAATTATTGTAAAGTTTATGTATAAAGTATGCAATAAGTATAAAAGATAGCAATATTTTATAAAACTATGTAATGTATACTATTAAATTAATGAAATAAATTATTATTTTAAACTTCTCAGCTTTATCGGCTGGTACGTGTGAACCTATCACGGGCTTAAGCCAAGTGAGTCGGTTCACTTTGAATTGTGGTGGGTGTTTGTGTAGTGGATGTGAGGAATCGCCTAACTATGGAACATGTATCTATAACAACTGATCTCTGTAATGAAATATATACTTTTTTATGTGAACTTAATTATGTGAGTGATGTGTGTAATGCTTTTGGAATGAGACCTGTGGATGAGAGAATGATAGGTATGATTTTAACTGTGTGTTGATGCCACATTTGCCGTATTTCATCAGCAAGTGGTATGTATTTTTTCTGTGTATTTTTTCTCTTTATTATTATTATTGATAACTTTGGTGAATTTGAGCTCATTCACCGCTGTAGAACCCCGTGATATCCTCAAAAGACACCCCAAGAAACATGTACTGCAAGTTTAAAGCACATTTCAGGCCCCAGATATATGTCCCCAGCAATACGCTAATCTGGCAGCAGGTGCCCGCCCACCTGCGAGTGCACGGCGCCGCGGAAGGGACAGCGCGCGCACTGGAGAGTGACCGAAGCCCCGCGCGCCGCGCCCGCCCTGTTCCGGGCTCCGCTGCCGTGCTCCGCCGTCTGCGGGCGAACGGACATCATAACATCACAAACAAAGAGGAAGAGGTAGGCCAAGAACATCAATCAAATAAGGCAGTTGAAGGTGAAGATGCAAGAACTCTTTGAAGAAGGTTATGATAAAAATATTACTTAATTATTTATCATCATTTAGTCTTGCATGTAGTTAAATTTTTAGTGACTATGCTTTCTTTAGTCGTGTATAAAACCAGGACTGTAATCGATGAAAACCATGAAATGAAGGACCTTGCATAGCACAGCATAATAGTCAGAATTAATAAACTGTGCCAAATTTAATCAAATAACTTTGTTATAAAAATCATAAAATAAACTGCTTTGGCAAAGTATGATGCTTTGATTGTAATAATCAGCAGTCACGGAGACTTAAAAAAAAAACCGTAACATAAACTCACGCCTATATCCCCCAAGGGGTAGGCAGAGGTGCTAGCACCCACATTTCGCCACTTTATGTTTAGGTCCTAATGTAATAGGTGGAGCCTATTGCCATTAACCGGGCACTTATAAACCTGTGATAAATACAAACATAACTTCGAAAAGCATCGAGAAGTCATTGGTGTGTGCGATGGTGAAACCTGCGATCGAAACCGAGACCTCGTCTCAGCAGTCCATTACCCATACCACTAGGCTACCGCGGTAATTCCTGCTGCTTGTGTGAAGGGACATCATAAGTTACAAGATGTAGCCCGGTTTGCCTCAACATCTGCACAACTAGAGACTTCAACTTAATAAATAAGGTAGCGACATAGGTCGCTTAGTTTTGGGTTGCCCACATATATATAGGTATTTAAACTATCACGGTCTCTAACATTATACCACTCATGCGGCACCCGATAGAAAGTGGTTACCGTGGCCTATGGACGTTTGTAACACCAGAGGAGTCACACTCGCGCTGCCAAGCCTGTAAATACAGAGTTTCTGTGCCGTCAGTGTAGAAGACAAAGCAGGACAAGCCTTTAGTCTTCCCACTGACAGCACAAATTCTCTAGTGAGCTCTGGCTACTCTACTCACCGCTGGGAACACGGCACGAAGTTATTATAGCCACAGTATTCTGTAGAGCGGAGGTACTTCCCCAGTCGGACTGCTCAATTGGGCGGAAATACCGTCGTGTCTACCTCCTTACATTAATCGGGATATTTACCATGTGGTATTGTACTGAGTGTCCGATATTTCGGCGCTGTTGCAAGTACCATCATCACGGAGGAACTGGAGTACTGGCGGTAAACAGTGAAAAAAGTTTTTTAGGAGTAAAAATATCGATCTACCCTCTTTCGAGTTCCTTTACTACGCGTATCTGCACTACCACTGGTTTCGCTCTCACTACAAACTCGAACCCGATCTCGATCACGTTCACGACTCACGATGCTTACCGTTTCCACAATATCGGAAACTCAGTACAATAGAACATGGTAAATATCCCGATTACTTTAATACTAATGCCCACATCTAATACCACAAGGTACAAATATTGCTATCGACATGATAAAAAAGAACACTACAGAATACCGCGGCTATAATAACTTCGTGTTGTGTTCCCAGCGGTGAGTAGGGTAGCCAGAGCTCACTGGAGAATTTGTGCTGTCAGTGGGATGACTAAAGGCTTGTCCTGCTTTGTCTTCTACACTGACGGCACAGAAACTCTCTACTTACAGGGTTGGCAGCGCGACTGTGACTCCTCTGGTGTTACAAAAGTCCATAGGCCACGGTAACCACTTTCCATCAGGTGGGCCGTGTGCTTGTCTGCCACTTAAGTGGTATAAAAAAAACTTCATTTTCCAAGATTGCCGTGGGGCAGCGGTTGAAACCATGCAATCTTGAATTTAACTTCAAAATGACCCTATTTGCATATTTTGATAAATAAACGCTAAGCCCAGAAAAATTAACTTTTTTAATTCATTTATTGTATTATTACATATTCACTTAGGCGAAGGCACTGTTGCGTGGTTCCCGGTAGAGTGGAGTTTGGACCACCCCATCTCTTTCCATGCGGTGTCGTACAAGGCGACTAAGGGATAGGGCTGTTTAACATCAGACAGATAAATACAGTCCAGACTCAGCCTCAGACATATGGCTAGAATCAGTGTGCCTGGAATACGGCAATAAGCTCACCCTCTATTACGTGGGACCGAATTCAATGATTGATGAAATGTGGGTGTTAATTCAATTCTGCATAAATCTCCGGGGATAAAGATGTGATTATATGTAAGTATTTTGTTATACAACTTAGATGGCAAACAAGCACAAGGCTCATTTAATGGAAAGTGGTTACCGTGACCTATGGACGTGTGCAATACCAGGGATATTTATAATATTAGTAAGACATCAGTAAGTTGGAGGTAGGACACGGCGGTATATCCGCCCAATTGACTAGTCCGACTGGGGTAGTACCTCCGCCCTACAGAATACCGCGATTATCATAACTTCGTGTTGTGTTCCCAGCGGTGAGTATGGTAGCCAGAGCTCACTGGAGAATTTGTGCTGTCAGTGGGAAGACTAAAGGCTTGTCCTGCTTTGTCTTCTACACTGACGGCACAGAAACTCTGTGCTTACAGGGTCGGCAGCGCGAGTATAGCTTCGCTGGTGTTACACATGTCTATAGGCCACGGTAACCACTTTCCATCAGGTGGGCCGTGCGCTTGTCTGCCACCTAAGTGGTATAAAAAAAAATAGTACCTTGTGCGCCGACATCTCCTTAACGGCATTACACTTGAAGGAGCAGAGCTTGCAGGAGTACAGGTACAGCTTGAAGTTGGGAGACGCCAGCAGCTCGTGAGGGGGGGGCAGGTCACTCTTGCGCTTGCGACCGCGACCCCGGCCTCGGCCCGGGGCTGCCAGCAGGGCCCTGGGGGAGACAGTCATAGTAAGTATGCGAAAAATTGTCCTAGACCATCTAGAATTTTAATAGATTATTTAGGAAAAAGTACAATAAATTCGTACGACTATTAGTTGATGGCTCCCACGCCCCAAAATGGTTGTATAGGAGGATTTCGAATACTCCATACGTGGCTCGGTAGCTCAGTGGTCAAAACATTCTCCCTGTAAGGGACTAATCGCTGGTTCAAGTCCCGCCTGAGCATTTAATTTTTTCCTACCTTAATTGATTTGAATAGTTAGCATATTTATTTTTTTAATTTCATTAAATTGAATTGGTCGTATGCCAATTTTACCTCGAATGTTTTGTTTTGTTAGACTAAGTGGCATACGACCACGGCTATCCTTGATATTTTCTTGTTTAATACTTGTTAAAGCGTGATTGTTCAGTAGTCGGAATAATTTATACATATTTGTAATGTGCTAATAAAGCCCTTTCAGATGATACCAAACACGGTATATTTATCTCAAGTTTATTTTTTAACACAGTACTTTATGACCGCTAGAGGGCGCCACAATAGTTTCCGTGATATGTCATATAGCCTATAACCAGCGGACAACTAAGACGCTTCTAACGATACATCTTATGTCCGGTTCTAATTAGTGGTTAAGGAGCTATGAGGGAACAGATGAACCTACATACATACATACATACACAGCCTGTCAAAATCATAACCCTCCTTTTGACTCGCCATAGTCGGGAAAATATACCTAAGTGGCATTAATTTGGGCGAAGATGCAGGTGACTATTATTTCACTATACATATAATATATAAAACATAACACAATTCTTTGACGCCTGAACCTGCAGGATTATTTAGATATATATTCTGATTTTTTTTATATATTTTAATTTAGATTACTTCCGTGTATATTATGTAACTATTAAATAAAGAGTACTAATATGTGAAAGAAAAAAAAAAGTTATATTAGTTGGGTTGACTAATAAAATTGATATATAAAACATTGAGTTTTCGATATTTCCGCGCTGTTGCATATAGGAAAATTGAAATAATGCAGCATGGCTAATATCCTGAGAACTCTAATATGTGAGTGATCATGATAGTACTTACTTAGCTTTTTGTAATGCTTTTGCCTTTTCCAATATTTCAGCAGGTGACAGAATTTTCTAGAACAAAAAGAAAATACATTTATAACATTGTTTTTTCCATTTTTGTTTAAATCTAGGAGGCAGGACACGTCGGTATTCCCGTCCCAATTGAGCAGTCCGACTGGGGAAGTACCTCCGCCCTACAGAATACCACGGCTATAATAATCTCGTGTTGTGTTCCCGGCGCACAGTATATTATTTTGCCTAAGTAGCGGTCATCCCCTTCTTTTTATGTTTTATGATGGACAACAACCAAACTAAATATGTAGAAAAACTCCAAAATTTTTATCTCGCATAGTTTCAGAGAAATTGGGAAAATCGAGAAAAGTCCATAGAAACCATAGAATCCATTAATCTCCGTTGTTATTCGTTATTTTTCATAGATTTTTTATTATTTGATACTGTTATAATTTAGGCATTGATTAATAAAAAAAAAGTGAAATAAGCTTTTCTAATTTAGGGAGAATATTTTATTTTTCTATTTTTTAAATTATTTTTTTAAAGAAGTATCCTTGGATTGTCGCATGTTTTTTTAATACCAAATTGTTAACTGCAGTTATTACTACTACCACAAAAAAAATTAGACACTACGAGCTTAGGACAGCTGCGATATTCAGTTTTCAAGTTTTTAGTTAGGGTTGTCTCTTAAGTCTATGGTATAGTACAGTTGTCATTATATTATTTTTTATTTGTTATTATTTTTAATCATAACTGATAGCCTCTGAGACGTGGCGTGGTAGTGAACGCGGCTGCTATGCAGGAGACGCGGGATCGATCCCCGCTTGGTGCAAATATTTATATGCATAAACATTGGGTATTTTCATTGGTCTGGTCCCGGTTTCCAAACGAACATCTACGTTACGGGTAGTTGGAGCCCTAATAAGTCCTCAACTAGTGAATTGGCAGTCGCTTCACGGAAAATATCGAAGTTATCGAGGCATAGTATATTATTTTGCCTCAGTAGCGGCCATCCTCTTCTTTTTATGTTTTAAGATGGATAACAACCAAACTAAATTTGTATTAAAACTCCTAAATTTATATCTCAGTGACTTTGTGTTTCAGAGAAATTGTGGAAATCGAAAAAAACCATAAAAACCATTAATCTCCGTTGTTATTCGTTCTTATTCATGGATTTTTTTATATGATACTGTTATAATTTAGGTACCGATTTATAAAAAAAATGTGAAATAATCTTGTCTAATTTTGGGAGAATATTTTTTTTTTCAATTATTTCATTTATTTTTTAAAGACGGATCTCTGTTCTGTCGCGTGTTTTTTTAAAACCAAATTGTTAACTGCAGTTATAACTACTACCACAAAAAAAATTAAATGCTACGAGCTTAGGACAGCTGCGATATTCAGTTATTAAGTGTTTAGTAGGGTTGTCTCTCAGTATAGTTCAGCAAAGAAACATCAAAATCACGTAATAATTAGTTGAATTATGACGTAAAAACAAATAAAAGCACAAATTTTAACGAAGAACCTTTTTAAAACCGGTTAGGAAGCTTCTTTTTAGTATTAATTTTTTACAGACTGGATGATGAAAGTATCAAAATATAGTGAAAACCTGCCGCCAACCTTGGTTATCTGGCCCAAGATTTATGAAATTTAAGTTGATCTGAGAATGCAGTTTATGTGCCCTCGTCGTCGGAAATTATTAATAGTTCATTTGTGGTCAACTCCACCTCTTCAAATTGGACATCTTACTCAGAGGGGCAATACTGAACATTATCAGTTGTCACTTCTAATAAAGAAAGAACTTTAAGGGGTAAAGGCATCATTTGTTTGCGACGTTTGTTGTGGGATAATGAATATGGGTCGGATGATTCGAGTCCACGGTGAAATAAATCAGTGATAGTGGTTTTCCGATCTAACTTGCGCGTATGATATGATGCTCACGATCTTAACGCCAAAATTTATTTCTAGATTCCCCGGCTAGCTCTGACAACATACCTATTGGTAAAGAGCTGGAATCAATTATTTGTCTACCGTGAATTAATATTTTGTGTAATGTAACAGACATATAATACCAATTATATGTTTGCACAGAAGTAATACTGCTAATATATATATATATATATATATATATATATATATATATATATATATATATATATATAATAATAGTACTAAGTACATAAAGTAATATGTACCTACATACTATATAGTTTTAGCCAGTAAAAACTGTTACCGCCTTCAACGCGTGGAGGTACTCCCAGCTTATGTGATTATTAACACGTTGCCATCCGCGACTGACAAACATACATATTATGTCTGAAACGTCTTACAAACTTTAAACGAAAATTAAAGAGTTCCGCAATACCTTAGGTTCAAAATAGGGCTGTATCACTAAATCATGCTAAAAATTTAAGCCAGTCTAACTTTATCTCAAACGTTCCGTCAATTTAAATATTATAAATTTCGGATCTCTATATTTTTTTTGTGACAACCCTATTTCCATAGAAAATTTAAAAAAACTTAGAAACGTCATACCTCAGCTGTCCTACAACAAAAATAAACGAAAGTTTGTATAAAGGAAGCCACATTACTGGAGTATTTTTTGCCAGCAAAAAAGCATGCGACAATCTTCTAGAAAATTTATTATTTTTATTTTTCTGAAATTTGAAAAATATTTTTTTTTCTTATTGCAGGATAGTTACAGACTTGTGATTTTTACACTCAATTACTTATATATTCCTCCATTATTTGGTAATTTTAACTAATATAAATTTTCATTATATCGCGCTAAATTTGTAAAAATCTTTTTGTCAAAGTTCAATGACCTTTCAGAAGAAGCTATATATTTAAAAAACCAAGCAATATTTTCATTCTGGTGTATCATATTATGCTGTAATACGATTATGTCTATCGAAATTGGCTATAAAAGGAGGATGTCCGCTACTGAGGCAAAATAATACACTGTGCGGCGGTGAGAAGGGTAGACAGAGCTCACTAGAGAGTTTTTATACTGTCAGCGGGAAGACTATAGGCTTGTCCTGATTGGGTCTTCTGCACTGACGGCACAGAAACTCTCTTTTCTTACAGGGTCGGTAGCACGGGTGTGACTCCCCTGGTGTTGCACACGTTCATGGGTCACAGTAACCACTTTCCATCACGTGTGTCGTGTGCTTGTCTGCCACCACCAAGTAATACAAAGAAAATATTAAAAGTATTTTTTTTATATACTTAAGAGGCAGACAAGCACACTGCCTATCCTTATGGGAAGTATTTACCGTGTCCATACATGTGCAATACCAGCGAGTTGTACTGATTGCATCCAAGGCCAAAGTGACCAGGTCGATGAACGACCTCCGCCCCCCATGAGCGCTGGTCTGAGGGTGACAGGCGGAGCCGCCTGTCACCCTGGCAGAAGCAGGCCGCGGCGGTGGCGCGCCTCGCCACCCGAGAAGAGGGCCAGATCGTGAGAGATGTGTGAGGGATATGCCTGCCAACCTCACCTTCGGCAACCAAAACGACCCACAGGCGGCGTGCGTTTTAGTCGGTTCGAGTCCGACATAACCTCCTCCACCAGCTCCGGTGGGGAGGTATCCGTGGGGATTTTGCGCACGTAAAAAAAAAGGCCAAATTGCCCTCGTAGCTCAGTGTAAAGTTTAGATAGCGCTGTGTAGAATGGGAGCGACTGCCTTCTGACTTCTCGACTCCGAGATGGAAGCCATAGGCCCTCGTATGTTAATCAAGTTGGTTTGGGCCCCAAAAACTAAACTGGGGCCTACAAGGCTTGACCTGCTTTGTCTTCTACACTGAAGGCACAGAAACTCTGTACTTACAGGGTTGGCAGCGCAACTGTGACTCCTCTGGTGTTACAAACGTCCATTAGCCACGGTAAACACTTTCCATCAGGTGAGCCGTGTCCTTGTCTGCCACCTAAGTGGTATAGAAAAAAAAAACAAAGATGTATAGAACCTTAGGTTCCACATATTGAGAAGTCACTTGTATTTTTCCACATTATTTTTTATTTTACTATTATTTTTTGATTTACCAACAATAGTGCCTGGAAACGGGAGACCGAAAGACCGGTCTAATTCTCAATAATCTCAATATGTGTAACAACAAATTCCACCGAGTGCCATCAATCAACAGTATAAATACCTTAGGTTCGTCTTTCACTTCACTGTGCTCTGCTGCAGTAGACTCCTGCAGCGAAGACTTGAGAAACATGATGGGTCCCTCGCCGTTCTCCCCTTCCATCACAACATACGATTCTTGGTTATCTGGGTCTAAAAGGACATAGCCCAAAGTCACAATTAAAGCGGTACTTACAAAACGGCATTGTTCAAAAAAAAATTTTTTTATATAGGAAGCGTCAATTTCGGAAATAATATTATAAAATAATAATATACAATAGTCGGAATAAATATACTATAACCCGACTGTGGTAGCTTCAATCACCTCTGCAATAGTCATCACAATCTTTTATTACAGTACAGGGTAAGATAGTTCAGCTAGGTTTTTTTTTATTATATAGATGGGTGACCGCTTGGTAGTTATTTATTTGAGGGCCAGGTGAGTTATATGGGCGACCTAAGTTAGGTTAGGTTAGTTATATGGGCGACCTGAACAACTCTTGTCAGTATTTGGACACTAACCACAATTCAGGCTGGGAGGTCAGCAACAGTCGCCTCCCAATAAAGCCGAAAAAACGAAGCCACATAATGTTTAATGGGAATCTGGACTCCAAGATGAAAAATTCAAATGTGCGTTAGTCGCAAGGATGACGATGATAAAGTTCATCCTTTGTCTACCTACCCTCAGTATCACTAGATTGAAGCACGCAGGTGACTGTGGCATCCGATGCCAGTTCATCAGAGCCGCTTGCGTTGGTCACAAACTGGTAGCCATCTTCTCCGTCAGGACACCTGCAGATAGAAATATGTGGTCAAAACCAGGAGAAAAGTCAGTATTGTGGGGGAATGTGGTATGGTATCTGGAGGAAGTATATACAAAGTTCCAAATTAATACTACAATAAGAAATTGGTTTAGTGTGACTTCCAAGATTAAAAGTAGCCTATTAAATGTTTCATTAAATGCTTGAATTGTTGAAAAGACGTAGCGCAATAAATGTTCCAAATTTGCGTAATAAATACTTCAATGAATAACCTTACGGATAAATAAGTTATAAATAGTCTGATAAATAGTTCAAAAGTAGCCTAATAAATATTTCAAATGTAGCCTTAATAAATGGTTCAAATGTAGCCTAATAAATGGTTCAAAAGCAGCCTAAAGATGTATATTAATTTTATTTTACTTATACTTCTCACTCTTTCTGTTGTTTTTAATAATCTAAACACCTCAACAAAGTCTAGGGAACAAGATGACCCCAATTTTTTTTTTCGTGTAATTCTTATTTTGCAAATAACTGGGAGCAACTAAATCAAAATAGAATAAAGTAGATTACAGAGTTGTTCGAAATTTAAAAATAAATTTAAATAAGTAATGATTTTCGAATATGGAGGGAAAACTTTTAAAAGTGTTTGATTGTGCAGTTTCTCTGGGGCAAAATAAAAATTATTTTCTTTGATTGTAAATAACGTTTATTATCAATAATACGTCTTTTACGTATGGTTTGTGCATTTTTGTGACTGTAGTCATCATGTCACGTCGTCATTTAAGTCGCGAAGAGATGTTAAGGGCTGTTGGTATGCTGCAAGCTGGACGACTCAACGCAACGTAGCGGATGCTGTCAACACCCAACCAAGCGTAATTTGCAGATTATGGGCACGCTACAGGTCTACAGGGGATGTTGCCGAACGTCACAGGAGACGAAATAGGGTTACTACCCCGCGACAAGATCGTTTCTTGCAAAATTCCGCAAGGCGGCAACCCACGATTACTGCTCGTCAGTTGGTCGCAGGCCTCCAGTCTCAGCATCAAGTGGTTATTAGCGATCAAACTGTCAGGAGAAGACTACACGAAGTCAATCTTCATGCTCGCAGACCGCTTAGGGTTCCAGCTCTTCGACGTGGAAATCGAGGTCGTCGCTTATTGTGGGCTAACGCACATTTACAGTGGACCGACCATCAATGGGCACGGGTTCTGTTTTCCGACGAATCTCGCTTCGGTTTTCATCCTGATTCGAGAAGAGTGCGTATATGGCGAGTTCCTGGACGTAGGAGTCGTCTCCAGAATCCGCAAGAAGTTCATCCTTACCAAGGTGGAACAATCATGGTATCGGCTGGAATTCGCCTTGGTGGAAGGACCGACCTCGTTTGGATACGGGGCAATTTGAATGCAAACCAATACATTCAGGAGGTTATACACCCCATGGTAATCCCTCATCGACAGCAGTTCGGTCAAGATTTTATGTTCATGCAAGATACAGAAGATAATGCACGGTCACACACCGCGAGGGTAGTGGTCAATGCGTTAAGCGAGCACAATATGACGACGTTGGAATGGCCTGCTCAGTCTGCCGACCTCAATCCTATAGAGCATGCCTGGGATTTCCTTGGGAGAAGAGCTTTCAGTGATTCTTTGGAAAATCTGAACACTGAAGAACAACTTTTTTTACACCTTCGCAGTGTATGGAGCCATATTCCACAGACGATGATTGACAATCTCATACTAAGTATGCCACGCCGTTGTCGAGCTGTTGCTAATGCTTTAGGAGGTCCTTATTATTATTAATTAGGATTATTAAAAACGTTTAAAGTACGGTTATTTACTGTATTTCTTACTACCTAATCATAGAAGGTTGTAATACTCAATATTGGCACTATTCAAATCTTTCTTAAAAAAAAAAAAAAATTTGGTATGAAAATGTTTTTATTAAAATTAAAAACGGTATAAAAATACCCTTCTATTGATATAAAACACTCACTATTACAAGAAAGGGTTTTTAAATAAAAACTAGAAATGTCCTTGTTCCCTAGACTTTGTTGATGTGTGTATCTATTTTAGTTTAGTCAATAACTACACCATATTTTTAATCTTATAACATTACTGTCCATCCCAAGGTTGTCTGGAAGAAATCGCTCCTGGGATAAGGCCGCCCATTGTACATTGAACTGTATACATTCTACCTACTTGTACTACTGTAAATCTGTTGGTGTACAATAAAGAATTATTTATCTATCTATCCTAATAAATGGTTCAAAAGCAGCCTAATAAATGGTTCAAATGTAGCTTAATAAATGGTTCAAATGTAGCTTAATAAAGGGTTCAAATGTAACCTAATAAATAGCACAAAAGCAATCTAATAAATGATTCAAATAGTACTAATAAATGATTCAAATAGTAGCCTAGAAACAGTTCCAAAAGTAGCTTAACAAATGATTCACAATACCATTCATACCTCACTAGGGTCAAGTTTAACAGATCCAACTGCACCAAGCCCTTGCTCGTGTCTAACACTTGCATGTACTTTGTCTGCTGGTCTTCGGCCTCTCTCAGAGGAAGTAGGGTACCATCCTGTGAGAAAAATAAAATTTTAGGACATTCTACACAGCTCTATCTAAAAACAAATAAAGCTTAGTTGCTTGTTTGTATTGTGGGTTCAACATTGTACATACATACGACCTCCGTGGCGTAGCGGTAGAGCATTCGACTGCTATGCAGGGGGTGCGGGTTCGATTCCCGCTCAGTGCAAATATTTGTATGCATGAATATGTATATTTGCATTGGTCTGGGTGTTTCTATATATAATATGTATGTATTTACAAAAAAAAAAAGTATTTAAGTATGTTTATCCGCATTCTAGATTCCATAACACAAGCTAGTTAAGCTATGCTTACCATGGGTCTAGATAGCGTTGTGTAGAATGTCGTGGAATATTTGTTGTTGTTATTTGTTATATATAATCACGCCTTTATCCACAGAGGGTTAGGCAGAGGTGAGTTAAAACCCACATTTCACCAATAATTGTATTCCGCCCTACCTAATATGGGGTGAGCCTATTCTTGTATTCCGAGCACTATCAAATGACTCGACCCATGCATCTGAGGCTGACTTTGGGCTGTATATATGACGCCAAACAACCATATCCCTTAGTCGCCTTATACGACACCAAAAGGGGAGAGATGGGCTGTTAGTCCCAAGTTCTATTTTGCCGAAAATCACGCGGCAATTGATAGTATGTACATCTATTATGTTTAAATTGTTGAGTTGGTTTATTTACGCTTCAAAAACTCGGAAACTTTTTACATAGCTTGTGCCCAAATTTTAACACGTTATACAGTCCCACTTTGGAAATGCGTAAATTCTTTTCACATCGCCTCTGAAATACATTCACGGTTTTTTTACCAATTTATTCCCCGGTGACTGGGACCTGGGTCATATCAGTATTTATCCGGGTTGCATTCATAGCTTGCACTTTGGAGACCAGGGACAGCTCTCTAGTCTCCTTTTTTTATTACGTGCGCAAAATACCCACGGATCCCCCCCCCCCCCCAAACCGAAGCCGGTGGAAGAGGTTATGTCGGACTCGAACCGACCAAAACGCATGCCGCCTGCGGGTCGTTTTTGGTTGCCGAAGGTGAGGTTAACAGGCATATCCCTCGCACCCCGGCCGACCCAGAGCCATCTCTCTCGATCTGGCCCTCTCCTGGGTGTGGAGACCAGAGAGTACCCGACTCGTCCCCGGAAATGGGGAGGCGCGTAGTAGGATACGGCGGTATATCCGCTCGATTGAGCAGTCCGACTGGGGAAGTACCTCCGCCCTACAGAATACCGCGGTTATAATAACTTCGTGTTGTGTTCCCAGCGGTGAGTAGGGTAGCCAGAGCTCACTGGAGAATTTGTGCCGTCAGTGGGAAGACTAAAGGCTTGTCCTGATTTGTCTTCTACTGACGGCACAGAAACTCTATATTTACAGGGTTGGCACCGCGACTGTGACTCCTCTGATGTTATAGACGTCCATAGGCCACGGTAACTACTTTTCATCAGGTGGGCCGTGTGCTTGTCTGCCAACTAAGTGGTATAAAAAAAAAAAAAAAAAAAGGTGCGTCGCCGCCGCTGCCTACTTCTGCCAGGGTGACAGGCGGCTCCACCCGTCACCCCCAGGCCTGGCTCTCTAGTCTTCTAGTCTAGTACGTAGATTTTGATACCATACACCCAACTTGCTCTTATGCTATGAACTATTAAAATTAAAAATATAATTACCCTATCCTTATCAAATGGAGTCACTTCAACGATTTGCAGTTGCCCTGAAAAGAGAAATTATTAATTAGAGTAGCACTTTTTAAAACATTTCAGCTACCAGGGTCTCATGGGCATGATACAGAGATTGGTTGCAGTTTCAAATCCCATCTTGAACACTTTCCAATCTAAATTGATAGGAATATTTAGCTTATTGCTTTACAATGTAATAAGTACAGTGTAATATTTTTGAAAATATCTTATATGTACGAAAAAACCTAAATATTTTCGAAAAACTATCTGATGTACACAATTTTAATACGAGAAATAAAAATAAACTAGTTGTACCAAAACTTAGGCTTCACAAGGTTGGTGGTTTAATTAAATTCCTCAGGACTTGATTAATATGCCAATAAATAAATTTAAAATAGAAGTGAAAAAAACTTTAATGAGTAAAGGTTACTATAAAGTGGATGAGTACCTTAATGTTGTTAATGTGTGGTCAACATAAGTCTATTGCTTGCTCGCACAAAAAAAAAATTGTAAACTAAAGCAAATTTAAAAAAGAAAAATAATCTAGTTCTAATGTACTTCGCTGAGTTTCTTGCTGGTATCTTCTCAGTAGAACTAATCTACCGAACCAGCGAAAGAATCATTTTCCAATGGTTTATTTTTACATTATTTAATATTTTTATATTATTTCTTGACATACATAATTGTAAATTTTTGACGTTGTGTGTGACGTAAACTGAATAAATGAAATTGATTCTTTGATTGATTCTTTGAATAAGTTAGTATTTTATAGTTTTCAAAAACATCTTAATTAAATTAAATAAAGTTTATTTCGGAACAAGTCCATAGATGGTTAGTACGTACATTTTTCACTTATATACTATTGTTAGTAAGGTACATATATTTTAATGGTTGTGTTTTTGTCGGTGTGAACCACCATCCACCTTTTCAATAGGGGGGAGTCCCACCGGTTTGATAACGCAGCCAGGATGCTGTTGGCGCTGTTCCTCGTGCGATTCAATAAGGAAGCACAGCGCTTTCTTATTATAGTTGCGAAGTCGTCGACACGCTTCTCCGCAAACATCCCTGAGGCGCTGCAATGCCTCGGCAGACCCATCAGCATCCTGAATGCGTTATTATATTGGACTCGCAGGTCATCGTATGCCCGACGCGTGAAACCCGCCCACAGGCCGCACGTGTAAAAGGATTGGCAGTATGCTTTGAACAGCGTCACCTTCACTTCCTTCGTACAAAGTGCAAACCTGCGGGCGAGCATGTTACACCGAACAGTCAAGGACCTGCGCTCCCTCTCAATGTCCAAGTTATCTTTGAGGTCAACCGAAACCCAATGCCCCAGATACTTAAACCTATCGACGCGATTTAAAGGCGAGCCACATAGTGAGTGGTGGCGCAATTCTCGCCACGTGAGCTAGTGGACTGTATTTGCGAGAGGTGAAGCTAACATGTTTCATATGACACTTTACACAACAAACAAGATAGGTGATCGGGTTGCCGCGGAGGTGGTTTAGGCATTGAATGCAACCCAAGAAATTAGGAGAGGATGCACTAACCTTTATGACGCCACGTGCTGTCGGGGCCGGTGCACCGGTCTTCTCTTCCTGGCTCAGGAGCTGCTGCTAAACACATCACTAAATCACTTGAGGGACACACGAGAGGCACAATCCGATCGGTAAAGGTCTATGAAAGCGGTTAAAATCCAACAAACATTATTAATTTCTAAGAGTCGCGTGCGCTCCGCCATTGATGCTTGCTAGATCAAACGGAAGTCAAGATGCGGCTATTTTGACAATTGAGCTGGGCGAAAACTATTGCTATCTCACTTTAAAGGCAGTGCGGGAGGGAGATGGGTACAGGAAGCGTGTGTTCAGTGTCAATGATTTGAATTACTACTATTGAGCGAAAAAAATACAAATTCTACTACCGGCGCAACCATTCCCCCCGGCTTGAAGGGTTACCTTCAAAACGAAAAATGCGGAACAAATCTACTAATCTAAATCTAGGTTTGGGAAGTAACAACTAAAATATAAACCTAGATTTGAACTCGTGCCTACTGCTGGCTAGGCAGAGGGCAGAGGCGAACAACCGGGCGCAGATACGATCCGGTTGCGGTTTTAACCCGTACAACACGAGTTATCCCGCGGGAATCGGGAAAAACTTCCTCTACTACTCCTAGAGGCCAATGCAAAGGAGGCGCATTCCCAGTCATAAGGACTACCACCGTACCTACAGTAATTGGGTTAGATGGAGTATTCCATTTTTGACGCGACTGCAGCGTGTGCAAACAATCGGTTCTCCAACGATTTCAAAACGATTGGACTAATCTATCTAAAAGAGCGTGACGAGTTAGAAGGTGCATTCTATCGTCATCAACATCTATTGCGGGCAAATATTTTAGCGTACTTAAATCACCGGTCAACTCTATATGAACCGCGCGAGTTGTCATACAAATGAACAAACAAACATAAGCTTTCGTGGAGCGAATGCCACGACCACCGTTACTATTTTCAAAATGAAGTAAAGTGTGGTGTCTCGCTGAACATTTGCGACAACTATTGCTACTATTACATAAAACAACGCGGTGTTTAGTACCGAGACAAATATGCGTTAGCTACCGATCTTTTATCCTCATACTTAGCTTTCAAAGTATTTAAAATTAAATTATAATTTTCGGCACTAAACGTAATTCCAGCGCAAACGGTTATAGCTTTACCAGTTAATTTTTCAACGAGATAATGCAATTTTTCGTGATCTGTCAACGAAGCGTTCTTATCTATTGTATTCTCAAAACTATCTATAAATAAACACCAATTGCGGATGTTACCATCAAATTCGGGAATTTGAATTGGTGGCAACTTAGGTCGGTCGCGAGTGGGATTGGGTCGGTCAGACGGTTTCTCCAAACTCCTAGCGACGCGTTTGATACGACAATACAAATCGTCAAACGACGACAAGGCCTGATAACTCACTGAGTAATCGGGATTTAAATTTAACTCTAAAACGTTGATGTCATGTACTAAGGATTCGAAATCCGCGCGTAAACTATCCAAGTTTTCTATAGAACACAAGAACGAATCTCTAATAGCCAAATCAGAGGTTTTAAGTGCATTATCACAAATCGATTGTACGCGAGAGTAAATCATTTCTCTTTTAGCGTATAAAAGTTTCAATTGAACTTTACTATCGGTACTACCAACCTTTGGGGACATTTTTACAACTAAATATCAAACTAAAGTGCGGTAAGCAACAAATGAAATGACTTAATCTTAGCGGTATAGTACAGCGACGCGGCGCGAACGATATTCCGTAGGTAGGTAAGTACTTATAACTGCGAGTGCAAGCTTGAACAAACGCGCATAGCAACAACCAGATCGTACCTACGCGAGCTAGATCGCTGTCTAGGTTCAACTATTATTTCAGGGATTAAGTATTGCGTAATATCTATTCAAATTAAAATACTTTCGTATGAATTTGAATGAAATGCGAGCGAGGTATAACCGCGTACCTACCCACGTAGGTATTAGGTAAATACGATGCGAGCTAGCGGCGAACGGACAACTTAGAAATTGAAACAAATAAAAACAAAAGCCAAATGCGTTAGGTATTACACTGTGCCTATGCACTAGGGTGTCTAGGATACCTAAGATCTAAACCTAAATGCCTAGATGCGGGGGTTTTTTACTAAAATAACTAGGTATTTAGGTGCGGTGCGTTTATTCTCAATGGAATAAATGACAAAATGCGAAACTACGACTAAGGATCGATACGATAAGAGAAATGCGAGCGAGGTATAACCGCGTACCTACCCATGTAGGTATTAGGTAAATACGATGCGAAACTAGCGGCGAACGGACAACTCAGAAATTGAAACGAATAAAAACAAAAGTCAAATGCGTTAGGTATTACACTGTGCCTATGCACTAGGGTGTCTAGGATACCTAAGATCTAAACCTAAATGCCTAGATGCGGGGTTTTCTACTAAAATAACTAGGTATTTAGGTGCGGTGCGTTTATTCCCAATAGAATAAATAACAAAATGCGAGCTACGACTAAGGATCCGGCTCGAAGGACCAAAAAGAATGGTGGCGCAATTCTCGCCACGTGAGCTAGTGGACTGTATTTGCGAGAGGTGAAGCTAACATGTTTCATATGACACTTTACACAACAAACAAGATAGGTGATCGGGTTGCCGCGGAGGTGGTTTAGGCATTGAATGCAACCCAAGAAATTAGGAGAGGATGCACTAACCTTTATGACGCCACGTGCTGTCGGGGCCGGTGCACCGGTCTTCTCTTCCTGGCTCAGGAGCTGCTGCCCACATCACTAAATCACTTGAGGGACACACGAGAGGCACAATCCGATCGGTAAAGGTCTATGAAAGCGGTTAAAATCCAACAAACATTATTAATTTCTAAGAGTCGCGTGCGCCGCCGCCATTGATGCTTGCTAGATCAAACGGAAGTCAAGATGCGGCTATTTTGACAATTGAGCGGGGCGAAAACTATTGCTATCTCACTTTAAAGGCAGTGCGGGAGGGAGATGGGTACAGGAAGCGTGTGTTCAGTGTCAATGATTTGAATTACTACTATTTAGCGAAAAAAATACAAATTCTACTACCGGCGCAACCAGTGAGACTTTAGGCAGATCAGTGTAGGTCTTAGGACCCGCTCTGAGCACCATAAACTCACTCACTTTTTTTTTTATGCAACTTAGGTGGCAGACAAGCACACGGCCCATCTGATGGAAAGTGGTTACCATGACCTATGAACGTGTGTAACACCAGTGGAGTCACACATCCGTGCTGCCGACCCTATAAGAACAGAGATTTCGTGCCGTCAGTGTAGAGGACAAGCCTTTGGTCATCCCACTGACAGCACAAAAACTCTCCAGTGAGCTCTGGCTACCGTACTCACCGCCGGGAACGCAACACGAAGTTATTATAACCGCGGTATTCTGTAGGGCGGAGGTATTTCCCCAGTCGGACTGCTCAATTGGGCGGAAATACCGCCGTGTTCTACCTCCTTTAAGACTTGTACTATCAGATACAATTTTCCAATAAATTTTAAAGTGATTTAATAAATACTTTAATTCATAATTTATGTCAATCAAAGAAATAATTTTACTTGCATGTAATTTGGTACATATTTAATAAATAATAGATTTAATTAGTGAATATAGATAAACAGATAGATAATTATTATACATAATTATGTACCCTTTTGTATATCTAATTTATTATTTTTAAACTTTAGTCGTGACCACGGGTGCTGCAACGCATCCGAAACGTCGGCAGAAATAGTAAGTTCCAAGATATAATTCGCGAGAAGTCCCGAAACCTAGTATAATTATCTAATTTATGATTGTATGATATTCATAAATTAGATACAATAAAACTAAAATAACTATTATACAACTTACCTATAGCTAAGAATAATTAACTACAATGATTACTTATTAATTAAATATATATATATATATATATTTTTGGTCATAAAATCTAGAAGACAATAATATATGTTATATATAGTTTTTAAGTTCTTTTTTTTTTTTTAATTTTAACACTCATATATGATACAAGACTATAATAATATATTTACACTAATTTAATAAAATATAAACTAATATTTACAAGAATATAAAATACTAAAATAGTTTTTAAGTACTGAAATATAAATTGTAAGATCTATGTACACTTGGTCAGAAATAAATGATTTGATTATTTATTGCTAAAAATAACCAATTATACTATATACATAAAATATGCTATTAATTAGTTACAAATATTAAATACAATAAAACTAAAATAACTATAATACAACCTATAGCTAAGAACAATTAAAATGCGTCGTGGAATTCCTCCGCATCGAATGCCTCTTGTGGTAGCTTTCTACCACAAGGGGCATGCAATGTTCTATTTTACTATCATATTGAACTTTAAGTGTACATCGGTAAATAAAAAGAATATATGCAAACTTATACTGTTACCATATTACAAGGTTAATATATTCATCATATACATACCATCCTTATACTCAGCAGCCAGGATCTGTCCGTCTGTGGTCTCTACTGTAACCTCTTCATCCGACATGATGGATAAAATCTGAATATGATAATTTCACCAGTTTGTATTAGAGTAGATTCAATTACAATTTTCAATTTATTTATTTCTAAAAATACATAGTTTGTATTGAAATGTCAATTTTAACTGATAAATACATACAATCAATGAAAATACACTATAACTTCAAAACGAAATAATTTATGAGGTGTGAGTGAATGGGCACCCAGTAAAGGATGTGTTCAACTAGACTTCTGTAATTTTGAGTACAGATTGATAAACAGCTAGATTAGCTCAGAATTACGTAGTCTTTTAAGGGTAAAATAATTTTTGAAAAAGGTCTGATATTTTTTTTTCTTACAAACACATAAATAATGTAAATGTAGATTTAATAGCTGCATGGTTCCCAGTAGAGTAGGATTTGACCACCTTAAGGGTAAAATAATTTTTGAAAAAGGTCTGATATTTTTTTTTCTTACAAACACATAAATAATGTAAATGTAGATTTAATAGCTGCATGGTTCCCAGTAGAGTAGGATTTGACCACCCCATCTCTTCCCATGCGGTGTCGTACAAGGCGATTAAGAGATAGGGCTGTTTAACATAAGACAGATATATACAGCCCAGAGCCAACAATAGTGCCCGGAAGACGGCAATAGGCTCACGCCCTATTATGTGGGACCAAATTCAATTATTTTTTTATACCATTTAGGTGGCATACAAGCACACGGCCCACCTGATGGAAAGTGGTCATCGTGGCCTATGGACGCATGCAAATCCAAGAGAGTCACACTCGCACTGTCTACCTTGCAAGCATTGAGAATTTCTGTACCGTCAGTGTAAAAGACAAAGCAGGACAAGTTTTAAGTCTTTCAACTGACAGCAAAAAAACCCACCAGTGAGCTCTACCCTGAGGTTATTATGGCCGCGGTATTCTGTAGGGCGGAGGTACTTCCCTAGTTGGACTGTTCAATTGGACGTAAATACTGTTGTCCTACCTCCTAGAAAAAATTTACTGAATGGTGAAATGTGGCTGTTAATTCCCCTCTGCCTAACCCTCCAGCGTTAAAGAGGTGATTTCATGTGTGTATGTAGATTATGTATAGGTGCAAAAAGTGTGTATGCCCAGATTGTAGCCAAGTGTGTCTCAGCTTACCTCAATGGGAAAGTGTGATTATGCTTGATTTCACCAAATTCTTTTTGGGTCTAGGTAGCGACCCAATTTACATGGTACATATAATCACGCCTTTATCCCCGTACGGTCAGGCAGAGGTAAATTAACACCCACATTTCTCCAATCACTATATTCGGTCAAACGTAATTGGGGGTGAACCCATTGGTGTTTTCCAGACACCATTGTTGACTCGAGCTATGCATATAAGGCAGAGTCTGAGCTGTATGTCTGTCTGACGTTAAACAGCCCTATCCCTTAGTCGCTTTGTATGACACTGCATAAGAAGAGATGGGGTGGTCCAAATTCTACTCTGACAGAAACAATCATATTGTTTAAGATTAAGTACAAATGACTTTGACTTTCAAATTTATAACAGAAGTAGGATTCAGAGAGATTTTCCGGCCTTGTGTGTCTGGCCTCATATTAGCAATCCCTTAAAGAATGCTTTGTATGCCCATGATAGGTGGATATTGCCATCCACCTATCATGGGCATACAAAGCATTCTTTAAGGGATTCAATTCTTCAATTCATGAGGAATTGCTCTGTACTTTTAGCATCAATTCCGTCAATATCCCATAATAGAGCTATTAACGATGGAGATAAAGTGGACCAGCATATGACCGGTTCCTGGAGTTTCCAGATACTCCCCGCAGAATCATCAGTCGAGGTGAAGTCAAATTGGGGTATTTCAACCGACACCCTAGCTAACTACCTTTGACATAGCATTGATTTTAAACGTAGACCTCTAGTATGGCACATTATCATAAGTTTGAAATACCTATTCCACTTAGGGAAGAACGCGAATATTACACCGAATTGCCTAAATACATCGTTGGCACTAAAGCTGGATCTATAGAAAATAATATGGCATTCATGAGATCAGAAAGATTATTTAATAAGAGAGGTTGCTATTATAATATTCCATATAAATCGGTTTTAGGTTATTAGCATTTTTCTTAAATGTGTGCATAATCACAATAATAAACAAACTTTATTATATTTCATCCGTCAACTGAGTTTCGCTAAAATATTTCTTGCAACACCAAAATACATTTTGTGGTGTTTCTATGCTATGGCGATGACTTTTAAAATTTTATTATTGCAACAATCAATACTTACATTTGATGGCAACAATGAATACTTTTAATAACGAAATATTAGCACACAGCACACTCAATGATGATCACAATTATATTCCTTACAAAGAAAAGCAAAAGAACACGTTAATATGGCGCCGACATGAAATAATTTAATCTTTTTCTGTCTGTCTATTGTAAAATATATGTTCTAGAATCAGAAACACGGCTACTATCTACCTCAGGGATGCCAGTAGTAATCTAACTTATTTTAAGAATATTTAATAATTTAATTATATTTGTGTTATACGGTATTGATAATAAATTAACATTTTAAATTATGTACATTGTGTAACATTAAAAATATAAATCATAAACATTTATCTTTCAAAAATGCATATTCGACTTTTTTAAAGCTGGCAATGAGAAATGAATATTCTCGGAATGGATGCTTACTTCAAAATTGCCTTTGTTTATCTAAAATTTCTTCTGTTTTAATCAATTAATAATTATTAAACAATCGCTGCTTTTTACAATTAGAATTTATTTTATATTTACTATGCTGTGACATTCATTGTTAGTTTCGCTAGAAGCTGTGACAGATAGAATATATACATCTCTTTCTAATGCCTTGGGATTTGTATGTTTCTTTCACCAAATGAATGGTTTTCCATTTTCACGGTAGAGTTGTAGAGCTAATTATATTACTGGCATATAACAATACGTACGTGTCGCAGGAATATGGATAGAAATGGATATTTGGTGAAAACCCTGTGTTATTATACACGGCATCACGGAGAATGTCCGAGTAATAACATTAATAACATCATTGTTCCATTTCCTTAACAAATCTAGTAAATTGATCAAATGTCACACTAAATTAAATAAAGGAATTACTAAATTTCCCTAGGCTTTATGTTCCTTTGGTAGATTGTTTTTTCGTAACCTCCCAAAATAAACACGCGAAGCGTTTTATCAAGTCACTTATTTATATAAAGCTGCTCGACAACTATGTTTCTCTTTGTTTATTTCATTAGGCGCTTTTTTAATATCAGTGTGCCTTGAAAGGTATATTTTCTTCAAGCTTTCTAGGCCTTAATCAGAAGGGCAGTGAGTGCATAGATAAATCTTCCTATTTTGAAATTTGATCTATAGGTAATATTGTTATACACACATCAACAAAGTCTAGGGAACAAGGACATTTCTAGTTTTTATTTAAAAACCCTTTCTTGTAATAGTGAGTGTTTTATATCAATAGAAGGGTATTTTTATACCGTTTTTAATTTTAATTTTAATAAAAACATTTTCATACCATTTTTTTTTTTTTTTAAGAAAGAATTGAATAGTGCCAATATTGAGTATTACAACCTTCTATGATTAGGCACAAAAATAACGAGGTAGTAAGAAATATAGTAATTAACCGTACTTTAAACGTTTTTAATAATCTGTAGGACCTCCTAAAGCATTAGCAACAGCTCGACAACGGCGTGGCATACTTAGTATGAGATTGTCAATCATCGTCTGTGGAATATGGCTCCATACACTGCGAAGGTGTAAAAAAAGTTGTTCTTCAGTGTTCAGATTTTCCAAAGAATCACTGAAAGCTCTTCTCCCAAGCAAATCCCAGGCATGCTCTATGGGATTGAGGTCGGCAGACTGAGCAGGCCATTCCAACGTCGTCATATTGTGCTCGCTTAACGCATTGACCACTACCCTCGCGGTGTGTGACCGTGCATTATCTTGCATGAACATAAAATCTTGACCGAACTGCTGTCGATGAGGGATTACCATGGGGTGTATAACCTCCTGAATGTATTGGTTTGCATTCAAATTGCCCCGTATCCAAACGAGGTCGGTCCTTCCACCAAGGCGAATTCCAGCCCATACCATGATTATTCCACCTTGGTAAGGATGAACTTCTTGCGGATTCTGGAGACGACTGCGACGTCCAGGAACTCGCCATATACGCACTCTTCTCGAATCAGGATGAAAACCGAAGCAAGATTCGTCGGAAAACAGAACCCGTGCCCATTGATGGTCGGTCCACTGTAAATGTGCGTTAGCCCACAATAAGCGACGACCTCGATTTCCACGTCGAAGAGCTGGAACCCTAAGCGGTCTGCGAGCATAAAGATTGGCTTGATGTAGTCTTCTTCTGACAGTTTGATCGCTAATAACCACTTGATGCTGAGACTGGAGGCCTGCGACCAACTGACGAGCAGTAATCGTGGGTTGCCGCCTTGCGGAATTTTGCAAGAAACGATCTTGTCGCGGGGTAGTAACTCTATTTCGTCCCCTGTGACGTTCGGCAACATCCCCTGTAGACCTGTAGCGTGCCCATAATCTGCAAATTACGCTTGGTTGGGTGTTGACAGCATCCGCTACGTCGCGTTGAGTTCGTCCAGCTTGCAGCATACCAACAGCCCTTAACATCTCTTCGCGACTTAAATGACGACGTGTCATGATGACTACAGTCACAAAAATGCACAAACCATACGTAAAAGACGTATTATTGATAATAAACGTAATTTACAATAAAAAAAAAAAATTATTTTGCCTCAGAGAAACTGCACAATCAAACACTTTTAAAAGTTTTCCCTCCATATTCGAAAATCATTACTTATTTAAATTTATTTTTAAATTTCGAACAACTCTGTAATCTACTTTATTCTATTTTTATTTATTTGCTGCCAGTTATTTGCAAAACAAGATTTACACGAAAAAAAATAATTGGGGTCATCTTGTTCCCTAGACTTTGTTGAGGTGTTTATTTTGACATTCTTCGCAACTTAGTGAAGTCATTTAGGGATTTGTCCGAATGTCTGTATTGTGTCTCACCGCAACATAACGTATTCAATAAGAATGAAAGAGGAAACAAGTATTCGTCCTCTTCACTCCAATGGGATTCTCATAAGAAATGTTTTAAATATTAAATTTGCTTTTAAATAATCAGGGAGCATTCTAATTTCAAACAAATATGATGAGTTGAAAGATTTTGGTATTCCATTATGATTAGAAAATTCATTATCCAAATATATACAGCCAGTAAAGTGAAATTAGAGGATGAAGTTTGAATCCTGAATCGCGATATTAAGATTTTTTATTGATTTTAGAACATGAACGATATTTCGTTAACATTTGTCGGGGAGTCCGTAGCTACTACGTAGGCCGGTGCTGACAGGGAACCGGTCAAAGTCCTTGTCATCAGATATGTTGAAGCGTAAGCAATCATATAATGGTAAAATATAATGTCAAATATGTCAGAAAAATGATAAAGAGAGACTTGGTCTCATCCACACGGTAGTAGCTGATTTGACTTCCTTTTGGTGTTCAAATTTAATTTTTTTTGACATTAAACCTACGTAAAGTATTTAAAAACACTTTTTGTGATTTTATCTATATTTTTTAAGAATTGTTTGTATTTATCTATGGCTGTATGTTCTATTTTCAATATTTATTAATAAATAACGTAATATTTGTTACTATTTCTAGTTTTACTATTTTATGATTAAATAAGTAACTAAATACATCTTATTTTTGTCTTATTACATATGTGCATAAAAACTTAGCAAAATTTCATTGAAATTGGAATATCTACTAGCTTAGGAATACAACAAAATAAATGTAGAGCCCAAACAAAGAAACATAATATTTCTAAGCATAAAACTAAATCTATATTAAATAAATTTATAATCTGCAATATTATAAAACGATTTATGATATTCTATAATAAATGTTGGAATATTGTATATAACGCCATCTAGACGTAGCCGTCGAACGCTCTACAATTTCGAAACTTTGATGACTCTACTCTAGTCGTTGGCCGTATTATTGAGGAGTATACCTTACTCTACCTACACAATACACTGTACAGATTCTATAGCATACTAATGTTTGTGATAGGTAATCACATTTTGGACATAAATTACATACATATAATCACGCCTTTATCCGGGGAGGGTTGGGCAGAGGTGAATTTTAACACCCACATTTCAGCAATCATTAAATTCGGTCCCACGTATTAGGGGGTGAGCCTATTGCCGTTTACCGGGCATTATTCTAGACTCGATATATATCTGTCTGATGTTAAATAGCGGTTTGTGGATGTTAATCCACCTCTTCGGGGATTGTATAGGCGTTAGTCTATGTACATGTATGTATGTAAAAACAACTTTAATATCGCCTCTTATATCTTATGGACTCTTCCCAGTGTGATAGTGCAGCCCAATAAATAATCTGCTAAAACAATATTGTAATAAATTTTAAAATAATGTAGAGTTTTTTTTTTTTTTTTTTCTCTTTGTGTTTGATTGTAAACTTTAAGTATTGTATTTATTAAGTCATAATACATTTATTACAATACAATATGTCAAAACTACTAATCAAATAACCCGCCAAAAGTGCCCATAACACTTGCTGCGTTGCCACGTTGGATGGCAATGAACAGCCTTTGGACCAGGAACGACCCGGAACGAGTGTCACCTGTCGCCTCGATGAGCCTCTGTCCGATTTCTTTAATAAGGCTTTTAGCTTCCTTGCCTGAATGTAGAGTTGGTAAGAAACTTTTCAGTACTGAGGTTTTGATACACTGTCCCGCTTCACGCAGCGTAATGCAGGAATGCGTGGTCTTATACGTTTCTAACGACCGCTTCCAATATTCGATTATCAATCTAAGATTATATTCAATCCCAATTTTAGACAATCGATCGTTCGACGCAGAATCTGAATTTCAATACGTCTATCTCGTCAAAAACTGTCACTTTGGTACAAATGGCGATCTAAATTTGTCGATCCTTCCTCCCAAAGATCGATTAGAAAAAAGGTTAGGCATATATCTAAAGATTGTTAATTGAAATAGTAAAATCAAGAAACGGTTTAAATGATCAATCTTGGATTACAAAATACGGATTGAGGTTGTATATAGAAAGCGAGCGTTAGTGACTCTATTTGTATTGACAACATGCGTAGCGCAACACAGAAGTGCAGTCGTGCGCAGATTTTTTCCAAAACAAAAACACGTACTCACGCACTACGCCGCGTGATGCGGGGCAGTGTGCCAACCGCCAATAATAAAAATAAAAAAGCATTTAAGACCATTTGATTACACCTTTAACACATAGATGGCGTTACTAGTAAAAATGTCAGTGTTTTAATGCTTACTAAGATGTATGGTCCCGCTAGGATATTTGGGATTCGGGGCCCTACTCAGCTACCGTGATAGGGAAGCGAAATAAACAGATTTTATACAAATGTAGAGTCTAAAAGAAAATGTTTAATATCTACTGCAATCTGGTGGTAGAGATATATAAGCTATCCCATCTCTACCCGCGGGTGTAGTGCTAAACGACAAATAATACGATTTCACTGGCGCGGAGCTAGATGGCTCTGAACAGAAAAGAGAATCATCATTCTTGCGTTAGCTCCGGTCGTATCACCTCAGAAAAGTTTCCAGTCTCGGCGAAGAGGCTGAACTTCGATATTCAAAGTCATAGTCAATTTTCAATCTTAAACTATAAAATTGTTTTCATCCCTTCTATTCGAAAAGTGTCACTTTGTTCCTTAGGCGGGAGCAAAGTATCTCTTTTCTGTTATTTTTAGCGGGCGGAAAAGTGATTTAATTATTTATTATATACTTTTATTATACGCCAATTACAATATTCATGTTACAGAAATTGAGAATACAAGAGCAGCCCTTATCGCTTTACGCAATTTTTTCCAGGCAACCTTTGGTTGATTTGAATTTGGAACATGTATCATTTATAGAAATCGAACGCAAATTGTATACATTACTGGCTGGTACGTGCTGGCCGTACGGCGGCGGCGCGGGTTCCCAAACTAACTAAAAAAAAAAACAAAAGCGCGCGCATTACTTATGTCTCCGACTGTTTATACTGGGCCGGCAGTCTGTACATGAGATAGCGACCGAATTCGGATGTTAAGTACGTAGCGACGCAAACTAACCGAAATTCCCAAGTCTGTACTTAAAGTTACGATTTTTGTCGGTTGCCGTACCGAAATTCGTCGTTAACTTAACAAATTCTCGGATAGTACCTTAATAGCATAGACAAGCATAGAATTTGTTACTCTTACCCTTAGATTCTCTTTAGTTAACTGTGTAATTTGTTGACATTTTTATTATGTTTGTATAATTATGCTTTATGAATTTGTAATTGTATCTTTTTTGACTGTACAATTTCATCAAACAGAAAAATCTCTCCGCTGATTGATTTTTCATGATTTTTCACAACACCCTTACCATAGATTATTATACATATATATAGACCAAACATAGACTCTGACATGGCAAGTTGACACAAGTGACATAACACACAAGCAAGAAGCCAAGAAGCCTTGAAAAAGAATTGAATATTTTTGGAGGTTGTAGGGAAATACGAGAAATATTATGGCTGAAGCGTGTTTAGCATGGGATTAGTTTACTCTAGAATATAGGCGGGAAGCGGGAAATGGTAATGCGACGGCAAGGTGCATGGATTCTGCGCGCTAGTGAAAATTATTTGAATTTGGCTGATGGTGAATTCCTATCATTGTATCGCATTACAAAGGCAATGTTTAAAGAACTTGTTGATGAAATAGCGCTATCACTTGAAAGAAAACGCCCTTACGGGCTTTCTGTGGAATCCTATGTAAGTTTCATTGTATAACTTGTACATTGTTTAACCTATAGTTGGCATGATTAAAAATTATTATTTATCTAGAAGTACTTCATCTCATTTAATATATTGTAATTGTATAATTTATGTGCTTTTTATCATTTTAGGTGTGTGACACTATTCTGCTCATTTTCAATATAAATGCTCGATGACCAGGAGCTCTGCATGATAGCCACATATATCATATGAAAATTCCCCAGTTCATGCCACATGAAGACGTTTGTTAATAACGGAGACCACAATGCATGGTTACTTGGTAAGTTTTGAGTCAAATAACTGAACACCCCATGTGTCAATATACTATTTTGCCAGTGGGGATGCTGTTGACAGGACGAGTGATCACCCTTTCTGTGTGGACTATTTCTCCTATATAATGACTGTCATACATGTTAACTGCAACCAACGGCTTAACATTTTTTCTGACGCACAACCAAACCAATGCTAATACCCTTATTCATACAAATATTTGCACAAAGCAGCAGCTGCATTTAATACCGTTACACCACAGAGGCTGTCAATGTGTCAATATAACAATTATAACATTTATTATATTTTGATTTAATCCACAGGTGATGATGGATATCCACTAGAACCATGGCCGATGACCCCAATGATGAACCAGCACCTTGGCCTAACGACAAGTATACACTGAAGACTGTGTATTACACTGAACTGACACTATGGTGGACATCTGTGGCATTCCACTGCCCCAGAGAATCATTCAGAAACATTATTTTCGATTGTTTTCGCCTTGTCAACTGCAAGTCAACCAAGTGGCCAAAATTATAGATCAGCAACACTTCAGAGGTGCCATATTACAAGAATGTGCCGACCCAGTTCTTGAAAATGGTAATTATTGTACAAGTAACCTTGCGAGTACCATAGTAGTACATAATATAAATATACCCCACTGACACACAAATATGTAACTTACATGCAAGACACTACAGTAATGTTCTACGTGAAGTAGGAAGTGGTTTCTTCTCTTTCATACTTAGATGTGTGCTATGCACTTGCAAATTAGTAACTACTATAATATAAACTAACAATCCCAAACCAACATTCTGCAGGCATTTTCTGCTTTTCATGGAACTAAAGGTTGTATCCATGAGGCTACAGTTTATATCAGAGGAAAATTGTATAATCCTTTTGCTATCCATTATTATTCATTACAAATGCCAGCAGCTGTCACTCAAGCTCAAGTGGTGGATCCTTCCAGCAGAGAAGCTGTTAACCGGACAGATGGTTAGCCCTTCTGTACGGGCTTTTGCCATATATAACGACTCCCATAGATGTTAGTATGGCAACCGGGGCAGACAATAGGCAGATACACAATCATTGCAAATAGATATATTTGATGCATATACATATTTTCACTGAACGGAAATTGAACATTGTCATCATCATCTTTGTGTAGACATACTATACTGATTGCATTGTTACCTCGCAGTTCAGGGTCCGCCTTCGGCTCTTTCTCCTTCACGACGCCAAGTCTACTTTCTTTACATGGACCTGGCGGAAGCCCCATTGCCAAGCATTTATTACCCACAGGCATTTGTTGCCTCAAAACCTCCTGCTGGTTACCCAGTTGAATATCTCCACTCCAGCGAAGCTGTCATTGCAATAAACTGAACGTAGCTTTCCCAAAAGTAATATTATTTAGGGATTTATTGTCTTTAATAGAACCAAAGGTTGAATCCATGTGGGTACAGCTAAACCAATACATCAAATGAAAATATTGTAATCCTATTGCTATCTATTTCTTTTCATTGCAGATGCCAGCCGTTGTTTGTCACTCAACTCAAGCCTGAGGAGATGATACCCATAGCCGAAGTCATAACAAAATGTTACAAAATGAAGACTGAGAAAATTTTATTGTCTGTAAAGACTTAATAGAAACTCTTTGTATTAAGTACTTTGAAGTAATAAACGCACAAGATATGAACCTATATATATTTGTTTTATTTAATTTACCTGTATAGAAATCTACTTACTACCTACCGATAGTCTTTGTATGAACTCTGCAATAACTTATATTGTGTTAGTTACTAGTCCTACATACCTACATGAACATGACAGTTACAAATAAGCATCCATCAGTATATAATTATCTATTTCATAGCCTTGGGAAGTTATTAAATATGAAATTGAGCAATATAACATACACATTTCACCAAAAGTCTACAAATAATAACTTGAAGCTCAACCAAGTTCACCAACTAAGCATCCACCATCTTATAATTGTATTTTATCATGAAATTGAGCAATATAGCATACATAAATCACCAAAAGTCAACAAATAATAATTTGAACCTCAACCAAATTCAGCAAATAAGTAACCATCATCATATAATTGTATTCAATCATCCATTTCATAACCTTAGAGATTATTAAATATGAAATTGAGCAAAATAACATACACATATCACCAAAAGTCAACAAGTAATAATTTGAACCTCAACCAAATAAGCATCCATCATCTTATAATTCTATTTTGTCATCCATTTCATAACCTTAGAGATTATGAAACATAAAATTTAACAATATAACATAAACATATCACCAAAAGTTAACAAATAATAACTTAAAGCTCAACCAAATAAACATCCATCATCTTATAATTGTATTTTATCATCCATTTCATAACCTTAGAGATTATTAAAATGTAAAATTGAACAATAAAACATCATTATCATCTAAATAATAACTTAAAGCTCAACCAAATTCACTAAATAAACATCCATCATCTTATAATTGTATTTTATCATCCATTTCATAACCTTAGAGATTATTAAAATGTAAAATTGAACAATAAAACATCATTATCATCCAAATAATAACTTGAAACTCAACTAAATTCACCAAATTAGCCTCCATTTATAATATATAATACTTATTTCCTCAATGTTGCCCAATTTCATATTTAATATTCTATTTAAAACATCAACAAAATGTATACAAATAATAACAAATAGTTAACGACGTTAACTACTTTGCGGGCCTTCAAGAATGCTCGCATTCTTTACGACGAAATTTGTTAAGAAACCGACAATTTTTGTTAACTTGGAAGTCGAGACTTGCTAATATTGCCACCGTACCAAATACCGTCGTTAACTCGCACCGATACATGTAGAGACTTGCATCCCCCATACATTATTGCTCGCTTAGTCGCTACCTCAAAATGTACAGACTTGGGTTTGACGCAAAGAAACCGAATTTTGTTGTTAACTTTGCTTACGATTTCGTAAGATAAGTATTAACGACGAATGTACAGACTGCCGGCCCAGATGGCGCTAAGTGAAACTTGTTACACATATTGAAATAGGCATTCGTACTTTTCTACAGCTAATTTTTGAAAAGAAGAAAACTGGAAACGTACAAGTGCTTTACAATAATTCTGTCTCTGTTCTTGTAAGTAATTAGTATATATCTATTCTCATAGAAATTGGATGAAAAGTAGAGTGTTTGATGCAAGGGTAAATTATATTATATTTTATCGATTGGTACATATTATATGACCTCAACAACCCGTTGGTGACATCGAATTACTGTAGTTAGACCAGTTATCGGACTTTTTAGGGCTCTAACTACCCGTATTGACTGCTATAAGACTGCAAATAGATATATACATGCATACAGATATTTGAGGTAAACGGTAATAGAACCCACGCCTTTGTCACGGACAGTTTGATACAGTTACCGGCATATATCTTGACCCCAAGCAGCGATAGAAACTGGGTCCTGGCGCTCGCGGATTACTTTGGTATAATAAATAAAATAAATAAATTATCCACAACATAGCGCTATGGTAAGAATAGCTTAACTAGCTTGTGTTACGGAATTTAGAATGCGGATAAACATACTTAGATACTTTTTTTTTGTAAATACATACATATAAGTACATAGGAACACGCAGACCAATGCACATTCTTCAAAAGAGCATTAGAAGGTTTCTTGCGGGTCGGCAGCGCGAATGTGACGTCCCTGGTGTTGCACACGTCCATAGGCCACGGTAACCACTTCCCATCAGGTGAGCCGAGTGCTTGTCCGCCACCTAAGTGTTATAAAAATATATATACACATAATCATGCATACAAATATATGCACTGAGAGGGAATTGAATCTGCGCCTCCTGCATAGCATTCCAGCACAGCGTAACATTCTACCGCTACGGCACAGAGGCCATAATTTATTAGATCTGAATCTGTAGATTTAACTGTCGGAAATATCCTCGTTTTGATCCATTTCCATCATTTTGGACTGAGAGCGGCTAGTGACAATATCTGTACATTCGCAGATCCGTAGCTCCGTAGAAACGTAGTACCGGAGTAGGCCGGTAGATTCGTAGACACGTAGATTCGCGGATCCGTAGCTCCGTAGATAACTCTTAACTGATGTATTCATAAGAATATTACACGTCATATAAATACATATCAACACTTTTATCGATTAATCAATTGTTTATCAGTTTTAGTATAATCAAAATTTAAACAAAATAAAAAATGTCAGGTAACGAGAAGAAAGCTCACGATGTCATCATATTTTAATAATAATATTAATTAATTAACACACTACATAGCCTATGTTACAATTTAAACATGTCAGGTTTCGTGTCAAAAAATAATGAAATTAAAAAAAATCATAGACTCGTAGTTTCGCAGATCCGTAGCTCCATAGATACGTAGTACCAGGGTAGGCCGGTAGATTCGTAGACTCGTAGACCTGTAAATTCGTAGACCCATATTATGTACTGAAATTTACAAATCCGTTCATCTGTAAATCAAATCAATAAATATGTGTAGAGTCGTAGACCCATACGTATGCGTAGATCCATAAATATTTAGATCTGTGTGATCCGTAATCTCACAGATTCGAAGATTTGTAGATCTAAAATCAACAGCCAGTGTAATGTAAAAACTTTTTATCTGTATGGTGACGTACCATGGCACACACCAATGGCTTTTCGATGCTTTTTGAAGCTATGTGTGTATTTATCGCAGGTTTATAAGTGCCCGGTTAATGGCAATAGGCTCGCCACCTATTAAATTGGGACCTAAACATAAACTGGCGAAATGTGGGTGCTAGCACCTATGCCTACCCCTTCGGGGATATAGGCGTGAGTTTATGAGATGAGATGACGGAGAAAGAATACAAGTATGTATCACCACCCCATTTCATGCGACGGGTGTTGTCAGAGGCGACTAACGGAAAAATACGTAGACGATATCACTGCGAGAGAAGGAATACTCGAAATAAAACCCTGTGGCAACCCGACTGGCCAGCGTTGGAAATAGTAGACCAAAGCCTCTCAACATTGGGAGAGGCCTATTTCCAGCTGTGGACTGCGATGGGGTAATAAAAAGAAAGTTAAAACCAAAAAATGAGCAGCAAAAGGGAGTCAAAGTGGCTACAGTCGTGTTAGGCATATTGTGGCATGTATTCAGCACTTAATAATGTATTTATATTATCCGGATTATCATTTCAAATTGGCGGGACTTAGACCGGCCTCCCGCCAGGACCGGCTTCCGATGTAACCAGGGACTCCCCATTCATTACATAAAAATTCTTGTATTTATACAGAATGGAGAGAAAATTTCTATATCGGAGTTCAGGATCTCGATTCTCATTGGTCGGTTCGTGTGACGTCATCGGGCTTAAAGGAAAGGGGGTGAGTTAGAATTTTCTTTGTTCGCTATACTGTAAAAGCATTGGGATATTTGTTTTGTATTTGATTATTTGTTAATAGGTATCGCGCCCTTTAGATGGTTAGTAATCTTGACCTATGAGAGCTTGCATGAATGGTAACATTAGGGCATTGGGATGGAAAGAGTAATGAGGAAAAAATGGAGGTAACACTAACTAAATGGCGTCGTACCTATAACATTATAAGAGGCGGTATTTCGAAAAAAAGTCAATAAAAGAGAGTCAAATTGGTTACAAACGTATTATTTAGGCGTAATTTTGTGAAATCATTAAACACTGCTTAGGTAGCGGGAATTAGCTCGGTCTTCCGCCAGAACTGGCTTCCGTTGTAACCACTGACTCCCCAAGATGCACTTAAAAGATTCTCTACTTATATTAACCGAGAGCGAAAACTTTTAAGGTGTGATTCAGGAGCATGGTCCTCATTGCTCGGTTTGTGTGACGTCAGGATGCCCGAAAGAAACTACAGGTAAGTGTGTTTTTAGAATTTCGAATTTGGATATTGTATTTTATATGTGGCCAGGTTTGTTTCACTCTAGAGTTGGTATTACGGGGGACTTTTGGCATAAATGTGAAACTATCCTACGACTGTTGCCAAATTCGTCCATTTCACAAAAAAAGTGTTGAGATTCCTTCTCTTCTTAGATTAGTTCTGCAAATAAACAAATAAGTATCATCGTAGTAGTCATCGTAAGCAGAAGTATATCTAACTTGTACTGACTTCTAATAATAGAGTCAACTTTAGCTTTAGCAAGTAAAAGCGAGATCAAAAAGAGCTCTCCATCAAAAGAGCCCAAAATCGATGGGTTTATCTTGTTTACTTTAGCAACACCTATCTCCACCTTCCCACTCCATGTTCAGACCCTGAATGCTATCGAGAACCAGGGTGTTTACAAACACAAAAAAAATGAGTATAAATTCGATAGGCTTACCTAATTCAGTTTAGGAGTTTCTATAATCACATTCAACTCATGTTCAGACTCTGAACACCATGTAACACCAGGGTGTTTACCAAGACAAAAGAAATGAGCCCAAACTCTTTAGGTTTACCTTGTTCAGTTTAGGAGTTCCTATAACCAGATTCCAACTCATCTTTAGACTCTGAACACCATATAACACCAGGGTGTTTACCAAGACAAAAGAAATGAGCCCAAACTCGATAGGGCTATCTTGTTAAGTTTAGGAGTTCCTATGGCCACCTTCTTCAGCAGACCAACTCCATAGTAACATATTAATAGTTTAACTTACAAATATTTGAATCGATTGAGATTAACGACTTTAAAATTCCGTTGAAGATTTCAACCTGATTAGGTACATACTTATAATCACGCCTTTATCCCCGGAGGGTCAGGCAGAGGTGAATTAACACCCACATTTCAGCATTAAATTCGGTCCCACGTAATCGGGGGTGAGCTCATTGTCGTCTTCCGGGCACTATTTTTGACCCAAGCCATTTATCTGAGGCTGAATCTGGGCTGTATATATCTGTCTGATGTTAAATAGCCCTATCCCTTAGTCGCCTTGTACAACACCACATGGGAAGAGATGGGGTGGTCCAAATTAAACTCTGCCGGGAACCAAGGCGGGAATACAAATATTCAAACTGTACACCGTAAGAAGGAAGAAACCTACGGTAGCCTCATGTTGTACTATTAGTGAACACAAAATTATTCATCAACACAAAATCTAACAAAACCTAAATTTCTGACTTATGGCGCTGTCCCATCGGTACAACCGGACCAAAGTTTCTCAAAGTTACATTCTGGTTGACTCCTTGTGAGTCTGAGATGTTCTTGGTATACCATAAATTTTAATTACATATATTATGTTTACGCCTGTAAATTCCAGAGTATTAGACAGAAGTGTGTATAAACATCCACATTTCGCCAATTATGGTTTTCGGTCCCATGGCTTGAGCCAACAATAGCGCCCGGTAGACGGTAATATACTCACCCCCTATTACGTGCGAACGAAATTTCTTCTCTATTATTCAAATTGATTTGTGTCGTAGTGGCTAGGGGTTCCTGTGTGGAGGAACGAGGTGTGATGTTCCTCCGACACAAAGGGAGGATCCTCCGACCAGACCAGGTGATCACGCCTGGCCCAACCAGCCCAACGATTATCGTCGGGATGATGTATATATATTGTACCAGCGCGAGAACTTCACTTGTGCGATGTAGGATTCCTAGTGACGTCCTCGTTCGGCGTGCTGTCGCTAGATAGCGCTGTGTACATGTGGTATCGCCACACTTGTAACCCGATTCCTACTGACTTTCCCGGCGCATGGTGCATGACAAATTAGATCGAGGTATGTTTTTCTCCCACCGGTTTCTCTTCTAAAAAAATCTACCTTCGTAACTGAAGTAGGTCGTGATTTTGTTTCACGTGTTCACGTTTCTTTATATCTTCATTTCATCATCATCACAGTGACAGTCGCGGTTGCAACTAATGCTTGTATTTTGGAGCTCGAAGTTCCCTCTTCTAATCAATTTTTTTATACTACTTAGGTGTCAGACAAGCACACGGCCCACTTGATGGAAAGTAGTTACCGTGACTTATGAACGTGTGTAAGACCAGTCAAGTCACATCCGTGCTGCCGACCCTGTAAGAACAGAGATTATAGTGCCCTCAGTTCAAAACACAAAATCGGGACAAGCCTTTGGTCTGCCCACTGACAGCATAAAAACTCTCCATTGAGCTCTGGCTACCTTACTCACCACCGGGAACACAACACGAGGTTATTATAGCCGTGGTATTCTCTCAATGTGGCTTACCTTGGCTTTTGCTGGAGCTACTGACGTTCCAACCCCCGAGATGTAAGCTGGGTAGCAATAGTCAAAATCAAAGTTAGAAACCATTTATTCTGTATAGACCATTAAAACGGAACTTACAAAACGTCAAAATAAAAAATATTTAAAATAATAGTTTAGCAAATGAAGACCGACCCGAGAAGAATAATACAACAAAATATGATATAAGGGAGTCATGTAGCTAAAATACACAGAAACAGAAGAAAGGCAGGACTCAGCGAAAATAAAGTACGGCAGGGTGTCGCGCAGCTTTTACCATCGGGGTTTGGCTATCCGACGGCAATTGTACTCGTATGAGCTAAGAAAAACCAAAGCATGAATGAACCAAAGGACAACAGATTAAAAACTAAAATCGAACCATTAGGATAGGCAGTATTTTATTTGTGTCATATATGTTTGTGTAAATTATTTAAAAATAAAGACCCGACATTTGTCTAAAAGACCGAAACAAGTTGGTTAGCAGGCCGTACCCATTTACCAATCATAAACCAAAAGAAAATTAATGTACAATAGATTGTAAGCGCCTATTTTTCATGTTTAGTTAAAAGACTACTGCGAACTGAGACGGTGCGCACTGTGCGGTATGGAAGAAACTTCATCCCACGCACACTCGAGCTGTGGAATGACCTCCCTGCTGCGGTTTTCCCAGCACCTACAATATGGGGTTCTTCAAGAGGGGCATCAGAAGGTTTCTTCGTGGTCGGCAGAGTGAGTGTTACACCCCTGGTGTTGCATACGTCCATAGGCCACGGTGACCACTTCCCATCAGGTGGGCCGTGTGCTTGTATGTGGTCTACCACCTAAGTTTTAATTTTAGTAAATAAATACAGTTCTACAGTTCCACTTGCTCTGTCTTTTATTATGGCTACGGTAACCTTCCTGTCCAAACATTCAGAACATCCTAACGACGGTACAGGGGTTCCATGGTGAACCTGGCCGGTCTAGGGGCATCAGCGAGTTGGCACAGTACTTTTTTACTTGTGAAAAATCCCCACGGATACCTCTCGCCCCGGAGCCGGTGGGAGAGTTTATGTCGGACTCGAACCGACTAAAACGCACGGTGCCTGAGGGCCGTTGTTGGTTGCCGAAGGTGAGGTTGACAGGCATATCCCTCGCACCGCGGCCGACCCAGGGCCATCTCCCTCCATCTGGCCCTCCTTGGGTGTGGGGACCACAGAGTTCCACAGCTCGTCCCCGGAATCGGGGAGACGCGTGCACCACCCGTCAACCCCAGGCCTGCGTTCATAGGAGGCGGAGGTCATTCAGACCTCAGACGCTCGAGTTGACTGGCATAGTACTCAGGCAGTACCTAATTTACGGGTCAGTGACCCTTACAGCTGAGCACAAATCAGCCGTGTTAGTTCTGTGAATAGTCAGCTGATTCATAGTCCGGTTAGCCGAAGGCCACTGACCGACATTGGTGACCCCTGATGAACCCGAACAGCTGATATCTACGTACCTACGGTATCACATACGCACTTCTGCACGCATCATTGGCTGATTGCAGTACCCAGTGTAACCACTTACAAACATCAGAGGTCTAAAAAGGTCCACTTTCTTGTAATCGTAGTAGGATTTTAGGATAATATTTTGTATTGCGGCGAAATTTGCACGAAATTAGAATCTGCTTTGTAAATGAATTGTTGTAATTCAGCTCATATAAGTGACCATTTTACGAATTTTAAAGGAATCTATTAAGATCAATGTGACCTTTTTGGGACCGAATGTCTACAGAAAGAGCACGCCAGACGCGCATAACACATTGACATCGCTGGCGCAGTCGGGTAAAAATAACATATAAAAATTGTTTACCTACCAAATTGAGTATTGTTATATATTAGAAATATTTTGCTACCCTAGTATCTAAAAATACTACTGGGTACCTACATAAAAGTTTGAGAAACTAAGAAAAGGGGCGGTTTTATTGGGGTATCTGCGCGTGTTGTTTCATTTTGTCCTACTGCGTTGGTGATCAATAATAGGAGGGGGGGAGATCACCCCTCGGCAAATACCCTTAACAGAGGGTGGCAGGTGGTGGAACATAGGGTGAAAGATAATAACGACGACTGGCGGCGTGGCGGTAGAGCATTTGAAGTAGTTAGTGGGTTTGATTCCCGCTCAGTGTAATATTTGCTTGTATGAATAAAAATAACCTTATTGAATTTGCATCTTATTTAATTTTTTAATTGCATATTGAATTTCAATTTGATGTTAATTTTCATTGAAATTTTAATTAGGTATTAACGGTAGGTCAATAACGATTCCAATTTTAATTTATTAATTTAATTGTAACTCACACAGCCAAATAAGAAATTGTTAGTAATCCAAAAAGCCAATGTTGCTATAATAAAGAATAATTATTTTTATTCCTCTTTATGGAATTAAACATCTTATAAATTATATTTTTAAATACATATATAAGAAAACATCTATTTAAAAATATAAAAAATAGTGCTCTACCGATATCCGATACAGGGACCAAGCTACCGATGATTAGGGCTCCAAAGAGAGGAATCTCCTCACAATACGGGCCGTGTCGAGGAGCACCCCTTCTGCATTGACCCACCTGCCTGATTTTTTTTTTTTTTTTTTACGTGCGCAAAATCCCCACGGATACCTCCCCACCGGAGCCGGTGGAGGAGGTTATGTCGGACTCGAACCGACCAAAACGCACGCCGCCTGTGGGTCGTTTCGGTTGCCGAAGGTGAGGTTGACAGGCATATCCCTCGCACCCCGGCCGACCCAGGGCCATCTCTCACGATCTGGCCCTCTTCTCGGGTGTGGGGACCACAGAGTCCCCAACTCGTCCCCGGAAACGGGGAGGCGCGCCACGCGCGCCGCCGCCGCGGCCTGCTTCTGCAAGGGTGACAGGCGGCTTCACCTGTCACCCCCAGGCCGGCGCTCATGGGGGGCGGAGGTCGTTCATCGACCTCCGACGCCCGAGTTGCCTTCGTGCGCGGGCAGCTTGTCTAGCGATCCTTCGTCGCTCCCGCTGCCGCTCCCGCCCCGCCTCCTCCTTCACGAGCATTACTTGCTCGCAACCACCTGCCTGACTAGAGCCTCATAAAGTGTTGTTATTATTTATTCTACATTCTGCACAATACAATCTAGAAGACATTCTAGATCCAATGTAAGCATAGCTTAACTAGCTTGTTATGGTTTGCACTGAGTGCATAGGAATATAATTAACACATTTTTGTGACAAGCTGTCCCTTCAAATTCGTAACTTTTTTTAAAAAGAAATTTCCGAAAATACATTTTTAAACTCTTGCAAAATGTCCGCATCATAGTAGATTTTAATTTTTTAGAATATAAGCTTTTAATAGTAACTTAATATTTAACACAGCACACGCGTTTCCTTCTTCCGATCTAGGTGTCTAAAAAGGTCACTTTTTTATACCGTTTAGGTGGCAGACAAGCACATGACCCACCTGATGGAAAGCGTTTACCGTGGCCTATGGACGTTTGTAACACCAGAGGAGTAACAGTTGCGCTGCCAACCCTGTAAGTACAGAGTTTCTGTGCCATCAGTGTAGAAGACAAAGCGGGTCAAGCCTTTAGTCTTCCGACTGACAGCACAAATTCTCCTCTGGCTACCCTACTCACCGCCGGGAACATAACACGAAGTCATTATAGCCGCGGTATTCTGCTAAAAACTAGTATCTTAATGAATTTCCAGTGGATCTAAAAGATTAGTATAAAATTCGTTAAATGGTCAATAATATGAGCCGAATCACGATAAATCATGTAGGTACTAAGCAGATCCTAATTTCTTGTAAATATTGCAGTAAGACAAATCTAACATATAAACTCACGCCTATATCCCCGAAGGGGTAGGCAGAGGTGCTAGCAGCCACATTTCGACAGTTTATGTTTAGGCCCCAATGTAATAGGTGGCGAGCCTATCGCCATTAACCGGGCACTTATAAACCTGCGATAAGACAAAATATTATCCTAATACGGTTTCAATATAGTGACTCTTGTAGACCTGCTGACCCTGAGTCCTTTTAGGCGTGGCGTGAACAAGCATCTTATCACGTCCTTCATCTTACAATTAGGCGACGAGAATTCATATAGACAGACCCAATATCCAAAAAAAAAATTGTGAAAATTATTTGAAAAGTCGGAAACTATTTTGGGCTCTATAATAAATGTTATGTAAACAATTTAATAATAATTTACATGTTGATTTTTAATATCTGTTTATTTTTTTTATTTTTTTTTATACCACTTAGTTGGCAGACAAGCACACGGCCCACCTGATGTTAAGTAGTTACCGTGGCCTATGGACGTCTCTAACACCAGAGGAGTCACAGTCGCGCTGCCAACCCTGTAAGTACAGAGTTTCTGTGCCGTCAGTAGAAGACAAATCAGCACAAGCCTTTAGTCCTCCCACTGACGGCACAAATTCTCCAGTGAGCTCTGGCTACCCTACTCACCGCTGGGAACACAACACGAAGTTATTATAACCGCGGTATTCTGTAGGGCGGAGGTACTTCCCCAGTCGGACTGCTCAATCGGGCGGATATACCGCCGTGTCCTACCTCCTTTAAAAATCTGTAAATGATAATTAGACGCTGACTGTACCCAAATCGACTGTTATAATCCGATTCTAACAATTAATGTGTTTACCTTAAAGCTATTTGCTTTAACCCTTAAATGCATGAGATCATGTATTGTGTTGAAATATTTTTTTTTTTAAAAGACATTAGTGTCTAGATACTTAGAAAAATAATAATAATAAAAAATATTTCAATTATATTATTTAGCATTTATTGAATGTATCATTTTTGATACTTTATGCATAAAAAACGTCCTTATAAATACACTATTTGCGCTATTGTAAAACAGTCTTTGAATTTTCTGCTGCACAAAAAGACATTGGATTTACTACATTTTTAGTGCTTAGTGAAAAACCACGCTCATCACTCCTAATAAGGTTGTGGTCACTTCTATCATGTCCCTTAGAGGTAATACTGCGTGAGTATTATTTTTTTATACCACTTAGGTGGCAGAGAAGCACACGGCCCACCTGATGGAAAGTGGTTACCGTGGCCTATGGACGTTTGTAACACCAGAGGAGTCACAGTCGCGCTTCTAACCCTGTAAGCACAGAGTTTCTGTGCCGTCAATGTAGAAGACAAAGCATGACAACCCTTTAGTCTTCCCACTGTCAGCACAAATTCTCCAGTGAGCTCTGGTTACCCTACTCACCGCTGGGAACGCAACAAGTATACGAAACGTAGGTTCGTATTGAACCATTATAATACACACCCTACTCTGGATGACGTCACGGATGACGTAACGGATCTATGTCCATGCGAGCCCGTTGGAGAAGTTGTACACGTTCAATATTACAGTTTTGTGTTTAGAATTTCTGGGTACAGTCAAAGGCAAAAGTGGATGATTGAAATAAAAAGACTTTTTACGGATTCAATCACCATTTATTTAGTAGTGGATGTAGATTTAAAATAATAGAAAGGTGCCTGAATATTATTAGGTAAGTACCTAGATAGGGTATGAATATTCTGATATATTTTTTTTATCAGATCCCCCTAAGTTAGAAGTTGAACACAATTTTTACTAAGATATATAAATATTTCTGCTGTATAATTAATTTATAAAATTTGATAAAGATCTGAAATGATGATAACTTCTTTAGTACCTATATCACTTAGGTGGCTGACAAGTACTCGGTCCATCTGATAGAAAGTGGTAACTGTGGCCAATGAACGTGTGCAAAACCAGGAAATTCATACTCCTACTGCCGACCCAGTAAGAACAGAGTTTCTGTTGTGCCATCAGTGCAGCAGACGCTGACTGGACAAAAGTGAGTCGTAGATAAGTGGTGAGGTAACTGAGTAGGTTAGCATATAGCTGAGCGCACTGTGCGGTATGAAAGAAACTTCATCCCACGCACACTCAAGCTGTGGAATGACCTCCCTGCTGCGGTTTTCCTAAGCGCCTACAATATAGGGTTCTTCAAGAGGGGCATCAGAAGGTTTCTTCATGGTCGGCAGCGCGAGTGTGACACCCCTGGTGTTGCATACGTCCATAGGCCACGGTAACCGCTTTCCATCAGGTGGGCCGTGTGCTTATCTGCCAACTAAGTGGTATAAAAAAAAGTAAGTATTAAGAGTCAGATTAATGAACTCGCACATATTATGTGGATTATAGTATTTGTGCAAATACTTACAAGAAAATACTTTAGAGAAATTATAATCCTATTTGCATAAACAATAGTTTGCACAAAACAATGTAACTATTAAAATGCAAATCAAAAGATTAAGTTAGTGAATATTCAGATGGCAACTTAGTTTATAGGTATAGTATACCTCTAGCAAAGTAAATAAGATCTATATATTTCAATACAGAACCCCATATAATATTGGGCACCCTGGGCTAGGGTCAAAGACCACTATAGTCTGGGTATTACAGCTAGATCACGAATAAATATAATATTCTTTGCAAAAAAATCGTACCAAAACGTTGCTTCAATAAATTAACACAGTATACCCACATAAGGGGGTAAAATTATTTACCTGAGTACCCTAGGGGGTTAAAATTAAGGAGAAAATGTTGTATAGAAATTTGTCAATTTCTAAATAAGAAACGTATAAATTCTATTCAGCAATAAATAAACTCGATATATCAACATTCACAGTTTCAAACTACACATTTAACACCAAAAACAAAAATTTTATTTCACAGAATTAAACAAAACCAACTTACAACACTTCACCATCGACGCTCCGCTCTGACGTCACAAAAGGCGACCAATCAGAATCGAGAGCCTACATCGCGCTATTGGTGTACGTCGCCTCTTTCAATATATATACAGGAGAGCGGATATCTTGCTCGGGGAGTCCGTTGCTGCAAAGGAAGCCGGTGGTGGCGGCAAGCCGGTCTAATTTGCCGCCAACTTTGATTACGTTCGCATAATTTGTAAGTCGGACAGTTAGTACGATACTATGATACTTATAACTGGTAAATAATGAAATGTTCAAGCATATGAATCAATCAGAAGAAAAACGAGATTAATTCTCACAATCACTCTGCAGCTACTTTGACTCCCTTTTGCTGTTTTGATTTAAGTTTGAATTAGACTCCTGTTTAACGATTTTAGAGTTTTAGAGACACTTGTTGTTTTTAGCGGACATAACAACATTGCAAATAAAGTAAAGAAAAAAAATATTTTGCCATTACAAAACTGCAGACAACTACTATTCACAAGCAAGTGTACATAACAGTATTGAATAGGAACAAATCGTGATGGAATCTGTGAAAATAAATTTACTTCAACGCCTAATATTTGATAGTCGGCTCTCCTTCTTCCTACAGTCCCGGGTCCTTCTAGCGGTGCGTAAAAAAGCATCTGACGAGGCCGCCAAGGTAAGTGCCACCATTGTAACATTACTTAGTGTCTGTAATGGTGACCCTCTTTCATGAGACTTTGCCTTTAGCTTGCCATCAGGCGAGGTGAAGTCAAATTGACGTGTCCTAGATTTTAAAAAATAGGCCATTATTTCGTATAATAAATGGACAATTTTCAAAATTAATAAAATGTCTATGGTGTATTGGTTCCCGATGGAGTATAATCAGGTCATCCAAACTTTTCCTGTCGGCCTCGTAGAAGCCGACTAAGGGATTCAAATTCAAATTCAAATATCTTTATTGTGAAACATAGGTAGGTACAGAGATGGTCTATTACATAAATTGATCAGCTATGTTCAGCCATAGTGGCATACAATATTATGTGTAAAAAGAATTCTAAATTACAAATTATCATTTAAATTTCATTACAATTATATTATTTCATTACAATTAAATATATTATATATACTAGCCATATCACATATTACATTAAGATTCTATTACAATTACATATATTCAATTACAATTAGGTATAAGTATTCAATTACAATTATATTATTTATGTCAGCCATGTCACGTATTACATTAAAATTCGATTACAATTATATTATTTATATCAGTCATACTCATGTCACACAAATAATATTTATAATGAAAGAATGCTGATTATTATTCAAGCGTTTTGTCTTCAAAAAATTCATCAATATTATAGTAGCATTTCTCCACTAGCAGCTTGTGCATCTTGTCCTTAAATATATTTATTTTTTGGACACATCTAATATTTATTGGAATTTTATTAAAAATGCGTTGCGCTATACAAAATACACTTTGATGTAATAGGGTTTTATTACTTTTAACTTTTTAACCATTCGTAGTTTGTCATTGTGACGTTCTCTCGTTCGGAATTCAAACAAATTTATATTTAATTTTACGAATACAGCAGTTTCATAAATAAATAGTGAAGGCATTGTCAATATATTTAGGTCAATAAAATGTTGTCTGCATGATTCTATTTGTTTTAAATTGCACATACTCCTAATACAACGCTTTTGCGCCCGGAAGACTCTTTCCCTGTCAGTGGAATTACCCCAGAAGCAGCAGTAGCAGCCACATAACCATGGTATGCTGTCAATAGTGTTGCATCATTTACCACATATCTTAATTTGTATAGAGCGTAAGAGAATTGATTCAGTTTTTTACAGACATATTCAATATGTTGTTTCCAATTCATTTGATTATCAACGTTTATACCTAAGAACTTCGTAACATTTATTTCTTCAATAATTGTTTTTCATATGAAATATGGAGTGGTCTAGGAGATACTCTTTGTCTGAAAGTCATGGTTTTTGTTTTGTCTAGATTAATAACTAAATCATTTTTATTCAACCAGTTAATAATAGATGTCAAGAATATATTAATGTCATGTTCTATGGTAGTCAAATCTTTACCACTAAAAATTATTGTGCTGTCGTCAGCAAATAATGTCATTTTATTATTGGTTATTTGTGGCATGTCATTAATGTATATAAGAAAGAAAAGTGCTCCTAATATACTTCCCTGGGGAACACCAGTTTGAATATCTCTGGTGTTTGACTTGTACGGTTCTTCTGTTTTGTTTACTATTGATATTCTTTTGATTTCAGTAAACTGTTTCCTATTGCTAAGATATGATTTAATAAGGTCATATACATTGCCTCTAATTCCATACGCATACATTTTGTGTAGAAGAATTTCGTGGTTCACTTGAACAAATGCTTTTTGTATATCTATATAAAGAGCTACCACTGGAGTTCTCTTATCCATATTCAGTAACACATCATGCAAAAAATTATACACAGCCAAATTTATAGATTTATTTTTTCTAAAACCATATTGACATTCTGTTAATAAGTTATAGATTTCGAAGAAATTATATAAACATTTATAGATTATTTTCTCGAAAACTTTAGAAAATATGGAAAGTAGTGCAATGGGACGGTAATTATTTATAGAAGATTTGTTACCTTTTTTATGAAGGGGTTTGATGACTGCGATTTTTAGGGCATCTGGGAAGATACTTTGTTCTATACATAAATTTATTATAAAACTCAGTGGAGAGCTAATTATACCTGCCACCTCCTTGACATACTTACATTTATAGTACTGATCCCGTCATACCCTGAATTCTTTAAGTCTATTATAATTTCGATGATGTCACGTGGACTTGTGGGGGGCATGAAGACTGAGTTATTATGGTATGTGAGATTATAGTCACTAGTACGGAATGTCAATGCGAGTTGGGTAGCATTTGATTTTGGTTTTGTTATTTCGACAAAGTTATCGTTAAATGCGTTTGCGATGCATTCGGGAGTGGTGACCATTTTATTTTCAATAATTTATTTATTTATTCCTTCATTTGGGTTCCTACTCTTACAGCCATTTATCACGTTCCACGTGGCTTTACCTTTATTGTACGCTGTATTTATAGAGAAGTTATTCTGCGCCTTTTTTGTTAGATTTATAATTCGTTTATAACGTTTGGCATAGGCTGTTCTAGATAGGGCTGTTCTCCATCTGACAGTAAATATATTGCCTTTGACAAAGTACTTACTTTCGGCATTAAGCTAGCTCCCTATTCTATTACGTGGAACCAAAAATTATAGTCCAATGTGGCTGCTAGCTGCTAGGTTAGGCTGCTAAGTGTAGCTGTTATCAGTGTTCACACACCTCTCTCTACCCCTTCGGGGATTTCCAGGCGTAAATATATGTATATATTGCACAGGAGCTTGGATCATCTAAAGATTGCTTGCGGTCTCTAGCTTCCCTGCAAGGCCTATTAAACTATTAACTTTAATCATTTTTTTAAAATGTTATGAAATGAAAATTTATTTATGTGTATATGTATGTAATATTTGGATAAACTTCCCGCCTCGGAGTTTTATAAATAATTAAAATATATCGATTTCCAAAAGAAATAAATTAGGAGGCTGGCTCCTAATCTAGAAAGAAAGAAAGAAAAAGAAAGAAAGAAACAAGTCGGATACTACGCCGCCCAAGCCAAAGGAGGGTTATGGTTTTGACAGGCTATGTATGTAGGTTCATCTGTTCCCTCATAGGTCCTCAACCACTTATTAGAATTGGACAAATGAGGTATCGTTTGAAGCGTCTTAGTCGTCCGCTGGTTATAAGCTATATAATGTGTCACTGAAACTAATGTGGCGCCCTCTAGCGGCCATGAAGTATTGTGTTAGAAAATAAATTTTAGATTAACATGTCGTTTTTGGTATCAACCAAAAGGGCTTAATTAGCACATCGTAGAAATGTATAAATTATACCTATTTAAATTTATACATTTCTACGATTTTTAAAAATAAGTTTTTTCTTTTTAAAAATAAGTTTAATACCAAAACCGGACTAATGAAAAACTATACTCTACTAAAAAGTATTAAACAAGAAAAATCTAGGATAGCCGTGGTCGTATGCCACTTAGTCTAACAAAACAATACATTCTAGTGAAGATAATTTATCATTATTTATGAATTCGTCAATAGTATAATAACATTTATCCATTAGTCATGTAAACAGTTTTCTTTTAAATCCATTGATCGTTGTACTTTCTTTGAGGCTTTACTTCTATGTATAACCGGCATTTTAGTGAAAAAATATCATAGAATGTATTAATAAACATTTCAATTTATGTTTAAAACACCCACCCGACCTCTACCAACAACATTACTACACAGACAGTAATGTATTGTGACGTCATACTTCATACGTCATCATTTGACGTATCATAAAAATAAACTAACTTGTACGGTCAGTCAGCGAAACACTCAATTATATCGAGTCGGTCTGTTCATGTTGTTAACGATAAAAAAGATTTCACGCTCTATCTCTTCCGTTAAGGGCAAGACTACTCAGAATAAATTAAATTTAGAATAGGCACTAGTTTTATCTCGCGTCGCCGCTCTCGTGGATGTCGGTTATCGCTACCAAACCTGGTATGTTCTATGTTCTCTATCAAGGTCACGCACATACACACGCACGCACACACAAACACACACGCATGTATGTAAAATGTTCCAGATAATTTTATAAGAGTAATAATGTCGACCAAGCAAATGTAACTTGTGTAATCGTAAGAGGTACCCACAGGACAGGCTTGCCTAGTGTGGGGCCAACGGACACTTTGCTAAAAACTGTACTCTTATTGATAATAAAATATTTTTCACTTTCATTTTCATTTTTCATTTATCTACGTCTGTACTGTAATATATTAACTTAAACCATTTTTTTACATTCAAACTATTAAAATAAAACGAAAGTTGGGTGTGACAGAAAAAGCATCAGAGTTGAGTGAATGCAGTACAAATGCGTGCGTTGCGAAGTATGTGTGGCTTGACCTTAAGAGATAGAGTGAGAAATAGAGTGATAAGAGCACAATGTGGAGTGATAGAAGATGTAGTGATGAGAATTGAGAGACGAATGTTGAGATGGTTTGGTCATGTAGAGAGAATGAATGAAAGAAGACTAACGAAACAGGTGTATGAGGCGAGTGTGGATAGCACCGTCGGAAGGGGAAGACCTAGGCGCACATACCTGGACCAAATCGGGAAAGTTTTAGATAAGGGGCAGGTCAGGAGTACCCTAAACCGACGAGCATGCAGCATGAAGAATGTAATGAGAGTGAATGAAGCGAGAGTAGTATGTTAGGATCGTAGCAAATGGAGATCCGTGATCTCTGCTTACCCCTATGGGAAACAGGCACTGTTTTATGTATGTATGTAAAATAAAACCAAAAGAACCATATATATTTGGTGCCGTCAAATTTGAAATTCTAAATTTATTCCCGCCTCACAAAGGCACAATGTCAAAATTTTTGTTCTAAACCACTTATCTAACATACATAGAAGTGATTAATATTTACATTAATTTCCACAATGAATAATAAAATAACTACAGTTTTATTATAATTTCAAACGAATGCGAAAGAAAAAAAAGCAAAAAGTAAAAGTATGAATGAAGTCCGTATTGTCTTGGCCTTAAGACTTGCATTAAGTAAACTTGATTCTAACCCTCTCTACACTACGGTATTCCACAGAGTAAGTAGCGACAGAGACTATTTATTTAAAAAAATATAATGTTGCCAGGTATTTGGGATCTTCTTTCGGGGTTGGGGGATAAAGCCAAAGCGGCAGTCGCTCCTATAAAAGCTAAACATAGGGACATCAATACGAAAAGAGGGATTATTGAATGTAACTAGGATTAGTGATGAAAGTATATAATTTAGATCATTCTACATAGTGCTATACACAGCGATAGACGCAATTTTTTTTTCTATAGGTTTTGTCAATTTGACTTCGCCTCGCTTGATGGTAAGCTGAAGGCAAAGTCTCAGAAAAGAGGGTTACAGTTACATACATATACCATGTTACAATGGTGACACTCAGCTTGACGGCGTCAGTCACTCAGGCCACGGCTTTTTCACGCCTCGCTTAAAGGACCCGGGACAGTAGCAAGAAAGAAACACGTGAGCTGGTAATGAATTCGAGACCTTAATGGTGTGACAAAGGAAAGAGTCTCCGAACCGCTTGGTTATTGAATGGATATTCTGCACCGTATGCGGGTGACATCTAAGCCTGTGTAGGAAAGGAGAGGATGGGACTAATTGGAAGAGCTCATTAGAACATTCACAATGGTACAAAAGGTAAAGTAGTTAATATAATTTGTGTTATGGCTACGAAAATATATTCTCTTTTGTACATACATACATATTACAGATAGAAACACCCAGAACAGTGCAAACAGACATATTCATTCATACAAATATATGTATTAAGCGGGAATCGAACCCGTGACCTCTAAGGTAGCTGTTGAATGCTCTACGCTACAAAGGTCAAATTATTACGTGATATCTGACTACGTCAGGTCAAACAGTTGATAATAAGTAGCACTTAGATTTCGTAAGCTCCCGGTAAACGGCAATAAGATTGTCTTATATGAATAGAACTAAAAGATATAGCAGACATGTAGAGTCGTAGAAGTAAAATATATAAAATGAAGTCTCTGTACATCTACACTAACCTACAGTTTTGAATCGCGATATGAAAGTTTTCACAACGTTCTAAACTAGAACCACATTTCGCGCCAAACTGTCGGGAGTCCGAGCCACAAGGTGAAGCGGTACTGTGCAGCCGGTCCACAAAAATGCACTACACTGAAACCTCAACCTTATTCCGTTAAGTTTAAGACACAAACTTCAAGATTTGCCATTCTGTCAACTAGATTTAATTGCTAGACTGTATTTGGAATACCCGTGACGCGTTAGAATGACGAATGCTTGAACTTATCAGAATGCTGACAGCACCTATGTGGTTAATTTGACTCCTTTTTGAATTTAGAATTCAGAAATAAATATTTTTTTTTTACAAAATGGTTGATAATAAATGAGGTTAGTAAAGTAGGTAGTTAAAAAGGTTAGTCATTTAAGTACCAATAATCTATTTTTATGTATTAATCTATTTGAATTCTTGCATAAAAATAAATAAATAGCTCTGCACAAGACGAATATTTTCAATTTTTTTAATTTTCGAGGAAGTAGGATACGACGGTATTCCCGTCCGAATTGAGCAGTCCGACTTGGGAATTACCTCCACCCTAAAGAGTACCACAGCTTAAAGAACTTCGTGTTGTGTTCCCGGTAGTGAGTAGGGTAGCCAGAGCTCACAGGAGAGTTTTTGTACTGTCAGTGGGAAGACCAAAGGCTTGTCCTGATTTTGTGTTCTGCACTGATGGCACATAAAATCTCTGTTCTTACTGGGTCGGCTCGGCAGCACGGATGTGATCCACTGGTGTTACGTTCATAGGTCACGGTAACCACTTTAAATCAGGTGGGCGATGTGCTTGTCTGCCACCTAAGTTCTATAAAAAAAAGAATAAAACTTCTACTTCTTTTTATTTGTGGTTTCTGTAGAAATAAACAATTCACAAAATTAATCCTAATTATAATATTTTTTGCGCCATAAAAGAATGATGAATGACAGACATTTTTTTAATAAATACGTTCAAATGAAAAAATGTAAACTACAGATTTCATTTTGTGTATTCGGTTAATATAATATGTACTATTTATTCTCGCATCTGTGGATTAAAATAATTTCATTTTTAGAATTTTTTGAACATTAAGATAATATAGTTTGATTTTAGTTATTGATTTGTCTGAGTACCTACCTACCTATACTCCATCGGCAGGTACCTACATAACTAAAGATAAACAATGTTTTAGCGACTTTTGATAAAAACACATAGGTACTTACTGAACAAATAAACTAGGCTAACTAACTGACTAGCTAGAGGTTCAATTTCGGTATTTAGTCTTTAAATGAGCTTGTAAACAAAAATATATTATCTAATAGAGTATTTCAATAAAACCTATTAAAAAATCACATCATGATTGATTCACCTATATTTATTTTTCTTAAGTCTATTCCATAAAAAAGAAAAGTGATCACAGCGCCATCTACTGCTAACTAAAGTCTTTACTACCTACACAAGCTAGTAGTTGCCAATAGAAGTTATTAACCTCTTAATGCTCAACTCATTTCGGGTCTTTGATTTGTAGAGCGCATAGAATTTAATGCATGCCTGAGAACAAAAACCTCAATTTCATTTTTATTTTTTATTTATATGTAGGTACATGTTCATGTTATGAACTAACACATAGTCCCATTAAACCGTATAAACGAGACGGTTTGCCTGCGCTACCCAGAGAGATAGCGCTGGTTATCTGGAATTTTTTTAAGTTAGGGGCCGATCAAGTATTGCGTAAGCACTAAAGGGGGGAGGACCTCCCCCCTTTAGTGCTAACGTGAAGTCTTACATGTAAAAGCCATCATACCACATGCTATCGGTCCTGAAATGGAAGTCCTTAGTTTAATAGCTTCGACAAATACTTTTACAAGCCACTCAGAGAACGCTCTACAATAACTAAGGAAGCCGATCTACCAAAGCCGGGTAATATACATCAGGAAATAAGTAAATAAATGGTTAAATAAGTCAATGATTTTGCCTACTGACCACCCCAAGCAACCCTTACTGCGCAGGTCACGATAGCGTCAGTTTGGCTTTTGTCAAATTGTTCGACGCAACAACAATTCCTGGTACGTAAATATTAAATTTATTATTTATAACTTCATTATTAATAATAAAATCAAAGAAAATCATCAAATCATAGTACATAACAAGTGTTTTTTGTAAATCTGTTGATATTGTTTTTTACATTAGGCAGACGGCAATAATTTTCGATGCAGTAATAACGATTTCGCAACAATATTTATTAAAAAATACTTGTATTAAACAGAAAATAAATCGTACTATTCAGCTTTTCTTAAAACCATTAGCTTTTACCTGCGGTTTCGTCTACATAAATCTAGGCTTTCAGTTATTGTGTACACAGACGAAAACGTGGCTTTGAATTAACAAATGTCCTTCAATAGGTCTTAGGACTGAGCATTGTTGTCTACTTTCATAACAAGCCCCAGAATTATTCAGGAGAGCTACCTTGGAAAGTTTGAACTTACGTACGATATTTCGGAACATCCAAATATCATATGTCATGAAGTTTCTTTCGGGGGAATTTTTAAAATACTTGATATATGAATTAATTAGTACCCGAATTGCTTTCCTCTTGGGTTAGAGGATCAGACGACAGTCAATCCTGTAAAAGCCAAAAATATCAGCCTGAAGCACTTGAGTATGGTATGGAATGGTACTCTAGTCGAGAATAGGCTTCAGAGCCTAGAATATCTCCTGGTGTTCTATCGGATGCACTTCCAGGAGTGTGTTCTGGACTGGAGTTGAATAGCCTAATACCTCCAAGCCCCTTCCATCAGCGAACGACCAAACGTACGGCGACGCGCCACTGATACACCGTGGAAATTCTACTTATACGGTTCGATGATGAGTTGATCATGTGACCTGCCAAAGAGTGGAATACCTGGCCTGAATCTGTATTTCTGGAGAGTTACAACTTGAATGTCTTCATCTAGGCCAGTGTGCTCCACCGTCAACCACATCGAAACATACCAACAAGTGAAAGAGATAGCCCTTGGTCGACAGGGGTGCGAGGGATATGCCTGTTAATCTCACGTTTTAGTCGGTTCGAGTCCAACATAACCTCTCCCACCGGCTCCGGTGGTGGGGGTATCCGTGGGGATTTTATGCACATAAAAAAAAGCTTAGCAATAAGTGAGTTAGTGGTCAAACGCGAGCCTATGAACCATAAAAAATTTGATTGTTATTATTATGGTGACATTATAAATTTTGCCGCGTGGTTTCCAGCAGAGTAGAATTAGGGCCACCCCATCTCTTTTCATGCGGTGTCTTACAAGGCGACTAAAAGATAGGGCTGTTTAACATCAGACAGATATATACCTACAGCCCAGACTCGGCCTCAGATGCATGGCTCGAGTCAACAATAGTGCCCGGAAAACGGTAATAAGCTCACCCCCTATTACGTGGGACCGATTACAATTATTGGTGAAATGTGGGTCTTAATTCACCTCTGCCTAACCCTCCGGGGATAGAGGCGTGATTATATGTATGTATGTAGTGGATAAACGCGAGCTTATCAACCATAAATAAATCAAGAGAAGTAAATGAAACCAGAGCACTTTAACCACTAAGCAATCGACGCTTCACGATAGGAAGTAACGTCTTGGAGGCATGCCATTGAGCGTATTGAATTGAATAATATAATTGGATTATTATGCTTATTGAATTATTATAAACTGTTGACTGATTAATTTATTAGGATTATTATGTTTTAATGCTGATGGGCCAAATTGATTGATGAATAATTTGTTGAGCTCATAGAATAGCTTATTTTAATTTATATTGTATTGTTCATAATGTATGTGTAAATACTCAATACCTTGAAATTATATTATATTTTCCAATCCGACACAATGTAAAAATTGTTTTGTGATAAATAAATAAATAAATAAATATCAATAGTATCAATATGTATTATAGAAGCGTCAGTAGCTTAGTGGTAAAGGAGTCGGCCTTACGATCGAGAGGTCTCGGGTTCGAATCCTAGCCATTACATTACCGATGTGAACCCACTCCTAACACAAGCAATTTAGCTTAGCTGTAGGGGTTAAAAATGCAAGCAATGATGTAACCGGGACGAAAGCGTAATATTTTTTTAACCTTGTTACCTAATCTAGGCTTACGCTAATTAAATATAGGTACAAAGTTAACATACCTAATTATAATCTATCAGACAGCTTAAGTCTCCGTCATGGCTTCAAAGCCGACTAGTTAAAACGCAAGTAAGCTGTACTAGTTACCTAGCTATATAAATATCTGTGTAGTGACTGAGAAAGAATACAAATATCACCCCATCTCATCCTAAGGGTGTCGTGAGAGGCGACTAACGCAAAAACACGCAGACGATATCCCTGCGAGGAACCGAAAACTCGAAATAAAACCCTGTACCGATACGTCCGGCCAGCGTGGTTTTCCCAAGCGCCTACAATATGGGGTTCTTCAAGAGGGGCATCAGGTTTCTTCATGGTCGGCAGCACGAGTATGACACCCCTGGTCTTGCATACGTCCATAGGCCACGGTAACCGCTTCCCATCAGGGGGGCCGTGTGCTTGTCTGCCAACTTAGTGGTATAAAAAAAAAATAGTAGGTCAAAGTTTCCTAACATTGGGAGAGGCCTATGTACAGGAGAGGACTGCGAAAGGCTTATTGATTGATTGATCCTACTTAAATCAATTCGATGTGGTAACAAATTGTCTGGTCCTGCCGCATCCACCTGGGTAGACGCAAGTGCTGATTAGATGTCGCGTGTCGCAGATGATGTGGGTACCAATGAACTTACTATCAGAGATACCGAAAGTCTTACTATCAGACAGTGAGAACTGGAGGATGAAAAACCCGAAAAGCGGACTCTGAGTTTCGGATGCAACCGAGACTCAACTTTGAAGCGATGATATAAATTCGAAGTCGATGTCACGCGGACCATAGATTAGATAGATTATTCTTGCGTGTTAGGGACACACTCTTGAAATACAGTATTACCTGTTTAATTATGGAGAGCCTTTCGTTAACACCCTGTATTTATACGAGCGAATAAGTGTGAAGTCACTTCGCTTCCTGCTGATTTTACCTACTGGTTAGGCTGTACGTTGACAACTCGTCACTGACGTGTCAGTGTTGCCAAGGAAAACATACCATTTCTCCTCTTTTGCAGATAAGATGGCCACCAGTGGTTCCGGAGCCGTCTTCTTTCTTGGAACTCGTGCGCACTATCAGGTAAATTCACATACAAAACAGATAACCACGACGTGTTGGAATCAAAACCCTCCTTCCTATTAAGAGGGCATGCGCCGAAACACAGGGCACAGCCTCACTGGACTTGCGTCTGCTAGAGTGACGACTAGCCCCAACAATCAATTCACCTGCTGTGGTTTTCCCAAGCTTCTACAATATGGGTTTATTTAAGAAGAGCATTAGAAGGTTCTTACATGGTCGACAGCACGAGTGTGACTTCTCAGGTATTGTATCTGCGTGTGCTTATCTGCCACCTATCATCCCCAGGCTCATGTTGAACGAAGAACTAGGCTAGGGCTAGGTCAGATTAGACTAGGTCGGTAGCTTAGTGGTTGAGGAGTCTTATGATCGGGAGATCCCGGGTTCGAATCCTGGCTATTACAATACTGACGTGAACCCACTCCTAGCACAAGCAATTTAGCTTATTTGGAGGGGTTGAGGGAATATTAGTAATTGCGGTTGCTTGATTAAAAATCTAAAGTTTGATTCTTCGCAATTGGCTCAGTAAAAACGGAATTATGACTAAAAATCACGATAACCTACATCCACACGGATAAAAAAATCAAGAGGAACCCTCCCCCCTTCAATGAAGATCAGAATTTTCAACAAAATTAAATGACCAATGCCATTTTCCACAGGTCCTCAACCAACCAGAATCTCACTTCGACGTAGAGAACGGCAACGCGTCCACAGAAACCATATACCAGAACCCGTCGGTACAGAGTCTCTGGCCCCGCGACCAGAACCTATCAGCGACGTCAGTCCAGGCTCTCTGGCCTCGCGATCAGAACCAATCCACGACGTCGGTCCAGGAGTTGTGGCCGAGGGAACAGAAGCTGGAGTTGGACAACGAGCGGTGGTATTGTGACCAGACAGAAGTCAGAGGTGAGTGTGGGTCATCATAATTTCGTCGATCCTGGTCGCATCCAAGGCATTCACCTCGCAGTCTAGTGTCAGCTTTTGCAGTCTTACTGCGACGTGGCTGACTTCGATATTTTCTGTGAAACTACTGTGACGTGATTTTGGTATTTTGAAGGCTCCAAATATCCGTGACGACTGCCATAGATGTTGTGGATATGTCACCCGGAACCGTACCGTTCCTTATCGTGATCTCCGAGGCACGAAGACACCCAAACCAAAACAAATAGACATAAGTATTCATTCAAATTGCAATATTTACACTGCCCCAAAATACACAGCAAGTCGTTGGCGGATTGTGGAATGGCATGGGACTCTTTTATCCGCACTTACCCTCGTTTATTTTGGGTTATTGTGCGTGTGGTGCGAAAAGAATAGAATGCCGAATGCATGGGATTTGACGTATGGGAGAGTCGGATATATTGGACCACTTTTCTCTTCGGTTATATTTTTATATAATCTTTTTATACCTGCAATCTATGGGTCAGCTATATCCAGCGGGCACTCAGCGCACTTTGTGTGCAATACAACATATTTAGAATGCTGTTGAGGCTGCCGAGGTGATGCGGTGCCTCGGGCATGTTTGCAGAAATGCACACCACCCCACCATCATGAGAAAAAAAATAGCCTCTCTGCTGCAACGTGTCCGAAACAGTGCCAACGGCATTCTAAGTGTGCTAGCAGATAGTGTAGACTGTCCGATGGTGAGGCATTGGGTCGGAGTTCACGTGAGAAACACGTGAACTTCTGTCCAATAATCTTACACAAGTAGTGAAAATCTTGTACAGTTTACTAACATAGTTAAGCATTACTAACAAAATTATGGATTGTACAAAAATTATCCGAAATAAAATCGAATATTTAGCTTATAAAAGGACTTCAGGCGTGTTTGTAATTTATTTTTTTGTTCAGTGACGGACGAAAGTGACAAACTAGACAACGTGAAGAAATCTCGTCGGAGACCGAGCGAGACGGCGTTATGTGAAAAAGACGATATGAAGCCGGCTCTGTTAAACGCTGTTGGAGACAGGTGACTGATGCGTCATTTTTTATACATATATTTCTGCTAACATGCGATCGGTCCCTGTTCGTGCTAGGCTTTCCCTGTCAGGTAGCCTTTTATAATTTTGAGCAGTTTGGAGTCGAAACGTTGGGTCCGTAGGGTCCAGCTGCCCGCGCGCTGTTCAAAGTAGCGAAGCGACTAATCGACGCTTCCCGTGACCATAGGGCTGGCCTTTACCTCGCTCAAAGAATTAGTAGTGTGGTAATGCCGCCAGCATTTTGGGCACGGTACCAGTAGAGATCGATGAGAAGAAATTTTTCGATGCCTAAAGTTGCAGTCTCCCTCGTTTTCTCTATTTCATTTTTGTATATATTGTATTGTTTCATAGTTTTGTATAAATTTTATAAGTAATTGCATATATTTTTTCTGTATATGCCCAGTGGTGTGGGTAATGGACTACTGAGACGAGGTCTCGGGTTCGATCACGGGTTTTACCATGGCACACACCAATGACTTGTCGATGCTTTTCGAAGTTATGTGTGTATTTATCGCAGGTTTAGTGCCCGGTTAATGGCAATAGGCTCTCCACCTATTGGGACATATACATTGGGACCTAAACAAACTGGCGAAATGTGGGTGCTAGCACCTCTGCCTACCCCTTCGGGGATATAGGCGTGAGTTTATGTTATATGTATATGTTATGTATTATAATAATTCAGGTTGTCCCATATGTGCAGCCTCTTAAGGTGTCCTATTTTGGGTGCTTCAGTAATTGGATTTGGGCAAGCTTATTCTTATGATGTGCAATTCTGTCTTTATAGGTTTTTGTTATTTTATTTATTTCCACTTTGACGGTGGATATTTACAAATATTCATGGAGTTCGAGTGAACCAAGGAGCATTCACTGTTGGCTTTAGTACGCCATTTTGGAATCTCTGTTTTGACCGAACTCCGCAGTTGTATCCTCATTTTGGCCTCATTTTAAGTATTATGACATAGCATCTGTTGCTCAGTGATTAAGGAGTCGGCCTTGCGCTCGAGAGATTTTGGGTTCGAATCCTGGTTATTTACAGTACTGATGTTAATCTACTCCTAACAAATCATCAACATCATCAATGCGTATCCGAGGTCTGAGGCCTTCATCTTGGAATCCGCTTAAATATGTGGCTTTGTTTTGTGAGCTATATTGGAAGTAACTTCCCTATATTACGTATTATAAATAAGTAGCAATCAATCAGTTAGTCTATCGCAGCCCACTGCTGGACATAGGGCTCTCCAAAAAAAAAAAAAAAATTTGGGTTTTTCTTCTCTCGCAGTGATAGCACACGCGTTTCCTTCTTCCTGCAGTCCCAGGTCTTTTAATCGGGGCGTGAAAAAGCATCTGATGAGGCCGCCAAGCTGAGTGTCACCATTGTTGCATCGTAGGTGTCTGTAATGATGACCCTCTTTCCTGAGACTTTGTCTTCTGCCACAGATAACATTTTTTTTTTAAATGAAATTTGCAACCGCAATTACTAATATCCCCTCTAACCCCTCCAACTAAATTGCTTGTGCTAGGGTTCACGTTAGTAGTGTAATGGCCAGGATTCGAACCCGGAACCTCTTGATCGTAAGGCCGCCTCCTTAGCCACTGAGCTACCGACGCTCCAAATAATACTTCAGCTTACTTAAGTGAAATCAAATAGATGTGTCCTATTTAAAGTAAAAATATTTCAAAGAGATTCTCCTCCACAGTCCACCCCAAAAGAAATGCGCCAAGACCCCCCTGCTGACGTTCCTCTGGTCGTTGGCTCGACGCAAGCGCAAGCTGGACACCGACGAGATACAATACCTGCACCACATCGACACAGCTCTCACCAGCTGCACTTACAGAGAGTCTTGCCGCTGTCTGGATTGTCAGGTAAGGAATAGTTTACTGTCAGGGTAGGAATAGGGCAAATAGGTGAAATGGCCCATACAGAAGGGCAAATGTAGTAGGCTGCATATGTAGTTTGGGATCCCTACTTTAAGAAGGATATTTCACTCCTAGAAAATGTACAAAGGAGGGCTAGGTACTAAAATGGTTGGAGTATTGAAGTACAAATCTTATGATGAACGCCTTAAGTTCCTTAGCCTTACATCACTTGAAAAACGAAGACAGAGAGGAAGTCTCATCGAAACTTACAAAATACTCCACGACTATTATGATATTGATAACATCCATGACATATACAGCCTCAACGAGAACAAGCACCTGAGGGGTCACCCACTAAAGCTATGTACAATGCGATCCAGACTTGAACCTCGGAAACACACTCTACCTAACCGTGTCGTTAGAGAATGGAACAGCCTACCTGAAAATGTTGTTTTGGCACCCAGTGTTCATAGTTTCAAAAACAGACTTGACAAAATCTCCGGATCATGAGACACACGCATCAGCCTAATGGCTGCTAGTGTGTTCAATATAAATAATTATAATAATAAAATAGGTGAAATGGCCCATACAGAACGGCAAATAGGTGAAATGGCAGATTACCCGACTGGTCAACTGCTGGAAGTAACCCTGGTCCTTGGAATGAAATTTTAAACCATTTAGTAAGCTAACCATTCAAATCGATTAAAATAGGAAAAAAATTGATTCTGTTCAGGAGGGATTTGTACCCGCGATCCCCTTACAAGGGGAATGCTTTGACCATCACCGTGACCTATCTTCGCCTGAAGCTATCCATCTCTTCCTATATATATCCGTCTGACGGTGACCTGTGGGAGTCATCTATAGAGATTTGGATGACTTGAGGCGAGGTTCAGTGGCATCATGGTTCAGTTCGAATCCCGCCTAAACTCATTTAAAAAAATGTTTTATCTTTATCGAGAAGTGGCAAGGACTTATTGGCTCCCGGTGAATCAGTTCATCATTCTAGTCTGTTGTGTTGGAAGCTGTAGAATCCAAATTTTTTAGTATACAGGGTGTATTTTTGAAACGGGGCAGTAAGGGCAAGTACCTTAACCGTTGCAGTTACAGCAAAACGTTCTTAAAAGACCTTCCCTAACTTTTTGGGACATTTTGAACTGCATTCACAGATTTTGTAAAAAACTTACAGTTAGCAAAAAAAATGCAAAAAGTTCAAAATTTTTTTTTTATGTCAATCGATTCTATTTCATGTGGGGATCAAAAAACTCTATGGGACCATTTTAGCTTTCAGTACTAGAAAAGACAGAAATCGCCAAAAACGTTTCCCATACATTTCGTACGGAAATATGATAAATCAACTCGAAACTCATAGGTCAGGTAAAATTTTGAACTTTTAAAAAAAAAAAGTCATTTAAACATTTAAGAAATTGGTTTATGAAATAAATTGCTCAAAATGATTTCCATTTTCACGGATACATAAGTCTATCCTTTTTTGCACTGACCGAATGGCGGCTAATAATGTTCTGGGATGAATATTACGTAAAATGGTCATTAATGCATCCTTGAGCTCTTGAACACTGGCGTACGTCGTCTAATACACCTCGTTTTTCACGAAGCCCCATAAAAAGAAATCAAATGGTGTTAAATCGGGGCTACGAGGTGGCCACTGTGTTGGACCATGTGTACCTATCCACTGTGTACCTAATAGGCGGCTCAAATTGGAACGTGAAAGGTGACTGTTATGTGGCGGAGCACCATCTTGTTGAAAATGAACTTTTCGCAATTCCGACAGGGGCCATTCGTCCATTTCGTTTTCAAGATGGTGTAAAATGACTTCATTATACATGGCAGAATTCAGTTTCCCTTCATAAAATTCCACCATTATGACTCGATTGGACATTATACCACACCAACAGTTGAATGAGAAGCGAACCTGATTATGACTTGCCGTAACTCTTAGTGGATTTTCTTTGGACCAATAGTGGTGATTTTTTCTGTTGTACTTACATACCGTTATTGGAAAAATTCGTTTCGTCTGACCACAGTATGTAATTTAAAAATTCATGATCTCTGCTTATTTTTCCTCTTAGCCATCTGCAAAAAGTAAGCCTTCGAATATCATCACCCGGATGTAACACTTGAACTATGCGCCCATATCGATAGCACTTGTAGCCGTATTTCTTTCATATCTTTATCACAAGGGAGTGGGATACACCTACTTCAAGGGCGACTTGCCTGGACGATACCTCTGGATATGCTTCGACATAAGTCAGAACCGCAATCTCCGTGTCCATGTCCACACGAGGCTGCCGCTTTCTTTTGAAAGAACCCTGCAATTCCAGGTTTTTCAAAAGATTTGTAATAACCTTTCTTGTTGGCACATGCCGCAACGGATACTTATTGCGGTACCACACTAATGCAGCTCCCGCATTTCGATTATTGACAAAATACGCTTCTAATAAGTCAATTTTTTCACGATTACAAGACATTTTAGCGAAAATCCTTAATTAATAACTCATACGAAGTTTCTTAGCTGAAACTAAGTATAACACACAGATTTTCGAATCAAATTCGAAATTTGAGGGTAAAAATTCTTTTTATTTACTTTACAGTCAATTCTACCCACTTCCTGGCCATAACAAAAAGTTAGACCATCGTAGAAATTTGTTTCTGTTGCCGAAATGTATGGGAAACGTTTTTGGCGATTTCTGTCTTTCCTAGTACTGAAAGCTAAAATGGTCTCATAGAGTTTTTTGATCCCCACATGAAATAGAATCGATTGGCATAAAAAAAAAATTTTTGGACTTTTTGCATTTTTTTTTGCCAACTGTAAGTTTTTTACAAAATCTGTGAATGCATTTCAAAATATGTCAAAAAGTTAGGGAAGGTCTTCTAAGAACGTTTTGCTGTAACTGCAACATTTAAGGTACTTGCCCTTACTGCCCCGTTTCAAAAATACACCCTGTATATCCGTCGGTGGGAGCCGTCTACCGAGATTTGGATGACTCCAGGCGAGGTTCGGTGGTTCAATGATCAGAGTATTCCCCATGAAAGGGAAAAATTGCAGGTTCGTATTCTGCCTGAACTGATTCAATTAAATCACCTATCTTTATCGAGTTGTGGTAAGGACTTATTGAGCCAGGCTCCAAGTGAATCAGTTCATAATTCTTGTCTGTTCTGTTGCACGCTGTAGAATGAACTCCCGGTTGTGGTTTTTCCAAGCGATTTCAATATGGGGGGGGGGGGGGGGCTTCAAGAACGGCAAGGTTTCTACAGAATCTGCAGAACGATTGTTATGCTCCTGCTTTATACACGTCCAAAGACCACGGTAAACACTTATCAACAAGTAGACCGTGTTGAGTTGTAGTAGACCTGATTGCTGCCTAAAAAGATTCTTGCGTTAATTCCGGTCGCACTGGAGACCTTCACCTCGGAATCCGGGCTTCACTTTTTCCAATCTAACACCAACGCGGCTGAACTTTATAATTTTCCGTGAAGCGACTGAATCTGACCTCCAGAACCCATTGACCATATCGAAGTATTGCAGTTAGATCAGTTATTGAACTTTTTGGGACTACTAGATGTTCGTATGTCTACCAGGAGCGACGGCTTACCGTGCTCTCCGAGGTACGACCAGATTAATGCATATACCCATATTCATGTATAGAAATATTTGCACTGAGCGGGGATAGAATTCACTACCGCCACGCCACGGAAGCTGTCTAAGTCGTTATCGGGCCCTTGATTCCACTAAAGCAAAACCACTTTTATACCACTAACACTGGATGAAATGAAAAATGGCATTGAATTTTAGATTTTATTTCTATGTGCTTAAAGTTCAAAATTAAATGAAAACTTCTTCATTCACTTTGCAAAAAGCCTTTTTTTTAAACCACTTAGGTGGCAGACAAGCGCATGGTCCACCTGATGGAAAGTGGTTACCGTGGTCTATGGATGTGTGTAACACCAGAGAAGTCACACTCGCGCTGCCGACCCTATAAGCACAGAGTTTCTGTGCCGTCAGTGTAGAGGACAAAGCAGGACAAGCCTTTAGTCATCCCACTGACAGCACAAATTCTCCAGTAAGCTCTGGCTACCCTACTCACCGCTGTGAACACAACATCTTTTAATTTTGAACCTTAACAGCATTGCTTATAAGTATATAATTAAACTGATTTTTGCTTTAGCGATATCGAGGCACAGATCTAAAAAGGAGTAAAAATTATATAAATAAAATCAATTCTGTGTTTACATGCTTTTAATTGCCTTAATCGATTGGCACGAAGTCATATAGCTAACAATCACTGTTTGTCTATAAAATAATTCTGTCCGTGTCAGTTTAAGGCGCTTAAATTATACAGAAAAGGCAAGAGAATAAAGGCGTAAGGCAGTCAAGGCAATATTGTGTCTCTACACAATTTTGCCTGCAGCATCAGATTGATCTCGACCATTGAATGAGATTTTAAAGCATTACTTTCTTGCTTATATAAGATTTATAATGACATTTAAGAACTTTCAATATGTGTAACAACAAATTCCACCAAGTGCCATCAATCTACAGTATAAATAGATTTAAAAACATTTGGTATTTTTTTTTTTTTATATAGGACACGCCAACTTGACTTCACCTCGCCTGATGGTAAGCTAAAGGCAAAGTCTCAGGAAAGAGGGTCACCATTACAGACACTAACTGCTACAATGGTGGCACTCAGCTTGGCGGCCTCATCAGATGCTTTTTCACGCCCCGCTTAAAGGCCCCGGGACTGTAGGAAGAAGGAAACACGTGTGCTGGTAATGAATTCCAGGTCTTGGTGGTGCGGCAAAGAAAAGTGTCTCCGAACCGCTTGGTTCTTGCTCGTATATTCTGCACAGTGTGAGGGTGACATCTAAGGCCTGCACGTGTTGTCCTATTCCGATTAAGATATAGAAAAAATCAGCTCAGGCTGGAACCGTCGCCGTAAGACAGATATATGTATAGAAAAATTTGGATGGTTTTAGCGAAGGTTCTGTGGCTTAGTGGTCAGAACGTTGCCCCTGTAAGGGAAAGATCGAGGGTTCGAATACCGCGTAAACCGATTCAATTTTGTCTATATCTTAATTAATCTTAGCAGAGTATTGAAAATTATCTTAATACCCACTAATGATGTTAATATTAAACTAAAAAGAAATGTTTGTTTTTATACCACTTACTGTGGCCTATGGACGTATGCAACACTAGGGGTGTCACACACGCGCTGCCGACCTTCTGATGCCCCTCTTGAAGAATTTAAATTGTATTATCGTCTGAACTTAAAGTGTGTTCCAAATTTAGAACAATCAGCCAACAGGGAGGGGGGGGGGGAAACTAAGGTATTAAGAGGTAACCAGAGGTCACTGGAGAATTTGTGCTGTCAGTGGGATGACTAAAGGCTAGTCCTACTTTGTCCTCTACACTGACGGCACAGAAACTTTATGCTTACAGGGTCGGCAGCGCGACTGTGACTTCTCTAGTGTTACACACGTCCATAGGCCACGGTAACCACTTTCCATCAGGTGGGCCATGTGTTTGTCTGCCACTTAAGTGGGATAAAAAAAGGCCGTCAAGCTGAGTGTCACCATTGTCACATATTATTATATAGTTAATGGTGACCCTCTTTTCTGAGAATTTGCCTTCAGCTTACTATCTGGCGAGGCGAAGTCTTATTGACGGGTCCTATATTTAAAAAAAATTAAGCTCTACTAGTCTACTACTCTTTAGCAGTCAAGATTGATCTGATGCTGACTAACATGTCTAATGGCTTTTCTGTATGATTGACTCCTAAACTCTGCCCTTACAGATGTTGATCTGTACGTCATCACAATATATATAACAAATATATAAGCGTGTCAATAATATGATAAAAATCTTTTTATAATCACATTAAATCAGCGTCATAAAACTTTATACAATAGTGTAATTCTCTAAGCACAAAGTGGTCTAGCATAGCGTTGCGACAGCCTCGACAGAGGCTATCATTGGTCGATCTCCAGTGACGTCACCCAGTCCCACCAATGACAGCGTCGAGCACAGCGACCGAACTTGAGAGTTTGTGATTGGCCAATCTCCAGTGATGTCACCCAGTACAACCAATGACAGCGTCGAGCACAGCGCTGCGACCGAACTTGATAGAGTTTGTGATTGGCGGATCTTCAGTGATGTCACCCAATCCAACTAATGACAGCGTCGAGCACAGCGCTGCGACCGAACTTGATAGAGTTTGTGATTGGCCGATCTCCGGTGACGTCACCCAGTACAACCAATGACAGCGTCGAGCACAGCGCTACGACCGAACTTGATTGAGTTTGTGATTAGCCGATCTCCGGTGACGTCACCCAGTAGGTACAACCAATGACAGCGTCGAGCACAGCGCTGCGACAGAACTTGATTGAGTTTGTGATTGGCCGATCTCCAGTGACGTCACCCAGTTCAACCAATGACAATTCTATCGAGGTTTTCGTAGTGCTTAGAGAATTGCACAGCTAGTGCATTATTCTGAATGACATCTAGTTTCAAACGCGGTCCTAACGTCAAGACAATGGATCAACTTTTACGAACACATAACTAAACAGATTGTCACTCAGAATAAGGCCTGTGGGGTCTAAAAAGGCCACACTGAGCGATTCCACTAAAAACTACTAACTTCATAAATTTCCAGTAGATTTCAATAGATTGCTATAAAAATCGTTAAATGGTCATTCATATGAGCAAAGTCATTTCTATACATTTCCAAGCAGATTCTAATTTGGTGTAAATATCACCACTTGTCAAAATATTATCCTAAAGCGAGGGGCCGTTGTTAGACCTGCTGGTTAGACATTAGTAATATAATTATATAGACTAAGGTTATATAATATGGAAGAGGCATTATAATAAGTTTAACCACATATGCACAATATTATTGACAATATGTATTTAATTTATTGAAGCCACTGACGGCTTGTAGCAGGCAGTAGCGGATTTGACTTCTATGTCTGTTTTGATTCCTGCTCAGTGCAAATATTTGTATGCATGTTTCATTGGTCTGTGCGTATCTATGTAGGTATAAATTTAATTACCAAAAAAATTTTTTTAAGTAGTCTGCAATCTAATGAAACTATGATTTTGGAGTGTGCTGAGTAGGATGTCATAAAATATTTATTATTATCAATATCATTGCGTGTAAGTGGTTAGCATATGACAAATTAGACAGCTTTGCTATCAATAAAGTAAATCACCAATGTATACCCATTGTCAGGTTATAAACTTAACACGTATATAACTAAATCAATCCACAAACTTATCAATATCATACTGTAGGGTATCTGTGGTATCTTCTTCAACAAGATCAGTAATTTTCTTTCGTTCTTCCAAACGTAGGCACTTCAAACACTTCTCACCTTTACGTAACCAACAACTTCGGTGATACATTGAATTACATTTGTCGCACATCAACGCACCGCTGTCAAACGGGTATAAAATCTCGTTATTACCGCATACTTCGCATAAATAACCTTTACCGGAACACAGTGAGCATTTTGTTATGTGAGAACGGCATATTTCTGTTAGCTCGGTCAGTTGAGTTTCTAGAGAGCCATCGTTAATAGCTTCTAGATGTGACATGCTGTATTTTTTGTTGACATCACCGAGTTGAACAAATAACGGTGATAGGAGGTTTGTACCGTCTGTACATGCACACAGATATCTCCGCATCCATTCCAAGTCTCTTCTCATCTTGTGCACCCATTCTAGCTCAGCTATAAAATTAAACAGCTTGGAATTAACTCTTTCTATATCTATGTAGGGTCTTGACCACGATAAACTCAGCATTTGGTATGCTAAACGTGACACATATCTCTTTTCCCAGTCCCAATTATGTACTACTCTTGCCGGTATAGCTGACAAATCGTTCCAGTGACACGTCGCACAGAAATAAAGGCCCGTATAATCACACAACCGTGGTTCGTTCCAAGAATCTTTAAACGTTAATGCTGTATGACACTCTGCGCATTTGTAATTCTGCTCTGCAAGTCCTCTTTCGGGACAGATATTCATTTCGAAGCATCCTTTTTCCGTCATAACAACATGTGCACAAACTCTACATATATGGTCGACACATTTATAATGACATAAGTATCCACAGTCGGTGCATATATAAGAACCTTGAACGATACTCCAGATAACTCCCGAACAATGATCACAGTACTGTTTTCTATTTGTAGGACTAGTTTGCTGTTGAAAGTGATGTCCTTTTATTGCAACCCGAACTCTGGCTTGGCCATTATTGTCCTTGAAGTCTTCTAAACGTAGCCTAAGCTCTACTAAGTATCTCACTAACCATTTTCTCTCATCTGAACACTGTGGACTGTTTAAAACAAGCTCTTTACACTGTACAATCGCCTTTTCTATGTCTTCCTTTGTCGCTGAGCTGTGGATCTTTAACTTCTTGTTCGCTATTGACTTCGGAATGTAGCTCGAGTCGTAACTGTCGTCTGCGGAAACACATCCTGATGTCGAAGAAGATGAAGCTCGTGATATTATTTCGACGTTAGGACTGCAGCAGATCAAACTGTTCTTGTATTTAGGCGAGTCGTTTGCTATCGCGGCCGCCATAGTCTTGTGATTTATATTAATTTTACAACAAAGGATATTCCTATAAAGGTTGATACATGTTACAACAAAAACGATTGATTTCCGTTTGTCACTGTTTACGTTTCACTATGTGGCGGGGTGGCGTCACTGTTATCTGACGTTACGTAGCATTTCAATTTATGATTCACAAATATTTTGGTGGGATTTTGTAATTTATATTCGCAACAAAAATAGCGTCGTCATTTTTGACAGATGATTTATTTAATTACATTGTTCTGCTGTTATGTTGGTACTTGCTTTTTACGTTCCGTTTTATGATAAACTAAACTTAGAAAACATTCTTAATTGACAAAAGTTTACTTCATGTAAATTAATCAGTAAAATATCATATTAGGAGGTATGTTGTATGAAAATTATAAACGTGTTTTAACCTAACCCACAAATAGAAAGTTTCTTTGTCTCCGTCTCACTTTTTTAGTCTGAGAGTTTCCAGAAACGGAACGTTACGCAACCGTACCAACGTAACCAAATCAACACTCTGTCAGACAGAATTCAATGGAATCGCAATATAGAAACGGAACGTAACGTTTTGTTCTTATCAAAAGAAATATTAAATAAATACTGACCATAAATATGTCACGTTTTATTGTTTCGGAATAATAATATAGTACGATCTATTTACATTACGATATCTTTGGCAGTAGAATAGTCTTCATATTGAAACAAAAGCTTTCATACTTTGAAATACAAAATAGGACTTAGTTTACACATGCATGAGTCAGACACTCAGCATAATGTCATCATTACCATTATCCTAACATACTTTAGTGATATCACCGTCTGTTTGTACCAATTGCCTAGATGCCTACTTACATAATCAGTAGTTCTGAGTTCCGACCTTTAGCCTGACACGTGTAGATAATATTGTCTAGGATAAGTTTGTGTACAGACAGAGGTAATTAAGATACGGAGCGCTGGTCACCAGACATGCTCGTGACATTTGTAATCACAACCGATAAATAAATAAATGGAATATTCTACAATATTCTACGCAGCGTTATCTAGTCTAAACATTATGTAGGATCTTCTAAATACCTACCAACTCTTATATCGTTAAAATCATTATATTTGGCGACGCGTATGGCATGGCGATAGGTAGGGTCTTTGACTACTACGTCAGAGCTCGCGGGTTCGATGCCCGCTCAGTACAAATATTTCAAATTCAAATTCAAATATATTTATTGTGAAAATGGGTTACAATGTGATGTCAATAATAATATAAAGTTTCTCCATTCTCCACCTCTAGGCATACAATTTGCAAAATTTTGTTTAATGTACTTAATTAACCAAACAAAATGTCAGAAATAAATTGAACAAATTAGGTACATGTCAACATGAGTGAGCGTCAAAAATGTATGGCTGCTCATAATCTAATATCATTTTACAATATAATCATAATCAACTGAGGTTATTTGTCTTTGTCTTCCAAAAATTCAGTCACGGTATAATAGGTTTTGTCCAACAGAAACAACTTCAGCTCATGTTTAAATTTATCCAAAACTCTTATATCTAAAATAGTCTTAGGTAGGCTATTGTAAATCCTAGGTGCCATACAGAAAACGCTAATGTCCATTAGTGTACTTTTATGTTGATGATAACAAATTTTATGATTGTGGCGCTTACTCGTATAGCGCTCAAAAAATCTAAATTGGTTCTAATAAACACTACTATTTCGTAAATATACAAACACGGCATAGTTAAAATGTTCAGAGTCTTAAAGTGAGGCCTACAACTGTCTGTTTGTTGGAGATTGCACATTGCCCTTATACATCTTTTCTGTGATTTGAACACTTGCTCTTTTTCAGTGCAGTTACCCCAAAAAATAATACCATATCTCAGTTTCGATCCCACATAACCGTGATAAGCCGCCAGTACAGCCGGTTGGTTTAACTTTTTTGTCAACATATAAAGCGCATATGATTGAGAATTTAATTTCGAGCACAAGATCTCTACATGCTTCCTCCAATTTAAATTGGTATCTAAAGTCAGACCTAAGAATTTAATTGTTTCTACTTCATGGATCGGTTTACCTTCATAGGTAATGTCAATATTTGTGTCAATTAAAGGAGTTCTATTTTTAAATGTCATTAAATGTGTCTTAGTCAAATTAATTTTTAAATTGTTTGAAGTCAACCATTGTATTATATCATTTAGTGTATTATATATGTCCGATTCAAGAAGTGTCCTATCTTTGCCCGTAAATATAACTGTGCTGTCGTCAGCGAACAAAACAGTGGGATGCTTTGTTATATTTGGTAAATCGTTTTATAAATGTTGAATAAAAGTGGCCCCAGTACACTGCCCTGAGGGATACCACTATTAGTTACTCTATATTCGGACAAAAAAATTATTTCAGTTTTTGAATTTGGACAACATAATCTCCTCCACCGGAGCCGGTGGAGGAGGTTATGTTGGACTCGAACCGACTAAAACGCACGCCGCCTGTGGGTCGTTTTGGTTGCCGAAGGTGAGGTTGACAGGCATATCCCTCGCACCCCGGCCGACCCAGGGCCATCTCTCACGATCTGGCCCTTTTCTCGGGTGTGGGGGTTACAGAGTCCCCAACTCGTCCCCGGAAACGGGGAGGCGCGCCAGACGCGCCACCGCCGCGGCCTCCTTCTGCCAGGGTGACAGGCGGCTCCACCTGTCACCCCCAGGCCGGCGCTCATGGGTCGTTCATCGACCTCCGACGCCCGAGTTGCCTTCGTAAACATAAGCTAGGCTGAGTAATTGACTAACTAGTGATTCAATGTAAATTTTTTGTCTTTATAATGATTTTCAAAACAAAAATATAAAAGACTTTTAAATAAAACGTAATTAAAAAGACACATCTATATTGTTTACGTTTAGTTGAAGAAAGGAGTAAATAACTAGTGCGCATTAACATGGAACGTAACAATAACAAATCTCAAATAAAATCCGATAACAAATAACTACCACAGAACACTTATCTAAGTATACTAATATTATAAAGCTGCAGAGTTTGTTTGTTTGTTTGTTTGAACGCGCTAATCTCTGGAACTACTGGTCCAATTTGAATGATTCTTTCAGTGTTGGGTAGTCCATTTATCGAGGAAGGTTTTAGGCTATATATCATCACGCTACTACTTAAAGGAGCGGAGTATTGATAATAAATGTTAACGAATTCGGCAATTTTTCATACATATTTTGAAGACTAAAACATACGGGCTCAAAGGGATATGAAGCTTCAAAATATACCCCGGGCGAAGCTGGGGTGGGTCATATCCTATAACTACGAAACTCAAACTAAGGTAAACGTGCAACGGTCGGTGTTGCGGATGCTGCTGGTCTCTAAGGATGAGAGCGGGGCGTCGTGCGGTGATGCGAGAGGGTTATTTTCGAGGCAGGTGCCATGTTAATTCACACGAGTTGTTAAGACTACGATCTATATGACGCTGCGCTGTATAATAAGACATGGATTTATTATCATTTTGAGGCAATTTGTAGGCTTATTTTTCCCATCGGAAAATCTAATATTGTGTCGCCCCAAGACATTATGTAGGTATATGAGAATTTCGGCTACTCAGTAGGTATGTGTCTAGTGTCTACGTAACTCCATTGCTTAACCAAGAATCAAACTACAGAGCCAGAAGACCAGACCAATGCAAATAGCTATATTCATGCATCCAAATATTTTCACTGATCGGGGATCGAATCCGCGTCTCTTGCATAGTAGCCGCGTTCACTACTGCCACGCCACAGATGATGCCATTCAGAGGTGTTAACACTTACATATCTACCAACTGTGATTTTCGGCCTCACAGAATAATAGCGAGCCTATTGGACACTCTCGTAGCCCGTTACGTTTTCTGTGAACCGAACTTTACCAAAATATCGTGTTAATTCCAGAGCCGTTACTTCGAATGCGACGATAGCGAGGAAGAATACAGTTCTGATGATAGCTACGTGCCCCGGTACGTGGCTCAGCAGCTGTACGAGACGCAAGACCATATCCAACATCAGCAGCTCCAGGAAGAAGAGGAAGATGATGATGAGGTAAGTGATAGCGTCTCAGGATGCGGTGGAATGGGGGGAGGATACAAACGACATTTATCCCCGTAAAGACTGTGAAAGAACGGGGTGTGATATTCACTTGACACAAAGGAAGGGTCTTCAGACCAGGCAAGTTGATCACGCCCGGCTGCGGTCTAATGGTGGACATTGGGATGTTGTATAGGCACATCCTGTATACAACATCTCAACGTCGAAGATTTCGACCTCACCTGAAGGGAAAGTACTCTAGTTACTGGTGATAGTAAAATTTCACCCAAAGGAAACTGTCCCTTACTTTTTAAAAGAACAACGTCAAAAGTAGCTTAGCAAATTTTTTATTGATCTTAGCTCGTCAACATATAATAAAATAATATTATTATTTGCTAAAGCTGCGTGGCGTGGTTTCCGGTAAAATTTGGGCCATCCCATCACTTCCCATGCGATGTCGTACATGGCGACTAAGAGATAGGGCTGTTTAACATCAGACAGATATATACAGCCCAGACTCAACCTCAGATGCGGGGCTCGAGTCAACTATAGTGTCCGATATACGGCAATAAGCTCACCACCTATTACGTGGGACCGAATACAGTTATTGGTGAAATGTGGGTGTTAATTCACCTCTGCCTAACCCTCAGGGGATAAAGGCGTGATTTTATGTATGTATTAATGCTGTTGATTGGCGGCGCTTGGTGGAATCTGCTACACATATTGAATAAGACACTTTGTATTTTTCCAATATTTTTTTATTTTTTATATAGGACATGCCAACTTGACCTCATCTCGCCTGATGGTAAGCTAAAGGCAAAGTCTCAAGAAAGAGGGTCACCATTACAGACACTCAGTGTTACAATGGTGGCACTCAGCTTGGCGGCCTCATCAGATGGTTTTTCACACCCCGCTTAAAAGCCCCGGGACTGTAGGAAGAAGGAAACACGTTTGCTGGTAATGAATTCGAGGACTTGGTGGTGCGGCAAAGTAAAGAGTCTCCGAACCGCTTGGTTATTTTTCACCTGACCCATTTCACCCGCTAAATACCTACAAACCTTTGAGAATGCCGTGAGACGAAACCGGCTAGGTGAAAAATGAAATATACTTACCCAGAGGAAAAGTACAAAATGTCCTTCCAATATAATACTTACGTATAAAACTATTCAATTTATACATCAAGTACTTATTTATGCATGTATTCATATTCATTTTTCATATTCATATCATTTATTTGCGAAAATGGGTACATAAGGTGATTACATGACATATTATTTTTTGAACAGCCAAATTCCGCCTCAAGGCAAATTTGTGTAGGTTCTTAATGGTATAGTTTAGTAAATCATATAGATACACAATCAATCATAATCATTAGAAATCCATGCAAACACAATGTAATTAAGTTATACTAAATTAAAAAATACACAATAATTTCCAATTTTTATAAAATTAGTAACACTGTCAATAGATATGTAAAGTCATACTGAATAAAATTTCGATTTATTTATCGGTAATTATGTCAAGTCAACCTGTATATTTTAGTATGATGCAACTTTTGTTATAGACTTTTTTATAGCTTTGAATGAAGAATATATAACATAAACCCACGCCTATATCCCCGAAGGGGTAGGCAGAGGTGCTGGCACCCATTTTTCGCCATTTTATGTTTAGATCCCAATGTAATAGGTAGCGAGCCTATTGCCATTTACCTGGACACTTATAAACCTGCGATAAATACACACATAACTTCGAAAAGCATCGAAAAGTCATTGGTGTGTGCCATGGTAAAACCTGGGATCGAACCCAAGACCTCGTCTCTGCAGTCCATTACCCATACTACTAGGCTACCGCGGTTCTCTCTGAATGAAGAATTTGATTTTTTTTGTTACTTTTTTTATACCACTTAGTTGGCAGTGAAGCACACGACCCACCTGATGGAAAGTGGTTACCGTGGCCTATGGACGTTTGTAACACCAGAGGAGTCACAGTCGCGCTGCCAACCCTGTAAGTACAGAGTTTCTGTGCTGTCAGTAGAAGACAAAGCAGGACATTAATCTTCCAACAGACAGCACAACTTCTCCAGTGAGCTCTGGCTACCCTACCCCTGGATTCCATCTCTTAGACATAATCCAATCTCTTTCCAGGTGTTCGTAGACACTGTACCCGGAGACAACACGTCCACAGACCTTCTCCTAGACACCAACAAGATGTCAGTCTCCAGCGACGAGACTACCGAGCCTACGCAGTCTGAGGCCGAACACAATCTGCAGCTGGAGGTGGCCGCTGGAACGCCTGTGTTCCTTAATTATTTGCTTACACATCCTATTACTTGCGCTATTCAGTAGAGAATTATGGTGAGAATAATGTTACTGGTGGTGGGCGTGGTACAGGGTTTATAAGATTTTTTTGGGGAGACAAGGGTGGTACAGCATTGAGGTCAGTGGGAGTTCCACGGGAAAGGAGACGGGTGAAATATACAAGACTTCTTTTACTAAGGAACGAATGTATAAAATCTTGTTCAAAGGAGGGACGTGCATAGGCCGCGGTAACCACTTTCCATCAGGTGGGCCGTGCGCTTGTCTGCCACCTAAGTGGTATAAAAAAAAAAAGGGACGAACATAGAAAATGCTGTTCAGAAGATGGGCAAATAATTAGAATTTTTCTCAGGGCAGAGGTAAATTTATAGAATTTTGTTCAGAAGGGGCAAATGTACAGAATATTGTTTAAGGCAGTGGTAATATACATAATTGTGTTCAAAGAACGGGCAAATATACAAAATGTTGTTCTAAGGAGGGGCAAATATACAGATTATTGTCGATAGGCAGGCAAATATACAAGAGTATGATTTGAGATTGACATGGACATTCACATTAATAGTGTGAAACTCGCCGGGATATTTAACATGTTTATTGCTTTTTCCGTGGAACCGATATTTCGGCGCTGTTACAAGCGCCATGATCATAGCGTACACCGTGATCATGGCGCTTGCAACAGTACCTACCTACCGAAACTTGGTGAATATTCCGGCGAGTTTTACACTATTCAATATACAAGATTTTATACGGAGTATAAGCTTCAAGTAGAAGCAATATGGTTTAAAGATTACGTCATTATGGGTCAATTTCGAAGTGATAGCATAATAAATGATGATGATGAACTTTTAACGAAAAACCTGGAGCTTGGGTTGTGAGCCAAGTAGGGCAATTAGTGGGAGACGCCGAGGCGGGAGCTTGTGGCGGCCCTGGGAGTGAGGGTTCTCACGCTCTCCACCTTGCTCGCGGCGATGGTTCGCTGCGCGGATGCGTGGGCGGCCGGCGCCTCCTTCTGCGAGCAAGTAATGCTCGTGAAGGAGGAGGCGGGGCGGGAGCGACGAAGGATCGCAAGGCAAGCGGCCCGCGTACGAAGGCAACTCGGGCGTCAGAGGTCGATGAACGACCTCCGCCCCCCATGAGCGCCGGCCTGGGGGTGACAGGTGGAGCCGCCTGTCACTCTGGCAGAAGCAGGCCGCGGCGGTGGTGCACCTGGCGCGCCTCCCCGTTTCCGGGGACGAGTTGGGGACTCTGTAGTCCCCACACCCGAGAAGAGGGCCAGATCGTGAGAGATGGCCCTGGGTCGGCCGGGGTGCGAGGGATATGCCTGTCAACCTCACCTTCGGCAACCAAAGCGACCCACAGGCGGCGTGCGTTTTTGTCGGTTCGAGTCCGACATAACCATTTTGCGTACGTAAAAAAAAAAAAAAGTAGGGCAATGACACCTTCCTGCTCTTGTATCCATGTTTTGCAAAAAATAACCTAATGAGAAAGAGAGAAGTATCAAATTCGGATCTCACATATTATGTAAAACTACTATTTACTAACTGGCTTAGGTGATCGTGCCTCAGAGAGCACATTAAGCCGTTGGTCCCGGTATGGTATATGGCAGTCGTTACGGGTAATTGGATCCCTAAAAAATTCAACTACTAGTCTAGCTGCACAAATACATATAATCACACCTTTATCCCCGAAGGGTTAGGCAGAGGTGAATTAACACCCACATTGCACCAATCACTAAATTCGGTTCCACGTAATATGGGGTGAGTCTATTGTCGTCTCCCGGGCCGTATTGTTGACTCAAGTCATTCATCTGAGGCTTTGTCACGGCTGTATTTATCTGTCTGCCCGCTATATCTAGCTGCAATGCTTTGATATCGCCTTTGGGTAGTGGAGGTCAGGTGGCAGTCGCTTCACGGATAATATTGAAGTTTAGCCAAATTCGCAGTTAGTCTGGTAAACCGGACCCCAGACTCCGAGGTGACAGCTTCGGATACGACTGAGATTAACGCTAAGAGGAAGAAAAAGGTTAACTGGCTTAGGTATCTTACTTCTTAGCCCATCCATGAAAGGATAGGCTGAGCTGAGGTATATATAATATTCTTTTACAGCCACTTTTCGCCAACTATGGGTCATGATAATGGGTCCTTTAAGCGGGGCGTGAAAAAGCATATGAGGAGACCGTCAAGCTGAGTGTCACCATTGTCACACGGTATGTGTAGGTAATGGTGACCCCCTTTTCTGAGACTTTGCCTTCAGCTTACCATCAAGCAAGGCGAAGTCTAATTGACGTGTTCTAAATATTAAAAAAAAATATGATCTTAGGTCCCATGTAATAGGCAAGCCTATTGCAATCAAGCGGGCACTTTATCACAGGCTGTACGTTGTCTGATGGAGAACAGCCCTATCCTTTAATTGCCTTTTACGACACCCATGGGAAGAGATGGGAATGGCAAAGAAGAACCCTGCTAACATAAGCTAGCTTGTATTAAGATATTTTTTTTTTTATATAGGACACGTCAATTGGACTTCGCCTTGCCTGATGGTAAGCTGAAGGCAAAGTCCCAGAAAAGAGGGTCACCATTACTTACACAAACCGTGTGACAATGGTGACACTCAGCTTGACGGCCTCATCATATGCTTTTTCAGGCCCCGCTTAAAGGTCCCGGGACCGTAGGAAGAAGGAAACACGTGAGCTGGTAATGAATTCCAGGCCTTAATGGTGCGACACTTCTTTGGTCGGATAAGGGTACCCCCGGTGTGGTTATATCAGAGTCGGACCGACTAAAACCGCACGTTAAAGTGGTTCTCGTATACCGGGATGAAAGGTAGCCCAATAAGGCATTTCCCTCGCATCCCGGCTGACCCTGGGAAGTTGGGAATTATTAAGATATACCTAACAGTATTATTATGTGTACTAGTTTATACTCTAAGCTTTTTTTATAACTGTAAGTAGGTGCCATGTAGTATCGTCTGAGTAAATACATACTTAAGTGATTATTTTTTTATACCTATCTACAGAATGATCAAAGGTTCAATTCCGGCTCAGTGCAAATTTTTGTATGCCTGGATTTGTATATTTACATTGGTCTAGTTGCTTCGTTTGTTATTTTAAAACTATGTTATTATAATATATTATGTATATGTTTTATAAAACTAAATTATTTATGTTTATAGGTAGAATTCTAGAAGGCATATTGTGCTAAGATTAACTTTAAAAAATATTAAGAGCCTAATGCTAATTTTAATATTATTATTGTGAATGTTAATTTTTATTGCTAAGATGTTAAGAGAATATTAAAAATTAAAATAATTTATTAGTCTAAATACGGAGATTAAAATCCTCAGATTTTAGTAAATAAGTTTTATGTAAGATTTTTTTTCTATATTCTCGATTACTACAGAAAAATAATTAAAATATGGGCGTATGAACCCAAAATCTTGACAGACAATGACAATGACCTCCCTGCTGCGGTTTTCCCAAGCACCTACAATATAGGTTTCTTCAAAAGGGGCATCAGATTTCATCATGGTCGGCAGCGCGAGTGTAACATCACTGGTGTTGCATACGTCCATAGGCCACGGTAACCACTTTCCATCAGGTGGGCCGTGTGCTTGTCTGCCACCAAAATAATAATAAAAAGACTCTGGTGGCGTGGCGGTAGTGAACGTGACTGGTTCGCAGAGGCACCGGTTCGATTCCAGTTCAGTGCAAATATTTAAATGCATGAATTTGGCTGGATATTTCCGTGCCTAGAAAAGCATGTTAAACCGTCAGTCCCTGTTGTGTCATACGAACATTTATGGCAGTCGTTACGGGTAGTCCCGCCCTAAAAAGTCTTACTCTTAATAGCTGATCTAACTGCAATACTTCGATATCGCCATTAGGCAGGTCAGACGGCAGTCGCTTCACGGAAAAAATCTGGAAAATGTGGTCTCCGGACAAAAGTGAAGGCTTCCCATGCGACCAGCATTAACACTAAGAGGACTGTTGGTATCATAATCCCATCACGCCTAAATAAAATATGCCTATTTATAAAAGCTCACTGGAGAGTTTTTGTGCTGTCAGTGGGAAGACCATAAGGCTTGTCCTGCTTTGTCTTTTACACTGACGGCACAGAGACTCACTGTGCTTACAGGGTTGGCAGCGCGAGTGACTCCCCTGGTATTGCACACGCCCATAGGCCATCACTGTCCATCAGGTGCGCCGTGTGCTTGTCTGCCACCTAAGTTGTATTAAAAAAACTTTTTCCCAGTGAAATAACCTAAAATCAGTGCAATAATTTTTCTTGAGCTCAATTTCTAAAACTATTACAAAATATAGATATTATTCAAATGGCTTTAGCAAATAAATGTCTAATTAATAAATATTTAATATTGTAATATATAATAATTGTTTTTAAGTGTAAGTGAATGTCTAAAATGCTTGTAATGTATTATTTGTTGTGAATATATTACAATAAAAGATGTATTATTCAATATTTTGTTTGTATTATTATTTTTATTTGGGTATGGAGAACTGTTTCCTTCGAGACTCGAGCCTATGGGATTGTCGGCCGAGGCATTAGCGTTTTCTTGGGATTGGTGAGAATAGAATAGAATAGATCTTTATTTGCTAGAACATTGTGATAAGGATGTTACAAATTGTGTCTTATGACCTAGGTACATCATGTTCTGCCTAAATTGCACATGCAAATTTTCCCTATTATCTAAACACTTACAAAATGATACTAAGTCAAAAGGAAGCTTATACATTCACATTTTTATCTATAGGTAGGTACTCTTTTATTGTTATGGATAAAAACTCTGTAACAGAATAAAAACACCTGTTCAGCAACCAGTCCTTCAACGATTTTATAAATTTCTTGTAACGGTAAATCTTTAATTTCACTAGGTACACAAATATATCCACACATAGACAAGCAATTCTTTTTATATACAACAGTTTTTGGTACCTTAGATAAAACTATTCTGTCTGGGTCGCGTTTGTTTCTGGGGTACATCTCCTTTGCTTCACTGAGTCTGGTGCACATCCTGCAGTTGCTCTCGTATTAAAATAAACCCAAGGTTGAAGGATCTCCGAGTTTCTTTTTGGACAGAGTTGTTCAGGTCACCCGCCTCAAGCCGCGGCGGCGGTGCGTGATGCGCGCCTCCCCATTCCCGAGAATGCGATGGGGACTCCGTGGTCCCCACACCTAACGTCTTCAGAGACGGTCCTGGGCCGGCCGGGGTGCGAGGCATATGTCTCCGATAATCTTACCTCCGGCAACCTGCGGCCCACAGAGACGGCGTGCGTTTTAGTTGGTTCAAGTCCGACATAACCTCCCCCACTGATGTCGGTGGTAGGGGTATCCGTGGGCATTTTGCGCACATTAAAAAAATATAAACCCCGCCTCTTGACCTAATGACTATTAACAGCCAGGAACGACAAATGTGCCTTCCGTTGCTTGGAAGCGCACAGATGTGAAGCCAGTGATGCCATCGATTAAAATATAGATAAAATGTAATCAGTTCAGGAGGAATTGCAACCCGCGATCTTTGCCTTACAGGGGGAACGCTTTGACCACAGAACCTTCGCTCGAAACCATCCAAATTCTTCAATACATGTATGAATAGTTAGGATACTACATAAGGCTGTGCGCTTATGGAACGCATTGCCATTGAGTATCAGACGAGCAAAATCCCTAAACGTATTTAAAACAATGGTAAAGGACTACTACCTATCATTGTGAACACTGTGACAGCTCACAATTAATATGCTCACTATTTTCCCTTCTTATTAGTATGTACTATCTACTTCATATATCTATTTATGTCCTATAGTTGTATATTTATTTTACTTTATTTGAACTTCTCTCATATCTTTCTTTCTTTTTGTTTATTTTAATACATCTTGTTTCTAGTTTATTTGCTAACTACACCAAATCTTTTGCCTTATTACACTACTGTCCATCCAAAGGTTGCCTGGAAGAAATCGCTTCCAGCGGTAAGGCCGCCGTCCATTGTACATTAAACTGTATGCATGCTAACTACAAGTTTTACTGTAATCTATTGGTGTACAATAAAGAATTATCTATCTATCTATCTACTAAATTCTTCAAAATTTCATTCTAAAGTCATCATAATATTCGGAGAAAGAAAGCAATCTTATCCGAAGGGAGACACCCTTCGAATAAGATTGGGTGACACTTGTATTCTAGAGGCGACTAACGGAAAAATACGCAGACGATATCACTGAATCACCAGAGGAGGAAAACTCGAAATAAAACACTGTACCAACCTCCCAAAAGCCTCCCAACATTGGGAGAGGACCATGTCTAGTAGTGGACTGCGATAAACTAATTAATTGATTCCAATAAAACATGTTGCTGCATCTTAAACCTATTTTATTCATCAGTCGATAAAAAACATTCATTTTACATACATTATATCATTCCACAAAAACTATACATTTTATACTATCATCTATGTAAAGTTACCGGCACATATGATGACCACAAGTCGCGAGAAAAATCTTGGAACGCGCGGATTTGTCAAAGTCTAAAATCTTTTTTTTTATACCACTTAGGTGGTAGGCAAGCACACGACCCACCTGATGGGAAGTGGTTACAACACCATGGGACGTCAGTCTCGCGTTGCCGACCCTGAAGAAAACTTCTAATGGCTCTATTGAAGAACCCCATGCTGTACAGAACATTAAAATGGTTATATCTTTCTTTCTTTCAAATACAAATCGACAAAATTAAAATGACTAGCAAATGGACTACTGGTTCCAAACGCAGTCCCAGCCTGAGAAGACTCCGGCAAGAAACTCAAAGGGCTTTTTTTTAAATCTATGATTGATATTGGTAGCAACCCTAGATCCTAAAAAGACACCCATAAAACGCGTTCTGGGGTCAGCATATATGCCGCTAACTATACCGCTTACAACATAGCTTGGGTTTCATTAAAGAAAATACAGTAGACAAAACTGAGTTAGAACATTTTACTTAATGGAATTCACTGAGCAAAACGTGCTAACGCAGTTCAATTTTAATTATTGATCTCGGTTCCAGGTGCGGAATTTCACCTGGAACCGAGATCTTTATCATTCTCATCTTACAAGAAAGTTATGAAAATAGTAGGTGATTTTTAAGATGGCTGGTCTATGTATAATAAAATCTACATAAAAATTAATTACCGATGCGTAGTAAGGAATTCACTGTGTAAAACGTGCTAACGCAGTTCAATTTTAATTATTGATCTCGGTTCCAGGTGCGGAATTTCACCTGGAACCGAGATCTTTATCATTCTCATCTTACAAGAAAGGTATGAAAATAGTAGCTGGTTTTTAAGATGGCTGGGTCTATGTATAATAAAATCTACATAAAAATTAATTACCGATGCGTATGTACGCGCATATCTTACAAAAGACTGCACCAAATAGAATAATTCTTATGCTTGTTTGTGTTCGTTATTGTATGAAATGAAAAAAATTACTGGAGGTAGGACACGACGGTATTCCCATCCAATTAAGCAGTCCGACTGGGGAAGTACCTCCGCTTTACAGAATACCGCGGCCATAATAACCTCGTGTTGTGTTCCCGGCTGTGAGTAGGGTAGCCAGAGCTCACTGGAGAGTTTTTGTGCTGTCAGTGGAAAGACCAAATGTCTTCTACCATTGACGGCACAGAAACTCTCTGTACTTACGGAGTTGGCAGCGCGAGTATGACTCCCCTGGTGTTGCAACCGCCCATAGTCCACGGTATCCACTTTCCACCATTGCTTGTCTTCCACCTAAGCGGTATAAATAAAAGTTCAAAATTGAACAGATGGTGCAGCAGGAACGGAACTAGTACCTGTAACCTAGTTACCAGTAGTAACGGAGCCGCGGGCAACAGCTAGTCTACGATAATTTGACAAAATAGATATCTTTTTCTGTCTGTTTATATGTCTGTCTTGTACCAGAACAAACGAGAATGTTCTTAATCTATTAAGGATTTCCTTAAACTATTAAGGACATTTCCTTTCGAGCTGTCCTTTGCCACCCTCGTCGTACTCCTGTGAGGATATCCACATCTGCTGGAATGAGCCGATTGACGCCAAGATGGAACCACCTGGAACGAAAAAAAATTGCGGTTAAAAAGCGTAGATTAGCGGTTAAGGGATCGGAGTTACGAGCGAGAAATTCTTGCATGTTAGTTAGCATACTTGATGCTTGAAAATTTCGGGAATATAGGCGTGAGTTTATGTTATATGTTATGTAAAAAGACTAAAAAAATAATGGACTGAGTGAACCAGCCTCCAATAGCAGAGTATGCGGTTCCACCAAGATTGCATGGTCCAACCCAACTTCACTTGCAAGCCGGTGGGTACACCTGTAAATTAACAGACAAGGATGTGCTGCCATAGACTCCTCGTTTGGGATTGGGGTGACAGCAGGCAATTGCGTTCGTAAGGTAAAGAAATCAAAACACAAGAAGAAAATGCGGGAGACTATTTTCTTTTTAACGTGCGGGATTCCCCTCGATTTCCTTCTGGACGGTAATGTCCGCGAGGGATATGCGAAAGGCTACCTCACCCCCGACAATTGATGGGCTAAAGCGCCCGTGCGGTTTTAGTCGGTCCGAGTCCGACATAACCACTCCCAACGGGTCCAGCGGGGTGGTATCCGAGGGGATTTTCTCACGTTAAAAAAAGACGGTTAACTCGAACTTAGAATCGAACCAGTTAAAACCGGACACCGTTTTAGGTCTTGAGATGCTAGGGCATGTGATTGCCCAAGCCTAGGCATAGGCATAGGCATATCCCTTGTAGCTCCAGTTGACCCAGAGCCATCTCAGGTTACGAGATAGTTCATTCGGCTGAGAAAGCGACCCTGTGCTTATAAGTGTGAGCTTTAGGTGCAATCAGGATTGGTGTGTTGTGTGTGTGTATGTGTGTGCACTCACCTATCCAGGCGGCGAACCTACGCTCAGTAGGCGAGGGTGCTGCGTGGCTCTTGAGGCGATGCGAGGACGGAGCCCTAGCCGCCAGCTCCTTAGAGAGGCGGTCCAGCCAGCCCGGCGTGTTGGCTAACCCCCCGCAAGCTACCACTGACCCCCAGAGGGCGGGCCTAGCGTCTGCGTCACAACCCGCTGCGGCCGCGCAAACTGCAATAACAATGATATGGAACATGTTATTTTGGCTATTGTGATCGGTGAATGGGTAGATAATGGCAAAATAATAATAACCAATAATACATTACAATAAGAAGATAAAAAGTTTTGTGGCACGTACAGATGGCGGCCTAATCGGTCTGTGGCAATTTCTTACAGGCATTTAAACTAGCTGACCCAGCAAACCTTGTTATGCCATGTTTATTATTTCTAGGAAACATTTTTTTAGTTCACACAAAAATATCTTATTTACTATAATGTAAGTAAGTGTGCGGGGATTTACTAATAATCGAAAGATAAAAATCGCAATGGAAAAATAGGGGATGATCGTAGAGGGTTGAAAATTCAGGGTTGTATGTATTTTCTAATGATGTATATTAAAAAATAATGAAAATATAAAAAATAGATCTTGTTCGGTTCTCAGACCTACCCAATATGCGCACAAAATTTCATGAGAATGGGTCAAGCCGTTTCGGAGGAGTACGGGAACGAACATTTGTAACGACGCGCTCTGCGAACGTCGTCACACCGGTTTTAATTCTATTTTTGAACGAAAAGTTTCGGAACGCGGAGTGAATGACATTTTGACGTATAGCTGTCATAGCACCTTTTTTCCTAGCGTTGAGGCTGGATGGTCGATATTCATGGCTTCGTAACTTAATTTCAATAAATCTCATAAAAATGAGAGTATTTTGGCCTAAAGGATAATAGTTTGTGTCTTCACAACTATCCTCTTGTGGAATTATAGTTTATTTCTGGTGAGTTGTCATTTTTTAATAAGATTCACTTTGATGGATTCGCCACGCTCCTGATTTGAAAAATAATTGTTAAAATTCTATTGTTTCAGCTCTTAATCTGAAAATATTATGATTTCTTTTGCTATTGGCATTGTTCCAGCAAATTAAGGCGGTAAGTTGCACAAATTTATAAAAAATTAGGACCTCGTGCCCATATTGGAGTTTGTTCTAATGACATGCAATTTTGTTACAGGTTTCCAATTGGAACCGCCTTTGTCTTTGCCTTTTCTCTTTTCTTTGGACCTTTTTCGGCGTTTCTTTGTCTTCGGTCAACTGCATTTCCTTATGGAGGGTTTGGGCTTTTCACCTCAAACATGGATGTACCGCATGGGCTTAAACTGAAAACTTCGCCTGCTACGAGCTTTCCCGCTGCTGTGTTTACATATACTCGCCGAGGGATGCCGTGAGCTTACTTTAATTATATTTTAAATCTAAACTTCAAAATAACCTAAAAGTGCATTGGTGACATAGAATCATATTGACGTAGGATAATATTGACATAGCTTATAAAAATCTAATTTTAAATTTAAGGTTGGTTATACATTAGGAATGTATCCTTACATCTATTTCTGAATGCACACTGGAGTGGACAATAAAACCTTAAACCTCACAGTTTGGTTTCATTTAGCTCACCTCCGGAAGATTAAAAGTTTCCAATATCCGCTGATTATCTTAGGCATGTGTATCTCCAAGGCGCCCGAACTTTTATGGTAATGTACTTACAAACCAATTTTATTTATATTTCTTTTAAATAGGAGATTACACACTTACTTCTTTCATTGTCATATGACACATATTTTTTTATTATTACATCTGACGCTTGCGAACCAATTTTTTTTACTTTGTAATAACATCATATTTTTTAATTATTACAATTGGCACTCGCGAACAGGGACATGACAGTGTGCATATATCTTTATTCCTTGTCACCTTTGCATTATTTTTTACCTTACCATGTTAAGAACAGTGTTTTCTTCATGTATTTTACTGTTACATAACTGTGTATTACAGTAAATCTTTGTTATTGTTTACTTTGCAAAACTAATCATACTACAAGTTAGTACTATTGTTTGTATCTCTCAATTACAGGTGAATGTTCCAATTTGTATAACATGGTTATTGTTATAATTGTTTTATCTTATATAGCTTTTGTTTATTACAGGTAAGATTTTCCACTTAGTAATATTATATAATTACTAGTTCTTAACCTTTATTCACATGTGTGAAAACATAGTAATATTTGAATATTTGCTGTTTACCTTAAGTAGACATAAATAATTTATTTTGTGAATCACTAATGCATTTTTATCTTTATAGGCATTTGACCTAAATAATTTTTGCAACAATAACATTCCATTCTATGAGTTTGTTTGACTTTTGAGTTTAGCGTTTTGCTATCAATGCAATTAACTTCATTCATAATTTAATTAACTTTAATTAGAAACTTTAATTGATACTTTAATTAGAAACTTATAGTGTATTTAATACAACTTTTTATTAGATTTTCACATCCTTTTATAAATCAAACATGGATAAGGAAATACAGGTCCCGCCTTTGTTTGAGAATATTGTTGGTGATGTTCCAGTTGGTACTTCTCCTCATGTCATGGCTGATTTATCTGAAGTTGTTGATCCATTTTCGAATAGTCGAGGAGCTGGTGATCATAGTCTGAGAGCCGCATCTTCATTTAATATGATGAATGTTTTATTGAATGATAATTTGAAGAAAAACTTGCCTTCTGTTACTAAGTTGCCTGATTTAAAACGAAGTAAGCTTTTGTATGATGGTAAATCGTGCGTTAGGGAATTTATTACTCAAGTGGAAGAATATTTCTTGTTTAAAAATTTTAATGAATATTTTTTGGTTAGTTCATTCTCTGATCTTTTGTCAGGCACTGCGCTTAAATGGTTTCGTAGTGTTCGTATTCGTATTGCTTCTTGGCAGGATTTGAAGGCTGCGTTGTTGAAACGTTTTGATAGAATTGAATTTGATTATCATTTGGAACATGAACTCCGTACTCGTAAACAAAAGATAACTGAGTCATTACCAGATTTTATTACAGACATAATGGATATGGCTAGCCGTTTGTCTATGCCTGTTTTTGATGCTACCCTCATAACTATTATTAAACATAACATGTTGAATATTTACACACCTTTTGTGTTTGGTAGAACTATTTCTTCTATCGACGAATTTATTAACCTCAGCAGAGAATTAGAGAATTTTGTGTCAAGAAAGAACTTGAGTGAGAATAAAAGTATTAAAAAAGAAAAATATTCTGCTCAAATTAGTGCTGTTAAATCAGATGATTTAACTTGTTTAAAATGTAAGTCCTCTGGACATTCTTATAAAAATTGCCCTACATTTCCAGGTGTAATTTGTTTTAAATGTCACAAGCTTGGCGTCACTACGAAGAATTGCGAAGTTTGTAATTCAAATACTGTTCAGTCAAAAAACGTATCAGGTCCCATCGAGCCCTAGTTTTTGATAAAACCTCTGGTGACTCGATGTTGAAAAAATTTAGCAGTGCTCCGAATGAAGCCACTTGTAAGAAAGAATTTAATGAATGGTTGGATTATTTGAAAGTTTTCTTTAATAATATCAGGGCTGCTCCTGTTTTGTTTGTTAAACATAAAGACACTAGACCTTATTTAAATTTTAATATTAATAATAAATTTTATTCAGGTTTGTTAGATAGTGGAGCTTGTAGTTGTGTACTCGGTTCTAATATTCATCAAACATTTTTGCAATTAGGTTATAAATTTAAACCTTATAAAGGTAACGCTGTTACTGCTGATGGTTCTGCACACAATGTTACTGGAACTATGGTTTTACCTATCACTTGTGATAACTTAACTAAAAATGTAGATTTTTTGATAATACCTTCTTTTAAACCTTCAATTATTTTGGGATTTGACTTTTGGTTGAAATTTAATCTTGCTAAAGACTTATGGAATAATATTACTTTTGAATGTGAATCCACTACTTGTGTAAATGCAGTTACTTCTGTTTCTGAACTTTCTCCTTCTGAGAAACACGAGTTAAATAAAATTATTTCACTTTTTGAAAATATTTCTTAAGTTTGGAACACCTAAAATTTTTGTTTGTGATAATGGAAGCCAATTTACAGCTAAGCAATTTGTAGATTTTCTAAAAAGTTATAATATTAGTAAAATATTTTATAATACTTTATATACACCTCAAAATAATCCTGTAGAGAGATATAATAGAGCAAGAGCCAGCGGTCCCCAGGCCTTCGGTAAAGTATAAAAGCTATAAGTTTCTCAATGTATGTCCTTAACACAGGTAAGAACGATCCCCACCTATGAAACTTGAGTCGCGGTTGCTTTGGCAGGTAACAGGTAATAAAGGTGTGTAAAATTGTGTCTCAAATTTAGAATAATATAAAACTCAGTTTTTACATATTTTACTTATGGCAATAATAGAAGTCACCTTGTCGAAAACCAGACACTTCGTACGGTTGCAACCCTCTGCCAGACACCCTTAAAATATAGTTAATTGTTACTATACTTACGGTATAATATAAAAGCTGAATTTTATATATGTTGTTCGGATAACTATCAAATGATGTTTTCTCAACAGCCAGACAGTTTCGGTAGTTTCTTCATGTTGCCAGGCACATTAAAAGTCCGATATAGGTGCGAGCGCGAGGAATATACGTGTAAGCGGGTGCGAGTGAAATAGCGCATTCGGTCCATTGCGATGTTTTACTGCGCATCAGCTGTCCTATTTTGGGTATTATGTGGGTAATAGCCATACGTACAGCAAACGTTTTCTTTCTTTTGTGCAGTTTATAACGTAATAAGTGAAAATCAGTGTGATACAATAATAATAAAGTGTTATTATGGAAGAACAATTAGTTTGTTTTCTATGTAAGAAAGGTGATGGGCACATAATATTGTTTTCGGAGGGAACATTAAAAAAGTGTCAAACCATTTTAAAGGCGAGGAAAATACATAACCTCAAATACAGCAGCGTTACTTTGCCACAGGAATATACAGACGGTGGTTATCATCGTGAATGTCATAAAACATTCACAGGACTGAATAGCCAATATTATTCTCTTGAACCGATAATTCCGAAAAAAAAAAGATGTACTAAGAATCAAATGACTAGTGTAGTTACAGGCGATTCATTTGCAGCCACGCCGTTGACACTGGAATTGTCAACAAAGTTAACACCTGAACCTCCAACATCATCAGAGCAAAGTTCATTTTCTCAATCATCTGAACCGCAATCTTCAACTTCTCAAGAACAATCTCATTCACCACCTTCATTCACAGAATTTTCTTCAATATCACAACCAACTTTCGTTTCTGAATCAGTAGCTTCACAGTCTACATCTTGTCAAGAAAATCTGGACGTTCCAACATCACATGTAAGTGAACATAATAATGCAGATCAGGGTGTCAATATTCAGGCTGAGATTGAAGCTCATATCAAAAATACTACAAACATTTGTGTATTTTGCAAAAAAAAATTTAAAAAAGTGCGATCAAAAATGCTCCCACTTCACGCAGCTGATACAAGTCAATTTAAATCTAGTATCGTACCTATGATTGAAGGTGTAGAAGATTATCATGAGCTGTTAATGACTTTGACAAATTTTTCTGCTTCAAAAGTTCATTATCACACTGAATGTCGAGTTAATTTCAACAACAATATATCTTCAAGAAAAAAAACAAGTAGTAAAAGTACCTGGCATTATCATCGAGATTATCACAGAATAGTTTTCAATGAAATTTGTAGTATCATCGAGAATGAAGTGATAAAAAAAGGGCGCTGTTATTTATTAGTATATTTACATGAACTCTATATTGATTCACTGGAGAGAATATTTGAAGAAAATTCCGTTGAAATGAACGTTATATTTACAGCACACCACCTTGAAGAAAAAATTATGAAAATATTCTCAAAACATGTTAAATTTTTCACTATTCGTAATAAAAAAATAATAGCGCCAAAGTACTTACAAGCTATAGATGATGTCATGTTTGAAAATTTACAAACAGAAAATATTTTACAAAAATCGGCTCTGATTCTCAGAAAATTAATATTAGGAATAGAACAAAAAAAATTACCCTCTAGAAATATCACTGCAGAGCATTTAATATCAGGAGAAGTTTCGATACCACAACCATTGTTGGATTTTTACCTTATTCTTCTTGGTGGAAGTAGACAAAAACGAAAAAAAAGCATTAAATGTACTCGCCAGGTACATTCTTACTGTCAAGATTTGATTTTTGGAATTCATAACGGTCGAGTGAAGACGTCGAAGCATATAATGTTAGGTATGACGTTAAAAAGCTTAACAAGCAGTAGAAAAATTATCGATATTTTGAATAGATATGGTCACTGTATTAGTTATCAAGCCGTGGAAGAACTTGAAACAGAAGCAACTTTTACTTCGGTTGAAAAGTCCACATTATGCCCAGAAAAAATAAAAATAAAACCTGGTCTTTTTACTGGTGTAGCTTACGATAACTTTGACCGTTTTGTAGAAACTACCAATGGGAAAGATACATTACACGACACCGTAGGAATTATTTATCAGAACATTGACTCAAATTCGACTGAAGAATCTGAAATGCCTGAAGCTACAACTTCAACTTCTGATAATGAAAATACCACTTCGTCACATACAAAAAAAAGAAGAAGAACTTTTGAAGAAATAAGTATTGATGAAATTCCATATCCCAAACGACCAAAGATGACAAATGATTTACAATTGTCGGTCGATGATTTTGTATGTTCTGACTCTCAAACATATACTGAAATAGACAACCTTTGGATGATTAGTCATTCTTTAAAACTACCGGATGTACCGATGTGGGTTGGTTTCAATAGTCGAGCTTATAATAGTGATAGCTCCCAACAGATTATCTCTTATTTGACTCCAATCAATGCATCCCCAACCAGTACTTCAATAGTTCTCGAAACTATGGTACAAAGTAAAAAAATAGCTGAAGAGTTACAGCAACCTTTCATACAGGTTACGTACGATCTTGCGATAGCAAAAGTTGCTCTGCAAATACAAGCCACGGAAACACCAAAATTTGATAATTTATTCATCCATTTAGGACCGTTCCACATCATGATGGCTTATTTCAAAGCCATCGGTAAAGTAATAAGTGACTGTGGATTAAGTAATGTAATGGTTGAGAGCAACTTATTGGCGAATGGTTCTGTAAATGGATTTTTAGATGGTAAACATTTCAACCGCTGTAAAAGATTGCATCCTTTAGTAGCATTAGGACTAGAAATACTTTACTTTAAATCATTTATACAAGAAAAAAACATAACTTTATCGGATGATATGGTAGAGGAAGTTAAAAGATTGCAAAGCTGTGAAATATTATCATTCAACGTTGAAAATGAAGATCTGAAGGAGTTGATGAATAATTACAATATTTACAAGCAACAAGGTCTTAACGGAGAGCAAGGCAAAACGGTACAATTTTACTTGATATATATAAATCTTGTTCATCATTATTTAAACTTATCTAGAAGTATTCGTACAGGTAATTTCGATTTATTCAAATCAGTGCTGCCGAAAATAAACAATTTATTTATTATATGCAATCAGCAAAATTATGCACGATGGACTGTCAAATACTACGCAAATTTACTGAGAGTTGCAGAAACTCATCCGGATTTATTTGATGGATTTCAACAAGGTTACTTTGGTATTAGAAGAACCTCCAAGTCATTTTCAAGGCAACCTATCGATTTAGTATTGGAGCAAACCATTAATGCTGACGCAGCAAGAAGACTGACTGGTGTTATTCATTTCACGAATTCAATTTCGGCACGTCAAAGGTGGGCTCGGAATCACGATATAAGATCAACAATAATAAGTCAAGTTTATCTAGAACTGGGGCTTCAGACTCATCAGGACATTTCAGCAGATTTAAATCTGTATAACATTCGAAAAAACACTCAGCACCTGCAAAAATTCGTAGCTACTTTTGATCAATATATTAATCCATTTAGTTCAGAAGTGCCGAAAGACCAATTGATTAATATTTCATCCGGAAAAGCTGCATCTCCACCGGTGGAGGACTTTCTCTTGAATGTTGAAGCGAGTGGGGATTCCCTTCGAAAAACATTTATTTTAGAATGCCAGTCAGATATTAACAGATTTGAAAAAGCAATTAAAAAAGTATCAATTAATAATTTTTCCAAAGATTATGAGAAAAAGAAAAAAATTCAAGTAGGTGGAAAAATTCAAGAAATAAAAATTCAAAGAGATTTATTTGGCCGTATGCTTGGAATTTCCATGGATTACAAGGTTGATATATCGAAGATTTTGTCTTACCCAATAACCTCTGTGCCATTATCAATGTGCCATTTAGATGGAACAATTTGTAAGACAAATAAGTCTGCACTGATGAAATGCTTGGAAAAAGAGGTACAGCATGAAGAACCACGTCATGTTGACGTTTTGATAATGGATGGTTTTTTCCTGATACACACCATGAAGAACGTTCCAAAGAAATTTGGAAGTATTTCTAAGAAAATGATGCAAATGGTTACTCAGTTAGAAGCATTGAGAGTAGATGTTATTTTCGACCAGTACTTAACACCATCGATTAAGGATTATGAGCATTCCCAACGATTTGAATCGGCACAATTACCGTACGTAATATCTGGACCTGAACAACTTCGACCTAATGATTTCGTGAAAGAATTAAAAAACTCCAACTTTAAAGAAGCTCTTGTTAATTTCTTCATATTACATTGGGGTACTGATGAAATGGCGCCATTTATTGGTAACAAAATTATAAACATAAATTTCAGAAAATGCCATTCTTTCAAAGTTGATAATTCCAAAAATGTTGTATCAAGTATTCATGATGAATTGTCATGTCCGGAACATGAAGAAGCTGACACTAAGATAATATACCATGCATGTAATATCAACTATCCAGCTAATATAGTTATTCGAAGTGTTGATACAGATATTATTGCCATAATGCTTGGTCACATGCACCGTCTACCAGATGAATCATTTGTTTGGATGCTAACAGGAACTGGTAACAACTTAAGATATGTGGACCTAACGAAGATACACACAGAGTTAGGAGAGTCGTTTTGTAGAAGTTTACCTGGATTTCATGCAATCACAGGATGCGATTACAATCCTGCATTTTTCAGGAAAGGAAAATCGAAGCCCTACAAACTGTTAAAAAATTGCTATGAATTCCAGAAAGCTTTTATGAAGTTCGGCGACAGCGAATTGAGTGAAAATGATGAACAACAACTAAATATCTTTAATACCATTCAGAAATATGTATGCAGTATATACAATGTTGGTAATACTATTGACGTTGATAAAGCAAGATTTGAAATATTTATAGATTCCTATACAGTCTCTGATGTCAACGAGGCATTTAATCGAAAAAAATTGAGAAATTTCGATGCCAGCAGTTTGCCACCCTGTAAAAGTGAACTTTTGCAACAATTTTTGCGGGCAAATTATATTTGCAGTATTTGGAATAATGCACACCAGAAGAAACCAACTACATACAAACCAGAAAATAACGGTTGGATACTGCAAAGTGATCAATATCATTTTAAATGGTTTGAAGGTGATCAGTTACCAAATTATGTCTGTGACTCTCTAACAACTGTATCAGGTATATAATTATGATGTTACAATATTATTAAGGAATTTTTGACTATTCATAATTATGTTAACATGGATTAATTATTACAGAAACTGACGAAGAAGATATTGGAAACGACCAATCCACAGATTGGAGCAGTGGTGATGAGGATAATGAAGATATTGAGGACTGCGATGACAATAATTGAATATACTTTATTGTACTTCATTGACTTTCGTTATGCATCTTTAAAATATTATTGTTTTACGTCATTTAGCGAGATTATAATAAAATTTCTTTGTCACTGTAGCACTGTGTTCTTTTTCCCTCTTTATGTAAATTTTGATAAAATATTATATTTTTTATTGAATAAAATAATTAAATGAGAACACAACAATTCTATAACATTATAAACGATATAATTGGATTATTAATTTAACGATTCATTAACACAAAAATTTTATTGAACAATTTTCGAAAAATTTATTCGTTGACTCCTAATATAATAGTATAATTATAATACAGAATGAATTTTCTTGGTAAATCAAGAGAATAGTTCTCCGTACATATAAAAAAGGACAGCTGATGAGCAGTAAAACATCGCAATGTACCGAATGCGCTATTTCACTCGCACCCGCTTACACGTATATTCCTCGCGCTCGCACCTATATCGGACTTTTAATGTGCCTGGCAACATGAAGAAACTACCGAAACTGTCTGGCTGTTGAGAAAACATCATTTGATAGTTATCCGAACAACATATATAAAATTCAGCTTTTATATTATACCGTAAGTATAGTAACAATTAAATATATTTTAAGGGTGTCTGGCAGAGGGTTGCAACCGTACGAAGTGTCTGGTTTTCGACAAGGTGACTTCTATTATTGCCATAAGTAAAATATGTAAAAACTGAGTTTTATATTATTCTAAATTTGAGACACAATTTTACACACCTTTATTACCTGTTACCTGCCAAAGCAACCGCGACCCAAGTTTCACAGGTGGGGATTGTTCTTACCTGTGTTAAGGACATACATTGAGAAACTTATAGCTTTTATACTTTACCGAAGGCCTGGGGACCGCTGGCTCTTGGACTATAACAAAACAGTCGAAACATGTATTTCTTGTTTTGTTAAAGATGATCATAGAACTTGGTCAAAATATTTGCCTCATGTTCAATTAGCTTTAAATAGTAGTGTGAATCTAGCTACAGATTTCACTCCTAATTTTCTCATGTTCGGTAGAGAACTTATTTTTGATGCTTCATTGCACCGTTTTAGTAATTCTTTTGATAACCTCAATCAACTTGATGTTGTTGATAGGTCTTCATTTGCTTTTTCACTTAAATCACTTAGTGATATTTTTATAAAAGTTCAAGCTTCATTGCTTAAAGCTTATAAGCGTAATGCGCGTTATTATAATATAGGAAGGAAGGTCATTTCTTTTGAGGTGGGAGATATAGTGTGGAGGAGAAGTTTTGTGCAGTCTAATGCTCCTGCATTCTTTTCGGCTAAGTTAGCACCTAAGTTTGTTAAGTGTGAAATAATAGATAAAATTTCCTCTAATGTTTATGTTTTAAAAGACCTTAATAAAAACTATACTGGTCGTTATCATATTAAAGACATAATTAAATATTAAAATTATTCTTGTTTTGACAATGTCTATCTTTGTCTTTGGTACTTTGTTTGAAGTATGACCCCACTATGAGGTGATGTTTGAAAGGTTGAGGGGTGTTAAAAGGAGATGTATGTTAGGAACTTCACAACAATTTATTAATTTCAATTTTAGTTTCCTTCAAAAATAACTTAGGTCATTTTAGGACTTGTTATTGTGTAACTCTACTCCATATTAACAAATTGTTCCACATCAAAAGATCTTATATTTTTATTTATCTTTGTTGTATAGGATTATTTTCCTGTATATATTTTTATACACTTGTATATTTAATATTGTATATTTTGTACAAATTTAGGAATTTAGTTTCTACTCTAATATAGGAGTGAAATTTAATATTCATTTTCTACATTAAATTCACTTGACTTATTTCCACTCACTTAGGGAATGGAAAATTAAGTTTCTTGAACTTTATTTTTGTACAGTTCTGGGTTATTTTCTTAGTATTAAGATTCTCGGATTGGACGCATTTTATGCATTTTTTACACACCTTGTTATACCATTTTTTTGGGAAACTTGTGTCTTACTGGACTTTACAATTTTTTGTGCTATTGTGTTTCATACACATAGTCACACCTTACGCTTTGCGCACGGGAAGCTGGTGGTGTTGAGCCGGTCGTAATTGTCGTTTTTCTCTTTTTGTACGATTGTGTTTTTATACACATTGTTACATTTTTATGCTTTGCGCACGGGATGTCGGTGGTGTTGTGCCGGTCGCAAATGTCATACTTTTCTTATGCGGTTGTGCTCAGAAAGTCAGTGGTGTTGTACTGGTCACAATTGTCATATTTTCTTTATATTTTGCTTGTGCTCGGAAAGTTGGTGGTGTTATGCCGATCACAATGCTTATAAATATATTATTACGACACTTTTGTTGTGATTTTGTTTTGACGTTTTAGATGTTGGAATAGGAATTTGAAGTCGGCGGCTTTTCAACCTAACCGACAGTGGGAAAACTTCATTGTTTTTACCGATTTTCTTTCAGATTCGGCAGCGTTGGTGCTTATCCGATATCTTGTTAGTTTCATATTTTTGTTTCAGGAATAGCTGGTATAGAGTCGGTGGCGTAGGAGCTCAACCGCACTTTTGTATTGATGCTAGAAGGCTGGTTAAGATCAAGGATTAGATTCGACGGCGTTGGTTGCCTAATCGATATCTGGAATGGAATTGAGTAGGGATTGTTTAATTTGTTTTATTGAAGGATTTATTTTCACTTTTGTGTTGAAATAAGTTTTTACTCTTTTCTGAGTTTGGTTCTTTACTTTTCGAGTGTTTTCACATTCTTTGATTTTTAGGAATGCTTTCCCATTCTTTAATTTATAATTATTTCTGCAATACCCAATGCAAGATGCTTTCGCATTGCCTTTTTTGTTTATTGAAAAATGTTGCAAGACATTTTGTCTTTTGAGGTTTTTTGGAATTTTGTTCTGGATTCTCATAATTTTCATTAGAAAAGGAAGTTTCCTTCTTTCTTTTTTTCTTTTTGGGGAGGGATGTAATGTAACGACGCGCTCTGCGAACGTCGTCACACCGGTTTTAATTCTATTTTTGAACGAAAAGTTTCGGAACGCGGAGTGAATGACATTTTGACGTATAGCTGTCATAGCACCTTTTTTCCTAGCGTTGAGGCTGGATGGGTCGATATTCATGGCTTCGTAACTTAATTTCAATAAATCTCATAAAAATGAGAGTATTTTGGCCTAAAGGATAATAGTTTGTGTCTTCACAACTATCCTCTTGTGGAATTATAGTTTATTTCTGGTGAGTTGTCATTTTTTAATAAGATTCACTTTGATGGATTCGCCACGCTCCTGATTTGAAAAATAATTGTTAAAATTCTATTGTTTCAGCTCTTAATCTGAAAATATTATGATTTCTTTTGCTATTGGCATTGTTCCAGCAAATTAAGGCGGTAAGTTGCACAAATTTATAAAAAATTAGGACCTCGTGCCCATATTGGAGTTTGTTCTAATGACATGCAATTTTGTTACAGGTTTCCAATTGGAACCGCCTTTGTCTTTGCCTTTTCTCTTTTCTTTGGACCTTTTTCGGCGTTTCTTTGTCTTCGGTCAACTGCATTTCCTTATGGAGGGTTTGGGCTTTTCACCTCAAACATGGATGTACCGCATGGGCTTAAACTGAAAACTTCGCCTGCTACGAGCTTTCCCGCTGCTGTGTTTACATATACTCGCCGAGGGATGCCGTGAGCTTACTTTAATTATATTTTAAATCTAAACTTCAAAATAACCTAAAAGTGCATTGGTGACATAGAATCATATTGACGTAGGATAATATTGACATAGCTTATAAAAATCTAATTTTAAATTTAAGGTTGGTTATACATTAGGAATGTATCCTTACATCTATTTCTGAATGCACACTGGAGTGGACAATAAAACCTTAAACCTCACAGTTTGGTTTCATTTAGCTCACCTCCGGAAGATTAAAAGTTTCCAATATCCGCTGATTATCTTAGGCATGTGTATCTCCAAGGCGCCCGAACTTTTATGGTAATGTACTTACAAACCAATTTTATTTATATTTCTTTTAAATAGGAGATTACACACTTACTTCTTTCATTGTCATATGACACATATTTTTTTATTATTACATCTGACGCTTGCGAACCAATTTTTTTTACTTTGTAATAACACATATATTTTTAATTATTACACATTGTGACACGTGAATTTTATATATAAGATATACCCTTCTTTCTGTCGTCACAAGGTAATTTTATTAATTTTTTTTTAATAATTCTATTTTTATTTTATGAATAGCTAACGAAGTTACGCGTCTTTGTTTAAAGCACAATTTAGTACAACATGGTGTGTTTCAATATTGCTTAATGGATAGTAGTCTTTACACTCAACTCAATCAAAAGCTTCACAATGTTCACAGTATTATATGTAATAAGTACACAAAGATTCTCACCCAAGTGAGGTGCTCCCAAGGTCTGCTCGAACAAGCACTCTGTGAGTTTGAACCTCTCTGGACCGAAGTCTTGGTGGTATCCTCCGGGGAACTCGTAGTGAGACATTGGAGCTGATGCTGCCTGTCGTTCTTCGTATGGACTTTCTGATACCTGGAGAGTAAATGAAAGGAAGTTATATCTTCTAATATTATAAATACAAAAGATTTCTTTTATACCACTTAGGTGGCAGACAAGCACACGGCCCACCTGATGGAAAGTGGTTACCATGACCTATGCACGTGTGAACACCAGTGGAGTCACATCCGTGCTGCCGACCCTGTAACAACAGAGATTTTGTGCCGTCAGTGTAGAGGACAAAGCAGGACAAGCCTTTGGTCATGCCACTGACAGCACAAAAACTCTCCAGTGAGCTCTGGCTACCCTACTCACCACCGGGAACACAACACGAAGTTATTATAACCGCGGTATTCTGTAGGGCGGAGGTACTTCCCCAGTCGGACTGCTCAATTGGGCAATTGGGAAATACCGCCGTGTCCTACCTCCTCGTTTCGATTCGATAGTTTTTCGTACTAGGGATACTGTTTATTTTGTAAGTCTCACCTGTACTACGCAGTGACAGAAGTCCTCGTACTGCCTTTTCAACATGTACTGTTGCCAGGAGTGAGTCAGGCCGGCCGGTAAGGTCTTCAATGTGTAGCGCCCTCTCTCTCTTTCTCGTATCACTTCTTTACTCTGAAAAATTAAAAATAGATAAAATAAAATCTAGGTATTTAAACTATCATGGTCACTACATATTAAAGTAATGGGGATATTTACCATGTACTGAGTTTCCGATATTTCGGCGCTGTTGCAAGCACCATGATCACGGAGGAACTGGAGTATTGGCGGTGAGCAGTGGAAAAGTTTTTTACATACCTCTGTGGCGTAGCGGTAGAGCATTCGACTGCTATGCAGGGGGCGCGGGTTCGATTCCCGCTCAGTGCAAATATTTGTATGCATGAATATGTATATTTGCATTTGTCTGGGTGTTTCTATGTATAATATGTATGTATTTACAAAAAAAAGTATTTAACACAAGCTAGTTAAGCTATGCTTACCATGGGTCTAGATAGCGTTGTGTAGAATGTCGTGGAATATTTATTATTATTATTATTAATTATTATACATACATACATATAATCACGCCTTTATCCCCGGAGGGTTAGGCAGAGGTGAATTAACACCCACATTTCACCAATCATTGAATTCGGTCCCACGTAATAGGGGGTGAGCCTATTGCCGTCTTCCGGGCACTTTTGTTGACTCAAGCCTTGTATCTGTGCCTGAGTCTGAGCTACCCGGTTCCCGGCAGAGTAGAATTTGGACCACCCCATCTCTTCCCATGCGGTGTCGTACAAGGGGACTAAGAGATAGGGCTGTTTAACATCAGACAGATATATACAGCCCAGACTCAACCTCAGATGCATGGCTTCAGTCAAAAATAATTCCCGAAAGACGGCTCCTATTACGTGGGAACGAATTTAATGATTGGTGAAATGTGGGTGTTAATTCACCTCTGCCTAAACCTCCGGGGATAGAGGCGTGATTATAAGTATGTATGTAATCAGAACAAGATACACAGCAGATATCTCTCTCTGGCATTATCCTACCTCACGTAGGACAATGCCGACGCGACGAGATTTATGACTTACCAGTCCCCCCCCACGAAAACTTATCGTAATCTATACTAATATTATAAAGCTGCAGAGTTTGTTTGAACGCGCTAATCTCTGGAACTACTGGTCCGATTTGAATGATTCTTTCAGTGTTGGGTAGTCCATTTATCGAGGAAGATGTTAGGCTATATATCATCACGCTACTACTTAAGGGAGCGGAGCATTGATAATAAATGTTAACAAATCTGACAATTTTTCATACATATTTTGAAGACTAAAACATACGGGCTCAAAGGTATATGAAGCTTCAAAATATAACCCGGGCGAAGCTGGGGTGGGTCAGCTAGTCGTATCATAAACGTAACGAGAGAACGGAGCATTGCGATTGGCCGCCTGCCTAGTGTGAGTCTGTCTGGAGATGGCCATTCACAAGGTTCCGCGTGCTTTCATAGGAATTCTGGGGTCCGGTTTACCAGTATAACTGCGGATTTGGGTAAACTTCAATATTTTCCGTGAAGCGACTGCCATTTATTGCTCCACAACCCAAAGGCGATAACGAATCATCGCAGCTAGACCAGTAGTTAGACATTTTTTAGTGTTTTTTAATGTGCCCTCCGAGGCAAGACCAGACCAATACCTATATTCACGCATACAAATATTTGCACTAAGCGTGTACGGTTTGTACAAGGAACCTCTGGGTGGTCCGGGGTAGTAGGGAAGGAGTAAGGAATCAAAAAAGAAACACGTAAGCGTTAGGGTAGGTAAAGATTTATAATGAACTGAATTTCACTTCAAACTTAAATAGACTGCGGCGCGATTTCGCTAGCGCGATTCAGAAATAATAGGCGCAACCAAACAACGCCATCTAGTGACAAGTAATGTAATTAAACTCTAGTAAAAAATATGCTTAGGTTCTTAAGTCAACCATGGCTTTAACAAAGCGGAGATTGAAACCGCACCTCCTGCCACACTACCGCCACGCCACGGAGGCTGTGAAAGAGACTGAAGGTACAAAAACCGCAACAGAACTTACCTGTATACTGTAGATAGGTAACATCTGTATGTGCAGGTTTGTGAGCATGTGTTTGGCCTGTGCCGCCAAGTGGTCTCCGCCCACTGGGGACCGGACTGCAGCGTTTACTAGAGCGTACCTGGAAGCAAGACACCGTTTCAGTGGGGGACATTTGAAGGTTTGTTTACGCGGCTGAACTTTTATTTTCCGTGAAGACATCAACTGTCATCTGACCTCTACAACCAGTTGGCGATATCGAAGTTTTGTACTCGGGCAATAGTGCCTGGAAGACGGCAATAGGATGACCCCCTATTACGTGGGACTGAATGAAATGTGTCAGACTAATCGGACTTTTTAGGGTTCCAACGACTGCCACAGATGTCCTTTTTTTTATACCACTTAAGTGGCAGACAAGCGTACGGCCCACGTGATGGAAAGTGGTTACCATGGCCTATGGTCGTGTGTAACACCAGAGAAGCCACACTCGCGCTACCGACTCTGTAAGCACAGAGTTTCTGTGCCGTCAGTGTAGAGGACAAAGCAGGACAAGCCATTAGTCTCCCCACTGACAGCGCAAATTCTCCAGTGAGCTCTGGCTACCCTACTCACCGCTGGGAACACAACACGAAGTTATTATAACCTCTGCCTAACCCTCCGGGGATAAAGGAGTGATTATATGTGTATGTATGTAGTCAGAATAATCGGACTTTTTATGGCTCCAACTACACGTAACAACTGCCATAGATGTTCGTATGGCAACTGGGACCAACGGCTTAATGTGCTCTCCAGGGCACAACCAAGCCAATATGCAAATAAACATATTCATGAATACTACTATTTTATACTTTACCACAATTTAATAATTATTATTATTTTAACAGGCAGGCAGTCGAAGCAACTGATAATGCCCGTATCCTGCTTATGCCCACTAGTGTTTATTTTTTTGGTTAAGGTGTTGGTCTATTCTATTTTTAAATTGGTTTATGTTCTGGGCTGTCACAACATCATGTGGTAGCTTATTCCACTCTCTCACTAACCTATTACTTATAAAGTTTTTGTGTGGATTGTTATTCGAGAAGCTGGTGGATAGTCTGTAATAATAAAAAAAATGATTTTATTTTCTCTGTATCTCCTATTTAAAAGAAATAGAAATAAAATTGGTTTGTAAGTACATTACCATAAAAGTTCGGGCGCCTTGGAGATACACATGCCTAGGATAATCAGCGGAGATTGGAAACTTTTAATCTGCCGGAGGTGAGCTAAATGAAACCAAACGGTGAGGTTTAAGGTTTTATTGTCCACTCCAGTGTGCATTTAGAAATAGTTGCAAGGATACATTCCTAATGTATATCTAACCTTAAATTTAAAATTAGAGTTTTATAAGCTAGGTCAATCTGATCCTATGTCAATATGATCTTATGTCACCAATGCATTTTTAGGTTATTTTGAAGTTTAGATTTAAAATATATTTAAAGTAAGCTCACGGCATCCCTCGGCGAGTATATGTAAACACAGCAGCGAGAAAGCTCGTAGCAGGCGGAGTTTTCAGTTTAAGCCCATGCGGTACATCCAGGTTTGAGGCGAAAAGTCCAAACCCTCCATAAGGAAATGCAGATGACCGAAGACAAAGGTCCAAAGAAAAGATCCAACGGCAAAAAGAGAAAAAGTCCAAAGGAAAAAGAGAAAAAGGAAAAAGAAAAGGCGGTTCCAATTTGGAAACCTGTAACAAAATTGCATGTCATTAGAACAAACTCCAATATGAACACGAGGTCCTAATTTTTTATAAATTTGTGCGACTTACCGCCTTAATTTGCTGGAACAATGCCAATAGCAAAAGAAATCATAATATTCTCAGATTAAGAGCTGAAACAATAGAATTTTAACAATTATTTTTCAAATTAGGAACGTGGCGAATTCCATCAAAGTGAATCTTATTAAAAAATGACAACTCACCAGAAATAAACTATAATTCCACAAGAGGATAGTTGTGAAGACACAAACTATTATCCTTTAGGCAAAAATACTCTCATTTTTATGAGATTTATTGAAATTAAGTTACGAAGCCATGAATATCGACCATCCAGCCTCAACGCTAGGAAGAAAGGTGCTTTGACAGCTATACGTCAAAATGTCATTCACTCCGCGTTCCGAAACTTTTCGTTCAAAAATAGAATTAAAACCGGTGTGACGACGTTTGCAGAGCGCGTCGTTACATTACATCCCTCCCCAAAAAGAAAAAAGAAAGAAAGAAACTTCCTTTTCTAATGAAAATTATGAGAGTCCAGAACAAAATTCCAAAAAACCTCAAAAGACAAAATGTCTTGCAACATTTTTCAATAAACAAAAAAGGCAATGCGAAAGCATCTTGCATTGGGTATTGCAGAAATAATTATAAATTAAAGAATGGGAAAGCATTCCTAAAAATCAAAGAATGTGAAAACACTCGAAAAGTAAAGAATTAAGTTGAAAAAGAATTTTCAGTTTCAAATGGAAACAAAGGACACTATCCAACTTAATGGAATAACCGAAACCAAACTCAGAAAAGAGTAAAAACTTATTTCAACACAAAAGTGAAAATAAATCCTTCAATAAAACAAATTAAACAATCCCTACTCAATTCCATTCCAGATATCGATTAGGCAACCAACGCCGTCGAATCTAATCCTTGATCTTAACCAGCCTTCTAGCATCAATACAAAAGTGCGGTTGAGCTCCAACGCCACCGACTCTATACCAGCTATTCCTGAAACAAAAATATGAAACTAACAAGATATCGGTTAAGCACCAACGCTGCCGAATCTGAAAGAAAATCGGTAAAAACAATGAAGTTTTCCCACTGTCGGTTAGGTTGAAAAGCCGCCGACTTCAAATTCCTATTCCAACATCCAAAACGTCAAAACAAAATCACAACAAAAGTGTCGTAATAATATATTTATAAGCATTGTGATCGGCATAACACCACCAACTTTCCGAGCACAAGCAAAATATAAAGAAAATATGACAATTGTGACCAGTACAACACCACTGACTTTCTGAGCACAACCGCATAAGAAAAGTATGACATTTGCGACCGGCACAACACCACCGACATCCCGTGCGCAAAGCATAAAAAATGTAACAATGTGTATAAAAACACAATCGTACAAAAAGAGAAAAACGACAATTACGACCGGCTCAACACCACCAGCTTCCCGTGCGCAAAGCGTAAGGTGTGACTATGTGTATGAAACACAATAGCACAAAAAATTGTAAAGTCCAGTAAGACACAAGTTTCCCAAAAAATGGTATAACAAGGTGTGTAAAAAATGCATAAAATGCGTCCAATCCGAGAATCTTAATACTAAGAAAATAACCCAGAACTGTACAAAAATAAAGTTCAAGAAACTTAATTTTCCATTCCCTAAGTGAGTGGAAATAAGTCAAGTGAATTTAATGTAGAAAATGAATATTAAATTTCACTCCTATATTAGAGTAGAAACTAAATTCCTAAATTTGTACAAAATATACAATATTAAATATACAAGTGTATAAAAATATATACAGGAAAATAATCCTATACAACAAAGATAAATAAAAATATAAGATCTTTTGATGTGGAACAATTTGTTAATATGGAGTAGAGTTACACAATAACAAGTCCTAAAATGACCTAAGTTATTTTTGAAGGAAACTAAAATTGAAATTAATAAATTGTTGTGAAGTTCCTAACATACATCTCCTTTCAACACCCCTCAACCTTTCAAACATCACCTCATAGTGGGGTCATACTTCAAACAAAGTACCAAAGACAAAGATAGACATTGTCAAAACAAGAATAATTTTAATATTTAATTATGTCTTTAATATGATAACGACCAGTATAGTTTTTATTAAGGTCTTTTAAAACATAAACATTAGAGGAAATTTTATCTATTATTTCACACTTAACAAACTTAGGTGCTAACTTAGCCGAAAAGAATGCAGGAGCATTAGACTGCACAAAACTTCTCCTCCACACTATATCTCCCACCTCAAAAGAAATGACCTTCCTTCCTATATTATAATAACGCGCATTACGCTTATAAGCTTTAAGCAATGAAGCTTGAACTTTTATAAAAATATCACTAAGTGATTTAAGTGAAAAAGCAAATGAAGACCTATCAACAACATCAAGTTGATTGAGGTTATCAAAAGAATTACTAAAACGGTGCAATGAAGCATCAAAAATAAGTTCTCTACCGAACATGAGAAAATTAGGAGTGAAATCTGTAGCTAGATTCACACTACTATTTAAAGCTAATTGAACATGAGGCAAATATTTTGACCAAGTTCTATGATCATCTTTAACAAAACAAGAAATACATGTTTCGACTGTTTTGTTATATCTCTCTACAGGATTATTTTGAGGTGTATATAAAGTATTATAAAATATTTTACTAATATTATAACTTTTTAGAAAATCTACAAATTGCTTAGCTGTAAATTGGCTTCCATTATCACAAACAAAAATTTTAGGCGTTCCAAACTTAAGAAATATTTTCAAAAAGTGAAATAATTTTATTTAACTCGTGTTTCTCAGAAGGAGAAAGTTCAGAAACAGAAGTAACTGCATTTACACAAGTAGTGGATTCATATTCAAAAGTAATATTATTCCATAAGTCTTTAGCAAGATTAAATTTCAACCAAAAGTCAAATCCCAAAATAATTGAAGGTTTAAAAGAAGGTATTATCAAAAAATCTACATTTTGAGTTAAGTTATCACAAGTGATAGGTAAAACCATAGTTCCAATAACATTGTGTGCAGAACCATCAGCAGTAACAGCGTTACCTTTATAAGGTTTAAATTTATAACCTAATTGCAAAAATGTTTGATGAATATTAGAACCGAGTACTCAACTACAAGCTCCACTATCTAACAAACCTGAATAAAATTTATTATTAATATTAAAATTTAAATAAGGTCTAGTGTCTTTATGTTTAACAAACAAAACAGGAGCAGCCCTGATATTATTAAAGAAAACTTTCAAATAATCTAACCATTCATTAAATTCTTTCTTACAAGTGGCTTCATTCGGAGCACTGCTAAATTTTTTCAACATCGGGTCACCAGAGGTTTTATCAAAAACTAGGGCTCGATGGGACCTGATACGTTTTTTGACTGAACAGTATTTGAATTACAAACTTCGCAATTCTTCGTAGTGACGCCAAGCTTGTGACATTTAAAACAAATTACACCTGGAAATGTAGGGCAATTTTTATAAGAATGTCCAGAGGACTTACATTTTAAACAAGTTAAATCATCTGATTTAACAGCACTAATTTGAGCAGAATATTTTTCTTTTTTAATACTTTTATTCTCACTCAAGTTCTTTCTTGACACAAAATTCTCTAATTCTCTGCTGAGGTTAATAAATTCGTCGATAGAAGAAATAGTTCTACCAAACACAAAAGGTGTGTAAATATTCAACATGTTATGTTTAATAATAGTTATGAGGGTAGCATCAAAAACAGGCATAGACAAACGGCTAGCCATATCCATTATGTCTGTAATAAAATCTGGTAATGACTCAGTTATCTTTTGTTTACGAGTACGGAGTTCATGTTCCAAATGATAATCAAATTCAATTCTATCAAAACGTTTCAACAACGCAGCCTTCAAATCCTGCCAAGAAGCAATACGAATACGAACACTACGAAACCATTTAAGCGCAGTGCCTGACAAAAGATCAGAGAATGAACTAACCAAAAAATATTCATTAAAATTTTTAAACAAGAAATATTCTTCCACTTGAGTAATAAATTCCCTAACGCACGATTTACCATCATACAAAAGCTTACTTCGTTTTAAATCAGGCAACTTAGTAACAGAAGGCAAGTTTTTCCTCAAATTATCATTCAATAAAACATTCATCATATTAAATGAAGATGCGGCTCTCAGACTATGATCACCAGCTCCTCGACTATTCGAAAATGGATCAACAACTTCAGATAAATCAGCCATGACATGAGGCATCTCATGAGTAGAAGTACCAACTGGAACATCACCAACAATATTCTCAAACAAAGGCGGGACCTGTATTTCCTTATCCATGTTTGATTTATAAAAGGATGTGAAAATCTAATAAAAAGTTGTATTAAATACACTATAAGTTTCTAATTAAAGTATCAATTAAAGTTTCTAATTAAAGTTAATTAAATTATGAATGAAGTTAATTGCATTGATAGCAAAACGCTAAACTCAAAAGTCAAACAAACTCATAGAATGGAATGTTATTGTTGCAAAAATTATTTAGGTCAAATGCCTATAAAGATAAAAATGCATTAGTGATTCACAAAATAAATTATTTATGTCTACTTAAGGTAAACAGCAAATATTCAAATATTACTATGTTTTCACACATGTGAATAAAGGTTAAGAACTAGTAATTATATAATATTACTAAGTGGAAAATCTTACCTGTAATAAACAAAAGCTATATAAGATAAAACAATTATAACAATAACCATGTTATACAAATTGAAACATTCACCTGTAATTGAGAGATACAAACAATAGTACTAACTTGTAGTATGATTAGTTTTGCAAAGTAAACAATAACAAAGATTTACTGTAATACACAGTTATGTAACAGTAAAATACATGAAGAAAACACTGTTCTTAACATGATAAGGTAAAAAATAATGCAAAGGTGACAAGGAATAAAGATATATGCACACTGTCATGTCCCTGTTCGCGAGTGCCAGATGTAATAATAAAAAAAAATGATTTTATTTTCTCTGTATCTCCTATTTAAAAGAAATAGAAATAAAATTGGTTTGTAAGTACATTACCATAAAAGTTCGGGCGCCTTGGAGATACACATGCCTAGGATAATCAGCGGAGATTGGAAACTTTTAATCTGCCGGAGGTGAGCTAAATGAAACCAAACGGTGAGGTTTAAGGTTTTATTGTCCACTCCAGTGTGCATTTAGAAATAGTTGCAAGGATACATTCCTAATGTATATCTAACCTTAAATTTAAAATTAGAGTTTTATAAGCTAGGTCAATCTGATCCTATGTCAATATGATCTTATGTCACCAATGCATTTTTAGGTTATTTTGAAGTTTAGATTTAAAATATATTTAAAGTAAGCTCACGGCATCCCTCGGCGAGTATATGTAAACACAGCAGCGAGAAAGCTCGTAGCAGGCGGAGTTTTCAGTTTAAGCCCATGCGGTACATCCAGGTTTGAGGCGAAAAGTCCAAACCCTCCATAAGGAAATGCAGATGACCGAAGACAAAGGTCCAAAGAAAAGATCCAACGGCAAAAAGAGAAAAAGTCCAAAGGAAAAAGAGAAAAAGGAAAAAGAAAAGGCGGTTCCAATTTGGAAACCTGTAACAAAATTGCATGTCATTAGAACAAACTCCAATATGAACACGAGGTCCTAATTTTTTATAAATTTGTGCGACTTACCGCCTTAATTTGCTGGAACAATGCCAATAGCAAAAGAAATCATAATATTCTCAGATTAAGAGCTGAAACAATAGAATTTTAACAATTATTTTTCAAATTAGGAACGTGGCGAATTCCATCAAAGTGAATCTTATTAAAAAATGACAACTCACCAGAAATAAACTATAATTCCACAAGAGGATAGTTGTGAAGACACAAACTATTATCCTTTAGGCAAAAATACTCTCATTTTTATGAGATTTATTGAAATTAAGTTACGAAGCCATGAATATCGACCATCCAGCCTCAACGCTAGGAAGAAAGGTGCTTTGACAGCTATACGTCAAAATGTCATTCACTCCGCGTTCCGAAACTTTTCGTTCAAAAATAGAATTAAAACCGGTGTGACGACGTTTGCAGAGCGCGTCGTTACAAGTCTTAGGTAGTGGCCTCTGAGGTGGTTATTATTGTTGCGTGTGAACAATTTCTTAAAGTCTTCAATGTCGTAATGTCAGGTATCGGATCAAAAAATAAACTACATTTAACTTAGTTTTATTTCAACCCACCAATCCACCATTTTGCCTGCATATATCAGCGTTGGGAAAATTATAATTGAAATTCAAAAATATTTAAAAATAAAAATCTCGACTTGCTATCTAAAAGATTGAAAAAGCTAAACCCGACTGCTGTCTAAAACATCAAAACAAGTTTGGCAGCAGGCTGTACCAATCATAAACCCAAAGAAAGAAAGAATAAAGCTCTAATTTATATATATATATATATTTATATATTCACAAATTTATTATTACTAACACTTGTGATGTCCCTTTTTCAGTGACCGATAAGGATAAACCCAAATTACTAAGAATACCATGAATACCTAGAGACCTCTTTGAATGATTAAACCTACTCTCCACCTTGAGGTTGGCAGAATCATCGGTATCTATATAACCGATGCAAGGAGCCATTTAAATAAAATAAGAAGAAGAAGAAAGAAATATTAATGAGTAATTAAAATTTGCACGTATATTTTTTCTAAACATAACATAAACTCACCCCTATAGCCCCGAAGGGGTAGGCAGAGGTACTAGCACCCAGATATCGCCAGTTTATGTTTAGGTCCCAATGTAATAGGTGGCAAGCCTATTGCCATTAACCGGGTACTTATAAACCTGCGATAAATACTCACATAACTTCGAAAAGTCATTGGTGTGTGCCATGGTAAAACCTGTGATCGAATCCGATATCTCGTCTCAGCAGTCCATTACCCATATCACTAGGCTACCGCTTCTATTATTTGAATAGATAGATGCTCACCCATCAATAACAGGTACTGCTGACGTTTGACTCGCCCCAGCATCCACAACCAGAGCGGTTGATTTCCCATTAGCAAAAGCCGCCAGTACAGCACTCTTCACCAAGAAGAACGCTGGTGCCTGGTACTTTTCAAATAGTAGTTCCGCTAATTTCTCCCTAGCAGGGCGTGTGGTCCACACGGCTTCAGTGAATAAAGCTGGGTGATGTTCCGATGGAGAACGGATGACCTGGAAATGGTAATGAATTAATTAGAATTTTATCTAATGAAATCTATCTAATCAATTATCAAAGAAATATTAGCCTATCATAGTTCACTGCTGGATGTGGCCTCGCCCAATGTTTGGAGGCTTTGGCCTACTGTTTTTCACACTGGCCAGACGGGCTGGTACAGGGATTTATTTCTAGATTTACTTCCCTTTTTTTTATACATAGAATACAAATAAGTTAAATAGATTCTATTTTTATATCTACAATTGGATATTTAAATTAGTATATCATTTTTTTTAACTCAAAATTAGTTAATTCAAATTAATTAGTTACTTTTTACTAAACGTGAAAACGGTAAGACATTAGGAAACTTGTACGAAATAAGTTATTGTGACGTGATATATTGCGGCGACAGTCGGAGCCATCTACCGATACTCGTAGAGCTATCGGAACCAATAAATGATATTGCAATATATATGCAACACGGGTTATTGCCAATATTATCGCAAGATGGATATATGTATACAAACTATCCCGGATGGCTTCAGGGGAGGTTCAGTGGCTCAATACTCAGAGTATTCCCCCTATAAGGGAAAGACCGACAATAGCAGTCTCTGGTCTTCAAAGCATAAGTTTTTTGCAACCACACAACATATAAATACCAGTGGCAAGAAGTCTCTAGAAACTGATTTCTGCTGGCTTCCTAATTGGCCATGCATTGCATAGCAACCAAGATCGAAGTAAGCTTTTTTTCCACTGGCTAATCTTATGAAAACTTTCATACATTGCTTCAGATAAATACACACCTTAGCATAACAATAGTCTAACATCTTCTCGAACAGGTCCCAGTTGTCCACTTGTCCATCCTTCATGTAGGAGTGGACTTCCATGCCAGTGCGTGGGACGTGCAGTTCTGTGACATCGATGTAGTGACGGAGTTCATTGCCTGCTTTTGTACCTGTTGGAGATAAATATATTTTATTGCACACCACACAGAGGATACATACATGGTAGTGAATTGTACCACAGGCAGATATTTGCATTGGTCTGGTTGTTTTTTGGCGAGGAGGTAGGGTATGGCGGTTTTTCCGCCCAATTGAGCAGTCCGACTGGGGAAGTACCTCCGCCCTACAGAATACGGTGGCTATAATAACTTCGTGTTGTGTTCCCAGTGGTGAGTAGGGTAGCCAGAGCTCACTGGAGAATTTGTGCTGTCAGTGGGAAGTCTAAAGGCTTGTCCAGCTTTGTCTGCTTCACTGACGGCACAGAAACTCTGTATTTACAGGGTTGGCAGCGCGACTGTGACTCCTCTGGTGTTACAAATGTCCATAGGCCAAGGTAACCACTTTCCATCAGGTGGGCCGTGTGCTTGTCTGCCACCTAAGTGGTATAAAAAAAAAACCAGGGTAAAATTTATGGAAACCATCATGAAAGTAGAAGAAATGCACACAACATGTAAACATGTTTAAGGTCTACTCCAATAGGAAATCTTGCCTTAGTTAACAGGAAAGAGATATTTTAGACAAAGATCAGTCTAATAAATACGTACATATAGTCACGCCTTTATCGCTGGAAGGTTAGGCAGAGGAGAATTAAGACCCACATTTCAGCAATTGTTATTATTATGACAATAATTATTACAATAATAATTATATTCGGTCCCATGTAATAGGGGGTGAGCCTATTACGGTATTCCAGGCACTATTGTTGACTCGAGCCATGAATCTGGGCTGTGTATGTGTCTGATGGTAAACAGCCCTATCTATCCCTTAGTCGCCTTGTACGACACCGCATGGGAAGAGATAGGATGGCCCTTTTCTACCCTGCCGGAAAGCACGCTGCATTCCCACATAATAGGGGCTCTGTATTCCGGACACTATAATTGACTCAAGTCATGCATCTGGGACTGAATCTGGCCTGTATATATCAGTCTGATGTTAAACAACCCTATCCCTCAGTCGCATTGTATGACACAGCTTGGGAAGAAATGGGATGGCTCAAATTCTACTCTGCCAGGAACCACGCAGTTTTATAAATAAGCCTGTATTTTCTCAGATGAACTATCATCTTATAAAGGCGGGAAGAACCTAATTTTTACAACTGCAACTAGGTTAGAAAAAGCTATGAACAGTAGTCAAAAAACAAACAAACAACTCGTAACTTTTACATAAATAATGTTCAAATGTTTACTATACGTTCTTTTAAAGAAATGAACCAGATTTCAACACTTCAAAATCATTAGATATAAATATAAATAACAAAAATACTAAGTACTAAAAATTGATGACATATACTTTAAACTAAAACTCACCACTTTGGGTAACATTTCCATCGGGAACCTTCTCCTCAGGTTCCGGAACATGAGTAGCAGGTCCAACACCAACTACAGCAGGAATATCGGCTTTGGGAGTATCTTCTTGGGCATAACCAACACGCAATGAATGATGGCCAGGATCGAAGACTAGTGCACCAATCTCGTCGCCGCCATATAGCATGCCGTTTGGACCACTCATAGTTGTGATTTTATATCAATTTTCACTTATTCGTAGCTATATTAAACTAAATTTACAAAAATATGAAACGGCGCGATATTTTGATAACTGTATCTATAAAATACAGATGCCCGATGCCGACAGCCGAATTGACAGCCAAACAGTGTTGCCAACTAGTGCAATCTAGATACCCCACAAACCTACCTGAAAATCCCCAATAGGGGAACATGGGGGTTCATGAAATCAATGTTCCCCACACTTTCCCCACAAATTTTCATTAAAGAAAAAATATATAAAATTAAACATTATGTACTAGAAAAATCTTTACAAACATGCTTTTCGCGCGTATCATGCATGTATAATATGTTCGTAAACTTCTTTATCACCTCGGATATTCTAATCGGCTGTATGAAATAGGTTAGTTATGGCGTAAGATATCGTGAAAAAAGGAAAAGATATCGTTAGATGTGTCTTAAAATCCCAGATGACAAGTGTTTAAAAAATATAATTATCTACATGGCGAATCATAGGCACTTAATTGTAAATCGTTAATCATCTTTATGTTCCGTACTTCACAGAAAAAAACAAACCCTTCATCATTTCTTTCGTTGTCCATCTCTCTGTCTGTCAAAACAATGCTCTCGGGAGTGCGTAAATGTATCATAGTGAAGTTAATATCAAATGCTCAGCAAATTCTTGTAGCTGTGAAAAAAATCAACTTGCTAACCCTATAAACGTATTATAACAACATGATGGGCCGCTTGCGCATTCGCGAATTAGCAAGTTGAGTTGGAATCAACTTTAGACATTGGTAACATTATTACTCACACTACCCACCACTAGTTTCCCACTAAACTCATCACTCGTGATATTTAAATATATACATTATTTTTATTATTATTTAAAGAGTTAAATAATTTTGAATACTCAACTGCCAGATATGTTTAAATTAATTTTAATCAAATTTAAATAATAATTGTAATTAATAAATAATCAATACTTAAAATATTTACCACATATTACTTCTGAGTTTAGGTCTAGAGTAAATGTCTAAATTACCAGAATTTTCCCCATATAAGCGCAATCACCACAAATTCCCCAATCAGATCGAAAATCCCCACAGTTTGGGGAATTTCCCATACATTGGCAATGCTGCAGCTTGTAAGAGGCGTTCCAGTTTCCAGAATAATTAAATACTATTTCATGTCATTTAAAAGCATTTTCATACGTCAGAAAGGGAAGTATCGCGTCAATTTCAATATCTATGATCTATGATCAAAACACAAGTACCAATCTCGGTTATTCGGTTCCCGGCCCGGCGCAGAGTAAGTAATATAGTCTTATGTAGTATTGTATTCTCTTTGTAATATAGTTTCCGGTTGCAACCAGAAAAACTGTACTGTTTGGAACTCAGTGTCCGCTCTCTTACTTTTCTATTATTGATGTATCTTTACATTTACGTGAGCATCTGAACAACTTTTAGCGATAAAAAAATCACAGCCTGTGTGCTTGTAGGTGAAGTGGCGTAAGGCCTCCAAAATTTTGTTGTTGGGGGTAATTTTGAAACCTAAGTATTTGGTAGGTTTGTAATTAGTATTATTTATATGTGAAAGTAATTGTCTGTTTGTCTGTTAAGATTTCGCACTTAAACCTCTGAACCAGCATAGGTAAATGAAACTTGGAACGGAGACAGAGTAAGTATATTATATTATTAATTAATTAAAAAAGAAAGAAGAAGGAAAGAAAGAAAATTATTTTAATTACCTACCTACTGATGACTGATACACATCTATAAGAATAAAAGTAAACAACACAAAATAACAACAGCAGCGCCGATGACGTCTCCGTATGCAATAGGTACCTACATACTACATCTCCCCCCCGCGCGGACCTCGTAAGCGAAAGACGTGTTTGTGTGCGCTCTGTTTTAATAAATCATTTTATGTGCTTAATAGTAATCTTTCCGTGTTAAATCTAACTTAAAAGTCTCACTAAACTACAAGAAAAGTAAACATAAATTTATTTCTGAGCAAAACATAGGAATTGGTGAGAAATAAGGAAATATAAAGTTGAGTGTAGTGACTTGTGATTGTTCCGAAGTTTTCTTTTGCTGAACTACCTGCCACAACAACAACAAGAAGCTTTAATTACTGCACAAACCGTACTTTGTTTATTGTCAGACACTGCAACAAGAGAACGATAATTTCTACTCAGTTCTTAAGTGTCGTCATAGCTTAATGGATAAGGTCGTCGCCGGACTCTAAAGCTCGTTCACGCATGGTTGTGGTTTCAAATCTGACATTTATAAAATTGACTTTTTGTGAAGATTATTATTTCACTTGTCTAAAAAACTAAGATAAGTCCAATTATCTACTATCGACGACGAGCTACGTACATTTGGGAGACCTAATTATATCAGGATTATATGCGGCATAATGCCGCGTGTAGCTCGCTCACCAAAGGACCGTACATCAGCGCCAACCAAGGAACAAAAACGTGTAATGTCTACTCCAGATAACACAGTTAATGTTGATAATGAACACGTACTACCCAGCAAATCACCGAGATCTAAACGGTCTAGACCTGATTTTTCACCTGAACACACAAACGATTTTAAAGCGTTTGAATATAAGGTTATGAGTCTGCTAACAGCCTGGAAAGAGGATCAAGACATTGCACTCCTCAAATTGACAAAGGATATTAATGAGGTTAAATTGCAAAATACGGAGATACAGAGGATTCATGCTGATTTAGAAAAATCAATTGAGTTCGTAAGCGTGGCATATGAGGACCTAAAAAAGATGGTGGAGACATTGGAGAGAGAGCGGCGGGAGCAGCGCACCTGTATCCTGGAATTGGAGAGAAAGATTTTAGATCTACAACAAAACATACGGTCTAGCTCATTGGAAATTAGGAATATCCCTTACAGAGACAATGAAACCATCACTGATCTTACAGCCCTAATGATGAACACCTGTAAGGTACTCAATGTCCCATTGTCACAGTCGGATCTACGTGACATTTATCGGATGCCGGGTAAAAAAGGATCGAATAGGCCAATTGTCGCCGAGCTTCTGACAGTGCCCTTAAAAGGAACTGTGCTTAGTGCCTCCCGAGTCTTTAATAGGGGACGTTCATTGGCAGATAAATTACACACTGGGCACATTGGTTTTCCGGGAGAGCAACGGTCAGTCTATATAGCTGAGCACTTGCCTACCAGCCAAAGACAACTTTACTACGAGGCCCGCAGGTTCGCTAAATCTCAAGATTACAAGTTTTGCTGGACTCAAAACAGTAAGATTTTTCTTCGTAAACTTGAAGGTATGCAGGCTATCACTGTTTCATCGGTCGCATGTCTTGAAAGGTTATCAAAGTTGCAATAGATATGGCAGTTTCCTAAAGAATTTATATCTGAGGAGTTTATTGTCACATACATACGAAGCTTTTATTTTGTCTTTTTTTCTGTACCTCTATTGTCTGCTTATATTTAAAGGACATATTATGCTGTATTGTAGTTGTATGTACCTCTATGATATGGTAAAATGTAATCAATGCATGCCTATCACTCACACACAGTGCATATGTACGTTTTCTACTAGATGGCACCTACTATGTTTCTGTGGACAATTGGTGGTGAGGAGGTATGATACATTGTATTTAGTTATTATGTTTGCGTCACCTCATCTTGTGATTCCTATGCAAATATTTTTGAATCGAGATACTCAGCAAATTTTTGTACATAACATAATTCTTACAACACATTCTTACACACAACACAATCTTAGTACTCACAAATACAACATATCGACACTACCCACTGAGATAAAATCTATGACACTGCCTCTTTATTTTCTTTATTTTACTACACTATATATTAAATATATTTTTTACACTAAACAAATAAATATACAACAAAATAATATGAAGTATATTGTTGTTCGTAGTATCCTGTATTTAACGGCCATTGCTTCATGTTTCCGTATTGTTCACTTACTTCGTGTAAATATAGTGCCATCTAAAAGTGTGATATTGATTTGCAACAAATGACTGACATAAATTATATCTCAAATGAGCTTGATGCAACTGGCTCATCCCAAGCATTTGTTTGCAAACAAGATCAGTGTAGGAACATGATACCCAACATTAATAATTCGATAAAAATACTTCACATCAATATTCGCAGTGTAAATTGCAATTTTGACGCTCTGATTGTATTTCTGAACGAAATAGACATTTTACCAGAAATTATAGTTCTGTCTGAATGCTGGCTGAATACAATGTCAAATACACAATTGCCATCCATAGAGACTCATATAAACTACCGCACAGAAGGTAACATGAACCAGAATGATGGAGTTGTTATTTATGTGAAAAAATCATTACTGCACACTGTCACCGAAGCGCGCATTTTGGATGCTAGTGGTTTAATCTGCAGAATAGATGACCTTAACCTTGCGATGGTTGCACTGTATCGTCCTCCTTGTAGGCGTGTTACAGACACCTTTTTAAAGGAATTGGATGAAACACTTGCAATGGTGTCCAGCTGTAAACATGTTGTCTTCATAGGTGATATTAATATTAATATTACACCAAATAAATTAGACCCAAAGGCAGACGAATACCTTAATATGGCGGCTACTCAGGGTCTGCTACCAACTCATACCTTGCCCACTCGTAGACATAGGTGCCTGGATCATGTATTCTTTAAGTCTGACCTACAAACCACAACTTTGTTAATTGAATGTTCTGTTACCGACCACACACCTTGTCTTCTAAATATTGATACGGGAATGAAGCTACCGATCAAATCTACTATCACAACCAAAATTGATTATCCCTCTGTATTCAGGGACGTGTCGAATACTGACTTTAGTTCTGTAATTAGCATGACCGACCCTGACACGGCCGCTGAGAAGTTGGTCTTAATTATTGAATCGATAGTAAAATCGCACTCTAGAACAATTCGTGTCCCTTCTAAACGTAGGATCATTAAACCATGGATTACTAGTGGCTTACTACGATGTATACGTAATAGAGATGATATGTACCGTCGATTGAAGATAGATCCTGACAACTATACTCTTAGAATAACTTATACCAGGTACCGTAATTTTTGCAATAAGTTACTTAAGAACCTGAAACACGCATATGAGAGGCATGAACTACAAAAAGCGAAAAATAATCCAAAGGCCACCTGGAGAGTTATTAAAAATATTATTCATACAGGATCGAAAAATTCATCTACTGATCTTCTAAAGATAGGATCTGATGAAACACAATCTGTAAACATGGTCAATGAATACTTCTCAAATATAGGTCGGGAGTTGGCTGAGAGTATTGGTCTCCACTCACATATACGCGATGGACTGCAGCTACCGCAGGACAGCTTTGTTGAGAACTCTCTTGTACTAATGCCAACGTATGACTGGGAGGTTGAAAAACTAATCGATGGTTTACGCAGTGACGCTGCAGTTGGTTGGGACAATATATCAGCTCTTCTATTGCAGAAGTGCTCAAACACCCTCACTCCAATTATCACACACATCTGTAATGTCTCAATGTCCAGCGGTGTCTTCCCTAAGTGTCTAAAAAAAGCCATTGTCCACCCGGTTTATAAGTGCGGGGACAGAGACAGTATCAGTAATTATAGGCCAATATCCGTACTACCCACTCTGTCGAAAATACTCGAGAGGCTGCTGAATAACCGCCTTATAAAGTTTTTAACTAAAAATAATGTCCTAGCCCCAAACCAATTTGGATTTCGATCGGGGAAGTCAACATGTGATGCGGTAGCCTCTCTTGTTGACGAGATAGTGGAGTGCCTAGATGGCAAAGAAAAATGCTTAGGCATTTTCTTAGACCTCAAAAAGGCTTTTGATACCGTCTCTGTCCCACATTTATTACAGAAAATGGAAAGACTAGGTATACGTGGATATGCCCATCGGATATTTAAAGATTATCTCTTGGACAGAGTGCAATGTGTGAGGGTGGACTCTTATGTGAGTAATAACGTACCCATATACTTTGGTGTTCCTCAGGGTTCGGTGCTGGGGCCGACCCTCTTCCTCCTCTATATAAACTCTCTATGCAAGCTCTCGCTTCCCAAATGCTCAATTTTAGCTTATGCAGATGATACCGCATTACTAATCCGTGGTAAGAATTGGCCTGAAGTTTTTGATGGGGCTGAGGAGGCTTTAAAGTTGGTGATGCAATGGCTATCAGCTAACCTCCTAACACTGAACCTTAGTAAAACTACCTACATGACGTTTTCTCTTTCGAATTGTACACAGCCTGCATCAGACACATTCAAGCTAAGAGCACATTCCTGCACACTAAATTCTCCATCTACACCATGTCACTGTCCTGAAGTGAACAGATCTACACACATCAAGTACCTGGGTGTATATATTGACAACCATATCACTTGGAAATATCACTTGCAATGTCTTGTAGGTCGAGTACGAAAAATGATGTGTATATTTAAAAAGATACGCCACTCTGCCGACGATAGCACTAAAAAAATGATATACACTGCGCTATGTCAGTCTATTCTAACCTATTGTATTTCGGTTTGGGGTGGAGCAGGGAAAACGCACTTATTACCCCTGGAACGGGCACAAAGAGCTGTGCTTAAGGTAATGACTTCCAAGTCCTTTACGCATCCCACAGACAAACTGTATAAAGAATGTCAGATTCTTACTGTGAGACAGCTCTTTGTCCTCAATACCATCGTTAGGAAACATAGGTCTATATGTTACAACCCCCAAAATGAGAGAAAGCGTCGATCATATATGATATGCCCAACGCAGAAATTTAGAACTACACAAGCTGAAAGGCATTTTAATGTTCTGGGTGGTCACCTCTATAATGCAGCAAATAAAGATTGCAACATTTATCCATTACACAGGTCACAATGTAGAAGGGTGGTCACAGAATGGCTTTTGAACAAGTCCTATTTAGAAACTGAAGACATTTTAAAACTGTCAGTACTATGATACAATTAAAGAAAACTACGTACACACACACACACACACACACACACACACACATTTTAATTTATGATATGTTTACTTAATTGAAATGCTTCTTTGACGAGGTACTTGCTGGCATGTACAAAGACTCATGAACACCGAACTAATGTGTATTAATTAATTGTATAATGTTTGTTGATTAAGATAGGTTTCAGTAACCCTGGTACCCTAAACACAAGTTTAATCTTAATTTGGGTACCAGATTTCATCATACTATGCTGTTAAACTATCATCAAATCGTATTGTAAAGTGTTCACTAGTTTGTAACTAAGGATTAAATGAATTTTGAATTTTTTGAATTTTTTTTGACTATAAGTAGGTATGCTAAGAAATCAAAACGTTTCTACTGGAACGTGCAAAGCTTTTTTTTTTGTATTAGGCCCCAAGAAGGCACCGTTCACTCAAGGCACTTCCTCGCCTCCATTTGTCTCTGTTTGTGTTCAGGCGCAGTCGCAGTCCGTAATTTGTAGAGGGGTCGCCATTTTAAAGTGTGATAAAGTGTGGAATCCACTTAAAAAAGGTGACCACCCGACCCCCGTTTGCTGGCGCGGGTGGTTTTTTCGTGCTTGAACAGTGTAAAATAAAAAGTCTTTTTGGCGGGGAGATAGTGCATTCGATTACTAAGCAGGAGCCATGGGTTCGATTCTCGCTCAGTTAAAATACCGTAAGGCCGGCGGGAAGGCTAAATCGCACGCCTATCTTGGGTTATTAGTTGCCGAGGGTGAGATTGTTATTACCCGCACTTATGGACTGAGGCGGACCTCGAATTTTTGGGGCCCTGGGCTATTACTGCTTAGGGGCCCTACCTCATTATTCAACCAATTGCCATTTAGTCAAATACTTTTTTCTGTAGTGATGTAGGTATATATATGTTACGTACCTACAGGAAGATAATAGGAACACCAATATATTTAATTTATAAACCATTATTTATTGCAAAATAAATTGACAAGATATGTTTTATAATTTATAAAACAACCTGTTTGCATTTTTGTGCTGCATATTCTTTTATTTGCTCGTCGGACTGTAAGTCCTCTGTTAAATCGCAATTTATGGAAAGAACTGATAAATGATTTAGTCGATAGCTCGACATTGTTGTCCTGAATTTTTTTTATTATAGATAATTTTTATTATTTACAATATCGTCTATTGTTTTCAGTTCAGGTTGAGGGCCCTCTGTATCCACGGGGCCCTGGGCTGCAGCCCAAAAAGCCTTTAAGTAGATCCGCCCCTGCTTATGAAGGTCATTGAGCGATGAGCGAGTCGCTTCGATCTGAATTTCCTCCGGATCCACTTCCTTATTTACTTCTCGAGCATATACTAATTCGCAGTAGGGGAAGGCGGTAGCCCACGTACTCACACTCCGCACAATCCCTGTGGTGCGCTGAGCGAGAGAACTTCCACCCCTAGGATCGGTTTGACCTTAACGTTTCCACGCGGGGCGCTCGATCAGTGTGTGCAACCCTCAGTTTTCACTCATATAACAATAATGGCACTCGGGTGTTGGCTCAGGTTAATCCCCGAAACATCCGTTCTCGGAGATCACCTGCGTTAGCTACTACTAGAGGCCCCGGTGTGGCTTCTCTAGCCAGTCTTCCATGATGTAGGTATTGCTCATTTTGGGAGTGGTTGCGCCGATAGTAGAATTTGTATTTTTTTCGCTCAATAGTAGTAATTCAAATTGATGACACTGAACACACGCTCCCTATACCCATCTTCCTCCCGCACTACCTTTAAAGTGAGATAGCAATAGTTTTCGCACCGCTCAATTGTCAAAATAGCCGCATATTGACTTCCGCTTTGAACTAATAAACAATGGCCGGCGGCGCGCGCGACTCTCAGAAATTAATAATGTTTGTTGGATTTTAACCGCTTTCATAGACCTTTACCGATCGGATTGTGCCTCTCGTGTGTCCCGCAAGTGATTTAGTGATGTGGGCAGCAGCTCCTGAGCCAGGAAGAGAAGACCGGTGCATCGGCCCAGCCAGCACGTGGCGTAGTAAAGGTTAGTGCATCCTCTCCTAATTTCTCGGGTTGCATTCAATGCCTAAACCACCTCCGCGGCAACCCGATCACCTATCTTGTTTGTTGTGTAAAGTGTCATATGAAACATGTTAACTTCACCCCCCGCAAAATACAGTCCACTAGCTCAGGTGGCATGAGAATCGCGCCACCAGGGAGGATGATGTATTGACCTTGGCTAGGCTCGTGCAGAAGCTGCGCGCTCCGCACAATGGGCATTATAGTCATCCGGTGGATGTCATTTGACGCGGCGAGTTTTCTTGCCGGATTGGTACCGTGTATCATAGAGCCGATGAACCCGAGTCTGAAGAAATTGGGGCCGTGAACTTTCAGCTCCACATGGACATGGTAGCGAAGTAGCAGCTAGGACTTGGGCAACCAGGACCAGGGCACGCAGTACTAGCGGTAAGACCCATCATAGGGAACTGGCTAGAGAGGTCCAACGGTTGCTACTATAAACCAGCTGGCACAATCGGGCTGGAGCTAACGACTGAGCGCCATCACTGTAATGCGAGCGAGAAGTCGGGGCTGCACACACTGATCGAGTGCTTGGCGTGGGAGACGTCGCGGCGGGTGCTAGTGGCGGCCCTAGGAATGGAAGTTCGCGCCTTGCTCACTTCGGTACGTGGCGCCATCTCCTTCTGTGAGCAAGTAATGCTCGAGGAGACGGCGAAGAGGATTCGCAGGAGACTCTCGGTCCGCAAAGCCGTTACAAGTGGAGGTAACTCGGGCGTTAGAGGTCGCAGAAGGTCCTCCATCCTTCATGAGCGCGGGTCTGGGGCTGACGGGAGGACCTACCTGTCACTCTTGCAGAAGCAGGCTGAGCTGGCCACCTGGGGCCACCCCCACCATCCTCTGGGGTAGCCATGGGGATTTTGCACACATAAAAACGTCGCTATCAATGCTCAATATTTACTTGGTTTCGGCATTTTGAAGCGTAGGCGCGGGAAACATTCGGTGCAGTGCGATACGAGCCCTCAGGCGGGCATTCGACCGCCCTCTGCAAGTTGTACGCCGAGTGGTAGGCATATAGCGCGCGGCCTTGAGCGAGGGACGGAGGCCTGCCGTGTCCCCCACCCCCATTTCAGGCGGCGTGTGACCGATTTATCTAATCTTTCTCAAATACGTACCTAAGCAAATGTTTAAAACTATGTATGGTATGTGTATTTATTTATTTATTTTTTATTTATTTATTATAATATAACCATACATTGTTTTTACAGATTGTATCCAAGACAACAATGTAGTACATAATTATTATTTATCCATAATACTTGTAATATTTATTAATATATAGTAGACAACATTAGTAACTTTGTGACTCTAAACATTGGAGTGTCACCCGCTCAAATTCCGCCAATGAACAACAAAATACATCTACGTTCTGTGCTATGCTATTTAAAATATTCAGGGCTCGCACGTAAGGAGCATGCTTCAATAAGTTCGTCCGGGGTACCGGAACCTCAAATGTCTGCTCCCTTGGCGCCAGCCGCAGCCTGGTGTTAGGAACACGCAGCCTCAATGCTTCCAATACCTGCGGGTTAGTAATTTTGCCACGAAACAGCAGAAATACGTACTTGGCCAAAGCCAAGCTACGTCTTACCTCCAGCTTATAGTATCCAACCATCCCCAACACGAAAGTAGTTGGATACATAAGTGGGTAGAACGGGTATACCCCATATTGTTTGAGGTAAAGATACCTGGTAAATTTATTTTGCATCTTTTCCACCATGGAGTTATACTTAGCTTCATAGGGATTCCAAATAATAGCACTCGTCTCTAACCTGCTTCTTACTAACGCGTTATATAGCGCTTGCACGGCAACGGTGTTTTCGAAATCCCTAGTCTCCCGAATTATGAAACCTAGGTTCTTAAAGGCCTTTGTACATACGTCCACTATGTGTGTTTTGAACGTTAGTTCTTTAGTAAACAACACTCCGAGATCTCGCACCTGTTCTACACGCGGAATTGCTTCCCCATCCATATCGTAATTGTAGTGAATAGGTACCACCGTACGTGTGTAAGACATTATGTTACACTTGGAAATATTAAAACACAACCCGTTTTTTGAACTCCATTCTACCACCCTGTTTATATCTCGTTGGAGACGCTCACAGTCCTGCTCGTTGGCAATCCGGTGAGATAACTTCAAGTCGTCTGCAAATAACAAGCATTTCGCATCTTGGACCACTTCTGGTAGATCATTTATCATGATGATAAACTCCAGTGGTCCAAGATTACTACCTTGACTCACTCCCGTGTAGGTACTGTACGAGTCTGAATTGTAGCCCCCGTACTCAACGTATTGTTTTCGGTTCCTCAAGTAGTCCGCAAAAAATTGTAGGAGATCTGGAGTAAATCCAGCCCTCGCGAATTTCATCAAAAGCACGTCGTTGTCCACACTATCGAAGGCCTTCCGATAGTCGAAATAGGCAACATCTAACTGAGCACCAGCTTCAGAATCAAGCACGTGTACTGCCTGGTTCATGAAGCACATGTGGTTTGAATTAGTGCTACGTCCCGCTCTGAAGCCATGTTGGGTATCGCTAAACTGAATACTGACCTGTGACGTTATGATCGAACACAAAGCCGTCTCGAAAACCTTTGCAAACGTCGACAACACCGCCACAGGCCTGTAACCGCTGATATACGAGCCTGAAGCACCCTTCGGCACTGGTGTTACTCTAGTTAGCTTCCAACCTTCAGGATACAATCGCTCTTTCAAACAAATATTAAAAAGATGTTGAAGAGGTTGTGCCAACACCATCCTGCAGTCCTTCACTAAATAGGGAGGTATACCGTCTGGTCCTGTTGAACGCTTAGGTTTAAGACGCTCGAGAGCCCGACACACGTCCTGTAATGACAGCTCACCCACATGAACCCGCGACCCGCGCTCTGGTGCCATCTGCGCAGCGGCTTCAGCATTCAAACGCGGCGCACACGTTCCGTAAACAGAGTGAAAGTAATTAGCGAACTCTTGCGCGCACTCATGCTCCGGTAGTGTATTACCGTCCTTAGTAATACGTGTTTTGCAACGCTTGGAACGCCTCTGGCCAATGAACCCCCAAAAGGACCTTGGCTCTTTAACGAATTGAGTCTCAATACGTCTCTGATACTCATCATACGCAATATTAATTTTATTCTTTACTGAGGACCGATAGTAAGAAAACTTATCATAATCATCTTTAAGTCCGCTAGCTTTATAAGATTTATGCCACAATGCTTTCCGTTTTATGTTACCTATTATGTCAGCTGTATACCACTCTGGGTAATTGTACCGAGAGTTGCAAGCTTTAGGCATTTTTCTGGGAGTGCTATCATCTACTATTTTATTAAATATATTATAAAACGCGTCATACGCCTCGTCTGTACTGCTCGTCTCAAACAAAGTGCTCCAGTCCGCATTCGCTAGCGCATTATACATAGTATAAAAATTTGCTTTATTGAAGTTCCAGCGCGAGCGGTCGCCCCCAGGTGACTGCGGGAGGGGGGTGGCGGGCGCGGGGACCACGGCCGGCGCCAAGCAGCGCGCGCGACTCACGTTCACACGCAACGGCGGGTGCTGTATGTCTATAGGACTCAGTACCGCCGGCTCCTCACTTACGGCGACCTCTTCGTATTGCATTGTTGTTAACACAACGTCGAGTGTGCGATTATTACAATTAATAATGTTGTTACATTCGCGAAATCTGCAATAGGTGACAAAGTATTCATAATAACATTGTACGTCCCGAGTAGCAGAGTACATATTAAAATCGGCAGTTAAAATAACTTCTTCATATTGTGTACAGAGTTGTTCTAGTAAGTAAAACATATACATATATTCACGTTCATCAGTCCCCGGTGGTATGTACGCGACACAGCATAAAAATAACAATTTATTGTTACGGAATACAGTCGCACAGACTAATTCAAATAAATGTCTGTCAAGATTAACATTATCCGGTAAGGAAACTTGACGCAACTCCAGCCCACTGCTTGCCGCCGCCGCCAACAATACTCCGCCAAGCTTCCGCCCATCAGCACGATCGCAGCGTAACAGCGTGTAGCCGTTCGGCACCAGCTCCCCGTCCTGTATAGATTCGTTTAATCCGCTTTCAGTAATCGCAATTAGATCCGACGTGGAGGCTAATATTCTTTTATAAAATGCTTTCAACTTTGTACGCAATCCCCTCACATTTTGATAATAAATTGTCAAAGGTTTTTCATTTTTCCTATTCTTTGGTGGGGGGTCCACGGGGGCTCCGAAACCAACGCCATTCACTTAAACGCGTATTTATAGGCCATACCTCAGCTATAGCGATATTTTCATATAGACTTTCCGGTACACCGATTTTAAATGATGAATAATCACGCTGCGTCTTCGGTATTATTTTTTCCGCCGTTACGTTACAATTTTCACCACAAATTCCTTTTATATGTGTCCGAATAGCTTCCTGAGATGTGTCAGGATGTAGTGACCAGATATGCAAGTACTTCTTTTTTTCCACCGCTTGAAGACTATTAATTTGACTGCTGTGAGTGTGTGCTTGTAAGTGTAATGGACTGCTGTGAGGTCTGTGGTCACAGGTTCTACCATGGCACACACCAATGACTTTTCGATGCATTTCGAAGTTATGTGTGTATTTATCGCAGGTTTATAAGTGCCCGGTTAATGGCAATAGGCCCGCCACCTATTACATTGGGACCTAAACATAAACTGGCGAAATGTGGGTGCTAGCACCTCTGCCTATCCCTTCGGGGATATAAGCCTGAGTTTATGTTATAATGTTATGTTAAATTTTAAAAGTAAATCTATAAGTTTCTCTGAGTATTTTAGTAAAGTATACAATTGCAGTTGCATATTTACCTCTTTCAACAGTAACTAGTGTACCAATAAATTAATATTTCTTACATCTTAAATATTAATTACTATTTGTTAAACGTTTAACTTAATTTCAAACTTTATAGAAGAATTTTAGATCTACCATGTAAAATTCTTCTATAAAGTCTATCAAATGTTACATTCGTTGAAAAATGTTTATGATTAATTACCTGTAGAGGTAGGTGTATCTACCCCCTACCATCCCCACCCGATGCTCAATGAGGATGACAAATGGGAATAAAATCGATACCTTATTACGTCACACTGCGTCTCTTGGGATGTTAAAGTGGGAGCGGTTTTAGTGGAATAAATTGTTGAGATACTTCGAGAATTTTTCGACACCTGCTGCGTCTACCAACGACAAAGACTAATTTGGCGTAATCTGAATTTGTTCTTATCATCATTTCATCAGAATTCCAACAAAAACTACGGTACTGCATTATGGGGTAATTAATGGACCTGCGCACAAGATGCTTGTTACTGCAGATAAGTGTTACATAATTGGAGAGGACGTACAAGTCATCTGAATCAAGAAATTGACTCGGTAGACAAACTGGGCAATATCAACGTCTCCCGTACCTAAATACTAAAACTTCAGAGCAGTTATTAAGCCAGCTAACCATCTTTAAAGTTGGAAGAATTTAAAATGAAAAACAAAGGAGCAAGCAAATCCTCGAAAAAAAAAGAGGACCCTACGATGAATTCCAAAACTACAGTGCGCGTTCTTACAAGTTTCAGGGAGCCTGCTATAGACAATGTTGAAAATGGCGCCATTTTTTATAAACCTCTGCCTCCAGACCCTGATAGCGACGTTTGGTTTTTAGACCATGACAGTACATCTCACATGACGTATCAACCAAATTTACCTATTTACCACCTATGATTGTAACAAAAGTTGAAGATATAGGTACAATCGCCTTCCGGATAAATAATGGCAATAGTGGTGAAGTGACATGGTATGTAAAACACATACAGTACGTACCAAATCAACGCAAAAACGTACTATCTATTAGCAAGTTATTGGATACTGGTTGTACTGTTTTTTTCGCGAAGAACGCAGTAATAATTAACATCAATGAATTTGGAGTAATGCTCACTGCTGATAAAGGAGAAGAAGGTGGCGTCTATTACATCAAACCTGGTGAAAATGTATGGGACAATGGCTTTACTCCAAGCACCTGGAGGAAATTCGAAGCATTGACAGCTGAAGGAAGTAAATTATGGCTATTGCATACAAAATATCTTTCAAGCATTGATTATTGGCACAAAAATCTTGGGCACATGAGTGCTAGCGATTTAAAACTGGCACGTACAAACGAGACAATACTAGGATTAAACTTTGATCCCTCCGAAACATTATCTGATTGTAAAATCTGCTTTCAAGTTAAGATGGACGAAGTACCAGCTTGTCCCGAGAAAAGCACTCAACCAGCAGCACATTGCTTAGAAATCGTGCATATTGACGTCTGCGGACCTATCCACAAGCCCTCATTGGAGAATAAAAAGTATTTCGTCACATTTATCGATGAGTATTCTCGATATTCTGCAGTTTATACGATTAAATACCAGAGCGAAATCCTTGAAAAATTTAAACAGTTCGAAGAGTTAGCGAACAGCTGCGGCTTGAACAAAATTAAATTCTTACAATGGTATAACAGTACCGAATACATTCACGTAGAATTTGACGCTTATTTGAACAAGCACGGGATACAGTTGCTAAGTTCAACTGACACAGGCGAACAAAATGGAGTAGCTGCACAGTTGAACCGAATTTTAATCAAGAAAGCGCAAGCCTTGCTTATCGGGGCGAATGCTCCACTAAAATACTGGAGTGAAGCTGTAAACTACGCAAACTACTTATATAACAGGAGCTTAAACAATGCCATAATGAACAAAACACCCTTTGAATTATGGTTTGGACAGAAGCCAAGCGTTAAGAATTTAGAGCTGTTTGGTTCTCTCGCACATATCCGTAATAATCACCCCGTCACATTTATGCTTCCGGCTATGTTTTGTGGTTATTCAGACTCTACTACACAGATCAGAGCAATATTATACGCAGGGAAAAAACCTGTAGTAGCCTACCCTTATAGTGTAGAGAGCTTCATGTTTCATCGTAAAGTAAACGATACTCCTGAATATATAATTGAGCACTTGAATGTTGACTCTAACGAGCAAGGCAAGCGAGAGAATCCGCTTCGACAACGTAGCCGATTCTGGTTTTGGTCGTAGGTAGGTACCTACATATGTTTATTTGTCAGTTCCGGTGTAGAAGGCACATAAAAAATTTCTTAACCGATTTTCACTAAACTTGGCACATACCTATGTTCTTTGATTTAACATGTTCCATGCGTTTCCTAAAATAATTACAAGTAGCTTTTCTTTATATAAATTATAAAATTTATAAATGAAACAAATATTAACTTTTTCAAAAATAGTGATTATTCGTATAGTACCTAAGTTACGATTGCATTATTTCACTCCCCATATTCACTAACTAAACCGTATCTTTTACGTGACTATTATGTTATGCTAATAATTATTTTATTACATTTGGGATCACAACAGTCGTTTGCAAAAGTTTTTACCAGTACCTAAATAATTGCTAAACAATGAGCAATTACAGTTATCCACATTGTGTATAAGCAGACTGATTGCAAACAACAACAAAAAAAAACAAACAAAACACACACCAAAAATTAAAAATGATTATCGATTAAATATCGAAAATTTTGCTACCACTTCGCATCACAGCGGCAGACAGACTGCCCTTACATTATTCGATGTGAGTGTGCTTTTCACAGAGTATCTAAGTACTAATACCAACTGTGATTTTCTGTGTGCAACTACTTCTCATGCTGCAGACTTATAAAGAAATAAAATTAGTCGTTGTGACAATTATTTCGTCACTTACTAATCAATCTGAGTCCTGTTTTAAAACATATTCACAAATATTCAGTTATCTCTTTCATACTCATAAAATAACCTTGCCGCCACATGAGAAAGAACTATATTTTTAGTGTCGCACGTTGGGCGATCCTCTATGGCCCATAGAGTTAACAACGCACGGAACTTGTTACATATACTCTGCTGTAGGTACGTTGGATGTTAATAAAACAAACAAATGTCACATTACAATAATTTATTACAACAAAAATGTTAACTTTATGCGAACAAAGAAGTCGTTGGGTAAACATCGCTGAAAAATATTGCTCCTAAAACATTAATTTATTTACGTCACAAACCTGTATTTAAACTAAATATGCCAACAATTTTTGCAGAGTTAATTAATGTAATTAATAATATTATTTAGATGTGTATCTATGTCTGTATACTTGTTAAGGATAAAAAAACACAAAAAATAAAAAACCAAAAAAAAGAAAAAAGGAAAAAAATATTTATCAATGTATTTAGTCTAGTAGCTTCTATAAAAACTCAGCAATTCGCTTATATATTTAAAAGTATTTGCGGAGTTTTTATTGTGGATATGTGTATCTAGTATCTACGTCTGTATACCTGTTTAGAATATTACATCAAATTTGTGTCAGATACTGTAACATTAAAACCATGTATAATTTTTTAACTTAACGTATTTAATCTAGTAGCCTCAATAAAACTCTGCAAACAGATTTAAATATTTCAGTGAATTTGCAGACTATTATTTTACTAAATATTTTAACCAAACAAACTTAGAAACATTTTAATATAATAATAAAGTAAAATTGCTGTTTTTTTATTACAACACAAATGTTAACTTTTTGCGAGCAAAGAAGTCGTTGGGTAAACATCGATGAAAAATTATGCTCCTAAAACATTAATTTATTTACGTCACAAACCTGTATTTAAACTAAATATGCTAACAATTTCTGCAGAGTTAATTAATAAATAATAATACTATTTAGATGTGTATCTATGTCTGTATACTTGTTAAGGATATAACATAAAATATTTGTGTCAAATATCGTAGCATTAAAATAGATTAGAGGAAATATTAGTAATTTCGGTTCTAATATTCTTTATAAAAAACAAAAAAAAATATTTATCAATGTTTAAATAAACGTATTTAATCTAGTAGCTTCTATAAAAACTCAACAAATTTGCTTAAATATTTAAGAGTATTTGCGGAGTTTTTATTGAAGATATGTGTATCTATGTCTGTATACCTGTTTAGAATATTACATCAAATTTGTGTCAGATACTGTAACATTAAAACCATGTATAATTTTTTTAACTTAACGTATTTAATCTAGTAGCCTCAATAAAATCTGCAAGCACGTTTAAATATTTAAGTGAATGTATTTAATCTAGTAGCCTCAATAAAACTCTGCAAGCACGTTTAAATATTTAAGTGAATTTGCAGAGTATTATTTTGCTAAATATTTTAACCAAACCAGCTTAAAAACATTTTGATTAGATTTATTAGATTAGAGGTAAAATAGCTGCTTTTTATCACAACTAAAAATAATTAACAATCTTTTGATGCATATATTTATTATTCGTAAAACATTAGCTACACGGGTATAGAAAATCCACATAAAATTGATATTAAGAAACTGTATAGGAACCATACTAAAGGCTGTAACATCATAAGTACTCATATATGGCTCGATATAAAGTTTTCTTTTGTTTTGAACACATTTCATTGTTCATGGCGATGGCCGATGGTCTTGACAAAAGTTATTTTTAAATCAAAATCTATGTAGCACTTTTATCTGGTTGAAATTTTCATTTTAGGTAACTTCTTATGTAGAATACAATGTTTTCGATGATGTGGTGTACTTACTCCATTAAATATCGTTAGTTTAAAATAAATATAGAAAAATGATGATATCAAGCCATATAATTGAAAAACACACAGTTTAATAATACAATACCTAATAAGGTATATATATTCTATATTATACGTTTATTTCACACACAAGACATTGACTAAATATACTTATAAAACAATAATATTTAATGAGGATTTAAAAGAGGCTTTGGTGGTCAAATGTGGTTCTAGTGACAAAAATAGATAACAAATCAGCCTCCTAATAGAGACGTCTAAATGAATCGTTGATTATTTACAAAGTTTGTGTGTAAAAATACTTTTCTTTACAAATTCTTGGTTCACGCATTCATTCTCCGAACATTCTGTAAAGGTTTAGGTGCAAAGACATTTTTCTTCTTTTCTCTTAAGTTAATTTGATTGTAGTGTAAACTTTTTTATTCAGACAATCTTGAATACATTTATTGACCTTATTTATCCATTAACCTTCATTTCTTGTATAAAATACTAGGTAAAAAAACTCAAATCAAATCTTAAAGGGCTACAAAGGCAACTTCAACAGCCATTTATTCTCATCAGTATATAGGATTAGGAAAATTGATGTTGTATGGGAAGCAGTATTAAAATGAGTTTTCAGATAATCGAATCTATCAAATCAAATCAAAATTATTTATTGCAGACCAAACCGCTTTAGTTTTTGACTTAAAAACAAAATTTTGCTCTTTTGTACATGTTGTTATTTAATTTTTGCAGTTTACTGTACGCATCGGTATAAAATATACTAATCCAAAGTTTTTATAATGAGATAAATTTTGAAAAAGTTTGGTCACAATCCGCACGTATAGCCAAAACTGAGTATACCTATATATTTATTCATTGTTAGCTATAAGTTCGTGTATTGTACTTCATGTATTGTATTCTCATAATATAATCAATGTTGTTTATGAAGGTTGTGGAATCATATAATAAAGGAAATTAATAAACGAATACTGCAGTTTCAACTCTCATTCCCAACACATTTATCACTATATATGATACACTTCAGTCTTACACGGATTCATTACAGAGGCCATTAATCAAATCGCTTGAAGATACTGATTAGTTCATGTGACCTAATAATTACTAAGGGATTATCATATAGGGAAATTCATTTGAATGCACATACAAAACTTAGTTTAAAATTACCTTAACCTTAATAAGAGCTATAAATGCTAAAAACAATGGCAGTTCACAGAAGTTAACTAAATTTACTTAATCTATACATTTAAAAAAACTCAAAAATATTCTAAATAATACGCATGTCCTACAGCTACAAGAATCAGTCATTTTCAGTTATCTTTAATATAAATAATCGTATCTAATAAATAGATATTGTGTATTTTTTCTAATAGAATTTAAAACAGTGATACAGTTATATTTTAATGTATCAATCTACAAAACTTTACGGTTTAACGAGAGTGGATAGAATTGTCCAAACTATAATAATACCATTTTAGAAAACAAATTTAAGCAAAAGTTATTACTACGTAGGAAATGTAACTAACTGATTCTTGTGTTTAGTTTATTAGAATGGTAATAAGTATAACTTTTATTGATATCCTATCAGAGTACTGTCAAATTGATCACTAAAAAAGATTTTTATTGACATATTAATTTAAATTTCCCAAATATGATAGACAAGTACATAGTAAATTTGTAATATACATTATACACAACTAAATTGACTAGACATTGACTTATTTTAAGCTACAAAAAGGCTCTCGGCCATCAATAAATACCACAGGTTAGTACAAATTCCGCTAAAACATTTAATATATACATATAGGTATAATAACACTCATTTTCACGCAACGCTATTGTTGATCGAAGCTTGGATTTGTAGATTAGTAAGTGTAGAATGTACACAAGACAAAAACGATAGCCTGTCTAGTGATATAAGTATTATACAGATCGTTATATTGATTTTGGCAAGCAGAAAAAGTCACCAGTATGTTCTACATAAATGTGTGTGTAACAAAACTCGTTTCCTCACTCACACACACTTATACACTCGCAAATTACAATTGATTCAAAACCATTCGTATTTATTTATCATCAGTTACACTTTCTTTAGTAATAACAATAACTCATCAATACTTACTACTGGTATATGAACGTAGTTTTTGTTAAATTCTTGTAAGTCTCCGTGACCCCAGGGTTTACAGCTTCGCTTTTTAAGTGTTAAAATCGTGCAAAGTTTTGAGTTCGAATCCCAGTCAAATTTTACTTTTTGAACTTTTAAATATTTGTATATCTTCATGTTAATTACTTACCTATTAAGGGAATGTTGAGGTAATATCACAAAAGTATCTTGATATTTTAGTTATTTCTTTATAGCAACTTAAATCAGTAGTATTTTTATTATTACTGAGCGAGTATTGTTGCACACACATTGCATTAATGTTTCTCGTATTGGAATTTATGCTACCCTCATTCTCATGTATAAATAACATGATAATTTTATTTTTAACTGTCAACAATTGGATGCATTGTGCTTTCCACACGGTTAATTAACAACTTAAACGTTCTTTAATATCACAAACAAAATAAAGAACAAAAACAAAACTATTTATTAACGTAAAACGACTACATCAATATAGTAGCGGTTCGAACTCGCTACCTTCGAAATGTCTTTACGCCTGTAATACCACTCAACTACGTGAGCCTGTGCTAAAATGGTGAAATTTACTTTCTCATTCGATGGCAGGCAAATCAGTCACACATATTCAAACGTTCACGATTCACGAATATTCACGATCATGCGCACTGGCACACATAAACGTATTACACTAATACGCCTTTAACGATGACGCACACATGTGACTTCAAAGCAATGAGTTATTGTTGTGTGAACACACATATATGTAAAACATACGGGTGCTTCCACTTGACCCAGATCATAAATACATTTTATTAGATAGATAGGCTATCTTTTTTGTCTTGTGTACCAATATAATTGTAACCTAAAAAATATTTTTACTAAAGCAGAAAACTCCAAATCTTGACTATACACACATGTATTATCTGTATAAAAAGTACAATAGATTAGTAAGTGTAGAATGTACCAATATAATTGTAACCTAAAAAATATTTTTACTAAATCAGAAAACTCCAAATCTTGACTATACACACATGTATTATCTGTATAAAAAGTACAAAAAAGTGATTATTAATGTAAGATAATTCAGACTACATTCAGTATTTTATTCTAATTCACATAATCTACGCTAACAAGAATTTAATAAGTCATAAATACAACTGCAGAGTCATCGTCTGAACAAAATCACGTCTAGATTTACACTATAAACTAAAAAGGCAGATAATTCTCTCTAGATTTCAATTGTTAAAGTCCTTAAAGAGTGTGTATAGAACTAGACACACCTATGTTTATAAATAGTACTTAATTTTACGGAATTTTGCATCAATTACAGAAAAGCTACATATTAGTTTCATTGTAACTGTAATGCAGCTTTACAATAATATTCATTCGTTCTTGTGACTTTTTTACTTGTTACTTTATATTTTTATGTATATTAATCAAAAGCACAAAAAGTCACAAGTTATCAAAATATATTACCGCAGTTGACTTGAAATACCATCTGTTTTAGTGTCGAAATTAAATGATACTGCAGAGTGTTAGAACCACAATAAGTGAGTATGCAGAGTTCGAAATATAAATGTTATCCAGTTTCTACCCATTTACGTAGAAATAATTTTAATTCTCATCCCATTTAGTGTATATTTACTAGTGAAAGTTCACGTCATTGGTCATTAAATACAGTTTTATATTAAATAGAAATTCACTGCACTTCTAGCAAAATTTAACTTTTATCTGTCTATGGAGGGTATAAAGCAAGGATCGTGCACACAACTGAATAATGAATAAAAATATATTTTCATTACTATTAGTAAAAAATAATAATTCTGACACCTAATAATTAGGCGATGTTAACTTTCCTACGTTTAATTATATCCTAGTCCAACAAATTCTTGGCACTTCCTTTCAAAATTGAGACTTCTAATACAATAGTGCCGTATACATTTTTGACAAGATTTTATACAGTGTACGTTCTCCTTACCTTCACCCTCCATAATTCTTTTGTAACCATAGCTTTTTTTTCGCAGTCAATTATGTTATACATATGTATAACATAATTGACTACGTTTTTTTTATAAATGCATAAACTAAAATCTTCAACATAAACTTCCATAACGCACATAAATACCTTGTTATTCTCTGCACCACCTATTGTGTTGACTGGTAGAGAATGCCTGTGGCATTAAGTCCGCTTGTGTACATGTGTGGATGAAGTTTAAATAAATAAAAAATAGGCTAATTAAAGAACATACATCGGTTAAGACAAATAGATTTTTTTTTTTATTGAAATATACGTCTGTATTTTCCAAAAAATGTTTTTTGAATTTCAATTAATCAATCAATTAGCTCACCGCAGTCCACTGCTGGATATAGGTCTCTCCCAATGTGCGCCATTTTTTCCGATCCTCTGCCTTCCGCATCCAGTCTGCCCAGCCACCTTTTTCAGGTCGTCCGTCCATCTGGCTATGAGGCGTCCTTACTTACGTTTACTTCTCGCGGTCTCCACTCTAGGACTCGTTTGCTCCAACGGCTATCGGTCCTTCGACAATCGTCGCCAGCCCATTGTCACTTCAGCTTGCTTATTCTGTGACCTATGTACTTTAGATCTCTGTCGGATAACCTCGTTCTGAATTCTATCCTTCAGAGAAACTTCAAGCATAGCTCACTCCATAGCCCGCTGTATTTTACAAAAGATGTAAAAAAATAAGAAATATCTACATATATGTCTTAAAAGATGTATACTCTTTAATTAGCCACTTTTAGTTTATACATTTATAAACGGCACCCGATCACTCCTAGAGAAAATAAAATGTCTTGGAATTCACCACAAAATATTATCACAATTTGAAACGTAAGGATTCACCCATAATTAAGATGTTTATTATTTATAAAAAAAAGAAAGTAATTTGCTTATTTTTCTAACGAAGGAAATACAGAGATGAGTTAATGTTAACGGTACTTACGTGCTTTTATAAGTGTACAGGGTAGAGTTAAGAAGGACAGTCTCCATCTCTATAAAAGATACCAGCGGCCTCCCGCGACTTCATACGCGCGTATCCGTTTTACCCGCTTTGGGGGTGGAGCTTCGTAAAACCCGTTCTCAGCTGATGTCCACACCCTATAAGGAACCTGCCTGCTAAATTTCAAGTTTGTAGATGCTATAGTGTCTGAGATTTCGTAAGTAATCAGTGAATAGTATTTCACCTTGATATATTTAAGATGAAAAAGTGTTCTCGAATGATGGACCTATAAAAACTAAATAAATAAACAAAATAGTATACATAACAGTAGAATTTAATAGATTTTAAAAAATCCAGGAAGCGAGTGATGTGCCTCCGGGTCTTCTCCGGCAACCTACGACACAGACGGAGTGCGTTTTAGTAGGTTCAAGTCTGACATAAGTCTCCGGGGGGTTCCGTTAGGATTCTTCGCACGACGAAAAAAAAGGTAGTTATAAATTTGGGAAAGGAAACGCCAAAATGTTATTAGTTCCACTTTTTGCTTCGCTAGGTCTATTCTGATGAGTTTAAGTCCTGTAATTTACTGTTTACGCCAAATACTTTTTTCATTTGTCTTGTCCTCTATAAAAGATGGTCTTCTTCACCTCTACCCTCCATAATAAACCACAGATATATATATATACACACATCAACAAAGTCTAGGGAACAAGGACATTTCTAGTTTTTATTTAAAAACCCTTTCTTGTAATAGTGAGTGTTTTATATCAATAGAAGGGTATTTTTATACCGCTTTTAATTTTAATTTTAATAAAAACATTCTCATATCAAATTTTTTTTTTTTAAGAAGGAATTGAACAATGCCAATTTTGAGTATTACAACCTTCTATGATTAGGCACAAAAATAACGAGGTAGTAAGAAATACAGTAATTAACTGTACTTTAAACGTTTTTAATAATCTGTAGGACCTCCTAAAGCATTAGCAACAGCTCGACAACGGCGTGGCATACTTAGTATGAGATTGTCAATCATCGTCTGTGGAATATGGCTCCATACACTGCGAAGGTGTAAAAAAAGTTGTTCTTCAGTGTTCAGATTTTCCAAAGAATCACTGAAAGCTCTTCTCCCAAGCAAATCCCAGGCATGCTCTATGGGATTGAGGTCGGCAGACTGAGCAGGCCATTCCAACGTCGTAATATTGTGCTCGCTTAACGCATTGACCACTACCCTCGCGGCGTGTGACCGTGCATTATCTTGCATGAACATAAAATCTTGACCGAACTGCTGTCGATGAGGGATTACCATGGGGTGTATAACCTCCTGAATGTATTGGTTTGCATTCAAATTGCCCCGTATCCAAACGAGGTCGGTCCTTCCACCAAGGCGAATTCCAGCCCATACCATGATTGTTCCACCTTGGTAAGGATGAACTTCTTGCAGATTCTGGAGACGCCTCTGACGTCCAGGAACTCGCCATTTACGCACTCTTCTTGAATCCGGATGAAAACCGAAGCGAGATTCGTCGGAAAACAAAACCTGTGCCCATTGATGGTCGGCCCACTGTAAATATGCGTTAGCCCACAATAAGCGACGACCTCGATTTCCACGTCGAAGAGCTAGAACCCTAAGCGGTTTGCGAGCATGAAGATTGGCTTCGTGTAGGCTTCTCCTGACAGTTTGATCGCTAATAACCACTTGATGCTGAGACTGGAGGCCTGCGACCAACTGACGAGCAGTAATCGTGGGTTGACGCCTTGCGGAATTTTGCAAGAAACGATCTTGTCGCGGGGTAGTAACCCTATTTCGTCCCCTGTGACGTTCGGCAACATCCCCTGTAGACCTGTAGCGTGCCCATAATCTACGAATTACGCTTGGTTGGGTGTTGACAGCATCCGCTACGTCGCGTTGAGTTCGTCCAGCTTGCAGCATACCAACAGCCCTTAACATCTCTTCGCGACTTAAATGACGACGTGACATGATGACTACAGTCACAAAAATGCACAAACCATACGTAAAAGACGTATTATTGATAATAAACGTTATTTACAATCAAAGAAAATATTTTTTATTTTGCATCAGAGAAACTGCACAATCAAACACTTTTAAAAGTTTTACCTCCATATTCGAAAATCATCACTTATTTAAATTTATTTTTAAATTTCGAACAACTCTGTAATCTACTTTATTCAATTTTTATTTATTTGCTGCCAGTTATTTGCAAAACAAGATTTACACGAAAAAAAAAATTGGGGTCATCTTGTTCCCTAGACTTTGTTGAGGTGTTTATAAATAATAACCCATAAACACGTGTAAACGCAGATTCTCTATGGCCAGCACAGATACGGAATGAAATATTTGTTATTAATCTTAAGATGATTTCGCGCCATTTTCTCGATCAACAAGAAGCTTTTTAAAAAAATATCTTTAATATTAAAGTCAAAATGAGTATTTGTTGGTACTGAAACTAGTGTCCCCAAAGTCTAATTGTCCCTAGTTTACACCTAAGTATAAAACTTGTATTTGACAAGTTGCAATACCTATGTCACAGGCTACAGTGTGAACGCAAATGTGTTTTATACTTGTTAACAACTTATTGGCTATACATACTATGTGAACGAAAAAGTATCTGAGATACATGTATAAAACAAATATTGTGCTTTGATTAGTCTTCTACAAGTCTTCAACAAGTTTTTTATAAACAAGTTTACAACTTATTTCGTGGTGTAAACGAGGGGTTTTACAACCAATCACATCATACAGAACAGTGAGTCAATTTGTTTACAATTTTGAATATCGAACATGTAAATGTCAGTTAGTTAGCCAATCGCGTTGCTTTTTAAACATCTTTTAAAAAGAAAACTGATGACAATGCATGGATCCCGAATTACTTGTGGTTCCCGGTATTTATCATGACTCCAAGTCAGAGAAACGAGGAGGTGCGTAAAGATTGGTTTGATGTAATCTGTAATTTTTTAATCCTTCCGCCGTAACAGTTTTAATTTTTCATTCATTTTTTTTACAATCATGTCTGAATGTACAAATTATCAAATTAAGACATAGTACCCCTTAATTAGCCCGTGCTATCCTCAAAATTCACCCAAAAAACGCGCTCTGCACATAGAGACATTTTATAACGTCACTAGGATCTAAATATATATGTGATTTAGATACTCAGACAACGCAAAGCGTGCATTTGGGTCTCTTTGGTGGTAAGCGCGGGGCGCAACCAATTTTAATATCAAACTAATCAAAGACTAGCGTCATTGGTTGATCCAGTTCTTGTGGATATTGGTTTTTGGTTGGTCAGTTCCAGAACGCGAGCTTTTTGTAGTTTGTTTATATATTAGGTCTTTACCTATGAAATTGCTGAAATTTTCTTACAGATTCATGAGTTCGTTATTTCTGTAATTTAGTAGCTATTTCCATTACTTATATTTTGTTTGAAAGTTGATTTCAAGATTGTACAACTCTGTATTAAATTTTGTTTTGTTATTGACCACTTGATAAATGAAATTCGATCTTCAAAAACAGTACTCCCTAAATGCTATCCATTTTGATGATAAATTTCGTAATACTTTTCTACAGCTGTCATTTTTCAAAAATGTAATAAAAAGGTTTGTTAGCTTAATGTTGTCTCATTCATACACAAAAAAAATCATAAAATTAGGATTTGTCATTCAATAAAAATGCAAAAATGACAGTACTGAAAATTGGATTTCCTCCAAATTCTTAAAAAAAATATGGCAATTTTAAATGTAACGACCTATTATTATGCCAGTATAGTAAAGCTGACAATTCCGCAGGAGGCCACCAGTTTCCCTTCAAAAATGTCAAATCTTGCCAAATTGTCTTTGATTTGAAATAACTTGCATTTGACAGTGACAACTGTAGTTCCCATTTTCCCCATTTCAAGGAATCGTTGGTTCTACTCTGTTTTACTATAACCTTTGACCATAAATTTTATAGACACAGTAGATAGAATGTGATTTTATTCACATTCAATATTGTTCTTTAAACTCTCTATGTGTGCATTTTATGGCATGGGATGTAGTAAATTATGTCAATTTGTACCGAAGTTCCTTTTTACGCCGCGTTGGAGTACTACTGCTGTGTCTATAATGTTTTAACTATACAACATTGTGGCACACGTATCCATCTTGCTGATACTATATTCTCGGTTTCTCAGTTATAACCTTTTTCCAAAATTCTTTTTTTTTTATTCACTGCACCTGACACCCTACACTTATGGCACTGAAGAGGGGGGCGGCTCCTAAGCCCCCGTCTCCATCGGCAACTCCTGCGAGGTACTTGGCTCTAACGCAGTCGTCGCAGGTACAGCTGTCCTTGAGAGTGCAGAGCCCTCTGGCGGTGGCGATGGCTTCCCATTTTATCTGTTCGTCGTGGCTGCCACTTTTGCTAAGGAGGTGCTGAAAAGGTAGAATTTTTATTGTAAGGTATGTAATTCTTAATAAGGTAGTCTAGTAGTATGGGTGATAGACTGCTGTGTGTGTGCTGTGCACATTAGAAGCGGCCTATGTGCAGTAGACTGCGATAGGCTAATTTATTGATTGGTTGAACCAGGTAATAATTATGTAGTAGTAGATTGAATGATGGATGTTTTAGAGAAGGGACTTTTTCATAATGGGTTGCTCCTGGCAAGCAATTTAGCTTAGCAGAATTTAGAAATTTTGCTTAACTCCTTCAGTTAGAGGGAATGTTAGCCTGAAGAAATCGCTTCCAGCGATAAGGCCGTCCATTGTACATTAAACTGTATGCATGCCTACCTACAAGTTTTACTGTAATCTATTGGAGTACAATAAACAATTATCTATCTATCTATTAGTAATTTAGGTTCTTTATTTATAGCACTTAGGTGGCAGACAAATACACGGTCCACCTGATATGAAGTGGTGGTTTCACTAAAAACTATCTATTTCTGAACTGTTTCTTAGTACATTATCAAGAAGTTTGCTAGTCTATCCTCCTCGCTTTTCCTGAAGCGAACTACCCTCACCACCCAATAAGAGGAAACTCTGTGCTTTTTTCTTATACCACTTAGGTAGCAGACAAGCACACGACCCATATGATGGGAAGTGGTTACCGTGGTCTATGGACGTTAGCAACACCAGGGGCGTTATACTCGCGCTGCAGACCATAAAGAAAGCTTCTTCCTGCCTCTTGAAGAACCCCATTTTGTGGGCGCTAGTAGTTCTAATATTCTTTAAAATAAACCCTCTGAGCCCAAGATCCGCTTACTCTCTCCTCGTCCTTTTTATTTGACTTATATCTAGCTAGGATTTTTTGGGAGTGTCAGTGATGTGTAACAGCTTACAGGTGTCGTCGGCTAGGGCCTCTAAGATCATTGGTGGCACCTCCTAATTCTGTTAGGCATATAGCACTAAAGTATACCAACCCGCATGACTTCTACATTACTAGCTTGCCACATATCGAAGTCCCTCAACTGCTTTTCTTCTTTCCTCGTTCTCTTGTTCTTCTTTAAGGTCCCGCAGTAGACGGATAGGTCTTCGCTCGCAGCTATAGATGTCTCGTCGAACTGTAAGGACATAGCGTCGCACGACGTCGCTCCGTCTTCATGGTCTTCTATGAGAGTGTGGTCTTCTGGGTCTGAGATGAGGGTGGAAACTGATGTGGCGTCTGTCGAAGCCGCGTTTTTTAGAGGTTTATAGTTTATCTGTAAATCAATAATCGAAATTTAGTTTTTAAATACCCCAGAACCGTCTCCTTCAAGGGTCTATTAGACTCTAGAGGTTAAGTGGTAAGTAACTGTGCTGTAAGCTGCTATGAAATTCTCTTTAAGCATTCGTTTAAGCAAAAATAATTAAAATGCTTTGTGGAATTCCTTCGCATCGAATGCCTCCTGTTGTGCAATTCTGTAAGCACACAGCGTCGAGCGCAGCGCTGCGACCGGTCATTGGTCGAACTGGGTGACGTCACTGCAGATCGACCAATGACCATCGCTATCAAGGCTGTCGCAGCGCTGCGCTGCGAATGTAGACACGTGGTCATATTTACGAAGATTGAAGGTGAATCGAATGCAGTTATTAAGAAGACGGTCTAATTTATCGAGAAGATCTGCATTCAGGTCAAAATAACACACATCACATGGTGATGTTGTGATACTTCTATGGTGTACAATAATGAATATCTTATCTTATACCTATTGAGTATCTAGTATTTGATTGTATTTTCAATATACACGATTTCAATTCTTTCAATGTTCGCAACTTTTTTGGACGAAAAATCTAGAATACAGAAAGGAAGAAAGAAAGAAAGATTTATTTAGTGTTAAGTGGTCACACATACAAAAAAATACACAGTAAACAATAATGGCTTTGGAAGTATTAGAAGCATGTTCACACATTAATAATAAACATGCTTTCAATCTCCAAACACTATTCAAATCGATTAAGACAGAAAAAATTGGATGAGTTCAGGCGGGATACGAACCCGCCAACTTTTCCAAACACTACCTAGGTACAACAATTTTTTTACAATTACTACCCCGAAGAAGGTTCTTGTAACCGCGACCAGAAGATCTAGAAAGGTCACTTTAATGGAATCGTATCAGGGTATTTGTCTTACGGCAATATTTACAGGAAACTAGAATCTGCTTAGTTCATAAATAATCGTGATTTGGATCATATTAGTGACCATTTAACTGTGATAGGAATCTATAAGATCTACTGGAAAATCATAAAGTTAGTAATTTTTGCAATGCATTGTAATATACTTTGTAACATCATCTGTACACATGTTTCTACAAATAAATATATCTTTATCTTTATCTTTACCAGAATCGCTTTCTGGCATGGCATGGAATAGTCCTACTTTTTGGAAATGAATCCAGATGCATATATATTTTTTTACAAGCCTAACGCCATTAGTGTAAGTGTAAGAAGATGTCATTTATTATTTAATGTTTAATAATTGAAAAAAGCCGCGGTAGCCTAGTGGTATGGGTATAGTGATTAATGGACTGCTGAGACGAGGTCTCTGGTTCGATTCCAGGTTTTACCATGGCACACACCAATGACTTTTCGATGCTTTCCGAAGTTATGTGTGTATTTATCGCAGGTTTATAAGTGCCCGGTTAATGGCAATAGGCTTCACCACCTATTACATTGTGACCTAAACATAAACTGGCGAAATGTAGGTGCCAGCACCTCTGACTACCCCTTCGGGGATATAGGCGTGAGTTTATGTTAATAATACTTTATTATAATGTAACCATCGAATCTGTAACATTTAGCAAATAAGCGTTTTGGTGAATACTGTAAGCCAATATTGCTAACTGTAAATATACTAATAAATGTTAAATGTGACCTTGACACGCAGTACCTATTTCACATAGGCGGAGAAGCCAGTTAGTAAACAGATACCTTCACAAGGAGTCATAATTCTAAGTACGGTGACGTGAACACGACACCAAGTTTGTAAACTTGCTCCCTCTGTAATGGCGACGCGATGAGTCCCACAGGACGTAACTAAATACGGTTATAATAGCTCTGAACAGCGAATATGGTTAGGAAGGCAATATTTTGAAGTCACATCGCGCTATGTGTGTAAAATTCTTATTGAAGTGTCATATAAAAAAAAGAATACAGCTGTAACAGCGGGGGGCGATTTGGGTTCCTCAAGCCTGTGGCCATTGGCCATTAGGGACTATAATCTATCCCTGCAGCTATATTTCACCAAGATTTGTTGAGCCGTTTTCGTGTGATCAAGTAACAAACTTCACGAACGTGCAAAAAAAACGCGAGTTGGAGCGAGGGTTCCGTGACTTTTAGTTGCGGCATGCTATGATGGCCGTTTTGACACGACTGGTTTTGCTCGTTTTCTCTTTTATGGTGCGCTTAATATTGGACAACGCACTGTTAGACGAATAACTAAAGAAAAATATGGCGAGACTAGCACAGAAGAAAATGAAATTCACACACCAAAAAAGAGAAAATGAGCAAAACCAGTCGTGTCGAAACGGCCATCAAAGCGTGCCGCAACTATAAGCTATTTATACTGTAATATATTTTGAATGCGTTGATTTAGAAGTTTGATTTTTGCGCAGTTTCAAGACGATATAGACCCGAGTATGTGGTATGAATTTTAACTTGATACCTTCACGCATTCCTGAGGAAGGATAGACAGACAGACAGACAACGAAGTGTTCCTATTAGGGCTCCGTTTTTTTTCCTTTTGAAATACGGAACCCTAAAAATAAAATATAAAAGAAAGTAAATAGAATAGTTAACATTACCTGTAACTCCTCGTGTCTACTGCCTTCGCTCAGACGACGTGTTGGTGTTGCAGGTTGTGATGGGTTCTCCTAGAAGAATAAAGGTGATGAATTAGGACTACAAAATATACTTACTTACTGCCTACTGGGAGAGACTCTGGAGCTCGTGGGTATGTGGTAACCAAGCTGTTAGCCTTAGCACCTTTTAGAATTAGCTACATTTAGCTACATCAGTCTTAAGACGGGTGATATTTCTTAATAGATTGAGACCCCACCGTGTCTTGCAGATCACGTTAAGGCTGGGCAGGTTATCATACGAAAATCTGTGGCATTTGTTATGTGTTGTTGGAGGCCTAAAATGTCCGACGACATAATCTCACTACAGCACCGCGGCGATGGTTCACTGCGTGGGCTGCAGGCGCCTCCTTCTAAGCAAGTAATGCTCGTGAAGAAGAAGGCGGGGCGGGAGCGGCATCGGGAGTGACGAAGGATCTCAAGTCACTGCCCGCGTACGGAGGCAAAGAAGCTTTGCGCGTCTCCCCGTTTCCGGGGACGAGTTGGGGACTCTGGGGTCCCTACAACGGAGGTGGGCCAGATCGTGAGAGATGGCCTTGGGTCAGCCGGGGTGCGAGGGAAATGCCTGTCAACCTCACCTTCGGCAACAAACAATGACCCACAGGCGCCGTGCGTCGGTTCGAGTCCGACATAACTTCTCCCGTCGGTTCCGGCGGGGAGGTATACGTGGGGATTTTTCGCACGTAAAAAAATTCTTCGTTATCGACAGTGGGTTCTAGAAGTAGAAGTCAGATGGCAATCGTTTCATGGAAAATATCGAAGTACGGCTGTTTTGAAGTTATACTGAAAGCCTATTCCAATTGAGATGGGAAAAGAATGAAGGTTTGAAGGATGACAATACTTCCACGGGTCCAAAGTGTAAGTGAACCACGGGTACGAAGAAGTTCCCGTAGAACACCCAGGTGATTCACCAGGTACTAACTTCTTCTGTTATATCGACGGCATTTATCATTTCTTTTATTTTGTTTACCCAATGTACTCCTACCCAGATTGCAGTCAATCAAATCAAATCAAATCATTTATTTGTCTCAGAGGTACTCGTGAATTCCTCCAGTGTATAATATAGGTACTATACGCGTGTATGAGCAAGCAGCACACTTTAATAGATGGGGAAAAGTTTATGAAGTAAATCAATACTGAAAACCTTCCCCGTGACCCTACAAGCAGCAAACGTAAATAGATGGGGAATGGAGTAAATTAATACTGAAAACCTTCCCCGTGACCTTACAAGCAGCACACGTTAATAGATGGGGAAAAGTCTGTGGAGGAAATCAATACTGAAAACCTTCCCCGTGACCTTACCTCTTCCTCACTGTCCAGCTGTAGTACTGCTAGATCTGCAATATGCTCGTCTTCTGCTTGCGGTATGTCCTTGCTCGTTGAGGCCATCGGTGAAGATGGTATGGGAACTGAAAAACGTCACAATCAGTTGAATTTTGTAATTATATTAATAATACACATTTATTGGACTTCACTGAAGTATTTTGGGTCAAATCTACCAAGAAAGTCACACTCGCGCTGCCAACCCAGCAAGCATTGAGAGTTTCTGTGCCATCAGTTTAAAAGACAAAACAGGACAAGCTTTTGGTCTTTCCACTGACAGCACAAAAACCCTCCAGTGAACTCTGGCTACCCTCCTAATACTTTATTCTCTTCATAATTAATAATGATTCAGTTTGTTCCTCATGTTAAGCTTGTAAAATGTTTCTCCAACAAAATACGCTGATATCGAGGCAATAAATTATTGAAATATTATGTTTATTTATTTCTGTTTATTGAATTAATATTTCTGCTAGTCAGGTAGGTCCGCATTTAGCATTTTGTATTAAAAAACTTTGCCTAGATATTTTGCACCTAGAAGCCGGTATACCTGCTGATATACGAACGAGGTTTTTGCTTTCTTCTAAGAGTTGAGAGGTCCGGAGGCAGTAGTTTTAATGAAGGTCAAACGAAAATATAGCGAAGAAATAAACTGTGAAAGCCTCGGATACTCCCGGGAAGGGAGTCTGGAAGTTAGGATTATTCCTAACTTCCAGACTCCCTTCCCGGGAGTATCCGAGGCTTTTTAAGGTTATCCTTACCATGGTCACTGCTGTTGCTGGTATGGAGAAGGTTTTCTGTCGAAGGCTGCTGGTCTTGGTAATCTCTGCTGCGAGCTTTGAACAGCCCGAATTTCACTGGAGCCATAATCTGGAAAAAGTTATTGTAGAATTAATCTTTCCACAGGACTTTTAGCACTATACTTTTACCTTAGGATTTATAGGAGGTAGGACACGACGGTATTTCCGTCCAATTGAGCAGTCCGACTGGGGAAGTACCTCTGCCCTATAGAATACCGCGGCCATAATAATCTCGTGTTGTGTTACCGGCGGTGAGTAGGGTAGCCAGAGCTCACTGGAGTGTTTTTGTGCTGTCAGTGGGAAGACCAAAAGCTTGTCCTGTTTTGTCTTTTACACTGACAGCATAGAAATTCTTGTGCTTACAAGGTTGGCAGCTCAAGTGTGACTCCCTTGGTGTTGCATACGTCCATAGGCCACGGTAACCACTTTCCATCAGGTGGGCCTTATGTTTGACTGCCTCTCTTTCTCAGCTTCACGGGAAATATCGAAGTTCAGCCGAGACGCAGTTAGACTACAAAATGTGGACCCCGGACTTCGAAATAAACGTAATAGCTTCAGATGCGACCGGGATTAACGCAAGTGTGTTAGAAAGCTATACTTACTAGTAAATAAAATAATTACCTCATTACGCAATCGCGTGAAGTGCTTCACAATTTTGGTTGTTATATTTTTAATATACATAACTATTTTGTTACTGAACCGTTGTAGTGGAAACCTTATTTAGAAAGTTATAACATGACATACAGTATAGTTTGAATTCAATTGATTACGACTGTACTTCTGTTATTTTGCGAAACTGGTATTGTGCGTATCTGGTGTTTTGCGAATCTGGTGTTTTGCGTATCTGGTGTTTTGCGAATCTGGTATTTTGCGATTGAGGCTTCTTAGTATTTTATTTCCTATGTATACCTAGTTATACCTAATAAACACACCTATATATAATACATAAGTATACACAGTTCCAATTCACAATAGATATTTGAAACGCCCTCTACCGTGTGTATTCTTGTGGTTTGATGAGAAAAGAGTTAGTCTTTTAACGGGAGGGATATGCCTGTTAACCTCACCTTCGGCAAGAAAAAACGACTCACGTTTGGTCGGTTCGAGTCCAACATAACCTTTTCCACTGGCTCCAGTGGGGGGGGGGGGGGGGGGCTGTTGGGGGTAACTGTGGGGATTTGCGTACGTAAAAAAAGTCTTTTAACTGCAACCACTTGAAAATATATAAGTATTAAATACCCACAAAAGGTTTCTGAAGTCGTTTTGGTACTTTGGTGGATGAAGCGCACCGAATAACCAATCATAGATTATTAAATGACATTTTAAAGCATCTAGTATGGTAACTATTCAAATCCATTAAGACAGAAGAATTTAACCGGGTTAGATCGCTCCCCCTGTAAGGGAAAGATCGCGATTCGAATCTCGCCTGAACCGATTCAATTTTTTCTATCATTATCGATTTGAATAGTTAGCATACTAAATGCTTTAAAATTTCATTCAATAGTTTGAGCGGAGTCATCAAAAATCAATGATTGAAAAAGATGGCAACGTCATTCATTGGTTTTGATAGTTCGTACGAGTATCGGTAGATGGCTCCCAACCATCACCGCAAGACCGCAATTTTTTCATACATATACAGGGTGTATTTTTGAAACGGGGCAGTAAGGGCAAGTACCTTAACCGTTGCAGTTACAGCAAAACGTTCTTAAAAGACCTTGCCTAACTTTTTGGGACATTTTGAACTGCATTCACAGATTTTGTAAAAAACTTACAGTTGGCAAAAAAAATGTAAAAAATTCAAAAACTGAAAAGCTGAAAGCTAAAATGGTCCCATAGAGTTTTTTGATCCCCACATAAAATAGAATCGATTGGCATAAAAAAAAAAATTGAACTTTTTGCATTTTTTTTTGCTAACTGTAAGTTTTTTTACAAAATCTGTGAATGCAGTTCAAAATGTCCCAAAAAGTTAGGGAAGGTCTTTTAAGAACGTTTTGCTATAACTGCAACGGTTAAGGTACTTGCCCTTACTGCCCCGTTTCAAAAATACACCCTGTATATACATATATTTTTTTTTTTGGTCGGTGGCTTAGTGGTCAGAGCGTTCCCCCTGCAATGGAAAGATCGCGGGTTTAAATTCCGCCGGAACCGATTCAATTTTTTTCTATGTTAATCATAAATTATGTTAAGGCACCGGTACCCACTACCATACAAACATATATGGCAGTCGTTACGAGTAGTTGGATCCCTTAAAAGTTTTGTAAATAGTTTAACTCTATTATACTTCGATATCGCCAATGGGTTGTGGAAGTCAGATAGCAGTCGCTTCATGGAAAATGTCGAAGTTCAGCCAAACACGCAGTTAGACTGGAAAAGCGGACCCTGAACTCTGACGTGAAAACTTCAGATGCGACCGGGATCAACCATGGACCAAAAGAGCTCGCGTCATTGGTTGATCAGTCCTTTTATTGGTTTTTTTATGCTCGAACTTCTCGACTTTTGTCCAAGATGTTTGCCGGCACTTGTATTAGCCAAACGAACTTTAACATTTTGGCACGGATTCCTTCAAACACGTTTAAATTGCCATGGTAGGCAATAGCGGATAGGTCTTAGAAAATTTACTTTTACGCAGCATAGATTATAAAGTTGTTTTCATAAAGTTCGATAGATAGTCAAATAGTAATTAGTATTTACACATACCCTACACCATACTACCCTACACTACTCACACAATAACTACCCTACACCATATATTAATACAATCACACCTATAATACCTATACAAGCCGCTTCAACACCGGATTTTATCTTTTTTTTTTTTGCTTTTTTTTAAATAGTAACAATTGGGTTTTTCTTTTTAGTTTTAAGTATTTATTCACGCGCGAAAGTGAGAGCCTCTTATATAACAACAGTATAGTTATCACTGATTTTAACTTAACACTATCATCAGTCCACGACCATCTACCACCACGATCCAAAGCTTTATGAGGAATATTCATAAAACGGCGACAAAAAATCTTCAAAAGCTTAAAGAGCTCTTGATAAACCAAGTGGTCGTGAATCGTGATATTCCACGGTCAAAGGCGACTGGAGTACTGCCGACATGGCTTTGTAGGCCGCCACTCGGGCCTTGTAGTACCAAGGTCGGGGTATCGATTCGCCAAAGTACCATATCAAGGGGAGTGACGTATTATGTACACGGATTTTTCTTCGAGCTTAAGGGACTGTCGCCTGTGAGGTTTTTTACACAAAAAGTTTGGAATAAGTTTATTTTGTAAGACTATAAATGAAGATACAGCATTAGTCTCAAGTATATAAACACGCCTGTTATCCATTAAGGTTGAAAGTTACCACGTCTTTCCACTTGCTACGACCCCAGTTGACAAAAATTATAAAAGAGAAAATTATTGGCGCCCACCATGGGACCAATTTGTGCACGGTCCGGTTTGAAATTAGGTCATTACACTACCAAAAAGAACTTACTTCAATACTAGTAATTACGGTTATAGCAATATTAGCTACTTCCCGTGATTCTACTCACCGTGCCCGCGTGTTACCTATTCCCGGGATAAAAAGTGGATAATGTGTTATATGAGATTATAAATTATCTTTTTACTAAATTTCATCCAAATTTGTTCAGTTTATTTCGTATGAAAATATGAATATGAAAATTTCAATAAGTAATATTATTGGCGCCAACAGTGGGACTATTTTTTAAATTTATTCTCAAAACTGTTTTTCTATTTTGCTTCAATATCTTTTGAAGAACAATAATAATTTGTCACTTTAAATATGTTAAGTAGGTTATCGAATCAATAGCAAAAGTACAAACGTTAATAGTTCAATCAAAACCTGAACAGTTAAGGTCCATTAGAAATTTAGGCTGCACCTTCACTATGCAGGAATAAAACCCGTAACCTCCAATGTAATTTTCGTTATTTATTACAATCGTATAAAAAGCTACTAACTTGGAAACTCTCGCGGTCCATAATGTACAATAATGTTAACGGGAATTAACGCGATCAGGCCATAGCTATACCATGGCTAGTGCAATACCATGAGCACGTTAATTCCCTTTAACATTATGTATAAAAACTCGTTTACAGGGATGTCAACCCCTTAACAGTTGTAACTCAAGATCTTGAGATCAAGTTCGCGACGAGCGTGAAAGAATTCTGTTAAGCCCATTATGATGTAATATAAAAAACAGTTATGTTCATTCTGACCTTGGCTAGAGAGGATTGAGGCCTCGTGGCTAAGTGATAAACGAGTAGATTAACACGTTGCAAGGTTGAACAATACTAGTGTGATCAGTCTTAGGATGTATTGACTAAGCCACTTTTACTTTTCCACAGTATTTTATTCTTTACCTGACCGGTTTCATCCCTCGGCATTTTTGGTTCACAATGACGTTTAGGCTTAGGGTTCATAATGACGTTTCTCGGCATTTTTGGTTCACAATGTTTTTACAATGAGGCGAAACAGGGCCTCGATAAAGCAAATTCACTGTCATACTACAGACACTGGTAATAAAATCATGTCATTTTAGACTTTAAAGCAATGCGTTTAAAGTCCAGACAAGTGTAATTCTTTTCATTTAATTTTGTACTTTAGGCATATAGAAATTAAGTCCAAAATTCAATATATTTTTTTTACAGTATCTCTGGTATGACACTGGTTTTACTTTAGTAGAATCGTGGGCCAGGTAATTAAAAAAAAATCAAAATACTGTGCAAAAGTACAAGTATCTTATTTTATTTTTATTTTTTATATACCACTTAGTTGGCAGACAAGCACACGGCCCACCTGATGGGAAGCGGTTACCGTGGCCTATGGACGTATGCAACACCAGGGGTGTCACACTCGCGCTGCCGACCATGAAGAAACCTTCTGATGCCCCTCTTGAAGAACCCCATATTGTAGGCGCTTGGGAAAACTGCAGCAGGGAGGTCATTCCACAGCTTGAGTGTGCGTGGGATGAAGTTTCTTTCATACCGCACAGTGCGCACCGTCTCAGGTCGCAATGTGTGAGGATGAATTCCCTGCCTATGGCGAGAGGTGCGATGATAGAATGTAGCTACGGGCATCATGTCAAACAATTCATCTGAGCACAAACCATTGTATAGGCGGTAGAACACACACAGTGAGGCAAAATCCCTCCTAAGGCTAAGAGGTTCCACACTACCTGTGAGTATGGGATTGTCAACCAGCCTCAATGCCCGTCTTTGCACTGAGTCGAAGGGGTCAAGCTGGTATGCAGGTGCTCCAGCAAAAAGGTGAGAGCAGTACTCCATGTGAGGCCGGACCTGTGCTTTATAAAGAAGGGAGTTGCTGCCCCGCAGTGAAGTACTGCTTCGCCCTGTTGAGCACTCCGAGCTTTCTTGATGCCAACCTAACCTTGTCCCGCAAATGACTTCGGTATTGGACGTTGCTGGAGATATCGACACCAAGGATCCCTATACTAGAGGAGATGGTAAGCGGTGTACCCAGGAATTGCGGCGCCACAATGAATAGGGTTTTCTTAGCGGTGAATACACAAACTTGTGTCTTAGTGGGGTTGAATTGGACTAGGTTTAGTCGTCCCCAATCGGATACTCCAGAGAGAATAATCTCAATTTCAGACACAAGTTGTTCGCGACTCTTCTCCACCTCGGACTGAGGGATATTTGCACGGCCCGTGTAACACGTGTCTCCGGTACTGTCGTCCGCATAACAATGAATGTAGCCATCAGACAGCATGTCATTGATATGCAGCAGAAACAGCGACGGGGACAACACGGAGCCTTGTGGGACACCAGCGTTTATGTTCATGCGGTCCGAGCAGCTGCCGTCGACGACGGCTTGGATGCTTCTGTTGGACAAAAAGCTGGAGATCCATTCGCACAGTCCCTCGGGGAGTCCATAATATGGCAACTTCGCAAGAAGACCTTTGTGCCAGACCCGATCGAAGGCCTTCGCTATGTCGAGGCTGACCGCTAGTGCCTCACCCCGACTCTCGATGGCCTGCGCCCACCGGTTTGTGAGATACACAAGAAGGTCACCGGTAGAGCGACGGTGGCGAAAGCCGTACTGTCGATCGCTCAGTAGATCGTTTCCCTCAAGGTATCTCAGGAGCTGTGTATTAATAACACGCTCCATTACCTTCGAGAGTAGGGAGGTGATAGCGATAGGCCTGTAATTGGTCGGATCGGTCCTGTCACCTTTCTTAGGTACAGGATGCACGAATGCGGTCTTCCACGAGGTTGGGACCCGCCTTGCAGAGTATGAGAGTGCGAAAAGACGTGTAAGTACAGGGCACAGCTCGGGGGCACAGTGTTTAAGCACCATCGCCGGTATACCATCTGGCCCACTCGACTTCCGAACATCTAGGGACTTAAGCTGGCGCCGGACCACCCGTTGCGTGATTTTAACTTCAGTCATGGAAGCACCACAGCTGGGAATTATCGGTGGTTCGGCGTTCCCGTCGTTCATAGTCGAGTTTGACGCAAAGTGATTACCCAACAGATCGGCTTTCTCCTTAGCGCCATGAGCCACACTCTTATTCAATTTGTATAGCAAAGCAAGTGCCACTAGTCTTAGGATGAGTAACGATTCTTAACACTCCCTCTCCGTGCCTCAGAGAGCACGTTAAGCCGTCGGTACCAATTGCCATACGAATATCTAGTCATTACGGATAGTAGGAGCCGTAAAAAGTCCGATAACTATTGCACGGAAAATATCAAAGTTCGAAAAAGAAACAACTAAGTTGGGAAAAAGCTCTGAGGTTGATGAGAATGATGAATCACGCCTGGTAACAATAAAAAATCCGCATTAATTTATTTTAAATTTCAATATTCAGGTTTTCAAAATAGGATATTCGTAAAAAGCAGCTTTGATATAAATTTATAATTTTGTATTATTATATTATATTATTATAACATTAGATACATATTCACTATAACTTTATCTGTTCTCCAGACGAAAATACAGTTAGTCCCAATTCAGAGAGATTGATTCAAAATGGTTTCAATGGCGATATTATTTTCATTCTACAAATTATAATATATAATATTCAAAAAAGGAATATTTTGAGACATTGAGTCACACGTAGAAGTTAAAGTTCTATATTTAAAAAATAACCATAGTTCTTTTTTTCTTTTCGAAATTAAAATAAGAACGTATATGCAAAAATCAAAAAAGTCAATTTGATATTAAATAGAAAATACTGATTATAATGCTTTTCATTTCACGCCAAGGTCAGAAGCAATTGCTCGGTGTTTTGAATTATGGTCACAAAAATAATTATGTAAATGTTTCAAAATGAAATATAATCAACTAGTAGCCATTACTTTACATAAATAGACCCCACAGGTTGTTGACAGCCTTATTTCCTTTTTATTAAACAGGTTAATCGTTCTTAATATTAATTTTATTAGTACCTAAGGACCTAACTAAATTGTTTATATATTTTTAATTATTGTAACGTTATCAATAGTCGCTTTGTATTTAATATATTATAAAGAATTATATTTACCTTGAATTTCTTGTCAACTCGTATAAATATAAATAAAAACACAGTTACAAAAGTCAAAAACACTATTTTGATTTCACTCACACTGATATGAATCAAAGAACAGAATGTTTCTTTTTAATATTTCGTAAATATAGGTGCGCCCGTCAAAAATATTTCTCGAGTAGAAAATTTGTGTAAAAATAGATAGTTTATTTAGTATATTTATGTTAAAATATAGATTTTTTAGCAAAAAATAAGCGACAGTCGCCGCTTCCTGACTCGTGATCACGAAAGCTCTTTATAATTGGATCTTTGCGATACCTGTTACTTTGGAACTGTGAAAAATACTAGATATCGTGAGCTGTGTTATAACCTAAAAATACAGATACTTTACAAGTAACTATTGTACTTACATGTAATTGGAAAATTCAAATTCAAGTCCTTTTAAATTCAATTGTTGACAGTAATGTATTTGCTTGTATTTTATATGATATGCAATAAAATATTATTGATTTATAAAATATAATAGCTAATTTAATGTCGGATTGTAACGCTGTCCACTACTTAAATAATGATAATGTACATTAGCTAAAGAAATACAGCAAATGAGTCCCACAACGGGCGCCAATTTTTTCATACATACATACATATAATCACGCCTATATCCCTAAAAGGTTAAACAGAGGTGAAATAACACCCACATTTCACCAATCATTGAATTAGGTCCCACGTAATAGGGGGTGAGACTCAATAGGCAATCCGTATTCTGGCCACTATTGTTGACTCGAGCCATACATCTGAGGCTGAGTCTGGGCTGTATATATTTGTCTGATGTTAAGCAGCCCTATCCCTTAGTCGCCTTGTACGACACCGCATGGGAAGAGATGGGGTGGCCCTAATTTTACTCTGCCGGAAACCACGCGGCTACGTAGTACGTAATATAACAAAGATATTATGATTTTTTTTTATATTGTTATGTTGACATTCAAAGTTGACATTCAAAGTTGACGTAGTCTTACTCTGAATTTACTATAATATGTGTCTATTTTAATTATATCGAATGGTTTTTTATGCATTTAACTGGAAGATTCCGAGTAACTTCATTTTTGGAGTTATGCACGCCCAATTGTAGGTTGAAAACAACCTATATTCAAGCAAATAAACGTTTAGAATTATGATTATGATTACTATTATAGATATTACAAATACTTGGAATCAAATAAAATCACTGTTCCTAAGTAACAGTTCCACTCGTTCAACTAAAAAGAGCCTTCCGCCATTACACGACAACATCGCAGTTGCGCGCGCATTCTGTTTATAATCCACTTAGTTTCGATTTGTTACCTTCTCTTTCTAACACGCTTCAATTTTATTTTAAACCTCATCTCAATATCCAGAGAGTAGTTATTCGTTTGAGAGTAACTAGATATTAATATATCATGTTACACGCGGTTTTACTCGAATTTAGTGGAGAAAGTGATCAATTAATACGCGGAACGAACATTCTGGAACCATTTTCTCCGGTTTTGTTTAATACCTAGCTAGCTTTATGTTATCAATAAAAGAAACAAAACATTCACAGACAAGCACACGGTTCATTTGATGGAAAGTGGTTACCGTGGCCTATGGACGTGTGCAACATCAGATAACTTCAGCATTTTCCTAGTAATAACTAAACTATTTTTAACAATGTTTGTATTCGAATAGGAATATATTCTATAAATAACCATACATATGCTCACGCCTATTTCCTTCTGTGGTAGGTAGAGACAACAAGCCGCCATTAGCTTTTATCCCCACGTTCTTAATGACTTCTTCTTCTGTCATTAGACTTTTATGCAAGCAAAATATTTATTGCCATGTTCGCTCCATTTGCGGTCGAGACAATGGGTAGTTGGGGTACCGATGCCAAGAATGTGGTGAGCGCATTAGGGCGGAGGTTGAGGGACAAAACCGGTGACTCCCGCTCCGGCTCGTACCTGGGGCAACGGTTGGCCATAGCTGTTCAACGGGGCAATGCCGTCAGCGTCATGGGCACCTTTGCACCAGGTACGATGAGGGGCGGGTTAATAGATTAGACTGTCACTTTGACTTTACAAAAATGGAGACAATGTTTCTAGAATTAAGATACTAAAGACTGGTGGTTTCAGATACATTATCAAATACATTACCACACCACCCACATTTCACCAATTATTGTATTCGGTCTCACGTGATATGAGGTGAGCCTATTGCCGTTTTCCGGGCACTATTATTGCCTCGAGCCATGCATCTGAGGCTGAGCCCTATACCTTTTTTTTTTATTTTTTTTATTTTACGTGCGCAAAATCCCCACGGATACCTCCCCACCGGAGCCGGTGGAGGAGGTTATGTCGGACTCGAACCGACTAAAACGCACGCCGCCTGTGGGTCGCTTTGGTTGCCGAAGGTGAGGTTGACAGGCATATCCCTCGCACCCCGGCCGACCCAGGGCCATCTCTCACGATCTGGCCCTCTTCTCGGGTGTGGGGACTACAGAGTCCCCAACTCGTCCCCGGAAACGGGGAGGCGCGCCACGCGCGCCACCGCCACTGCCTGCTTCTGCCAGGGTGACAGGTGGCTCCACCTGTCACCCCCAGGCCGGCGCTCATGGGGGGCGGAGGTCGTTCATCGACCTCCGACGCCCGAGTTGCCTTCGTACGCGGGCAGCTTGGCTTGCGATCCTTCGTCGCTCCCGCTGCCGGAGCCCTATACCTTAGTCGCCTTGTACGACACCGCATGGGAAGAGATGGGGTGGTTCAAATTCTACTCTGTCGGAAACCACGAGGCTAATGTAAATTAATAAGCTATAATTTTTTTATAGTTTGCGCCATTTTTGAAAGCCGCCATCTTTGTGTGGAACGCTAATGCTTGATACTGTGAAATTTACGCGAATATTACTTCAAAAATATTTTATTTCAACGCTAATACTTTTTCCAGTATAAAAGTAGCCCAAGTTACGCTTTATAAGATCAACTATTTATCTATCAAAATCGGCGAAGCCACTTCGGAGATTGCTCCGAACAACCATTTACGGCTGGGAAAGTACCTCCGACCTACATAATACCACGGCTATAATAACTTCGTATTACCGACGGTGAGTAGGGTAGCCAGAGCTCACTGGAGAGTTTTTATGCTATCAGTGGGAAGACCAGGCTTGTCCTGATTTAGTATTCTGCACTGACGGCACAAAAAATCTCTGCTCTTACAGGGTCGGCAGCAGGGATGTGACTCCTTTGTAGAACACACGTTCAAAGGTCATGGTAACCACTTTAGATCAGGGGGGCCGCGTGCTTGTCTGCCACCTAAGTTGTATATAAAAAAATATATTCGAGGAAACACAGACAGATATTGCTTTTTTGTTATAGCTACCTATCGTGTTATACTCGTTCATTCTTATCAATTGATTTAAAAAGCTATCATGTTAACGTTACAAACAGACACCACAATTTATTTCTTTATATAGAGTATAGATAGAGACAAACAGATTTATGCCCCATACCATTTTCATTAACAACATCAACCGATTAACTGCCCTATGTTTTTAAGCATAAGGTTCAATTTAAAACACGTTAGAGTGTAACCTATTTGATTTGTAATGGACACCTTAATTAAGGGGAGATTAGATGGGGCGATTGTTGGTTACGTTAATGGACTGGGCTGTATAGCCCCTCATCACCATCATCATAGCATTAGTCCCGGTTGCTTCTCAAGCTAGGACTTTTTTATATCACTTAGGTGGCAGACAAGCATACAGCCCACCTTATAGGTAGAAGTTACCGTGGCCTATGGACGTATGCAATACCAGGTGCGATACACTCGTGCTGCCGACCCTGAATAAATCTTCTAATACCCTTCTTGAAGAACCACATATTGTAGTTGCTTGGAAAACCACAGCAAGGAGTTCATTCCACAGCTTGAGCGTGTGTGGGATGAAGTTCCTTTGTAGCCCAAGGTTCATTCTTCTATCATTTTTTTTATACCACTTAGGTGGCAGACAAGCACACAGCCCACCTGATAAAAAGTGGTTATCGTGGCCTATGGACGTGTGTAACACCAGAGAAGCCACACTCACGCTGCCAACCCTGTAAGCACAGAGTCTCTGTGCCATCAGTGTAGAGGACAAAGCAGGACAAGCCTTTAGTCATCCCACTGACAGCACCAATTCTCCAGTGAGCTCTGGCTACCCTACTGATTTGGCCTATATTGACTTTTATAGCAGCGAAGCCTCCACCAGAATCTCATTCGCTAACAAACAGTAACTGTTTTTTGTATTCTTCATGAAAAGTCTACTTTGCTACGCTACGCTAGCAAAGCAATCGATCGGTTTCCATTTCGTAACCGTAGCAGTCTAACACACATTGCTACGCCGCCAGCGTAGCAGGTAAATGCTCTAACGTTATCCCAGCGTAGCAGTCGTATGCTCTACTAATACGCCAACATGGCAAGCAAATACTCTAATTCTAGTATACAATATACAAAGGAAGCTCTACTGCCAGGTTTCTTTTTCCACCGCTACGCTAGCTAAGTAATCGAAGTCTCCTGCTACGAAAGCGTAGCGGTCTAACGAGAGCGTAGCAGACAATCGCTCTAACGCTACGTAACCGTAGCAGATGAATGATAGGCCACAGATTACGTAAATAGTTGGCTTTATTAATACGCCAGTGCAGCAATGGATTGCTCTGTGGCTATGCCTCATAGGTCGTAAATATAACCGTGTTGAAGGTTGGAAGGGTTAGGGGGAATATTAATGATTTCTATTTACCTTTTAATATATATACTTTAATTTACCTTTTTTTATACCACTTAGTTGGCAGACAAGCACACGGCCCACCTGATGGGAAGCGGTTACCGTGGCCTATGGACGTATGCAACACCAGGGGTGTCACACTCGCGCTGTCAACCATGAAGAAACCTTCTGATGCCCCTCTTGAAGAACCCCATTTTGTAGGCGGTTGGGAAAACCGCAGCAGGGAGGTCATTCCACAGCTTGACTTGAGATGAAGTTTCTTTCATACCGCACAGTGTGCACCGTCTCAGATCGTAATGTGTGAGGATGGATTCCCTGCCAATGGCGATTTTATGGTTGATTGGCTCCCATTTAACCACTATCTCACCTTGTTAAGAGTACCTTTCTCCTTAGATTTATAGGGGCTTCATCAAAATTATCGGGACCCAAGCTAAAGTCTTTGTTTGTAATAGTATAAAATTAAATAGTCAAAGGATAAAATAAAACAATTAGGCCTTCAAACAATTTTGCATTTGCATAAATACTACATACATAGTTAGTAATACTGTTTCGTTTTTAATAGTTACAATAGTTACTATCTATTACAATAAATTTTATATTTTAATAATAAATCGCCAAAAATAGTCATACACCCAGCTCGATAACTATTTTTGGAATTTTCGTTCAAAAACAGCTATTAAATGGACTATTTTAGTAACAAGACGGATTTTTTTTTTAATTTAACTAGAATGTTCTTAAAAGTTATTATGTATAAAGTTGAAATAAGGGATAATATTGACACATTCAACTAAAATAATAATATGTGAAAAAGTTGATAAGTCGAAAAAGCATAAGTAGCAAGTTTGAATTTTTTGGGTTAAAAATTAAATAAAACTTTATGGACTCTTAAAGTAATCCAGGTGCTATTTTCTTTTTCATACCACTTATAAACGAGCATACGCCCATTTTACCCAATTTTGTTATTTATCATCAATCATTATTTAATTGTTTATTTCTGCTTAAAGTCTTTTAATGGTAATAAAGACCTGTTAATAAAGAGGTTTAAATCGACTTATCAACTTATTCCCGCCTTTTACTGAATTACATCATTTAAAAAAAAAATAACAAAAAAATCTTGTCAAACGTATCTTGTACACACACGGGAATGCTGTTTAATATACATTTAATTTATTTATTTTACTTATAACCAAGGTTTTTAAATGCGGGTTCCTCGTTCATGTTGTGTTCGAAAAATGGACTCTCTCTGAAGATTACAGATGCATCAGCTATATGCATTTGTCTCTTTCCATATCTGTAAAAAGAAAAATAAATTTTAAGTCTTTTTATACAAACACAGTAGGTACAGGAGACAATATATAAATGTTTTTTTTTTTTTTTTTCCTTCTGGCGATTCCGATGTTTCCGCCAATGACTTAGCTCGGGATTTAATTCATAGTTTCGACTTGGCGGAATGTGACTTGTTGTAATCTCGGATCAAAGGTTTTATGAATGTACAAGAGATGATGTATTTAACATCCAATATAGGCCGAAAGTCATGTAGCACGCTGGAGTACCTGAGTCAAAGCAAAACACACTGGTTGGAGGTTATAGCAGACAAACACAGTTCTACAGGTTAATATTATTTGAGTTAATGTAGCTACAGATCAAATATATGAGAGGAGAATTAGTATAGGTCAGAAGAGAGTTAAAATTCATGGGTCGAGGGATACGGTTAATGGGGAGGATATCATATAAAGAACCATTCCTTCTTGTGCACTCAAAGAAAATATGATCCGCTGTGTGTTCACCTAAGCCACACTCACAGAGAGAGCTGTCCCTGATCCTGATTTTAGCTAGAAATACATTGGTGCAGGCATGACCTAAACGCAGACGACAAATTACCGAAGTAGCTCTCTTACTAGCTTCACGGAATTGGTAAAACCAAGGTCTAGCTGGAATATCAGGCTGGATGGAGGCATAGTGTCTACCCTTCACCTTACTGGACTTCTCCCAAAGAGTAGTCCATTTTGAGATCAAACAGGGTTTGGCAAGTAAGAGGATATCGTGAGCATAGACTCTATATTGGTCGAGAGCACCATTGGATATTGCTTCCTTGGCAAGGGAATCCACAAAAGTGTTACCTGCTATGCCCGTATGGCTTGGGATCCATACCAGTGAAATCAACAGACCCTTAGTCTGACATCTGAACAAGGATTGCTTAATCAACAGTATTAAGGGGAACTTTGTTTTACTGGTGAATTGATTAGCTAGGATGGCCATTAAGCAGCTCCTGGAATCAGTAAATACTACCGCCTTGCTTATATTATGAGATTCAACATATAGTAATGCTTCGAGTATAGCTATTGATTCGCCAGTAAAAATGGAATTGATATTTGGAGATTTATATGATAGTATAATTTTATATTTTGGGATCCAAACTGCAGACCCCACGCAAGAAGAGTCAGAAGTTTTAGATGCGTCAGTGTAAATGGCTAGCCAATCCTTCCAATGTTGACTGATCAAATAATCCAGCTCCCTACCAGCGTCCACAGAATCCTTACTGATACCTGAATATAAGACCACATTAGGGGTGTAGATAATTGCATCAAATGTGGTTTCAAACAATGGGTTAGTTTTACACTGAAAACAAGGGAAAGGGAGACGAACATAATTCACAAAACTATTAAATAAACAGGGGTGGTTTTTATGTGTCCAATATCCACCTGAAGAAATGTATTCTGATAGTCTATGTAACTTGGGTATTAGGGGATGTAAGGATAGTTGGGACGATTTATATAGGTATCTGTCTGAGAGGTACTGTCTTCTTAGAAATAGAGGGGGGGTCTACACACTCCAATTGTAGTGCATTTATCGGTGATGATCTCATGGCACCTACAATGAGGCGCATGCTTTTGGCCTGGATCTTATCCAACAAGCTTAATGCTGCCTTATTGCATGGTTCCAAGAGGAAGCTTCCATAGTCATGGTGGCTACGGATAAGGGCGTTGTACATCAGCTTTTGACAATAGGGGTGGGCTCCCCACCAGGCGCCAGACACTGCTCTCAAAATATTAATATTTTTTCACATTTATGGGAAATGTAGTTAATGTGTTCCACCCCAGATAACTTTGAGTCCAGAACAAATCCTAAAAACTTAACTGTGTTATTTACAGGGAAATTTTGATGATCAAGAGAGATTAAACAATCAGGGATGGATCTACGACGGCTGAAAATTACCACAGAGCTTTTGGGAACCGAGAGTGATAGACCATGGTCAGTAAGCCAAATAGAGAGATAGGAAATTGCTGAGTTCAATCTGGACACAGCATCTGCCATATGATCCACTGCTACATAAAGAGCCAAATCATCTGCATATTGTAAGATGTTGCAGAAAGATGTGACTGAGAGATCCAAATCAGCTGTGTAGATACTGTAGAGGAGAGGACTAAAGACAGAGCCCTGTGGAAGGCCTCTCCAAGTAATTCTGGAAGAGAGGGTTGAATTTTGAACTCTAAGACATCAATAAATGTTATATGAATCCACCAGACATTAAAGACATTAATAAATTGACATTTGTCATTCATGTTATATCAAATTCGACCGAGTTGGTCTAAGCCTAGTCTATAATAATTAATTCTTATGTTTACTGCTATGTATGAATAACAACAAAAAAATAAAAAAGTATCAAGATAGGTTAATCCATTTTCCCAGTATTGCACTTTACATTAAAATTACCTACTCGCGTTCATTGGAAGTATGGGAATTATTTAAGAGATGGCGTTGTTATAAAAGTTGTATTAAAACAGAATATAGATGGCGTTATAATAAATTTTGTAACAATTCTGTACTGACATCTATCGTCGCGTTAAAGAATTAATAAGGTCTGTTCAAGCTATCAACCAACACTCCATCATTGGGGTGTTTTGTTGAAATAAACCCGACAGTTGGCGGCACGGCAGGTGATCTTAGTATTATTTCACAAAATATAGGTATTACCCGTTTACTTTAAGTTTGAACCTGTAACATAGACGTCAGGTTCAAATTTAAAATAAACGAGCTGTATATGGGATTTAAGAGGGCCTCATAAGAGGCACTTTCGGGGCCCAAGACAACCTCACCTGCCTGTTAGTACACCTACTCATTAACGTACGTGTCTCTGGCGGTGGCTTTTCTCTCATGAATAGGAGGACAGATGACAGCCGCTCCTGTAAACGCTAAACAAGAGAAAGAGTAGGAGAACGGATCACGGGCTCTAAACTGTAAGTTTTGGATGCAACTAAGACTCAATGATGCTCATGTCGACGATGACGGCCTCTGTGGCGTAGCGGTAGAATGTTCGACTGCTGCGCAGGAGGCACAGGTTCGATTCCTGTTCAGTGCAAATATTTGTATGCACGAATATGTTTATTTGCATTGGTCTGGGTGTTTCTATGTATAATATGTATGTATTTACAAAAAAATAGTATCTATGTATGTTTATCCGCTTTCTAGATTCCATAATACAGCCTAGTTAAGCTATGCTTACCGTGGGTCTAGAATGTTGTAGAATATTTATTTAAGACTCTACTTTAAAAAAAGTTAATATCGTTCTCACCTTCCCCTCCCATGTACGGAGTAATACTCCTGAAGCTCCTTCAAGTAGTTTGATATTTGTTCAGCAGTGTCGAAGCGTTCGGGGCGGCGCGGGCGCGGGTACTGCGCCTGCGCGGTGCACGACAAGATGGCGGACAGTAGTAAGATGGCGGGCAGGAAGAAACGCATTGTGGTAGCTGTAACAGTTTAGTAACACAATTTAAATGACCGAACACAACTGACTAAGTTGACCGAGATTTGTGGGATAGGGTAAAGGAAGAAGAGAAGTGGGAAGGTTTGACCTTTGCCCAGTACTGGGCAAAAATGGGTTAGATAAAACATCGAATAAATATTTATTAGAAGCTTTTTTATACCACTTAGGTGGCAAGCACGGTCCACCTGGTGGAAAGTGGTCACCGTGGCCTATGGACGTGTGCAAACATAGAGAGTCACACTCGCGCTGCCAGCCCTGCAAGCATTGAGAGTTTCTGCGCTGTCAGTGTAAAAGACAAAGCAGGACTAGGTTTTCGTCTTTACACTGACAGCACAAAATCCCTCCAATGAGCTCTGGCTACCCTACTCACTTATAGGGATTAAGGTAATTTTGTAAAATCATTTTTATAATTTATGCACATCCAGCTCTGGAAAGCTGTATAATTATATTCTGTCTTTGAAAAGTAATGGTGCAACACTTAAATTACCACTTAACTCACTTGAATAAACCCACTCTGAAAACATAACATGCCCTTTTCGGTCAGTCACGTTACAATTCCATCACAATAAATCTGTTTCATACAAAGTTCTTTGCCTAGTTTCAGTTCTAAATAAACATCAGCGTGTGCAGTTATTTGTCACAGCATATGGATTCAATGAATATGCTTGACAATACACTGAATGAAAGTAAGTTACTTGCGCTTATAATACACGAACAACGTGTAGAGACAAAATAGAAAAACTTTTGAATAGTGATTTTGTTTATCTCAATTCATAATACATGTTGATGAAGTATAAGTGCCCGGTTAATGGCAATAGGCTCGCCACCTATTACATTGGGACCTAAACATAAACTGGCGAAATGTGGGTGCTAGCACCTCTGCCTACCCCTTCGGGGATATAGGTGTGAGTTCATGTTATGTTATGAAGCTAGCTTACCTTTGGGTCAGTAAATTTTGGGTGAAACTGTGAAATGACAACCCTGTTATAAAAAAATTCGCGCTCAGAACCAACTACCAACTAATTCCAAATTTAAATTTATATGCAAACTCGCGCTCAAAAGCAACTAGGTAGTTCTAATTTTAAAAGATTTTGTACAAACTATATGGGGCTACCATGGACCGTCCTTCCGAAATATCGCACAAAACACGAAGGAAAGACATGGCACTTGGTAGGTCCTACTATGAGATGAGGTTATTTAGAATCATTTTTGGAAGGGTTTTTAGGCAGGCCGAATGAAGTTTCACTTGCATTTTTTTTTTATACCACTTAGTTGGCAGACAAGCACACGGCCCACCTGATGGAAAGTGGTTAACGTGACCTATGGACGTCTGTAACACCAGAGAGACAAACCTTTTTGAAGTGGAAACTTCTTTGGACGCGTTGGACAGTATTCGTTTTTTGAAACAAAATACCGTAAAACATTTTTTGTAACAAAAAACCTACAGTCGCGAGTCATTTAAGCGGAGCGTGAAAAAGCCTCTGATGAGGGCGCCAAGCTGGGTGCTACCATTGTAACATGGTGGCACTCAGGAAAAAGATCGCGGATTCGAATTAATTTTTTTTCGTATCTTAATAGATTTGAATACTTAGTTAGCATACTTACATAGCTTTAAAATTTCATACAACAGATTGGTCAACTTTTCACAATCTAGGACATATAGGCACACGTAGACAAGTAGGTAGGTCTGGCGGCACGCCTACAGTTTGATATTAAGACACTTGAAGCTATATGCACTCATGCACATCAAGTTAATTTTGTCCGCGTGTTCGTGACAGAGTGCATAGCTAACACAAGCTTTGTTTGAGCAGCTCTCGGACACTTATGGAGCATTTTAGTATTAAATTTTATCGGTCAGCTAAGGTGTCCATTTATTTTTCCCTAATAGCGGGACATTCTTTTCACTGCTTTATACGAGAATTAATCACGGTTACATTCTGAAGCCTCAAATTTGCTCTCTAAGAATCAAATCAAATCAGATAAGAATCATACTAGCGGTTCTCGAGCGGTTTTGGTGCGGAGCGGTTGCGCAGCGGAGACGTCCGCGAGGATCCGCTAGTATGATAAGCCTTACCTCCTTTTTCCCATGAATTCGATTCGTTGGATTTTATTAGAGCGACTGCGGCCTGACCTCCCCATCTCTAAAGAAAAGTCTGCGCCAGGTAGGTAGGTCCAGCTTGTTTGATAGGTTAACTTTTAAACTTTCGCGTTCCATGATGATACAATAATATTTATGGGAATTAATGCCATCATGGTATATCTACATACTTACCTTTGAGTAGCCTGTGACCACGGCCGTGTAAACTGGTCAAAATGTCAGGCAAAACAAACGTATTTACCTATATCAAAGGTATGTATGTGGTTCACTGGTGGTGGTAGCTTGCCAGCATCGAGAGGTATGCGGCGATCATTTTTTTGTGCGCCTAGCTAGTCAAGTCGTGACCACGGGTGCAACAACGCATCCGAAACGTCGGCAGAAATAGTAAGTTCCATGATTGAATCCGCGAGTAGTCCCGATACCTAGTATAATTACCTATGAATTCACACAGCGACAGTTTAAAAATAACATTAACATTATTGTATATCATGGAACGTTTGGATTGTATAATTATTGTTTTATAAGTTATAGGATGCGAATCCATTTATTTTAATTTGTATAAAGATAGAGATATTTGCCTAAAAATGAAATAAAAGCGTGATTATATGTATGTGTCTGTATGTATAAAGAGTTCTACTATCCAAAGTTACTAATATTCCCTCTGACCTCTCCAGCTAAGCTAAATTACTTGTGTTAGGAGTGAGTTCACACCGGTAGTATTGTGGGCAGGAGTTGATTGTGGGTTCGAATCGATCTCTTGACCGTGTAAGGCCGGATCCTTAACCACTGCAAACAGATATGCAAAAAGCAACAGTCAAACGAATGCTAGTAGACATATCCATATTGCTATATGCCGCGTGGTTTCCGACAGAGTACAATTAGGGCCATCCCATCTCTTCGCATGCGGTATCGTACAAGGCGACTAAGGGATGGGGCTGCTTAACATCAGACAGATTTATATCTACAGCCCAGACTCAGCCTCAGAAGCATGGCTAGAGTCAGCAATGATGCCCGGAATACGGCAATAGGTTCCCCTATTACGTGGGACCGAATACAATTATTGGTGAAATGTGGGTGTTAGTTCACCTCTGCCTAACCCTCCAGGGATTAAGGCGTGATTATATGTATGTATGTATATATATTATAACCGCGGTAGCCTAGTGGTATGAGTAATGGACAGCTGAGACGAGGTCTTTAGTTCGATCCCAGGTTTTATCATGGCACACACTAATGACTTTCCGATGCTTTTCGAAGTTATGTGTGTATTTATCGCAGGTTTATAAGTGCCCGGTTAATGGCAATAGACTCGCCATCTATTACATAGGGACCTAAACATAAACTGGCAAAATGTGGGTGCTAGCACCTCTGCCTACCGCTTCGGGGATATAGGCGTGAGCTTATGTTATGTATTATGTTTACAATGCACAGCAATAGAATCCGCGACCCCCACAACTAAGCAGTCAAAAGCAGATCTATCACCACAAGGGATGGTTATAAAACTGAGTAATCTTTTCATCCCTTACAAATGATTACCTCTAAAATGAAATTGCAGCGTCCCATCAAATCTCATATTTCGAAGGTGATAAACTTTCAAGAAAAGACCTTTGAACTTTATAATTAGTTTTCAAAAGACCTCAAAAAATGTTTACCCTACAAAATGGCCGCGACAAGTTAAACGCTCTGAAATAAAATCAACTAACACTGGGTTTTACACTAAATAAACGGTTTCGTGTTTGGCTGGCAATAAAAAAAATATTTTGTTAGTTTTTGGATGTCTATTTTTTTTCGGGCAAAAGTTTTGATAACTGCCTTTTTAGCGCAGCAGTTACAGAAACAATTACTGTACTCGATTAATGTTTGATTACTCTCTGTCATCTAAAATCCTTTGACATGATGGCGTTCTCAACAGGTTATAGGATCGGTGACTGTCGGTTCCCAGTGGAGGTGAATAGGTCCACCTCATCTCTCCCTGTGGGGGTAGTTGTGGTGGGTAAGGGATAGGGCTGTTCTCCACCCGACAGTAAACAAACAGTCAATAACAAAGTGCCTGGTTGACCACAGTAGCTTCCCTCCCTATTACATACATAAATACATATAGTCACGCCCCTTTCCCAGTGTGGTAGGCAGAGACCTAGTGTTTGCCACGATCCTGGAATACATCTTTCGCTTCTTCTGCTTTCGTAATTGTTTTCATACAAGCTCGCCGGTTTCGGGGCCTAAAAAGCATAATTGACGAATACGAAATTTTGCTGTTCATACACTTCTGGCTACTCCTACGGGGATATACAGATGTGAATAGTGTATGTACAGGACCGTGTCATGCTAAACCGGGCCGGGTTTAGCATGACACGGCCCTGTAGTACATACAACCGGCAACAAAAAAAAATTGAAATTCACACTATGGTATTCAGATTTTTTATCTTTACATTCGAGTAGCAAAACGCGGCAAAAGTATTCATCAAACAGCCAATTTCTATCAAAGCTTAGTAAAATTACAATATTAAATATTAAATTCTAATTATCTGATATACATTAAGCTCTATATCGATATGTCGATACTTTTACATAATATTGTTACTATCGATATATTAATTCGTCATATAGGTCGCGTAAACATAGAGGACAGATAAAAAATGTGCTTTGATGTTTGTTTTTTTTTTGGTTCTAAGTTAAGACCAAGGCATCCGAAGCTACGGACTAATATTTCAGGTACCCTACTATAACCCACCAACTGTACGGTGGGTGTCTTTTTTCTTTATACAACTTAGGTGGCAGACAAGCACATGGCCCACCTGATGGAAAATGGTAACCACGACATATGAACGAGTGTAACACCAGAGGAGTCACACGCCCGTGCTGCCGACCCTGTAAGAACATAGAGTTTCTGTGCCGTCAGTACAGAAGACACAACCAGGACAAGCCTTTGGTATTCCCTCTTACAGCACAAAAACTCTCCAGTGAGCTCTGGCTACCCTCCTCACCGCCGGGAACACAACATGAGGTCGTTATAGCCGTGGTATTCTGTCTGGAGCCCCATCAAGAGCAAGTTTAGTAAATGAAGACAGACAAACGCGGCGCAGGCTTTTCTCTCGGGATTGGGAAGTCAAACGTTAGTCGCTTACATAAAACCGTATAAGTCAAAACAAGAAGGTTCTCTTCCTTTTGGTTCGGTCGTGTGAAATTCCCCCCGCATAATCCCCATCCCCTCCCTCCAGAGCCAGCTGGTAGGAGAGGTTATGTCGGACTCGAACCGACTAAAACGCACGACCTCTGTTGTAAAGTTGCCGGAGGTATATCCCTCGCACCCCGGCCCACCCAGGGCCATCTCAAGCTGGCCCTCTTCCCCGATTTTCCCTTTGAGGATGTAGTAGATAACTATTTTTTTTTATACCACTTAGGTGGCAGACAAGCGCACGGCCCACCTGATGGAAAGTGGTTACCGTGGCCTATGGACGTGTGTAACACCAGAGAAGCCACACTCGCTTATTTTTTTTAATTTTTTTTATTTAACCAATAAGAAATACAATAATAATACGAAGTAATGGAATTAGAGTCCAGGTTGCATTCCACAAGAACGCGTGTACAAATGAGTTAAGATGAAGGAGTTTCTAACAATAACACATAAAGCTAGTTTACAAGATGGAGATGGAATACACATTGGACAAGATGGAGTACCTAACTACGGTTGGTTTAAAAGTTGTTTTACCGATCTAACAAATAAAGTCAGCTTAGGTACAAAAATATCGAAGGCTGGATTATTACTGGCGATTTTTTTTAATCTGTGTTTGAGGTACCGAACCTTAAAAATAACATTCAGTAATTTCTCAGCCATTTTCAACCCACGCATGTCCTGGACTGGGTAGTTATATAAATCACAGTTATATTAAAATTGTCTCGTAAGCCGACCGCGAGCCGGAAGGCAGGCTATATTAGGCCTAGTCGCTTGTCCCTTTCTCTGAAACGGGTCCTTCCGTCGCCTGATAGCAAATTATATCATTTTTAAGTGTGAATTTAAAAAGCTCCACGTTGTAATATTACGAGGATATACTTAAATACATATAATCACGCCTTTATCCCCGGAGGGTAAGACAGAGGTGAATTAACACCCACATTTCACCAATCATTGAATACGGTCCCACGTAATAGGCGGTGACCCTATTGCCGTCTTCCAGGCACTATTGTTGACTCAAGCCATGCATCTGAGGCTGAGTCTGGGCTGTATATATCTGTCTGATGTTAAACAGCCCTACCCCTAAGTCGCCTTGTACGACACCGCATGGGAATAAATGGGGTGGTACAAATTTTAAATAAATACACAAGTTAATATTCTAGGACACAGAAAAATCTAGACTCTAATTGATAGCCTAGTGCTTTAATAGGATTTTTTTCCAATTTTTCGAATCATACTTTCAATGTCATCATCATCCTTGCGCTAGTCCCGGTCGCGTTCGAAGCTTCCACCTGAGCATCCGGGGTCTATTTTTCCAATCTAACTGCGTTGTGGCGCAACTGAACTACGAAATTTTTCGTGAAGCAAAACACTAGCTGTATTTAATTGTTGCTGTTAGACTAGTCGATGGACTGACTTGACTTTACTTGACTCTGAGAGGCATGTAAATACTTCCAGAATAACTTTTTAATGTGAACAGATTTTCACTACAAAAATGTTCACAAATACCTACCTATTATTTAAAGACTGTATTTACTGTTATGTGTGTGACTGTACCTACTTCCCAAAACTCTCGCTCCAAAAAGAATTGAACATTCCAATCACTCGCTACAAAAAATAAAAATAGAACATCCTAATCACGCGCTCCAAAAAAAAATTGAACATGCAAATCACTCGCTACAAAAAACGAATAAATTAACATCCCAATCACTTGCTCCTAAAAATAAAAAATTGAACATCTCAATCACTCGCTCCAAAAAAAAAATGAACATGCAAATCACTCGCTTCAAAAAATGAAAAAACGAACATGCAAATCACTCGCTCTTAACAAAAATTGAACGACAACAATTACCACCTACCACGCAAACATATTATAACTGATTTGTTTTCATAAAAAATAAATAAAGACAAACAATGTCGGCGCTTATCCGCTAACTTGAGCAACGTTCACTCCTCGCGATAGAGTTGCGTCGGGAAATTACGGGAGACACAACAAGTGGTTTAGTGTTGGGACTTGTATTATTTGTATCGATATCGATAGTTTAGTTTTTAGGGCACCCTGACCGGATACAACACATTATTCATTTACATAATACAGATTATACAGTATCGCAATAATAATATAACATTTTTATGGACTTAATCGTGCTGAAGTTTTTTTTCTGCAGTTTTCCAAAATATTGTAATACATATATACATATTAATACTGTAGATTGATGGCACTTGGTGGAACGCCATACGGTTTCCTCAAAGCTTTATAATGACATTTAAGAATATTCCTATTAGAAACATTGAGGCGAAGGCGAAACCGGTCAGGTGTAATAAGCAATAAAGTAATGTGGAAAAGTACAAGTGAGTTATCAATATGTGTAGCATATATACATATGCTTATGCCTATTGCCATTCGGGATAGGCTTGAATACTGAACTTCATCTACTGTCATTAATTCTATCATGGAAGCCCGCCCCAAATAATAATATTTTCAACACACTTGCTCATAAAGTGTCTCTAATTTCACCGCAATTACGCAGATAATGGCACCTATAATCAAACTGTGACATTTCCTTGCCATATTTTCATGATTTCTTCAATTATATTGGTTGAGTTCCTGTCTTAAGTTTCGATCCAAAAAATCGTGTTCAAAATAAACACAAATAAACTAAATTAATGCTAATTATTATTTAAATAAATAATTTCAACTTGTTTGTTTATTAAACTAGTTTACAAAACATTCAACAAAATATATTTAATATTAAAAACTTATCTATGTAAAAACTTTAAATTCCCCTTTTTCTACAAGCCGTAAAAAGAAAGAAACGTATTTTCTTTTAGTCTATAGTGTATTATAAATGGGCGCGCATAGTAACACTAATTAATTTTTCTCGCCATTGCGAAAATAATTCTAGACTCGTTTTCACTGTTGAAATTATAGTTAATTATTAATTGAATTGTTTACAAGTACTAGTTATGAAGAAAATGGTTTATGCTGTTCATTGCCCGATAATATGAAACCCTTAATGTTCTACAAGGGAAAATATCTATTTTAGTATTACTTTCTTCGCAAGTGTGTTTTCTTTATACCACTTAGGTGGCAGACCAGCGCACGGTCCACTTGATGGAAAGTGGTTACCGTGGCCTATGGACGTGTGTAACACCAGAGAAGCCACACTTGCGCTGCCGACCCTGTAAGTACAGAGTTTCTGTGCCGTCAGTGTAGAGGACAAAGCAGGACAAGCCTTTAGTGATTCCACTGACAGCGCAAATTCTCCAGTGAGTGTTGAAAAACGTCGTATGATACACGTAGTGTATTGATGATTAACATCTTCGGCTCTCTTAAGACCGATAGCACCGATAGACCGATGGATTAGCGATAATCACCAAAGTTGCACACTCGTACCATAATATACTATTTTATTACCCAACTACGGCGAAGCAAAAGGAGGGTTTTGATTTTGACAGGCCATGTATGTATGTTCCCTCATAGCTCCTTAACCACCAATCAGAAATAGACAAATGAGGTATAGTTAGAAGCATCTTAGTTGTTCGCTAGTTATAGGTTATGTAACGTATCACTGAATCTAATGTGGCGCCCTCTAACGGTCATAAAGTACTATGTTAAAAAATAAATTTGAGATAAATATGACGTGTTTGGTGTTTGATATCAACTTAAAGGGCTTAATAAGCACACTTTAAATATATAAACCTATTGCTTGTCCCAAAATAAGATAAATAAAAAAATAAGTTTAAAACTAAAACCCGACTAATGGAAAATCACGCTATAAAAAGTATTAAACAAGAAAATATCAAGGATAACCGTGGTCGTAGGCCACTTTTCCCTAGAATATTTTGTTTTGTTAGACTTAGTGGCATACGACCACGTCTGTTTAAATTTAGATTTCCAACTTATGATGTAATCGTAATTAGAGACTAGACATAGCAATTAAAATTCTCACTCCTTTAGTGGTCTATTCAGTTGTTACTATTTACTTTTAAATCATCCCATAGTCATAGTCTTATAGTTGTCGTATATCCGACGCTTATCGATATCTATAGCTTTAGAGCACATCACTAGACAGTTGATTTGCCGTTGGTGAAACAATAGCAGCCACAATTTTCACCGTGCGTGTATGTGGGTAGTTGGCAATTTGCGCCGTTGTTCAGAGCTAAACAATCATTGGATGAATGTATTTGTTTTTATATTCTTTAACGAGAAATTTTCCTCTATCCTGAGACTGCCTTCGATCAAAGCCTTCAGCTTATCATCAAGCAGGGTTAAGTATAAAAAATATTGATTTAGAACATTTGCTATTGGTTACGTCACAAAATTGTAACCTCTTTTTTTTTTAAAGATTATTAGCAACCGCAATAACTCATACGAATATTCCCTCTAACCCCTCCAACTAAGCTAAATTGCTTGTGTTAGGAGTGGGTTCACGTAGGTAGTGTAATGACCAGGGTTCGAACCCGGGACCTCTGGATCGTAAGGCCGACTCCTTAATCACTAAGCTACCGTCGCTTCAAATAAATAAATAATACAATCATCATCATCTTACTGGTATTCCCAGTTATATTCTCACGGCTTTCACTTTATAGCCTATTTATTCGACTTTTATGCGAGTGCCTCCGGTTGACCTCATAACTCCGGGAGGGGAGTCAGCAGCTAACTCTTTATTAATTTTTACACTTTAGTGTACACCAAGGAAGTAGAGAATACATACATACATAAATACAATCACGCCTTTATCCCCGGAGGGTTAGGCAGATGTGAATTAACACCCACATTTCACCAATCATTGAATTCGGTCCCACATAATAGGGGATGAGCCTATTGTCGTCTTGCAGGCACTATTGTTGACTCGAGGCATGCATCTGAGGCTTATTCTGGGCTGTATATATATGTCTGATGTTAAACAGCCCCATCCCGTAGTCGCCTTGTACGACACCGCATGGGAAGAGATGGGGTGGTAAAATTCTACTCTGAATACATGATTAAAATCTAAAAATTACAATGGGCTGCTTTATCGCTTTAAGCGATTTCTACCTGGCAACCTTTGGATGGTGACTACGGCTGCTGAATTGAGTAGTAGTTGTCTTAGCGTACGTTGTTAAACATCAGGTAAGATAGCCCGGGGTCTGTTTAGCTTAGTATTATGTTATCTGTGGTTTAGCTTACTCCTTCTCCTCTTTTTCATTTGAATTACAGTGCTTTTATGGAAGTGACTGCCGTTTGACCCCAAATCACCTAGGGGAAGATCTGCGCCACACCCTCGTCTGTTAAACGGCGTACCTGCCAACTAGCAGAGCCTCAATTCCGCTAAAGCAAAACCATTGTCATACATACCACGAACAATGCTAAAAATTCAATTAATTTTAGGCTTTAAAGCAATGCGGTTAAAGTCCAAAATTGAGAGAGAGAGGTTTTTTACAGAGTGAATAACCAAGTGTTATGAAACTATATTCAATTAATTTTGAACTTTCTGCGTATAGAAATGAAGTCTAAAATTTAATGCCACTTTTTGCAGTGTCTGTGGTATGACAGTGATTTTGCTTTAATAGAATCAAGGGCGAGGTTGAACGCTGAAGATCTTAATTGGACCCTTTACACCTCAATTCTATAGTCTAAAAAGTCTTCATAATCCAAAACATCTTTCAACGCATCTACTTTACAAACCTTAATCCAAAGAGACTATTTCAAAAGAGTTCCGCACGAACAAAAATATTTGAATAATCCAGTGTTGCCTCAAAGACTATATTCACACCGCGGCGGATATTATTTTCACGGTTGGCAACACCGTAACTAGAAACGGAACGTGTCAAGATGGCGGCACGCGGTACGAATCCCGCCAACTTTGCTAAACAGTTTACAAGTTTCTAGTTTCTAAGTGTTAATTACTTTTCGTTTTGATATTGCTTTGAATATTTATGTTAAAATAAAGCTGATAGCTTGTATAACGTTTTAGCTTTGATATGTTGTTAATATTTCGTTATTAAAATAATTAGTTTACACATAGAGTGGAGAAATATTTCGTGCAAATAAATTATTGTCTATTTTTTTCATACTGTTGATTGATGTCACTTTGTGGAATTTGTTGTTATACATATTGAAAACACACTTGTACGGTAAGTAGGTATTCATTAGGAGATAGACATATTCTACTATCGCGGACTTTTATGTAAATCTTTTTAAGTTATACACTTCCGCAGGGTAGGTACATTATTTTGTTATTAATAGTTTTCACAGCGCACGCGATGTAAAGAATTATTTAAGTCATTTTTTTACACCTTGGATTGCTTTATTGGAGTTTTAGTAGGGAACTCTATTTCTTTTTGAAAATATAAGACAGGTAGTCTATATTATTCAGTGATAATGTAGCTTTCAAATGGTAAAAGAATTTTTGAAATCAGTGCAGTAGTTTTCGAGTTTATTCGAATACAAAAATACAAATCTTTGCTCTTCAATAGATGTATGGAAATCTGCCGGATTTGTCGATATTTATGATCACTGCTGCTCCGCTCCCTTTTGTAGTAGCGTGATGTTCTATAGCCTATAATATAACCTCTGTCACAGATAACATAATACTCCTCTGTCAATAATGGACTATTAAAAAAATTGTAAGCAGTGTTATAGATTTCAATTGGGTAATTTCCTGTACCGCCGCGTGGTTTCCGGTAGAGTAGAATTTGGACCACCCCATCAGTTCCCATGCGGTGTCGTACAAGGCGACTAAGGGATAAGACTGTTTAACATCAGACAGAAATTATATACAGCCCAGACTCAGCCAGAGATGCATGGCTCGCCACTCAAGTCAACAATAGTGCCCGGAAAACGGCAATAGGCTCACCCCCTATTACGTGGGACCGAATACAATGATGGTGAAATGTGGATGTTAATTCACCTCTCCCTAACCCTCCGGGGATAAAGGCGTGATTATATGTAAATATGTATTTCCCTGTACTTAGTTAAAATAAATTATTTGACTGAGCTTATAAAATTAACCGACATACCTCAGTGCCTGAAGACGAAAGTCTTTAACCAATGTGTGTTACCAGTGAAGACTTACGGATCTGAAACGTGGTCACCTGAAAAAGCTAAAAGTCGCTCAACGAGCTATGGAGAGAGCTATGCTCGGTATTTCCTTACGTGATCGCGTCAGAAATGATGATATCCGTAGGAGAACAAAAGTAACCGACGGCGACGTAGCCCAGCGGATTAGCTCGTTGAAGTGGCAATGGGCGGGACACATGACGCGCAGAACAGATGGCTGATGGAGCAAAAAAGTCCTAGAATGACGACCGCTCTGACCGGGGCTCTGAGAACCTGGTTGAGTTCAATGCCAAGAAGACGCAGGCATGTGCGTTTACAGCAAAAGTATCTTCTTTCCTTCCCCTCCCCACTCTTCAGAGCACGCCACTGCCACTGCAGGACAATCTCAATATTCTAGGTATGGATGTTCGCTGCAACCTGAATAACAAAAACTACATCGAAAGTATCATCAAAACAGCCTCACGAAAACTCGGAGTCCTGAACAGAGTGAGACGGTTTTTCACGCCGGAGCAGCGGTGTCTTCTATACAAGACACAAATTCGCTCCTGTGTGGAGTACTGCTCGCATCTCTGGGATGGTTTAGCAAAGTACTTACTAGATGCTCTCGACAGGTTGCAGCGACGTGCGGTCCGCATCATTGGGAATCCCGAGATCACGAACACCCTAGAACCTTTACAGCTGCGTAGAGATGTAGCGTCCATGGCTGTATTTTACCGTTTGTACCATGGGGAGTGTTCTGATGAGCTCTTCCAATTAGTCCCACCCTCCCCTTTCCTACACAGGACAACGCGTGCAGGTCTTAGATGTCATCCGCACACGGTGCAAAACATCCGATCAAGAACCAAGCGGTTCGGAGACTCTTTCCTCTGTCGCACCATTAAGGCCTGGAATTCATTACCAGCTCACGTGTTTCCTTCTTCCTACATTTCCGGGTCCTTTAAGCGGGGCGTGAAAAAGCATATGATGAGGCCGTCAAGCTGAGTGTCACCATTGTCACACGGTATGTGTAAGTAATGGTGACCCTCTTTTCTGGGACTTTGCCTTCAGCTTACCATCAGGCAAGGCGAAGTCCAATTGACGTGTCCTATATATAAAAAAAAAAAAAAAAAAAAAACCGCGTACGGGCAAACGTAGCGTAGGACGCCCAACGGCCAGGTGGAAGGACGACCTCATGAATGTCGCCGGGAAGCACTGGATGCGGGCTGCTTTAGATCGGTCATTCTGGAAGTCTGTGGGCTCTCCCACAGACTAAGCCTATGTTCAGCAGTGGACTATATGTGGCTGACATGATGATGATGATGATTAAATTAAGAATGGTGAAAGAACGGCAAAAGTTGCGACGGTTCTTATTTCATCGTTTTTATTTATTTTTAATCATCTACCCAACCTATAATAGTATATGATTTGACTAATAAGTATTATGACGTCATAATAAATTATTTCAAACCAGTTTACTTGTAACTAACCGTTTTACCATTTAGTAAAAGTAATTAAGACTGGTCAGTCACATACCCAATTGTACTTGTTAATTACAACACTATTAATACATTGTAAACATATTTTACTGCAAATATATGTAATCCATCTGTTATCCAAATAAATAAAAAGTAAAAAATAAATATCAAAGTTATAGGGCTAACTAACACAACTTATTTTCGACTTTTTGGGGGTTGTTTTTTGTGACGCAGTTTTTTTAAATTTTTAATTTAACTTTTATTTTATACTTTTTAAATTAATCTACTCGTCAGGCTCTTTAATTTGATACCCATAAAATAAGAAAAAGATTCATTTATTAATGTAAGTATTTATTATTGAGGGAGTTGTGAAATAAAATGTAATTCGCCATTTTGTGGTGGCGGCCATCTTGGATTTGAAATTTGTCATATTGTGTGGTATTCTACTAGTCGAGCCCTTTCATTTCATACCCATATTGAGGGAGTTGAGAAAAATATGTACTCCGTCATTTTGTAGCGGCGGCCTTCTTGGACCGATTTTTTTCAAACATAACTAAAAATTCAAATTGCTTCATCCGTTCAGGAGCTACGATGCCACAGATACACACACACACACACACGTCAAACTTATAACACCCCGTCGTTTTTGCGTCGGGGGTTAAAAATTGAAGCCCTTCAAATATATGTAATATCTTGTGTTATGGGTTCACTGGAAACAGTGGCTAAAACCTCCCAACATTGGGGGAGGCCTTTAAGGAGTTAGCCTTACGATTGAGAAGTCCTGGGTTGGCCATTACACTGCCGACGTGAGCCCATTCCTAACACAAGCAATTTAGCTGGAGGGGTAAGAGAGAATATTAGTAATTTCGGTTACTATATAAATCGAAAAAAATCTACCGCTCAGAGGTAGGCATAAAACATGCGGGAGTCCTTGGGGACTGAAGGTAGAAGTGAAAAGTCTTAATAAAAAGTAAAAAAGTATTTATTTCACAAAAAAGTTTTCATGACTCAACCACAGATAAATAACTTGTATTAATATGTCTGTGGACACAACGCGCCTAAAAGAGGTGTCACACGTGAATTGTCAACTTATGACGTGATAAATAAAATTGTCTATGAAAACTGCCCAACACTTCATTCATCAAAATTTAAGCGGGAAAGTGAACAGACAGATAGAAATACCGATAGACTTAGTTACTTTTGCATTTAAAATATTAGTATGGATATGAATTTAATAACACACAAGAACGAAGTAGTTCTAGAATGAGTGAAGCAAGCTCATATCACGAACTTCGTGAAACTCGTCTTTGCAATAAACTGTCTTCCAAACCGTTTGATGAAACTGGATCAAACAGTACAAGTGTTATAATATCATGCTGTACAGATGAAACTAGTATAAGTGTATGTCATGTGGTACAGTTGGAAAGTTCATATCACATGGAGTGCATATATACCAATAAAATCTATGATAATAGTAAAGTGTACGTTATAGACTATTATTTATTCTGTGGTATACTTATAACTTTATGATTTCCCAGTAGATCTCAATAGATTCCTATGTAATTCGTAAAATGGTCCGTCATATGAGCATAATTACAAGCAGATTCAAATTTCGTGTAAATATCGTTGCAAGAAACTATATTATCGTAAAACAATTTCCACAAAGTGGCTCCTGAATGAAGATAATTACCTTAAGTCCAATCATATTTTTTAAATATTTCAATATACAAACAGATTCGGTAGCTTAATGCTTAATGAGTCGACCTTATGAGCGGGAGGTCCCCGGTTCGAATCCTAACTATAACACTTCGGATGTGAACTCACTAACACAAACAATTTAGCTTAGCAGTTGGGTATTTGGCGGACGGGAGTTAAATTTACTTTTTCTAAACGTCAAAATGGTAAGTTAAAAAGAAACTTGTATGAAATAAATTAGTGTGGCGTCATAATATTTACTAGTCAAATCATTTAGTTACGGTTAGGTGGATGATTAAAAATAAATAAAAGCAATAAAATAAAAACCAACGCAACTTTTTCTTCTCTTTTACCATTCTTAATTTAAAAAGCTCTGTTAAATACTTTATTTTATCTACAGGAAAATACCCAATTTTGGTTACTATTTTTTTTTTAAATCTCATTTCTCTAGTTTCCACATCTCGTTCCAAATTCGAAATTCAAAATTCGTTCCCGTCTCACCCAGAAATCGTAAACCTTTTTTTTTCTAAACAGAAGTGTGATGTTTTTTCTAAACATTTAAAAAAATCAGGGTATTCTATACCCTGATTTTTTTTAAAAGTTTTCCTCTATCTCCAGAAACCTTATTCGACTTTAACAGCATAATCAAAATACTAAACTACCCACACACCGCGCACTCGATACAGAGCTGCTCCCTAAGCGCAATTAGATTTTTAATCAAACATTCGGAGCCAAATGAAGTAACGCACCGGGTAATGGAGTGGTCGTAAAGATTTAACGTTCGTGTAACAACGTTTAAACTTGGACTCACTTATTTGGAGTTTATGGTACGAGATAAGCTCTAGTTCTGTTTTGGGTGTAAAATCTAAAATTAGGACTGGCAAAATAACAGCTAATTACTTCTATAAATAGTACATAATAGGAATACAGGCTGAACGGCATAAAAAGAAAAATATCGTGAAAGACCTCTTCACAGTGCATGTTTTTTTAGCTGCCAGTCATAGACATAGGTGTCAAAACATCACAATACGACCTTTTCCAAATTCAAAATTTGTTCCCGCCTCACCTAGGAATTATGACGCAATTGCCAGGTAGACGCAGTCGTAGATTAAAAATATAAAAGCAAGTACTTTTGTGTAGAGGGATATGAGTGTGTGTGATATTTCTTATGTGCGGCTACAGCTCATATTTTTCGCAACATTTTCACTAAAAATACGCAACAAAACATAGAAGAGATTTACATCTCTATGGTCTATCAATTTTTTTAATGATTGGCACTTTAGGGAAAGTATACTTTCTCTAAGGTGTCAAACATTTAACAACAAGCACCTTGTTTTTTTTCTTTCTCTAAAGTGCCGATGTAAATCGCTACAATGTTTTGTAGTGAAAAATAAGAGCTAGGACGCACCTTTACTGTCACGTAAAAATTACTCTGGAATACCTATCACATGACTTTATATCCGTGGTTAAAGGACCCTGTTATATTTATAAAAGTAGGTAGTTAGTGCATTTTAATGGAAAATATTAATTTTCAGAAGCTAACGCGAATAGCTTGTCGTAGAAAAATACTAGAAACAGCAAGTAAGACAATGCTTATTAAACACCGCTCATTGATCTGACATAATTCAACCGAAACGTTAAAATTGCTTTGTGTGAAAATACCCAGATTTTATCTGCTACTTATCTCTTAAATTCGTCTTATAATCCCCACGCGGCCTGCTGAACGTATTGCTTGGGACAAAATGTGCTCGAAATGTACTCTGTATGCTCAGTACCCTTTTCCTGGGTGTGTTTTGTGGATAGCAAGTGACGCTACGACGGTGGACGAGATCAAATTCACCAAGCATTGATTATGCAAAACAATGTATAATTAGAGATTGACATGGTCATTTACATTACTAGTGTAAAACTCGCCGGGATATTTACCATGTTATTTTTGTTGAGCAACCGATATTTCGGCGTCACAAGCGCCATGATCTGTACTAATGACCGCCGAGCTAGTTGTTATTGGGTAGACCATATCGGTCTATCCTCTTCCGCATTCATTTGTTCGCCCCTACCACTGTCAGCGTTTTCGCACTGTACTCGAGCACGTTCACGACACACGACACTAATACCTGTGCGAGTCGACTTAGTGAGTGTTGTAGCTAAATAGCCGTAGCAGAAAAACATGGTAAATATCCGGGCGAGTTTTACACTAGTAATATTACCAAACATTCCGCGCCCGCCAGAGCATCGTATGTCTCGTGATTTAGGTTCGAGATACGTATCCCGGGGTATACCTACGAGTATTCACAGTTTTAAACAATGTGATAGGAAAATACTGGACCGGTGTATACCAGAAAAAGGAAATGAGCCAATGGCTATCAAATGATTTGTAGTCGGAATAACGTTTGTTTTATTTTGTGTTTTTTTTATACCACTTAGGTGGCAGACAAGTGCACAGCCCATCCGATGGAAAGTGGTTACCGTGGCCTATGAACGTGTGTAACAAGAAGCCTCACTCGCGCTGCCGACCTTGTAAGCACAGTCTCTGTGCCGTCAGTGCAGAGGACAAAGCAGGACAAGCCTTTAGTCATCCCACTGACAGCACAAATTCTCCAGTGAGCTCTGGCTACCCTACTCACCGCTGGGAACACAACACGAAGTTATTATAACCGCGGTATTCTGTAGGGCGGAGGTACTTCCCCAGTCGGACTACTCAATTGGGAGAAAATCCCGCCGTGTTCTACCTCCTATAAAATGAAAGTGTTTTGTTATTGTATGGAATGCATTCTTCATTCATTATGTGTTATTTATGGCTAGGTATGGTTAATAAGTTATTTGGCACTGAAGTCAAATGAAATGCTGTGTACAGATGTTAATGGACTTCAGATTGAAAATGTTGTATAGCTTGTAGAATTATATAGTCTTTGTAATATGTTATCTGTTTCTGTACCTATGTACTTATATTAAATAAATAAATAAAATGAAATAATACTGTTACCGCAGTACATTTATTACAAAGATTCCTTCATAACAGAAGAGTAATCAATAATACTGCTTGATTCGAAAATCAAACCCGAAACCTTATTCACATCTAATTCACTCGATACCACTGTGCTGCTACTTAATGTTTTCAGTGTTATCCATTACGTTACATTACATTTTACGGCAGTATTTTAATTACATACCTATAATAGCTCTTCCTATTTATAGTAAGAACCGATTATTTTTCCGATAAACATTTAACCCACCCACTAAAGTCAACAAACAAACAAATAGATCCACTCTATCCGGCACAATACAAAAAAAAATATTACAAAAAGCCCTCTACTCTATCCTCGTATAAAGAACTGCTCATGTCAGCTAAATTAAGAAGCAAAACCATTGTCATTGGATTATTTTATGACGAAAATGTAGATTGTATTATTTGATTATGAAAAGGATTCCGTTCGGAAACCCTCCTATCCTTTCGAGTGGACTTTTGTGTCGTTCATTAAAAAAATAAAGTATTCAATGAAAATGTACTTATGCCAAATACGAAATTTGGTTTTATTAATAGATAATAGTTCTTTGAATTTTTGTAGTGATTGGGGATTGTTAGAAAATGGTGGATAATGTTAGAATAAAAATATGTTTATGATTTATGGAATAGAATACATAAAGAATTGTTTTTTTTTCTCTATTGAACCGATTAACACGCAAAGGACTACAATAGAAAGCATAAATAAGCGCTTCTTTTTCTTTTTCGAGTCAATGGATCGATGTTTTTCCGGTTTTATGATCATTTTTACCTAGGTCACGTCAATAAGAGTTCATCTTGCCTAATGGTTTGCTGAAGGTAAATTGTATGAAATTTTAAAACATTTATTATGCTACCGATTCAAATAGATTCCCGATCCAAATGCCGCCTGAACCGATTCAAATTTTGCCTTTCTTAATCGAGCTAAAGGTAAGGGTAGCCAGAGCTCACTGGAGAGTTTTTGTGCTATCAGTGGGAAGACCAAGGGCTTGTCCTTATTTTGTGTTCTGCACTGAAGGCACTTAAAATCTCTGTTCTTACAGGGTCGGCAGCACGGATGTGACTCCATTGGTGTTACAATACGTTCATAGACCACGGTAACTACTTTCCATCAGGTGGGCCGTGTGCTTGTCTGCCATCTAAGTTGTATAAAAATATAAAAAAAGGTAAAGTCTCAGGAAAGAGGGTCACGGTTACAAACACTAACTACGTTACAATTGTCTCCCTCAGCTTTAGGGCTTCATCGGATGCTTTTTCACAGCACTCTTAGCGGACTCGGCACTGTAGGAAGAAGGATACATGTGTGCAGGTAAGACATTTCAAGACTTTTTTATGACTATAGTCCCAGCATTATTCGTTACTCAGATCCTCAGTAGTCCCACAGATAATATAATATAATTCTTAAAGTAATACAGGTGGAGGGGCTCAGTTGGCAAGAGAGCAATGTGGCGTAGACTGGGATTGGTCCCCGCAGTCACGACTGAAACGACATTCCTAACCATCCATGGATTCACCGTGCGGGTGCTAGATACCGTCGTGTGGCAAAGAGAAATACTGTCATGCCAAAATATAGCATTAAATTTTAGACTTCATTAATATAGACTGGATGCGGAAGGCAGAGGCTTGAATAAAATGGCGCACATTGGGAGAGGCCCATTGCCAGCAGTGGACTGCGGTGAGCTAATTAATTGATTGATTGAATATAGACTTAAAGGCGAAAATTAAATGAAAGGAGTTTCATTACACTAATTTCATTCACTCTGCAAAACTGCCCAATTGAGCAGTCCGACTGGGGAAGTACCTTCACCCTACAGAATACTGCGGCAATAACAACTTCATGTTGTGTTCTCAGCGGTGAGTAAGATAGCCAGAGCTCGCTGGAGAATTTGTGCTGTCAGTGGGAAGACTAAAGGCTTGTCCTGCTTTGTCTTCTACACTGACGGCACAGAAACTCTGTACTTGCAGTGTTGGCAGCGCGACTGTGACTCTTCTGGTGTTACAAACGTCCATAGGCCACTTTACCCACTTTCCATCAGGTGGGCCGTGTGCTTATCTGCCACCTAATTGGTATAAATTTTATTTTGTTTTATATTTGTATATATATATAAGTATAAATTGGATAAAAATTCTAAAATTAAATGAAGTTTTTTGTAGTATCCATGGTATGTATGACAGTGGTTTTGCTATGAATCGAGGTGCAGATCCAGAGACTTGTCTTGCAAATTCCGGCCGAGACCTCCGAGCAGCCATATAGAGAACTGCTCGGAGATCTCAGCCGTAGTTTGCTCTAGGCGGCAGCGCCTCTCTCCAGCGGGAAACGGAGCACTCCTCTCCGTAATCCATGGTACACCGCGTTAGCGAGACGTTATGTTTCTGGCAATCTCGACTCCGGCAACGGAAGACCCAAAGACGTTATGCGTTTTTTTTCGGTTCGATTTCAACATAACCACTCCCGACTGCTGCAGTGAGTTCGTATCCGTGGGAATTGCCAGAGGGAAGGGTGATCTGCAGGATTTTGAGCAAAATAAAAAAAAAACCGCATGGAGTATCCCTGCACGCCTGCCACGCAAGTGGTATATAATTCTTAGGAGGTAGGACACGGTGGTATTTCCGTCTAGTTAAGCAATCCGACTGGGGAAGTACCTCCACCCTACAGAATACCGCGGCCATGTGTTCCCGGCGGTGAGTAGGCAGAGTGTGCTGTCAATGAAAAGACCAAAAGCTTATAATGCTTCGTCTTTTACACTAACGGCACAGAAACTCTCGTGCTTACATGGTTGGCAGCGCGATTGTGACTACCTACATATAGGCCACGGTAACCACTTTCTATCAGATGGGCCGTGTGCTAGTCTGCCAACCAAGTGGTATAAAAAAAAATATACGACAATACAAACAAACAATGAGTTTTATACATGACAAGTACATAATTATACAAGTATAAATTGTGTTTATATTGTTTATATAGAAACAAAACAGACTTCTAAAAGTACCTACGCTGCAAGCAGTGGAGTGTGTCGAGTTGATTGTTGTTTGTTTTTGTTTATTGTTCTATTGCCACGATTAGTTAGGGAAGGCAGCGACGTGAGTTTTACGGCCATCTGCTGCTTATAAAACTTATAAAACAATAATTTTTACACAGTTTATTGTCGGACAGAGAACAGGCTCTATCCAATAGTCACCTTTCTACGATTCCCACGGTAAGAGATGGGATGGCCCTGTTCTAGTCCACCGGTAACCAACAGGTCAACAAGAACATTTAACTAAGGAAACATAAAATAAACTCACGCCTATATCCCCGAAGGGGTAGGCAAAGGTGCTAGCACCCATATTTATTACCTTTTTGTTGTTATTGTAGATACCTTATATTGAAGACTTTTTTTATACCACTTAGATGGCACACAAGCACACGGCCCATGATGGAAAGTGGTTACCGTGGCCTATGGTATGCCAACCCTGTAAGCACAGAGAAATTCTGTTCCGCCAGTTTAAAAGACGAAGCAGGATAAGCTTTTGGTCTTCCCACTGACATCACCAAAACTCTCTAGTGAGCTCTGGCTACCCTACTCACCGCCGGGAACACAACACGAGGTTATTATGGCCGCAGTATTCTGTAGGGTGGAGGTACTTCCCCGATCGGACTGCTCAATTGGACGGAAATACCGTCGTGACTTAGCCTCAGATAAAAATGGCTTGAGTAAACAATAGTACCCGGAATACGGCAATAGGCTCTACCCCTACTTACGTGGGACCAAATACAATTAGTGAAATGTGGGTATTAATTCACCTATGCCTAACCCTCCAGGGATAAAGGCGTGACTGCCTCCGTGGCGTAGCGGTAGAACTTTCGACTACTACGCAGGAGGCGCGGGTCCTATTCCTGCTCAGTGCAAATATTTGTATGCACGAATTTGTATATTGCATTGGTCTAGGTGTTTCTATGTGTAATATGTATGTATTTACAAAAAAAAAAGTATCTAAGTATGTTTATCCGCATTCTAGATTTGATAACACAAGCTAGTTAAGCTACGCTTACTATAGGTCTAGATAGCGTTGTGTAGAATGTTGTAGAATATTTATTTATTGTTATTTATTAGATATTATATTATCTGTACGTGCCACGGAACTTGTATCACATATTCTAATGTAATGTGTAATTGGTGTACAATAAAGACGTCATTATTATTATTATGGTATGTAGGTATGTAATGATACTAAACACAATTATTTTTACCGGGTTTTCTTTTATTGAAAAAGCTGGGTAAAACTTAAAAATCTTACATTCCTTTCATTGCAATTACACATATACTTATAATCACGCCTTTATCCCCGGAGGGTTAAGCAGAGGTGAATTAACACCCATTTTTCACCAATAATTTAATTTGGTCCCACGTAATAGGGGGGTGAACATATGGCCGTTTCCCGGGCACTATTGTTGACTCAAGCCATTCATCTGAGGCTGAGTCTGGGCTGTATACATATATCTGATGTTAAACAGCCCTATCTCTTAGACGCCTTGTACGACACCGCATGGGAAGAGATGGGGTGGTCCAAATTCTACTCTGCCGGGAACCACGCGGCAATTGCTTGAGTATAACCATAGATATGACAGAGAGACATAAATAACTAAATAGTACTATTTTCTCCTACGCCCAATCATAGAGCTACATGATGTCTTTCTTTTATGATTGGGGTATTTTTAGCAGCATCTTGCATGCTAGCACAGTCAGCATCATATCAGATCGATCTTAACAAAGAGTAATTAAAATTATCTTAATTAATACCTTGGTTTGCCTGGCCTAAAGGCCTGGAATTCATTACCAACTCACATATTTCCTTCTTCCTACAGTCCCGGGTCCTTTAAGCGGGGCGTGAAAAAGCTTATGATGAGGCCATCAGGCTGAGTGTCACCATTGTCACATGGTATGTGTAAGTAATGGTGACCCTCTTTTGTGAGATTTTGCCTTCAGCTTACCATCAGGCAAAGCGATGTCTAATTGACGTGTTCTAAATAAAAAAGCCCCCTTTTTTATACCACATAGGTGGCAGACAAGCACACGGCCCACCTGATGGGAAGTGGTTACCGTGGCCTATGGACGTATGCAACACCAGGGGTGGTACACTGGCGCCTAAGTAGCCTGAGAGGTTCCACACTACCTGCGATTATAGGATTGTCAACCATCCTCAACGCCTGTCTTTGCACCGAGTCGAAGGGGTGAAGCTGGTATGCAGGCGCTCCAGCAAAAAGGTGACAGCAGTACTCCATGTGGGGCCGGACCTGTGCTTTATAAAGAAGGAGTTGCTGCCCCGCAGTGAAGTACTGCTTCTTGTTTTCTGATTGTTCTGATATTAGGTACACACCTTTGTTCGGACAATAATACAATTTAAATCAATAAAACAGTTAGATTTCATCTTAATACCTTTGTATTAAGATCATTTTAAAGACTTTTATTTATGGAACATATACCCCGCGAATAAAGAGCTTTTACTGTACTTATATATTTATTTAATACATGTATATGTATTTGTATGTCAGTATTTATGTTGATATTTTTTGTGTAAAGCCGTATATTAATTTTATTTTACTTGCTTTTCTCTCTTTCTTTTGTTTTAATACACTATCTCTTTAAGTTTAGTCGGTAACTACACCATATCTTTTGTTGTTATAACATTACTGTCCATCCCAAGGTTGCCTGGAAGAAATCGCTTCAGCGATAAGGCCGCCCATTGTACATTGAACTGTATACATGCTACCTACTTGTCCTACTGTAAATCTGTTGGTGCACAATAAAGAATTATCTATCTATCTATCTAAAATGATTCAACAATTTTATATAATTAATAAATTGGTAAACTTTAAGTAAACCACACTATTGTTTCTTGATTGAAGTATGCGTGGTTCCCGGCAGAGTAGAATTTGGACCACCCCATCTCTTCCCATGCGGTATCGTACAAGGCGACTAAGGGATAGGGCTGTTTAACATCAGACAGATATAAACAGCTCAGACTCAGGCACAGATACAAGCCTCGAGTCAACAATAGTGCCCGGAAGATGGTAATAGGCTCACCACTTATCACGTAGGGGCCGAAAATAATGATTGGTAAATAGTGGGTGTTAATTCACCTCTGTCTAACCCGTCGGGGATAAAGACGTGATTATATGTATGTATGATTGAAATATTTTAATATTATTTAGAAAAATCATTTTAGTTTTCTGTTACATTCGGGGTAACGCACATCCAAACTATTGGAATTTCTTATTACTAACAAGAGATGTAATGAATATATTCGTAATAGGTACAGAGATTATAATACAGGTCATATATTTATATTATAAAACGGAAACATAACATATATTAGGTTGTCACAATATTAGTCAAATATTAATTTAAGTTATATTGAATACCTATTAACGGAATTTCTATGGAAGCAATTTTATTCAGAAATAAAGGTATTTTAATTTATTTATTTCATTTATTATGTTGTTAATTATAATAAATACCTATTATAATTAACAACATAATAAATGAAATAAATAAATTTTTAAAAATCATTTTAATTAATTTATATTATAATATAGCAAAACGAGCTGTTTAACATTGGACAGATATATACAGCCCAGACTCAGCCTCAAATGAATGGCTCGAGTCAACAATAGTGCCCGAAATACGGTAATAGGCTCACCCCCTATTACGTGTGACCGAATACAAATATTGGTGAAATGTGGGTGATAATTCACCTCTGCCTAACCCTCCGAGGATAAAGGCGTGATGTATAGCAAAACGACTTGTCGATGCTTCGCGTGACCAAAGGACCACTTTTTCGCACAACGGATTGGCATTGCCATCCAACGGGGCAATGCCGCCATGCACATTACTAGTCGACATCAATGGGGAGGAATTTTTCGATGCTTGATTTGAACCTTTTTTATCCTATTTTATATTTTTGTAAATATTTGTTTATATCTTTCTACATTTTAACTTAAAAACGTTAATGAAAATAAATAATTTTAAATGCATAAATTTAAAATATAGGATATAGACACATCGGCCAGGTACGTGACGGCTATCAAAAATGGTGCCAACACTAAGTATTAAAAATTATAGTTACTTATTATTTATGTACATTATTATTTACTTAAATGAATATTTTATTTATACAAAAAATATTGATTTTATTATTCGATATTAATAAAATTACACAAAAAATATCTCGCGTTTAATTTCATTCAATATATTTTTTTTTTCAATTTACGAATAAACTTCTAATGGTGATACCTTATTGGGTGTAAGTACTATAAATTTTGCACTAACCTTATCCCGAGTCCTTAACCGGAAGGAGTCCAGGAGACCAAGAGTGGCAGCCACCAGGTAGCCCGCTAGTCAATGTCTGCTGGGCGGGCGGCGCGCAGTTTTAATACTACGTGAACAGGTGGGCGGGATCTGTGGGCGGGAGAGCCGTGGAGTCGGGTTGGTACTATTTTTTTTTTATTTTGTTGAGAAAGGACTTAACAGTTTTTGTCTTTTATTGTTAATTCGCAATTGATTATAAAGCTGTAAATTAACGAACTAATACAAACAATAAAATTAATGATGTAAACATATTTTTTAAACTTTGTTATTAGATTGCTCCACCGCATTAGATGAATGAAATTTAAAATATATGACATCGTGCATAAAGTACATAACATAACATAAACTCACGCCTCTATCCCCGAAGGGTGTAGGCAGAGGTGCTAGTACCCACATTTCGCCAGTTTATATTTAAGTTCCAATGTGCCATTAACCGGGCACTTATAAACCTGCGATAAATACACACATAACTTCGAAAAGCATCGAAAAGTCATTGGTGTGTGCCATGGTAAAACCTGGGATCGAACCTGAGACCTCGTGTCAGCAGTCCAATATCCATACCACTTGGGGTTATAAAGTTAAAGTTACCAATAACTACTTTAAGCCGACAGTAGCGAAGTCAGTGTGTTTGATCGGTACGTATGTCCAACCATTTGTTATCTAAGCTCTACTAAACTGCTCAACCGCAGAATCGTCTTTATTGCATGATTGTCAATTGATATTTCTAGTCTACTAACTATATCTACCAACGAATTGTATCGAAATCTGTTTGTCAGAAGTGTAATAATTGACAAAATATGTGCTGAAATATATTTATGTACAAACGTACATACATATAATCAAGCCTACATCCCCGAAGGGTTAGGCAGAGGTGAATGAACACCCACATTTCACCAATAATTGTATTCGGTCCCACGTAATAGGTGGTGAGTCTAGTCTAGTCTCTATTATTGACTCGAATCATACATCTGAGGTTGAGTCTGGGCTGTATATATCTGTCTGATGTTAAACAGCCCGACTAAGGGAGTCGCCTTCTACGACACCGCATGGGAAGAGATGGGGTGGCCCTAATTCTACTCTGCCGGGAACCACGCATAATATTATACATGTGAAAATGTGCGAATGTTTGTTACTCAATGCATGTTCACTGGTAAACGAAAATTGTATAAATGATTTAGCCGAAAACTGTCTCCTATGACACAGAATATCCTAGTTTCGGAGACAGGGTTCATTAATTTTTGTTAACATAATTATGTTACCACCTAATGTGAAATGATATACCACCTGTAACAGCGCCAACTATACTGTGGTCGCTCATTATACACTGTATTAAAATATATTGAACCTATATTAGTTAACAATGTATATTCTTACTGTCAATAAAGTTTTTATTATTATTATTATTAATTATGCTTAACTGGATGATAGGATCTACCTGAAATTTTGATAAAGGGATAGATAGTCTGTTTTAATAACACATAACCTATTTTTTATTCCTGGTATAGGTTACCGTTACATAGGCTTTCTGGAGCGGGATCCATTTAACCAGGTGGGTAGAGCCACGGTAATCAGCTGCTAGTACCTACATAATTTCTGTTTAGTGCCATTGTGATGTGCTCACCCCCTATTACACGGAACCGAATTTAATGATTGGTGAAATGTAGGTGTTAATTCACCCTCCGGGGATAAAGGCGTGATTATATGTATATAATATGTATAATATTAGTAGGATACAAAAATTGTAGAACCAACACCCACTCCACGCCTCTCTATGTCCGCGACTGTACTCGAACGCATCGTAACCCGTTCAGCTCGACTTTAATTGTGTATCTCGAACTAAATAGAGACCTTTCGAGAACTTCTCGAAATTTATGAGCAGATCATATAATTAGATGTATATTACATAATAGGATTTGACCTATTGATATCACAATAAACATTATTTTTAGATTTTTTTTTAGATCTATTATACAGAAAATTTTCGTTGACTAGCTGATGCCTGTGGCTCCTTTCCGTTTCCACTACCCATGTGAAAATATTCCCGGGATAAAAAGTGTGAACTAGACAAATGGTTTGAGAAAAACAACCCACTAGACATAAAAGTATATTATTTATTTAAACGGATCCATTAAAGTACAAAATATCAATATTAAAACATAAATACGCAAAATAGGTTCCGAGACTCTTTTCTTTGCCGCACCACCAAGACCTGGAATTCATTACCAGTTCACTTGTTTCCTTCTTCCTACAGTCCCTGGGCCTTTAAACGAAGCGTGAAAAAGCATCTGATAAGCCACCATTGTAACACTTAAGTGTCTGTAATGGTGACCCTCTTTCCTGAGACTTTGCCTTTAGCTTACCATCTGGCGAGGTGAAGTCAAGATGGCGTGTACTATATAAAAAAAAGAGATAAGCGATTACGTCGTTTCGCACAACCCACCCCGTATCGTTCCCTGCGCAAAGGTGCCCATGATGCTGGCCGCGTTGCCTCGGTGAATCGCAATGGCCATCCTTTGCCCCACTAGACTGAACAATGTAATATATAATTGACGCATTAATACACCATGCCCTACAATACTGAAGAGTCCTTACTCCAGTGCAGTGATGTTGACACATCAGCAAGTTTGTTGCTCGTCCATAAAGAAATAAAATAAGCTCACGGCCCACCGGATGGAAAGCGGTTACCGTGGCCTATGGACGTATGCAACACCAGGGGTGCCACACTCGTGCTGCCGACCATGAAGAAACCTTCTGATGCCCCTCTTGAAGAACCCCATATTGTAGGCGCTTGGGAAAACCGCAGCAGGGAGTATATATTATACGAATATAATATTTACCTAATAAATTTAAAAGTATGTGTATGAATTTCTTATGTATGTATGTATAATAAGTGTGTATGTATAATGTATGTATTATTATTGTGAACATAGATAATATGATAATAAATGGATTATTATTTTGCATGCACCTACCTCAATGTATCTCTGCATCGCCCTAAGGTTGACTGTTAGATAATGCCTTTGGCATTAAGTCCGCCTTTGTACAAATTACTGTGCATGAAGTTGAATAAATAAATAAAATAAATATTACCTATCCTAATTCGATTAAAGTGTAATTGTATAACAAACAACAACACACGGCCTACCTGTGAGTGGATATCGTAACCTATGGACGTAAATGCTTTTGAGTTTTGTGGTATATTATAGTTTTTATTTAAATGCTTTTGACATTTTGAGACTTGGACATTTCGAGACATGGACATTTTGCGACTTGGACATTTTGCAACTTGGACATTTGGCAACCACTTGACATTTTGCAATTTGGACATTTTGCAACTAAACGGTGTGCAACACCAGAGGAGTCGCACTCGTGCAGCTGGCCCCGTAAGAATAGAGAGTTTCTGTGCCGTCAGTGCAGAAGACAACACAAGACAAGCCTATGGTCTTCCCACTGACAGCACAAGAAACTCCAGTGAGCTCTGGCTACCCTAATCACCGCCGGGATTACAACACGAGGTTATTATGACTGCGGTATTCTTTAGGGCGGAGGTACTTCCCCAGTCGGACTGCGCAGTTGGACGGAAATACCGATGTATTCTACCTCCTGTAATAAGCTATTATATTATAACAGTCTTGGAAAAATTCGTATGAATAGACACAGTTGTTATTTAAAATAAATTATTAATATAAAAGTAAATCTTTTCGGACAGATTTATTGGGTCTGTTAGAAGTCAATGGCCTTCACTTTCTTCCAGCATCAGATCCGGACTTCTGTATTATCGAACCACTATGAAAGTATCCCCTATCGAACAAAACAAGAATCATAAAAATGCGTTCATTACTGTCTTTAAAACCGCGTATCGGAAACGAAAAAAATACCAATTGAATTGAGAATCTCTTCCTTTTTTGAAGGAACAGACTTCAAAAAAAGACTTCTAAAAAGACAGTTAAACTTTTTACAAGCACTTTTTTCGTCACACGATCAAGAAATGGAATACTTACCTCATTCACACAGGTGTTTTCTTCTACATATAGATGGGTAATCCCGGATTCAAGCGGGTCAGGGTCTCTAACTATATTTATGTTAGCTTTAGGACCAATTCACACTGAATGAGCAGCGACCGGTATCTGCTTTTTAGAGGCAATATATTACAAACAATTTTGAATCTTATTTGCGGGAGAAATAGTTCATAGTTTTTTATACAACTTAGGTGGCAGACAAGCACACGGCCCACTTGATGGAAAGTGGTTACCGTGACCTATGAGCGTGTGTAATACCAGTGGAGTCACATCCGTGTTGCCGACCACCGCAAAATCAGGACAAGCCTTTGGTCTTCCCACTGACAGCACCAAAACTCTCCAGTGAGCTCTGGCTACCCTATTCACCACCGGGAACACAACACGAGGTTATTACAGCCGTTGTATTCTGTAGGGTGGAGGTACTTCCCCAGTCGGACTGCTCAATTCGGACGGACATACCGTCGTTTTTTTTTACCTCGTCTTACATTACCTTAAGTACGTCGTGTCCTAATAAAATATTTTACACATAAGTACGTCGTGTCCTAATAAAATATTTTCATACCACAGACATTTCCAAATAATTTTAGACTTTACGGTACTGCTCCTAGAGTCTAAAATTAACTGGCATCTTGTACAATGAATGAAAAGATGTAATGATCTCTTTTTCATGTGTTTTGGATTTTAAGTCTATGCTTACTATGGATCTATAGTCAGAATTTTAATTCGATTCCAGATTTGACATTAGCTACTGTCATTTTGTGAAATAATGATACCACATATAATAGTGTAGTGATGAACACAAAAATCGATAAACAATCAGCTGGAAAAAAGCTGCAATTCAAGATTGGCTTTTAAATAAAAATATTCATTACGAACCAGATATGGTTAAAGCTACGCTTTTAAACTGATTCCACATAACAAGTCTTTTAATAAGTACGCTGTAGACGAAATGGCAGCACAACATGGGATCACGGTTTTAAGACTGCCCCCTTACCATTACGAGCTAAACCCTATCGAATTATGTTATAATATATATTATATATATATATATATATATATATATATTATAATATGGGCGCAGGTAAAGGGGCATGTAGCTCAAAATAATAAAACCTTCAAATTGATAGACGTGAAAAATTTATTTCAGGAAGGCATTCAAAAAATTACGGCTACCGATTGGTCTAAATGCGTATCCCATGTTGTCAAAGAAGAGGAAAAAATGAGTAGGCTAGATATGTTAATTGACAATATCACAGACACATTTATAATAAATGTTACAGAAAGTGACAGCGATAGCGATAGCGATGACGGCGACAATTTATAAAATAAATAATTACCATAATACATCTATCTGTTTTATATGTCATGTTCCTTCATGATCACATTTTTGTATTTATCTCACACACAATTATAAAAGAAAAGTCTCAGATCGTTAATTAATCATCAAAACTGAATTATCGGTATGAAATAGCGACTAAATTCTAAATTTAACGTTTGGTATCTAGATGATGGTACTCTCGGAGGCGATGTAGAAACAGTATTAAAAGATTTGGCGTTTCTAAAAGAAGAATTGAGTTCAATCGGCCTAGAACTAAATCCCACCAAATGTGAAATTTTTTTCAGTGATCAAATTGACAATCTTTCGGTTCTCTCAAAATTCAATGCTTTGGCTCCAAATTTAAAAGTTTTACAAAAAAGTTCTCTCCGCCTCCTTGGGTCGCCAATTCTTGAAGATGCTTACGAGTCTTTTGTGGAAGAGAAAATACATTTTTTTTGTGATGTTTCGGAGCGATTGTACCAAATTAATATACATTCAGCTTTCACCATTATTCGGCATTGTCTTTTCGTACCAAAATTTACACATGCTCTGCGTTCAACTCAACGTTTTAAATTTTTGGAACTTTTAGGTCAAGTGGATAAAGTGCTGCAAGACACTCTATGCAAAATTTTAAATATAAATTTGAACGATCGAGTGTGGCTTCAGGCGTCCCTTCCAGTTCGTCTCGGGGGCCTCGGCGTTCGCAAAATTGCAGATGTAAGTATGCCAGCATTTTTGTCGTCGGTCCATGGCACTGAAGAATTAGTCAGGAAAATTCTATCTCCTTCACTGATTAATTCGGATGTGCCAGGTAAGGCCGAAGCTGTAAATGCTTGGAAAATGACTTGTCCAACTGCCGCCATGCCCGCCAACCCATCTTCCCAAAGGCAATGGGATGAGCCGCTCAGTATTGGTGTTAAAAAACTTTTAATCAGTACAGCTACCAGCGCTGCTGAGCGCGCTCGTCTATTGGCTGTGGGTGAATGGGAATCTGGTGTATGGCTCCAGGCACTTCCTTCGCCCAACCTTGGAACAATGTTGGACGACACGACCTTCCGCATTGCGACTTGCCTCCGTTTGGGTGCACCGTGTGTTTCTCCGCATCGGTGTCTCTGTGGAGAAGCTGTCGATAGCCTTGGACATCACGGATTGTCTTGCAACAGGAGCGCAGGCCGCATGTCCCGACATGCAAACATTAACGATATTATCCGTCGAGCTCTTGTCACCGCCGGCGTGCCAGCTATACTTGAACCTGTTGGTTTGGCTCGCGACGATGGTAAGAGACCGGACGGTATGTCGTTGATACCTTGGAAGATGGGTAGGCCTTTGGTGTGGGATGCAACTTGCGTCGACACCCTGGCGCCTTCCCATCTTCTAAGTACGATGGACTGCGCATGCGCTGCTGCTGCATCAGCGGAGACTCTCAAACGGCGCAAATATACCAATTTAACTGGTAATTATATTTTTGAGCCGTTTGGAGTCGAAACGTTGGGTCCGTGGGGTCCAAGCGCGCGCGCACTATTCAAAGAAATAGCGAAGCGACTAATCGACGCTTCCCGTGACCATAAGGCTGGCCTTTACCTCGCTCAAAGAATTGGCATCGCCATTCAGCGTGGTAATGCCGCCAGCCTCTTGGGCACGGTACCAGTAGAGATCGATGGGGAGGAATTTTTCGATGCCTAAAATTACAGTCTCCCTCTTTTTCTCTATTCCATTTTTGTATATATTGTATAGTTAGCATAGTTTTATATTAATTTGTAAGTAATTGTATATTATAATAGAATATTTTAGTTTATTATATGTATATATGTAAGTCCCCATTATCGGTTCAGAAATATTTAATTTCCTGATATACTTAGTTTACGAGAGTAAAATTATAAACGAGAAGAATCCATCCGGAAATATTCCATTTCCATATCGAATAATTTCGCAACGTCACTATTTAGTACTTGTCATAACGTTGCAACACTGAAATTGTCAAATCTGGAATCGAATTAAAATGCCGAGTATAGATAGCGTTGTGTGGAATGTTAAGGAATATATATTTATGTACATACATATAATCACGCCTTTATCCCCGAAGGATTAGGTAGAGGTGAATTAACACACCCATATTTCACCAAATATTGAATACGGTCCCACGGAATAGGGGGTGAGCCTATTGCCTTTTTCCGGGCCACTTAGAGATTATTGTTTGTATGATTATTGACAGTATTGTGTATTCTTTTATTAAAAATTTATACTTGCATGTATTCTTGACACCAAATATTGACATTAATAGACATTTTATTTATATTCTAATTTTAATATTATTACAATTTAATTGTCAATCAAACATGTGACATGTCAATTGGATAAATTTGCATGCATATAATCTACGAAACATGTCGGACCTTATTATTTTTGTAACACCACTGTCACATACCGTGTTTCGAGCAATAAATGAATTACTTACTTACTTACTAAAAAACTGTTAGGGTTAGGAACAATAGTTCTTATGTAACTGGTTCTCTCAAATACACACATCAACAAAGTCTAGGGAACAAGCGGACGGCGCCGCCGTCACGTGCTATGCGGACGACACGCTAGTGACGGCGAGCGGAGCTACACACCGCGAAGCGATCCTGAGGGCCACGACCGCGGTTGCTCAAGTCGTGGAACGGATCCGGCGGCTGGGCCTTGAGGTGGCTTTGCATAAATCCGAGGCCATGTTCTTTCATGGACCTCGGCGCACGCCACCACCTGGTTCCAGCCTCACAGTGGGAGGCACTCTCATCGGCATCAAGCCCCAGATGAAATATCTGGGGCTCGTGCTCGACGGCCGGTGGGACTTCGGGAAGCACTTCCGAAGTCTGGGCCCCAAATTGGCGGGCATAGCCAACGCTCTGGCGCGGCTACTGCCCAACCTGAGGGGCCCGGAGGACTCCTGCAGGAGACTCTACGCGGGTGTCGTGCGGTCCATGGCCCTGTACGGGTGTCCCGTGTGGGCGGACACCCTGAGTGATCGGCACATGCTTCTGCTGCAGCGTCCGCAGCGGAAGTTGGCGTGCCGCATCATAAGGGGGTACCGCACGATATCATTCAACGCGGCGAGTCTCCTCGCCGGATCGCCACCATGGATCCTGGAAGCGAGATGCCTTTCGGCGCTATACAGGTTCCGAAGGGCGGCGCGGGAGCGGGGTCACGATCCCGAGCCCGAAGAAATTCGGGCCGTGAGATCCCGGCTCCACAGGGAAATGGTGGCAGAATGGGAGAGACGACTTGGGCAACCAAGCGCAGGGCACGCCGTAGTAACGGCGGTAAGACCCATCATGGGGGAGTGGCTAGAGAGGCCACACGGCAGCCTCTCGTACCGTCTGACGCAGATGATCACCGAGCACGGATGCTTCGGAAAGTATCTGCGTCGGATGCAGAAAGAGCCAACGTCCGAGTGCCATCACTGCGACGCGAGCGAGGACTCAGGTCCGCACACGCTCACCGAGTGTCCGGCGTGGGAGACGCCGAGGCGGGAGCTTGTGGCGGCCCTGGGAGTGAGGGTTCTCACGCTCTCCACCTTGCTCGCGGCGATGGTCCGCTGCGCGGATGCGTGGGCGGCCGGCGCCTCCTTCTGCGAGCAAGTAATGCTCGTGAAGGAGGAGGCGGGGCGGGAGCGGCAGCGGGAGCGACGAAGGATCGCTAGACAAGCTGCCCGCGCACGAAGGCAACTCGGGCGTCGGAGGTCGATGAACGACCTCCGCCCCCCATGAGCGCCGGCCTGGGGGTGACAGGTGAAGCCGCCTGTCACCCTTGCAGAAGCAGGCCGCGGCGGCGGCGCGCGTGGCGCGCCTCCCCGTTTCCGGGGACGAGTTGGGGACTCTGTGGTCCCCACACCCGAGAAGAGGGCCAGATCGTGAGAGATGGCCCTGGGTCGGCCGGGGTGCGAGGGATATGCCTGTCAACCTCACCTTCGGCAACCGAAACGACCCACAGGCGGCGTGCGTTTTAGTCGGTTCGAGTCCGACATAACCTCCTCCACCGGCTCCGGTGGGGAGGTATCCGTGGGGATTTTGGGCACGTAAAAAAAAAAAAAAAAAAAAAAAAGTCTAGGGAACAAGGACATTTCTAGTTTTTATTTAAAAACCCTTTCTTGTAATAGTGAGTGTTTTATATCAATAGAAGGGTATTTTTAAACCGTTTTTAATTTTAATTTTAATAAAAACATTTTCATACCAAATTTTTTTTTTTTTAAGAAAGAATTGAATAGTGCCAATATTGAGTATTACAACCTTCTATGATTAGGCACAAAAATAACGAGGTAGTAAGAAATACAGTAATTAACCGTACTTTAAACGTTTTTAATAATCTGTAGGACCTCCTAAAGCATTAGCAACAGCTCGACAAAGGCGTGGCATACTTAGTATGAGATTGTCAATCATCGTCTGTGGAATATGGCTCCATACACTGCGAAGGTGTAAAAAAAGTTGTTCTTCAGTGTTCAGATTTTCCAAAGAATCACTGAAAGCTCTTCTCCCAAGCAAATCCCAGGCATGCTCTATGGGATTGAGGTCGGCAGACTGAGCAGGCCATTCCAACGTCGTCATATTGTGCTCGCTTAACGCATTGACCACTACCCTCGCGGTGTGTGACCGTGCATTATCTTGCATGAACATAAAATCTTGACCGAACTGCTGTCGATGAGGGATTACCATGGGGTGTATAACCTCCTGAATGTATTGGTTTGCATTCAAATTGCCCCGTATCCAAACGAGGTCGGTCCTTCCACCAAGGCGAATTCCAGCCCATACCATGATTGTTCCACCTTGGTAAGGATGAACTTCTTGCGGATTCTGGAGACGACTCCGACGTCCAGGAACTCGCCATATACGCACTCTTCTCGAATCAGGATGAAAACCGAAGCAAGATTCGTCGGAAAACAGAACCCGTGCCCATTGATGGTCGGTCCACTGTAAATGTGCGTTAGCCCACAATAAGCGACGACCTCTATTTCCACGTCGAAGAGCTGGAACCCTAAGCGGTCTGCGAGCATAAAGATTGGCTTCGTGTAGTCTTCTCCTGACAGTTTGATCGCTAATAACCACTTGATGCTGAGACTGGAGGCCTGCGACCAACTGACGAGCAGTAATCGTGGGTTGCCGCCTTGCGGAATTTTGCAAGAAGCGATCTTGTCGCGGGGTAGTAACCCTATTTCGTCCCCTGTGACGTTCGGCAACATCCCCTGTAGACCTGTAGCGTGCCCATAATCTGCAAATTACGCTTGGTTGGGTGTTGACAGCATCCGCTACGTCGCTTTGAGTTCGTCCAGCTTGCAGCATACCAACAGCCCTTAACATCTCTTCGCAACTTAAATGACGACGTGACATGATGACTACAGTCACAAAAATGCACAAACCATACGTAAAAGACGTATTATTGATAATAAACGTTATTTACAATAAAAAAAAATTTGCCTCAGAGAAACTGCACGATCAAACACTTTTAAAAGTTTTCCCTCCATATTCGAAAATCATTACTTATTTAAATTTATTTTTAAATTTCGAACAACTCTGTAATCTACTTTATTCTATTTTTATTTATTTGCTGCCAGTTATTTGCAAAACAAGATTTACACGAAAAAAAATTATTGGGGTCATCTTGTTCCCTAGACTTTGTTGAGGTGTTTACATTCTGTAGCCACCAACATGTTGTTCATAGCATCATGTTGCTGGCTACCCACATGACTCTGATCCATAGAAATACTTCAGACATCTTGTCTCATAGAACACTCAGAACCAACTTGAATACAGTGCTGTCGTCTGTTACTGCTGTCTGCAGTCGGGTATGAGCTCTTACCTACAAACGCCGACCATTTCTCATTCAGTACGAACCGGCCCTTAGTATTTTCTTTGTCACACCTTTATGCTTTGTCCAGCACAAATAAGCTGGAGAATTACATTCTTACTACTTGCTATTTGGTTTATGTACTTAAGTGGTTAATAAGAATGGAGACTACAATGTCAGCGGATAAGGTTAGCTCTGCCTTGAAAGTTGCCTTGATATACTTTTAAAAAATAATCTTCATACTAGCGTTTATTCCAGTCGCGTATTTGTTTATACCTCGTAGTTTAGGGTTCGCTTTTTCTAGCTTTTTTTTTAGCTGATCTTTGATATTATGAAGCGACTGCCATTTGACCTCCCAAACCATTGGCGACAACGTTTTTTTTTTTATAAAGGACACGCCAACTTGACCTCACCTCGCCTGATGGTAAGCTAAAGGCAAAGTCTCAGGAAAGAGGGTCACCATTACAGACACTAAGTGTTACAATGGTGGCACTCAGCTTGGCGGCCTCATCAGATGCTTTTTCACGCCCCGCTTAAAGACCCCGGGACTGTAGGAAGAAGGAAACACGTGTGCTGGTAATGAATTCCAGGTCTTGGTGGTGCGGCAAAGATATCTTATATATATTCTTATTAAATATCTCGTATATATATTCTTATTATATACGAGCAAGAACCAATTCTTGCTCGTATATTCTGCACAGTGTGAGGGTGACATCTAAGGCCTCCACGTGTTGTCCTATGTAGGAAAGGAGATGGTGGGATTAGTTGGAAGAGCTCATCAGAACACTCACCATGGTAAAGACGGTTTCCTTCTTCCTACAGTCCCGGGTTTAAGCAGGGCGTGAAAAAGCATATGATGAGGCCGTCAAGCTGAGTGTCACGATTGTCACATGGTATGTGTAAGTAATGGTGACCCTCTTTTCTGAGACTTAGCCTTCAGCTTACCATCAGGCAAGGCGAAGTTTAATTGACGGGATATATAAAAAAAAATTGGCCATAATGTACATGGAAGTTATCTAAATTAAAATATAAAAAACAAATCAGAATATACCTAAACAGTCCTGCAGGTTCAGGTGTCAAAGAATTCCTCCCCCTCGATGTCAACCGGCCAGAAGGCTGGCCGCATTGCTACGTTTAATGTCAATACCAATCCTTTGCGCAAGGAATAAACCAGCCCTCTGGTCAATTAAACGTTTAGAAATTTCTCTAAACAAAAGACGGGCACTTGGACCCCATGATCCCAGGGTCTCGACCCCAAACGGCTCAAATATGTAATTACCACTTATATTACCATACTTGCGCCGTTTGAGGGTCTTTGTCGACACAGCAGCAGCACAGGCGCAGTTTGCAGTCCCTGGAAGATGTGAAGGCGCAAGGGTGTGAGTACATGATGCATTATTAGACTTTTTTGGGCTCCATTGTTGCACTTTGTATTCATAATTACTGCTATTAATCTAAATATATAAAACTCAAAGGTGACTGACTGACTGACATGTGATCTATCAACGCACAGCCCAAACCACTGGACGGTTCGAGCTGAAATTTGGCATGCAGGTAGATGTTATGACGTAGGCATCCGCTAAGAAAGGATTTCAATTAATTCTACCCCCAAGGGGTTAAAATAGGGGATGAAAGTTTGTATGAAACTTTGTCAATTTTAAACCGATCGGGCTGAGACTTTGCATGCATAAAACTACTATGACGTAGGCATCCCCTCTGAAAGGATTTTGAGATGCAGGCTATATAAGATTAGTAAGTTTTGAGTTTAAAATATACGAATTTCTGTATGCTAGCGCCACGACATCCACGCGGGCAACAGCTAGTGTTCGTATAACAACCAAGACCAACGGCGACGGCTCAACGTGCTCTTCAAAACACGATCAGACCAATGTAGCAAGCCAAATTCATGCGTACCAATATTTGCACTGGGCGGGAATTGAACCCGCGCCCCCTGCGTTTAGTACCACCACGCCTTAGAGTCTTGAATAATGGCAGTTAATATATTTTCATCTGTCGAAATTCGAAATTTATTAATAGTGGTTACATAATATCATTATTCAATATTATTGCAAATATACTGTCGGAGCAAACTGGACGAGTTCATACAACATCTGACTCAAGAATTATAATATCTACTTTATTTTTCTTTTTTACATGCGCAAAATCCCCATGAATACCCCCCCACCGGAGCCAGTGGAAAAGGTTATGTCGGTCCCTCGGGTGTGGGGACTACAGACTCCCCATAATAATATCTACTTAACTTAAGGTGGTGTCATGAGGAATAATTTATACCCTTAAAACTACCAGTGGGGGTAAAATATTACTCTTAACACTACTAGTAGTGTCTTTGGGTAGTGCCACGGGGCGGTCACCTTAGTATGAACAGAAATTCAAATTCTCCTCTTTCTTTCTAATCTTAAACTTCCAAATGTTAAAAACAATTACGGTTACAATGAAAAGACGACCCACTTGTAAACTTTCGTGTTCCATGATATACAATAATGTTAACGGGAATTAACGCGCTCATGGTATAGGTAGGTACATACATACTTTTGATTCGTCGACGCCAGGCAAATCTAAGGTATGCATGTACCATAGGAGGTAGGACACGGCGGTATTGCTGCCCAATTGAGCAGTCCGACTGGGTAAGTACCTCTGCCCTATAGGATACCACGGCCATAATAATTTTGAGTTGTGTTCCCAGCGGTGACTAGGGTAGCCAGAGCTCACTGGAGAGTTTGTGCTGTCAGTGGGAAGACTATCATAATCATAGTCATAATATATATTCAGTGGATCATAGGTTAGGTATAAAGGCTTGTCCAGCTTTGTCTTCTACACTGACGGCACAGAAACTCTGTGCTTACATGGTCGGTAGCGCGAGTGTGGCTCTTCTGGTGTTACACAAGCCCATAGGCCACGGTAACCACTTTCCATCAGGTGGGCCACGTGTTTACCACCAAAGTGGTATAAAAAAAATACCTATACCATCATCGTGTTAATTCCCTTAAACATTGTTTGTAAAAGACGACCAATTTTCATAAAATATTTTTTCAAAATCAATCCTCGTTTTGATGTCAATGTACTTTTTTGAAAATTAAAATATGTCAAGAAGAAGCCGTCTTTGAGAGCTCATTTGATTTTGATTTTGAGAGACCAAGAATGAATTTTGATCTGAAAACTTTCACTATGGAAATTGGCCTTGAGGTTTTTTTCTATGGGATGCGGACTATTTCGTCCCATAGTTGGTGACTCTTGACAGCCTCTGTGGCGTGGCAGTAGTGAAAGCGACTGCTACGCAGGAGGCGCGGGTTCGATCCCAGCTCAGTGCAAATATTTGTATGCATGAATATCGGTATTTGCATTGGTCTGGGTGTTTTTTTTTTTGTAAATACATACATATTAAACATAGAATGTATAATATGTATGTATTTACAAAAAAAAAAATTAAGTATGTTTATCCGTATTCTAGATTCCATAACACAAGCTAGTTAAACTATGCTGACCATGGGTCTAGATGACGTTGTGTAGAATGTTGTAGAATATTTATTTATTTCACTTGTTTATAAAGAGGAAAAATTTGTTTTTTTGTATATAACGACTTCATCCAAAAATTACTGGACCATTTTCAAAAATTCTTTCACCATCGATATGCTAAATTTTCTCTGAGTAAAATAGGGGACTTTTTATCCCCATATTCCCACGGAATCAGAACATACGCGGGTAATAACGCGGTGTGATGCTAGTATGTAGAATTAAAATAATCTTAGATTAACTCTTACGGCTTTTATTGCTATACACAATGTGTTTCTTTTTATTTGAACCGTATATTCCATTAAACACAAATAACTAACTACACAATTCAACCATAACATTGCAGTTTCTTGCATAACATCGTCCCTCTATCCGCAGAAAAATAATTTGTTATGGCTATTTATTTCAATAACCGGAGCTCGCAGACGTCTGCTTACAACGAAGCCCCTTGATCTTCGAAGCGTGATAATATAATTATACCTAACAGATATGACGGTAACTGTACCTAGTACAAAAGAACTAGTTTAAATTTAAATAGGTAGGCAGAGTGGTTTCAACACCCACATTTTAACGTGTTTTTGAGACCCACGTTTAGATACGATACGACGCTTAGATACGAAGACTATGTATGTATGTGGTATGTGTGATGTATGTATGTATGTATTATGTATGTATGATGTATGTATGTATTATGTATGTATGATGTATGTATGATGTATGTATGATGTGTGTATGATGTATGTATGATGTATGTATGTATGATGTATGTATGATGTGTGTATGATGTATGTATGTATTATGTATGTATGATGTATGTATGATGTATGTATGATGTATGTATGATGTATGTATGATGTATGTATGATGTATGTATGATGTATGTATGATGTATGTATGATGTATGTATGATGTATGTATGATGTATGTATGATGTATGTATGATGTATGTATGATGTATGTATGATGTATGTATGATGTATGTATGATGTATGTATGATGTATGTATGATGTATGTATGATGTATGTATGATGTATGTATGATGTATGTATGATGTATGTATGATGTATGTATGATGTATGTATGATGTATGTATGATGTATGTATGATGTATGTATGATGTATGTATGATGTATGTATGTATTATGTATTTATTAAGATGTACCTATGTATATATGATGCATGTATTATGTATGTATGTAAGTATTATTTACATATAGGGTCAAGGTAATGTTACCTGCAAGTCAAGGTTTACCTGCTGATTGAGGTACAACGCTTTTGGGCAGTTTTTCCTATTGTATTTTTGTTTGCACATTATGATAAATGGTTTTCATATGGAATACTATATAATTAGAAGACTAACGAAACAGGTGTATGAGGCGAGTGTGAATGGTACCGTCGGAAGGGGAAGACCTAGGCGCACATACCTGGACCAAATCGGGGAAGTTTTAGAAAAGGGGCAGGTCAGGAGTGCTCTAAACCGACGAGCATGCATGAAGAATGTAATGAGAGTGAATGAAGCGAGAGTAGTATGTCAGGTTCGTAGCAAATGGAGATCCGTGATCTCTGCCTACCCCTATGGGAGACAGGCGTGATTTTATGTATGTATGTATGTACTATATAATTTTCGTTGTTAGATAGATAGATAGATAGATAGATAATTCTTTATTGTACACCAATAGATTACAGTAAAATTTGTAGTGAGCATGCATACAGTTTAATGTACAATGGGCGGCCTTATCGCTGGAAGCGATTTCTTCCAGGCAACCTTGGGATGGACAGTAGTGTAATAAAGCAAAAAATTTGGTGTAGTTAGCAAATAAACTAGAAACAAGGTTATAATATATTAAAAGATACAAAAAGAAAGATAGATATGAGAGAAGTTCAAATAAAGTTAAATAAATATACAACTTTAGCACATAAATAGATATACAAAGTAAATAGTACATAGTAATAAAAAGGGAAAATAGTGAGCATATTAATCGTGAGCTGTCACAGTGTTCACAATGATAGATAGTAGTCCTTTACCATTCTTTTGAATATGTTTAAGGATTTTGCTTGTCTGATACTCAATGGCAATGCGTTCCATAAGCGCACAGCCTTGACAGAGAATGACTTACCAAGAAAATCAGTTGAATGCATTGGCATTCTCAGCCTCAAATTCTCGGATGACCTCAGGCATCTCGTATGTGTGTCATGGAGGAACTGGAATCGTTCTTTGAGATAAGAGGGAGTGATGGGATTAAATAATACATTATATAATAATGTTAGAATATGAGCATTCCTGCGAAGCCGAATTGGGAGCCACTTGAGTTGTTTACGGAAATCTGACACGTGATCATACTTGCGTAAACCAAATATAAATCGTATGCAAAAGTTTTGAAGTCGCTCAAGTTTATCTAGTTGCTCCTCTGTGAGATCGGGATAGCTGACATCGGCGTAGTCGAGAACAGGAAGAAGAAGCGATTGTGCGAGCGCAGTTTTAGTGGCAATTGGTAGGAAGTTTCGCAGTCTGCGTAAAGCACCCGCTGAAGCGAAAAGTTTACGACTGGTTTCCTGTAACTGGATATTCCAACAAAATGATTTATCCATATAGATACCCAAGTTCTTGACATTTTCACTAATTGGCATGATTGCTCCACCCATGTTGATCTGAGGAAGCTGGGTCCAATCTATTTTCGAAGTCAACCTTGGACTACCAATGACAATTATTTGTGTCTTGGATGAATTTAGGGTGAGTCCATGGTTCTTACTCCATTCGCAAATCCTATCCAGGTCCTCATTGAGTACAGTAAATGCATAGGACAAGTTGTTTAGAGGAGCTTGGGTGTAAATTTGCAGATCATCAGCATAAAGGTGGTAGGATGAAAGTAAATTTTCGGAGATTGTGTTTATGAAAATTACGAAGAGTAACGGAGATAGAACGCCACCCTGCGGTACACCAGCAGTCGTATTGCACCAAGAAGAACTTGATTCTTCGACGCGGATCCGCTGCTGGCGACCAAACAGGTAACTATGAAACCACTCAATCGCCGATGAGGATATGTTAATAGAGCTCAGTATACCAAGCAGGATGTCGAAATCTACGGTGTTAAAAGCATTGCTAAAATCCAGTAGGGATAAAAGCGTAAGTTTTCCACTATCCATGCCCAGTCTTATGTCTTCCGTGGTAGTAACCAATGCTGTCGTAGTACTGTGTCCAGGTCGGAAGCCGGATTGTAGTGGATTTAGCAGCGCATTTTTATTTAGGAAGGAGCTGAGTTGCGAGTGAATGAGACGCTCTAAAACTTTAGAAAGAAAAGGAAGGATAGATATAGGACGATAGTCAGAGAAGGAGCATGGCTTAGATTTTTTAGGTAGAGGAATTATCTGAGCACTTTTCCATGAGGATGGGAAAATAGCAGATGAAATGGAGTAGTTAAAGACGTGACATAGGATAGGAAGAATTTGCTCCAGAATTGGCACAATCATATTTCGGCTAACGGCATCGCTACCAACAGCATTGGATGAAATTGACAGAATGCTCTTCTTAACATCACAAGCGGTCAATTGGTTGAAGGTGAAAGATGGATGATCAGGAGTTGGAATAGATGAAAGATATAGCAGTGTATTGGTTTTTGTAGTTCCATTAAAACTGGATGAAGTAGAGAAATGTACATTAAGTGCATCTAAGTTTAAATTCTTAGGAATAGAGTCTTGGCGTGATTTTCCAACTCCCAGTGAATTTAGAAATTTCCAGACTTTTGCTGGATCCCCGCTTTCTACCGAGGTATGAATATGATGGCGTTGTGCATTCCTACACACCCTGTTGCATTTATTTCTAAGGGCTACATACTTGTCCAAATTAATCTGGGTAGATTTAATTTTGTACCTTGTCTTAGCTGCAGCTTTTTTAGACATTAACTCTTTAATCTCGGGTGTAAGCCAAGGGGCAGGTACATGCTTAACTTTGATGGCACGGATTGGTGCATGCACATCGTAAAGCCCTATTAATTTATTAGTTAGAATATTGACTTTGGTATCTATACAGTTTGAAGAAAGCAGTTGGTTCCAGTCAATATTGTGAGCATCCGTACGAAGCCTGTCAAGTGCAATGCCACTAAAATTGCGCTGCATTATAATTTTGGGTTTTTCTTTAGGTGGCTGTATCTTGTAAGAAAGGTAAATGAGATCATGATAGGAAAACATATCAGCAGAACATTGACCGTGCTTTACGACATGTGTAGGTGAAGAAACAAGAATGAGATCAAGTAGACCAGGGGCACAGTTAGGAAAATGGTGAGTAGTATTCAGAGGGAGGATAGATAAGTTAGTGGATTGAATAATGCGGCGGAGAGAAGTAGCACGCGTAATATATGGCCCTTGTTTTACCAAGCAAGTATTAAAATCACCCATTATTATCGCATGCTTGTAAGGTGGTAAGTAGGTATCCAACAAGTGTTCAAAAGAGGCAAAATAATTCACTTTTGACGATGAAGGATAATAGACACACAGATTCAATCAATTCAATCAGTTCAATCAATCAGCATATCGCAGTTCACTGCTGGACAAAGGCCTCAACCAACATTGGAAGGCTTTGGCCCACAGTTTCCACGCTGGCCTGACAGGTTCGTACAGGGTTTTATAGAGTTTTCCTTCTCTTGCAGTGATATCGTCTGCGTATTTTTCCGTGTCGCATTGAATTTGGGCCACCCCATCTCTTATCATGCGGTGTCGTACAAGGCGACTGAGGGATAAGGCTGTTTAACATCAGTCAGATATATACAGCCCAGACTCAGCCTCAGATGAATGGCTTGAATCAACAATAGTGCCCAGAAGATGGCAATAGGTTCACCCGCTATTACGTGGTACCGAATTTCATGATTGGTGAAATGTGGGTGTTACATAGGTTACACTAAAAGTTTCCGGAACTGGCCACTTACATAAACAATATTTAAAAATTTATTACAACATTTGAAAATAGAACTCTTTGGCTGTAGAATACAGTTTGTTTCATCTGACTGCCTTTTGTTTTTACCTTGTGGCGCCATTTAAAAAATTGTGTGTCTGCATCAACATGGATTTAACTCGGGAAAATTTTCGTAGTATGATTTTCTACGATTTTAAGTGTAATTTGACGGCTCAACAGAGCATCGCTCGGCTTGAAACAGCTTTTGGCGATGAAGCTCCATGCAAGACGACTGTTTATAGCTGGTTTGCAGAATTCAAGCGTGGTCGTACAATCTCAGTGACGAATCTCGCGATGGTCGGCCGTCAAATACAATCAATCCTACACAAACATTTGGGTGTGAGAAAGTTGTGCTCGCGGTGGATCCCACATAACTTGACCGAGGATCAAAAAACGGACCGCGTCACTTGGTGCAGTGCCATGCTTACCAGATTCAACGAAGGTGCATCAAATTTGGTGTGGGACATAGTAACAGGTGACGAAACATGGATTTATTGCTACGATCCCAAAACAAAGCAGCAATCGAGCGTATGGGTCTTTCAAGATGAGCCGAAACCAACCAAAGTGGCGCACGTGAAAAGTGCATCTAAGCGGATGATTGCTTCTTTTTTTAATAAAACTGGACACGTGGCTACTGTTGCTTTAGAAAATCGTCGTACTGTGAATAGTGACTGGTACACGACCATTTGTTTGCCGGAAGTTATTGACGAACTCCGTAAAAATAACCGTAAACGCCGTATCATCCTGCACCACGACAATGCTAGTTCTCACACGGCCAGACAGACAAACGACTTTTTGAAGGCGAAAAATGTAGAACTCATGAGTCATCCTGCATACAGTCCCGACCTGGCACCTTGTGACTTTTATCTGTTCCCAAAAATTAAGAACCAATTACGCGGCCAACGATTTTCATCACCAGAAGAGGCTGTCGAGGAGTATGAAAAACACGTTTCAGAGGTCACCACAGAGGAGTGGCACAAAAGTTTTCAAAACTGGTTTGATCGAATGAAAAAGTGCATAGACGCCAAGGGAGATTATTTTGAAAAACAATAAATTAATATTGTACCTTTAATAGTATTTTTTCATATTCATTCCGGAAACTTATAGTGCGCCTCACGTAATTTGTATTTTTCCGTTAGTCGTCCCTTCGGATGAGTTGGAGTGGTGATACTTGTATTCTTCTTAGTGACGGAAAAACCGCGGTAGCCTAGTGGTATGGGTAATGGACTGCTGAGACGAGGTCTCGGGTTCGATCCCAGGTTTTACCATGGCACTCACCAATGACTTTTCGATGCTTTTCGAAGTTATGTGTATGTTTATCGCAGGTTTATAAGTGCCCGGTGAATGGCAATAGGCTCGCCACCTATTACATAGGGACCTAAACATGAACTAGCGAAATGTGGGTGCTAGTACCTCTGCCTACCCCTTCGGGGATAGGTATAGGCGTGAGTTTATGTTATGTTATGATTATTAATAACAAAGATTACCTATATCTGTTCTATTCCTTTCAGAGTTAAGAGTCGGTCTGCAGTTTTGCTCCCGAAAAAGTCTAAAGAAGTCTACTAAGGAGATAATAGATACTGTAGCACAATTCTCTAACTTTGGTTAATGATGAATCTCTTAAAATATAAAGACTCTATTCCCGGGTTGCTCAAAACTTCATGTGCTCCTGAGAAATAAGTCTTGATAGATAGATAATAATAATGTGTGTATTCCTATAGCATGTTAAATTCTCATAAAAGGGCCTCTACGTCTTGGCTTCGGCCCGACACACACCTTCCAAAGGCCCGGAACTCCATAGTCCCGAGAGTCATGGAACCGAGAAACAATAATAATAATAATAATATTCTACAACATTCTACACAACGCTATTTATTTATTTATACTTTATGCACGATGTGCGGACTTAATGCCGTAGGCATTCTCTGTCAGTCTACCATAGGGTGGTGCAGAGCTAGTACGAGGTAGGCGCATATAAACAAGAGATGCGTTTGGTTCTATAAGGACTATAGATTAATTATATGTAGGTTCTTAAACATAAACAGTACTTATACCTACTTACCATATTCAAAATAAATCAGAATAGTTATACATATACATAAAATATTATTATTATTATTATTATTAGTTAGCAGGCAGGCAGTCGTAGACAACTGATAATGCCTGTATCCAGTTTCCATTTCCTTTCTTTCTTGTTATATATCCACATATATAACATAAATATAATACATAAATATAGATACCCATATCAATATGACCCATGGAAAGCATAGCTTAACTAGCTTGTGTTATGGAATCTAAAATACGGATAAACATACTCAAATACTTTTTTTTAGATATAGATAGATAGACGGGCAGCGAAGTGGTGATACTCGTACGGAACTCTATAATCAAATACGAGACCCATACATGGTGTCAAAAGGATAAAGTTCACATTACGGAACACGTGTGTTCTCGGGAATTCAATATTTTGAAAATATCAACGCTAGAAATATCAATAAAGCCATTCAGAGAACAGTAGCTTATATAAACAAGGAAGCCATTTTGTGATTTTTTTGAAAATAGAATGTTATTCCTATGTAGCCAGCCTGGAAAATGGACGTGCGGAAATTGATTTTGATTTTATTATTTTTAAATTGGTGTTCGGCGAGCTTTCATGAGCAGTATAGAGGTAACATTGTCTTATTTTAATTAATAATATATTATTTTACTAATTGTAATATAATATGTTAAGAAAAATGTAAAATCTATACCTACCAATATAATACAGCTAAAGAGTGTATGATATTGGTAAGTTTAGCTTTTTACCTTTTTCTATATTTATATATATATATGTTTGTTTGAACGTTAATCACAGGAACTACTAAATGGAATTGAAAAAATATTTTTATGTTTATCGAGGAAGGTTATAATAATAATATAATAATAATAATAATCATTTATTCATCGAAAACATTAAGTCCGTTTGGTTAATAACAATCAATTTCTTATAGTATATGTTAGAAAAATTAAAATAAACAAAATAAAATCCAATCAAATTAAATTAAATAATCAAATCAAATAAAATCAAATTATATTAAATCAAGTCAAATCAAATTAAATCAGATCGAATCAAACCAAACCAAATTAAATCAAATAAAATTAAAATAAATTAAGTACATCAAAATAAATTTCATTATTTATTACATTTGATTGAATTATTTATTATCTGTCCCACCTAATGTTTTAGCACGGGACAGTCTATTTTAGGAACAATTGCCTTCAGGACACTGTTTGAGCTAGCCCGTGTCCTGCGCCACAAAGAAGATATTCTATTACGTCGTATAGCGTAAAAGTCCTCCGTGCGTTCTTGTGCAAACATTAACGACGCGCTACAGTAACGGGGCAGCCCCAACGATACCCTAAAGGAATTGTTGTACTGAACTCGGAGATCATCGTAAGCCTTACGAGTATAGCTGACCCAAAGGGCGCTCGTGTAGAAAACCTGACAAAAAGCTTTGAATAAAATAATTGAATAAATAGACTTTAACTTGTTTAGTACATCGAGCAAACCTACGGGCCAACATATTACTTCTAACTGCCAATGTCCTCCTTTCTCGTTCTATATCGGCATCGTCATGCCACTGAACTCCTCAATCAAACCATTCACATATAGGTTGAAAAGGTTCGGTGAGGTTAGTCCACCCTGCCTCACTCCACATCGCAGTTGGTACGAGTCAGACAGGACGTCCCTCCACTTCACTTGATTACATTGGTTACTGTACCAATATTTAAGAACCTCTATTAACTCTCGGGGTACGTTAGTACATTCTAGTTTCTTCCATAAGATGTCATATGACACCATATCAAAGGCTTTACTTAGATCAAGAAAGCAAGCGTATACAGGAGTGGATCTATCCGTGTAGTACTTGACGGTATGTGTTGCCAGTGATATGGGTCTGTAGTTCCCCTTATCCGATACATCCCCTGTTCGGTTCTTAACTATCGGCACAACAACCGTTTTCAACATACTCTCTGGAAGGTAAGTGTGCCTAATACAAAACGTGTACAGCATCGAGAGTACTCTCGGCAAGTGACACCCAGCCGCCTGAAAATGATTTTTTTTTTCATCACACTGCAAGTTAGCGGTACCTTAATAATAAATGCCAACAAATCCGGCAGATTCTCATACATTTTTTTTATTTTTTATTATACACTTACAATACATATTATACAAAGAACTAAGAAGTAAAATGTTATGTACAAAATTGAGTTCAACTCAATGTTGAGTTCTCTTCCAGCATACCCGGGAGTGCACAGAGGAAAGACAATCCAATGAGAGGCAAAGTCTTGTGTACATTAATGTCAAGATTTAATAATGTGAATAGGTATACGGAAGGTATACCCCTGACAAAAAGGCATTAAATATACATACATATAAAGCCATCAAATTAATTTTCTCAAGTTTTCGGCAGAGTAGAATTTGGGCCACCCCATCTCTTCCTATGCGGTGTCTTACAAAGCGACTAAGGGATATGGCTGTTTAATACCAGACAGATATATACAGCCCAAACCCAGCCTCAGATGCATGACTCGAGTTACCAATTCTCAATACTATAATACTCACCCCCTATTACGTGGGATCGAATACAATGATTGATAAAATGTGGGTGTTAATTCACCTTTGCCTAACCCTCCAGGAATAAAGGCATGATTATATGTAGGTATGTTTGTAAATTAATAATTATTTCTGGGTTGATACGGGGTTTCGAAAAATGCGACGTGCGAGCGAAACCGCTGTCTTAGGTTTAGCTAAGTAAGTAATTTTACAGGGGTTTTTTATTTACGTGCGAAAAATATCCCCACGGATCTCACCGCCGCCGGTGGGAGAGGTTATGTCGAAATTTTATGGGGTTTATTGAATTTATTTTAAAACGGCTATGCCCGCGACTTAGTTTGTGTAGATTTAAATCTGGGTTTTAATTATTTTGTGGTAGGATGGGCTATTCTTACATACATACATACATAACATCACGCCTGTTTCCCATAGGGGTAGGCCGAGATCACGGATCTCCATTTGCTACGATCCTGACATACTACTCTCGCTTCATTCACTCTCATTACATTCTTCATGCATGTTCATCGGCTTAGGGTACTCCTGACCTGCCCTTTTTTCTAAAACTTCCCCGATTTGGTTCAGGTATGTGTGCCTAGATCTTCCCCTTCCGACGGTACCATCCACACTCACCTCATACACCTGTTTCGTTAGTCTTCTTTCATTCATTCTCTCAACATGACCGAACCATCTCAACATTCCTCTTAATTCTCATCACTACATCTTCTATCACGCCACATCGCTCTATTAATATATTAATTTAATTTCATAATTACAACTGTGAAATATTTATTAATCTCATATTGATTTGACAAGGAAACAATTCAACATTCATTTTTAAATGCATGTGTTAATTGTATTATTTAGTTAGTATAATTACATTATAGCTCAAATTTAATAATAATTTATCCAAATAACTATATTTTCAATTTTATTTTAAGTCTGTGATTGTAATAATCTTACTGTACGTCTTACCAGACATGTTACAGAGATACCTACCTAACTTATGTAAATGACAACATCTACTAAGACCTGTGACATACAATAAATAAATTTGATTTGATTTAACTTTTAAAAATAATATTCGCTGATATAACGTCTTGTTATTGATCCTTTTGATTGACCCTATTTTATGGAATAAATCTCTTTTGATTCTGTGAATGATGGATGTTATTTAACCATTTCTATTACCGGGTGTTACAAATGTCGCAGTCCAGTAGGTGAAAATTTTTGAACGCAGATTTATTGTTCTTTTTTTAGGTTTAGGTATAAAGACATTTATTTCTCATAAATACATAAAGTTCACTTAAAATGAGATTTACAATAATTTAGAAATTTACAATAAATGTTTTCCTCTATTCTGGCTACTTTAAATGATTACATTTGTTGTACATAGTTTTTGAGTTTACCCTTATACACATTCAAATTATCAATATTTTTAATGTTGTTAGGTAGTTTATTATAAAGCTGTGCTCCATCTGATAATATCGTTTTTTTACCATAGTTAGTACGTGGAAGAATTAACTGAATATTGTCTCTATTTCTTAGCAAGTGAATTGAGTCTCTTAGATAACTGTATATTAGTTTGGATCGAATTTGCTGTAATTTTTTTAACTAAAATGCTGGTCGTGTATACCTATATAGTTGTTTTATGTTTAGTGATTAAAAGTATGTAAAAGTAATGCTTCCTTCGAGTAAAATTCGGTATCTCTTGTATCCATTTAGGGCACTTTCCCTGCAAATGCCTAGTGTACTCTTTAAAAGTTTACTACTTATAAAGCATTAGGTATTTTTTTATACAACATAGTTAACACAGATAGCTCACGGCCCACCTGATGGGAAGTGGATTCAGTGGCATATGGACGTGTACAACACCAGAGCCGTCACACTTGCGCTGCCGACCCTGAAGAAATCTAATGCCCCTTGTGAAGAACCGCATATTGTAGGCGCATAGGAAAACCGTAGCTGGGAGTTCATTCCACAGCTTGAGCGTGCGTGGGATGAAGTTTCTTCCATACCGCACCGTCTCAGCTTCTGTAGGTTAATATCTAAAATACTTATTTTTTGTTTCAGTCCCACAATATGTTGACAACAAGTGGGAGTCTTTCGTTACTGGCAACACTGAATATCTATTACAGAACTCACTCGTCAATTGGGAGAACGCTATGATACTTTGCAGGTAAGTATATCAATGTTAAATCATCATCATCCTTGCGTTAGTTCCGGTCGCTTACGTGGCCTTCACCTCGGAGTCCGGGGTCCGCTTCTTCCAGTCCAATTGCGACATTTTGTGTGAATATACATACATATAATCATGCCTTTATCCCCGGAGGGTTAGGCAGAGGTGAATTAACACCCACATTTCACCAGTCATTGATTTCGGTTCCACGTAATAGAGGGTGAGCCTATTGCCGTCTTCAAGGCATTATTGTTGACTCAAGCCATGCATCTGAGGCTGAGTCTGGGCTGTATATATCTGTACATATATCTAAACTAATATTATGAAGTTGAAGAGTTTGTTTGAACGCGCTAATCTAATTGAAGCGTCTGTAGCTTAGTGGTTAAAGAGTCAGCCTTACGTTCGAGAGGTCCCGGGTTCGATTCCTGGCCATTACATTACGGACGGGAATCCTTTCCTAATATAAGTAATTTAGCTTAGTTGCAGGGGTTAGAGGGAATATTAGTAATATTGGTTGCTAATATTTAAAAAAAACCCTGTAACCACTGGTTTGAATTGAAAATTTATTATTGTGTTGAATAGCCCGTTTATGAACGAAGGTTTAGGTCGGTTCGAGTCCGACGTAACCTTTCCTACCGGCTCCGGTTATCCGTGGGGCTTTTTCGCAAGTAAAAAAAGACTATATACCATCACGCTACTACTTAAGGGAGCGGTGTAGTGATCATAAATGCTGTTTGAAGATTCAAAATTACGAGCTCAAAGGGTTGATATGAGGTTTCAAATCACGCCTATATCCCCCTAGGGTTAAGCAGAGGTGAATTAACACCCACAATTCACCAATCATTGTATTCAGTCCCACGTAATAAGAGGTGATCCTATTGCTATGTGTGTATATCAGCCTCAGATGCATGGCTCGAGTCAACAATAGTGCCCGGAATGCGGCAATAGGCTCACCCCCTATTACATGGCACCGAATCCAATTATTGGTGAAATGTGGGTGTTAATTCACCTCTGCCTAACCCTGAAGGGATAAAGGCGTGATTATATGTATGTATGTGTATTAGATATATGTATTATGTGTATCATGTCATGTTTGTCATATCAATGTGTATGTAGTGAGTGTATTATGTGTATCATGTATGTACTTTATTGCAGAGGATACCACAACGGAACACTGGCAGTTCTCGACACGAGAGAAAAGGCTGAGTTTTTGGCTGAGGCTTTGTCCGAATCACAATTTGGTAAGCATAAAATTAGGTACATTTTATTTTTCTTTTTATTCTAGGTCTAACAGCAAAGATTGTTAAAAATAATTATAATTGGGTACTTATTTGGATTAAAATCAGCTGTTGTGAGGACGGGTTGGGCTAGACTATCTATGAAGTACTAATTATCATTCAGTAAAGTGAATTTAATCTGATTTACTGCTAGTGGAGTATATTCCACTTCAAAAAAGAACAAGTTTCATTATGTTAAAGTCTTCGTTTGTAACAGGGTTACCAGGAAAGAGCAAAATTTCTTCATAGGTAACTGATTATCAAACCTCGGTTACAATGGTGGCCGAAAGGGGGCCCCGAGAACCTGGGCCCCGATTCTACCAAGTCAATATTATAAAACAATCACTGTTATTGCAAAAAATGGCATTAAATGTTGACTTATTAAAATTAATAGAAAAAAGTTCATTCCATTTTTCATTCGCTCTACGAGATGCTATTAAATTTTAGACTTTAACAACATGACAGTCATGTTTAAAATTAAATGTCATTTCTTGCAGTGTTTGTAACATAACTGTGGCTTTGACATGACATAAACGCAAACAGAAAACAATATGTGTTTTTTTTAAATAGAACACATCAATTAGACTTCGCCTTGCCTGCCAGATGGTAAGCTAAAGGCAAAGTCTCAGAAAAGAGGGTCACCATTACTTACAATTACCATGTGACAATAGTGACACTCAGCTTGACGGCTTCATCATATGCTTTTTCACGCCCCGCTTAAAGGACCCGGGACTATATTTATATGTAAATATATGGGCGTCGAGAGGTATATGGGGAAAAATTTTGAGCGCCTCTCTCGCTTGCTAGTCAAGTCGTGATCACGGGTGCTGCAACGCATCCGAAACGTCGGCAGAAATAGTAAGTTCCAAGATATAATTCGCGAGAAGTTCCGATATCTTGTATAATTATGAATTCACACCGCGACAGTTTAAAAAACATTCATAACACAAGCTAGTTAAGCTATGCTTACCATGGTTATAGGTAGCGATGGGTTTAAGTAGACTGAGTGTATGTTTGTAAATTGACCAAAAAAAAAAGAATTGCGAATTGAGTTTCTTGCCGGAGTCTTCTCAGGTCGGGGACGCGTTTCGAACCGGTGGTCCATTTACTAAACTGATATTCATGTTCCTTTTTTGTTGACGTTTTGTAAGTGCCGATATAATGGTATATACAGATTAAATGATTTTTGACTTTTGACTTTGACTTAGTAAAATGTTGTAGAATTATTCCACAATATACTTAATCTATTTTTGTATTTCAGACCTAACAGCAGTATGGGTGGGAGCTCGACGAGACTCGGCCGAAGACCCAGCAGGCTACCGATGGATGCCAGGCTTGGAGCTCAGAAGAACTTCCCTAGACGTCCTGTCTAGTGAGAGGGACGAAAACTTGAACAGACACTATCCTGTGGTGAGTCTTGGCGTTGTCTCCAGTTCCTTCCTCCCCAACCTTCAAGGTAAATGCGAAATTCTTTATGGCAAACGGGACCCACGGCTTAACGTTTTTTTTTTATCTAGGACACGCCAACTTGACTTCACCTCATCTTATGGTAAGCTAAATGCTCAGGAAAGAGGGTCACTATTACAGACACTAAGTAATGTTACAATGGTGGCACTCAGCTTGGCGGCCTCATCAGATGCTTTTTCACGCCCCGCTTAAAGGACCCGGGACTGTAGGAAGAAGGAAACACGTGAGCTGGTAACGAATTCCAGGTCTTAGTGGCAGCAAAGAAAAGAATCTCCGAACCGCTTGGTTCTTGTTCGTATATTCTGCACAGTGTGAGGGTGACATCTAACCTCTGCACGTGTTATCCTATGTAGGAAAGGAGAGGGTGGGTTTTGTTGGAAGAGCTCATCAGACCACTCACCATGATTCTCTCCGTGACAATATTTCTATATACTATTTCTTTCTATCCAGTGGCTGAATAGGACCCACGTGCCCGTTCCTGAGGGTGGAGCTGACTGCGTGGCTATAGAGCGCGTTAACCATGATCGCCCAGTGTTTCTGGACCTGCCTTGCCAGCTGATGAGGCCGTTTGCTTGTCAGAGAGGTAATCTGCAGATATATGATTAATTACATATGAAACTGCCGTTTTTTTTTTTTTGAAGAAATTGGAGGAAACCCAATTTTCGTACTAGCAATTTTGCATTTTTTAGGAATAACAAATGATTTTTTTTGTGTATGAATGAGACAACATGAACCTAACAAACACTTTTATTATATTTTTGAAAAGTGACAGCCTTAAAAACGTTATACGAAATTCATCATCAAAATGGATAGCATTTAGGAAGTACTGTTTTTGAAGATCGAATTTAATTTATCAAGCGGCCAATAAAAACAAAATTTAATACAGAGTTGTAAAATCTTGAAATGAACTGTAGGTAATAGTGGGTTCTTATGATTCTTAGTAGGTCACATTGTCGTATCAACAAGACGTCAGTTCCAGTTGAAAAGTACGTTTATTCTCATCATTTTACATAAAGTCATACTTAAGACTACGCTGACAATAATGCTTACATAGGCATTACCTATGAATGAACCAAGAACAGGGAAGAGATTCATAGTTATTTGAATGAATGAAGGGATGCGCAAACCTTCTCGTAACAACTCCGGTGTTGCCAGCCGAGCTTTGAAACTTAATCAACTTTTATAACATTGGTTCTATACAGAAGCTCAACCAGTGGTTCCCATCACTCAAGTGAAGACCGTGAGGTGCAGGGCAGGGCTGTACCGCATGTACGATGGCAAGCTGACCTGGCACCAGGCGGCTGCGTACTGTGTCCTCAAAGGAATGACGTGAGATGGTTTTATACTAATTTCGTATTAAGTATATTGTCAAATCAAGTTGTGTGTGAGTTATCTTTTTTTTACACTTATCGAGTATCCGAAATTTCGGTGCCTTTTTTTTATGCTACTTGGGTTTTATGGTAATTAGGTACCTTTACCTGTAACTAGCGCTTCGCCTTGATCACGGTAACATGGTGGTGAGGGTAATACTTACTATTAATTTAAACGACCATGTCAACCTCAAATCATAGATAAAAACCAAAAAAAATAATTTAAAAAATGTAGGTATATTTGACGGCGAGGTCTTGCCTTCTCCGGCAGCTCCCCTGCTAAAGCAAAAGCACTTTCATACCACGGGTTCTGCTATAACATCTATTTAATGTTATGTTAGACTTGCCGCGTGATTCCCGGCAGAGTAGAATTTGTGCCACCCCATCTCTTCCCATGCGGTGTCGTACAAGGCGACTAAGGAATAGGGGTGTTTAACACCAGACTGATTATACAGTCCAGACTAAGTTTTAGATGCATTGCTCGAGTCAACAATAATAGTGTCCGGAAGTCGGCAATAGGATCACCCCCTATTACGTGGGACTGAATTCAATGATTGGTGAAATGTGGGTGTTAATTCACCTATGTCTAACCCTCCGGGGATAAAGGCGTGATTATATGTATGTATGTATGTTAGACTTTATAGCAATGCCGTTATAGCCCAAAATTAAAAAAGCTTCTCACAGAGGGAATATAAAAGTGTAACGTAGGCTTTCGTTTTTACCCTACTTTAAAAAAAAACAAGAACTCACAACGTCAACTTTATTTATTTTACATATTTCGCTTAATGACTTATTTCTTGATTTGTTTATTAATAAAATTTAAAAATTTAAGAAAGTTGTAATAAATAAATTATGTGAATCAAAATAATATTTGTAATGTAAAAAATAAATAAATGTACCTTAGTGCCTATAATAATTGGATTATTTCGTGTAGTTCAAATAAATTGTTTAACTGAACTTTTTAAATTAAGAATGGTAAAAGAGCGGTAAAAGTTGGGTTAGTTTTTATTTTATCGTTTTTTATACCACTTAGTTGGCAGACAAGCACACGGCCCACCTGATGGGAAGCGGTTACCGTGGCCTATGGACTTATGCAACACCAGGGGTGTCACACTCGCGCTGCCGACCATGAAGATTTTTTTTTTATTATAATAATCCAGCCGACCTATAATAGTATAGTTTCCTTATAACTTACCTATTTTTTACGTGTGCAAAATCCCCACGAATACCCCCCCACCGGAACCGGTGGAAAAGGTTATGTCGGACTCGAACCGACTAAAACGCACGCCGCCTGTGGGTCAATTTTGGTTGCCGAAGATGAGGTTGACAGGCATATCCCTCGCACCCCGGCCGGCCCAGGGCCATCTCTTACGATCTGGCCCTCTTCTCGGGTGTGGGGACTACAGAGGCCCCAACTCGTCCCCGGGAACGGTGCCGCGGCCTGCTTCTGCTGCGGGTGACAGGCAGCTCCACCTGTCACCCCTAGGCCTGCGCTCATGGGGGGGCGGAGGTCGTTCATCGACCTAATACGCCCGAGTTGCCTTCGTACGCGGGCAGTTTGGCTTGCTGCGATCCTTTGTCGCTCCCGCTGCCGCTCCTGCTGCCGCTCTCGCCCCGCAACTTACCGTTTTGATGTTTAATAAAAAGTAACGCATCCGAAACGTGTCAGAAATAGTGAGTTTCATGATTTAATTTGCGAGAAATCCCGATACCTTGCATAATTAAGGAACTGATTTGACTAGTCAGTCAAATACCCAATTGGGTATTTTGTCCTATTTATGTTTTATTTTTGTGTCAATTGATAAGTTCTTACCTACTGTTTCGCAGGCTTGCAAATATCGGTACGATGAAGTGCTTAAAGAAATTGGGTATGACAATGCTCAAGAATCGACCTAGTAAGTGTCCTAATCCTAGTTCTATTTATACCTTTTTTTTTTAAGCAACTTAGGTGGCAGACAAGCACACGGCCTACCTGATGGAGAATGGTTACCGAGGCCTATGAATGTGTGCAACACCGAGAGAGTCACGTTCGTGCTACCGACCCTGTAAGAACAGAGAGTTTCTGTGCCGTCAGTTTTGAAGACAAAACTAGTACAAGCCTTTAGTCTTCCCACTGACAGCACAAAAACTCTCCAGTGAGCTCTGGCTACTCACCGTCAGGAAAACAACACGAAGTTATTATGACCGCGGTTTTCTGTAGGACAGAGGTACTTCCCCAGTCGGACTGCTCAATTAGGCACTAATACCGTCGTGTATTACCTTCTATTTTATTCGTGGGGCTATCTCGGACTCGAGTAGACTAAAATCACAGGCTACCTCTTGTCTAACATGTCATGGTGTAAGGTAAGCCCATTAGGCATTACCCTAATAACATGACTGACCCTGCACCATCTACGGTTCCACATAATAGAGTGTAAGTTAATTGTCGTCTCCTTCGCGGGTACTTTTCCATAAACTGTATGTTTACTGTCGAATGGAGAACATCCTTATCCCTTTTTTTTTACGTGCGCAACATCACTACGGATTCCTCTCCACCGGAGCCGGTGAGCGAGGTTATGTCGGACTCAAACCGACTAAAACGCACGCCGCCTGTGGGTCGTTTTGGTTGCCGAAGGTGAGGTTGACAGGCATATCCCTCGCACCCCGGCCGACCCAGGGCCAACTCTCACGATCTGGCCCTCTTCTCGGGTGTAGGGACTACAGAGTCCCCAACTCGTCGACATCCTTATCCCTTAGTCGCCTTCTACGACTCCCACAGGAAAAATATCATGGTCCTTCTTCATCTTAGCGTTAATCATAGTCGCATCCAAAGTTTTAACCTCCGAGGCTGGGGTCAGCTTTACCAGCTCGAAAAGGTAGGATACAGGTAGAATTGAGCAGTCCGAATGGGGAAGTACCTCTGCCCTATAGAATACTGCGGCCATAATAACCTTGTGTTGTGTTCCCGGCGGTGAGTAGGATATTCAGAGCTCACTAGAGAGTTTTTATGCTGTCAGTGGGAAGACCAAAAGCTTGTCCTGCTTTGTCTTTTACACTGACGGCACTGAAACTCTCTGTGCTTACAGGGTTGGCAACGCGAGTGTGACTCCATTGGTTTTGCACACGTCCATAGGCCAGGGTCAGGGACCACTTTCGGACGAAAATACCGTCGTGACCGTCGTCCTACGAAAATGATGACTGACAAAATTACTAATTGATAATTAATAATGTTGTCTACTCTTGTGTGTTTTATATTAAGTCATAAAAAGGATTATAGTGTCATGGATCAGAGAACGCCATGCCAATCTGGCTGTTGATGGGGTGATAACAGTCGTAAATAGATTATTCTGTACATATTAGTATCACTACGACACTCGTGTGTTGTTTACAACGTTTACAAGCAAACCCACGCGAAGGCACTTAGCGATATTATAAAATAACTAAGTACCTAACTGTTCCTCCCTGCTCAGTTCGCTTGAATTGCTTACTAAGTTTATCATACTGTTACGTGCACGGGGTACAATTAAATGCCGTTTACTCAGCGAAGAGATTTATTAGCTCACCACAAACTAGACAATTAAATCACTAGTACACACAGTGTTCTTCAACAGTTCCAGTCGCTCAGTAGTTCACAGTAGTCCACAGTCGTTGCTCAGGTCGCAGGTAGAATCTTCTTCGGTCGCTTAAGCTCGCTGTGTTCGTTATCGATCTCAAAGACAGAATGAATGGTGTCGCTATGCGAGCGAGTTTTTATACCTCTCAATTAGGAGGACCGAATCATCTAGAAAATACGCGAGCGGTAACTACCTACTTTCTTTCGAAGTTTGCCGCCGTCGCTGACCCTCGAGTTCATTCTCGATATTTACCTATTGTTTGTGTTTATTCAAAAGAGTAGGTACTCGTAGGTACAATACCTTTTGCTTCCTCACACAACGCCCATCATGATTGTATACGAGAATTTGCTCATGACGTGCTTCAGTGCACAGTGGTCTGAGCATTTACCCTGTAAAGGGCTGGTCGCGGGTTGAAGTCCCGTCTGAAAATTATCATTTTCTCCAATCTAAATCCATTTACCATACATCTTCCCACTAACAGCATGAAACCTCTCCAGTAGGCTCTGGCTACCCTACTCATCGCTTGGAACACAACACGAGGTTATTATGGCCGCGATATTCTGTAGAGCGCCACAAAAACTCTCCAGTGAGCTCTGGCTACCCTACTCACCACCGGGAACACAACACGAGGTTATTATAGCTGTGGTATTCTGTAGGGTGGTAACATGATCAGGACCCGTCCGCATGGTTTTCTTGGGGCTCTATAAACCCTAATAGAGATGGACGAACATGAACATGAAATTCTATGATGCAGGTATGGAAAACGCGTGGGTGGGAGCCAAGGGATCTCTCGGCAAATGGACCTGGATCAACACAGGAGTGAACCTGTTCCATGTACCAGATTTTGGTGATGCTTCCTTAGACATCTGGCCACCCATGAGGTACGTATAGAACAGAGTTGATATTAAGGTTGCAAGTCGATTTTTCAATTCTTTTTTTTTATAGCACTTAGGTGGCAAACAAGCACACGGCCCACCTGATGGAAAGTGGTTACCGTGGCCTATGGACGTTTGTAACACCAGATGAGTCACAGTCGCGCTGCCAACCCTGTAAATACAGAGTTTCTTTGCCGTCAGTGTAGAAGACAAAGCAGGACAAGCCTTTAGTCTTCCCACTGACAGCACAAATTCTCCAGTGAGCTCTGGCTACCCTACTCACCGCTGAGAACACAACACGAAGTTATTATAGCCGCGGTTTCCTGTAGGGCGGAGGTACTTCCACAGTCGGACTGCTTAATTGGGCGGAAAAACCGCCGTGTCCTACCTCCTAAAAAATTAAATTAAATTCAATTTATTTGTGGATCATAGGTTTGTGTATAGTTCTTATTCTAGGTTACATTAAAGTGAGCTATGTCCTACCATGGAATATGGGGTACAAATTACATTTACATTAACATTCATATAAATATTGATTACTTTACAATGTCATGCGAGAGAATTATCATTGAGGAATATAAGTTATATTGTTAGTAATACTATGGATCTCTGCTCTGAAATAAAATGATTTTTATTTTTATTTATTTTATAGTAAGCCTTATCTGCTTTTTTCTTCAGTAGACTGGACAGTGTAGCAGTAGTGTGCACTGAGCTTGAAGTCCCGAGTTCAATTTCCGAATCAGGTTAATCATCATCTTCCTTATAGCGAGTTACCAGTTGCGTCCAAAGATTGCACGTTGACACTGATCATCAATTTTCACAACAATTTTCCTGTACTACAACTAAATAGTTAAGCCTTGAGGAAACAGCTGCATTCGGCTGCTAAGCAGGGGGCGCGGGTTCGATTCCCGCTTAGTGTAAATATTTGTATGCATGAATATGTATATTTGCATTGGTCTGGGTGTTTCTATGTATAATATGTATGTATTTACAAAAAAAAAGTATCTAAGTATGTTTATCCGCATTCTAGATCGCATAACACAAGCTAGTTAAGTTATGCTTACCATGGGTCTAGATAGCGTTGTGTAGAATGTCGTGGAATATTTATTATTATTTATTAATATATTGTAATACTTGATCAGTTTTCAGTGAAATCAGTTTTCAGACTCTTTTAAATGAATTTTTAAAGCATTTGGTTATACTAACTAATGAAATGGATTAAGAAACAGAAAAAAATAATTGGTTTAAAAATTTGGATAGTTTCGGGAGAAGGTTCGGTGGCTTAGTGGTCAGAGCGTTCCCCCTGTAAGGGAAAGATCGCGGGTTCCAATCCCACCCGAACCAATTCATTTTTTCTGTATCTAAAAGGACTCTTTTGTCCACACATAACCTCTTTTTTATTATCATATAGAGGGCTTATACAGCTATTTTATACAGATGGGTAATGCATGCAATAATATGTGTGAAAAGTAAATAACTATTGCTTACGTAATCATCATCTAGAACCCCCCCCCCCCCCTCTCCCCTTGTCATGAAGAACAAGCAATGCAAAGACCCCCACCACCCCTTTAGTGCTTAGGTAATACTTGAAGTGTCCCTTTGATCTCGGGGACCACTTTGCCGGGATCGACTGCTGTCTGACCACCCAAGCTTAGAATGATTTTGGAGTGGTGACTAGGGAATTCGCAAACAGAGGTTAAAGAGGAGTAACAATCGATAAAAGAGAAGTAATATTAAAACCACCAGAACTTGCATAAATCAATGAAAATAGAGTCCTAATGCAGGTGTCTCCAGTCAAAGGAACTCTTGATCGCCTAAGAGTACTCTTATCATGTTTAGACTCATTTGAACTCTCTCACTCAGAACTTAGAGGATCTTTTGTGTTGCAGGGATAGGAACAATATCAAGCAGAGTGGTTGCCTGCAACTGGACAGGCACGCTTCTCATTCACCGGTGTTCATGGAGGCAAGGTGCGATAGGAAGATGCAGTTCATCTGCTACGAAGGTATAATTTTTCTTTTTTCAATATCTTGTTTCTTCTGCAATTTAACTGGGGTTATAATGTTTTGGCGGGAAGGTGTTCATCGCTGGGCAATGCGGCATTTATTGGGTTCTAATATTCGCAATCTAAATTCGTTAGACAGCTGAAGGCATATCTAGGGTCTAGACTACCTGAAATTATTTATTTATTTTAACTTCATGCACATATACTCGCATACACAGGCGGACTTAACACCATAGGCATTCTTTACCAGCCTACCTTCTAGGTGGTGCAGAGAATAACAAAGTACATAGGTGCATTCTGAACGGTAACTCTCAAAGTTAGCCCTCATGAGTAACACCTTTTTGAGGGATGAATTTACGTAAGCTAACCCCTATATGTTGCTTCTTTTGCACGCTCCCGGTCAGCGTACGAATTAACTTAAAAACTTCATCCCACGCACACTCAAGCTGTGCATTTCACAGCTTGAGTGTGCGTGGGATGAAGTTTCCTGCTGCGGTTTTCCCAAGCACCTACAATGTGGGGTTCTTCAAGAGGGACTACAGAAGGTTTCTACGTGGTCGGTAGCGCGAATGTAACACCCCTGCATACATCCATAGGCCACGGTAACCACTTCCCATCAGGTGGGTCGTGTGTTTAACTGCCACCTAAGAGGTATAAAAAGAAATAATAGCTAGTAATATGTGCATATTGAAAATACACTTGTACTTTGTCTCAAAGGTTTACAATTACCGTTAACAACCATACTTCTTAAACATTCCAACAAGAAACGACCACTCACGCTCAAGCTTTGGAAAAAGTACAAGTGTATTTTCAATATGTATAACAACAATTCCACCAAGTGCTTTCAATAAACAATATAAATAGCCAGTGGCAGTTTAGGTAAATCTATGGACCGAAGTAAAGTTGCTCTAGAATACGGATATTCGTTTATAGCCGTTCTAGAAACCATATTACATCGCATTACATACATGTATGTAAATACATATAATCGACATAATATACATTTAAAAGACGGTTAGACAGAGGTGAATTAACACCCACAATTCACCAATCATTGTATTCGGTCCCACGTAATAGGGAGTGAGCCTATTATCCTATTCCGGGTACTATTGTTGACTCGAGCAATGCATCTAGGCTGTATATATCTGTCTGATGTTAAACAGCCCTATCCCGTAGTCGCCTTGTACGACACCGCATGGGAAGAGATAGGGTGGTCTAAATTCTACTCTGCCGGGAACCACGCCGCCATTATGTCCTAGAATATTTATTTAGTAATAGAATATTTATTATAATCCAACTTGCAGATGAAATAACGAAGCTCAATCGGTATAAAAGTCTTCAAGAAGCTAGTAAACTCACATTAGACATTCGAGCGATGGCTTTCAATGCGTCTGGTGAGATTTAACGAAAATATTGATCATCATCATCAATATATCACCATCATCAATCCATACTTAACTTAAATTTAAATACAAATTACAAAATACTGTATCGCGCAAGTAATTAAAATACAAAACACAAAATATTTTTAAGTAATGTATTTCAAATGTAAAATACAAAATACAGTATTTTAGCTATTTGTAATTGAAATATAAAATACCTCTTCTGTATACTTCGTCTGTGGGTCATTTTATGCTTTTTCTTTTCTAATCACCGACGCAAAAACGACGGGGTGTTATCAGTTTGACGTGTCTGTCTGTGTGTGTGTGTGTGTGTGTGTGCCTGTCTGTGACATCGTAGCTCCTGAACGGATAAACCGATTTGGATTTAGTTTTTTTTTTGTTTGAAAGGTATATTAGTCGGGAGTGTTCTTAACTATGCTTGAAATTCAAGATGGCCGCCACCACAAAGTGGACAGACAGACCTTGGATCGTTCCAGTTAGGGTCCCCAGACATAACAAGGCTTGCATCAAAATATGTATTACTAGGTATATCAAAGTTATAGGGCTAGCTAACACAACTTATTTTTGACTTTTTGGGGGTTGTTTTTTGTGACGGGGGTTTTTTATAGAGAATATTAGCAAACGAAATTACTAAGGATGGTATTTAAACGTATATCAAAAAGAGTACATTTTGTACGACAAAATAATCCAAATTCACATCAAAAATACTGATTGAGCACCAACAAACTACTGCAAGTAAGTAGTTAATTAACAACCAACCAACCAACCAATTATAAAAAAAATTATCTCTATGGGTGGTGATCATTCTGAACTTAATTAGATGCACAATCAGTATTTTTACTGAACGCGAAAATATTATCTAATTAATAATATTCCTTCTAACCTAACCACATGAGAACATATGAGAAATAAAAGTTCTTTAAACCGAAGTCATATTAAAACCGGTCCCACATCTGAATCCTCTACCAGTTCATTGTATCACAATACATCTCTTTCCATGCTCATTGATCACCGATCATTATATACTAATAAGATATAGGATAACCGCGGTAGCCTAGTGGTATGGGTAATGGACTGCTGAGACGAGGTCTCGGGTTCGATCCCAGGTTTTACCATGGCACACACCAATGACTTTTCGATGCTTTTCGAAGTTATGTGTGTATTTATCGCAGGTTTATAAGTGTCCGGTTAATGGCAATAGGCTCGCCACCTATTACATTGGGACCTAATGTGGCCAAATGTAGGTGCTAGCACCTATGGCTACTCCTTCGGGGATATAGGCGTGAGTTTATGTTTTTTTATATATATATATACTGGGTGGCGCAAAAGTAAAGACCCTATTGAAAATACCTATATTTTTTTTATATGACATTTTCTGTCATTCTGTTGTTGAAAATTGTGTAGTGAACAAATGTAAAATACACTGAAAATAAACATGGACCGTTTTACTCCCCAAGAACGTGGAATAATTGTGTCAATGTTCTTACGGAATAATTCATCAGTGATAAGAACACAACGTGAATTTCGTCGACGAATTTGCCTTGGCCTGCAAGATCACCCGATCTGACCAGTCCAGACTTCTTTCTTTGGGGTTTTTTGAAATCTCGGGTGTATGTGAACAAGCCACAGACTCTCGCAGCTCTAAAAGAAAACATTCGTCAAGAAATAACGAACATATCGCAGGAAGTGTTACGGCAAGTTATGCAAAATGTCATAAATAGGGCTCAAATGTGTATCAACTCTGGAGGTCACCATTTAAAAGACATCATCTTTAAATCCTAATGGTACGAAATTTAATGGTACAAATATACATTTAAAAAAACCTAAATCTAGTTTTCTAATTTAGAAAAAATGTTATAGCCGAACCAAATAGGGTCTTTACTTTTGCGCCACCCAGTATATATATAGAACACGTCAATTACACTTCGCCTTGCCTGATGGTAAGCTGAAGGCAAAGTCTCAGAAAAGAGGGTCATCATTACTTACACATACCGTGTGACAATGGTGACACTCAGCTTGACGGCCTCATCGTATGCTTTTTCACGCCCTGCTTAAAGGACCCGGGACTGAAGGAAGAAGGAAACACGTGAGCTGGTAATGAATTCCAGGCCTTAATGGTGCGACAGAGGAAAGAGTCTCCGAACCGCTTGGTTCTTGATCGGTTGTTCTGCAAAGAAACCAAATCTTTGCATCAGAGAGCACGTGAAGCCTTCGGTCCCAGTGGCCATACGAACATCTATGGCAATCGTTACGGGAAGTTGGAGCCCTAAAAAGTCCGACTTGTCTACAGGACTTCGATATTGCCAATTGGGAAGGTCAGGTAGCAGTCGTTAGAATGAAAATTTTAAGGAGGTAGGACACGGCGGTATTTCCGCCCGATTTAGCAGTCCGACTAGGGAAGTACCTCCGCCCTACAGAATACTGCGGTTATAATAACTTCGTGTTGTGTTCCCAGCGGTGAGTAGGGTAGCCAGAGCTCACTGGAGAATTTGTGACGTCAGTGGGAAGACTAAAGGCTTGTCCTGATTTGTCTTCTACTGACGGCACAGAAACTCTGTACTTACAGGGTTGGCAGCACGACTGTTACTCCTCTGGTGTTACAGACGTCCATAGGCCACGGTAACTACTTTCCATCAGGTGGGCCGTGTGCTTGTCTGCCAACTAAGTGGTATATAAAAAAAAAATACTAAATACATACATACGGCCAGGTGGAAGGACGACCTCATGAAGGTCGCCGGGAAGCACTGGATGCGGGCTGCTTTAGATCGGTCATTCTGGAAGTCTGTGGGAGAGGCCTATGTTCAGCAGTGGACTATATGTGGCTGACATGATGATGATGACATACATAGTACATATAATCATGCCTTTATCCCCAGAGGGTTAGGCAGAGGTGAATTAACACCCACATTTCACCATCATTGTATTAGGTCCCACGTAATAGGGAGTGAGCCTATTGCCGTTTTCCGGACACTATTTTTGCCTCGAGCTATCTGATAGAAACCATTAAAATAGTTTCATTTCAATCAGATACATCTACATACATACATAAAATCACGCCTGTTTCCCATAAGGGTAGGCAGAGATCACGAATCTCCACTTGCTACGATCCTGACATACTACTCTCGCTTCATTCACTCTCATTACATTCTTCATGCATGCTCGTCGGTTTAGAGCACTCCTGACCTGCCCCTTTTCTAAAACTTCCCCGATTTGGTCCAGGTATGTGCGCCTAGGTCTTCCCCTTCCGACGGTACCATCCACACTCGCCTCATACACCTGTTTCGTTAGTCTTCTTTGATTCATTCTCTCAACATGACCAAACCATCTCAACATTCCTCTCTCAATTCTCATCACTACATCTTCTATCACTCCACATCGTTCAGATACATCTAGTTCGTTTCAAACACTAAATTTTGATCTATTTCTATTCTTCCAGGAACCCAATTAATAAAACCACCAGCAATGACACCTAGCGACGACCTGTTCTACTACGTGCTGGTGAAGCAGCGGTTCTACTGGCAACACGCATACGAGAACTGCCTCAAGATGAACGGGACCCTGGCCAACCTGGACAATAACGATATCTTGGTGCAATTGCTGCTGCTTATGGGAGAGAATAAGGAAGAACGTGAGTTTTTTTCTTATACCACTTAGGTGGCTGACAAGCACACGGTCCACCAGATGGAAAGTGATCATCGTGAACTATGGACATGTTATAATTGACATATTTGTATTGCATTGAATTGGTTGTCTTCAATATTTTTTAACATTGGATAATTTAATTAAACACACATTTTCTTTGACCCTGTAATAATCAAAGATAGTTCTTGCATGCCAACAAGGTAGGCCGAAGAGGACTTTTAAATGTACTAAATACCACTGTAATACCTTTGGTCAGCAATAAATGATTTTGATTTGATTTGATTTAGACGCGTGCAAAACTAAGAGCATCACACTCGCGCTGCCAACCCTGCAAGCATTGAGAGTTTCTGTGCCGTCAGTGGAAAAGACAAAGCTTAGTTTGTAATATTTATCAGTTATGTCATAACAATGTTCAGTAAAATTGAATAGAATAATCCAGGCTCTTCGTGGCGTTAATAAACATGGCTGCCACGCAGAGGGCGCGAACTCCCGCTCAGTGCAAATATTTGTATCCATAAATAGTGTGATGATTGGCAGAGTAGAATTTGGGCCACCCCATCTCTTCGCATGCGGTGTCGTACAAGGCGACTAAGGGATAGGACTGTTTAACATCAGACAGATATATACAGCCCAGACTCAGCCTCAGATAATAGGCTTAAGTCAACAATAGTGCCCGGAAGACGACAATAGGCCCACCCCCTATTACGTGGGACCGAATTCAATTTCAATTTCATTTTCAATTTTCGATGAAATGTGTGTGTGGGTAATTAAAACTATTATTGACTCGAGCAATGCATCTAAAGCTGAGTCTTGACTGTATATATCTGTCTGGTGTTAAACAGCCCTATCCCTAGTCGTACGACACCGCATGGGAAGCGATATGGTCCAAATTCTACTCTGCCGGGAACCACGCGTCGTCATCAGTAGGTCAAAGTATTCCCCATGAAAGGCACAAATCACGTCCTATCCTGCAAGTTGCCTTTTTCTTAATTAAATGCACTTATGTATTCTGTTCCCAGCTATCGAACACATCTGGATATCCGGTCGCCTGAATATGACTAAAGACATAACTACGGACGCCATCAGCTACGCGTGGTACAATCCCAACAACGCCAAGAGAATACCTGACCCAAAAGCTTTTGGGGACTCCACCATTGGATTATATGTATGTATTTAGTATTTACTACTACTAGTAGGTAAGTATACCTTTGTGTCGGCATATATCTAGAAGAAACTGCACTATACGGACCAATTAATAGCTACACAACCAATCAATTAGCCCAACGCAGTTCACTGCTGGACATAGGTGTCTCCCAATGTGAGCCATATCTTCTGATACTCCGCCTTCCGCATTTAGTCTGTCCCAGCCACCTTTTTCAGGTCGTAAGTCCATCTGGCCAGGGGGTATCTTACCTTTCACACAACCAATAAAAGCATAACATAACATAAACTCACGCCTATATCCCCGAAGGAGTAGGCAGAGGTGCTAGCACCCACATTTCGCCAGTTTATGTTTAGGGCCCAATGTAATAGGTGGCGGGTCTATTGCCATTAACCGGGCACTTATAAACCTGCGATAAATACACACATAACTTCGAAAAGCATGTGTGCCATGGTAAAACCTGGGATCGAACCCGAAACCTCGTCTCAGCAGTCCATTACCCATACTACTAGGCTACCGCGGTTACTCAGATCAACTAATAACGCGAGTTTTTTGATCTCGTCATTGGTTTTCTCTAGCTAATCTGTGTATCGTTACTTGGTGTCAATAAAAACTATTTCTGAACAGTTTGAGTAGATACATTATCAAGAAGTTTGCCGGACTATCCTCGTCGCTTTTCCTGAAGCGAACTACCCTCACCACCCAATGAGAGGAAGCTCTGTACTTTTTTACTGGCCCACCTGATGGGAAGTGGTTACCGTGGCCTATGGACGTGTGCGACACACTCGTTACACTCGCGCTGCCGGCCCTGAAGAAACCTTCTAATGCCCCTCTTGAAGAACCCCATATTGTAGGCACTTGGGAAAACCGTAGCTGGGAGTTCATTCCATAGCTTCATTGTGCGTGGGATGAAGTATCTTTCATACCGCACAGTGCGCACCGTCTCAGGTCGCAATGTGTGAGCATGAATTCCCTGCCTATGGCGAGAGGTGCGATGATAGAATGTAGCTGTGTGATAGAGCCTCGGGTGTCAATCGACAGGTGCATCATCATCCTTATAGGCATTTCTCAGTTGCTTCCAAAGCTTTTACTTTAGAACCCAGAGTCCGCTATTAATTTAGACTGGATTGTTGTCTTCATGAGAGCTATTACTATCTGACCTCCTAGCCTCCAAAGAAAAACCTGCGTCTCGCAAACTTGCATGAGCGGTTGGCTTGACCTAAAGATCTTGTTAGGTCCCATATTTTTATATTACATAGATAGATAGATAGAAAATTCTTTATTGTACACCAACAGATTTACAGTAAGACAAGTAGGTAACATGTAAACAGTTCAATATCAATGGGCGGCCTAATCGCTGAAGCGATTTCTTCCAGGCGACCTTGGGATGGACAGTAATGTTAAAAGAACAAAAGTTATGTGTAGTTACCGACTAAACTTCAATATACAGTGTATTAAAAACAAAAGAGAGAAAGAAGTATAAGTAAAATAAAATTAATATACGTCTTTACACATACATAAGTACATATAATCACTCCTTTACCCACATTTCAAGTGTGACACCCCTGGTGTTGCATACGTCCATAGGCCACGGTAACCGCTTCTCATCAGGTGGGCCGTGTGCTTGTCTGCCAACTACGTGGTATAAAAAAAAAAACATTGTATTCAGTCCCACGTAATAGGGTGTGAGCCTGTTGCCGTATTCTGGGCACTATTGTTGACTCGAGCCATGCATCTGAGGCTGAGTCTGGGCTGTATCTGTCTGATGTTAAACAGCCCTATTCCTAAGTCGCCTTGTACGACACCACATGGGAAAAGATAGGGTGGCCGAAATTCTACTCTGCCGAGAATCTAACATATTTTCTGCCCATCACTAGATGCCGCCCTGGCTAGAAGAGGAATTCAATATGGACAACTCCTGCCTAAATTTGGACAGACAGGACCACTTGATAGGGCTAGTATACGGCCTGCCTTGTGACACCGCGCAGTACTCCGTATGTATGATAGGTAAGTTATTTACCCGACTGGTTATTAAATTAGTTATAAATTTTTATATATCTACATATTAGTAATTGGATACAGGCATACTATCAGTTCTAACAACTGCCTGCCTGATTAAATAATAATAATAATATATTCACGCCTATAAATTACCGAAGTGGTCTGCAGAGATTACCTACATAAACCATTTTTTTCGTCCGCAAAACTCTTCTCTCCGCACGCTGTCTGGTCTTCGATCGCCGTAGACATATCTCTCGTACCCCGGCCGGCCCAGGGCCATCTCTTCCGAGCTGGTTCCCTTCGAGTGTGGGGACAATGGTGTTCTCACATAGCCCCCGGTTATGAGAAGGCGCGTATCAACACCCACCATTTCTCCAACTATGATTTTCGGTACAACGCAATTGTGAGCGAGTCTATTGCCGGCAAGCGGGCACTTTACTATAAGCTGTATGTTTAGACAAATATCCCGACTAGTCTATAAGATTGAAACAAGTAAACAAGTGGTTTCATAGGAGGTAGGACACGGCGGTATTTCCGCCCAATTGAGCAGTCCGACTGGGGAAGTACCGTCCTACAGAATACCGCGGTTATAATAACTTCGTGTTGTGTTCCCAGCGGTGAGTAGGGTAGCCAGAGCTCATTTGTGGGATGACTAAAGGCTTGTCCTGCTTTGTCCTTTACACTGACGGCATAGAGACTCTGTGCTTACAGGGTGGCACAGTGGCTCTGTGCTTACAAGGTGGCTTCTCTCGTGTTACACACGTCCATATGCCACGGTAACCACTTTCCATCAGGTGGGCCGTCTGCTACCTAAGTGGTATAAAAAAAACCCCATTGCCAATCATAAGCCGAAAGAAAACATAATGGGTACCGCCAGCTGTCAATCTTGTTTCGATGTTTTAGACAGCAGTCGGGTTCGTTGCAAATTTACCCTCCGTCCACTCGGATCCACTGTTTAAATCCCCTGGGGGATTTATCTGGATTTTTTTTCCACGTCGTTCCCCTTATGAAGGGTGATCCCATGATGGATTTATATGGATTACGGATCCAGCAGCCGTTAAACGTATAACAGTCCTATCCCTTAGTCACCTTCTACAACACCCACGGGAGATGGTGTGGTTATATTCTACCCCACCTTTTTACTGTGCGCAAAATCCCAGCGGATACCCAAACCTTAGCCGGAATAGGTTGTTATGTCGGACTCGAACCGACTAAAATGCACGCCGTCTGGTCGTAGCAGTTAGATAGCCGATAGCCGAGGTGAGATTGCCGAAAACATCTCTCGCACCCCGACTGACTCAGAGCCTCTTTCGAAGCTGTTTGATAAGGCCTCTGTGGCGTAGCTGTAGAATGTTAGACTGCTACGCAGAGGGCGCGGGTTCGATTCCCGCTCAGTGCAAATATTTGTTTTTTTTTATGCCACTTAGTTGGCAGACAAGCACACGGCCCACCTAATGGGAAGTGGTTACCGTGGTCTCTGGACGTACGCAAAACCAGGGGTGTCAAACTCGCGCATGAATATGTATATTTTTTGCATTAGTCTGAATGTTTCTATGTCTAATATGTATGTATTTATAAAAATATTTAAGTATGTTTATCTGCATTCTAGATTCCATAACACAAGCTAGTTGAGCTATGCTTACCATGGGTCTAGGTAAAGTTGTGTAGAATGTTGTAGAAGATTTATTTATTTTACTTACCTTTACTATTTATTTTTCATATTTTTTTATTCGTAAATCAATTTATATTTCATTAATGTAATTTGTTTACTTACAGAGAAATCTATAAAACCACCGGCAGCTGTCGAAACAACTTCTGAGGCAGGATATGAATCATCTTAAAAATGAACTTAAAAAAATAAAAACTGATTGTTTTATGAACAAACGCAAGCCCGTATTTTTTTTTATATATAGGACACGCCAACTTGACTTCACTTCGCCTGATAGTAAGCTAAAGACAAAGTCTCAGCAAAGAGGGTCACCATTACAGACACTAAGTAATGTTACAATTATGGCACTCAGCTTGGCGGCCTCATCAGATGCTTTTCACGCCCCGCTTAAAGACCCCGGGACTTTAGGAAGAAGGAAACACGTGTGCTGGTAATGCATTCCAGGTCTTGGTGGTGCGGCAAAGAAAAGAGTCTCCGAACCGCTTGGTTCTTGCTCGTATATTCTGCACAGTGTGAGGGTGACATCTAACGCCTACACGTGTTGTCCTATGTAGGAAAGGAGATGGTGGGATTAGTTGGAAGAGCTTATCAGAACACTCACCATGGTAGAGACGGTAGTATACCAGAAAAACGCTCAGTAGGTAGTGAGTTTATGTTATATTATTATTAACGTATATAGCAACCCAGGTTCCTAGACATTCTATTCGCGCCACGCGTGGACGGTTACCCGCGCGCTATGCGTCTCCCTCTGCCACATAAGCGGTTAGTTCGACACACGGCCGCAAGGGCAGTCCGCCGGCTACCGCGCTTACGCACACGTCTCGCTGGTACCTACCTAAGCTCGCCGGAGCAATACTTACTGTATTCGACGTAGTGTTACTGACTTTCAGGCATTGTAAACCCCGTAAACATTATCAGTGTAAATCAATCTTTGAAATATATTATATACTCACATCTCGTGAAACTATTCATTCCCCTGAGACTAACGTCTCCCCCATACGTAGGAATATTATTAATGACGTTTCTTTTTGACTGATGTGTGAAATGATGACGTTCGTCATCATTTTTAGTCGCCATTTTTGGATACGTACATCTCTTCTCTGCCTTGCGTTAATTCCAGTCGCATCTGAAGCTTTCTCCTTTGATTTGGGGTCCGTTTTTTGCAGTCTAATTGCAATTTTGGCTAAAATTGGATATTTATTATACAGACAATGTCTCTATAGTTTAATAAATCATTGCATACCAGTGGCGAAGATTGAAAAATTTTCCAAAGGGAAGCCGGTGGGAAAGATCTTACCTCTTAAAGAACTACTTATTACAATTTTTTATGAAATTCTGGGTGTTTTGATTTCAGATACCGATTTTCATCTAGGTACTTACTAAATTTTAGGTATAAAAAATAAAATTACAAATACTAAATCTTATATTTAAAATTTTAGCTACATTCAGTATTAGATAATACAGTACACATTTATTAGAGTATAAATTTAAACATCTCTACTACAGCCAGCAGAGTCCACTTCATTCAACTGTTTATTGCCTCAATTCTGTAATGCAAGCAACTGTTTGTTTTGCTGCTCAAGTTGCTTGAATTTGCTGTCCACTAAAATGATCTGTCTTTTAAAAGCCCTCAAATGTTCGTGGTAGGCTCGGAGACTACTATTCATAGCTCGTACTGCATCTATTTGTTGAGCCACTTCCGTTACGGTTTTCTGTAAAAGTAAAATACATATATAAGTAACTAAATGCAGAGATGCAGGCTGATATCAGTTGTTTCAACTGCTGGCCTGTTCCCCAATAATAATAATAATAATAATAATAATAATAAATATTGTACAACATTTTACATAATCTATAATCCTATTGATTTACCTTTTATTTATTTAACCTATAATGATTTTGTGGTTCACAAAATTTTAATCAACTAGAAGACTAGAAGTGTCTTTTTAATATAATTTTTCTGTTAAGCAATTTTGAAGATTAATTTAATTCATTTTGAAGATTAATACATAAATAAAACAGCAATTGATTGAACCACTAGTTAGCGTATATATATATATATATATATATATACCGCGTGGTTTCCGGCATAGTAGAATGAGGGCCACCGCATCTCTTCCCAGGCGTTGTCATACAAGGTGACTAATGGAAAGGGCTGTTTAACATCTGACAGATATATATATAGCTGAGACTCAGCTTCAGATGCATGGCTCGAGTCAACAATAGTGCCAGGAATATGGCAATAAGCTCACCCACTATTATGTGGGACCGAATATAATTATTGGACAAATGTGGGTGTTAATTCACCTTTGCCTAACCCTCCAGGGATAAAGGTGTGATTAAATGTATGTATGTGTATATTATAATTATATGTAATTCACCCTTTTTTCACAGAACTTTTATTTCAAAGAACAAAGGTCAATCCCGCTACAAATTATTACAAAATAAACAAACCCTATTGCTCTATAAAATATCGAAATAAGTTTGATAGCAGACAGTAACCATTAATTCGGTTTATTGACAAATGGGTACCACCTGTTTCAGATGGCATTGGTGCCAGTGCCTCAAACTGACTGCACTATCTTATTATTATTTTTATACCACTTAGGTGCACACCTGATGGGAAGTGGTTTATATGAACTATGAACGTATGCAACACCAGTGGCGTTACACTCACTTTGCTGACCATGAAGAAACCTTCTGATCCCCCTCTTGAAGAACCCCATATTGTGGGCGCTTGGGAAAACTGCAGCAGGGGACGTTGCACATAAATTACAATCATAAATGTCAAGAAATTTGGTAGATCCATACATTATAATCATTGAAATCTAGTAAATTATATGTGTTAAAAAGGTGCAATGAGGACAAAAATATATCACGAGTGAAGTTGCTGAGGTAGGATGAGTAAACAAAAGGTGTAGCATGAACAAAATCATAATTCAAAATGGGTGGAGCTGCAAACAACAACTTGTTAAGTATATTGTGATAATAAATCCTCTAAAAGACATAATCTATTCCAATATTATAAAATGGATACATTTGTTTATTTGTAATATTAAGTTCAGAAATTACTGGGCTGCTATTTTTTATAAATAAGGTGAGCTAGGTACTCTAAATATATATATTTATGTTAAAAAAAAAGGAATTGAATCCCGATATTCCTATAGGTAGGTACATATGGATGACACCTACCAGTAATTTACATAAATTTTGGTTAAATCTCATCAAAGAGAACTTACAAATGACAAGAAACGAGAATATTTAAAGACTAAATAATAATAATTATTATATTGGGTCAAGAGCCAGATACAGAAGACTTCTTGATACAGAAAGATTGTGTGGAAGTTCCTGGACCCTTCTCTCTTCTGGTTCGGAGCATTAACCACCAATAGCTTGGTCCCTGTACCCGATACCGGTGGAGCACTATTTTGTATATTTTTAAATAGACTTTTTTATATGTATTTAAAAATATAGTCTATAAGTTGTATATTTTAATAAAGAGAATATAATATTAATAAAGCTTATTTGATCCATTACATTTTAATAACAAATAGTTGTGAATTAAAGTTAGTAGTGTTAGTTTTTATTTTATTCTTTATCTACCTATTTAATTCTTCTTATTTTTATTCTATTCTTTATTATCGTCTGTTAGTATTTTATGCAAGGGCTGACTTTAGCGGTAAAAGCCTCCTTCAACCCAGTCCAGTGAACTCATCTTGTGACAGTCTTATCCACAATATTCCAGCTACCTCAGCTATATCATCATTCCATCTTTTACAGGATTTACGCCCGAATTTCGATTATTTGTCAATGGACATTGTGAGGTCGAAACAATGTATGGGAAAAGTTTATTTGAGCATTAACAAAAAGAATTTACCTACCTCACGTTTAGCTGATGCTTCAGATCCGCCAGACATTATAAATATTTGAAGTTTTAGACGAAACGTACAATACAAATCTCTACTATATAATAATAAATAATAATCTATGAATACAAATTTCAATTATCGATCGGTTAAAGCAGTGTTGCAAAACTCAGTACCTATGACGATCAATTGACGAATTCGGTAGGGTTGCAAGACAAAAATCGCTAAATTTCGGTAGATTTTTTTATTACTGTAAGAGTTAACAAAATTAACATAGATACACATTTACAAATTACTTAATGTACCATTTTTGTGCGGACATTTTATGAAACATGGTATTTGGTAGGTTAAAATCGAAACAATTTTTATCACCTACAAACCTTTTTGTATGCAAAAGCCTTACTATAGGTTCCGTTGAAAGGCGGTTTCGTGTTTTAGTTTTTATCAAATTTACTGTGGAGAAAATGTGTTCCATATTTGCTGATGAATGGGGTAAAGATAAAATGTTAAATACAAGTGAAGTAATCTTTTCGAACATAGGCATCCCGTTAACGCTTTTCATTTGGACCACATGGTCCCAAAATGTTTCTGGCTCGTCTTGATCCTGAAGTTCAGCGATCCGTATTTCACCGGAAAAGAAATAAAACAGGAATGATATAAGTAAGTATTTTATTTATTAAACGCCATTGATCTCGAGCAATTTTATTGTACCTACCATCAAGTACATCATAACAAAACAATGATGAATGCTTCAACTGAGAATCCAACCCGGGATAATCGTTCGCTCAGGAGTAGGTTTTGTTGACACCAATGGTACAATAAACATGAAATAAACCTTACCTTTTTACTTGATGTTTGAACTAAGTAACGTCTTTGCCAACATAGACAGTCATTTTCGGTTGAACTGAAAAAATCTGCACGCTTCTTTCATGAATTTTAGAACCATCGTGTTTTTAGAGAGCATCATATCCCGAAGATATATTTATTTCTTTATGACAACTTTTACACAATTAGGTTTTAAACTCGGAGACAATCACCCAAAGAATTCAGGTCGTAACTGCCACTCTTTTTTACATTTCTGAAAATACTTTTTGCGTTTAACTCCTGCACTGGTCAACGGACCAGTGACCGAATCAATAATAATAATACATTTATTTTTTTTTATTTAGGACACGTCAATTGGACTTCGCCTTGCCTGATGGTAAGCTGAAGGCAAAGTCCCAGAAAAGAGGGTCACCATTACTTACACATACCGTGTGACAATGGTGACACTCAGCTTGACGGCCTCATCATATGCTTTTTCACGCCCCGCTTAAAGGAGTCTGGCCCATGGCGCTAAGGAAAAGGCCGATCTTTTGGGTAATCTCTTTGCGTCAAACTCGACTATGAACGACGGGAACGCCGAACCACCCATCATCCCCAGCTGTGGTGCTTCCATGACCGAAGTTAAAATCACGCAACGGGTGGTCCGGCGCGAGCTTAAGTCCCTAGATGTCCGGAAGTCGAGTGGGCCGGACGGTATACCGGCGATGGTGCTTAAGCACCGTGCCCCCGAGCTGTGCCCTGTACTTACACGCCTTTTCGCACTCTCATACTCCGCGCGGCAGGTCCCAGCCTCGTGGAAGACCGCATTCGTGCACCCTGTACCTAAGAAAGGTCGCTATAACCTCCCTACTCTCGAAGGTTATGGAGCGTGTCGTTAATACACAGCTCCTGAGATACCTTGAAGGAAACGATCTACGAACGAGGCACTAGCGGTCAGCCTCGATATAGCGAAGGCCTTCGATCGGGTCTGGCACAAAGGTCTTCTTGCGAAGTTGCCGTACTATGGACTCCCCGAGGGACTTTGCGAATGGATCGCCAGCTTTTTGTCCAACAGAAGCATCCAAGCCGTCGTCGACGGGTGCTGCTCGGACCGCATGAACATAAACGCTGGTGTCCCACAAGGCTCCGTGTTGTCTCCGACGCTGTTTCTGCTGCATATCAATGACATGCTGTCTGATGGCTCCATTCATTGTTATGCGGACGACAGTACCGGGGACACGTGTTACACGGGCCGTGCAAATATCCCTCAGTCCGAGGTGGAGAAGAGTCGCGACTTGTGTCTAAAATCGAGACTACTCTCTCTGGAGTATCCGATTGGGGACGACTAAACCTAGTCCAATTCAACCCCACTAAGACACAAGTATGTGTATTCACCGCTAAGAAAACCCCATTCGTTGTGGCGCCGCAATTCCTGGGCACACCGCTTACCATCTCCTCGAGTATCGGGATCCTTGGTGTCGATATATCCAGCGACGTCCAATACCGAAGTCATTTGCAGGACAAGGTTAAGTTGGTATCAAGAAAACTCGGAGTGCTCAACAGGGCGAAGCAGTACTTCACTGCGGGGCAGCAACTCCTTCTTTATAAAGCACAGGTCCGGCCTCACATGGAGTACTGCTGTCACCTTATTGCTGGAGCACCTGCATACCAGCTTGACCCCTTCGACTCGTTGCAAAGACGGGCATTGAGGCTGGTTGATAATCCCATACTCGCAGGTAGAGTGGAACCTCTTAGCCTTAGGAGGGATTTTGCCTCACTGTGTGTGTTCTACCGCCTATACAATGGTTTGTGCTCAGATGAATTGTTTGACATGATGCCCGTAGCTACATTCTATCATCGCACCTCTCGCCATAGGCAGGGAATTCATCCCCACACATTGCGACCTGAGCGGGTGCGCACTGTGCGGTATGAAAGAAACTTCATCCCACGCACACTCAAGCTGTGGAATGACCTCCCTGCTGCGGTTTTCCCAAGCGCCTACAATATGGGGTTCTTCAAGAGGGGCATCAGAAGGTTTCTTCATGGTCGGCAGCACGAGTGTGACACCCCTGGTGTTGCATACGTCCATAGGCCACGGTAACCGCTTCCCATCAGGTGGGCCGTGTGCTTGTCTGCCAACTTAGTGGTATAAAAAAAAAAAAAAAAAAAAAAGGACCCGGGACTGTAGGAAGAAGGAAACACGTGAGTTGGTAATGAATTCCAGGCCTTAATGGTGCGACAGAGGAAAGAGTCTCCGAACCGCTTGGTTCTTGATCGGATGTTTTGCACCGTGTGCGGATGACATCTAAGACCTGCACGCGTTGTCCTGTGTAGGAAAGGGGAAGGTATTATTATTATTGGGGAACAGGCCAGCAGTTGAAACAACTGATATCAATCAGCCTGCATCTCATTGTTCACTACACTGTTTTCACTATCCAATGTTTTTGTTGATTTATGTGTTTGTCCAGTCTATTTTTGAATTGGTTAATGTTTCCTGTTGTCACAATATTTTCAGGTAGCCTATTCCATGCGTTAATCACTCTATTGCTCAAGAAGTTCTTGTGTGGTTTTGTATTCCCACTAGATTTTTGCAGTCTAAGGTTGTGTCCTCTACGATTTCGGTCCGGTGCGCGTTTGAACATGTTACTGAATCCTTGTAAGTTATAGTGATCAATTATTATCTTGAAGGTCTCAATCAGGTCTCCACGTTCTCTGCGCTCCTTTAAGGTGGTCAGGTTCAGTTTGTCTAATCGTTCTTCGTATAGCAACCGTTTCAGCTGTCTGGGGACTTTGGTGAATCCACGCTGCTCTTTCCAACAGGTCTATGTCTTTTATGAAATGGCTCCATACTTGATAGGCATATTCTAATATTGGTCTAACATACGTTTTGTGGATTCTAAGAGCCATTTCAGGTGTCAATGTTCCAACGGCCTTTCGTGTGAGGTATACCATGGTCTTAGCTTTTTTGACAATATACGTGATATGGTCTTCCCATTTCAGATTCTCCGAGATCTTAACTCCCAGGTCCATCTGTGTTTTGACTTCGGCTAGTTGAGTGTCGCCAAGTTTGTAAGTAAGCCTGGGGTTCCGATTTCCGATGTGCAATACCGTACATTTTGTGTGATTCAAATTCGCAGTCCAAGTAAACTACGTCGACAGGGGCAGGCTCATTAAAGCTCTTGGTCCAGGTAGCCAGGCACGACAGCAGGTTTGATACAGTGGAGCGGCGTGGACAGAAGCCATGTTGACACTCGCTTATTATTTGATGTAGGCGCAGATGTTCTCTTATGTGTTTGACTAATTTTTTTTCCATGGCCTTACACATAACGCTGGGCAAACTGATCGGTCTGTAGTTGACTGGTGCTAGTCTGTCTCCTTTTTTGAAGATAGGGGTCACAATAGCTGTTTTCCAAACGTCTGGTAATTTTCCAGTGTTGTACGAGGTTTTCATTATATCAGCCAGTACATTCGCAACATTACATTTTTGAAGGAGTGCTACTGGAATTTCGTCGGGGCCGGGAGAAGAGTCTGATTTCATTTCCCTTAGGGCTTGCTGTACCTTGTCACTGGTAAACTCCAGGTCTGGAATGGATTCCTCAACTCTCAGGCTTGGCTCTATAACAGGAAGAGGACCAGGAGGTTCCTGTTGGTAGACACTGACAAACTGGTCAGCAAACGCTTCTGCTATTTCCTTGGAGCTCGTCACAGTCTGTCCTTGTTGGTTTCGTAGTACAGTTGGTATGCTTACTTTCGATGTGATTTGCTGTCGGATATATGAATAGAATCTCTTTGGTCCATTTTGGAGAATAGATGAGATGACTCATAGGAAGTTCTTTAGTACTCTGAAAAAGTTGTTTGTTTGTACATTCACATCTATTGATTGTAGTGTTGGGCCAGGTAAGGTGTCCAGTAGCATATCATTAATTTTCTCAAAATCAGCCTTGCGATAATTTCTCCTCATAATGGGTTTAGTCTGTGCATTGTTTGTTTTCTCAAATTGTATAGTGATGGTGAAGCAGGTATGGTCGCTTTTCTCAATCGGGGCAGAGTTTTCGAACTGTGCCACAAGTGAGTCATCATTGGTTAATATCAGGCCGAGTAATGATGGCTGGTTTCCTTTTCTGTACCTGGTGTGTTTGTCTACTAGCTGTTGGAGATTACTATCCCTATACCAATAAAAATTACGAGGGCGGTGATACCACTTTCACTGCATTTGACACATTTCTCAGTTTTAAACTTGACAATTATACTTGACAATTATCAGTATTAAACTTGATGACTCACGAATGCAGTTCACAATGCAAGTGAAAAAATAAAGGTAAAATTGGGCAATATTTCGTGACACAATATACCAAACTTTACTTGTCTGGAATACCCAAACTTGAGCATGTTTTGAAAGAGCATGCATTTAGGTAAACGAACGTCAAATTCGGGAGATCTACCGAAAAATCGGTAGGTTTTGCAACGCTGGAGAAAAGGGATAATTCCGAGCACAATACAAAACGTGGGTACAAAACAAACTGTCACTTTTTAGGTAAAATAATGTTGCCATATTATGTTATAGAAACACAAATCCTTAGACCTTGATTACACGTACCGAGTGGAGTGGCGAGACAGTGCCACAGAGTAAGTATTTGGCCGAGTGCGACTGAACGATGTGTGTGGAAGTACTTACGTGTTAAGCACTAGGCCCTATATTCACATCGGACGCAATCTGACTGCGCTGTCTCGCCACTTCACTCGGTGCGTGCGATCAAATGATTTTACTTTTACGTATTGAATAAAAGAATCAATCTCACAATATCACAATATATGTTTGTTTTTAATATATTTACGGTATATTATTGTTTATCTTCATATTGTAATATAAGTACATAACTTCTACATACCCTCATGCATAATACTTTCACACTCGACTTCGACGGTTCGGCGTCCGTGTGTCACTGGCAAATTAGGTTCCAGTTGAAAATGGTGTATCTGTGAGCCACTGTTTTACCTGTATTTTTTTTTTTAATATGTTGTTGGTTATTGTTATCTCCGTGACCACCTTACACCGAATAAATATTTCTTTCTTTCTTTCTTTCATTTGTTCAGTTTAGACATGAAGAGCACATATGAACATCAAAAAGACTTGAGACACCCAAAATGAGAATGGTTTTGATTTAAAATCATTACATTAAGTTCTTCGGAATCCAAGTCAATCTCACTTGTATCATGGGTTCTAGAACATTTTTTACTTATAAATTTATACAAGTTTTTGCACTAAATGGGAATCGAACCCGTGAACTTTGAGGTAGCAGTCAAACACTACTGCTAAATACACCATAAATAGTCGACCGACCGTCGTGAATCACGACTGCCGATCGTGATGATATACCGGGATTGACGTACAGGCGAAGAGGATTTTTAATATGATACGTCGTCATTAACAAAAATACTTTACTTCACAGCCCAGACACAGAATTTAGATTTCCTTGTTTGTTAATGATAACTGTGATATTGGTAATTTTTCGTAAAATAGCAACATTTATCTTTGACATTTGGTATTTACGTTTCAATTCACGAAAAAATGCATAGTTGATGTCAAGTTGGAAAATAATATATCCTAATATCGACTTTCTGTAGCACTCTCAAAACGCATGCGCACGGCTTCAGCGCCCTCTGCAGATAAAATGTTGTAATTAGAAAAAGAAACGCCGCCATTTTGACATTTGTTTGGCTTTTGTGTTCTACAATAAAAGTTATCATGTAATTACTCGTTACGAGATAATTTACTTCATAATTCCGCCATCGCACTATTTATACAATGTTTTGGTCGAATAAAACCTAACGCATCAGTGAGATTGAGCGCGTCTAACCGCGGAAAAATCAATAATGTTACAGTGCCGCTTTTTCACTTTCGCGTTGCAAATTTTGTAATTATTCTGTTATTTTACCACGTTAATGTAATTTAAATGCAGTGGATATTGAATATACAGTGCATTAATGTGTTTCACTCGGGAACTATCCTTGTTATGTGATGAAAACTGCTCTGTGAAAAAGGCGCGAAGCGACCCGCGCCGATCTTATAACACGGATATTTTATGTATTTACAATCGAAACAAAGACTCACATCTCCATAAGATTAACCAAATGAATAACTTCTGAAGTAAATTTACCTGATATTCAGCACCTTCAGCAAATGGCATAATTAAATACTTTCTAAAAATTGAGTTCATGTAAGTTTTATATTTTTTGCTATGTAATTTTGTACTAATTATTTTTAATCTTATAACTTAGCGTTTATTGAGTCAATATTTTGTATTACTTAGATGTTTTATACATGAAATTAGAATAATTAATTCGTGTCTATGTCAAACAGACTTGGCCTAATTTATTTTGACAGAAAAATGTAAACAAAACTACTCATGTTGTTTAGGTAACTCTTTTATAACAATAGATAAATCTTTTTGTTTTTTTTTATGTAACATCTACAATATTTCACTAATGCTAATGTGTCTATTGGCAATTTTTCTAGGTGTACATATCTCAATACTTCATTTTTTTAATAAACACAGAGCTAAGAATCTAATTGGCACACATCCTATTGACTGGTCTAGTAGATTATTATACTTTGTATGCAGTCTCTCACAAAGGCTGAACACAAAATTATCACAAGATATATAAGCTGTACTACTATTTCCACCTATGTATCTCTATGTTTGTACTTGTGTGTACATAAATAAATAAAATATCTAGCTATAAATGGTTAGACATATATCAGCCTGTGAACTTAATTTAAAGTTAATGTTTGTCTGTCCCATGTATGTGTGAGCAGAGATGTAGTAACACCACATTTTGGCCAATGGTTTTTACTTCCATGTAATATGTTCAATTGGGTAGGACTCTGTGATGATGGGATCTTTATATTGAGAATTTAGACAGCATAAATAAAAAAAAAACACTGACATGACCTAGAACTTAAATTTGGAACTTTATGCAGCGCTTTAAAATTTTCTCTCAATGAAGCATTTATACTCTTTTTGGGTTAATTGTACACAATCTTGTTGTGAATTTTTACACACACATATTAATGCTTAAACAACTGTTTAAACTACCTATTGGTTTAAGTTTTTAGTACAATTTAATACAACATCCAGAATTTATATACTTTATACCATGATATATGTTATTATTTATCTCAATTATTATATGTGAGGATCAAATCAAATTAGTGTTCTATTTTTAAACTTAGTTTTAAAAAAAAAGAAGTTACATATATGAACTTTTTTTAAATAAAAAAATATTTAAAGACACATTGAGGTGCTTTACCTTTATACATAATAATTTTAGCAGGAACAAACACGATCATGGTATAGGTACACACATACCTTTGATTTGTCTGATATTATATATCATGCGCAAACGCAAGTTAAATAATGGTTTATCTTTGGATAAGTACCTAGCCCAACAGAGTGTAGACACAACTTGAATTTTAATTTTCTGATGCATTCATGATCTTAAAATACTGTATTGCTGAGCATAGGACTGAAATATAGTTCTTATAGATAGAGTTATAAGATATCAAAATACATGCTTCAAAATTAGGGATATTTTTTTTATTATGTAATTTAAACATATTTTATTGGTTGACCACTAAGTATTTGATGCTTTTTTTTAATAAAACTGGGATGCTGCTATAGATTATTAATTTTATTCTGATTGTCAATCAATTTTAATATTCAGTATATTGATATTTAAAGACCCTCCTTTTTTTTTATTTTGAGCACAAATTCATAAACTATCATTATATTAGAACCATTTTTGATATGAACATTTAAAAAAGAGAAAAGATTACGAGTAGGTTTAGGTTTATAGCAATTTTTACTATTTCCCTGAAATTACTAGTAGAATCAATCCAGGAACATCCTGATCAAAAGGCCAAGTTGCTAACCACTAAGTCAAAATGAAAACCTAAACATTATTTCCAATTCTCAAACAATTGAATATACCACTGCTGTTGAGGTCATCAATTCAATTCTTATTGAATGGCTTCTGTGATTTGCCACGAGAGGTCATCATTATCATAACATAAACTCACGCATATATTCCCCGAAGGGGTGCTAGCAAGCACCCACATTTCGCCAGTATATGTTTAGGTCCTAATATAATAGGTGGTGAGCCTATTGCCATTAACCGGGCACTTGTAAATCATCATTATCACAGTTAACTTTTCTCTTGCAGGTTAAGTTATCCTCTAATATTGCGATGCGGTTAAGAAGTAGGAAGAGGGAGCGGCCGCTCTCAAGCAAGAGAACTACAAAAGTCACTAAACTAAAGACTGTTAAGTCTGTTAAGGCCCTATCCAAACCGGATACTTGGAAGCCTCTTTTGAAAAGGGAGAAAAACAATGGTGTATCTGATACACCATTCTGCATCACACGTTCACAGAAACTGAAGATTCGTCCTGGGAGAACCAAATTAAGCATGGAGAAACCTCTAGATACGTCGTTGCACAAGAAGACTAAGCACAAAGATGATAACCGCACAAAAAAACCGATCTTCCAAACTGTTGTTAGAAGTTCTAACAAGGACACTGTATCATCGTCAACAGCGGTGAAGAAACCGCAAAATGATAAGATCTCAACCACTTCTAAGGCCAAAGAAGTTCGGACAACGAAATCAGTGCAACTTAGACATAGTTCTTTGAACCGAGAACTTAAGAAGACCGAAGTTATATCTTCAGCTATAAGCTCACCACGTAAAACTCGACGTATGGACAAAACTGACAAGTCTGCTTCGTTAAACAGCTCACCGATCCGTAAGGTCCGTCAAATTGGTTTGATAACACCCAAAATTACCAAAACTTCAGTCAGTTCGTCTAACGAGAGTCCAAAGAAACGAACAAAAAAAGCCGCTATCGTTCCAGAGACTAATTGTTACACAGAAGACAATGATGTTACTATGTATGAAGCTCACACTACAACATTTGTAGATTTTTCAGCACAAAAAGCTGAAGAATCAGACTCCGATGGCCAAGTTGAATCGTCAGAATTATGTTTGCCAAATGACTGTCTTAATGATTTCATGGCTATAGCAGAATGTGCTCGGTTGATTAATGAAGAAATGCCAGCTACGGAAGAAGATATAAACTTTTTAGCCGATAAGGCAGCTCGGGTGATGACTACAGAGAAGGCTGAGGACAAAAAGTCTAGAAATAACTCTATTGATAAGAGATTGTCGAAGAGACGGAAGTCGAGCAATGATTTGGAAATGTACCAGCCGACTTCAACTACAGATGACTTGGATAATTGTGCTGATTTTTTGACTAATGGAGAAAAATATGTACAGGTATGTATAAAACGTTTGCAGGTGGTGGAGACTTGGTTATTGCTATGAATAGGTCAATAAGCTATTTAACAAGGCTGTCCGATTCTTTCAAACACTGCTTAATATGTCAGTTAGTTCTGAAAAAATATGCTTTGCGAAATAAGATATTGCCCAACTAAACTGAAACCATGACTGACTACCAAATTTTGTCACAATTTTTAACATTTTAGATTCCTCAATAAATTTTAAATTACGTTAATTAGAACTATATATGTGTAAACGCAACATAGACCGATGCGATATTCTCTTGCACTCCATACAATACAATGGTGTGTGACGTCACTCACAAATTAAATTTTTCGCGCCGCACGAGAACGCTACATACAAAATCGTTTTGTATATAGCGTTTTCGGGCGGCGTGAAAAATTTAATTTTCAAAATCAAATATTTATGAAACTACTTGTCATAAGGATATTTAACTTTAGCAGTATTTTATATTATAATAATTTGGTAATTTTTCGAGAGTAAAACGAGTAGTAATAGGCTATTTGCCTATTCGATTGAGAATATACTTGCCACCTTATTGTCTCTCTTTTCTCCCCATTCAGCTCTATTTCCCTATATCCTCACTTTTACATTAATTATGGTTCTTTGTCTTTGGCATTGAATAAAAAAACACCCAAATATCTTTACAAAATTTGACATTTAAAATATTATTAGGATTATATGTAATTCTTTGTCTTTGTGACTTAAACCCCACGAAAACTGAAAGCTATTGGTATATCTATTTAAAAAAAAATGTATTATTTTAACATTCTATCCCTCTCTCACAGCCAGACTTCGTAACCCTGCTAGAGCAGGACGGCTACGTGCGCGACTCGGAGTGCGAGATATCCTCAACATGTGACACTCAAGGAACTGCTATAGAGAGTCTCGAAGCGCTGTCGGCGCGCAGCCCTAGCTCGGGCTTCTTAGCGGAGATCAGTCAGAGCTTGGCGGCTGAAGCTGCTGGATGGGTAAGACAATTTTTACTAACTAAATAAAATATATTTTTTTTATATAGGACACGTCAATTAGACTTTGCCTCGCCTGATGGTATGCTGAAGGTAAAGTCTCAGAAACGAGGGTCACCTTTAAATATATATACCATGACACAATGGTGACACTCAGCTTGACTGCCTCATTATATGGTTTACCACGCCTATTGTGCCTTGAAGAGCACACAAGCTTTTGGTGCTGGTTGCTATGTGAGTATCTATGGCAATCGTTACCCGGGGTACCTCGATAGTTGAAGCCCTAAAGAGTTTGATAGGTGCTAACACATCTTCAATATCACCATGGGTTCATGAGGCCAGATTACAGTTGCTTCACGGAAATTGAGGTAGGAGGGCTCGGAGGATAAGATGATGATGCCTAGTAAGCGCCAGTAGCTTAAGCTTTACGATTCACAGGTCCCAGTTTCGAATCCTGGTTGTAACACTACCAGTACAATACACAGTACTTTAAATTTTGTAAAGTAATAAAAAAAATAGTAAAACCCCTACCCAACGTGGGACCGAATTTAATGTATGGTGAAATGTGGTTGTCAATTCACTACTGGCTAACCGGGGATAAAAGATTATATGTATGTATGTTAAAAAAAAAACTAAGGGATGTATTCCTCTGTTGACAGAACGGCACTGAATTATCACCAGAAGATGCTTCCTTGGCATGTCACGATGAGCAGTCACCAGCAGATATTGAGGTAATTTCTTAAATACTAATATTTGACCCGGCAAACTTCGTACCGCTATTTTTTTTGCTATGCCCGCGGCCCTGCTCTTATGGAACTGAAATCCCGTTCCCGCTGCCCCTTCTGTTTTGTCCTTTTATACAAACCTTTTCCTAATAAAACTGAACACAATATAAAAGGCATTATCCAATGGGGTTTTTTCCTCTACTTAAAATAAAATATTATATTGAGAATGATAAAAGAGCATTGAATGTTGTGTTAGTTCTTACTTTATCGTTATTATTAATTTTTAATCATCCACCTAACCTATAATGGTAGATTATTTGATTGTTAAATATTATGACTTAACAATAAATTATTTCATACAAGTTTCCTTGAAACTTACTTCAGTATCAGAATAAACGGGATATTTACCATGTTTCATGTACGCGTAGTAAAAGAACTCGAAAGAGGGTAGATCGATATAATTACTCCTAGGAAAAAACTTTTTCTTTGTTCACCGCCACTACTCCAGTTCCTCCGTGATCATGGTGCTTGCAACAGCGCCGAAATATCAGAAACTCAAAACAATGAAACATGGTAAATATCCCGTTTATTCTGATACTGATGTGAGTGACCATGATAGTTTAAATACCTTGAAACTTACTGTTATGACGTTAATTAAAAAGTAACTTATTTGACTAGACAGTCAAATACCCAATTTGATACAGTCATCAGGAAGCAATGCGTGTACATTGGGACTTGGTTCCGTACCCACTTCTAGCACAAACAATTCAGCTTAGTTGGAAAAGTTAGAGGGAATATTAGACATTTCTGTTGCTAATATTCTTTACCTAAAAAAATTACTAATGTATCACTACGATGTATTAAAACGTTTAATTTTGAACTGTGTAAACCAGTGATGGGCAAACTTTTTTTTACGGGGGGCCAAAAAGTGTGCTGCCAAAACGCTAATTCGGTATGTCAATCTTTGTACTTTCACCACACTTCTTTGCCTATTCTTCTATTAATTCAATAATACAGAATCTACTTATACTACTGGACCGCCAAAATATAATTATAGCAGGACATATAATATACTATTCATGTCGAAGGACCATCATAGGGCCGGATTAAATGAATGCGCGGGCCGGTGATGGCCCGCGAGCCGTACTTGGCCCTTCACTGGTGTAAACAGTGTTCCTAACAATATTCATCGAGAAAATACGGTCAGTAGCTATTGTCAAATGTCCGGCAGAGTAGAATTAGGCCCACCCCATATCTTCCCATGCGGTGTCGTACAAGGTGACTAAGGGATAGGGTTGTTTAACAACATACAGATATATACAGCCTAGACTCAGCCTCAGATGAATAACTCGAGGCAACAATAGTGCCCGGAAAACGTCAATAGACTCACCCCCTATTACGTGGGACCGAACACAATGATGGTGAAATGTGGGTGTTAATTCACCTTTGCCTAACCCTCCGGGGATAAAGGCGTGATTATATGCATGTATGTATGTATAATATGTATGTATATGTCAACTTGTACAAAAGTAGTAGATCTTTTTACGCCGCGTTGTATTGCCCCTTACCGTGTCTATAGAAAATATATATAATCTAAATTTTTAACTCTGCAACTGTCAACTGAGGTTAAAAATATTATAACTGTGATGGTTATGTGTGCAGGAGGAAGCTGCGGACGTCATATCATCGTGCAGCAACCGCGTGGACTGTGAGCAGATCTCGTCCTGGGTCGACGCTTTCGACCCTTACTTGTTCATCAAACAGGTAAGTTCCTATTAATAAGTCTGTACATATGAAATTGCCGCTTTTTTAAAGAAATTGGAGGAAACTCAATTTTCAGTACTAACATTTTTGCATTTTATTTAGGAATGACAAATCCAAATTTTATGATTATTATTTGTGTATGAATGAGACAACATTAAGCTAACAACATTATGTTATTTTTGAAAAGTGACACCTGTAAAAAAGTAATACGAAATTTATCATCAAAATAGATGGCATTTTTTATTTATTTATTTTAATTTTTATTTATTTATTTAGGCGCACAAAACACATTACAATCATTTAAAAATAATAATGCTAAAATACAGTTCTGTTCTGAACAGTAAAAGCTCAAAATTGGAATAAAGTATAATAATAACGTGTTTAAGTATTTTTTCAAGGCCGAACTACGGCCGAACTTCTATGGAGGATGTCTTTCAGAATTTTAATGAAACTTAAAATTGGGATGAAATATGACAAAACAACAAAACATTTAAGAAGTACTGTTTTGAAGGTCGAATTTAATTTATCAAGCGGCCAATATAAACAAAATTTAACACAGAGTTGTAAAATCTTAAAATCAACTTTCAAACAAAATATAAATAATAGAAATAGCTTGAGAAAATTTCGACAATTTCATAGGTTAAAGACCTGTGATCTGTAATTAAGTCTTATTTCTTTCAATAGAATAAATTGCTTTGAAAAACTGATTGCTGATGTCTTCGTTCACACCCTAACAATGTTTCTAAGATAAATATAATCAACCGAGGAGAAGCCTGAATAAAGAGACGAAAGGATGGGAGAAGTAAATGTTTATTTTTTAAACCGCGTGGTTCCCGGCAGAGTAGAATTTGGGCCACCCCATCTCTTCCCATGCGGTGTCCTACAAGACGACCAAGAGATAGGGCTGTTTAACATCAAGTGAACTGCGGTGGGCTAGTTGTTGACAGTATATAGGTATTGAAACTATCATGGTCACTCACATCAACATCAAAATAATCGGGATATTTACCATGTTGCATTGTTTCGAGTTTCCGATATTTCGGCACTGTCGCAAGCACCATGATCACGAAGGAACTGGAGTATTGACGGTGAACAGTGAAAAAAGTTTTTTAGGAGTAAATATATCGATCTACCCTCTTTCGAGTTCTCTTACTACCCGTATCTGCACTACCACTGGTTTCACTCTCACTATAAACTTCGAACCCGATCTCGATCACGTCCACGACACACGATGCTTACTGTATCCACTCGCGATTTTGTTTTGGCTTGAACTCGAAACAATGCAACATGGTAAATATCCCGATTATTTTGATACAGGTTGTTATCTCGGTATTTTTCATTATAGCGCCATTTTAATAACCAATGTCTTGCTTTCAGTTACCTCCGCTAGAATCGGTAGCGACTGGTGCATTGAGAGCTCGCTACCCAGCACTGCCGTTGAAGACTAGAACCAGTCCAGATTTCAGTCTTGTAAGTATTTTACTAGGTGTTATCCGCCTTCGCCTCATTACCTCATTCGGCTTTATTTCTCCATTCGTCTATTGTCCCATTCACCTTGCTTCCCCCATTTGCCACGATCTCCCATTTGTCTCTATTTTCCCATTTACCTTTTGTTTCGCATTTGTCTCGATTTCCCCATTCACCTTGCTTCCCCCAATCGATTCGATTTCTCATTTGTCTCTATTTCCCCATTCACCTTTTGTTACAAATTTGCCTCGATTTCCCCTTTGTCTCTATTTCACCATTCATCCTTTGTTTCGCACTTGCCTCGATTTCCCCATCAGTCTCTATTTCCCCATTCACCTTGCTTCCCCCATTCGTCCCGATGTCCTCTTTGTCTCTATTTCCCCATTCACCATTTGTTTCGCATTTGCTTCGATTTCCCCATTCGTCTCTATTTCCCCATTCGCCTCGATGTCCCCTTTGTCTCTATTTTCCCATTTACCTTATGTTCCACATTTGCCTCGATTGCCTCATTCGTCTCTATTGCCCCATTTACTTTGTGTTCCTCATTAGCTTCGAATTCCCTCATTCGTCTATTTACCCATTTACCTTCTTTTCCTAATTTGCCTTGATTTCTTTATTTGCCTATATTTCTCCTAATTTTCACCTAATTTTCCTCATTTACACTTACTCCGTTACCAATGAAGCCACTACCCCAGTTGCGAGGGGTTCCCAATAACCCGATTCCCTCCGGCTTACCAGTGAATCGTATGGTGCATGATAAAATAGATTGAGGTAAAAATAAATCCACCGGCTTCCCTTAAGACACCTTCACCCTTGGCCACTGCAAGCTCCATGTTACCTTATGAATCTGGCGGTACTTGTAGACATTGTTGCTCATAAGTGTTACGTTTGTGCCTAGGTCCTGGATTTGGATGAGACCCTGGTGCACTGCTCACTCCAGGAGCTGCCAGACGCGAGCTTCCATTTTCCCGTGCTGTTTCAAGACTGTCGGTACACTGTGAGTATTCAAATACGTAATCAAACTTACCACCAAGATTTATTAAATTTACCACTCAGCCAAAATAGTTTGTCTAGAATAAAATTGGGTCACAGTTCCTGGGTAAAGTGAGAATAAATTTTCTATTTGGAATTTGGAACGGTACAAATGAGTTTATAATTATTACCCTTTGGGGATATGGGCGTGAGTTTTTGTTTTGTTATATTATCACAGGTTTATAAGCGCCCGGTTAATGGCAATAGACTCGCCACCTATTAAATTGGGACCTAAACATAAACTAGCGAAATGTGGGTGCTAGCACCTCTGCCTACACCTTCGGGGATATAGGCGTGAGTTTATGTTATCACAGGTTTGTAAGTGCCCGGTTAGTGGCAATTGGCTTGGGACCTAAACATAATCTGGCGAAATGTGGGTGCTAGCAACTCTGCCTACCCCTTTGGGGACATAGGCGTGGATTTATGTTATGTTATCGCAGGTGTATAAGTGCCCGGTTAATGGCAATAGGCTCGCCACCTATTACATTGGGACCTAAACATAAACTGGCGGAATGTGGTTGCTAGCACCTCTGCCTACCCCTTCGGGGATATAGGCGTGAGTTTATGTTATGTTATCCTCGAACCCTGGCCAACTGAGTAATAATGCAACTCGCAGGTGTTCGTCCGCACGCGGCCGCACTTCGCGGAGTTCCTGTCGCGAGTGTCGCGCCTGTACGAGGTGATCCTGTTCACGGCCAGCAAACGCGTGTACGCCGACCGCCTGCTGAACCTGCTGGACCCCGCGCGCCGGTGGATTAAGTACAGGTTTGTTCTTTTAACATTTATAGCTGAAAACTGTTACCGAAGCTATTTATTGCTCTATTCGAAACGCTCTGATCCCGAAAACTGATAGCGAAGCTATTTATTGCTCTATTCGAAACGCTCTGATCCCGAAAACTGATACCGAAGCTATTTATTGCTTTATTCGAAACGCTTTGATCCCGAAAACTGATAGCGAAGCTATTTATTGCTCTATTCGAAACGCTCTGATCCCGAAAACTGATAGCGAAGCTATTTATTGCTCTATTCGAAACGCTCTGATCCCGAAAACTGATACCGAAGCTATTTATTACTCCCATATCCCTGAAGGGGTAGGCAGAGGTGCTAGCACCCACATTTCGCCTTTCTAAACAGAAAAATTTGATTAGTTTTAAAATAAAACATATTATGATTGTTTGCGTTTAGTTAAGTACCAACCAAATGGAGTATAGTTTGTCACGTACTATGCGATTCATTGGAAAGCCGGCAGAAATCGGATTATAAGGACCCCTCGACACTGCCAAACACATAAACTGGTAAACTTTAAAGGAGGTAGGTCACGGCGGTATTGCCGCCCAATTGTGCAGTCCGACTGGGGAAGTACCTCCGCCCTACAGAATACCGCGGCTATAATAACTTCGTGTTGTGTTCCCGGTGGTGAGTAGGGTAGCCAGAGCTCACTGGAGAATTTGTGCTATCAGTGGGAAAAAGACTTGAACCTGCTTTGTCTTCTACACTGATGGCACAGAAACTCTATACTTACAGGGTTGGCAGCGCAACTGTGACTCTTCTGGTGTTACTAACGTCCATAGGCCACGGTAACCACTTTCCATCAGGTGGGCCGTGTGTGCTTGTCTGCCACCTAAGTGGTATTAAAAAAAAATAGGTTAAAGGGGGAGAAACAATCGATAAGAGAAAAGTAACATTAAAATTACCGGAACTTGTATAAATCAATGAAAATCGAGTCCTAATGCAGGTGTCTCCAGTCAAAGGAACTCTTGAGTGCCTAAGAGTACTCTTATCATGTTTAGGCTCATTTGAACTCTCTCACTCAGAACTTAGAGGATCTTTTGTGTTGCAGGGATAGGAACAATATCAAGCAGAGTGGTTAAAAACTATGTCGTTCTATACTTTTTATTATTAAAATGTATCTGTTAACTTCTATACTGCTGTTCTCCAGATTGTTCCGCGAGCACTGCCTGCTCGTGAACGGCAATTACGTGAAGGATCTGTCGATACTCGGCCGAGACTTACGCAAGACCGTCATAGTGGACAATAGCCCACAGGTGAGTTATCACGTGTATGTTTCCGAGGGGGTAGGCTGAGACATGATGCCTCGTGTTCTATAAAAGAGACAAAAGGGGAATGGTACTATTTTATAGCTATACCAGCGACATAAATACTTTTTCTTATATAAAAGTAACCCAAGTTACGTCTTTTAACTTATATATTAAGAACACATTTGTACTTTTTCCACAGTATTTTTTATTAGATCCGCAGGCCACTTTATAGGAATCGTATTAGGATAATATTTTGTCTTGCGGGGCAAGTATGGCCCCGCAAGACACGAAACGAACACGAAATTAATATCTGCTTAGTACATGAATTAATGTATTTCGGTTCATATAAGTGACCATTTAACGAATTTCATAGGAATTTGTTTGATCTACTGGAAATTCATAAAATTAAACAGGTTAAATAAATCTGCTTACGTAATGAACGGCCCCTATACAGACAAACATTTTTTTCTTTTGAAGTATCATACGAAATAACAAAGTTTCTATGTTATAACTTGCACAGGCCTTCGGGTACCAGCTGGAGAATGGCATTCCGATAGACAGCTGGTTCGTGGACCGGAGCGACAACGAACTGCTTAAACTGCTGCCTTTCCTGGAGCACCTCGCTACTGTGAGTACTGAACTATTACTAGCTGCGTCTCGCTGTTTGTTTTACGATTTATATATCTTGTATAATGTTTTAACAAATTTAAAATGGTTAAAATATATATTGTGTTAGAGGAATATTCAAAGAGGGACGAGGAGGAAAAAACTATGTCACACTTGGACCTACTATTTTTTTTTATACCACTTCGTTGGCAGATAAGCACACGGCCCACCTGATGGAAAGTGGTTACCGTGGCCTATGGACGTGTGCAACGCAAAGGGAGTCACACTCGCCCTGCCAACCCTGTAAACACAAGATTTTTGTGCCGTCAGTGTAAAAGATAAAGCAGGACAAGCTTTTGGTCTTCCCACTGACAGTACAAAATCTCTCCAGTGAGCTCTGGCTACCCTGCTCACCGCCGGAAACACAACACGAGGTTATTATGACCGTGTAGGGTGGAGGTACTTCCCCAGTCGGACTGCTCAATTGGACGGAAATACCCCCGTGTCCTACCTCCTGCAAAAATTAAACCGCACGCCGTCTTGGGTGTAAGATTGCCTTTGACATATCCCTCGCACCATAATCGAAGAATTAGAAAACGGCGGTGAGGGCCCCGAATCTTCCTGGGGCCTCTCCGCCGTCTCTTTCTCGGGCATAACTTGCTAGAAGTAAGCGGCGGCAACCTATGCACTCCACAGTCAGTCTCTCCTATAACTAATGTGTATTTTTATAATCTTTACAGAAAGATGACGTGCGCCCGTACATAAGGGACAAATACAAACTGTTCAGCTACTTACCACCGGACTAAGAAGTTCATATATTTATGTTATACACTTTGGAGGCAATTCGGAGTATGACCAGACTACTACAGAACACTTCTAAACTAAGTCCATCGCTACCTTCTCTATGTCTCCGTATCTATGGTTATATCATTGACTATATATTGTATAGACACAGTACTACCAAAATGCGTGGCAAATAACGGCTTGAAATACTCTCCAGACTAAGGTAATGTCTATATTGTTACTATTTATAGTGTTGATTGATGGCACTTGGTGGAATTTGTTGTTACACATATTGAGAACTCACTTGTACTTTTCCGCATAATTTTTAATATTTATTAGACCTGACTGAAAAAAAAAATTATACTGGTATACATAATTTTACAACTACCCACTTTTGAAATATGTTTGAATGTCGCAATGTTTATAAATACATAAAAGCACGCCTTCATCCCCGGAGGGTTAGACTGAGATGAATTAACACCCACATTTCACCAATCATTTTATTCGGTCCCATATAATAGGGGGTGAGCCCATTGCTGTATTCCAGGCATTATAGTTGACTCGAGCCATGCATCTGAGCACCAATCATTTTATTCGGTTCCACGTAATAGGGGTGAGCCCATTGCCGTATTCCGTGCACTACAGTTGACTCGAGCCATGCATCTGAGGCTGAGTCTGGGTTGTATATATCTGTCTGATGTTGAACGGCCTTATCCCTTAGTCGCCTTGTACGACACCGCGTGGGAAGAGATGGGGTGGTCCGAATTCTAATCTGCCGGGAATCACGCGGCATCCAAAAAAATAATTATACTGGTGTACATAATTTTACAACTACCCACATGTGAAATATGTTAGAGTGTCGCAATGTTTATAAAGGAATGTTCTTAAATGTCATTGTAAACCTTTGAGGATGCCGTAAGGCGAAACCGGTCAGGTGTAATAAATATTAAAAATAATTTGGAAAAGCACAAGTGAGTTATCAATATGTGTCTATATTGTTCTTTAAACTGTCAATGTGTGCGTGTCATGGGATGTGTGTATATGTCAGCTTGTACTGAAGTAGTAGATGCTTTTTACGCCGCGTTGGAATGCTATTACTGTGTCTATAGTGTTTATATGACTAAGGTATATTTTTTAGGTTGTTAAGTTTTATCGACCCTAAAGCCCTACGTAAATGCCCAGTAGGCAAGAGAGGTAATGTGTAATGAACTGATATTGGGTAGACTGAGACTAAGATTAGCTTCGTTTTGTAGAGCATTTTCTCTAGCGTATCGATATACGATAGAGAATTTAATATATTTATAGAGTAGTTAAAACCGTTTGCGTGCATACATACAGTTATGTCTCTTTCCCAGTGATGTAGGCAGAAGCCACAAGTTTCTACCTGCTACGATTCTGGCATATATTTGTTTGTGTTCATAAAATATTAAAACTACTTATACTACGGTTTTAACTACTCTATAAATATATCAAGCTGTGCGATAGAGACGACGCTACACAATCGATTTTAGCCAAATTCGATATATTCTACTTGTGTTACATCAAAAGTCACAACTAATGAATTCTGTATATAAGTGACGTCATTTCGCCGGAAAGCGTTCAAAGTGTATCTTAGGTTACGTTAAATACAAAATTTTCGATGAATCAAGAATTATTTCGTAAATTTTAGGCGATCGATATTCTAAAAGTGTAGTTTTAAATTATTGAAAAGGAAATCGGCATACTATTAGATTTTATGAACTAGTGGATAGATTTTATTTTTTATAAATCATATATCCGGTTATGGTGAACTCTGTAGATATATTTCACACCGCTAAATCTTAACCTGCTCTAATATAGGTTCTAGAAAATAGATAAACATATTTGATACTTTTCTTTTCGTTTGGAATTTTGAAATGTGATTATGGTTGTATGGAATGACCATGTGTTTGATCTCATGGAGTTGTCGGATTTTATTGTGACATTTTGTTTTTCATATTTTAAGTATGTATGGGGTAGACGTGTATTAACACGTCACAGGCAATTTAGATTTGAATTCCCATTTTGGACGATTTGAATTTGAATTCGCATTTACGGCTATTTCAATTTGAAATTGAATTCGCATTTTGGACGATTTCAATTAGAATTTAATTCGCATTTACGGTTTTTTAAATTGGATTTGAATTCCCATTTACGGCGATTTTAATTTGAATTTGAATTCCCATTTACGGCGATTTTAATTTGAAATCGCATTTACGGCGATTTCAATTTGAAATTCAATTCGCATTTTGGTCGATTTGAATTAGAATTTAAATTCGCATTTACGGCGATTTTAATTTGAATTCCCATTTACTGCGATTTTAATTTGAATTCGCATTTACGGCGATTTAAATTTATATTTTTACGCGCTTGAACCCCGATAGAATAAACCGTAATTCAATTTTTTTTTTATTAACTTGTAATAGTTAAAAACGATACTAATGATAAATAAATAAATTAAAAATTGTTTATTGACATGGAAATACATTTACCAGTGTGAAATAATCCCTGGCCCCCGAACTAGTATTGCGATGTGGATAATAATATCGATGAGTTTATCATACCCCGATATTTGATAAATTTAATTATGCATTTGATGAGAAAATTAGAAACAAATCGAATAAACTCGAATTGAAATTGGATTTAAAAAATCTGTGATTATGATTTTCTATTCTTATTTTTTTTTTGTAAGAGAAAATAATTGTGTTCTGCTAAATGTTTAGCAAAGAAGTTTTTTTTACTGTGGAGATGTTACTACTGTAATGTACCGCCTGCCTCCGGTTTTCCCACAACTTACAATATGTGGTTCTTCAACCGGGCCGTGAAAAAAAACTATTGAAGCTGTCAAGCTAGGGACTATCATTCTTAGGTCAATAGCATCTGGTACGGTGGTCCGTATCTTGTGAACTCATGTAGTTGCGTCTGCGCATTAAAAAATCTACAATAAAAGCAATCATATACTGTCATTGAATACTTATAGTGAATATTTTCTATGTGATAGTGGAGATTTTTTTGTTATACATCTTTGGTGGCAGATAATCACACAGCCGACCTAGGAATGTTTGCAACACCAGGGGAGTCACACCCGTGCTACCGACCTTGTAAGAACAGAGAGTTTCTGGGCCGTCAGTACAGAAGACACAATCAGGACAAGCCTTAAGTCTTCCCACTGACAGCATAAAAACTCTCCAACGAGCTCTGGTTAACTCACCGCCGGGAACACAACACGAGGTTATTATAGCTGGGGTATTCTGTAGGGCTAAGGTACTTCCCCATTCGGACTACATGTTCATTTTTGGACTACAATTTAATTGTATTGTATTACTTTTGACGTTCTTAAGCGGGAGCAAATCCAGAGCACTTGATCGGAAAATTGAAGAAACTGCTTGAGCCTGAGAAAATTCTTGACCATGTACCAAACTGTACTGAATTACTTTGGGGTCGATTTCTACAAAATCAGCATGCATCAGATCTAAAAACTCGTTTTCCAATGGTTTTTGTCTATACTATATAATATTATAAAGCTGCAGAGTTTGTTTGTTTGTTTGTTTGTTTGTTTGAACGCGCTAATCTCTGGAACTACTGGTCCGATTTGAATGATTCTTTCAGTGTTGGGTAGTCCATTTATCGAGGAAGGTTTTAGGCTATATATCATCACGCTACTACTTAAGGGAGCGGAGCATTGATAATAAATGTAACAAAGCCGGCCATTTTTCATACATATTTTGAAGACTAAAACATACGGGCTCAAAGGGATATGAAGCTTCAAAATATACCCCGGGCGAAGCTGGGGTGGGTCAGCTATTTATACATAATATTTCTTGAAATAATTTCAAAATTTTGACCTTCATATGTGCTCTTTATGTGCCTAAACTGAATAAATGAAATTGATTGTTTGATTTTTTGAGATATGAGGGTATTTTGAAAATTAACACGAGTTATTATCAAGTACAGTACACTACGTTAATTCCACAAAATCACTGAGAATGTTCACGATAAGTATAAAAATGTTTGAGTATATGATTGTAATATAAATAATATTATATTGTTAGTTTTTAATTGATTTTATTCAAAGACTTACAGGCTTCGGTGTCTGCTTACTACTTACTTTTTCGTTTTTTACTTTACGTTAGGCTATTTGTCTAAAATCGATTAAAAATAAAACAATAATGATTGTTTTTTTTTTATTAAATAATAAGTGTTTTATTAATATTTAAGCGTACTCGATGGAGGTGCTAATTAATTTTATTTTTTACATTTTGTATACACATAATATTTTGTATTTCATTTTTATATTTCATAAACTTGGATTGTGGGTGTTTTTGAGAATATTTCACATTGAACAAGAACTAATTTTAACACATTATGTATAGACATATATACATGCATGTGTACATATATATTGTCAAACCTCTGTCACAAAGGGGTAGGCAGAAATCACAATTATTTCCACAAAAAAAAAAATTATGCTGGAATTAACTCACACATTACACTCTTTTTTATGCACAGTTGTGTAATAATAAAAAAACATCCACAATCCAAATTAAATCACTATTTCAAATATAATGAAAACATTTTTTTATAATTAATTTTATGTCCATTTTTTTATTATATTATTGTGTCTAGTTTTTAAAAACAATATAATAATAAAAATAGCTTATATAATAATGTCATCATGTTCTAATGTAAGATATAAATCGAAATCTATGGCCGCTGTATGTATATATAATTTAATATCATTATGATAACTACTGTTAGTAACAAAATATATCATCATTATCATTACTTTAACTCCGGTCGCAAACAAAGCTTGTACTTTGCAGCCCAGAGTCCACTTTTCCTGTATATCCCACCATCCCCTTTCCTACACAGGACAACACGTGCAGGTCTTAGATGTCATCCGCACACGGTGCAGAACATCCGATCAAGAACCAAGCGGTTCGGAGACTCTTTCCTCTGTCGCACCATTAAGGCCTGGAATTAATTACCAGCTCACGTGTTCCCATCTTCCTACAGTCCCGGGTCCTTTAAGCAGGGCGTGAAAAAGCATATGATGAAGCCGTCAAGCTGAGTGTCACCATTGTCACACGGTATGTGTAAGTAATGGTGACCCTCTTTTCTGGGACTTTGCCTTCGGCTTACCATCAGGCAAGGCAAAGTCCAATTGACGTGTCCCATATAAAAAAAAAAAAAACGTGAGTGAGTTTTCATAATTTGTGATTTTTGCTCTTCTTGTATCGAGACGACGACATACATACATATAACCACGTCTTTATCCCCGGAAAGTTAGGCAGAGGTGAATATACACCCACATTTCTCCAATAGTTGTATTAGGTCCCACGTAATAGGGGTGAGCCTATTGCCGTATTCCGGGCACTATTGTTGACTCGGACTATACATCTGAGGCTGAGTCTGGGCTGTATATATCTGTCTGATGTTAAACAGCCCTATCCCTTAGTCGCCTTGTACGACACCGCATGGGAAGTGATGGGTTTATATGGTTTTATATAGTTGCATAGTTAAACTATTCACTCGTTGACATGAAGATGACTTTTTCTGTTTCTGCCTCAGTGTAACGTTCTCAGAAGTCATTTGATAAATTTGAGTTACTACAAAAGGAGCGTCGAAATTTAGGGATCGAACTTAAGATTTGCCACTCTCGATGCCCGATTTATGCCTTCAGACCATGGACTACACATAGTTTATATGACACCTCACCAAAATCCTTAGAACCAAACCAACCCCACCTACCTTCAAGCCAGTACACCTGTCTTTTCTTTCGCATTTTCTATTCGTTATATCAGTAACTTCTCACTGCAGCAGTTATCATATTGATGTTATCGTGACAAAACTGATTTACAATCTCTCGTTTACTCCAATATACAACAAAAATGCATTCTAATAACAATCTGATACCTTTATAGAGTAGTTAAAACCGTCTATACTTAAAAATATTAAAACAATAGATTCGGTGTAACTACTCTAAATAGATATCATCCGTTGTTTAAAGAGAAAATATCTGTAAAACTCTCTTTTTCTCTCTCTTCCTATCTTGGTGTAAACGAGCTATTGAAAGTATTCCTAAAATATAATTTTAATGCAATATAATAATTTTTATGTCGAGTTTCTCGTATTATGTTATAATGAAGAACAGATTATTTTCAGAATATATTGAGATATAATGAGTTATTAATGTTATTTTTAATTTTCTATTATTGTGCGATTTGTAATAATATTTTTTTTTATAATATTCTTAGTTTAGTCAAGAACTTGCATAAATAAATATTATTTTACATGTAGCTCTCTAAAGGGCTTGATAGAGAAGATGGAATTTAGTATCTCAATGATTGCATTGAAACACATTTTATATGTTCAAAAAGTTTGGACTAAACTGAGAATATTCTAAATGAAAATAAATATTTTTTTGATTTTTATTTTATTTATATTTAAGTCTGATAAGTTTGATCTGAAAATGTTATAACGCGCCAAATGTCCTAAGATTAAGCCTTAGTCAAAAAATGTCCAAGCGAGTATTAATAATTGTTTCGTCTAAAAATCACAACTTTCCGAACTTTGCAATTTATTTTTGTAATATTATTGCTGTAGTTAGACTAATATGTGTGAGATTTTGGTCAAAACTGAACTTTTGTGCAAACGTACTTGCTGTATATTCAGCTTCAAGTGCTTATTGTGCATATTACAACTCATTCTTACACGGGCGTACCTTTTTTTGTGCGGAAATCTCGGATACTCCCAATCCCAAACCGCTCGATGTCGACGGTGTCAGACTCTTACCGACTAAACCCGCACGCCGTCTAGTGTTTGCAGAAGCCGCGGTGTAACATTATCTAAAAGATTCGGTACATAGGCGTGCCTAGGTTTCCGTATTGAGTAGTTGGGGCATTCACCACAAAAATAGCCTGTCTTTTTCCAAGCTCTAGTCTCTCTTTATCAAAATCGATTAAGTGGTTTAGGTGTGAAAGCGAACGGAGAGACAGGCAGAGTTACTTATTATATTAATATCGATTAACACTCGTCTTCATTTCAGTTTGGACCAAATCTCAATAATCTATCAATAAAAAAATTAAAAAGAAATACATGTAATATACAGTGAAATAAAATAAAAATATCCGTAAGCGATAAGTACATAACGCCTATTTCAATATAATTCAAGAACAAACTTCCGAATGTTAACGCACACTCTGAAACTAGGCATAATGTATGTAAACTAACTTGTCTGCTGTTCCGTTCGCGTGACTTTCGATTTTCGCGATCAATTACAGCTTAGTTACTTCCCAGACTCTAGTCTATTCTTGTACCACATTTCATACATACATACATAACATACATAAAATCACGCCTGTCTCCCATAGGGGTAGGTAGAGATCACGGATCTCCATTTGCTACGATCCTGACATATTACTCTCGCTTCATTCACTCTCATTACATTCTTCATGCATGCTCGTCGGTTTAGAGTACTCCTGACCTGCCCCTTTTCTAAAACTTCCCCGATTTGGTCCAGGTACCACATTTCACATTCATATTAATATAATAATAATAATATAACAAGCAATTTTGGCGGTGAAAATATCTGCTTTTTTATACTACTTAGGTGGCAGATAATCACATGGCCCATCTGACGGACAGTGGTTACCGTGGCCTATGGACGTGTGCAATATCAGAGGAGTCACACTCGCGCTGCCGACCCTGTAATGACAGAGTTTCTGTGCCGTCAGAGTGGAAGACAAAGCAAGACAAGCCTTTGATTTTCTCACTGACAGCACAAAAACTCTCCAATGAGCTCTGGTTGCCCTACTCACCCCCAGGGAACACAACTACTGCTACTATGCTTGCAAAATTAAAAACATTAGATTTACACAAATATGGGGGTGAACACATCGCGTCTTATTCCCTCCGGCTTCTATCCTTCCACACTTCAAGAGCTCCTTCTACTGTCATTCTACTAACTTTTCATACAAGCCTGCGGATACTAGTGCTTCTGATCTGCTCTTTCATTTAATAATTTGATCTCCATGTTCTACGAGGATAGATAGATTTGATGCATTAATAATAAAATAATAGCCCACTTAAGCTTAACTATTCGGAAGTTTGCCTGAATTATGGCTATTATAAAATATCTCTAACTAATTTCTACAGCCTTACACGGTAAAGACTCTACTCTCTTCGACCAATGAGATGGCAGAGAAATCTGTCACGTCATCAAAACGACATTTCATTGGTCAATGAACACGAGTCTATAGTACCGTTTCACGGGGCATTCTCTCCGGATTCGAACCGGCCTCTTTATGATTCTAGATAATTAAATATGTACCGAAAATAATGTTGGTATGTTGTTATTAGATATATCTCTTATCTAATTTAAATTCAAGCAGTATCAATAATGTCTAAGTCTAAAAATGCCCTGAATATCGAAAATGCCCAAAACAATATATTAGGTAGATTCTGGGCCTCGATAGTGTTCAGAGTGATCTTCAAAATTCAGAATATTTTTAGTATTGGACATATTAGATTGTGATCATTTTAGAAAAAATAATTATACGTATGTTTGTTATTGTATGATATTTATATTATGTAATGTTTTAAGTTTTCTGTTTTATAATATTTGATGTGTATTATGGACTATGAAAGGAATATATGATTGATAAAAATATATAACTAAATTAACTAGGAATGGAAATGCGACAGCTTTTCGCTAGTTTATTTAGTTATAAATTCGGGATTACATATAAATATGTACCATTTTTAGTATTTATTTTCAATTTGGCAACTCCAATTTATTTATATTACTTAAAAAATGAGAAGGTCCTCTATTAGATCGGTATGTTTTTTTTTCTGTTCTATGAGGCCCTTCATGGAAGCTTAATTTATTTTAATTGGTTAAACCATTCTAGTGCACTTCCCAGTTGTTAACACTTTTGAGTTTAAAATAAAAAAAGGATAATGTAAGGAATGACAACATTTTTATTTTCAAAAATGGCAACCTTATATACAAGGTAGATGAATTCAGAAGTGCATAGGTCTGAATGTTGGTTGTATACCTTTGCACGTTTTTTACTTCTGTGGTTAGAATTTTTTTTAAATCTCTATTGACTTCTATGTATACTAGACAAGTTATTTAGAACAATAATTGTGTCACGGGAGTTTTGGCGCCAACATTACGAAGGGCGCATCGCGGTATTTTTTTATTTTCCAAAATTGATGTGAATTCGAGAGTTTATGTATAAAAATGGTGGATTTTTAGATATATCTTTGAAAACGAACACAAGTGTGGAAAGTGGCAAATTACAGTGAATTGTGACTTTTCATGTTGGTTCGAAATCTCCCTAGGGAGCTTCTAGTAAAGTCCCTACTACTGAGGACCGTAACTTGAAAAACTTGACCTTGGCGTCTCGCCATTTCAAATTCTCAAATTCACCAAGCATAGATTAATTATTACAAAACAATACGCGGCGCACGAGTGCCTTGTTTGTCTCTCGATTTATGTCCAAGTTATGTGTCCCAAATTATACAGCAGGTAGTATACATAAAAGTCATTATCTATGTCAAATAAAAAAAAAAGTTTATAATTATATTAAATTATTTTTAAATATCTGCCGAATCATAAGTGAGGCAGTCGAGAATCAAATCCTAGCTATCGTTGTAGATAAGTGAATTTTTTTGAATAAAAATATAGATTATAAATAAAATATGTAAGCGACGTAGCGATCAAATGTTTCAATATGATTATTTAGAGATTAAGGTATAATCAATTGTTTAGACTATTAAACTATTTGAAGAAATTATTGTACTTTTTTTTATATAGTGCGGCAATACTAACTCCCTCTCATCTCCCCTCCGGAGTCGGCCGTTATGTCGAACCGATTAAAACCGCACGCGGTCTTGGATAATTTGTTGGCCAAAGGTGAGATTGCGACTGGCAAATCCCTTTACCTTTATTTTCTTGCTAGGACACGCCAATTAGACCTCACCTCGCCTGATGGTAAGCTAAAGGCAAAGTCTCAGGAAAGAGGGTCACCATTACAGACACTAAGTAATGTTACAATGGTGACACTCAGCTGGGTGGCCTCATCAGATGCTTTTCCACGCCCCGCTTGAAGGACCCGGGAGTGTAGGAGGAAGGGTTCTGTTGACCCAGAACCATTTCGAGATGGCACCTTCGAGTGTGGGACCACGGTGTCCCCATCCTCAATTTCGATCAGGGGAGATGTCTCCAAACGGATCTCGAGCTTCAAAAGGCAAGCTCATCACCGCAGGCTTCCAGTTTTGGCGCTCGAGTAAAGTTGATTCGTAGAATAATTGTTTCAATTTTGAGCAAATTCCTTTAAAAAACTAAGGGACTTGTCATAGATAAATATTTTATTATCGTGATTACCCTAAGTGCTTGGGATTGGTGTTATTGAAGATTAGGTATCTATTATACTACATCCTTTATTAAACCTATTTATTAATAGGTATGTATTAATAATAAACCATTTAGGGCACATTTCCTATTACATACATTTTTCTCGAAATTCAAAATGGCTGCTTGCTGAGTTTGGGAACTTGATTAATATGCAAATAAATAAATTTAAAATAGAAGTGAAAAAAACTTTAATAAGTAAAGGTTACTATAAAGTGGATGAGTATTTTAAGGCGTGGTCAACATAAGTCTCTTGCTTGCTCGCACAAAATTAATTGTAAACTAAAGCAAATTTAAAAAAGAAAAATAATCTAGTTCTAATATAGTTCACTGAGTTTCTTGCTGGTATCTTCTAAGTAGAACTAACCTACCGAACCAGCGAAAGAATCATTTTCCAATGGTTTATTTTTATATTACCTATTTAATATTTTTATATTATTTATAGACATACCTAATTGTAAAATTTTGACGTTCATATGTGCTCTTTGTGTGCCTGAACTGAATAAATGAAATTGATTCTTTGATTCTTGTTTGGGTCGTTCCGCTAACGTGACGAAGTATTTTACCAGTTAGGGACTTAGACTTATCAAAATAAATTACCTACTAGGTATTTCAAAGTTGAATGGGTAACCAATTAAATTAATTTTTATCTTTTTGGAGGTTGTTTTTTGTGACGGCGGTTTTTCAATATTTTAATTAAATTTTTATTACGTTTCAAGTTGTACACGGACTATTACAATCAACAACAGATCGATTTGTAACTAGTAAAGTACCTAAAATGATTCTAATGGTACCTTGGTATTCCTCCCTTCTTGTTGACCCTGTTCTGATATTAATTCGGACTATAATACAATTATTATTACTTTTTTATATAGGACACGCCAACTTGACTTCACCTCGCCTGATGGTAAGCTAAAGGAAAGAGGGGCACCATTACAGACACGTAAGTGCCTGTAAGACTGTAGGAAGAAGGAAACACGTGTGCTGGTAATGAATTCCAGGTCTTGGTGGTGCGGCAAAGAAAAGAGTCTCCGAACCGCTTGGTTCTTGCTCGTATATTCTGCACAGTGTGAGGGTGACATCTAAGGCCTGCACGCGTTGTCCTATGTAGGAAAAGAGATGGTGGGATTAGTTGGAAGAGCTCATCAGAACACTCACCATGGTAGAGACAACAGATTCAATATAATTCAATAGAACAGTTTGATATTAAAATCATTTTGAGCACTTTTTTAGTCAAGATCGATCTGATAGATACTGACTGACATAGCTAATCGCTTGAGAGTAGCTTTTGTTTAGGTCACCTAATCCTACTTAGGTAGGTCAAGAAGAGTCCGGCTAGTCGGCTTGCTTCAGTTTTATCTTCAGTTCTTTATTTTGAGAAGACTATTCTAGAAACCATAATTACAAATATTTTCTCCAGCTAAGTTAAAATGCTTATGTAAGGAGTGAGCCTACGTCAGTAATGCAATGGCACTGAAGCGTAATCCAGGACCTCTCAACCGTCAATTCCTTAACCATTACTGTCAGTGGGGACGCCGTTAACCTGACAGGTGATCAGCCCTTCTGTGTGGAGCCATTTCATTCGTTTCCCCATACATATAATGGCTTAACGTGCTCTCCGAAGTACGATAGACCAATGCAATCATATTCATGCGTTCAAATATTGGCACTGAACGGGGATCGAACCCGCGCCTCCTGCGTAGCGCACTCGCCCACTACCGTCATGCCGACGCTTGAATTTTGCCACAGATAACATAACACAGGTTTTGTAAGTTTTCCTATTAGAATTAAGATTATAGGAAGGTCACCTATTAACAAAACGACAAACACGATGTGCGCGTACTATATATAATCTTAAAATTACTCATTTTGTTTGTTTCAAAGATAACAATCATTTATTTTCATAGAATTATTTTGTTATTTTAAGATTTCCTTTTTAACCTTATAAATTTTCATATTTACGCAGTTAGGTGTCACTCGTCTAGCCAATGCTATCACTATCACTAGATAAATTAGGTACAGTCGGCAAAAGAGATGATTATACATCTTTAGAATACATCTTTATATGAAAAGGTGTATTAGCACACGACCCACTTGATAGAAAGTCGATATTATGTTCTATGGACGTATGCGACACCAGAAGTGTCACACTCGTGCTGCCAACCCTGTAAGAACAGAAAGTTTTTGTGCTGTCAGTGCGGAAGACAAAGCAGGACAAACCTTTGGTGTTCCCACTGACAGCACAAAAACTCTCCAGTGAGATCTGGCTACCATATTCACCGCCGGGAACTCAACACGAGGTTATTTTAGCCGTGGTATTCTGTAGGGTGGAGGTACTTACTTCCACAGTCGGACTGCTCAACTGGGACAGGAACACCGTTGTGTCCTATATCCATTATATGAAAAGCCGTAGTGCCGGATGCACGTGCCCCGGGCGGCAGAATCAGGGGGCGGCAAATTTCCCTCGAGGGCGGCCTCTTTTGCGACTTTACTCTATGGTAAGAGGCAAGCTGCGCTCCCGTACACCGTCGTTGTTCCGATGTCTCTGACAGAGCTGCTCGGAGGCGTTATTGGCTCCCTGGTCCTAGCACGGGCGCTGGATTGTGGATGACTATGTCGTGTCTGAGTTTGCTTAGGAAAGGTACCCGATCTCCGTACGAAAAAAGTGTGTGGGGGCGGCAATTTATTAGTTTTACCCCGCCAAAAAAAAATGTGAAGACCCGGGGCTGTGAAAAGGACCTACCTACCTACGGGTATCTCCGTTGTTGACTGTAGGTAGGTACATAACAGCAACTATTGAAAATTGAAACAGAAAGCGTATCTATTATTTATCTACTTTCATCAGCCGATTCGCGTGTGCACTTATTACCCTATTATTCGGGGCGGGAGCAGCAGCGGGAGCGACGAAGGATCGCAAGCCAAGCTACCCGCGTAAGAAGGCAACTCGTGCGTCGGAGGTCGCCTCCACATGAGCACAGGCCTGGGGGTGACGGGTGGAGCCATTTGTCACCCTGGCAGAAGCAGGCCGCGCCTGGCACGCCTCCCCGTTTACGGGGACGAGTTGGGGACTCTGTAGTCCCCACACACCCGAGGAGAGGGCCAGATCGTGAGAGATGGCGCTGGGTCGGCCGGGATGCGAGGGATATGCCTGTCAACCTCATCTTCGGCAACCTAAACGACCCACAGGCGGCGTGCGTTTTGCTCGGTTCGAGTCCGACATAACCTCCTCCACCGGCTTCGGTGGGAAAGTATCCGTGGGGATATTGCGCACGTAAAAAAGAATGGCCCCTATTACTTTAACGACTGCGAGTTTAACTCGCACTTGACCAGCTTTTTTTTTCATTTCAATTTTACTTTACCAATCAAGTATTTCTAGCTTCTCGACCTAGATTTTCCAGATTGACCCAGAAAATCGACATAATATTGTCAATATTTATAACTACAAGCTTTGAATCAATAGGAAACCATTCAGATCATTAAATGATGTCAAGTATAATGTATATTATGTATGCTTACCTACTTATCTGTAGGTTAATCTAACCGGTCCATTGACGGCAGCCGGCGCAGCCGTTATACGCACGTAAACAGTTTTAGGGAGGTGTGGGTATCCGCTTTCGCTAAAAATCGGTACAGAATATAAAAAAAGATGATTCATGATAAGGTATCATCTATATATAATGTCAAACATATTTTTATTTTTTTTCTACTCTTGTGTAACGAAGATGAAATAATTTTATTTATTCGTAGACCCTTATTATAGCTGGGTACATAAAATAAATATAACATAACATAAACTCATAAACTCACGCCTATATCCCCGAAGGGGTAGGCAGAGGCATTTCGCCAGTTTATCTTTAGGTTCCAATGTAATAGGAGGCGAGCCTATTGCCATTAACCGGGCACTTATAAACCTGCGATAAATACACACATAACTTCGAAAAGTCATTAGTGTGTGCCATGGTAACACTTGGGATCGAACCCGAGACCTCATCTCAGCAGTCTATTACCCATACCACTAGGCTACATACAAATAAATATTTATTTATTTATTGACACACTTACAAAGTTACAACCATCATTATAGAATATACCTAATTTAATGGTAGGAGGAAATTAATATGAAAACACTAACTTGAACTACTTAGTAATATTAGTATTAAAGTAATCGGGATATTTACCATGTTGTATTGTACTGAGTTTCCGATATTTCGGCGCTGTTGCAAGCACCATGATCACGGAGGAACTGATCATGATCATGGTGCTTGCAACAGCGCCGAAATATCGGAAACTCAGTACTGACACTGCGAACAATGCCATATAATTTTAGACTTAACTGTTATACCGTTAGAGTCGAAAATTAAATGGCATCTGGTAGAGTGAATGAAAAGATGAAATGAACTTTTTTCATTTAATTTTGAAGTTTAAAGCTTAAAAGTTAATGTCCTTTTTTAACAGTGCCAGTGGTATTGCTATAACATAAAATTACCAAAATCGGGGACCTGGTGCGATCACAGGTGAGATAAGCATGAGCCCCAAATAAACTCCTCAACAAAGTCTAGGGAACAAGATGACCCCAATTATTTTTTTTCGTGTAAATCTTGTTTTGCAAATAACTGACAGCAAATAAATAAAAATAGAATAAAGTAGATTATAGAGTTGTTCGAAATTTAAAAATAAATTTAAATAAGTAATGATTTTCGAATATGGAGGGAAAACTTTTAAAAGTGTTTGATTGTGCAGTTTCTCTGAGGCAAAATAAAAATTATTTTTTTTGATTGTAAATAACGTTTATTATCAATAATACGTCTTTTACGTATGGTTTGTGCATTTTTGTGACTGTAGTCATCATGTCACGTCGTCATTTAAGTCGCGAAGAGATGTTAAGGGCTGTTGGTATGCTGCAAGCTGGACGAACTCAACGCGACGTAGCGGATGCTGTCAACACCCAACCAAGCGTAATTTGCAGATTATGGGCACGCTACAGGTCTACAGGGGATGTTGCCGAACGTCACAGGGGACGAAATAGGGTTACTACCCCGCGACAAGATCGTTTCTTGCAAAATTCCGCAAGGCGGCAACCCACGATTACTGCTCGTCAATTGGTCGCAGGCCTCCAGTCTCAGCATCAAGTGGTTATTAGCGATCAAACTGTCAGAACAAGACTACACGAAGCCAATCTTTATGCTCGCAGACCGCTTAGGGTTCCAGCTCTTCGACGTGGAAATCGAGGTCGTCGCTTATTGTGGGCTAACGCACATTTACAGTGGACCGACCATCAATGGGCACGGGTTCTGTTTTCCGACGAATCTTGCTTCGGTTTTCATCCTGATTCGAGAAGAGTGCGTATATGGCGAGTTCCTGGACGTCGGAGTCGTCTCCAGAATCCGCAAGAAGTTCATCCTTACCAAGGTGGAACAATCATGGTATGGGCTGGAATTCACCTTGGTGGAAGGACCGACCTCGTTTGGATACGGGGCAATTTGAATGCAAACCAATACATTCAGGAGGTTATACACCCCATGGTAATCCCTCATCGACAGCAGTTCGGTCAAGATTTTATGTTCATGCAAGATAATGCACGGTCACACACCGCGAGGGTAGTGGTCAATGCGTTAAGCGAGCACAATATGACGACGTTGGAATGGCCTGCTCAGTCTGCCGACCTCAATCCCATAGAGCATGCCTGGGATTTGCTTGGGAGAAGAGCTTTCGGTGATTCTTTGGAAAATCTGAACACTGAAGAACAACTTTTTTTACACCTTCGCAGTGTATGGAGCCATATTCCACAGACGATGATTGACAATCTCATACTAAGTATGCCACGCCGTTGTCGAGCTGTTGCTAATGCTTTAGGAGGTCCTACAGATTATTAAAAACGTTTAAAGTACGGTTAATTACTGTATTTCTTACTACCTCGTTATTTTTGTGCCTAATCATAGAAGGTTGTAATACTCAATATTGGCACTATTCAATTCTTTCTTAAAAAAAAAAAAAATTTGGTACGAAAATGTTTTTATTAAAATTAAAATTAAAAACAGTATAAAAATACCCTTCTATTGATATAAAACACTCACTATTACAAGAAAGGGTTTTTAAATAAAAACTAGAAATGTCCTTGTTCCCTAGACTTTGTTGATGTGTGTATATTGGAGTCACACCTACATCAATGGCTCAGCGCTGATATTTTAACGTATTATATGGACGGGCCCTAAGAACTTTAGCAAGTACTTATAGATTCTGGGTTAATTTTATTTTTATGTGGGTAGGGCAGGGCACGTCAAGATGACTTCACCTTGGCTGATGATAAGTTAAACCTATAGTAGAATGAAGGTCATCATTGCAGAGATGCTTTTTCACGCCCTGCTTACCAAATAATGCTGAGTACTCTGGTGGAACTCAGCTTGACGACCTCATTAGATGTTTATTCTCGCCCCGCTTAAAGGACCCGGAATTATAAAACGAAGGTAACACATAAGAGAATGTATATTTGTATTGTACTAGCGTCATCGATGTTAGCTTAAAACATTCCATAGTTTTGATTACCTCAACCCTACAACTTAGAAACAAATAATAATTGTTCAATTTATTCTCTGAAGATTACAAATATTATAATTGTCTGATATGTTATTGATTTATTTCAATGTATAGATCTTCTGTAAATATAACAGTGTTCAATAACTTTTGAAGCCGATTGTATCTATATGATTGCCGGTAGATAAAATCATTATTTGTTGACATCTAAACTGACACAAATAAATAAATTTAATATTAATGAGTAATGACTTCTAATATAAATGATACGAAAGCTATTGACATTTAATCATTAATATCACACATATTATATTTATTGTTGTATTTTATGATCATTATCATTATCAATTATCATCTATGATCCTTAACCCTCATACACTGGCGTCAAATTATGAAACACAAACCCACGTATTGGTCTGTCAGACCGAAAGGTGTGACAGTACCATCGTCGAGAACTCACGGTACCTGAGATGTGTATATCTATGGTAGTCGTAATAGTTGGAACCCTAAAAACTTCTACAACTGATCTATAATACATACATACATACATATAATCACGCCTTTATCCCTGGAGGGTTAGGCAGAGGTGAATTAACACCCACATTTCACCAATAATTGAATTCGGTCCCATGTAATAGGGGGTGAGCCTATTGCCGTATTCCGGGCACTATAGTTGACTCGAGGCATGCATCTAAGGCTGAGTCTGACCTGTATATATCTGTCTGATATTAAACAGCCCTATACCTTAGTCGCCTTGTACGCCACCGCATGGGAAGAGATGGGGTGGTCCAAATTCTATTCTGCCGGAAACCACGCGGTAATATACTTCGATATCGCCAGTGAGCTGTGGAGGTAAGATAAAATCACTTCACGCTAAATATCGAATGGGAAATGGGTCAGAGGACAACAAAGTTAAAAAAAAATAGTAATTTCGGTTACTAATACATATATGATTTTTTATTCTTAAAATATAAAAAGTAGGTCATCGGGTTTTTGCAGTTTCAAGACGTTTTAAGCCATTGATGTGGTATGAATATCAACTTGATACCTCCAGGCATTCCTGAGAAAAACGTCTAGCGCGCATTACGATGGCCCTGGGTCGGCCAGGTGCGCGGGATATCCCTGTCAACCTCACCCCCGGTAACCGACAACGACCCAGCGCCGTGCGTTTTAGTTGGTTCGACACAACCTCTTCCACCGGCTCCCGCTGGTGTATCCATGGAGATATTTCACACGTAAAAAAAGCTACCTGCTAAAGAAAATATAATGTTAGGGTTTTCATTTAAATAGACCACAAATCAAACATATGTCTTGTGTATTTTTGACCACTTAGGTGGCAGACTTGCACGCGACCCGCTTGATGGAAATTGGTTCCCGTTTCCTATAGACATGTGTCAGGAGCGTCACACTCGTGCTGCTGGCCCCACCAACATCTTCGGAGTCCAAAACAACCTGCTGATAACCTGCGCACTTTCCTCTCGAGGATAGGTCACTAACGCAAGCCAAGATAAGCCAAATCAAGAGAAAGAGTAGGAGCGCAGACAGATGCGGACACACGTGGACTATAAACATACATATAATCACGCCTTTATCCCCTGAGGGTTAGGCAAAGGTGAATTAACACCCACATTTCACCAATCATTGTATTCGGTCTCACGTAATAGCGGGTGAGCATATTGCCGTTTTCCGGGCACTATATATACGTGGACTAACGCTAGTAATAATAAAATAAAGAAAAAGTTAAGGTTGGTCTGACAAACCAATGCTGTCTGTCAGACCACCGACAGTAATTTGAAGGTTAACATTTCTTCCTTTAAGATAAAAATCTACGACAACTTTGTTTGTGTAGTCAATAAATGTTTACAAGCTTTTATAGCATGGTCGTAGTGATCATATTTGATTGATTTTTAGATTTCGCTATCAATAGGAAGTTTGAAGTACTTTGTTCTGTAGTTTTAATAAAAAGATGTTTATTTTTTTTTAAACTAATAGATAGAAATTGTCATTGGCAGTTCATTGCGGTCTTGTCTATTAAGAAGAGAAGGTGTTTATAGAGATCGATAGTGATATTATTTAAATTAGTTCTTTTTTGTCGTGTTTAAGAAGGCAGTTATAGAAATGATTGGTGAGTTTTTTGTTTTTGTTTTTGCGAATAAAGCTGGTATTAATTTCACTAATAATAATTAATTGGTGAAATAAATATAATAAATTGGTTCAATAAATAAATTAGATTAAACATAAATAGGTAGGTGCTATTAAATTAAATGTAAAATTAACAATAAAAAATAAATTATATTATTCAAGTTAACTAAACAATTTTTTTTTATTTTTTCAAGCGGAAAAAGTTTAATTTTGGATAACGTCCAAAATTTTCTTGGCGAGTAATTTATTTCATTCAAAATTCCTTAATAACTATCTGTCTATTTATCTATATTCACTAATTAAATCTATTCTAATACAAATACTTAACAATTTGAATTTAAATCTCTATTATCATAGCACCACTTATTATCATAATATTAGTACCTTTCATTAATATTATATTAATAATAATAAGTTTAATAAATAATAAATAAATATTCTACAACATTATATTTATTATATCATATTAAATAGTAATAAGTGTACTTATTATTACTATTATCAATTAAAATACCTACTTTAGATTTTAAATTTAATTATATTATTAAATAATTCTTGTATTAAATTAAATTAAATTAAAAAGGTAGCGTCAGTGGCGCAGCGGCCGTCGATAAATAGTACGACTGCTTACTGCTGACAACTGAAGTTGAAGGTTGCAGATTTGATTTCCATTCTGCAGCAGCAGTGCAGCTTGCTCTGGATACTTAGCGCTGTGTAGTTACGTTGAATGTTTATTCAATCCCGATTTCAATTATAAAATATTAAAAAAAATAGTACATAGTATCCCACCAGAGCGTCCACAGAATATGGTATATATATCGGTATATAGAGATTTTATGCTGTCAGTGTTTGAGTCTGAGTCTGGGCTGTATATATTTGTCTGATGTTAAACAGCCTTATCCCATAGTCGTCTTGTACGACACCGCATGGGAAGAGATGGGGTGGCACAAATTCTACTCTGCCGGAAACCACGCGTCAAACTACTATAAGAATTATATTATATTATATATGAGAGAGAAAAAAAAAAAAAATTTTGTTAGTCCTTTCTTTCTATTTGTCCCACTATCCACACACATCCAATATCCTAATTATCCACGGATATCTGATATCAGACAGCCTCCGTGGCGTAGCGGTCGCTACGCAGGAGGCGCGGGTTTGATTCCCGCTCAGTGCAAATATTTGTATGCATGAATTTGCATTGGTCTGGTCGTACGTCAGAGAGTACGTTAAACCGTTCGCTCCTGGTTGCCATACGAACATCTATGGCAGACGTTGAGGTTAGTTGGAGCCCTAAAAAGTCTAACAACTGGTCTAGATGCAAGGCTTCGAAATAAAGGCTTTGGGTTGTGGAGGTCAGATGGCAGTCGCATCACGGAAAATATCGAATATAACATAACATAAATAAAATATACAAGACACAAATTCGCTCCTGTGTGGAATACTGCTCGCATCTCTGGGATGGTTCAGCAAAGTACTTACTAGATGCTCTCGACAGGTTGCAGCGACGTGCGGTCCGCATCATTGGGAATCCCGAGATCACGAACACCCTAGAACCTTTACAGCTGCGTACAGATGTTGCGTCCATGGCTGTATTTTACCGTCTGTACCATGGGGAGTGTTCTGATGAGCTCTTCCAATTAGTCCCACCCTCCCCTTTCCTACACAGGACAACACATGCAGGTCTTAGATGTCATCCGCACACGGTGCAAAACATCCGATCAAGAACCAAGCGGTTCGGAGACTCTTTCCTCTGTCGCACTATTAAGGCCTGGAATTCATTACCAGCTCACGTGTTTCCTTCTTCCTACAGTCCCGGGTCCTTTAAGCGGGGCGTGAAAAAGCATATGATGAGGCCGTCAAGCTGAGTGTCACCATTGTCACACGGTATGTGTAAGTAATGGTGACCCTCTTTTCTGGGACTTTGCCTTCAGCTTACCATCAGGCAAGGCGAAGTCCAATTGACGTGTCCTATATATATAAAAAAAAAAATCTTAACACAAACTCACGCCTATATCCCTGAAGGGGTAGGCAGAGGTGCTAGCACCCACATTTCGCCAGTTTATGTTTAGGTCCCAAAGTAATCGGCGGCGAGCCTATTGCCACTAACCGGGCACTTATAAACCTGCGATAAATACACATGTAACTTCAAAAAGCATCGAAAAGGCATCGTAACGTAACCGTGAATTGGTGTAGAGTATGTATTTATTATTACTTATTGTGTCGAGTGCATAAAAAATCCTATCTACTGACGACCTCTGTGGCGTAGCGGTAGAGCTTTCGACTGCTATGCAGGAGGTGCGGGTTTGATTCCCGCTCAGCGCAAATATTTGTATGCATGAATATGTATATTTGCATTGGTCTGGGTGTTTCTATGTATAATATGTATGTATTTACAAAAAAAAAGAAATCTAAGTATGTTTATCCGCATTCTAGATGCCATAACACAAGCTAGTTAAGCTATGCTTACCATGGGTCTAGATAGCGTTGTGTAGAATGTCGTGGTATATTTATTATTTAAGCCCACGCGGACCAAGTCGAGGGCATTGCTAAGTAACCTACCTAGGTAGGTATATTCCATTCGTTTGGTACGTAACTGAACGTAAACAATATCGATGTGTCTTATTGATATGTTTTATTTAAAAACTCAGTTTATTAATATTTTTCTGTTTAGGAAATTGAGCCACTAGTTTGAACAAAGATATAGTTCGTACGAGTATCGACAGATGGCTCCTACCGTCGCCGTAAGACGGATATATAAAAGAAAACTTCGGGCAAGGTCACTGGCTTAGTTGTGAGAGCATTAAATAAATAAATAAATATTCCACGACATTCTACACAATGCTATCTAGACCCATGGTAAGCATAGCTTAACTAGCTTGTGTTATGGCATCTAGAATGCGGATAAACATACTTAGATACTTTTTTTTGTAAATACATACATATTATACATAGAAACACCCAGACCAATGCAAATATACATATTCATGCATACAAATATTTGCACTGAGCGGGAATCGAACCCGCGCCCCCTGCATAGCAGTCGAATGCTCTACCGCTACGCCACGGAGGTCGTAAGGTTCGAATGTCGCCGTGATTCAATTTTTTTCGTATTTTAATCGATATAATTTTCTTCTTCAAGAAGGGTGAATTAGAAGACTTCAACAGGGTCAGCAGCACGATTGTTACGCCCTGGTGTTTACTATACCCGTAGGCCACGGTAACCGCTTTCCATCATGCGCCATGTGCTTGTCTGCCACCTTAGTGGTATAAAATAATGAAGCGATAAAGATAAAGATAAAAGAAAGATAGATGATTGATAGTCTAATGCACTTCCTTAATGTGATCAATCGCGATCGTGTAATAGATAACATTATCTTAAGTTCCTAATAGGAATCAAAGAGATAGGAATAATCTTTATCACAGGAACATAAATACATATCATTAGTCTATCATGTACTTTAACACTGGGGTAGGCAGAGGTAACATTATCTTTCCACTTGATCTTCCGTGTCGCTCAAGAAAGATTTTAAAATCAGCCAGTATAATAAATCTGCTCATGTACCTATTCACAAATTTTTTCGCTCTCAAAAACCGCTTAAAGTAATTTTTACTTCAAAAAGCTTCAGTGCCTACGCAATTGTTAAGATAATACGTAGGTACTTTATGGAATAATTAGTTGTTGCCCGTAGATTTCTGATCCCGTTACGGACGGGATTAAAAGTATCACATGTCAGTCTCCTGGTTCTAAGCTACTACCCTAGCAATTTTCAGTTAAAACGGTTCAGCCGTTTTTGAGTTATAAATAGTGTATCAACTTTCTTTTATAGGTATATAGATTACCTAAGACAAGAGTTAATTACTCTGCGACATCCGTTTATACTCAAAAAGCTTGTTTTTAAAAACGTTTTAATAGTATTTTGTCAATAAATGATTAAAATAATGCAGGTACAAAGTAATATTACCTACTTACTAAAGCGCTACTTACCTGATATACTTATCTACTTGTGAAAACGTTTTGATGCTTCTACGATACGGTCTCTGTGACGCAGCAGTAGAGCGCTCGGTTTCTACGTTAGGGGACGCGGGTTCAATTCTCGCATTTTTATAGGCGTGGAATTCTGTTCCTATGAACTATTTTTTTTAAACCTTTCGTGGAATTTGAGGATCATACTTACGAATAAAAAGGCAGCAAGTGCGAGTCGGATTCGTGTACCGAAGGTTCCGTAACTTAAGCTACATAAACCGTAATATATTTTGAATGCGTTGACTTAGACGTTTGATTTTTGCACAGTTTCAAGACGTTATAGACCTGAGAATGTGGTATGAATTTCAACTTTATACCTTCACGCATTCCTGAGAAAACGGTCTGGACAGACAGACAGACAGACATACGGACAATGAAGTGATTGAATAAGGGTTCCATATTTTTCCTTTTTAGGCACGGAACCCCAAAAAGGCTAGGAAGACTTGAACGTTCAGGTGATGTAACGGGTAGAGCAGAGCATAGTATTACATTTTTTTTATACGTGGTGGAATGCATTTACGCACATCGCTCAGCCCCCCCCCCCCCCCTCTCCGGGGCAGGGGGCTCGCTTCGTGTGGTACTGCTGGCCTCAGACAAAGGCCAGACTACCCACTCAGGTCGCCATAGGCAGGGAATTCATCCCCACACATTGCGACCTGAGAAGGTGCGCACTGTGCGGTATGAAAGAAACTTCATCCTACGCACACTCAAGCTGTGGAATGACATCCCTGCTGCGGTTTTCCCAAGCGCCTACAATAGTGGTTCTTCAAGAGTGGCATCAGGTTTCTTCATGGTCGGCAGCGCGAGTGTGACACCCCTGGTGTTGCATACGTCCATAGGCCACGGTAACCGCTTCCCATCAGGTGGGCCGTGAGCTTGTCTGCCAACTAAGTGGTATAAAAAAAAAGGTGGCACAATGATGCACAGCTAGTCAGTAATGAAACAAAGTATAAAACATAATCTTTTATCAGCTACTAATTTTTACATCGATGCACTCCCCGCCTTCTAAGTCTAGGTCTTGTGCTGTGGATTTACCTGAAAAAAAAAAGAATTTCTTATGAAATATCTTGTGAGCTATTTAATATAGTAATCTCGTGTTGTTTTCCGGTGGTGAGTAGAGTAGCCAGAGCCCCGAGGAGGGCCAGATTGAGAGAGATGGTCCTGGGTTAGTTATTCCTATTAATACTAATCGCATTTGAAGCTTCCACCTCGGAGTCTGAGGGACTGACTCTACCAGTTCAACTGCAGATTTGGCTGAACTTCGTTTGCCGTGAAGCGCCTTACGCTTACCTCCACAACCCAAAGGCCATATCAAAGTATTGCAGTTTAGCCTTTTTAGGGCTACAACTACCCGTAACTACAGCCATAGATGTCTGTATAGCAACTGGGACCTTAACATGACCTACCTACCTAACATGGCTTAACCAGACATATGCAAATGTTTATTTATTTATGAACAAGCAGCTACAAGCTGATGTGTTCACATCTAGTGATAAAATTTGTAGTCTCTGTATTGAAGCCTTAACTGTCGGTCACTTTTTTGAGCTCTGTGTTGCCCAGTCGTAGCCAGTCATCAAGTCTATTTTTGAATAAATAGCTATATTCATGCATACAAATATTCACACCGAAGTGGGATCAAACCCACGCTTCCTGTGTAGCAGCCACATTCACTACAGCCTCATCACAGAGGCTGTCAATTGCTCATTCTGCTCATAGTTATATGATCTCAGAGTCCTAGAATACTTTACAATATAGATAATTTCTACAAATAGATATAAAAATATAAAAGTTCAGTGAAATACACAGTGACACTGGACCCCAGACTCTGAGATGGAAACTGGAAGTGACCAGGATTAATGCTATTGTGTACAGAATAGTTCTATAAAGAGGGAACATAAAAATAATCAACTAAATAACACTTACTTGATATTAAATCACCATCAAAATAAAATTTTAATCTCTCTATCGGAGTCTCCAAGTGTTCTGAACACTTCATCATAGCCAGTGCAAGCTTATCTTCCGGTCTTATTGTTGTTTCAAACGGTTTCTTTACATTCTGACACTGGAATTTTATGCTTAACCCGCCTTTTAGCTCCCTGCTATTCTGTTTCACTAACCCGGTTACATCCTGCTCAACGATTCCTCCGTCGATAAACTTTGCTATACTATAATCTATGGAATCTGGAGTATCGTCAACTTTTAATATCCTCTCGTTATACATAAAAAGCAATTTATCAGTGCTAACGTTTTCTCGTTCTGAGAAATACTTGAATATTGGTGTCAATTTCTGATATTTCCGTATTTTAAAACGCACCACTTCTAAACTCTGCCAATAAACTTTGACGGACATTTCTTCGTTATCGTTAGCTAACGGATCTTCATCATCAATGATTTCAACTTCGTTACTTTGAGACGGATTAGTTGAGAACAGTTGTTGGTTGTCACACAAGTCTGGATACTCGTCCGTGTTGCCAACACTATATACCGGCAAATCAGAGAACCAGCCTCTAGCAGGAGTATTACGTTTATTCCTCCCTCTGCCTCGACGTCTAGGGGTAGCACCTCTGCCACGACCTCTCGTACTGCCTCTGGCAGTTGTAGGACCTCTTAGAGAGGTGTCTGTTACGTCTTCACTGGCTGTCCTTCTGGCTCTCCTCCTCCTAGTTGTCGGTGTCTCCTCAACATATATAACCTCTTCGTTACTCACTGTACTACTCTCCACAGCATTTGAATTGGCAGTTTTTCGCCTAGTGACCCTTTGTGTAGTTGGCGCGCTCGAATCGGATCCAGAATTGGCAGTTTTTCTTTTCCTACCTCGGTTAGTAGCAGCTTCCTTTGTTTTAATGGCATCCAGCGTCAATTCGTCATCATCGGAACTGTCTAAAGTTGTATTGCACTCCGTTGCGTTTGTGTTTATATCTGTTATTGATGACAAATCACCATTTGAAACAGGCAGTGGATTGTCAACAAATATTTTCTCTTGTACTTTATTTTTAAGAGTTTGCAGTTTTTGTGCGATGTTACCGTAACAATCATCAGAATCGGAGGAAGACATTATTAACAAATTATCATAGAATTTAAAACTTAACAAGAAAGAACATTATTAAACAAACAGCAATAGTAAACACTCAGAAGTACACAGAACAGAATATTTTTATTTTAGTTTTGACAACTCTTTGACATAAGTAGTGACGCGGCTGCGCATACACCAAGCTTGCTAATTTATAGTCGATTAAATATTTCCTTTTCCTAATATTCTTATATATTGATTTCGAAAAATCTTACTGGTTTGCTTGCTGGCGTTCATTTAGTTTGTACTTATGTACAGTTTTATCCTTATTTCGTTTTTCTTACTAGGTACATGATAAAACCATTTCAGTATGCTTTCACCTAATCTTCGTTGTAAATAATATATATCAATCAATCAATACCTATTGCATTAAATAATGTATACAACCAGCTAAATACATTAGCTAACTAATAACAAACATTGTTGATCGCAATCAGCGACCAGAAATACTTTATATTATATTGCTGTTCGTTGATTACGATCAAATGTTATTTTTTATCAATATTTTCAACTACAATAATTTAATTACTTTGATAATGAATGAAAATGATTTATACTATATTTTTACACTTTCTAATGAATTTAAAATAAGTAATCAGTTTAGTATTAACTGGCCAACCTGCCCCGGACTCACCCATGATAAACGTATTGGAATCTGCCGGATTTGTTGACATTTATGATTACCTTCTTAGATAAACGGACTAAAATAAAAGATTTTTAAATTTGATTTAGTGGATTACATTTTCGATCTCAAAATCGACTATTGACAGATTTTTACTTCACTATTCGCTATTCCGGTAGATCATTGAATAAAAAAGTAGACAGTTAAATATCACAAGTATTAAAACGTAATAATTTGGACGGATCCGGCACCAGAACCACAGATAACATAACCAGAACACTTAAATATAATAAGTCACTAAAGTATACTACTCAATCAGTGAATTTTTATATGATAAAAACATTATGAGTTGACATAATATTATACATATTTAATTTCTTAATTTACATTTATTTTGACATTTATTTATTTTTTACTTGACGACTATGTAAATGATTTGAAACAATTTTGACATTCATTTATAACTTTAATTTCATATATCTATAATTGTATTCTTTAATTATTTTAATGAGAATTATTATAAAATAGCTTAAATAATGACTTGTTTCAATAATTTTATTAAATTTAATTTAGTTCGCAATTTAATTTTAGGTCTGTGATTGATTGTATAATCTTATTGTACGCCTTCAGAGGCGGCGTTAAGCGTGGGCGACTTGGGCCACCGCCTACGGCCTCGCGGTACAAGGGGCCTCGCGACTCAAAAATGTTTAAAGCGAGAATAAAACAAAAAAAATATAAATCAATTTTGTTGTGAAACATGTTTTCTTAGTCTGGCAACATTTGCCGCCGACCAGAGTGCGGGGAATCCCCGGTTTATTTGTTTACTTTCTTTACTAGGAAGTCAACCAATCAAATCCAAGTACGCAACGCAGTCGCTAGGCGCATAACAATAGAAACGTATAATTGTGTTATTCAATATTGTTTATTTTTATGACTGTACGTACCTATTTTGATAAGAATAGTGTGTTCAATGTTTTAATAATATTTAGTGAATAAATAGATAGTGTTTAGGTATATTGATTGCTCCTGTAAACTGACCCAAAATTTTAAAACAGTGACTTTTTTAATTGTTTTTTTGTTTTCTTTGTGATTTGTAACACACCGGTACCTGTACTCGTCTATTTTACATAAGGTAAGAAATATTTAATTGGTAATAAGTATATAACGCAGTAATTACTTGTATATAAAATACGCTTTATAATATCTCTTGAAGGAAACCAAAAAAAGCTTTAAGGTAAAAAACGTATCGACTTTTTAAGTTTTTAAAACTAGCAGGTAGTAAAAGCTATCTTAAAGATTTTTATTTGAAAACTAATTTAAATTTAGGTTTTACAATATTATGTAGATAAAACTGCAAAAAATGTTAACTATTGCTTTCGTTTACAGTGTATAGATACGACGTTATCGACATGTCCGGCCGAGATAGAGATATTGGAAGAAAATGGGAGTCTGGATCAGCAAAAAGAAAAAGAAAAGCTGAAAGAACTGCAACCAACCAAGTTTTGAGTTTAAATTTGATGAAGTTTCTCAACCAAACTGCATCTGGTAGTACAGAACCTTCTGAATCGATAGCTTCGACTTCTACACAACAAACGTCCGAGATACGTCAGTTAGACGTAGAGCTTGGATCATCTTCTAGCCAATCAAAAATTGACGCTGAAACTCTTGTGCTGTCATCAAGCAATCAAGAAGAACAGATTGACATAGATTCTCCAATTCGCAGCGACGACGCCAGCGCCATAGTTCAGCAAGTACTTGTTAATTCGGATCCGGGATTGTGGACGTTTCCCATAACGGATACACAGCGTCGTGACATAGTTCGAAGCGGCCCCACATAGCAATTAAATAGCGGTGATGAATATTATCCCAAAGGTGATGATAACAGACACTTTTCCAATTTCTATTTATCGAGAAAACTAAATAATGGTGAAACTCAACATCGTCGCTGGTTAGTGTATTCCAATTCCCAAAATAAAGTTTACTGTTTTCCATGCAGACTATTTAGCAATTCACAAACTCAGGTGGTGCAAGGAGGGTGTTGTGACTGGAAACATTTAAGTAGCATTTTACATAGACATGAGAATACCAAAGAACATATGGCACATATGTTCCAATGGTTAAATTTAGAGAAAGGAATAAATCAAGGCAAAACAATAGACCAAGAAAACGAAAGGCTAATACGTGAATCACAAAAACATTGGCACAACTTGTTAGAGAGAATAATTGACATAATAAACTTTTTGGCCTCTCATAATCTTGCATTTAGAGGTCACAGAGAATCTCTCAAGACAGGTGACGGTATTAAGAATTCCGGTAATTTCATAGATTTATTTAAACTGATATCAAAATTTGATCCTACTTTACGTGAACACATGAAACGCATTAGTGACAAACAACTTTCACACCATTATTTAAGTCACGATATTCAAAATGAATTGATCATATTGATGTCAAAAACAGTTGTCAATGAAATTATTCGTAAGGTTAAAGAAGCAAAGTATTATTCTTTTTTGCTCGATTGCACTAGAGATTGTAATAGAGTTGAACAAATGTCGGTTATCTTAAGATTTTGTGATACGTCAACTGGTACAATAGTCGAACATTTTATGGGATTTCTAGCTGTTACTCAGACAACTGGAGAATATTTAGCCAATGCTATACTGGAACACCTAGAAAAATATGACTTAAATATTCAAGACTGCCGTGGCCAGGGATACGACAATGGTGCAAATATGGTAGGTGTAAATAGTGGAGTTAAAACTCGAATATTGAATATTAACCCTAGGGCATTTTTCACACCTTGTGGCTGTCATAGTTGGAATCTTCTATTGGTAGATGCAGCGAACTCATCTATGGTAGCAAAAACTTTTTTTGGTTTCATACAAAAAATTTATTTGCTATTTTCAAGATCCAGCAAGCGCTGGGATTTTATAAAAGGAAAATTAAAACTTACTATAAAACCTTTATCAGACACAAGATGGGAAAGTAGAGTCGAAGCAGTAAAGGCCGTGTTATTGCAATTTGATGAAGTGATTGAATGCATAAAAAACTTAAAAAATCAAACGGAGGAATCAGACACTCTCAGTGATTGCGATTCAATACTAAATGAAATGTTAAGTTTAGAATTTATCGTATCTTTACATGTGTGGTATGAGATATTATTGCGTGTTAATATAATAAGTAAATTATGGCAATCAGTACAAATTCATTTAAGCATTGCTCTTGAACATTTACACACATTTTGTGAATGGATAAAAGAGTATCGGGAAACTGGATTTGAGAAATCCCTGTCTGATGTTCGGAAATTCACTGAGAAAAGCTGTTATGACCTGCCAAAATAGTTTAAGAATAAAAGAGTAGCCAAAAAGAAAAGGATGTTCGATTATGAAAGCAGCGATGAACCTATACAGTCTCCCAAAATCCGATATCAAACAGATTTTTTTTAAGCCATGATTGATTCTATAATAACCAATATGGAATTAAGATTTACGTCTTTAAATCAACATTTTGAAGACTTTGGTTTTCTCTATGATTTAAGCGCGCTAAAAAATATGCCACAGGAGCAAATATTAAAACACTGTAACGATTTACATAATGTCCTGCGTGTGGGTGAGAGCAGTGACTTCCAACCATTTGAATTATATGAAGAATTAAATACAATGATCCCGAATTTACCCAACTTCATTAAAGACGTGAAACAGCTGCTGTCATACATAACAGAAAATAGCTTGAAAGAAATTTACCCAAATATTTACATTGTCATCCGAATTTTATTAACAATTCCGGTAAGTACAGCCTCTGCTGAAAGAAGTTTTTCAAAATTAAAATTAATAAAAAATTATTTGAGAAACACAATGAGCCAAGAAAGACTTTCAGCTTTGGCTGTTTTATCAATTGAATCAGATTTGGCATCTAGGCTGAATTACGATACCATAATTAAGGAATTTAGTAACGTTAAAAGCAGGAAATTTCTGTTCCTTTAATAAAGAAATCTAATGTTTTTTAAGATACACTTTAAGAAATGTATATCTCCACCTTTATATTAACGATTTGTAATTTTTCATTTAATACTTATTAATCTAATTTGTATTTTTATGAATAAAAACTTGGCAGTGTTAATTGTTTTGTTTGTTTTTATTATTTTATAAAATCCGTCTTCAGGTCGCCATAGAACAGGGCCTCGCGAAATCTGTCTTGCCCACATCAAATTTAGTTGTTGCCCCGCCACTGTACGCCTTACCCAGGCATGTTGCAGTGATACCTACTTAAACTATGTAAATGATAACATCTACTAATACCTGTGATAAACAATAAATGAATTTGATTTGATTTGATTTGATTAAATAGTACTGCATGTAGAGAATCCTTTTTTTAACAAATTTCGGGATTATAGGTAGAAAGCAACATGTGTGTAGACAGAGCATTTCAAAGTCCAGCTATTTATCGGGCTAGGTGCCCTTACGACCCTTATGACTCAATTACGAACAAACAAGACCTATATAGATGAGGTCGAAACTTCGAGGCCACTTCCTGAGATAAAAACTTTATGTAGTATATTTTTTACAGGAAAACTCTTGATCGCTGTGACGTTGGTTGCCGCAGCATCAGCCGAGAATACTACGGAGTCGAGAGAAGCGAAATCAACGTTTTCCGTCTTTGACCCCTCTGTCAACCCTGATGACCTGAGCTGTGACCCTGATGGACAGGTAGCTTATTTTTTACATAGGGCCCGATAGATAGCGTCTAGGAATACTTGGTATAGCTTGGAGTAAAGGCGGGGATACACATGCTTGTAAATCTGGAAAGTAGCTGGCATGAAAGTTGCTGGCATGTACGAGTAATAGCACACTGCGGAAACATGTATGCCAGTTACAGGCATGCCAGTTAGCGTATACACATAGCAGAAGCTGGCACGTGTAAGTAGCTGGTATACTAGTGTGTAAGCTATGGGCATTACACATGCCCAGCTTAATGGTAAGTATATTTTAGACACAAAATGCTCAAAATGTGTTACCTTATATGCACAGCACGCATTTTTTGGATGTCTTTTAAGGATAACATGCGGTGTTACGGCAGTGGAGGAGCTCAATTTCTTTTTATATTGAACACGTCAATTAGACTTCGCCATTCCTGATGGTAAGTTGAAGGCAACTTTTCAGAAAAGAGGGTCACCATTACTTACATATACCATGTGATAATGGTGACACTCAACTTGAGGGCCTCATATCACCCAATCATAGATTATGTCAGCCTCTGTGACTTGGTGGTAATGAACGCGGCCGCTTTGCAGGAAGCCTGGGTTCGATCCCCGCTCAGTGCAAATATTTGTATGCATGTATATGGGTATTTGCATTGGTCTGGGGGTTTAACATTACATAAACTCACGCCTTTATTTTCCGAAGGGGTTGGCAGAGGTGCTAGCACCCACATTTCGCCAGTTTATGTTTAGGTCCCAATGTAATAGGTGGTGAGCCTATTGCCATTAACCGGGCACTTATAAACCTGAGATATATACACACATAAATTCGAAAAGCTTCGAAAAGTCATTGGTGTGTGCCATGGTAAAACCTGGGATTGAACCCGAGACCTCCAGCAGTAGCAGTCCATTACCTATACCACTAGGTTACAGCGGTTTTTTTTTAAAGTTTAAAAAGCGGGTTTAAAAGTCCACTTTATGTGAATCGGTTGAAAATCAGCGCTGCAGATTGTACCCAATCTGAAGCATTTAGCTGAACTGTGGCCATTTAGACACACTCCACACCGGCCGACATGTAAGTTATGTAAGTTTAGGTTGTTATATGTAAAGTTATGCATAACGTCAATTTTATTGGTTTTATTTTGTATTTCGTGTTTGTGTGTGTGTCTAATAAACGCATTTTCTTTCTTTCTTTCGTATTAGGATAATATTTAGTCTTGCAGCGATATTTACACGAAATTAGAATCTACTTAGTACCTAAATAAATTGTTATAATTCTGCTCATATGTGTGACCATTTTACGAATTACATAGAAATCTATCGAGATATACTAGGTATTCATAAACTTACTAGTTTTTAGCAGAATCACTCAATGTGAACTTTTTAGACCCGCTGCTCGTGCCTCACAGAGTACGTTAAGCCGTCGCTCCTGGTTGCCATACGAACATCTACGGCAGTTGCTACAGGTAGTTGGAGCCCTAAAAAGTCCAACAGCTGGTCTAGCTGCAATGCTTCGATATCGTCTTTGGGTTTTGGAGGTCATATGGAAGTCGCATAACGAAAAATAGCGAAGTTTACCCAAATGCGCAGTTAGACTGGTAAAGCGGACCGCAGACTCAGAGGTGACGGCTTCGTATGCCACTGGGATTAACGCTAAGAGGAAGAAGATAGATTATGTCAAAACAATCGATGCGCACCAGGGCCTTGTTTATCGCGGGAGCGGCAGCGGGTGCGACGAAGGATCGCAAGCCAAGCTGCCCGCGTACGAAGGCAACTCGGGTATCGGACGTCGATGAACGACCTCCGCCCCATGAGCGCCGGCCTGGGGGTGACAGGTGGAGCCGCCTATCACCCTAGCAGAAGCAGGCCGCGGCGACGGCCCGCCTGGCGCGCCTCCCCGTTTCCGGGGACGAGTTGGGGACTCTGTAATCCCCACACCCGAGAAGAGGGCCAGATCGTTAGAGATGGCCCTGGGTCGCCCGGGGTGCTAGGGATATGCCTGTCAAACTCACCTTCGGCAACCAAAACGACCCACAGGCGGCGTGCGTTTTAGTCGGTTCGAGTCCGACATAACCCTTTCCACCGGCTCCGGTGGGGAGGTATCCGGGGGGATTGGCGCACGTAAAAAAAAGGGCCTTGTTTCTCTCGCGAATGCATACGTACCTACATAACTACACCCCAGCCAGCAGGCTTTTTGTAGGAGGTAGCACACGACAGTATTTCCGTCCAATTGTGCAGTCCGACTGGGGAAGTACCTCCGCCCTACAGAATACCACGGCCATAATAACCTCGTGTTATGTTCCAGAGTAGTAGCCAGAGTTGACTGGAGAGTTTTTGTTCTGTCAGTGGGAAGACGAAAAGTTTGTCCTGCTTTGTCTTTTACACTGACGGCACAGAAACTCTCAATGTTTGCAGGGTGTGACTCTCTTATAGGCCACGGTGACCACTTTTCATCAGGCGTGCCGTGTGCTTGTCTGCCACCTAAATGGTGTAAAAAAAGACTGTTCAAATCGATTAAAACCGCACGCCATCTCGGGTCTTGCGAGTGAGGTGGCCCTAAAAGCACTATCTTCCTTCACTCCGGCCGAGTCAGTACCTAACGGCAAGAAGAGGGCCAGATCTTGAGAGATGGCCCTGGGTCGGCCGGGGTGCGAGGGATATGCCTGTCAACCTCACCTTCGGCAACCAAAGCGACCCACAGGCGGTGTGCGTTTTAGTCGGTTCGAGTCCGACATAACCTCCTCCACCGGCTCCGGTGGGGAGGTATCCGTGGGGATTTTGCGCACGTAAAAAAAAAAAAAAAAGTACCTAACGGCACTTTTTTTGCTTCTGTTAGTCACGATAGTAGTGTAATGACCAGTTATCAAACCCGGGATCTCTCGATCGTACCTCCGACTCCTTAACCACTAATCAACCAAAGCTTGCTGACGACATCTGCTCATCATAGTTACTATATGATTTTTTTCTTCCTTCCCAGATATTTCTGCTCCTTCCCCACTTCTACGACTGCAACAAGTTCTTCATGTGCGCTCACGGCCAAGAAGTGGAATTTCGCTGCGCTGGGAACACTTACTTCGTGTTTCATGAGCAGGTAATCTAAATTACCTAATGTATTTTCAGAAACGTACGCCCGTGACGATTGGTTTCCGGTGGAGTAAATCTATACTAATATTATAAAGAGGAAAGATTTGTATTTTTGTGTGTAACGAATAAACTCAAAAAGTACTGGACCTATTTTAATAATTCTTTTTTCATTAGAAAGCTACATTCTTCGTGAGTAACATAGGCTACTTTTTATCCCGATATTCCCATGGGATCAGGATTTACGCGGGTGAAACCGCGGCGTGGTGCTAGTAATAATTATAATAAATCAATAGACTCACCCACTATGACGTCGGAATGATAATTATCGTTAGTGAATTACATATAAGTGTTTATTACACCTCTGCCGATCCCGTCTAGGATTTGGACCACCCCATTGTCTCTTCCCATGGGGTGTTGTACAAGGCGATTAAGGGATAGGACTGTTTAACATCAGGCAGATATATACAGCCCAGTCTCAGCTTCAGATGCTTGGCTTGAGTCAACAATAGCGCCCGCAAGACTGTAATAGACTCACCCCCTATTGCGTGGGACCGAATTTAATGATTGGTAAAGTGTGGTTGTTAATTCACCTCTACCTAACCCTCCGGGGATTAAGGCGTGATTGTATATATTTTTTAGGTACAAAACACGTCAATTAAACTTCGCCTTACCTGACAGTAAGCTGAAGGCATAGTCTCAGAAAAGAGGGTCACCATTACTTACATATACCATGTGACACGTTTTCACGCCCCGCTTAATTGACCCGGGACTGTAGGAAGAAGGGCCGTTACAGGTGTGAATATATGTTATGTTTAAATTTATCTTGATACTTTTCCAGTTTTGCCAGTTCCCGCATTTGGCCAGGTGTGTGTTAAGGTCCCTCCCAGACATCGAGGGCTCCGGGGAGGAAGTCAACGACAACATGTTAGGATACTTCGTTGATGAAATGGAACGGCTGCCAGTAGGTAAGACATGACCATCATGTTCTCTCTTTTACAGGGTCGGCAACACGAGTGTGACTCCTCTGGTGTTGCACACGCGCAATGACCACGGTAACCACAATCCAACAGTTGGGCCGTGTGCTTTAATAATAATAATAATGAAACTTTATTTCAGACCTTGATCCATAAACAATGTTAGTAGTACACACTTAAAAGCTATGTTAGTAACAAAATAACACAAAATCGCAAAAATCAGTTCATATACCGGCTCCGCCCGCCTGGCGCACAGGGAACATGCATATGTATACGCACCCAATGCGCCATGATAGCGCAACACGGCTTCTCACTGATGACCTTCAGAATGCCGTTGACGCTCCCACGCACCCTGAGCATCATAGATGCCATCCTCTTTCGCAGGATAGTGCCAAAACAGTCAGTGCGCGCTTCGGTAAACATTCCTGATGCACTGCAGTGACGTGGGAGCCCCAGCAACATTCTGAAGGCATTGTTGTACTGTATTATTATTTGCTTTAAAAAAAACTAGACCAAAATAAATCAGTGGAGTCGTAGAAGATAGAAGACCTTCTTCTTCTTAGCGTTAATCCCAGTCGCATCCAAAGCTCTCACCTCGTAATCTGGGATCCGCTTTTTACCAGTCTAACAGCCGATATGGCTAAACTTCGACTGCCACCTTACCTCCAGAACCCAAAAGTTTTCCCAAGCAATATGGGGTTCTTCTAGAGGGGCATCAGAAGGTTTCTTCGTGGTAGGCAGCGCGAGTGTAACACTCCTGGTGTTGCATATGTCCATAGGCCACGGTAACCACTTCCGATCAGGTGGGCCGTGTGCATGTCTGCCATCTAAGTGGTATAAAAAAAACTTTTAGGGACTTTTAGGGTCTCCAAATACCCGTAACGACTGCCATAGATGTTCGTATGGCAACCGGGACCTTTACGTGCTCTCCATGGCACGACCAGACCAATGCAAATACCTATATTTATGCATAAAAATATTTGTACTGAGCGGGGATCGAACCCGCGGCTCTTCTCAATACATTTATGAAAATATCTTATATGTACGAAAAAACCTAAATATTTTCGAAAAACTATCTGATGTACTTACACAATTTTAATACGAGAAATAAAAATAAACTAGTTGTACCAAAACTTAGGCTTCACAAGGTTGGTGATTCATTTGTAGGCAGCTGCATAAAAATATTTAATAAAATTCCTCAGGACTTGATTAATATGCCAATAAATAAATTTAAAATAGAAGTGAAAATAACTTTAATGAGTAAAGGTTACTATAAAGTGGATGAGTACCTACCTTAATGATGTTAATGCGTGGTCAAGATAAGTCTCTTGCTTGCTCGCACAAAATAAATTGTAAACCAAAATAAATTTATAAAAGAAAAATAATCTATTTAGTTCTAATGTAGTTCGCTGAGTTTCTTGCTGGTATCTTCTCAGTAGAACTAATCTACCGAACCAGCGAAAGAATCATTTTCCAATGGTTTATTTTTGCATTAAGTATTTAATATTTTTGTATATTATTTCTTGACATACATAATTGTAAAATTTTGACGTTCATATGTGCTCTTTATGTGCCTAAACTGAATAAATGAAATTGATTCTTTGATTCTATGATTCTTGCGTAGGGGACACTTTCACTACCGCCACGCCACGAAGGTGTACAAGACCTAATCCTACGGTTCCCAAGTGAATATTATGGATGCGACTCTTGTTATGTATTTGAACGAATAAAATAGTTGTATATTTTTATGGTAATATTACAGATACGGTGGCGAGTGTGCGACCAATATCTCCTCTCATTTCGAAGTTCAACGGCGTTATCAATTGTAACCGAGCTGATGATGCTGCGAGGCATGTAGCTTACAGGTAAGAATATAGGTATTTATACTATCATGGTCACTGACATCAGTATCAGAATAAACGGGATATTTACCATGTTTCATTATTTTGAGTTTCCGATATTTCGGCGCTGTTGCAAGCACCATGATCACGGAGGAACTGGAGTAGTGGCGGTGAACAAAGAAAAAGTTTTTTCTTCCAGGAGTAATTATATCGATCTACCCTCTTTCAAGTTCTTTTACTACGCGTATCTGCACTACTATTGGTTGCACTCTCACTACAAACTCGAACCCGATCTCGATCACGTTCCTCAAAATAATGAAACATGGTAAATATCCCGTTTATTCTGATACTGAGGTAAGAATATCTTTGTTAATCAATTAGACATGTTATGTTTGTCATCAATGATTGCTTACGTTAGTCCTGATCGCATCGATCACCTCGGAGTCCAGGGTCCGTTTATTCCATTTTAATTCTTCTACCTCTTCTACTAGAGTAGAAGGTAGAACACGGCGATATTTCCGCCCAATTGAGCAGTCCGACTGGGGAAGTACCTCCGCCCTACAGAATACCGCTGTTATAATAACTTCGTGCTGTGTTCCCAGCGGTGAGTAGGGTAGCCAGAGCTCACTGGAGAATTTGTACTGTCAGTGGGATGACTAATGGCTTGTCCTGCTTTGTCCTCTACACTGACGGCATAGAAACTCTGCGCTTACAGGGTCGGCAGCGCGAGTGTGGCTCCTCTGGTGGTACACACGTCCATAGGCCACGGTAACCACTTTCCATCAGGTGAACCGTGCGCTTGTCTGCCACGTAAGTGGTATATAAAAAAAACTTCTACTAATAAAAAGACTATACCAATAGCTAGACCAGATATTGAACTTTATAGGACTACAACTATACGTACGTATGACGACCGGGATGGACGGCCTAACGTTCTCTGCGAGCGTGAACACCCAGTCCTATGCAAATTGACATACCTATTCCAACAAATATTTGCATTGTGCGGGAATTGAACCCGCGCCCTTTACTTAGCAGCCGAGTTCACTACTACCACACCATAGAGGCTCTTGTCTAGCCTTTTTTTTTTATATAGGACACGTCAATTGGACTTCGCCTTGCCTGATGGTAAGCTGAAGGCAAAGTCCCAGAAAAGAGGGTCACCATTACTTACACATACCGTGTGACAATGGTGACACTCAGCTTGACGGCCTCATCATATGCTTTTTCACGCCCCGCTTAAAGGACCCGGGACTGTAGGAAGAAGGAAACACGTCTATCTCTCACGGTATTAAATCTGGATTACTTTATTTCAGAGGGGATTGCCAAAGGTATTGGCGATGTGTCGCCGGTGTGCCCCAGGTAGCATACTGCTCAGACGGTCTCTTCTTCAACGAGGCGACCCAGCAGTGCGATTTCGAGGCAAACTCGAAGTGCAATGCCGACCTTCCGGTAGACGAGCTGCAGAACGAGTTTATTGTGTACAAGAAATGAGCTAACGGCATCGTTTAGATCAGTCAGTATTAGACTTGTTTACCAGTTAGGGTCCCCCGACATGGCAACGCTTAATCAAAACATCGTCACGATATTTTTGGAGGTACCTATTTTTGTACAAAATTCCCTCGGGTGGTTATTCCGGACTAGAACTCATTAAAACAGCTATCTTGGGTTTTCACATACCGGGGTTAGTAATTTGAGTAATCTCACACCCGTACGAGGAACGTATGATGTAGGAATATGCCTAAGGCCGTTCTGGGTCTTGAAATACCGGGGTGTGTAATTGAGTAATCTCACACACCGGTGTCTGAAGACCCAGAACGGCCTTAGGCATATCCCTCGCGACCCCGGTTGAGTTAAAACTGCACGCCGTCTTGGGTCTTCAAATACCGGGGTGTGTATATTGAGTAATCTCACACACCGGTATCTTAACACCCAGAACGGTCTAAGGCATATCACTCACGATCCCGATTAAGCTAGGGTCATCTTTGCTTTCAAGATGGCCTCAGGTTGGTGTCTATTTTTTGTGACGGAGGTTTTTTTGAATTTTAAACAACGGGAAAGTACCAATTCTGAATGTTGTCCCTCCCCTCTATTTCCTCCTTTCTCTGTAGAAATGCAGCCATGTTTCTGTGTATGTAAAATATCTGAGACTTAAAAAATAATGACGTCATTATACGAATTGCGGCGTATATAAATACTTACGCCGCAATCCGTATTAAGGTAGGGATTCACTGGGAGCTTTCGCATGTAATGTTACAGATTGTGTTACGATAGTATTTAAAAAGAACCTCCCAGTGAGTCTGTAAGGTGTCTCCAGACCTGTACAGGCTTTTATTGGTTAAATCTGTCCATCGATCGATGAATATATTGTTTGTCAGCAGTTCGTAAGTTTATGTTGTCTTCAAATGTAACCGGACACTTGCCGGGTTAATGGCAATAGGCTCGCTACCTATTACATTGGGACCTAAACATAAACTGGCGAAATGTGGGTGCTAGCATCTTTGCCTACCCTTTCGAGGATATAGGCGTGAGTTTATGTTATGTTATATTATGTTCAAATGTTACTCAAAATGGTAAATCCGAGATATGATAGATCTGCCGCCAAAACCTACTTCTACCACTTACACACCTACGCCAAAATCTACTAAAGCAAAACCACTGTCATACCACAAACCCTGCAGAAAATGACATTTAATTAATTTTAGACCTAATTTCTATATGCTTAAAGTCCAAATTTAAATGAAAAGAGTTTCATTGCACTTTTTCCTTCCTTCATTCATTTATTTATTTGCTTCATTCTGCAAAAAGCTATTTAATTTTGAAATTAAAAGCCATCGTCATAAAGTCTAAAATCGAATGAATTTTTCAACAGTGACCGTGGTGTGTGCATTGGTTATGCTTTAGCAGATTCGAGACCCGGGTATTGTCAGCAGATTAAAGGTTAAAATAGCCGATCTCTTCGTGATAGTTTACTTTATATGATAATGATAATTGATAAAAACCACGGTGGCCTAGTGGTATGGGTAATGTACTGCTGAGACGAGGTCTCGTGTTCGATTCCAGGTTTTACCATGGCCCACACCAATGACTTTTTGATGCTTTTCGAAGTTGTGTGTATTTATCGCAGGTTTATAAGTGCCCGGTTATTGGCAATAGGCTCGCCACCTATTACATTGGGACTTAAACATAAACTGGCGGAATGTGGGTGCTAGCACCTCTGCTTACCCCTTCGGGGATATAGGCGTGAGTTCATGATATGTTATAATTGATAATACGTTGACGTCACTTCAGAATATAATTATGGCGGCAGATCTGCTATTTTACTGACAAACCAAATCCTATATTTTGGCGACAGATTAATCACATACTCAGCAATTTATTTTTCAGTTAAAATTTTAGAACGGTATCTTTTTTAATTTTCTTTGACTATGTCACAGAATAAATAATAATATTACTATGTCAGCAATTGTTTAAAAATATTTGTAAAAAGTCATGCATGTAGGTATCCTATTGGCCACGCTAATCGAGCAAGTCTCCAGACACCTTTATCTTTTATTATTAAGTAGGTAAATTATATTATTATGCCAAATTAATGGAATGTCACGGTTAGGTAGGTAATTAATTGTAATGTATTGTTATTATTTTTTTGTTAATTATGTATAACTATTGTATTAAGTAATTATGCTGGTCATAAAAATAAATTATTTTGTTAATTTGACATAAATATTTTTATTTTTATTTTTGTATTTGCCCTTCATATTTTCGTATTTCATTGAACGTTACATTCAATTTTTATGACGGCATCTGTTGTGTAGTGGTAAAACGTTACTATGCAGAGGGCGTGGGTTCGATTCCCGCTCAGTGTAAATTAACCTATCAAAGTTAAAGTCAAAGTCTTTATTCGTTGAATATGGTACAAAACATCAATCTGAGCATTTTTTTTTTTTTTTATATAGTACACGCCAACTTGACCTCGCATCGCCTGATGGTAAGCTAAAGGCAAAGTCTCAGGAAAGAGGGTCACCATTACAGACACTAAGTGCTACAATGGTGGCACTCAGCTTGGCGGCCTCATCAGATGCTTTTTCACACCCCGCTTAAAGGCCCCGGGACTGTAGGAAGAAGGAAACACGTGTGCTGGTAATGAATTCCAAGTCTTGGTGGTGCTGCAAAGTACATAATAGTACATAATGTTCAGATTTCATATTCTGCCGGTTCTGGCATACAATTGCAGTCCACTGCTGGACATAGACCTCTCCTAATATTGGGAGGGTTTGACCTAACGTTTCCACGCTGGCCAGACGGGTGGCACAGAGTTTAATTTCGAGTTCTTCTCTCGCAATGATATCGTCTGCGTATTTTTCCGTTAATCGCCTCTTACGACACCCTTCGGATGAGATGGGGTGTTGATACTTGTATTCTTTATCCATAACCACACGTCCCACAGGTGGCGGGAACGGAATTATAATCAACAGCTAGTGAGTAATAGAATGAAAACAGTTTTTTTTTGGAAATTATTGTGTATTATGTGATTCGGTCTATGTAAATACAAAAAGTTATCCCTTAAAAATGTCTTTAGCTGGCACGGCGACTCTCTCATACGGATAATAAGGATGGTCTTGCCAGAAGCTGGTCTCCACACTCCTGTGATCCTTGTTGAATTTACCTAAACAGAAACATGCTCTATAAATAAAGCTTCGGTAGCATAGTGGTTAAGGAGTCGTCCTTACGATCGAAAGGTCTCGGTTTCGTAACCTGGCCATTACAATACCGACGTGAACCCACTCCTAATCCTAACACAATCAATTTAGCTTAGCTGGAGGGATTAGAGGAAATATTAGTAATTTCGGTTCTAATTTTTTTTTTTAAATTAAAATATAATAAATAATGTATACACAATGAATTTTATCTATAGGTACCTACTCAATTTGGTTAGGTATGTGTTGTTACACATATTGATAACTCATTTGTACTTATCCACATTACTTTATTGCTTATTACACCTGACCGGTTTCGCCTTACGGCATCCTCAAATGATATTTAAGAACATTCCTATTAGAAATTGTTCTTAAATGTCATTATAAACCTTTGAGGATGCCGTAAGAGGAATGTTCTTAAATGTCATTATAAACCTTTGAGGATGCCGTAAGAGGAATGTTCTTAAATGTCATTATAAACCTTTGAGGATGCCGTAAGAGGAATGTTCTTAAATGTCATTATAAACCTTTGAGGATGCCGTAAGGCGAAACAGGTCAGGTGTAATAAGCAATAAAGTAATGTGGAAAAGTACAAGTGAGTTATCAATATGTCTAACCACAAATTCCACCAAGTGCCATCAATCTACAGTATAAAATGTGTTTTATACTAATATGTGTTACCTATTGAATGTTTTAAAGCATTTACATAGTACCCTAACTATTAAAATTGATTAAGATATATCTGGAAAAAATGGAATCAGTTCAGGCGCGATTCGAACCCGCGGTCTTCCCCTATCTATACTTATATTATCTATACTTATATTATAAAGCTGCAGAGTTTGTTTGTTTGTTTGTTTGAACGCGCTAATCTCTGGAACTACTGGTCCGATTTGAATGATTATTTCAGTGTTGGGTAGTCCATTTATCGAGGAAGGTTTTAGGCTATATATCATCACGCTACTACTTAAGGGAGCGGAGAATTGATAATAAATGTTAACTAATCCGGCAATTTTTCATACAAATTTTGAAGACTAAAACATACGGGCTCAAAGGGATATGAAGCTTCAAAATATACCCCGGGCGAAGCTGGGGTGGGTCAGCTAGTGTTATATATAAAAAAACTCAGTTTATTAAAAAATCTGTTTAGAAACTCATATTAAATTGAACCACTAGTTAGTTAGCCCAGTTTATTTGTTTTATAAATCTTTTTATAAAAAATCGCTACAAGATTGTTTAAACTTGCAGCCCCAAGTGAACATAGGTATTTAGTCCGTCTTTGTACAATAGACTGTGCATAAAGTTTATATATAAATAGATAAATAAACTCCTCCAAAGAAAGGAAGGGAGTATCACAGAGTGCACTAATACCTCCAGCCTAAGTAGGAAATTAGGGATTGTAAGACAATATCAGTGGAACGAAATAAGATAAATAGGTAGTGCATTTAACACTACTTCACAGTCTTAATAACTTTTAAACTATCGCGTTCCATAATACACCATAATTTTAACGGGAATCAAAGCGATCATGTGACGGTAAATGGCGAAAACAAAATATTTAAAATATCGAGAATGTGCGGGGTTGGAAGAACCTTCTATATACACGAACTCGAAGAGGGCGCGGGGCGAGCACCGCTGAGCCAGTTAACCTGTAATTTTATGTCAGGTCATAACCACTTTTTTTTTAAATGTGCGCAATATGCCCACGGATACCCCCACCACAGACGCCAGTGGGGGAGGTTATGTCGGACTTGAACCGACTAAAACGCACGCCGTCTGTGTGGGCACGTTGCCGGAGGTGAGATTAACTGAGACATATACCTCGCACCCCGGCCGGCCCAAAACCATTGCCATATCACTGACACTGCAAAAAATCTTAAATTTTACACTTTTTTTGATATACTTAAGCTTAAAGTTCAAAATGAAATGAAAAAAAGTTCATTGACTCTACAAGAAGCCATTTAATTTTATATTTCAAGAATATGATCATAAAGTCTTTTTTGCAGTGTCTTTGATCTGATATAAAATTAGCTCCTCGAAGGCCTGGTCGAAACGTCCAGCACACCAAAGGTATGTATGGGTATCTGATCGCGTTAATTGCCGTTAACATTATGGTACTTCACAGTCATTACTAACTACCTAATATCGTACTGTAAGCTAATGTCAATATTGTTCTTTAAACCGTCAATGTGTCACATGTTATGGGATGTATGTGACAACTTGTACCGAAGTTGTAGATCTTATTTACGCCGTGTTAAAATAACACTTGCTGCGTCTAGACATCAATTTTACAGTCTAAGGTTAGAAGGAAGAGAATTTAAGACGGTTGGAGCAGTAATAACTTACTCAGGGTTTGCATTTCTTCGGCAGTGAGTTCAAAATCGAAGATATCAATATTTTCTTCTTGCCGGTTCTTCTTCACAGTCTTAGGAATAGGCACAACTCCTCTTTGTACCTGCGGGCAATACTTCGATTTTGAGTAGAATAAAAAAGAAAAGATGAGTGGTCATCTTTTCTTTTTTATTCTACCCATCTCTTCCCTTGCGGTGTCGTACCAGGCGACTAAGGAATAGGGCTGTTTAACATCAGACAGATATATACAGCCGAGACTCATCCTTAGATGCATAGCTCGAGTCAACAATAGTGCCCGGAATACGGCAATAAGCTCATCTTACGTGGGACCGAATATAATTCTTGGTGAAATTTGGGTGTTAATTCAGCTCTGCCTGACCTTCCGGGGATAAAGGCGTGATTATATGTATGTATGTGCGTGGCGCTAGAAGATAGAAGGGTCAGACCCAAGAAGTCTTGGCTTGACGTCTTGGCTTGATATCTTGGAGGGTAACATGCATGCGAATGGTCTCACTACCATGGACGCTCAAGATCGTGTGAAATGGAGGAGTAAGAGCCGGAAGGTGGACCCTGAACTCTGAAGGCACCTTGGCCTCGGATGCAATCATTCATGTAGATAATGATGAGATTAATCTTACACACTTACCAAATATCTCAGAACTATTTGCGGGCTGGTCTTCTTGTACTTCTCCGCTAAACCAAGAAGAACTGGGTCATTGACCTTGGGTGGTGGAGACTCAGGGTTTTTGTCGAACAGCGAGCTGATGGGGGAGTAGGCCATCATCACTATACCGTGGGACTTGCAGAATTTGAGGAGCTTCTCCTGAGCGAGGTTTAAAGTTACCTGCAAAGATATTTCTAAATTAGGTACATATTAGGTCTTTGCCTATGAAATTGCCGATATTTTCTAACAGATTCATGAGTTCGTTATTCCTGTAATTTAATAGCTATTTCCATTATTTATATTTTGTTTGAAAGTTGATTTCAAGATTTTACAACTCTGTATTAAATTTTGTTTTTATTGGCCGCTTGATAAATTAAATTCGATCTTCAAAAACAGTACCTTCTTCCTAAATGCATTTTGATGATAAATTTCGTATTACTTTTTTACAGCTGTCACTTTTCAAAAATGTAATAAAAGTGTTTGTTAGCTTAATGTTTTCTTATTCATACACAAAAAAATGATAATATTTGAATTTGTCATTCCTAAAAAAATGCAAAAATGTAAGTACTGAAAATAATTGGGATTCCTCCAATTTCTTCAAAAAAATTGCTTATGTAATTACCTATTATTTACATAATAATAGTCAATACTTGGACCAGTTGCCACACGAATATCTCTGGAAGTCATTACGCGAAGTTGGAGCCCTAAAAATTCTAACAACAAGTCTAACTACAGAACTTGTATGTCGTTAGTGGGTTGTGAAGGTCACATGGCAGTCGCTTCACAGAAAATATGCAGCAGTTATCTGCGGTGCACTAAATGATTGATTGATTGACAAGCACCATGATCACGGAGGAACTGAACAGCGAACTCAGAACAATACAACATGGTAAATATCCCGGAGTGACCATGACGCGGTACCCTAGTGGTATGGGTAATGGACTGCTGAGATGAGGTCTCGAAGTTCGATCCCAGGTTTTACCATGGCACACACCAATGACTTTTCGATGCTTTTCGAAGTTATGTGTGTAGGTATTTATCGCAGGTTTAAAAGTGCCCGGTTAATGGCAATAGGCTCGCCACCTATTACATTCGGACCTGAACATAAACTGGCGAAATATTTGTGCTAGCGCCTCTGCCTACCCCTTCGGGGATATAGGCGTGAGTTTATTATATGTTATGTTATGAGTGACACAGGTAAACTATCAAAGTATGCCAAAGCAACTACCACTCTATCCTACAGCCATAATCACCATCCAAAGGTTGCCTGGCAGAAATTGCTTAAATTGATAAATAAAGTCGCCCACTGTGTTATTTCTGCAATTATTCGATTTTAATAATGTTTTTTATAATTTTACTTGGTGTACAATAAAGTGTAAAATAAATAAATACTGAGCTTTGATTTTTATACTAATTAGGTGGCAGAAAAGCACACGGCCCACCTAATGGGAAGAGATTACCGTGGCCTATGGACGTGTGCGTACTAGGGTCGTTACAATCGCGCTGCCGACTCTGAAGAAATCTTCTAATGCCGCTCATGAAGAAATCCATTCTGTAGGTACTTGGGAAAACATAGAAGGTAGGACACGGCAGTATTACCGCCCAATTGAGCAGTCCGATTGGGGAAGTACCTCCGCCCTACAGAATACCGCAGCTATAATAACTTCGTGTTGTGTTCCCAGCGGTAAGTAGGGTAGCCTGAGCTCACTGGAGAATTTGTGCTGTCAGTGGGAAGACTAAAGGCTTGTCCTGCTTTGCCTTCTACACTGCAGGCACAGAAACTCTGTGCTTGCAGGGTTGGCAGCGCGACTGTGACTCCTCTGGTGTTACAAACGTCCATAGGCCACGGTAACAACTTTCCATCAGGTGGAGCGTGTGCTTGTCTGCCAACTAAGTGGTATAAAAAAAAAACACATGAATATGAAGGTACCTCAACTTGTAGCACCGACGGTTTAATCTCGCAGTTAGCCAGAATCCTCTCAATCTGACTGACATTAAAGTTGGAGATGCCGATGGACTTGGCCAGACCCTGCTTCTTAACCTCCTCCATAGCCTTCCACGTGTCCAAGTAGTCAATTATGTCGAATTCTTTGAAGTCGGCCTGTAACCAACAAGTGAGTTATAGGATGTCAGGCAGTACTGATACGAATCATATGTTAATTTTTAGTTTCTTGATGCTAAAATACAAAATCAGTAGTTAACAGAAAAAATCAGGTAGAATACAAAATTTGAATATTCAATTCAATTCAATTCTATTTATACTGTAGATTGATGGCACTTGGTGGAATTTGTTGTTACACATATTGATAACTCACTTGTACTTTTCCATATTACTTTATTGCTTATTACACCTGACCGGTTTCGCCTTACGGCATCCTCAAAGGTTTACAGGATGCCGTAAGGCGAAACCGGTCAGGTGTAATAAGCAATAAAGTAATGTGGAAAAGTACAAGTGAGTTATCAATATGTGTCTATTCAATTCAATTCTATATATTTTATTGCGAAATAAGGGTATAAATATAAAGGTGTTATAATTATTACATCTGGGTTCCACCATACTTCAGCCAGATTGGCATGCAATAATGTCACATAACTTATTATCATTAGTACATAATCTTCATCAATTATAAATTAAGGATTAACAATTTCAATTAGTCGACTAAGATAGAAAAAATTGAAACGGTTCAAGCAGGATTCGAACCCGCGATCTTTTCCTTACAGGGGGAACCCTCCCTCAGACCCCCGATATGTAATACCATATGTACGAATATCGGTAGATGGCTCCCACCGTCGCCGTAAGACGGATGTATGTATAGAAGAATTTTGATGGTTTCAGACGAAGGTTCGGTAGCTCAGCGGTCAGAGTGTTCCCCTGTAAGGGAAAGAGTTTTCGAATCCCGCCTGGACCATTTAAATTTTTTCTATCCTAACCGAATTGGTGACCTGAAAAAGGTGACTGGGACAGACTGGATGCGGAAGGCGGAGGATCGGAGAAAATGGCGCACATTGGGAGAGGCCTATGTCCAGCAATGAACTGCTGGGGGGCTGATTGATTGATTGATTGATTGAATCGAATTGAATATTTAGCATGCTCTCTAACAATCAATCAATTAGCCCACTGTAGTCCAATGCTGGACATAGGTCTCTCCCAATGTGCGTCATTTTATCCTATCCTCTGCCTTCCGCATCCAGTCTGTCCCAGCCACCTTTTTCAGGTCGTCCGTCCATCTGGCTAGGGGGCGTCCTACCTTTCATTTACCTACTAAATGCTCTAAAATTTCATTCAATATTATTATATATAATATACTACTATATTTCGCATTATATTTTACTAGCACCGCGCCGCGGTTTCATTCGCGTAAATCCTGATCCCATGGGAATATCGGAATAAAAAGTAGCCTATGTTACTCACGAAGAATGTAGCTTTCTAATGAAAAAAGAATTATTAAAATCGGTCCAGTACTTTTGAGTTTGTTACATCCAAAAATACAAATCTTTCCTCTTTATAATATTAGTATAGATAACCGCGGTAGCCTAGTGGTACAGGTAATGGACTGCTGAGACGAGGTCTCGGGTTCGATCCCAGGTTTTACCATGGCGCACACCAATGACTTTTCGATGCTTTTCGGAGTTATGTGTGTATTTATCGCAGGTTTATAAGTGCCCGGTTAATGGCAATAGGCTCACCCCCTATTACATTGGGACCTAAACATAAACTGGCAAAATGTGGGTACTTGCACCTCTGCCTTCCCCTTCGGGGATATAGGCGTGAGTTAATGTTATGTTATGTTATATACTATTATACATATACTAATATATACTATTATATATAATAATTAGTTTCGAGTATAATATAAACACCCCGGTGGCCGGCGAAGGGAACCGGTGGGAATTACCATGCGAAAAAAAAGGATTTCTTACCGTATGTGTCACAGGACTATGTATCAAGTACAAGTCGACATAGGACATGTTCAAACGTTCCAAAGACCTTTTCATCGAGGATATTACGTCTCTTTGCTCGTTGGAGGGTAGCTGAAAAGACAGAAGCAAAGTTTTATAAAAATAATGGCAATACTATTGATTAATTTAAGACTATTTGTACTGTGGATTAATGGCACTTGGTGAAATTTGTTGTTGGAGGTAGGACGCGACGGTATTTCCGTCCAATTGAGCAGTCCGACTGGGGAAGTACCTCCGCCCTACAGAATACCCCGGCCATAATAACCTCGTGTTGTGTTCCCGGCGGTGAGTAGGGTAGCCAGAGCTCACTGGAAAGTTTTTGTGCTGTCAGTGGGAGGATCAAAAGCTTTTCCTGTTTTGTCTCTTACACTGACGGCACCACAGAAACTCTTTGTGCTTATAGGGTTGGCAGCGTGAGTGTGACTCCCTTGGTGTTGCTCACGTCCATAGGCCACGGTTACCACTTTCTATCAGGTGGGCCGTAAATACCCAGATTAGAACCTAGTACCTTCTGATGGTATGCCCACTGTGCTAACTGATGTGAGTGGGTTCATGTTGCTAACTGAAGCTGACTATAATTATATAATAATTCATTTATTCACCAGATAATTAAAATCCATTTTTTTGTTGGTAACATTTTTTTGACGTGACAATGTCTTATAAATTGGTTTGCCGGGTGACACTTCAAGAAACTGCGTTACGCTCCGCTCACGTTATGCGCTCACAATGAGAGCGAGTGAGAGGCACGCGTCCCTTCCACTCGGGCATGGTTAGCCCGCCTAAGAGCGAGAGAGACAGACATAAAAAGTGAAAGGCACGCGTCCCTTCCACTCGAGCACAGTTAGCCCGCCTAAGAGCGAGAGAGACAGAGCGAGAGAGAGAGAGTGAGAGAGATAGGCATACACACTGAGTGTAAATGAATTGCCAATATGTGTAAAGGTAAAAATAAAATTTTGTTAATATGAAATTCAGTGCGAGATTCTTTGTATAAATTAATGTTTTAAATATAATTCTTTGTATAAATAAATGTTTTAAATTGTTACTATTATTTCATCCTTCTTCCTACTATACGAATGAATATTCACATTAAAATTATTTTACCACTCAAAGTCGTTGTCACGTAAAACTTTCGCCCGTATACCGACTTTACAGGCAACCAATTTTTTTTCACTTACATCTATAATGGTAAGTACTTATATTTTACAAAAGATTAGTGCAATTTAAACACGTGCTTTAATATGTTTCACTAGCCCCTGTCCACAAGTACCTTGAGCATACTGTTGCCACAATAAGTAATTATTTAGCTTAAATGGCTTTACTGGTCCCGGGACTGTAGGATATTGACGTGTCTAATACAAAAGAGGAAGGGGAGGGGGTCGTTGTATGTGCACTGCATGGACTTGACTGCATAGTCATGTTGTGGCTAAGCTCCGTAAATAAAGATGAAAAAAAATAATTCTAAAATCTTCGAAGTCTTACCTTAGTGACAATAAACACATCTTCCCTCGGCACCGAAGATGCACGAACGCCAGCACCAATCTGGTCTTCATTATGATATGCAGCCGCTGTGTCTAGCAGCCTGATGACAGAATAATAATGTGATTAGGTTTGCAGTGGTGGGGGTACTTGGTCCGGTCTTGGTAAGGAACATGCAATGCAAATACGAGGGTATGTGCACTGTATCCCCATTCCCAGGGATGTAATGGGGACTCCGTGGTCCCCACACCTAAAGAGGGCTAACCGTCTCATAAGAGAAGGTCCTGGGTCGGCCGGGGTGCGAGGTAGGTATATGTCACAGATAATCTTACCTCCGGCAACCTGCTGCCCACACAGCGGGTGTGCGTTTTAGTTGGTTCATGTCCGACATAACCTCCCCCAGGGGTATCCGTGGGAATTTTGCGCACAGTAATAAAAAAAGGGCACAACAACGACACCCGTCCCTCCTCTTTTTTATAGGTTATTTTTGTATAGGAGGTTCTATGTATAAAATGTTTCTATTTATAAAAAAGTACCTATCTAAGTATGTTTATCCGCAGTCTAGATCCCATAACACAAGCTGGTTAAACTATGCTCACCATGGGTCTAGATAGCGTTGTGTAGAATGGTGTATAATATTTACTTATTATATATTACTATTAATAGCCATTTAATGAGGCCGAGTGCCACCATTGTAACATAAAACGTGTCTGTAATGATGAATGGACCTGAGACTACCTATAGCTTACCATCAGGCGAGGTGAAGTCAAATTGACGTGTCCTAATTAAAATAAGTGCATGCTGATTTTAGGGAGTCTGTTTGGGGATAAGATGTCCCCACCAACATCCTTGAGCCCCAAGGCAACCTCATCTGCCATCGGTACCATTGCCAAACAATGGATTAGTCACGGGTGCGTGTTCTTCTATCGGGGCTAGGAGGTCAGACGGCATTTGCTCCCATAAATGCTCTATAAACCAAATCAAAAGCGAGAAAGTAAGTGAGCAACAGGGAACCATGATAAGAGGATAATGCCTCACCTGTAGCCGCCATTTAAAGCCCAAGTGACAGGATACGCAACTTCGTTCTCCAAAATAGGTTTTTGACCGTTCTGCGAAAGAATAATATAACTATAGGTTTGATAGTACGGACGGCACCAGGTCTAACTTTTAAATCCCCAAAGGGGTAGGCTCAGGTGTATTAATACCCGTATTTCCTGTATATACATACAAACGTACATATCCCTTTATCCCCGGAGGGTTAGGCAGAGGTGAATTAACACCAACATTTCATCAATCATTAAATTCGGTTCCACGTAATAGGGGGTGTGCCTATTGCCGTCTTCTAGGCACAATTTTTGAATCAAGCCATGCATCTGAGGTTGGGTCTGTGCTGTAAATATCTGTCTGATGTTAAACAGCCATATCCCTTAGTCCCACTGCATGGGAAGAGATGGGTGGTCCAAATTCTACTCTGCCGGGAACCACGTGGCTGAAATGTATGCACTATGATATGTATGCGTGCATATATTTATTTGAGAGCACAGAGCAGAGTTATAGCCCTAAAAACCAAACGGCTGATCTAACAGCAATACTCGCTATCACCAATGGCTTGTGGAGGAAAGATGACAGACGCTTCACGGAAAATATTGAACTCTAGCCAAACACGGAGTTAGACTGGAAAAAAGCGGACCCCGGACTCCGAGGTGAAAGCACAAGTATGAAGAAGAAGGAAAACAGCCCTATCCCTTAGAAGCCGCGTTATGCGACATCCACATCAGAGATAGGGTGGCTCTATTCCACCGAGAATCAATATGCCATGAGACTTACCTCATCAAAACCCAAGAAGGTGCCCAAACCTAGGGTTGGTATAGAGTTGCCATCGTTCAACGGTATTCTGAACGCTTTGCCACCATCACTTTCAGAGCAGAGCTGCAAACAAAACATGGGTTACATTATTTCATATATTCTGAGTAAAACCTTTTTTATACCTGTTAGGTGCCAGACACAGTCCACCTTATGAAAACCTCCTTTCGAGGAGGTAGGATACGACGGTATTTCCGTCCTATTGAGCAGTCGAACTGGGGAAGTACTTCCGCCCTATAGAATACCGCGGCCATAATAACTTTGTGTTGTTTTCCCGGCGGTGAGTAGGCTAGCCAGAGCTCACTAGAGAGTTTTTGTGCTGTCAGTGGGAAGACCAAAAGCTTGTCTTGCTTCGTCTTTTACACTGAAGGCACAGAAACTCTCTGTGCTTACAGGGTTGGCAGCGCGAGTGTGACTCCCTTGGTTTTGCACACGTCTATAGGCCACGGTAACCACTTTCCATCAGGTGAGCCGAATGCTTGTCTGCCACCTAAGTGGTATAAAAAAGTGGTAACTGTCACCTATGGTCGTGTGCAACGTCATAAGTGTGCTGCTGACATAGATGGTCTGAGTTTTAATTAGAGATATAATTGAAATGGACAATTTTAAATTAAAACTTCGCAAATTATTAATTGAAAAATGTTATTATACCATTAATTAATTTTTGGAGGATACACCTATAATGACAAAATGAATGTGGTGCTGGTGCATGATAATTTATTGATGAATTTAATTTCTGTTACGATTAACTTTGGGCTATTTGTATTTTTTATTTAATTTTATGTGATAACCAAATAAACAATTTAATTATTAATGTAATAATTTATTAAAATTAATAATCTACTTAATATTGTATACCCAAATGGTGAGCGGAACTAATTATTATGTGAACATCTTCTGTACCTATGATTTACAATAAAAATGAATTGATTTGATTTGATTTCAAATATTCACATTCTTCGGTACACCAGTGTCATCTCCATGGCAGCAGTTTCCTGTATCATCACACGCACCAAGTTCAGCGGCGAGACAGTACACTCGGCCGATGATACATGATATAGCGCCGAGAACTTTGCCTGAACATCACACTCGGCATTCACTTTCTCGTAACTGCACTCATTTTTTTTTTTATACCACTTAGTTGGCAGACAAGCACACGGCCCACCTGATGGAAAGTAGTTACCGTGGCCTATGGACGTCTGTAACACCAGAGGAGTCACAGTCGCGCTGCCAACCCTGTAAGTACAGAGTTTCTGTGCCGTCAGTAGGAGACAAATCAGGACAAGCCTTTAGTCTTTCCTCTGACAGCATAAATTCTCCAGTGAGCTCTGGCTACCCTACTCACCGCTGGGAACACAACACGTACTTATTATAACCGCGATATTCTGTAGGGCGGAGGTACTTCCCCAGTCGGACTGCTCAATCGGGCGGAAATACCGCCGTGTCCTACCTCCTACAGGACTATTTGCGTGTGATCTAGTCATTAGCCTTTTTTATACCATTTTGGAGGTAGTCAAGCACACGGCCCACCAGATAGGAAGTGGTTACCGTGGCCTATGGGCGTGAACAACACCAGAGGGGCGTTTCACTCGCGCTGCCGACACTAAAGAAACCTTCTAATGCATTTTTTGAAGAACCCCATTTTGTAGGCGCTTGGGAAAACCGCAGCAGGAAGTTAATGCCACAGTTTGAGTGTGCGTGAGATGAAGTTTCTTTCATACCGCACAGTGCGCACCGTCGTTGGGGACTCAGTAGTCCCCACGCTTGAGGAGAGAGCCAGATCGAGAGAGATAGCCCTGAGTCAGCCGGGGTGAGAGGAATATGCCTGTTAACCTCACCTTCGGCAACCAAAAACGACCCACAGGCGTCGTGCGTTTTAGTCGGTTGGAGTCCGACATAACTTATCCCACCGGCTCCAGTGGTGGGGTATTCGTGCGGATTTTTAACACATAAAAAGAAATGGTAGTTGTGCTGTCAGTGGGAAGACCAAAGGCTTGTCCTGCTTTGTCTTCTGCACTAATGGCACAGTGAGGCACATGTGAGGATGAATTCCCTGCCTATGGCGAGCGGTGAGATAATAGAATGTAGCTGTGGGCATCATGTTAAACATCATATCAATTTTATATTTCGTACAGGTAGACACAGAAAGCATTGTAGTTTTTGAAGGTTACCCACTTAATGTATGTTTTATTCATCAATAATTATCATTCAATAGTTTTTATTGCGGTCTTAAAATCTGCCTTATGTTTTTTTTTATACCACTTAGGTGGCAGACAAGCGCACGGCACACCTGATGGAAAGTGGTTACCGTGGCCAATGGACGTGTGTAATGTGTAACACCAGAGAAGCCACACTCGCGCTGCTTACCCCGTAAGCACAGAGTTTCTGTGCCGTCAGTGAAGAGGACTAAGCAGGACAAGCCTTTAGTCATCCCACTGACAGCACAAATTCTCCAGTGAGCTCTGGCTACCCTACTCACCGCTGGGAACACAACCCGAAGTTATTATAACCGCGGTATTCTGTAGGGCGGAGGTACTTCCCCAGTCGGACTGCTCAATTGGGCTGAATACCGCTGTGTCCTACCTCCTTACCCTTGTTTCCCGGGGATATCACCAAAAGTCACGATTCCAATATTTACGAGGGCGGAGCCATTTGTATTAGCTAATATCTATAAATATTCAACTCACCGCTCCAGTAAAACTTAATATCACAAACAAACACAACATATTCCGACTTCCGACTTCGGACGCGAACCAACTCACACTGGCCCCGTACACTTAATACAGAGCTAATATACTAATATACATAGTTGAGTGAACTTCACTTTGACGAGCAACTTATTTGCGACCTTAACCTCCTGGGTTAAGAGTCATATTTGATGGTTAGATTGTGTAATATTATAAAAAGTTGTTTGGTATAATGTGACTACTTTAGTTTAAACGCTCGTGTTTAGTCACTAATTGTATCAGAAAACACGATTTTGTAGTTACGTCATCAGAAACACATAAAAAATATGTACAGTCAGCGTCCAAACGAATTTGACTATAAGCTTAGATGAATTAAAAAAGTTCCTAAAAATCCCTTTTTTAATTCATCTAAGACTATAAGTCAAGATCATATTGTTATTTAATAATAAAAAATAATATAACAACCGCGGTAGCTTAGTGGTATGGGTAATAAATTGCTGAGACGAGGTCTCAGGTTCGATCCCAGGTTTTACCATGGCACACACCAATGACTTTTCGATGTTTTTCGAAGTTATGTGTGTATTTATCGCAGGTTTATAAGTGCCCGGTTAATGGCAATAGGCTCACCACCTATTACATTGGGACCTAAACATAAACTGGTGAAATGTGGGTGCTAGCACCTCTGCCTACCTCTTAGGGGATATAGGCGTGAGTTTATGTTATGTTCATGTTAATAGTGGGAGGTAATTTTTTTAAGAATTCATTGACAGAGTAGAAGCTCTCATCTATTAACCATTTCAGTAAAGCGGGATAGAATTTACGATGCGGGTGATTAGTAATCAAAATCTTTCTGACGCTGACTGTGTCAGACAGTCTGGGCCACGATTCTACTAAAGAAAAACCACTGTCATACCACAAACACAACAAAAAAATCATTTAATATTCGACTTTAAGCGTATAACGATTAAGTCTAAAATTTAATGACACTTTTTTGCAGTGTCTGTGTGTGTGTGGCTCCTCTGGTGTTACACACGTCCATAGGCCACGGTAATCACTTTCCAACATGTGGCCCGTGTGCTTATCTACCACCTAACTGGTACAAAATAAAAGGAACGGAATCGTTTGATTCGAGACCCAGTCAAGCACGCGGCCTAAAACAGAATCGTTTATAACACTTTGTTCTATGAGAATTTGTTATGCAAACAGATGGTGTCGCCCCCGCTTGTGTCCATAGTGAAGTTGTTACGTTATAGCGATCATTGATACAATCGTCAAGGCGAACTACAGTAGTACCAGTGATATTAAAATATGTGTAATACTGTTTGTTCTAAGGTTACATGATGTAGAGATTTTTTTTTAATTTATTGTAGGTACACCATAAACCCCGGGACTATTATATGTTCCATGAAGCTAGCCGGATAAAAAAAAAATATATACCACTTTGTTGGCAGACAAGCACACGGTCCACCTGATGGAAAGTGGTTACCGTGGCCTATGGACGTGTGTAACACCAGAGGAGTCACACTCGCGCTGCCGACCCTGTAAGGACAGAGAGTTTCTGTGCCGTCAGTGTAAAAGACAAAGCAGGACAAGCTTTTGGTCTCCCCACTGACAGTACAAAAACTGTCTAGTGAGCTCTGGCTACGCTACTCACCGCCGGGAACACAACACGAAGTCCTTATGGCCGCGGTACTTTTTAGGGCGGAGGTACTTCCCCAGTCGGACTGCTCAATTGGACGGAAATACCGTCGTGTCCTACCTCCTGCGTGTAGCAACCCTAGGCCCTATTTTAATCAGAGAGGATAGTGGCCCCAGCTTGCTTCTATTAGAGTGTGCTGTCAGTGCTCCCTCAAGCCTGCACTCATAGGGGAGGAGGTCGTTGAGTGACCTCCGACGTCTGTGTTTATGTCACCTCTGCTGCGTAATGCGCCTTTCTCAGGATCAGCGGACCAGGAGATTCGGACTCCGTACCCTGACTGCAAGCATGGCGCTCCATCTGCGTGTGCAGCCCTGAATCCTCGTTCGCATCGCAGTGTTCTCACTCAGTCGTTGGCTTCTACTCTAGAAGTACATATTTCCAGGAATTACCTGCGTCAGCCGGTACGAGAGGCTCCGGTGTCCAGTCTCTAGCTACTCCCCCATGATGGGTGTTACCACAGGAACTACGACAGTGAGGCTTAGGTTAACGATCCACAATGATAAAGTAATATAGATTGATATGTTTGGTGAATCTCTCAGGCGCTTCAAGAGACTAGCCATGGAGTGTCCCTCTAAATAATTATTATTACATAACATAACATAAACTCACGCCTATATCCCTGAAGGGGTAGGCAGAGGTGCTAGCACCCACATTTCGCCAGTTTATGTTTAGGTCCCAATGTAATAGGTGGCGAGCCTATTGCCATTAACCGGGCACTTATAAACCTACGATAAATACACACATAACTTCGTAAAGCATCGAAAATTCATTGGTGTGTGCCATGGAAAACCTGTGATCGAACCTGAGACCTCGCCTCAGCAGTCTATACTACTAGGCTACCGCGGTCTAATAATAAGTAATAGCACAGATAACATAATATAGTAGATAATTACTTGCTATCTACAGTGAGAAGAGTGTTTACTAACAAGCTCGTATCACAGATGATATAAAATAATTATTTTAATACCAATCAAATGAAGTTTTACAACTGCCAGTGACACTTTATCATAGTGACGTCACTATGCTAAAGTGTCACGATGAAGATGCTAATATCACAGTCATCAGTATTTTTGTATCGCCATCAACAAATAGTCTTACATTTACGCAGCAACACGCAAATTATGATTAATCTGATTATTTCGTAACAATTTTTTTTAATTTATTTATTTAAAGTTCATGCACATATGTACACAGGCGGAAATATTTATTTATACTTTATGCACGATGTACATTGGCGGACTTAATGCCGTAGGCATTCTCTGCCAGTCTACCATAGGATGGTGCAGAGCTAGTACGAGGTAGGCGCATATTAATAAGAGATGCGTTTAGCATTCTCTACCAATGAACTCAATAGGTGGTGCAGAGCATAACAAGGGTGCATTATGAAAGGTAACTAGGTAAAATATATAGTAATACATACATGGTTGCGCCGATGTGGAAACTGTATTTTTTGACATGGAAACACACTCCTTTTAGATCCGTCTCCCCCTCCGCACTAACCATAGAGTAGGGCTAGCTGTAGCTTCCGTCCGCCATTGTGTGAGATGTGGACGGTCACTCCCGTTTTGAACTAGCCAGCGTAGGGACGGATCGCGAGCGCGTCTCTCAGAAATGAATAATATTTGTTGTATTTTAACCGCCTAATAGACCTTTACCGATCGGATGGTGCCTCTCGTGTGTTCCTCAAGCGATCTAGTGATGCTGACGGCAGCTCCTGAGCAAGGAAGAGAAGATCCGTGTACCGGCTGCGATGAAAACACGTGTGTCGTGAAGGTTAGTGCATCCTCTCCTAATTTCTCGGGCTGCATTCACTGCCTGGATCGAATCCGCGGCAGCCCGGCCACCTGTCTTGTTTTGTGTGTAAAGCGTCAATAGAACAGTTATCTGCTTCTCCGCAATACAGTCCACTCGCGCACGCTGGCCCATGCGCCACCATTTTTTGGTCCGGATCGAGCCGGATTCTTAGCCGTAGTTCGTATTTTGTTATTATTCTAATGGGAATGAGCGCACCGCACCTAAGTGCCTGGTTATTTTAGTAGAAAACCCCGCATCCAGACACTTAGGCTTAGAATTTGTTGTCCGTTCGCCGCTGGCTCGCATTGTACCTACCTAATACATAAATAGGTTAGGTATCATATCAGCACTTAATCGTAGTTCGCAATTTTCGCATCGCACCTAAGTGCCTGGTTATTTTAGTAGAAAACCCCGCATCCAGACATTTAGGCTTAGATCTTAGGTATACTCAGACACCCTAGTGCATAGGCACAGTGTAATACCTAACGCATTTGGCTTTGTTTTGTTTTTTTCAATTACGTTGTTCTCGGCTCACGTCGTATTTGCCTAGTACCTGCGTGGGTAGACACGTGGCTGTACCTACCTCGCTCGCATCTCATCCCAATTCATACGAAAGTATTTTATATTGAATAGATATTACGCAATACTTAATCTCGGAAATAATAGTTGAATCTAGACAGCGACCATCGCGTAGGTACGACCTTGTTGCTATGCGCGTTTGTTCAAGCGTGCATTCACAGTTGTAAGCACCTACCTACCTACATAGTTAACGCTCGCGCCGCCTCGCTGCTCTGTACCGCTAGGATTAAGTCATTTCATATTTATTGTTTACCGCACTTTAGTTTGAGATTTAATTGTAAACATGTCCCCAAAGGTTGATAAGACCGGTAAGGTTCAATTGAAACTTTTATACGCTAAAAAAGAAATGATTTACTCTCGCGTACAATCGATTTGTGATAGTGCACTTAAAACCTCTGATTTGGTCATCAGAGATTCGTTCTTGTGTTCTATAGAAAACTTAGATAGTCTACGCGCGGATTTCGAAACCTTAGTGCATGACATCAACGTTTTAGAGTTGAATTTGGATCCCGATTACTCAGTGAGTTATCAAGCCTTGTCGTCGTTTGACGATTTGTATTGTCGTATCAAGCGCGTCGCGAGGAGTTTGGAGAAGCCGTCTGACCGACCCAACCCCACTCGCGACCGACCTAAGTTGCCACCAATTCAAATACCCGAATTTGATGGTAACATTCGCAATTGGTGTCGATTTATAGATAGTTTTGAGAATACAATAGATAAGAACGATTCGTTGACAGATCACGAAAAATTGCATTATCTCGTTGAAAAATTGACTGGTAAAGCTATAACCGCTTGCGCTGGAATTACGTTTAGTGCCGGGAATTATAATTTAATTTTAAATACTTTGAAAGCTAAGTATGAGGATAAAAGATCGGTAGCTAACGCCTATTTAGATCAGATGTCTGATTTGAAATCTATTACGGCATGTAACGATCAAAACTTAGAGAAATTTCTAGATACTTTCGCGTCAGCTGTTCGCGCTGTAAAGAACCTAAAGATTGATGACCTCTGCGACTTCGTATTTTTGTATATGGGTTTAAGGAAATTAGATTCCGAAACCATTCGTTTGTTTGAGTCGGATCATCGCGGCAATAAAATTCCTAAGTTCGAAGACTTAGAAGGTTTTGTTCGCGAGCATATAAAAATATTACAACGCTCTTCATCGAAACATGAAGGCGCGAAGACAGTTGTTAGTCCCGCGCGCAAAATAGATGCGTCATCGAGGTCACTGAGGTCAACCCATACTTATGTTAATACCGCACCAGCACGTGTACAATCACCTGTTTGCTCTTTGTGTAGTACTCATCACTCGCAACTGTACAAGTGTCCTGGTTTCCTAAAATTGTCGCCTAGTGATCGTTATAAATTTGTTCGCGCTAATAATCTTTGTTTTAATTGTCTCGGTACTAAACACCGCGTGGGTTTATGTAATAGTGGAAATGGTTGTCGCAAATGTCAAGCGAGACACCACACTTTGCTTCATTTTGAAAATAGTAATGCCGCATCCAAGGTGAGCACAGTTGGTTCGTCGAGCGGTGACGCGCGGCAGCCTGCGCCGCAGCCGCAGCCCGAGCTCGCACGCGCTCCGGCCTGCCCGGGGACCGCTACGAATGACGTCACCTTGTGTTCGTTCTCCGCTAGTGCTGCCCTCACTACGGTTTGTCTTGCGACCGCTCGCGTGGTTATTGTTGATGCATTAGGTAAACCGCACATTGTTCGAGCGCTATTAGATGGCGCTTCGCAAAGTAATTTTATTACTCAAGATTGTTGTCAACGTCTTGGTTTCAATGTTGATAGGCGTTCAACCTACTCAGTGGTGACGGGTTTTGGAGGTTTACGGTCAGCTGTTCATGGCACAGTTAAAACGAGGTTTGGATCTCGTTTTAATAATAAAACTTGGTTTGACATGGATTCGCTCGTTACAGATAAAATAACTGAACAGTTGCCTACCGTCCCAGTTGACACGTCTTTATTAACGAAATTTAAAGACTTGCCTTTAGCTGATGAGACTTACGCTGTTCCTGGAGTCGTCGATATATTGATCGGCGCTTCGATTCTCCCGCACCTCCAGTTATCACGTAAGGTCAAAGGGGGACCGACGTACCCCGCTCCGCACGCCCTGGAAACAGTTCTGGGTTTTGTTATAATTGGTTCCGCACCCGCTTCTATAGATAGTTTTAGTCACTCGACTGCCTCGTTCTGTTGCACCGTCGAGCCGCCACTGGAGTCTACCATCCGCAAGTTTTGGGAGATTGAAGAGGTCAATGTCCCACCAATCCTAAGCCCCGATGACAAGATGGCTGAGGAGATTTATTGTCGCACGACTACTCGTGATGAGCAGGGTCGTTATGTGGTCGCGCTCCCTTTCAAGGGAGATATTTTTTCGCTCGGGGACTCCCGTGCATCCGCTGAAAGACGCTTTCTTTGTTTAGAACGAAAGATGCAGGCGTCTCCAAAGTTAAAGCAAGCCTATGATGAGGTTGTTAACGAATATTTAGATAAAGGTTACATCTCACCTGCGCCTGCGGACACTGACGAGACCCAGCCTTCGTACGTTATCCCGCACCACGGAGTTATTAGAGAAGATAAGCTTACTACTAAACTCCGCGTAGTTTTAGATGGCAGTGCTAAGACTAGCACTTCCGTGTCGCTTAATGACATTTTGTATTGTGGTCAAAATCTTCAAGGTAATTTATTTGACATAATTGTAAATTTTCGCTTATTCGCTGTTGCACTCTCTGCAGATATTCGACAAATGTTTTTGTGCCTTGAAGTGCGCAAACCCGATCGTAGGTTTCAACGATTTTTGTATAGATTTTCACCGCAAGAACCTCTAATGGTTTACGAGTTTAATCGTGTTTGCTTCGGGCTTAAATCTAGCCCTTTTCACGCACTTCGCACCGTCAAGCAGCTGGCCGCTGACGAGGGCGATGCATTTCCGAAAGCGAGAGCCACCATTGAGACTGGCTTATACATGGATGACTTCGTGTATAGTGTAGATGGCGAGGCAGAGGCTGTCGAGACGGCCGCTCAAGTTATAAGTCTCATGAAGGCTGGTCAATTTGATCTCGTGAAATGGACGAGCAACTCGCAAACTGCGTTAGAGTCGATTCCACCGTCGCACCGATTGTCTTCGGTTAAGGAATTCGATGAAAGTGATACGCACAAGGTGCTTGGTTTAAGCTGGTCGCCCGCATCTGATACGTTTAGTTTGAAAATTAGTTCGACCCCGCAAACTTGTACTAAACGCATTATCCTGTCGTGTGTGGCACGGATATGGGACGTAATGGGATTCGTAGCTCCTGTCGTTCTGTACGCCAAACTACTTATAAAAGAGCTTTGGCTTTCGAATTGTGATTGGGACGACACCGCGCCCGACAACATTGCTAAGTTGTGGGCTCGCTTTAGAAAAGAACTCTCTGTGCTTGACCAAGTACAAATTCCGCGTCATGTAGGTATATCGCAACATAGTGTTGTTACGGTAGTAGGCTTCGCGGACGCTAGTGAGAGGGCGTATGGAGGAGTAGTCTATTTTCATGTCTCGAATGTAGGTAAGGTTTCAATTAGCCTTATAAGCGCGAAATCGAAGGTCTCTCCCCGTAAGGTCGTCTCTCTGGCACGCCTCGAGCTATGCGCTTTACTATTGTTGGTTAGATTGATCACCTCTATCGCCAATGCTTGTAGTAGTCGCATTAATATTAATAGAATTTTAGCTTTTTCGGACTCAACAGTCGCTTTGTGTTGGGCCCACTCTTCGCCCCATCGTTGGGACACCTTCGTCGCTAATAGAGTGGCAAAAATTCAATCGGAATTAGCGCCAAAAAATCTCTTTCACGTTGCTGGCACCGACAACCCAGCCGATTGTCTCTCTCGTGGACTGCTTCCTTCGCAAATATTAGATCACCCGTTATGGTTTAGTGGACCGTCCTGGATTCATGCCGCGTTAGATAAGTGGCCAGTTAGTCAATTCAATCCCACTACGGTTTCCGAACCACCCGAGGAAAAGAAGCACTCGCTTGTGGTGTCGGTCCCGCGTGAAGAGTCCCTGGTTTTGTTGTTGGCTGGTCGCGTCTCGTCTTGGTCGAGACTGTTGCGTTGTGTTGTTTATGTAGGCCGATTTTTGAGAATTTTATCTACACGCGGTCATATAACCGCCGCTGATTTAGATAAGGCTGAATTGATCATACTTCGCGAATTGCAGAAGTGTTATTTTGCTTCTGAATTTAAAAATTTAGAATTTAACAAACCTTGTAGTCGTTCTTTCCGACACTTGAAACCATTTTTGGAAGATGGACTCATTCGAGTAGGTGGTCGTTTGAGAAATTCAGGTTTAGGATTTGAACAAAGGCACCCAGTAATTCTCCCGCGTAAGGACCACGTATTAGATTTGTTAGTAGATTGTCATCACAAGGTGAATTGTCACGCTGGTCCCGATTTGTTAATGTCTATTTTGAGACAGAAATACTGGATAATTTCCGCTCGTAATTTGATTCGCGCTAGAGTACACAGATGTGTACCTTGTTTTAAACTCCGCCCGCGTTTTATCGCGCCTGAAATGGCCGATCATCGCTCTTGTCGTGTTGTTCAATCCGCAAAACCTTTCGTACACACCGGCACAGACTTTGCTGGGCCTTTCAAGGTCACCATTGCTCGTGGTCGTGGCATTCGCTCCACGAAAGCTTATGTTTGTTTGTTCATTTGTATGACAACTCGCGCGGTTCATATAGAGTTGACCGGTGATTTAAGTACGCCAAATTTTATGTCCGCTTTTAAACGTTTTTTGTCGCGTCGGGGTCCGGTTAAGCGCATGTATTCGGACAACGGTACAAGCTATGTAGGGGCCCGACGTGGTATTTCGGAATTGCACACATTCTTACGGTCTAAGTACTACCAAAGTGAATTCGCTCACATCTTAGCCGAAAATCGCATTGAATGGTGCTTTAGCACGCCTGCAGCTAGTCATTTTGGTGGTAATTGGGAAGCGAATATTAAAAGCCTTAAGTCGCATCTGTTTCGCGTCATAGGCGAACGGATTCTCTCGTTCGAGGAGTTGAGTACCGTGCTCGCGCAAGTGGAGGCGGTGATGAACGCGCGTCCGCTGTGTCGGACTCTATCTAGCGATCCGTCAGAGCCGTTAGCGCTGACGCCAGCTCACTTCTTAAATATGACTCCTTTAAAATATTTGCCCGCAATAGATGTTGATGACGATAGAATACACCTCCTAACTCGTCACGCTCTTTTAGATAAGATGGTCCAATCGTTTTGGAATCGTTGGAGAACCGATTGTTTGCACACGCTGCAGTCACGTCAAGAATGGAATACTCCATCCAACCCAATTACTGTAGGTACGGTGGTAGTCCTTATGACTGAGAATGCGCCTCCTTTACATTGGCCTCTAGGAGTAGTAGAGGAAATTTTTCCCGATGCCCGCGGGATAACTCGTGTTGTACGGGTTAAAACTGCAACCGGATCGTATCTGCGCCCGGTTGTTCGCCTCTGCCCTCTGCCTAGCCAGCAGTAGGCACGAGTTCCAATCTATGTTTATATTTTAGTTGTTATTTCGCAAACCTAGATTTAGATTAGACATTAGTTTTGTTCCACATTTTTCGTTTCGAAGGTAACCCTTCAAGCCGGGGGGAATGGTTGCGCCGATGTGGAAACTGTATTTTTTGACATGGAAACACACTCCTTTTAGATCCGTCTCCCCCTCCGCACTAACCATAGAGTAGGGCTAGCTGTAGCTTCCGTCCGCCATTGTGTGAGATGTGGACGGTCACTCCCGTTTTGAACTAGCCAGCGTAGGGACGGATCGCGAGCGCGTCTCTCAGAAATGAATAATATTTGTTGTATTTTAACCGCCTAATAGACCTTTACCGATCGGATGGTGCCTCTCGTGTGTTCCTCAAGCGATCTAGTGATGCTGACGGCAGCTCCTGAGCAAGGAAGAGAAGATCCGTGTACCGGCTGCGATGAAAACACGTGTGTCGTGAAGGTTAGTGCATCCTCTCCTAATTTCTCGGGCTGCATTCACTGCCTGGATCGAATCCGCGGCAGCCCGGCCACCTGTCTTGTTTTGTGTGTAAAGCGTCAATAGAACAGTTATCTGCTTCTCCGCAATACAGTCCACTCGCGCACGCTGGCCCATGCGCCACCACATACATATGTATGTAAACATAACATAAACTCACGCCTATATCCCCGAAGGGGTAGGCAGAGGTGCTAGCACCCACATTTCGCCAGTTTATGTTTACGTATGTATTACTATATATATATGTATATATATTATATAGCATATACTGTCATACCACACTGACACTTCAAAAAATATCATTAAATCTTAGACTTAATTGATATACGCTTAATACTTCGGCTTAAGCCGCGTGGTTTCCGGCAGAGTAGAATTAGGGCCACCCCTTCTCTTCCCATGCGGTGTCGTACAAGGTGACTAAGGGATAGGGCTGTTTATCATCAGACACATATATACAGCTCAGACTCAGCCTCAGATGCATGGTACGAGTCAACAAAAGTGCCCGGAATACCATGTTACATGCAAGCAAAGATTGTAGGAGGTAGGACACGGCGGTATTTCCGCCCAATTGAGCAGTCCGACTGGGGAAGTACCTCCGCCCTACAGAATACCGCGGCTATAGTAACTTCGTGTTGTGTTCCCAGCGGTGAGTAGGGTAGCCAGAGCTCACTGGAGAATTTGTGCTGTCAGTGGGAAGACTAAAGGCTTGTCCTGCTTTGTCTTCTACACTGACGGCACAGAAACTCTACTTACATGGTTGGCAGCGCGACTTTGACTCCTCTGGTGTTACAAACGTCCGTAGGCCACGGTAACCACTTTCCATCAGGTGGGCCGTGTGCTTGTCTGCAAACTAAGTGGTAGGTATAAAAAAAAATATGCTGAAAAGAGTACAAAGTAATGGAGGCGCCGTTGTGCCGAATGGTACCGTCGGAAGGGGAAGACCTAGGCGCACATACCTGGACCAAATAAAAGTTTTAGAAAAGGGGCAGGTCAGGAGTACTCTAAACCGACGAGCGTGCATGAAGAATGTAATGAGAGTGAATGAAGCGAGAGTAGTATGTCAGGATCGTAGCAAATGGAGATCCGTGATCTCTGCCTACCCCTATGGGAGACAGGCGTGATTTTATGTATGTATGTATGTATGTATAAATTTTGTACGCCAGTGAAGTGGTTAGGTATTTAGGTTTTTGTACCTAAACCACTTGCTATCTATACGTGTAGCGAGTATACTTGAGGTAGTAATAATATATAGTTACAACTGCATTGTTTTTATTCCGAGTGATGAAAACATAATAATCTTTACTTCGAACAACACGAGTATTTATATAATAAAAATTATTAATAATAATTAACAACTAATAATAATAACGGGTCGGTCTTGACCGTTTTTGCTTAGCTGTTGACGCCCCTTTTCACTATGGCCGCCAATTGAAGTAGTGGCCATCTTGAACTACCACTGCTAGAACAATAGGTGCACCGGCGCTAAACTGCAGGAGGCGTGGCTTAAACAGGTTCTTGTTTTGCACACTGCACTATGCACACCTGCAGTATTAGTCATCGCTAAGTGTATGGCGTGATTTTACAAGGTGCAAAATATAAGCGGAAGCGATTGTTGTTGTAGCGTATTTGGTCGCTACACTACTCCCCCTCCGAGACCGTAGTTACTACGGGCGAAAGTAGTCTGGGAATCTAACAGTTCTTCCACTTCTTGTTTTCCGAATTGGTGTTTCGGATGGTTGTTCTTGCAGTATTTTTGTCGTATAAAATTCAGTTATAGTTGGTTCTGTTTGCTCTCGTGCCATAAATGCAGGTTTAATGCGATCTATTGTGACCTTCTGCTTTTTTCCTTGTACTACAATATCAAAGGTCTTTTCTCCTCGGTGCAGAACCTTGTAGGGACCAAGGTATGGAGCTTGTAGTGGTCTTTTCACTGGACCTTGGCGAAGAAAAACATGAGTTGCTGTCTTCAAGTCTTTGGGTAAGTAGAAAGGTCGGCTGGAGCTAGTGTGCCACGATGTTGGTTGCGGAGTAAGTTTCGCCACGTGTGCTCGGAGTCTGCTGACGAGGCTGTTCATGTCCACCTGGACTTGGGAGTCAGCCGTCAGGAACTGTCCAGGTAGGCGTAGCGGCTCTCCGTAGACTAATTCCGCTGTAGATCCTTGCAGGTCCTCTTTCCACGCAGTGCGGATACCCAATAGTACCCAAGGAAGAGCTTCAGACCAACTTGCAGTAGCATGGCATGTAATGGCAGCCTTCAGCTGTCTGTGTAGCCTTTCGACTAGTCCATTGGCTGCAGGGTGGTAAGCAGTAGTAAGATGATGTTTGGCGCCAATGAGTATTGTTAGTTCGTTGAAGACATGCGAGACAAATTGGCGTCCACGGTCTGTAGTTATGTGCTCCGGACAGCCAAAGCGTGCGATCCAGCCTGAAGTGAGGGCTGATACGCAAGTCTCTGCGGTGATGTCTTCAAGTGGATACGCTTCGGGCCAACGAGTAGCTCGGTCGACAACAGTTAGACAGTATTTGTAGTTACCGGAGATGGGCAATGGTCCGACCAAGTCAATGTGTATATGCTGAAAACGCTGTGATGTTGGCATAAATGTTTGCAAGGGAGCTGATGTGTGTCGTGTCACCTTGCTTCTCTGACATGCTTCACATTCTTTGGCCCATTGTCGACAATCTCGTCTAACGCCAGGCCACACGAATCTCTGCGTTACTAAATGTACACTTGCTTTCACGCCTGGGTGGCTTAGGTTATGGAGTGATAAAAATACAGTCTTGCGGAATGCTGCAGTAACAAATGGCCTTGGCGATGCTGTCACGTCGCAGTAGACTTCGGTGCTTGACTCTGGGAGCCTGATCTTTTTTAAGCTTAGCGAGCAACCGTTATTTAGCAGGTCATGCAGCTCCGTGTCGGTTTCTTGGGCTTCAGCTAGTGCCTTGTAATCCAGGGGTAGTGTGAGCTCTTCTATGCGAGACAAAGTGTCAGCGATCACATTTTGTTCCCCTTTGATGTACCTCAAATCCGTTGTGAATTGGCTGATGTAGTCCAGGTACCGAAATTGTCGTGGAGAGCAGTTTTCACGATTCGTTGTAAATGCGAAAGTCAAGGGTTTATGATCTGTGACGATAAAAAAATGACGTGCTTCAACCATGAACCTGAAGTATCGTATAGCCTCATAAATTGCTAAAAGTTCTCTGTCGTATGGGCTATATTTCTTCTGTGGCGGGCTAAGTTTCTTGGAAAAGAATGCCAGAGGTTGCCAATCTTGAGCAGTGTACTGCTGCAATACAGCTCCAATCGCTGTATCTGAGGCGTCTGTTTGTATTGAGAGTTCAGCTTTTGGATCCGGATGTATGAGTAATGTAGCCTCTGATAAACTTCGCTTGCAGTTTTCGAATACTTCCAGTAATTCAGGTGTTAGGCTAATGGGATGGCGTCCTTTAGTTTTAGGGCCTGTAAGTAGACTGTTAAGTGGTGCTTGAATAGATGCGGCAGCTGGTATGAAGCGGCGGTAGAAATTCAGCATACCCAGAAATCGTCTGAGTTCTTTCATGGTTTTGGGTGCGGGATAATCTTGGATAGCTTGTACCTTACACTCCAGAGGCTTAACACCAGCAGCGGAAACTTTGAATCCAAGAAATTTTACTTCTGTCTTGCCGAACATGCACTTATTTGTGTTTATTAAGACGCCATATTCGGTCAGTCTTTGAAATAGTTGTTGTAGATGTTCCTGGTGTTGGCTGCTATTGTTGCTGCTGACCAGGATATCATCTAAGTATCCGTAACAGAAGTCCAGGCCACGAAGAACCTCGTCCATGAAGCGCTGGAACGTTTGGGCGGCGTTGCGAAGTCCAAACGTCATGAATGGGAATTCGTATAGGCCAAATGGGGTTGTTATTGCGGTCTTTGGTATGTCTTCTTCAGATACTGGTATTTGGTTATAGGCTTTAACTAAATCGATGGTGGAGAAGATGGAGCAGCCAGTTAGTTGTTGAGTGAAGTCTTGTAAGTGCCTGATAGGGTATCGGTCTGGAATTGTACGAGCATTCAACATTCTGTAGTCTCCGCATGGTCGCCAACCGTCGTCTTTCTTGCGAACTAGGTGGAGTGGTGAAGACCATGGGCTATCAGATCTGCGTGCCGTTCCGTGTTGAAGCATATCTTCGAACTCTGCCTTTGCTATTTTTAACCGTTCAGAATCTAAACGTCGTGGGCGATTCTTTACAGGTGGTCCTGCGGTAGTGCGGATGTGATGAACGGTTTTGTGTTTCATTGGACTACGTTGACCAGCAGGGCGTGTGACGTTTGGGTATTCCCGTAGCAGACGATGGTACAGAGAATCGTCTTTGGTTGTACAGACTGAAGAAATAGCTTCTGTAGAAGTCTGATGTATTGCGGCCACTGTAAGTGCTGTGATGCCATCAATCAGACGTTGGTTACGGCAATCGACGAGGAGACTATAGTACCCCAGGAAGTCGACTCCGATTATAGGCTTTGTAACATCTGCTACAATGAAGCGCCAATTGAAGTTACGGCGAAGTCCTAAGTCCAGTGTTAGAGGTATGTCCCCATATGTAGAGATGACCGTTCCGTTGGCAGCGAATAATTCATACGGTGTTTTGTTTCTTTGCTCCCTTACAGCGGACCGCGGAAAGACGCACAGGTCTGAACCCGTATCTACCAGATATTGCACCTTTGTTTTGCGGTCCGTGATGAAAAGGCGGCTTGAAATTGCGTAGCAGTCATTTACCGCCGTTATTGACTGCCGGGGAAGTTTTCCTTTTTATAGTAGGAACAAGGCTGGGTACATCTTCGAGCTTTTTCGCCAAATCGATAATGGTAGAAGCAAAAGGGATGATTGTCTGGGCGTGAATTTGGTCGAGGGCTGTATCTTCGGTTTCTATCCTGAGAGCGCGAGCGTGATCGTGAACGACTGCGCAGTTCCATACTCATTGCCTCCAATCTTCTACTGAGTTCTTCTACTTTTCTTGTCAATAGATTGAGGCCACTGTCAGCAACAGCGGTAACATGCGCCGTGCTTGAGCCTTGATTTGTACTGGCTATGGCCATGGTTGCAGGAACGACGTCATTGACACGGTCTGCCAATGCTGCCAGGTCTTCCAGAGTCATCTTGGTTTCTTGAGCTGCAATGCATGTTTGCAAGTGTGTAGGTAGACGACTGGCCCAGATGGTTCTGATGAAATCAGCTGGAACATTGACGCCTGCTAGGAGTTGCAGATGCCGAAGAAATTGTGTCGGCTTCCGGTCTCCCATCTCTTCGTGCATCAAAAGCTGTTTAATCTTCCGTTCTTGAGAAGCTGATAGCCTACGAATAAGCTCAGTCTTGATGGTCGTGTATTTATTTACGGCTGGTGGAGTGACTATTAGATCTCTGACTTCTGCTGCATGTTGAGGTTCCAGCTGTGCCAACACATAATAAAATTTCGTGGCATCAGCGCTTATGTTGGACAACACGAATTGTCCCTCCATCTGGGCGAACCATAACTCTGGGTCATCGGGGTTGAATTTTGGTGTTTTCACTCCAACGCGGTGCGATTCCCCCAATACAACATCTTCTGTAGCTTCGGTTGCCATGCTCGTAGTTTCTTAGGATTCTTCTAAATGTCGAAGGGTCACCAGTGAAGTGGTTAGGTATTTAGGTTTTTGTACCTAAACCACTTGCTATCTATACGTGTAGCGAGTATACTTGAGGTAGTAATAATATATAGTTACAACTGCATTGTTTTTATTCCGAGTGATGAAAACATAATAATCTTTACTTCGAACAACACGAGTATTTATATAATAAAAATTATTAATAATAATTAACAACTAATAATAATAACGGGTCGGTCTTGACCGTTTTTGCTTAGCTGTTGACGCCCCTTTTCACTATGGCCGCCAATTGAAGTAGTGGCCATCTTGAACTACCACTGCTAGAACAATAGGTGCACCGGCGCTAAACTGCAGGAGGCGTGGCTTAAACAGGTTCTTGTTTTGCACACTGCACTATGCACACCTGCAGTATTAGTCATCGCTAAGTGTATGGCGTGATTTTACAAGGTGCAAAATATAAGCGGAAGCGATTGTTGTTGTAGCGTATTTGGTCGCTACACCAGAACCGGCAGAATATGTGATCCGACACTATGTGTATAATTTAAACATCATTTTTTGTACCATATTCTACAAATAGAGAACTTTGACTTTGAATACATTTAAAAGAAAATATTGCTATGTGAAAAAGTTAAGGTACCTACCTACCTAACTGTTAAGTAGGTAAGGGTAGATAAGTTTATTTATTTATTTATTTATTAAGGTACATCAACAGTATACATATTATACATTTTCTATAATAGTTGCATCCGTGAAATATTCCAATATGCATACCTATTAGAGACGTACACAACATTTATATGAATTTAGTTAGACAAAAGAGTGAAACTATTAGTACAGTTAGTATTTAGACAAATAATAATTTGATGATTAATAATACATCGATTTGCTTCGATTTTATTCTGACTATTAAAATTAAATAATGGAATGAATAAAGTGTGAAATTCGCATCGATACATTGAAATCATAAACAATTTGATTATTAAAATAATTACATTGATATACTGAACATTGATTACATTTACTAAATTGATTACATTGATTGAAATTGTGAAATTGATTGAGAATCACGGAATCAATCCATAGTTAAATTAAATCAAATTCCAATTCAAACCCAAATTCAAATCTAAACCCAAATTCAACTTCAAAATCAAATTCAAATCTAAATCCAAACCAAATTCAAATCAAAACCCAAATCCAAACTCAAATCCAAATCCGGAACCAAATCCGAATTCAAACCACATTACATTACAAAATGAGCAATAATTTAACAATATTCTAAAAAAAAAAAATGCAAAAAGAAGATAAAAATCGAAGCTTTAGCAACCCTCAGTGCTAATTAGCCCCCTGGATGGTGCCAAAAAGCTTTTCTTGAACTTGCTGATAGAATCAGCAAAAATATCAAGATCCACAGAGCTACCGCACAGTGAATTGGACTACTCCAGTATGTTCAACTATGTGTTCAACCGGTTGAACAAATTGGACAACTTTTCTCCAGGTTTTTCAACTCCAAAATGTAGTTGAACTAGCTGGACTGAAAATTACAATATGTTCAATTATCGGTTCAACCGGTTGAACAAGTTGGACAACTTTTCTCCAGGTTTTTCAACTCCAAAATGTAGTTGAACTAGCTGGACTGAAAATTACAATATGTTTAACTATCGGTTCAACCGGTTGAATAAATTGGACAACTTTTCTCCAGGTTTATCAACTTCAAAATGTAGTTGAACTACCTGGACTGAAAATTACAATAAATTCAATCATAATATTGTTATGTACAGGGTTCAAAGAACGTTCAAGGCAGTTCTTTGAACCAAATAAGTACCTCGTAGTTTACGAGGTACTTATTTGGTTCAAAGAAGAAATCTACTAGGTACTTAATATATTTATTTATATAACTTGGTACAGTTATCATTGGATATATTAAAAAATATTCCTAATTACATTGCACATTCTAATAGAAATTGACAGACACTTATTTCCTTATTAATCAGTTTCATTTGTAAGTCCATTATTATTTTGTCATTCAAAATACTGACTTTATTGCGTTTGTTAATCTTTTGTTTATTTTTTATTTGCTTTTCTTTGACAGCATTAAATTCTGCATCGTCTAATAGAACTTTTAAAAGCTGCATAAGTGTGACTTTTTTTTTATTTTTAACGCACTCGTTATTTAGGTTAAGATGCCATCCTTCAACACTATTCGTTGTTCTATGGCGTTCTCCATAGACACACCAAGTGCTAATGAAATCGTCGTCTTTGAGCCAATACGACTCAACATATTTTACGAAGAGTCCTAAATTGGAGTTCGTTTCCAAATTTTCTATTAGAAATTCAATCTTTTCTAAAATGAACAACCATCCCTCTCTTATGTTCATAGAAGGAAGCAGTGGCAGAACACTCGTGAGTCGCACAATTTTTCGAGTGTATGATGGCTTTACAAGGTTATACTTTTTGCCCTTACGCCAAATAGCATTCGAAAAATGGTAATAACATCCTTTGGTGATTATATTTGGAAACACATCAATAATCGCAGCCCGTGCCGCTGTTTCATAATCGGAAGTGAACTTTTTTGGTGCCCAACCCGGAATTTGGCTTTTTATAATTTCAAACATTACATTATAAGATGACTGGGACAAGTCGGACATTAGAGCATAGATTAGCGGCACAACATTTGTATTTGTTTCGTTGCTCTCAATATCACCATGAATGCTGTAAATTTGTTTACATGGTGGTGGGCATGATTTAAAAGTCCCATCTCCAAAGATGTGATCAATAAATGGTATTATTTTCTTCATATTTTCTGAACAAAATACTATGATTCGAACACCACTATAATTATAATCTCCCAATAAAAATGACAAATACCTCGTTGGCACTATAATATCCGCCGGGTCCGTAAAACACGTTTTGGGTAATCCTGCAGCTTGATTTTTGACATTGTATAGAGTGCTTTTGATAGAGTCAAATACTGGAACTTCCGAAATTTTATCGAGGCCGCTATCTTTAATGGATTTAATTGCTTTTTTATAAATTTGGCGTACTGTTTCAGTTCCATCCGATAGTTTGATTTGCTGCTTACATTCTTCAATCTTTTTCTCGATTTCGATTTTTCCAGTATCTGGTTTGCAATAATCACTATGTTTTTTAAATTTTAAAATTTTATCATTCTGCAACATAAATAAAAACTTGTTTGAAAAATATTTTTATAATTATAGTTCTTTATTTCAGGTAATTGTCCATAGGTACATAATTATATAGTTTTAGGTACAAATCTAAATTGTCGGTGTTTACATATTTTCACTTTATGTCGGTGTTTACATATTTTCAGTTTATGTCGGTGTATACATATTTTTGGCTCATAGGTATATAAATAGTTAAAGTGATAATCACCTCAAGAGTCAAAGAACCGACGCAAGTAAATTTTCTATCTGTTCTCGTGGAACACCTCCATATAGACGATCCATTGATATAATTCTTCACACGATAATATCGGTACCCGCAGTGGACCAACACTACACCTTTGCCTTTGTGTAAAAAACACAAATCGTCATCGATTTCCATCGTATTTTATAAAAACAGACAAGAAAGAACAATTTCTGAACTCTTGGAAAACTGACGTTATATTAATAGACAATGAAATTAATATGTTCATAATTTTCCTTCATTTGCAATTAGTGATAACCTCTTTGGAGCAATAGCCGTACTAAGTTAGATAAATAAATATATTAAGTACCTAGTAGATTTCTTCTTTGAACCAAATAAGTACCTCGTAGTTTATCTTTGAACCTTGTACATAACAATATTATGATTGAATTTATTGTAATTTTCAGTCCAGGTAGTTCAACTACATTTTGAAGTTGAAAAACCTGGAGAAAAGTTGTCCAATTTGTTCAACCGGTTGAAACGATAGTTGAACATATTGTAATTTTCAGTCCAGCTAGTTCAACTACATTTTGAAGTTGAAGAACCTGGAGAATATTGTCCAATTTGTTCAACCGGTTGAACCGATAGTTTTTTTTTTTTTTTTTTTTTTTTTTTTTTTTTTTATATAGGACACGTCAATTGGACCTCGCCTTGCCTGATGGTAAGCTGAAGGCAAAATCCCAGAAAAGAGGGTCACCATTACTTACACATACCGTGTGACAATGGTGACACTCAGCTTGACGGCCTTATCATATGCTTTTTCACGCCCCGCTTAAAGGACCCGGGACTGTAGGAAGAAGGAAACACGTGAGCTGGTAATGAATTCCAGGCCTTAATGGTGCGACAGAGGAAAGAGTCTCCGAACCGCTTGGTTCTTGATCGGATGTTTTGCACCGTGTGCGGATGACATCTAAGACCTGCACGCGTTGTCCTGTGTAGGAAAGGGGAGGGTGGGACTAATTGGAAGAGCTCATCAGAACACTCCCCATGGTACAGACGGTAAAATACAGCCATGGACGCAACATCTCTACGCAGCTGTAAAGGTTCTAGGGTGTTCGTGATCTCGGGATTCCCAATGATGCGGATCGCACGTCGCTGCAACCTGTCGAGAGCATCTAGTAAGTACTTTGCTGAACCGTCCCAGAGATGCGAGCAGTACTCCACACAGGAGCGAATTTGTGTCTTGTATAGAAGACACCGCTGCTCCGGCGTGAAAATATTGTAATTTTCAGTCCAGCTAGTTCAACTACATTTTGAAGTTGAAAAACCTGGAGAAAAGTAGTCCAATTTGTTCAACCGGTTGAACAGATAGTTGAACATACTGGAGTAGTCCCAGTGAATTGTACTCGGAACAGATACGAGCCACAGGGGATTGTCTACCAATATTAGTTTTGCAGACGGGTATATGGAACGTTCGAATACCAGGGTACCTTGGCGCTCGGCTGGGTACATTGAGATTGACGTCATTGAGCAGCTGGCTACAGTCTATGCTTGCATTCACAAGCTTGTGTAAGAACACTAGGTCTTGGACCCTACGGCGTAGGTTGAGTGTTGTCATTTTCAAAAAGGCAAGCCTTTGGTCGTAAGGGGCCCTATGCGATATACCAGGTAAACCGTATGCCAGTTGTCTCGTGAAAGCACGTTGAATACTTTCAATTCTCTGAGATTTCACGGTATATATAGGATTCCAGACTACAGAGGCATATTCCAGCTGACTTCTAACCAGGGCGTTGTACAATACCACCTTCGTCTTGGCTTGACGGAACTCCTCTGCATTCCTCCTAACGAACCCTAGCATTTGAGCTCCCTTTTTGGCAACTGCATCCACGTGAGAGGAAAAACTGAGCCCGCTGTCCAGCATGACCCCCAGGTCTCTAATTTCACTGACCTCCTTTAAAGCTTCACCATCGATGCTATAAGTTGAGTGAATGGGGCATCTTTTTTTGGTGAATTTTATGTGGTAACACTTTGCAGCATTGAGCACCATACCATTTCCGCGACACCACTCGTGAATCCTGTTGAGGTCACACTGCATCAATTCAATGTCAGACTGGGAATTGACTGTCCGATATATCTTGAGGTCATCGGCAAACAGGGAGAACCTGGAGTGCTCGATGTGGCTCACAATATCGTTGATGAAAAGATTGAATAGCACCGGCCCAAGATGAGATCCCTGCGGCACGCCCGAGTCGGCGAGGTACTCCCCAGAGTCATATCCCTTCACCGAGACAAACTGCGGTCTATTGTGTAGGTAGGATCGAAACCATTCTAAAAGGGCACCGTACACACCGTGTGCTTTGAGTTTCATCAATAGTAAGGGGTGGCTCACTTTATCAAAGGCACTGGAAAAGTCGGTATAAATGGCATCGACCTGTCCTCCCCGATCAATAGTTGCTGACAGATCCGACACATAAGTCACCAAGTTTGTGTGCACAGAGCGACCAGCCGTGAAACCGTGTTGGGCCGAGCTAATGGCGGCACTGATATGACGTGTGAGAACTGGACGTATCAGAGACTCGCAAAGTTTGGAAAAACAGGAGAGAATTGAAATGGGGCGGTAATTCTTGACATTGCTATGATCACCCTTTTTATGAATTGGTACAATGCGAGCCTTTTTCCATTCATACGGGAAGACACCATCATCAAGGGAGCGATTTATTATTTTAGATAGTGGCAAAGCAAGAGCAGGACCACAGCGCTTGACAAAAATAGGAGGTATCATATCTGGTAGTAAGTTAGGTAGGTAGGTACAAGAAGTGACCTAAAACCCTCTCTATTCTGCATAATCTATGTCCAGTTGTTTATACCTAATATTAAATATATATTATCAGTGTTCAAAGTGAGATAATTCAGACGTGGACACATCGTTTGAACGCTCGCGTTCGTGGGCAGTGAGATTAGTGTGTGTGTGACATTCGCGGAGATAGCACATTGACAATGCCTCAGGTGAGTACTTACTGAGTACCGTTTACATACATTCACGCCTGTAAATTCTCGAAGGGGTAGGCAGGGGTATATTAACGGTACAGTGATGTCCAAGAGCTATGAAAAATATAACTAATTACTAATAATACGCCAATATTATTAAATCGCGTGATTCCCGGCAGAGTAGAATTTCGACCACCCCTTCTCTTCCCATGCGGTGTCGTACAAGGCGACTAAGGGATAGGGCTGTTTAACATCAGACAGATATATACAGCCCAGACTGGCTTGACGTGGCTTGAGTCAAAAATAGTGCCTGGAAGACGCCAATAGGCTCACCTACCCAAGCTATTACTTGGGACCGAATTTAATAATTGGTGAAATGTGGGTGTTAATTCACCTCTGCCTAACCCTCCGGGGATAAAAGCGTGATTATATGTATGTATGTATTATTACTTACGAATTTAATAATAAAGGTATTTTTTTGCATAGCGCGCTCTCGCGTCTCCGATCGGTGTGAAAATTAATAACAAAAGTCATTATTTTTTTGTCATATCTATAGTTTACAAAACATCATTGCGGCTAACTCACTTTTTTATTCCACCGCAGACGGCTAAAAAATTTTTTACATAATATATGTTAAGTTTACCGGGTTTATCGCCAAAATTTGTTACAAAAAAAAGTGATAAGACGCTCGATAGCCAATATTACATGAACAAAATGTCAGACCAGAGAATAAATAATAGATAAAAGTTATAGATTGTTGTTAAACCGGGCATTGATAAAGCGCTTACATAACACAAACTGTTGTGGTCAATTCAAATCAGGCGAGAAAGAGTCTCGAGCACTTTTTAAGTAGTTCTTAGCCACATCATAAAGATTTGGAACTCTTTACGTGCTCACGTGTTTCCTTCTTCCTTCAGTACCAAACAATTTGAGCGGGGTGTGAAAAAGTTTATTTTGCATTATTAATATTTAGTCCGACGTTTCGGCTACTTTTTACTCGACTACGGCTACTAAGAGAGTAGAGTGGCACCTCTTAGCCTTAGGAGGGATTTTGCCTCACTGTGTGTTCTACCGCCTATACAATGGTTTGTGCTCTGATGAATTGTTTGACATGATGCCCGTAGCTACATTCTATCATCGCACCTCTCGCCATAGGCAGGAAATTCATCCCCACACATTGTGACCTGAGACGGTGCGCACTGTGCGGTATGAAAGAAACTTCATCCCACGCACACTCAAGCTGTGGAATGACCTCCCTGCTGCGGTTTTCCCAAGCGCCTACAATATGGGGTTCTTCAAGAGGGGCATCAGATGGTTTCTTCATGGTCGGCAGCGCGAGTGTGACACCCCTGGTGTTGCATACGTCCATAGGCCACTGTAACCGCTTCCCATCAGATGGGCCGTGTGCTTGTCTGCCAACTAAGTGGTATAAAAAAAGAGTTATGATTTTGACAGGCTATGTTTGTGTAAGTGGGTTCATCTGTTCCCTCATAACTCCTCAGCCACTTTTTAGAACTGCGTCGAACTAAAAGCGTCTTATTCGTCCGCTTGTTATAGGCTATATAACGATTCACTAAATCTGATGTGGCGCCCTCTAGAGGTCATTAAGGACTGTGTTAAAAAATATTTTTGAAATAAATATTTCGTGTTTAGTATCAACTGAAAGGTCTTAATTAGCACTAAAACCCGACTGCTGAAAAATCACGATCTGAAAAGTGTTAAACAAGAAAACATCAAGGATAGCCATGGTCGTATACCACTTAGTCTAACAAAACAATACATTCTAGGGAAAAGTATTGTTTTGTTAGACTAAGTAATAGTGCCACATACTATTTTTAGCCTTCTATGAATGTAATTATTTTTTTAAAGTGCTTTTAAAGTGTCAAATAGTGTTTATTTGACACTTTAAAAGCCGCCAGATTTGAATGGACCCTTACAGCTATTTATCGGTGGGTTTACTATGTCTGTTTACACGTCATATTTATATAATAACAATAACAATTTATAAACGTAATCAACTGTGTGTATTCTTGTATAGAATCAATCACTGCATTCTTTAAATTCTGTAATAATGAATCAAAAATTTTTACGTAGGTTAAAATTAAGAAAACGGCATTGTTGTTACACAATTTTCAAGAAAGAACATTGACAGCTTGATAAGATCAAATCGACTAAGAAATAGAAAAAATTTGATCGGTTCAGGTGGGATTCTTGCAAAGGTCCTGTGGCTTAGTGCTCAGAGCGTTCCCTCTGTTAGGGAAAGATCGCTGATTGACAGACAAGGTTCTAGCGCGCGCTTGCCTCTCAGTGCTGAGAGGGAAAGACAGGAGGCGTCTGAGTGCTCACAAACATACATACATATAATCACGACTTATCCCCGGAGGGTTAGGCAGATGTGATTTAACACCCGTTGTTGTTGTGTGTTGTAAGTATTGGTGACCCTCTTTTCTGGGATTTTGCCTTCAGCTTACCATCAGGCAAGGCGAAGTCCAATTGACATGTCCTATATAAAAAAAAAAAAAAAAAAACACCCACCTTGCACCAATCATTGAATTCGGTCCCACGTAATAAGGGGATAAACCAATTGCCGTCTTCCGGGCACTATTGTTGACTTGAGCCATGCATCTGAGGCTGAGTCTGGGCTGTATATACCTATCTATCTGATATCAAACAGCTGTATCCCTTAGTCGCCTTGTACGACACCGTATGGGAAGAGATGGGGTGGCCCAAATTCTACTCTGCCGGGAACCACGCGACTGCCCAGTGCAAGCTTTTTCTCACACGCACATAATTACTATACTGCAGACCTAATAATCCGGGTAAATACTTTTTCTTAGTTTGCCGACAGTACTTCTTGAGGTCTTAGGCGAGTTAACTAGTATTTTTTGACTGAGACGAATCCTCACTGAGGCGAGTTTACTATAACCTAAAGTAATAATAAAACTACTAAAAACACAAAAGATAATTTCTATTGTATATTTGTGTAATTGAATTATATACAAGTCGGTATATAAATATATATAAAACTATGCTAACTATACAATATATACAAAAATGGAATAGAGAAAAAGAGGGAGGCTGTAATTTTAGGCATCGAAAAATTCCTCCCCATCGATCTCTACTGGTACCGTGCCCAAGAGGCTGGCGGCATTACCACGCTGAATGGCGATGCCAATTCTTTGAGCGAGGTAAAGGCCCAGCCTTATGGTCACGGGAAGCGTCGATTAAACAAAATAAATTGATTATTATTATGTAATTGTTCGATAAAACAATTTGTTTACAAAGAAACAGAACGGTCACTGTTTAAATTTTGTATTAACAGAAAACCTTGTATTTTTACGTACTTACTTTTGGTGATATTGTTATAAGTTATTAGCCCCAATTTACATTGTCACGAAAGGAAGTGAAGCCAATAAGTACACTTGCAAATTCACATACTAACTCCACATCTGTCTAGGTTAAGCTATAACTTTTAATAAATCCAAGAATATGTTACGCAGGAAGAGCGAGGCATTCCCAACACAAGTGTCCCTTACTAGGAAGCCCCAACAATGTATAAACTAGGATTTTATAAATAAAGAATTTTTAATTTTTTTAAATTTTAATTTTAAATTGTCGTTCAATCGAATGGTTGATTGAGCAAGCAGTGAATGCTCTCATCCCATCTTTTCCCATGCGGTTTCGTACAAGGCGACTAAGGGATAGGGCTATTTAATATCAGACAGATATATATAGCCCTGACTCGGCCTCAGATGCATGGCTTGAGTCAATAATAGTGCCTGGAGGCGGCAATAGTCTCACCCCATTACGTGGGACCGAATTCAATAATTGGTGAAATCTGGGTGTTAATTTATCTCTGCCTAACCCTCCGGGAATAAAGGCGTGATTATATGTATGTATGTACTTATTCTTCTGTTCTTACAATCCAGGGTCTTTTAGGGTCAATTCCCACCTCACTGAACGAGCAGAGGCTAGAAAATGAAAGCGTTTCACAGGCTTTAAATTGTACATAACTGATCATTATTAATTTGTTAATCTCACTGCTAGGTGTTCTTTTTGTCTAGTCTACGAGCTACTTTTAACTACAAATAGCATATTTATTGTAGGTAAACTAGCTGACCCACCCCAACTTCGCCCGGGGTATATTTTGAAGCTTCATATCCCTTTGAGCCCGTATGTTTTAGTCTGCAAAATATGTATGCAAAATTGTCGAATTTGTTAACATTTATTATCAATGCTCCGCTTCCTTAAGTAGTAGCGTGATGATATATAGCCTAAAACCTTCCTCGATAAATGGACTACCCAACACTGAAAGAATCATTCAAATCGGACCAGTAGTTCCAGAGATTAGCGCTTTCAAACAAACAAACAAACAAACAAACTCTGCAGCTTTATAATATTAGTATAGATTATGTTTTCATGTAAGTGGCTATGTAGATAGATAGATAGATAGATAATTCTTTATTGCACACCAATATTATAACAGATTTACAGACATAATTAAAGTTACAGTTAAATGCACAATGGGCCGCCTTATCACTTAAAGTGATTTCTTCCAGGCAACCTTAGGATGGACAGGAATTAAAGTATATAAGTGAGTGTTAGTGTAATATGTCAACATTTACAAAGTAGTGTGTTACATGAATAATTACATAGTATACAAATACGAAATATAGATAATAATATCGTGTTTCGAGCAATAAACAAAAAAAAAAATAATAATAATAATAAATATTCTACACAACGCTATCTAGACCCATGGTAAGCATAGTTTAACTAGCTTGTGTTATGGAATCTAGAATACGGATAAACATACTTAAATACTTTTTTTGTAAATACATACATATTATACATAGAAACACCCAGACCAATACAAATACCCATATTCATGCATACACATATTTGCACTGAGCGGGGATCGAACCCGCGCCTGCGAGATAAATAAATAATATGTGAATATGAGAAGATTTCAACGATTACGCTGTAATGTAATTGTCTTTTTGAAAACAAATATCTTTAAACCTAATATGTATACATGTGAGAATATATTATTTTCTTTCCTTTAAATCTCCAAAGTGTTAAACACCCACGGCTCGCTAACTACTTCGGTCCTATGTTATCGCGAGCTTATTGCCGTCAAGCGGTTCTTTGTAATGGGCTGTGTGTTTACTGTCTGATGGAGAACAGCCCTATCCCTCTCTAAGTCCCCTTAGACACACACGGGAAGAGATGTGAGATACATTTCCAAATGATGTGTTGTAAACCTTCTGTTACTCTATTCCAGGTAAAAATTCCCACATTCAAATTCAACAATGGAAGGGAGATACCAGCACTGGGCTACGGCACCTTTTTGGGAATGGACGCAAAGGTGAGCTAAAATGTTTGAATGAAAAGTGTCACGAGCAATAGATTATACACACACACAACCATCTGAATTTTGTTATTTTTTCATTTATTATTTATTCTAATAAATTAGTTACATGATGCCCACAGCTACATTCTATCATAGCACCTCTCGCCATAGGCAGGGAATTCATCCTCACACATTGCGAACTGAGACGGTGCGCACTGTGCGGTATGAAAGAAACTTCATCCCACGCACACTCAAGCTGTGGAATGACCTCCCTGCTGCGGTCTCCCTGCTGCGTCGGTTTCCAAGCACCTACAATATGGGGTTCTTCAAGAGAGGCATCAGAAGGTTTCTTCATGGTCGACAGCGCGATTTGTTAGGGGTGTTACCTGGTGTTGCATACGTCCATAGGGCACGGTAACTACTTTCCATCAGGTGGGCCGTGTGCTTGTCTGCCACCTAAGTGGTATAAAAAAAAAGTTCTATCGATATTTCCCGGAGATCTATTTGTTTAAAGTTTAAATTGCCTAAATTACGCTAAGCACGCTGTAATTGTGTTAACATTGTCAGCTTTTCAGCTTCAGCACTAACGGAAATTAAATCAGGTTACACATTTTCTGCTAGGTACTTATTGTACCTACTTATAGCTGACTCTAAAATCTGTCACTTACAACCTTCGGCCATCTGTCACACGACGCAATAAAACTCCCTAAGGGCCGGCGTACATTTTCGGCATCAAGAAATTTCAAGGACAATTATAAGCAGCGGTGTGGTTATCCTTGAAATTTCAATTTTATGCCGATAGTGATAAGGCCTATTCTAATTCTACAAATAAAAATCCTTTTCCTTACCGATGCCGTCAATATGCCCCGGCCCTAAGGGTGTCCGAGACTGACACCCGCAGCAGTTCCAGCTCTACTAGATTCATTAGCTATACACACTTATAGGTACTATATATGGCTGCTATATTACAAAATGGCTGATTTCACTGACATACGAAGCTACAGAAATTCTTCTACTACACTAAGATGAATACTTGTAGAAATAACCGAAGTGTGTAGTGATTAAGATTTGTACATTATTTATTTATTTATTTATATACATGCAATATATATATCTTTACATATGTACAAGTTATATACGACTATTATGTACATTTATTACACATCCATTACCTGTCTCTTCTTCTAGCTTTTGTAAGTGTGATTAAATTAACCTTATGACCGAGCACTGAAATTAAATAATGAAAACGTCACGGTACCCACAGGACAGGCTTGCCTAGTGTGGGGCCAACGGGAAACATTCACAAAGATGAATGTGAAAATCTTGTCCTGGAAATATTTTATTTTTTTACCTAGGTATATTTTTTTTTATACCACTTGGTTGGCAGACAAGCACACGGCCCACCTGATGGAAAGTTGTTACTGTGGCCTATGGACGTTTGTAACATCAGAAGAGTCACAGCCGCGCTGCCAACCCTGTAAGTGCAGAGTTTCTGTGCCGTCAGTGTAGAAGAAAAAGCAGGACAAGCCTTTAGTCTTCCTACTGACAGCACAAATTCTATATCTTTTCAGCTCGACTTATATGCAGAAGACCTTCCGAAGATGAAAGAGACTCTATCCTATGCCATCGATATAGGATACAGACACATAGACACGGCACACTTCTACAGAGTGGAGCCTTCCATCGGCCAGATCGTCAATCAGAAGATTAAAGAAGGTGTTGTGAAGAGAGAAGACATCTTCGTGACTACTAAGGTCTGTGTGATATAATTTTCTTACCACATTCTGTTTCTCATATAATCCAGTCAAAATTGAAGAAATAAAATAACATAACATAACATAAACTCACGCCTTTATCCCCGAAGGGGTAGGCTAGCACCCACATTTCGCCAGTTTATGTTTAGGTCCCAATGTAATAGGTGGCGATCCTATTGCCATTAACCGGGCACTTATAAACACATAATACAAGAAATATCCAGTCCCCATCGTTTGGACTTGTGCGTTTGTTTTTATTCAAGGTCTAAGGTCAAAATTATTGTATTCTTTCATTTTTCTTGTAAATAGCAAGTGCTATTGCGAAAGTAGGTTGGACAAAGTAATCACATTTTGTATCCTTTCCTTGTAAATCCATTTCTTTCATTTCTTGTATGTCTTTTGTTATAAATGAAAGAGATGGCTATAAGTACAAGAAGCATAAGTATAAGTTACCAGCTCACGTGTTTCCCTCTTCCTACAGTCCCGGGTCCTTTAAGCGGGGCGTGAAAAAACATATGATGAGGCCGTCAAGCTGAGTGTCACCATTGTCACACGGTATGTGTAGGTAATGGTGACCCTCTTTTCTGAGACTTTGCCTTCAGCTTACCATCAGGCAAGCCGAAGTCTAAGCAAGCCGAATTATAGGCCCATCGCGCTCCTGAGCCACATTTACAAGCTGTTTTCGAGGGTTATTTCGAGCCGTCTCGCCAACAGGCTTGATGACTTCCAACCACCCGAACAAGCTGGATTACGGAAAGGCTACAGTACCATAGACCACATCCATACGCTGCGGCAGGTTATACAGAAGACTAAAGAGTATAACCGGCCCCTCTGCTTAGGATTCGTGGACTATGAGAAAGCCTTCGATTCGATCGAAATATGGGCCGTGCTACAGTCTCTCCAGCGATGCCGGATAGGTCACCGGTATATTGAAGTGTTGAAGTGCTTATACCAGAACGCCACTATGTCAGTCCGAGTACAGGAACAGAGCACGAAGCCAATCCCAATGAATCTAGCCAATCCCGTTAGACAGGGAGACGTTATCTCTCCGAAACTGTTTCCACTGCCTTGGAAGACGTCTTTAAGCTACTGAACTGGAAAGGACATGGCATCAACATAAACGGCGAGTATATCACTCACCTTCGGTTTGCCGATGATATTGTCATTATGGCAGAGTCGCTGGAAGATTTAAACACTATGCTCGAAGAGCTCAATAGAGTATCCCAACAGGTGGGCCTTAAGATGACGAGTGCGTCTACTTGGGTCAACTGATCCAGGTAGGAAATTCCAGTTTCGAGGACGAGGTACATAGACGAATCCGACTCAGCTGGGCAGCGTTTGGGAGGCTACGAGATGTCTTCTCGTCCGACAGACCTCAGTGCCTGAAGGCGAAAGTCTTTAACCAATGTGTGTTACCAGTGATGACTTACGGATCCGAAACGAAGTTGCTCGACGAGCTATGGAGAGGGCTATGCTCGGTATTTCCCTACGTGAACGCGTCAGAAATGATGATACCAGGTCAGTAGTAGAACAAAAGTAACCGACGTAGCCCAGCGGATTAGCTCGTTGAAGTGGCAATGGGCGGGACATATAGCGTGCAGAACAGATGGCCGATGGAGCAAAAAAGTTCTGGAATGACGACCGCGTACGGGCAAATGTAGCGTAGGACGCCCAACGGCCAGGTGGAAGGACGACCTCATGAAGGTCGCCGGGAAGTACTAGATGTGGGCTACTTTAGATCGGTCATTCTGGAAGTCTGTGGGAGACGCCTATGTTCAGCAGTGGACTATGTGTGGCTGACATGATGATGATGATGATGTAAAGATACCTGTTCTGACTTACGGTGCCGAAACGTGGACACTTACAGCGGGACTGGTCCATAGCTTATAATGTACCTTTCAAACAAAAAAAAAACTAAATCCAAATCGGTTGATCTGTTCAGGAGCTATGATGCAGACAGATACACATACAAACACACAGACACGTCAAACGTATAACACCCCGTCGTTTTTGCGTTGGGGGTTAAAAAGTAGTGCAGCAGACTATGGAGCGAGCTAGGCTTGGAGTTTCTTTGAAGGATAGAATTCGAAACGAGGTTATCCGACAGAGAACTAAAGTTACCGACATAGGTTGCAGAATTAGTAATCTAAAGTGGCAGTGGGCTGGCCACGTTTGTCGAAGGACTGATGGCCGTTGGAGCAAACGAGTCCTAGATCCACTCTAGGTAGACCGCGGGAAGGTAAACGGGAGGTAGATGGACGGATGATCTGAAAAAGGTGGCTAGGACCGAATGAATGCGAAAGGCAGAGGATTGGATAAAATGGCGCACATTGGGAGAGGCCTATGTCCAGCCGTGGACTGCAGTGGGCTAATTGATTGATTTGTAAAGATAATTTTGAACATAGCTGATGCCATTGAGCGACCTGTTAGCACATATCGATAAAATACTCTGCTATCTTCCATTATTTTGGAGAATAGATTGCCTGCATGAAGAATGTAGGTAATGAGAGTGAATGAAGCGAGAGTAGTATATCAGGATCGTAGCAAATTGAGATCCGTGATCTCTGCCTACCCCTAAGAGAAACATGTATTGATTGCTAAGATGTTTTGACCACTCTGGATGCTTACGACTATTTGAGCATTATGAAAACTAATGTACAATTGGAGTTTTGGTATTACTATCATTTTGAGCACTTTGGTAGTAAATATTAATCTGATGCTGACCGTCTACGTGGCTAGCATTACTTCATCTAATAAACTCATTCCGTATTCTGTCCATTTTTACCCGACTAGCGGCGAAGCAAAAGGAGAGTTATGATTTTGACGGGCTATGTATGTATGTAAGTATGTATGTATGTAGTTTCATCTGTTCCTTCATAGCTCCTCAATCACTTATTAGAACTGGACAAATGAGGTATCGCTAGAAGCGTGTTAGTCGTCCGCTGGTTATAGGCTATATAACGTGTCACAGGATCTAATGTGGTGGCCTCTAGCGGTCATGAAGTACTGTGTTAAAAATAAATTTGAGATAAACATGTCGTGTTTAGTATCAATTGAAAGTGCTTAGTTGTTAGCACATTACAAATATGTATAAATTATACCTTTTTTTATACAACTTAGGTGGCAGACAAGCACACGGCCCACCTGATGGAAAGTGGTTACCGTGACCTATGAACGTGTGCAACACCAGTGGAGTCACATCCGTTCTGCCGACCCTGTAAAAACAGAGATTTTCTGTGCCTTTAGTTCAGAACACAAAGTCAGGACAAGCCTTTGGTCTTCCCACAGACAGCACAAGTATTCTGTAGGGTGGAGGTACTTCCCCAGTCGTACTGCTCAATTCGGACGGGAATACCGTCGTGTCCTACCTCCTATAAAAACCTATTGCTTGCCCCAAAATAATATTAATAATAAATTAAGTTTAAAACTAAAACCCAACTACCTACTCAAAACTATTCACTAGAATGTATAGCTTTGTTAGACAGTAATTTTTTTCTTTTTTTTTTCTTGTTTAATACTTTTTAAAGCGTTATTTTTCAGTAGTCGGGTTTCTTAAACTTAATGTTTTTTGTCAATATTAACATTCGCATCACTTCTGTATGCAGTCGCTTGATATGCCATTTATAATTCTTTTCCAGGTATGGCAACACTACCATCGCGAGGCTGATGTTGAAGTATCAGTCCGTGACTCACTGAAGCGCGCCAAATTGGACTACTTCGATCTGGTGCTTGTACACTGGCCCATGTCCATATCGGTAAGTCCTTCCTCTTGAAAAACGATGACCCAAGCAATGTCTTATTCCGAGGAGAGGGCCAGATCGAGAGAGACGGCCCTGAGTCGGCCGGGGTGCGAGGGATATGCCTGTTAACCTCACCTTCGGCATCCAAAAACGACCCACTGGCGGTGTGCGTTTTACTCTGTTCGAGTCCGACATAACCTCTCCCACCGGCTCCTGTGGTATATCCGTGGGAATTATTCGCAAGTTAAAAATAATTGTAATGTCTTATTCCCGGGAATTACCCGTGGAACACCTAATAGTCAGAACTTCTTCGTATCCGTATTTCACTCAAAAAATGCTCCATGGGTCTCTAGAATAAACTGTGAATAGAATAGAATAGAATAGAATAGATCCATGGTTCTGTGGACCCATGGTTCTCCTGTAGGCTACTAGACTGGCTGTAGGTACTGAACAAAATAATTTTGCTGCGAAATACTACTTACAGATAGATTATCATCAATGAAAGAGGCATGACTTTGTATGAGTGTACCTATGTAAGGAGGGACAGATCGAGAGAGATGGCCCTGGGTCGGCCAGGCTGCGAGGGATAGAGGGATATGCCTGTCAACCTCACCTCCAGTAATCAACAACGTCCCACAGGCGCCGTGCGTTTTAGTCGCTTCGAGTCCGACATAACCTGGGTAGGAGGTTAGGTTAGGAGGGGGTTCACCAGAAGATGGCCAACTATCAGGATTTCATGGGTAATTACTATTGATCCTGGATAACAGAAATCACAGGACTATATCTATTTAAAAAAACCGGTTAAATACCAATCTGTCTCGCGCGCGAAGAATGACGAAGTTGAGTACCATTTTGTTCTGTTTTTAGTATTCGTTGTTATAACAGCAACAGAAATACATTATCTGTGAATAGTAATAATAATATAATAATAATTTATTTGATTAATTCAAAAGTATATGTTACATAGTTTCATAATTCATTTCTATCTTTTATACTTATTGCATACTTTACTTACTTACTTTACCAATATTATACGAATATTTCAATTTATCAAATACTTTATACGAATATTTCAATTGTCTAACTATCACGGTTTATGAGAAACAGCTTGATGACAGACAGACAGTAGTGTCGTAATAGGATTCCCTTTTACCGTTTAGTTAAGGAATGCAACATGACGGGTTGAGAATTTCCTAAAATAAATTATCTTTCCAGGTAGAGGGTGTGGACGAGAAAATCGACTACCTAGAAACCTGGCGTGGCTTCGAGAACATTCTAGCGAAGGGTCTCACTAAGTCCATCGGGGTGTCCAACTTTAACATTGATCAGATGAAGAGGCTACTAGCCAACTGCAAGGTGCCACCAGTGTGCAACCAGATAGAGGTGAGACACGACGGTATTCCCGTCCGAATTGAGCAGTCCGACTGGGGAAGAACCACCACCCTACAGAATACCACGGCTATAATAACCTCGTGTTGTGTTCCCGGCGGTGAGTAGGGTAGCCAGAGCTCACTGAAGAGTTTTTGTGCTGTCAGTGGGAAGACCAAGGGTTTGTCCTGATTTTGTGTTCTGCACTAAAGGCACAGAAAATCTCTGTTCTTACAGGGTCGGCAGCACGGATGTGACTCCACTGGTGTTACACACGTTCATAGGTCACGGTAACCACTTTCTATCTGGTGGGCCGTGTGCTTGTCTGCCACCTTAAAATGCCAAATTTAAAAAAAATAGTCAGAAGTAAATCAAGGTCAGGTTATTATCATAATTGTCTTCATGTAAGACTTGAACGCATCCGAGGCTCTTACCGCAGACGTCACTTCTTGAGTCTACTTCTTCCTCCAGAGTCTGGCGGAGATATATGATTTGGTATGATGATATAGGGTAGCGGATGCCGCAGTACATGATCGTCCCATTAGCCTGGCAAATGGGTAATTTTTTTTTTTTATATACTACTTAGTTGGCAGACAAGCACACGGCCCACCTGATGGGAAGCGGTTACCGTGGCCTATGGACGTATGCAACAAACAGGTAATAGGGTATTTCGTTGCCCTGGTAGAAACAGGATCAAGGTGGTATCGCGCCATGTTTCCGCACCTTAAGGGACGGGTATTTTGATCCTCAGTAACATATCGGAGTTGACTATGTTGAAAACCGAGGCCGGTCGCCCCGGTCAGGGTCTTTGGGATGTCCATTCTAGAGCACATCAGATTCTTGTGGTCATACGGGCCGATATGACAAACCACCGTCATACCCACCTTATCTTCAGCTCAGGAGACGTTTCCACACACAAAGATGTGAAGTGATTTTGTCATTTAGAGTCATTATTATCACACTCCTCATTTTCAGATCAACTTAAACCTCGGCCAGAAAGAGCTGGTAGACTACTGCCAGTCCCAAAATATAGTGATCGTGGCGTTCTCTCCATTCGGTACCATGACACCATACAGAGCTACTGAGGGTACCCCTGAACCTAAGCTGAACAACCCAACCATGGTGGCCTTGGGCAAGAAGTATGGTAAAACTGTCACGCAGGTTACCTTGAGATATTTGGTAAGTCCCTACTGCTGGATTTTCACTGAATTTTTTTAAGACGTGAAACGTCTTACCAGAAGTATTTTTGTTATACGACTAGATGTGCCTAAAAACACAGTGCCACTCCTGAAGTGCCAACTGAAGAGAAGGAGTTGGCAACGGGATCGCAAGTTCAATGTTATTTTTTCAACTCAAAAAATGTCCTACTAATCAGCCATTTTGTGTGGCGGCCATCTTGGACCTATTATGATCTAACATACCGAAAACACGCCCGACTGATTCATCCTAAAAAAACTAACTCAAAATCAGTTCATCCGTTTGGGAGCTACGGTAGGTGCTACAGAGCGACACTCAGGCAGATGCGTCAGAGGTTAAAAGACGCCCTACGCGCAATAAAATTTTTATCACATTTAAAGGTCATTGAGAATGTTACCAGTAGTTGATGATGCGTAGGTATTTTATGACGCATATAAGTCCAATTGCTATAGGGACGCCGTAGTTCCACATCTGTGGGGCTTTTCTCGACTCTGGGTCAGTCGGGGTGCACGAGGGATATGCTAGAGGCTACCTTACCTCCGGCAACTAATAGCCAGAGACGGTGCCGTACGATTTTACTGGATCAGAATCTTACATAACCACCCACGCTGTCTCCGGTGAGGGTGTATATACTAAGGGATTGAGGGCTGTAAAAAATACTCCTTCTCCTATTGGATTAATTTATACGGCTTTAACGCAAGTAATAGTAGTTAAACTTCCCCATCCTCGAAATAAAACCATGCGCCAGAGACTGGTTTGTCTTTCTGGTGAGGTTGACTTGGGTGTCCAAGATCTGACTAGCCTCAGCCTGTCTGCCAAGGTCAACAATGCCAACCCAACATCCTGTATATACACGACGAGTCGCACAAAAAAAACTGGCCATTGTGGGGGCGAGGAATTGCTACGGCGAGCGGACGAGTGCATTCCTTGTACCGCGTCTTATCAATTCTTTGCCTACCCCCATGCGAGAGAAAATTAATGTGAGGAACATTAAATAATAAGTTCTAGTCTTATCTTTTAGCAGAATTGTAGGTACGACTTTGACTGCTGAATTGTAAACTGTGTAGGTGTTTTGTTTATGACGATTATGGTTTCTCCCTTTTTTTATTTATAAGATTTGTAATGTTTGCACTGAAGAGAGAATCGCATGTGTCGCACACAAGCTCCAGTAGCTTTAGAGGCATATTAAGTCTATTTTTTTTGTTAAATATGAATTCCGATAGTTAAATTAATAATAATAAAAAAGAAATAAGTCTTTTTTTCTAACTTTTTTAATTCTTTATTCACAGTACCAGAGAGGTATCGTCTCCATACCAAAGACCATATCTCCCACCCGTGTTCTGGAGAACGCTTCCATCTTTGACTTCGAACTAGACCAAACCGACATGGAGACCCTGGCTGCCTTCGACGTAAACTACAGGGCTGTACCAGGTTACTTCTGGCAGGATTACGAGAACTATCCGTTTGATAAGGTGGACCTGAAGTTGGAGATACCGCCGTCACATCTTCATATCGATGAGTGGGAGGCGTGATGATATAGACAAATTTTTATAATAAAATATGTTTAAAAAAATTGTTTTGTAGTTACCAAATGTTTTAAGGATTTGCGCTGCGTTTTGCGTGTGCGCAGTGTTTCGTGCAAATATTAGGGTACTGTTCATCAACATGATGGAGACGTACATACGATGTACTGATACATACATACATATAATCACGCCTTAATCTCCGGTGGGTTAGGCATAGATGAATTAACACCCACAATTCACTAATTATTATTAATAAGTGTTACGACGTTGTTGGAAGTGAAATAAATACCCGTTAACACAATAATACTTTTTACTTTTATTAAACATAAACAGTTGATTTTTCCAATAATAATGCCCCGAGACACCAAATCACACCCCTTTTATAGACTCCACACTACACCTCTCCTCTCCTCGTCTCGCCCCTCCATCGCTCCCACCTCTCCGCACCAACACGTCACCAGTCAATGTTGCCATTTGTTTATTTCCGTTACAGTCGGCCATCCTGGAACAATTGCACCGCAATTGGTGCACACAATATGTTAACTCGAGTAAATCAATTAAATCGTCCCTAGTAACTACATCCTCGTCGCTACTACTTTCACTACAATCTGGGCCACTTTTGTATGCACGGAGGGCATCTGCAGCCACTATGCCGGTGAACTTTTTGTAGCCACGCATACCCTCCACACTTCTAATTTCATATCTACCATTATTAAGAACCTGCTGAATGACATAGGGCCCAGAATACAAAACTTGCAGTTTGTTATTTACGTTTTTAACTTCCCCCCCAGAGGGCGCTTGTTTCCATAGAACTAAGTCTCCTTTATTGAAAACTTGTTCGGCCCTATGACGTTTATCATAACTACGCTTCATCTTTTCTGCTCGCAACTTCAGTCGCTGAGAAGCATTTTTACGCTTTTCACTACTGGTTATATTTTGTTCATTCCCAACAAGGTTTGGCAAAAGTCTACCTCTACAGCTAAACATAATTTCATAGGGATGATAGCCCAAACTTTCATTTATGGTATTATTTATACCCCAAACTACATCCGGTATACATTCAGTCCACATATTTGGATCTATATTACGAGTACGCATAGCATTTAACAACGTTCGGTTATATCGTTCGACTTGACCGTTAGCACGTGGGCATGCTATGGCATTTAAGGTATGATGAAATTGATATTTTATAGAAAATTCTTTGAAAACTCTACTAGTGAATGCCAAATTCCTATCAGAGACGACTTGTTTAGGAAAACTGAATAAACTAAATACATCTTTGAGTACAGTGACAGTTTCAAAAGAGTTAACATAAACTTTGAGAAGGCGTCGACAATCATTAGTACATATTGATGACCTTTATTAGTCTTACAAAAGGGGCCTAGATGGTCTATGTGTACTACTTCCATAGGGGCTGAAGGCTTAGGGATAGGATGCAACTCACCACTTGGCCTACCATGATTTCCCTTCGCGTATGCGCACTCTAAACAATTAGTAATATATTTTTTTTTATAAAACGGGTCATCTTAGGAAACCAATAATCAGATTTTATTAATTCTTCACAACGTTTAATACCCACCCACATGCCCTATCTGATCGTGAAACTTTTGCATAAACTTCCATCTAGCGAATTTAGGTACTACTAACCGATCACCATGCAATGTTTTCTTAAATAATCGATTATTCTTAATTTTGTAATTATTTTGAACGTCTGTACAAACATTACCCTCCGATAATTGTAAAATAATATTATGCAATTTGTAACTACTTTGACTCTAGTCCCCAGTACATAAACGCGAAAATGTTTCAAAGAGTCTACGACCGCCAATGTCTCAAGTTCATAACTGTGATACATTGATTCCTCACGCGACGTTACTCGGCTATAGTAAAACACAGGCTTCAACTCACTTTGCTCGTTCGTTTGAAATAGTATACCGGCTATACCCATCTTGCTCGCGTCAGTGTGAATTTCGCAAGGTAACAAAGGGTCATATAAAGCAAGAACAGGGCGAGAACACAAAGTTTGTTTTAACATACAAAAGCAATGGTCATGTACGTCACACCAGAACCAATCGGTAGATTTTTTTGTTAAATCGGTTAACGGTTTCGCCAATAAGGCAAACTGATTAATGTATTTTCTAAAATAACTGCACAAACCTAAAAACTGACGTAACTGATGCAAATTTGTTGGCTTAGGAAAATCAATCACCGCGCTTATTTTGTGGTTACCCGGCCTAATCCCTTTAGCGCTGATTTCATGTCCGAGAAATGTCACCTCGGATTTTAGGAATGCACACTTCTTCATATTCAACTTCAAATCAGCATTACGTAACTGAACAAGCACTTTTTCGAGTAAACTAAGACCGTCAGATATACATTTCATCACTACCCACAAGTTTCACTAATTTTTGGATGACCCGCATAAACACTGATGGAGAATTTGCTAATCCAAAGGGTACCCTCATATCATATACTTGTATAATCCGTCTGAGGTAACGAAGGCAGTCATAGAAATTGAATCATCACTTATTTTAATATGATGGTAGCCAGAAAATAAATCCAAATTGGTGAAATAAGATTTACCCGCTAATTGTGATAACTGATCGTCGATATGAGGCATAGGAAATCGATCTTTAATCGTAATTGCATTCAGATCCCTGTAATCCACACATAATCTATGTATAGTCACCGTTTTTCTTACGTACTAATATTATCGGAGATGCATACTGAGAGTTAGATTCCCGAATGATGGGGGTATCATCGAAGGGGGTATTTATCAAATCATTAACTAAATTTCTTACGACTTTTCTTTCCGAATGCGCTAATCTATATGGTTTTCGAACAACAGGTTTATTAGTATTAAGCTCAATAGTCATTTCTCCTAAATTTGTGCAACCTATTTCCTTGCTTGTAGTAGCAAAACAGTCACTGTACGTTCTTAAAAGTGTTGTTAAGCTTTTAAAATGTTTCTCACCAATATCACCCACATTGATATTTGCCAACTCACGATTAAAATTCTCACCACACTCATCTCTCCTCATAGTTAGACAATTAGAACTCACCTCACATTTTTTCGGCTCTGGCTATAGTCATCCCCTTCTTCCAAATGATGGGGCCGACACCGATGTTGCAAACTCTGACATAGCCTCCGCCTCTTCGTAGTACCGCACTGGCGACTGCATACACGACGTTTCCCATAGAGAATCGCCTTGGTTTAGTGCAGTAGTCTTCGGAGTCAGCTCCCTGAACTAACACTCTTACAAGGTTGTCTCCGACAGGTATGGTTGTATCTTCGGTAAGTTGGACTCTGAAACTAGTCGCTTCATTAAAAGTGCCAATACTCATCAGGTCATCTGAGGAGTTCAGTATTTTGCATAGGGTGACACCATGCTTCGACACATTAAGCATGACGTCTTCCCTATTAATGACTGTCTGCCCAATGATCAAAACGACGTCACCCAGGTCTACATCAGTCACTACAGCAGTAGTCGTAATGTATACGTTGTCTACTAATAAATTAAATTGTACCACCCCAGAAGTCGGCACCGAGCAACCATTGAACCCCTTCAAGACAGTATTAGAGGGTTCTTTTTTTCAATTTCAAAGCATTAGAAACTTCTTGAGAAATCACGTTGAGCTCACTTCCTGTATCTAAATAAGCCTTCATAAATACATCATTGACCTTAACCTGCTTCTTATACATATCATTCAATTGCGACAATAACTGGACTTTCTTGATGCTAGCCTGACTATCCTCCACCGTGATACATGTACTTGCCACATGGCCCACGTTTCCACATCTAAAACATTTGCGTTTATCTGGCATCTTGCATGTGGTTGCCACATGCCCAACTTCCTTGCATCGGTAGCACATAGGCGGTTTCCTTCCATCAATACTTCTTTGGGGCTGGCTGTTAGATCCTTCGCTATCTTTACGTGTTACGGACGACTTCACGGATGAGTTTTGGATTTTCAACGCATTAGTTTGATAGGAATCAAAAGCGGACAAGAAACCCTCCTACAGCTCATCTGGAGTAGAGTATTGAAACGCTAGTGCGTTCGCACGTAATTCGGTCGGCAGTCCCCGAACGATACACGACACAGAAGCTTGATCGCTAAGTTGACATCTATAACACATGGCCAATTTCTCCTGAAAATACTTAGTCATTGTTTCCGTTGAGTTTTTTTTCGATCAATTAGTTCATCTAATAGGGACGCGTAGTCAATATAGCGCGGAAACGCCCTCATGACCATTGATTTCCATTCTACCCACGAATAATCGTAAGACTCTAATCTATCAAACCATCGTCTAGCTTGACCTTATAATTTTGATTGTAATATAAATGATTTAGTTTCGTCGTTCCAGTGGTAAATTGAGCCTAACTGCTCAATTTTCTTAATCCAACTTTTTATATTTAAATCACGATTATCCGGATCAAAATCGGGAACTAATTTAGCAGTATTCTGTATTCTGGCCATACGATTATGTAATATATTATCGTCATTATTTAAACATCTTTCTACAGCAGCTTCTACTTTCTTTTTTATTATGTCTTTTGCTGAGCATGAAGGAGAATTATTATTTCCACTTACGTGAGAATTATTACTTCTGCTCCTTTTGCTGTTTTCAGAACAGCTAGACCTGTCCTGGAACCTCTTCATCTTGCGTTGTCTTCTGCCAAGTTCAGTAAATCCCACTTCTGATTGTTACGACGTTGTTGGAAGTGAAATAAATACCCGTTAACACAATAATACTTTTTACTTTTATTAAACATAAACAGTTGATTTTTCCAATAATAATGCCCCGAGACACCAAATCACACCCCTTTTATAGACTCCACACTACACCTCTCCTCTCCTCGGCTCGCCCCTCCATCGCTCCCACCTCTCCGCACCAACACGTCACCAGTCAATGTTGCCATTTGTTTATTTCCGTTACATAAGTATTCGGTCCCACGTAATAGGGGGTGAGCCTATCGCCGTATTCCGGTCGCTATTGTTGACTCAAGCCATGCATCTGAAGCTGAGTCTGGGCTGTATATATCTGTCTGATGTTAAACAGGCCTATCCCTTAGTCGCCTTGTACGACACCGCATGGGAAGAGATGGGGTGGCCCTAATTCTATTCTGCCTGAAACCACACGGTTGTACTGATATAATTTCGTAACGATAAATTGCACAAACTCATGCAAAAATCCATATAATTTTCATGATGTAAGGAATGACACTTGCAAATGCGACACGCACGATACACCATGCAGCAACTTACGGCGTTGTTACAAGCGCCATGATCACGGTCATATTATGTTATCTGTGTCACGGTGTACTCACCCCCGTGATCATGGCGCTTGTAACAGCGCCGAAATATCGGTTATATTAATAATAAACATGGTAAATATCCCGGCAAGTTTTACATTATTAATGTGAATGACCATGTCAATCTCAAATCATATATTCGGATTATTTCTAACTAACCTAGCCCACACTGAGTTATCTTAGTTAGGAATAAATAAATAGCAAAATATTAATAGAATTTTTAAGTGAAAACTTCTTTAGCGGAGCTGTGTACTTTTTTTGGAATGGGTAAAAATTTCTAAACTCGCGTCAGGACACGTGACCTGATCGAAAATTCATAAGACGGATGGAGAGAGGACAGGCGGCGCAGGACGCTTGCGCGAATGTCACACGACTGTCACATGTGTGATGGCGGTGATAAACTTTTTAATGTAAAATAATTGTAATAGTTCTGAAGTGTTAAATTTTTAATGTAATATAAATTTTCATGTTTGTGTACGATAGCGCAATAAATGAATATTGTATTCCACCACATAAATAATAGTAGGTACTTTTATACTGATAATGAAAGCAATTCGTACAAAATTATTCTCTAACCATTCCAAAATATCAAAAATGCACAACGTTAATATTCAAGTTTTCACTTCTGCCGGCACTCCCGGAGTGCAACCCGTCGTTTTTTTCTTAACCTTATCCTATGTTCTTGTTCTTGACCTAGTACGAAAGTTTCAGTTAAATATTCACGTTGTCAGCTGGTGTGTCTGGCTTGGGCCTCCTAGACCTAAATAGGTACGACATCAAGTAATACAAGATCCGAGATATAGGTACATACATACACATACATATAATCACGCCTTTATCCCCGGAGGGTTAGGCAGAGGTGAATTAACACCCTATGGGGGAGACGTCAGTCTCAGGGGAATGAATGGTTGCACGAGATGTGAGTATATAATATATTTCAAAGATTGATTTACACTGATAATGTTTACGGGGTTTACAATGCCTGAAAGTCAGTAACACTACGTCGAATACAGTAAGTATTGCTCCGGCGAGCTTAGGTAGGTACCAGCGAGACGTGTGCGTAAGCGCGGTAGCCGGCGGACTGCCCTTGCGGCCGTGTGTCGAACTAACCGCTTATGTGGCAGAGACGCATAGCGTGCGGGTAACCGTCCACGCGTGGCGCGAATAGAATGTCTAGGAACCTGGGTTGCTATATACTCCCCCTCCAGTTCTGGAGAACGCCCTCGCTCCTGGACTGGTGATTCAACCTTTTTTGTAGGACGTCCGCGATTCCTTTTTGGAATTACGGGTTTTGGTACAGTGCTGTCCTCTCTACCTTGATAAAGGCTAAGATCCTGAGTATGATATTTACCTATGATTTGGTTAGGCTGTTCTGCATTAGCAATGTTGTAGGTCGTAGGACTAAGCTTCTCTACAATCCTGTAAGGGCCATCGCGACGAGGGTAAAATTTAGAAGTAAGATCCTTAGATCCCTTACTCAACAGATGGGACTTCAGCATAACTAGGTCATTTACCTTAAAGGTTACTGCTGGCTGACGCGATGCATCGGCGTACTGCTTTGTCTTATCTTGTTGAATTTCCACTCGTTCTCGAACAGCTGATAGTGACTCTAAGAAGTTACTAAGATAGGGAGAGACTTGAGGTACAAAATTATCTTTACTCAATATGGCACGAGGGTCATGTATGACCTCTGTAGGGGATCGCATTTCTCTGCCGAAAGATAAATAAGCAGGTGACTTACCAGTTGTGCGGCATCTCGCACTATTTAAGGCAAAACGGATCACCGACAACTTCTTAGGCCAAGAAGTATGGTCGTTTTCTACGAGATGTGCTAGCATTGCCTTTAGATCACGGTTTTTCCGTTCTGCAGGGTTAGCTTCTGGATGATAAAGTGGAATAAAGTTTTGTTTAATATCTAGTACTGACATACATTGCTGCATTAATGCGGAAATAAACTGTACGCCGTTGTCTGAAATAATTCTGCGAGGCAAACCATATCGCATAAAGTATTCCTCAATAAGGATATGAGCACAGGCTTCTGCTGTGGCTTCTTTAAGAGGAAATAGCTCTATCCAACGGGTAGCTGTATCTTCAACGAGCAAGATCCATCGCTCCCCCTGATCTCCTTCCGGTAATGGGCCAAATAAATCTATAGCCAACACCTCGTTACGTTGATTCATAACTGGTGTCTGGAGTAAACCAGGTGGTTTGGTATTACTTGCCTTGTAACGCTGGCAGTGGATGCAGGCTTTGACATAATCGGTGATTATGCGACGCATCCCTGTGAAAAAATACAACTGAGTTACTTTATGGTATGTTCTATCAATACCTGGGTGACAGGCAGTTGGAGAGTCGTGTAACTCCTTTAAAAATGTCAGGCACCAGACAGGCGGGGATTACTAACTGAGGGGATTCACTATCAGAGTCTGGATTAAAGCGGTATAGGACGCCTTGTGTAGTGATATAACCCCTTTGTAACCACCTATGGGCAGTGACATCCTCAGATCCTTCGAGGTCTCTAATTACCTTTTCTAGTTCCGGATCCAAAATTTGTTCCATACGGAGTTGGCTGGGCGTCTTTCTAGGCAGGTCACAAATCACGGAGCAAACACCGCAGTTGTCGCGAGAGTCACTCGAACAGACTGGTCTACTCAGCGTGTCTGCCACGACGTTCGCCTTCCCTGGCGTATATTGGAATTGAATATCAAAAGATTGGAGCTTTAGAGCCCAACGAACTAATCTACCTGTTGGTGATTTGAGGGACAGCAGCCACCGAAGAGGTTGATGGTCACTGCCAATTATGACAGGCTGGCCGTCTATGTAGGGACGAAACCGCTCAACCGCCCACACTACAGCGAGTGCCTCACGCTCCGTGGTGGAGTAGTTGCGCTCTGCACCGTTGAGTAGTCGGCTGGCATATTCGATAGGCCTTTCCTGATTGCTATCGCCCTGTAATAAAACTGCACCTTAGGCGTAGTTACTTGCGTCTGTACGCAGAACAAAAGGACGACTGAAATCGGCTTGAACCAGTATGGGAGCTGTGGTCAGTAGACGCTTTAGCTCGGTAAATGCTTGGGTCTGTTCTGAGCCCCAAGACCATTCTTGGTTCTTTCTAGTCAAACGGGTTAATGGTTCGGCAATTTTTGAAAAACTCGGTATGAATTTTCTGAACCAAGAACAAGTTTGTAGGAAGGTTCTCAGGTGTTTAAGGTTACCTGGCTCCTTCATATCAGTTACAGCCTTCACCTTTTCCGGATCGGCCGATATACCTTGTTGAGTTATGACATGACCGAGGTATTTAACGCTAGCTCTGGCGAAGACACATTTCTCTCTATTAACATGGAGTTTGAAGTCGGCTAGACGTTTAAATACTATTTCGAGGTCTTGCAGGTGTTTTTGGTACCCCTGGGACATAATCAACAGATCATCTAAGTAGCATAGCATAGTTACCTCTTGAAGTGCAGAGCAGGACCGGAGACGATCAATAAGACGCTGGAACGTGGCCGGACCGTTGCGGACCCCAAAGGGCATCCTTTTGAACCTATAGGTCCCTAAAGAGCACACAAAAGCAGTTTTGTCTTTATCTGATTCCCTTACCTTTACTTGCCAGTAGGAAGATCGAAGATCCAACGTACTCATGTAGCAGTCCTGTATCGTACTCTGTAGTAACTCGTCGATGCGTGGCATCGGGTATGTGTCAGCCTTAGTTATTGAATTCAAACGCCTATAGTCTACACAAAAACGGATACCACCATTAGATTTTGGCACCATAAGCGCCGGTGAACACCAAGCCGATTCACATTCTTCAATGATGTCGTCTTGTAGCATCTTCGCTATTTCAGCTTTCATCAGCTGTTTTTTTGAAGGGTTAAGGCGATAAGGGGGTACCGCTATTGGCGGATGGTCACCTGTATCAATGCGATGCTCTGCGTACGGTGTTGGACCTCCCCCTGCACTGAAGACGTGAGCGTGCCTGTTAATGATGTCAGCGAGCGCTTGACGCTCAGCTGGCGTGAGGTGAGTACCTTCATCATCCCGAAGTATTTCAGTCGAGGCGCAGGACACGTTAGAAGAGCTTGGTTCAAAACACAGCTTGTATTTTATTTGATTATTGTTGCTAAAGTACTAAGTTTCTTTATGAAAATTAATAACAACCCTGGCGGCAGTTATAAAATCTATACCTAATAATGTTTCATTATTAGTTGAGTTGGGAAAAATTAAAAATGGCATGGTGATAACTGGGGGCCTACTACAACCGTGTACAAAACAGTCTTATTACAGGAGTGTTTTGTTTCAAGCTTAAAGCAATCTTGCTTGTATCCGTACCACAACCGTACATTATGCATACAATGTATTCCTGCTTAGTGCTTTTGTGACGTCACTTCAATTTTAGTTCATTCAATTCGTACCATGACGTGATTTTGGAGTAGTATTGTTTTTAACAATATTGTTTTTATGTCAAATTGAGCGATTTTAAAGAAGTTGCTAGGTACCCAACGGATTTATTATTGTTATGCAAAATACTGTTCAAGAAATCATTTTCATAACTCAAAAAGCAAGTAAACCGTATTTATACACATTAACTTATAGAATTTTCTATAAGTGAATGGTTTTTTAATATAATTTAAGTACCTTTTTTTCGTGTTTCACGGGAACCCCCCTATGTGGTCAGCGAGGCCGTTATATCGAACTCAAACCGACTAAAACCGCTTACATTAAAGTGGATCAATAAGGCAATTTCGTCACCCACGCTGGGTCATCTCTAGGCTTTAGCTAGACCCCTCGATGTGGGAACCATGGTATCCACGTCTTCTCCCTGCTTCTTTTAGGGTAGCGTCTACCTCAAGTCGGCACTCACAGAGGACGGAGGTCACTGAGCTATCTCCAACGTATGAGTCGCCTCCGCCGGACACCCATTTAGCGGGCTCGACAAACGGAATTGAAATTGTCTTACTTTTCTCCCGGACCTCCTCCACCATCTTCTTCTCGAGCATTACTTGCTCGTAGCGACAACCTACGCGCTTACAATACCCACCGTAACTGCGGGCTTGTCGCCCAGTGAGATTAGGTACTCGCACCTCGAGATCTCGAGTATAGAGATAAATGCAGGTTTAAATTTCATAGTAGAGCTCATAGAAATTTATTCAATATTTAACAAAGAAATTTAAAAATAAAGTAGCTAGAAAATACGAGTATTTTACCTACTTCAAAGTAAAAACTTATTATCCAAAATCCTTTTTTGAAAAAAAAAAACTCCGTGGTCTTTTAAAAAGAAATTACTGACATTAGGTATAGGGATTGACTACAGAGAAGATTTCAGTATCCGGTGATTTTCCCCCGGTTTTAAATTATCTTCGGTAGGCTCCGTGGAAACTCCGGTTATGTCCAACTTATATTTAAAAGTCTAAAAAATATTTTTTTCAAATATTCATCCGTGAGCATTAAAACTACCAATAGAGTGCTACTATTATTATCATAATAATCTTATTAAAATATTATGTAAAACGTCCAAATATTCAAACAAAACTATATATGAAATGTTTAATTAATTCTTGTTTAATGATTATTACACCAACACAATCAACTTATTACCCACTTAGTGCCCGGAATACGGTAATAGAGTCATCCCTTATTGTGTGAAACCGAATATCATGATTGGTGACATGTGGATATTGATTCTCCGCTGCCTAACACTCCGAGGATTTAGGCGATTAAAATGTATTAATGTACATTTTAATGTACCTACTTATTAATAGTGTATTTATAAACAAAAAAATATAATTGCATTGTATGAAAGAAAGAAAAATACTTGACTTGAATCGCCGGAAGATTTGAAAAATAAAAACCGAGTTTTCGCAAAAACTTACGGAGGAACTCCGACTTTTTTGTCGCCGCAGCACAGCACTAATGTGAAGCAGGGAATAGACAACTATTATAAATAGTTCATTCATTTCTGTCAATAGGCAGGTATCAAACAAAACTTTGTTATGTGCTCATGGTACCAATTTGAGTAAGGTTATTATTGGGCCTGTAAACAAGAAAAAGAGACACCGCTATACGTACTGTATAGCACCATCTCTTTTTCACACTAAATGGATCAACTTTTAAGTAATTTGTTAAACGTTCTAAAGAAATACTTACCTTTTTTAAATAACTGGCAGAATATTTATTTAAAAACCAAGGTATTAAAAAAAAGGTAAAAATAGCTGTCATCTGTCAATTTTAACTCGTATTAAAAATCTATGTAACATTTTATTTTCTACCGCAAAAATAAAGCCATTAGTTAGTAGGTAATTTACTATGTTTATGTTGTGGACATTTATGAGCATGTCACGCAAATATTATAACAAATGGTAGCAGAGAATGGTTGAAAGTTGGGAATCCAAGAAGCAAGGAGTAACTGCCATTTCAACTCCTGAAGCAGAATATATAGGTATATCGCCATCAGAAGTTGTGAATGAAGCTCTCCATCTAAGGCTACTGATGAAAAACATAAGTGAAACAAGATAAAATAATGATATTCAATGACAACCAAGCAGTATTGAAGTTATGAGAAAATGCTATCATAAAGTATCAAACGAAACATCGCCCTTAAATTCATTGTTTGAAAGAGCATGTACAAAGTGGAATTATTAGTGTGCGTACAAAGATACGTCAAATATGTTGGCCGATGTGTTAACGAAAGGAGTACCAGGACCTCGACATCTGGAACTAAGTAAAGGCTTAGGCTTATCATTGCGAGGAGGAGTGTTGTGTTGAACCTCTGTGTATATGTAACATTTTATTTTCCACTGTAATTTTTTTTCTTATATGTACTTTATTAACTAAACCTTACAAAATATAACGCCATTAGTAATTAAATGTTTTTAATTGTCTGGGCATTTATAATCACATCACACCGACGCACGTCCGACATAAAACCATCCACAGGATTTCTATATAGGATGTCTATATTTGCACCAGAGTGAAGCCAGGGCGCGCAGCTAGTTTGGTAAATTGTTTTTTTTTAAAGATTGTTGCTATGGGAACCGAAGTCGTCATGTCGATGACGTTAAAATAGACATGCGCACTACGTCTCTGTCACATCACCTACTCACTTTGAGACCATGCATGCTTGAGACTTCATTGACTTTGTCTTTTGGATTGGCTTAGCCCTACCTCATTAAGGCACCATGGTGTAGTCTCCAGGCGCAGGCCTAGTTACTCCCTGTACAATGCCCAGCCTCCGAAGGCCGTCAATTCGAGTGATCATGGCGTCTGGACATTTAGTTCGTTTACGTCTTGATCTTAGGCATCGAGATACTTCTTCGTCTACGTCGTTAAGTAATGGTAGCTGACTGGCGGCTGAGTGAGCGAGGAGCAGTTCACACGTGTACATTATAGTGGTTACACTGGTAACGTCGCCAGGCCACCAGAGTATCCAGAAGTCACGTAGAGAGCTATAGTACGTTGCCACGCTTCCAACTTTGCGGCGGCGGCGTTACCGTGCCGTTGTCGCCAAGTGCCGGCGCATGATACCTACGTAGCTGGCGACATCGCCATGGTATCTTAATGAGGTAGAGCTCTTATAGATCATCGATATAATAGCTCGAATACTAATTAAATAAGCCTAATAGATATTTGCCATGAGCGGTAATCGAAACCGCGGCTGAACCACAGCGGTCATTAGATAATGATATTGTCCCCATAGTTTCAAATCATACACAGTTTGTACTTACGTTATTAATTTATAAGAACTTGTTATTTTAAATACAATAAAAAACAATTATATTTGTAAAATATTTAAATTAGTGTGGTCTGGATCATAATGCAGCCTTTTCACCAACCGCTGAACTCTTATCATTGTTCTTGTTCCGTGGTTGTTCCCTCGGTTTGTCCTGTGACTCTGAATGTATCCGACTTCACTAATTATATCCGTATATTCGACTCCGCTAATCATATTGTTATCTTGGAATCAAAATGGTAATACAATCAACACCTAGAAAAAATAACCATGTATTATATGAGTAGGTACCTACATTATACATATATTTACAATAACAATAGTGGTTAATCACACATTACAATGCTTAAGTGTGTAGGTACTTAATTCAAGGTTTACCTTGAAGCCCATATTTATATGGGCTTACCCACAGGGCTTACCTTAGTCTTTACGAAGAACTCTGTAGATTTTGTAGGGCTTTTCAGCAGAGTGGCCTCTATTCATCACTCTGTGGGAGTCTGTTTTGCTTAATGAACCAGCATCGTGAAATGGAAGGAGTCGCATTCCTCTCGTAACTCCATACGATGCGGATTACGTGAATTGGCGTTAAGTATAATATTATTTATTCAATATTATTGTGTATATGTATAACGGATGACTTTTTAAAGAATGTCATATTTGACGCTGAATGAACAAAATGAACAAAACCTATGGATGACGTCACAAAACTGCTAGGTTTAAACGACATTATTGTAATACTGTTTTAAGACGTCGTGGTACCAAAACACGAAATTAGACTGAAATAATACTGCTTTAAGAGGTTGTGGTTAGGCCCCTGAAGTCTTTAAAGTAACCTCTAATGTAGTCGTTAGTACATCCATTAATCGCACTATACCATCGGCGAGCTTTACTTCCCTTGTGGAAGGTAAGAGTGGATGTCCTTGACGTAGAAGGAGAGTATACAGCGAATGACCCGCAATGCAGTGTTTAGCAGCCGTATCTATCAATGCGGTTCCGTTAAAACCCAGAACTTGAATTTCGAAAATCGGGCGTAAATCGCGACCTATACGTCCGGACAGGACGGTTACCGCACGATGAAGCATCTCCTCCACTACAACATATAGAACTACCATAACAAACATTCTTAATTTCTAAAATTTGTGGGTTACAATACTTTTCCACTGTGCGTACATTTCTATCAATGTAGAGGTTATTAACCTTTTGGTTCACATCACTACTCTGATCTGATAATCTAGACTTATTACACTTTTGCTTTAAACGTATTTGTTTACTATTGTATTTTGAACAATTTCGCGAAACGGAACTTGAATCCAATTCGGAGCAACTACTATTATTATTACAAAACAGAAATGACTTGTTAACACATTTATCACAAGAAAAATTTGAATGAATACTTCGATCACATTTAGGTTTTTTTTTTTTTTTTTTTTTTTTTATATAGGACACGTCAATTGGACCTCGCCTTGCCTGATGGTAAGCTGAAGGCAAAATCCCAGAAAAGAGGGTCACCATTACTTACACATACCGTGTGACAATGGTGACACTCAGCTTGACGGCCTTATCATATGCTTTTTCACGCCCCGCTTAAAGGACCCGGGACTGTAGGAAGAAGGAAACACGTGAGCTGGTAATGAATTCCAGGCCTTAATGGTGCGACAGAGGAAAGAGTCTCCGAACCGCTTGGTTCTTGATCGGATGTTTTGCACCGTGTGCGGATGACATCTAAGACCTGCACGCGTTGTCCTGTGTAGGAAAGGGGAGGGTGGGACTAATTGGAAGAGCTCATCAGAACACTCCCCATGGTACAGACGGTAAAATACAGCCATGGACGCAACATCTCTACGCAGCTGTAAAGGTTCTAGGGTGTTCGTGATCTCGGGATTCCCAATGATGCGGATCGCACGTCGCTGCAACCTGTCGAGAGCATCTAGTAAGTACTTTGCTGAACCGTCCCAGAGATGCGAGCAGTACTCCACACAGGAGCGAATTTGTGTCTTGTATAGAAGACACCGCTGCTCCGGCGTGAAAAATCGTCTCACTCTGTTCAGGACTCCGAGTTTTCGTGAGGCTGTTTTGATGATGCTTTCGATGTAGTTTTTGTTATTCAGGTTGCAGCGAACATCCATAGTAGGTATATCAAATCAATCAAATCATCTTTATTTCAAAGAACATGGTTACAACATCAGGTTTTATAATTTTCACAAGTACAGCACATACAATGGTGGCGCTATTCTTTCGCCACGTGAGCTAGTGGACTGTATTTTGCGGGGGGTGAAGCTAAATGTTTCATATGACACTTTACACAACAAACAAGACAGGTGATCGGGTTGCCGCGGAGGTGGTTTAGGCATTGAATGCAACCCAAGAAATTAGGAGAGGATGCACTAACCTTTATGACGCCACGTGCTGTCGGAGCCGGTGCACCGGTCTTCTCTTCCTGGCTCAGGAGCTGCTGCCCACATCACTAAATCACTTGAGGGACACACGAGAGGCACAATCCGATCGGTAAAGGTCTATGAAAGCGGTTAAAATCCAACAAACATTATTAATTTCTGAGAGTCGCGCGCGCTGCTGCCATTGCTGATTCTAGTTCAAAACGGAAGTCAAGATGCGGCTATTTTGACAATTGAGCGGGGCGAAAACTATTGCTATCTCACTTTAAAGGTAGTGCGGGAGGGAGATGGGTACAGGAAGCGTGTGTTCAGTGTCAATGATTTGAATTACTACTATTGAGCGAAAAAAATACAAATTCTACTATCGGCGCAACCATTCCCCCCGGCTTGAAGGGTTACCTTCAAAACGAAAAATGCGGAACAAATCTAAATCTAGGTTTGGGAAATAACAACTAAAATATAAACCTAGGTTTGAACTCGTGCCTACTGCTGGTTAGGCAGAGGGCAGAGGCGAACAACCGGGCGCAGATACGATCCGGTTGCGATTTTAACCCGTACAACACGAGTTATCCCGCGGGAATCGGGAAAAACTTCCTCTACTACTCCTAGAGGCCAATGCAAAGGAGGCGCATTCCCAGTCATAAGGACTACCACCGTACCTACAGTAATTGGGTTAGATGGAGTATTCCATTTTTGACGCGACTGCAGCGTGTGCAAACAATCGGTTCTCCAACGATTCCAAAACGATTGGACTAATCTATCTAAAAGAGCGTGACGAGTTAGAAGGTGCATTCTATCGTCATCAACATCTATTGCGGGCAAATATTTTAGCGTACTTAAATCACCGGTCAACTCTATATGAACCGCGCGAGTTGTCATACAAATGAACAAACAAACATAAGCTTTCGTGGAGCGAATGCCACGACCACGAACAATAGTGACTTTGAAAGGCCCAGCAAAGTCTGTGCCGGTGTATACGAAAGGTTTTGCGGACTGAACAACACGACAAGAGCGATGATCGGCCGTTTCAGGCGCGATAAAACGCGGGCGGAGTTTAAAACAAGGTACACATCTGTGTACTCTAGCGCGAATCAAATTACGAGCGGAAATTATCCAGTGTTTCTGTCTCAAAATAGACATTAACAAATCGGGACAAGCGTGACAATTCACCTTATGATGATAATCTACTAACAAATCTAATACGTGGTCCTTACGCGGGAGAACTACTGGATGCCTTTGTTCAAATCCTAAACTTGAATTTCTCAAACGACCACCTACTCGAATGAGTCCATCTTCCAAAATGGTTTCAAGTGTCGGAAAGAACGACTACAAGGTTTGTTAAATTCTAAATTTTTAAATTCAGAAGCAAAATAACATTTCTGCAACTCGCGAAGTATGACCAATTCAGCTTTATCTAAATCAGCGGCGGTTACATGACCGCGCGTAGATAAAATTCTCAAAAATCGGCCTACATAAACAACACAACGCAACAGTCTCGACCAAGACGAGACGCGATTAGCCAACAACAAATAAGGGACTCTTCACGCGGGACCGATACAACAAGCGAGTGCTTCTTCTCCTCGGGTGGTTCGGAAACCGTAGTGGGATTGAATTGACTAACTGGCCACTTGTCTAACGCGGCATGAATCCAGGACGGTCCACTAAACCATAACGGGTGATCTAAAATTTGCGAAGGAAGCAATCCACGAGAGAGACAATCGGCTGGGTTGTCGGTGCCAGCAACGTGAAAGAGATTTTGTGGCGCTAATTCAGATTGAATTTTTGCCACTCCATTAGCGACGAATGTGTCCCAACGGTGGGGCGAAGAGTGGGCCCAACACAAAGCGACTGTTGAGTCCGAAAAAGCTAAAATTCTACTAATATTAATGCGACACGGAAGTGCTAGTCTTAGCACTGCCATCCAAAACTACGCGGAGTTTAGTAGTAAGCTTATCTTCTCTAATAACTCCGTGGTGCGGGATAATGTACGAAGTCTCGTCAGTGTCCGCAGGCGCAGGTGAGATGTAACCTTTATCTAAATATTCGTTAACAACCTCATCATAGGCTTGCTTTAACTTTGGAGACGCCTGCATCTTTCGTTCTAAACAAAGAAAGCGTTTTTCAGCGGATACACGGGAGTCACCGAGCGAAAAAATATCTCCCTTGAAAGGGAGCGCGACAACATAACGACCCTGCTCATCACGAGTAGTCGTGCGACAATAAATCTCCTCAGCCATCTTGTCATCAAGGCTTAGGATAGGTGGGACATTGACCTCTTCAATTTCCCAAAACTTGCGGATGGTAGACTCCAGTGGCGGCTCGACGGTGCAACAGAACGAAGCAGTCGAGTGACTAAAACTATCTATAGAAGCGGGTGCGGAACCAATTATAACAAAACCAAGAACTGTTTCCAGTGCGTGCGGAGCGGGGTAAGTCGGTCCCCCTTGAACCTTACGTGATAACTGGAGGTGCGGGAGAATCGAAGCGCCGATCAATATATCGACGACTCCAGGAACAGCGTAAGTCTCATCTGCTAAAGGCAAGTCTTTAAATTTCGTTAATAAAGACGTGTCAACCGGGACGGTAGGCAACTGTTCAGTTATTTTATCTATAACGAGCGAATCCATGTCAGACCATGTCAAACCAAATATTATTATTAAAACGAGATCTAAACCTTGTTTTAACGGTGCCATGAACAGCTGACTGTAAACCTCCAAAACCCTTCACCACTGAGCGGGTTGAACGCTTATTAACATTGAAACCAAGACGTTGACAACAATCTTGAGTAATAAAATTACTTTGCGAAGCGCCATCCAATAGCGCTCGAACAATGTGCGGTTTACCCAATGCATCAACAACAATAACGCGAGCAGTCGCGAGAACCACAGTAGTGAGCGCAGCACTAGCGGACAACGAACACAAGGTGACGTCATTCGCAGCGGTCTCCGGACGGGCAGGATCGCGCGCGAGCGCGGGCTGCGGCTGTGGCGCGCTATGCGACGGTGCGCCACCGCCCGACGAACCAACTGTGCTCACATTGGATGCGGCGTTACTATTTTCAAAATGAAGTAAAGTGTGGTGTCTCGCTTGACATTTGCGACAACTATTGCTACTATTACATAAAACAACGCGGTGTTTAGTACCGAGACAATTAAAACAAAAATTATTAGCGCGAACAAATTTATAACGATCATTAGGCGATAATTTTAGGAAACCCGGACACTTGTACAATTGCGAATGATGAGTATTACACAAAGAGCAAACAGGTGATTGTACATGTGCTGGTGCGGTATTAACATAAGTATGAGTTGACCTCAGTGACCTCGATGACGCATCTATTTTACGTTCGGAACTAACAACTTTCTTCGCGCCTTCATGTTTCAAAGAAGAGCGTTGCAATATTTTTATATGCTCGAGAACAAAACTTTCTAAGTCTTCGAACTTAGGAATTTTATTGCCGCGATGATCCGACTCAAATAAACGAATGGTTTCGGAATCTAATTTCTTTAAACCCATATACAAAAATAAGAAGTCGCAGAGGTCTTCGATCTTTAGGTTTTTTACGGCGCGAACAGATGATGCGAAAGTATCTAGAAACTTCTCTAAGTTTTGATCGTTACATGCCGTAATGGATTTCAAATCAAACATCTGATCCAAATATGCGTTAGCTACCGATCTTTTATCCTCATACTTAGCTTTCAAAGTATTTAAAATTAAATTATAATTTTCGGCACTAAACGTAATTCCAGCGCAAACGGTTATAGCTTTACCAGTTAATTTTTCAACGAGATAATGCAATTTTTCGTGATCTGTCAACGAAACGTTCTTATCTATTGTATTCTCAAAACTATCTATAAATAAACACCAATTGCGGATGTTACCATCAAATTCGGGTATTTGAATTGGTGGCAACTTAGGTCGGTCGCGAGTGGGATTGGGTCGGTCAGACGGTTTCTCCAAACTCCTAGCGACGCGTTTGATACGACAATACAAATCGTCAAACGACGACAAGGCCTGATAACTCACTGAGTAATCGGGATTTAAGTTTAACTCTAAAACGTTGATGTCATGTACTAAGGATTCGAAATCCGCGCGTAAACTATCCAAGTTTTCTATAGAACATAAGAACGAATCTCTAATAGCCAAATCAGAGGTTTTAAGTGCATTATCACAAATCGATTGTACGCGAGAGTGAATCATTTCTCTTTTAGCGTATAAAAGTTTCAATTGAACCCCACTACCGGTCCTACCAACCTTTGGGGACATTTTTACAACTAAATATCAAACTAAAGTGCGGTAAACAACAAATGAAATGACTTAATCTTAGCGGTGTAGAACAGCGACGCGGCGCGAGCGATATTCCGTAGGTAGGTAGGTACTTATAACTGCGAGTGCAAGCTTGAACAAACGCGCATAACAACAACCAGATCGTACCTACGCGAGCTAGATCGCTGTCTAGGTTCAACTATTATTTCAGGGATTAAGTATTGCGTAATATCTATTCAAATTAAAATACTTTCGTATGAATTTGAATGAAATGCGAGCGAGGTATAACCGCGTACCTACCTATGTATGTATTAGGTAAATACGATGCGACCTAGCGGCGAACGGACAACTTAGAAATTGAAACAAATAAAAACAAAAGCCAAATGCGTTAGGTATTACACTGTGCCTATGCACTAGGGTGTCTAGGATACCTAAGATCTAAACCTAAATGCCTAGATGCGGGGTTTTCTACTAAAATAACTAGGTATTTAGGTGCGGTGCGTTTATTCCCAATGGAATAAATGACAAAATGCGAAACTACGACTAAGGATCGATACGATAAGAGAAATGCGAGCGAGGTATAACCGCGTACCTACCCATGTAGGTATTAGGTAAATACGATGCGAAACTAGCGGCGAACGGACAACTTAGAAATTGAAACAAATAAAAACAAAAGCCAAATGCGTTAGGTATTACACTGTGCCTATGCACTAGGGTGTCTAGGATACCTAAGATCTAAACCTAAATGCCTAGATGCGGGGTTTTCTACTAAAATAACTAGGTATTTAGGTGCGGTGCGTTTATTCCCAATAGAATAAATAACAAAATGCGATCTACGACTAAGGATCCGGCTCGAAGGACCAAAAAGAATGGTGGCGCTATTCTTTCGCCATGTGAGCTAGTGGACTGTATTTTGCGGGGGATGAAGCTAAATGTTTCATATGACACTTTACACAACAAACAAGATAGGTGATCGGGTTGCCGCGGAGGTGGTTTAGGCAGTGAATGCAACCCAAGAAATTAGGAGAGGATGCACTAACCTTTATGACGCCACGTGCTGTCGGAGCCGGTGCACCGGTCTTCTCCTCCTGGCTCAGGAGTTGCTGCCCACATCACTAAATCACTTGAGGGACACACGAGAGGCACAATCCGATCGGTAAAGGTCTATGAAAGCGGTTAAAATCCAACAAACATTATTAATTTCTGAGAGTCGCGCGCGCTGCCGCCATTGCTGATTCTAGTTCAAAACGGAAGTCAAGATGCGGCTATTTTGACAATTGAGCGGGGCGAAAACTATTGCTATCTCACTTTAAAGGTAGTGCGGGAGGGAGATGGGTACAGGAAGCGTGTGTTCAGTGTCAATGATTTGAATTACTACTATTGAGCGAAAAAAATACAAATTCTACTATCGGCGCAACCATACACACTTATGAATATTAGAATTATACGTACCTACGAGAAGTATTTTTTGCGTAAGAATTATTAAAATTATTCTTAGAGTCTGTAGGTATAACACGTGAATGAACACAATAAAATGAGTTATTTTGTTGTTTATCACAGACATCGGGCTTTTCACGCACGCGCACTTCCGTACAGCTATGAGATTGAGACTCACCTGAGTGTTGTTGTAACTTACGGCACTGGTCCCTAGTGTGTCCATATTTCTTACAGTAAACACAAACGGGTCGTTGATGCTTCGCAGTGCTGGCGGAGTCTTGACTCGGCGGCGGCGGCTGAGCGGGCGGCGGCGGGCGCTGGGTTTCGTAAACGGCGGGAACGTTTCTAGCGGGCAGCGGAGCGCTGCGAGCCGGCGCCTGAGCCCCGCGGGTCGGTAGCGTGTTAGCGACGAGTTGTGTCTGTTGCGTAGATGTAGACAAGGGGCGCATCTTTGTTTGTATCTGGCGCTCACTTGTAGTAGGCATCGTGTGTTTATCATCAAATGAATCCTCTATGTTACGTGAAAGCCGAAGTAATTGACTAAAATTTGTGCAGTCTTCTCTTCGAAGCCTTTTTCTTATCCTAGAGTTGAGAAGGCCATACGTCATGTCTATCTGGGCAGACTCGGTTACGTCTCCCGTAGGTAAACGTGATAAAAGGGCGCGAATGCGTGCCACAAACACGTCTGTATTCTCCTCTTGTTGTGTTGTTGAAAAAATTTCTCTATATATACGATGCGGTGGACGGCGGTCGCCGTATGCACTTATAAAATTTTCTTTAGCTTGCCGCCATGTTGACACGGTATGTTTGATTCCTTGCCACCAAACAGCGGCTTCGTCCTTGAATAAGTATGCAAGGCCGCGTATAATGTTTGAGTCCGGAACTTGTGCACAGTCACTGTATGCTTCTATACCATCGATGAAAGCTTCTACCGATTCTTTCGGTGTGCCGGAGAACGTGACTTTGCAGCGAGCTAGGGTGCTTTGCCCAGGCCCCTCTTCCCCACTGGGCACTATGGGCACGTGCCCAGGGCCCCGCGATCGAATGGGGCCCCCTAGTTCCTGCCAGATTACCAAATGATAACCGATATTTAGGTATTACCGAAAAACATTAATTTTGAAAAATCTGATGATAATGACTTACTACAATACCTACGCTTATTATATTAGCTTTAGTTTGCCGCATGCGGATAGCTATACCTTGTACAACATAGCTTGAACTTTTTGACAGATGGGTCAGTGATGGGAAACAGAAAATATCTATTGGTGTAAAAAATGTGTTGGCTAAATATGTGGCTGTATGTATATTTTAAACTATTCAAAATAAATAAATTCATTCGTCAATCAATTTTATTGCACTAGACATAAAAACATTGGGTAGGTACCATTGTTTTCAGTTTTTCTATTTAAATTTTACTTCGAAGCAATAAAAACCACTTAAGACTTTCGGAAAATGCTTGAGTCCTTAACAGGTACTCTTATGTGGTGTGTCTATTCTTATGATTATTATCAATTTTTAATATTATTAAAATAAGAAAATATTGTTCGTCGTTGCAAAGTTATATCGATTTCAGATTTGACATCCGTCAAAAAGAAAGATCAAACTAATAAATAAACAGGGTATAAGATATAATATTTAGCAACTAATAAACTTATCTTGACAGTGTCAAACATTATAACCTCAAACACAAAAATCTCCACAGTCTCTAAAAGATTTGGGACCTTAAAACCATGGATGACCCCTGGTTTGGTACGATGTATCAGACACCGCGATAGACTGCATATACGGGTTAGAAAATCACCGGAGAATATGACACTCAAAATTATTTACATACGGTATCGGAATTACTGCAATCGTCTTCTACGTGAGCTGAAACTGGTATACAACAAAAACCTCATAAACGAAGCGGGCCACAATCCCAAATCCCTCTGGAAAGCCATAAAAACTGTCACTAACACCCACAAAAGAATAGATTGTCCTACTGAACTCCTGAATGGTCACGTAGACTCCAAGCAGTCCCTGAACCATATCTGTAATTTCTTCTCCTCTATGGGCAGGAATTTGGCAGACTGTATTAAATTGAAAAACAATTCCTCTTCTTCTATCGAAACTAAGGTCTCTTCGATGGCATTGCTAGAAGTTGATGAAGCAGATGTAGAACTTATAATCTTACAGCTACGACAGGACTGTGCCTTGGGGTGGGATGGTATATCATCTAACTTCCTGAAACTGTCACGGAAGACACTGATTCCGCCCATAACACATATCTGTAATCTTGCCATTCGTACTGGTATTTTCCCTGATGCTTTTAAAAAAGCACTCATCCATCCCATCTATAAGAGTGGAGACAGAGGCTGTGTCAATAATTATCGACCAATCTCAATACTATCTGCGTTATCAAAAATCCTTGAGAAGATTCTCAATAACTCACTAATAAAGTATATTGATAAGTTTGACATACTAGCAAAAAATCAATACGGTTTCCGAGCAAATCTTTCCACTGAGGATGCAGTCATTGACCTTACTCGTACTGTTATTAGGAACATTGACGCCAATAACAGATGTTTATGCATATTCTTAGATCTCTCCAAAGCTTTCGACACAGTCTCTGTCCCAATTTTGCTGGACAAGATGGAAAAATATGGCATACGTGGTATCACGCACAGCTTATTCAAAGATTACCTCACAAACAGAAGACAAAAAGTGAAAATAGGTGAACAGACTAGTGATGAAGCGGAGATAACGTACGGTGTTCCTCAGGGGAGTATTCTTGGCCCTACACTCTTCCAGTTATACGTTAACGACCTTTGCGCAATATCTCTCCCATATACCGACATATTTACCTACGCTGATGATACTGCAATCGTCATAAGAGGTACTAACTGGTCGATGGTGAAAGAGAGAGCTGAATACTCCCTGAAACAAATTATGAACTGGCTTTCTAACAATCTTCTGACCCTAAACCTGGACAAAACCCTATATATACCTTTCGCAATATCAAAAATCAATACCCCCAAACACGATTTCACTTTAAAGGCTCACACATGTACTTCAATTAATGACTGCTACTGTAAAGAATTAACTAGAGTGACTAGCACAAAATATCTTGGAATACACATAGATAGTAGATTAAAGTGGGATGTCCAGGTCACGACAGTAAAAGGTAGAATCAGGAAATTAATTCACATTTTCAAGACCTTAAGTAAAGCGACCACACTGTCTCACTTAAAAATGGTATATTTAGCACTGTGCCAATCAGTCATACAGTACTGTATACCTGTGTGGGGGGGGTCTGGAAAAATGCAGTTTCTTGCGCTGGAGAGAGCACAGAGAGCTGTACTCAAAGTCATGAACAGAAGACCGAAGCGATATCCCACTACTCAGCTATACGAGGACAACCAGTTCTTGACAGTGAGACAGCTCTATGTCCTTAGAACAATTTTGAAAGTGCATCAAAGTGCTCGTCTACCGGACCCAAATAAACGCAGTGGGCAACTCGCCTGTCCTATTTTCAGATGTAGAACTTCTTTTGCCAGAAATCAATTCCAGATTTTAGGCTGCAAATTGTACAATTATGCAAATAAAACATTAAATATAGTCAAAATGAATAAAAACAAGGTTAAAAAGACAGTAACTGCTTGGCTGCTCCAGCTGGACTATGAAGGTACTGAAACCCTACTTAAGTTCGTAGAATAGCTATGCTAAACATTTTTTGTTTATATTACAATTGATCCTTTTTGTTGTTGTAGAAAGATATAACTGAACACATATAAATGCACACACACAGACACACAGACACACACACACACACTCATACACACACACACACACACACACACAAACACACACACACAAACACACACACACAAACACACACACACACACACACACACACACACACACACAATTTATGTTAATTAAAAAAATAAAAAATAAAACTAGAAAAAAAGAAATTGTTTTATCATGCCTTTATTATGTATCTGACACACGTTTCACAAAATAGCTTATTATGTGATAGATACCGATAGAGCACTGTCTTCCAACACACAGGCTTTAGCCTAGTTTGGAAGGCAGTAACAGTACCTCTTGTGTAGTATTGATAAGCCTAGTTATAAGACTTTTATTGTAACAGCATTTTCTGAGACAATAAACAATTTATTATTATTATATTATTATTAAGTACTCCACTCTCTCTCAAAAATGAGTTTTTCCGATATTAGTATATTTAGGTTAATTTAAATACCTATATGTAAGTATAAGAATACAATTAAAAGAAAAATTATTAAATTAAAAAAAGAAGAATTATTTGATGCGGTGTGGTTTATGTCTTTAAGAAACCTATTCGAACGTCATTCGTAATATCAAAGACAAAAAAGGGGAATTCCCGACTCCCGATCGTCGTTTGACTTGACGAACGGGAATTCCCTTCAAGTATTTGTCTGCGATGTTGTGGCGTTTGTTTTGTTTGTAGTTGTTAGTTTGTTACTGACTGTGCTTGAGCTCTGACAAAAAATAGTATTGTTTGATTAAATCGTCGTTTGTCTGTTTTGTGTTAGCGAATATTTTCGTTATAAAATTAATTAAATACTGAATTATAATATAAAATGTCGAAACGGTCATATCCTAGTGGATCTGAAAAAAGGAAAAAAGCTCTACATCAGAAAGAAGTAATTGAAAAGTTACCAAAATTAACATCATATTTTACTACTACTACTGGAGAAACTTCTGTAAGTAGCAATCAACTCATAAATGTTCCACATGATGACTCAGCTCAATTACAAATTGCGGGAATTTCTAAACCTTCATGTTCCAATTTTGAAAAAGAGATTGAATCAGAAAGCGACTATTCCTACGACGAAAGTGCAACGACTTCAGTAACTTCACTAAAACCGACAACTCCAACTGTGTCAATTGAACAGCAGTTTTCCAACACAGAAGAATCAATATCGCACGATCCCGCCGATTATTTTCACGAAAAGTTTGTTGAAATAAATCGCGAAATTTTAATTCGTAAGGGACCAGTATATTTTCAAAATAAAGATTCTGACTTTTCCGAGGCATCCAGAACCTACAAAGATGGTAATAAATTAGTGACGAGATATTTCAACAAAGCATTATTTATTCGCAAATTAAAGAACAATGAAAGCGTCGAAAGAAAATGGTTGCTGTATTCGCCTTCCAAATGCTCTGTATTTTGTTTTTCATGCTGCTTATTTAACCCAACTGATGTTAATCTTTGCTCTCGGAATGGATGTAATGATTGGAAGCATATTAATCACATAATTTTAACACATGAAAATAGCCCAGCGCATAAGCAATCTATGATGACTTATCTGGCACGAAGTAAAGCGGTTGGTAGAGTAGATATAGAGTTATTATCTCAACATCAAAAGGAAGTGGATTACTGGAGAAACGTACTTAAACGGATTGTAGCTGTTGTAAAATTTTTGGCATCGAGAGGGCTTCCATTTCGCGGCGACAATGAAATCCTAGGATCTCCAAACAATGGAAATTATTTGGGTTGTGTGGAATTATTGAGTGAATTTGATCCATTTCTTGCAGATCACTTAAAAAAATTTGGGAATCCTGGAAAGGGTAACATTTCTTATTTATCAGCAAATATCTGTAATGAGTTTATTGAAGTAATGGGAAAACAGGTTCTAAAAAAAATTATAAATGAAGTTAAATCAGCAAAATATTTTTCCATAAGCGTTGACAGTACGCCCGATCTGTCTCATATTGACCAGCTAACTTTCATCATTCGATACGTAAAAGACTGTGTTCCTGTTGAAAGGTTTTTGAAATTTATACCTATTAAAGAGCATAAATCTAAGTATTTAGCGGAGACCATCTTAAATTTTTTAGAGATACATGATATTCCCATAAAAGATTGCAGAGGACAAAGCTACGACAATGCTTCAAATATGTCGGGAAAGTATAGTGGTCTACAAACAAGAATCAAGGAAAAATGTGAATTTGCCACCTTTATACCATGTGCAGGACATTCACTAAACTTGGTAGGTGTCCATGCTGCTGGGTGTGTACCGGAGGCATCACAGTTTTTTGGAATAGTTCAGAAAGTGTACAACTTTTTTTCGGGCTCTACCCACAGATGGAATATATTAACAGAACATTTAGGTTCAAAAAAAGTTGTTAAGAGTCTTTCACAAACCAGATGGTCAGCCCGAGCTGATGCAGTAAGTGCTTTGCATGGGGGTTATAAAAGAATATTAGAAGCTTTAATCACCATCGCAAACGATACTGAAAAGGCACGAGAAACAAGAGACGAAGCCCTTAGTCTGTCTAGAAAAATGGGAAATCTAGAATTTATTATACTGACGGAAATCTGGAGCACCATATTGGAAAGAATAGACAAAACAAGTAATTATCTTCAGAAAGAAACAATAACACTGGACGTTGCAACCAATTTGTTGACTTCACTTTATGATTTTATTACTAACCTCAGGGATAAATTTGATAACTTCGAATCATCTGCCAAAGAAAATAACCCAGAATCTGACTACAAAGATCTATCTCAAAGAACAAGATGTAGAAGCTCACGGCTGATTTTTTTTGATGGCACTGCGCCATCAGTCCAATTGAATGGAAAAGAGCGATTCAACGTCGAAACCTTTCTCCCAATAATCGATACCTTGAGTGTTCATCTAAAACAGCGACAAAGTTCATATGAGACCGTCAGTCAACGTTTTAGTTTATTTTTTCACTTAAAAACTCTGAATTCCGAAGAGATACGACAAGGATGCAAAGAATTTTCTCAAATCTATCACGAAGATGTAAATGAAAAAGAGTTAGAAATAGAATGTCAACATTTAAAAGAATACTTAAAAAATGTTCAGAGTGAAAATGAAGCATCTAACAGTGTACAGGAAGTATATAATCTATTAAAGCAAAACAAAATTGAAGACACATTTCCTAACGTAGAAATTGCATTGAGAATATTTTTAAGTATGATGGTAACTAACTGCAGCGGAGAACGCTCCTTCTCCAAATTGAAACGAATAAAAAATGAATTAAGAAGTACAATGCTTCAAGAGAGATTAACTAGTTTGTCGCTGATGTCCATAGAATGTGATATTCTCAATACCATAGATTTTGAAGATGTGATTAACGATTTTGCTCATCTTAAATCTAGAAGGGTACCTTTGCAATCAACATAGAATTAATCTAAGGATTTTATGTTAAGCGAGTTACTTTTGTAGATTATTTTTTATATTTCCTATTTTTTTATAGTTAGTAACTAAATAAAAATAAATTTAGAACCTTGTTTGTCTTTCTTTATCTATTGTAACTAAATAGTGTTTTCTCAAGGTCCTAGGGGCCCCATGATCCTAATGTGCCCAGGGCCTCAAATAGTTTAAAGACGGCCCTGGCTTTGCCCTGAAAAAGCAAATGACTCCGGAGTCGGTGCGTTCGCGCGTGGTACCGAGGTAAGTAGCTCCCTGAGCGCTTCAGTCTGTGAACGTTGGAGGGCAGCTATTATGGACGTTACGTGCTGTAAAGAAAACGTAGCGTCGGTACATTGCGGAGGAGAGGACGCGTTGGCGCCATCTTGAAACGCAGACTCGGCGGGCGGCGGCGTGTTCGGTCGCGAGACAATCGTTGATGTGTTTTCGACATCGTCCCTTTCTTCCCTGCGATTCAAACTAGCCGCTCTACTCCTGGTCACTGGCATGATCACTGATATAGTCACTTATTCACTGGTATTCGAGAAAAACGTTGGGCGCCATATATGGGGGAGACGTCAGTCTCAGGGGAATGAATGGTTACACGAGATGTGAGTATATAATATATTTCAAAGATTGATTTACACTGATAATGTTTACGGGGTTTACAATGCCTGAAAGTCAGTAACACTACGTCGAATACAGTAAGTATTGCTCCGGCGAGCTTAGGTAGGTACTAGCGAGACGTGTGCGTAAGCGCGGTAGCCGGCGGACTGCCCTTGCGGCCGTGTGTCGAACTAACCGCTTATGTGGCAGAGGGAGACGCATAGCGCGCGGGTAACCGTCCACGCGTGGCGCGAATAGAATGTCTAGGAACCTGGGTTGCTATAACCCACATTTAACCCATTATTGAATTCGGTTTCGAGTAATAGGGGTTGAGCCTATTGCCGTCTTCCGGGCACTATTGTTGACTCGAGCAATGCATCTAAAGCTGAGTCTGGACTGTATATATCTGTCTGGTGTTAAACAGCCCTATCCCTTTGTCGCCTTGTACGACATCACATGGGAAGTGATGGGGTGGCCCAAATTCTGCTCTGCCGGGAACCACGCGTGATATGTTAATCCAGACAAAATAAAGAAATAAGCTTGCATAAATTCGCATAGAGCTGAAAATTGCTATGGTTTTAAATACACCATATTACAAGAAATATGAAAAGTCCCCATCGATTCAACTTTTTTTTATTCGAAAATAAAGGTCAAAAGTATCGTCTTCTCGCATTTTTCTCGTAAATAGCAAGTGCTATCGCAAATATAGTTCGGACATAGTTGTAAATCATGTAATGACCAACAATTTATATTTTAATACCACTTAGTTGGCAGACAAGCACATGGCCCACTTGATGGAAAGTGGTTACCGTGGCCTATGGACGTGTGCAACACCAGAGAGGAGTCATACTCGCGTTGCCAACCCTGTCAGCACAGAGAGTTTCTGTGCCGTTAGTGCAGAAGACACAATCAGGACAAGCTTTTGGTCTTCCCACTGACAGTACAAAATCTCTACAGTGAGCTCTGGCTATTTACCGCCGGGAATGCAACACGAGGTTATTATAGCCTTGGTATTCTGTAGGGTGGAAGTACTTCCCCAGTCGGACTGCTCAATTAGGACGGGAATACCGTATGTAAGTATGCTTTTTCTTTTTTTACGTGCGCAAAATGGACGTGGAAGAGGTTATGTCGGACTCAAACCGACCAAAACGCACCCGCCTGTGGGTCGTTTTTTGGCTGCCAAAGGTGAGGTTGACAGGTATAACGAAATAAGTAACGAGAAACTAAAAATATTAAAACAATTTTATTAAATAAATCTCTATTCAATATCCTGGTTCCGTCCATTCTTCCAGGTACGAAGTGATGCTGGTATATCCATCTTGTGTTCCACCTTCTCAAACGGGTAGTTCTCATACTCCTGCCAGAAGACTGGTGTGTTGGTTCTGTACCCATTGTCAAAGGCAGCCAAGGTTTTTATGTCTTCTGAGTCCAGATTGAAATCGAAAATGGAGGCATTTTCTAAGACTCGCGATTTTGTAATAGTTTTTGGTATCGTGACTATGTTTCGTTGGTACTGTGGGGAAGAGATAAAAGGTAAGTAGGTATAACTAGTAACAAAAGTAGCTGAACACATTCAAATTTAAAGTATATTAGGGTTAAAACGTTTTCTTTTCATTGTGTTGGTTCCCGGTAGAGTACAATAGCCGCCTCATCACTTCCCATGCATGTTGTACCAGGCCTATTTATTAGTCAGGGAAGTGACTTCCCGGATGTTGCACACGTTCATAGCTCACGGTAATCACTTTCCATCATGTGGGCCGTGTGCTTGTCTGTAGGCAGATGTGTATTAATACCCACATTTCACTAACTATAATTTTCGGTCCCTCGTTATGGGGGGTCAGACTATTATTCCGTCAAGCGGGCACTTAGTAGTCTTCCACGACACCCATGGGAAGAAATGGGGTGGCCCTTCTAATCCATCGGGATCTTCATGAAGGCATTAGAAGGCTTCTACAGGTTGCAGTCAACCTTAGGCCAACCTTATTCCATTAGATGGGCCGTGTGCTAGTCTGCAACCTAAAAGGCTTAAAAAACAACTTACCAAATATCTCAAAACGACCTGTGTAACAGTTTTCCCATACTTCTTCCCTATTGCCAGCAACGTGGGATTGTCCATCTTAGGCTCCGGGCTGTTCGGGAACGCTCGGGTCGGGACCATGGTGCCAAATGGGCTGAACGCCACTACCACTATGTTGTTAGACTGGCAGAGGTCTACCAGTTCGTTCTGGCCAAGGTTTAGGTTGATCTGAAAAAATAGGGCTTTTTAAGAAAGGTGTTAATATATCTTCAAACAAAGGTCTAAAGTTAATATAATTTTGTGATAGCTGACGCTGGAGCAAACGAGTTCTAGAGTGGAGACCGCGAGAAGGTAAACTAAAGGTAGTGGTTGCGCCGAAGTAGAAACTGTATTTTTGACACGGAAACACACTCCTTTTATACCCGTCTCCTCTTCCGCACTAACCATAGATGTAGCTTCCGTCCGCCATTTGTGAAATATAGACACTCAGTCTCGCTTTGAACTAGCCAGCGTAAAGACGGACGGACCGCGCTCGCGTCTCTCAGAAATGTATAATATTTGTTACATTTTTACCGCTTCATAGACCTTTACCGATCGGATTGTGCCTCTCGTGTGTTCCTCAAGCGATCTAGTGATGCTGACGGCAGCTCCTGAGCAAGGAAGAGAAGATCCGTGTACCGGCTGCGATGAAAACACGTGTGTCGTGAAGGTTAGTGCATCCTCTCCTAATTTCTCGGGCTGCATTCACTGCCTGGATCGAATCCGCGGCAGCCCGGCCACCTGTCTTGTTTTGTGTGTAAAGCGTCAATAGAACAGTTAGCTACTTCCCGCAATACAGTCCATTACCGCACGCTGCCAAGCGCCACCATTTTTGGTCCGGATCGAGCCGGATTCTTAGCCGTAGTTCGTATTTTGTTATTATTCTAATGGGAATGAGCGCACCGCACCTAAGTGCCTGGTTATTTTAGTAGAAAACCCCGCATCCAGACACTTAGGATTAGATTTGTTGTCCGTTCGCCGCTGGCTCGCATTGTACCTACCTAATACATAAATAGGTTAGGTATCATATCAACACTTAATCGTAGTTCGCAATTTTCGCATCGCACCTAAGTGCCTGGTTATTTTAGTAGAAAACCCCGCATCCAGACATTTAGGCTTAGATCTTAGGTATACTCAGACACCCTAGTGCATAGGCACAGTGTAATACCTAACGCATTTGGCTTTGTTTTGTTTTTTTCAATTACGTTGTTCTCGGCTCGCGTCGTATTTGCCTAGTACCTGCGTGGGTGGACACGTGGCTGTACCTACCTCGCTCGCATCTCATCCCAATTCATACGAAAGTATTTTAATTTGAATAGATATTACGCAATACTTAATCTCTGAAATAATAGTTGAACCTAGACAGCGACCATCGCGTAGGTACGACCTTGTTGCTATGCGCGTTAGTTCAAGCTTGCACTGGCAGTCATAAGTACCTACCTACCTACGGTTATCGCTCGCGCCGCCTCGCTGCTCTGTACCGCTAAGATTAAGTCATTTCATATTTGTTATTTACCGCACTTTAGTTTGAGATTTAATTGTAAACATGTCCCCAAAGGTTGATAAGACCGGTAAGGTTCAATTGAAACTTTTATACGCTAAAAAAGAAATGATTTACTCTCGCGTACAATCGATCTATGATAATGCACTTAAAACCTCTGATTTGGTCATCAGAGATTCGTTCTTGTGTTCTATAGAAAACTTAGATAGTCTACGCGCGGATTTCGAAACCTTAGTACATGACATCAATGTTTTAGAGTTGAATTTGGATCCCGATTACTCAGTGAGTTATCAAGCCTTGTCGTCGTTTGACGATTTGTATTGTCGTATCAAACGCGTCGCTAGGAGTTTGGAGAAACCGGCTGACCTACCCAACCCCACTCGCGACCGACCTAAGTTGCCACCAATTCAAATACCCGAATTTGATGGTAACATTCGCAATTGGTGTCTATTTATAGATAGTTTTGAGAATACGATAGATAAGAACGATTCGTTGACAGATCACGAAAAATTGCATTATCTCGTTGAAAAATTGACTGGTAAAGCTATAACCGCTTGCGCTGGAATTACGTTTAGTGCCGGGAATTATAATTTAATTTTAAATACTTTGAAAGCTAGGTATGAGGATAAAAGATCGGTAGCTAACGCCTATTTAGATCAGATGTTTGATTTGAAATCTATTACGGCATGTAACGATCAAAACTTAGAGAAATTTCTAGATACTTTCGCGTCAGCTGTTAGCGCCGTAAAGAACCTAAAGATCGATGACCTCTGCGACTTCGTATTTTTGTATATGGGTTTAAGGAAATTAGATTCCGAAACCATTCGTTTGTTTGAGTCGGATCATCGCGGCAATAAAATTCCTAAGTTCGAAGACTTAGAAAGTTTTGTTCGCGAGCATATAAAGGTATTGCAACGCTCTTCATCGAAACATGAAGGCGCGAAGAAGGTTGTTACTTCTGAACGCAAAATAGATGCCTCATCGAGGTCACCGAGGTCAACCCATACTTATGTTAATACCGCACCAGCACGTGTACAATCATCTGTTTGCTCTTTGTGTAGTACTCATCATTCGCAACTGTACAAGTGTCCTGGTTTCCTAAAATTGTCGCCTAGTGATCGTTATAAATTTGTTCGCGCTAATAATTTTTGTTTTAATTGTCTCGGTACTAAACACCGCGTTGTTTTATGTAATAGTGGAAATGGTTGTCGCAAATGTCAAGCGAGACACCACACTTTGCTTCATTTTGAGAATAGTAATGCCGCATCCAATGTGAGTACAGTTGGCCCGTCGAGCGGTGACACACGGCAGCCTGCGCCGCAGCCGCACCCCGCGCCCGCGCGCGCTCCGGCCCGCCCGGTGACCGCTGCGGATGACGTCACCTTGTGTTCGTTCTCCGCTAGTGCTGCACTCACCACTGTGTGTCTCGCGACCGCTCGCGTTGTTATTGTTGATACATTAGGTAAACCGCACCTTGTTCGAGCGCTATTAGATGGCGCTTCGCAAAGTAATTTTATTACTCAAGATTGTTGTCAACGTCTTGGTTTCAATGTTGATAAGCGTTCAACCCATTCAGTGGTGAAAGGGTTTGGGGGTTTGCAGTCAGCTGTTCATGGCACCATTAAAACAAGGTTTGGATCTCGTTTTAATAATAATATTTGGTTTGACATGGATTCGCTCGTTACAGATAAAATAACTGAACAGTTGCCTACCGTCCCAGTTGACACGTCTTTATTAACGAAATTTAAAGACTTGCCTTTAGCAGATGAGACTTACGCTGTTCCTGGAGTCGTCGATATATTGATCGGCGCTTCGATTCTCCCGCACCTCCAGTTATCACGTAAGGTTCAAGGGGGACCGACGTACCCCGCTCCGCACGCACTGGAAACAGTTCTTGGTTTTGTTATAATTGGTTCCGCACCCGCTTCTATAGATAGTTTTAGTCACTCGACTGCTTCGTTCTGTTGCACCGTCGAGCCGCCACTGGAGTCTACCATCCGCAAGTTTTCGCTCGGTGGCTCCCGTGTATCCGCTGAAAAACGCTTTCTTTGTTTGGAACGAAAGATGCAGGCGTCCCCAAAGTCGAAGCGGGCCTATGATGAGGTTGTTAATGAATATTTAGATAAAGGTTACATCTCACCTGCGCCTACGGACACTGGCGGGACCCAGCCTTCGTACATTATCCCGCACCGCGGAGTTATTAGAGAAGATAAGCTTACTACTAAAACTCCGCGTAGTTTTGGATGGCAGTGCTAAGACTGGCGCTTCCGTGTCGCTTAATGACATTTTGTATTGTGGTCGGAATCTTTAAGGTAATTTATTTGACATAATTGTAAATTTTCGCATTAATATTAGTAGAATTTTAGCTTTTAGGACTCAACAGTCGCTTTGTGTTGGGCCCACTCTTCGCCCCATCGTTGGGACACATTCGTCGCTAATAGAGTGGCAAAATTCAATCTGAATTGGCGCCACATAATCTCTTTCACGTTGCTGGCACCGACAACCCAGCCGATTGTCTCTCTCGTGGATTGCTTCCTTCGCAAATTTTGGATCACCCGTTGTGGTTTGGTGGACCGTCCTGGATTCATGCCGCGTTGGATGGGTGGCCGGTTGGTCAATTCAGTCCCACTACGGTTTCCGAACCACCCGAGGAGAAGAAGCACTCGCTTGTTGTATCGGTCCCACGTGAAGAGACCCTTATTTTGTTGTTGGCTAATCGCGTCTCGTCTTGGTCGAGACTGTTGCGTTGTGTTGTTTGTTCGCCTCTGCCCGCTGCCTAGCCAGCAGTAGGCACGAGCTCCAATCTAGGTTTATATTTTAGTTGTTATTTCCCAAACCTAGATTTAGATTAGACTTTAGATTTGTTTCGCATTTGTCGTTTCGAAGGTAACCCTTCAAGCCGGGGGGAATGGTTGCGCCGAAGTAGAAACTGTATTTTTGACACGGAAACACACTCCTTTTATACCCGTCTCCTCTTCCGCACTAACCATAGATGTAGCTTCCGTCCGCCATTTGTGAAATATAGACACTCAGTCTCGCTTTGAACTAGCCAGCGTAAAGACGGACGGACCGCGCTCGCGTCTCTCAGAAATGTATAATATTTGTTACATTTTTACCGCTTCATAGACCTTTACCGATCGGATTGTGCCTCTCGTGTGTTCCTCAAGCGATCTAGTGATGCTGACGGCAGCTCCTGAGCAAGGAAGAGAAGATCCGTGTACCGGCTGCGATGAAAACACGTGTGTCGTGAAGGTTAGTGCATCCTCTCCTAATTTCTCGGGCTGCATTCACTGCCTGGATCGAATCCGCGGCAGCCCGGCCACCTGTCTTGTTTTGTGTGTAAAGCGTCAATAGAACAGTTAGCTACTTCCCGCAATACAGTCCATTACCGCACGCTGCCAAGCGCCACCAGGTAGGACGCCCCCAAGCCAGATGGTCCTCTACACTGACGGCACAGGAACTCTGTGCTTACAGGGTCGGCAGCGTGAGTGTGGCTTCTCTGGTGTTACACACGTCATAGTCCACGGTAACCACTTTCCATCAGGTGCGCTTGTCTGCCACCTAAGTGGTATAAAAAAGAAAAAAGATGGACGGACGACCTGAAAAAGGTGGCTGGGACAGACTGGATGCGGAAGGCGGAGGATCGGAGAACATGGCCCACGTTGGGAGAGTCCTATGTCCAGCAGTGTACTGCATTGGGCTAATTGATTGATTGACGCTTAAAAATTTACTTTGATTTTATACTCGTAGTAATATTCCTTAAGATATTTTTTTGAATTCTGGTCTGTTTGTCTGTCTATATTCACATTTCACCAATAATTGTTTTCGGTGCCACGTAATAGAGGGTGATCCTATTGCCGTATTCCAGGCACTATTGTTGACTCGAGGCATGCATCTGAAGCTGAGCCTGGGCTGTATATATCTGTCTGTTGTTAAACAGCCCTATCCCTTAGTCGCCTTGTACGACACCGCATGGGAAGAGATGGGGTGATCCAAATTCTACTCTGCCGGAAACCATGCTGCAGAGTAGAATTAGTACATGTTCTATTATTATACTTAATTGTTTTTATACATGCTCGTCGGCTCCGGGGACTCTTGGCGACCTTTTGAACTGATCGGCTTAGGGTACAAGGTACAAATTTAAAATACAGTGTCTCACCTCTATCTGGTTGCAAACTGGAGGCACCTTGGCGTTGTCTAGAAGCCTCTTCATCTGTTCCACATTAAAGTTTGACACCCCTATGGACTTGGTGAGACCCTTCGCTAGAATGTTCTCGAAGCCACGCCAGGTTTCTAGGTAGTCGATTTTCTCGTCCACACCGTCTTCCTGGCAATATGGACACAGGTTTAGTTAGTAAGTTATAATTTTCAACAAAGGGTTGGGATGTCAGACGGCAGTAGCTCCTGGAAATGCCGACATACCAATCAATATAATAAGTCAATCTCAGAGTCCAGGGCGAGCTTTATAATTATGCAAGTGGACCCATCAAAATAGGCTGTCACTTCGGAGATTACCCAAACTTATTTAAACTTCGGAGATCACACAAAGACTATTTTCAGAACTATTAAAAAGCTGGTCAAAGTCTACGTCAAAATCAAATTCTGCATAGACCATTAAACCGGCACTTACAAAACGTCAATATAAAAGAAATCGTGTTGTGTTCCCAGCGGTGAGTAGGGTAGCCAGAGCTCACTGTAGAATTTGTGCCGTCAGTGGGAAGACTAAAGGCTTGTGCTGATTTGTCTTCTACTGACGGCACAGAAACTCTGTACTTACAGGGTTGGCAGCGCGACTGACTCCTCTGGTGTTACAGACGTCCATAGGCCACGGTAACTACTTTTCATCAGGTGGGCCGTGTGCTTGTCTGCCAACTAAGTGGTATAAAAAAAAAAAAAAAAATATGAAAGACTATTGAATGAAATTTTAAATCATTTAGTACGCTAACTATTCAAATTGATTAAAAAAATAGAAAAAATTAGATCGATTCAAGCGGGATTCGAACCGACTTCCACCGTCACCGTAACACGGATTAATGTATAGAAGAATTTGGATGGTTTCGGGCAAAGGTTCGATGGCTTAGTGGTCAGAGCGTTCCCCCTGTAAGGGAAAGATCGCGGGTTCGAATCCTGCCTGACCTGATCCAATTTTGTCTATTTGACTTGATGACTATGAAAGACTAGTTTACTGCACTGCACCGGTTCGAAGCGCGGTCCCGACCTGAGAAGACTCCGGCAAGAAACTCAGTGGACATTTCTTTGGTCTATTTACAAACATATACTCTTAAAATATTTCGACGAATTTAGGGGATCAGATGGTTTCAACCTTTTATTTATTACCTGGTATAGAACAACTGCCCTCACACCCCGAGAGGCCTGCCTAAACCCAGGGCATCGTCCAATATGCTGATTATTATACTGTTTCCTTAACGCTTCCTTAAGGTCGCATGGTGCCTGACGAACTAGATAAAGGTAAAATTCCTTTTTCACTGGCTTCCTTCACTTTTGAAAATTTTCACCCTTGGCCACTGCCGACTTACTTCGAAAGCCTGTAGTTTATTATGAAGTAGTAAGTTTTAAGACCCACCGCTATTGACATGGGCCAGTGTATAAGCACCAGGTCGAAGTAGTCCAGGTTACTGCGGCGCAACGAGGCCCGTACCGACACCTCCACATCAGCCTCACGGTGATGGTGTTGCCACACCTGGAAAGATTATGAAAAAAAAAAACTAATTTTTTGCTATTTAAACTATCATGGTCACTCACATCAGTATCAGAATAAACGGGATATTTACCATGTTTCATTATTTTGAGTTAGAGTCGCTATAGAATATGCCGACCTTGTGCAACATTGTGTGACCACAAACTACTTCGTGTACAGAAATGCTATTCCATCTATCTCTACAGATAGATGGAGTAGCGATGGGCAGTCCGGTGGCTCCAGTTGTGGCAAACTTGTGGATGGAACATTTCGAAGCCATAGCCATACCCACCGCCTAAAGCATCCAGATAGATGGAGTAGCGATGGGCAGTCCGGTGGCTCCAGTTGTGGCAAACTTGTGGATGGAACATTTCGAAGCCATAGCCATACCCACCGCCTAAAGCATCAAAATCTGGAAACGGTATGTTGATGACATTTTCTGTATACTGGAGGGGAGTGAGAATGTTGTACAACAATACGTGGCCCAGTTCAACAACATCCATGGAAAAATGAGCTTTACGTACGAAATGGAAAAGGAAAGAACCCTTGCCTTCCTTGACGTGAGGATCGGTGTTCGTGGGGATGGGTCGTGTAGCCACTCCGTGTACAGGAAACCCACTCACACTGACCGCTACCTGCGTTCCGACTCACATCATCATCCACGCCATCTGAATTCGGTAGTGACGTCACTTACTGACCGCACATATAGTTTATGTGACGCGGAACATTTACAGGAAGAATTGAAGCACATAAGCGGCGTTCTACAAAAGAATGGATACAATGGACGAATAAGACCACCCAGACTCACCACAAATAAACCCCGGAACTAAAAGGTGGAAAGACAGCCAGCGTTTTTACCCTACATCAAAGGAGTGACAGATAAGATGGCTAACATCCCGAAGAAGGTATCTGTCAAAACTATTTTCACTCCTTTTAAAAAGCTGTCGCAATGCCTGCGCTCACCCAAAGATGGTTCCCCACTGGACAGACCGGGAGTGTACAAGATTGACTGTAGCTGTGGCAGTTCTTATATAGGACAAACAAAAAGAACGGTTACATGCCGAATCAAGGAACACATCAGGGTAGTCAAAAACAATGAACCGCATAAATCTGCAATCGCTCAACATTTATTGGAGTCCGGTACGAACCACTGGATCGAGCTACATAACCCTCAGATGCTCTCGACAGATCGCCACTATGTACCACGACTGGTTAGGGAAGCAATTGAAATAAAAAAGTATAAAAATTTCAATCGTGAGGATGGGTTTCAACTGCCGAACGTCTGGCATCCAGTGGTCCGTCTTTGCAAAAGCAACCGGGAACAAGCTAAAACAAAATCGCGAGTGGATACAGTGAGCATCGTATGTCGAGATCGGGTTCGAGTTTGTAGTGAGAGTGAAACCATTAGTAGTGCAGATACGTGTAGTAAAAGAACTCGAAAGAGGGTAGATCGATATAATTACTCCTAGGAAAAAAACTTTTTCTTTGTTCACCGCCACTACTCCAGTTCCTCCGTGATCATGGTGCTTGCAACAGCGCCGAAATATCGGAAACTCAAAATAATGAAACATAGTAAATATCCCGTTTATTCTGATACTAATTTATTGCTGTTTACCTCAGACTAAAAGAATAATCGATCAAAAACCAAGGGGTTCGGAGACTATTTCCTTTGCCGCATCATGAAGACCGTTCATTCCACTCCTTCAATTCTATTCTGGCAAATTGCTATGAGGGAGAGATTGCCTTGCCAAGTAGTGATTGCCTGACTGATAGATTGCCTTGCCTGGTAGGGATTATCTTGCCTGGTAGAGATTATCTTGCCTGGTAGGGATTATCTTACCTGGTAGAGATTATCGTACCTGGTAAAGATTATCGTGCCTGGTAAAGATTATCCTGCCTGGTAGATATTATCTTGCCTGGTAGAGATTATCTTGCCTGGTAGAGATTATCTTGCCTAGTAGAGATTATCTTGCCTGGTAGAGATTATCTTGCCTGGTAGAGATTATCTTGCCTGGTAGAGATTATCTTGCCTGGTAGAGATTGTCTTGCCTAGTAGAGATTATCTTGCCTGGTAGAGATTGCATTTCTATCCATCACATGTGTACTTACAATAAAGAGATATATTATTATTATACCTTGGTAGTGACGAAAAGGTCTTCTCTTTTCACGACGCCATCTTGGATCTTCTTCTGAATGACTTCCCCTATTTCTGGCTCCACTCTATAGAAGTGTGCGGTGTCTATGTGGCGGTAACCTATGTCTATTGCGTACGAAAGAACATCTATCATTTTGGGCAGAGCATCATAGCAGAATTCCATCTGAAAATAGAGATTTTTTTTTACATTCATACATACATATATAAAATCACGCCTTTATCCCCGGAGGGTTAGGCAGAGGTGAATTATCACCCACATTTCACCAATATTTGTATTCGGTCCCACGTAATTTGACGTAATAGGGGGTGAGCCTATTGCCGTATTTCGGGCACTATTGTTGACTCGAGCCATGCATCTGAGGCTGAGTCTGGGCTGTATATATCTGTCCGATGTTAAACAGCCCTATCCCTTAGTCGCCTTGTACGACACCACATGGGAAGAGATGGGGTGGTCCAAATTCTACTCTGCCGGGATATTATTTAAGTCGCGTGGTTCCCGGTAGAGTAGAATTTGATCTACCCTATCTCTTCCCATCCGATGTCGTACAAGGCGACTAATGGATAGGGCTGTTTAACATCAGACAGATATACTCGTATACAGCCTAGACTCAGCCTCAGATGAATGGCTCGAGTCAACGATAGTGCCCGGAAGACGGCAATATCCCCTAACGTGGGACTGAATTCAATGATTGGTGAAAAAGGGGGCTTCCATACAACAAACGTTTTTATAGATAATGGTACGGAACCCTTCGTGCGCGAGTCCGACTCGCACTTGGCCGAATTTTTTCTCTATTACGTCGTTCCCGTTTTATAAAACGTATTACAAAAACAAACAAGATGTTAGTGTTTTTAGAACCAAAATTAAACAATGGCCGTGAAGAAAGAAAATTTTACACAAAATAATGAAGTTTTTTTTTTTTTTTTTTATACCACTTAGTTGGCAGACAAGCACACGGCCCACCTGATGGAAAGTGGTTACCGTGACCTATGGACGTCTGTAACACCAGAGGAGTCAATAATAATATAATTACGGCTGAGGTATGACAATGGCTTTTGCTTTAGTAGAATCGAGGACCTGACTGTCGGACGAGGTTCTGGCGCCGGCATGCCTCATGAGGTTGGGAGGTCTGATAGCAGTCACTGCCACAAAAGTCAAGGAGTACCGGACTCCGGGAGCAACTGAGAATAACGTTGTCGATGACGACGAAAGCATCGGTAGCTTAGTGGTTAAGGAGTCAGCTTTACGATCGAAAGGTTCCGGGTTCACTACCGACGTGAACCCACTCCTAACAAGCATTTTCGCATAACTGGAGGGTGTTTTTTTATATCTAGGACACGTCAATTAGACTTCAGATTAGACTTCTCAGGAAAGAGAGTCACCATTACAGACGCTAAAAAATGTTATAATGGTGGCACTCAACTTTTCACGCCCCGCTTAAAGGACCCGGGACTGTAGGAAGAAGGAAACACATGAGCTGGTAATGACTTCCATATCTTGGTGGTTAGAGGGAATATTAGTAATTTCGGTTCGTTATTCTTTACAAAAAAAAAACTAATGTTATTTTTAAACTTTCGCGGTGTGAATTCATAATTATACTAGGTATCGGGACTTCTCGCGAATTATATCTTGGAACTTACTATTTCTGCCGACGTTTCGGATGCGTTGCGTAATTTGATCAAGGAGCACGAAGAAGAGTTCACAAAGGGTCAGTTCGAAAAATTACACCGACCTAAGATCACACAACCACCAAAATTGTACGGCTTGCCCAAAGTGCATAAACCCAATGTGCCACTGCGACCAATCGTAAGTCAGATTAACTCGCCAACCTACGACCTAGCGAAACAGATTGCTAAAGCACTGCAGCCATTAGTGGGAAAAACACCGTCTTTTGTCAAAGATTCTCGCCATTTTGTGGACATAGTCAGAGACGTTAGGTTGGAACCAGGTGAGCTTCTGGTAAGTTTTGACGTTGAGTCGTTATTTACCAATGTTCCATTACAAGACTATCTGCAGGTTATTGAAATTAAATTGAAGGATAATGGTCTACCGGATAGTTATGCGACACTGCTACAAAGTTGCCTCGATGGGAACTACTTCCTTTACCATGGTCAAAATTACCTCCAGATAAACGGCGTCGCCATGGGCAGCCCTTTGGCACCAGTCGTAGCTAATATTTGGATGGAAGATATTGAGGAAATGGTGTCTCAGAACGCACACGCCCAGATTAGGCTATGGAAAAGGTATGTAGATGATATATTTTGTATATTTAAGGGCAACAGTGTGCAAGACAACGGTGAGCAGGTGGTTCGCTTTACTGAGTATCTCAACTCATTACATGTGAAGACACAGTTTACGTATGAGATTGAGAACAAAAGAACATTGTCTTTTTAGACATAAAGTTGATGGTAAGAACTGATGGCTCCTTGGCCCACACTGTGTATCGTAAACCCACTCACACATATAGATACCTGCACACCTCCTTGCACCATCACCCACTTCACTTAAAATCCGTAAGTTCGACGCTCATCAAGCGAGCTAATGACCTGTGTGACCCTGAGCACCTACAGCAAGAGTTAGATCATGTTCAGGAGGTTCTTGAGGTGAACGGGTATGGTACGAGTGCTAGAAAGCCGCGACGTGCACCGAGGAAGATGCTGCCGAGTGTTGATCGCCAACCGGCATATATGATGTATGTGAAAGGTGTAACGGACAAAATCGGATCTTGCTTACGGAAGTTTTCCATCAAGACGATTTTCAAACCGTTCGCTAAAGTAGCGAAATACGTGCGAATATCGAAGGACGTCATACCTCTACAAACACCGGGTGTTTATAAAGTGGATTGCAGCTGCGGTAGTTCCTACATAGGCCAGACCACGCGAACCATTGTAGAGAGAGTCAGAGAACATATCGCAGCTGTGAAAAACCGTCAGTTCAACAAATCGGCAGTAGCAGAACATCTTGAGTTGGGTACCAATCACTGGATTGAGCTTCATCAACCCAAAGTCCTCTCCACTGATCGCCACCACTATTCACGGATTGTGCGTGAAGCCATTGAAATCAAAAAATATAAAAATTTCAATAGGGAAGATGGATTCAAGCTATCCGGAATGTGGAATCCAGTGATTAAGATACTAAAACTGAAAAACACAGTGCCGTTAAAAACTGACATAGTGAGTGTGGTGTGTCGCCAGCCTAACCGTTCATAATAAGTGTAATGGTGGGTAGGCGCTCAAAAAATGTTCCCTGCATACATCTCGTCGAATTCTCGACGCTCGAAGACTAGTCAAGTCGTGACCATGGGTGCTGCAGCGCATCCGAAACGTCGGCAGAAATAGTAAGTTCCAAGATATAATTCGCGAGAAGTCCGATACCTAGTATAATTATGAAAAAATACTAGTTCCTTTTCCATGTGATAGGTCCATAGGAGGTAGGACACGGCGGTATTTCCGCTCAATTGAGCAATCCGACTGGGGAAGTACCTCCGCCCTACAGAATACCGCGGTTATAATAACCTCGTGTTGTGTTTCCAGCGGTGAGTAGGGTAGCCATCAGAGCTCACTGGAGAATTTGTGCTGTCAGTGGGAAGACTAAAAGCTTGTCCTGCTTTGTCTTCTAAATTGACGGCACAGAAAGTCTGTGCTTACAGGGTCGGCAGCGCGAGTGTGGCTCCTCTGGTGTTACACACGTCCATAGGCCACGGTAACCACTTTCTATCAGGTGGGCCGTGTGCTTGTCTGCCACCTAAGCGATATAAAAAAGTGATGATTTATATTCTATAAAAGTAAACTGTTCACTCACTTGGTCGTCCAGCCCCAGCCAAGTGCCGTATCCCACCATGGGCATCTCCCTTCCATTGTTCAACTTGATGGAGGGAATCTGGACCTGGCAAAGATGTTCAGTACATTCAAATTTGCCTAGTAGATAATTGACGGCCTCTGTAGCGTAGCGGTAGAGCGTTTGACTGCTACGCAGGGGACGCGGGTTCGATTCTCGCTCAGTGTAAATATTTGTATGCATGAGTATATTATATTTGTATTGGTCTGGGTGTTTCTATGTATATACTATGTACCTACTACCGCGGTATGGGTATGGATGTACTGCTGAGACAAGGTCCAGGGTTCGATCCCAGGTTTTACCATGGCACACACCAATGACTTTTCGATGCTTTTCGAAGTTTTGTGTGTATTTATCGCAGGTTTATAAGTGCCCGGTTAATGGCCACCTATAACATGGGGACCTAAACATAAACTGGCGAAATGTGGGTGCTAGCACTCTGCCTACCCCTTCGGGGATATAGACGTGAGTTTATGTATGTATGTACTATGTACGTATTTATAAAAAAAAAGTATCTAAGTATGTTTATCCGCATTCTAGATTCTTAACACAAGCTAGTTAAGATATGCTTATCATGGGTCTAGATAGCGTGAAGAATGTTGTAGAATATTTATTTATTTCTTTTTTTATTTGTATACCCTGATTACTGGCAGTATAGTCCATACACTGGTTGTCTGGAAGAGATCGCAGACCCCGATAAGACCGTCCATTGTACAACTATCTAACATGCAATGATATTTCATAACATTTTATATGTAATATCATTGCTAACATGTATGTATCCTATATTTGGTGTGCAATAAAGAATATTTATCTTATCTTATCAATGCACAAACAAAATGTATTTCAAGGAGGTAGGACACGACGGTATTCCACCCTACAGAAGGGGGAAGTACCTCCATCCTACAGAATACCACGGCTATAATAACCTCGTGTTGTGTTCCCGGCGGTGAGTAGGGTAGCCAGAGCTCACTGGAGAGTTTTTGTGCTGTCAGTGGGTAGGCCAAAGGCTTGTCCTGATTTTGTGTTCTGCACTGAGGGTACATAAAATCTCTATTCTTACAGGGTCGGCAGCACGGATGTGACTCCACTGGTGTTACACACGTTCATAGGTAACCACTTTCCATCAGGTGGGCCGTGTGCTTGTCTGCCACCTAGGTTGTAAAAAAAAAATGTCTCTAAGTAGCTTAATTCGCATTTTAGATCCAAAAATACAAGATAGCTATGCACGCCTCTTTGGGTTTTAATAGCGCGATACAGAATGTCGTAGACAATTGTTTATTTTATTGTTTATAATGACGGTGAAAATGAAAATTTTGATCTTAATATATCTACTTTCTACTAATTTGTCTGTAGCCAATCAATCAATTAGCCCCCCTCAGTCCACTGCAGGACATAGGTCTCTCCAAATGTGCGCTATTTCATCCTATCCTTTGCCTTCCGCATCCAGTCTGTCCCAGCCACCTTTTTCAGGTCGTCTGTCCATCTGGCTAGGGGGTATCCTATCTTCTGTTTCCCTTCTCGCTATAATTAATTCATTTATCGTTTAACGGTACCAAATTCAGCAATGTATAACGCCGTACATAAAGTATCTACTTATAAATAAATAAAAAAAAAGATAGGTAGGTACTACCTACCCACTTTTTCCGTTAGATAATGTCCTATCTGCATAACCGCTCTGATATACCTATCTATCTAAGTACTTAACTTAATATTCTCAATCATATTAATAGCTTTGAAATCTAATTTATCTACCTATAGAACTCTAATCAATTAATAGTTATTATAATTTAATCTTCCGATAATCTAGCTAATGCCCGCGGCTTCGTTCCTTACAGATTCCTATATCCAATTCTATTCAACAAATTGAAATCAAAGACATGGAAATTTTTAAGTTTTACCAAGACCTTGCTAAAAAAACTGCACTAAAATTCGTTCAGTAGGATACTTTTTCCGTTCATCGCCAAACAAACAAGAATTGAAAAAAAAATCGATTCAGAATCATTAACTTAACAGTTTTAACAGCTTATTTACAATTATATGATGCTTAGCACTTATATTTTCTTCAAACTTAAAATACCTACCTATGAACAGAAGTCGAAAACTATCAAAAAATAATCGTAAAATTCTTACTTACCTGTTCCATGTTTTACGTACTGTATTATCAAACGATTCACAAATACTAAATTAAACACTAAACTCGGCGAGTCCTTGAGCCACTCAATGCTCTCACAGCCACAGACTGAACAGACGCACACTGCCATACACCGTACCATAGACTATAAATAGTCAAAGAATATGGGAAACAGTCTGCGAAGACCGTACAGATCAAATAATATACCTACCACGTACCTAATCATTATCAGCTTCCTACAGTACCCGGTCGTTTAAGTAGGGCAGGAAAGTATTCTGATGGTTGCCTGGAAGAGATTGCCTTGTGTGATAAGGCCGCCAATTGTATGTATACTGCGAAACTGCTCCATTTTATGTAATGTGTTTTTTTGTGTGTACCATAAAATAAAGAGATATTTGATTTGATTTGATCAGATCGTAAGCTGAGGGCCACCATCTCAACAGTGTTGGTTTCTGTAATAATGACTCTTTCTTGACACTTTGCCTTTAGTATCAGGCGAGATTAAGTCATTTTAATAATAATAATAATATTGCCGCTCGCATTAGACAGTTGGGTCAAGGGGCTGATGCTGAAGGCGATACTCCTCGACACGGCCCGTATTGTGAGGAGATTCCTCTCTCTGGAGCCCTAACCACCGGTAGCTTGGTCCCTGCACCCGATGCCGGTGGAGTACTATTTTTAAATAGATGTTTTTATATGTATTTATAATTTATATGATGTTTACTTAAATAAATATGAATAAAAATAATAATAATTTATTGTTCAATAAACCTGTTTACACAATTAGAACATTTTGCCTTATAAGAACATCGTCGCAACATTAGTTCCGCTTGCAACGAAAGTTTGGAAATTGGTCTGATATTTCACAATATAACAGCCAGATTTTGTTTTACTCTATTCTGATCCAGACATGCACCGTGATGCGTAAGAATGCTTGTATTATCGAGTGGAAGATATTAAGTCATTATTTATCATCAAAACAATATTCTAACACGAAAGCTTCAAGTATAAACATAATATTGGAGGTGATTTTCAAGGAGGTAGGACACGGCGGTATATCCGCCCGATTGAGCAGTCCGACTGGGGAAGTATCTCCGCCCTACAGAATACCGCGGTTATAATAACTTCGTGTTGTGTTCCCAGCGGTGAGTAGGGTAGCCAGAGCTCACTGGAGAATTTGTGCCGTCAGTGGGAAGACTAAAGGCTTGTCCTGATTTGTCTTCTACTGACGGCACAGAAACTCTGTATTTACAGGGTTGGCAGCGCGACTGTGACTCCTCTGATGTTACAGACGTCCATAGGCCACGGTAACTACTTTCCATCAGGTGGGCCGTGTGCTTGTCTGCCAACTAAGTGGTATAAAAAAAAAAAAGTGATAGGTGGAACCGCCGGTCACCCTAGCAGAAACAGGCCAAGGCGGCCTCCCTATACCCGGGGACAAGATGACACCGTAGTCCCCATATCCCTAGAGGGTCATATCAGGACAGGCCGGGTTGATTCTTCGAGGATTATGCCTAAGATAATCTCATCCCCGGCAAGCAATGACAACTGACGATAAAATGATCAGATTGAATCTATCATCGCGAATCAGTTTAGTTAACTACTAACGATGATACTCTGCACTGACATTCTTAGGACACTTAGGTACACTCAACACATACACACGCCATCCACACTTCTCTCTCACACACACACACACACACACACATATAAAATACCCTCACAAATACACATCGAACAAACAGGGTAATTTATCTGTAAAATGTAACATTGCATTGTTTGAAAGGTCTTTTCTGTATTCCTTTTTTTTGTACCAATATTTTTTTTTCCTTTTTTTACATTTATTTTATAAGCCATATAACAGATTACACAGTGTGAAACCTGTAATTTGGAAGGAACTGTCTCCTGAGATACAGGTTGAGGACCTAGGTAGTTCGGGAGACAGAGACTGTATGTACCTAGATATATAACAAAATGACACAATAATTTTTTATTATTTTTTATTATTATAATATGTCACGGAGACGAATAATATATGTTGCGGTGAATGCAAGGACTGAAGATGGTCTGAGGATCTCCCGAATCCTTTGTAGCCTTCGAGACAAAGAGAGTTGTCTTTGCTGTCGCGGTCAAATTTAGCAGAGACCAGCAGACTAACCAAATGTTTTTTTTTGGCCATATTACATCCGCCGCGGATGTGTGATCCACCGGGTTCCGGTAGGGGAGATAGATAAAAGGCATGTTGGCTAGATTTTGATAATTGAAGATGACATACACAATGGCCTCACTTCCTTAAATGCCCTACGGTGTATTAAACGGAGAAGTAAAATCCGGAAGCAGACTCCGATGTGAGGGCCTAGAATGCAACCGAGACTAACGCAAAGATACATGAATTATTATTATTAATAATAATAATAATAAATATTCTTTATTGTACACCAAAATACACAAATGAACATGGATTTTATATAAAATAAATGTACAATGGGCGGCCTTATTGCAAACAACAATCTCTTCCAGGCAACCTTTGGATGGACAGGAGTGTATAGAAATAAAACTAATGATTACATTATTAACTACTGATGTACTTGAATTGAAAATATACTTATCCTCATAATGTAATATGCAAGTTAAAAACATATTCTAGCTAACGTCGTGTCTGCAGTAATCTATTCTTTGATCGTTTTCTTTCAGTTTGTTTTTTAAATAGATACACCACATTCACCGCAACATTTCAAGGCGGACAGATAATAATTATAACTATTGTTTGTAATTGAACAAATATTTTTAAGTCATAAGTAGATATCATACAGACATATAATCACGCCTTTATCCCTGGAGGGTTAGGCAGAGGTCAATTAATACCCACATTTTACCCATAATTGTATTCGGTCCCACGTAATAGGGGGTGAGCCTATTGCAATATTCCGGGCACTATTGTTGATTCGAGCCATGCATCTGAGGCTGAGTCTGGGCTGTTTATATCTGTCTGATGTTAAACAGCCCCATCCCTTAGTCGCCTTGTACGACACCGCATGGGAAGAGATGGGGTGGCCCTAATTCTATCCCCACGGATACCTCCTTACCGGAGCCGGTGGAAGATGTTATGTCGGACTCGAACCGACTAAGACGCACGCCGCCTGTGGGTCGTTTTGGTTGTTGAAAGTGAGGTTGACAGGCATATCCCTCGCACCCCGGCTGACCCAGGGCCATCTCTCACGATCTGGCCCTCTCCTCGGGGGCCCGCCTCACTGGTACAGCGGCTGATTCGACTAGCTCTGGCGCAGGCTTTGCTCGAGTCATGAGACCCCCCAGGTCAGACGGCAGTTGCTTTTATAAAAGTTCGTAAATACCTAAACCAATGAAAGGAAGAGTAGGATTATTATAGGTATTTAAACTATCATGGTCACTCACATCAGTATCAAAATAAACGGGATATTTACCATGTTTCATTGTTTTTCCGCGCGCGTTCTGGATGTTTTATAAGTTTTATAGGTACTATCCGGCCCGTACCGGTGCACAATATAAGTAGATTTTTAAACTATCATGGTCACTCACATCAGTATCAAAATAAACGAGATATTTAAGTACCTTGTTTACCACGTTTCAATGAAACATGGTAAATATACTACTGTATTTAATTTAAGTGTGTTCAAACTAGACATTTAATTCGTTAATTAAATGGGTCGTTTAATCCTTTCTCCATGTAATATGTAATTTATTATTGTATTCGATTAAATTTCCTACCTGCTTCAATAAATAAAATATGTGACCTAAATGTTTCAATTCCTGGCAAATGCGCTAAGCTAAGTACAGAAATAAAAATTGTAAGATCTATGTACACTTGGTCTACAATAAATGATTTGATTTGATTACTAAAGAATTAAAAGCTGCACCAAAATTAGGTCCGTGGTTTTTGCGTCCATCGCGAGTAAACATTTCCAAGTTACAATTTATAAATAGTAAATACCTTTATGGGATATAGATATTTCTGTCAATCTTTAATTTTATTGTATTTTTTTACATATGTCTTGCTTATCCTGCATGTAATTGAAGTTAATTCATAATTGCCTGAAATTTAACAATGAAATAATATGTTTTTTATTAAAGCGCCATCTGTTGTTTAACATTTTAACAAATATGAAAGTTGAATTATGTGAAATTGTTGCTTAGCTTAGTATAGCTACTCACTCCTAGATGGCGTTCAAATAAAGTTTAAAAAGTAAAATAGTTATTAAACTCGACGATAGATGTCACTACTAGTTTCAATTGTTACCTCTTGCTCCAGATTTTTATCTCAGAAATTGACTGCGAAAGATGAATATCTTAGCGAGTCAGCGAAACGTTTCATCGAAACTCATTATTAATGTTGGGATGTATCATTATGTTCAATATACGATCTTTATTACGTTTTTTATTTTATTTTTGTTTTTCATTGCTCATTGCGGAGCACTTGATTATGGTGGGCGCGAATTACCGCTAATTGGTGCTTATTATAGGCGCTTTGTGTTAAAAAAAGCACCGTAATGAGAATCTAAGCAGTAATTTTTGTTGTAATAACCCTTGAGAATTTACTATTTTGTAAGATACGTTTCTGTTTCTGTGTTCTAGGATTTGTTATAGATTGGGAGCTGGTTGCGTTTAATTAGAAAGAAAAATAGCAGAATAAAAGGGCTGGCGGGCTATTTGTGCTTTACCCCAGAGGAGAAAGATTCGAGTCAGCTAGGAAAGAAAAGAATATTATTGCTTAAAAAAATTAACAATGGCCAACTAATCATGTCCAGGTGTGGATGGATGGACAAGGGTCTTGTCGTGTCAGTAATCGTCTATAAAACCTGGAGAATTGGTGCTGTCAGTGGGATGACTAAAGGCTTGTCCTGCTTTGTCCTCTACACTGGCGGCACTCTGTGGTTACGAGTTTGCAAGAATCTATTGAGATCTACTGGAAATTCGTTAACTTTATACTCGTTTTCAGCAGAATCGCTCAATATTGCGCCTTTTTAGACCCGTTTTGTAGAGAGAAAGGGCACTTGGACGCCACGTCCCCAATGTTTCAACCCCAAACGGCTTAAAAACATAATCATCAGTCAGGTTACAGTATTTGCGCCGTTTATTTAATTAACATTACACAATATATTATATAGATAGCATTTAACTTAAATTTTTATAGGTACATTTTTTAATGCAGGTAAAATCCGCCACCATCTCCTCGACTATAACAATCAACGATTTGGTACAATACATTTCTACCTGTATTATTTCGTACCATAGTGGTTTGGTATATACCGTATTTCAAAACTACAGAAATTAATTGTATGACAGACATACAATTAATATCACACCCGCGTAGTATTTAGGCGTCGTGAGAAGTCCAGTAGGAATTATAGACTGTGTAATACCTAATTATTTTAATTTATTTATGAAGGGTATGAAATAACGGGAAAAAATATACATCCCACTTTCTTTTTTATCTAGGACACGCCAACTCGCATCTTCTGCGAGCAAGTAATGCTCGTGAAGGAGGAGGCGGGGCGGGAGCGGCAGCGGGAGCGACGAAGGATCGCAAGCCAAGCTGCCCGCGTACGAAGGTAACTCGGGCGTCGGAGGTCGATGAACGACCTCCGCCCCCCATGAGCGCCGGCCTGGGGGTGACAGGTGGAGCCGCCTGTCAACCTGGCAGAAGCATGCCGCGGCGGCGGCGCGCCTCGTGCACCTCCCCGGTTCCGGGGATGATTTGGGGACTCTGTAGTCTCCACACCCGATAAGAGGGCCAGATCGTAAGAGATGGCCCTGAGTCGGCCGGGGTGTGAGGGATATTACCTGTCAACCTCACCTTCGGCAACCAAAAACGACCCACAGGAGGCGTGCGTTTTTCGATTTGAGTCCGACATAACCTCTTCCACCGGCTCCGGGGGGGTATACGTGGGGATTTTGTGCACGTAAAAAAAAGGACACGCCAACTTGACTTCACCTCGCCTGATGGTATGCTAAAGGCAAAGTCTCAGGAAAGGGGGTCACCATTACAGACACTAAGTAATGTTACAATGGTGGCACTCAGCTTGTCGGCCTCATCAGATGCTTTTTCACGCCCCGCTTAAAGGACCCGGGATTCATACTGTCAGAACTTTTACCAGTTTTAGCACACATTATTTTACATTATTTATAATAGTGTTGGTATTTTTTTAATACCAGTCAAGCACACAGTCCACCTGGTGGAAAGTGGTTACCATCGTCCATGTAAGTACGTGTGCAATACCAGGGGAGTTACACTCGCGCTGCCGACGCTGTAAGCACAGAGAGTTTTTGCACCGCCAGTGCAGAAGACAAAGCAGGAAGTCTTTGGTCTTCCCACTGACAGCATAAAAACTCTCCAGTATTATTTTATTTGCATTTAGCCCGACGTCATGGGGTGACTAAAGAGGGCGTTTACCTATGGTCCCAAGAAAATGTCCCACTAGTTGAACTACGGTGAACGTTTTTCCCCGTAGCAAGACGATAGTGCCAGATAGACTCTGTGGCGTGGCGGTAGTGAAAGCGGCTGCTACCACGGGTTCGATTCCCGTTCAATGCAAAGATTTGTATGCATGAATATAGGTATTTGCATTGGTTTAGTCGAGCCTCAGAGAATACGTTAAGCCATTGGTCCCGCTTGCCATACGAACATATATGGCTGTCGTTAAGGGTAGTTGGAGCCTTAAATAGTTCAACAACTGGTCTATCTGTAATGCTTCGTTATCGCCTTTCGGTAGTGGAGGTCAGATGTCAGTCGCTTCATAGAAAATTCGGAAGTTCGTCCCTGCGTGGAATACTGCTCGCATTTCTGGGATGGTTCAGCAAGGTACTTACGAGTACTATATGCTCTCGACAGATTGCAGTGACGTTCGCATTATAGGAAGTGGTTACCGTGGCCTATGTAGGTACGTGTGCAACACCAGGGGTGTTACACTCGCGCTGCCGACCATACAAGTTAAGTGAATGGTTTCTATTTTCACTAATAGATGGCGTTAACAACCATATTTTTGAAAGGTATGAAATAACAGAAAAAGTATTAGACATTCTACTTTTTAAATAGAATAGTTACATAGCTTAGGTAGATAGATAGATAGATAGATAGATAGATAGATAGATAGATAGATAGATAGATAGATAGATAGATAATTCTTTATTGTACACCAATAGATTACAGTAAAACTTGTAGGTAGCATGCATACAGTTTAATGTACAATGTGCGGTCTTATCGCTTGAAGCGATTTCTTCCAGGCAACCTTGGGATGGACAGTAATTGGTAAAATAAAAAATATTGAGAAATTTGTCGCCAGTCGAGCGTGAAAAAGCATCTGATGAGGCCGTCAAACCGAGTGGCATCATTATTACATTATTGGTTCCTGTAATAGAGAGCTTGCCTTCAGCTTACCCTTACCATCAGCCGAGGTGAAGTCATATAGAAGTGTCTTAAGAAAAAAAAATGTTCCGCTTGGGATTGGGAAGTAAAACTGCTGTTAATTTCCTGTGAGTCATTCTTCTTCTTCTTCTTAGTGTCAATGCAAACAATAAAAAAAACCTTTATTTTAATAGGTGTTACCTGGAAGGTACTGCTGAGATTGCCTGGGTTAGCTTTGAAAAGAGCTAACCCCGGTCTGTCTTTTTGTTATTGCCATTGTGGTGAGAGGATTAGTCACCTAGACTCTGCGTTACCTAGTGCTAGGCGTCCAGGGTGCGTCGGACGTTGGGAATCCAGTTCACTTTATTGATGTCGCTCGTGGAGACTCCTCTCTTGCACTCATGATTAGCCATATCAAGAGAGGGTAGGAGAGAAGACCTTTGGCTCCAAAGTGTTATGCATCTGCAGACACCTTGGAGCCCGGGACGGGGCCGGGACGGGACGGGAACAGGGAATCGGGACGCTGTGAGCATGATAATGACATGAGAGTAATAGTTAGTTAGATATTAAAATATATACTCATGTCTTTTTATCTATGGGGTAGGCAGAGAAAATGTTTTTTATATACATAGAACACGTCAATTTGACTTCATGCCTGATGCTAAACTGATGGTAAAGTCAGTTTTTTACGCCCCGCTTAAAGAACTTTTTTTTATACCACTTAGGTGGCAGGCAAGTATACGGCCCAACTGATGGAAAGTGGTGACCGTGGCCTATGGACGTGTGTAACACCAGAGGAGCCACACTCGCGCTGCTGACCCTGTAAGCACAGATTTTCTGCGCCGTCAGTGTAGAAGACAAAGCAGGACAAGCCTTTAGTCTCCCAACTGACAGCACAAACTCCCCAGTGAGTTCTGGCTACTCTACTCACTGCTGGGAATACAACACGAGGTTATTATTGCCGCGGTATTCTGTAGGGCGGAGGTACTTCCCCAGTCGGACTGCTCAATTGGACGAAAATACCACCGTGTCCTACCTCCTTAGAACTGTAGGAAGAAGGAAACACGTGAGATGGTAATGAATACCAGGTCTCGATAAACAACAAAAAGTAAATCGTGTCGTCACAGTTAATTCAAAAAACCAATACATTTTTTGTTCTTCTCTTTATTTTCGTTACACTCAGATGTACCAAAGTAAGTTTTTAATTAAAAAAGCAGACGGTAGTCTATGTCCATCGTGGAGAAGGTAGAAACATTATCTTTGTTTAAGTGGCGCGTAAGACTTATTTACAAGATGGTGAGATGTTCAGGATGCTGCGTTTGAAACGGACGAGTAACTTGTGCGGATAATATTCAGTTTACGAGTACGAAAATGTAACCTAATTATAACGCATCTGTTATTATATATAGTATTATTTATATATAATACATACATAAATATAATCACGCCTTTATCCCCGGAGGGTTAGGCAGAGGTGAATCAACACCCACATTTCAATATCATTGTATTCGGTCCCACGTAATAGGGGGTGAGCCTATTGCCGTTTCCCGGGCACTATTGTTGCCTCGTGCCATGAATCTGAGGCTGAGTCTGGGCTGTATATATCTGTCTGATGTTAAACAGCCTTATCCCTTAGTCGCTTTGTACGACACCGCATGGGAAGAGATGGGGTGGTCCAAATTCTATTCTGCCGGAAACCACGTGGCATATATACACCTGGGACTCATTATCAGCTCACGTGTTTCCTTCTTCCTACAGTCCCGGGTCCTTTAAGCGGGGCGTGAAAAAGCATCTGATGAGGCCGCCACGCTGAGTGCCACCATTGTAACATTACTTAGTGTTTATAATGGTGACCCTCTTTCCTGGGACTTTGCCTTTAGCTTACCATCAGGCGTGGTGAAGTCAAGTTGGTGTGTACTAGATAAAAAGAAGTATTATTATTATAGTTTTATATTATTAGTATTATTATTAGTTATTATATACAGTATTTCTCGAAAATATTGTCTCATCAAATGTTTCAACCACTTTCCATCATGTCCTTTGTGTTTGTCTGCCACCTAAGTGGTGTAAAATAAAATAAAACTACCTACATTTTAGAAGCGAATCGTTGGGTTAGATTAGACGATTAACATCGGCTTTTATCTTAACTGCGATCAAATTGAACTAAATTGCGTTTACATTTTACTGAATATATTTGATAGAATGAAACCATGGAATACAGTTTGGTTGTTCACAAATCATTTTCACTGGAGAAATCCTATCTAATTGTATATTAAGTTATGTATACATGCTATCTACATACAAATAATCACGCTTTTATCCCCGGAGGGTTAGGCCGAGGTGAATTAACACCCATATTTCAAAAGCGGGGCGTGAAAAAGCATCTGATGAGGCCGCCAAGCTGAGTGCCACCATTGTAACATTACTTAGTGTCTGTAATGGTGACCCTCTTTCCTGAGACTTTGCCATTAGCTTACCATCAGGCGAGGTGAAGTCAAGTTGGCGTGTCCTAGATAAAAATATAATAATAAATATCTCAGTGAATTCATTATTATGTTTTGAGATAGGTACAATTGATACACTGATAGATGCAATTGGCCTGTTCTGCCGAAGCCGTTAATGTCATATAATAATTGAAATATTGCTAATACATACACACTTTCATACACATATACTTTATTATCCGGCAATTAAAATGTTCATGATACAGAAATTAAGTACAAAAGAGCAGTACAAATGGTGGCCTTATCACATTACACAATTTCTGCCAGGTAACGTTTGAATGGACATTTTTGATTGGAGTAATCGGTATTTGTAAGCGTTTTTTTCTACAGGTAATAATTCTACAGGTATTGCTACAGGTAATAAACTTAAATTGTTTACGATATGCCATATATTAGAATAGTTGCAGGGTTAGATGTTAATAAATTTATAACCATCTTACCCAGAACAGGTGAAAACTGAAATAAGCCACCAAACTCCCGCTCACCGAAGTCCGTAGTGGCGATACTGGTTACAAGTCAAGAAAAAAATTTAATTAATGAGATACCAGTGTAAACGCAGCACGACATCTTAAAAACACTTAAAAAAGGTGACTAATTAAAAAGTTCCTTCTCGAGGGGTTCCTTTTATTTTTTTTTCTAACCCCCTTCAGAGAATGCAAGGGGATGACTTGTAGAGCCAATATTATGTTACTCTTTTGTGCTTTAAAGCTGTAATTTTGTTTTTCTTTTGTGAATGAGGTGTTTTCTTAAGCGAATAGTATTTTGTTAGAGGTTAATTTGTTTTTTTTTAAAGAATATTGGGACCGAAATCTATACTATATAATATTATAAAGAGGAAAGATTTGTATTTTCGTATGTAACGAATAAACTCAAAAAGTACTGGACCGATTTTAATAATTCTTTTTTCATTAGAAAGCTACAGTCTTCGTGAGTAACACAGGCTACTTTTTATCCCGATATTCCCATGGGATCAGGATTTACGCGGGTGAAACCGCGGCGCGGTGCTAGTTACTAATATTCCAGTTAAATCCCCCCCTTTCCCGTCGGTAGTGTAATGGCCAGGATTAGAAAACAAGACTTCTTGATCGTAACTCTTCCTTTCCTGAAGGGTGGAACCCTCCAGGAAAGGGAGAGTTCTCCTTTAGAGGAAATCTTCCTTAGAGGATATATAAAAAAATTCGGTTCTAATATTCTTATTAAAAAAAAACATATTTCAACAAAAGACTGCTTTACTGGTTCCTTTAATACCATCGTTAGTTGCTAACTTCAGTTCCCGGTTTGGGTAAAGTATTGCAGAAGTTTGTCGTTAACAACTTTCTAAGAAGCAGGAACGTTTGAAATTGGACCCGGTAGAAGCTCGCCCCGAATTATAAACCTAATATTATAACCTAAGTTATGTGTGTATTTATCGCAGGTTTATAAGTGCCCGGTTAATGGCGATAGGCTCGCCACCTATTACATTGGGACCTAAACATAAACTGGCGAAATGTGGGTGCTAGCACCTCTGCCAACCCCTTCGGGGATACAGGCGTGAGTTTATTACAAAAAAAATACTATTATTTTGACTGTAATATTTTTAGATGCTAAGTAGACATTATATATTGAATGAAATTTTAAAGCATTTAGTATGCAACTATTTTAATGGATTAAGATATAGACAAAATTGTATTTCTATATCTCAATCAATTTGAATAGTAATATAAAGACTTGGCAAAGCAGCTGATCGACGCTACGCGTGACCAGAAGGCTGGTTATTATCTTGCACAGAGGATCAGCATTGCCATTCAACGAGGCAATGCTGCCAGCCTTCTGGGTACGTTACCGGTCAGTGATGATGCGGAGGAATTTCATGACGCATTATGTATGTAATTTTTATGTTTATTTTATTTTAGTGTATTTTAGTAGCTACCTATCTAATAATAGTTTTAGTTATAATTTTCAATTGAATTGAAGTGATTTGAATTCTAATTAATGCATATCTAATTAATGTATCATGTTGTCTTATTAAAGAGTTTTATATTTAATAAATAAACTAAATAATTAAAATTAAATTACATTAATTCGATTTTCTTCATTTTGTAGGATTCTTATAATAACGTTTCGTAGTTCATATTATTAGAAATATTAAAAATGTTATTAAAATTAAGAATTGTAACATAATTTATAGGTCTAATAAATATTAAAAGTAATGTGGAAAAGTAAAAAAAAAAAATTGAATAGTTAGCATAGTAAAGGCTTTAAAATTTCATTCAATAGTTTGAGCGGAGTCATCAAAAATGATTGCAACATCATTCATTGCTTCCGATAATTCGTACGAATGTCGGTAGATGGCGCTAAACCGTCGCCGTAAGACGGATATATGTATAGAACAATTTGGATGGTTTCGGGAAAAAGTTCTGTAGCTTAATGTAAAGGGAAATTCGTGGGTTTAAATCCCACCTGAACCGATCCCATTTCTTCTATTTTTATACAATTTTTTTTTATACAACTTAGTTGGCAGACAAGCACACGGCCCACTTGATAGAAAATGGTTACCATGACCTATGAATGTGTGATCACCAGTGGAGTCACATCCGTGCTGCCGACCCTGTAAGAACAGAGATTTTGTGCCGTCTATATCTTAATTAAAATATTATATACCCAATAATCTGTGTTTGCATGCCAACTTTATGGTGAAATGTGGTTGGTTACTATATTTTTTATTTTATTTGTAACTACCACATTATAAGCAATTAAATAAATGAAATGTAATGAAATAAAAAAGACAATATAAAAGTTTTATAAAAGAAAATATTAATTACTAATTTATTAATTTTCTATTCCTTCATTAAATATTTCTAAAACCTTAAGTAGGTACATTAATGCACCATAACTACAAAAAATTAAGTACCCAGAACCTACTCACTAACCACTAAATAAATCCACCGACAGCATAAACCCATTTCCCCGAACCACCGAAATCAAAAATGTTGTTGAAAGCGCACAAGAAATCCACCGCGGCACTAATTATGCCACCCATTGCATCGCTAAGCAACATGGCTGCCTATCACAAAAAAGTCACTCAATTAAGATGGAAAAATCACGGGCCCAATACAATAACGGACAAACAAACAGACAGACATTACAATATAATAAACTGCCGAACGAATATAATAAAACTGAAGCATAAATAGGGAAAAAAGGTCCGCCCCGCCCAGTTGTGGGCATGTTGAGACTCCGCCTTGAGTAGGGGGGCGGCTGGCTCTTTTGCCAGTCTCCGCCGATTCGCGTATAGAGTTAGCGTTCCAGATGTTGAAACCTCTTTTATAAAAATCTTTTTTGCTGTCAAATAATATTTCTTATCTATATTTTTCATAGATTTTCCCGCGCAAAATGACATTTCGATTGTAGATTTTTTTTTAGAGAGCGCGTTCGATTTTGTGATCTGTGTGTGGAGTGTGTGTATGGACTGTTTAGTTTGACGTTATTTTATGGAAAAATAGTTATTATGAAGGATTTTTGTGGAGTCTCCAACAGGATTTTGTAAAACGTAAGTGTTTTGGATCATCTTTTGGTTTAAGGATAATAATTTTATAATTTCTTCGCCTAATTAACCAATTTTAGAAAAGAAAAATTGGGCTAGTGGTTGTACGTATTATTTCACTTTTAATCATAAACAAGATTATTAATATCTTATTTAATTTTTAAGATTTATGATACATAGCTCAGTAAAAATTATAATTAATAATCATAAACACATTAATGTCTGTAAATAATAATTGCGTGCCAATTGTTTACAGTTTTATAAACTGTTTATAAATAGGTACATATCTTTCTAATTTCAATATTTTTTAGTTTTTTTTGTGGTTAATTTTGATCACCATCTTTTTCATCTGTCATTTTTGAATTAAGAAGCTTAAAATTTCATTCATGCTTCTGTTGAAAATAAATGTATCCTATATAGTTTTTTAAAGTTTAAATCCTACTAAGAGTTTAAAATAGGCAACGAACGGTTTCTATTATATATTCTATTAGGAATTTATGCCCCGGCGCAATTGGGACCCAGGTCGCTAGGCGATCCTCAATACAAAGCCACTTTTCACGCCGTCTATCTGTTTTTCCGTAAATTTGTTTTAGACCACACACCGCATTTGCTTTTTCGAGTCTCACAGTTTATTTAGATATTTACAAGGGAGGTTTATATATATAATTCATTTGAAATATTATATATATTTTGTTGTTTATGAAAAGAAGTATTTTTTCATTGAAATCGATTAGAATAAATTCGTACCTAATCGATTTTTAAAAATAATTGAGTAATTAATTAAGTGGTTACTTTTTATTCTTATATTAAATATAAGTAGGTATGTCTGTGCTGCCATATTGGTAGAGTAAAATAGGACAACACCATCTTAAAAATAAAATCTTTATTGCCACTATTTTTTTCCTGTGGGTGTCCTAGAAGACTACTAAGGGATAGGGCTGTTCTCCATCCCACAGTGAATGAAAATGTGTCCTTTTCGACAGTACGGTATCTATTAAGCGGGAACCGAAAATCACAGCTGGCGAAATGTGGGCGTTAATACACCTCTGTCTACGTCATCAGTAGGGCTATTCTCCGTCTGACAGTAAACATACAGTCCATGACAAAGTGGTCATTTGACGGTGCCCTTATTACATGGGACTAAAAATCATAGTTGGCGAAATGTGGGTGTTATTACACCTCTGCCTACCCTGGGATTTGCAGGCGTGAATATACTTATTTACTTATAACTGACCACCTACGAGTATGAAATGACATGCGGTTGAACCGACGCCTGAGGCGTTTTTACACTCAACCGCAAACTGAATTACCTACTTACACTAATAGCGCTAAAATTGAATAAATACCTACATAATAATTTAATTATTTGATTCATATCCGTTTTTATATAGGTACACACTAATGTTATAAAGAAGAAATATTTGTTTGATTTTACTTAATAAACTAATAAATTGCTGAACCAATTGCAAAAATTCTTTCAGTAACAGAAGCTACGTTATCCCGGAGTAAGATAGGCTACTTTTAAATTTAAAATGTAAAAAGTGAACATACAAGGCGGGACCTGAACCCAAGACATATCCCTTACATCCAAATCTTCAACTCTATTTATAAAAGAATCAACTTTATTGTGATAAATAGGTTGCTCAACCATGTTTAGCCATAGGTATTGGCATACGAGGCTTGCACTTTTGAGCCTACTCTTCCTTCCACGGTAACATCTTCCCATGCGGTGTCGTACAAGGCGACTAGGGATAGCGCTGTTTAACATCAGACAGATATCTATATACAGCTCAGACTCCGTCTCAGATGCATAGCTCGAGTCAATAATAGTGCCCGGAAAACGGCAATAAGCCTATTGCACCCTCTATGCTTAGCCTTAGCCTAAACCTCCAGGGATAAATAATAATAATAATAATAATAATAATAAATCATTTATTTCAGGCAATAATAGAAAAGTTACAGGATGTTAAAAAACTTATTCTACGGCCCATAAATATATACCTTAAAACTAAAAATACATATAATATATCTTAACCTAAAGCACACGTAATGACGTCGACGTGTCACGGCGTGATTATATGTATGTATCTAAGCAATTATCTTCTGACCTCCCAATCCATGACGGAAGTCTGCACTAGAGTCTCCTCCGTCAACCAGCAGGTATATTGACATTGATCAAATCAGACTATGGCAGTTGTTATGGGTAGTTGGAACCCTGCAATTGCGGAGGTCATATGACAGTCGCTTCACGGAAAATATCGAAGATCAGCCAAAACCGCAGTTAGACTGGTAAAGCGGACCACGGACACCGAGGTGGAAGCTTCGGATGCGACTAGGATTAACACTAGGATGAAGAGAAGTGATAAAAAAAAAATTAGGTTTAGGTTTTGGTTTCAATATTTTATTCTCAATAAGAAACACACAGTCACTTCCATGAGAACATAACAATAAATAAGATATAATTTACCGATTTCATGCAGAGAGAGAGAGAGAGAGAGAGAGCTATAAGTTATATATTTTTTAATTTTTGTCTTATCTATGTATGTCTATTATTTTTTAATATTTTTTCTTCTCTATGCATTGAAGTCAACCCACAATATTACACTATAAATAATCACATAATATTATTAACTAAAAATTATAAACTATTAGAACCGCGGTAGCCTAGTGGTATGGGTAATGGACTGCTGAGACGAGGTCTCGGGTTCGATCCCAGGTTTCACCATAGCACACACCAATGACTTTTCGATGCTTTTCGAAGTTATGTGTGTATTTATCGCAGGTTTATAAGTGCCCGGTTAATGGCAATAGACTCGCCACCTATTACATTGGGACCTAAACATAAACTGTCGAATAGTGGGTGCTAGCACTTCCGCCTACCCCTTCGCGGATAAAGGCGTGAGTTTATGTTATGTTATGTCTTTATTAGAAACAAAAATAATGTGGGATATTCAACAAAATTGGTTCGACGTTGACTGCAAAAGTATACACTGAATGACAGCCATCAGTACCACTACCCTTATAAGAAGGTGGATTGTTCCAAGTTAAACAACAATAATTATTCAAATCGATTAATATAGAAAATTAAATTATCGGTTCAGGCGGAATTCGAACCCGTGATGTTTCGCTTACAGGGGGAACGTTCTGACCACTAAGCCATAGAATCTTCGCCCGAAACCATCCAAATTCTTCTATTCATACATCCGTTTTACGGCGACGGAACCGATTAAATTTTTTGTATTTCTTAATCGATTTTTATATTAGAGTATGCTAATACTAAATGCTTTAAATTAGTTCACAATAATAATAAAATTCGAGTGCATGCAATAGAAGGTGGGTAGGTATTATTTGTATATATAAATTAAAAATCTCATAAGAAAATTTTTTGATTAGGTTTCAATTTAGTATGTAACAAATCAAGAAATAATTTATAAATATTAAATACAATAAAAATAAAATAACTATTATACAACTTATGGCTAAGAACAATTATAATTTAGTATGTTATTTGGCAGTTGAGATTAAAATAATATTCCGTAAATACAGTCCAAGTAGTAATATACATAGCAAGCATTAACTGCAGATAATTAATTGAAATATTGCATCGTTTCACATCACTGTACGAATTTTACAAGGACAAGGTTTTTCTCATCTTCTTAAATAGCTACATAAACAGGCCGCTAAGCTGAGTGCCATCATTGTAATATTCTACATGTCTTTAATGGTGACCCTCTTTACTGAGACCTTGTCTTTAGTTTACCATCAGGCGAGGTGAAGTCAAACTGGCGTGTCCTAGATAAAAAACACATACACTATATTTAAGCCTTAAAATCCCCGAAGGGGTAGACATACGTGTATTAACCCCTACGTTTCGCAAACTATAATTTTTGCGTGACAGACAGACGTACAAATAGACGGAGAGGTTTTTTATAACCCAAAGATGACAGACAAGCACATGGTCCACCTAATGGAAAGTGGTTACCGTGTCCCATGGACGTGTGCAACACCAGTGGCGTCACACTCGTGCTGTTGACCCTTTTCTGTGCCATCAGTACAGAAAACAAAGCAGGACAAGCGTTTGGTTTTCTCACTGACATCATAAAAACTCTCTAGTGAGTTATAAGTAAAAAGGTTACGCTGTTACTAAGATACGATTCTTAGTAGCACCCTTTTCGTTTTTAGGGTTCCGCCCTAAAAATAAAGGAAAGGAAGTAGTAGGTAAGCGGATTCCGGGCACGGAGGTGAAGGTCTCAGATGCGACCAGGCCTTGTAGAGATGATGATGATGACGTCATATAATCGAATGAATTACTATCGAATTTGACAGCTAATATACTGTAGGTGCGAATACAAACTCGTAGCGAAAACATTCTTTGCATAATACATAATTAATTAGCTAAGTATGATAAAGTTAAAATTTATTGTTAAAAAATATATTATAATAGAGACGTTTTACATCAAAAAAGGTGTGAATTGATGTCGGTTTATGAATGTGTTTTTAAATATAGACTTATAAGGACATATTGTGTGAAGAAGTATTGTTTTTTTTATGTAGGTATTACGTGTGTTGGTCGTAATAGTTCGTTTTTGTATCTTAAGAGACGCGAGCGAAACAAGGCATTGACGCTAGCGGATTTTTTTATATAGGACACGTCAATTAGACTTCACCTCGCCTGATGTTAAGCTGAAGGCAAAGTCTTAGAAAAGAGAGTCACCATTACATACACATACCATATTACAATGCTGAGACTGCTTGACGGCGTCATAATATACTTTTTCACGCCCCGCTTAAAGGACTCGGGACTGTTTTTTTATATGGGTCACGTTAATTAAACTTCGCCTCACCTGGTGGTAAGGTGAAGGCAAAGTCTCAGAAAAGAGGGTCACCATTACATACATATACCATGTCACAATGGTGACACTTAGCCGCCCCGCTTATAGGATCCGGGACTATTTTGGTAGTGGGATTGTTTTAACATTACTTGTAATTGGTGGATTTGATTGATGGAGCTCCTCTGCCACCGTAGTATACCGTGCTATCCTCAAAAGGCTTAGAGCACATTTTGGGGTCAAGATATATGGCCAGATGCCCACGCCTGCGTGGATGTCAGGTGTACACCACTTTTGGCCATATCTCTTGTTCTATTCAATCAATAGTGTTCAAACATACATAATATTTTAAATTGTACAAAGGCTTTTCAATCAAAGAATCCGTTTAGCTGTTTTTGCATTTATCGCAGACAAACAGACAAGAATTCCAAAAAATAAAAATTCGTTTTTGAATCCGCTTCGCTTTTTTTTTATACAACTTAGGTGGCAAACAAGTACACGGCCCACCTGATGGAAAGTGGTTACCGTAACCTATGAACGTGTGTGACAACAGTGGAGTCACATCCGTGCTGCCGACCCTGTAAGAACAGAGATTTTATGTGCCTCAGTGCAGAACACAAAATCAGGACAAGCCTTTGGTCTTCCCACTGACAGCACAAAAACTCTCCAGTGAGCTCTGGTTACCCTACTCACTTCCTCTTACTTCTGCTACGCTTGCACGACTAAACCGCTGAACCGATTTTTATGAAATTTGGCATAGAGGTAGATTAGACCTTGAGAAAGGACATAGGCTATGTTTTGTATTGCGATAACCGACATTCCCGCGAGCGGAGCCGCCGGCAACAGCTAGTCGTTAATATCTATACTAATATTATAAAGCTGCAGAGTTTGTTTGTTTGTTTGAACGCGCTAATCTCTGTAACTACTGGTCCGATTTGAATGATTCTTTCAGTGTTGGGTAGTCCATTTATCGAGGAAGGTTTTAGGCTATATATCATCACGCTACTACTTAAGGGAGCGGAGCATTGATAATAAATGTTAACAAATCCGGCAATTTTTCATACATATTTTGAAGACTAAAACATACGAGCTCAAAGGGATATGAAGCTTCAAAATATACCCCGGGCGAAGCTGGGATGGGTCAGCTAGTACCTAATATAATCTAAGTTTTTTTTAAAACCTCTAATGTACCTACAGACATGACTACTACACAATTATTCAATTAATATGTTACTATTCGTCAAATCAATACATACATATATATAATCACGCCTTTATCCCTGGAGGGTCCCACGTAATAGAGGGTGAGCCTATAGCCGTATTCCGGGCACTATTGTTGACTCGAGCCATGCATCTGAGGCTGAGTCTGGGCTGTATAAATCTGTCTGATGTTGAACAGCGCTATCCCTTAGTCGCCTTGTTAGACACCGCATGGGAAGAGATGGAGTGGCCCTAATTCTACTCTGCCGGAAACTACACGGCAGTCAACACAATACAAAATTACAAAATTGTACAACAAGCAATGCTTACCTAATCCATGAACTAAACAAATAACTCGCCCCTGATCGCTCCCGGTGCAAAAGTGCCCATAACACTTGCTGTGTTGCCACGTTGGATGGCGATGGCCAGCCTTTGGACTAGGAACGACCCGGAACGAGTGTCACCGGATTTCTTTAATAAGGCTTTTAGCTTCCTTGCCCCAGTTCCTCAAAGTCTCCACCGCTATTGGCACGATGGCATACATATTATTTAATAGATATATAGACAGATAGACGATCTCTGATTGTCGAAAAAAAAAATAACGCTCTTGTGGCTCTGCCGTATTCGGGTATAACCACTCAATATCAAAGTTGACCACTTTGTAGAATAGATGGCGTTGTCTGTAGTTTATCGTGTTGGTCACCAAACAATATACTGTTGAAATCAAATCAAATCAAATTCATTTATTTGCTAGAACATGGTGTATAGAGGTGTTATAATAACATAGTGTAGTTCGCTCATATTCTGCCAAGTGATGGCGTGCAAATTTAGTACATTTGTAAATTTCTTAAATCTACATTAAATCTATAATCATTACCATTATGTATTTATTATTATTATTAATTAACATCATTATTTATGTTCAAGTGTCATTCTATAAATTTGTCATTTAAATATTCATGTACGTCATAATAATTTTTATTTAATAACATTTCAAACAGTGTCCTTTTAAATAATCTTACAGGTTCAATTCAGCAACATTGTTCGGCAAATGATTATATATTTTTACACACATACAATACACATTTTTCTTAAATAACTCTAGCCTTATCAAAGGTAAACATAATTTATTCTTATGCCGAGTTCGACTGTTTTCTCTATCGCTGTTCACTGTTCAATAGTGTTGTCATTTGTTTTATTTAGCCATTTTTAGACTTGATTTTATGGGTATATCTAGACAAGCTTTTTTTTGGATTTATTGCGTATACACACCTCTTGCCCAATGGAGTAGACAGACACCATGTCTTACCACTTGTTATAATTCTGGCTTCGCTTCTTCTATCCTCATAATTGTTTTGATCTGACCCATCTTTAAAATGTATTCGAGCTGATTGACATAGGTCTCAGGTTAATCTTGGTCAGGTTGAGCCTATTCACAATCGCTTCATAAATCTGTTTTGTTAAACTTTGTCTATGTATTCTTTGTTGCACACAAAACAAATAAACAACAACCTTGAATCGATAATAATAATATCATAAATATTCTATAACATTCTACACAATGCCATCTAGACCCATGGTAAGCATAGTTTAATTAGCTTGTGTTATGGAATCTAGAATACGGATAAACATACTTAAATACTTTTTTTTGTAAATACATACATATTCCACATAGAAACACCCAGACCAATTCAAATACCCATATTCATGCATGCAAATATTTGCACTGAGCGAGGATCGAACCCGCGTCTCCTGCGTAGCAGTCGCGTTCACAACCGCCACGCCACAGAGGCTGTCAAACATATATACATAGGTACATATAAATATACACGAATATTTTTTAATTACCAGAAAAATTTTGGCGAAGTGATAGGTATTCGAAACTAAATACATCCATGCAAAAAGAATGAATAAAGTATGTATGTCAGTTTTTTCCTTAAAACCACCTAATATTATGTTCACGACGTACAAAATTTTACTCAATGGAATATGACTAATTCACTGTATTTTTTGTTGAGAGAGAAAATAGTCTTTATTTTGATTTTTAAAGATGTTTAAAGAAGCACTCTGTCGTGTATGGCATGAGGAAGTGAATTCCACAGCCGCACAGCAGGAACTGTAAAGGAGTTGTCATAGTTAGAAGAACTATGGGAGGAAGTTCGAAGCGATAGAGAATTATCTAATTGAAACTAATTGTGCAAAGCATAATTAAAAATTCCTTGCAATATTAAGACGTTTAACTGAAAGAAGTGATTATATTTTGTAAAAAAAAACTCCGACAATCCACAACAAGAAATAGTCGGGTAATCATTACTTAATTGTCAGCAAATACCTATTTATTTAAATCAATAAATAAACATCCATAATTACGTTAAGTGATCAATTAAATTAACACATTAATTAAACGTTTAAAGCGGCCATTTTTATTGTGTATTCAGTTGTACTACATCATGTTTATTAGGTGCAAAAGGGTGAGATTTCCAGTTGTCGGTTATTGAAGAGTACATTTTTTGTTAGCCATTATTGAACACGAATCCAATTAAGGCTAATAAGTACCTAATACTGCATTGACAACTCAGATAAAAAATACTGTAGAGTCGCCTTCGTTGGCGCAGTCCTGTTTTGCTGTGACCGCCAGGCTAAGCAGGTAACAAATGTTTGTTTTGGCCAAGATAGGAGGCGTAGCCTTAAGAAGTATTGGCTTGACATCTTAGGTGACATGCGAGCCAATAACTTTAATAATAGGGAAGCCAGTTAGTGTGATGTGGTGGAGTGGAAGTCGGAATGCGTGGACCCTAAGGCCTAAGGGTTCTATATAATAGGTCGTTACATATGAAAATGCTGGTTTTTTTTTAAGAAATTGGAGGAAACCCAATTTTTAGGACTAACATTTTCGCATTTTTTTTAGGAATGACAAATCCAAATTTTATAATTTATTTTGTGTATGAATGAGACAACATTAACTTACGAGTAACAATTACTTTTATTACATTAATGAAAACTGAAAAGACAAGTGAGAGCTGCGAAAGTGTAATACGAAATGTATCATCAAAATGGATAGCATTTAGGAAGTACTGTTTTTGAAGATCGAATTTAATTTATCAAGTGGCCAATAAAAACAAAATTTAAGTTGCTAAATCTTGAAATCAACTTTCAAACAAAATATAAATAATGGAAATAGCTATTAAATTACAGGAATAACGAACACATGAATCTGTAAGAAAATTTCGGCAATTTCATAAGTAAATACCTAATATCAACTTTACAATTCATAAACCTAACCTTAATAAAAGCTAAAACCCGACTACTAAAAAATCACGCTCTAAAAAGTATTAAAAAACTCCTAAATACTCCAACCAACATACATTTCCATCCAAAGGTTGCCTGGAAGAAATTGTGTAAAGCGATAAGGCTGCCCTTTGTACTGCTCTTATCTTCTCAATTTCTGTAACATGTATATTGTAATTGGCGTACAATAAAGAATATAATAAATAAAATAATTAAACAAGAAAATAACTAGGATAGCCGTGGACTACAAACCACTTAGTCTAACATGACAATCAGGCTGAGAGCTCAGTTCCCGATTCTTCCAATATAGACGAAAAATCAAAACTTCTCAACGGACAACAACGGAAGAGGCCTGGGGCCAGCAGTGAATTGCGATAAGCTAATTGACTATTTTCCGTGTACTTGTACAAATTGTTTAGTGTTAGACAATTACTATAACGATGTGCGAGCATTCAGAAATCATCGCTAATTAAGTAAATAAGTATATGTGTATGTTAACTAAGGTGTGATAATATCGTGTGAGTTAGTTTTAGCTCTTAGTTTACTGTAAAGTGACTTAACTACACTATTTTACTACAATAGTACACAAGACACTATTTTACTACAATAAAATAGTGTAGTTAAGTCACTTTACACACACATATTGGTTAAGTAGACCTAACTCTAGTAAATAATAAATAAATAAGCCTTTATTGCTGTTAATATTACAGTTCAGTTCACAAGTTATTAAATAAGTTGACAATAGGTTTGGTTTTCCTTTTATAAATCAACAGCTTGTCCTTCGACAAAGGCCTCCTCTAAAGACTTCCATCTATTTCTATCCTTCGCTATCCTCATCCACCCTGGACCGGCAACTCTTTTAATGTCGTCTTCCCAGCGTTTCTTTTGTCGCCCTTTGCTTCTTTTGCCGTCCCTTGGATACCACTCTGATATTATTCTTGTCCTAACTCTGGTAACAGTAGATAAAAGTTGATACGAGCGTCCATACACTGAAATAAAAAAAAAATCTGTTTTTTTTTTTCACATTTTATTGTTAACACTGCGCTCGACGTTTCGGTTGCATATGAGCAGCCAAAAAAGTCTCAGAATCTAATTTAATCAGAAGTAAATTCGTCAACTTCCTTAACTTTTTATCCGACTACAGCGAAGCAAAAGTATGTATGTAGGTAGGTAGATTTTTTTTTTTTTATACCATTTAGTTGGCAGACAAGCACACGGCCCACCTGATGGGAAGCGGTTACCGTGGCCTATGGACGTATGCAACACCAGGGGTGTCACACTCGCGCTGCCGACCATGAAGAAACCTTCTGATGCCCCTCTTGAAGAACCCCATATTGTAGGCGCTTGGGAAAACCGCAGCAGGGAGGTCATTCCATAGCTTGAGTGTGCGTGGGATGAAGTTTTATCTGTTCCCTCGTAGCTCCTCAACGACTAATTAGAACTGGACAAATGTGGTATCGTTAGAAGCATCTTAGTCATCCGCTGGTTATAGACTATATAACGTGTAACCGTGCTATCCTCAAAAGACACCCATGAAACATGTACCTACTGCGCGTATACAGCATATTTGGAGCACATTTTAGGTCCAAGATATATGTCTCCAGCAATAATAGTATAAATCTGAACATAATCTTTGTTTGTTTGATTGGTTGAACGTGCTAATCTCAGGAACTGCTGATTCGAATTGAAATATTATTATTATTTTATTATTATTATTATAATATTATTGAACTGTCCGTTATCGAGGAAGGTTTTTGGCTAAATGTCATCACACTACTACCGCAGGGAGCGGAGCAGTAATCATGAATGTTAACGAATCCGTTAAATTCCGATACACTAATTGAAAGTTATTAAATAGAAGACATATAGAGGTGATCCGGAAATTCGAAGTACCTTTGCCACTGGAGAAGCTGAAGCGAGTCGGCTAGTCTAATTTAAGATTGAAGATTAGTTAAACTTTTTTTTTTTATACAACATGGTTACCATGACCTATGAACGTATGTAACATCAGTGGAGTCACATCCGTGCTGCCGACCCTGTAAGAACAGAGATTTTGTGCCGTCAGTGTAGAGGACAAAGCAGGACAAGCCTTTGGTCATCCCACTGACAGCACAAAAACTCTCCAGTGAGCTCTGGCTACCCTACTCACCGCCGGGAACACAACACGAAGTTATTATAACCTCGGTATTCTGTAGGGCGGAGGTACTTCCCCAGTCGGACTGCTGAATTGGGCGGAAATACCGCCGTGTCCTACCTCCTCAAAAAATGAAAACTGATCACCATATAAATAGATAGATATAATTGACCATTATTAATAATTAATCAATCAATCAATAAGCTCATCACAATCCACTGCTGGACCAGGCCTCTCACAATGTTGGGAGGCTTTGGCCTACTGTTTCCACGCTGGCCAGACGGGTTGGTACAGGGTTTTTTTCGACTTTCCTTCTCTCGCAGTGATATCGTCTACGTATCTTTCCGTTAGTCGCCTCTTACGACACCCTTCAAATGAGATGGGGTAGTGATACTTTTATTCTTTCTCCGTCACTACACGGATAATTATTTTTATTAATAATTAATAAGGACGGCTAATAATTAGCCACTTTACCCTATTACAATGTTTGTACAACTGTTGCCATTGTAATCTTAAAGTAATTAAATTGTCTGTATTTATAATTGTACTCTTCATTTACGATACGAAGATTGTAATGAAAATCTAGGTTTAGGTAATATAGGGGTTGAAGTGAAGTTGAAAAATATTAGACAACCTATATTCAAATCGATTAAGATTTGGAAAAAAATTAATCGTTTCAGGCGGGACTTACTCTGAAGACTAAGCCACAGAACCTCTACCCGAAACCATCCAAATTTTTTCATACATATATCCGTCTATATTTGATTAGTAAGCATACTATATTCTTTAAAGTTTCATTCTTAACCTATATTCATAAACATACATTAAACATAAACTCACGCCTATATCCCCAAAGGGGTAGGCAGAGGTGCTAGCACCCACATTTCGCCAGTTTGTGTTTATATTCAAACTTACCAAATATAAATAAATATTCTACTACATTCTACACAACGTTAAGCTATGCTTCCCATGTGTCTAGATAGCGTTGCAACGCTATCTAGACACATGGGAAGCATAGCTTAACTAGCTTGTGTTATGGAATCTAGAATGCGGATAAAAATACTTGTTTTGTAAATTCATTCATATTATACACTTACCTATAAAGTATTAAATTTCGGAGGTGTGCAACCACGAACACAATTACACGATATTTTTATTATATTAGATTAATTCGCCCTCTGCCTTAATTAATATGTATCGACCTGAAGTAGCCTGGCTATTGCCGGTGTGGCAATAGCCAGGCTACTTCAGAGTGAGTCACACCTGTGAGTCACAACACTCACAACCCAAGTGTCCATTTTATTTCGGACAGTTTTTACAAGGTTTGTTCCACTATTGGAGTTCCTGGGAACAAATGTATGGATATCAATACACCAGGAGGTAGGACACGACGGTGTTACCGGTATTACCGTCTCAATTGAGTAGTTCGACTGGGGAAGTACCTCCATCCTACAGAATACCATGGCTAAAATAACTTCGCTTTGTGTTCCCGGCGGTGAGTAGGGTAGTCAGAGCTCACTGGAGAGTTTTTATGCTGTCAGTGGGAAGACTATAGACTTGTTCTGATTGTTTCTTTTGCACTGTTGGCACATAATCTCTCTGTTCTTACAGGGTCGGTAGCAAGGGTGTAACTCCCCTGGTGTTGCTCACGTTCATAGATCTCGCATTTCACCAATCATTGTATTCGGTCCCAAGTAATATGGGGTGAGCCTATTGCCGTATTTCAGGCACTATTGATGACACAAAGGATGCATCTGATCCTAAGTCTGAGCAGTATATATTTGTCTGATGTTAAACGGCCCTATGCTTTAGTCGCATTGTATGACACCGCATGGGAAGAGATGGGGTGGTCCAAATTCTACTCTACCGGAAACTAAATTATTATACACACATCAACAAAGTCTAGGGAACAAGGACATTTCTAGTTTTTATTTAAAAACCCTTTCTTGTAATAGTGAGTGTTTTATATCAATAGAAGGGTATTTTTATACCGTTTTTAATTTTAAATTTAATAAAAACATTCTCATATCAATTTTTTTTTTCAAGAAAGAATTGAATAGTGCCAATATTGAGTATTACAACCTTCTATGATTAGGCACAAAAATAACGAGGTAGTAAGAAATACAGTAATTAACCGTACTTTAAACGTTTTTAATAATCTGTAGGACCTCCTAAAGCATTAGCAACAGCTCGACAACGGCGTGGCATACTTAGTATGAGATTGTCAATCATCGTCTGTGGAATATGGCTCCATACACTGCGAAGGTGTAAAAAAAGTGGTTCTTCAGTGTTCAGATTTTCCAAAGAATCACTGAAAGCTCTTCTCTCAAGCAAATCCCAGGCATGCTCTATGGGATTGAGGTCGGCAGACTGAGCAGGCCATTCCAACGTCGTAATATTGTGCTCGCTTAACGCATTGACCACTGCCCTCGCGGTGTGTGACCGTGCATTATCTTGCATGAACATAAAATCTTGACCGAACTGCTGTCGATGAGGGATTACCATGGGGTGTATAACCTCCTGAATGTATTGGTTTGCATTTAAATTGCCCCGTATCCAAACGAGGTCGGTGACGTGACGAGCAGTAATCGTGGGTTGCCGCCTTGCGGAATTTTGCAAGAAACGATCTTGTCGCGGGGTAGTAACCCTATTTCGTCCCCTGTGACGTTCGGCAATATCCCCTGTAGACCTGTAGCGTGCCCATGATCTGCAAATTACGCTTGGTTGGGTGTTGACAGCATCCGCTACGTCGCGTTGAGTTCGTCCAGCTTGCAGCATACCAACAGCCCTTAACATCTCTTCGCGACTTGAACGAAGACGTGACATGATGACTCAATCACAAAAATGCACAAACCATACGTAAAAGACGTATTATTGATAATAAACGTTATTTACAATCAAAGAAAATAATTTTTATTTTGCCTCAGAGAAACTGCACAATCAAACACTTTTAAAAGTTTTCCCTCCATATTCGAAAATCATTACTTATTTAAATTTATTTTTAAATTTCGAACAACTCTGTAATCTACTTTATTCTATTTTTATTTATTTGCTCCCAATTATTTGCAAAACAAGATTTACACGAAAAAAAAAATTGGGGTCATCTTGTTCCCTAGACTTTGTTGAGGTGTTTATATAGCAATTAGGTATATATAATTAGATATATCACATTCTCCAACTAATAATGTTCAAATTATCAATAACAAATCGGACTGTGTCCGTAGACATTTCTAATTCCCACGCGCGCGCTAGATGGCGCTACATTACGAAGTGCGCGCGCGCATAATTTATGGTCCGATCACAATGATATAGTAGATCGTGATCTCGCGCTGTTTGTTAACTAAATATTGCTGCTATTGTTTATGGTACTCTACAGAGATACTTGGTTTTCTATTTGACACTAGTGGTGCTATGTGTTAATGGCAGACTGCGGCAGCGTCGCGGTACTTAGTGAATGAGACTGCTACCCAAGGGGAGCGGGTTCGGTTCTTGCTCAATGCAAATAAGCCGCGTCGTCGGTCTTGTTGTCAAATTACAAACATCTATGATAGAAGTATAATAGATATGCGGCAATAGGCTGTTTGATTATCTTTTTTACTGTCGAAACTACTAAAGAGAAATTTTCTTACGACAAACAGTTTTAAAGACATTTGATTTTGAATATACAATTTCTCAAACTGGCCGAAAACGCTCCATAAAAAATGTATGTGTATAGTATATAATAAAAGTATCTAATTTCAAATTTGATTCTTTATATTTTGACTTACTTTGGAAATTAAAAATAGTAAAAGGTCATAGTTTCAGTTGAGTTAGGAAATATCTCAAGATAAGGTTTTTTTGAGGAGGTAGGACACGGCGGTATTTCCGCCCAATTGAGCAGTCCGACTGGGGAAGTACCTCCGCCCTACAGAATACCGCGGTTATAATAACTTCGTGTTGTGTTCCCGGCGGTGAGTAGGGATGCCAGAGCTCACTGGAGAGTTTTTGTGCTGTCAGTGGGATGACCAAAGGCTTGTCCTGCTTTGTCCTCTACACTGACGGCACAAAATCTCTGTTGATACAGGGTCGGCAGCACAGATGTGACTCCACTGGTGTTACACACGTTCATAGGTCATGGTAACCACTTTCCATCAGGTGGGCCGTGTGCTTGTCTGCCACCTAAGTTGTATAAAAAAAAATGCTACTAAAGAGAAATTTTCTTACGACAAAAGTTTTAAAGACATTTGATTTTGTTTATTCAATTTCTCAAACGCTCCATAAAAAATCGTACTTGGGAGTGACGTCACACGCCAGTTGCACGTAGTGCAAATATATGGAGTGAAAGAGAATGTCGCATTTATATCAGTTGACGTGCGTTAACATTGTGTATAGTTCATAATAAAAGTAATTTCAAATTTAATAAGGAATCTAAAAATCTAAAAGGCGGTAGCCTAGTGGTATAGACTGCTGAGACGAGGTCTCGGGTTCTATCCCAGGTTTTACCATGGTACATAATGACTTTTCGATGCTTTTCAAAGTTATGTGTGTATTTATCGCAGGTTTAGAAGTGCCCGGTTAATAACAATAGGCTCGCCACTTATTATATTGGGACCTAAACATACAACAAACAACTGGCGAAATGTGGGTGCTAGCACCTCTGCCTACCCCTTCGTGGATATAGGCGTGAGTTTATGTTATGTTATGTATCTAAAAAGTTAAAATTTGGAACTGAATTTGATTGTTTAAGTTTTGACTTACTTTGGGAATTAAAAATAATTAAGTCATAGTTTCAGTTGAGCTAGGATTTTCTTTTATGTAGTACACGCCAACTTGACTTCATCTCGCTTGATGGTAAGCTAAAGGCAAAGTCTCAGGAAAAAGGGTCACCATTACAGACACTAAGTGTTACAATACATAGGTACATATCTTATTTCGCAAGGCAAAAAATATGATATTAGCGGTATTGGGAAGAATCGGACGGCCTTGGCAAATAGCCTATTCTTTTTGAATTTGATAGTCCAATTGTCCCTTAGGAACCAAAAAATACTTAGGAAACAGAGAAGCAAGCGGGTGGGCGGTGTTCGTTGCGACGATACGGTAATCTTACTGCTATAGTCGAGTGAAACCTTGTGGTAAAGCTAGTTGTATCTATAATAGCCCCGATCTTTAAATACGCATTATATTGGAAGCAGTTGAAAGTCTAATTAAAAGCCGTCGAACATTCACAAATACATAAATTACCGAACCATAAACAATTGTAAACAAATAGTGTAAAAAGTTTACAGCGGCTTATAAAAGTCACTAATGTTTGTCTTTGGTTGAATTTATGGATTTATTTTTATTTGTCTTTTATTGGTTGTGTTTTGGCTTCATTTTGAATTTTATTAGATACGTAGGTACATATACAAATATAAATACAAATAATATTGTAATGAACTTTTTTAAAAGGCTACCTATAAAAAAATATTGATTTGACCATTAAGCTGTAACTCTTGCCGTACCATTAAGTAACACTTAGAATTAATTACCATTTCACAATAGTACGAAATCCCGAAGTTCATAATCCCGAAAGTTCCGACCATTGGTAAAGTATCAAAATCAAATTTTCAGGATTTTGAAATTCGGTATTTTGAAACGGAAACATACTATTAGCTACAAGTATTTTTTGCGTGAGGCCGACTGGGGAAGTACCTCCGCCCTACAGAATACCGCGGTTATAATAACTTCGTGTTGTGTTCCCGGCGATGAGTAGGGTAGCTGGAGAGCTAACTGGAGAGTTTTTGTGCTGTCAGTGGGATGACCAAAGGCTTGTCCTGCTTTGTCCTCTACACTGACGGCACAAAATCTCTGTTCTTACAGGGTCGGCAGCACGGATGTGACTCCACTGGTGTTACACACGTTCATAGGTCATGGTAACCACTTTCGATCAGGTGGGCCGTGTGCTTGTCTGCCACCTAAGTTGTATGTAAAAAAAAATGTTTGTCTTTTGTTTACGTTTGTCTTCCGTGGTACTTACCGTTAGACTGTACCATTGATGGTACATGGTACTGTGGTCGTCGTTTGCACGGTTTGGTGACGTCGGTTGCATTTCTCGAATCGAAGTCCAGGTCGTCTTGGCAGCGAATAAGCTAGCTAACTAAACAACTGGCAGCAACTAGCTAGATAAACAACAAACAAACATTATCCCGATACAGTGAGGTGTTATCAACAATGTTAGTTGGAGGGAGAGGGTGCATTCCTCCCCTATGTTATCGCATTTTTCGTCACACCTATCCTTTTGAATACACCAATGTCAGTT